>OU015524.1:62989294-72611794 GCA_907165065.1 Caprimulgus europaeus
TATTCACCTCTTGTCATCCACCCTTGCATTTGAACTCAATCGTTTTACCCACCCACCTAGTTTCCATGTGAAATTGTGCTAATGGAGATCCGTCCCATAACATGCAGAGCTGTTGATCTGTTTTTGTAATTTCCATCTTTTTTTTTGAATTTCAAGTGTTTCCGACTTGCTAAATCCTGATTTGGGTTAACATCCGGACTACATCTATGCATGTGTGATTCAAGGATCATGCCACATTGAAGTAAGAGACTGATTATACATGAGATCTCAACTTTGTTGTGGTTCAAGGACATTAGATATTGGGATTTTGGTATAATTCTGTGTTTGCCAGGAAGGAAAGGGCCAGAAAGGGAGCTGATAATTATTAGAATGGAGTAGGACCTTGGGCATTCATGTTTGGCGTGCCCTGCAAGGTCTACACACCCATTAGCACTGACAAAGGGCTAGAGACATGCCTGGCACCAGACAGAGATCAGTCCTTTCAGGAATACTTGCTACATTTTTATATCTTGTCATCTCCTACCTGTGTCTTGGCAGAACTAGAGCAATGCAGTGTAACACCAGACGTTACACACCTTGTTTACATTTCCCTCTTCCAAAGGTCTTTCACTTCCCCTTCTCAGTCCAAGCTTCCCTTTCTCTTTGTTTTGTCTTCTCCTTTCAGTTTCCCCCATTTTCCTTCACTCCTTTTCTCTGTTAGAAATCTACCTCCAGGAGAGGCCAAAGCTGGAGTTGTATCAACAAGCTGTCTCATAGGAAATAAGCACTGAGTTGCACTGTGAGCTGTTACACTTGTAAAATTTGCTTTTACATGCTGCAGCATGGCCTGTTTTTACACTTGGCTGTCAGATGTGCAAGAGGACATGCTCAGCAAGAGCTCAGGGCATAGCAGCAGGGTCAAACACCTGGTGTGGAGCTGGCCAAGCCCCCTTACCCAGGGAAAGAAAAACATGTTTCATTCTGGGCCACAGAGGAGCCTGCCTTCAACTGTAACTGTGTTTAACATGCTGAATGTTTTCTGTTGCTAGGGTCTATAGCAGCCCCCACATAAATGTGCAGGAGAGGAGCTAGGCAGAGGTGACAGCATGACTACATTTGTTATCAGTGGTCAGAGCAAACCTGGCTGTGTGCAGGGGGCAGCAGGGACTGGGCTCCCTTTCTTTCCTCTGCCTACTGTAAGCTCACATTTTATCTAACTCCCAGTGTTAGAGGCTGTCCCAGCTCCCAGGCTGTAGGTTTATTCTCTCTCTGTTTCTCATCCGAGAAGTATTTAATCAGTCTATGCAAAGTGGAATTATTTCAGCAAGAGCTGTCCTTTTCTGTGTGTTTAGAGCGTTCACTGGGGACATGAAATCTTAAGTATTTTCAGGCTAAGGAAAGACCCTACGTCTAAGTGCTGCTCCGATGGAGCAGCTACTGGCAGGGGGTTTGTCCAGGGGAAGGTCCTTGTGGGGCCATTTTGAAAACACCTACCTGTTGAGTTTCTGCCCTGTTACTACGATTCAGGGAGCCAAAGGGTTGTTTAGACACAGGCAGTCTTGGACTTGTTTTGATTTTTACGTGTCTGGAGAATTTTACTTCTAGAGATGTAGGAAGCAGCTGGAAGCAGCACTGGGGACTTCACATGCCTCCAAGCCCAGGGGGTGGGATCTTGAGAAGACAAGGCAAAAGACAGACCCTTTTGTGAATCCAGTGCACGGTGAAAGAAAAGTCACATATGTCATTCCTTCACAGTTAACTTAGGAGAACTGTCTCCCTGAACTATCTACCTTCCTATAGTTATTTCTGGGCCAAAGACAGATGAATATAAGAGAATAGGAACAATGGAAACTGCAACAATCAAATAAATTGTATTCTGTCACGAGGCCTAGACTTCAGAAGTGTTTACTCTATACCTAAATCCCTTTGCTTTCATCCTGATCCTCTCCCATTTGTTCACCTAGCAGAGCCTTGACTGTAATTGCTAAGATAAAGCAGCAGCCTGTCATACCTCAGCTCTTTCTGCAGAAATGCCAAGCAATTTTTAATTTTCAAAAAACTCTTAGCTGCAAAAGCATTAGCTTAAGTACAGTTCCTCAGTCTGACACTGACATTTGGCCAGGCGTTTAATGCTCATAGCTGTAGAAGGAGGTTTCTCACAGCAAACATTTAAAAACCTAACAAAGAGTACACCAAAGAATGTGCCATGAAAAAAAAAAAAAGAACAAAATAATAATTTAGGGACTGTCAGACTGTTCTGTGAAATTTTGGTGCAAACTTTATTCTACTTGTTAACAAAACCATAGCTCAAAACTTGTTTGCCATTTCTTTCTACCAAAGTGTGAAGTGTTCATTATCAAATTGACTCATGCATCTTAGAAACTTGACACGTCTCATTTTGTAAGAGCAAGCTTTCCTCAGAAACCTGTTTTCTACTGCTTGCTGTAAATATAATGTTGCTAACCAGTCTCTTTTGTCATAAAAACCTGGTCCTATAATGGATACTGAAAATATTAAGATAAAAGATTTTTTTTTTTTTTTGTATCAAAACTGTTGAAACTGAATTGGGGTGATTATTATTGTTGTTAGTCTCATTTTGAGATAGATTTTGCGCCTTCTGTCTCACCAAATGTGAAAAGCCTCTTAAAGTCTCTAGCAGGTGGCACTTTGTAGCTTCCAAATCTCCTGAACTGGAGGATTTCCTGGGGTGGCCAGAAGAGTAGAGGAACATCACTGACTCTAGTAAATCTAACTGACATAAATCACTTTATGCAAACTCAGTTTATATAACTTTATATAACTGTGCTAAAAATATTCACAATTAATTAGTTGCATCCTTCTCTCTCCTTTGGTTAGCAATGACATGATTTTTTTGTTGTTTTGTTTTTTCCTAAATGGCATACATGTGTGTATACTGCTATGAGACAGCAGAAAATTGTATTCTAACACTGTGATTATCTGTTGTCTGTTTTTTAATCTCACCTGCAGCATTTTTTATCCACAGTCTATTTTCTCTTTTCAAAACCAAAGCCAAACCCACAATGACTGTGTTAGATATATCTTTCTGCTAATGGTATCCTGGGCTGCATTAGAAGGAGTGTTGCCAGCAGGTCAAGGGAGGGGATCCTTCCCCTCTACTCAACACTAATGAGGCCACATCTGGAGTGCTGGGTCCAGTTTTGGGCTCCTCAATACAGGAAAGACCTTTTCATACTAGAGAGAGTCCAGTGAAGGGCCACAAAGATGATTAAGGGACAAAGAAAGGCTGAGAGCTGAGACTGTTCAGCCTAGAGAAGAGGTATTAATGTACATAAATACCTGAAGAAGGATAAAAAAAGGACAGAGCCTGGCTCTTTTCAGTGGTGCCTAGTGACAGAACAAGAAGCAATGGGCACAAACTGAAATACAGCAGGTGTCATCTGAATATCAGGAAACAATTTTCTACTGTGAAGATGACTGAGCACCGACATATGTTGGCCAGAGAGGCTGTGAAGTCTCCATCCTTGGAGATACTCAAAAGCTGTCTGGGCATGGTGCAACTGGCTCTAGTTGACCCTGCTTGAGCAGGGAGGTTGGAGCAGATGACTTCCAGAGGTCCCTTCCAACCTCATCTATTCTGTGGTTCTGTCTTCGGTAAGGCTTAAGGAACCAATGAAGGAACAGAAACAATATTGTATGTCTTCAGTGAGATGAACAAGCAGTTGTATTGGGTAAATCTTGAAAAATGAACTCCGTTTGACAACAGTCTACATCAATACATGGAGTGCAAAGAAAAAAATCCTTCTTCCTTCCTTCCTTCCTTCCTTCCTTCCTTCCTTCCTTCCTTCCTTCCTTCCTTCCTTCCTTCCTTCCTTCCTTCCTTCCTTCCTTCCTTCCTTCCTTCCTTCCTTCCTTCCTTCCTTCCTTCCTTCCTTCCTTCCTTCCTTCCTTCCTTCCTTTTCCTTCCTTCCTTCCTTCCTTCCTTCCTTCCTTCCTTCCTTCCTTCCTTCCTTCCTTCCTTCCTTCCTTCCTTCCTTCCTTCCTTCCTTCCTTCCTTCCTTCCTTCCTTCCTTCCTTCCTTTTCCTTCCTTCCTTCCTTCCTTCCTTCCTTCCTTCCTTCCTTCCTTCCTTCCTTCCTTCCTTCCTTCCTTCCTTCCTTCCTTCCTTCCTTCCTTCCTTCCTTCCTTCCTTCCTTCCTTCCTTCCTTCCTTCCTTCCTTCCTTCCTTCCTTCCTTCCTTCTCTTTCTTTCTGTCTTTCTTTCCCTCCCTCTTCCTGTTTCCCTTTCCCTCTCCCTCTCCTTCTCCCTCTCTCTTCTTTTTATATAAGTTTAGGAGAAACTTCCTGAAAAGTTTCCTGACCCTCCATTAAAAAATTCACTGAGAGAATCTGTCAGCCTCCTTTTCCCTGTTTCACTGTGTCATGTGATATTTATCTTTTATCAAATTCTGTTGTACAGTCCCATGGAGGCCACAGTTAACACTGGCAGGCATTGTATCAGTGACTCAGTCTGCCCTGGCCCCAAATCAGAGTAGAAACAGGAATGTTAGGCCCCTAAATTAGAAATGATAAAATGATGAAAATGGAGAAAGGAAAGGGGTTAAAAATATTTATTCTGGGTAGGATTCAGAGAAGCCTCTGACCTTGACCTCTTTGCTTACTGGAGAGGACACTGTCCTCAACCTGATTATGAGATAGACTTGAAATGCAATGTAAAAGTGATTCCAAATATCTGTTGCCAGGAAGCAGATGACATACTAAATTGCTCTGTAGATTGAGTGCTTAATTCAGTGATTTCCTGCTGCAGCAGTTGCCAGTTTACAGCCATTTTGTCTTTTTTGGCAAAGCGACTGCTTTTAGATGGCTGTCTCCAGTAGTCTTTCCTACGCTTCCTGTTGTAGGAAGGCCTGTTTCCTGACTCAAGAGTCCTGATTAGGCTCTGCACTATTTTAGTCTCCAAAATGCCTCTGTAGCAGGTTGCTTCTCTGCATTTGATACTGATTTGTGGGAAGTGAAGCCAGATCACAGTCTGGCCACAATAGAGCATCTGAATCCTTTGAGAAATCTAAAAAACTACTGTAGCTCAACTGAAAAGAACTGATGCTTAAAGTAGTATTCAGAGATACAATGGAGATCCAAGTATTTATTTTTTTAGTGAAGTTTCACTCTGTTTCTTTTGGTTTTGTTAACCAGGGCCTATCAGCTTCACACTCTCTTTTTAAGTACCTCTCAAGGCTAGTTTTCGGGCTCTAATGTTCAAAGAATCTCCTTGTCTAGATCCTTTGTACCTCTATAGGGATAAATATATTTTCCATCTCCTACTCAGTATATTGTATACTTAGATTTTTGGTGGTGGGGGTAGGAATACAGTCCTGACATAACTAGGAAGACTTTGCAGCTGTATGACTTACTTACTTCTTTTGACATGGGAGTGTATGCTCAATGGCTGGTACTAAAAAGGAGTAAAAGGCCTTTTATTCTTCCCCTATAACCTCAGTAGTAAGGTCCTATTCTAGGTCTGAACAAACTATGACACAGTATTGCTCAAGCCTCCAGATATTTGTTATATCTGGAGTTACAGTTACAAGTGGCAAGAAATAAAATAAAGTTTTGTCCTGGCTGATACAGGTAGCATAGACATGAAAGGAGACTTGTGAAAAACAAAATTATTTACTTTGGGATATTGTTTAATTCGTATGTTTTGTTAATACACTCCATTTCTCCTGTGTTGGAAGGTTTCCTGTATACTTGGCCGTAGATACCCCATTGCTGCAGCTCCAACAAGGATAAGGGCCCTTGAATTCCCAAAGGCAGAGAGAAGACAGTTCAAGAGTTTCTTTGTCTCTCTTGTGAGTTGCTCTTCAGTCTAAATCCTTCTTCTGTAAAGCAGTCATGCAATACCTGTTGCTTGCTCTTGACCTCATATTTTCCATATTTAGGGGTGAGGAGATAAATGCTGACTTGATCGACACTGGAGTTAGTGTTGTCATGGCCTGACAATGTGAGAAAACAAGGTGCTCTTCCCCCCAGGTTGCAGCACAGGACATTCTTTCTTAGGTCTCTTCCCCCTTCTGACCATTCACTTTTTGTTTTGTTCTCTCATTATTATTTTTCTTCCTTCTCTTATTGAAAATCTCAACCTCTTTTTCCTTTACCATACTTCATCTCTGTTCACTTCCCAGCTCAGATGGTGGAAAATATGAGTCTTTTCTGGATGAAAATTTATATGAAAAATTCTTTAATATTCTTAAAAAAAAAAATGAGGAAGTTAACCTAGAAGCCCTTAACTGATATTTTCATAAACAAGAGGCTTAGGCAGAGGCCAGGAAATGAATTTAACACTGATCCAGACTGCTGCATCTGTGGAAAAGTGATGCAGTTCTGTGGCCCTGGCGGAGGCCTACACTTTAGCTTTCTTGAACCTTTTATAGTGTCCTCTGTAACATTGCTGTGATTTAGACAGTTTTTTGTTGATATTGCTTAAATATACAGATATTTGCTCTTGCATACCTTTGTAACTCCAACTCACTTTTGTCAGGAAAGAATTAGGTTACGTTTCAGCAGAGTCTACTGCAGTCCCAATCTGAAAGTCCCTGTGGTTGTGTCAGGAGCACATAGAGTGATTCATACCAACTGGAAAGCTGCAGCCCTGTGACTTTGCCCCTCCTGCCACAAATCCAAGCCGGTTCCTGTTGCTGCATTTGCACCTGCCTGAGGGCTCTATGACTTGGTTTGACAATAGCAGACAAGCTCAGTTTGTCTGTGACAGTCTTTCAGTGAAAAATGTTGTCCTTGTAATGTAAATGGAATCCTCATGCACTAGAGGATCTGAGTGTATATTCTTCTAGGATGAGGTTCCTTTCAAAAAGAACCGAAAATAACATTCGGTAAACTACTCCAGGGAGTCACAAGGTAAACAGCATGCATCTCCTTTGTCATAGGTTGTAGCTATGAGCCTAATACAACTTATATGGAGAATAAAGTAGGGCATCTACACTCATTTTGGGGTTTGGAAGACCAGACCAAAAAGGGTTTTTAAGCTGTAAAATCTCAGGTCAGCTGCAGAAGTCATCGATCCTCTAATCAGCATAAATTGGAAAAGGTTTCCTTAGTTTTTTCTGTTCTAATGTTCTAAAGTTCTGCTGTAATGACAAGATTTCTGAGGCAAAGGAGGATGAGCATAAAGTATCCTTTTTGCTACGTTGCTAGCTTCTTGGACAGTCAGTATTTGTTATTGACTGATCACCAGACTCCCACCTGCCTTCTTGTTGTGTCTCTCACTCCCTGAATCCCATCCCCTTGCCAATCACACTTTGATGATTGGTCAGAAATCCTATAAGGTCTTTGTCCCTTCTGCCTCATCCACTACAAAGGGACAGTGGGCCATAGTGCTAGGAAATATGGGCATTGTTGTTGAGGGAGAAAGGTTAGCATGGGGTTTATGGCACATGCTTTTTTGAGTGAGTGACCAGTGTGCTGTTACCACACCATTCATGTGGGTATGTGTGTCAGTCCATCCTATACTGTCTGTATGAGACTACTGGCACTAGCATGGACATTTCTCTTTTAGACTGAACAACAGTCAGGGAGCTCAGAGGAGATCAGCAAAATCATTGGCAAACAAAACCAACAGTATGAGACAAAACTGGGGCAAATGAATTGAACAAAAGATTGAAGGGCCATGAATACTTATCTGGCTTGAGAAAGGGATATTATGAAAAAGGTGATTATTCTTACTTGCCAGAGGGGAAAGAGGCAACAGGCTAAAATTGCTGAAATAACTTAGTGAAATTGTGAGAGGAAAAATACAGTCTCCTGAGTCAGATGAGCATTCTTGCTTGGAAGTACATCCTATGCTAAATACCAATCTATATTATCTGTTTGCTACCTTTGTATACCTGTCTAATCTCTGCCGATACCTTAGGCTTGGCTTCCATCTCCCCTCCTATCCATCTCTATTAACGTCATCAGCATCCACCTGCAGCTAAGTAAACTTAGTTCTAACAACAGTGTGCTCTTTGGAGCAAAGTACCTGGCTACACAGCCAAGGTTGGCTCTGCAGAAAATGTTAATCAGAAATACTTTAGGAACCATGAATTCAATCCCCTGGTGCAGGAAAATGGATCAGTGGCTGCTCCCTGTCCATGACAGGACAGTCTGTCAAGAATTGTCTTTTCACCTAGCTTTTGACCTTTTGTCTGAGGATAGTTATATGGTTGAGTAACAGCAAGGTCAGTGTTAACAAAGGCAGGGGTTTGTTCCAATTATTCCATTTTTTTTTTAAAGGAAGGACTCAACATTTCTGCCTTTTTCTCCACACACGCTTCAGGACCACCAGCCTTGGAATCACCTGCAGGTCTTTGCCTCCCTCTGCCTCCCTTTGCCTCTGACATTGCCTGCCTCCTCCTGTCCCCTGCATTTCCAAGCACCTCAGAGCTACCCCATCCCTTGAACATATTATTTTGCCACAGCCCAGTCCCGTCCTCTCCAAGAACAGAACATCTGAAGTGTGCCTTGCTTTCGGTGTTGGCTAGCTTCACAGCCATAGTATGTCTCAGTTTGGGTGAGCTTATAGCACTGTGGCTACCTTGTAGTAATTTCTGTGGTAGAGATATGTGCCACAGAAATGAAATAGTTTATTCTACTTTCACTTAGGAGGCAGTAGTGCACAGCTGTGGTTGGGGAAGAATTTGTGCATGGGTTGGTGTTTTGGAGTAGCAAACAGGCAAAGGAATTGTGGCTGATTATTTGTTTGGCCATGTCTGTAGTTTGGCTAATTCGTATTTCTGTTTCTGGGGCATTAGTATCTGAATTATAAGACTTTTAGTATTTGATGATGGTTTCTGGGCATGAATTTTATAACATCAGTGTTCAAAAAAACCAAGCAAAAAGAATCACAATATTTGTAACAAAATTAATAAAAATTGAAATTCTTCTACAAAAATAGTTTAACAATGGTTTAAAGAATACATGCAAAACCAGACACAATTGAATCGTCAAGCATTGTATTTTGGAGAAAGCACAACCTGTGTTGAGTGTCATTCAGTATTTTCTGCTGGCTGCGTTTGCAGGTTTATTTGATACCTGCAAATATCTCAAGCTTTGCTTACGTCTGCCCTCTTATTCTTCCTCATTAACGTCACTAATCTCTACTTGAATTCCTTGCAGGCAGAAAGACAAAGTGCCAGTGTGCAGTAAGTGCAAAGAGTACTTGTCACCATGGCTAAGTGTTAACATAAATCAGCAGGGTTAATATGTAAGCTTATCAGATGGCTTCAAATGCGAATGAAGTCCTGCCTGCTAATACCACTGCAGACCAGACTTTCCAGTTCCTACATATTGCCAAAACACAGAGGGAGCAAAGAGTTTTCCTACCTGACACTTTTTTTTTTTTTTAATTGAAAGGTCAGGTATGACCACCAGTCCTTTCTTCCTCAACCTCTGGTACTTAGTGGAACAGGCATTTACTTAGGAGGGGTGAAAATGAATCAGTGCTTGGCTTCTCATGGGCTACCGAAGGACAACAGAGCAACCTGGACTGTATGCATGCATGCTGGTGTATGGTATAAGTGGGTTCATTTTTTCTGCGCAACTCACCAGGCTTTGGGAGTGGGAACATATGAGTTCTGAAAAATAACTTTAAGGGCATTGTTTCACCCTTCATCACAGTGTGATTTGTTTCTTACTGACCTTATAACTTGGAGACCCCCCAAAAAAAGTTGTTATGTATATTATATAATTATAAAGATGTCAGAACCTCAGCTTCACTATTCTTCCAAGAAACAGAATTTGTTACAACAGAACAAATCACAGGTCCTTTAAACGCAGGTTTCTGTTCATGGTGCCATGATTCACAGAAAGGAAACTCCATTATTAATGCACCTGGTCAAACATCTAGGTCTGTCAAGGAAGGAGGGGAGAGGGGAATCTATGCTGGCTGTAGGAAGCACAGATGTAGGGCAGTGATGCTGGAGAGAAAGCTGCAGTGCCTACAGAACACTTTAATATAAATATGAGCTACATTGAGGTCCTTGGTGCCCATGACAGGTTGGCAGCTTAGTGACATTCCTCACCTCTGTCTTAAATAGAGGGGCAGTGGGTTTGGGAAAGCTCATCTTCAGGTGTGTGAGGACACCTGTCAAGTCCAGGATTGCTGACACAAAGCTGTCTGCCAGGGATGGTGGCCAACAGGGAGCTAGGAGAGGAAACTGTCCTACCGGGCACTGCTCTGTTGGCTCTGGAGAGGGTGCATTGACCTCTGGGGCTGTCTGGAGTTGAGGGTGCTGGACGTGAACAAAGCCTCCAATTCTCAGCCAGGCTGTGGTGTGGGAAAGTTGCAGCAGGACAGAAGCAGGCCTAGGAAACAAATTCTTGCTTCCCAAATCTCTAGTTGCAACATAAATAATGATTGGTGAAGGCATGATTAAAAATTAGTATTTAAAAAACCCCAAAACCCTGTAGTAAAATATAAATCAGAAAATGAAATCTCAGTCCTATTTTTAAATAGTTTTTCTCCCGTGGTACTTGTTTATCACTTCTAGGTAGCATATTAATGTAGGGTTGTTGTTTGACACTGATATGTATTTAATCAAGGCAACGCATTGTTTCAGTGCATTTTAAATACTCACTTTCTCTCTTCCCTCCAGTCCCTGTGAAAAGTTACATAAAGTTTAGAAATCAATATAATGAAAAGTGCAGGAAGATGTTAGGTCCACTGTGATAAGACAAGACCCATTCAGCTACTATTGAATTGTAGCTGAGTTTTTTAGAAATCAGGGGAGATTGTATAGTTATTCAGACCACTGATATTCTCTGGCTTTCACTAGGCCTGTGAAAAAAGGTAGGTGCCCAGTACATATTTTTTCCTGGTTAGAAATGAAAATAATGGTTCTAATGACGAAGGGAAATAAGTCTCTAGTGAGTAAGTCTCAGCAGCAACCTTGTACAGTTTGTCACATTAACATTTGTCCTTCAGAGTTGTGCAACTAGTGCTGAGACTTTGGAGTCTGGATCTTGCATTGAAGAACCCATTCTCTTCTGCAGCACTTAGCAGTTAATATTTAAAAGATAATTTAATGTGTACTACCACTGCAGTAAGTTATCTTCCCACATACACCAATAAGTCAATTTAAAGAGCTAAAGGAAATATTTATGACAGATGAAACAACGAAAATACTTTGAGATCAGAAAGTGAAACTAGCTCATTTAAGAATTTATAGTGACATATCTTTTGTATTTTTATTTTTGTATCATGAATAATTGCCCAAGGTGTATGTATTATAAGGCTGTACATTTATTTGAGACCTTAAAGAAAAATGTAAATAATTCAAAGGTCACTTGGGAGCTCTCCTAGGCCAGATGGGAGAGGTATTTTCCCAACCCCTTTAGACCTAGGGTGAAATCAAATACTCTGAACCAAGGCTAAATCAAACACTGTTTTAAAGGAATCTGCAGCTCTAGGTAGGTAGCTGGACTACATTCTGGAATAAAGTAGAAGAGGGGCGTGACTCCATCAGGTGTTAGTCTCAGCTCAAAGATGGCACATAATTCCTCAAAAGCAAAGCTGGTGCTACTGCCTCCTAGCTGAAAATCTCTGATACAAGTTTATCAGGACACTAAACCTGGGCTATTCACAAAACAGATAAAGCCAGTGCTGCATGGTTGTGTTTCTTAGAGGAAGCCACTGCCCCAAACCATGTTCAGGTGAGTTTCTTAGTGCCCATAACTCTGCTCTGGGTTATGCCACCCAAGCTGGCAGGGAGCTCAAGATGTTTTAATTCTCAAGCCACATCTTTGGGCACTAGATTTATTACATATTTCACAAGCCATAGATTATATTTCAAAATCATAGGGTTAGTTGTAAATCTCAGAACTTTCTCTGCTTATGCCAGAGCTTCTGCTACTTTGACCTGGCCAAGTTGAGACTCTCCACTCCCAAACCGAGAAAAGTAGGTTGTCAGGAAGAAATGAGCATTTCTGTATTTTGGACAAGGAGGTGTTTCTGGGGAATATGGGTGTAATACAGTAGGAAAGAGGATGGTTCAGCTTTTCTTTTTGTCCACACAGCAGAACTGTGCCAGTGTACTGTTTCTAAGGACTTGGGGTATGGAACATTGAAAAGAGACCAGCATAGGCAGGGAGGTTAAATCTGATCATGCAAGGGTCAGATTTTCATACATACAGTGAATTTTAAACCACAGTAATACACATACTTGTATTTATATTCAAGCAGATGAAAAGAAACACAGTAAAACCTCATACCGCCTGACACCATAGCTATCATGTCACTCTGACACCTAGCCAAAAGCAAGCAAAATCTCCTGCATTTCTGCTCATCTCATGAAATCCCAAGAGAACATTTTATTGCTCTAATCAAAGCTACTAGTTTCATACTTTAAAAGCTGCTAAGTATTGTTATTATCATTATGACAAAAAGGTCAATGCTTTCTGTCTGTTCCAGCTGTTGCTTTATTTGAATGGAGGTCAACATGGGACAAGGACAGAACATTGCTGGTTTTGGTGCATTAGGACTGAGTAGACCACTCTCATCACAGAGATCAGTTTGAATTTCTTCTGCTGCCTGTAGCATCCCTTTTGCTGTTTATACAGGTATCAAAAATGAAAGAAGAGGGGCCAGGTATTAATTGCTTTCTGCACAGCTGATAATGAAGTGTAAACAGCAAAAAGGATCTTTCCCAAACATCCTGCTACATAATTGGCCACTTGCAACTGCAGTTCTGTTTAAGGTCTTTCCTCCTACTCTCCTGCATCAATGAAATGGGACAGCAGGATATACAATTATAGTTACATTCAACACAGCATCATCTCTGCTGCTAGTGAGAGTCAGATACACATGGGAAAGCAACTTCTTCTGCTCAGGGAGTGGGCTTACACTCTATGCAGTGCATAGGGTAAGTTGAGGGAAATGTGTCTGTCTAGGAATTAGTGCCATTCCATTCCCTGATGGAAACTGCTTCAGAACATTATCTGCCTGTCTCATTGCACTCATCACATCATGGTTAAAGAAGGGGAGAAAACAGACCTGTTCATACAGGTGGAGGCAAAGTGATTAAAAACCCATCTGTATATTAACCAGCCTACGTAAGTGGCTGGCTGAATGACTTTTCTATGAAAAGCAGAGGTTTATGTTTCTAGCTTCTCCTTATTCCCCAATAAAAAAATCTGAGGCACCTTTGTCACTTCATTTATTGCAGTTGGTCACCATAGTTACCAATAAAATTCAAACTAAATTCCATGGAATTGGTGAAATTTAAATGCATAGTATAGCAAACAAATACGTTAGATTCCAGATGTTTTACAGTTTCTGTGTATTTTTACAAGCAAATCAATTCCTTAACATTGAAAATAGTAGTTAAGACCTTTATTTTAATTTTGTCCCACTATGGAACATACTGTGACTGTTTGGAGGTATCCACTTATTTTTATTTTTCTGAGTATATAGCAGTCCAATTTATGTATAACAAATGGTGATGGTAGGTGCAGCACAAAACCCAGGCACAGTTTGTGTCTCAGGCATTTTACAACCTGAATAATAAAGGGAAGAAGAGGCACAGAAGTACCGTAACAGCAACAAGTAAACACAGCAACTATCTACATCTGGACAAATTACTTTTATAGACTTTAAAGTCTGCAACAAAGAGTTTTCAGGAGAGTCTTGAAGAGAGGAGTTTTTCAGAAGTTTGCAGGAAGATTTTCCTAGGCACAGGGACAAGTTTGGAAATGTAATTCCTAGGTGACGTAAGCTGCTAGCAATATTTTTTTGAAAGGAAGAGTCATTAAGTCAGTAATGAGTGGGAGAAGGTAGATAAGATCACTGAATCACAGAATTGCTGAGGTGGGTAGGGACCTCTGGAGATCATCTAGTCCAATCTTCTCAAGCAGGGAGAATGAGAGTAGTTTATCCAGAACTGTGTTCAAGTCAGGTTTTGAATATCTCCAAGGATGGAGACTCCACAACCCCCCTAGGCAACCCGTTCCCGTGTTCAACTACTCTCACAATAAGAAAGATTTTTCTAATGTTTAAGTGGGTTTTCTTGTATTTCAGTGTTTCCATTGCCTCTTTTAATATCACTTGATACTTCCGAGAAGAGTCCATGAAGAGCTGTAAAGGCAAAAAGAACCTCTCTTTATTTCATACGGTAGAGAAAAGCAAGACATGTGAAACAACTCAGATGAACGCAAAGGAAAACAAGCTATATGAATAGAAATGAGTGGAAAAAGACATATCTGTCCATGGCAGAGCTAAGGATGCTACTGAGAAGTGGGATGTGTGAACTACTGAAATGTGAGAACTTAGTGTAAGACTCTAGCTGTGTGGATGGACTGAAAGGCTATGCCTTAGAAAAAAGTCTGGACCACATGGCAGAGGTGCATGTTAGTTTTTGATCTGCCTGATATAAATTAGGTCATGAATGAGCTTGCCTATTCCTTTAATATCCACTATATATGTAGAAAATGGATCTGATATGATACAGCTGCAGGATCTCTGACATATAGTACCGACTCCTGTTAGCCAACTACTGCTGCTGGATGTCCAAGTCACCTTGGCTAGCTATTTCCAGCTTGCCAACAAATTTTTGTACTGCCTCATGTATCAAACATAGCCCTGGGAGTGTATTGTAGAAAGGCAGGCGCCTTCAGGTTCCTTCCTTCCTATCCCCGGATATGTATCAGCTGCACAGGGCATAGTGATTAACCATCTTGAACACCTGGCAGTATTTAAATCTGAGATGAATTTAAGATTAAAATAGCAACAACATTATTCATATATGTGTATGCATATCTGTGTATTTGTATATATGAGTACATGATGTTGACTAACAATCCATTGCAAATGAAAATAGCTTTTTCAGATATTCTTATCTTGGTTTTCCTGAAACTCAATAGGCTCTTTTGACGTGATTCCCTTACTTATCCCCATTCCTAAATTGTTTTTAAATGCATTCTGTTTTCTATCTATGCTGTTATTCACCTGATTTATTATAACTCCTCATGATTTCCCTGGAAACTGCTGATCAACAGCTAAACCACTGAAAGAGGTGAAGATAAGAGTGCCTCCCCAACATGGGATTTCATTCATTCACTTTAAGTGATCCTTTAATTATAGACAGCTTTCCATGTTTGGATTAACTTTGTTTGTTATGGTGAAAGAAAGAAAAGGGTGAAGGTGCAGGAAGGTGTGAGAAGGGAAGGAGAGGGAAGGAGAGGGAAGGAGAGGGAAGGGAAGGGAAGGGAAAGGAAGGGAAGGGAAGGGAAGGGAAGGGAAGGGAAGGGAAGGGAAGGGAAGGGAAGGGAAGGGAAGGGAAGGGAAGGGAAGGGAAGGGAAGGGAAGGGAAGGGAAGGGAAGGGAAGGGAAGGGAAGGGAAGGGAAGGGAAGGGAAGGGAAGGGAAGGGAAGGGAAGGGAAGGGAAGGGAAGGGAAGGGAAAGGAAGGCTCTACAAACAAATGTTTGGAAGTAGAGTGCCCAGAACATGAGGCATATGGCAAGTACTCTCTTAAGGAGAGATCTGAAAATGTTTCAGCTTCAGCTGTGTTTAAACAGAAGTTAGTGGGAAGCGCCTTCAGTCTGAACTGATGGGGTCCTTGAATTAGACCATGTATGTCCCATTAACTGCCATCAGACAGTTTATTTCCTAGATTTCACAAGCAATATCACTCCTATATTTCAAAACCACTTGTTAATTAGTAAGTCGTTTGTCTGCTGACTTAGATTAAGTGGCACAGCCCTGTCTGATGAGCTGCTCAATTTGACCTACTCTCCTCAATGTCCATATAACCTCTGGCAAGTTATCAAGGTGGGCTTCAGGTGAAACAAAATTTGAAGATGAACTGTAGCCGGGGCTATAGTTTTTCCTAAGCAATGGCCCTGCCATGAGAATGAATAGTATCAGAGGAACTGTGACCTGTTTGATGGAGTACTATTCTTTAAGTCAATACTGCAGTTTGATAAGGCTGGGTGGCAAAGGGAAGATACTGGTCATGAAAATCTCACTCAAGTAAAATAAAGTTTAAAAATTCACAGGAAATCTATTAAAAACAAGAATATGGTCTTTTATGTCAAACTGAAGTGAAATTTTGTCACTTTGAATGAAATCAATGTAGTTTTTCAGTTTTGCATTCATCCATTTTCCCCATTCCTCAAGAACTGTAAATAACAAATGTTATGGGGTTCAAGAAAGCTTTTCTTTGATAACACTTTTATGTAAAACTTTACTTAATTGCTATTATCTTCATTGTCCTAGATCCCATTATTCCAGAAGGTTGAGCTTTCCTATCCTTTATATTAATATTACACTAACACGTAACTCCATACCAAATTATAAATACCACCTAAACACCGCAGGAGGAATTACTGCATGTTGTTAGCCCACCATTAATGTGTGAGACGGTTGCCATATTTCTGTCTGGAAGTTCTCAGTAAGGTGTATGTCCAAATGTTTGGAAATAATGGAAAACTGGAAGAAAAACTCCCTTGAATTCTGCACAAACCGACTGTCAGAGCAGAAAAAAAAGTTGTGTCCAGGAATCTCAAGAGTAATAGAGGGTCTGTAAACTGAGTTATACTGAATGGAATGAGATTTTTCCTATTGCTATTTCATAGTACTCTCTGTTGTTAACTGTTGTGAAAAGTAGCTTATGTGCACTAGATTGTCTTTTTTCCACTAATAATAATATCAATGATTCTATTTTTCCCTTTATCCAATAGAAAAACTTACTTCATACAGTTGGCTAGACAGCTTCCATATTTCAGTTAAAATATGGAAGGCTAGTTTTGGTCTCATGGTTCTCCCCATGTCTTCTCAAAAGTTGATGTAATTACCTATATGCATGAAGGGAAAGAATAATGCCTACTTGTCATAGAAATAAAAGTGAGGGATTTTTTTCTGCTAAGAAAAAACCTAATAATCTATTTTTTGTTTTTATTCTTCAGTCTTTAAAGAAAAAAAAATAGCTAAGCTGATTTAAATTAAATTTTACAAAGCATATGCTCTTGGGCAGAAATCTTATAAATCCACTTTCAGCCCAAAGCACATTTTTATGGTTGAACTATAATAAACCACTCAGAACAAGGATTCCACTGGAATTGCTTGCAGAATATAGTAGCATGAAAGGTATTATTACTATAAAGCTTCACAGCAATGTTTGAATTCAGTTGACAGAACCAGCAGGGCCATTTTTATTTAGTTTGATCTCTCATCACAAGAACCTACTAGAATCTCATGCTACAGAGAATAAAACACAGCCAAAAATTCAAAGCATGATTAAAATAATAAAGTGGAGGCCAGAGTGTACCAATGCTATAATACATTTGATGCATGAATGCTGCTATTCTGAGTGTCTTGGCACAGGGAAAAAGCAAAAAAAGCAAAAAAAGCATTTATGAAGTGAGTTCCCGTTCATCAACAGTTAAAAGTCAAGGTGATCTGCGATGGATGTGGCTTTGTTACAAACTTAATTCAGCAGATGCCTCTTAGCTTAGAGTGAAGCTCAGTTTGTAAAATAGGGTAATCTGTCTAGTGGTTACACAACATAATGTTGCGTGGCAATGCAGACGTATACCAAGAGGATAATAAGTGACAAGGAGAGTTAAAAAACAAAACAAAACAAAACAAAAAAACCAAAAACAAAACCAAAATAAAACAGGGGAGGAAACCGGACATTATCTGATGATTATCTGATGGTTATGCAAAATGAATGTTAAAGGACTAATGATAGTTGTTCACTATTGAAGTGAAAGGTTTACATAAAAACTTCCCCATACAGATGCCTCTGTGTCCTTTGGGTGGGTTACCAAGTTATTTAATGACCTAGTTACTCTTGTATCAAATCCAAGGTACAGTCTATTTCACTTAAGAGAAATGTGTTGACTACTAAAATTGGAAGATCTTTTTCTATCTTAGTCTGGCTCTTGGGAGAGGGCTAGGATCACACAGGAAAAGGTGTCAGAAGGAAAATGTACACCACGTGGCTGCATCCAATAATCCCCTATGCTAGCTATTCTCCAAATTAGAAACAGTGCAACTGGTACAGCTCCAAGGACCAACAGCAACAGCTTGAACATAAAAGGTCTGTCCTGCATCTCAAACATAGAAAATGTCTGATTTGGCCTCAGCACACCACCATAGTCAAGATAAGACAATGCATACTTTTCTTCTGTAAACCTTACTACAGGCAAAGAAAAACATTAAATTTGGGTGAAATTCATGCTGAGTAATGTCTTATACATAGTAACGGGAAAAGCCATTGTGGTCTCAATTAATTTTAGTTAAGGAGCTATGTCTGGGGTAGCTCACACACATGGTTAGAAATGAAAGACAAGAGAGAAGGGGATTATAGGAGATCTTATAGGGGATGCTGAGATACATGGAGGGACATGCTTTTGTGGGCAAAATAGCAGCTTTTAGCAGAAAGCTGGATTCTCACTCACTAATGTGATATGAAGCACGAAAGGTGGAACTGGGGTGATAATATGATGGCAGTGAAAGGAAGGTACATTTTCTTAGTTTTTTTCAAACTGTCAAGAAAATGAAGGTGGCATAGGAAATGGGCAAATAAGTCTCAGGAAAGATGTATCAATGTCAAGTTCTTAACTGTGAACCAAGGGGGATCACAGGATCAATGTGCTCTCAAGCAAAAAAAGCATGAAGTGAGACAGGAAGGGGCTGACAATCATGTATGTCTCTATGATAACATCTTCAAACAGTTTCTTTCTGTTATTTCAAAGGGCTCTGAAGTATCATACAGCAATAAGAGTTAAATAACACAACAGTGATGGAGGAGGGCTGCTTGTCTATATCTCTGCTGTAAGTGTTACTAAGTCAATGAATTTGTGAAATGAATGGTAGTGAAGGAAGAAGATGGTTGGTGCCTGAAGGATGAAATCCTAATCCTTCATTAGGGGAAGAGCTAGCCAGTTCTGTTTTCCTGATCAGTGAGCCAGAGAAAACTGCTAGTATGATGGGAACTTTAACCACCCATGGATGACAATTTAAAACTGACTCCAACTAGTAAGATATCCCTCAGTCCTTGCCATCAGCACTTATGGCTCCTTTGAGGGGATTCCTGGCACTACAAACAGTGTTAATTCATATAGAAGGATTTCAGGCTGTTACTGTCTCATTCAAATATCTCTATCTCCTCAAATTTTATCCTGCTCTCAGAAAAAGAGAAAAAGAAGTCACAATACTACTATAGAGCAGTGCAGATTTTTTAGCTATTTTGTTTTCTCTGACAGTATATTTGACCATCTTGGAGGTTTTGTTGGCTGTGTCAAGTAAAAGACAAAGTTCAGAGCTTGGCTTGAGTTAACAATACGTGCTGCCCGACTGTGAAATCTAAACCACAAAGTATTCAAACTATTCAGACAACCTCAACATACAGAATTACCCTGAGAATCACCAACAGACTTCTGTAATTTCTGATACCCCTAATTCTATTTAGCAATTGCTATGAAAATACTATGTAGGTAAAAAATTTTGGTATAGACAGATGGAGATGGGATTTTTTAAAAAGTGTTCTAGACTCTCAACATGTTTATTTTATTTACAACATATATAAAAATTTTTGTAAGGTGTTTTTCCTCCTATCTGCTTCAGATAGATACAAATTTAATCAGCAAAAACTCTGGGGAAAATCACACCCCTATGCATCACATATCTTTCTCTAAAAGGCTTTCATGTTTTGGAAAGGACACAGCAGCTGTGATGGAGCATGCAAACAAGAACAATGAGGTCCTGGTCACAGTGTGTAGCTCCTGTTCTCATACCCTTTCAAAGCTGCTTCCTTGCTGTCCCAAGCACAGGATAAAGAAGCAGCAGCACACACTGGGATAACAAGTTTCTGAAGAGACATGAATGTAAGTGGGCATGTAAAAAGCAATTAGCTGCACACACACACTCCTGCTCTTTGCTGGGGCTCTGCATGGTCAGAGCTGATGCAAAGTGTACTGCAGGCTGGTAGAAGGCACCAGCTGAATCCAGAGGGTCTCTGCAAAACCCTGGGAATGGGTTTCCCAGGCTTCTTGACACATCTGATTGTTTACATGTGCTTTACAAGCCTAAAATGCAAAACCCTCAAGGCCTTTTTTGTCTGAATGTTCCTCAGGTTCACTCTTTGACTCTAGAGGAAAACTCCATGATGAATCTGTACATTCGTAAAGCTTTTTAAGATGCTTTCAAGAAGTACCGAGATTACCTGCTGTGCTCAAAGGCAGAGATTCAGTAAATGTGTATCTGAAAAACAAGCATTTTAAACCCCTGCACTTCCACCGCAGATGACTAGAGACATGCTTAGAGACATTTTTGCTCATTATATGAATATTTGAATATTTTTCAGCAGGATATTATTGAGAACATGCCATAATCTGGGGGTATTTTATTGCAATGAAAAGTTTTACAGAATCTGCAGACTGCTCCAGAGATTTCTTGAATGAAAGAAAAGAACATTTCTGACTCAGGGAAACAAAAAGATATACCTGCTTGCTTCATTGGATTTTAAAATTCTTTCTTTTTTATTCACTAATTAAAATGAGAGAAACTTCTACTGTCTTTTCAGACATTTCACATGTTTGCATTGTGTACATTTAGGAATGGGAACCCCTCGCACCCACTGACCGACAGGCTGTCTGGGAGGCTGTATTCAAAGCAGAACCTTCTAAGAAGCAGAGCTGACTCATTTTGTAGCTGTAGGAGTATGATTTAACTTGCAAATGTTCCCACTGTTGCCAGTACAAGAAATGAAGCAACATGCATACACACTCATTCACCCAATCTTCCTTTGTATCTCAATTTCTTCTCTACATATGTCTCTGTTGTCTCAGGGAAACAGGGAAAGCCTCTCCTTAACAGTTACTTAATCTTGGTCCTTTACCACTAGTAAAGCACCAATAAAGTCATGTTACAGTAAATTAGCATCTGGGCTTTTTATCACTATTAATAAGCTTAAGTGAAATTGTGGTGAGAAGACAGTGTTATAACTTGTGCGGTCATCAGTGGTGCAACAGAAAAAAACAACATCAGTCACAGAAAACAGCTGAGTTTAACTTTTCAGCTTGAATTCTTGATAAATAATGAGGCTTTTCATCAAGACTTGCAGGTCCAGTGTTCTCTACAGCTCGCATTATTGACTTCCTCTCCCCCTCACTGCCTGGCTGCCACCTAATGAGAAACGGTAACACTAATCTTTGAATCTTGGTTATTTAGTAACTAGTTTCATGTCACAAGAATCAAATGTCTTTAAGAAACTCTCAAGAGAAATGAACATGCCCCCTGCGTATTCTGAGATCTGCTTGGTATGTTGTTCAAGGCCCCCCGGGCACTGCCTGGTATGTGGCTGCCAGCTACCACAGGTCAGGTCGCACCGCTGCGGAAAAGAAGGAAGAAGACAAAGAAAAAAGACATATTACAAATGGTCTCACAAAAATTTTATTTCTCTGTCCAGAAAAAATGTTCGTGGAATGAACTGGTTTAGAAGGAAGGCCTGGAGGTTTATTCATTAGGCAGATTTTGGCACAGAAATCCTGGCCCAGGTACAAGAACACTCGACCCCTTCTGTGAAAGAAACGCCAGACTGGGGCAGTCATGGCCTCCACATAACCTTCACTTGTCAGCATGCCTTCCTGGTGCCCCAGGCAAATGTTCTACCCCCCACCCAGGGATGGGGCTTTTTCCTTCCCTCTGGCCCCACAGAAGTGCAGGTACAGAAAGTCACCTTTCCTCTTGCATGAGGTCGAGTACACGACCACATGTACGTCTCCTCTCCAAACTTTGCCTTGTAGCCTGGGTGAGAGCATGACCTGAGGCTGCTAAAGCACAGGGGACACCTGCCCAGCTGTCTCAATAACCCACCTTGCAGCTTGAGTACTTGAATACAGTCATTGAAGGCAGCACATCTTCCTTGCAGTCATGGTCTTGGAGATGAGGACATGTCAATCCAAACCAGCCTTTCCTGAAGATGAAACTAAGAGAAATTGGCTCTTCTTAGGCTTTCCTAACACACCAGGGGTGTCAGGAAGGGCAGGCAGTTGCGTTTCAGTGGAAATGAGCTGGTCAGGGAAGCCAAAGACGGGGTTTTCTTGGAAGACAGATGTGTCTGCTGATGGCCTGAGCCAGCTGGGGTGTCCGATGGCCTTGGAGCAGGAAGTCCCGAGGACTGGCTCTGGCAGGGGGCGGCTGTGGCCAAGGGGCTGCAGGCATCTTCCCAGTGCTAGTATGTGAGAAGCTTAGAGGCAATCTTTTTGTCTGTTGTTCAAGAAACCAGAAACTTGAAAGCTCTGAAGGTGTTTCTGAAACAACTTACCTGACTTTTTCCTTTTTACAGAGAAAAACCTCATCAGAGTTTCCACCTTGCAGGGAATATTGATATTTTCCTCTCTAATTGTAGCTTGAAGAACCTGAAAGAGGACATTGAAATATTCTAGGAAACAGAAGTTTTTAGTATAGCCAACTTTGTTCACCTTTCACACTCCAGCTTCTGCAGCAGCTGAGGCAGAGAAACCACAGAGAATAACCTTTGTCATTGCACATTACATTCATACCAGAGCAAGTCTATTATGTGCAGTGACTGAAAGAAAAAGTCTGTAAATAAAGAGCAAGTGACCAAGCAGCTAATCATATTATCATAATGCACATGAATAATGGCTCTATATTAAATTTACCATGTTGTCCTTACTTCTAGCATTGCTTTATCCCTTCTGAGTACTGGTCTTTGCAACCTTAACATTTTAATTTGAGCATACTTTGTGCTTTTGGAACAGTGCTTTGGAAGCACATTGTATAATCTAAAGGGATTTAAAGTCATCCCATTAAGATACAAAGAAAATTAGAGACTGTCATATTTTAACCCAGCTGGCAGCCAAACACCACACAGCTGCTCGTTCACTCTCCCTCACCCCAGGGAGTAGGGGAGACAATTGGAGCGGTAAAGGTAAGGAGACTTGTAGGCTGAGACAAAAAAAAAAAAAATTAATAAATGTAATAAAATAAAAGAAAATTTAAAAATTAATTATAATAATGGTAATAATAGAATATTCAACTGAGCATTGCACATTGAAATTGCTCACCACCTGCCAACCAATGCCCAGTCTGTTCCTGGCTAGCAATCCCAGAGAAGAGAAAATCCTGAAACTGCAGTCCTGGAAGAGAAAGAGAGCTTCCCTCATTTCTATACTGAACATGACATTATATAATGCGGAATATCCCATTGGCCAATTTGGATCTGTTGCTCTTGCTATGCTCCTACCTAGATTGCACAAGTCCTTCTTGCTTACCTGCACACTAGCAAAACATGGGAAATTAAAAAGTCTTTGATTTCTTAGCAACAACTAAAAACATCAATATATTATCAACATTCTTCTCATACCAAATCCCATACTGAATCCAAAACACAGTGCTATTCTAGCTACTGAGAAGAAAATTATCTCTTTCCCAGCCAAAAACAGGACAGAGACAAAGCCCTTTATTCAGTAGGGAGATAGCAACGCATGCCTCTAAATTAAGGCCTGCATTTGTGGTAAATACTACTTAAGAGTTTGTATCCAGAACTTGACTGTGATTTTTATGGTGGAAAAATGATTGGAAAAAATAGTGGTACCTAATATAGTGGCACCTAAAATTCCAAAGGGAAAAAAAAAAAAAAAAATCATCTCCTGTCACGAAGTTTCCAGGTGCTAATAAAATTGCTGATGTCAGGACTAGAGGAGTGGTATAGTCTCTAGTACTTGAAGAGCTCGGCACATTACTTTGTTGAGCCTAAACACAAACCTGACTGTTTTTATCAAACAGTTCTGAAATAGGGAAGTTCTTAATTCTTCTGAAAAAAAGAGAACTAGATACGCAATAGATCACTTTATATCCAATATATCCTGACCTAACAAAAATGTTATTTCAAGAGATGATGTGAGGCTTCTCAGATATATTATAGATAAATTGGTTTCAGGTGCCTGGTATAAGCTTACTGCTGCTTTTGTATTCATCTAAGCATGACTTCTGTGTTCAGTGGAAAGGAGAAGTGTTAATTATTTACACTACTATAAATCTTTAATTACTGTGATATGGTGTCTCTAGTCCCTTTATCATTTGGAGCAGTGGAATGGCTCTCACTATGGTAGACACAAAATGGGATGTGACTGAAATGAAAGCTGTTCATCACTAGCTTGTACAGGAGGCAGTGGTGTATCTTAGTTTAGTGGCTCCCTGATGTCTTCAGTGACAAGCACATCACTTTGTAAGCAAGCAGGGTGTGTAGCTGAGCTATTTACAGTGTACTAAAATAATACAGCATGTATATGGGTAGCATCGGGTATGATCAATTGTTTGTCCTCTGGTAACTGCAAAGACACATCTCGCATCCCATGAAGACCCTAGTACTGAGTAGTATCATCACTCAAGCAGTCACTCTGGCTTCAGTGGGACTATCTCTGCATTTACTGTCAGGCACATAAGTAACTGTCTTGTTGGATCAGGGCTTGTCTTCCCTTGGTATTCAGGGATTATTCAGCCCCATTTTATATGGGATCCAGATATCACCACTGTGGTGAGTTGACCCTGACCAGAGGCCAGATGCCCACCAAAGCCCACTCTTTCACTCCCCTCCTCAACTGGGCAGGGGGAGAAAAATATAACAAAAAGCTTGTGGGTGGAGATAAGGACAGGGAGAGATCACTCACCAGTTACTGGCATGGGCAAAACAGACTCGACTTGGGGGAAAAAACAAATTTACTTTATTACCAATCAAAATTAGAGGATAATGAGAAGTAAAACCAAATCTTCAAACACCTCCCCCATCCCTCCCTTCTTCCTGGGCTTAACTTCTCCCCCAATTTTCCACCTCTTCCCCCCAGTGGCACAGGGGAACAGGGAATGGGGTTGGGGTCAGTTCATCACACGGTGTTTCTGCTGCTCCTTCCTCCTCAGGGGGAGGACTTCTTCCCCCACACCAGCGTGTGGCATTGCCTGTGTTGGGTCGGACATGGGGGAAGCTTCTGGCACCTTCTCTCCCAGAAGCCACCCCATGTGTACCCCTCGCTGCTACCAAAACCTTGCCACACAAACCCAATACAACCACATTTATTGCAATACATGGGGAATGAGATGGAAATAATAAGCAAGAAAGGATAGCAAGCTTTTTGACTTGGCTTTTATCTTTGCAGCTATAACCAAACAGCCTAGCTTGGTCCCTGCATAATTCATGTTGCCAATAACTAAAGATAATCAAGAAAGCAAAGAGGGAACACAGTACATTCATACTCTCATTTATACGATGTTGCTGTCTCTGTTAGTGTGAAACTGGATCTACCATATCCTGGGTGACTGTCTCCTGTCCTGTGTTATTCTTTTTCTTATCACTTCCCACTATTTCTTCTGGCTTGTGCTTCCAGTATTTTGTTATTTATTAAGGAAAACCTCCCTTTCTGCAAAGGAGGGCCTGTGCTCAGAACAACCTTAGCTTCTTTCATCTTCTTCTGAACAAAAAGACTGGGTAGAGCCTCCTTCTTGGGCATAAGCATTGCTCCAGCTCAGTATCAGTTTAATGTGCTTTTTGGCTCTGGACACAGTCAGACATGACTATTACTGAAGTTTTTCTCTTTTCCATGACAGACTGGTGCTGACCTTTGAGACAGCTTTTGCCTATATGCTAGAAACACCTGAAAATCTAGCATTTTTGCTTTTCTTTGGAAAGAAAAAGTCTTGTTTTCTAGCTTAGACTTTGATACAATGACAACTTAGACTGTGTTAGTATGATTTATCTGCAGACACTGAGAATATATGAAGCTGTATGAAACTAGTAGCTGTTCTCTGGGGACTTATAGATTTCCTTTCCCCGCCCCCCCCCCCCTTTTTTTTTTTTCACTTCAAAATGATAGCGAAGGGCTGGAGCAGACTGGCTGTGAATGCTCGAAGTGCCAGGAAGTCCCTGAGACTCCCTAGAGAAAGGCTCTGCAGAACTAGCTATGTACCGTATGCCTGCCCTGCCCTGGGAAGCAGGAGGGACCAGTGATGTCTTCAACTTCATTCCAACCTGTTTTTCTGTTGGTTGAGCCTGTACCTCACCTTTCTTTCTGCTCTGGGACTTGAAGTTCAAGATGAATTCCTAGATCAGGTTATGACAGAGACAGCTGCCATTAATCAGCAGTTAAACCTTGCAGTCATATCCTACATGCAAATTGTGATGACTTTGAGGCATTCTTCAAACTGTGTCCATCAGTCTTGGGTACACTCTGTTGTGACATTGATGGTTTGGCTTAGTTTAAATGTAAAATAGTGTAGAAGCAGATTTTTAATGGTTTACAAGTGAAACCATTAACTTAGCTAACATTTGTGCAGCCACTGGACGCTGTCATCTGATCACTGAAGTGTACAAACTCTGATAAACTTGAGTTGAGTTTTTACTTAACCACTTATTTGTGATGTACTTACAATGTCCCTTAGCATTGAGGTGTGTAAGCAGACAAGGTCTCTAACAATAATGTGCTCTTGGTTATCTATATTTAGTGTGACTTTCTTCTAACTCAGAAAATAATCACTATTAGTCTAATTTAGATTGGTTAACTGAAATTTTTTTTTAAAGTTCCAGTATGCCTCAAACTTTTTTAAATTATAATTTTTAAAATAATGAATAAATTATATTTTGAAAAAAACCCACCACAAAAACCAAAAACCAAAGACTCAGAAATCAGGTGCCTTTCACTATTGTTTCTGAATTAATATCCTAGAATATAGACAAAATAAAAATTATTTATGAAAGTAGTTGAGAGAAATAAAACTTGTCATATCACTTTCAGGAGGTCTTTTGGCTGTCATCATCAAACACCTTTCGTCATGTTTAGGGAAATATCTTTAAAAACCTACAGTGCACCAATTTGCTTTTTTTTCACAAAGAGTAACAGAAGAAATATGTCTATGGAAGGTTTCATAACTTCTTTAATTATTTATCTAAACTAGCCTTCCTTTTACCTTCATTTTCCAGTAATCCTTCACAATTCAATATTGCAGGAGAATGGTTGCTCATTATTGCTGTAAATATTACCCTTGAAATTATAACATGAAAAGCTTCCTCAAGACCACGCGGAAGAAACCTGAACATGTTAATTTAGGAAATTCAATGAATGTACAAATTGGATTGACTAATTAGATTAATATTCATGTGGTTTCTTCAACTTTGGTCATAAAGATTTACTGCTGCTCTGTTGCTCTGTTTGCTGTATTATATCAGTGTGCCAAGAAAGAGGAAGCACAGATATACAGTGGCTTTACATAATGTTTTCACATTCCAGAACTTGTCTATCAGTAACTTTTCCTTGTATTTTCCTTTTACTTTCACTTTCTTTTTATTATAATCCATCTGAAAAAATTGTTCTAGTACAACCTTCACTAGGACATTAAAATTAAGCATATTCTTATAGTTTAATATACATAGTATTTTTGTAAGAACACAATTTAAATTCTGAATGTAATAGCAAAATGATAAATTGTAATATGACTGTTAGACAGTTTTTCTCAGTTATTTCCAGACTTCTTTACAGTTAGAGCTCTAAAGATCGAAGTGTGGAAAAAGTATGCAGTTATCAGAAGTTAGATGACAGAATTATTGAATATTTAAAAGAAGATTAAAAAAATACCTAGTGTACTGAAGATTCATTTTATCAGTAACTGAGCAGTTATGATGTAAAATACAGAGGGAACTGGCAACTACAGTATCTGAGCATGCACATGAGAACATCAGACAGATACATTACCATCTTTTTCTAACACAATTACATTAATTGGTTAGTGTAAATACTTTGTGGAGGGTATGTGCTTCAAATTAAAGTCTTACCTTTGGCTTAAGATTTTATGCTCACCAGTGGTTTTATTTAATAAAGGAAAATCCTTTCCATTGTGCTACAAGATTTTTTTACTGAGATATAAATCAAAATAATTTCTGAATGTGTGTAAAAGAGTAAGGAAGTAGGTCAAACTTGGTTACATATTGTTAAGTCATTCTCTGAAGCTTAGTTTGTTCTGCTTGATCAACAGTGAGCTAACACATACAGAGAACAGTGTGCAGGTGCTTGGTAATATTCCAGTATTGACCCTTTATTCTCAAAGATTATTGCTTGCTTCTTGAACATCCTTTAATTTTCCTCAGGAGGGTAGACAAACATTGACTTTCAATTTTGACTTTGGTTTTCTGACTGAAATAGAAATAAAAGATTCAAAACTGATCATCAAAGGATTTGTAGTTACTATCATTGTACTTTTTGATTGAAAAAAGGAACATTAATTTACAATAAAAGATCTAGTTGCTTTTTCTGGGAGATTTAACAGAACATTTCGTGGTTCACTCTCTGGCAGAGTGAGGGCAACAGGAGCACTGGTTTTACATGTCTGAATGAGTTCAGCTGAAAGCCAGATTTGTTGCTTACAGTGCCTATATTGTTGTGCTCATTCAAGGCACTGAAAGGACCCCTGCATTTAGAGCTTTTTTTGTGTATGTTGAAAACATTTGTTTCTTTCAGTACCTAGACATTGTTATGTAATATCCCATGCAATGGGGTGCAGCATTGTGTAAGGCTATTACTTTTGCCCCTTGGCATGACAGAGAATAAAAATAGGATTTAAATTGTTGCCCTTCATACTTGAAATACCCCAATGTACTTTTTGAAGTAAAATTCTAAACTATATGAAAGAAAGCTAAGTGAGTATTAGGTAACCAGCAACATCCTGGACATGGTAGCAGAGAGAAAGGCTGCCATGCCTTTCTCCTCTTTGCTCTCCTCTTTGCAAAAGGAGAACTTGTGGGCCAAGACAGGTGTGCTGTGTTTGAAAGCTCCTCATGCAGCTGACAACAAGAATTATTTGAAGTTCACCATAATATTTTGCACTATTACAGTGGGAATGGATTTTGTGGTCAGATCTGTGTATTTTTAGATATAGTCAAAACACAGCAATTATTTGGATGCTGCTGCAGTATTAATCCATAGCATATGTATTACTTTCATAATTTGATATATATTATATTTCATAGAGTGGTATTATATTTGAGAGCTATGAGTCATTTATAGCTGGAGTTTATTTATAACATCTTAGTCATAGGGTATAGTGCAATTATGCCAAGGAAATGGGATAAATACGAAGATTAAGAACTACCCAGCTCGATAAAGTCAAATTCAAATTTTGAAAGTACAATCCCCATTACCCCTGTCCCCCATAATATTTCAGTGTAAAATTACTGCAGTAAGAACTGAGTTACATGAGCTGTAAAATTTATCAAATCTTTCTTCTTGTATGTCTTCTGTACTGTTTCTCTGGTGTCTGATGGATGAATGCTTAAGTCTTTTCCTTTGTTCACAGAATCTGGGCAACTGCTCTAGGTGGCCCTCCTTGAGCCATGGTTGGACAAGATGACCTCCAGAGGTCTGTCCCAACCTCAACCTTTCTGTGATTCTGTGAATAATTTGAATCTGTTTCTTCCTCCTGACATGGATTTACAGAAGACTTGTACACCATTATCATTTCAGAAATGTTATCGCAGTTGTCAGCCTTGGCTGAAGCTGGTGAACACCTCCCAAAACTTTTGTAAGGACTCTGACAGTTAGTTGAGTGGCACAGGAGCTTTTGTCTCGATTTCTAGGAAGTCCAACTCCAACAATATATAGCACAAAATCTTTAAAACAGTTATAAAGGGATCAGTCAAAGGATCCATTTAGTCCTGTACCTTTTCTTCAACACTGGACATAAGTAGGTGCTTCAGGAACAGCAATAACAAGATAAACTTGTTTGACAGGGTGCCAGGAGTTAAACTCTAATTTTCATTACTTCTTTGGGTACTGAATTTCATCATTCTAGCACCTGCTGCACAAAGAAACAGTTCTCATTGTTATGAACCTTGCTCCTACCTTCTTCATTTGATGGGCTCTAGATTTTATATTGAGAGGAGGTGAAAACCTGATGCCTCTTCACTCTCTCCAAGGCACTTGTAATATTGTAGACTTCTATCTTTTGTTGTCATGAATTGTCTTTTTCCCAAGCTGAAGAGTCCCAGCCTACTCAGACAACCTTTTGACAAACCAATTACCTATCTTAGAAAATACTTGTTGCCCCCCTTGAATCTTTCTAATTATTAAAAAAAAAGGGACACAAAGAGTGAGAGAAGTGATAAGCAATCTCAGCCTCACATGGGCCTAGGCATGTGTTTCTCAGTGACAATGAGGATTGCAAACTGTACTGCCACAAATCTCTAGGAACAAACTTAATTACGTGTCTCAGCACCGATGTGCCTGCCTTTCAAACATCCCTTGCACTATTTGAAAACACAGCTGTATTTTTTTTCTGTAGCACAGAAAAAATTTAAAGTATAACTTTTAAATAAATGGACTGCTGAATTTGTGAATGCTTTCCAAAGTGTTTGAGGCATAGCAATATTTGTGATACTACATGAAAATCATATCAACATTTCACAATGACAAAAATTGAAATATTGGCCATGCTATATCACATAGCTATGTAAAAAAAAAAAAAAAAAAAAAAAAAAAAAGAGCTTGATTCTATTAAAAGACAACACGTTGCTATCTCAATGTATACAATCTCAAAGCGGGAACAAGTTATTTCTTCCTTTAGCTCACTGGATTAAATAAGGCATATATAATCAAGAATAACTTTAAGGTTTTGTTTCAGTTTATCCCGAAGTACTACAAGAAGCAATTCAAAGGCTGTATTCTTCCACAAACTGCATTTGTGGTGATTTGGTCAGGATCTGGCTTTGAGTCTTCTTTTGCTGCTAGAAGCACAAATATTTGTCTTGGAAGTTGACATATATAGGTTTACTAACGTGCCCTGATATCCAGTGTTCACAAGAAGAGCAGCACTAAATGAAGTCATTAGGCATAATTTAGACAGCTGAGCATTCAGTTTTGTTCAATAAAAGTGATGTATTGATAAAATAAATTTGCTTTTTGTGTATGTCTATCCTAACTAATCTTGTACCCATGATTAGTTTGCTGCCAGGTCTTCTGGATTAGCATTATAAGCAATGACACTGCAGTTCTAGTGCCATCCATTAGTGCCATAGATATTGCAGGAACACAGTCTCTAACTTTAGGAGTTTATATTGAGACAAATCAGAAACATAAATAGGAGTGCATGAGTGGGAAAGACAGGATAATGGTTATAATAAAACCAATTTCATGTGGTTCTTTAGTGCACAAGCATACATAATTCATATGCATTTGTCCTGGTCCTGCAATAATGGCTTTGTTGATTCTTTTTCCATACTAATGAAATCCCACAGATGAGACAAAGCAATGGGAATTTTTTAGGATGGATAAGAATGAGAGGAGGGCAGTCCAGCATATTTCAGGAAGGCCAAGGATTTGGAATTCAAACTATTTCTTTTAGAAATACAGAGCATATTTCAAAGGTTTCCTGCTTTTGAGGTGACTGACGTTCCCTCATATGGATTTTTTTTTATTTAGAAGTAATTTTAGTGAAAAATGTTGAATTATTTTCCAGAGCATTTGAGCACATGCCTGCAAAGTGAAGACAGAACACAGAACGTTTTAGTAAGCTTTTTTTCTCTGTCTAGTTATGCTCTTAAAAGATTTCTGAGGGAAAAAGGTAGTAGACTAGTCTTATATGAAGGAGGTATTGGCTAGAGTTGCCAGAACATTAATAAATATCATTAAAATCAACAGAACAGGTCAGCTAAGGATTTTATTGTGATTTTTCTGGACTTCTGTGTCACAAAATTAACACCTCTGCTGAAACAGTCCACACAATTTATTCACTGTGGGTGGTTATCTGTGATGGTGATTTTTTGAGTGCTGCTGTGTGTCCATGACTCACCTCTTTGAAATGCAAAACTCATTTTATACAGGATAGCCACTGTGTAAAGTGGTCTGACAAAAAGATAATGTGATGTTTCAGTTTAATAGATTGGTACAACACCTAATGAATGGTGTGAGCTTATAGGATCTATCACATGAAGACCTGAACCATAAGAATAACAAAGTGTACAAATGAGGCATGAAGAATAGACAGATGCAACGATGAAATATGAAAGACTTTCAAGTTCTTTCTTCCTGAACTGAAAACTCTGTCATGTCAAAGCTTAGGAGGCTAAAGGTTAGTGAATATTATTGTGGTGAGTTGACCTTGGCTGGATGCTAGACACTTTTCCCCCACAAGTCACTTTCTCACTCTCCCTCCTCAATAGGTCAGAGGGGAAAAATGTAATGGCCAAGCTCATGGGTTGAGCTAGAGGCAGTTTAATGAGAAAAGCAAAGGCTGCACACAGAAGCAAAGCAAAATGAGAAGATGTATTATCTACTTCCCATCAGTAGGTGATGTCCAACTATTTCCTGAGAAGTAGGATCTCAGTATGCATAGTGGTTTCTTTGGAAGACAAATGCCTTAACTCCTCACCCAACACCCTTTCTCTCAACTTTTATTGCTAAGCATGACGTCGTATGGTAGGGGATATCCCTTTGGTCAGTTGGGGTCAGCTGTCCTGGCTGTGTACCCTCCCAACATTTTGCCCACCTCCAGCCTACTGGCCTTTGGTGGAGAAGGTTGGAGAGGCAACCCTGATGCCCTGCATGCACTGCTCAGCAATAGGCAAAACACTGATGTGTTTTCAACACCGCTCTAGCCACAAATGCAAAGCACAGTTCTCCATGGGCTTCTATGAGGAACGTTAACTGCATCCCAGACAGATCCAGTACAATTACAAAATGTAAATTTACACTTTTTTTTTTACACAAGTGAACTTATGCCTAATGACGTACTATGGATATTTGCAAACTTGGGTACAAATTCCAAAGCAGATTGCTTTTGTCAGTTACAATCTCAGTTCCCAACCAGGAAAATTAATAAATTGGCAGCTAAATCTCTTTAAAAAACAGCTTTCTAAATGAATTTCACTCTGCCTTTTAGTACCTGGAGTCAATGTACAATATCATACTTTGTATTCAAGTGGGCCTTGTTGAGATGGTATAGTTAATATCCCCCTTTGTACAAAGAAAGTGGAGAAGCAACCACTCAGTAGTTGGACTGTGAGAAGGTAAGTGTTTAAAACATTGTTTTAAGTTAACCTGACTTGGACATCATCACCTCCTTCAGTATTTCTGGCAGCTTCCTTAACAAATTCATTCGGATTAGGCTCATAAACCAGGTTAAAATCTGCAAGTGCTCCATTACTGATATTGCACAACTTTTTGCAAGCTTTAGCAGGGTAGATTTAAGGAAAAAAAGTAAGTTAATTAATACTGAACTCTCACAGATTCCTACAATTATGACCTGTTTTATTGCAAAAGAGTTTATAATGAGAAAGCATTCTTTTAACATGCAATCGGTTTAATCATGTATTCCCAAGAAACACATGGTTCCCAGAATTGGTAGATTTTAGATTAATTTCTATGTTGAAAGCATGCTCTTTTCTTTAAGTTAATTCTCATCACGCGGACAGCAGTCTTCTGATATGAAATATTGTTAAGAATATCAATGAGAAATGTATTTGATGTCTGGATTTTCCCACATCAAAAGAGCTGAAAAGCTCACGGAAATAATACACTTATAAAAAATAAAATGCATTCAGCAAAGGAAAGCATACTAGAAAACATGGGACATTGACTGTAGACCACGAGAAACTATGGTAGAGATAAACAAAGAGCTACTTAGGAGCTATCATTAGTTCTGGAGTGTGGGAGAGCAATGTAGCTAAATTCTACTGGGTTTTATACTGTTTTTTTTCCAGTGGCTTTGCATTCCCAAACTATATGAATTATTCCTGCCTGACTAGGCTAAGGTGTGTTAAAAAAGATTTGAAAACATAAGCTCTTGTCAGCTATTGTGCAGATGCACATGGGTGCAGAGGCTGACATGGGTGCAGAGGCTGACATGGGTGCAGAGGCTGACATCACCTACCTTGCTATAATTCTTCCCAGAGTATCAAAGGATTATGACACTCTTAATTTCCATTTCTTAGCTCTTGGGTGCTCTTAGTTCAATCTTAGCTGCAACTTGACTTCTGTCATTAAATGATCCATGTATACCTACTAAGATGGCACCTTATTGTTAGCTACTTTTGATTAGATGACTGTCATATTGCTACACACAGACAACACCATTTTTTTTTTAATCTTACAAACAATTATTTAGGGAAATGGCATTTGGGTATATTCTAGTTGTGTCTAGCCCCCTTCTTTTTCCCTATAGTTCTAGTAAGACACTTTTAGTTAATATGTAGTTGATTTAATTTCTTGGATAGGGAGAAAATCCAAATCTGATAGCTAAAAGGATTAAAGGGAAGGGCAAAATGAGCTTACCCACTGCTTTAATAGGCTGCTATGGCTTTTTCAGAGGGAAGAGAGCAGCTTCTCTCTGACTTCACTCCACTCCACTATGGGCAGCAGCCTATGAGTCACTGCCTTGAAGAGATAGTGACTTATTTTAATTACTTGCAATGAACCCTGCATTTGCAGGAATGAGTCATAGCCTAATGCAATTTCATAATAATTATATAAGAAGTGTTTTAAAGTGATGCCTTGCAGCTTTGCCTATTTTATCCATTCTCCAGGGTGACTGGAGAATTTACTAGTAAAAATTACTCCTGTTATTCATAGATAGAGAGTGTGCATGGTTCTATACAGATCGAAAATATGATAAGGTTCCTGAGCCCAGGGGCATGTAGCACATGGATGCAGACATCAGAGTGATTAAAAACATGGTGAGTGAGATTGGCTCTATGATAAGCAGACAGAGTAGCTCTCTGAAGAGTGTTTTGCTTACATTTTAATGAATAATGTGGGGTCAGGTCAAGTGCTTCCAATCATATATAGGGGTTCTGATGGCCAGGGGAGTGCATGAAGCAGAAAGGCAAGCAGTGTAGTTTGAAGGGAAGACCCCAAACCTCCTTTCCTTCTTTTTTACCAGTGATGAACATGATTTTGTTGCAGTTGCATTATTTTGTGGAGGGTTATGAGGTTGGCCAAAGCATATTTGCTGGAAAGGATTCCTAGAGCTTGCTCATTGGAGAGTGTGCATGTTTTCCACTTGGTACTGGGAAGTACATCTTTTATTAAGTAACTAATTAGACAGTGCTCTAGTAACAATGTGCTGTTGTTAGAAGTCAGTATAACAATATACAAGGTATGCTCTTCTACATGCTCACTAGGGATTTGTCCGGTATTCTTTTGAAGGAAACTGAGGGAACCATCACACAACACAGTGGCATATACCTTGTTGCTGTAAGGCAGCCTGTTGCTAGGTAGAAAAGACTGGAAGGTTGGGGTGGGTTTTTTGGAACTGATGAGAACTAGTTAAGGCGTGTTTGTGCGCTGTTGCGGAGGAGCTCATTTAAGAAAAAGAAATTTTCTTTGTTTTCTATCCAGCTGCCCATTGCCTTCAGCTACTTTCCTTGGGTGGTGTCTACTTACCATAACAAAGCTTGGTCTTCTTGCTCAGCTGGTGCTTGCTTGCCCAACACTCTTAGCATAGATATAGACTTTAAGGAAAGTTTGGTTAAGAAAGTTGGTGTAGATGAATAATTACAACATAGCACTCTTTATGGTAATCTAATTACTCATATATGCAAATAAAACTAGTGAATGTGCTTTCCACTGTCAAAATGAAGCAAATGCTCACATTGTCTCAGGGTGGTTTGAAAGTCCTGTTATCATAATGTGCTCTGTAGAGTAAGGAGAACTGAGACAAGAGGTAAGGTGAATGGTACAAACTCACACAGAAATCATGGCTCTGCATAAAGGGAATCCATATGTCTTCAGTCACAGGCAAAGTATCTCAACCACGAGACCATTCTTGCCTTTGTACAAACAAGCAGCTTGCTTTTGTTTCTCTCTTGTAGTTATGATAGGCAGTTCACACACGAATGTTAGTGGCAGAGGGCTTGTCATAAGAAACGTGTTTGGAGCGGAGACTTGAAGGATGAATGAGTCAATGGGTTCATGGAAAAGAATAGCTTTTTCATTTATATGAAGGCTATTGCCTGGTATGTCAATTTTATTTCTGAAAGCATTAGCTGGGGCCAGGAGGTTTAAACTGTGAATCAAAATGCCTACAGGTATTGTGAGAAATAGGAATGAACAGACTATTTTTTAAATCATTCTGTCAATCTACCTATCATTATTATGACGTATATCATCTTTCTTGGATTTAATCGACAATATATCTAAATCACTTATTACTGTGGTGCCTGTGCAATAGACATGGCAGAAGAAAACACTGACAGATTTCCAGAAGGGTTTGATTTATCAGCAACTGGTTTTGGTTGTGCTTAGACATTTTCTCTTTTTGCTCTGATTCCCTGAAGAAAATGTTGATGAGCGGTGTCTCTTCCTATGCTGAGATCACTGAACACAATGATATTTGCAGTATGTTATCTCTGTCAGAAGGAATTCTACTAAACATTTTCTGCATGGGATGTTGTGTCATATTGTTCCCAAGAGTCCGAATGGGAGTTAAACAGCCACTTGGGGAGAGAGTATAAAGAGTCATAATTACTGTAAGTTTAACTCACATCTTCCCTGGCTAGTTTGGCCAAAAAATATTTATCTGCAAATATTTTTTCCTCTCCTTGGAAGTGGCTGCAAAGATAAGGAGAAGAGGCAGAGACTGGATTGCTGGTGGCAAACACTATGGGTTGCAATATCTGATGTTCAGGGAAGACCACTATTGAAGCATTTAGAAGTATTTCTTAGGAGGTTGTATGCTGGCCTTGAAAATTAGTTTCTGTCAGAGCAAGTGAAAGTTGCTGTCAGAGCTGTCCTCTGTCCCTCCCCGTGTCCTGGATAGATTTGATATATGCTCTTTTCTGAGTGTTAACAGCAAACATTGCAAGAATGTTTGTAATAAAGATGCCTGACACATCAAATCAAACTGGAAAAACCCAGCCCTGCTTGTGAACTGTGCTCCCATAAGGGAGGCTGTGGCTACTGTCGCCTGTGGCCGGATGGCAGCTCATTATACAACAGTAGAACAACAAAGTTGACTCCTGAGGAGCCTGGTGCTTTGTTCTACAAAGGCTGAGGGGAAAGAAGCGGCTGCTCTGCTGCTTCCGTGGAACAGCTCCATTGTTCGAAAGACAATACTTGGACACAAAGCACACATACCTTGCAAAGGGTCCAACATGGGTCTCTTACTTTCACTGTAGGAAGTGTGTAACATGCTTGTGAAAGAGACACACACAGCTGGCAAAAGCTAATAGTGCAGAAACGTTGGGTTGATGTGTAAATAATGTCTTTGACAATGTTTCTGGCTTTGTCTTTAGGACTTTCTACAGGCCCTGGGTATGAAATCTGTGCATGTGGGTGTAGCCAGTTCACAATGCTAAGACTAGATGCAGTTGTATCTAATAGAAGTATCTTTTATTTTTCCTCATTAAACACCAGAAAAAATCTGCAAAGATGGCAATGAACTAGAAGAGGTCATGGAGCAAAGAAATGTCATCCAGTTTTCTGAGGATATTCTTGAATTATTTCTAATGCTCTACTGCAGTGATGCAAAAGTGCAGCACCTGCCAGAAACAGAGAGTATGAATGTTTTCAGAAAAGTGAAGCACAGCTGATTCCAAGTGCAGTGAATGAAGTGCTTGAAAACTGAAGCCTGAATATGTTTGTCCATTTCTTTGCCTTGGCTGAAGATGAAAGGTTGGTTGGAATACTTATGAATAAACTATGAATGAATATTTTTATTAGCATATGCCATTTCCCTCACCACTTCCATAACAGCATTGCAAAGCAATATTGACACTGACAAAATTAGAGACAGGGAAGGACTAAGAGACCTAAAGTATGAGAAAGCAACTTAGCTTTTCCTAATGTAAGGAGACCCGGAAGGAAAGCTTTGCTTTTAATCAGAGCCAGGATTTGTAACAAGCTTGCATGTTTCAGATTTCAGACTGAAAATAAGCTTTTTGAAACTAATGTGATTTGTGAAAATGGCTGCTGAAGAGGATTGCTTTGAACCTGTGCTTGTGCAGAATTGGATGATTGATCTGGGTTAATCCACTGTTTCAATAGTATGGATATGTGAACTGGACCAGCCATCTAAAATCACAGAATCGAAGAATGGTAGGGGTTGGAAGGGATCTCAGGAGATCATCTTGTCCAACCCCTCTGCTAAAGGAGGTTCTCTACAGCAGGTTTCACAGGACTGCATCCAGGGTTTTGAACATTGCCAGAGATGGAGACTCCTCAGCTTCTCTGGGCAGTTTATTCCAGTGCTCCGACATCCTTACAGTAAAGTTTTTCTTTAAGTTTGTCTGGAACTTCCAGTGTTTCAGTTTCTGCCCATTGCTCCTTGTCCTGTCACCGGGCACCACCAAAAAGAGCCCAGCCCCATCCATTTGGCCTCTGCACTTCAGGTATTTATAGACATTGATAAGATCCCCTCTCAGTCTGCTCTTCTCCAGGCTGAAGAGTCCCAGCTCTCTCAGCCTCTTCTCGTAAGCCAGATGCTCCAAGCCCCTAATCATCTTTGTGGCTCTCCACTGGACTCTCTCCAGAAGATCCCTGTCTTTCTTGAACTGGGGAGCCCAGAAGTGGACACCATACTCCAGATGTGGCCTCACCAGGGCAGAGCAGAGGGGGAGGAGAACCTCCCTCAACCTGCTAGCCATGCTCTTTCTAATGCACACCAGGATACTGTTTGCTTTCCTGGGCACAAGGGCACACTGCTGGCTCATGGCCAGCCTGATGTCCACCAAGACACCCAGGTTCTTTTCCTCAGAGCTCCTCTCCAACAGGTCAGCCCCTAATCTGTACTGGTGCATGTGGTTATTCCTCCCCAGGTGAAGGACTCTGCACTTGCTCTTGTTGAACCTCCTCAGGTTCCTTTCTGCCCAACTCTCCAGCGTGTCTGGGTCTCGTTGAACGGCAGCACAGCCTTCTGGTGTGCCAGCCGCTCCTCCCAACTTCATATCAGCAGCAAACTTGTGAGGATGAACTCTATCCCTAAATCTGGGTCATTGATGAAGATGTTAAACAAGACTGGACCCAGTATCGACCCCTGGGGAACACCACTAGTTACAGACCTTCAACTAGATTCTATGCTGCTGATCACAACCTTCTGAGCTCTACCAGTCAGCCAGTTCTCAATCCACCTCACTGTCCACTCACTTATCCCATACCTTCTAAGCTTTGCTGCAAGGATGTTGTGACAGATAATATCAAAAGCCTTGCTGAAATCAAGGTAGACAACATCCACTGCCCTCTTCCCTCATCTACCCAGCTGGTGATGATATCATAGAAGGCTACCATATTGGTCAATCATGATTTCCCCTTAGTGAATCCATGTTGACTACTCCTGATAACCTTCTTTTCTTCCAGTTGCTTAGAGATGATATCAAAATGCTGAGGTTCTGATATCTCAGAGAGCATCAAACATGCTGGTGAGGCCAAAGCAAAAAGTGACAAGATGAGGAGAAATTGTGACACCAGGGAATATATCCTCCAGGGTGATCTGCTCCCCTGATTTTGCTGCAGCTTGCACTGCAGCTTCTCCTGCACACTTGGTCTTCTCTATCACAGCTCTGGATCACACCTCACAAAGACCTGAGCCCAGCACCATGAGTTCTGCTGCAGCAGAGTGACAGTGGTGCTGTGCAGCAAGTACTGGAAATGCAAAGGTGGGGTGCAAAGAAGTAGGTGTTGTGTTCAGTTAGTGGGATCTGACTGGCTTGAATTTAGAGTTACTTCCAGGACACTTATGTTTAGAAATCTTTGGAGTCTGCCACACCGTTCTGTCCTGGCTTCAGCTTTTTGCTGTGGCGTCATTTGGTCAAGGTTTGTAATGGCATGTTCTCCCTTGCTGTTTGCCCAGGTGGAACGTTTACATTGACCTCGTGCAAGTTATAGAGTGGCTTAAACACTTCCAGTTTCCCTAATAAACTATTTCTGGCACAGAGGTTGCTCCTGAGGTTATAAACAGGGCAGGGCTGTCCAAGTGCCTGAACAATTAGAGTATCTTTTTGTAAGAACTCAGAGTACTCCTGTAGATCTTTTTCCTTGTCTGATGACTATCCCAAAAGCACACAGGTAGAAGGAAAAACAAAAGACATAATGTTTCAAAACATGAAAATTACATCATCATGAACATCAAACATTCAGAGAGAACATAGCACTGCAATGTCATGAATCATTTGAGTAAAATCAAAACCTCTCCCTGAACCTGTGGGGTGACTCCTTGACACAGTTTCCTATGCAAACAGTTGCAGGAGGGAACCCTCCTGGTCATGTCTGTCAATCTAGTGACAGGTTCTTTGTCTGAAGATGGAATTAAATATCTCCAGACACTTTCAACAGATGTCATTTAAAAAACTACCTAGTCATAAAAAAACAACAGTGAAAAAATATTATTTTTGAATACTTTTTTGAGGGTTTTAAATCCTTTCCTTGTTTTCTTATGGCCCTTTACCCCTTTAATTTCACTTAGGAGGTGAACCATGTACCATATCCAAGGCTGAGAAGAATGAAACTATTTTGGTGTAAAATCTGTCAAGGTGAGAATCAAGCTGCTTGATTTCTCATGTTTTACTGTGAAATGCCTAACTAAAAGTCTATGACCACCTCCAGTCAAATTATCAGATGGATCAGCTGGTTTGGTTACTGCCCGCTACTTTAAAAAATGATGTGGCCTGTTGACTTGGTCATGTTATGGTGGATTTTGTTCAGTGATTTGATACAAGGAACATATATGTCAACAGAAAACCACTCAGGCCTTATGTCACTTGAGACAATACCCAGGTTGTGAACACAAAGATCTTGGAGGCAAAAAGAAAATGCTTTATCCTGCCTCTTCAGCCAGCCCTTCATGGACTGACAGGAAACCAAAGTGCACAATACCCTCTGACAAAGGGGACCTTATCTTTGAAAGGGACAAAGAAATAGAAAATGTTATTCATTACATACGTCACTGGTGAAGCAAGTGCTAGATTTTCCACGTGGATATTCAATAAGGCCATAAAATGCATTGCAAAATTCAATTTGCCTCATCCAAGTACTTTTCTAATGACACTTCAAAACCAGAAAATAGGCCGTTCAGTTGCTTTTTGTTGCACAATGACATGGCAAATTATTGATTGAGTTCAAATCTTTCAGAACTGGCCCCACAAGCAGTTAATTTTGAGAGCTCTCACTCCAGACATTTCAAAATGGCTAAAAAAAATTGTACCTCAGATATGACTAATCCTGAAATCCATGGAATGATTGGAATATCCCATCGTAGGAGTAAATCTTGGGAGATTATCTCCTTCATGTGAGAGGCAAGTCCTAACAGCTACAAAATAAATCCCTCTTGTTCCTTGGGTTGCCTGTGTTAATTTGTGCACCAATGGCAAGGGAAAGGACATACAGTGTAGTTGTTCCAGGACAATTTGGAATAGTTGTTGAAGAAGCATTTTGATGATGGTTTTTCCTCTGGGCAAATAGACTAGTCCAAGTTGTAGCTACAATATCTGCTGGAAAACAGCCTGGAACAGAGATTACAGGTTTTAATGTCAAAGTGTGATTGTTGTAGGTTTTTAAGTTTTCATGAAAAGTCCAAAATAAATGGCTTCTAAGAAGGTCTTTTCTTTATCATAGCTTCTTAAAGTTTTTACAGTTGTTTGTACAACTTGCCACATAGTCTTGCCAGATACCAGCTGTGCTTGTTCTGGAGCTGCATGTCACCCTATATATAAACTGTATATAGAGAGCAAAGCTGAACCTCTGATTTGAGTGCTAGATTTGCTGTACCACATGAAGTTTGAATGCTGTTATGTGTGCAGAACTCAAGACAATTACTTATTGTATCTTCCCAAGCCAAATTCACCACTTCACCTGGTCAGTCTTCTCTGCAGCCCTCTCTGGGTCTGCCAAGACCAAAGATGAGATCTTTGAACTCCTCTTTCACCTTGTTACCTTTCTGGATAGAAACTGAAAATCATTTTATAACTACCAGCTTTACACACAGGGCTCATTTGGAAGTGACTAGAACACATCCAACTTTTGTGTTACTGGATGTTCACCAGATAATAACCTCGTTGTGGCTGCATCTGGATTGTTTTCATCTCAGAGGCCTGGAGATGAATGGCTCTGTATGTTATTACAGCTTTACTGGGCCATTAAGCATTGCTCCCAGTAAAAATATCAAAATTCTGCATTGCAGCCTTCACCCCCATCATTGTATTTGCATGTCATTTAACCCAAAGACAGCAGGGATAACTTCCTGCAGTGCTACAGGGTTCTTTTCTTGAGAAAACTTGAGGGAAACCTCTCCCACATGCATGTTGTCTCTGCCATGGCCTATTTGTCTGTATTCTTTTTTTTTAACCAATGCTGAGACTAATTTAATTTTGTAAGTAGTCTCACGGTGTCATCAAATTAATGCCACCTGTCAGCTGATAAATTGTACCTTCTATTCAACATACTGCTAATTAGTAAAGAGTGATGCTTAAGCAGCATGTCAAAGCAGGTCTGACACTGAGATCTATGAATCAGTCTGAGGCTCTCAACCTGCAAAATAATTTACAAGAGGAAGGGCTTCATTTCCATATTATTTATATTTGTCTTGAACAAAGTCATTCTCCCAGGGACCTCTGAACTTAAAGACAGACATGACAAATCATAAATAATTTCTATGAGAAGAATTTGGATCAGATATACACTGCATCAAAACCCCTTGGTTAGTGCCAACATGCTTCAATAAATCACATAAAGCCATGGAAAATATCTGTCTGGCTTACAAAATCTGTCTCAGGGAGAGGAGGCTGTTTTGGTTTTGTATAAGCAGCCATTTGCACTGGATTATTTCTCTGCTTAATGAGTCCCAAGTGGAAGCAAGAGTCTTGGCTCCAGAGTCTGTCTGAGGAGCACTTGCTTACCTTAGAGACTACTGTATTTCATTAATAGTAAATAATCTTTTTGTGGCTTGCCCTTAGGTGTCCTGCTTGTGTTGCCGGCTGTCTGTGGAGGTTTGGCTGATTACTGAAGAGGGACAACTGTTTATTCCCCTGTCCCTTGCAGTAGGGCAGGATCCAGAACTGCTGCTCTTGATCAATTCATTCTGACAGCGCATGAAAATTACAGTGCAGCCTTTTCTAGGGCAGTCTCCCATTTCAAAAAATGCATTTTAATAGCTTGATAGGTCTCCATGAATATGGATACATCCTGGTAATTGGCTGCTGTGCTCCTGAAATGACATTCTAATGTTCCACTGCATGTGATTGGCTGAAAAGTACTGTATAAATAGTAAGTATAATTGGATTAACTGCAAGACGACAGTGATTAATATCCTAGCCTGGGTTCTGAATCCTCTCTTTCAGCAACAACTTCCCTTATGACTCAAAGGAAATCGATAAAGATTAGGTTCCTCCACACTGTAGGAGACCTGGGCTTTAGTTTCTCTGTGCAGTCTGCAAAGTAGGAACCACAGCATCCTTCCATTGCACCAGTTCTCTAAGAGCATGTGTTTTAAGAGACTGTGGTCAGATACTGAAGATACAAAAGCGTATCTGCTCCATCACTCAATGGGAAAAGATTAAATCATACTACCAAAACACAAATCCTGACTTTTCTGAACTGTTTCTTATGGTTTGAGAAAAGCAGGGAGAAGCAAGGGAGGCTGAACTGGAAAAGTTCCTGCTGATGTGAAGTAATTTACGAAGAATGTCCTCTCAGGACTGGGCGGATTTAGTCATACAAGGGCATGGGTAGGGAGTTGCACTTTGCCTGCTACCTGTACCTGCTAGAGCAGCTTCTGCCTGTGAAAATCTCTGTGTCTAAAGGTTCTTGTTTGGGAGCTCTCTGTGTACCTGCTTGGAGTGATTACTAGCTACTTTGCAGAGAGCAAAGACCTGAAGCTGTCACAGAAGCATGTAAACTCTGAACATATGCTGGGGCATCTCATTTCTACTCCATCTCCTATGCAAGATGTGTCTAATGGGTATTATCTGATACGTCAAAAAAATGACACCAGCTGCCATTCACCAGAAGCCTATTGTCCTAAATCCTACTGGTGCTTACAGCACAATGGCCAAAAAGTGATAAACAATTTGTTTGTCTCCTTTCTGAGACATTTAAGGCTCAATGCATTTTCTTTGGTGCTGCAATGTGCCTGCACTATGTCAAGTGACTAGACAGGAAAGGGCTTATGTGAGATTATATGGGGATTGGGTAGCACTAAACTACAATTTCTCTTAGGAAGACCCAGCAAGGTCCAGCAAGAATGTTCTCTTTCTTGGTGACTTCTTCCCTACCCCGTGATCAAGTGTGAGAGATCATCAGGATAAGGGATACATGGACAAAGAGGGGTGTATTAGGGTTTTTTTGTTGTTGTTTGTTTGGCTTTTTTAACTGGAGAGTAGGGAAAAATCAACATAATTGCATGAGGAAAGATAATTATGAGAACCAAACATTCAGTGTGTGGAATTTGGCTGGCCTAACGATGCTTCCGTGAAATGCTGTATGTGGCATTTATCAAATTGAGTAGCTGCTAAATTACGTTAGAAATGTATATGATGGATTAAATGGATGACTATACAACCACCTAAGTCTTACGCTGCTGCTTCAGTGCTCACAGTAATATGCCCTATGGTTTGGTTTTTTTGTGTTCTGCAGTCCATCCAGAAAGAGCTGCCAGTCACACATTACAGTTTTGTGGTTTAGCATGTCCTGTACAGGTAATTTTTTTAAAGAATCAACAGTAAATTAGCTTGATTTTCTAAATCAATATTACTTTACCGTACCCAGATCATTTCCACTACATGAAGAAAAGCCTTTGCAAACTTGAGACATTTAATTTCCTATCAGTGTTCCAGACTCATGTCAATTGATTTATGAGTTAAGTCAGTGATAGCTGAGTGCTGCCTTCATTTCTAGTCAAGGAGGTTATGCTTGGCAGGCATCACCTTCTGTTATGTTCAGCCAATGAATACTGACCAAATCAGTACAAACCAGAGTGGAATATGGAAATAATGTTTTGAAGTAGAAAGTTCTGGCTAGAACTGTCTGGCATATTTGGGGGGGGTGAAAAAACACGTGCTCAAATTACATGTTCTATCACAGACTACTAGGTACCTCGATTTAATACAGTAGTACTTAATGATGAACATAAAGAACAAATAACTTTCCTCAACTCATCCACCATACTCGGATTTCTAAACATCTGTGGCAATGACCACACACACATGGGCTCCTGTAATAACAAGCATTGAGGTTTATTCAAAAAACAGAAACGGATTCTTATGCCAAGCCTCTAGTAAGGACCATGAAAAAAATTCTTAAGACACTTTAGTCAGGTTTTACAACAATGTACTTCTGGGTAAACCTTTGCTCTGTCTTACTTTTTCTCATACTTTTATTGACCTTCACTCAACCTCAGAGGCTTGATTTTCGCAAATTATATTTGAATACCTGCTTCCATTGGTTTTTATCCCTCAGGGATTACACAGATTGGATACTCCATTATGTCAACAGAGGATTTGCAATATCAGGCTTTTGGGAACTAAATTATGTGATCAGCCAAGATATTTCAATGTACTGCTCTCACTAGCTAGATGTATCAAGTGCATTCCTGTAAGTGTGGGATCTAGAGGGTATGTATTACTAACTTGGGGCTCAGTCACTTGAACTTTGTGATCTCTTGGTTTTCACAAGTTGATTTTGTTTTGTTTGTTTGTTTAAGGGGAAGCATTCTGTTTTAAGCTAGAAGCTGAAACAACTAATTTCTATTCCTTTGCAACTTGATTGTCATCTTTTAGCCATTCTGGATCTCAATTTCTCCATTTGTAAAATAAGATAAAGCTTAAAGAATGGGAAAGGCACTTGATACCACAATTTTTATTGTTACTGTTGTGCTGGTTAGATCTGAGGATCTCTTTGTACTGACATGAATAACAATAAACATTTTGCTTCAAACTTAACAAGCTCTAGAACACCTTGAAGGTTCCAGATCCACAATTTTGTTCATGCCAACAATAAAAAAGACAAAAATTAAATGAGATTAAATAGAAATTCAGTTGAGATAAGCTTTTTGGTTTGCCACTAGGGAAAAGCCCTGAAGAAATCTGCCTCTGCTTTCACAAAACACCTGAGAATGAGTCAGGAGTTTGGGACTCTTGTTTACAGTATTTTAATTTCATTTACAACCACAGCTAAATGTATTTAAAAGAAAGCTACATCTGCCAGGTCTTTTCCTTGGCAGAATTTAGTACCAAGTATGTTACACTGTTGGCTTGCAGAAAGACTAGATGATGCCTGGGTCCTTGATTCTAGTTCCACCAAAGCCAACAGTGCCCCAGCGTAGCACAAAGCCGGTGGAAGCAGGACCAGGATGAAGCTGGCCTGACTTCTTCCTTTCCTACTGAGGACTCTCACCTGGCCCTTCTTCCTCACCTAACCTGTCTCACGTGGGACTTTGTGGGAGATTACTTTTCAGTAGTTACAGCCACCAACTGAATGTCTGCTATTTTCATAGGCTCACTGTAGTCTTAACAAAGTATGCCTAAAATTAGTAAAAATAACAATAAGAGTAATATTTTGTGCATGTGCCATTAAACCTAAGGACATGGAAACCCGGCACCTATTGTGCTGACTTAATGATTGTTACAATGATTGGCAAGAGAAAGGAACATCACAGTTCCTTTGATACTTTAGGGAACAAAGGCACACTTTTCATCCCCAAGTGTACTTACAAGACTTAAGGAAGAGTCTGAACAGTGCAAGGACTTGGCAGTTTCAGGTGGAGTGGGGGAAGGGAGAAAACTACAGCTTTTATATCCACAAGTAAATAAGGCTTGTTTTTATTAATTCTCCTCTATGAGTTGAGCCATGTGCTGTAGCACTTTATCTCTTCAGAGGATGTTGTTGCAACAGAAAAAGGTATTTTCCAACTCTTATCCACCCACAAAAGTATTACCAAGAGAGGTCCTTCTAATACACATGCCTCAGGAAACAAACATTTATGATCCTTGGTGTTAGAAATGTGCCTACTCGTTCTGGCATGTTCTGTTTTCCTCTGTCTTTATTTGGACATTTTCCATTTTTTTGTTCTTCTTATGTTTACTGGAGCAACTTTATTCTTACACTGATCTGCTTTATTATGCCCCTTCAGCTGAACCTGCAAGAGACCTTCAAATCTCAGCATGCTTCAACTCTTGAATTATGCCAGCATCCATTTGAATTGAGAGTTTACCTTACTGAAGGGCAGACAGGCACGACCCTGCAGCTTCGAACACAGCCTAGACCTGAGATGCAGTGATGACGTAGGGCAGGGAGGATGTCATAGGATATGAAACTCCAAAATATTATAAAATGTAAGTGGAAATAGTCAAAGGAGAGGCTGCAGGTCAGCTGTTGCAAAGAATGCAACCAGACTGACTGATCAGCTTGTTTTAAAACACTGGGTTCCCCTTTTATAGTTGTAAAATAATTAAGCCCAGAAATAATCTCTGTTTTATAGAAATGGAAGTGAACCAGAATATCAGCAAGTTTATTGTCCTTATTAAAAGTAGAATTGCAATTATTTTGAGCTGGAGATGTTAACTATGATATTTGACTTCTTTCCAAAAGACTAAGAAAAAAGGTATTTTCATTACTAGAGCTATTTGCATATTTTACTGCATTTTCTTTTTCAATATCCTTAAGGTTTTATTCTTTACCAGTAGTTGTAGGGCATGAATAAGTGGTAATTAGTCAATCAGAAATCAGCTCTATCTCTGATTTACCATCTCAGAAAAAATATTGTGGGGTGAAGATGAATTATGTTGTTTAATCATACCAACATGGAATTGCTTCAGTTAATCACTGAGTGAATATATTCTAGAGCTTTTAAATCAAAGCTATATGGTCATTTTCAATAGCTCCAAGGCCAAAAAGCTTCCCAGTTGTTACTACTTTAGAGGATACAGTCTGACTATAAGAGATTTGAATCATCTGAATATTTTGTTTACCCTCATTTGGCTGCTTATTTTGGGTCCAAGTACATCTCACCAGTATCTAGCTATTAGACATGAAGTTCTTCAATACATGGGTCCTGAGCAAGAGAAGAGACCAAGTTTCTGTAGTCATTAACTTGATAAATGAGAAGCATTAGCCAGCCTTCTGGTCATCAGCCAGGGTTAGCATGGTGGGATGGAGATATTCCACACTGGGCTGCTATGCTGCCTACCACGGGGACACCACAAGCAGCAGGAAAAACTATACCAGCGTTTATAGCTATGTTTGTTTGCAAATTTATTTCCAAATTAACTCACATAACTTGCATACCACCTTTCCAATTGCTTGGGTTAAAGCTTCCAAAAAAGCCCTCACTTAGATACTATTTATTACTGCTTTATTGGTGATTTTTAGCACAGAGAGATTAAGGTATGACCTGTGGTATTTATTGCCATTTATGGTGACTCTTAGGAGAGATCTATCTTTTGGAAAGAAAACAGAGTGAAAGAATGCTGTACCGAGACTTTTTCGGCCTTATCTCTATTTCTAAAATTCCATCTGAGCATTCACTGTAATGGTCTGAATATGTTTATTACTGATTAAAATAATAAAAATTAGACATTTAATATGAACATTTTAACTACACTCCCTTTAAGTTCTTCAAAAGAGGGGAATGTAGAATTGCAACAGGCTGCTGTTAGGTGTTTATGTCTCTCTTCCATCTAGTGCTTGCATTCAAATATCTCAGAAGGAGAACATAGGGTTGTGGAATACCCTGCCTGGAGAATGAACTTCGTATTAGTATTGCTTTAAATAATTTTGGAAAAGCATATGAAGTTGTACTTGTGCCAGACAGTTTCCTGATCCTGACCACTGAGAAGTGTTAATATCACAGAATTACGGGAAGAGAAGTTGTGGCAAAAGGTGTTGAGGAACCTCTCCAGTACCAGTCGCCGTTCTGGCATGGGTTCTGCTGGCTTCACATCCCATATCCACCTGACCTCGAGTTCCCTTTCTTTAGGGCAAATTACTCTGCCCCTTCTTTTCACTGAACTGTATTTTTCATTTCACAGCCAGTCTTCCATTTCCCTTCTGGATGTGTAAAATAATTTCTACCTTCTTCCTTCCTTTCCTTCCATCTTTATTTGGGGTAAGAAACCCAACAAGTGTGCTGCAATGTTGAAGAACCGTGCCCTGTGTGCAGTAGCAGCAGGAGGAGAGGTGCTCCAGGCTGCCAGCCCTGCCCGCTTCGTGCGTTGTCCCCCTACCAAAGCCTTCCTGTGAGCCCCCCAGACCCGCCGCAGGGATCTACCCGGGGACGCTGGGGGCAGAGCCGGGACAGGTAGGGGCGGTGCCCGGCGGGGGCGGCCGGAGGTCTGGGGGAGCCCCGGCGCCGGCGGGCAGGAGGCGGCTGCGGGCGGCGCTCGGTCCCCGCGGGAGGCCCGGGGCGCGGTGCCGCCGCGGCGGCGGCGGGCTGGAGGGGGCTGGAGGAAGCAACGACGAGCGACAGTCGCTGCGGCGGGTCGAGCGCGATCCTCGCCTTAAAAACCGACCCCAAAAGGATGAGTGGGGACAGCTCGGTGCTGCCAGAGCAGCAGGAGGTCTTACGGCTGCACGGTCCCCTGACCGGCCAGGCATTTCCGTGACCTCCAGGCAAGTGTGCCTTCAGAATAAAATGAGAATAAAACCCGAGTTTTCAATCTTCCCCGCAGAAACTGGGGTCTCTTTTTCAATCCCCACCTTCTCCTTTGGCTTGTCATCCCCTTTGTGCAAAGACTGATCGTGATGGTGTGAGGCAATGTTAAACGGTGCATTAAATTGAGCCTCTCCAAACGAAGTTTGGCTCTTTATTTTCCCTGTGTGTCATCATGTGCCCACTTCCTAAAAAGCAGCCCACCACAGTGATGTGGATTGCTGTCATAATGATGAGTAAGGCCAGGAGAGAAAGCACAAGGTTGAAAATAATTTGCAGAACTGTAAAAAAAATCCAAGCTTGTAGTCCCTACCGAGCCAAACTCACGCAGGGTAATAAAAGAACTACCACGTGCTGTAAACAGCCTCTTTTTCACATTTGCAATGAATTATTAAAAAAAATAAAAATCAACTGACATTCATCAAATGCTATTGACCAGTTGCAAATGCTATGAGGCAGAAAGATTGCTCTGAGTGACCTTTTCTGCTTTGCAGTTTGGGGGTTTGCCTGGTGCCAACACCCAGAGCAGCCAGCAGGGCAATCTGCCAGGCTCCCAAAGATGCCCCCGAGAGCAACTGGGGTACAGGCTGGCTGCCCATTTGCTCGTGGTGCTGCCAGCAATCCCCCCTGGGGCCAGCCAGGCCAGCTGCGGGGTGGCTTGGCACCAGAGCAGAGCTGTCCCAGTGCCACAGGGGATTGGGGTCACTGGCTCCGGCTGTGCATGGCCTGGATGACCTCCTAAAACCACAGTGGCCAGGGAGTTGAAGGGCTGGAGGTTACTGCAATGTCATGTTTGCAGTATCATGGTAACTTACCCAAAATTTATCCGCTCAGGCAGTAATTGTGGCAGGAACACTCAGGGTAGGTCATTACACTTGTAATTTGCCAGGCCCTCAATTCAGTGTTTGTTGGGGAAAATAAAAAGAGCTGTTGCCTTGAGTACTACTGAGCAAGACAAAACCCAGTGGCTGGCTAGAGATTGCCCATGAACTTGATTTTTAAGAGGGTTAGCAACACTGATATTGTTCCTGTGCCATGCTGACATTTAGTCCTGTCTGATAGTAGAAGTGCCAACTCCAGCAGCTCAGAGTGGTGTAGCCTGACACCCTCTGTTTACACCCCTCTGCTTTCTTTGTGGAGGACATTGTTTTGCCTCTGCTTATTGACACATCTCTGTCCTCCTAAACAGCTTCTTCTCTGTTGTTTATTGAAGTTGGAAATGCAATTGTTGTTGCTTTATGGCCTGAAATAGAAACTCTTATTCTCTGACCTTTTTCCTCACGCTTTTTCTTCACCAAATGAAGGTGAGAGGTAGCATCCTGCTTGTAGTCACTCACTGCTCAGGTTCCCCTATTTCCCATTTATTTCGTTAACACAGTCTGTACATAAACCCGCAGAAAAATGCTGACAAACCGAATGATGAGTGCCAGGAGCTACATCTCAAAGTGGCATTACCTGGGTCTGCCCCTCTTTATTGCCAGACACCTGGCAGGTGACATTTAAGAACACCCTTGAACTTGGAACATGCCAGGAGATCTCTGAGGCACACACATCCCCATGAGATTTCTCCAAATAGAGCCACAGGTCAGATCTTGCCCACTCTGTCACATACTGGAAGATATGTCTTCCACCCACAAAAAAAGCTGAAAAAATGAAGGTCACAGAAGGCTGGGCTGAAGATTTTCCTGCTACTGGTACCCAGAGGTATAGTGAGAAGTTTGACTGTAACTTTTGTAGTACAGGAGCTGAGTGGAGGAGCTTCTGAAACGGGAACAGTCTGGAAGCACAAGAATTGTCTTTGGCACACTTTTCTGTAAACTACGCCCACGTTTTTTGGTGTCCTGAGAAGGAACTGGAGATGGATACATGTTCTCTGTGTCTCAGAGCAGCTGGTGGGCACTGTGGAAGGAAGCAGCGCTGGGGCTGGTGGCTGCTGGAGCATGTTTGTGCTGTGGCCAGCGGTACTGCGTGGCTCTGTTTGCAAGCTGCAAAAACAACCAAAGTGCCTATTATTGCTGTTATTATTGGAGAGATTAAGAACATGGGATACATCCATGCAGGCACTTAAAAGCATTAACAATGTCCATAATTTACCTCTCTGTTCTTGCTGACATGATTAATTTTCAAAGGAGTCTGCTTGGTTGCCAGATTTTTAAAATATCATAAATTATTTCCCAGAAGTCTTCCTTTTCAAGATTGGTTGCTTAAAGGTGGCATAAATTATATTCCTGTTGCTTTAATAAACAGGCTATTAAAAGACATTGTGATAGCACAGTAATGCTTTACGCAGTAATTCATTTATGATTATGCTATACTGTTTTATAATGACCTGAAATTGTGTATTGAACAGGAACATACATTGTTTTAATTTGCCTGATGACACAGCCAGCTTTATGAAACTTGCTACACGTTCATCAATTCACAGCCAGGTATAATACACACTGGGCACAGGAAAATTACTTAAAAATATAATAGCACCATTTATAACAATTATTACTCATATGTGCTTTAAATGCAATAAAATGATCATGTAATATTTAAGGCTGCCAACACTGGGGGATTTCCACTTTTCCCAAGCGGATAAAGCAGTTTTGTACTGTTTCCCTGTGCATCTGCTCAGCTCAACACCAGCCAGCCTACCTCTACAGGCGACAAGTCGGCTGCCAAACCTATCGCATGACATTGCACAACCTTCCTTGTCTGCCTATACAGAGTTGTGGTACTTGGTTAAGTGCTGAGGTAGTGCAGCCAGGTTAGCTAATGACCAAGAAAGTCTGGTGAATCTCCATCTCTGGAGGCTTCCTGAACAGCTGGAATGGTTTAGGTCGGTCTTTGGATAAAAGTGACGTTTTGGAGTCCTGCCCCTCTTTGTATTCTGTGGTATTATAACAGTTTTTATTATACTTGAATACCTGTTTAACCAGTAGACATGGACTATCGGTTTTTTTACTGGGGGATCTGACTTTTTGGTCTTTAGTATGAGCTTGGTTTAATTAGAAACTGACTATAATAGTCTCTTCATTTGCACCCCTAGTTTTGCTTGCCAGAAGCTGTGCCTGTAGAGAGCTTTCCAAGGCCCTTCCTTCAAACACTCATCTTTGCAGTCATCCTTCTTCTCTGTTGTAAAATCTTTACATGACAAGTACTAGCTGTAACCTAGCCACAGTGTTGTATACAAATAAATCAGTTTAAGCTATAGTGTGCTGTAACTAAGAATTTCCAAAGCACACCTGGAACACAAGAATAATATAATTTCAATAGAATTTAATGAGGCTGTAACTCAAGAGACAGGTAGTGGAAATAACTGTAATGCAAGAGCAAAGCTTTAGTTTCCTGAATCCTAAAATAGATTCACAGCTTTAATGGATGTTCTTCTGAACACATGTCAAATAAAAGGCACGCTTGTTTCTACATTTTGTTCTCTGCTGCATACCTCATATAATTTTCTTATCCTCATCTGTTCTTTGGCTTTTGCCCTCCTTTTATAAGTTCCTCTCATGCTCCCATATTATACTGGTTCACAAAAGTTCACTCATAAAAATCTCAACGTTTATTTACCTTGTGAAACTTTCTTATTATATCTTCTCTGAATGTACTGTACCTGTCTGATTCCAGAGTAGTACATGATGTTCAGAACACCTGGGTGACAAAGTGCATGCATGTATCTGGGATTACATGCACACGCAGACATCATTTTATAGGATTCTTTTCACTTATGCTGACATACCAAACTCCTGAAGTATTTTAGCTTTTTCTTCTGTTTAGTCCTCACTGTTCTCTTCCATTGCACCAGAGAGATGTGGCTTTTTTTTCTTTTTTTTTTTTTTTTTAAATTGTAGGTCCAAAGTTTCTTGTAGTGGGGTAGAAGGATTCTGCAGTTTGTGGTAAATGGAAGTAAGTGAGCACAGGGCTCCTCTGAAAGTTTATTGCCTGTGAATGGGCAGCCCTATGGGAGGACTGGGGCTGTCTGTGGAACACACTTGGTCTGTTCCACTCCCATGTTTGTCATACATATACCTATTCCTGAGCACCAGCTTCTGCAGTTCTACTTTCAGAGACATGCAAACAATAGTTAAGCTATTGTTATAGTTCAACGATTTTAAATTCTATTTAATTTTACTTTACGTTACATCTTTTATAACTTTTATCTTCTTCCACTGTCTGTAGGTATCAGGGTGCCTGGACCGCAGGCCAGAGGTCTGCACTGAAATGGGCATAAATAGATGATATTTTTTGATGTTAGATTCTTCGGTTTTTGCTTTTCATCTATTATTCATTTATTGTATTTAGTTAAATCCACTCTTTCTGTCCCCTTAAAATTCAAGTGGTTTGAAAGAGTCTCTGATTCACTATGGCACCACTTCAGTATAATGCCAGCACCATTTAAGTCATACATGAATAGTCACAGCTTTCATAGAAAAAAGGAGTGCAAGAGCCAGGAGAAGAATGAGCTTCCATCTCTCGCAGCCCACCTGCTTTCAGTGGAGGAGGTAAGGAAAGAATTCCAGGGCACGCTGTTTTTTAACCCTAGCACAGCAAATTCATCCAGAAGCCCATATTTTATAAGATCAAATCAGCTTGTCCTCTTAGGTCATAAATATGATACCACCGCTTTCAAAATCCATCTGCCAGCAACACCAAGCAATTAAACTCCTCTCTTCTGCTCCCTCTGTAGCCTCCCTGTAATGCCCTGTGAGGAAGCAAGAGCTGCCCTGAAGCCGGGCACCGGGGCAGGTGGCTGCAGGTGGCCCTGCGGCCAGAGACCAAAGGGACAGGGTCAGCCAGGCTGCCGGCCTAAAAGAAACCGTGGGATGCAGAAGCTGCATCTCCTGATGGCTCCCTTTCTCCATGTGCATCAGCCCTGACTCAATGATAGCCAGTTATTTTGCAAATAATACAGTTAGCTCACTGCCAGCCTCCTGAACCCTATCTCTTCTGTATATCTTGGCGAGCTGATGGGGATTTAAACAATGTTTGACTTGGAGGTACTACAAGGCAAACACACAAGCCATCAAAGGCATGCTTTATAATCATGGGCTAACATGATTCTTTTCTTTGGCATTTGACTGAAAGAAAAAATAAAAAAGATAAAAAAAAAATTTTATAAGCCTTATGATTTTAAGCATGCAGAATGTCCCAGCCTTCTATCATTGTGAGTTTGTTTTCCCATGTTGAAGGGGGAAAGTTTACTTGGGAGCAATAAGCAGGTCCCGTGGGACTGCAGCGTGCTACTGCAGTCATGCACAAAGTGAGTCGGTCAGGAAAGGGGTGTTGGCCAAGAGCCTGGAGTCCCACACTTGAAAGGACACCTCATGGGCAACGGCTTTATTTTCTTTTTAAGAAAATGATCTGACAAGCAGTTTGCTGAATTGCTAGTGGTGCTGCTGAGAGAGACTGTCCTTTGCATTTGGAAATCAAAAGGGATAGTTCTTACCTTCTCTACATGTGGTGTCCCAAAAAGGTGGACTACATCACATAACAAATTTTAAATGACCATATGCTCAACCTCATTACAAGGCCTAATAGGCAGCAGATGAGAATCAAGTTAGTGGGATGCTATTTCCTGAGGAGAGGTCAGTGCTTATCTCTGTCTCATCGGTTTGAACTATTTATAGGTATTTAATCACTCGAGCAATTAGGGCAAAGCCTTCTTGGAGAAATCTATTTTGGAGTGGGTTACCTCCACATGAGGTAGCTCTCATTTAGCTTGGTAAACCTCAAGAGCAGCACTGGAGATTAACAGTGGGTGGGAGGGGGTGACATGACAAATGTGCCAGGCCAGCCCAGATGCCGCCCCCAGACCAAGGCAACAGAGCTTATGGGGAAACCTTTTTGAGCTGTTTCAGAGAGCTGTCTCTGCTCTGACCACATGTGAATGTGTATTTCCCCAGTGCATGAGCAGCAGGATGCAAGTAGATCTGAGAGCCTGAGTGACAAAGCCTGCCCTCCCTAGTATGATGCTCAAACTGAGATGAATTCACTGAGGTTGGGAGGTAGAATAGGATTTGGTTCCTAATGCAAAGCAAACATTTCCTAATGCAAAGCAAACAGTGAGGTCCCCTTGCAGCAGACGGGGCTGAAATAGTTTGGATCTCGATTTAGAAAGTGTCAGCCTCATGACAGAACCTGGAATTAGCACCCATTGAGTTGTGCAACCTCATGGGTAATCTCAGCATCTGTTGTAGGTGCATGCCTAAGAAGCATGGGACTCAGGGCATATGGGCTTGCATGTGATTTTTATCAAATTTATGCAGGGCTTAGAGATATTTTCTTCTTAGTCTTTTCTCTGTCAGTTGACAGGTGTAACCCACTGTTCAAGAAGTAAGACAATAGTGTCTATTGATTTTCACTTTGCTTCTATGACTGCAAAACTTTATTTAACTTACCAGTGTCTACACTTTTTCATCAAAGGCCCTACGATATGGTATCTAATTTTCCACTACATTATTTGGAAATCAGATTCTGCTGTTTTCAAGAAAAACAATTTAAAATAGGAAAATTAACTACTGCAAACACCTAACTCTAGCTTGATGAAATATTAAAAATTTATCAGGCCTCAGAAAGCAAATCTCTTCACTGAGAAAGGTTCCAAATTTTATTGTTGTTGGGTTTTAGAGTCTGTAGCTGCAGTAAGTCCAATGCTTGTATACATTCAGTTGCTGCTTTCATGACAATACCATGACGTGGTGACAGTTCTCCTTTACAGTGTGAAGCAGAGAAGCCAGTGTGGAATGATCAGCTAATATATTCATCATGATCTTGGAGTCAGGGGAATGAGAGAAGTGGGGATTTTGCACTCCAAAGTTTAGTGCATGACAGCTCAAGAAAGCATACGTTAGGCAACTATGGAGCTGCCTAAAACTGAATTACTTAAGTTACTGGCAAAGGTGAACACTTTCACACGGAATTTGCATCTTTATATTCTGGGTTAAACAGCTCCTGCTGTTTGCTACTCTCCAAAAGCAGTGGGTTACCCAGCTCATGGGACAGGGCTCTGAGCTAAAAACCCTTCCCAGCCCATGTGATGTCACCACCTGAATGGCAGCTAACAACTGGGCCTGACCTTCTCTTCATGCCATCATTTCAGAGATAAATCCCTCAACCGCTGGTTTGGGTACTGCTTTAGGGCATCGCTTTGTGGCTGAGAGCAGGCACTACAAGAACCATTTTTCCTGTCTGATAGTTGATCTTACTGTACCCAGAGTTTGGTTCAGCTACTGGTAGTGTTTCCATATTGCAACAAACCAAAATGAGTAGGCACTAAAACACTTATATCTTCCAATCTGGTAAACTCATTTCTTAGTAAATATTAATCATGTACTATACGATGCCCCCTGATTGTTTTTTCTTCTCAGAAAAGTCTGAAAGACCACACATCTCACGTATTTAGAGAACAGACATTTTCTTTTCTCAATAGAATGTATGTTAGATTTGCAGAGCTATCTGGAGAAGACAGTAGACATTGAATTTTCTAAGAGTATTTTAATCCTTTTTGCTTTCAGTGCTCCATTGCAGGGCCTCTTGAACACTGAAATACGAGAGAGGACATTATTTCCTGCAGAAGGAGTCTAGGGAACTTTCCTAGAGGGAAAAATATGAAGAAACCTCATCAAAGGCTCAATTTTAACATTTTCATAGGGCTGAGTATGATTCACCATGTTTATATCTCCACTTGGATGCATGTGGAGTAAATGCTTGCTAACCAGACAAAGAAAGCATCCAGCACACTCTATATCTTTTAATCTTTCTTTTTCAGTAGACAGTTCAAGTTAAAACAAAAATTTAACTTATTTTCTTAAAAAAAAACCCCAAAACAGACATATATATATATGCCATGGTGATTGTTTTGAAGTATAGTCACATGTGTTGCTAGTGTTACCAGGGGACCAGAAATGAGTACAAACCTAGTTAAGGCTGAATGTCATGGCCTGAGCAACAGCTTCCCTGAATGACCCTATGATGTAAGCTGTTACACTTCGGTAGCTTAAGTAAAATCATCAAATATGTTGTATTTATAGCCTTATTAGGAGTAAATGCAGAGCTGAGCATTAATCACACCAGTGAAATTCACTGCTATTATACTGAACAGAACTGGGAACAGCAGTACTCCAGGTGGGGCCTTACGAGAGCAGAGTACAGAGGGAGAATCACCTCCCTTGACCTGCTGTCCACGCTTCTCTTGATGCAGCCCAGGATACAGTTGGCCTTCTGGGCTGCAGGTGCACATTTCCGACTCATGTTGAGCTTCTCATCCACCACCACTCCCAAGTCCTTCTCTTTGGAGTTGGTCTCAAGCCACTCATCACCCAGCCTGTACTTGTGCTTGGGGCTGCCCTGACCCAGCTGCAGGACCTTGCATTTGGCCTTGTTGAACTTCATGAGGTTACCACAGGCCCACCTCTCAAGCCTGTCAAGGTCCCTCATTTTAAATCTCATTGTTAGAAAGCTACCAACACAAAAGAAAACCAGATATATTCTGAAGATGTTACCATTATTGCCTAGATAAAGGGGGAATAAATGTCCTTAAATGTACCTGTCTGACGCCCCTCTGCAGTCAGTTTAGAGTAGGTCCATCTTTAAAGGGTCATTTTGGGAGTTTTTCCTGAGACCAGAACATAAGGCTTTACATTCTCATCTATACTAGTCACCTCTAAGCAATGCCTTCCTCATCCCCTCACTCCAGAACTGATTGCAAGTTCCTTCAAGCACAAGGAAAGGCACTTTTGGCTCATCCTGGCGAATTCATCCTCAAACAGAGAAAGAGGAAAGGTTTTATTTTGTGAAGACAGTGGCCTGTGAAAAAGTGCATTTCATCAGGAACATTCGTAGAGAGTGGATCTGTTGTTTTGCTAATGCATTTGAGCAACAAAAAGCTTGGGCTGACTTGTTTGTTATTCTGGAGACTGGTGTTCCCCTGAGACTTCCTAGAGGGTATTATTAATGTTGGATGGCTTGAACACTTTGATCTGGCAGCAGAAGTCCTCAGAGCTGACAACAGCCGCCTCTCATCTTCCTCCAGAGCTTCCTTACACTTTGACTGCCGAGAACTTCCTTCTTAGAGCCGAAAAGGAATACAAAATCAGCAAGGGAGGGAGAAGCAGCTAATTTAAACCCATCTCCAAACTGTTGCTAGGTGCTGATGGTTTAATACTTGGGAAACCTTGCTGGGAACAAATGCACACTGATGTCTCACCTGTCCTTTTTGGTTAGTCTCATTGTGTGAGCCAGGAAGGTGGCTGTATTCCCTGGAAGAAGACTGGCTGTTCCTGGCACAGGGACAAGTGACTCAGGCATGACTCATTGGTGCAGGAGAACCTGCTGGCAGCCAGGCACTGTCCTCAGTGGTGGCAGAAGTCCTCTTTGCAGATCAGGTATGGGGAACTGTGGCAAGCCACCCTGTGCCCAAGTGCTACAGCATGGCACTGTCATGGCACAGACCTGGTAAAGCAAAGGAAGCCCTAAGAGCACAGAGCATGGCAACAAGTCCTCGCAGAGCTGACCACACAAGGTGCCTTTCCTGATGTTACTTCAGCTCAGCAGGGCCGACACTTCTGCAGGCTGACTGGCTTTATCCTTGGGATAATTTTTCTTCCTCTGCTTCGTTTGCCACAGTAGACAATGCCACTGCCCTCACATCCATCACAGCTAGCCAGAGACAGCTTCTGCTCAGCTTCCCCATGCAGCCCCAAAGGTGGGCTGTGGAGATGAGGAATGATGCTCCTTGCAGCGGCAGTCACAGCAGCCAGAGAGACCATTCATCACCACTGCCTCTGCTGCAAAAGGCACCCAGCAGTCTTCATGAAGCGGATCAAATGATCCTGGGGTTGTTCTCCTAGGATCCAGCTAAATATGTTTACAATGGCTGGCTTTTAATTTAATGAGTAGTCCTGATAGCTGCTATGAACAGTTTGAAAACATTATTCCTCATAAGAGTTTCAGGCTTTGGTTGTTCCTGGCACAGGCTATTCCTGGTCAGTCCTTTTCCTCTGAGGTTAAAGTCTTGTCTTCTGTCTTAATATTCTTCATGGTTTTGATACTTTTCTGCTCACTTTTCTGCTGTCTGTAAAATATCTGGAGACAAGGATTAGATTAGAAACTGACAATAATTTGAGGAGGTCTGAAGGTAAAGCCTACACACTGATGTGAGGTCAGGGATTATTAATGTTCTTGATGCAGAGAGGATAACTGGCAACAGGAGAAAGGAATTGATTTTCCCCATGCCACATGAGAAATCCCTGTGAAACTGCTGCAGAAACAAGTATTTAGGCAAGTGACAACTGCAGACGTGTTTTCCTGCTTGGGGTGATGAGGGTCACACTCACGTGGTTAATACGTGATCCCAAAGGAGGAAAGATTAAAGATAGCCTCTCTGGTGATCAGAGATGCCATCAACTGATCTGAGGCTACAGTAGGTCACATGAAGCAGTAGCACTGCGTGCTGCCCTGTGTGCTGCCTTTGTAATACCAGCACATCCCCCTGAGTGCTGTCCCTTCGGCAAGTCATTTGTTTCTGTGTGAATGTGGATGCCTTCTTCCCAGGGCTGGTGTGACACGTGGGCCTGGAAGGGAGACATCTCTGGTGTTGTTATGGTGTAGCAGAATGACTCTTCACAGAAACCTCTTCATTTTGCCTCTTCCCTGCTTTCTGTATATGTTGATTGTGAAAAAAAAAAGTCCACTTGTGCTAAACCGAATTCTAATTCCAGGTGGAAAGCAGAGAAAACCTCCTTTATCAGACTTCTGTGCCTATGTAGTTCTGAACACCCGGGGTTGGGAGATGACGTAAAGGTTACTTTTGAATCTGATTTGCCTAACTTACTTCTTTTGAAAATTATCAAATGAAGGAAAGGAAAAATGATCTTGTGACTGAAGCAGAGGGCTAGCATTCATGGGCTTGGGGCTCTATTCAGCTGTTCCCTGGGCTTCCTGCCTGGCACTGGGCAAATCACAATCTCTCTATGCCAAAGTTTCCTCCTCTGTAATGTGTAGATAAGGGTGCCTACTTCACAGGGTTTGTGGGAAGCTAAATTCATTATAATATTCTCATGTTTTCAGGATCTTTTTTTTTCTGAGATTTGCTCTCCTATTGGAATCACAAAGAATTATTTTAATCATTATTGTTAACAATAATGATGAATGCACTTCAGCTTGGAATGTACTTGCTCTCACATGTTTGTTTATAACTTCAGAGCATAATAAATAATTCTGTAGGTGAAATCTCTTCATCTTGTTCCCCAGCCTTCTGCTCACCCGGCATGAACCTGCAGTTACACAGGCAGTCCTAAACTGGAGCTTCAGGATTAGCTTGGCCTGCCACATTCCCTCATGGAGTTTATAATCAGTAGGATCATGGCTGAATATAGCCTCCCTCAGCGCAGTGTTATCCTGCCATAGTTCCCAGGCAGCAGCATTTGAGAGGAAAGACAGGAGTACATCTCTCTTACAGGTTGGCAGTGGTCTACATAGCTCCATAGGCAATGTCTTTGCTCCAAGGCTTATGAGGATCCTACATCAACACTGACATGCTTTTGTGTTCCTCTTCTTTTTCTGAATTATGTATCACATTTTCTACTACCAATTTTCTCAGCACTGAACAAGACACCATGTAAAAATCTTTTTGAACTGGAGGGAGATTAATCTCCCTGTCTTCTGTCTGAGCTGTTGACCCAGTCTTTGGTTGTCCTTCATTTTGATAATTCTGCTAGCATGCCATATGCTTTTAGCCTCATCTCCCAACCAAAGGAATTGGTTGTCCTTGCAGACCAAGTCTTCATGACTAGCTATGAATGTGATCCATTGTCTAGATCTCTCCCACAACACGTCCAGGCTGCATCATGGCTTGTTTGTCTATTTGGTAAATCCTAGTTCTCAGCTGTTACTGTGTGACCCTTTTTAACAGCAATGTCATCCACATTTGTTTGTTCCCACAATAGGCATGACTGTGAATCTGATAGTACTTACTTGCGAGTTGAGCACTGAGATCATAAGGCAGATGTCACCCCAGAACAAGGCCTCCAAGTCAGAATATTCTGGCCAGTTCAGGACACCACCTCCCCTTTCAAGTTACACCATAGAGGGATTAAGCTTTCTTCCTCTTTTGTGTACCAATAAGGAAGCAAAGAAGACTCTCTTTTAGAGCTAGTTTAAGGAGATCTGTCCTTCAACAAAGTGGCTGAGTTATCTTGGACCAAAGCAATGATGTGAGGCAGATAAGTGTCTTGGAGGAGATGCACCATATATTTTCAGTCCTTCAGTTCTCTGTATGTAAAATGTTTCTGCTGAGAACAAACACATTCCCAGCTGGAATGCATGAGGCTCCTTCATAGTACTGTGTATATTTAGCAGCTCTATTCTGCTTTTTCTTTTATGGTTGTCTGCCTGAGGACACGTACAGGTGGAATATTCTGAATAATTGTAATTTCAAGGAAACAACCCTTTTCTCAAAAACTCTTTCAGGGGTAAAAATAACTACAGAAACAAAAATGTGGGGGAAAATAAAACAGCTAGTCAAAGAAACAAAACTTTATTTATATATTTGTGGTCAAGAAATGTCTTACATGTAATTCAGTTAGCAAGTGGAAAGTACTGCTTATGCTGTATGTATATACACAGGTGAGTTAATTTTTTTTTTTCCACTGTATAAAGACAAATATATGCAGTAGTAGAGATATGTAAAAACAATGTAAGGTGCTTATGGGTAAGTTTGCTTTCGGTCCTATCTCTGAACAACAGGAAAATTTAAATGTTGCAAATAGAAGGCATCAATATTGTTGAAAGAATGTTATAGAAATAGTGTTCGTAAGTAGTCAATGCCATAATGACTGCAAAGAAATATACTTCTAGAAAAATGTCTGGAAAAGCATATTTCTGTATATATATTTTTACTGTAGTTTACTGAGCTCTGTCTTGAGTTCTGAGAGTAATATTAGTATAATTCCAGGCTTTCTAGTAGTCATTAGTTACCTACACAGTACTTTATCATCATAGGAAAAATACTGTTGCTGGAGGCAAAATTGGGCATTGTGTATACAAATACAATATAAATGAAACATTTTATGCCATTAAAAAAAATATCTTTATAATGCCTGCATAATACAAGTTTTTCCCTCTCTAACCAGAATAGGATCTGGATATTCTGATCTTAATTTCAGCTCTGATCATTATGTACTTCATCTGCAGTAGTGAAGATTTGAAACTTGTTTCTCACTCTTTCCACTCTCCCATTCAGAGGGAAAAAAAAACACTGCATCAACATTTTATATTATTTTTTCTCTAGATTTCTCATTTTTTCATATCAGGCCTTCAGATGCTATTTGCAAAACAAAAATCCCTCAAAATGACAAGTCACCTAATCACAGTATAACAGGATGGTAGGGGTTGACGGGACCTCTGGAGATCATATAGTCCAACCCCCCTGCCAAAGCAGGTACATCTAGAACAGGTTGCACAGGACTGCATCCAGGTGGGTTTTGAATAGCTCCAGAGAAGGAGACTCCACAACTTCTCTGGGCAGCCTGTTCCAGTGCTCTGGCACCCTCTAAATAAAGAAGTTTTTCCTCATCTTCAGGTGGAACTTCCTGTGTTCCAGTTTGTGCTTATTGCCCCTTGTCCTGTTGCTGGGCACCACTGAAAGGGATCTGGCCCCATCTTCTTGACATCTACCGTTTAGATATTTATAAGCAATGATAAGGTCCCCTCTCAGTCTTCTCTCCTCCGGTCTAAACAAACCCAAGTGAATCAGCCTTTCCTCATAAGAGGTGCTTCAGTCCCCTAATCATATTCATAGCCCTCCGCTGGACTCTCTCCAGTAGTTCCTTGTCTTTCTTGAACTAGAGAGCCCAGAACTGGACACAGTACTCCAGATGCGGCCTCACTAGGGAGGGAGGATAACTTCCCTTGACCTGCTGGTCACATTCTTCTTAATGCACCCAGAATACCATTAGCCTTCTTGGCCACGAGGGCACATTGCTGGCTCATGGTTAACTTGCTGTCCACCAGGACTCTGGGTTTCACATCTCAGCTGCTGTTACTGTATAAACAATTCTGTTTAAAGACAGTTTGACAGCATGTGACATTCCGTCATCAAAACCCAACAAGCTTCAGTCGCACTTTTAGTGCTATCTCAGCATCTTTGTCTAGAGCAATTTGTCATGTCCTTCAGAAAAAAAAAAAAAGTCAGATTTTGAGAACTTACACCTATTGAATGCAGAGCTTTACAGAAGTGATGAGTTTTTATCTTCTTGGCTTAATGAGCACACTTGAAACACTGTAGCAGAAGACTTTGAGAAAGAGTTATGCAGTTTAGGCAGCAAGGAAAGCAGATGAGCCATGGTCCTTAGCCTTGCTTGGCTAGGTATTACGTGGTGCTTTTCCTGCTCCCTAACTGGATAAACATTCTCATCTGGTCAGAATAAATTAATTTCAGATGCAAGTAATAGTCAAGAGTCTCTGTTGGCCTGTTTGTGGTTTTTGTTTTATTCAACCATGTTCTCTGCAGTAGCCAATTCAGATAAATACAGGCAGTGTAGATTGAAGGGAAGAAAGGTGTAGTTGAGCTGGTAAAACAGGATTTCCTATGGAAAGTAGGCTCTTCTTATCTAGTAAGCAGAACTGAAAAGCTTGATTCTCTTGTATCCTGTATCTTGTGACACTAGTAACAATAAAGCAAATTTCTTTTTCTAAATTGGTAGTTTTTCCATCTTCTTTGTATTCTGGCAAACACTGATTCAGAGAGCCAAGCAAAAAAAACTCTGAAAGACCATTTGTAAGAGAAAATGATGAGTGCAAAGGCAAGAGGAAGGGGCAAAATGTATTCACTTCCATGGCTTTTTCCTAGCTGAAGGATTAGCTTTAATAGTCACGTTATTTCGTGATCCCAGTTAACGTGCAGCATTTCTAACCCATATTTAGGTAAATGTTGCTGCTCTCCACATATTTCTTAATCCATGACGTAAGAGCCTTGCATGAAATGAGCACCATGTGTAGCACAAATGAAGTCTTGCATTAAAATCACATAATCAGAAGCACATCTATAGATACTTATTTTACCAGTAACTGATCCATTTACTTAACCTTCTTAAAGCCTGTGGGCAGATGCCTTCAAAAAGCCTGAAAATTGGAGAGAGTTCTGGCAGAAGAGCAGCCATCAGTTTCATAGTTCATTTGTTTTTCTGTTCGGGCAACAAAGAGAGCCTGGGAAAACTCTCCTGGGTTGAAGTTACAGCTGTGTCACAGGAATGACATGAGCACAGGAAACAGTTGCCTTATAACTGTTTACTGGGGTCCCAGCTGACTTCAGTGACATTTGCTGCAGCTTGAGCATGTGTGTGCATCAGGAGCAGCAGAGGGATGTTTCCCAAACCAGTGGTCCTTGGGCCAGCAATGGGTTTCTCTGCCCCATCCTGTGGAGAGGATGCTTGGAGAAATAAGTGATTTTACAGGGACGTCTTTACCACTGCCTTACTCTCTCCACAGAAAAGTACCTAAAATGAGGGACACTTCTGTTGTTTTTGTCAAAGGGAAATACAAAATACTTACATCCCTTTCCAGTTAATTAGGTAATTATATTGTTTCATTTCAAAAGAGCTTCAAGTGATTAAACTGTTGAAAGTGGTAACCTCAATTATAGGAAGCCTCCAGGGACCACATTATAGCTGCAATACTAATAAATAGTAATTATCATCATAATAATAGATAACATAGAGGCATGCTACTTCTGAGTTGTCCTAATGACTGCAGAACTTGATAAGAATACCATTGCTGGTAGATAAGCACTTGATACTTTACTAGGTCAAATTTAAATTACTCTTTTAAAAAGGGTTTTGTAAACAAAGTAATTTTGTTCTCAGATATAACAATTTTGCATGCTTCCCACTAAGAATATTAATTATTTGTGAATCAAGATGTGAGAAGTCACACAGACTAAAGGATGAAGAACATTTTGAATAAAAAATCACAAGCAATCCATGTGCCAAAATCTCCTGTCAGACTTGATAGCAGCAAACAAATCAATGATGTGCTGTTTTCATAACAACTTTGTAGTTCATTGTTAAGTCTAAAAGGAAAGTAAGCACATATAAGACAGTGTAATAAAACAGGATTTATATCTGTAAAGCTCGGAAGATATGTATGTGCATAACTTTGTCTATTTTAGTTTTCTTTCTCATTTAAGATAAGTTAGCTCACTGTTATCAAATTATTATCTAAAATCAAATGCTTTTATTTACTGATGCTCTTTCTATTTTTGTATTTTACTATTGTTACAGCTAAAGCCAAATATGTACTTTTAAGCATTTTGCAAATACATGGGATAAAATAATCCAGAAATATTAATGGACAGCTTTATGAAGTATATTAGGCAAACATAAACACAACATCACTAGTATCTGTTTTGCAACAGACTTTAATGCAAGTTTCACTTGAGGATCTTGTAAGTACCAAGCTAACTATTTACATTTATGTACAGTAGTCCTTTCATTTCTAGATTTTGTAAGTATGGTGGGGTTTTTTTTCACAGCTTCAATTTCTCTGTTTGGTAGTATGAACTTATCCTCCTGCCAACACTCTTTATATAAGAAGGAACTGAATGAGTAGAGAAGAGAACGTGCAGGACTCTCCTATCACCCTGAAATTCAGTCACTCCTCTCTCTTTCTCTGTGTCTATAACAATATAAAGGAATTCTAATTATCAGTTGTGTAACTGACAGCAAAATAGTTGTCCCCTCACCCGCAACTAAGTTCCACATTGTTACTTTTTATTTAAAGTATCCAAGACTTCCAAATGAGAAAAATGACACAGAGAAAAAATGGTGTCTTGTCAGGCACCTCACTTGGTGTCTGTAAGGGTACTTCACAAGGAATTTAATCTTTGCTTTTTTATTGAAAAAAATTACCTTAATGGAGCTAGTTGTATGCTAAAGGGGTCAAAGCTAATAATGTGTGGATAGAAAGGAAAAATTAGGTGATATAGTAGGAAATTGAGAAAACGGCATGTCCCTCACTTCTTCAAACATACACACAGAAATGCTGCACTTAACAAACACTCCATAATTATGGGGAGATTTTGTAACACAAAATTAAACCCTTTAATTATAGGTAGTGCTGGCTGCAGATAATGATGGGGATTTAGTTGGGAATGGATTAAAGTCATACAAACATATTTTTTTCATTCAGGCACTAGTGTTTTTTCCCTGTCAAGACATGAGGTTAAAATAGGAGACACACATGGAACAAGGACCCTCTCAGCACTCATCTTCAGAGTTGGGCAGAGACCAGCTATACGTCTGTCCCTGTCCCTCCTCTCCAAACGACCACCCCATGCAACTTCTGCAGAGTGTGAGTGCAGCTTGGTTTGTGGCTTCTCAACAAAAGGCTTGTCCACACGTGCTCTGGGCAGGACACCACTGCAAACAGGATCAAATTTTAGCTGTCACTGAATCCCCACTTCTGGTGTGGTGCCTCCATTGCAGGTGGGAGATTTGAAAAAGAAAGTACCCAAAAGTCCTGTACTGGCAGGAGTTAGGAGAGCTGTTGTTGGCTGTCCATAAATGCAATGGGTAATTGGTTCTGCTGAGCTTGCAGGATAATTCATGGAGCAGAGAAGGCCATAAATATATTTTTCAGGATCCAGTTCAAGTTGGAACTGATTCTTCATCTTCTATTTTCAGACCAGAATGACATAGCTGATTTCAATGCTTAAACACAGGCTTACTGCTGAGTTTAGTAACGGAGCTCATTCAAATATTCCCTTCACCTTGTCATAGTTTAACTCAGCTGGCAGCCAACAAGATACAGCCACTCACAGCCTTCCCCCACAACCCAACAAATTGAGGAGAGAATTGGAGGGGAAGTGGTAAGGAGACTTGTATGTTGAGGTATGTTTACAACTGTGGGGAGCAGAGGGGAGGAGAACAGTCTTTTTCCGCTGTGTGCAGTGCCACAGGCTGATTACACAGGATAGTGCAATTCAGATCTGTCCCCCCGAACTGCTGTGAGACAGGACAAGGCCAGATGCAGCAACCACACACAATGGCTTATAAAATAATGAACCAGAAGAGACTCCCTGGTGCCCACTCTCACCCCCACCTCAAACATGATCATATCCTTTCTTGCTTCAAGCAGGTGACAGTGAGGGAGGGACTCAATTCCTTTGCTCTAGGGTAGCCTCCTCCCATATCTTCCTGGAAATCACTTTACATATTTCAGGGCTGCTGCTGAGTGCAACATGGTGCCTGTCCTGCTGGCCCACTGCTGCCAGTGCTGCTCCTCAGCCAGGAAGAGCTGCGATCCAGCAAATGGCCCCAGTCCTGCCACACAGGACATCTGGAAAGTGAGGCTGAGGGTGTTTGGGATCTGAGGTTACTTTTTGGGGATTGAGGGGAAAGGAAGTTCAGAAGAGCCAGGGCCTCTGAGAGGAGTGACCACCACCACCTCCCACGCCAGCACCAGCAGCAGCAAGTCTCTGCCTGCAGCCCATTGCTACAGTGCTGCACCTTTCCTCTCCTTCCTTTTCTACAGCAGCAGCCACATGGCCTGAACCTCTATCCTTCAGCTGCCAACATTTTTCTCCTGCCACAAAGATCCCTGGAGAAGGCTTTGCCTGGCGCTGCTGCACCCCCCATGCAGCTCTGATGCCTGACTGGGAACACCTCAGCCTGGAGCGTGTCTGCTAGGAGCTGTGCAAAGTTTGGGCAATGCTCAACAGGTCTTACAAAGGCCTATTTTGAGACAATAATGATGATGTTAATAAAGGCTGGTCAGCCTTTATTAATTGACGGTGTAACTTATTTAAATTCACTGAAATTACATTATTAGTTTTGACTTATTTTGCCAAAGGGAGAATCTAGAGGTGATCCACAGTCACCAGAGGGAGAGGACAGACAAATTAAATGTTCAGGTTTGAAGGGACTTAACAAGCAAGGCTCAACCCAGCTTTGGACATTGATCAAGCAGTCTGGCCAGATACAGTTTATACCCCCAGCTATTGTGAGGCAGCCCAGCTTCAGTGAAGGTGATACAGCAATTTCCACTAAGTCCAGAAAACCTAAATGATGCCTTAAGATAACTTAAGATAACTCAGAAGCCTCTGCACTGGCGTAGTTTAGAAATACAAGATCATTTTATGCTGCTTTGCCTAATTCCATATGGAAATTGAAAGGGGTGTTGAATGACCATGAATATGGTTATATTTATACGGCTGTACAGTGGCCTCTACCTGAGGGCTCTTACTGCCACAGTAATTCCAGAGAAAAAGAAACCACATCTCTAATCAAAATATTTGGACCAGTGAAACGTTTGAAGTGCAAAGCAGGCCTGAGTGGGTGTGCCTGTCCCTGTAGTCAATGCCAGTAAGATAGGAAGGGTCGGGGCTATTTTAAACACAACTGTTAGTTACTTTTCCTGCAACACCCCTGCTTGTACATCTAGCCTGGTGCGTGCTTAGCTCCAAAATGGCTAGTAAGGAAGTTGACAGATTTTGGGTGTGTTTGAACTTTCATAACCCCCTCATCTGATGTGCTGCAATTTATGCAACAGCAAAATACTGCTTTCTCTCCATACCCTGAAGAAATAAGTTCTCATTGCTTTTTCTAGAGTTAGGGATGAGAAAACACTTTTCAGTCTTACCTTTCACTTTTTCTGACTGGCCTTTGTGGACACCTGCAACTCACTAGACCAATTATAATCCTTTTTTTATTCTTGCTCTGTTGTCTTACACTGTCCTTGAGTCCTTATCTTCACTCAGATTTGTCAGTCTTCCCTGATTCCTCTCCATTTCAGTGCCTGGTCTTGTTTCATATCCTCCTTCAGTTTTAGAGTTTTTTCAGACCTGTCCATTCCTGAGGGCCAGCATGAAGATTTATCCTTTTCACTCCCACTTGGCCCTCACTCCAGAGGAAGATATGTGACAGCAACAAGAGTCATACAATTTTGAATGCTTTCACATTCTGGGATCACTTCAAGTCTGTTTTTTTCTCCCAGCACTCACTTTTCCCTTCTTTATGCTGTTTTTGTGAAGCAATTCTAGCAGTGGATTGCAGCCGTGGGAGGAAAAGTCAGGCTGGTGTTTGCTCTTCAGCCACCCCTCTGGGACACCAGGCTTCTGCAATCCCTGCCCCACTCGGAGGCCACCTGACTTCAGCCCATGCTTCTTGATGACAGCAATGAGAAATTGCTAGTTATCCTTTCCATCCAAGTATCTCTATGTGTTGTCCATATGTGACTGAAGTTTTACAGCACTTCTCTGGGATGAGCTGGTATATAGGAAGTGCCCAAGATCATGCAGTGAATAACTAGGAGGAAAAGGTGAAGAATTTAAGTCACTGGTTAGACCTTTTTTTGCCTCTTCCTGACTCTTTCCTGTGTGACCATGTACAAAAAAGTCACAACTTTTCTGTGACCAAGTTTCTACTTCTTTAACAATGAAGCAATAATCCCTGCTTTCTAGGAATGCTGTGAGGTTAATTTTTCAGCCGTTGTGAAGTGCTTTGGGTTTATCACTCAGAAGGGTCACAACCAACAGTAACAGCAGCCTTTGTGCTCTTCTGTTTTAGTTCTGAGCATGAAGAACCTCCTGTAGAGGTTCACTATCCTGTCTCTGGTGATACACTTGCACTACCTATGTCTGACGGTAAAGAAGGTAGAAAGAATAGTTTTATGTGTGAGTGTCTATACGAGGCTCATATGTTCTAGCACCTTCCATATGCAATACATGTTGTGTCATTAAGAAGTGGCTACCTGACAGTAAAACTGGAATTCCTCAGCCTGCATTTGTGCAAGGGAACAAGTGGCCTGCTATAGAGAAATGCTGAGCAATTACCAGTTCCAACCCATGGTAGAATGGAATTGCAGTTTCTCATTTTATTTGAATGAGAATTTTTTCTCTGATTTATATATCTGAATTCAGAGGAATTGCTATTATGCCTTGTCTTGGGGTGGCTAATGAGCCTTTTATTTACTGATGGGTGTATGTACCTCTTGTCAGCATGAACTGTAGTAATTTTTTGGTACCAACAGGGAAATAACTCCCAGTGGTCAGCAGTACTTCCTAAGTGAAAAGGAGAAAGCCTTTCTATTTTCTTCTTCTTCTTTCGGGAGGGAACTCACAGCAGCTCACTGTGGCTTAGTCAGTAAATCCCCAGCTGGGATTTGAAACTCATTACATCAGAGAACAAAACATCTTTGCTGTGCTAATACAGGCAGCAATGATGTGTCATCGGCTACCACGCACATAGTAGTGTATCATGAGGGTTCAGTGCTGTTTTGGTGACAAGGAGCAACCTTATACTTTGGTACTATGTAAACACTAAGTCTATTCACAGTCTCTCTCCTTGCATAACAGTTCTCACATACAAAGTAGCAACATGCAAAAATCATTCTGCTGATGAATGAATCACTTTGATCAGAGCATTTTGGTAGTGTTCTTTCTTTTTAGGTTGTGATTAAAGAAGATTCTTTTGTATGAGAGTCACAGGTCAAGGAAGAAAAAAACATGATTTGTATAAAATGGCAGCAGGAACTCATCCATGCAGTGGGGTTCCTAGAAAGCAGAGGGCAAGAAGTAGCACCCAGAATACTCCTTTATTCTATAGTTATTTTTTGAATGTCAGACAATTAGAGTAGGTGCATAGAAATTGCTGCACAAGCTCATGTTACCAGTAAGCTTAGCTTTATTTTCTTTTCTTAAAGACTAGCCAGTTGCCACAAACTAAAAAATAATGACCTTCAGTTAACAGCATCAAGAACCCCAGCCATTGTTCAACAACTCCACATGCTGAATGATCAAATGTGTATAAAGTTTTTATACATGATTACCTGGTGCCCGCTGCTCCGCAGGAACCGTGTGTTTGCACAGACGTGTCCTGTGCAGCTTCCTGCTGCAAGGTGAGTTCTCATCCCCTCTTGCAACAGAGGGAAACATCTGCACACAGATCCTCTCTGTGGTGGTGGATGTTGGGTGGGAAAGCCCCTGTCCACTGCAGAGCACCTGCCTCTGTCAGAGCTGCTGAGTGCCACATATGTGGACAACACACCATGCTGTGCTGTGCCTACATCTGGGTGTGGGCAACCTGCCTGGAGGCTACCTGCCAGGCACTCCTGGTACTGTCAACCCCAGTTCATGTCAGATATTAACTGATAAAGTTAAACTCATTAGATATATGGAAATTGATATATCAAAATATAAATTAAACTGACCAGGTATGTTGTTGTTAGAAATACCTATTGTATAGTCCCATCCTTACTGGGACTATAAATAGAAAAACTGGTAGTTAAAGATTTATGATTTAAACAATGTAACTTTGTCTGATAGGTAGGATGTAGCCATCAAAAAGCAAAAGTGGAACTGATAAATTGCTAGCTCAGTTAGCCAACCCTGAAGAATAACTTTGACTTGCCAAAAGACTGTGACCTTAAAGGAAAGTTAATTCTGGCAGGAGGACACTGAGACCACTGACTCTCAGACTCTCTACCCAATTCATACCACTGACTCAAAAGAAATAGGCAGAGTAACAAGACTGGGCATGTGTATTAATTTACATATTTGGCAAATAAACTTTGACCAATCATTTAATAAAATAACAATGTGTATGTATCAGGACACTGAATATACTAATGTTTTCTGTATAAGAAACCATTGGTCTGAAGACTTAGTTTACTGTCTTGGGACAGGCACCCATACATGTGCATATATGCAGTAAAAGGAAATACCTCCACTCTGTGTATTGGCTCTTTGCACAGTGGGTGATGGAACCAGTTTTTGGGACAATACAGTCCCCTGTGACGGCTTTCCACCTTGCCCTGGTGGTGTAGTGGCAGTGCCCTGCCTTGGGCTTGAGGTGTTGGGGTCAAAAGCCACATGTGCTGATCCCCAAGTGACCAACTGCTGCTGACAGTTATTTTTGCTCTCCATGGAAATGTGTTTACAAGTTTTTTGAAGGTGAATATGTTCATGTATTTTCATAGCCTGGCTTACCTATGGTTTATATTTCCTGTATTATTGCTTCACGTGAGTTATCTAATTTCTTCTCCCCTTCTCCCTCTCCCTACTGCCTTTGATAATTCAAAACAGACTGTAGTTAAAGACTGATTTATACCCTTCTAAAAATCTTCTTACATTTTTATTACAACTCAGAGTGGTATTATTATTACTCCAGCTCTCCAGTAATACAATTAGCTACTTGAGGGATTTAAAAAAGTCATTTCATGGCCATTATTCCAAGGGACTTCACCTCTACAACAGCAATTTTGAGGGTAAAGATGACTTAAATAACCGTCAAGATTTTAATAAACTAGGTATTGGGTCATAGCAGGAAGGTACAATCTTCTTCAAAAGTATAAATGACACCTACGAAGAGAAGACAAACACAAATTTATTGTTAGAACTTTAGCTATTAACCCATCTGGAAAATATCTCACAGCAAAGATGAAGAAGTCAGTCTGTCCATCCTTTTCAGAAACACTATTATAGCATATAGTAACATATGAAGGCAAACCTCATCTTTAAATAAAAAAAAAAACAACCTAAGTTAATCTCCTACTTCATCCCAAATTATTGCCATTTCATCCCTTTTCCTTGAGTACTTTATACATTTCAATGAACAGTGTAAAAGTTCCTGCATGATCATAAAATATGGGGGCTGCAGTATTACATATTATTAGCTTTAAATGACCCATTGCCCCGAAATGGGCAATTCCATTTCTTGGGAATGAATTTGTAATTTTCTGAGAAGCAAAAAGGTTATTCTGCTCTAGTTGGTTTTGGCTGGTTCATTTTTAAACAATAAATCTCATACCATTTTTTTTTCCAAGGAGTGGAAGGGGAGAGAGGGATGGAAAGGACATCAAAAGAGGTGCAGCTCAGTTCATGTGGCAGTCTACTGAGTGACACTTGGGTGATACAATGAAGTGTCCAGTCTAAAAGCCTAATTAAAGTGGTATTGTGCAAATTAGGAGCAGCATTTTCTTTTTCTTTTAAATTTTATTTATGTGTGAAATGAAACAAAGATCTTACAGTAGTATTTCTTATAGTATTGCTAATTTTCTTTCACAATTTTGAAACATTATTTGACTAGGCTTTTGCATTAAAGTATTTAGATATATACATTCACTTTTTTCATTAGGAATCAATGCCAGACCTAGTGCTGTGACATTGTTATCTGAAACCCTAGGACTGTGTTATTAAGAACTATAGTGCTCTGAGCCATTATTGTAGGGGCTGTAGGGAAATCTGTATTAAGCCTTATTGTGGGAAATCGAGGACTTAACAGTTTCTGGAAAACAGCAACAAGTAATCTATACTGATGCAGAGACCAAGAATACCATACCTAGTAGAAGGTGCTTGGATATCTTGTTGTGGCAGTGAATACTAGACATAAAAAATCGTCCTTCAGAAGGAAAAGGCTTTTGTAGTTGATTTTTTGGGATAAATCTGAAAAAGGGCCTTTAATTAAACATTGTATGTAATAGAACAAAATGCCAACATTTCAACATAATGATACAATCCTATTGGCATTTGACATAATACAGTAGTGAGAGTAATCAGGGAAAGGGTAAAAGGGCAGTGTTCAGATGCCATATGTAAATCTCTACAGTGCTTAAGGTTCTACCTGCCATTTTTCAACTGTGCTAACATGACAAAGCAATGCTTTACAACCAAAATATTCTTTTTAATTTTTTTCAAAATAACCCCAAATAGTACAAAAATCTATTCACAGAGGCTAAAAGCATGTAGTTTACTTTGTGTCCTGTGTATACTACACAGGTTTTACATTAAACAGTAACTCACTGAGGATTTTCAAAATGACACAGTCATCAGAGAGGGTTTTTATGGTGTCTTGTCTGATGGTGGAAAGATAATCTATTCATCAGCTAGAAATAGCCCCAAAGAAACCATTACAGTAGAATAATGTACTGGAAAAGATATAATCAGAGCCCATAGAACTGGGAAGAAGTCTTCAAACAAAAGTGTTTTAACAGTGATTGTTCCCAGGAGAAGTGTAAAGCCTGTCTGGCCCTACCTTCTTGAAGAGGACTCCTAGAGGTGCAGATATCCATGAATTTGGCAAGCCTTGCTTGCCTCAGCAACGGTAGGGACCATCAAGACCTGTTCACTTTGCAGAAAATAAAAAAGTATAGATGAGGAAAAAATTTTTTCCATTAACTAAATACACAATTTTCCTCTGACTTGACCTCCTTCAATGGTTGCATATTAAAGCATTGAGTTGTTCTAAATTTTGTATAAGCCACAGGCTGAGGAGCACAACTGTTTCATTAGCAGTAAATGACACCAGAGGCAATGTTGTGAGATCGCAGTCACCACTGAACATCCTGAGAGGCCAATATCTCATGCAGAGATCCTGGTCTTGGTATGGCAATAAACAGTTCCCATCTTGCATTCCTGAGCAGCACGGGGTGCCCTGCCTGAAATCCACTTTTTTTTTTTTTTCCAGTTCTGCTTCATAAACTACATCTGCCCAAAAAAATTTTCAGTGAATTATTCAAAGCTTCTGAAAACTGGAGACTGGGCTATAGGTGGCATCAAACCAGCAAAGAGCTAAACCTTCTTGTCCAACTGATGTCAGCAGCAACAGATAACAGCGGTGGTTTTTAAGAAGTTGATTAGTGTTGCCCAGGATCAGCTCTAGGCCAGTGAAAGGGATTTGGAAGAATTCTGAGAAACCAGAGAAACTGCCTAGAATTAATATTTTTCTACAGGACTTTTGAATTGTGAAGGTTTTAGAATTTTGCCCAGCAGGTCTCAAAATAAACCAATGTAATGATGGCTCAATGGCTTCTTAGAATAAAACACTTCCTTTTGCAGAGTTTCCACCGGGCAGGTTTAAAAGAGCAATATTTGTATGTTTGTACATAAATAAATATTTTATAAGGGAACAATATCTAGGAACTGACATGGTCTCATTTCTCACTGTCTCAGAGGGCAATGGCACATGAATTCCTAGAAAAGCAAGTAGGAAAAAAATATGCCAGATTTGAATTTGGCTTACATCCTCCGCATAACACAGTGCAGATAACTATTTTGCTTAAAAACCTTAAAGTTGTTGAGATAAGAGGCATATCAGGCATTGACCATGTAGAGCAAAGAAAAGCCCTGAAAAGCCAAGTTCAAGTCAGTACAAGGTGCTGAACCCTTCCACAACCACGAGAGGCAGGCACGAGTTTTCCAAGTTAAAAAAAAAAAGCAAAACAAACCAACCCAACAACACCCTTATATACATAAAAAAGCACAGGAATTTTCCATGGGGGTAGGGAACAACAATAGAAAAGTGATGACCTTGGGATGGCGCCTAGAGACTGAACAGCTTGGCTATTGTATGGGAACAGCTGACTTCTGCACAGGAAGCAATCACTGCTGATTAGAGACTCCAAATCCCTGCCTCTATTTTTTTCTGTCCTTTTTTTGTACATAATGCAAAGCTCCCGAGACCTCTTCAGACTCTCACAATTTCAGCCCCTCACCTGCTACACCCGGGTGCCTGCATCACTGTCACTGGGCAGGCAGGGACCCAAAGGGGCCATTCTGTTCCTGCGCTGAGCTCCCCAGGGGACATGAGACTCAAGAGCATGGGGTCAGCCTAGAAGGCAGTTTTGTGGAGAGCCACTGCTGTTCAGCAGTGAACCTGGAATCTGGCCTCCTGCTTCTCGTTGACTCTGTGGGCTTGTTCCCAGAGATCCCAGTTTGAGAAGGAATTTTTATTTTTAGTACTTTTAATGTTCGTTCCTCCTGAGTCAGGTTTTATCAATGAATTAGATGCTAAATTAATGTTAGATGGAACACGTTGTCAGTTTGAGGATGAGCTCCTTACTAGAAGCATGCTGTGTGGAAAAGCTTCAGTCTTTATTGACTCAGGGATAAGGATGTGGGGAACAAAATAAAGCACAAAAACAGTCTCCTGGAGACTAACATCATTTGTAGGTTTAATTGCGTGCCATCAATTTTGTTAATTTATGGAGGCAAAAAGGCAACCACAAACACTGCAGTCAGCTGGGAAGAGGTTGGTGAGGAAGGCATTTTTAATTCCAGTTGAATCAGGTGGGAAAATCAGCTCTTTCAAAAGATATGGGGAGCACTGAGCAGAGGTGAAGGTGGAAGGACAGAAAGGAGGAGGACACTGAAGTGCCGGATAAAGTTCCTTCCCTCACTTTCATCCAGTGCAGCAACTAGGGAGAAAAAGGCAGAGGGGGACAGCAAAGCCACAGAATTAAGTTAACAAGTTAACTGTCTGGAAACGCTGCAGAGGAGAGCAAGCCTTGCTCTGTAAACGGTCTCTGTCTCTACCTTGTCCTGGAAGCTTGGCCCAGTGCGTCTGTGCTCGGCAACACTCCCTAGGTGTTTTGGCTCACGCCCCGAAGAGGAATGAAAGTGTCATGAAGATTTTAAGCCCCTCCAGGCTTAACCAACAGCAAAGCTAAGGTTTTTCAGATTTTAATGTCAGATTTGCATGTCTGTGGAGGCAGTTAGGGACTTAAGCTGCTTTTAAGTTTACAATATTTAGACTGTAGTCATGCTGACATACTTTATCCAGTGACATCCACGTTTGGTATTACGCTGCTTACTGACCGCCTGACCAACCCAGCGTAACCAAGAGATGCTCTGACTACTCTGTCCCACTGTGGTGCTTTACAGATCTTCTACTACCTGACAGTCAGATGCTGTGGCAAATTACTAAAGATGCAGCACTATGGTAAGCAGTTCAGATCCATATTGATGAAATGTGGTACTTGGTCATTGAATTTTACTTGAAGTGATTCAGATTGATATCATCTAAAGGAAAGGAGAGACCAAGGGATGATAGTCTCCGTCTGATAGGACTTTTCTTAAAGTAGCATTTGTCTAATGCTGTAGGCTGTTTTCTATGGAAATAAAGAAAGAATACCAGTGGTACCCAAGGTCATGATATCATATTTATTCTTTTACTGCTCTGTTTGACAGTTTAGACTTTTGGTTCATAGACTGATCTCATTCATGATGATTGTATGATTTAATTTCCACCATGCTTTAGAATACCACATTAAGTGAAAGCAAGCAGAAGCAGCTGTTGAGCCCTGGCAAGCTTGTAGGAGGATGGCTAAAACTGGAACTGCATAAATAACAATGCGACAACTTACTTGAGAGGTTTTATTCTTACATTGTCTCCCTTTAAATCACTACCAGGACACCGCACCTTACTCCGCTGACCCTCCCTCTGTTTCAGGTATGCTCTTAAGTGCCAGTGTAAATCTGTCAGGGTCTTACTTCTAGAAGAATGGATTTAGGATTCAGGCAGATGTCTCTTCAGAGATACATTGAGAATAATGACAATACAGCGAGTCTCTGTACAGGGTCAGAAACCAAAGGAATTATTATATTAAGCATCTGAGATCTTCAGCTTTCCAATACAGAGAGCTTGCTTTCAACACAGAGAACCTGAGAAGCCACAGAAAAGGGCTAGGCATGTTTGGAAGTGAGATGGCTGCTTTCTGAACAGTGCTTATTTTAAAGACATGCATTACTTTGGAAACACGAAGCCATACTAAGATACTATTTGCCATACGGTACTCTTTACCAGTCAACTCCCTTGATTTCTGCAGGGAGGGAACAATACATTTCAGCAGCACCTAACTTCTAAAATTATGTCTTAATCTCAGAAGTTTGGCAAATTAAAGGTTTTGTTTTTAGTATATTCCTTTTGTCACAACACTAATGCCATTTCTAGCATGGCTTCCATTCAGATGAAACACTGAGGCTGGTATTTATTTCACCTAGCTTTAATTGTCTAAGAGTTATGTGAATAGCCTCAGTCTAAACCAGGATCCCTCTTTGGTCAACTTAGATCAAGAGGAAAATCCATCCTCTCCTAGTTCAAGTCTATCAATTCACCCTGAACCACCCTGTACAAGTCATTAAGGTTCCTGATGGTACCCAAATGTCAGCCTTGGAAAAAACATGTTGAATAGATGTCACAGTACAGATGACCATATACATAAGCCTACCTGCTAGTGGCCATCATGCTTGTTTGTTCATCATACAGCTCAGCTATTTAAAATTACTGTTGTGCTGAAGATTTAAAGCTGCTCTTAGTGTAGTTTTTTATACAATGTTCTTGAACATGCACTATATACTTATACAGCATTACACACAGCAAAGGCTTAACTTGACTGAAGTCTTTGGGCACCATAGTAATTCTCAGTATTATTACCAGGATTCTCACAGGCTGTATTGTTTCTTAACATTTGACTAAAAATTTCCTTTGGCCAATGGGCTGAGTTGCTTTCCCTGTGCTACAGAAAAGTAACTTTTTAATAAATTGACAGTCTTCTGATATCTCTAATGTATATCCTGCTGCCAGGTTTAGCATACCCTGACCTGCCTCAGTAAGGAAAACAAAAAATTACAGATCTTTATAAAACTTTTTTTTGCCTCCTTTTATCTTTTTTTTTTTTTTTCTTGTTATATTCTGTGGTGTCATTTACCTTTCAGTCTGCCTTTGCCCTAAGTTCTGATTCCAGTGGCTCTTTTCTAGCAGTGTTATGAGGCAGGCAGCCTGCCCTGCTGCCTGCCTGCCCTGCCTGCTGTGTCTCCTGCCCCAGCTTAGCCTCACCCAGCTGCTCTGAGTCCACCCAGGAAGCCTCACGATATCTGGATCCAGTAAAAAAATATATATATTATTCTCCCTTTCAGACTGGATGACACTTACTCATTGGAGGCAGATGAAAGTAAGGGTCTTTTTTTAGAGTGCCTGAATAGGCAGCACAGAGGGGACATGCCAACAGTATTTCTAGATATGAAAGTTTAAAAATAGATTTTGTTACCAAAGTGGAGTGTGAAGGGATGGTGCTATTTTTTTGTAATAATTTCCTCCCCCCATACCAAACACCACACATCGCCACATGCACTAAATTAATTTTTGGTCTGGCATTTCCCTCCCTTTATAAATCTCTCAGGGTGATTAAGTGGTGGAGCTATCCCCAATGACCACAACCTGCTTGTGATCCATGAGCTGCGCTCAAGCCTAATGCTCAGTAATTAGTTTGTGAGAGACAAGTTACTTCCAGTTCCTTCTTACCAATCTCATCTCACTGAAGTTTGAGTCTTCCTGAAATACTTCTGGTAGAGGGATGCCAAACAAGTAGAGTACATGTCTATCTCTTTCCACAGTACCCTATGGAGAAAAGGGGATTTATTCCATAGGATTTGATGAGATTATTTACTATTTAGAAACAGCTGCATTTTGTCCTTATATTCCCATATTCAATTATACACTTGCTCACATGGCAGACTCATACTGTACTCCTATGTACCTGCAACCATCCTTGGCTTAGATCTCTCTTGTGGTGAATTACAAGACTCCATGAACAGCCACAAGTCCTGAAACGCCACAGCCTGAAGCAGAAGACCAGTCTGTAGTTATATGGCAAGAAAAGCACTGTTGGTTTGAGTTGCTTTCACAGTGTCCTAGTTCATGGCTGAAGTGACTCTCTCTTAGTGACAACGTCCTTTAGTTGAGGACTCTGTTTCTTGTATGAACCAATCTCTGTCAACCATGGTGAAACAACAGTGTGTAACATTCAGCAGTCTCCTAGCAGTTGTAGTTTGCCCCCCTTGCTCTCTAGAGCGTAAACTGTTTAGCATCATGAGTGTACATGGCCTTTTCTTGCCAAGAGAAGCTCTGAACAACAGAGCACATAACATCACCACTGCTAGATGTGGAGTGCTTTTAAACCCTTCTATAACGAGCGTGCTATTCACATGGAGAGGGAAGAAGAAGGAGGAGGTAATTCGACATGTCATCCACTTCCACCAGAGGCTCCTGAGGATACTGTTATTGCTCAGGACTACTGTTTTCCACACTCCAGAATAATGCCCACCAGCCAGTACAATGTGTGCCTGCTTTAAGGTGCTGCCATCCATCCCTCTGGAACAAACAGAGGAAATGCATCAGGAGGCATCGGCTGCAGATGGAAAGCACATCACCGAGCGGTGCTTACGCCGCATGATCCCCCAGATGAAAGCCGATTTCAATGAGCATTGTGTTTCGAGGCCCACTTCCTCTGACTCTGGAAAGCTTAAGAAGGAACATCCCACTTGTGTCTGCCGACACAAAGGGCCGCTGTGGCTCAGGAGATGTTATCGCCCTTCCCGTGCCATGGCAGCAGCCTTCCAGTGGCGTCTCCCAAGAATTACTCATTGTTCCTGGGGAGGCTTGACTCCTCTGGGTGGGATCTCATGGCATCCAGTTCAGATGGAAGTAGGTGGTGCTGGGAGGCCAGCCAGGCTCATGACAAAGATCACTGGCTATGGGGGAGCTACATCGAGGGAATCAAGCTAACAAAGTCCTTAGCAATCACAGATGTGGATACTGATTCATAAAATGCGGCTCTTTTTGTTGGTTGTAGCAACCATTTGGAGCAATCATATCACTGAATAATGTGAATCTCAGTTCCTAGACCAAGTCTAAGAAACTTTGATGTCCTTGTCCTTTTTTGTTCATGCTCACAGGCACTATTAATTTCTAGAAACTCCCACAGTTGGCAACTTGGAGCTTGATTCCATCTTGACCACCTTAAATGGGGAAATCAGGAGTGATTCAAGCTTTTCAAGACCTTCATGTGAAATCCAGAGCCTCTGGGAGACACACATGACCCTTGAAAGGCTCCAATCAGGTTCAGTTTACAGAAATTTATTGCAAGGTGGATGCATGTTCACATTATCCCAACCTCTTGTCTCTAAAATTAGAACAGAGGTATAAAAAGAAGCTTCTCTGGGAGACTTCCTAGAACTGGTGCTTCTGGTGCCAACTGAAGATACTGGGAACAAACACTTTTCTCACAGTTATTTGGCACCATGGCCCCTAGACGGCACCTCGAAGCTCAAAAAAGGAAAAGGAAAAATGATCTGAGCATTTCCGCATTTCAGCAAATCTTTGATTTGCAGTCTGGAAGGCTCATGCTTGAACTAAGGAATTTTTTTGTTCTATATTTTTTTCCCCTTCTCTCTCTTCTATCATACCAGTAAATCCATCTCTGGCTTCTCTTCCTTCTCTCTCTCTCTCTCTCTCTCTCTCTTTTAGGAGGTTAATGGGAGATAAACTGCAAAGAAAAAATGTCTGTCAGCAGTGATTTCTTACATACAAATGAAAAAGATTGAAAACATATGTTTGGGAGAGGTATGGGAGAAACAAAGAGAGAAACAGATAGAGCCTTTCCAAAAAGAAAACATTTAGTCTGCCTTCCAAGCAATGGAAATTCCAATTTTAGAAATTGTGCTACAGGCTAATAATGTACAACATTGTTGGCTATGGCACATGGAAAAAGAGAGAGAAAAAAAAGCTTTTGTAATTCCGTCCTTCTCACCAGGGGAATGACGCGGAATCAGTCAAGCACATCAGGGGGAAATGCTAATTTTCTACAGATACAGCCTGTGAACATTCAGCTAATATTGGTCATGCATAACTATGTCTTATGTCCATGCCATAGAGGTATATCATATTGTTTGGTAAAACATGAACTTTTGAGTTTTCCATCAATGGCAACACTGCAAGCACCAGTTAGCATCCCAGCAATCAGCATGTAGGGAGCCTGGTGGACTGAGGACAGAAGTTCATTGCATAGTTCTCCTAAAATAACATTGTTATTTTGTGTAGCATATGCCACAACTCCATGGCAACCCGGCCAGGGAAGATGGTGACTGAATGGTGACAATGATGATGAGTTATCTCCTGATAACCTCACTTGCCCCATTCCTGGACAAAGTGTCATGCTAGTCAGCTGCTGATGGCATGTTGCCACCAGCCTCCACCAGACAGAAGGAGGGAGAGGTTTTGAAAGAGCTGTTGATAAATAAGGCCAAATAAATGCCTGGACTAACCTTTTAGTTTAGTGGTTGCCTCGAGAGTGAATTTGGCCTATGGCTATGCTTAAAAAACTTTCTCAAGGATGCTGTGCTGTTTCTGTGGAGGCAGGGGAGATAACTTGTGACATATGAGCACAGTAATCAGTGCTGATATATCCTCTGTGGCTCCTGGAGTATGCCATATGGCTCGTGGAGAAGAATGACACTATTAACAGCTGACATGATGGCAGTGGGATGTCCTGGATGAACCAAAGAAGAAATTATTACAAATGCATGGCACAGAGAAACTCAAGGTGTCCTTGCATGAAATCCTCAGTTTGCTTACAAATCTGAACTGCAAGTATTTGGTACAGTTTAACAAGAGAGAAAATAATAAATCCATAACTGTTTTCCCATGTTACAGACCAACTCATGGTAGGTAGTTCCTAATGCAGTTCAGAGGAGCCCGAAGAATGCCAATGAATATTGCTTCCTTTGGTCATGATGGGTCAGTTCAATAGTTAGGGATCTACCAGGGCTTGAGAAAGCTTTGGATGTACCCACTAGTATTTTGGTACACCTTGAGATAGCCAGAAAAGTTCAACAACATACAACAGTGAAAACTCCTGTGGCTGGAAGAGCTGTAGTCAAGGTGGACCATAACTACTAAGCACACATATTGTTGCTTAAAATTCCTGAGTTATCCTATAATCCACTACAAAGCTGTAGCTGAAAGTAGGATTTTCATTTAAGTGAAAATGTACAATTTTTTTAATTTTTTTTTTTAAAGATAATTCTTTCACTTGCAACCAGGGATAGACTTTTGGATGCATTTGGATGCCTTTGGAAGCAGAGAAATACTTGTGTGGATTGGAAAAAAATGGCAAGAGACAAAAACTCTGAAAAACTTAAAATGTCACCATACTTCGTATGATAGCTGCTAATTTATAGTGGCCTGGCTATTAGGCATCCCTGGATTGAGCTGTGTGAAAGCCAAGGGAAGGAAGCCTGCAAAAACAAATAGTTTTCCTCCTCAGCTGCGTTACTATGGGGCTGGTTTTGAGCATCACTCTGCCAGGGGGACTTTGCTGCTCACTCCTACAGGTGGTAGCAGGCTGCAGCCTTTAAAGCTCATGGGATTGCCTTTAAGTGTCCCAAAATAGAGATTAGAGAGAAGTTAAATGTCTAAACATTGCATACCTGGCTGTCCCTAACTCCCACTGATTTGTGGGCTGCAGGGTGATGTGCTATGGAGGCTCCCAGTCAGTGCCTATCTATGTGTTTAGGCATCAAACTGCATTGACATCTTGAGCTGACAATGATCATAAGACTAAAGCAAACAGGAGTTAAAAAAAACCAATCAACCTACTTGGAAGGAGCTTCAGGAGGGGTCTCCACAGTTAACCATGGTAGCTAGCCCTTCCTTTTTTTGGAAAAACTTGATCATGGAGGCTTCTTGGAATCACTGCCAGGAGATATTAGCTGCTCACTTTGGACCTACTGATACTGAGGGAATGACAGCTCTGTTGCAAAAATGCAAAGATCTCCTTTGGGAGCAGTACAACTCTTCAGTCAGATGGTGATGAATAGAGATATCTTCTAGACCAGGCTAGAGGGCTGTCAGCAAGAGGGACTTACTGAGAAAATTTATGTACTTTTGTCACTATTCCTCATCTGCAAGTTGAAAGTGACTTCAAGGCAATTCCAGACTAAGATCTGCAGCACTGACAATAGAAACAGGCAGACATGGCACACGTCCTTAGCAGAAATGGAAAAAAAATGCTAAAAACTGCTTGCTAAATGAGCATGATACCGTTTTCTTGGTTGTACACTCTTTTTCTTCCCCACTGAAAGGCATATTGATAACATGAACATTTCTTAAAGCATCCTCATTAGCATTTCTGGTGAAAAATTAAAAAAACAACAAAAAAGTGGAAGGTTCTTTTATGTGATTACTTGCCTCTTTCCCAGATATTCCGTTTGTTTTGGAGATGCACATTTCCAAAGACACAGCAGCTGTGACACTGCATGAATGGCCCTTCCTTAGCTGGCACTTGGGAACATGATCAGTTGGCATCTGCTGCTAAGGTTGTTTATATTGCTTGAGCATTAAAAACATTTACAATCCTAAAGAGTTACATCAACTCCGAGGAACAAATTAACGTGGTGTTTCCTCTTAGTTAATACCATCCCTTTCTGCTTGCAGGCTACTTCACATCAGTTCCAGGCAGTTTGTGTTCTCAGAAAAAAAAAATACTGAAGAAGAGCTTGTCATTGGTGTTCCGTTATGACAAATCCAGGTTCAGGAGTGCATGAGTCCAGTTTTTCTGCTCTGATAGAAATCTACTCAGCATAAGAAAGAAAAGGAAATTGCTGTCTATTTTTTCCTGCTTCTTAGCTGATATGCCTCAGTTTGCTCTGATCCATGACCCTGGGCAATGACTCTTGACCACACACAACGGAGATATCAGAATCTGTCAGTACAGATATGTAGGAGGTCTGGCATATACTCATTCTTCTCATCTGATCAATAAATCTCCCACCAGCTCTATCTCCTCTGCTTTGCTCCCAGCTGACTTGCTACAATCAGGACACCATAACCTACCTGGAAGCAAACAGTATACCTTGTTCCAAGAGTTTATGAGTGTCTGTTGGCTTCCACAGCCCACAGTGGATAGTCAAGGCTTTCCACGGTATTTTTAGAATATAGTGATGTTTTAAAGTCCAGTAGTTCCAACCACCACAAGCAGCCTAAGGATAAGGTGTCAAAAAACGCTTTAAGGGCAGGTTTTACAACAGCAAAATACTATATATAGCTTTGCAGGAGATAAGGCTAATTCAACCTGATACTCAAAGGCATAAAATCATCAGCAGTGAGAGCTGGAAAGAAATGCTTTAATCCATGTGTAGCAATGCCTATTTGCATGAGGACAGCACGTTTTGTCTGTCATTCCATTTGATTGCCTCGTGATACTTGTTACTACCCAGGCTGAATACCAGACAGGATTGACTAGTAACTTCACCCAACAGGCCAAATCTGTGTTCTGAAATGATGGTTATTTTTAGGAATGCAAATCAGTACATACTTACTGAATCAAATTTAGGCTTCTTGTCTTTACCTCAGAAAACCTTGTCAACTTTTTTATTTCTATGATAAAATTATCATAAAGCTCCTATTTTCTCCTTTGTTCAGTGTCAACTCTTTTACACCAGAACTCCCTCTTTAAGCACATCTCCCTCTTCTCTGTCAATTACCCTCCTAAAGCCTGTATCTTTGTTCAAGGTCTTAAGCAACACAAGCAGAGGAGCTTAGCTGAGCACTAAACTCAAAAGTTCTGTTCTTGGTTCTGAGCAAGCCCATGACCCATTTAATACATTTTCCTTATTTGTAAATGATACTGGCAACAGTTTTTAGATTTGGTAATGATCAGAGCATCATAAGAATCTCATACTATAGTGTAATGTCAAGATTTGGGTCTATCTGACTGTGACTCTATCACAGACTAAATAAAGTGGTTCCTAGTCCAAAAGGTAGAAGAATGTCCTCCATCCACACAGCTCCAGTTTGTCTAGAGCAGAGTGGCTATATTCACATGTTGTACCAGTTGTCCCTGGATCTCTTTAGGTCCCATGGGTTATTTCTCCGGCTTTAAGACATAATGATTATCTTTTTTGTGGATTTTTTTTTTTTTTTTTCAGTTCAAAGGGATTAAGATAATGACAGGGTTGTTTTGCAGCCCACCCAGCCAGTGTTTTTTTTTGTCCTAACACTGAGGACATGCATGCTATGGCTTGAGGCTAGAGGCCATGTAGAGGGAACAAAGCCTGCTGTAGGACTGTCTAAACTATGACTGCCAACTCCCTAAAAACTTTTGAGATTTGTCCATTGAGTAATGTGTCAAACTGGGCTTCAAAATCTAGCTGTAGTGATCCAAATCAGACTGAGTTAACACTTCAGCAATGTAGACACATGTATGTGTAGCACTTAGCTGGCCCTCTTCCATTTAGCCATATCTCTCTCACAGACACCAGTGTGCAGGGGATCTAAAGCTAAAAGCAAAGGCTCACAGCAGGAAGCTCTCCAGGTCTATAGTCACAGGGAATTAGCAGAAAAAAAGCTCTATAAAACCCACTCACCTTTGAGTATACCTCTGTATGCGAACGAAAAAGTAGACTTTCTCAGAAAGACTGTCTGGAGGAGACCTTGGCATGCCTCTTTCCCTGTTTCTCTTGGTATCCACCATGTACCAGAAAGGGGAAATCCAGAAGCCGGACAATTGCCTGTAATGTGGATACACCAGCATGGTGTTTGGCCAGGGTGATACTCTGCTGGGTCATGTACCAGACAGTGACAAGCTGCTTCTACAATGGAGTGGCATTAAAAAAAAAAACCCAAAAAACCAAAAAAACTTGAGAGTGCTGCTTACAACATCTGCAGTTGCCTTCCCCTTCTTTCTCCCTGCCTACCTTGCCTTTGGCTCAGGGTCTTCTGGAAAAAGGTGCCAGCTTTGAAGCTTGGGTAGATAGATGTACATGCGTCCTTCCAGCCTGCCTATAATGCATCCATCCTGGCCTATGCAGAGCTGCAGAAAGAAATGCCTTTGTCTCCTTGGCATTTGTTATTACTTATGCCAAGGGCTGTTCATGCAAGTCTGGAGACCAGACACATAAAAGTTAGGAACGTTGGGTTGCAAACTAAGGTTTGTTTGACCTTGATCCTGCCTCAGAGATCCAATAGAGTGATACATTGTTTCTGATTTATGTGTATATCATCAGCAAATACTCACATCACTCCCTCAGGCCTCCTCCACTTCCCCAGTCTTCTCCATAGTCTCTGGGTGTATTAATTCCATCTGGGCACACAAGATCAGAGAGCCCCTGTGGAAAAGAAGTGGTGAAACAAAAGGAAGAGAGAGACACTGTCTTCTGGTGCTGTTTTGTTTTGCTCCAGGAAGCAAAGAGACAGCTGTCGAGACAGCAGCAATGACAGGTCATGGAGCCAGCACTTCCTACGAGACAGGAAGCCGTAGTGCCTTTTCCTGGGGCTGCAGCGGGTGCAGGCTCCATTCCCTCCTTTGGACTTTTATTTCCGCACCAGGCGCCTTGGTGGCTCAAAGGCACTGCTGCAACAGGCAAGGCACCATCTGCAAGAGAAGCTGTTCAAACATCTTTATGTTTATTATCAAGTGCCGCCATCAAGCAGAATGCTCCGGCTGAGTAAGGAGGAGCCACGCAATGCCAGTCGAAGGACCTGGAGCACCGGGAGCACAACCACTGGGTACCAGAGGCATGTGGCTGAATAGTTGTGGATCATGAGCAGTGCTCCTGCAGCACCTTTATGAGGAGAAAAAAGCAACTGGCAGACACCCAAACTGCCTAAAATATGTCTTCATTGATCTATTCACTAGTTTATGTCATACATTAAATGTCTATAAAAGTTATAAATGTGAAATGTTGAGAGATATCTGAGGAGAGTGAAATGAAATCTATTTTAAAAGAAATTACAACTCTGCCTTCTTACAGCATTAGTTTGTAGGATATATCCTATATTTATTATTCTTAATGTAATTGCTGTTTATATTTCACAAATATGTGGAAGCTCTGGGCATGAACTGTAATGGTAGCCCATGTCCAAACACAACAAACTTAAGACTCCTCCAAGTATTGATGAATGTGTGCATATAAGAGAGCAAATTAATACATGGGAGAGGAAAATCTCACTGCAGGCATGAAATGTTTACAAATAAAACATATACATATATTTATGCATGCATATATTCAGTTTCTACTGGTTTAATTGAAGGGAAAGCAGAGGAGAGTCAGCTGTGACTCTAATTTAGGAGTCTCAGCACTCAAAGAGATTGGTGCACACTGATGACTTTCCTACTCTGTGCTGTCTAGTGATGTCCCTTTGCCATTTGTGCATTGCCCAAGAATGGTTCTAACTTGCAGGACTGATAAAGGGTGGCATGACACCACACGTACTAGCCCTTCAGGGCCTGTGCTGCTGCTGATGCAACCATCAGCAAATGATATCTGCCAGGGGTTTTATTCACATGGAAGTGTAAGATACCAATTTGGCTTCATATAGCACAACTCATTTTGATTCAAGTGATGCCATCACTTGCACTATAGTGATTAATGCTGTCAATGCACAGACATTAATAAATACAATTAATACTGAGAAATCTGGAGTTAATTTTCTATACAACAATTATTAGGCTGTCTTGAGCTCAGGAACCAGATGTGACATAGTTTCTATATTTGGATTTTTGAATGCTATTCCCAAAACAAAATATGCTAGCATTTTAAATAACTGAAAGTGTGAAGCTCAAACATGTAATTTAATATAAGAACAAAGAGACCAAACTATGGAAAGACTCCAAACTCTCTTATGTTTCTGAAAAAGTAGTGAGTGTTGTGATATAACAAAAAGGGAGCTCTGAAAGCCTCCTGGTTTTCAAATTGTTCCAAAAGTGGAGTTATTGCAAAGCAGATAGAAGTCTGCTTTGCTCTTGTGGTTTGTGCTGGAAAGTGTATAACTGTCAGGAAGGAGAAATGTGACCTAGTGCAGTGCTGAAATACTTACACACCAGTACACACCAGGAGTCAGCTACCAAATGGAACAAGCATGGTTTCTAGGGCTATGGGAAAAAGATGAAAACAACATGGAGACTTATATAGGAAAATTACTGGAAATTGGTTAATTACAGGAGTTATGGAAGTGATTTTATAGGATGACCTATGTATTCATTTACTTACTGAACTGTATGTTTCCAAATGGCTCACAGAATCACAGAATGTTGTGAGTTGGAAGGGACCTACAAAATGAAAATTTATGAAAAAAGATCACATCTTTATTCCAGTTAAGCTGAGAGTACTGTAACAGCTCATATTTTTTTTCATGTAAGTTCATCCAGTTCTGGGTAAACCCAAGGGGGTACTTAATTGCATAGTAAAAGAATATAAAGATTGTTCAGAATGTAAGTCTGTTTTAGGATTGAGTAGCTTTGCTTTAAAAAAAAAAAAAAAGAAAAAGAAAAAGAAAAAAAGAAAAATGGGTAGTAATATTTTAGGAATTATTTAGAAAAGATTCCTGCTAAAAGGATTACATCTTTTAAGTTGCTAAAAGATTTCAAATAGTAAACAATTCAGGTAATTTCTGAATTACCAGAATCCTTCAAGAGCTGTTTTTCTCAAAAACAAACAAGCAAAAAACCCCAAACAAAACCAACCAACCAAACAAAAAACCCCACCAAACCACACCTCTAATTTATTGTATTTGGAAAAGACAGAAGTGCACCACTCTGATTGCAGCTTGCCCATAAGCACTCTGTTTCCATGCCTGTTATAGAGTTGCAAAGGAGTTGGGGAAATTCAAATGAATTATTTCACCTTCTACAGAGCAGGAAGCACATTGGAAAAATTCCTGTGAAAAACACAAGCTGTTATCTGCGGTTCAGTCCCTTGTTCTCAGTGCTGCACAGAGCAAGGGGGTCACCTACAGAAAAATAAAGCTTTAGAAGTCATGACCCTACCTTAAAATGACTGTGCTGGGTAGATCACACTACCTTGCCCAGTCCCTTTTGTAATTATTTATACCCCAGCCAAGTATGTTTCAAGTGGTCCCTTAAATTCACAAATACTTTGTGTTGCCAGACTGTCACGGAGCAGCAGGAGTAGACGGATAAATTTGATTCCAGTGAGTTGGACTCAAAGGAGAGTTGGACAGAGTCCATCCACATGATGCTTGCATTTTAAGTGGGATATCTACTTCAATACACAATGTGCTGTGTTTGCTAAATAGGTCAGATTTCAGCTCAGGTGTCCTGGCTGAAGTGGGGTCTGAATGCAACCCCAGTTCGGGTGGGAGGGCTCCAGCATAGGGACTGGCTTTTGGGTTAAGTAGGCAGTTTCTGTAAGAGATGAGAACTCTGCACTTCATCCCAACAGTCTGGTCCAAAGGTCACTGAGGCTAATGGAAAAGCTCCAGCTGAATCCAATAGCCCTGGTGTGTAATTCATACTTCTCCCTTTTTTTGTCCTTAAAAATTATAGATATCCATTTTCCTGTATATCACCATACCTTTCCCATTTCTTATTTCTTGTTTGCATTTGACAATATTTAAGAGCCCTTCACAGACTGGACAAGAGTGAGGCAGAAGGGAAGTGATGAGAGTTATTTGTTTGTCAGCTTGGGGATATTTCTCAAGTCCTAGGGTGAAAAAAAAAATCCAATTTGTATTTGTTATTCCGTACTTCTAATCTACTGTCATCAAGCTGAAATATTTGCCTTATATTGCTAAATAAAAAGATCTTTAGAAAGTTTTGCAAAAGTATGTTAGTCAGTGGTGATCTCTCTGAACATGAGAAATGCTGTGTTTCTCTTAAGCTTGTTCCACTGGTTTCTTCCTGACTTAGAATGTCTAAGAATGTCACTTAGAATAGTACTATCATGATGTATACCAGTCAATTGTAGTACAAATTTATGACATATATTGACAAAATGTCAAAAACAGTGATTCAGAAAACACACACACAAATGAAACTCAGAAAAACTGTCTCATTGTGAAAGTCCATTATTTCCTACAGCTTCAGGAAATAGATGCCCAGAAATTGGCTTTTTACTTTGCTGTAACTCTTAGCTCTCTGTGAACGACCACATTGGCACTGTCTTACCATGACATTTGTGAATCCATTCAGTGTCATCCAAAGTTTAGGAAAGGTGTCATATGATGAAATGGGCAGGTGTAAAATTCAGCAGGCTGGTACATCCTTTTTCTTAGTCATTGTTTTAGGTGCTGTGCTACTACCTAGTTATATAGCAGCTCTTCACTGATCAAGGTCCATATGCAGGTCCACCATGCTGGCTTCATTGCAATGTTTCAGGGTTTGGTTTGTTCCAGTGGAGGCTTTGACTTGCTCTGCCACATATTTGAGTGCCATGCTTCTGTGTTGCACCATTCTGCATGTGGTTTTGCATGGAAGACTCTAAATGTGGAGGACCGTGCTCACACTGAAGGGCCTAAAAATTTTGCTATAGTTTTTAAAAATTATTATTATTATTCATTCTACTTCCTGATGTTTTGCCAAAAGGTCGTTTTGCTACTTTCACTTCCTTAATTTTGGGGGATTATAGTTTGCTGAGCAAGTGCAGAACCAGAGCTGTGGGGTTGAAACCATGGGCAGAGACCCTATTTTCATCCCTTCTCATTGAGATTATTTGCAGTGTTGGTCATAGGGCACAGGAGACTTGTGAGTACGATATCGTAGGGTGTGGGAAAAATGGGATGGACAGAAATTAAAAGTTTTCAAATTCAGATGCCTTTTTTTTCTCCTTGCTAGCAATTCCTGTTTCCAACTAAACAGTCTGACTCAGTATAGGTAAAATGGAGTGTGATCTTAGTTACTTGGATACCTCCTGTCTCCTCAGTGATGAGGAGAAGAAGAATCTGCTGTTATCAAGGGGAGTTACTCCCTACTAATGATGAAAAAAATCGGATTTGAAAAAATAAAAGTTTTGACTTAGGTTCCTGAAACAATTATTTCTTTGTGGTTGAAGATATTTGTTGCCAAGAATTGTTTTTCTGTATATACATGAGAAATCTTTCAGACGCTAGGTAATCTGATACTTGGAGATGAAAAAAACAGATTTAGCGTCCATTAAAGCAAAGACAGACTTTCCTCTGGCAATATTTAAATTTGAGTAAAAACTACTACTAATTGCACAGTTCTTTCCATCTCTGAATGAAATCAGAGTGCTTTTCTAACACAGGAAACTGATTTTGAGGTGAAAGAGCAATCTTAAGAGATGGATTTTCTTTTTAAGTTGATTTTCTTAAACAGGTGTACGACACATTAGCATTTTCACTACCTTTTGTCCTTATCTTCTAACATATATATGTACTTTTTGGTTATTTTGGGGAAAAAAATGGTTGCAATGGGAAGCAATTTTTAATTATATTTAATATTTGTGGCAGTGTAACAGGCCGCACATTCTGTGCTTACAACATTCTTGTTGAAGTGCCACTAAGTTAATACACATGGGTACTCCTTTCACAGGCAGAACTGAAGCCGTCCATCAACAGTTGTTCAATGAAGAGGGAATAAAGCTTTTTTTGAGTGCAGCTATTTAATTTTTAAACTTTTTTCCCAATCAAATGAAAACATGTTTCAACATCTATGTCTGTTTTCTTGTTATTCCCACTGGCAGGCTTAGCACTGAATAATTCAGCAGATTGAGTAGCCTATGCCAAGTATAATCCAAAATCCCCAGACTTACAAAACCAAATTTCAAGTTTCTCACCTTAAGCAAGACATTTAATAAATTATGTATTTTCCCCACTAATATGCATTTTCCAATGGATTGCAAATAGCTGAGACACTATCCCCTGATACTATTCATTTTCATATTAAAGGAAGAAAAAAAGCTGAATATGTTATAAACATTCCCCTAAGCAAAAGTCTTATTGGTAAGGATTTTTTTTCTCATTGACTCTAACCCTGGGAAAATGTGGCCATACAGAAAAATCATTCTGAGTTCCTGTAATCTGCACTAGTTACTATTGCATGAAGAGAATGAGAGTAAACATCTAATTAAATGTATAATCATCTCTTTGTGTAATTTGCCAAAGATATAATTTATTCTAAATTTACTGAGAAAAGTACAGAAGAAGGAATAATCAGCACAGTGTGGCAATTAGGTATGTGTCCTCTGGCACGTGGCCTGGCATATTTTAGACCAAAAGTGGCTCTGAGCTGCACATTTTTGATGCAGATCTTGACTGATTATGAACTCTCCAAAACTCAGGGTGTTTGGTTTAGGGCGCTGGCAAAGCCCACTGGAAAGGCTGCAGCGGTGTCTTGCATCCAGCTCAGATTCCTACATCTGTCAACACTCATGGGATTTTGGATTGAATTTTAGCCTTATCACACTCTCACTGATACATACCACAGAAAGCAATTAAGATGTTAGGCAATCTGAGTGATTGTGAAGCTTCAGGGCTTGCTAGTACTGCTTGTTATACTCCTCAGGAGAAGCAAATATGAGGGAAAAAAAAAATCATAAAGAGCTACTCTGACCTCCTCTGACCTCTCATCTTTTGCCTCTGAAAGAAATGAGTGAAGAAATGTACAAGTGCCTCTGTTATGAACAGGCAGACGTCCTTGTAGGTGGATCAATTCATTTCCATTAGCGTCACAAGTGGAAGCAGAGCAGTGATCTAATCTACAGAGGCTTTTATCAAACAGCTTGCCTTAGTCTCCTCCACTGAGCTTGCTGCTTTAGTCCCTTGCCAAATTAACCTTGACGGTATAACATGACTTCTAGGCCCTACCCAGTGTCTGCAAAGGACTTATTTTTCTTTTTTAAATGCTGTAGCATTGGGAGTCAAGGACAACATTTTGACATCATTAATTAAATAACACATTATTCTATCCTTAGAATAATCTTCAGATAAGCACGTATCTGATTGTTATGCTGGGTGCTTTGTGGCCTTATCCACAGAATGAGTAGAAATTATCATATCTGGCCTCACGTTCCTGTAGTCAGTCTACAAGAGACAGATTCTGTCACTTACTCTGAGCACTACTTACCTGTAGGACACAGCAAGACTACTGCCAAGGCAAAACACTGCACTTGCATGTACCCCCAAATATCTCTGATGAGAAATGATCTCCAGTGACACTACTAGGACCAGTTGTACAGAAGACACATTTTGAAGGAACAAGAGATCATCATCTTGCCAAGTGACAGCAAAGGTTTTGGAATCTGTCTCTTGAGGGAATGTGATTGGAAAGGTGCCCTTGGCAAAGGTGTTAAAAGAAATCTAGGAACACGGGAAGCAGTTGGAAGGTCTCTAATGGAGGAACATTCTCTGGGAAGATCAAGAGGAACGCCTGCATTATATCAACTATTTGACAGATTGGCTGGACATGGCATCAGGAAACATGTTGTAGGAATTTGCACAAAAGCTTTAGTTTTCCTTGAAGGGCATTTTTGTGTTAGACAGGACTCTCATTTTCATTTTTTTCTTCCACAGCACTAACAATTGCAACTTTGTCCCCTCAGAAGAAAGTAAAAAGAAAATTCTTCATTGTCCTTTGTCTTTCAGGTACATTTGAGAAACACTTTGTGTGGTAATGAGAAACAAGTGGCCACTTATCTTTTCTGGGAAGAGCCACTTGAGTTGACTCAGCTGATTCAGTCCTGTGGAGTTTAATGAAACATGAAATAAATTTTTCCATCCAGCACATAAAGCCATTATAATTTGCTACTTGTTTGGAAATAGCAGATATCTTTCCTAAGCCAGCATTGTAGTATCATAAGACCTTCTCTGCTCTCTTGAGAAATATGTTTTAAAGCATATAAACTGAAAACCAGAGGGCTGTATGAACCCTGGTTTTGAGGAAGAGACTCTATGCCTGGAATAACAAACATTTTCATGTCCTCAAGGCAGGCAATATTCAGAGATGGACAATAGAAGAAGAAATAGTCAAAAAAAGGATCAGAAAATCAAGGATCAGAAGCCACCAAGGTTTTTCCTGCCTGCATACAGAGACATGTGTCTCTGTTCCATGAGTCAGGCCCTCTCTGTTTTCTTCCTTTGTCAATTGTTAAAGCTCAAGCAACTACTGAACCAAGTCCCCATCTTCTTCCAGAAGGCCTGGCTGTTACACAGCTGTTTGGATGCTGCTCTGAGCAGAATGTCCCCTCACAGCCCCCCAGTGCAGGTCACTCTACCTGGGCAGGGCAAGGTGACTGTGGGGCTTCTGAACTCTGATTAGAAATGGGATCTGCTCCTCCTCCATCTTATCAACATGTAATTTTTCTTGCTTTCCGGACTAGTTTACAGATTTAAAAAAATATAAATCTTCCCAGGTTGCTCTACTGTTCAGCTAGGGTTTTAAATACAAATATTTGTTAATATACCTGGTGCACTGAACAATGTAAGAAAAGTGAAGTTGTATTACAGTATAAATAAAACCATATGCATTCTCATCTCTGAAGAGTTTCTTAGTGCATTTTTCTCTAAGCCTTGAGATTAACTACAGCTGTTTCAATTAAGAAAACCAACTGCAGCTAACGAATCCACTGCAACTGGGTCAATACTAATTACTTTATCATAAATGTTTAAAAAAAAGCAATAGGCAAGGTGAAAGTGGGAAGAAAGGTGAGCAGAGGATATGCTACTCTGTTGGTTTTCTTTTTTGTGTGTTTTCAGAGCTATATGAAACCTTCCAGAAAACTGCTGGCACGTGGAGTAGGAGCCTCTGTTACAGATACAACCACTCACTTGAATGGATGCCTTTCAAATTTGGAGAGCAGCTCAGCTAATGAACAGAGCTAACTGTATACAATTAGCTCTGAGGACTTGGTGCATGCTGCTATGAAGTCTGAATGCAGTCACATTTGGATTTCCCTGAGGAGAGGATTTGAGTTGAGCTTTCAAACCCTCTCCATTAAGTCTATCTGCTACAAATCAGCTAAGCACCAGGAGCTGACATGTATCTTCCCCTAGGGAAACACTGTGCCTTTGAGAGGAAATGGCCTAAAGTTGCACCAGGGGAGGTTCAGGTTGGATATTAAGGAAACTTTATTTTCTGAAAGAGTGGTCAGACATTGGAACAGGCTGCCCGGGGAAGTGGTGATCACCAGCCCTTGGAGGTGCTAAAAAAATGTGTATATGTAGTACTCAGGGATATGGTCTAGTGGGCATGATGGATATGAGTTGATGGTTGGAATGCATGATCTTAGAGATCGTTTATAACCGCAATGATTCTGTGATTCTTTCCAGCTGCTTCAAAGCCAGTGGGAAGTTGCAGCAGTGGGGAAAGACCATGTCTTCCCCCTAGCCCCAGGATGTAAGCCAGGGTGCAAACCTGGATCTACAGGGTCCGACACAAGGCAGTCCCGTCCTGTACCTGCTTTATGGGAGCTGTGCCTGCTGTTGGAGCTGCCTCTTCCCCCAGCAGTCATGCTGGGAAACTGGTACCTTGAGAGGGCTGCAAGTGTCAGAGCAGGTGGGTGAAAGGCCAAGGACTGCAAGACTTTCCTGAGACAATAAAAGCATGAAATGTGAGTACCCATAACCAGCCCTCGGCTATCACAGCTCACAGAAACTGGAAACTTGGGGATGTGGAGGAAACTTGAGAGTGTAAAACAGCCTAATGAAAATCATAACTGAGCTTTAGTTAATATATGAGATAAAAATTACTAGTCAGAGAAAGGTGTGCAAATAATTTAAATCTAACAGAAAAAAAAGAAATTATAATTTGCCACTCTCAGCTCCACAGCTTGAGGGGAGCAAGGAGAAGTGGGGGGAGGTGGAAGATTGGGGAGGAAGGGCAAGGAGCGGCCTTAATCTGCCTAAGCACTATGTAGTGTGAAACTGCCCCAGAAGATAGAAGGCCTTCTGCCAGAAAGAAACTATTTTTGTTTTTAACCCACAAACAAGTTGAAAAAAATAAATTTAAAGGCAGAGAAGGGAAGCAAAAAAGAAAAGGGCCAGCAGGAGGAAATCATGAGGAAGCAGGCAAAGGAAGCATGTTCCCAAGCTGTGGGAGAAAGCGCAGTGTGCCCAGCACATGTGGGGAGTGGCACATGCACGGGGAACAGATACTGTGAAGGAAAAAACTGGTCCCCAGGCCAAGTTGGAGATGTGAGCGGGCATGTTGACAGGCAACTGAAGAGGAGCCAGAGCTTATTTTCGTCTCCAAGACTACTGCGACATCGTCTGTTACACACTGATTTCTTTTTTGAATGTTCACATCTGTCTGTTTTCTCCTCCTGTTGCCAAGTGTATAGTGACATTTTGCACAATGCTGTTCTCCACCAGGAAAATGCTGAAGAAGAGTCTTATGCAGAGCCTAGGTTCAGCCCTGCCTCATGCAGAGGGGCTGGCACCAAATCTGGGACTCTTTCAGCCCAGGAGAGTCACTTTTCACAACAGAAGCATAATAATGGCAGGTTTCACAGTGTCATTGGAATGGTAACCCAGATATTTCATGAGCTGGTTGAAATATCTAGGCATTTCACAAAACAACTGGATAAAAAACAAACCCAAAGACTAGTTAGTTCACTGAAAGTCTGCTACTCATTCCACTAACTGGATGACTGAAAAATGACTGCAAAATTACTGAAACTGTAGTCATTTTTCAAAATTATTTTGCTTGAAACTCATCCAGATGTGCTGGGAATAGAAAATTGCATGGGGACCATTTCTGCAATGGTGAGCTGTATGAAACAGCTTCTCAATGTAGCCATACCTCTCAAACAGTGAATTACACCAAAATAATAGTTAAAAACAACTTAAAGGCAGGCAACACATCAGTGCCTTTTTTCTCAGTTTAGACTACCTCTAAATTTGACTTCACACTTTGAAGTAACTGGTTTCCTATGCTAGGTCTGCTAAAATGTAGTAACCTGTGGCAGCAGTGTTCTGAAAATCTCCGTAATGTTCTGCCAAACGTGAGAAGGTTTGGAACAGCCAAAAACTGGAGAGGTGGAGGAAATGGAGGAAGAGGATGTTTCTGATGTATCACATTCTGCTTTGGCAGATGTGAAAATCTGAGGTACCAAATCGCTCTTTACCCTGTAGCTTGTGAAGGAGAGGAAAAGCCCACTCTCAGCTGGCTTTGTCCTCACTGAGGGAGCACAAGAGGAAAGGGTTTTGTTCCCCCTGTACTTTCTACAGCCATTTCCCCAGCCCCACTCCACCACCCTTCTGGCTGCAGCCCTCCTGGCTCAGCAAATAGATGAGATAAAAAGTTTACCTTGTATGAGGCCATGTCCTTTTGCACCACATGGAAGCTTGGCTGCAGTTCACCAGTGGGCCAGACCAATGGTGTTGTGTCATGAACTCACTTGTTATTGCAACAGGTAAAAAAAAAGCACCAAGAAATTCGAAGAATATGATTGAAGAAGGGACTTACATAGTATTCAAGTATATGTTATTAAAGGAAGTACTTAGGTAAATATTTAAATAAAACTGAGAACTCCTGCTCACCTCCTGTCAAATCCTGGAAGTACCTAAGCTCCCTGACTGACTCGTTAGTCTACTTTTCTAAGGAAATAAGTTCATTAAATTGCACTGTCTGTCTGCCTCCTCATGACAGCTTTTGAATTCTTAGGACAATTTACATCATGCTCGGAAGATGGCTGGAGCATCAAAGATAGTTCTGGGTTTTGGGAGAAGTTGAAGACAGTGCAACATCAAGCCTAACAGGAAGCCAGAGGCAAGAGGCTTAGATATCAAAAACATCTCCAATGATTTGGTTGTTACCAACTGTTTATGTGGGAATCCCACCTCTACATTGCAATCTTTGCTGAGCTAAATCCCACCCTGGATATTCTTCCACTGCATCCTCTGTTGATGATTCAGCCTACCAGATATTTCCCAGAGTAGGTCTTGCACACTAGCAGATGAATGAACACTTTCCTAAAACAGTTGCGGCTTTCTCCAAAATACAGCCAAATGAGAACCAGTGCCCTAGCCTACTTTTAATCACATTAGTGTCACCACCTTTGCCAGCCAGAGATGGACCAGCAAGGATAAATTTTAGGAAGTGGTTTGGTTTCCAGCCTTTCCTATTAGTTGGTTCTAGGAATCAGTTAATTCAACAAATCTCAATGAAACTAAGAAATTCTTTGGAGACTCTAGGAAACTCCTCTGTCTTCAAAACATGTCTTCATATTCTTGGTAGAAAGGTCAGGCAGAACACTTGGAGCCTGACTTTGAAATTTTTACAATGGTGTTCTGGAAAGTGGCAACTTCATTATAAACCAATGTTGTTTTATTACTGTATACATGTAGTGCTAGGTAGGTATGTATGTTTTGTATATACATATACACACAATATACACTGTACCTTTCTAGATATATTTATCATACAAACAGACAGTTTTAAAGATAAACTTTTCTGTGGTTTTTTATAAGTGGAGCCGTTAAGTGGAGCAACATACTTCCAGACTCTGAATGCTGATCTCACATAAAGGTTGGAGACAGCTTTGAAAATGTGCAAAGTGAATTGAGAATTTTCCCAGACAGATTAGGTACATACTTAAGTTTTATAAACCTATTCTTAACCCTCTTTTTCAAATCTCCTTTTCTAGGAACTCCATTAAAGCATGAAGGACAATAGCTTGATTATTACTGCTTTAACACAGAGAGCCACGTTACGTCCTGTTGTAAAGCTGTTACTTTCAGTGAGCTCTAGAGTGGAGAATGATTTGATGCAGAAGCTTAGGGGCAAATTTTTTCAGGTGACTAGAAAGATGCCTTTAAATACACTCACCCATCTGCTGCAAAACTTTTTATATGGCATGATTAAAAAAACCCCAAGTAGCCCCAAGTCTGACAGGCTGGATGTCCTTGCTAGAGAACTGAAGCTACCTGCTTCAGAGGTGTGTAGAAAAGCAGGAGGTATGTCTACATTTGGGTCTGTCAGTGGCAAGACTGACTTTTCTATATCACCTCCTTGCCAGCAGGAGCCCAGAAGAGCTAAGTTTCTGCGGCCCTCTGGAAAGGCAAGAGTGGCTGTGCTGACATTTTGGCTTGGAGTAGCAGCGTGTTTCTGCACAAATATCCCAGTTGTTCCCTGACTGTGCTTTGGTTGGGTTTGCATCGTGGTGGACTAGGAACGAAAGAGGAAGCTTTAAATTAGTGACCCTCTCCTATTGCACAGAATTACATGCTAATGCAGGCACAATCTGCAATGCCCAGGAAAGGCCCCCCTGCTCACACTGGTGTTATATTTATCTATGTAAGCAAGTGCCCACCCCAGATACACTGGAAATGGATTAAGCACTGCTTAAAAAAATAACTTATTTGCAAAGGGTGTGGGTAACTGAGATAAATACTGTTTGAACGGAACTGCAACCTGTCAAGCATGACTTCATGTTTGTATTTTTTCATGCTATTTTGCTATTTCTGTACTGCTGAATTCCCTGTGACACAGTAAGCTATATGTACACTGCTGGAGAGAGAGACACAGACAGGCTACAGATGCATGGCTACCCTGCTTAGGAGCCTGGTAAACTCACCTGCCTGAACTCTGCGCTACCATGACTGCTTTTCAGTTGTTTTGTAGGTTAAAGAACTTCAATGCAAAGTTCATTCCAAAGTCTTGTGACTGTTTCACTGTCTTGTCTGTCAGAGCAACACCATGTATGATTCAGGGAATGCCCCCAGGTTTTGGTCCTAAATGGAGCAGAACTGATCCTCTGAGGGAGCAGCTAAGAAATGAAAGCAGACATGTTGTTGCAGCAATAGGTGAAGATTTCATTATCTCTGTGCAATTAACTGGTGGAATGCTTGCCACAAAAAAAAAAAAGGCAAAAAAAAGCTGAATATTCAGCTGAATATTCAGTTGCACATATCTGAATTTTGCATGCATCAGTGACACTTAGCTCTCCATGCCTTCAAGATCAAATTTCTCATCTGTATATACTACATAGAAATTTGGACACAACTGTCTCATTGTCATTTGATCCAGCCATTCTTATGACCTGGAACAGTACAAATAGAGGAAGATGTGAAATTAGTGGTACACAAACCATAGTCTGAGCGTAGGCTAGTTTCAATAACTACTTAATTGTTCTGGAATCACAGCAACAACATTATATAGCTTATCTTACAGAATGGCTGCACATTCTGGTGATTTGTTGTGATGGTGGTATGTAAAATTCATGGTATTTTTGTTGGTTGCTTGATCATATAATCCCAGGTATTCTTTTTACAGTCGACTAGGAGATACATCTCCTCAATTGCCCCTGCTTAGTTCTGAGAATCTGAACGTCTCCTTAGTGACATTCCATCCCTGGGAATATATTTTCTGGAGTTTCTAATGAGTACTTAACACGGCAGTGACTGCTAACAAATATACTCATCTACCTTTTTATTAGAGGGATTTGCAAAGGATTACATCCATTCCATGAAAAATGTGAACTTTTCAAATTTTATTTTTAGCCAAAATTGGGCAAAATCACATTTCAGAATGGTTAACAAAATATAAAAGGACCTTACAAAATTGCTATTTCATAATGTTCTGTTTTGACTCCCTGTTTCTACACAAGCCCATCAGACATATCATGTGTATGGTTATGAATTTTTAAAGAAATAGTCCAGCAGTTATTTACATTCCCATGAAATGTTTTGATTTCACTAAATCACTGCTTTCTAACAGAATAGTTTTCTACCAGAAAATTCTCAACAAGTTTTACTCTTGGTTCCGAAACACTCTTTATCAATAATTATTGAACATTTTTCTCCTATGTTTCTTTGGCAATCCCATTATATTTCTTATTCTAGTGCTTGCTTACGATTTAGGACATTTTTATAGATGACATGGCTTATCAACTCAAATATTGTGAAAAATATATTATTCAAACTGGTCTGCACCATTGGATTTCTAATCCTGTTAGTTAATGAGTGCACTGCACTTTCTCTAAACCTCTCTCACCCTTTCTTTGGAAGCAAGGCAATAGCACTACTTTTTTTAAGGATTAGAAATTCATCTAAGTGTGTATACTTGCTGTCAGTTAATTACCTGTTGATGCTAACAAGAGCCAGTTCCAGCAATATCTGGTTATAAAGTTATGTAGTACAGTGAACAAGACAAAATCAAGCATACTCCTGCTGTTCTGTGGTCTTTGGGTTTTCCAAAAGCAAGTCATGGTTGTTATGCAAAGACCAGACTTGGCTCCTTGCTAAATAGGTTGGGGTTTCTTTTTTTGTTTCCTGGTCCTGCACTGTAATTTATAATTGAATTAAAGGAAAGTTTGCCAAACAATGGTCACACGAAGAAGATTTGAATGCTTCAGCTGATCTTTGAACCAGTGAGGTTCTCAGAGATGTTGTTGAACTGTCCGTGCAAGCGTGACTAAGAGAGCTAAAACTTAACACTGCTGTAATTCCTCCTGTGAAAGATGGGGCATGCAGTGTGTTTCTTGCTTCCCCTGTGAGGACTTTTCTCCTCACAAGTTGAAAGTTTCAGAGTTTGAGCCCTGAAGCGGCTGTTGTCCCCAGACTCAGCACCATGTACTGAGGCAGCACAGGATATGCTGGGAAGTAGTGCTGGGGCTGGAGAGGAGCACCATCACCTCCCTGAGAACATCCCCAGCACTTGCAGTTTTGAGCCTTCCTGGTGTTCTGCTGCACTGGCTACATGGGACCAAGGAACCATTGAGAAGATGCTGATGCTCTGCTGGCAACACTGAGCTTCCTCAGCTGAAGCAGGAGACCAGGAGAGAGAAACTGAAGTCCTTATGGTTGCTGTCAGAAATGAAGCACAAGGGAATTTTTCAATGCTGGTCACTTCTGGGCAGTGTATCACTCTGGCAAAAACAGGGAAGGAAAGGCCTGTCTCAATTCTCTCATAAATAATTAATTGCCCCACTCATGAGGGCATGTAAGAATCACCGTTCCCAAGTTTTCCATTCTAAATGAATTTTTAAAAAACCTAATTCAAGACCCCCTACTTCCTCCACAGTTTTATGCACCTTTGTTCCTTCTTTGTATGTAACTACCATTAATGTTATAGCCCCATATACTTTACTTGTGAGAGTGAAGACATTGAAAAGAGTGGAGCCAGCAGAGCTGGAAGGAATTGCTTTGCCAGAAAGTGCACTCAGGGAGAATGGAAACTATTTGTGAAGTTGGATCTAAATCAGTAAATGGTTTGAAGCAAACAAGCAGTTTGCATTTGAATCATTCAGTTGAAGTTGAAGGGTTGTGTTACAAAAAAAAACCCCAAAATTGAAACATGTTCACGGTTACATTTTCCAAGAATTTCAACTTCTGTTTTTGAAACAGATCTGATTTTCCCGGATAAAGTATCTCCCAAAAGAAAAAATGAAATATTTCATTTTCAGTTGATCACAGTGTTTCAGCTTAGGAGAAAATGAGGCTAGTCAGCTATTTCATTAAAAACAAAACAAAACAAAACAAACAGTAAAATAAAACATGATGAGAAAATCTGTAGTGAGCAGCCTGGACTACTTAGGATTTTTCAGTTTTTGCTTGGCTTCTCAGAGAAACACAAGCTTGTGTGAGTGCTGTGAGTAACTCTGTGCACCTTATCACCGACATTTTTATGGTCACTGTCTGATTTGAGGCTATCTTGACTGAGGTGCAGATAGGCTGCAAAAAGATATTTAAATTTCTTTAAATTTTATAAATAATGAAGGATGAGAAAGACTTAGGCTCATTACAGTAGAAGACAGGTCAAAAAGAGGAAGAAGCACTGTGACGATCTCAACTGCTGCCAGGGCAGCAGCTCAGATTTAATAAGGCAGTGAAGAAGGGAGCTGTAGGACCAGCCACCCATCATGACCTGCCATGGCTCCTGCCACAGTACAACTTCCCATATAATGTAAATACCATCCACACCCTGTGCAGCTTCCTCACCTGCTTTTGGTACAAGATTCCAAATAATGTGCTTTCTTTCCTCCAGCATCCTTCCAGAATGTGAATATCACTCCATGAATTACTGTGATTTATAGGTGATGGAAAGCACGCCAGTGAGAGCAGGAGCTGAGATGGCTCCCTGTTTCCCTTGTACTGACACTCACATACCCATCTACTGTGCTTCCTTGGCTAGATTTGGTTACTTCAAAATGATCTGGTTCAGCTACTAGGAGGAAAGAATTATTTGCTTGTAGAGGCTGGTGAGAAGACAGAAATTAATAGGATTCTGTTAAAAAGGTCAGTAACTTGCAAGGCAAAATCCAGAGGAAAACAGAGAGCTTTTGACGACTTTCTCAAAATCATCAAACAGGAGTTCACACTGTACATAAAAAAGCATAGCAAGCAAGAGTTGAGGGTATTGTTTTGCTTGCATAAAGACAAAAAGGAAAAGTAAACACATGGCATTCCATACCTGCATGGAAGTGTGGCCACACATTTGCTTTCATGATGGAAAACCATTTTCCTAATCAGCACAACCATTTTCACCATGAAACCATTGTGTTATTCTCCATTCAAAGGAATCAAGTCACACTGACTCTGTACTAACAGCTTAAAGATCAGCAGAAACAATGAAGATAATCAACTTTACGTAATCCTCAGCTGATGCCTGGGTTTGAAGTCTTGCCCAGTGCTCCCATGCCAACTTCAGCAAAACAAGCTCTTTCAGAAGACTATACTTCTATTTTTTTTCCAGGTATAGCTCTGGGGCAGGTGAAAGGGGCTCAAGAAGGGGGACAAGGAGGAGCCACTAGAATTTTTACTGAACATGCTTTTTGCAGCTCTTGGGTTATGCACAGTTTTATTGTTATTATATTTTTATTCAAAAGGGACAAAATATCCATCCTTTAATCCAGTTAACATTAGACAGGATGAATAATTCTTTACATCACGTTTGGTGGAAATGCTTTTACAAATATATTATACTCTTTAGCTTCAGGCTCTTACTATGCTTCAAAGTGTCTGCTGGCATTAATTGACAGACATAACTACAACCATAAGCCCTTCCCTAGTGCTAGTGGTAGGTAGATTTAGTTTTGCTAACATAAATAAATCTTTGCTAAAGCTTTGCAACTTACCTATTGTTTATTAAACATGAGTCTGATGTCCATGTTCCTAGTCAGTATTGAGCACTCTGTGGAAGAACTAGTTTTGAGTAGAGTTAAATGCCAATGGACTTCTGTACTGTGCAAATGGAGACATTCCCATCACATTCACTCACCTGAGAATGGTGAGCTGCAACCATGTGCAGTTTGACTGCCACTAGAATCAATTTTATTCATAGTTAGAGCTGGATGGCTTGTGGAAAAAGTATTCACAACATTTTTAATGAAAATTTGATCACTTTTAAACTTAATGTGAGCCTTGATTATTTTTTTTCTCTTCCAGTAAAGTACCAGCAGCACATCTAAACTTTTATTTGGATGCAACTACCATTATTTAGACTGCTGTTAATGTATCTATTGCACATTTACAAACCTGGACATCGGCTATGTTTGCTGCTGCACAAGCAGAATAAAAAGACAATGAATTTACAACCTGTGTACAAAGGAGGTTGAGAAGAGGTCTGGTGAATTGAGCTTCCTGACCATGACTGATGAGGGATGGCAACTGCTGGGATAGGATGACCCTCTTGCCTATTGAGTTGGGTGCCCCTCTAGGGTCATAACCCCTCTAGGTAGCTACTACAGCTACAGTAGGTAGCTACCACCCGGCCCTACAAAAGTCTTTATGACCTGTACAGAAGCCATCCTGGCTCTCTGGCAAAGGCAAAGCAAGCATAAAATCATGGTCACTTTGCTGCCTGTAGCAGAAGACTAAAACTCTGAAGCACTCTGGGTGATTCTTGATACCTTCAGTAAAAGCTTGCATTTTGAAATAAAATAGGCATCAACTTTCTTTAATTTAAAGAGGAGATTTTTTTGTTTTATTTTTGCCACAAGCTGTGAAATGTCTCTGAAATAACAAGAACAGAAGGTATGACATGCAATGCACTTTAGTGTGTAGGTCCCTATTACTAATTTATTATTTTAACAATTGCAATGTGAGTACATTTTCACTGACTCTTGGTGATTCATAAAAGGATACACACAGTAAACAATCATTGTCCCTTTTGGAAACTCAGTATATAATAAAAAAATCGAAAGAAATTGAGTTTAAAAATTAGAGCATCTATTTAAATATCTAGCCACTGGTGTCAGGCTATTGTTACAGTGAAGGTTATTCCTCTATAGTGTTGCATTACTGTGATTCAGATGAAGTTCTACTACTGAATTGCTTCCTCCTACCCTCTCTCCAGAAAACACCCTTTCAAGGTCATTAATTTCCATGTTAAACCCAGGGATCTGCAAGCTCTTTCTTCTTGGGGTATGTTATTGCTTGGATTTAAACTAAGTATGGACAGAATATAGGAAAGTGAAGAATAACTACATGTATAAATTAATTTACATGTATGCTTGTGTGCTTATTCACAACTCACTGAACTTGCTGATTCCTGTGGTTGTCCAGCATCTGTGAGTATCCAGCTGCTTCTATTCCAAGGGAGAAAAATGGACAAGTCCATCTCAGCTTTCTCACTGATCTTCATTAGGTTTTGCAGCTCTCCTGCTTTACATTAATCACTGTGAACTTTAAAATGGGTGGCAGGGCAAAAGATAATATGTGAGGCATTCTCCTGTGTGCTTCACAAGTGCCCTGGGAGGTAATGTGGCAGGCAGCCAAAGAGCCAGGGTCTTGACAGTGCTCTTGCCATCTGCAGTGACTGGAATTTGGCTCAGCAAGGAATTCCTGTGGGATCAGCTGGATCCTGCAGAATTGGTACTGAGCAGTGGCTCTTGATCTAGGCCAGCTCTCTGTTATCTTCCCTGGTGCAAGCTGTACCTTAGGAGAGACCATGAATGTATGAAGCATTTGCAGGGCAGTAGTTCACTACTACTGTCCCCTGCAAAGAGGATATCTTTATCACAGACACGATGTGTGTGGTATGAGCCTCTCCTCTCTTCTGCCCCTGTATGTAGTAAGTTGGCTGCTGGTTGGTGCCCCAAGGTCTCAGCAGCCATACATTCCCTGAAGATCCCTCCCTGCCTTGTGGTATGGGTTTTTTTCTCTGTCTGAGAATCAATAATTTCCCCTGATTTTCAGACCAAAGAGTCTATTCTGATTGTGACACCTGACCTTCTAGAAAACAGGGGCTTAAAAAGTGACCAAGGGAAATAAACTGACCTGAATGGTTAGCTTAATTACATGGTGAAGCAAAGGAATGGATGACAAGAAAAGGAGGATTTGCTACTTTGTTTTCACAGATAAAGCAAAGGAAATTAATCTGCCTAAGCTCTCCATGCAATTTTTATTGAAGATATTTTAAGTTTGTATAGGTATATGTGTGTCTACACATAGATACATGTGTGAGCTATTATATAATACCAGATTCTGACCTGCTTCATAAAACAAGGATGTCTGAAAATGTGTCTTTGACTCGATAACTGTCGATAAAATACAGATAAAAACTTAAGGCTTGCTTGTTCTGAGTAATCAGTGGTTCCAACATGAATATTAACAAAAGTAACTTAAAAGACCCAGAATGTTCTCCTTTGCCTAGTTTGCATTTCACTGCATAATACAAGGGCACATAGGTTCAAGGATAACCCATCTAATCAGGCTAGATGGCACTTGAACAATGTCAGCTGTCATTTTACAATTTCCTGCTTTGATAAGTAACAATTTTAGGTCCTTTTGAAAGGATGTAATTTACTTATTTAAATATCTATCACAATTTAAATATACTGTGACTTAAGCCCATTATCACCTTTTCTCAGTGGAAGCAATCACTACTCTGGTATATAGAAATTAGAATTATATGAATAAAGTGAAACAACATAAGAACCTTCAAAAATGCTGCCATTTATAAACTCATTTGAAAAATATAGTTTCTTTTCTATTGTGAAATCTGTAAGACTATGTAATACATAATTTCTTATGTATTGATAGTATTTGGTATTTTTCTATTTAAGTGATAGTTTTGATTTTTAAATAAAAATGGACGATAATCTCAGCTGTGGATATCTCCATGCATCCTATGACCAAGCAAAAGAACACAGCTGATGCCATAAAATGAGCTATCTGAAATGTACCGTGTCATATTTCTTTGTGAAACTCATTTACTTCTGAGAAATTGTTGTTGGAATGAATCTACTTCCATTTAGTTTAGTCAAACTGAGCATAAAGTCAAACTGAGCATAAATAAAAGCACAGTCTGCATAACATGTGTTAGACTGTATAACACATGAACGTATGAAGTTCATGTGATTATGATGCTTATTACTATGAATAAGATGAACAAGTCTTTTTGCCACATTGACAGATGCTAGAATATTAAAATATTTATAAGATGTTGAAATGTACTGCAGCAGTCACGAGTGATGGCTCTATAAAGTAGTCCCTTTCTTCTGTCTATGCTTGAAATTTCTCATATTTAACATGAGGAGCCCTTGTGATTTCCCCCAAGTTTGCAGTAGCATTATAGTGGAACCTTTGCTAATACGCTAGATACTGTCATGATGAAACTCAAACTATAATCTGCCAAGAACAGAGGTTACCAGGTCAATCTTCTGATAAGTACAGCTGATTTGTTTCAGTGCAGCAATGGAAAATATGCAAATTCACAGGGTGACTAATTACCCCTTGGGAAAACTTAAGCAACTGGTCTGAACTGTCCTGTAATTAAAACCATCCAGATAATGTAAATAATTGTCTTGTAAACATTTTGCATTGGAAACTTTCTGCAACTACTTATCCCGTGGCCTGGCTTTGTATTCGCAGAACTCCTCAATGCATTTTAAGCTCATTAAGATTTAGCTCCTGCCAAGGACTTTCTGTCCCAAATCACCCAGTCCTCACAGGTGGCAGCCTTGGCTGCAGGCTTGGACTATAACAGTGCTGAGGTGAGGGCAGCACATCACATGTCTGTGCTCCCCAGCATCAGCAAAACCAACAGCGAGAGAGGGACAGCTGGGCTTTTCAGAAGCACCCAAAACTTCGACTGAAACTGCTGAGAGCTGGGGATGTAGTAATAGGGAGACAAAAATGTGGAGAAGGGTGGGGGCTTGGGATGCATATATATGAAAAGGAAGGGTGCTAGGTGTGATTAAAGCCTGTTTCTTGTTTCTGTGTTTTGTAAAAGCTTGTGCTTTGTTTTCTTGCTCTGTTTTTATCCAAAAGTGTCCTTCCAAAATGTTAATAAAATAGTGAATCAAAAGACTCTTAGCCCAAGCTAGACTTCTAGCCTAAAGTGTAATAAACTCTGTGTGTATCTAAGGTACTGAAAATAAGTATTTTTATCACATAAAGTAACAGAGGTGGTTCCAGTTCTTTGTAGTGTGGCAAATTGCTTTTACTAAACATTTGTCATTGATCACAATATTTCCCTATGTGATGTGCTTTGAATAGCTGTTCTAGATATTTGTGACTGGGCACTGAAACATGAAAGTCCAGGTTGCTTCCTTACAGCTTCCCTAGTTCTATTCCTCCTGGTGAAAGAACAAATTCACTGGTGACTGTAGAGGCTCTCGGATCTCCTGGTGATGACTTGCCAAGCTCGTTTATTAGCTCATGACCTAATAAATATTATTGCCCTTGAAAGGGGATTTGGCTTGTGCAGAAAAAGAGCTACTAGATGAGGAGGAAAAAATGTGACATTCAGTAGCTGTTCATCAACTGAGCATCACATATTTCAGGCCCTGAGTGACCAGGGGCCAGTGTAATCTGTAGTGGTAATTAAAAAAAATCTTTCCCATAAGGCATATTCTCAGGACAGTTGAAATAAGAAAGGACAGAAAACTGTATTCTGGAATTTACTGGTTTCTTGAACACTTGAGTTTGCAGCAGAGTATCTGTATGCATGCATGCATATGTGCATGTGTGTTTTGTATCAGAGCCTGGTCACAAGAGAGCAGTGAATCGAAATTCCAGTTGCATGAGAGTTCAGTCAGACCTATATTCAAATAATGAATTTGAACAGTTGTAACAGGCAAAGAGATGGACTGAAAGACCTCATGTTGTGTGGTGCTCAGATTTCAGTTCTGGATCTGAATACAGCTGAGCTGTGGAGCTTCAGTTTGCCTCACAGACGAAGTTAATGCCGTTTCCAGAAGTTGCTGGTCCTTTGTTTACCCACAGAAAAGGTACGGGAGAGACCAACAGATGTATTTCCTTGTCCATTATGCTGGGACATCTCCTTCTCAAAAACTGCTACTTAGTTTGGCTGGGAGTAGATTTCTCTGGGAAAAAAAGGGTTGGGGAAGGCCAAAATGTATGGTTTGCCTTAGTCCCCGGCCTTCTTGTAGAGTCTTTCAAAAAGTCTGAAGTGTTGTTGACTGGGAACTGCTCTTTTGCTGAGGCTCAGCTGCCAAAATGAATTGCTGCCTACCCACATCCCCCATCAGCATTTCTAAAACATTTGACAGAACTTACTGCAACTGCAAAATGGGGCAGAGGTGCAGCACAGGGACATTTTTTCCTATTCTAACAGATCATACTGCTATTTCTTAAGTCTCAGTGTTAGACATAGTCGGTAGTGTATAGTCACAGAAGAGAAAGTAGCCTCTTACCACAACCCAAGATGGGACAAACCCCTTCTTATCACATCCTAAAAGGGGATGAATGACTCACTAGAAGCACATCACTGCCTAACTGGGGACCCTAGGCTAGCTGCCTTATTTTTTGATGGTTTGCATTACAGGAGCTGAATCCAATCCCACCTGTTAAATGTTTCTCTCTACAGACCCTCAGGGGGCTTTAATAGCAATAGTGTTATTCTGAGGACCTATGGTGAACCACAATTGAGTAAAGAACCCTCCAAGGAGGTTGATCTGGAGCTGTCTCAGTAGGCTTAGGCTGTTCTAGCACCACTGATGAAAGCACAGTGTCAGAGGTGAACTCTCAAAGGCCAGCCTCACTTCTTTTGTAGTCCGTAATATTTTATGTGCTGGATCTTGATCTTACTGCATTGTCTCCCCTCTCAGGAATTTTCATTTAGAAATATTGCTACTGAATGTAATCTCGAAGGCTAGGGTTATATATTTGCTTTTCAAATTGATGAAAGCTGCCTTCTTGCCAAATTTGTGAAACAGATGGATGCAACCCCAAGTCAAATGCCAGAGCACAGACACCACAGCACTTTACACTGTCATATGATGAATGAGCTTAAATTCTTCCAGCCCCTCTTAAAACAGGTGGGGGACACTGAAGTCCTTTCAGTTCCACCTCTAGATCTGTACTTGGTTAAAAACAGGAACAGTAGAAGTAAAGCAAGGGAAGTGGTTGCAGTTTGGGCTACCAGAAGTGTGTATAAAGGGTGTTTGTTAGCATTAGATACTTTTTCAGGCCTGAGCACAGAGAAAAGATGTAAATGTCTCAGAAGAAACTTAGTTTCTGTTCCTCTGTCTCTCTTTCTGGTCACCAAATGTTGTGGAATTCTGCTTGAAGTTCTGTAACGCTCATACAACCATTTCCTATCTAAATCTGGGGCAGCTGAAGTCACATTAATGTGTTCATTAGAGCTATTCTGGCAACATAAAATGAAAGATTCTGAGGTTAGATTACATTGGAGAAGAGTTCTTTTTCATTTTCACAGTGCTGAGGTTATATCAACATGGCAGGTTGCCCATTCTCATGTTAAATTAAACCAAGGAGAGCTGCATACTCTGACAATTAAATACCTCCCAATACCCTGGCTGTTTCACTTAAAACCACCTGGCTAATCTGCTCTGCACTCTCTGCCTATAGAAGTCCTTACAGTGGAAAAAGACCAGGTTCCATCTGTGCTGCAGGAATTCTCCTGGACTGCTGGCTACCACCTAGAGAGCTCAACAAAGGGTCTGTTAAAACTCATCTCATTTCTGGTTTTAGGGAAGGCCACACAAGTACTGCAGAAACAGTTAAATCACTGTTAAGTTGCCAAAACATGATATAGTATCATCCTTCAAAAGTGATTTTTCATGTATCCAGAAAACTATGCCTTCTTCCTCTCAGATATATTTTCCCAGATAGAGAAGAACCATGTTTCTGAATTTTTGCAATGTAAGGATTGGTTTTTTTTCTTTTACATTTTATTTATTTGCCGTATATCTTTTTATTATGTTTTGAAATCCTATTCTTTACCATTTTCATTACTATGATGTCTGGAAAACTAAAAAGAAAAATATCAAGTCTCCTTAGTGTCAGTTATTATAACACAGGGAAAAATAGGAGGGGAGGAGTGTTTTACAAAGACCTATAATGTAACTGAAAATTGAGAGGCAAAACATGGGTATATCCAGAATAATAAGTCCAGTAACACAGAACTGACCAACATGTCTTGTATAATTGCCTCAGCACATCAGCAGCTTAAGCATTGACAAGTTTTCTGAAAAAAAAAAATTATGTGGAAATCTGGAGAACAGTTTCTTGTAATTCTTTACGGAGAACTTCCTAGTGCTTACTACCTAATGCAAAGGGTAGCATGAAGCAAATAATAAAACTTCTGATTTCCAAGCAAATGCAAATCAAAGAGGAAGGACCTGGGTAGTCAGTGGATGACAGAAATGTTGAGAAGGGAAGATAAGGAGTCAGATAGGAGGGAGAATGGGGGAAGCAGGAGAGAGAAGGAATGAAAGAGTAGAAGCTGATTTTACAGACCAAGAAAAAAATATTTCAAACAAGGAAATGGCATTAGTTTTATCTAGCCCTTGCTGCTTGTCTAGATGCTTGGTGTTTCAGAGGTTGTGTCTATTGAAAGAAACAGCCTTTTGTTTAGTGCGGGGGTATCATGTTGAATGGTGCATGGAAAATATTTTCCCTCATAAACACAGCAGGAACTTGCACAATAACTCGCAAGTATTTCATACTTGAATATGAACCAAACCCCTGGGCCTGGTTCACTACTGTGCTGCTTCAGTTTTCCACTGCATGAAATCTACTGGCACAAGCAGACCTGCACAAGCCTAACAGTGGAGTAATGCGAGAGAAATTCCCACCTCCTAATTGCATTAGTGGGGCATTTGCTATCATATAAACTTGTACCATTTGGAGTTTTTAAGAGGTTTCTGGGAAGAGTAAGTTTATATAAGGATTTTGCTTTTTGAAACAAACAAACAAACAACAAAAATAACAACAAAAAAATCCTCCAGGGCTTAGAAGAAACCAGATAGAGAGGAGCAAAAACTGGAATGTGCAAATTTAGAAGATTTAGATTCACATTTTTCCCAAAGTGTTTGGTTTTGGCTTACTACAGGCAAAAGTGTAGCCACAAAAACTGCATGCAAATCAACACTGCTAATACACAGATCAGCCCTTGACCAAAAATGACACTGTAAAGAAGAAAACCAAAACCCTAGGGAGACCTCTCAAGCCACTATGCACTCTTGTCTTTCAAAAAGAGAATTTAGTTGTCAAGAGCACTGTTGGCTTCAGCATGCCCCAAACTGCTGTTCTACATGAACCAAGAAGAGATGTGAGAGCACGGCAAGATCTCACTACAGCTGTGAATGAATATCACAAAATTCACTAGAGAGGACCACTTTGAAAAGCAGCAGACACAGAGTCTTTCACTACTGTTATTTGTTCTGACATGTCTTGTCTAAGACTGAGAAGGGAAATGACAGTTATTCTGAGAGGAACACTGACCTGAGTGAGACCACCCATTCACTCCTCTGGTTTAGGAAGCCATTTGTTATAAGCCTGCCCCCTACATACATCATGGGGCTGGCCTTTCACGTTCTTCCTCTGTTATAGATCATTATATAAGATTCCTGTTAATACCATCTGCTTTTTGGGTGTGCTGGAATAGAGGAACACCGTAGAGGAGGAGGGTTGCTACGCTGTGTTTTTAAACTCTGCTGTGACTCTTTTGTGGCTTAATACCATGTCTGAATACATGCTTAATGCTGAGCAAGGAAGAATACAGAGCGTATTGGTGCCAAACCAAGCACTGAAACCACACCCCCAACACTCACCAAGTTGTGTGATTTTAAACCACATGATTTTAAAGAATAGTCATGCTGAGTTTTTATCTTTTTAAAAAAAAAAAAATTAACTATGAATTTGCATATTTTGGACTTTTCAGTGGTGTGTCTAAAACTTCTTGGCTTTTGCTTAAGTGAAAGTTGAGATTTCTCAGTAATCGTTGGACTTCTGAGGAAGCCTGTAGGAGTAATGAATTGTAAGGCTGACTCTAAAGTCGGCAGAACTAGTTACAACACAACCATACCCTAGAGACGCAGTCTAAATTAGATCCAAGTTCTGCTCCAAGCTGTAGTGGTATGAATGTAGAGTACCAGACATACAGATTTACTCCACAAAACCTGGAAACATATATAGACTGAAATTACAAAATCCAGATGTATTTGTATGTTTTTTTCTTTATTGTTATTTTTTAAAAAAATAATAAATACTGTTTTGCAAAAATACAGACTATCTTCCAATTAAAAATGGATTGAGTATTAACCAATAGTGTTGTTTAGACAAACATTATAACCTTGAATGTAGCCTTGAGCCAATACTTGTTGTAACATCAGTCTACTCAGGGTGTGTTCATCCCAGAATGAAGTTTAGTGTGCTGAAGACACCCAAGCTGTTAAGTTCCACATATTGTGAATATATAATATAATATAATATAATATAATATAATATAATATAATATAATATAATATAATATAATATAATATAATATAATATAATATAATATAATATAATATAATATAATATAATATAATATAATATAATATAATATAATATAATATAATATAATATAATATAATATAATATAATATAATATAATATAATATAATATAATATAAAACATAGTCTTGCAGCTGACACACTGTTGAGTGTTAACTGAGAAACGTCTCCAAAAGGAGTCAGATAGAGCAGGGAAAAAAGCACTGAAATGAAGTTGTGGGTGAGTAACAAAAGAGATTCTTGGGCATGGAAGGTCATTAGAGAGTAAGTGAAGCTGTAAGTGGTTATTTAGAAGCCCCAAGGATTCCTGGCTGCCAATTGTCACTGCTGAAAATATGTATTCGATGGGACATGTGGAGTCAGCTAACACCTGTGCCAGTGAGTGCTCCACGAACAAGGAGCACTGGTAGGTGTATGACTGGAGGACTGATGAAGTCCCTTTGGCTTCCACTGGCTCCCTCATAGCTCACTGATATTTCCCCTCCTTCTACTTATAAATTAATTCCTGTCTGCAGAGATGCTTCTTTTGCATACTCTCCTCTATTTATATACCTCTATAACCAGGATAATTAGAACACCCAAAGTGGAATATCTGGCCCTTGGTTCCTCCCTGTAGTGTTGCTGTTCTACAGTGAGGGCAAGGTTGGATACTAATCCCTCACAGAGGGGCTGCCAACTTCAGCTTCTTCCCCAGATTGTCTTCAAATATATATTTCAAACAGCCTGCATAAATCAGACTGTCTCTAGGCTTACTGTCCAGCCTGCAGCTGAACTTATTTTTCCATTTGTATTTACTGAAAGCTGCAACAGGACACATTAGCCAGCCAAAATGATGAAGTCTTTACCTCATTCCTGTAGATTTTTTTATTATTATTATTTTCTAAGAAATAACCAGGCACATCTAGCTTTGCCAGAGGAGGTGAATTACAGAGGCAATTCCTTTTCTCCTTTCCTTCCTCTCCCTTCCTGCCCCCAAAAATGAGAAACAAAATGATTCCTATTAAGGTAACAACAGATAAAGCAGACTCAATTGCTTTACTGTATTGGCTCAAAGCATGCTGCTCTGCACAGAAATTGCCTGGTTTATAGTGCTGCTTGCCTTACGTTGAGGGAGAGGAGATAGATATTCAGAATAAAATCTTACAAAAACATGGACTTCTATGGCAGAGCTAAACTATAAACTGCCTTCTAAAAGTCGTATATAAATGAATCCCATGACAGTTCACATTACAGTTATAAATATAAAAGGGATAGAAAAGGCCTGACCTGGCACCCTGACTGGTTTTTGCAAGTGTTATTTTGCATTCCTACGAGTCAAGTGAAAATCCCCAAACACTGGCCGGGGTCCAGTGATATTTCCTTGTGCCCTGGCTTGCCTCCTTGGCTGGGTTTGAAGCCTGATAGTCCATTGCAATTGGTGGTTTTTCTGAGCCCCTCCAGCCTGAGAGTGTAACCGGGGAGCATAACCCAGGATGGCAGCAACTTAGAGCCTTGCTCCAAGGCTCTTGGCAATGTGTCCACAGCACCCTATGTGCCCACTGAAGCCAGCCGGGCACTCACCAGTCAAACTCAATGTGGAGGAGATGTTGTCACCCAAACTGGTGTAATCTCATTTGGGTGTCAAAGTCATTGGGTTAGGGATAAGAAAGCACCTGAAATGCCAGGGTACCTTTACAGATTCTGAGAGGGGTCCACTTCCTATTTCAATGTGACCTTCTGGACCTGCTTCAGAGTTCTTTGTGACACAGCATCAGGTGTTCTTGCATCTGAAAACTAGAATTTAAGTACTCTACAGAGAAACGAGCTAGGACCACAGGCCTTGGAGAGAGGGAGTCTTACACAATGATAAAAGCATAAGGCAGGAAGTCCAGAAGGTTGCTTGCAGTGTCACACACTTGATATTACTGTCACCTCTGTGCCTCTCAGTTCCTCCCTGGTAGGGCTGTCATAGACCTTGAGGGACATAATCATCCTATGCCTTCTTTAGAAAACCCCTTGGGGAGCCTCTGAGCAAGGCTGTCCGTGAGATATTCTGAGTATCACCCTATTGTGGCAACTGTCAGAGCAACACAGGCCAGCAGTAAGGTGTTTGCATGGGGTGCTCCTGCAACTCACAGACGAAAACAGGGCCACAGACCATCATCTGAAGCACTTCTTCAGTGATCTTTCATCCTCCCTTCTCCCACCACAGTTGGTTTCCTTCACATCACTTTGACCCAGACAAACACTGGAATTTTCTGTTAATTTCAAGATGTAGTGAGTATGTATGTATGTATATATGTAGTGTACGTATGCTGGCAAACACATAATTTCAGAGAATATCTGAGCTGGAAAGAAACCTTTGCTCACACCTGTGAGCTTCCACTGCAGTCTTGTCCCCCTCTCCTGAGCCTCAGGGACACAATGTGGTCTTTTCTGTAACTGTAGTCTCCTGGTCTCAAAGCAGGTTGTTTTTCTTTATGACTTCATTTACTGATTGTAAGATCCCGATTCCACACCACGCACAAAAGATGAGAAATGTTGTGGGTGTTAAGTTGTAAAGGATTCTTCCCTTGAATATATACTGGAGAAAGAAAAAAGCCTCCTCAGTGACTCAGAGCAGCTTAATTGGATGAAGGGTGGAACACCACTGTTTGGGCTTTCCTAAAAAACTTCTGCTACCACAGCAGTCAGGACTTCTTGAGAAAGAGGTTGCTTCTGTGTCACAGGAAGAAAGCGTTCCACAATTTGTAATTAAGGTCACAACGAGCATCCAGGCCAGAAGTTCTTAGCATCTTGTGGTTTATCACTAAGAAAACAAGGAGAAATGAGTCACTTGTAGCCCAAAATCTAAGAAAAGAGAAAAAAAGTAAAAAAAACCCACCCTGAAACTAATAAAAGCTTTGCCTTGTGCTCTGTACTCTGGTTTCAGATAGGAGGCTCTGTGAGACATCATGTAACTGCAGCTGGTGAGTGGCAAAATTAAGATGACTTGATTTAACCTACACCACAGACACAAGCTAGAGGGGAAGGAGAAATGGATAGGGTATTTTGATAGACACGGGGCAACTGTGCTGTCCTGTGCTTCTGTTCAGGAGCTATTTTAGTTTGCCCATGAAGCAAACAAGGCACTATCTCTGAGATAAAAAACTCTTTTCTTGCTCCTTCAAAATCAGAAGCTTTAAATGTTTAGGAAAATAGAGAGTAAAAGAAAATGAATGTGTACATAAACGAGCCACCCTTTTTGATAGAAAATAACAAAAAAAGCAATGTTTGGTTTAGGATTAAGGAGCCAAAGTGTTTGTATGCTGGCATACAGATCATTTCTGAGAGTATCTGAGCTGGAAAGAAACCTTTGCTCACACCTGTGAACTTTCACAAGGGAGCAGAGAGCACCCAACTCCCTGCCCTCACCGGGTGTTTGCCACTGATGGTAGCAACACTCCAGGATAATTCTTCACCAGATAGTCAGTAGGAAATATATTACAGACACAGTTAATCCAGCTGCAATTCCTGTCACATTCAAATACTCCTATTTAGATCCTAAGAAAACACTACCTTGCTGTTTTAACCACCCAATTCTTTTTATGCTAGCTGTTACACCAGACACAACTTCCAAACTTCTGCCTGCAGGTCAGACAGGTCCCCAGACTGGCAGGGACTGGCTAACAGGGCTGTCATCACTGGCCATCCCAGTGCCAGCAGTGGCACCTGCTAGACACCAGTGTGATTTGTTGGCTGTGCCAGCAGACAGGTGACTGAGTAAGCAGCAGCAGGTCAGGGAGACGCTGTTGTAAGCTATATGCACTGCTTTCCTGCCACCACGTTCTTACAACTCAGTCAGCACTTCTGGAGGCAGATGCAGTTCTTGAGACCAGAACAAACTTTCTCACCTAACTTGCTGACTCAGGGTGCTTCAAGATGGTGATTTCATGTACCTTTTCTCTAATCCCCTCTCCTCTTTCAGGAAGCAACTGTTTACTGGTTGTTGGTCAGCTAGCTGATACATTGCTGATTTTGAAATCAAAAGCATCATTAGTTGCTATGCTCTGCCACGGATCCATTTGTACTGACCTTCAAAATATTCTCAGTTTAAGGGTCATCTAAGATTACAGTCCAGAAAGCCAGTCAGGAATGGTGTTTCTATTCCATAAGAATTCACAGTGATTTGACATCTCTTTCCATTTTGAACTGGAATGCAAATGCAACACACACAAACTTTCTGCGTCACTGAAATTCTTAGTGTTACATCAAGGAAAAAGGGGTTTTTTTTAATAATGCTGCAGCATTTGCTAAGGTAACAGTATTTGCCTTCAGTAATGCTGAAACATTGCAGTAGAATGTCAGATAAAATTTATGCAATATTAATATGTTAAATTTAATTTAGTGATGTTTTTAGATATCTTCATAGTGAAACATGAAAATATATCTAAATGAGGAATTCAAAATATTTTGAGTGCATCAAAAATAATTGGGAAAATAGAGACAGCATATTTAAATCTGATTTTTTTGAAATGTAGTGGAATTTAACATATTTTTGCAGCATCATTCTTTCTGACAAAAGACATTTTTCTGTCTTCTGTCCAAAAGCTATGGCTGGTTGTAACAATCAGATGGTGTCTTGATTCAGCTAAATCCAGTTTCTTACTCAGCTCCTTAGTGCAACAGTTCTAGCTTCCTTTCAGCCCCTTGTTGTTCCTTTGCCTGTAGCTTCTGGGGACTGTTTCTGAGTGTGGGATGGTGTTCAGTTCTCTGCAGGACCCCTCAGCTAATCGCTGTGACAGACCTTTACAGCTCCCTGCTGCAACATGCTGCCAAATACCTGTGAAGCTTCCCTGGTGCCGGCTGTTCCAAATCGCTGTGTGATCCCTGTCCTGCCACAGAGGGACTCGTCTTGCTCCCCTGGACTCTCCTAGCAGCAATTCTGCTGCTTCTCCTTTTCCCACAGTTGGCAATGCCAATATTTTAAGGAAATCTTTGGGTGGTCCTGTGGCAAGATACATGTTGGGACCATTCAGGCACTCTAATTAGTGCAGTATGCGCCTGACTTCAGACCTTTGCTTCAGGAAAAAAACCCCAAAAGTATATTAGGCCAGCATTCAGCACTGGCCTGCATGCTGTTGTAATTAGTTTCTGTCTGGGCTTAAAATGTGATCTTCTAAATCTACAGCATTTAACAGCATAGGTGTCTATCGCCCCAGAAACTGCTTTCCTCTCCTTGAGACATGGCAGGTGGTTGCAGAGAAGGCACTGAAACGTGCTTTTTATGGGTAAAGAAACCCGTGGCCTAGTGGCCAGAGGAGAAAATGAAAATGCTGCGATGCAGTTTACTATCACTCTCTAGCCTTGTGAGCTTCCTCTTGGCCTGACTGTGGCTAATCTTAAAGAGGAGACACCTCAGCTAATTATTTTTCCTGCCATGGACCATGCTCTGAGAATATGGAAGCTGACATTCTGTTCCTTTTAACCTCAAGAGACCTAAACACACAGAGGTCTTTGCCTTGCTTTAACCACAAGCATTCCACAAAAATAGGAGTGATGACATCTCCTCATCCAGGAGCAGCAGCAGGTATGGCCTGTAAGAAAAGAACGAGATGACTGTCTGTGCTTGAATGGATGACTTGGGTGCCTAAGTTTTGCAAGTGTCTTCAAAATGCAGTTTCCCATTTCACCCTGGCATCCTATTCAGGATGAGCTGCAGGAAAGCATCTCAATCCCTGAGGGTGGCAGGGTTTCAGATGAACCCCACTCTTCAGCCCCTGCCTCTTGGCTGTCTTATGGGGTCTGGTGTTGTATGTCTAGTCTCTCTGCCTCTAAATTCCCTGTTTACAGCACTAGGAAAATAAATGGCTGAGACAAGGCTGTGAATTCCACTCTCATAGCCAGGACCTTCAAAATTAGAGGTTAACAGTGCTTGGCATCATCATGTTTATACCCCTTTAGTTCTCAGAAGTAGAAAAATAGCTCTGGATATGAATGCTATGATAAAACAGGTGTGTCAGTGGTAACAGATTTTCTCCCTGCTGACCAGTGTATCTCAAACTGTCATTTCAATTAAATCAAAAAAGACCACAAACAGTTGGGGACAGTAATAAAAGGAAGCCACTGTAAACACACACGAACCCAAGAAACAATCATGAGCCCCCCGCTCCAGACTAGCTGCTTCCCAACATCAATTTCTCTCCCAGAACTAGAAAGGCAAGAAATTCAAAGGAATAAATGCACATCTTTCAAACTGTAAACTTTTTCTGATGTAAATTATCTCTGGTGCTTTGGTACATATTTAGCAGAGCAGAACTTTAAAACATACATATTTTTAACTTAATACAAATGTGGGTGTCACCATCTATAAACTGGACCTCAAACACTTATCAACTGGTATCACTAGAGAAATTAAGTATTTTCCTGCAGGGTTCCATTTTTTACCCCCCTTTTCTAGTTTCCTCCTCCTTTGAAATGCTTAATTCTGCACGTTTCTCTTTGTCAAACTTTTTTAAAAATGCTTCTGACAGAAACATTTTACAAGAGGATGTTCCAGGCTTCTTCCTGAAAGCTAGGAGGATCTATGTGTGGGGAGGTTGACGCCAGCTCTGCAAACCTTGTAGGTCTGCATAAAAAACATCTTTTTTAACTCTGAGTAAACAATGGAAATCTATTATTTACAGACTGTATTGTAAACATCTGTGGCAGAGAAGTCTTCTTATTGTATGCCCATAATGACAAGGGCAAACTCAGCACAGGAAGAAGGAAGGACCAACCCACTTAACAGAATGAGACTTGAATTATTTGAATTCATTTGAAAGCCACCAACAAACAACTGATGGTTTAGCTGATGTAGGACATAAACAAATAAGAAATATTCAGGATGCCTACGTGACCCTCCAGCTCCATCCAAATAAGCAGGAGGTTTTTCATTGGCATTATGGAGCCAAGACTTGGTTTCTAATCTTTTTTTCCTAATAAAAATGGTTCAGCTCAGATTTTAAAGAGAGTGGTAAAACTATAGTTTTCTGATGGACTGAGGTATTAGACACATATTTTTTTAGAAACATCCAGTGTGCGTAGCTATAGAAAAAGCAAAAATATTGTGCTAACTCTCAAAAAGGAAATCCTAAGATGACTTTAAGGACTTTAGCAAGGGACATTTCCACATTGCTACTGGCTAGCTGAGCTCTTGGCCTTAGGTGGTCAGTTCTTTCAACTAGTCAATAGTGCTTTCCACTTCAACTGCTGTCACAGCCTTGTAACTGCATCTAGATAGGGGAGATTATCCAGAATTGTCTGCCTTGTTACACTGAAGGATCTCCCCCAGTAAAACCCCAGAGTCTCTGTGATATATTACTCATCTCAACTCTGAGCCTCCAATGAATCAAAGAATGATGGGGCAAATGTTTGTTGCCATTCTTTGACAGAAGACTGAATTTGTAGCATAATACATTTTTTTCTTTTTTTTTTTTTTCATAAACAACCTCTACTTCAGCTCTTAAAAGCAGCCAGAATTAGAGTTAAGGTTTGCTTCTGTCCCTTGTTATATTTTTTTTCTCACAGTTAATCAGACATAATAATTTGTTTTTACATATTTGTATCATCAATTCTTTTCCCTAATTTGTATTAGCTGTTGCAGCAAATCCCTTTGCAGACAAAGATATAGTAAGCATCACCTCTGCCATAACTTTATCTTCTCTGCTCTCCTTACACTGATGATCTCACTCTGTCAAGGCTGGCCTCAACTACCAGACACTTTTTATGGGCTTTAGGCAATGCAGACTTTGGTGTAACTGGAGTGGCTGATTACTGTTCCCACCACAGGATGGGAAAACCTGAGTATGCCTCTGTAGAATTCCATCTCAACTAATGTTTTTTTTATGATAGCATAATATTAGAGTTGAAACTACCGAAGGAAGCTTACCTTTCCCAATAATCAAGAAAAACAACTAACACAATGTAGAATAAATGCTGTTTCTAACATACTAGTATCTCACATATCAGTAGAAAGCTTCCAGGAAGCAGTGGGAGGTTAGCCTTCAAGAACAGTATATTGCAAACTACTCAATTTTACCTCAGTCAGAAGAAAATGACAGTGACACCCTCTACATCAGATAGCAAATATCAGATGGTGCATGATCACTGCCTAAATCTATTGTTATAAACAATTGCATTTTAAAAATAAACCAATAGTTTTTATTCTTCTCATTGTCTAAAATGCAACTCAGAGAAGCACTCATATCTTGAAATATACAGAAACATTATTCTATAGTCAAATCTTTCTGTTACTTCTACTAATACAATAGTACTTCTGATTATAATTTCTGCACTTAAGCAAGTATAATAACTCTTCCATAAAGGTTTTATTTGAAAATACATTGATGGAAAAGTATGACCTTTTTCTTCCTGCACAGAACCTATCACTGGACAAATTCCATTTTTCATTCAAATGAAATGAAAATTGATTCAATTTGAACATTTTTGTCTTGAGAGGTGGTCATTTTTTGTGTCCCTAATATAATTTTCCTACTTTCCTATCTTTATTTTTCATGAGATGGCAGGGGGGCAAATGAGAGATGAGAGCTGATAATCCTCCATATTACTTTCATTATGATCAACGCATAATCAAATTTAAATTACATTTTTCATTTAAACCTCAAAAGTTAGAAACTTTTACACCAGTAAATACACTTGAACAAGCTGAAAACCAGTTTTACTTTTTTTTTTTTTTTACTTGTTGCCATCTTTCAACCTGCAGGGAGTAATTCTCTGTGACTTCAACTAGGATGTCACAGAAAAGCCTTGACTTCAGCAGAAAAAATAATAATGTTGGAGTTAAAAAACTTGGATTTTGCTACCCACATTGAGCTACACTGAGTCTTATGCAGAATTCCTTGTACAGCACTCCAAGCTAGGAATAATATGAGCCTGTGAGATTTCTTTGCCCAAATACTACTGATTCATGCTGATTTTTTAAGGTAGAGGTCTTCCTATATATTTACCAGAGCAGCTTGCTTTATTAAGCATAGATTATTTCACATACAACTGTATATGACACAAGTGAACACACTCACTCTATTAATCTTTGGAATAATTCTGTCACACCAGGAGTGGATCTTGCCTGGAGATGTTAGCCAAGAACAATCTCTCCAGCAAAAGGGAGTTTCTAGTGATTATCTGACAAAACAATTATTTTAACTGTAGTGGCTAAAAACTGGTCAAGACATAGACTCACAGAAGCTGGAGATGGTTTGGTCATTTAGTCCCTTCCAGTAACAATGCAAGATTGTTTCCTGCACAGCATTCATGCGATGTGTTGTCCTAGACTGATTTTAAACATCCCAACTTTACAGTTCTCTGCTCATTTTGCTGCTGGCTTCTATTCATAGTCTAACAGGCCATAGGAAATCATTGTTGTTGTTCAACCTACAGTTCCCTTTTTAAGGGTAAATCATAACTCTCAGTGCACCTCAGTGATTCTCTCCACTCAGCTGACAGACCTCATGGACCTTCTGGGACAACATCATTCAAACCCACTACATTCCTGCTAGCCTCGCTGTATGTACTTAGTGCTTCTAAGCAGACCAGAAATCAGTGTTGTCAAATATGAAGGAAAAGAGGAGAGAAAAAGATAATTAATTAAAGAATTCAAGTTTATATCTATATTCTTGAAGAGATTAAAATGTTGCCTCTGTGGCCCAGGAGAGCATTACCATGTCTTTTAGCTCAATTCTGGTTGTAGTCAGACAGCTTGACTGACCTAAAGCACTGTAAAGTATCAGCAGAAAAGGCACAACAGGTATCCATGGCAATGTCAACTGCCACTTTCATTTGCAGAATTCACAGTCGGGGACCGTGCTCTGTGCCTAATCCCAAAAGTCCAACTTCACCAAACATTTATTTTCTAAATATTGACTTAAAGGGAAGGGACAAAAAACTGTGGAATGTGTCCTGAACACCCATAGGAAAGGAAATGGTTTAGAGATTGCTGCAGCTGCCAGTAAATTTGCAACATTGGACTTGAAAAGCCCAGTCCTGATCTCCAACTATAAGCAAAAAGATAACATGCCTTGGCATAGACAGCGACACTGCTGCCCAAAACTTTCAGAGCATAACAGTGGCAGAGTACAAAGCAAGGTAGGATGAGAAGTTAATGTCATGTCCTTCCCACCACCAAGGGGTAGAACTTCACCTTTGAAGGTGAAGCCACCCGAAATGTGGATCCTCCAGTAATGGGCTGGCAGCCAGGTTGAGGACCACACAGCAAAGAGCAGCTTTTTGCCTCTCGCTGTCAGCAGTTTGGCTTTTCTGGAAATTGCCATCCTGAACCTTCCTCCACCACTACATACACAAAAGTAGGTACTTAATTTTCCTGCACATAATATTTGTCACATCCTAAAAGATCTCTTAGAAGAAACAATTGTGGTTTTTAAAAATATTTTCCAGCAGAATAAATGTAAAAGAGAAACTTCAGTGGGTGACATTTTTGCCTTGTTTTGTTCCCCAGAGTAGTTCTTAAAAGTAGAGAAGGTGATAGCCAAATAAAGTTCCTGTTGATGATGGAAAGCTTTAGGCTCCTGTAGCAACTCACATTTAGTTGCCTTAATGAAAAGAGAGCAAGAAAAGTTATAATTTTTTTCAGAAATATGGTGATTTTTTCACTGTTATAACAGGAATCACTTATATGCTAATTGCACATAAATTATGCAGACCTCCTCGAAATATTAATATTAACATATAATAGGATGAACTTTATGTGAAAACTAAGGAAGATGATGTTCTTTTGGCATTCTATAAATGCTCATTTCTCAGCTTAAAATAAAAACCATTAATGATTATCATTTCAGCCTAGTTTAATCCATTCTATTTTCCCCAGTGTAACCAAGTGATCTGGTCTTTTAAGGGAACCTAGGACTGGCATTTGGCTTGGTCTAGCCTAGCAGTCCTGGAAAAGGAATAAAAGTCAACTGCCAGGAAGCACTTGGTTAACACCAGGCTTGTTAGGAAATATAAGAGTAACCTCAGGTCTGTAGTGAAGAAGAAAAGGTAGATTTTGTTATGACTGTTTTGATACAGACTGGGAACTCCTTCAGAAAAAGCAAGGAGTACAGCCTTGACCAAGGGAAGACGAATTGGTTGGGCTGAGAGCCACAAAAAAGTTTGTGAAACAAACAGCATGATTCATTAAGTCACTGCCACAGCCCGAAAGGAATGGGGCAAAAGGAAGGTTTATTCTCAGAGTGGGTGGACAACCTGTTAAAAAGGAGAGAAGAGTGTTTTGTTCGGTCTAGCTGCATAGGAAATCAGAGAGCAAAAACTGAACACTTTGAGGGAGGAGAAGAAACTGGAGTTTATCTGGATTCATATAAAACTAATCAGCATCACCAACTCCAATGGCAACCACAAGCCTAGGCTGCATTCTGGCTTAGAAATGCTAGTGGTTAGCAGATGGGAAACTGAAGCAGCAAGGGGACAAAAGAGTGAACTCTTGAAGTCGCTGCTGTGGCGTGTAGCTCTGCTTTTGTGTTACAAATATTTCAATATTTGTAAAGAGCTGAAGCCTACTGTCATTGAGGTCAAGGAAATTTTGTCACAGACTTCATCTGGCAGATGCACCATAGAATTAAAGACCAAGTCATGATCACTTGAAGCGGAAAACTTGGCTGAGAAGTTTGTGTTTACTACTGAAAGCCAATTTATCCAAAACAAAAATCAATCTGAGTGTGAGATCCAACAAGGGAGATTTAAGAAGTCCATGTCCTGAAAAAGATGGAGGGCAATGGAATTGGTGTCCTGCTTCATATTTCACAAAGGTTTCAGTTCAGATCTGACAGAAAAAGCCATTCCTCTGTTTTTCATTACTACTGAAGGACAGGGATTTTTCAGGCCCCTTTTCTGCAGCTGACTCACATCCTAGCTTCTTGGGTTTGATCCTTCATGCCATAATCATAATAACATCATTAATAATACTAATTGATTGTCCTATGGAAGTAAATTTCAATCCAATAAAGGCAGCATGGGGAGGCATATGGCAAGAAGCCTGCAGCAAACTAAACTATTGCTGACAAAAAAAACCCCTCCTACCTCTCAATGCTTTAACTTTGCCAATGCCTTTGTTTTTATCCAGTGCTTGAGCATTTCACTTGCATTACATGTATTTAGGGGAGAGTAAGCTTCTGTAATATTTCCTCTGAAATTAAATCCCACTGCGTTCACTGTGGAAGTGAAAATCCCTCCTTGAAATTCTTTCCAGCCTCTCAGTGCCCTTTACACGTACCCTGCGGCTGCAATCCCTTCATAACACAGACCCCATTTCGACCCAGCTGTCCAAACACATGGATAACCTGGACAGTTACAATTACTCAATGCTTTTATCTGTCCTGCTTTAACTTTCTGGAAACAACTCTTTCTTTTCTCCATATTTGTATCAGGGTAAATTTGAATCATCAGTTCTTTATCACAATATAGCATCTCCAGGAAAGACACTGATTGTTAAAATTAAGTCAATAAAGCAAACATGCAAGCATGTAGCAGGGCTTGTAGAGATAGGATGAGGAGTAATGGCTTTAAACTAAAAAAGGGTAGATTTAGACTAGATGTGAGGAAGAAATTTTTTACAATCAGGGTGGTGAAACACTGGAACAGGTTGCCCAGAGAGGTGGTAAAAAGCCCATTCCTGGAAACATTCAAGGTCAGGCTGGACGGGGCTCTGAACAACCTGATCTAGTTGAAGATGTCCCTGCTCACTGCAGAGGAGTTAGACTAGATGACCTTTAAAGGTCCCATACAATCCAAGCCATTCTATGATTCTATGTCTTGATAGGTGCATATAATCCAAAAGTTTAGTGTTACTCTTCTGGAACATAGCTGCCTGAAAAAAGTAGGAAAGAGCAGGTATTTTTTCTTTAAGTTCCAGTATTAGAATATCCCAAGGGACAGATATAGTCTCTTTAGAGTAGGCATATTCCTTTTTGGATTTTGAGCCTATCTGCAAATGATTCATAATGTGTTTCAAAATTTGAAATCTATGAAGATTTTTTCATCTTCTGACTGTAAAATATAAATAATTTTTCAAATATAGTCTATTGAAAAATGTGTTACTATGCAATAGATTTGCACACAGACTGATCATTCATTTCACTTACTATACTTTTGTAGAGGCAGAAGGGGATGAAATGAAAAATGTTATTCAGATTAATAGGACAGCTGAAACTGAACTTGCTGAGAAATTGAAGTTCGTGCAGGAGAGACAAGAAGGAAAAAAAAAAAATTAATGACCTTTTCTAGTCAAATTGCAATACGGGGAACTAATTCAGATTTCAAAAATAATGTAGATCCTGTTTTTCACCAGGCTTGCCACCACATATTGTTGCTTTGTTGTTAGTGTATCTTCTGCTGCCTGGAGCTTCATGAACTGGAGACACGTGTTATCATAATATAACTTTGCTGTGAACTGTTTAATTGCAGACACATTTCTCCCCACATGTGGCTGTTTTTGATGGTTGGTAAAAGCAAATCTTGCACACAGGTTAAAATCACACAATGTTTTCTGTTAAAAAGCATTACATAAAGCCAAGTTATTCATAATATCTGTGTTTTTAGAAGTGTGATGTCATTTTTTCCAGTCAGATGGTGCTTGATCTAATGTCCATCTAAGCTGGAAAGATTCCCATTGATTTAGTGAATACTGGATCAGACCAAAACTCACTACAAAAGGAAGCAAAGAAAGGAGACTGCAGGCAAATCCTTAGCGTGCTGGGTTTATTCTCAGTGCTTCACAGGAGTGGAGGTATTGAGGGCTTCCTAGCACTGGTGTTTTTCCTCAGCTAAGAAAGATCTAACATATGAGGAACTGAGGGGGCTGGGTCTGTAGTCCAGTGCTACCTTGTTTGCCAGGTGGAGATAACCATTAGGTAGGGACATGGGCTGTCTCTCAGGCCCTGAGATACTGTGCTCCTGGCTTTTTCATGGTCTATCTTCAGAAGGAAGGTGGGTAGACGTAATCTTCTGAACTATATGAAAACTTGCAGCTAGGGCACCTCCTCGGGATGTAGGAAAGGGTGTTTCAGCTGCAGAACCCAAGGCAGAAAGCAGGAAGAAAGCAGGTGGATGAAATGGATACCATGACTAATTTTGGAGGCAGGAAGAGAAGACTTTGGACATAATTCACAAGCCATCTCCCAGATCAGGTCTTGGAGCATGTGTATGAGCCTGAAGACCTGTTCCAAGGGAGGTATCAGGCTAGAGAGGCAATTAATGGAAACAGGCACTCATTTTGTAAGGGAGACTGCTCGGTACCTAGCTACATGTTAGGCTTGTAAGTCTGAGGTTTAGAAGATGGGTTATCATCCTAGACATGACCTTCTTCTAAACCAAATGTTCTGATAAGAGTAGTCCAAACTAAATGGACAACCTTGGTGGGTTGCTGTTCCTAGTAAAACCTTTGACTGATTCTCAAAAGATGAACTGTATACAGGTCTTACCCAATGTAGATTTATTGTGCCCAAACACTTTTACAAGCCCCCAAAGCAGGAAGTTTAACTTGCATGATCCATCAGGGTGTTCACAAGACAGTTTTGCTCTTCAAAGCTCACAGGTGCAATTATGTGAGACAGGGCACCTTGTATTAGCAAGAGGTGATATTTAATTATGGGTCCCAGCCATGCCTTGTGTTAATAATTTATATAGATTCTTCATTCACAAATATTATTTCAATCTGCCTATAGAAATTCTCTGTGTTTTTTTTCTTCAAGCTGTGATTTCACCATCACTCTTTCAGTCATGAACTTTCTCAACATATTTGCTTTCTGAACACATTGCTCAGAGGTCACTCCAGCCAGGAAAATGACTAGGAGGTGGAAAAAAAGATATCTTTTCCTCTCTTATCAAAATTGCCAAAATAGTATTTAGTGCTACTAATGGGAAAAATGAGAAGAGATGCAAAAGAGCTGCATTAGCATAGCCAGGTTGGCTATAGATGTAGATGTCCCTCACTTCATCTGATACATAACTGGCTGAGAAGATTCCTAACTAAAGTCTCTTTATTCTTGTGCAAGCTGCTGTGAAGATTGCCCAAGCTGTGACTGAAGATACAATCTAAGCACCTGATGCTGCATTCCCAGGAACAATGACAATGTTTTAAGTTGACAAATTTGCATACTTGTATCTGAAGGCAGAATCTGGTTTTCAGTATCTTGATCACAGATCACATATTAAAGAGAAAGCATCAACATAACCTCAATTGCCCATTGTGACTTTATGTGCCTGGCAAGCAAGAACCTCACCCTTTCACATGTCACCGACAGTGATTTGATATGGAAATAAGGCTGGAATTCCACAATGCCATTGTCACAGTTACTCACATTGACTTCAATGGCTATTACCATAATAAACATCACCCAAACACCAAGTGCCTGTTCCTGATGGGTTGGTTCATTAACTAATATCTGCAGGCCATTACCAGCTTGACCCTGTACAGTCTGTGCTCTGTGCCCTTGAAAGTAACTCTCAAGCAATTACCTGGTTACTGGTGAAGTAACTATCACTACTATTTTTAAAACTTTCCTCAGAAATTCAGAAAGTTCCTTGCAATGCACTTTTGAAAATCCGTTAAGAAAAATCCCTCACTTTTAATAGTAAGTGTCCAGAGTCAGATGATCCCGTCTCACACTGCTCTGGGGATGATAGATCTGTTCTGTATAATACACTTCAGGATCATCTGAAGATTCTTCTATACCAGTGGACCAACACAAAGTTGGTTTAGTGAAATGTAAACCATACTCTAAACATTTGCAAAAATATGTATTTCTTTCAAAATACCAATATAATTTAATAGAATTAGAAGTGTTCTAATTGAAAGCAGAGCATTGGTCCCACAACACCAAAGAAGTCCCTCTGTGACTGTAATCACTATAATAGGGTCTGCAGTTCTTGCAGAGCTTTATGGCTGGAAACCAGCATATTAAGAAAGCAAATCAATCCACAGGTGTTGCCCAGATATTCCAAACTCTCTTGGCTGACACACATGCAGTTCCTGTCCAAGCCTCAGAAAATAATTCAGCACTTACTTACCACCCTGAAGCCAAACCAGGACACAATACAGAACACGTTGTTCTTCTTTAGAGTTTCCTCAGTTCCCTCTACAGTCCCAGTCTGTCTGTCTCGGCTCTTCCTGTTCCTGAATCATACAGCTTTTCTGACTCCCAAACAAAGGATACTCAATGCAAATAAAAGCACAGGCAGATAGTGGTATCTTCTAAATATTTGGTATGGGTGGGATTTTCTCCACCAGCTGACGTAACGAAAAAACAGATAAGGCACGTTGCCTAAACCAAATGTCCCTAGCAGCCAACATGGAAATGCATGCCAGTCAGCAGAAAGACTGACTTAAAGGATCATAAGACAATAAAATTAGTCAAACAGGGACGAGTAAAGAGAAACTCCTGCCAATAGTCACTGGTTTTGATGTCAGATAACGTACCCTTGATCCATTTTCACTGTTGTAACAGCTCCATGAAGTTTTTTAGTGCTTTAAGGATCATCTAAGTGGCATGTGATTGCTAAGAGGACCCAGGAGGGATAGAGATGAAGGATGGGGAGATGAATGGGAAGGAGAAATGTGTGGAAGGCCCAAATGCTTATCTCAGTATAAACACAGCTAGCATGAATCCTCTGACCTTTTTAATTGCCCACGATTGCTAGATGTTAAATCCTTCTGGAAGCAGTGCAGCGCTGGTTTTGTTTTGCATAATTAAAGGAAGTTTGCATTCTAATACCTTCATTTGTAGTGGTGTCACAAGCCACTGAAACTCTAGGAGCAAATTATGCAAAATGAAGGTGTGACACCGCTTCCTGATTTGGTCATTTTGTGCTTATAAGCTGTGGCAAGTCTCCTAAAATTACACATGCAGCTGAGTGCCATATATGAGGAACTACCTCAGGCTGGAATGTCATCCTCAGTGATAACTTGCTTGATCAGCCAATTGAAGTCATCCCATGCGTTTGACCCCAAACTTCCTCAAGAGATCCTACCATCAGTCAGAAGGAGGTAGTCACAGACACAGGAAGTGATCACACTACCAAAACAAAACCAGCTTACAAACTGGCAGTATCATAGGTTATTTATACTGCACAGCACTTCAAAAATAATAGCAAAAGTACATTGATTAAGATATTCAAGGCATAAATATTTTTTATTATCTGTTTAAAATAGTCTCATTGTGTCTTCATGATATTTCACACTTTCATCCAAATAACTAACTTCCTTAAGTTAATTATGCTGCCATTTTTTCTCCCTGGGGCTGCATTAGAACAAATTGAAATAGCTAGTGAAGTCATCCCAGTGCGCAACCCACTCAGTGGTTAACAACTGAAGAGCCTCTATTTGTCTGAGTCCTAAAGCACTCTAGGAACTGGATCAAAAACAAGCTCTTAACAAGATGCTATCACATTTGCTCATGCAATTGCCTAATTTGTCTGGATTGCAAATATACAATCTATAGAAGCTGATGTATAGTCTCATTTTTCCCTCTGGCTTTCTCCTTTTGTAGTCTGCATGTAACGCAATTTAATGGTCAAGCCAGATAGCCCTGCGGATCTTGCTGTACTTCCAGTAATTGTATTAGAGCATCCAAATGTTGTAGGCCATTATCAGACTTCTGTAGTGGGCCTAGTTGATGTGAGTGGGAGGCACGGGAAATGAGGACATCCAGCTGGATAAACTCAGTTTCAGGTAGAACAGATTAGGAGTGAAAAATACCAAAAAATACAGTGTCTATATATATATTCAACCTGAAAATAATGAGCTTTTGTCTTGTTTTCTCTCTTGTTAGGACTATGGCCTCTTAGAAGAGGTTTCACTACGTAGCACTTAAGCTTCCTTTGGCCACAAGGTTCATAGTAGAGCCAGTGGCAAATCTGATGTTGGTTTTGATGTGACCACAGCCATGCTAACACCTCAATTAACAGCCACAATCAAAAGACGAAAGAATAAACCATGAGTAAAAAGAGTTACTGTTTGCTTGGCTTTGTCCTAATTACTTCTCTGACAACAGACAGCCACAACTGGCACTTGAACATGGCTGGCAATTCAGTGGCCCTCCGGCCCACAGTGACCAGGAAGCTGTTTTTCTGCAGGAGAGGATGATTCCCCAGAAAAGCAGCCTGTGGCTTCACGCTCCAGTGCTGCTCCCAAGGGCTGAGCGGTCACCAGAGCAGCATCGGGAGGCAGGAAGTGGCGAAGCCAAAATGCTTCAGGAGCAATTAAAATGCCTATGCAGAGGCATCTGAGGTCACCTTTGGCCAGGCTGTTTGACGTCCTGCTGCTGCTCTAGAAGGGTCTGCCGTTGGACATGAGTCATAGCTGTGTTTATCATCATCTTGGTACCCTCAGATCTCGGCACCTGAATTGCTCTACTTGTGTCCCGTTTGTCCCACATGGGTAAAATTGTCCTTCTCACTGACCTTTGTCCTGCATCTGTGCTCTTTAATAGATAAACCTCGCCAGACATAGGGATCAAAATCCTGACCCTTGTTCTCTGTCATCTTCAGTGCCTTCCAGAGGCTGCTAGGTAGGTCTCAATGCCTGAGGAGATTATTCTCATCCTTACCACGAAACCCTTATGACCAGCTTGGGAACTGTAGCATTGCCTTTAAATTTGCTCTTTATACTCAGCAGAACAGGAACAGCTGTTTCTGTTTTTTGACTATGTACCTGACATATGCTTGGAAATTCCAGATGGTAAACAAATAAGCAAATCTTGTTAATTCTGTGAAAAAGTGTGTTTGCTTAAACTGTGGCATGATTGTGCAGCATTTTTGCACAAGAACATTTGAATTCTGATGAAAATTTTCCATTTCATGGGGAAAAAGATGCAAAACATTGCTTGTTTCAAAGTGATATTGAGAAAGAAAAACATTTTCATTCCACTTCAACTCACAATGTGAATTTATTATTTAAAGAACATGTTGTAATATCATTCCTTTGGTCCAGACAAAACAGTTCTCTCTGTTTTTCTTCTAGGTCCTCCACTTTCCATTTCTCTATCATTTGTCTAAAAACAGCATTCTAAAAATAAAATAAATAAAATAATAAAAATAAATTCCTAAACCCAGCAACAATTGCGTAAAATTTATTAGGCAGGCTAGGAAGCCTTTCTGGATTTTGTTCACATTCCACTTTAACTCTGACTGAAGCTAATGGGAATTTAACTAGCAATCTCAACAGGAACAAGATCACGTCCTTTTGGTGGAAATGTTGTGACCTTCTTCCATAAACTTTTTCATGTAGAATTTGTTTTCTTTCAGATTGCGTATGCATATGAAAGCTATTCCAAGAAAGAGAGGGTCTGAGAGCTTCCTCCTCCTCTTTTCAATAAATGACTGTCTAATGGGTCTCTCCATAAACTAATGTGGCACGAGATTCAATTAGGTTTCCAAGGTCCTGTAGCCTGAAATCTGCACTATGGCACCGATATTCTTAGCACTAACAAATTCAGAGGAAACAATAGTGCCAATTTTGTGGTCTATGTAGATGAACAGAGAAAAAGAACAAACAAGACAATTTTCCATCAAAGGCACACAAAAATTAAAGTTGTCTTCTATGTGTAACTTTTATTTTTTTTTTACAAATTCATAAATCCTGAGGAGTTTAGAAAAATAATTTTATAGTTTGACTTTTGATGATGCAATAAGCCAGAACAAGTTAGTCTGAGCATTGGTGCAAAACCTGAATTTAGTTGTTGTGAAACTGTGCCATTAGTAAACTGTTGAATTTCCTGCAGGTGAGAAGCAACAAGACGGCGGCTACTTACCTGTCCTCCTCTCATGGTAGTGAAGCATGACTGGGAGATGCTCCTGCTAACAACGCCAGCCCTAGGTACTTGCTATGCCCACACAGCACCACTGGAATAACAGAGGTTTAACCTCAGTATCTTACTTTCTGGGAGGATAAAGTGCTTCAGAAATTATACCTGACGTTTCTGTGTGTAAACATCAGATAGTCTGAAGCACTTTCTGGAGTGTAAGAGCTGGCTGTGCTGTCATGTCAACATGGCTATAATGTAAAAGTGAAAGAAGAAGGAGATTTAAGAAATGGGTGCTGCTGAAGCTAGATAGAAGACAACCAGGGCCTTAAAGAATCTCTTGCTTTGAACTGAAGAAAATCCAAGTAACTGAAAGGTGAAGGAGGATGAGAATTGATTATGGGCTTCCATGCATACAAGTCATCAAGATCTCATGTGCTCCAGTACTTATAGGTGCTACCTGAATGGTGACTCACAAATCTCTCTCTTCACTTCTGGCCTTTTGTCTGTTGTTCAGCCTCATATTTCTGGTTGTCACCCCAACATTTATTACAGTTGTGTAGTACTTGAATTAAAAAAACTCTGCTACTTTTTACTCCACAACAGACCTAAATTATTTTCTTCTCCAACTACATTTCAATCTGCTTTGGTTTTTGTCTTCTCCTAGCTTCAGGCAGACTGCTCGTTTGGGATCTTTGTCTTCGTGGGTGTTTTACCATGCACTTCCTCATTGTGGCTGCTACCTCCACTTTCTCATGCACTAAGTTTCATTCCTTTTCTTGTTCGGTCACTTCTTTAAAACATTTTTATTCCCTACTCCATGCAACATGCACCTTTTTGCACCTGTCTGATTCTGATTTCAAACACTTTCAGGCAATTTTGAGTGCAAAAACACAGCTGCAAATTAAAATTTGCAGTGTCAGCTCTACTTTCCTGCACTGACAAAACGTGTTTGCTGCTGAAATGCAAGACTTTCTTCTCCATGATTCAGCATTTCATATCTCACTGCTTTCTCAGACATTACAGGAATTCAAAGCCAAGAAGGTTTCCCTTGATTTTGTATTTTATGCATAAGCTTCAGGAGAAAAATAACAGTTTTCTTTAAGATACAGAATGTTTGGTTCAATACCTCATTAAGCAGCATGGGCAAGTGTATAACCTATGTTGTTCTATGAACAATAATACATTAGTCACGGAAGACATCAGCAGTTACTTAAGGCAACACATTTCCTTGGTCTTGTCTAACACTAGCCCCTCCCTATGCATTTTGCAACTATTTCCTGTTCCTTTACAGGGTGAATGACCCTTTGTACATTTTAGGTATTCTCATTAAGGGCATTATTGAACCCATATCTTAAATAATGTTAGAACAAAAGATTTCCTAAGAAGTTCCCAACTGTTCTGGCACAGAGCATGTGACACGAAGTGATTCTGCACTCTCAACTCAGAGACACCCTGCACCTTGTAAATGTGCTCCTGGCAGTTTTCAGAATGAGGTATCAACACACAGCTTCAAATCAACACGCTTCAAGTCTCTGTTTCAGTTTCACTAGGATTAATCACCATTTTAAAAGGCCAAATCCAGAGAACTATTCTGAGTTCCAGTTCATTTGACTCTTACTCTGTTCTTGCCTGTGTAGGAGCTGCATTTGCTAGTACAGACAGTGACCACTACCATTAAAGTACCTCCCTGCCTTCTCACAGGGGATGTTCAGGGCTAAGTGGAGGAATAGAGGCTGCAGAACTACTGCAAATTGGCCTACTATTAACTTATGTGAAAATGGAGATGTGTCTAGAAGAGCTGTTACTGACCTGAGGCCCACACTAATTACCTTTTCTCCCAGTACTGAGGATTTCATCAGCTTGAGCCTGATTAGCTGTGCATAATAACAGGAACAAGAGTTCCACTAAATACAGTCACAGAGCAATAGCCATTTAAATGTGTGTGTGTGTGTGTAAGGAGTATAAAACAACTCGGAAAAACTGTGTGTGAATTTAGAGATACAATTATTCACCTTTTCACCATCATGTTTGATGTTGCTCTGCCTTCTGCCCCATATTTTGTATTGGTCTTTCTGTGTAGCTGTAAGATCAGCAAAGACAGTGATCTTCACAATTATACAACATCTAGTACACCTGGAACATTGTCAAAATTGTTTAGTTATATGGCAGAAAGTAAATAAAAATAAATCAGGCACGAATTTGTGATCTGCACTTCCCTTTCTCCTGTCCTGGCTACACCTACTGTGAGCAAAGTGTAAATAGCAATAATATCTATTTATAGCAGCAATAATGCTGACTAAAATATGGAACAAAAGGTTCATGGCTGCTAAATCAAGTTGCCTCTATGTCCACAGAAAAATAGTTTACTGAATGCAAAGTTATAAATCTTCTTTCCTCAAAGACAATTCTTGTCTACTCCTTAAGGGATAGATGATAAATTTTTCCCCAATGCAAGTGCTAAGCAAGATTACCCACACTTGACAGTGGTATATAAGGACCAAGCAAGAATAGCCTGCCTAGTACAATCTGTACTTGATACTTGTCCAAAGCCTCTTCTTCTATAAAGAAGAGATGGTGTGTGTGTATATTTGCATCTTTGCCTATATCAGGCATGTGCTTTTGAAATGAGTGTTCCAGTCACCCCCTCATGCCTCATGCTATCATATTGTAAATCATCTTGGTTTGCATGAAGACTACTGAAGACGTGCCCTGGTTACCTGTGGATGTCCTGTCCCCGGGACCAAACCGGAGACAGTGTATAATGAAAACCTTGTAGATGTTGGGTCCTTCTTTTGACTGCTATAAGTGTCTAAAATAAGACAGAGTGATTTGCCCTCTGGAAGTTCCTGTTCTCCTCAACTGACTACACAGGCAGCCAAAGTTGCCTAGCTCAGATACAGATGACTGACTTGATGGAAATACAAAGCTAGGACAGATAAATCCCACCCTAGGCATCTAACTTTAGGCAGTGTGAAATGCTCTTTATTCCTTTAAACACAGTCACTGTAACAGATAGGCTTAATATATCTTCCTGTTTCTCTCTCTCTTTTTTTTTTTTTTTTCCTTCAAAGTGCAGAACATACTGTTGACAATGCGTTAAATAATGACAGGTACACAACTGTTCTCACAGGGATGTGGCTGAGTCTCCTTTGGCTCTCAAAGAACTCAGTTGTCTGACTCCGCTCCACCTGACAGAAGAAAAATCACCTCTCTAAAGGGTGGGAAATGGCAAGTTCCACATGTACAATGGCTGAATATTTCTTTACATCAGAACGTGATGTTGGATAATGCGCATGCTGCAAACAACTGACACTACTCCTGTGTTGCCAGCCCTGACCTTTGTCCAGTTTCCTTCATTATACAGACCTGTGGACTCAAAGCTTTGCCATTAGCAGCAGGCCAAAGCACAACACTCATAAAACACCTCGCCATAAAAAAATCATGCAGAACAATCCAGCCTTTCAAGGATTAAAAAATAAGTCCATGAGAGCACAGGCAAGGCCACTAAGGAGTGCACGCAAGGTTGTGTCTCTCTTGCTGGTACTCCGACGAGGCTCTGCAGGCTCCTTTGGGCAACCAGCTGGTCAAGGCTGGCAGCTGCAGGGCCAGTCAGGCACATTGACTCCTGTTCCCCATTTTTCCTGTACCACACCTTTTCCCTGTCCACCTCTGCAAGTTTTCCACTGCTCTGATTCTTTTATACTATGCTATTTTTAATAGTTTTCTGTTACTGATATGCAGGCCCAGGATTATGACTATTAAAAGGAACAGCCAAGGCTGGGGAGTTTTTTGAGCATGCATCCTTCAGATCAAAGGACCTTTCAGTCAACTTGTCACTGCAATTGTTCTATTACTGTAATTTCTCTAGCTTGCCACTTCCTACTACACTATTTTTATCCTATGGCTCAGTACTTATGGTCATAACATTTAATTGTGCATAGAGAAAAAAAAAATAAATAAAACAAACAAAAAGACAATCAGCTACACTTCTTAAAATCTGGTTACTTTGCCACATGTGAGTTGACATAGAAAAAAAATGTGTCCTTATTGCTTGAACCTGTTCCGGTCATGAGAACATCAGTTTTATAACAGGAATGTTGGTCAAAATCATAATCTAAATCTCCTACTGTGGTTAACCATGTTAAAGTAATAATACACCCATTAGGTTAACTTCCAATAAACTCCACTGCACTTTTTTTCACAGGCCTTGGAACAAACAAGGTGTGAGTGCAGTTTCAACGCTGAGTTCAAGCCTCTGATTGCCTCTAATTTTCTAATGAATCTGAAGAATATTTTCCTAGTTCATCTTGGGGACTTTGCAAGCATTGATGAAATCTGGGTCATGGCACAAATGTGTTCAGAGGTTGGACTTGTTTTAGTGGCTCACATTATGCTGCCTCCAGGGCTCACCTGTACTAACCCTAGCCGTGACTAGGAATTATGTTCAAAAAACACATGGAGGGGAGACAGAGTTCAACTGTCTCACTTCTTCACAGGAAAAATATTTTTCCCACTCAGCTCTGCAATCCTCCTCCTTTTTCCAGGAGAGTCAGAGAGTGAGAATGAGTTAGGCTATTCTCTAGAAAAGGAGTGGCCCTCCACTGCTGTGTTGACATCCTCACATGTTACAGGCAACCTCTTTTATACAGCAGCTCTCTTCTCTCCTATAGAGATGCCACATGATGGCTTTATTATTGATCATCTTTCTTTTCTTTTTGTGTCATTCCTTCACCATGTTTCCTGGCTCTTGTCTTTACCTCAAGGAGCATGAGTATGGGTACTACCCTGCTTTTTACTTGGAAAAACCAAATTGTCCTGTGGTAAAGACAAAAGTTGCAACACGGCGGAGATTAGTTATCCCTCTGGTATCTGGCAGGGGTGAGACCAAATGACAGGGGGTAAGTGGAGGAAAATGGGAAAATAAGGGAGAAATGTGGGAGGCGTCTGTCATCACAACATCTGCTGGCATTGAGGACCTCTAGCCACCACAGTCTGGAACTCACTGCAGCCTGGAACTGCCAAGAACCTCTTCTCCTCTGGGACATTGTCCCTATGCTGTCCAAAGCCTACCTGGGCTGTAATTCCACCCCTTTCAGTGCAGTTACACCATATAAACTGAGCTGTATGTTTTCCTGGGTAAGAGAGCTCCTTATTAATAATGTTCCCAAGCTTATGCCTTGAATCTTCTGGGAAAATTCAGTTATATGAAGAATGCTTTTGCTTTCAGCTGACTTAAAACTGTGCAATATTCTATTACTTCACACTGCCAGTGGACACAAAGTCTAATTTGTGGTTGTTCACAAGCAGAAACAAGGCAAATTAAAAGCAAGCAGTTACGGACAAGGGGATTGGTATTTCACTCCATATAATCAGCTTTTGTCTCATTAGCTGTGCATCCTCAGAGTTTATGGTCCATAAGATAACTAAATCTTTTCAATACAGTCCTGGCCATTAAACTTGTGCTTAGCATATAATTTTGATAAAGCCATGTACAACACTGCTGTAACTAACATCTGTGAGTTCTGGGCATTTGCTTTTGCAGTTCTTCTAGGTAAATATTTAGTTTCTGACTGCACATCCAGCCATACAGTAAATTCAACTTGTATTTTGATGGTTCATCTGTAGTGTGGATTTTTGGCAACATGAGAATTGCATAAGTAGTTGTTTTTCCAATATTGGAACACAAATGGCATGGCAGGCCCTACCTGCTGAGACATCCATGCCCGTGGGATGTGCGCTGCTCATCAGCAGCAATTCTAGGATAAAAAATGAGTAAGAAAAGAAGTCACTGCTTTTGCAATGATATTTGCTTTGATTGATTAGCAGAATTTAAACCTGTGGCCTTCAGTGTCATAACACAGATTACTTAAGTAATGTCATTAATTGTGGCAAAAGGAAGGTGTTATGCTTTAGGGAAACTGGCAAAGAGCACACATTTTATAAACCTGTTGAACCAGAATATTGGGGCATCATAAAAAGACAGTAACAGTTTCATTAGAGTGCTGTTTTGTTTACATAATTAGAATTTTAACATATCTTAGGTTTGAGGGGAAGAGGAAGAATGAGGTGTTTCCCTAATAGGGAATAAAGTTTCTTTTTTCCTCATATGGTCCCATTGCTAGAGGAAAAGTGTCTGGCAGGAAGCAACCCTGGCCTGAGTCCGAGGGAAAGACTGTGTTATGCAAGGCTTACAGGGAATGTGGACTTCCCACAAGAACAGCATCCAGGCTCCCTCCTGTACTGATGGCTGGCTGAGCTCCTCTGTTCATTATAATGAATAAGGGAAAGACAAGCATGCAACCACTCAAGACAAGAGTCCAAAATTGCAGAGAGGACTTGTCCCCTTTCCCTCAAGCTGGGCTAGTAAGACTTTCTACAATTGCAGACTTGTAAACATCAAAGGAAAAAATAAAACCAGCTGATGACTGCTGCCAAACTTAGGGACTGTTTATGTAAATTCCCTTTAGCAATTGACTTGTAGTGCTGCAAAGTCCCAGGAGTTTTTATTGCACAGAGATTTATGGCAGAGACAGTGGAGATGAAGAAGAAATTGTATTCCATCTCATTTATCATTATGAACAAAGGTACCCAAATGTGTCCTCTGATAAAGGCTTTTTTTGGCCAGAGCAGGGCTCAAAAGGGAAGCAAAGAACATGCAGCTGTTAGGTACATTGCTGCTCTGTGCACAGTAGGGATTGAATTGAAGGAAACGCGTAACCTAGCCAGCCTGTGATAACAGCTCCCACCTAATCCCCAATCAACCATCCCCAACCTCCACGCCCTCACTGGGGATTTTGGAAGCTGACTGATAGGTTTGCAGGATCCATCTCCTATATCTTTCTGAACATTTTAGAGAGATTCTGGCTGTTGTTCCTCAAAGAGGCTCTTTAGCTTTTCCTTTAATTGTGTGACAGCCCACTTCCAAAAAAAAAGAGCAATGCATGCGTGGAAGACAGAATTGCACCCGCAGTCAAGGTGTATTAAAATGAGAAACTACAGGCAAATATGTCGATTGAAAGTCTCAAAAAAACCAGTTCATAAACCACATCAGCTGATATCAAATGCAGAACTACACAGCTCTATAAAGAAGAAGGTTGGCTGACATAATTGCCAGAAAACTGTCCTCATTGAGGGAGTTTGCCAACAACAGGTGATGTAAGAGCTGGCAATGAATGAAGCTGTGAATGTGACATCTGGCAATATTTCTTGAGATGTTCACAGCATAGTAGTTGGAGGAGACTTACAGAACACCATTAAAAGAGATGCCTGAGGATAATCCTGTGCAGTCTGATTCCTATGGCCAACAGGAAACATCTCCTGTGTGTTTTATTCCTCTCTTCTGCACATCTGGCTTGGGCTGGATTGAACATTATAACTCATGTGCAATGAACCAAGTCCTCTAAGACATTTGCGGCCCTTCCGTTGTTTGTTCCATCCCTCTGCCAGTGTCCTCACAGTAAGGTGGCAAAAGGTGGCAAGACTAAGGAGGGGAAAACAAAGTGTTCCAGTGTCTCAAGTGATTGCAGTGCATGGGCAGTCATGTAAGTGCAAATGTGCTGTCATCTGTGCTATGAACTGTAGCAGCTGCTGGGTGAATGCACATCCCTCTCCGCCATCCCTGCTGTGACCTGGAGTCAAGAAGCTACTCCAGAGCTGGAGGATGTCACCACCACTTATTTCATGGCTGACAGGGCCTCATTGGGTCCAACCAGAGCCCCTCTGGACAACTGCAACCCAGCTGTGTTTGCAGCACACTGGTGTTACCTGTGGCCAGAGCAAGACCACTGCCTGCCAGTTCACCAGCGCTTTCGGTCTCAGTCACGCAGAGTCATTTGAACTTCGGCCCCGGGCAGGTTCCATCCCTCCCTGAAACGCTGGAGCTGCAGTTTCTCTGCCAGGACACTGTTCAGACTAGCATATCTACATCTGACTGGATGGGTCTGCTGTCATCCTTTCCCCTTCTTGGCATGCCCCATATCTCATTCGGTGCTTGGCAGCTTGCCTTGCTGTTCCTGGCTGCCCTGCCCCATGAGCAGCCCTGGGCCAAGGCCACTATTCGCAGCAGCCTTGAGCGGCTTGGAGAGAGCCCAGCTGCGAGAGCCTGGCTCTGGCTGAGCTGCCTGGGGGGCTCCAGCGAGAGGGCTGAGAGGGAGACCACCCTGGGGTGCAGAGACACCTCTCAAGGGGGCATTGGAACCTTTGTTGCCCATGCTGCTCCAGAATGACAGGGCACCGAAATGAAATTCAGGGATTGGCAGTTGGTTTCTCTGGCAGCAGAGTTTTTACCCTCAGCATGGTATGTAATCCTCGTCTTATGGTCCAACCAAATGGAAAAGGAAACAAAAATTTGGAAGGTTTCAGGGGAAGTAGAAAATGTCTTCAGAATTTTCTGAAGGATAAGAAGTCTCTGTCAGTGAGTGAGTCAATGTATCCTTAAACTGCAGTTGCATGCTTTAAAGCATGATGGGTTTTATGAAATGAGATAATGTTTTCTCCCTATTTTGAGAAAGCACATTCACATGCTGAAAAAATAGCAAAGACCAAGCTAATGTGCATTACTTGGCAAGTGCAACAGACAGGCCAGACGGATATCTAGTGTGCTGCAATCCAAATAGCAGCCTGGATAAAGCTCTGCAGCTGGGCAGGAAAAAGAGGAACATGGGCAAATACTTGCCATGCATATGCTCAATAACTGCTGCGTGTCTTCCACAGCAAAAACATGCATTCCCACATGTCCTCTTCATTAAGGTGCCACAGTAGTAGCCATGGCTGAGGAAAGGGCCATTGCCATGTGGCACGTGTGACTGCATGTGTGCCTGCAAAATGGCCTATTTTTCTGCAATGATACAGTTCTAGATTACAAATAATTTAGATAACAAAGTAATTAGGACCATATAAATTTCATCTAGACAGAAGGTGAACGCTTTCCAGCTGAGAAAGTTCCCTTTGGACTGAGCCACGTTGCCAGGGCACCAAAGCTGGAACACTTCATAGGTGTATGTGTGTCCCACCGAAGGACCTTCAGTCCTCTCAGCTGTTGAATTGGCATCTTTCGGTAGCACTAAGTTCACTTTGAAAAGTAGCTGATAATTAATCTGTATAAAACCTTTCCACAGACAGAATATTATCTGGGAAGTCTTATCAGCAGAGAGCAGTATTGTAGGAGAGACCTTCACCTAAAAAATTGCAAGTCCATGACACACTTTCAAGTAGTACGGAATTTTTCATTTATTCGCTTATTTGACTTCAGCTTCTCGTGCCAAGACCTCATCAGTCAAATTGAGGTTTGTAAAATAATTTATTTTTGGTCACAAAAGCAGGAACATGTGAACTGCTTGTAAACACTTCAATCACCTTGAGGCATTTCTCTTCTGGAAGGAACTCTCACTGTACCTGGTTGTAGGTATGCATGTTGCAGATAAAAACCTTGTTGTCCTCCTCTAACAAATCCATCTACCAGGGAGCAAAAAGTCCTTTAGCAGTGAGTACCCCACTCTTGCACTACCTTAGGAAATTCCCATGTCTCATTGCAGAAAAACTTTCACACCCTAAAACTATCTTAAAGGCAGTTGAAATGAAAAACAGGATAAAGAAGAACATAGATTCCCTTAGGATATGTCTCCAAAGCAATGCTGAGGACTTCTCCAGAATCCAATATGTGGTACCAGCCACGTGACCTCTGAGAGGAAACAGTAGAACTGAAGGAGTTTGTAGATGGGTGATGGGACTGTGCAAAGGCTCAGAAAAAAATTCACATCAGAGAAATTGAAGATTGGAATTGTTTGCCCTTGAAAGGAGAATAATAAAAAGGGGCACAATACACATCTGTAGGATAATGAAAGATCTAGAGATGATAGATATGGAGCATCACTGCTCATGCAGCAGCAAGGGAGCATTCAATGAATAGAGAGGCAGTGAAGTCAAAACTGGCAAAGAATATATGTTTTTCTCACCATGCATAAACAGACTGTGGAATCACAGTAGTCAAAAACCTACAGAAAATAAAAAAGGAATGAGAATTTTAATAAATATTAGTAATAGTGTTGCACCTACCCATTACCTAATACAGATTAAAAAAATGAAATGAAACAAAAATCTGTAAAGGCATATTATAACCTCCATGTCCCACTTTGCATTAATGTCTTTATAATCTTTGGGATTTTACAACTTTATAGCCATTTGTACTGCTATGAGGAAGAAATTTCTTCAGATGAAGATAAGAAAACATGGCTAAGAGGAGCGCTCTTGCACACTCAGTGGCATAGAACAAGGTCTCCTCTCTGGATCCAAAGTAAATTAATTTTGATACTCTGTCAATACAGTACAGTTCTCTTAGGAAGGTGCTATTCCTTCAAAAATTGTTTCGTTTCTGACTGTTTACTGAAGAAAATGTGCAGGAAGAGGGGACATTCACTCTACAGCATAACTGCTACCAAAAAAAGGGAAAGCAAGACAGATAGTGATGACCTTGGAAAGCATTCTATGTTGTTTTTTTTCTTTTTTAGTTGAATACTTAACAATAAATTATGATCTCAGCCTTGATCAGGGGACCGTGGAGCATGCTGATGACACTGTCAGATAGCAGGATCTGTCATCCTCTCTAATAATTTGCAGCATCTCATTTTTTGTGGGAAGAAGCATACCATCATCACAGTAGAGTCAGAAAATTTTTTATGCACAGAGAGATTTCTAGGAGGTGGCCCAGCACATTTCTCAGAATAAAAGAAGTCTTTTTAAGGGCTGTGTAGGGAGATAAGAGGAAAGAAAGACTGTGAGCCTTGCTGAGGAATTAAAAACTGGCATGATTGAGAAATTTTGCAGTTATTAATTATTCTGATACAGCAAATTTTGCAGACGTGCGGCAAGATTAGAGACTAATTGTACTAGAAGCTATACTGACCTGAAGAAAGAGACTCACTGCCCTGGAGAGTTTATACACTAACTGAATGAAACAGACAGGATAGGGAAAGAATAGGTTATTATCTGACTTTTACAAATTAGAGACTGAGGCACATGGAGATTAATTGAACAGCTGAAGCCTGTGCTTGAGCCAAGAGCTGAACCCAGATCTCTAGAGCCCCATTAACCACAAGACCAACATTCGTAACCTCAAACTGTGTTGTCAATGTAACGATCACAGCTAAACAGAAGACTTAATTCCAGGTCTCCAAAGAGCAATGTTAAAGTATCCTTTTACATATTATGCCAGTGGTTCCCAGAGACCCCACATCTGGTTGAGGACACTGTTCTGTTGGACACTATATGAACTTAGCAAAAGAGATGCTTTCAGCCAACCAAATAACAAAATACAAGTGAAAAACAACAGTCACTTCAGATTTAATCCTATAAAATAAAGGAGTAATTTTCTTAGTAGTTATGCACAAGGATTGCCTGTAGTCTGTACATAGAGCAGTTCTTTGGTGTATTGTGTTGACTACAACCTGCTTGAAAGAATACTGATATTTTTGAGATTGTTTTCCCTGCTTTCTGGACATTTCAGACTTCACACTATAAAAAACCCCGCTGAATCATGTTATGCTTGTGTGGGCAAAAAATCACCTAGCATTATTTTGAAATTTTTCAAGTAAAACATGTCCTCAGCTCTCCTTTTACTTTTTTGTCCTGTGTGCTAAAGTGTAGGTATTAGTGTGCTCTCATCTGGAAATCTGATGTACTTATCTTGGTAAGTCTAGGTTAAAACAAAGACTGACAGGTATAAAGTCACAGAATCACAGAATGGTTGAGGTTGGAAGGGACCTCTGAAGGTCATCGAGTCCAACCAGCCTGCTCAAACAGGGACTCGTCAAGCACATGAACCAGGATTTTGTCCAGATGGTTCTTGAATATCTATGGGGAGGGAGATTTCACAACCTCTCTGGGCAACTTGTTCCAGTGCTCAGTCACCCTCACAGTAAAGAAGTTTTTCCTTATGTTCAGGTGGAACTTCCTATGCTGCAGTCAATATCCATTGCCTCTTGTCCTGTTGTTGGCCGCCAATGAGAAGAGTCTGGCCTTGTCCTCTATACACTCTCCCTTTAGATATTTATAAACATTAATCAGAGCCCCTCTGAGTCATCTTTTCTCCAGGCTGAACAGGCCCAGCTCCCTCAGCCTTTCCTCATATGAAAGATGCTTCAGTCCTTTAATCATTGTAGTCGCCCTTCGCTGGACATGCTCCAGGAGTTCCATCTCTTTCTTGTACCACAGAACCCAGAACTGGAGTCAAGGTATAAACAATGTTTTAATTATTTTACTGTGACAGTGTCAGATATTTTGTCCTATTTGGAAAAAAAAAAAAAAAAAAGTTTTAATGAAGATCTAGCAAAGATTGTCACTGATTTTAGAAGGTGTTCATGCTTTAACAAGCAGCCCTTAGGTAGGTGAAAATTAGACTAAAGCATTTCATTTTTTTAGTCTGATTGCAAGTATTATAATACAACACGCTGTAATAGCATATATAATAATGTCCCTAGCTTTAAAACTTTTGTGGGTACAATTGAGTCACAAAAAAGACTATTCTGAGTGAACCACTTGTTTCCCTTTGGTGCACCCCCACTTAATACCTTAAACACAGTTGCCACATATTATCTTATTATTTAAGTCATATGCATCTTCACATAGTGAGCTCTAGCACTCTGATGAGAAACCTCATTTTTCACTCCGCTCTTTTCTGGGAACTGAAGAGCTTTGGGGATGCACATGATGCAAGTTTGTAGTCAGGAGGCTTTGCTGTCACATGGGTGGCTTAAAGGCATTTGTTTCTTCCATCTGAAGTTATTTTGATAAGATGTGAGTATACTTTCCAGATGTGACCATGTGAATATGGATGGCTGGAAGCACACCTGACACCAACTGATATTCACAGGTGAGCTACAGACCCTGCTATCCCTGCTCGAGCCATGCCTGGACATGCCATCCAGCTGGACTGAGAGAGACTCACAGCAACACTGGATGAGTGTGTCCTTTCAAAGGTAGATCTACGAGGGGCTGGAGTGCTGGGAATCAGAAAAATCCCTAAAGCCATGAGCTGCTTTCACTGAAGTGCTTCCTGGAACACAATGAAGGGCTTTTTAAAGAGAGACCAATGTGCCACACTCCATCACAAGATGTGCTACACAGGGACCTATATACTGCTTTATGTCATGGGGGCAAAATAAAGGAGTTTCCACACAATGGGGTGTGAGACCCATTATCCTCTGTCATATGCTCTGAGAAAGTGCATCCCCAACCGTCCCCAGCAGTCAGATTTCACCAGACCCTGGCTATTTGCTTTTTATCTAATTCTGATGTTCTGTTTTTCCTAGAATTATGTTTAGATTTTTCATCTTCCAAACACGCTGTTTATGTTCTTCAGCCTCAGAGCAGCGGGAACTTTGCACCCTCAGCTCCTATGCAGCCTGGCTAATGGCGAAATTGTTCCTGAGTGGGTGAAAATTCAAGTCAGGTCACTGCAGGTTCTTGCAGTATGATATACTACGTAACAAAAATTCATCTCAAGTTGTGAAACATATTGAACTGCTAAGATCAATAAAATGCTGGCAGGGAATGTTCTTTGAGGTTATCTTTAGACTGAATTTGCTTGGACTTTTGACACCTACTCAGCAATGTCTCTTGGCACATAAGAAACATCTTATCAAAATGCTGAAAATGTTTAGTCAGTAAGTATTTTATTCCCTTGCAAATGTCTTTGCTTCCTGAATTATCTTCCTCTCTCTCTTATTTACTGTTTAGATGCTCAAGTATAATCCTGTTATAGGCAGGAGGGGATGTTCTTAGGAAGGAGGTACAACCTGTGACCTGGAGAAGAACTTATCTCTCTATGTAAAAGGACAAAGGTTTTCTTTTAAATAGTCTTTCAGTAAGTTCTATGCCTTCAGTATACTAGGTTGTCAGTTGTTACTACTGTAATGTTATGTGCATTTGTTTTAACACAGATATGACCTGTAGTTTTGCTTACTGGTGGGCAAACTAGTAGCTTATAAGGAACTATATACTTGTGCATTACATGTACAATACATCAGTGTGTTACTTAAAATACTCACTGTGACAACAGTGCATGCTCATGCTTCAGTTATTTTTCTCTGGTTATTTTGAAACAATTACACAAGCAATAGATACACGTGTAATTTTGCATAGAAAAATATTTGTGTAAGTGCTGATGTCAGAACACGTACATGTATACATAACCCACTGTTGCAGAGCAATCAGATATATGTATGTTAAAGGTGAGTATGTATTAGCAAACAGAGTGTACCATACAAGATGACAGCTTTACAACTCTTTCTTGACATCTATTAATGTATTCATACAAAAATAAGCAATCTGTTTCATGGAAAATTGTAAAAGTTGAAGCCATGCGAACTATTTCTTAGTATAAATGCCCAAAGCATGTAATTTCTCACATAAGCTTACAACCTTACATTCAGTTTGGAAGCTAAAGGTAGCGTAAGAAACAAATCAAAATTAAAAAGGAAAAGAAAGGTCATACACACAAACAAATGACACATCCCACATGTACAAGGAATCTAAATAAAGCCTGCTGTGTGGGAGCACAAATCCACATAGGGATGCACACATGGAATTAGCACATGTACAAATGAGACTATGCGGGCTCACACCTACAAATAGTATCATAACCTCAGCTGCAAACAGATGACTCTTTCCAGAATATAGATTTATCACCTACTTAGTCATTAACACTCTGCTCTAATAATTGCTGTTCAGCACCCTCACAAAATGCAAACATATATTCTCTCCAAATCTCCAAGCCATCTTGCCATTAGATTTTTCTTCTGCAAGTTCTTGTTTCATGTATTCTTTAAAGTCTAACACTCCGACTCTCCCTACTCAGTCCTTGAACTACTTCAAGACAAAACAACACAAACCTAAATTCTAAACAAAAGATAGTACAACTCAAGCACTCAAAATATTTCAAAAGTAAAAAGACAACAGAGATATATATTTTCTGGCTGTAAAATCCCAGCAGGAAAACTAAGGTAGGGCTTTAGCAAAGCAGCCAAAATATTTATACTTCAATCTGAAGGTGTGAACAAGCAGATACATTTCCAAGGACGAAAGCGAGACTATAAATTCTGAGCTCCTTTGACCTGCTACAAAAACAAGTCAGAAAATTCTCCTTAAATGTTGCTTTTGCTAATCAAGAGAAAAGCAAGGGCGCTAAAAAAGTTATAAAGGAAAGCTTTCTTTCTCCACCACTGTTAAGCTTACTGTCATAGAAGGAATCTACTCCAGAAAGAGTTTAACAGCAGTGAGGAACATACTTCTTATTGTAAATAACCACAATGATAGACTTCACCTTAAAAGTAATAATGCTAGAGAATGAGAGATGTACCACATGAAAGGTTTTAGATCTCACCCTACACCACATGTGAGTTTAGCAGCATTCCTATGTTACAGAATTAAAACAGTACAAACCCTTTTGGTGTAACAAGGTTGAATCAACAAAGACAAGTTTAAAGTGAGTGATCAGCTTTATGTGACACTTTCTTTTTTACCCCAGCCAGCTTTATTGCAAGCAGGCATTGTACATAAAACTTAATCTCCCCAGACAGGTTTTGTTGCAGTCAGTAGCCAGGAGGAGTGATAACACACTAAAGCAGAGTGGAAGAGGAAATGAAGGAGAATACCATACTCAGTGGAATTTTTATTGAATTCCACTCTATATTCCTTGTCCTTAAAGAACATGGTGCTATTTCCAGACCTAATCTCATCAGGAGGGGCTTTGGCCAAAGAACCCCTTAGCATGTGGGGATTGAGACCCTGGCCCTCCGAGCAATGGTGCAGACAGCTCTCAGCTCCTGTGCAGAGGGTATTACTTTTGTTCTTGAGGTTTGGTTTATGTGGTTTCCAATGCAGGAATAAAGTTTAAGGCTTTTTCTCCCATTAACATCTTGCATCATTTGGTCTCTGGGGCAATGAGATTTTAAAAAGGAAGCCAAAAGGTTTCTCTGTGTAAAAAAAACCCCTGCCAGAATGGGTTTATGGAGTAGTACATGCATTATTATTTCATTATAATGCTTCTCACTCCACCTCTCTACTCCATAGTAGTCAGGTCCCCTGTAAATGTTCTTACTTTAATACGTTCTTGTTCTTCTCCTTTTTCATCTTACTTTAATTGATTTTCCCCCTTCCTATTTCCTTCCCTAACAGAACAGGGGTAAGCTGGCATTTTACTTTGTATGAAACTTCCAAATATATCCTATTTGCAAAGGCTCCTCTTTAGAAGGAAGAGGGAAGTCAACTTTCCTTGTTACAGCTTTCATTAATTGTGCTTCAGCAGGTCACAGGAAAGCTCAAGCTATGTGCATAGAGCTGACTCTATAAATCTTTAGTAATGGAGATGAAATCTTCTTATGGAGTCTCCTAGAGGGAAGTGAGTTCAGCAGTAAAGTATCATCTCTGCAAGAAAAATTGTGTAATAATATCTTTGTGGAATTTCGTATTACTGCTGTAACTTAGAGATGAGCACTCGAGTGCTCATATAACGTGTGTGTGGATGGCAATTTACCCATAAAGAATGTACTGAATTGTGGATAATGTTCATTTTATATTCTCAAAGATAGCCTAAGCCTTTGGACAGATGTCAGCTCGTGCCCCATTCTCATGACATCTAGCAGGAATATTGAAAGTACAGCACGTTGACCACTTCCCTGATCGTAAGCATTCCTCCTCCTGCAATAGCAATATGAATTCCTATGGAGGCAGAGGATGAAGCATATTAATTAATGGCATATTAACACAGAATAAGCTAAACTTCATGTCAAGGGCCTGCATGAGTCTACCATGCAACATTTCTGTGCTCTACATTAAAGGAAATTTTTTACTGGAATTGCTTTGGTGTCTGATGAATCAGAAACACAAATACAGAATATTTAAATGAAATAGAGGCCTGCAACCCAGTCTCTTTATTGCAAATATTTTGTACAAAGGCATGTGGTATCCATTAATACAGAAGCTGGATTCCTGCTTCATCCACTGGATGCCCAAAGTGGATTCTCTCTTGCTGTCTCTGTCCTTAGGAACACTTGATTGTTTCATGTCAAGTGGAAGAACTCTAACAGAAAGGGTTAAATATCACAAAAAGAACCAGAAGCTTTCATGTTCAGTCCAGTGCAGTTATTTATCTAGCAGGACACCTTAAAAATAACCCATTATTAGAGCTTTTGTTTCTAATTGATAACCAGGTAGCGACTTGAAAATAAACAACCACGAGCTCACATGAAAGGGAAACCTCCCCTCACCACTCTCAAACGTCCCCAAGCCTCAGATAGGGCTGTATTCATCCCTTCATTGATTTCGGGCCAAGGTTTTTATGTAATCACCTAACAAATATTTTTTCTATCTGAAATGATTTCAGGAAAGACATATTGTCCCCATGTGGCAAGGCTGTAAGATTATCAGTCTTTTACATAAGTTTCAGATATGCACACACCTTGAACTTCTGTATCCTCCCTTTCCTTGAAGCTTGTTACCTCTGATAATCCCTTACTTCTTCCTGCTGGGGCTCCTGGTCGCTACCAGACCTTTCCCCAGCCTACGTAGCTCGGCTCGGTGCAGAAGTGCCATCTCTTTTGTCAAGCAAGCACGGAGCTGTCAGCAACCAGCTCTGTTACGGAGCGTCAGGCTGCAAACTGACTGTGTTGCTTCTAAATGAGGCAGCAATATCTTCTAAGCGACTTTCCCTTTTGTCACTGTGTAATTGGAAAGGCAGTATCAACTCCCCTCTGTTGTTACAGAGGCAAATGGAGCTGGCGACTCAGTCTGGTGTTGGAATCAAACTAATCACAGCTGTGCTGGGTTGGCAGGTCTGCCAGAGAATTTATATCTTGGCCTTAAAACTACGCTGTTAGCAGAAGTATAGTATACATTCTCAGGACAGAAGGATATTAAAATAATTAAAAACCCATTAGGCTATTTTTAAGTGGCAGAATAAAAAATCTGTCAACAGATTACTCTTTTCTGGATCCTTCATAGTACAAAAAACCTTCTTATACTAAAAAGAAAGACAATTGTAAAGATTTTGAAAAAAATTACTCATATGCTAGCTATTTTTCTGAAGATTATCATTCTGAATATAGAGAAACAATAGACAGATACATACTTCTAAACAGTCATAAAATATTCTGGGAAATAAGATATTTTATTTGGCTTTTTCTATTTGTTTCTTTATGATGTGTAGCAGGAAATCCTGGAATATATGAATTTGATCCCTAAGCACAATGTCCTTGAAAGCATTAGAGGATCATTATGAAAGATGCTCCCAGTAGTTCAAACTCCTTGTTCGCACCATGCACAGCAAATCCAATACAGTGAGTTACTAAATATAATGAACTTGAGAGACTTGCCAAGTTCTTTGCACTCTGTGTTTGACAGGCAGGTTTTGCCCTTCTCTCCTGCTAGGAACCTTAGTGTGTTTATTTGTCTTAGTTTGTCATCCTGAGGTCAAATTACAGCTACGTGGAACTGCACCTTCGGGCCACTCAGAAATGTACAGCTGAGGCAACACGGCAGGACACAGTCTCTCAACAGGGGTTTCTACCATGGACTCATGAGCTCCAGGGTCCAGGCCATCAGCTGGCCAACTCCCAAGTGAAGCTCAAGTTATTCTTCAAATAAGCTGCTATGGGGACTATTTATTTCCATACATGCCTCTGTTATAATCACGTAGTGATGGTCAGCAGCCTGGCAGCAGCTTCTTTCTGGGACTGGCTACAGGGCAGGGCTGAGAAGTTTGCTCTGTTCCTTTCTTTGCTGATTCAATGATAACTAGATCTACAGCAAGGCAGGTCTCAAAGTTATTTGCTCTCCTTAGATATAGACTGCTGGGATCAAAGTAAAATTAGAAACAGGAAAGATTTTTCCTCAGTAAATGTCTTCATTTTATGATGGGTAAATTTTTTAATGCAAGGTTTAAAATCTTAGGCATGGAACTGCCTCAGATATGGGGGGAAGAAACAAAACAGCCCTTCAAGCAGACCTGATCTCTTGTCCCTTGAGGATAATGCCTAAAGCGTCAGTAATGACAAGTATTTCTGTACCTCCCTGTACAAATTCAATCTATTTGATTTCAAAACCAATAGAAGGAAATGTTCTTGCTCAAAACATGCAACCAGACTCACACAGCTCATTGACATAGAGCGTCTGCTAGACCCTTTGAGCTGAAAAGACTACCAGAAACAGCTGTGCATGGAGGTATCTATGACCTATGGAGTAACTGGACACAAGCAGGGGCTAGTACATGCATAATACATATCTAGGAATATCTAGAAATATAATAATCTATGCCAACATAAGTTGTGGAAGAGAAAATCTCTCTTGTTCAGTACTTCCTTGGGCAGGAGACCTGGTCAGAGTCCTCAAAAGTCTTAATGCAACAACATCCTTGCCCTCTTCTTTTTCCCGTTGCTTTGAGGTTTTTTTTTTTCATGTATGTCTTCTAGCTGCAGGTTCTAGCTGCCTGAAAACAGTGCTAGAAACCTCTCCCAGCACATCTCCCATCTTCCTGTCACTGTCCCCCTGCCAGAGGTGACCTTCCACCCCATTTGGAGGGCCCAGCTTTGGTCAGCAGGAGCTGTGCAGGCCAGCCCAAGCAGTGGGCACTTCTAGATGGGGACAGGCTGAGGCAGGAGCCGAGTCCCCCATAGGGCCACCCTCTTTGGAAAATGCCTTTAATGCTAACCGATCACTTAGGGAAAAGGCGATAAAGTGGTGACCTAGGAAATGAAACAATCTTCTGATTGGGAAGTGAAGAGTATCTATTTGTATTTTTTAACAGGGCTTTAATTATCTATTCTATACTAGTGGGGGTTTTGCTTGCATGAGCAAATACACAACATCAGGACCAATTGCTCACGTCAACTGATGCATATATCATTTCACTGAATCATTAAAAGTCACATAGCCATTGGTTTGTAGACTAAATTGCTATTTCTGTTGACCTTTGAGCTGAAGACAATGAACGAGAATGGACATTTTGTTTCTAAAAGAAATTGAGAGTTTCTGTTATTTTCTGTAAATATTTATCATAAAGCTTAGCATAGTGTAAAAATAAATATATGTTTATATGAAAATTCTAATCAGCTTTTGATTATTATATTCCAGAAGTTTCATAATTCAGTAATTTTACATGTTATGAAGTCACTGAGAATTTTCTCAAAGTGGAGAAGCAGGAAAAAAAATTGCTATTTTGTCCTAAACAAGACCATTTTTTTAGTTACCTAAATCTGCTTTGGCAGTTTTAAAGTGGAAAAGCTTTGGGTTTTTTAATTATTTCCATTTAACTTCCAGGATTTTTAACACCTCTGGCTGGATTGGTTTTTATGTGTTTATAGTAATCACTTTAAAAATAGCACCTTGGGATGCAAATATTATTTTTCATTCTCAGCATGGTCAAATGTTTTTTGCATCCTAAACTTTATGGAGGTAGTCTTATGATTAAGTAGATTTAAAGAAAGAACATGCACCTGGCTGTATGTAATAAGGGTCTGATCGAATTATTTTGATGGTGTACACTCAGAAGGGAAGTGATAATGTCCACTGGTGCATCATTTTCCCTGCCCATTGGCTGTGTTTTATTTTGCTTGCCAACAAGTAACCATGACAGGTTACACATCTTGCCCAGCTCCTGAACTGAGCACCTTGCCAGGCTTAGCTTGCTAGGTGTGCAGTAACCCTGTGCTGACTTTGCTGCTCACAGGCTGTCAGGATTGATGTGCCATTTCACAAAGAAGAGCTTATTTGAAGCCTACTTGTCCTGCAAAAAAGATGGAAAAGAGGCACAGGCTCCTGAGAAAAGGAGTCTTCTTTTTTCACAGTCCCCTGTATCACTGCCCTCAGAGCTGAAGTCACTGCAGAGAGTCAAAGCCAGGATCTGCCGTGGGCTCTGAACTACGGGCACCAGTAAGCGCTTCTGTCCTGCACCGGGGGCATGGACCTCACAGGGCTGAACAGTAATCTCCTGATGAATAGAAATGAACAGATACAGTCAGATGTACAAGGAAACAACCAGAGCCTTCATCTCAAGGTCAAGCCAAACCTGCTGGGAAATATTTTCCATGTTCAAAATACATCACTTTGAAAAACAACCCAAAAATCTCATGCTGGGCAGTTTCCTCTGCTTCAGTGTTTTCTGATTCTGAGCCAAAATGGCAAATTGCTTGTGGGTTTCCTTTGTTGCATTTTAATGCAGAGTGGAGTAAAAAATGCAGATTGCACAAGAAACTGAGTTCCCATGAGAGGTTTGAGTTTAAAAAAAAAAAAATTCAGGCCAGTGTGTTCCTTGTGGTTAAGTGACATTTCACTAAAAATCCAGACTCTTAACTTACCTCTATTTGAAATGCAACTGCAAATCCAGCCATCACTGATGAGAATTGTGATTCCATCTAGAGCATCTATGTGAATGACATAACCAAGTACCTAAAAGACCTGACATCATCACAAAATTGCATTCTACCTTCTGCTGTAAAAATACATCATCATTATTTCTGTGGTCCCTAAAGAGAAATTGATTTCTTTTGTGCCTCCTGAGGATGCAATGCTATTTTAGCGTAATGTTTTTATGTCTATGCCAGCTGATTGCTTTGACCCTGAAGTCCTTCTTGCAGTGCTGCTGACTTGCTGAATCACAGAGTCCATTCACATCCTCTTGCCAGAGAATAATATGCTGAATGCAAAATTTGCTGCAGCAGCAATATAAAAAATGAAATGAGATAACACACACAAAAAAAGGTAAAAGAAAATAATAGAGAAGACATAAAATAATAATAAAAGACCTGTCAGGTTCAAGCAAATGTGAATAGTGGTGTGATTTATATGCCACAAATTTGAAGTATTGGACTTCATCCCTGAAGTGTTCATATGAAACCTTTCTCTGGATTTCCCTGATGTTTCAGGGATGATAAGGACATTGAAGTAAGGGAATTCAAGTCTGATTCTTGCATCACCTGTAATTACTTCTATGGGGTGTGAGAACTGCAGAATAGTATAAAATGGCTACAGAGGAATGGAGGTTCCTGAATCTCTCCTTATTCCAGTTTTGGAGATGGAACCTTCACATGGAAGTGACTTGATCTCAAAGGTATCCAAAGGCAGTTTAGGTGTTACAACATTTAAGTACTTGAAGTATCAGAAGTTCAATTTCTTGAAAGGAAAAACCACTAAAAGTCTTGATGCTACCAATGAAGCAGCTTGGACTTAATTGCTAGTTGGACGCCCATGCACACCAGTGAAGATCAATCTCTGCCTCTCTTTTCCAAGTGCATCTGCCACTTTGGCCTCACTGTTGTGCATCTGGCATCTGACATGCTTGGTATCTGGGGTCACACAAACAGGAAAGGGGTTTCCCCCTGCTGCAATTTAACACTGAAGATACCTATCAACTGTGCCAGCTGATTTCTTCTGCCTGGGATTCACCTGATCTCTGACCAAGTAGACCTGTACACTCATTCCTGACTTGTGTCCAGTAGATGAGATTTCTGTACTGGGAATTCAAGAGATTTGTATGCCCTCAGCTTTCTTCCCTGGCAACTTTGTCGCATGAGGGAGTCATCCTGACCTGCTTGCTTAGAGCACATTAAATACAGCACAAATCCGACCAGCTGCTAACCTCTGCCCAGGTGGAGATTAACCTTCTCTGAACTGGAGCATATAATTGTTCCTTTTCTTGAGTTAATTCCTTTAAAAAAGGAGCTTGGAGAAAAGTCCTCCCATGCCTGTTGAAAGCAGCATGGTGCACAAGCTGGAGCACGCCACAGACAGCCACTTTCAGCTCCCATCTGCCTCTCTAAGAGGCATGGGTTGAGCTCTCCCCTCCCAGCAGAATGCAGCCTCTACCCCAATCCCCTGCCAGAAGGTCAGCAAAATGTCCTTCTTCACCACCTGATGCTCAGGGGTCAAGGGAGCAAGGCAGGAGGGCAGCCAGGTGAACTGAGATGTATCCTGACTTCTGATTTCCTTAAACTCTTGCACCACTCAAATCTTCAAACCATGATTGAAGTCTCGTCACTTTTTATTTCTTCCTGCTGTGTCATGCAGCCAGAAGCGTGAAACTGAGCAGGAGAAATAAAGAGGAGAGAGATTTTTTTCCCAGACATAACTGAAACAGAGGCTTACTGGGGTTCCAAAGGATTCTGGCCTTCAGACCCCTAATAAATCTTTCTTCACAGAATCACAGAATCACAGAATATTAGAGATTGGAAGGGACCTCAAAAGATCAACTAGTCCAATCCCCCTGCCGGAGCAGGAACACCTAGGTGAGTTCACACATGAATTCTTGCCATATTATACAGCTGAAAGAAAAGAGACTGCTAGGTCATAATGGAAAACTTGCAGACCTGTGTGTACAGCCTGAATTCTCTTTATCAGAGAGATTATTTAAGGACTCTGTATACCAGCCACAAGTGCTATATCCCATTAACTCCATTTTCAGCCTTTCTTTTCCTGGGTGGGCTCATCTGAGATGCTCAGCCTCCCCCAGAAAAGCCCACAGTGACACATTTTCCCCAGCAGCCTCTTCGCTGTGGTGACCTGGCCACATTTGGACATACATGCACTAGAGCACAGAACCCACTACACACCTAAACACACCCACCAAACACAGCAGGCTGGTGGGGTGAGACCACCCTGCTGCGCTCCTCCACAGCTTAATGAGGGAGGCAATTAGGGAGTCAATGCTTATTCACAGACAAACTAGGAGGGGTGAGGAAGGAGCGGTGATGCACTCCTCTCCTACCTCATGGGCTGCTCAGAGTTTCCCATAATGTAGTTATCACATTGTAACCTCACGTAAGCACAAAACAGTGATAAACACTTTGCACACAGCTAATTACTTAAGGATGCAATGACACCATTTAAGTCAGATTCTTGCCAAAAGCAGCAGTTTTACCTCATCAGATCTTAACAGGGACTCGCAGCCACTAAATGCCATCCAACTCCTACTATGCCTGAAGTCAGTTAATGCCTTATATGCTCACAAGCTGTCTGAGATGGCCTGCGTTGCTATTGCTTTTGAAACTGGTGGATTGGTACCTCAATGCTCAGCAACCAAAATAGTACGTAAAACCTCCCCTCCAAAAAAAGCACAAGCAAAAATTTCTTTTTTTTTTTTTTTGGTTATAGCTTTTAATTGAGATTAAAGACTGAGCTTAAGCTGTCTGACACTAGACTGCATTCAATAACAGCATAAAAAAGAACTGAATTTGTGGTGTTACTCCATCTCAGCTTCTGATGTCGTAAAACACATACACCATGTCTAGCTTTAGAGCAATTCTTGAAAGTCTTATATGGCTCTTTTTCAGGTACTGCTCCTTTCAGTTTCCATGACCTTTAGGACTTGGGCTTTCTCTTGCATGTCATGTGTTCTCAGATGAAACACAGGTTTCTATTATGTTTAATATCCTACCTGAGGAGGGGGAGACTATTTTTCCAAAAATAGAAGGAAAGGTAGAAAGGAAAACAACACATTAGTCTACGATTTACTGTCACAAAAACGAAGCAGTGTTATTTTAGGAAGCTGTTCAGCTAAGGATTCCCTTAGTCTCTTAATTAATTGGAAATAAATCGTTAGCTAACTCCTCTCTCTGCGTGGCAGTCACACTGGGTAGTCCTCTTCTCTGCACCCACATGGGAGCAGTGACCCTGAGCTGCTATGAAAGCCACTCCGATGTGTGGAGGTATAACTGGGTATAAATGACTCATTAATCCTTTAATTCTTCCGTTCACAATGATGCTCAAGTCTAAATGACAATGACATGACCCTTTTTCGAAACGAAAGGGATGAATCCTTCTTGTCTGCTCCCCACTGCCTCTGTTGCTGTTGTTCTTATATTCTGAATAAGATGGTGGCCATGGAGACATAAAGCAAGGACTATAAACTCTTTAATTTGTTCCAGATGTGTCTGATGAGACTCTACCTCTTACCACATGATCTTGCATCTGTAATAACTGGTGTCAGTGTATTGATCAGTGGAGGCAGCCAGAGTAAAGTCAGGCTTCTCCCTCACATGGAAAATCTGACAGCAAAATTTGCAGGGGAGCTGGGCTGGGCTCTGTGGGGCACAATCAGAGCTGAGTTATGCCCTGTGGAAATGCAGCATTGTTTCCCCAGCCCATGCAGGGGGTGCGTGGCTGACATACACTCGCTGTGGGAGAGAGAGACTGTGAACATGCTCTGGGACTTGCTAGTTTGGCTGCGGTGCTGAGGAAAATAAAACAGATGCAGCAATGGCATAGCTGCTGTGAATGACAATGCTGAAAGAGTCCTAGTCTGCCTGACCGTGGTCCCACATAAACAGCAGAATGAGCATTCTAGGAAAAGAGATCCTGGTCGTCTAATAAAGACAACCACACAGGTGAAATCAAACAGACCCAGGCTGGGATTTAACCACATTACCAAAGCAACCCGCAGCCTGTAAATACCTGAAAACAAATTTATGTGGGGTTCATGCTGACTTCAGCCAATGGGGAGGAAGGAAAGGAGGAAAGGTTTCTGGTAGGAAACCCTGGGCGAGGAGAGCCTGGCAGCAGGAGCCGAGCAGGATGGCAGGAGCCCCTCTTCCCCAGCATTCCCCCACCTGGCAGGACCACAGCCTGGGGCAGCAGAGGGCTCATCCAGGACTGCCAGAGGATGTGCTGATTCAGGGTCACCCCTCAGCCCCTTTCTGCCTGTCAGCAGGGCTGCCGCAGGGCAGAAACCTCAGCAAAGATCCAGCAGCACCATGGTACTGCTTCTGTGAACTGTGACTATGTCTTGAGTGCATGAAGGTGACTTGAGCTCCAGGTCTCTACCCTGCTATTAGTGTATGTGACGCCAGACCTGTAGCATGCTATAGCAATGTGTTAAGACTCCATAAGTACTACACTGGGTGACTCAAACATTGCTGATGTATATTCAGTGCATCTCAGAAGAGAGGCTCATTCCTTTGGAGGTTCCTCTGTTGCCATTTTTAGTTTATGAGGTAAGAATTCAAGAACAGTCTGTTATCAGATCATTAATACAACCTCCTTATGCTTTATAGGAAAAGAGAGATTGAGGTTTTTCTTGTTAAATATAATTATTTTTATTGCTGTAAGATTAACATGTTCCTGTTTGTCAGACTTTTGATTGGAGTTCTAGGGTATGTTTATAAAAAGTCACACTACCACCACTAATATGACATTGCCTTGATAAATGCTATTACTTGACCAAGTCAATACGACTTTATACTGTTTGTGACTCAGGTTCTTCAGAAACTCTTTCTACTAGTCACATCAGTGCTGCCTGAAAGATCTAAAATACTTAGATTTAGATCAAAGCTCACATGCCAGCTCAGATCCTACTGGAGATCATTGAGATTAGTTCATGTTCTTAAAGAGGCAGAATTAGAAATATTTGACATTACAAAATAATTCAAAGTATTCATTCCCAATAGGAGTAAAGAAACATAAAATAATAAGGATGATAAAGAATAATACATTTCTTTTCAAATCTATATTTATACAGCACCTTTTATATAAAGACTAACCCAAGACTGTAGAATGCTGTGATTTAACAAGCAAGAATTGCTCTTCCCACAACCTTGGCATAATCACCTGTGCAGTAGAAGGAAGCAGACCTTTAACAGCACATCAGAGTACTGTGAGTTTGGATGTTAACTACAGTGTCTCTGAAAATGTGGGGGAATACAGACAAAGGGAAGCCAATAACCCAAAATAGAATTTGGCCAGGAAATGAGGCTGACTCACTCTCCCAAGAATTATATTGTCTTCTTCTAACTTTTCCTACAAAAGTTTAAAATCTAGTGGCTTACAAGACGTTGTCTGGTTTTCATTGTTATTATATGCCCTTATCGAGCAGGGAAGTTGGCATGTGAAAGTACTGTCAAACACAGTTTGTGTCAGACACTTGGTGCAATAGCAAAACCAACTCTGATGACAACATTGTGATCTTGGGCCCTGAGGTTTCTTTCCCTCTATTATTCTGCTGTTGGGAGAAATGTCCTCTTGAATGTTTCTTGACAGGGATGTGCACAAACTGCTACATCGGTGTTTACCGATGGCAAACACCAAGGTGATTATGCCACAAAACTTCTTTCAAAAACTATGGATGACCTGGAGATACACCTTACATTATCTCCAAAGCTGTTTCCGATACAGCTCTCTCTTTCTGTATGCTTGTGCTCACTGCCTGAAATCTTTCAAGCACTGCCATTGCAGGGTGATCTTTATGAAAATTAATTCAATAGCTGGATGGCTAATACGGCATTTTGGTTTCTGATAGAGTCCACATCAATGCTGAAAATAGCAACCTGAAAGCACGTTATCTTGGTGCTTGTATCTGAATCAACAAAGTGATCCAATTCATTTGTTTGGAGTAGCTTGGCCACTGAGCTGTGAAGCTCTGGCTCCAGCTTCTAATTCATTTCAGATGTTTTAACTGGAAATCCTTTTAATGTGCCAGCCCATACGCAATTAAATTCACCTTGTAATATATTCACCTTTAAATTAAAACAACTGTGTATAACTAGAAGGAATGGCTCTATCTTTATGATGGATAACAGTAAACAAATGAAGACATTGTAACTGTTTATACAGTGTTTTCCTGAAGGTGATTAACAGAATAACAGAATAATTTAATCTCATTCATTTTAATGTGTATTCTTGAAAGTAATGCTGTTGTTAGATTTTTATTCTAACATAGAAGACATCACTAAGATGATTTAAGGCAGGAAGACTGTTAATCTTAGATTTAGTAGCCCTGTTAGATTACCAGAGGAGAAATCGCTCCTTTTTGTTTGTGAGGCTCTAGAAATAGCCCAGACCTGATGTAACTAGTGCTTAAAAATAAAGCAGTTTGCATTGATAGCAGACAAATTGATTTATCACTAGGAAAGAGGGAACCCCTCTGAGGAATCTCCCACAGTCTATACCCGGTGTGACAGAGGAATTCCACACACACAGAGTGAAAAAGAGGCTTTACATGGTCCAGCTTGGCTACTGACAAACAAGCAATGTAAGAATAAGAACTAGCTGGATAAAAATTGCATCAATGATAGAAAACTATTTCTGTGTGGCATATTGTGGGGGAATTATACTGAAATAGATCAGTTCCTTGCACACTTTCTGCAGAGGGGCTGTGTGCTCTCATACACCTCCCTCCCAACGCATTTTCGCCATTACCAGAAAAGTCAGCTATTCACGTCATGTCCTTTCATGCCATTTTTAATCTATTATTTAGTTAAGCCAAATATTTAATTAGAGATTCCAATAGAAAAGCAATTAGCAAGCTTCCTATGTAGAAGCAATAATTATGAAGCAGCTTAGTAATAGAAGAATGACTAATGAACAACATTTCGTTGAAATTATGTTTAAAGAATTTAGTGATATGTTTTAAACTGCTGATTTATTTTTGACTCACCAGCCCTTGTAAAATACAAACAAAATCCTCCCAGATCTCTTATTTTGGGTTGTAATTCTTCTTGCTCTGTAAATGCCAGCATGTCACTTTGCAACACAGTGACATCACAATAGAAGAGCATGTGGTGATAGCATCGCATGCCTACACCATAACAGTAAATTTTTTGTGAGCAAGAAAATAGTTTCCAGGGCATTAAAGCAAAATTGCAGGTTCCAGGATGTGGACTTGCCTTGGTGAAATCAGGCTGATCCTATGAAAGCTGAGGCTTCAGCCAAAGCACTTATTTGTAGCAGGATACTTTGTAAGAGCAGAACCAGATAAACAGGAAACACTCTCTCTGTCATCTAAATAATAGGCATCCTCACCAGACTTCTATTCATGTAGAAGAACTATTGTAATTAATGGATTTATGATTATGGGGTTCAGGTCAGAGGTAAGAACCACTTTGGCTGACGACTGAGAGGTAAGTGTTTGTGGAGTAAAATGAGGAAGGAGGGATGGAGCTGCAGGAGGAAGGGGCAGAAGAAGGAGGGAGAAGCAGGCGAGTGCTGAGGGAGGGGCAGCTGGGGTACAGGATCTGTGAGCCATGCATGCCTGTGGCTTCTTGTGTCACTGGAACAGTGCTACAAAGGAGCAGGCAAGGAATTTAGCTGTGCATCATTTACTTTATATCTGGTAGCATCTCAGAAAACTCTCCCTTTGGAAGCAAGTTCAGAAAACACTTGCAATACTTGAATGCAATATCTTAAAGCAATTACAAATACCAAGTTATAAAGGAGTTATCAGACACTCAAAAATCTTTCAAAAATCAGAGATAAGGAAACGATCGCTATCTTAATTTCATTTCTGCCTACGGAAATCACCTTCTCCAACCACTACACATCTGTCCGGTCTGCCAACTGTCTAACCCCTATTTTCATATTCATTTTAGCAAATGGATAGCAAAGAGATAGAGTAGCTACTTTGTTCCTTTCATGTCTAAAGCAGGAATATCTTACCTGAATTAAAATTATTCAAGAGTGTCCATGTGATCAGTGAGACTGAAGGCAGATGGTGTATGGATGCTGTGCTCCAAGCCTTCCTGACTCTGCCATCCCTCTACCCATCCCTCCCTCTCACTCCCAAAACTCAGGCATCCCCAACAAAATCTGAGAAATGTTCTCCAACAAGGTGGTGAAATACATAAAGATCATCACTCTGCCTTTATCTTCCCAGGCTTTACCATCCATGGATATGTAGCCTGGTTAGGGTAAAACAAGGTCATCTTTACACGTATCCTACCCAGTTTTCCCACAAGTAGTACCTAGTCTCCAGCTGCCATTATAAAGTGGATTTCTAGAGAAGCTATAGACAAAGTCTGTCCTTGTGGACTCATAAACTTGATGCTATAAAATAAGAAACTACCAGCTTCTTCCCTTCTTAGACACTCTTTCATTATCATCTTCACAGAAGGCAGCTAGTCAAAACTGAATGTAGGTAAAATGAAGCAGGTGCAGGCCGAACAGAGTCATTTGTTTGCCAAATGCTCATGCATCTAAGGCTTGCTTAGATACATGAGCATTTGCATAGTGTTCTTAGATGAAGACTTTGTCTGCTACAGCAAAAATCAGGCATTTCATGTGGCTTTGGGAGCGGTATGCTCAAGTAGAATAGTGGGTCACTCAATCGCCCTGACATAGTTTTCACTTCAGTGCTTTAAATAATCTGAAAGTCTGCTAGGAAGGAAAAATAAATACAGAAAAAAGTAGCTTATTTTATCCTTCACCTAATTGGTTAGGGTATATGTCAAATCCTGGGTAGTAAGCTTAAGTAAGCTTCATTTTGTTTAGAAGCAAGATCAAGTACCCTGGAAAAGGCAGCGGGTATTCGCTTTGTAGAACAGAGCTCCTTTCACAGTTCGAGCCAAATCTCACCGAAACCCCAGGAACCTTCACATTCAGTTTAATTGGGCTCTGTGTCACAGCAGATTGGTATAATTTTCTAATAAAATACCTAACTTACTCAGAAATCCCTCCTAAGTTTACTGGGGAGAGGATCTGTCACAGGGTCTGGATGTGTCCTATAAAGCAAATCAGGCTTTCCACCTTCAGAGCTGATCTCTTGGATTTGTTCCATAAAGATTTACAGAGACACAAACTAGAAACAAAGACTCCTAAGGAGAAAAAAAGGGCTTGGTTTTGAAAACTCTTAGGTCATAAAAAGATAAATGAACTAGTGTATTGAGCAGTGGCTGTCTGGTAGGTAGGCAGATAATCTGACAGGAAACATTCGCAGTTCAGATCTGGGTATCCACATTCCAGTGAAAAGGACAGTACAAGCCTGGGGACTATGACAGACTGGGTTCTGTTAACAGAGAGAAGAGCACTCAGTGTGACTGAGAACACCGAACACTGGGGATTAGGAGAAGCTGCACACCTTAGTGTTGTGATTAATGGAGAGTGACCTGCTGTCTAATCACTAATTTTGGGAAAGCCTGCAACTTCTTCAGGAAAAGAGGAGCACTGATGTAGGGCCAGACATTGCTTCCACTGCCGTTAATGGCAAGACATTTAATTATTTCGGTGAAGAAAGGATCATGCCCTTCGGTGAAGGCATGAAAATGTGTCTACATACTAATGAACCAGCATCAGCAGGAGAGAAAGCCTGTTGTACGAAAGCAGCTAATTGTAAATGCAAGTCCAAAAGAGATTCTGCATTTATGTTTGCAAAAGCACAGGCAAGACATGAAAGACAAGCCTTTTAGCCAAGGAAAATTGATATGAATTCAATTCCCCAGCTAAGGCACCTGTGCAAACAATACCATCCCCAGGCAGTTAAAACAGAGAACTCCACAGCTAATAGAGTAATGTTGATTAACACCTGACCACTTCACAGGGAGTGAAGAACAGATTTGGCAGATTTGCTAAATGAAAGGATGTCACCTGAAAAACCATTTCACACTCAATGCTTCTACAAGAACATTCTAGATTTGATAAGCTCTCCTCAGCCAAAAGTGGAATGTTTAACTATTTCTGTGAGGTAAGGAAAAAAGTTTTGATTTGGTAAGTCTAAATATTCCATGAATATAAGCATTAAAGAAATTTTGCTTCTAACCATTTAAAAAGACCAAGCATTTTTGCTGTAAACCAAGCTAATGTTTTAACTAGAAAAATATTTTGACACAAGTGGGTATTTTAGTAGTTTAGAAACATTCTTCTAATGTTTTTCCAAAGTAGAAATTTAGTTAAATCAACTGATGGTCATGAGTAATTTCAATATAAACCTTTTTTTTTAATATATATATATTCAGTAGAAAGAGTTATCAGATCAACTCTGCTGCAAAAAAAATCTGGTACAAGAGGTTTTGACAAAGTTCTGAGAAAATTGGTTACAGCACCTGGAGACCTTGCTGCAGCAGATTACATCACACCAAGGTCTTGCATGTGGTGTTTAGCTCTTCTTTGGAAGACTAAATTTGGAAGTGGCTCTTAGAAACATGTAGGAAAGTGAGACAATCTTTTTCTTTTTTCTTTTCTTTCCTTTTTTTTTTTTAAAAAAAAAAAGGAAGTTTCATTGCCCAGGAGATTTTACTCTGTGGAAAGCAAAGCATGCTTCATTTGTGTTTGCATTCAGCTTTGGTGGTTCCACTTTGGGAGGGAAATTAACACCATGTGTTGATCACTGATATTAAAAAAAAGAAAAAAAATCTAGCATCTAAAAAAACAGCTGACAGGCCTGTTCTTATCCTATTGCTAGGAAGACTAGAGATTTGTGGGACCAGAATAGTTTCCACCTTATATTAAGGTCTGTAACTAGATTGACAGGAGTTAGTAATCAGAACCCTTTAGATGTTTTTGGTATCATGCACGTATATCACCCACCTAGCCTCAGGCTAACCTCCGTTTAAGGTGAACTTGAAATTTATTACAAGTTAATTTAAAAAAAAAAAAGCCACCAAACTATTAGGTATCTGCCAACAGCTGAGCAGGGCAGCAGCCTGTCACGCAGACTGGGGCTTTTCTTAGCCTCTGACAGCCAGCTCAAGCCATTCCTTGGCTGCCCAAAGCAGCCTATTCACAGTCCAGCAAAACACAGACAGTTTTTATTTACAGCTTGCCAGTATCATCCAGACCAGCAGCTAATTGAAACTGTACTATTTTAATGCTTGATCTTTGCTGAGCTATAAATGATGACCCCTGAAAAAGTATTTTCCCTCATACACTTACACTGTGCATCTTGTACTCGCATTCCTCAAATTTCCAAGCAGTCACTGAACAGTGCCAAAAGCTCATTGAATATTATGGACCACTGAATCATCATGAAGTGATTTTTGAGTGACATAGGAAAGCATTTTATATAAAAGACTTCATGGATTGAGAGGGAAAAATGTAAGTAAGCCCTTTTAGCACAAGTTGGGAACTAGGTATAGGATATTAGGATTAAAGTTTGGAAATTGTGTTCATTTCAATTTGTTCCAATCCCAGCTCTGCTGGATGAGTCAGAGAAATGCTGGCAGGCAGCTGTGTGAGAGACTACCCTCACAGGAGATAAGGAAACACTGTAGGATACGTTGAATACCTCTATCAACTTGGTTTCACCACTGCTTAAAAGGAAATTGCAGTGCAGGAGCCTACCCCAGCTTTTACATGTGTTTTCTTGCAGGACTCTGCTGTTAATTAGTTTGCAGAGTAGGAGAGAAGAGAGAATTTATCTAAGGCTGTGGATATGGAGATTGAGAAAGCTGAATTTTGTCTGCAGGAAAAAGGAAAGAAAAATAGGAGTAAGGAAATATTGTGCAAGAAAGGTTGCTATGTAAAGCCACATAAGGCTGCCAGTAGAAGATAAAAATATAAAACACATTTGAAGTGAAATAAGCACAGAAGGATTCCACTATAGGAGGACAGAATTATTTTGCTTCATATAGGCAGACTTCTAAGGGCAAGAATCGTGCTTCTTTACCATTTCCTATCTAGACAAGGACATGTCTAGAATGTTGTCCATTCTATTTACATACTTATCATTCACGTTGTTAAAGATCAACCAGAAATGGAGATCTACTGTCCTAGGCACTGTGTGGATGAAGAGAAGGAAACAGCCCACATCCCGAATTGCTTACAGTCAAAACAGACAAGACAGTCAAAAACTAGGGAAAGGAGATAGAAATCCACAGCAGCAAACACAATGGTACTTTCACAGCCCTAGTATCACTGGGGGCAGGGACAGGAATGTGATAAGCAAAAGGGAAAGACAAAGCAAAGGAAGGAGTGAGAGAAGGAGGACAGGGAGGAGGGAGGAGAGTGGAACCGTCAGGGACAAGTTCAGGGGAGGGCAGCCTTGCAGAGCCTTGGATGAGGTGGGCATCGCAGCCAACAGTTGCTTGGCACCAGCTGGTCAAAACCGTAGAAACTATTATCAGTGTCCATGAAGTTCAACTCACGTTGTCTGCAGCTGTTGGCACAAATGCCCGGTTACACCCCCAAAGGCTCCACATTTGGAAAGACAAGAGGTCCTAGTCATACAGATAGATACAATTTTTCATTTGCATGTTTCTAAATATGGAAAGATTGGAAACATTTTTGTCAGTGTATCTTATTCTCCAAAAAAAAGCTTTTTGGGTCAGGCAAAATTGCATGGAAATCCCTAGTAAATTAATTAAATTGTTTCAGTGAGGGAAAAGAAATGTGTTTATTTAAGTTCAAATTTTTACTTTGACATTTTTAAACAAAAAAATACTTGGATTTATTTTTTAAATTAATTGGACTAAAATACAACTTAATTTTATTTGACCTCAAATGAATCTTAAAAATGTTGACTAAGCTCAAAATGTTGTCATGTAGTGTCCTGGATGCAATATGAGCCTGATGTTATTTACCAGCAAAATGAGGAGTGCAATGAAAACTTGGCAGTTGTGCTAAGCACAGAATTCAGAATTTATCTTTAATGCTACTTTAAAAAAAATTATTTATTTTACATAATACATTGATTTTCTGGTTTGTTTTGTATTTGGTTTTTTTGGTTGATTGGTTGGTTGGGGGTTTTTTTGAGATGATCTAGACAAATGTACACCTCATCAGTTGGTCCAGAAAATTTTCCTTGTTCATCACTGGGTATGGTTACTTACCCTGCTCTCAAAACATACATACTTAGCTTACTTTCAGCTTTTCAGACACTGGACCTTTTCCTTCAAACACTGGAGGAAACAGAACTGGATGCCTCTTACTCCACAGGTTGGCTGGTTCAAGGTGAGAGGAAAGGGAGCTCTGGAGTTGAGCTCTTTCTGTGAAAATTACCTTTCCGCAAACATTTTTGCAGAGAAAATGAGAGGCTCCTATGAAGCATCTCAGCAGTTCTCTATTTCCACGGTCTCACACAAGCAAAGGGGCAGCCTTTAAGGAGCCATTCCCTGATTTGGTTTAAGTTTAACGGACAAAGACAATACCCTAATTTGCACCCAGGAATTAAATCAAAACAGAGTGTAGCACAGACTGCATCCTTCAAGAAAGCCTGGTCAGCAAGCTAGCAACAGCATGCCACCCCAACTGTAAGTAATCCTAACCCGTAGATAAACTATGCAGGGCCTAAACTGTGCTCTGCGCTTGGCACAGCAAATAGGCAAGCTAATGGGCAAAGAATTTACAATCTAAATTTAGATGTGCTGCTGCAATGAGAACAACCAACATCATGATTATGGACTAAGGGAGGTTGAGAACCACAGCCTTCACCTCAAAAGGTAACTTCTTGTGTCTGGCACAAGTAAAGTTTTGTCAATGCTTCTATTAATTTTAAAGATATCATTGCATAAACTTAGACCTCATTTGAATAGAAACAAGCTTTACTAGGTAGTGGCAGAAGAGGAGGACAATACCTCTGTGAGTAAGACTTCAAAAGCCCTTCCACTGTGCACAGATTGGAGGCATGAAGAAGAGGTCACCCACACTTAGATCAAGGACACCATTCTATGATTCTATGATTGTGACATAACTGTGAACAAGTACAAGAGGCACTTAAAGCTGCAGTCTAGAGAGTTACAGAAAGTCTTTCAAGCCAGTTCAAAGAGTTTGAATGTGATATGTGTTTGTTAGGAAACCAATGAAGGATCTGAAGGGAAGAGAGACTTGGATGATACCCCACCTTTTTTTTTTTTGACAAATCAAGAGGGAACACGAACAAAACTGTAGACGAAACCACTGCAGTAATCATCCAACCACTGGTACGTCTCTGCACCATATTCAGCACAGTTCCTTGCCTAATCAGGGAGGCTCCATGGCAAACATCCTTTCCAAACATGGACCTGGGGCAGGAACTTGGCTCTTGCTGTGCTTGCCACACAGAGAGAGGAAATAAGACCAAAAAAGAAAAAAGACATTTTTCCTCACTGAGAGAATTTTAACAGATTTTTACAATGTTCTGTGCATGACAGGAGTCCAATAAAGTGACAAAAAGAGAATGTCTGATACTACCCGAGCTCCAAACACACTTCCTTCATGGCTTTTCATAATTGCTGCTTGAAGTGCAAGTTTATACCTCTTACTTACCAGACACATGCACACACTTCTGCCCCCCCACTTCCAAAATATGGAAGTATTTAGATCAGTGCAACGATGCAGGCAAAGGTGAAAAATGGTTGAAGAAAATAAACAAATTGTGTACAGATTAATTATTATGATTCAGTTCATGTTTTGCAGCTTCAGATGCTCAACATAGATAAAAATGTCAGTTTAGCTAGTTCACAACAGGCTAAGGTCAGCTGAGAATGAAGGAAAGTATTAAAATTATAGGAAACATAAGTCCAACATACAAACCAAATACATACTACCCACTGGTCGAAACAAATTTTTTTGAGATAAGTCTTCTATTATATAACATACAGGGTTCCATTACAGTGAAAAAAACCCTTAAACAAACCACAGATTACTTCCACAGGTACTGCACAGTGATATAGCTGTACTCATTTCCAAACATGCACAGTGAGAAAAAATAGTGTCTGATTATAAGGAAAATATTTCAAAGAAGAAAACTAGTTCTCTGGCAAGAGAACCATGAATTACACTCAAAAAATATTTGGTGGGATTTACACAAGCTTATAAATGTGTAGATGTTCACCATGAAGAGTAAGCAACTGAGAAGCTTTTTCCAAGCAATCAAGCATCTTCTACTTTTTCGTCTGCCGATCCTCAGAACAGTCATTGTGAGTTAACCTGACATTGCTGGAGGTTTATGTTTTTCAGAGAAGTGTCTCTTCTGCCTCACTTCTAGCTATGACTTTATTTCACCCTTTCTTTAGGACCAGATTTTGTCTGTCCTCTGAACTATAGCAGAAGTGTGGCCCAGGGGTGCAACATCTGACCTAAGCAAGATATCTACAAATGCCATCGTCTGCATCCAACTCAGTTTTCATAACTCACCTCATAGTTATCGGTGAGGAACAGGCACTTCCAGAAAGTGATTCCCCTTGTCCATACATAGACTTCTAAAAGAGGCCTGATGTATTGTGTCCTCGAGAGCAGGAAAGGAAAGAGCTCCTTTCTTGCCACTGACAGAAAAAGGGATGGACAGGGATACTAGCTAAGAGACAAGACAGAAGATAATAATTAAGACACTAGATGTTTAAATTGTAGATACAAAACAGAGGCATACTGTCTTGAAAAAACTATTTTCTTCCATGCTTCAGAAGCAGAAATATTTTGTCCCTGATATTGTCACTCTTCTTTTTTTATAACTCCACAGCATTAAAATTAGACTTTTTCCTTTTTCTGAAGAACAACATTCAGGATTTCAAAATGGGGATGAAAAGGTATCCAAAAGGAACAACTCTGGAATAAAGAGATGTTCTAATGATATAATTGGGCTGAACGGAGGAATAACATGATCTGAAGCACATCTAATGACAATCATGACCATATCTGCAGCATTTTATTCATGTATCTGCTAGACAGAGAGAGAAAACACAATTGGTGAAGAATCTGAGCCCCATAAAAAACAATTTTCTTTTTTTTCCATTGCCTTTTGTGAAAATTGGATTAGATTCTTGGTGCTCATAACAAAACACCCAATTTATTAGAATATCATCTAGTGAAAAAAAGAAACACAATGGGAACATGTGTACATTTGCTAAAACTGAAAAGCTTTTCCTCTTTTGTTTCAGCCTCAAGATCTTAATTTTAAATAATGTTATGAACAAGCAATTATAATTCTTGAGGCAAGCACCATGTTGCAAGCATTGACGACTAAATAAAAATCTCAGGGGACAGAAGAGGGAGAAAAGCAGATAACTCGAGTGAATGACAAACCTCTTTTCATTTCTCTGGGCATGTACAGGTTGGACTTTGTGTGTACTTATCAACTATCTTGATGCAGTTATTAAATACAAGGTCATGACAATATTAAATATGAAGTGCTGTGGTACCACACCCAGGTGATATCACTGGCATGTAAAGGTCTGGAAATAATCTGCTGCTTATCAGAGCTTTGAGCAGGGCTGGACACTGATCTGAAGGAGGGGAGGGAGCTGCAAGACGTCTCCTGTGACCCCATGGAAGCCACGTTTGCCACCCCAGGCAGTGCCACTTGGATGGGAGCTACCGATTCTGATGTTTCTAAACCTTTTAGTAAATCTATGCATTTTGTCATTCTAGGCAGGATAGAAAATGAAGCTCCAGGCTGCTTTTCTCAAACCTGAGCTTTGTTATCCTGTGACAAATAGCATTTTGGTAAAACTCGCAGTTTGCAGCCAAATGGCTTGTGCAATGTCATGGCAATATACATTCTTCCAGGTTGTCTCAGCAAAGGAAATGGGATGCACTTTTTTAAAGCTTGAAAATTATAGGGATGAACATAGAAAATTTTTAAATCTGAAAATGCATCACTGGTGCACTAAAGTACAACCTAATACTGTGCAAGCAGGGTTGTTACAGTGTAGTGGCGATGTTGAAATATTAATGAATGTAGTAATAGTCCCGTAAAGCTCTCATTTTGTGTGTGAATTTCAAGACTTTGGAAGGGAATATTCTACTCTGTGGACACAGGCCTTTCCAAAAGGACATCTACTTTCAGTTATTCAAACAGTCTCTGCTTCCAGCCTGAGTATTATAGTTTGATATGGAGAGAGAATGCATACAGAAAGAGCAGGTGTTTAGATCACAGTTCTTAACTGAGGATATAGTTCAGAATTTCATTTCAGTTCAGGCTGAATCAGGATTAATTTTATATAGTGCTTTTTATGGTTTTGTGGTGTTTGTATGGATCGTTCATTCTTATTTCTTGTTTGATAAGACAAGTAGTCTTATGAGATCCTGTCTTCAGATTAACAAGCTGAAGTCACGCACCTTTCATGGTTTGAATAATACATGTCACTAAAGACAAAAGGACAAGTTCTTAGTGTCTGGATGATTTATATTGCTGCACACCACTGTCTTGGCATATTGAAATATACAGAACACAAAATGTGAGTGTTCTGTCTTTAGCAGACTTATTATTATTTTAAAACTCTATAAGATAATCAAGGAAGTCTGAGAAGTCATAAGGCTAGCTTCTTGTCATGTGATACAAATTTTTTTTTTTTTTTTTTTTCACCCAAATGGTCAATCCCTGGGGTAATACTTCTGCAAATAAACACTTGAAGGAGAAGTAAGAATTATTTGAGAGAGTTCCAGAATTTTTCATATTTCCTGCAGATTTTCCCTGGTCAGCAGACACAAATCTGCTATTCTACATCATGTTGGGCTTGCAGCAAGTTTGAAAGTCCATTTGTAGCAAATGTACTGTCTTGTGTCATGTACATTCCCTTCCAGTGCTCTAAGAGGAACTGTTGAATGCTTTGTGGGAATTTCCCTGAATTCCTAATACTGTCATGCTTAACTATTTTTCCAGATTAAATACACTGTTAAATGCCTGGTGCTCATTTTGACCATACGACTGTATTTCTCAAGCATTGGCAGAGGCGTATGTGCTCACCTCAATATGCCTTCCTAAACAGGAATCTCTGAAGTTGTTTGAGGGCACCCCTGTGAAACACTGTGTTGTGTTGAGCAAATACTCTGTTTGAAAGCCCGTCTTCTGAGTTTATACTGAAGCCCAAATCCTCAAGTGCACTGATGTGCCTAACTTGACAAAACTGAGGATTAAGGTCTAGCTGTTTATCCTGGCAGGCGTTTCTCGCCATAAGCCAGAGGAGTGGGTGCAGATGGAGAATGAGTTTCTTTTCCACTTTTAGAAATAAGCATTTGAGCTGAGGAGGGAAACAGACTGAAAGTTTCTAAGACATTCCTCTGCACAGCTTAAGGATTTATCTCTCTGCTATAGAGAGCCTAATGCATTTCACTATGTTCTCAGCAAAGCAGTCTTGGTTCTGGCCTTGTGCACTTTAGGAGACCATGGCTTCATTTTTTCAAGCCCAGTGACCTGTCTGTATTTCTACCTGAGGCTTCTGATGTGCTTCTGATAAGCTACAATTACAGGTGAACAGGTAAAACAAGAATTCAAGGACATTGCTAAAATGCTGGGCTCAGCATCCGTTACTCCTCCCCTTCTATCACCACTTTTTTTTTTCTATGTTAAAAACATAACAGCAGCTGAGAAAAAATTTTCATAGGCCCATGCCATTCTCTGTCTACCTACTTGGAACTCATCAGAGAATCTGACTACTTTCCATTTGCATGGGGAAAAAAAGAGTAATGTCAAAATCCATTGAGAAATGTGAGCTAGAGAGTAGCAAGATGTATTCAGATACTACAGTAATGATAGGGATGGACGGATGGATGCATGTATGTATGGAAGTGATCTCTGCATAGAGTTTAGTTTCCAATATGCAGCCTTGTTTTTCACTCTCCTCCCATAATTTTAGCCTGAAGAGTGGAATTGGTTAAATTTTCCTGAGATAATATGTTACAGAAAGGCCATAGATTTCATGGTCATTTTAAGCCAGAAATGCACCAGAAAGATGTGATCCTGTCCACCCTCACATTCAATTCCTTGTTACCACCTTCTTTCCCTTCTACTACACCTGCAACCGTGCAGTATGCACTAAACTAGGTCCCATGGGTGATATGGACTAAAACTAACTTGTAGAAAAAGAAAGGGTGCCAATCTCTCCCTCTCCACTCCATCCTCCAAATGTAGTTGTGCATAGATCCATAGTGATTTTGCTAGCACAGAATGAAAGGTAGTAGTGGGCAATCAAAAAGCAGAGGAAGACAGACAGGAGAGAATGATTCAAGCTCTCTGCCTACATACCTACCTACAGCAGGACCCAGAGAGAGTCCAGGCACAACCCCCATAACTGGGGGGTCTCTTTTCCTGCTCTTCCAGACCTCTGCAATTCTTTTTCTTACAAAGCTAAAATACTGCTTTGTTACTTCATGTTGCTGCGTGTGCATGCCTATGTGTGGAAGTGCGCAAGCATGTGTAGGAGACCTGATATTTCAATAAGAAGGTAAAGATTTGTGACCTATACCTGGCGAGAAGCCTATTCCAGTATCTCAGCAGGGTTGTTTGAGAGATTAAGTAGTCCTTGCTGGAATATGAGGGCAATTGCCAACTGCTTTGAAAGTAGGTGCTTTCCACAGGAAAGCTGGGGTCAACATAGAATCATAGAATCACAGAACGGTTTGGGTTGGAAGGGACCTTAAAGACCATCTAGCCCCAACCCCCCTGCCATGAGCAGGGACACCTTCCACTAGACCAGGTTGCTCAAAGCCTCATCCAACCTGGCCTTGAACACTTCCAGGGAGGGGGCATCCACAACTTCCCTGGGCAACCTGTTCCAGTGTCTCACCACTCTCACAGTGAAGAATTTCTTTTTAATATCTAATCTAAACCTACCCCCTTCCATCTTAAAGCCATTTCCCCTTGTTCTGTCATTAACTGCCCTTATGAAAAGTCCTTCCTCAGCTTTCTTGTAGCCCCTTCAGGTACTGGAACACCACTATAAGATCTCCCCAGAGCCTTCTCTTCTCCAGGCTGAACAGCCCCAACTCTCTCAGCCTATCCTCGTAGAAGAAGTGCTCCAGCCCTTGGATCATCCTCGTGGCCCTTCTCTGGACTTGTTCTAACTGGTCAATGTCTCTCTTGTGTTGGGGGCTCCAGAACTGGACACAGTACTCCAAGTGGGGCCTTACAAGAGCAGAGCACAGAGGGAGAATCACCTCCCTCAACCTGCTGGCCACACTTCTCTTGATGCAGCCCAGGATACAGTTGGCCTTCTGGGCTGCAAGCGCACATTGCCGGCTCATGTTGAACTTCTCATCCACCACCACTCCCAAGTCCTTCTCTTCAGAGCTGGCCTCAAGCCACTCATTGCCCCAGCCTGTACTTGTGCTTGGGGTTGCCCCGACCCAGATGCAGGACCTTGCATTTGGCCTTGTTGAACTTCATGAGGTTGGCACAGACCCACCTCTCAAGCCTGTCAAGATCCCTCTGGATGGCATCCCGTCCCTCCAGCGTGTCAACCACACCACTCAGCTTGGTGTCATCGGCAAACTTGTTGAGGATGCACTCAATCCCCCTGTCCACATCACCGACAAAGATGTTGAACAGCACCGGTCCCAATACCGAACCTTGAGGGACACCACTCGTCACCGGTTTCCACTCGGCATTGAGCTGTTGATCATAACTCTTTGAGTGCGACCATCCGGCCAGTTCCTTATCCACCGAGTGGTCCATCCATCAAACCCACATGTTTCCAATTTGGAGACAAGGATGTCATGTGGGACAGTGTCAAACGCCTTGCACAAGTCCAGGTAGATGACATCAGTTGCTTTAGCCTTATCCACCAATGTTGTAACCCCGTCATAAAAGGCCACCAGATTGGTCAGGCACGATTTGCCCTTGGTGAAGCCATGCTGGTTGTCACCAATCACCTTCTCATCCTCAATGTGCCTTAGCATAGTTTCTAGGAGTATCTGCTCCATGATCTTGCCTGGCACTGAGGTGAGACTGACCGGCCTGTAGTTCCCTGGGTCTTCCTTGTTACCCTTTTTAAAAATGGGGGTTATGTTCCCCTTTTTCCAGTCTGAAGGAATTTCACCAGACTGCCGGGACATCATGGTAGCAAATGGTACAGTGATGCAGATCTATAACACAAACATGAGGGCTCTTGTCCTTTTCTGCCACTAGCCCCTCCTTGCTTTGCACATATATTCCCCGTCACAGGATGTGGCAGTCTTGTGACTGCACAATTTTTCTTCTCCCCCTCATCCACATTCAGGTTTCAGCCTGCTCTGTAATCTCCATCACCATCAGGTCACAAAAGGTGAAAAAAAATGCAAGCTGTTACAATGGTAGCCCCAAACAAGCTCACTTACAAAATAACATAAAATGGGAGCCCTGCAGAGGTCAGTCCATTTTGTCTCATGAATTCCAAAGGAAAAGTAATTAAGGGGACCATCTGGGTTCATTTCATTGTCACCTTAGGTGCTTTTCCATACAAGCCTAGAGTTTAACTGATTTCTGATAACTCCAGACACAGTTGATGGGCGGGCAGTTTCTTCCAGGGGAAGATACCAACAATATTGTGAAGGCCTGCCTTACGTGCACGGTTCCTCAAAGGCTAAAAGCAAAGTATACCTGCATGCAAACAGCAGGGCTGAAAAATCTCAGATGATGCTGGCTGATTGCTTTCAGCTAAGTTATCCCAAGTAGGGTGTCCTGGCAGCACTTATCCTTGCCCTTCTAAGACAGCAAAGAAAACCAGAAAGAGCCTATTTGAACAGGCTGTGTCTCTGCTTTGCATTTGAAGTAATGAGAGCTCTGCAATGTGTTCCTACTACAGGCAGAAATTAACAAGAGGTCAAGTATGCCGAAAAATATTCATTCAATGACACAAAATTCATACAACATTCTTGTTGCTACCCTGCTGGATAGGCTGATACACCATGTGAATAGGCAGGCACCTTGAAAGAGCAGACATTGTTGCTGATATACACACATGTGTGTATATGCATCTATCTAAACTTTGTATTTACTGCAAACAGAGCTCAACAAATCATTTGCACTAAGTGCTTTCCAATGAGTATTATTCTCATCTTCTGTTCACTGCTTACCGAGTAATGCTTTTGCCATATGTTTCCCAGATTCTTCAGTATTTGGACAAATGATGTCTAGTCAACACTTAAATTGTGCTACTTCCTTGGAGCTGCTTGGACAAGCAACCCATTCATTCTCTGAACCAAAAAAACCGAGTCAGACAAATCACCAGGATTCCAGACAGTAAAGTGGTCTGCAGAAGGAGACACTCCTTCATTGGGGAGGGCAGAAAGCTGTAGTAAACTGATGCTCAGCTGAAGCCATCTTCCTATTCAACCCTCTACTTACTTGCTTTCTCAAATTCAGAATCACACAGGGAAGAAATCCTCTACCTTGAGACACGAAGAATCATTCCTTGGTGCCAGGTGGGCTAGGGACAAACTAAAGTGTAAGAAGCTGACAATTGCAAGAAAGAGGAAATGTAATCTATTAATTTAAAAAAATAAAAAAATGACTACTGAAGAAAAAAATTGTATTGTTCCCTCAGGTCTGTTTTCAAATGCAGTTTCATTGACGAACTTGGTTACAGCACAAGCCACTCCCTGTACCCTTAACGAGCATTTAGGTCATTGCCTCCTCTGAAGTGCAAGAGCTTTCTGAAGCAGTTTCCACAGCAATCTCATTCTCCCATCACCAAGTCAGCTACATTTCCAGAACTCAAGAGGCTGTAGAAACTGCCCGCATGTACAGTTGGATCCTGCATGATTAATCCATGCTGCTGAGATGACCTAAATTGGCTTGCAATCTGTGTAGAATCTCACCTTGCAAAGAACAGAAAGAAAAATTGACTATGTTTATGGTAGGAGAAATAATCCCCAGATGTTGCTCTACAGCTACCACTGCTAGCCAGGGAGTTTTCCATACAGTACTCAGCTTACTTCCCCACAGCCAGCTCTGCAGCTTGTCCTGTGTGCAGTCCCACAGAATTCCTCAAAATCTTATGGCATCTCTCTCCCAACCCCAGGTGTGGTCCACAGCCCACCTCTGATGAGTCCACCACTTTTCCACACTGCTCTACCATCAACTTTGTCCCAGTCCCTTGAACAACTCTATAGCTCAACCTTCCCACTCCATGAATGCATCCTCACCATAGTTCCCCTTCAGTGCATGCACATCACCCTACAAAGCTCTGCACCTTGTCTCCCCAAGTCCTACCTCCTTCACAGTCCACTTGGCAGTCATGTCATTACCAGAGCAACAGCGACATGCCAGGATCTTGGGGGTTGTATATTGCTAGTTCTTTCTTGATGATTCCTAGGTGTTTGGTTTGTGTGTTGCCAATTAAAAAAGCCTCCAATAAGTGCTCTGGGACTGTTCAAAAAAAGCATTTAAAGGCATGCTTAACTTCAGGAGCAGAAGTGATGGCATTAAAGGCAATAGAACTATTCACACACTCATAAATAAACATTTGTTGCACTGCTTTACCAGACTGGCACATTTGAAAATCAGCCTTGCAGATGAAACCCTTAGTATCTGAACCTTTCTCCTGCTGTTTTTAATAGAAAATGCCCTCATTTAGGAAAAGGTCTTTCCCATGCACACCACAGGGGAAAGTAATTATATGTGATAGAAGTCATGACTTCTATGAGGAGATACAGGGTTTCTGATTCCCTGCCTTCTTTATAGACTTATGCTTAGATCATTCCTGGTTTAATTAACTCTTAAATTTTAATTATTCTGTAGACTATAGATCCAAATAAATGATCTGATGAACAAAACATAGCTTTTAGGTCAGTGTAGCAAAACTATTTCTAATGTGAGAGGGAGAAATTCCTCAGTTTAACTATATGTTCTTAAATCCCCCTAGTCTGCTTTGACCACCTGATTTCCTTAAAAGCCATAGCAGCTCTCAGTGAAATAAGTCACATGCTCAGGGTGAAGGGAGATGCATGACTCCTGATTCTTCCTGCAGTAGCTGTATCGTCATGCTCAGCCCCTGTATAATCTTGCTGCCAACAACTGTCAGGTCTCACATGCTGAACATGAGACTAGGAAAGTAGATGTTGGTTGCTTTGCCTTTTCTCCCCTTTTCCCTCTCTTCCCTTCTCCCAAATGCCTTGTGTCACAAACACCTGCAGAGCAGCACCCTGCTGCTGCAATCCCACCCACAGGCTGCAGCTGTTCAGTAGGTCGTAGATCAGGTTGACCAGATGCCTACAAATGTGGGGAGTTGGGATGTGTAGGAGAGGCCTTGGCAGCTGGGGATTTGCCATCTGAGAGGCCATGTGTCCCTGGGACCTTGCAGGAGGTGGTACCTGCCAGCCACTGCCTGTGCCTGATGTGACATGGCTTCACCATCCTGGGGTGATTCAAGGGGCCAGCTACTTTCCCCTTCAAGGTGCTCCGGGATGGAACAGTCTTGGGCTTCTTGGGTCAGTGATATTGCCCTGATTCCCCTTTCATGATGGTGTCATCCCACTGGCCAGCAGAGCATAAAACCAACAGAGGCAGCTGCAGCCAAAGCTATTGTCTTCTCCTGTGCCATAGACATTTCTCCTGTCTGTATTTATTCCTATGCAGAATGAACCAAATAAAAACAAATGAACCCCAGGTACTAAATGTGTCTAGGAATTTAGCAACCCATCTGGTACTTCCAGTGAGATTCAGTGGTACTAAATTTGTAAGCATTTTGACATACTGGCCTTAAGACCCTACAGCAAAAGCTGAAACTAAAATTTTTTAAAAAACTTTAAAAATAAGAGGAAATATTTTTAACAGTGTGTTTCTTAAACAGGTTTCTAGAGCCACCTGAGGAAGAATGGCCTACATTCGGTTTAGATGTGAAAGGAAGTGGCATATACCCTGTTGAGGTGGCAGAGGCAAGAGGCATGAGGCCACATTTGCTGCCAATACACTCACTAAGAAAGATAAACAGGTGCAAGTGGGTTAATAGTAGCAAACCCGTGTGACTTCCTTCAAGTTTGGTATGCAGGGGGTGTACAAACCAGGACAGCTTGTGCATTCAAGGGCATGGAGGTCAAGAGAAAAAAGGGCTTGGCAGGACAGAAAAACAGCCTGCTACACACACTTCAGTCTTCTTTTTGCCTTGCCCAGCATCTCTAATGGCAGCTTCACACATTAATCATAAACGAAGGCACAGTGCTACGTAGTGTAAGGGCTGGCCAAGGGCTGCAGCCATCATGTCTTTCCAGAGCAGCCATGCCTACGCAGGTGACCTACGTACAGGATAGCGTTTCCTGATGTGATGGTGACAGCTAGGCAGTATTTTACAAGCTGCTTGTTTCCAGGAGTGTTACCCTTGGTCAAGTCTTGATGAGTTCACCATGAGCTGGGACTGCTCAGTACTAATGCAAATCTGTCCACTTCTGTATGAATGTAAACATCTGTCTCAGAAAAGAAACTCTGCTTAAAGACATCCATAAGATGCGGCTGCTCGTTGCATAAATCATTTTGCTGGGAAGATTCAGTAAGCCTAATAGAAGATGAAAATTAGGGCTGAAAATCTTGCAGCTTTGGGCTGGGGGCTGCTCGCCTCTGCATCCAAGACAGTCCTTCAGACTTGCCTTGGCCATAAGAAACGGGTGCTCCCGGAACGTGACCCAGCCCCAAGCAGATGTCTAGAACAGGGTGGGGAAGTGCCAGCAGCCACTAAGTTGTCCCTGTTCCATCCCTACGGACACCCCAGCAGAGAGGCAAGGGCACATGAGCTCAGCCCCTTGGCTGATGCTCACCCTTATCTCCTGCTGGATCACAGCAGCAGCTCTTTGATTGCAGAGACTGGGCTGTTAAGATGATGACAGGTTTCCAAACTGGCTTACTGGGGCCATACCCAGCCACCTCCCCTCTCCCCCACCACCCACCAATGCACCAGCACCAGCCCCCATCATCCCTCCTGTCCCCACCATGGGGATGCTGAGGGAAGCGGGTACCCTTTGCCAGGGCAGCTTGCACTTGTGCTGCACTGCCCAGGACTGGGCAGCCATGGTGAGGGTCACAGCACACGCTGCAGGCAAGCAGGGTGTAGGTGGTTTGGGCGGGCTGAGATGAGAGCCGGGCCCTTGGGCAGAGGTGCCGGGCCAGCCTGGGGGGAGGCCCTGCCCGCCGGGGCAGCTCAGAGAGGGGTCATGGCTGAAGGGGTTTGGAAAAACCACACAGAGTGGGCAGACACACTGCTGGGCTTCTCCGCAGCGTGCTGGGAGCAGTGCGGCCTCCCCGCCCACCCGGCAGCACCGCCCTGGTGCTCTGAAGCCCTGGGGAGGAGAAGGCGGCCCTGATGGGCCTTGAGCCACTGCTCACTCTCCTCACCCAAACACTTCTTTCTCATAGCTGAGCTAGTTTAATTCTAGCTAAAATCACTGGGCAGGGATAAACCAACAGGCAAGCGATCAAGTGATTAAGGCCAGAAATCAAAGCCGGGCCTGCAGCACTTTGTGAGACGTCACCGGCAGCCCGACAAGGAGCTCTTTGTGTTCTGCTGGGCAGGACGGTCGGCAACCCGCCGCGCCGCAGCCGCGTGCCACGCTCTCCGAAAAACAAACCTCTGCCCGGGGGTCGCGGCTTCGGGTGTTATTAGAGCATGTTGGTATTTCTGTGGGGGCTTCACTTCCCTTCTAATTTACCTCCTGCGCTGCCTGCAGCCAGTCAGCAGCACAGCTCCTCGCTTTTGGGAAGCTCCAGCTTCTCAGCATTGCAGCGTTATTTAGCTGAGTCTACCAGAGAGGCTTGTGATCATTAAAAGGGGGAGCTTTTATTGCAGTTGCCTGTCCTTTACTCATAAAAACACCTCCTTTTCATCTTGCTGCGCTGCTTTATGAAGTAGCTGGTCAGGGAGTAAAGGAAATGCCTACTTAGATGTCAGGGAAGGTGACATGGCTGTCAAACACGCAAGCAATTCAACATCATGGGGAGCCGCTGGCTGGCTGCAAAGACAGAGGGAAGTGCAAATGCATTGTGCCAAAAGTAATATTCAAGCAGTTCGGAGTAAAAAGCTAAATTGATTTAAATTAAATTGAGTTAATCACTGTGGAACTGCTGTACTGCCACATACACTCACCTTTCTTCATACCTGGTCCCAATCCTCATCTGTTGGTGCAGCACTAAGGATCTCCTCTAGAGTCAGAGATTTCCCAGACAGGAATATAGCATCGCAGAACATCTGTGCAGGGTCTGATCCATCTGCTACGTTTGTGTCCTTAGTCTGCGTCCTTGCTCTACTGTGAGTCAGACCTAAGAAGTAAATCCAACATGCCAGCATATATATGACTACTGTGCGTGCAGAGATTATCTGTGCTGCATGTGTGCACTTGCAGTGATATAATCATCTGTATGAAAAAATAGAGATGTTCTTGACCAATGTCCAGATTTATAGATTCTAATCACATAGCTGAGGAAGTGTAAAGGAACCCAGAGGAAAGAACATGAGAAAACTGTACTCAGTTTAAAGCTTATTTTCCCTGCCTTAACAGTGTAGAAAACCATTAGTGTAAATGCAAATAGGGCCTGCAGAGATTTCGACAGCAGAAGGCTAATAACACACTGCAATCAGACACACAGCTACTCCTGAGCAAATGCTTCATACCTTAGCTGACATGTGGCACTGAGCTAATATAAGTTATGCAACTACCTACCAAATGCTTATCACTGAACCAATAGCTTGTACAGTAGTAGCTTCATGGTCAATAACTGAAAATACAATCAGGCCTCACGTGAGCTGTGTAACTGTGCACTGCCCAGAGTGAATTTCTATGGCATGGTAGGATGAGTTATATTTACATCACAGAAGCAGATAACAAACATAGTTTTTGTGAAAATAAAATTACTATAAATATTTTGATTGTGTTGTCTAGAAAATAAGATTTTAAGTTTTTATAAGATGTTAAGAGTTTCTGAAATATGTAAGGGCACAGTAAAACCAGATAAAAAGAACAAATGTGCCTTTTTTAATGAATGCACATTGGCCATCATGAATGAATAAGCTCAGTAACAAGATTCTTACCCCACAATGTTGGACACAAAAGTCAATTATCACTTTGCAACCTCTTAAATATGTCTGTAATATTCAGACAGTCAGGATATGGCTATCTCTATGTATGACAGCACATTACAAATGTTCCTCTCCCATGCCTCTCCACATGCTAATCAAATGACGCTTGCTGTCCTGGAACTATATTTCATCCATATGTTCCCTCCATTTCACCCCCTCTTCCCAAGAACAACAACAGAGAGCTCTGCATGGCTATATTAACAGTGAGAAAGTGATGACTGGTTGCATGAGTCTGAACTTGCTCGGGCTCACAGCTGGCCAAACAAACCTCCCTGCATGCTGTAGCCCGCTCTCCTATTGATGAATCACAAGCATCAGTTGAAGCATTTAAAAGCAATAAACTAGTTTCTACTAGTCTGAGATTCAACTTGCTGTTTTAAGGGAGATATGTTGAAGTGGATAAAGTAGCTTGAGCCCTTCTCATTACATTAGCTCTGGCTGGTATCAGGTGGTTTGTTCATGGCTGCAGGGCTGACAAGCTTTCACATTTCTGTTGGGACTGCACCCTGCATATTTTTTCCTCTTCAGTAGTCACAGAACTTGTTGGGTGATTTGAACCGAATTTGACAACCCTCAAATATATTGTTCCCACAAAGTTCCTGCAAGGGTCACAAGAACAGGCAGCTACTAGAGGGATTTATAAGGGAGACTCAGACCTTCAGAAGCTGTGGATATTATCTACAGAAAGAAAGTCAGATAAAAGCAATGAGTGCAAAACATGAAGTCAGGTTTCTTACAGGGCTGTGTCTCTTGGCTGATTTAGCAGACAAATATTAAGATTTTCTGTCCCCTTTCCAGATTCAGCTGGATTTTTCAGCTTCCAGCTCCCCTTCAGAATAATGTTCTGGCAGTAAAAATGTTTGAGGGTTTTATTCTTATCTCAAATTTGATTCAAATCAACAAATAAGTTCAAAAGCTAAGGGGAAACAGAGCTGCATACACAGACAGCTCACTTAAAAGTGTTTCCATTTTAAAAAAGGTTAAAAATGTGAATGAAAGAAGCATGCCAATAATTCTCATTGTACATTGAAGATTTTTTTTTTTTTCTGCTGCTCACAGAATAACTTCATTTGCAAAAAAAGATTTTGTAAAAGCCTAAGTACTTCTTTCTTATGGGCAGTTTACAGGAGTGACCTTATACTGAAAATAGTTTTAGGTTTCTTCTTCTAGTGTAGCCTTTCTCTGTGTCTCTCTGATCTGTCTGGAAAATTCAGAAATCCTTAAGCTTCAGAAGGACTACCATGCACAAGCTCATCGTTATTTGCTAGTCCTAGGATAGGGTCCTCATACAGTGCAGGGGAGAACTGCATGCCATGGAGTGGATAAAACAGGAGGGAAGCCAACCTGATGGATCATTCTGATGACAGGGCTGAAACTCCTGTACTTCACTTCTCCTTGCAGGTGGGCATCTGAGTATTTTCATTCATTATTCCCAGACCTTAATTTGCATTATAAAGGTTATGTCAAAGCTCTTCTTTCAAATACAGTGAGTGGACACTACATTTTTCTTCAAAAGTATTCAACATCACAATTGCTGATGTTGGTGTTTACCTGCTTGTAAAATGCCCTTGTAACTAGAGGCTCATGTGAGTGCTAGAAGCAAAGATTTCTTCCTCTGGGGATGTGGGGTTTGAATTCCTCCAAGCAGAGAAAGGACAAGTAAACCTCTGCCAACTCACCATAACTTGGCTGGGCATTTTCACCTTTTGCGAGATACCATAAAGACTGTCTTCTTCTCTGGCTACGTTTTAAAAGTGATTGCCATTGCATTTTGGATGCAGTGTGCTCAGTTTGGGACCTTCTCAGAACACCTACTAGATTAAGTTATTAAGGGGAGATGAGCAGGAATAGTTCCAGTTTACTGATCCTGGTGGGGAACAGAAATGAGACAGGCTTCAAGCTGCTTATCATTGCCAGCTGGGAGACTTGCATGAAGAGTTTGTGCTGAGAAGGACTTTATGGGACTTTAAGTGTTTAACTTGAGTAATAATGCCCTTTTATTGGCCTGAGAGAATCATTTTAATTCTTGCATGTTGCAAAGACTACAGTTATACTAAATGTTTCAGCTCTTCAGAAAAAAAGCTATGCACCAGGTACAAAGAAGAGAGAACCAAGGATCTGCATCCTGAAGGCCCATGGGACAACGAGGAATTCCAGCCTGCAAACTGCACTCCTTTCTGAAGATAAAGGAAAAAACTCTTAAGATCCCTGCCTGACTATCTTTTAGACTAACATACTTTTCCTACCACAAATCTGACCATCAACATGACCCTGTGCATCAGAGGAAAATAAACAAAGCTGAAAGCTGAGACTAATACTGCCTTTCACCAGTGGTCTAACCCCACTGAGTCCTGTTTCCAACTGGTGGCCAATGTCTGATCCATCCAAAAGTGGTAGATGGGTAGGGAAGTAATCAAAATATGTCTTGGAGACAGAGAGAAGGAATTTTTTCACAGCCTAAAGGCAATCATGTGAGGTCCTTGCCACTGATTGCAGGCTGTGATTTGCAGTTTCTCCCACTGAAGGACATTTATCAGTGATTGGATCTTGTCATGCCTTTGTCAGTAAAAGTTTTAAAGCTCTCTACTCTCAGATATCCATCCCATGTGCTAACACTTGTACATAACACCCAAATCACCTCAGGCTTCTTTTTTTTCAGTAATCTGAATAAGTTGTGGTCCTTATGTCTCCCCTCCTACTGCTTGGCAGCCCACAAGTCAGCTTTGTGGCTCCCCTTTGAAACCTCTGTAGTATTTCCTCAGCCTCCCTTAACCAGCCGGGACCAGAAACGCAAGCCAGCAGTGGCTAACTAATGCCATGCGCTCACATCTCTACTTCTGCTTTCTAAATAACTACTAAACACTTTTGACAGAGTGTTTAAAGCCCTTATTAAAGGTAACAGCAATAGTGTTCCTGAAAGTAAACCTCCCCTGCACTCACAGTTACTCACTCAGCATTCGGGAGGTGCCGGCGTTCAAACGCTGGGTTTGGCACAGGCCTCAAGAAATGAATTTGACCTTTCTGTGTTGCCAAGGCTCTTACCTAAGCCCCATTTCTGTAGGACATGTACAATACTTGCACCACTCTGTTTCTACCTGGTTTATCTGTAGACACATCTGCACAGATGATAGCTCTGCCCATGCTCTGAGTAAGCCGGGTGAAAGCCTACTCCAGACTGGAAGCTGTTTAGACGTGTTACTGAAGTCTGTGCTCATGCTTATGGTTCCTTATTCCCCACAGAGAAAAGGCATGTCAAGAGTTGAATTTACTGTTGTGGGGCTCCTCGAGGGTAAAAATCACTTGTGCTTTCCAGCACACTGGGATATGCAGAGCCCCGGTGCTGAAGCAGTCTCAGGTCTCACATTTTTCTTGTCTAGGACCTAATTACCCCATTTGGGGTCAGCCCACTTTCCTCCCTCTACACCTCCCCAGCCCTTCTGGACGGCAGCACAAAGGTTGTGTTACAGCAGACAGATCAAGACCTCAAACCCAAATGGGCAGGCAGAGACAGTCCCTCCCTTGTCACTAACCTCACACTAGAGGAGAAAGCATTTCATTTCCCCAGGATCTGGGAACATTCTGCCCTGTGTCACCACAGGGGAATGCTGTCATGACACAGCAGCATGGCCCTTTATGATGACATGAGTATTCCTTGGGTGGAACAAATACTGGGTCCAGTATCCCCTGCATGCCTGGCTGCCCCAAGAGCTCTTCTGAGAGTCATGGCTACAGCCACTGGCCAAACACCAAACCTCTTGTACGCTGTCCCTCGCCCTGCAGTTACAAGCTTTTACCCTGCAGTGAGTTTAGGATGAAGCACTGTACATACTCAATCTATTAAATTACAATTAATTACATAATCCACTGTTAGTGTTGTGGATTTATTACAGCTAGGTAATAAAATTATTATCTGTAGATGGAAAGTGCTAAAAGTAATCAGCCTTGTTCCTAAAGCCTTTGTCCTTATCAATAATGAATAATAGTGTGAACTACAATCCTCCTTCTCCCCTTCACCACTAATGGTGGAACAATGCTAAAGTCTTCAGCTTTACTAATGGGAAAATGATAGCTAAGCTTCCTGACACGCCTGACTTAAAATAGCCATATGAGATTCACAATAATCTTTCAAAGTGTGGGTACATCCAGGGACTTCTACTGCACAAAAGCATAAATAATGTAATGCTTACTGTGACTAGCTGTGACTTCCCTGCATGCTTCCTGCATGGGCTTCTGAGCCTGCGATAGCATTACAGCAGGGTTATGTCCCTGCAGCAGTGGGGATGATAATTAAAATGGTAAACTGGCAAAGGAACATGTAAACTAGTAAAAATATAGAGAGAAGATCTTGGTGTTGTTCCTGAAGCACAGCCTAAACTAATTTATTCCTCCATTTATCAATTTAGTCATTTATTTGTAAGGTTTAAGCCTGGGATTTTCTTGTTTAATTCTCCTGAGCAGTCAGCCACCAAACGGTCTCTATGATGCTTGTTGTTGTAAATATATGTCTAGACGTAATTTAGATTAATTCACCATATCTATGCTGCCAGTTTGAATATATTACAATGCAAGTGCGTAATGTGCAGTTGAAATGCAAACTCCAAACAGGATCTGTTCTGACCTGCCTGATGTGACTTATTCTAGTAGGAAAAGAAATAAGGAGCGTGTTCTTCCCTCAGTTACAAGGTGAAGCTTTTACAGAGATGTGTAGAGTTTAATGAACTCAGACGGTACATATTCAGGGGCTAATCCTACAGTGTTGCATGGCTTCCACTTTAACAGCCACTGATCCTCTTTGATTCTTCTTTTCAAAAGAGCTATCAAGAAAAAGCAGTGAACATCTTTTTGGTACTCATCTCCAACAGGTGCTCAAGAAACCATTAAGCAGTGGCAAGTGTCATCTTCTTGTGCAGGTGTGACAGTCTGAGACAGCTGGGCTTCCTATCCCACTCTTCAATAGTTTTTTCTCCACTTGACTCATCCCCGGGTGCTTGGCTTGAAAACAGCATGCAGGGAGTGATTGCTTTAGAAGGCATCCTATCATGGTATGTTTAAATGTAACTGGACATTTCTGAGTCCCTTTTCCATGACACAGGAAAGTCTCTGTGTAGGGTTTAACCTTCTTTACTGAACCTTTTTGAATATGTGTCTCTGAATTTCTTTCTCCTGCTATTATTTAACAAAAATAAAATCATATGAAAGCAGAGAGTTACTTTGCATCAACTTGAATGAGAGGCAGGCTAGGCCAGGCCACGTCTCTGAGAAAATTCTAATCTGTAAAGTATTTCAGGGTACATATTAATGATTTCTTGAAGTATTTGTCAAGCTTCTTGTTACAGAATGTGAGAAAGTGGTATAGCTTATTATGTAGGGGCAAGTCCCATCTAAAGACAGTTTCATTGCCTTACAACCAGAGACTGTATTCAACAAGTGCAAGACACATTTATGACTGAGCAGAAGTGACAATCAAAGCCCTTTGTAGTAAGAGAGACTGGGAGTTTCTAGAAGTTGCTGCCTCAGGTAATTCGCCACATGGCAAACCATGGCCACAGCCAAGGCACATGATCCGAGACATCTCCTTGTGCCTCTTGAAAGCCTTAGCACCAGAGACTGCGAAAGGAGAAAACAGATAGTAAGAAAAGTATTGTCACATTCATCTAAGCTGGAAAGTTAGAGCTTCTTATGGCAGGAACTCTCTGGAAAAGCAATCCTGGAAATGGGGGGGCAGGGAAAGTGCTGGCTGCTCTTTGCTTCTACTGTACTTAAGGGGATAAGCTCCATGTACATTCTCTGATAATGACTGGGATTGCAAGGAAGGGAAATGTTTGATTTATGTAGTCGTTTTATACCCATAGCTAAAACAATTCTGCCTAAATATTGGCTAGTTTATCAGGTTAATTGGCTGATGTATTTGCGTAGATGTGTATATATGTATGTGTGTATGTTTATCTACACTGACTCTACTCTATGGTGTGATTTGATTCTCTGGGCTCTCCCAGGAGATATTCAGTTCCCTCTGCTGCCACCTTGGTCAGCAGGAGATATGTCTGTTTGGCATCTCCCAACTTACACCTTAGGAACTGATAATTTGAAAGTGTGATACAAGCAGTGATGAAGTGAAGCTCCCAGCCCCATCTTGTACATGGTACATGTCCTGTTCTAGAGCAAAAAGTTTTAATATCAGCTAACTACTTGGAAGACAGATAAAATTTACAATTTCAGAGAAAATGAATCTGAGGCACATAAAAAAAATAAATGACAAGTTCCAGGCCAGTCAATATAGACAGAGAATCTAGGACTTGGAAATCTGATTTTGTGCTTTGACCAAAGTCCTTCAATGCCCTTTTAACATCCTCCTTGAAAATATGCAATTCAAAAGATGTGAAGGTTAAAGAAAGAACAAGTCTAACCTCCTCTAAGAGGCCTTCTTACAAATTATCTCTCTTGGAATGATCAAAGAAATCTGTTCCAAATTCATTCTGATGTTATGAAATCACTACTGGCTTTGTAGGTATGTACCTAAATAAGCAGTGCATGCCAAGCCTGCAATACTGCAGACAGACTTTTCGCATGCCTGCCTACGTAAAACCCTGCAGGTAAAAGAGTTACTTTACCTAGAACATTTTGTAAACCATTAATCTAACTTATCCTTGCATGAAAGGTTACTCTTACAAATGCTCTTCCCCTCACCTTTCCAACAGTGACGAAATCTCCCTATTAACTAGCTGCTTTCAGGTACTTGGAAGACATAGTCCCCATCCACATTTTAGTTGAAATTTTCAAAAATACTGCCTAGTTTTTGTACAGTTATCTTCAAGTTTTCACTCCAAGTATCCCAGTAATTGTGGAAAAATATTATAACATGAGTGCATTAGAAATTCTACAGGAAATCAAAGAGCTATATTATTATGCAATATATTATACATAAGGTGCAGGTTTGGTCTAATCAGATTACCAGAGAGCTGTTTGGTTATAAATTCTTTGCTCTTTTTTTTGGGACATAGAGCACTATCATAGTCTCAATCCTTTGGCTGTCACAGTCTAAATCCTACAGAATACTTCTGAGCATCTAAACCTGTAGATCACTTCTGAGCAATTATTTCAGGTAAATACATTTTAGCATGAAATATCATAAAAGCCTTTGGTTCAAACTGGAAAACAGGGAATTTATTGGGGATGCTTACTAGCAGGGGGAGGTGCAAGGATCCATGGGGTCCAGGCAGTGAACTGTAATGAACTATGTTGTAAACGTGCAACCATCTTTTACAAATTCAAGTTTGTAGAGAAAGAAAAGAGATGGAAAAATTTGCACTAAAATTAAAGCTGGTTTGAGGGGGTTTTTTTAGCCATCTATTCTTTTCAAGTTCTCAAACACCTGGAAAGCAGAACCAGAAGTAAAATTTTCACACAATTTCTTTCCCGGACATTTCCTTCACTAGACTGGTTCTACATTCAGATGAAAAAAGGTTTATAAGCTCTGGTCCTTCATACAGCTATGCAATTAACAAACATTAAGCTCAAAGACATTTTCAAGAACAACAGTCCTTGCCAGTTTTCCATGGCTTTTTCTACCGCTCTCTCTTCCTACAAGACACTTGACAGAATAGTTACCAAACATGACAACGTAACAGATTGATTTTCAGTCATCGTTTTCCACATCTTGCCATCCCAGCTCAATAGAAAATACCCTGGCAACTAGCAGAGGCAGCACCCTGCGTGCTGGAGGGGCTCCCATCGACAGAGTCTGTCCCAGGCCACTCAAAGGGTTAAAAACCACACGGTAATCTCTTCATGCTATCGCAAGCAGTTAGCCTTATTTAAAAGAACACACTTTGCCTGTAGACATCATAGCCTTGAGGTGCACAGAAGAGAACAAGTGTGGCCGGAGGGGCTGTGCTAGTGCAGGGCAGGAGGGGAATGCCTGGGAGAGAGCTGCCTGCTGCCTCCCCAGGCTGAGACACAGCCCACCGGTGACGTCCTCATCCAGGTGAGGAAAGGAGCACCTGACTCTGTCCCCACGTACCTCACCACCACTCTCACCCCTGCACAATGCAAATTAAGCCATTCCCCTAGCTGGATTGCCTGGGGAATGGTTGTCAAAATGCCCATGGGCTCCAGTGAGACCAGGATTTCACTAGTATTTCTCAAAGAAGAGAAACGTAGTCTGCTACAAGGAACTGCCTCCTGGTAATGTTTCAGAGGCCCCCAGACAGCACCCTGCAACCTTCCTTCTGCTGATAAAAGAACCATTTACACTACAGTGCCTGCAAAATCAACCCAAGAGTAACAGAGAGATTTCATTCTCTAGAAGGTGATTATGAAGTACTCACTAATTATAGGAACTGCATTAAAGTGTTCCCAAAGAATATATAAGCATAAGGGTAGAGAGTACTATTCCCAAGAAGTAACAAATTAGGCTACTGGGCTTTTCTTTTTTCTGCTTGCTGAGCATCCTCTAGCAATATGCATTTACTTTAAATTTATTTATCTGAATGCATTTGAATTTATTATTGTCAGTATACTTCTATCGCAGGGAATTATGGTGCATAATGTAACTCAAGCTGTGCTGCCTGGTTGGAAGCAGTCAGACAAGATGCAGATTTCATTCCCCGAGTGGAGAATGCAAGCATTTCCATAGCAAAGCATCCATGTTTAAAGTAAAGTCTCCTTGACTGTGGATGTTTATAACTCCAAATTCCTTTAGAGCAAATATTTGTGTCTATAAAACTCATTTGCAAAAGATTTGGCAGGATGTGTGCAGAAAATAAAGGTCAAAACCATAGAAGTGTACTGAAAAGAATAAAAGTAAAGTCCCTGAAGCATGGAGTGTGAGTGTCAGTGTGCATGTGTTACAGGTATGGGACAATTTGAAAAAATAACTGTACCTGTGTGGATGTAAATGTGCAGTTCAGAAAATGCACACATTGTAGGTTGCTACTCCCATAGCCCATAGCGAGAGTGTGTGTGTGTGTGTGTGCACGTGTGCATGAAGGAGAGGGAGAGAGAAAATTAAGGGGAGAGTGGGAGGAAGCACAGAGCCAGAATCCTTTTTTTTTTGCTCCCATCAAGATGATTATAGTGTCCTTAGAAATGAGAGGGCTCTACTAAAGATTTTCACTTCAAAGAAAAGTTCTCAGTGAAAGCTCATCCTCTCCTTCTCTCATTAGCAGGCAGAGAAGTCTTTAATATAACTGATTATCTAGCATAGAAAAGCAGAGGAGTGTATTTCCCTCCCAAGTCAGGCAAAACATTTCACAGGCATGTGACTGTCTGAAGTTAAAGAAGAAAAAGAAGCAGCAAGACTTTTAGAGGGCTATGAACACAGATGTGTAAGTATTAATGCAGATTCTTCTGACTATTTGAGGGTAACCTTTAGTACAAGACTCCTGTGGTAGTTTCATTTCTGGTGTCACTGTCCTGTTTTTGTTTTGGGGCTGGCTTGTTTTCTTAAATCTTCACTTTAATCCCCAAATAGACTGACTATGTGTGTGACAGGCAAAATGTCTCTTACCTGCCTATGTCTAGATGCTTCATCATGCCCCAAATGCTCCCAGCCATCTGCTGAACATGCCTGCAGCCTTGCTGCACAGGCTGCAGTTGCAGGTGTGCACTGAGACACATCTCATGGCTGCCCAGTGCTTATCCCTGTGATCTGGGTTGAATCCATCCTACACCCTCAGTGCAAGGTGAAGAACATGCACATCTGAGCAATTTAAAAGAACACAAAAAATGCTGAGCTCCCCAACCCAGTTTCTAAAATCACGTCCAGCAGCTCTCAGTTCTACAGTACTTATGAATGATTGAGTCCTATTCCAAATTAAATTAATCCATGTTGAATAAATATTATCATTATTTTAATTATCTTTCTCATTTATGGCCAAGTCATCACCGAAGAGGTTCACTTTGTTTAATACATCAGAGCCTTTAGAATTTCCACAGCCTTTTGAACCTTATCTAAGAGATTCCACTGGTCAAGTTTTATTAATTTTTCCAATTGCACTTGCTCTTTTCCTTTCATATGCTGCACAAATGGATTTTGTGGCAGCTTCCTTTTCAGCACTGCATATTTTATGATCCTTGGATTTAATCAGCTGCATTTCCATATTATTACACAGAGGTAGAAGCTACTATTTAGTGACAAGAACAAAAATAAAGACTAAAGGAAGTAAAAAAACCCCAAACCCTCTATTTTCTTCCCCCCCTTCAAGGGAGACTCAGCTAGCGTGAAGGGGAGCTGCAGGTCCTTTTACTGCCACAGCCAAGAGCATAAATCAGACACTGATGCTGACATAATGAACAGTTCTGTACGCTTGGGAAACTATCATCCAGCTAATTTGCATTACAAAAGAGTCAAAGTTACTTAATGGACAAATATGGGTTGAGAAATGCTAGGTCTAAGGCACTACTAATCTGTGTAAAATATGAAATCAGCTGTCTGATATTAGATGCCAAGTATTCTGGCATAAACCAGTGTGAATATGGGAAGACACTTTTCCCTGTTTTACAGTATCATTCCTGTGGTTGCCAAAATATGTATGAACTATAGAAATTTTATGTGCCAGACTGAAAGAATGAGAAATGACAGGCTGATTTACTGCCTATAGTAAGCTAGCAGATGTAGGGAATGCACTTTTATGAAAGATAACAAGAAAATATATGACATAATTTTTACACAGCCATGTAGCTTGTAAACACAGTGTCACTCACAACCTATACTGCCCCACGTTCTGCAGCACTTTTGTCAACCCCATCACAAATGTGAGTTGTATGTTTACTAGTTTTATCTCTTTCCTGGTTAGTATCTGAAATGCTACCAGATCAGAACAGTAACAATTTACATCTCTCTTAGTCCAATTGCAAAGCTATAAAGACTGGACAAAACAAAAAAAAATCTGTGAATTGGACACACTGTTATTTAAGAAGATCTTTACTGCATTTGCTTTTTGGTTTGTAGGAATAAATGCAAACAAGCTTCATGTTGTAAATCCATAAAAACCCCACAATTTTCTGTCAGTTCACTGTGGTACATGAGAATTCCTCAGTGTGAGTGGCACCAGGAGTTAGTTTGTCCACAGGCAAACTGTTGAAGTTTCTACCACTTAAATCCGAGACTCACTATTAGCAGATATCTCAGCATGTTTACAGTATATTAATTTAGCAATTCTGATTTAGCCTAGAAGAGAGAAATAAGACCTCTGTCCATCCACCAGTCCTTTATTGTGATAAATTATGGACATTTGACAGTTACCAAAATATTCCTTAAAGACTGATGAAATAAATGAAACAAAATTAAAATAACAAATCGTAAATAATCTTAAATTCTTCTGAAGTCATACAGGGCTAATAGGAAATTGCATATATTTCTTTTCAAGCCTGCAAATTGAATAGGGCTGGTAGAGTAAAAAAGGATTATTTTGGAAAACATACCATATCGAAGGTAGTTTCATTTGGAATTAATTTCTGCAGGACCGCAATATCTTATTCCACTTGTTACCTTTTGGTAGCTTTTCTAAAAACGGGAGAATTTTAGAGTTATGATGTAGAAAGCCAAAAAATGAAAATACAATTTAAAAAGTGAAATACAAGCAAGCTCTTTTTTTTTTTTTCCCCCACTTTTATTTTTTTTTATTTCGCTCAGTGGTAAAGACTGATAACCCAAAATGGGAGGATGGGACATATTAAGTCCTTTCCTGTCAGAATAATTCACTACAACTTAAGCACTGAAACGAGGATTTTTCTAACCTGCAACCAAAGACCTCTCAGAAAAGGTAACCCTACCCCAAAACTTTCAAAAACCCAAGCAGACCAAAGACAGAGGGGACACTTGGAGAGTGTAAGGCTCTTTGCCAGCTGGAGTGGCACCTGGGTTATGGGGTGACCCCAGTCCTTGCTCCTTCACCTGTGTGCTGGCCACTTCACTTGCAGAAGCACTGTCACTGGATCAGTGCTTGCTGGGCAATGGGAGGGGATCCTGGATTTCGGGCGGTGGCTGGCTTCAGGTCAGCAAGCACCATGGAAGCAACAAGCAGCTGAGCACATCTGGACTTCGTTTTGTCTCTGCTGCTCACAGAGTAGTCGCTTTCACTAAGCTCCCTTATTCGCTCTTACTTATAAATGTGACCTTCTCAGAGTTCAGCTCATAATTGCTTGCACTGAATTTCCATAAAGCTGGGCAATGATCAAGACTTCCTTTTTCATGTCAACTCCAGGGGGAGTGTCTAAAATTCACATTGAAGCTAAGTACACTAGATTAAAAGAAACAGCGTACATAATAAGTCCCGAGTCACATTTGTTGTAACATCAGAAGAACATTCTGAAAACAAGAAATCTTTTCTGAACTCTGCAGAGGTTTATGACTCGGTATTTATCATCACCAGGTGGAACTTTAATGCATAATGACAGGAAACAGCCAAACTTCAGCATATTTCACCCAACCACATACAGAATTTGCATTCTATTACCATAACACAGCATAACATATTGTCTGCTCTGGATGAAGCCTAAGCAGTTGCAGATACTTTCTGCTATTGCTTTTGTGATCCTTGTGGCTCCCTCTTGCCATAACTTCTGGATCTGTATCAGGTGGCAAGCTCCTTTTTCATTACAAGGTTGATCTGTCCTTCTTTGATCCAAATTTTGGATGCATGGTCCTGAGATCAGTGTGATAAGGTTTAACCTTTAAACACTAAGCACCATCTAATGCTAGATGGTTATCTAGCATTAACCTGAGATATACCCAACCTTCTTACTCCCTGACCTTGTATCTCAGAGGAGATACTACTGAGCAAAGGCCATATTTATCCATATCAAAATTCAAGGGTAGGAGGTGGATGGCAAGTTCCAGTCAGAACCCTCTCTGCTTGGAGATCTTTCAGATGGACAGTCTTGGATACTGGTGTATGGGTGTGCATGCTAAGCCTCTACCAGCTCCTGTGCAGCTACATGCTTGAAATAATTTTCTTATGTGTAACATAACCTCAATGCCACAGCAAAGCTTGTGTGAAAGACTCATCTGTGCTGAGCACAGCTTGAGTGTAAGGGTACAAAATCCCACCTCCTGAAAGAGCAAGCTGGCTGGCTGGAGGGGGTCCTTGCTACTCCTTACACTAAGGCATGAAGACAGGTGCCTTTGGGTTTAGTTGTTAATGTGTTGCTGCTGACTGAGCTACTAAATTACTGTCATCTTTAACTCTGTCATGAAGATGCCATTGTAGCTGCATGTTCTCCTTACATACTCCTGCATGTTACTCCTTAATTTCATCCCATTAAGATAAATGTCAATGTATGTTTGAGTTTATTTTTTTGACTGAGTTCCTAGCTGGTGGGACAAGGAATATTAAAAAGAGCAATTGTGGAGATGCAGAAGGCATTAGAACATTTTTGGCCACAAACTGGGTGCTTGTAATCTGAAGGAGGCTGTTATGATGCCTCTTTCTGGGAAACAGTATACTGAAAGTGTGAGCCTTTTTCGACAGTCTCATTCTGTTAGTCTCATACAGTTAGTAGGTCAAGAGAGGTTCTCCTCCCCCTCTACTCTGCCCTGGTGAGGCCACATCTGGAATATTGTGTCCAGTTCTGGGCCCCACACTTCAAGAAGGACAGGGAACTGCTTGAGAGAGTCCAGCACAGAGCCACCAAGATGATTAAGGGAGTGGAGCATCTCCCTTATGAGGAAAGGCTGAGGGAGCTGGGCCTCTTTAGCTTGGAGAAGAGGAGACTGAGGGGTGACTTCATTAATGTTCATAAATATGTAAAGGATGAATGTCAGGAGGATGGGGCCAGGCTCTTCTCAGTGGTGTGCAATGGTAGGACAAGGGGCAATGGGTGCAAGCTGGAACACAGGAGGTTCCATGTAAACATAAGGAAGAACTTTTTCACTGTGAAAGTGACAGGACACTGGAATAGGCTGCCCAGGGAGGTCGTGGAGTCCCTTCTCTGGGGACATTCAAAACCCACCTGGATGCATTCCTGTGTGACCTGCTGTAGGTATTCCTGCTCCGACAGGGGGGTTGGACTAGATGATCTTTCGAGGTCCCTTCCAATCCCTGACATTCTGTGATTCTGTGATTCCTTTTCTGAGAAATTAAGTTGAGAATACAGTGCATTAGGAATCCATGTGGTATTCAGGACAGTTCAGGGTCCCTTTACAGGCCATCAGAAAAATGTCCCAGATGGTGAACTGGATGGTTGTTCTTCTAATGACAGATTAAGCAACTATTTTACTTCCTTCTTGCATATGCTACATAGTCTATTGATTGCAGATGAATTATTTATTTGTTCCTCAGAAAAGTGAAGCAAGATTGGGACTTACTGGGTTTTGGTTTATTCTGAATGCTGGCATCCAGAGTCTGAACACCTATATTAACTTGGACATGAACATCACTCACAACTATGCATCATCCTGTGTCCTCCCTGTCCTATACTTGTCCATCTGCATTCAGAAGAGATAGAGGTCACCCATTACCGATTTTGCTAATAGTTCTCATCAGCTGTTACAGTGCAAGGAGATCATTTGTCTCTCTCGGGAGTGACTTGCAGGAAGCTTTGGAAGGTTATTTAGTGGGTGGGAGTATTTTAGCCTAAATTCTATGTAGCCCACATTCAAGCCTGCCCAGATTCTGCAGAAAACCTAATCAGACTTAAATATTTTCAGATTAAGTTTGAGGTTTCCAATATGGGTGATAGAAATAGATTTTGGTCAGAGTTAGGTTAATTCAACTAAGAGTAGCCACCAGTAGGATCTGTCAGCGAGTGACAAGGTGACCCTTATTGGTTCTCAGTAGGGTGAAAGACTGATGATATGAAGCCTTTGTTTCTTCCCTTGTAAGATGTCTGAGAGGGTCAGAGTTTGCCCTAAAAGCACTATCATATGACATTGTGTCCCCTCAACTGTCCTGTTGAACATGCATGAGTCTTATTCCATTAATAAGTGGTAGATATGTATCAGTGGGTTAATGATTCCTGGCTCCGCATGTCCATCTTCTCTGACCAATGCCACACACCAAAATGAATGACATGGTGCCTGCACAGATTTAGTGTTTACCCTGCAACCAGTAGCCAGATGACTGCCCCTCTAGATAAAGCATGAGGAACATTACAAGGTTGGTGGTACAACTGTGGGGTGGGTGGAACAACTGTCAATAGTTCCACTGTGTCGCTAGTCCAGAGGCAGCAGCCATTTGCATTTAGTGTCTGGTTCTCTTATACTTGCCAGGACCAGCTGCTGCTGGTCCTCCTTGCAGTCACTTTGGATAGGTCTACACGGTGTGCAGGGAGGTTGCTTTGTCTGTGCGTTGACTAAACCAAACACTAAGCAGCCATGGATTCATGGAACTCAAAGCCAAGACGTAGCACTGGATAAAAGTGGTGGTGCAGACCCTCCAGGCATCTGCTGGCCAGTAGCCCTGAATGTGGTTGTGTCTTGCCTCAACACACAGCATAGGTGTTGCCTCACTCACCAAGTCTTAGTCACTTTGGGAAAAGGCTGCCCCTGTGCTCACAGCAAAAGCCTGCTGTCTAATTCCCTGCAAAACTGAAACTGATACAGCAGATAGCTGCCTCTGACTCAAGTCTTAGTACGTTGAACTAGTGCTTTGACTCTCTAAGTTTGGTTGATGATAAGGAACCATGTGAAGGTTAAGGTTTTGCTTTTATCCTGTAGTGGCTGCACTGATTTCAGAGCTGTTACTGGAAAGGCAGTTTCTCTTTGGCCATGACGACATCGTAGTCTTTACTAAAGACAGCCAAGTAAGCAGTGAGTAGTTGAGAAGCTACCTGCGCGGATATTATTTTTAAAATTCTGTTTGAATGTGCCCAAGTCCAGATTTGCTGTCTTGCTGTATGTGGTATGAATTTTAACATTCCTTTTGGCATGTGGGAGAGCAGAGGTCAAAATGTAGTATATTAAATGCTTTTATGTAGGAAACTCTGTCAATTATTTGTGGTTCCAAATTAATTTATTCGACATCAAAGGAACTGAATATAAAAAAAAAAATCATGGAACCAGCAATGGAAATGTAGAAGAAAATGAAAGGATTTGCACATGAAATATGCACTGATGGATCAACTCTCTTATCACTGGATGATAAAGACCTAACATCACACAATAGCTACTTATATAATGTAATATTATCTAGAAAAAAAAACAAGAATGCAAAATGTTAAACATTTAAAACGTACATCTGTCTGAAAAGACATGCTGATAAAAATATGTCCCCAAATAAAGACTACAGAAGTTTGTATAGGTTTCACAATGCTGACATTGTCTCATGACTCCTAACTAAAACCAATGGTATGGTATGCTGAGATAATCAAATGCTGGCATGTGTGCAAGAGCTGAATGCAAAGCAGGTTTCTGATCTGCAGGAATTTTTGAGATTTCAAAGCTTCCTCAGGACAAAGAGAAAATAAAAATCTGTGTGATGTCATAATAAAAAGATGGTTTTAATCAAAACATTTTTTTCTGATAACTGATTTTCATTTTTTAAACATTTTTCATGATATATTAATGAAAATTGCTGAAGAAAAAAGGAATTTTATGTCAGAAAAGAAGACTTTTCCTTTAAAGAATGAAAAAAGAAGTATTTTGACAATTTGGCATTTAAATTACCCTGAGACTTACTAAAACCAACCCTTTTCCATGAATAGTTTCAGTTTTGACATGTGGAACTTTACAATGAAAAGTACTTCTTACTGTAAATACTTTAATTAGTTTTACTTTTCTTTCCTTTCAAGGTAGTGTCTGGCTTACAGCGTTCTAGCATAATAAGAATTCTCTTTAGATTCCTAAAGCATTAGCTGAACCATTTTCCATATGCTAATTTGATTTGTTATAGATTACAATCAAATTTGCCAATTATATTTTTCCAGCATCATCAGATGTCTTTGTATGTTTGATCAAGAATGCAATTTGACATAATCAGTTATGGGGTGTACCTCAGCACTAATGTTAATTGTTAATGGATATTTTTGACATTATATGAACCAAGGCATTTATTATAACTGATCAAGAGATATTTTTAGCCTACCTGGAACTCCATGACATACTGAGGTATTCAGATGTACTTCCATAAATTCAGCCTCTATGAATGCAGAATTATTTAAATTTCAAGGAGATAAATATAAGATTGCTGGAAAATGTTCCGAAAAAAATATGAATCCCAAGAAGAATTTTGAAGATATTTTCTTTGATGGCACCAGACTCCCATCACTGAGATTTTCAGAAGATTGCAAGTCCTATGTAGGGATGAACAGACTTTCAGAAGTACCAGTTTCTTCAGTTGGGAACACTGAGGTCTTCTAAAATAGTGATGCATTTTGTTCGGTGCTGTGCTCAAACATATAGAAGTGAATACCTGTGTCACATGGACAATTTATAACATAAGGAGTGAAACATGTCATTAGTATTTGTAAAATGTAACTATAGGAAAAGCTTCTAAATAATTTAGGTTAAAATGGTTCCACTTTTCAATGTTAATACAGTAGTTTTTCCATCCAGAAGTGTGTCACACATAAAAATTCATTAGTAGTGCCAGCTAAGTGCTAAAGCATATTAATGCTGATGCCTACAACTGTTACTCAGAAAAATGCAAGTCTTTTATTGTGGAAGAGTGTTTAATATGAAAAGTCTGAAGTCATCTGACAAAGCAGCTTAATTTGGGGTGTTAACGTTCTCATATCTTGGAAATCTGTTTCATTTTCACTAAAGATTGCCCAGAAAGTGGCCCAACACATTTTCCTCACTCTTTCAGACTACATAGAGCTCATCTTGAGGAAATTGAATGCTTCTCACTCCAGTGATATGAATATTCACTTCACAGTTCAATCCTGCTATCAACGACATGGAAACAATACTCTTGCTCTCAGCTGCAACTCTCCCTGCTCTGGGCCACAATTACACAATTGAAGTGTTGTCAGTCACTTCAAGACCATATTTGTCCGTCACTCTGCTATGTGTAGCTACCCTAGGGTTTCCATGGAACTAAAAGTGTGGAGTTGCTTTCCTCCTACGCCATCCGATAGCTACAGTATTCCTTTGTAATAGGAGAGGACATTAGAAAAGTTGTGAAGAAAGCACAGCTAATAAATGTCAGGTTATTATTATTATGTATCGTTCTATAAAGCTCTTGGGCCTCTAGACAGTGGACACAGAAATCCAGGAAAATGGGATCCTTACTACAAACAGTTCAGAGTCCTAAACCACTGTCTTACTAATGCAAACATACAGGAGAAATACCAACAACTGTAACACTCAAAGTTATACTAATAACCACCTTGGCGGTGATCATGGATGAGTGTGAAGCAAAACATGTTACAGGAATGAGGCCATGAGGAATGTGATTAATGCATTTAGGAACAAGTTCATGAAGGTCTTTGCAATGATGTTTTTTATCATTCCAGATGTTCAGTGCAGACATGCTCACACTTTGTAGACAATTACTAGATAAGCTCTGGTAGGAAGTGGCAGAAGCATCTTCTGCAAGGGAACAGTGGCTTTCTGTAAGAGGAAAAGCGTTAGAGGACATGTCAAGTGCAGAAGTGTGCCGAGCAAAGTAAAAACCATGAGCTGATATTTCCCCTGCGATTCTGCACAGAACAGTCAGAACTTATCAGGCTACCCAAAACACTATATTTCTGTTTGCTTTTCCATTGAAAGGAGGGAGCTCCTGTTGAGTTTGTCTGGATTTTGAGAATCAGGCAATATGAATCACAATTCTAGGAAAGCCTAAAGAGATGCTATTGCATGATGCTAGTCAAGGAATATAAAAACTACTGCAGACAGGGACACAGTCTGAAAACGCAGCAGAAGCCTCTGAAAATGGAGTCATTTTTCTGCCAGAACAATTATGGTGTAATCAAAGTTTCATTATAAATGAAACTGCAATTCCCACGTTGCACATATGAAACAATTAGTGACTTTAATTTTCTTTGCTATAAATGGAGGTTTGCTGTAGCTGAGTTTACTGTGAAAATAGAGTTAGGTAATTTAGTCATAATATTACCTGAGTGTTTTCAAATTGTCTGTACACAAATATTTTCTGGTACAAGTGTTTTTTGTCTTTGAACCACCAAAAGCGTAGTGTTCTACAAAGGCGACTTAGCCCCCTTTCTTCCTGAGGGTATGTTGAGTGTTATGTGGACCCCACTGCTGCCCAGAAAATGGCTGGCAGACATGGAGATATAATGCAAAAATCAGCCAGCATATTGCCACTCAGTTTGCCCTTTTGCAGGGCTAAATGATGGTTTGGATTATCAGAGTGTGTGTCAGTGTTGCACTGTGCTTTGGAGAAATACCACTTGCAAACACTCCTACACAGACAGCTCATACCTTGTGTCTGACTGGAACTGGAGTCAGTGGAGCTACAAGGTTGGAGGAGAAGCAATGGAGGCAGGGTGGATCTTGGCTCTGTTTCCCCTACACGGTAGCCACTGTAACTGAACCACATGTGGGTTGTTGCAATTTTTAGATGTTTTGAGCCAATATTAATAAGCTGTTTTTCCATGTCCCCCTCCCCAACCAACTGAAGAAGCAAATGAGTAACTGTGACTCATCTGATGCTTCTAAGGGATCATGTTTCTTGGGAATATTTCTAAGTTGGTATTGGTCCCATCAGAGTCTTTTCCTCATCTCTGTGCCAAACAGTCATAAGCAAGCCTGTTTCAGATGGACTACATGCTATTGGCTACATGCTGTTGACTTTGTACCTTTTGGGTTCTTGTTTCTATATGGCAAGGCAGAGTGAAACAAAGGAATTTTAGGTCCCAAATTAAACGTAGGTATTTACTTGACTGGAGTAGCTGGAAAACACCCATTCTAGTTAATTGCTTTTTTAAAGAAACGGGGAAAATTGATACGTTTCAGGGAGTGTGAAGGCACTGACCTAGAATACACCACCAAGAGGAATCACGAGGCAGGTGTCAAGAGGTACTCCCCAAGGGTCAGCTGACAAGGGAGAAGAGGCAGCAAAACCTGAGCATGGTAGTCACTGGGTTTCATAAGGGCTATTCGGTACAGTTCATGCCTAATGCCTCTGTCGTATGAGTGAAAAAGGCAACAGAGCCAAAACAACATCCTGGGAAGGGACCAGATGATAATACTAGCCAATCTGCAGACCAAAAAAATCCCCCCAAAAGCAAAGGACAATGAGAGCTCTCACCTAAGTACTGTGACAATCAGTAGGTTTTTTTGGCCTAGAGCAATGGTTGCTATAATTTGTTTCTCCACCTGCTAGTCAGAGTGAGCAGATTTCCACAGCATGAGTAGTCAAGCATGCGTGCTGAGCCTGCTGAGGAAAATGAGCAGCATCTCCACGTAGGACCTGTGTATATCTGCCCATAAAACTGCCCTTGACAGTACTGGCAAATATCCTGGAGAAGTGTAAGTCCTAGCTGTGATTTTTTTAAGCAAAATGTACACATTTAAATAAACCTCTAGTAGAAAGCTTAGCCTATCAAACCCATGCCAAATGACAGTGTCCTCCACAGACCTTGCTTATTTTCAACGTCATCAAAAACCACTAATGATTCCAGGTATCAGTAGTGCAAATGGAGACCAAGTCTTCTCTGTGTAACTAGGTATTATAAATTATTTCAGTCCTGTCCTCTCAAATAAACAGAGCAGCTACTAATCTGCCCCCACCCCCAAAACACCATGGATTTCTTTGAATCTGTCCCAGCTTGGTCCTTAATCAAAGTCTGTCTGCTCAGGTGTTATACGGTTCATAAACCCCCATTGCTGCCTGTGTTATGACATGGCCCTGTGCTGGGAGAAGTAAATGTGAGTGAAATATAGTCATGATAAGGCCTTTATTTCAATATTAATGCTTTGTTATTTATCATTTGCAAAGGTATTTTGTAGAGGCTTTACTTCCTTGCAGGCCTCCTCCTACCTGACAAGCTCTATCTGTTGGCCGGGGTGGCAGAGCCAGCAGCGCTTTGCTGGCAGCTGGGAAAATCTCACTGGTGCTGGGATGTGCCACACAAGTGCTGTGCAGAGCCCGGCGCTGCAGGCAAACAGGGAAGAGCTGCCGAGAGAGCGGGCACAGAGAGCTCATTCAGCCCCGGCACTGACGCTGGCAGGCTCTGCCGTGAAGCCGCTGCTGGGGTTGGAGGGAGGTTTCCCTTTGTGAATGGATTCAAGGAATTAAAAAAGGAGACAGGGAAAATGATTGACTTGATAACATTTCCATAAAATTCACTTTTTTACCCTAATGCTTTTTAGCTCCCTATCTCTGAAAAGCTTACAGAACAATCAAGATACAGTTAGGAAAATTAATTAAGTGCCTGTGGTAATAACAATGACCTTCCTCTATCCTACTTTTTCCTAGATCAGACTTTTCTGGGAAAAAGAGAGTCCTGGCACAAATATAGCATCTCTGTCTATTCCAGTGAAATTTTGCTTGCTTTAGAACCAGATCTCCTTTCTCTCTTTTGTGAATGTCAGTTTTATTTTATTTCACGGTTTCGTGTATAATTTTATTTTCATCCCTCCTCTTAAGTAATACTCGAGGAAATGAGATGCCTGAAATAATCAAACAGCAAAAGTCAAGTATGCAAAAATTAAAAACCAGCTACCCACTCAGGCTTTTTAGCTAAACCGACTGATCTTGGTCATGGAAATTTTCACAGTTTGAATTCTGCTCAGGTCAGCAGCAAGCAAAGCTCATTATTTTCTGGTGATTGTTTTGTGGCCTATAGGATATATAGATGGATGTTTTCTTCCTGTGGAATAGGTTTTATATCTCCAGCATTCTGTAGGCTAGAAATGGAAACTACATGCGGCTTGCACAGAAGGGGATTTCAGCTCACCTATGAAATATGGAACAATTGCTTCCAGGCCTGGAAGGATTTCAGACTATCAGACCTTCAAATTGCTTCTGATATTGTGTATGAATGAAAACTGTTGTAGGTCATTTTTAAGAAGTTTGCACTGCTGGAGAGCGGCTCGATCTCCTTTCCAGCCAGCACAGGTTGTGAAAGGTCAGCATAGTCAATTGGGTCAGACGAGGGAAGGGCAGAGGCCAGCCCAGTGCCCCTGGCCGTGTCATATTTCTGGGCAGCACTCTCCAGAAGGATCTTCTTTCTTTGTCTCTCACAGCTGAGGGAATCCCCCTACCTTCTTCCTTCTGCCTTCCTACAATACAGTGGGTGTTATGCTACTGCAGGAAAGTACCGTAACTTTCCTAGGGTCCTATCATGTTTTAGTTTTTCCCTAAATAAAACCAAGTTTGACCACCCCAAGTCTTTTTCAGCACTGTGAATAGCCCCTCAAAATACCTCTCAAAAGAGAGGGCTGAACCACTTTTGAGCAAGCTTCCAAAGTGCTAATCATGCTTTTCTTTCTTCACAACAGCTTTTTATGTTAGTCTTTTATTGCTAGGCATTATATCACCAGCTGTAATTTCTGGTATGTGGACGTGGTTATTGTACATAGGGGCTGTTACCATGTCAGTCACTTCCCCATTCCTTGCAGCAGCTGGGAGTGCAAGGAGCAAGCACAGATGAAGAACCATGGGAGCACCTGGCCAACAAGCAGCAGCACCATGCAGTTCACATGGTTTTGGGTCGCATATAAACAGGAGCAGGAATGGCAATGAAGCACAGTGGCAAACACAAATATGAATAGGAGCTGGGGGACAGGTACTGCTTGTGAGTGATACAAGATGAAGAACACATGAGAATGGGCACAAGCAAGGTGTCCACAAAATGAGATTACATAGTAAATGCTGACAAGGCTGGCAGCTAGAGCAACAACTGAGGAAGTGTCAAGAATTGCCCTAAGGCAGAGCTGAGATGAAAGTCACATGCAGAATCAGCTAGTCCCATTTCTGGGAATTGAATAAGGACTGAAAGGGTCAAATATTCACTCTTCTGTCTTCAGTTTTCATTGTTACTCTCTGAACTGTTCCACTAGTGCTCCGTGAAGCAAGCTGTGTCCTTCTTCATCACTGGATATCAGGGTGAAATATCAGAATCATAGCTGCTGGAAGATATCCAACTTTCCCTGCCCACAAAGGAAGGAAGAGGAGGGAAGGAGCACTCAATGACTCTGAGTAGCTATGTAAGAACCCATAACTGGCAAGATACTAGAAGTAGTCTGCAACACGTGCTTTTGGTACATGCCAGAGATGTTGGCAACTTTGAAACTACAGCAGAGGGAATCACATGGTAGTCTGTGATACTAAAGCCTTGAGACGTCACATTTAATGTTTTTCTTAGGCAGGGGGAAAGAAGAAGATTTAGGCTGTTAAGGCTGCAGCTGATAAAGAGTATCAGTATAATTTACTTGTTCCCTGATATACCCTGGACTGATTTACCACCAGTTACCTGTCGTGTTGCACTTGTAAGCGTTTAAAGACAAGGCCAATTATTGGGATATTGTGTTTTGTAAAAGGCATAGCAGAATAAGTTCCAGTCCATGCTTAGGCCATTCTGCATGCTATGCTACTATAAGTTTATACTACTCCTTCGAGAAGATCTGCAATGAAAAACCTCTGTGCTGTCCTATGGGGCTGCCTCGCAGGGATTCAAATAGTACTCTGTGCTTTGCAGCTCTCCAAAATTTTGCAACTAGAATATTTGTGCATTTCTTTCCTGACTGCCCTAATAATAAACTTATTTTATCATTGGGTGAGTATATGACAGTTTAATGGAAACTGCTAAAGGCCATTAAAGCATGAAGTACCTGTAGGACTTGTTTAAAGTGCTTGGTACATCTGGCAGTCCACCAAGTTGATGAAAGCCCTTAGTGTTTCATGACGGTCACAATAAAGCACCGCTGAGGAGGTTGGCTTGGCTCAAGTTCTTATTTTCCTACTCATTTTTTATATCTTTTTTTTGCAGTTAAATGCAGTGAATATGGAATTTTATGCTTATTTCAGATTTAATTGTGGAGCCATGTTTTTGGCACTATAATAAAGTAGAAGATGTTTTCTTAGGAAAATCTCTCTGGCTTTAAATCTCTGTCTACTGGTGTGAGAACAGATATGTAGAGTTCCCCTTCTGCTCCTCTTGAAGGCTTTTGACCTCTCGTGCTAGATATAACCTCTGCAGCCATTGAGTCACTCTTCTGCTATCTGTGGTAAAAAAGTTTGCAAATAAAATCCTTTGAGACCACAGAGCCAAAGGGATTTTAGCTGATAATAATTCTTATCAAAATATAGATATCCTGGAGAGGCCAGGAGGGCTCTACGTGATACAAGAATAGTGTCCTAGCTCATTCTCCTGGCAGTAATGCACCTGCCTCAAAAAATACACCAACTCCTACAGTGCTTTAAAGCTATCAGGCTACTTTAAAAACAGATGGAGTTTTTTTCTTTCTAATGGAAATATGTTTAAGTGCCTAGTTTGTCCAGCTGAAAAGAGACCAATGTCCAAACAAAATAAATAGCAAAAAAGGTCTGGAGGCCAAGGCTCTGGCACCAGGACCCATGAGATCACCACCAGCAGCATACAGGGTGCTGGGTTTAGAAGGCTGGAAGGAGCGTGTCATTTCAGCCAGAAGTCTGGAAATGTTATGGAGGAGGTAAAGGCAACACAAATGCTTTTGTGAAAGAGAAGATGCTGCTGAGCCCTCAGGAGAAATATCTGAGGCTGGGAGACAGATCAAAGCTGTGGGTGAATAGATTAAAGATCTCAAAAATAAATGTACGTGTGCAGCAAGCTGCCTGGTTTGCCTGAGTGAAAGCCATCTTTCAACAATATTTTCCTTGAATATCAGATTAGCCAACAAAGCACGTGGTGCTCAGAATAGAGTACTGGTAGATGCCACTGGTAAAAATTGAACACTTACCATTATCTACGTCTCTACCTATAAGCACCAGGATATAGATCTCACAACTCTAAAGTGCAAGAGAGGATTAATGAGAGATTTTTCCCAAACGGCTGGACGCTGAGGGATTGGCAGTGGGGTGGAGGGGGTGCTCAGTTCAGGGAGGCGTGGATGTGACATGCTGAGAATTTCAGGTTTTCTGAAAATTCCTTTGACTTGCCTCTAGTTGGTCAGTTTTCAGAGGCTGGACTGAATTGTGCCTTGATGAATTCCATTAGCCCCAGACAGAGGGGCAGAGTGGAAAATTCCTTCTCTTCTTGCTCCAGTGACAATTAGTTAGTTACACAAAGCGGAACAATTCAGATGAGATATTGTCTCTTCAGACCACTGCTTTGGACAGTCCTATAAGAACACTCTAACTCAAAATTATGTCTTTTGTGAGGTTTAGACTTTGAACTTGCAGCTTCCCTAGGGAGTATTCTGATTTCTGACCAGTGTGGGGCTGTAAGTCCTCCCTGCATTTTGGACCAGAATTTTCATCCTGGGCCCAAGAAATATTTCTCTTTCAAAATGTCATTGTAACAGCTGCAAGTGTTGCAATTAAAGACAAAGGAGAAAGACAGAAAAATGATGGGACATGGTAGGATAGGACAGTCTAGGATGGGAAAGGGATTAGGAAAAGGGAAAGGGAAAGGGGAAAGGAACGGAAGTTTTAAATGAATGCCATGACACTTGCTAAGATAATTGTTTCCTTCAGAAAATGCAAGTCTAATATGAGTGCAGACAAATTAAATTGTTTACAAACTGTTAATGAGGGCTAGAGATACAAAGTGGGAAAATACATATTGCTGACTTGAAAAAAGGTCATAGCCTATGAGCGCCTTGACATGGGGTCTCAGTGAGGTGCACAGACCAGAAGACCAGTGGAATTTTCTGCAGAATAGCCATGGGGTAGGATATACAATGTAGGTGCTCTTATTTTTCAAGGATTTTCAAAAAAGGTGATGAAAGGAACAGGGAAGAGTGACAAAATATCTTCAAAGACTTGTGAAAATGGGTTCCACTGAAAAATTGAAATGATCAGCCTCTTTACCTAACCATATTGATGCTTGAGAAGTAACTGATTTACAGTAGACCAGTATCCTCAAATCGGGGAAAATTCTTTATGCTACAGGGCTGACCAATCTCATAGAGAAATGCTGGACAGGATGCTATGGCTAGAACCCAAAGCCAGATGAATGCTAAAAATAAGGTCCTTTCTTTAAACTGAGGTTTATTAACCAGGAACAGAGGATGAGAGGAAGTGATGAAGTCTCTATTTTATTTTCCAGACCTTCCTGGAAAATATAGCTTAATTAAAAGATATTTTACAGTTTTGTTAAACACATATTATTAGATTCACTGGACTTGTTGAAATTTAACTCAATCAAATTTAGTAAAAAGGAGGTTAGGCAAGGTGTCCTTTCAAGATCCCTTTCAGCCCTATTTTTCTTTAATGAAAGTCTTTCTAGTTTTAAAAGCTATATGTCTACGTTTCTAGTGGAAAAAAAGGGGGAACTATCAGAACAAATTAGAACATGTCCACTTGCTTTACATTTATCTGCTTCACATGTGGTAAATGTACTTTATTAGGAACCACTGGTTTCCTTTAAGCTCATTGAACTTCACAATGAAGCTCCAGTGCTTCTCTGTCTACGACATCCTGTCACATAACCCAGTGTTGCATTGATCATCGGATGGGCTTTTTTCCAAAGTACAGCTCTCTAAATTGTTGTGAGGAGAGCAACATAAAAACCCCATTTTTTTAATTGACCCGTGTCTCTCTTTTCTTTTTACTCAGAGCCTGTCCGCATATAAAACGAGAGCTATTGCTGTCACTCTCCCAAGGGAAGCATATTGCCTTTCAGCACTTCTTTCCCTGAGCCTTCCTCCTATCCTTTGTATGGTTATTTGTGTGCCGCTGCTCTGCCTGTGCATCTCTCTCCCTCTCTCTCTCTCTCTCTCTCACTCTCTCTGCTGTTGCTGAACTGCAGCTCCCACTGGAATTTGCACAGTCAAAACCAGCTCTCATCTCAAACAGCAGTGAATCATACCACCTGAAGAAGAAGAATAGCACATTGAGCACAGTAGCCTCGCTGCTTATATAGTGTGAGGTACTAGTAGCACCCACAGGATGGAAGGACCTGGGTTTATGTGAGACCCACTCAGCCTGAGATCTGCTGCCTGTGATCTGAAAGCTGTCACAGGGTTTTATAGGAGTGCATGTATTTAGGGGATATTTTTAAGAAGCTCATAGCCTGCTGCATCTGAAAGCTGGAAAAGGCTGCTGCTTGCTGCTGCTGCTGCTGCTGCTGCTGCAGTAGCTGGTGCAGCAGGATGAATGTGTAAAGGACAGCTGCCCAAGCCTTGCTGGTGAGTCTCCCGTCCTGCTCTGTCTTCATTAACTGGAGGCATCCAGAAAAAAACAAATGCACTAAGCAAGTGCCACGCTGGATCTATCACTTTGTACCCTTCACTGTGGAAAATGGTCAACAAAGACATGAATGGATTTCCAGTCAAGAAGTGCTCAGCCTTTCAGTTTTTCAAAAAGAGGGTAAGATTCTCCTTTAATTCTTTCTTTTCACCTTCTTTTTGTTGTTGTTGCTGTATTTGTTAATGTGCTAGAACAGAGAGAAAGTCATTGAAGAAGGAAGGTGTTTTAATACCACTTTCCTAATGTAATGAGCCTGTGGCATGGGCATTCTACTAAACACCAAGGGTAACAGCACCATAGGAGAAGGGAAGCTGGGGAGGGGGGACGGGGACAGGGGGAACCGAAAGGCATTACGTCAGCAGTCTGTGCTGTGGAATGTATATCTCAATCACGGCTGACCACAGGGCTTGACGCAATACAACCAGATATTCAGACTGGGATAACACACTCCAAAGCAGAGTGCAGGGTTGTTGCAGCTTGTCTCTGACTATCTCCTCCACATCCATCTCGGGCTATGACTCCCTCCACACCTTTCATTCACTTGCCTAAAGTGCAGCATTACCCACCTCCATTCATCATCTGCAGAGGGGGAAAAAAGCAGGACAAAGAGGTGTTTGTGAGCTCAGCAAACTGTTTCACAGCTTGTAATTTGCCTGTAATAACAATTGATGCAGGAGAAAAGAATAAGACTGAGGTACACCTGGATTTGGTTTTCTTTTATATTCTTTAACTTAGGCAGATATGTCGGGATTTAGAAAAGATTTGGTGTGTATTATACTTAACTGCTATTTCCTTGAGGAAAGGTAAGTGTAGTGCCCTACCTCATGACTTTAGTTAAGTCCTTTCTGTTTCTTTGACTTGTTTATAGTGATGATGCTGCACATTCCGTATTTAACTTGAACAAAAAAGTAATTTCCATGTGTCAGTGGGACAGGTATTGTGAGTATGTCTGGGTAGAGCCAGACAGAAGCAAAGAGCAGAAAGAGATTGGTAGCAGTGACTCCCCTATAGAAAGGATTTCCCGAATGATTAAAATGACAACCCTCTCTTTAAACAGACTGGAGTAGGAGCAGATAAGCTGCTCCATTCACTCATTTGTTCATTCATTCATTCATGCCCATTCATTCTCACTCTTCATTATGCCAAGAATATGGTCAGTCCATTTAACCCTTCAGGCAAAGAAAGCGAAGCCTACACCAGCTGCTGATTTGAAAGCCAGGGTCAACCTCTTTTGGGCATGGAAATGCCAGATTTGAGGATAGACCTGGAAAAATACTAGTAGGGTCACTTGGAAGACAAAAGTGCAGTGATTTATGACATTTGCTGTTTCCAAGGTGGTTTGTGGAAGCCTCAGACAGATAGCTCAAACATCCCGTAAACTCAGCCCATAAAAATGGTTCTCATCCCAGCTTGCTTCTTGTTTAAGTATTTTACTGTTGGCACATGTATGTTTGATATTCAACTCACCAGAAAGGCTTATCTGATTTTAAAAATTGCTCAAAGTTTTAAATATAAATGTATTCTTAAAGAGGAAAAAAATAGCTTGCTCTTCCTGTATGAGGTTAATTATTGGCAATTGTCTTCTATCTCTGTTTAGAGAGAAGACAAGTTATCACTGGAAGCCTTTACATCATATTGTTCTAGAAACAGAGAAAATTGGGTTTTTTTCAGAGCAATACTGATGATCAGTAAATTTGTCATTGGAAAAGATTGTTAATTGTAGTCATATTTGAAGAACCTGGCATCATGATACAGTCCTGGACAGTGCATCAGAACAAATAGCTGGTTTTAGTTTCTAGGGGTTTTCATTTTATCAGATGTTACCTTTTTGTTATTGTGGTGAAGATAGATGAAATCAGTAAAACCAATTTAGAGACACAAAGGAAGGAAATTCCCTCCCTATACATTTCTGTCAATTGACATTTCTCTTACCCCATTATTTTCCTCCAGAAAATCCTCTGTATTCAAACATTATTCCTATGTCAGTGCTTGAAACGTGCAAACAAGAAAAGCTACATGTTCATAATGTTGCTGTCTCCCAGTAATACGTCTTGCATTTGCTGAACTGGTAACATGCTGCATTTAACTACTGGGAGGACAGGGAAAGGTGGTTAAAGACAGTCAATTTGGTTCCCTACCAATACTCTGGACACTCTGGCTGAACAACCACTAAATTCCTGTGCATACAGAAACATAGCTGCTAGGTTTCTTGATTTGAGGCTAGCATGGGATGTTGTTATTTGTTTGACCGTTTGCATCACCACAGCACCAGTGTGCCATAACCAACACCGGCAATCTATTGGATGTATCCTGTATTGACAGTGACAGGCAGGTCTTGCTGCACGGACCATAAATGACCTGCCTGGGGGGTGAGGTATTGCTAGCCCCACTTTACTGACAGATGACTGAAACCCAGACAAGCAGATTTGTTGTCTGGGTACTGCGTAGGCTTCTCCCAGATCACTAACAGGGTCTGTGATGAAACAAGAGATGGGACCCCAGTTTCAAATCACTGTGTCTGTCTCTTAAAAAACCTCACATTTCTAACATTGATGCTTTCAAGTCTATTTAGGAAAAACCCATACCAATTTATATTAGAGAACCCCAAATTTCAGGAAATGCCACTATTTTTTCAACTCAGACTTTTTTGGAAGAAAGTACCAGATGTCTCCTTATTGTTTTATTTTCCATTGAGCCTTATGTTTTCATTAAATTGCAGTCCTCTTTGTTGCTCTGGCCAAGAGTGCAGAAAAGACTGGCAGAGCTCTGTGGATTTAGGCTGGGCTGAAAGTGCATTCAAACATTGACTTGAATTTGAGGACCAGATATTTTTCAAGCCTGGTGTATTCTCTGATGACAAAGCACTGACCCTCTGGGATGCTGCCTGCTGTGTCAGATGATTCAGGGCATGGGCTAATCACATCCGAAGGTCAGAGGACAGGAAGGAAAGGCTGAAATTAAAAAGCAGTACACTTAATTGAAAGAAAAGTAAGAATAGAAACCATTGGTTTTGCAGAATAGCCTGTAGCACTTACTGCCAGCAGGACTGGAACAGATGAACAGGGACTTCATCCACTTAAAACCTGTGCAGTTTGGAAGAAAACCAAATGATTTGCAATGCCTGTCTTTTTCATTGCAAGAGGTGTAGCAATTAATTGCAACTAGCATCAAGGTGATGTTTTAGTAACTAAATATTGCTTTTTAATTAATCATGACACAGAAATCTGAAAAGAGAAGGGAAGAGAAGAAGATGGGACATACATAGGTGCAAGGAGAGAATCTGAAGTCATTCCAATGAAGATAAATTATAAAATCCATTGTTCACATAATCTTAGGTCATGATATAAAAGGATAACCTTCTGAGAAGGCTAGGAGATTTTAATCTCATAACACATAATTGCCTTCATTTCTGTTGCCACCTCTTACCCTGTCCACTGGTGTAGCATACTGGATACAATATAAAAAGGTTACAGACTTGGTTTTGGTACAAATGATTGGGAAATTCCTCTTTTTCATGTACCAGCAGTATTTTGAATTTCCCAAAGTTCAACTAAAAGGTTTTATTAATTGGCAGAAGTCACATCCCTCTGTTGTGAGGGACTCACAGGTCTCATCCTTCAGAACTGTGCAGGGTTACCCACAGAACGGGACCTTAGAGATTCAAAAGATCACTGAATGCGGTAAATCTGCAAATATGCTATTGCTGTTCAGCCAACAGGGCATCCCACGGCAGAGGGACCTTTCATTGGTTTGTACTGCCATCCCTAATGAAGAGTTTTAGGAAATAAGGGTATGTGGTATTTGCACTGCCTTCTTCTGCTGCCTTTGCCTCCGTTATAAAGTCTTTTGGATAACATTTTGCAATATGTCACCTCCTTCATCTTGAAATAACATACCATATCTTATAACACAACACAACCAACATGGTTAAAGCGGGACAAATGATGAACTGCCTGGGCCACTTAAACTGGCTGATGATATGGTAACCTCAGTTAACATGGAAATTCATTATCCTATTAGGCCTAGACCAAGAGCAAATACAAATTTATTCAGAATGTGAAGAAGATAAATGAATGATAAATGGGAAAGAAATAGCTGTCTTCCATAAAAAGAAAAAAAAAAAAAAAAAAGAAGCAGAAAAAAATGCCAGGGCATGTCTTCAAGAGGAAGTTTATTGCAGGGATTAAGGATTTGCTAGTCTGAAACCTGATAAGAGAAAGAATATCCATAATCCTTTTTCACTGAGAAAATTTACATTAATTAGCAATTTAGGTCAAGCTACAGTTTCAGAAGGAAGAGAAAAGCCTCTCTTTGTTTCTATGCGGTTTTTCCAAATATTAAGTTTGTGGCAACCATGCCCTTCTCCTTTCTAGGATGATATTTTATGGCACTACACACCAGCAGCTTTCTCCATATACAAGCTGAAGAGACTAACTCATAAACATCATCGTGCATGAAGATGACAGTTCAGCCTGCATTAGAGCTGAAGGCAATAAGCAGCTGAGGGGACTGCAGAATTACCCAAATAGCATTTTTAAGATTACACTAATTCAATGTTCTAGAAAGCCCCTGAAATCAGTACTTCTAGCTGACCTCCTATAGATTATGTTCCCTCCGGTAGATTTGCTAGGGGAGGCTGCTCTCTGCTCTGCAACTTTTTCAGTTCAAATCCATTTCAGGACTGTAGTTACCTTTTTTTTAGGGTAATCAGGAGCCTACCTAGAAGAAAATAAACAAGAGCTGAAGCTGACTGTACCTTAGGAAAATGTCAGCTTTATATGGGATGACTGCTGCTTTTCTTAGCTTCTTGAGCCTACATTACAAAAGTACCTACATTTTAAAGTTGATTTCCAGAGACAGGGATCCTGGATGACTTCAAGTGAGACAGTTTTGCTGCAGTACAGACTTCTTTCCCACTCCACTTCTGTGTGGAGAGATGCTGAGCATCCATGACTCTTCTTGGCATCAGCCAAAGCTGTAAGCACTCACCCTTGCCCAGCACAACCCCAATGCCTTTATCGGACTGCAACTTGAGTGTTGCAGACCACAACTGTCATGGGGCTTTAATGTAGCTAAGATGAAGGTGGCCCCATATCTGAGTCAGGCTTCAAACATGCTACAGACACTCATTGAGCTGACCAATCATTTTATCACCTTCTGTCTATCAATGCCTTTCCAAAAAAAGTATATTAATTAAACACAAGGAATTAAATATGAGAGCTGATGAGAAAATATGTAAAGCCCAGCTACTGGTTTTCCATAAAGAACCTTGCTTTCCTCTGTGTTCCCATTCAATCAAGGTGTGCTCTGGATTGGGATGACTACTATTATTTTGCTTCTCAACTAGCACACAGAAAAAGATTCATGAGGCAAAACTGGCAATGTCTAGACAAGAAAAGATCTGTGAGTCTCTTGTTCAAATGTAAAATACGAAAGTATTGTTAAAACTTAAGTATAAGAGCTTGGAATAAAATGAATAATAATAATAAAAAAATAAGGAATGACAGCAGAACGGAAAAAAAAAGGAAAGAAATAAAAAAAAAAAGAGAGAGGAAAGTCTTATTATTCCTTTCTCCCTTCCCTAACCTCCTTCCCTTTACATGGAAGTGTAAGACTAGACATCATATCCAGACTATTTAAGCTTGGTCTCTTTTCTTAAACATGCCTCTTAATTCCTACCACAAATTTGTCAAGCTGCCACTTGAAATTGCCCAAGTCTCTCTCACTTTTGGGAAAATCACTCTGCTTGAAAATTTATAAATCCTCCTCTCATTTTCAGTCTAGTTTTACACATGACCAATTTATTCCCATTTGCTCTTGTACCAACATAAAGAAACAACTTAAATAGCTCTTGCCCTTCCCTCATATGTACAACCACTGGTGTATTTATGGTCATTTCTTCTCTCAGCTGTATTTGGCTAGGCTAAATAAGCCAATTTGTTTTAGACTCTGTTAGGACAGACTTTCCATTCCCCAATCACCCTAGCAGACAAAGGCAGCTGTCACTTTTGCTGGTCTGGAGATTTCTTTGGGGTTAACAAAGCATCCATATATTCCTCTTTCACTGTTATTTCTCTTCGAGTTTCCTTCACACTTCTCTATTCCACTCCTCTTCCTCCCAGACCTCCCATGTGTCACTGGCAAATGTTATGAGCACAAGCCTAGGTTCTGTGTCAAACCCAACGCCAGTACTAACCTTCCTCTTGTCAATGCACTTTAGCTGGTTCCTTTCTCTAGTAATTATTTTTGTAACAGTACTCTTATTTTCCATTTTAACTGATTAATTTCCGTGTGTTATTGCTGTCATACTGAGTTGCTGAAGACCATATGGATTAGATTATCTGCATTTGCCTCATCAAAGGAAGACATCAGGCAAGTTTGGCATACTGGTAAATGCATATTGCTTATTATCTCATTTCCTATTCAACTCTTTAAAATTTGCTCTCTCTTCACATGTAGTAACTTTTGTTTCTGTATACATTGTCCCATAAGGCTTTTTCTCCCATGCTGCACATCAATCTCCTCCTGGAAAATGCAGATTACAGAATTCATCTTATGATTTACTTTTTATCTCAGCTCAGTCCTTCTGAGAAACAGACTTATTTCTTCCTCTTTTTTAAAAAAAAAATCTGAATCTGACTGGATTTTTCCAGACCCACTCACAGCTGTTCTACCACTTTCAGGTCTTTGTTATCCACCATCACTAATGAAATAGCAATGGTAGGGAGGTTCCTTTGAGAGCTTGCTCTGGCTCATTCCTTTCAAGATCAGATTAGATATTGCTTGAGCCTGAATAGTGCTTCGGTCTCTCTTCATTACATGCCTTCAGAGTTCAACATGGCTTCTGTTTGGGGAAGGGCCAGCCATGAGATCTCTGAGTCTTCTGCCAAGTGCATATTAACACTGTTTTAAAGGCCACAGAGTCTGGAGTTAAATTCTTAGGGCAATCCTACCCCAAACACAATGATGTCACTGCTATCATAACTCAGCTCAACAGCCGCAGTATCATTTACCCTCAGTCTGAACATCTAAATTGTCTGAAATATATCATTATGCAAGAAACTGTCAGCAAGAAGAACAGCGCAAAGAGTTTTGGATGTCCTTGGCTGTGTGGGAAGAGGTGATGCAAACTGAGACATGGAGAAAGCAGACAGCTGTGTCTGCTGAAAAATCAATGTGGTTCCTCTTCCAAATGGGGAGAGTGATAAATATGACCTGCAGGGTCTGGGAAGGACTAAGAATTTGGAGGAACTCTGTGTATATGTTTCCCTATCTGCTAATTAAAGACATGGTTTTGATGAGGGATAAAAGCTCAGGGGAGGTCAATGACTGTGTCCATGGGGAAAGGAACCAGAGAATTGAAAGCAAGAGGAAAGCTTATACCCTTCTAACAAATTGGCGGATGTAGAGAAGGAGAAAACAGGAGGACAGCATCATCTCTGCAGAAAAACATGTAAATGGAGATGCTAAAGGAATGGAAAAACAAGCAAGGTCTAAAACCACAAAGGAGGCTTGAAAAATAAAATCTATAACACAGAAGGTTTTTTCTAAATAGCATGTTATCACAAAATAATTGTTAGTGGTTATTATTTACAACAGTGGCTTTTACAATAAGAAGATTAAATATTGAGAGTAAGAAAACCATGAATAGCTCTGAGAGCAATAAATTTTAATGTTTATTGAAGACTCTGCACTGACAGGTTTTCAAATCAGCTTACAAGCAATTAACCAAGTCTCAAAGTATTCTGATGAGGCAGAAAAATCATTCCCATTTCACAGATAAGTGGACAAAGACAAAATAGGTAACTAAGTCAGTTAGGCAAGTTATTATACAAGACAGAAGTTACTCTTTTTTCTGACCTTTACTGTAACTGTAACAATTTTATTTTTTTTCAAATGGTCAAAAGAAGTGCCTGATACATGAGTGTCTTGCTCATGTGGCAATGGCACCAGAAGATGCTAGATACTGTGTTGAACTTGAAAAGCTATTATTTCCAGTTTACTCAGCTCAAGAAGTTACTGCAGAAAAAAGCATGAAAATTAGAAATTCTGCCTGCCCTACAAAGTCAAGAATGCCAAGGGGTATGTTTGTATTATAAGCATCTTGCAGCATGGCCAAAGCCTGTTCCCATACTACGACACATTGGGAAATGTCTGAAAAGGTGACAGCCTGAGACTGGAACCCACTGTGCTCCCTAACCCAAAGCTTATTTTACTTCTGTTGTGTTTCACACAGGCAACTCCCTGAACATGCAAACTTCTGCATAACACCAGAAGCACAGACAGTGAGCTATGCATGGTGTGGGGCTGCCTCTTTTTACTGTAGATATGGTCAGACGTCCATTTGATGCACACCACCACCAGCAGTAACCTATTTTACTTCCCAGCTCAAGTGAAGGAGGTATGCATGTGGTCAGATGCCGCAGCTCAGTAGCCAAGGGGCCGCTTGTTCAGGTGCCAACAATTTACTTGCTTGTGTTTTGCTGGGCCGTATATATTTGTACACTGTACAAAGCATGCAGTGGGGGTTCAGTTGTTTTCTGAAAAGGTCTGGAGAACTATGCATGGTGAAAGTGTCTGCCAGTTTGGTAGAACACATCAGGGCTTTCCTCAAAACATTCAAAGTCTATGCTAAAAGGAGAAGGGGAAACCCTGCATCTGCTGCCCCACCACCAGCTGCCTATGGATGTGATACAGGGCTGGAACGTGCTCCTGGGGTCCACATTATGGAAAGACTACACTCTCACCTACCCTACACTCTCACCAGGTCTCAGTGGGCTGGGACCTTTTTAGGTAACATTTTTAAGGAGCTACCTTGCACCAATACTGGGTGCTAAAGGAGTACTCAGGAGAACAGACTTCTCATTGCAACTCTTGATTCTGGTGTAGTGTTTGACCCTGGGAAGCTACCTCAGCTGTCTGAACAGTCATCCTCTGGACATGTGTCTAGATTGCAAGCTTCTTGAGGTGGAGAAAAAGAGATTGAGTTTCTACACTGCCTAAACAAGTCAGGTTCAAATATCAGTTAAGGCTTCATGAACACAAATAATATAGTGAAAATCACTGTGTATCTTTGCTATAAAAATCATTTTTTTCATGTTGCTGATTGGGAAAGATTTGGGTTTTTTTCAACTACAAATGAGAAAGATATTTTTTATTTTATTCCCTGCTCTGTTTTCATTCAATATCTGCTAGACTGTGTTGCTTCAGTCAGTTCCTATATATGCTTTTTACTGGAGCAGTTAAAGGTCTTCAAGTGTATAGCAGAAATAAGTAAAAATGTTTGTTAAGCCAAATGATTGAACTACAGGACAGTAATAAAATTTGTAGATGTGTGGCAAAAAAATTCACCCAAGTATAGGTCACTAAAATGGATTGAAATTCTTTCCATTTTAAGTAATTATAGATTTGTGAATTTTTTTTTTTTTCAGTATCTTTTGTTTTCCTGAAAGGTATCTGTATTTATCTAGTGAAAAACTGTTAAACTTTAACAGCTTAACTGTAAGTAGATTGGAATTTGATTAATAATAATTAATTTCCTGCTTTAAAATTAATGACATTTTGAAGCACATTGTCATTGTTTGACACACTCTGATTCATGCAAGACTTTGGACCTCTCATTCCTAAAAGGTCAACTTAAAGGAGCGCTCCTTATAGGAACAGACATTGTAACATCCTGGTGGGAGTGTAGGACTAAACCCCTATGCTTTGGGAACAAAATCACTGTGGGAATCTTCTGTGTTAAACCTTTCTGACTAACTGCTAGGTTGTGACGCAAAGAAGAGCTGTAACAAAAGGCATCTGAAGAGAAGATAGTGGAAAGTAATGTTGGAGAAGGACAGCCCGTGATATAAAAACCTACAATAAAGTTAACGGCTATGCTGCTGCTGAAGCTATGTAGTTGGGAGAATGCTCAGCATTGGGAATTTATAACCTGGAGCTAATGATTGCAAATAGTGATTCATTTCTTGTTTGAACTCTTGTAAAATTGCCTTCTATTGTTCCCTGTAAGAATCCTTGAAATTAAAGGTTATGTAGAATATTTCAATAATAAAAGCAATTAGGTGATAATAATTCAGAGCACAGTACTCAAAATGTCGTCACTGCCCCACAGATAAAGTGATATCTCCATGATCTGCAAAGATATCTGTTCATTCAAACAAGGCCAAATCTCATTGGAAAAAGGTCTGTGAAGTCAACAAAAAACATAACAGATTCTCTAGATCTTTATCTTCTGATCAGATGCTCAGGATTATCAGCCCCATATTGTGACCTAGATGAAATACTGAAAGGTTTTTCAAACTCTTTTTAAATGAACAATCCTTCATTCTGTTATATGCTGCATCAAACTTGCTGTCTGTCCATGTCACCAGGTACAATTATCATGGTCTGAACTGTCTTTGGTGAACAAGCTCAGCTATGATACAGAAAAATTATTCCAAAGTACCCACTAGTTCAGAGCACATGTGGAGCAGAGGGAAGCAACAGACATTATCTAATCTCTCTTCCAGAAGTACCTTCAGAGACCTGTTCAGGTATTTCAGCTCGCATTCAACTCCAGTGCCCAAAACCGAAGCAGTCTTTAGCTCAGTAGTGTGGTCTTTCCTTCTTATGCAAAAGACTGGAGGTTTGATGGAAAGCACTCAAGCTGTGTGTTCAGTCTGCGTCCTGGTTCCATGTTGTTATCTTTCCTGGTCAGTGGACTCCTTACCCTTCCTACAGTGATGTTGCTGACTTTAGCCTGATTTTTTTTTTTTTTTCATCTGGAAAATGAGTAAATAAGGGCAATTATAACCAAACCTTTGTATTTAGGTCTACTACTCAGGGCTGATTTTAAACTCTCAATAAATAGATGAACATCAGACCTGCTCAATGCTCAGCAGTTCTGTGGATGTGCACCCTAAAGGTATAGGCCTCAACCAGAGGTGTTCATTGGTCACCAGGCTCACAAGACCTGACATGGAGTAACTGTACTCCCTTGCACATTGAGTAAGGCATGGGCATGTCATTAGACCAGCAATGTCTGTATTGCTTTAAAGGCTTGGCATTTTTAGAGAACCAAACAGTGCCAGTATTGCCTTTGCCTCTCTAAAACTAGAACTTTTGATCCATCCATAACTTGCATATCCACAGTCAATTCTCTGCCAAGTTCATTATTGCTGTTCTGGTTCATTCTTTATAGCTCCACTTCAAATGAAAAAAACAGGTTCTTCAAAAAAGGTATTTTGCAGAACACCTCTCTGTGTGGTGGTGCAGAGAATATTCAACTTCTGTCCTAACACCAGGGCAATATCTGGATGTCTTCTCTGCCTGTTAGCACTGCAACCAAATCCTTGGCTACATGGCAGTGATGTTAGGTGCAGCATCTCTGGCCATCCCTTGCCTACTTTTGTATAGAGAATGCAAGGTACCCGCTCTTCCATCAGTCCTTGGCCAACAGTTTTCTCCTCTTTGGAACAATCATTCAGTGAAAGTGGCATTTGTGCATGTGTCATTTTAAAAAAGGACAGAACCCATTATAAATCCTCATGTACTGACCTACAGTTCAGTCAAAGTACCTGAGAAGACTGGGAACAGGTCTGCTAGACTTTGTGATTTTTTTGGGTCCCATCAAGGCAGCTGAGTAGCATCCTCAATGCTGTTTTACTGAAGTTCCCCAATTAATCCTGACTATTTTTTCTGCACTTCCCAAAATATTTCCATCAAGAAAAAAGTTTGCCGAATTTTACAAAGGGGCCCAAGACCTGGACCTTACCATATATTTACATGCATGTTAACACACAGCATACTTGCATATATATGTGTGTATGTATCTATGCATACATTGGTTTATTGTCACTTATCTTCCTGCCCCATGAAACAGGGTGAGTTTTGATGCCACACCATGAATGGTGTGCTATGTGAGCACACTGGAGTGAGGTTAGGAGGATTTCTACACTATTTTTATTTGAACAAGCCCATAGTCCCACATAAGGTAAATTTTGCGCTATGTCACTGCCTGACTAAAATAAAAAAAAAGATGCATAAACCTCTCTTAAAATGAGAGGTTTCTCTTCCTTTTTTTTTTATGGTTGTTTTAGGTATAATACTTCATGCAGCATGCCAGACAAAATCATCCCTTAGCTCAAGGGCTCTGACACCACCAAGCCCCTTGGTGAGGTGGACAGGCAAACAACAATGCAGTTCTCAGGAGCAGATTTAGAGTCTCCATTCAGTATCCTGGCCCTGACACTTCTCTTTTAGCTCCTGAATTTCAATTTGACAGTGTCTCCCCAGTGCATAATATCAGGAGTTACAATGCACTTGAAGGAGATAAGAATCTATGTTTTTGATAAGGAGATTTTGAGATTTGGTTCACATTGTCAGAAGCATCCATTAGTACACATTCTTCCTTGAGCACATGGTTTGAACATGCACATCCTCTACCAGCCCCCCAAGACAGGAATGGGTCTTATTTCAGATTCAAACATTTCTTTATTTTTTATATCTCTTATTTTATGCTCTACTTCTCAGTACAGCACTAAGGGAGAAAAGGTGACTGCTCTGGCATCTCTTGCCTGGACTAAATAAATTCTTTCCTTCTCTATTTAAGATTAATTAAGAAATGCTGAAAGGAAAAAAAAGATCAGAGCTACTCCGAGATTGTTCATTCCATCCCCCAATTATTCAGTATATGTTTAGCCTGAAAGAGCTGTAATTAGATATGCGAAAAGTCTGATGAGGTTCTCTTTCTGTATAGTTCCAAGCACGCTGGCAGTCCTCCAGAAGTTAAATATATAAATAAATCTTCTTCTTCTCACTAAATTTCTTCTGTTCATTATTCTTCTCCCTTTTTGCCTTCAAGGTCTAACCCACCTGGACCTTCCCTGTTTGGTAGTCTGTGCACCAAATAGGCCCATACAGAGATAGAGAAGTTGCTTCTTCTCCATCACAAGCTGCTAAAGAGTCCAGCGTAGCTTGCGCTTTATGAAGCTCTTGGAGGAACTTATGTTACCTTTAGAAAAACCCAGAGGCTTCTGGACCCAAACATCCTTGCAGACCTGTGCATTAGCATGGGATCCAGGCACGTATGTTGGATTTCTGAGGTGTAGGTATGCCACCTAAAAACTAGTCCCTTTGCCCTAGCAGATCAATTGAAGGTGAGTGTACCAGGCACCCAGGCTCCCTGCATCGCCAGCGAGGGGATTGAGTTGCAGGGACTGGAAGGTCCCTGCAAGAGTTTGGTGCATTTGCTGCTTTTGAAAATGTTGTCTTTAGCAAAGGAGTCAGTGGCCAACTCCAAAATGTTAGGCTGTGGTCTGATTTCCCTTATTTCATGAACGCATTACTAGAAAAACTATTCAGTCCACTTAAAAACCTGGCTAACTTGTCTGTCTCAGGCATTTCCTCCTCCTACTTCCCTTCTTCAGTTTCTGTTTGCTTTAGAGGAAGGTAATTCTTTAAGCAAAGTGGTACCTCTCTCCTTATTTCACTTACACTTTGACACAGTAATTTACATTGGTGAGTAGGCCTGTAAAATTATTTATATGCCAAACTGAAACCATGTAGGTTCTTCTGCCTGCAGGATATTTTCAACAGTAGATACTTTTCTCTGATGTCACAGTTATTGTTTAACTGGATCAGCCTTGAACCCTCAAAAAATGTTGGCTTACTCAGAGGAAAAATGTGTTAGCTTCCAATGGATTTTACCCAGAATTACTTCAGAGAGGTTTTTTTGCAAGAATTAGGCAAAAGAAAACCCACACACAACCAAGCTTGTGGAATAAGAGACTCAAAACAAGCTGCTTCAGTCACAGGCTTCCCAAACCCAACAGCCTTCACATGTGGGAGACTCCAACCCTCAAGCTGATGAGTCAGTATTGGTGACACACTTCAGCCTGTGTTTCTAAAACAAAGATCTTTATTGCCATCGTCTTGTAATAAAGTGAAGACCACGAGGAATAAAAGTGCTGGGCAATATGTTTCTTGTGTGTGTGAGCATGGCCCTGGAAAAATACTAAGCTAAGAAGGGAAATAATGTAAACGGCAGAAAGAAAGCCTCCCTTGTTTCCATACTTCTTGAGTGTGTCTGGTTTGCATCTGTTACTACATTTTTTACTGAAGAACTTTTATTTCTTTTATAAATATGAATGACTGTTTAGGACTGGCAGTTTAAAAATGTGGCTTTACTCTGATTAACCCTACTTTTTTTCTGTACTTAGCCCTTTTTAAGACCATATTTCTCAAGCTATGTTAAAACATGGGTAAAACCAACACATGGAACAATTTATTGAAATACCAGGCAGGTTTGACAGGTGCAGGAGAAATTGCTTAGTTTCACAAATTGAAACAGCTGCAGTTTTACAGGTGATGAAATTGCAGTGGGATGAGGTTTCACATTTGTTAGTTCATCTTGTGTTTGCTATTTTGTTTTTGAAGCATTGAGTCATTTCCCACTCTCCGAGGGGGAATCTAAGACCTATTCCTCAAGCAGAGGAGGCACCTAGTCTCCACAGAATGAGGTGAAGCTTGGTAAAAATTCAAGCAAATTTCAGAGTAGACGAAATGTAACTAGAAAATAATAGTTTTCTCCTCATAGGACTATAAATAAATGTTGCTTGCCACTTTGGGAGCAGGAAATGCTGTAAACTTTAGGTACTCCTTTCAGATAGATTGAGCTAGATTTTATTACATATCTTAAAAGAGTATCATGCACAGGAAGTTTTGAATCATTAACCAACAAATGTTAACCTCATAAGAGTCTCTTGTATTAAAGAGTTATACTCTGTGCAATTGCTACATGAAGATGTATGTTTTCTTTTCAAATTGTTCAGGACCGTAAGTTTTCCTATAGTGACGGAGTATGTACCAAGTGGTGCCACTCCCTATAAGTTCATTTTTATCATCCTTGCTGGGAAAAATTAAGACAAAAAATCAGTGAAAAATCTTAAAAGAATTGGTCATATTTGGGACTGGATTAATATTTCAAAACACTTGCATTAGAGAACCTTCCCCTATCTTAAATCCCCACTAAAGATGGTGGTTTAAGACAAAAGTTCTTGTGTGACTCAGGATAAAATAATCTTTAAAATCCTGATTGAAATGTATCAGTGCCTCACACAGTGCTATGCACAGCATCTCAGCTGGAATGCCATTTAAGAATGGCTAATTTGAGTGAACAGGACTTTTTGTTTCTCTTCAAACAGTATTCTTAGTAACTCAACAGCAGTGGCAAATTGGCCACTAGAAGAAGCGAGGAAGAAAAATGGTGGGTATTTTCCTGTAAAATGTGTCTTTGAGGAAACACCTCTCCTTTGACTCAGGAATGGAAGAACAAAGGCATTTCCCTTGTCAGTGTTACCCAGAGGTCTGCTAGATCCTGACAGGGACTGTGCCAGCTTCCCCCATGGCATTGCTGTGCCACAAGGCAGGTGAGCCCTGGTGGGCTGCCGAAGTCCCTGCTGCCAGTTCGCACCCCAGCTTTGCCTTGTGAAGGAGCTGACCTGTGAAAAACCACTGACAACTCACACCTGGAGCAGCTCCAGGAATATTGCAGATTTCTGAGGTATATGGTCTGTCTCGCAGCTCTGTGAATGTTCTGGCATCTCTATCTGACAGGGCCAGAAGGACTGGGCACTCTAAATCAGCTCATCTAATGGTCCTGGCTGTCTTAAAGATCGATAAAATATTAGGATGGTGCAATAGGAGATTAGTGAAGTGCAGTATCAGACTCAAATTAGGAATAGGAAAGTTATTAATTTCAGGCCACACAAAATGTGCTTCACTGGTCTGAACAGCATAAAGCTTTTGACTGAATAACTAAGAATAACTACTGAATGGGACTTGGTGCTGTATCCAGTCATCCATTGTGTTCTGCCACTGCAGCCATTATTCTTGTCCTGCAGTTAAGCTTTATAATGCTGTGATATTTCAGCCCAGACTAGTGAAGGATGCAAAATAATTATTGCAGCAGAGAACTGTAAGGATATATTTAAGGGAGGAAAAAGTACAATGAAATATTTTTGTTTTGCTTGGCCTTTTTTTCATTCAGCTACCTTTGCAGCCCATCAACAACCAAACATGTGTCCTCTGGATCCCGTGTCCGACTCAGATGCTCATGGTATCCTGCAGACTGCTTTGAGGCTTTGACTGAGAGATGTGGGATGTAGTGTTTACCAGAGCAGGATTTAAAGCAAAGGTTGCCTAGGTTTACTGACAATTAGCTTTGCTCACATAAAACAGAGAATAGAGAAGAGAAGGTATGAGCAAGCAGCCCCAGACTGTTTCGGTAGGATTTGGGGTTGTATTGTTCATGTTGTTTTTATTTGAGCTAGATGAAAAGCATTTTTAACTTGGTAGCCTGGAAAGATTAGACTTGCGCATACACAATAAACCCCATTTTGTTTTGTTTTCCTCTTTGACATAATACGCAGAGAGGGGGTGTTTATACACCAGCATGGACAATGAATCTATTGTCTCATCTCCTGTAGAAACAAATGCCATCAGTGCTTACAATTGATCCAAGAGCTCTTACCTGATTCCAACACATCAGTTATTTATTTATTCACAGAGAAAAGAATCCCATGAGACTAACAATTGTTATCAAGGACAACATGGGAGGAAGGAAGAGAGGAAAACCCTAAGTGGTGCCTGTTCAGTTGTTTAGATTTTTTTTTGTGCTACATTTCAAACAAATCAGCCAGTCAACAAGAGGACACAGTAAAGGCTAATTTAGCAATGCGAGATGTGGATTTTACAGACTTTCTCCTGCACTGTTGGAGTTGGCAAGCCCTTTTCCATTGAGTGGAACAAGAAAATCAGCCAGGCAGTTGTCTGTGTGCTCATTAACACTCATTGGCATCACTGAAGTGCCTAAGTTTTCTGCTGCTCTTGTTCAGCAGGAATATTTAAACTCGTACTTAGAGGATCCCAAATTCCTCAAGTCATTTTGGTACCCATCATCTTTTGGGATTGATGTCTGACTGCAGTCACATGCTGACATATTTTTTAAAGAATCTCGCCTCTGCTGAGTTGCTGCTGTGCCCTGGAGACGTGTCATTCATGCTTAAGATCATAAAAATCTGCTTTATTTATTTCAAGTGTTAGCACTGCAATTGATGACAACAGCAAATATAGAAACATTTACTATGCTTCCTCTTAGATACATTTGATTTCTCCCAGATGTTGTTATGGCAAGTGAAATACTTTGGTGTGGGAAAGTGTGTGTGTGTGTGTCTGTGTGTGTGTGTGTGTGTGTGTGTGTAAATAGCAATAAAGTACTGATTAAAAGCCATGACAAAAGCCCTTAAATGCTCACCACAACACAATGAACCTGAGCAGAGATGTGGCACAGAACAGGTCAAATTCTTGGCATGAACCAGGAGTGTATCTGGGTCTGGGGGACCCATCAACACTTCCCAGCCCTCAGACACAGGTATGTGCCTCAGCCCCTGTCATGCTGGGACAACTGTGTTCTCCTTGTGAACTTGTTCCTATGGGAGGAAACCTGGAGATATGAGCTGAAGGGGAACTCTGCGCTGAGTTTGGTGGAGTGATGGACATTTACACCAGACTAGTTTTCCCAATAGCTGTATAGCATAAATCCATCTAGCTGGAGGCAGATGGAGATGGTAGAAGATTATGACACATTCCAAATAAAAATAATAATAATAATAATAATTTTTAAAAACCCCAAAACCAACACAAAAAAACACAAACCAAACCAAGCAGAACTAGGATAGATCAGTCCTCTAATCTAGCCTTTATGGTTCCAGCAATTGCTGGGATGCCAGGAAGATCATGAAAGTCATCAAGTTAAGACCATCACATATACCTTCATGTGCTCTGAGATATTTATTAGAGTCACACCTACAGACAGACACAAAGGTGGAGGCTCTCCATAAAGATTTGTTAATGAATTTACAATGAAACAGCAAAGGAAGAGAAGGATGGGAGGAGAAACCAAACTCCAGAGAATTAGCACAGATTTCCCTAGGGCTTGCAGGAGACCTATTCACAGCCAGAGTTGCATTCCTCTGTCTTGCGATACTGGGTGCTCATGGCCGAAGAGTACTGGAGCTCTTGTAAAGAACAGCATCATCCCCTGCACCCCTCCAGCCCCAGCTGTGGCAAATTCATCCTTCCCTGATCTGCTTTGCATGCAGGCAACCTTTCTCCTGGCACACTTGGAGGGCTGAATTCTCTGTGAATCCAGGCCATGTTCACCCAGGCCTGGGTGGAAACAAAGTGCCCTGTTATTTGGTCTCAGCCTCTTTTTAGTGAGCAGCTTCTCAGCTTGCAGAGAAAGTGGCAAATGATGACTATGCAGTGAGTTGCCCTTCACTTTCCTTTATAAAATAAAATGTGATTATTAATCAACAAAGTGATGTGTCTCAGGGCTCTGGAGGGAAAAAAATAACTTGAGCTGATTTGACAAACTGATTCTTTTGCAGTGCTGCATTTCCCATGGGACATGACAAATTAAATGTCGAAGCCAGCTAGAGAGTAGTGATACATCTCAGTCGAGCATTAATCAGCAGCCTTTCATTTACTACTTTCCATTTAAGTAGATGGCTGCATACAGTTTGGACAATGCATCTTTTCATTTCGTAATCTCCCTAATTGTAATTTAAATAGGTTTCCTGACAGTCACCCTCAAGGCTGCAGGGAGATGATTTCAAGAGCTCCTGTCCACCTAGGGTTTACATAATGGATGAAAATTCAAATCCTGGTCCGAGGTGCAATTAGATAATGCCAGGAAAAGGAAAGAAGGGATCGGATGAACTGCAACCAGAGAAAGAGAAAAGTACATTTGATATCATTGGGAGGCAGAACTAAAACACACACACACACACACTGACCTAGATCACAGTCGAGGCATTTGATACTGTCTGGTAGGGAAATGAATATCCAGAGACTTTGCAATGCAACATGTAGAGTAAATAGGAGCTGACTGAGAACCATAAGGACCCATGAACTGATGCAAGCAGGAACATTCATGAAGAATGGAAATATAAGTATGGAAAAGTTCAAGCACACAGAGGGGTTTATTCAAATCCCACACAAAAGCAGGACAAAAACCTGTCCGAAGCTTCAGAGGAAGAAAATACTGCTGTACAAAGCATATGGTTGCACAGGCCATCAGATTAAATGTGATACTGTTGTGCTGATGGGCGTGATGTTTCACCAAGAAATGGCTGATAATACTGGACCTCCAAGCAGATTTCCACAGTTTCCCTTAAGCCAGTCCAGCATTCTGTTTACCCTCAGTCCTCAGTAAATGTTTGCAATTTTAGAGTCTCTAATGGCCTATCAAATTTGTCTACAAATGTACACCCCTTCTTCATCCACATTAATATCTACTGCTCCAGAATATGTAATTTCACCCTATATTGCTAAATCCTACTAAAATCAGTAGTCTGCACCAGGCACTGGGTCTTAGTGCACTAAACCCATTTTCACATCCGCAAAAAGCCTCATCCTGCAAGATGTTATGTCTCTGCATAAGGTGCCTTTCCCTATCCAGTGTATCCAGCAGCCTTGAGAGTCAAGCGTTCAACCGGGAAGCCAGCAAACAAGCTTGTTGGTGTCCTGGGAAGCACTGGGCTTTCTAAAGTCTCCAAAGGCAGGGAGGACACCCCAGCATGGCCACTGGTGCCATTGGCACCTGCTTCCCTCCAGCAAAAGCTGTGCCTGCATCGGTAGTGGCCCACAGAGAACAGGCTGGTCTTTCTCTCATGGAAAATATTGCTCATGATTACAGAGCTGGCGACTGGCTTATGAACACCTGATTAAAGTATAAAATGTGCTGAGTCGACTGATGCCATTGACAACGGAGCCATATGAAATTAAAAGCTGTATCTGTTTGCTATTACATAAGAGGAAAAGCCAGGAGTGGAAAAAAAACCCTGGAACTTGGCAAATCTCATTTAATCACATCTGGCAATTTTCTAGTCTGAGCGATTATCACTGTTGGATATCATGTTTTTGGAAAGTAAAGCAAACAAAGAAACTAGAACAAACATGATTCAGAAAATAAAGAGCCTCTTTTTTAAAAAAAAAAATATTTGTGCACCTTTCAGCACAAGTGTCGGCCATACTTGGGAAAAGGGTATTTAAAGCTATTTTCTGACTTATGGCAAGGACATTCACATCTCAATTTAGTTTAGAATTAGTGACAGAAGGCTACATAGGGAGTACAACATTCCTTTGAACTCACTCATCTTGAAAGAATGGGGAAAAATTTCATCAATTTTTTTTTTTTTTTACCATTGCAAGAAATGGCAAACAACTTTGCCTAGCTGCAGCAGTCTTTTGGTGGTCCAACAAAACCAGAAGTACAAAAAAATCCTAAAATGTGACATATTTAAGAAGCATACTTAAGTTTATTGCCAGCCATGAAGGTCTGTGAGTATGTAGTTGACTGCATGTGTTCCAAAAAAATTGTTGTATTTCAAGGCTAAAAAAATACAATGTCATTTGACTTGAAAATGTGAAACTTTTGTATTTGGAAAAGTTGAAATGAGTTGCTTTGACATCTTCAAAACTCTTTCTTTTCAGAAATTATTCAGTTTAGTAGGTATATTAAAGCCGATCATGTTTCAAAGATAATTTTGGTAAACTAATTTTTTCTTGCTTTGATTTTTTTCTCTCCAAACAAGGCAAGGCAAGGCAGGGGTTCACTGAAACATTTTTAGTAATCTTCTAGCTGATAGTAGTAAGGCAATATCTGACAAATCTCAAGCCTGTCTGCATGGATGGGTATGGATGATCTCTTGCTCAGCCTTAGAAAGCAGTGAGAGACACTAGCTCCTGAGCAGGATGGGATGCTGATGTGGAGCTACTGCACCACAGCTGACCGGCAGCTGCTCAACTCACACCCCCAGCAAAGCAGACTCATGTCCACCTGCACAGGCCTGAGAGGTTTTACCTTAAGAGAATTAGTGTGGGAACAGTGAAACTCAGAACTGCAGTTATAGCTCAATCAGAAACTGTTGAGCACTCCACAACAGGCATGTAGTTGAAGCAATTTCTAGCAGATATGAGTTGTTGATGAGAAAAGGCATTACGAACCCCTAGTCATGATGGGGCAAAAGAAACTGGGAGCTCTTTTCTGTTCTGCTCAGTCCTATTCAGATTATTTCAGACACAGAGCCAATGCCTATACTCTGTAATGGTGGATGAAGTTGCCTGGGGAGTTTAAAAAGCCTTGCTTTGGAAGTGAAAGTATGGAAATCTTCAGAAGCAGTTCAGAACGGAATTGCTTCCTGCAGCTAGAAGCAGGCTCTAGTTTATTTACTGGTAGATGGATATCATGGTAAGAATTAAAAAAAAAAAAGTATTTAATAATAAAATACTCCTTACCTTGCCATAAAGAATGATACACCTAGCACTGTGGTATTTGAGCATCATATAATGTCCTGAATAGCAAACTGTCATCTGCTCCTTGTTAATATGTCTTTGTAGTCAGGGAAGAAACTGTGAGAATTTTCTTCAGAATTGTTTTTCCTTTTTTGTGCAATTCCGTGGGGGAGTTTTTTAGTGGAAGTGAATTCAAAAGAAACAAAGGTTTGCACTTTGAAATCCTTAGTGACATTTAAGAGAGCCTATGTCAAACAGAGCTATAGATCTAAGGCACTTGTCTAGTGTAAATGTAAATATTAAATATGCAAAAATCTTTGAAGTCTATTAAGGTTAAAGCTAGACAAAAACCTATAATGTAGACTTACAATTCAATGACTAATATATACACATAACATTTCAACCAACTGAGTCACTCTGAAAAGTAATATGTAATTTACAAACGTCAATAGAAACCTGAGACCTGTATAGCTAAGCCCAGGGCAGTTGTTTTTCTTCAGAAGTCTGCTCTTGGCCTCTCTGCTATGAAGGTGCTGCCAATTCATGCTTCCAGTTTCAAATCAATATTTTCAATGCTTTTGGATAGAGATACATGTTGAAAGTCAGGGGTGAATCATTTAATGTTCCACTCAGAGTACTGGTAATAATTACCATACTCTTCTGTACATGTTACTCTGCATTATCTATGAATTTCAAAAGGAAAGTGTAGGCTTTGTCTGCAGAGGCATACTGAGGGACATTTGTCTGAATTAGCTGAGGGTGTGAAATTAGAGATTAGTTAAATGTCATTAAAGTCCTCATGGACCTTTCCATTCAAACCTGAAATTTTAACTTAGATAGATGAAGCAAATGGCTACAGAATTAATTAAGCAATTCTTAATTCAGAACTGAGCCATCCACACAAGGATTTATTGTGTGCTTACCTAGTTCATGCTTGGGCCAGCGGACGTTAACACATCTATGTAGGCAAGTTCTAAAACTATAAAACACACCAGCTCTTGGGTGTGTTGGCACCCACTGAAGTGCCAGCCCCTGCTTGACCTGACCCCTCCTGGGTGGCTGCTAGGCAGAGCCTGTGCTTGGCGCTCCATGAGATTCACTGAGTCAGCACAGCGTCCTGGACTGAGCACGCACGGCTGGATACATAGGAACCTGAACTTTGCCCGATCCAACAAAGGAAAGCTATAATTGTTTTAAACCTTTTCTCTGCTGGTGCATTTGAACTGTGGGTGTGCTAACCTGTTTGTATTAGTTCCAATCATTTTTTTTTTAAAAAAAAACAACTTTCTGTTAGTCCATTCAATCTCAAACCTGGATACTCCTGAAATTTTCCCACCTTAGTTTCCCCAAACCCCCGTTGCATTAAACAGAAGGACAATATGACCAGACCAGTGTTCATAATCATGCTTCTTTTTCATCTTTCAGTGTAGGCTGTAATATATAAATAATATGGACCTACCATGTGAAAACATGAGTTTAGTCCAATATTTTTAAGTAGCAAAAAGTCATTTGGAGGAAAAGTTGTGTACCCAGGAGTCAACCTGGAACAAATAGTAGTAGGAAAAAGTACTCAGGATTCATCCTGAACCCACTTACTGATGCTAGAGCCAGAAGATGCCACCTACACTCGGGTGCATGAAGCTTCATAAAATGCATGCCCTGTTACTGTCTCTCACCATTACCATTCATACCAGTTAAAGCACTGATGCGCAATTTATAATTTATGATCATTATGTTGTTGAATGTATATTTCATTGTCGTTAAAAGGTACAGCTACAAGATTGTTTGATATAGACAGATTTTGCTGTATCAGGAGTACCCAGGTCACATTTGAAATGCTTTGTAATACACAGGCAGGCTAGAGATTTGTAAATGGAAACACAAGACAGTGAAGCAAAAAATGAAGCTACAGTAGAAATTATTGATTAACTATTTCACTACAAATTCCCTGAATTTGAAATCATAAAACCAACCATCATTGGGTCTGAATAAAACTTCAAACCCCGATTGGCATTTCAATTCCTGCCTCAGCTGATGCTGTATACATTTAAGCAGTCTCAAGTAAGAGACTGGGCCATATCCCTTGAATTTTAGGAAAAACTGAACCTGAACCTCATTGCAGCCTAGGCCCCTTCCTGCTGTCTGTTTGATTCTTTCATGTACACTTTTGCACACTGTGTGCAGCCATAATTATATGACTGAAGATGCAGAACATCAAGGAAGAAAGGCAGAACTGGGTCAGAAAACACTTAACTGATCACCAGGCTTAACTTAAAAAGGACAAAATTAACCATCATTTATTCCTCCCAGGATCACATTAAATATATTGTATGTTTCCCATAACAAAATTGCACTGGAAAATCTTTTTTTTTTTTTTTTTTTTAACCAGGAATATAATTATTATTTTCAACACACTAAGTTCTGGAATTAGATCAAAACATACAACCATTAATTTACTTGGGGAAAGTCATATACTTAATGATGTGTGTAAAAATCATAGAATCAATTATGCTTGGCAAAATGAATGTGTTTAAAATCTGTCAGAGTCAAAAGATCAGTTTCAAAATATGTTTATTGAAATGAAATCTGAAAAAAATAACCCCTCCCCCTACAACTTCAATTCACCAACCTGAGCCTAAAAAACTCTGGATAAGGAAAACAGTGAGCCAACAATCTCCCTGCACTAGTAGGGAATTTAGGAATTGTAAAAGCAGAGAAGTTTGATAAAAACATGCATTGGTTTTAACATCCTGGCAAAATGATTCTGCAGAACTTCAAGCACTTGGGTTTCAGTTCTGCAAAATTTGTCACAATAGCTTGCAGATATAGCACCTGCCATCTACAGCACTCAAGAGTTATATTGAACAAAAGGGGGAATGATGTTGTAGGCATGCTCCAGAGCAAGGAATTAGAGGCTAATATCATCCATACAAACCGATGTTGCTAAAAAATGCAAATAGAGAATGCAGTGGGAAGTGGCTTATTTTCCCACGGAAGGAAATCTATTTGCTTGGTTTCCATAGAGAGGAGAAAAAAATTTTCCTAACCTTGAGAGTTCCGTCAGGTCAGCACAGCAGGGCAATTGCGGGTGTATCGCTCACGGAGGAGTCACCAGCCGAAGGCTGGTCAGAGATGTTTCATGCTGTTTGTTTACCATACGTGATCCTGGTAACCAGTTGCTGCGATATAGACTTCCATTGTTAATCAAACACTTGGCATCATGCTCATGACTAATGTTAAGTAAAATGTTTATTTTCCTGATGTAAAGCATCCCCTAATGGCAAATATCATCTCCTAATGAAGCACGGTAATGCTGAGGCCAAGTGCTTTTTCAGGCTTTCCCCCTGTGGAAGCAGAGGGAAACGAGTGCTGTGCACCCCAGAGAGTGTCCCTGCAGCCCTGCCTCACTCCCCTGCATCAATAGGCGACAGCTCACAGAGCAAAGAGGTTACCTTCTGTCAATAGGAAGCTGGTTGGGCTGTCAGCTCTGGCTGTCTCAGCCTTCCTGCTCTGTCCCGGTAAAGCATATCCTGATACGTCCCTATCTATCCTTCACATTCAAATAAGAGAGTTTTGATCAGATTGAGTGCAAATATAGTACAGCTCATATAATGGACTCTTTACTTTCATGGTACAAAATTACTTGGGAAGAGAGCTCAGAAGGGTCTCTGACTCCTCACTATCTTATTAGAAAATGCAATACTTTTGATTCGTATGGCAGAAAACAGTCACAGAAGTGAAAGGAAGAGCAAACAAAGTGCACAAGGCTGACATCATGCCCTGCGAGCAGAGCATATTATGCTCGTAAATAGTGTCCTTCCTGCTGTAGTGCGCCAGGTCCCAGCCAGGGAGCTGCAGGGAACAGAAGGCGGCAGGGGAAGAGAGTTTAGAGGAGGCAGGGTCAAAATCTGAGGCAGATCAACATGAGAAACTGAGTCTTGAATGTAGTGACGGGCAGCACAGAAAAGGTTGCGACAGTACATGAAATTAAAGATGAAACAAAAGATATTGCTGTTGAAAAAGGACTGCAGAAAGCTTATAGTATTACAATTATATATCTGCAAAAACACTCTGCTTTCATCCACAGGGGGAATTGAGCTGTCTGGGCTGGGAGTACTTGCTTTGGGTAGTTATTGTTCTTTTCTTAGCAGTCTACCATATATTTTAATACCTTATAAAGCCTAAAAACTTTGTATGGTAGATAAACTTATGTCAGATTTGAATAAAGCAGCAAATACTTCTCAGCATAAAGAGCCCAGCTACGGTGTGTGTTCATACACGCACCCTGACATGGTCTAGTACTTTCTTCTATAGATCCTTACCCTATATGGTACATGACTATTTTCCCCAATCTATGCCTTTATCTGCATCAGCAAACCTGCTGTGCCATCCCAGCTGCTGCCATAAAGCAAAGGAAGTCCATAACCTCTTTCTGTGTTGGCAGGTACGAAGGTGGATTAAGAGCCCGATGGTCAGCGTTGAAAAGCACCCACATGCCAGCCTCAAATACCCGGGGTCCACTGTGATGCATTTACCTCCAGGGGATTCTGAGCTTGAGCCTCCACTGTGCCAGACTTGCCTGAGCGACCACCCTCTCCAACGAGGGATCACTCCTCAAGAGGCTGAGTCCTGCTCCTGGGAGAGCCAGAGAAGCAGCAAAGTAAGACATTCTTTCTCCCCCCCAGACTTTGTTTACATGTTTCACACTGGTAATGGGTCTGTACTTAGAAGATTGTACCTCTCTCAAAGAGAGGACACTCTCCAAAATCCAAAATTCTGCTGACCAAGGCTGTTGTGCACATCTGGGCTTTGCTTTCTACCTTGAACTTTGATACCCACAGACAGCATGAGTAAAAAAGCATTCTTCACAAAAGTGCTTTGATGTAGTCCCTCAGTATTTGAACAGATTAGTAGTAACACCAAGTACTATTTCCCTGTTTTACAGAAACTGAGGTGCAGAAAGGTGACCTAAATCCTTCCAAGATAATGGAAAGGACCAGGACTTGTTATTTTTTTCCCTTCTGTCCCACAATTACAAGACCATCCTTCTTCACACACACACACCCCGCCAATGCCATATTTAACTTTCTCTTTAGAAATAAGAATTTGACTGAAGTCAGGGAGTTTTCCTGAGCAGGAGGTGAATGATCCAGTTGGTCGTTTAATTGGAAGTGAAACCCTGGTTTGTCTCAAGTCATGCTGGTATGTTGTAAATTACAACATCGTTCTGCATGTAATGCTGGGCAGTTGCACACAGATGTGAAGGTGGCAAAGCTGTAAAGGCTGAGATGACATGGTCAGCACGGGGCTTTTCTGAGGCAGACTTCAGACTTTTCATTCATCGTTCAGCTCCACCTAATCCCTATGGAGAAAAGCCAAAAACAGAACAGAAAGTTTTGCTCAGAGTCTGTCATCCCTGACAGAACCATCCCTGCCTGGAAACGGCACACAAAAAAAGGAGAGAGTTGTTGAAACATAAAAGCAAACAAATAAGGCTCTTTCCAAGTACAAAGGAGAGCAAATGTGACAAGGCATTTATCAGAGCCTCAGCACACAACTCACAGCAGAACCATTTTTTCATGTTGCATCTGCTGCATTTTTAAACAGGGAAATTCAAACAGCAGGTAAAAATGGAAGTCCTGTGCGCTTCAGAAACCCAGCAAAGGCATTTTGGAGAAACATATGCACAAGTGGAAGAGCTAATTACTTCTCCATTTTACTTTGCTAAGAAGATTAACTTTGCTTAGGCTGAAGCATTAAAAAATGAAAGCACCAAAGACAGAGGATTCTGTAAATCCTTTGCCTTGCTGTAAATCACATGTGCTCCTATACAGCTGTAGGGCCTCATGACTGATTTCCATTAGGTTTTACGTGCATATGGGATAGATTTGGATAAACGCAGATTCCCCCAGACCCCTCTCTCAGACTCTTTACTGCAGGCAGCGGAGAGGCTGCTTAGTCAGCAGCTGGAGTCTGCAGCAAGAGGGATATTTTGCACGCTGCTTTAAAAAATAATGTCATCTGGCGAAAGACTCCTTGGGTAAAGCTAACCTGCACAAGGAGTCTTTTAAGTAAGTTACAGCACACAGTCTTTGATGTGATTAAACATAAGGTCACTGCCTCTTTCTCTACAGTAAAACCAGGCAGGAAGCTTTTAATAATAAAGGCTGAAGGAGCTCCATGTCTGACCTTTTCCAGGTTTAAAAGAGTTGCTCGGTGAGATTCTGTTCAGGGGTCACAAATGGCACAAGCTGCATAAATGTGAAATAACTCCCTTCACTTTAAACCGATGAACTTGAACAGCGAAAGTCTGTATTGCAAGAAGAGAGTGTGGTCTCTGTTAAACCTGTAGACAGCTTGGGGAGTGCCAGTTGTCCCTCCTGGATAATCCTGTCTTTTTTTTCTCATTACTCTTCCTTCTCTGTTGATTTTGATACCGTGACCAGGTACTGGCTCAGTGATTACAGTTCCTTTGTGCTATGCCCAACACCAGCATATACAAGGGTCCTACTCACCCTGTCCTTTTGCTCAAGGGCAAATTAATTCACAAATAAATCAGCTGTGAAATATTATTAAAGGTTTATTCTAGGCAACAAGCTTTCTTTGACATGTTTCAAGCTATTCTAATCAGTTTTAAAAAGGCCTTATAAAAAACAATCTGATTAAACCACACCACTCAAGGGAGCACACATCTGTATTTCTATTCTTATTTCCAACACAAAAGCAGGGGGGGGAAAAAAAATCCCAAAACATTACTGTTTGTTTACTGTGATGGTAATTATGCAGTGGAATCTTTAAAAAATTGAATTAAACAAATAAGATTATATTGAAATTGGAAGTATTTTAAATAATGAGATTTTTTTCTTATTATATGCTTCCATTTCCACCTCCCCAGGCTTTTCTATTAAGGCATGTGTCAGTTGGAGTTTATAAATGATTACTGATGTAACCTCTACTAAGTCTCCTCTATTATTTGTATGGCAGTGTATTATCTCTGTATTTTTATGAAATTTTTCTGCATTGTGTACTGTGGACTAGATAATTTTCAAGTATTGCCAGAAAACCATGCTAATTTTCACAAGATTGACTAACATAGGTATATTATTGGGTTTTGTAACTGACTTGGATTAGTTCTGTGGAAGCTTATATCTGGTCTACCAGTGTAACAGCTGAAACCCTAAGGGCTTTGGACTGCTGACAGAGTAATGATTTACAATAACCATTCCTCGCTTTTCCATGTCTATCTACGTACTTCAGGTTGCATAAAATTCACCGGCTTGATGAGAAGGGTAAATTCCCTTTCAAAAAACAATGCCATGCTGTATGATGAATACCTTGTGTAAATAAACTGGTTTTGAAAGAGCAGGCATACCACCTTTTAGACCAGCTTAGCAGTCTACTAAATGGGGAGAGGTGAACATAGTGAAATTTTGGTATGATTTAAATCTCTCAGGTGAGGATTTACCAAGCTGGGTTATTAGAGATAAACCATATTCACACATACACACACAAAAAAATCCTTCCTACTCTGCATGACCTGTATATGCCACTTGCACTGTACTGTTATGTCCTTGTTTCAGACCTTCCTCTAAATAAGCAAAAGACCTTGTTAGTGAGCTTGAAATATCTTTTATTTATTTATTTATTTATCCTCAAACAGAGCCAACAGCTAGGTTCAAGGCTTGTTCTGTTCTTTCCTCTTTGTTTAAAAAAGCTCCTGCTGCCCTGTCTATCAGCTGGCATTTGTCCTGAAGCACCATGGACGCGTCTCTATCTAGTAGACCAAAGCCCTGAGTGTTTAGAGCTGTCTATTCTTTCCAAAGCTAAACAAAAACCCTGCACTGCTCCTAGCTAAGGAAAGAGAGGCAGGAAAGAGCTAACTAATGTGTTTGCCCCATTTGAGCAACGTGACTTTGAATTGCCAGGAGCACCTTTGAGTGTCTAGAGCAGCCAGCGCTGCGTGACTGGGGGTTCCGGGGAGCTGAGCGGGTTGCTGAGCCCCATCAGCCTCAGGAGGGATCTGTCCTCACATCAGGTGCCATACAGTGGGTCTGGTAAAGAGTTTTGGTCTCTTCATCCTCTTTTGCTGCTGCTGTGGGGCTGGCAGTGAAAAAGAGATGGAGACTACTGAGGGAGTTGCTCTGTCTTCCTTCAACCACTGCCACAGATCAATGTCTGGTGTCTCTTGTGAAAGAGTATCAAGAAAGTCTTGCTTAGGGCTGCAGAGAATTCAGTGCTGCCACTTTTTTGGACAAGTTTTTTGCAGCTTATTGGAAGTTAATTGCTCTCAAAGACATTTTTGGATCATGCTATTAGATATATAGCAGGAATTTATTTTACTATTAAAACCCATTAAAAGCTCCTGTGTATAGGAGACCTTTTGATTTAAGTTTAATTTCAGCACTTTACTACATTTAAAGTTTTGCATCAGAGATAGGGAATGCTGAAAAAATCTACCCAAGCCAAAGGTTGGGCAATTATTTCAGATAGTTCTACTTATGAATCTCTCCTATAAATAACATACAGCTTCTAGAAACCTGCATGTGAAATGGGGTAAGAATATGTTTCAGTTGAAATACATTGTGTAAAGGGGTATCATAAAAATAAATGCCTTTTAATGGACTAAGAAAATGTGGACATGAGAAAAAGAAATATCTGACTAGTTCTTCATAAAAAAAGAGTTTGGTGACAGATCTGACTGGGCTTTAGGGAAAGATGGTTTTCTCACACATTTTGGGTGAAAAGACCTCCTACTTTTAATGATCTGCATTGGCAATGAGGCACCCTGTGATTTACACCCTGATAAGTGCTAGTTAATACACAAACATATGCACATATATAATAGAGAGAATGGAAATCCTGAAAGCCCAGTATGGGGCAATTAATCCTGGAACCAATATATGTGAAAAGTGCTGTAATAAAACATAATTTGCAAAAAAATAAAAGTAGGAAAAAAAATATATTTTAAGTAACAGAATTGTTCAGTGAAACCAAATCTGGAGTCGGCTGTGAAAGCCTCTAATAAACCTAGGCAAATTAACAACCTGATGGCAGATTACACTTAATAGAGACAGAAACACAGTAATGCACTTTGATGGAATAATTAGAACTACTCAGTAGACACCGAAGGGTCTTAAATTAACTGTGATTATTCCAGAAGGCAGCCCTAGGTGACACAGAGTAGCTTGCTGGACTTCAGCTCAGGGTAGATCTGATGGTCAGTCCCAAACCCAGCAAAGCAGGCCCTCTGCCCATTTATTGAGGAGTGCAACCCTCAATTCACTGAATTTACTTCTGTCCCTATGGAGACATATAGGGAGGGATGGGAAACAAATGTAACTAGTGTGGGTGAGGACAGACCAGTGATACCAGGGCAACAAATGCCTGGGAAAGGCCTTGCAGGCCAGACTGTATCATTCTTTTCCTTAATCTATATAATGAGATCCACTTTGAAGTGACTGGAAGAGACCCTGATAAGTAGGATCCTTTGGGACAACGTTGCCAAGGAGGAAAGGACACTGGTCCCATGAGCTCACAGCTCAGGATGACATTTGGTGTGAGAAACCTTGTGGTCTTGCACGTGCTGGAATCCCATGCAGTGATTCAGGAAACACTTATGGAGATCATCTTAACAAGTTTTGGTTTCCCTTTTGTCCCTTCTTGCAACCATGAAAAGTTGCTAGCAGGAAACTAACCATATTGTTAAACTCATTCCAGAAAAACGATGGCCCTTTATTTGCCTGCTCCATTGCAACAATCAAATAGTAGGAACAGGTCTGAAAACCCAAAATTAAAAATGATTGAAAGGTTTCCATTTAAGCTAACGTATAGCACAGATAGAATGAGAAAATCTTGTATATGATATAAAAGACTTAGCATTATAAGCAGATTTTAAACAGAAGAGTTACAAGGATCTAGAACTGCCTGTGAAAATAGAAAAGTCAAACTAATTTACAGCTAGAGTTTAATATATTCATGTGTAGGATGTTCTTGCCTTTACACTTCGTTGCTCCAGATTTCAGAGTATATTTCACTTCAGTCCTATGCCTCCTAAGAATGGAGGATAGGAGCTTATCCCACTGAGTTTGGGAACTCCACCTTGTACTCATAAGAGTGGCATACAGATGGATAATCTGTTGGGCAACCCTGTTTTCAAAGCTCCTTGATGTATTGACAAGGATACTTCCAGCATAATCAAAAGGATGTTAAAACTAGTAAAGGAAATATTTGTATACTAGATGTCATTTAATTTGAGAATCCACCGCCACTGGAACTCCATAGCTTCTGTTTGACTTTTTTTCATGTACAAGTCATCATATTCTGCTCCAGAAATGTATTACACTACTTTCTGCAAACAAAAGAGAGTTTTAGAGAAGCAAATGGTTCAATATGAGCAATTATAACTTCTCTCCAATCAGCAACTTCTGGCTGCAAAAAGTCTTTATTTTCTGGACCACCACAGGTCAAAGTTGTAGCTTAATCCTCTAAGTTGACAGTCTCAAATGAGAAATTCATTTTCACCAGCATAGTTTACAGCTATTTCCTAAATAGTTGTTTCTAGCTGACTGCACTAGAGCTCTTTTAGCTGTTGATATAAATGTGTCACTAATGGGTTTTTGGTAGAATTTGGAATGGAGTACATTTGAATACATATCTCTGCCCATAAGCACAAGTTTATGTGTCTGCCAATAGGTGTCTGTACTTTAGGAATTTGATGGTGTGCATATCCGAAGACCAGTGACTCAAATGTGATTTTATTGCAGATCCTATAGCTTTAGCAAGATCAAAAGCAGTCTTAGATTTCTCTGTTGCTCAGATTTCTCAGCAGCTGTGAGAATCAGCTGTGAAAAAACATGCAAGTGAGGTGGGAATAGTCTTTGTTTCAGGGATTAAATCTAAATGCAGTACGTACTTCCATGGTTTTGTAATGGATTGATATAGGGTTATTATGGATAATATTTATTTAGACGAGTCAAAAATGTTTAACACAAAAGCGTTTTCAAATGGAAATGGCAAAGCACAGTTTGCAAATGCAGAGGCTAAAATTATGTGTAATTTCAGTGAATGGCAAAGACTGAATAGCAGACAATTGCCTGTGGGGGTTTTTAGAGTCCCAACTGACAAAGCGAATGTCTATGTAGCACAGAGCATATAAATCAGTTCCACGACTCAAAGAAAGGATGCGATACATCAATCATCTACTTTACAGATATGCAGTGAGGCACTCAGTCATTTGTACATCCATCACAGGTCTGGTCAAGTGCCATACATTTAGTAAATTAATTGGACAAGTCAGTTTCAAAACCTAAAAACATGCTCTCCTCTTTTTTTGAATGCTGGTTCAACACTACTGAAAATAATTAAAATATCTCCTATTTTAAGGAAGATGGTTGTTAAGGGTTTTCCCTGAGGACGTTTGCAGCTGGAAAATTATTTATTGTCTCTTCCACAGGGTTTACATAATACCTGGACTGGAAACGATATCTCTTTCTCTTTTTTAATATTATTTTTATTTTTAATATGGTGTTTATCTAGCACTTCTTCCACTCAGAGATCCAAATGACTGCTGACAGTCATAGAGATCAGAGAAAAGTATTCATTTCTGCATTGGTGATAGCAACCAGCAAATACCCAGCACAGTGAATGTGAGGAACTTGGGCCAGACACAGCAGAACAAATTTCTGTTTAGTTTTGTCCTGTCATGAAGGACAGATAAGGCTCGTTTATGATTAGCAAGTGGTCAGACACATAATGTCAAGAGATTTGCTTACTAGAATAGAACAATACTCTGTTATCCTGCTTCTGGCAACATTTAGTACGTGGTGTCAAAGAAAAAGGTGAATAAAACAAGTTAAAAAGCACTTTGTGTGAAGAGAACATATTTTTTACAGTCTAACACTGTGTTAGATCTATTTGATCTTCAAAGGTTATTTTTAGCAGAGACAACTGGAGTTGCTCTCCTCTACTGGAGTTTTTTTTTTTATCTGTTTATTGCCCATCTTTTAATAATTGCTTCAGCTCATTTTGAAGATAATTCAGTACTTCATAGTAGATAAGTAAAGGAGTCTGTTGCATTGTGTGACAAGGTCATGAAAACAATCTGACAGGCAATTAATACTCCTCTCTTACAGGGTAACAGCACTGAAAAGAAAACAATTTTCTCACATACATGTGCTTACAGACAGCTAAAGACTGCAAAATAGCTGAGTATAACTTAAAAGCAAATTCAAGCCATCCACCAAGGGAGCAATAAGCCATGTTATAAGGTGGTCAGGGAGTCCAGGGCTGCACAAAGACAGGGGAGATGCAGGGAACACGAGCAGCTGCAGAGCCACTGCTACCACTTCACCAGGGCCATGTCACCAGCAGGACTGCGTGGAGCAGAGGGGTGAGCTGGAACCTCCTTAACTTTCCCAGTCGTAAAGAATTCCTCCCCTGGCCAGTTTGTGCCCCCTCCTCCCCATCAAGGGTCATTTCATGGCCTGCTTAGACTGTGCTTTAGGGGCTTGGCAAAAGTTAGTCTTGTATGTCATTTCTCTCTGAAGAAATGTCTCTGACCCAAAAACACGTTTCATAAAGAAAAGCTTGTTTCTTCCTCTGGCTGCTCCGGTCTGTCTATCCCAAGAAGCCACAGATATCATAAGACATCCCAAGTGTCTTGGTCAGTATGAGTAACACAGTGAATAATTTTGTTCTCATCTTAGCATTGTAGCTGTTGCATTTCTTTGCAATTCATAAATAAGTATCATTATTTTTCTGTCTAGAACTTTCAGATAACCTTTTATGTGGAATTTCCCTCTTTGCACAAAGAGGTTATAATTGGCTAAGACCTCCATAGTAAAGTCATGCACTCTGTAAATCCTATTACAATGTTAGTTAATACAGTGCACACTGCTCATTTAAGGTAATTTAATGCAATTCCCAGATCCCAGGACTCCTCAGTGTCTCCTATCTTAATAAAGTGCACTTTCTCTGTATCCAGTTATACTCTTTCCATTTTGTGAAATCTTTTTCCCCCTCTGAATAGTCAGCACAGGATGTTCTAAAAGAGTTTCTGTAATGCACTCTCTGGATTTGAGAGGTGCATGATAAATCGACTTTTTTGATCATTTGCATTAATGGAAAGATAATTATGTCCAAAGTGGCAATGCACCTACACAAAAAGTTTGTATAGCCCGTACTGTATCACACCATACTGACATTACCACTAAAGCAAACAAAACAATTGCTCAGACTCATAAGAGTTACACTGTTTCAAAATTATTTGGGAGCCTTACTGGCAAAAAAGGCAGTGGTTTTAATACCCCTTGCTAGTTTTGTATAAGGTGGGAAATTAATTTTTGAAGAAAAGAAGTATCACATTTTCCTGATAGAGAGCTTGGGGAGGGGCATGGGTAATCCCACCTGACACCTATAAAAGGCACTTGAGTCTTGAAGAAGAGGGAGTCAGGCCCATGGGACTTCTATAGATTAGGAATGACCAGTTTTACGAACTGAAAGTGAATTCAGACCCTTCTAATTAAAAAATCCTTAGCAGTGAGCTGTCATGTGAATCCCTGAGGGTTTTGCTTTCCTATGCAACAAATACTTTTTTTTTTTTTGCTGATAAATGATTTTACAGACAGATTCTTAAAAAAAAACCAACCAAACAAACAAACAAAAAAAAACAACCAAAAAACCCCCACCCAAATAAAAAAAGCACCCCCAAACCCTATCTGTCATAGTTTAACTTAGCTGGCAGCCAAAAACCCCCACCCAAACAAAAAAAGCACCCCCAAACCCTATCTGTCATAGTTTAACTTAGCTGGCAGCCAAACACCACACAGCCACTTGCTCATTCTCCTCCCACCTCAGGGAACAGGGGAGACAATTGGATGGGTAAAGGTAAGGAGACTTTAGGAGACTTTTTTAGGTTGAGACAAGAACAATTCAATAATTAGAATAAAATAAAATGTAAATAATAATTACAATAATCATGATAATTGACCTAGATGATCCTTGTAGGCCCTTTCCAACTGAAATAGTCTATTCTCTTATTTTCTTTTCAGTTTTCTAGATTGCAGAGACAGAACTCGGTGCTACAGAATAGTGGTGAGCAAGCAAGTAGAAAACGCAAAAAAAGGTTAAGTGTCTCTTTAAACCATGAAGAAGGATTAGCATGCAAGAATGGTCTTCAAGAATGGTCATCAAGAAAATGCAATAGGATCCACTCTTGACCTTTAAAGATAAGAGGAAGAGCTGCTAAGAGTGGGTGCCTCCCACCTATTATTCCTGAAAGTGTGAAGTCCAAGGAAAGCAAGGACTGCAATTTAGATACCTTTTCAAATCTGGTAGATGGGGAAAGCAAACACTGCCCCACTCCCAAAGCATCTTCTAACTACTGCTCCCTAATAAAATTTTTTAGGTGAAAGTGGAGGATTCTGTAAATGCCTCCTTTTGCAGCTGCATCACTCTGTAAGAGCACACACAAAACCCAGCAGGTCACTCCAACCCTGGGCAGCCTGCCTGAACACCCTTCCAGGTTAGATGATTCCTGGGCTTTATTCACTGCTGCAAGGATTATATTTGTGTTAAGCAGCTGTGGGATGAAGCACTCTTGTACGTAACCTACAGTTCCTGCCTGCTTCACAAAAGTCTAATTCTTAAGAGTGGCCAAGTTTTACTATCATCAGGCATGCAACTCTTATTTCAGGCAGCCTCATGTAAAGCAGGAGAAAGAGATTTGATTTCTCTTGGTTGGAAAAGCATTAAAACAAGACCTGTCACAACTAGAGCATTTGTTGTCAGGCCTGAGCTATTAGATAAAAATAGGGTTTGATGTCCTTGAGATGCTTTTCAAAAACCACTCTTAAAAGGAAGGAATTAGATAGCTAATGCTAACAGATTTCCCCTTCTATTGTCAGTGTACTGGCTGTTGTTACTCCTATTATGAAGCATCTAGCGCTGCTAAAGAGGTTCCTGCAGAGGTACCAATACACTTAGAGCTACAGGTTGTACCCTAGAAAAAAGATGTCTAAAGCTAACATTATTAAGATGATGATGCTTAATTTCTTAAGGGTTTCTTTTCTTTTTTTTTTTTTTAACCTAGCCCACAGGAACTGAGGCTCTTTGAGAGATAACAATATTTTGGCTTAGAAAGCGTCCCTTTCATCAAAACATTTCCCCAAGCCCCAAGATACGTCTACTGAAATAAAAATATATCTGCACACAAAGCCAAATGCATACAGAAATACAGCACAACCCTTCTTTCTACATAATAAATGACAGCTACTGAGGGAATGGCTATAGATGAAAAGAACAAACTTGCTTTCTTTCAAAGTACCAAAGGGAAATGCATGAAACAATGAAACTGTTGAGTAAGACGCTGTCAAGAAAAATATCATATATCTGAAAAGAAAAGTATCTTTAAAATCCGATTACTATAACTGGAAGAATTTCAGAAATCTGTGTGCCTTACTTCAATCACCAGTTGTTTTTGTCAGAATTAGGTCTGGAGTTTTTCTGTTTAGCTTTGCTTTCATATTGCCACAGATCACCAAAATGCTACAAGGTTTTTTGTTCCTGCTGTCCCTGAAGGTGGCTTTCTTTTTAAATTCAGCACGTCAGTAAACTATGCTTATTATATCCCCATGTGTCAAAGTAACATTTTATATAAATATTTGGGTTGATTATGTACATTGACACTGACTACCTTGTCAGAAGTAACCAGCAATTTTAGGCCCTTTGGCTTTTGGACACAAATGAACCCAGCTCTTCTTTAAAAACATTGCAGAAGGCAACAAGCATCCCTCATGTTCCAGGGATCTGTGTAGAACATCAAGCTAGGATCTCAGAAACTGAGGCACTTGGAGCTGGTAGTTCCTCTGGGAAATTTTGCTCATTGTCGTACAATACCCACTTTATAAAAGGTGGAATTGAAGCTGTTTGGCAGTGACCTTCAGGGACTACAAATTTTAAACGAAATATTCTCTGTGTTATCCCTTCCCTCAGAGCACACAAGGGAATAGTATGAAAAGGGCACATCTGTTCTGCAGGGAAGTTATTTACTTATAACTAGTTTTCACTGTCTTCTTGTGGTTCATATTTCCTTTAGATAATACAGCAACTGCGTGGGGGGGATTTTCAAATTCTTCAATTTTGATCAATGCAATTTTGTCCTAAAGAGGAAGTTGAAAAAATTCTGCCAATACTGTGTCAAACAGTGTGATCTGCAAAAAAAAAAAAAAAAGCCTCATGCATGCTCCATGTGCAAGCAGAAGAGGGTTTTGTTACCACATCAGCTTCTGAAAGCCATGTGAAATGGGGCTGACATAACAGTGCAGCAAGCAAAGTTCTTATCGCAGGTTATATGGCTGTTGACACATTGCACATTCAGGATATCACTTCACATGTGAACTGCAGAGTAACTTTCCACCCTGATAAGTGTTACTTGATACTTTCCAAGCTCTACAGTTTTGGGAGGATTCTTTGAAAATAAGTAACTGGGCATGAATCCCTGGAAGACATGGATACACCATAAAAGATTGTTATGCTCAGGTAGTTTCTCCTCCACAATGTGCCTCTTGTAGGATCCTGCATTATAGGCACAACTGGAACACAAAACCCAACTGCAAACAGGCCATTTCCTGAGCTAGTTACAGCCCACTCCCATGGTGTAAATCCAGGGCTTTGCCTCTGCATCTGGAGTGTTTCACACCCAATTCAGAAGATACTCTACCGATAGATCTGTCTCATGCCTGTCCTCCCAGGCTACACTGTAGTGGCAATATTTGCAGTTTTCAGCCGCTTTGTCCTCTTCCAGCTACAGGATTGCTACTGTAGGCTGTGAATCTGTTGGTTTTTTTACCAAATTAGCACATACTGAAGACTGTGCTGAACCTACCACTTGCCCCAACCCGTAACTGGAGGAGCACAGGAAAAAGGCAATTTGGATACTCTCCAAATCTCTTGCTGAAAAACTTCAACTATATCAGTGCCATGCGTCCCATTAACAGTCTGATTCTTCCTCACATTTCGTTCCAGCAATACTGAGAACAGTGGAAATCAGACCTATAGGAATATTTGTAGATATATAAGTCTATATCAGTTTCCTTAAACTGGTGTCAGATCCTTACAAGGTATTGTCCCTTTCTAAGTTTTGCAAAGAACTTTAGGGGAAAAAAAAAACATTTTGACAGCACCTTCATAGAACATTTGTCTTTTTTTTTTTTTTTTTTTTCTTTCAGTGAAACTGCTGTGTATACTTAGTTTTGCATCTTCTGTGCCTTGGCAGCAGCCTTGTGGTGAGGCTGGTAGTAATAGACTTGTTCAGTTCCGTCACAACCTCAAAATCTGTTTGGCTTCAGCTTGATTGCTGTCAAATTTGGGTGGGTTAGGATCATATTCTATCATTTCATGAAGAATGCTGTTTCAGTTACTTTCGGGGAGAAACATAGGCTCTTCTTGGGCCCAAGCCACAATTCATAAATCAACTAATCCTGTTGACAGCCTCAGTAAGATAATGATGGAAGACTGGTTGTGCTACATCTGCTTTAAAGTTTTGTGGACAGCTGGAAAGAAGACCACCTGCATTCTGTACATATCTTTTGAAGGAATAGAAAAACTGAATCTCTGATTCTCTATGTACAACTGGGAACTTTCATCAGAGACATACATAGCTATGAAAGTGCAATCAGCAAGTATTCCCATATCTGATTAGGTAACTCTGAATGCAAGCAAATACTTGTACTCTGAAGAAGGGAGCAACTGCCTTCCAGAGCTGCAATGACTGTTTACGCTTATTAGTACGTTAAATATTTTCCAATTTAACGTATTCTCTTTTTCTTGGTGCTATGAATAGAGATAAAGTGAGTTGGAAGAGAAAGTATAAACACATCCAAAGACCTGTTTCAGTGCTTTTATTATTTGCAATAAAAAGTGAAACATCCCTTTTTCTTCCCATACTCCTCAAAACTCATGGTTAGATACAGTTCAGAGCAGCAGAGGCTAAGAACCAACATATATGCTCAGTAGACATGAAAGCAATTGCATATTAAACAGTACTCAATCATTATGTTGAACCTTTAGATACCATGTGCCAGTCATTTTGTGCGCGATCAAGTCTTGTTAATAACCATACCATCTAATATAAACTGTGAAATGTTCAGAAATAGGACCCCTTGCAATGCAAAGCCAGATTGCAAGGACCACACAGATCCTATTCATTTCTCCCCTAAAGCCCATTTTGTGGGTAGAAATTGGATCAAAGAAACCAGATTTAAATCTCATTTAAACAAAGTTCCAGCCAAACTGGATATTGTTGCATGGCTGACCACTGTAAACAACATCAATCCAGATAAGAACTGTGTTTGTTTAAGAAATTTATAGCTTAAGCCCATCAATTTCTTTTTTGGGTAGAATGAAGTTTTAGAGTTTACCTACACCAGCAATATCCCCAGGTCATGCCTTAATGCCAACATGTATGTTTATACTGACATATGTACATGTTGTTTTGGAACCAGAGTGGCTGACAGCAAGAGCAGGGAGGAGTTCCTGGCCAACCAAACACAGGAAAGTGTTGGAAAATGATCCCAGAATTGCTAACACTGGGTGAGCCCATACTGAAGCCACTCAGACAACATCACAAGTGTTTTTATGTCCCCATACTCACATCAAGAGAGATTTTCCAGCACAGTGCTGAGAGCACACCACCTCACTACACTCCCCAGTGCTGGGAGCTTCCTTGGGACTGAGCCACTGTTACACAGGTGGAGGATATCTCTTTGAATGGCTCTAATGCAGTGAACGCACATGGTATACAGAGTTCATCTAACCTGCGTGAGTGACCCAGCCGCTTTTGGCTCCTGCCCTGAGAGCCAGAAGAAACCCACTGATAAGAGCTAATCACACCCCTGACGTAGCCATAGCCTATTTGTTCAAGTTATTTCAGTTTCTGTTCCTGTTTCTAAATGGAAAACAACAATCACTGCCCTCATTAGTAGGCCAGTATCACTCCACCTCCACCACCTCTTGCAAAATGTGGGTGTAGAATAACATGGGCTCGTAATAGTTGCATACAATTCCATTTCAAGTTTTGAACATGCACAACAGACAGCAATGGCATTATGTAGACATCCATTTATATCCCCCATATAGCTCAATTGTAATGACAGAAATAAAGCTTTACTTCATTTTGTCCTCTGAACATGTATGTGACTAACCTTACAACCTTACATGAACCTAAGTGAAAAAGGACACATTTTGCTAATTTGCTTTCTTTCCCTGCAGATATTTTTAACAGAGGTCAGGCAGCCAAAATGTCAATTGATTTTTAACATTACCTGTGAATGAAACTATTGCCTGTGCCAGCTAGAATGTGTCCTTTCATTTTCCTTTTCCTCAAGAGGTGATCTTTCTAATCCTGAAGTTGGAGTGAGATTTTCCATTGTCTTAAACAGAGAAGAAGATCGGTTCCTCACTATGTCCTTGAGCTGTCAAAAATTAATGAAAAAATGATTTAAAGTATAGCACAGGTAGACAGTGACTCTCCAAAAACTCTTTGCTTCTAACCAGCTTAATTTCCTTTTTATTTTCAGGTTAAATGACTCCTTAATAGGGAAAATCAAAGGGAGAACAAACAGGTACTAAGAAAAAAAGGATCAAACCTAAGTACAGCATGTTAATTCATGCACAACAGATAACATTTTATTATAAAAACATGTGCTTGACCTTGCTGTCATGACATTGAACAGCAGTATTATGAAAATATCAACATTTCAAATTTAGTAGGACAGCAAAGCTGTCCATATAGCAAAGGTCATTTGGCTTCCTCAGGATATGTACATCTTGGGCAATGTAAATGGAAGTCTTGATCCACCAGTACAGTCAATGGGTGCACCATGACCTTGCTACTGGTGGGTCAAGGTGCTTGTCTACTCCTCCACCATCCTCACCTTGTGTTTTTCAGTCAAGCATATCTGCTCCTATTCCTGTATAAATACTTTTGTGTTTCAGGGAAGATTAAAGGATACACCAGCCAGTGTCCTTGTACACAGAGATCAAGATGTCTGTAGAGAGTTCTCCACTCTACTAGCGCAGACACTGCATAGGGCTGGGTGCTGTAAAAGGTGTTAGGCTACTGTGGCATTTGGGGCCAGAATTGGAAACGTGTTCACTACCAGTACAAGGAAGACCTATAGGATTCACATCATGCCTCAGGTAACTCATTCCTGTTTCTCTCAACAGCTGCAAATCGCAGCTGTCTCAGTATGGGCCCTGCAGACAATCAGACCTGTTACCCTTCACCTCCTCTCACCAAGCTGCAAAGACCTGGAGTTCTGCTGCAACAGAAATAATAATTCAGAAACAAATTCAGCTCTATTCCTGAGTAATTCAACCCTATTTCTGAGCAAACTCCATATAAAAGTCTCTAGGGCTTGTTAGTCCTGTTGGTGGGATTTATGAGATCCACTGTCTCTCTTAACTGAGTTCAGTCTCTTTGTATCTGAATACAGGGTAGAACCACAAGCATTGAAAAAAGGATCCCCAAATGTTTGATGAGCATCAAGACAAATAAGCAGGGAAAAGGGCTTCTCTGTTGGTATAAACCCCACTGTATGTGTAAGCTGATTGTCATACTTATGTAAGAGTACTTTGTGGAATATTGTTTCATCACGAAAGTTAATTGTAGGACTGGGATCTAGAGTCCAGATTCTTTGAACTGAGATTTAAGTTTTAACAAGTCTTCAACCTCTTTGTTATTTACATTTTCCATCTGTAAAATGGAAATGTATATCCATCCATCTGTAAAATGGATAATAATTATCCAGTTAATCCATGGACCTGGTACTTCAAGATGCCATGATTTATCAGTTGTCTCTGGCTTGTGGAATGCACCCATCACTGCATGAGCGGTCACTGCTTTTATTTCTTCCCACATAAGGACAAATAGAGAACAATGTCACCACTAGTTTTCTATACTAGTGCCTAGGACAAAGTGAGGATATCCTCTACATGGTCAGTAAACTGCCTACACAGTAAGTGCACTCAGTATCTGAAGCTAAATCCAGGAACGTCTTCTCCCTGGCAGTATGTGCCATGTGGTTGAATGGCCAGAGTACAACTGTCACTGTAGGTAAGTTTTTGTTGCTGAGACACCTTAGTTGTTCATCCATGGAAAAATGCTCCTTGCTCAGGCTAGAAGCAGTTCAAAGCAAGCTGAGAGCACACAAAGGTCAGTGATTGTTTCTGAGGTTTTAACACCCAGGACAGACAACTAGTTCAGTCAAAGTGAAAACTGACCCCAACCTTTGCCCAAATCTTAAACCAAACCTGCAGTAAATTAAGTTAACATTCATTTCCCTGCTGTCATTGTTTGTGGATGACAGCAGGATAATGTGCAACCGAATTACTCTGCCCTGGTTAGAGACAGCAAGGACCAGAAAGTCCAGTCTCATGACACTTCCAAGCTGATTCCTGGAAAAAAGGGAAGTATGTTGTGAGACTTGGAAGACATCCACATCTCCGATGAACCCTGCAATCATGTGGAAGCTCTGTCCTTGCTAATCAACATACCTCGTTCATTGGGAGCATTGTGTCAGCTCTGCATACAGCTACTTTTTTACTTCACTGTGCTAATTAAGAGAGTTAAACTCACCACTCAAATTTTTTTCAGGTATACTTTGTCAGTGTTATTACAGGATATGATGCATTAATATGTTTGTGATAGTTAAATTGTAGTCCTTATTTCCATCTGCTAAGATCTACCTAAAGAGAAATAAATGTCAACAAATTCTATTTTTGATAGTCTAGACACAAGCTCTGTATCTGTAACACTTTGCCTTATTTTGGACAACACAGCTAATATTAATTAAAGGGATTTTTTTTGTGAACTTGATTTGTGATGTAGGTACATGTTACTGTTAGGCATGTGGGGAGGCTCAGATTTTTAGCTCTGTTTTCTGCTTTGTAGGAATTGTGTGTGTTTTTCCCTTGTGCAAAATGCAAGATTGTTTAACCCTCATGAAAGATGTTAAAGGCTATGATGACTTCACCAAAAACAAGTTTGAGAGGCAACTTGATCATGGCATACAAATATCTCGGTGGTGGAGCAGCCACTTGCAACACAAAGGTCTTCAAAGAAAAGACATAAAAGTATCCTGTGACTGGAAGATCAAGCAAAAGTAATCAATTACCAAAAAAGTGAAAAAAAATGTTGAACTAATAACTCATATAAGGAAGTGTGGATTTTCCATCACTGGAAATTCTGAACCCAAAACCAGCTATGACATGATGCCAGAGGTGAGGGGGGTGAGGTAACAATAAACCTGGCAAGATTTTGTAGCTGTGTTATGCAGAATATTGGACAAGATCTTTGTACCAGCTACTTCTGACTCTACCATCATTGTGGCAGCAACTCTGTATTCACACATGCACCTGAATTTCCTCTCCATTCAGCATGGTTTGGCCTCTGTATCCCTATTTAGCCCCATGGAGCAAAACACAGATATGAATCTGAATCATAACTCAAGCTCTTTCAAAATCTGAGGTAAGAAGCCTTGGATCTAATATTCTGGCTTCAATGAATTATTAAACTAAGACTTTACCAGAGAAAAATGTGGCACTTTTTTAAAAATTTGCTATTCAATGGTCTTTTATTTCTGCTGCTTGATCATGACAAAAGCTGTTTACTGTTTTATAATGAGTAATCCACAAGGCCTTTACTACACAAATAACGTTTATGTGCATAACTTGGATTAGTGCAGTTCTATTGTAGATAAAGCAGAGGTGAAATTTAATATAATTGTAGGGAAGAAAAGTGCTGATTTTCACTGCTGGTCCGGCATGACTTTGTTTTTTCAAGAGGAAGGACTCTTTTGGAAACTGAACAGGTGATGTAGCTACAGGGCGCAATACATCCATAATGAATCAGTAGCTGTTTGATGCAGCATTTACATTGCACTGTAGGTTTGCAGCTTCATTGTCCCTGGGTGCCTGTCCTTCAAGCCACAACACAATCCTTCGGCATGTTACATCAGCCGGTCCCATTCAAACAGATCTGTTTCTCAATATCATTAAATACAGCTCTGCTTTGCATTGTTGAAGGCAATGAATCACAAAAGCTGTGATTCACAAAGTTCTGTTCAGTTATGTCCCTGAGCTTGTCTTTAGGCTGGGCTACGGTGGGCTTGGTTCAGAAATAAGTGGAAAACACAGTTAACCCAGTCTGTCCATCTACAGACACATACATTTTCTGTCAGTTGGCAATGGTCAAGGAAGCTCTGGAAGAGTGTTATGTTTTTGTAGGTTAGATGGGAACTACTCACAAATAGTCTGGACCTGTACAGATCATCTGCAAGTTTTACAAAACCTTATGCAGTTAGTAGTTCTCCTAGTAGATCCAAAGCCAACCCTTTATGCTCTGTTTTAACTGAGTTTTTAGGGCAGCAATAATATCTGGTTCTCCTTTCCTCGCTAATCTTAGTAGAACAAAACATTGTCACAAATAACTTGTCCCACAGTCTGACAATTGCCAAGGCAAGACCGTAATATTTATTGAAAATTATAGTTGCACTGTGAATGGAGGACATTTTTTAAATAGCAAGCACCTATACCAAATGCTTTTTTGTTATATAGCACAGTTATGATAGGAAATTATTTTAATAAATCAGTGATGCAGTTGAAGATCCTTATTCTTGTCATTTTTACTGCTTCTCCAAAAAAAGTCCTTCAGATCCCACTGGGGTATCTATATTGTGTCTGTTCTAGAGAAAAAAAAGTCTTCTGCAAAGCTAGGCAACCCTCTTCTCCTGAGAGATAAATCAATCCACCTCCTGCCTATGCTGCTCTAGTCCAGACTTCTTCCCATCTTAATAAGGGAGCCCTTTTCATACAGGTATAGGCAGTCTTATCTCTGGGTCTTGAAAAATTATACCTCCCATAAAAGGAAGATCAGCCCATCTGCACAGCAGTACAGCAAGAGAGAAGTTGAAGTGAGAGAAAGAAGTAGAAAAAATAAACTAATGCTCTTTTCACCCATGGAACAGTGCAGGGACCAGTGAGGCTTATGGTTTGAGTCATTCTGGTTTCAAATCTCTTCAGAAATGATGATGATCTCCACTAGGACACCAGGAGATACCCATCTGCAAAGCATATATTTACTGACCCTTACAACAAAATCATGGGACTTTGTGTAGGCTGAATCCTTCTGAGGCTCAGAAAAGGAGAACAAAAATGTAGACAGGCATCTTAAATAGCACATCTTGTGTTTTTACGGCAGGAACAGCTTGGAGAGCTGTGTTTGCAGCTGTGGGATCCTGACATCCTTTGCGGCTTGGGTGGGGGCCCCTTGCAAAACGCTGTGCAAGGATGCAGAGTGCTGTGTGGAGAAACACAGTGGCTCAAGAAACAGTACTGCAGCACATGAAACGCAGACAAAGGCCTTCTCTCAATGTAGTGGCTCACTTAACTGCAGCCCTTCAAGCTGACTTGATTGCAACATAATCAAGTCTTGTAACTGCAACTGCAAAGTTTGGCTGTTTTGCAGAAATCTTCATCAGTGCTTCTTCCACCCATAAGCAGAAATTGGAGTTCCTGTATTTTTTAGAGCTCTGCCTACATAAACCTCTCATAGAATCATAGAACGTTGAGAGTTGGAAGGGACACACAAGGATCATCGAGTCCAACTCTTTCCCTAGCGTAGGACAATAACAAGATTCAGACCATGTGTCTGAGGGCACAGGGTGTCCAAATGCTTCTGGAATATTGTCAGACTTGGTGCCCTGACTACTTCCATGGGGAGCCTGTTCTAGTGCTCCACCACTCTCTGGGTGAAGAACCTTTTCCTAATGTCCAAACTAAACTTGCTCTGGCACATCTTCCTTCCATTTCCCCTGGTCCTATCATTGGTCACTAGAGACAAGAGATCAGGACCTGCCCCTCCTCTTCCCCTTGTGAGGAAGTTATAGACTATGGTGAGATCTCTTCTCACTCTCCTCTTCTCCAGGCTGAACAATCCAAGTGATTTCAGCCTTTCCTCATATGGCTTCCCCTCTAAGCCCCTCACCAATTTAGTGGCCTCCTCTGGACACTCCCCAGTAGTTTTATATCCTTTTTATACTGTGGTGCTCAAAACTGCCCCCAGTACTTGAGGTGAGGCTGCACTAGTGCAGAGTAGAGCAGGACCATCATCTCCCTCGACCGGCTCGCAGTGCAGTGCCTGATGCACCCCAGGACAGGTTGGCCCTCTTGGCAGCCAGGGCACACTGCTGGCTCATGTTCAACTTGCTGCTGACCAGAACCCCCAGGTCCCTCTGTGCAGGGCTGCTCTCCAGCCTCTCATGCCCCAGTCTGTGTGTGTGTCCAGGGTTGCCGTGTCCCAGGTGCAAAATCTGGTACTTGTCCTTCTTAAAATTCATACAGTTGGTGATTTCTCAGCTCTCTAATTTATCTAGATCTCTCTGCAGTGCCCCTCTGCCCTTGAGAATGTCCACAGGACCTTCTAATTTGGTGTCATTGGCAAACTTAGCAGTCCTTCAAGTCCCATATCCAAGTCATTGAGAAAGACAATGTCCCTGCAGGACTCCACCAGTGACCAGTCACCAGCCCGATGTAACCCCATTGACCAGAACCCTTTGAGCCTGACCCATCAGACAATTGCTCACTCATAGCAGTATCTGTTCATTCAGCTGTATGATGGACATTTTAACCTCTGAATATTCTTTCTCAGCCAGCCTGGGAGCACCTGCAAGTAAGAAGTTACAAGAGCCATGTCCTGGTGTAGCAAACTTCAGATTTCAGTCTCTCCTAGAGTTCCTGCTTTGCATACCTGCACAGGGAGTCCAGTTTACTCTCATTTCAGAAGCTGTGGCTGACTGAGGCAGTGGTGGCAGCCCTTACTGGGTACTAGGCACACTGTGGTGTTTTAGCAGCTGCTTAGAACCTTGGATCCAGAGACAGCAGTGTCTGAGGAGAACAATATCACTGAAACTTTAGTGGTGCTGAAGTAGTCTCACCAAAAGAAGTGTGGCTGGCTCCCATTTATTTCAATAGATAACTAGCTTTAAAGTCTGAATACAGACATTTTGGCATCAACAATGTTATTTACCTGTTCTCTTTAGGTGAGCATTTCACAAACACAATAGACAGAGCTAATGTATGCTCAGCTCTGTCACATCCTGACATTGACCTTATTGGAAGAGATTGTCTCCAGGAGTGAGTAACAAATTTGAATATGATAAGTGTCATAAAGAATGCAGTGACTTATTTGGATAATTGAGAACCTCAAGTGAAAAGAGTATATTCATTGTCATCCCAGTAGCAAAAAAAATGCTGGACCTCAAGGCTGTGTCTTGATGAGTAAGGTAGAGCCTCTACAGAACTCCACAAAACAGCAGTGAAGGCAGATATCTTTAATAAATCAGTATCATTTGGTATCTGCAACATCTTTTTAATACAAAATGGCTGTGGTAGTTAGTCTAGTTAATGTATGCTGCTTCCACTGTTGGTATTGATGTCCTTTCAAGTGAACAGAATATGCTGCCATTAATGAGCTCTTTCTGTTAAGATGTTCAGCAATGAAATAATTAACAATGTTGATGTGTAAATTAGGCTTCAGAGTTTAAATTTCCTTTGCAATGAAAGACGTAGATCTCATTTCTGTGGTTCTTGGGTCAGCAGAGCAGGTGAGGACTGACTAAATGCTAAACACAGCAGTAGTCCCATTACAAGCACATGCATTAGAGTCTTCGGTCACTTCTAGACCAGAAGTGTTGTTTGCCTTACTAACATTGTTATTCAAAGAATAACAAGTCTTCTTTATGCTGTCTCTTTTCTCCCTTTTTGGTGAGGGGGTCCTCGCATGACACCTTGCTGTGCTCGGTGGAGGAATGTGGACCTCACATTATAGCAATGGAGGAAGAAATTCCCCCAGGTCCCAGCTCCTCTAGGGCTCCTGCAATGGGATGGAGGTACTTGTATGAATCACTGGATGCCCTCAACCACCCCCATGTTGGATGCCATGAAGGACACGAGATTTTTAAGAGTATCTCATCAAATACTTGAATCTCAACAACCTTTCCCATTCCCTGGCTGACAGTAGCCTTTGCAAGAACAGGCAGCCAGTCTGCCTACCTTGTCTCTTTTCTGGTCTTTATTTTATGAGCAGTCTCCAGACTGAGGACACATCAAGAGGTGTTGCAGCTTAAGAGAGTTGTGTGCCTAGGTCAAAAGGCATAGAGAAGGAAGTGATGTAGCTGCTATTTTATTAAGAGTTTATAAAGACTGCTGTCTTTTTACTGTTTCTACAACAAGAAAAAGCAGGATCTTGCAATTGACACCATGTTTGGACAAAATAAATAAAGCACTGAATTTTAGCGAAAATCAGTATTTCAAGTCAAGTGTTGCTTGCACTGACATGAACTTCTGACTTCTACTTCCCTATTCTCATTCTCTAATGTCTCTGAGGCTGGAGTAGTGCTTTTAAAATCTGCTTTGGAGATAGATCCTCTAACATGGTTTTCTTCTTGCAAATCGAAGGCTGTAGTTTTCCACAGCTGACTCCTAGGGCAAGGCTTCGTGGGAGCAGTCCCATTCACCAGGGAGGCTGACCTTTTGGGGTCACATTATCAAAGTATAGAAGAAATGTGGGAAGGGAGAAGTTGTGCTTCATGGGAAGAAAAAATATGCTGTTTTCTACACTGAGTCACTATTGCATGGATATTTTTTTAAAACATTTGATCTGCTGAGGTCTTATCTTCTGTGGCTTAAGTGTACTCAGCTAGCATAAAGACTTGTAGCATTAAACTATTTGTCTCCTTTCCCCTCATTGAATTTTAGGCTTGAGCAATGTCATCTAGGTAACAGACTTAATCCAACATTTTACAAGCACCATGACAAGCATATTCACTGTCACAAACAAAAAGCAAAACTTCTTCAGTGCAAATATTATAAATGGGGAAAAATAACTTTTTTTTTAAAAAAAAAAAGCACCTGCAAAACACTTTTTATTCTGTGGATATGGTGGCCTTGTATTTTTTCTCACATGTTAAGGCATAAGAATCAACAACACCTATACTTCATTCCCATATTCAGAGAACTGAATTCAATTCAGTTGAATTGATAGTCTGTGAAAATAACGCAGGAAAACATACAAAAGAAGCATCCTGTGTTCAATAACAAGTGGACTCTCCTTAAGGATGCCTCTCTTTTTGAGAACTTCAATTGAAATGGCAGCATAGACATAAAAATGGAAGATGTGACTAATAGGCCACTGTAAACACAGATAATTGTGAAGCAATTAAAGGAGAAAAAAAGGCAGAGGAGCAAAATTATTTAAATGGATGTATTTGTTAGTAATATATACAATTAAAGTGGGCATACTTAGTGCTATAGGAGCTACACAAGCTATTTCAAACCAGATTCCCTACCTGTTTGTGTGACTCCTATCACTGATGTTTTCTGTGTTTCACAAGACTTAATGCTTTTACCTTCCTACCATTGCTATGAGGTACAGAAGTGTTACTGGCTGTGGTCCTGCAGACTGGCATGCTCTGGAGTGCAGTGGGGTTGTTGTCAGCTCTGTGTCTTGCTGGCATTAACCCAGGTGAGACACCCAAGACTGATACTGCTGCAGTGTCAGTGCAATTCCAGGCTTCTGCTGTGAACCCTCCTTCTGCCAGCAGGAACAAACCTGCACCTTCCCTCTGACCCAGTGCTACTCTTGGTTGATGGACAAGCTGTTATTTCAGGCCCCTTGACAAAAACCTCCACTGATGTCACTTGCACACACAGGGCACTGTGTGTCCGTGAGGTGAGGGAGTGACATGTGTGTGATCCCCCTGGGAGTCATTGTTTTTAGTAACAATGGTCTCCCTTCTGCTCTGTTCCTCTCTTGTACCTGTTTAGCATAAGTGTCCTCCCTTGGGATTTGTTGCATGTAGTCCAGCGTAGCTATCACCATAGACCTGAGACCATAAAAAGGACCAAGATATTGTTGATATTCAGTCAGAAAATACTCTGTACAACTTCCTAGACCTTCACCTTTGCACAACTTTGACTGTGATGCCTTTTATTTCATGGCAGGGTGACTGAGAGTTTCCCTTTTTCCTGGACTCTTGTTAAGAGTCCAGGGTTTGTAGCTTTCAGCATTCAGTCTTTTATTGGTCATGGACATTGTTGACATTACACTTCTGTCCTTGACACACACGATGGCTATGCCATATATTGTTTTGCACATACTTAAAATGTGCTTTTCTGTAGGGATCCATGTTTAGTGTATGTTTTTTCTTAAATACTTCTCCCTGTGTTTCCTGAGCTTGTATTCTTCTGGGCATAATCACAGTTCTGCCTGGAATGCATCAAAGTAAGCACTTTCTTTCCTTTCCTCCCTTCATCCCACACTTACTTTCTATTCCCATGCTGCTTCTTTCCTACAGTCCCTCTGGCTCTTTAATCACAGAGCTTTACAGTAGCTAGAGCAGTGGCTGCCCTGAATGCCTGTTTCTTTCTTGTTATTCATCATGTGCTTTATCTCCTGAATAAAGATAGTCAGAAATATGCCATCAGAAAAGTGAGCCACTTCTTTAACACTTTGCAACCTTGTGCATCCTCCAGCCAACTTCACACCTGTTTGGAGTGTGTGTAATGATGGGTGAAGTTCACATTTGAGCTGGGAATCTTTGGAATGAAAGCATTTATTAAACTGAAAATGCAAACATCAGAGTTCTACTTAAGTGACTCACCAGAGCCCCAGATTTATCCTGACAATCTCTTTAATCCTTCAGGACTGCAGACTTTGAGAACAATGCATCTGTATGAATAAGCACTTAGGTTTTGATGTTAGCAAGAAAATCTCCCCTTGCCTTTGGACACCAGAACTTTATACCAAAAGCCTGTGCAGTGATTTCAGTGGGAATTCTTTACCTTGTTCTCCTGCAGCACCTTATTTGCTGTTTGTCTGCTGCTTCCCATCCTGATGCTGGATGCAGTTTTCAGTGGGATGGAGAGCCTAGGGTGTCTTTTGGGATAGAAAGGTTTAGCCAATGTGTAATCCTGCTGACTGACTTCACCCTCACACTCCGTTTATTACCCAGAAGCAGCACCACTGAAGCCAGCAGCTGGTACCCTTATGAAGGTGATACCAGGGGACAGTCACATTTTCAGTTTTCCCAAATTCCTGTGCAGCTCTGATCCAAGCCTTTTATGTGAGTAAGAGGTCCAGAGGGCAAGCAGTTAGATGTACCATAACAGCAGGGATGAGGATGAAGTGTTAATCAGGGAGGGGAACAGGGGTCTGAAGCTCCCTCCTTGGTGATACCCAAGGATATGTGAAGGGATCACACCTGTGTGTTCCCGATCCCGAAACCCATCCCTATTATCATAGAATCACAGAATGGCTTGGGTTGGAAGGGACCTTAAAGATCATCTAGTTCCAACCCCCCTGCCATCAGCAGGGACACCTTCCACTAGACCAGGTTGCTCAAAGCCTCATCCAGCCTGGCCTTGAACACTTCCAGGGAGGGGGCAGCCACAACTTCTCTGGGCAACCTGTTCCAGTGTCTCACCATCCTCACAATAAAGAATTTCTTCCTAATATCTCATCTAAACCCACTCTCTTCCAGTTTAGAGCTATTCCCCTTTGTTCTATCATTAGCTGCCCTTATGAAAAGTCTCTCCTCAGCTTTCTTGTGGGCCCCTTCAGGTACCGGAAGGTCGCTATAAGATCTCCTCGGAGCCTTCTTTTTTCCAGGCTGAACAGCCCCAACTCTCTCAGCCTGTCCTCATAGGAGAGGTGCTCCAGCCCTCGGATCATCCTCGTGGCCTCCTCTGGACTCGTTCTAACTGGTCCATGTCTTTCTTGTGTTGGGGGCTCCAGAACTGGACACAGGATTCCAGGTGGGGCCTTACGAGAGGGGAGTATAGGGGGAGAATCACCTCCCTCGACCTGCTGGCCACGACGCTGTTCCTGCTCTGGGTGAAAGAGTGAGCAACGCGTCTCTCCACAAACAGATGCATGTCAGAAGGCAGCCCCGCTGGGACCCAGCCTGCCATTTCCTTTTCCTTTCTCCCTCTCAGCAGGGGCAAGGCAGGAGAACGGAGCTAACCATCTGGTCCATGGGTGTAAAATCAACACGCACACTTTGAATGGAAAAATGCAATTTGAAGCACAATAAACCATAGAGCCCTTTTCTTTTCTGGAAGATGGCAGTACCTGGCACCTCATCAGTTTGCCCCTGATGACAGAAACACGTGGAGAGGGGCTTTGCACTGCTGTCCTACATGTTTTCTTTGGATGGAAAATCGTTTTGGACTTAAGTGTTGTAAAGCAATAACTCAGCATAATAGGAAGCTCTTGTGATGACCTAATGTGTTCCCTCTGTTTTTCAGATGAAGGAGCCCCACAACAAAGGAGACTCGTTGCCCAAGGCTGAGCCCAGGCCCCTCTGGGGCGGCGAGGAGGCAGGTAGGGGCCGAGCGCGGCAGGCTGGGGGGGCAGCAGGGCCAGGCGGGCATCAGGGCCAGGCGGGCAGAGCTCTCTGGGGGAGGCTGCTTCTCATGCACCTTTATCCAGGGCTGAAGTGCTCTGTCCCCAAGCCAAGCTTAACTGAAGGATGTTTTTTCATGCCAAAACAAGAGGTAGGCTCTCACTCACTGAGTGTTTGTGGGAAAACAACAACAACAACTCACTTGCATGCAGGGTGGCCGCAGCCCACAGTGTGCTGCACCATGGATTGTGAGGAATTATGCCATGGCATAATGAGGAGAAACAGAAGTATTACAGCAGATCTGTTTAACAAGACATCAGCCACATTTCAGCATTGATCTGCTCTGAGAGCAGAGCTCTCATTAGCTACCAGCAAGAGTTCTGTGAATACACCCGAGGGCAACGTGGCCACTCGGTGAGCTCTGGTCTGTGTGCAGGAGGACCAAGGACATGAATGCTGTGCACGTGAGAAACCTTGTTAGCTTTAGCATAGACAGCACAGACTGAATAAACTGAATATATCAAGCTCTCACACATCCTTACTCTGTATCCTTTCTGTCTTCAGCTTTTGCTTTTCGGGAGGGATGTGGGGGTTTTTGTGCTTTTTTTGGTATTTACTTCTCTTTACCTTGCCATAAGATTAGATCTTATTTACAAATTAAAAGTGTACCAGATTAATTTAGACCATTGGTGCTGTCTTTGGATGACATGTTGGAACTGCATTAAAGCCAAGGAAAAAAATGCCCCAGAAATGCTGTGCCTACACAGTGCAAATGTCCCAGTCAACATGAACTACTCCTAGCATGAGAAGTAGCTGTCAGATCCTGAGGCAGATTTCACTTGAATGGCTTGGAGATTTTCTTCCTGCTCTCTTTGCCAGTTTTGCAACTGTCCCCCTGGGAAACATCCCAGAAGCCTCTGTCCCCATTAGGAGGAAATCTTTCACTTCCTTGCTTTGATTTTGAATACTTAATGTTCCTGGTTAATTCCCCTGACCTATAACCAGTCTTGGCTTTTATGCATGGAGATTAAATGCTGATCTAAATGATAAACTTTTATGAAACAAGTTTAGAAATATATCTAATTAACTAAACACCCCCACTGCTTTGTGAAATCTCACTGTGGTGCATGAACGTTGCAGGTTATGCTGATTCCCAAGCAACGTGAGCTATAGCCATAATGCATTTTTTAATAAAATATGAGAGTCCACACAGGGTAGCTCCACTGATTTAACTAATCTGAGTGGTGATTTCTTCTGCCTGAAGCGCAATAGGACAGTGATCCACTTTACCCCTCTGCAGCTGCATGTGCAGTGTATGGACTCTCAATGTCCCTCCCGCTTGCGGCTGCCCTCTCTTCTCTATCAGAAGTTTTTGTTCTCTCAATTAGGTCCAGGGCTAGCTACACATGAAACCAGATCTGGGGAATGACCCAGTTAAAAATACAGTATTTAAGGGCCACTTCTTGGCAATGGTGATGGGATAGGGGTGCTGTTATTTTTCTTACTTGGGTTGATTAGCTCTCCAGGCTAATTTCAGTTAAAGTAGAAAAAGTGTTTATGGCTTAACAACCTGGGACCTAGTCCTAGGGTAGCTGAAGTTTAAGGGCTCTTCTGCCATGATACAACTGCCCTAAACAGTTCTTCAATGAGAGATTGCAGTGACTGACTGAGCACTTGATTAAAACTCAATTGCTTCACCATAACAAACTTAGTAGTCAATTCTTAGGCATCTGTAAAAATGCCATTAGAGGGCTAAAGCAGTGTTTCTTTCTAGGTTTCTACAACAGCAATCAAAGGTAATCTTGTTTAGCACCTGCATAATCCCCTCAGTCAGGACCATAGTAGAATGTTTGTATTCTAGTTACATATTGGCTCTTGATTATGCCAGAAGACTTAAACCTCTTTGAAGCAAAAGGTTGAACTCTTGAGTTGCTTTGACTTGACCATTTTGTGCTGTGTTTACATGACAAAACTAGGTGTCCTTGGGGATAACTGCAACAGGCAAAATAATTCCTTGGATGAAAAGCAAGAAAAGACATGATATCAACATGAGAAAACAATTTTTAATTTCTCAAAATGATCTTTAAAAGCTTTATCAAAGATCTGTCTTAGCAGTTGTCCTAAGCCTCCTATGACCTTTGAAAGAATTTTGTGAATTGTCTACAGATTCAAAACGGGGCTAACATTTATGGAATCCTCTTATTATTTTTCTTGTATAAATGCATGAAATATATCTCTTGGGCTTGAAAAGTAAATGGAAACAGAAACAAAGGCCTGCCATGTATGGTTTCTACCACAGGATAAACTGGAATTAATGTGTATAACATTAAACAGTGGCAAAGCAAAAAGGACATTGCTATCCATTCTTCACAGGCAGCTCTGACTTTCATCATAGCTCCACCAGCTCTTAAACCACAGAGGCGAAATGCCCTCCCTGCACCAGCACCAATGCAATAGGCAAATCACAGGAGAAACCATCCCTGCAATGCTTTGCATTTCCACAGTCACTGAACTCAAAGATACATTGTTAGTAAGAAGTAGCTCTTACTTTTCTACATAGTCTTATATTGGCCTTAATATTTTGGATTGGAAGTGCCTACTAAACACATCACAAAAATGTGTGGTACTTATAGAATCATAGAACCATAGAATGGTTTGGGTTGGAAGGGACCTTAAAGATCATCTAGTTCCAAACCCCCTGCCATCAGCAGAGACACCTTTCACTAGACCAGGTTGCTCACAGCCTCATCCACCCTGGCCTTGAACACTTCCAGGGAGGGGGCAGCCACAGCTTCTCTGGGCAACTCGTTCCAGTGTCTGACCACCCTCACAGTGAATAATTTCTTCCTAACATCTAATCTAAACCTACCCTCCTGCAGTTTAGAGCCATTACCCCTCATCCTATCATTACATGCCCTTGACAAAAGTTCCTCCTTAGCTTCCCTGTAGTCCCTTCAGGTAATGGAAGGCTGCTATAAGGTATCCCCAGAGCCTTTTCTTCTCCAGTTGGAACAGCCCCAGCTCTGTCAGCCTGTAATGCCTCTTAATGCCTCTAAGATTGTAGTACCAGGTTTATAGCAACTTGATAATGAATCTCACAATATTTCATATTGCCTTTATATATCCCTATCTGCTTGACTTAGGAGACTGGGAAGGATGTTTAGATAACATTTGTGGCTGAGGAGAAAAATGTGAGACTGTGAAGCACCTGAAAGCTTTGAAACCAGAGAGCAAGAAGAATGAATTTACCATTGATTTTTTGTATATAAAAATGGTGTGCAAACAAATTTTATAGCTTGGGGACAGTGATTGTACTCGTGATTTTGGAATGCTTTAGATTTGAAACACTGTTCACATTAGCAGACATTTTATTTTCATCCCTCCATTCCTGTCTACTCGATTCATTTCACTACAGCATTTCATAACCAAGGTGGCAGTGCCACTTGCCTATCCAGCACAGGATTACTGTAGCCTGAGTAGTGAGCACTTACGTGTGCCACACACTGCTCACACCAGGAGGAATGTAGCTGTTCAAGAGCTCAGCTCTGTGTGAACTGTGACCTTCATACTGAATAGGTCTGTATTAATGATTTCATCACAGATAATGAGACCTACAGTGTTTACTCAAATAATTTTACCAAAGTTATTTGTGATCTTTCCCAGTCATTTTGTCTTCAGGCTACAAATCAAATAATTTTTCTAAACCTAGTCTGCTTCTCCAATACTATTTCTCATTGTTACATCTATAACGCTCATTCAAACCAGCATTTCAACATTAGACATAGTATTACTATCTCAGACATTCAACATCCATGAGGTAACCTGCTGTCTCCTATCTCTGTCTTCCTCCCTTTGTCCCCACACTTGAACTTTTAAATGGTGATTTTTTAAAAATTTTTATGCGAGGCTTTAGAGTTTTCTCTAGATCTTATTTCACCATGAGGGCTAGAAACTCACGACTAAGAGAAAAAAAAAAGAGAGAGAGATAAAGAGAGAGAAAGGAAAGAAAAGGAAGGAAGGCAGGCAGGAGAAAAAGAAAGAGAGAAAGAGAGAAAGGGAGAAAAAGAGAAAACAAGTGAGAGAGGGGAAGAGAGAAAGCAAGAAAGAGAAAGCAAGCAAGAAAGCAAGAAAGCAAGAAAGCAAGAAAGCAAGAAAGAAAGCAAGCAAGAAAGAAAGCAAGCAAGCAAGAAAGAAAGCAAGAAAGCAAGAAAGCAAGAAAGCAAGAAAGCAAGAAAGCAAGAAAGCAAGAAAGCAAGAAAGCAAGAAAGCAAGAAAACAAGGAAGCAAGAAAGAAAGAAAGAAAGAAAGAAAGAAAGAAAGAAAGAAAGAAAGAAAGAAAGAAAGAAAGAAAAGGGAGATTTTTATGAGACTGAGATCCCATGATCTTTTGCATGCATTTGCACCTGCTGGGCCTGATTTTCTGCTGCTTAGCCCAAAGCTCTGCAGAATGCTCCTGCTTAGATTTGATATAATTTTGTACCTACCATGGTATTCATTCTGGCCGATAGCAGTGGTTACCCAAGAAGCAAAGGAACAGATAACCAGTCTGTCTGGTTTCCAGGCTTAATGCACCTGATAACATTGGTAATTTAATGCCCTCAACTACACTTTGATGTTAAAAGCCCCTTGAACAGAGTGGGGAGAGATGTGTAGAAGGCTGAGGTGTAGTTTCCATTTTCGACAGTTTATCTACAGAGCATATGCATGGGGTGATTTGCTTTTACAGTGGGGAGTAATGGATTGCCTCCTTCTGCAATGAGAATATATGGTGCCTCAAGGGAACAGCAGCCAAAGAAACAGAAATGTAGCAATTGGGGCATTTGCTGGAAATTTTTTTTAGGTGCTGCACCTCATCTTGCAGCTCTGTTTTATACATTTCTTCAGATTGTGCTGCAAACCATGATATGCAGTGAAACCTAAAACAGCTTATACAGCCAAAGAGCAGACTAAAAAAAGCAAACCAAACAAACAAAAAAACCCCAACAAAAACCCCACTGTAGATATAAAGCATTTTATGTATGTACAAAATCCTGAAGGAACAGTAAAAGTCATTCTTTCTCCTCTCTTCTCCTTGAGAAGTAAAAAAAAAAGCCTCCATAAGACCTGTTGCTTACTTGACTGGCATGACACTATTGCACAGTTGAGTATAAATTGTGAGCCCAAGAACAGTCCTCTGAAGTTCCAGGTGGATATTCTTGTTTGGGAGTGCCAGAAAGCTTCACTTTGCACTTGTGGAGTTCCTACTGAAGAAAACTGGATGCCCCCCATTTGGGAGCACATACCACTCAATTCAGTGCTTTTTGCTGTCTATAAGGACTGGAAGCAGAAATACAATTCCTAAACATACTTCTGTTCAAAATGCAGAAACATGGCATTTCCCCCATCCAAAGCTGCCTGAGCTGACCTCACTGCAGCGCAAGAGAGAGGGTCACCCCTCTGACCCAGCCCCCCTCTCCCCCTCTCCACGTTCTGTGCTCCAGCTGTGCTTCAGGGATGCAGCAATACAGCCTGTGCCTCTCTGACGAGTCCGATTCAGTTGGCTGTGGAAACTAAGAGTTTGGTTTGCAAACTGATTACCCGGATGGTCCTTTTTTTTCTCACTTTCCAACATCAGCTGACCATCACACTTGCCTCATTTTGTGCTTTCAACACAACTTGTTTTTTTTTTTAAATTGATCACCAAACCAGCCTTAGGGGTTTTTAACCAATGTGGTCTTTTTGAGAAAATTAAGGTTTTACTTCCCAAAACCTAACAATTTGCTAACTTGATTTCTTAATACACAAGTTTTAAAAATTGCAATTTCAAGCCTGTGGCATTTCTTAGTTTAATGAAACATCAGCTTTTGTTCTACTTTTCCCTCATCTTTTCCAATAAAGCTTTTTCCTGACACAAAAGCTAGCACAATTAAAAATGTGATGAAACTGCTTTAAAGGCACAGCTGGAAATTCAGCTTTGCAACTTACAGAATATAATTATTTCATGTTTTATTTTTATTTTAATGTATTCATTTATAGTCTACAACATGGTAGAAGATCAAAGGTCTAATAGAGCTTAATTGCAGTTAATATAAATGTCTCTCTATGTGTCATATTGAACTTGCACTAAAAAAGAAATATAACAGTCTGGGTTGAAGGCATATTAAGTCATTCCAGATTTACCTGCAGGACAGCCTCACGGCATTCTGCAGCCATCAGTGTCAGGCAGCAAGCAGGGCCCCATGGTGGCTTGGATGCTGCAATTGGGAAGTCCTGTGTTGACAGCCCATTCTAAATTTTTTGGGAAAAAATTGTTTTCACAGAACTTGCAGCTCCAAAGAGTTTTTTCTCAAATACAAACCAAAGCCATAATCTCACCTGACTTCAGGTCTTTCCAAGTGGGCATTGGTGTCACAGGTCGTCACTTTTTTTTTGGCAACGAATGGAGAGGAACAGCCACCATTTTTCTGACCTATAAGAGAACTCCTGTCTGAGGAGGAGCAGAATCAATCCCTATTTGTGTCCTTTTCTCTCCCCTGACTATGAAGAAATGTTAGATAAACTGTGTTCAACTTCTTAAAAACCTTCAGTGGTGGGGATTACTCAATACTCCTCTACTCCTTTCTTTCCCTGTTACAAGCATTATGTCATTGTCATTAGAGTCCTATTTTCTTGGAGAGCCCATGCAGATAGCAAGGGCCCTGGAGGGCTTTCTTCCAGAGTGTGGCAGTAGATGAGATTTCTAGAGGAACTGCTACATTGGTGCAGTGGCGGGGGATGAAGGTAAGGGAGGGCAAGGGGATAGAAAACAAGTCACCAGAGATAACAGCAGAGTGATGAGGAGGCACCACTTCCATTGCTCTCCCAGGTGCCAGAAAGATATCCAGATCGGACCTTTTCTCTTGCCCTAATGTTTCCTTCACTACCATATATTTTCCAGCCAGTATCCAAACTGCAGCTCTCTTCTTCTTGAGATCCTGTTTTCCCAGAAAGGATCCACATCTTGTCAGGCAAGAACTAATGGAAATCCCTTTTATTTGGAGCCTTGCCAGTGAAAACAACTCCAGGCCTTATAGAAGTGTTAAAGTTTTGAACAGCAGTATGAGGGGCATCATCCACAACCCTTTTGTGCAGTTATTCAGCTAAGCAATAGAATCCACAGAAGCACGGGTTGTTGAGAGATTAATAGAGAAAAGCTCTAGGAAAACGTGGCACAGAAGGGAAACTGAGTATCAGGAGTCTCCTGGATGTTCACTTGGATTGGTTGGCTTCTGCTCAAGGAGAATTATTGCTATGTATTTTATAGGCACTGAAATAAACCTAAAGAAGTGGTTATGCAAAAAAAATATATCATTAAAAAGGCCATATTGCATAATACCCCTGTGGAAAAGTGAAAAAACTCATTTACTATAATTTTTCTTTTTTCTTTTTTTTTTCCTGTTGTTTCTAAAGGTGACCTTGAAATTGGGAACTTGCCCATGTTGCTTCCTTACAAAGAAAAACAACAATATTTTGTCTTTTGTAATGCAGGTGCAACAGCTCTCTGTTTTACATTTTTCTGTAATATATTTTGCAAGAGAAATCTGTGTGACCGCACTCCTCAATGGGTGAAGTCTGAACAGAAAGAGGGAACCTTAACCAAGGTAGGGTCGACTGTACTAAAGGCTCAAAAACCTTCCCACTTCTCAAGAACCAGGGGAGTAAGTAGTGCAACCGCAGCCACCAGCATGAAAAAGGATTCATTTCAAATGATGTCAGCAATTATATTGTTCCTTGATACCCTCTGTAGTCTCAAGGCAATACTTATATCCACTTTGTCACTGTACACTTCGGAAGGCAATTTGTGAACATCAGTTCAGTGGTTAGGGAAATGAACTCAAAACCTTTTATTATAATCAGACTTTAATATGTTGGAATGAAATTGCTTAGTTTACCTGAGATACATTATCATTTTCATTTAGCCTATCACATCATGCAAACAGCATTGTCTGGAGATAATTACAAGAAGACAAAATCCTGTCTGCCTAAAACACAGCGGCGTAAACTTATTTACTGCAAATTAAAACAGATGGAAAATTGCTGTTGCTTTTAATATAGCTGCACAAAAAATTAAGTTTGCAAGTATGTTAAAAATAATTGTAGCAAATGCAAGATCATGGCTTACAGCCTATGTCCTAAACAAAGTATTTCAAGCATCCCAGTAAAAATAAACTAATTTATTCATAAGGAATTGGAAACTGTAAAAGAAAAACCTCTCCACAGAGGTGTTGGATGTCTATGGACAGCCTCAGGGGAGAAAAAAAATCATTAGAATAACTCAGAGAAAAGTCATAAATATTGAAAAGACAAATAAAGAACTTTTATTCTATAAAAATATGTATGCATCATCACACAAATGTGAATCATCTCACTAGAACTAAGGAGGCTACTTGCCTACCTAAAAATAAAGACACTGGTTTGTAGAATTGAGACTAAGTGTTCTAATACAGGGTGGCATAACATGCCTGTTATATTTCATCTTTTAAGATGAAATATAACATCGTCTGCAGGACTACTTGAGAATCAGACTGTAGCTCAGGAGCAGCCTGACTGGGGGGATAAAGATACATCTCTGTCTGCACAAACTTTTTCCTCTTATGTCCATTGCTACTTGACAGATGTACCAGAATTGCAACACAGTTTTAACCACAGAAACTACAGGTTCTGCTCTTCTGGGCACATGTTTGCCAGGCTCTTGCACATCTTCCAGCACCTACAGGAACACAGAGCTTTGAAAGGCAGTGAAAACTGAAGGGCCACTGTCTGCATGAAATACATTCAGTTTAAAGCAAAAGTTAGAGGTATTCACAAGTACTTCACTTCTGCCAGAATTACCATAACTGTTCAGGTTGGCTTATGTTACCCTTCCCTTAAAAGAAAAAAAAAAAATCCTCCTCTTCCAGTTCAGGAGGGACTGGCTAACTGAAGGACAGTATGGTGAACTCTACACTGAGTGTTTTGAGAGGAAACTATCCCACTCCAAGGCCAGACTACAGCCAGTACTGGAGCAGGTCAGAATGGCTTTGCCTGGTTGAGGCTTAGAAACCTCCAGGGATGGGTTTTCCTCTGGCTCTCAAGGAAGCCTCTTCCCAGGCTATACTACCCTCCTGGTGAGCATTTTCTTTCCTAACGTCCAAGCTGAACACTCATCTTGCTGCAATTGCTCCCTTTCATGCTTCCGTTACCACTGAGAAGAAGTGACACCACTGGTGTCACTGTAACTCCCCATCATGAAGTCATAGCCTGCTGTTCAACTGCCTATGGCCTCCTCTTCATCAGATTATATGCCTATATATATCCATGGGTCATGTTTGAAATAATTTAAGCTAACAAGTTTCATTCTTCAGAGAGGGGAAAGTTAATGGCAAAAAGAGTCTTCCAAATAATTGCCTCACTCTACATCTCACTGTGTATGTTCCTCAAAAGCTTTATGATGACAGCCCTTGAAGTATATCTTTCATTTATTTCAGTCCCTTTATAACTTTGTAGCAGCATTACGTTTCTGCCTTGGAGGAGGATGTCCCAAATACCCTTTGTCAAGGATTTTGTCTCAGCTTTCTCTGCTACCCACTTGTACCAGCATATCCAAGCTTGCTTCTGCCTCCCAGCTGACTGAGGCATGACTGTATAAGGAGAACGAAATCTGGAATTTGAATTGGTCCTCCTGGAAATCCTATTTGAACTCTTCCAAAACAATGAATAAGTTGCCCATACAAGCACTTCCTCTAAGAATTACCTCATTGCACTAAGTGCAGTACAGTACCCTCCCCACAGCTCTGCAAAAAAGTGAGTAACAACAACTTGCTCAAGAGCTGATGCATAAGCAGAACTTCATTTTTACACAAGAAAAACTGTCACATTTTTAGACTTGGCTTCTGAGGAAAAAAAAAAATCACATGACAAAACCAAAGGAGTGAACAGCCCTGACATCACAAGAGTTGGCAGTGTACTCCAGACCTGCCAGTGTTTATGGAAAGATGAGGGCTAAACTTCTCTTCTGTCAAAGGGCTTTCATTGTGTTCACACCTTGCTGCCTTGCATATCTCCCTGGAGTTTCTGTAGCACAGAAGGGACTGTATCCCAGAGTTTTTAGAGGCAAAAGAGAACCAATTCCTGTAAGAAAAGACAACTTGGAAAATGGCTTTCTTTTTTTATAGAAGTTAGTGTTGTTCGTGATTCTTGCATCCCAGAATGGTTCTACAACACTCTGCAGTTTCAGCGGGAAGTTGTGTTGTACACGCCCTGCCTTCAGCTGTTGTGCCATGTTGCCATGCACTCAAGATGACAGCTGTTGTGTTTTGCTCCAAATTCGTGCCTGCCTTTTGCTCCGGAGTGAAGTAATACCTACACACAGGGCCAGATTCCAGTTCTCTATGGAAATGCCCCCAAAACAAGTGAAAATACTTCCAAAACAGATGCTTTGTACCTATTTCCTGATCAGTCACACGATACTTCCTCCTTCTAAATGGAGTCCCCCATGCACTCCCACACAAGTTCCTTTTTTTTTTTTTTCTTTCCTAGCAGTATAAATATTTTGTGTTGGGAAAAGAATCCAGCATCTCAGTGGTTCTACATTTCTTGTAAGCCAGCCCGCAGAACTGTCAGGATGCTGAGCCATGCTCGTGTATGAGGGCATACAGCCTGGAAGCCTGTTTTGTTTTTTTTCCTTACAGAGACAATTCAAAGTAAAATATGATTTTGAAATTTATTTAAAGATCTTTCAGGAAAATGTTAGTGAGTGATGAAGTCATTAGCTGTAATATATTGAAAAAAATAGGGTTTAATCAGTTCAGTAATCTTAAATTGCTTTAAGAGTATTTGAATTGCCACTTTGGTCAAACTAAAGGTCCATTTGGCCTAGACATCTCCAGTAATGGTCAATGTCAGATACCACACAGAGGTGTTTCTCAACCTGTGGCAGTACTAGTAGTACATTAAACATCAGATGGCAACCTGAAAAATAGTCACATTTTTTAAAATTAATCAAGCAAAAGAAACACAGCAATAAAAGTAATAGTATTCTCAAAACATTATTGAAAAAGGAAACAAAACACAAAACACAAGTGAACACCCAAAGCTTAGCTTCATAATAATTGTTTGTGAATTTAAACCTTATAGCTGTGCTGTACAAGGTGGTCCATGGATAGTTTTCCAAAAACCTAAGCAATCCTTGAATTAACAGGATTTGAGAGACACTGTTAAAGGAGAAGGCACAAGATACTCAGAAACACTCAGGGAAGTTTATTTCCTGTCCTGGCACCCATAAGACTTATACAACAAAGTGGGACCTGATGTCTCAGGCTCATAATATTCCTCAATATTTAAAAACACCACATCTGAGAATAAAAATGTGTATATATAAAAGACACTCATTATATTAATGAACTAATATTGGTTCTCACAGTTTCTAACATCATAACAGCCTTCCCCCCCAAGAACAAAAAACATTTTCCTATAAAGCTGTCTTTAACAGATGTGCTCACTAGTTCATTAGTCATTACTGTAAATATAAGCATGTTCCAGTGAGCACAAATGTATGAATAGAAGTCCTTTTATACTATTCTATGACTCAGCTCACAAAGTGACTTGGAAGTTTTCTAGTTGTGGTTGCAGCACCTAAAGACAAATACACTTGAAACAACCAGGGTGAATGCTTGGGGGCTTGAGTGCTTACAGATCTTTCATCAGTGGGACCTGAGACTAGATGAAAGAGCTATGACTTCTGTGTATGTTCTTCAAGTTAGAAAAGTTAAATGAGCTAGAATAAATATATATTACATTAAAAACATGATCACAGTGATAAACATATAGGTATACATAAGACTGAAGATGAGAAAAATGTGGTCTGTAAAAATAAATCAGAGTGCTATCTCCAGACAAAGCTGAGCATACTTTACTACCATGTACTATCTATTTTGAAGCAGGTAAAGTGAAAACACAAAAGCATTATGCAGATGCAAAGAGCTGCTATTCAGCTGAATCTGGCATATGCAGCTCATTGAGTATTTCATACTTTCATATCTCAAACACTGGCACAAATAGATTTTTTTTTCCTTTCGGAGAAAGTCCCTTCCTTTCTCTGCTCATTTTCAGCCTATACATCATTTCTGTAAAAAGTGCTAAGAACCTCAAAATTGTGGGACGGGTCAAAACTAGAGCTTTATTTGCAAACCTCATGGAAACTGGGAGAAAGCAGTGTTTGATTTTGATTCAGAGTCAAATGGCTGTGATTTCAATCACTGTTTTGAGTCAGTCAGCTTGGGTCGGTCACCAGATGAGCAAAACCATTGTCAAGTTTTGTCTTGTAAGAGGTGGGTTATAGGTCCAACAAGTTGAACACGGGATTGAAAGTCACAAGCCCCACAAAATGCTTCTTCTATTTCAGGCTCATCATATGACAATGACCCAAGACATCCAACTTCTCCATTTCTTCATTCTTTTAAATGTCACTGTTAATATTTGCCCGTGTGAGACTTAAAGAGTTCTGGATTAAAAATATGCATAAGTGAAATCATTGCTAAGTGAAAATCATGAGTAATAGCACTAGTAACACAATTCCCTATAACTGCAGAGTCCTCAGTGCTATGCTGTGCAAGTGTCTAAAGGGCCCGTTGGGAGCTACATTGGGCATAGCTTTTCTGGATTTAAACTCTATATTCACCCTCAGTGATTCATCTGTCTACACAAGTGGTCCCACACCAAAGGCCAAAAGTCCTGTTTTCAATCCTCTATCTCACTGGCCAGTACTTTGCTTAACCTCTCTATGCTTCAATTTCCTCACCTGGAAATTTATTTGTATTTTTAAAGAACTCCACTGTCAACAAAATAACTGCTTAAGCAATGTTTCCGATATTGCAGCAGACTAAGACATGTTTGCAACATGCCAGAGTTCCAAGAGTTAATTTTTTCTGTTTCTCTATTAAAAATACATGGAGATGATGGATTCTCTTTCTCCTCTTTTTGTTGGGTTTTTTTTTGTGTTTTTTTTTCTCTGAAAAGAATATTCTACAGCATTATTAAACCTGTCTTGTATGAAAGATCAATGCACGATATTCAGCTAGTGAGAGAAGTGTTGCGTTCATCTCACTGCAGGTATAAAGATTAGTGTCATGCTGAGAATTATGTACCAGTCACACTGCATTCGCCAATAATCCAATATACTAGGTCTGCTCTTCCTGTATGCAAATATTTTCTGAAAAAAAAAGAAAAAAAAAGAAAAAAAAAGACAGAGTGCTATAAGGTTCTGAGGGGAAGCGTTACAGAAGTATTAGCAACTACTTGGAGCACAGCACGCTTCAAAATTTGTATCCTTTTTTTATGAGGTTAAAATGACAACGTGTCTAAGATCAGTGGTACCGCACTTACTGTTTGCCTTGTGCACTGACTAAGCAGACACATCTGCCTCCAGCTTCAGCTGTGCCAGCTGAAGAAGCTGTCCCCAGGTGCTCATCACCTGTCTGACTAATACAAGTTGGTGGGAGCTCACACATAGAGATCTGCCAGCTGATCCAACGGGTGGTAACACCTACCATGTGGGTGCTGATGAGCAGCTGCAGACACACTGGGGCGAACAAGCCCTTGCTGAAGGCTGTAGAGGTCATACACTCACAGCCTGTGGTCTATTGCATGATTATGCACAGAGGGGTGTCTATGCTTGTCAAAACCTCATGATTCTTATCATTGAAATGGATGAAAATGTTGAGATAGTCAAGCTTGAGCTAAGAGGTAGAGACAAGAAACCTTGAAGGTAAAGTTGTTGGACCTGATATACATAGCAGCAAATGTAAGTCTGTGTTACACAGCCAGCCAGGCTAGGTGTTCTAGCAGCTCCTTTTGCTCCTGAAGACTAGTAAACCTATGGCCAAAATATTTGAGCTTGGCTGCCTGAAGTTACATTCTTCTTTGTGAAATCATGGAAAGCACAAAAAAGTAAAGGCAACTTCTATCAAAGTAAATGAAACCCATTTCAAAGGTTGCAAATTCACTTTAGGGCTTAAGGTGTTAAAAAAATTCTGGCTAATTGGAATACTACAAAGAGACTCACAGTGCAGTGAATGACTGAAGAGTTTGAAAATAGCATCTGGAAGTGAAAAAAGAAATTAATGCTGCAGATATTTGTGGCTTTTTCTTTCAGTGTCTGCCTGTGAAACAGCTGTGGGACTTTTTTTGTCTTACAATAATATTCTTTTTTGTGATCGTGTGCCGTGGGAAAAGAACTTTCCTGGCATTTCTGACATGGCGAACGGTGGCAGGTGATGCTACCAGTTGCCAGTTCAATGTGGATACAGTTACACTTCCTTCCCTTCCCCACAAATCTGAATTCAGGGCATTTCTTGAATCACAAGAAAACTGTTTAGGTGTCAGTGATTCCAAGTCCCACATTTTTCACTGTGATTGGTAGTTCCTGCTGGGAGGAGAAAGGGCTATACCATACCTAGGTAGGATTCCACCAAGGTACAGCAGTCGCTTGCAGTGCCCGCTCTGGCTCTTTCCATCCTAAGTTTTCTGTTTACAACACATGTAACTACATAAATGAGGTTGGCAGATATGGAATATATATTGCTGTAAAGTAATCGTAATCCAGTTATTAGAGTAGGAGAAAGTTCACTTTGCATTTAATTTTTGGTTCTGCCACATACTTCCCTTGGATGAGACACATTGTCTACCCTGTGGTTTAATTCCTTCTTTTATAAAATAGAACTAGTACTTTCACATCTCTCTGAGATTATATCAGGCACAATGCAAAGCAAGATAACGTCAACTAATTTAAAGAAATCTGGTATGTCTTGTCTATCCAGCACAATCCAGAACTATGCAGGGCTACTAGCTGGAAGCCAGGATGTATAATTCATCTTTGAGGAGCACCATGGAGCATCGTACCAATGTTACATGTCTTCTTCCAGGTCCATAGCTAGACTAGACTGAGACAGGTCAGGAATCTTTGCCTATCATATATGGTATTTAAACTTGCCCTAAGATTTTATCTTTTTATACAAATATACATAAATCGGGAAAAAAAATTACCAGCTCTCTCAGGGTATGTTGACAATATAATCCTCTAAAGTAATTCCACATCTTTTACGTGTGAAGCTTTATAAATAAGGAAAAAAAATCACCCGTAATTCAAAAATGCCTCTACCTACCTGAGGGTTTCAGGTCCAGATTCCTTCAACTAGCATTAGACATTTCCTGATTCAGGCCCCAGTTGCACTGAGTTGCCTGCAGAGTGCTTATTTGTCTCTTCTGACCAAGAAGGATATCTTCAGTGAATGTATGCCTAACTCAAATGCCAAAACTTAAGACGGGTAAATATGTTATGAACAAATATATAAATATTTTGAATCCATTTTGGACCAGTTACCTAGCGCAAAATTAACACTTTTTCCCTCACCCTCTAGCTTAGACTAGTCTATCATCAGAAATAATGTAACAACTCCACTGAAAGCAATGGACCCAGATAACTGTGATAAATATGTCCTAAAATAATAGATCACTAGAGAGAAATCCCTATAAAGCCCTGTTTAGCATGCATGTTGTGCATCCTCCTGCCCAGGAAGCTATTTACACTTCCTGAGAGAAAATCCCCTAGAAATAATATTAAAGCAGTTGACAGAATGGCAAGAGACACGGTAGTTATCACCAAGATAAAAAGTATCAAGACATGACAGTGTGAGCCTCCCTTTAGCAGGCCTCTGTTTTCATAGTCAATTCATCTCCAAGAATCCAGTTGCTGTTTTCAGTTAGCAGCCAGCTGAACCTCTCTCTAGCAAAAATTCCTCGCTTTGACTTGCTCACTATTTACAGAATTTGGTGCCTCAACTCCAAGGTTGCTGGAGGGCTTACAGGCTTTCTTTTAAGACAATGAATTACAATGGTGATGATGAGGGGTTTGTATACACATGAAATGCATTGAGATATCATGGTAGTCAGCAAACACCTCCTGAAACACTAGATGAAGAGATATGGGAAAGACAGATGACCTGATAGCTAGGTTAGATCAGCTGTTAAGTTGTATTTTAGCACATATGCTCAAGCGAGAGGTACAGAGAAACTTGTTCAGATTGTGTCCTTGATAGAAAATGCCTAAATCCATCTCTGCTATTATCCTTCAAAAACTAAAGTTTTGGAAGGAAAATTGAGTGTGAGAGTCAGCAGACAGTGCATGCTTACACTGTTCATTCTGGAGCACATACCAGCTCCTCACATTGGGCTGCCTTGTGACCAAAGGAGACCAGAAGATCAAATTCATAGCATCACTAAGAATATTCATTTTTCTCAGGAGCTTTTTTTATCCCTTTTCCATCTTATGTTTTTATCTCCTTTACCATAGTAGCCTTGCTCAGGTCCAATAAGATCAAACTCTGTGCGGTCACAGCACATTATTTTAAGTTCATAACAACAATAATGAATTCAAGTATCTGTCATCCAACCCAGTTTTATGAGGACTGTAAACTAGAGAGGCTGCACAATACTGCAAGGACTTAACACTAATCTGGAGGGAGGAGACACGCTCAGAGGAAGGCGTACAAATGTGTTGCTTCTGCGATCACCCTTCTCTGACTGCTATGGGCTGAAATACTTACAACATTTGCTCATGAAGTCACAGTGACAACAACTCCGTTAGACTCAAATCAGTGTCCTGGAATTAAAATGGAAGTTAAGGCCATTGTTTACCCGCTGTTTTAACCAGAGGTCAGTGAATCTAAAGGATGCTGTAATTTTCCACTACTTTCTAGAAGGATGAGAATTACTTTTTTCTCAGTACAGCCCTGCATCACTCTCTGATCCTGTGAGCGTAATCCCTTGGCACTAAAGCCTCTTATTGACAATGCAGTAAACCTGCTCCATAAGCATCAGAAAAGGGAAATAAAAGATGTTCCAAATTGGTATTTGGCAAAATATGACACCAAAATCAATTGGATGTTTCCAGATCAATAGAAGCTTCAGTCAATAACTCTCCTGTCAGAACAATGTCTAGCAGACCTGTTGACAGCTTTTTAAAGTTCCTGATTTAAAATCTCTGTTGGGGTTGTTATTAAAGCTATTATTCAGTTCCTTATCTATTTGCTGCTACTTGTAGACACCATTTGTGGGGGCAGCCTGAAGGTCTTGACTGAAAGTTTTGGCTGTTGCACATGAAACTTAATTACAAGGTCAAAGACAAGAATTTGTTTGTCGGGAATTTACAGAAGGAAAACAGAAGCTGTTGAGATTTTGCTTCAGAAGACAGATGCTATTAGGAGTGTTATCCTTTTCCATTTGGGGGCTATGTCATTCCTGAAGTTCCAGGCTTGAATTCCATCTTTGTTTAATTAACCCAAAGCCAAATACTGATGAAAATATTTGCAGAATTTTGGGAAACTTCCTTCCAGAGTCAGACAAGTAATTCTAGTAACAGTTCAACCTGCTGCATCCTAAGATCTTGATACAGCAAGATAAGTAAGCAGGAATTCATTCATCCAGCATTGACTTTCTTGCCAAACTGAAGTTCAGAAGCTATCTGAGAATCTAATTCCTGAAGAATAGAGGCACTGAATTACATTAATAAATCTTCCTCTGCAGCGGACACTGAGGACCCGAACAGAATCAGAGGAAGAGAGCTCACAAATTCCAGTTATCATGTGGGCTGCTGAAGCCTCTGACCTTCCTAAAGGGCAAGAAGGAAAAGTTCCTGTGTGCCTGCTAAATACTGTGAGGCAGGACTAGCATCTGTCTATCTACTGCAGATGAAGAAACCCTCCAAACAGGGAGATTTCTCTAGGGAGACAAATTTCCACAGTCCAGCTACTGTTGCAGTTGCTTTGAACTGCATTGGCCAACATAGGCCCTCACTAGTGATGTGCATATTTCATTCTTGAAGACAAATTCAATCACATCCCTCGTGGCTTTACGTTGGGCATGTCCTAATCTCTGTGTCAGCAGGACTCTAGGGTTACCCACACCTACCTCGTTATCAGTAAACCAGCATGTTTTGCCTGCTCTGCCCTTACACCCAGGTCGCCATGGTTCCAGCGGAGTCTGTGTCTTTCTGCATCTTTCACAGCCCAGCAGCAGGGCTCTAGTTTGGATGCTGGCACAGTGAAGAGCTTGATCAGCATCTGTTTATCTACTGCTGTTTTGACATGGAATAAAGTTACTTGGCAGAGTCAAATGCTTTACATGATCTTACAAATTAGTTCTCTTTCTTCTTGTCAGTAAACAGAAGTTCTTGGGGTTTTGTGAGTTGGTGAACCTCTGTGACTATAAAACTGGTAAATGACTCAGAAGTGCAATATAAGAACTATCAGAATGGAGGTATGGGCCCAAGGTCCAGGTAGGTCAGCCTGGGTAACCAGCACCAGCTAATGGTGCACAGCTAAGGGAGAGGGCAAGAATGGGCAACTATTCAGTGATTTGCCCCCAAAACAGCCCTGGCTCCCAGGAATGTGTGGTCTGGGAACATTCCAGGTCAGACACGCTGCCTGTGTAATTTTTTGGGTTTTGTTTTCCTATTGATTTGTCCAGCCACTCTTCAAACCCATCCACAGTTTTAGTGCGCACACATCCTGGGGCAAGGAGTTCTAGAACTTTTTAATTTTCCTTGTGTGGACTTTCTCTTTCCTTTTTATTTTTAATGTCCACCTTCTACTTTATTTTTATTCATTTTGCTTTGACAAATTATTCAGGACAATTTGTCAAAATTTTAGCCTGAGGGAGAAAAATAACGAGTGTGAAACATAACTGTAATTTTTTTGATTCTTCTCTCGTATTTACTTTTTAGCTGGACACTCCTAACACACTGACTGCATAATTCTCTATCCAAATTTCCTAAATTTATTCAGATTTTCGCAATGTCTGGTGCTTTTCTGTAAGGCTTGACTTTTGAATAAGGGCAGCTTGGGGTACCTTTTTCTTGCTTGTTTCTCTTGTCAGTTTCCACTGTTAAGGTGTTTGCTTCTACGGTTGTAAAGTTTTAAAACGCAACATTAGGACACGCTTAGGCTTTTTTAAGCCAAACACCGGGCTTCTGAGAACCCATTTCGTGACTTTAAAACGCTGCGTGCATTATAAATAATAACTATTCATCCCTTGGGAGGAATTCCTCCCTTCCACATCGAAAACGTCCGCGCTGTCAAGCGCCCGCCGTCGGGCCGGAGGCCGAGCGGCATTTCCAGCACGGGGAGGGGGCGAGGTCCCGGCCTGCTCCCGCAGCCGGCAGGTGGGTTCCGGCTGGAGGGATGGACGGACCGACGGACGGAGGGACAGCGGCTTCCCGCGGCAGGGCGCGGCCGGGGGTGCGCGGCGCCGGGCCGGGCCGTGGCGGGCGGCGGGGGAGCGGAGCCGCGCGGACGGGGGGCGCCGCCGGGGCGCTGCCGGCGGAAGACACTGGGTGCCAGGTCGGAGCGGGGCGCCGGTCCCGCCCCGGCGCTATCCGGCCATCGGGGAAGCCCGGCCAGCAGCCGCAGCCCTCCGCCCCCCGCGGGCAGCACCCGCCCCGCCTGTGCCCATCCTGGCACGGAGCCTCTTTGGGGTGGGGGGGCACAGGACCCGCTCCGTGGGTGCGCGGCCGCTCGCCCCGCTGGGGGAGGGTCGGCAGCGCCTCCTGCCCCGGGGCAGGGTCAGCCGCTGCCGGCAGGTCAGTTAGGGCCGGAGCTGCCCTCCCTCCCCTCCCCCCCCCCCGCCGTTGCCCGTGCGTATGTGCGTGTGCGCGCTGATTACAGTAATTTTGAGGGCGATGTTGCAATGGGGCAGAGTGTGCGGGGCGGCCCGTGCTGAACTTTATAACGCTCCTACATGTCAGCCGCCCTCGATATTGCGTCCATAAAGGGGTCAGCGGGAGCGGCGGCCGGTCTCGCCGCCCTCGCCGCCTCCCTCCTGCCTCCGGGCCGCCCGGCCAGGAAGGGAAGTTCTTTGGGATTACAGCGGCAGCCGGGAGCCCAGTCCCAGCCTCAGCCTTGCCGCGCCTCGCCCGGGGTCTCGGCAGGGAGCGAGATGAGGGGCAAGGAGGAGAAGTCGTCGCTGAAAGGTGGGTTCACCGCTCTGCCAGCGGGACACCCTACCCTGGCAGGAAAATTGCTCCCCAAGGGAGGAATAACCCCTCCAGCAGCGGGGGCGCCGAGGAGAGGGGCACGGGAGGCTGCGGGTGATTGCGTGCGGGGTACAACCCGGGCAGCGTTTGGCACAGAAAGGTGCCAGGTGACTTAGCAAGAGCAGCGGAGCCTTTGGAAAAGACTGATGCAAAGCTCGGGCGAGGGGCCGTGGTGTCACCGGCCGGAGCGGGAGCAGCGGGGGTGGCCGCGCTCGGGTTGCGCCGTGCGCACTTGCGGGCAGCGCGGGGGGCCGCGGCGGAGCGGGGAGGAGGGAAGTGTGTTGCAGCCCTCGGCAGGTTGTGCAGGAGCGCGGGGGAGGCCGTGCCGCAGCCTGCCCGGGGCTGGAAGCCGCTCGCCTCCGCGCACAGCTGGCATGAGGCTGCTGGGGAGGCAGCGGCGCCGGCCCGGCTGCCGGGCGCCACGTCGTTGAGCCCGGAGGGAGATGCTGGGGCAGCAGAGAGCGGGCGACGGGAACTGCGGTTACCCCCAAAACTGCGGGTCTCGAGAAGTTAACACCAGCACTCTGAAAGCAGTTCAGAAGAGGCAGAGTTAACTGGCTGCTCTTATTCCAATCTAACAAGTGTCTTAAATTTTTTGGTTTAGTTTTTGTGCGATTTTGGTTTTGTTTTTTGTCTCCCGCTTCCATTAATTAAAGTGGCAGTTTTTGCAACAGCGTGAGGAAAGCAACAAGTGGGAGAAGGTAGAGCCCCGCCAGCTGCATCCAGCTTTTCCTTGCTTTTCCCGTCGCCCCTTCCTTCCCTGGCGCCGGCTGCCTTACAGTCCCTCGCGGCGGGGCCGGGCAGGGCCCCCTCCGCTCCGGGAAGGACACCGGCAGCTCGGTGCAGAGAGGAGCGGAGCCGGCAGGCATCCCTCTTTGCTCTTTGGCTGCAAAGCCTTTGCAGGGCTTTGCAAGAGCTTTGCCCACCTCGCAGGGATTATCTGTCCTCTCCAGGTCATCCGTCGCGCTGCTCAGGGTGAGCTGAGGTGCTGACGGCTGCTGTGCTGGGGTGCTTGCCATCACCACCCCCACCCCCCCTCGCGGCAGCCGGTGCCGGCAGCTGCCAAGGGAGGGATGCCGCCCAGCGGCCGGCTGTGGCTGCGGGGGGAGGTGGGAGGGGGGGGTGGCGGGGAGGGGAAAAGCGGGTGGGGGAAAAAAGGGCTCCGGGCGGGGGAAGGAGGGGGGCATGTTGCAGCTGGAGCCGCTGGCCAGAGCCCAGCGCCCGTCGCTCAGGCGGAATCCACGCATGAATAACGCCCCGGCGGGTGGAAAGTTCCACGCAGGAGCCCAGCACCCCCAGCCGCGCCCGCGCGCTGCGGGGGCTGCAAGTGGCGATGCGCCCCTAGGGGGAGGACGAGGGGAAGAACGTGATCCCCTTCTCCGTGCCTGCCCGCGCTCCCCCTGGCAGGGGTCCCCGGTAGCATCGTGTCACCTTGTGCCTCGTGTGTGCCCCAGCGCTCCTGACGCGCCGCCGGTGCGCCCGCAGGGAAGCGGCTGAGCATTCAATTAAGTCCCGGGTACACGGTGTTCCCAAATGACCGTGTACAGTGGAAACAAAAACTGCGGAGCGGGGCTAGGTGTTTTTTTCTTTTTTTTTTTCCTCCCTTCCCTTTTGCACTTGTCCAGTCCTTGGTCATCTTCTCACCTTTTCTAGAAGCAGATCTCTGCCCTCTCTTCCAAGTTCAGAGAACTGGGATTTTTTTTCCCCCTCCCCTTGTTTCCCTTTTTGGCATTAAAAAAAGGACATTGCATATTTTTTTTTTCCTTTTCCCTTTCAGTAATGTCCCAGCCGGGATCAGGGCAGTGCACATAAGGGACATTTGTTTGTTTTATTGAAAACCGGGCAGGAAATCTTGTTCTCCTGAGTCACTGCGGCTCCTTCAAGGAAACGTCAGCGTCTCTTATCGCCGCTCACCCGGGGCGACGGGCCGGCGGCAGGGGCCGGGAGCGGACGCGGGGGGGGGCGGGGAACGACACACTTTAGGAAGAGGTGCTCGTCCAGAACAGAGCTAATTCCAACTTTCTATAACTGCAAAAAAAATAAGGGCTGGAAAAAGAAGGGAAGCAGAGAGAGAGTCTGCTGTGTCAGGAAAAAAAAAAAAAAAGTATTAGATGAGTTTGCTTATGTATGCTCTGTGGTGGGGATGCTGCGGGGGGCTTCCCTGAGGGGTACGCTTAGGGTAGGGCGGTGGCCAGGGCGGTGACGCTCGTGTCCCCGTCCCCCTCCCCCGACGTCCTCGGAGGCGGCCAGTGGCGTCGGGGGGGGGCGGAGGGGGACGAGCGTCGTCGCCCCGCCCCATTCCCGCCCATCACTGTCGCCTCTTAAGCGCCGCCGGGTTCCTCGCCCAGGCAGTGCGGTGCTGGGAGTCGGTGGTATCGTGCGATCCTTATTTATTACCTTTCTCGCTCCAAAATGACCGTGAAAGCGGCGGAGGCGTCTAGTCCCACCTTGACTTACTCGAAGATGAGGGGGATGGTGGCCATCCTCATCGGTGAGCGGCGGGGGGCTTCTCCGAGGATGCTCGGGGGGCTGTGATTTTTCCTACGGGACAGCTTAACGATTTTATTTCTCTTTTCCTTGTCCGTTTACTTCATAGCTTTCATGAAGCAGAGGAGAATGGGGCTCAACGACTTCATTCAGAAGATAGCCACCAACTCCTATGCATGCAAGCAGTAAGTATTGGAAATTTCATCTGGATTTCAGTCGCAAATATCACTATGTATTGCGAGATCTAGTTAAAAAAAATGTTTGTTTACTGTAATGCCTCTGGCATGACTGTTACGGAAGAGTTAATTGATCTTCTTGAGGTATTACTCACTTGGCAACAAATCTTGGTGAGCTGGGTTTGGGAAAAATCTGTTGGGTGGGATTTCTAGAGCCCTGTCGCTATTCTGAACTGTACTTACAGTATTAATTAAATTTTTTTTGTATGAGAATTTACTTTCTGTAGATTAAATTTACTCTTTAAGTCGAATAGATTGTTTCAGTTGCCTTCTGTAATAGCCCAAACCAAACCTCCTCTTTGGCGATACTTGCGTGCCCTCTGGTGGAAAGATCTGCCTGATGCTGCTGGTAACTCTTCTAATCATGCCTGCTCTTATCCTTGCAGCCCTGAAGTTCAGTCTATCTTGAAAATCTCCCAGCCTCAAGAGCCTGAACTTATGAATGCTAATCCTTCTCCTCCGGTAAGTAGATTTTACTCAGTGGAGCATTTTTAGAATGTCAGATCAGCCTGTAATGGAAGTGTGGCAAAGGGATCATCACGAGTGTTACTTTAGTTCAGATCATAGCACACCAATGTAACTGGGAGAAAGGGTTATCAAGTTAGACTGAAATTTTTTCTTGACATGGAGAAAAAAAAAGCTTTATTGGTTGTTACTTCATTATGGAATGTGGCTAAAACCTCAACAAGAACTTTTAAGTAAACTATGGCTGTTATACTCTTCTTAAGCAGTATCTACCTTAAGATATCTGGCAGAGGTCAAGATTATATTTTTTAGTGATAGGAATGCTAATCTCCACTTTAAAGGTCACTTTACATTTTTTAAAAAGAGACATTATTGAGACTCTCACTACCAAGCTGTTTTAATAAATGTGGTTTCTGTCTGTTTATTTTTCTAGCCCAGTCCTTCACAGCAGATCAATCTTGGTCCATCATCCAACCCACATGCCAAGCCATCAGACTTTCATTTCTTAAAAGTGATTGGAAAAGGCAGTTTTGGGAAGGTAAATCTGTCTTCTTTTTGCTTTAACAATTTTTTAACGCTTCGGCTCTTATATGGAATGCCCGAGGGTCAGGTTTGAGCTGGCTTTGGTAAATGGTGGTCATTTAAACCAGACCTGAGCATGCCTTGTTGCCCAGTGCCTGGCTCCCTGCATAGCTGCAGGGAGAGAGAGCAAGGTGCTGTGTTTGAAGAGCCATAGAAGAGGGAGTGAGGAGGCAGTGGTGCTGGGAAGAATATATTCTTTGCTTTTGGAGAAGAAGGGAAATGGATGTAAAAACTTGGGGCTAGATTTATCTGCCAGAGTGGTGATAGCATCAGGCATTTCCAGCAAAGGGCTTGCACATTGAACCAGCGGGATGTAGTAGTGCTCAGCAGTTAATATAAAGGATTGTTTCCACTTGTGTTTACAAGTTGTTCTTTATTTCAGTATTACTCAGTTCTGGGATATTACCCTCTTTCAGGTTCTTCTTGCACGGCATAAGGCAGAAGAGCAGTTCTATGCTGTTAAAGTCCTGCAGAAAAAAGCAATCCTGAAGAAGAAGGAGGTAAGCTGCTTCTTTGTGATGCCATTGTGATGTCCCGTCAAATGTATTTTTACTGCTATTACTAAGCAAATGTACTAAATGTCGATTTCTCATGTTCTCAGGAGAAGCACATCATGTCAGAGCGCAATGTCCTGCTGAAAAATGTGAAACATCCCTTCCTGGTCGGGCTTCACTTCTCCTTCCAAACTGCAGACAAATTGTATTTTGTCCTAGACTACATCAATGGTGGAGAGGTAAGTAGTAAGAAAATGAAATAGTATTTCCTATCATGTGCACAGTGGTAGAGTAGACTTTTTCACCCTTCCTTTTAAATAAAAAAGAGTTGTAAGGGGAAGAGTCAAAGGGGAAAAGTTACTAGATTGAATGTTTCCAGCCTGCCAAGTTTTGAACTACCAAAGGGTCGTTAGGCCATTTCCTGCTATTGTTCTCCTTCGCTATATATGTTGAGTCTAATTAAGTGCATTGTTAACAGGCTTTGGCGCCGTTTAAATAACTTTGTTCTTTCTGTCTCCTGTAGTTGTTCTACCATCTCCAGAGGGAACGTTGCTTCCTGGAGCCAAGAGCCCGATTTTACGCTGCTGAAATTGCCAGTGCACTGGGCTACCTGCACTCCCTGAACATTGTTTATCGGTGAGCAATGCTATTGAGATTGTTTGGACTAAAAAAAACACATTTTGTTGAATAAGCATTAAAAAGTTGATCTGAATATGAGCTAAGGGTTGCTTTTAATTATTTGTTGTGACTTAGTGAAGTTATGTAAACAGTTGCACCTAAAATATTTGCACCATAGCTCCTCTAATGAACGGTTGTCTTCTTTTGTCTGTTCCTACAGTGACTTGAAGCCAGAGAATATCCTGCTCGATTCACAGGGGCACATTGTCTTGACTGACTTTGGACTCTGCAAAGAAAACATAGAGCACAATGGCACGACCTCTACCTTCTGCGGCACACCAGAGGTACGGCCAGCCACTTGCAGAGGGACAGCAAGTGCTCTCCTTGTCAGCGAAAACTGACATCTCCTGTCTATATTTACGATGGGTTAGACAAGTGGGGGGCATTACGGGTCTTGTAATAACAAGCTGCCAGTGAGGACATGTAGAGCTTGTTGAGCAGGAGAGAAACAGCTCTTGAGCTGTTCTTTCTCCCTGTCTAGAGCTTGCAGCTTTCTGGTAGCTTAGATATTGCTGAGATTCTACAAGCTGCTTTCATTCAAGAATGGGGAGGCTTTCCTAATTACAAAGATCCCTTTGGCTAACGTGGCTCTCTTTCTTCTCTTACACAGTATCTTGCTCCTGAAGTTCTTCATAAGCAGCCCTATGACCGAACTGTGGACTGGTGGTGCCTCGGAGCAGTCCTGTATGAGATGCTTTATGGCCTGGTAAGCAACAAATCCTTCATGGCAGATCAAACTAGCTTAGTTGTCCTTTCCCCACAAGAAACCCTGTGCCCACCTGTCAGCTTCATTAACTTGGGTCTCTCCTTTCCCCTTCCGACAGCCACCCTTCTACAGCAGGAACACAGCAGAAATGTATGACAACATCTTGAACAAACCCTTGCAGCTGAAGCCAAATATTACCAACTCGGCTAGACATCTCCTGGAAGGCCTCTTGCAGAAGGATAGGACAAAGAGGCTTGGTGCCAAGGAGGACTTTGTAAGTGCAAACTGACCGTTGCCTGTAGGCAGAGCACAGGAGGATGACTAGGCCGTCCTGCTTACATTAGCTTGGTTCTGAACTAATCTGTTTTTCTCTCTGTAACAGATGGAGATTAAGAATCACATCTTCTTCTCCCCAATTAACTGGGATGATCTCATTAATAAGAAGATTACGCCCCCTTTTAACCCAAATGTGGTACGTATCACTTCTAATTATAGAATGGACGGAGAGTGTCTTTTCCTCCCTTGTCTTTGTGGGGTGCCCAGGAGCTGTGGGAACTGTCTGGATGGCTGTGTTTGGGGAACACAGCTTTTCCTTCCCTTGTGGCTGACCAGGCAAGGTTAAAAATAAGTGGTAGCTGGCTTTTTGCTGATGGACAGTCTCCATTTAACTGATTTTTTTGGCCTCTCACAAAAGCTTAATTTACATGGCTTTTTTGAAATAATACCCAGCATCCCTGTTTTACCAAAGGGAAAGATAAGGTGTAAAAAGCAAGTCGGTGCCCAAGGGCAGATATTAACATCTAAAGAGAGAGGTCTGGTTGTGGAGGTTGTTCTCTTTCACTTTTTGAGTATTTTGTAAACCAAATGTAATAACTTGCCCAGAGATCAAAGTCCTCCCCTGCAAACTGCTGCATGGCAGAGGAGGCATGTTTGCATTTGGCTTCTATTGCATGACTTTACTTGAAGGGTCATGTATTAAAGGGAATCATACTGGTTGAGACAATATAAAGCAGGATACAAAAAAAAGGTCAAACTAAAGCTGGCCAAGGCTGTTGAACAGTGGGCCCAAAGTGATAACACTATGAGTCTCCGTACAAGGCTGCTTGTCCCCATTTTGAATTGCACCATGTACTCACAAAGCATTTGGGGCTAAATGTTGTCTCTCCTTTTCTGCCCTTTCCACAGAGTGGCCCCAGTGACCTGCGGCACTTTGATCCGGAGTTTACAGATGAGCCAGTCCCCAACTCCATCGGCCAGTCTCCAGACAGCATCCTCATCACCGCCAGCGTCAAAGAAGCTGCTGAGGCTTTTTTGGGCTTCTCATATGCCCCACCCGTGGACTCTTTCTTGTGAACATTTTTCTTTCTTTGTTTTTTTAATAATAATAACTATTATTTTTATTTTTGTTTGGCCTTCTGGTGGAACTGCCAGTTGACCAGTCATCTTGAAAGAGAATTTGCACATTTCCACCATGGCAGCTTTGCAGCCTTAATTTCAACTACACTGTTTGCTGGAAGCTTTTTTGAAGAGCACATCACTCTCTAAATGAGCTTTACAGGCTTTTCATTTCCATTCGTTTTTCCCCCAAAGTGGTGCTGTCTCCTTGGGAAAGAAAAACAAAAGTGACTGCTGCCATAGACTGCTTCGGCAGATCGTAGGAGTAAGAACAAGCTGTTTTGAAATCATGCTCTGAAAAGCCTTGCCTGAAGATCGATCTGAACGTGATAAGGATTTTATGAAATGTGCCTTTTTCTGATGAGATCTTGTGAGCTCCAAAGCTTTCCCTGTTGCAGAGTGTGTTTCTCAGTTCATTTATGTGGGGTTTACTATGTGAACAAATGGTATGCGTGTGGTCTGCGTACTACAGATGGACTCAGTTTAAAGCATCAATGTGACACTTGCAGGATACCACAATGTGGGGCATTGTTTGTTTCTTCCATATTTGGAAGATAAATTAAGTGTAATTTTGAAATTTCTTTTGTAAATCTATACAGTCAACTAAAATTATTGAAATGGGCTCACAACTACTTGTATCCAAATGCTTGAAGAAAGCATTGCTGCTATGAAAAAAGATTTCTATTTTTAGAAAGGGTTTTTATGGACCAAAATGCCCCAGCTGCAGTCAGTCAAAGCTGTTGGTTTCTTTTTTTTTTCTTTTTTAGTTTAAAATATGTCATCTGTAAAATGGGCATTATTTATGGTTTTGGGTTTGGGGGTTTTTCATTCCTGATTGTATGTATTGTAAAAAAGATGTGTACATTCAGTTGTAACTCTAGATGTATATTTAAACTTACAGACTTACTTGTAATGTATACCATCATTGTAATGTAATATAATTAACATGGCTATATGTATCATATTTTTTTGTGACCAAACCCATTGGTTTGCAATAAAATCCTGAAAAATACTTCAATAAACTCTGTTTTGTTTTGTTTTTTATTTTAAAACAAAGGTTTTCTCCCAGAAAAATTTTAGCCAACTTTTTTAAAATGTTAAAGGACAAATCCAAGCTGCCAATCAGCTAAGGTGCCTGTGTAATCTTGCTTGGGTGTGTGACAGTTATTCTATTAAACTACACCCGTACAAGTCCTATCATGGATACGCCTTGGCAAAACACTTGGGTCTTCCAAATGTGGGTGTTCAAGCGGGTGCGTATGAGTGTGGGTGCTCTTACGTGGTACAGATGTTTGCACTTCCTCAAAATCAGTTTTTCTACCTCTAGCAAAGTGAAGGTGCTGCTCCCTGGTGTGGACAGAGCACAACTACACTTGAATTAAGTCCTTAGGTCAGTTGTGCAACAGAGACCTGGTTTGCCACTATGCTGCAGACATAGGTGAAAAGCAGGTTGCTGTAAGGCTTACGGTAACTCTTTACCTGGGAGTCCACCCTGCGCCCTGAGTTTACCGATGTGACAAAATGTGTATCAGGAAGGTAGATTTCATCAACTAGTTATATGCTTACCTGGCTAGGGTATGCATTCATGTAAAACTGAGCTGCTAAATACAGGTTTTATTACTGAGTACTTCTGGGTGGCCTGCAAGAGGGCCTTTCAGCCAAGAATTAAGGTAGCCACTTCTTCTGGGGTGATCCCATTCAGTTTCTTCTGCACAGTGATGGATGGCTTCCTTCTATGAGAGACTGGGTGTCTGCATCTTATTTACATCTCCCATTATCCACTGGTTACTGCAGTTGGTGGTCTTAGCAATTCGGAGAACCAAAATAAGCAGTTGCCAAGAAAAACCTAGACAGAGTCAACTGTTGCTCAGGCCACTGCGATAACGGCAGTGTAAGCAAAGCTCTCATAGAGGTGATATTTCTGTTCATTATATTTCCAAGATAAAAGCATGCAGTAACTTTCCATCTTCCACTATCCACTGGATCTAGGAATAAAAAAACCCACCTATATGGCTTCAGTTGTAAATTGTGTCTTGGAGACCATGCTCAGAGCTGAAATGCTAATTTATAGCATCCAAGAAACCTCTCTCCTTTTAGATCATGTTAGTAGATGAAAGAGATGCAGCCACTTCACCCTCAAACTCCAACAATCCCAAATTCATGTGTTCAATAACTCTCTGAATAGTGTACTGACAGGCCTTGCAAAATCTTCCAGTGCCACGATGCACCTGAAACATTTTTCGTGTTGATGTCTTGTAGGCTAGAGATGTTAAAATATATACTGCTAATTTGCTTCTACAGAAAATGAAACTGCACTTGCTAAGGGACTAAGTTTTGTGATATGTATTATCTTTGCCTTACATTTTCCAGGCATTTGCAAGGTGCTACATGCAGATACACAAGCAGAGAACTGCAGCCCTAGGGTAACGGAACATGAAATGCTATGTAGAAAAGGTGAAAAATTTGTTCATGTTTTTAATCCACCTGAATTTGATGTATTACAGTCATGTCTGAAGGGAGGGAGTCTATGGCAGTCAGATGGTTTTTGGGTTTGTTTGGTTGTTGTTTTGTTTGTTTTACAAAATTTCCTGTCTGTAAGGTCTTTATTTCCTTAAGAGAAAAGCCTCTGGACTGAGAAGCAAAGGGCTAGGACTCCTGAAATCCCAGCTGATGTACGTAGTATGTGTTATTTTGACTAAGAGCTGAATCTGTGGTTTAATTTCACGCATCTGTAAGATGGAAGTAATAATCCAAATTTTCTGCTGGTGGCATTGGTGTAACTGCCACCAGCTTGGGTAGCAGAACAGTCAGCCCAATGAAACTTAAAACACTCATTATATTTTGAACGGTGAGCATGCCTGGGCTCTCATGCGCCCCTTGGAGTGCATTGATGATACACACATAAACATTTAAATACATAAATTCAGACATTTCACGTGGTTTAGTCTGTATTACTTATCTCTGTGTACCATAAGCCATGTACCGTTTTAAAAGCCTTACAGAGATAAATGAAGCTCCTTAGTGACAGTATTTTTCTTGTGCTCCCTCTATACACAACAGGCGGTTACTTCTGGAGGGCAGTCTAGCTTTTAAGCAAGTTAAGCAGGAGATGCCTGTTTCTTCCCAAAATGTTTTCAAAAAGTAGTCTATGCCCATGTTCTGTACACTTCTTATAAGAAGCCTGTAGAAATTAATGAAAAAAACCCAAGACTCTTGTACAGCCTTGCACCTCCAGTGAAGTGTTTCTACAGCTAGCTAAAAAAATAAGAGACATATTGCTTAGAAAAGAGCTTTGGGTGGTGTTCCAAATTGAGCATCTTACCTGCGGTACCTAAAGGTAGGTGAGATGAATCACAGCCCATCTGTACTCTCCTAAGAAGTGAAATGAAATATTCCACAACTTTGCTTTCCTGTTTAACTGCAGTACCAGCTCTACAGATGTTAATGTGATACCATGTGGCTATAGTTTTCCCAGTAGAGCTAGTAACATGGCTTATAGTAAAGATGGTTTCTGACACTCCTCACATTTACAGTTTCTGCTGTCAAGATCAACATATAAAGATAGGGATAAAATTTGCCATGCTGTTTGGAACTGTCTATGGAAATTTTCTGCAAATGTGCTTCTAAAACTACTTTCCAAAAAATAAGGTTTAAAATAAAAAGTTTGCTATTTGAAAAAGAAAACTTTAAACAGTTAATACAGAAATGTACTATCTTTATGTTTTGATTCAATTTGGCCAGCAGTTTGCTTCAGTGTCAGGTAAGGCTCTAAATGAAAGATCTCTTATTTGAGAGATTGAAATTCAGTAGTTTGTGGCTTTCCTGTACAGAAACAGGCACTACAGTGGTAGTGTATAATCACTACGCATTTTTGTTCGGTCACCTGCAGTTGTGGTAAGTGAGTTTCCCAACTTTAGATGTTTGCAAGCCTGGAGAGAGAAGGGGTCTGTGGTTTACTCAGGGGTTTCGCTCTGCTCCATCTCTTGGAGTAAAAGAAAAGAGTTAAATAAAAAAGAGGAGACCGTTGTGCATGGTGACATGACAGGTGAAGCATGGAGAGCCTCAGCAGTGAGGTGTCTTCTGCCAGAGGGCCTTCACCCAGATGTCAAAGGGCTGGAGAAGGGAGTCAGCATCCCTGCAGGGTCAGTCCCTGCTGCTGGTACGTGGTACTGCTGACCCAGCGCAGTGGTGGGTGGAATCGCGGTCCTGTGCAAGGGCCCACCTGGGCCTGGCCAGGAACCCCATCGAGCTGTTTCACCAGCAGTGCCTGCCTTTGGCCGTGGGCAGTCTCTGAAGGAGAGCTGCCCATGGCTGGAGGCCTGCCCCCAGCAGGGTGCCTGCCCGCACCCAGGATTGTCAGTCCAGCTCAAGGGTGACAGCCTGTGGTCAGTGCCGTGCAGTGCTCAGGCACTGCCTGGGCAAGGAAGACATTGGCCTGACCATAAAAACTCTGAAATACACGGGCGTGGGTGCTCAAGCAGCTGGGTAATTATGTCCTGCTACAGAAATTGGATTAAGCTGCAGGTGACAGAAGGACAGGACCAATCTCATAACTCCAGCTCCTCTTCTGCACAGGTGTCACCTCCTGAGAGCCGAGGTGTTTTCCTCTGTAACATCCCTCTCTGGATCCACCTGCCTTTGAGATGCACCCAGCTAACACACGAGTTTCCTCCATGCTAATTTTTTTGATGCGTAGATTGTTGACTGCTACAGAAAAACAATGTTTACTTTCTGCCTCCCCGCTGTCCTCTAGCAGGGAGGGATAAGCAGCACCAGATGGGCAGCACCAGGCAAGAACAACATTGCACCATGTCCATGGGCTCCTCCAGTAGGAAGATGAAGCTGTATAGGAAATAGTCCACAGCCTCGGCCTGTTTATTCGGTGAGGGTCTGTTCACTGAATCAGCTCTCCTCACCATGCGGGAGGGTGTGAGGAACTCGGTACTCTGTGAATGGTCACTCACACGTTGATGAAGAGGAGATATCTCACAGTTCAGGTCATCTCTTAGGAATGTAATATATGAAGCACACAAATAAGTGGTTTATAGGAAGAGACTCAAGCCACCTTAGACTCTATCCTTCTTTCTTGGTACTTAAAAACATCCTTCCTTCTGCATTTTAGAGTTGACACTTATGAGTGTTCTCTGGTGATTTGACACTGAGGTTTTCTGTACTGGTATAGAAAATATCTGTATCTTTACTTTTGTGAAGATGTAATCTTCATTATAATATACTGGAGGGTGGAGTAGAGATATAGTAGAGTCCTGTATGGCTGCAAAAATACATTGTAAGTCAGTTAGTACCATTTTTGCTCTTCCCAGGAAAATCAACTCATTAGTTCAGGTAAATGCACATACTACTCTGAAGATAGCTGTGTGGCTAATGTCTCCGCATGTACGAAGTATATGCCATGCAGAGAAGTTTCCTGCTGAGAGCTGTGCTGTATCAATTCAGTTATATATACTAAAAACAGCCTTTGTATGGATTTGAACAGAAGTAATACATGCCATACAACTGCAGTTAATGACTGACTGTGCTGAGGTACACTGAAGTAAGAAATAGAGATGATACATGGGTATAGAGCTTTTCTGAAGAGACAAAATTACCCATTTCCTCCTTTTCAGTGATGATCACACAACAAGCTATAGGACATGATTTATTGACCAATAGTAAAAAAAAGGGTCTCAGACATAAATTACATTTCCAGATTTGGGTCTGAAGTTTCTCTGTGCTCCAGCATCATTCAGCTTCAGGGTTAAGATCACATGCCTTGCTCTGGCTAGACACCATCCTTAAACTGGTGTGGGTACAAGCAATTCCAACTATCAGGTTCATTATAAGTTAAAATTTACTGATGAGTTTTAAATAATGAATTTGCAGACTTGGACTAAACCTTGTAAGAACCATTTCTGCTTAATAAATGATTATCCAAGTACTATTTTATTCAACCTTGAATATGGACTATCATCTCACTGAGGTACTTTGAGCCACACTTCAGTAAACTGTCTATGGCTAAGTTAATTAGATCATACCACTTCATAAATATGGATCAGACCTGAGCCAGCCACCTGGTCTCCCTTTACAGTGACTTTGCACTTTACAGAGAGAAACAGATACCCAGGGAGAGCAATTGATCTGACTTGATTTAAACGGAGACGGTGGACCCCCTAAAGGGGATGTTTTCTTTCCATTGCCTGTAAAAGGAGTTTTCACTGACTAGTAAATGCAGTCAGTTAAAACAGATTCATGCCCCTCCAAGTGATCATTCAGCATGTGCATATTTTGTTCAACGTAGATGTGTATTTAGCAGATCACTTTATAGGCACATGGGATTGATATCAAAAGGATGTAGAACTAACTGGAAATCATGCAGCTCACTAGGGAGTTGAAGTATTTTACCTTTGCAGATGCTGATAAGCCCTGCAAGCAATTAAAATCATTTAGCAAAGAAAAACTGTTTTTCTTTGAAACATCATTGCAAGCCAGTGCAGGGTTTATCAGATGTGATGTTTGACATACTTTCAAAGCATGGATTTTTAAATTATGGTTTACAGATGACTAGTGTTATATTGCTCCTTATGTTGTGGTCACTAAAAAAATATTTCAGCAACTGAGAACAAGGAGAGAAGAACAAGCAGCCTGTAAAATGAAAAGTGCTGGAGAGCAAGAAATATGAAAAGAAAAAAAAAAGATTTTGCTTTATTATCTCTAAAGCACCTATCACTTTGGCTATCTGCCCTGAAATATACATGATATATTAACAATTATTAACATGACATTGCATCTCTTGGCATGTTGCCATCATGCAAAATACTGTGACAAGTAATGGCAGAGAGCTGGAAATAGATAAGATACTGAGACACTCCATTAGAAAATCATTTATAGAAGAGTAGTTCTTGTGTGAAACAGTGCCAAAATCTTCAGAGTTGTTATACTAAATCATGCAAACCTGGTAACCATTCTTTTGTACAATGTGAGAGCATCATTAGTGGAGCCAGTCAGCTAGCATGAATCAAACCAAACATTTTATAAGGGCCTGTTACCATCTGGGTCAAAAATAATTCACCAACTGTTCATGCTAAAATACTGTGGTTAGCCACTCTGAGACAGGTTGCAGAGCCTTCCAGCACACACCACGCACAGTGTTTTTAGTTCAGTTCTCCCTTTGGCTTCAGTGGGACTGTTTACATGAATAAAAGTTAATGCCAGTGAGTACCACTGTGTGTAATGTAGCTCTTACTGATGCGTTCAGATGAATATTTTTTCATGTGATTTACTGTTTTCCTTCATTCCACTCCAACTAGGCAACTTCTCTTGCAATGGACAGGCCAGACGTGCAATGTCTGTTGGTTTCTATGTCACCCCAATTGGAGCAGCCTGTTAAGAAAGGGTGATAACAGAGCTGGTGAGTTCCCTTGCCTTCATGAGCTGTTGCCCGTCAGCTGAGGTACCCTCTGTCCCTGCTGGAGGCTGCAGAATAAAACTGACAGTGTTAAGCTACCTACAGCCTGTTTTACTCCACAGCTGGGTTAGGTCAACAGTGGTGTGTTCTCATAGACCACTGAGCCAAAATAGCAATTCATTTAGCTAAAACAGGAGGGTCCCATAACCCCCCTCCTTTCTGTCCTACTCTGGGGCCAGCACAGGATAAAGGTCCAGCACAGAGGAAGGGATGGGAAGCTGTGAAGGGGAGCAGGACCCCATCATTTTGGCAAAAGTGAGACTTTAATTTGGCTCAGTACTCTCACACACATGTCAGAGCCACTGCTGGTCATGCAGCTGGGCTATAGAAAATCAATGCCCTTGAGTCATGTGATTGCAGCTGGACGTTATAGGTGGTGGTTTGAGGCTGCACGTGGGTTGTCAGCTGTGGGCAATAGGAGCTTTGTTGTTGTTCTGCCTGTTTATAAACCCATGTATCAGGGCCCAGGGCTATGGACCACAACAACAATGTTCCAACAAAAACTCTTGATGTTTATGAACTCTGCAACATTTTTAAAAGATTCCTGTGTTTGGATTATGGTGTTCACATGAAGGCTCTGAGAGAAGCAGTGCCATCTTCCACACAAGCATAAACTGAATCCAGATAATCTTCTCTTAAGTATGTTTATGTACCTGGGTTTTTCTTCTTCCTATTATGGGGTCAGGTCTCCAGTCAATTTGGAAATTCCAGAGTGCTCAACTTACATGTCTGAATGCAGTTAATGCATTTTAACTTGATAAATCTGATAAATATAATTTTCTGAAATTATTTTGGAAGGATTACTGATTGCAAAGTAAGAAAAAAACAGAGGGAGCTTGATTCTCAGCTCTCTATCAGTTTCATTCTGGCACAAGTTTGACTCTACTGAAATTAGTCTGAGCTTCTGCTGTGCAATTAAAAAAAAATTAGTACCACAACTGTTTTAAAATTACAAGCAGGTTTTTATAATGAGAATAATTTTTGACAATATATCCTTACCTTTTTCTTCTGGGGACAGTTTTATATGGCAGTTTGAAATGAGATGAATCCCAAATATCTACAAAGTGTGAGGAATTGCAAGCAGGTTATTTACATCTACCACATGAACCAAGCAGTGGATATTTTTCCCACATGTAACTAAGCATATGGTCTCTATTCAGTGCTTCCATTTCAGCTAAGCTCTTTCATCTGTTGCAGCAAATACACCTTTATATTACCATATCATCCTGTAAGTCCTCTTCAAGTAAAAAAATAAAAACTCTACATGGGTCCTAGAATTGCCTTTTTCAAGAGACCATTTAAATACAGAGATCAATAGCATTCCCTGGATGAGAATTCAAGAACTCAATTTGCAGTGCTCTTGTACTTCTGGCCCTGTGCTCACTGCTGATGGATGACACTTAGGTATACTGTACTAGTCATGCAGGCACATGCAGTACCCAAACTCATTACACGTGGAGAAAAAATACACATTGCTTATAGTCTAAAATCCGTCAGCTATCTATGTAACTAAATATTAAAAATAGGATCTATTATACCTCTTTATTTAACCATCACTGAGTAGGAAATTGTAATTTGGTTTCACAAAGACAAGAGCTGAAAAGCTATCACCCCAGTTACCCATGACCGTCTCTATTTGTCTATCCTTTGTCACACCCCTGTCTGTCAGATTCAGACAAGAGTATTTCTCTGCAACCAGGAAATCTCATATGTTCTCTTTTCCCACCATAGATGGTACTTTAGTTTCCTATATAAGGCACTGAAGTGCACCTTTTGACGGCTTGCTTTCTGAGTCTTTTGATTCAGGTTCTGCCCTGATCATGGATGGCATAGCAAACCCCAACAGTCTGACCCAATTTTTTTTGAACTGTAGACATCTCTAACAATATGCTATCAGATCTAAAAAGTAAGGACTTGCACATCTCAGCTTTTCCCTAATCTACCCATTTTTTATTTCCAGGAAACCTTTTATCCTACCTCAGATTTTTAATTCATAGACTTACAAGATAATTGATGCAGAATAATTAGGTTCCACGTTAGTCCTGGAAACTCTAAATACAAACAGGAATTTATTCCTATTTGCAAGACTGCAAACTTTGTTTCAGTCCTTTTAAAACTGGCCAGTTTTCAAAAAGGGTAAAATTTAAAATAATAATAATATAAAAGAAGTTGGGGGAAAATTTGCTCTTATTTATGTCATATGGGTTTACATAGTTAAAACTGAAAGCAAAATTTAGCCATCATGTTTGTTAGTACTAAATAAGCAAGTCCTGCTAAAGAACTGAATAGCCTTACGGTAATCTGTTCCCATGATGCTATCTATTTTCCTCTTTAGCCTAAGTACAATGCTTTCCATTGACCTTCCTAAATTTAGACACTCTGTCTATGCAGGTTTAGATTCTCCTCTTACGTTCACCATAAATCGGGAGATTTCTGCAACGCCCTATATCAGGTGAGGTGCTAATGCCAAATTACTTGCTGGCTAAGGATGAAAATACACTGATGACACCATCAGGATGTATAAAGGATGTTAAGAAGCTTGTGAGTTCAAATGTGGTATTTCCAGGAAGCTTAGTTCTCTATAAATGTGCCTCTTTTTTTTTATTTATTACTGAAATCCACACTCTGAAAAGGCAGCTGGAAAAGCGCCATTACTAAAACGAAGAGTCACTTCAGAAGCTAGCCAATTCCATCAAATGCAAAACCAGCTCCCCTGCCCTCCTTTGAAGATAGTGTCAGCTTGTCAATATGTTCCAGAGCTAGGATTATAGATCTTTCATGCTATAAATTCTTCATCAGAAAAGCATTTTAATTCAATTTATTTTAAATATTCTGCATTGATTTTCCCAAAGCAAGCTAATTAATGACATCTCCTTAATGCCATGAATGACACTTTAATTTAAGCTCAGAACATAACAAAAGAGGATTTGTAGATACACAAACTCACACTGATAGCAGGTGCATCTTGAAATTAGCAGAGGTATACCCTGAAATTTTCTCTCTCTACTTCTATCTTCAGTCTTTTTACCTCAACAGCATCAAGGGCACAACAGGAAATAGGTCAAAAGTACCAGTTTTCCTTGCTTACCAAGTTAAGAGGAGGCACAGTATTGCATCTCAGAAGTAAGAAATCCTGTTTCCTAAACTATAGCTGGAACCTGCCCCTGGGAGGATGTACACCCTGCAACTAGCGTGTGCCTGCATGAATGCACAGGCGTCCTCGAGCTAAATTTAAGGTACCTGTAGGCTGCTCTCCCAAAGGAGCTGATGTGAACATCCCCAGCCCTATGTGAGGGGTTGCTAACAGGGAGCTTGACTGGTCAAATACACATTGTGCTTCTTAGCTGGGTTTGACAAGCCACACTCAATTCTGCCGCAGGAACATTGTTAGCTTGATTGATGCTTCTCTTATTTAATTCTGACAGCTACAGCAAGCAAGAGGAGACAGCTGGGCTTTCAGTCTAGGCTCAGCAGACCCACAGGGGACATAAGGTGCTCACTTCAGCAGTGAGCCTGTGCAGAAACCACACGTGCCATGTTCTTCACTACTGCTTGTATTCAAGCTCATCAGATTAAGTTTCAACTAAGTGCATTTCCCTGTCCTGTCATCACATCTTCTGGTGGCAACAGACTTCCCAGACTTTGCTGACACACGAGAGAAAAGTGTCTTTCCTGTCAGTTCCCACCGTGGGAGGACAGCAGTGGTGCTTGACTACAGCTACAGACTATCTCTTCTCCCAGATCTCTCTTCTATCTCTCTTCTTGACCATCTAGAATTATTGTATTAAGAGGATGGTGAATGATCAATCCCTGTTCACCCTTGCCATGCCACTTGTGGTTTATAAGACAATGAGTTAGAGGAGAGTAAAAGCAGTTACCAAGGGGGTGAACATCACGATTTAGTGAAAGGCCAATTTTATTCTATCCCAGAGTCTTATTTAAGCTATGCACATGGCTTTTGACCCTAAACAAGAATGGGCAAAAGTGATGTTGGCAAGGACTGAGAGGAGAACTGAAGAAGTATCATGCTCTTTCTAAGCTACACAGACTTTGTTGCAGTGGTAACCCTGCTGAGAAACGCTTGTCAAGTGCTGTGAGGCACAAAATTGTTCACATACACAATAGCTTAGCTGTTCCTTCCAAAATCATGGTGCACAGTGGAGCACTGGAAAGAGCCTGCTTCAGTTCCTGCTCCAACCATCCTAAATATGAGCAGCCCTGCTAAGCAGATGGGGATTTTGCTGTCTCTGATACCTCTAAACCACTACTTGCTGTCAGAAACGTTGGGAAGGTTTGCAGCTACCTTCTCCAGCTCTCTGCCATGCTCCCCTCACAGCTGGGTGTTGCAAGGAGTGACATTTGTTGCATTTTGGCAAACACTCAGATTGCCCAGCAACAATACAGCCAACACATTTGGTGCTCTATCATGAATCCTCACTACCTGACACCTCCTGCTCTCTCACAGGCAGAAGCTGAACTGCTCTGTAGCTGATGGGCACTGTGGTGGCTCTGAGTTTCATGCAGGTGGATGGTTCCTCATCTCCTGACCTCCTTTGGTAGAGCACAGCAAGGGGGTGAGATTAGGAAGGTGGGTAGACCCAAAAATGGTTGGAAGAACAAGGAGATAACTGAGATAAGGCTTTGCAAAAAGTTGGGGGCAGAACCCAGAAAAGGAAAAAATATCTGCAAAGGTGCACACGAACTCGTAAATAGTTTACATAAACCATTTGTCATGGAGCTGCACAATGTTTGGCAGCTGCATTTGCCCTTGGTATCAGGTGATTCATGAGCAATGTAAGGCTTTCTGGGAAGAGACTCTTTTTGTTTCCCGTTGCCTGGCCCCTGACCTGGTCTGTCAGCAAAGGTGAAGTTTGCGGTGGTGTGCTAGAGGCTGTGCACCACGGCTCTGGGCTATTGTGTGGCCTTATCTCCTGCAGCAGCAGGATGTGTGATGGCCCTACTCCCCTCTGGAAAAGCACACTGAGGCCTGCAATTGCATTATTCATGGAAAAAAAGACAACATTCCATCAACTGAACCGATATACATAGGCTGTGGCTCTGCTGTATGCCCTGATCCTTTCATAGCATGAGGTGTCAAGGTGAGGCCATATTAAGACCTTGGGATAAGGGGTTAAGTAAGGCTTCAACTTGACACTGTTGCAACAACGTGGAGGGAGAGAACTGCACTGTGCAACTAAGGGGAAGAAAAGTGGGCTGCAGCATTGACATGGGGAAACAGGCAGGGAGCTGTGAGAAGCCTCAAGTTGCTGCAGCACAAAGGCAGGCTTGGTGCTCCCTTTGGGACACTCCTGTCGCTAGACGTGTGAGAGCCGTGGGGCTGATTTAACAACTGCTGCTGCCACCCCTGGCCTCTGGCTGTGATTTTCTATGTGTTGTATAGTGTTTGACAACAAATTTGATATTAGCCAGCTGTGACACAACTCATAATTGAGATGTGACAACCACTTGCTGTGCACAGCCTCCAAACCCCATGGAGGAGGCAGGGTAACGGAGGGCAGAGCACTGCAGCAAAAGCCATGCCTGACTGTGTCCCTAACGAGTTAAGTTGTTGCTGTGACCACTGACCAGATCCCCACACGGCTACAGTGAGGAGGCAGCAGAAGTGCCATAGGTAGGGGTATCTGCCAGTGTACTGCCAAATCTTACAGACTCCAGAGTAGCTGTAGAGCTAGTCTTAAGTCAGGCATAATGTGTAGTGGCACAAAACATCCTTTCTACTCCTCATTTACTGAGGAAAGAAGGAACATAGAAACTAATTGCGAATCTTATTTTAATTTGCTCTCTTATTAGTGAATACTCTAATTGTGGCATAATCACTTCAAAATAACTGCTCAGTGTACTTATTTTAGTATGATCTAACTTTTCTAAGCTATTCTTTATGATATGAACAGTCTATTACAGAATTAAAGTTATTTGTTTCAGAAAAATGCTCAGCTCTCAAAGCAGAAATCTGTGTAAGTATTTTCTGCACAGTAGTTTGGTACAAACAGTTATTCCAGAATTATTAACTGACCAAATTAATCACGTAGTTACGTTGCAAGTGAATTTGAACTGAAATTACCCTGCTCGTTCCTGTAGTTTTCTTTGTAAACATATTGTGCTGGTGACCTCTAGTGGAATAAAAATAGATAGCTTTTATTCTTTTAAGGCAGTTCAAAAAATCCTCATTAAAAGCAGTGGATTCCACCCCACCCGCCCCACCAAACTGTATTCATCCAAAACCCATAAAACAGGAGTTTATTTTTCTTGTCTGTGCTCAAGAAACCCAAATCAAGAACGGTGTTCCCATGGACTTAAGTTATGGTGAAGATTATTATATCATTATTAACATAAAGCAGGTACGTGACATCAGTGCAGCACATTTAACTGTGGAGTCTGAGTGAAGGGGAAGAGCTCGTAATAGGTAACTCCCTCCGCATCTCCTGAATCCCACCTGGTGTCCGTTGTTGTTCATCTCTGTCACCAGAGGGTGGAGAACGTCTACTCAAAGATAGATCTTTAATGGACACTCGGTAAGTGGCACTAAGTATTCATGAACTAAACATCAACGGCTTCGGTTGAAACTAAGGAAAAAGAGGGAGCTGTCCTGAGGTGAATGTCAGGAACTGCTGCAGGTACCCATGCTGTAGCTGGCCGCAGACAGAGCTCCTGACAACCAAATACATACCAACCCAGTTTATATACTTAAATGAAGGGGATTAGTTTTTTCCTTCCATTCATAAATTTATGAGTCAATCTCGGTAGTTGTCCATGGCTATAAAAAATGCTATTTGGCTCTAACTGTACAACTGCATCTTGCTTTTTTGAGGCACGTTGAGCACAGACTTATTCCTGTCATCTTTCCTTCTAGCTGAGCATCTTGTCCTGGGCTCTCTGGTTGTCTGCCCAGATCCTTTCCATGTTTCCTGGACAGAATGGCAGTCTGGTACAACACCCGACTTGTCCAAACCCTGACCTTCTTTTGCCCTGTCTTTAAAAACCTTGCTTCAGCCACAGTCGTCATGATCAGCAGGTCTGCTGCACTTAAGATCTGCTTGCAGCAACACTCAGTACAAAGAGTGTTCTTTCCACAAACAATGCTAGGAGGAAAATCTGCTTTTGTCAGTGCTCAAAAATATACTTACTTTCAAAAACATTACTGTCATAATTACTCCCCCATTCTGCCTCATACCAATTTCTTGAAATTTAGCAAAGGCAACCTTTGTGCCAAGAATATATGCTTTCCCCTTCCCGCAAAATCCCGTCTAGGTTTGGTTAAATCATGAGTTAGGACATGTACAGCCATGCTAGAGCTTAAAAGACGAGGTCTCTAAGGTGCTATTCTCAGTGAGCATGACCTTTCTTCCCAGCTCCTGGTGCCCAAGAGGCTGCATCTTGCCCTTCTCTCTCCACAGGAGGAGAGGGTCAACCCTGGCCAGTCATCCCAGGCAGCTCTGAACTGAAGGGAGCCCAAGAAGTGCCCCATCTAGAAGGCAGACGAAAGTTGATCTCCAACCCCAGCCTGTGACACGGAGTTGTTACCTGAGGCTGGGGAAGTCACTTACACCAGACTTTCCATGGTAGTTTGTTCATTTGCAGATGCCTTGTTCTTAAATACTTGGAAAATAATTATGGTGGGAACACTACTTAAATAATTGTTTATAAGTCACTGTTAAAATGGAAAAGAAACCACTGTTGTTTCCAAAGTGGTCTGTCCTGCGCCTGCTTCTCTTTTGTGCTTTCTGCCCCATTAGTCACGTAATTCACAGATGTGCATATTAAATTTGTGTGGGAGATCACAAACACCACCCATCCGGGAGGGGAGCTGCAGGCACACAGAAGGGCAGAAGACTAACAAATTAGTGTAGTGAGTTTAAAAGATGTGGGAAATAATTCAGTAAGGAAGACCATGGAGGTCTACACTTAAATGAGAGTTATTGATTATAAAATTACAAAATGTGACCTGGTGGGATGGATAATAGCTCTTTGGAACAGGAACTGGGGTTGTCGCATACCCCAAGTTATTAACGAGCAATAACATTGACACTGTTGTGAAGAAATTTGAGGATCACATCTGGGACATATAAGCAGAAAAGTAACATAAGAGGCACAGAGAAATGTTTCTGCCTTACTCAGGACCCCTGAGGCCTCTGCTGGCATTTCATGTCCCATTCTGGGCAGCATTCCCAAATGAGAAGTGTGAGCTAGTGAGGACTCCAGGGGCCAGCAGCAGATATTCAACATTGCCAAAGAGCAGAGGAATATACTGCTCTTCATGTCTCCTGTGGACAAAACAAGGAAAGATGGACTAGTTGTAGTACAGAGGGTTTAGTCTAAACGCCAGTCTAACAACGAGCATAGTTAGCTCTGGAAGAGAGCTAAAAGCACTCTTCCAGTGCTATGCTTTGCCATAGCATAGCACTGGAAGAGAGCTGCCTCAGAAAACAGTGAAATCTCTGGTTTTAGGGATTTTTAAGAACAGGCTAGACAGGAACAATTGGGCAATAGGGATATCCAGGGAAGACATATAGCGGGCCTGCTCCTAGGGTGGGACGATAGACCAGATGGCCTACAGAGGACGCTGTCAGACTTATTTTTTTCACTTTGTGTGATCTGAGATCCTGAAGCTTTATTTCCAGCTGTACTCAAGACTGCCAAGTGTGAACAAAGTCAATGGTAACTGTCTTTTATGCAATAAGATTTGTTTAATACTAAATGACAAGGACAGATTCTAAGTTCCTCAGACTGGGCATCCAAATTTAAGGGATATTTTTTGACTTAAAATGATAAATACCAATTCCTCAACCCCAATGCAGAAATAATGCCATCCACTCATCTTATTGGCATGTTGTGAAGATGGATTAATTCAGGCTTGTGAAATTTTTATACATTACAATACCATCTAGCATTATATAGAAAAAATGTTAACCATATCTCCATTATGGACTACCTCATTTAGGGCCATACACTGGAAGAAAGCAAACAAAATCAAAATACTGACTAGCACCGTAGGTTATAAAGGCAGCAGCAATATCTGATGTTTTGCAGTCTGAGCTCTGTTGTAACACAGACCTCCAAATGATTATTAACTGAATATTATCTGCTCTATGTACTGAACAAGGTGAGGGCGTGAGAAAGAAACTGTATGTGATAAAATATTAAACAATGTATTGTGCCTATGCACAAAAGAGCTGAGTTACAGAGACATGAATGCTCTCTCTTTCTGGGATTTCCCAACTTCTGCGTGATTGTGTTTTGTAATAGTGTTTCTAGGTGCCTTTGTGCATGAAATAGACTGATGCAGTACTCAAACATCAGGAACACATATATAAGATTCATTGAGAAAAAAACCTGTCTTATCATCAGGAGACTCAGTCTGAACAGGAGAAGCTGTTTGCTCCCTTTCGCTGCTCAGTTAAGGGGGCTGAAGGTGGAGGGCACAACTTTCTGAGACAGTTGTGAGTTGTTCCCCACCTCCCTCTTCCCGGGGTTGTGTGGCTCAGGCAGGAATCATATCTGCAGGGACTCAGGGTGGCTCCTGCTGTGGCGAGTTGTCCATCTTTCCTCTCTGAGATAATCTACAGCCAAACTTCAGTCACTTAGAAACAAAGTCAGAGGGATGGAATGGTGGAAGGTCTCTGAACTGCTGTGATTGCAGCCTGTGCAGCTCTCACAGGTGGTGGAGAACCATGCATTGGGTGCAAGACCATGCATTGGGTGCAAGACCATGCGTTGCACCTGGCCAGCTGCAGTTACCATGCAGAGCAACACAGTGCAGTGTAGCTGCCCTACTTTTTCTCCAAGAAGCTCCCTCCAAATCCCACTTGCTCCATGTCATTCGTTATCTGGGAGGAAGAAGGATCTGACAAAGAAGAGGCTGAGACTTTGATGAGGAAGGTGGCTCTGCTTGTGCCCTGAGCTCCCAACACCTCCAAACAGACACAGGCAGGAGATCAGCTCAGGGGAACACTGTTGCAGCTGTGTCCACCAGCCCTCAGTGCTCTACTTGCCACCAGCATGGGTGTCACCTGGCAGGGAGGATTTCTGCTCTGAAGTTTCCAATTACTCTTTGTGGTATGAAAATAACCTCCAGCCAAGTCAGTAACTCCTGCCTATTGATTCCACATGTGCAAAAAACTTTCTCATGCACTATGTCCATGGCAGGAAAGTCCTTATCAAGAGCTATATGACAGCTAACCACAAAACTGCTTTGCCCATGCTTCTTTGACAAGACTTGCTGAAGTTAGAAGCTGCATTGGAAGGCTAAAGCATTGTGTGGACTCTGCCTGCTGTGAACTCAGTCTCGGACTTCTCTTCCTCAGGAACATTCCTGCTCAGAGGCAGCACGGTGGCTTTTCAGGGCACAGTGTGTCTCGCACACAGCACATGCTGTACCGCTGACAGCTCCTTTGCCAATGCCTATTTCATCCGTGTGAATTTAAACAATTAATGCTTCAGTGATTGGTCTGAAGCAGAGAGCTTTAAGCCAAACTGAGCAGCACAGAGTCTGAATCTGAATGAGAACGGAGGGAGGAGGGTGTCTGCTGAATGGAGTTGCTCATAGGCTGGCAGCCTGTGCCATGGACAAGCCAAATGAGTGCACCAGGACTTCTGTAATCTTCAGAGAGGTCTAAGTCCTGATACTAATGTCTCTTGTTTCACAGAAGTAACTCAGCCAAGCAGTCATTCTGGAATGGCAGGGATCTCAGTGACAGACAGCCTTCTCACAAGGCCACCGTGTCTGCCTGTGCCAGCAGCAGGGAGGGAGGTGGCAGCAGCCCCCATGCTGCAGTCCTCAGCGTCTTGGGGAAGTCCTTTGTAAAAATCACGCTGGTAAACTAAACAGAAAACTTCAGGAGAGGGTTTGCTTCTACCCTGGAGATCACTAAATCATCTTTGCCAGAGGCAATATGTACCTTGGGCTTTAAAAAAGCAAATAAAAATGCAAATGACTGAAGAGCAAATGCCAGCCCCTGAACCGCAGTGGGCTGTAACCAGTGCCAAGCGCTTTTGGAGGGTGTATGGTGGGGATCCCCTCTGATACTGTGTGCCCTTGAAGGTTCCGTCCTGGAGGAGGCCCCCGGGGTCCCATGGGCACACAACCAACTGATCTATGTTGGGTAATAAAGCGGCTAATGCCCACACAGGCACAACCTGCCTTTAGGAGCTACGTCAGATGGTGCGAGAAGCTGGAGAGCTGGCAGCCAAATGCCCTTTGCCCCCTCCTCATAGTGACCAGGAGAAAACACCTTTTTTTTTTTTTTTTTTCAAGCAAACAGTTTCCTCCCCAACCTCTCTGCCAGCGAAGTGCATACCTGGCCTGTGGGGCTGGTGCAGTGGGAGAAGGAAGCCTCGCTGGCACCACCCCATTGAAGCACTGCCAGCCTGTTATTTCCCCTACCTGTGTTTCAAAAGATGGGATTTTGGTGAGTACGGAGACTGGCACCGACAGCTTCTGGCAACCAGCTGGCAGGGAGTGGGGGAAGAGGAAAATTGCCTTTCTCTTGGAGGAGAGTGGCAGAGGCAGCGGCAGCCCTGCTGCCTGCCCACAGCATGGCACTGCCTCCTCCCACCTCCCTCCTCTAGTTCTCCTCCCACCGGCTCTGCACAATCACCGCTGTGCTCCTGCCAGAGCTGGCTACTGACTTTGAGCTACTTTCAAGGCCCAGCTTGAGAATATAAAAAGGACTAAATTTCCCCTGGGTGCCTCCAAGCATGTACTGTCCATTGAAGACCATCTCTGCTACCTGTTAACAAACCAAATCAGAGGTGTTCTGGGGAATGCATGTGTTAAAGCCTTTATCCCTTCGCAGGATCATACACTACTTATTTCTTCTCACCCAGTGGGTGAACATGAAATGACCTGTGCACTGGGGGCTGGTTTAGTTTCCTGCTTGCCTGCAACAATCTGAAAATTTTGATGGAGTTTGGAAAGCTTTATCCACACATTTGGTATTAATGAATCCATGTAAAATTGCTTTCAGGTTGCCAACTGTGGTCAAAACCCAGCAAGAAATCGAATGCAGCATTAATGACATTTAGTTGTTTATTTTTGCAACAACAAGATTTTCGGGAGAAAACAAAACACTTTCTCAGTGGAAATAATTAAAACCATGAAAATGACTGCATTTCCTGTATGACTGACACATTCCATGCAGGAGAAAATGTTTCCCAGCAACAAAAAAAATACATTTCAGCAGTTCATTTTTTTCTAAGCAATGTACATCCCTTTCCTTAATTGGAACAGGCAAAGGGAATTTCAGCTTAGACATTTTTAAGAATTCATCACATGAGGAAAGAGCAAAATCCTTTTTCCACTGCTCAGTGACCTAAAAGGTTTCCATTTTCGGTGTCTTGTTTAGAAATTCTTAAAACCCACTTGATTTCAGACAGTGGGTGACATTACTAATTGGCTGCTCCAGGCCCAGCCCTTGCCACAGGACTGCACACCAGCAGGTGCTCTACCCCATAGGTGACGGTGCACTTACGGTGGAAGTTAAGTGAGAAATCAGGGCCACGCGCTTGCTGTCCCTCCTGTCTGTCTTTCTGAGATGCTTCCTCCTAAAGTTCAGGCTCAAGTTCAGCCCCTGCCAGTGAAGTAGCTGGTTGAAATGACTGATCACACAAAGCAGTGTCCTGGATACTAATAAAGACATTTGAAATGTAGCTCTGGTACACCTATTATTGTTTCATACTGAGTTTTCTCCACTGATTCCAGAAAGTTATATCAAAAGCAGGCAAGAAAGAAACCGAGCCCATAAAAATTTCAGTTTGAGTAGAGAAACTGGTTTGCCATTTCCCACAAGATAATGAACTGGATAAAATTTGTATAGATATTTTTACTAAACTTTCTGGCTTTATCACTGCCTCCCAATTTTATTTCAGATGGACAACTTCCTTTCAAATGTATGGAGCTGTTGTTTCTATGGGTTGTTAAAAAATGATACCTGTGAAATATCTGAAGCAAACAGGAAAGAAGTGTGTGACAGCAAACACAGACATGTTATTCAATAAGTATTACAAGTAGGCCTTCAGTTTACCCAGAAGCTTGAAGACCTTTCTTTTTATTTGATGGAAAGGCTACACTTCCATGAAAGTAGAAACCTAAAGTAAAATTGAGTTTTCATTTTGTTTTCTCAGATCAGTTCTTTTTGTATTGTACTTTCCAACCTCCAGTTCTTGCCTTCAGTTTGTTTTTGACAAAACATGACTCTTAAAAGTTGCTGACCCTGGCCATATTGTACTTTTAAAGAAGATGCTGACAGAAGAGCAGCAGGGATAACTAGTTGTGCAGTCAGTTAACAAGTGTTTTTCGGACCCTGGAGGGAGTTGTGAAGTGCAATGAGCTCTGGACTGTATCTGTTATTTGTTCTATCAAAAGAGGTCCAAAACTTTTCTAAAAGACTTTTTGTCCTGGTTTTTAGCTGGAACAGAGCTGGGTTTATTTTTCAGTAGCTAGAATAGTGCTGTGTTTTGCTTTTCAGCCTTGGATTTGTTAAGAAAGAGACACTGATAATGTACCAGTGTTTGCATTTTTGTCTCTGGAAGCGAAGGACTTTGTGTTCTGTCCATCTGCAAGTGCAAGATCTAAGGAGGTGAGGAATATTTCAATTAATAAGCCAAATTGGTGTTTGGATATGCCAATAGGATATTCCATATCATATCACATCATGTCATGTCCAGTATATTAGTGAGGGGTTCTTCCTCTTTTGTCTCCCTCTGACTTTTGCTCAGGCTCTTGCTCTGAGAAACCAGGATTATGGTTTCAGTTCGGGATTGTCGCTCCTCCGGGATCGTTATCTGGGAATGGACTGGATTTGGTCAGAGGGTGGTGAGCAATTTCACTGGGTATCACTCATTTGCATATTTTGTTACTGTTATAATTATCACTACTATTTTAATATTATAATGATTTAAAGTTTTTTTTGCATTTCTATTATTAAACAGTTCTTATGTCAACCTACAAACTTCCTTATCTTTGCCCCCCACTCCTCTCCCCTGTCCCCTGGAGGTGGGGGGGATGTGGATGAACGGCTGTGTTGGCTGCTAGCCAAGGGCTAGCCCAGTAAAACTATCACACTTTTTTAAAGTCAGATAAAAATACATTGATATAAATCAGTGCCTCTCAAAGAGCACAACCAAAACACAAAGAGAATGACTTAGTAAGAAATAATAGGACTCAGAATGAAGAAACTTGTATTCTCAGTTCTGTCATGAATTTGGTGTATGACATCAGACTATATTATTTATTTACTTACTTAGTATTATCCTTTTATAGATGCATTTAGAGTTTATTAATTTGAAAAATTACACAAATGGCACAGCCTAAATATTATGTTTATGAAATTTATCTTACATTTATAAGAAGCATCTTTGTAAAGCTGACTCTTAAATGACATCATTTGCTTCACAACACTAATAACAATTACTTTCTCTATATTGACCCTTCCTCAAGGATGGATCACTTAACTTTCTTGAGATAGTTCTCTCTGTCTTTTCATCTAGTTTTTGTTGCTCTGTGACTGGAATTTTGGCATATTTTCCCCCTTGTGTGTGGGTGTCAATGCATCAACACTAATGGAAAAGGTTACTTGTGCTTTTTTAGATCGTTACTTTTTTTCTGGAACAAGTGGTACATTTTTCTCCAGGTTTTTGCTCTATTTCTTTTTTTTTCTCTCTATGTCTTTTTCTCTCTCTCATCCTCTCAGTCTCCCTCATGCTGGCTATCTTACGAACCTCTCCTGCAAATGGTGAACCATTAGTTCTGAGAACAAAGCTCAGCGATCACACAGATGCAGGCAACTTCAGCTGGTATATCAAGAAAATCCACTCTGTAGTTTTGCTGCAAAGCTTTGTTTCCATATTTTACAATAAATTAATTGAGAGAGTTCCACTGTCTAATTTCTGAGAGTCACAAAATCTATGGAGAAATAGGACAACCTTCTTTACTCCAACTCTGATAAAAATGGCCTAAGAAAACTGATTCAGAAAGTTCTTCAGCTCTTGATTCATTCCTATTGGCATAACGCCAAATTCCCTGTCTCTCCACAGTCCCAAATTTGAGTTATTAAATTGCTGGAAATGCAGACAAATACAAATCATGACCAGAGATTTTAGAAGAAATGCTCACCCCAGTCTCACAGATTTTCCAGGCAGATTATTCAGAAATTTAATGTGAATATCTTATCCTGTCTTATCTTCCTTTTCCAGCCTAATCATGCATCTAATTATAAACTGTTTAGTCAGTTTTGAAAGCAAGGAATTGAGAAAATATCAGAAAAGATGATTTCTTGCCAGCTGCACTTGGACAAAACTGACAGGGGAATCTCATGACGGTGTTACACTCATACCCTGGCTGGTCTCCTGACCCTCTCCTGCTTTTGGCTTTTTTATCTTTTCCATTCTTCCGTCTCCTAAGGCGAGTGACCCTCTGGCCAGCCTCAAACGGCACAGTTGTGGAGCTGGAGCTCATAATCTTCAGAGCCTCAGTAAGTTGTTTGCCTTGTATTCTGGCCTTTGAGATTTCTTTTAACTTTCTGGAACATTTCTCCCACCCCCCCAGTTTCAGCAGGACTCCCTTCCCAGGCAGCCCTGAGAGGGGCAGAACAGGTACAATCCTCTCCCACCTTGCAACCCCCCCCAGCAACTCCCCAGCCAGTGCTCTGACTGACACCTCCCGCTCTCAGGCACGCAGTGCCAGCCAAACCCTTGTTCCAATAGCATACATGGGAAAGGTAGTAACAGGGAAAAAAAAAATCAGAGAATGGAAAAGTAGCAAGGCACATTCCCTTTTTTCCCTTCTTATCTCATTCATGTCTGTTGCACTGGAGTTTTGATTGTTTGCTTGCTTGTTTACTTCTGCTGAGAAATGGATACAGGGCTGTGGGACCAGGACCACACTGTGGCCACCAGCAAGGGTTTCACAGTCGCTGTGTTTCACAAGATCCCTTTACAATTGCCTTGGCTGCAGAACCAGCACAGGCTGTTTGCTTTCCCTCCCTCTGTTTGCTTTCATTGGCTGGAATTAACCTTTTTCCAGTTCCTTCCTTTTCTGGGATACCGGTTAACACTAGTTAACACCAAGAATATTGATGCCTCAGCTTTTTAACCACAATTGTGAAAACAGATTCTTGCATCTGTTGAGCTGTGTCTTTTCATGATCAACTGGCTACTGATGATGCTGCAAAACATCCCTCATACCAATGTCATGCCAAACAGCAGGTCTTGGGATAAAATATTTCACATTTCCACTTGAGGGGAAATTTTTCCCCAAGACCTTATGTAAAGAAATATTTATCACCCTGATCAGTGTTTTTGGAACAGGGTGTAACTTAGGGAGAAGGTTGAAGCCCAGGAAGCTTCCTCTGTGGCAACCGCAGCTCAGCGTGGCAAGAGTGCACTGACCTCTGGGCAGCTCAAACACAAGTCCCCGGAATAATGCTATTTTCCTTCATTTTTTTTCTGTGCATTATGTTCTGCACTGCATGCTGGCTGCTTTATCATCCGTGAAAGCTAGGTACCTCCTGAGGTTACCACAGGGGGCAAAGTTAAGCCATTGCTGTGTCTCAGCTGGCATAGATACCATGAAATAAAGGCAGAACTAGGGAGGAAAAATGGGTTATTTGGCCTTTATTTTCAATAGAAGGTTTGTTTGCTGGGTTTCTGAGTAAATAAGTAGGTAAACATTTAAAAATCAGTCTAGGCTCTGGCTTCTGAGGGGAATGTAGGTAGGCTGAACTCCAGGTTCAAACACTGTTAAAAGAAATCCCACTGTTTGTCCAAAATAGCTTTTTTTTTTTTTTCTTTTTTCTATTAAAAATGAAGAATGGAGCTCACTGGTGTACTTGCTTAACATTCATCACTTAAAATGTGTTCATCACAAGATTTGGGAACTTGATGAAAAGTAAACTTTTCTTTTTATTACTTACTCCTGGGGGTAGTAGGCTTCTTGTTCAGGGGAAGGTGCAATTCCTGACCAGTTTTTAAGTTCTCCCAAAGTATATAGGTGCCAGCAGCTATACATAATCAGTATATTTAGAAGGACTACATTTGGAGGGGAATTTTTGAACAGAAAGGGCTACAGTTACGTTACAGTCCTTACTTCTGTCAAAATTAGTAATACCCTATAGCTGATGAGTCCGATTCAGCTCACAGCTGAAGAAGGACACTCTGCAAGTGTGATGGGAGTGGAGATGGCTGTCCAGGCTGTCTTCATAGAGATTTGCAGGATCAGTTACGGGTGGAACTGGGGGAATTAAGGGACAAAGGCTGAAGTTCTTCACAAGTGCAAAAAGGAGCAATGGATACTTCCAGTCCCACCAATGCTGTGCTGCAAGCTTGTCTCAATAATTCCATGCAGCAGTCCCTATTTCAGCAAAGCAGCCTCCTGTCAGCTGAGTGGGAAAAGCTAATAGCAAAATTAAGTAGTCAGTTCTTGCATACCTGGTTACCTAAGGATGGGACAGATTTTCTGCGTGAAACTTTCTGTAACTCCACAAGTACAAACTTAAAACCCGAGAATATCTGAACAACCCTGGTGCAAAGAGAGCATGGGATGGGGGAAGCCCATCATCTGTTCAGGCTGTTCAGGATGCCTCATTTCCCTCTGGGCATTCCCCCTTAAAATATCCCCCCTTTCTGCCAGACCTTGCCAGGAGCCTGGAGAGTCCCTCATTGATTTCCTGTGACGCTGAACCTGCCTCTCAACTGGACACTGAACTGAACTGTCTTTTTCTCTCAGTTCCTCAGCAGGCAGTGGGGATCCCTGCTCCAGGGCCAGCCCTCCCCAGGCAGCTGCTCTGGGCAGAAGGAGTGAACCCCAGAGCACCTCCAGTGCTACAAGTCTGGGAGCACAGCATTGCTCTCTGGCAAGTTGCCACGGGTGTCTTGGCAGTTCTCAGGCTTCTCCAGGACCATTGCATAAAAAGGCATCTAGGAGGTGGGAACAAGCGTGCAGCTATGGAGCTAGCTGAGTTTCCAGACAGCGGGTGCTCGAGCAGAGCTGTGGGTTATATGAAGTGTGGGCTGTTAAAGGAGGTTGGTGACACCACATTGTAACAGATGAATCTTGTCACAGCTGAGTTTAACCTTTGAAAAGATTTCCTGTCCTTCCCCAGCCTAAACAGCTTCTCATTTTTTCCCAAAACATCAGGATGATTTCTTTAAAAGTAGACATTACTTTTTTGCACATACCCTATGAGGAAACAACACCTCTCTGGATGTGGCAAGAAATTGTTAACAGCCCTGATAGCGTCCCATGTTGCCTGACAAGTGGACATTTTACATGGAAAATATGTTACACGTGAAAGCAGAGCTAGGCTGACTCATTTAACTCCACAATAAAGGCACTGCCAAAACCAAACTCCTCATTGGAACCGGTGCCCCCGTGGCATCCCTGGGGTAATTATAGTGTCTTTTGTAAATTTTTCTTGTTAAGCAAACGCCAATAAAAGGTGTATCACGCCTGCTCTACTTAAGGAAAAAATGTTTAGGAATTCTCCCTCATGGAAATATTGCAAAAGCTACCAGCTTTCTACCTCTGCCTTCCCTCCCATGCTATCTGCAGGCATTTAGTGTATTAAAACAAAAACAACCAAGACAAAACAGCAAGTAATGAAAGAGAGAAAGAGCACAAACAAGAAGCCTGCAGCACTGCCAAATTATACAACAGCAATTCCCACTGGGGACAACTTGGACAAGTTGCCTCACTGAGGCCAGGGGGTATGTTGGGGACATCTCGGGGCTCCTGAACCAGGACCAGGACCAGGACCAGGATGGGTCAGGCAGCCTCTCTATGCAGCTCATCTATGTCCACTGTAACCTTCCCTCCCGCTGCAGTCCAGCCTCTGGCCACTGCTTCTGCTGAAGCTAGTAGGGATGGAATGACTCCTAGCAGCTCTCAAAACCAAACCTTTGACTGACGCAGTCTTAGTTTTCCCACAAGTAATTGTCATGGGAGAGAGGGTGGCTCCCCTTTCATTTGCTTGCAAAATAGCACATGCATCTATGTCGTGAAAAATCCTGACTCCCACTGTCACAGAATGCAAAGGGCTGCTATGGCTTTTTTCCTCACTGCTATTTCACACCACAACTTGCTCATAATTTACAAGGACGAAGCAATGCCGTGTGTGTGTGCTTGGTGCCCTAACTTTAGATGACACAACAAACACTTCAAATCTTTCCCTTCCGTGTGCCTCCTCTCTTACAAACCTGTATGTATGAACACAGGAGAGAAGAGAGAGTGCAGGGGAGAGAGAGACCCTTTAAGCTAATGGGTAAGGAATGTGCATTGAGCTGTGCCCAGACCTCTGATGTCTCCAACTACTTGTTAAAAGGCAAAAGCAATACTTCCGACAGACGGCCCTCCCCTCGCCTGCAATAGGCTCCCAAGAATAGCAACAGGCTGTGTCACTGCAAAGGGCAAAGCCTTCTGAAATAGCAACAAAGTTGTTCACAAACCACTTTGTGGTTTGCCTTTGGTTTCAGCCAGCTTTAACAACTTGTTGCCATGAGGAAAATAACCTGCGCTTTCCTCGGTGGCCAGGGAAGGACCACTGCCCTGTGAAGTGCTCCTGCCCCAAGGTGCAACAGAAGGTGGCGATGGTATCTGGGCAGAGCACGGAGGACCTCAGCCAGCAAAGCCAGAGGATGAGAGCAGGGGAGGATGAGGAGAGCAGCCGGGGCAGCCGCCGCCACCACCTCCGCAAGCTCCCGGCAGCAGCAGGTAACGCGTCCGGAGCTGGATGCCAGCTGCCGGCCGGCAGCAGTGTGCCCGCTGAGCTAATCCTCGGGGCCGGGGGAAACAGCCCTCCCTGCAAAGCCAAGGGACTCTCGAGGCACGCTGTCTCAATTTCTGAAAGTGTGAGAGGGGAAAATGTGAGTAAGGAAGGGAAATGATGGCTTGAATTTTGAATGAAAGTTTATGTGATACTTTTCCCAAAAGGCCTCAGTCCTACCTAATGTGCATGTGCTGTCTGTTGTGTAAATCCCTTTCCTTTATGAAGATCAGTCACCTGAAAAATCAGAGAACCCGCTGCCGTCTAAGATAACAACTGTGCTCGGGTCCTGGCATGCTCAGGAGCAATTCAGCCCTTTTCACTTAAGTGGAGGCTGGCCAGATGAGCAATGCATCCGCTCATGCAGGAGAAAAGGACGGGGTGGGGGGACGGGGACTCCCTCCTGTCTTTTCTCCCCTAGCATCTCATGAAGAAACAGAGTTTCTGTACTGACATCCTGAAAAATCAACTGTATAATTTCTTATGCAAAGATATTGGAGTGCTGGAGCTGAATTTCACAGCTCCTCACCTTTGCTCTCCTACCCAGCCAGTTTTTCTAAGTTACAGCATGGTTTTGCATCTTGAGTCTCTTTCACTGATGATGAGGTCAAGGAGAAAATGATCCACGATTGTGACATTTCTCACTCACAAGACAGCTTTACCCAAACAGGAAAGCAGGATTGTAAACTAGCAATTACTATGTCCGGAGCAGGATTTGTTCACTTAAAAATGAATGAACTGACTAACCCATGTATGTTCAGATACCATGGGCACAAATGCTTTGTTGGAGTGTAATAGCAATCAGTCCAGCAACGTCTACTGATACCTGGAAGCAGAGGAAGCAGAAGTTAATCAAGAACAGAAAGCCAGTGGATGTGCAGACATATTTAACATTACCTTAGGGTATGGGGGGAGCAATGCAGACAGTTATAGGATAGCGTTGTCAAAGGGAAGCACAGCAGTTACAATAGGCAGCAAAGTTACTGCAGCACAAGGGCTACAGTTAGAAGAGTATGTGCAAATTATACACTTGGCCTTACCTCAGAAATTAAAGCAGTAACCTGAGGAATTTATAATTATGTACCTAGGAAGTAAAATAACTTCTCGACTCTTACTGGAAAATAACAGAACAAAACCCAAGTCCTATTTAATGTAATGAAGGGCCAGGCTGCCTGTTGACATAATGAAAATACATGGCAGAGCACTGAGAGAGTTGGAGAGATGGCTGGGGTGGGTGTGTCCAGGATCTATGTTCCCTGTTTGTCCATCAGGGCCAAGGAGTTTTTGTTCATGAAATTTAAGTATTACTCACACAATACATTCATCAGGCCTGTGCTGTACAAAGTATACAATGCCTCCCACCATCGCAAGAATTTAGATGTGTGAAAATGTGTGATGCATTAGCTTCCTTCTGTCTTCCTTTTTAGTTCTATTTACAAAATATTTGTTTTGGTTTTGCCTTTCACAGTTGAGTGGAACGAGTCACATTTATCAAATGGTCATGACAATATTTTGGGGCAAATTTAATAATTTCTGAGATTTTCTAGGTCTGCTTGCAACATAACTTTGTCCCAATGCCACCATTTATTTCATCCCATAGGATCTTGTTGGGTAACTGTATTATATCCCATGCCAGACTTCTAGATGGACAGTTAGATCAGATGTGTCTTTGCTAATAGGATAAATGCACATACTGAGCAGCTACTGGATCTAAAGAAACATCAGGCATTAAAAGAGATCAACAGGGTAACATATATCTCTTTACACCAGACAACTGGATGAGACAGAGAAGATGACGGTGAAAGTGCAGCAAAGATCATGAAGACATAAAAATGGGATAATCACATTTTATGAGAAACAAAACCATGACTGAGTTATGCATCAATTCCCTATGCATGCCATCAAATATTTATCCTACAAAACCATGTGATCCACATGCTATACACTTTAGCAAAATGTTCTTCTAAAGACAAGTTGGGGAATCTTAAACACTATTTCCCTGTAAAGGCAAATTTTTTTAATGTCAGACAGCACTCAGATGGATAAGAAATAAGCTGTTAAAGATAGCTTAAAATTTGCAGATACAGATGCTGTAGTTTGAAGGTGGATAAAAGTAGATGCCTTGTTCTGCTGAAAAAGGGAGATTCCACACTGTGGATTCAAATCTATGCAATGCACTCAACTCATCATGATTTTCTAACCTGTACTTATTAACTAAGGGCTGGCAGAGCTTGATTTCACCTTCCAAATGTCTAAATAGATCAAAGAATCCCCAAGGATTTAAAGGACTTATATTTGACTTTTCAGTAAAATATTTTCCCTCCCTCCCAAATTGAGACATTAGTCACCTCAGATTAAATCAAAGTCAACAGAAGAAAGCACCATGTTGGAAGAGACTGTTGAGTCCCCCCCTATCAAAATGCATGTATGCACAGGTCACATAAAGAAGTAATTTCCGTTACTCCATCCCACTAGCTTTCTGTATGCACACTGCATGTTATCTTTGGAGAAAGGCAATTAAAACTACATCACAAAAATCTCAGTATCTGGACTGATGTGGTGTGTGGTACTGCCAAGGTGACTGGGAAAGGGCTCCCAGGCACCTTTCCCATAGCTTTCCTGCACATGAAGCAGGGGAAGTATGGTGTTTCCCAGCTCAGCCTGCTTACACATCTTTCTTGGCACAGATCATTTATCTGTAATGCCTATGAAATACATACACAGACAAAATATTTTGCCTTTGGAAGAACTGTATTTTCCCAAATATGTGCTTGAAAATAAGTAAAGGGGCACACCCTACTACTTGGCCCCCTCCAGCCTCATCAACAGTACGCTGTGCTGTACTACAAGTGTGCTTGGTCTCCTTTTCAGGAACCAAACATAAACTTTTCCAGCAAATGTTCTTAAAGATTAAGTCTGTTTGCCAAGTAGTGCTGCTTTTGACCTGAGTAACAGTTGTGAGAAACCATTTTGTTTACATGGGGAAACTAGAAAATAGACTTCCCAATCACTTCTCACATACCAGCCACACACTCATTAGCCATGGTGTTTGTTGCAAGCAGAGGGAGAAATTTCTCTTGAAGCCATCATTAAAATATTTTATTCCCTTGGGCTTCACACTGCCATGTATTTTGCAGACATCTCATAAAAATAAGAGGAATATGTATTTCAAGAATCATTTTTCTTTTTTCAAAGGAATGCCTAAGAACTGCCAGCATCATTAAAAGTGACACTTAAAAGGATTGTGAATACAACTACTGCAACATGCTTTATCTGGAAATGTTAAAGCAAAACATATGCTGAAGTCAGAAGGAATTTTGTCTGAGGGAAGATCATGAAGGAAAACTGAGCAGAGATTTCAGGGTTTAACTCAGCAGGCAGTTCTCAGCAGCCAAATCTTAGATACACCAGTTACAACAAAACCTCATTGTGATATAAGTCTGTTTGTCAGCAGAATAGTGCCCGAGAGAGACAAAAGACATGAAGTTAACTGCTGATTTTTCTGCTGCTAAGGTAGAAAGATAAAACGTGTCTCCCTCTGCATCTCATCAGAATCTGCTTTTCATTCAGGGGTCTGCTCTATTTACAGCCCTCCACTATTTCTATACGACTGTGGGCATGTGTCACTGGACACATGAACAAGAATACCAGTTGACCCAGTAAAAACAAACCAAAGAAACACTAAGATATTGGTCAAGCTACTGTACTTGGAGAAGCAAGAAATATATGGGCTTGATCACTTCCCTAGCAACTTCACAGGTGCCCAAGCTCACATCCAGCTTGTACAGCCTCTCAGATTAAAAATAAATAATCACCTCAGTTGCTCCAATCTGAGGATCACAGGCTGAGAAAAGCACAGTCTGGATTGTAAAGAACAGTGCTGATGGTTGACTCCATCAAGATATTTGACTTGGCACTGTCTTTTTGAATCAGAAACTGGAACCATACAAAACTGACAGTCACACATTTAAAGAATTAAAAGCTGTGCAGGACACAGACTTCAAAGTATCAATATGAGACACTGCCCACACTGCTGTGTTTCTTCTGGAGAGCCTTAAACATAGTTTTCGTCACTCTATTAGTTATTATTTTTCCTCAATTGCCTGGAAGAAGACAATAATGCATTATTTGTGGGTGATAGAGGTGATGGGTGATTAATAAATGGGATATGTCACTGGCTGAATGCAATTTGGTTGTCTTGGCCTGCTGATTGCAAGTGAATGTGCTGTCTGGGGTTCCTCTCTGCTAACTTTAGACATCTGCATCTAAGCAAGCCATACAGATTCCTTTTATAGGCAATGGAGAGAAATAGGCATCTGACTTACTTCAGACATCTAGAAGTGCCTATTTTTCACAAGTGGTTTCAGAGAAAATGTAAAGATGCTGTAGATCTCTCACAGTTAGGTAAGATGAACCCCTCCTGTGTTTTAATACAGACAAAGTGATTTGCATTGCTAGCTAGGATGCAAGAAAGCAGACCATATTTAAAGGAAAGGCAGTACCTTGAAAAGAGCCCAGTCAGAAAAGTTGTTGGTTGTCCTGGAGGGTAGCCAGCAGAAGCTGATCTCCTATACACAGCTGTGACAATTCTTAGGCAAGTAGAGGGAGAAATGTCCACCAGGAGTGGGACAATTACATCAAGTTCCTACCTGGCACTGTGTGACCACTGCAGGAGTGCTGGGTCTGACTCACTGTTTATTGAAGAAGTTGATAATCTGGACAGAGTTCAGAGAACAGGGCTCTTAATACTTAAGGGACTGGTGAACTTGTAAAGCCTCAGAGGCTAAGTAGCTTATGAAGGAGACGCCTCTGGGATGACTCGATGACAGGCTATAATTTTGTACTTAGCAAACACAGCTAAGTGCAGGAAAACAGAGAATGGGATCTGATGGTTGGAAGCTGAAGTTGCAGAAATTAAGTCTAGAAATAATTTACAGATAATTTACAGTGGAAGCAATTAACCATTGGGACAACTTATGACTTAAAGTCATTGGCTTTCAACCACTAGCAATTTTTAAATCAAAGCTGAATATTTTAAATGGCCTAGTTAAAGTAAAATGTCATTTATATGTGTCTGAAGGGTTATGTTATGCTGTTCATGAGAGTCGGACTGGATGACCACAATGGTCTCTTTTGGCTTTATAACATATAAATTAAAGCAAAATCTTAGGTTAAATGATATAAAATACAGAGATATGCGAGAAAGCACAAATATCAGAACTGAGAAGTAACTTGGGCAGAACACTGTGATCAAATCCAAGCTCATTCATTTAGCACAATACTGTGTTGTAACGAGCCCTGATTTCCAGCCAGGATTCACTGGAAGGGTAGATTTTCCAGATGTAGCAATATACAGCGAGTAGGCAAATCAAAGGTATAAAGTGAAGGGAGAAATTAAGTTTTACAATAATAAAACAATGATAAAAATATATTGCATGCATGCATTGGAGGATGAAGCACATGTAGCACAAAACAGCTTAACTGGAATCAGTAGTACTTCCACTGAGGTGCTGGAGGAAGTACAGTGGGACCTTGCCCTAATCCATGCACTAACCTCTATTTAAAATAGGTGTGCAGTATCTGGATACTGCAGATATAAAGGAAGAAAAAGCTTTAGACATAATGCAGACTCAGACAACAACAAAGTAAACAAAGATTGTTCCATCATAGGAGTATTTTGCAAATTTGTTTCTGAGATTTTCTTCAAGCCATCTCACCTCTATCTCAATAAATCTACCATCCACTCCCACTTTCTGAAAGACTTCTCACACTACTCCCATTTCCCCCATGCCCTTACGTCTCACCATAACAAAACCTTGTGGTTTTTGCCCATGTCTTGTCTATCTCTGGTTTGCCAACCACCTGAGCCCAGGACCAGAGTGGGCTGAGGTGTGCTGACTGCACTCAACAGCTCAGGGCTGCTGAGCCTCAGCTTCTGCTTGGCTCAAAGGGAGTGACCCAGAGCCAGCTAGGAGAGCTAGTAGGCGATACTTATCTTAATAGACTTAATGGGCATACACATCTCCCCTGAGTCTGGTGGCAGAGCTTACATTCACACAGCTGTATTCTGTTGCCCTCCAAAATAACCTGGCCTCCTGGGGACTGCCTGCAGGGCGTGATGGTGGGCTCATGCTGTGAGACAAATGGCCTCCAGGAATTGTTAGGAAAGCGTGAGGTGGCTTGGGGCACAACCATGCCAGGGCCCATGCCAGCAATTTAGTAGGATCCATGGCCACGTGCCAGGGTCTGGGCCTGGGCTCTGACACTGTTTATTTTAGTAGTGCAGACGTACAGCTAGGGCTGCCCCTCCCCCTCTCTTTTCACCGTTTGCTTTAGAAATGCAATATCCTCTGTCAAATGGGACTGGTCCTCGCTAATGTGCTCAAATGTTATTGGCAAGGCACTCCGGGCAGTCAGTGTGATCAAAGAGCCTTAATGCCTTACAAAAATAAACTAAAAATAAACAAAGTCTATGTATCATTTTCAATTAGACCATATACCACTTTCTAGCCAAGCTGGACAGTACTTGTTCCAGGAGAATTAACTGAAATACGGACTCTGTTATGCTGCAAAAGCGACCTCTCCTTAGACACATCCTATCTCTCTAGCTAACTGGAAAATCAGAAGTCAATTTACTCTTTTCCTAGTTGTGTGGCAGCCAACATCATGATGAGAGGAAAATCATACTGGGAGAAAGAACAAGACCAACAATAACAAACTGATATATTCCTCCGGGTTTAGGGTGCAAAAGGCTTCACAGTTAGTAAAATACGATCAATCAAATCTATCTTGTAACAATAAACAAGGAATCGCAGTTGTATAAAATGAGGTTTTTTTAAAGTGGATGTTCAAAGGCACATAATCACCATTTGGTTTATGTTTTCACCATCTGTTTTTTACTGCTGACATTGTGGCTGTCATAAACTATGCAAAATATTTGATCCTGATATTCCAAAGAATCTGAGATTAGTGATGAGCAAAACCCAGCAAGTTCATTATTTTATACCTCAAAGATTGATTTCCCTAGAATATCCCAGCTATGTGGATCAGCCTGGTGCTCAGTGGATAAGTTTCCATTTGGCAAAATAAAAATACTGGTACCAGAGCCTTCATGGCCTCCTCAGGTGAAGCAAAGGAATTAGTAAGTGGCAAGGGAAAAAACTCTACTTATCCAAGTCAAGGTTGAAGCAATTTGACTGGGAAATTACTGCATTCCTTGCCCATGCTACACTGGTTGGGTGGACAAGTCTTCCTCAATTCAGTACAGGAAAAAAATTGATAAAGTTTCAAGGCAAAAACTGCTTTCTTACTAAAAGCTTGTAATGTTAGTGTCTCATTTTGCAATGATATTTTGAGGCAGAAGGTTTAATTATTTAGGGTCTGATCAAAACCTTATTGACTTCTGATCAGGAAGATAAGGAGCCTAGAAGCATTAAAATTGAAGAGGGCTTTATAGGCTTTTTTTTTTCCCCAAAAACAGCCTTTTATGTCACTACTGCTGCTGGGTTTGTATGCACCTAACTGCTTTGCCTAAAGTTGTAATTTTTTTTTTTTGACTGGTATGTCAAATAAAGTTATAATTAGTTGTCAGAATGTTGCAGAAGTCACACTTTCAAGTTTTTGTGGTTTTTTTCTTTTATTTCAGGCTGTGGAACATTTACTTTTCTGTCTTCTGCTGTTGCTGCCATAAGTGGACTTCTGATGGGTTATGAGCTGGGCCTTATCTCTGGAGCTCTTCTTCAGATGAGCAGCATATTAGCACTATCTTGCAAAGAGCAGGAAATCATTGTAAGTTCCTTGCTTTTTGGGGCCTTATTTGCATCCCTTACTGGTGGCTTCCTGATAGACCGATTTGGAAGGAGACTTGCTATTATTATTGCATCTTCTTTACTTGTGTTGGGGAGTTTGATTTTACTGCCCTATGAATCATACGGAATACTTATTGTGGGACGGATTGTCATAGGTACTTCCATATCATTATCATCAATTGCAACGTGTGTGTATATTGCTGAGATCGCCCCACAGCACAGAAGAGGTCTCCTCGTATCACTCAATGAACTCATGATTGTGACAGGCATTCTCTTTGCCTATATTTCAAATTATGCATTTGCCAGCATAACTCATGGTTGGAAGTACATGTTTGGCCTTGTGATTCCATTAGGTACTCTGCAGGCTATTGCCATGTATTTCCTTCCTCCAAGTCCTCGATTTCTTGTAATGAAAAATAATGATGAAGCTGCAAGAAGAGTACTGGAGAAGCTACGGGAAACATCAGATGCTACTAAAGAACTTACTGTGATCAAGTCTTCCCTGAAAGATGAACATCAGTATAGTTTCTTGGACCTGTTCCGTTCAAAAAACAACATGAGGGCCCGAATGGTGGTAGGACTCACTCTAGTCTTTTTTGTGCAGACAACTGGGCAACCCAACATTTTATTTTACGCATCGACTGTTTTGAAGTCAGTTGGGTTCCAGAGCAATGAAGCTGCCAGTTTGGCTTCTACTGGAGTTGGAGTGGTTAAAGTGGTCAGCACAGTCCCAGCCACGGTTTTTGTGGATCAAGTTGGAAGTAAAACTTTTCTGTGTATTGGCTCTTCTGTTATGGTAGTGTCATTGGTCACTATGGGCTTAGTGAACCGTAACATACACGTGAATTTCACCAATGTCTGTAGAAGCCAATCTCCAGAGGATTTATTTCTCCAGAGAACAGGAAACCTCACTGGTGTCACCAATGGGAGCCCCAAGGACTTCTTTGCTAGCACGGCTTCACCAGAAAGATTGTCATTTGATGCGCAGAGAAGCCCAGATGTTGCCAGGACAAGAGAACTGAACAGGACTGCCCTGGCAGAAGGCAAAAGCATGATGGGGTCTCACATGGAAAATGAGGAGGTTCCTGTTGTCCTGAAATGGCTCTCACTGGCCAGTCTGCTTGTTTATGTTGCTGCATTTTCCATAGGTCTTGGACCAAGTAAGTGTTTCATTTTTCTAACTCTATGTAATGATTTACTTACAAGCGGATTAAGTGCTGGGATGACACTCCCAGCTTGGCATCAGGTAGTTCCCAAGCTGGGCAAAGCAGTGTTTTCTGCTAATATGTGCTGATATTGTCACAGACCGTCCTGGTGGGTTTGGGGTGTAGGTTTTAGAAGGAGGTCCTGCCCATTAAGGTCAATGGCCTAATTTCCCTTCAATTTAGTGAAATTAACTGCTCCTCTTCAGTGAAGTTAAGAACTCCTGTGAGCTCCGTACAGCAAAATTATGGGGCCCTTTGGCTGTCTTTCCTCTTCCTAGTCTATTGTGTCCTTACATTGGGGAGGTTAAGATGTAGACACTTGCTGCTGCTAACTCATAAACCCAAGATAATTCTAAGCTCTAGACCTCAGTCTGATATAACACCATCAAATCCATTAAATGGCAGCAGGCCTGAGTCCTGCTGAGGATCTGGTCCCCTGACAATATAAAAATCTTCAGATATATGATAGACGTTCAATGTACCATAGACAGACATTCAGTGTATCATAGTTTATGAGCAAACTGTGGTATCATCTCCACTACCTGTCCTGCACAGCACAAGTGGAAAAAAACAAGGGCATGTTACTATACAGCTGAGGTACTGCCACAGCTGCCATCACACTTGCAGGGCTCCCACTCTCTCCAGTGGCACTAGCAATTAAATCTCATTGTTTGGTTTTGTTTCAATAGCACTTGCATATTATTGTTTTTTGAAGGGGTCAATTTTTTAAGCCACACTGCAAAAACCACATGCATAGAGTCCATTATTTATTAACAAACTTTATGTGCTTTTGTGCCCTGACTGAAACTTTCCTTGCAAACACACTGTACTCCTGCTGCACTACTATGATAAAAAGCTTGCCACAAAAATACAACCCAATTATTGCACTAACAGCAACTCCCCTGCAGTATTTATTTATTTTAAATATTACTCACTGGGAGAGCAGCATGAGATAAGCATTCATTGCCAGGGCAGCGAGCTTGACTGTGTTATTGCAGCATTATTCCCTCCCTTGCAGACCATGTTGGGGCTGGATTCTGCTTTTGGTGACAGGTTCAAAACCAGGGATACAGCCCTCAGAAATGTGACTTGAGCTTTTGCATGAATGTTTCAAGTACATTTAATGACCTTCAAAGCAGGAGCAGGCATCCAGGCTTGGCCTCCTGTTGAAAGACGCTTTCCTTTTGACCTGGCTGTATACGGGTTCCTGGTTCCATTTGAGTTGGCCTGATGTGACGTTAATTATAATGATGTCTACTTCCTTGAGGGATACAGAAACTGGGCTGTGTTTGCCAGGCTAATCTGCAAAGTCTTTGAGACCTGTGCTTGTTTGCTGACCTCTTTCTTGACTAAGAGCACAAATGCTTTCAGACAGCAGAGGGGAAAAAACAGACACCATTTCAGCTCCCATATGTTGAAACCAGGTATGATAAAGACATGGTGAGTCAATTTAAACTGGTGGATGCATTTGTGTAGCAAGTGAAGGCCAGGTCCAGGAGAGATACAGGTATTTCAAGACAATATGATGCCTTTAAAAATATAATGTTCAGTTAAAATTGACAATGTGTAGAAAATGTAGGTGTCATGTAGAAATGTAGGAGAATCAAGAGACTGTTGGAATCTGCAAAGGATCTATTGTGGTTAAATAGTTTGGGTTGGGACACAAGGTTATGATTTATGCCTTGTATACAACCTTCCACATTTGCTACTTGCAGCCCAAATCCTTGAATGTATTTTAAAAGTCTAGCTTCCTTAAATCCTCAGCATGTCTTTCTAAGTGTAAAGTAAAAAAAAAAAAACAAGTCCCTTTGCTTATACAGAATAAACAGTTTTAACAGGTTTATGTTATTCATCTCTAAATCCAGTCTGTGGTCTGGAGCAGACCGTTACCTGTTGCCTGCTCTGCATGGGGAAGGAGGCATCCAGGCCGCACTGGCTGGCTGCTGTCATGATGTCCTGAGCATCGCCTGGGGACAGAGGCACTGTAACCCCTGCACCTCTGTATTTTCAATGCAAATTATCACACTCCACGCGGCGTCTGCCCATCCTGCTGGCTAAGGGAAAGGCGGTGCTGGGGATGCGTCTGTTTGTGACCTACAGATCAAATCAGCCTCTCTTGGACAAAGAGTAGAGAGGATCTTGTCCTTTTCCTTCCATCCCACGAGGTCATTTCTGGAACAAATTCACCCACTTCATTTTGAGTCCATGCTGCATTATATTCCATAGGGATAAAGGAGAGTCTCTGTAGCACCATTAGGAAAATGGCACACTCTTCATAGGGCAGATCACGTAACCTGAGCTCTACCACCTTTTTTTTAATTACTGTTGTCCTTTTATTTTTTTTCCTTCCTTTTTTTTTGGGTTGGGGGTGGGGGGATTCTGGTCAAAGAACTAGTTACAATCCAGATTTGCACAGCAGAAATTTATATGTACATTTTTTCCATAATTTCTCTTTTGTCTCCAAATTACATGAAATAGATGGATTTTTAATGAACATGGCAATAAATATATTTAGCATATTTGCCATTTATCAAAGCACCCAGGCAGCACAGTGATGAGTGCTCGAAAATAGACAGTGAGACATAAAAGCCATTTTTGCATTATAAAAGAATTCACAGACTAGCAAGCATCTACTTAGTCACTTTTTGATTCTGGAGTGCTCTGTATTTATATCATCAACCCTTAGGCAAGATAAAATGAGTATTTCTGTTGCTCTGTTTCAGATTAATTTTGTTTGACGAACTACAATTCAACTGCTTGTTCACACTCAATTTCACATAATTATGAGGACTTTTTGTAGATGCAACAAATCAGTGTTGCATCACACCGCAGAACAGCACATGCTATCTCTCCAGGAGTGTTTGCAGAGGCGTTTCAAGGCAGTTATTAGCTAAAGGGACTTGACTGACACCCATCTTTGTCTTGAATTACCTTTGTATATCAGAAAGGTCAAACGAGGATGAACTGTTCTCACCAGGGAAAGTTGCCTGCAGAGAAAGCCCATGAGAAACCTCTCCCTGGCTGCTGTGAGAGGGGCTCTTCAGTGTTCTCAGCACATGTTTGCAAGGGGAGGCATTCAAAACTGCTGTATGTGGAGGGAGGGAGGGCCATGAGAAATCTGAACCTCTTAGAAATGCTGCTATGCCTTGCACAGGGAGCAGTGAGTGAAGACTAATGACAGGAGTGCAGTGTGGAGGTAGATTACCAATTTGTCACCCAAACTAAAAGCTCAGTGTGACCCTGGAAATCAATTTAACACAAAGGACACATAAAGAAATTCTAGTCAGGGCCACAACCATGTATGACCATTTACTAAATGACACAGAGTTAACTGAAATAGTAGCAGAGTGTCTCATTTGCCAGATGTTCTGTTCAAACTACTTGGGAGGGCAAAAAAATAGTCGCCCTTTCTTATAAAGTGTTGCTACCTCCTTCACTCATCACTGGTGCATGGTACTACGTATTGAGATGCAGGAACCAGGAAATCCAAACTCCTGTAGTATCAGACTTATTTTCCAAAATAAGGCTGTAAATGCAGGACTATTGGGGTTGGATGGAGCACATGCCAATTCTCATGGTGTGGTCTGGAGGCAATCCTCTTTATTGAACAAAAATCAAAGGGGCTTCAACAAGTCCTAGGCTGAGAATGAAGTAATGCAAACTCAGTCTGGACCCAACAGAGCATCTATTTTTTCAGTCTGAATTTGTTCTAGCAAATAAAAAGCGAGTAAGCAAAACAGGACTCAGATAGTACCTCTTTACACATATTGTGGGAATGCAGTTCCAGGGGATCTGTACACATCACAGGGATTTTTTTGCTGTGGAGTGTGGAACATTTTTATTGAGAGGTGGGTGTTGAATGCATGCATTTGGACTGTGTGTATGGCATTGGTGCCTTGTACAAAAGAGTTCTTCCTCCTCTGTCAGTCCTTCAAACAGGTTTCTGTATATCTGCAAAGGTGTTTAAGCAGTTGGCTAATGAACTTCAGGATAATCTACTGGTGCAAATCACATCAGCTCTGTTGACATCATGTCAGTTCATGTTGAGGGTGCGGATGCAAATCAACAAAAGCGCCTACAAGTGGGACTGAGGGGCATTTTTATGACATGAATCATCTTCAAAATCATTTTAATGCCTAAAGTCCAAAGGTATTTATGTCGCTGCCAACCTTGGACTGAAGATGTTCTATTACTGCATGTCCCAGAGCAGCTGCATGCTTTGTGCTGCAATCCAAAGCCAAGGGCCAAGCTCTCAGAGCTCTTCTCTTGGAGGCCACCAGAGGCTCCTCTTCCAGGGGGTTTCTCAGAGTTGCAGGGATGTCCTGGCCTCAAGCTCTTGGAGCCTGCTTGGCACACACGCAGATGTGGCCACAACACATCCGAGGAAGATTGGTGTCTGCAGGTGAAGAAATATCTTCTGGGTCTCAGGGCTTGGCACAAAAAAATATCACATATATCTATCCACATACAAAGTCTAAGAAATTATTTTTATATTTTTGTAGTGCACAAATAAATGCCTAACAGGGTCTTGGAGAGGGGGTTTAGAATGTAGTGCAAATCCTGCTTTTCCACATGGCTGTTACAGTCCCATCGCAGCACAGCTCCCATGAGTCAGTGCTTGTAGGACTGACAGTACTTTGGTATTGATTAAAACCTGTTAAAACAGTGGAATTAAGTACCCATGGGAAACCTTCTCAGACTGAGATATTATGCCCTCTGTTGCCATCTGCTAACCTCAGCCATCAGGTAAACCTTTCTGATTGTAAAACTGGAAAAATTTGCATGCTCATTTACTCCATTCACAGCAGTGTGTCCTTTTACCTGCTAAGAACATCATCAGCAAAACATGGGACCATTTAGCTGTGAGAGCACCTCACCAGTGCCCAGGGATGTGAAATCCAGACCTGTGGTGGAAGCAAAGTATGTCTGAGGACCATGTAGGGGAGGGTGAGCACAGGGCCCACAAAATGAGTGGCAGTTTTGGGGATAGCGGTTCTGCCCAGTGTGTCTCGCTGCTAGATCCTCAGACACTGATTCACAGCCACCATGGGCTGAAGCTCCTCCTGCATTTGGGGACTTCTAACATCTCCTGTTCATTGTGTTCAGGTGTGGAGGCACATGCAACAGCCTGGCTAAAGATAGCAGACAGATTAAAAGCTGTTTGGACAGGCACAGGAGAGGGACAAATCCCCACCTGCATCCACACAGGTTGACAAATCAGCAGCTTGTGGTCACTACAGTCACTTTCTACACCAGGAAATGCAGTCTCACAATCAAGGCTCAGAAAGGAAATTACTTCCCTCCTAAGCTACCTGTTGCTAAAGCCTTTTTTTCTTCCTACAAGGTCTCCATTTGGGCCCCAGATTTGAGCATCTATATGACCCTAGGGCAGGGAAGCATGGCAGGCCATCCAATCAAAGCTGCTCTTAGGTTACTACTTTTACATTGGTGAAAATCCTCCCACCTGAAGGAGCTAGGATTGTGGCTTCGTGCCCCCCAGCCTGGGTCCCCTCAAGAAGGGGCAGTGACCATGCTCTCCAGCAAGCCCTGTGCTGTGATGCACCATCTCGCTGCTGTGGGAGCTCTCTGTCTGGGGGTCATCAGCACTCATGAGGAACAAAACCCATGCAGAGAAGTCAGTGAAGGCAAGCCCCTAGTGAAGGAAAATCTCAGGAGCAAATTTTTACTGATGAAAGCTTAGTTGAGGATGAGAGATGCCCATTACTAGTTTAAACCTGGGCAGATTTGACATACTGAGTATATTTGAGTTAAATTTATATCAGCTTGAATGGATGCTTTAAAACTGAGCTAATTTATACCTAAAATGGAACAGATGTTTCAACATGTTTGTAAATGTAATTGATGTAGGAGCCAGATTCCTCAGATAATCAACAAAGGGAAATATTCTTCCCACCTATGAGGGTGGCTTTCAGACCTTTGCTCTCTGACCTCTCTGTTGGCACACCTCTCCTTTCCCCACTGGCTATTGAGAGAGTTCAGGGTGATGAGGAAGCTAAATTAAACTGTGTGATAGTATTTCACATATAATCTGCTTTAACTTTTGGTCAGCCCTGAGGTGGTCAGATAGTTGGACTAGATGATCATTGTAGGTCCCTTCCAACTGAAATATTCTATTCTATTCTATTCTATTCTATTCTATTCTATTCTATTCTATTCTATTCTATTCTATTCTATTCTATTCTATTCTATTCTCAATTAAAAACCCACTTGCTTTGTATAGATTTTATTGTGAGTTGTTGAAGTCATTTAAATGCAGTTTTAAATCCATGTGGGGGACGGTGGGTAAGGCAGAAGAAAGATCAGGCAAGAAGGACCATGGAGGATGGAAGAAAGCTCAAGGGTTCACAAGAAAAGTGAAATCCATGGAGATGAGGAAGGAAATAAGTCCCTGTTTCAATCCATCATTGTCCTTCTTATACAATCTTGTCTGGTCTGTGGCGTTCTTTCTTTATGCATTTAGCCTGACTAAGCAAGCCAAAACTCAGACTTGGGACATTATCCTAAAACCCAGAGAATTACACTGGAGACAAATTTAGTCCCCTTGACTTTGCTCCCGTGATTCTTAGATTAACTTGCTACCTGAATTAAAGCATAATTGATTGGCACAGCTAAACACAGAACCTTTTCTGTCTCATTCACCTCAGTCACTAAACGCATCTGTAACAAACCCCAGAACAGCTGGTTTCACATATGATGCTGAACAGCCCAGGGACTCCATCACAGAGGTCATACCTCTTGCCAACCTTATGATCCAAACTGCATAGGACTGTGTTTTGTCTGCCACTAAATGCTCTTGGACTTAATCTTGGCCACCAAATGCCACACTAGAAACTGGAAAATCTTCTAGAAAAGAAAATGGTCGGTGTGGAAATTCTGACCCTCTGTGGACTTAGTTGGTTGTTCCTGTATTTTGAAATATCGTAAGCTGTATGGCCTTGCAGTAGCTTGGAAAACACTGGTAAAAGATAGGGGCATCTAGAATTCACATCAGTATCTTTTACATTAGAGCAGTACTTCAGGCTTTTAAAAAACATGGGGTTTTTGTATTAATTTATAGCACACATAAATTTGATGTTAACAGCCATTCATGCTCAACATTGTCTTGCATGACATTTGTTTGCAATGTTTTATTTTTAAGCTTCTATATTTTGCAGAGTTGCCGTAGCCTGGCCTTGAATTTCACAGAAATGAGTAGCATCAATTTTATGTTGTTTTGTGGTTTACTCTGGAAAAGGAGATAGTGGTGGAGATTAAATCAAGTGCTCAAAAATAAGCAAGTGCTTAAATGCTTTGTTGGATCTGAACCAGAATAATAAAACTTGGGAATGTGCATGTTTTACCGAGGAGCAGCACGAAAAGTACCATTTTAGTTAATCAAAAAATTATCTTGCATTCTTTATTTTATGAAAAGATTCCTAGTGCTGTTCTTTTGTACTGAATCATCTTTTAATGCATGCATCCATGTGGTTTGAGTATGAGACTCCTAGTATTTATCTAGTTCATTATTCCTGTGCTATTCAAATGGTGCCTCATGTGGCCTTTATTTCACACTGTGTCCTTTACTACCAAGCTGCAGTAGAAAGACAAAGCATGCCAAAATGAAAAATAAAACAAGGATTGTAAATTGCTCACTTTTCCCTACTGCTTTGCCGCAGACAAGGTTTATCTGAAGCCCCTTGTTAACATGTCAGCTAACAAGGGAATTGGTTTGCCTTTTCGCTAGCTGATTGGTAGTAGTGAAGTGCAAGCCAATTTAAGATATTTTTGGATAGCTGGATGCTGAATTACAGGATTTCAAATTGCAGGAGGCATTCTCTAAAATACCAGTCACATAGGTTAATCTTATCTAACTTGATAGAACCTACAAGTTTGGGAGGCTTTTTTAGGTGTGAAAAAGGTCATAATAAGGAAGAAAATGCTTTTTCAGTAATGAGACACAGCAATGTCAGTGGGAGCTTCTCTTTAATTACTTCAGGACTCCATTTTGCAAAGAGCAGAACAGCACTGTTCAACCCTGAGACTAAACTGAAACTAATACTGAAGTACACACTTGAAATTCGGGATGTCATTTTCACTGACACCTGTGTTCCTCTTTATAATTTTACTTTTATGCATATGAACAAGAGAAAGTCTTAGCAGATCAGGCCAAGGGCTTTGCTTTCAGAAAGACAGAGCCCTTGGTACTGTGAAAAGAAGGAGTGACAAAACCATGCCCCAGCCAATATTCCTGTCTCTCTGCAACAACAGTGGTTCAGTCTGCTGCTGCTGAGCACAAAATTCAGCCCTCTGAGAACCACCTAGAAAATGTAGATGACTACTTGTCTTTTGGCATACTGTGCTCCACTTAAACAGTAATTTGAGTCAATATTCTGACCTTGGTGCTCTGGATTATATAAATATCTCTCTATTGATGGTTGCATGTTAATAAAACTATTGATACAAAGGGACTGCTTGACTTAAGAAGAATGTCTCCCTGTGCTTAATATTAGGCATAGTTTTAAAGTTCAGCTCAGGTTAGTTAGAAGCTGGTGGCAAAAATGAAGCATTTTACCTCCAGACTCACTTCATTAAAAAATCTAAACAATTAATATTGCTGTGATTCTAACTAGCAATTGAGACTAACAATCCCCTTTTGTTCCACAGGGACATTAGCTTCTGTAAAGAGGTGCACTGTCAAGTGAGTCTAGCATAGCATCTCATATGGTATACAAGCTTTCATATGATAATCAGGGCTGCCTATCATTAGCCAGAGGTCAAGTGTTGCATTTAAGCATTCAGTAAATAATAGTGGCCTTTGGTAATGATATCAAAGACAATGAAAGAGTTTACATTAGTTTTCCTTGACCATGTTCTTGCAGAGAAGATCATTGTGACACTGAAATCTGTGAAAAAGTTTATAGACCACATGTCAAACTTCATAAAATCCAGTTTCCTTTGGGAAAGAGTGCTGGGAAGAATTTTTCAGAGGCAGTTAATTTAGGCCAGTTTTGTGCAGAAACTAGACCTGTCAGTAGGACTTCAAGTGCAAAGACAGTATTTTATTTCTCTTGTAAAGATCATCAAATTAAACCATATATTATAAAGCATGAAAAAAAAATTACACCAGAAAGGTAAAAATCTGCAATCATGTAAGTTACTGGCGCTGCTGAGGAAGGTGAAAACTGGCAGCCAAAGTGCAGAGAGGATGGCCCGATGGTAAGCAAGTGCATGGAGTCAGGAGACTCCCCCTGTGGCATCTGAGTTTGTGTGTCATATTGAGCTCTGGGAGGAAAGTCAGGAAGATTTCCTCAAAGAGAAAAGGGACATAGAAGGGCACCCAGTTTCTGTTGCCTTTGCAAATCAACCCTAAGTGCAGAAAACTGTTATCAGTGAAGGAAAACTAAAAGACACTTTGTGGTGGATGGACCCAGAGCCTTCCTACCTTCCTCCTTGCTGCCTCCCTCCAACATCAACTGAAGCAAAGCATGAGCACCAGTGGCCAGTGAGGGACTTAAAAAAATGGATCATTGCAGACCTCTCACTAAATAAATCACTGTTGTAAAAGACTGCTTATCCTTTCCACTGGGAGTTTTCTAAAGCACACGCACAAATATCTATTTTGCAAGAGCAAAGGTTTAAATTGCCCCAAATTCCTGTGTCTCAACAGCTCTAGTCTGTTGTGCACCCCCTTAAGGACTGACATTGGCCCTTAGTTACTGGAAAAACAGGTTCATTTACCCCATCCAGCTGGGTAATTTCTCCTCTCCATACTTTTTAGAAGTGAAATATATGATAATCTGAACTAGTTCACGCACAACTTCCTCGCGCATTAGAGCCTCTGGCTTCTGTAGTCATTCCTCTGCAAATGCCTCAGAGGATTATCCTGGATTCAATATTCTGAACAAATAAACACATACAAACAGGAATACACATTTCAGGTTTTAATTAAAAGGCCTTCTTTGGATGACAGGATGTTATTTATTATAATAAGCACATTATCCCTTGAAAGCTTGTTTCAATTTTTTTCTTTTTCTATTTTTCTTTCTTATTGCCCTGTGAGTTGTTCTATTTTGATGGGACAGTATAAGTGTCTATACAACAAAGGATGAGAGAGAAAGACAGTAGCTGTGAAATATAGTTGCAAACAGAATGAATTGTATGTATGAATTGTCATCTCATACATCAGTTCAAATCAACTTCTATTAGGGGACCTGAAAAGAGGTGCAGACTATTATATGCCTGCCTACAGTAAAGCTATGAGGCATCCTACTTATATATTTGCTGCTGAGTACTGTTATTGGGCAAGATAGGCCACAAATCACACTAACTAAGACAATTCTAAATAACTCCTGGATCCCTTTACAGCTATCACTTCTTGCCTAGCAAGCCTTCAGATGGAAGTCACTGTCTATAAGAAAGCTCTTCTTGTTTGTGACTATTCTTTCAAGCTGAAAATGGACAGTAATTGAAGATCATTGAAAACAGATTTAAGAATATGTTGAACAGCTTGCATGAAACAGGAAAACCCATACCAGGCATTACTTTTTTTTTTCAAGTTAAAGAGACAAAAATTGCAATAGTCAAAAAAAAAGGGGGGGGAGTTTAAAATGTAGGCTTATAGTGGTGAGAAGACTAGGGGAGGAAGGATGGCTGGGGAAAATCAGAGGTGAAGTACATCTTGCTGCTGTCCTCAAGTGGCCCAGAAAACAGGGGAAGTAGCTAGTGCGTTGGTCTCACAGTCCCTTTCCCCCACAAAAACCCTCCTGCTGCCCTAATGTAAACTGAAGGACGTGTAAGTGAAGGGTGATTTCCACAGTCCCCTGCAAGGTTCCTTAAAAAAGCACACAAGTGTTCAGCTTGTCTATTAGATAGTGATGCAAATAGTACAAATAATCCAAAACAATTTTTATGTACTCTGATACAACCTCAGAGATAAAAGGATTAAATCCCACTTGTCCTAACAACTTTCAAGAAGTCAGCCTGAAGGATTAACCATTAGAAACAGAAATGCAGTGTACTAGGAAAAGAGAAAAAGAATTCAAGATTTGCCAGACTACATCAGCTGCTTTTGGGTCAGCAGTGGTATCAGGTATCTTGCAACCAGCAGCCATAAGGCTGCTCAGAGAGAAGCAGCTTGGAAGCTGTAGAATGAGGTACATATCACCTTTGCCTACAGAGATCAGGATGCAGCCAGCGCCATGAGATTGCCCGAGGCTTCTCCTGACTCCTCTATCTCTCAGCACTAGAGCAATTCCACTCCTTTTAATGTGAGCATGCAGGGTTTGACTTGACCCTTGGCAGGCTGGCCAAGCAATATCTCCAAAGCAATATAGCTGCTCACTTGCTCCATATCTACCAGTTATCAATCCTGACCAGCCATTTCAGTCTCATATCCTGGGGCAGAGCCAGAGAGACAAATGGCTCTCATTAAGCAGAGTCATCGATTTTTAATGTCACGATTGTCTGCTTTGGCCTCTTGCACAAAACCACGGGCAGAGTTTCAGTCCACTCCTCTTGCGTCATATCTCTTTTACCTGATTTGGAAAAGGACAAACTCTCTCTCACCCTCTCTTCTTTCCAGTTTAAATATCCCTTACTTTTGCCAGCCCTCCAAATCTCCTTCACCAGGGCTGCTGTGAACACCTTTGCAGGGGTTGCATCCTGTGGGTGCTGGCAGAAGTGCAGGGACAGTGCTGGTGTGTTACAGCAGCAGGTCCCCTGTCACCAGATCCCAGCTCTGCCCCAGTGCTGCGTGCCCTCTCAGGTACACACCTCATGACCTCATGTACACCATAAAGTCTTGTGCCATGCCCTGTAATGTGCCCTTTGAAATTAGGGCAAACCAATGCTGAAGCTGGCCTTTTGTTAGAAGGCCATCTGGTTGTTCGTGTTAATACTCAGAGAGCCAAAAACCAGGTAAATTAAAAGCCTGTGGGGTTTCATAAGCCTGGAAAAAAATCTGATCTTGGCAAAGCCAGTCATTAGCCATGTCCTTGGACTTCCTTCCTCTCGTGGCAGCTTCACAGTGGCTTGCTTGCATCCTGCCCCAGCATTGATTATTTGTTGCATGCTCTTAGACAGTCTGCCTGCACTGCTAGTGGGATAATCCCTTCCTTATCTTCCCTTGGACCTCTTGTTGCTAACAACCCAGTCCTCCCTTTCAAAGTCTTACATACTTCTGCCTACTTCCCTCCTAAGCTGTAAATCCACTTAATCTCTTTCCAGAGTTTATACCTCAGAAACTTGAATTCTTTCAAGAATTGCAAGGGCCGCTTTCTAAACCACACCATAAAGAACTTGATCTCACACAATACAGGTATAGGAAAGGAAAAAATGCAAAGCAGCAAATGCATTCCAAGGGAATCTAATATTTCATTAATGAGAGCTGCTGAGCAGCTTCCAATTTGCTTCTGCCTCTTGGCAGAAATAAAGTCAAAACAAGGACATTTTTTCATTCACGTACCCCACTTGGATGTTGAGTACCCTCAAGCTCACAGTATTTCTCAGATGTTCTCAGATGTTTCTGCTTCTCTGATGAAAGTTTGTTAATTTTTTAAACTTATTTTTTATTTAATGCATAGCTGTAAAGCAAGGAAGTAAGGGAGAAATCACATGAGGGTTAGAGATACCTCTTTACTTATGACCCAAATTAAATCTCATTAAGTTGGTCATGTTGGCTCAAACAAAAGTACCACTCAATCTGTTACCCTGCCTTCAACAATAGCCAATAGCAGATGCTGAGGGAAAATACATAAAGGCCCATGCAGCATGCGCAACGTGTCCTTCTGTCTATCTGTAGCTTAGGGAACTTCAAGAAAACTGCTGGGGATTTATTTTTACTATTGTGAACAATAGTTCTTGATGTACCTTTTTCCCACATGTACAGCAAAATAATGTTTTAACATCCAGTATTTAATCATTTTAACCCACTAACATTTTTCACATCTGAAGCATCTTGTGAAGGTGAGTTCCATAGCTGAAATACACACTGTCTGAAAAGCACATCCTCCCGCCTCGCCTAACTGCTGTCCCTGGTGACTTCACTTGGATTATCTTGGTTTGTATCTTTAAAAATGTAATGAAACCCTTTCCTCTGTTCATCTCCACAATGTTATAAACTTCAGTTGTTTCCCTATGCTATATGTTATCTAAGCTGAAAAGTCCTTATCTGTTTAATTGCTCTTTGCAGAGCCTATTGCACACCTCTCTCTGTGGCTCATCTAGTTCTGAGTAGACCCAAGCTGCATGCAACATGTCAAATACAGGGGCACAACAGGCATGCTCAGTGGCACATTCAGTGCTCCCTTCCCAATAATTGCCAAACCCCTGTTTGTATCCAGGACTTCTGCCTTGCAGGAGGTGTCCCTGAACTGCCCACAGAGGCTGCAACATTTCTGCCTTGAGCTATGGTGACATACTGGTGTGGGTGCTGGTGCCTGGTTCTCTCCATAGGTGTTAACTTTGCATGTGTTGATAAGAAATTGTATGGGTCATTTTTTCAAAGTACTCAATACTTTGAGATCCTCTGCAATTCTTTATGATTCTTCTTCATTTTTTTTACCCTGAAAAATTTTGTATCATCAGTAAGTTTTGCATGTCCATTCACCTCCCTTTCTCAAGATCTGGAAATATACTGAGCAGGTCTAGTAATCTCCTTCCACTATGAAAACTGGCCTTGTCCGCTGTTTCCTCTTATAAAAAGTTATTGAGCTATATTAAGTAATACCTTCTCTTCTACCCCATGACACTTCACCAAAGCTCTTTGAAACGGAAAAGCACAGTGGCTCATATGTTCCAATACTCATGTTTCTTAACTCTTTGAAGGAGACACAGCTTTCCTCAGCAAAAACTAGACAACTCTTCCTCAAGACAGTGTATATATCCTCCTTTCCTTCTTCCAGCTGAGATTATTTAGCTTAATTCTACCTCCAGCCAGCAGCTCCGTACACAAGCTTACCAGGGTCACCCTTTCCTACATCCCCATGGAACATTTTCTTTGATGCTGGCATGTGTCACCTCCTCTGTCCCTGGTTTCTCACCCTCTCAGACAGCAGACTCTCAAAATACTTGGCTGCCTGATGATGGCATTGCAAGTAACTGGTCAGCAATTATACTGTGTTTATACTTTTAATTTATTTATAGAAAGTAGGCTTGTTTCTAATATTGTTCTCCTTTTGAAACGTGATAGGCTCTTGGCTCTTCCATTTCTACAATAATACTGAATTTGAAATGTTACAACAAATGTAACAGAGCACCTTTGTGACAGTTACATCTTGAACTACCCCTGCTCAGCACTGAAGGAAGATTTGCCTTTTTTTCTCTTATTATCAGGCAAAGTGCTAAAAGAAGCTACCATCTGTGGTACCTAAGATGTAGCCCCCCAGCACTGTGCTCCATTATGCAATTTATTCAGCCTTAATGGGACTAGATGAAATCTTCCATTATTACTCTGTTTTCTGCTTTTACAGCCCCTGTGACCTTGTTTAAAGGTGAATATCACTATCCTTGTCAAGGGGTTTCTTGCCTACCTGAATCCTCTGCTCTTCCTACTTGGGCACGGAATGTCAGGGCATTGAGTTTCTGTGATATTAAATGAAACAAGTTTTCTGATCTACTGCAATATTTTCTTCTGCATTTGCAGTGGGTGTTCTTTTCTCTAGATTGTACCATAACAAAAGACCATTCAACTGTACAATTTGTCTTAACTGCTGTCAACATAGAACTCACTGCAGGGCAGCAAAGGTGCGTTCTTACCTGCAGCTGCTGCATGAGCAAATCCCACTGTTGTTGAACCCAGCACAGAGTCTCATGCTAAGCCCTTAGCTTCATCTCTTACCCACATCTGACCTGGAGAGCACCAGCTCTTTTCCCATCTGTTCCACCAACACCAGCCAAGGGCATCTAGAGCAGACACTGAAAACAATAATGTGTGCAACATGGTTACTGTGACAGCATCCTTTTGAAATAATGTTAGATTGCACAGCAGATGAAAAGGTGGTGGTGGTAGTGGGAGTTATTTGGACCCTCTTTTCAAGGATAGGCTGATTTCCCCTGTAAAATGCCACTGCATCAGCTGGTGAGGACAGAGCACATAGTTGACTTTGCAGTGACTTTTGGAGCGTGCAGGTTAAATTTCATCAGCACTGCGTGCACACAGCGCACAAGGTAGTAGCAGTCAGTATAAATGGGAGCTCGAACATACTTACTGGCTCCCCAAGAGAAAGCCACATCCCTGCCATACCTATGTCAGCTGCTGCTTTTTGGCAAAGGTACAAATGGTAAAAACAATCCGAGAGGTGCTAAAAGTGAAGAATCGATCGCTATCACTGCCTCAGCTTGGGAAAAGGGCTAAACAGGCTGTAATAAGTGTCAGATTTCTACAACTGCTCTTTCTCCACGAGGAATAAGCCTATCCACTCCTCGCTGGCTACGCTGAGGTCAAGGCCGCACCAGAGGAAGTCACTGCCATTAGCAGACATGAAGACAAGATCTGGTGTGCTGGTGGGATCTGTCTGAACTCTAGGTTGAAATAAGAGCAGCTAACCACTATTGCTGCTAATGCAAATCCTCAAGTATTTTGATTTCTTAACAGGAAAACAATACATTTCAAACTTCAGACAAATTGTAGATAGTCTGAAAGGGCCAGTCCGTCCTTGGAAAAATGCATGGTATTGGAGCTGCTGCAGTGCCACGTATTTCAGCTGTGGCATGAGCCGTCCCCTGGTGCCCATAACACGCTGAAGCTCATCTAGCTCAGGGCTGGCCCATGCTGGCTGGGCTGTTCCATGTCAGTGCACACGACTCCTCGCTCGGTGCCTCTCTGAGCAGCCACTGCCAGTTGCTTGGAAGCAAGAAGATTCTAGAAGAAACAAATACAAATCAAAGTACCCACAGAAAAGTTTATTCTTGGAGGTTGGTTTTTCTGCCCAGCAGAAAGTGGGTTTAATTCTTTCAAACTTTATTTTAATCCTGTCTAATGTGACTACGAATATCTCCTTTGCCAGTCTTGTTGTATAACCATTTTTCCAGCCAAGCTCTGCAGCTGGCTGCCAGGCTCTCCTAGGGAGATGAACCACCCAGAAGGGCTCCCTTGCAACTCGCTTACTTGCCGCTTTGCATTTCAGCTAGCACTCCCTGTCGTGGCATGTTGTATCAGCTGTGACTAACAACACTGGTTTCAATAGCCCTGAAGCTGAGGAGGGGGAAAATACAATCATGAGATGCTCATGCATTGCCAGGTCCTGGTTCTGCCCAGATGCAGGGCTAGCTGGCCTGACAGGGACAAACACCTGCTTGAGAAACCAGTTCTCTTCTTCTTTGCTCCCACCTCATGTGTAGAGACCCCAGAGAACATGCCCAGGACATGTCTTTAGAGTAACTTTTGTCTTGTCAGCAGTGACTGCATTAAATTTTGCTGTGATCCAAGTCAGAATAAAAAGAAAAGAAGCCTCTCTCAGGCTGCTGCTAGACACAGCAGCTGTGTTATGACTGTGTGCCACTTGACTATGTGCAACAGTGTTAGGCCATTACAGTGTGGTCTTGATTCTCTGGAATAAAATAACTGCTCTGCCAGGTCACTCCCACTATGGGAGTGAAGCTGTTTATATCTTTCCTTAAAAAAAAAAAAGAAAAATCTCGACCAGCTCCAGAAAGCATTATTGAATTCAAATCTCCTTCCACAGTGTTTTTTTCTTTTCTACCTTTACCAATCCTGTCACACAGGAATCCCACAAGCATCGGAAGGGATATTGCAGCGTGACACACATTCGCACATACAGGAGCCTGTTTTTAAAATGTCACCCAGTGCAAGTGTCCTGAGGAAACTCCCATCTGTCATTTTGCAGAAAAAACATCACAGAGGAGCAATTTATAAAGGCCGTATCCAAGGCTCTGAAGACACAGTTCTTTCACGTGTACCTCTCTGCTCTTGTACTGGCTGTCTGCTAACCACAACCTCTCCACACAGCAACCTCTTGCTAATGCATCTTGCTTATGAACAAAAGGAGAGTAGAGGGGGGTTTGTTTGTTTATTTTGGAATGATGCAGAAATATAGTGCCTTTTTTTCTCCTTTTTTTTCTTTTATTTTTCTTTTTTTTTCTTTTTCTCTTTTTTCTTTTTTCTTTTTTTTTTTTTTTTTTCTTTTTTTCTTTTTTTTTTCTTTTTTTTTTTTCTCTTGCTATCAAGGTAGTTACACAGCCAGCTCTTCCTATCTGAACTTGTTTGTGTGGGCTAGCAACACCAGCATTTAGATCACCTGCGGTGTGGTGTGGTATGAAGGAGCCAAAAATCAGGCCCTCTCTCTTCATTTATACTTCAGCAATCTCATTTATATGGAGCAGAGAGCTGGAATAGCAAACTTGCTTCAGTGTGGCCAGTTGATTTATAAGGTGGCATAAACACACAGTGCTGCTCCAAGGCTGAAGATTACTTTGGTTAGCTGCCCTACTTCCATTAGCGTTAGGTCACTTGAGAGTTATTTAGTCAGAGCTCCATTTCAGGCACAGATGTGTGGTCAGAGCTCACTTCCGTGGTTCCACATGCGCTGGCACCTGCCCCTGATGTCCCTGAAAATCACCTTATTCTTTCAGGTGGCCTCACCTGAGTTCATGTACTACCTAAATTTACAGCAAGGGAAGCCATCCTTTTGAAGACAACTTTTTTTTTTTCTTTTTTTTCTTTTTCTTCTATTTCAGTGTCCTGGCTGGTCCTGAGTGAAATTTTCCCTGGTGGGATCAGAGGCCGGGCCATGGCTTTGACATCTAGCATGAACTGGGGTATCAATCTCCTCATATCCTTGACGTTTTTGACTGTAACTGGTAAGATTTCTCTGTGTCCTCCCAAGCTGATATTCTAGCGAGCAAAATGAATCTTTCTTATACAAACAACATTGCTAAAATTGCAGCCGTGATGACCCAGGAGCCAAATTCAGATCTCCATTTAGGTGCTGTTTGTTAGTGCAACTTCACTGTTTCCAAAACATCTTTCTAAATTTGTGCTAGTAACTACAGCCTCACAGTGCTGGCTATCAGAGCACCTTGCACATTGACTCCATAGGCTGTGAATCCCAGCTTTTAAAAGCGCCATTGCCTTAATAGGTTGAAAATACATAATATTTAGGATTTAGTCCTGCATCTTCTGAAGTCAGTGGAAGTTCTGTGCTAGATCAGACTGCAGCTTTTCTGTTCAAACACTTTTGCAGACAATCCCATTGAAATAATTAATTTTCAAAGGAATGTCCTGGCTTTGAGAAAATTTCCTTTAGAAAAGGTGTCTTTGTAAGGTGAAAATGTTTCATGTTTTAATGTTGGTGTTGAAACTCATTGACTGGCAAATACTTTAATTTTATTTCTTACGAAGTTTTTCAAATCTTAGTTTTCAGTCTTATTCAGAGGAAAATATGTGTTGAAAATCAAAATATATAAGGGAACAGAAATTCCAGGTTTCTTTTACTCTACATTACTCTCCACCAGAGACAGGCAATCAACCCACAAAAAGTTGAGGTGGTTTTCATCCTGTTAGATGCGTTCTGAGACGAATTTTAAAATGAGTGTGATCTGTGACTAAAATTAGTTTCACATTAGTGTTTTTTTTCTTTAAAAAAAAAAAAAAAAGACAGAGAAAAACCCCTGAGTACTATCTTGATTGAAACTATGCTGGACCAAAATAATTGTCTCCACATTAGCACTTCAGTTAGATCAAGGGTCGTCTTCAGAAGAAAATCATCCAGTTGCCTCCCCTCACTGCGCTTTGGTTCGCATACAGGGTAGTCCTGAATTACACAAGCTTTTGGCCAAAATCAAATCAGAAAATGCATTGTGAATGCACTCCAGCTGCCAACATGTGCTCTAGTCCTTATACCAGACTAGAGCTATTCCTAGGAAATCTCACTGAAAACAGATAGTACAGACCTTGGGTCCTCAGCATCTACTGTTTCGCCTGAAGACCTTCTCCTCTCGTGCAGCATTAGTTGTTAATGCACACCTAGCCATTATACTGCTCTCTGTTTGAATGAATGCAAGGCTGCAATAACTCTGTTGGTTTAGCTGTGTCTAATCTGGATTTATGAAAGCGCAACTATCAGCAAATATGTGTTCCTAGTCTACGTCAGAAAGGCAGAATTGGAAATTCTGTCTTCAAAGGAATATATATGGAGGTCATGGTGGCCAGCAGCACCTGCACTTAGGTATCTGATGCAGAAGATAATGGCTGGATTAGCAGCTTCAGCTGCAATTTTTAACTGATGACACAACTGGCAAATGTCACAACTGTCTGGCTTAGTTTTAGCAGGGAAAAGGGATAATGAAGCTGCACCAGCCTGTTTGGTTTGTATAAGCTTTACTTTGCAGAGGCTGAAGAGTACATCTCTCAGCCTGAGGACCTACCTGCCCCTGGACTGCAGGCTCAGAAAGCCACTAGTTCTTGGCTGACCCCGTTAGGAGTTCACTCTTGGATCCCTTTCTGGTGCAGGACACATGACTTGCACAGGAAACGCTGGGAACTGACAGGCGGGAAGGATTAGCTGGAGATAATTGCAACAGTGTGAAAAATGCTTGGGTTTGTTCCATGAAAGAATGTGCAAAACCAGACACAAGTAGAAATTCAAGGCGCTTGTGACCCCTAGTGCCTTTGCACAAACCAGTAACAATGGCTACTGATGGTTTTCATCCAGAGTGCCTGCAAGCAAAATGAATTAACAGGCTCATGCTAAATGGGTCAACATGGGCTCATCAATTTTCTTTCATAAAGAGTATTACAAAAAGTAAAACTACTCCTTCAAATTATGGCCAGGCACAAAGAAGTGAGCTAAGAATAAATGCCTAGCTTCTTTCTAACTTCTCCTGTGTATTAGGGGCTGTATCACATAAAAATATGGAAACAGAAAAAAATAGTAGTATTCAAGAATTAAAAAAGACATGTTTTCTTCCTTTGTAGAACTCATTGGCTTGTCCTGGGTGTGCTTCATTTACACAATAATGAGCCTAGCATCCCTGGCTTTTGTTATTGTGTTTATACCAGAGACGAAAGGATGCTCTTTGGAGCAAATATCCATGGAACTAGCTAAACAGTAAGTACTGAGCATGTAACCACAACCCCCGGGTGCCAAAGGGATAACGCCTTTCAATTATACACACTAAAAAAAAAAAAAAAAAGCATTGTGTTTTTTCTGGAAAAATTCAATTCTCTCAAGGCTTGAGCTTGTACCTCTCAGTGGCCAAGTAAACATTTCTTTGTTGCTGAAGGAAGGACTAGCCCTAAAGGGATGGTGGTTTCCAGCATCCCTATGAGGAACGCCTCCAGCCAGACCTGGCTCCCAGCACTTTTGCTGACTGGAGTTCCAGGAGAGGAGGTCAACTGTGTTCTCACACTTAGGGTTGTGTGTCTTGGCTTGCATGCAGAAAAAGTGAAGGAGAGAGGCCCTATCTCAAATACTTCAAGGCTCACTGTGAGTTTTTATAGCTCTTCTGGGTAGGCATTTTTTTGTGCATTTACTGAGTCCTGTGGCTCTGTAGACTCTATGACCTCATATCTAAAAAAAGGTTCTTCCAGTATGAGTTTTGTGTTCCCACCTCACCACACAGAAAGGGTAGAAGAGCAATGAAAGGGAGAGTGTTGGTGATATGAATGCCATGCGCCTGCTCCTTTAACATGACCCATTCTGACTGGTTTTGGGTCTTTTGACTCTTGTCTCTTTGCATCCCTCAGAAGTAGAGCGGCCCTTGAAATCACATATACTCAACAAAAGCAGCACATCAGTTTGGAAACAGAATTAAACGGTCTACTGATACACATGCTGTTTACTTACAATCTCCAAGTGCAGGTGTAATTGACCATAAATTAACTGGCAATTTTTGCTATCAATTTATGACTGCCTTCATTCTTTTCAGTTGTTTTTGGCCATAAAAAAAAATATAGAAAAAACTAAGCATCCCTGTTTTTTGAAATGCAGCACTCTCCTGATCTGTTCAAAGAGCTGCTCTACAGCAGCTACTCCCATTTTTTGATTCATCTCAGAACTTATAAAGATAACGAATAAAAGGGTAAAAAAATGATAGGGGAAACAATTTAGTGGACTAAATGTTTGCAGGGCTGATTGGGGTGGGAGTCAGGCCTGCCCACACCCGGTGGCATGGTGCCGCTCTCCAGGCAGCACCGTCCCCTGTTCATCTGCACAGCCGGGGTCAAGGGGCGACGCTGGCACCTGCCAACACCCAGAGAAGGAGGCCTAAGGTAGAAAGAGGTAGAAATAGTCAAACTGAAAATCAGACACACACTTTTTGACAGTGGAAGTAACTAAGGTGTGAACAGCCCAGTGTGATGGGCCCTCCTGTATTTGTTTTTTTTCATAGAATCCTAGAATCGTAGAATGGTTTGGGCTGGAAGGGACCTTAAAGATCATCTAGCTCCAACCCCCCTGCCATCAGCAGGGGACACCTTCCACTAGACCAGGTTGCTCAAAGCCTCATCCAACCTGGCCTTGAACACTTCCAGGGTGGGGGCAGCCACAGCTTCTCTGGGCAACCTGTTCCAGTGTCTCACCACCCTCACAGTCAAGAATTTCTTCCTAATATCTAATCTAAACCTGCCCTCTTTCAGCTTAAAGCCATTTCCCCTTGATTACCAAATAATATTTTTCTAAAGGGTACGCTGCAACTCAGCCAGTCTTGAAGAAGGTTGGTTTTGGGGCAGTTACCCCAGTGCAGAAAGCTATTTGTGCTGCCGGTGCCCACGGGCTCTCCCTCGCAGCGGTCACTGCTGCGTGGGCTGAGGAATCGGCGTCCCTGCTCCAGCACGAGCTGCTCCCCCGCCCGCCCTCTGCTCCCTCCTCCTTAAACACAGACATAAATCCCCGCTGGAGCCGGAGCCGGAGCCGGTGGCGGCCGCCCGGTCGGAGCGTGCGGCGGGGCCGCCCTCGCGCGGGCCGTCGGGGAAGCGCCGGGGCCCGTCGGAGCGTCCCCGGGGTGTTGCGGTGGTTCGCTGCCGGGGTGCGCTCAGCGTGCAGGGCAGCCCTGCCGGACACCCGTGACCCCCGTGGGCAGCAGGGAGAGCGCTCTGCAGGCTGCGTTCAGCGGGAAAACTTTGGTTTTAATCTTTTTTTCTCTTCTCCAGGAAATATGTGAAGACGCCCTTGTGCTGGATGAGGCAGCGCAGGGAGAAACTGGTGCCAGTGGAACTTGCCAAGAGAGAGAAAGGGCAGCTCTACTAGACCCCAGGGCAAAGCAGCCTTCACCAAAAGACTGATTAAAAAAAAAAAAAAAAAAAAAAAAAAAAAAAAAAGATGTCCAGCGATGGTCACACTCTGATGGGACACATGGTCTCTTTATTACACACAAGATATTCTCTCTTTCATTTCTTGGTAGAGTTTCTTTCAGTGGAAGTTTACAGCCAACATTAAAGATTGTTGTAGTTTATAACTTACTGGAAATCTAGGCTACATCTGTTTCAAACCACCATTCCTCACTTCCCCTAAGGTTTCTCACCTCTTATATATATACAGAAGGTGAGTGGAAGTTGGAATATTGTGCACAATTCTAGTTATCCATATGCAAAAAGAGTTCAGCCTAGAAGAGGTGCAAAGAACAACTGGAGCATCAAAGAGAAGGAAGAGCCTGACAGGAGGAGCCCATCAGGTCTGTTGAGCCTAGCAAAAAAGTGGCTGAAAAGGGTTAACAAGGGAAGACAAGGGAAGATTAGGGAAGACAGTGCTATGGAGTAAAAATGGACAACCATGGAGTGTAAAGGATGGTGTTAGTCGAGAACAACTGGGTATGAACTGTTTATGAATTAATTTAGGCTTCAGCTTAACAAAACTTGAAAAAGGGTCTTGTTTAGCAGAACTTAGTTATTTCGAACACAGGGCATGCTCAGCTTATAAGAGGAACTTTGCATACAGTTTCCTGGGAAGGCCAGGATTCAGTGACCTAGGAAATAGTCCTCAGAAAACATTGTCAAATTGTTTAATGGGGGGACATCTGCATAATCCATTACTCTCAATTGAGGATGGCTTTTAAAAGAGGAGATAGGATTTCTTTGGCTCTCCAGTCCCAGGAAAGTTGGAAGCTGGACGTACCAGAGTTGATGCCAAAATAATCATATTTCTCAACACAGGGCACATTCGACTGACTTTGGGATTAAAAAAGCAAGAATTGTGTGGTACAAGGCAACAAAAAAGCAGTTCAGAAACTGTAATCATTGCAAATAATAAATTTTATCAAATTCTTGGTTAGTCCTTAGCAAGTGTACCCTGAAGTACTCAACAAGTCTCTACAAAGGGTTATCTATATGACTTCTATATAAAAATGTAGGTCTTTTATTCTTAGAAGGTTACTAGATTTGTTAGAATAATCAGTAGATAAATATTTATTAGCATATAAATAAATGGTTCTTTGTTTAAAGAAAAAAGCATGCTCTAAAAGCATGCTGGCAGCAGCCACATAGCAGCATTTCTTCCAGCATTTAATTGAGGAAGCAAGACTGACACTGTCAGCTGGAGTGAAGATACTACGTCAAACGAAGCACATGATCCCACTTTATTTGCTGTCTCAAAGCATTAAAACCACCTGACTGTGTCGTGCACTGAAGGAACAGTAATTTACTGATCAGGTAAAGTTTTACTTCTGAGCAGAGCAGATCAGTTCTGATCAGATTCTCACATGTCCACACTTCTAGATACTGAAATTGTAAATTTATAGGAACGTGTCTATTCAGACAGTGACCATGTGTTCAAAACCTGAAAAGAAACTGTTGAAGCCAAGGATGTAATTTGCCAGAAGTCACTGGAAGTGTAGCTAACTCAAGGTGGGAAGAAACTTACTGTCCAAATCTGTACCACAACTTCCCTGCATCATAAACTTTAAGGGAACCAATATCAAAACCCTGTTGGACTTTTGGTACAAAGATCAGGTAAGTAGTTATCACAATGCAGGATTTTTAGCTATGCAGATTCCATGTCATCTAAAACAAACAAAATTGAATTGCTAGGCCACTGGCAAGCTGGTCATCTTATAGCCACCTGATTTTTTCTGTGCTGATCCTAGAGCCAGCAGTCCTCACAATAACCTCACGGGTGCCACGAGACCGAGTGGCTTTCAGGGCTACTTATGCTAGTAGCAGTTTTTGGCATACACAATGTGACAAAGATTAAGTAAAACCTTTTCCTAGGGGTCCATGTGAGCCCTTTTGACATACTCTAAAGCAACGAGGGACCAAGCACACCCAGGACACATGGACAGACTGTAGGGTTGTGTACCGGAGACGTAAGTGACTCAGACCAGAAGGCCCCATCAGAAGCGGTAAGCTCGAAAGCCTTTTGCTCTCATTCCCTAGGGAACTGGCAGGTTCCCATCCCAAACTAAAATTCCACCCTGGTTCTCAGGTGCTTATACCTTTTCTGTAGAAATAGAAAACTTTGTTTTCTATTACTTTGAATTTTTCAATAAAAATTTGAGACCTGCTTAAAATTTTGAGGTCTATAGTTCCAATATTCACAAGAGGCTAGGAGAAGAGGTCCTTTTGCCCCTGCATGGGAGACAGCCCATAGCAAAGAGCCTCCTTGCACTTCCCTGACCTCAGCAGTAACAGTTCACTTCACACTGCAGCAGTAGGAATTGGTGAAAGTTAAGAGTATTCCTGCAACTTCTACACATAGTCAGAAGAAGGATGCAAAATGCATTAGAGCTCAGCCATGGAAAAGTTTCATAGCAATGTGAAACAGGGAGAGCTGGAGAGCAGGGTTTGGAGCAGTGTGAGAGAAGCCATGGATGAGGTGGGCACATGAAATGCAAGGGGAGGTAAAGTCAAGAGACTGACTCTGGCAGTGGGGGGGAAAGGTGCACCTTAAGTTTTTAAGTGTAGATGTTTCATGCACAGAAGGCTGAATTTTATACCTTAAATTTTCACAATTAACTTGGAGGTGTGAGGAATTCAAGAACCAGAACATGGCCAAAACCCTACAAGATTTGGTGGTTGAGGGTGTTATTTACTTATTTATTTGTTTTAATTTGGAATGCTCAGTTCAGCATCCTGATTTTTGCACTTTTGGGATCAGCTCACATTGTGATACATATCCTGAATTTCATTTGTTTTAACCATAGCTCAAGCAAAGAATAGTTTTGAAAAATATCAATGCCTTCTTGATAAACAACACATTCTATTACTGAAACGGGATATGTTGTCAGTGCCATGTGTTGCCTGATGAGTATATGTCTAGCCTGGAAGCCTGACAAGTATTTGTTGAAGAAAAGGAAAAGATCTAGAACTTCTTAAGTGCCAGCAAAGGGCTGCAGGCTGGACCTGCTAATACTGTAAAGCTTTTTTCTTAGATTAACAGTGATATTTTCTTTTTATAAAAGCTAAAAATTCCACTGTCAGTTCTGAACACTTGTAAAATTATCTTGTCAGAAAACAGAATGTATTTTTAGTAAGACTATATTGCAGGAAATGAATGCATTTCCCGATCCGTGACTTTACCAGGTAGTGGATTACCTACATTTCCAATAGCATCCCCATTTGCTCTGGTTGGTACTGTTTTCTGATAGTTGCCCCTAGATAGCAGACCTTTCCAAATGCAATCCCAGCCCATACTGGCTTACAATTTCTGTTACATCACATTTAGTGAAAAGGGCTTCTGCAAAATCTTTCTCAGCAGTGCAGTTTCCCAAACAAACCTCTGCTGTAATAAATTTTGTGAGTCTTCTTAGAAAAAATAAATTGAACTCAGAAAATACCATAGCAATTGCCTCCTCACCTTACAGGTTTTGGGTTCATTGTGAGCTCTTCTAAACTTTCCCCATGCACACCTACTTAGTGCAGAAATAAGTAAGTAAAAATACCATCTTTCTGAAGAAGGCACAGTTCCAACACTGGTTTAACTGCAGAGACCCTAACAGCTTCAGATACCTCCCAAAGGTGATGATGCTGTAGGCAAGGGTTTTTTAAATAATTATAGCTATAGCCTTAATTGTAGTCCTACAGACTTAACCTTATATAGCCCTATAACTGTAGATCTAATTGTACTGGTCTTTCATAACAATGTCTGCATATCTGATGACACAGAACTGACAGTCACAACCTCATCAATGACAAAAACACAAGGGAAAAAAGGGACACGTCTTACAAATTACATCCCGAGATCTCTGAAGCACTCCATAAAATTTGTCCCAAATCTAAAATTATTCTGTATCTTCATTAATGGACTAGATTACAGAACCTTATGTTTTTTATGCTTAATAAATCCACAGGCAATACTAAGCTAGGAAAAACTGAGTTGGAATTCAGAGCTTTGCAAACCCATGAAAATGGTCTGAAAAAAGCAGGATACAATTTTGAAAGTCTAAGTGCAAATATCTCTGGTAATGCTAATTGCATGTCAGAGAATGATAAAATGGAGATAGAAACTGCAGGAAAAGATCTAGTGGCTATGACAACTCCCAAGCTGGCAATGAGTCAGAGTTAACATTCTACTGAAAAAAAGAACCCTTAGTAGGTTGTATAAATAGAACCAATCCTTCTCTCTAAGGAACCTGAAATAATCTCTTTATGGTGCTGCTACTGCCACAGCCAAACACCGTGCAGGGTTTTGCAGAGGATCCGCCTGGAGAATCCAGGGACAGACGAACAGTGCTCTAGAAAAGACGGCCACTGAGGAAGAGCTGATTGTTTGACAGGTAAATTTAATCCAAAGCACCACTCCTCACTCTGGAGGCAGAGCTAGCAGGCTGGGGCATGCTGTCTGGCCCAGGGTCCACATCATGACTGCAGGAATCAAAAGCAAGGGCCTAGGTAAAGGCAGCACGGGGAAGGAAACAGACTAACTGGTGAAGAAGGGGAAGGGGCGTGTGTCTGTGTATACGAATGGATGTAGAAATCATCATCATCAGCAGCAGGGCTTATTCCGGATTGAGGTGGGGACCTATTCATTTAGAGCAGTGATGGGAAACAGCGATAACCCCGAGCACAGGCATACACCACCAAACACCCTTCACTATCAGAGGTTTTAAAGTGTATTTGTCACAAATAGTTTGAGGCTCCCTTGGAGCTAGGATAGGCGAGCACACATTTCAAGGAATCTTTTATTCACTATTACTTTCTTTCCCAATATTCCCCTGCAAGTTTAGTAGCCTGCTTTTCAGCTCCCTAATGAATTGTTACGAAGGCCTCAAGCTGCTACCATGGATCTAAGCAGCACTTAAAATTAAACAGTTCCCATTTTAATACATTGCAGCTTATTATTACCTTTCATTTTTGTTCTAACATGCAGATTTCGTACTACGTGACAGTGCTAACAAAAAAGCAAAATGTTCCTCTTTCTCCATAGATAAATTTAGGAGACATTTGCTTCGTAAAAGCTCCAGAATTCCACTGGTAGTGGAAGTGCTTTGTAATTTGATCCAAAAGAAAAAGAGGCAAACCTAATCTGAGACAGCTATTGTGGTCATAATGGACCAATCCTCATTCACCAGTTTAGGACAATTTTGTTAATTGTTCAAATACCCTCCGTTTTTTTCTTTTTTAAATTGTAGTAATCATAATACGCTAATGTTCCTTAATGGTGGTTTGTCCATTGCTCTCTATGACTTTTCACAAAATCCCCCTTAGTGTCAGAAGTGCTGAGGGCCACATTATCTACTATACAAACTGGAAAGCTTGCACATAGCAAGCAGCCCTTTCCCTGCTCTTTATCATGAATTCTGTGACTGTTGAACTCAACTGAGTAATTTAATGGTTCTAAGTCCTCCCTTTCCTACCTACACTGGGCTTAAAAGGACTTTTATGAATATATCACTTTGGACTTGTGGCAAATTGTTGCTTCTTTCTTTTTGTTCCAAGGGGTTTGGTTGAGCACTTCCCATACTACTTCCTTTCCATAATTTCTGCATGAAGTCACTACAGACAGCCTCAGCTTCTATACTGTCCCCTCAGAAAGCTTAAATACATTATGCTAGGCATTTGCTTCTTCAGATGTTCTTCCACCTTTCTTTCACATCTATGACTTCTGGTACAGTAACAGCTCCTGGTTTACTATTTTTAGCACCCACTAAGACTGCGTATTACCTGCAGCACACCCTGGTGGTGTTACATTTCTCTTCAGTGAGATAGGGAAAAAAGACATACATACATTTATACATATTTATTGTATCTTTTTAAAAGTAGCAATTGCAGTTACTTTTAAGCATTCACCTCTCTTCTGCTTCAAATGTGCACTTACTGAGAGAAACATCTACTGGCTTCCAAGTCCAAGATTAATACCAATAATAATACATGCCAGAATCAAGCTTCATTGCTTGTTGGCAGCTCCTGTCGTGAAAATATTATACAGTAAGAAGAGTGTAGAAAAGGTCTTTGTTAATCATTCAGCAACAGGCTGGGGCTGGATTAGCGTGACCATAACATCTTCTCGAGCTGAAGCACAACACTTTCCTGACAACCGAAGTTCACGGAGTAACTTTTTTCCTTTTGCATTCAGCAGGTGGACAAGGCAGTTGTTTTTTCTACAGTAGCTTCTTTAGCATCTATAGGAAAACACTTGCTGGAGATCTTTATATTTAGAAATGTCTTCTCTTCATGTAACAGCAAGAAAATACTTGAAGTCTGGCACGTAGTTAAGAGAACTGGGAACAAACCAAATTTCATCCTCGGATAGACATACGTAATTACTATAGATTTCAATCTAACCCACGCACAAAGTTTTACACATACTACAAATAGAAAGAGAAGGTATCAGCAAAAGACTATTCTTACATTGTTTCAAATTAATTTGCAACTATACAATTTTAACTGTAATAGAAAAAGGGAAAGGAATATAACAGAACAGGTATGAAGAGAAATATTTTCCAAACTTTTATTTGTGCACATTCATCAGGTGAAAAAGATAACTTTTACAGCTTCTTTGGTGCCCAATAATCAGCATACAAAAATGTAAAAGACTATTCACAAATAAAACACAAGCTCAAACTAAAAAAAAAAAAATGTTTTAAAGGTAGTGCACATCGTGACAGCTTTGCTTATGAATACACAGAAATTACTGCAAAAATAAATAGAATGTCTTTTTAAAAGCAGCAATTTCATATCTTGTAAACTTCCGTTTTTACAATACAGCACTGTTAAGAGTAAAATCCAAAAGAACTGGAGTTTATACTGTGGCCACGAGCAAGTAAAAGAGTCTGTATTCCTCTGCTATGGTTGGTCCAGTTTTCCTTTTTGCTTTTAGTCCAATGTGCATCAGTCTTTAAAGGTGCTTGGTTAGGGAACCTAACCATCAAGTGGTGAATTATAAAATTTATTTCCTGCTTTCAAACACGAATGGGTAAATCTGTTCCACAGCACTGGCAACAGCCTTCACGTTTGGCCCTGTGACATATTAAAAAAAAAAAAAAAAAAAAAAAAAAGGCAGTAGGAAGAGGAAAATCAAGGAATTGGAAATTAAAACAACAATAGTATCATTAAAATAACTTTAAAGCTTTTAGCTACTGCAACTTTATATTGTAGACAAAAATAATCTCTCCCCCATTTCTCCCAACTTAAGAAGGTGTTCCTCTGATCACTTTCACTTACAAGAAAAGACTCTCACATAAAATCTGTGAGATGTTCTACACTGGTCAATAGCTAGACTACAAATAAATAATACTGTCATTTAATTTCACAACAATCTGGGTGCTTTTCTATTTACTGGTTTAAACAATCAGCCCAGAGAAGAAAGCAGAGGCTGAGTGGCAGAGGCAGAATAAATACTTAAGCTAATCTTCTAGGAATTTGTATTACTCAAAGCCTAGCCACTTTTATTCACTCTTTTAAAAACCTACCAACAAAAACTACTGCTAAATAATGCTGGATTTAACCCAAGTGTGCTCCAAGCAGGGTTATTTTATGTTTGAAAATTATAGACTATTACTTTCTAGTCTGGATTTCGCAAATAGTTCCACCATTGATCTCAGGACAAAATCTGCAAGCCAAGGAATGGTTATTGTCTCAGGATGAAGCATATGAAGGTTATCTAACATGATCTATGAGCATTTGGAGAAAGAAAAGAAGAATGAACTAGTGATACTTTCTAATGGTACTAGACCATTTTATGCAATGAACAATTAAGACTGCAAATAAGTGAGCAGTAACATGCCAGAAGAAACTAATCCTGGATAGAAGTTTGGCGATTCAGATAAATGAAAACAGCAATTTCTCACGTGCTTTCATGACTATGAACTCAAGGTTTTTTTAACTTCACTTAAGACTTCAAAAGTTTTTTCCAAGCACAGAGAACTGTTCAAAATGGTTTCAAAAATCATAAATAAGTTATACACTACTTTTTTAAGTCATTCTGGAAATACTGTTTTAACTTACACTCTCAGTCAGAAAGAAAATAGAACGGAATAGGATTCTTCCTGTATTTTCAAACTTATCAAGCCGAGTTAAGCACTCAGCTAAAACAAGCCTGGTGAAAGATACCTGCCTTCTGTGCAGATACTGCACCTTCCTTAACTTTGTCTGCTGTTACAGAAATACAAGTTCTAGAGAAAGCCTTCAGAAAGCGAGAGTATGAGTAGGCAAATAATTCCTGTAAAAAAAATGCTACTCCCTGTAGGGTTTAAGAAATGTAAAACCAGGATCACAATTCCATGGAGTATAAGAGAAAAAAAAACAAAACCAAAAACACAAACAAGCTCAAAACAACTCCCTCACTGCTCATTTTGGAGGAAGAAAAAGGAATACTTCTTCCTACTACATATAATTTCTTTTTATTTTCTTTTCTCAGTGGAACTCTAAATCTTTTTATACTTGTCCCATTAAAAAAACCCAAACCTTCCTGTTTTTTAATAATATTTCTAATTATGTATCTCAAATAAAATTACTTGAGTTAGTGGCATGACAAATACTAGTACTACAGAAACATGAATGGTCAAAAGGAACTTCATCTGAATGCACCTGAGAGGGACTACAGTACATTTGAAAAGTAATTTAAAACACTTTTAGAACAAGAAGCTAAGACTGTGTACATTTTTCTCCCCTAGAAGAAAGGCTAGGCAAAACAAAAGCCTTCAAAACCAACAGAGGCCTGAGCTATTTCAAACTCACTGTAACAAGTAAATCAGAAGGAAGTAAAACTGATGTTTACCATATTTCCTTCGTACCTGAGAGGACAATTCTGGAAATATGAAGGTGACTTTGTCCTGTGTATGGAGTAATAAGAATCTTACAGAAAGGCTAAATCTCATTAGGAAGCTGACAAGACACGCTCAGAGCCTCTTTTGTTACCGCAGTGATACTCAAGCTTCTTATTTATTTTAAATTTAGTTTCAGCTAGACTACTTGTTCTGTTCAGAACACATACTGCAATCTTGAAATACTTTTTAGCTCCACATTTTCAGATTACCAAGTCTGACGGAGTTTTGTCTTCTTTAAAAAACACTTCTCCTGGTATCTTGTGATAAACGTTCCCCATAAAGCCTAGGTATTTGTCAAGGAATTAAGATATGAAAATATAAATCCCTACCCAACTTCTGAACCAATAGCTGAGCTGTAACAACCACAAGACAGAACTACTGCTAAAGTAGTGTTTTTTGCTGCTGTAGCATTTCAACAGGTATTCTCTAAAAAACCTGACTTCTCTTATCTGGAAACCTGTGGTGGACACCTGACAAGCAAACAACAAAGAATGGAAAATGAAAATTAGGAAGAGGAAAAAACATGGCACAGCATCTCCAAGATCCAGGATAATCACATCTTTGATTAAATGGGAAAAATCACTGATGCCTTTGATTCAAGTGGTGGTTCTCTCTCAACTGAGCTCTAATAGAAGACAGCACAAGTCTGAAGAACTGCAAGTATTGGTCAACTTCAGTTATGACAAAAAGCTATGCTACCCTATCCATTTCCATAAATCTCCAGTTTGGAAACATGTACTTATGAAAGGGATGTTAATGCTACATGTAGTGTAGTTTACAGCAACATGAAGACAAAAAAAAGGAAAAAAAATCAAATATTTAAATAAAAAATAAATACCTGCATTCTCAAGTCTTATCTCACTTTTGTTTTTATAAAAAAACAGACTGTATACATTCAAAGTAATTTTTGAGCCTACCAATACTAACACTTTCTCTACAACTCTTCTGGCCTTTCACTCAAAAACAAACTAGGTGCTAGCATCAGCAAACAAAATCCCTTCAACATATCTTCTGACTGTTTCAAACGTCTTCCTTTCCTAAAGCTACTGGCCCTAAAGTTAAATATTCCCAACAAGTTAAATATTTATTTTGACATCAAAATACCTGTGACTGTGATACTGCCTGTAGAAAAAATCTGTAAGGTAGCTCTGAGAGTTTTTATTCTGTAACACACGGCAGGATGAAGTTCTGGTTCATAACTAGAAAACAAAATAAAAGTTAAAAAGATAGATCTAGAACTGAAAAAGAACAGCTTAAGAAGTATATCAAGACTATAATTCTTTAAACTCCTACCGTACCTCGCGTGAGGTCTGTTATTCTTTGTAAATTCTGGCAATCTGATCTCAAAGGGCATGTTGCACACTGCTAAAACATTCACAACTTTAAAATCTGTGAAAATTACCTTTTCAAAAGAGAGGAAAAAAAGATATTAGAAATTCAGTTTACAGCAAGGCAGATGTATGAGTTGCAAAAAAAAAAAGTTAGAATACTAACTAGAATATTTTATTGAGATTTAAAAATTAAAACCTTGTGATTGATGCATTTCTAATAGGAATCTAAACAGTACTTAATGGACTCAAATCGCTTAACTTTATCCTTCTATGGTACAGTAACTGTTGAACTAGATACTTCAGAGTTGTATTATATGGTTATAGTACAGTTTAAGAATGAGACACAGAAACAACTCATACTGCTGTACTAAACATCTCCAAATTGAAAATAAACTAAATTAAACAGCTCATAGAACATCAAAATAAGCAAAGAAAAAGCTTAAATTTAATTGTAACAAGAATCTTACACAATGTGAAATCTTCTTTAATGCTTTGTTGCTGTACACCATTTTATTAAAGCTAAGAATAAGAAAAAAGGTGATAATTGTTTTGTTTCAAATCTCCAGTGGCCATACAGCAAGCTGTTTTTCTGAAACCCAGCTCAAACTACTTGCTTTCAGTAATTCTTTACCACAGTCATTTTAGCTGACAACAAAATAGCCAACAGACAATTCCTAAACAAACAAATGAACAACAACTGAAAAACAACTAAAATGAACTGAAAACAACAAATTAAAAACAACTGAAAAGCCAGTGTTGTCAATATCAGTAAAGAAACTTTTGTTTACTTTCTGAGATTGCTTAAGCTTCAAATGACCATTCCTCAGTCAAAACTTTTTAGAAGGATACTACTAGTAGAAGCAACCTATCCTTATAAAAGGACAAATATAAATTTAATCTTCAAAATACATTCCACTTAAACTGCCCGCTTTTATTATAAAACTTGGGTGTGTCCACCCTGGAAGCACCCAGTTCACCTCAATGCTTTAATGTTCCAGTCTAACTTTAAGAGGCCAGATCTAATATATACATTTGTAACAGTAAGAGTGTCTTAATTCCTGCTTGGGTCTGATACAGCACTACCAGGACAGCCTGTCACCACTGCCTTTATGTATGACAACCAAAGGTAGCCTGCCCCTGCCAAAGGACAGCCACTGTGTCTATTTAATTGTCTGTCTGTAAACAGAAACTGTGGGTACACAGCACAACTGACTACCAGGAAGTTTTAGAGTACTAAAACTTGTCATTTTAAGTCATTCACGTTGCTGTTTTTCAACCTTCACTATGAAATGCAAGTCGTGTTCTTGACTGTTAATGTTAACCCAAACTCAGAAGAAAATAAGGGTTTCATGTCCTAAGTATTTTATTTGGCTTATTTCCTGCTGTGCGACCTGACAGCGCAGAAACACTTTTTTCCCCTCTTAAAATTTAATTTTAATTTAATTTAAAAAGGCTCAAACGTGTCCTTAACAAGATGGATGTGTATCTGTTATTCCATCAGAAAAGAGGGAAAACTATGTTCAAATGAGAGTTAGGTTTATACTCTTCAATACCCCTTCCAAATAAATCTTTCAAGATATTGTAAATTCTATCCAAGAAACATCTGTGGGTGGTTTATTTATTAAACAAATTTTGTTGTTCATTAGTCAGTGAAGAAGCACTACTCTGAGCTGCCAAATGAAACACAAATCCACAAAATAAAACAGCTTCTCTTTAATCAACATCTGGAAAGTGTATGCCGACACAAAAGGGGCATCTGAGTGAAAACATGCTCACTGCTCGATTGTTATGCTCCCTCATCTTTGTTTCTTTCTGAAAAATAGACTACCAGCATTGCTTAAGTCATACAAGTCCTTTTTCATTAGAATTACCTGAAAACCTAGTTTCTGGAGACTACGAGCTAATCGTCTGGCACCAAATTTAGCTTCTTCTTCACTATAAAGGAGAAAGAAAAGAATCTAGCATTAACAGAAATAGAGTGTGTATTTGCGTGCTCACATACCACAATAGCTACTCAGGCTACAAAATGAAACGTTATATCATGTAGCACATGAACCAGGATCACATGGACAGCCTTCATTTCATCCTGCTCTATGTATTACATTTTAACTATCTAGACATTCAAAGGGAGTCCCTCATGCCCCATTTGAAGACCACCTTGGCATGTGGCTCCAGCTGAAGCAGAAGATGCATTTTGATCATATGATACTAAATACTCTTAAGAGGTAAATCTGGCATTAACATCCTGAACAATCAACTTCCATTTTGAGACAGATCATATACAGAAAGTATGCAAATTTACTACTGTACCTTATCCTTACTCCAAAATGCAGATGTATCTTAAAGGAATTCAGCTGTCCAGAGTTTAGCAAGTCTCGGATCTATCTGAACTGAGAGTGTGTTTTTGTTTCTTTCCAGCCCCTCAACACTGTATAACATGATTAAATTCAGGTGACTTTCCATGAAAGAATAAGAGATATCCTTCAATAAAGGTCAACCCTTCCCAAGTTTCAAGTCCTGGCTAAAAACATAGAATTCTTAAAGTTCTCAAATGAAATTTCTGGGATTTTCTTCATAAAGTAGTTTTCCCTGCTGCTCTCCCAGAAGGCTGAAGTGACGTTGCTTACGATTTCAACTCAGTCTGAAGCAGACACTTCACATAGAAAACTTCCTCCCAAATGCGTAGCTTGGCGAAGATCTACATGTGATTCAGTGTGAGTGAATCATAACAGTGGCAAGTACTGCCTCTTGCAGTACTCTTCACTTACAACATTTTATTTTAAAATACACAAGATTTTACAGCTAGAGAAAGAATCTTTATGAACCCACCTTGTGGCTCCTGTGCAAATAACTTTTCCTGAGGACCAAATTGTGGCCGTAATCCTAGGTTTCCTAAGCTTCATTAATACTTTCTGAAAAGAAGTGGAAGAATTGTGAATTAGTGGTAGTTCAGTTTCATACCAGGAAAAAACCCCAAACTGTTACGTTAATAATACTTCCTTTATTTTTGATAGCCTTGAACTGTTCATCTCTTTCAGTAATTAAAAAAACCTCAGCTTCTGAGAAGAGCAAAGTAAGTGTGGAATATCTAAGCCAGTGATTTAGTGTTCACAAAACAAGACTAAATGCATTAAAGGAACTATTTTCTTCTGAATAAAAAGCTGAAAGCCATGAGCATTTTGCTAATTTTTTTCTTATTACAGTGACTCTCACATTGCTGACTGCTTATCGGGATATATTTTCTTGTCAAAACCATCAAATTTTGAGAGGCAAAATGGACCCTGACGCGTAAGAAGTCTCACCGTATACCTTATACCCAATATTGACCACACTAGTTGCAGTCTTCTGAGACAATATTTACCCACTCCCCTTACTGTATATTTAGTGTATGACAGACTAAATGCCTATCAAGACAGAAATACAGAAATAAAACTAATGTTTAGCTTAAGGAACATTAGTAAAAACAGGCAATTGAGGTATGCTGAATCTCTTACCCCAACATCACGCTTGTATATCACATTTGCTCCCTCTAATGCGATCTTCCTCAAGTTTAAATGACATCTTGTTCTAAAAACACACACTACATTTGTGATTAAAATGTCCAATGCAACATCACTGTCCGCATCCATTGGGGTGATTTACAACTCAGTTTTCCCACCAGCTCACCGTGAAGATTCACATCCTGAGAAATAAAAACGATAAAATTAAACATACCAGTAGAAAAGTGCCTATTAACGCCAGTGTATACATCTGTCCCATTAAACGAGACAAGAAGCAGAAGTGACTGCACTCTGACTCATTTAAGTTAACTGTGTGCGGGGACAGGGGGCATCTGCATCCTGTATGCTAGAACATAGGAGGCTACTTGGTTGAAGCCATGTTGCCAGACTTAACAGAAATAAAGTGTGTGTGTATATATATATATATATATATATATATATATATATATAAAATATTTAAACTTGCCAGTTAAATGTGTTGCAACTCTTACCAACTATATTAGGACTCAGTAAAGATTACTGAAACTTCTTCCACAGTTCCAGTGGATCATCTTTCCTCAGCTCATTTGAGGATGTCATTAGACACTTCAGGAAAATGCACTTCTCTGACTGCTGAAGTTGATAATTCTGAACAGCCTGAGGCTTGTGTCAGAATGTGTGAGTCTGCTGAATAACTCTGAACTAACATGGGTCACACAAACTGCAGTTTGCAGACAGCCTGCTACCACAGCTTTCCCATCTTCATCCAGCACTCTTGGCCCATCTCTCCCAATAAAATAGCATAATGCAAACTATACTAAATGTCCTGGTGGCCCAACAGCCTGGGCTGTGCTGCAGTGGCCCCTCACCCCCTTCCGCACTGCCCACAGGAACTGCACCAAATGAACGTATTGTCTGTGCAGAGTAAGCTTGAGTGTTGCTGAGGAAAAGCACAAGTAACTCCGACAGCACGGGATGGCCACCCAGCGCGCGCACAGCAAACCCCGGGCGGTCCGGAAGCGTCCAGCCTGCCCGCGCACCTTGGAGGTGTCACCCCTAACAGACACTTCAACCAGGGGAGGTGGATTGTAAGACGTGGAGTTTGGCTACTGCTCAGCCCACCCTGAGACTGCCCAACATCTCTTTTGTAAGCCAAGACAGTGAGCATCTCAAATAAATCTCAGGTAAAGTATCTGGGGAGAGATGGAAAAAGGCAAGAACACTGGTGTACAGTGAAAAGGACTTGTATCAAAATACTGGAGTTCATTAAGAAATATTACTTTGTAGAAGAACATAAAGTCTTAGCTTTACTCCAGGAGTGGCTTAAGCATAGCCTAAGAGATAGAGGCAGTATTATCTTGATCCCTTCATCTAAAATTTTAGTAGTATTTAATCCAAAACAAACACAACAGAAAGCAAAGAGCAAATCAAAGAAAAATAGTCCAATATATGAAATGCTCTACATGGTCATTGCCATGGAAGAAGCAGGAGGCCATGCATCAAGAACAACAACACACACAACAGACTGTAATACATTTATATAACTTTAAATGTTTTGGCCTTATGTTCTACATCAGAAATCATCAAGATACAAAATTAACGCTATCATCAGTATTTTCATCTGACCACAACTTCCTAAACATCATGTCACAGTCTCTAACAGAGAACTCACTCAAGGTGCATCTCTGCCTACAACTCACTGACAATGCAGAAGTAACAAACTACAAGGCAGATGTGCATAATGTACTGGGTCAACTGCTGTGATGGTTGCTGCTTCTACTGTGCAGCTTGTTCCTGGCTGAAAGAATTATCCTGTAATTGTTGGCTTGTCCAATATAAGAAAAGGCAAGACAAGTGGTAACAAAGAAAAGAGATGAAGAAACAGCAAAAGGAAACCAGAAAAACCAAAGGCTATGTGTGAGGGTGGAGGGGAAAGCAGGCAAAGAAGAGAACAAACAGTAACTAATTAGTATTCCTAGATGTTTGGTTTGGGTTGTTTGTTTTTGTTTTTTTTTTTTTAAAAAAAAGATGAATCGTCAAAGTTAGAAATTACTTATGCCATCTGGTTTCGATGGACTACTACAGATTGGGTTAGCAATTTATGGCACCAGATCCAAAGATAGTACATGTGCAGATTTTGAATGGCACGCAGGCAGGGCCAGCACTGAGCAAGGAGCTGGAACCTGTGGCATCTTCAGGGAGGCATTTGTTTCCTACCCCGGCTCCAACTCCTGGCTCTCGCCAAGTTCACTTACTGGAACCCAAGAACGATTGCTGTGTAAGAAAACAAGATACCTCCAATCAGCAGTGTCTCCCAATTATCAGCAAGTTTCTACTGGCACCCACAGTCTCTACGTTCTGAAAGAGTAACACCATTGTGCCTAACACCCTCGAAAGGTTGCTAACCTATCAGCAAACCATAATAGTGTATGATAATGTCTCCACAAAACTCTTGATGGCTTGTCTTAAACAGATCTGCAGAGAAAAGACATGCTCGCTCAGAACAAAGGAAAAAGTGGTTGAAAGAGAGGAAAATTACAATTTAAAAGGAAAAGATCTACCATTAAAGGGGGGTTTAGAGGAAAAAAAGAACATTAATATGCTGTGGAGCTGTCAGTAAGGATGTTTTCAGCACTTATGGTGAATCTTGGTTAGAAGTCCAATCTACTTGCATAAATTTTAATGGGAGAAAAATTACACATTACTGTAGTGTGCCCCATTTTCATTGGCCAAGTTCTTGAAGTTCAAGACAGCAGATATTTAATGAGGAGCTTTTTAGTTTGAAATATAATTTGAGCTGTACCTAATATTCTAGACTATGTTTTGTGCCATTCAGTTAAAATGGACATAGCTCGTTATAGAAGCAGTATCTGAATACAGCATAAAAACACTGAAAACTGACTTTATTCTACTTAAAGTTACTTGATCTAAAAGAAACATTTCATTGTTAAAGTTTTCACTCAAATATTGAACATTTCAAATATTAACTACCAGGTTTTTCTCATTTGTATTGAGAAAAATCTTTATTTGCTGCTGCTAAATACTACCCATGTTCTTTGAGAACCTGAATCTAAGTGTCAACAATTTTGAATACACCCATTCCCATTCAGTAAACAAATACAATGTCAAAATCTTACAAGGTATGGTTTAGAAATATTGGGTAAATCAAAATGTTTCTAGACTTGGATACTTCTGTCCAAGTGGTGAGCAAGCACAACCTCTGCCTTAAGCATTCATTTTAATGCCTCACACTGTACTGACAACAAAGAAAAAAATCTAGAGAAAAGACATCCTGCTACCTTTCTTTGGGATGTCTTGGAGAAATCCAAATTCATAGGAACCACGTGAACAGAAACAAGCTAAATGTTTTTAAAAAATAATAATACATGCAGTATATAAAAAAAACCCTGAAGAAAATGTTTATAAAAAAGGTGTAGCAATGTTCTCTTCAAGAAAAGAAAGAAAGAAAGAAAGAAAGAAAGAAAGAAAGAAAGAAAGAAAGAAAGAAAGAAAGAAAGAAAGAAAGAAAGAAAGAAAGAAAGAAAGAAAGAAAGAAAGAAAGAAAGAAAGAAAGAAAGAAAGAAAGAAAGAAAGAAAGAAAGAAAGAAAGAAAGAAAGAAAGAAAGAAAGAAAGAAAGAAAGAAAGAAAGAAGAATGGATGTTGTTCTTATTTATACACATCTCCAGTAGTATGACTAGGTGGAACACAGGAGCCCTAAACAACATTCTGATCTTCCTCTTTCCCAGTTTTCTTGTCTTCTGTGCTATTGATACACACTACTTCATCCCTGCTGCGGAGCCCTGACCCATTATGTTATTTCTCAAGCCCTGAATTTCTGCACTTCCATCTCCTCTCTGCAAAATGGGGAAAATAATGGTCCCATGCTTTCATAAATACATTTTGAGATCAAGCAACAGCCTTACATATAAGCCTGTTACTATTCCACATTTATGCAGTTACACTTGCAGAACAGAAGGACTGAGTAGAAACCAAACATCTGTTTCTTTCCAGTTCTGGATTTGGAAATGCCTAAATTGATTTTATTTAGCTTAGCTTAGGTTTCGCTGATTAATTTTGCCCAAAGGTTCTCTCATTTGAACTGTGGAATTTTGGCAACTTAAATCATTATGTTTTGCCAGTTAATGTTGATTTAATAATAAGTTAAAATTGAAAATAAACCCGTTTACTTGTCTATACATGCAGCACCTCTTTTAAATTATGTATTTCATTCAGCTTTCTCCAGTGCAAGAAACTAGCCACCGGCACCCCGCTTCGCAACTTTGATTTCAAGTTTTTATGCACTAGCGTAAAACAATCTACCCCAACAGAGGAAAAAAAAGCCTAAATACATCTCTGCAGAAGTTTGCATTATTTTATCAAGGAAATTATGAAATTTGTTCCTTCTTTTCAACATAGATTTCAGTGATACATCTGGAATATTACCCTAAAAAGAAAAAAAAGAGGAAGAAAAAAAAAAAGGTAGATAGGTAAAGCATGATAAAGAGCATAAAAATAAAACCAACAGCAAAAGCTAACTGAAGGATATTTGACACTACAATGTATTCTACACTGAAACTAGAGAAACTCCCCAGAATAAGAAATACTTTGGAGGAAGCAATGCGCACTCAAGTTCTTAAACAAAGCATTACCCATACATCCCCAGTCAGGACCACGGTCATGCTATTTTGGATACTGTATAAACACAGATGAAGACAGACACCCTGCACTGAAATCTTACAATCTAAAAAAAGCCAGCGCTCTCTGTCTTCAGAAAGTTCCAAACCAACCACACCGTCATCATCAAAGAGAGAGAGAGGAAAGGCACTTGGGATGGGGGATATAAACAAAGTACTATTTTAAGCTTTTGTCTACCTTTGATCCAAGAAACTCAGAGCTATAAAGGTAGATGGAGGGGTTTTTAACAATGGTTACCTTAATGTCAGAACAGTTTAATAAACACTTTTTTCACCAGCAGCCTAAGTATAAGCGATGTGTACAGGTTATTTTTAACCTTGCTCCAAAGCAGTTCATCAACTGACCAACCCCACAAACAGTTCCAACATCCCAGCTGAAGGGATATCTGTCACTACTGTGTCAGCAGGCATCTGTCAAACTAATGCTTGAAAAGCATTTTTTTAAGAAATTAACAGGAACCTCCATATGAGAACAGAGAATGTACAAAACAAAGCCCATCATGAATGAGGAGAGTCAATTACATCCTTCCACTGAAGGTGCATTTTTTAAGATTTGTGTCCAGCCCCTCAGGAAGCAGGTACATATGAAATGCTGGAGGTAACAGACCTCCAAAATCTGCTTGAATTCTTAAGATATGATAAAGTCACCGTGGCAGGTGAATGGTTCCCCAGAAACAAGAGCAACATAGCTGCTACTGTCCGCACAGAAAATCCTCTGATCCGAACAACTTTTTTAGTTACAGCCACTGAGCTAGTGGGGCACACTTTTACTTTTTGTTGTCTCTAGTGGCAAGTTAAATTGTCCCTAAGGCAAAAGGTTACCTTTAAGCTCATATTCTCACCTTTCAGATTTGCACAGTCGTGACTATTTCCTACAGAATTAAACAAATATATTTTGGAAAAGGAGAAAATTTCCAAATATGCATAGAACCAGTGCCACAGCAGGGATTTGTCCAATTAGACTAATGCACAGAATGATGATACCAGCTATACCATAAGCAAGTAGGGCACAAATGCCCAATTTTGTTGTCAAATCTCTTGGACAAGCCTAATGCATCCCCATGGACCTGGGGTCTTCAAACACAAATGCAGTTGAAGGAATAAAGCCAAACAGTTCCTCAAACAAGACCAGGAAGAGTATTTTCAAACCATGCATAGCAGGCCATTTTTCTCAAACCCTTCTCATAAAAAATGGGATTCATATTCAAAGCAAGATTCGCTTGCATCCGATTTGGTACCACCTTTCCCTTGTAATATGCAGTAATGGCGAATGCCAAGCATTAAGAACAATCTTTTAGGTCTTTATGATATGTGGAAAATTGTCATAAGTATGCCAAAAGTCTGAACCGACATCTTAGGTGGCCATTCCAAATCGATAAAACATTGTAAGGAAAACAAAAATCTGTTTTGCTGTTACAAAATATTCCAAGACAGCAGGTAAGCCTCTCATCCCCTCCCAGTCAAACATCTACCGTTTGCGGGTCTCGACTGAGGAAACAGAGGCACCCTCCCTATTCACACAGCTGGGACCCTCACTGCGAGCCCCACACGCACCGGGGTCCCCGCGCTCCGGTTCACAAACAATTATTTTTTCCCCCCTTTCAACCCCAGCCGAAAACTTCTCCGGCGAGCCCGGCACAAACAAAGCGGCGGCAGCGGCGGCCTGGCCACGCCGGTCTCGGCCGCTCGGCAGCGCTGGCTTATGCGGGCGCTTCGTTACCCGGAGCGGCGCCGGCCGCCGCAGGAGGGGACGTGGCTGTGACAAAGCCCCCGGGGCCGGGAGCGGGGCAGCCGGTGCCCGCTGGGGAAGCCTCGCCGGTTGCCGAGGAACGGGCCGTTTCCCCCGGAGGATGCTCTGCCCCCTTCCCCTCCCTGACCCGGCGACCCCAGTCACGCACCGCCTGCCCCAGGGGGGAACGGCACCGCGGCGGGAGGAGCCGGCGGGGCCGCGGCGAGGAGCGGGGGGAGGCCCCAGGCCGCCTCCCTTCCTCCGGCCGGGAAGGGTCGGGAGGAGCGGGCGGAGGGAACACGCGGAGGCCCGACGGCCGCTCCGGCGCGCGCGGGCTGCGAGGCCGCGTCCCCCCGGACAGGGGCTACAGATCCCGCCGGGCCGGGCCCGCGAAGCCGCGGCCCCTTGAGGCAGCGGAGGGGAGGAGGAGCGCGGCCCGTCGGCAGGCGGCAGCCGTTACCGTGCGAGCGGGCGGGCGGCAGCCGTTACCGTGCGAGCGGGCGGCAGCCGTTACCGTGCGAGCGGGCGGGCGTGCGGCAGCGGTCGGGGCGTGGCGGAGCGGGGTGCCGGTGGCTAGGCGCCCCGCCGCTGGCGCCCGGCGGTGTTCCGGGTCCTGGGACGGTTCCCCGCGACAATAAACATCCCCCAGCACCGCGGGCATAGACGCGGCGCCGGCTAGAGCGGCCGCCGGAAGTCACGGCGGCGGGAGGGGAGGAAGGGGGCCGCGCGAGCAGCGCACTTCCGCTTTCGTCTGCCTCCCCCTGGGGCTCGGCGGGCTGAGGGCGGCGGCAGCGCCCGGGGCGTGGGAGGCGGCCGGGAGGGCGGCTCCGGGCAACTACGCCGTGGCCTGGTCGGGCAGTTGCCGCCGCAGCCCTCGCCCGCCGGCGCTGGGGCAGATCGTGCCCGCCGCCTGTGGTGGTGCTGGCTCAGCGCGCCGGGCCGGGCGCAGCGAGGCATGACCCTGGGCTGCGCCACAGCGCCCACCGTGAAACGCCCCTGGGCAGCCGCGGTGCCTCAGCACGGCCGAGGCCGGGCCGCCTGCGGGGAATGTTCTGGGTGGTTTTCCCGGTCGTGCAACGGGAGGGCTGGCCGGGGGCCACCCTGGGAGCCCCTGCCTGCAGGCCCGGTGCTGCTGGGCCCGTGGTACGCGGTTTTTGGCCAACTGACAGAGGCTTGAGCCCAGCCTGACTGTGTGAGGCAGCACCTCTGCCAGGACAGCGGCCGGAGATCTGATCCAGTTTGCAGATCAGGTGGTGTCAACACTCACAGCACTTTGTGTTTTTGTGAGGCTGGTCGCCCTCAGACCTCTTCAGCTTGCTCCACACACCTTGCTCACTGGCTTTGCTGACCGAGTGCTCTTGGCAGAATCCAGCAATCATTAGGATTGCTGCTGTTGCTGCTGCATACATGCATGTTGCACTGCAGCGGGATTCTGGTTACTGCCTCTTGTTTAAAGTTTTTGGGTTTTTTTTTAATTTAAAGCAACGTTGTACTGAAGGGATAGGCCACAGTAGTAAACAGATGACAGACCCCAAGTGAAACCAAGATATTACCAGGTGACTGAGAAGCCTCAAATATTCCCAAGTCCTCTGTGGTTTTTTTTGTGGTTTTAATGTTAAAATGACTTAAGTAACACTGCTACTTTACACTCTTCCAGTATGCAGCTTGTTTCAGTCGTTGCAAAGTGGGCACGTGGTGCACGCTTTGAGGAGAGATGGACGGGAACACGAGCATGCAGAAAGGATCGCTGGGGTGGCATTGGTTGTCTCTGTTCACGACAGTCCTCCAGAATTGGTGCAGTCCCACCTATGCTGTCTGTTGGGAATACAGCCTGTGATGAACTGCCTTTCAGCTATACTTACATTTTCTCTTGGAAGAGTTGTTTGTTGTGCTTCAGTTGGGAACCCAGGAACAAATTAGTGTGGCTGAGCTGTGGCAAATTAATGACCCAGCACCCAGTTTGAAGAATGAAATAGTCAGGTCGACTGTAGGTTTATGTAGGTTTATTGACACATTGGTCTTTATGTGAAAAGTATATATATATGTATATTTATATGTGTTTAGTGCAAATTATTCACTGGGTTGACAATTTTTTTATAATTGAGGTTCTATAATTGTGTACTTTCCATGTCTGGAGTGATAGCAGAATAGCTTTAATTAGGACAGAAGGAACAGTATGAAATTTAAATTTTTAAATCTTTGATGTTTTCCTCTGCTAGATTCAGTTTAATCCTTGAAATGCCTTACCAGGTTCACTTGTCAAGAATAATTATTTCACGTTCTCACTTCAAATCAGCTGCGAGAACGTTAGTGACAGTATTGCTTGTTAATGCCGGTTTTGTTTCCCTGTTGGCAGGTTGGCTTCGCTCCAGCGTGCGGCAGCGCTGCCGCCCCGCGGCGGTCACACACACAGATCCACCGGCTCTGGGTGCAGATGGGCAGGCGAGGGGAGCTTTTGGAAACGGCGATTCAGAATTTAGAGCAACTGTTACCACAGTGCAGTGACTCTGCACGGGATCTTCAGCACTTTTATGGAGTGCCTTAAGGCTATTTTAATTCTTTATGGGCTTCAACCTAAAAGGCTCTGAGTCATTACAATTAACACTGCTAATGTGAGGTAGATCATTATGATGTCTTACTTCGAGGTTCTACATAGTTGTATCACAACAGATGCTGATTATTTTTTTTCTGAATAGCCAATAACATAAGCAAGTTATGAAGAAAAGATTTATAACCCCTGATTGTGCTTGAATTCTGAATGAGCTGCTTTTTTTTTTCTTAGCATACTCATAAAGGTCTACATAAATTTGACATAAAATGTCTTCTAGCAAATACACATCCATTATCTATCTGCCCATGCTTGCTCTTTTCAGATTATAACTTTCTAGCAGGTGTTCCACAGAAATGTGCAGTCATCACTGGACATTAAGAATTATTTTTTTTTACTGATGAAGAGATGAAACCTTCACATTTCAAAGTTCTGGCTGCTTTGTCAGACTAGGGCATGTTCTGAAAATTGCGTCTTTAATATGTATTTGCAAAATATGCAAATGTATGCAAGCAGTTATGATCACATTAACGTGGAATGAAAATAAGGTGATTGGGCACCTACCTAATTTGACAGATAAGTTTATCAGTTGTGCCTGCAATTTTATTCCACACCTTTATAGTTACAAAAACGGTTATTCTGTCCTATGTTCTCCCCCTCCTGGTCTTCATCCCTCCTTGCAGCATTAACTCAGCTCTGTGGCTTTCTCTACAAGTGTGACTGAGATGCTAAGGATTTCCCACCTGCAGGAGCTATGTCCTCACCTGCCTCTTTCCATTGCATGTTCTTATTTCAGAGGTGCTGTACTGACATCAAACAGGGAAGGCACAGAGGCCATTTCTGACACCATCGCTTCCTTACCATCTGATTTCCTTTGCCTTTGTTTCTCAGTCCCTTATTTGGGAAATAAAGAGGAGATGGAGATGTGGGAAGGCTGTTTCCTGTGCTTGGGCATTCTGCAGAGTGGGATCATGGGCTGCTTGGGACCATCAGTACCAGCACAGTAAAAATAAGGATAACTGAACTTTAGGATGCTGCACATATTTTTGTTCTGTAATTATAGCAGCGAGAGTGACCGAATGTGCAATTTCATGATGTTGTTATTCAAATCTAACTGCAGGTTTCTGTCAGAAAACTCAAGCAACTGCTTGGTTATCTGGATTTTTTTTTTTAATTTTTGCAGGATTAATTTAGAGTTAGATAAGATCCAGTGCAAGGTGGCCTGTGAGAAAAGTGTAGAGGGCAGAGACAAAAGATGAACGGCCCCTTGAGGCAGCCCACAGTGAAGGCCAGATGAAGAGTTTTATACAGCTGTGTCTTAAATACTGTGGGCTCTGTGCAGAAGACTATATTGATGTATTTGTGTTTGAAGAGCAGGTACCTTGAGCAACCTGTATCTCTCACATTCCATAGAAATGACATTTTTTTGGAATGGTCATCAGCGACATGCATATGATACTGCAGGTTAATTATGAGTCATCTCCCAAGCTGGCAGCCAGCTGGGAATGAGCTTAACCCCATGGCAGGAGATCAGTCAGGGAGGGAATCCTTTGCTCCAGGGTTTGGTTTGTCAGGTGAAACTGTGAACTCAAATGTTCTTTCACACACTTCTTTGATGATGTGCGGTATGATAACTCATGCCAGCACTATTGAACTGTTACCTCTCTGCCCTAAGTGGTACTTCAGCCTGACAATATTCAAACATTCTGCTTAATTTTATAATATTTTATATATTTGTATTTATATTAAAAATAATTATAGATGCTATTAACAGGTAGCTTCTTGGCAATGGCAAGAAAGAGATACTCTGAGGGCATATGTCAAATTTTGGCAACAGGAAATTCAACACTTGGGTAGAAAAGGTACTACAGAGCTTAGTAGAGTTGGGCAACAAATGACCAGGGCGTTTGGATGTCATCATTTAGGATATAATGTTTAAATCTTGTGTTATGTTTGTTCTTGAGCTTGGCCTCTCGCTTCTAGTGACCTCTAGTCTTAATATATTAGTTAGGAGATACAAATAGCAAAGTGACTCCCCCCTAAGAATTTTTGGCCTATAAAAGAAGATAGCAAGTTGATCTAGAAACAGGTGAGAAGAGCACAAGGCTGGGGTGAGACAAAGGTGTCACGTACCTTTACTGCTCTAGTTCCTAAGGCTGCAGTGACACTGATAAATACAACAGGGCCAAGGCTTATTTTTCATAGTGTGTGGTTGTTAGCAGGGTCCTTGGCATGCTTTGGCCTGTCAGACTTTCTCCCAGAAAGCATCCAAGTACAGTTTGGGAATAGCATATGCTGGGGACTGTTCTCACCCTTTGTTGAGAGTGGAATAAAGTGCAGGTATGTGTGGGTGTGACCCTGGCCACACACTGGCTGTTGGAGACTGAGAATAGTCCATAGCCTCTTTTATCTAGAGTAGCAAGTATAGATCTAGGTACAGATCTATAGGCCGAGAGAGAGGATCCTTCCCTACACCCTTCTCTGAATTCAAGGAGCAAAGATCCCTGGTGATTTCAGCACGCCTAGGAGAATAGCTCGTAAGTTTATGCAGCAGAAGAGCTGGCATCCTAAGCCTGTACCAAGCTTCTGTGTGAACCCGCAGCCCATCCGCTGTCAGCTCTGCGCCTCTTCTTCCTATCTGTATAATGATAAGAGACCTCCTATAGAAAAATATTTGTTTGTGAGGTGACAGCAAATGCTCCAAGGTAACTGCAGTCTTCTGTTCAATTTCTGCTCGGACTCTGAAGCACCAGCAGTATAAAAGTCACTATGTAAGAACAAAACAACCTGTTACCAGTGAGGAAGAACTGTTCCCGTTCTGGTCAGCTCAGCCATCAAAAAGCATCACAAGAAGCAGGAAGCTGAAGCAAGAGGCTGTGCTGACACTTGGGTTGCTTGTCACACAAGATGGTCTTTGCCTCATCCCTGACGGGGGAGGAAGTGCCGCTGCAGCAGCCTGGGAAGCCATCCAGTGGGACGGTTATCTGTGTGAGCGCATCCCTGGGAACGCTCGCTGCCTGTGCCCGCTCCTCCTCCACTGCTGCTGCCGCCCAGGATTTCGCAGATGTTCCTCCCAGAGAAGGCAGCTGCAGCTCTCAGCTTCCTGGTTTCCATCTCCCCGGTGGTCTGGCTCCACCCGGCTGTGATGGAGCTGCTGATAGTTCCTCCCTTCCCCAACCCATCCTTTCACAAGGACTGAGCAGTAGTAGTCAGAGGAAGAGGGATTATTTTATGCCTTTCCCCCCCCTTCCTCTTGTCTCCTGGCTGTGTAGCTGCACCCTTCCCCATTTTTTTCCCCTAGTGTTTCTGATCCCTACTTCTTAAACAGCACGTAAACAACTGAAAGAAAACTAGAGTGTGCAGATAATCCATATTTACAACTGGATATGGTCTTCCAGTTTACATAGCGGCCTCAGATGTAAATAAGGGTTGCTTTTTTTCTCCTTGCCTAAGGAAAATGGCCTTATAGAATTTAAAGTGAAGGCAAGGTTTGCATTGGATTTTACTCTCCTGCTTTTGTTGTGATCTTTTCTTCCTTGCAAGGAGGTTTGGATCTCTCCACTTCCAATGTGAGGACAGCGTAGCTGTGTGCACGCGTGCGCATCAGCTTGAAAACGCATTTCATCTGTTTACAAGTTTCAGTTTAAGGACGAAACCCTAAGGCAAGAAAATGCGTCATCTCAGGACCGTTGTGACCCGAGGGTACATCCATGCTGCAGATGGGAAATGCGATGACTGCATGCCTCGGCCTACTCAAAAGTCCTTTTTATACAGCTAGCTCAGATACACCAGTGTCAGAAGTGAACTGAAGAAAAATCAGTCACTTGCAGAACTTTGCTGGGTTTGGAGTCTGCTGATAGCAGTCCTCACAAAGGTAACACATATTATTTTTTTTTCCTGTTCCTCTCAGAGCAGAAGTTTTAGGTCAGACCTATGACATCTTCTCAGATGGCAGAAATGTGTACCAAGCTGGAACACACCAGCACTACAGACAAAAAAGCCATTATTACTGGTTGTGCCACTTCCCTTTGATAAAGCAAGCTGGGCTGAAGAGCATGAATCTGTCCGTGGCTGAATAGCGAACGCAAATTTGTATTTACCCTGTGGGTCTGCATTTGGCAGCACAGTCTTAGTACGGGAATAGTCAGTGCCACACAGCTAGCAATGAATAGGGACAATCTGAACCGCTGGCTGTTGGGAGAAATTCTGTATGGAGGTATTTCTAGCTGTGTGTATACATGGAAATTACAGAATGCTCTGTTGTTTGCCACCACAATTTTAAATTTAATTGAATTTCATTTCAGTGTCATTGAAATTTCTTTTGAAAACCTGTCCCTTTGCAGAGACTATGAGTGATAATCTGCATTCAGACATCCAGACAGAAATTAGAAATACCCTGCACTTTTATTAGATTATACCCTCCACTTGTACACCAGATATTTTTGTTCTCTTTTAGACAGTTTATTACCTGCAATTAGCTAATGTATTTTGCAATTTTTTTTTTTTTTTTTTTTACTACAAATAATAATGGATGGCAATGACAATGGGATTTCAGGAAAGATTACCTTTTGAAAAATATATGTGATTCATTTACAGGGAAGCATGTTTTTCCAGACAGACACAACTGTGGGGTTACCAATACAAATGCTTCAAACAAACCTGTACTTATGATCCTGTCATTATATCTGAAATTCAAACCCGCTTCCCTACAGAAGAAACCACACGTTTTCTGTGTCTTTTCATTTCCAAGGTGAGCTGGGAATTTCGACCTTGGAGGCACTTTAAAGAATAGCTAGCTAGCATACGTTCTCCTTGTGCACCTTGCAGCTTGGGGACACAACCACCACTGTGGCCTTGCTGGCCCCCGTCAGTGCCCAGGACAGCAAGGCATTGTGCAGGAATCTGCAAAGTGGCTTCCGTGGTATGCTGATGTTTCAGGCTGGCAGATTAACACCCCAGCCAGAGGATAAGATAAATCTAAAATGTATTTTCTGTAAGGGATGGAAAATTTATTGCTCCTAAAGACCTTACTGACTGTGAAAACTGCTGCTAAGCAGTACAACGTGAGCATTACACCCAGGAGTTTGGTGAGCAGCAAAGTACAACATGAGCACCAAACCCACTGAGTGCAGCTCTGCAAATAAAGGATTTTTCCAGTTTCTAGCTGAACTGAAAAGTAGTCATGAAGTAGTTGGGTGGAACTAGGTTTCCTTAAAAAAAATAAAAAAAAAATAAAATAAAATCAGATGGGACTAAGCTATTTTTAGAGAGTTCTTATCTTAAAATACATAGGTCCATAAGAAGGTTTTCTACAAACTTGTATCCTGTGATTGAAGGAGCGTTTGAAGCTTCACCTACAGCTGGCACTCTGCTCTGTATACTCTGGTATCTGATAAGGGCTGAGTTCGTGTTGAAACCTTTCCTTTAGTTGCAGAATGTAAAGATTTTTTTCTTTCCTCTGCTGCCTGTTTTCACAAAAAAAAAAAATAGCAATTCAGTTATCTTTGAGACCTCTGTCAAATTCAGTTGAAATCAGGCAATGAGTTAAAACATTTTTAGGAGGGAATGTATACAGACACTCACGCAGCTGCATCTACATCCATGTAGATACAGAAAGATAAATCAAGTCAGTTTTGTTTCCACATGGAGGAGTATAAGCATATTTTGGTAAATATTAAAATGCATCACATTACACAGAAAGGCAAGAAAGCAAAGTATTTTTTTTAAATCATTTATATCAGTATTTAAACCAGTTCCCTGTTTTCCCTTGCGAGTTCCTTTCAAAATTGTCAATTTCTTTTGTCAGACTAAACATACATTTTCTGTTTGCAAATATTTTTCTGTAAAATTGCACTCAACAGTGGGGAAGATTTACTCATTGTTCTCTGGAGATACATAGTAGGACTCTTAATTCATCTAAGAAACTAATATCTAAGCCAACTGCCAATACTGTCCGGGCTGTTCCCTTACACAAGGAAGTCAGCGGACTGAGGGGTTCCCAGCCAAATAAGTGCCTCTGGAAAATAATGTTCAACGTCTTCAAAATAGAGATAAAGCCATTAATTGTTTCACAGTCAGAGTAAAGCCGTTATTTACCTTTTGGAGTATTGCTGGTTGCTTTTGTTTATTGCTTGTTGCTTTTTGCCTTTTTGTTTGTTGCTGAACTGTTGCTCAGAGAGAAGAACTGAGGAAGGTGGAGGATGCTTGAGGCATAGTTTAGTCCCCAAGGGGCTTGCAATCTAGACTGCTAGTTAAAGGGAATAGCAGCTCGAGAAATAGCGATGCCTACAGCCTCCTCTCACCATTCCCCTTACATTGCATCTTTTGGCACATGGTTATGGCTGTCCCCCTCACATTTTATGGGGGACTATTGCATTTCTCCTTTTTCTTTCTCCATATGTAGCATTTCAGGTGGCAAAAAAGAGTGAGCGCAGATAGCTCAGAAGGGTGGGAAGAATGCTGAGTGCAGTTAGTGAGCACTGAAAAGCAGGGTGGCAAAGAAAGTGCATGCGAGAAAATTTAGCATTTAACAATCAGTTCTTTACACATCCCGGATATCGATCAGTTTCTGCTTTCTAGAAGGAAAACAGCACCTTGCTATGAGTCTTGAACAGGCATTAGTATGGATTTTAGTCACGATTTGGTGTGGTTAAATCCAATGGTTAATTTCAATTCAGAGGGTGAATTCAGCGTTTAAAACGGTATTTGTGCCTTTGCTGTTATCAGTCGTTTGCGCTGAACATAAGGTCGGGGGGCTCTATTCTGTCTCCCTTTCAGAGAACAGTAATTCCCATTGAATTTCCCAACATTTGTGGCGAAGTGATCAGCCCTTCCAGCTGCGCTTACCAGAGTTGCCCATCTCTTCGGCAAGAGCTCTGGCTGCCCAGGGTGCTGTGAAGCCCGTGTGCGTGTAACTGCGTGTGATAGCCGGCGCTGCCCCACTCACGACAGCGAAGTTGGGCGCAGTTAGGGCAGCCGAGGAGAACTGCTTTTAATTGTGTGGCATGGAGATGAAGCTGTGAAAAAGTTAAATTAAACAGCCCTCCCCTTCTAAACCATGAGGAGGATACAGCAGGCCCTGGCCCTTTCCAAAACGAGGGCCGAGATGTTTGCACAGCCCTGGGCTCGCAGCGAGCTGCTGTAATTAAACCTAGCCCACGCATGAACCCGGCTGGTGAATTTGGGTCGCCTGGAGGACGCGCTACCTCACCCAGTTATCTCGGGGGAAAGGGGGGCATGAGAAGAAACATAACCCAGCCTGCCCGGCCGCCCGGGGCGGCTCAGCGCCCGCCGGCGGGGGGTGCCTGGGGGAAGGCAGCTGCCGGGTGGGTCCGGGGCCCCCGTGCTGCCTGTGACCGCGCCCCGGCCCCGGCCCCCGCCACCGCCCCCCCCAGAACGGCCGGGACAGGGGGCTTGGCCCGGGGGGCAGTCGCGGTGCTTCACCGGCTCCGGCGCGGCCCTGCAGACCGCGCTGTCCCCGGGCAGGGCGCTGCCCCTCTCTTGCTTTCCCCCAGAAAGTACCCAGGTATCAAACGGAACCGAGGGAGGGACGGTATTGAAAGAGCAAGTGAAGCGGAAATTTAAAGCCCCTCTGCTAATAATAACAGTATAAATAACCGAAGACGTCTTGTAAACAGTGCGGTCATAACCCCGGAACATTAAACAGCGCGGTGGGATCTGGCGCATCAGCTGCCGGCGGCCGGTGCCGGTGCCGGGGGAGCGCCCCGCACCCCTGTTTATCTCAGCCTCATCTCCCGCGGCCGCGCTGATCGATAGAGGGGAGATGTTTAAGTTAAAAATCCCCGTCACGGAGGACCGGAGCCAGAGGGGGATCCTCCGTCCGACTGTACTTCATCAATAGGTCACGGCTCCCGTCTTCGCGGTGCGGAGCGGAGCGGGGGGATCCCGCAGCGCCCGGGCGCCGGGCTGCGGGGCCGAACCGGGCTCCTGCGGCGAGGTCGGTCTGCGAGCCCAGCCGCCCCCTCCCCCAGCGATTCGCTCCGAATCTTTCGCTCCGGGGAAGCGGAGAGGCGGGTTCCCCGCAGCGCGGTGGGCCACCGCGGCCGCTTCTCGGAGCGGTGGGGGCCTGGGGAGGCGCGGTGCTTACCCCGCCGAGCTCGGGAGCCAGAGATGAACATTACAGCGCTCTGTGTTCAGTGGAAAGGAAGGTTTATTCACAGAAATAGAGCAAAACCTGCTTGAAGAAAATATATCTATATATCTTTAGGGTGAATTACTTCATAGAGATGACTGTCAAAGTCAGTTTTTCTAGGCATCTACATATTTCACAGGTCTCAGACAAAAGATACACGCGTGGTAGGTTTTGTTTGATCTCTGTCTTTTCTCTAGTAGCGCTTGAACCAGCAAGGCTGTAGTTGCAGGACACTCGACTGTACACGCATTTAATAAAGTTAAATAGAGTCGGGATCTCTCGGGGTGGAGTCTTTGCTGGGGCACATTTGGTCTCCTCTCCGCTGGGAGAGCGGCTCTCCCTGTCGCTCTGCCCGGGGCCCGGGGCAGCGGCGGGGCCGCGGCGTGTCCCTTCCCGCCCCGCCGCCCGCTCCCCGGCTGCGCCGGGACGCTGCTGGCCCGGCCGCCGGGGCTCAAGATGCCGTCGGGCCGCACAAGCGGTTTGTGTTCACCACTTCTTTCAGGTCACTCTCGGGTTTGCCGGCTACCATAAAAGGCCAAGTCTGTAGCCAGGAAAAAACACGGGTGGGAAGGGGGTTACATAGGGAAACATGCACATTCCAACGCTTATTTCGCTAGCGGGTCCAGCTCGGTCCCGCCACCCGCCACCCGCCGCCTCAGCCCGCTTCTGGCAGCGGTCAGCGGGGCTCGGGCTGCTGGCTTCGCCGAGGACCCGTTTGCCTTTCGCCGCCGGCTGATGCCCCTTCGCCTCCCAGCCGCGGCCGGCTACCCCTGGGCGTCCCCGGGGCGGTGGAGCTCGTCTGATCGGCGGCGGGACGGAGGAGGGAGCCGCGTCGGCTCCCGGCATCGGCGTCCCCCCAGCACATCCTCCATGGGCACCCCTCCGCCGCCCCGCCGCCCCCTGGTTGAGCTCTGACCGGCGCGGCGGGCTCTTCCCCGCGGAGCCGCTGCCGCGCTGCCCCGGCGCAGGAGCCGCCCGGCGGCCCCGGCACCCCCGGCTGCCCGCCCTGGCCTGGGGGGGACAAGTTTTGGTGTGCCTCTGTGCGGGATTGGGGGGTGTTTATATCTGGATTGAGTGTTGGGTTTGTTTTACTTTTTTTCCCCACGTTGTTGTTTTTAGCCATGAAAACATCTCCCAGGCCCTTATCAGATGACACAGCGGGTAGTGTACTTTCCTCCAGAGTCCAGAGCTCAAAAGGCAAATCCGGACCCCAGTGAAACATCCTCAGATCCCCTCTGCCATCCCTTTCTCTGGCAGGGGCTGTACGTGTGGGCAATGTAGAGGCTGTATGTCTAAAAAGAGCCAAGGCAGATCTTGCCCACCCCCGGTTTGCATCAGTTGCGCATATTTTTAGAGCTGGAAACTGTGTGTTTCTGGTGGCTGAGTATGGCGGGGAGACCCCAGGCTGCTCAGGAAAACTTTCCGTGGATGGTGGGAGCAGCAGGAGGGTCACTGTGCAGCCCAGCGAGACTGTGGAGAGTGCCGGGGCAGACACACTCCCCCTGGGGAGTCCACACTGGTATTTATTTCTCCTTTGCCAGTTTACAAAGATAGAAGGAACATCCTGGACCTAGCAAATCCAGGCAGCTGAGCGTAGAGCCCCAAGAGCTCTGTCTTTAAAAAGCTAGCGCTTGCAGATTATTATGGTAGGAAATGCTAGGACAGAAAGGAGGATAAGAATCAATCCTGGGTCCTTGGCTTGGGTCCTTCCTAAAACATATCTTTCTCTACTCACATTCGTATACCCGCCCACTTGCAGGTAGAAAGCTGCCATCAACCTGCTGAGGTTTCTCGGGCACTTCTGGGGGCACTAAAGCTTGTCCCTGCCTATCTGTGGCCAGCATAGCCCCTGCCTGTCCCTTGGAGGGGATTGCCAGGAGCAGCGGATGGGGCCCAGGAGGCTCAGCTCTTGGGGCACAGGTTGAGAGGGCAGCTGGGAGCCTGTCCTCTCACACAGAACCTCTTGCCACCCCACTGGCACCAGACGTTCTGTAAGAAGCACAGCAAAGGTATCTCCCGACACATGCCCCATCCCAGCCCCTCGCCCGCCTCTCCCCATGCACACGCATGCAGAGTGCCTGGCCCTGGTGGGCCATGACTTACCAGGTTGACTGGATGGATGTAGCCGTTTTCATATTTGTCATTGGCCAGGATCTGCCTCAGGTGAGCGATGTAGCTGGAGGCCAGCCTCAAGGTGTCCAGTTTGGAAAGCTTGGTGTCTGGGGGCACCCAGGGCAGGGTGGTCTTAAGCCTAGAGAAGGCTTTGCTAAGGACCCTCATCCTCGCCCTCTCCCTGGCGTTGGCAGCGTTTCTCTGGACCTGCTTTCCCTCCTGGCTCACTCCATTTAAAGGGCTCTTCTTGGGGGGAACTTTTTTCCTCTTGCCCGAGGCCCCTCTCCCCTTCTGAGGGGAGCCATTCTCGCCATTGGATCCCTCCTCGTTGCTCTCGTTGGATGCCCCAAACTCTTTGTTAGTATCCATTTTCAGGCCATCGCACTCCAGCATCTCCACCTCCTGCAGATCTTCCACATCACTGAGGGACCCAGTGGACATGGTCTGGAAGATGCCAAAGAACCAGCGGGAAGGGGGGAGGGAGGGGAGGAAGGGCAGCTCCTCAAATCTACTTCAAGGCGGCGGGGGAGAGAAGGGGTGCCAGAATTTTCCTCCCCTTCCCTTCCCCCCTTGCAGCACTAAGGCGCGATACCAGTCCAATGAGGTTCCGCGCCCTCCCGCCCCCCAACCCCGCTTTGCCCGTGTTTGAGGGAGGGAGGGAGCGTGTGTGAGAGAGGGAGAGAGAGAGAGAAAGCCGAGGAATTTAGTGAGGACACTAGTAATTTATCTGGGGGATAAGAGAGGCGGATCCAGCCCAGGGGAGGGGCCCTGCCCACTGAGCACACCACATCCCCAATCACAGACCTTTGCACAGGACTGGGAATGAGGTATCCCGGCAAGCCTTTGCCGAGAGCTCGGAACTGGGATTCAGATCTTCACAACTGGAGCAAAGCAACTTGCTCTCTCTCTCTCTCTCCCCGCTTTGTCTTTCTATCCTCCCCCTTCCTCCTCCTCCTCTTCTCCTTCCCCGCTTCCCTTTCCAGCTCAGGGTTGCTCTCCCCCTCCCTGCCTGCTAGATGACCCAAGCAGCTGGTGTCATGATTCCTGATGAAAGCCAAAATGGGTCATGAGCAAAGAGAGCAGCAGATCCACCAGCCAAGCCTTCCAGGGAGCTTTGTAATGCGTGCCGTCGAAACGCTGTCCTGTAACCTAATCTGAGGGAGATTTGTGGATGATTATATCTGCGAATGCATCCTGTCCAGCTACTAGTGTATTCCAGGAAGAGAACGCTCTGCTGCCTGGCCAGCAGTGTGGACCTCATCGTCACAGCCCAGGGGATGGAGGCAGGAGGATCTGACTTCTTCCAGCCTTCCTGGGTGACCTCTGACAAGTCCAGGTCCCCTCTCACTCGTTGAGTATCCCCAGCTGTAAGTGTCCCAGAGGCTGCCAGTCCGCAGGTGTGCCGGGCGGCTGAGATCCCAGCGGCTTGTGGAGCCCCACCGAGCAGAGCACGGCTGCTCTGGGGAAAGCACTGTGCACTGGGGAGGGGCAGCGTGGCGGAGCAGATGTTAGTGTTGCGTTCTGCTGTATCCACGGTGTGCTTTGTCTGCCGATTCGTGCAGGCTCAGAAGTCAGGGGCTTTCACCTGAATAAAGAAGCAAGATAAGGCCCCCTCTGTGGGAGTGGTGGGAGTGAGGGCATTAGGCTGTACTCTGCAACCACTGAAGCCAAATGTTCCACATCATGTTACTAGTGTGAATGAATGGGTTGCTGTGTAGTTTGAATGCAGAAGGATCATTATTTTTATATATTTTTTCCCCACCCGGAGTACTATGTTCAGTTCTGGAGTCTGCACCTCAAGAAAGACATGGACCAGTTAGAACGAGTCCAAAGGAGGACCATGAGGATGATCCAAGGGCTGGAGCACCTCTCCTATGAGGACAGGCTGAGAGAGTTTGGGCTGTTCAGCCTGGAGAAGAGAAGGCTCTGGGGAGATCTTATAGTGGCCTTCCAATACCTGAAGGGGCTACAGGAAGGCTGGGGAGGGACTTTTTATAAGGGCAGTTAATGATAGAACATGGGGAAATGGCTTTAAAATGGAAGAGGGAAAGTTTAGATTAGATATTAGGAAGAAATTCTTTACTGTGAGGGTGGTGAGACACTGGCACAGGTTGCCCAGAGAAGCTGTGGATGCCCCATCCCTGGAAGTGTTCAAGGCCAGGCTGGATGAGGCTTTGAGCAACCTGGTCTAGTGGAAAGTGTCCCTGCTTATGGCAGGGGGGTTGGAACTAGATGATCTTTAAGGTCCCCTCCAACCCAAACCATTCTATGATTCTATGATTCTATGATTCTATGATTCTATGATTCTATGATTCTATGATTCTATGATTCTATGATTCTATGATTCTATGATTCTATGATTCTATGATTAATGAGCAGACATATGCTGCAGTTACAATCTTTACTATGTGTGAGTATTCAGTCTCTGCAGAGCAGGCTTTTAAAAGCGGTGATCCTTGGCCTAGGTCTTCTTCCTCTTCATGTACAATCTTCTCCTAAACCTACATGTGGAGCTCAGAGAAGCCAGTGAAGCATGAAATTGCTCCTGTAGCTCCGTCTCTCCTGACATGCTTCCTGAAACCTCACAGGTCCCCCAGCAAGCTGGGTTTTCAACACAGGGGACTAAAGAACTGGGCACAATCCACATGTGGGACCTTTCTGGACACAGAGACTGATCTGATTACAGGAGCAACTCCACTTATTCAGCTGCTTACCTGAGGATTCACATAGCTCTGGCCAAAAATGTAGAGCCTGAGACATCACCATGGCACGCAATGGCTTTGGGATGAATCCAAGGTCCCTGGAGCCACAGGAAAGTCTCTTACTGATCTGTATGAGCATCACATTGGGTTTTCTGAATGCACTAAACAAAAACCAACCAACCAAACAAAAATTGTGGCGGGCCAAATTGGTATGTCTGCCAAGTGCTATGTACTGTCTGTAGATTAAAGTTTCAGTAGGAGGTAAAAGTGTCATTTTTGATAGCTAGCAAGGAACTCTCCTATCTCTTGATCCATCTTGGTTCCTTGGCTCATGTAAGGCAGAAGAAAAAGGGCAGATCTAAACTTTAAACCACCTCTTTACCGTTTGGCTGGAAGATAACACCTTCCTACTCACAACAGGATAAGTACATTAAGATATCATATCTCCAAGCCCTGGGCTCTTGGGAATTCACTAACTTCTAACGTCATGTTTTGTTAACTGTGCCCTGTTTGTGTTTTCTCTGTGTACAAGCTAAAGAGATTGTCAGCATATCAGTCCTAATTAATGAATTAGCTTTGCTTTTTTTTGTCTTTATAACATACTTGTTGTAGATCCAAAATATTACTAATCACCAGTGTGGAGATTTATGAGCCTCCTTATTTTCTAAGCCTGATTGTTGTTTGTGCAGGTGGAGATTTAAATGGCCATATCCATTGCAGAGATTTATAGTCCAAGTGAGTGATGTTAGAAATGAGCTACAAGACTTTTACTGGAGCAAAGATGACAGAAGCTGAAGATGACCAAGCTGAAGCTGCTTGTGTTTCTAAGCACAAATGACCAGAGAGCACAAAATTGCATTAAAATTTCATCATCAGAAGCTCCCAGAAGAACAAAACAACAAAAAAGTATGTACTCACATCCTTTCTATCACTTATTTTTAATTTTACTTTCGTAATTTCTAAAAATTTGTTGTAAAAAGCAGAAGGAATGATCTGACTTCTTAAAAATGCCTTTAGTATGCTGCTGTGTCTTCTGAAAATCAAGGTATGCATACAGATGTCCCATGAGCCTTTATAACTGCCACACATTTGTAGTTTTTACTGACTTACATACATTGTTGAGTCCTCAGAGCCAGTAAAATTGATCTAATATGAACCACACACTTCTGTGGATACACAGGACACAATTTTGTATTTGTTTTGTGGAGATTATCATGTGTATGTGATAATATGTACATACATGTAGAATATTGTACTTTGATTCCTTTATGAATGCAGACTATTACACACTCTTTTTACAATGGAATCATCCCTTTTTTTCCTCTCTTCAAAGGGGCCATCTTGGACAGACCTTAAAACCAGCATTTCTCATCTCTGAGTAACTCCTGGTTCCTTATTTGTTTGTTTCATGAGTTGAACGTCTCCTTTTCCAACCTTCCTGATCCTTATGTGCCTCCTGGCCAGCCTAGGGTTTGTACCCCTAATCAGGCTCCAGGTTTCAATCCCTCTCCCCTCACCTGGATTGCCTTGCCCAGTCCTTCTGACCCTCCTTCTGAATTGTAACTCTGGTTTGCAGTAGAGACTGATGAGGTGGACACCAGCTGAATCCTGTGGGAAGGGTAAAGCTGGGATGGGTGCAGCCACTGTGGGGATGGTGTGACCACTTCTCCAGTTAAATGACTGGGACCACAGACCAGCCACTGGGTTAATAACTGGCTGGGAAAGACAGATGGAGCTAAAGTCCTTTTGGCCTTTCCAGTGCATTCATTTCTTCATTCACGTTTTAAAAAGGAAGTTGAATTACTGGCATGGAGAATGTCAGTGTGAATCTGTGGATTTGCCCTGTAGATGATTTAATCCTCTGCTCTGGAGAAGGATTTTCTCCTCCTGTAGCTCTGGCTACACAGGAAAGTGCATCTCTCTTTTACTTCTAATTGAGACCCACTAAGCCATAAGGTCATTCAGGACATGCCAGGGGTGCTGGGGGCAGAGAATGTCTGATCTGAAGGGCATCAGATGAGGAGCATATCACACAGAGGCTTATGTTGGTGTGTCAGGTTACAGATTTCCCCCTGGAAAAAAAGCCCCACTTTTTATGCCTCCAACCTTCCCTCCCCTGGGCTGGGGGAACACAGAAATTTGAGAGCAGCTTCAGAACTTGAAGCCAAGATTTCTGCAAGTGTTCCATGATTTTGTGTGGCATGGTTTGGGGATTTTGGGGGGTTTTTTATGGTCTGTGTCATTTGTCAAGGCACCATATTTTCACTGTGCATTGAAATGTCACCCAAGAAAAACCTCAGATCACCCACAGCTGAGGAAAACATAATCAGTAGCTCATTTTAAAACTCTTTGCCCAAGTATAATACAGGTGTTTTCTTATATTTGGAGAATAACCAAGGATGTCACTCACAGGTAGCCAGCTGATCATGAATCATGTTCAGTCAGACTTGATAATGATAGAGAAAGTGCAACCAGATTAGTGATTTCAAGTTGCAATTTTTGTAAAAAATATGATTGCACTGAGATTTCTTCTGCTCCCTCTTGGTCTCACCTGAGAACTAAGTAAAATGGTGGAGGGAGTTCAGAAGCACACTTTTACATACCTTGAGTGAAATAATACTAATAATAACTAACAGTAACAATATACTAATGCTAATAATAATATAATAACCTGATAGGATTCTGTCTTGTCCATTGTAGAGGATGGACAGTACTGGGGAAATGGATTGAAGTTTTTTGTAACAGTGGGGTAGCTTTTCAGAAGAGCCAGGGCACTGAAACCCTCCCATGGCTCATTTCCAGTGCTGTGTATCTGTTTCTGGTCACAGTTTTGGTTTGAAAGGTAAAAGACATTGTGATAAATAACATAAATCAATACATAAAGAGAAAAAATAATGCCCCTGCCAAGACAGTAAAAAGGCTGTCCTGGAGAACTGGCCCAAGAGGCACATATTAGTATGTGATACCAGTGTCACTACCCCTCCTCAAGAAAACCCTACATCTTGCTTCAAAGCCCTGAGAAATCAGAACATTTTGAGAAACTGTTTTTAGAATAGCTTATTGTGGGGAAAAAAAACAACAATATTTCCTTCTATTGTCATTTAGAAATATCTGAAAGTTTTGCTGATGCCTAGAAGGGAAACATTTCAGTCTTACTGATTACAGATTAGAATATTTAAAAGAAAATAAACTGCAGTTTCAATAAAATTTATGTAGAAAGTTATGCAGCAGCTATAATTCCAGTTCATGTGATTTTTTAGAACTTGAAATGTCACAGACCCAAAATATTGAAACTGTAGGAAATAGAGTTGCAAAAAATTTTTTCTAGTGGATATTGAAAAAATATTTCATGAAACTCAAAATATTTAATTCTAGATTTTATATTTTAACACCTTTTGTCACATTGATGACAAAATCTGTGACACATATAAGTAGTGTTCTTGTCTACTGCAGGGCGTACTTGTACATGTAATAATTGGATGATTTCTACCACCCTGACTTACACCATCTGGTACCTTTTCCTTTGAGTAGCTTCATAAAAATCATCAGGGCTGCTCACAGAGCAAAACAGACTGCATGAACAAGAATGGCAAAAGCTGCCTCTGTAGAAATGAAGTAATGATTAAATATCCCAATGCCTAACAGAGATGCTGACAACAAGGCAGCATCCTAATAATGAAGGATGCATCAAATACCAATGAGTAACTTTGCCCTCCTATGCCAGGTCTCTGGTGAGGGTTTCTGGTACTGCTGCTGTGTTAAACAATGTCCTGCAAAGGATCTATCAGCTAGGAGCTGCGTGCACCAGGAACAAGAAGTATTTAAGCTGTAGAAGTTATTGAAGCAGAAACAAGACAGCCAATTCTCAACATGAGCACCAAGCCCAAACATTCATTTAACTTTTCACAGACATGGAAGAGAATCTCCTTTTGCTGGATGCTTGTAGGAAGCAAACCTAAGTGGCTGAGTCATGTTTGTTTTATAATGTGCATTTATTCCTATACAAAAGGAGACTCAGAGACAGTGAGGAGAGATAGCCTCTTCCATCTCTACTGCAGGGAGTATTGCTGTCTGCTGCCTGCAGGATGCATGTCTGAAATATTGCTAGATAGTTGACATTGTAAACTACAGACTCTTTTATGAAGTGGTCAAAAGAGAAATATGCAAAAAAGCCAATATATCTTGTGCAAAATTATCACTGAAGGATTAAAGTGCAGACATAACTGTTTTATTTTGAATATCTCTTTCCATGATGTTTCTCTGTTGGCTAATCCTTTGCATTTTTGTGGTTTTAGGACATGATGAAAATTGTCGATAAGAAATAAGCTCTCTTTTGCCTTCCAATAATTAGCACATTGGATAAAGTTTTGGAAAATAAAAAAATTTTGCTTTGGAGGGAAATTTGGAAAGAAGAACACTTTGTAGGGGAGTGGCAGGAGGAATGTCAACTATTCTGGTGAGCTTTTATTACTTGTACAGTTTATGGCATAATATGCATGCATGTAGATTCAGTTTTCTGAAATTCCTATTCACTTAAAGTGCTCACGGCTTCTGAAAGTCGTGTTCCCACAGCATCCGTCATTAGATGCAATAGGTCAGCCTATGTCCACTTATGTCCTCCATTTCCATCCCAATGAAACATCACATGCTGGGACCCAGACTCTTTGTGGGCTGCTTTACACTATTAACGATTGAGTTGGCCACAGTTTGTGCTGTTGGACTCCCTGCACTCCATTTGTCATGGGGCCTTTGCATTTTACCAGCTCTGATAGGTGGCCACATCGAACCTTTAAATACACATTCCTACCTGCAGTGACATCAAAAGGAGTGACCATACATAGCTGGAAAAATATTTGGGCCAAAAATACTGATATAATAAAATGGCAAAATGGTAATATTCAGCTATCCACATGTGCGATTGCACATAGAGATTCAACACAGTAGTTAGAGAGTATGTGTTGTGGATGAGTCTTAAATGGGAATGTTAGCTGGCAAGGCAAAGGAGAAAGCAGATTACACATCCTACTCAAGTGACATAGAAAGACCACAGTCACTGCATTTCTTTTGACTCTGACAGGCCTCATACATGCCTCACAAACTGTGACTCTTAGAGCTCCTGGAACATCCCCAAAGTGGGGTCATGGCACTTTGCCACAGTGCAGTCCTCTGGTTTTATGGTGCGTATTGTAGTCCATAATACATACAGAAAATGGTGTTGTTTTAGAAAGTGGTATTGCAAAGCACATAATAAAAGTCTATTTAAGTAATTTGGAAGAAACAAATAGCCTTAAAAATGAACCAGGGGATAGCATGTAAAGGAGACCATAAATGTGGCTTGCAGTGGAGTCCCATGAGACCGACAAAGTACCAAAGAATTGAAACTACAGAAGTGAAGGGAGAAAAAGCCCCAAGCATGAACTGTGAAGGCAGTCTTGCTCTCTTTTCCCTCCCTGCTCCTCTCTTTTCCTTTGTTTGTACAGATTCGGGGTGGTGTTGAGGCTGCCTAGTATTCAGTTCTTAACCAGGAGTGTGACTAACCCAGAAGAAAAGATGATTAAAGAAGGAAAACAGAGAGAGGAGCCATCAGACTTTCTGCTAGCCAGGGCTAGAAGGCCCCACATGTGCAGTTCAATGAGAGGAAATAGAAAACAACTCCTAAGAGCGGCTCTGAGTCCATCCAAAGCAGAAAGGTCAAGTTCTTAAAAACTGTGGGCAAGATAAGGCCTCTGTTCCAAGGGACCAACCATTAAAGCAGCCTTTTTTTAAAAGAAAGAATGGTATGAGACTCAGATATGTATCTGCTTATGTTTTAAGATCAGATGGAATGATGGCTGATGGTGGTGTGAAGAGAAATACGTTATCCAGAACCTCCTGTCTTAAAACAGTAACAAAGGATTTTGTGGCTAGCTGAAGGATTTTCGTTTTGTTGCCTTATTTCAATCTCCGTATCATTTCAGCTTGTTCTACCCTGCACAATAGATCTCGGTTTGCCAAATTTTGCAGAGGTAAGGTAGATCTTTGTCATGTAGGTAGATCTTTGTCATGTAGGCCATTTGGATTACATAGCAAAGTTACCAGATATCATATAACATGCCATTTACAATATACCAAAATTTGGTGTCGGAAATATTTTGATCTGTACTCCGTAAGGACTGAACTAAAGATGTACATCGGATCACTATTAGCTGTATTGACTGAAATTTCCACAGAGTGGAAAAGATGACATATATGTGTGTCATAGCATCCACAAATTTTCTCTCAACACTCCAGATGAATTCCTCAGAAGGGCTTTCCATGTATTCAGAGCCCTCACGGAGGAGCTGCTTAGCCAATCTGTTTGAGCACAGGGCCTTCAAGGGGATTCACAATGCAAACTTCCATAGGGTGCCAATGCACACCAGACATCTGGGGCCAGCTTGGACTTTCCAGAACGAGACCAATGTTCTGTCCTGAAAAGCAAGCAATTTACAGGTAAAGCCTCTGTGAACTGCTCAGTGCAGCACCCATAGCAGTACACCATGTCATCTTTCTGTTTCTCCTCTCCCCATGCCCTGGCTCACTGCAGTCTTGGCAGCGTGAAACCAGAGCCCTTTTTCAGATGCAAGCCTTAGGTTGTTCCTGTATTTCGAAGTGTTGGTTAAATTAGTCTTATAGCTAATGGCTCAGTGATATGTTTAACACAGCCTTGCTTCTGCAATTTATGGTGGAAATTAATGAAGTGCAAACTGGGCCAATTTAAAAGAGACAGACTCTTTTTTAGTTAAGGTGCTAGTCAGAGACCCAGGCATTTCTGCTATGTTATGGTCTTTCTAGGTGACCACAAAAGGAGAATCCTTTCTGCTCCAGTTCCTCCTTCAGTGGTGAAAAAGGGATGAGAACACTTCCCTGCCCTACAGAAACATTATGAGAGGCTTAGGCACTGTGGTAATGGATATTGGGGGTAGCTAAGATAAATAACCTGATAGATAGTTGCATGAAAATGATTGATGTTAGAATACTACAAATATGTTGAAAGCCTAAAATATCTTTGTGATGTCTCCCCATTTCTTGAAATGCCAATTAACATTTTTCACTCAGATACCTGATGTTTACATTGCTGCATTTTTACGCTCACATGTCTTACAAAATGGATACTTGCCTGGCTTTGATTTTAGATGAAAGCACTCGTCCCTCAACCTCATAGAAATTCTGAAAGACAGAAAAGTTGCTTTTGTAGGAAGAAAAACAGTGAGTTTTGATCGTGTTAGTGATGAGTGACAAGCTGAAAGTTTCATAAACAGACTATGAGTACCATCCACTGTAGCACAAGTAGCAAATCACCATTTACTAAATTACTCCAAAGTCCCTAAGCTCTTTGTGAAGAAAAATAAAGTGTTACTTTGGTTTCCTGTAATCCTTCCTCAGTAAAAACACAGGATTCCCTTAGGAGAGTTAAAATCCATTACTAGGCTTCTTTATGCCTTTTTGTAACTAATTGTCTCTTCCATGAAGGGTCTTTCTTCCTTGGATCAAGAGCCAGTGCAGACTCTCAGGGTGCCATGGGGCTGCAGAGGAGTCAGGTTTTAAGTTCGTCTTCTTTCAATGTCCTGAATTCCCCTGCTCCACCACACTGATTTTTAAGACTCCCTTCCATACTTACCTGTGTGGTAACTGTGTGCAGGGTAATGTGGTCTGAAGCATCTCTTCATATGGGTGTGGGAAGCAGCCAGGCAGGCTCGGAATCTGAAGCAGGCTGTTTTGTAACACAAGCTGCACATAGATGGATTTGTTAGGAGTACAGCTTCATTTGCTTCCCTGGTAGCAGAGCATACACTCAGCTCATCAGAGCAAGCCTAGCTGTTTCTTCTCACCCGAGATACTTCTTTTTCCTATGACCATATATCCTGACTACTTTGGTTCCCATCTTTGTATGCCACCTTTCCCCTTTTCAGTCTGCTCATCTCACAGCAGATTTGTAATTTTTGCAGTTTGTTCCATGTGGGGTTGTTTCTTAGCAATTTCAGTACCTGATTTAACTCAATCTGTTTAAGGAACTTCTCAAATAATATTCTCCACTTTCCTCAATTGAATGGTAAAAGCACACATTTGTAAGCCCATAAAACTACATCTGAGCTGCGTTTGAGCTCTTCAGTACACAAAAATTAATGCATTTTTTATGAATAGGTAAATGCATTTATAAGCACAATTGTAGAGGCAGGGATAACAAAGGAGGTCCTTTGATGCTAAACTTTAACACGTGACATGTGAGGTTACATGTGCTGAATATAGCAACTGTAACAGCCAAGTAATTTCTTTATTGACCTGTCCCTTCCGATTCTGAACTGTCTTTATTACAGAAAAGTTGTAAAATATCTATCTTGCTACTCGAAATTCTTTGTTTTCCTTTTAAGAAATGGATGAGGAAAGCTAAACATCTCCAGGATATACAACCCTATACAAGGTGTTGGAGAGGGGGGAGGGTGGCTCAGTGATGAATGACCAGTCCGTTCAATTGTTTTCTTTCTTGCAGAAATCAGAGACAGAGTACAGTTTATCTTACCCTGACTTTTAGCAAGACAGATTGCCAGGCAAAACCCCTGGGTTGAAGTCATCCAACCACCAAGCAGAGTAAAGAGACCATTGCTGTTACCTTTCCAGGACTCACTCCCACCCCCAGTGCCTTTTAAAAGTCTAGAGTGTTCCTTTCTAAGGTTGTAACATGAACTTTAGCTTCTCTCACACTGTTTTTACACTGAACACAATCTGGAATGATTCATTTGCGGCCCAAACCCTCTGCTGTTAGACAGGCTGATTCTGGCTCATCCCCATGCACCCCTTGCAAACGACAGTCACTCCTGCAGAATTCCCCCTTTGCACTGTGTTGAATTCCCTCCATACTTTCTTTCAGCTGCCACTGAACTTGGTTTCCTCTAGTTTGAACATTTCAGGCCTGTGCTACTATACTGGCATCAGCCAAACATCTGTTTCAGCACATGGCTGTGAATGGAGAGGAGAACTGTGTGCCAAGAGGATAAAATCCCTAAGTAACCACAAGCTAACTCCAAGGCGGGCTGTCATTCTCCTTGGTTTTTCCTGCACTTCCCTTTAGTTGTATTTTTCTTATCACTTCCTCTCTAGTCATTTGGAACAGTACTTCTAGACATGGTATCCTGAATTTACTCCATCTACATCTGAGAGGCCACATAGACCTTAAGTGTCCTTAATCATGCCCTGGAGGTGCTCATTTCCCTGTGACAACTATAAATGGATCAGTAGCTTAAGTTAGCTCCAAAGAAACTGGGCCAGAGTGCACAGTATTGAACTGTGATAAAATTCAGAGGAGTACAAAAGGTAGAACAGACAGAAAGTTTAAAGGGAAAGATGGATGCAGTTGCAGTATCTATTACTTGCAAGTGACTGTAATGTGTTTATACAGCTCTCAGGCAGGCTAGCGGATAATTAAAAGGAAGAATTGACACTAGACTCTACACCACCTTATACACTATGGCACGAGGAAAGTCACATAAGTGGGATCGTAAGAAAACAGCAGCAGATTCCCTCCTCCACTCTTTGCTATGCTCAGTCTCTTTTTTGCAGTTAGAAGGATGCCTGACTAGCCTGCATTACTGTGAGGGAGTTAAAATACACTGATAAAGTTGGGGTCCAAATTGATCCTACTGCATTACAGTCAAATATTTTATAAATTCTAACTGCCAGGCTCCAGTTCAGCAGGACATACCCTCATCAGTATAAATCCATCCCATGAGCTCTTCATTACCTGCCTATTCCTATAGCTATAGACTACACTTTCATCTCAGACTCGCCTTTCAGTGAGATCAAGCATAGATTTGAGTCCTTGTCTAAGCCACGGATGAATAGCTTCTGGGTGGGTAGAGAATTCTTGTCAATGATGTGCTTTATGTGCATGTTTGTGATTGGAGGAGTGATTACCTGTTCTCTGTCCATGTGAGGGGTCAGAGAAGACCATCCTCCCTCTGGACTGCCCAGACCACTTGGCCAATTTGTCAAGAATCCCATAGGATAAATAGCTGTCTCCAGAGACCTTTATAGTGACAAATCCAAATAAATCAGAGTCACTTTTACTGAGCACTTCAGCAGACAGCTCAGATTTAATGAATCAGCCTTCAGACCCCCAAGGAAGATTTTCTTTCCCAAGCACAAGGGGAACATGTAAGTGCCAAAATTTGCTTCCAGGGTAAAAGTCTACCAGTCCAGCCCATAATATTTTTGTGATTTCAGTTACCAATGCCACTAATATTGTTTTAAAAAACACTGGCTGTGCAGTAAAAAGCTCTCAGGATCAACTGTATGATCAGTGTGCTCAGTGCAGAGAAAAGGAAGCTGCTATGGATCAGATGATTTTCCTCATAAGTGACTGGGGACAGACATCGCATTCCTTTACTAGTGCTCTTCTGAACTTTTGGCTGGACCTCTCCACCAACACAAAAAAAAGGGAAAAGAAAAAAAAAAAAAAATAATCCCTAACCCCTCCCCACCAAAAGTAATCACACAGATGAAACCTTGCAGGTTAGTCATTGTGGGTCATTCAAACAGTTTTAAGGCTTAACATCTTGATCCCCTCTAAAAACTTCCATCTCCATTTCCTTCCCCCCTTTGGGATCCATTCAGATGCCTACTCAAATACCTGCTGGCGCCAGAGGAAATTCTCCTGTAACGGATACCCTGCGATGTAAAACCAATATTTTGTTTCCAGGGTCATCCCTTTCACACCCCCACAGATCCTCTTGCTTCACCAACCTGCCTCTTGGTCAAGCCAAAACATGAGAAATTGTGAATCCAAAGGGTGGGATTTCAGAGCGGTTTAATAGGCTTGGTGATTGCTAACCCACACATTTCCTCAGCTTCCTCCTCCCATTGTGGTAGCCTCGTCCAATAATTTATGTCAAGTTAACAGGCTTCTGGGCAGATGCCGCTGCTCACAGTTCAGCAAAGGCAAAGAGAGTGGTTTAACCTGACCCAAAGTGTTCATGATGATCAGACTGATGACACCTTTTCAGATAGGTTTATATATTATACAAAGGCCTAATAAGGTGAAGAAACATCTTGCAGCGGTAGGCTGTAAGTGAGCGCATCAGAATCCAGTCCCAGGTAAAATGATTAAAAAGCAGTTTTTTGTATCATTCATGTGCAAACAAAAAGGCAGAAACATTTCATTTGTGATGGTTCCTCATCACCTAGAATCATGTTGGCAATAAGGAATGGATCGATGTTTGGACTTTGGTCAGGAACTTCTTGGTTCAACATATTATTCTGTTCTACTCTTGTTTTTTTGTCTGTGCTTTCTGGCCGCTCATACACTTTACGTGATAATCAGCAAATTGCTTTATGTTAACGTAGTGCAATATAATGAGCTTTGTTAATCATCATATGGGATACAAGAGAAGTAGTTCTTCAAAAAGGTCTCGAAATAAGCACTCTTTTAAAGTGACATTTTAGGTGCCCATTTCCTCATTTAGCCTTATAATACATAATAAGGGCAATACCTCCAGGATGATAATTGAAGAAAACAGTTAAGATTACTTACTTGTATAAAACAGACAATCCTACTTTTTATGTAAGTTTAATGAAGCTAGGGACAAGGATAAAATGACAAGGACTCATTTCAGGTACCTGTAATTTGACTGCAGTGGAATTTTATTTAAGAAACTTTGTCTTTTAAAATTTTCCTCATGAAGGAAACAAGTACAATAGATGACTTTTTTCTCCTTTTAATCTTTTAAATAAAAAAATAATATACTGAGAATGTTAAGAAACAATATTTTTTTGTCTGTGACTGAAAAGAAGAACCCATAAAATAATTTTTTACAAAATGGCTGCATGTAAGAATTTGCTATAGAGAGGGCAATTTATTGCACTAGAAATTTGTCATCCAAAATCCTGCAGAATATGCCAGATGCTTGTTCACTTCTTAAAAAAGTATCTTCCATTCCAACATAATATATTGCATAAAGTGCAGGAGAACAAGAGTAAAAATGTGTTTTTTTAATGATTAAGGACTGATCTTGTTCCAATTGAGTCAATGGCAAAACTCCATGGAATTGAGCTGAATATATGGGTATAGATAAGATGTTGTTTACTGTGCTCTTGCTTTTTCTGAGAGCAAAATGTAAATGAAATATATTCCTTGCACAAATTAGATTATCCCATAGTCATCTGCTGACTCCTACTTAAAACAGAGCACAGGGACCTCTCTGTGTTCAGGAGCTGCAAGCCTTTATATTCATGCAGCTTTAAGGACATTCTTGCCACTGTGTGAATTGGCTGTTGCACCAAAGAAGGAATTAACACAGTCATGGAACAAGGGTTCATGAGATTTTGCTTGTATATATAAATGAATGTAACATTAGTAAGTTCTCCCAGCCCTCTTCCAGCTGCAGTTACAATTTTTTTTTAAAGCAACACATATCTTTGTGCAGAGTCTTGCCTGGTTTTAACACAGCCATGAGCAGGGGGAGAGCAAGATTTTCCTCCATGTGCCACATTTGAGCTGGGATATGAGCAAGGGGAGCACAAGCTGCAGCGTTTGTGCTGCACCTCACCCCTCAACAAATGGGTGGGCACTGTCCAAAAATAAAAAGAGAGGAGAAACAAACAGCCTTGAGTTAGGTTTTGCCAGCATCAGCCAGGTGACACTTGGTAGAGATGGACAGAGATTGTACCAGTGGTGAAAATTATTCTTTGCAAGGAAGAAAACAGCAGAGAAAGCACTATGTCCCTGCAAGTCCTTGATTTTCCCAAAACACCTCTTTGTGAGGTAAATCTCACGTTTGCACATCTTAGAGTTGAGACTCAAACAGTCCCTTGTAAGATGAAAAAGAAGAATTTGCCAAGAGGGCTCTCATTTTTAACAAAACCTTTGGAAGGCAAACAAAAAATCTGACAAACTCCACCTAATTTCTTCAGTGGCACAAAATGTTAGTCAGCTTGTATAATGCCTTACCAGCAGAGATGGAGCTGCAGGGAAAAAATAATTACCTCTGAAACAGGAGGTAGGGAACAGTGCTGCAACTGCTATGGAGCAATGTTATTAGGAAGTGTGAAGGAGTAGAAGGGAGTTGTTTATGATACCTGACCAAATGATTCCTAAGTTGTTGGCTGTACAATTCATCAGCCCGTCAGGTAAAAAGTGCAAGGCAAAGTGAATCAATATGGTTGCCCCCTTCTCTCTCTGGCCCATCCTGGTGGGTGATAGAGCATAACGGTGTTGGTTTTGACATTATTAGGTTATCCTGAAAATAAATCACTTTTGAAAAGGTGAATAATTGGACAGAGCTTAGTGCTGACAAGGAAAAGGTTGGAGGCAGAGGGCGGGAGATGGCTGTGAGGGGGAGAGGGCAGGGGGGCTGTGATGTCGGAGATGCAAACCCATTCTGGGAGGCCACTGGCATGTGAGGAGCTGTAAGTCTCTTTATAGTTTGTACTTTGGCAAATGAATGCAGTTTTTGTTCTGATAAGTATCAAACTACATTTATGGTTTCTGAAACTATTTTTGATCCATCAGGGAAACGACACATACCTTTTCATGTGATATAAACTGCGAAAGGTATACCCCTGCCCATTAAAATTAAAAGGTAGTAAATTTTGTCCCTATAAAAGGAAATCCCCACTTTTCCCAACATTTAGCTAATCTGTGGAGTTCACTGCCGTAAGTGGTCATCAAGATAATATATTGTCACTGAACTCTTAAAAGAGATAGATAATTTTATGACCATCAGCAACATCTGTAACTATGGAAATGAAGATTATGATAATGGTAATCCAGCCTCATATTTTACCCTATTTGAGACACAGGAAAGACTGGGCAATTGACTAGTTATCTGATAAGTGGTTTTAATCCTGCTGCTGACACCTAGGAGACAAGGCACCATTAGACACAGGGTACCGGACTATTTGTTTGTATCTACTCCCACCAAAGATCAATATTTCAAATGTTTGATGTGAACTCGAACTTCAAGTAGACGTGCCTGAAGGTTTGGTGCCAATAGTGGGCTGTAGTTTGTCACTTTTGCGATGAAAATGTAATGAGGTCAATCTACCATTCCTGGAAAATTTTCTGCATGTGAGTGCTGTGGTTCTGGCACTGCGTTGGCATGAAAGAAAGATAAGTTCACCTCCTAATGCCCAGACATTTGCAATGCAATCATAAATAAATCATGCATAGCTGAACTACACATTCGCTTCCCCTCTCAAAATTAGTGTAAGAACTGGTTTTCTTTCATCCAGTGCCTCCTGCCCAATCCATTCCATCTTAGCTTGTCTAGATGAGGACTCATAGTAATTTTGTACAATATCTGACACAGAGATACAGTTTGCATTCTGATTTTCTTTGGGATTTGCTCATGCAAAAGTCTCCATTTCAATCAATGGACTTAATTTTGATCTTTACAAGACTTTCCGAGGTACGCCCAGCCTGTTTGTGGCACCAGTCTATTAAATGTCTTCACTGCTCAAGGAGTACCCTGTGTTAGGAGATTGAAATCCTGAAAATGCAGTTCCAAGTAGTGTAAAATTCCATTTCCCTCTTTCTTTTTTCTCATCTTCTAGCAGGTCATTAAGGAACATTCAGAAATGTTTCTTCAAAGGGTTCCCCTTCCAAACACCCACATAACTGTCACAGTTCCTTGCTGTACATGCTGGTGGTGTGGAGGTGGGAACACAAGGAGCAGAATAACAGGGGTTGTCAGGGAGCTGGTTGAAACATCTACATCTTCTACTGGCCTTTTTAACATTTCTGAGGAAGCTCTTCTCATTCAGAAAATGAATGATGGGAAATTTAAGACAGGAAAACACCAAGAAATGAAATGGGCCATGAGCCATCAGCTTTTAAGGCTCCACAAAAGACCAGAATGAGCCCTCCTCTGAACCATTATAAAGCGGTGCATTTTGCAACCCTGGACATGGTTCTTCCACATGCCAAACCCTGTGGTGATTGTCCCTCTTGAATTGATCCTCAACACCTTCTTTGATTTCAGAGCTCCTTCCCATCCTCCTCCCTGCAGTGCTGGAGTTCACGGTCTGCTCTGCTGTGATGAGTCAACTGTTTGGGTGGCTGTGCTCTCAAGCAGATTTGTCATAGTGACTGCTTTCAAAACAACAGAGAAAGATGTCTCTTTTCTTCCTTTTTTAAAAATCAGACCATTCCCCAGGTCTGGTTTGGAGTTCAGCCACCCCAGCCATCGAATTGGCATGACTGAGAGGAGGTAACCTTTGTCAAGCAAGGAAGGAATCCCTTAACACTTCTCTGCTTTTCAGGAATTTGTGCCCTAGAAAAACACCCTCCTGGTAGATAAGGGACAACCCAGAAAAGCCACCATCCATGAAAAGGGGAGGGATATTTCAGGCCACACTGCTATTCTAATAGAGCTATTCAAATTCATTATCACTGCATAACACAATCAGTCTTATATAGTTATCAGGATTTGGTGCTGCTTTCTTTTTCTGCCACTGACAAATAGGCCAAAGTAAACCAGATCACTGATAAGACAGACCCCTGGGAAGATGTTCTGCCACACTTGATGCATGGATAGGGCTTTTTGTTCATTGCTCAGATGATTCTGTCTTGCAGCGTCTGTTTATTTTGCCTCTTCTTTCATTGCCCAAGTTTGAAAACATCCTGAAATAGAATAGGATTTATGCTATGATCTGCAAACCCTGATCTTTTTATTTAGGGCACTCAAAGACTATAAGGCCGAGAGTGGCCTTTGGTATCCTCTTGTCCGACCTCTGCTACAACCCAGGCCATTAGCTTTCTCTGACTTAATTCTTGTTTGGTCTATCTACTGGAAAAACATCCAGTCCTGATTTAAGAATTGTAAATGATGGAGAGAATTCATCACAACTCTCCATGAACTGTTCTTATGGTCAGTTACCCCATCTGTTACAAAATTTCCATCATACTTCAGTTTAGATTTGCTGAGCTTCAGTTCCCAGCTGTTGGCTCTCGTCCTTGCTGCGCCTTTGTAACCCTAGATTTCCATCAAGAGTCAGCTCAGAGAATGGGGTGGTAATTAAGCACATATATATCACTTAGAGATATTTTCAGTCGGCTTGCCTCCTGGGAGAAATGGGGTCTGAACAGAATAATGTAAAGGTTTTCTGAGAAATAGATTATAATTTGTTATAATTCCTAATACAACTGTTTATGTTTGCTGTCATTTGAATTACAGACATATGAGTTTCCGATACCTGTGGAAATGTAACTCCCACTAGTTGCTTTTAAGGATCACTGGGTAAATTTTTAAATGAGAAATGGCCTGTTACCCAGAATTGCAGAGGACCCACATTTGCCATTGTTGTCAAGTGAATTAAACAAAAATATTTTATTTGCAAAGAGAATTCAGCAAGAGAGGCCAAAGTGAATACTTTTGGTGTTATGAACTTATGAATTACAGTTGATAAAGTGACTTGAAATCTGTTTCTGAAAGGTGCTTTCATGATATTATGAGACTTTTCTCTGCTGTGATGACCTTTTTCCTGAGGATGCTCTGTCAAATGCTGGCAAGTCCCAGGGAAGCATGAAAAGTTGGCAGAGCTAGATCAGGATGATGAAGCACAGCCAGGTACCCACACTTTGCCTTTTTAATTGTTTTGTGACAGTATTATGCAACTGAACATCCACCAGCACTAGACCACATTTACTTCAGATGATGTTTTCTGATCTGATTACATGCATTATTTTCATTTTTTGGTTACATATAATATTTTTATCTCTTAGTTATTGTTATTCTCCCTGGCTTCTGCTCCTCAGCTATGGATTTGGCTACTGCCAGCATCTTGTATATCAATAACTTCTCTTCTGAGCCTTGTCCCCTTTGATCAGTTTTCCCTTTTTTTTTCTGTAATCTGGGAAATCTGGGATTTATCTAGCACTCCATTACCTAGTGACTGAACTGGCTAACTTACTCTGTGGGAAGGCTCCTTTCCTTCTATCCTCAGCTGAGTTGAAGGGAAGACCAGAAAGTTTTGAGCCTGCAGTGTGTCATTCTTATAACAGGCATGGAGAAGAGTTTCCTGAGTATTTCTTGATACTTAATTCTTTGAGAGTCTTTGGATAGGAAGATCTTGACAAATCTGAAAAAAAGAGAGATTCACAGATCAAAGACCAGGAAAAAGAACAAAGCATGGAAGAGTGATCCCTGAACTGGTTTCTGCACCCGAACTGGTGCATATTCCACAGGGAGAGGTGGGTCTGGAAATTGAAGATGAGTTTTCAAAAGACTGTGGAAGAGCATCAGTAGTGAGAGCATTTAAACAGTGAAAGATAACTCCATAACCCTTTATAGCACTACCTCTTCTCCTAGTCTGTTTTCCTAATTCAAAAAGCCCCAGTCTTGTGAGGACCAGAGTGGGGACAAAAGAGCTGGCAGGGATCAGTTGCCTTGCCCTTGTTGCTGGACCTCTGTGCACCTAGCGTGCAGGGTAGATAGGACGTTTCATAACAGAAGCGGGAGTAGGCATTCGGACCTCTTTACTCCCATGCATAGATGTCCTCAGGCAGGAAGAGCTGCTTTCCACATTGCTTTCTTGTGTTCCTCAGTCCTGCTAGCTCACGAGGCCAGGGCAGACTGGGAGTTGGATCCAAGAAGTTTTCCCCAGTGGATTATGCCACAAGCCAGTGAAGAATTGGCAAGGCATGAGAAAATGCCCTCTGCCATGCATTTTCTCCCACGCAGAGCAAGGAGAGTAGCTGGCCTAAGCTAAGGGAGCTATGCTGCGTTGATGCCAACTGTGAGTTTTCCTTTGGTGATGGTGAATTCTCAGTAGCTTTTTAAGATCAGCCCAGATGGGGAGTGGGAGGGGGAGAACTTGGCCCATAGTTGGGTCACGCTGACACTTCCATAAAGATAAACTGGCTACACCAGAGCCAGTCCACCAGCTTAACTGAGCAGGCAGCTTGGCAAAAAGGACTAAATCCACAGTGAAGTGAAGACAGCATTAAAAAGCCTATTGTCACCTTTGAGACTCAAATACCACTCTACCACTCTAACCACTGGCACAGTTTTTTCTTTCAGTGCCACTTGACAACAGCTTGGTGCTGGGGATGGAGGACATTTGATTAAAAAGCAAATATAAATGTAGCTAATTTGCAAGGAAACCCTGTAGATGTTCCAGCTAACGATGCTAGATCATTCATTGAGAAATGCTGGTAATACTACCAATCACGTGATGGCCATGTGAGGATAGCTTACTTTTTAAAGTTACAATGGGATGGTTTGGGATTATTTTTGTCAGTCAAGTTGATGTGGTAGTAATTAATACTACATGTGAATGAACAATAATAATTATTATGCTCTGCAGTTATAAGTTCCAGTGTTTTTTGTTTATGTAATAATTCTCTGGAACAGTTCACAGACATTGGCTCCCATTGTCCAAATATTTCATTTAGATTCAACTTTATAGCTGTCCTGAATTGTAACTGGTCATCTGGCCGAAACCAGAAGGCAGCCAATTAAATTCACAGGAAAACATTAATCTGAACTGAAGAATTCAGAGCACATGTGTGCAATCATTCCTCCTTTTACGTATGCTTTCTGTTCTTTCCCTGCTCCTGCTCCTCCATCTCTCACTCCCTGCTTCTTGTTTCACCGGTCGAAGGAGAACGTGCCAACTCTAACAACACTGTCCGGGGAAAGGAAAATTAACACCAGCTTTGCTTTTGTGCATTCAGGACCTGGTCCAAGAAGGCCACTAAAGTGAATGTGAGTTTTTCTCCTGCTTTTACCAGTCCTGGGATCTGGCCCAAGCACTGTATTGCTAACATGCATCAGTGCAGAGTGTGAGGACAGAGGAGGCAGGAGCCAGGGCATAGGTGGCAATGAATGAGCTGTGGGCTGGAAGGGAGGAATGAAATGGAGAAAGAGGGCTCAAAGAAACTGGGGAGGAGTAGACAGGAAGTTGGGCAAGCTGGGAGAAGGAGCAGATGTCTGGAACCATGAGGAAATACTCTCTCTTGGTCTGGGAGCTGAGGCTGGTCTTCTTACTCCTCTGCTACCAATAAACATCTGTAGACACCCCCTGGAAGTGTGTATTTCTTGTCTCCTTCCCCCTTCTGTTTCATTCTGCAAAGTGTCCCAGCTCTGCTATGAACCTCACCAGGGGAGAGATGTGCTGTGGCTGCAAGAAGGTCATGCTCTTCCAGCAAGCCAAACTGGGGTCACCCTGCTTCCACCTACTGGCATTTCAGGACAAAAAGGGAGGTGATGTTTTTCCAAGGAAGGGATTGCATCGAAAACCAAACAGACTTATGTCAAAAGGGCATCCAAGTGACAAAGTTAAGCATTTACCACCCAGGAAATACTGTAAAGGATGGTATTTGTACTCTGATGTTGAATGATAGCTGTGTAGTGCAGGACGGAGCAGTCTACAAGACTACTGCCTTAGGTATAGCAGAAGGTGGTAAGTGGGTGGTAAATAAGGCACAAGAAGATTATAGTAAAAGTGCCTAGTTAATGTTCATGGCAAAAATGGTTCCAACCATTGCCTGTGCCACAATGTTGCTAAGTAATGCTAGGTCCTATGTTTCCAAAATCAAGAATCTAGCAGTTAGATAATTGTGTATTTCCCCAATTGTTGAGGTGCTACACATGGTTCCTAGGCTGGACTTGTAAAAAGGCACAGGTCTCAGCAAGAATTTTGGAATTTGAACTTAAGAGGCATTGTAAAAATGCTTCACACATTGGCAAATGAGATCCTGGCTGATGCAAGGTCTGCCACTCTCTGGGGCGTTCGGTTTTTTTATCTTTAACTGTGAATAGTTACATTGCAAACTTATGGGTGACAAGTTTCACAGTATGACGTTTCAGTGTCTCTCAGGGTTACAGGTGATCTGTACATGTATGGAAAACTGTTTGAGTGTAACAAAGTATGCAGATTTATGTGTACGTGTGTATGTGTATATATAAATGTATATGCCATATATAGTATTCATGAACATTGGATGAGAGATAACAGAAAAGCTGTCCTATCCCATCTCTGAAGGTCTGTGTGAAATAAAGGACTCTGCCATAATGATACCATGATTACATTTGACACTTTTTAACACCCTTATTTATGGACACAAAGAAATAAGGTTGAATGGGGAAATATATTATCTTCTCAACACCAGAGGGAGCCCATCTGGAATATCATACACTTGTTGGCAAAGGGAGTGTGCTTTATTCTAAATACATCCTCCAAATATTTCTCTTTTTCTCTCTCTCTCTCATATTTGTGTATGTGCGCACACACACACACTGGGGTTATATCAATCACCACAGATACACACCACTTACAGGCATGTGTGTGTGTGTGTGTGTGTATAACCAAAGTTGCATGATGTAGTGTGCTTTATGCTTTTTGTTTTGATTTGGTTATTTAATTCATAATTCAGTTGAGATCTAAGATACAAATGCTAAGTAGTTTTTTGGCTTGATGTCATACAAAGTTTTAACACAATGCTTTTGCTTGTGGCCTCTGGCCAATGTGTATGCCTTGCACGTCATTTGTGGATGCTCTCAGGAAAGAATGTGCAGAATTGCATTTATTTTTTGGCATTATGGGTTGTATGAAAGCTACTTTAATGCTTATTCTAGACCAGCTATTAAAAAAAATGTAATACTACTTGAATTTTATAAACAGGAGTTTAAACAGGGCTGGTTTATGTTATTGTTACTTACATTTTACAATGAAGAGGCAACATACTGACCATCAGAAGTCAAGCTCAGCTTTTACTTCCTAGCAAATGTATAAGTTAAAGGTATGTTGAGAGCTTTTCTTACTGTTGAGCCCAATTGTTTCTGACAGAAAGTACAGAAGTTATGAACAGTACGCAACTCTCCTTTAGTTAGAAGTTTTGCTGTTGATTTCAAAGGAAGCAGAATAAAGTAGAAATGTGAAGGACTATTCATAGGGAAATATCTACACAGACTGTAAGTAACCACTTTGGGGGCGTGGGCTTAATTTTCACTCTAGAGATGTGAAACACCCAGCAGTAAAAACTTTCTGACTGGTGCTTTCTGCAGTATCACATGAAAAATATGGTTTTAAGCAAATGCATACAAAATTGAATGTCCCAGCAGTTCAAAAAGGAGATGGCTGGAGGGGTAAATGCCTTGGCTTCCTGGAGTGTAAAACAAAGTTGATTCATGTTCAACACCTGACAACTAGTATTTAGAACCTGACATACCTTCCCTATTTCAGAAGCTTTCCCCAAAAGTCAGTCAGTCTCACCTCAGTGCCAGGCAAGATCATGGAGCAGATACTCTTAGAAACTATGCTAAGGCACATGGAAAACGAGAAGGTGATTGGTGACAACCAACATGGCTTCACCAGGGGCAAATCATTCCTGACCAATCTGGTGGCCTTTTATGAAGGGGTTACAACATTGGTGGATAAGGCTAAAGCAACTGATGTCATCTACCTGGACTTGTGCAAGGCGTTTGACACTGTCCCACATGACATCCTTGTCTCTAAATTGGAAACATGGAGGTTTGATGGATGGACCACTCGGTGGATGAGGAACTGGCTGGATGGTCACACTCAAAGAGTTGTGGTCAACAGCTCAATGTCTGGGTGAAAACCGGTGACCAGTGGTGTCCCTCAAGGGTCGGTATTGGGGCCGGTGCTGTTCAACATCTTTGTTGGTGACATGAACAGGGGGATTGAGTGCACCCTCAGCAAGTTTGCCGATGACACCAAGCTGAGTGATGTGTTTGACACGCTGAAGGGACGGGATGCCATCCAAAGGGATCTTGACAGGCTTGAGAGGTGGGTCTGTGCCAACCTCATGAAGTTCAACAAGGCCAAATGCAAGGTCCTACACTTGGGTCGGGGCAATCCCAAACATAAATACAGACTGGGCGATGAGTGACTTGAGACCAGCTCTGAAGAGAAGGACTTGGGAGTGGTGGTGGATGAGAAGTTCAACATGAGCCGGCAACGTGCACTTGCAGCCCAGAAGGCCAACTGTATCCTGGGCTGCATCAAGAGAAGCGTGGCCAGCAGGTCGAGGGAGGTGATTCTGCCCCTCTGCTCTGCTCTCGTAAGGCCCCACCTGGAGTACTGCGTCCAGTTCTGGAGCCCCCAATACAAGAGAGACATTGACCAGTTAGAATGAGTCCAGAGAAGGCCACAAGGATGATCTGAGGGTTGGAACACCTCTCCTATGAGGACAGGCTGAGAGAGTTGGGGCTGTTCAACATGGAAAAGAGAAAGCTTTCAGTACCTGAAAGGTGCCTACAAGAAAGCTGGGCAGGGACTTTTTACAAAGGCAGGTAGTGATAGAACAAGGGGAAATGGCTTTAAGCTGAAAGAGGGCAGGTTGAGGGTGGTCAGACACCGGAACAGGTTGCTCAAGGAAGTTCTGGATGCCCCCTTCCTGTAAGCGTTTAAGGCCAGGTTGGATGAGGCTTTGAGCAACCTGATCTAGTGGAAGGTGTCCGTGCTGATGGCAGGGCGGTTAGAACTAGATGACCTTTAAGGTCCTTTCCAACCCAAACCATTCTGTGATTCTATGTAAAGTCAGGGCATCTGCTGACCTGTTCCTGCAGTCCTAGTTCCTTTCACAACTGGTGGCACGATGAGTGCAATAATTTCTGAGATGTCACAGAAGATGGTAGAAATGGAAGGGATTTTAAGGTGAAAGTTGTAAGTGTTCTACCACTCAGACCTCACAGCTTCTTCCTGGTAGTCTCTTTTCTAGAAAGAAAGGGCAGGGGGAAAATTGCTAAGAAGTTTGGGTAAACTCTCTGTGATGCCCCTCTATTCACAACCCAAAGCAAGAAGAACCTTCTCATCTTTGGGTTTTGGCTTTCTCAAAGGAACATTGCTGTAAAATATAACAAATGGGCTGCTCTAATTTACAGCTGCCTGCAGGCTTCTTAGCAACCAGCAGGCAGGACTGCTAGCTTTCCCATATGTCTTCCTCCTTACAATCCAGCCCTTGGCAGAAACTAAGGTTTAAAGGAAAGAAAGGGAATAGCTTGAGGTGATCCTATTCAGAGTCAGTTTTTTCCCCCTCAAGCAGCCTAGAGAGCCCACAGGAAAAAGGAAGGCTGATAGCAGTACCAACTTGGTCTGGTGACGTTCATATGATAAATACCTGCAAAATTGCAATAAATATTGAGAGCTGAGAAATACTCTGAGTCATGTATGAAATGAAGAGTCTTTTGGACATAAGGAGTGATGAAAAGCACTGGAGTAGTGTGGAGAGGAACAGATCATGTGCTAAGGTATCTGTTAAACATAAGCTCTGGAAACAGCTTTCAAATGCCATCTATTCAGTTGATTTTGAAGTGACTTTCAAGTGTGAATATAATTAGTTCTGTAAGAAGAGAAAAATGAGGTAAGCAAACATTTTGCCTAAATACAACCTTCAGTGACTACGAGGCTGGATAGCTGTGCTACCTGAAGTTATTGATTTAGAAACAAATACTGATTTCTTTGGATTTTCCTGTGAACAGGTGAAAAAGTCAGGTAGAATAATGTCATGTATACATTAAGTGAGAGCACAATATGTTTCATTATACCAGTTGAAGAAATTATCAGAATACTTTTGTGTAGAGTGAAAAGGACAAAGAACTCATTTTTTACCTTAGGACATTCCTGAATCCAGGAACTTTGGTTTTGGTTACTTCAGGTGAAATATTTTTTGTTATATTTGAACGTGAATATTCACATTTCTTCTAAAAGAAATCTTCTGGGATTGCTTGTTATTGTCTGATCATCTAAGTACTTTTAATCAAGGAGGTTTGGAGTCAAATGAACAGTTAGATATCTGGGTGCTTCCTCTGAATTTCCAAGCTGGATATGCATGACATAGAATATTATTACCTAGATTTTTTCAATGTTCAATAATTTTACCATTTCCCAGCTTCCTGTCCTCCAGATTTTCTTTTCTAAACAGCTATTGCTGTGCTCTGTCTATGTCCACACTAACTTCTTTGAGGAAACAGCTTAAAATCTCTCTATTGAATGCAATGCTAAACACTTTGCAACCAATTTTAAGAAAAGAGGAGATTTGTGTCAAAACAAGACTGCGGGATCCTCATCAGTGGTGGTTTTAAAAAACCTGTTGAACAAGCAAGTGTCCAGAATGAAACAGATTAAATTGAACCTGTACTTAGGCAGGAGACTGCTGCAGATGATCTCTGGAGAAGCCTTTGATTCTTGAAATACTGTCTATCATTCTAAAAAATAAATAAGGAGTTTGGTAGCGTAGCTAAAATTCTGTGTGGAGGTGCATCATTCTGATACATTGCATGCTTTTTCTCTCTCTTTTTTTTTTTTTGAATAGCCGATTAAGAAAATTTTTCACTTGATGTTTTTGTATGACAGTGCTGCTACCACCTTCATTAAATCCTCTGGCACTTTGCCAAAAGATTAACCTGCAGTAATCAAACAGAAAACAGCAGAGGTCTTGCTCTCACTCAGGCTTTGCTGCTCCTTATCAGGTGCTTGCAAGATGGACAGCATAGCAATGCAGTCTGAGAAGGTCTGAAAGCTGCTCAATTCTGGATACAGAAGCAGTGCTAAAACATAACTTCAGAGATTTTTATGTGCCATAGTAGCAATCAAGCACATGAACAGCCTTAAAGACTTTTTTCATGAGAGTTCAAGTCATACCAAATTAGAGCAGGTCAGTGAGAGGATGCATTGGCCATTAGCAAAGGGGAGTTAACAAGTGATGAAGTCAGGAATGTGCTGATGTCTTTAAGCTGAGTGAGGGGGATAAAGTGTGGGAAGTCACAGCTTCCTAGAGATGAAGCCACTGTTGGGTTAATTAATTGGGGTGGGATGTCTGCACATTGAGGGGAGGAAAGGAGCTTCATTTGGTACACGTCTAAGTTTTGAGCAGCAGCTACAGAGGATTGTGGAGCTAGTGGAAGACAGAAGAAGTGTTGGGTACAGCTCAAACTGGCAGGGAGCCAAGGAAACTTGTCAGATATTTGTGAAAATAGGCTGCAGCTGCTGGGGCTAGGACTGCTCTGGCCTGTAAGCAGCACACTCAGCCCGAGTAGGACCTCACACTGACTGTCCCCACCATTTCTGACAGGGCTCTGTCTACCACAGGTCAGATTTCACACTCAGGGGGCTGGTTTTGGTAACACACAATGCCATGCAGCGGGCTTCCCACAAGGGAGCATCACCCCCTGGCCTGACAATGCCAGGTGAATGGGCTTGGTGAGGTTGCTTTTGAGGCCTTACATGCCTGTTCTTACGTGCTTGTAGAATTAGAATATGTATCTTCTCCCTGACTTTTGGCTCTGTAGTAACATCCAAGTAAGCCATTTCCCATTAATGGAAAAACAAAGCAGTTAATGTCACCATGAGCTACATGCCCTGATATCAATAAGGACTGGTTTATTTGACCAGGTAATGGCCATTCACCTTAAACTGAAGTACAATTTTAAAAGGCTTGCTTGCTTGTTCTTCTTTCAGTCCCATACTCTTTCTCCTTCCTCCTCATCCCATTTTCCTTTGAAAGCTTTATACTGATAAATTTTATCCCAGAGCTTAATTTTCCAGATAACTTTGGGGGAGGAAAATAGAGTATTAAAAAAAAAAAAATTATCTGAAAGACTGACTGACTAAATACATATTCAAAATTAACCTGTCCACAGGATTGCTTGCCTTAACAATCCTAAATAATCATTCACCTTCAGAAAGTATATTTTAATGTTTGGCAGGTAAAAGATAATTTTGGGAGAAAAGATAAAAAGTCACCAAGATTTGGATTGGATTGCTTAATAATATCTGGAAAGCAAAAGACTTACAGATGGCATGTCTTTGACTTTTAACAATCTTATATTGTAATGTTTGTAACTATTAATGTCCAATCTTCTATATTCTTAGGTGCTTTAAGATGAAAATATTATTCTGAGGAAGTTCCAACATACTGTCCTGGCCTCAGGTAAGCACCACTAAAGCACAAGTTTTATCCTACCTTCTCTCAAAAATGCCTATTGGTTTTCAAGAAGAAAAGGAAAAGAAAGGAAGGATGATGGGTTGTTTTTGTTGCTTTACCCTCTAATTTAGTCCAAGATATTACGTGTCAGCAGTGTCTTGGCTAATAAAAACTTAGATATTTGTATGCAATATTCATTTTGTGCAAGGCTGGAGACAGCAAGTGTGCAGCAGGGATGACTCTGCCTATCCTAAAGAGTTTCCATCTCTCAGTTGCCCCTGTAAGCAATTTGATAGCTACTCTGTGGAGAAAGAATGAAGTGTGCTGAAGGTAAAGGAAAAGATCCTTTTTTCCCCTGTTTTAAAATACAAAGCAAGTGGAAAATAAGTCAAAAGGAGGGTTGCATTTGACTGTTATTCAGTGGTCACGTATTGCAGATATTTATGAATATTTTATAATGCCCTAAATATAAGTCAGGAACTTTGCAGACTGTGAAGATGAGTCTTGGCACTGGAGCCTCAACTGGGATGTATCATGGTACCTGATTTACACCAGCTGAAGGTCCCTAGTTTTGGATGAGGCTCAGGTGTTTCACTTCAACCTTATGTCTGGCCCTGAGAGCTAGTTTGTACATTTATAAACTTATCTGAATGTGAATAATGGCATTTCCACATGCCCATCATTGAACATATTCCTTCTCTCTTTCAAACCTGCTCAAGGTGGAGGAGGGGAAAATAGAGGAGAAGGGCTGCTTGCCTTTTTTGCCTAGCCTGCCAAGGAGCACAGTCAGGAGAATGTAGTTGGAGCTCCTCTGGCCAGCCTTGGAACTGAAAATAAAGGTGCATCTGGATGCAGAAGCATAAGAAGGTTATTTTTTTTTTCTTTTTGTTTCTTTTTCTTTTAAGCATCTAGTCTCCTTGAACTGAAGGACTGATTTTTTTTAATCTCTATTTTCCCCTCCATCATGCAAAGGGTTATTCCAAAATCACTTGGCAGCCGCAAGACAAGCTATTTCCTAAGCCTCAAAATAACTCTTGTTTTGAATAGTTCCCAACTCCTTAAAAATGCATCCACATATATGTGTGTTTTGCATGGGAAAGAAAACTTATAGTAGAAATAAATACCCATAGTTAATGACTGTTAAAATCCTGTTACAATCATTATTAAACTTGGACTGGTTCTGTGTGTGGAGTCCTAGTATATTAATCAATATGTATTTGTGATATAAACTGTGCAAGCACTAAGGAAATGAGCAGTCCTAATCCAAAATTTCTGCCACCTAGACAAGAAGGGTGAGTCTGTTAGACCCCCAAGTTCAAGCAGGGAAGGGAATATTTTTCCTTGCTATAGTCTGAAAAGGCCTTTTAAATGCTTTTGGCTGGCAGCCACATAAACAGAAACACCAAGTCTGATTTACACAATAGAAAATAAAATCATGGGTTTGCAGTTTACCCAGTTTTGCTTGACAGCCTTGCTTCACTAGCTAACTGAGGGTCAGTGCATGTTGTTGAACCTTTCTGGTCCCTTTCATCTGCTCGTGGACTGCTCAAGCACAGACTTGACAGGAGGTTTCTTCCTAGAATTGGTCAATAGTAAACTTGGTAGCTTCATTTATGCTATGATTGTACCCACTCCCTGCTGCTTTCATGAAAATGTAGACGACTTTGGTATTCATCTCTGAAAACTCACCAGAAACATTACAGCAAAAGAAATGGTACCTATAAAGTAGAGCTTGGAAAATACAGGACATCTGTACTTGGTGAAAAGCAGTTATGTGAATGCTAATGACTTGCTAAGGCCAGTTAAAATTAAAATGCGATAGAAGGTAGAGTTAATTAAGTAAAATAAAAGGCCAGTAAAAGCAGTAGGTGATAAGCAAGTATTTGACTATGAAGCATCACTGGACTGGAAAAGTTGAATGAATTGACCTCTGGAGGTCTGTTCCAACCTGAATTATTCTATGATCACAGAATCATAGAATCACAGAATGGTTTGGGTTGGAAGGGACCTTAAAGATCATCTGGTTCCAACCCCCCTGCCATCAGCAGGGACACCTTCCACTAGACCAGGTTGCTCAAAGCCTCATCCAACCTGGCCTTAAACACTTCCAGGGAGGGGACAGCCACAACTTCTCTGGGCAACCTGTGCCAGTGTCTGACCACCCTCACAGTGAAGAATTTCTTCCTAATATGTAATCTAAACCTGCCCTCTTCTAGTTTAAAGCCATTTCCCCTTGTTCTATCACTAACTGCCTTTGTAAAAAGGCAACTCCCCAACTTTCTTGTAGGCCCCATTCAAATATTGGAAGGCAGCTATAAGGTGTCCCTGAAGCCTTTTTTTCTCCAGGCTGAACAGCCCCAACTCTCTCAGCCTGTCCTTGTAGGAGAGGTGCTCCAGCCCTCGGATCATCCTCATGGCCGTCCTCTGGACTTGTTCTAACTGGTCCAGGTCTTTCTTGTGTTGGGGGCTTCAGAACTGATCCTAGAAATATTTGGTTTTGTCATCTTGGAGGATTGTCTCCAAAATAGTGTCTTCTTTTTCCCATAGTTCTCAGAAGCCAGCAGCTCTGCTTGCTCTTTTATTGTCTTGCTTTCTAGCACTGGAAGTACAGCAGTAAAATCATTGCCCTCTCTGCACTTGGGAAGAATTGGATACTTAAGGAAGATAACAGATTTGATGAAGAAATTCAGAAACACAAAATTGACAAATGAAATAAACAAGTTTATCGTATTTCCTGCATGGAAGCATAAAAAGGAAAGTTTCAAAGGAAACAACTTTCAAGCAACAGAACATGTAAGAACATGTGATTTAAATTGGTTTATGAAGTAAGATTTAAATATAGGCTTTTAAATTGGCTGAATGATATCTACTCAGTTCTTTAAAGGTTCTAAACTGTTTTGTTCAATGACAGAAATGAATTAACTTTATTAATAACTTTATTATGTTAGTTAAACAAACTGAAATACAGCAAAATAGATAAAAAGAACAAAAAGAAAAACCCAACAACTTAAATCCATCAACACTCAGCAAAGAAGCCCCAGACTATCACTCAGTCTGGGCCATTAAAACTAACATCAAAATAAATTAGGAATTAAGCAATGCAGCTATCAAATCAAGACCAGACCAATTATCAGAGTCCCTTCTTGGAACTCTGTTCTGGTTATGATGATTTTGCCTCCTGGAAGCATATCAAACAGTGTTATTACACAAGAGACACCAGGAGAGCACTCTTAATGAGCAGAATTTGGTAACCTTTCTTTCCCAGAAGCTGTCTTTTCAGTACTGCATGGACTATTGACACAAGCCATAAACCAGGTCCTATTTCAGTCCTTCTTTAACTTGTGAAGTATATCTTACAGATAGAAGACCAAGGAGTTCAAAAACCCATGATGAGGCATGAGAAGGCAACAGCATTTTGTATGAGGGAAAGGCTGACCGGTCTCTAGTGAATGTTTAGGATTGTTTCAAATGGAGGCATCATTTGGGCATTGACATAGGTCCTTTCCAGTTCCAGCTATGTTAAGGGAAATGCAATCTGACCTTTCTGTCCCCCAGCTACTCATCACCATTCTTCTGCTAGAAGATAAGCTTCTTTCAGGTCTTCTGGTGGCCCATCTTGTATGAGCACTTCCTATGAAATGAGCTAAATTAGGAATGACATCTATGTGAAATTACCAGTTATATTTTGACTGTCGTAAGTAGTTCTGGGTTAGGAGAGTTCACTGGACAGCCTTCTGCCTCCTGTGTAGGACTGAGCACTGGTAGTAGTGGGGTGATGGCAAAGACTTGAAACTATGTTGGAACTGTCATCTCTGTAGGGAACAGCTGAAGCTGTTCTGAGGCTGAAGGAGGAGCATCTCCAGTGTTATCTGTTGTGATGGGAATTTGACTGACCTTCATACAGACCTGCAACAATTCCACAACAAGAATTTAAGTATTTAAAAAGACTGGGAGATTTCCCAGCTAGAGATAAATCAAGAGCTAAAAAGAAATCCAGAAGACAAAACAAAAAGGAAGGAAAAGTATGCAGTTCATGAACTCTAGCTTTCACAGCCGTTGAGATTCTCTTAGAATGTATCTTGGAGCTCTGTTTAAAACAGAGACAATGCTGGCAAGTTCCTTCTGCTAGTGGACCCAGCATGAGTGAAGAAAGATTGGGCAGCTGTTGGCATAGTCTCTTTAATGATATCTTGAACTTCTTTTCCCCAGGAGGCCCATGGAGAAACTGAGTGACAGCAGCGTTCTTCAGCTACGGGACTTCTTAGCCTTGCTCAAGCAAACAGCTTTCAGTGTACTTGGTCAGATCTTCCTCCAGACCTATGGACAAATCAGTTCCAATGGGACAACCTGGGAGCTATGCAACTTTATCTAATTGGGTTCAAATGTAGTTTCCTTGGTTATTGACTATTTTGGGCAAATTCACACTGAACCAAAACTTTAGAAGATTTTCTCTCTTTATATTAGAGCATATATGTCTGTAATCTTCCCCTCCAAATAGCAAAAATGTAGACGCTGAACACACATTCCTGAAGGAGCCAAGATGGTTTTATCTGAGTGACAACGTCCAGGCATGATAGTATGTTGCCAGGTTATATAAGGTCCAGTTCACATGTCCAATTAAAAAGAAAGCTTTTGTCAACAACTGACCACTTAATGTTCAATTATCAGCGAAGACAAAAGTTAGTGAACCAGAGAGCTGACAATCATCTTTCTGTTTGGAAGGCAGTATTGCACTGGACAGCCAATCTTTTGGAGTCTCTCTCAGTACAGAAATGCTATTTTAAAATTTCTAAGATGTAGTGCAGTTAAGAAGTAAATTTATCTCACCCTGCTGTACTATTGCTCTCACCATATGTAATGTTCATTTCCTTTCCTGGAATCCTGATATGCAGCAGCAGGTTACACAGCCCTGGCTTCTGTGAACTCATTGGCTTCACTTAGGATACACATCTTCATTTTCAACAATGTTGTCATGTTCCTTCCTAATCCAGGCCACTGTGTCTGCTTATTAACTAATAGGAGGTATTTCCTCAGAACAGTTCTTGTCTTCATTAGTATGTTTGCTGGTTTATCTCAAACCTGACAAAATAAAGAATGCATAATAAATTTCAGAATAAAAGTCCTGTACTTTTTAAAACATCATCCTTATAATGAAGAAGTAATGTCTAGGTTTTTGACCTCGTATGTTCTCTTTTGGAGGCACAGTTTGAACAGGCCAAGAACTGGAACCAAAGCAGTCAACTGATTAAGATTTAATAACTTCAGACTATGAATGAGCTTAAAATATTATTCACCCATTTTCATCTCTTGTGTGTGTCTTCCCCTCCAGGTGCTGTGCTTCTGTTGTGTGCCCAACAACTGAATGGGTCAGCCCAAAATTTAGCTCTTAGCAATGTCAATAAAGGGTCCAGTGCAAAGACCCCTGTAGATAACATAATATACAGTATTTAATTTTTGAACACTAAAGCTGGTACAGTCATACTGTGTAATAAAAAAGCATTGTTAAAATAAACTAAAAATTGTCAGTGGGAAAACTGGTAGGAACTGGGAGATATGTGGTTTTAGTGAGAAAATTTTAAAATAAGCTGTGACAGCTCAATCCTTTGGTACTTTCCTGAAAGGCACTAATCTCATAGTCAATGTAAATGTTACCTGATGGAGGACTGTGCACTCCAGTATGACATCAGAAATGTTCTTGATATTTATAGTCCCATAAATTATGGATATACAGCTATTTATCTTTCCTGGAGCAGATTCAAACCTGGCGTAAGCTCACTAGGCTTGCAGCTGGTAGGCTTGGCCCTATTTCTCTTACACAGATCCTACTCCAGAAAAGCACTTAACTCTTAAGGACAATAATAATCTGATTATTTTTGCTGGAGCCTGTGCATTTGAATTTAGGCATGTATTAGACTTAAAGGGCCCCTGACAGGGATGTGATCATTCAGTTTACTTTTAGTGATAAATAAAAATACAATTATTCCTAATTGCATCTGAAACTTTCAGCTTTGGATGCAACCATTTTTTTTCTGCTTTACACTGATACTAACACACAAGAGCAGCTAGATGTCTCACTAGAACAAACTCTGAAAAACTTTTCCCTTCCCAACTAAGATCAGTTAGACACTCTTTGTAACTAACTAAATTTTCCCCCAGTTCACAGCTTTAAGCTTCAGAACATTTAGAAAAACGTCACAAGGAGAACTTGTTGTATAGGGTTAAAAATAAGTGGTGCTGCCCCACTTCATTGTAGATTGTTCTGAAAAAAAATATGTAGGGGAAAAATCACCTATGGTCATTTAGATCATTTGAGTGCTTCAGTCCATTTTGTACAGCATGTAACATTAGGAAGTGAAAATCTCTCTGAAAAGAGAGCAGTTACTATTTTATGTGAAGCTCCATGCACTCATGATTGTTCTCAGAATGTCTTCGCTGAAAGAGGATTGGAGCTTTCCATCTTTCTATTGACTGCAATCAGCATTGCATTAGGTTTTAAACAATAAGTGCAATTATGTTACTTCTTTACATGCTAGCCAGCTAGCTCTTATTGACCTTTAAGAAATAAATATATGGGCATTAAAAAACCTAACAGCCTTGAGAAATGGTTTCACCCCTGGAGAGTCATGCTTTAGGATGGATTATGAATAAAAAGCTTATCAGAATCTTTGTAATAAATTAGAAACACTCTCCTGAATACCTATAAAATTCATTAGAGACTAATGAAGTACTGAAGGCTGATAAGACAGAAGCTCAGGAAAGAGTTGAGAAAAATACAATCCATCAGAGTAATGGAAATCAAGGATTTGGAGTAAAAGAGTACTAAATGCATAGATATGGAGCATTTCTGTTTGGAAAAAAATAGTGAAAAAAAATAATCAGGTTGTCTCAAAGGGTCAAGAAAAAGTCTAGGAATTCTTAATGTTGCAAATGTCCAAGGTGGGAGCTTCAGCACTGAATTGTACAGTCTATAGGTTATATCTATGTTTCCAAGTGTAAGAGGGTTGGGAGTCCAAGTAGCGTGCATCGACCTGTATCTGCCCTGCTCAGAACTCACTTGCTCTGGAGTAGACCGACCACATCCATACAACATAGCAATTCTGTGTGTCCTCTATTTCTCTAAAAAACAAATGTCCTTTTGTATATGTTTTTTAATTTCAGATGTTCAAAATGTTATGATGGCCACCTGACTGGTGCTTGAGAGCATAAAAGTGAGGGTAGCATATCCTGAGGCATTTAGGAGTGATCCTTGGAGAGAGGAGCTGACACAACTGTACCAGGGCACAGCCCTAGAGAAAGATCACTGGAGCAGTCTAAAAACAAAACTAGAGATTGAGCAAGCAATTAAGCAATGTGGAAGATCAGGGGCCCACCCTGACCTCATCTCCTGGCCATTGATTAGTTCATAGCATAGTCATTCTTTCAGAGACTGCTCGTAGCTGAGTGGCCTGCAATAGACTATGTCTAGATCTGTAACCGAGTAAGAAAGATGCTTGGTGTTTTTTTTTGTAGCATAATGATGCCACTGTAGAAAGGGAACGTGTACATTCATCATCCCATGTGGACACAAGTGGGATTGCGCTGACTGATATGAATGCAGCTTTTTGGACTGAATATTAGATGTGGATCTAAATCTTACGCATGGGGTCAAGGCAGAGTGGGGGACTACATAACCTATAAAGCTTCTTTAAAAAAAGGTAACAGGGGTGGTTCATAGGTCTTGGGCTGGTGCTCTTTAAAGGAATTCACTACGTCTCTGTGGTGTCAGTGGAAGAAGAAAAACTTTTTAGCATTGGTAATAGAAGTGTATGTCTGGAAGCAAATGGAAATGCCAGGAATGAAAGCTTATAATTGTAAAGTGCATGAAAATGTAGAGACTCCAAAAAGATCGTTAAAAGCACAAAGTAGCAGTGTTTATATATAAACATAAAATAAATATTAAAAGTGACTAATTAATAGGATTTAAGAGGATAAACTGCAAAATGAAGACTAATTTTTCTAATCGACTTCTAAATTAGGAAGAGCATCCAGTTTGGAATCATTAGTTGTTATATGAGTTGCTGTATCTTGTAGGGAAATATCAGCTATGATAACTAGATGGCATTGCCTTATATGCTTTTTGTCTCCAAGCCTCAAAGATACATTTGGCCTACAAAATACTCTTTGCCACTGTAAGAATTATATTGGTTAGTATTAATGAAAGCTGTTCTAATGCAAGTTATCTCTAGAAATGGATTTTTTTATAGCAATGCCTTCCTTCACAGTACAGGTAGTGAAAACATGAAGTTGGCACTCTTAAGAAGTTATGAAATTAGACACAACTGAGATCCAGATGCAATTCCAAAGCCAAATGTGGGTCATGATTTTGGAAAACTGAAACTAAACAAGCTCGACTAATCAAGGTTTTAATTACAGCCAGTTCCCCCTGCTGTTTCCTATGTTTCTACCAGTGGTGGTGATTAGATATGGAGGTGCAGTGACTTCCCTCTGAGATTCACATCTTTCAGAAGTGTTGCTAATGTCTTAATTTCTAGAGGTAATTTTTTTCTTCCCTAAGTAGAACTTTTCCCCAGAAAATATAATTTTGAGAAGCAGACAACTGCTCCTGAAATAGGAGGAGTTGTTACCAGAGTACGCAGCAAATGAGAATACCTTCCAGGCACTGTGAAATGAAGAGATTTCAGGTTGGTGTAACAGAGGTTCTAGCTGCACATGTACTAAACCAAAATAATCCAGAAGTACCATGGAAGCCAGCAGTTCTGTGCTGTCCTGCCCCTGCTGCTTGATAAAAACAAACAAGCAAACAAACAAACAAACAAACCAACAAACAAACAAACCAACCCTAGTTTTAATTTTGATTAGATTTCTGTTGTCCCTTTCCTACAAAAGGTGACAATATTCTTGGGACATGAAGAAGTAAAACAAGATTCTTTTTATTTTCAGCTGCAACTTCAGCTAATATTGGCTTAAAAAATTAAAGTGAACATAAACCAAAAGCCTCAGTATAGGTTTTAGCCTGCTCTATTAGGAACCGATTCCATATATGCCTGAGTATAATAGTTCAAAACATTCACTTGTGCCACATTTTTCCTCTTCCTTGTGACAAATACATCCACTAAACGAAAGGGCACACTTACGCTGCCAATTTTCACAGTTATGATTAAATCTTCACACAGCCTCCAGTGGAAATCCAGGACCTCCTTCTGAGGAAGTGAAATAAACAATGTTTGCCCCAGTGTGTTGCAAAGATAAGTGGTTAATGCAGTAAAGCAATGACTTTGGAGTTTGAATTAATTCTGACCTTCCTCTCCAGAAACAGATATCTGTAACACAGTACAGGCACTGCCAGTAAGTGCAGAGGTGACTTTGATGAGAACTGTGATGCAGTGGCATTTTTTTAAGGGAAAAGTAAGACATAAAGAAGAATTCTTGGCAACCAGAATTTGAAAAGGTGATCAATTTTTATGCAGTAAGGTTCTCTACTATGTCACATGCTATTTCACTTATTTCATCAGCTTGAGAAAAGCTATTTGGTTATATTCATACCTCTAACATAAATTCTAGCTATGACATCAGGAAAGATATTGACTCATTGATTTTATATTCCTTAGGCTGCTCAGATTTTGGTTTGGAAAATATGTTTTTTGATGTTGAAAGAAACAAAATGCATAAGTTCCAGTTCCTAACAGTCTGATTCTTGTTTTGGCATAAACAATACTAAGAAAAAGAATATATGTTGGCCAAGCTATGTGCCTGGCTTTAAGTTGAAATAAGTTCCCTGTATGAATCTCTGTGTATTAACACAAATGGTAAAAATCTTTTGACTAGAAGAGAGCCAAAATTTATTCCTGACCTAAAGGTTATGATTGCTATAAATAGATTAAATATGACCTTTTTCATGTTTTAATTATCAGGATATTGAGACTGCAGTTTTTGAATCTGCTTTTTGTCTGATTGCCTGCAAGAGTCTGAATCCTGCTAAAAGTTCATGGCCCGGCACATGCAGAGAGCAAACAGCCAGAGTCCCAGCCCCTGTGTTCAGTTTGTGTAGCAGCTTATCCAACATGCAGCTGCACTGACACCAGCAGTAAGGGTTGCAAAACCTCATCCAAATGAAATTTCTGGATATTTTATGGGTGTTAATTAATTTGATCCTCCATTTCTTTCATTGTTTTTCATTTTCAATTGTTACTGTTGTACTCATTTCACTCCCAAAATCTGTGTTCTGGGAATTCTGTTTGTATTTGAAGTCTCTCAAAAGCTTGCCAGAACCCTAAACTCTTACTTCTCCCATGCCACAACTGGGTACAGTGACTTCACAGCAATCCAGCCTGTTTCCAGGCTGAGTGCAATAATGATGAAATACATTTTGCTAGAGAATAACCTCTTTCCCCTGTACTTCTGGTATTCATTCAAGTTGACAGAGAGATGCAAACCAGCTTCAAACCCATTTTATTCTCACCTATTGGAGCAGACTTCTTGGGATTTGCACATATGATCTGTGGATATTATTAAGTTAAGAATATTTGAGGTCCAAAACCATTTGAAAAACCAAAGACATGATTTTGGCCGTTGCTAAAGTCTATCAAGTACTTTGCACAACATCCATCCTCTAGCTGGCTACAAGAGAACTTTTACATTACCTAGAGTGGTACAACTCTATATAATACAATCACACCAGGTGAAGTCCCCAGAGAGCATATTTAACCATGTTGTCATGATCTATTTAGCTGAGCTTTAAAAGATGAACCCATAACACCTTGCAATTCTGTGACTAGTATGGTCAGCTCTAGGGCATCACTTTATTGACTGCACAGGGAGGATAGCTCCTTAATTTTTTTCTTTTATTAAATATAAAGCAAATACATATGTACATCACTCCCTGCAACCTGCTGTCCCTACGGCACGGCTGCTTGGTTTAGCCTATTACAAGTATATGCTTACAACTGAGAAACAGAGAAGTCTGTGTTGCAGATTGTTTTGGTACTTATTGCAGGAGTTGCAAGGTAATGATTTAATAGAATAACTCTGCTATTCATTTTTGGTCTCTAAAAAGGCATTTCCTAGCCTCTGTCCCTTGAAGGGCACACTCTTACCTAAGCCTAATATGCATGTGCTGTCATGTGAGAACTTATTGGTAAGCCTAGCTCAAAAGTCAGACAAAAAGTATCATCCTTTGTGAAAAAACTACCCGTACCTTGGTCTAGAGATTTTCCACTTACCTATTCTTGGGAGCAACTGCAAGCATGAAATTGGCAGCAGAGATTTGACTGAGGTCCCAGCCATATATAAAGGTTTCTGGCAGGTCATGATCTATCCTTTCCTTCTGTCACATATACTTACCCGCATTTACATTAGGGTACGGCACTGACCGGTATACCACTGCAACTAATTTCAAATTAAGACTCTCAGTCTATTCTGGCTCTATAGCGTAACTTCCACTGCAAAATGTACAGAACACCCACGTAACCCATGGCTTTTAGATCTCAAAGTAAATGTTTTCACATAATCATGGATTGCATCCAAGCAAATGTCTGTAAGATGACATTTCTGGAAGCTTTTGCATCTTTACATTATATTTAGTTTACACAATATACTGTACAACTGGAAAAAATGGCCATATGAGCCAGACCAACATTTGACCTCTTGTAGAGTGCCTTTGAGAACAGGCTATTTCTCTACCCTCCTCTACGCTAGCACCTTTTACATCAGACAATTTCCAAATCAGGAATTTCTTTGAAGTTTCTGGTCTTTCGTCCATAGTTTACTTTTCAAAACATCACAAGGCCAGTGGAATTCTTGTATTCATGTGCTGGGGGCCCCCATGCAACCCAGCCTGGATCTGAGTTTCCCTCTCTTCTTTACATTCATCTTATTTTCCTCTCTCTCCAAGGCAGTCCTGTTCCAGTCTGAGTCATTGGGAGTCCCCAGAGTTTCTGGGCGGAGTCGAAGTTTGGAGTTTGGACCTCCTGGCCCTACCATCACACAGCCTTTGTCCCCAAGGCACTATCCACCGTGTTTCTCAACAGAATTCAGCATGGCCATTGCACTGCAGCACCTTCGGTGTAAAGGGAGAGGGGCTGCTTGTCCTTGTAAAGGCCCCCAATTCTATGTGAAATTGATCCAAAAACATTTAGGGGAAGGGAAACAACACATTTCTACTGGAAATGGATCAAAGGGCAAAATCCAGCGCCTTCTATCATCTGGCTTTCTAATACTACACATGTTGTTTCCAGGGCTTCTGTCAAAATAGGCAGTGAGTTGTGCTCTTTGTGGGAACTGCTGTGAGGAGGGCATGACAAGGGAAAATAATTTCCTTCTGAGTGCTTTCGAGTATCCTTGTGGAGCTTGATCCAAAGCCCACTGCAGGCATTGGCAGTCGTGCCAGAGGGACTTTAATGTTCTTTGGATCAGGCTTCAGCCTATTCACACATCAGCAAAGTGATTTTTTATTTTATTTTATTTTATTTTTTTTCTGTCACTAGTTTTACAGAAACTGCTGTGTTGCCACCTGGGAACAAGGAAAGGGAATGTCTCCATTTCCTAAGCAGAGGTGAAAGAGGGTTTTTTTGCTTGTTTGCTTTAAGATGTGAAATCCAAAGATGCAAGAGGAGCCAGTTCTTCCTCTGCTCAGATATCTGAAAACATAGCTTATCTTTAGTTTTTAACTTTTATACTTTTGTTTCTCATTTTCCCTATATTTCTCAAATATATTGTTTAGTAAGAAGAATCAGACAGATGTGGCAGAGATCTCTATCATTTTCATCTTCTTTTTTTTTTTTTCTTTTTTTTTTTCCTTGTGTAGTAGTTCCTAGCTTGCAGAAGACAAGATGTCTTTCTGGTGAGAACTTCTTTTGGTCAAAGGAAGAAAAGCAAGGAGAAGTAGAGAAGACAGATGAGACAGCGAGTAGCAGACATGAGAAAGTGAGTGACAAGTAAAAAAATAAGTTTTCTAAGAAATGAGTTGACTGTAGTGCTTCTCAGAATTAGATGGTGAGTTCTGAATGCAAAATATGGTTTCTACATCAGACTTTTATGCATGTAACATGCCTTTGTTCATGCCTCCAAACTGATACTTCTTGAAATGAATATTAACTTCCAGTTACAGTCCTTATTTTGCCCTGTTTCTGTTCATTGCCAGCCTCAGCTACTCCTTACAGAGTGGCTCGTGGGACAAGGTCCCAGGAAGGAAGGGGACAGTTGTCCAAATCCCCACCTGAGACACACCGGCACAGAGTCCCTAAAGCCAACTGATCCCAATGCATAATCCTGAGCGTATGCTCAAGCTATGCCTCAGTTATGAGCTCAGGACAGGGGTGGCTTAGTAAAGATCTGTGCTTTGAGCAGTGCAGGGGCACAGTCTGGATGCTAACGGCATCCAGGCCCAACCGGTCTAATGCCACAGCATGGGTGTGGAAAACCGTGACCCACTTGTGCAATTAAGTAAATTGGTACTGATGGAGTAAACAATACTGCAATACACCCCTCTGTCTTCAGCAGGATAAACTAGGGGAAGGGAACACTTGTGCTGCTTCTTTACATGCTCCATCTGTGCAGATAGAGAAACTCCCAATGCAGCTGAGAGAAAGATTTGTGCAGTGAAGTGGGTTCTTCAGTGTCCCATGAGAGACAATGTCAGGCATCAGCCTTCTCTCCAGGAACAGCATGATACAATTTATTTTCTCTACCTAAGAAATTACTTCCATGAAACTGGAATGGTTATTTTTTTTCAGCTGCTGCTGCTCCTCAGTCAATTTTTTGTTAAAACTGATGGAGGGCTTCAACAGCTAAGGGCTTGGGTAGAGACACCCTCACATGCATACATGCATACACAGAAAAGCAATATGTGGTATGACGTTATAAACCTTTTCTTCTTAGAAAGACTGGCAAAAAATAAACTTCGCTGCTCACGGCTAGAGGTTTAGCATCACTTACAGCAAATAAGTTCACTCTAGCAAAAAGGCTAGAGTAAAACAATAATTATTCCATGTTTCCTCTCCAGTAAACATGAAAATTAGGAAGTTGTTTGAAATTTGTAAAAAAGCAAAACCAGCAAGTTTTTCCAAGAGAACACCACTAAGATACAATGTTAGCGACAACAGTCTTAGTCAAGACCGGGCTTTTAAGAAGATGGGAGTATTTATAAACTACCCTATAAACTGATAAGGCTGTATGATCTTATGCACCATAATTGCTCTCTGCTACATCCCAGGGACCAGAGAGGGGAACATGAAGCTTCCCATCAAGTTATTTGCCAGTGTAAGTGAACATTTAACAGGAAAATTAAATAGTTAAGAACCTTTAAAATAAGCTTTAAAACTTTAAAGTAATGAGTGTTTAAAAAAAAAACCACAACAACTTTAGGAGTGGGTTCTTTATGGGAAAATCAGAATTTAAAAAAAATGTTTGGAGTAAAGTCAAAATGTTATGAACAGTGTTCTGCAGTAATGACACATATCAGCAGTATTTGTAACCAGAAGAACAATGTGATAAATTTTAATTGCAAGGGACCAGGCTTTGTGGGAATTGCCTAATACACAGACATCCTTTATAGGTTTCCAGTTATGACCTATGTCTAAAAGACATTTTAATGATAACTAAGGAAAGTAGATGGATTGTCTTCCCAGAGTGTTGAAGGTCCTGTTTGTTGTCATCCGCAGCTTCTATAAAGACCAGAGATTTTCAAAGGTACTCTTCTGTCCTCCTGCTATCAGCACGCAATACCGCAAGGATGGGACTATCTAAGATAAAACATGCCAGAGACATGTACTCCTCAGGATTTCCTGTGGGAGTCTGACCAAAGGAAGGCAATATTAATAAATATAAATTCTGGAACATTATTATCACCAGAACCGTGTCATGTAGTTTACCCTTGAATTCTTATAACCCCTCTAGTTTTCTCAGGCAGTTCAAGCATTTAACTGCAACTGGTCAGAGTGTTAGACCTCCCCACTGGGACAATTGTTTTCAATTACATTAAAGGCTCAAAGACTTTGATAGACATGCCAAAGCAAGGAGTTTAGCTTGCTGAATGTTTTAACTCTTTGAACTAATGTCGGATCTGGGAGTCCCCCTACTCTTGGACCTTGAAAATACTTAAAAAATAAATGCAGTCTGGAAGCAGATTAGTGCCAAATATATGTAATAGTCCTCCCTTTGAGGATGCTGCTGCCTTTTTTTATTTTCATTTTCGTGGAAGTATTAGTTAGAGGGAACATAACAAACATTGTTTTTCTTGAGGAAGATTAATTAGACAGGGGAATGAAGTCCCAGTCAATCACAACCTCCTTTAAATTTCTAAAGTGTATTCACCTATTTTTCAGATCTGCAGATGTATCTTTTGTTTCTGTGTTCCTCATCAGCGGCATTGAAGGTCAGAGAGTGACTGTGTCCCCTGATGAGCAAGACTGGCAAACTGGTAACAAAGGATGAGGAACAGGCTGAGGTACTCAACAACTTTTTTGCCTCAGTCTTTTTGCCAAGCCACTCTCCATAGTATTTGAAAAGTCATGGCAGTCAGGTGAAGTCCCTGGTGACTGGAGAAAGGAAACATTGCACCCATTTTTCAAAAGGGTAGAAAGGAGGACCCTGGAAACTACCGACCTGCCAACCTCACCTCTGTGCCTGAGGAGATCATGGAACAGATCCTCATAGATTCTATGTTAAGGCATATGGAGGACAGGGAGGTGATTTGAGACAGCCACCATGGCTTCACCAAGGGCGAGTCCTACTTGGCTAGCCTAGTGGCCTTTTATGATGGGGTGACTACATCAGTGGACAAGGCAAGAGCTATGCATGTCATCTACCTGGACTTCTGTAAGGCCTTTGACATGGTCCCTGACAACATCCTTCTCTCTAAATGGGAGAAACATGGATTTGATGCATGGACTGTTCGATAGATAAGGAATTAGTTGGATGGTAGCATCCAGGGGGTGATCAATGGCTCAATAACCAGATGGAGTTCAATAACAAGTGGTGTCACTCAGGAGTCCGTATTAGAACCAGTACTCTTTAATATCTTCATCAGTGACATAGACATGGGGATCGAGTGCATTCTCAGCAAGTTTGTTGATGACACCAAGCTGAGTGGTTCAGTTGACATACCTGAGGGATGGGATGCCACCCAAAGGGACCTCAACAAACTCAAGAAGTGGGCCTGTGTGAACCTCATGAGGCTTACAATAAGGCCAAGTGCAAAGTCCTCCACTTGGATTGGGGCAATCCCCAGTATTAATACAGGCTGAGGGATGAAGGGATTGAGAGCAGCCCTGTGGAGAAGGACTTGGGGGTACTGGTGGATTAAAGCTGCCAATATGTGCTCGCAGCCAGCCCAGAAGGCTAGCCGTCTCCTGGGCTGCATCGGAAGAAGAATTGTGGCCAGCAGGTGGTTCTGCTCTTTTACTCCACTCTGTTGAGACTTGCAGTACTGTGTCCAGCTCTGGAGTCCTCAGCACAAGAAAGACATGGACTTGTTGGAGTGGGTCTAGAGGTGAGCCACAAAAATGATCAGATGATCAGAGTGATGGAACACCTCTCCTGTGAAGAAAGGCTGAGGGAGTTGGGTTTGTCCACCCTGGAGAAGAGAAGACTCTGGGGAGACCTTATTGAGGCCTTTCAATACTTAAAGGAAGCCTATAAGAAACATGGGGACAGACCTTTTAGCAGGGCCTGTAGCAATAGGACAAGGGGTAATGGTAGCTAAAAGATGGTAGATTTACACCAGATACAAGGAAGAAATGTTTTGTGTTAACGGTGGTGAAACACTGGAACAGGTTGCCCAGAGAGGTGGTAGAAGCCCCATCCCTGGAAACATTCAAGGTCAGGCTGGACAGGGCTCTGAGCAACCTGATCGAGTTGAAGATGTCCCTGCTCACTGCAGGGAGGTTGGACTAGGTGACCTTTAACTGTCCTTTCCAACCCAAACCATTCTACAATCCTATGATTCTATTTCTTGACAGAGAAGTGAAAATACCAGTGCTTGGTGTCTGGCTTACTACTCCTTGAAGGAAAAAGAAACAAGAAGCAAGAAAAAAGATCCTTAAAATATGCTGATCTTGTGGGGATTTTTGGCCAAAGCCTGGTACACTATGCAGCATAACGTGTAATAGCATTCTGCTTACTGGAACCTCCAAGGCACCTTCTCTCCAAGGTTTATTTTTCAGAAATTGCTCTAAATCATTCAGATTACCCAACCATTTGAGCACTTTCTGCCTTTACAGACTAACACTCAGGTTTGTCTAAATAGATAGTTGTTTCAGAAACTCAGGTAAACATTAGTTCTATAACAGTCCTGTCTTATACTGAGTTCTTATTAACATATGAGCGGTGGTGGTACTGCGATCTTGAGTGCTTTGGGATGGTTTCCACCGACTCCTACTATCTCCACTTTCTTTCTAATGCAGAACAAATCACAAAAGGCAAATAACAAAAGGTAGTTTACATCAAGTCATGCTAACTCAGTGGAACAGTAGGTTCTAGACAGGAAAGATGGGTTAAAAGAAAGCTGTGAGTGGGTGTAGCGCTCTAATATTGTATCTCAGCTTTGTTGAGAATATATTTTTTCATAATTTACTGGGAAAGAGATGATTTAGTCTCTGTAAAAATACATTTGCAATAGACTTTGTCCTACTCATTCCAAATGGAAAACTAGAGCCCGCCTTTCAGAAAATGTGATATTTTTGCTGTTCAAATCAGAATGTGCTATTCTTCTTGATGAACAGAGCAGTGGAAAGCAACTAAAAATTTATCTCTAAATAAATATAATACACATAAATACTTTCAGAAAAGAGCTTTCATGATTTTTGCTTTCACAGAGATCCTATGGACTCTATAAAACATAAACAATACCACATAATGAAACACTGTTATTTCAAAGTTGACAGCACATCTGACTCAAAGTGTGACTTTTTGATTGGGATTAAATTAAGTTTATTTGAAGGTTTTAGTATAACTCCTTAGTTATCTAGAACACAAGATAAACATAACAAACAACACTTATCTTACAACTAAAAATGCTGATAAGTGTAATTTAGATAGTTAAGAAATATCTTTCTTAAATTCTTTGTATTATACATTTGAGAGGTTTTTGTGTATAGAAAGGTCACTGTTATACATGTTAAGATGATCAGCTCTCCCTTGTTATTTATATGGGCTTTTGTGCAGTGCAGAGAGGGAAAAATAATGTAAAAAAAAAAAAAAATCACACCCGCATGCCTAAAAATCAGCAAGTCAGGACCTAGACATGAGAAGCACAAGTCTTTTGCATTGACTAGCTTTCAGAATAATTTGAGAACATTCATCTTATATTGATGAGAACAGTGCTGGAGTCTTGTTAAATTGATATCTGGCTTCAGGTGCCCTGATGGTTAAAAATGTACAAATCCCAAACCAGCAATCTTTGGTTAGAGCTCGGTTCAGCCTGTAGTTCTGGCTTTCTTATTAGAGTCCTGCTTATATTCACACCTGGATTTACTCTGCAAATTAGGAGAAATGTTGTGGTGGGCAAAAAATGACCTTTCATAACCTACATGTTAAGCAAATTAATGAGTCTTTACAGCATGAGGAGCAAAAACTAACACCCTCAGGTCTAGGACTTTATTTCTAGATTTATTCGATGTTTCTTAAACTGTGCCATGGAATTCTAGCATTGTCAAAATATAAAAATAGAGGTACAATCTGAGATAATAATAAAACCCAGAAAATTTTCTCCCTGAATTGGGATTACATGGAGGCTGCACCCAAAAATGAACCACTTCCAGGTGTGGAGTGACTTGGTGGTAAAGATTTCCAAATTACTTAGCTACCTAAGCTTTCCCTTAAGTATGTGGGATCAGTTTTAACACTCATATCTGGTGAATCTTCACATCTCACCTCATCTAATTACTCATTTGTTATGTTAATCAAATCCAGGTATCCACCAATGCATTTGCTATAATATCTGTTGCTGAATTACTAACAAAATCCTTACAGTAAAGTGATAATTATATGATAAGAGGTCAGTGTTTTCTAGCAGTGTGTGAAATGTTCACTCTCTTGTTAATATGGACAAACTACTGCACAATTCAAAGTTGTTAAATCCAGGGCTCCTTCAAACAACCATTCAAATGGTTCCTCCCAGAAAAGAGCCTAACTAGACCTAAATTTCCTAGTGAATCCTCAGAAGAAAAGAAAGGCTCTAAAATCCATTGTCCAAGTATGTTCTAATGGCTAAGGTGATTTTTGTCTATGCCCATATATACTGCCTGATTTTTCTTCCTATAAATACTAAAAAATGAGAGAAAATAGTCTAAACTTTCAGGGTACTAAAAAAAAAAAAAAAGATAATTCAGATAAGACTACCTATAGCAATCCATAGATTTTTGCCTCAGTTTTCTTTGCTGTACATACGGAAGTGTGGAACCAGGCAATAAGGGGTTAAATACTAGTGGTGCAGATGCAGCTGGGCCATGTTACACTAAAAGGACCGGTTGATGGGCATAAAAGAGGATTAGAAAAAGGAAAAGGAAATAGATGAAACTGGATTGAGTGCTGCCAGGGAGAGTCTGGATTTTTGTTTAAGCGGAATCTTGTTTAGGCTTTTGTAGGCACTTCAGATAATAAAGGGAGTTTGGATTTGTTTGCTGCTCTCTGTGCTGTTATTTTAAAATTGTTTTTAAATTCAAAAAATCTGTAAGAGTCAAAATTGTGAAGGTGCATTGTCAGTTGTATACTTAGGTGTGTAACATATGAAGATAAATATTTATAGGTAGGGTTTTCTGGGTCGTAGGTAGGACTGATAGTGTGGTAGTCTGATATAGAAGGATTTTTGTAGTATGGGGCTGACATGTCCTTCACCAGAAAAATGGTGAGGAAAGAAAATGGAAAATACTGAAGGAAGGTCTCCAGAGTTGTACTCTCTCTTTTATGTGGCCTCTTACACCAGAGAATTTTGCAGGGGTTTTAACAGCATGTAGGTAACAATTTACCTTTTCAGATGTCTATCTGCCCCTGAATTTTTAGGTGGAAAACTTAGTGAGCAGTTGAATTAAAGAATCCCTGAGTCACCTTCTCCTTTTCCATAGAAGGAAGAAGCCTACTGGGAATAGTGTAACGTATTTTTGTTTGTTTAGTTTTAGTTTGGGTGGGTGAGGAAGAAATGGGGAGAAAAATAAAGTTTGGATAAATAAATATGTACAGGACAACCAGGTGATTGGACCTAGTCAGCATGGGTTTATGAAAGGCAGGTCCTGCTTGGCTAACCTGATCCCTTCTATCAAAAGGTGACCCATTTAGTAGATGAGAGAAAGGCTGTAGATGTTGTCTACCTAGACTCTAATAAAGCCTTTGACACCATTTCCCACAGCATTCTGCTTGAGAAAGTGGTTGCTCATGGCCTAGATGGACGTACTCTTCACTGCGTGGAAAACTGGCAGGATGGCTGGACCCAAAGAGTTGTGGTGAATCAAGTTAAATCCAGTTGGTGTCCGGTCACAAGTGGTGTTCCCCAGGGCTCAGCACTGGGGCCAGTCCTGTTGAACATCTTTATCAATGATCTGGATGAGGGGATTGAGTGCAACCTCAGTAAGTTTATAGATGACACCAAGCTGGGCAGTAGCGTTGATCTGCTTAAGGGTAGGAAGGCTCTGCAAAGGGACCTGGACAGGCTGGATAGATGGGCTGAGGCCAACTGTATGAGGTTCAACAAGACCAACTGCTGTGTCCTGCACTTGGGTCACAACAACCCCATGCAATGGGGCTTGAGAGTGGCTGGAGAGCTGCCTGGAAGAGAAGGACCTGGGGGTGTTGGTTGATAACCAACTCAATATGAGCCAGCAGTGTACCCAGGTGGCCAGGAAGGCCAATAGCATTCTGCCTTTTATCAGCAATAGTGTGGCCAGCAGGACTAGGAAAGTCATCGTCCCCCTGTACTGGGCACTGGTGAGGCTGCACCTCAAGTACTCTGTTCAGTTTTGGGCCCTTCACTACAAGAAAGACATTGAGGTGCTGGCACATGTCCAAAGAGCAATGAAGCTGATGAAAGGTCTGGAGCACAAGCCCTATGAGGAGTGGCTAGGGGAACTGGGTTTGTTTGGCCTGGAGAAAAGGAGGCTGAGAGGAGGCCTTCTCACTCTACAACTACCTGAAAGGAGGTTGTAGCAAGGTGGGTGTTGGTCTCTTCTTTCAAGTAACAAGTGATAGGTCAAGAGGAAACGGCCTCGAGTTGCACCAGAGGAGGTTTAGATTGGATATTAGGAAAAATTTCTTCACTGAAAGGGTTATAAAACATTGGAACAGGCTGCCCAGGGAAGTGGTTGAGTCACCATCCCTAGAGGTATTTAAAATATGTGTATATGTGGTGTTTAGGGACATGGTTTAGAGATGGATTTGACAGCTTTAAGTTTTCGGTTGGACTTAATGGTCTTAATTGTCTTTCCAACCAAAATGACTCTATGATTCTGTGTTGTCAGGATTCTGCTCATCCAAAGGGTAGCTATACTCATTCTCCCAAGTATTAACTGGTCAAATGAAACCCAGAGCTTTTGAAGTGTATCAGTGCTACAGTGTAATGGAGATGCTCTTGACCTAATTTGATAAAGGTTAGCCCAGGCCCTGCTAGCTGCTTACAAGGGGACTACTTACAGCTTCTGTCTTTGTGTTTCTTCTCAGGTTGACTTTGCAGCTCATATCAAGATTTATGGTATTGCAGCTATTTATTAGATCTCCACACTAGGCTGAGGGTGACAGAGTGTGCTACCTTGCTTGAGCAGCAGGTTTCTTAACCTGATTCTTGGTTTGTGGATCTAACTAGACTTGGTGGCTAGAGGGAGCTAGATTTGCTGTCCACCTTGAGGAGGTACAGTGGTGATATCGGGCTATGGTGTACTTGCCCATCCTTCTGTCCCTCAGCTTTAAAGTAATGCTGTGTGGATGTCTTTTTTTTAAAAAAAAAAGTCCTGTACCAGTGTTATCACTATGAAAGATTTTCAGGTGGTTCAAAATCCTTAAAAAACAAACAAACAAACAAACAATAAAGAACCCCCCCCCCCCACACATACACACTCAAAAAAAATCCACCCTAAAAAAACCTCACAAACCCCCCTTCCAAAACCCAAGCAAACCCTCCCCAAAAAACAACCAAACAAAAAAACCCCATCAAAAACCCAAACCAGGTGGAGTTTTTGCTTTTGCTCCATGTCTCTTATCACAGACAGATGGAGCAATCTCTCCATTCTTGTTGAGGTCAATCTTACCTTCAGACCAGGGCTCATAATGCCTTATTTCTGGCTATGCCTGCACAGGTAGATTGTAAGTGTGCAAATCTGCTCCTTGGCAATGGGGCCAACAGGGAACACTGGAACGGCTGAACTCCCTCACCCCCCACACAGGTAGCTAGGAGTGCTCTCTGCCATACTAGCTTCCAGGTAGTGCCCAAGACAAGAGGAAAGGGGTGACTTTAGCTGGACCAGGCCCCTGCAAGTGGCCAGGAGCAACTCTAACAACAGCTTGGCTGACTGAACTCACGTCTGCAGGATCGGTCCTTAGCATTGATTTACTAATATAGCTATGGCTGCGTAATTGAGGGCACAGACTGCAGAGTCCTCATGCACTTTGTCTGTATAGCTCTGGTATTCCTACACAGGTGTGTAACTTGGGGCAAGCAAATTCAGTGTAAACGAGGCTGACTTGCTTTAGCCTCTCCCCTCCAGCAGAAGCAGTGTCTGCCACTGCATTGTGCTTTTTAATTCTGGATTTATGGATGCTGTCTTTGGCAAGGTCACTGAGATTGAAGGGACTGAGACAGACCAAATGTCTGCAGGCAGCTACCTGCTTGTGGCATGCAAACATGAACAGTTACAGCTGATTGATGTCCTGGACTCATGTGCATTGGCTTATTACACAGTTTGTGAGAGGTAAGAGTAATGAGTTTGTGCTTTAAATCCATCTAGAGTTTATGTCCAAATTCCCTCTTACTCTGATAACTCAGTATTTATTGCAGTCCTAATACACCTCCTGTTCTGTGGCTTCTTCCTGAAAGACTATGAGACTATGTTAACAGTGCTGGCAGGAGGATGTTTTCCTCCTCTACCTCTGTTACTCTTAGCCCTTTTTTAGTTCACTTTTTGGGACTGCACTTACCGTTTTCCCACAGGACAGCATTTAATTGCTCCTTGACTGACCTTCTGCCTTGTCCCAACAACTTTGCCCCTGAGGTCATTTCATCAATACATTATTCTCGGTGGAGGAGAAAAAAGTCCTTCTTAATGTCTAAGCTTCTTTCTCTGTTATTGCAGAGTTGATTAAAAGAGAATGATTTAAAGTTCTTTACCACCACCTTTTAAATATCAGGTAGCAAAATGTTCCCTGAAAATAATGGCTTGAGAAGCCCTCCATCACTCTGTGCTTAGAAACTCTATCTTTCATATCCAGAAGAAGATTAAACTTGATTTTTTGACAGAGACCTAAACACTGTTCTAAATAATTTAGCATTTTCACCTTTCTCACTGCATCATTTGCTTTAAAAACAACAGGGTAGTAGACCAAATTCAAATCTGTGCTCTTTACAAGAAAAAAACCCCAATGCTTTGTGAGACAACACATTTTTAAAGGTTCAGGAAATCTGCTAGTTAATCATGCAGATTACTGATGCTTAGAGTACTCTGCTGAAATCAGGTGACAATGATCCATGCTCTAAGAATGTTTATTAACAAGCCATTATGGAAAAAAATAAATAGTACTGGGTATGGAAGTAATTTAACCATTTCCACGTGAGTGCTTCTCCATAAGGCCAGAGTCACCTACCACTCCCTTCTCATATACTCCCCTCCCCTCCACTGGCTTTGGGTTTAGGGGGGAGCTACACTGGCTTGGTGTTGCAGCAGACCATTAACTATTCAGAAGACAGTTGTAAAATAAGCATGGAACATAAAGTATGACCAAAGCAAACCACTTGCAGTATTAATGTATTTTGTGTGCAGTCTGTTTTGTCCAGTGCTAGTGTTTATTTGTCTGGTAGGATGGTATCAGCTCTTTTCTTTGAGGGAATTTTTTTTCTAACTTGGCCCATCTGTGCACCTTTCTTTTACAAATACATCACTCATTGGAAGTTTCAAGGCAATATTTGTAAAAGGTCTTCAAAATAATGATGAATGACTAAAATGAGCATTAAAAAATAAATAAATTCAGTAACTATTCATCAAGATTACAAACTAGAAGTGTATTTCCTCTCACTAATATGTGGCATAGATAAATCATGAATCAGCCAAGGAGTTAGGGCTTCCAGTTTCTATTAGATCAGCTTACTAAAGGCTGGCTTTCTGAAGAAGTAAGGGTGTAGGTGTTATTTCTTTTTTAAATGATAATAATTGACTCTGGGGATGAATATAGTAGCAGGAAAAGTTTATTTTCCCTTGTATCCCAGTGAAACAGGATCCAAAACTGTTCTCTCTCTTTTGGTAAGAAATAAAGAAGACCCAGAAAAAGAAAGGAAGGAAGATTTCTCTCAAGTGGAAGGCTACGATCTCTAAGAAAAAACCCTTCCTGTGAGCAAGTGAAGGGGGTGGAGATTTATGCTAAAATAAACAACAAAGTAGAGTTTTGTGTTGGATGTACTGACAAGGCTGCGGGCACTGGCTTTAAAATGTTTCATCCCGTGTATCCAGTGTCTCCCAGAAGGACGTGCAGTAGGAGGAAGTGTGAGGTTAAGAATTCAGAGAGATTGGACAGATAGTCGAAAGGTTTGGGTAGACGGTCTGAAATTCATTATGGAAGTGTATCCCGGGGGCCACCACAAACATCCTATAAACACCAGGGAACTTTCCTGCGGTCCAGAGCTGCAGGAGGAAGTGTGGTGAGTCACGAGTCATCTCCTCCTCTGCAAACATCTACCAAGGGGGAGAGCGAGGGAGATAATGATGGGTGCTCTCTGAAGTGGTTAGAAATGTAAGTTCCTAATGTATTTTTAAATGTCTCCAAACTGATTGGCAAATATGATCCAACTTTCCAAATGTCATTAGCCTTCTTTAAATCATGCCTCCATTAAGTCAGGCTCATGAATACCTTCAAGTTGAATAATCAAAAATCCTCAAATTTCTACTCATTTCTTAGTCATCTATCAGAAACACACATTTATGCATATGTACACTGAAACCCTTTTAATGGTTAGGAATGAGAGGAAACACATCAATACGGTGAAACAAAACCTGAAGTGAGAGAAGGCTCATAGGTCGATGATATAAAAATCAAAGTGAAATTCTTTTGCATTTCAGTAAATGCTTTTATTACTGTGTCCTATCCTGTTCAGAAGGATTTTCGGAATGACTCAGTGAAAAATGAATTAAGTGCCTTAAGATCTTACAGTGAGGTTACCCAGTAAGTGTAAGCAGACATCGTCTCGAGTAACAGAGTTTATGTGCAAGTTCTGGATTGAGCATCTGTGATGTCTTTGATTCTGAACACCTGCCTAAGCTTCCTTTCAAAGAGTTTTGAGTGTTTCAACTTCCTCTTGCCATTGTTTGTAATGTTGTTTCATTTGCATAAGCGTGTTAAAAGTTAAAAATAAATTATGCTTCAGCACTGTAGTGGCATAGGAAATATCAGTGGAAGAAATGTATTCTAAAAAATGAAAATACTGTTCTGTAGTCTGTATTGCATATAAGTTTCAAATCACCTGAGCTTTAACCTTGAAGACACTTTGCACAAGAATAATTCTGCTGAATGCAGTGGAACAGCTTTATCTCTGAATATAGTGTAAAATGGTAAGTATGTGTATAAGCATTTGTAGGACTTAGGTCTGATATCAGAAAGCTCTTTTGCAGGCACAAACCTGAAAAACTGTAATGGAAAAAAACTTCATATCACATTTGTTCAGGTCTGAGTTGCATGCCACTTAGATTGTTCTTCTTGCAACAGTCTGCCAATTTGTTGTCGTTTTGTACAGACTTTTCATCTAAAAGTTCAGTTTTGCAAGTACAAGATGTGGGAGCTAAGATGATATATTGAGGCATATAAGTAATCAGGAAAAAATGCAGTTCAGCCCATGTATTCTTTGGAAATATGTATAAATATTTACAAATTATAGAGTTAAATCCAACTCATTTTGTAAATGCAGGGATATTCTGCTTTTTTATGGGAAACATCAAAATCCAGGAAGCATGGGAGAATAAGACATGAAATCTTTTCCAAGGGACATTCATAAACTCTCATAAAATCAAACATCATGCAGACTTCAACCTTTCTCCTATTTTCATTGTGTGCACGCCTACGCATCCATGCGTTTGTGGAAGCAACTCTCATACAAGAACTTTTTTTTTTTTCTTTTATGGATTTACCAATTACTTTGTAAACAACTTCAAGAGATTGGTGAGGGACTGCTCTGTAGAAATGATAGCACATCTGCAGCACAGGCAGTTAAAGTCAACAATTAATTAATTGTTAAGGGCTCTGTTCATCCAAACGTTTGGCTCTGTATTTACTGCATGATTCATGGCTTACGATCCCTTTTTTCCAAAGAACTCCAAGTCTGGTCCTCCATTTCAACCCTTCCCCTGTTCTCATTTTACCCTTCCCTGCCCACACCCAACTGCAGAGAGGTAAAACCCTGTTCCTTACAGAGTAATGGTGCTTTATGGCCAACAGCCCACCCATATATTGTGCAGACCCACTGAGAATGTTTCACAAATATGGGCAATACTCTGCTGAAGCTTATGAAACAGAGAGCCCTCCTTACCTGATGTCAGTAATTCACTGGCAGACGAATATTTACAAAACAAGCAAGCCATACACAGAAACACTCACAATCATCTTTTGTGTAGCTGGATTTTGGTAGATTAGACTTTAAGCCCTCAGTGTAAAACAGTGGCTGTTGGTTGTAGAGAACAGACTTTATATCAACCTGTATAAAGTTGCACAGTGCTGTGGTCAAGGGAGTCTTTGGCTGTCTGGGAGGCACTTTGTGTCCTGATTTGATTCTGAGCCTCCAGATAAGGAATGTCATCGTCATTTGCTCCAGTTGCCTCCCAGGGAAAGATCTACTATCTTCTAGTGTATATAGAATAAAGAGAGATCATAAAGTTTGCAGTGAACCAAATTTATAATAGACATAGACCAAAATCTGTAGTTCTTAGTAAATTCTTAAGCTGTTCCTTAAATAAAGAGTGCCAAAAAATGCTGCAACAATAGCTAGAGTTAAAATGTTATTTACTCATTAATATCTTTATTATTGCTAACTTGCAAAGCTCCCATGGAGTATAACAGCAGAATGTTAAAAGTTTCTAGCAAAATAACTTCAGTGCCTATCACTGAAGAATTAAAGTTGTCACTGAAGAAACAAAATGTAAAACCATAAACAAGCCTTGAACAAACAAGAAATAATCAATGCATGATGATAAAGGGAACCAAAACATCTGGCATCTCTGCCAGAAAGCTTCTACAGATGTGTTCTGATGTATGATAAGAAGAAATAACATTTCGGAGTCACAGGCCCTCAGTGAGGATCCCGCCTTCCGTTGTGGTTAAGTCCCAGCGAGGCGCAGCCAGCTTTGCTCCTGCTGTTGATCTCAACAGCCCTCCTGGTGAATTGTTCAGATTTTTGAGGGCTATTTCTGGTGTGTGGGGCAGAATCCAATTCAGCTTCACAAATGAAATGACAGAGGAAAAGCTGTGCTATTTGCAGCTTCCTTGAGGCAGGCACTCCCTTCATTTCCAGATCCAGGCTGCTTCTAAAAGCAGCTGTATAATGGAGCCCAAACTTTCCCTGAGTGATCCAGTTTAGACATTGCTGATGGGGATAGACTAGTTGTTTTGGTATATCTTTTTTGTCCTGAAGTTCTGTGTCTGAAAGGGACAGAGTCTAGTGAGAAGACTGATAATTGCTGTTTCATAGATAGAAGTGTTCTTCTCACTCTTTCTTCAGATATAGTCTTTCAGGCTTAGTTTGCAATTCACAACTAGTTTCCAGATGACAAACTTCAGTAACCTGCACATCCATAGGTAATGTCCAGCTGCCATTAATCCAGGCATTCTGTTGGAGGTTTCCACGAGTTAATAACAATAACTTCATAAGGTATTACCTAAATTCAAAATTTAGTTTCTTCAGAATCAGGTGGTGGGCTGGTAGATAAAGATTCACTGCAATGTTACTTAAAAAAAAAATCAGAAAAAAGTAAGACATCTTGTTTGGTTCACAGAACATTAATAGAGCTGGCTGTGGATGCTCAACCTTTTCTGCTGTATTTGCATAGTTTTGCTTATGGCAGGACACACAAGAAGTTACTTTAAAATAAAAAAAAAATACCTGACTGCCTGCTGCAAAGATCATTTGTCAAGAAAAGAATGCTGTGGAGGGAAACTCTGACCTCTAAACCTGCAACAACAACAAAAGCCAGTGTTTTAAAAAGTTATTTTGAAGCCTAAATAAACCTTGACAGATTACCCTTAAACTTCGTTTACAGTGATTAATTTCTAACTAGGGAAATATTGACTCTGAGAGAAAATGAAAATATTTCCATCTTTTTTCTCTCTAACACTGCATTATAAGATCATTTGACCTACTAGATAGAGTGGAAAATCACTATCAGTCTTGATGTTATTAGATGGATCAGATTTCACATCTCTCTCCCTCTGTTTTCCTTTGCTTCCCCTGTATCAGCATGTCATCTTCCCGGCACCCTCCCCTTCAGTCTGGCTGGAGGAGACAGAGCCCTTGGTGCTTGCGTTGCCTGGCAGGGCAGGGTGGCTGCCCTTTTTCTGGGATGATTGTGAGGATACAGGGGGAAGTCAGAGGCTTGTGGAAGGCCATGAGAAAAAAAATATGCCTTGCTCAAGATAGTAAACGGACACAGTTATGGTTACTCACCTTTGTGTTGGTTGTATTCCCTCTCCCTGTGGGATGGAGTGGTCCATTTTAAGAATCACAACCATTTGTCCCATCACTCACACATCCTCGCCATTTCCCCATGGATCTCCTCTTATGGGCTTGACTAGATGCTACAAATGCCATAGGAATTTTCCAGAGGGTTTTTGATCACGATACCTACACACGTATGTATACTTCAGCCTCAGATTTAATAGGAGGGCAAATAAATTACAGCCACCAGCCCCAAAAATTCCTTTTTACCTGCCACTGATACCTTTAGATGTGACAGGTGCCCACTGAATTTCATTGCAAGACTACTTCCATCCTACTGAGCTGTGCTCTAAAGTGCATTTACTGTCCTCTAAAGAGTGAGGGAAGGAGGAGCGGGGTGCACCAGCTGGACAGAGAGACAGGGAATCCGACAGAGGAGCAAACTTGAACATGAAAGCTCCTTTGTTTATTATATGTCCCACTGAAATTCTTCACGATGGAACCCACACTAAATTTCCTAGAGTTGCTACAGCCATTGCTCCAAAAATGTTCACAGCCTATGTGCCTATCCTATTAATTTGTTTGGCTTCAGAGGCAGCAGGAGACAGAACGTCTTCTATAGCAAATGTATGTTTGATCCTTGCAGTTTCCAGCAGAATTAGCTAGTTTAAACAAGATGAAGAGCAATTAAAAAAAAAATCTGTGTCAAATGAGACATAGAGAAAACATTATTCAACCTCATGGAACATCCTTCAAACTTTCCTTGGAAAGATAGGAAACGTAGGTTGCCCATAGTTCATTGCTTTAGTAAAAATGGTTGTAAAATACTATGTGTCACAGCCCTGAGGATTTGCTTCACTATGCTTCCTTCCGGCAGCAAACCTCTGAAAGAAAGAATTATTTGGTTTTGTATGAATCGGGAGAAAAACTGAAGTTAAGGATTCTTGTAAAGGCAGAAGATACTAGTGGTCAATAGATACTAACTGCATAATATATTCACCCCTCCACAGCCCACACAATTAGCATTCAGCTGAATTAATATGTAGATAAGCACATAGAAAAATAAATATTCTTCTATTACAGAATCCTTCTTTAGGGTGGGGTGCTGAGTTCCCTTCATGACTAGCAACCAAAGCAAGGATTCCCAATGCTCACTTCTTCCCAGATTTAGGTCATTCAGGTAGGGCACAATTTATGAAATCTTTGGAGGATATTTTTACTAGGCTCCAATGTAACAATCTGTTCCTAGACACTCTCATCCAATGTATAGGTGTTAAAATTGCATGTTCCTGTCTCTTTTAAAATATTTTCATGTGATTTCCTACAGATTACTTTATAATGACATGCTTACTATATTTCTGTTTTTATGACTTATGATAAATAGCTGAAGTAACATTCTTTGTGATTTGAAGAGTAAAGGAAAGTTTGATGGGGTTTACGGTGCAGTTGCCACAGTAGGCATCAGGAGTTTAAAGTGGTAACTACCCACCAAAAGGTGAACAGCTGAAGCCTGCATTACTGAGAAGAACTTCTCTGCTTAGGTCCATTGACTGCAGTGCTGGTGAGCCAACCTAGCGACTACAGTCCAAAGATGCCAAATCTGTTAAATAAAAGCTGGACGAAATTAAAAGTTTACACCTTCCTGACATATAAAAATATATGTTAAAAATGAGCTCTTTCTTCATTTTATCAGTCTTCAGCCAACAGCTTCTGATGATTTGACTGTATGCTGCATAAGGATAGATACATGAAGAGTTAATGAACTTGAAAAGACTGGGTAAATATTTCTTTCAAATTGAAAATAGGCTCCAAGCCAAGTGTTTTTTTAGGCCTATGAGCCAGACTAAGTCCAGAGCAGAAATGTTGAGTAGGACCGTACTTTCTATCTCTCATCCCTTCATTTCCACTGTGCTCACTTCCCTCATGTTGGAGTTCCCCAAGGGTTGTTTCAGAAGATTCTCTTCTCTTTAGACTTCTTATAGGTTGCAGGTGGCAACTTCCATCATTTCTCTTGGAAGGCTGAGGTAGTCAACCCTCAAAGAAAGCGCTGCTGGGTCTAGGGTCTGGCCTGACCTCTATAAGCAGCAGTAGACACAACACCTTCTGCTGCCTGATGTCACCCCACCAGCTTTCAGTGTTTGATATCTTGAATGAATATGACCTTCTAATACCTTTAATGAACCAGACACTGCAAGAACCTTTCAGATGTCATCTTGATTCACTTTAAAGCCTCCCATTCACATTTACAAGAATAAATAGGGGTTTTTTCTCAGTGAGTTCTCCCTTTTTCTCTGGAAGAGACCAGAGCCTTCTACAGGAGAATGGACTAGTGGCCATTGCTCTGCAATGGACCTCCTCAGTGTATCTTGGTTTTTCCCTGACATGGATTAGCCAGGGGGAGAAATGTTTTACCTAAAACCAATTACCACAGAGTCATCTGTTTTCTGGGATAGCATTTCCCCATATCATATGAAACTGCCTGGCAATACTGTGTCTTAGTGGGAGTTGTAAGATAAGACAGAGATGAATGAGGGCAGGGTGGTCCTGATAGACTGTACAGGGAATCTGAAGGGAAAAGAAGGAGTTTCCTTTGCGATAAGGAAACCAGGGCATGCCTACTACAACTTGTCACTCTGCCTAGTTAGAGAGGGGAGCAAGGGCTGGTCAAACCAGAAGGAACAATGCATAGGAGGAAATACTCAGAGCCGGATGCTGAGCTGGCAGAAACAACCATTGGTCCACTGGAGGAAACTGGTTGATTTATATCAGGCCTGGATGCAGAATTAGGTTAGAGTATTCAGAGCTGAGATTTAGTATTGAAAATTGACAGTTTTGTGGGGGCAGAGGAAGAAGGCCTGCCAAATAATTCACAGAAGAAGACTGGGATAACTTGTGCTCTGAGCAGAGCCAAGCTACACACATGCTCTGCTCAGAAGCAGCATCCAGTTGCAGATATGCCAAATTCTGGAGCTCTACATCACCCATTTGCAAATGTCAAAATGCAGCAATTATGCTTTTTCTTAATTAGCCACTTACATGTTGGAAAGCATTTGACAACTTATTTATCCTCACAATGGTCAATAGGCTCATTATCTTCCCACCTCAAAACCTGACGATTGGTAAAAGAGTGAATTACCTGATAGGTTCACACAGCAAGACACATATTCTTGTTTGGCAACTGGATGCTGCTTCTTCTGGGCCCAGCGTACCAGACCATTTCTTTAGTGAAGAGGTCACATTTGTGCACAAGCCCAGCTATGTTAATGAATTGTTAACACAGCCATAGGAGCTGCAGTAAGCATCTGATGTGGAAAAGTAAGAGTAACCATCTCTCATGCATGAGTATTGTCCTTGTATGTTTATTGAAATAATCTTTGTTGCTTGTTTAAAAAATTAAGCACCTTTTATTGGGAGAAGTAATAAGTACTTTTCATTAGATTGTTAGAAAAGGAGATACTATAGCCAGAGAAAACAGACAAGCTCTCGAATACAGAAGCTCTTCTTCAGCACTCCTGAAGATATATTTCTGAGACAGATACAGCAGTCTCCAAGCTACATACTGGATGGGAGTTACTGCCCTGTCTTCTGAAAGCTAGAACCTGCTGCTTGCTTTCCTTCTTCATTCCTTATCTCCCCTCCAATCTGTTCTGCTCCTGTCTTTACTTCTCCACTGCCCATTCCTCAAAGCCAGCTAGCCTTCCTTGTCCACCTTTGTTTCATGTGCACAGAACAGTCACACTGAAAAAACTATGATTTTCCTTAAGGTACCTAAAAGCCATACTCCAACATTTGCAGTGTACAGAATATTTTCTATCCAAGAATGGAGCCTAGTTTTTCTTCCTGCCTCTTACATAGGCAGCTTGGCTTTCAGAGAGGGATCTTGTTGCATCTTCAGATCTGTGACTGTAGAAGCAGCTGGAACTCAGAAGATAACATTCTTTTTGCCAGCCAGTTTGTCAGCAATCCCTTGCAAGGACTTGTGCAGCATGTGTGCTGTGTTTTTTGGAAAACTGCTATATGTTTTGTTATATTATTACTGCTATTGGCACTGGTACAGTGTTATGCAGTGCATCCAAGGGCTCCAAACAGAAATAAGGGGTTGGTTTTGTTTTTTTGTTTGTTTGGGTTTTTTTAGTAGACACTGCACAGATAATCAAAAAAGCTGATGCTGATATAAAATACTGTAACTCCTGCATCTACTCAATAACAAGAGGAATGGAATGAAGCAGTGACAAAGCAAAATACTTTTTCATAGATTGTAATAATTACCCTTCTTTTCTGATCACTCCTGGTGGGATGTGTAAGCATTCTGGCATGAATGAGAGTGAAGGATTTAATGAAGAAAACCTCAAGCTGTTAAAAGAGATGCTGGGTATGTAACAGGAAAGATGACTGTGTTGACAAAAATAAAAATAAAATTTAAAAAAAAAAAGAAAAAAAGAGCTTAATTTTATCCTATTTCCTTAAAATCTAAAATGAAATGTAATAATAATGGAAGAATTGAGGTCCAACCAAACAGTGACAAAGTGTCTTGTGTTGTCAAGGGCACAACTCCCTTATGGAGCTGGGGATGTTAATTTGCACAGCAACAGGTCCTCCCAGGCAGGAAAGACAAGATAAAATGGGAGGAGAAATGGCAGCATTACGGTGTCCCCCTTTGCTTAGGAGAGGAGGGTGCATGCCAAGGGGAAAGACAAGGGGACACTGAATAGAGAACAGGAGGATAGGTTTCTCCTTCTCCCACTAGTAGGGGTAATGCAGGGAAAAGCAGAAGAAGCATACATAGAAGAGGAGGAATAAAAAGCCAGAGGATGTCACACAGGAGGGGTAAAGTTAAGAATGAAACAGATTTTTAAAAAGGGAAACTGAGACCCTCTAAGTCAACAGGGCTTAAGAAAAAGACCATTACCCTGGCTGCGCTGTCCTGCCCAGGAGTCAGTGTGTTCTTGTCCTCAAAAGCAGTTCCTCCAGCAAGGCCTTTATTTACTGCTTTTTAAAACCATAAGGAACATGAGCTATGTCATTTCTACTTGCTAATTTAACCACACTAAGTTCACAGAAAGCATTTTGTACAAGGGACATGACCTGACTTGTTAGCACCACATGTTGTAAGATACAGAAAAGGATCTTTCATACTTCAGAAGTCTTGTTTCTCAATTGCCGGTCTCTTACTTTTTAACTTCTTTGCCGTTTTGAATGGATTTCAAAACAAATCAACAGACACATAGGGTCTTTGGTTATTTTTGGCCAGAGTTGGATAAATGAATAGTCCAGAAAGTTTCTGACATTGTGCCAAATGTCTATGTGCCTAAAGTTTAAGAGTCATGTTTTCCAGGAAACCTTGAAGTTTGCCGAGATTTATGCTTTTGATATTGTCATCCATTACTGTATTCAAAGGAGTTGTCTGCATAAAGGTTGATAGAGGGCAGTCAAACCTTTTGCACTGAGCAAATTATATCATTAGGTGTCTGCCTGTGGGTCAACTTGTTCTCAAGCCCCAAAAACTAAACACAGCTGAGATCTAAATCCCTTGACAAATGAAGACTGTGAGCAAGGATCATGAATAACATATGGCAAATGGAATTTCCAAACACCGCACTGCCATACAATATACACCTGATAAATGGTTGTCTACAGTGATGCTGTTGAAAAAGGCACTTGATGCAAGCCTCATGCATGGCAGAGAAATATTAACAGAATTTTACAAGACATTTCAAAGCTGGCAAGGCATTTATCCTAATGTGTTGTCTGGTCCTGTCTTCACCAGGTAAGGACAGCACCCTTGTTTTCTTGTAAATGGAGACAAAGAGAGGTAATAATTTGACTTGTCATGCCAGACGCCTGTGAGGCAAGAAGTGTTCAAATAAGAACAAAAGACAGAATTATGGTAAGGACAAGAAAGAAAAGGAGAAGTTTTTAAAAAGGACAGCAAAATATTACCCAAGATTAACTTTTAGGTATATTTGTAGCCAAAAAAATTTAAAGATGACATAACATTGTCCTAGAGAAACAGCAAACTTGTCCAGTTAAACAAAAATGTGAAGACAAGAATGACTTTTCCTGGTCATCTAAAATGCTGACAACTGTGGGGCAAATCTGAAAATGGACTGCACACAAAACATCTAGTTTTGGCAAAAAAGTGGAATGCTGCATGTAGCCCCATCTGGGCAACATCATAGCCCCAAAATCAAAACATACCACAAGGAATTTGACCAGGACCGTAAAGCAGCATTCAGAAAGAGACAAGGAAGTCTTTTGACCAGAGGCAGCTTTATATCTTAGTTAAAATTAATAGTATGTTATTTTTTGTTGTTGGTTTTTTTGGTAATGATTTCTGGAGTTGTTAGTAACTTTGGTATCCTTCACAAATTTTTCTCTCTGAACAGTGAGAGCACCTCCTCAGAGTAGCCTGTTAAGGTATCTCCAGCCTAACTTTATGTATGCACATGCACAAATATAAGTGTTTGTTACTGCTGGCTAGCCTCTTGAGGTGCTACTTACCCTTAATGAGGTCTAGGCAAATAATAGTAATAATAAGATAAGCGTTGCAAATGGCTTCTTTTCATAAAAGGTGTCCAAAAAAATTAATAGTTTTTCTTGAATTAAAGTAATTTTTTTAGCTAAGAAAAGAAATTGCAGAATAATTGGGATATTCTATTTTTAAAATTCCATGTTCTCAGTGCTTTCTTTGGAAATAGTTTAATTTCAAACATGAACAAAATATCGGAGTGAAAGGAGCCTGTACACCTATTGAAATTATTTTTTCAGATGCAAAAAATTTTCAATTTTCATTACAGTGATAAAAGCAGAAAAGAGGAATTATTATCACATTTTTTCAACAGAACAAGAAAACAGATGGATTTACTTCTAAGCTTCATCCAGTTTGCTTCATAACCCTTTAAACAGTTGCATAAGCACAAATGAGAAAGTGGCACAGGGCAGGAGTGGTGGGGAAGAGGAAAATAATAGCTTTTCCTTAAGCCAAAAGTGCCACCAAGAGTGTGAGAAAAGGAACCGTGTATCCACAGGTTGCCTAAGCCAAGTAGAACTGGCCACTTAACTAAGGTTAATGGGATAAAACAGCGGTCATATAACAAGAATCAGCATTGCTGTGAGACCAAAGTTACAAGTAAGTCTGGCTGTTAGGTGTCAAGTTCAACTCTCACAGATTGCCCAGTGTGGTCTGAGAGCCAAATTTTCAGATGTTCGTCCTTGTAGAGAATAATGCACATGTCACTCAGGGTCTGTGCTTGCTCAGACAACACCTCCATTAAGGCTTCAGAAGAGAGATTTTCCTGCCTAGAGGTCATGTGGAGTCTGTAGTCAGGCTGGTGTGTAGTTCAGGGCATGGCTAAGTACGGCTCCAGTCACAAAAGGCAGTGTGTCAAGAAGGTAACAGTTAAGATTCACTAATTGCATGAACCCAAGTCTGAGAATTATTCTTATAGCTGCTACTAACTTCTACAGTTTGAACTAAAATGCATGGATGTGCAAGTCAGAATTGCTTGGGGAAATCCTACAGTCTGCATCATGTAGGAAGTCAGATTAGATGATTGTAACACTTCCTTCATGACAGAAAAATTCATGACACTATTAGATGTTTTGTTAAATTGCAGTCTAAGTGATAAGCAAAAATTAATAGATCTCTGTATTTCTCTGGGTGGTCCATCCATAACATGGGAATATTTGTGTTTCTGTGCTCTGATCTGTTTGTACATATAATATATGTGTGTGTGTGTGTGCATGGACCTAATTCTGATAAACAAATAACCTTATTCTCAGGCTGATTTCTTAAAAGCTCTGTAGAAGACTGAGGGGACATGCTTTACATAATCATTTTGTGCATAAAAGTAATTCTTAGTCAAATTAGCCATACTAGATAAAAAAGCAGCCCCTTGCATTTTGGTGGGGCCATTTGCATGAGTAAACCTTTGCAAAATTGGTCTCTAAATGTTGCTTAGAGTTGCAAAGAAGCTTAAGTGCTGAACATGTCTTCTGTGCATGTTTCTTTTTAGCCTGTTTCTGGCTCTATACCATCACATTTTCTTCGCAGGAAACATCTATGCTAAACATCACTGTCAATTCCAAGACAAGAGACACATTCAAAAGCACATGGAAGCTTTTTTGTTACCATAAGTTGCCCGCAGAGGGTCCATTCATTCTGTTTGCTTGTTCCACTGTGTAATAGCTCAACTCAAGTATCAACAAGATAAGCTTTTAAAAGCAGAATATTCCCAGCTGTTGCGGTCAGGCAGCAGCAGCAGGTTCCTATCTGAGGACAGCAGAACAATCCAGTGCACCCGCAGCGATGGCAGTGTCGAGGGGAAGCATGTGTTCTCTGTACACAGTAGCGAAGGGTCCAATAGACAGCAATTAGCACCAGCAGAATGAAGATGAACGGTCATATACATAACCTTAATAAAAATGTCACAGAAGAGAAATCTCACACCATATGGATCCATGCTGAACTTTTTTTTTCTCTTTTTTTTTTTTTTTTTTTAAGGAACAACACAGCTCCATTTCTTTATAGTCTTTTGCATTTTCTCTCCCTAGATTTTTGCAACTTTCTTCCTCCATATGCAAAATGGGACTACTGTTTCATGTGGTAAAACAAGTAATATTACATTTTCATTTCTATATTTTTATATACCCACTCAGCCTCAGATTTCCATCAAAAGTATCTCCCACTCAGCCTTAGCAACGTGAGTAGATTACTTGAATGTCATTAGAACTCATTTCCATTCACTTTTCAAAAAAGCTCCACCAGAATTTGCAAGATTTTTTTCCTGCCAAATTAGTGTAGCATTAAAGTGGGTATTGCTTGTTCTCAGTCCTGCTACTTATATTTTGGTCATGGCAAAGAATATAAATTTCATCATTATAAATATCACTGTTACAAATAATAGTCTTTAAATTATTTTGGCAAAAAGGGTTTGAACTAAGAAGCTGCTTTAATGTCATCTTGGTGATGTAATTTCTATTTTTCTACCCCAGGATAAAAAAAAAAATATCAGGAAGAAAAATTGATAAAGGGACGCTGGAGAAGGAAGAAAATCCTTCCCTTAAAAAGTGTCGTATGACAGTTTTGTGCTTATTCTTTTCAAGTTTTTTCATCTGTCACTAATCAAAAGAGAACATTATTGATACTTTAGAAGCTCAATTTGAGGTCTGAAAACAGCAAGTTTTGGTCCTTTCTGCTTTTTCTCTACTCCCAGTAATAAGAAACCTGCAATTAGAATGTAGCTGTGAAATTTGTAGATTACATTAACAGAAGATAGAGCTGGAGAGGACCTTATGAGGTCTTCTGAACACCCCTTTGCCAGTACACAGGACTGACTGTTCATAGCTGGAGATGTTTATCTGAAGACCTGCGGTGAAGGAGATTCTACCATTTCTATTTTTCTTCTCCTTGCAAAATATCTGACTGCTTTCTTATTTCTAAACCTAGAGAGCTATTCAAATATTAAAGGGCATGAATCTCCCATGTTGCAAGTGAGAATTGCCTCTTTTTGTCATATAGACATGGAGAACAGATTAAGCCTTTCCTCATTGTTATAGCCTCTTGCATACTTGCAGACTGTTGTCATGTCTCCCTCTGTGTTTTCTAGATTAAACAAAATTCTTTCGTGCCATCTCCCTGTCCTCTGCATCCATAGTGATGTTTTCTAGACTTCTGGTTATTCTACTTGCTCACCTCTAGACACCCTGTTTACTTGATTTGTAGCCTTCTGGAAGGATGATGCCCAGAACTGGACACGGTACTCCATCTGAGACTGTGTCAGTGCTGAGGTAGGACAAAGGGGTTTTTTTTTAATATACATATTTTGCAGACTAAAATTTTACATATTTTGCAGACTACATTTCTGCAGATATATCACATCTTTTCTGCAATAGAAAAGAACCAACTTACTATCTCCTATCTCCATTGGTTCTCCAAGGAAAAGATTGACATGCCAATAAAATGACAGGCCACGACTTCAAAACACACAGAGGACAGAGAAATTGCAGAAAACGCAACCATTTTACACAGGATTCAGTCCTTCCAACAAATAAGTTATATGAAGTATTTTACCCATGGAAGCATTCCCACTGAAGTCAGCGATCATTCTAACTTGTGCAAAATTTGGTTGTGTAACTAACGACTGGGGGATTGGGGCCAGGCTATTTCAGAGAAAACACAATGAAAAAATCCAGGCAGGAGTCTGGAATTCTCCTGCCTCTTGTGCCTCTCCTTTCCTGTTAATCTAGTGGAGCATTTCTAAGCATGGGGACATGGGTGGACAGGGAGACCTTGATCCAGTCCCTGGAACACTTTTTCCAGGAAAGTAAATTTAACAAATGTTTATTTAGAGAATGAAAACATTATTATCTCAAGGAACAAAAAGGAGCACAGAAATACATGCAAGAACACGAGTATAGACAAATGCTAGCGTGAAATCTCATCTTCCCCCTAGCCCCCCTAGTTTAGCTTTAGTGACGACAGCAATCCACTTACAGTAGGCACTAAGCTGTGACTATCTTCTAACTGTGCTCACTTGTAGTCATACTGCCATATACCTCTCTAAACAGAAGGGAAACGGATGCATGCTTACAAAAATGGTCTTTGACAATTTTAAATGGAGTGAATAATGAATCAGTTCTGGCTCAAAAGCCATAGAAGGCTCTTTTCCTTCCCCTACCCCTTACTACACACTCCCTCTATGTTCTGAACATTAACTCTTAGGGACTATTGACTTAACGTGATTCAGGGGTGGCTGGTTTGCATCATTATTTCTAAAATCCCTCTTACTATCTTGCATATGTCAAAGTCTGATAAGAAGGAAGAAGGATGAAGCTATTTATAATTCAGAATGACTGTTACCAAAAGGTATTTAAAACCAAATCACAATAAGTCAGACTTTACTTTTAAATCAGCTTAAACAAAAGACACAGTGGAAAACAATTAGTTAATCTGACAAAATTAACTTTGACCTTACAATCTTATAAATGCCAACACAGCTTTTCTTCCAGTGTCAGTGTTCATGCGTGCCTGTGTGTGTATTTTCAGCAGTGCTGTAATTTCACAGCAAAGAGCCATACTGAGATTTAAGTCTTAGGCAAGAATTATGCTTCACTGGTCAGGAGCTCCCTTTGGGGGACGTGCTATTTCACTGCTCCATTATGCTGGAAATCCATCTGTACAGACAAGTCAGATTACTGTTTCATTCTTCTCATTATTTCTGGTCAGCAGACATCATCTCCTAGCCCAGTCTTTCGGTCATCCTCATTCCTCAGCTCACAGAGGAGGGTCTTTTTAGGTTTCTTCCTAATTTCTCTTAGTATTCCTCAAAAAAAACCCCACAGGTGAAAAGATAAACTCTCTACATTCCACCCAGCCTGGGAAAGAAGATTGTAACATTTGAGTAAACACATAGAAGATGTTCTGGTGAAGGTGTCAATCTGAGAAGTCAGGAGGAAATACCTTTTCACCCTGAATTTACCAATCCAGTCATTTGCATGCCCTTGCCAGCTGACGCCTGTTCTTCCCCTTCTTGTCCAGACCATCCACAGCCTTCCCTGGTGAAAGCAGTCTGCACATCCTCCCTCTAGAAGGAGACAGTTCTTTCTGTAGCTTGAGCAGATCCAGTAGCCTAGTCTGCATCTTGGCTGAGCCAGCTCTGAGCAGTAGGTGGGACTACAGCCCTCCTGAGGTCCCTTCCTTCCTATGTAATCCCATGGCATTCCCATGGCAGCCACCAAGTTGCCATGAGGCTGGAGGAGCTGAGGGAACAGCTGGGAGGTCTCTTTTGGTCATCATGGTTTGGTGATTCTCCTAGCCATCTTCCTCAGCAGACTTATTGTCAGTGTCCTGAGTAGGCACACGTTACCTTGATGGTTTCTCTGTTGGGATATTCCCTTTCTGACCCAATGTTTCAGTCATTCCTGCCATGTAGGCTTGAGCTCTCACAACTGCCTTAACTGGTAGAGGCCGGAAATGTATTGTTCAGCTTTGGCTTGCTAAGGTGAAGATCTGTAAACATGGTCCCCAGAGTCATAGAATCATAGGATGGTTTGACATGGAAACAACCTTCAAAGATCATCTAGTGCAATCCCCCTGCAATGAGCAGGGACATCTTTCACTAGATCAGGTGGCTCAAAGCTTCATCCAACGTGACCTTGAACACTACCAGTGATGGGGCATCCAAAACTTCTCTGAATAACCTGTTCCAGCATCTCATCACCTTCATCATTTCTTCCTTACATCTAATCTAAATCTATGCTCTTTCAATTTAAAACAATTGCCCCTTGTCCTGCCACTAAAGGCCCTGCTGAAAAATCTCTCTCCATCTTTCTTAGCAGCCCCCTTTAAGTATTGAAAGGCTTCAATAAGATCTCCGCAGAGTCTTCTCTTCTCCAGGATGGACAACCCCAGCTTTTTCAGCTTTTCTTCAGAGGAGAGGTGTTCCATCCCTCTGATCATTTTTGTGGTCCACCTCTAGACCCACTTCAACAGGTCCATGTCTTTCTTGTGCTGAGGACTCCAGAGCTGGACACAATACTGCAGGTGGAGTCTCACCAGAGTGGAGTAGAGGGGCAAAATCACCTCCCTTGACTTGCTGGCCACGCTTCTTTTGATGCAGCCCAGGATATGGTTGGCAGTCACCTAGTATTTCACAGTTTTTTCTCATTGAGTTTCTTCCTTGTTCTGCCACCAGGCAGCAAAATGGGATAACTTGCTGGCATTTCAGGGGTCTCAGTTATTTGAGACCTGTTAACTACTGGATGACACACATTTTTGCTTTCTGCAGTTCTGTGCCGCAGTTTGTATGTTACTGGATCAGTTCTAAGTTCAAGAACTGGGTCCACGTCTTGACTGTTTGTTGGGATGACAAAGCCTGGGCAGAATCAACCCTGTCCTTGTAGTCTCCTGTCTCTGTGCCAATCTTCCGCAGTAAGGAAACTCAAGGTGACAAGCCAGAGAGACACCAAAATGAAACCCCTAGTGGAGAAGCTGAAGCCCAGATCCCTGGCCCTGCAGTGGCACTTTCTAGCACACAGGGCTTGACAAAGCCCAAAAGCTACAGGTGAAATATCTAGGCTTGCTATTCATGCTGCTGCTGTTGCTGCTGAGTTTCTGCTACAGATATGCAACTTCCTCCATTTTGCCTTATCATCATGATACTTTCTTGCAAGCTCCAAGCCAGACCCAACCAATCCTTTCATTTACAGGCTGTTAGATATTTTAAAATGCTTAATGGAGCATCATATCCCCTTGATGCTCTTTCAGGTTAGAACTACAGGACATGACACCTTGTCTCAGTAGTTTTTTACTAGGATAGCACAGACTTAAATTCACTTTTTCTCATGCAGAGGAACACATTATCCACCTTCCTAGACTCTTTTACGTATTCCCTCTTTCCACACTTAAGGACACAGTCATCTGCCAGCTGACCTGTTTGCCATCTGCCCCCAGCCATATTTCTCAGCCAGCTCATAACATTTTGAAGTGTATTCCTTGATCATCACCCCTCTCTGGCCATGCTAGTGAGATTACAGCAGGTGTCTGGACCTAGTTTGTTTATTGCTGGCTTACAAAAGGTAAACGTCCCAGCTCCATTAGTCTGTGAACTTAATTTTTGAATACAGCATGCAGTTCATGCAATCCATGAGAAGAAATGGCCAACTTTGATTTGAAATTGCTTTAAAACCTGCCTTTTTAAAAACATGGCTTTAGTCCTGCTGGCAATTGTATTCTTAATTTCTTTAGATGGAAAACGGGTTTTCATGTAGGTTTTAGAAAAATCCAATGTGCAGGCTGGTTTTGAAGTTTATTAATCAATTTAAAGATTAACCTATTAATTTAAAATGAATTATACTTTGCTTTCAGTCCAAAACTACATTTGTCTGTGTAGTGATGGCCACTTATTAATGCTTTTGTTGAAAATTACTATTCCTTTTGGCTCTATTCATCTTCAGAAGACAGGTCCAGAATATGGGCTTTCATTTAAAAAAAAAAAAAAAAAAGTCACCCTTTCTGGCACTAAAAATGATTTTGAGAACCTGAACCAAAGTATGATATCTTGCCTTCCATAGCCTGGAGACAGTGTAAAACTATAGCCGTGCTGTGTGAACCACTTCATTCATCTCTGCCTTCACTTTGACTTGCTCATTTGTTATTTATTTACACGCTATAAGCCAGACTCTCTCCTGTGCCAAAGCTTCACTCAGTGCAGTTTGGAGATGGGTCATAAGGAAATCATTATAGCTCTCCCCAGTTTTGGGAGTGCTTCTGGCCTCCGCACGATTTCTCCTGGTTGCCAGGCAGTCCTTCATCAGACCTTGAATGAGGCTCTTAGTCATGCATTAACTTCAATTTGACTTAAGGATATGCCAAAACTGTGGCACATGCTTCTTTTCCTGGTGTATACAATCTTTAAAGAAAGTGGTCTGATTTTGTAAAGGTCCTGACAGCTAAGTTTTCTGAGCCTTCATGGTGCATGATATGGTAAAATTTAGGCCATTTTTGGTGAAAATACTTAATCCAAACACCGATTCAGAATTATACGCAGCCATCTGTGTTGAAAAATAATTCACAACTCTGTTTCTTCAATCTCAGTCTGGTGCGACTGAGATGGAAGCTTTCAGGAACTTCTGTAATATAAATATCACTTGTAAAGAAACATCATCGGAAGATCCTTCCCAAGATAAAAGGTTAAAAGTTGTAGCAGGATGGATACCGCTACTGGAAACCCTTTTTGCCTCCCTCTTGCTCGGTAGCGAGCACCTCTGCCCAAGCAATTCCCATACAATTGTGGGATATTAGAAGAGCCCGGAGAGTGGCTGCTGCATTCTGAGCTCATCCCACCCACTTCAGGCACTCCAGGGAGGTGCCTGGTCACCATGGGCTCGTGTAGTCGTAAGAGAAACATATCTCCAGATAGCAACTCTGGCTGCTTGAGTTCATCACCTACCTTAAAGGGAGCTGAAAACAACTTGGATCCTAACATATGGGCTGCTGTGAAGGGTCTAAGGTTAAGTAAATGGGCTTTTTAACTATTTGTCTCCACGTCTGAATACACTGAATACTCTTACGGAAAGATAATGATGAATTTCCCTCTGTGACTTCCTTTGTGAATTAACTTAAATGTTTATTGTCTTGATTGTTTATTGTCCGACAAATATTAAATTATTCTTGCAACACTCCTGTTCAGCATCAGGACCTAATGGACAGCTAGGGAACTGAGGCCCCAGGGGATTAAACTCATGACTTTTCACTCCTCTTCAGGGCCTAGTGTGAAATACCCAAGCCCTAATTTTTCTGTTTGGTTTTTTTTTTTTTTTTTCTGTCACAGCAGATTTCCCTCTGACTGAAATTACTCAGCCCACCTGCAGAGAGATCTGTGGTGTCTCCTCAAGCACACTTGTGCTAAAGGCTAGGGCAGAAGCCACACACTAGCACAAAATGTGTGTCAAGCTAATATCTCAGGGGTACTGTCCCTCAGTCAAATATTGCTCAACAAGCCAAGGGATTGGAAAGTTACTGGGTAATGGGGTAATGGACCTGCATAATGATACAGATGCACATGCACACACATATGCACATGTACATAGCACTCACCTGCCACTCTCATTTATTCAGAAAGCCTTGCTAAAACACTAGCATGTATTTAACAACTTGTTAAAAGGTACAAGCACAGGGGAACCTAGCTGAAGTTTCATGGACCACCTTACTCCTAGCATTTTCTACTTTCTGACTTCTTGATACAGTAATAATTTTACAAGTCTTTTTATAAGTTCAAGTAGGGAGGCATTCCTACTTCAAACTGCAAAACTTCCGAAATACCACACTGAAAGACCAATATAGTTTGACATGTGTCTGCTTTTTGGAGACTCCTTTCAATGTGTATACTTAAGCTATTTGTGTTAACAGAGGAATAAGACAGAACTTGTTGCTTTTTATTTTCCTTGTGGACCACTGTTAGCTGAGCATGAAAGTGCCTTGCCAGTGGGTTTCAGAAATATTTATCTAAGGCAGTAGGATAAAAAACCTCAGTTCACTTGGGTTCCACCCCAGCCTCTGAGGTTCTCTCCTCCTGTATGATGCTTTCCTCCTGATAGATCCTTTCCTTTCTCTTGCATGTGCTTGCCTCCTCCTCCTCCTCCTCCTCCTCCTCCCCCTCCTCCCAGTTTTATTTTGCACACCTGCCTGGTCCAGATCTCTCAAGACCTTCCTTTCTCTTCCTGGTTTCTTTGCTTAAATAGTCCTCAAGCACTGTGTCAGTCACCTACTTCCCCCACCCCCCAAACCAGTTTTCTGTCTATCAAGTCTCAGGCTACCTTTCCAAGACCCTTATCCAGTCTTCCTACTGCAGTGAAAGTCTGAGACACTGAGTGTCATCCTGCAGTTCTGGATCCCACCTGCAGCTCAGCTCACACCAGGTGTAGAGCAGCACTGCTAGGTAAGTTCTTGATATTACTGGGCAAGGTGTATGGGTCAGCTGCATCCATGGGCTGTGAAAAGGTTGAAATGCTTAGTGAGAATAGATTTCTGAGAAAATGTTAGCTGTTAAAATAAGCATCTGTATTCAGTACACTTAGTTTGATTTTTTTCAAAGCAAATCTGGTAAGATTTGAGTCAAAGATGAAAATGGTTCATACTGGATCAGCTGTTGGAGTTTAATTTGTCTGGCAGCCAAACACCACACAGCTGCTTGCTCACTCCCCCACTCCTCCACCTACTCAGGGAATAGAGGAAATAATTGGAGGGGTAAAGGTAAGAAGACTTGTAGTTTGAGATAAGATCAATTTAATAATCTGAATAAAATAAAACTTACAACAATAACAACAATAACAACAATAACAACAATAATAATAATAATAGAATATACAAGTGAGTGATGCACAGTGCAGTTGTTTACCACCCTCTGATAGCATCCTGGAGGACCAAAAACCCTGAACCTTTAATCACAATTCTGGAAGAGACGGAGACCCTCTCTCTGGCCAGCCCTGATTTATATACTGAACATGACATTTTATGATATGGAATATCCCATTGGCATATCCCAATGCTAGTTTGGGTCTTCTAATTTTATTATGCCCACTCAATTTCTTCTGTGCCTACAGACTAGCAAAACATGGGAAGTTGGAGTCTTTGATTTCCCAGCAACAACCAAAACATCAGTATATTATCAAAATTCTTCTCATACCAAATCTTGTAATGAAACCAAAACACATAACTATTCTAGCTACTAAGAAAATTAGCCCTATCCCAGCCAAAACCAGGACATCAGCACAAAGGACTGCTTCCCTACCAAGTCTGAAATGCCTTCTGAAAAGCATGGAGATACTTGAAGAAGAGGTTGTCAACATTAAAAAAAAGAAAGAAAGAATGAAACAACATATTTTTTCACCAGTGCCTGGCTCAGAAATGGCTGAAGTATTTTGCTCTATTAAACACATAAAGATTAGCTTGACACGTGGAAGATAACAGTACAGCCAGTTAAAGTATGATAAAGCTATAAGCAGCCAGAGATAGAGTTAGAGATCTGATGAACTTTCCTGGGAGATGCACAGCTTTGCTCCTGATAACAGTAATGCTCCCCTTAAGACCAGCAAATGGATGGGCTGTCCCCACAGAAGACAGGTATGTCTCAGTATAGGTATTGCTGCTGTGTAGTGGCAAATGGCACAGTGTCGGTGCATCCAGCTCACAGCCACTGGGGATCAGTCAGGGCACTCCACACAGCATGGGCATGCAGATTGCTGATCCTCTTCCCCAGGCTTCCTCACCCAGAAGACTTGAGGAAATGTTAGTAAAAGTGGAAGTTCAGAGAGAAGGAACTGCATGTTCTTGGTCTGTCTCAGAAGGATGCTGGAGTCCAAGAGGATCCATCCTTACTGCTTTAGGGTTTCTGAATCCCAAGTCACAAAAAGTGCATCTCATCCTGGGATAAAACTGGGAACCATGGCAGAGGCAATGTCTCTAAGCTGCCTCACAAGTTCACATTAGATCAGTAATGCAGAACTTGTGTTCATGTGCTTCCACCTTATTTTAGCCATCTCACCTGGATGCCTATTTCTATTGCCAAAGAAGAGAAGTGGACTCCTCCAGAGTCATTCAGCTCAACTTGGGCAAGCAAACAAGTTAATCCCTCAGCCCAGCACAGGCAAACCCGCCTTACCTCCCACAGAGACCTGAGACAGGTACATTTTGGTGGCAAAACTTGTCTTAGAAACTTCATTAGAGAACTGAATGCAAAAGTGTTTCTCTGTCTTACTCTTCCTGAAGGAGGCATTTGTACCTAGCAGAGCTTCTGCCCTAGAAGGCGTGCCAGTCTCCACTAGCACTGCACCACTGATCATATTAGTCCCGCCTAGCTGGGTGATCCTGCAGGTGTCATTAATATTTTTGAAGAACTGGTTCCTAAGGTGGGAGAGAAACACATTTGTTGGCTGGGGTGGCTTCTAAATCGTAAATCATATGGTAACCCCATGTAAATGCCTTATAGAGCTTTCAATGAACTGTATCCCATAGGTGAAAGCCAACAGTAATATTAGAAATGGTGTTTATTTTATAGCCTAGAAACTGCATTTTAAATGCTAGTATAGGTTTATATGACAGTTCTATTAAATATAAAATAGACCCATTACAAAGAAAGCCCTTTACTTCTACTTTTATCTGTGTCTAAATGGCATGCCCAGCTCTGCAATTCCTCAAATGAGACATTTTTAGAACTTTATTTATGTTATAGCCATAACAAACTAGCAACTAGAAAACTATAATGGGCACAAACGGCTAATAAAAATGAGATTGTTGAAAAATACTTCTTAATAGCAATTTACAAAGGATCCTGATAAAGCAGAACTGAGGCTCCATTTCCCTGGAAATTTGCCACCACTGTAATCACAGCCATTTGGCAACAGGTACTCCCCTTCTTCCATCTGCTGTGACCATTTCCCGCTGAGTCTCCTGAAAGCCAAGTATCTTGAGGTTATTCCCCTGCCCTGCCATTAGTTGGTGCCTACTGACCCAGAGACACCAGTAGGGAGTCCTCTTTTCTCCACCCCCCCACTGTGTGCTGGGTGACCTGAAGGATAAGGCATCTCAAGGCTTTGTCACTTGCTCGGTAGGGAGCAAGGCAGCAAGGTAGGATCTGTCCCAGATGTGCAGAGGGTGCCCTATTTGCTATAGAAACCTGCATCACTTCTCTGAGGAACTGATCTGTTTATACAAGCCAGCTAAGATGAGCACATTAAACTTTCTGTTTATAGACTGAAAACTATTTTACCCTGTGCTCAGTAACAGCTTCCCAGGAGAAAGACTGGGTGTTGAAGTCATTTTTTCTGCAGGACAAGTTTTGTGGGATTTTGACAATGTCCATGTGGCTGCTCATGTGACATCAGAAGGAAACTTCCTACCACCCAAGAAAAAGAGACATACACTTGTCTGCAGCAGACCTACTCACTATCCAAGGGAGGCAAGGGCAAGGCAGCACATTCAAGTAAAGGTCAAAGTCTTTGGTCTGATCTAATTGCAGGTAGTGATGAATATCCTTGAATATAAATAGATGTCTTATCCAGTTCGACCTTGTGTCTACTTAAGGAAGAAAAGCTTCTGCTAATGAGAAACCCATGGAAAACAAAAAAGTTTTGGAATAAAATCAAAAGTTTTTAGTAAAGAATCAAGGGCTGAAAACATTGTACAGTGCATTGGAAAGAAGATGATTATATTGAGAGGAAAAAAAAAAAAACATAGTAGTGTCACTTAAGATATGCACTGGAAGTTGGGTGTTCATGACACTACTATAAGCTTATGGAGTAAGAAATAGTCCAAGCTCCATGCAAAGTAAGATTTAAAACAATGTGGGAAGCCATTTCTGCTAGAAGCACTAGCAATAGCACCCACATACCAGGAAACTCAACCCAGCTCCCTCCTGACCAGACTCACAGCTTTCTGCAGCCTTACACTTTAGCTCATGCATCATGCTTACTCCTAGTTTACTTTGCAATGAAGGCTATACATTATATCCTTACAAATACCTTTTTTTTTTTTTTTTACCCAAATAGGTTCAGCAGTATAGCCTGAACTATCTGAGACTAGTGTTACACGCAAAGTAGAGCATACAGAGGTAGAAAAAGAGCTTTGATAATACCAGTACAGGTGGACATGCAGGTACACAGACAGATTCAGGTATCAATGCAGGTGATAGCTACTGGGTGCACTGTGAGGCTGTACTAGTGCTGGAATTTGCAAAAGCTTGGTTCATTGCAGCTCTGTGGTTGTCAGCATGAAGAATTGGCCTTCAGATAGAACACTGTTGGCTTTTGCACTGAAAATGAAAAAAAATGGCCAAAGACTAAACAAAAGAGAAAAAAAAATCTATTAAACTCCAAAAAAAATTATGGCAGCAAAAATGGCAGGAACTGCAGAAGCAGCATCTGTTCAGAGCTGGGCTAATCACGATGTGAGGATTCGCCTGGCCCGTGGGTAGCAGGGCTTCCACTGTAAATGCAGACAAACATTTCTTCTTTTCTTGTTTTTGTTCTGAGAGAACCAAGGAAAATAACTCAAGTATTTCTCCTGAAAACTTCTAGCTAACATGAACATTAGTATAGTTTCACAGCCCATTAACTGATCCAGCAACATAGGACCCTGGTTTATTTGAACTGATCGTCAGGGAATTACCAAAACAGAAAGAGTAAGCAGAATTTGGGTTGTTTTATTCTCAGAAGTAGTCAATAAGAATACTTGTGTGAGCAAGACAAGTAAGATCTGACCCAAAGAAAATATGTTTGGCAAATTCATATAAACCGGAAAGTCAGTAGCAGCTATTGAGAAATCATAGTTACATTTTTAAATTGTCCTGCTGTGGACTGCCTTTAACCACATCTCCCCTCCTCTTTCTCACTCCCCCTTCTCCCAGACTTTTGTCCCAAGTACTTAATTGTGAGTAAAATATTTGTACTGGGAAGACATCAAAGGCACTGATTTTAGAAATTCAATTTTATATAACGCAAGACCCCTGAACTTCAGAGAAAGTTCATTTCATCAGCTATCACTAATCATCTGTGAGTCTGGTGCTTTACCAACTAAAACATAGTATTATGAATAATGGATTTTCCCCACATCTGAAGTGTAAGAATAATTACAAATACGAATACCAGCAATGATAATGCTTTGCATGATTCTATTTTCTGATTTGGCAATGAAGTGCAGAAATTAACTGATACTTTTACTTTTAAAAATGGGTAGCCTGTAAAGCCAAAAAGTGTAAAGCAAGTACTCAATGAAGGGGGTTGCTTTGCACATCTGTTCCAGCTGTTAGTTCTTTGAATCTTCCTCCTCCACTGCTTTTCATCTCTAATGTCTCACTCAAATTATGGCATTAGAAAGTGCCGAGCACAGGCTAGCAGAGAAAGACCCTCTCCTCCTAACTCTCTGGGACCGAGGATGTTAACACTTTAGGGAATGAGCATTTGATGTGATTACAACATTTTCACCTTTACCTGAAATGGTGAGATTAGAAGATGGGAGGTTCACCCTGAGCTGGGATCTGCTGCATTCCTGCTGCCTCCAGTGATGTGGAACAGCCACTTGGTGACAGGGAAAGGACATGTTCTTGGAAACATCCATTCCTATCAGAGGAGAGTTTTCCTCCTCCTTTTCCAGCAGAAGAAACAGAGATATTATCACTTTTTTTTGCAAATACCATGCATGCATACAGAGCATGATCCCCCACTGGCTGATAAAATTGCATTTAGGACAAGAGTAGCCAGGATCAACACCTCTCAAAGTGGATAGAATGGGGGCTAGCAAGATAAATTTAAAATTAATAGGGCCATATACTTTATCTAATGAAAGGATGGTTATACAAGACTTCTGGAAAAGGAACAGTAGTGATTTAAAATACAACTTTGATCAGATTCTGGAGTTATCTTTTCTATGTGTAAAGAGTAATCTCTTTCTTGGATGACAGAAATAATAAAAATCAGTAGTGCAAGAAGGAAAATGAGTCAATACTGCAGAAAGGAGCATATTGCTCAGTTCTTATCTGTGGCAAGATGGTTTTCAAATGAAAACCAAACGACAGCTGCTCTCAGAGATGTGAAAGCATAATTCACAGTAAAATCAAAGTAACATTCATATATCTTCTGGAGATATCCCATGCACAGCAGAAATGAATGGCAAAATTAGGTGCTCACTGTTCCATGTGATGATGGCAAGCTCATCTCTGCAAGAACTGACATTTTATTGGTCACCAATAGCACTGATTCTGTCATACACCGTTGCAGATCTCTCTAGTTGTATAAATCACTGCTTTATCATTAACATTAGCCAGAATAGAACTCCTGAGAATGAGAAACTACAGGAAGAAAATTACACTCTGCATTCATCTCCCAAGTCATAATTTTGTTGATACTGTTTTCCCAATCAGCTCTGGAGCAAATGCTTGTGTTATGTTCTGCAAATTCAGAGATCTCAAATCTCAGCTGAAAGTAAGAGACATGAACGAGAGATTTTCTACTAACATTTGTGGCTTTTGTTTTGTAATGCTTCTCCATTTTGAAGGTATGCATGTAGCATGTGCATCAATATTTTCAATGTCTTCCAGTTTGTGGATTCTGACGGTTTTCCCATGGAAATACGGGTATCTGCATAGACACCTTAAACTATTTCTGTTTGACTATAGGTTTCTTTTTCATAGCTACCTTTTGCAGATCCCACAGGAACCTTCTTCCCCATGGATCTTCAAGAGTTTTCTGACCTCATATTAAAACTCAGATCTTACACTGTGAATAAACAAATCTTGAAATATTTAGGTTGCATTCATTTAAGCACCATGAATCTGAATGTATTCCAGAACCTTTTGTGTCTAAAGTTTTTTGAGGAAAGAATAGGTCATTACTTTTTAATTGGTTAACAAACATTAAGAAAAATCCTATCAGTCTTCTTTTTTTTTTTTTTTTTTTTACTATAAAATGCAGTAAAAAATATTTCTCTGTCACTTGCAGATCATGGAAGGTGTCAGAGACTGAGTTATCCTATACTGCACTTCAGAATGGCTTCCAGCCATATTATTTTTAGAAACTAGAACTAGAATGAGAAGAATATTATCATATGCGTACACCCATTTAGACCAACTCTCCTCCTCTTTTTAAACTTTTTGAAGAGTCAGATATGAAGATCTTAGGTTAAGCATTAAAAGGATTAAGGATTAATCCAGGCCATTCTAAGATCACTTTTCAAAAATAAGAATAAGCAGATTGGAGTGAATTTTATTCAAAACACTTAAAGAGGACACCAGTCGTAACCAGTGCAAGTGATGTGGGATTAAAAAGGTCATTGAGCAACAAGGTAGATCTACGTTTGTGCTTCTTCAGAAACTGCACTTATACTGGAAATGTATAAACGTATATTGTGTTTATACAGTCAAATAACTTCCCTCATATGAGATCATGGCTTATTTAAGGTCAGGAAGAAGTTATTGGGGAAAGAAAAAAACTGCCCTAGAAAGAGTGAATCTCTTGATCTGGTGGCACATTTATGCAGCTGAGACTAGATTTCAGCTCTCCTGTTTCAAAATACTGTTTCTTAACTCCTATATTGTAGCAAACGGGTGCATTAGTCATATCGAGGCACTATAACAAGATGAAATCACAAAAGCTGTTCTATGAGGATGCACTACAGTGCACTTTAGGGCTGAACCTTTAAAACTGTGTGGTTAATTCCTAAAACCAACTTGTTTGAAAGATCTGGCTTTCTCACAGAAACACGAACAGGCTTTCTTACAGGTGTCTGGTAGCAGTCTTTTTCTGGAAGCATAGAGGAACAATCTGATGATATTTTTAAAATAACAGCTCAATTTTCCCCTGGCTTATAGCTGAACCCCATAATGCAAAATTGTTTAGCTGGATATGATTTGAGGACCAAGACAGTGCTTGTTGGCTCTTGCTTCCATGCACTTCACCTTTGTCAAAGCTCTTGCAACTATTTGTCTTTTATACAATCCAGCCAGATGCTGAACCACTGTGTCTGCAGCTGAGGCTGACAGCTTGACTGACTGTGTGGGCACTGCCAGCATCTCCTTCTCACCGCTCCACTTTTTTACTCATATTTGGTTTTTTTAAAAGGAAAAAAAAATTGCTTTGGTGACTAGCTGGGGTAGCTAATAAAGATCTGAACTGTTACCTCTCCTCCCAAAAAATGCAAACTAAACCACCCATCGATCTGGGAGGAACTCATTAGGAAGCCAAAACCAAGTACAACAAATCATGGAAAACATCTGCAAGTGACTTCAGCTAAAATACATGATGGGAGGGTTTTCTATGTCCCAGATAGCTCTTACTTCAACTTTCACCAAAAGCAAGGATTGCTTCTGGGTGAAGACCACCACCTCTGCTTCTGCGACTTGAAGGATCAGGAATTCAGAGCTCATGCATTAAGGTGTCATTCTCAGCGCATACAAAAAGACACTGCTGTCCTCAGGGTCACTGGGGAATATTATCTCAATAATGAGTGGCTGCTTTCTGTAAAAGTATTTTTAGATTTGCAGAAATAACTGTTGAAGGTAAGATGGTTGTATACAGGGAAAGATTATATTCCAATAATCACTTCAAAGAGAATAGGGGGGGGAAAGGCATGTTTCTAATTTCTATACAAAAACAAAGGAAGTAATTTCTTTCAAGGTTTTTTATTTGTTTTTCAAATCGCACAGTGCTCAACTTTTAAAATAATAATCATTCTTGACAGCCATTTAATAATTGTTAGTGATCTATAGCTTTATTATAAAGTACTCATCTAATGATGTATTTCCTTTACCCTAAGGGCCAAGTACAAAGCAGGGAAATTATCTTGGTGATACTTTTAATAACTTCCTGTGGGATTGCAAACTCTGGCTGAAACTGTCTCTGCAAAAGAGTTAATCATGTAATTTCACAGATTAGACAACACAGGGTTACTAATGAGAAACTTCAGTTCAGTGATAAACTCTTTTTTTTTCCAAGAATATTTTGAGAGGCCTGTAACCTTTGGCTGACACCCAACGAGGCTATTAGTTTAACCATGGGATGCACTACCAAATGTACAAGAGTCAGCAGAACTTTTCCTTCTGAAAATTGCTCGTAACCCTCTGTGAAGAAGCCTTTGAAAACCCAAAAGGGATAGATGGAAGGGAAAAAACAGGCAAAAAGGGGCTGACTTATCGGCTTCCAATAATTGGCGCAGCTTCAGCTTCCAGTTTCTTTTCAACAATGTCCGCTCACTATAGCAACCCCGGATCCCATTTAAATGTCATGCTGCCCTCTGTTCTATAAACATGTATCATCCATCACTAAATATTTAGATCTGAATTGTTGGAGCTGAGTTCTGTGCCAGGGGTAAGGGGATTAATTCCTTTCAAGGCCCTCACATGATGGATTTTTCACTGAAGTAAACATCCGAGAAGAGCTCACACTACGGCCATAAAATATATAAATAAAGTTTAAAGTTTAATTAAGTCAACATTATTTAAAGTGGTTGTCATATTTTATGGTGAACTCTTTGTGTTTATTTTGTATGACTCCTCATAAATAGTCTCTCCCCTTCAGACAAAAGGCATGGCTGGGTTAAAGTTAAGGGTCCCATGCGTGGTACGGGAAGGAGGATCTCCCTGGCTCGGAGGATCCAAAATGCGCCGTATCGGGCCTTCTACTATCTCGTGTCTTCCTAATGAGCTGAGATATTGTACAGACACAGGAAGAGCATGGCGGAGTTTACAACGGGAGTGACACGGGGAAGTCTTTTGAGTGGCTATCTGGGCTTGGCGGAGGGAGAGCCTCATCCTGCCTGGACCAAAGGCCGCTGATGCCGGGCAGGCAGGCAGCGGGGAAGGAGATGGGGCTTGGAGGGGGCAGGTCGAGAGGGGCAGTCCCTCCTGCCTCCACCAGCAAGGGGATTGCACTGAGCACTGGAAGAGAGCTGGTATTGCTCCTGTTCTTCTCCCACCCTTCCTTCTCCCTGAAAAAGTCCCCCAACCCAACAAGGTGTACTTTCGACAGGAAAATTATATCATGTTGTTATGTGGCCTAATCCATTGGAACAGTAAGAGTAATTTTAAAAGGCAAAGAAAATAAGTGGAGAAATTCATCAAAGTGATTGCTAATCGATGCTCTCCTGTAGGGACATCTTGTAATGGTCTGATAAGGACTTCTGGATAATTAGGTAAGCACCCAAGCAAAAAAGTGTGAACCAAATGCTAAAGCTGCAGGTCAAACGTGTGGAAAACTTGCATTTGGCTTCTGCACTCCCTCAGCTGCGGAGGGCAGCTCCTGCCTGTTCTCTCTGCCTCTGCTCACCAACCATACATCAGCAGTGGGTTACATCTCAGATAAGGGGCTTGTTACCACGGCAAACACAAAACTGTTGTGCCCTGCTTGTGTTCTCAAGGGACATGTGCTGTGTAAGATTGAGACCTCTTTTTTTCTCTCTTTCTCAGGATTTTCTATATTTGTGAAAGGGGGCTAGAAATGTTGCCAAGACAGTAGATCTCAAAGACAAGATTCATAGCAGAGGTATTAGCTGTGACAGGAGGTTGTCACTGATCTCCTACATGACTGAGAACAACTCATTTGGCATTTCTCTTTCTTACCAACAAAACTGGAGTAATGGCATTTTATCTTCTTTAATGTGGTTCAACTGTAAAGTTCCTGCAGCAGGGCTAGTCTTTTACATTGTATATAGAGTGCTCACACCAAAAATTTCCAGTCTCTGGAAACAGTCACCTATAGCTGTTATCATGCTGCAAACACTGAAGCAGGAGAAGAGCATATTCCTCCTTTTTGTTCCAGTTATTCCTCTCTGAACAGCTTTTTCTGAAAACATATGAGAAGCACCAGTAAAAATGTAGGTGAACATTACACCTATATGTATTCATCTTCATTAATTCTGTACTTATTTATAAATATATACGTCTATATGCATGTCTGTATACATAGACGCACACAAACTTTACTGATTCTCAAATACCCATGTTTAATCTACAAGCATGGACATATTAACTCCAATTCAGAAGCACACACCGGTTATGCAGTCAGTTTGTGAGGGGAAGTGTGAGGCACACTTTGTCCAGACAGGGCATGGGCCAAAACGCTGAATTTACAAGTCTGTAAATTCTCTTTCTAGCAAAAGAGAATTCATCAAACCACCATATGATGAAAGATCCCTCTGCTTTCAATCTGTATCAGTACTGATTATTTTGCCCCCAAATCTTTAGCATTAGGTAACACGATCATGCTGAAGGTAGTATAAAATGTAATGAGGTCTTAATCTACATGACAGGTTAAAAGCTATGAGAGTTTCTAAGGCTCTATGTGGTATAGATGGTGTGCAAGCTAATATTACTTGATAAGATAGGAAGAGGCCCAGCTGAAGGGAAAGCATTTCTCTACAGGCTCTGGACTTCAGTTAGGAGTGAAACTGTTAAAACTAAAAAGACATAAAGAAATTTAAAGAAAGAAAGAAATAAGAGGAAAAAAGGAAGAAAGAGAGAGAAAGAAAGAATGAAAGAAGTATGAATTAACTTCAAAGTACAAAAAAGCAACTCCACCAATCCAGAGCAAGAAAAAAGTTTTGAAAAAAAAAGAGGGAGAAATGTTTAATTTGAACTTCATTTACAAGCAGTAACAATTTGTCAAAAAACATTTAGGGAGTGACTCCTAAAGGGGCCAGTGGTAGTCAAAAGACAACAATGCTACTTTTAATGGCATGGAATGAAATCCAGCCTGTGCAAAGACCTAGCACTAAGCTTGTTTATCTCATCCCCTCTCTTTGCCAGCCAGCAAAAGCTGCTTATGGGGTCTGAGACTTCCTTTCTGAGCTGACAGAATTGGAAAATGGGAGGCAGATTTGATTGCACTGCTATTTCTCACGCCAAAGAAGTATTTCAATGTGCAATGATATTCATGTCTCAGAACAGCCTCTGCTGCACTCCTCTTGAGGGGGTTCCCACCTACCGGAGCCTGACATCACAACCTTGGGGCTCACGTGCTGAAAAAGTCTCACTGGAAGGACTAAGCAGGACTGGCATGTAGGCGTTGTTTTATCCTCACTCCCTGACGTGGGGATGGACTTAGATCTACTGGCCGCGCTTCTGACAAGTTGTGTTTTACTCTATCATGCTGCCTTCCGAAGGCCAGCCAGATAAGCCATCCATAACATGTACTATTAGTATTAATTTCCCCTTTTCTCAACTCATCCCACCGCCTACGTGTTCAGCTGCTTTGGCAAACAGCACAAAGGAAGTGTGGTGTTTCTCCTGCTGTTCATCTTAACGTGTATGCATGTAAGAAGTTTGTTGCTTAGTTTATATCAAAGCCTTGTTCAATCAAGAACAACAGTGTCTGTTAAGAAGACAACCTCCTGGAAGGGAGGAGGGGTTCAAGTAATTGCTTTTCCTGGTAGGAACACAAAGCTACCAGATGGGGAAGTGATGATTAGGCAGTGTCTATTCCCAATTAGTATTGAATTTATAGAACTATGCAATAGCCAGGGAGGGAGATTGATGACAACTTGTCCTGGTCAAGGGATTCATCGTTGACTGGACAAGAAAGGAGTAGGTCTGGGAAAGCATAAATATGAACACTAGCCCTCAGTTTGGTGCTCGTGCTTGTTGGCTGTGCTGTGGACATTAGCTTTCTTTTTTTCCTTGACCTGAAATGTGATCATTGTCAAACACGCTATATATATTTGTGCAGAAATGTTCAGTTTTGACAAATCAACAGTTTTTGACAACAAAATAAAACAAAAAAGCATTTTCACTGGCAAATTCTTGAGCAGCCCTCACAGTCAATGCTCCCAGAACTGCCTTTAAACAGCCAAATCATTCCCACAAGTATGAATATGTAGTTCCAGCTACTTTAATGGAATTTGCATGTGTATATCAAGGGGCAGAATTTGGCTCTTGTTCTAAAACATTTTGAGCACTTTTTAAAGAGAAACTCATTTAGCAGTGATGTAAGTCTTTGCAGTTTCTCTGTTTTGTCTGTGCAAGATTCCAGTTTTATAAAATGGTATGAATATATGAAATGTATTTATATTTGGTTTTTATAGCAGTGGGCAACTGTCTAACAAGCCAGTCATCTCAGTTAATTGATGTTTACAAAACCAGTTATCCCTCAATTTCAATCCTTTTATTCCATTAAAAATTACTGATTCTCTGTACTAAGGTTTTTTCCTGATTTCACTGCTTTCATGCCAAGGGAATTCCAGCGATTTCAGTAAAGTTAGCCTGACATACAACTGATGCAGTGAAGTAGTAAATCAGACTCTGTGGAAGAAATCCTAGTTCATTGAACTCAGTGGGAATTTTGCCCTTTATTTCAAGGGAGCAACATTTTCACTGTAGCTTGATAAAATAATGCCTTTTCTTTGCGTAGGTGTAAAATAAAGTTGATATCTCAGTTATAGTGACCAGATATGCACAGTATAACTGCTGTTTAATTTCTCCATATACAGGAACAATGAAGAACTTTTAATCTTGATTTTTGTTTTAATTCTCACTGGTAAGTATACTTTGGGCTACAAATACTTCTGGAGAAATCATTCAAAAAGGTATAAACAAGGTAGTTTGAGCATGAGCCTTATTCAAGGCATCCTGAAGTCAAAGTGTGGTGTAGCTGACCCAGAATTTCTTTAAGAGGAGTGTGAAAATAAACAGTGACGTGAAGTGTTTGGGTTTTGCTTGTTTTTTGGCAAACAACCTGGCCCTGATTCACCTCTCACTTAATTGTGTAAGTGCTATAAGCGATAAAGTCAGATTTCATCATCTGGAAATAATAGAAGAATAAAAAAATACTGTGGAAATTGTAATGGGGTCTTGACCATCAGAATGCAAGCTTGCAGTTTATCGGTTGAAGCATTTCTGGTAGGGACTGGCTTTCTCTAAGGTAGTGGCAGGAGATTCTCTGGTGTACTTTGAAACTATCTTTTTTTTACTATCTGTGACCATACTCACACACAGGGGGTAAGAGCAGAGAAGACCGCATGAAGTGATTGAACAGGCCTACCAAAGGGCCCAGTGGGGATCCTGTCTTAGAAAGAGAGACCAGAAGAGCTTGGTATGGTCCAGCAATACAATGAAACCCGAGGGAGGACAAGGTTACTTTCCACAAATGCATTAAGGAGGAAGAGAGGAAGAAATAATAGGAAGAAGAGAGGTTTAAATAGATGGAAAATATTGTCACAAGAGAAGTGGTTATAAACAGTCCAGGAATTAATTTAGGCTTTAAGGCAGAAGGTGGTTTCTGGGCTAGGTTTCCATGAAGGCAGCATATGAAACCAGGAAGGTTCAAGGTGAAGCCTGTAAGTGTGTGCACTGACTGTAGCAGATGGGCCTTGGAGAATGGGGAGTCACTCTGTGGCAAAGGACTATTCTTTTAGTGTCAAATTCCTCTGCTCTAAATTGGGACTAGTTCTACTGAAGACCCTGTTTCACAAAGCTGGTATCAAAGAAGATGGTATCTTCTCCTCATCTATGAAAAATTACTTTAGTGACTTTGCTCTGATATCTGGGTAGCCTCAGAAAAGCTGTCTGCCACCAGAGCGGTGAGCAATTCCTAAGGAAACAGGTATGTCCCACACGCATGCATGCTCCACTCCTCTCTGTGTCTGGGATGCCTCATATCAAAAGTGTTGACAGCTCCAGTAGGGATTTTACAAGAGATCACCATTCATATTCCACAAGTACCAAAAGATCCACTTGGGAATATTTAATATAAACAGTAATAGTTTCCCACATCTTTGTTTAGAGAATAGCCTGCGGATTTTTAAACTTTAGGATCATATTCATTCCAGAAGAATGGTTTCACTTATAGCCATACAAATCTTTTCTTTACTTAAATTATGATATTTTGCTTGTATCTGAATATTTAAATACAATATTCAGGTAGTCAGGCTGCCATGGGTAGTACAGATAACTCTCACCTCATCTAGTTTTACTTTACAGTGAAAGACCTGATTTGTAGGGATGTTAGCTATCTACTATTACAGTGTGAGACCTGCCAGATTTCCAGGAAACACAGTAGGGTTTTTGAAATAAAACAAATTAGGAAAATATTTCCATTTGAGATTTCATTATTGCACTTGCAAAGAAATCCAAGGCTGAAAAATTAAAGGCCCACTTCCACCTGGGCTGGGCTCCTAATCATAGTGATCAGGCTGTGGAGCTTAGTGCTCTTGAAAGCCCAGCCTTGCCGTTAAGTGCCTAAGAAGGAGCTGTTAGAGTGTCTGCGCTGAAGCATCCAAAAGGCCATTTCTCTTAGCTTGCCTTTGGGATATTTTAAATGCCTTTTTGGCCTACTTAGCACTTTTAAACATTCCTAACTTCCTTAATAAAGCCTACTGCTATATCACACTTGTCACTACTAGCCACAATCTGATATAGCACATACAACTTCCCTTGGAATTACCCAGTGTAGGGGAAGGGAGGAAAAGTTATCTTTTTGTTAAGAGATAACGATACAGTATTGCTGAATTTTAGCATTCATGCATCAGGCTCACAGATGACTGTAAGACTAGAATGCCTTTATTTCCTTCTGTTTGCTTGCTGATTTCTCAGATTTTAATGTTTGTACGTGTCAGCTGTTCTCCACAGTCATGTGGGTTTCAGTACACCAAAAATGAACAGATATGAGTTAGTGGAGTGCTGCATATTAGCTACTCATGAATGACTTCCCCACTCACACATATCTGCATTCTGAGTTTCTATTTTCAATCTATGTACTCTGGATAAGTTTAAGCAATGCTGACACTCTCTCCTAGCACATTGCTTGAACGTTTGTGTCCTGTTGTGTTCCTGGAAATGGAAAGGATGGAAGAAAAACAGAGATCACAAGCAACTGAAAAAATTAGTGCCTGTTCTTTCACAGCTATAGTTAATCCTTCTTCAGACAATAACTAATACCTGGAGTTATCAGTAGGAAATTTTGCTAGAATTTCCATCCCATGAGTTCTGAAGAGCATATGAACTCAGGGAAAATTTCAAACAAAACTGAGACATCATAACCTTAACAGCTGTATTTGCCCTGGCAAGGAATTTTTAACACATAGTGTTCCTCACATTCATTTATCACTGTTTCAAGAATGAATGATGACATAGATTGTGCTACAACCAATTCTTCCAAAGTGGGAACTGTGCATGGTATCATCCAGTTTAAGAGAGAAAGTCAGAAGCAGGAAAATAGCCAAACAGTCTTCTGTTTGTACATCATAAGACTATGGCAAAAATAAAGGGAGATCACTTGTTTAGAAGACCAAGGGAGAAGGCTCTTTTACATGCTTCTTGACTGCTAGGTTTTCTTTCTGGGAATTAATAGAGATACACTTTCATCTCTGTGTTTGAAACTTTAGTTTACTGTTACTGGGCTCAAGTCTTTGATATCAGGAGGAAGGGAGCAGAGGTATCAGGACATAAAGAGCCTCTTCCACTTGCCAGGTGAACTACAGAAGCTAGAACCACTTCCTTCTTTTCTACACGAATTATGTGTTATATTCCCTTTGGATAGACACACGAAGGGAAAGCAGCTCAAGATGACCGGTGTCTTCCCTCACCAGTGCAGTCAGTAAAGAGAACTAAATTTAAGTAGGTTACCTCTACTTAACGTTAAACAGTAGTTCATTCTTTACAAACAAGGAATCAGTTTTCATAAAAAGGATGTTTTACATGAAGAAGACCAGAAATTCTTTCTCGAGCTTTCATACAGAGGATGCATTGATCTGATTTATTCACTTCCTAGAGTTCATGAAAGACAGAATAATAGAGCTTTGTGGTATTTTATAAGAACTAAAAAAAACCAAACCAAAACAAGTAATCCAAGTCTATCCAGCTAGATGTTTATATTTATTACATAATGTCAGAGTTGGGGGAAAAGAGTTAAATTCCAATTCATTAATATTTACTTTTTCAGTAATCAAGTGTGTTATTGGTGCCAAAAGCAAAAAGCCAAAATAAAAGAAGACATTCACCAAAGGGGCTACTTTGTAAAGTTTGGTTAGTATCATCGGAAATAACTGGTGTCAAACTTCCTTTGTAAAGTGAATCATAGCAAATATATTCTCCTGTACTTGTTTCATCATCTGAAATCATGGTTTAATTGTAGTTTGCAACGGATAGTGTCTGTGTACTCAAGACTCCTTTCTCTTGATCATGCGCCTGATAAAAGTTTTCATAACTGGGCTTATCTAGTTTGCTTGGTTTTATGTTTCTCTTCTGCAGCCTCTCTCCTTATTATCCTCTCTGGACCCAACAACTTTTTTTCCAAGCACAGTAGTATTTATGGTGTGCCCTAAAGGACAGTGCCTCTTAAAAACATATTCATAAAAGTTAGTATAATCCTCAAGTACAACGAGTTCAAAAGAAAAACAGTCTGGAAATGAGCTCTGAGATGAATGCTTTAGAGTCATTATCTGAGGTACACTGGCAGTCTCTAATGAGACATTTGTAATTTAATTGTGTCATGGAGAGACTATAAATTTCCCCCAGAGCCCACATCCAAGTTGTTTTTATAATAAAGATAAAGTAACACACATACCAAAAATCTTTTGAATACACTATAATTTCTTCCAAAAAGATAAAGAAGGCTTATATCCTATTTATGTCACTACACTCAGTTGCATAACAGAGCTTACAACAAGTAGGATAGAGGGCAAGAGTCAGTCTATAATAATTTAATACTGTACAATTCTTTACATTTCTCTTTTAATCACATGATAATTTTTTGGGGACCAGTTCCTATCAGTACCAAAGAAAAAAAGATGAAAAATAACAGGATAGCAAATGATTGTTCTACAGAATCTTTATATGGGATTATATTGCATTTGGTGCTTCCTCTGGGGAAGAAAATTTTCTAATACTGCATGACTAAGCCACTCCTGCACCAGATTTCTATGGCTTTGGATAGAGAATTATAAGATTTTTATGCCTCAATCAATACCAAAGTGAGCTCACTCCATGTTCCTAAATAAATTAGGACAAGCTTGTCTTTCAGATATAGAAAGAGATTGTGCAATAGATTCACTTGATCCTACCCAATGAGCCCTCTGGCTCCCTCAGCCGGAATGGTGTATTTACTTCTTCTGCAGATATAAGCAGTTTTTTGTGCTGTGGTTCTGTTTATTAAATTGTGCTGGAGATAATCTCCAATTTTCCAGCTTGTTGGGACAACTTTCTCATGCACTGAAAATTATTTAAAATAGAAGTGGTTTTTAAAATCAAACTTAAATTTCAACAGACATCTAAGCATTCATTTTTTAGGCAAAAGTAGGACATACAACCTGGGAGAGGGAGACTGAGGATATTTTATGTTCTACTTCTACAACCAATATTGCAAAAATATCAAGTTCTACAAAAGCCTACTTTTGACTGTTTTCCTCTGACTTGTTTCTGTCATTCAAGCTGGATACTGGAGAACTATGATCTAAATATAGGACAGGGAGTGATCATTCTTGTATTCAAATTCTCTCTTCAACATAAACTGTTCCTGCAATTTTAGGAAAAGATTTCTCACACTGAGATAGCTTTTCAAATGCCATTCTGAAATTTCTCATGAAGTCTGTAATGCCAGCCCAAGAATCTGAAGCTGCTACCCTTGCGGATGCTGTTCACACTGCAAGGTTTCAGACGAGAGACACAAAACACCTCCTCAGAAACAACTCCAATATATCTTTCCCATTTTGGAACAATATTAAAATTTGTTTCACCCCCAATAAATGAATCTTTTCATATGCTTTCTGTTATCTGAAGGTGAATATTTTCGTCAATAAGCAGAAATTTGTTTAACCAAAAAATAACAAAAAAAAAAGTGCATCTAAAATCTTTTTTTAATTGAAAATGAGATTTAGTGAGATCCCTTCCAAGCTCCATAGACAGTATGGTAATATTTATCATGTAAGTATTTAATTTTCTATTCCAAAAAGTACATACCGATTGCAGTAAAACACTACTAAACCTGAAACAAGAGATAATTAAGTCATTATGCATAGGGGTATAAGAAAACTGATCAGGAGAGATTGCAGCCATTTGACTATTTTGGTCTGATTCTTCATTGCCTAATACCTTGTGGAGTTGTTTACAGGCATGTATAGGGAATATGAAACTGAGGAATGCAATCATGACCACTGCATTTCATATTAACTTTTAGTACATTCCAGTCAGTACAATGTATTAGGCTTTACACTGCGGTAGCTAAAATAAATTTTATGGCCTTAATTTTACAGGAAGTTAGGCTAGACAATGCCATTTCTTCTTCAGGCCTTAAAAATCTAAGAACTGTGGAGTAAATGATTGCACTAGGTTCAAGTCAATGGAGACTGAAGTTCTAGTGCAGCTGGAAGGGATAGGAATTTTCAGGAAACACAGTACAGTATACACTAGAAAAGGAATGGGTTGTTTCAAATAAAATGTTGTGTGACTTGTTGCTAATTCCAAAGAAAGAGGTTACAGCTTGCAGATGAGGCATGGGCTGTAAACTATTCAGGATGACTTTCTTTGCTCAGAGGGTATAATTAAAAGTATGAAGCAAACTGCCAAAATCTACAATGGAAATGAATAGTGTACACCAGGTCAAAAGGGATCTGGACTAATTTCTGGAAGAAGAGACAACGCACAGCTGTTAGCTTGATTTTTTTAAGGGTGAAGATGATCACTTACTATATGAATTGATTGATATTTCCTGAGCATATTCTGTTAGGGTTTAAAGTCTTCTCCTGGACCTTCATGTATCATTGTTTCCTTCTGGCAGCTGCATCTATCCAGGAGCAAATGTCTTCCGTTAACTAGAAATGTATATTGCAGAGTAAAATTGCTGTATTTACCAGAGAAAATACCTTGCTGCAAAGGAATTTTTATGTTTTTGCCATGACACAATTTAGACTGGGGGAAACAAAGGATGGGTAGCTACCTCCACCATTGGGAGTCTTGTTTCACCTTTAATCATTGTCACAGTGCCTAGATCTGGCAGAAATATCCGTCAAACTTTCCACTAACTGGAATAGAGCTGGGATCAGTTTTCCACCTTTTTTGTTTGTTTGTTTGTTCATATATTATTTGTGTCCAATATTTCCTGTTCATAGCATATTTATGGACTGTCCTAATAGCAAATATTGTTTTGGTATGAATCTTTCTATAAACTGTCATGCTTTCTTCAAGATACTGTTCCTTGTTTTGAGGAAGATGTTCAAAGGTAATTGTGCAACTCTCTCCTCTGCACTGAATTTGCCAAATCAAAGAACAAAAAAATCAGAAAACTTGTAAAAGATACACTAAGTACTGCAAACAGATTGAATGTTTCACTGGTCTTGCTCCCATTTCAGCTCCAAGCACTTTGGCAAATCTTGTATCTTAAACACCTGGCCTACTGCCTTGGCTGAAGATAGATGTTTTTGTGTGTCAGGCCTCCAGGATTCAAAATATGTTTGTGTCAGCACCAGCTGGTTTTGGTGGTTCATTGATCACACATAGGAAAAGATCCTACCAAGTCCTCTCATACTTTAGAAAACTTTGCAGTGAGAGATTTCTCCAGATGTGGTTAATGCTCCTAAGTGATCAGAGGGAACATCAGTACTATTTTATGAAGCTGGTATTATGTGATAGTAGAACATCACTTACAAGGACTAAATTAATCTTAACTTGCAAGTACTTGATTTTAGTACTCCAATATTTACATTTGTAGTTCTTTTAAAGCAGGATTTCAGAGGTTTGGGGTTTTTTTTTAATAAATCTTCCCTGGTTATTTTGTCCAATGCTGCTATTGTGTAGACAGCACAGAAAAGTGGAATATTTCTGAAAAAGCAGTCCTGGGATCATAATCCAACTAGATAGGGCATTGGGATTGGAAAATTCACAAGAATACTCTTGTGTGCCTTTGCTTCTGAAAGGCTGGTGCCACTCCTCTTTCATTGTACAAAGGTATCTTGTCCATTTTAACTATATCAGGGCTCCTATATTCCTACCTGGGATTTTCTGGCCTAGAAACCATGTGCAGAATCATAGAATTATAGAATGGTTTAGGTTGGAAGGGACAGTTAAAGGTCATCTAGTCCAACTCCCCTGCAGTGAGCAGGTACATCTGCAACTAGATCAGGTTGCTTAGAGCCCTGTCCAGCCTGACCTTGAGTGTTTCCAGGGGTGGGTCTTTTACCACCTCTCCGGGCAACTTGTTGCAGTGTCTCACCACTCTCACCACAAAACATTTCTTCCTTATATCTAGTGTAAATCTACCATCTTTTAGTTTAAAGCCATTGCCCCTTTGTCCTATCGCTACAGGCCCTGCTAAAATGTCCTCATCTTTCTTATAGGCCCCCTTCAAGTATTGAAAAGCCACAATAAGGTCTCCCTGGAGTCTTCTCTTCTCCAGGCTGAACAACCACAACTCTTTCTATAGGAGAGGTGTTCCAGCTGTCTGATCATTTTTGTAGCCATCCTCTGGACCCGCTCCAGTAGGTCCATGTCTTTCCTGTGCTGAGGAACATGCTTCTCCCAGAAGGTGTCTGATCTGCAAGTAGATTGCACACATGCACTAAATCTGAGGCTTTCAAAGTATACCAGACTTTGTGCTTAAGTGTATATAAGCTACATAGCTCAAGTGCAATTAAAATGATACTGCCGGGAGCTGCTGGAGTCACAGGGAGGACTGGTGCAGCTGATCTGCTCTTGCACTGCAGAAGAAGCCCAGGGTTCTGAAGCACAAAGCAGTTAGGTAAGAGGGAGTGCAGATCTTCTTCCCCTGGCCTGCCAGATGTCCAGGAATCTTGAACAAGTCTAAAATCCCCTACTGCTCTTCCTAGACAACACTTCTGGGTGGTAAAACAGTTTTCGTGGTGACCTTACCTGCTGCAGTGCTTAGGGCTCCCTTCTTGGGGTGAAGTTTTTGGAGAACTGTGGGGCTCTGCCTCAGCGACTCACCTCCTCCTGTATGAGTGGGGTTTGCAGGTTTCTGATGCCATGGAACTACATCCACTGAAGCTTGTGGTAGCTTCCCAGTCACTTCTCTGGGATGGGGATTAGGCTAGCTGTCTTCGGCACAGGAGTTTGCTTGTCAAGAGCACAGGATGGCTGCAAGAGGAAGAGAGAGGAGCGAATGCATGTTGCTCTATTTCTGTGTTTTTTCCACATGATTGCTGGCAGATGTGACCTGTGACAAATCCTTGAAAAATGGCTGTGCAGACAGAGATGGGATAGATCCAAGGGTAAAAAGCCTGTGCTCAGGAGATGCTGTGCTGTGACAGATTGCATGAGTTCAGACGTATCTCTCTCCCATCTCATGTTTGCCAGTGCTTACTTACAGGAAAGCAGAACTACTGAGGAGGATGGCTGGGCAGGTCTCGTTTCCTTACTCCCGAAGCCTATGGAGTGGGGAAACACATGCTAGTCCAAACACTGAGGCTCTCCTAACAATATGGATTGTTTGAGACTGAGGAGTGAAGCTGAAATGACAGAGATAGTTTGTGCCAGAAGTGCATTTTTTGTGAATGCTGAAATCCTGACATTCCTGGCTGGCCCAGTATAAATATGGCCACCCAAGTGCTGTGGCATTATTTGAGTTCATCTGCTGAATAGCTGTTATGTGGTTTCTTTGGCAGCCCCGTGATTCCCTGAACTGACAGAAAACCATGGCCTCGCTCTCTGTGGCTGCTGTGTGGGGGCCAGCAATACAAAGAAACCCAAACACGCCATGACCCTGTGAAAGCACACGGGCCCGCACATCCCCGTTGGCGTGTGGCTCGCTGATGGAGCTTGAAGGCAAGCGTGTGCATGCACCCTGCGCTGGATCTGGCCTCTCTCCACCCTGCCTGCGTGCTTGCAGCGAGGCCCAACCTGGGAACCGATTTCCCCATCCTCTCTCTTAAAATACAAGCAATTTCTCTCATCTGAAACCAGAGGAAGAGGCAGCACATTTATATTAAGCTTGCACTTGGCTGGGTGTGTTTATGTTTTGTTTCTGAAAACTGCACTGGGCACATTAGTAGCGCGGGACAAAGTTCAGTTTGTACGATGCAAAGAGGGTTGTGGGAGAAGATGACCTGGAGGTTGATACTGAGGCTCCTCCCTGGGAATTTTTTTCTTTTAATATTTTCAGTTTGTTGTAAGCTCATCCCTCCCAAGGGAAATAATTCACTCTACTCAATGCATTTTATAAGCTTCAAAGAGAAGCTCTTGCTTTGCTGGGACAAAAGGGAGGAGGAACTGCAATATCCTACAACAGCAAAGAAAATGTTGTAACTTTCCCTTTAGATCCAAGGCAGGATTTTTCAACAAGAGAAGGAGGAAGCTTCTTCTCTAGTAAACTATGGCAAAATAAAATACCAACACCCTTTGAACTGGAGAGAAAAAATCATCAGAAATGTAGTGGAGGTTGCATACCAGAAGCTCATGGGCCCTATCCCTCCTTCAGACACTCACCCAAGCTTTTCACACTGCTCAGGAGCTTTTTAGTCTTTCCAGCCATAATATGGCCATAATAATATCAACCCACACTGTTTTTATAGTTGTTGGAGTGCACTACTGCACTGTAAAAGGCCTTGGTTTTATATAGCTTAAAGCAGTGTAGAAACACCAGTGTGAAGGAAGTAGGGAGTTTCACTCCCTCAGCCTTGTAAGCAGGCAAAATTTTCAAACTATCAAAACAATTTAGAAATGTAACCTGGATTTATTTAGGGCTAAGTCAATTAACCTGACAGGAGCAGTATGCAGTTGCAACTAAACCACTATCGGGATCCAAAAAAGGTAATTTAACCCTAGGTTTAGGAACTGCAGCATCCTGTTCAGAGGGATCCACCTTTGTGAAAAGGGTTTACCATCTGAGTTGCTTGGGCATGAATGAAGTCTGTTACTCAGCCAGTGTTTACCTGGGGTGGGAGATAGATAATGCCCCGCGTTAAAGCCTCTGCAGGCAGGAGGGGATGCTAGTGGGGAGCTGGGCGGTGCTTGTGTTCATTCTCACAGCTCCCCTGGCTGGAGGAGGGCCAGACTTTCTAACCTCCAGCTACCTTGCTCAGTCCAATCTCACAGCACTTTCTGTTTGTTTAATGCTGTCCAGGAGCCTTGAGATAACAAGGATGTTGCTGGAGAGAACAGGGCCAGCTCGGGGCCAGCCTTGTGGCTCTTCAGTGCCAAATGAATCGCAGCCCAGGGGTGCTTCAAACATGCCGGATCCCCAAGTGGGCCCTGATGTCCAACAGGTCAGGACTCAACTGCAGGTTGCTTTTGGAGCTTTGAGATGCCTACTTGTCAGCTAGCCATTAGCAAAATCTGTCCTAATTTGATAATCTTGGGACTGTGTGGACCACTGATCAGTGCAGAAAGTATTCTACTACTCAAAAGAAATGAGCATGTCAAAAATATCACATGTATGCATGTATGCATGCACATATATAAGGATAAGGATAAGGATATGTATAAACTTTCCCTTTGAGAGCCGTGTTGGGAATGGAAAGGTTCACAGGCCCTACAACAGAGCAGTGCCGTCAGACGAGAGGAAAATAGGAAAGTGCAGCAGCTGCAAATCCTCATACAACATCTCACTTAAAATGTCATGTGTGCTACTTGGTTTAAATTGTCACCCCTCCAGCAACCACAAACAATGCAGAAACAGCAGATGTGTTTTCTATTTAGAATTAAACAGTTTATCTCAACCACTGTCATTGTTACTGAGGGAAAATAAATAAATATTCATGTTAATGTAAACTTCAAAAGGTACTTTCTGGCATGAATGGCTATTCTGAATCCAGATTTCACTGAGAAAACTAGGATTTGACCACAGATTTTTTTTTTAATTATTATTTTTTTTTCCAGTGGGGATGCTGGCAGCTCAGTGTGTAGTAAAACTTAGACTGGTCAAAAAGATTTTTTGGCCCGATATAACATCCAATAACTCATGTCATTTAGACTTAATGGTCCAGAAAATTTGAGTAAACATCATAAATGTCTTTTGTTATTAAACTTTCCATTCAAACATTTTGTTTAACTCTTTCTTAATGGAGAGTAAAGATGAAATTTTGGGCATGTATTTTCCTGTTATAATCTTAGAGTCACCTCATTGAGATTTAAAGATTTGCCACTGTCTCAGCCTAGGCAAGCACTCAGCAAGAAAAACAATAGCTCATGTGATCATGTTCTCTGGAGAAGTTAAGCTAATGATGAATTTGATCTTTAGAGGTCAAGGTCTACTTATTGTACAACTCTTAGTTTTATAAGTATATAGCTTTGTACTTTGTAGGCGCAAGCAGCATCTTAAGCAAGAGTGACCATATGAATATTATCGGATCCTTTTTTATTTTTAAGAAGAGACACTATTTGTAAAGGGTGTTGTTGAGTGATTTGGTTGGGACAGGCCTTAGGAAAATATAGTTTTTTTGTACAAAAAGAAAATATACAGTTTCATCTAGTCATCGATGCCCTTTTACATCACTGCTTACATTTAAGATACAAAAACAAAGCAGAACTCTGTCTAGTTGTGAAGATATTTTGACTAAAGGAAGCTTGATTTGTTTCCACAGCCCAAGGAAGGTTCCAAAGCTGAATATCACTGCTTTCTTCTTTGTGTGTGACATGGCCTTCACCAATACCTTTCCTGTGTTTGATTTGCAGCCAGTATTTTAAGACCTCACCAGCCAACTTATTTCCAGATTTCATGTTTTTACAAAGAGTTTTTTGTGTTTAGGCAAGGAAACACACAAATTAAATGGTCAGAAGAAGGGTACATGTCACCAGCAATAAGCTGTAAAGTCTTAACTGCCAGTAGTTACTTTATGGTTTTGTAACACGTTCAATTCAATGCTTGTTTCTCCACAACTGTCACAGTCCTGCAACTCTGCAGGAATTCTCAGTGGTCAGCTAGATGTCTGCAGACAGTGTTGTCACCAGGACAGGTCCAAAGTCAGCGTTATCATTTTGGAATGTCTATGAGCTGAAGAAGACACTGTGCAACACATCATCCTCCAGGGTCCCTGTAAGAAAGGAGTATTTTGAGAGCTGCAAAGTTTCCCAGTGGTTAAGGTCAGAAGGGATCATTAATTCATCTGGTCTAGGGGTTGACCACAAGCACACAATCAAGATTCATCAACATGAAATCTCAGCGACCCTTTTCACACCACAGAGAGCTGATCTAATTCAGCTGTCCTGCCCTCAGACAAGATCAGTCTCCAGTGTTTAGAGGGGAAGGAATAGGAAGTCCTCCCTCTGGACAAGATGACAGGCAACTGTGACCAGCTGAGTGTTGCAAGGGTTTTCCCTCCTCACCTCTCAAAGCAATTGCCTCTAAATGTGAGATTAAATCATGGCCCTTGATTACTTTAATAAAGTGATCAGTATAATTTCTGTGTGTGAGGTACAAGCACTTTACCTTCTCATCTGCCTCTGTTAACTATCCCGAGGAGAAGTAACCTGTGAGCAGGTGAGGGCAGAGCTGGTTTCAAGGAATCAGAGTTCTGATCTTGTCATTGGTACAAGCTCACTGCAGTAAATCTGCAAAAATTAGCTAAATCATTTGGAATTAAGGCATCAAAGCTTGGCTGGGTATTGGGCATCTCTGCTAATGATATTCTGCTAGCCTAGCCAATGTGGGCATCGCTATTTCTTCTGTCTGTCCACTCCTCTTCTGGTTTATGTGACTTGAATAGAGATCAGAAGGACTTTTCCAAGCATAGTATTGCACCTAAAGTTTTTCTGGAACAGCATTTTTGATCCAACATTCCTGAATAATCCCATGAGTGGATAATTTTAATGTGCAATAACAATACCTATATGTGGAATTACATAGAAATAGTTACTGTGTTTAGTTTCCCACCTGTGTTTATGCCAAGCTAATTTTCAAGTGTAAATGGTCCCTAAGGGGTTACATATTTACCCAGAGGAGGAAATACATCCTTTTATTATAAGACTGAACATGTACATTTGAAGAAACATGTAATACAAATGGAATGGACAGAAATGTTATTAAATGGGAACTGAAGAGCTTAATTAAGTGCATCAATGAACAACGAAGGCCTTCAGTTTTTAATATTGGTTTGAGGGTTCACACCCATGAGTATCCATTAAGTCTCTCAGCAACTGGATTGTATATTTTCATATATAACCTGTTCCTCTGAGTTATAGCTTGGATTTTTTTTTTCTGATATATATTAATATTATTCTGCCTCCCAGCCTTTAGTTATTGACCAAAATGTGAGTGAAATAAAACTGTGGAAATTAAAACTAACAACACATTTTATTTATTTTTTTAAATACTTCTGCATAATTTATAATTGATTTGCAGTAACTTGGACACTTGAGCAGATTAATTTAAAGCCAGTGTGATTTTCTTTTTGCTTGTTCTTATTTTCAGACAACCTTATTTGAAATAGTTTTAGGCCAGCAGTCTTCAGGGATCTTGAGGTCAGACAAAGAAACTTTCCAAAGCAATACTAAGTTCATACTAAAGCAATGCTATCAGGTAGAAAAAGTAAAGGCTAATGTTATCTACATGTCAGAGAGCATGGATAAGTTCTTATAGCATTGCTCTGGCAAAATGGATTTGCTTCCTTACTGTGGAAATCATGCTATTGATATTAGTCTCAACAGAAACAAAACCAGATTCTGACTCAACTATTTCTGTTTAATAAAGGGAAGAAACTTTTTAAGAGCTAAAGAATAAGTAACTGCAAATTATCTAGTTTGGTTCACTTTCTTTTTGTGACCTGCCTAGGAAAAGCAGATTATTTGCTGAGACTATTTTATTTTCTTAGCTTGTTTGCTACATTGAATCATGCGATTATTCATGCCTCATATAGAGCTGCTTTGAAGTATTTAAGCTATGTTGATAAGTTATTCTTACAGAGATCAAGCTGAAGTTTCACTGCTTTGATCCAATGAATAACTCTCAAACTTTTGTTTCCGAAGCTGACACAATCAAATAAGCAGTATACTTGATTATTTTCTGATATCAAATAAAACATGTAATATTGCCCTTATATCCTTTTCTCAGTGAATATAGGTGGTAGCAAATTTATTCAGAAAAAAAAAAAAAAAGACCATAAAGCTGGCCAGATTTAATCTCAAATTAATTTAGTTTTATCTAAGTTCCTACCCAAGCAAAATAATTGTTAGTAAATCTGCAGCTCCAGTCAGTACTCCCTCTGTCTCAATACAGGGTGTATGCCTCTATGCAGGTCAATCATGTTTTGTTGAAGTAATGCCAAATAGATAAAGGAATCTGTGATGTAGGCTTTAGGGATAAGACTACATTATTCAATTTCATTTTTTATTTATTTTATTTTTAATAATTTTACCTGTATTGTAAAACAGATGGAATTATTAGGATTCCTGAAATACCTTCTCCAAATCTTTTCTTTCCAATGAGTGACAGTGTCTTAAAGTAAGGGCAAGAGCTGCTTCACCACTGCAGTGTTATTTCTCAGGGATCATCTTTGTTTTCTTAGGAGGAGAGAGTTTTTTGACACTAACTGCTGATAGTTTGCTGTGGAGTTTTCTCATTGATTTGTCACTCCCAAACCTTTTAGGGTATCTTCTGGCTAATGCACTTGGCACATGTTTACGGATGCAGTTACATTTAAGAGATGACAACAGCAGCATATTATACCTAGTGCAGATGTAGACCTTTGTTTTACCTAGCTTACTATATGGTCTGGCTGTCCTTTTGTTCCTCAGCACGTGGCGAGACATCATCACTACAGGAAACATTCATAACAGCCACAGCAGTAATGAGAGCTTAGGTAGGGTGTTAGGATGGTGTTTGCTGTCTCTGATGTATGCAGGAAAGTTGGTCTTAAACCAAAATTAAAAGTATATGCAACTAATGAGCATGACAATGGAATTAAATATTTAGACTGACTGGCCTGACTGGAATTTTTTTCATAATGGAATTAATAACCACAATTTGTTTTGTTATCAGTGTGGCTCAAATTTTCATGGCTGCTATTATCAACCATCCCATCCAGGGTATGGCCACGATCCTCAGTATATTTTTGCTTGGGGTATTGTGCAACAGACCATGGGGTACCATGTACCTATGAACTGAGGTTCCTATGATCAAGTATCTATGAGCCAAGTCAAAGTATGGATTGTTGCAGTGACTTCTCTGGGACATTCTCCTGGTCTGAAATATGCTATCTGTTCCTGTTTTTAACATAAAGATGTTTTCAGTAGAGCCAGTAAAACCTTAGAAGGGTGAAAGAAGTATTAATTCCCATCTTGATTACCTCTTCAGCTTTAAGCTGGATCTCCTGGTCTGAAATATGCTGTCTGTTCCTCTTTTTAACATAAAGATGCTCTCAGTAGAGCCAGTAAAACCTTGGAAGAGTGAAAGAAGTATTAATTCCCATCTTGATTACCTCTTCAGCTTTAAGCTGGAGTACTTCAGCTGGGGTGAAAGGCCTGTTCAGTGTCCTGCCTTCAAAGCGTACTGGAACCTGTTCAGTTTTTGAAAAGCTCAGGTAAAAATACTTTTGCAAATTAGGCCATTGAAGGACAGAAAAACGGTAAGATGAACTTCTGATTTTGACTGAACTTGGAATACTTATCTCCCAAATCTCTATTAATTTCCAAATGTTGTTATTAATTTCACCACTCCTTTATATACATAACATTGAACACTAAGTAGCATAATTAATGAAAAGCTAATGAAACCAATGACATTTCATACTCTGAACACAGTTATCTGCATAAGAATGACTTGTTATTTCTCTGTGCATATGAAATACAAATCATCTTTCCATCTGGGTAAAGCAACAATACAGAGCTCCTTGAATTGCCATGGAAAATTAAATGGAAGGTCTTTGGTGTTGTTTAGTTACAGCAGCATCAGCCATCCCACAGGAAGTATCTCTGGCCAAAAGGGAGAGGGGTGGTGCCCTTTCCACTGCTCTGATCCTTGCAGTGTTGCAGACCTGTCTGCAGGGTGTTGGATCCAAGGAATATGCTGCTCAAGAAAGCCTGAGACGTTGGAGCAAAGTAGGGAGTCACACACCATGATTGCATCCACACTGGGAGCAATACTGCAGGCTTGGCGCTGTCTTTGAGAGGACAGATGGGCAGCAAGCAAACAGCTTTCAAAACCCCGATCAGAGCCAGCACCGCAAACTTCACTGCTCATTCAGTTCACCACGATTTCTTGACTGCAGCCCTGCTTCTGATTCAGTCAGATACTGTATGCTAACCAAGCAAATAATTTCCTTTTATCACTTACTAATACAGCCAATGTTGGACACAACAGTTCACCAGGTACAGATGACTGCTTCCAACAAAATTCGACCATGGGCTTTGCCCCACACTTAGAAGGAGGAAGATTCTTCAGTAACGCAGCAGGGTCAAACTAAGTCTGTGTTTGGTTTTTAAAAAGAAAGCAAAATTATGCAGATGTAGAATTCTGGGAGGCCAGATGGATTGTATCTGGAAGTGTTTATAATTTTTAATATTTTGAAACCAGATGTTGGTGCATAGACATTGCTGGTTGCAGCCATAGGAAGCTGTGTTAGAACGATACTCTCTAACCTTTGTTAAGAAATTACAATGTTTTGATCCAGTTAAGATCAACTATTAGTACAGAACTGGCCAACCACTGCTGCAAGCTGTTGAAAAAATAGGAAACAGATGCTCAATAGAAAGTAAGCGATCAGCCAGAGCATTCCTGATCTTTTTATAAAACATAAACTTAAATACTTTATGTGTCCTTTAATGAACTGCTATGGAACAACTTTAGTAGTCAAAACATTTCAAAAGATTACACAAATTCAATTTTTCATTTATTAATATTTCCACAGAAGTGGTGTCCCTGGGGAAAAGGGCACAGGGGTGGCACATGCCAGGTGATAAATGTAAAGTTGGTTCTGTGACAAGAACTCAATGCAGATCTGATACTCGTAAGACTGATGGCATTTTGATTGTAAGAAAGCAACAGCTTTTATCCCTCAAATAGACTGTGGCTGTGGGGGAAGGAACAGCCATATCTACATTATGTGGTAACATCTATAAATGTTAACAAGTATATGATAATGGATTATATTTGCAGGAAGGACAACTACGGCAGTGCTAAGAAACTGTGAACAGAGTAGGGATTTTGCTATTGAAGTCCGTTCTGTTGTTAAATTGAAATATTAAATCTGTGTTTCAGTGGTTTTTCACTGTTTTGCAAAGCTACATGATCTGGTCCTGCCCTGTTTTCCTAGCTGAGAACAGTGATAAGTGGCAGACCCACATGAGTGCAGCGCCTGCCGCCTTCCTCAGAGCTGTGACTTCTGTGTCAGAGAAAGAGTGGACCTGGACCAAGACCCTAGAGTAAGTATATTGTCTGAGTTTCCTAAGTCTTCCTTTCTTTCTGTAAAATGGTGATAATAATGCTTCCTATCTCCTGCTACTTTGTCACTTTAATACAGACCAATGATGGCAATCATTGCCAAGTTGCTTTGAAATTCATGGGAGCCAAAACAGTATCCTTTCCTTCAAACCACAACATACAGATTGAATTGCTGCTTTGAGCAAATTGGACAGCTGGATCCTTCTCTCATGAGGACAACATATGAAAGTTAAAAATTCAAAGACATGTTAAATGTATTTCTTAACGTGCTCTGGAAACCGAGGCAGAACCACAGAATCGTAGGGTTTGGAAGGGACCTCAGGAAATAATCTAGTCCAACCCTCCTGCCAAAGCAGGTTCCCTACACCAGGTTGCACAGGAAGGAGTCCAGGCGGATTTTGAAAATCTCCAGAGATGGAGACTCCACAACCTCTCTGGGCAGTCTGTCCCAGTGCTCTGTCATCCTTACAGTAAAGTTTTTCCCTAAATTTGTCTGGAACTTCCAGTGTTCCAGTTTTTGCCCATTGCCCCTTGTCCTGTCACTGGGTACTACCAAAAAGAGCCCGGCCCCATCCATTTGGCTCCCACATTTCAGATATTTATAGACATTGATAAGGTCCCCTCTCAGTCTTCTCTTCTCCAGGCTGAAGAGTCCCAGCTCTTTCAGCCTCTCCTCACAAGGCAGGTGCTCCAAACCCCTAATCATCTTTGTGACCCTCTGCTGGACTCTCTCTAGAAGATCTCCGTCTTTCTTGAACTGAGGAGCCCAGAACCAAACGCAGTACTCCAGATATGTCCTCACCGGGGCAGAGTAGAGTGAGAGGAGAACCTCCCTTTACCCACTGGCCACTTTCTTTTTAATGCACCCCAGGATACTGTTGGCCTTCCTGGCCCCAGGGTCACACTGTTGGCTCATGGCCAGCCTGATGTCCACCAGCACACCCAGGTCCTTTTCCACAGAGCTCCTCTCCAGCAGGTCAGCCCCTAACCTGTACTGGTGCATGTGGTTATTCCTCCAGAATGATCCTTCCTTACAGCAGGGTTCTTTTGTGAAACCCGTTTAGAGAAGCATTCAATGTGCTGCCTGTCCTGCCTACTTTGCGCTCTGCCCGTGCTCTCACCGGTTGGGGAACAGTTGCAAGGAGGTGAAGGGATGGAGGAGGCAATCTGATCTACATGATCCTTCTGGGTTTCCTTCATTGTCTAAGTGGCCTGGGGGAAAGGTAAACTCAACAGTCATAGACACAACCAAACATAGTACAAATTGATTAGCAATTTAAATTAAGTATCAGTAGAAAGGAGTTCAGAATACACATATTATTTTTGCCAGCCACGTGGGCTGGGCTGTTACTGTAGTCCTTGGCCATTTGTACCTTAGGTAACTAGTCCCGAGGCTCTCCATCCTACAGTGTAATCATGTGACGAACTGACCATTGACGTACCCTACACCTCATGGAGGGGCTCTTGGAGCTGCTCTCTTGTTATGAATCGTTCCGGTTGATTCACATTTTAAAAATGCAGTTTCTCTAACAAAGCAGCAGTAGTTTGTTAAAACATTGGACTCAATTGCTGCACAACCAAAATAACACTCCCCAAGCTCTCCTCCCCATTTAGTATTGTCTCCAACGTTTATCATATGAATTCAACACAACCACAAACTGGATTCTTTTTTTTCCTTTTGTCTCTTCCCCAGTTAAGATGCGATTTGCACATGGGGCAAAGGCAGGGGATACCTCCTTTGCATGTAATTTAGCAACCAAATAGTTTAGTCTTTTGTTCACAAACAAGCTGCTGCTTCTTTTCTCCCCATCCTTGTTTTTGGAGGCTATCCCACATTTCAGCTCATGCTAACCAGAGCTATATTACATCTGGCACTGTCCCTGTGATTGCTCAGGCAGCTGGAACAAGTTAGATTGTATTGTTTCCTATGACTTCCCCTTGCATATCTGTTGCCATTACTCCACCTCTGCTGGAGTGCTTTTCCATCTATGTTCTCTCCTTCTGTTCTCTGCAAACTGCCAGAAGTTTTCACCATTTCTTCATTTCCACTGTGAAGCACACAGAAGGCCAAATATACAAAAGCAGATGCTAAGGAAAAGATAGTATAGCTTTTGGGCCAAAGCAATACAGAGTGCAATAAATGGTACTGTACTCCTGAATTTGGGTTTGTCCCTGTTAAATATGGCCACTTTTCTTTCCTGAGGGAGGACAATGTGAGATGCTTCCAAACAGTGGCCTAAATGCCAGGTCCAGTGTTCATGTAAAGCAGAGGTGATGTTAGCAGAAAGGCTTTGGCAGATGATAATTTTGTGAGGGCAAATTCCTCAGAATCCCTTTCCTTGTATAAAGGGCTCATTTTCTCAAGAGTGTTGATTTGAAGCTCTATGCCTTGAAATCCAACTTGGATAAGGCACTTTCTCTGTCCTCTCAGACCTGGGAATGAATGAGAAAATTTGTTTCAGTTTCTGTGATGAGACACAGCCACTAGTTCATGTTTCCCTTGTGCTGTCACGTACAGCTTGCTCCTTCTCTGCCAGGTGTGTCAGCTGGCCAGAGGATGTGCCCCAGCCCATGTGGGCTTTGCAGCTTGTGCTGCCATAGTTCAAATGATCGTTGCCCTGCAGTATTTGTCTAAAAGCTGCTTCATCGCCCCAGTTCACACCTCCAGATTATGGCTGGAGCTACCGTGAAGGACAGTGTTTTTCCCTGGTAACCCCATAAACTGTGGGCTGGAGGTTGTGCTTTCTAATTGAGATCATTTATGGGTACAAAAGAAAGAAGGAGTTGCATTTGATGTGGCATGGGTAACATGGAAGACATATGCATTTTTTTATAAAGTACAGATACATCCTAGCCACTAATTTCTGGTCCAGATTTGGATTACTATTGTTTATTTGTTAAGTGCCAGCAATGTGCTCAGAGCGGTAGGAGACTCAAAATGAAGACAATCCCAGCCCTCAGAAACTTGGATCTGAAATTCTCCAAAAGTCAGAAGAGGGTTTAGATCAGGTGTTCCAGTTCAGGCTCATCCCCATTATGAAGTGGTGCTGAAAAAATCCAGATGCTTAATAAAAAATAGCCGCGTTTTCTTGTAAAAATGTAACATTTATTGTAAATGACTAATTTTTCTAATGAATATTTTGGAAGTGACGTCCATGTGGAGAAACTATAAACTGCAATAAATTGCACAGGGGTTGCCTGATGTTTCTGGGGACTAAAGAGAATGGAAACTCTTGGCCAAGATGATGAAAAACTTTCAGACAAGCCAGGGAGTGAGTGCCGACATGGTGTAATCTTAGGCATCCATTAAAGGTTTCAAGCTACATTATCTGTGTAAGTGCTGGACAGATATTGACTGAGGCACCAGGGCCTGTTATAGCAAATAAATGTTAAGGTTGTGAGAACAGCAAAACTCCTGTGTTGATATACACGGTGAACTGAGCATCTCTCTTTCTAGCCTTTCTCCCTGAAAAAAAGAAAAGATGTATGAGAAGAGTGACCTACCATTTCTTGGTGAAGTACAGAGAAAGGTCAGGAAGGAAGAGGTTAAGTTTCTGGTAGATTTGCATGGGCTTTAGGGCTCATTTCTTCACACAAAGCACACCAATCCTGTATACTGCATTGCTCATGTATGAGATGAAATATGCAGCCATAGAAAAGTGGCCCACAACATGTGTGTATGCAGCCTTTACCTTCCCCTAAACTTTCACCTCTGTTCCTATGGGATTCTGGGCCTCAAACACCTTGCATTTAACACGGAAAACACTCACAGTAGTTGACAGGAGGTACACATTCATTCAATGTGTAACCTGCTTTAACCAGAAGCAAAGCCCTAGGCATTCTAGCCTCAAGCAATCTATTCCTCATTACTACTCCCGTGAAAAATAAATCCAGCTGACACATGTGGCACGATCCAAAGCTCAGGGAAAGTTCCTATTGATTTCCATGACTTTTAGATCAAACCATCACCAGCTAGATGATTACTTAAATTTTAAATAAGAATTATTATTAAAACAGAAAATCCATCACTGTTTTGCACATGTCAGGGAAGAAAGCAAACACCTGTTCATGGTAATTTTATTCCAAATATGTGTGAACATTTTGTTCAGCTTATTTTTCCTCCCATATTCCCTTCTCTCCCTGTCTCCCCAAACCAGTCACCTCTGACATTGCATTTACATAATTAATCTCTGGGTGGAAAAAATCACATTCCATCACGGATGTCTCTAGCCTGAAGCAGGGTGAGTGACACACCTGTGTACTAGACCTACTGCATTGTTTAGTGCAGATAATAAATGAGTGGACGTGATTTGTTCAAGGAATGTGTACAGTTACAGGCAAATACTGTAAACCACTCAAAAGCCTTTCCACCGGGACAGATCCTCCTGTCTTTACTCAGACAAAATTCCCACCACTTTCCTGTCTAAACACAACCTTATTTGCAGTTCAGGTTTATGGTAGGCAGTCGGAAGGGAGAGAGGAAGGGGAGAGGTGTTCCTAGTGTTCTGCTGAGAAGCTGGGCTAAGGTGGAGATAAAGAGTGGAATGACCCCTGGTGCTTTGGCTGGGAATTGCTGGCCTTCAGCTTCGCACCAAACTGCGCTTCCCGGGGCGTCCAGCAGACGGTCTGGTGTGTTGGACCAGGGACAGGCAAAAACTGCAAGCACAGGCAAAGCAGACCTGCTTTCGCATCTCTCCCTCTCCCAAATTCACCTGAAAGAAGTGAGAATATTTATAAGCTTTGGTTTGCTTGATTGTGAATGTTATTTTTCACAACTAAATGCAAAGGTGCATGAATTTCTGCTAATTTCCAGCACATATTAGGGTTGGTTTAGAGGAGAAAAAGATGTAATTGCACCTATTAAATTCCTTCCTCTTTCAGGAAAGTGAACGAGGTGTATGGTTAGAGGGTGTGGATGGGAAGCAACACAGGCAGTTTACTGATTCCCATCTACCCTGTTGTTAACGGTGGTTCCTGGTATGGCCTGTGACAGCCTCCTCAGTTTTCAGCTTCAAGTCCTTCTTCATGCCTTCCACGCTCCCTGCTGCATTTGGGCTTATCTCCCTGTGCTAACTTTTACATCAGCCTATGACTGCCTTGGCAGCCTGGAATGTGACCTTCCAAAACCCCCATGCAACCAAAATGTGAGGATAAATCAGCCCTGGGGTCCCAGGCACCTTACCCTGCCCAGCATCCCCAGGAGCTGCAGGTCCAGAGTGCTCCATCCAGCAGGAGCCCTGTGTCAGGAGATGGCGGTGTCTCCCCACCGATGGCTGCCCCACCAGCAGCTGGAGCAAACCCGGCAGTGGCAGCACAAACCACAGCCACAGTGAGCGTTCGTCTTCTTTTCCCCTGAAATATGCTCAGCTGAGTGTTTGTACAACCCGGGTTTGGCAAGTTGGAGGAGAAATTTGGTGGCTGGAGGCTGGGGAGCAGCAGCAGGAACAGGCTGTGGCACCCACTGAGCTGAAGTGACCAGTCAGTGCTTTGCCACGTGATGGGGCATAGCTTCTTCTACTCCAGCCTTCAGGCTGCCTGCCCACCTTGCTGTCACTGCCTGAGCATGGGGACGAGGGCTGGTTGCTGGAGCACAGGGACCCTCAGCTCCCTGCTCCTTACACTTACCAGCCAGTTGGGTCAGGACCTACACAGGCCCAAAACCAGGCTGAAATGACTCCTTCTGTGCTCTGTGCTGGTGACACTGGCCTCCCCAAGGTATCGATCATGAGATCGATGCAGATAGCTTTGGAAATCCCCATCAGCTAGTGAGCTGAGGACAGCAATTGCTGCTGCACAGGGCACAGAGACATGAGAAGCGGGCATAAGGCAGGTGGGCACACGAGCAGTACCTCCTGTCTTTTGCAGCAGGCAAAATGGTACTGGTTACAAATACTGCTTACAACCACATAGACACTTGAGCAGCAGAACTTTCACATTCCTCTCCAAACTTTCCCATAGTTCCAGTACTAAGAATCACAGTTTCACCAATCGCAGCAATACCTGCTTGGGATCAGCCTATATGAAAAAAGGGGAAGTGTGGACAAATAGCATGCTGTAAATATTCAAGGACTTCACTAGTCTAGGCAAGAACAATCACATAGCTGTTCACTTGTCACCCATAATGGTTTATCTCTGCTATTAGGGGCTGAATGACAGAAAAATAACTAATGTTTTTCTGTGGGGTTTCAATGTGAGGCAGAAAGGGAGGCTGACATTCTCCATTTCAACATCTTTGCTGGTGACATGGACAGCGGGATTGAGTGCACCCGCATCGAGTTTGCCGACGACACCAAGCTGTGTGGTGCGGTTGACAAGCTAGAGGGAGGGGATGCCATCCAGGGGGACCTTGACAGGCTTGAGAGGTGGGCCTGTGCTAACCTCATGAAGTTCAACAAGGCCAAATGCAAGGTCCTGCACCTGGGTTGGGACAATCTTAAGCAAAAATACAGGCTGGGTGATGAGTGGCTTGAGACCAGCTCCAAAGAGAAGGACTTGGGAGTGGTGGTGGATGAGAAGCTCAACATGAGCCGGCAATGTGCACTTGCAGCCCAGAAGGCCAACTGTATCCTGGGCTGCATCAAGAGAAGTGTGGCCAGCAGGTATAGGGAGGTGATTCTTCCTCTGTACTCTGCTCTTGTAAGGCCCCACCTGGAGTCCTGCGTCTAGTTCTGGAGCCCCCAACACAAGAGAGACATGGACCTGTTAGAATGAGTCCAGAGGAGGCCACGAGGATGATCCAAGGGCTGGAGCACCTCTCCTATAAGGACAGGCTGGGGGAGTTGGGGCTGCTCAGCCTGGAAAAGAGAAGGCTTCAGGGTGATCTTATAGCAGCCTTCCAGTACCTGAAGGGGCCTACAAGAAAGCTGGGGAGGGACTTTTTATAAGGGCAGTTAATGGCAGAACAAGGGGAAATGGCTTTAAGCTGAAAGAGGGCAGGTTTAGATTAGATTTTAGGAAGAAATTCTTGACTGTGAGGGTGGTGAGACACTGGAACAGGTTGCCCAAGGAAGTTGTGGATGCCCCCACCCTGGATGTGTTCAAGGCCAGGCTGGATGAGGCTTTGAGCAACCTGGTCTAGTGGAAGGTGTCCCTGCTCATGGCAGTGGGGTTGGAACCAGATGATCTTTAAGGTCCCTTCTAACCCTAACCATTCTATGATTCTATAACATCAGCCAATGTCTGGAGAAGACAACTGCTTTTCAGTAGCATAGCAGTTCAGGAACAGCTTATACCCAGAGTGCTGCTACAATAATCACCGTATGAACCTCAAGCCCTGATTTATACCTGCCCCCAACCCTGTCCCAGCTCCGCTCTGTGCTTCTCTCATCCCAGTTTCATCCCCAGAGCTCTTTGTGCACCTGGTTTGATTTGGCAGCGAGGAGGGGCCACACTTCTCAACCCCTTATTCCTCCTTCTTGTGTCTCCTCCCTTGGCCAGTCCCATCTCGCATCCCCTCCCCTGCACCCCCTCAGGTCCCAGGGACTCCCACGGTGAAGACAGAAAGGTCCCTGGGACCCTCTAGTTTCTCTTTTCTTTAACATGAACAATGACAACAAAGGTTTCCTCAAAGATCTTTCCTTCCTTTCCGGAATTATTTTTCAAAAGCAGAAGATTTATGTCTGGATTTTTTTTTTTATCAGTTCCTTTTCTCTCATCAGACTTTTCAGGACTTTTCCACAGATAGTCCAAATCACCTTTGAGGAAGAGAGCTGCCATTTTCTGACCGACATTAGTAACATATGTCTACCTGAGATTACTAGGCAGCCCGGAAAGTGAATGGATGCTTTAATCAGTGCTTCCATTAATGTTTTTTTTGGTGTGTGAGATTGTGAAGCATTTAACAAAATCCTGTGCCAGAGCATCATGTTATTAAGATCAGTTCTACTTCCAAAATGAAAAGCTATAATCTGCTTGCCATTTGTGTCAACCTGTTTGTGTCAGGGACTGACCAGTGGTGAGGCCAAAGGATCCAGGAACCTGTAAAACATTCCTCCAAAACCTGTATGGATGTATTCCATTGAAGCAGTTATTGAAAAGTTTGTTACATCCTACAAATAAGATTTATATCCTATGTTTCAGAACATTTAGATTTCTGCAGTTGCTGGTATGTCTCAGTCAGCCCCCAGAATAAAATGAGCAGTGGAAAAACACGGCAACAACAATTAATTTTTTAAAGGAAACCTGGAAGGATTGCCTTTGCAACACTACAGCTCACATTGGTTTGCTGTTCTTTCCACCAGTTTTACCAAAATGCTGAGCAGTAGAAAAGGCCTCAAGAAGTCACTATGGCTAGAAACCTTTGGAGAAGAGAGGCATTCAGTAGTACCCTATTTTTCAGGAAACAAATATATATATATATAGCCTCACATCTCTCCTCAGTCCAACAGATGATCTCGATCAATAGAACTCAAGTATGCTGAAAGATGTAATAGCACTGGCAAAGCCTTTTGGAGACCGTCAACTCCTGTGAATAATTCTAAGATTAAGCCTACTATTTCAATGGCTGAGGTCCAAGGAATCTGAGGGTATCAGATACCTACGAGATTGCCCCACCAGCTCCATTTCAGTTGCTTCTCCTAGGATGAATCAATACAGAGAAAATTTGTGACCTCAAAGAGGTGTCTAAAAGAAGACAGGGCCACAGCTTTCTTACGGTTGCTGGCAATTTGTTTTGTACAAAGCCTGTCTACGAGGAAGATCATGGGAATTCTGGTTCTTTTTTAAGCCAGGGAGAATGCAGGAACGTTTTGCAGATAGCTGAATTACCCACTCTCGGTATGCTATGACCTCAGTATAAAGGAAACTCATTCAGTGAAAACACTATGTTTTTCTCCTGGCTTCTTTGAAAATCCAGTCCTGGCTCCAGAGATCTTATGGAATGTCTCTTGAGAATTTCTCTATGGCCAACTCATTGCCTTGTTAAGCACGAAGTGATAAAGTTACAGAGATCCCAATCTGCCCATTTATCTCTGCCTGTTCTAACACGTTGAGAGCTGGAAAAGCCTCACATGCTGCAGTGCAAACTCTTTGGACCACACTCCTGTCATTTCTGAAAGCTCTCTCTGTTACTTCTGTAGGCAACAATAGGTCTGGTCTGTTTTGCTGATAAATTATGATATTTGTCCGAGACATAAATTTGGCTTACAGCAGAAGCCTTTGCCTGGCCGAGAGGCGTACTGTAGCAACAAATGCACTTATTGGATTGTCTACCATCACTGAAGTCATCGTCTTCCGGCCGAGGCCAAATGTTACGATGCACATGTCTCCCCTCATCTCTCAAGCAAATCACAAGACTGCTTACACAACTCTGAGAAACTTCGCTGCAGATAGCATGCTATGGAGCTGACACTTCTGTAACGCTACACATGTGTGATCTCAGTTTATTGGATGACCGTCAGTTTTAGAGATAGCAATTCCAGGAGGTTTTCTCAAGTAACTTTCTCAGACACTCAGTACCTCTCAGCAAATGAGCCATGCAGCATAATCTTCTCTTCAAACAGCCTCCAAAACATTATTGCCACATCCTAGGGAGATGTCCAGCTAGTCCCAAAGGTGGACTAATTCTGAGGCAAAATGGATTTTTAATCCCTGAACCCCCAAACTTGCTCAACCATTGTGAAAAGGTTATCCCTTGGCGTCCCTCAAGCTCAGACTGTGAGGTTCATCGTCACACAGCTGGAATTCTGTTTAAATCCCTTGATCCAATGTTCTCTATTGACTGGAAGCAGCTAGTGCACACATCAATAGAAAAAATGGTTAGCATTTTTTTAAAAAGGAAAACATGAATCCTGAAGTAACACAAGTGCTTGATTAGAAGTAAGTAGGAGAAAGATAATTTTTAATGTACAATAGTTACAAAATGGACTATAAAGTGTGTTAGGGATTAGCAACAAAATAAATTGCAAAAATACTATATGAACAGAGAGGTTCCATCAGTAAGGGGAGAGAAACTGAAATATCTAATGTTGTTTCAGCTATCCCAGGCATCTTTACTGAATGCACAGCTATGCACTACAAAATATACAAGATAATTAACCTCACGAAAGGTGGGAATAGGAAGAAGGGGACAGAAGAAATATGGTGTCCTTACCAAGTACTACTACCCTTTTCTATCACACCATGTCCACTTGATAGAAGAAGACAATAATTATTTTTATTTTACTTTCGCTATATTCCACAATTCTTCCTTCCCCATAATATTGTGTAGGCAATACCAAATAAAATTGAGAGGACAAATTCACAACAGAAAGTGATATGTTTTAAAAACAGTTATAGCTGACTTTTAATTTTGACTGCCAAGTAAATTTGAGGGAAAAAGCATGACAATTTTCAGAAAAAAATGGGGTTTTAAATGATGAATAATAATACCATTAATTCCATCAGTGTAGGTAGGTAGCTATACAAGTTGACAGCCTGCTTTCTTAAACGAGTAGCTGCTGAAAGACTGGAAGAAATTTGTTCAAGATGGGGCACAGCCTGTTCATCTTCCTTGAAAGTTTCTTGTTTTTCCTTGAAATGCTTGGTGCTGGTCCCTGTCAGAGGCAGGCTAGACCTGAAGGACAGTTGGCCTAATCAAATTTGATATGGTTTTACATAATCATATATGTAATCATATATGTAATGATATAATACATATTGCATGTGGCACCTACCTAAGTTCTCCTGAATAACTTTAGAAGAAAGACCCAAATGACTTCCAGTTGTGAAAGCATTCAGGATGCCTTGAAGAAGGAAAATTCCCAAGGTGGGGCAAGCTTTGAACATCTGGGCCACAGCAGACTGCAAGTAGCTGGTGAGGGAGTACAGCTCTCAGTATTGCTGGCTCTTGGTTTTAAGCCACTGAACTGTCCTTTCACTCATCTCATTGCTGGGCTTTGTCCGTTATTACAGATGGTTTTCTCAATGGACAATCAATGTAATGATTTCTGTGTTTTTAAGAGCAGTACTAGAAAGAGTCTTTTGCAGGGGAGGTCAGTTTAGCTGAAGAAATGGCTGCAAGTAGGCAAATGTAGAGCAGCTGTTCGCATAACTACAGGCTTGGGACTGCTGATGGTGCTCCAGGCTTCTGCTCACATCTATAGAAAACAAAGCAGTCGTCTTTTCTTTGGTCAGTCTTAATATACTGAAGAAGTCAAACACACATGACTGAATGTGGCTTTTCCAAGCCAGGTGTTTGGAAAATGTTACATAGCAGTAAGCTGCTGTGAGAGGAGAGATATCTGTTCAGCTATGGAAACGTAAGATGGACCATGAGAAAAGCTTTGTGTTGGGAAGTAATCTACACCCTGAAAACCACTGAGAAACTCTGGATTAAGTACAAAGGTGAGAAACAGGAAAGAGGCGTATCAGCCAGGAGCACATCACAGAGTCTGCATGCTGCGTTACTCAGTTTGCTGTTTTTAACGAAGCAAATATCAACACATTTGTTTTGTTCCTGACTGTTCTAATAAATCCTAAGTGTGACAAGAGTTCTGACTTCTTCTGTTCATTACGTTATCCTGAAATTCACAGTGATAAAAGCTCTGAAATCATTGCCTCTCCATATAAAAATGCACCGTGGAGACTGATTGTGAATTTACTACTGTAAGAGTAAAGAAAGAAAGTTGAATGGCAAAAAAAGACTTCCAGTTGCAAGGCTAGGAGTATAATGTGATGATTTATCATGATTAAATTTTTCTTGTAATACATCTCAATATTGAAATTGATGGTTACCAGAGATGAAGAGATTAACCCTCTTTTAATTCAGAAGCATGTTAAAACAATGCCATCCACTTCTTTACACACCTCATCCTCTTAAAGCCATTTCAAATGAACTATTGTCACAGGGTCCCCTGGCTGCTTCCTATAGCCAGATGTTTAGTTCTGTGGTGTTACTGTATCACCACAGAGATCACTGCTATTGCATCACTACAGAGTTCACTATTGCAGAATCAGAGATTACTATTGCAGAGTTTTCATAGCTGAGACAAGATTCCTTTATTAACCCCAGCAGTCAGTTTTAGTGTCAAGTGTCTGTAGCTTTGCATACTTGAATGCAGGAGCTGCTGGCTCCGAGATCTACAGGTGCAAGAAAAGATATTAAGCTCAGGACTACCACTGGAGTTACAAGGCAGATTGAAATTCAGCAAAGACAGGGAGCTGAAGAAAGTAAGAGACCATATGTTCTCCAGATGTTTTCTAGCATAAAACCACAGAGTAGAGTCTGATGGTGGTTCAGCAGGAGTGGGGACAAGAGATGGCTACCAATTAGATACGTATTCTACCTACCTCTATGAAAGTGGTTGAATTACTAGGTAGAAATTCAGTATCTCCTTAGGTAATTCCTCTTACAACCCAGCATGTTTTCATTATAGAACTATGTCAATCTCTGCACATGAAGCAGAATAGAAAAGTTCAACAAAATCACAGGAGACCTTGGCCAGAGAACAGATACTAGATTTAGCAACAGGTAAGGTTAGTCTGAAACATGTGATTCATATCCTACCATGCTGTGCCACCATAAATCACTTAATGCCTCAGTCACCTATGTGCTAGAACAAAGTAACAGTGCCTTTCCACTCAGTAGGGAAGAAGCAAGCTGTACTCTCTCCCTGGAAGCTCTCTCCCTAAGCTTGCTTAGTAGTAGAGCACCACATCTCTTGATGGGGAGTCCCATGAAGGGCTTCAGCTTCTTGGGAAACTGGAGGATTTCCTTTTTAGGGTAATTTAATACAAAGGGAAAGAAAAGAAAGGAAAAACTCTGGTTGTTAAATACCAACCATTATCATTCTACCTGCCTTCACTGACTGCTCTTTTCTATGGGATTTGTGAGAATAACCATGCTGGGACCCAGCAATAAGTAAATGTGCCAGGAGAAGGCTAAACTTGCCCATGCCATTAACACCTCTGAGCAGACCTCTGTGAACATGGTGATGGATGATGGTGTATTTCAGAGTGTGGGAAAAAGTGATGTGTAAGAGGTAAACAAGGTAGTTCTCTTGCAGAGCTACATCCAGACTGCAGTGTGTTCAACCCAGCTGCAGTGAGGTAGGAGCTGGCTTGGGAAACCACATGTAAACCAACACCTGGCAAGCGTTACTTGCCAAAGGGTCTCTGCCATTATCCACTTTAATGGAAATGACTGAATCCTCCTGATTTTTCACTGAGAGGTGCACACCTAACCACTGAATGTACAAACTACATTAGGAGATTAAAAATCCTTCTCAAGAAAAAAACACCATAAAACTGGAGGTTCCCATCACCTACTTTGCTGCTCTGGACATGGCAGGATTCTGTCCTTTAAAGGAAAGATCTCAAGCAAGTCTACCTGTGTGCACTGCTCCTGCTCCAGTGGCAGCACTGGAGGCTGGCCTTCAAAACGAATTGGATAGCAGCAGCTGTGACCCAGGAGCCCAGGAAGAGTCCAGGCTTTCTGCTTCCAGCTCCTTGCAGTGGGACCAGCAGCACAAAAGGGACCAGCAACACTTCTGTGGTGGGACCAGTAGCACAAATGGGATTTGCCTGAGCAGCACAAGGAGCGTGTTGCGGTGGTACCCACCTGCCAGTGTGTTTCCTTTGCTGCCACATGCCCCGGGACTAACTCTATCCCTACATGTGCCCCACTGCCGTGGCTGCCAGCAGCAATTGGGGAGGCCACTGCAATACATTATTTATGGTGAATTTGGGCTTATTATTGCATGGCATTCCTGCACGCAGACTCCACAGCATCTTGTGGGGAGATTGCTGCATGATTGATAGACTGAGAAAGGCCAGGCAAATGGTATTATTATCACACTACATAAATATGTTTTTTTTCATTTAACATTAAAACACCTGATTTCCTTTAACATTGTAAACATGTCACTTTATTAGGTTTGGGAGAGCTGATGAATTTAAAGTCATTTTCAGCAAACAAGTGGCAGCTTTTCTGCTTTTTAAATAGAGGTGAAGGAAATAAACCTTTATCATGAAAACATGTGGAGGAATAAAAGTGACAGGAGAAGGCTGTCGCCCCCTCTGAAGATTCTTACAGAGAGAGAAAGAGCCACCCAGGTGATACTGCTGGAAAACAGTAAGAAAATGGGAGAAATACAGGATATAATCTCCTTGAAACAGCTGGCACAGTCTCTATGTTTTGTAGCTAATAAATTTAGCTTTCAGGAGGAAATTCAAATAAGTTGCATTTGCTAGTTTTTAAGAATGAAAATGAATTTACTAATTATGTACAATGTTACCATGCTAAATGAGGCAATTTTGGCCAGGGCTTGGAAATTTCTTACTGGACATGAAGTTTAAAAACAAGGCTTTTCAACCATAAAATTATTGCCCTGTATAAGGACAGATAATGTCTAAGCAAGCGCCTCATTACTGTCAGAGCAATGATTTGTTGTTTCATTTTGCTGTTGTGTTTTCCTGGTTATTAGAGTGAAGGTTGAGTCAGCCTTTCTTTTATAAATAAATTGCTCTTAAGGAACTGCAGCTTAACCAGAGGAAAAAGCTCATTGCTAGTATTTAGGTAAAGTAAAAAAATAAAATCACTAGCAAGTGCTTGGATAACCTTTGGGCTGAGTGGTTCTTGACTTCTTGAGGGCCCAAATTAGGTGTTAGGTTTTTTCTTCTGTGAATAGCTATGGCTTCTTTTCCACTGAGAACCACCTTAAGTCTAAGGAGTATAAAAACAACTCAGAGAAAATCAGTAAAGCAATGGGAACTGCACTTCTTGCTCTCTAGGTGTTGACCTCAGGGGTAATGGTGCCTGGGCCATCGCCCTCTTCACACTGAGATGGCAGCAAGCAAGGTTGTGGTGGGCAAGGCAAGGGGCTAGGTGAGTGGAGTGGGTGTCCACCTTGAGAAAGGACTTGAGCAGGTTCGACTCTTTCCCCTCTCAACTGGCCATGGGGGCCAGGTGGCAATGTAGCCTCCGTTTTGGCCACCTGGGAGTTCAGTGTTGAATATGAATATGTTCAAGACTATTCAGGGCCTGCGATAAACCCCTCATTTTAGCTCTCAGTGAGTAATAGGAGAAGTTGGGCTTTGTTAATTACCTTACCTCCATCAGCTGCCATGTGTCAGTGGCCTGTGGTGATTGCTGAGAATAGGATCGCATTTCATAAATCAGTGTGCATATGCTGTTTGAGTGGAGCAGCCTGCCACACTTGGCTCCATTCTCCTCCCTCCCCCATTTTTTTTCTCCTTGTTTTGTTTTGCTTTAAGTATGAGTGATTGTGAGGCACAGATGTCATTAAGGGTTTTTGGTAAACACCCCTTTGCATGGGCTGCAGAAGTGTAACACATGCTCCAGTCAAGGTTTTTACCATAAAACCAAATTAAACCAAAAGCTTTCCATGTGAGAAAGATAGGATTTGAAGCTGATGCACTCTTGGAAGGTTAGAATTAGAGGCTCCTTGTGGGATATGCTGGTGAGATACAGGCAGAGGTCTCCCATGGCACCAATCCTCCCCAGTAAAGAAAGATGTGCAGCCTTGCTCTGGCAGGAGAGCTGCTCCTGGGCACACTGGCAAGAGACAGCCTGTGAGGACCTTGCCCTCCCTGAACACTGCTCCTGAATAAAGGGTATAGGATCAGGTACCCTAGGGGTATGCCAAGCTACACTAGCAGCTCCTACACCCTGCAGCTTAAACAGGAAAAAAACCCAACCAAACAACATTTAATTGTTGCTATCTCATTTTCTGCCAGCAGGAATAAATTGTGTATGGAGGGACTAAGCTGACAACTTGACCAGAGTTTCCAGTCATGTCTGAAACCTTTCCTATGCAAAGCACAGTCCCAGGGTTACAGGTCAGGACTGTCTCAAGGAGGTGGCACAGAGAAAGCCACACAAGATGAGGACTGATCCTGCCACAAGAAGCAACAGCTTTTATGCTGAAGCAAGTTTCACAGAGCAATATCCGTGTATTTGTCATCACTGGGACAGTACTCTGCATGGGTGAAAGAGAATATTCATATATTTTAAAAAAACACACTTGGAAGATACATATTTCAGTCTCTGTTCACTACTGTCCATTCCCACCAAATAAATTGCTTATTCCAGGAGAAAAATAATATATATATACATACACATAGATAAATAAATGCAAACCATCTTTTTAGCCCATTAGTGTGTTGCAATGGCAGTGGATTAAATCAATTGCAGCTGATTGTTACTAAGGTTTCACCAAAACAGCTAACTATTTCCTGGAGAATTAATTTACTTCACTGTTTGCATGTGGTGGACATCATATAGCTGTGAATTGCCATGCACTCATGGGTTGCTAAAAGCAAACAGCTCAGTTGCTAAATGGCTGGGATGTCTCTTGTGCACTGGGTGCACTTATCGAATGAACTGCTAGGTTCTCTGCTAAACTCTCAGGTCCTGACACCCTGGAGGTAGTGCAAGTCATGAAGAGGATATTTGGCATCCTCCTCCCATTTGATGGGACCTCAGGCCTCCCTGGTGCCTTAGGGCAGGGGAGGTGCTCCTCTGAAAGCTGGCTGGGAAGGGTCTGGAGCTGGGGTGAGGAAGGAGATGGAGATGGGCGGGGGCTTGTGGTCGGGCGAGCGTGCAATGGGCAGGAAGTGAAAAAGTATGGCCTGTCTCAGACACAGATCAGGAGTTAGACCTGCTGAGACCTAATCCCACAGTTCTTCTGCAGGTTTAAGACATGCTGGGACCTTTTCATATGCTCTGGGCTATTTGGGCAGCAGAAGAAAATCCTGTATCTCCCTCTCCTCTTCTGCTTGTGGTTAGGTCCGTGTGTCTCCTCCTGCTAAGGCTTGTCCTCTTCCATTGGGCTTCTACCATTAACAAAAACCATGCAGAACTAGAGCTGTGACATTGTGTCAGGCTTTTTGAGATACACCTCCCTTCCCTCCTCATTTTGGGCACAGGTGCAAGGGAGCTGCAGTGTGGCCTCGGTGAGGAGAGGCAGGGGCTGCCCCGTGCTGGACACAGCTGGTTCCAGCCGGCTCAAATTCCCCCAACACAGGGCATGGCTGAGCCCCGCAGACATGATGGTGGCACCTCTGGGAAAGCGTGGGCAAGAAAGGGACAAAAACACTGCACAGGCAGAGGAGGAGGCAACAAAACCATTGAGAAGCGGCACAGGGAACACAAAAGCCAGACAAGGAGGAGAGGGAGGAAGTGGAGGAGGACGAGGAGGAAGAAGAGGAGGAGCTCCATGGCAGAGCAGATATCCCCACTGCAGCCTGTGAAGGGCCCTGTGCCGGAGTGGGTGGGCATTCCTTGAAGGAACTGTGGCCTGTGGAGAGAAGCCCACACGGGAGCAGAAGAGGAGTGTGAGGAGGAAGGAGTGGTAGAGAGGAACAGCTGTGTTCTTACTGACTATAGCTGCCATACTCCCCCATCCTGCCTGTGCCACGTGGGACATAGAGGAGCTGGGAGCAAAGGAGTGAAGCTAGGCATGGGAGAAGGAAAGGTGATGTTTTAATGTTTGCCTTTTTGTTTCCCACTACCCAATGCAGTGATTAAATATTTATTTTAATTGATGATAAATTAATTTTCTCCAGGTGAAGTCTGTTTTCCCTGTAACAGTAATTGCTAAGCAATCTCCCTGTCTTCATCTCTACCTGCAAGCTTTCTTGTTACTGTTCTTCCTATTTCCCCCATCTCACTCAGAGAGGGAGTGAGCGAGCAGCTGGGTGGGAGTTTGGCTGCCCGCCAAAGCTCCCCCAAAAAACCTGCAAAGAAATCCTGCTGCTACGTAACAGGAGTTTGCTTGGCTATCCAGGGGGCTCACAATACTAGACCCGATGTCCTTACACTAACCCAACAAAATGTACTCAAGTGTGTCAGCCCTCAGCTCCATGAAGGGACACAACCATTCTGTGTGCTTCCTCCACACACTCCCTACATTTATCTTTGTGCACCAGCCTTTGGTGACAGTTTTCTGCCTCTGCTCCCACCTTGGAAGGACAACTCTGCTTGCCTTGCATACTGCTGCTCTGCAAAAGTGTTAGCATCTCCTGCCTGCCTGCTCTTGCAAGAGGGACAGTTGCTCCCTATCATGCTGACTGTAAAATGGTGGCAAAGGGAGTTTGCAGCCCTGCAAACCAAAGGGAGAGTGCTGTGTCTGGCTGGGCTCCTGCTTGCAGCTGGTCCCATGTTTGCATCTTGCTCTCCTACAGCCCTGGTATCCCACGTGGGCAGGGAAGCAGGGCTGCAGGGGCTTGTTTGCTTCTGTAGCCTGTGTAGCATATTGCTATATATTGCTGAAGCTCTCCTTTTTCCTGCAAAAAGCTGTAAGGAGCTGCTACTCTTGAAAGACTATTTGGGATCCTAGTAAATTCACAGACAGCAAAGGGCTGCAGCTGCCATGAGGTAACAGAGAAGTGTAAAACCAGAGTGAACCAAGGAAGCAAAGAGATCAGCCTGCCAAAAGCCATGGACCAGAGCTGGGACTGTCACAGCGGGTAGCTGTATGGCATAGGGGTTCAGAGCACAAAGAACACAATGTGCTATAAAACAGTAAAACAGGAGAGATACACACACACACTGTCCAGGGAAAATGCCCTTTCTGATTGCTGGTCTTTTCCCATGTCTTGGGTGCTCTCTCTCACCCTGCAGTCAACCAAACAACTAACCAGTTAGCAACTCAGCTGCTAAATCCTTTCTGGGAAGATTTCTTTTTCCAGATCCCTTCACAATGGGCATAGCGGTTTTAGTGCTGAAGGAAGTTGAGTTTTGGGGTTTTTTATTCATTTCTTCCCTTCCCTTCCCTTCCCTTCCCTTCCCTTCCCTTCCCTTCCCTTCCCTTCCCTTCCCTTCCCTTCCCTTCCCTTCCCTTCCCTTCCCTTCCCTTCCCTTCCCTTCCCTTCCCTTCCCTTCCCTTCCCTTCCCTTCCCTTCCCTTCCCTTCCCTTCCCTTCCCTTCCCTTCCCTTCCCTTCCCTTCCCTTCCCTTCCCTTCCCTTCCCTTCCCTTCCCTTCCTTTTTTTCCTTTTTTTTCTGATTTCAGAAACATTCCGGGAGCAAACTAGGACCTTTTTGAGTCAGAAACCAAGATCCCAACCCAGACAAGCTGAAAGTAAAGAACAGGGGCTTGATATGCCAGCTGAGAGCTCTAGTCACCAGACTCCTGCAATGGCTCAGACTTTTTTTGTGGTTGATCTGGTGGGCTCCTGATTCACTCTTTCTCTAAACAGGAACAGGACTAGAAATGTTCCATTCATCAACATTGGTGTGTGCAGTCCCAAAAGACATTTTGGTTTCAATGAGTCAACAATTTATAATATTTTCCAAATAGCTCCAGTTGTTTTTTTTAATGTAGAAAAAGTGTGTGCTTCCTGGTGAAAGAAACAGTAGGTTGTGTAGTAGCCTAGGAGACACAAAACACTTTCCATTTGCCACTTCTCTACCATACTTCATTTTCCCAGACACTGAGAGCACAGCAGAAAAATCAAGTTTAATTAGCCTCCATTCTCAGCCTGACTCCTTGATAGGATCTTGTTCATTTAAATCCTGTCCTTCATGCTTTTCTACTCTCTTGCTTCACATTTATTGAAGTGCATATGTGCATTTCTAATAACCCATGTTTAGATGGATGTTTGATGACTAATTCATCCAACAAATTTGAGAAATGGTGCTTTGTGCAACAAAGTATTTTCTTTGCCTGTCCCCTTAATCAATTTGTGAAACTTTACGGAATTTTCTCCCTTTCACCCTTTTCTTCTCGACAAGAAAAAAAAAAAAAATCCTTTTTCATTTTTTATTAGTTGATTTAAGTCAGAGATTCAGTTCTTTGAAAATCAAACCTTGAAATTGGTAGAGAAACTAACAGGCAAAATCAAACTATTGTGTTGACTTTCTCAGCATTCCTCCTACTGTCTGGGCTTTTGGCAACTGAAACAATTCCCCCAAATTTATAAACATCCACAAAATGTTTCTGAATCCATTATTTGTTTAGAAAAAAGAAAATGGATCAAACAAGTCAACCCTAAATGTGCATCCCCTGGAGATAATAATAGATAGGTAAACAGGGGAAGATGCAGCTAAATAATTCCATTCTAAATTTCTGCTTGGTTTTCCCTGGGGATTCTCCATAGGTAATGGATAATGAGGAAGAGGTATTTTTGCACGCAAATGAGGAAGAGTTATTTCTCTACCCATAAATGCTCTCAGTATAATGTTTTTACTTTAGTTCAGCACTGTGAATCATCGTGTTCAAGACGTATTGATAGTCAGTTACATCACGGAGTTTCTTAACAATGAGAAATGAAGCTAATGCTTCGCTGTAACACAGACAAAAGCTTTTTAATCAAAGGCCCCCAATTTCTCATTTTTATCCTGATATGAAAAGGGGAGAGTTCTGAAATCTCACACAGTTTTAGTGGGGAAGAAACCCATTTTCTGACTACATTTATCTCACTCTCCCAAAATAGCACTGAATGGTTCCTTTTCTCTAGACACATGCAAACCCATCTGAGTGACACAACATTAAAACTACTACTGGGTCAGTCTGCTCAGTAGATAGGCCTTCTTTATATTTTGTCCACCCTATTTTTGATATATGTTCCTTTTCATTCCTGAAATTGGAGTAGAAGGCAGACGTGCATACAGAACCGCTATATTTGTAACGGACATGCTTTAATCTAACTCCTGGGGAAAAAAAAAAATCCACTATTTACAAGCTGTCTCTTGTGGTTGAAGCACTGTGGTTACCAAGGCTCTGCCACTTGCTGTTGCTTCCAAGATCATAATGTCATGTCTAAGTGTGCTGATAGTCCTGCAGTCCCACTTTAGCCTTAAATTCTGTGCGAGCAGACTGTAAGGGGACTGCTTCCTTCAAACCGAGGTTAGCACCTCACTAAGACATGAAGCACTGTTCCCAAAGACATTTAGAAAGTTTCAGGAGGCTCAGCTTCAACTGGAACAACTGCTACCCTTCAGTAGCCCAGTCTGTCTCCTGAACAACCCATGCTCTTAGGAAGGATATTAGCATAACATTAGTAAATGAATGGTAAGGGAACTTAAATGCATATATTATGTGTCTAGACCATCAAATTGGTTTGATCTGTGTTTTGCCCCAAGGACACCACAAAAAAGGTGTTGTCGCTCAGGCTGCATATGGAGCAAAACACTTGGTGTTCTTGGGGAGGAAACCTCGTGCGGAGCAGAGGGAAGTTCCTTCTAGAGGCTGCACCCTGCAAACAATATGCAGGTGAGCCAGTCTCTACCAGACCACTTGGGCACAGGGTTGCTCCAGGCATGAACCACAAAGGCAGTGCGGACATAGCTGAGAAGAGTCCAAGGTCACACTCAGTTCCTGTAAGAGACATTGTGTACGGAGGGTGTTAACCACAAACCAAGCATCTTGCAACATGGTATAGTGCAGAAAATGACATTTCCAAATGTATTTATTGAGAAATAGTAAAGATGTACATAATTTTACAAGCTTTTAATTTTAATTTACATTTTCTTAAATTATGTAGACCCTAATAAACTATAATCCGCTAATACATGACAGAGACCCTTGGCTTCAATTATATCTCCAATACGTTACTATTGCTGGGATTTTGGCTCATGTCACTTCAGCTCTTCTTCAGAGAGTCTAAATACCATATTCATTTAGAGCATATGCCTGGTGTCAATCCTGTAAAGCAGAGATGACTTTTGAACCAAAACCCTGGATCTGGGTACGACCTCACAGCTAAAATCCAATCTTCCTATCATGGGCCTAGTCCACAGTCTCCATAAACGCTGCAATTCCCATTGGCTGCAGGATTTCACCTGCCCCGAGATGAAGTGTGCTTGTAGACAGGATTTTGATTTGGCCTCATCTCCCTGTCAGTGCTTACGCTGGAACATACTCTGCATCTGCTTTGGATGCAAACACTGCTGCTCATGCTGGATTCTAACAAATCAGATCTGGGAGCTGGCTGCCACCTCTCTCTTTGTGCACAATCTCCATAGGCATCTAAAAAGAAGCATTTTTTTAGATTTTCCTGTCCTCTTTTACTGATATACTGAACTGCACAGAGTTACATCTATTTAAGATACTACCTTGTGACTGCGATCACACCGCATTTGTGTTCTGCAAACAGCTGACTATTCAAATGCCGAATGAACATTCGAGTTCTGTACTGACTGTAAACTGCTACAGTATCAGCAAAAGGCATTATCTTCTATAGTTCATTTGCCCCAAATACTTGCAAATATGACATTGTGCTCAATTCTGGTTGTTGAGGAGACGCTGAAGGGAAGGCAGTTTCTGATTAATATGCTGTTGAATTAAAATGCACTCAATGTCAAAATGACCAGCCTTCAGTTTAATCTACCGAGGCCTATCTGGAACAGTGTGGCATGACTATGTCTCTGCCTTGGTTATTTTCTCCTCTCTATTTTTCATGCAGGCAAATGTTTCAGAGTAATTTCTCTCTACAAGGCAGGCATGTATTACACGCTTTTATTTAAAGATATATAACAGTTTTTGCTTAGCAAGAGAGTATTTGTGTGCTGAAATTTTGTTTTAGAATTTTAGCATTGCAAAAGGCTTTTGAGCTAAATGCTTGAATTTTCTTTAGATGTACATTTTTTGTGGATCATTTATTTTTATGATTAACTTCTGCTATGATAGCACACAGAATCCAAATTAAAATCAAAACTTTATCATGCTCTGTGAAACTTCCCTCCTTTTGCCTCCATCGCTTCTCTAGAAGTCTAGTATTAGTAATGGAGCCATACCTGCCACAGAGAACTAAGCACAACTCCAGTGAAGGTACTGTAAACCTTTTAAAAGAACTGATGGTTGTTGCTGGGCTATTGTTTGTTCTTACATCTGATTAGGAAAAGAACACTGAAAAGCTGAACAAACAACTTGAGAAATAATATTGCTTCATGCATTTAAATAACACTATGACTTGTCCAAAAAAAAATTTTAAAAAAGAAAAATAATCTAGTTCACCACACCCATTTTTTGTTTCACAAAGGTTTTTATGTTGAGATTCTCACGCAATGTTATGATGCTGGGACTTGAGAAGTGCTTTGTTTGAACTTTTCGCTATTCCAGTAGAAATAATTTTTTCTCACGTGAAAAACTACAAAAAGCTGGTACAACTTTTTACAAAAAACTCATTTCCAGGTCAAATTTGCCTAGACAGGTACTGTAAGTATAAAGAAGGCATGCATCATTTTTACTTTTTGGACACACAAATCTATCACCCAAACAGTTACTGTATAATTATTTAATATGTGGAAATTTTCATGCAATGGCTTTAAACTGCCCAATGATAACAAATTTTCATTAGTTTGCTGTGTGGTGACTTGTATAGCCAATTCCAACAGAGCAAAGAAATTCAATTTTTATGGATTTATAGAGGAGTTCTGCCTGGGACTTTTAATGGCTCCAGGCTTTCACCTACCAACTAACTTTCATGTAAACTACAAAGTTTAAATCCACAAAGTTACTACCTTGTAGCTAGACATTTGGCAGCTTCACAGCACAGAGAGAGAAGATCTTCACCTCAGTGCTGACTACTGTGCTTGTATAGGCATCCTGGAGTTTACATTTAACATCTTCTCTTGCACACACATCTTCCCGCAGTCAGAGCATGGGCAACCTGAGGTGTCTTTATGTACAGTGTTAAAAATCAAAAAGCAGTTTCCGTCTTCTGCCATGAGAGGCACCACTTGCTGTTGTTTCAGAGTGCTCAAGCTGCACGTGGAGCACTAGGGACCCTGTGTACAATATAAACCTTGCTCATTTTCCAAAGCTGAAAGGTAGCATGTTCAAAACTTGCAAGGTAAGTATCATTGTATGGACTGTAATTTTTAATAGATATTATGAAAATTAATGTTACATATTTCTCCATATTTCTTAATAAAATTTCCCTCTTTATTCTCTCCTCAGATGCCTGACATACTATTGAAATTTCTAATTCAAAACATTTAGGGTTCCTCCTATGAAATATTGTTCTGCAGTCAAAATTGAGTGAGGAAAATAATGTTGACCCAAAACAGAAGACACTTAAATGTGGAACAGAATAGAAAAGCTGCCAAAATGCTGTTATATCTACCAAAGTGAACTGTGCTCCTGAAATGGCCAGTCATCACACCAGCAATGTCACCAGCTTGTGTTGATCCTGAATTTGCTAAATGTAGCATCATTTGTGCATCTTACTGTTGAGGGAATCTATAGTAATTTTTCTTTCCTAAAGAACTTGTGTTTTACTCCCCGTCTGGGCTTAATTCCACATTTTCACCTTGTAGTAGTACCACTTGCACATTTTGTCTGCTGGGTGGGAATCTGTTCTTTTATACACAGCAGACGCACTCACTGTATGGCTTTCAGTGAATGAAGTAATTCATGAATATGGCTCTTAGTTCTCTTGTTGGAGAATCAAGAAATGATGTTGAAGGTGTTCAACGCTTTTTTTTTAGCTTTCAAGGTAGCGGTCCCCAGTATCAACCTCTCAACATACTTTTAACTTTCCTTAAACAATCAGTGGAATTATTCAGAATCCAAATAAAAACACAAACTTTCCTTTATTATTTTTTCTTACTGCAACAAATACTTAAATGATTTGGTGCAGCCCCACTCTTTGATTTCTTTGAATTTCAAATTTGGTCATGTCAAAAACAACCACAAAGGTTTTTTGTTTATCTACATAGTTTTTAACCAAAATTACATTATAACACACAAACACAGTCTTCTTTTTAAGGCACAACACATCATTATGCACATTCTGTTTGCCAAACTTATAAAAGAGACAATATTATATAACCCTCTCCCTCCCCTGCTCCCGCAAATGAAAGAAAAATTGCATCCACTTCCAAAATCAGCTGCTAATAAAGTCACAGTAAATTATTTTCATCAATAATTTACACAAATTACAGGTTTAGACAGGATTGTCATTATACAGTCTGAGTGCATTCCAATTCAGATTTTCTGGGTTAGGTAGGCTAAAGTCTGGTTCAAACCTCAGTGCTGAGAATATATCCCATTTTGAGGAATGTTGTTGAACACCACCTTGTCGGCTGGAAAACGCGTGTTGGTGCTTTGCCAGTTTGAGTCCTTTGTTCACTCCTGTCAGGGCTCACTTGGTGTGTACCAGCAACCTCCACAGTTTTAATTCATTTAAAAACGTTGCATATATAAGACCATAGAGCTTCCTTATGTAGCACTAATGTTTTAACTCCATTCAGCAATCTGAATTCTTCAATTTGGAATTTTTAATTCCAAATATTTCTTCCCTTCTTAAGACAATTCATATGTGTACAGCCAGAGGCATTGAATCACACATAAAAATTCAGTGTACTTGAAATAGATATATATAAAAAAAAAGGATCGCCAACTTTAGAACACAGTTACAAATACTCTAGTTCCAGTGCTTGATGGAGAGCCAAGAGGTCCGAATGACTGGATATCCTCCAGAAAGGCATGTTGTGCTGTGTTTGTTAGAGGGGGGAAAAGGTCAGGAAAAATGAACACTGTGACACAGGGCGGTATATGACACACGAGGCTTACCACCACATATTTTACACCACTGTGTTTCTGGATTGATTTTTGCTAGTAAAGTACTGACAAAAATCAGACCAAAATAGATCTGAGCTTAATAGTTCAACTGAAGTTAGAATAATTAGGTAGTCTTTCTTACAGTTTCTTTGGAAAGAGCCTGTTATTTAGTAAGGCCTATTTAGTTATTGTTAGCATGCAAACCCACATAAAGGAGCATTAATAGGAAATCCCTTTCTGATCCACTTACTTACTAGACTTTGGAAAACACTGAATAATCATTTAAAGGGCTATAAGACTTTTATTACAAAAGGCTTCACACACAACACTGAAACGGAGTTGAATTACATTTTTTCTCCATCTAGGGCGGGGGAAAAGAAATCTCTTTGGATAAGAAAATAACACATTTCTGGTTTTAAAAAAAGATAATTTGTGTTGCAGAAAGCATCAGTATCTGGGAGAGATGCATATATATGCGCTGTTCTCCTTCAGCAAGTCATCAGAATAGAAAAAAACTCATATTTTCATGTTGTGTTCAGATCTATTTGTAATGTACTATATTCATCCATATCTCTGAATTCTGTATCCATCCATGCAATATAGCCAATGTTAAGAAAAAAGCATGCCAAACTTGAAAGTACACAATCCAACCACCTTTGTTTAGTACAAACTGTAAAAGACCCATCACCACTACTGTACCTATATTAAGGAACCATTTGGAATGAGCATTTTGGTTATTTTCATTTTGTTTCCATTCCAGCTACAACACTGAAAGACCACTTTATTTTGCTACTCCTAGCACAATCATATTTACATCACTTGTCCTGTGCAGACATTGTGAGGCAAAAATCTTCAATTTTTGCACACTTTCAAGGTTATACTGGAAGTATGGTGCAAATTATTAATTTGATCTGGTTTTGAACATTGAAAACTTATCTGGCGAAATTTAGACTTGAATTATTATAATGAGAAAATTGAATATTTCTAAAGAAATAGTTATTGTTTAGAAACACAGACTTGGTGCGCAATCTCTATATTATGTTATTTTTCCTTTTGCAGATATGTCTTTCTTGAAGTAAATTATATGTTCATCATATTCATTCCAGTAAAACACAGATCTTGATCTATGCTAGCAAAAAATTTGCACAATCCTTTAGGTGTTTTTGCCCCATTCTTTGAAACCTCCCTGATTTCACCATTGAAAGAAAACTACCACCCAGCCATCATGTCATAACTTTTTCTGTTTCTCCTGTTTATATTTAACTTGCTTGAAGCTAGTCAGGCATTTTTTTTCTGCAATAATTTTTAATTTATTTTTAAAATAATTTTGCATTTTTTTTTTCATTCCAAACTGAAGTGAAACAAACGCTAGAATCCAAATGGTTCATTTTACTCTAAGTTTTGATCTCATCATGCTCTTGTTGCCTTGCATCTGTGGACTCAAATTATTTATCATTCTGTCACTGTGCAACACTGACAGAAATGCAAACAGAAAGGCTTGCATTAGTAGCTATGTATCACACCAACATTTCAGGAGACAGGTTACCTTTTTTGCTGCCTGTTCTTCTTCTACACCATCCCCAATTACAACATATACTACTTTTCTGCCAAACCTTTGCATTATTCGTTCAAAGCAACTTTCTTTTCCTGGAAGATAAATGAGATAAGAGTTCAGAATGAAGTTACCTGATTAGCTGCATGTTCCTCATCTCGGCCATCTCCAATCACAACATAAGTTATGTTAGTGCCAAATCTGGACACTATACGCTCAAAACAGCTCTCTTTGCCTGAAAAACAATGCACTACTTATTCAAGCTGTCAAGTGAGTTATGGTGAAGCCCTACCAAGGACTATTGCAGTGGTAAGACACTGTTAGTACTACTTTTTCAAAGTTTGCAACCTTGGGATTTAGAGCCAAAACTGACAAGAAGCAACTAGTGACACTAAGCTATTCAAGGTAAAACTGCATCTCTTTCTTAAGAGTTACAGGAAAGCCACTAAGATAAAGGAATTAGCAGCACTGTAAAAATGAATAGGTCAGTGAATGAATAACTGAATTTAAATATTTCCCTATTATTGTAGTAATATTTTTTTCAAGGAAAACAGACACTTTAATTCTAATGTATCTGCAACAATGTGTGATATAGCTATGGAAAAAGTGTTCAAAGGACAATGGAGAATTGAAATAAAATTAGACAACAGGTTCCTGGGAGAACATCCATGAAGCATTTGGCTCTTTTGGAGAAATGTGGAAGTAAGTAGGCTAAGCCAGTAACAACAATAAAAAGGAGTGAAAGGGATCAAGCAAAGTCATCTGCTGATCCTCTCATTGTACTAGTGCAGCTTCAATTTCAACAACAAATGCTTGTGCTATTAAACCTAAAACTGTCCTAATAGAATGATTTCTCTGGTTCCACAGGCAATCTTCATATTTAATTAACTGTTTCCACTGGGAAACATGTGACGTACATGTGCCCTATTGCAAAGTAATTGTCATACCTGCCATCAACAGAGAGAGAATATTTATTTCCTCTCTGCAATAGCTTTTTACCTTGTTTGTTATTATGTCTGTCTTTGCCCCAGGACTTTAGCCTCTTCTCACAAGTTTATGCTTTCTAGATCTCCGATTCTTACTGCTCTCTTCTTGCTTTTTTTCAGCTGGCCCACAAAAAAGGGCTTATGACTAGGAAAAGCACTGTGTGTATTAACTGTTGAGTGAGGACCAGATTCCAGTGCATGCAAGCAACAGCTGCAATTATAGTACTGTGCTCAGCACAGTGCAGGGATCACTGAGATGAAAAGTAGAGAGAGATCTTGTACCCCAGAGCTTGCCGTGCTCCTGACAGGGTGTAACAGCAGGCACAGTGTTCCCAGAAGGAACTCCTGGTGGAGAATTACTTCGACAGAGCTTCCAGAGACTGTGTTTCACTTCACCACTCTCTTCTGTGCAGTCAGCACTATTTCTTAATACTCCTTTCTGTGGTCCAAGTGCAGTCTCAGTGACTGAATCCAACATGTACAAGCTGTATGACAGATGACATTCATTCCAGAGGCTGCTCTGTACCATGTAGTATTTGGGATACTTTGTGCCTTGACTTAAGTTTTTAAAGTACTTGAAGCATTTATGTCTGGAGGACAGCTACAGCTAATTAAAGGGTGACTGAGGTAATAGTTTTTCCTGACACTGTCAGAGTGTGCATTATTTTTTCACTTGTGAAAATAATTTAGGAAATATATCGTAATGCTTTTGTCAATGAAGTGTCACAGTCCATGTTATATAAGGTGTTATAGGTAGAGAAATTATGCATTCCTGAATTAATCATTGATAAAACCTGAAATCTGCCAAAAATATTGAATATTGTAGGCTGTGTCACGTTTCACAGGAGTGGCAACTTTTCTTGGTTTACAAGAAAATTTTGTATGCAATTTCCAAACCCCATAAATTTCCAAACTGTAATACACAGTTATCAGCAGAACAGGGAAGTGCCCTTGTGGCATCCATCAACACAGCTTCTGTTGGTAACAGTTGTCATTACCATCACTAATGTGCTATGCCTCCAGAAAAAGCTTGTGAAGCAGTGGCCTAGATTACATAGAGCTGAAGGTCAGAGCAGAGACTATTTTAACAGTTCTGCTTAGATTTGCATTCACAAAACACTCCTCTTCATTCTTTTCTGTTAATTTTTTTGTTTTCTGCATCACACTTAGGAGTTTCTGGGGCTTTTAATCAGTATGGGGACCTTTACTCCATCAGGCACCATTGAAAATAAGGTGAATTTGGAATTTATCAACATAAACACATTTGAACATATGTAATGCCTAAATCTTATAACTAATACTGTAAGTGTCAGCGAAGTGGCTTGGAATCCCTCCATTACTGGCAAAAAAAATATTGGTAATGCAATGTAGTCAGAATGCATGAAAGAATAATTTTCTTACCTATTTTGGTTGCACTGTAAATATTTTCAATAGGAAAAGCTCCTCCTAAGCTGTATAGTAGAACTTTTGCAAGTGCTGGGATAAGCTGGGTTGTTGTTACCAACACGTTTACACAGTTACTCCTAAAATGAGAGAAATAGTTTAAGTTTCAATAGTTTAAAACCATTACCCAAATGCTGATGAGGTGAACCAGCTGTGGAGAGCATATTCAGGATTCCTCGACATTTACTTTCACTCACATAGCAGTACTGCTCGGCACCATCACTTCCAGAAAAATGTACATAAAATTTTTGGCAAAATCCTTTAAAAAAATATGCAGGCCTGATTTGAAGGAAATATTCCACACTGGTTTATAAAAAACACATCCTTGAAGATGGGTCCACTAATATACAGACATTTAAGACACCAATTACCTCCAAAAATAGGCATTTGAATGCTTTAAAAGCATTATTTTCACTCTGGCAATTAACTGGCTGTAGGTACCAGCCAAAGAAAAGAGTTAAAAGAACGCAAAAACGTCATTTGTTACTCCTGTCTTGAAGGGAAATAAAAAGCCAATACACATTTCTGCACAATGACATAATTTTCTTCATGTTTCAAGATTGAGAATATTTCTGAGAAGAAGGAGAGATAAGAATAATCATGTTAATAAGCTAGCATCAAATGATGAGGATGAAAACTTGAATGGAGAAATTGTGCTGGCAGTAACACAACTGAAAACTCAAAGCCAGGCTACTTTGGGCATTGACAGGCTGGAATATGGGCATGGTCATGGTGTGAACATGGAGCTGAGAGCAAATAGTTGTGACTTTTCCTCCTTGTTCTTCCACGAATTCCAAGCAGGAACTTAGGTTACTATTTGTGATAGTTTCACTGCTAAAAATCAGAACACTATTTCTGCCTTAATGTACTCAATTTCCTGTCAGTAACATATAGGTAATATTTAGCTGCCTCACCAGTAGCTTCTGAAGATTTATAGCTGTACAGGTCTTTGAAGACAAGACAAAAGACTATTATTTAACAGTCCTGAGTAACTGATAAACAGTTTTCCAGACTCATCCACCAGTGCTCAACTGGCCTTCATTACCATATGTCTTTTTGAAGATTATCAATTTGGAAAGAAATGTAGAGCTAAACACAATGGCTTACACAAATTTTTAACTTTTTTTTTTTCCTCTCAAGGTGCTTAAGATACTGTTAAATAAAAAACAGTTGAGAGATAAACATATTGAAAAAGTTGTTATGTTTAAAATAAGTTTTTCACATCTTTCCAAGTTTGTTCTTTCCACTTCACGCTGAGTCTTTTCTCAGACATGTCCAGAAGGCAAGATGGGTTAAGATTGTTCTTTTTTATGGTTTAAAACCAGAATTTTTTTAGGATGTCTGATGAGATACATATTGTACAGTTGACTAAGCAGCAGTAGTGTTCACAGTTTTATAATTTCATAGGAAAAACACATTTTATGTCTCATTACTGGGAACCCAGACTTTTAACTCTTCTGAAAACTTAGACATATGCTTAAGCATATTGATTTTTCTGGAAGAACAGAACAAAATTATTTTGTGTTCAGGGATCTTCATAGTATTTAAGTAGCACTGTGAATAGGCCCAAACAGAACAAAGGGAAGTGGAGTTCAGGGGACGCTGCCCAGAAGATAATTAATTAAAGGCTGGCTCGGAATTCTATGATATCCTTTCATTGTACACAGGGACATTTAATCACATTTTAGAAGACTCTTAATACTATCTTTAGTAAGTGCTGGAATCACAGAAAATGAAATCACTTTCCATGGAACTTTTCCTACATCCTACTCAGAAGTCATTATTAGACCTGTTCTGTTCTTTACAGGCACTAATTTATTTTAACCTAAAATGACAGAAAGTAGTCATTACAAGTCCAAAGCTAGAAACTTTTATACAGTAGACTCAAATACATACCTTGTGCTGATAATTGATAATGATTTAAGTGCATTTGTTAGCCAGGAGTCTGTTAGAGCTTCGATCTCTGCTCTTAATTGCAACCATGCATCTCTTTTAGCGGGACCCAGGAGCCCTTTTATGTTAAAAAGGAAGAAAAGAAAAAAAATAATTAAATTCTGTATTAGCTGGAATTTATAGATTTTATGGCCATTGTTTCTATTTTAAATTCCACTAGAACTTAAAAAATATCAAAGAGAAAAGTTATTGTATTCAAGGCTCAGTAAATTGCTCTCTGTCTTTATTTGCACTCCACTATATCAAGCAATTTAAGAGAGTATTGAAGATACTAATAATTAGTCACCTGATTTTTTTTTTTTTGTATATTCAGGCTACTTTATTGCATGTCAAAGTATACCTTTGAGAAATATATATTTTTTAAACCAACTCCTCACATACATCTTACTCTCTGATTATCAGAGGCACTGACAAGGACATCCATGCCATCCGGATCATAGGCAGAGACAGTCACAAAAGATACTTTAGAATAAATTTGCTTTTGCAGTATCTGCATATGTTTAAAACTGCCTTGCTTATGACTCTGTATACAGGTGAACCTCAGGTTACACATATGGAAATACATTTGTTTGCTGATGGCTTGCTTTTCATGCCATGTTGTAGTTAGCAATGGTAGCTCCTTTTATAGCATTTACAGCCCTGAAATGGCTGTACACCTTAAGTTCTCATATCTCAGTTAGTCTTTAAAAGCACCTTAAGATCTCCTTTTGGGTACGAATGGTCAGATTTTAAAAAATACCCAGCCTGTGGAATGTTGAGACACGAGTTCTTTGGAACCAAGCCATTTTAAATTTAGATTTGGTCCTGGAAGAGCAGGGAAGCAGGCTTCATGACCTTTAGTGTCCCTCTTCTCTGTCACACCCCAAGTTCTTAAGAAGTGGTGATGACTGTCTTTAAAAATCTGAAATGAAGCAACCTAAAAATACCTAGTTTGATCTAGCCTTCTGTTGCATTTTAAATAGATAGATATGTGATAAAAATATTATTTAAAAAGCTAAGAAGTAGAGGATGGATGCCCACTATGGGTGGAATATATTTCAGAAGCAGGATTTGCGGGAAAGAATAAAAACCTTAACACAATGCACCACATATGTGCATATGCACATACTGCACTCTGCCTTTGCAATGGTTGTTCCTCTTAGTGTGTTTTCCCATGCTGTGCTTTTGGACTTGAGCTCTTACTAATGTTAAAAGTTTTATGAAATGCCACAGCTTTAGAATCTCTAGATGCATTAGGAGGTAGAGGAAAATCCAGTAAACATATGGATAACAATGTTTCAAGTAGTCTTAATATTTAAAAACCCCATTCATGACACAAATTAATGACAAGTCAGGGCAAGTGAAAGTCAGCCATTTAACTATCACCCTTTGCTACTATTGCTTCCTCTTGTTGTAAGTAAAGACTCAGAACTTCTAAGAGAATATATATATTTCAGGTTTACATAGTTTAGAAAATGATTAAGGTAATGACTAATTATTGCCCATATTAATAGTCCTGTTTCCCATTTTTGAGAAACTGCAAGAAATTAATATCAAACCATCTGGTTTCGCTGAAGGTGAGCTTTACTTTGAGTTTCAGGTTCTTTGAAATAAATTTCAGGTAAGTTGAAAAAGCCCATTCTGCAGAATGAGTGTTCATTTGAACTCCTTCCTGTTTGAGTTCACCTCATCTTATCCTCAACTGTGGCTGTAACAATGCTTGAAGACTTGTAAGACTCCCTGTTCTTGCAGACTCTTCTTGTGGGAGTCAGTTGACATATTCCCCCACTCAAAAGAGAGCTGGCTTCCTCTGCAAGTCACACAGGACTCTCCAGAATAGGTTATTTCAGTTCTGCTGCTTGATTTCCTACAAGCCTGCTGGCTTGGCCCTGAGTGAGTCCACGAATGAAAATAGTAACAGGAAAGCTCTCAGCCCAAATGAGACGATTTTTTTGCTAACACAATTAGTTGTGTAAGCTACAGTCACTAAAAAGGGCTAGTGGCATGGCAGTGCTAGGGTTTTCTTGCATCCACTGGTAAAAATGGATTAGCAGGTACCCAGCAGAGAATTTAGTGGCCAGTGTGTTTTTATCAACTAGATCATGAAAATGTAGGATGGAACAGGCCAGCCACAACTAATTTGTCCTGTGGAAACTATACAACCTCATTCCTAGAATAACAGCATAGTTGAGGTAGAGTAAGTGGCTCAACCAATCAGTAAGGTAGGTATAGCTGAGCTGTGTCTGAAGGAGAAAAACAGGCTCTGTGGAAGCCAAAGGGAAGCCTCTTTCCCCACCTCTGGTTCTCCTTCGCAACGGCACAACGTTGGCTCTGCCATTACAGTCAGTAGCTTTCAATAGCCCAAGGTCCAGCCACATCACTTTCCATTCATTCTGTGGCTTCCAAGGCACATTCCCTCAGCGGGAGTTCATCACTATGCAGTATAACCTGATCAGCATTCTAAATCGGTTTTGACAATTAAACTCACCTCCTATGTTGTTCTTGTAAGTATTATACAACTCTTTTACTCTTCTGTAACGGAAAGCCAGCTTCCTCATCCAGTCAACCCCTCCTCTTACACCTGTTGGCAGACAAAGGTTTGCACTACTTGCAGCTGCATGGAAGCCATCAGTTGCAAAACTGTAGGTACTGCAAACACCCAAAATACAGTAAAAATAAATACAATGTATTCCTGTAAATGCTCAATTTATTTAATCTTTGAAGAAATAAAAAGAAACAAATACTCCATCTTACCTTAGGTCTTGTCCATTATCATCAGAAGAAACATCATCTATATGAACTTGATCACACTCCTGTTGAAAAAAACCCAAAACAAATAAATGATAAATTATCGTATAAGAAAGTGTGCTATCCAGATGCTTACTACAGATGTTGAAGAAATGCTCGGTGCAGGCTACTAAATGCACCAGAAGATGGCAGCGTAGGTACACTTACAGCTTCTTATTCCCACCAATTTCTTTACAATAACGCAACCTTCAACTGTATAAATTAGTTAAAACAGGCCTTTAGAAAAGTGATATGTAATTTGTGTGATTTTAGATTAAAATAGCTTTAACTGAAAAAAATTCAACCAGTCTCATTTATAGTCTCTCTAGTATATCCATATTCCAAAATTACCTAAATCGTATTTCCCCACTTCCTAAAAGTTAATGATGATGGAGCTCCACAGGCCTGTAATTTCTGTTAAGTCTCTAGGAGCCTGGATGCTTATCAGATTTTGTTATTGATTTATCCAAATGCGTTTGGCTGGAAAATTGTAGATAACCAAGCAGTCCTGGAGAATTTCATTATTTCCTTGTTTCAGAAGGGATGGAAGTAACTTCAGGGAACTGAGCTACACTGGAAAACTGAACTCCTCTCCAAGCTGGTTCAATAATTGGATAGCTATCAAATATCCTTTTCTGCACAGTGGTTATGGCAGAAAGATAGGAAAATGTGAGGGAAACACAAATAAATAACTCAAGCCACCTTGCAGCACTAAATATGAACGGGCATTGTATTACTGTTTTCTGTAGTTGTTAGAACTAACAACTTAACATAAAGACATGCCTGAAATTCAGTGTCCAGAGATTTACTTTCCTCCATATAAGTAATTTTTTTTAATATTTAAAATAGATGTTAACATAATCCTAATACAGTCTATGAAAAGTTCAATCATGTATTTAAAAATTACTCCCCAACTAATGTTTTATCAGATAATTTAATCTCATCACTGAGACAAAATGAGGGTGAACTTTCAAAACGCACATCCTGTACCTCAAATAAAGAGTCAGCTGAATCATCTACTTCAGATCAAGTTGCTGACAAGCTGCACTTAATTCAGACTCTGCCACATGCAGGAGGACACTGTTGTATGTTTCCAATCTCAGTCTTGTACCAGTGCTAAACTGTCCAGATAAAGTATATATTTCAACAGGGAAGTGACTTCCAAATGTGTATGCCACAATTTCCTGGAGTAAATTTGGGGAATTGCCATTTCTTCTTTCTGGTTTGGTTGTTTTTTGAATTTATTTTTTTATTTGCACTCCATGGAAACTTAACAGATGAAATCAGTTTTTTAAAAAAATTAATTAGCAATTTTTAATAAAATAAATGCATATAATTTCATTTTCAAATGCATAATTTCATTGCATCATATAGCAATCATAATTTAAAATTTTGTATCAAGACTAAAAGAATAAGCAGCCAAACTCTGCTCATCTGGCTTAATCCATTAAGACAGGCATGAAAGAGCTGTGTTCAAGGAACATAAATGAGGCATTCCTCTCCCCACTGGAGTAATAAAACTTTTTGGTTCTGTCTGAGGAAATTATTTTAAACTGTAGAATATTTTTTAAAAACTGCTTTGGATGCAAATAGCAGATGAAAAGAGAAAGAAAAGGGAAAGTGGCAGTTGAAATAAAAGATTCATTTCTTTACCCTTATTTATTATTATCCAGAAAAAAATGCAACTATACTCCACCCAGTGTAGGACAGAAACTAAAAAATCAGACAAAAAGCCCTACTGGGAAAAATTCTAACTCTATATTTTGCAATATCTGAGCAATATCTGGCTTCCTAATCACCTTTGCAGATTTCCCAGAAACTGGTCAAAACATAAGATAACTTTAAAAGTTTAAAACTCAGTCCATTGGATATGAAGGTGCACTAATTAAATCGAGGGCACACAGAAGCCCTGACGGATAAGGAGTGTGTGCTGCTGTTTGCATTTTCTTAAGCCTTTCAGCTACATTGTTCCAGCCTTGAAAATTACAGATGACTGTTCTGCTGATAATTTCATTATTAAATTAATTATGAGTGGGTGGCAAAGGCTCAGCTCTTTACTTTTATTTTTTTATCTTTCAATTTTGTTCAGTGACTCCAGCAACAGGAGATGAGGGGAACATGCTGTTTTCTGATTACTTGCCCCTTGTTCCTGCAAGAAGGTTGCTTAGTTTGTAGCCACATGAGAGGATCAAACCCAACAGTACTCGCCAGCCTCCTCCTCCTCCCTCCTCCTCCTCTCCTCTCCTCTCCTCTCCTCTCCTCTCCTCTCCTCTCCTCTCCTCTCCTCTCCTCTCCTCTCCTCTCCTCTCCTCTCCTCTCCTCTCCTCTCCTCTCCTCTCCTCTCCTCTCCTCTCCTCTCCTCTCCTCTCCTCTCCTCTCCTCTCCTCTCCTCTCCTCTCCTCTCCTCTCCTCTCCTCTCCTCTTCTCTCCTCTCCTCTCCTCTCCTCTCTCCTCTTGGATCCATGGCTCACCTCCTCACCATAGTGGCAATATACATTTGCTGGCCAACAACAAACTCATGCCCACCACTCTTTGCTTCGTTTTACTTTGTTTTCTCTTTTACTTATCTACTTCAACAAAAATGTTTAAATTATACAAATTCACTTAAATGTTGTGAAAAACCTTTCCAGAAAAAAAAGAAAAAGGAGATGGTTTGCGCAGATTGGGATAGTTTTCCACTTTTCCCAAAAGAAACAGGAAATTGATGGCACAACACTAGATGTGAGTTTGCTTGAAGAAGAGACAGAACAGTTGCAGTGAAGAAGGAAAGAAGGCAAGCTGTCATTTGAAAGGTTAAGGTAAAATGTTTTTCACATCAGCTACATGTACTGGCTACACTCAAGTCACAGTGGTTCACTGTCAGTGCAAGGTCAAAACTAAGAAAAGATAAAATGTATTTCCTATTACTGAGAGTACAGGAGAGGAACTGAGGTACAATAACTGGCTTTTTCTTGAAGCAATACTAATTTAAATTATATCTAAGCACAGTCAATTCTCTGCAGCAATTTTTAGAGCTGAAAAATTATTTTAGAGTACAGAATCAACAAATCATCTGTAAAAATCATCCTCCTGGAATGGACAGTAATTTCATTATCCAGTAAAAACACTGACTCACCATACTGAACACAAAAATGTTATTACTGAGGGGATATTCAGCACTATGCTTTCTCAGGCTATACAGAATACTCCTTTTTATGTATATGCTTCAATTTCTGCTAAAACTAGTTTGACTTGCCTCCCAAATTCTAAAACTTACCTAAATCCTATTTTTTATTTCTTATTTCAATTTCTAATGAGAAAAAAAAATGACAACAAAATCCTATTTAAAATATGGTAGGATTATCATAGAAATGGAAATGTAACTCAGTTTGTTTGAAATAAATACTCTTTTTTTCTTCATTGTCCTGGGAGTGGAGGGGGATAATGGAGTTGGAAGATTCATGTCCAAATTCCTGCTTGCAAATCGCAGAAACAGGGGTCTTTTTGCATGCATAGTATGCCTACCAACATTTCTAAAAGCTGTCTTAAAATTAAAACTGAAATAGGGAGAAAAACTTCAATTTATTCCTTACCTGGTTGAGACAAGAATGCATTAGTCTGGAAATTATTACAGAACTGAGTCCTGTCTCTTAGCATTGCTTAGGCACATGAACTTTCTAGAGCACCAGATTCCTATTTTCATGGCAGAACACCAACTGCCCTCCCAAGCGATACTTCTCAAACTAACTAAAATTTATACACTGAGAATGAAATAGCTGGAGAACAGCCTAGCCTGAAATAAAAGTGCAGCTTGGCTGATTAGAACAGGGGTTACTGGGTCAGCAGGGAATGTCTCAGCAGATCGGAATTTCTGCATCAGCAGTCATTGTAGTGAGACAGATTTGCATAGAGGAAGGAAAACTTTATTTTTGTATGTGATAGCTTTCAATAACTTGGTTATTATTACTAGACCCTGGTATGCAGTGTTTGCAACCAAGAAAGACAGGGAAAAAAGAGAGCTTAGAGGATGTAGAGACTGGAGTCAGTATTACGGGAATACAGGTTCATTAGTACATTACAGTTGTCATGTGCAGAGCCACAAGGTTTATTGTGGGATGAAGATGAAAGCAAGACAGAAAGTATGGAACCTGATGGCTCAGCATTAAAAAAGTGAGATGATGAAAGGAGAAGTAATCTGTCTAGTCAGTAAAGGCCAATCTCACTTCCTTCAGTAAGAACTGTGTGTCCTGATGACCATGACCATCCGCAGCTCAGCACTCACCTCCTTCCTCCTGGGGGAGGATGCAGAGAGGAAGACAGAGAGATGGAGAGAGAGGGCGAGATAAGAGAGAGACCCCAAGTCATAACTGGGGAATTGTCAGAATTAATTACATGGTCATCACACAGACGCACTGAAATATTCAGTAATAGCCATGTGCTCTGCAAATATATTTAAACAGACTTATTAATCTGCATATTAAAGGATACATCTATGTACTTTGGCACAGAATATCATGCAATTATTTTTTATTTGCTAAGAAGACAGAAAATTGTTGGTCTTCTTGCATATGCCAGAATGTGTGCATACAGTTCATTTCAGAACAAGAAGTTTGAAATTTTGGTAATCTTGTAAGTAAGTGAGTTGATTTTGAAACAAAGATTAATTCTGGGCTAGAAAATATTTAATTGCATGTAGAAATTGGTTTTAACCAAATCAAATTGATTGAGTTATGAGACTCACCAATACAGTTCCCAAGCAGTATTTTTTTATTTCTCTAAAACTGAAAACTGTTTGGATACTGTTCAAGTTCTGGAATGAGCTGGAATATGAATTTTTCGACAGGATATTAAAACCACTCTATGAAGAATATACAAAAATGTGATGATCCACCTATGACAGCTGAACCTGAGATCTATAAGGAAAATAAATAATGAGAGAAAGGAATGAAGCTTCAGTGGCCATAAGCGAGAATAAAGAGGTATGAAAAGAGAGAAAAGCTCCATTTTGCTGAACTCTTCCACTTGAACTCAGCACAAGATTGGAGAACTCTGGGCATATGCTACCAAACAGCTTAAAGTTCATTGGGTGCCACATGAAATCTGAACACACAGGGGCAAAGGTCTGCTAAAAAGAAATTTAAGCAATGCTTTGAAAAATTTATTTGGAATCTACCCCTGGTACGGGGCACCAGGAGAACATTCACTGAATGTACTTGCATTGTCAAGTGATGACTCATTAGGACTGCAATAAAACATGGACTGAAGAAGGCATTTACTTTCTTAGGTTTCTGCTGCTGGAAGGAGGAAGTGCAGCTCAGGTACAGGGTGAAGTAGGTCCCAGTTTCTTGACTTAAAAAGAAGTAAGAATAAATGAGGTCTGCAAGGGATGACAAAGACAACTGCATCCTGGTACCTTCTATTTTTCCTATTGCCTACAATCAATGAAGGAACAAAAAAAGTGCACACTAGAAAAATCAACATCCCAGTGAATGGAAAAATCCCACTTATCCTCATTTTTTTCTATTCACTCACCAGAGACCTTTCTCTGGCATTTTAAACAAAACCTCAAAGTCTTCCAACTGTCATTAGTGGCAAAATATCTGTTCACAGAGGGAGTCTGGGATCCACTCTGAGTAAGAAAACAACTGATTTAGAGCAGGGGAAGGTCTGAAAAGCCCATAGTTTAATCTGAGAACTGTTTTTCACCCCCTGTCTCTTGACACACATGGTTGTAAGACTCATTTTCTACATTAACAGATCCGGATTCCTGGAGTGAAACAAAAGGTCTGTCCCTGCAGCAGTCCATCTGCGTGCTCCTGACAGGTGAGCAGTCCACAGCCATCACTCCCTAGGAAAAGGTCTCTCCCTTTTCTGACCGGATGCCAAACTGCACACCCTGGGTATATGGTGACAAAATATGTGGTCGCCTGGTTACCTCGGGAAGAGACATCACTGACAAGTACATCTATCATAGCCCTGCCTCTCTGATGCTGCAGTCTTTGAGGTAAATGAAAAATATTCTACCTTTGAGCAAGAAAGGGTGGCCTGTAGCCAAAAGACTGTTCAGGTATGTGAAGAGAAGAACACAATCTCTTGTGGACAGCTGATGGTACCCACTGAAAACAAATGCAGAGAACTTCAAGAGGAAGAATGGAAGGCACATATATCCCCCTCCTGGAAATGACTGCAGACAGCTCTAAATCCAGGGAAACTGAAAAGATGGCCATAGGATAAGGAGAGGAAAGGGTAGTTTGCAGATTCCCTCTCTCACCCAGTTTCATGGAAGCACTCTGGTGCCATGGGAAGTCACTGCCACTTAGCTAAGCTATCTTTGATTAGAGTATGAAAAAACCCAAAGTCTAGAATGGCAGAAAATGCACAACAAACACTAATGCACAGCAAAGCCACTATGCTACAACCCCAAGCATAATGGTGTTTATGTTCTTTTGATTCTTACCTCTAAATCATTAAAAAATAAATGTGTGTCAGCAAGATTAAAAATCATTTCTTCCATTCGCAGTCCAAGGGTCACTGCCATTGGTGGATCCTTAAAAAACAGAAAGCAAGGTTAACTACTTCAATATCTTTGTTATATGAGAATTACTTTTAAAAACTGCTGTATACAAAGTGTTCTGAAAAACTAGCACTGCAATAAATTTCTCCAAAATCCTTTCAGTATTAAGCTATTTTAATATAGCACTAGAAAAACAAAACAAAACAAAACTGCTGAACCTGCATGAGAACATTTGGAGAGCTGGGGATGTTGAAATATCCAGTTTTTTGAAAGTCAAGGCATTTGTAATCTGGCTAAATTGACGGGGATAGCTGGTGGCCATGTGTAAACCTGCACAAAGAAGGCTGTAAACAGGGAAGGACCTTCTCACAGAAGTTATATGTAAGAAAACCAATATTTATTATAATAAGAATGCACAACATTTTTCATCTTTGACTCTTTTATAAAAATATATAGGTATTTTGCCTGTCCACTCATGGGTAGAAAAAAGCTGACTCACAGAACAGTAACTACTTTTTTTCTGACCCAAGGCACTGAGTCAGCAGCAGAGGCGGAAACGAACTCGATGTCACACCCAGACCACTGCACAATTCCTCTGTTCTCTTGGCTTTTCTTCCCAACTGTTGGGCACACAGATCTCACCAAGGTCATAGTAAAACTAGGCTAGGAAAGGTAGCCATCTTTGCCAAATGATTACTTTGTAAGCAATCATCCTACACTGTGATAGGGAAGGTGTGATTTAAGAGGCCTTTTCAATTTCTAATGTTTCTGCTTTAGAAAAATACAAAAGGTAGTTAAAACCTATGCCTACTTCCCCAAATTGACTTTCACTTTGGATATATCATCAATGATTTGCCCATGCTTAGGCCTATATCACTTATTTTCCACACTTTCTGCTGCTCCATTATGTATCCTCAAACCCTGCACTTGTTCCTTCTCTGTGTCAGGTCCTTCTTCTATGCAGGTGCTCACTGATGAATTTCCAGGCTCTCCTTTATGATTTTATTGAAGGTATTAATTCAACAAGTCTGTAAGTATTCTTCTAAGTGTTCTTCAGCGTGCCTACAATCTATGGCACAATTCTTTAGGTGGTTCACAGGAATGGGAAAGCTTATGTAAGTTTGTTTGCTACAGATCATCCCTTCATTTCCAATAAAATACGGGATTCCTATCCCTGGATGAGATTCACTCAAAATGTTGCATCTGCTCATAGGTCAGCTTCCACACTATCAAATCACTTTATCTCAGCAAGATACCACGAACTGACCAATATCTGCAGTAACAGTTTGAGATCATTTAGTGTACAATAAATGTGAGATAATGAATATAACTTTGCTAGGCTTGCTAGGAAAGAGGTTAAGCCAATTTGCATTACCTTACATTTGTTTTAGAATAAGTAAGGCACACAAACAGTTCCTGATGCTTAGCTGACACCTGGTAACTAGTTTTATCATTTCTTTAATCATCTGTCTGAGCTTGTGGGGTTCAGTCAGCTTTTTTATGCTTAATGTACTGCAACGGACTTAAAATAGATGTGATCTTCTCATTAAAATAGGATAAAATTCTATATTTCATCATTTAAACTCTGACTGACACTAGCAGGTTTTCAGAAATCCTTTCTTAAATACCTTGAGATTAGAAGTCTAAAAGTTTACTAGCACCTGGCAACAAAATCACACAAAACATCAAATGATCATTTGTTAGTATTAGGATCAAAGGCTTCCCAATCAGGATCAGACATCTGCTACTCCACGGCTTCACAACGACAGAATAAAAGATGGCTTTTGCCCTCAAGCACTTAAAAACTAATAGTAAAATCTGAAACATAGACATATTTTGACCCTTGCTCATGAAAAAGTCAGACTTAAAGGGGAGAATAGTGTACAAGAAATTGTAATGATCCAAAGTTAGACCCAATTCTCTGGCAGTGACAGGAAATATTTTTATGTTGACTCTTGAACTCATTTAGGCTACCTTTCAGAAGTAAAAACCAAATGCAGGGCTTAGGAACATAACATCATCCTCTACGTAGTCTGCAGTCATGTTCACTGAATCTGAAAGTCACATGGCTGAATACAGCAGCAAGTGAAAAGGTCAGTTTTCCAAGGGGATGATTAAAGAACACACATTAACAGATTTGAAAAAAACTCATGTAAGATATTTAGAACACAAATCATCAAAATACTCTCGACTCTTGAGATTCCTCATCAAGCTGTAATGCTTTTATCAAAATGTCATCACATACAAACATGCGTTTCTCTCTCCTTTCTCTAGCATTTTTTTCTGTGCACAGTAAATTATAGTTTTTACTTCCTAGAGACAATATAATAAAGAGTATTTGCAATATGTTTCTTTACCTCAATCCCACGAACGTTAGGGCATGTGCATAACTTTATGCACAGGTGGTAACTCATTATTATTTATGTGAGTTAAGTTATTCACTGGAGTGCTTCCAAGACTGGAATCTCAAGCTTTTGATTCTCAGCTTCTTTTTTCCCCTTCCTGGGTAAAAGCAGACTTAAATGCGGAAATTTGCTATAACATACTCCATTATAATCCAATTTATTTTTATAGAAACTACCAACTATGTATCACAATTTCCTGCCTTGCCTCATATAGTTGAAAGACATAAATGTGACAAAGCTTTTATGATTTTCTTATTAGTAGTATTTTTGTAACCAACTATGCCTGACTTTATTACTGTTAAAATGGGATTTCCTATGTTCCTGTTTTGAGGAAGGCATGTGTAGGATATTGCTAGGTACCATATGTAAAATAAAATAAAGCAAAGATAATTAATTTCAGCTTAGCATGAAATCAGTCTGGGATCTCCCCATAACAACTTCTGCTTAGAAGAGTCACTACGATTGAATTTTCAAGACATGAACAATTCTTCCTTTAATAAATTGGCCAAAACTTGCACCACAACTGTTTAACAAGAATTAAACATCACAACCTAGCTCCTGCCATACTAAGTTCATTCCTTCACGTACAAAAATAGACAAAGAAAGCAGATTTGTCAGGGTCTTGTGGTTTTACAGTGTTTGCACAATGTAGAGGAACATCCCAGTCATCGTTTTACTGTCTTTCAACTTGAAGCAGAAGTTGCAGACTGAATGAAGTGCCACAAAGAACTGAGTGCTGAAAAGAAAGCAAGAAACATGTCCAGCTGACACAGATTTGAGCACAGAAAATCATGAAACTGAATAAAAGGCAGACTGAACTTCTGCCAAAATGGTATTTTATGCTACTTTGCACAAGCATACACAAAAGAGGAAACAATAATAAAGAAACAAATCTGGAAGTTTTCCCCAGATAATTTGCAGAATGAAGAAGCACAACTCTCTGGCCTGCAGAGGCATGATTTTAGCCAGATATGATTAGCATGCAAAAGAGTAAAGACCAGCTACAGCACTGTATACCAAAATACAAATTACTTTAGTTACGTTACTATGAAGGCACTAAACTGGAGCCAGACTGTCTGTCTGTGGACTTCTGTACTAGACTGGTCCATCCACTGGAATGCCTCCTGGGAGACTAGGTAAAAATACCCAGGGAGGACCAATATTTAAATGTTTTGACCAAGAAGAAAGTGACTGGAAAAGTGAAAGCCCCAAAAGCTCAGTGTCCATTAGTGGAAGAAAACTAATATTGTCTTGGAAGGTCAGGTTTCAGCACAAGATATTCAAAATCATTTAATTTCATAGAAAAATAATATAAACACACCAAACTCTAAAAATAAAATCTCAGAAAAGAAATAGATAAATAGACTGTCAGGCAGATTCATTAGGACAGGAATTTGTATGCATCAAGCCTTAAAAATAAGCAAGAAAACAAGCAAAATGTCTGAATAATATTTTAAGAATAGATTTTCAATGGGTGGCAGTCCTGAACAGACTTACAATAAAATTGACCTCTAGAAAAAGTGGAAATTCTCAAGTTAAGACCCAATATTTTTAGCTGAAAGACACTTCCCTACATTATATAGGAATCCTAGATTTAAGTTCAGCCCTCTCTCTCTCATAGGGGATACTTGTTCCCAGGAGAGCTTCATGTGAATGGCAATGGAGGAAGGGAATATATCTCTTCTTAATAACCATATCTGGTGGCTGATGAAGGAAAGCTCACATACTCCATAGGGAGTTTCTGTTCCACGCTCTCTAGGTGGTAGGAAATTGGACTCAGAGGTCATGGACAATGATGGAGTGAATGGAGAGGACAACTGGAGGTCATGAGAGATACACTATTAATATGAGTGGACAAGAACATTTTTATGAGTGAATTTGGGAATGTCATCATGGGTGCTAATGGTGACAGTTTTTCTGTTTAATGACTGGACAAGCAGAGAGTGAGCAATAAAAGGTTCAGATCCCTTTCCAAAGAAGTGTGCAAGGTTAATGTGGCCTCCTCAACAACTTCCTGTTATTGGTAATGCTATCAAAAATATGCAAACGTGATCATCAAGTGTTTTGATTTTTGCACCTGGAAATCACATTCTCCCCCTTATAAGGTCACAAGGGACTTTCACTCTTTAACCAGTTGCACCTTGAGTCACAGAATTTATGTGGGCATCCCTGCCCTCTGGATTGACCTGGGAGAAATGAATGAAACATAAATGCTTGGAGGTAGACAAAACTCCAGCTTAATCAGCTTCAAACCAGCAAGACTAACTGGAATGTAATGGAACAAGGCATACACACTGCTCACAGGGAGTAAGAATGCATCTCATAAACTTTTAACAGATGATGACATCTCCTAACACATGTCTTGTCACCTCAACAAATCCTCGCTTAAGCACTCAACGTTGTAGAAAACTATATCTGCCAACTGGTGCTCAGCTGCAAAAACCATCAGCAGCCAGACAAGTCATAATATAACAGTTCAAATGCCAATGTTCATAATTTGCTACTGCAGTAAATAATTAAAAATAGAAATGTACTGGTTTTATGAAGTACGAAGCAGATGAGCAAATGAGCTGAACAATGAGAGGTAGTCTTACTGCTGGGAGGAAGCATGGTTTCCCTGAAACCTAGCAGAAGTGTAGTGTAGTTTTTATTTTCTTTTTATGTTAGCTCTGACCAGCTCAATAAAATAACCACTATGCCAAAAGCCAGACAGAAACACCCATAGGTCAGAAAGCAGCAAGCCACAGAATATTGCTCTGGGTAAGTTTAAGTAATGCTGATCTCAGCAGTATAACTACATTAATTTCACTTGCCCTTGAGATACTCTTAGTTTATACAAGTGACCAGCCTTTGGCCCAATCTAGCCCACTTCAGTGGATTTTAAAGCTCTATTCTACTGGTGCCCAGATAAAAAGCAGAAAATTTTCCTGTGTTTTAAATGAGATGCTTACAGCTGCATCCAACAAGTTAAACTTTTTAGCAATTCACTACTTTTGCTTTTAACATGGTTATTATAACAGACCTACATAATTCTGAAATTAAATAATTATCACACCATGCAAAGTCCTGGACAAGTATATACCAAGGAGAGTCTCCATTCTCAGCTTCAGAAATTCTCAAGCATAAGTCGAAAATCTGTTCTCTTGACAAATATATGACATGAAACTTGCCTGCTGGATCCAGGCCTTCCCACATAATCTCTGCCAATGAATGCCCCCATTGCCTATGGCAGTGCTGGTCTGTTTTTCCTTTTTCTCTTTGACTCCAACCACTTGTCAAACTTTTGAAAGAGAAATTGTCTCCTGGTACCACTGCAGCTCTGGAGTGCTCCTGCACTCATACATTAGTCCCTCCGCCTGGTCCTAACAGCATAATGGCCACCTCCACATGCTGCATCTCCCCTCACTGCATTCCTGAATTGTAGCCGAGCAGAGAGATTTAAAGACTAATTTCTGAATATTTTAGTTTCACCTGGTTGCTGCAAGAAATAGGGTAAAGAGCTAGTGGAAAAGGGGAATGAAAGTTTACATGTTAAAGAGTAGATGGGAAAGAACTGAAGGTGAATATCCTTGCTTGTCTGTACATTCAAACTAGCTCAAAACCCAACATCTCATCCTTTGAAAGTACAAAGTGAGCACACTTGGTATAAGAGGATGCCTTCCCTTAAAGCAGTGTTCACGTTAAAGACTCACTAATCCAATTTAGAATATTTAAATATGGGGGAAGGGGAAAACCTTTTCCTGTGGATTTTTTTTTTTTTTTGTGGTTTATTTTTTTGGGCGTAAACTGATTAAGTTATACAAAATGGACTCACAAAATACATCACACAACCAAGCATCTGTGTGGCACCTTTATTTTTTTAAAATCAGATAGTAAATAATTGCAATTAAATAATTTAGTATCACCATTATTTTACATTACCCTGATTTTTTTTTTTTTATTGTGAAGTAACAATTTTATACCACCTTTCCTGGATGAACAGCTCTATCAACACTTTTGAAAGACCTTTGGGCTTACAAGACTTCTGCTGAGAACCTCACAATTCATTAACTGTTTACTGTCACAGCAACCCAATTTTTATAACAATCCCGACTTCAGCCTGGATTAAGACCTTGTTTACAGATGGAAATCATATGCAGAAAAGATAAGGGCCTCATCTTCTAAAGAGGTCATGCAGCAGAGACTGACTGAGGTCCAGCTGTGCTATCTTTCCCTTCTCCCATGTGTAACCTTTTAGGCACTTAGGCTCAGACACATCCCATCTTAAGTTCAGGCAACACTTCAATGACATGCAAAAGTTAAAGCCTACTTATGATAAACTCTCCCTGTATATCCTTTCTTACTGCTCTAGCCTCCTTGTAGTCAACAATATATATATATATGTATAAAACATATTCATTGGTAATTTCTCATTACCTTCCCAATCAGTTCTCTATAAATATGGCAAAGGTAGTCACTGCAGGAATGAAAAAAATCTAATACTTTTATTTTGCAGTCTCTGAAAAGGAACACATTTCCCTACTTGTATAGATGTCACCTATCAGTACAGAAGAAAAACAATTTTACTTAAAAATTCCTCTCTTTTGCTTCATGGTTGTCCATGACATTTGTTTACTGATGCTGATCTCAGCAGTATAACTACATTAATTTCACTTGCCCTTGAGATACTCTTAGTTTATACAAGCCAACTTTATCTGCTGTCAGCACCACTGGCTGTTAAAATGCTATTCTTGTTTCTAAGGGTTCTACATACAGAGTCAATTATAGCAGCAGATGGGCTCTTAAAGAACAGAGGTACTGGGATTTTTTCAAATATCCCTACTCATAACAAAGTGAGAAACCAAGAGGAATTACATTTCTGTTGCTGTCTCTAAGACAGTTTTCCAGGTTATTCATTGATGTTTGTGAGCTACAAAATGTGCTCTGATTTTTTTAATCACATACTATGTGATATTACGTAAACATCCTAAGGGCACAATCAAAAAAAGGATAAAAGGAATGACTATATCACTGGAGCAATTCAGCAAGTTCTGTGGCAGTCTATGGGCTACACTCAAAAGTGATATAGATATTGATGTTCAGCTAGGTTTCTCTCTTGTTTTGATAACTACAAGTTAGAAATGGTTCTGACAAAGTCACTGTTGTTACAGTGTTTGAAAAACAGCAGAAGAGGAGTTTTTGACAGGGTACTGAAACGTGCACTGATTTGTCACTGTGAAGCTGCAAAACAAGCAAGACTGTTTTTTTACTAGACATTAATAACTATCCTTATCTTAGCATTCCAAAAATTCAGATTTTTGTCTAGGCCTGTGATTTTTCCTGTTAGCTACTCTTTTAATAACCACAAACAGCTGTCTCAAAACAGGGAGGACTGGCCCATTCATGGTTATAATCCACAGGTCTGCCTTTAGACATTTCTAACTGGCTGGGGAGGTGTGTGTGGAAAGCATCTATTTCATGTACTGTTTCTCACATCCTTTTCTTGAGCATCTGATTCTGGCTGGAATAAAGAGGCAGGAAACTTTTGCTACACAAGCCCTTTGTCTGACATAGTATGGACATGGTCATGTTCTTAAATAGCTTTGTATTAATTTAACTTGAATGGCACAACACCTAAAAAACCTATATCCACATATGTACAGCTCAACATTCTCCCTGTCTGTTTTCTTCCTTTCCATAATTTGCCCTATTTTTTTGTCTTATCCAGGCTTTTAGCTCTATCCCTCCTAGCTGGTCCTTCCACCAGTCCCTTCTCCCCTTGCCCAAGCACGATAATCTGGGTTTGCACCACCAGCCCAGGGGGGCTTGCTGCTGACTCGGCAGGGAAGCTCCTGCTGCAACTGCACCTCTCTGCCTCCCTCACTCTTCCTCCTGCTCTCCTGCTCACTGCTGCGTGACCTGAACTGCTTCTGGATCTTACTGGAGAGGAGAAGATGAGTACAACTGTCTACTTGAGAAAGGGATTCACTCCCCGGCATTACTCAGCCCAGAGCCAGCCAAGGGAACCAAAGATTTAATGGAAAAGCTGGGGAGTCAAAGAATAACATCTGCAGCTGGCGCTGAAACATGTCTGTCTCTTACTTGCTCATTCTGCTCCATCAATTTCCCCATAAATTCACCCGTCACTCCAGTTTATTTCTTAGTTCTTCCTCTATGCATCCAAATAGTCCATTATTTCTATTTGTCCATTACCTCTATTGCCTCCCTGCAATGTGTCTTCCAACATACCTCAGGAGCTCATTCTTGTTCCTTTATAAACTCGTCTCTCACTTACAGCATCTGTTTCAGCCCTGCTTCATACAGTGCCTAGGATCTCTGCCTCATTTCGCTCCTTGACTTTTTCATATTAACCCTCTGAAAATGGGGTTTACTGTACACTTTCCCTCTACTTTCACCGAAGCCATGAACATGGAAGGTGAAAACACGTATATGTGAAGGTCAGATAGCTCTGATATAGTGAATTGACGCAGAATTCATGGCTCACATACCTTGCCATACTTCTGTGCATAGGATCCTGTGAGCAGTGAATGAAAAACTATGATTGTTTCATCCAAATCCCAAACAAATACACGCTGAAAAAAAGAAGTGAGGACAGTATTAGTAAACAAATAACATCAGTGTCCGACCTGGGGGGCTAAAAGTCAACTCAGTCCTAAAGTGTAACTAATTGCTTAACCAAACAGGCTTTCTCTGTTTCAGAAACATCATAGGAGTCAAACATAATTGTTAAGTTAAGGATAAACAATACTCTGGGATACTTCTCTGCAAGTCTTAATGATTCAAGGTTCTTCTTTATTTCTCCTGCATACCTAAAATTAAGTCTGGGGTAGAAGTGCTATATGCCACATATAATGTCATAGAGAATTTAAATAATACTGTAGGATAAACCAGATTATTCTAACAACAAAAAAAAAAAAAAAGAAAGAAACCCCTTATACTGGTGAGGGGTTCATTTTCACTGGTAAACTATAAAAGAAACAGGAAAAATGAAATGTAAAATGTTAGTCTTTTCACTGGAGAAGTTAAATCCTTTGAAAAGCAAAAAAAAATCTGTATAAAAGCAATGGCATTTACACTCAGTGCCCAACCTGTCACCCCAGGAGCACCTGAGTGGCCAAGTCCCAGCCACAGTCTGCCTTCTGCTGTACCTGGAGCTGGTCAGCGAAGGCACAGCAGCAGGGCTGGCCCGGGCTGCTTGCTCCCACTGCCGGTCTGGTGGCACCAGGGGACACACCACACTGGTGGGGAGCACACTGCCCTGATGCCAGAACTGGACTGTTTCACACAGGCACAGGCACTCCACTTTCTCCCCCTCCTCTCCTTCTCCCCCTCCTCCTCCTCCTGTCACTGTAAGGCAGTGCACTGCTAACACAGGAGTCATAAGACTATAATTACTCCATTGCTAAGAGGTCACCTGTGTTTTAAATCGTCACCCCATATATTAGGCAGATATATTTCTTCACTAAAGCACTGATCTTGCACATGCTAAACCACAGCCATAATTTCACTGATGTAAGCTGCCCCATTGAAATCCACTGACATGACTTACAAGCATGAGGACAAATTTGTGCATAAGTATTTGAAAGGCTATGGCCAGATGATCCTGCATATTTACACTGCATTCATAAATACATGTAATTAAGCTGAACAACATACTTGAGATTTCCTATTCAAAAACTGAAAGAAAATGTGACAATTTTGAATACAAAAGTCTCACAATTTTGTGGTTCTATTGCATGAGAAACTGAAAGACACACAATCTTAGAGCTAAAAAGTGCAAGGCTGAATCACAGTTACTTTTCTGCCTAACTTTGTCATAAAGAACAGTAACGCCTCATTGTACACGTATGTTAAAACAGCAACTAGTATCTGTTACACTCAGTTAGAGAGACTGAGTCCATGATGCTCTCTAAAATGCCTCAAGCTATTTCCACAGCTGTAGTTTTCAGAATTTACTTTTCATCAGAAGAAACCTTCACATTACCATTCATCAATTACCACAGGCATACCTCCAAGTCACTGTCCGGAGGGGGTGATGGATTATTCTTCCGCCCTCTACCCCGAGACTTTGACCCAGAACTCCTACATGTTCTCTCATCAAGATCTTTGATTGGCGTGGAGGGGCTCTGTACTGTGTCAAACTCCCCTGTAAAGTCAATTATTCATGGAAAAATTAGTACTGGATTTTTAAATAATAAACCTTTTTTTCCTCACAGCTAGACATGTCTGTATGCAAACCCAACCACAAGATGCACCTAAAATAGTTGTATAAAATCAGTGATAACATCTTTTTTTTTTTTATGTAGATGGAATCTGCAGATGCCATGTACGCTTTTGACTTTACCAAGGAAATGTTATAAAACTTAGCAGAATAAGAGAAAGATTAACATGACACATATGCATGTGTAGACATATATACAAATACACACGAGCACATGTAAAATATTGATAGATCCAAAGAAGATGTATTTTAAAAGTCACACTAGTGACTTCTCAAAACATTAAGTGCCTTTTAGTTAAAGTAGTTTACTTCCCGTGTTTGGAGTTCAGCTAAACTTATTTCCAAGTCCTGCGTTACTTTTACCAGAACACCCTTTGGCACATGTTCACACACTGGAAGAGGCAGTCGGCTTCCTGCTTCATCTCCTCCTCCTGTGTCACCAGCTCTTTAGTAAGGTTCACTTTTTCTTTTTCTTTTTCTTTTTTTTTGTCCACTTCAACTCTGCCGATAAATCGACAGAGGGAAGTCATAATATTGAATGCTATATTCCAGTTACTACCAGAAAGAGGGCAAAGCCAAATTTGTTGTTTTCTAAGCATCAGCTATTGTCTGCTGGAACAGGTGCCCAGAGAGACTGTCCATTCTCCATCCTCGGAGATGCTCAAAACTCCATTGGACACAGCCCTGAGCAACATGATCTTAGTTGGTTTGTCCATGAGTGGGTTGAACCAAGTGATCCACAGAGGTCACTTCCAGTGTGAATGATTGAATGTTTCTCTGATCTACCCTGAGTCATTCACCTCATTCTTCCTCTATTAACAAAGAAAACAACTCTAATCTAGCAGGCTCTAAGAAGAAAAAATAGGCTGCAGTCTCAATTAAGAATCTGTGCATAATGTAACACAATAGTTAAATTCTTAATCTCTTCCATCATTTATTTATCCCTTACAGTGAACCACATACAGAAGATTATTAAAATAAATACACTGGGAAGATATATTTATATATCTTGACTGGAAAAATACTGTTGTATTTCTTGGAAGAATAAAATTTAAGCCCATAATACCACATTCCTGAATTGGAGCTCTAGACATTGTCAGGAAAGAATTCAAGATTAAAGGAAAAAAAGTAAGAAGAAAGTTAGTTCCCAAGCCTAATGGTTAGGACATTTACCCAGAGAAGGACATATCTAGGTTCCACTGTCTTTTCCAGGACACACGGGTATATTTGACTGAACAACTTATATATATGAAGTATAAAAACATATTTTCATAACCAAGAATCCACATCCCTCTACTCCCAAGTGGAGGGTGATGAATTCTCCATGAAACAGGAGGAAATCAAATATGTGTCTCTCAGTTCCCAGGAAAGTACTGAAATTATTCTGCTATTGCCTGGAAGAAGATACTACTACTTTTTTCTCAAACTAGGTGATGACTAGTTCAATGTCGCGAAACCAATGTGCTTCTCTGCTTGTGCAGAACAGAGCCAAGCTATCAGGCAGCAGCTAAGAAGAGATTTTCAGAACTGCAATTTGAGAATTTATTCCAGATATCATTTTAGGTAGGCCTGTACGAATTTGGATATATGCATATAATATGCATTTTATAGTACCTTCTTTTTCAGGTAAAATTCTTATTTGCCAAGAAATGATGGGAAAATTTAGCAGCAATTATAAAATCAAATGAATAATGTTCCCTTGCTGTTTTGACTTTGTCCCTACAGAACAGAGAGAGTTCTTCTTGACTAATCACTTCCATTTCCAGCACGGTGTTGATGTCAGTAAGGATACTGCAGGCAGTGAAGCGATCAATAAGGTCACATTATCTTAGTTCTTTCCTCATAAGAAGAACAGCAAAATATACTTTGGTAAATGTAAAAATGTAAAAAAAAAATAAAAAGCTTCATAATCCTGGTGCAGTGAAAACCTACACTGTCTTCAAAAGAAGTTCTGAGTGCAAGAGTTCTGTATGAAAATATGATTTCCTAGATTTTTCTGACAGAGTGGAAAAAATATCCCAAAACAAAATCCCAGAAATGAAAAGACAAAAATTAAATAAGTTAAGATGAATGTTTACATTCTTACTACAAAAGCCTTCATATTTATAACATTTCAACATTTTACAAGAAAATTAAGATTCATTTCTACAGTAATGTATTAAAACATCTGTTCTCAATGACTGTGTTTACTCTAATCTACCAAAAATAAAATATAAAAAAGGGCCTGTTCTAAATCTTCTCTGAAAGTATTCAACAACTGAAGTAAATAACTTCAATTTTCATTTAGCATTAGCCATTACCAGTTGCCCCAGGCTTCTGCTTAGGTCAACGCTGTACATGATTGCATAATTATCCATTAATCAGTACTGTAACTTATCACTGTACCTTGTAAGTTCTAGATATTTAAAGCCAACTTTATTTCATTACGTTAATCTCTAGATCTGAATGATCAGCTGTCTCTTACTTGAACGCAAGGTATGCATCTATTTTAGAACTGCAGAAGTCAGTAGTGCATGTTTTTTTGAACAACTGTAGGCTTAATTGCTTGATTTGATTTTTACCAACAGCAGGCTAAAGGAGCAACTGCATTTTCTTGTCCTCCATTTGCTTTAGAAATGAGGTCAGTGCTGATAAAAGGATAACTTATTAAAAATTTAGCCACGTAACATAAAAGAATGTGAGAAATTCTAGTACCAAAGAGTACTGAAAACACTACCCTCATGAAGAATTCCTACTGCCGCTCATATTAGACAGAAATTTTTACTGCAATGTTTGAAATTTTTTAGGTTTTCCAATATTCAACACATACCTAATAAATATATTTCACAGCCTCCTCCCACTGGAACTATGAGCAGCATCAGAGATCCAATAAAGCAAGAGGAAAATGTTAAAACCAGAACATGGAACTTCTTATTTATCAAAGATATTCATGCACTGGTTCATGTCCAGCATGAAGCCTTTCATGCTGTGGAGACCTTGCAGCAGCTCCAGTTGGAGGACAGGGAGTTACAGTACCACTGTTACAAACAGAGGTGGTCTTTCATATTCAGAACATTGTTTCCCACCTGTAGTTTGATGTGAACATCCGCTCCTCCCTGCAGTTGTGCCATGTAAGCAGGAGAAAAGAGGTGTGGACATAGTGTGCATTATAGACCTAATGCCGTCTCCTTGAGAAGGTGCAAAGGGTGACTTCATTGCAAGTACCAAATTAAGAGAGAAAAAGCTCTGCTGCATCCCAGTAACTGAATTGGAGCTAATATCCCACCAGTGATTCACCTCGCCTAGCCCTGGACATATGAAAGTGAAGTGTTTAAACATGAAGCTTTTACCCAGGCCTGCTTCCTCTGCTAGAATTTTACCTGCCCTACACTAAATGTACTCATGTACTCATCAAAGGTACTCAAATGTACTTGTCTCCCGAGGCCTTATCTCAGGATTCATCTGACTTATTTCAGTTTGAGATGAAGTGTCCTTGGAGATACCTATTTGTCTCACAGATACTCTGTGGTAACAAGTGCATTTTGAAAAATCTTAATGTAGAGCAGACACATACGAACACAGAAGTCCATGGGAAGGGTAAGGAGCTGAGCCTTACACAGATGTGGGATGGATGAACTACTGAGCCCCTTCAAATCCACTTACGAATTGACTTTTGTTACATATTCTTACCAGAAAGAGCAGCCACAAGATGCCTTCAACATGGCAAATCTTTTTTTTCCTGGCTTGTAATGTGTTACTGCTTGTTATGAGTACCAGAAAGAGTAAAGTCTATTCCAATTTTCATCCATTTTCTTTACTCGGTCAATAAATAAAATTGTAACTGATATTAATTCTTGATCTGATGGAGTTTTATTATGAAAATGATAAATCTTGTATGTATGGAGAGTACTAGAGGCTTTGATTAGTTATTTGAACTAATAGCTAGCAGAGATGGACAGAGTGAAGCGCCTTGCTGTGTTTAATCTTACATTTCAGTTGGAGTAAGTCTTAAGGACTGAGCAATAAAGTCTTGTTAGACAGCAAGTGAACACGGTGAGCGCTGAAGCTCTGCAGTATGATCTATTGTATCTGAAGTGATCTCCAAGACACTGCACCTCACTGATGGAAAATTATATTTACAGCTACACAGAAGGGCACAGGCATGTCATGTATTCTCGAAGTGGGTGTTGTCATGTAATCTCAGCAGAGGGTCACATGATCAGTGCAACACTTCACAGAAATAAAGAGTACGTGGGCAGATTTTTAAGTTCAGATGCACAACCTGCTCAACAGAAGAGAAAGTTCATATGCTTAAACAATCCACAAACAAGAAAAATCCTTACTGTTTCACAGATGTAAAGCCTTAAATATTTTTTCAACCTGTTCAAGCTATCTAAGATTCCTTTTCTTTGTCAGTGCTATTCAGTACTAAAGGAGTTTGTAATACATGGTAAATTTATACAGCATTTCTAGAGAACACAGATACATAAGGGGAAAACACTGATCTTCTCAAAAAGGAACAAGGAAAAGTACATAGGATGTGCACAATTATCCAAACATCACTTGTGAGTGTACTTCATATTCTTTTAAAGATATTTTACTTATGATTTGTGTCTGTTATGGATGTCCTGCAACTGTTGGAAATTTAACTTGATTTCAAATTACCTTTTAGCTTTTTATCCCCTAAATTTGTGTTCTGAGACTACTGAATAACATTTTATATTTTCATCAAAACACAAGGGGATGTGCATTACCCTGTATTCATTCCATACAAGACTACACCATATCACAAACATATGCAGGCACACACACACACACTTTAAAAATCAGCCTGAGGAAAACAGCTGGCAAGGAAAAATTTAAACTCATGCAATTAAAATTCCAACTTTTTTAGTAAATATGAAGTACAAGGCCTTGTTTTAATTTTAATTATTACCCTTCTGTTGTACAAACTCATTATTATAATACATTATTTTTTTCTATTATACTTTTCAGTGAGATGTTGCAGTTGCCAGGATGAGAAATAGGAAGACTTATAAATATCTGATTTTATCTGATTTTGTGATTAAAGCACATTTCCCCCCCACCTATTCAAAGCTTAATCCAAACCCCAGTTTGTTAATCTTTTTATAATTTCTCACCGTCTGTGGGTAAGGTGGACCTTAGGAGGCTACTTAGGTTATGATTATGAAGCATAATACTGAGCTAGATCTTTAAGAACTTCCTATATAACAGAAACAATACAGGAAAATGAGCATGAAAAAGCAGGCACTGTTCACTCAGTAAGAATATCACACTCATCTGACTGGGACTGTGAATTCCTAAACTAGCCCAGCAGGATCTTCATAGCTCTGTACTATACTATGCATAATTTCAAATACATAATTTTAACTTTTCTTTGCTTCAGTCCCATTTATATTAAATGGGGGGGAAATAAATTGGTGAGATGTTAGGAAACTTAAAAACCTAGCATGTAAAGAAAAGAAAGAAAGAAAGAAAGAAAGAAAGAAAGAAAGAAAGAAAGAAAGAAAGAAAGAAAGAAAGAAAGAAAGAAAGAAAGAAAGAAAGAAAGAAAGAAAGAAAGAAAGAAAGAAAGAAAGAAAGAAAGAAAGAAAGAAAGAAAGAAAGAAAGAAAGAAATCCGTATTAACATTTATGTTTTCACAACATGTATGGAATGGAGCAGGTAAATGACTGTGAACTGGGTTAAAATGACAATGAATAAAAGGTGAAGAGCTGCTGTTACCTGGCAGCAGTGTCCCAGGAATACAGCTGTGTAATAAACTACTGTGGTGGATGTGCACAAGGGGGCAGGGCTGGGCAGGCACATTCAGCCTCCCAGTGTCTCCTGATTACATTGCTTTTGCAACTTCAACTACTTCAGAGCTATTTTCTTAAAGATATTTGTGCTAATAACAGATTGCTCTATTCTTAGATATCTAAATTTGTGAAATAGCAAACACAGCTTGTATACATTTGACTGAAGCCCATGTACTCTTGCGAGCATGACTGGGGCATAATTAAATGAACATTATATTGTTTTAAATTCTTTATAGGAATACTTCAAAACATATAGGTGGATATCTATGAGTAACAGGAGAGCTCATTGAATTTTTATTTCAAACTTTACTTAAGGTTTTTTACCGTACGGTTGTTTTTGGTACTAACAGGTCCCTACCAGACTGTTAATGTTTTTGAAAACTTCTTCCTCCACAGACAACCATGTCAGTCTGCAAAGAGCTTTATTTGAGTAACAAACAAACAAGACAGGTTTCCTAACTAACTAAACAAACAAACAGAAGCTTATAGTGGCTGGTTTCAGTTTTCTAAAAAGCACGAGCTTAAAAATGCCAATATTCAAAAAGATTAATATGGAAATCTTGTCTTTATACAAGCACAGAATAAAATACAAAAATTGTTTTCACCTGAATGTAGATCTGTACCTGGTTGACTAGTCAGGCCAGGGAGAGAGTCCTGTAACTGATAGGTTGATGATGATGATGAAGTGCCATCAGCCGTGTTGTTTGAGGTCATATATGCACCATATGTTGATGCTGAGTAATACTGTGCATATTGATTTTGGCCAAAAGCTGTGTATGATGGATAATCCTAAAACAGCAAATGTAGCAGAGTATTTAATTAAGCAGAGTTACAAGTGATTTTTCCATTAAGTATTTCGAAGTGTGCAATCATATGACTTTTGCAAGAGTTTTGGTTTAGAGTTTAGTTTAGAATCTTTTTTTAATTTAAGGATATTTAACATTTTTTAAATTTAAAGATATTTACTAAAAGACTATGAGGAGGTTGCTGAAGTATTTAAATGCCAAAATACGCAGCTAGGCTTCCACTGTGATTTTGATGGCTTTCCACAGAAAACAGAACTGAACCACAGTGAATCTAATTCAGCATAATAGATATAAATTAAAATAACATGCAGTCATTGGAGTTATATAAATCCTTTTGTAACTGGAAAACAAAAATGTTAATATTCATACCTGTTGTGAACTACTGAAGTTTGTAGAATTTGAAACTGAATTGTTTGCATAAATAGTGGATGATGGTGTAAAACTAGAACCTAAAATTAAAAAATACAATTAACTGTGAGAACCTGCTTGCAAATCAAAATAAAATTCTAAATACAATATCCTGTGTTAAGATACAGATGAATAAGAAGTACAACACCATTTTATTTTCTATTTAAATAATAAAAGACTCTAATGAACCTTTAAAAGAAATGCAATGCTATTTCCTCGCATACAGGCATACATTCTTCATACTCTTCACACCATGCAAGGAAGATACTGGCAGTAAGTCATTACACTGATCAAGAAAGCATATTTCAGTTTATTGCAGTGTCTCACCTCTCCTCAAGTATTGTTTTTCTATTTTGCCCTCAATTCTAAGTTCTAACACTTCAGTGTATGTTCATGTACGAAACAAAAAACTTTTCAAAGAATATTTTATTGATTCAGGTGAATGAGACACGTTCTTGTTTTCAACATGACAAATGATTCATATTGTAATTCGTAATATTTAGAAGATTAACTGTTGTATAAGAAGCTTAAAAATTATCCAAAGAAAACAGGCTAACAGTGATCTAAGGGTAATAAGTGAATTTATAATTGAATAATAAATGAATGTATAAATATGAATTAAGGAGAAATTCTAACAAGTTATGTTAAACCAAAGAGAAACAAGTATCAAATGCTGTCATATTCAGAAACATGGAAACAAGGAAAAGTAACTTGTGTACACTAATAAATACAACAAATGCTTCCAGCCCTGTCATGTGATTCCACTCCATAAAAAAATGAAGGTACAAATAGTGACTGCATTACATGACCAGATGTAAACTAACAGATGACCAAAAGGAATACATATATGCATATCAGTACTGGAAAAAAATATTTAGCTTTAAATTTTACAGGCAAAAGTAGCTGCTAATGATAAGCGTACTTGCCCGAGTTCACAAAAATGAATGGAAATGTAACATAAATGTGAGGGAAGAGGGGGCTGTCAGCAGCAGTGAGATGGGACGAGTCCTGTTGGAGATGGCTACTCACCTGGCATCTGATAAGAGTAGGGTGTTTGACCTGGCTGGGGGGTGGAAAACCCTGGGCTGTAACTGAGGCACCCGCTCTGCAGTGGTGATTGGGTCTGTGAGAGCCCACTTTCCGTCTTGATGCCTGGCAACATTACACCCAAATCTGTATAAGAAATTAATTTGCAACTGATTCTTTAAAATACTTTATTACAGTTGGGAAAATAACATTGAAAAAAAAACAATCAAAAAACATTCACATCAGCATTGATCTTACTTCTACATAAGGAGAAGTAATAAGAAGTCAAATACCGTAAGTGGGTAAGCTGTACGGCTGTCCTGTCTGTGAGTAGGCTGTGTAGACGGCTGGTTGCTGCATTCCTGAATACTGGGTTTGTCCAGCATAGGCAGACATTGTTTGAGCTGCTGGTGTAGAAAGAATGTGTGGATAGGGCCTAAATATCAGGAAAAATAGCATTACTGTGGCAACAAATACTTTGTATGTTGATTCAAGCAATAAAGCAAAGAAAAAGGTTTAAAAGATGTCCAAAGGCCGTTCATTATTCTGCCAACTGTTCCTCTTCTGGGATTTATTCCATCACCCACTGAAATAAACTGAAAACCATTCTGGCTCACGTTCTCCAGGGCATGGTGAATATTTTGTGCTGTCTGATCACTAAAATTTAATTCTTAAGCTACTGTGTCCAGCTCTAGGTGGACTGTGTCACCGCTATATGGCTTTATGTGGATTTGAGCCAAGATCAGTCTGCTTAAATCAGAAAAGCCTTTGTGTTTTTTTTAATCCAGTGGAGGGACGCTTGGATTAGAAGAATAAAGGAAATACAGAGGTGAGCATTAAAGCTACTACATCATGTCCTCTGGGTATGGTTCTGCTTCAACAGACACCTAGCCTCTGGCTTCAACAGGAGGTGGATCATGCCCACTGAGAACAGCATGAAAAATATTGACGGCAATACTTGGGTAACCAGATGGGCTTTAAACATTTGGAAAATATGGTCTAGGAAAATTGAATGGAAATAAAAATGGTCTTTTATTTATAAATACTGGGGTTTTATAGAGAGATTGAATAAAATCAAGTTTAATTTTTTTGCCCTCCGGAGTTGCAAAAACACATAGAGGAACATTTGTCTTGGATTGTTTTGTAAGTCAAATAAGACTTTATGGACCAAGAGTTGAATAAACACACTCTGCAGAATTACGCTAACTGAAACCTGACCATTAAAAGCCATGACTAAATTTCAGATTCTACAGGGTTTTTTTAATTTTTTCTTTCTAATTAGTTCAGTACAGTTGGCAGCAGTTACTATCCGAAAAGGATTACTCATTAATTTAGATGCCAATAAATTATTACAGTAGATTAAAAATTCTATTAAACCTTGTAATATATTTGGCCAAAAGTATCAGATACAGTTTGCCAAAACCTGTTTTAAGTGGAATAAGGTGGACTGTTCTTAGTTCAGGCACATACTTTCTGTATCAATAAATATTCACTATTATATGAATGCAAATTTGTTAAAGAAACTTGAAAAAGCCTAATTACCTACAGTTTCAGTGGTTTCTCTATATTGAAGTCACATAGGTAGTTGTATCAAATAAATGGAAACAAATAGATGACATACTGGAATGAAGCACCTTTGTGCACAACACATAGTAGGACAAGCGAACTAGTAGACTGCCAACTGCAGCAGTTTCATATAACATCTTCAGTGCTTTTTCCTGAAGTTCCCACTCCTGGATTCATGTGATTGTCCAAGGGTTTATTTTCCTCAAAAACTCAAAAAGATTAAAAGCTAATCCAATTTATTTGATTTTTAAATCTTATGATACCAGAGCAGGAGAAGGAAAGGGCGGTTCAAGGCTGTGGAACGTTTGGAAGTGTTTGGCAATGCTGGTGCTGGGAAGGTCTGTGACAGGGTTACCCCTGAGTAACTCATCTTGCACATGCAATTGTGATTTCTAAATATAAACTGTCTTCTCCAAAATATGTCTGTGTACATTGCCAGCACTGTTAAGATGCTCATGTCTGGGAACTTAATAGTCTGATTTTCTCGTTCTGCTATGCGCAGTTATTCAAGGGTATTTCTTGTGCAGCAATATCATACTGCACAGAGCAGGATCTGACTGCAGATATGTAAGGAAAAAAAAGTTGGAGAGCGAATTAATTCTGATAGAGTCAGTACTGAGGCTTAAGTATTTCCCTTTCTCTCTGTTTCTTCTGCATGTTTGCAACAAACCACAGAACTGCCTACACCCAAGGTCAACTCCCTATAAAAGACTAGAAGAGGTGCAGACACTAACTTGGAGGGATATATCTGCGGAGAGTACTGGTGCGCTGATCTTGGGCTGTAGCCACTACTTGTTATTACTGCAAAACAGAAAACAAGAGTCCAGCAGTTAGAAACATCATGAGACCAATAGAGCCAAAGAGTCTGAATGCTCATGCAGCAACATCAGCAGAGAAGCTTACTGAAATGGACAGCTTTTCAACAAAGTAGATGTCACCTGAACTGCAACATCTTAATACAAAAATTAAAACACTCCCAAGTAATTCATTGTTGTACAGAGCTCTTTAGTTGGTACGGATATGTCATGCTTTTTCAGCTTGACTGACATGTTTCTGAATATATTGCAGAGGCAATTTCATACATAATCTGATCCACACACCACAGATCTTTCAAATTTGCAGATTGTATTAAAATTAGTAGTTAAAAAGAATCTTGTGATTTAACATATGGTACTGCATGGGACTGAAATAACATGCACAGACTTTTAAAGTCTCACATTAACAAGTTTAATTTTCATACTGGATAGGAAAAATACATTTTATATGGATGTGGTTAATTTTAGTTAGCTTAGGTGATGAACGCTACTGTATTCACTACTAAAAAACAAATAACAACAGGCCAGCTCGACTAACAACAATATTTTTATTTCAAAATGAAGCAGGAACAGTCCTGTCCAGTAGCCATCAAAATTGTGTATATCTCTACTATTCACATCTGCATTCTTCCAAGAAAGCTAACAGAACAATAGTCATATCCCATTAAAATTTCATTCAGAAGCAGTGCTCACACTGGATTAATTCCAAGTGTTTGGAAGTTTCTCTTTCCTTTAGCCATCTGTCTTGACTAAGACAGATGTATTCCAAATATATGTACTCTAAAGTGTTGAACGAATCCCTTCAGAGCAAATCCATACTGGGCAAACATACAGAGTGTCTTTATTAGGCCATCTGCTGTTCATTCACTTTTCAAAAGATTAAAGTAGTACACAACGAAGCACTGGAATTTCTTTAGTCTAATCAATCATAGTTATACTTCAAAGTGCACCCTCTTCCTGAGTTGTTCATAATGGTAGTAGAAATGAACTTTCAGAATTATGTAAGTGACAAATAGCTTTAGATTCCTAACTATTTTATGAAACATGATGTATTTCTACATTCAGGCCTAATTAACATCTTTGAGATCTCTTGCTTTGAACATAGGCAGAACTTCATATTTTTAAAGATAGTTTAAATGCATTTAGAACATGTATGACTTAAAAGGAAAATACAGTAGAAGTTAAATAATTAGCTTCTTTTTTAAATGTGTGGTTGAGTACGGCTTGAAAATAAAGAAGAATTGGATAATATTTTTTTTAACATGTGCCACCAAATTTCATAAAAGAGTTGCTGATTATAAAGATATTGAGGGTTTGCCTATGATGGAAGTCTGTTGAATTTAATTTTGTGGGGGTATTCTTTTCTTTCGGAGAATGCCTTTCTGTGGTTTAAACTCAATCCTCAGAGTGATCCACTAGGTAAGCAGACAGCTATTCCCAGAGTTAGATGAACCTATAGCTGTATATATCAACATAATCAGTCCATAGAACATTAAAGGATGCTCTCAGTCATTTAAGGCTTGAAGAGTAATTAGTCTTCCCTGTTTTATCCTTAAGACCTTTCTAAAGACAAGCAATAGCTAACAGAATGACCTTGGTGATTCTAAGGGCAAGGAACTTTTGTGATCCATTATCAGCTTATCAGATCGTTTTTTGCCTGTACTGCTCCCCTTTTTGTCTGGTCATTTGCTAGATGACAGCTCACTTGATTAATCAGTTTAGTTAAAGTACATTTACCATTCCACCACACCCTGATGTAAACTAGAAAAAAAGAATGACTGTTCATTTAAATCACTTAAACTATCAAAACATAAGGTTTTTCAGCAAAAATTGTCCTGCCTGCTTTTTCACTCTTTCTGCATATACCTTATTTTATAGATTCAGACAACAAAATAAAATACTTCTGCAATGTGTCTGGTTTTGTTTCCCTTTTTTTCCCCCTGTACTTCCCTGATGATACTATCGGTTGCAGAGAAGAGATAGAAAAAGATATAAGTGCCCCCAAAGTTATTTGTGTACCTTTCAAACTAAAAACTCTATTCCTTTCACTCTTTCTTGCTTGTCCCATAGATTTGTGCACATTTTAGACTGTGAGATGTTTGAGAAACACAGGATGTAAGACCTACCATAAGAGAACATTATGACTGAGTAGAGCTTGTGGACCATGCCTGCATCTCATAGATCAGATGGGTAATTCTAAGGTTTATTAAACAACTTTCACTGTTGGATAGCCTCCTAACCCTACTTCTGAGAAGTTTTGGCAATGGAGGAGATGGTGGAGGCAGGTTGTTACGGTTTTTAGATGGTTTCTATAAGTGCGCCACTTAGCCATTTATATGAATGAGGCTAAACACTGTTTTATGTTGCTTACATTAAAAACAGAAAACAAACAAACAAACTTTCTTTTCTGGAAAACTCAAATATTTCTAAGACTTCACTACTTGAATTGCTCTTCAGGGCCAGTATAAGACCCTTGTTGTCTCAAATCTCACTATCGTGCTGAGGGCATATTCCAGTCCCTGGTAACATTGATTCACAGAGGGGACAAGAAGCTGACAGCCAGCTCCTACCAGCTACTCTGTTAGCTCAACTGGCCAAGGTGGCTGTGGAGAATTTAGATGACCATAAACCGTTCTGATAGCATATGTTGGATTCAGTATATTAACACCAGCTGGAATTTTGTATTTTTTCATTACATATCTGGAAAACTTTGTGCAAAGAGGTTACATTTAAAGGATCTAATTTAAATAACAAATCACAACGTCAAAACACAAGGGTATCAAACATAGGTTATACAGCAGTGATGCTTCCTAACTTTGCCTTTATAGCCTTCAGAAATTGTTTTCTACATCCTTTTTGTGTGTAATCAATACTAAGTAAAAAGGATGATGAGAACTTTAAATATGTGTCTCCTTCTCCACTCCATTAAAATAATAAACAGTTCTCAAATTAATCTGGCACTGTAAGCAATACAAACACAAGAATGCATGCACTCACAGTGCAGCAGCTGCAGCAAATTCAGAGAGTAGGGAAGCTCAAGGCTCTTCAGCTCTCCACATCCTGTGAATACCCACCCCAATGGAAGTCTGCTGCAGGACCACAAAACTTCAAATCAAGTGTACCGATATTAATTACTAGCTGTCATTCTTTGAAGAAAAAGGAGAAGGAAGGGGGGTGAACAATGTGATTCTCCACCTGGCCAACCCTGGCTAAGATGCACAGTCTCTCCCAGGGGCAGCTCTGCAGGATGGAGGAACTGGGGCCCTGAGTGTGAGCTGCAACACATAAGCTGCAGTCCTGAGCATCAGCTTGCCCCATGGCCTGGGCAAGGCTACTGTGGCAACTGTCACTCTAAATTCAAGAGATCTGTGTGCTTTATTTTTCAACTTTTCAATCAAAAATTGGGATTCATCACAGTTACCTGTGAAGCCTAATCTGTCTCTCCTGCCCTACACCTCGCAGTCTGACCATCACTCTCTGCATTACAGCTGGTCATTAGGGACAGAGCTGGTTACTTTACACCCCATAGGGCTCATTCAGCCTTATGCTCAGCTTCAGGACACATCATGGGTTTTTGACAGCCCTTGGAGCATGGAAATCAATTTTAATACTTAGAATATTTGAAGGAGAGGATTTCTGCATGGCAGACTCTCAAATGAATCTCAGCACAAGGATTTATTTTTTCACCCATTGTCTCGTTTCATAAAATATTTAATAACATACCTAAACCTGTCCCTACTCAACAAAGGATGCTTGAGTCCTTCTGAACTATGCTTGTATAAGACAGAGTAGGTGATATCCCTGCTAGTGGCCTGCATGTCTAGGCATCCTCAAGAAATGACCTCACAGGTGCTCTGAAAGCTGCACGAAAGCACTAGTATTATCACCTTGTCACAGCTGGGAATAACACACTTATGTGGCTGATTATTAGGAAAAACCAAACTATTCAATGTTGGACTTTGTTATGCACTATTTGCAGTTGCAGCTGGTTTGTCTGAAATGACATCTTTCTACTATTCATTATTTACAGTCTTTGTCAACCCATTAAACTTCCCAAATAACTCGGTAGGTTAAAAAGTCAGAGACATACTTTTTTGGTAAGTTTTTATTGTTCTTTAGCACTTCTACAAAACTGAGCCAACCAAATTGTCTAATTTTCTAATCTACTGTCTACCAGTAAAAGGCAAGTGTGAAAGTAATGGATTTTCTCTTTATGAAAGGCTCAGTGCGTTATCAAGGCAGCTCTGCGTCTCGCTCTGATGATGAAGACTGCACGAGACTCAGACAGGCAGACTTGATTCTCCACTGTGAATGACCATACTTATTTAATACACGAGTTTGTGGCCTAAATGGGGAAACAGGTTCATATTTCTTTCAGGTATTCAGGCAGCTAATGAGAAAAATTATCATGTAAGGCTCAAACTCCTGCCTTTTCTGGAGGCATTGATTGTTTCCAAACCTCTGAAACATAGAGATCTCAACACTTCTTTTGAAGTCAGTGGAAGCTAATGGGTGAGTGGCATCTGGGGAAATCAAGCTGTTTTACTTAGCTATCTAAACCTGAACTGAAGGCTGCAATTTTTAGAACCCTTTCATGAAAATGTTGCCTTGGTCGTGTTTTACACATGGAATCCAACTCAGATGTCTTACATACATGGTAGAACATGATAAAATTTCATCAACAATGACAAAATCATATATATGGTTGGAGATTTTATAATCTGCAATCATTACTAATACAATTCTAGGCTAGACTAACAACACAGTGGAAAAAAAAAGCTCACTTTTAGCCAAGACTATTAATTTTTTAATGGAGCTTGTTAGATTTTATGTTGATGGGGTTCCTTTCAGCATAATCATAATGAGGACAGTGTTTTCATTTTTTTTCTAATCAGTATACATTTGCTTTATATATCATAAAAGACCTTTTCTTCAAGTACTAAATTTGTAATAAATAAATAAATAAACTTTTCTGAATAACCAACTTCAGAGAATATCTGCATTTACTGATGCATAAAAACCAATGCTAGAAACACAAACTCAATTTTAAAAACATTTTCATTGCAAAGAAATATTGTGATTTCCAAATTATTTTAAATAGGGCTTGACTACTTAAGTCTACCAAAGTAATAATAGTAAAAGCGTGAAGTGGAGATTCCTGGCTTCAATGACATCTCTGTCAGGCCATCACTGAACTGGTATTTTCAGATGCAAAATTTACTCTCTGCCATCTCCTTGTTAATATTATTATTAGCAGGATTTAGATTAATGATTAGAAGGCAGATTATCTGTACTTTTCCACAGTTCATCATCTTTTAGTAATTTATAGGAATTTACTTAAAAATTACTGTTTGATTTTTTTAAGGAGATGTAACTGAAACTTATGATTATTTAAAGTAAAATATAGACTTTGTTTTCATGGAAAGAAAGTAGCTTATGGCAATCTAATCAGCATTTAAACTAACACACTGCTCATAGGAATAAAAAGATTAGCACTGAAATATAACCCTTAAGATTTTAAATTTTACAAATTAAAACAGCTGTTACAAATACAATGCATTTTTTTCTCCTTGAGATCGTACAAGACTAATAGAAAAATCCACAGTACAATGATAACATTATCACTATAAGATTTTTGCATACAGTAATCATCTTAGGCATCACTAAAGCTTCTTTAAGATCATAGCTCATTAAAATTGTAGATTTTAATTTACAAAAATGAAAAAGCTATTATTATTAGTTATTAAAATGTTATGTTATTGTATTTTTTTAAAGAATGCTTTGCATGCAGTGAAATGTTCATTAGTGAATGTTATAAAATGATATATTAATGTGCATTTAACAACACATAATCTTATTATGGCTTTACCTGACCCAGTAAAAGTGTCAAGAGATCCATCTCCAGTTGTTGTTGTTGTTTCACTGTTGTTCATGGGTTCCGTTTTGACTGCAAGAAGAGACACTACATAGAAGAATAAGTAGACATGAGATTTTACTTCTAAATTTATACTGGAGTCTTCATGCCAGTCTCCCTAGCAGTAGTCCAGCTAGAACACGCATGTGGTGCAACAGCTTCGACCTTTGCTCTACCACCGTACTGAAATAATCTACACTTGCTCCATCTGGAATAGCCATGCATCTACATAGCTTTTTATCTGTGCATTGGTCTATCTATTGGTTTTGGTAACTGGAATATCTTCTGGGGAGACTTCAACCTAAATCTAATTTATTCTAACAATTCCCTAAGAGCAGCAGAGAGGAAGGAAACATTAGCTGTCAAGGGATGTAGCACATAACAAAAATAGTTTTGCCTGACAAGTGAAACAATAATAATAATATGGTTTCATGCTCATATAGAAGCAAATTACTTTCACAGTGCCAGCATTCTGCCTTTCTCGTTCCCTTTTTACAGAATCTGTGGGGGCTTTTTGAGCTAGGTCACCAGCAAGCAATTTTCCATAAATGGAGAAGTTTAAAAGGAAAAAAAAAAGCAAAAGAACTAGATTAGGACATAAATGACAGCCACGACAAATCAGCTTCTAACTCAGAGGTTACCAAACATTTGGGTCCACTCTGAACTCAATTTTTTTCTTCTGAATCATCATGCACTCTTACCATTCAAGCTATAACTGAAAGCACCATGGAGGCAATCTACATTTTATAGTTTAATATGTTAACTGAACAGACCATCTGGCATGGACTTTTGTAACGGTATTGGGAACCACCCTTCTAATTCATGCAGTAAGAAACAGCAGTACAGAATACACTGCACCTTTTATTAGATGTTTGATTGGTTATTGTGGAAACCATCAACATATTATCACAACTGTTTTGCAAAGGTCAGTTAGGGGTGTGTGTGAGCCTTTATCACCTATATATCAGCAACTTGCTTATAGATACGCCAGCACTGGTTGCTGTGCAGGGGCGCAGAGCAATGTGGCAATGAGGACCTGCATGGGTCACTACCAAGGTTGTACACCAGGTATGGAAATTCCAAGGACGCAGTCTGGGATTTGTGGAGAAGCCTTTGCTTTGAGACCTGGGCTGGCAGAGCCCTCCTGGCAGGTCTAACACAGAATCATAGAATTTTTTTGGTTGGAAAAGACCTTTAAAATCAGCAAGTCCAACAGAAAACCTAATACTGCCCAGGCCACTGCTAAACCATGTCCCTAAGCACGATATCTACATGTCTTTTAAATACCTCCAGGGATGGTGACATATGCCAAGCAAAGGCATTTTCTGCCAGCTAGTCATCTGATGCCTCTGAGGGACATCAGCTAAGCTGACCAAAGCTCTTGTCTGTCAACATCATCGCATCCATGTTTGACTTCACTGGCAATAGTAAGAGGAGGAGGGAAGTTTCATGTTCTGAGCTGGCAGTGTACTTACAAACTATGGCTCAGATTCAAGTCACCTTATTTAAGCATATAAATTAGGTGCATACAAATCTCCCTTTATGTCCAGTTGAGAAAGAGAAGTACTTCCAGAGGGTGATTCAGTCCAAATACAGCCTGAGCTGCCCTCGAGTTCACCATCCCTCTTACAGTCTGTAGAAAAAAAGGCAGTGGATGAGCTAAATAAAGGATTTTATTTTCTCCTGGGAAAGCAACACGCACAGAACCATGTTGCTATTCCTCTCTGTGTCTGTGAGCACAAAGAGGAGCTCACCGGGAACTGCACAGCTATCCACATTGTGTGAGTTGCCTCTCCTACGATATCACTGTGACTGATTTCCAGTCACACTGCTTCAGGCATCTTACTTCAGTAAGTCACATGGGATGCTGCAGATGACTACAACTGACCTACGCTGAATTCAAAGGTACATCTGTCAAGTAGGGAACATTTGAGAAATTGGGATGTATTTGTCTCTGTGGCTGGGAGAGTGTTCTGCAATGGCACCAGTGCCCCAGTGCTAAGGAAACCGAGAAACGATTTCTTACACAAGTTGTACAGTTGTATCTTTCCATTTACTGTGAGAGATTTAAAAACATGTGAATGTGTGTCTTTTAAATGTAGACTTAACTATAATTTCTCTTTAATAAAACTGTCACACTCATATATCCTCCCTGCAAGCAGCAGGATATTAATTCAATACTAAATTATCAGGGAAGAATTTTAGCCAATTTTTTTCAAGCTGCAGTGCACTCCTTGCCATTTTGCAGGCTATTATGTTCCAATTAAAAAAAAAAAAAAAAGACAAAAATTACACAAAATCAACAAAGTCATTCATAAGAGCAATCAACCGTTCCCATTTCCCTATTTAGATGAGAAAGACGTGATTTTATTTTCATCGAATCAAAAAATATACATCCAGAAAAAGCTTAAGGGTCATTTGTCACAAAACAATTGCCTCAACTGAACCTCAGGCTTCTCAGTCATATAGAACATGTATTGTTGCCTGAAGCATAAAAAGTAACTAAATTAATTTGTTTCCTGATTATTATATACAAATGTCTGCAGGTACTGCAGTAGGAGAATGAAAAATCACACTAAGTTGAAAAAATTTGTATTTTCTCCTCTGAAGTTCTTCAGTCATATTTACTTTATAAGATGTATGTCTCTCTTCTCTGCAGAGTATGGACATTTACCGACAAGAAATATCCTACTTTTTACTACCTTTATCTGGTTTTATTCAAGAAGGTATTCCATTATTGTCCATATCATGCTACAAACCTATGTTCAGTATTGCATCCAGAAAGACACTCCAGTACGTGCTTAACTGTTTTATTTAACAAAAACGTCAGTAATGAATTGAAATGTTTACTTTAGAGTTGTGTCTAGTTCTGGTTAATACCAGCTGCAGTGCACTTCCATCAGCACCAACAGTCACCATCTTTTTCTCTCCCTGTCAAGCAGAAAAGGATCTAAACCAAAAGAAACTCTCTCATGTACTTAACTTGAGGAAAAACATCATATTGGCACTGTATTTTGTTGAAAAATACATGTAGAACATATTTTTGTATGTGCTTGATTTTAAACAGTTCTACTTTGTTACATTCAGATTTTATCACAGTAAGGAATTAATCAAGGTCTTTCCTCAGCGCAGCTAGACATTTGGGCTATTACCTTTCTTTCTTTATGTTGCATGTAATTAAAACAAGACGGGAAAAAGCACAAAGCTAACTAAAAAAAAAAAAAAAAAGAAAAGAAAAAAGAATTCTAACACTAGATCAAAAACCCAGGAACATTTAAAGCTGAAATCAAAATAAAAGCTGACAGAACACAGAATCATCCCTATGTTTCCCACATGCGAGATGATGCGTAGTTCTGATACTATTGTGGCAATGAGTTTGAACCAGGACTTTAGATGAATCCTTTAAAGACTACACATTTAAAATTCCATTTTTTAAAGTGTGGATTAGTTGGGTTTTGTTTTTTAGGTTGTTTTTTGGTTTTGGGGTTTTTTTTTACATATTGAAAGAGTAGAAACAAAATGAAAAGCAATCTCAAGCTGGAAATACAGTGAATACTGTACACGCTCACAGAGCACAGCTACCACAGTGGTCAAGGGCTGGGGCATACGATGTACAAGGACAGGCAGAAGAAGTTGTGCTTGTTATGTGCTTGGAAGGGAAGACTGAGGGGAGAGCTAACTGCTGCCTGCAGCTATCTAATGGGAAGGTGCAAAGATGACAAGGAACAAAGGCACACTCTTCTCAAAAGGTGCCCTGTGAAACAACAGGAAGCAACAGACATAAGCTGCAGCAAGGGAAAAATCCAAGTGGATGTAAGAGGAAAATTCTTCACTGTGAGAGTAGTCAGGCCCTGGGACAGGAGCCCAGAGAGGCTGTGGCATCTCCACCTTGGAGATATTAAACACTTAACTAGATGCTGCCTTGTGCAACGTGATCTAACAGCAAAGTTGACCCTGCTCTGAGATTGGTTTGGCCTAGCTGATCTCCAAGGATTCCTTCCAAACTTCATTATTCTGAGATGAACTGCGAATGCAGCTCCCAACAGGCAACAGCTTCTACAATATAAGTTCTTGACTTGATGAAAGGACTTAGCAGACCAACACGACTACTGCTCTGCCAACCTATTTTTTTTGTTTTTTCCTAAAGAACCTCCCTATGTTAAGGACTGAAAATGAACACGGAGTACTAGGGGTAAGAAATGCTACTGCTATTCGTAAAGCAGGACAAGCAAGTGCAATGGCTATTAGAGCAAACAAGTCTGACTAAAAGCTCATGCAAAACAATTAAACCACACAGCTTGTCATAGGAACAATTTTCCTCTTTCTTTTAGCAAGCCTTAAGGGTTTTTGTGGGAATATACTCAACTAGAAGCACAGATCTAAACATTCTACTGCCTATGGAAAATCAGATTTAATGCAAGTAATGGAAGGACTTTCACATTACATTTCCTCACTACTGATAATTAGTACTTAAATTATTACATTCCACATTTCTCTGGACATGCTGAACAGTTAAACTGAGGTGACAGACTAAATTAGCTCAGTCCTTCCTTAAACTTAAATTAATGTAACTGAGTAGGAGCATTCACATAGAATCAGTTTTCTAGTGCAAATTATTTTTTGTGCTCAAGTCTGAACTTTTTTTGGCTATATTCTCTCTGGATATGAGGCTTACAAATGGAAAGCTAATTCTGAGGGTTTTTTTTAAAAGGAAACTTTTTGAAATCTTCCTAACTTTAGTCCAAACCTGAACTGCTTAAGCACCTGTGTAATGGCTTGTAGAAAGTCATGGTGACACATGTTTACACCTATGATTAATCCCACATGTACTCCAGCACTGTCACATATATAATTATTATTAATCATTATAAATCATAACAATTAAGAATATATGACAGGAAACTCATAAATGAAAACAACAGCTTGGAAAATTTGGCCAAATGTTTGTAAAGCAGCAAGTTACATGCAGTAGCACACTAGACATAAGCTTTAATTAATAATTAAAGTAGTAGTAGGAGTAGTAACAATAATGTCAACCTTGATTTGTAGTCAGGTAATCATGCAATGTTTTATCTAAAAATAAAAGAAAATCAAATGGGCATTCTGTGGAAAATCCATTGGTCTGACTTCCAGCAATGCTGACTCCTGGCAGTTCTCAGCAATGCTGATGGGACTCTCCCAAGTGTCTCAGAGAATATAGACAGTTAACCTAATTTTAAGTGGTTTAAATTCTCCTTGCTCACCAAATAAATTTCAAAGTATGGTAAGATAACTATTTATTGCAACTTCCTACCAGTTTTCTGTCAGTGGGAAAGGCCTTTGAGAAGGGGTGGAAAAAAAGGACGGGGTGGGGAAACCCCAAGAAAATGTTCAAACCACATAACGAAAGAATAGAGCAAACCAAGAGATGTTACACAGCAGTCACAGAGACACACCACCACACGCATGCACTGTACCAGGGTCTCTCATACTTGTTGCAGAAGAAGGAGTGCTGCAACTCAGCAACCAGTCTGCAGTATTTAACACAGTCATGTTGTCTCCTGAGAACAGGAATGGTATAAAGGTTCATTGTCCCAATGTCTGTTCAGGGTACTTGAATAGTCTTGAAGGCAAGTAAATGTTCTCACATTTTAAGCCAAGTCTTTTAACTGCATTATATTGTTCTTATGAGTGTTATTTTAACTGTCTTATTCATGCAAATATAATATAGAGGCATCTAGTTTTTAGTGGTTTTTAATCATATGCTTGAAGTTTACTCTTCTCTTCATGTTGGAATAAGGATTCTATTTTTAAAAAATAACTAAGTTGAACCTTAACAGCTGAGCCCTTCTATGCAGAGCTTGTTAATCTTGCATGTACATACAGTTTTCATTGACATTGACAGACTTTTTTTTAAATAGGTTTAAGTGAATAAATGCTTTACAATGTGGTCATTAAAAAAAAAAAAAAAGATTCCTGGCGTCAAAAGAGACAGCAATGTATAAACTCCAAAAAAGAAGGCTGAAACTCTAGCTCAACTCATATCCATAGTGTCACTCTCATGGACACTAATGGGAACAGCACTCCATCTCAGAATACAGTACCCTGCCTCCCACTGCTCCAGTTCAGCTATGGCAGAACCTATTATCTGAAAGCATTGGAATCTTGATGGTGCAGCTGCATGGTAGTGCTGTCCCTATACTAATAGGTAGAGCAGTAATAACCAGTTACTTTTGAGGAACATCTAAAAATCTCTTTCATGACCTGCCAAAAAATTGAATTAGCACATTCATCATGTAAAAAAACCAAAACAGAACAAAAAAAACCCCTTAGCCTAATTTTGATGCACTTCTTTTGACAGGGATTTTGAATTAACCTAAATGTGTTAGGTATAGGGGTATAAGAGGAGTAAATTATTACTCAGCAAGGAAGTATGACGCAGAAAATGCAATCTATTTCAAGTTACCAAGAAGTATAACCAAACCTTTAACACTTTGTTCAGATCTACCATCCCAAGATTTTCCTTGTTTCACCATTGCACAGTTCTGCCTCTTCAGTTGGTGCAAACTGAAGAAGTGCTGTTGGAATTAGTAGAATTACACTGGCATGACTGACATTTTTTAATAATTCTTGCTGGGTTTATAAATGGGTTTATGTTTATCCTTGAAATTATGCTAAAAAATACATATGATTAAAAACTAGCTGAAACTTTCTATGATGTGCCAGCAGCATTTTATACTTACCTCCTGTTCCGTTTGTTGTAACTGATGTACTGCTGAGATTAGGTTTATCCAATTTGGAACTACCTGGTGCATCGCTACTTCCAACAAGATTATGAGGACTGGCTAGATCTTGCATTTCCATAGATCTGTTAAAGAAGAAGGTGAAAGTATTTAAATGCATTGTGATACTACCCATAACAGTCTCCTTTTTCTATAACAACTTTTTTTACATGGAAAATTTGCAATGCAGCCAGATTAGCAAATCAATACAGGTTCCTTTAAGATCTTCTTTGCTTTTTACCAAATGAAAGAAAGTAGCTAACAATTTGATGTGAACAGCAACCAGGTCAGTATTTTTCACTTTTCCTTTAAGTATTATGAAGTAAATGACACAGGCTTATGAAAGTGCTCAAAGAGCTTATAAAAGATGTGCATGAGGCAGTGCATATATATGGATGGACAGATGGAGGAATAAATGGATAAATGCATTTATATGGTTATTTCTTAGAATAAAACAGAGAAATTAAGTCAGTCATACACAAAAAGCCAGAATAGGAACTTTTGCCTCCCATTATCTGTGTTCCAACCACCAGTAGCCACTGCATCCACACTAAATCATAGGAACAGATCATACAGGTGAATGAACAGAACTTTCACCTACATTTGGAAGATTCTTCAATCTTTCAAATGCATATACTCTTACTACCTCACTTGAGTATTTTTGTCTTCTGAGTAATTTCTAGGAAACTTGTAAAATTTCAAGTGGATTTAGACCGCAATGGATTTTAGTGTTCCAGATATACTGGGGGACTGTGGATAGCTTTAACTCAGCGACAACAGATCTGCTTTTCTCAGACAAAGCGGACAAGGAACATTTCTTGTTAGACCGGTAATTACAATCCAATTTGCAGTGTGTGCTCGCTTTTTCCTTGCTTCATTTATAAATTAATTACACAGATTTTTTCCCCAAAGAAACATTTTTGCTATGTATAAGCAAAGTTGCCAGCCCATCTGTGACCGGAGAACCATTTACCATATGTATACTACAAAGGCCAACAGAAATATTGTCTTACAGAACTGTAAAAGCCCAACTGCATTGTAGAAAATTGAAATGGCTCAGAAAGAGACGAAGAGTTGGGATAGTTCAGTAAGAATAACCACTCCTATATATTGATAGTCTGGGCAGAAAGAGCAATGACAAATTGTTAAGGCAAGACCCAACTTAAGTATTTATTGCAACTTTCACTTTGAAATAGTCTATCTTCTGTGCTCCACTCATCCTTCTCTGGAGGAAAAAAAATACAAAAAAAGCCCCACCATCTTTCCATCAAATATAGGCCTGCTGTTAGCAGCTATTTTTTTTCCTCCAATGTAAGAAAGAGAAAAAAAAAACACAGAGCAAAATTGTCTTCTGGTTTTTTGCTCCTAATTCCATTGATCTCCTGGATGCTTTAGCTTGCCTCTCACTGCATTCCTTTAACTCAAGACACAGATTTAGAGCTCTCCTGTCTTGAGTATCTTCCAGGAAATACAGGAAATACTACATGTCAACTGGGAAAATGTACCACAGCCTTACCTAAAGGCACATGAAGCCCAGGCAAAGAATCTTGTGTACTTCAGTAAATGTTCGCATCAAGCCTGAGATGCACCAACACTCCACTGGCAGGACAGCCTTCCCAGCAGCAGTCTGGATGAGCAGTGGAAAACTGCTATTGCATGAGGCCAGGCATCATCAGGTAAGAATATTATAGCCATATGCAAAGGCATAAACTGAGATTTGAAGTGCCTTGACCCAGATTTCTTCATTTAATTGTATATAGATTTCTACACATCTATCAGCAGTGCATTATATTTATTGTCTACTGGAAATGTGATCAGTGTTCGATGAAATAAAATGAAATCAAGTGGTTTACTAGTCCATCGGTTTTTGTTTTGTAGTTTCTGTACAAGGATAGCAGCTAAATGTTAGAAAAAGTCTGTGAATTTCCATCCTGTATGTATTTAAGGGAGCAGGAAAATGCTACACAAAATAAACACTGTGTGTTTCATTGCATATACAGTGTAACACTCCTCACGTGTTCACTTAGCAGTTTTAAGTGTCACAATTTCCTGTTCAAGTATGATCAGCCCAGAGATACCTAACAGGCAGTTCTAGCTTAGAAAGTTCACATGTGCTTTTTTTCTTGTTTAGCAAGAAAATTACAATAATTTATTTTCAGAGAGGCATATATCATGGACACAGATACAAATATTGCAGCAATATTTCATAAGCAAAATCACTGATTTAGCTACCTAGTGTATTTAAAAAGTATGGACCTTTAGTACTTTTCACACTCAAATTAGTCAGATTGTCTTAATCAGAAAACTAAATCCACTGATTTTAATTTGCTTGGCAAAGAATATAAGCAAACAGCTTTTTAAAAGGAATAGTTTTTGTTCCATACCAGTATGAAATAATTTGTGCAGAAAAGTATTTTATTTGTCTTATATTTGTCTTCTACAGCAAATCACAGAATCATAGTGGTTGGAAAAGATCTTTAAGATCATTGAGTCCAACCATTAACCTATCAGTACCAATCCCATCTCTAAACCATGTCCCCTAAGCACCTCATCTACCCGTCTTTTAAATACCACCAGGGATGGTGACTCAACCACTTCCCTGGGCAGCCTGTTCCAGTGCTTGACAACTCTTTCGGTGAAGAAATTTTTCATAATATCCAACCTAAACCTCACCTGGTGCAACTTGTAGCCATTTCCTTTTGTTCTGTCACCCGTTACCCAGGAGAAGAGACCAACACTCACCTATCTATAACCTCCCTTTCAGATAGTTGTAGACAGTGATAAGGTCTCCCCTCAGCCTCCTCTTCTCCAGACTAAACAACCCCAGTTCCCTCAGCTGCTCCTCATAAGACTTGTGCTCCAGGCCCTTTACCAGCTTTGTTGCCCTTCTTTGGACCTGTTCCAGAGCCTCAATGTCCCTCTTGTAATGGGGGGCCCAGAACTGAACACAGTACTCAAGGTGCGGCCTCACCAGTGTCGAATACAAGGAGACAATCACTTCCCTACTCCTGCTGGCCACACTATTCTTCATACAGGACAGGATGCTATTGGCCTTCTGGGCAACCTGTGCACACTGCTGGCTCATGTTCAGCTGGCTGTCAACCAACGCCCCCAGATCCTTTTCCACAGAGGAGCTTTCCAGCCACTTCTCCCCAAGCCTGTAGTGTTTCATGGGGTTGTTGTGACCCAAGTGCAGGACCCAGCACTTGGCCTTACTGAACTTCATACCACTGGCCTCAGGCCATTGATCCAGCCTGTCCAGGTACCTCTGCAGAGCCTTCCTACCCTTTGGCAGATCAACACTGCCACCCAACTTGTTATCATCTGCAAACTTACTGAGGGTGCATTCAATGCCTTCATCCAGATCATTGATAAAGATATTAAACAGAACTGGCCCCAACACTGATCCCTGGGGAACACCACTCATGACTGGGCACCAACTGGACTTAACTCCATTCACCACAACTTTCTGGGCCCGGTCATCCAGCCAGTTCTTTACTCAGTGATGAGTATGCTCGTCCAAGCCATGAGCAGCCAGTTTCTCCAGGAGAATGTTGTGAGAAACAGTGTCAAAGGCTTTACTAAAGTCTAAGCACACCACAACCACAGGCCTTCCCTCATCCACTAAGTGCATCACCCTGTCATAGAAGGAGATCAGGTTAGTCAGTCAAGACCTGCCTTTCATAAACCCAAATGGCATCCCAGTCCACAGACACAGTAACTTAATTAACTAATACTATTTTAAAAGTAGTACTTTTATAAATAGACATTTGCTCTGCATGAGTAAAAGACATCTTGCACTTAGTGGTCTATTAAGGATAAAAAGGATATTCAAATCAATAAAAAGTTTCACAAAACTATGTGTATACATTATCCTTATCCTGAGCGCTCTATCCTGTGTGAACAAGTAGGGGGATTGTTTTAATATATCCCTATGTAATTTATTTATTCAAGTGCGTATGTTACCTTCTGTGTAACAGATGTCATTCAATTCACCTTTCTGGATGCATTTACTTTACTTTTAGCCTAAAAAATTCTTGGGAAGATGTAACAGACTTACTAAAATCTTACTGTTTCAGTGAATGGAGGATTCAGGAAAAGTGCTTAAAAAATGGATGAAATAATTCCAACATCTTGAATTCATTTTGTCAAACTAAATGTTTATCAGAGTCCTGCTTTTACAGTCTTAATCAGAAGCAGGTTCGGGTTCAGTATGTATTTTCCTGCACTAAAAAAAGCAAAAAAGAGTGTTCTCCAAAGGACCAATTAATACTTTTAAGTTTATGCAGTTATTTATTAAAGACTGTTTTCTAGTAAATGCAGTGTGTTTCAATTTAGGCAGAATAAAGTCTATTGTAAAGCTGCTTAAAAAACTACATTGTATAACTTTATTTTCCAGTTTTTGTTTCTCAGCCAGGCATGCAACTGTTTGAGCTTTACTTTTCCCCCTTTTGCATTGTCTCAGACTACTTTTTAGAATAATCAAGTAAAACGTTAAATTGTATCAAAAGATAAATTTTGAGAGGAAACATAGTACTTGGTAAGAAGATGTTTTAATGTTCTCTTGGCTGTTTATTTGAAGAACGTCAGCGTGATTCCAAGCTTCTGAGCAAAAACCTGAAAACTGGCAAGATGTATTTGCCTTTCATTCTGCTTTGGCTATGCTTTAAGTCTTTGAAAACTGGTATTTGCACATGCTTAGTAGATCACTTTAGAGGCTTACTGGGAAAGCCTCTAAAACCTCCCATTTGCAGAGAACAGCCTCCCAGATCCCCATAAGCTTCAACACTAACCTGGTCGTGGACAACCCCAACAAACTGAAGTGGGTTGATATCAAAAAGATGTCTGTGCATGAATCCTGGGCCTTCCAGCTTTTGTTCCCTGGCTTAAAGTGACATCTTTTAAAGGGTTAACCTATGTTCAGAAATGAGATAAGGACCGCATCCAAAGAGGTAAATTTCTCCGCCAATCTTTACACCGGCAGCCGAACAGAACTTATGATACATCCCAGGCAACCAAAGTGCACAGCCCAGCATCATAACCCAACCTTGCGTAGGAAGGTTTATGTATGGCTAATTATGGTTGCCCAATTTGACAACTGCATCACTGTATTTCTGTATAGCTTTCATTTGTATTATTTTAAAGGTAAAATGTTCAAGCCTTACTTCTCAGGTTATGTTTTTAAAATTCCTGTATTTTTTTTCTCTCATTGCAATCACATATCCATTTGTGTGGTGCTTTTCTTCAACAGCATTAAAATCTATCTCCAGAAATCTGAGTCGTTATAACCCTGTTATTCATTTGTGTTTCCAATTAAAATACTATAAACATAGATGAAGAGCTGGGTCCTTCCACAAATCAAAACTCCATTGATTACTAATGAATTCTACAAGTAGATCACATTTAGATTATTTTCTTCTTTATAGAGATCATGTTTTAAAATGTAAACCTTTTGCTACATAATCTACTTTTACTGTATTTCAAACTTTTTTATTAACAAGTCTGAAATTATCAAATAATTTATCAAAGATTTATAGAAGAATAAATATTCTAATATGAAAACAAAGTACTTTAAATCCTAGTCTGGACAAAACACTTTACAAATACTAATTCCTCAATGTGCAGCATTTGCAGCAAATCCAAAACAAAAGAGAATTGATAGACAAATTAGCTGAAGGCTATTTAAAATTGAATAATTTCATTTAGTTTATAAATGAATCTGAAAAAAATTATTTACAAGTATTTTAAATCATTTTTCTTTTTAGAAATATTTAAAAGGAAATCCTCTACATAGTTTTCTTTAGCAGAATCTTTATTAAACTTCGCTATCGCAAAAAAACATGTTAACTGCGGCTTTATTTTTTGTTAGTTTTCTCCTGCTTGTCTTACATCACTCCTGTTGTAACCCCAATTCTTACATATCCCAAACTCTCACAGAAACCTGGAGCCTTGTCCAATTAAGATGTCAGCTACCTTGGAGCTTCTGAAATGAAACAAACAGGGAATTTCCCTTTATTTAAAATTTACTTTTAGACCGACATGGAAGTTGAGTAACAGATCTGTTCAGACTCAACCTAAATCTATTTCCTACTGCTGTTAGCTCAGCTCTCTGACCAACTACAGTTCTGAAGAAAAGTGCTGTGGTTTTATTTTCCATTATTTCCCACAGAAATTTTTTTAGCCAGATCTTTCAGCCATGTTCTAGAAACAACTATTGAGCCCACCTCTCCTCTACACACAGTTTAAACTAGCTCATACAAGCCTTTCACTCTGACAAAAAAATCAGAACGGAAGCACATACACAAATGTCATTAGTCCATAAAAACTACATAAAATCTGCAAAAAAAGTTTAAAACAATCAATAACAACAGATACATCATATTTATAGAGTTTTTTTCTAGATTTTTTTTTAGAAAACTATTTTACAGATTACATTCACAGTTAGGCCAGGGATTTTTCATGTTTACTTTCACCTACATGAACTGTAAATAACGCAATTAAAAAGAAGTTACACAAACCCTTTAACAGTCCTCAAAGACCATAGTGGGAACTCAGAAAGAAGGTGGAGAGAGAAGAATTCTGGATGATGGACAGATTTAAAGGGACTACACATATGAATACAAATACATGTACACTAACACACAGCTACGTGCAAACTTTTAATAATTCTTTGGTACTAAATAGCCACACACACATGTGTATAATTGTATAAATAAACAATAAAAAACTTTCCAACATCTTTCCACCAAGGACTTCCACAAGTAGTACAATACAACACACATCCTAAGAACACTCCTCAAATGAGTAACATTTCCAATCATTACACTAACTCTAAAATACAGGTTGATAATATTTTCTTCTCCAGGTGCTTTTACACTGTGTATGGCAGCCTTTGTCATATTTTTTCCACTGTAAAGGGTAATGAAGAAACAGCAATATCGATAAATTTTCTCCATTCAGATGACTGCCTCTCAACAGGCTCATCAACCTCTCCTGTCTATCTTCTTAAGCTTAATAGATGGCCAAAATAGCAAATATTTTGCTATTCCAAGCACAATCTTACAAAAGCATGCCCCACTATCATTTGAATTCTGGGAGCCTGCCAGAGAGTTAAAAACAAATAATACTGCTGGACACTAGCAAGACCTCCTTTCCGTTCCTTGAGGCCTCACTTCTTAACTTGTAAAGTGATCTGATACAGTGCTAAGAAGCAGTAAAAAATGTCATGTTATAGACATAAAACCAGTGGATGCTCTTCAGAGTTTTATTACCTTTTTTTTACAATCTAGAAAACAATTTTTGCAACCATTTATGAAAAGATGGATTCTAGCTACATAATTTCTGTTTCTAATGATTTTTTAAGTAGGGTGTCAACTCTCATATTAAAAAAGTAAGAGAAAGAAGCAAAATAAAACAAAAACAACCCCACACTGATATTTCAAAAAAATACTTCTCTTCTGTCAATCTATAACCGATGTCAGATAGAGAGTATCACAGGGAGGGAACCTTAGTGAAACAAGAATCGCAACATTAGAGTTTTCTGTCTTGTTCATAAATACCAGAGAGTTAATAAATAATAAAAAATATCATTAATTTAATCTTTGTAGAATTGTACAATAAGGACTGCAGTAGAGTCCTTAAAAATACAGATGATTAATGACAAGTCTGCCTATCACCACACAGCTACCAAGAGCATGAGTTCCAACTCACAGTGAAATAGCTTCTACCCAGTGATTTCAATAACTGCACCATGAAGAGGATCCTTCTAGTAAAAAGCAACAATAAATTGAGGAAAACTCAAAACTGTCCAATTTTGTTTCATAGCTTTTTAGATCTCAACAATACTGCTTATCTTGCAGAGGATGGGACTCCTTAGGCCATCCTTTGGGACATCCAGTGGCACTGGTTGTGATTGTATCTCAGTTTTGCTTTCATGACTATTGTCTTTCTCTTGGCTATTCAAGCTCTAATTCCCAGAGAAAAAAAAAACCTTGTGCAGACAGTATTACTTTACAGGAGCTGTCTAACAGGCAGCCAGTGTCGGTGCTTGGGCTGCACTTGGTGCTGAGGGCTCAGCTGAGAATGTGGGCGAGCAGGTTGGATGACAAAGGCCAGCATTGTAGTGTGCCTCCTTATGCCATTCACAGCTAGAGAAAAAGGATGTTTCTTTTAACAGCACTGCAGCTCCTTCCCCAGCCCACCCCTCTCTATTTCCCCAGTTAAACTTTTGCTGTCACCTCCCTTTTTGACCCTGTGACACCTTAAGATTCTCTGTGCTTCCTGACAAGCATCAGTTATTTTTTGTCCTCGTTAAATCTACGCTTACCTCTTTTCTCACTGCATGAGCAAATGCCAAAGACCATAACTTTTGTTAATCTAGCATATGGCTATTGCTACAGCAATAAGCAGACATTGTTTTACTGAAAGGGATATATGGATTTCTTCTTCATGGGTCTAGTGAGAAAACATTACTAAATGCTGTGAAAAATAATTGCTTACAAACCCATTTTTACTAGAAAAGAAAAACTGGCATTTTATTTTCCTGCCTGAGAAATAAAACAAAGGTGAAAAGGTTAGTTTTGCTCTGGTGATGACTAAATGCAGCAATGAATTTAGAAGGCTTGGGTTGTCATGCTGTGTAATTGCTGAAAACTATTATTTGCTTAAAAGTCAGTAACAGTATTGTTTCCCTGGTTTCTGATTGACTGAGACATTTTATTTCAGTTTAATGTCATTTAATGTGGTTTCCAGAAAACCACAGAAAACTGTCTATTCTAGTACAGTTCAGCTGGCCACAAATCCACATTAAATTATTTTCTCACTGCTTTCTGACTTTTATTGGGGATGAATGTAATTTCCCTGACACAATTAAAAGACAATTTAAAATTAATTTGGATTTCCAGACTTGTGGATAACACACAGAATAATTTCTAGGAACCATTTCTGGATTCTCCTATTGGACATGTAGTCCATTTGTCCAAAACAAACGAGCATTAAAATGAATAGATAAAAATCAATATCAAGACAAATCAGGGGTTGGAGGGGAACTTATTAAATTATTTACCTCAACATAAACTTCCAGCTCACTCTCTCTCTGCTCAAGAGATTTCTTCAATTACAAAATACAGGTCTACACTAGTGAAACAGGCAGGCTGTCACTGAAAAGGTAGATAATGGGAAGCCTTTTTTTCCTATGGCTTCCCTTCCACCTCACCTCCCCACCCCACAGTTTGGGATTGATTTGATTTCACAAAGGCAAATGACAGTTTTATATAGGAAACTCTTTAATTCTGATGTAATAAACTGATGCACACAAGAAAAGCAAAGCTTCCGAGGGTGATATCTTCTGGCCAGCTGGATCCCAGCCTTTGAGACCTCTTTTCCAGGCTATCCAAATGTGACAGCCACACATTCGATGTGAAATTATTTTAGCTCAGGGTCTATGAACAGGTATTTCCCATCTTCTCAAAGAAAAGGGCAGCAGGTTTGAGAAAACCACTCCAGAAGCCAGACAGAGAACATCTAAACTACTAAGTGGTGAGGACCAGGGACTCATGGAACAGCAGAGAGAATGGTAGGGAGCTCAATTCTCTTAGTTCACATACAGGCTGCCCCATCCTCAACCTGGGCTGTACATAAGCATGGCTTAGCACCAGCTGGCACACACCATACCCATGCCCAGCACAGCCCCAACAGCAGCAATAACTCAGTGCCACAGCTTGGGCTCAGGCAGGGGCAGGTTCACACGCTACCACCAGCTCAGCCATGCAGCCCACTGCCCACAGGCCGCACTATGCCTTTCCTGGTCCCGGTCTGAACAGAAAATATGTGTCGGTACACAGGAAGTTAAACTAATTTTTAACCTCCTACATAAAAAAGGTGACTGAAATAGGTTTTGAAGTCATTATATGAGCATTTAAATAAATCAAAAGCAATAATGACATTGCAGTTCCACAGGGAGCTGTCAAGTATCCAACTTACATGAAATACAGACTACTGGTTTACAGATATGTAAGATCTAAATGCAGGTCTTTGGATCACATGGACACATTTTTCAAAGAGTAGTTCACCCAACAGCTCCCATTTCCACTTCTGATAACTTCCAGATGTGATCGGCACTTGCAAATTCTGTGGTTCTTACAACATGATGAGCTGTGTCATAAACAAATAACAAACACTTCTGTGGAGATGGCTGAAAGGCAAACAGCCAGCCTGTGGCCTTCCCTCCTACGCCACAACTTCTGCAGAACAACAGCTCAGTCCCATCTGAAAAATCTGCCGGGAATTTCAGAGTCTTGCACCTCTGACAGGTGACCTGGTTGGAGGTAAGGAACAGGTATAACAAACCTAATGCCTGGAGAACCTCACTAAATCTTTCTTTGGTGTTTTTGAATCTAATTTGAGCAACAAAGACTATTTCTCACATATACCAGGGAATGTGGAGATGATCAGCTCTGCCAATTACTAGGCTGCTGCCAATCTGTCCTTTGTAAAGGCGTAGCCTTTGAAGCCACACTGCTTACCATGCATAATTTCAAAACATCTCAGGGAAAACACAAGGCACTGTTCATCACGGCATGACAGTCTCAATTTAAGTGAAATGAAGAGAAGACTTCTGAAAGGGCTGTTTGAAGCCCTGGTTTCCTATGGACAGTGAGTAGAGGAAGCTCTAGCACCTCTGCTCTGGAATGGGAGGAAATGCCCTTTTCAAAACCACATGTTAATGGCAGATTGTGATGGAAAGAAGCATCAAGGCACAGAAGGTCCTCAAAATCCCTAGTGCTCACCCACACATGGGAAAGAAAAATTTCTAGGGATAATTTCATCACTATCTTATCTTCCAACTGCCTTTTTCAGAGGGAAAGGTGATACAATTCCTCATACGCTTTCCTAGGGTGCTGGAGACTATAAGAAACTTGCTGTTGTGATGGAGGAGTTGCTCTGTTTAGATCTGATGTACCTTTCAAGTACCCTCATTTCTGGGCTTGTCTATGCAGTAGATGGAGGTATGTTTTCAGGAAGGGGGAACAGAATTCCTTCCTTTGACCTGCCACATAAACACCACCAGCAGTGAAGATGAGACAGCTGGGATGCCTGGGTCCAGATGCCTGATCCATATCTCCGTTATTAATTGCAATATAATAATGTCAACTTTATTAATGTAAGACAATATTTAAGCAAATCTAAAATTTGGAAATTGGGGATAAAAGGCAGGTTGGCTTCAACAGAGCCTGGACTGCATCATCTAAGTATGAACTGACATTTCCATTACAAGAGAGCAAAGGGTAGGTTGTGTCTGACTTTCCCTGAATTGTTATATCTCAAACTATTTATTGAAATATGGTTCTTCCTCGTCAGGGATTGCCCAAGGGAAAAGAAGCTCTTTTAGGTGTGCTACATTAGAGTGATCATACCTCATTTCAATGTTATTCCTTTAGCCACTAGTACGGAGGCCTTGCAAGAACTTCATCCATCTCTAGAAAGGATGAGTTACGATGACAGACTGGGCAGAATATAGGAGTTGCCAAAACCTTCTAGTTTTCATGCTCTATTCAACCCCATGTTTTAACACAAACATTCTGAATCTTTTCTGGAGGTTTTTTTTTTTTTTTTTTTTTTGTAAATATGAAATACAGAGAGTTACTGGCAAGCAGTCTTAACATGGGAAACATTAACGCATCTCACTTTTTACAGTGAAGTTCCCCTTAAAAGTTAAACCTGATCTGCACCTTGGCTCCCAAGACTAATATTCTGTAGTTTACCTCATGTGGAGTACATTATGTTTGGCTCCAAAACAGTTTGTGTCAAAAGCAATTATTTCTATTCTCTAATTGCAGTCACAACAATGAGCTAGGTTTAGAATATAAAATAAATAAATGCAACTTTCTGACTGTCTGATGTAACTGCTTCAGCATCTGATCATTCCAGTTAAGTAATATGGTGTAGCTGGGCATAGCCACACTGGATGCAAGATACATTAGACAGGTTGCACACATCCCTTTTAATTTTCTCCAGGAGACTTTATTACCTGTATATCTGAATGAACAGGGAGATTACTGCATTCACTTTTAATAACTAATTACATTCAAAACCAGTTCTACTATTCTGAGCAAGACAGAAAATGATGCCCTGATAAATGCACTCATGCTGGCTGACCTTTACAACTGATATCAAACGATTACATTTCATTTCACTTTGCTGTTTGATTTCCCCAAGTAATTTTATAATTTGAGACTTAAAGCATACACACAGTTTTTATATATCTTTTTAATTTGGGGTGAAGTAGGTGATTTTTCTAAGAGTCAATAAATACGTGTTGCTGAGGACTCTGGGGCACAATCCCCCCTGAATTATCCCCTTGAGCCACTAGAAGGGGCACGTATCAGCTGCAAATCTGTCACACCTCCAGTTGGAGCTCAGCCCTGCTGACATGTGGGGACACCCGCCTGCCCGGGCAGGGATACGGGAGTGGGACATAGGCAGAGCCACGGCTCCAGCCCCTCACTGCCCCACACATTCACGGCAGCACTGGACACCAGCCTCTATGGTGGAAACTGCCCTCTGCGAAAAGCCTGGCTTACGCCAAATGGTTTGACCTCCCTATGACTTCTGACAGACTGCCTAGCCTTTAAAAATCATTAAAGATCCACTTCTGTCACAGTCCTGAGGAAAGAGCAGGGCAGGAGGAAACAAACCCTACAGTGTTGTTAGTTTTTAAGTTCACGCACGCCTACATCACAGACTTAAGACTGTAATTTTACTGCATTTAGCACAGGTTCCCCAGTGGTTAAGAAGCTGGTTTGCGAGACAGGGCACTAAGATAAGAGATGCTAATAATAACATGACTGCTTTTTATAATTAAATTATTTTTGTTTCTCAGCAAATTTTAAAATATCACTGCTGTAAAACATAGTATAATAATGAAACGCTAAGGGAGATGAATATCCACCTCTAGTACTATTTTGAGAAAGTCACGAAAAGCACTGCATCTTAGAGAGCACAAGGGGTTTTTTTCTCTTTAATTTAATCTGCATAATTAGAAGGAAAATAAGACATAAGCCTGAAATAACATAGGAATAAAACATGATCTTATGTGTAGTCATCTGCCAATTACTTCTACATTGAAAAGCAAACAAAATCCCCAAAACCCTTAAAAATTAAAGTGACAGAGAATCAGCTGTAAATTGAGGCAGGGCTAAAATGAAATTCACCAGCTAGGATGTTCTCCCTCTCTGCCCTCTTCTACACTTACTGTGCCACACAGTAAATAATTCTGCTAAGAAGTCAATCTGTGGAATTGCTTTATTTATTTGAGCACTGTGTATGCCTTTCTTCCTTGATCTGCCAAACATACCTTCCCACAGACTTACTGCTTCAGTCCTGGGCCTCTCTTAAATGACAGACAGAATCACCTATGAATTACATTGAGACCATCATCCTTATTTTCACATTTAAACAAATCCAGATTTGAACTTTGGTTTTCAAAGATTGGCAGCTAGTAGAAGGCAAGTATATTTCATGCTTCAAGGGGATGTAAAGTTACCTCTGCTCTACAAATGACATAAAGTAATTCCGAAAGAAATTTGACAATAATACAGACTCAGATCACAGTAAATTATATCACTTGGCAGCTACAATGGAGAACTAAGTCCAGAATTGCCAACAAAACTCAAGACACACGTTTGGATATATGGAAAGCTTTGCAATTTCTAACAGAATAGAGCCAGCACAGGCATCTTATGAGGCTCATAAAGAACCTTATCAGCTGGAAAGGAGTGTGTAAATTCTGAGGATCAGATGAAAGTTTTTGCTCTTTTTTTTTTTTTTTTTAAATAAAAGCATTCAAAAGGAGAAGATAGAACAGACAGACCATCTGCAATGTAACCACATAAAAGACCCCTGGGCAAATCCAAACCCATTAGCAGAAGTGCTTGACAAATCTGCCAAAGAGCCAGATGCTGCTTATGGAGGAGTCTCTTTCCCTACTTGTCATCTGGATCCTCTGACTTCTGTTCCCAGGGGACGACAATGATAACTGGTGCTCAGATTAAGCCATGTGTGGAGAAAGCTGAAGCACAGAATCACTCCCTGATAAGACTACCTTAAAATAAAGAAAGGACACAAAGCCTAAAATATTAAAACAGTTTTAACACACGTGTGTAACGTGTGGAAGATGCAGATGTTAGCAAACAAAAAGCAAACTTGCAAATAGTTTATTTGCATGTAGTCTCTTTTTAAATTGGTATTTTTGATTCATTCTATTCTTGTTTCCTGCATTTTTTTTTCCCCTAACAACTCATCAGGATCTAGTAGGATGGCAAAGAGGTGATTTTGGCATGTTATATACTAGCACAGCATATTAACTGCATGGTGATAGTTAAATGCTTACCGAGTACATAGACTGACATGGTATTTGAAATGTGTCTGATCACATTGTGAAATATCTAGCCAAGAACTTACACTTTAAAATATTTGAGGAAAAACTGACTCATTTAAAAAATAATCTGTACCAATCTCAGATAGGGGGTCTAAATGGCCTTTTTTTTTTTCTTTTTTTTTTTTAATGTCTGCATTCTTCTAGGACACTATTCAACTGGATTTGAAGTGCAAAGTTGGTGGAACCAAATACTTTTACTCTTCCGACTCACCAATAGTAAAATATATTTGAAGTATCTAACAGGTCAAAGAAGCTGGAACAGAGTATGAATTAGTTCTGTGTACTGCTGTAATGTGATATGACAGAGCAAAAAATAGAATGAGAGAGAAAGAAAGAAACAGAGCTCCTTCTCATTGTGATTGCATGTGCTGCACTTGAAGAACCAACACTGTCATTTTATGGCTCAAAATCCAGTTTCATTTTAGGATAAGGCTGTAAGAAACTATTGGATTAAGTAAAAACACTTGTAGGTATAAACTTAGGTTATATTCTTTCACTCAGAAATAGTATTTACCCTATCCCAAGTCATTCCTGAAGGTTCAAAAAATGTTAAATTCTGGTTACTACACTATTTAATACAGAAATACATGCACTCCTTTTCCCTTTCTTTGAAATACAAGACTAGGTATACTAAAACATACCATGACTTAGCAGATCAATGTATTCAGTATACACTAGTCAAAATGTGAGGGGTGTGTAGGGAGGAAGAACAGAGAGGGAGAGGGAAGTGTAACAAATGCTTGTTCATATTTTAAAGGCCAGTCACTTGGACCTTTTCCACCCACTCTGAAGAGCAGCAATATACTCACTTTACACAGAACTTAATTTCAGTCAGGCCACTGACTACCAGACTGACATCCTGGAACTACAGGCAATCCAAGGGCACTTTGCAGTGAGCCAATGAATGCTGGTTGGTCTATAATGCAGCGTGAAAAACACGCATAAAAGTGAACTGAAATACCACCTATTTATCTATGCAACTGGTTATAGCTCAGACTGTATGTTGGGCGACCAGTGCCCACACCATGATCTGACAGAAGCAAGCTGTGCTGCAGGCAGCAGGGATGACCCTGGCCCACTAACCCTCACTGGTACCTGATCTGTCTAAAACAGATGAGTAACAACCAGGTGCGCGCTAAGCCCCTGGGATGGCTTTGGTCCTGCTCCCTCCATACACCTGAAGGTCCACCTTACAATAGCCTCGCAAATTGACTCAAAATTGCATTTAACTGCTGCCATCAGCATATCTGTTACATTGTGGCACCTGTTTATCCAGTAGAAAAGGCAGTAGAACATATATTGTTATAATTTTTGCCTGGTGTAAAAATAGCTGCTGTAGTTGCCTAAGGTATGCTGTGCAACAGCACCCACATATAAAAGGGATGATAAAGAGGATGGGAGATACTGATGGAAGAACTGCACCACATGCTGCTGTACCTGTGCTGATAAGAAGTTGTTCTGAAATGATGACTACTGGGTTAGATTGGTTATATCAATGTGCTTTCAAGAATCTTGGATTATAATATTCATGATAAATTGTCTGTGTACACTTTTGTTTGTAGGTTGCCATTCTTGGTTGAAAGTTATTACTATGAGCAAGTTTGGTTTAGTGTGCTTCTTATATATGAAATTTTTGTTGCCTTCTTTTCCGTTCTTCAGTAGTCTCTCTTTTCTGGTTTTAGTTGTCAGGGGTTTTCTTGGCTCTTAACTGCCATTAATACTTGGTCATTGACCCAGCTCCAGAGTTTCCTTCATTTTTTGCCAGCTTTTTCCAGACCTTATAAATAGCATTAACATGCATTTAGGTCAAAGGGCACTCACTGTCCCATTGCCTATGATGGCAGAATACAGGTAACAGTAGTTCAGTATGTGTGAGGGTGGTTTCAAGGCTGGGGTCAACCAAATAACTTGTACTCTTGAGGAAGGCTCTTTGGAAGTCACAATTATGTCAAAAATATTAATTATATAAATATATGGGGTGGTTCCAGTCCTCCTCACAACTGACCACAAACATTCACATAAAAAAAAACTTTCTCTGAAGAAGAGCATATGGAAGAAAGAACGATGTGAAGAGTTTAAAACAGATGTGGATGCAGCAGTATCCTGGGAGTTACCACCATTGTTCATATAACAGCAGTGCATAAGCTAGGAATTACTCAAGATGATGGAAAATTTTCTTACAGATTAGTTCAGGATAGCAAAAGGGACTAGATTTATGTGTGCTGGTTACAGGATACTCTGGTTCAAATCCCCACTCCAAGAAATATGTAATACCTCTACTAAGTGGAATGGCTTTCATAACAGCCTAATGTTTAGGACTTTTCATAACAGCCTAATGTTTAGGACATTTACTTCAGATATGTAAAACATAAGGTCATATCCAATGAATAAAAGCATATAAAATACCAAGTACTTCTTAATGCATAGGTTTGCGTTTTTGTTGAGTGAAAACTGGGAAGAAATAAGGAATAATGAAGTATTTTAAGAGTAGGTGGTTCAATTTTACCCATTTTAAAAATACACCTAAACAAACAGGAATGACAGCACATTTCTAAGAGGACAGCAAATAAAATAATTCCTTTAAATTTAAATTAGTATATTGCAGAATACACTTACACAGGATTTTGTATTATCTCCTCTATGTTATAAATAGGACATATTCCTACCAACAGTTAACAATAAACTCAGACCCATTCGAATAGCATGTTTCTTTCTGAGAGACCTTCATCTCATTTCCAGATGTATTAGCTCTTTTCTATTTTTAAAATTGGTTTAAAATCATTAGCAGTGGTTGATGCCTCCACTCCAGTAGCACAAATCCATACTATGAAGCTCTCATCTTTCATAGTATGTGATGTTAGACAAAAAGACTATGTACTTGCTCTTAAGGGTTGCTCTTCAGGGTAATTAAAAAAACTTCAAATTACTCCTACTAACACTTCTGTTAAAATCTGGGGTTTGGTTTGGTTGGGTTTTTTTTGGTTTTTTTTTCATAACAGTGATATAAATTTCTAAGAAGTGTTCAAAAATTCTTGGGTTTTGTTGCTTTTGTTTATTGCAAAGTCTGACCTACCACTGATTCAGGTTAATGGAATTCTTAACACTTACATGATCTGGCATGGGATCACCCAGAGAAAGTCTTACTAATATAATAGAAAATAGTTTATGCTTGATTTTAACAAAAAAACCCAGGAATTCGTAACAGACCTGAAATATAAAAAATACATTAATTTTATTGTTAAAGCCCCAGGGATCTGTTAATATAAACCATTCAAATACTTCCCTGTGATGTCATCAGTGACCATGTGTTTGCACTCTAAATAGATTATTGTAATTTCTGTAAACATATCAAACATATTTTTAGAACTCTTTCAGGGCTTGATCCAGAGCCAACAAAAACCAATGGGCAGACAGTGACCAGCTTCAACAGGCCTTGGATAATCAGAAGACTGAATTTCTAAAGTTAACGAATGAGAACATCAGCGTAGAGCAGGCTGAGAGATACCACACAGATTGCTCTAAAAATAGGAGAGGCTTGTACTGCCTGAAAGCTACATGCTTGGAAAGACAACGTACATAGCACGGCAACATACTTCTCGTAGCAAATGTCGTGCAATTGTTGTGGATGCTGTATGTCATCCAGTGACATGAGTCTGCATAGTCATCTCACTAACTGTATTATTTTGATTGACTCAAACCGCCTAAGTGGCATGCAGACTAAATACACGCACCAAACCTTTAATAAGTAACAGATTTGTATAAAACATTCTCTCTCGACTGCAAGCTAAGCCTGTACGTCCCAGAATGTAGCCTTTATGAGAAACCTTACTCCACAACGTAGTTATTTTAAAATTGGAAAATTGTGATGCCTTTTTTGCCAGCCACTGTCTTGACTGAGAAGTCTGGGCTTGATCCTGCCAAACATTTCTCTTAGGTGAAGTGTATACGACTATAGTGGCCTCACTGATATGAATGCTATATTCTGACAGGCATATACTATTTCTCCTGTTGACTTTTTTTTTTTTTTTTCTTAGCAGTTCCCAAAACTACTTGTGGCAATCTTTCAATTTCAACTTTATTTATTCTGTCTTTTCATAGCAAATTTGTGTTACGGTATCTGTTCCTCTTTATAGTTTGCCACGAACACAAGCAATAACTAGCAGCTAGTCACAAAGTGTTTTTTCCTGGCTAAAGAGTAATTTTATTATTGCACATATTCCCTTCTGGGACTGAACAGTTTTGCAGAAAAGTAGAATCTGTAAAATAAAAATAAATGCTTTAATGACCTTTGCTTATATGGTATATCCAGCTGGTCTTGTAATAAATCAGCAGTGCAACAGGTGATCACTGCTGGAGTCTGTATGGTTGCTCAGGAGAAGAGGGATACAGTAAGTTGTCTTCACAGACAACAGAAATAAAATCAGATAAACAGCATCTCAGAAATGCCTACATTACATATATACTACAGGATGAGATGAATTGCACCTTCAGAGTTTAAATCAAAGAGTCCTCTCAATACCTCATTTCCTGAAATGAAGCCCATTTATCACGTCATTATGATCTACAGATTATTCAGTGTGAGATACAGTGGAGCTACACTACTTCTAACTCAGAAAAACATTTAAATTACCCTCTAGCCAAGATAAGCTACATATGGTTCACAGACAACATACTCTCACCTTCTAAAAAAACTTTTAAGACAGGGATGAAAAGAAAATGAGGGAGTGTAATGTGGCTAAACAAAACTTATGAAAGCTTGGTAGTCAGCTTGCCCACTTTTACTGCACAATCAATATTTATTTTTTCTATTAGAATTGCTGAAACTTTAATAACAATTTCCATTGCTGTTCTTGGCTTTTCTTGCTTGGCAGCTCAATTGTAAAGCTTTTTGTTACCATATAACAATACGTGTTTGCTGTTCATCCCTTGAACTGCAAATGAATGAGAAGGTACTGCTGGTCTCACTCTCTTAGGAACAGGTATGAAGAGGATCAGCTGTGTTCAAACGGCCATGGGAAAGGCATGACAGCTTCATCACAGAATCTGTCAGATGATGTAAAGCTTGAATTTGGGTTGAGGAGTTACAATGTTAGATCTGGTAAATATGGACAACTACATGGTATTAAAACAAATCCAATACCTGACTGAAAGAATAAACCATCATTAATATCCTGAGATGAGGTCTTGTTGAGGGAATTAGTCAGTGAAACAGAAATCTCAAGTGTATTTTACATAGTCTGAACTTCTGAGAATGAAACACTTCTGATGATTTTTTTCAGAAGAAGATGCTGAGGATACATACTATTTTCCTTTTACTTTTTGTTAAATATAGGGGAAACACTGCCCAGGGAAACACTGTTCAGTAATGCACTCATGCAGTATTAGCATAGCTAAGATATAATAAGTATAGTGAACATACCATATTCAAAACAATGCTCTCAAACTGCAGAGGACACAAACCTTGGTCTAGTGAAGTAAATGTGAGAAGTGTGGCATCTCTCACCGGCATTCAATACCATCTATTTACTTGCAAATGCATGAATGACAGTAATTGTCTCTGGATGCAAACACATGCTCTGTATCAGTTTTAAGATACTTTTAAGATGAAGAAACAGAAACAGGAGTTCTTATCTTTTAAATCTCACTATGTGGTGCACTTTTAAGCAGCGTGGGTGTGCAAGAACAGAAGAGCAATCATTTGATGAACAGCTGCAATCTGTGCTAAGAGCCTCACTGAAACCCGTATTAAATTCAAATACAGGAGACCTTTTTTAAACACATTAAAAAAACCCTCTATGCGTTTTTGGACAGCCTGTTTATCTGGCAACTGTGTCTGTGCATACGATTCAATATTTACCAGTGATCATGATCAGTGAATTTGTAGTTCTGTAATAGATAGGAACCATGGACAGCAGGACATAGACCTACTGGAGCAAGTCCAGAGGAGGGTCACGAGGATGATCAGAGTGCTGGAGCACCTCCCCTATGAGGCCAGGCTGGGAGAGTTGGGGCTGTTCAGCCTGGAGAAGAGAAGGCTCTGGGGAGATCTTATAGTGGCCTTCCAGTACCTGAAGGGGCCTACAAGAAAGCTGGGGAGGGACTTTTATAAGGGCAGGTAGTGATAGAACAAGGGGTAATGGCTTTAAACTGGAAGAAGGTAGATTTAGATTAGATATGAGGAAAAAATTATTTCCGGTGAGGGTGGTCAGACACTGGCACAGGTTGCCCAGAGAAGCTGTGGATGCCCCCTCCCTGGAAGTGTTCAAGGCCAGGTTGGATGGGGCTTTGAGCAGCCTGGTCTAGAGGAAGGTGTCCCTGTTCATGGCAGAGGGGGTTGGAACTAGATGATATTTGAGGTCACTTCCAATCCAAACCATTTTATGATTCTGTTAACTTCATCTGGCTGGTACTAATGCAATACCTATAATGCCTCTGATTACACTCTTCTTACAACATCTGATAAAGTTTTAAAAGGGAGGACTTTCTTAAGAGTGGCATCTTTTCCCTTTCTTTTACTTTTATATAAAGCTTACAAAATTACTTGTGAAAATCTTCAAGTTTTCCCTTTTTTCCCCATAGATATTTTCTTCACAATATAAAGATCATGCTTTATAGTATGGCCATTTCCCTTTACCCTTCCAGGAACAAAAAGAAACAGTGTTTGGCTGTCAGAAAAATCTCCTAATTTTTCTTCAGGATCTTCTGTCCTCTCCAGAGAGTGAAAAAACCATGATTTTTTCCCTATAATCAGTGGACTTTGAGGAAGCAGCAAAAGACCCTGCTAAATTTTCATTTTTGTCAGATCTTGATTCCTGGTACAAATTTGGTCTTACAGTGGAATCTCTGGCAGGCCTGGTGGGAAAGGAAGAAGGATTTGTGGGTAGCAGAGATGTGTTCATCAAGCAATCTGTCATCTCAAAGGAAGATATTGCTGTGGGATATGCGGCCAAACTGAACGTGCTGTTGAGTGTGAGTGGGCATCTCGGACTCAGTATTTGTAATTTCACCAAACTTCAGAATCACACATATTCTAGTGTTTAGCTCATTTCTGCAGCAAGGTCTTAAGGTATGAGGCTGTAAGTGCAGCTTGAAAGTTTTAAGGCAACAAAATGCTCCCTTATCAGAATGAAAATGGCTTATTTGTATACTTATGTAAAAAGGGAGCTCATTAGTAACAGCAAACAAGTTAACTTTCATGCACTGCACTAGACTTCAGCAATTCTTGTATCACTCTAAATGTAGGAGCTGTTCAGCATACTTGGGATTGGTACCATTTTGAAGTATACCCACCACATGAGAAAATGAAGACCAATGCATGTTTCTAGGCTCTGAACACATGACCTCCTCTTGCCAACCTTGCTACTGAATTTGGTACAGAGCCAGCGTGGTGGAGTTATCACCCATGCATGTTTTTCGTGCCTCGTCCAGACCTATAGTACGATGGTTAGCAAGTTCCAGCCATTTACTTCCTCTGTCTCACACACCACCTGCTCCAGAAAGCTGTAGGCATTTTGTAGGACTATCAGATATCCAGACTTCCAGGGTAAACTTGATTTTTATTACAAAATTATGAAGAAAGAATGCCATAAAATCAATACAGCTCAAATACCACCATGATTAAGTATAATACCACCATTTAGGTAGAATATCTAAACATTTGAGGATAAAAGGAAGTATTCACAACCAGTTCATAGGGATCTGGCAAAATAACTCCCACAAAACTTTGACTGAATTTGTAAGACAAAGTTATTTGTGAATCAGAATTTGTGACAGAGATACTAAAAAGGCATGCATGTTTCCTTCTGTGTTTACAACTGGCCCATCCACCATTACTTCAATTCTTAAGTACAGTTCTCTCTCCATCTGTGTAGTTTACCTGTCTGTTGAGATCACAACCATTTTCTATAAATAAATGCTAGCAATGGTCAATTTTTACTGCATGTGTAGCTGGACACTTCTGAAAAGCATTTTTTAATATACTGCATAGGTTAGTAAATTCCCTTAAAAAAATTTTTTACTAGTCACATCTGCAGTTTGAATGTTTCTTTCTAAAAGACAAACCAAGGCCAAGCAAGACAAAGAATCTGCTGATACACACATGTCACTCCAAGAATTCCTCTGACAAAGTTCCCACACCCAATTTAATTACTTCCCTACTGTAAAAACACTTTCCATCTGCATTTATTGTAATAGTTTCAAATCCAAAACCAACAGACTATAAAGCTAGCTAAATAAATGAATGATATTGGCCTTAGGTCCCAAGCCAGGAGCTATTCTGTAAGGCTGCGTGTCTCCAGCATTCATTTTTATGCTGATGTTTCATTTTATGTGCAATGTTTTCACTTAAGCCTTGTTTAGAGAAGAATTACCTTGCTCCAGGCTTTAAAGAGTGATGTGCCATGCGGTGCCTTCTAGCACTGCTCCAGCCAAAGGTCTGACAGAGATTGCCCTGCAAGACCAAAGGCGCATCGCAAATTGAGATCTGACCAAAAAATCCTGCTTCAGGCTGTATACACAGCACTGCGCACACTCGGGCCAGGAACATTAACTGCTGATATATCCTCAAACTGGGGCTGTGGAGCTCAAATTAAAAGCCTTTTTGTTTGAAAGCACACCTTAAAAAAATTATTTAGCCTCCAGATTGACTATTTGTAACATGGGTTCCCTTTTGCACTTGGGAGAAAAGAAGTATCCTGTTCCTCAAACTTGGTAAAAAGAATTTAACTACAGCTCATAAAGAAATTTCTTGATGTGCAGAGGCAACAACAGTACATCATATTCTGGGTCCTCAGGTTTGTTGCAATATTATAGTCTGATGAAACTACATTAGACTGACCACTTCTTAATAATTTTTAGACATGAGACATAACAGTCTCATTTGAACAAGCAAGACACTTGAAACTATGCACACTTAGAAGTGTTTTTCCAAGTTGGGATTCTCCATGCTGTCAAAGTACTTGGAAAGAGCTTGACCTTTATAATAAATTTGAATCCAAAGCAGCAGCACAGCAGATACAGATTTTTCATTTAGAAATTATTAAACAAGGACTGAAGGGCAAAACTGCTACTGACTTCACTGGAAGCATATTTGGATGTTGAATTTTGCATTCACAGCATCACAGAATGTCAGGGATTGGAAGGGACCTCAAAAGATCATCTAGTCCAACTCCCCTACCAGAGCAGGATCACCTACTGTAGGTCACACAGGAATGCATCCAGGCAGGTTTTGAATGTCTGCAGAGAAGGAGACTCCACAAAACAAACATATCCTCCGGTACCATACATTCCCTTAACATACATTCAGTACTTACCAAACTAAACAAAAGGATGTATTAATATTGGACGTGAAAAGATAATCAAAGCAATTCAGATGGTGCACAGCACAGCTCAAGCCACAAGTATTATATTGGCCTTGGATATTGCAGGTGACCCCCAGAGGATCCTGCTGCAACAGTGGCATGAAAACATAGATGGGATCTGGGGGCAAACCTTGAACTACTTTGCTTTTTTTGAGTTTTAATCACAATATAAGCATGACGTCAAGTTTCTTTTGTGGCTCTCTCCTCCCTTTTAAAGCTTCTGAGTTTTTGTGAAACTAAAATAAGTCTTCTAAACAGAAGAAAGACAAAGGCAAAAGCGCTTCAAGCCACAAAACTTGAAAAAAAAAAAAATCATCCACTATTGCTCAACAGCTTACTAATCAACAAGAAGATGCACACTTAATGGCACATCTAAAACAATTACTACTTCAACTGCTCAAAATTATACATACACATACACATATGTGTAAAACATGGAAATTAAGTCAATTTTTCCATGTACATTAAATTAGCAAAGACTAATTGAAAAAATTCCTTATACAGAATGTATGGCCTCTTCTCAGCTTAGCAACACAGTGGTATGTTTTGTATAAGTGAAAACAAAGAAGTTTTGATAAAGGTGAACTTTCTCAATTAAAGTGTATTATCAGTAAACTTCAAGACTCAGGTATGCAGAAAAAGGATAAACAAAGAAAGTGACATTTGACAACACAGACTTCCCTATATTATTAATGGTTTGGTTTTTTTTTTAATTGAGGATGACAATTCAGCATTACGGCATGATCTTAACTCAGCAACCTAGATGCTAGCCTGCATATTTAACTGGGAAAAGGGAAAAAACTCTTTCGGAGTGAAAACTATTAAAATTAAACCAATCATTCGTTCTTTGCAAAGCAGGTCTGTCACACTCTGACGCTACATGTGTGCAGCACAGCTCTGCCTCGCGCCCCACCACCACTCTGCGGTCCGTCAGCGTTCACCCTCCGTACCATACCTGGGATTCTGCGGCTCTGAACCATCTGACTCTGTACACGGTTTCTTTACCTGCAAAAGCAAACGAGTGCCAGTTACTCTCATTTGAAACACAGCTTCCTCGTTCACGGTTCACACACTTTATAGTGCTTCAAGTGGATCCAGCTCTGCTCACCATGATCTCTATAAAATACTTCCCGCATTTTACAGGAGCAGTATGCAGTACTAAACAGTGTGTTTCATTATTATCCCATGAACAGCTGCCAACTGTACTTCCCCAGCCTCCATTAGTATGTAAAATGTTTGGCTAAAATAGCTTGGGAGTAGTCTAACTGGGAACAAAGAAACCAAAGAGCCAGGTTCCCCACTTTGAAACGAGAAAGCCACACTGTTCTCAGCTCAGTAAAGAAATGTTTTCCCAATTGATACTGCTTCTGTTTCCTGCTAAAACTCACAATAATAAACACCAGATTCTGGGGCAAAGCACAGTGTTAGCTAAATAATTCATACATTAATTTTCATTTTGTAAATCTGCTAACTGTATGTTAAATGTATTTTCCTAATGCATCAAAGAACGCATACACCATTTCCACACATATTTGCAATATATAACTACATAAAAGGTATTTATTTCAACTTTCATATTAATCTTTGTGATGTATTGCTGTTACCTAATAAAGCTGAAAAAATCCATCACTTTCAAATAAAAATAGAAAATTATTCTCCTACAGACAAGGTATCTCCTTGGGATCTGCAGGATTTCCTGCAAAAATTTAATTATACCTTCTGGTAATCTAAACTTTTTGTATTTTCAGCAAAGAAAAGAAAACAAACCATTTTGCTCACTTGTGTGCTAATGCAGAATCCAGGGCTGTGTGGGAGGTTTCAAAACTCCATTTTTAAAGCCACCTAGAAGCATCAGCACAAGAAAGACATGGACCTGTTGGAGCGGATCCAGAGGATGGTCACAAAAATTATCAAAGGGATGAAGCACCTCTCTAGTGAAGAAGGGCTGAGAGAGTTGTTCAGCCTGGAGAAGAGAAGGCTCCAGGGAGACCTTGTTGTGGCCTTTCAGTACTTAAAGGGGGCCTATAAGAAAGATGGAGACAAATTTTTAGCAGGGCCTGTAGTGATAGGACAAGTGGTAATGGTTTTAAACTAAAAGAGGGGAGATTTAGATTAGGTATAAGGAAGAAATTTTGTACAGTGAGAGTGGTGAAACACTGGAACAGGTTGTCCAGAGAGGTGGTAGAAGCCCCACCCCTGAAAACACTCAAGGTCAGGCTGGACGGGGCTCTGAGCAACCTGATCTAGTTGAAGATGTCCCTGCTCACTGCAGGAGGGTTGGAATAGATGGCCTTTAAAGGTCCCTTCCAACCCAAAACTTTCTATGATTCTACGATCCTATGATCATAGTTACTCACATTCAGAACATTCCTATTACAACCAGTAAGTATTCAGTGACAGTTTTCATGAATACCTTGCATCAAGAGATTCTTTTAGACCTTTTTGCTATTTTAAATGTATTTTAGAGAAAAAAATTGTGACTGCAACTCACTTCTGTTGAAGTCATTGGTAAAATACTCACCAACTCTAACACAAAATGGATTAGGCTAATGCTAAATATTTTCACTAAATACCCTGACTGAATGCAACATCACTCAAAGATGTCTGAAGTACAAGCATGGTTCTACAGATGTCAATTTTTATTCTTTATTTGCTTTCTAGATACTGAAAAAGCAATATGGTTGCATACATTGTTACTCATAGAAGAAATGAGTTTTCAGTAGTAATAATGAATTTTTTCCCATGACAATAAATTAAAATTGCCTTTATTATTGTAACAGGTGTTATTCAAAGCACTAAAAATAGCAAACACAAAAGGCCTTCTAAATACTATGCTTTGCTTGATTTTTACTACAAAACATTTTTCAACCTATCCAGTTATTCAGTTTTATCACTATTAATTTTCCTTCTCTTGGATTGTTTCTTCCTTGTTCCTACTGTGCTACTCCATGGACTTGGTCATTGCAGTGTACCATGGAGACATGGCGATGGTGCAGTGGCTCAGCATGAGGAACAGTGAAAGCTCACGTAAACCCAAAACTCACAGGCACTCTCTCATAAACTTTCAGATGCAAACATCATTGCTATAGTTTTTTGTTCACTACTTTGTTAATTAAAGTAACATTAGATCTGAAATATAGTAAAATACTTGAGATATAAGCACATGATTGTACAAGAAAATGCTCACAATGTGCATTAATACACAAACAAGAGAAATTTTAATTCAAATTAGTGTACTGAGTGTCAACATCATAGGCAACTGTTCAAAAAATAAATTCAAAATCATTCAGACACTGAAACAGCCCCTCCTTGAGAGGAAGTGTGTGCTTTCAGAAGCAGATTGTCTCAACCGAGTTAATGAGTGTCTTGGCCAGAAAAAAAAAAATCATTTTACATATAAAATATAATTTTTAAAAAAGAGTCTCCTAAAGTACAAAATACAATTTTATAAATTGAAAAGATAAAATATAACAATATAATGTAATTTAAATTAACTAAAAATATAAATGGATCTGTTTGGTTTTTTTAAAATCCTAGTAAAGCTACCTTTTCTTTGTCTCTTTAGCATATAGTCACTTCCAGACTATTTTTGCTATCTACTTGATGTTAAATTTACTGGCATCATACTTTCATACATCATACTTTCCAATTCCTTTGCTGTTCATGCGGTTGCCACCAGTAGCCCTGTCTGTCACATTTGCACTGGGGCTCAGATCTTGCTCCCCAGGTCAGGGAAGTTCAACCACTCACTTAAACCATTTGCTGGAGAATCTGACCAGTCACCCAGCACATCTCAAGACTCTGATTTTGCACAGTGATGGCAGGTCCTTTGATGTATAATTACCACAGAAGTCCAAAGATAATTCAGATATACACTAATGCTATCCAAGCACCTTTAACACATACAGTAAGTTCTAGTTTTCTTGGGCAGGGATGAGAAGTGCTAATACTAATGCAGTAGTTGGATACTACGTCTATTTGCACTACTACTGCATCCTGCTTTGACCAACATAATGAAGTCATTGAAATGACTGAAAGATTATGCTCTGTGTGGTGAATATAAAAAAAGCAACCAAAGAAAAACCCAACAAATTTTAGTATACCTTAAACGGGAGTAGCAGAAAAGCCAAGGACCAATTGTATCAAAAAGACTCACCTCCTGTGAGATAGAAAACAAACTCAGGGAAAAAAAAAAAAAAAAAAAAAACCTGAATATTTTGTGTTCAAGAATATTGCAATGAAAATAAAATATTTTAAAGAATAAGAATAATGCAGGTTTTCAGCTTGGTATATAGATGATGTGGTTCACCTATGATCATTCTCTAAGGAAACATGCAGCAGAAGCACAAGGTAAAGACTCATCTTTTCTTCTGAGACTAAATGTAAACTTCATTGTGTATCTTTAGGGTCCCTCTCTCAGAGAAAAGATTTTAAAAATATAAATGTTATTTCTTAAAAGAGGAAGAGGCATGTTCAATGAACACTATTTTTCTTAGAAGCTACTCAAGTAGCAAAACACATTTTGTTATTCATAAAATTATGCCACTCTTGAAGATGAACAGAAAATCACTGTGAAAACTTTTGATCAAAGACTAAATATAATTTCCTTTGTATTCAGCTGCACTGTTTTTCCTCTTAATCCGCCTTGCTGACTGTTTTTAAAATAATTAACTTTCACTAACACCACATTTATTTACATTCTCATGTGTTAAATGCTATGAAAAGAACCTTTTTCTTTACCTCTGTTCTGTTTTCCTTTTTTTTTTCTCTCTTTTTACACAGGTTTTCTCACCATTTTATTTATATGCATGTTGAGAAACATTGATGGTAAGATACCAGTTTCAGTTGCTTTTGGATTTCACCATGATGCACTGAAATCTCCTACCTTCAAATCGCCTACCACAGAATTTTTAAAATATTTCAGCCAAAAATCCTTAAATCCAAATTTTAAAAAAACCCCATGCGGTTGTGATCCTATTTTAAAAGTCACACCACTATGCTGGTGAGCGGCTCTAGTGCCTGCAAGTTTGGAGGCAGAATCAAAAAACTGGAAGTGGGGGGGGAGTCTCAAGTGTACCAGTACCCAGGAATCATCAGCTCTGTGAAATGGTGCCCAAATCTGTTTCAGTTTATAAGCTTCTAAAAGCCCTGTTTTCACAGTTAGTGGACTCCTGTTGTAGTCTGGCTCCTGACTTTTTGAAGACCCTATATGCACTGAATACTCTCCACCTCAAAGATGCAGCACCAAGTAAGAATTAGGATTACTTCTCCTGAGTGCCAAAAGCCCCGTGACGTTAGGAAAAGGATTGACATTAGCAAAATTGTCCCATTTGCTTTGTCAGTCCCATGTCCCGCAGTGCTTATACCGGGCAATGCCCTGAAACAGAAAAACCCTGTAGACTCAAATACAGGGAGGACCAGAGGAAAAAAAAGAACAAGGAGAAGTAACAGAAACTGGGGAAGAAATGAAGAAGGGGATCTGCAGGGGACAAAATTAGAGGAGGGCAGAAGCCAGGTGAAAAAAAATGTGGCAGGCGTAGAGGTGGAGTGTGGACAATGGAAGAGTACTGGGACAGGCAGGGATGGGACAGCACAGCAGTTTGCTCTCCTTTCCTTTAAGTAGATTTGGGACTAACACCATCAACACAAGCCTAAGCATTCATCAAATACCTGTGAAACTCCCCAGTGAAGTCTTCAGTGACCAGTCTGCCCAGAGTAACAGGCTAGTTCTGGTATAGCAGCTGCACTGCAGACCTAACGAACGAGCCAAGCCGCAAAACTATACTTTGAACTTACAAGATGTTGTACAAATGTTAGGTTTATCCAGAAAAATGAAAGTCTAATTTGACTTAAACTGGGGACAAAATACTCAACATTTTAAGTAATTTCTGCCTTGATCTCTGCCTCAGTTCATCAGATTTCAAATATGAGCACCCTTTTAAGTGTCTGATACTATGAGGGCACTGTGAAAGACAGATGCATTTATTAAACACTAAAGAACTTTGTTAAGGTATATGGGAAAGATTTACAGGATTAATGATTTTATATTAAGCATGGGCTTTGGATACTTAATATTTAATAAATATAGACTGAGAAACATAAAAAAAAAATCTAACTACACATTCATTGAAAAAAGGAGACATTCCCTGGAAAGCCTAGCATGTCATGTAATAAGAACAGCACCATAATGCATAAGAGATTGGATTTCCACAGACCATATTAATTCTGGCATTTCCTTGCTTCTGATGTTTTCCTTTGCAACATTAACATCCTTTTAGCATGATTTTATTGGACGTCATTGCACTAGATGTTAAATCACAAACTGGTCCTGCTCTGAGGTGTTCTCGCATACACGCTCATGGTATTAAACTTTCAATGCAACACAGTTGAGAAATCCCTTCTAACACTTACAATAATCACAACTGAAAAATCTTGCTACATCAGCAGTAAATTATTCTGGCAATGAATCTGCTGAAGTGCCCCATCTATTGCATCACATATGGTCTTGAGCATGCCTTCCAAAGCAGTAGGTGTGCAATGGGGTGGAGTAGAGCCTGCAGTGCTTTGGGTCTGAAGGAAGCAGCTCTGCCTGGTAGAGCTGTGGAAGCTCTAACATCAAGGAGACAAGAAAGAAGAAGGAAAAATACTATTGCAGGCCCAAAGACATCTCAAAGCACATCTATGTGCTTGCTCAGCCTGTGCCAATGTCACATCTGACTGGTCTGGAGTGTGGGCAGAGCGAGTGCATTGCTACTACCTGGATACTTTCCTACAGTAAATTACTCTGGTGAAAGCTCACCAGCTTCTACTCACTGTCCAGGGAGAGGGACCATGCCTACAGAATGGCCCCAGGAGAGGTTTGGGCATTCAGGGAAAAAGTTTGATTGAAATGTACGAAAGAACATGCCTCAGGATGTCTGTGACACTGCTATGAGAATGAATAAGAAATAAAAGTAGCTGCTCCTTCAAATAGTTTTTGGATGTTGACTGTTTAAATATCACTTTATAACAGTCTTGACAACAAAATCCTTAGCACACAGACTGTCTGTGCAATGCCTAATGTAACAAAGGTTTTCTTGCTAGCATGACACCCTTGACTGCTACCATAAAACAAATATTATCTTGACCTACAAAAACAGGGCAAGGACTAGTTTAAAGATACATTGCTGGGATTTACTAACAAATTGTAGCCATTCTGAAAAGGTATATGCTTTCAAATTTATTTTGAAAAACCATACATATATTACTGAGAATGACACAGCTTTTTGATGGTTAAATTCAACTAATACTATAGCTATATATGTCTTGTGAAAACAAAATCTCAGTGGAGCTTCTGCAAAACCAAACATAAATGCTGAAGACACCTAGAGAAAGATCTGAAAAGAATTCTGAATAATCCCAAATTCTCAACTGAATTTTTCACAGTAAATCACTGTTATGCAACACGTCCACGTCTCATAATGGTTTTGGTTACTTAAGCCTAATAATAATAGTAATAATAATCTTACATTCAATATATATATAAAAAGTTTGTACAAAAATGTAATATGAAATGAAATGAAAATGTACATAAAAATGTAATATGATACAGTTACCCACCATCAAGTTTTAAGTTAGTTTCTGACTTAGTTAAAAACTCAAACACTGATGCTACTGTTGAGTGAAAGACCTTGAAGCAATAGAAAATTGATATTTTTCCCCCCAATTTTTCACAGTGCAGGAACTGTACATAGCTGTATTTTAATTGAATTACATCCTGAAGTAGTTTTATCAAATCTCAGCAGGTCTGAAACTAGTTCTAATCTCACTGGAAGAAAGAGGAAAAACATGCTACATGAATCAACTTATTTTCAAGGAGAAATCAACAGGAATTCAATAGAGTGAATTTAACCCACTATTAAAGGTTGGGTTTTTAAATTAAAGGCCATATGAGCTAGTTCTTAGTGAAAACAAGTTTTCAGCTCATCTCTTAAACTAGGTGTAGCTGTTCAATTGTTATGCTGTCAACTAAAATTGACAACTCTTATCAAAACAGATGGATTTTTTAATATGCTGATTCTTTTTTTTTAAATAAAAGTAAAGTGCAAATTATTTAAAAGTTTTGCATATGGAAGCACACTGATGAAGTTGACCTTCATATTTTATGTAGCACAGTAAATGAGACTTCATATTAGAGATATCAGACACATTTCTATGCTTTCAGAGATGAGAGGAATAAGCACACGGTGCATGGTGCAGGGCTGATAGGAAGGAATGGGAACAGGGGAAGCCACTGCTGCTCTACCATCGCTTCTTTCTATTTTCCATACAAACCTTTCCTAAGATAGACATATGCATGATGAAATGTGTCATTGCTACTTTCCTGTCTCCCTCATCTCTCCACAGACTAATACAGTAGTAACTCTGGTCTGCAAAACTACGTGGTGTACTTCTAACTTGCAATGAAAATTAACCCAGAGGGGGTACATCTAGTATCCAATACTTGCAGTTTGGGCATTTAAATTGATCTAGGCTTGTCACCCCAGGCTTTCTTTTCATCTAACAGAAAGAATCAGGTATATTTCTCCATTGACTGCTGAGGGGAACGGGGAGTTGGGGAAACATTGAGAAAATGGATCGGTGCTGCCAGAGAGTGAGGGAGTGCACACTGTCCCTGCTCAGACTGTGTCTCATTACATCTTCCATGAAATCCTCTTTGTCTGCAACACTGACTACAGCCATGAAGAAAGATGGCTCCTGCTAAAATTTCATGCTTTAGAGCCTCAGCTTCTTTGAACTAGTCACTGACTCTAATAATTTTGAGAGAGCTATCACTTACAAAGCATACACTAATCTGCTAAATGCTTCCACTTTTTGAGATGACACTTTTCATCACTCCCACAATGTTTTAGATTTTCTATATAAACCTCTGCAGAGACCAGTGTGGATACAACTTTGACAGGAACCAGCCTGCAGATAGGCCAAGAGGCTGCAGAGCGGGGCTGCGTTCCCCTTAGATCTCATTTCACCAGGCTGGAATGATGAGCAGCGACGCACTAGAGTCCTTGCTGGTGTGCACAGTACATAGACAGTAAAGTAAACAGAGATTTAATCAATCCAGGTAAACGCTTTTTTCATACTTCGAGGGAGACCATAATGCACAGCCTTAGTACTGACACAAGCCTTTGTGTTACTTAAATCAGAAAGATTTATCCAATATAAAAACTGTGTTTCTGTTGAAAAGTTTTACAGAAGGAGGTGTCATTAATGTGTATTTATGACATAAATTGATAAAAGCCAAGACAACTTTGACTCCTCAATTTTCTCATTTGTATGCTATCTTTGGGGTGAAAACTTTCCTTCCTTGGTACTTTCTTACTAGTGGAAGGGTTTCCTACATGTTTGTTTTTGCAACCTGATTAATGAGTTCACTCAGTTCAGAGTTCTTTCAAGTCTTTTATACCTGCAAACATTTTAAAAACACATTTTAAATTGCCTTTGGCACAAGTCCACTTTAAAAAATATCAGAGGGTGTGATGGCCAAGTCATAATTTAAGTGATTGGAACCTGTAAAGTACTACCTTCTACATTCTGAAATGCACTTAGACATGCACTGTGGGAAAAACTGGCATTCTTTTTTTCTTGTTGTTTGTTTGTGTAAGATGAAAGAAGGAAATATGCCTTCCCTTAACTGGTGGGACAGGCAGGGCAAATGCCACACCACAATAGCACTTTTTGTTGCAGTCTGAGTTACCTAATAGCTCCGAGCTCACAGAACACTTTCCCCTGCCCTGCTGGGAGGATGGGCCATCAGGCTGGCTGCTTTCCCAGAAAGAAAGAAAGAAAAAAAGGAGCTAGCTCCCCATTCAGCAGGGAAGGTCCACCAGCCTGGAGCTCATTTACTGCCCAAGTCAGGTTCAGGAAGAAATACTAAAGCACTAGCATTAGAAATATCTCATTATCTTTTTTCTCTCCCATATTCCTTTTCTCTCTCTCCCTCCTCCCCTTTCTCTCTTCGAAAAAAAACCAAAAACAAACAAAAAATAAAAAACAAACAAAAAACAAACAAAAAACCCTCAAACAAACAACAAAAAAAACCAAAACAAAACAAAACAATAAAGACAAGCCTGTGGCCTTTTTTTGCCTTTTCACGTCAGCAGTATGTCTCAGTGCAGCCAAATCTGCAAGTATACCCTTGGTACCCGCCTGCACCTCCAAACTGGAAATCGGATAGAAGATATGGTCCTTAATCCAGACATTGAAAAATGCTTTCAGTTTCTACTTCAGTTCTGGTCCCATTATCACCCCCAGATTTGTTGGGATCACACAATTTTTACTAAAGTGTTTGCTTTTTAAATCTTGTCATTCCCAGATACTATTGATCTCTTTTCAGGAGAAAAACATACTGAGATGCAGGAAAAGAGCCATGATGTGCAATGCTTTCTGGATTTAATCTTGTGATTCCTCAGCTCCCAGAAATATCATAAGCAAACTAGGTATATGAAAACTGCTTTGGAGTTATCGTTTAATATTAAAAGGAACTGCGAGTCATCGCCTATTATATGCATAAAATTCAGTGCCCCCTCAGAAAACCTGAACTTATTTTCTTCCCTCCTGCTTTTCAAAACTAACCAGGGCCAACAAATGCAAAGAAAAAAAAGTAAACTTTGAAGCTGAAATTTAAAGCAATGAAAGTCAGGAAGTTCAAAAGTTAATGTTCCTATGGCTGTGTTAACTTGGCCATGTTGCAAATACATCATGCAAATACTTTAAGCTATTTTGTTAAAGGCATATAGTAGTGTGCCATAAAGTATAATAAAGCATGCTGTTTTATTTTCATGTGGAAACCATCTTGTATGAGCAACAGTATAGTGTATTTCCAGTGCTAATGCTGATTTCTCTCCCACAAATCAAGTATCTTTGCCACAAGGTGCTTCTCTGTTCTGTAGATGCTGGTGCCTCACTGGGATCTATCTCTTCCTTAGCCCAGGAGCTTACATACTGATCTCCCCAGTAACAAAAGCCAACTTCTCTCCTGACTGGTTTGCCTCATCAGAAAATAATCTTTCACCCTTAAGATCAAAGAACACTTGTCACAGCTTTTTGATCCCTCACTTAGAGGAAATTTAAACAAATGGCCTTGTCGATCATCTCCTTCTCTCTGTTCTTCACTATCCTGGTTTCTACCTAGGAGCATACTGATACCCAAGTGCAGTAGACAACATGATCCCATATCCATGAAACACTCATCTTCGTCACATATGATGAAACACACATATGTAAAATACTCTGTTTTACTAGAGAAGCCCTTTTCTTCTCCTTGTACTCTTCTGTTTGTCTTATGCATTTTAAATGCACATATTGTTATGTGCTAAGGTTAAAGGAGATCAGCCTTCAAAAACGTGCCTTACTTTTGGTCAACAATCTTGTGTTTCTTAGCTCATCAGCTGCATCCTTCACGTGAGAGCTAAAGGAACTTTAAAGACAAGGATTGTGGTTTTGAACTATATTCAAAAAGTTTAGAATATGCTGTTTAGTGGAAAAGGAATACAGATCTAATGTGTTCACAATACCTGGACTTGATGTGAGCTTTGTACTAATTAGTTTTCAAGCACCAAAGTCTTCATAAAAGTCTGGCCCAAATAAGAATTAATAAATACCTGACTCACCACGGTCTGACAGAATGGGACAGAACAGTCTGGGTACATTGAAAGTATTGTAGGTGGATTCAGCTACACAACAACTTGGTTTACTGATGATCCAAAGGATGTTCCCAGGTTGAGACTTGAATTATTAAAGACAATATGGTAGACACAAGCTCTTCCAAGCGTAGCCACTTGCTCACCAGTACCACTTTTACTCTTGCTAAGATAAAATTTTGGTCAACATTTCTTCACTGTTGGTCTTCTATAGCTACAGTTATATGGGCCAGATGTAATGGTAGGAGATCAGTGTATTATTACCTGCAGTGTCTGACAGCACAATCCATTCTGTGTGACCAGTGCAACACATGCATGTCACACAGAATCAGAATGTTGATCCTTGTAGATGTCCTTCAGAAAAGGAGAAACACTAGTGATATGCCACAGCATTTCAGTACAATTGTTATCATGTGTCTGTTAAGAAGGACTCAAGTAACTTGTGAGCCTTCTGAATCACTCTTCATCTCTCAGGAGAGACTACTGTATTCAGTGGACAGTGCCGTATATGACAGAAAGTACCAGAAAGACAAGAAAACATAACTGACCATTATTCACAGACCAAAAAAGTTCATCTGACTTCTTTACTAAAGCAATACAGCTCCACATCCTGACCTGAATTTAGACTATGAGTGGTCTAAAATGTCAGCTTCAATTAACTGATCTTGCAACTGGCCACTGAGTAGTTTTGTTGTGATTTGACTCAGGAAAGGGGAGGCTTGACTGTAGCTGCAGGCAAGGATCACTGCAGATTGTTGACTTTTTCAGCTCCAGTTGAAGTCCAGCTTGTTTGACAGAAAAAAGGAGAACTACAGCTCTAACTGTTGATGATTTTTGTCAGAAAGGATACCGGTTGTTCACTGCTACCCTTCACAACCCTGAAAGGCAGGAGTACCTCCATGTTGAGTACATATACTGAGATCTGGGAATGCAAACAGGCTGTTTGTGACCAACTGCAACAACTGCAGAAAATGACCCAGTCCCATCAAGGTTTGTATGAGCTTCCACTGGTGCCTCCACCTTGCTTCGACATCATTAAGAGTAACAGCAATAGCTAGCTGAGGCTATGTTGTACTAAGTCCTTTAGGAAAAGGCATTCCCTGAGCTGGAGTTGTCAAGTCTGGGACAAGCCTACAAAGATTTAAGCTTAAGTCTAACCAGGGTGGTTAGGCCCATTATCTTCAATGAAATGATTCAGAATAAAGAAGGTAAGTATCTGAATACACCTTTGTAGGATGGGGGGCTCAATTAATGCCAGAAAGCAACAGGTGGATGGAGCAAGAAGACAGGCTGGAGGGAGGATGAACAAGGTAATATGAGCAGGTAATATGAACACGATTTTAGCTCAGCACCTGCCTACCCATTATCAGCTGGCAGAGTCCTGCAGGCATTGTGGAAGACGGGAATTAGATGGAGACCATATTAAAACAGTATTAAATTAAAATAAAACTAAAAAACCCCAAACCAGCAAAAAACCCTGTTCTGCTATTCCATGGTAGTTTTTATCCTGGTAGTAGATCAAAGATATTCAACTGCAAATATATGACTTTTCAACAGAAAATATCTATGAATCTGAACATGAACAAATAATTTGGTCTATAAAAATAGCCTAAGCTGAAGTAATCAGCTAATTGTACAATACTAATATTTTGTACAATTAACTAAGGCTATTCCAATTAAAAACACCTACTTAAAATATAAACAAAAGACTCAGTTACAAATGAAAGCCAAAGAGTGTTCAAAAGTGGGAAAAAAGTGGAAGTAGAAGAAGGTAATAAGCATTTGCGCATCACATTCCACCTTGAAAATTACCAAGTAAATTGCCTGTACATTGCAGTAAACAGCTGTCCTTTTTCTTCAGTTTCATACATTTCTGTTCTTCCTCATTACTGAAGCTAATTTGTTTAGCATTGTAGCAATAATGTCTAGCAGCTGTTGTAACATTAATAAACTACATCAGATAACCAAAAACTTTGGCAACCTACGTTGATTACAGTAAGGATGCAAAAAATTCTTTGTAGCTCAAACTACTTGCTGGTCAAAATAAAATAATCCGTTCTTTATGGCCCATATGTTGTCTAACTCATGAAAAAATAATTTGTTAGAGGAAAGATAAAATACCACACAATGTTGCAGGATAAAATCTCACAAACAAGTGGATATAAACTAAAGACCTTTTCACATGCATTTGTATTGTCATGCAACCAAGTTTAGCTCATTTCTGTTTAGTTTAGTTTTCAGTGCCTCCAGAATACTTCAATAAAAGTGAAGAAAATGCTGCTAAGAAACAAGTAATTTTTTTAAAAGGGTAGAAAAAACAGAATAATAATTTATCAGAGGCAAACCACAGATAAAATACTTTCTAATAAATACATTGGAAAATATAATAGATGTCATGTACACATAGTTACTATGTGCTGGTAAGCAGTGCAGAAACAAAATCCTATTTAGTGAGACTATTTTTTACATATATGATTTACATTTAATTATTCAAATATTAATGAATAGGTAAACTCCAGGACAACACAACATTCCTTAAAAATACAATTCATATCACAGTGTTAGAATGTCATTCAGGGAAATTAATCATAAAAGGATAAATGATTCATTTAATCTATACACAGAGATTCAACGTATGTTTGCTTATATACTAGTAATAACAACAGTCACAATTAGAAAACACATTAAAAATATTCACAATTATTTTTTCATTTGCTTTATGCTATAGTTCTTAACACTGGCCAGAATAGCTGTATTTACAGTTTGAAGTATGTAAATAAATCTCAAACCATCATTTAATAATATCTTTTTTATTATTAGTCAATGGGGACACCATCAGAGGTAGTATAGTTCTTAAAATGCCACAGGAAAGAATCACTTGATAGATCCTATTTCAGTTCACATATAAGATGATGTCTTCCCCCCCTCCCCCCTTTTTCCAGGTTTGAAAATTTGACTGGTTTATCCCAGTATACTACTTTAGAATATCCAAATAATTTTTCAGAATTTTTATTAATACTGCTGTATCGAAATGTGTAATTTTTAAATGTTTAAAAGTATCTTTAACTTTTAAAAATATTCTATAAACAAAATAGTTGAACTAGCTTTCCAGAAGCAATCCTGGCTGGGGTTTGTTTTTATATATTTATTTTTTTTATAAAAAAAATTCATACCATTTTGCCTATATTTCAGTCCTCCAATAAATTCTTAACCAAAAGGCAATTATTTGGAATAAGGAGTTCTTCCAGTTTGTTTTGGATGGTTTTATACACACATCTCAAGCATTAAAAAAACCCCAAAACTTCTTTAGTTTATGAAAATAAAACCACCAAGATTCTCTAAACTCTGAAAGCATTCAAAACATAAATAAAAAGAGACAGCCTCATAGTGAAGTATAAATTTCATCTACTAACGTCAACGGTCAGAAAGAACAATAAAGTATATTGCAACGCATCTGCAGTACTTTCTTGCACAGGAGTCTGTGCATTCGCCCCTCTTTCAGACAAACAAGCAAGTGCCTTTTGTCTGACAGGTCTCCTGCATCTTTCCACCCCCTCCCTTCTCTCCTGTCTCCCCAACCTGATCCTGGAATGTTTTGGCCACGAGGTTAAGAAAGATTCCCCCATTTATCACAACCTGCCAAGCACAACAGGGTCACCGTCCCAGCCCCAGTCCTACCGCTTAACTAATCCAGCCTCGGCACAGGCATGAAACTTCAAAGATTTTTGCCACAGGCAAAAATTAGTCCTTATTTGCTTTAAAAATCTATGTATCAATCAAGTTAAAATGTGCTTCAGTGGAGCTAACATTTTCAATGTTCAGAGCAACATGTACATTTGGTTCTTAGCTGTGACTCTAATTGAATGCAGAGCTCACCTGGAATAGCACTACAAATACTTTAAGTACAGCAAAACTTGAATCATGAGGCAATTCATTTTATCCAGGAGAAAACCCTTGATAAAAAAGTACCATTCAAACACGAATGCAAACACACAAGAAAATGTTTTTGTGCATATGTGCGAATAAACATGTATAATACATACAGAATCTCCGTTTATGCAAAATCACTTCAGATTATTTCACTCTCCAAAGGTTTTACTATCAGTTATACCAGAGGATCAGCCACAGTTACGTAACTGTAAAGCTCAGTTAATGACTTTTAAATATTCCTGAAATTAATTTTTAAGAACAATTACAGATTTACTGTAAGAACACACAAGAGAACTTTGCTTCAGTATTTAGGAAGTAAATTTTAATTAACTCTAGTTAAAATAATACGTAAATTCTACTATTCTGGGATACTGCCTACCAGTTCAATCCAATGCAAACAATATAATAATTACGCTTTTTAAATCAACTCAGGTTCTTCACAGATATTTTTAACTGCATCCTTTGGGGCTAAAATGGGATTAATTTTAAAATTAGCTTTTAAAAAAATCTTCACATTTTCCTCATATCTTTACTTACAATTGAATATTGCTTAATCATGTATTAATTCAGTGCAATGATTAAGCATTTCATTGATTAGAGAAATAAACCACATAGATATTACATTTCCTTTTAAGCTATTACAGAAATGTATGATATTTTATATTTTTCCAGCAGTATAATTGAAAATAGATTTCATAAAATAAAATATAAAAAGTAAGTAGGTAGCATATTAACTATAGTATTCAATTCTACAAACTCCTCACATACCTTTTATACATAAATGTAATACAGCCAGGCTCTCCTTCTATTTAAAAATACTGAAATGACATATCATGCTAAAATTTTAATCCCTTGTAAATAATATTTACTAAATGAATTTTACAATTCAAAGTTTAAAACTTAATAAAGTGCTATTTATTTCCCATAGTCTCACAAAGTAAATGTAACTTCAATAAAATTCAAGTATAGCTACTTGCAAAGAAAATAACAGAAAACAAAAGATTAAACAGACAGGTAAGCATGTAAAAGAGACAGGTAGTACGCAGTGTGGTTTTTCAATTGCTTCCTCTACCTTACAATATACACAGAAATTTTATCAAACCACAATCTGTTTAAGTTCAGAAAATAACCTCGACTTCTAATTTCTGTAACGGACGAATTAGCTTCTGTAACGTGCATATGCATGCTTGCGTGGTCACACAAACATACGGATATTTCCCCAAAGCCAAATTCACGTTCTTTTGCTTTATATTATCCACATTCGTACACAGTTGATACTACTCGATTCATTGTACAATTTAACAAGATATAATAAGCACTTTAACAAATCTAAAATTATATTGGAAAAATGCTTTGGCAAGAACTGTATTTGTAATTCAGGAATTTAAAATATCACTTGCTTTAGATACCTTTTTTGAATTTACATTTGATTTACTTTAGAAGAAATTATAACAGCACAAAAAGTAGTGAGGCAGTTAAAAGCTGTTTAGCTGAAATGTATTTCAGAAAATAGTGACTAGTCCATGAAAAAAAACATGTAACTGGATCCTGCTGCTTGCTGCTCCCCAGATCCCAGGCACAAAATTGAAGAACTTATTTGCTCTAATAATTTACCATACCTTTCTTTCAAACAGGTTCCCTACACGTTACGGTTCCCTACAGCAGTAAATGGCTGTTTACAGCTGGACCAAACTGGGTTGCTCTTTCTTCCCTGGGACTTCACTTGCTGCACTGGGATAATAAAACAGCACTCCCAGAGTAAACCCCTCCCGGGTTTCCCTGAATGAAACGGACATTTAAGAAGCAGTAACGATCATGCCAGCTACCATCGTGGCCCTCTGAACACAGGACAGCAGCGGCATTGCTGCGCTTGCCGGCTATGCCAAACCCAGCTAGAGAAAAGCGTTTGAATACAACAGCAGTACATGCACACCAACTTCTGAAGAAGTAAGGTTTTTATCACAATTTATTATCAAAAAACAGTCTGTGCAATTGCAGAATGCATTAAAAAGTTTGAAACAAATTTACAATGAAGTAAGACTCAAATACAAACTCATAGTCCCAACTGACAGATAACATTACAGAGAAAGTCAAAGCGAACTTTGAGGGGGTAGGACCGATGCTTTAGTATAATTACACTTTAGTGTTATTTGTTCCAAACGAACCTCTAATCGACTTAGAAATTGGCTAAAATGACTTGAACAAAGTATTAGTAAATTAAATTCACTTTATTTGTATCCACAGTTTTTGTACTGTGGGGCTAATTAATTTGAACTCAATTTATGTCCAGACACCTGTTGCAGCATACTGGCCTTTAAGTGCTTTTTACAGTAATGTTATTGAATAATACACCAACAAACTATTCACAGATTTGACAAAATGTGACATTCACAGCCTATTACAGAATGACACATTTTATTTCTTACAGCACTTAACAAGTAACGTCCTGTGGTAATAAAAAGCTGCTCCTGCAAGAATTTAATGCATTCAGTCCTGTGATCTACCTAATCTCTTGCACTCTAGGGCAACTATGAACAAATATGTTGTTCCAAGAACAAGTTTAAAACTGCTACTACAGAAATGAAAACCAAATCCCTTTTTCAGAATAGAATCTGACTGTGCAATTAATACTTATACTTTCCATTTTGTCACTAAATGCCATCAATATCGCAAATTAAAATCCATTATAACCTTACCTCAGGTGTCTCTGAAGAACAGCAACGAATCCCCCAAATGTGCAAAGTCAGTTTCCAGGACAAAAAGAAGAGAATATCTGTTACGTTTTGCACTAATTCGCTTCCACTGTACAGCAGCTAAGGTGTGCAGACAGATTTTCAGGACCAAAAAACTTTAGCATTGGTCAGCTAGGATTTTTTAAACTAAGAAATACTGAAGACACTTTGTTCTTCCTTGAACTGTCACACCAAGCCTAGCACAGTCTGGTTACTTAAGTTAACTAAGAGGAGATCTGGATAGTAAACAAGCTTGGCTCTGTCCAATGGCTTTCCACACCCTTCTGTTTATAGTAAGATGACTTGCATTCAGAGGTCACCCCATCAACAGCTCCTGTCTTTCAGTGGGTATCTAATGTGCTGCATTTATCCCAAGGCCCTTTTAATGAAACCACCTTCCTGGTCCCTGCTCGCCTGCTGTCACTATGGCACATCTGCTCTTTATTGTGCAAAGTCCTATTAAGTGTTAAAATATACAGAAAAGACGTACCTGGGCATACATTCTGCAAGCAATATGGATTTTTATAGGCACGAGCCTTGTCTGTGAATATTGACAAAATAAAGCTTTTTTCAAGATCAAAGAAAGAATTTTGCCAGCAACATTCAACATTCATCTTGTGAATAAAAGAAATTCAGGAGGAAGGAAGATGGATGTCATTGTTTGATCCGGACTTTAAAACTTTTACAAATACTCCCCCAAAGGATAATGCATGTGCCTGTGCCAGATAATATTTACTTGAATATGTTAACATGCTGGAAACAAGAGATGAGGAGTGTCCCTGAGCTCTGCTGCAAAATGACACAGAGCCAAGAATAACAAGGGTCAAGTGCCAGGACCCCAATGCAAACACCAAGTCAATTATGGGCTGAAAGAATACTTGGAATTGATGGCTCTTACAAAACAAAGTAAATACGCAGCAGCGTACAGACTCCTAGCTCTCATTTTTAAACACATACAATGTGCTACTGGTCCAAGGAGTTTGAGATCCAACTGGCAATTGTTATTTTCTACATACAGCATTGCAAGCCAAGAGGGCAAAGCCCAACCTCACTTTTCTTTACTCTACTGGAAATTACTCATCACAATAGACATATCTAAACTAACAGTATCTTAAAATGGGAACAAGAACATGGTATTTAGCATTTTTCTTGCCAAGTGCAAAGTCTCATAAAAAATAAGAATTGAGAACCTTTTCTAAATTTCTTCTTATATTTTTTTCCTCACAGCCATTGGGCAGCACTAGAAAGTTCAGACTTGTTACACGGGGAGACGTGAAACTGAAGATGGCACTCTCTCCCCATGCAAACACTAACTTCACTGCTCAGAAATGCTCTTTGAGTGAAAGTTACACCTGCAGCACATTTTAGGCACCAGTTTTTGTCACCACTACGGCACTGAAATGACAGATAGCAGCTTGGCTCTGTTAAAGCTAATAAAACATGATTGATGAACTGGGCTAGAAAGCCATGTCAGTTCAGATTAGGATTTTTGTGCCATCATTTGACAGGTCTCACACTTTATTATTAGAATGGACTGCCAGGATTGTAAGGGCCACTAATAAACACATCCATTCAGATTCCCTGATGCCTTTTTTTTTTTGTATTTAAACCTATTTATGAAGTTTAAGTACAAAAGTTTTTTCATATGAAATCTTGCTTAATTTTTATAAAATACTTGTGTTTAGGAACACAATATACTTCCTTAAACAGGTGTCTGTCAGCTGCTATTATCTCATGCACTGAAATCCAAGTAATCCTCATTTTACCGCATTATGTGGCATAATAAAGGTCCACCTATTCAACAATGAAAACCCACTGGAGCATATATAAAGAACTGGGGAGAGCATAAGCAGCTTTCAGATGTTGTTTTTGACATTAGCATTGAGTATAACCTCATTCTTAACTGCTGAAACAACTAATACGTGGAAGGTTGCTAATACAAGGTTGCTTGCAAACAATTGTTTTTCCACCACCAAAAAAAGGGAAACAAAGGAAGAAGCTATTACAGAAAATCATGCCAAGGGAAGACTGAAAGCCATGGGACATACATGAACAGTGAGCTCTAAGGCTCAAATCCTTAGATGCTGCCCAATGAATTGCAGAGAGCCTTCACAGTAGCAGGTGAGGAACAAAATTTGTCTCTTCTTCCACCATCCATCAGGCAGAGAAAAACCAGTCTGGTTGTAGCTGCCACAAGCAGTTAAGAAGCATGCCATCACCCTCTTTGCACACCTCTGTACACAGGAGGTCTTCACTCAGCGGCTCCAAACCGGAGCGGACTTGTTTGCCACCCCCTGCCAGCATTTCACCTCTGTCCTCCCATCTCCTCCTGCGGACTAATGTCTCTGCTCCCAAGAATGCAAGGACCAAAGAAATGATCATCAGCCTTCCTCCTTCTCCCAGTAAAACAACATGGTTTTATCATTTCTCAGGCCTGGATACCTGGAGGTAAAGTACACTCCCATACACTCCCATACACTTTTAAAGGTTTTCATTGCAAAGTGGAGATTAAAAAAAAAACACACAAAAAACCCCCAAACAAACAAACAAAAAAAACCAACCAAGCTTCCGGGCCATAATTCTGTGCACACAGCATTATGTCACGAGATGATCAGAGAAAATTATTGCATCTACAGCACAAGCTCCTTTCTCAGCCTGACAGGGGAAACCCTTCATCCCTGTGACTGATAAATGGCTCTATCTGCAAACCAAGATTACCAAGGAGGAGATGTTTTCTATGGAAACATAAATCAGAAGTTTCTTCATGCCTTTTATTTACACCCCACATTTTTCCTAAGGACACAAATGTGACAGAAAGGAAAATAACAGACATTAGCGAATAAAATATGAAAGCATGAAATATTAAGTATTTTTAATTTCACAATTAGTTCTGCAACCAAAAGTGTTTTGGTTTAGGGCCACATTAGTGAAAATTACTTAGGATATTATTTTTTCTGTCCTACAGTTTACTTTATATGCTGTTGCTCACTGTTTGCCTGCAGCGCAGAGAATACCAAACCAAAAAGAAAAGCTTACCATGCCTTTACATTTTAAGTAGCATCACAAACTAAAAAACTATGCAGTACCACATAGGCTACAGTTACTGTTATAACCCACAGCTTTGCAGACTAATAAAAACAGTAGTAGGGATACAAGAGATTTCTCTACCTCTTTTTCTTGTGATTTTTTTTCTTTCCCTTTGTCCTCTAGGTGGAGAAATAGGAGAAAAGAAAAATGCTCTATTTAGATAAATGGTAATGCCTTTTTAAGATACTAACGGGAACATATGCTTCCCTTGGATGTGTTTTTTTTTTACTATTCCTTCAGATTTCATCTTATGACATGAAGTACTTCTCAAGTTATGTTAGAGGGAAGAACACATAGTACCAGCAGGTTTTGTTGCCATTGAGCGACCTTGTCTAATACATTCTGAGAGTCATCACGACCACTCCACATTTTGAGTCAGCATGTTTTTGAAGCAATGCAGTGATAGAAATAGAAAAAAAAAAAAGTAAGAAGTAGAGACACTTTTTGAGAAAGGACTGCCTGTGAGATTTTAGGTTGACCAAGAATTTAATAACTGGAGATCAAATTCAGTGCCAAATAAATATTTTAGTAGAGTCTGATCTGGCATTCAAAGAGGGTTTGAAGGTTCTTTGATCAAGGGGACCTCGTCAGCCCCTGACTCTCCCTGCCCCAGGGCCGCTTGGCATTTCCCTGGCTGGCTGGCAGGTCACTGCAGGGGGTGTCAACCTTTATCCATGGAATGGTCACGGTATAATGGTGCTTCCAAATAACCCAGCTTTGTCAAAAAGCTACCTCACCTTTTTTTTTTACCTCACTCAATTGCTTTTACCTTTTTTTGTTACTTTGACTTTTTAGTTACAAAACTGTCAGAAAGAATAAATTCCCAGATATGAACTGCTTTGCTGTCTCCTAATTTTTGCTTTGTTTCTTTTCTCTGATTTATATCTGTGGCAATTCATTAGACTTCTTGAGAAGACAAACTATCCTTCAAATTTCACTTCATGAGTGCTTCCTACCATGGCTTGTCTGTAAAAACAAGGGACTGAGACAAATCATATCATTACTATTATAGTACTTCTATCAATATGTGATACTGCTTCATCACAATCCCCATCACCTTCCCTTTCCCTGCTCGTCTCAGCCTTGTAGAGAGCCGCATCTCATACAGAGAACAAGAAGAAAACAGTGGATGCCAGCTGGATTTCAGGATGTGCACTTTTTTCACTAGTGAAAACTGCTGCTAAAACTAAAACTGTTTGATTAAATCTCAAAAAAAAAAAAATTATAACAGATGGAAGATAGCTAAATTCTGAGTTCAAAGAAAAATAGACATCTGCATCTGAGTATATCAGATTTTCAAATAGTGATAATAAAAAAATTTATAAACGTAAATAAGAATTCTACATTGTAGATATAAATTAGTAACAGCAACAAACTGTACATACTGACAAATCACATTCCTGAAAGAGCTTTAAAACACCATATTTTTTTTAAGTTTTGAGGTCTCCTTAATTTGCCTTATGTTTCCTCAGCACTCGCATTTTCCAGTTTATTTCTGCAGTCTTCTGTGTAACTGTAAAATGCAAGTATACATTTCCATGGCTTTATATTTAAATATTAAGCCTTTAATTTGAAATATTAATGCCATAAACACAATAAAATTGTCATAATTTGCAATACAGTATTTTCTGCCTCAACATCTCCCAACTGGTTTAAATGAATTTTTTTCCAAAAAGTACTCATTTACATCTCATTTCCACCTGCTGTTTTAAGTGTCTGTGATATTAATTCTGATTTAAAACAAACAAATAAATAAAAATAAATAAAGAAATAGATAGATAGATGATAGATAGATAGATAGATAGATAGATAGATAGATAGATAGATAGATGGTTAAAATCCTGAACTTTTCAAAATGCATGTTAAGTTCAAGGTACAAACTTTGTGAAAAGAATTTTCATATATTTTTCATAAAGGGAAGTTGTCATGTAACAACTTATTTTTCTAAGGCATTCAAGGCAAAAACAATTTATAAAAGTATTCATTCAAGGCCCCAATAATTATTTTTATTACCATATTTTCTATGGTTCCAATGAAGATGAGAAATGTGCCAGCGATCAGCACCGAGCACAAATATGATCTCAACACTGAAAGTTTAAAATCTAGTTTTTGTTATGGCTCTAGAGAGTCAGCTCTAGTATAATCTTCCAGGTTTATTTTATGACCAAATAAAAAGTTTATTTAAATAAGTACAGGAGAGAATTGCAGTTATGTGAAAGTTGGGAAAGAGTTTAAATTTTTGAAACAGACCTTGAAAGCTTCAAGAGAAATAAGAGGTTGAACTGCTGGGAGTTTTTGACTTGAAGTTGTGATCAGCAGACCACATTTTCCATCATTTTAACCATTAGGTGTTCAAAGACACTCAGTAATAGTGTTTGAGCATCTCACTGCTCTTAGGCAAGCCTCTTATTCTAGGTGACATCTAGCCTGAGTAAACCAAATGCTGTCCATTTAAATCTAATTTTTTCAGACAGGTACAGTACCCTTCACTGCTTGTACTGAGCACTTGTTTAGGCTTTTGTTCTGCTGCTGCATCAGGACCAGCTCTCCTCCTTCTTCTCCTCTCCCTCAGAATACACATGGCTACTTCATTGTGCTTACTCAGAAATGATGGTTTGTGGAATGGCATGAGAGCTTTCTCATATAAAACAAGAGCTCTATCCTTGCTTTAACTTACTGTTTATTTTGAAAGCTGACTGGCACCTCTGTAATTATCACAGACCTCCTCACCAGAAAGCTAGAGAAATATCAAGCCCAAGACAACCCAAGCAGGGTTTCCTAAGCTATGGTATGCAAACCACTTCAAGGCATTACTTTTGTGCCGGAGCAGGCAAACGCAGAGCAGCAGCAGCAACAGATCCTGACCTTTCTGGGCACAGTGCTAGGACTCACACTGTTTATTTGTGCCTGGAGCAAAGCCTAGCGTGGTAGGATGGTGTTTAGGTTCCGACTTGGGAGACATGGGAATTAAGGAATGGCTGACTCACCCTGAAAAAGATCATCCATATATGAGTGTTTTCTAGCAAATAATCACTTTTAGGCTATCACTTTAAGGGATTAATAAAACCAGCAGTTTAACTGAGGTCACATGATACGTAAGTATATAAGAAAAATTCCACTGTCCTTTTTTTAAAATACAAACTTTCAATACAGCCTGACAAATTTTATACATGTGTTAAAAATAATCTGGTACAAATAAAAAACTACAAAAGAAAACAAAATTACAAAATCCATAATTTTGTAATTGCCTGTACAGTAATTCCCTTAAACAAAACTAAATTAAAAGCTCTGGTTGTGAGTGAAGGAAGCTTATCTTTCATAAATTTAGAGAAGTCTGCCACCTTACACAGAAATTATTTTCATTGTATAAAAACCTTGAAAGTGAGCCTTAAGTAAAAATAAATGGCATACATGAGTTATGTAGGATATTATGAATAGAATTCTTGGGCTCCTCCATGTCTGGTTATGGACATTTCAGGGAGATACCTAGCTTACTGGGGCCACTTGCCTTGGTCTTTACTGGAAACAGCCATTCTCAGGCAATTATGAGACACTCTTTTAAAAATATCTTTTAAAAATTTGTTCAAAAGCTAAATTAATAGATTACTTTAATAGCTCTTTCTGTATAACTAACCTTTATGCTTAGAATCACCAATATGTTAATAAAGAGCCCATAATCTGAAAGTACTGCTGAGCCATACTAACTATTGATCTCTCAGACTTTTCACCTAAAAAGACTAACAACTAGTTAACAAAAACCCTCAGGTATCACACCAAAACGAACATATTGCAGCCAGCTTTCCCTCAAAGTTACATATAACATTATGTTAGGCAAGTTAGTGTTCCACATTTTTTAGGCATCCTTCTGCTGCTAAAATCATTCCTTAGCAACTTAATTTATTATTCAATTTCTTATATGCTTTCTTGATTTGGTTGAGATCACTGTTTTGTTTTTTTTTTTTCTATAATGCTTACAAAAGGTTTGCATCAAACATGGTGCTGATAAATTTGTTCCTTTGAATGTGTATGTTCTTCTACTCATCAAAGGAGGACTTGCACAGAAGTTTCCATTTTTTTCCTTTGTTTGTGTTGGCAGCTTTACCAGTGGGAATTACAAAGAATTTCACAGCCTGGCAAAGGGAGGAAGTGACATCTCTATATCCGCAAATTATCCAGCTTTCAGCAACTCACTCCTTTTTCTGCTGTGCTACACTATAGGCTTTTATTCCTTTTTCCTCCTCTGACAGCTTACTGCTTTACTAAAATACAATCCTCCCTCTTTGTAATTTTATTAAATCCACCTTTTGCTTTAGCTATTTCATCCTGAAGCCTAAGTTAAATTTTTAGTCCTCTGCAACACAGAAAAACATACGGGCATATTCTGTTCTCTAGAGGCATTCACCACTTCTGTGTGGAATGTACCACAATAATCAAGAGCAGAATGTGAGTTTTGGCTTCCACAGGTAAGTTTTGCCAAAATATTATTGTATTAAACTGATCACTTATTAAACTCTACAAGCTTTCTAAATTCGTAAAACACCTTAAAAATCTACACTGCTTCATATGCAAGAATCTTCTAGCATTTTTGAAACATGAAGATGTACAATTGGAAATACAATCATATTAATGTCCAATTATGACAACACTCTCCTTTACTGCAGTGTCAATCTGAAACTATCCATGACACAGTAGTAAAATTTGGCCTTTGCTGGGGTTTTTTTGTTGGGTTTTTTTGTATTTCTATGTATAAAGAAAGTTTTAATTCACTGTGTCCGGTTTTCTTCTCATCACATTTGCAATTCTGCTACAGTCAATGGGGTCGCACTGTTGTAAGTGAGAGTAAAATTTGGATCAGAATACAGATTTCAACACCACCCTACTCAAAAATATAGTGTTTCAGAGGTTTTGCTGCAACTTCAAAGGTGGAGCATCTTACTAGTGACTAGTGCTGGAGAGCAAACATCCTCTATCATCATTACAAATTTCTCAGCATCAGCACAAGATTTTGGAAGAATTACTTGGTTTGAATCATGATGTCTATTTCTGGACACAAGTACAGAAATGTAGGTGAGTTGCTTTTACAAGCTATTGAGATTAGCATATATAAATGAAGAATAAAATATCACAAATCATAGTGTTCCATAACATGATTCAGAAGCTTTAATAAAATCAGATTACTGTCACTGTCATGAGACATTAGTTATACAGTGATTCAAAACAGATAACAAAAAAGCAGTAATTCTAAAAGCCTACAGCGAGGTTTTTTCCCTTGTATAGCTATAAATTTATTTTTCTAAAACAGTCCTCTAAAAATTTACATTATGGTCTAAATAGGGAACTTTGTATTCTACTTCTCCAACCGGGCTTTTGATAATTTCCAGTAATCAAGCAGTATATATTCAAGACTAAGAATAAAATGTACCGGCTTCAATGCTTTTTCTGTGGATAGAGATTAACCGAAATACACAGAAAATGAAAGAATGTGAAGAAAACCTGGTAACTTTTGCAGGTGAACAAAATTTCTGTTTGAACTGGGAACCAAGCACCAAACTCTAATGGAATACAGACAAAAACATTAATGGTATTTCCTTGTGGCATGCCAAAGTGATTTTTCTCAGTTTTGAAGGTAATGTAGTGATTCTGGTCACTGGCCCTACAAAATCAGTAAAACTTTTTCTTCTCTCTCAGACAGACAAAAACATATTTATGTAATTTTTAGGCTACACTAAAGTGTTTTGGAGATGCACATTTAAGCAAGGTATTTCTTTCAAAATATTGGTTTCTATGACAATAAGAGTATTCAACATAACCTATTAAAAAGCATATGCATGTGCTTATTTCTTTACATTGGAATTGTTTCACTGGCTTTAATAAGATTATTCACAGTGTGCTTAAAGTTAAGCACATGTGTAAATCACCACACAAATGGAATTTGGATTTAAATACTGTTGTGCAGTTTCTGGCAGGTATTTCAGGTCTTTTCTCTTTTCCAGATTTGTAATGCTTACTGTTTTCAACAAAAAAGACATCACACTGTAGTACGTGCAATTAGAAATGAGACTTACTCCTCGCACGTATTTCTAGAGATCTACAAACACCTTGAGATATTACTAAAAAATTTATATAGTGCATGAAAATATTGCTTCAGAGATTTAAAACAACTCAAGCACACATATAGTCACTTAAATTGAATCCACTATAAATATCTACAGTTTTAGCAAGAGTTCAGGGGAATGTTAGAAAATATGATGGAATATTTTAAATACCTTGAGTTGGACAGCAGAGAGAGAAAATATGCAAGTCACTAACTAAAATATCTAGTTAAAATAAAGCCCAACTATGTCACTACAAGAAAAATTGTATCACATATTCAGAGTGCCTGGCATTACTGAATGGCAAAGCCATGTATGCAAGATTTCTGCTGATTTGGCTCCAAAACGATCACATCTGGACAGATTGGGCCCAACCAACTCATACACTGTTACTATGAGTCACTGCAGTTCTGCCTTCTGTCCTTGCTATGAGCACTTGGGCGCTGTAGTAAAAGCACTGAGGGATAAAAGGAAGTTTCAAACAACCACCCAAGTGGAGTTTAAGAAATTAAATAAATGCCTGGCCGTGAAGGGCAGGGTAGAGAGAGAGTCGCAAGTGAAGTCCTTCTTGCAAGAGTACCAGTTTGAGAGGGGGGCAGGGAAAACTGGCAGTAGAAGAGGGAAAGGTTTGTTTTGTTTTTTTCCCCAGTGAGTGCTGCACATCAGAGCTGGCTGAGAGCTCAGTTTAGAAGATATCAACCATGGTATCTTTGCCTTCAATCTCTATTACGAATTAGATTACCAGATTAGATCTTTGAGTTATACGAGATACAATGACGTATTTAGGAAAGTCGACATTACTGATGGTTTGAAAAGTGGATGCAAGGGTCTTCCCACTGTCCACAGAAGTTATGGAATAACCTGCCAGGACAGGGAGTTCAATCTTACCTCTATACTGTATGGATTTGTTGGTGTGTGAAATACACATATTTATATCTGACCAAAGCAAAACTACTTAATATTCATAGATAGTCTTATTTTTCATGAAATAATTTCAGTCATACAAGACGTAAGCTTTTAGCCTCCATGTTCTCTAGTGGCAATGAATTCCAAATCTTTATTATGTGTTGGTAGAAAAATATTCTTTTTATTGGTTTGAAACCTATTTCAATTTTTCTTAATGCTCCCTAAATTGCAGCACTTGACTTACAGTCTCTATCCTAGTCACTAGTTCATATGCATTACTGCACTCATCTGTCAACTGGATTTATCACAGTCCATAAAGGAGGGTTGGGTTTTTTAATGTCTTTATTAATTTGCATTTCCCATATCTGAATTCTGCAATTTTTCCAAATCCATAGCAGGCTGAGCAAACAGAACTGAACACAGAGCGCAATTTCCCTCTCTCCTTCCCTCCACGAGTTTCTGTGACAGCACAGAAAGCTCAGGATAGACTCAAAGCTCACCACTGGGTAACCTTAACAGATTTTGTGTGAGGTTATTTATGTTGTTCTGTAGAGTACCAAGGCTCCTACCTATCTAAGCAGTACCAGGGAAGGGGGGTGGCAGGGCAGAGGGTTCCACTCACAATTTAGGGAACTACAATACACCTCTAAATCACATTCTTGCAGAATAGTTAATAATAAAGTCTAAAAGCCCACTTCAGAGAGCAGGTCAGTCCTGAGACTTTTCCAGCATGTGAGCCAGCAAACCAAGAGCTGATTTGCTGTTGCAGAGGCCGTGTCTCTCCAACAGCTGACCTTGACCTTGGGTTCCTCAATGAGGACTTGCAATTAGGTGGGATGAAGGTGACTTTTGGTTCACTAAATCCCTACATAAATTTAGATGCCTGAAGCAGTGGTGCAAACTCTCCTTTTTTTCATATTTAAACATATAAAGAATTCTGTAGTGTAACCAAAGATTTTGCTTTAGTCAAAAAGAAACAGAACACTGGGAACCTTAAGGTTGATACTTCAGCTTCTGGTTTCTATAATAAGATTTACCATATAGACAAAAAGGGAGTGACGACCACAGATTACTAGGTTAGTTTTGCAAGCTCAGAGCAACATATTGTCCCAGAGCTGGTTATTGGGAAAGGAACACAAACAGGACCTGGAGGTCCACCAAATTTAAGAACAAACTAAGCAGATCAAAGAGGAATTCTGGGGGGACAAGTAGCTTGAAACATTTACTACCTCAATGAAATGTAGGAAATTTTAAAAAAGCTGTCAGGCTTTCAGAAGAACATGTGTGAATAAACAATTAACCTTCAGCATATGGAAAACATTAACAGATGTCTTCCATTTGACACTATGTGAAAAGATCATATAGCTTCCTACTGCATGAAAAAAAACTCTATATCTTGCTTTTCCTGAATCTTTCTCACATGAATGTCATTAGCTTATCAGCACAGATGAAGGTGAAGTCAGAGGGCCCTACAGCAGAAGACAGAAGATGGAGTTTTTCAGTACGTTTTTGTTTTTATGATAATATACTACATAGATTCTTAGATTTGTGGAGTTCAAGAAATCATTTGCGGAAGTTCTGCAAAATTAAACAGAAGCCAGTTTCTCAAGGTCGGAGAGCAAACTCAGATAGCTAATGTAAAGGAATTCAACTAAGATATGCAAAAGCAGGAAATTTTCTCTTTTCCAATCCATATAACAAATAAAACCATAGAAGCTGAGCTTTACTAGTTAAACTAATTTTTGAAGGTTTCTGCTACACAAAACTTCAAAGGTATCTAAGCAACAAGAAATGCAATTCTCAATTCAAACTAACTTTTTCAGAGGTAAGCAATTAATTTCATTTGTAACATCTGAAAATCTTTCTTTATACCTTTCAACACCTTATGTATCCAGACAACTTTGAAAATCTCTCCCAATGTGATGACTTGTTCACTTAGTAACTGTGATTAATAATTCTCTTGTATAACAAATCCTTTAGACTTGCATGAAAATATTTGTTATGTATTCAAACTATATAAGGCTGTTTTATTTCAATAAAATAGACTAAATGTTGTTTTTCTGCATTTGCGTAGAATTCTGATTTGCACCCAAACTGCAAGTTGATCCAAATTTAAATTTCTACAAAGTAACAAATGTGGTATCCTTATTTAACGACATATAAACTGAGATCTGGAAGTTGAGTAAACCCATAAAATTACTTTAAAAATCGCTTGTTTCCCTAAATATGCTTGTTCTCCAGGTGTCATGCAAGACAAGTCCACATTTTATGTTTCTACTGTCAAAGACAAGATTTCTAAAGAAAATATTTTTAAATATTCATTAAAAGCAAGATAAAGACCTTTATTTTTTTTTTTCTCTGATGAGTGGTTCAAATCATGCTTATAATTGGTGCTTTAAATCACTTTAACTTAAGCCAGACAACCCTGGGAAGTAGAATGACTTGAATTAATTCTAAGAAATCTTAAACAAGAGCAAAAGGACTATTATTCTGAAGGTCTGATCTCTCACCACTGAAGTCAAAAGCAGATCTATCACAAATCTCATACGCCACCCAGAATACTCTCAACAGTCTAGGGCACGTTTCTCCTTCTTAGCTTGATTTTTAGTTCTTTTGACTCTTGGGATGGCAGAACAGGCCTTAAGACTGAAATGAGTGACCTAGAATAACTAATTTATAAACACATTAATTCACAAATTGTAGATGACATCTTTATATGCATTATATCTGAATTAAAATTATTAAATATGTTTGAGCTGATAAAGGTGTTGCTGATACACTGAACAGTCAGGAGAGCAGCTAAACAGGTAATGCAACTAAAAGGAGCACACATTAATAAGTTAGTTATCCACTCCTATAGTAACTTACACCTTCTTTTGGCTCTTTGGTATGTAAATTAAAGTGACTGAAACCAATTTACATTCACATATATACATCAGAAAGTGGGTAGAAATCTAGATTGGCTGAACTTACAAATTCCAATTTCTTGGCAAGTTAGATATCTCGCCTAAAATCTCCTTATCCATTTATACATTAGGAAATGTGGACAAACCAATTCTGGAACAGACACAGACCCAATGAGATCAAAAGCAGATCAGTATGCAAGAGTGATAAGCCTAATGAAAACATGGTTTCAACTGACATATTTTAAACTCAGTGGGAGCCAACCAGGACTTCAGAACATGGAAAAAAGTACACGGGGAGAAATCCAAATGCACAGGGTTTACATCCACCTAGATAAAGTGGGGAGCAGACACTTCTGAGCAGTTAAAGAAAGGCTAAGTTAATGGCCTGGGGGTTGTTTTGGCTTTGAGACAAGGCAATTAGTGGACTGCCCAATATTATGGCTGTCCTGCCCAAGAAGACTACTAGAATATTCTACAGTAGACCATGTCCATCAGGACAAGGTTTAATTTTGCAATTTAACAGTGATATTAAACATTTGTCCAGATCTCATTATGTGCTTGAAGAAAGAACAGGATGGAGTGTTAAATATAAAAAGACTAGCCAGTATTACCCTCAAATCTGTCATCTATTGAATGCATCTGGGAAAAGCTGGAATGTAAACCTTTAAAATAAATCCACAGATCACTGAAATCTTGCAGTAATTCTCCTTGAAAGCTAAAAATGAATTGGATCAGCAGACAACTTTGCAAACACATACACACCCAGGTATGGATGCACACCCACCCTCAAAAACAGACTTCCTAACATCTGCCAGGCCACTGTGCCAGAAGTAAGTTTTCTCTTTTCTGACTGGATAGTATTATTTTTATATGCAGCTGTTGAGCAAAATATTCTCCATAGGCCTTGGATAATAAATCCTTTGAACGTGTGTGTGTGTGTGTGTGTGTGTGTGTGTGCGTGCTAATGTTTCCAGCCTGCATTATTAATACTCAACTTGTTCCAAAGCCTACAGCAGTTACTTGGAAGACTCCTCTAAGCGTCAGTGCGCTTTGGATCAGCTCCTGGAGAACAAAGCCAACTTGAAGTTCGATTGCAATGCAGAGATGTATGTAGGAACCCACTAAACACAGAATAATAAACCTGGCTGCTAACTCAAGAGTGGAACATTCTGTATTTTAACAGAACACAGTAACACAAGGGTTGACTGGCCAGCAGTGGAGAGATTACAGCACTGAGCTCAGTGGCTCAAAATCAAATGAAATGTGCCCCTCTAGTAAGGCACAAGGTACTCTGTTTGGAGGCACATGCAGATCTCAAATACAGACACCCAGTGTTAGCAGAATAGATCACACTGCATTCCTAGATTGTGTGGTCTCCCTGCAGTCTATTTGGAAGATCACACTGTTGCACTATGCTCAACGAGCTTCTCAGACATGATCCAAGTTAATGGAAACTTTTCTACAGTCAACAATTCATCTTGATTTTCTAACCAAACCTCAGGCAGCAAAAAGTTACTATGCTGATGCAGAAATAAGGGTATTCATTCCTGTGAAAGACAAAAGGGGATGAAGCAACATCTTTTGTTTTGGTATTAGAGCTAATTATGACTATACTGCAGCAAAAGGGTGTTCAGCCATTTGCAAGTCTTTGCTTAAGAACATCAGAAGATCTGTTCAAGATAACAAAGAAATGCATTGAGCTGAATATATCACCTTCAGCAGATACTAAAAATGTGTCAGAACAGGGAAAACACATACTGATACTTCACCAAATTACTCTCCAACTCTGCAGCAATTTTTGGACTACGTTAGCTGAGGAACACTAAGCAATAGTCTTCATCAGCTAATAGTGGGATCTTTAAAATTTCACTTTTTTAACTGCTTTTTTAATTTTTTTTTTCTTTATGTCATCCAACCCTATTGACCATTATATTCCTTGTTTCATATCTTCTAATTTTATCCATGTAAGAACCTACTTTCTCCTCCCAAGCTCCCTGAATGTCCTCCAAAGTGTTCCATGCAGAACACTACTGCATGCCTTTTGGAAATGTATGAAGAGCAAATCAGCCAAATTTCTGTCTCTTGAGAGAATTCTAAAACAACAATGAGGCATGCTAACCCTTTACTGTCTTGCTTACCATTGCATAAAAGAGGAATTTGAAGGGGCTAAGATCTTTACTGAATAAAAAGTTAATTCTGAATTATGTATACCAAGCAGATACTGTAGTCACACATACTGAGAAATTGGTAAGATTATGATACATTAACTTTCAATCTTCTAATTTTAGTAAAAAAATAGAAAGGAAATGTATCAAGAAAAGGACCTTGAGTCCAACCCATCATGGCTGCAGAAGAAGGAATTCCCTCAACTTAGACAGAGGGGTCTGTCCACATGCTTACTCATTCCCTCATCTAATGAAGCCCAAACATGGGCTGTGTTATCAAGCTAAAAGGCTAATGGTAGCTTACAAAAAATCACATCCATTCAGGAACTCACACATGTGGCAGATTGTTACTGATACTCCTCCACATCAACAGCTCTTGTCCTAACTGGTCCTATTACTCTTTCTGAAGTAAAATGATTTTCCAACAAGCCATAATGATGAGAAACCAAATATTAGTGGAATGCTGGAACTAAAACAAATGACAGTTACCTCTAAAGAAATACAGATGGCAGGTAACTTGCACAGCCCAGGAGGCCAAAGAAATAATCACTCTGTGGGCAGCAAGCAATCAGCTCCAGCCTTGTGGAACCAGTCTACATTTGGCAAGTGAGAGCACCATAGTGTCCTGCTTGTTAACACAGGTAAGGGCAAACGGGTTCACTCCTCATGTAAGACAATCATGACAAGGCTCACAGAGCATTTGTGGCTGGTACCCATAGGGATCATTTCTCCTGTGCCAGCCATGCTTCCCAGATAAACTTCTGTTACAGCTAAGCGACAGAACTCCTTAGAAACAGCATTCATAACACAAACACTAATGTAATACACATGGAGGTGGACATTACAGCAGAACATGGGAAAAGCTGCACATGTGTGAGTGCATGTATGCATATAAACACAAGTATGATAGCACAGACTAGTACAAAGCCTTGCATACTTTGGGCACAGCCTCAATAAATTATACCTACATTACTTACCTCTAAAACACATATAATAATTAACTACTATAGATGAAAACAAAAGCAGAATTTATTTCTGAAATAATAAATGTGATTGGTTATATAATGACTCAATCAAATGAAATATTAAAACATTAACAGTTACTCATTAACAGAAATGGGATTAATATTCTGCCTTAAAGTTTAAAACAGAAACCAAACTCAACAACACAGAAATAGTGATAGCACAAAAAACCCAGCACAGCTTCATGAAAAGCACTGCTCTTCTAAAGTAGGCCCTTCCTTAGAAACAGAGCAGACACAGCTTCCATTTATTATTTATGGTGCCTTGTGCCCATGTCAGCTCCTGATTAATAATTAAAATTAATCTCATTAAGGCAGATTTCATTACAGGATAATTTAATTAAATGATGATTGGCTCCCAGATGTCACCATTTGTGCCATCTTTTAAAAGATGCTGATGATGACACAGATTTACAAGGTTTTAGTCCTAACCTGAAAAGCTCTATTATTTAACAGTTTTATAGCAATTTTTCACAAGCAAGGTATACAACCTGAAATATAATTCAGATAAGGTGAGACAGGCACTTCCAAGGATAAACAGAGGAATATGTGTGTTTCTGTATGGCCAGAGAAAGGATGAGGAGGTCAGCTTTAAATTTGTTAAAAAACCCTCTAACTTCAGTACTTGTGAGGATCTTACATACCAGCAGTTTAAGCAACTTCTTCCTTGTAGCACAAAGCAGCTGAGACAGCTGGAAAAATAATATTTCAGATAGGCTTACAGAATTTTTTTTTGAATTTCCAAATTCAGTGCATAAAGACTTAAAAGAACCAAAGGAGACAGATTAATGAAAAGAAATGTCACTGGTAGCAGGAGAAGATGAACCTGGCTGTACCATACTTCCCACTACCCTTTTCATAATGCTATGCAAGTTTTCTCTTGCTAGTTAAGAAAAAACAAAAACAACAACCACAAACCAATAAACAGTGGAATATCAGCTGCTAGTGAATCAGCACGATCAGAACAGGCCAGAACAAAAGAGCTAATGAGGGTGTTTCATAGGCTGTAGAGCAACCAAAACAAAGAGCAGAGAGGAAGCCAAGTAGTGACATAAAATACTGTGACAAAAAGGTTCAAAATAGTGGAAAGGCATTTTCTCTCATATTTCTCCAGTGTACCATATCTCACAGTGACAGGTTACATTCCATAAAACCTCACAGACCTTTTTAAAAGCCTTCAGTGTAAGGAAAAATGAAAAAAGTATGAAGCTGAATTCTAAGAGTGCACCATGCCAATATGCACATTTTTGGGCTAATGGTGCTATTTTTAGACAGCTACATTTGCCTAAGGCATGACCAGCAGCCTGCTTTCCATCTGCTGCATATTACTGCTTTCCCAAAACACAGTTTAGTGTACGAAAAGTGCCACATACTTTGAAGTTCACAATCACCAAATGATTCTTGAATGTATTGGGCAGAGAGAAGAAGGCATAGCCAAAATCCCCACTTCAAGCATTATTGTGTTCATACCAGAGATTGCTCCAAATAAAGATGCAAGTTCTCCATCAGTATGGAAAAGCTTTAGTACTAGTAGTTTTGATTAAAATAATACAAAACCATCCAGAATACTTCAAATGTTGAAGCTGTAACTTCCTTAGGTGTCCTTGATCCATTCAAACCGTTCAAACTCTGCCACAGGACTGCTGTTAACAAAGTCCTCAGTGGAAGAAACATAATTGCTCCTGTTTCTGTTTGGTAACAAGAAAGGTGGCACTCACTTAGGGCTGATAAATCTGATGGCTGTTTTGATTATCAGATAATTTTACTGAACAGCTAGCAGTGCTACCAAAACTGTAACCAACCAGGTACTAAGAGCTACATCTAGGAGAACAAATTTACGTATTTAGTGCTAAGTAGAATCTTAATCCCTAATTTACATTTTGGGCTCTACATACATTACATGGAGGGAGGAAGGGAGTGCCAAAGAAGTCAGCATGCTGTAATTGTCTATCTGGTGGGACATGCTGAGCAGACAAAATGGGCTTGATTGTTAACCTGTCATTTATCAGTTAGACCAGTGATCTACCAGTTCCTGTCTTGGCTTCCCAATCATGAACCTAGGTGTTTAGGTAAGACTGGTGTCTTTTTTTTTTTTTTGTTAATGACTAGGAAGGTGTTCTCCAATAAAAAAGTAAAAGGATGGCCTGCAATAGATACATACATACATATTTAATTTATGCAGCAAGAAAGTTAACATAAAGAGTGCTCAATTCCCATGTCCCAGAGGAATGGAAAAAACTCACAGATACAGACATACCCCCCAAATGTCTTAACTCCCTGTGTTCCATGTACAAGACTTTAGTTTTAGAAACTTAGTGCTAAGGACCATAGGCAAAAGTGAGACAGGTAAACAGAGTGAGACTGTCAACTTCTAAAATTGCACTGCTCAAAACCTCTGCTTATTAGCTGTAATTCTTCTTGACGTATCTGTTTCTGCACAAAGCCAGAAACATCTTACACTGAAAGACTGATAACTCTTATCTCTTTTTTTATCTCCATGGAGCATCATGGAATGGTGTATCTTTCATATTCTTGCAAATATCACAGATTCTGCTTTGTTCCTTATCCAAACTGTAGAAACTATGTAACTTCTCCTTTTTCCTTTTTTTTTTTTTTTAAGAGTAAATTACAACATTACTGTGCAATTTAGGAAACTGCTTATATATACACACACACATATATAGTGTTCTAATTCATAGAATACCTGTATGAATATTTAAAGCATTCATATATAATTTATCTTTAAAGAAATAAACACCTTTGTTCTATAAATCTGTTCTAACTCTCTCTTACCATCTGCAAAATTAATTGGTGAGTTCTTCAACATCATATGACTAGGATTTCAGCAACAAACTACTACCTGAAATGTGAAAGACAGAAAGCCACTGTTTATTTTTGTCAGTCCCATGGTTCCACTGTACATTGAAACATCTTCTTTTCCTAGAGCTACATTTTAATTATTGTGAAGCATTGGTTTGACTTACATTATTTAAGTTATTTAATAGATCATCATTAAAAAAAAAAATTTTGCATCAAGTTTAGAACAGCTATAATTCATATATATACATATATATATACATATATATATACATATATATATATATACACACACAGTTCAAGGGATGATTCAACAGTATTTCCATGCATATACGCCACTGTTTATCACAAAACTCTGTGATTTAGCAGTAGTGCTGATTATACACATCTACAAAAAGAAACTTTTTTCCCTTTTCTAATGTCTTACCTGCCTCTGGTCCCTCCTCTCCACCAGACAGGGAAGAGGGCAGGAGGGAAAGAGGAACAGGCATGTCCTTCAATAGCAGCTTTGCTCTGCTTCCAAACACGTGTGGATTATCTGAAAAATTAGAGTCAAAGCTATCCTGGTTTATATCCTTTTAAAAGGGATGTGAGATATGTGGGTAAAAATGTACAATGTCAGGCTGTAACCCAAATTTTGAATATAATATAGAAGCTACATTCTTTCATTGCTTTTCTATCTTGATCTGTGATTTCTGGAAAAACTAAAGCCCTCAAATCATATATTAGAAAGTAAGATGCTATTTTAATGCTATTAGGGATAATTTCCAAAAAGAAAGCCTCTGCACATAAAATCCTTCCTCAAGATAGCGATGGTCTTTGTAACCCATGACCTTTTGAGCAGTATCATATGCACCTCTTTATCAAAATTAGAATTTCTCTGCTGAAAAAATTACCCACAAAAAATGGGCAAAAAGACAGATATGTTCTTATTTTCTGGAATTCCGTGGCTCTATTCCTCTGATAAATGAGAGTGAAAAAATATCCCTCTTAACTATTCTTCTGGTTTCAACATTTTTATTGACAATTTCAATAGCAGAAAAAACAAAACGTTCCATTTTCTGGGATTTCCCCCACTGTTCACCTGGTGGTTAAAGCTGCTGCTCAGGGTCTCCAGTTTCCCACTCTGTCTACCTTTCCACACATCTTACCAATCTGGGCCCAGCATCATGCTTCCAGTCTGTTAACCAGCACAGACACCACTGTGTATTCCTGCTTTGCACTACTGCATGGTGCAGGCATGCCCACTTCTTCTATGAGGTAATCTTTCAAAACAAAATATAATTCAAAAGGGGGAAAAAAAAAACCCTGCAAAACAAAACCAACATTCTAGGTTGGCAGCAAACCCAGAGAGAAAAAAAAAAAAAACAACAAAAAAAACTCTTGCAGAGCAGTTGAAAATAAAGGTAAATATAACAAATAGATAAGTTACTTTCTACATCTTATTGTTGCCTTTAACATAATATACTATTGAGCAGATTAAATGCTACGCTTTCTTCTCATTCTTAAAGAAGCCTTTAGCAAAGTTCTTTTCCACTCACCAGACTACTCACCCTCTGGCTATCCTCTGGCATAGTAGGAAAAAGAAATTAAAATGTGATGCATAGTTGGGTGTTCAGTGCAATGTTTTGTTGTTTTCTTGAGAAGTTACACAGTGTTTCCTCTGGTGATTTAACACTATCACCTTACACTGACCTGAGAAGTCATTTTGAGGCACTATCATGGAGTTTTAAACACAACGATGCTTACATTCCAATTTAACTGCTGTACAGGTTGGGGAAAATACATTAATTGCATTGATTTAAGCCTGCATATATCAATGGTGGATTTTGCTTACCATCTCCAGAACTGCATACTGCTGGTTTAAGAGAGAAGCAATTATTAATTTAATCAATTCTACTATTAATCTGGATCAAAATGAGGTACATTATTAGTGTAACTGTGTATCAGAAATTATACCCTGATCACTAAGGTGGAGAAGGGTAGAATTTGCTTTCTCTTACACATACCCACTTCACTCTTGATTCCATCTATATTTGTTTTTTTCTGATGGAAGAGCCTTTTCTCTGCCAAGAAATTAGTGCAACTGAACATATGCTGAAAGTATGCAAAGACATAGAGAGAAGATGTATAGAGAGCCCACAGCCACCCTGCCTTCAAACAGATAATTGCAATTACTTCTGTCTCTTGCACAGAAACAACTTTATACTAATAACAGAAAAATCCAAAGAAAGATGCCACACCTCAGTGGTTTCCTGGACCAGTCAGAAGAGGACAACTGTAGCTGATGCTTTACCTGAATAAGTTTGTTTTGTTATTCATTCCCTGCCCTTATCCACTTTGAGGCAAGACAGCGATGCTCACCAGTGACATCAAACAATGCTTTTACAGAAATGAGATATACATCTGTTTTCCACCAGTTTACTGCTAGACCCATGAACTCAAAAGGACAGAGGTGGAAGGGGAAGAGCAAAAACACTGGGGCAGGAAGGGGAAGCATTTGCTTCTGTAATTTCGCCCTGGGCTCTCAAACCTCAGTCTAAAAAAGAATAGCTTATTTCACCTATGTTAGGAGCTTTCCATCTACTAAGGACATTGATTATAATTGCTTTTGATTGGCTTCCTGGAACTAATTTTATTTTATGCTTTATATAGTTATGGGAACACCACTAAAAAATAGATTGGCTTCTTACTGACCTAGCTTTGTATGACTTTCCTGAAGTTTATCAATTCAGCAAATAAGTGAAACTCTCTTAAAGCAAATTATATTCTCACAGAATTGTATAAATTACCTCAATTCACCAGCAGGCCAAGACATTAATACATATTTACTAGTTCTGATATTTCATCTTACAGGCAAAACATGGCCCAACATCCACTGGACACAAAGTGAAATGATAATATATTTACATTTTGAGGTAAGTATTTTTCACTCAATATACATTTTTTCTTGTTATCTACTGAATAGTAAAACCAGAATTTTCATCAACAGTCTTTTACTTACTTATTTCTACGAAGGATCTAAACACTTAATTATCAATGAAGAGTTGGAAGGACGCTAGGGTGACATTGATAATCCAAAGACTTAAAAAATAAGGACAAATATTTTTTTATTTCAGCATCTTTTAGTAAAATATATGCTGCCAAAAAGATGTGCCACTTTGTAAGGGTGAACTTAAAGAAGAGTAAGCTGGAAAATTTAATTCAAGAACCACTACGGTTCCTTGGGAGGTTTTTTTTCCTAAAAGTGGTTTTCAGTCAGGTTCTTTCCAACAAACCCTTGCCAGTTTTACAAGAGTTAGGAGAATAGGGAAGGCCTTTCCCATTTTTTGCACAGCTGGGAACTTAGGCAATGCTTCTCCATTACCACAGTCTGATTCTAAAGCTACTTTAATTCTTAATGCCTTAATCACTTGTGCTTATTAAATTATTCAAAATGTACTCTGAACAACAAAGAAAAGAAGGATCTTCCTTTGCAGTTAATGAAGCAAAGGAAAGTTCTGGTTTCGCAGAACCTGAAGGGCTGAATGGGCAGCTGAGGAAAGATGCCCTTGAAAGTTTTGTTTTACGCCTTTTGTCTTATTTTTCTACTTGAAGAAGAGGGAAATAAAAAAATGGGTGAAATAGTAGCAGCAGAGTTGCTTTCTTGTTATAAATCTCTTCCCAACAGGAAATAATTAATTTGATGTCTTATGATCACCTTCACATGCAGTAGTTGTTGCACCTCAAGATGTAGGTTTCAAAAGCATCACAGTGTTACGTTCCCTAAAGGTTGTATAGGAAATTTGTATCTTCTCCACAGTGACCTCCTTGTGAAAAGCTGTAAAAGAGGCAGCAGGCAGAAACGTCACAAAAAGAAAGGAATCCAAAGCCTTTTCTTTGGTACCAGGTACATGAGCTACAAACAGTGGTGTGTAGCAAGGGATAAACGTAAATATGAAAAGAAAGGGCAGGTGGATCGGTGATTGTGTCAACCCTTTGAACAACCTGTTTTCCACAGGGCTGGAAAGCAATGTCTGAACCCACACATTAGCAGCTGCTGACTAGTGGAAGGATATATTCCATCTTACCTGCTAAAAATGTTCTTTAACAAGACTAAGTACAGAGACAGAAACTTTAAACCAGCAATTATTACCAGCCTTCACAGAGAATGTCCCACATTATCACACAGAACACAGGGATCTAAAGATGGGTTTTGATCACCTCCTTTTCATTATCTTCTCTGCTTCCAGACTGTTCCTCTCCTACGAGAATTGCTGTAGCAAGGTGTATGAAGCATTAAGCATTCCTCAAGAAAAAAGAAAAAACAAGCCTTCAGTATTAAGATGTGTCTATCCAAGCAATGCAATAGTTTAAAAGGCTATTAACTATGCAATGGAAAGACAGTCTGGAAGAAATGGTGCAACTGTGAAATGAGCACAACCACCATAACCACAGAAGACCACAGAACAGCTTTTTAAAAAAAAAAAACCCAAACAAACAAAAACCCAAAAAGTTAAATGACTTTACCAAAATAAAAAGCTAACTTTTTTCCCACTCATCCAAATATCCTTTCTGATAAATGTATTTTGTAATATTTTATTACATCGCCAAGTATAAAGAATATTTTGTGTTTCATGAATACAGAGACAAAGCTTATTGATTCCTGTGCATTTTTCCCATTAAATACTCAACAGAGACCTCAAAGGAAACAGTGGAACCTTCTAGAATTCTAAGAAGTGACAAGTAACATACAAACTGCAGATTTTATGATATTTGAATAACCTCCCAAAACTAGACACCAAACAAATCTTGAAATGCATTTATATTTTATGTATATACAACTGCTTAGGTGCAGTAAATATAGTAAAGCTTGTTATTTTGTGATTTGTTACGGGTTTTTTTCCATAGTAGAAAGGCAACAACACTAAATCAGCAATACTTTATTACGACACACTATAGAAATTATCAAGGGTGAAGTCAAATTTATTGCAGCTGTAACACTTCGAAAAGAGAACAGAAATATGGGTCTGTGCCAAAGAACACATTTTGGGCAGTAGATCACATGATCTCCAAAATAACTAAATTAATTTTATTGTAAAAATAAAATCTAAACTCCACTAAATATCAAAACCAAAGAGTATAAAAGTGATTTCCAGATTGAGAAGAAGGCTTTCTTTAACAACTGCTATGGCATCTAGCTTCTAACATGAAATGCAAATATACTTTATATCAGTTACAGCCTGTATTTATTCAAAACAAAGGGATTTAAATGATGAATACCATAAATATACAGCCTGATTCAGCTCACAGAAGAATACACCTTATCAACAACTGAAATAATCTAGAGCAGTAGGAGACTTCCAGAAAGCAGGAACAGCAGAAAAAAACTATTTTGTCTTCTAACATCCACCCCCAGAATGTCCCAGGTGGGAGATTATAGCCCACATGCCAGTTACTCTTACGGGCCCCAATTCAGAAAAGCTTACCTATTCAGGAAAGCACTTAATTAAGCACATGCTTATATGCTTTTCTGAATCAGGTCCATGGTACCATAGGAAATGGGTATAACAGACATAAAATGCATGAATAAAAGTAACCGAGAACTTAGCTCCATAACATAAGCTTTCATTTATGTACTTTTGTATTTTTAAGATATGATGCACTGCTTAAAACATAGCACAGCTAAGCATACTCAACTGTAAAATGCAGCGTGGCTGAAATAAGACCTGAGTATAATCATATCCCAGGGCCCATTTGGTATCTCACATGCCCAGTTCACTGAAAAAAAGTGCTGCAAAAGGTGCAGACTATTCTTTTTTCACATTATGTTATTTTCCAGCAGATGGGCAGCTTTGGGCAATAATGAGGATAAATGGCAGGTGGCCAAAGAGCTGTTCGTCACAGTGGTTTGGAGCTACCGTTACTTACCTTAGGAGTCAGCAAAAACAGGGAGCAGAGCAGGAAAGAACTCTGTACGCATTCATTCACACATGAACAGTAACTTCAAGAAGGCCATTCTTTTTCTCTCATTAACAGCACTGCAGAGAAAAAATTCTGCATTTTCCCTCGCATTCAGTGGTACTCTCAATGAGAAACCTGAAGCTTAAAAAGAAGGTGGCCACCAGCAAGGAAAGTTGCCCAGCGGCTACTTTGAGCAAAGCAGGAAGCTGAGTGAGAGCATATGTGGGCCAGATGGATTAAGAGTCACTGGCAAGATCTGAAAAATGCTGAGTTTTGATATGCTGTCATATCTGCAGTGACATCAGCCAGCAGGAAAACTCTGTGATCTGCTCTGGAGAAAACCAAGTCTAAGAATGGTAATTATGCGTATGTATGGGAATACCAGACCCCTTATTTAGTTTCAAGAAATTGTTTGGCTAAAAAAGGTTACTTTTTTCACATAGTTCACATTGTATTTTCTATCACTTAAAAATAATACTAAGCTGACTAACAGTATACAATAGCAGAACCATTCAGAACAGTACACTGAGAACTACAAACTTTAAAAACATTCTGCTGCCCATAAGAGTTTGATTAAAGAGACAAAGGCTAGACTTGGAATCTCCCTCACTGTAAGATAACTAATTTTAATATAGGAAAATTAAATAAAAAGCTGCAGTGTCATTCCTTGGCAATTTTTATTAACACTGGAAATCAGCAGAAACTTTACTAAGTGCTGGGCACTCTAAACTTTGGATTTAACAAACCAGAAGCTACACAAACTGTCACAGCATTACTAACATATTTTGCAATCAGTCAATCTGTCAAAATGCAGAGGTTTTTGTATATTCAATTATAGAGTTATTAAATGTAGTTCTGTGAAATAATCTTGAAAGCTAAAACAGTCAGGCTAATGAGAAATTATTTTCTACTTGCATTTACTAAAATATAACCTCATGCAATTAAACTGAAGGAATAGTTTTCCAATAGGCAGCATTCATAAACTGAGAACCTGCTGGTCAACCCAACCAACTGTAATGGAAAGGTGTATATAACCTGAGCATACTAATAGGGTTGCAGAGGTATTTCAGGGAGGGAAGGAAGGTTCTTTTCAAGTCACAGCAACACATCAAATAAGTAGGACAGAAATAGCAGAAGGCTGCAAATTCTGTATATCAATTAATGCATTGCTACCACAGACTGACTTACAGTTTCTGAAGGTTTTCATCACACAACTATCACTGAAGGATCTCTAAGGCATTGCATATCAAATCACAAGCCCAAGCAATCACACAGCCATTTCTTTACTGTGCTCTTGTCGTGTGCCAAATAAGGATGGAGGAGTTCCTCTTTTGAGTATGAAGATGAAATACTCTATCGTGGGCTGTTTCTTTCCACAGCCCTCAAAATCCATCACCTCCTATAGCTATACTAATTACAAACACTCTACAGAATTACCTGAGTTGGTTTTTATTTTTTCTTCATGTTTCTCTATAGCTCATTCTTTGCATCTGTTTCTCTTAATAACCGATAGAGATACATAGTGGGAATTCATAGATATGTGCTGGGCACACACATACACACCCTATTACAACTCAAGCAAGTGCAATGAAATCTCCAAAATTTGCCAGATTTTCTCTCATCCTTAGACTGAATTTGCTCAAGTGACAAACATTTCCAGCATGAACTACAAGACACTGGCACATAAAGTGCACATACCTTTCCATCCCACTGCATAATACAGTGGAGGGTCTCTAGGGTTTGTTTTGGTTACCATGTATTTTGGGGTTTTTTTTGTTTACCACTGCTTTGGGAGCCAATAATTTTCTGATGAATTAGCAGGTGTTTACTGGCTTATCAAAATTCAATATTTGAAATATTGACACACTTAAATATTTAAACAGTGACTTCTTTGCTGGAGATGTAACAGGCACTTAAACTGATTAATAATAATAAAAAAATCTTCAAACTATTTCCACTAAATTTTATACATTAAAATATTTACACTGACAGCAAGTGTAAAAAGTGTATTTCTTCATATGATATGTGGAGGTTTTAATCGTCAAACCAGCTCTTCCCTTGCATACAAGCAAATAATGTTAAGTTACATGTAAATGGAGCAAACCACTCCAAGAAAGGGCAAGATCTGCTGTAAAATCGTGGTGGCTCTAACTTTAATGTATTATTTCTTTCCTTTAAAGAGAGTTTGCAAATTACTAAAGTCCCAGGGAAGCAATAACTCTTAAGCCAAAAAGTAATGCTGGTTGTAGGCACTTAGTCTGCTATTCAATATATACAGTAATAACATTTAATAAAGATGACTACAATTATTCAAAAGAGTCTAGTGTCATATGAATGGGGGAGGTCTTTAACTAATGGTAGAAAATTGTACATAATATTTCTTTCTAAAACCACAATCATTTCAAATTGTATACATTGCATGATAAGTAGGATAGTTTTAAATTCTAGAAGTTTAATGATTTGAAAAGTACAATAACATATTGGGCAGTGTAAAATAGTTCATAATACATGGCCAATTATATACATAATGATGGTCACTTGTCACAACTAGAAGACCTCTGTTGGTATATTAACAGTTATGCTTCCCACTTAATACACATTTTCTGCTAACTATAAATGTTTGGTTTGCTCATATTCAATACATGTAAAGATTTAATGATTTATCCACTACTACAAAAAAAGGGGATAGTACATTTGAATAAAATGTAAGCCTTTAGAGTATATAAGTGTTGTCAAAATTCAAGGACTTGATTCTTTATGAGGGCAGAAAATGGATGTCATAATCTACTGGAATTATACTATAAATCTCTTGGTAGTAAAACAGATGTTGGATGTTTTTCAAAATGTACCGACTGGAGACAGGATCCAGGATATGCAGGCATACAATGAGACTACTAATGAACCCTAGACTGCTATTCATCATAAAGTAGATTCTGGAAAAAAATTTGCCTTTTCCCAAAAGATTTACTCAAATATATTTAAAGCAAAGTGAGCTTGTATTGAACAAAAACAAACAAACAAAAAACCCAACAAAAAAACATTTAAACACAATATCCTCACTAGTCTAAATGCTAAAGAAATTATTTTTTTTTCTTCTCTGTAGATGACTTAAGGGAGATGAGGGTAGAAAGATGGTTGGCTGGAGCCAACCAAATTATTCTATTCTGTTCTATTCAATTCTATTATAGAATAGAACAGAATAGAATCATTTAGGTTCAAAAAGACTCTTAAGATCATCAAGTCCAACTGTAAACCTAACACTGTGAAGTCCACCTCAAAACCATGTCCCTAAGCACCATCTACATGTCTTTGAAATACCTCCAGGGATAGTGACTCAGACACTTCCCTGGGTAGCCTGTTCCAATCCTTAACCACTCTTTCAGTAAAGAAATTTTTCCTAATATCCAATCTAAACTTCCCCCAGTGCAACTTGAGGCCATTTCTACTCATCCTGTTGTATGTTACCTGGGAGAAGAGACTGAGACCCACCTCACTACAAGTTTCTTTCAGGTAGTTGTAGAAAGCAAGAAGGTCTCCCCTCATCCTCCTTTTTGTCCAGACTAAACAACTTCAGTTCCCTCAGCCACTCCTCATAAGGCTTGTGCTCCAGACCCTTCACCAGCTTTGTTGCCCTCCTTTGGAGAGGCTCCAGCACCTCCATGTCTTTCTTGTAGGGAGACTCCAAACAGAACCCTTTAATTCCAGTTGTGCCATGGTGATTTACATTTCTCTGCACCAAAAAGGCATGTCTCCTTTGTTACACATCACTTGCTTGAGTACTGGGTAGAGCAAGCACAGTATTCATCTCCTATGTTCTAGTACATTCTGCCATTAAAATAATGTGTAATTAACAGGTTCCTTCAAGCAACTAAGAGAAATATAACAAGTACAAAAAAGCTGAAGGATGGTTGCAATCCCACATGGCATCTACCCAGTTATGTATCCTTTCAGTGGAAGACAGTGTCAAAATACTACACACTTATTACTATTACACTTTATTACACTTTTAGTATTCCCTTTTTATTAATGCAGAATAGTCTTGTCAGCTCAAGAAATGAAAGAATTATTTATTCCATCATTTTCTTTCCATTTGGAAGGCAGCTACAGTTTCTCTTTACTTCTAAGATGAATCTTTTCTCCATTTCCCCCTTTTAATCTGACATCATTAAGTTTACAACTTACAGGGCATTATAACCTCACAGTATGCACAATATGATGTCAAACGGGAAGCTCTGGGAATGATGCCAAGTTCCAATGGAGCTTATGGATGTCAAAGTCACAAGCATAGCTGAGTTTGGCCTTTGGTAACTCACTCAGTGGGTTTCTCTAATTGAAATGGAGGCATTTTCTTCTGGGAAAGTCTCACATGCAAACTTACCAGGTGACATTACTAATATTTACAGATAAGAAAATAGCCTAGTCTTTTCCCCTAGCTGGACTGAGCATAGTGTAGACCAAGAAATGGAAGACAATGGCAGAAACATGTTTTTGGTCTTTACATAACTAACCTCTTTAGCAGCAGCAGTAGTCATAACAGAGACAAGATTCCTCCATAGATCATCATCATAAAAATCTTATTGTTATGGACAGATTTACACACAAACCTGTGGTGACTGCTTTGTACTGTGGCATCTGCTAAAGACCATTTTCCAAATCCAGATTTCAAGGGAAACTATTTACAGCCCCCTGAGAGAGAAGATTTTTATAAACTACAAGGAAGGATAGGAAAAAAAAAAAAAAAAGGCAGCCAAAGATTTTTCCTGCACAATCTAATAAGCCTATGCCCCTAATGAGCTTCAAGACTTTTATAATTATATGAGCACCAGTATGCTGCTGCTCACTGGTGGTCAAAAACCAACAGTGAGCAGCAGCAGAATAGCAGGGACTGAACTGATTCTACCATTCTCTCCCCACAAACAGTAGTAAAGGCTGGGTGAATACTGGGAACTGACCAGGTTAGCTCCAAAGATCAGAAGATGTTCCACAAGCCACCCCAAGACAACATTTATTTTTCCAAGTAGTACTCAGTCATGTCACTTTGATGTTTTGTTAGAGCAGCAGCACTGAAAAGTATAAAATATAAAAAGTAAGTACAGTTGCTGTAACTGGTGATTTTAAAGGAGCCATGCTCCAGCCCTTTCGCAACCAGCTGGCATCCTTCCTCTTCAATGCATGTCATGCTAAACGAACCCAGACCGCAAGAATAAAGCACTGCACCTGGGATAATTACAGTTATTCATCAGCTCCACACTTGTACAGGTACACTGGGCAAATTTTGCAGCATGATTTGCAAATCCACAATCACTTCATACCCGCAGCACTGACTGAGTATTATTGCAAGATCAGTTATCAGTGGAAGTACATTTATACATAAATTTTTACAGAGGTCTTTTTGATGCACAGAAGCGTCTCATAAACAGGAGAAATTCATTAATCCGTGAAGGAATACGTAGAACAAGCTCGCTGACCATGGTAGCCTGCTTTTTATCATTATGTATTTTAGCATGTAGACTACACCAAAATTTCCTTGTCTGACAAAATATACAAGTTCCTATACAACACAGAAGATGAAAGTAGCAATTAGTATGATCTAAATATACCTCTTTTTCAATTGTCTTTAAGTGCTCACATAAGCTTTTTGCACAGTAGGGCTGCTTAATACCCAGCTGATAGGCTTCCCACAGCTGGTGAATTTTACAGTTGCATGACACAGAAATAATTATGTTGGGATCAGGCTTTAAATACATATTCAATTTTTGTAGACATAAAAAATAAAGATCAACAGGTTAACTATAGCTGCATGGCTACAGAATGTGTAAAAGGCCAATATTCTAAAAATTCTAAGTCTTCCTTTATCAATACACAGGCATTTGGATAAAAATATAAAGTAGCTCTGCAGACTTTCTAAACCTATTAGCTGCAGATAAATAAGTCACTTCTTCAAACCTGATTATACTTGGCAGGATGTCCTATTAGGCAATTATTCAGAGTCTTACTTATCACAGTTCAACACCAGGACTTTCAACAGAACCCTTAGAAGGTTAATGTCCAAAGCTGAATACATCCAACAGCATCAGAAAAGGGGCTGAAGTGTACCATTATTATTGTAATACATCTGCTACCATAGGCATATTCTAAAATACGGTTTAAATTATGTGAACTTCGAGATTTTCAGTAAATAGTTCAGGAAGAGGTTCTCTAAATGTTAGCTAATTCTACCCTCTTTAAATTAAAATTTGGTATTATTTCAACCTGGAAAGTTCAGGCCAATGTTGACTCTTCAGGGAAAACTTATCAGGTTGTTTTGGTTTTATCAAAATTAACTACTATTGAACTCAAGTACAAACAAGAAAGAACTGAAGAGTTTATGAGAAATAAACCAATGATACATGACATAACTGCCCTTGGTCCGGCAAACACTATTTCCTCTACTGCTAATTTAATTTTGCAGTTATCTCCAGATTAAATTCAGCATCTTGCAAGAAAAATGTAAAAATTTCTTTCAATTATTTAAACTCTGGATTCCTTGACTCAAAAGTAAGTCATGCGTGAAACTCAGTATGGTATTAACTCCTTGGTAGCCTAAAATTTTCACTTGTGATGCCCTGAAGAGTATGGTTTAAATTGCCATTTATTACATTTATTAATAAACACATAAATGCATTACATTTGAAATAATAACTGATGATATGAGGCCCTTTGCACCTTCAAAGCTCAGGAGGAGCTTTTTGCACAGGAAAAGGAGATAAAATTAGTTTCATTTTTATGAATCTCACAGAGGCTGCAAGTCAATCTTTACCTTTATAATGAAGTACTAAAAAAACCCCATGAAGACTCATTATCAAAGCTATTTAACTTGGACAATTAAATTGAGAGCATGATAAAAAGGCAGTCAGATAACAGGAAAAAAAGCAGGATGTTTGGATGTTCATAGCCCATCAAAGTTCTAGCACCACTACATGAACCACTACAACGACATGGAAAAGAAAGTACAAAGAAAGAAAGAAAGAAATACAATCCTTAAGATTATTTAGCATAAACTGAACATGTGTGTGTGTTTTCATGACTGGCACTTGAGCTTAGTCTGAGTTACTAATCACTTGAAAAGTAGGTAATAGATAAGTAATGGAAGGCAATAACCAGCAGCTCAATATATGACTCCGTGTAAAAGAAACTGATTAAATGTATGTGAAAGGAAACTGTAGTTGGATTCAAGCTCCTGAACAGTTAGACCCCTGCATATAGGATCTGACTGACAGTACACAGCATTCAGTCTTTCTGTATCTGCTCCACTTCCCTGAGAACAGGGACACTTGTGTTGAATGCAGTGAAAGCTGAGTGAATGTGGTTCCTGAAATAAGGGAGATTACAAGCAACCTGGAATGGCCCATGGTGACCAGCAGGTAAGCAAGTGAAGTTCAGAGATCCATAATGTGGCAGGATCCCTCAAGGCCAATATCTGCCAGGCTGTTTAAATAAACACAATTTTAGTGGTTGCTGTAAAGCACAGGATAACAAGATAACTAAGTCTGTTAAGTATAGAACACATTGCTCCCTCTGATGGTAAAACCCACTGAAAGGATAGAACTACTCCACAGATTTAATTGCAGAATTATTCTGATTTCATTGTTTCAAAAATTGTCATACTACCAAGTTTGCTTCATATCTGAAATAAAACAAGCTAAAAAGGAGGCGAGGAAATAACAGCCCACTCCACTCAAGCAAATGCCTGAACTGCTGGGAAGCAACATGCTGCACTCAAGGCATAGGCTACTAGAAGAATTTTAACAGTAGAGTAAGAATTTGTCAGTGGGTGGAAAAAAAAAAGCAAGTAGAGTTTTTTCTAATTCCTCAAGAGCCACTATGAGGATCACCATTTAGTGAAAAAGTTCTTTCTCACACTTAATCCTACCTGGGCTGATAAATGCATAAACCCTACATAGTCAGTAAAAAGAATTCCTAAAAATGGTTTAAACACACATTACTCACTGCTGCTTTCTGAGCTACAATCATAGTTTGACTTTTTTAAAAGAAGGAATTTAGTATCTATACTGCCATATCCAGTAACATGAGGTTCACAAGCTGTGAGTGTTTACTATGTAAATCTCAAATATGCTCAGGTGGCATCCCAATGCATTTCACTGCACAGTCATGAACAGTTACACAGGGAATGTGACTGCTTGACAAACTGAAACCTGAAAACCTGTGCTAATCTTTTTTAACAGCACTGCTAACTGAAATAAGAGAACCATTCTTTTTCATTTCAGAAATAAGTGAGGTTTGCTTTAGCTCCTTCCCTTATCATCCCTACTAGTTGGGAGCAAAAAGTATACTGAAAATACAGCTGAGAATGCCAACCTGCATACACCTCAGCTTAGCAACGAGTCTGAGCAGGATGCCTGAAGGATCCCAAGGATAAAAACACTGTGTTTAATCCCCACTTTGAAATTTGTTTTGCAGCAGATTATCTTCCTTTCCATGCTACCAAATTCTAACTTCAGCAAGTGTTTTCACAAGGAAAAAAGTAAAACCCCCACATATTCTCTATTAGCATTAAAAAAGCATGTCAATTGGCACTGGAAAGTAGTATCTTATAAACTTCTTTCAGAAACTGGTCAGGAAAGCCACACAGCATACTGAGCACACTAGGAATATTACACTGGTAATACATATATAATGCTATAATATGTTGGCCTTGTTACATTGCTATTTTTATTCCTGTTAAACACTTTAAAAAATATATTATTGTCATGTTGCTATTTACTGTAAAGATTTTTTTCCAGTGCATGCCAGTGACAGTTCATATTACAAAGAACATCTGACCACAAGATTGTTCAGATCTCTGTATACAGCTTTTTCTTTCACTACAGGAAGGCACATTAAACTTTTCAGCTTAGAATTTATATCAGTCTCAAACACAGAAAGAAATGCTTTCTCTGCCCAGATACAGCTCTATCATCTCTGGTGTCAGCAAAAGAACACATTTGTGTCAACCAGCAAGACCTACTGCATTTGAGACTCAAGCTTATCCAAAGGTATCTGTGCAAACCACTAGATTTTTAATTTTTTTTTTCCCCTTGGACAATGCATTTGGAAAATGAGAAAACCTCTAGACTCCACTGAAACACAATAATTTTACTATAGGGGGCCTAGATTCTCCCAGGTTATTAAATTTTATGTAAAATCCTTCAATTTCAGGTACAAGTTCTTAAACACTACAGGACTATAGATCTTCTCAGAGTATTTCTCTGTCTTGTCATTAGTTGACAAATGACAAACACTCAGTTAATTAGTGGGTCTGCTCAACAACATGCTGGTCTGGTTTTGCCAGGAAAGTTAACATATAAACACAGAGAAAGAGAGAAATATGATAAACTAGGTCTGTTGCCACATTTAAGAAAAGGCTTGTTCAGTCAGCTCTGGTCATGGCTGAAATGAACTTAGTTTCTCACCTAGAAGTTGCCTTTATAAGAGTAACACTTTAACACAAAACTCCTGTCTCTCAGCTGCAGTGCTGCTTCACATGTGGGTCGGTGGACCTCTTGGACTAAAGCATCATCACTGCTGAAGTTCAAGTGCTGGCACGCTGCAAAGCATGCTACAGCACCAATATAGTCATCTGCCATCAGGTGTTGCTTTCAGGAGCTTGGAGGATGAACCAATCTTAAAACAAATTATTTTTACTAATTAATAAATAATAAGTAACACAACTTTTGCATTGTTTCTTCAAGGGGATCCTCTGGGACAAGTTCTGCCTTAAGCTATATTATGGCAAAACTATTTCTATTCACTGTAGTCTTAACATTTCAACACTTAACTTTTCCTCCTTTAACTTGCTAGAGATTTAACCTAATATAAAAGAGGACAAGGATGTGGCTGTGGTTTAATGGGTCTGCATGTGCTCAGTGCGTTTAAGACTTTCTTTATAAAATATGAAATTAGATTATTTTATGAAATTAGTGTCCTTTTATTATTTTAAAATGTAATACTTCTCCCTGACATTCTTCTCTATTTTAATAGGAGCTGACTTGCAAGTCAACCACTCAGATACTGAGGTAGAGCTCAGAGAAAAGTTACTACAGGGAGAAGAAAGAAATCATGACCGTTATATGATGCTGAGCAAATATTAGCCATAGCCACAAATCATTCAGAAGTATTTGCTAATAAAATACTTCTGAAATTATTGCTTTTATTTTGTACTGTATTTCCAAGTCTTTTCCAGAAAAGTATTTAAGCACATGCCTAACTTAAAGCACATGAGATATCCCATTGATTTCAGTGGACTTAATCACATCCCTTAGGTCCCACACATTCTTCAGCACACTGCTGCATGTGGACTTTTTACAATAATCAAACGAGAATAAACCAAATATATGTTCAGTGTAATTCATACTTTTCATATGAAAATGTAGACATAGTCATTTAACAGACATGAAAGCATGAGGCTTTTACCTTTACAAAATTAAAAGGCTAGAGAAGATTGATTCACCATCATATTGTCAAATATTTTGTGTGCACTACAAAACTCTGACCCCTTTTTACTGAGGAAAACAATATTGCTGGATGTGTTAACATCACTAGGACGCTGCCAAAATCTGAACTCTAAGCTGATGTACAATCACTATCTGAAGGAAATTATTATATTTTCATTTTTCATTCACAGATAGGACTGACATGGGCATCCTGGGAAAATTCATAAGTTAAAATACAATATTAAAATAAATTAAAAGTATAGCATTTATAAATTGGGCATTTAAAATGCCTGAACAAGTATCATATCTTACAAACAAAATCCATCTGCAGAGCTTGAAATGTGTTTGTCAGATTCTGATGATTTAATATAAAGAAGCACCATTTAGAGGGAGAGGCAATACCTTTTATTAGACTGCCTCATATGTTCCAAATCTTATGTATACATGTGTATATACAAACCTTTTCTTAGGTGAATAAGTCCTTGTTGAAGCTTGAAAGAAAGTGTCTAAGTTGTCCCAGTTTTCAGGCCTTGAAAAGAAGTTTTTGTACACGCAAGTTTTTTCCATTTTTATTTCTAGTGGTATCATCTGTTACAGTATAATAGAAGTCGCCTCTGATACCCCTAGAGCACCAGAGCTATAACTGGTTCTACAGAATTCTATGCCCCAGGAACCCTAGAGCCCTCTGTGCACAAAATGGTATCTCCCTTGAGGGAATTTCATGTAGCTTATGGAAGTAGCAATTTTCTCAAGTTTTCATCCCTAAAACTCCAGTCTGGGGCCTCTCTAAAGTCATAACAAGGTATACAGTAGTTATGTGTCAGTCCTTGTCAGCACTCCAAGACAATATGTGACAACAGAACATATTTCTTTTATTGGTTTCCCAGTTATTATTGGTTACTAAACACGGCTCATACAGTGCTTTTCTATTTAAACCTCTGATACAGCCTCAGTAACATCTTCCAGGAGGCAAGTGGAGAGCTGAACCAGAGAAGACGTGACAGTGCTGATGACAGGAACATTTCTGTTTGACCCCTCTTCTCACCCCACCTTGCAAGGTTACAAGCCATGAATGTTATTGTCTCACTCTCTTGGATATTTAAGAGATTGTCTATTTAGCTTTTTTAAAAAAGTGCTTTCAAATAATAATTTTAATTTATTCAGAAAGAAATGCACATTTCCATTATGTGTGTGTCAACAATGAACATTTGTATCTTTGACCAATGCAAAAACATATTTCTCCAATGATATGCAATTCATACGAAACACAAATCAGCTTAGTTTATCCTGCATGTCAAAATGTATCATCTGCTTCTGAGTCTCATTTGGTCTGTCCCATTTCATAAATGGGAAAAACAAATCACATACATACACAACCACTGATGTAGTTTGGAAAAAAGCACCTTCAAATTTATCACTGGTGGATTATGGTATAGAAATGGCAGAATGCTGAAGTGGTTAGAGGGCAAAGTAATTAGAGAAACAGTATTTCTGTGTTTGCAGAGGTTGTTATGCTGTATGTAAAGGTCTTGCAGCAGGAGGAGAACAACAGTGATATTTCTACCTCAAATTTGTTAGAATGTGAAAGATCCAGCCCTATCAATTTTCTGTACTTTCCTATTAGATTACAGACAAGGAATGATGGTATTATACTTTATTCTTGATCCACTGTAATTTAAAGTGGGTGACAGTTTTCAATCATCTAAGGCAAGCCATCTCTCTGTGCCAATTTCTTTCTCTATAGAAAGGGGGTAATAAAATACCTAAGCAACTCTCATGCTCTGAAATATAACTTGGAAAAGACATGCCGATTTTCTTTTACTTCAACTGACTTCAGGTTATGCCATTTTTCTTCTATGACTGTTTTTACTTAAAAGCAAATAATCATTCACTAAAGCAACTATTTTTTTGCTTGCTAACCCCATAATTTCTTCAGAAGGTACTTGCTTACTGGCATTTAATATAGATCATTGCTTTCATAACAGTGAAATATTTGTGCATACTCCCAGCATTTCATGACCAGAAGCTAGACCAGATAATTTCCAGAGGTCTCTTTCATCCAACATCACTAATTTGACAAGATGAATTGCCTGTAATATTCCAAGTCCTACATATTGATATTGCAGAGATAAGTACCACAATGTTCTATGTTGTGATACAGAAGAGTCTACTAAAGTATGACTGACATTAAAAACTCAGTAAAAGAGCTTAAACTATTTTTCAGTTCACAGAAATGAGCTTAAGCTGAAGTTCCCAGGGTGCAAGCAGGCTTCCCACCTCAGGCTGGGGGGAAGACTCAATGCTGAAGGTTCAGGGCTCATGAGACAAAGAAGTAGCTACAGCTGAAAACTGATCTGCAAGGGGTTCACATCTGACACCTTCACACGTTAAAACAAAACAAAAACAGGGAAACAACACTGTCCAGAAAGGTTGCCAGGAATTATCCAGCTGCAAGTAGGGCATAAATGCAAGTAACAGATATGATAGTCTGTATAATCTGATTAAAAACAAATAATTACCCAAGGCACAACAGGGACGGTTGTCCAAACATCACAAAAATTAAAAACTGTTCATTCAGGTTTAGCCTTGCATTTGCTAGTGTCCTGTCCTACAGCACTAAAATCTATTGTTTAATTCTAGGTTGAAATTAAGTAATCTAAATATGCACGCTGTTATATAAAAGGACCAGGAGATGAAATTACACCAGTTTCTAATAAGGCCCTTTGAAACCCTAAACTAGCAAGTTAGCAGCCAAATTATTTTTTTTCTACTCATACAGACTGAACTCCAAATAACGACCCGAAGAAGATAGCGTGTAAAACTGTAATTCTCAAAATCCATATGTATTTGCTATACAAAGGCAGAGGACTATTTAGGTGCTAAATATTTATCATTTTATTAACCACCTCCAAGACAAGTCTTAAAAAACTTTTGTCTCCCTATTGCTAGATTCTTCATAAATACAAGATCTGTAGTTTCCTTCTCTCCAATTTCAAAACTAAACAGAAGAATTTTTAACATGCATCTTTTGAAAAAAATATTTCTCGATAGAATTTAGTAAAAATCTTTAAAAATATTTTGAGGGATAACAATCATAGTAACATAAAATCTAATGTGTTTTCTTATATCTTCTACATTTTTTAAATTTAGTATATATAAAGTCTATGACAACCACAGTTATTCAAACTACATTTTTACCTAGCTACATCTGTCTGCACAAAACCAATTTATGTGGCTTTAAGTATTCTTTTACTTGATAAGTAGAAGCCTGCACATGGTGGCAGACATCACACCAGAACATAAAAAGTACCATCTGGTTATTTTCTTCTGTCTATGAAAAACATGTCTGCTTATTATTTTCCTATTTTTCTTTCAGAATACTCTAAACTAAACCTTTCTATCAATGAACAGAAAACTTCCTTCCTATGCATGGATGTATGAGCATATTTTGCATCTGAATGGAAAAGAAAAAGAGAGCTGTGAGCTCTTTAGGACACACACCCACCCCAGAAGTAGAGTACGATGATGAGCCCAGCCCACTCCAGGCCAGCTGCAGGAACCTGCTGGATCTGAGCTACACCTGATGGATCCCAGCTCTCCTCTGTGTCAGGCAGTAACTTGCACAATTTTCCTGCTGATCTTCAAAATCCAGCTATTTACCTACACTGTTGTGTGTAAAGACAGGAAAACTAAAGTATACTAAATTCTGCTCTGATTCTGACTCTTTTACCACTGTGTGATCTAGATTAAGACTTGATTTCCCCAATTCTGTCACATGGGACTGGGAGTAAGAAGGCAAAGGAAAAGTAGCACAACAGATTTCTCAGTACAGAGACTTTACAGTATGACAAGGAGACTGACTTCTGGTCAGTCAGTGCATAAGGATTTAAAGTGTAGCGGGGGCAAGAAATCTACTAGACATAAAAATAGGAAAAATAAATAAATTACTGACTTAATGCAATAAATGGTGTATATGTTACATCTAATCAAGCTGGCATCTCAGAAAACACAGCAGCTGCTCAGTTCAGTCAAATGCAATTCTTTAGGGGCTTGGAGAATAGGGATGCACTTAGATTTCTGAAGCAGCATATGTTCATGCAGTCACTGCTCTGAGACAAAAGTGGAAGAGTTTATTTCTTATAGGCAACAGGGATTCTGTGGAATTTCTCACAGTTATCATCATACGTGTTTCACCTGACTATGACATGATTTAAGGATAGGAATCATGGCATCAATTGTTTCTTACTAGTGTATTTTAAAAGAACAGACATCAGAGTAAACAACAAAAACTTGAGTTATGAGAAATTAATTCAATAAAGGGATCTCTCTATTCAGAAAACTAAACTGTCCATAAAACATAACATCCAACAGCAAGCACCTTCTAACTTATCTTGGTTGCAGAGACAGGCAGTCTTTCAAGTAACCGAGGACTAGAATATTTGGGGCAAGATGCCAGCACAAGTTTGAGCACAGGTCTTGCATTCATGCTTATTCACACAATCTAATAGGTTCGCAGCAGCATCTAGATCCTCAGGCTCCTTGAATTTCTATGATCTAAACCTTATGCACCCCAGCTCCCAGAGAGGAATCCTGAAGCCAGAGTACCGAGGCTCCTTGAACATGTCAAGAATCAGAAATCTTGTGTAGTGAGCAGAAACTGCCTAGAACTGGCCAGTACAAAACACATTAACCACTACAAAACACCAAGGCAGTACAAGCAGGACTGTAGGATATACATTTGATACTTTCACAGAGCTTAAACCACCAAAACCTCAGCTGGAGAACACCCCCTTCTACCTGGGATCTCTAGTCCACAGTCCTGCCCTGAGGCTTGTAAAGAATGAAGCCAGAAACAATATTTCATTTTTTTTAAAACTTGTCTGTGAGGAGTTTAACCATGATACAATAGTGGAAAGGCTTTTGAAGTGGGGAAATGAAGGTTCAGTGCCTTCTGTAGCCAGATGGGCCTCACACACAATTCCTTTTTCCAGGACAGTGCCCAGCATCTTGGTAAGATCTTAGTCTGGGTGGAAAGGAGATTCTTCCCACCCATTATGTTGAAGTTTTGCCACTGTTTAGCAAAGAGTAAGAAGAATAAACTCTTCTCTTGAATCACAATTTTCTGTGACACTAACAATAGCGTAAGGACAGCAAATCCTATCTCCATATGCAACATGGCAGATATTTCACCTCAAATCATAAACTGCAAGACTGTTCTCATGTACTACATAAAGCTGTGTATTAACTATGAAAAATAATGCAGAAATTAGCTACAATAAGGTAGTAAAGTGGCTACTAAAGTATGCATTTATCCGGCATCCAGTGGTGCAAAAACATTTTAACTACTGTGAAAACAGGTCTTTGCACTAAGCTAAACTAGCTCGTCTACTTATTATTATTAACCATACTATGTATACTTTACAAAATAATTGTTTCACAGGCTATAAGAGAAGAAGTTCTGCTTAATCTTTTATGACCTTTATAAAACTTTATTAAATTATGAAGCTATGTTGCTTTTACATGCTCTAAAGTTTTGGTTGGGAACAGTTTAAGTACGTAAATATGTGCAGCTGTCCCAAGTAGTGCCACCATGGTGACTTAAGACACTGTTAAGACTTTCCAGTTCTGTACCATTTTAAATCAGCAATAAAACTCTAGTCCAAGATAAAGTCTCCAATAGGCGCTATCCAGTCAGGAGCAAAGTACTCCTTATTAAAGAAAATTACTGACATTTTAAAAATACATGCAACTCTTCTCAGTTCCTTGCACTTGTGTTACCAATAAAAGTCTCTGCTATAAAAAAAGATATTAAAACTAGCTTATTACTTGGATAACCTCTTTCAGCATGTTCAGAAATAGAAATATGAAATCCCTTTATTGATCTTTAGTACGCTTAGCCCAAGCTGAGACTTGTGGGGATCATGGTACTCGCAAAATCTGCCAGTACTGTGACCACTAGAAATTAAGATGTTAAAAACAAAGCCAATACTCTGGATGGCAAATCCAGCCAACTTTAAATATGATCGGAGCACACTGCCTCCTCAGAACTGCAGCCTGGTGGTAGGGAATTCTGGAGACCACGTCCTTAAAGGAAAGGAAAAACTAGAAAGGAAAAAGGAGAAGAAATGTCCACCCCATTTCTCCAAGCTATTTCATCAATGACAAGGGGGAATCTCCCTCTGACACCAGACAGGGAGATATACTGCCAATTCTCACACTCCTCTTGAAATCCAAGAGTGTCCTGAAACGATCCACGTACATCATCTGCCACAGTGTGAGCACCTGAAATTTCTTGTTCACGTTTTTGGTAACTGTTGCTTTGACAAAACTGACAGACCACTATGGGTATACATTTTGATACAATTATTTGAACAAGGCATATCACCGTGCAAGTTTTTAACATTTTATTCTTCCAGTGTACCTTGACTATATCCATCAGTCCTCCAACAATTCTAGTTCTACAAAATCCAATATAATCACTATATTTTACCTTTCAACAGGTAAAAAAGACTAAAACCACTCATTTTGTGCATGAAGTAAGAAAAGATTTTAATCTAGAAGCTCAAAAGCTTTCCCCAGCTCTTCCTATAACTCTCAAATCTGAAGTAAAATTCCTTCAAACACAACTTGAACAGAGTTCAATTTATTCCATTCATTTTAGCAACATTTGTACTTACTGACTGTTCACTTAGATCCTGAGAGTCTTCCATGGAGGTTTTTTCACCTTTCTTTTCCCCGACAAGCAGAAATTATCTTCCCTTCAATGTACAGCTCAGTAGTCTAAACTAAACTAAAAAAAAAAAAAAAAAAGTTTTAGTCTGTGGTCCTCACTTCTAAGGCAAAGCTGTAATAAGCAAACACCCTAATTGAAGCTGTGGTTTCACTGAAATCTGCAGCAAAGTTCCCAGAGACTTCTAGGAAGCCTAATTTTATATAAAATGTTTCAACACCTCCAGTATTACTTCGAGAAGTTATCTAAAATACACCAACAGAAACAGGAACACAGTTAAGGACTAAGTGTGCAACTTATCAACTGCTGCAAGAAAAAACAGTTACGAAAACAAACCAATAAACAAGCTAAAATGTTTAATACAGGCAGCTGTTTAAGCAGTCAACGAAAGATAACCCTTGGGAGAACATCCTAGAAAGACAATTACGGAACGTCGAACAAAACTGCTTAATACACACTTAATGATAACTTCTTAGTCATTGTCTAGCAGAAAAAGGTTATTATGCAATTATCAGCATGAAGTCCCCTCTCTAAGATCCACTAAATTCCTTTAGGATTAAATAAAACACACAAAGTGGTTTATAACAAGCAGCTCCATATAAAGTGCTAAATGACAGACCATCCTAATTATCTGCTATGTCTATGCCTTCTCTCATAGAGTGAATCACTCTCATCAAATATTGAGATCTTCAACAGGGAAATTCTATTTTCTAAGAGTTCTGCATATGAATTATTGTAGTAATCTTAAAAATAAAGCCACACAATTATATTATAATCTCTGTTCTCAGAAAAGATCTACTTTGGAGTTATGCAAATTTTGCATAATTTAGAACAAAACAAATGCCAGGGATATTTCACATATGCAATAATCATAGTATTATTAATCAAAGCTAGTGTTACATTTAAAAGAAAACAAAATATATAACATCATGTAAAGACATAAATTAAGGAACCCAAACAATATGATTTGTTTATCAACATTATCTGGATTTGTTTATCAACAAGGCACCCTAAGCAACCATTACCTAGGAGTATGCCCAATAACATAAACCTATTACAGATCTGTGTTTTAAATTATGACCAATAAGCACTTACACCTCATGCTACCTCAACCCTGCATAAATGTAACCATTACTTATCTGAGGTTAAACAAAGTACAGTTCCACTGGCTCCAGCAGAACATTCGAAAGGAACCGGAGCCACAAGACCTTGTACTCACATATTCCCACCCAGCGCCCTATGTCGCCCTGTGAATATCTCCTCTCTAGACTTAGTACAAAGTTCCGCTTACTTACCATATATCTGTTTACTTCCCAAAATATAACTTCCAAAATTTCCTTGTGCTTTGCATTAGGTATTGCCTAGAACACACACACATGCACATTTAAAACCCCAGACTACCTTATTTCCAGTCTCACCTTTATTCCCCCTTTTTCCTGCTACCAGATTACACCTTCCTGTTTTCCTTCCCGCTTCTCCAAGTTTTAAAAACATTTTCATTCACATTACATTAATTTTTGCCATGATGTTACATAAGGAAAAGACCAATTGCAAGCACTGTATTGTGTCCCAAAACTCAGGTGGATGTATCCAATGGAACTCATCATTAAATATGCCACTTGGATTAGTTGCCTTCTAAAAAAGACTGACCTTCATGAATATTTGAACTTACTTTACTGAATTACAAGACAAAGACAAGCCTGTTTTCATCTTTGCAGAAATACACAATGTGTTAAAGGCATCCTTTGCACGAACATGCTAAATTATCATAGTTTCTAGGGATCTGTTGTTCACCTTCCCACTGCTTCAAAATTTGAATACTCTGACTGGAAAGTGAGCTTTTAAAAGTAAAATTCAGAATTAATATTTTATCAGTCTTTTACCTATCAACAGCTAAATCCTGCTACATTTTAGCCCAGTTAAAGCAGCTGATTATAACCAACTGCTAACACAATGATTTTTATAATGGCAGTTATGCCAATTGCACTTAGACCAAATCCTTTAGGGTTTAGTTTTATAAATTTGTAAAAGAGGAGAAAAACCATTAGAGAAGTCAGTGATTTAAATAGGACCAACATTACTCCCTAATAAAGATATAAAATTAAAGGATAATAGTAACCTCGTGCTGTTTTATGAGGCAATAATCCAGTTACCAATTCAACCTTGTAGTTTATCCCATCAAGAGAACCAGATTAAAAACAGAGGGAGGGGGGGCACTCTTATCCCTATTATATTGCAAGTGTTTCTAACTGGGTTTAAATATTTTTAAAACTGTTATTAGAAGTCTTAAACTCACAGACAAGCCAGAATGAAGGAAAATGCCTGTTTCTGCCCTTGATCCATTCCTTGCAGATGTGGCTTTAAAACTGATGAAGTGTTTTATGCTCCCAGATAAAAAATTTACCTTTCTAAGAAATGTCTTAATTAGGAGGATTCCTGACTTTCCTCATCAACAAATGCATTTAAATCTAATTTTTTATTTATTTGTTTTTATCTGGGGGAATAAAACACTTCATCAAATTTAAACTGCAACTTCCAGGACTCAACCATGAGGAGAAACATATGTTTCCTCCCAGAGATATGTACTGGTAAATTACAAAAAATAAAAAACTGCTGCTTATCGCTTTGCAATTGACTGAAAAGGTACAACAGCAGGGACCTGATCCCTTGCTTCACAATGATTTATCCAGAAAATTAGGACTGTAACAATTAAACAACTGACTGAGGCAGTTTCATTTTCTGTGGGATCTCTAACAAGATCTTGTGCTGCAACTTTCACAAGCTGAACAGAGAATGTGAAGCTTGGTGATCCACAAATAAAAAAGAGCCTTAAAGCCCTTGATGTTTCTCAAGAGTATTTCAGAGGCTGCTTCAGGCCCTCCTATCAACCAGATGGAGAAATGGAGCTCCAAGAAGAATCCACCATCTGAAAGAGGAGTTTGACCATCAGACAAAAATTTTCCTCCCTTTCACTTCAACCCAAAAACTTAGGAAGAAAGTCCTGTCTTGGTCCACTGGGAGTTGGTCTTCTTAAATGAAATTATGGAGGCAGGTGGTCCTCAGCTTCTACCACAAGCATTTTTTTTTTCACATGATAATCCCCTTGGGCACATTGTCAGGTTCTTTTTATTCTGTTTCATCTGAAGAACGCCTATCTCTACCGAGGTTGTATCATGGTGATGCTCTGGTAGTATAGTACAGGAGCTGCAGGATCCCAGTCAAATTTACTATATTGTTTTTTACATTTTGAAATGTGTTAATAAGAAGCTTAGAGAACAAACAGAAAGGATGCTGCTGTCGTTAACACAATTAACTCACAGCCACAACGGAGAACTCATTTTTGTCACAGCCACAGGTTGAGAGTCAAAATGTTAACTGACAACTGGTCACAAACAGAGTAATTCCTCATTTTCTAGTGGTCCACTTCAAAAACCTGTGATGGTAGAAGTACTTTGTGCTTATAACTGTCATTGGACATATGCAGGAGGTGCAGCAGTAAGGTGCTAACAAATGAGGAGAGGTTCCAGTGTCTGAACTCCCCCAGCATCAGGCAACCCTCTGTCTGGGTTTGCAATGTTCCTACAGAACATCTGAGGAGAGTGATGAAGCACATCTGAGGCACAGTGAAGGGTTATGCAAGGCAAGTAACTAGAAAATGAATTGCTCTAGAATCAGTGCAAGGAACTAGTACATATGCACTGCCATCTCACTAAATTAGATGATTTAATGCTAGTTGTTTCCCATGAAACTCATTTCTTTGAAGGAACAGGAGAGAGGGTACAGGCAGTTATGAACAGGCACCACCTGACATTCAATCATTTCTTATTTAGGAAAACATTCTCTGAGTTGTCTGCATGCATATCACGTGTAGTCTCATGTGAAAAAGACAAAATATAACCTAAATTAAAAGAAAAGAAAAACAAACGCTGATTTATTAGAATTTCAACTTAGCCTGCATCCATAGTCCAAAACTGTGTTTTGGACAGGAAAAATATACTGCTTCCTCAGTCCCTAATAGAATCACGTTTGGAAAAGAAGAAAGATCCATGCCCCAGATATGGAATGAGATTGATGTGCTTTATAACCTAGCTTTCTTCAAAACACAAGTGAAACTATTAGCACACAAGTAAACAAGAAAAGCATGCTAATTTAACACTTTTAAAACAAAATGAAAATCATAAGGCTTTCTAGAAACTGGAGATCACTGTCTATCCATGCTTTGGTAGAAAAAGAGAACTTCGGCTTTCTTATCTTACATTGTGAGGCAAAATGAAAATCCAGGTCTCAACAAAATCCCAGAAAAGCTACGGCATGATATATTTCTAACTAATATTAGAACTAATTTGTATCTATTTATATTAACAGCTTTTTAACTTCATTGGCTTTTGTGTTTTATACAAGCGCTGTCTTTTCTCAAAAGGAGTATCAACCCTAATAAAAACAAGTCTTCTTTAGCAGAAAAAACAGCAAGAAACATTATTATCTATATCTAACTTCAAGGTAGAGCAAATGACTGACAAATTTTAAATACTATAAATGTAATAAACAGTTAGAAAGGCAAGCAAAGCCATCCTGACAGTATGACCTAGTCAGGGACATGTACTGCTTTCCTGAGGAAAACTGGCAGGTGGAGAGAAATATACAGAATTTCTAAATTTTTTTCAGTTCTCAAATGTTTCTTTTCACATTCCTTCTAATCAGAAGGATTCTTGCAGAAAGTAGAAGTGGCTTGGGAATCTTGCAAGTGTATTTAGGCTTCACTGAGGTAACTGGTGTCTACCTCCTGATATCAAGACAAATGACACGTGTCTCCTGAAAAACTCACATTACATTGTAGAAACAAATCTTATTCCACAGACTAGAGAACTAAGGGGAATATGGACTACTCATCTTCCCCTTCCTCCTCCTCTAAGACTTTTTTTGTCCCCCAGGCCGTCATCTCTAGAGGGTTAGACATGTCTCCAGTTTTCTTTCAGTCCACTTTTAGCTTGTTGAGGATGAGACTTTTACCCTTAGATAAGTTTTGGAGCTTTCTGGAACCCTTTGTACCACATCCGGGACCTAATTCTCCATCTGTTAGTGACCGCCAAGATGCTGAGATCCTTCCTCACCCACAGCCCTTGGCCCACAGTGGGGAGGACAGCACACCCTCCCATCCTCACTCTGAAGCTCATTTTAGCTCAGACCATGTCCAGCGGCTCCTGGTGGAGGGAAATCGTCTTCATGGGGGTTTGTGTTCCGCTGAGCATCTGCCAACATCAATTTGCGTTTGCAGATGAATTGCTTAAATAGAGAAGATAAATTAGTTCTTATTTTGAATTATCATAATTGCTCTAGGAGTTCATACAACTCATGTAACTTCCATAGGCTCCTGATGAATAGGCACAGATGAATTTCCTGCCTACTGCAACCATGCACACTATTCTGCTACTCATTTACAGGGAAGGAATATAGGAGGAATTTCTAGGATACACTAAAAAGCAAACGGACCCAGCTGCTTCCTCTGTAAACAAGACCACTCCATCTCACAGCAAAACACCTGGGTGGCAGCGTACCAGCTGGATGGAGGGGGCTGCGCAGGACAACCTTTGGGACCTGCTCAGAGCTTTCATCCCTGCACAGTGTCTGGCATGGACATGCATAAGAATATGCATATATCTAAACTGGCTATGCAGTATATATTCTAACACATATTCTAATGTATAGAGAACCTATGCTTCTGAAATGGATACATTTCAAGATACAATGTCAGACCTTATTAGCTCAATAAAACAAAATAGGAATTAAAAATTAAAATCTGGTATTCCATCATCAGGACACTGATAACCCCAAAGCTCAGATTCACAGAAGACCTAGGGTCTGCCCTTTATCTCTGCTGGAGATGAAAGAGTGTTTGTCCCTGGTAACACAACTCAGCCATTTCCACATCTTGAGACCATAGAATTAGCCGTAATTGGGTTATCATGTGTGTTAAGAACAGAGGAGGGGGTCTTTAATACCCATCAGTCATTTTTAGTCCTGTGCTTGTGTAGTTTCCTTTTACCTTCTCCTTTCCCTGAAAAATTACACATCTATAACTGGGACATAATTGATTATTTCCATCTTCCTTTCTCAGCATGTTAATTCATGCCAGACATTAAATACGGCAACCAAAACAGACATGATTCATGCCACCAAACTGTAATACACTGAAAACTTCTCAAAGTTCAAGTCAAATAATTGGCTTTCATGCCAGTGACTATACATTCCTTACACACAGTCTTGCAAATTCTGCATGGTCTTTGGTGAACACTTTTGTATAACTGTCAGTTTAGTGCCGTTTGCTTCCTTGAACTGAGTTTCCTGAAGGATGGTATTGCTTGTGTGGTATTGTGGACATTTTATTCAATTAAAATTAAGATTATATTTCCACTCTGCATCAGGTATTTCTACCTTAGAAACAAGTCACACCACCATAAAAACATTTGATACCAGGCAAAAGCAGGCATCAAGACAAAAAATCAGACCAACACAGACTATGAGGTCTCTGCATGAGTTAGGTGTGTAAAGTAGGTAAGAAAGGGAAAGGATTATGTCAAGAGATCTGCCTGCTGTCCTATTATCATCATGCAATAAAGCAAGTGGGAAACCAGTAAGACTTCTTGACAAGACTTGGTAAACAACTGCAAGCACTGTATCTCATTTATATTAAGTAAAATAATACTTCAGTGCAGCATTTAACTCTCTTGCACGACTGGGTACCAATTTTACAGGTACCCAAATATGACTAAAACAGACTCCCCAGCTCATCCTACCACTCCCATTCCATACCTGTGCAACAAATAAAAAGGATTAGCTTTAAGAATTTTGGAGTATAGAATTATAAACTCAGCAGTTCCTCCCTTATCCTAACATTGCACAATACGCCGTGAAATTGCCAAGATTGAAACCAGAGCTGCAAATCCACTGATGTTTGGGGGCTTCCCAACTGTGAGAGACCTCTTCACTCACACTTCGATAAGGCATGCAGCTACACAGACCTCTTCTGACTCATCCCAGATTAATCAATTACAGATTATTCCAGACAGAAATAAATAAAATCAATGCGGAGACTGTTTCTAGTCCAGATTTGTAAACAAATCTGATCTAGAATCCCACTGTGTTTCCCTAAAAATGAAGGGAAATTGATTTGCAAAAAAGTTAAATGTAGTGCTTTCAAACCTATGATTGATCAAACCTACACAACACTTACCAAAAAGATCGTTCCCAGAGGAGGAGAAAAAAAAAAAAAAAGTAATGCAAAGAAGACACAGAGAAGCATACTCTTTTATAACTTTGATAAAAATTTTAGTTTTATTTTCCTACTAGCTGTCCATTTCAATCTTTTGAACAACTATGTGTTTTTTAGGGAGAAGGATTTTGGTTTTTACTGCATGCATATTTTTTTATATTACTGAGACATTTTCCTTCTCTTTTTTGTAGAAAATAGCTGAAAACAAACCAAATAAAACATTTCAGTTCTTTATAAATAAGCCACTGAAAACAGAAAGAAAAAGGCTATGCTTGGTTAGACAGAATATTTAAAGAGACACTGTCAAATTGGAAATATTAATTATTTATTATTTCCTCTCTCCGAAAGACACGTCAACTTTTCCTTTCACACATTAAAAAAAAATCACCTTGTGACACAAAAATGGCGTAAGGTAACAAGAGAGGTTATTTCTAAAACAGAAACCCTACTTATCATTTTAGAATTTAGGAGACCCTAAAATGAGCACATCCTGCAGGTAAAAGCAAAGAGCAGTTTTACAAGACTGCATAAACAAACCCAAAGAATCAAATCACATATTAAAATAATATCTATACATCCTATTTGTTTTAAAAAGCCACAGCACAGTTTCAAGAGTGCATTCAGCAATATGAGTATGCAATGAGAGTTACTGAAGAAGTTCAAGTAATAGCCAAGATTCCTAGAAACATCCTGATGAAGGAGGAAGCTTGCAGCCTGCCCTTCCTTTTCAGCTGTCAGCGTCATTGCCTGTCCCTGGCTGGCAGCTGTCATTCCTCTTACTGCAAGTGCTTCACATACAGTTCTTCAATGGAACATTTTGAAATGCTAAAAAGAAATATAAAAGCAAAGCCACTGAAAATAAACTTGCGTACTCTCATCCTGGTTTAGCAGGAGAAATGCAACCTTTTATAAACTAAAGCTGACAGTAACCCCTATATATTGCATTTGGGAAAGTGTTCCATTCTCAAAGAACTATTGAGCAATGGGAAACAAAAAAATGTGAATGCAAAACTGTCCCAGAATAAGGAATTCCTGCTGGTGCCAGCACACAGCTCAGGTGGTTTCTGACAGAAGGTAAGGACAAATTTTAACTGATCAAACCTAACACTGTTGCACTGAAACCATCTCAACACAATGAATGAAAAGTAGAAAAATTCCTATTCGACACTTTTGCCCAGCACAAAGAAAATACTAACACAATATTAGAAGTGCTGTGTAGTCTAAATTTTTTTATGCTGCTGATCCTCACAAGAGCTGTCTGCACTCATTTCGGTTCCAGGCCCATCAGCGGTCTCCCTACGCAACTGCAGCACCATGAAGTCCATGAGACAGTTTGCCACCCCATGGCCAAGTGTCTTTTACTAAGAGCCAGCACTAAGCGTGCAACAGAAAGTAATTGTGAAAAACAGGTATTCTCAGATTTTAATTAAACATTTGTTTTAACAATGGATCCTTTACCAGATTGTCTTTCCCCCACTTAGATATTAGCTGTGATCAAACTATGCTACATTCTTCTTTGGTAGATTAAAATCTGCTCATTCCCTGGAAGACATGTTTTCCAGTTGTTTAATTACTCCTTTGGTCCTATACCTGAAAATTCTATTTTTCCATGTTCCTTTCTAAAGCTAAAGAGGGCACTGCTTTCCAGTGCACCCATACTATCTACACAGGCAATGTAACCTCTCTTACTCTGCTTAGTACTTTTTAAAAATAATTACTACTTCTTTTTTGGCTATGATACCATCCTGATCATTTGCTGTGGCCTCCAGTTGTTTTTTTTTTTTTTTTTTTAAATAAAGCACTGGCTTGTACTGAAGCACATACTGTTTGCTTGGTCTCAGTTTACTGAATGAGCCAGGCAACTCTCAGCATTCTGCTCTCTTCATTATTTACTCTTCCCTCAATCTTTGCAGTAGCAGTAGTGTAGGCATTACAGTCTAACAACAGAAAAACGAGAAAGTTTGTAAGAAGAAAAATTTCTTTTATTAGGTCAGAAATTGATCTAATCTAAGGTATTATTTCTTGTAGAACTTACTAATATTTGTGTCACAGGTAAAATAATAAATAGTTTTTGATTTGACAACTAACCCCTGAAAGACTCTGTGTAATAGTGTCCTCTTTAAAGACTGAATAGCAAGTAAGTATTTTTGAAATATATGCTTTGGTTTGCTGTTTAATCCGTTTAATTTGTGCCAAGTTGATTTTGTGTCCTTCAAGTTTATTAATCAAAAGTTATGTCAACTCAAAACGCTTTCAGAACTTGACTGTATCACTACTCTTATCTCTAGAAATCAAACTTTTACTCCCATCAAAAATAATATCACTAGATATTATTATCACTAGCACACTTGAGTGTTCATAAACGCGTGATGTGGTATAGCATGCATATTTCAGTGTTATATGGGAACGACATACAAAAGGCGCACTTGGAATGTGATAGCATGTAAGTTAATACTTCGTGACAGTGGAGACTAATAAAAAATAGTTGCCATAAATTAAGCACTTGTCTACAGTGACAGCTAAGTAATGGCCACTTTTGAGAAATTATTCTACTTCTTTCCCCAGGAATAGTGGTAGAAGAATATAGTCCCTCATGAGCACTGCAACCCTTGGTGATGATGTTCTCCTAGTGGAGCTATGCTCTGTCTGTGAGCTCAACTCTGGGACAGTGGTGCACAGACCTGGAAAAGTTCTGTCATCTGGTATCACATCTGAACTCTTGCCTACCTTTGAGAATATCATAGTTGTCCCTTCCAAAGGTACCAAAACTTTCCCTATTGTTTTAACCTGCACATATATCTGCAAATTATTTGCAGTCACTTTAGTTTTACTTAAAAAAAACCTCCAACAAACAAACAAACCACATCAACCAAACCTTTTGGTTAAATATCAGGGCATCGTTTTTGTAGACAATGTTTTCGTTCTGAAAAATTCCACCTATCCCACAAACTTGACCCTGCACTTCAGTTAATAGAGGTGGCAGATTAGGTAACGGAGACTGTGGTTCCACAGCTATTTCTGCAGCGCCGGTGCCAGGCTCGGCAGCACGGGTGCTGCCATTCATTCCGACCTTTGCCTTCTTGCCAGCACAGCTGTTTGTGAACCACAGCAAGGAACGGATCCAGCTTAAACAAGAGGCCGGCAATGGAGGGGTAAAGGGCTGCTTAAGAAGTACTGCCACCAAATGTGAAACCACGGCTTCGTGCTCTTCCGTCCTCTGCCACAGAAAACGGATGGACGTAAGAACTTCAGATACAGCTGGTCACACACAGTAGGACCAGTCACCAGCAGGTTATTGCTATTACTGCTCGTATGAACCAATACACATAGCAAACTATGGGAAAACAGCAAAATGATGGGCCTCTTCCTACAGACCTTACAATCAAACTGCTGCAGGTTTAGTCCTGATCTGACATCATCTCTTGAGCCGCAGTTCCAACTCTGGACTTCCTTCAATGCAGATGTAAGCCAAGACCCCCAAAAGAGGGGTAGTTTCACAACTATCAAGGAGGAACTCTTTCCATTTCATTTCTTTTAAATAAAAAATCTGACTACTCAGCTAGCCCTTGGAGAAATTACACTATGGTTTAACCAGAAAATTGGAAAACAAGCTGAATTATAGCTAAATAACTATCAGAAATTACTAGGAAACATCAGCAGGACATTTTAGCTGAAATACCCTACCCCTCTTCTTGCAGGTGACTCCCAGCCATACTGCTGCACAGTGAGCTCAGCACTTGGACGGTGCTTTGAACACAAAAATTGCTTCTCTGAAGGAGCAATCAACTGAACCTGATTCATATGAACATTAAAACAGCTCCTTCTATCACATCAGATTAGAATAAACACAAAAATAGGTGGCTGAGTGGAAAAGTACTTTAATCTTTCTTGGAAAACCTACCACAGTCCCAAATCTTGCCTTGGGGCAACCTTCAAATTTTATTTTGGAGAACCTTTCCCAGAATACAATTATTCTGTGTATAAAACTTCTATACCATTTGGCCCTGTTAGTTTCCAGCTCCCTAGTTCTCTGCGTTAAGAAGACTAGAACAGGAACATGAGTCTGAGTTGTATTGCTAGAACTTGGCAGAGGAATTGTGCATAAGCTGCCTGAGCTACGCCTGATTTTCTGAAACCATGTCTATGCTGGGACACTCAGGAGAGCTGGAAGAAAGACCTCACATATAGCATGATGTCAGGATGCATAAACTGGAGCGTACAGAGGCTGGTTTAGCTGCTCTCACTTGGGAGTAAGGTGAACTTCATTTTCTGTGACTCTCTGGGAATATAATACAGTAAATAAAAAGGAACATTCAGGTGGGATTTAACATGGTAAACAGACTTCACGCCTTTCATTGAACAGGCTTGGCATTCATCAAATGTCCCTGAGTATGTGCAACCTGACTATTCACTTCTATGAGCAACAAAGTTGCCTGAAAGGAACTAAAAGAACATAGCCAATTAACAGTATTTCTAACTGCATCACTTTCAGAAATGCAATTATTGCAAAAGGCATTTCTGTGATCATTTATAAAGTGCTGTAAAAAATAGAAAGATACATTCTAACAAAGGAGTATGAAAGTATCTTGAAATCAAAGAAAACATTAATACATGATTTGGACATTTATACTTAACTCTCCCTTGTTTTTCCCAAGGATCACTCCTCTATGCATGTGATTTCACACAAATAAAGTATTCTACAATATCTCCCCCCCAAAAAACAAACTGCACTAAGAATAGAAGACTAGATACTCATCTGGCATAATGTGAGACCACTCCAGTAATTTCAGCATTCTTACTCCAATTTGCAACAGCTAAAGATTTGGCACAAAACACCACGCCGAGTTTCCAATTACCTCATGTACCAGCATTGATTTCAATAGTTATATACACAGAGACACGGAGGAGAATTCTTTGAAAAGTTGCAAACTCAGCTCTGTATTTTTTTTTTCTTTTGTGGTCTAAATCAGACCCTCCATGGTATTTTAATTTAGGTTTTTGTGGTTTAATTATATAGGTGTAAAGAGCAGAATACTTGCTGCATGTACCCAATTTATAAAAAAAAAGAAAAGGCAGCAATAATTTTTTATATTGATGACAATGTCAGCTCATACTGGGTCATGTCACAACAGTAATAAATTTTAATGCTGCCAAAAAATCTATTATGTATTAAGTTAAATACATAAGTAAAAAGTTATCACCTAAATGAAAATTAGTCTTCTGTATTTGAATATTTTGCAGGTTGCCTTGGGAGGTCTTTTAGCAATTTGCCACTCCAAATTAGTCAAAATTGCATAGTCCAGACACAATAGGAGGCAACCCCGGTGTAAAGACACGGTATTCAGTCAGCCCAGACAGACTCCATCCTTTGGAGACAGCACTTAAATTACATACAATTAAACAGCCCTACACATAGTCCTGCAACATTATTCACTACACTGCACGTCTACAGGCAGCTGCTTAATGAAAAATTGCCATAATTTTATTTATTTTTTTAGTTCTAGGAAAGGGACACAGACACCTAAAGGAATTTAGTACAGAAAAAACTTCAAAATCTGCTTTTCAAATTCATGGTAATTGAAGCCTAAATCGGAGTTTAGTGTCTAGGACCTAAGCCTAATAGCTTAAGACCAAATATATCCTACTCTCACTGGTATATGGACCTTTGAAAGTTCTGAAGATAATTACTGCTCATTATAATCTTCCCTTCTCATGAAGAAATTATAAACAAATTGAAAATAAAATGCTTAAACTTTAGTATTCCTCAGACAGTCATTAGCATTTGACATTGTGCTCAAAAGTCTGACAACTAGCCTATATACAATCCTGTGAGTGAGACTGCCCAGTGATGCATTTTGAAGCAGGATAATCAATCATCAAAGTAATTTTACTGTTTAACATTAAAGCAAAAAGGCAGGACAGCTATTGGACACATTTCTCAGGCTTAGAGACAAAAAGAAGAAAGTGCTTTAAAATAGTTTTCACCAGGGTCCTGTATTACAGGCATCTCAAAAGGAATCCTTCTGGAAGTATTACAACCTACAATGTGGACTAAAAATGCAAGTTTTATTGCCTTTTCAAATAAATTTTATTCTTTACTTGACAGATAAGCCCTCTTCACATCTGAGATTTTGCACTGCAAAGTGTATCCAAGTTCCTTTAAGCACTTCTGATTTAATGACAGATTTAATAACACTGCAACACAGAAGTGTGGACTTGGCCAAAAATATTATTTCAGAAAAATCTGATTTCTGCACAGCAACATCCAAAATGTTACCTAATACACACAAGTAAAGCAGAAAGGTTTTAATGCAGATTGTGAAGCCTGGGGCTTCAATAGGTAAAACATCTACTGACTTTAAAAGACCATAAAAATAATTTATTTTTAATAATTATTTTTATTTCATTTTAAAAAGAGCAGCAGTTTATGCCTTCCGTAGAACCATGCCCTGAAATCTCAGGGGTGATTAAAGGGCCATGCCAAAGCTGAAAGGTTTCAAATATCAAACTATACTATTATGGCAGGGCCAGCAAGATCAATTAGCACTTTTCAATGACAGAAAAGGTTAAGCTGAACACACACTTACACAATATTTAAATTTTCAAAAAAATATAAAATTAGCACATATTAAATTAATACTACATATTAAAAGTTTACTTACAAACCTCTCAATCAATGAACAAATATCCAAACTCGTGTTCTATGCACACAACATAAATAACTGTTTTTCTAACGCAAAATAGCAAGAAGATTATAGATACGTTAGGTAGTAGAAGTAACATTGGATTCTCAAGTGTGAAGTAAAAAACAGAGTTTTGAGTGTTTCCACTACCAGACTCAGTTTAGTGCTGAACTTTCAAAAAGCTTTAAAAACACTTGATAAACTTGACAGATGTCCGTTAGCCTGGTGCCCCCGTGTTTGCATTCTTCTTGCAAACCCTGACAATACTAAAACTGAATTATAATGAGCAAATAAACCTATTCCCATGTTCAACTAAAAGACAAATAGAAAAGTACCACACAACAACAACAAAATTAAAAATACTAATCCATAAATTAACACATCTTAAATCTGGAAAAAAAGCAAGTGTCCACCTTCTGCAATTAAAAGCCATACAGAAATATGTACACAAAAAAGCAAGGGAGCTTAGGTTTCAGTTCTTAGTATCAGAAGAATACTCACTGGAAAGCACAGGTATGTCAGAAGTTATTTCGATACCTGTTAATAGAAGTGTTGCCACAGTAAACATGGCTTGAACAAAGTACCATGTTATGATATCAAATAAAGTCAGTGTAAAACCACAATAAAAGTGTAGGAGATGAACAAAACTTAAGGAAAACGCACGCTGTTGAAATCAGTGATTTGGATTATAGCTGTATTATTTTGAGTAAATGCAAAGTAGGATTACTTTTGTTCAACAATATATTTCAAAGCATCTCTTTTTTTTAAAGCCTGCTTCTCTGTTTATTTCTTCAAGGGGTGATTTGAAATATTTACTACCAGACAGTACCTAATTTTAGGTTTTAAGTGCTTTAACAGCTCTATGAAATATGATCAGCAGCTGCAATATAGAAGTATGCTGAATAAACTCTCCTTATAAAAAGGGATACCTGTTTTACCCCGAGTTCATAAAATCCTTACTTTCAAGAAAGAAAAAGATAACACAAGAAAAATTAGTAGTTGCATCCTAGAGCATTTGGCAGAAATTCCAGGAATTTCTTTCTTCTTGATGAATCAACTTTCATATTTAATAGAGGGAGAAGCAGTTTTAAATTTTAGCACTGGAAGATTGCATTGAACATCGTGCAATACCACCAGCTCATCAAGGAGACAGACAGGTACCTTTCCCATACTAAATGCCAGCCACATTGATTAATTCTAGGACTGAAAGGTAAAAGTCACATTAAGTTTAAAGAGTAGCTCTCAAAGCTTGCATCAGAGGCTAAAAATATGCAATAGGATACTATCTATAGCTGTATTTCTAGTTGCCTTATTTGAAACGTTTTAACTGGGAACTGCAATTAATTGGGAACCCTCTACTCATTAAGTTCCTTGTTTAGAATTCATCTACCCCACTTGCACTATCCGTACAGCAGAATAAATTTCTATTGCAAAGTGTTGTGAAGCCATTAATAAATACAAATCCAGCAAGAGTAACCGTCAACTGAATTTATGAGCAGTATAATCGTATACACATAACAAATTTAACTGCATATGAATTTTCTGAACAAAGACACATAAAAGATTAGTCATCATACTCCTTTTCTGTTTTTATTAAATTAGCTTGAAGAACAATACCAGAATTTTCAAAAGAAAGCAAGAAGAGCTGTTTCAGACGCAGCCCAGCTATTGTTGGAAGTCAAACATACAGGAAGAACCACGCAGAAGAGAGAGAAATGTCACTATGTATTTCCACTTTACTCACAGGACGGTACATATTGTAGGTATGCAAACATGTGCTGTTCAGCGGCATTTTCAGAAATATCAGTAGAAAAAGTCAAACCCACCGTAATTTTAAGAAATTGCTCTTTTGAGTGTTAAAGAAATGAAACAATGACATAACCTGAGCTTTCACGCGAAGTCCACTCTTCAAATAACATATAAACACTGAGGTCAGACAAAAAAAAAAATATTTACCTTACAGAAACGATACTTGCTTTGTATACTTCACTCTAAATCTAAACTGTTGCTTAGTTTATCTTCCATGCACTTTCTAGTTTCAGCAAGTGAAACACGTAAAACAAAATGCAGAAAACTGAAAATAATGGTTTCTTACTGTTCTAGCCTGACTTCATGCTTAAACTCGAATCGGCCAAGGTGCTCCCTTGTCTGGTACAGCGTGGATTACTCCCGGGATTTTGGTAAATACCAGCTATTTCACATCGTCACTCGCGAGCGAAACGTGTCACCTCCGGGGGCTCCGCTTTAAACCCTGCCCGCGGGATAACGGGAAGGCAGCACCGTACCGACTTGGCTCTTAGCGGCAGTTTCATCAATGTAAACGAAACTTTAGATGCCAATTACTGACTGGCAGCGGCGCTGCCGTAGGGTGCCGCTCCCGCAGCCCCAGGGCTGCTCCCCCGCAGGTGGGTACCGATCGGAGGCCCCTGGGCACCCCCACCCCGCTGCCCGAGCACGGCGCGGAGCCCCCACAGCTGGGGAAGAACCGCCGCCGGAGCGGTGTGAAAGCCGGCCGCAGGTTTTCCGCGGGTATCTCGATTGTAGAAGTGTCTGTAATGACAGCCGGAGAGGCAAATTAATAGCCAACAGCCCACGGGGTTCGAACACGGAGAATCCTGTTACCTCCTCGCCGATCGAGCACACACACACGCACGCACACACACACAAACACAGAGTGTTCCCCACGTGGAAACGCTTTCAAACCAAAACACAAGACCCCGCAGCGCCGGCGGGACCCCAGCGCCGGGGCTTTCCTCTCCCTCCGTCCCCTGGCGCGGCGGGGAACCCGCGGCGGGGGGCGGGGGCGAGGTGGGACAACCCCAAGACGCACCGTTTTGTCTTTAAAACACAAGAAAAAACAAGCCGGGGCGGGGGAGGGGAAGGGCAAGAGGAATCCCTCAGGGAGAGGAAACGGCGAGGAACGAAAACAACGGGCGGCTGTGTCCCTGCTCCCCTCGGACACGGGGAACAGCGGCTTCAGGAGCCCCAGCGGCGGCTGCCGCCCGGCGGCTGCCTGCCCCGTCCGCGGCACCCCGAGAGCTGCCCGCCCGCCTTCGAGAGACCCCCCCCTCAGCGCTGCCGGGGGCTGCGGCCGAGCGGGACCGGAGGGCGGACGGCGGAACCGACCTTCTCTGCCGCCTCCACGGCCGCCGGTGCCTGCGGGTCCCGGCCGAGCTGCCTCATCCCCTGCGCTGACCAGACCCGAGCCTCGCTGGCAGAAACGGGTGTTTGGGGAAGGGGCTCGCTACCAGCCCTACGCTTTTTCACGCAGCTCTGGCCGAGGGGCTCCCCGCCGACACAAAACTTGCTCCCTCCCAGCCTCCGTTCGCGCCGGCGCCCGCCCCGGCCCTGGCTCCGGCTCCAGCCCCGGCGCTCGCAGGAGCAGGGCGACAGGGCGGCCCGCGGCCGGCAGAGTCCTCCGGCCCGGCCTGCCTACCGCCTCGCCCAGGCGGGCCGGCATCCCCCTAGCTGCCGGCGGGGCGCAGCCCGGGCCCCCCATTTCCGCCGCGACGGGGGTGGGCGGGAGGCGCAATCGGGGAACAATGCGCTGGCAGCCGGCACGGCTTGCGCGGCTCTTGGGGCTCACCCCGGCAGCCGCGGTGACAGGCAGACGAAGAGGGGAGAGGGCAAAACGGCACGGGCTGTCACCTGGAGAGAGACAGAAAGTCCGGCTGGACGGGCTAAAAGTCACCCTGTCCGTCCGCACCGCACACTAGGTTTTTTTTGCATCCAAACTCGCGATGGACGGCTCCGCTGCTCTTTCCCATTACATTTGTTTTACAGCAACTTTTTTTTGGTCATCGGACCAACACGAAAACAATGCTAAATAAACCCCAAGCACAAGCGCACGCACACACCCATCGCCACGGACACATGCACTTGCGACAGGGAACCGGTTTCCTCCACCCCTGAGCAGAAGGGGTGGGAGAGAGACTCGGGGACGGGGAAGGCAGAGACACTCACCTTCTCGCTGCCGGGATATGCCGCTACCTCTATCTGAGGGCTGCTCCTTATTTATTTATTCTCGTCCCTTCTCCGAGCCGAGGTTCCCCTTTTGCACTGTTCCTCTGGCAAAAACAGGACATCCCCTCTACAAGTCGTCGTCCGTCCCCGTCCCCCCCCTCCCTGTTCTCCACACACAAATAAAACGCAACTCGGAGCAAAACGGGAGGGGAAACTCGGGGCGGGGGGAGACGGAGGAGGAGGCTGGTACGGGAGAAGCCAAGCACTCCTCAAACTTCTGCGAGTGCAACTAGTTGCCTCTCACGCAGAGGCACGTAGAAAGTTTCCCTGGCAAGGGATGGGACTTTGTTAAGAAGTGGTAACCCCCTCCCTCCCTCCCAAAAGGTCGCCCCAGGAGCGGGGAGGTAAGGGGCGAGGAGCGCAGAAGCCAGCGCAGCCCCCGGGCTCCGCTTTGCACTTGTACCAAGGCTGCGCCTTGTGCCGGCCCCTGCTCGCCGCGGCAGCCGGGCTGCCCCGCTGCCCTCCCGCTGCCCGCTCTGCTCAGCCCCGCTCAGCCCGGCCGATACCGCCTGCGCTCCGCCGCCCCGGCACCCGGAACCAGCATGGCCCGCGGCCCCCGGCTGGCTCGGCCGTCACGCACCTCCGAAGTATCCCTGCCCGCCAGCTGCGCGCCCCGCTGTACCCCGGCCTCGCAGCCCCGGGCCTGGACCCTTCACTCCTCCCTGGTGTGCGCCAGGCAGCTACAGCCGGTAGTGATGGGAGCAGAGCAGGAGAGGGCCCTGAAGGGCACCGGGCGCCAGTCAGCCCGCAGTTGACTCACACCAATCCACTCGAGTACAGGTACCGAAGTCGGCACTTGCCTTTTTCCTGTTGCTTCTTCTACAATAAAGCAACACTCTAAAGTAATCCTGACTTTTTGGGAAGGTTGTGAGTGCTTGAATGATCAAGTATGACCAAGCTCTATGCAATGACCTGTTACGATACCCTTCTATAGGATGCATTTGCCTCCTTCCTCTCAAGCTGGTCAGTGTGGATGGAGACAAAGTCCTTTCCTACATTGAAACTGAATGATCTTTTCTGCTGGAAATTCAGCAGCTGTGTTTGGTCCTCTTCACTACCTAGTGCAGGGAAACAAGAAAATCCCTAATGGCCTAGTCACATTTCTGACTCTTATCCTTCATCTTGTATTATCTCGTGAGTATTATTTCACCGAGTGGATTAGGTGGTTCTCATTCAACCAGCTGCAGCACTATCAAGCTAGCTTCATTCTCCAAAGGGTGTAAGTAAAAAAATCAAAAGAGGAGGCAAAAGTTAGGCCCAAAAGCTGGAGAGAGATGTGAGAGAAGTCTTGGTTTTCAGAAGTACTGAGTGTCAGAAGCTTTTGAGGTCAGCAAGTTCCACGAAATAAGGAACAAAAAAAGTACAGTTTTGTGAAGATTCTTTCCTACCTGCCTTCTATTTGCTTACTTTGCACCCAGTGATACTATTTAAAGCATAACTTTACTCAAGCTTTCTGCCTTTGAATTTCATCATTTGCATGCAACAGATTGTACCAATATGGTCATCTTTCTCCTAAATAATTTCAGACTGAAGATGACTAAACCTTCATGAAAACAAGTCTATAAAAACCCTATATTTGCTGTCTTGGGAGAGTCACCACTCAGAAGGAGAACAGACTTGGAAAACTTTTGACCTATACAAATACAGCTAGAAAAACATTTAAGCTAAAAAAGCCCCCAAAAGCCAGCCTTCAAATCGACATAGTGTAGGACAAGCCCGAAATATGAAGTGGATTTTGAAATTGAGAGTTGAGAGAGTAACTGGTAGGGGGGAAAACTCAGATTTGCAGGTAGTAATTGCAATTGACAACCCTGCTGCAGAGTAACAGTTGTGACTAACACCAGCACCCATCTTGCTAACAGGCTTCTTCTGTAAGGAAACGTGCTAACAACTCCGTCCTTTGGAGAGAACTTTGTGAACAGCAGCAGTATAACATGAGGTCCTTGAACATGATAAAGAAAGTTTTCTGAAGTCTAGTTTCCTCCCACTTTACTTCAATTAAACAAATTCCTGTTACGGGGAACAGTCCCCCTAGTAACAAGGGTTATTTTAATAGACATATCACTTTAAAGCAAGCTTTTAACCATCTGTTGCACCCTTTCTGAAAATGTAAGATACAACTGACTTGAAAAGATTATGTATGGTCTTTTTTTGATGTAACATGTTGCAGACTGAGGAAGGATGGGAGATGTACTGCTGTTACATGGTACGGAACGAAGGCAAATCTCCCGTTAAGGAGCTTGCCCTTGGTGTCGTTGAACCTTGTTGCTATTTTGCTATTGATTTCAGTGAGAGCGGGCAGAGTCATGCACAAAATTAATGAGCATTTGGCTTGGGTCAGGTGTACCAGAGAAAGTCCTACAGAAACTGATGTCATGGCCATACACAAATGTTTCACAGTGGTTTATTGTAAATAGGGATTTCATAGGTAGGAATTAAATTATGATTTTTGTTAAATCAGTGTATTTGGGCTGAGGCACATTCCAGTAATCTCAGTGGAGGTGATTTCAGAAGGTAGGAAATCCAAAATCTAGTACAATATACTGAGTCATACAAATGGGTCTTTGTGACCATACAGAGTCCTGCATGGAGAAGGTCATGCTAGAAATAGTCCTAACGAAGCCCAAAAAAGTGCTGTAGGATCCACTTTTGCACAAGAATAGAAGAATAATACCTTATCCTTTTAAAGCAACAGGGGAATGTAAGTAGGCAGGATGTAATTATCTAGATTGGTATTTGGCCAGGCACTCCTACACTTGCGAAAACTACCATAGGGTGTTTAACGACCACAAGTGCGCAGTATCCTTGGTTTTACTTCTTATATAAAGGCAGCACTTGTGATCATATGCTTTATGCTGGTTCAATACTGAGTCAGCAGAAGAATGCTGTTCTGCACAAATACCAGTGCATACAGAAACTTAGAATTTCCTTGGAGGTCTTCGATGCAAATATGATAGACCCAACCCTACTTACCTTATGAAATCTAATGAGATCACAGCCATCAGTAGTATGGTTCCAGATAATCATGTTTGCTTATATTACTGCAAGCAACACGGGCTTTAGAATCTTCATAAATAATTTTGAAATTTAGACAATATACTTTTACATTGCATTTCAGTGACAAAATGGTTTTGTTGTTGTTGTTTAAGCAAAGGGATTATATTTAGTTATTGTGAGAAAATCTAATGACAGACAGCCACTATTTTGGCAATGTACCATTATTATGATTTATTGGAGTGCTTACCTTATGCCACATCCATCTTGGGTGCCTGTTGTAAATTTTGGTTTACAAAAGCAGGGCTTTGAATGATAGTTTCTTATTTTCAGGTTCAAGTATGAAATTCAAAAGTGTGTTAATTAGGCAAAGTTTGTTGCTCTGTATACTTAAGGTTATTATTGGTACTTCATGGCTTTATAGTCATAAAAAGAAGGAATGAATGGGGGTTCTTTTGCCCTGGTTATCAGATTTCAGGTTTAAAAAGAAGGTGACCCACCCTTTTCTGTAATTCGACATGCAGGGTTCAGCAGTGGGTTCAAAAGCAGGTTACAACTGGCTAGTCATTGTGCACTTGGAGTGCCAACTGTGCCTTTAAGTATGTTATATAACCTATTTTTTGGTTTCAGTTTTCAAGTAGGCCATCATATTTTTATTTTTTTTTTTAATCCAAGCAAATCTGACCTCAATCATAAGGTTCCATGGCTTCAAATAGCTGAGCTTTTCTAATATTTTATTTTGAGTGCCTACGTTCAGTACTTCATCACATAGATATGTGCTGCGGGCAGTGCCAAGTACGGTGCCAGGGATGTCCTCAATTATCTTCAGTGCTCACCAGGAGAGGGCTCTGTTCTGCGTCCCATCCACAGGCAAAAGTCTTACTGAAGTTAGTGCAAGTTTTGTCTTTAAAGCTTGCTTGAATCAAAGCCGACTAAGTGCAAAGGAAAACCTGCATTTTTCAGCTGGCTGTGCAGGCAGAATGAGGTGTGCTTGTTAATTTCATCCTGCGTTTGTACCAGGATCTTTTTTTACTTCCTGGGAAAACCCCACTCTACTCCCAGCAAGATACCATTCCTTCATGTTTCATGTAAGTTTCATGAAGTTTCATTGAAGTTATATATGGAGTCTACATAAAGAAAATGATGGGCTATACTTTTTTTTTTTTTTTTTAATGAAACGTGTTCCCTGTCACTGTGGGATGCAAAAGCTACGTCTGCACAGCTCAGGGCTTGCACGTAGACCTGTTAGCTTTCTTCTCGGCAGAGTTTGTGCTCTTGCCAGTTGGTGTTCTCCTAACAAATGCTCTGGTGAGGTTCAGGGTGTAGTGTGGGCTAAGGACTGTTCCTGGTACTTTGTCTGGTCCAGCTATCCTATGCCAGAGAATAAAAGAGTTTGTAATGAGTTTTAGCCTTAGAGAAACACTGCTTTGGCAGATGGCCTCAGGGCAGAGGAACAATCCCCCAGACTATTTCCTAGTGCAGATGGAGCTTGAATGTCACTCTTAGACCTGTTCCAGAGACAACATTGTGTCAGGTTGTTTGGGAGGTGGGAGATGTCAGGGTGAGCATTACCTCCCCTCCAGAGCCTCTGGCACTGGGGGAAGGCTGAGGGTGTGCCCCACATTCATCCGTGTTTATTCTGGCCATAGAACCTTGCTTCAGATTTCATTTCATCACAAATAAAATAAAGAGCAATCCTTGAATGATTTATCAAAATGTGAACTTTTTAATCTGTTTCATTAAACATTAGTTCTGCTGCTAAGTGTAATTCCCTTGTATTTGCTTTTTAATCAGTTTCACATTAAATGCAGTTTCCTCACTTTCTGATTACTTCTAGGAATTTCAGCCACCTTTTAAGAATTGTCTCTGCTTACTTATATCCACTTACAATCTTCTTCAACAGAATTAACTTTGAAATGGCCACCATACTATTTTTATAAATCTACTTAAAGCATCCTCAAATTCCGTGAGACATAAAACCCAGCATTTTGAAAGTAGTTTTTGGTTACATATATAGGTAGCATAAACCAAAGACATGATACAATCATTTTTCTGTCACTGATTGGAAATGCACTATGTCAGAGAGTGCTCATGTTTATTAGTCAACTATCAGGCATGTGGAGGTTTCCAGTGAAACCAATGGCAAAGCATTCAGCAATGTCTTTGTCAGCAGGACTGAGCTTGTTATGCAATAAACTCAAATAGATTAATGCCAACAACTTTTTACTACACCCTAACATCATATTGTTGCGGTATTGCATTATACAGCAATATAATGACACATACTCAGTAAAGAATAATTGGTCATGAGCTTTTTCACATCTTATATAGAAGAAAAAAGGCCATTGCCAAATGACGCTACAAATGTCATTATATATTACCGTTACACTAAAAATAACTTTGTTTTTTTCCAGAAGCATGATTGAATTAAATTCTCCAAGTAGTATAAGATTAAATGAAGCCTAGGCAATTTCACTCATTTGTTTGCAGGTGGTGTGCAACAGAGGAAGGAAACAAAAAAACTATAAAATGAAAAGCAGAGATTCAAAAAAATTATGTCAAAGAGTGTTTTCAGAAAACCTGTTTTATTTCAAAGTACAAGTTCCTTTCTCCTGTTAAAATGTTCTATTCAAACATTTAGACATTTCTGAACTTGTAAATTACAGCTCCAAAAGTATATATAGATTTAAGCTGCTAGTTTAGTTGCAGGACTGTGAGTATAGTAATAGGCAGAAAGTGCGGCACAGCATTTAGGGACCATCATCCTTCATTTTCAGAAGTATTGCAGTGTTGTCTTGTGTTGGGATATTCCTGACCAGACCCTTCAAGTGCTAGTTTCTGTGAGGACCTCATCCTGAATCTCGGAGGTATTGATTAGAAATAAACTGTTTAGGTTACTTTAAGGACATTTAAACAGCAGTTGTAGAGATCTGTTTTGTATATGACTGTGAGTTAATCCTGAGGGTAAGCTCCTTATTAAATCATTTTTTATGTACTGAAATCTTAAGACATCCAGCAAGAGGTAAGTTTTTTCCGTTCTGGCTATGGAGTAATAAACGAACTCTGAAAGAATCATTAATGTTCATGGCCTCTGCATTCTTCCAATGGGTCCAGGCTGTTTATGTAACATATTATTAGTTATTAATGTAGTGATTATATTTACATTTGCTTACTTATTAACATTTATTAATAATGTATACATTGTACTTGGAGGACTTAGTGCATTCTGTAAACACAGACGCAGGCATGGTCCCTGCCCCAGGGATCTTACCAGTTAGTCTGACATAAACTGCATGAAAGAAATTAATAATATCATTTCCTCTGGCATGCTCAGCCACAGGTTGAAGTCAATGGAAAGAAGTAATTCAGTTTTAGTGCTAACTGGAACATACCTTGATGCATATCTGTAGCTTTTGTGTGGACATTATTACTGTAATTACACAAGACTGAATGTACGATGGAACAGACTTTCAGTAGAGAAACAGCTAAGCATTTGATATACTTTCTGAAACCACCAGCTTTGAATTACAAGCAAGACAAGAAGATGCTAATGTGAAACTATTTAAGGCCATATAGCTTTTTTTCAGCTAACTGAACAATGCTGATACATCAAGAGCGATGAGAGCTGCCTGGGCAGCAGTGCGCTGATTTTCCCAAATCAGACAAGTAGAGATTCCAAGCCTTCTCAGTTACATTTTTGAGGGAGAAAAGCTTGTCATACAGAGATCACTGCGTGTGGCTGTTGCAATGGTACATGCACATCTTTCCCTCCATTAGTTTGCAGTTGGGCAACAGCAGTTCTGGAACAGGAAAAGGACATTTTTTACAACAGTCTCCAAAGCAGTCCTGAGTAGGTTAAAACAGGAGGCACAGAGAGTCATCAAGATCGATGTGCTCTCCTGAACCTCTATCCTTTCTCACCCCTGTCCCATTATATTCTTTTTTTTTTTCCTAGTAACAAATAGTGTATTTTTTAAAAAATAATTAAAACCAAATGGTATAGGTTTTGCCACGGCTCCTAGGTTGTTCTGAGACCTACAAGTGGTTACTCCAGCTCTTGTTTCAGAGCATCTTTGCTATTACAGTGAAAAAGAGAGAGTGCAGGAAAGGGACACAAGGCATGTGGACCACAGGCGAAAAGAAAGCAGTTAATGTAACCCTCCACTCCTTGCCCTATGGTACTCCTCCTCATTAAAAGACATACAAAGTTCTCCTCCTCTTCACCTTTTGCATTAATTGACTATACTTGGGATCAGCTTTGAATGTGAGTACCTTATTAACATTTGAATGACCTGTACTGCTATGCAAATGAAACTGAAGTTTGAACTTCCTGTCAAAAGACATAAAATATACATATCCTAAAAGGTGGCAGCCTGTGTTTCATTTTTCCTGTCCCATATCCTGTTCTGGGAAAACTTTTCTCCACTTATGACTTAATAAAAGCATATACACATTCTGATCTTTTCTTCTAATATCTATTTTTATTATTCACACTTTTGAAGCACAGAGAGGGACCAATTTAAAGAGTCTAAAATCTGTGGCGAGTTTTGCTCTGGAAACAATTATTTTTGTTGAGGACTATTGATGAGGTGATTACCTAAGAATTCAGTGGTAGGAAATTGAAGAGGAGGCAATTTCTGAGTTTTGAAAGATCATCAATAACAAGTGAAAACAAGTCAAGTTTCTCCATGGATTGTTTATACAAGAGTGGTTGTGGATAAATGAACTTCAGATTGGGTATTAGAGGTACATAGTGTGCAAAGTGTAATAACATTTTTACTGCTCAGAGCTTGTGAAAACTGCATAATTTACAGGCAATTTACTCAACCTTTGCAAACAAATGGTAAAATCCTTATGGTAATCCTCATCTTCATGTATTCTGTTAACAATGTTTTTATTTTCTGTTTTTTTTTAGTGTGTATCAATTTTCTTTAGATTTTGTTTTTGCAAATAGACAACTTTGAAAGTAAATTCCCTCTATTATGGATTAAGTTTAATACTACTTATTTGAGGGGTGATGAAGAGGAATTAATAAATGAATAGTTCTATATCTTAGGTAACACAAACCACAGTTGTGATGCTCAGATATGTGGTATCATGGCTTTGCTCTAACAGTGTAGCAGTTAAAACTTGATCTTACCATAGTTGGCAGCAAGAGGAGATCCTGCGTTAGTTGTGTAAATATGCAGTTAGTTATGCAAAGTCAGAGATGAACTCACTGGTAAGGAGATGGGTGGGCAGCTGGAACTCTTTCTCCACTCTGCCAGGTTCAGTGTACCTTCCGCATGATGTGTCAGAGATATTTTCCCACATTACTTCCAGGTACCTTCACTTCTGAAGATGAATGGTAATGGCATTTATATCACAGTGCAAGGAAAATAAACAGCAGGAATATTCTTGTATCAGATTTGTTTGCATCTGTTTGAAAGTTTAAAAAGCATTTTGTCATGGTGAACAAGTTTCAGGAGGAAAAGATTAACAGAGGGCAAGTGAAGATTGCCCAAGTATCCAGGAACTTTCTTACTTGCCCTGTTTGGTACCATGCGTAGTGCTGTAAATGAATAGAAATACCAAACAGGGTTTCTAGAAGGGAGAGGTACTGCTAAAGTAATTAATACTTTCTTAAAAACCAGAAAGGTTTGAGTCAGAGGAAGTGTAAAGTTTGTTTCAGCAATTATTCTCAAGCAGAACAATCTGGAAAAGCAAAGCGATATTACCCTAACATGCAGACAAGTGACAGCCAGGAAAGATGAGGGCAGACAGTTCCCTGTAGAGGAGGTAGATTTCCTCCATCAGAAGAAAGAACCACAAAAAGAAGTTTCTCAGCCTGTATAGGTGGAAAGGGGGAGGGGGGGGGGGGGGTGGTTAACCATAATGTCAGTAATATTTGGATGAAAATTAGAGTAAGAAAAAATAATCTCTGTAATTTTAATTCTAGGAAGTACTTGGTCATTGAAATTCTTAGAGATTTTAAGGATGGAGAAACAGGCCTAAAGAACAGACTTAAATAAGATCTCAGTAGGAGGGAGTCCTTGGTCTGGATTCTTCTGAGGTTCTGCAGTAGTTGCAGCCTGTATTTTTATCTGTAAGAAATGCCCACAGAAGGAGGAATTGCACTCTTGTAACAGCTGAGTTGGGTAACATTTTATAATGTTGAGATAACAAGGTGTTCACATTGGCCTGTATTTTTTCCCCTCATTTTATTTGAAGTGACTCAATATGTATCGTATTTGCATTGCAGATACCACATCTGTATTTTGTACACAAACGTTTGAGAGATTTACTGCCCATGTTATATTTAGTTCTTTAAATTGAATATATACATTTACAGTTAAATTAGAATTTTGAGGCAACTTAGTAAGATTAATAGATAGCTTAATAATATTTCATATTTAGTAGAATTTCATTTAAGATTAGGGCACCATTCTTTAGTTCCTTGAGAACTGAAAATCCATTTTCTCTTGCGTTTCTCTGTGGTTTTTTTAGTTTTAATTCTGATGTCTTCCACTCATATTGTAAAATAATTCCATTAGTATTGTTGTAGTGTAGAAGCTGCATTTTATTAAAAGAATACTTAACAGTTTTTTGAGGTTTCCCTGGCATTTAGTCATACATCAGTGATGCAAATATTACTCCTTGTAATGTGCATAAATATTTCTAACACTACTTTACAGAAGACAAGAAAATAAAGCATGAATGATTCTCTTCAGGGCACTGTACAGAGTCTGAGTTTGACAGACTTTGCAGAGGCACAGAGCATTGGTTACCCAGGTACTTCATATCATGAGGCTGTAAACAAATCCTCTGTCTACAGAAGAAGCAGGTGGTGAATGTTGTCAGTGAGACTTCTTTCACTGCCACAGGAATCCAAAGCTAGTATTTGCCCTAGTGCTTGGGCGAGCTGTAAATACTAAATATATGAAAAAATACACATGCCAAAAGTCAAGAAAAGAGGAAGATTAAAACCACAGATACATGAAAGAAAAGAATATTTCAAACTTCTACAGGTTTATTGATTGTTTCAATCTATATGTTGATTATAGTTACATTATAAGGGGTAAGATTGCAGCATTGGAAGTCCAATTTAAAAAAACCCCAACAACTTCCATCCACTATCATAGTGGCTTCATGACCTCATGGTGGTCATCATCTGACAATGTTATTCTGGAAACCAGAAACTGATTGCTACTCTCAGGTTCAGGAACCTGTGGGAGGAACACACTGCTGTCACTCAGCAGTGGTCTTTCTGGGTAATTAAAGAGGAGCACTGACAAGCTCTGAAAATAATCCTGTCAGCTCCCATCAGTTAGAAAGAACAATGCGACATATTACATGAGTCCTGAGGAAAGTTTTTTAAAGAAAGAAAAGGCAAAGTTGGGCAAGTGGAGTCCCCACAGGGATAATGGGATGATCCTGCAGAGGCAGCTAAAGTGATGCTAAACATGATGCTATCTTTCCTGAGCTTCCATATCAAAGCTTCATATGTATCACGGAGATTTATACAGCTCAAATTAACACTGCCGTGGGAAAACAATAGAGACTTGCAGATTTATTCTTGCTTTGGGAAATAAAATCCATATCAGTCCAGGGTGGGGCTCTGTTATACTGAGTGTTATATGACTGTGTAATGAAAAGTAAAGAACCTTTCTGCAGAGCTTCAAATTTAAGGGTGTAGGAAAACAAACATAAACTGGTTAAAGTACTTCCCCAGAATGACACAGTTCCTCAGTACCAGTAGCTGGAACAGAACCCATGCCTCCTATCAAACCATACTGGCCCTGTGGTATATCCTGTACTTTAAGTATGAGAAGTATAATAAGTGGGAATTTTCATTCTCAAATTATTAGGTTATTTTTTTCTAATTTTCAGAGTTACAGAAAAAGGTGGGATCCCCTCTTCTCAAATTAAAAAAATACCTCCTGTTCTGTATTCACTCTTGAAATCTTGTGGCCCTCCAGGCTTCCTTGCTGTAACAATTGCTCTTAACTACTAGTGTAAATACGTTGGATGAGACTGCACTTAGGATAGAAGAAAAAAAGTACCATTTGTGATATAAGCACTGCAGCTCTGTTAAAATAAATAAACTATCATCATGTTAGCAAGTAAAATGGATGGACAGTGAGGTACCTTTTTGCTAGCCTTATATAAATATGTATTAACTGATTTAAGATGTCACAAGGCTAAAAAAAAAGTAATTTACATAGATGAACCAGCCAGCACTTCATGGCTTGAGCCACATGCTGCAGTATACTTCAGTATTAAAAGAGGTAGATTGCTCCTATGATGGATTGCCATTTCTGCTGAAAGCATTTAACTAAAGAAAACACCACAAATTATAAAAGCCTCTTCCTCATTCTTCTCACATACTTCCTTTGGCTTACCTACCTTTTTTGAGTGAGAGTGGAGGCCAATGGTAGAAGTCATAAAATGAGAAACTGTCCATATCTAAGAGAAGCCTCATAAAACTTACGGCACATGGTGCCATTCATCTTGTATTTTTGTTTGATGGTGGGGAAAAGAGGGTAGAGGATTAAATAAAATAGTGGGAGTAAAAATATGACTACCCTGAGTTAATTTGTGACTAGGGTTGGTTTGTTTGTGTGTTTGCTAGCTTTTCAAAGCACTACCAACTTACCTGAGAAGCTTGAATGGTCAAGGCAACTTTTATACTCAATAGTGTACCCGAGGCTTAAGGAGCTGGTGAGAACTGGCTCCTCAGCCCAACTATCAGGGTACCTATTTACCTTGTCTGATTGGACTTTTGTCTTCAGGAAACTCAGTATTCTGGAACTGCAGCAAGATAACTACCACCCTTGCCGGACATAGCTGTTTCTACCGAGTATCTTGACTAGAGTCTGTAGTTACATTGTCCCTACCTGTCCATTACTGCTGATACCAGGTTATTCTCTTTTCTCTGATACTGATGTTGGTTCTGATTAAAAGTGAGCTTTGTATGCCAACAACCTAGCTCTTAAAATCTAGACTACACTGAGAAAGGGTGTATTTGGTTACTGTATGTACAATATTTAATATTTTGGTAGATCTTCTAATCTTCTTATTGAAGTTGAGCTTTCTACTATTAAAGTTGGCTTTAAAAGTCTCATTAAAAATCCTTTTAAAGCCATTTCAACTCAGCAACACATAAGTTTTAATGTGAAAAAAAAAAAACAAACCAACCCTTGAAAGCATACAGTACTAATTGTTGGTATGTTTTTCATGTGGTGAATTGATAATTTGTAATTTAATGAACACCAAAGGTCCAGGGTGTTTTTCAGCCTCCATAAAAGTTTTCATTTTGTTTTTACGAAATATAGTAAAGATGATTTACTACTAGGGCTGATCAGCCTTTTTTCTTTCTTTCTGTTTCCATCTCCACAACACATCTTTTTATTTTGCCCTTCAACACAAAAAGCTGTTTAGTTCCCATCCATTCACTGAAAGTCTAATTGGAAAAGATTTTTAGAAATGCTTGTGCTTCTCCTTCTTTTTTTCTTATTTTAAAGTCAGAGAATTAAAAAAATATAAATAGTAGTCACCATGAATTGTTTAAATATGAATAAAAATAATTTTGATCATATTTTTCTTCTATGTAAAAAGTGTATGCCATCTTTAAACAACTGAGAATTTGAAAGCATTACTTGCTTTCTATTGATAGTATAAATAGCTGTAAATGTATGCAAGTTTGCAGTCAGCAAAGAACTATGGAAGCCTATAGATCATACACTAACTGAAGTCTCCTGTTTATGTATCTATAAACTCACTATTAACTTCGTGCTTTGCCATTATTTATCAGAGAAAAAAAGATGAAGCCAAAGACAAAGGCAAAACAATGGAGACAGGTTCTTTAAAATAATGCTTGAATGCATAGTATACCTTATACTGTGACTCTTGAACTGCTTTGATATTAAACTGTTCATCAAACACTTCTGCAATGTAGAAAAGAGTGGTCCTTTAATTAGCTTGAGTATAAGCATCAACAAAAATGCACATGATTAAAAGCACAACTGTGCTAAGAGCTTTTCTTAGATATTTTTCTTCACCCATTAAGTAATTTGGTGAAAATGCTGCATAAGCAGTGCCTTCCTGGTGTTCAGCTCTCCTGAAATTAGATCACTTTCATCTTGTATCACAGTGGTCCTTGCGTTAGGGCCTGGCATTATGCTTTCTGTCTCCAGCAACCACCTTCACCAGGCCCCAGAATGCAGGAGGAGTATTTCTGACAGAGGGATCGTCAAGATCAGGAGGTCTGAAAAAGTCTGGTACCTTTTCTGGAGTGAGGGATAGAACTACTGCCCTGATAACTGTATCAAGATGGCCAGGCTTCTTTTGACAGCTATTTGGAGAAAAGGGTACTCAGGACCTACAAAGCATTAGTGGGCTGTGCGTTTGGAACATGAGCATATGCTGATCAGTAGGACAGCCTGGTCTTCTACCAAAACCCAGATGATCTGATAGCTTTAGCTACATGAGCTCTTTTTCTGTGAACAGTCTCCTTACACTGTCTTACAGAAGCATAGAAGAATCTGGCACAAGACAGAATTTCTTTTAAATCTCCACTTTAATACTAAATTCTTTTCTTCTTGGAGAATGTCAACACCTTAGGACTACATCTATATTAGAGGAAGCTTCATGCCATGATGGAACTGTGAAAATTGAACTTCAAAGGTGTATCCTTAGTTGCAAAGGTTTGACACTGATGGATTGCTCTTCTCTCTTTCTAGTAAGCAAGTCTGAAACTGCTATGAGTTGTGAAGGGACATAGATTCCACATTAGAAAACAACATTGAACTGAAATGATGAAGACAAGTGCTAGAGACAAGATTTGGCAATTTTGTGCTTGCAGAGGAGGAATAGGATGACCCAGCACAGAAGGGGAATCTTAGATACATTCCAGGGAACACTTGTTTCTTAAGTTTCCCTAATACCGATGAAACCTGAGTTTATGGAAGAAACCAATACCTTAAATAGTGATTTTTTTCCCCACTACATATGTTGCATAATACTTAGAAATTAAACAACAAAAGCCAGAACTACTCATTGGCAATTATCTGAGAAAAGGAAGCAGTGTAACATAGTAGCTCTGAAAAAAAGAAATTAAAAACCCACCACTGTATGCATTTAGAAACGCAGGATAGGAGGTCCCAGGCCATGTAAAAATCAAGAACAGAAATCCCATTGACTCCTGTTGGATCAGAATTTCAGTCAGTAGGAACTCTGAGTGATCAAAACTAAATTATCTGTATGCTAGCTATGCCAAGACACTGTAATTTACACTTGTGAAAGTGTCATACCATATACATCAGCATATGTATAGTGCAAACTCAGTATGTATTTTAGTTAACATAGATAGTTGTACATCCTTCCATGAACTGTATGAATAGTGAAATCAAAGACAAAGGTAACTAAAGCCAGATCTGTAGCAAAACATCTGCAGGAATAATTTCTTCAGTTTAAGTTTTTCTGTAGGACGGAAACAGACTATACCCACACAAAGTTTAGCATAAATTCCGTGTTCTCCAAAGAAGAGCAGAACTGCAGTATACATGTGTTATATACAGTATAATGCTGAACTGAGGAGTTTTGTCCTCTTATCTGGAGCAAGAGACAATTCCAAGCCCGTCACTGTTGTGTGCTATCTTAAGTACACTTCCATGCCAGGTCAAGTGGAGGAGGACCACTTATAAACATGAGACTCAGATAAGATGATGAAACACCTCAGTTTCATCATCGCAAAGGGGACCTCCACTTTGAGAAAGACCTCCTTCTCAAAAAGGACCCCCACTTTGCCTGACATGGAAGTGTACTTCAGACAGCCCACAATAATGACCAGTTTTTGTAAGAACAAGTAGTAAAAGCGGGCAACAGCTTAAACTAAGATCTCCACTGGGGCAACTGTGAGTTTTGCCATTCCCATTCAAGGAAAAAGTAGTTAACACAGGGCTGGAAAAAATGCAAGAGTATAAAAAGCTTTAGCCATAAAATTGTAGGTATCTCATTGTAGTAGATTATTAAAGTACTGTAATGTGCAACTACCTTAGCGTTCATTAACACCCAGACTACTAAATCTTTGCATATACTTGTTATATTACACAGAAATCCACTGTCTATATAAAACACACTCTATATAAAACTGAATTTAAACACAGTGCTGGATAAGTAAACCTATTAATAGAATATGTTTGCTATGAGTTTATGTACTATGACCAATAGGCAAGTGACAGAAAAATTAAACTAATAAAAATGTGCCAGTTAACTTTTCATCTCCTACTTTTGCCAGAATTTGCCTATATTTTATCTGCTTGCGGAGCAGTACTGCAAATACTTTACCTTGTGAGTAATTATCAGGGTTTGCAGGCTAAGACCGTTTGGCTGTGAATTCTTGGCAGGGGCTAGGTTTGGCTTCGCATCCCAAGAGCTACCATGCCGGCTGCTGGCTCAGTGTGTATCATAAGCTCTGATGGCTTCCTCTTTCTTACCTAGATCTGCCTATCCAGGGCTGTAACATGTTTGTCACTCTAGCGTAAATGTTTCATGTAAACGTGCATGGTACCAGCCTGTGAATTTATTAATCACAATACAGAGCAAAAATCGGAAAGAGGGGTTTTTAAAAATAAAATCATAATGAAGTACTTGCCGTCTATTAGAGACGTGCACATGGTGAACATTCCACTGTATTTCAATACTGGTGTTACATCTCAAGAGCAATCACACTAATAGGAAACCCCATTAAAATATTTTCCCACCACACAACCCTCCAGCCGGAGACCGTTTCAGACAATGGTTTCACTTTTTTAGTAATGATATTCTTAGCAGTCCCATTGTTCTAAACTGGTCCCACAGATATCTAATTTTTAGTAGGATAACACACATTATTATAACACATCAGAATTTTTAACCAGAAAATTTCCCTCTGACTTTACAGACTTAAGGGCGCTATGTCACCATATGTGGTTTCTTGCATTTTTCTGTTGACTGTATTCTAGAACTAACCAAACTTTGTCACACCAGCCTTATCCATGACAGATTTCCACTGCCTGGGGGTGTTCATGGACAAGAAATAAGCAGTCTGTTTTAACTAATCAGAAAGTGAGTTCAATGAATAGGCATAAAACCTCATCTGTTTACTAGTATTTTATTATTTGTTAAACTGATTCTTGTTAATGCTTACTATAGCAGTGTCATTCTCACCACTGTACCTAGCTAATAGCCTATCAACATTTCCATTAGAAACCGCTCTTGAGAACTTGGTGACTTAGCTGTGAAAATTTACAATAGCGGTGCCGACCTAGAATACTAGTTCCCAGATGTGGTTTGGATATTTTTATTAGATTTTTAATATAAGTGCATGTATATGAATGTTAGTGAGGAATGTTAATAGCCTTATTTAAACCAGAGAGGCATTGCACAAGTTTCAGCTCCCTGTTGCTTAGCTGGTGCACCTCAGGCTTCACAGGCAACACCTCTATTATTTCAGTTGCCAGGTTCTTTTAAACAGCGAGGTGCCTTAAATCAAAAACCAGGGATCTACTCTCCCCTTGAAACTGGGCCCAAATATGCTCACAAGGTTCACGAACATCATGACGAGCCAATTCAGACAGCGCTGCCAAATTTGAAGCCGTTGGGGACTTCCTGATGTTTATTAGTCATATTCCAGTGTCATGCGGTGTGCAATATGAGCTGCTTCTTGCTGACTGCAAACTCCAAAGTGGCGTCATGAGCCCTCTGGGGAACACAGACATCATTCGTTTTATTAAGGACCTGGCTGGGACCCATCACACATTCTGCCCACTTCTTATGTAAGAAGAAATATCTACGTGCTCTTTCCTTCCCTTTTTCTTCAAAAATTTAAGTACTGTAATAGTTTTGAATACTTTCCTCCTAGAGAGGAAACAGAGCCTGTCAGGAACTTCTTCAACTTTTAGAGGAGCAGAAATGTTTAGAAAAATAATATTGAACAGCAACCACAATGGTCCAGTCTGACTGGAGGGCTGCACAGATGTATTACGGCAAATACATCACAAAGCAGAGGCAGCTGGTGCTAACAGGGGTAGAAGAGTAGAACTCCTTTGATTTCCTTTCCCCAGGTTAATCTGCATCTACTGAACATATCAGTACAACCAAATGGTTTGGAATACAAATTTCCATTAAGCTGCTGGAAAAGCAGTTGTCCTGAGGATACCATGGTGCTTTCTCCAAACTTGCCCACATTCTCCTCAAATATGCCCAGACATAATCCAAGTGTGAGCTCCCATAGGTCAAACCCATGCTGAGTACCCTGCTAGTACTGGGCAATGTCTGGGCAATGCTTAGGCCTGTACTCTGCCTTTGCTTTGTGCAGATGTAGTTATTGAGGTCCAGCTCAATATGTTAGGAGATGACCCCCTGAAAAAATGCACAACACTGTTATCTGCTGCAAAGCACACGGGACTCCTTCCCGAGAGGTTGGCTTTGCTGACTTCTGTAGGGCGCTCACACCCTGTCTAGGTGGTACTTTGAGTTTACTCTTGGGAGAGGTTTCATGGAAAGAATCACTTCCACACTGGGTTTTGATATATTCTTGAAAATGGCTCAGTTTGGTTCATACTGATAGTTAAACTGTCTTTAGCACTCCCTTTGCTTGTATAGTCAAAATGCATTGATGACAACATATGACTGTCTTAGACAGCAGCTTATACCTGGAGGCACTAGGTGTTGGTCTCTTCTCCCAAGTAACAAGTTATAGCACAAGAGGAATGGCCTCATGTTGCACCAAGGGAAATTTAGATTGGATATTAGGAAAAAATTCTTCTCCGAAAGAGCTGTCAAGCATTGTAACAGGCTTCCCAGGGAAGTGGTTGAGTCACCATCCACGGAGGTATTCAAAAGACGTGTAGATGTGGTGCTTAGGGACACGGTTTAGTGGTGGACTAGGCAGTGTTAGGTTTACAGTTGGACTTGATGATCTTAAAGATCTTTTCCAACCAAAACAATTCTATGATTCGATCACAGAAAACAAATGAAATTTTGCTCTACCTAATGGAAGTTTCAGATTTGAGAAATCAAATGTTGTAATGAGAATTGGACTGCCTCATTTTAATACAAAAGAAACTTAAAAATTAAACTTGAAGAGCCTCCATGAAGTAAACTAATCCAATAAGTGTAGATTTATATAGGTGCACATGGGGCCAGAGGACTACTGTTAAATGGCTCAATCCATCTCCCCTTAAAGTCAATAGAAAGACTCATTTGAATGGGAGTTGAAATATGTCCTAGAGCTAGCTACTGTAAAGTGGTAAAGACTTACTATAAAATGATGGCCATATTTTAATCATACAGACCTATCATTTAGGAGGGGCTGCTTTTGAGAGTAAATGAATCTGGTGGGAAAACCTTTAGTTCCTTCAGCTCTAAATACCTACATGTAATATTCTGGTATGCACTTTTTTTATGACCTTCACATTTTTCCCTCTAGAAGGATTGTCTGAGTTGACTAAAGGAGTTAAAAAAAACATCTATGATGGTGTAGGATTTCATGGCTGAATGCAAAGATCATTCATTACTGTTGATTTTTATTTTTTTTTTCGTTCCTGGGTTAGAAGACAGCATAAGCTCATTACAAGTTACTCCAAGTTTTGTTTGGTTGTGGGTTTTTTGTGGGGTTTTTTGTTGGTTTTTTTTAGCAGATGTTCTTTTTGTTATATTTAACAGTTGTATTTTTATTATAAATTTAGTTGTTGCTGTGTAGCTGTTTAAATATATTTTGGTAATTCTCAATATGTGTCTTTTGCTGATGTGAGAATTGCTAAATTACTCTTTTGTTTAGTTCCTCATTCAATTTGATAAACCATAGCTCAGCAACACAGTGTTCCCATAGACACACAGTAACACCTCAAACCTTTTCTCCTTGGAAAATGGCAGCTTCAGTAGGGTCATTGCTTAATGTTAGCTGTCTGAGCCTGACTGGTCCCTACACCACAGAGATGACAAAAGCCTGGGCACCAAGTAAGGTAGCATCAGATGACATGAGTAATAAACTCCATTTAAGGTTTCTTCATGTATCCCTTATCACATCAAGTTGCATGAAAGGGAGAGCCCATGATGCTGCTTGGGAATTTGCCCTTTCCAAGACGCTTTTTAGTAGAGGGTCTCATTTAGGCAGTGCGTCCCTATTACAGCACAGCCTTTCATCTTCTCTATGACCCTATTTCCAAAAAGTGAGTAGGAAGCAAATCATAGCTGCAAGCCAGCCAGAAGTGTAAGGAACATGGGGTTTGGAGCCAGAGGGATTCTCCCATGCTACTCTGTGACTAGGTGATATACAGGTGATTCAGAAAGCAGAAGCTGTTACGTGGCCCAACAAAAGCAAATTGTGTATTGGCAGGAGATGAAAGAAAAACAGGGTCAGTTAAAAAAGCTAATTGAATAAGCAGATAAAAGAACTGCCGAGTTAGACCTTTAACTTTAGTTCTCAGAAGATGAGAGAAGTTGAGGTGCTCCTTTATGCCAGGCTTACTTGGACACCTTTGCTGTTTGAGGCCGCTACACAGGAGGAGTTGCAGTCCTGAAAGCACAGCGACCACATGCTCTATGTGTGAGTATTGCGCAATAGTCCAACAGCAAGTATTGGGAGCCCATGCGAGTCATGGGCCCACATTTTGTAATCCCAGTTCACAAGCTATAAATAAACATGTAATTGATCCCTCTACTCAGAGCAAACTGGATGCCTTCTGGTGTCAGCTTTATGTTAAGAATAAATTTTTAATTTTCTTTACAAATATTGAGGGGTACTTAACCAATTTTAATTAGTTAGGGCAACTTCATTTATTTCTTTAGGAATAAATGGAGAATGGAACTTAATAATAATTTCACACGCTCTTTCGCAGTATTTTTCTACTCTTTATTTTTTCTTATTAATAAAATTCAAGATATGAATTCCTATTTAGTTGTGGATTTTTTGCCCTCCTGATTGCTTTTCAAATCTTAGGACTGTTTAGTTATACTTGACTGCATGCAAGGCATTTTCTACAAGAGCCTTGGACTTTGGCACAGTCTGAAGTAGCTAAAAACACATCTCCTTCCAGGTACACAGAAGTAAACCTTTTAGCATTTGTAGAGACTGCTGATGGTGTGTTTCATACTGTTAATGTTCAGTGCCTGGGCACTTTTGCAGATACCTACTGCATCTAGTAGGAAAAAAAAAAAAAAAGTAGGAAGAACAAATGGGTAAAATTTAAAGTCAAGTTGAAACCCGTGTATTTTCAAATATAAGAGATGTTTGTCACCAGAACAAATTCCCACAGATACCAGCACCATCTCCTTATATCTTTCTTAACAAGTCTGGATGCTGTAGTCAAAAACATTATTTTGATAATGAATTATAACTACATGGAATTTTATAATTTATATCCTTTCAAGGATAGATTTAAAGTCTATAAATCTTGCACATTTGAGATAATGTGGGTAATAATAATTTGATGGTTTAGTGACTGGTTAGATTCCTGCGAGAATGAAAATTGTAGTACAGCTGAGGCTTTGAGGGGTGGGGTTTTTTGTTGGGCTTTTTTTTGTTTGTTTGTTTTTTGTTTGTTTGTTTTGTTTTGTTTTTAATTGGAGGCACCACTTATTAATCTTGAATTTATTTAAATAAAATAAAAAGGTATTATTTTAAATGCTTTTATGTTATTTACTCAACTAGCATCTCTCCACAACTTTGCAAGTAGCCTGAACATATTTTAGACATAAATGATAACCAACTATCTGAGTGTAGGATATACCTAGCAGAATCTTTCTAAAGAGGAGGGAAGGCTTTATACCTGGGTCTGTACCACCTGGGTTTTGGACATGCAATGCAACCACAGTGGAGTACTGGTGGGGTTTTCAGTGTAAAATTAAGTTCTGAGCCCAAACAGACCTTGGAATGATCAGATAATATTCTAAGTAACATTTTAATGGTAGGTCTGAAGATTAATCCCTAACACAATACCTCTCAAAGGAAAAGACATGCAAAAAGTAAGTAGAAAATGGAGTGTCCTTCTCCCTTTACAAAAGGGGAGCAGAAACACCAGGAGCCTTGCCCTGGGACACACATGAATTCAGTAGTGAGCTGTGAGCAGAATCCACTCCATGCCTTAACAACAACCCTATTAATCAGCATTATTGATACTCTTTCTGTTATTACAAACAATTATAGCAGGTCTGGAAAGAAAACTAAGGGAAAACAAACAATTAAGTTTATCAGTCTGTTTTATTTTATCTATTTCAGTATAATTGCTACTACAATGTACAAACTCTGAACAGTACATAAAATGTTTTAATGATCAGGACAGAGGGTTACTAGCTAAAGAATAATTAAGCTGTTACCTCCTAAGTCGCCTGTTATGTATTCACATCTGGAGGGAAATTGTACTCTAAGGGCTAAGCCTGTAAAGAGCTCTTTGGCAACAGTGGGCGATGCGCTGCCTAATCTCAAGCATCCTAGGGCCAAAGCCAAACAAGAAACTTCGGCCTTGTAATTCTTTCCATGGCAGTGCTTGTAGGGCAGGCACCTCGCTCCAAAAGCGCAGGGCTCCCGCCTGCCTCAGTGCCTGGAGGAATTCACAGCAGCCGGCACACTGAGCAGGGAACAGGGCAAGCCAAGGACGTGGTGTATCCGAGGTCTCAGGACTTTCTAGGGCACAGATGCCTTGCACTAACTGTGGGGCAGCGGGATTCATAGTCTCCCCTCCTGGAGTGATGTGTTTACGTATTTTTTTTCTTTTTTTCTTTTTTTTTGACAACAAAGTATTAGTTGTTTCATCCTTCCTGAAGACTTCATAGAAGGAGCTGATGGTATACTCTGTGTTTCACGAATCCCAAAACCTGGCACTGTACTGGAACAAGACGTTTGTCCTCAGAGGTTTGTTTGTGTAGGAGCTTCTTTCTTACATCCTTTGCTGTTACTGGTGAGGTGCCCTCAGAAGCTTTGCACAGTCATGTTCAGAGGCTGCGTGTGGCAGAATCTAGAGTCTTGACAAAACACATATGCAAGGAAGATCCACAATGTGTGATATTTAGTGCACTAGAAACTTCTCAGAGATTTAAGAATGTGTATTAGGACTTCTGAAGTGGGATAATTTGAGGCTGAAATCAGAATACAACAGAGTGAAATGAGAGCTGCTGATACCATATTTCCATTGAGTGGACCCAGGCAGCTATAGGGTGAGGAGAGGAGGAGGACAAGTAGCCAGAACTTGATGCAGAAGCATCTCTATGAAACTTCACTATCTTGGCTCCTTAATCAAGTATACATGATAAAAATTATAGATGAAATAAACTGGAATAACTAAAGCGACATTTCAATATGTATAGGCTTAGAGCTGATGGCTGTCATGCATCTTATTCCTTCTTTCTTACAAGTCACTCAGTGGTTTGAGCACTCCCCACTCTGGGTTCAGTATCTTCCTTTGCATCCTCACGAAAATGTTACAACAGGCAGAACAGAGGCTATACTGGGAGAGAAAAATAGATATTTTAATTTATTGGTCTAAAGAAAGAGAAAGTGTGAGTACAATCAGACATGATGGCAGGCTACCTTAGATAAGAAAGGAAGCCCTGGATTCCAGTCTTACTACTAGTGATGAATTCATTTGAAAGACTGGAGCTGTTTCAGTAGGAAGGAATTAGATATTCCAGGGCAGCCAATAGCCTTGTCATCTGAGATAGGCAGAAAAAGGGTAGAACTGAAGTTTGAGTAATATTTTAACCACTACTAACCTCTTTGGTGACCGTAGTTATGCTGGGCTTGAATATTTACAAGTATTAAAAAACTGGCTACCAGAGCAAAGCTCATTTGGGAGCTCAGTGAGGCAATGACTAATTTGAAAATCACATTGAGCTTCAAGAATGAATAAATTACCACATTGCTTACTCCAGTAAAAAAAAAAAAAAAAAAGGCTTTGGGGCATATCCAACAGCAGATTTTTGGCTTTTTTTTTAAATTTTAAAATAAAACATTTAAATGAGATTAGGAAAAAACTGAAAAGGAGGTTGATAATTTCTGTGGCAGACAGAGGTCCTAGAGGGTGCAGTTAGTCATCTATTCCTTCATGGATGTATCTGTAGCATTAAAGTGGCTCTGTGGCACTACCTGTGAATTTTTCACATCCATGCTCAGATCTGGAAGGTGGATATGTTTAGATCTGAGTTTTTAACTGAATAAAGAGAGTAAGTTCCAAGTTCTCTGCTACCTGTTCTAAATAAAAGGTAGCTTTAAATGTGTTTACTCCGATTTAGTAAACATTTATCCAGGATTAACAGTTGTAAGCATTGCAAGATGTAGATTCAAACAAGCAAAATCACAAAGTTACTTTAGAAACCCTTAATTAAGAAAAATTATAACAAGTAATGGGATCTTTTCATTGCCCCTTTGTTTTTGAAGGTTTTTTTCCCCAGCATTTAGTACCTACTTAGTTTGCACTGTCAGACGCTTTTTGGAAAAGAAAGAGGAGCTAGAAACAGATATTATTGATTAAAAAAAAAAGAGGTCTTCTCAAACTTGCATGATTTTAGAGCTTAGGGTCTCTGGAAGAAACTCTATGAATAAGGTACAAATAGTGATGCAGAAATGTGTTTTATTTCCTAAGGATTAAGGCTGGCACTTCTTTCTCAAGGGAAAGAAAAAGGATGCTATAATGCAGGTTAAATTGCCATTGCCATGTTGAGGAAGGACAGAGAAAGCTTTCTCCTCATTCCAGTGACAGAAAAAATCCTGCTGGAGAAGGCGAGAAGGCAGGCATCACTTTTCTTCCTTTCTTGGACGCTGGGCTAGCCGAGCTGTCTGCGTGCACAGGCAGTGTGATTCTCAGGGCAGGGGATGGCACAGACCTGCATGTCTTCTCTTACTTAACTAGGTCACTCCTTGGGTTAGGAATACCTGCCCTAAGAAACTGCTTCTGCTGCTTCCTTACTTATACTGAGGCCCTGCACAACCTTCAATCAGCCAAAATCTGTAAGGTACAAGCTGGTCTTGAGTGTTGTATTACAAATAATGTACAACCATATTCTGTCAGAAGGGACATCCTCCTTTCTCTAACCGTGTAATTCCTTCTGCTATTAATGGAAGCTGATAAAGAGGGAGGATAAATCTCAGAAAACAGTGACTACAGCATGACATGTGCTTGGTTTGGGCTGTGAGGTGAATGTAGTATGTTTTTTCTCTCTTCAAGGGCCCTAGAACAATTGAAGGAGACATTATTATTTCCCAGGGCCTTCAGAAGTGAACCCAAAGGTCCAGCAAGGATATTCTTTTCACCATATACTTGTCTCTCTATGAAGTCCAGTGAATTTTTAGTTCAATGTTTCTAAAAACCCAAAAGAGAAAATACTTCTGCCATTATTGCTATTACAAATTACTAGTGATGTGAAGGCAGAAGGTAAGTTATACTGAAAGTTGTAAGCATCATGCTTTTTCACCTGTAATAAAAAAAAATGCAATGATTTTAAAGTTTCAGGGACCAAATGAGAAATTTTCAAAACTTTTATTCTTTATATCCCACAGGAAAATATTCAGGGGGATGGAAACTTTCCATAGGAACATACCAGTTCAGTACAATATTTTTGTGATATCTCTAGTCCAAAAGCTGATTTCTTAATTAAAACTAGAGAGAAACTGAAGGAATTGATGGGAAGATACAGTGATAGAACCCCCAGAATACCAAAGAGCAACTTAATCAGACACTGATTTGGACAGAGAAAGACTCCAACTGAAGACTCTGTTCCACTTAGTATTTACTTATTACATAAACCTAGATGGTTCCAACAGGAGATGCTTCTTATAGAATAAGTAGTAGCCTATTCTTTAGGGCTGTTCACTTTCAGATAAAAAGGATGGCATAGGAGGAACTGAAATTGTCTCTTATATGCATCGTGAGCATCCCAAACAGTATACTACTATGATGGGTTGCTTTTAACTGGCTTTTTCTTCACCTTATTTTATGAATAGAGCTTCAAAGAATCTTGATTTCATCGTGGGAACATTTATGAAAACTTGATGAATTTCATGAGACAGGAAGTGTGTTTCCTGCCCAACTCTACGGCAGGTGTTTATTCTTTAAATTGGGAATCTATTGCAGTGTGATAGTCTGCAGTATGACATCCCTTTCCTAATGCTAAAACCAAAGTTCTTCCTACCAAAAAAAAAAAAAAAACCCCAAACCTAAGTGAACCTTATCAGAAACCAGGACTGTCATAATTATGATTGTCAGGATCCTCAAAATTAATTACAACTTCAAGCTGTGACAGAGCCTAAAATAGCAAGAGCTGCTAGTGATCCAAAAATCACTCACAGCATGTCCAAGCTAGTATTTGGCAGAGAGCATATGCAGCTTAAAAAAAGAACATAACCCTTTAGGCCCATGCAAGCAATTAAGCTCTTTGTGGAAATGTCAGGCCATAAGTATGAAAAGACCTTTCAATTGTTTACATACATTTTTCCTCTAATTAGTGAGAACTTATTTTAATTTTTTCCCCCTTCATTTTTCAAATAAGACCAGATGGGCTTAAGTTTGGAGGGCAGCTGTTCTGTTCAAAAACAAAAAAAGAAAAAAAAAGAGGTGATTCTTGCCAAGTCAGACCCCATGATTCTTATAGTGAGGGGGGTACAAGTAAATGCCAATCAGCTTAGCAGCATTGAAAGATACGTAAGGAACTTAGCCTGGGAGCTCTGCTGACGACGTAAAACAAGAAGACATTTCCAGAAGTGTCTGTCAAACAAAGTATAAAAATAATCAGAGACTGATGGCACAAGTTACTGACATTCTAGCTGATGTACAAGTGGGTGAAATTTAACAGCACTTTGACAACTTTAATTTCATTGTTGCAGTGCTTCTTGCTAATGTTCTAAACACAGTGGTCAGTGAGGTAAAAATAAATGATATGGTCATGTTTGATCAGAACTACCTCAAGACGCTAATGGGGTGGATTTTTCTTTAATTGCACAAACTGTTAAATCACTGCTGTCATATTAACTTGTGCTATCTCTGCCATCTCTCCACTACTCTATCTTTTATCTGAAAGAAAATTACTTATTCCTCTGTCTCCATCCACTCTTCATGCTCTTCTGAGCCTACAGCAATGTGCTTTAAGTCTTGAGCATGATGACCCCAACACTGTATAACTGCAAAATAGGTCAGTAGAATGCAAGGCAAATGTCACCTAGCTAATAGTCAAGACTGCACGTCTTTGCTCCTCAAGTCTCGCCTCAACTTGGATCCATTAGGAGAATGCTAAGCCAGTCCCTTGACTTTCTGTGCTTCTGCCTGTAAATTGAGAACAGTATCCACAACACTGGAGAGTGTGGAAGCTGCACTAAATGATAGTTGTTTGAAATCCTTGGGTAAGAAAGTGCTTATATAAATGCTAAGACAGACAATCCATTTATAAGAGGGAATAAATAACATGAAATATAGTGATTTTATCTTTTTATTGTCTTTCAAACATCTTCATGCAGCCTGGCTAAAAAAGCCCAAATGTAGGATCTCATTTAGATTTTTGGTTATAAATATGTATGCCCAGCGGTTCTTATGTTAGTCTGAGCTCTTTAGAAATTAGAAGAGTTATCTTTGTTCACTTTACATTTGTTTTCCCTTGCATCTGTAGTCTGTATGATCTATTTGGATTGGAAGCTCTTTGTAGTAAGGACTGTTGTAAGGTCTGTGGTACCTAATGAGTCAATCTTATTTTGGCCCTGTTGGCTCTGCCATAACACATAGTGCTAAAAATTAATTAATTTAGTGTTTAGATTTACAACTACTGTCTGATGGAAACTTACAGTCCGCAAGACAAATGATATCCTCTTACACTGGCAGAGCCTGCAGAAAAGTGTTCCTTGCAGTAGGTCAAGGCAAGAAAAAAAAAGCGTTCAATGTCAGTGCTGCCGCAATATAAAGATGAGATAGAAGCGTACATCTCCCAGAAACAAGTAATAAGTGAACACTGGGAACATCAAAGGAGATCCCGGTGGATCCCTGTGTTGATTACACGCTTAGTGAGTGCAACCGCTAAGTGGTCCCTTTCTCTTCAACTCCCATTGAATTTTGTTCCCTGTTCCCATTTCTTCCTGTCCTGTTACTTACTGTGTCCTTCTCTTCATATGTAATAGTAAGCAACATTGCTGAATATTAAAATCAATCCTGGACACACATACCAATATTTGCTGATGACACAAAAGGAGGCAAATCATATAATTTTTTGGTTGGAAAAGACCTTCAAGTTCTTGTTCATTTCACTACTAAAACTGCAAAAAAATGGGATCATCAGGATTCCCCATGTAATGTGACAGCTGGGAATGAGTTGCATTTCAAGATATCTTATGAGATCAGAGTCTCAGGATGATGACTCATTTAGTCCTGTGAGAGACTAACCACAAAAATGTTCACCATTCTCACAGGCATGGGTGATGATTTGGTCTCAGAGGTTATTCATTTGTCCTAAAACTCCAAAGAAAGTTCATAAAAGTGATGAGAAGCTGGCTGCTTGAAGAAGCAAACTGACAGTTGTCTTGAATGAAAGAATGGATGGTAGGGCTGTGTTTGAAATACTGGAGCAAAGGCTATAGCACAGACTTGTTCTTGTGGCAGATGGATATAGCTCTGAATACAAATACCAGTCTAGAGAGTCTCTTCATGCTTACATTTAAAATGTAGTAGCATGGAGGAAGTAGCCCAAGTTTGGAATCATTCCACCAACTGGGTCTGCTCTGAAAAACGTGTCTGACCAAAGTCTAAGAAAGGTGTTAAAGTACTGGCTGTAGAATATCTCCACTCTGCCTGGTGAGGTTCAAAACTAGGATAGAAAGAAATTGTTCAGTCTGCCCTCCTCCTTGGTTAGTCTGCAGCACCTTCAAAGGAAGGGTGAGCAAACCAAGCCCATTTCACACATATTTTTGAGAAGCAACTGTATGGCAATGACTTCCACTCATTAGCACCAGCCTGTCCTAGGGCTGACCCAGCAATCCCAAAGCAGAAATCTCTGTATCCCATTACCAAAACCCTGAATCATTCAACTCACTTGACTTCTCATTGTGTAGACTATAAATAACTTCATTCCAGACATTGTCAGGTGGTGCAACATGGTGAAGGCCGCCACAGAGGAGAGTGTGTTTTCTTGAAAGTCCAAAAACTTACTTTCAGCTTGCATGTCCAGTGGTTTACCTTGAAGGCCACCTGCTAGAGGTGCTGTTTTGCTGACATGCCAATGGATACCGGCTGTTTTTTGATTAGGGAAGTGTGTTTCCCTCAGGCTTTGGTGGGAAACAATGACATACCCTCCCAAGGATTAGGGAAGCCAAGGGGCTAAGCAATAGCACACAAGTGCCAAGGAGCTGACTTTGATGTATTGTTAGGACTGCGCAGGAATTCCAAGGACAAATCTTGTGGATCCTGATGCTGGCATATGAAGGAATCTTTCCATCTGGCTTCCTCACTGCTCTCAACCTCTTTTGCAGAGGCAGAACAGGCAGCAAGGTTGTTGGTCTGCCCTGGGCTCCTGGCCAAGACCTGCACACTGAGCCCTGGGCTGGAGGTGATGGACCACAAAAGGCTTGCTAAGCTGCTCCCAGCATAACTAACATATTCTTCACTCTGATCTTTCATTCCCATAAGAGCAGTGGTCTTGCTGCTCAGTGCAATTGTTTGTTGATACCTCCTTTCACTAGTGGGCTTCACCTTCAGCATGGCCCATGCTTCTGCATATGGCAGCCATACCAGTCTGTCTACTTTGCCTACCTTGTTGCCTGCTCTGTAGCCATTTCTGAGGCAATGGATGTTGGTGGGGGGACATATCCTAAAGCTATCTTTCCTTTTTGCAAAACCTGCAGTCTTCTGGAGGCATATTTCTTTGCAATTTCCTTCGTAACAGGCTTATTTCAAATTTGCCAGCATGGGGTTTGATGCCTTGTGCTCTCAGCCTGCTGCAGAGTGGCTTAGGACACTGCTTTCTTTGTTGAAAGTGAGAACTGGACTGACATTGGATTTTATTTTGTATTATTTTCATACAGAAATGGAAATAAATGCTGTAGTGGCTTGGATCATTTACATGAACACATTGTTCCTATGGAAGTTACATAGCTGCCCAATAAAGAGAGAGTGATTTGGGAGGCTGTATTTTAAGATTAGTAATGGCTAAATTACAGCAACAGTCAACAGTTGTGTCTGCTTTCTATCCCTGTAGTAAGGTACTTAGAGGACATGACTAAGATTAGAAGATGAGAAAAAGAAAATGGAGAATTAATATAGACATACATTTAAAAATAAAGTATTGCAGTATTAGCAGAGCAAGTCCTGCTTAGGAAGGCTTTTAACAGTTATCACCAATTCTTTAGAAAACAGCCACAGTTTACATGTGCAGCCAGTTGCTTTCTAATTGCTACAGCAGGCTACCACTGGGAAGAACAAAGGAAATATTTAGCACATCGTAAATTCTTCTGCAGCCCTGCCGAGTGGCTGGAGTTCAGATTACACGTTTATAACCAACATTTGAGAGCAATTTCTCCTCCACTTTGAGAAAGTGGGTGGGGAAGCTGTTCGACACTTTCTTCAAATGCCTGAAGTAATGTGTGTCTGAAAGAAATGTGGGTTTAATATTCTCCTCCAGTTGTCTTTTGATTCAGGCTTGCAAGGTACTGTAATATATTGAAATGCTCAGAAAAAACTTTGTTTAAAAACAGATGTTTGTGCCATTGTTGTTGCTGTTATTACAACTACTAGCTTCCAACTTTACCATTATTGTGGATGATTCACTGAGATCTTGCAAGCTGATCATTATTTGATCACGCCAATGCTAAGGATCTTGCGAATGCTGCAGTGGGGTGTGCTGGTAAGTGGATGGGAGCTATTAGTCTCCCTGAGTCAGTACTTAATCATGTCCCTGTCTTGCGAATGAGGTGTTGAGGTTCTGACAATTGTAAAGATTTCATGATCTAGCAGAAAAAATGCTGGTGCCCTGGCCAAATCAAGGCCCCCTTTAGTTTCCATTCGAGGTAAAATCAGATGTTGCTCAAATTTGTCATAGCTTTACATGGATAAAATATTCTTCTTTAAATGTTCTTAATGAGAAGGCAATATTACTGTCTACTCGGCAGCTGCTGGTAATGTACAAGAGATTCAAGCAAGGGAATCCTCTGTGTTACAGTTATTCAGTTTGTAAGCAGTTTCACTGTTAACCTATAACTTTTATGAACTTCTCTTTAAAGAAAAAAATGTCTTAGAACTTTAAACATGTTATATCTACTTTGGCATGTTTGGGTTTGGTTTTTTTGGGGGGGACTTTTTTTTTTTTCTTTTTTTTGGAGGGGGGTGTGTCAATACACCAGTATGTCAGCCGTTATTACAGCTACAAATAGGACAAGGATGGTTTATTGCTTCCCCCACTTCTCAGTTAACTTCAAAATGCAGCATGCTTGGAGCTGAAAAATTGGGACCCTCAAGAGCCTGTAGCCAAATTAGAAAAGCAAATAGAAAAATGAAGGATTAAGTATAATTTTTAAATAATCGCTTTTCAATGTTCTTGACAATACTGTGTCTACATCCTTTGCTTTGTGTAATATATTTTTCACATTACTGGTCTGACAGCAAACATTCATGTATTCTATCTAAGCTGCTTGATATTGGTGTGTCAGAGACCTTGTCAGTGTCTCATTGAAAGAGGAACAACACATTTGTCCACCAAAAGTCCTCCACCAACCTCCAAGTATATAAGTCTAAAATAATAATGTATTTGCAAAGTCTACTCTCAGTCACTTGTATAACAGTTTTCTGGGGATGTACTACTATGTGAATAAGAGCAGCTGACAGTCTAATTGTACTCAACTCTATAGAAGACAGAAATTCAAGGAAACTAATGCATCTGCAATGGAGGGAACAAGGACTAAAGATGATGTTGCAGATGTTGTTAGAAGAACACAGGATGAAATCATAGTTCCTCACAGAAAGTTACCTTAACTTCTGTGTTATGTGATCATGGTGGGCTTAGCTATAAAATGTTATAGTCACACTAATGCATTAGCTTAGATTCAACTGTTTATCCAACTTTCTTCAAAACTAAACTATTAGCTAAATGTATCCTTTAAAAAAATCTTCAACTATCACAAAATTCTGAAGTCTCTTAATTGCATTTAAATAACGCTGTGTTCAAATTGTTCCTCGTCAGCCTTTTAAAACCAAAATGGGGATAGCTAATGGAAAACAGCCCAGAGAATGAAAAGGAAGTAGGAATTAATATTCTCCAGTAACAATAATGTACACCAATTTTTCTAAATCTTAGAAAAAGAAGTTACTAAATAGTTTAAGCACTGAGCTTAACTTAAAGAAATCCCAATATCTCACTTCTGGAGAACTTTTTTTTCTGGGATAGACATCTATGATGACCAGAGCAAAGCACTGCATACAAACACAGAAAAAGTGTAGTTGATACAGGGATTGATCCACATCGACAGGAACCTAGGTCTCTAACTAAAAGCAGACGCTGGTTTAGCATGGTCTGGCACCATCACTGTTACTCTATAAAAATTAAGTAAGATTAGGTAAACTTTTAAAAATAGTTTAGTGTCAGGAGATACAGCAAGCCTACATCATTAGAGGAAAAATCTCAGCACCCGGCCATTACTGGGAGATTTAAGTGCTTAAAGCAGCAATACAATGGAATCGCTGAGGTGCTCCCTAGATGTCTGTTTCTATTTATGTCTTTCTATCATCAGCTTTGCACTCTCCACCCCCACACACATTACTCCTCTTCCACTGAATAAATGGAATATTTCACCCATGAATAACAATATTCTTTCACTAACCCAGAAGTGCCACACAATGCCTTCACACCTGCAGTATTTATAAATTGCAGGTCCTGTGGACATGAAAGAAATTTAATAAGCACACTTCACAGGTGAGATGGCTGTAGGTTAGAAGCAAAATGTTCTGCTAAAATCTGCTGAATTTTATGTTTACCAAGCATGTAGTTTCCCCAGCCTTAACCTCCTACAGCCCACGGTCACAGCAAAACTATTTCCGTGGCAGTAAAGCTATCTAGAGGGCATATTGTAAATGCATTTACTTTTATAGTTTGTTGCCAGTTCGGTAATCCATGTTTATAAGAAATTGCAGAAGTGGTTTGAAAGGTTACAGAAATATGCAGACCAGAGAACTGAACGTGGAGGGGCTGCCCCCACCTTCTGCCATTAAATGAAATGACAGATGGATGAGACGTTGTATCATGAACATAACTGGTACTTCAACAGTTGATATTATTGCCACTGTTTTTCCATTCATGCTCCATCAGAACTTTTCCTTTCCTTCCCTGTCTCTCCTCACTGTTTATGAGTTGTGAAGCTCTTGGGTCTCCGCTGGGAGACCAAATCCTGCAAATCCTTAATGTATATGAAATATGTGGTTTTAATGTGCAATAACATTGTGGTGTCTACTTGCCAGAATAAGGCAAGCAAGTTGTGACTGTACTGATGACCTGCTTCTGCTGGTCTTGTCAGTCCTACCATTTCCATCTGAATTTCGTGTAAAGCAAAGTATGAGTCTCATGCAAAAAAAGGTAACATTGGCTCATTTCCATACATTCAAAGGGTGACACAGGACAGTAGTAGTAGAAACACTCAAAAGCTCTTGGATCTCTTAATTTCATTTTCTCAGATGACCCTAAATTTACTTTCCTTTGTCTATCCTGGCCTTTGTAGCTGTGACTGTCCAATGTTGTGAGGCATAAGTGTGAGGGACAGGGAGTCTTAAAGAGGAAAAGATGTGGTTGGATTAAGAGATGTCAAGATCTCTTGAGGATCCTGTGTCTGTGTAGAAGATCATCTCCCATTACAAATAGGAGCGGGGTCTGACAGGATAAAACTGAACAGGGGAAGCAGCAGCTGCACGTGTTTATATAATATATATGTACTTTGCAAGTGTGTGAATGTATGCATATGCACACAAAACAGATAAAGTATATTAATTAATGGATAGAATATATATAATATACATCTTTAAATGTTTGGATTTATATCCATAACCACAGAATATTTAAGTCTGCTTAAAATTTGTGTTGCATTTGGAAAATAATTGCCTACTATCTGTAGTTTTTTACTATTATGTTACATCCCAGATGGGAAGATACAACCTTACCATGGTGAGCTGCAAGGGCTGTGCATAGTGAATGCCTAAACCTATACAAAGTGTTAAGACATGAGGAATTTGGATTCCAAGTCAGGAAGCATCTTAAATAGCAATAAAGTAAGAAAGATGAGACCTGCTGATGCATTAATAGGTAAAAAAAACCAGTGTCTTAGCTTTATGTTATTGCTGGTTTACCTCTTGGCATACTATCCCAGTTAACCATTGTATGCACCAGCAGTCATTGAGTTTTTTCCAACCAGAAGACACTGTACAAAGCTAGCAATTGACATAAACCAGTCAGCTGATATACAAAGAGGTGAAGCACAGTCCAGTGAGAGCTCTAAAAGACTTGTGCAGGAAGGGAGTTTACTATCTTCTGGGTTCTACCAGAGCCTGTGAAGGTAAATCTGCCAATGAGAATCTGGGAAAGTCTCGCAGCTGGTTAGTGGTTCAGATGTTTTTGTGTCACGTGGGACTTCTAGAAGCATCAGATCATGTAACTTTCAGAAGCCTGAAGTCACCACTGTCTGCATGTCAGCTCCCCTTTGCTGTTGCCATTCCTCCAAAACAAATCTCACATTAAATGCTGTGAGTCTTGGCATAACACAGATCCCCAAACCACACTTATCCCATGACCAGTGATGAATATGCACTTCTATTGTTAGAAGAAAACCACTTCAAAATATCAAAACATACATTTTACACATATTTTTAACTCTCTTCTATGTGAACAGCAAAATCTTCTTTTGCTTTTTTTATAATTCCTTCTTTTTTTTAAGTTTTTAAGGTCTCCATGGTGAGAGATAAGTACATCTCCATCTTAGAGATGAGTACATTTTACACGCAAGTTTGTTTTGACATCAGTTCTTTCTCTTACCAGGCCTAGGAGTTTTGAGTGCAGTGTGCTCCCTGAATTAGTTATTATGTCACTGACACCTAAAACCGGGCATTTTTCTGTCCTGGTTTAGGTGTGAATGACATCATCATCTGCTGCAGTGGAATCAGACCCCTAAAATTTAAGCCTGGGTATGTAAATTGAGGAGTATCTGGTTTTTGAAATATTTTGCTTTAAAATGTAATATTTACTCTAGACACAGATTCTGTTAATGATTTGGGATCAAAAATGTTCTGTGTAAATGACAATTGCTGTTAACTTTTAAGAGAAAAGAATAAAAATGTTCAAGACTATAAAATGTGAACTGCTCCTTAAGTAAATAGGAGTATAGATGGTTGTAGAAATTGCTAACTAACTGACTCATAGGGCAGGCAGACTAATCCGATTTGCTTTATTCAAGTTTATCAAGAAAATATGAACCAAAATCACCTGAAAATCTATGACCTCTGAAACAAGTGAAGCTACTGCAAAGCAAAATATATGACAAAGAATAATTAGGTTCTATCTCCTGACAGTTGTTTTTCCAAAATACACTCATCTTAAGCTGAACTCAACCTCTCACCTTGATCTAAGTAACCATAGTAGCTTTGGAAAAAAAACCTAAGCTGATTTTAAAAAATAATCATAGTAGCAATGGTGCTAAATCATCACATTTATGGACTAAATTAAAGCTATTCATCTGGTGCACTTGCTTTGCAGATTTTTTACAAAAATATTTAGTTTATCTTCAGTTCATCTGTCTTCAGGACACAATCCACTACCCACTAATCCAAATCTAAACCAAACCAAAACAAAACCTCAAAAATCAAAACTGAAATAAAACAACTAGATGATGCCAGTTCAAGACAAGACCATTTCTGAGGTGCTTGTTTCCAGTGGAGCAAGTAAGCCCCATCAGAATCAGAATTCTAGATTTGAAAAGCAGCTAGTTTCATCTGGGGAAGCAAAACTGCAAAATGCAATCATATTTTCATTTTCAGATGACCTAAACAGAACTACGATAGTTTAAGTACAAAAACATGGGCTTCCATTTAATGTGACAGGGCTATTATGTCTTCTTTGATCACAGATTTCTGAAAGCATTTTAAGGGATATTAAAGGCAAGTCCATAATTTTCAGTAGAACACACAGTGAATTAGATACTGTTCCCACATGGATGCTGCTTGTTGTGCTACTCTTGGTTCCTGTGCTCAGACTGCTAATTTATTTAAGAAGAGTTTAATGTAATGTGCATACGTAAACCTCTTTCAGGTTGGAAGCCAGCAACCTGATGGATAAAGAGTCAAGTTAGGAAGTGGGAAACGGGCATTAAAATCCTGTGAGATAAAGCCAGGAACTGAACCTTGGTCACAGATTTCTTTGGTTAGCACTCAGTGTCGAAGGGAACACAAGAGTGATGGGAGTCCGTCTCCGACTGTTCTAAAGAAGTACAGAAAGTGCTACTATGTTTTATGGGTGACTGTTCTTTACTGCTGTGCTTTAGGTGTGACTTTATGCAATATATTTTAATGAACCCTTAAAGGAATTAGCAGAGGGTTCTTGGATGCCAGAGCAGGCTTAAGTGTGAAGGTGGAAGTGGGCAGCTCAGCCTTTCTTATTAACAATGAGACATTTTCTGCATATAGACAGAAGAAACGTTTTCAAGTTATCAGCTATTATGCCTCAAGGAGTAACTCAGATGGAATTTTCAGGATCCAAGTCTTGCGTGCAGTTATCTACATTTTTGCCTAAGTCCCTCTTTCAGTCCCTGAGTCCTTGTGTGGATGAGCAGAGGTCAAGACAACACCCCTGGCTAAGCACAGACTTCATTTTTGACTGCTCATTTTAACTTGGTGCAAAGTGACACCTACTGTCCCTCTATATTTGTATTATTGTCTGGAATTTATTTGTGGTACGTTTATTTTTGTTGAAGAGTAAAGCCTATACTTATGTAGAAACATCTTGAAAATAAAAAATAAAGACAAGACCATCTCAAAAACATAAGTGTACATTAGCTGTTAGTATTACCATCACTCATGGATATCCTCACAACAACTTCATGCCTTAAAGGTTTTGGCAGTTGACTGATTGTTCCCAAACTGCCACATAGTTTTAGTCGATTAACCACATATATTTTTTGCCAATATGTCTGGCTACCTTTTAGAAGCTATTGCATTGCTGGCCGTGTTACAGGAACAGAGTTTTTAAGGATTGGAATCAGATCTGGCAGTAAAGGGTTCAGTTGCAAATTCATAGGTGATCTTAACATTTAATTCAATATAAAAGAAAACTCTGCAATGGAAAAATAAGAGCCTGGATTCTATTTAAAATGACATGTCCACTTGTAATTTTTTTTTTTTTTTTTTAAGCTTTAACATAAGCCCTCTCAGGGACAGTGTTCACTGAAATTTGTGGTATTTTCCTTGTTCATTTGAGATTATCTTCCTAGGAATGAAGCAACATCCTGTCTTTTTTAAAAGCAGAAAAAATATCTGTTCAAAACGTCTTCTCATTAAAAGGTCTTTTGTCCTTTTCCTTGGCTTTTTCAGTTTTTAATGAGTTGTTTATATATCTCAATGGTTTAAAAAGACAGATGTATTTTATGTAATCTTCCATGTAAGCTTTTTTCATTTCACTTATAAATTGCTTTTCCATATTTTAAGATGCAGTTATGTTTTCATGGAAAAATTACCAAAAAAAATGTAAGCAGTTATTTGTTGCCCACCATGAACTTCCAGATAAAGTGGGTATAAATTGCAGTAGGTAATAAAATCCCAACTTATAAATAAGCCACAATTTTATTGTAGAAATAGCAATTAAAACTGTGTTATTCTGGTTTATTTTTACTATAAGACTGTAATATATGAGTTTCATTTGGGTAATAGTTAAATAGTTGATAGTGTGCGCTCTGTTTTGCTCAAAGGGCAACTCGAGGTACCAAAGTTAGAGACCCCAAGCTGCCCAGAGATACAATGATGAACAGCCTCCTTACAGCAAAGGGCTTCCAGAGCCTACCAGGGAAGGCTGTAATTTAAACATTAGAAACTCGTAGGTTTGTAATGTTTCGAACAATGAAAGACAGAGATACCAAAACTGTGAACCTTGTAACTGAATAACCATAGTTGAAGCCCATATGCCAGGCTTTATATCGTAGACTTCTGCTTTCTGAAGCACAAACTTGACTGAAATGGTGTAACATTTTTTCGTCTCTATAAACCTTTCCTCAGTTTACTATCAGATATGCTTTTAACTCTAACAGGTTTGGACACAATGCAAACACAGGGCCTTAACTGCATCTTGAGCCTCAGTCTGCAAGCAAACAAAAGACAACAAAATTGTTTTGTTGGTTTAAACTTATGTGCAAATTATACTTCATCTGTTGATTTGGAGTACCAATAAATGTGAAAGCTGTGTTACCTGTGCAGAGGTCCTAAATCTGACTTTAAAATCACTGGTGTTACTTGTCATTTCTTCACTGAAATAGATTTTTCATACCAGAGAAAGATCTGTGTTGTTATGACTTGATATGGAAGTGGTATCCATAAATATCCTAAGTATATACTTAAAAGCAATGTATACATACTCCTATTTGCAAAAACCAAAGTCTGGTGTCTGTGAAGCTTCCAAAGCAAAACACAAAGAAAACCAAGAACAGACTTGCTGTTTGTGTTCTCTCTGATGTCTGTGGTTAGAAGTTGAAAGATATTTATGTTTTTGCTGACTCTTCCTCTGTTCAAGTCCTGCTCTTGTTTGTTATTGTTTTTAAATTGGATGTAGTCAAATAACTTGGCCATAACTGACAGTGCTTCTGTCTGCACAGGGCTCAAGCACTGTTTAAGTTTCACCATCATCTTCTGCACAGAGCTGTGTGTCATCAGGCAGACCAAAAGTCATGGTTTCTGGGACTGTAGAGCTGGTCAGGCATTTACTGTAAAGTAGCAGGGGAAAAAAAAAGGAAGGGAACGGGAAGGGAAGATGAGGAGAAAAAAGTAACAAAAAAGACAAAAAAAGCTAAAGAGAGTTTGGATTATCTAATTGGGGGCTGAATTTATTCTACTGTTATTTTTAATAAATTTAACCTGATATACCTTGCTGAAAAATCTTCTCAATTATCCCATTGTGTTGATTTCAATACAGTCATAAGAAGGAGCTGAATTTTGTCCCGTGTACTACAGTATCCAGTACACACAAACAGAACTAATCTACACACAAATAAATTATTGAAGTCCACAGTTAATATATATTTATAGAAACATTCTTTTTTATTTAGCAAAATTATTTCCAGTTAGAACAACTCTCTTGTGCTCATTTTTTTTGGAAGCAATCCCAAGTTTTCAAACCATCACCTAGCCATAAGGAAGTTCTTGAGAAAAAGAGACAGGCAATGGACTATACTACAGTGAGATAAGTTCTAATACCACTGCCACGTTATAAAAGTAACTAATGAAAAGATTGCATAGTATGAAGTCAAGAGACCTTTTTGATTCTCTGGCACATGTATTAAAAGATATATTGGTATGCTATAAAATGCTACTTGAAATACCTTGTCCAGTTCTATCTGTTAAGCATATAAAAATACTTTATAGTTCAGCGTAAGCTGACCACATATGTTATTTCACATCGATATTATTAAATTAGAGTTCTATGGTTTTAATATGTACCTACTGTATTGGTTTTGGTGACAAGGAGACATAGAGTTCAAATTCTACTCTTGACTATTCAGTTTTTCTATGGTCATCAATGTGTTAGTGTGTCCTGAAGAAGATGCTGGCTCTGCGTACTAATGATAATGAAAAACGTTCGTGAAATTTTAAGTAAAATAAAATAAAATAAAGCATGATGGTCATATCTTTTTTTCTACCGTAATTGTGAGAAATTGACAAGTTTAATAGAAGCAGTTCTGCAGAAAAGCAGTTTGCAACTTCATTATGGAATTTTCATTTTTCTTCACTCAAGTTTTAAGTGATTTTAAAAAGAAAAATGTGTGTTTGAACCCTATTATATGTCTTTTATTCACTGAAATAGTCCCCAGGGCTACTCCTGCATGATCACTATGGATCTCGGGGGGAGGAACCCACCTGGAGGAAACTGGGCCAGCTCTCTTAGCAGAAGCTGGAGGTCTGGAATATAGCAAGGCCACACGTTATGTTCACATGCCTTAATTGAAATTTAGTTGCACGAGGCTATCATGTGTGTGAGGAGAGAAGCAGAAATATGGCTTCCTTTACTGGTCATGTCTTCACAGCCATCACAGATGGTAGCAAGTTTCTCAGCTTCAAATCTGGATTGTCCAGATGTGATCCTGCTCTTGTCCTCAAGCCACACAGTCATGACAGTGTGGCATAGTGCCTGGATTAATAAACTCTGCCACAGCATTTGTCCCATAGGGGATGATAAAGTATAGAAGTGATACAAAATTGGGAAGGGTCACCAACTTTCTTTTTACTTACCTATCACTATAGAAATACCTGAGCTGTTTTGGCTTTCTTATGAGAAAATATGAATTGAATGGGTTTGTTGGGGGTTTTTTAAATAAAAATCTTAATGACAGAGTCAGAGTTTTGGGCTGGGGACTTTTTGGTAGTGGCAAGGTTGTTGCCTCTGAAGATCTGAGGAACAAAGCTGAAAAAGCATCCAGCCACGTCTTCTAGGAATTTTGAGGACAGAATTTGAAGGGATATTGCACTCAAAATGTGAATTATGCTGTGAAACATAGTGAATCTATTACTTATTATAACACAGAAGATTCAGGAACACATTCCTTAGAGACCACTAGAGTTGTAGAATTGAGTAAGGATATGTTATTGACTGCTGTACTTGGTCACATGCTAATCAGACTATGTGTATTTTAAAACCTACTTATAGTTTAATTTATGACCAATTGCACTACTTGTATGGTATTTAAAGGTGTCACAGACAGTTTGGATGTAATCCAAAAAGCAAGCAATGCTTTCTTCTTTCTCTGAGAATGAAGCAATGCACTTTTCTTTCCCTGATGAAAGATCCTGGCTCAGCAGGCTGGGCTGCCTCGCAAAATGTATATATGTCTGAAACATAAGAAGCTTGCACTGACAAAAGAAAAGCCAAAAATGAAATAAAGAAAAGGCAGCTAGCTCGATGACAAGCTGGCATGTTCAAATTTGAGGCTCAAATTCAATGTGAATCACAACCATGTGAATCTTAACTCTGTTTCAGAATTGAAGCAGAGCTCGAATCTTGCAAACAGAGCTATTCTGGCTCAATATACACGAGTGGAAACCTGCTCCAGTACATGGGATTGCTTGTTCATGTGCAGAGCTATGTGTAGACTGGATTATCTGGTTAATGCCCTGGAAAAGCTTATTTATTTATTTATTTATTTATTTATTTATTTATTTATTTAGAGACTTTTCAATTTTTTGGAAAAGCTACCGATAGGAAGAACTGGTAGATATAATGAAAAATAGTTCCTAGGTAAATAAAAGCTGGATAGGTTTTTCAGTGACACTCTCAGGACTATTTTTACAACCCTTTAAAAATGCACAATTATTTCTAAAGATTTGAGAGAAGGGTTTCAGTAGAAACAGGGCATCTGTGGTTTCAGTGTCTTACTGTGCTGGGAGTTGGAGGGAGTGGGGGCAAGGAAAGGGAGAGGTAGGAACAGATTGTAATAATAAAGCCACACAATAGTATTACAGATGGAGCTTAACATTAAATAAAGATTGCCCAAATTCCTACCTGCAAGTGCTTCGCCTGGTGTTTGTTACACTTCCAAGTGTGAAGGAAAAGCCACAAACATTTATCATGATTGTCAGTAAGGCCCCCTTCCGCACCTCTCCCATGCTCTCCACTCCTTTCCCTGCTTTTCAGAGCTGTCAACATCCATGCTTGCTCAAGCCTTCATTTCTGGCCATTAGTGCATTACGGGATTGTTTTACATGGCCTGCCTAAGAAGCAGCAGCTTGATTTGAGTAGGCAGGGAAGGGTTTTTAGGAGCTGGGAACAGTCTGAGCCCTGGCAACATTCACGATATCCTCTCTGAGGCTCATGTCTTTTGAATCGGTCCAGCACACACCGAGCCCTTCACATGCAGCAGCCTCCACCAAGCACTGCCATTTTGGGGAATGCCACTCTGGCAGCCAGCAGTGTGCTGCAGCAGACCTCAGCTGCAGAAGTTGCTCTGTGTTGAAGTCACACATCTCTTTTTGTCCTGAGGAATGTGAGAAACTTCACTTATCTCTTAGCAAATTCTTAATATGATTATTCTGTATTTATGTCTTGGTACCATGTTCCTTGTACTTTTTCTTGGGATTCAATTCCTTTTTCTTTGTCTTATTTTCTCTCTTACAGATGATCAAGGCTTGTTCAGTGACCATTCTTATGTTTTCTTACATTTTGTCATTTACTTAAATATGTAGTACAGTTCTCTCAGAGTCTATCAGCAGGGGGAGTGCTTTAGGAATAAAATTATTAATCCTCATTATTTTTAAACTAAATGCCAGACATTTATACAGAAAAAGTGCCTTTTGGGTGTCTGAAAATGCTGTGCTGAGTAAGGTGGATTTTTATGTCATGTGGACACAAGCAAGGTGGAAGTAGCTCTGGAGGGAAAAGGGAGGTCTATAGGAAGGATTTTAGGAGCATCCAGGAATGATAAGGACTCACTTGAATTCTCTCTCATTGCTGTGAAATGAAAAGCAAAAGAAACCCCGCAGTGAAGGTGCATTTAGTTTCTCCATTATTTCTGAAGAGTGCTTCGTGGCAGAGTGGGGTGGCACCTTCCCCCAGTTTTGTCTCTCTCCCCTATATGGCAGCCTTGAGGAGGGATGTTCTGCCAAGGTTACCCATGCTCTGGCACAGGGTCATCCTTTGGTGGCTTAAGCTCCCCATGGTGCCATGTGCTGGCCCAGCACCTGCCCAGGGCCACCCTGTCCCACCTTGCTGCTCATGTCCTAACAGAGGCACCATGGCCGTGTGACTCGAGCCAAAATCAGGTCTCCTGTGTAATGAAGCTCAGCCTAAGACTTGCTAGGTGTAGCTTCTGCCAGCAGTGCCATGCACTGAGGGGTTTAGAGTTGCCCTAAACTCTTTCAAATAAATCCCACAAAAATTTAGGTGATCTTCTTGTCTTTCCTGGAGCAGTACAGTAGATGCCACAGTGATTGCATCATGCATTTCAGTTTCTAGCTCCAGTAGCTCACAGAAAATGCAGTGTGGATACTGCTTTCAGAAGGAATTATTAGCGGCACCTATGAATGAAGGAAGGAGTTACCTAATACTTATCCTGGTTGTGATTTTTGTGATGGAACTAAGAAAGGAAGCATGTGGTTAAGATTATAAAGGGCTAATGACATGACAGTGTTCAGTCATTGTCAAACTGAACTCCATCCACAGCTAAGCATGAACAGTTTTGTTTTGTTTTTTTTTAATCACAGCATCTCCCCTGAGGAATCTACAGCACCAAGAATTTTTAATTATTGTGATTGCTAATAGATTATTTCACTTGCAGTCCTAGTTCTTGTATTTGCCCCCCTTGATATTCCATAGCTTTAATTTATGCTGCTTCACTAATATTGGCTTTGTTTGGCAATTACACAAATAAAAAGTGCACCCTCACACTCCTGTGTGCTTTGTGTCGTCACAGTACAATAGCAACCATTGTCTACATTTTGAAGAAGGTCTAATGCAGAAATTGGCTATAAGAGTAGCCAGTATTCCAGAGACTGAAATGGATATCCCCTAGTTGCACAAAGACAACTAAATGAGATAACCTAGGGTTATTTAAATAATTTTTTGTAGCTATCAATGACTTATCTGTTTAAGATTCAGGCACTCACTCCTTACCTCTGTTGTGGTTTCTTTTCAATATCTGAGCTTAGATTGTATGATGATACGTACTTTTATATTTGATAGTCACTGCAATTTTTTTAATAATCAGACTGTGTAGACACTTCCACATATAAAAACATGTGCCTTAAGTATTAACAATTTAATTTTATTCTGAACTTCTGCTCAGCTTTCTATAATATTTTTAAATGTACAGAAGGCTGCTAAGTGTCTTCAGTAGCTCTTTAAACTGTACAGATAAGCTATGAAACCTGTATGTGCCATCTCCAGCTCTGACTCTGACATGTATTGTGGTCTCACAGAAAAGCCAGCTGCTAGCTATTGTGATTCAGTTTAAATTCTTTATTTGTCAAGGAGGACTCCCAGATATCCGTGCATTTATACTTCTTCAGTGCTAGTGTTATATAACAGGGGAAGTTTCACTATCATTTCCCTTCCCACTCTGGGAGTTTGTAGGTGTTATCTCCTGCCTACCTTCATGTGACCTCAGTGAAGAAAGAAAATTCAAAAAGTCAGTCAGCTCTAACTCCAAGAGAAATCTACTACCAACCCACCAGTGACGTTTGGTTTAGATTAAATGGAATCATTTTATACGGATCTGTCTGTAACAAAACTTTCCCAGATGCTGTAAAATGATATCACAATACTTCTGATTCTGAGTTTATGAAAAAGAAGAGTTACAGCATTTAACATGCAGATTTGTGGATGATGGTTACTGAGGCTTCTCTCTAGCTCCTATTTATACAGATAAATCATATGTTCTTTCTGGAGTCTGGTCCTTAATCCCTTCCAGGGACTACTTGTATCAAGAGGACTAAAATGTGGCTTCCTCCAGAGCAGGAACTTAAAGTATAAGAAGCTTGATAATTGGAAATGAGGTGGGATGAGTGAAATAAATTTTTGCACCTTGCTTCACCTTCCTTCCCTCTAAACTCAAACCAAGTTTATGCCTTCATGTTCATACCACTCTCTGAAGGAAATGTACAATGAGACAGACACAAGTGAGTCCTCTGTGGCATCTCTAACCTAAGCACCTTGTGAAATGTTGAGTCTCAGAGCAACAATTCTGGTGATGGTATCAACACACACTGATACTGGGATGACATAAAAACATATGCGTTTAGAAAGGTTTTAGAAATATTTTCTTCTCGCTCACTGTTCCCTCTTTCCTTTCTGGCTTCCTTTTATCATGTTTGTATTTAGATCTTAATGCAACATTTCTTCTTCTCCATATTTTCCTCGATGTCCCAGCCTGCTCTGTAAGATCAGTCCTTTCTAAGCTAAAAATGAACATTCTAATCACATGGAAACAAAGGGAGTGGTGTTCCAAATTAGTGAAGGAAAGCTTGAATTTTTTGTGTAACTTTAAAAAATGTCTCACTCCTTTGTTTCAATATTAATACCATTGAAAGCTAAGGATAATATACACATATATATATATATATATATATATGTATTTGCTCAGAAGGACCAAACCTCCTTCCCTCTTATATCACAGCCCTAGTGATACAACACAACTGTAGTTATCAGTGTGGAGGCTGCACAGAAATATGGAAGTGATTTTGAAATCAGCTATACCTTTAGCAAAGTTCTGCAGGCACGAAGTCAGAGGATTAACTGATTGAATGTTCAGAACCCAAATTTAGCCTAGATTGCATGGGAAAGCTACTCTTGATGCAGACAGTCTAACAAAATAGGAGTAGTAGTCATGTCTGGAAAGTCTGGGGCCGCAGTCTCTGGTGTGTGTCTGTCTGTTGGTGGTGTATCACAGAGTTACCTTTATGCAAGTCAGCATAGTGATTCTCATTCCCCTGCAGGAGTAATGAATATTATCAGTTTAAACATTGTTTTATGGTCAATAAGTACTCTTCACGCTGCTGGTAAGGGCCCCCCAGGGCCAAACAAAGATCATTGTTTGTTTTAAAGGAATCTCATAAAAGTAGATTGGTCGTTCTGATCACAGACAGATGTGTGCTGTCCAAACCCTCCCTATCCCCTGCAGCCCACCGCATGCACTTGAGGAGTTCAATAGTATGACCTCGCTAATCACCACAGTGTCACTTCAGGTCACACTGCCACAGACTGAATGAGGAGTTCCTGTGTTAGATGCGTGATGGAGTCCCATCATGCTCTGAAGTACAAAAGAGTCTACCTGCCAAACCTGATGCTACTTATAGGCCTAAGCACACAGCTCCCCTCTCAGCTATAAACTGCCCAGGGATAGTATTTTTCCCCTATTGTCAGTTCTTCAGTCCTTCTTTCCCCATCTGCACATAGCTATCCTTTCCTCTTTGCTCTCTGTTTGACTACGTGAATCTAATAGATGCTGGCCTTTTGTTTCAGAGGCCTAAGCAGTTTTCTGTAGCCACCAGCTGTTCCTCTGCTGTTCTTGCCAGCAGCTCTCATTTTAACTTTCCTCTTCCAGCAATCTGCACAAGAAGCAGTTTGTGCATGGCCAGTGGCAAGTGGACATTAGTTTGTGCTTTAAAAAAACTCAGATAGTATTATTCTCTGAAACATCTTTTCCATTTTTGGCCATTCTACTCACTTCTGTATGGCTGCATTTGAGCTGAGGTGTGTACAAGACAGTTCCTTTATTGTTTGCTATAATATTTTATAAGAATTTGTTATGCAGCTTGGAAAGTGGTGACAGTAAGTCCTTTTCTAAAGCACCAAGGCCACTACAAGGAATACTCTGCTTGTTGTTAGGCAGACACCTGGACTGAACTCAACAAGACATTTGGCTAAAAGTGCTCACTACTGACACATCTGTTTTTTCCATCTATTGTGGAGGGAAGGAGAGAGAGAGAGAAGGAGTTGTGGGGGAGACAAATTATAAAATACCCCAACATGTCAAATTATTATTTTAAATTATTTGTGTTGATGTGAATGTGGAAGAAAATTAGCTGACTTTCTGGAATCACAGCACCAAAATGACAGTGATGTATGAGATTAAAAATGTTTTCTAATAGACAGAGATGCTCTATTCATTCCTCTGCTGCAGTGCTGTGTGCAACAGAGAGACATCCAAGATTCAGCTTATAATGCTGAGCCAGAAAGCGCTTTATTTTTATTTTTTCACTGTTCTGTTCACAGGAGTACTTTCTCCAACCTGGCGCCTATTTAAAAACAGAGCCAGTTTTTGACTTGCATGCCAATTCAGGTGACTAAAAAAATATCTTCCAAATGTAGTGCTTTTAACATTAAAAATTCAATTTAAAGGCAACAACAAAAAAATTTTAATCCAGATGATTAAAAAATACTCAAAGCTCAGTGCTAGAAACTGATGTGTTTTTTCTGACTTGAAGGTGAAATACATCTTAAAGGCAAACTGAACTACTCTGACTTATATAGGAGCAAGGAAATAAGAAATATTTGCCATGTGTCATCTTATTCCTGAGAGTACTCACTGGTTGTGTTCAATTCACATTTCATAAGGGGCTTTTGCTGTTGCCAAGAACAGTGATTTGCTCTCCTGAGAGCCCACATGATGGGAAGTATATAGCGTATAGTGAAGTAGACAAGGATGTCGATGGGAGCTCTTCAAGCCTGTAATCCTTGATATTCCACTTCACACATGAGAGCACTTTGGCAGTTGGAAATCTGATGAAAGATGTTGCTGATCAAATCTGGCATCTTTCCCTTAAGACTCTCACCTGCAAGACAGGCTTTATAAGGCAATGTCTCAGGAAGCTCATGAGAACTTGCTCTCAAGCCTCTTGAAGCCAGATGGATTTCCACAGGCTTTGGATCAGCCTGTTCACTGGATAGAAAGGGTCCTTTCAAACATGCATGTTTTTATGGTTGGTCAGGATCTTGACCTGACTCTCATAGTACTAGATGGCTTGCCCATGTTGGTTCTTTTAGACAACTCCAGCTCTAGTGAGAGCGCATGTTTTCCTATTTGGCCCACCATTAGACAAGGAGAAGAAAAGTAATGACTTACACAAATCCTTAGGCAACATTGCATGAAAAATTAATTTGGGACAGAACCTCTTTCCTTTTTGTCTCTTTACTGCCTATTTAAGTAGCTCAGAACATGCTTTTTAAGATATATTGTACTCATTGATGTTGCTTTTTTTAAATCTTTATCAAGCATTCAAGCAAGTATCAATTTATGATAGTAGCTTCAAAGTTGTGTAATTGATGTAATAATTTCTGACTTACTTGCTTGTCATTCCATGCAGAAGAAACCATTTGGGGGAAGAAAAAATAATGTTTGTCAAATAGCTGATTGTCAAATAATCTCTTTAAAGAAGATGGCTTTCAGTCAAAACTTTTGTACAATAAAATACAGTTCTACCATTTATGAGACTAGTAAATATAGATTTTGGCTTATTTCTCTCCATTAAATACTATAAAAGACATAACAACCTGAGCAACCTGATCTAGTTGAAGGTGTCCCTGCTCACTGCGGGGGGGTTGGGCTAGATGATCATTAAAGGTTCCTTCCAACCCAAACCATTCTACGATTCTATGATTCTTTAATCATTTTTACAAAGAGATGGCAAGACAGCAATGACAGCTGTGCTGGACAGCACTAAAACTCTGTCCAGGTAAGCAGAAGATGCACTTGTTAGCTCAGGTTCAAGGCACTGGAATTCTGGAAGAGAAAAAAGGCTAACCTTAAAATTTATGTCAACCTAGAAATGTTGTACAAGCAGGATGATATGCCCTGCTCCTCTAGGTGTATGTGTGTAGCCCTTGACACTCACTTTTTTTCATTTATCTATTTCTGTAAGGAATTTACAAGGATTTGCATGATTTCAGAACACATAGCTGATGCTCACCTAATATCTGTTCTTATAACATAGCTCTCTCTGTCTCTTTGTGTCTCTATCTCTATGTATGAATACACATATGTATACATGTATATGTATATATGGATACATATGTCTTTATATATACTCGGAGAGAAAGAGTGAGACAGGGAAGAACAGAGATTTCATTCAGGACTACTTTTTAATTACTGCATCTGTTTTCTGCATTTAAATACAAACCAGATAAATTTCATAGTGAGTTTCCAGGTAGGTTTTCTGAGAGAAACAGTATTATGTGAAACAATGGAAGGAACGTCAGGATTGTCCTTTTATTCATCCATAGAAAAATTGTCTCCAATAGTATTAAGCAGTAATTGTCACAATGGTTTACAGATATTGTGCATAGGACTTGACCAGCTGCTTTTGGGCGTGCAATCCTGAATGCATTGCAGATGATTAATTCTCATCACAATTGAGATTCTGCCCATAACTAAGATCACACCACCTTGGATTTCTGACTCCAAATGCTCAAGAAATGCGGCACTAACACTTCATAGGAAGATGTAGGCATCCTGTAATGCTAACTGTAAAATAAGTCATACACTGGAGATATTTCTCCCTAACCTGGAGCAGAAGCTAGTGCCTAGATTATACCTTGATGTGTTAAGGATTTCCCTTTTATAAAGGTTTTATCTAATGTAACTGTGTGAATTACATATGCTCTTCTCACTGAACTGTATATTTCACTTTTGAAGTCTATTTCATTTTTCACTTGTTCTGTTCAAAAACATTTTGATTAACTTCTGTTTCATTCAAGTCTTTATTTCAAAAATAACACATTTTCACTTAACACTTTTGTTCCCATGAAACCCTTTTAGGGACTGTTTTGGGGGAGCAAACACCATTGTCACTGTTTTATCTCAATGTTTGTCATGTGGAAAACCCAATCTTTCAAAATATATTTATTCAATTTTGTTTTAGAAACAAAGACTGTAAAGTAAAATATCTTCAAGTTTGTGCTTTGTTATTTTTTAACTTGATTTTTCTCAGTGAAAGAAATGTTAGGGGCAAAGACAGTGTGTTTCACCACATGCTCTTTCACCTTAAGCACAGTAATGTTTTACGAGGTATCCCTCAGAGTAACAGGGAAATAAAGCACCAGCTCTATTCCCACTGAACAGAACAATAAAACTTTATTTTTTTAGTGCTGAAAGAATCAGTCCTTTTTTTCCTTTGGTACCTTTTTATTTCATAGTACATCTCCTCGTGTTGTACCATCTTGAGAATAGATATACAGGTTTTTCTGGTTTACTTCTTTTCCGTATTCATTACATTGTAAATTTTTAGTGTGATTCCTCTCAAGAAGTCATAAACTTTTAGTCTCTTGTTATGCAAAACCATTTCTGTATCTGTACTTATCTTTGCTTGCTGTTTATAAGCATTTTCTACTTGTTAGATCCCTTTAGAAGTAGTATGCCCAGCACTGACCATGATTTTTTTAAAGATTTGAGGACTTTAATGTCTGTGCCAAAGGTCAAAAAGGCTGATCTGGGCAACAGTTTCCTTCTGTGTTATCCTACAAACTGGGTAAAGGTGTCACGTATTGGAAGTGTAGTCAAAAGTGTTGTGATGAGAAGCGTGCTTATGGAAATGAGTTAATGGCATAGTATCACATGCCTTTGCATATTCATATTAGCCCCAGTGGTAGCATACCACCTTCTAAATGTTGTCTCCTGAGGAAGTTTCTTCCTTATACTGAATATAAGAGCTCAGAAATACAGCTGGTGCGCCATGAAAAGAATGGGACAGTCAGTATCTGTGGCCTGTATGCATTTGGTAGTGAGGTCCATGAGCTGTCATAGAAGCAACATTTGGACACAACAGGTTAATCATACTTGACCATGGTACATTTTTCCTCATGGTGTGACGTAACAAATGGATCCAATACCTGTGTGACATCCTTTGGACTTCATTTTATGGAAAAGTATGACATATGCAAAAGCCTACCTGAATTTTGGGTATGAAATAGACTTTTTTTGTGTGTGGATTTGTTCAGACCTGGGACTAGGAAGGACATCAAACATAAGAGTAATGTTTTGAAAGCAATTTCAAAATAAGTTCCTTTCATGGCACTTTTATGTCACATTTTCTCTCCTGTCTGTCATGGTGATGAGAGAATGGTGAGTTGCACTGAGATGGCTGATTGTCTTTTCTGGGATGGCCCCCATTCTTTCTACATGGAGAGGTGAAGGATACATACAGACTTACAGCTTACAAATAACTTAAGTGGTCACCTTAGGCTGGATTAATCTCTGTCAGTTTTAGCAGTTCTTAGTGCTGAGGTCTCTGACCAACAATAATTTCTGCAGGGTTTTTTTTCTCTTTTCTCTTTTTTCCACACCAAAAAAGACTACAAAAGGCAGATCATTCTTCACATTGTTCTCTGCTGTTCTGCCAGGATAAAGTCTGAACTGCAATGAGATTTATATGAGTGGAAGCTTGCACACATGGGAAGATGTAGGAGTTAGTTGAAGAAGTGCCCCCTGAGAGAAGCTCAGGTGGACAGAATGGCTTTCCAGGATCCAGGATTTACTGTTTCAGAGACAAGAAACCAGTTGCATGCTAGACTGGTTCAAATTTAGGAGCTATTTTTGAAAATAAGGCCCTTGACAATGTTAATTACTCATATATAATACTTGAAATTATATTAGTGGTAGGAATTTCAGCACTAATAACACAACTTAATAGAATTATAACATTAACATTCCTTTTATGCTGTTGAACTATCACTATACTTTAAGAAGGATGATATGTTTTTCAAAAACCACTGTAAGTACACAAGTCAAAATAATTATTGAGGTGCTTGATATTGAGGGAATTGTGTCTAGAAAGACTAAAAAAAACATTTCCCTCATAAACTGATTTTATAACTGTATAGTTTCTAACCTCTCATCACTATTTCATTTTTCCTCTTGGATTTAAAGGAGCTGTTGATTCTGAACGGGTCTGAAGAATAAAGGAGAAACCAGGAGGAGGACAGGTGCACATGGCAATCAACATAACCTTCATCTATGTCCTTTTTCATTAGTTTGCAAAACCATTAGAAACATGTTGCAAAATTCCCCTGCTGAGCTGCCATGTTGACACAGTTCACTGGCTAACACCTTTAAACCACAGCAAATCCAATAGGTTATTGCATCCTGATACTTTTCATTAGCGAAATCCAATGGTCTGATCCTGTCCAATGGATATTCTAAAAATTGCTAAGTTGATTTTATATCCAGCAAAGGGAATCAGAAGTGCTCTGCTCATGAGGTTCATATATACTATATATATATATATATATATATATATATATACAATATATATACATATATGCAGGTTCAGCTAATGGTTGTCACATGGTAAAAGAGCAATAATAAAGCTAGATATTTGATGGCACTAAAAATCATTTTTCTCAGCTGCTTTGACATTTTTGCATCAAATGGTTAATAATATACGGAGCAATGAAGCGTGAATGACATTACAGCCATAACAATTGTTACCAATTTCAGTTGAAAAGAGGTCATAATGTCACTGTGCTTTTTTCTACCTATTCAGGTACTTACCCTTCTCACTCCTTGAGCCTTATCTTCAGGAAATGCTTATTAAATTACCTTTAGACTTTCCTTTTAGTAGAATCACTGAGGAACTGTTTATCCTGTTGCAATTACTGTCATTCCTACTGATTTTTGCATTTTAGTAGCTTAGTCACAGAGCTGAGAGAAAAACCATGGCCCATGCACTGTGTAGTCCTGCAAGTTGTGCAGTTTAGCCTATCAGAAGGACATGGACATGAGTTTGTTGTGTAACCTTGAAATTATATCCAACCTTGGTTTGCACAGGGATGCGTGGAACATATTTCAGCTCCTCTGATGGAACATGGTGTTCCCACAGCAGTGCAAATGCATTTTCCCCACTGGCCACGCAAATCTAAATGAGAGCATTCATTCTCTCTGCACCAGGAGTTAGCTCAATATGTATCTCTTATACAACATAGAAACAAGAACATTAGCATATAATGACCTGGTGATGATCATCATCATTGTCATTTTCTTTAATCATAACTACATTTTTCCAAAATAAAACACGATGTGGTTCAGTATGTATCCCTGACTAAGCTGTGTATATTACAGGGCCATTTTAAGAGCATACATATGGGTATGAGTTCCATGGTTTGTTTTTTTTCCTACAGTTTAATATCTCAGTAAGTGTTGCAACAGACATATTTCCCTGCACTGTCTTTTGTCCTGCCAGACTTCTTTGGGAATGCCTCATATGTCTCCAGACTAGCCAGTCTATTCCTGACCCACAAACAGGTGTTTTGACAACCTCCAAACACTTGTAGTTCCTCATTAAAGCACTGTGAATGGCACATGTGAACAATCATGCAACCTTTGCCACTTTTTAGGCAGAAAGTTTTTGTAATCTCCCATTCCTCTGAGTAATTTCATCAGTGAAGATTTTATTTTTAAGATTCACCTCCAGTGAGTGTCATATATCAACATAATGGATAATTTATATATGTATTAAAAAAAAAAAAAGGAGGCATGAGTATATTTGTGGTTATATGGCATCACCAAAACTATTTGGAACTTTTTTTTTTCTGACTTTGAATTGCTTTTATTAAGCAATGATGAGTGTGTTCATAGTATATCTGTGAATATACTATGAATTTTCATTGCCTCTTTGAGAATAACTTTGCAGATTTTTCATCAGTCTTAATACATGTGGGTTGTAAAAACGTGTCCTCTAAATCTAGGAAGGGATTTTGGAAGGGGGTCTGGAAGAACCACTACAGATTCTTTTAAAGTGCAAAATCTTCAGTGAACTGAGAAGCCAAAGTTGTTTCTGGCTACACCCAGTTCCTTTTGTAGCAAGGCAACAGCAGAATCAGATCAGACAATGATCTTCTGAAAAAATATCCTATATGTCACGTTTCCTTCCTGATAGGAATTCTATATAAAGATGTACTTGGTTGCAGAAGCCAAAACTTATCAGATTTCAGATTATTTTGTAATAATAACAATAACAATAACAATAATAATAATTTCTAATTGAGTCTTGACTGACTTCATTTCTAGTCCCAGATTTAAAAGCTTGAGGGTATGCCAAACATTACAAACTGTGACTGACCAGCGGGGTATTTGGCATTTTCCTAGCTTTAGGTCCATGAGTAGCAATTTTGATTTTAAAATGACCCAAGCTTAAAAAAAAAAAAAAAAGCAATTGCTTCAACTATGACAGTATCTTACTGTCTTTGTTTGGAATCTATTGAATTGGGAGGATCATTGATATGTCGTGTGAAATTCGCTTCAGTGTTATCTGAGTTTTTATCTATGGCTTTCTAAGTAGAGTCTGAGTCTTTTTATTACATAGGTGATATACATTACCATGGATCTACACAATATAATGAGTCCTTATACCAGCTGTCTGTGAAACAAACCCCTTGTACTCTTACCGTTAAGTAATTTAAAGCTACTGTAAACATACAGACTTGAAACTGGCGAGTAGGGATATAAATTTGAAAGGTTAAAGTCGGTGCAGCTATGTTATGTATTTCCACAAAATCTTTTCTTCTTTATATTGAGTTCAGGGATGTGATATGTATGCAAAACAAAACCACTGAGCTTGTTTCATTGAATTCATTTATGCCTGGCCATGTTGATGTGGTATGTATAGATTACTTTAGTTTAGCTTGTCAGAAAGATTTAATAGTAGCAGAGATTTTTTGATATAATGTAGATTCAGGTACTGTATAATTTGGTGACAGGGCCTTTTTATAGAAATGACACTTTGCTGACCTTAAAATACACATTTTTTGAACACTTGTTTAGAAAAGAATGGTTCTGTGTGTGTGTGTTTTCAAAATTATGGTTAGAAATGATTTTTTTTTTCCACTATAATGTTAAGGTTCCATACTGCATCAGGTGAGAAGCAGACACCTTACTCCATGGGTTTGTGCAGGAAAGTACCATATCAGTACAAAACAAACACAGAAAAATCAAAAAATATTTACATGAGAAAGAGAAGAATGACCCATCTCATCATTCTCCTCCCTGCTTTAATGCAGTGTTTCTTAACTACCGAATGAAAGTGACGGGAGGGTGTGTTAACAGGCACACAGCTGTAAGCCCCGTAGAGCTTTAAAACAGGCTGCATCAGAGGAACTTAACATTATTTTGGGAGGTTATGGGATAAGTCAGAACGTGATCTCCATTACAACTAGATTCCAGAGATATGATCTATTTCCACAAGGGCTCAGAGTGGCCATATTATTGGAAGTGGGTGAAAATCCACATGGATTTGGTGCTTCAGACATGCCTAATTAGAATTATTTTAAAGCTGTAATGATTTTTAGGAGGACTACAGATAGATGCTAATAGTGTAATGATTCTGTAGCATCCCTGTTCTGGAAACTACATAGGAATTCTCACAAGATTACTGTATCATTTACATGTTCCATACACCTCTCAATTTCAGAAGGAAAATTAAGAAAATCCAGGGGAAAACAGAAATGATTCCATTAAATTTTGTAATTCTGCTTTGGAAAATGTTAAGCAAGAACCTATAGATGTTCATAGTGGAGGATCATCATTAGCCAAAGTCTGTCTTGCCAAAATGGAATTTGGAAAACATAATTCAACTTCTATTTCTGCCCTGCACCTTCTATGCAATTGACTTTCTTAAGCAAGTCATCAGGACCCAGATCCATTTCACCTAACTTTACCATCTAGAAGGGGAATTTCTGCTCTAAGCTGGTTGCTTAGGCTCTGGCCATCATGCTGCAGCTAGAAGACATTTCACCCCCCTTTCTAGATTCAGCATGGACTAAATCTCCTCTTGCTGTATCTCTGATAGTCTGTGCTGCATAGGTAACCTTTCTCCCAGGTTACTTCCAAGACAAATCCTGAGCACAAACGAAGGGAGAGCTTTGCCTCAGGGTCCACTCCACACAACAGGTGTGGGCCACACCAGCAATCTCTTCTATTTTTGTAGTGACATGATTATAGAAGAGCCTAGGCCTCTGTCTTAGACAAAATGCCTAACTTTGAGATAGCTAATATTAGATGTGGTGAATTCTAACACTGGGTCTCTACATGCTTCTCACACTGTAAAATAACAATAACCTTTTGTTTGTCTCAAATTATTATCATTCCACTCTGACCTTTAAGTGCTCCTGTGTTAGAAATGTGCAACCACATTCATACCAATTAAATAAAATTTTACGTATCTTTCATCTGAATCACACAATCACAGAGTGATTGAGGTTGGAAGGCACTTCTGGAGGTCACCTGGTCCAACTCCCCTGCTCAAGCAGGACCACCTACAGCTGGTTGCTCAACACTGTGTCTAGATGGGTTTTGAATATCTGAGGTGCACTGCTACTGATTTTCCTGTTACTGGTTAAACACAGTTGTTCATTTAATAAGTTACCAATACCTTTTTAAAAAAAAACCCCTTTGGGTGAGAATATTTTTTTGAGAGGGCAGGAAAAGGATTTTATTTGCTAAGCATAACAAGCAGATAGTAGATCTGGGTGTAGATAACAACCTTGAAGTCCATGATGACATTGCTTTGTCAGGTCCTTCTTTAGTCCTTAAAATCTCTTTTTATATCTGTCACAATTTCTTTCATATGAGCAGGCTTTTGTTGTTGCAGTGCAATGGTTTAGCCTTTTTCTGATAGTTTTGTGAGGGTAGCTTCAAAATGGCTTGGAGGGGAAAACAGAGTTAGGAGATTTGAGTCAAATTGACTCTGTAGTTTGTTGGTACCCTTCTGAGTGTGCTCACAGCACACTGGATGCCGGCTTGATTAAAACTAGTGCAAACTGTTTGTCTCCACAGCTTCTCACAGTATGGGGACAGGTGTCCAAGGCACTATGTTAATTAAATGCCACTGATATCTGTGGAAAGTTTTGTGCCTCTGGCTATTGAAATGACAAACACAGAGAAACCTACAGAAATCATCACACGTTTTATGAGGCGAGCAGAAACCTCATTAGCAAAACACTGATTTCTCATGGTTTCCTGTGAGAATGATGCGTGTGAGATGCATTGAGCAACCAGCATTTCTACTTTGAGAAGAAATTGTAATTTTCTCTGTGTAGTTCAGCATCTAACGGACAGTCACAAATTTTTATTCCCCTGGAAGCTATCAAATCTGGGAATCTAGAGGAGTCATGTGTCTCTTTCCAAGGAGCTCATGTCTGCAAACACAAAACGAACATATGTCTTGCAGGGTGGGGAAAAAAATAGGACAGTCAAGAAAGGAGGGAGGGAGGGGAAGAAAGCAGCATACCCACACCATTGCCACGTCGCTGCACTCCCAAGATTTAGATTCCAGTTTGGCCAGGGATGAAATTGATAGCTCTGTGGGAGGAATGTGGGAATAATGGGCTACGGACACTATGAATGAATTGTGCACTGCAGGCACGGGGCTCCTCGGTGCATCGCTGTCCGAAATTTTATTTTTATGTGGCACATATTTAGAAAATTGAGGAGCGCCCTGGGAAGCTGGGACAGCTGCTGAGCGCGTGCGGGGCAGCGGGGGAATGCCGGGGCTCCGCCAGCAGCCTCTGCCCACGCAGGTCTCCCACACGCCTGCCAGCCCACTGCCCAAGGAACAGCCCCCTGCCGCTGCCACTGCCGCCGAGCCCGGACAGATGCTATGACAAGGCTGGCTTTAAGTGCCCTTTGCAGGATATGAAACCAGCATCCTAACTGGTAAAAAAAATGAAATGTCAATGACATTATGTCGGCCCACTTGGAGTCCTCTCTGCTACTTTCGGCAGTCTGGTAACTATTATGCACAAGAGATCAATATTCTCAGCACTGGAGTTTAAGTAATGATTTCCAATAAAACCTATTTCAGACTGTTCTGACTAGAGGACAGATACAAGCCACAAAACATAATGCATTTAAAGCCTTTCTTCTCTCATTTTTTCTTTCCAAATTTTTCCCCTTCTTTTTTTTTTTTTTTTTTTTTTTTTAAAAAGGCTTGAATAAAGGAAGCAAGATCTAGTGATAAGACACATGCACACAAAAAGGAGGCATTTTGGTCCTGGCCAATCTGCTTAGCTAATGGCTGTAAAGTGACACCTGTAATGAAATAAAAACATCTGGGTGCAAGTGCATGGCTGCACAATTGCTACCAACACCACTTTGGCAACCCCGGTGCTGATTGCTAGCGAACATGCCTTTCCACATCATTTTTTTCATTTCCCCTTGTTTTGCAGCAAATAGAAGATATATTTCCAAAATGAAATTAGTAAATACTTCATGATTTTGTACTGCAGAAGTCTAATGTCTGTAGAGGTGGTGAACAGCTCCAGCCCCTAGTAACTGCAATTGACACTCCAGGTACTCAGCACTTCTGAAAATCAGGTTTTTAGTATTGTTCCAGTTCCTTTTTTGTCCTACTTGAAAGCTTTTTTTCTTTTTTTTCCTTTTCTTTTCTTTTTTTCTGGTATTTGCTGAAGAATCTGTATGGTGTAAGAAGATGACTGGTAGTAGAGGAATGAAATTTCTGATCTATTATCTGTTAGTGAGGGAAATAATTTACAGAGGTGAGACAGATAGAGCCATACCCATATATCTTCCAAGTTGTCATAGTTTCGTATTTTGCCTCTGGCCTCACTGTACTGCCTAGTTTCTTTGTGTCCCGCAGTGCAGACTTCAGACAGAGGAAAGACCCCGTCCAAGTGTGCTAAGACTGGACTACTGTGGTTAAAATGGTTTCCCCTGGATCTCCCTCACAGCTTGCAGTTGTCTGATTTCAATCAGTGGCAGTTCTCTCCACATGTCTAGCCATCAATCTTCTCCTGCTCCTGGATGAGTGTGTCACAGCATGGTGCATGTTCCAGTTAAAAAATAGACTGCACCGCAGCTCTCCCTCCTCAGTCATTGATTAGTATTCCTTTGATATTTTTATTAAAAAAGAAAGAAAACACATTATGAGATATGTTTGGGGGTGGGGGGGAGAAAAAAAAAAGAGGAAACCCAAAGCACACTGAAGCCCTGGAAGCTGTAGGAACAGCAGAAGCAGTGAGGGAGTTTGGGTTTATGCTGTAGTGGTGAAGCGATTGCTTGGTAAGTTACAGTCTGTGTAGAAGTTGAGGATTTTGATCTTTATTGCTTTCCACCCTGCACTCTTCCAGCAATAAAAGTTCTCTGGGCATTGTGTGAAGCTCTAGTGTTCGTCTACCTTACACCTATTCCTTCCCCCATGGTGGATAATAATTGCTGTTTGAAAATGGAGCTGCTTAGAGATGGAGAGGGTTTTATACAAAAACTAGGCCAAGCATGTCATAGTCCTTTGCTCTCACCTTCGGACCTTCTGGAAAGGGAAATAAATGTCTGTTTTCCTGTTTTAATTCTTCTTTTAGATTACAGACTGACCTGTCAGTCTTCTAGATCAACTTTCCTCTGCGTGGCTGAGGTACATGCACAGGAGCATCCAGAAGTTGCCTGAGAGAGAGGACAGACTGACCTGTCTCCACATAGGTGTCCATACCCAAAGTAAACCCACCTTCTGAAAAGATTGAAGCTACAGAGTCTGCATAAAAAACTACTTCTGACAAAGCACTTTTCCATAACAGAGCTCAAAGCACTTTATAAAAGAAGGTAAGATTATTATTCTTGTTTTATAAATTGAAAACTCAGACCCAAGGAGGAAAAGCAAATTGTGCAAGGAGGCAATTGGCTTGGCGGACTATAAAAATCCTTTCCCTCAAGTGTCAGGTTTGCATTTAGGAGGCACTCTTCTTAATATCTCACTCAGTAATGAGCTTTTACTGTTCATATATCGAAGCTGATGAGATTCCATAGCTACAGAAAGACTGCATGAACAGGCTTGAATCAGTCAGGCCTGAGCCTGTTTTTCACATGTGTTGTAAAAGTCCATTTCATTTCTCATGCTGAAAATTACAACTTAGAAAGAAAGTGAAAGGGGAAAGCTGCCAGCTGTGAAATAATCACATTTAAGAAAGGCAATTAAAAGCTAACTACTTGTGGCATAGTTATATCTTAAACTAAAATTAATCTCTTGCTGTTACATTGTCACATTGTCTCTTTTCAGTCAACGATCTGCAGTGCAATCAATCAATTCTCAAATCTCCACATATTTTTAAGAGCCCTTCTCCATGAGATTAACTAAAGTCCCTAAATCTGGAAATATGGAAATCACTTTCTCATGCAAAACCATGTGATGAAAGCTGTAGGAAGTAGTTATTGTTAAAACAGTTCACATGAATAACTTCAGGATGAAAAATTCACCACCAACACTATTAAATAATAAGAAATTTTTATGGTCTATTTTAATTTTCATTGTGTATTTGATTGGCTCATTCTTTTACATTGGGGACTAGTCAATTTTATTTCTATGCAAAACAGCATAGCATACGTTATTCTCTCTTCCTTCTCTCTGGTAGGCAATGCATCTCAAAAAAGTGAATATGCATAATAAATGATGATTAAATAGGAACGTTTCTAGCATAGTTTTTCTCATTTGGTTCAGTTCTTTAAAAGGGTGTAGGAGGAGATACAGAACCATTGCAAATGACACCAAATTTGGTAGTTATGAGTAATGAAGACATATCAGTACTGCACAGAAATCTGGGCTGATTAGTAAGTTGGCCTCACCTGTATCGCTGCTAAATGCCATATGAGATGGTTAAATAAGACCTTTCATTAAGAATTAAAAATATTGATTAGTTTTACAGAATGGTCAACAGTCTTTAGGCACAAAGTGACTCAGAAAAGGATTTAGTGATTTTGCTGTGCAAACAGACGAGCAAGAGCTCCCAGGGCAACACAGAGGTTGAGTCAGCAAATGCTGTCCTGGATGTATGTAAGGGAGAAGACTAGCAGATAGAAACAAAGGCATTTTACTTCTACAGATTACTGACAAATAGTAAGATCATTACTAGGATGTCTCTGCCCACTTCTGATGTTCACATTTAAGCAGGATGTTGACAATTTGGAAAATGTTCAGAAAAGAGCTCCAAACACAACTTCAGTAACAGAAGTGAAAGGAAAATGCATCTTATTTTAGTCACTAAAAAGTGCAGATTACGAATTGATATAATGATGGCCTGAGGATACTTCTACAGAAAGAAAACTGGAGAATCTGAGTTTTTAATTTAACATAAAAGGTCTTAATGGATGGAAGCTGTATCTCAGCAAATTTGGATTAGCATGCAAGCACACATTTCTTTTCAATGAAGGTTCTTAACTGCTGAAAAAAATCTTATCTTGGAATACAATGGATTCTCTCTCCTGGGAAGTCTCTAAATCAAAGCTGGCTGTTCTTCTGAAAGCACAGTTATGGTTTAGGCAGCAGCAGTGGATTTCATATTGAGAGCACTTGGCAAAATCCTTTGGCCTTGTGTTATGAAGGAGGTCAGGCTACATGATTATTATCATTCTTCCTGGCCTTAAATGCTGTCAATCTATGAAACATGGACTTAACTTTAAGTCTTGCTCTAAATCATTATACATTCATTTTACTCCAGTGGAGCCATTTAACATGGTTAAAGTTAACAATGTTGCTCAAAGGCTTTGCTGAGTAGAGGGGGACTTGCCCTCTTATAACTGACCACATGCCAAAGTGCTTTGTTGAAATGATACCACGAGTCTTTGTAAGTCATCAAAGGTGTAAATGAGAAAATCCCTCACATTTGGTATTTTCCCTAGTTTTGAGTTCAGAACTAACTTTTGCTTAGTTTTCGCCCCCCATCAAGTAAATTGTAAAGTACTGTGCAACAGAGCTGCCAAATGGCACTGCCTCTTCCAGGCCTGTTTTCTTGCTCTGAGATTTAAGGACAGGTCTGAATCCTACATGAATCAGCAGAAGTCATCCAAGGTACATTAGAAGGTTGTATAGACAGGCCATTTCTGTGAATGTGGAAAGAGGCACCTTCTGGAAAACCAGACACTGCTTTAGGAGACGTAATTAGCTCTGCCTACCTACTTGAACAAAGTATTAACAAAGCTACAGATTTTATTAGTGTAAACTGAATCAAATCAAATTGCTGCTACATGCTGTGATTGTAGAGGACACTTCCACCAGAAAAAGGGATAGTGTTATAATACCCTCATTCATATTGGTTGGTTCTTCGCTGTTTGAGTTCGAAAGGAATTTGGAGGATGCCAAATTATTATTCATGTAAGAACTTCCTGACTTAAAAAAAAAAAAAGAGCGCCTCCTTTTTCAGTATGTGTTGTGTTTTTTCCACTTTAGTAGACACATTTTATGCAGCATTTCTTTAATTTCAGCTTAATAAAAAAAAATTCACTTCATGTCTTTGCTTTTAAACGGTGACAAAACACAGCTTCTATGATAAATCTTGTTGTGCTTCTTTAAAGGTTAGCTCACTTTCTTAAAAAATGTGGTGAGGTGCATTAGTAAATTACTGAATTTTGAGTTAAGAATGAATAAATCACCAGTGAAAAGCAATCAGGTATTTGGTACTGAAAAGACTTACTATAGCACAAAAATGAAATACAGACTGTGAAATAGTGCAGGAAGTGCTTATAAAGTTCATTATCACTTTTCATATTTTCAGTGATTTCAAAAGCCAGAGAGAATGAATATACTTATATTTTATCTCAGTCTTCCACTTTGCTTTACAGTTCCTGCCAGGCAACTTGATCTGTAAGGGTGAACTGTAGGGGCATGCCTATTAATTTAGATATTCATCTCAGCTACAGTATGCAGTGTTGATTCCTTGTTAGACCGAATGGTTAAAGTGAGTATTTGCAACTTTGATTTACATCTTGCAAATTATATTATTTATAGCAGTTTTGCCCTAAAATGGCTAGTCAGTAGAGTTCAGCAAAAGTTAGAATGACTTAAGCCTCATGTTAGATCATGCATGCCATACAGCACCGACTTTCACTTCTGGAGAGCTCAGTTCCAAATTTACAACACAGACCACAAAGAAGTGCAAGCCAGAATTCAGACCCAGTTAAAGTAACCCACAAACATCTCATTAAATCATTCAACACACAATATCAAAAGCTGAAAATATGGCTACATGCGTGCATTTTCCAGCTCCCTGCAAGATTTTAGCTCTGAAATGATTTTCTACCACAGGAAGTGATGGCACGTTGTGTCTTTGATATCCAGGTCAAACAGATCCCCAAGAAATTTAAGAGCAAGGGATGACTAGAATCAAGTACTGCTCAACAAACATTAAAATAACAATAAAATTAATTCTTTTTAACTAACATCACCTCACTGATCCAAGTTTAAAGCACAGCCTCACAAACAACTGAAAGAGGACACGGAAAGTTAGAAACTAGGACACTGTAGAAATTCCTGAAGGGGAAAAGTCTTACGCCAGCTTCACCATTAAAGGGAGTGTAGTCAGCTCTAATCATATTAGGATTTTCATTCAGCTCCAGGATGATGTCAAATTCATGTGACAGTCTTGCGTGGGGCTTCACCACAGAGATGCTGAATGAGTGATAAGTCTCTTCAATGCTTTCCAATCCTGAAAGGAATGAAATAAAGAGAGGAAGAATACCTTATATGCCAAACCACCTGCCTGGAGACACAAAGAAAGACTTTTGTTGTCTTGGATAATTGTATACAATCATGTTTTTTCACCTGTGTTTCATTTCAGACTTGGCCATGTGTTCCACACAAACTTAAGGAAAAACTTCTTTACTGTGATGGTGACAGAGCACTGGAACAGGCTGTCCAGAGAGGTTGTGGAGTCTCCTTCTCTGGAGATGTTCAAAACCCGCCTGGATGCTTTCCTGTGCAACCTGCTGTAGGGAACCTGCTTAGGCAGGGGAGTTGGACTAGATGATCTCTTGGAGTCCCTTCCAACCCCAAACATTCTGTGATTCTGTGAAAACTCCATATTGCATTACTGCATTTCTTCAGTTAACGGTAATAATAAAATAAGATTTGGAAATGTCTCCTCATTTTGGATTTACAAAGTCATTATGGAACCAGGCTAATTTATTTGAGTCAAAGAGAGGACTCTGTCCTTAAAATTATGTATGGAAAAAAAAAAAGACTGGATCATTGCACAGAGTTCTTGTCAATGACTTGTTAGATCTAAATTACTTTCCTAACCCGGTCAATGTGTGATTTCTTACAGGTCTAATGAGACTAATTACATGGTGACAGACATAGAGCTGTCTCTTGCAGGATATCCTATAGGTGAGGTGGAAAGGACATGACCTTGCATAGGAGATTCCTATGGGAGGGGGGTAAAATGCATTTGTGTGAGTTTTCCTCCTGTCACTAGATCTCTAACAGCAGATTACATTTTTGCATCTTAGCCTTTTTAAGTATATAACAGAATTCAGCCTTTGATATGCATAGTGCAAGAATATAAAAGTGCACAATGCCCTTTTTCGGAGGGGAATGATGCTTCTTTGGCATATTTTGCACATTACCAAGCTACTGGGCATACATTCCAAGTAAGTTCGAATGTCAGAGCTACTACATCTAAAGGGCCACATTAAAGACATGCAAAATCAGCCCAGTCTTTTTATATAAAGAGCAGTAAAAGCTCTCCAACTTAACCTAATAAATTACTGTTATAAAAACAGTTTTATGTAATGTGCAGAAGTCTAAGAAAAACTGTTTTAATGGTTATATAAAAGAGAGATTTGCAAATCTGTGAATATAAGTTCACATTATGCATTTTTCAAGTAAAGGGAAAAAAAAGAGGGGTTAAAAACAGCCAAAGTAAAATGCAGAATAATGGAGTCTCAGTTTCACTTTCATCCAATTAACTACCTTGAAAATGAAAAGGCTGTTCTACAGAGTTCCTTTTAAAAGTTGGATTAATCTAACTTTGGAAGTTGAGTACTAGGAATCAAGAGCTGCGCCTGCACTTTCCATGACCAGCTGAAGGAGACAAGGACAGACAATGACTGAGCAGAGCTCTCATGACTAATTCACCGCATACACAAAATTTTGACTCTATTGCAGTCAATGGGGTTTTGGTTATTTACTTTAATGACGTCAGGATTTCAATAATGTTTATCTTAAAAAGCTCTAAGTTGAATTTGTGAGAAAAGGAATCTAAGTAATTCTGAGAAAAAAATGAAATTTTGGAGGGCTGAGTTTATTTGCAAATCAAGGTTTAATGCATTAATAGTTTTGGCTGAAAAAAATTGGTTTGGTAAAATTTGTAAAGTATTGAATTTGCTTCAAAACCTAATTTTTTTTCTGCTCTGAATGAATGAAGGTTAAACTGAAATCAAACAGTGGTCTTACTCATCTGAAGATGAGATGTTTCACTTTGGTGTGTGAAATCTTTCTGTTTACATAAGTGATCATTTATTTCATTTCCCTGTTTGTCATTTGTTTCAGTCTGACAAGCATGTCTGTTTCAGTTTGACACAAAGTGGCAACCTTCTTTTCTTTTTGATGGGAAGACTGATAAGCTCATTTTTTCACAAAGCTTCATATAACTTATATATGGTAATGCATGTGGACCTGGAAATACATTTTTTCAACTTACTGCTGAAAGTTGCAAAAATGGACTCCCAAAGTCAGGGGTTTGATTAGGGCAGAACAACAGATATTCTGTGATTCTGTGGTTCTGTGATTCTGTGATTCTGTGATTCTGTGATTCTGTGAAATAACAATAAGAAGGAGGTTCAAAATTAATAGGTATGTGGCTTAAGCCTGAATATTCATGGTAAGTCACAGTGAAGAGTAGGTGACCTTTTATGCCTATAGCATGTGCCCTTCTAAATGCAACAGCATACCTAAAAACTCTGAGTTAGCTTACTTAACCCTTTTGAAAAGAACACCTTTTTCAAAATATCCTCAACCCAGCCTCCACCCTGTACTCAAAGCATTTGTGTAAGCACCTTTTTTCTTCTGTATTGTCATTTTTGCACCTAATTTTCAGCCACTTTTTAATAAAATGTAGTGTGCAGCCTATAACTAATATGTTCTGTAGTTCTGCAAGCAGGGCTCAACACAACAACTTTCCTATAAGTGACTGGCACCTTGGCTGGGCTGCAACGCAAACATTAAATAAGATTGGATGACTGGGTTAGCCATTGCTGTGATTATCCTGTGAACTACACACCTTTTCACTCTCCAAACATTTTAGAAAGTTTCCATTCTTCTTGGTGCTAAGTATACTTTAAACACCTGCTGTGTCTATTACCTTCTATCAGAAATTATATTTGTGGTGTCAACCAAGTCTGTGCTGGCTACCAGTTCTAAAAATACTGCACACTGTTTTTTGGTTTTTCTGTCTGAAGTGGAAAACAGCTTTAGTCACTCAAATGTTTCTCGAGCATTGTCCCATCTCCAGAGCAATAGTATATTTCTGTGAGGAGACCCAAGGTGTCCAGTTTTGCAGAGGAAATGGAGCTAGCACCTCATACAGTCTCTGAACACTGGAACTAATTTGGATTTCTCTCCTCATTCATACACTCAGTCTTCTCCCCCCACTCTGCTCCACCTGTTTTCCTTTTCTACTGAAGTCATACAATGAACTGATGACTGAAGATTTTCCTATCCACAATCTTTGCAATTTCTTTCCAAGTCAGGGCACAGCATGATAGCTGCACTTAACTGTATTTTGATTTTTGGGCCAAATTCAGCACGGTACCACCTTGTACAAGCCACTGAAGTCAGTGAGATTGCACAAAAAAGGAATTCAGTTCACGGTTACAAAGGCTTTAACTCATTTTCCCAGCTCACTATCACCACTAATTGCCTAGAAAACTTTCATTGCATTTGTAGTATCTGGCAACTTTAACTCTCTTTTTTCTTATTTTTCCTGTTTAGTATCTCCTCCCACCTTGCAGTGCTGCTTTGCTTCCTGAATCTTCTTCAATGTCATTCAGTACCTGCAACCCGTTGGACATTCACAGCTTCATTCCTTTCCTCCTTTCCCTTTCCCTTTCCCTTTCCCTTTCCCTTTCCCTTTCCCTTTCCCTTTCCCTTTCCCTTTCCCTTTCCCTTTCCCTTTCCCTTTCCCTTTCCCTTTCCCTTTCCCTTTCCTCTTCCTCTTTCCACCTTCTCCTTTCACCCTTTCCCCTTCCCCCAGCCCTTCCTATGCCTTACCACTTGTCTAGCTCACTTGTTCACCTCCCCATATGAAATCGCGTTACTTCCAGGCAGGGTCCCCCCACACAGCTGGCAATCCTCCTCTTCATCATTCCCTATGCCCAGCTAAAACTACCAAGGTATCCTTAAAGTACGTCTCCAAGTCACTGGCCACTCTGAAAACCCAGGGCATCTCCTGTGTCCCAAATAGTGATTTCTCAAAACACGATGCTCTTCTCCCATCGACTCTAATCATAGAATCATAGAATCATAGAATGGTTTGGGTTGGAAGGGACCTTAAAGATCACCTAGTTCCAACCCCCCTGCCATGAGCAGGGACACCTTCCACTAGACCAGGCTGCTCAAAGCCTCATCCAGCCTGGCCTTAAACACTTCCAGGGAGGGGGCATCCACAGCTTCCTTGGGCAACCTGTACCAGTGTCTCACCACCCTCACAGTGAAGAATTTCTTCCTAATATCTAATCTAAATCTACCCTCTTTCAGCTTAAAGCCATTTCCCCTTGTTCTGTCAATGACCAAAGCCATTTCTAACTTGTGCACCCCATTGTAGCACTCAGCCCTCTTAGTGGGAGAATCCCAGAAGCGCCAGGAAGCCCCAGTGTGCCCAGAGTTTCACTCAGAGAGGAGATCTGATGGGGAACTTAACAAGAGAGAGTGCTTTGCCTCAAAGGACATACAGTACCATCTCTAGAGAAGAAGAAAACCCAACAAAACCAACCACAACAACAGCAAGACAATGGCTGAGAAGGGGCATCAAAATATAGGGAGATGACATATCCCAGAGAGTAATGATTGAGGCAGCTTTTCTAGGGCCAAGGTCCTCATTTCTCCACCCAAACTGCAGGCATCAATGAACAAGATTTACTTGCATGTGGCCAGATAAATTCATGTAACAATCAAGCCAAAAACTGACAAGCCAAGTGCTTTACAGCTGAATTTGTGTTTGGATGGCAACGAGCTGGGGCCATGCCCCACACATTGCTCAGGAGTAAGGTAAGTGCTGAGGATGGGCTGAACGCAGCAGATGCCACATCTGTTTTTTGCCAAGGGGAGTCTGCTGCATCTGTGGTTTTGCCACTGGCTCCTTAGAGCAAACACGTTCACTAAAATATTCCTCTGAGCAGCAGCTGCAAGAGGATCACTTAAAATTGCATAAAGCATTAATCTGAACTCTGAGACAATTTTGGTACCGCACAGTTAGACATAAGCCAAAGTGTCCCATGTAGTAAAGGGGAAGGGGGAAGGGAAGAAGAGAAAGAAAGGAAAAAAGTAAAGACAGTCCTGTCAGTGGTTTTAAGCTGCCACTTTTTTTTTTTTTTAAATGGAAAAATTGTTACAAATGGGTTCTTCAACATATGTTATTAATTTCATTGTACTGGCTTCTTGCCAGTTAAGCATCAGTCCTGGTTTCTTTGCTTTCAGTTTTAACTAGCAAAACTCATGAGGTCATTAATGAAAATGGACACAAAACTTTTTTTTCTTGCACACAACTGTTATGGAGCAACTGACTCTTCTGAAGGCTTTTATTTAATAAAACTTCACCTTCTTTTTTTTATTTTTTAATAGGGAGATGTGCTCCTCAACAAAATCTGGTGTTTCTACTATAAACAAAGCAACATGTGAGGGACTTCAAACACATTTACTGGTACTGGCAAGAGTAACAAAATCAGAAACTTTAAAAAACACTCATAAATGTTAAGTAGCATTTCATAAAGCTACACTGCTATTTACTTTGCTCAATAGGTATACGTGCAAGAAACCAAAGCAGTATTGAAAAATAACAATGAAAGATAATGTGGTTTGATAAAAATATCTACATATGGAATTGTTGCTTGAATGTTATTAATGTTTGATTTAGCTTGAAGAGAACTACAAAATCTGCTTGAAGAAAGAATGCAGTTTCATGGGTCTCTGGGCAAAGCAGCATCTCCCACATTTCAAGAGCTGCGCTGAGCCCTTAATCCAGCACACGCAGTTGCTGTAGATGCAGGCAGGGAACACAGGCTCATCTGAAGAAAGAACTGGTTTATTTTGAAAGTAGAAACCAGTGTCATTCACCCCAGGAAGTGGAAATAGAGATTTGGAGCTGCCATGAAAATGGTGTTCTTACTGGTCGCTAAGGGTGCAAGTGCCGTGGTGCTGTGGCACTCCAAATGCCTGCTGTCTTCACTCCCCACCCGCTTCCTGGCCAGCTCATGATGGCCAAGCTCGTTGCAAAGTCCTCTGCAATTACTGCTCCTAGTACCAACCTCCAGGACTAAGCTGAAGGCTGTGCTTTGTAATCTAGCAAACTCGAGGAGAAAAAGGCTCTCCTAAAGGCTTGGCCCCACTCTGCCTCCTGCTTCCCATCAGCCATGTACACGTAGCAGATTTTGTTGGATGGTGGGCACTGGGTGGGACCTGGCAGAGGAAATCAGCACCAAAGTCCAACAGACTTTATGTATCATACCTATCTACTTCATTATACCTGTGAAGAAACTATCCTTTAAGAAAAGAGAAAATGTTTCACAACAGCAGGCAGAGCTTCTATGGCTTATTAGTACATATGACAAAATAAATACTAAATAAATAAGTTAAATAACTACATCTTCATAATTAGCAGAGCTACCAATATGTGCAAATAACAAGGCTGCAGAAATGCATGCTCTTATTAGTTTTATCCTTGTCCTTAATTCCCCCTCTTCTCTCCTGTTATTTAGTACATGCTCCTATGACATCATGTCTAAAATTAGATTGCAAGATCAGGCTTTCTTGTGAAATATTTCGCTCTACTTGCTTTAGGCGAGACCAGGAATTCTACAGGAAAGGGCTTTTTTCTCTACGTTTTATGTCTTAGCCTAATCCCACTGCTGCCAAATGAAAGAATTTCTTTTTCTTGGCTTCACAGATTCTTGAGCTGGGCCGTGTGGTCAGAGACCACAACATGGCATACTTGTTAGATAAAGGAAAATGTATATGTGCTTGTATAAATATCTGATCCGCCTGCTTCAGATGAAATCATGCTCAGAGATTTCTTTTCTTATTAAAAAGTACTATTCAAATAGAACCGAAGTCCTTCTCCTATGCCTGAGCAGCCCTGAAAATTATACTAGAAAGAGATATAAGAATACGTCTTCTTACTTTAGAGATGCAGAGACCATAGTAGATAGATAAGGATATATAGATGTAATCTAATATCCAGGGCCCCGTTACACACAGGTATGCATGCATACACACAAATGTATGTGCAGTTTCCGAGAATGTCTCTGGTCGTATAGGCTTTGAAAATACGGTTTGGCTAGATTAAGGCTCCAGGTCACTACCTTAACTGTCTGTCTCTTCCAACAAACTATTTTCACACCTTCACTGTAATTATATTAAGATATTTTATTTGGTGGAGAAGGACAGATGGGAAATTAAAACTACTACTTAAGGGTTTATGTAACTTTAGCTCAAATCCATGTTTTGCTCAAAAAGTCCTCTATGTGTTAAATTAAATGCCTGTGTTCCATATATATTTATAAAATATAAATTTTCCCGTCCCTTCAGATGGTTTGTGGGAACAGATATTTTAAAGTATAATGGGACATTTTTGAAAGAAATCTATCTTCCCATGGTTTGTTCAATTCCTGGTTGCTTTTCTTTCACCCTCAGGAACATTGTTAGTCCTGAAGGTCCCCCCAAAAGTACCTGGCTTCTAGATCCCCTCAGGTGATCATGGCAGCAATAGGCCACACTGGTAACTGGTGAACCTAACCCTAGAAAAAGGTGATACTCTTTCACTTTAGTTTTGATTGTCTGAAAATACATCCATAAGAAGATAGATGTTTAGCTAAGGTTCAAACTTACATTAATTTGTCAGGATTTACCTCACATAACTTTAGATGCATGAAAGAGGGTTGGCTAAGGCTGCACCTACATCAGCATTTTGGTTGCGGGCAGCAGCATGGTTTTGAATCCTCTGATCATTGCCTCTTACTTCACATTGGTTTGGTTTGCAGAGCAGTTTCAGTGGCTTGAAGCTGGATTCCTTGAGGGGCAAATGAGACCAGAAACTCTGCTTCCAAGACCAAATGCATTCCAGCCCCTAGAGGGGACATAAGGATGCTAACTTTGGACTGGTCCTTTGAACAGCCAAGCATGAGATGAAGCATCCCCCCTGAACTGAATGCAGTGCTGGTCCTGGGGCCTGAGCACCAAAGCTGCTTTGGTCTCCTGGTCTTTTCCTGTTGCACTGAGTTACTTACTAATGCTGACACAGCCCAGCTCTCTGCTGGCCACTTCAAACCTCCTTCATGGGTGGTAGAAGAAAATAAGCAGAGGCAAACCATCTTCCTTATATGAGGGAGCTATCTCAAGACAAGATAAATGGAAAGGGCAACTAACTTAGATGCACACAGTGAAATTAGGTGTCCTCAGTGAAGGCAGTCAATCCCCATTCAACATGCACAATTCTAGATATACTCAGCAATAGGTGAGGAACCAGCTGCAGACCACCCCATGTGGTGCACAGAAGGAATGATGATGCAGCCCTGCACTGCAACAGGAAACAAGACCCTCAGAGGAAGCTATGCTCTGGATTTCATCCTGGGACCCCATGCAGAACTGAGATACAAACTTGGAGCATGACTTGCAGAACTGAATGCACCTGGGAACATGAAAGGACTTCTCAGTTTCTAATATTGTAAAGGATCTGCCCATTCCGGATGATTCCTGCAAACTCGACCCTTGTAAGCCTCAGGCAGTGTATGGCAATTCTTTTTCCAAGTTCCTTACAGCTCTCTACATTTTACTTAAAAAAAGAAAAAAAAATCCCTCAAAGAAACAAACATTTTATTTAATTAAGGGCCTGCAGAACTTGACAGCATCAATCTATTTAATAGAATCTATTTAATAGAAGCCATATAAAATTTATTTTATACAAATATCATCATCACAGATGCAATAAAATTCCTCTTTTGTTCTTCCTTTAAAGTTAACTGCTGTGTTTCAAGTTGAGGGAAGTAGTCTTATAGTTTAATTTAGCCTATGACTAGTTGTGTTCTGTTTGAGAAAATTTACTTTATCCATTTTCTGGAGATCCAAGAACTCACTGTAGTAGTTGCCAAATATGTAAATATTGCAGCAATTACACACACTTTCATTGACCATGAAAAATGACCTTGTAAGGTTTTCGATGGATGCAGTTCATTGGTGCTCAAAGTATTTTTTTAAAATCCAGGAAAATATTTTTTTGTTTCCCTTTACTGTAAGAGGGGTGTATTAACACACTAAACATTAAAATTGAATACAAAAAATTATGATATATTTGTTTATTTTATCAAAACATTCATTTTCTGATCTCAAAGGAAGACTGAAGCCAAATAGAAATATACCAATGATTTTGTCACCTATCAAAGATTTATTAGATAATGTATTTCACAAAGAAAATCTATTTGTCACATATGCTTGACTAATCTATTAAACAGGCATGACTTCAAAGGATACATAGGTGCAATAACCCATTCACACAGAACAAGTGGCAGGACTGGAACATAATCCCTATGAATTTAAAGAAAGTGGCATAAACATATGCTACAGAAAAGAGAAATATCTACATAGATGGCAAGACAAAAAATCAACTGAATTTTTATTCTGGCCATGAATAGCTACATACTGGTTCTGGCTATGATTTTTTTAATACATATGCTGCTCTGTCAAGATCAAAAGTTTCTGAGGAATGTAGTGATTTAAAAAATATTTTGTTTCCAAAGTGAATGACAGGTGCTTTTGAGCTTTCCCACAAAAATATATTTTTGATTTTACACTTTATATATTGCAACACAAAGATTAATATCTGAAATAAAGGAATTGAAATCTACAGTTTTCTTGACCTAAAGACTTTTTTAACAGATTGGTTTACAGAATATACTTTTGTTCTCATTCTGACCTGAATCAAAATTAATTTAATTATATTCAAATTTTGCAGATTTTAATGCTGATAAGTTCAGTTACCCAGGCACTGAAGCACTTCTATTTTAACAGTGCCATTTCCTCATCCCCTGGTGATGCATGGTCAGCAAGCACAAGAAAGCACTGGCCTAAGTGGTAGTATTTGGTTTCTGACTGCAATACATAGCGTGTATGACAACTACACTTCTCTGTTATGGGAGATCATGTCCTATGACATACACTTTTAAATTGTACATGGTACTATTGTTCTAACTCGCAAATGTAATATCAGGTATGATAAAGCGGTCTAATCGTTAAATCATGCATTCTACTTGGGACAATATTTGTATGCTTGAAAACTAAATTATTCCTGTTCACATTGCCATTTTCCCTCTAGTTCGCTGTTGAAATGCTTTCTATCATGCTTGGAACTCCACCTCATTTAATCCAGAGTGCTGAGCACTAGAAGTGCATGATCCCTTCACGTTTGGACACTGGGAGTGAAAAGCCAAAAAGCTAATTACTCTTGCCCTAACAGGAAGCATGTTGGTGTGACCAATACCATGTGTTATTTGCCTGCACAGAAAGAGGATCATGGTAAAGATACTGAGATATGGTAGCTTAACCTTTTGGGCTAACAGCACAGTTTTCATGAACCTTTACATTATCCTTTCTGGCCTGAGGAGGAACAATTTGGAAATAAATGAAATTAATTAAACTACTTAAGCTCTAAAATCCATATTGATTTCCTGTTCAATATCACAGTCTGAATGAGTGATCAATATTTTCTCTTGTTCATTTGTGAAAATGTTTCTTTTTAGAGTATATTCACAACCTTTGCCTTTGATAATAGATGTCTCCCTGATACTGACTGCATAGGTAAATAAGTATTGTTGTTGCAAGAGAAAAAAAGATAAGATCTTGACAAGCTATATGCATATAGGATGTTTTCATGCCATGATTTCAGCTCTTCTGCATTTCCACCAAGAGCTGTTGGTGATCAAGGATGTCTGAAGCCAAAGAAGCACCAGCACCTGATAGAGGGAACTTGGTCAGGCTCTGAAGAGGTCTTACAGGACATGGCATAAGCAGCAAGGAGGCTGCACTGGCAGAGGACTGGATTTAGAATGTGGGCATGCCCCCATTGTGCTCCTGTGGCAAGAACCAGCTTGCAGATTGCCTCCTGGAGATCATTAGGTTTTCACTAGAAGCTACTGAAATATATAGTCAGATTTTTCCTAAATGGTTTGGGAGCCAGACACCACTGACTTCAGGATCCAGGATCTCTTCTTTCCTTTTGGAAATGCAAACTCGCCTCTTAAGCTCCTAACATGGACTCCAGCTTTGACAAAGCTCAACACACAAGGCTGGAAAACAAGCTGAATCTAGAAAACATATAGGAAGCCAGAAAGAGAAATTGTGGCCTTCATCAGAGAGGGACTGCCCTGCAGTACTTAGCTTGTTATGTTTTGCTTTTCAGGCTCTTCTAAATATCCGTGCCTTCCCGATGTTCAAAAGAAAGATATATTTAAATTAATCCAAGGAAATGCCAAGTAATAACTTTTAATTTCCATTCATGGCAGTGAATGGGTGAAGAGAGAGCTAACTATTTCGAACTTCCCTGCCTCTAGCTATAAGTCTTCATATACCTCCTGCTCCTGACACACCCCTTGTTTTCAGGTCTCTTGGAAAACTTTCATTGGCACAGTATGCCATGGATGTCAGGCTCATTTCAACGCTGGCAGCCTGATGTCTGTCCCTGGGGAAAGTACCCTGACTCATCTTGGCCAGGGTTTTAACACACAGCTTTTGTAGAGGAGCTTGAGCAGATTAAAACATTATTTTACCTAACTGCTCCAGCTACTGTGCTTGAAACCGTGGGGCATCAGCTTAGTTTACTATGCACAATATCTCTATGTACTTTTATTTCACTGCTATTTTATAGCAGGGTATTGTCTTGTAGAGTTCTCCTTATCTACACTTTTAATGGGTGTTTATAGTTTGTGGCAAGCAAATAAATAAAACACCCTTTTAGAATTAGGAAACTGAAATGTAATACATCTAAACCAATCAAGGCAATCTTACAATCTGACAATGATTAACCACAGCAGCAGCAAAGAGAACCTGTTTGTATGTATTGGAATTAAAAAAAACAAACCACAAAAAAAAAAACCCCAAACAAAAAACCTTCCAAAGGTCTTTTTCATAGGTTAGTAACCAAAACTACTAAATATACCATGTGTTAGATTGAGCTGATCATCAACAAACAAACATATTTCATTTGCATTAACTTTGAAGTGATGTTACATTGACTGCACAGAGTACGCGTGCACTCCCCAGGCCCTTCAGCAGGAATCTGCTGCCAGCTTGACTGGGTGCCTTGCCTGCACGCTTGCTTAGCTTTGCCTGGAATGTTGTGGTTTTGCAGTCCAGATGTATATGTTGGTGGTGGTTTGGGGGATTATTTTTTTTTTTTTTTTACTGGATGGGACTCATGGAAAGCAAAATAAATATAATGAGTTTGTATGTAAAAACACGGCTGGGAGATTTTGAAGTAGAGTAAGATCATTAAACTAAGAAAAAGTTTTCTACCTCCACTTTTCTTAATTGACTGCCTGAATATTTTATATCTGAAAATGATTTATCAACAATGAGATCCTTCACAAAAATGTGCCAATTGACACAAAAACAACTGGGTCAGTTCTGCTAATTTCAGTGTTAAAATGACTCATCAACAGGATTGTTCAAAAGTTACTGTGGTCTGTGGTTACTATACGTAAAATAAAACCAAAATCAGGATGGAACACATTATCCAGAATGTTATTTTCAGGTGAATATCACATGCAGTAAAATAGAAGCAGCTGAATAATAAATGGACACGGAGGTCAATATGCTGAACTGCTTAGTTCAGAACATTTCAGCCTTTGAAACTTTTCCACTTGTGCCCAACTTCAGGCAGATCAGTAATTCTGACTTAGCTACATCCTTGGCTATGTGCAAACCCTTAGATGAGTTATGGAAGGTCGTAGAAGTATTTTCTACTCCTACGGCTGTTAACACTGCTCTGCTTTCGGGTTGTGGTGAGCCTTGCCTTTGCATATCAGAGATTGCCAGAGAATATTAGTCACAACATTTCTGGGCCTTGCCAGAGGCAGAAAGTTCTGGAAAACTCAAAATGTGTTATTAAGCACTTTCCAGCTCTTCATAATGCACATCAGGAGTGTGGATAGCCACCACATTTTGCACTGAGCTTTAGAATATCCTCAGGTTTGTCTGACATGGCTACGGGCTGTGCAGACACCAGTGAAAGGGAGAGCAGCAGCCCATGGGAACAGTGGGGCAACTCCACACCTGACCATGGTATGGAAACAAGATGTGCTCCCTGTTGTGCAGAGCACTTGCCATTAGCCACTTGAAAATCTCATCATTTCTTCTTATTATCTGCACTGATTTTCAAAGTATTTTCAAACCAAATTTATATACCTGTCTTTCATAAAATCACTCCTGTGTTTTCAGGTACATTCCCCAAAGCGTAGGTTCTCCTGCTCTTGTGCCTCTGGAGTCCCCACTTACACCATGGGCTGTCTCTCACGTGCCCTCTGTCCCTCCCTATACATTGTGTTTTCCTTGCCAACCTCTGTCTCTGCTCTCTTTACTCACTTTTTCCCACTAGGCAAAACTAGGATCAGCAGAGGGCCCAGCTGGTTTGGGGAATCACAAAGCTTGGACCCATCAGCATCTTGATCCCTCTGGGGTGTCTCACCTCCAAATCCATGAGTGGTCTGGAGGGTGCGTATCCCAGGGCACAGAGGGAAATGGCAGTGGAACGAGCATCCTTTCGGGGATGGGTGGTCACTCTCTCCTGGAGAAAAATGAGTTGGAAAAATGTAACACGTGGGATTTTTCATGTGTTTGATGGTGGGGGTGCCACCTCTGCCAGGTATAATATACTTGTGGTAAAAAGTGGTTTACCCTTGCAAGGCAGCACAAATTTACTTGAGTGACCTAATAGGTCTTTGTGATTTTGGTTTCAATACATTTAATTTCTGAGCCATCTAAATTGCAAAATGAGTGACACTGTCCAGGCTGCCAGCTGTGTATGTCATTAAGTACCACATATCATTGTTCAAAGGACCTTTGAGTGGAAAATGGTATTTGTGATATTTATGGGACAACAAATAAGGTAAATTACTTACTTTTTTTTGAGTTTAAATTACTAGAATATTTACCTAATGTGGGTATGTTCAAAACAAAAGTGACAAATGAACAGTCTTTAACAGGAACCTTGATCTTGGAGAACATCCATTGGTTTCATAAAGTGTTGGATGTACAAGGGAATAAATAAACCTGCATATATACAGGTGCGTGTATATATATATATGGATATATATTTATATCACCATATAAGTTCCTACATAGGGAATACATAGAATTGCAATTCACCCAGAGGAGAACAAGGAAAGTATGGTGGCAAATATTTTTGATAGCAAACGTTTTTCATGTCTTCCCACTCTTGCCAATGCTCTGCTGCTCTTAAGGTGCAGGATTTAATCAGTTTTTAATCAATGCTTACATCACTAGGTTTCTGTTCAGGAGAATGTCTATGTTGAGTATCTTTACTAATGAGTGACAAGGATGTTAACTAACCAGTTTTGTGGCAATGTGAACATGCAGAGGATCAGATACAGTCAGGAAGTTTAGTAGCAGATTTAAAAAAATGCAATTCCCATCATTCTGGCTTACATTATTCCCCCAAAATGAGCAGCCTCTCCTCTTTCGGACAGTATTATTTGGTACTCACAAAGAGCTTTTACAGTGGTTTCTAAAGGCTGGAACAGTGACTACAAACAAGCTTTTACTCCTTTTGGGGGTTCATTGCTCTCGTGCAGCTGTTGTTTTAGCCTCTTTTAGAAACAGATTTAAAAAATAGGCACTTCCTTACATATAACTGTTCACAGCATCTGGAATGACAGGGTGGGCACATTACAGTAAATGGTGTTTGGAAAGAAATGTTGAGAAAACAAAGAAAGCCACATAGGAAAACACTGACAAAACCATACAAATATGTGGCTTATCTATTTTGACTATTTGCTTTCTTTATGTTTTAGAGTTTTTCACAAAACGTATGTGGCTCTCAATTCCAGGCACACAGTATGTAGTTTCAGGATTCTCCAAACGGAGAGAGCTGTCTGAAAAACTGTGAATATAATTAGATATGGAATACTTTTAACAGCTGGAGGGATTTCACACTTACAGCCCAATTTACAAAACTTTGGGTTTGGCACTGTTTCAACACTAGCACTGGAAGCAATAATTTCCCTGGCATTTTTTTGGCTCCTGAAATTATTTATGTCTATACATACATCATTTTAAAATCACACACACACAAAAAGAATACTTCTACCTGGTTAGTGATAAATGAGCAACTTTAGAAGCAGTGTCAGAAGGAAGCCAGAAAAAAGTGCTCCCACACAAGGCCCATGCTTAAAAATTACAGCTAATTTCTCTCCCTGTTTATAAACGGTCTTGTGGAAGTTTCCTGTGTCATTGAAAGTGTTTCAGACATTTCTCTGATACTATAATGGAGTTAGTTTGTATAAGATTTATAAGGAAAAGAATATCTACAAGTAGCCAGCACATCAAGTATGGTAGTTAGGAAAGCAGATTTATCAAGTAAGTGAAACAGATTTCTGAGACGAGATATAAAAGAAATCAGAACAATACCAATAAAAGAAATAAATTATTATACTTATGATTTTAATGTCTCTTATTGTCCATGTTTTAATAGCAGAATAAGAAGTCTATACAGACTTTGAATTATCTTGTAAGCTGCAGTCTGAGCCATTCTTGTTCTTACAGCTCCTGTGTATGATTTCCTTTTACTTTTGAGGCTCTAGAAGCTAAAAAAGTCACCTTATCAGAATATGCTAAACAACAGACTGTTCCTCTCAAAGGGAGAGGGTTATAGCTCTCACCAAAACAGTATTTTACTAAATTGGGGTAATGAATGTTAAGTTTGTATTAGAAGAAAAATATATGTCTAGTTCTCTGATAGTCCAGAGATTACTGATACTGATAAAGCTAGAGTAAGCCAATGACTTTGTGATGATACTCAAAACAGTGCTTTTTGAAACATTTGCCATTCCTGGAAAAATATACCATGTAAGGTCCTGAAGTGGGGCATACTTATGTTTTGCATTACATATAAAATGTTCCAATAGAGTTTTTACACAAAGATGCAAACACATGCTCTACTTACAGACAGTGAAGGGGGAAGATATTCATATCCTTCTCCTAAGATTTGCAGAACATATTAACAGCTGCAGACTTGTTAGGTTACACAGCTAGTCTGCTCTTGAAGGCTGTAGAATAGACATTTGAAAAGGACTTTTTGTGTTGTGCAATCTGCAGGTATACAGTTGTGCACTCAGGGTCGGTCTCGTGGAATAAGTGACTCAGTTAATGGATTAATGTATTTATAGTGATTTTTTTATATATATATATTTTTTTAACGTCATTTCCCATCTGCCTTACTCTGCTGGCAACTGACACATTGCCTGATATTTGGAGGAAGAGGGGCTTACTTGTTCCATCCATTGGGGTCTAGCCTTGAGCCCATGGGATTCAGACCTTTACCAAACATATCAATAATAGGCATGGATTGGTGATTCAGACAGCTACACAAGGAACCAGCATTGCTGAAGGTTATTTAATGTCACACACTAAGTAACCATCCCATAGGGAAACCTGACTTCACCAAGCCTAGGTGGGCTTTGAATTGGCAACGATGCTGAAAGGACTGAGATGTCTTCAGCAGTGCCCCAGGATGCACACCACTTGGGCTTTGTTTAGCCTTTCAGAGAATGCTGATCTCTTCTCAAACTTTCAGCCATGATGGAGTTTCATTATGTTATTGCATTATGAATAAAATTAGTTTTTCCCCTAAAGGCACAGGCATACTTCTCCTCCCTCCATTCCATCCTTGTGGAAACAACTTTTAAAACCTGAATGTTGCAATGAAAAAAATCTACTATTCCAATACTTCCCTTTGTACTGCCAAAACACCTACCTCCATTATTAATCACCACGAGGGCTTACCCCAAATTCCAGTTAATTACAGCAACAACTACAGGCTGTAAGCATTCTTCAATACCTCAAGTAGACAGTAAGGAAGACATAAGGACAAATTCCTTGTTGATCCATATGTTTAATATATAGCACGTATGTTAAGAATTATATCTTAACAGTGTGGCATGTTTCAAAAATAAAAAACAATTTGGGAAGTCTGAAAAGGGTTGTGTTTCAACATATATTGATAGCAGGACAGTTTCATAGCTAGAGAAAAGTTACTACAAAAAATGCATAAGGGGTTATTTGGGTAAAATATATACAGGAATGATAATTTAATTTGCTTGTACCCAGTTCTGCAAAAATTAAAAGAAATAATGAAGGCATATGTTTATAACTCCATTCCTGTCACATTTTGGTTATTGAAAATTTCATATATCTGATTCAAAGTTCTCTAAAATCAATCTCTCTCAGACTCTGGATCACATGTGTAAAATCAAACACACAGATAAATCTCTACCAGATCATGTTGTAAATAACTACACTTCCTGCTCCACCCCGTATCTAATAGCTTTATTCTCTTTCTATAGGCCTTTGCAGACATCATCTTAAAAAGACACTTCTATCAATTCCAACAAGCAGTTGAAGAGGAGCTTCCAAGGGCTGTAATCCAGCTCCAGATTACAGAGAGGGTCCCCTCACCCATGTTTCCACTAGCATCTGGCAGCTCGAGGTGCCCACCCTGACCATGTCCCTCTATGCTTGGCATGGAAAATCAGGGCAGCTACACTGTTTTCCCACTGCCTAGCATGCACACCCTTGTCAACCCTGCTTCTCCCTTTCTGTTTTTGTTTTAGCACCTGTGAGGGGGAAGGCGATATACAAGAAACTCATGTGCCAAACAAAGGATGGATCAGGTGTCAGCTGACAATTATCTCCACTAAGGAGGCAACGTCAGGAGCTGCCAAGATCAAATGCTGGGAGGAAATATGGTTGCAATATTAATAAACACCTGTCTGGTATTACTGTACCTGCTGGACTTCTCCCAGCAAGATAATTAATCACCTAAACCTGGCAAAACAATCTCCTAAGCCCCATCACTGTATGCATTACAAGGTCAGTCTGAACCTGCTCCAAAACTCATGCTGGCAACCCCTGAAACTCCAGACATGGGCTTTTGAGTCAAGGAATGCTGGCAGTCCCCGTCCCTCCTCAAAGCTAGATCAAGAGGGAAGCACACCAGAGGGCAGGAAGTTTTGGGGGCACAGCTGCCTCCCTGCCCTCTACAGCATCAAGGAGGCAGGGGCGCAGGGCTGGGGAGGTGCCTGGTGCCTGGCACTGGAAGGGCTTGTACCCTCCTCTGTGTGCATCATGGTCTGAGCTGGCTGGAGGGCTAAAACTCAGCAAACATATCATGGGTATTCTCCAGTTCCTCAGGGAAACTCTGTAGGATGTTCAGGATGTTCAGGATGTTCTGTTAACACAGAACCAATGCCCTTTGTCTCCCTGCCTAGGCTGAGCATTTTTGTTTCACTGGCACAAGCTGTCTTCCAGGCTTCTTTCTGAAGGTTCAAGCCCACAATAACTAACTCCCCTTCATCTGCAGTATAGTAGTCTGCAGCTATTGTAATAAAATAGCTGTGATCTTCAGCAACTGCAATAGACATTGTCTTGAGATCAATTTCCTTTTACAATAAAGTCTTGGCTTTGCCTCAGCATTTATGAAGTGGTGGGAGACCGTTATCCATTGAAATTATCTCTTTCATATACAATACCATAAAAATATGGCCCTCTATGTGTAATGTTATAAAGGTATTTGGCTGTCTGACTGACTTTAACCACCCAAGAAGAGTAATAAGTTCAGTAATCCTCTGGAAATGCATAGCCTGGAATGTGTTATTGCAGCTAGTATGCAGTGCAATCTACAAAAGCAAATCACAAAAACAATTAGATTTATGCATTTACAATCCTTGATTGACACAGTCTTGACATAAATCACAGAGTTAGAAAAATACACTGGTGTATTAGTAAATGACGTTATAATAGTGTGGCTTGAAATGTCATTTTGCTGAGATATTTACAATATCAACAAAATCGATGACAATCTTAAGCAAGTTGCTGTTATTACAGGGCCCTATGAATAGACTGTGCATCTAAATTTTTAGTGTTTGAAGAACAACTTCAACCAGGCTATAACTTGGAAAGACATCTCAAGACAGATTCTTGGACGGGTGTCTGAGGATGGCCAGCCCAGTGAGCAATAAAACTGCACTTGAAGAAAAGCCTTTTATCAATGAGCCATGGGTGTATTCTGGTGCAAATAATGGACAGAGAAGTTGAGGGGCTTTTTAAATAGTATCTATGAAGGGCTAATTCATTTGTTGTGAAGTAACTGGCTTGTGTTCACTTGTCTTCCTCATCCAGTGTCTGAAGGAACAGGGAAGAAGATCTTCAAGTGGGTAGCTTCACAGAAATGGTGTAAGACTGAGAGCCTGGTGAAAGCCTAGCAGGCTTCACAGTATGTAATCAGACTGCTCTGAAGTTTGACCTTGATCCTCATCACTAAATGGTCAACTCAGAAACTGGAACATCATTAACCAGGGAAGCATTTCTGTGCAATGTTAGTTCTCCTTCACACTGCAATTCTCATTGCTCACAGCATAGTATTTTCATTGTACCCCTGCATCTCTACAGAATTAAGCTACCAGCATGAGCACAGACTGAAGTCCTTTCTGGACCCACAATTAAATATAGTGTCAGCAAACTGTAGGGGGTAAATTCTTCTTGAGGCCATCATACCTAGAGAGCAAACATTAACAAAGATACTGATGGAAGGAGTAGATATCTTCCAAAATAATAGTACTACTTTTATTATAGTTGATGTCAATCTGAACAGTGGTGTTTCATGTTAGCAATCTTAAGGCTGTGAGAAGACAGCAGGAAAGGGGAGCAAAAGGATTATATGCTAATTTCAGAGTGCTTTGTAATTACATTAGAACATTTTAAGACACAAGTTGATCAAAAAAATCAGATAGTTTATCCTGACCAAGTCACCAATTGTCTAGTAGACAGAAGGCTATTGTATCAGGGGGTTGCTACTTTCAACATCAGCTGTGTGAACCAAAGTTTTACAGGAGGAAGCAGAAATAATTGGAAGAAAAAGTGGATAGTTAGAAGTTGATAAGTTACCAGGGTGAATAAGCAGCTCATTATGCCAGCGCATCTGAGGTCACATTATCTATTTTATACACAACATTTAAAGCTGTCCAGATCATCTACAGTTCCCAATAAGCATCTAATGTATTTAAGATCAGTCACAGTTCTTGACTCCTGGTTTTCAGACCAAATAAATGGTTGTCTGTGTCAAGGGTGAGTTAGACAAGGACTATGTGATATAAGAGATTAGCTCTGTTTCTGCTGTTGTGGACTTCAGCCAAAGAAGGAAGGATTATGACTATTAATACAACATGGGACTTTGAGATGCTCTATCAGACCATGGAGCAGAAGAAATGTAATGCAAACTCAGAATTCTAAAGGGAGTTAACTAGCATGGCCTGACTTTGACAGTGTCTGAGAAGGGGTTCTGTGGAGATAACATTTTCAAGCCTGTGCTAAACTGTTCTTTCTCCACAATTTATGCTTCAGCACCAACAAATCAATATTTCAAATTTGGCCTGCAGTTTGAGGTAAGCAATGCACTTTTTTCCATTTATTTTGCATGAGTACAGAACCCCAAGGAAGGAAAAGGATCTTACCAGTAAAATTTATTAGAGTCAAATCTCTTCATATTTGCACATTTTGAGGCCAACCCCACAACCAGCATCAATCAACATAGTTCTCTGTGTTTTATTGCTTTGTCCTGCTCATGATCCAGTACAATAAGGATAGGAGAAGAAAAAAAATAGACACTCTTGATTGCCAGGAGTAGAAGAAAGTTATGAGTAAAAAAAACAAACAGAAAATGTTGTTTATTAAGTTTGTGTATTTCCTTAGTACCTACTTGTTACAGTAGAAGCCCTGCAGGTCAGATGTGAGTAGATGAGAAGCTGCAGCATGAGATCAATTAGTACTGTATTTTGGGGAGCATTTTTCAATGGGTTTCTTTACAAAACAGCCTGACAACTATTTTATATTCCACTCATTCCATAGAGTCTGCATACAATAGAAATCCTGCAGCCATCTCTGTTTCTTTCAATCCCCTGACTTCACTACCCTGGTTAGGAAGCTGGATTGTAATGGGTCAGTGTAATCCAAAGCAAGCACTCAGTTCTTGCTGAAGAAGATATTCTTAATATGATTTGGTAGTCTCAACATTTTTGTTTCTGGACATTATTTATTATGTGTAAAAGGCTCTGCCTTGTAATAGGTGCGGTCAGCTGAACTGCACATCTTTCTCTGCATGGTGCCTGAATACCAGCGCACAACTAATTGAGATGCTCTCTCTCCATCCTCCACAGATGTGTCTGTGGAGATCCCCAAAACCAGCTTTTATCTCCCTTTTTTATAGAGACTTGGTTTGGCTGCTTTAGCCAGGTTCTGTTTGTGGAGCTTTTTTATCTTTTTGCCTCTTGTCCTCCAATGGTAAGACAAGGGGCAATGGGTGAAAGCTGGAGCATAGAAGGTTCCATGTAAACATAAGGAAAAACTTTTTCACCATGAGAGTGACAGGCCACTGGAACAGGCTGCTCAGAGAGGTTGTGGAGTCTCCTTCTCTGGAGACATTCAAAACCCACCTATACGCTTTCCTGTGTGGCCTACTGTAGGTGATCCTGCTCTGGCAGGGGTGCTGGACTAGATGATCTTTCAAGGTCCCTTCCAATCCCTGACATTCTGTGACTCTGTGATCTTAACGACAGCCTCCACAGTAGCTTCATCTGTCTCAGCGGTATTGCCTCAGGCATTGTGAAAGGAACTTCCAAATTTTGTGGAGTCTTAGGCCACGAGTCACTCAGAAACAAAGGCTCTGGCAGTTTTCCAAAGAGTGCTAAACATAACGCATATCTGGTGGCACAATCAGTGATTTTCAGGGCTCAGGTAGACTGTGTACAGGGGACTGAATCTCATGATCAAGGACATGATGGTCCCTGAGCTGCCCTTGCAGCCCAAGCAGTGGCTTGGCTGGGTGGGGTGTTTAGTACCCTATGGACCCAAAGAAGGTGGGAACATTCTCCATCCTAAAGAAAATGTGTAAATCTAAGCAGGGATAATTGTGCAGGTTGTAATCACTGAGATATTCTTCAGAGCCATTGCCCAAGAACTGTGCTAGAAACAAACTTTGAGTGCACACACTGCTACAAAGTCCTACTTTGTCCATTGCTACTATGCTGAAATGTCTTCTCCTGACCTTTGATAGAAGGTATTTCCCATTCATCATATTTGAGACAACTTGAGAGCTGTGGTCAGATATGTCTTAGACCAGGTTATTAAGTTTATTTGGTTCTTTCAGAACCTGAAGAGATACTATTACTGTACATTAACAATGTGCATCAACAAATATCTCATTATGTCTATAAATGAATGAGTTCCCATTTACCTGTTCATGAAAAAGAAAACATTCAGATAATAATGTATTGCAATCCGGTTTCAGGATTTAACTGCCAAGTGCTGGCACTTGCTAAAAAAAAAAAGTGAATAAATGAAACAATTGATTCTGAGGACATAAACTTTCACTGAGGGGCACTGCAGTGGCCAGATATAGGCACTTCACTGCTAGAGGAAGAATAAATTTTAGATAGGCTTTTATTACACATGAGGCAAACAGCTTTACTTTCTCTGTTTAACACAAATACGCAAAGCTTGCCTTTGTATCTCAATGCTACCATGCTCTTGGCAGTGATATTAAAGAGGTCCCCTTGTTTGGTTGGATATTAATACCAGGCTGCACTCTGAAATGTAATTTTAAAAATAGAAAGTAAGTTAATTGTTGCTGGGAAATTTTAATTGAGGCTGATTAAAGGAAGCAACAAAATATATTGACTACTAAACCTCACTTCTTGTTTTAAGTGTGACTCTCCTGAATTGTTACATGGTCCCTCTAAGCATTTCAGGTTTTTCATTTGAAATTCATTAAATGTTTGTGTGTCTGATTTTTGGGGGGTTTTCTGAAAAGTTTTATAGTCACAGCTGCACTAGTTATGGATAGGTTTATAGTGCCTTGTCCATCAACTGCCCCACATGTCCAGTTCAGTTTCTTTGATACCCTACCTTTCACAAGCATTCAGCAGTTCTGGAGGTGTTCTTATAAAGCTGCCAGTAAATGTACCAGCTGGACTCATTTATGTACATGAGCAGCTTCATTGCAGCTGACTTACAAAAAGCCAGTGGCAGTAAATCTATGGTCAGTCCATATATGTACTTTAAAGTATTTTTTTACACTTCTGAAAAGAAAATAATAAAATATTGCTAAGCTGTTTAGTAAGTTATATGTGGTTTTCAGAAGAACTTGAATACTCCATGGTGAACAAACAATCTTCTGAGGGTCCCTTTTTCTTTGCAGTAAAATCTTTATGCTGTGCAATTAAAGCTGTTAGAAAAGACTGCTCTCTTAAGAAGCACACTCATGGACTTCATTTTTGTAGAAAATCATGTGAACAAATTGCTCATTATTTTATTTTGTGACTGTTACAGGTGCAACATGAATAAAGGATTTCTTGAAAGCCTCAAACACCTTCTTCACATTGCCCAGGGAGGTTTGGCAGTAAACAAGGCTGGTTTAAAATGTTTAGATGAGTGGCAGAATGAGAAGGTGCAGACAAACCACCATGAATAACACATGCAAAAGTAACCTCAACAAAAATTAGCACAAGTGACAGGACTTCCAAAGGAAGGAAGGGGAGGGGGGGAAAAGAAATAATAAGAAAGGTTTTTTTCAGCATCTCCAGATTTACTCTGAGACAGAGCCTCAGCGTAATGAGACAAAATATCAAGAAAGGGAATCACTTATCTCTGACCACGCTGGCCCACCCGCCAGCATCATGCTACTCAGAAGACACTCTTTCCTCTCTTATCCCATCCTTTTTCTGGATCTACTCACAGCTCTCCTGTGCTATGTGTGAATGTCTCAGTGCTTACATCAGTTAGTGCAAGGTTTTATTAATGTTTACCAACAGATGTTCCAGTCAATCCCATCTGAAAGGTTTCCTTCTATGAGGGGGTTTACTCAGCACTTCATGAGCAAGCTCCCCATGATTTCTATTTCTTTAGGATAACCGGAGCTTTTGGCTACCCACGTGTGTTATTGCTATAACTTACTAGTGGTTTTTATCAGAGCTAGTTCTCAAATTAATTATTTGACAGCATGTCTACTGAACACAAGTTACAGCTTCATGGCAACAGTGGATTTTCCTGCTTTGTGTTTTACCACAGGAATCCTTATGACATGTGTCGCTGTCTCCTTTGCTACCCTACAGACCAGTCTCTGTAGCCCTTCCTATGAGATTAGTAAGTGGGTTCAAGCTTCAACAAGGAATATAGCTGGGATCTTGCTAGGAGCCCTATTGTGGCTATCTTTTCCCAGCCATAGTTCTGTTGCAATAAAAAGATACTATTGCAGTCCTAGGACATTTTTCCCTCTCTGACAGTGTGCCTTGCTTTCTTATTCTGTAGTCTCGAACTTGTTTTGATGGTTATCACCAACTGAAAATAAAATGGTTACAACTTCCATATGGTACGCTGCAAAATATAAGAAGCATTAAGAAATGAAACTCATAATTTCCTAAAGCAACCTAATACTCACTTTGGTTTGGAGATGTATTTTTTACTTTGTTAAAATGCATTTGCTTCAAGCAGCTGTCCCATGTTCTGGGAGCCTTTTCCAATGCTTCAGATTTCACAGCAATTAGCAGTTGCAGGGAACAGTCAAAATACAGTGCTGTTGACCCATATGATCATAAGTCTTTCCTAAACCCAGAGCTTGTAAGTCATGGAAATTCACATTCTGGGAAGCTTGGAGCCAGGCTGACCTGAGGGCATGGAGGCAACCAGCTGTGCTGACAGCAAGGTGACCTGAGTCAGGGGCTGTGGCTGAGTTGACAGATCCTCAAGTGTCTGCACTGATCTTCATGCTTCACCGTTTCGGTTGCCATCTGCTCATCAATTGCATGTTCAGGGACAAAGCTTTTTTCCTCAGATTTTCAAAGGAAGGAAAGAAATACTTCTCTTTGGCAAACTGAACAATTCTCATTTCTTAAATAGCACCAGTATATTTATATCAGTTCAAATTATTTTTACCCAATCCCTTCATTAAAAGTGTAGGAGAGGTGGCAGGGAGTTGTTCTTCTGTGTCAATATTTCATTTCCTCCCAGCATTAGAAATGACTTGACAACTGGTTTCATCGGGTGGAGAAGACACAGCCCATGCATCGCCCTCACATTGTGCCCTAACAGCTCAAAAACAATTCCAACATTACTCCTCTTCTACGGTTATTTACTGGAGAAAATAAATAGGTTCTCATTCTCTCTTACTTTCTAAACCAAGCTAGTTGGTTTTAACATTAACTTTTTTTAAGTTAAGATAAATCTTTCTGCCAAATTGAAAAGATTTGACCTGAGGTGTAGAGCTACACATTTCATATCTTCTTACTAGTAGTGCAGTGTTGTTTGGGGACTAGTTACGTTATTGTAGAGAAATGCAGTACAAACTTTATGTGTATGATATTAAGGGGACAGCGTCTAGACAGAGATTGGGTGCCTCTAGACTTGTGTCTACTACAGGGATTGATAGAAAAATGAAATCTCTTAGTAAAGCTTTCCTAGAAAACCACATAAGCATTAATGGCTTTATTTATGGCGCTAATATTTTAAGCATAACATAATTGTGACTTCAGCCATTTAGAATAGCAAATGAGTCAGGGCCTGATGCATGGCTTCTACAAGCAAATGCGACAGATTGTCTTTTGGTGTTTAGGTTTTGGTTTTGTTTTTGGTTTTTTTCCTGTCTTTAAAAAAGTAACTCTTAATCTGCTTATGTCATTAACAGAAAGGTCATCAACTATGGCTAATATGGATATTTCATCCCTAGTTTAACTGCAAATTTTTAAATGCTTATGTGATGTGCAAATTAGCTGCTGAAGAGCAGCCAGGAGTGGCAGGTGAACACGGCAGGGGATGTCAGAAGTGACTGAATTTTGGAAATGGGATGGCTTTCTTAAAATAGATCAACGACATGAATCATAAAGAGATTTCAAGGAAACTCTAATTCCTGCTGTTAGACAGTGAGGTAGAAACCTCTGTAGGGTTCCAAGGCTGAATCCAGAAAATGGCAAGGTCATGAGTATTGGAAAAACTCAGCAGAAGAGATTGTCAATGGCTTTGCACTTTTTACATTACTGAGCTTTATTAGAGTATAAGAAGATACTTTGTGTAGATACAGTAAAACATGTTGTATTGATTTACATGTTTCATGTTTGGGGGACAAATTCTGAAGAGCCAAAGAAACTATGCTATAGTTGGACATTTTTTAAAAATTTTATTTTAATTTTGTGTAGAAGTGTGGAAGCTGGAAAAAAAAATGTAAATTTGAGGAATCTGAAATATGCCCTTAAACAGTTTACCTTTTGGAAATATTACAAGAACATAGCAGGGCATCTGCCTGTCCAGAGGCTGAGTCCTAAAGAAGAAAATAAATTTAAAAATTTATAAAAGCCCAATATGAATAAGATGACTCCCCTAAAAGCCTTACATGAGTAAGATGCAAGGGGAAACTTACTCTGAGGTCAATAGACTTTAACTTAAATGTCAGTGTAGTAACATATATGGCAAACATTTTCAGAAGGGGCCATTGGTTTGGGGCATCTTCAGAGCATTACCTTGGTACCCAAAGTTCAACATCACAGTATGTGGCATCCCAAACCAGCAGCCGTGTTTGAATCTTGTTCTTATTATTCTTTCAGAAAATTCATTGCATTTAGGGGCTGTTAGATCATAGTTCTGTTCATCATTATTACTAACTTGTTAACATTTCTCTCATGCAACTTCTGCTGTAGTGAACCTAAAGTTTATTATTATGACATAACCTGGAAAACATTTTAGCTTTTTTTCTTCTCTTGGCAAGAAAACTCTCCCATTCTGGGATGAAAAGATAACACAAATGAAACCAGACAAGCATCATTACATTTGCTAATCTGAAGTGAGATATTAATGTTGTACCCTGGACTAGTTCTAAAAAAATACAGGGTTTTACTTTCTTCTTAGAACAACACCTGCATCTGCTGAGGTGTGGAGAGAGGGAAAGGATCAACACTGATTTTCCAGTCTCTTTTATGGACTCAAGGTAGTGCTGTCATGTTTTACAACTTAATGACTTAGGATTTGCATGTCACTACATCTTATCCACTGTCACTTTGTTAAAATCAGAGAGCGAGAAAACAAGAGAGAGCTCATTAATTACTTCAGCTTCTCGGTAGTAAGACATGCCTTTGATTTTAACTTTTTATTTTAAAATGTAAAGCAACTCTACTAACTTTTGCTAGACTATAAGGACAAAGGGCTCCTTCTCACTCTGGTGAAATATATTGAGCCAGTGCTATCTTTGTTACATTACCTATTACTACTGGTGCTAACTGGTTACTGAGCCCAGTATCTGGTAAACTGAGGCGAGTTCAAGGCCACTCCATGGGTGCTTGCTCATATGCTACTCCTCACCTTTTGTTGTTGTCCAGAATATGCACTGGGCCTTTCTGAGGCAAAGGGTTACAACGCAAATGCACTCTTGGGAGCCAGCATGCTCCCTGCTGCTCTGCTGTCTGTGAATGATGTGCTGTCGGGTGCTCAGCATTGCAGGCGACACTCCCAGCTGGAGTCTTGCCTTATTAGTGCCTAAATTAAGCTGAGTGATGGAAAGATTGTCGCACAGTCGCACAGCACTGGCTCTAGGTCTTGGATTCCCCTTATCCTGGGAACAGAAACTGCAAGGATGGCCCAGAAAGGAAATGCAATGCTTGTGGCTTGCCAGCCTCACCCCAAATCATCTCTCACAGAACAAGTACTAAGGTGATTGAAATATATTGCAAGCCAAAAGAACAAAATAAACAAACAAACAAAAACCTCACCAAAAACCATCAGAACAGTTAATTTGCTTAGAAACAGAGGTACAGAGGTAAGAGGGAGCAACTGGTACTACTACCAAAACTTCAGATCATATCCAGTGGGCACTTTCTGAAAATAAAGTTTCGCAACTGGCTTAAACTGATCCGAATGTGCTTTGCTGCTGAAAAGTGTGCTACTGCCATTTTGCCTACCTCTGCTCATGTATTTCCACAGTCTTCATGCAAGGCTGTCTTCAGCTTGCTACGTTCTCTTTGAGACTGCATTGAGATTTGAGATCTCTGACTCCCATTCCTGTCTATGAAGTTTCATAAATTAGATATTTAATCAAGATGACTAATTTTAATGTGTCTTCCCATGAATTATCTGCTGTCTTCCATCTAACCATCAAAAGGCTAATACATTGAAGGCATAACTCAGATTAGATGTTAACTAGTAAGAGTAAACAGAACACACCAGCTATAGTCTAATATTCAACTCAGCTCAAAGTATTCACTGTAAAGAAAATGCTCTCTGTTGTCTGGGGTCCAGCTTCAGTGTGTAAATTTCTATACACTGAAAATAATATAATCAGGTTGGAAGGGACCTCTGCTCATCTGATCTAACCTCCTAAAAGCTGGGCTGTCTTCAAAGTTGGATTACTCAGGGCTGTGTCCAGCTCTCTTCTGAATATTTCCAAGAACAGAGACTCCACAGCCTCTCTGGGCACCTGTCCCAGTGCCTGGCCACTCTCATGGTGATATTTATTCTTCCTTTCATCTAAGTAGGATATATCTTGCTGCAACTCGTGCCTGTTGCCTCTTGACCTTGCAGAGGTGGTCTTCTGAGAAAAGTTTGGAGCCATCCTCTGTATAATGCCCTTTAGGTAGCTGCAGGCAGCATTTAAAGACCTGAGGTTCTTCCAGGCTAGACAGACTCATATCCTTACCCTTTCCTCACACATTGTGTGCCACAGCTCCCTAACCACACATGTAAGTGATCAGCTGCACTTTGTGAAAACATGTGAAAAACATCAGGCAGTTCATTACTAGCTCTTGAATGAGACTTGACACAGAAGTAGGAAAGGTGCCTTGGATTCAGGGTGAACATTGCCAGACAGTGGGACATGTGATAATACAAAGGGGGATAGTGCTCCAGAATATGTCACCCAAGTTCTCTTGTCTTGTTCCAATGCAACACCTGGGCCCTCTGCGTTTTCACCCCTTCCTGCAGCACCTCACAACCACAGGAACAGATTTTTGCAAATCCTCATGGAGAAAGCCTTTTTCGAGAAATATGTGGTGCACTATGGCAGTCACCAATGTGAATTTGGGCAGAATGAGACAGAATAGACATAGAACTGCTGGCACTCTAATGTTTTGCTGTGAACAAGCAGGGATCTCCTGCCTAGAACCTCATTTAACCTCACTGGAACATTAAATATTAGAGAACTGGAAAATCCTGAACATCCCCATGAGTGTTTTGCCTTTAACCTGTTGGTGGGTCTGATTTTATTCACTTTTAAATAAGAACAGGTTTGCCTTATATGAGGAGCTAATACGATAACTAAGCCCATTTTCAGCACAAGGGTGCAAATATCTTTTTCATTGTTCCTTCCAAGGCTTCCAGAAGACTCACACTGTGCAAGAGGCATTCAATGTCAGAGTTTCAGGGGGGTTCACCACTCATGATCATGGCTGTAGATAAAAGACTGGTTGGCAAGTGATACCCCGTCACCCACTGTTGTGTCATATTCAATATCTTACATTAAGGAGGCTTTAGGGGAAATAATAATAATTTTGAGGGGGAAAACATTAATAGAAGTAGAGGTTTGGCAAAAATAAATGTTTTATCAGGAACGGTCCTTGCCAAGCATAACATTTTCTCAGGAGCCAATCTTGGCAAAATGAATGTTTTATCAGGAGCAGAAGTTTGGAAAAAGTAACATTTTATCAGAAGTGGAGACTTAACAGAAAATGCCTTTTTATCAGGAGTGAGGACTACTGCAATTTAAGGAGAAAGGCTTGCTGAAAATGGAATTTTATCAGGAGTTTTGCTTGAGGGAAATAGGGCTTCATGAAGGGCAGAAACTTTCCAAAAATAATGTTTTATTAGGGGGAGGAGATGGATGAAAATAACATTTTGTCAAAAAGAAAGGGAAAAGGATGGATTTAGTGAAAGTAGTGTGCTAACAGCTTCTACCTTCCAATATGGGACGCTCTGCTCCTGGAAAAACATTATTTGCACACCGAGTGCTTGCCCTAGCTAAAATGCTGGTTTTGACAAGCTGTGCTGCTGATAAAATGTTATTTTTGGCAAGCCTACCTCTCCAAGAGATGTTTTTAGAAAGCTCTCTTCAGAGAGAAGACGTGCAAATTGACTATAATACCTGCAGCAGAACCAGGTATCTCTGTGAGACAGACTTTCATCTGTTTCTTAGCTCTCCACGGCTTCCCTTTTGCCTTTTGCTTTACAGTGATGATGTTGATGCACAGCACTTGGGATCCTGAAACACCATTCTGCTTCCAAATGTAGGCCTCCTTCATAACTTTGTTTCCTTCAGCTGCTCACTGACTCAGGCAAGTTGACTCTTCTTCAAGTGTGTGTCATACATCCTTTCCCACTGGAGATCTGTGGTTCTCTCCCCACACCTGGAAGATTGCTTATGCCTTGTTTATAAATCCTCCAGTCAGAGTTTGACACAACTGGGCTTGAGACGCCCCTGAATGCAGTGAAGGTCCCAATGGCAAAAGCCATATGGAAAGGTCTTCATTGCATCTTTTTCTGGTGGTAAGAATCTAATCAAGAAAGACTTAATCTCTTGCAAAGTACATTCTCACAAACAGGGGCAGGAGAGAGGAAGGAAATGACAGGTTGAGCCTCTTAATACATCTCCATAGCTCATCATATCTCAAAGTTGTGCTGTACAATATATTCATGTGCTCCCCAGTGAAGCCCTGGGCAAATACCCGTGTCAAGAGTCTCCCATACACCTGTAGGTATCACCACTGTGAAGGGACGAGGACTATGCACGAATGTAGGACTAGTGTGGGACACTCTTAAGAATTTGTTACTTGAATATAAAAGTTGAGTTGGCATGCAATAAGCTGGAACAGGGGAGCATCAGTCACTAAACTGGATGGATGGGATTCTCCATGGACATTGCAGGAATTTGCAAGGCGTCATCAGAATCACTCACTGTTTATTTACAATGTTACTGAGCACCAGTGGGAAACCATGAGAAAGGCTGATTCAACAGCTATTTTTAAGAAAGGTGACAGGTGGGAGCTGGTTATTATAGGCCGCTCCATTGTCCTCCCTTCCAGGTACTGTAAGACACTTGCAGCAGGAAGAAATGGTTGGCTATTTTGAGAAAAGGGACTCTGAAGCTGATTGCAACTTGAGCTCTTCTTTTAAGTCTGTAGGAGAAAACGTCCTGTAAAGAACTGGTGAATGAAAATGGACAAGTATATGTGGTGCTTACTTAGCTGAAGTGTGGTTAACTACTTCAGCTGAAAACAGGATATGGGAAATGTGAAGCACATGAAAAATCCCACATATCTGACCAAGAGGACCTTAATTTTCTTGCTGTCATAAGGAAGAAAGAATGTCCTCCAGTGTTTCAAATTTTTCCCCATGCACATTGGCCTTCTATCCAGGTCCCACTGAAGCATTTCCACATATGAATATTATAAGTTAATGTCATTGCATTAGTGATTGTGCTTCATTATAGTTGAAATCACTGTGCTATGAGTGATTGACTTACTACTTGCACCACGAGCATCTATATATCAAGTTACTGATGAATTGTCACTGTACCCCCTAAAAAAGTTTTTTTTTTTTTATGCTTTGACTCTTACTGTGAGAGAGGAGAGATTGCCTTTTAATGGCAAGAGACTCAGGTAAGCTTCAGTTTTTCTATGGGTGAATGGATCTAGGTTGTGAAGGTTTTTAGAAGAAATTCTAGATATTTAAATACATCTTTTATGACTACCAACAGCAACCGGCAAAGAAGCTACACACAGAGCAGGTTTAGGTGGGTGATGTCTCCTCTTGGTACTAAGTAGCAGAACGAGATGGGCTTGAGGGAGTATGGACTCACTAGGGAATGTTCAGGAAAATTATGCCTGGGTCTCCAACAACTACATTTCATTTCAGGTTCAAATGAATCTCATACTCCAAAGAAAGTCTTGAAGCTGCTGACTAAATTTTGTTTTTAATTTGAAACTCTAGGAAACTGCTTTCATGGAAATCTATTTGCATATGGTTTCCACCAGAAGCAGTAAATTCTTTCCAGTTCACTGGAGATTTTGCCCAGGTGATGTTAGCCCACATTTACAGTAGTGACATTTCTGCAGGTTTGTCCCTGCTGGAAAGCTTGGCTTAGCTCTTCTGGACACCCCAATCACGGCCTGTGACTCTCACCCAAGCAGAGCATTCCCCCAAGGGCTTGCTTGCAGACCTGGGCTGTTCCTTGCTAGTGTTGTAAGGGTGCAAGTTGCCCCTGAAGCAAAGCACCTCACCCATTTCAGCCTCCAAGCTGGGGTATACCTAGAGAGCACTCTGCTCCCCCTCCATAGCTCTGCTCGCAGCAGCACTTACTCTGCACTTCCCTTAAACAGGCAAGAGGACAACAGGTGCAGCAGCAGCAAGGCATCTGTCCCAGTTTTTTTCTGCTGAGTTTTTTGGTTATTATAAAGTACTTATTAATAACATAAGACTGTTGTTAGTTTTTACACTTGATGTCCAAAAGATGATTTGTAATATGGTGAGGGTGATCTAACCCTGTGCATGTATTGTGAGGGGCTAGAACAATTTGTTTCAGGTTGCACGAATACTTTGCTTGACCAGAACCAAAGCAATGTTTTGACTTGGCTGCTGAATCAAGGGAGTTAAAAAAAAAAAAACAAAACGGTGGTGGGGTTGGAAGCTATTCTACACATAAGCCTAACCCCAAAGCCAAGTAGTTTCTGCTGGAAATTGTTTGCAAGGCTCCTTCCTCTCATGGGATCTTTCTGTCCATCCTCAGCTGCAGTCCTATCATAGTCTTCCAGGAAACACCGTGACAGAAGGACCCACAAGACCTTAGACCTGCCCACCAGAAATTACTCTTAGCCTGATGCTGTGTGTTTATTATAGTAAGCTATGTCATTGACCTCAGGGAAAAAAGGGCTTGGGTCCTGGCTATTGAAGTTACCACTCATATCTGTCTAAATAGCTACTGCATTTACGGCTAGGCAGAAGATTTTAGCAGCTGCGACACAATTGACAGAAGAATTCACAGTAACATTTGAAAAAAATGTTTGGGGATTTTTAATCTTTTTTTGAGAGCAATAGCAGATTAAAATTCAGCCTTTGGTCACTTTTATCATAATGGTATCTGAGTTGTTTTCGGACTTTTCCAAGTTTTAGATAATAGTGCTCAAATCTTGTATTTCTCAAACTCTTAGTATTGTAATACCTTGCAATGCAAACATTATATTCACTTTTCTTTCCCTCCCTCATTCAGGCCTTTTTGTCTTCTCTAAGAAAACCACAACACAGGTAATGTTCATGCCTTGTTTTCTCTACCTATATTTCTATCTCCAAAGGAAATCATAATGATGCATTTAAGTGGCTGATAGAGATCTAAAAGCTTGGCCTATAGCTTAGGAAAGTTTTCTCCTTCCTCTTTTGTAAATGCTATTTTCTTTCTGTTGTTTTTAAACTTCCAGAAAAATCCTTCAAGGGGGAGCCTACCATTTTCTGAGAAAGTTCAGGCAGTTTTCAGGCTTAGGATCTACTGGACATGACTGTTGCACAGTATTTCTGTAATAACCATAGCATGCTGTTTAGTAGAAAATACAGAACTGAGCAGTGCATATGTATATTTTCTGCTGTGGAAAGCTCAGCCCATGGGCTGGACAGTGTTTTCCCTTGAGATTGCTGCAGGCAGCAGGGCTCGATGATCCCATTCTGCAGTCCCACATCTCCATCCCAAGCAGCAGCCCTGCTGCACACTGCGGTGGCTACAGAAAGGCTGGCATTTTTCCCTCTTCCTTTGAATTCACCTGGCTTCAGGGCTTTCAGTGAGACCATTAGTGTTATTGAACATAGCATTTGGTGGTTTATATGTGATAAAGGGGTTATTACACAGTGAGCACTGTATGTTTAGGTCAGCTGTGGCAATCAATCAGTGGACACTTTGCCTTTGACAGCACATGCTTCCATAAAAAAAATTCTCTGGCAGAGTCCTGTTAGCTAGTAATGACAGAGTAACCTCTGTCAAGTAATATAGTTGATAAATTTTGCATGTGCTGTTGACTGACAGAAGCTCTGGCTTCCTGTCTGACCAGCATACACAGGTTTCAAAGAGCACAGAAACCCCTTTCTTCTCCCCAAAGGTAGTTCCTGAAATCCATGCAGGTGGAGTCAGACTTGCTTCTGATGTAGGAATAAAACAACACCACACAATGGAGAGCCACTTTTATGCCTTTACAAAGCTAAATTTGCTCTTCCCCCTTTTCTTGACTTTCCTTGTTACTCACAATCACCTAAGACTTGCCAGTTTCACACGCTTGGCCGTGCAAAACACCTACCTGAGCAAACAGCCCTGGCCAAAGGTGTGAGTCTCCCTCCCTGGTAGCTGTCCAGGGCTACCCACCTCCGGGATCGGCTGGGCTGTGGCCATTGCACTTTGTTTAGTCGAGGAGGAGGCTCTAATGGTCTGCAGCTGCAGCTCCTATTTCCTCCCTCCCCTTGTGTAGTGTGGAAGGCACGGCCGCAGAGCAATAGGTCCATAGGGGCATCCCAGGTTTTCCTAGTGTGCTGATGCCCACAGACGTTTCAGTTTGATCCGGCAGCAGGCAGCAATGGCTGGGGCCACCCCCAACAAGTCTGGCTTGCTGCTGCTGGCAACACAGGTAGCTTAGGTGTGCATGGGCAGGGCAGAGACACCTTCATCATACAGACCCCCATTGATGTCCATGATACTGTCGGATAAACAGGTATACTGGGTCTTATCTCTAAATGCCCTGACCACATGTAGAGAGGCACAAGGAGATTTTGAGCCAACCACATTCCTGATGTCTTCTCACCATCATGTCCAGGCCAGGGAGCATGGCAGGCTTTAAGCCTTCCTCTGTCAGCTGCTCCTTCAACACCAGTTTGCATTTCATCATAGATACTGATGGCTGTCTTTAACAGGTTATGAAAAACTACATTTCCATGTGGCCAAGCAGAGCTTACACAAAGAAGGCTTAAACCCGCTTGCTCTCTCACTAACCATGTGTATCTGTTTGTTTTGGAGAGAGGGGGATTTCATCATTTGCTTCCACAGGGGCACAATCTGATTATGTGGGATTAAGCCTGAAAACAACCCTAATCCTAAATGCAGCAATACATAAAGACTGTCAAGTCAATGTGTGATCTCAGCTTCTGCACTTGGCTGTATGGGGCAGACCCGTGAGGGAGGAGCTCAAAGCAGCACCCCACTGTCAATTACCATATGGACTAATTGGAGTGTAATTTAAAGGGATTCCAAAGCCCACTTGTCAACAGGTGTTCTGTAGGGTATACTAATCAAAACAATCCTGTTTATGGAAAATGTTATTTAAAACCAACATGTAGGCTGCGATAATAAAGTGACACAGTTTCTCAGCAATGGCAACATCACTCAGTGAAAGTTGGAAAGAATGAGAAAATATAAACCTGGATCGCAATTGCATCTGTATTCCTGTGTCTAAACCATTGCATTCAGAAAAGACAGCAATTTTTGTCTTCAAAATGCTCCTTTAGTTTTCCTATAGGTATCTGCTGATAGCAGCAGGAGTTCCTCTGGGACTATCAAAGCCAAATGTGTAATGAAATAGAGTCTGAAAGACTATATAACTGTGAATTTTCTATGTCTGTATTTTTTATTTGTTATGAGCATACTTTAGGCTTCCAAGCAGAATGCAAATTGATGACACAGGCAGTTAAATAATATTCATCATCCAGCTGTCATTCATTTGGTAAAGGACCACTACAGAACTTATGACAGAATAAATTTACAAAATATGTTCCTCCTTTCTTTCTTTCCAACTTAAACTTGGAAATCATATCAGAGAAGTTGCTTGTGGAGTTTTTAATTATGAACCAAAAATAATATCTCTGCAATGAATAACCATAATGAAAAGTGCTGAAATTTGGAAATCTAAACAATATAGCAATTCAAACCAGCTTTAAAACTTCTGAGACAGAGAAGATTTAAAGATTAATATTTCTTCTGGTGGAATATAGAAATCTTCATGAGATCATCTTGATGGTGAAGTATGTGGTTGAAAAAGAAATAATGCTTCATTTATTCACAATGGGAAACATCATTTTCATTCCGGAAATTTAAAAATGTTCATTTCAAAAATATGTGTTTGAGGAATACATTCAGAGTAACTTTTGATGGAGACAGAACTTCTGAGAAGGACAATTTTCATCATTTTCCCTGCTACGTAAACTATTGAGTGTATACATGTGATGATTAATTAGGCACATTCCATCTAACTATTCATTTAATGGAGCTTGAAACGGTGAGGAAGGATTATTGTAGGTGAACTTAAACTTTTCCATAAAATATAGGCTTGGGGATAAAATTCTGATTTTCCTTAAAAAAAAAAAAATCAGTAGCATGAATATTTCATCCCCTGTAATTAAAAGTTCACTGTTGAGTAGGTGCCTATTCTCTCTCCTCCTGTATTTAAGATCTTACAGAGGAATTTCAATTCACTACCAAGGTATTCTCTGTTCTAAACAGTCTTAAGCAACATTTTGAAAGAGTTATGAACTGTTCTTCCCCATCTTCAGTCTGCAGATGTGGTTGGAATACAGTTTTAAGCGGGATGAAGGATTAAACAAACAAAAAATAATGAAAATTCAAAATATGCACACTGTGCAAAAGCATGGGTGAATACATTTTGCCTTGTATAAACTTCACCCAGTCTATGTGGGTTTTAACATATTTCCATGCCTTTAAATAAGAAAACATCTTAAAGCACAGCCCATGGGAAACCCAAGCTTGATTAGTTTTACCTTTTACTACAGCCTGCAGAGTGTAAAACGCAGCACATCAGAATTGAATTTGTCATCTCCAGACCTCACAGGAATTTTAGGAACTAAATAGTTAGGAAGCATCCTGGTACTTCTCTTTGCTTTAATCATAGTAGGAGTTTCAATTTAAGCATTCAGGAAATCTCCCTTATTTAAAGCAATCAACTCATTGCTGACAGGGTCTGGCTTTACTGTGATTAATTTTTTGGCATCATGCAGAACTTGATTCATTACAGCCAGTTTGTGAACAAGTCTTCTCCCTCCCCCTCCTCCCCAGAAAATGTAAAAAATCCCCAGGTCTTTGCTGTATCATTCTCAGACCTACATATCCTAGTATGTGTGCAAACCAATGGGATATTAGTGCAAAACCCCAAATGGAAAATATGCATAAGAACTAATATAGCCAAGGGAAATCTTATTGTGAAATAACTCTTCTACATCTTTCAGCTGCAAAAGCTTACAATCCAATTTTTGGTCCAGTTATTTAACATTTTTTACCCTTATTTTGAGTGTGCCTTTTCTCATCTGTTTAGTTGTTGATTCAGAACGCATTTCTAAGACTGCTGCCTACTCTGGATAAAGGAAGAAAGCACTCACCTTCCCTGCAGCTTTGAGCTATGGTGTTGAAATTGACATAAATTAGGTTGAACTCTCAGAGAAGAAATGTCTGGTGAGTCCTGAGACTGGCTGTCAGGTTCAACATTTCAGGGTAAGCACTGATGATTGACCACGAAGTAAGATGTAACTCCTGATTAAAGATTGTTGGTAATTTGGGTCATAAATAGATTATAGTATGCCACCTCCATGCTTACTTCAGTTGATAAAGTACCTACAGTCAGATCTCACAAGGAAGCCATATTATTTTTGGAATCCAGAGAGATGATGCCTTAGACCAATCTTCTCTGACTCCGAATTGCACTTACAAGACCCAAGTGTATGAGTGTGAGTTCATCCTTCAAGATTCATGCTTCAGGCTGGCCTGAACACCTCAAACCCAAGGGGAAGCAGCAGATCTCAAGTGGGGCAGAGTAAACAGTAAAACAAGTCTTCTGGGGAAGCGTGAAGACTTGCAGGTACTGCTGATACATACTCCAATATACAAATGGGAGGGCAGGGAGATTCCTGATCAATCAGAGGGTCTTGCAATTTGCATGGGGTGGGAAAAGCAGACTCCTTGTTCTCTGCAGCCATGCCCTTGCAAGGAAGGGCAGAGACAGTATCTGTTTTCTTTATGAAGGGTCATGCATTATAGCAGTATTCCACAAAACAAAATCTACCTGCAGACACTATATTTCAGAGAAGACAAAAGAAAAAAAAAATAATTTACACAACTTCTAAGACAGACCTTCACGTAGTTTAAATCAGCAGAGCAATTAACACAGTTGATGTCAGGCTGATTTATGTGAATGCAGTCTAAATCTGATCAATTTGATCCTGGCTGTGGTGCACCCAGGTAAGATATCTAACATGTTATGCCTGTCAGTTTCCTTTAGATGCTTAGCACATGCCACTAAAGATGAAAAAATGGACATCCTGAGTGAGTATCACTGCACTACTGCTTAGATGCATTTTTTTTTCTTTTAATAGTCATGAACAGGGAATGAGAAGCAGAGATGAATAGTAAATGCCTATATTTCCTGGGCAAACATGGCTGGAGCTACTCAGTGCTCTAGTTTAAGCTTGTGTAGCTTGCTATAGATTGTTTAATTTTCCTGTTAAAGCTTGATCCAAAGTTGAATTAAGTCAACAGAAATATTTTTTAATTAACATCAGAGCATACTAATGATACTGTTATATTTCTTGGTAAGCACAACAAAGAAGCCCATCCACATCAGACAGTCATCATCAGGCTATTGATGGAGAAAGCCTGTGAAGTGGCAGGATTATGTTTGTCTCTCGAGATAAACTATATACCAAACATCTTGGCAGAACATACATGAAAAGTTTGGCCAGAGATAGATTTACGACTATCAAAACGGAATTAGTATTATGTATCCTAAGTCCTCTCACAGTTCTGGAGTGGAAATGAACCTCCTGCTTTATGACTCTGCTGACCAGTGTTGCATAAAAAGTCCAAAATCAAGCACAAAATTAGTTTAGGTTCCTGTTTCCAAGAGATTTAGCCTCCATTTCTGCATTCACAACTTGGTAGCTTAATACTCTTTATCCTCGACCAGCAGTCTTTGGGGCTCTTTCTTATATAGGTAGTTGTGTCAAATTGAAAGGTGTGAATCTGATAGAATAAAACAAATCTAAGCAGAGATTATACACAGAATATGTATAGTTCTAGGAATTAAGCAGCTATGGAATGCAGATTTACAATGTGGTATTTCTATGAAGAAATATATCCATATTAAATAACTTGATCTTTAGAAAAACAAAGCTGGAATCTTAATAAAAGCTAAAACACACCCTCACATTTTAAAGATGGAAATCACTCAACACAAAGGTTTATGGGGGTCAAATTCCAATGCTCTCAAAAATTTTTAAATATAATTATAATTATACTTAATATAATTCCAGAGAATTAAATCTGGATTAAACTATCTGAAATCAATGGATTTGCTTTATTAGAACAACTAGGGAAAAAAAAAAATAGCCCACTGGACAACTTATGTTAATGCACATCTATTAAGGTAATTTCAAGATAAAGGAAGGTCTGAGACATTAGATGCAGCCTCTTGTAATGACTGATATGCAAGAAGACTGATAGGTCCGAACTTCTAGCTCAGATACTGCATTTAGATTATAGAACTGTATTGAGATATTGGTGGCAAATACTCAAGCCCTAAGAGAATATTGCCCTTAAAGATGTATAGAGAATAGTAAATAATATTTTTAAATTATTTTGTCATATTCTTGCTGTACAGAAAAAGATGTTTTACATGTTAAATAGGCAACATCAAGACATCGTACAGAACAATTTTGATCTAGAATAATCCAGAAGGGAATGAAAAAGTACAGAGAAAGCTGAAAAGGGGGTAACACAATAAAGAGGTATAATAAAAAGATCATAACATAACTGAATGATGTTATGTCATTGAAAGGCCTACTGTAATACCTTCTGATGTTTTTTGCTTTTTTTTTAGGTTTTCTTAAAATGAAAATATATATGAATAAATGGATTTTTATGAGTTACGTAGTAAATATAGTTAAAGTAAAAATAAAAAATCCATTCTAAACACACAATAGACTAAAATACTTGAAGCGATCATTTTTGTGGTTTTTGTTGAAGCCTTAAGGATATTAGCAGTTTTTCTTTCTGAATGTCGTTGAACATGCATTTGCTTGCTGAGAGAAATTAGAAATTCCTCTTGAATAATAGACTTGACTACCTGTGGAACTGATTTCTCAAAGTGTTGAATCCCTGCTAGAATTAAATAGGAAAACAAAACATACTTTCTTTTTTTAACTTTATGTTTCTATATTTTCAGCATGTTGCAGGACAGTTAAAGGCAATTTTCATAGGCCTTTTTCAAGTGAGTTGTTCTTGTGGAACTTCCCACTGACTCCAGGTTGTAGCACTTAACACCTCCAGAATGCAGGCTCTGAGGACCTTGCCTGAATTAATCCATCTTTAACAGTCAGGCATACAAACTCCCTCTATACAAATGAGACTTTTAAATGTATATAGTTAATGAGAAGACTCATCATCAGTGATCAAGTTTCTCAATTCTCTTCAGTGTCAGTAGCAGGAAAAAAGGTCCTGAAATCCCACAACACCGGAGGGTGAAGATTTCTGTAAGGAGCTGTAAAGCTGCTTGCTGAGGACCCCATCAGAAACAAATAAAATGGCAGGTAGACAGAGAAGTTTTCTGAGACTAAGATTGGAGTGGGCACCACTTTGATCTAGAAGACAAACCCAAAAAGGGCTGTGCCCTTTGCCTCTGAGGAAGGCAATTCCCCACAGATTAAGCTTCCTCAAAGGCATCGTTCCTGTCACTACTTTGGCCATGAGACCTGATCTGAACAGTTTAGCCTGCATGCTGAACTCAGAAAACAAAGAACCCAAAAGACAGGAGCACCTCAAAAATTTCGGTCATATTGCTCTGAGCACCAACCTTTGCCCAAGAGGTCCATATACTAATAATTCACTTTGTAGTAAGAACCTTTATTAAGGTCAAAATAACACTGGAAAAAAATATAAATCATTCTTAAACATACTTAAACATACGAAGAATAATGTCAAGTGGAAGAATAAATATAAACTGACACATAAATTACAACCACAATATATGTATAAAATCAGCAATACAATATGATTTATGAGAGTATAGCCTATGATCCCGTGATTCAAGACGCCAGTAGGTCCAACAAGTGTATATAATTATAATAAAGCCAGGTTTTCTAGAGTGACCTATTTGGAAAACATATTGTTGTTATTAGCTTGCCAGTGCATTCACTGGATGTAAATCAATCTCTTCACCATAGGCGTTGACAATGGCAGTTCTGGACATGACAAAACTTTATGATACCAGAGCATCTGCAGTCCCACCTACAGGATTCATCCATTATTTATATGTTTGGGTTTTTTGACCAAGACAACTCCCAAAGATAGTAACTTTTTTCTGGTTTAGTGTGTCCTTCCCCTTCCTTTACCTCTTACCCAGTCTTAATTACCTGCTGCTTTGCATGTCATTAACTTGTCTTCTTCTATGAGACAAAATTGCAGTCAGATTCAAAAGACATTTAGTTCTTTTTTTGTTACTGACTGGAGAGGTTATGAAGTTGTTAGCTGAACTCAAGGCAATGGAACACGTAGCCCTGCTATTTTATTACGAGACCTTATATTATGTTTGAGAGCGGCTTTGGGGAGAGCTGTGCCAACAATTGACTAAGGCAGTGCTGCAATATATTGCTAGAAGACTTCTTTTACCAGGGCACAAACACTCAGCAGGGATTGCAGTTTAACCTCTTCTGACAACTCAGCTCACTGGGATCAGCATCCTCCGCTTGTCAGTGATATGAAACTTAGGCAGGAGGTTGTGCAAAGGGGGGACCTATGCACGTATCTCTTTGTGAGGATTGCGGGGGCATGATCGACCCAGATACACATTAGTTGAACAGATGAGGCTGATATGCGATTGAGCCATCATTGTCCTGAATCTCATATATGCTAAAGGTTTTAAAAATTGCTCTGAATGCTCTCCCAGCACCAGCATGGAAAACTTCTTTGTGTACATGGCCCAGGCGATCAGTCACGTCACCACTGTCACACCAGTGTCACACAGAGGGCAAAGGAGACAAGAGAGTCTGTTGCAATCATTCGGGCTGGATGTCTTAAGTATTCTCCATTCTAACCTGAGAAGGCTGCAGTGGATACTCTCCCCCTTTGGCTTTACAGAACCCTTTAGGTAGGTCATAGAGAATTCAGCATGGCTGGAGGAAAGACATGCACGTTGTGAAGCTAGCTTTCCCTTCCCTACCGATAATCCCCAAAATGCATCCACATGCTTGTGGTGTCTCTTTGCTCCCTTGAACAGGAGAGAGCTCTTGGGCTTGTGCTGGTGATTCCCAATGAGTTCTATGATTCAAACTGGGAAAGAAAAAAATTAGAAAGCTCTGCTGGTATTACCACTCTCTTTATTCTTCTAAGTCTCTGAAGTTGTATTATCACCTTCATGTGCTATGGTGAATAGATCCAGTAACTTATTCCATGTCCTGATGAATACTTCCAAAGGAGGCAAATTTAGTTAAATTACAAGACAAAGACATAAAGGGAACACCATCCTTCTCTAATTCAGAACCCTTATGAATTTCACTAGTAAATTCTAGAATGGTTCACCATTTTGTGCTTTCATATTGAAGTTCTGTACACTGTCCAAAGTAAAAAATTAAAGCCATTTTCTCATCCAAATACATCCTCATCTCAGCTTCCAGTGGCACAGCAAAATATTTTATACTTTCCTCTTCAAAAAATTGAGTTCTTAGATGCAGAAAACATCCCTCGCCCTCACTGTGTCTCCGTAATCCTCTTGCTGCCTGCTTGATGGCTGATTTCATTGCCCTCCCAGTACAAGGCTCAGCTGAGCAAGACAGAGCAAAACACAGCAGCTTGACTTTGGGGGACTTGATAAGCTACTGATAGGCTTCATCAGTATTGTTCTATGTACTTTTAATTTTCTTAGAGGCTGGAATAGAAAATAAGATAAAAGAGATGAAAATAAAAGAGAAGTCCAGATTAGGTTTGAGATTTTAAATGAAAATACATTGTTTTAACTCAACAGCATACAGTCCTTGGTCCAGTGTCTCTTATAGTCAATTGTCTTTCATTTAGTGCAACTTTCCTTTGACTTCAGGCAAGACCCTTGTTCCCGATGTAATAACTTATTTCCTTCTGTAGTGGTTCTTTTTCTTATAGCTATTATTTTGGGGAAAAGGAGTTGCATTTTTATTTTTCCTGCAAAGTTTCACCAGTGAAATGTATGAAAATAGAGTGAATGAACCCATAGACAGAGCAGACTAATAAAGAAAACCCTTACATGCTCTCAAAGAAACTTCATTTGTTCCCTTACTTTTTTTGTGTGTGTGTGTTTCATCAAATAAAAGAAGTTACTTCTTTCTTCCTTGTTCTTACTTTAGTTTCAAGTTCTTTTAATCTTTTTTAAAGGACAGCTGCTAGTCATGCTCTGAAGGTTAAAGTTGGACTTAAGCATCTTGCCCTGTAGAATGAAATGTGAAGTGAGAATTTTTCGGCACATAGACAAGTATTTTATATACTGTGATTTTGGTGGAAGGTTATTTTTTTTAAACAGTTCATAAAGTGACTGTGTTGTGACCGGAAATTGTTTCTAGAAGTCAACTACTAGATATTTTCTCCCTCCCACTCTCATTTATACTTTATAAGTTTAGTGAAATAAATACTGCTGAAAAAACCTCTTTTGGACTTCACTAATAGGAACATAACAACAAATTAACTGAAGGTTAGTGAAGTTTCACTGTGTTACCCGTGGCCTTGTCAATCTTTCTAGTCTTTTGGGGTTTTTTAAATTTTATTGTGGATATGATCATTTTCTTTCCCTTATCTTTTGAAAGTTTCTTTCAACACAAGCAGAAGGCAAAGGTATAAATCTTCAAATTCCCTGTGAAAAAAAGTCATCTTGTTTCCATCTTTCTTTTCTGTCCTAATGATGATGATCTCACTCCTTCTCTGTAGTGCAAAACCACATTTGTGGCCACCAATCAGTGTCAGGTTTTCAGCCAAATGTCACTCATGTCTTCAGCCTTCTACACCACTAATGATCATTAAAATCCCTTTGGGTATACAATATTTACACCTTCACAATTAGATAGCTGAGGAAAAATAAAGTGGGCAGAGCCTGCTGAATTATTTTGGCATTTAAACTACTTTCCTGCATTGAGAGTGCAAGCATATCAGTTCCACTTGGAAGAAAGTTAGTCAGTAATGAAGTCATCAGAATCTCATGTCAGCGCAATGCACTGAGCTGTCAGAAGTTTTCTGGTGGCTGTTGCTCCTCTCTGATTTCCTTTGTCACTGTTATTTTGTGTCTTCCAACTTCCCTTCCACTCTGACAGTCAGGGCAACTCAAGGAAAAGGTTCTTTCAATTACTTTGAAAGAGGGCAGGTTTAGATTAGATATTAGGAAGAAATTCTTCACTGTGAGGGTGGTCAGACACTGGAACAGGTTGCCCAGAGAAGCTGTGGCTGCCCCCTCCCTGGAAATGTTTAAGGCCAGGTTGGATGAGGCTTTGAGCAACCTGGTCTAGTGGAAGGTGTCCCTGCTCATGGTAGGGGGGTTGGAACTAAATGATCTTTAAGGTCCATTCCAACCTAAACTGTTCTATGATTCTATAATTCTATGACTCCAGCCATGCTACTACGATGTTTAACATCTTCTGTCATCCCAGGCACTGAAGTGGATGAATAAAAGCATGAGAGTAGTAAAAGAAAATCTGACTTTCATACAGTGCACAATTCTAATTAATTCAAAACCTGGTCTACAGGCAGTGTAGCCACCTATAGTATTACATAATGCATAAAGGCGCATCTGAAACTATATTTATCAACACAATCTTAAATGTCTCTTCTATTTAGAGCAAAGTAAGGCAACGCATTTCTACATGACCACATAATCCTCTGTGTAAACAGTCTACAAACCTAATCAATGTTAACAGAAGAAAGTTTGAGAGACAGACAACAGAAAACAGAATACCAAAATATTTTAAAAATAATAATAATATGAGAAGGACTAACTAAAGGAATTTTTGGTCACTCTGGAGTCATATGACAGCAGCAAAACCAATTTTATTAATTTTTAGACTTAGAGAGTTACTTTTTGGGACATAGGAAGAAAAAGAAATTACAAAATTGTGTACTTTAGATGACATAAAAATAAATGAGCCAGTGCTGATATTAGAAAGACTCACTTTCTACCTGCCACGTCCATTGTGAGTCTCTAGATATTCCTTAGGAATCAAAATCCATATGATGATTTACCATCATTAAAAAAAATAAAAAATAATTTGACACAGACAGATACTTTGCTGTTTCCATTATATCATTAAATCAATATAGAGCTGCTGCAATCCACTTTGCCCGAGGAAGGATGTATTTCTCTGCAAGTCTTGTTTCCTAGCTTTATTAAGTTGTGAATACAAGAATCATGCATGACCTGCAAAGGATATAAGGTCAGCTGGGTCACATCACTATTGGTATGTGAACCAGCTGTCAAAAATGCAATAACAATACACTCTGGGAGATTATGGAACTGGAGGACTCCAACATATGCAAAGCACAGAGAGCGATTTTTCAAAGAGGTGTGCACAGTCATCAACATCGGAGAGCAGAGAAACTAAATTCCTTCAGTGGATTTTCAAAATGTACCTTGTTGCACTAAGACACATGCAAACTTCTTAATTCAGTCTTTTTATTTTAAAAATATAATTTTAGTAGGAATTTATTGACATTTTCAGCCTTGTGAGTAACTGAGTCCTGCTACATAAATTCTCAGTGCTTTTCATGTCACATTGAGCACTATCTCCAGGCTATTCACAACTCTGTACTACTTCTGCTACTCTAATACTGTGAAACAAACAGCCAACATCTCACTGCTAGTTCACCAAAAATGTGTGACAATTTGTGATGCATTTGCAAACTGAGTGTTTTGATCAATTGTATGAAGACCATGTAACTAAACTAAGCAAATTTCTCCATACTAATAAATAATTCAGTGTAGTAATAATAACACAGCAGAGGTCAGTGAAAATTAGAAGAAAAAAATAGATAGCAGATATGTTAATTAGACCAGAACTGGAAAGACTTTTGTGATCTTGTATTCAACATTGTCATACCATACAACGTTAGTCACTAGCTGAAGGAAGCACTCAAAGTGGATGCTGAAATTTCAGGATGACCTTTCAGAGCTTTGTGCAAGACTCCACAATGTGATTTGGCTACATGTTAACCACTGCTTCGGAAGGGATGGTGCTATTTATGCCCTTAAGTATCCTCTTGAAATGGGGCTTTAATTTCTTAATTGTTCACGGACTCCTAATTCAACTTGCTTTAAGAAGGTTGACATTTTTCTTTCATTTGCAATCTGCTTCATCAAGCTGCTGTCTTCTGTGTTTCTCTTTGTAAATACAGTAAGGGTAAAACCTCTGTCCAACATACCTTAAAGTGTTATTCAACCTCTCATGAAATCCTGATCCTTTAGGGCAGTGTATTTCCTGTAGACACATGTATCTCACTAGCAGCTGTTCCCAAATATATTGAAGTCTTTTTTGAGGTTTTTCACACTGCTTTCCCATGCCTTTCTTTTTTTCCTACTGACAACCATGTCACATAAAAATGTTGTCAGATTAGCTTCTAATGGCTTTGAAATGTATCATAAGAGTGGGAAAAAAAAAAAAAGAGGCATTTCAAAAGACTGACTTGTTGCTTATGTTAGTCTGGTACTTTTTGGCAAACAACTATGAAAAAAACAACCATGAATCTTTGAATTTTTACTGTATAAGTGACACAAATACAAACCTCTACAGGAAATGCACACATTTAAAAAAAATATTTCTGCGACAAAATGGAGGTAGAAGACTGTATGTGCATGAAGAATCAAAACACTGATTAAGAAAAATGTGCATCTTTATCAGAGTATTCAGTTTAGAAACAGCATAAAGCAATAAACAAACATTGTTGCCACATTAAGGACTTTTAGCTACAAAAGCTACAGTAGGAAAACAAAAGCCAAGTACTTTACCTACATCAACTTGCTGGAAATTTCATATCCTCCATTTGAGCAGCAATGAATGAATGATAATAAAATGAAAGGCATTAGTCATACTGAATAGTTTGTAAATACCATGTAGAATCAATTGCTGGAAACTCTTTGGTAAATATTATAAACAAGAAATGTATTTGTAGACATTAGGCTGACTTACTGGCATGGAGATGAGTTACAATTATGGGTATTCTTTGCAAAGAATCATTCAGCCAGCTGTATCATGTACACATTAAATATTATTATATATATCACTAATGTTTACATATAGCAATGAGATGTACCCTGGGGAAAAATGAAGTTTTATAACACATTTGTCATTCAGTTTTATTTGTCAAATTACTAAATGTGATTCATCCATTCTAAGCTCCCACTCTTCTAGTAGAAATGTGTTAGTTTATGCAGCCTGTTTCCCTACAGTAGTGATTTTCAAACAAGGATCTGGGACACTGTAAAAGGTGTCTAAGAAAAGTAAATCTAATGGCAGAAGAATTAATTTCACTGGGCAGAAGTTCTATATTAGAAGATTTTGAGAAAAGATCAGAGTACCAGAAAACAGTAAGGTTACTATTTTGCATCAGTAAGACAGAAATTTATCCAAATCATAGCAATGTTTATCATAAAAATACAAGATTAATTTTAGAAACTCAAGATAGATAGTTTCACCACAGAACTCTGGAGACTTTTCTTCCAAGTAATACATCTCAAAGATATTTTCCTTATAAACTGAATTATACTTTTCTTATTTTCATCTTTTTCTTCCTGATTGTTCCCCCTTGCATCATCACAGTATCCTCCCTTTCTTTAGTGTTATCACTTTTCCAGCATTTGCAATATGTTATCGTGTCCCCTTGTTAATGATCACCTAGACATACTACACACTGGTAGCTCTTTTTAGGAGAGTCTAATGCTTCTCACTGTAGGAATACTCCCAGCTTCTTTCACCAAGAAGAATACTTCAGGTGTTAACTTTTGGACTCTGCTTCCAAAAACACTTGCCTTTTCCCAACTTTCAGTAGCGCAAATACCTATCATAAATACCACCATAATTTTTCATAATGTTAAAAAATTGAAGTCTTTAAATAGAGATTTTCAGATTGGTCTCCATCCTACATGACTCAGAGAAAATGTTTTATCAGACAATAAATTCAGTGAAATATGTTAGATTTTTTTTATGATGAGGAGAAGAATAGTATCAAATTATGAAACTGCTTTTGGCCAAAATATTTGGGAAAACATAATATGTTAATATACTGAAAAGTTTTCTTCTACACAGTATTTTTATTTTCAGAATTGTCCCAATATTTAAAATGAACTGCAAGGAAGAAGAAAAAAGATTAAATTATCCTGAAAACAATACAGAAGGGGGCTGAAGAAAACTTCTAAGTTTTTAGCCATGTGAGACAAACAGCTGAAATATATTTCCCAGGTCCCCAATGGAGGGCTGATCTAGCTTATAATCACATATCTTTTACACTTGAGTGTCTCAGCAGCAGGAACGTGTCAATCCTCAAATGTCTTGTGGGGAAGAGAAGAATTACTGTCCCATTTTGCAGGTGGGATGGCAGGGCAGAGGGGGACGGTGGCTCCTGGTTTTCAAATGCTGGCACTGATGGAAAAGCATCAGTCTTTCCTTCTTCTCATCCCACCCCAGCATTGCCCTTTTCTGTGTGCCAGTAGAAGCATTTGTGACACCACCAATCAAATCCTAAACCAGACACCTTCCTGTGTTAAAAATGAAATATTTTCTTCTTCTGTGGAAGGAGAGATGGCCAGAGCAGTTGCAGCACGTGTGCACTGCCTTGGGTTGCCGTGTGGCACCTCTACTGACTGTACTGTTGCTTTTGGTGGCAGATCTGGATTTTCTTAGCATGGAAAAACCTGAGCTAAAGCCTGTATGAGACTTTAGCCAATGTGCTTTATGCAAAGATGTCTCTGGTAAAGCAAGGAAACTGCAGCTGCATCTCCCAAACTTGAGGCAGTAACTAAGGGCTGGATCAGCCACCCCCTCAGTACTGAGCTGAGAACCTCCCTAACTTAAAGTATAAGTTTCTAGAGCTACAAAACACCCAGCAGTAGCCAGAAAAAAATTATTAAGTGTATTAAGTGCATAGGTAATATGAGTAATCTTATTAACATCCTTCCAGAAGTAACTCTAGTATTTACTGTATGCCAATAATATTTAAACAAAGATCTTTAGGTGATCTGCATTTTATTTTGTTAGTAAAAGTCAAAAAACAAAGGACAACGGGAAAATTGGAGCCCGTTATAGGAATTGTAACTGGAACTGTTTAAAAATAATTGAATGTGTAGCTGCGGATATAGCCTACAATGTAAAGTATCAGAAGTTACATTTCTTCTCCCTAGGGCAGAAAGAAGGGTGGGCTGGAAAGAAGGCTGTGTATACCTGACAGCATTTTGTTGGCACATACATACACAGAAGCGTTTCTTCTCTTCTATCTTATGTTGAAATTGTGGGCACCTGGGGATGCCCAGTGACCTGACCATATAACAGCCCTCTGCAACAGTACATCTTCAGGGTGGAGTTATTTTTTGACTCTTATTTCAGATCTGCATTTTACTCCATTTATCTTGACCCCACACAAAATCTGATGCTGTCAGTCTCTGCGGGATGGTGAGATTGAAAAGAGAGGTTAGAGGCAGCTTTTCACCTTCATTCACCTTTCTCATTTTCCCTGTTTACTGGTGAGGACCCAGCTCACAGGCACAGAGGTTTTTCAGAAAAAGCTAGAGCTCGTGAAGGCATGACATTTGTTCCTTGGCCATTGGTTAGCAACCTTAAGCTAGGGGACCCCTCTCCAAGGCCATGCCATGGATATTACTACCCCCTGTTTGTTGCTACAGATCCAGATTACTTAGAAGTGATTACAGTAGAGCTATGTAACTCAGTTATTCAAGGGTGTCTGGGGTGGTCCCTCCACTGCCTGCCTCTGGCTTCCCTCCTTGTGCCCAAAGAGACCGATCCCTCCAACAGTTAGGTTTGGAACAACTCCACTTAACTGCAGAGAGAAAGGATTAGGGGAGATGCCCTGTGAAGGCCAATTGAAATATCTAGGGGAGCACCAAGCTAATGAGGCTTCATTAGCCTGGCGTTATCTTGGCAGCCAGGCTCCTCATACCTTGTCTTGGCTAAAGCTGCTACTCAAAGCCAAGGGCCAATATACTGCCTGACTTCAGTGAAGACATGCTTAATGGGGCTATTACAATTTCCACATAAGGGAAATCCACCACTATTTATAACCAGCTCCGTACTTCAGATTCAGGCAGAATACTTCTGAAACTACATCCATCCAATATTAATAGCATCTGTCTCGCAGATTAACTATCACATTGTGTTTTTATTTAAACATCATCACTGAGCAATCACTCACTAAATTATTTAAAGGAAACAAAAAAAAATTGTTTTAAGGTCACAAGAAGGATGTCAGTGGGCCAGTGTTACTAAGCATTTTAAAACCTGGAAGATTTCATTTTAAGGAACTGTAATAATGCCTTTCTTTGGCATATGTAATTCTATATTTTATATTTATGAAGATGGACATTTCTGAAGTGTTTAATGAGCAGCAATATAGCTGCTCAGTTAAAATGCAGAGCCTTATACTATTTTTAATATTATCCAGTAAGTAACTCACTGCCATATGCTTCTGTAGTTTGACTGCCAAAGAACCCAGCAAGTTGCTTTGGAGGCTGCCTCTGAACTCCACACCCCAGCCAAAATCATGTCTGTGGTACAAGGCTATTGAAGTCCTACCAGTGTGGAACATAAAAATGGCCCCACAGAGAAGATGATACACTGAGACTCTGCTAACTCCATTGTAGGGGATGTGGCTTGGAGCAACACATGGAATCAAGGCAAAGCTTAAATATTAGGCATGCTACACTGGAAAATTACAGTACAATCTTGCAAACAGCAAGGTGCTTACTCCTCTTGGTTGCCAGATGACAACTGCTCCCCAAAGCACAAGCTACATACTAAACTCTCATGCACTGTCTTAGAGTACATTAAATGTTTTAGACCAGGACATGGCAAGAGAGCTGTTTCACTTTTAACCTCTGCCACCTACCTCTCATCTCAGCAGGTACAGGTGACTGGGCTAGAAACAGATGCATTAAGGTTAGAAAGTATCATCAAAATAAAGGGTGAACATGAACAGAAATTGAAAAAACCTGTTAGCTGTACATATGCATTTACTTTTTTTGTCTTGCTTTGCACTATATAAGTTATTTTGTACAATGGTTATTGTTGGGTATTGTTAGATACAATATTTAAAAGATTACGCTTCCATTTTGCACTGACTAAATTGCTTTCATAAACTGTGACAGCTAAGCAGTTCTATTCCCATCTTAAATTTTAAGACCAGGGAAAATAGTTCTATCTTTTGGTAATCATGAGGAGCGAAAAAAATTTCCAGCATTTTCGTTCAGCATCCGGGTACTCACTGATCAGCCCTACACTAACGGGAGCCCTGATATAATCTAAAAACCAGGCCCAAAGATGCATACCAGGACCTTCTTATGGTGAAGTTCCTCTGCCACTGTCATCCTGTGAGGACTGCAGTAATCAAGAGACACACCACAATAAGATATTGCTTGATTTCTAAACCAATTAATTTTGCTGTAGTAGTGCTGATTTGATGGTAGAAGTGTGATGCGATGAGGGCTCTGAGCTCAAAACCTTGTCATGTTTCTCTGGTTGCAATAGCTGGTCTATAAAAGATGGAGCCTTTTTACAGGCTTTACTTTGTTAAATGAAGACAGATAAAAATCTTCCCTCTCCTGTCAACAAAGCAGCTGAACCTCCTGTGCTTAATATCATAGCAAACAGAAATTAAAATAAAATCTACCTCATGCATACACCAGTCTTAGCCTACCTGGAGATTTTCTATACAATTTAATGTTTTTGGCCTAAAACCAATAATGATTGAGAAGGGACATAAGTGGAAACAAAGGAGCAACTAATCTGGAACAGATGTTAGGAAGCACTCCCAGCGCAGGAGAGCTGATGTGCTGAAAAGCTACCTGGGGGCAAGACATTAAAAGATGCCTCTCAAGAAAGCCTGTGAGGAAGAGCAGAACAACGGAGTAAGGCTTAATCCAGATACCTCCTCATCCTCCACACGTCTCACTTCACCACCTCAGGGGATTCCGCTTCTCTTCCACAACCCAGTTCTGTGGCCCATTCGACTCCACTTTAGAACAGAAGTAAAAATATGATGGAGAAATTCTGAGTGAATTTCAGAAGAAAAAGTTAAGAAGGAATAAAAGAACTGTTGCATTCTTTCCCCTCTAACAGAAATAGACAACTTTGTCCCAGGATGGGACCCAGAGGGGATTAAAACCCACCATCCAGTATCTATCCATGTCATTAGTACTTTGCTCATTAAACACGTAGTTTTCAGTCTGGAAGATACATGGGAAGTGAATCTTTAACCAATGCTAATGACCATGACAATAGCTATGCAATTTATAGTGTACTTTTTAGAATTTCTAAAATACCAAAATTACTACCCTGTTGAATATAGCACCCACTATGATTATCCCCATGCAGCCCATCCAGTTCTCCTTCATAATTAACACTTAAAGCATCCTGTAAAGTACTTTGCAATCATTGACGTAATTCTCCAAAACCAGGGGGAAGACAGGCCTAGCAAGGAGTCAGAAGGTGACATGTATTTCTTTGTCAGGGACCTCAGAACTCAGTCCTCAATTCCCACCCTCATTCTGCTAGGTTACCTTCTCAAAGAGGGAATTTGTGTGTTTGTCTCTTTTTAAATATGGACAGAAACACACTGGGAAATTCATTTTCTCAGGAAACCAGAGGATCTCTACTGAGTGGCTCAGGAGAAGATGTTCAGTTCAGTTCAGATGATCACACTCCTAAATCCTGTGAATGCTTCTCAGATTCTGTTTGTTAGTGCCCATGGGACATGTGCTAAGGACAGCAGTGGTGAGGGACCAGGAGGTAAGCTCTGTGTTGCTAAGCCCAGAGGTGGTCTAAATAATGAAGCCTGAATTAAACTATGGCACTTGTGACATATGAGTAACTAAAAGAGCTTTAGCAGCAATGTTCTTGCTCATCATCTCCAGAAGGCAAAACTCAGGCAACTCCAATTTATTGGCATTTCTAGAGTGACCAGTTCTAGGCCACCCTTGCAGGTAGTAGCAGGAAAGAGTGGTGCTTGTTTAGGGTGGAGTCTTAACCACTTTCTAGCCAGAGTCTATTCAGATCTTTTCATGCCTTCATGAGACAAGGGCAAAATGCAGAACCCCTCACTACCTTCACTTTTGTGGAGACTTGTTAAGTATGCCACCTGCCATAGAGAATGGGGTAACTCAAAGAAGAGGTGATTTGGCAGTCAGAAGTGTGTATCACATTCGCAGTGACTTCCCTTTCTGCTTGGTAGATGGGTGCATGTGGCTTTAGACCAGACAAAGATGGTTAGTGTGCACTACTTTTTGTCCATGCATCCCACTCTCCACCTTTCTGATGCAACATGGCAATCTGCCACAAAGGAAGACACCAATGCCAAACAGAGATTGACTACTTTAGCATTTCCTCCCCTCTGTCAACAGTATGCTGTGATCACATATTATCGTGTGCTTTGATAATATGGGATGGATCATGGTCACACAGTCTCTTCCCTTCATACTAGGGCTGCATCCTCTCGTGATTACTCTAACAGTTATTTTATTGTTTATGGTCTAACTTGTTTCTCATTTCATGGTTGCTGTTGCTCTAGATGCATCACTTCTCACAAAGAGATCAGGCAGTAAAGAAATGATAAGGAATAAAATACAAGAGTTTCTAAAAAGTAGTTAATTATCAACCCAAAGTCTCTAGTGTGTAGCAGTTTTGTTATATGCAAAACTTGCGTTTTGTGGAGGGTCTGAATACTAGATGTGATAGTATGTTGATAGATTGTCAATAGTATGGGGGAACTGTGTCTTTAGAGTGATTATGAGTATAGATATTATCTGCATTTTTCTAAAGCTACACCTACATTTATCTAGGTAGAAATATTAATTCATACTCTCTCGGTGTAATTTCCATTACAAACACATAAAGTCTGCTTTTTTCCTGATTCAGAAATACTCTTGTCTAAACTAAAAAATCCTGTACTACAGAAGAGATGCAGCATCGGAATTCATAGCCAAAAAATCCATGGAAACTCATTTTTTTTCTTGTTGAGCTCAGCACACTAAGCAAATCATTTGCATTACTGACAAATCAGCAATCAGTCAAGATGCTTAGAAATGAAGGTAGTTAAATCCTGATGCACATCCTTGCTTTGTGATTGTCACTGCAATGAAAATCCTTTGCAGCTGTCATGTAAGTGGATGACACAAACTATGCCTGGAGGGGATATGATTTAATTATGAAATGTTAAATTTTTGTGACAAATAACACACATGTAGCCAGTCAAGTAACAAGGGTGTGTTGAAGTAGGTTTTTCTTGTACATTATATGATCTCCTTTCAGTAACTAAATTCTAGATTCATGGTAGTTCATGCTTCCCCTTTGAAATCTCATGCAAGTTCCTAAATCTTCAGTGTTATTACTTTTCACTGTTGTTTGGTCTTCTCAGCCAGCAAATGCTGACTTGTGGGGCAGTAGGAGGCTCTTAGGCCATAGTTCTTTACAGGGATAAGTTTTTTCTGCTGTCCCAGTGTGGCCTGTTAATCTCAGGGCCATCACATATGATTGGCCTCTTCAGGCCAATCTCTCCTGCTCTTCGCACTATTTACTTTGATTGGGATTTGCTTCATGTTTGCTGCGGCCTTCATCTGTTGGATGCTTTCCTGTTGAGCCTCTTTGTTGATCACACGCTTTGCTTCCTTTTTCTCCCCACAATGTGGGGAAGCTGTCAGTTGAGCCACTTGCTATGTCCTCAAGCTTCTTGCCATGTTTACCCAGAAACCTCATGCTCTCTAGCCATTGCCTTGGACTTACATGCACCAATCTGTCCTTGGTCTGAGTTACCTGCAGAACTTGGATATGGTTGAGTTTTAGCACATTTGACATGGCTACCTGATGACTGGGCTAGTTCATCTTCCTATTAGTCTCTTAGGCTGTCTTCCATTGTTTCATGGGGACTCAGGGAAAGGTGGCTTGTGATCAAATTAACTCAGTGCTGAATATTTTTAAGCACTCAGTAATGTAGCATAACCCATTATGAGAAGCTTTCAGTTTCCTAACCCCAAGTTTTAATTGTGTGTTGTCCAGATAGTTTAACTTCCAGGCACTGAAATAGTAAGTGTCTATTAATATTCAGTGGGCCATGACGGTCTGTGCAGGGCATAGCAATTGCTCCAGGCAAGACATATGGAGGGAAGGATTTACCCCAAGACAAAATTATGTGCTTTATACCAATACGTGTAAGTTAGGGCTATAACTCTAGCATAGTTTACAAAAAGGTGTTAGAGACAGATGGAGAGCTGCATTTCACTGGCATAAAATGTATACATGCAAGTTAGGTTGTAGGCTTGTTCTTTACTGAAGCGAACTGTGGAAAAGACAAATTTATTCAAAATGCCTGGGATGGAATAAGTGACCCCAGAGCTTCTTTTCACAAGCTGTGTAAGTCACCATATGAATCACTAGCAACCCTGGCAGGCTGCTCCTTCTTCCTCTAGGGGAGACAGAGGCAGAGATTCATAACAGTGGTGTGGGAAATAATCTCCTGCTCATGCTTATGGGTGTTCAGCCTCCCTTGAAGCTTCAGGAAGCCCTGGAGCCACTTGGTCCCTTGGTTGTTTTTCTTTATGTAGGAAAGCTGTGTGCTGTCCTTCCCCCCATAGAATCAAGGCTACAGTCCAATAATAAATTAATTGGTATTTTTAGTATGTCCCCAACTCTGTCAAGTTGCCTGAAAACATAGTGAAGGTGTGGAGGAGGAGGGACAGAATGGAACAAGCCCAAAAAACCCAAGAAAATAAGCAAACCAAAAAACCCCCAAAGAAAAAAACAAGTTAATGCTCAACGCCTGAAATCCACTCTCTAGAGCAGATTGATCAGTGGTCTCCAGTTTTTCACGTTCAGTGCCACATGGTGTATGCGAGCCATGACAAGACTCTGAGGAATCAGGGAAGCTGGAGTCTGGCTGGCACATAAAATCATTCCTGAAGTGCCACTGCCTGTGACATGAGGGCTCATTCCAACATCCTTGCTTGCCTTCAGAACTTTTTTTTAACAGGTGCAGCAGATGAACTTCTCTTACAACCTTCCTTGCAAGTACGAGACCAAACCACTGCCAGTCCGGGATGCCAGATGACAGAAGAAGGTGGCTTTGCTCATACTAGCAGGACTCACAGCATTTTTGTGAATGAGCAGCAGGGACCTGCTTTTCTGCAGAAGGAAATACTGAACACTCTGATTTACCGTCACCATGGGACTGGGAGCATGGAAGACTTGGGCTTCCTAGCAACCCAGTCCTGGCACATGAACTCCACGGCATTCTCCAGGCTGAGAACCACCCTGAATTGCAGGACAAAATGCTCCAGCAGGGACTGGAAATCTGCTGCATCTCTGGAGTGTTTTATGTGCCCCAAACTCTTCAGTGACCTGACTGATTAAAACAGTAGGGGAGGATTAGCTCCAGCTCAAACCACATCTCCCATGGGAGGATGCCGAGGCAGGTCGGTCGGGGTGGTGGGGGTCATGTCACAGGCTCTGGTCTCGGGTGGGTGGCAGGGAGCCAGTACCAGCCTGCAGGACTGTCACTCCTCTCCTCCTTCCCAGTTCCTGACCCTCATCCCAGAGAGGGACAGGTGTCCTCCTGGTTTCTGAGAGCAGCCAAGGCAAGTTGGTCTGTGGAGAGCAGGCTTAGGTAATGGTACATGAAAATAATTTACAGTTCAGCTGTTTGAAAGGTTGAAGTAAAAGGAACAAGGATGTAAATCTCCAAAGGACAGATAATAGCACTCTCCAATAGGTCCTGTGGTTGTTTTAATAAATAGTTTATCTGGTCTTCAGTTTCTCTTAGTTGCTGGAGTTATGTGACTTTAGAAAATATCCACAAAGTATTGACAACTATTTTGTCACTTGCTTTTTTGACAAAGACCTAAAAATAAGGATTTTGTTTGGAAAGAGGGAATGGTTTTAAAGATTTGTTAGTTTAGGTTTCCCCTTAAAAATCACTTGCACCAGAAGCACAAGAGGAAGGAAAACTGCCTACATTTCCTAGCTAAGAATAACATCCATAACTACAGAAGAAATCCAGAAACAAGAGTTTGGGCCTCAACAGACCACTCACCAATCTTGTATCATAACCTTAGCAAATTTTAGATGAAAGAAACAACGTTCATCATTTAAATGTTGTGCAGACTTTCACAGACTTAGGGTCTTATTTTCCCCTGTCCTTCCTAAGAGTCTTCTGAGTTAAAATAACGACTTGTTGTTTGGGCAAAGAAGCATTCCTGAAAAGTGTTTGCTTTTGCTCATGAATTACTGATGGAACTGAACAGCTGGCAAATTAAGTAACCCTGGCACTTCAGAAAAAAACCCAAAAAAACAAACCAACCCCAAAAAATCTACTGACGTCTTCAATTTCAAGTTTAAGATCTGTTTATATTTTTTTAGAAAGAGAGTGGCTTTTCTGCTTTTCTCTCTACTGTTGTATGCTGATCTTGATTCAGCCTTCATCAGCTACATTTGTCTTTTGGGACTCATCCCCATCACAAAAAAGAATGACAGAAAAGCCAACAATATTGGATGATCTGGCTACAATATATTTTTGTTTTTGTAATTGTTTAAACATGGCTCCATACTGCAGTGTAGACGAGAACTAATTTGATTGTAGCTTTGAAGCTATAGTTGAATGTCTTTTTACAGTAAAATATTGAACTTACTTACACTTTTTTCGTACTATGGAGATAACAGCCACATTAACATATACAAGTGTCCTTGTTTAAAGAACAAACAGATTTGATTCATGTGCCAGATGCTGTGCAATTTTTGGTGATACAAGCCTACGGTCTGGATATCCCTTTCAGCTTTGACAATATTTGATGCTGGTGGTATAATTTTGCAGTTGTTTTCAGTAGCAGTGGGTTTCTGATGGACCACAAAGGAGCAATAGTGAGACACTGAACTCACAGCCTGAAGATGAAGCTAAAACCATACTATTTTTTTCAAAACTTTTTTTTCTTTTCTTCAGTACTACTGGAATTCAATAAATGACTCCTCATTAATAGATAGTAAGAACTGTTACAAAGGATACAATCATCTGATAATACTAACAAATATCTTGTTGAAGCATCAAATAGCACTGCAGTAGGTCTCATTTATATCAGTGTAGATCTGAGGCAAGCTGTGCTGTGACAAAGGATTTAACTCTTTGAAGCATCTCACCTCCCTCTTCCCAAAAATGAGCATGGAATTTGAATAATCCCAAATTCACTGCTGTGACAGAACAGATTTGGAAAAATTCTGAAAGTTTGGGGTTTTTTTTTAACCGTTGCTTTTATGATAAGTTTATATTTCCCATAGTGAGATTTAGTCCTTCTGCTATAAAATAAGACATCACGATAAAAAAAGAGGAAAAGGAAGAAAGAAAGAAAAAAGTTTCCTGAACTCCTTGTAGTATTCCCAGGTGACATCTCAGCATCAACTGGAAAGTTTCACAAGCTGTCCATGAACATCAGAGAGGCTGTGGCTTTAGTGAGTCAATCTGCTCACACTTCATCAGGAGTGTCAGGGGATCCTGATAAAATGATAACGATGCTGTGCACTGGGTAGAGAAGAACATAAATAAGCTACCTAATTCCATTTCTTTTAGTATTTCTTTATATCCATATGCTTGAATCATATCACACCAGCCCAGCCTTTGTACTCAGAGAGTTTCTCTGAATTGGATTAGGTAATATATTGAAAACCATATTTCTTGTAGTGCCTTTGGGGTTTGTGCGTGTGTGTGCATTATTTCCCTATGACTATGTTTTTGTGTATGCAGAAAAAAATTAAAAGCTGCTTCTCCCAGGCATTTTGCTAGAAATCAAGGTCATCCCCTGGGAGTCATTTGCTATAAAAGCTTGTGATGAATAGATTAATTTATGTGTAAAAATCCAAGACTATTATGGAAGTGTAAAGCAACCATTTTATTTTAATGGACAGCACAGTAAGTAGTCAGCACACAGGACACTGCTTTCCCCACTGAAAGCTCCATGTTAAAACAGCTTTGGGATCTTTCTCCTTTCACACTGGAAAGGGCAGTAGTGACAGCCACCAATCCCAATGCCACTTTGAGCAGCTGAGCAGAGGGCAGCACAGGAAGTACAACCTATCCCCGAGCACACAGGAGACCACTGATGTACCTTGCTTCAGTTTCAGGTAAAGGCATCCTATTTTATTTGTCTTTCCCAGATGGTGAACATTAAAGGCAAAAAACCTAACTAACATCAAGAACACTATCCCAGGGAAACAGTGGGTCCTTTAGCACCATAACATGAATATGCAAGTTCTTCACTTGAAGGCCTGTTTGAGATACCTGTAAAGTACCTGGTATTGTTCCAGTACATGCTGGTGAACTAATAATAGTAATTTTTAATTCCTTCTCTTTAGTGCTGGCCATCAAGATGCTTGCATACAGACAGGTATGATATTGCTTACCCAGGTGGCTTATGTACTAGACAAGCATCTGCAGACCCAGTACCTTGGATATTGTTTACTGCTTTCATTTACTTAGCACAAGTTTTTGCATGTAGTAATTCATAGATGTATATTACACCACTACCTAGTCCATAGCCCATGCACTCACTGTGTCCCGATGAGCAGCTCTCTCCTTCCATCCAGTGTGTGCCCAAGCAGGGAAATCAACGAGAGGAAAACAGAGTCAGGCATATTGCCCTTGGTTCACATACTTGGAACTGGCACCGACCTTGAAAATGGGAAGAAAGAGAGAAACAGGAAGATCTTTCATCATCCATACAGAACTTTTCCATAATCATGCAGTTGCAAAGGGGGAGTTCAGAAAACACAGTTGGGGATCCCAGAAAAAAATGGGGCCATCCCTTTTGGTTAGCAGCCCACAGTTGGATCAAATTATGCTGATCATGAAACTGTATCCTGAGAGAGGAACACAGCTGCAATTGCAGAGAGAGTCTTGGAGCATGCGTGGAGCAACTGGAATATTCTGGAAATGCAACTGGGAAAATTCAGGAGTTCACAGCTGAGCATGTGCAAAGTGCAGCAAGTCAAAGGTCTTCAAGTTGGCATCACTTGGGGAGATTTTAATGAGGATGCCAAAAGGCAGCACACTGCTGGGACATAGAACATTACTTCTACCAAGTTTCAAACTCTATGTGTTGGTCAAAGGGGCTGTGAAAGTATGTGTGAGTGTATATTCTGCCTGATAAATATCTGAAATAAAGCTGAACTGTTTTTACTGACACTTCCCAGGAGCAATCATCCCGATGTCAGCTCTTACATGGAAAATGTCATCTGGAACTATTCAGTTTAGGCAACTGAAAGTTGTATAACTGGAGAGAGAAGTGGTGGCTCATCTGCTTGCTTTCACGTTTCAGATGCCACTCACTCCATCTGCTGTGGTTTCTGGTTACCCTGGCTGCGCGCACTTCTGCTTGAGCTGTTGTTGACCATCAGCCACCAGATGTGGTCACTTCCGCCATATCCTGGAGGCCAAGAACCTCAACAGGGACAGCACATTACCCTGGAAAGTTATTCCCTTCCCCTTCAGCTGATGAAACAAGTCTCACAGCAAGTCAGCTTTTGTCAGGCTTTACATTTGTGTCAATTACATTTTCCTCATCCTTCTTCTCACTTCATCATGCTGTGCTCCTCCATTCCTCATCCTTTCAAGCACCGGTCTAATAGTATTTGATTCTGATTGTGTAGATCAGTAGTGATGGAACCAAGTATTGCTTTTTAACACAGTTACAATTACCTTATTTAAAGGGAACAAAAAGCCCCACAGAGATCTATACTTCTGGAAAGATTTACTCATTTTCACCGAAATACTAATATGGAGCCTGTTGCCTCCCTCTTCTTCATTGGATAAGATTAGTTTCCCATTGAGCCTCTAACTCTGTCTCATTAATACAGTGCACTTGACTGAGCAACAGCTACAGCTGTTCATTTTATATGCCAGGTATCCATCCCAAAGGCTAAGATAGACAAAATAACTACAGAGGCCTCCCCTTGAGTATGACCACAACGAAATGAACTCCTTGCTCAGTGGGAGGATAGAAGAAGAACAAAGAGTGGACTTTGCTACTTTGCCGGGAGAAGTTCAATACATGTTGGTCATGGATGAACAAGGAGGCATGGTAGGACTGGCACAGGCAGATCCTGCTCCCCAACTCCTCTCTCCCTCCCTACTATTGTTCTTGCCTCAACACACACTCCTAGACCCATGTAACTCAAATTTTTGGTGTCCTAATAGCAAAAAGACAATTGTTCTGCTTTGTGGGATTTTCCTCTTCCAGTCTGAACCGAGCAATGGAAAAGGGAGATCAGGAAAGGAAATCCAGACATAAGGTGATGAGCCATCATGAAATTCCTGACTGTCCTGCTCTCACGTACTTACAGATACCTTATGCTATCCTGCATGAAGAGTGAATGCACTTGTGCAGAGGTAAGAGATTTCATGGGACCAGAATTCAGATGATTTCTCTTCATATTTTCACTTAAAGCATCATTAAATCACATTTTAATCCAGACTCATATGGCTATTCAGATAAGTACTGCAAAACTGATGTAAATAAAGAGGAGCTTACGCTCTTACCTCTTAAATGGTTCAAGGGAAACAAAAGGTATATTTCTTAAGAGCCATGTCTCACTGTATGAAAGAATGCTGTGACTGGGTTGTCACAGAACTCTGAGGTAACAGGCTACATAATACAAATCTAAATAATACATGGGCAGGGGGGTAGAGGGATTAAATGTTTTGTAGAAACAGTGTGGATGAATGCTATTTCTACATCGAACACGGCAGGCGTATTTGTCTTAATTAACAACAAAGTAGAAATGGAGAGTGACCCAACATCAGCAGTTGCAAAGTTCCAAACACATAATAAAATTTATTTGGAACACAAAAATACATAAAATTCAGTGTTTATTCTGCTGTTGGAACAATGAAAGACTGAAATATGAGCATGCCGACTTCAGGATGTCTACCGGTACTTTTGGGGTTTGAAAACCCTGATGCTGAGTATATCAAAATCCTCATGGATGTCTATAATGGTCCTTCTACATATTGCATGTCTAGTATCTGTAGTACTCGGCAAATTTAGCACTGGTATATCCCTAGCATGCAGGCTGAGGTTTCATATTACTGATGAGGCCTTCTGCTTCTTTAAACATGGTATTAAGAGTACCTTAGAGTTCTGAGCAATATCACCCTTTTTTAGATCTGTCCATTCATCATAATATTGTGCCAGGGTTTGTTAGGTAAACTTGATTGACAGACACCCATCTTTATCCTCTGCATGGCTGGAGGTCAGCAATGGTGGAAGGTAATGCTTTTTTAATTAGCTGCTAGGGTATTAAATTTCCTTTGTGAGGATTGCATGTTGCATTCCTGTGAGTCACTATCTGAAGAGACTGTCTTTGCATTCTCTATTCAGTATAACACAGACAAATGGAGAAGAGTCATAAAAGATTCATATCAAAGATGTTTATGAAAAGTCTTGGATCTGGACAACCTCCAGGTTTTTCAGCAGTGACTGTAAGACAAGAAAAACAACAGCTTTAAAATGATGATAGAAACCAATTAAAATATATGCTTTACACTCTTCACCAGGAGTCACAAAGCCAAAATACCGGCTATAAATTGTGGACGCCATCTAAAGTCCTCTGTAGATACTGAATTCTCAGCTACAATCAAAAGGATCAAAAAAATATAGCAGGCAACAAATGTACATATAGAGGCAACAAATCAAGTGTTCAAGATTACAGTAACCTGCAGAATACCACTGGAAGTGGATTTTTCTTTATCTAAAATCACCCAGTACATAAATAGGTTGTGGCAAGCGCTCTAAAAATTTCCAACAATCCTCCAACAAGGCAGGGGTATTTGTATGAGGAAAACACATTTGAAAATTTATACAAGACTGTTTCTGATAAGCTTACAGCAGACTAAAGATGAAGGGAAATTGCAGAACAATGGAACAATTAGGCTTCCAGGTAGACAGGCAACAGGTTCTCATGCTCTTAAAACTTAAGTAGAGTCATTTATCGTTGTGCAAAGTAAAAATGTGTAAAGTGCTGCTACCTGGACTAAGCTAGCCCTACAATAAAAATTCATGTGAGACTCCAAAACTCAAGGACTTCCTTAGGAGTACTCTACCAGCTGTGGCTTAAGGAGCAGGATCATTAGTGGCAGATAGCACTGAAGATGATTCTCTTGAAAATAGGGTTTACTAGAACCATGGAGTGTACTTAGTATATGAATGCAACAGTGAATTTTTGGAAAAATGTCCCCTTTTTTTTCTGATGGAAGTTCCACCTAAAAAATGGTATCATAACTAAGTAATAGCTCCTGCAACTAATTCAATAAAGCTGTAACTCAGGCAGGGACTCATTTACACTTAGATTATCCCTGTAACTCAGAAAAAGTTGAACAAAATGAGGCCATACATTCTGTGCATATAAACAGTGAGATCTGGCCTCAGTCCAGGTGGTGTTATATCCCATAGCATGTAGAAGTATGTGCATATGTTAGTGTAAACATTCATAAATATACCTCAGCTTTCCCTTCAATAAGCTGACTTCATAAGTGTTTTCACTTGAACTAGGGAATTGCTACTTAGAATAACACTTCCTAAGATAATGTCCCAGTGAGAGAAGGAAGCATAGGCTGATGATAAATCTTGCTCATGCACAAATTAGTCTGTCTGTAAGGGAAAGGGCTCTGCAGACAGGACTGGAAACACTCTGATCTCCAGCTAGCTCCAGGTGGTCTTAGCCAACTTATTAGCTACGGTGCAGAAAACTAAACAAAAATGCGTAAAAATGTCCAGGATAATCAAATAATGTTGCAAATAGGTTCTTTTGAATTAAGCCTACAGAATGTTCAAAGACGTTTGTAAATTACTCTCTCTGTTTCCCTAAGCATTTTCTGTGTGAATAATGCCATGTGTCATGTGTCATGTGTCATGAAGAACTTCTGTAGAATATTGCAAAGTTTTAGCCAAAGTTGAAAGTGTTGCTTCATTTCTTCTCTTTTCACACACATACACACAGAGTCATAACGCTTATTAGTAGAATGTATGTGCAAACTTCTAAGCAGGTTTAACAAGTTATTTTTGTTTGTATATATATATGATGATGGGAAATGAAAATGCAGAGAGGGAAATAATATTTATGGGTAATAGTTCAATTTTAAAAATATATGGAGATCATAGTTTTCAAAACAAGAATTAGTTGCTTATGAAAAAGGAAAAAAATGAACAGAACTGTTACTTAACTCTCAACTTCCCTATTGTTTTTATAGGACATTTTAAAATTTTTAAATTATTTGTGATACTTTCAGAAGTTCATTTAATTGATTTTCTACTTCTTGCTTTTCCTGACCTGTTTGCTTTTGTATAGCGTGATGGCAAGTAGTATCTGTCATGCCAGTGTGCAATGATTTCTGGATTCTTGGTTATTCTCAGCATGTATTTACAGTGTACAAAACATGGTGTCTGCATTTCAAGTATACAATACACTTTCTGTTTTAAGATGAACATAGACTTCAAGATTTAAGGCAGCATGTCAGTAATAAATAAGGCAGGACACTCACTGGATGTTTTTACCTTTTCTTTCTGCAGTGATTCAAATTTGGGAGAGAAAAAAAAGAAAAGTTGTCTTTACTTTTCCATCACATTTAATTGGCCTGTGGAAAATGCATGAGTCTCACTCAAGATTTATAAACAAATACACCATTATGTTTCTCATTAGTTTGAAGAATACCTGTATAAGTGGTAGCTGTCAGATACAATAAGTGCCCCCCTCCTTTTTTGCTTATATAATAAGCTCAGCATTCAAAAGACTAATCACTACACACTGATCTACAAAGCATCTTATTTCCTCATCAAATTTCCCTGCTGGGCTTAGCCATGCTTGTCAACTTCCCAGATCCCCCTTTCAATAACTGATTTATTCTTAGCATGTTGCCAAAACGCATTCCTAGGAGTAAACCATGGGAGAATGAAGTTCTAATTTCTTTATCTCACTCAAGAAGAGGTTGCTACCTGTGCTCCTGGGAAAGGTCACAGGTAATTTTGGATGCAGGTTCCCTTGAAATAAGCAGGCACATTGGGATCCTTTGTCTGCAAATACAGATGACCACCAAAGATGACAGAGAAGAAAAAAAAAAAAGAGGGGAGAGGAGAGGAGAGGAGAGGAGAGGAGAGGAGAGGAGAGGAGAGGAGAGGAGAGGAGAGGAGAGGAGAGGAGAGGAGAGGAGAGGAGAGGAGAGGAGAGGAGAGGAGAGGAGAGGAGAGGAGAGGAGAGGAGAGGAGAGGAGAGGAGAGGAGAGGAGAATAAAAAGAAAAGGAAAAAAGAAAAAGAAAAAGAAAAAGAGAAAAAGAAAAAGAAAAAGAAAAGAAAAAGAAAAAGAAAAAGAAAAAGAAAAAGAAAAAGGAAAAGGAAAAGGAAAAGGAAAAGAAAAAGAAAAAGAAAAAGAAAAAGAAAAAGAAAAAGAAAAAGAAAAAGAAAAAGAAAAAGAAAAAGAAAAAGAAAAAGAAAAAGAAAAAGGAAAAGAAAAAGAAAAAGAAAAAGAAAAAGAAAAAGAAAAAGAAAAAGAAAAAGAAAAAGAAAAAGAAAAAGAAAAAGAAAAAGAAAAAGAAAAAGAAAAAGAAAAAGAAAAAGAAAAAGAAAAAGAAAAAGAAAAAGGAAAAGGAAAAGAAAAAGGAAAAGGAAAAGAAAAAGAAAAAGGAAAAGAAAAAGAAAAAGAAAAAGAAAAAGAAAAAGAAAAAGAAAAAGAAAAAGAAAAAGAAAAAGAAAAAGAAAAAGAAAAAGAAAAAGAAAAAGAAAAAGAAAAAGAAAAAGAAAAAGAAAAAGAAAAAGAAAAAGGAAAAGAAAAAGGAAAAGGAAAAGAAAAAGGAAAAGAAAAAGAAAAAGAAAAAGAAAAAGAAAAAGAAAAAGAAAAAGAAAAAGAAAAAGAAAAAGAAAAAGAAAAAGAAAAAGAAAAAGAAAAAGAAAAAGAAAAAGAAAAAGAAAAAGAAAAAGAAAAAGAAAAAGAAAAAGAAAAAGAAAAAGAAAAAGAAAAAGAAAAAGAAAAAGAAAAAGAAAAAGAAAAAGAAAAAGAAAAAGAAAAAGAAAGGAAGAGGAAGCAAGAAAGGAAGAGGAAGCAAAGAAATTGACCAAGCAACAACCCGATCTTCTGTGTTTGCATTAACATCAGCTACAGCTCCTAGGTAGTGCCAAACTGGAGTTCAAAGACAAAAACTTCCCTGTCCTCTAACCCTCAGCAGGGTTCTCCTGGTTAAACTTGAGCCTTCTCTGTCATCCTGGACAGACAGCAATGGCCAACACTAACGTGCTCAGCTCACATCCCACAGAATGAAGAAGGCCAGACAGATACACAGAAATGGCTTTTCTTTGGATAAATGTGGCTTGTGGGTTCAAAGGCAGCAATGAAGCACTGTTATCCAGATATGTACTCTTCTGCAAGTTTAAACAAATCTACATTGAGTTGAATGAGCACATCCCTATGGAGCAAGAGCTGAAAATGAGCATTTACTGACCTTCTAAGCATTGACTAAGTGAATTAGGGATAGATTATTAGATTTGATTAATGAGAGTCTTGCTTGTCCTTTCTTCTAAGGACTAAGCTTATTGATTTAACAGTCTTGCCTATTCTCTTCTGATGTTTTATTTATTGCTGAAGTACTCATTTATTATATTTACATATATGGAATGTAATTGAAAACCAAACAGCAAACAGAAGGAAAATCTATAGCTTTTCAGTACGGTTTTTCCTCCTATTTAATGTCTGTTATGGGTTTCACAACATAAGCTCCACATCAGTTGAACAGCCTGAAGCACAGCCCTTAGCAAGGTAAGTCACAAGTGCCTTCCTTCCCTGTAAATACATCTGTGGTAGCTCCCAAGCCTACACATTCCAGGAGCATTTTAAACACAATGCATGAGTTGCCAATTCCTACATGAAAAATATTATTTTATTCAGATGACAGTATATGAAAGATAAAAGATGTGCTGCTGTATTTTGTTGTTGTTCTCTAATTTTGATTTTTACCTTATTTGTTTGTTCTAAATTCCTAGGCAGGACCTATATACTAGTCTGCTATATCAGAAACTAAATTATTGATTTTCTCCACCTGCAATAAAATAACTATTCTCTGCATCTCTGCCTTAAAGCTCCCAAATGAAAGGGAACTCTATTAATCCCAATATTGCTTTGGATCAGAACTCTGTTTTACTCATCATAAGACAACATTCACTATATAATCAATGATCTGCTTAGAAAATTAAGATGACAGGTTTTTTATGATCAGGGATTTGTGGTTTCCTTTATAAAAATTAGTCTCAAATCTTGACATTTCTTCTTCAATAGGATGAGTCTAGCTCTACGGAGAACAAGGAGAAAAAAAAACAGATTAAATCACAGTGTTTAGACTATGTATGCGTGGATAAGGCTTCTGGCTGCCAATCCATTTTAAAAGGAGGAGACAAGATATAAAGGCTGTTTCACTGTTGTTGAGGTTGGACAAAAGAGCAGTGCAAAGACAGAACATCTCCTTCACAGCTAAAGGGTGTTCTCAATTCTCCCTCTCTCTTGTTCTTATCTCCCTCTCAGGTTACTGCATTTTCTGTTCCCCTCATGCCATTGCAGTAGTGCTGAGGACAAGTGAGATAATGCTTGGCCCAAATCCAGGCAATCATTTTGGAGTAATTAGTTTAGGCACTGCACACCCAACCCTTTTTTTTTTTTTTTCCTTTTTTTTTCAGGTAGGTATCAAGTGGCTCACGTTACCTGATTACCTGCCTGTATTTGGATGGCCAACACCAAGGTTCAGTTAAAGCTCGTCCCCAAGTAGCGAGTGAGGACTTAATTGATTGTGTCAGTTTGTTCTAGGAAGTCTGGCTCTACTGCAATGAGTTATTTCTCCTCCTGCTGCTGTATGCAATCTCCCTTTTGCTGTGCTATTTCTTTGGCACTTCTAGCTCAAGAACAAAGTCTATACTGTGATGACCTTGGAGCTGCTGTTAATTCTGATATTGCTTCTTCTTTGAGGTTTTTTGTTTTGTTTTTTTTTTGTTTGTTTGTTTTTCATTTATTTGGAGAGCTGGGGAAGAGCAACGAGTATTGTGAAGGACAAGCGATTCTTCACTCTGAGAAACCATGGGCACAAGTAGCCAGGTGTGCACTTTTCAAGTGGATGCTAGGATTTTAAAAGGTACACAAAGTGAGCATCTCCTGCCTTCCCACTGATTTTCACAGAAATTTGGCAGTTGTGCATCAGAAACACACTCCTCTTACATTCAATCCTGACATGAGAATTGCTGTGTAGGGACAGAAGATGGCCACTGCTGACATACACTGCATACAGACAGTGCGTCCTCACTGGGGCAACGTTTTTGCACTACTTGCTCTTTCCTTCCTCATCCAGTGCTCTCTGACCAGTCCTTTGCCACTCCTCCCCATGTACCCCTCTAGCCTGGGGTTTCTCTGAGACAAACTCCTCTCCTCACTGCCCATTAACAGGCAACAGCATCTTTCCCACACCCCTTCTCCTACGTACCTCTTCCCTGACCATGGTGGGCTCTTCTAAGGGCAGGACAGAGCTACATCTCCACCTCATCCTCACCTTGCCTCTCTGCTGCAACTGTGAGCAAGGCTACAGCTTTATGCCAGCTGCGAAGGTAGCCTTGTGCTGTGGATATATACCCACTAGGAACTGGGCTGAGGCCACTAACAGCTTCACAAAGACAAAAGAAGAGCTGTTGGATGCTAAAGGCTTCCAGCCAGTACTAGCCTGGATCAGATACATACTGGCAGCCTCAAGGTGCATGGCTCCAATTTCCCATTACCAATTCCCCTGAGCTGCTCAGTCTCCCATGGTGAAAGCTCTAATTTAGGAGAGATCATGTAGGGCTGCATTGTTCTTGTCCTCTGCTTTGTTTCTAATTTTTAGAAGCAAGTCCATGAAGTCTTGCAGCCAGATGCCTGGTAGCTCTCAGGTGAATGTAAGCAGGCATCCTAAGAATAGTTCAGCTCAAGAACTAAAGCTGTAGTCGCTATTTATATTCCTAGAAATCAGAGCAAATAGCATTATTTCAGTCCCATTTCACCTAGCTGATTAGCTTTTCAAGCCAGGTGTGAAAGAATTTGAATTCATCAGCTAACTTGGAATAGCATAACCCAAGCAATGGAAATAAAACTATGGAAAGACAGTTATAATTCTTTAAATAATTGATTGCAAGTGGCTAGGTTTTGGTAGCAGGGTGGGAGCATAGAGGTGGCTTCTGTGAGAAGCTGCCAGAAGCTTCCCCTATGTCTGACACAGCCAATGCCAGACAGCTACAAGACGGACCCAACGCTGGCCAAGGCCGAGCCAATCAGTAATGACGATAACACCTCTGTGATAACATATTTAAGAAGGAAAAGAGAAAAAAACCCGCACATTTTGCAGCTGGAGAGAGGAGTGCCGATATGTGAGAGAAAACAACTCTGCAGATGCCAAGGTCAGGGAAGAAGGAGGGGGAGGAGGGGCTCCAGGCGCTTGAGCAGAGATTCCCCTGCAACTTGTGGTGAAGACCATGGTGAGGCAGGCTGTCCCCCTGCAGTCCATGGAGGTCCATGGTGGAGCAGAGATCCACCTCTAGCCTGTGGAGGACCCCACACCAAAGCAGGTGGATGGCTGAAGGAGGCTGTGACCCCGCGGGAAGCCCGAGCTAGAGCAGGTTCCTGTCAGGACCTGTGGCCCCATGGAGAGAGGAGCCCACTCCAGAGCAGGTTTGCTGGCAGCACTTGTGACCCTTTGGAGGATCCTGTGCTAGAGCAGTCTGTTCCTGAAGGACTGCATCCCATAGAAAGGACCCAAGCTGGAGCAGTTTGTGATGAACTGCAGCCTGTGGGAAGGACTCACGTTGGAGAAGTTCGTGGAGGACTGTCTCCCATGAGAGGGACCCCACGCTGGTGCAGGGGAAGGAGTCCTCCCCCTGAGGAGGACACTTGATGAACTGACTCCAACCTACAGTCCTGTTCCCCTGTGCTGCTAGGGGGGAGGAGGTGGAAATCAGGAGAAAAGTTAAGCCCAGGAAGAAGGGATGTGTGGGGGGACAGTGTTTTAAGATTTGGTTTTATTTCTCATTATCCTCCTCTGATTCAATTGGTAATACATTAAATTAATTTTCCCCAAATCAAGTCTGCTTTGCCCATGACGGTAATTGGTGAGTGATCTCTCTCTGTCCTTATCTCAACCCACAAGCCATTCATTATATTTTCTCTCCCCACTCCAGTTGAGGAGAGGGAGCGATAGAGCAGCTTTGATGGCCATCTGGCATCCAGCCAGATTCAACCCACCACAGCAAGACAAAAATACCTAGAAATATATTTGCAGTTAGAATTTGATCCACATTTTGGGTAAGAGGTGAAAGATGTTCTTTCAAGAAATAGTAACTATGTTAATACAATTTTGTTCAAGATGGACCTTGGTAATTTCAGCGTTCCTTGATTTCTTTAGAAGAAGGCCAAATTCTGGACTGGCGTGAATGGATTATTTCCTTGGAAGCTGGCAGAACTGTGATGGTTGCAACAGCTGAAAGTCTTGCTCTGCACTGCATCAGCACTATTATTATTGCAATTTTCATCCAGTAAAACTAAGTAGATCAACATAATCATGACTGACTCCAAGTTTTTCAGCAGCGTAGGAGAAATTGGATGTTACTCTGCAGTGGATGAGGGTCCAGGGACAGGCTCCTTCTGCCAACGGAAAGACAGTAGGAGGAGAAAGGCATGTTTAAGATCAAGAAATGTGGGGAGCTCGGCTTCCTGCTGCCCCTGCAGCAACCAGGGGAATAAAAGGGAAGGAGCAGGGCTGTTTTGGAAGCGACTGTCCTGTCCTCACGGTCATTGGTAGCTGCCCCACAGCCTTGCCCTACACCAGCCCCAGACAGGCAGTTCCCGGGAAAGGGCTGCCTGAGCCCAGGCAGCCCCTCCAGGCCCAGCCTCCTCTGCCCACAGCCCAGCCCCAGCCCAGATAGCACACCCAGAAAACATTAGCATCATGTCTACGGGTGCTTTTATCCCACTACATACTGGGTGTGTTTAGAACCTGCCCGCTGTTGGAGAAACATATGCATCCTTGCCTGGCAAAGGAGCCCCCAGGTCTCACTTGGGAAGCTCTGCCTTCTTTGCCCCACTGCCTCTCCAAACACCCTCCGGCAGCTCAGCAGTGTGCACACCAGCACCAGCGTCCTCACTGCAGCCTTTATGCAGAGGACAATTACCTACATTGTACCTCAAAATCTTAGTGGCACAAAGTGAAATAACAGTACAGCATGAAACAGAAATGGGGAACATATACAGCATTACCTGACTTGAAAGGACCTCTTCTTTCATTCATTAGTAGCCTTTATATTAGGGATGTGCAAAAGCCCAGGGTCCACTTCTGCTAGAGGAGAAGGAAGGTTCTAAGATTAAAATGAAACGGTTCAGCCTGATACACATTGGCTTTTCTGGGTTTTTTATAGAACTGAGGGACGAGAGCAAAGCAGGCTCCCGATATTACCAGCAGGGTCTAAATTTAATGACATTTTTCTATCAAGACAAATGCTGTTGGTTTCTCTATTCCTTTGGCTTTTTTCTGAGCTCTTTCAAGCCTTCTAAGAAATACAAACTCCTAGTGTCTGATTTTGATGGATCCATTTTCTGGTAGAATGCTAAAAAGATAAATAATGTAATTACTCATTTCTTACGGTGCTATATCTGAAGCATAACCAAGAAACATCAAGAAGAGATTGCATGAGCTGATGGAAAAAATCTGGAAAAGCCCAAGGAGATGTGGAACTGTGGATCAATCACCTTGCTGTCTGACCCACTACATGGCATGATGTCAAGTTAAATTAGTTAGAAAGGACAGATTAGGATTTGTAGTTTAAACAAACAGAATTAGCAGTGGATAATCCAAATTTTGCCAGTGGTGTTAAGAAAATTGTCAACAGGAATATTGTTATTTTCATAAATAATATTGTCAGCCTGGGGGGAATATATACTTCTTAACAAATAATCTGAATGTCACAAGGACATGATCTAGTCATTATTTTGGACACATAAGACATCAAAATTTATGTAATTTTTTTCCATCACTTTTGAGAGCATAGTCTTATAACTGAATTAGGATTTGCAGCAAGTTTGACAGTCCAAAATGGCATATTATATATATTTTGCTTTTTGCTAACCTACTATTCAATGAACAGATTAGAAAAGGATGTGAAAATCATCAGGCAGACGGTCTGACAAACCATTTATCTCAACACCCTGTAAAGATAATTCTCAGCCCTCTAAAATGGATTGAAGAGGTTCTGGCAGATAAACAGACTGACAATAAAAATCTCTAGGGAAACATTTATTTCCCATCATTTCTAAAGAAAGAATGGATTGCAGAAAAGAACTGGCTACACAGGTGTACCATCTTCAGTACACCATTTAAATCTCTCTGTTGCCCCTGAAAAGAAAGGATTCTGTTATTCCACAATAAGGGAAATCATAGACAAGCGTAGGCTTGGTCAGGAAAGAGCTAAATAAAAGCAAATTTTTGTATTTTAAAACCAGACACAAGAATCCATTAGCAATTTTCCTGATGGCTGGAAATACTCAAAACACATTTGAAAAGGAAAAGAACTGTGAATAGACAGACTTACTCTGAGGCACTATTAATCATTGATATCTTCATTTAATAGCCATGATGGTCTTGACTGCAGCTGCACTATATATCTGGAGAAGGGATATATTGTGCAGCATCAGGAGCTGTATGGATGGGAAATTGTGACCTTGAGAGCTACAGTTCCTTCTGTGTGTTTTCTGTTTGCTGGGAAAAGTACCTCACAGTTACTTGCTTATGGTCTGTATTTTGAAGACAGGATGGGGAAGGAAGCTCTCTCATCTCTTGCCCAGTTGCTGTGTTGGAAAGCATCTGCTTCCTAACGCACTGTCTACTGCTCTCTTGTCTCTACTCACTCTTCTGGACCCACCTTCCATACAGCTCATGCAGGGACTCTGAAGGGGCTTCCTTTAAGCACGACTTTTAGCACAAAATCTATCCACATTTAGAAATGAAAACAGATAACTTTTTATACCTGGTGTAAGCAGTGAGGAGCTTTTGACCACTTTTCAGCCTCAGTTCAGTTTTAAAAGTTTAGACTTAATCAGTGAACCTGTGAAAAAACAAAATTAGGGTGCTTTGGGGTTAACTCAGTCGTGACTTTTACAAAAAAATCCATGCTCTGACAGCTTCTTACTCCTTCTGTCGTGAATATTTTGTCTACTGCTTTTTCCTGGAACATGTAATCTCGTTTCAACAGCCCAATATAAACATGACTCCTCTCCTCCTCACTAGGTCAGAGGGAATTATTTAACATGCTAGAACACACCAGCACCAGTTACTTGTGTCCTGACAACCGAAATTTTGAGAAAAGAGAAATGGAGGAATCCTGTGAATGTTTGGAGCCATTAAATGTACATTTGAGCACCCTCAAAGCTACTATTACCAATTAACAAAACTCTGGCAGAGTATTGAGGAAACTTGCCATCCGACTCTGTAAATACCCACCCACATGAGAAGGGCTGCGCAGCTGAGTGGCCTCACTGGGTTTACTGCCAATGCCCATGTGGATAAAAAGTTCCCTACTTGCTTAAGCATTTGCAGGAATCCTAATCTTCGCCTGTGCTGTTCCTATATGTGTGACATGAAGAACAGTTCTGAGACTTTTCATCACTTGTCATATTTTTGTAAATTATCCTACACATTTTAAAGTGTTCATTATTCCAGTAGTAACCATGTTTACGCATAGACACACCAGATAGGTCACGGTATTTGACTCTGGACTTCTTTTTTAATTAGTTTTGCTGACCAGGGACCCACTGTTGTTGAAACAGATGTTGCAGCCCAATAATAGCTCTCAGCTGCCAGCAGCAAACTGTGGAACTCAGCCCTCGCCCTGCAGAACAAATGAGGGTAAGAAGGGGCTGGTGAGCACCAAACAACACGGACACTCCACAACATGTGTGTTTACTAGCTCTGTCTGAAGGCACATAAAAATTTAAACGTACCTCTTTTTCTCGTCTGAAATATAACAACTATTTCTCAAAAAGGCATGTAATGCCACAGAATAAATGCATTCTTTTCATTGCTTCATCCTGCATACTCGTTTAACTATCTTATTTTGCTATGAGTCACGTGCAGCAGGGATCAGACAGGCCCTTCCAGACTTTAAAAGAAGAGCTAGTGAAGCTCAATCTGAAGACTTCAGGGAAGGCATCAACAGCTCATGTCCTGTTCAGGCAGGTACAGAAGGGAACTATAACACTTGCTTTCCAAGGCAAAAATGAATTGACTTCCCTGTGAACATTCATTGGATCTTCTTAGGACTGAGGATCTGAGTCAAAGTGCTGATCATTTTAAATCAGTATCCTCTTATGTATGATAAATCCCTTATTACAGGGATTGAAAGACATATATATTTTTTTCTACCTGAGTATGATACTTTTTTACTTCCATTTATGTCATTAAGTATCTTAGATGCAGATTATATAAAACCACACTTCATTTTTTCTGTCTTGTATGTTAAATTATTACTGTACAGTGTTCCTTTAAAACCTTCCTAAGTCTTGTAGGCTATTTCTTTCACCTTAGAGTGAGTTATTCAGTACTATTAGCTCTTCTTATGTATAACTCATTTTATAACATCAATTAAAATATTACATAGATCAGGCATAGTGATGATCTCTCTGGACATGTCTTTGTACCTGTTTGTCTTTCAACAAGGGTGTGAATATCTTTCTTAAGTTGTATGGTATATTAATTTACTAGCAGACACATTGATGTTGTAGAAATAATGTGTTTCTGTAAGGTTTCCTAACCTGCATGCAAAAGTAGGAGTATCAGTAGGCACAGCTATTTAACAACAGACTGCTTTTGCAGTAGTGGTGCTTACACTGTGCTGGTGGAGAGCAAATTAGATAACAGCTTGTGGTGTAATATGGTGTCAAATTTAAAAAAGCAAGAACTCATAATGCACATGGCTACAAAAACACAGAGCCACAAAGTCTCATGTACAGTTACTGTAAGGCTCAAATTAGGAAAATGTTCTTTTTTTGGTATTTTAATACCACAAAAATGCCAATAAGAATTCAGAAAAAAAACAAAACAAAACAAAACAAAAAAAAACAGTCAAGAGAAAGCTAGAAGGGCATCTGAGGAATGGAGGAGTGTTGGACTGAGCTAGCATTAGTGATGTGGGAGTGGCTACATGATGGAGGCAAACAGAACACCCAGCTGAAACACAGGTGCCATTCTGCAAGTAATTTGATTTGGCAAAGCTACATTTTCTATCCCATCAAGGGCTTTTTCAGCACAATCAGTGAGAGCTCCCAATCCCTCTGTCACTTCAAAGTGCATCTCACTTTGAATGCCACTGTGATTCATCACAAAAGCCCTCCTGGGATCTCAGCATTGTTATTTACAATTATCAGAAGTGTTTAAAGCAGTAGATAAACATTAGGGTGAAGAAACACCACCCAACACAGATCAGTCTCCTGGAGAAAGGGATAAACCCAGCCTCCCACCATCTCTCCCTGCCTGAGCTCTTGTGCCCATGCAATCACACCATGCATGGTTGCTTACAAGTGGTTCAGGCAGACCAGTGGTTTACCCTGGCTCAGCCGAAGGCCACCCAGTCTCTGGAGACAGCATGAGGGGAGCACCAAGCACAGGCAGCTGATGGAACCAGGCATGTGGACATCTTTCCCTGCCAGCATGTCATTAGTGCTGGGCAGCGACAGGAACAAGCCAATGGGAACTCAATGGGATGAGGAGTCTGCTGCTTCCTTTGTGGCTGTAACAAGATGGCAGTAATATTTGGGTATCCACTGCATCTATGACATCTCGATTTTAATGGGCATCTGTAGGCACAGCAAAAGCAAAATGAAAAGGGAAGGATTTAGGATGAATACTGGCTTGGGAACGTTTCTCTAACACATATACAATATATAAATCTGTCTAGTAAAGCAAGTACTGCAGAGATTAAAAGGCTTGTTCAGTCCTGGTCTGGATGAAGCACAGTAGACCACGGAAGCCACAGCCTTTCCTCTCTTCCTGACAAACACAGTTTTCCCTGCTCACAGTGATTGAGAATGCGGTTCCAAAGATCACTTCCCAGCCTCACTGTTTTGATCATGTTACAGCTTTCTCTCTTTGCCTCGTCAAACATAAGCTAACAGGCTTCATTTCACAGCCCACTCTTGTCTCAGAGTCAGCACTGAGAGCTCAGCTCCCCCAAATCCATCTGTGTTGAATTTTTACATTTGTAAGCAACCACATCTGTGAAACTCCTCACATTGGGAAGAGTTTGCTGTAAACATCCACAGTGTCAGCTGCTTTTCAGACCCTTTCTCAAGACTCCTTTGCCCTTATGCTCAGGGAAGAAACCAGTAAGACTTCTGATGGGCTGAGACCTCTGCTCATCTGGCTGACAGACCCTGCCACTGCTTGTTCTTTCTCTACAGTAGCTTCCTGCAGTCCTTTGCTCTATTCTTAGACTTGCTGCCACAATCTTGCCTTGGCAGCAAAGCCAGCCAAGGGTCTTCCTGCTTGTCCCCAGGCTTAAGCAGAAACGAGCTCAAGATCTGTCAAATTACTTACTGTATCCAACCTGTAGCAGCTTCCCAGGTGGTAGGTGCATACAACTTCCTACATGCCAGATCTCTTTGACATAGTCCTATTTGTAGTTCCCAAAACATGAGGCATTCTGTTGGGAGTACAATGGCATTTAAAGGACATTTTGAGACACTACTATGGCAGCAATCCCCACTCAAAACTGTAGAATGAAGTGCTTTTCTATTCATGCAACATCTTTCCCTATCCTTCTATGAAAAAGAGCAAACTCCTGTTTGAGAAGGACCACATATACAAACCCACCAAGAGAAAGAGGGGGGGAAAAAAAAGTGAGAGAAGGAAAGAAAAAGGAAGGAAGGAAGGAGGAGGGAGGAAAAGAAAGAAAAAGATAAATGAAGGTATCTTGTATATATCTGAACTATAAGAATGCATCTAGCTCATGTGTGTAACAGAGAGAATAAGGATCACATTCCCAGAGACACATAAATGTTACTCCTAAGACAGAAAGTATGATTCATTTTGCTGTCCTAAAAGGAAAGGTATCATTTGGCATCCCTGCCAGCAAACTAGACAAAATGTATTGCAGACTTGTACGTAGCAGAGGAGTTTTCTCAGGCACTTTTATTTTGCTGCCGGTCACCGGAGCCTGCACAGTGCTAGCTCCTGGAGCAGCCCGGCAGGCTAGTGGCAGCAGGATCCCAGAGTGGGAAAGCCCAGTGGCATCAGCATCACACGCCAAGGATGAGAGCTGGACCATCCCTAATGCTGGGGAAGTGTGACACAAGCACCTGCCTCTGTGGGGGCATGTCTCCAGCTTAAAAAGTGGCAAACGATATAAAATGGAGCATAATGGAGCAAGATGGGAATGGAAATCAGTGTAAAATACAAGGGCAATGCACACTTACTCATGTTAACTCTTTTCTACTTCATACATAAAGCTGTAGCAGCTTTTGAAGATATGTAATTTGATTCTGCATATACATGCTTTTACATGCAATATACACTCTTCATAGGCAGGCATGAGCTATTAACTTACAGAATTCATGCATCCTTGTGTGTCTTGTATTTTAAAAGTGTTTTAGAAATGAACTAAGCTTTGAGTGTAAGACAACAACTAATTGAAGGTAAATATGAAGAATTCTGTTTTATTGGCAAACTATTCCTTTAATGTCTTCCTTGAGGTTTTTGTTTTTCAGGGGGGATGTTTTGCCTTCTTCTTGAGCATCTGGAGGAGGTCAGCCCTGGAGCCAGATTTCAGCCTGGAGAGCAGCACAAGCCTCTTCCAGGAAGGCAGTTCCTCTGTTCCTCAGAGAATTGTCCAGACTTTATGGGTTTGCTTATATTCTTCTCTGTTACAGCTAGGTGCACAGTCAGGCCTTATTATCATGCTTCCTTGGCACAGTACTACAGCACTTTTTAGCATTTTTATATCTTGAAATCTGTCCTGTTTCCCTGGTGCAGTTCCATTCCCAGTTGCTGGCATCCATGAGCACATGTGATACAACCCTGGAGATGCTTTCAAGGACATTTAGTTTTCTTCCCCAAATTTCACTCACCCAATTGTAAAACCTTCCTTTTCCCTCCTGGTGCTGCAGTGCTTTCATAATACAGAAGGAAAATTGTGATATAAAAGTATCTTTCCATTCCAGCATTTTCTTTGCACTGGTTGGCCAACTCAGAAGCCCAAACATTGAGTTTTTCCAGCAGAAGCAAGATCCAAGATCACTCTAAACCCAGTGAGAGACACTGAGCAGGAGGAAATGCCCCATTTCAACTGGATCTGAAATCCCATAACATTAGGTTAGAGGGGCATTTTCTCAAGAAATTTTGGGGAAGGTTATCTTATAGGCACAATAACTGGGAAATGAAACAGATCACCAAGAAAATTCTTTGGGCTTTTTTTTTTTTTTTTTCCTTTCACAGTGCCCGTCAAGGAAATGTTTCCCTTATAAATCAACTCACTTTTTCTTATTAAAAGCTATTCGATCATGTAGGCCTGGGGCAATACAGTTATGTGAAAGTTGATATTAGAAAGTGAAGGAAAAGAGAGAATTAAAAGTAAGATGAGGGAAGTAGATAGGACGCCAACTGCTTATGTGGTGTGCCTGGTGGAAGCCAATGGGTCTTTCAACATGCATCTGAATTACTTTTATTGGATTTTAGAATGCAATTAAAGAAGTCATGTTTTATTTTGTGGGAGGCACACCGAACTCACTGTCTCCATCTTCCCCTTTTCATACCAGCAGAAGTAATGACAATCAAACCTTAAAGAAGAGAGAAGGTCTTATATTTGCAGTTTTCCCTTCCAAAAATGAAAGCGTGGTGCCCACGTCTATATATAAGTTTCTATTACACAGAAACACAACTCAGAAAAGGTGCTTCCTTTTTCTCTCCTACAGATCTCCCACAGCAGCCTGTCTGGCAGCTTCACAGTCATCACCTTGCATTTTTGTCGTGCTGTTGTGTCCACGCAGTGAGCTGCTGCACTTGGGTATCACCTCTCATAAGCCCACCATGTGGAGAATTACACTGCGAATCAATAACGCCGCCTGGGAAAGGGCTAAGAATAAGATATGACAAGAGGGTGCAAACCTCACCCAAGAGGAGGAGTGTGGCTGAGGAGCGTGGCGGGGCATGGGGGTTGTCTGTCTGTCTGTCTGCTGCCCGGGGCTGCCCTCTGAAGGATGAAGTGAAATCCACAGCCCTGGATAAAATGTGCTTCTCTGGCTCCCAGGCAAATTGTGTGGAGGGGACTCGGAACTTTCGCTGCTGGGGAAGCCGAAGAGCCACATTTGTGAAGGTTAACGAGCAAGGGAGTGTATGTGGGGCAGCTGCTCTCTGCAACCACACTAACAAAAACTTTGCAGCACCAAAGACAACTGAAATATTGAAAACTGCTTGGCGTATACTTTAACCAAAAAAAAAAAAAAAGATTGTAGGAGTCAGGAAAATAAGGAGTACTTTAAAGCAAATGTTGGCACTTACTGTATCAGTAAGTTAAGTTGTTCCACTCTGCTTTTTGTCTGCTTGAGGCTAAGAATAAGTTGGCACTTTATAAAAGAAGTGCCCAAACACTATCCTTACATATGACTGCCATGAGCTGTGCAACCCACAGCAGGTACAGGCCTCTTTGTCCCTATCTCTCTGAACCCGTATATAGAAAGATCTTATATAGACAAATCATGTTTATTCTTCCTCAATCATATTTCTCCTCATTCACATCTGTAAAAATAGAGCATTTCAGGAACAGACAGTTTGCTCATCATGGTGAGGGAAAACAAAAGCACAAATATTTCAGTAGGTATCACACAGATTTATTCCGAGCCCACGCTGCTGGCTAGCTATTCTACACTATTAGAAACGTGATTGAAACCATTAGCTCAATTTTAATGAACTCCATGTGCCATTTCAGTTTTTTCTCCTGGAAAAAATTTCTGTCATATAATTCTCTGCACACATAATTGAGATAAATCTTAATTTGGGCCATTTCTCAAATGTTTGGATTAAGACAATCCTTTTTAAAAAGACATTTGTGAAAAATAAACACAATTACATATACATGATTCGTTCTGCTTATTGCTTCTTCTAGGCATTAGGAAATGTGTGTGCATGTGTGTTCATTTATACAATGATGCTCGCAGCTACAGTGAATTATGGCATGTTATAGCCATGAGTGCACTCTGAACCAAACTGCTTTCTCAGCCTGATTTCCTAAGGAAATTAGTCTTATACCAACATGAGATATTTGAGTAATTTCTGAACCTTTTGGCCTATTTCAGCTAAATCTGACAAAGGTGGTAGAGGTCTCAAAGATAGCAAAGCTCCCACTGGTGTAGGAAAACAGGTGGCAGGCTAGAAGGAAATCCCATTAACGCCCACACCCTCAGTAAACTGCAGCATGACCTTGCTCCTTATTAGCCTTCAGAGAATCCACGAGGGAGCCTGAATCCTAGGTTAGGGACCCAGCCCTATTAGAAAACCTGACTTAGGTTTTGTGAACTACTTGCTTTTGTTTAAAAATAAATGATCAAATACCTTCTTTACTGGTATGCTCTGTAACAAAGTAATTTATCTACTAAAAGATTTCTACAGCTTACTTGTAAATCTTTTGCATAGTATGTGGGATTAAAATAGTGCTTCTGTTTCTGCACTGTGAAGATGAAAATGAGGCACAGAGAGGTTAAACGAGCCCCCCTGAAACTTCTAGTGGTGGACACAGGAACTAGCAATGCCTCTATTCTGCCTAGTAAAAGGAATAAATGCTGTTTTCTGAACCTGATGGAGGAGAAAAAAAAGCTTCAGAAAAGCCTCAAAGATTTCTGGTTTGCAAAAATCTCTTGTTGGTGTTTGCCCTTGTGGATGCCATTTTACTTCCTCTGTAGTCCCATCAACTCTATTAGCAACCCATGCTACACAAAACCAAACTGTTTGAAATAAGTCTTATCTTTACTTTGAGATGAAGGATCTAGCTACTCATTGGCCTATACTACTGATGAGCTAAACCCTGTTGTTTTCACCCTAAAAAACAGCAGAGATAGACAAGAGCATATGATGCTCTCTGGGGCTGACAGGTTCTTCCCCACTTGGTTCCCAAGGCAGGAGAGACTTGGTCAGAGGAACAACATTGCAGCTGGCATTCAAGAAACACAAAATAGGATCCTGTGCATTCTCTGTCCATCATTATTTTGTGCACCAGTATGGGGTACTAACATTCCTAGCCCCAAAAGTGTGTCATAAATAACAGAGTTTAACTTAGTTACAAGGCATGGGGTCTATATGATAACATGAAGCCTGGTGGAAGTCAAAGGCAAGACTCTTTTTCATGGAGTATGGATCTTGATCTGAATGCCTAGGTGCATCAAACTTGAATTTCTTTTAGTTTTCAGTAGGTTATTCTTTTTCTCATCCTCCATTACAGAGAAGAATAACTATATTTGCAAAAGGAAACTATCTAGAGACAGCAGAGTCTTTATTAACGGCAGAGCAGGGAGAAATGCCTCTAACTCCTTCAATGGCCTACAGGTATCATCTTCACCATGTCAGAGTAAAGATGAAGTCAACAGAATATACAGCTTTTCCCTTAGTTAAGGTGCATCATTGAGAAGTCAACACTCTGACCAAAACTATGCACTGGCCAGCTGGGCATCTTGAGTTAAAGGACTTAAAAAAAATATTTAACTAATAGAAGAAAATCTGACAGAAAACTGTTATAATTCAGTATTTAACCTATTTTTGTAATTACTAGGTCTTCAATTACAGTAATTCCAGCTGAGATGGGACCCAGATGCCAGGCACTATACAAACACCTAATAAGAAACTGCGGCTGCTCTGAATCACTTACATACTGATCCTGCAAATGTTAAGGAATGTGTTTAACTTTACTACTGTCAGTATTAATGGAGTTGTTCAGAGAACTAAAGGTAAAGAGATGAAACCAACAAGAGCCAAATATTTGGAGACTGATGTGTTTAGGTGTCTAATTCCCACTGGTCTCAAGATGTTAATTCGGATCTGGCCTTATATGACTTACCAACGTTTACACAGCAAATCTTAAAACAGACCCAAAACAAGTGCACACATTCACATAATTTGACCCCCATACCAGTGCAAGGCTATTTCCAAAATGTCCTTTTTTAATGTCTCCTCATTAACTTATGTGGGCATTTTTAACTGAACCCTCCAAACTATCTTAATACTTGGGTGCTGTGCATTTCAGCTTCTCAGGGCACAGTGTAGTCATGCCCCTAGTGCCATTTGCTCAGCCCTCTGTGTCCTGAGAGCTGCCAGTTACCCAGAGGAAACACCTTGGTGGCAATGGGGCAGCCACTGACTATATCCTAAATAGCAGTATTTTACAGATTGTTATGGATTAACAGAGGGGAGAGGTTTCTTTCTCTTCTCCTCATCCCATTCCCCCCTCTCTCTGCTGGTGAGAGGGCAGGCTGAAGTCCGCCTCCCCGCCACCTTCTCCCCCTGTTTGCTCCCTCCCTTCTCTCACTTTTTTAAAAATACAGTTTTCTTTCAAGTCCTCTACAGTTACAGTGTTTCGGCCATCAAAGTCCCCTCCCAGCCATTTTCATTTACCTTGTGACTCTGACCCTTTGTAAGGCTGAGGATTTTCAGAGTAAACTGATCCTCGAGGTCCCCAAGGATGTTATTCTCATTTATTCACTCAGCCCTTTGAATGGAGCAGCCTGGGGTTGGCAGCGGTTCAGCAGCTTCATATTCGGAGAGCACACAATCCTTTTTCTTTCAGGGGCCTTTCAAAGTAAAGCCCAAGGTTTGGTGAGGAGCTTGAAGGGCTGTCAGTCATGCAGCAAGTTACGTTTCACTCCTGGCTGCCACCAAAAGCAATGAGCAGAGGAGGGGTAAGAGCAACAGGCAGGCAGTAAGTAATGGCAAAGGATGATCTCCCGGGGCCGTGCCTCCTTCACCAGCATGACACACTCTGGTGATGTCCATGTCCACCACCACCAAGCCCCCCCCAGCCTGGTAAGGACCCCGGCCCCAGGCCGTGGGTCAAAGCATGGTCCCTACACGAACAGCTGTGCAATGGACACCTTCTTTCTTCAGGTGCATGGTGGGCTGAGGGAGCACCTCAAGTGCCATCTGTGTGTCCACCGGCAGTCATTATCCGTGACAGCTGGCCCTCCTTTGAGGGAGGGAAAAGGCCCCTCCTTTGCATTTTCATTGCAAAATGTTCGGGAATGGTCCCCTGGGACTGATAAGACAGAGACACGTCTGTGAGTGTCCCAGGGGGAGGGAAGGCTCTAGGAAAAGGCTCATGGTTATGTACCACTGTACCTGCCAACTGGTGTGTCACAAAAGGCTAAAATTACCAGCCAGTCAATTATCTGATTAAAGAGAGCCTTTCATTTGAAAAAAAAAAAAAAAAAAAAAAAAAAAGGAAAGAAAAAGAAAATCCTGGCTGAAAGCAATACATCTACTAGATTACCAAACTTACTAGACATTGTGTTCTTTGCTTTTTACTTTTGTCAGTGACGAACAGCAAAGTTAACAAATGAAGAAACTTGGGGAGAATAAACATTTTTGCATTAATAAAACATTTTTCTACATGTCCTTCCTCTAACCCAACATGATCTCATTTATCTCCCTTTTCACAAAAAGGCTGTATTTTTAAAAAGAAAGAACAACACTGCCCATTTTATATATTTCCATTTTTGTTCAACTGGTTAAATAAGAAACCTTCTCCAGGAAAGCTATTCAGCTTTCATTAGTTTACAGTTGCCTTGGAATCCCTTTGAATTACAACGAGCATAAATTATCATTCTGTCAGCTAACATCAGAAATACCTCTTTAAGGCTCCTGGACTCAACAACGGCTGCTAAGGTTTGGGAATAAATGTACGATGTGCCGGGGCTTCACCAGCTGGTTAATGACCTGCCGCAGTAGTTATAGGGCCCAAGACGAAGCTGAGGAAGATTAACTAATCTGGCCAGTCACTAGTGTGCTGGCTCTGAGCGCCGAGCAGCGTGGAGTGCGTGATTGTAAACTTTATTGTTTGACCTCTGCTGAATTAGGAGCTGGGGTTTTGGGGGGTTTGAATGTTTTATTAATAATGTTTCCAGTGTTTATCCTTTCCTGTTTGAGTAACTGAAAAGGTAATTTCCAAATACAGGAGTCAGCAAAGCTGAGTTTCTTTCAAAAAAATGCTGTGTTCTCTACACACAAGTCAAACCAACGTGGTTCAAGATGCAAATTATTCCTGCATTACAACAGGCAAAACCGAGGCCAAATGTGGTTCTTCATTCACGTCTGTTCTCACGGTCCATCCTTCAATTGCTAATTACCGAGCTACAGATGAAATTATCCAGTGACACCTCTGCAAGCCACTGGCTCCAAAAATCCTCAAAGTTCAATAAAATCTGAAACTTTTCTGGTCTCACCCATCTCCATTGCGTTTGATTTCCTCTCCAGGCAATGTGAAAGAGTAACAGGAAGGGAGAGTGTTCATACAAGATTGGCATGGCTAAGAAAAAAAATAGGTATGTTATTGTAGTTACATTGCAGTTAAAATGAACTCCCTGTTAACACATCTTAAATCCTTTCACTTTTATGCAACTGTTTACTCTGCTACCCAACCAAGGACATACAGACAGTATCTCCGAAGTATGAAATATTTTTATAATGAAACACTCATCTTCTGGATTTCTTCATATGCAGAGAAAAAGTATGTCTGATGTTAAACATATTTTCCTAGTTGGTTTCTACTTTGGATAGAGAAATAGAATTGACAGAAAATACATTACCTTTTTGATGTTTTTCAAGTTGCTACAAAGCAATTCAGCCAAACTGGACGAGACCAGGAAATCTTGTCTCCAGTCTCTCTCATGGTACTGACCAGTACCAGCTTGGGTGGGCATGTGTGGGGTGGCCCTAATGGAGAAATTTCCTTCATTTCCTGGAATTTGACTGCATAGGTGAAATTTCAAAGTATTTACAAACTTAACAAAGCTCTTTCATCGAGTTCTCTATTTTAAATGGATGTTCCCATTAACTCTAGAAATCTTATTTCTTTTTTTGAATCCTTCTAAACTATTTATCTTATGTTAAAGAATTTCACAATCTCCATGAAATATTAAAGTAACTAAATTCACGGTAGAGTGCCTCTAAGTCACGTTCAGGTGCCTCCTCATGCTGGAAGGATGAGGCTCAAATTTTAAACTCTGGTGCCTGCACTGTTACTGGCAGACACATGCTCTGCCCTCCATCCCTAGGGCCCAATGCCATCTCCATGTTCTCTGAAGCTCAACTAGCTTATACAATGGCTTATACGAACTGGGAGGAGATACACTCACCGGCACATGTGTCATGGACAATGGCTGGACTGCTCTCCTGGCATATGGAGGACCTGGATTCAAATCCAGTTTTTCCAGAAGCCAAGATCCCATTTGCCTTCACCATGATGTTCTTTTGTGAAAGGGTTGACCACCTGCTGTATCTCCATGCTTTCTGTGAGGAAAGAGGCATTTTGGTGTTAATTGCACAAGAAGATTCCTTGCTATGCAAACTGAGTGGAGAAATGCACTTAGTTCCCAAGAGCCTCTGCTTGACATTTCCTGCTTGTTAGCCTAAGTGTTTTTCCACTCCAAATGCAGATCTTTGTGAGGTTTATTCTTTACTGCTTTGTTCTACCTCTGTGTTAGTTTCTGGGCTGAAGCTCAAAATGGACTTTGTTAGACTGTATATTGCCAAGGTGCTTGAATGCTGCTGTGAAGGACAACAACAGGAACGTGCCAGAATATTGTCCTGTAGCTGGGTAAGGCTGAAAATGACTCTACTACTAGCAGTAGTATAAGGTATTACAATATCACTACCTAGACAAAACTTGAGAAATTGCAGGATTTTTTTTTTCCTTATTTTTCACAACTCTGTGTTAAGAAATTACTGTCAGAGAGATGCCATTCCATACTAGTTTGCCTCAAAGCATCAGGCTGTCTTGTTATTGCAAAGACAGAGACATGCTTTTCAAGTCTCTTAACCAGGTTTTGGGAGGATTACCCTGTTGTGAAATGAGAAGAGCAAGTTGCAGGGGTTTAGGAGCTTGGGCTTTTAAGGGGAAGGGCAAAGAGTGTTTGCGTGGTGGAGAAAAAGAGCAAAGGAGGGAGAATGTGAGAGGATCATAGCCACACTGGGGAGAAGTGAAACATGTGGTTCTCTGCTGCTTCTGGGAAAATAAAAGCAACTCTAGGGGATTGGGAAAGAACATGTGAGCCCTTGGGAGGGAAACAAGAGGGAGCTTGGGGAGTCAACGGAGACCCATGCAACAGAGATGGGAAGAGGAAGTGGAGAATTACATAGTCTGACACTCAGAGATGTGCTAAGGGCAGGGGACAGCTCCAGGTTAGATGAAAAGAAAGTGGAGGGATACAAGCAAGGCAATGGGCAGCACCAGCACATCCTTCCCCATCCCCTAACCCCGACACGTAGCTAGAGAGAGGCAGGGCAACGGCACGTGGAGATTTGGAAAGAGTCACTCACATGTTTATCTAAAAAGCAGAAAAGGGAGCTGAGACAGCAAATACACCCTGCTTTTCCCTGCCATGCCTGAATTAAGCCCTGCTCATTCTCTGCCTCATCTTGATTTTTTTTCGCAGTCTGCCCCTTTAAAAACTACTTGCAGAGCCTTGTCTGAAGCCGAACCGGCCACAGGGAACTGAGACAGCCAGCCATAGAGATGTTATAAAATCCCCTCAGTGCCAATTTATTAATGCTAATGAGACTTGTGTATGCTCAGAATAGATATATTGCTACAAGGGAGGCCTTCATGTAGCCACAATCAGTCCTCATGGCTCCACTGAGATGTAATCTACCAGTAAAAGCACTCCTTGAACAAATGTTTTTATTGTAGGGCAAATCTCCTCCCCTCCCATACAGAAGCCCAAAAAGCAGCACTCTCCATCCAGATACCCATGGGCAGACCTGGAAAATCATCAACTATTTGGCAGTATTTAGAGCCATTATTTTTAAAAACAAAACCTAGCCTTGCTTGGGATGCAATACTGCCAAAGTATGACATGCAGCATCCCTAGACGTGTCACCGTGCCACCCTGGTGCATGCCACAGCATGCCCAGCCACCTCCCGCAGCCTGGCTGGTGCAGCACAGTGTGTGCCAGTGGAGAAACAAGGGGTGTCAGGCATGGGAGGGGGGTCTTGCAACAAGCAGAGATTCAGGGCAGTGCTGTAGACCATTTCACAGCCCAGTGAGGCCTCTTGGCTCTTTCACATATTATGGGACCTCCAGAGAAGTCCGGGATCGAGAGAACAAGGCAGTGGTGGTGAGCTGTGTATACCCTGGCCCTCCCATGGCTGTGCAGGTGAACAAAGAGTTGGTTCCAGTCCAAAGTGACTCCACAGGGGGTTTGATTTATAAATGAAAATTACTTTAAACTTCCTCACTGGTAGTCCCTTCCATTCCTTACCACATTTGAGAATCATGAGCTAGTGGCAAAAGCTAAACTGAAACTCACTAAGAGAAAAAAAAAAAATGGCTTGGGAGACTTAAAGAGTCTTATGCATGAGAGTATATCCTCATTTTTTCAAAGACACCATGAAAAAGAACAGGACTTTACTAAAAGTTGATTCTTTATAGTAAAACACACTATCCAACAACACCAATCCTCTGGTTATTTCTTTTAGTGACTCCCTGAGCTAAGCAGAGGTAGTAAGTCCACTCCAGAGATGGACCTCTACTCCAGAGATGTACATTCAGTCCAAAGATGGACAACCATGCTCACAAACTGAGCTGTAGGATCAGGGCCTCTCTCCTTAGCATTTCTCAGGTCTTCCCACATGCAGTGAAGCTTTTACAGTTTCACTCCAAGCACTTTGATATTTCCTCATATATCCCTTGAGTTTAAGACTAGAAGGGGTCATTGTATATCTACTTGACTTCTTGCCTAAAGACAGCCTCAAAATTTTACTCCCTACCTCCAACTTGAACTCAGCAACCTGAGTATGACTATTATACATCTCCTGGAAAGAAATCCAAGCTTAATCCAAACTGGTGAGACAGCAAACTCTTCTTTCCCTTAATAACTTGTTTCAGTGGTCGATTTCCACCTACCCTGAAAATTCCCTCTTGTTTCTACATGTGATTAACTTGGCCGCAGCCTCTCCCTATCTCCATCCCAAGTGCCTCAGCCCCACACACCTGCAGACAGCCAGGGCTGTCTGAAGGACTGGAAGGGCCCAGGCAGAGCTGGCGCAGCATGCAAGCAACTAGCTGACCCATGCCCCTGTCAGCCATTCCCCTGTTGTCTTGACATTTGCTTGGAAAGCACAGGCTTTTCAAGGTTTATGGCTTGAAAAAACACAATTTAATGTGGTGACTTGTCTCAGTTAAATGCAGTGCATTCTGTATAATCTTACAAAATAAATGTCTAAACAATGTCACTGCCCACTTGCTCTTAGCCCTGTGTGTGCACAGATGGGTACAGATACACAGGCAAGGCGAGGTCTCTAAGTATAAATATGTTTTCGTAGGTAAATGTCCTGCTTTACTACTGCAATTGGAAATGGCTGACAAGTCCCTTCTTGGTCTGAAATAGAAGTAGCAAGCTTTAAAATTAAATACAAGTTGGGAACAATTATCCTGAGCGCAGCAGGAGTTCAGAAGTCCTTATACATGTGGGAAGGGAATTTTTCTTATTTTTTAAAAAATATGGGAAAAATATGGAGCAAAGTAGAATTATGTTACTATAGCCCTCCCCAGTAGTTTTCCAAAGCCAGAAACCAGGAACGTCTCTACCTTCATTGCAATCCTACAGCCAGCTGTGCAGCTGGGATTTGTTTTAACGTTAAACAAAACATAACCGCCCATCTTCCAAATGCATTTTGGGGACCTTCAGCTCTCAGTGGCACAGCCACATCCAAACAGGGTGGTTTGCAGGGGAAATAGCTGATGGTCTTCAACTAGGGCATGATGCTGGGGAGCTAATATGCCATAGTGACACAGGCATCTATTGCATAGCATACTAGTGTGGGACTAGAGTTAGTATGTTTCTTTTCTCTATGTTTCTTCTAGGGCAGCTCAGGATTGTGACCAAAGCAGAGAGGATAATAGAGAATGGAAGGATTTGGGAGGGCTCAATAGCCAGAAGGATGGGGGTTCACCACGGGAAAAGGCAGACTTTCAGCACTGCTTTTGAAAAACCTTATCCACAAGAGCAAATGCTGCAAAACCATGTGCCTACAAGGAACTTGGCACAAGCAAATAAGCCCACTGAGCTCAGTTATTTTCAGTCATAAATGTATGTAAGGTTGGAGTCATAGTAACCAGTACCGTAGCAAGGACTTTGACCATTATGATTTAAGGTATCTTATCTAAAGCAAGGTAAAATAAATACCAATAATCAAACATTCACACCAAGAACATTTAAACAGCACTTCTGTGGTATTTATTCAGTAGAAAAAGTCAAAGTATTTAACATACTGATAAAAATAAGACACTGTTAGCAGCTCTGCTTTCCTGATGAAATCAGAACTGAGAAGCTTTAATTCTCTGAGGTTTATATTTGTTTATTTTTATTTTTGTTTTACTAACCTCTCCCAGCTGCCACAATTCATGACATGCTTAGCAGAAATTCAAGTGTAACCGAAGACTCAGCCAAATTTCTGTCTGCTGGTCTCACTGTCAGTATGTAATGTTTCACTTAATTTTTATCTGATGCAGCCAGTGGAATAGATGAAGGAAATCTCTAGCACTAAAATTCTTTGCTGGGAAGTATCAAACAGCTTTATTTCTGAAGAGACTAACACAAACTGTAGATAAACAGAAGAGAAATATTAACATCATAATTTATCCTAACAGAATCCAATGAATTTTCCTCCTAGATGGCGGAGTTTTTTTTTTTCCCATTCAGCAGATCAGGGATGTGTCTACAGCAAAATCAGACTTCTGATGCTATCTTAACCTGCTATGACTGAAGCTGTAAAGAGGGTTTATAATCCATGGTAGCAGCACAAAACACATCTGAAAACAGCAACTGATTCTTTGTGAGCTCTTACCATGCAGCAGAGACAAAATGACTCCACTAGCCATAGGAAGACTTAGGACAATAACAAGCAACTCCCTCCATTGTTTTTCTTCATTGTTTTAACCCAGCTCACAGAACTCCAGTCTGGCTCTACAAAAACTCACTAAACTCCAGTGCGGCTCTACAAAGGTTGTGTGAGCAGGCCAAGGTAGAACTGATCTCCTGAGGTCTATCATAACCTCTGATGACAGCCTCCAAATGATAATCTCCAAACTTGGCTTCACTTCCAGAGAAGCTGCATATGAACTTCCCATCTCATTAACGTTTGCCTTCTGTAGACTAATGCTAGAAATGGTGCTGGACTGCAGAACTGACATATTTCCCCCTTTCTTGATTACTAGGGAAACTAAGATCTGAACTTAGAATCCGTTCCCTTGACTGAATCAAAGCCATTGAACAGCACCCACCTGGGAAGTTTGGATATGGATCAAGACTTTGTGGCTCAGGCCCTTTCCCAAAAAAACAGACTGCTAAGTAACTTTACATAAATCTCCTTTTTCTTTTATCCATTATAGCAAAATACATTTCAGCCAAAAATATTTTTATAAATAGACTTTGATTAAAAAGTTATTTCTAAAAATGATAAATCAGTGAACATTATCAACACTGTTTTAATTCACAAGGGATATGTGCATTCTTGTATCATTGGATGAATCTATTATTTTCCTGAAAAATAAGAATATGGTTCTTTTTAATTCTAGCTGTACTTTTTATTATCAAGACTTTTTCTACCTTTGAGAAGGTAGAATCAGTCCTCACAAAGTAATGTCCTTAAATGTCCCCTACTTTACACTGGAAAGATATGCAATGATTCTTTGTTGGGCCATTTCAGTGTAAAGCAGCCAAGATGTTGTTGTGTCCCAGCCCCTATTGCACCTGTGTCAGGAGGACACCTTGAAATTACCAAGGACTAGAGAGGTGTCATTCAATCTGGTTTCTGTTTTACAGTGTCTTAAACCCTGATCAATGGTCAGCTTCTAAAGTCAGTACGAATAGTTGATTCCAGCCATGACACTAAACCAGATGTGACTATGACTTGTTAGGATGTATGATGTGCGAGGTTTTAGCACGGTGTTTTAAGGGGCTTTTAACAGAAGAAGGAAGGTAGAATCCAGGAATATGCTATAAAGAATACAACAAATTAGTGAATCACTCTCAGGCAGGAAGAGAGAAAGAAAAGGCCTGGTCCACTGCATATAAACTCCTTAGCAAACAAGGCTTGATCACTTCTCTTTATGTGGGAGCACAAAAGCAGATTATTTAGGTTGTTCCACCATTAATAACAGCAGCAGGAAAGATGTGACTAAAATCTTCCCAACTCCATAAGATGCCTGAAAAATTAGAATGACTAAGGAGGATCTTCATTGTCAAACACAATCCCAATTAGGCAGGGACAAAGTCATCACTAGCTCATCAGACACACACAGGCACGCACACACATGCATACATGCACACATGCACGCATGCACGCTCACCCCTCGTCTTCCTCAGGAAGGAAGAAGCCAGTCTCCCCGTTCACCAAATCACAGAATCATTAAGGTTGGAAAAGACCTCTAAGATCATCCAGTCCAGTCATCAACTCTTCACTACCATGCCCACTGAACCATAACCCAGAGTGCAACATCTACACTTTTCTTGAACACCTTCAGGGATGGTGACTCCACCACTTCCCTGAGCAGCATTGGGGTTGCTAAATGGCAATGGGTGCCCAGGAGCCCAGCAGTAACACATGCCAAGCCTAAAGCAGAAATTGCCGGGCTGTGGCAAGTTGTCTCTCCTGGTGAACAGCAGCCAAAGTCCTTCTGACAAGTACTGCCCAGTGCAGAGAGCACCGGAGATGCAGGGCTTGCCACAAGCTCCCATTCCCGTGCATCATGGAGGTGATGTATTGATAAAAGTTTCCAACAGAAAGACCAGTACACACAGTTGAATCAAAATCTTAATTAAGTAATCTCAGTAATCCATCATTCCCCCATGCTTACAAGTCAGTACAAGGAAGGACAGACAACACATGAAACTGAAGGTTTGACCCTATGAGCTGTTAAACACCTTTTAGGGTGCTTTAAGTCCAGTCCCTCCTGCAGCCTCCGGGTACAGTCTTTGTCTACCCTTCTAAACTGCCATGCTGGTCTCCATCCTTAGTGGGCTGCCAGGCTCCACCTCAGAGCCAGTTTAAGCTCAGTGGTGATGCACTGATTTTTTAGTATAGCTAAAAATTTTTAGTATAACTAAAAATTGGTCATTTACTTTGGAAAGGAAAATCCTTTGGAATAAAATACATAACACCAGCACTAAACATGAAATACTGGTAATACAGTAACACTTACCTTAGATAACCAGCCAAAGGACTGACAGAAAGCTGTGCCGTGTGGTAGTAGAAGTCTCCTGGTATTCAACAGAGCTGAGTGAATAACTGAATTTTTGTTTGTCTGAAGTCCTAAATAAAACACTGCTGAAAAGGGGAGGAGAGTGAGAAAGGACAATATTTTGCTCCAAGTGAAATTAATTTTTGGGAGGTTCTTGCTAGACTGAAAAACCCAAAATATTTCCATTTGAGTTCAGGCCTTCTGAACAGAAACAGGGCAATTGAAATAAAGGGCAATATTTGGCATAAGCATGTTATTTTTTTACTCAATATCATAGAGATGAAGGCAGCAGTTTTCAAGCTAGAGTGTATAGGAAAGATTGTAGGTGAGGATGGAAGCCCTCAGAAATGGGGTGCCAAGGAAAGAGGTGTGACTTTTCATCTCCGGGCACTTACTGTGGGCTTCTCTGGCTCCGTTCCTGCCCTCCACTGAGGGAACGAGAACCAACATCTCCCACCCCACCTTTCTGAGTGTATATAGGCAAGGGGGTGGTGGAGCTCTCCATAGCTAAGGGAAACCACCCTAAAAAATCATCACCTCTCCAATCATCAGTTCCATGAAGCTGGACACCAAGGACTTTTTAAAATAAAACTGTTTAGCAAACTCAGACTAATGGTGACAGAGCGACTGAAACACCTTTTTTGGTGAACAGTTTATTGCTAATAGAAGCAGTCCCTGGCCAAGATGGCAGCAGCTCCAAAGTGGTGTAAGATGGTCTCTTCACGCAGGCACCATGAAGTACAAACATGATTATACCCCACACATCTGTGGGGGTTGGCTCACTCATGCTCTCCGCTGTGCTTCATCTACCTGTCCCACATGGTGCCATGCTCTCCAGGCTTTTCCTCTTCTCCAGGCTTCTCTGCTCCTCACATGAGAAAACAGTTTAAAAAGCCAGTATCAAGGGGGAAATTTTGTTTTGGTTGTTGTTTCCAGGCATAAATTATCATGACTATGTACATAATAACTAGAAGGCAATACAGCAGTAAAGACATTTAAATTTGTTTTTTTATTTGGTCTTACTGGGAAATTTGTTAAGAGCACAAGCCAGAGGCATTGTTGCTTTTGCTGTGTAGAGATCAGTCAACTAGGCAGTAAATATAGGCAAGTAGCTCATTTTAGATTGGCATCAAATGAAATAGTGGCTCCATTTTGATTATATGGATGTCAAAAATCTTTAGTACACCACATTTGATTTGTAAACGTAGTGAATGAAAAACAACCTCAATATTAAAATCAAGCAAGTTATTTTATTTGGACAAGAGCTATATTCAGTGAGGAAATGCTTCCCATAATATAGCAAAATATAAAAGGAGTTTTATACAGTAACATACCTTTTATATGTATACACAGGTACATGTACACACAAACACACATGAAGTTGTATATATGTATGTGACAGCAGAAAAACATAAAAATGGAGCCAACCCTGAAGTCTTGCTGAACCCTAACAAATGCACTTTAGTACAAATATAATTGCATCTACACTGGAAAGCTTCAAATATAAAATCTACTTTCTAACATGGATCGCTGTTCTTGCCAACTAAAATGGGAAATCTTCTTTTGAAGGGTATCCATTTACGTCCTGAGTTGCTAAGCTACAGAACAGAAGGGTACTGTTATGCACATCTTGTTTTCAGAGGCCACAACTCTGCATTCAAGGACACCAGTACATATTGGTTTAGTTGTTGTCTTTGACAGCAAATCTTTTACTGAAGCCCATGAAATTCTGGCCCAGTAGTGGGAATTTTGCTTTTTTTTTAAAAAAAAAAAAAGAAAGAAAAAAAAAGCAAAGTTTTTTTCATAATCTGTAATATATATTGACTACAACCTCACTTTATCTTTGCAAAATGTAAAGGTAGAAAATTGCAAGTGTCTTTTGCCATGTTTTTTTTCTTCCAGAGACTGGCAAAATATTCTGCGACACTGGTTACACTCCTTTCACCTCATCAGGGCACTTCTGCAATGGTTCTTTCCTACAGAATGGTTGACCCAGTGGACTGCAACCCTTCTGCTAGGCTCTTCCGAGGAGGACCAGAAATACACACCTACCCTATCAGCATCCCTACTACCCAGCCTCATAAGAGAAAAACATGAGATACCTGTGGTTTTAACAGTAATGTGCGGACATCCTTCAGCTACAGTTCTTACAGAATTACTATACAACCAGACATACAGCTTTTAGTGTGCATACTATTCAGAGCCATAGTGATCTATGGGGCTCTTCCAGGTTTCACCCATAACCTACTGGAGGTATGTCTGCATAGATGAGGACTAGCAGATTTTGCTCTAACACAGTAGCACTGACTTAATCTAGAAGCTGCAGCAACATGGTAGTGTGTGATTGCCTTTACCACTGCTGCTTGCAGTAAGGCAGACATATAATTTCTAGGCTAGAGATTATATGCCATCTTGGAGGAGGCAAAGTTACTTGGCCCTCTACATCACAATAATAGATTGGATGTACCAGATCCATGGTCCCTGGGTACCATGCAGCAGCGCTGCTTGAACTGTGGTCCCTGCATCACTGATGGCTGCAGAATATCAGTAAGGGTGACAGTCACAGTGTTGTGTCTCAAGGTGCTGCATTAACCTCTGTGTTTCCAGCTGCTAAAAAGCAGGAGAAATCTGCTAAATACGTAAGAGATGTCTTTGTGATACACTTTCACTTGCTTTACTTGCTATAGCAGCAGTAGGTGATGAAAAGGACAAGACTAAAAATGATGTGTAAGGCTGTGAAAGAGGGAGAAAAATACAGCTGGTCATCTCTAACAAGATACAGTGCTGCTGAAAAAAAAAAATTAAAAAATGGTTGGGCCAAGCGCTCGAGTGCAGCAAAGGCCCAGATTCTTTGCAAACAGGAACTAATTACTAAAAGCTCTCCAGAGAATTTTTTTTCATTCCTTTCAGTTAGCATTGGCAAAGAGTTAGGAATTTCATCAAGAGGAATGATGTCTTAGAAGTCCTTCTTTCTTAAATCTTTTTTCCCTCTTTACTGATGTGAGGATTGGCACCAATTTAAGCAACTTCTTTCATCTCTGAACATGGATGTTCTTAAATTGGTTTAACAATTTAATCCATTTAGCTGAAGTCCAATCCAGTCAAATCCATTCAAGAATCACATGGAACAGGCTCTCAGTGTTTTACCCAAACCACTGCTCCATTAGCAAGAAGAGTAAGAGCAGCAGCTTCAGTCAACGAGCTCATGTTGCTCCTTCTTCTGGTAACCTGCCCTAACACTCTCAGCTGACTCCTGGAAGACTTAGGGGGCCTTGTAAATGGGCTTCCAGTGAGAGAGAAATCAGTGTCTCTGAGGTTGACTGTGGCTCTACAGGTATGTTGGCTTCACTTACACCTACATGAAAGCTGTTTAAAAAGAGGCAGTTGCATATGGCCCCTACAAAATCTCTGTAGCTTAGGGTCTAAACTAGCACAGCAATACCTACATCCCAAAAGGTAATCCTTCTTCAGAGCTGTCCTTAAATATCATTAATATCGCAGGCAGTAATCTGCCAGTTGGGGTTTTTTTGACAGAGGATTTTTCAAGTAGTAGCAAAGATGAGTGTCAACCTAGTATTTTGCCACAGGCTAAGCATTTGACCCTAACTGCAGAAAAGAACGGTAAGTCATCTGCCCCCCCTCCTCCAGTCACATCACACAGTTGAGGGCTGGAAGGTTTAATGGTTTATGTATGCCTGTGCCATAAGGAAGCTAATGACCAAGAAGTGAATTTACAGTTCTGCTAACATTTCTCCCAGTTGGCCAGCAGCACACTGGGAGCTTTGCTGGCCACTCAGGCATGTGGGAAAGCCCATTGTCACCATTACAGTGCAGGACCGGGCTGACCCATCGGCTCTTCCCATCTGCCCATTCCAGTCTGCAGCCTGCAAATTACAGGCTGCGCTCCCGCTGTAAAACACACACGGCTCCCATCCCCCAAGTTTGTTAGGTTATTTTTATGTTCATGAAAACATTAAAGTCAGGGTAAAAGGGACAAATAGTCTAGATTTGAAGATTTTCCAGCTAGACCAAAAAAATGCTGCATGGCATGTGTGTTTAGCATTAGGAGGAAAATAAATGTGCTGTTTTCAAATTTTTGCTTCAGGGTCAGCCAACATCAGTCTACCATGTAACAGCTTTGAGGGGGGAAAAAAAGCTTCACTTAAGGATATATCTGCCAGAGTAAACAGTGCCTCAAACCAGGGAAATCTAAAGCACATGCCTTATTGTCAAGTTTGGTTTAACTTGTTTTACAAATCAAAACAGCAGCTCAGTTTTTAAAACCTATTTTTAAGTCCACCAGTGTTTTATCAAGGTTAAAGACCTACATTAGTGTTTCAGTCCCTGCATTTTAAATCAAATATGATGTACCAATTTCTCTTCAGTCAATTAATGTCTTATCCCATTCTTACATGCAGCTCTTTCTACCTCTTCATCAAGTCTCATAAATCAGAGGTTAGGACTCCCCATTTTAACTGTTCTGATATACCCTGTGCTCCATGGGCAGTCTTTTTGTAGCCACTGGGGCTTCTTATGAGATATGTTAGTGCTCCCTGTGGGGTGAGAGCAACTGATCCCCAATACATATTGGAAGCACGCAAAATTTTGTTCTCCTCCGTGTGAATAAGAGGAAGCTTGTGTTCAAAATTTACTTCTCCTTAGGAAACAAAGCACATACCAAAAAAGAAACCTCCTCCACTTAGGATATGTGGGGACCTTTCTCCTGATTAATGTGGGAGCTTTTGCATAAATATCTGAAGGAAGAATTTGGCTCTTCACTGTTTAAATAAAACACTGAAGAGTATTTAAGGAGCAAAATCAAGCGTAGAATGTTTTGAAGACATTTCCAAGAAACTCTAAGAAAGGAAAAAGTCATTGCCAAACATAGACAAACCTCATCAAACACTATAGCTTCTTTTCAACTTTTATTGTTTCTGTCCCCCCACAAACCAAGCCTCAGCAGGTAATTCTGCTTAGTTGACTGTGGTTGAAGTTCCATGACTATTTTATTCCAGAAGTCTGAGTTGTGTTGAAAGGGAGTGGGTGGGGTGGTCCTTTCCCCCTCCTTCATCTACCCAAAGCTACTTGTGCCCTTGCGGCTGTGTATAATTTGTTCGGTTCTGCAGGGAGCCAAATCAGGGAACCAATCCAGCTGAAAATAAGCTTTCCCTCACCCAGCCCTTCATTGTGCCTTGCTCCTCCAGCTCTGCACAGTTGGATGAGCAGGAATGTGCGCACAAGGAAAGGATGGGGATACATAGCCAGATGAACAACAGAGAGGAGGAACTGGGATCTTCATCACGGCCCCCACACAACACCAGCTGAAACAAACATAAAACTTTGACCTGAATCTAAGGGTGTTAGGCTGGTATGAGTCTCACTCAAGAACTGTTCCAAGACAAGAGGTGATTAAATGTTCCACATGTCTTTATTGAACATAATGAATATCCCTTTTTTTAAAAAAAGACCTTAAAAACTCATTTTAAGTTTAAACTTTCCATCTCCATTTCTCAAATGTCAAAAACAAACATTTCCATCAGAAGGGAAGATCCTTTTCTCTGAGACTGTATACAGCATTCAAAACTGTTTCAATATGTGGCGTATAACCATGCACACTGGTGTACGATAAATAAGGAGAAATCTAGCCTTTCTATTTATTGCTGTCAGTGTTGTTGCATCAGCTGTGTGCAGCGTTGCTTAGCATATCATAGAATCATAAAATGATAGAATGGTTAGGGTTGGAAGGGACCTTAAAGACCATCGAGTTCCAACCCCCCTGCCATGAGCAGGGACACCTTCCACTAGACCAGGTTGCTCAAAGCCTCACCCAACCTGGCCTTGAACACTTCCAGGGAGGGGGCATCCACAACTTCCTTGGGCAACCTGTTCCAGTGTCTCACCACCTTCACAGTGAAGAATTTCTTCCTAACATCCAGTCTAAACCTACCCTCTCTCAGCTTAAAGCCATTAATACCTATTGTGAAAGACTAGTTTGGTGACATCAGTTTTCTTGTATTTACTATAAAATGTCATCTAGATCAAGCAAATAAAGGAGATGTCCCATTTTATATGGAAGGCTATTAAAAATTAAGCCATCTATCTAGAATATCCAAAGCATGACTTAATTGACATATGTTCAAAAGGCAAAGAGGTTAAAGTGATGCTTAATGGCCAAATGTTGATGTCCATTCAAATCTGTGAGCTATTACTTACTCCAATAGGACTGCTTATGTGTGTACAACTGCTCACCAATATCAATAAGTGTCCAATAGATCCTATGTCTTTCAATAAAGCTGCAGTAGATGAAGTCATTCAGGTGTGAATCTGGAGTAAGATCAGAATTTGGCTTCAGCTGATACGTTAGCAAGAGTTGTAACAGAAGTGTTGACTGTAGCATGTAGTTGGATTCAATGAACAGAGGAAATAAAGCACATATGATTCCTGCCCAACATTATCCAGATTGCTCTGAGATGGGCTGAAAATTAACTTTTTAGAAGGATCCCTGTTTGAAATGTTTCTTCTCTCTTGGGCAGCAAGAAGGATTCATTCCGCTTCCAGATATTCCTGTGAAAATTGCTTAAATGGCACTTGCCAAGGCCTCCCATAAAGAAATTTGTAAGCTAAATAACTCTCCAGGAGAGCTCAGGAATGAGCAATACCTCAGGGATTTAAACAAAGGGATTTACACAGATGTAACTTTACAGGAAAGGGGAGGTGGGGGACACAATAAAATAGCAGCTTGGAAGGGGTGAATGTTCAGCAGTAGGGGAGACCACAGCTTCCTGGGCAGCTCTTGGCTCAGTGCTCCCATGGTTGGCTGGTACAGTCACCACCACAGGCTTTTGTTGCCCCTGCAGATGTTCAGACCAAAGATAGTGTTGGGTGGCCATGGCTGTGGAAGGAAACCCCACTCAGCTCCTTGGGGCAGCACTCAGCAGCTTGCACCAAGGATGGGGCTGTGCTCTGCCCAAGCCCCTCTGAGAAGCACAGTCACCGCTCCTTGTTGCCACTGCTCAGTGTATGAGTATATCTGGAAGCCCAGACATGTGTGCCCATCTCTGGCTCCCTGCAGAGGAGTGGGTGACCCTCAGCACTCTCAAAGAACCATCACCCCTCAAAAGGCAAGTCATCTTCGGTTCCTTTTTCCTGCCTTTCTCCATTTCTTCTATGCTTTCCCGTTTGGATCTTGTACCTCAGTTCCACAAGCTCTTCCACATGCATGGGTGACAGGGATGGTGGCCACAGATAATTTTGCTCCGTTGTATAGCAGCTGTAAAGGAGAAATTACCTCAGCTGGTTGCCTGCATACAAATGGCCCCAGTCTACCCAAGCAGTTCCTTTTATTTACTAAAGATATTGGCAAAGACCTGCTTCCCCAGCAAGTTTCCATCTGTCTGGAGGCCTGGGCTGCCCATACACCTGGTGTTGACAGCAAGCACCTCAGTCTTTCAGGGTTTCAAGGCCATGAGGACCACAGAGAAGTAGAAACTACTTTCAGGGAAAGCTCAGTTGGGTTTGTCCAAGAACAACACAAATCAGGTGTGGATCAGATCAGTCACATACATCCCTGTCACTATGTTGTCATTTGTAAATAGCTTATCCAAATCTACTCCTTGACTGCAGTCTTCTGTCACGTTTGTGGAGGAGGCCGTGGAGGATTTGGACAAATGTCTCTCAGCAATGCCTTCTGGAACAGGATAACCGAGACACCATCCCGCTTGGATCACTGTGCAGAAAGCCTTTGTTGCCAAGAGCCAACATCTTTAATTTTGTTTCAGGCTCAAATTTAGCATGCAGACATTCAGCTCAGAGGAAAACTTTTTACAGCACCTGGCCATTTTAATTATAGAAAGAACATAAACAATAAATTTCTAATATTAGATACATTTCTCACAGTCCTTGTTATTGAAAATAATGTCTTAGGGCCATATCCAAGGCCCACTGAATCAGTGGAAAGAGTCCCACTGACCTCATTGTGATTGGATCAGGGCCTTAGTTTCTTAAAATAAAATTTTACAAGGTGCAGGCTAATCCTATTCCACATATTTTTAGTCAAATGGTTGAAAGGTTTTTCTCCCCCATTAAGATCCATAAGAAACCAAGACACGGACACAATAACCTCTTGGCAACACATACTTTGTGAGGAATTTAAATATAAATAGGGGGCTGAATTGAGACCGTTTCACACCTAGACTTCAAGATGGATGGCTCAGAAGGCAGGGCCCAGGAGCAGCAGTGAGGGCCCACCACGAATGGCAGCACTGCCTTCACTCTGCAGTGCCCTGAGAGCAAGGGGTGCTCTGCCTTTCCCCGGAAAACAAGCAGTGAGCCAAGCAGAAAGCTGCAGGCAGTGCCAGCTGCTCCAGAGCACTTACAAAATTCCACCAATATTTCATTTATTTAATTTTTCATATGCAGCCAGGCTCTAGACAGCTGTAAGGAGGTAGAGCTACCAAAACACTGCGTGACAAGCTGTGCCTGTGGTACGTCCAGCCACACCAAACCCAGAAAGTAGTAAAGCACTCCCAAGAATGTCTGATTTTGTGATTTTCCAGCCTATCTTCCAGCCCACAAAGTTTCAGATAAACCTTAGATAAGCAAATGGAAGGGTTATCCAAATGAAAATACCAACCTGCTCCCTTTATTCTACCCCCAGCCACTGGTGCAAACTGAAAAGGAAACATCTTGAAAGGAGCAGGGAGGTCAGGAGCACGCGGAGTCGCGTGCAAACAGAAGTTACCTCTCCTGTACCCAGAGGAAATCCCCGTCCTCGGCACTGCAGGAGCAGCCAGACTGGCAGTCAGAGACTTCCCTTGCACTGATATCTACTGCACGACAAAAGGTGCCGTTTTTAGAAGATGTAAAAATGATGGAGGAAAAAGAAGAGAAAGTAGATGGCATGAATAAAAAACCATGAAAGTGTAAAAATATAAGTGACGCAAACAGGAAGGTAATGTTCCCAGCACACCCACTCTTTGGCAGTTATTGCTGGGATGTTTCTGGGGTTGCTTTTGTTTTTTCCCTTTATGAGCTGCATGTTGCCACCTGTGAATTCTAAGGACCATGTTTCTAGATGTGTGAAAAGCCTGTACCACTCCTTTGGCAAATCTGGTGAGCCCTCTGCACGCAAAAGCAATGCAAAAGCCAGGGCACAAATGGTACTGTGCCCCAAACCAGAACAAGGGCTTGCTACAGCACCCTCCAAAATTTGAGGGTTTTAATGGGATCTGGACATGTTGTTCAGCTAAAATGCATGCGGCCCGGGTTGCAATTAAAGTGGACTCACAACCTGACATGTTCAAAGAGTGTTTTAGCACATCAGCATGCAGATATGAATGCTGACAAAAGAGAAGCGGCTAGAAAAACACTAGGAAGACAAAATGAATCCATGACAGCACCATCCAGTTTCACCATCAGGAGTAATGTATTTTTTTTATGCCTGAGCCAAGGTTTAAATTGCCAACAGCTTTGTCATCATACCCTTTCACCCCTGGCTCACTTTTGCGTATAGCATATCACAAGACACAACAATTCATTTTCTCCTGTCTCGCTTCCTGTCAAACCTTCCTGCACATTGCATAGGGATTTTTTGCCCCATAACTGGGGATTAAATAACCAAGTGATCCGACAGTGCAGCCTAATGCACACTTCGTTTGACATTTCCAGCTTGCATTAGCTCAGTCTTGCCCCACCTCCCTTGGCCTTCTGAACACATGTTCATATTTTAAAATTAATTTTAAGTTTAAAAAGTATTTTTCTCTAAGCTAAAGAAGAACTGAATGGCAGATCCTAAGCCAGAGAACTCTTCAAAAAGTGAGCAAGTCTGCCCAGGGAGGCCTCCAAGCATGAGATGCTCATGAGCTTTCTCCTCACAGTTATCTGCAGGGTTGTCCAGACCCAGCAGAGCTGAGCAGAGGTGGCAGAGGCCACCATTGCAGCTTGGCCCCTCGGGCCTCCCTCAGCAGTACTGAGGCAGCCCCTGGACCTCATCCTGAAGTCTACCTCTCCAAGGCAACTTAGGAAAGGAACCATAGGAACAACACAAGGGCTAGAGAAGTATGCTTTAAAATAAGAAAAATTAAGAACATATTTTACTGTCATCAAAAAGGTCAAGGGTGACTCTTGTAAGCCAATGCACCAGTGTGCCATGTTAAGTATCTACATAAGGATTCAGAGGGTTGAGAACAGAATAGATTTTTAGATCACCTTGTCTAATCTCCCGAATACATGTATTGCCAGATTTTACCCAGTTACCTCTCAAATTAACCCTCAGATTAATCAAATATTAGTATTTCCAAGCTTATCTTTGTGATCAGTTTGTATTGAACCACTTGGTCAATAGATTTAATCAGATTTATTGTTAGCACATATTCAAAAGTTTATTCAATGATCATGAATTTGTGGTTTCAGTAGAGCAACTAGTCATTCAAGTTCCACTGTGTTGCCCCAGTTCTTGGCCTAGATAACTTAACCATTCTTAGCTTATTTCTCCATGTGCTTGAAAAAATTTCATTTAGTTGGCAAATATATGATATTATGCAAAAGAAACATCTGCTACTCTGCTAAAACTGACCATCCAAATGATTTGTGCAACTAAAACTTTTATTTACAGAAAAGTGCACAATAAGCAAATGAAGATGCTTGGAAACACAGCCACAGGAAAAGGTTTCTAGATGTCACTGAAATGTCTATAAATAAATTTTCTCACTACTTACCCTAATGGTTTAGCAATCCAGACTGTAGGTATAATTTTATGTTGGTGTACACTATACCATTTCCATTGGCTTCACAGGGCATGTGACACTGAACCCAAAGATTAATTTTGCATTTTTGTGCTTGGAATTTGAGACAGGAGAACAGACAGCTATTTGTAGTTGTACTCCAATAATTTTTAACAACAATGTGCAGAAAAGTTCAGCCATCCATACTCATCAGCAAGAGGAAACGCCTCATAAACTCAAAATGCTACACTAAGGACTCTTTCAGTTTTACTTCCCTCTTTATTTCCTTAAAGAGTGCTTAGTTTCCACTGCTGTCTTGTTCCCATTGAACTCTGAGAAATACAACCTGCATGCTTCACCAGTCTGCCCACCCCCAGATCCACTTACAGCCAAATATTGCTTCGCCTTCACTTTAGGAAAAAAAAAAACCCAACAAAATCCTCTTGCTGTTCCCCCCAGTCCCTGCTGCTCAGAAGACCCTACAGAAGCAACTGGGATACTTTGCAGGTATTTGACAACCAGCACAGCAGCAGTGTGTTTTTTTCAGAGGAGAAACCACAGAAGGTTGAAGTGTGCTTGACACTGGGGCACCCAGTAGGACAGGTTCCCCCACCAGTCCCAACAGCCACCCTGGGAATGGGATCTCCTGGGGCTGGAGACACCAGGGCTCTTCTGAGCCCACTCTTGACCATCTGTGAGGGGAACAGCAGGCAGAGGGGAGGACAATGCTCCCCTGAGCGCTTTGATGCCGCAGCCAGTAGTGATTTCTGCTGGGAAGAGGTGAGGTGGACAGGGCTGACAGCCACCAAGCTGTGGACAGGCAGTCTGGGTCACCAGGGTTAGGCTCAGGACAAGCTAATCAGCTTCCTCCCCTGCTTAAAAATAGCTTGTTTTTCTGCTGTTTACTTTCCATGGCCACACAAGCTTCTAGTTCTGTGAAATAAGGACTTCACACCCTTTTCTCTATCATGGCAAGCAAGAGCAGCACCCAGTTCACCGGCTACCTGCTTGTGAAACCCATTCCCCCACTCTAGCTTGGGTTTATGCTTCTTGAGGTATTTCAGGTTTGCATGTAGCAATCACCAACCATATTTGTTACACCAAGAGGCCATTCTTCAGCCCAAGAGCTGAGTTGCCCATGTGTAGCAATTTAATTGTGCTTTAAAATGTAAAAACTAAGTATAGAAACAGTAAATATTAAAACTAAACTGTGGGTGACCTCTCCATGACAGGTGAGCAAACCCTGCCTGTCATCCTAGTCACTCCAGGTTCAGCTCCTGAGCTACCCAGCTGCAGTGCCCAGAAAGGGGTGCATTCCTAGAGGCAAAAGTTACACCCAAAGGGTACCCAAAGGTCAGTGGTTGGCCAACATGGGCCACCAGAGCTTATAAAGGCCATACTTTTCTTCAAAAGATGGGATTTCTGCTCTGTGAGGTCTTGCAGCTAAAATTTTCATAAGGATTTCATTCTCTGAAGTTCCATCTTGAAAACCACCTAAAAAATTGGCTCTGAAGATATTCAAGTGCCAAAGCTGCATGAGTAGTGAAATTTAAAAAGCAACACTACGGTCTTGATCACATGGTGCTTTTGACACATTCTTGAGCTCCTGAAACTCTGTTCTTAAGAAGACTATCCAAGAACTTTGTCTTCATGACTGAAGTTCATTTTTCTATCAGTGTTGCAGAGAGAGTTGAATGGGTGGGTTCTCCTTGTCCAGGACATCTAAATCATTCCGTTTGATTGCATCATTGATCCAAGTGTTAAGCCGTTATTTTCTAATTTGCCTTCAGGGTCTCCACAACTACCACTCCAGATGACAGGAGGAACAAGAACAAGAATGATAAGCACCTGACACTGTCGGAAACCCCCAGGATCACATAACAGCCATGTTGAAGTACGTATCAGATCTCGCAGGGCACATATCACTTACCACTGTAAATACAACCATTACCCAGGGTCATGCAGCTTTGGAGAAGTAACCAAGTATAGGCGGCAGCCAGCAGTAAATGCTGCCTCACAAATGATGCCTGCTATAGGTAAAACTGGATTATACAAACAGCATTTTTTCTTCCTTGCTAACTAATTGGAAAGTTTTTTTTCTTCATTTAAATAGTTATTGAAACACTACTACTAACTGATGACCCCTCTGATCTACCTCTAAAGAGAATGGAGCGATTGAAAAAATGCCTTAAATATGAGAATTGGTTCAGGGAAACACCTCTTTAACAGACTAGCCGACACCTACCTTAGTGAGATTTAGCAGGACATTTTCAAAACATGTCTGCTGATGTTTATAAAATGTGTACCCATAAATAAAATTTAGTCACAAGTATTCAGAATTTTCAGCAGCAATTGAACACCAGCCATTAATTTGCATCTACAGATCAACTAGAGTTTCAAAAGTCAGACATATATTTGGCAAATAAATAGCCCTTATTCGGTAAATTTGATTTTTATTATTGGAGAAGACCCCATTGGATAGTGCATTTTGGACAGGCTTACAAAGTGTAACAGCAGTTACATTGAATGCACTGAAGTTTTACTTTCATATCCCACTCAGATGCTGAGAGCACTCCTTAAGCACAGGTATGATGCTAAGGATAATAAGCATGAGAGACATATTTTCTTGATTTTTCCAGATAACAGTGTCTGTGTGGGAACAAGGTATAGATAAGGGAAAATATCTCCTTCATTTAGGTTTCTCTGTCATTGATGATGTCCAAAAAGAAGACATTTAGGTTTTCTGAAGTCTTTTCTAAAGTTAAGAATTTTGTTAGAATTTGTTTTGTAAATTGAGAAGATAAGTCTGCACACCACTGATTTGTCAAGGCTGTATCTACACTCACCTCTTTGCTGTCCACTGTGATACAAGGGAGCACAGTCCAAACTGGTCACCAGTAGATCATGTACCTGTAGGAACCATCTCCAGATCCATCCAAACTGTAAGTCTTGAGCTTCTTTCCTGAGGGAACTGGTGCACAGCCTGACAGGGTGTTCACACTCAGTCTCAGAGCAAGGAACTTTAGATAACAGCAAAAGTCCTTCCACGGAAAAGTTCATACCAGTATAGCCTACAGTGGAGTCCTGTGTCCAGTCATGTGCTCCCCAGTACAAGAAACACATTGACATACTGGAGTGAGGCCAGCGGACAGCCACCTAGATGGTCAGGGCTGGAGCCCCTGGTGTGGAAGGAAAGGCAGGGAGATGGTATTGTTCAGCGTGGAGATGGCTGCGAGGTGTTTACTGCTGGCTTCAGCTATCTAATGGGAAGCTGCAGAGAAGACAGAGCCAGGGTCTCCTCAGAGGTGCACAGTAGTAAGGAAGGGGACAAACAGCACTTGTTATAATATGAAAAGAAAGCCTATTAGACATTAGGACAATGTTTTTACCATGAGGGTGGTCAAATGCTAAAACAGGGGCCCAGAGAGGGTATGGGATTTCTAATCCTGGAGATATCAAAAATTGACTGGACCAACTCCTAAGCAACACCATCTAAGATGGCCCTGCTTTGAGCCGGTGATCTGGACCAGGTGATCTCTGGAGGTCCCTTCCAACCTAAATTCTTCAGTGATTTGGTGAGAATGGGTCTCAGCTATACCAGTAGAGCTGTGTCTCCTCTATCAATTTCCAGCAATTTTAACTGTTACATGAGAGGTTGGAATTAACTGGATATATAATCGGCACAGGAAATTAGATTTTCTCCTTTAAATTAAACTGTCATGGTAGGAAGGAACTTAAGCAGGGATTAATAGTGCTGTGCAGTATGTTGTATAAAATAAACTGCTTTTGTTGCTTTTTGATTTCTGGGTAGGACTTTGCCTTCCCAAGTTTAAAAAAAAAAAAAAAAAAAAAGGCAATATGAAATACAGCTAAGTACTCTTTTTTCTTTGCTTTTATGCCTCATAGGTCAGCTTTCTTCTATACATCATTTTTATTTGTATCATGTGGACCCAAGTACTGTTGTCTTTGCTCCATTCCCTCAGGCTGCTTCATCTTCTCTTTGTCTTTTCCTTCACTGCCCTGGTTCCTGGCTCTCACTTTTCCACTCTTTTGGATGTTAATAGCTGCCTTCAGCCGTACCTGATCTACAGATAATAGAAGAGCCAGAGGCTAATCTGACTTACTTCATGTCCAAGGAATTAAACTTGTTTTCTGTATGAGTAGGTGGAAATAAAGGCAGTCACTGTTTAAGACAAGATCACCGGGGGCAGGGGGCGGGTGTCCAAAACCAAAGCTCCACTGCAAGATGGAGCTGGGACTTTGACTCAAACTTGGGCTCAGACTTGAAATCAAATTGTAATTCAGGAACCAGAAGACTAGTGGAAAACTGACTGTTTGAGAGAGGCAGTAAAGAATTTGTGACAGTCAAATGTTTGGAACCCAGCAGAAGGACAGACCTACAAACTGTTTTCCTTATACTCCTCAAAAGAGAGTTTCTATGCATTCCTTGCTAATACACTGAATTGCTGCATCAGTTTCCCCTCCAAATGGAAATAGCCTGACAAGCCCATGGGTGTGAGCTAAAATCCCAAATCAGCATGGCAACAGCACAAGTAATCAACACAGAAAGCATAGTTGACCCCTGGAGAAACCTCACCTGCAGCCAAAGATAAAAATAGTAAAACATCGGTGTTCAATATTTAGCAGGTATAAATGGGGTACATCTGAACCTCAATGCAATAAATCTATCCTGTCTTCTCTATACACTTTTAAACTTCATCACTTCTATGGTTCTTAGACAACTATGTTAAGCTGAATGTAAAATTGAAAGTACATAGGCATATGCTGGGATAAAAAATTCATTTTTTTAAGAAGCCAAATACAGCATCACATTTAGACTCAAAAGGCATCCCTACTTTTTAAGGTATGGAAATCATCAAACAATAGAACTAAGAAATGAAAATTAATCTGTGAGAAAAGGCTGGGTTATCTCTTATATCACAATTAAATAATTTATTAATGACCTGACCTACTGATCTAACCTTAATTCTAACTATGACAAGGTCATTAATAACATCTCGCTTAAAATCAGTTTCGTGCAAGGTTCACCTGTATGTGTTCTCCCTGCATGTATATGCATATGTAGAACAAATCTGTGTGGCTTCGTTTTTCAAATTATCTGTGTTCAAGTGAACCCAAGATAAATTTTGCATTTCTTAAGGAACTCACTCATTAAATTTAATCAAAGAACTAATATGAGATTTATTTTTAAAATCTCAAAACATCAAATAATGCATACAAGGCAAAAGATTCTGAGCACTAAAAGGATATAAGTTGTGTACAGTGTGTTTGAAGGAAAAATTCAAACTAGCTTTCATTGCCGAAGGCCTACATGGGAAAACAGTTCTAGAAGCTGGTCTTTATTTGTATCACATTAGGATACTGAAGTACCATCTGACTTCTGAGTGGTGAAGAACTCCTGCAAAATGTGAATTCCCTAATGTGGAGCTGTTGGTGACAAAATGCCATCCTCATGTAGCATATTCAATTTATATGGCATCTTTACATGTTGTAATGGTAATACTGGCCTCAGAAGTGCAAAATACCAACACAGTTTTCAGGAAACAGCAGTGCTTGGCTGGTGTTTCTGATTCAGTCTTGTGATCCAAGGTGATAACAGAGGTTGGCGAAGAAGCTGTGATGAAGGCACAAGCTCATTGACACAGCTCCTTGCTCTGTGACCACTGCAAAACAGAGAACAAGAGTCTCCAAAAAAACCACAAAAAAACACCTGCTTGTGAACCAAGTTTTTAGTAGGTACAAATAAATTGCCTCAGCCTTGACACCACACCCTAATTCAATGCCTCCAACATTTACCTTATATTTAGTGTTACAATCAGCACTAACTTCAGGGGTAGCAGAGGACAGTGTTGCCACTGCTTATTTTGACCTTTACAGTGTATTCTCCAATCTGCAGTTCAGTTGTTGTTCCTGTAAGCATCACATGCCAAAGATAAAAGCATACTAAAATTATTTGCAAATCTAGCAGAACCACAGAGGAAACTCGTCCATTGGCTTTGCAAGTAGGTATGTTTGGGTATTTTGTTAGAAATACTCCTTCCTAAAAACTCAACAAGAGATTATTTCTGGATTTAAAGTGGTGACATAGCTGTACTTAGGCAATTCTCATTTGGTGGTATGCATAGGAATCAGGAATTTCTTTTTAAAGTGGGATTTCTATAATTTCCTATTAGAAAAAGTCAGGTTCTTTCCTTAGAGTTGGAGGAGGGGGGAAAAAGTTGTCTTTGGCTATTGCAAAGCAGTGGGGTTAATACATGGTACGAAGCTATGGCTCCTTGCCCAAGATACCACACTAACATTTGCAGTCCCTAAGATACTGCAATGTGGATTAAACAGGTTAGCTGGAGCTGCCAGCACTGGGCAGGCTGATAGGAATTCTCCCTTTTCTTGGAATTGCAAGGGAGAAGGAGCAGAGCTGTAGAAACTACACACCTCAGTTGGACACGGGACCTTCCAAAAATGCACTATCGCATGGAGTCGAATGAGTAGGGCTTAAATTTGGAAAGCTTTCAAAGAAAGCTCAGAGTGACAAATAAATCTGAAGCAAAATTTAATTTCCAGAACAGAAAATTCATCTCAGGAAAATTCAGTAAGCAAAAGATCCTTTCTTTTACAAAACTCATTCTGTGTGCCTGCATGTGTGCTTGCATGTGTGCATGTGTGTGGTTCTGGTGGTTACAGTGCAGCAGGCCATTGAATTATCAATCCAGTACTTTTGCCATTAGTTTTTCAGTTTGCTTCTTACATGCATACTCTGTGGTCAAATATTTTAGTCAGTTATAGTGATAAACACCTGGAGTCTATCAAAAACAAAGAGAGTCTTATTCTGTAGGCACAACCAGCCTGGTGAACATACCGAGCAGAGACTAACTGTATAATATAGAACTCAAACAGGAATATGTTTTTTATGATGTGCCAGCGCAAGGGAGATCAAAGACTAAAGCCAAATAAATAGCAACTGGGTACCAGCAAAGGAAACATATTTAGACCTTAAAGTAATCAGAAACAAACCCAGTGTATGCCAACACCCTCTGAATTCAAAAGTAACATTTTCCTCCTTTTCACAGAAGATTCAAGAGCTGGCAGATTTTGTTTTGGTTTTAAATCTACTGGTTTTATGACTGGGAGGGAATTTTCATTTCTCACAGACAATGGAACATGAAGCACAAGAATCATCCCTCACCCCATCATCCATTCCTTCCTGGTGGTTTTAGGGAGTTACATCCCCTGCTGCCCTCTGATTGAATTTTCCTTGGCTGCTTTGTGGAATTTGCCAGCTTACATTAACCATTTATTGAGCTCGACTCCTTATCTGGAACATCTCCTGGCAAACTGAAACAATCTGTCTGGTACCTGGGGACTGGCAGAGCAAATCTTTCCAGGTGGTAAAAGCAGACACCCAGAATTACATGCTGACATTATTTTGTGAGGCAGTTTGATCAAAAGGAAAAAGCCCGAATTACTAATGTTCAGTGTCATGTTTAGTACCTGCAATGTATCTACATAAACAGTTTTAAATGACTACTAGTACTAAAAACCACTTGCAGGGTGGGGGAATGGCAGAAGGGTTGGGGGGGCAGTAGGGGGAAGATACAACAGTGGCAGAGAATTGACTGGGCCTGAGGGCAAACACTTACATCTGTGCTTGATTTGTCAGGGATTTACATTAGTGAAACTTTAACTCTGCAGATGATAAGTAAGATTACACTTACATAATAAGTTTATGCAAATAAAGCTTAGTCTATGGAGCGTGTGAGTCCAGACACAGTGGGTTTGGCAGGTTTCACTGAGGCTGGTGGCTGGGTTTAATAAATTCATTTACATAAAGGATTAGGGCATCTGGAAAAGTAGCATGGCAGTTTACTGAGATATAAATAATGCTAATTGAGAGGTCACAGGTATGCAAAACACTCCATATATGCAAAAGAAAATAATAGAAAACGGAGGGGCAGAGACTTGCATCTTACTCTTGGTTACATCAAACTAAGATGTAGGTACTAGCTTCCCCATGCCTTTCCAAATAGCACTCTGTATTTTAGTTCATTACAGAGCCTTATTTCATGACAGATATGCACATAAACAGTCCCTTTTTCTTAGAAAAACAAAAACAAAATCAGTGGTTCACATCAACTAGCAATAGGAGACAGACAGAACTCAAATAAACTAGAACACTACTTAAAAACTGTGATTTAAATAAGTAGGGGGGGTAGATAATTCAGTTTTACCCCAAAGCCTGACAACCTGCTCCCATGGCAACAATATCTCTTTTCAGCAGCAGAAGCAACACTGAAAAGTATGTTTACACCTAATTCCAACTTGGTTTACAAGTTCTGTGATACATACCTACTAGACTTTTGGCTTTGCAAACTAACATCCTAGTGAATTGGTGACCATGAGATACCAAGAAGTTGTACGTGATCGAGGAATTTGCAAGAACTGTACTGAACTGCTCCCCAGGATCAGTTTATAGCTTGGTAGAAATTCTAATTCTTTTTCATTATTATTAAGAGCACAAAATGGCAGAGTTTCTAAGCATAAAACGACAATTTAGCAGAACACAGACAAACCTCTTGCAAAGAACTGTAATGTACATATGTTTATATTTCAAGCAGTTTCAATAAACATTATTTTAAAACAATTGAAATGTTGCTTGTACAGAGCAAAAAATAGCTTATTTTGATTTTTTTTTCTTTTTCTGGATTTTTTTATAAGCTTTGCTTAGTTCTGTCCCTTCTCCAAGGTATTAAGTGCATGCATACAAAAGATTCATCTGCATGCATATTCATTTAGACATAGCATCATACACGTGCCACACTGGGATGTACAGTGGAACAACAATGGTAAACTCATCTGAAGTAATATACTGCTCTCTGACCTGGTTGTGCAAAAACCCTGTGTGAAGCAGCTCTCACCTGAGATAGAACGATCTGTTAGAACTGCTGCAAAACACACTGAAGAAATACATATGCAAAAAGCAAAATATTTCTACCACCTGGCTTTAAAAAGGTCAGTTTCGCTCTTGTGCAATTCAATTATATCATTGCTATATTCAGACAGAGTGGGAATCTGGTAGAAATATGGAGCGGGAGCAGCTGGGCTTATATAGTCACTGAGAATGTTGTTGCTGTACATATTGACCTTATCCAAGCAATTCAATATGTAAAACTAAAAGCCAAGACATATAAGCATGAGGTATGAACAGATCAGCAGCCATGTTCAAATGGGATTAGTTTTTGGAAGGGCCAGTTCAGCTGTGTGCTGCTACTGGCATCTGTTAAGAGCAGGGGAAAACACTCTTCGTGTCTTGGTCCATGAGCCAGATATATCACTTCATTCATCCTTGCAGTGGGATGTTGATAACATCTGAAAGCAAACAAAGGTGATGATTTGGAGTGGCTGCTAGTAGGCACTCACAGTTCTCTTTCCACTTATCATGCTGTGCTTTGGTTGGATCATTTCCCCAACAGACAAGATTATAGCTTGCCTTAGAAAAGTGGCCATGTTCACTAACTATGACAAGTTATGATTGCAGTCCAAATGTAGATGAGGCTACAGCACCCCAAGAAAACAATCCAGCTAAATTAATGAGGGTTCTACAATCTTGATTCTGCTTGTGAACTTCTCACCTATGGAAACACATGCCTAAGTAATTTATTTTCCTCCAGTGTTTATGGTAGACAAATGCCAGTACCCTTCAGCTGTTCAGTTCTCTCTGTGGCTGGACTAGCTAATTCCAGCCCATCACTGGCACCAGCTAAGGGGAGAGAGCATCTAGCCTCTGCTGCTCCTCTTTGGTATTCAAGCCATTGCCCACTCCTGAGTCAGCTAGCTTTGTAAAGTCAGAGTTCAATTTCATGGTCCTTGAGAAACATTACAAAAATTATCTTCCATTTACTGCAAACGTCTACATAAATTCCAGCTATTGTCAACCTATTAAATCTATTTTTAGTCCTTATTGCAGAATATTTGTGTCTAAAAGAATTATTTAAATAAACTGCATGCTAACTACCCAGTAGGTTATAGGTAAAGTTGCCCTAGAACAGGACAGACCTGAGCTAGAGAAGTATTTTTGCAGAGCAGAGTATCTCACACCACCATGAGTCATTCCGGTTAGTGCTGCCCACTGTACAAACTTTTTTTTTTCCATATCTTGTGCAGTTTGTTCCTGAGGACACTTGGTAAAAACAATTCTATTTGCCTTGAATTGAAGATACAGCATTTTACTAACACCATATAAAATGCACAGAAAAGCAGCTTATTATAACCTGTCCCTGACCAAGTTAATTGGATATTAGAATTAGAATCACATTAAGTAATCTCTGTCAAATCCTATTAGCTCCCTTGCTCTCTTCCAGAGTATCTGTTGAATGATAGAAAGATTGTAGAAGAGTTAATCATTATACACTTTATGAGTGTAGCCGAAGTATTTTGTATGTCAAGGTAAAAGAGACCCTCAGGCTTCCCACCATCCACCCCACAGGGAGAGCTCACCATTCTTCCATGTCATTCGTGGCTGTAACCAAGAACAGCAAACTGGAGATACTAACCTCTGCTGCAATCATAATTTTCACAGTTGTTCATGACCTGGGTTGAGAATTTAAATGCAAAAATATACCAAAATCCAAAGCTATAGTTCCCACAGCAGCTATAACTCAGTCATTGGTATTTGGACATACATTGTGGAGTATAGACACAGTAATGCAAAACACTAAAGCTACCCCTGGTTATGGTTGGCTGGGGGAACCATAACTCTGAGTTTCCTGACTTTTGTGTTAAGATCTCAACCATAAATATTGCTTTAATGTAGCTTTGTGCAGTGGGTTTACATTGGCATTGGGAGGTGCTCATACGGAAACAGTAGAGAATTAGTGTGGTATGCTTATTAAATGAGTAATGCTTTTAGAATAATTCCTGGGGTGAAATCATGGCCCCAGTGAAGTCAACAGAGCCAGGGCTTCAGCTCAGAAACACCTTATTTATTCAGGGAAGAAAGCAGCAAATGTCCTAGTGATTTTGTTCTTTATTATAACGGAAAAAAATTCAGATCAGCTCCCTCCCTCCAAATCAGGACTCTGAAGGAGTAATTTACTCACTCTACAGGAGCGATCAACAACCTCAACTAGTAAGTGGGTTGGTAGAGGGGGGTGTTGCCTCCACAGAAAAGTTTATAGTTTATTTGTTTTGTTTTGTTTTTCTTTATTGTTTTTCACATTAAATAGAATCATAGAATCACAGAATGGTTTGGGCTGGAAGGGACCTTAAAGATCATCCAGTTCCAACCCCCCTGTCATGAGCAGGGACACCTTCCACTAGATCAGGTTGCTCAAAGCCTCATCCAGCCTGGCCTTGAACACTTCCAGGGAGGGGGCATCCACAGCTTCTCTGGGCAACCTGTTCCAGTGTCTCACCACCCTCACAGTGAAGAATTTCATTCTAATATCTAATCTAAACCTACTCTCTTTCAGCTTAAAGCCATTGAGTGTATCCTTTCACAGAAGTGTATCCTTTCACAGAAAGTTATTTGCCAACTAATAAAGATTTGCTACTTTAACTTTTCCCTGTTTATCAGTAGATTATATTAGTAGAATTAATGATCTTGCAGAGTATCAAGGAACTGAAAAAGGGTCCTCACTAAAAAACTTTCAGCAGAAAATGTACAGCCAATCTTTGTATAAATTTCAGTTAGTAATTTTTGCATGCTCATTTTGAAGGAGGAAGTGACATGCCATTATTTTGCGTGGTAGGATGCTAGAGAGCATTTCTCCTAGAAGTCTGGTTTCTAGCTTATCATGATTTACTTTACACAAAACAGCCTACTTCATTATGCAAATAAACAATAAATAAATCAGAGATGGGCTGGTCACAAGAGGAGAAAAATTTTGTATCTTGCAGTCTGTGACCAGCCAGAGGAATGCTCCATTTGTGCCAATCTGCCTTGTGTTTTCAGCTGGGAAAGACACTGTGCAAACTGATAGCAGATGGTAGAGCCAAAAATAGGTGCTTTACATGTTTGATTGAGAGCCAGCATTTTGTCATTTAGTTGTCTCACGTCATTACACTGCATTATGTTGTGCAATCGTGTGTGACATGCCGAAATCAGCCTTACCAACACAGTATTTTCTGAAAATAGACTCTTGCCCTGATGTAGTAGGCAAGAACTTGGTCTGTTTACTGTTTACTGTTCTTGGAAAGGCTTCCTCTGTTGGAAGCCACCTTCTGAGGAAAATTTCTGCCAGTTTATCCTGATGGAAAGGGCCAGTGGTGGCACTTGGAAAAATCTCTGTTCGAAATCTCTTGAGGGAAGAAATCCACAGCCCTTGGCAAAGGCTGGTACAGAGAAGGGGTCTGTGGAAAGAGAGGGAAGGTGGTCTTTGCAGAGCAGTTGTTAGCTGTGCAAATCCAGTGCCTTGCAAAATGAAAACGTTCCAGCTCCCTGCCAAAAATGTCATGTGGCAGCACACTGACATCCCTCTATTTTTAGCTGCAAAGGCAACTATGAGTTCAGCTCTTTCTTTCTTCGCTAAAGCAAGGCTCTTAGATTGCTCTACCATGAAACTGTTGAGGTTTTTTATTAATGAATCTCAAATCTACCCATTTCTGTGCTGGTCAGGCCATACCTCCTCTTCTCCATTACATTTCCTCATCTGAGCCAGAAAAAGAAAGGGTGAACGACAAAGATCTCTCCATGTAATAACCTATGACAATCTTCTTCCTTGAGATTGTTTCCGTCATGCTGGATTTGTCTCTTTCTAGACTTCTAAAAATGTTCTTTGCATAGCAAAAAACTTAATAGAACCAAGAAGAGGAAAACAGGCATCCAAAATTTCCCGTTAGAAGCTAATGAATGCAGGTCATTATCTTTATGAAACTTACCAGTCTAGGCTTGGTAAGGTTGTCTTGCCTGGGAGACTCTCCTCTTGGTGATGTTTTACTGAGGCATGATCTCTCCATGTTCTGCTTTTCAAAATTCCGGCAGTCAGTGGGTGCCATTCCCATAATTTATACATTTACTGGCATTCCCAAACCACATTAGATGCCTTCCCCCTTTTATTGTTGAAAGCTGCATTAGAAACCAAAAAGTATGAAGCTGAGACTATAACACAAGTCAGGATAAAAATCCTGACCAGATTGCTTCATATGTCTTCCTTGAGTTTCTCTTGCCTGTAGACTCTAAGGTAAAAGCCAATGGAAAAACATCCATCAGTTCCGGCAGTGTCAAGTGTGGGGACAATACAACACAAAAAAGTAAATAAATTATTGTATTCAGTCCATCAAACCTGGCAATCAGTACCACTACTAGCTCAGTCCTGCTTCCTTCCTCCTTGCTGCTTAATAAATCTGAAACCAGTTGGAGAAGGAGTAGAAAGGTAAGCTGGCTGGTATGTCCCCTTTGCTGTCACCCTTTTAGAAATGCATGTAAATATTTTGGTTTTATTAATCATTTTCAATGAAATAATTTAATTTCTTTTGACAAAAAAATCTCAGAGAATTATGGCAACACAACTAGCTCAGGATGTCCCTCCAAAAATCATCAGTAAGAGCCTATATGTATGGGCACGTACACTTAAGAGGATAAAAAAAGCATATTTGGTGGGCTTTGCTTTTGAGAACAAATATATTAATGGCCATTTTTCTTCCAAAATGGGTGAGGCTATGCCTGCTGCATTGCAACTGGAATATAATACTCTCTAGAAACAAAGACTTGCTACGTTTTCTTAACTGTACATTAAAATGACAGAAACTGTAAGCAGTAAGACAGGGTGATTTAAAACTCCTGACTGAAAGTTGCTGCACTCATATCTTTGGTAGATGTTTTGGCTAATTAAAGAAATAGAGTCAAATGAACCTTAACATAAGCCCTTAAGAATATTACCGTTGCAAAAATTGTCAGGAAAAGGTCCTTGTTCAAAACACTGCAGTCTTCTTTGACATAGGTATTTTTAGAGGGATTTTTACTTTGCATGTGACACGGCTTTATGTTTACAACTTGTTATGCAGTTTTAATTCTGGTTTTTGTAGCACTTAAGGTAAGGGTATGGTTTTTGTTTAATTTTTAAACTACACTGCTTATTTATTGATTTCTGATAGAACCGGGAAACAAAACTAAAATTAGGAAAGTTTTAAAGACTTGTTTAAAATATTTGTCAGATTTTTAGGCTAGAAAATTAAGAACATATGGCACAAATGTTAAAGATAACACATAAATTACCTATGACATAGAAACATAAATCCTTCTATACAGTTCCAAATAGATTGAATTTTTTTTTTTTTCCAAATGGATTTTCGTTGAGGTTTGCATCCAAAGAGTCCAACAGCTTCAGCAGGAGTTTGGAGTGGTACCTCATGGCACGATCACTCCTTCCTGCTAGTAATTTCTGCAGGACATGCCCTCATCAGAGAAGCAGGGCCAGCTCAGCCCCTCATGCCCTCAGCTCCCAGGCAGCTCACCATCCACACCTGTAAGGGAGCTCAGAGTCCCCATAAAAGATGGGGCCTTTCTGACAGACTTCTTCTAAAAGCTTTGTCCAAAGACCTTAAAAGCAAGAGCCAAGAAATGCAGAATTATTTAATAGGTTAAAAGCTAGGCCTTCAGTTGACACATGCATAGACAGCCTCCAAGCAGTGTAAATTTTCTTGCAGTCACTAGTTCCACTTCAATGGGAGCACATTTAGCCATTTGCTATTTATTCATTTTCTAACCTTTTGCATTGACATGTACCAATAACTTGTCCAATACCCGTAACTCCCATGGGACAAAGAACTGGTACAGGTCTGTGGAAACAACTGAAATCAATAGAGCTACTTCAGACGTGGGCAGGTTTATATGGAAAAGATATCTTGCCCCATACTTTATACAAGGGATCTTTGTTGCTGAAATCTGTGCCGTAATTGTGGGTTTGTTTGGTTTTTTCAGCTTCGTTACTGGCAAGTGCACCATCCTGACCTCTCTCTTTCTTTCTTTTGGAGGCTTTTTGCATAATAGAGAGGTATTTGGCAGAGGTTTTCTTTTTTTTTCTTTTTTTTTTCTTTTTTTTTTTTTTTTGGAAGAACAATGATCTTTCCCTAGGGTACATTTGGATGCTGAAGGAAATGTAATTCTGAAAAGCAACTTTTCTTTTTTTTTAAGGATATTCACAAGTCTGATCAAAGACAGGTCTTTGTCTAAGAGGATAATTCTTTTAAAGTTGAGCTGAAATGTCAAATGCATTATTTACTAGGAGGTACCCTATTCTGTACAAAAAAGTGAATTTGCTCTCTGAAACTGTAGCATAATAAACCGTGCTGTTTAAAGCAATACAAAACCAGTATCATGCATCTGATGAGGTAAAAAATGCAGGTTACATATTGCCAGAATAGTATTTGTATCTCAGTACCAAGCTAGTGGTATTGGTATTCACAGACCTGCCTCTTCTCCTGTTTGCTTCAATGGTAACAAACGGGACACTTCAAATAATATCTCAAAGGTCAGCCACAATTTGAAAGCCAAATCACTGCTGAAAATTAATTTGAAGTATACCACTGTCTTGGTGATACTGTTCAGCTACCCTGTGCATGGAAAAAATGTTTCAAATAAACTACTTTTACTGCTCTGCCATGCACACAGTCCATAAACTCACAAAATAGAGTCTGAGGAAAAGGTGAAGACTGAGATTCAGGCTGCTTCCTACAGTGCGCAAATCAGGACCAAAAAACTTTAATCCCTCCAAAATCTGAGAGAATTATTTAACCAGCTCCCACAGGCCCCCCAGAACTGGTGGCACCTACACTCATTAGATGTAGCTCATTTTGGATCACAGAGCTCCTGGTGGCCATGTTTAAGCTCCCAGTCATGCACAAAAGCACTTTTCTGTGGACCACACAGAAAGCTTAGCTCCTGTGTAAGTAACATCACTGTTTGAATCTGTGCAGGATGGGGCCTCTGCTCTGCCTTATCCTGCCTATTGGGGAGGTGGCCTTGGGCACAGCTCATGCACTTGAACAACAGGAAGCACCAAACAAAGCAAAACAGCCATTGATGACTTTGTTCAAAATCCAGAAAGAAAAATATTCATAATGCTACTCCATGTCCGGGATTTTAAAACATTGTAGAAATTAGAATCACATAGTCATAGAATGGTGTAAGTTGGAAGGGACCCACAAGGATCAACAAGTCCAACTCTTTACCTAGCATAGGACAGTCACAAGATTCAGACCATGTGTCTGAGGGCACATGTTGTCCAAATGCTTCTTGAATATTGTCAGGTTTGGTGCCATGACTGCCTCCCTGGAGAGCCCATTCCAGTGCTCCACCACCCTCTGGGTGAAGAACCTTTTCCTTAGGTACAACCTAAACTTGCTCTGGCACATCTTCCTGCCATTTCCTCTGGTCCTATCATTGGTCACCAGGGAGAAGAGATCAGCACTTGCCCTCCTCTTCCCCTTGTGAGGAAGTTATAGACCACGATGAGATCTCTTCTCAGTCTCCTCTTCTCCAGGCTGAACAAACCAAGCAACTTCAGCCTCTCCTCATATGCTACCTCTCTAATAAGCCCCTCACCAATTTAGTGGCCTCCTCTGGACACTCTCCAGTAGCTTTATATCCTTTTTATACTGTGGTGCCCAAAACTGCCCCCAGTACTGGAGGTGAGGCTGCACCAGTGCAGAACAGAGCAGGACCATCACCTCCCTCAACCAGCTTGCCATGTAGTGCTTGATGTACCCCAGGACACGGTTGGCCCTCTTGGGAGTCAGGGCACACTGCTGGCTCATGTTCAACTTGCCATTAAATGCCCAGGTCCCTCAAATTGTCATTTCAAAGCACCTTTAGGTTCAAATCAGTGCCCAAAATCAGTGGAGACATCAGACCAAGACAAAGGCTGGCAAAAAAGGGATTTCAAAGCCAGAACACTCAGAGAGCAGAGCCAGATCTGTACCTTTGCTCTTGCCTCCAGAAGAGCTCCACAGAGAAAAGGATCCAGGGCAGAACCCCAGGCAAGTTTAAGGGTTGCTCCATCTGTCTCACCAGCTGTATGGAGGATATATAGTCACATGCCCGCTCCCTCCCCTGGAAGAAAGGAAGTGACTCTCAACAGGCACCTCCAGTGGCCAAAATATCTGCAAATATGAAGTTGTGACATACAAATTGTGAATGGTTATTTTCTATTTATTTGAAATATCTCTTCAAAGAAACTCTCATACCCTCTGGTGTGAAGTTCTAAAATGAAATTCTGGTGGAGAAATTCTAAATCCAGGAGGGAGATTGGGGGCGAGAGTTCACCAATTCATTTCAAAGCAGACAGAAATTAAGTTATCTTACTGCAGCCTATACTTTAAAGAATCTCTTCTTTGTTTTTAAGGAGACTGAAGGGGAGTCTGAACAAGCTGACCCAAATGCATCTCTCAAACTTGCTGATTTTCACCTGCTGTTGTTAATAACATGCAGAATAGAAAAAAAGTCTTCTAATCCATTAGATACCACAACTTGTTTTCACCCTGTCATCTTCCTCCATTCTGTGTGCTTTCCTAACTCACTCTTGTCATATGTACATTTCTATCTTCACTTGCCTATTTCACAGAGTACACCAAATAATGTATATATTTATCTAAAATGTGACAAGGAGGAGAACACAGAGGCACTGATTCAGATTCATAGATTTAGATTCATACCTACCTTTTGACTCATATACAAAAGGAAGAAACTGAACATCAGGTTCTCCTGGTGCTCTCTGCCATATCACATCAACAAAACAAAATGGTTAAGTCTGGAAATGGTATATCAAAAAACTGGTGAAGTAGCAAAACACAGCTATGATGAGGTCTGGCTTGCAACATTCAAGTTGTTCATGGATCATGGGAATGAAGGAAAACTTTGCTTTTGACATTTTGGAAAAGCAGCAATCTTAAATCAACTCTGCTAGTTTCGTCTGAGAGTTGGCATGGATTTACTCAGATAACTTCAAGCAAGTTCTGTTGGTTAGCCAAGGCGATCTTAAACTTAAAAACCAGATAATCTAGTAAAACAAAATAAAAGGCCTAATTAGTGATGGTAGCTCTGGCCTCATAAGAAAATAATGTGATGTATTTGGAACACAGATCAGAGCACTAGCTCCACAGAAGTGTTATTTCAGTCACAGAAGGTCTTACATACACCCTTTAAAATGTATAATATAATGCCAGATGGTTGAGCCACATCTGAGTTTTTCAGGGCATTCAGTGTGTGATCAAAGTTAGGTAATCACTGAAAGACAGTAAAGTTGCTAAGGACCTAGCATTATAGTTAATGCGAGCACTGATAAATTGGTTCTTGATCTTGTTCAGAAAAACTCTCGGTGGGTGGCATTTCTGTGAAATAGGTGTGAATTGGAATAGCCCAGTTTCAGGTCATGTTTTTCAGCTGAAAATGTAGTTCTTTCTAGTACTTTAATAAAATAAAATTCATATAGAGCAATAGTTTGTCTAACTAACAGCCAAACTTCTGAATTCTATTATTATAGGCAAAATGACCTCCACCCCTGAGTCAAAACCTGGGTAGTTTCACTCTTGAACACAACTAATCCCTGGCTGGACAGTTTGGCTGCATCTACACTCTCTTTGGAAATCCTTATGTGGGTGGTGGCTAACCTGCTCAAGTTCTCTGATCTAGGACCTACAATATTGCTGTCTTCAATCAACCTGTCATTTACAGGATGAGATTCATCTTTACATTAAGACACATAACTTCAGACAGATGCACATAGGTGTTGAAACTATCATTTTAGTTAATGTAGATCCACTCAATGCTATCAACAGTGTCTGAATGGCAATTCACCTCAATCCAAATTAGATGCTTAGGGCATGGTTGATTGCATTTAGGTATTCCATGCTATTTGAGATGTTCCAGGATATCTGAAACACACCCATAGGGAAGGTAAAGGACACATAGACACATGTCCCACAAGAGACTGGCAGCTAGGAGGTCAGGCAGGACACCCTGGAGCCTCTTAAATGGTATGGTTAAATGTCATATGTGCATGGACAGATGAATTCAGTGACTGGTTAATCAAATCTCTCTTTAGACTCCATAGACTATATTGATAAGTTCTCCATTGACCAGATTGGGATTCAGATACCTACCCCACCTGCAGACAGACAGCTAAATGTAGAAGCCTTAATCCTACAGAAACCTTGATCTTACCCAAGCTTTTAGTCTGCAATCTGTAAAGACACATTCAACTCCAGCTGCCTAGGAGTTCATGGTCCTTTGCATGGGCTACATGGGTCATCTGTAGGTAGGTGACTGGGTTGTATTATACCCTATACTGGTTCCCTAACAAACAAATCCAATTAACACAGCTGATAAACACAGCGGTGGCAGAGCCAGGTGACAAACGGCTGTCCATCCAAAGGTAAACATTTGCTCAGGCCTGCAGTAGGGGACAGTATGGGCTGAGATCCCAGATTCTTCCCCTTTGCATGGGCCTTGAAGATAGCCTCAGCCCATATCTGAACACCAAAGTGCACCCATATGGTGTGAAGAGTCTCCGCATGGACTAAAGCCCAAGCCCATTCTTGTTTCTCAAGATCCCTCTATCACAGAAAGCCACTGGTTACATGCAACACTGTGGAGTGGAAAGAAAATTAATTACAAGCAGAGAGGACTGCCATGGCATGAAGATGACCATGGAGCATGTCCTTGTTCACCATGTCAGTGGCATAAAGGAGGAAGACAGAGGAGTTTTCTCAAAAAAAAAAAAAAAATAAAATCACTTAGAGCAGGGACATCATGAAGACCTTGCCAAATGGTTTTACATCGTCATAGTTAAAATGGCCAAAACAGTTACCCTGGTATAAAACTCATGCAAACAACTGGAAACGGCACCTACATTTTGCAAGTAACAGTGAAAGGTGACATATATGAACTAATAGGGATACAGGTATGGATATAACTTTCACAACAAAAGTAGAATTTTCCAAGCCACCAGTTTTGAAAAAATGCAAAAGAATGAACTGCTTTGTCTTCAGACCTTTATCTTTCCTTGATCATGGGTCAGAACAGAACTAATGAGAAAGGAAATTATTGGACAAGGAAATAGTTCGACAGTTTGTTATTTATTTAGTGCCCCTGCCCCCCTGCTGTTTAGCTTGTAAACAGTTGTAAGTACAGGCTGATCAGCAGAGCAGGCACTGAATGTCAACTCCACAGCCCAGAGGCTGGGTATAAATGTTTAAAAGAGATGTTCGACTAGATCCTCAGCAGGTGTCCTTCACAGTGGCTCCATTAAGGGCTTTGCTAATGCCTAATTAAGCCATTCTATATGACTAATCCAAATCTGGACTTGATTGATTGAAGGTTTTTGTGGGCTTATCCTGTGAAGTCACAACTTGTTGCTTTTCTTTCATACAGTTCTAACTTTTTGGTGGTTTATTAGTAGTAAACACAGTTATAAAGTTATAGATGTTACAGCTTTGGGCATGAAAAGCAATTTGGGAAGATTATCTGTTTATTTTTTGCTCTATTTTTAATTAGATGTTTATACAAATCCTTAATATTAGTTTCCCCCATGACTTCCACTTTTTAGTCATGCAAATATGTCAAATATGTAGCTAGGACTTTTTCACTTTTTTCTTTCTTTAACAGAAAACTTAATTTTTAAATTAATAGCAATGTACAGTGTTCTTGGATTCTGTTCATTCCCCTAAAAAGTATTTCAACTTTTCATCAGAAAATAAATAAATACTTTTAATCATACTTTTAAGATTTGAAAATATCTTTACATTTTTAGTGAGAAGGAGGAAAAAAGAGGATTTCCTCCTACTCTAGCAAATAAAGCTAAGTTGCTTTGTTATTAAAGGCTTGAGATGGCTATGCCTGTCACCCCCAGCAAGATTCTTTAGGTACCTAGAAGAGTTCCTCTGGACATGCCCAGAATGTGTTAGCTTCAGCAATGCTGAGCAGCTTGACACCTGTGTCAGTGATATCAGGACCACTGCCAAGACCACCATGCAGGATCTGACCAACTACATGGTCTCAGAGCACACCTCAGATTGGTCCCTGCACAGCACAGAGAACTTGGTACAGCTGCTGCTTTACTTCTTATCACTTCTGGTTAAAAATCCCACTTACCTGCGGTGTGGGAAAATTGTTCCAGCTCTGTTTCTCTTGGTCTCTACAGTATCCAGGGTTATAGTCCTCCCTGCCCGTCCTCCTCAAGCTGTTAGACTTTTCATTGCCTAGGTAATCAACTGGCCATAGAACAAGGGACTAGCAAAGTCCTAGCTTCAATATCCATGGCTGGGGCAAACATCTGGGAGAGAGGAGACATATAATGTCTTGACCTGACTGATGCTCAGCTCTCTTGTGTATCATCACCATTAGGTTCTCTAATTATTGCATTACAAACACAATAGCTTCAACGCAAGGAATTAGAAGAGATCCCCATCAGAATGCCATTGGGGTGTGGCATTTGGAGAATTTGTTACAGTGGAGGGAAATTCATCTTTATGTGCACTCCTGTGCCAATAGAAGGCCAGGATCAAGGGGACTCTCCTCTCCTTTGCTGTCATTACTTCCCAGCTGCCAGTGGGAGCTCATACCCTCACGCAGGACCACAAACAGACATAGGCTCCCCACACAGCGGAGAAAACCAAGCCCTTCAGATGGGAAATCTCTTCAGAAAGACCATATTTCACCATGCTGTCTCCTGGTGGAGCCCCAAGCCCAGTCACTGTGTCAAGTCTGTTCTCACCACACACAAACACTCCAGTTTCTTGGATCTAGAAGGTCTCTGGTTGTCTTCAAAATGTGCAAGGCTGCTGACAAATCCTTCCCCTGCTTTTCCACAGTCTTTTGCAAGCCAAAGAGGAAACTATGCCATGCTGCAGCTTCTTCAACCACACTCATGTCAGCTCCGTGCCTCAGTCCATGCACCCACGTGCAACTTTCTCTGCCCCTCTGGAGAAACCATTCTATGGTCTAGTGCTACAAGGACACAAGTCAGCCTGCACCTATATAATTTGCAGGTATCCCTCAACATTTTTCTTCCTCGGGCCATTACGGTGTTTAATGAAGTCTGCAAACTTGCCAGCTCCACAAGCCTCCCTAATTAGGCACTTGTGATATGACAAGCTTCTTAACAATATTCTTTACCTTCCCTGAGACATAGCAAGGGAAGGTTATGTTTTCCTCCTACTGCAGAAACCAGTAGCATGATGGATGAAACCAGGTAATAGTATACTGATTACTTGTTTAAGTTTTAAGATAAAACATACTTGTGTCAAGGCTGGATCTGAGTTCTTCAGCAACCTGAATTCCTGTAAAGATATTTTAATTTAATTCCTTTGATGCAATTAGGCTTTAAAATCTTTCAGCTCTTCTGTTTTGCTGGGGAAGAAAAATAATTTTAATTCACACAGCTCTTTTTGATACTACACAAAGATGTCAGAGGGGAGCCCTCTCTTCCACTGGTGGTGTTTTACTTCCAACAAAAGGAAAAAAATCCCAAACCGATTCAACTAGCTTGTCAGCCATGTAGATGGGCATGCACACAATAACCAAAGGGGAAAGAGCAGAGGGCAGGTACCGATGTGAGGAGACAAGTACCCTCAGGGGTGCCAATCTCTGTAGTGCATTCCTCTGAGGAGAGCAGAAATCCCCCACCTCTCCCACTGCTCCTTCTTCTGCTCCCAGACAAAGCATGGTGCTGGCCTGGGGTGCTGGAAACTACCATGGTGGCACTTCCCTCAGCAGCTTAAATTGAGAACAAAGTGATGCTTTCTTCATTTTGAGAGAAATGGCCTCCACTTTCCTTAGGACTTGTACAGCAAAATGAAGCTCAACAGTGTTTAGAGATTTCCTGGGATGGAGCCAATCAATCTACAACATCCAGTCGCCAAAATGGCAATAAACAGAAACAGCATCTGAACCACAACTTTCCAGTAAAGTTTCTGGGAGTAACATAGAGCTGCTTTTTGCTTACCTGAGTGGCTCCACCAGCGCCAAGAAAGCTAGCAATACTCTGCCAGTCACCTCCACTACAGCCTTTCCAGGACTTCAAGCATCTGGGCATCACCTTTACTGTGTTATTAAGCTGCTGTCATGACTAACAGCTTTTTCCAATAGTATTTTAATCTCAACCAAAATAGTAGTCTCAGAAAAAACATAAACAAACAAAAATTTGACCACATTCCTTAAATCTAAAAAAAAAAAAAATCTTCAAAGGATGAAATTCAGAATTTCATTTTACACTTGTGGATGAACCTTAACATCAGGAGGTGCTTGGAGATGGCTTCTCTTTTCTGGGGAGGGAAGAAATATATCCCAAGAAAATTTAGATAGATAGATAGATAAACAGACAGATTGATAGATAGATAGGAATTGCAGGGAACCTAACACTCTTTAATACACACTAATGAACCACCAGCCAAACCAATTTAGTTATGCAACAATACTTGGTTTCTCTCCTTTGCAGCATTTCATGCCAAGAAAGGATTATAGCAACAGCAATTTGTTTCAGATTTACTCTGTCAGATCAGCTGCTGATAGCTTCAGACCACCCTAATCTGGGAGAGAAAATGAAGCTATCTGTTGACAGAAGAGCCGTTTGTGATTTTCCTGAGGCACTTCATTGTTTATGTAAAACCATTAAGGAAGCTGGGGGTGGTATGAGTTCAAACTCCTTTTTAAAAAGATAACCTAAGAGACTTAAGATTTACGATTCTGTCTCAGTTCTCCTCATGAGATATTGCAATCTTCTTGATTCGCATGAAAAGCAAGTCTAAACACCACTTGTGACCACAGTGCCTGCTACTACAAAATATTTAGTTTCTTCTCACAGAACACTAAACAGTGGCTTAGCTTTGGGAGCTGTAAATAAATGAACTGCATTTTGAAACAAATCCCAGCGTTTACATCATCTTAACTATAAACTGGAAATAAGGTGCAATAGAAGTTACATTAGATCTTTATATGCTACTTAGAGGTAAGGCTTTCAAAGATGTCTAAGGAATTTAAATATCAAATTCCTATTAATTTTAATAGAAAGCTATGGTCAGGTCCCTCAGGTAGTTTCAAAAACTTCATCTTAACAGACTTTATTATAAACGTTAAACCTATTAGATCCTTGGAGAGATTCCCACTGAGTTTAGGAGACTTGGATCAGGCTCTCGTCACTTTTCCAGGCCAGGGATCTCTTCCACAGGCATCAGGGACCACAGCATAACAGCAGGGCCCCAAATGCTTCCCAAATTGCAATCCCCTGATCTGTCATTGTGACTTTTTTTCCTTAGAAACAGAAACCACTGGGTTTCTTCTGTTCGGAGCACGTGAATGCTGGAGGAATTGCAAACCCCCAGGCACCACAGGCACCATCATAGCTCAAGCCCATCCCTGCATCTTCCTACTGTAAACACTGACCAACATGAGGAGGGCACGTCCTCAGGTCTGAGCAGTGCTGACATACTGTAGATGTGTCACATCAGAACTATGCCTTGGCTGAGCAGTGTGTGTCCATTACCTACAGCATTGTTAGAGGGAACTACTTAACTCTCCATCTTTGCAGGAGTGTGCTCTTTTTCCACAGGACTCATTGGAAGTATAAGTTAAACTGACGTTTCTTTCATACACAGGATTTAAGTTTGCTTTTTCATCATAGAAACAATGCTGGTTGAGAGTCCAGATGACATAATGCTGTATGTTGCAAAAATCAGAATATAACCACAGGTAATTTTAAACCAAACACAAAATTATATTAGTTGCATTTGACTTTAAAGCCAAATTTTGGATTAGGGCTCCATTTATTGGCAATTCTGGGAAAAGGTTTCAGTATAATCCCCAGTTAATGAAACCTTTGCTAGTGAATTTCCTTTGTCAACACTGCATTTAATGTGAGAAGTGCTTATACCTGCTAGATTATCAAAATCTGCAAAGCTAATAGACTCAACTGGAATGTAAAAAACAGGGAGGATTTTCATAAAACTTTAATAAAAGGGTTTGGCCTAGTATGGTGTGGGGTGATTCCTTTAAAAACAATTCTACTATTACTATTCTCCAGATTCCAAATACTTTTTTGCCATGAAAATTGACAGACAGCTATGCTAAAAAAATATATATTGTAAAGTATTTCTTGGAAATGTTGCACAAGTAAAAGAAAAAATCAATTGTAAAATCCCTAGAAACCTAGCCAAGCTGAGTCTGAGCTTTAGATTCTTTTGGTCTTGTGCTTTGCTTATAGAATCGGATAGATGCCAAGACCCAAATAAACCTGTTAGAGACAAAGGCAATCTTGACCACTGCTAGCAAGTGGCAAGAGGAGAGGCTGGGTTAGCTCAGCGACTTGCTGGGGCTCGCCCGCTGCAGTGCCAGCTCTCCCTCGGTGTCAGGATGCACGGGGACTGACGGGAGTGTGATAGAGAGGAGATCTAATCAGATCTCCTTCCAGCACATCCATCCCGCCCGCCGCAGGGGCAGTCTGGGTTTAGCTGGGTGGGGATATCTGCACTGGAGGCATTTTAGAAAAGCTACCTTTAATGAAAGAGCTGTAGGGTGGCGTGTTCCTGCATATTTTTGTGAGACTTCTGTGCCAAAGGTGAAGTTGTTAATTCTGTTTGTATGTCACTCAGAAATGCTCAGGGGCTATCCTTTGCTGGTGGCGTTACCTATGGTATAGGAAAAGAGTTTTCTCTTTCAGGAATTCAGAGTAAAAATGCTTTTGAACACCACTACATGGCTCTTCTTTCCGCACCTTGGAAAACTGCAATTTTATACTCAGCCCCGACACTACTTTTTTTCCCTTTGTCCAATTAAATACCTCTTATACCATAGTGTCATTCCCATAACTGGTTATCCACCCAAACTTTAGGTACTCCCTTCCTCCTTCTCCTGTGTGAAGCCATCTGCCACAAGGTTTTGGGATCCAGCAGTGAGAGAGACTTTTAAAGAATCCTTCCCACTGCATGTAGCATGTGCTGAGACAGGACTTTGGAAATTCAATTAATGCTTCCATGAACACAAGTAATGTGCGAACGTGCCTGTGGCTGTGTACTTCCCTGTGAAACCTTAGAACTAGGATTAAAGTGACTTTCGGGTCAAGCTGGATGATTGCACTAAAAAAGAAACGTTCTATTTTTCCTTCAAAATTTTACTCTTCATTTCAATCATGTTGACTTTGTGTTCACAAAAACAGTCATACTCATTGAAATAGTACTGAAAATATTTTTAAATACTTGGGAAAAGCAAATTTTGAACACCTACAAAAAATATTTGCAGTGGAAATCTCATTCCTCTCATTCAGTCAGGAAGCAGAAATACACCATATACACTGTACAGCCATTACAGTCATTTGAAGTGTGCCAAGAACTACTCATAAATTAACTACAAACATAGAACTTTGTAAATAAGTTTGATTAATAACTAATCAAAATCTTCTCAATGACAACTCAACTTTAAAAAACTGGAAACATTTGGTGGAAAATAAGATATTACAGACTGCATCTTTAGCTTGACTGCCCAGTTATCTGAACAGCTTTGTTAATTTCTGCCAATGTATCCTGGCTGACTGGTAAGAAAAACTTTTGCTTTATTTTTCTTCCCTTTCACTTGCCTTATTGCTAGCTCAGTTTCTCACGACAGTGATGCCCGAGTGGAATCTATGGGATTGCACAGTGAAAATCCTAGGAAAAGAGAGGAACTGCCCTTTACCAAAGACTTATCCCTCAGTACAATCCTACACCAGCACACAGATCTCATCCTGATTTCTTGCAAAATCTGCTTCTCATATTTATACTTGAAGTATTGATTTTGAAAAACACCTATATGCATGCTTAATTTTCTCTCTGAAATGCACCTTAACATGGTGCAGACCTGTGGCTGACATTAAGCACATTGTAAGCTTGCTTTTCTATAGTAGAAATGCTCTCCTGAATTTGAGCTTAAGCAGCCAGTTACCAGACAGAAAAACAGCTTCATAATCTTTTCTGCTTCTAGTTTATTACAGTTATAATCACTACACTGTGGCATTTTCTAATGCTGTACAACTGATCACATCCTTAAAAAAAAATCATGTCATTAGTTTGATATCAAACATTAGGTGAGAGACAGCCAAAGCCAGGATATCGGCAGCCAAGTTTCTGCTTGAGCATAACATCACCCCTGTCTTCGTTTTTCTAGAGGAATGGGTAGAAGAAACACAAGCAGAACAACAGGTTTCAGTGACAGAGGGATGATGCTCACATCAAACTTCATACATGCTCCTTGAAATATGGACTCACCCAAACCTCCACAGAAGCCGGCTTTATGTCAATGAATTAAGTGGTTGAATTCCTCTTCAGAAGCATCACTCTCCTGGTTGGTGAGGAGAAATCAGACTTACACCTGCCAGCCGTCAGTGCTACCTAAGCAAGCAAGGTTAAAAGACAATCACTATCTACCTGAAATCCCAACGCTTTCCAAGTGCAAAAAAAAATGCTTCAGTGATACAGTAGGATTATTTTAAAGATCTTTTTTTCTACAGGCTGAAAGTTCAGCAATAGTGTAAACTGCTCTTTTGAGTTGTATTCTGGTGATTAAAGGTAAATCAGTTACTGGACTGAAAATGAGAAGTTGACAGAGAAATCAGATTACATTTCACAAACAGGTAGAGTTGGTCCATAAGAAAAGCTAGCTTTCAAAAGTAAGGAATGCTACAAGCCAAACTGGGAGGAAAATAGATTATAAAACCTGGAAGTGCTTCTTAAAAATAATTTATTACATTAAGAGAAAAAGGCCCAAGAACACTGTTGCACTGTTGTAGGATAACTTTGGCTACAAATGTATTTGACTCAATGGCAAAAAGGACAAATGAGAAATAGGGTCATAAATAACACCTCCAAGACAAACATATGGCAAGCAATACACACTACAAAGTGTGCAAAATTGATAGAGAAAGCTAAAGATGTCTACCTGGTCAGGCTGGTGATAAAAGAAATCATAATAAAAGCAAAAGCAAACAATGTAGAATGAGATGGCAGGGATTGGAATATGTAATTAAAGTGCTGAAAAAGCAAAATAAATCACTCTTGTCTGTATTTCAAAGAACCATAAAGATGCAATAAACTCTAGTGCATTTGTCACTCAGAACATCTCTTACAGAGGAACATTTTACCGCTAGGCAGATTGCACTCCTTTCCTTAAAGGAGACATTTTAAGTGGCCACATCCAAATGGGTATGTCTAGAAACTCGGGTGCGCGTCACAGACAGCAACATGGGAGTCACAATCCTGGAAGGAATTGATACTTGTGGGAACCAAGGCATCAGTGTGGCTGACTGAGTGTGGTCCTCATTAGAGCCACACATTTTGCTAGAAAATCCTGATTTTCTAGCAAAAGGGGTGAATGTGGAGGTGAAGTGTAAGAGGGTAAATAAAAAAGGCAAAGGAGAGTGTGAAGTCACCAAAGCAGGAGGTACAAAGCAGATAAGAAGTAGGAGGAGGGAGTCCCAAGCTATGTCCAAAGGCGATCATGCCCCACCATGATGGGGAGCTGAAGTGGGGGCCCTCATCTCCTGCTTTTTGCTGCAGACATGGACCTCATGAGGAGACAGAGGACACTGGGGCCAAGGAGTCCCCTGCGAGGTGCTATACCAGTTTGCAACAAAGTCAGGTTGTCTCTCACATAAAGGTCATGACCCAGATACAGTTCTGGTATTTCCTTTAAATAGTTACCAGCCAGTCATTTTACTGCATTTCTAGAGCCCACAAAACCATGTGTACCTCAGGTGGGATGCCTGGGCAACCCAGCCCTGAGGGGCTCACAGGTTTCCTCTGCTCCTCCCAGAGGAGGCTCCTCTGGTCCACCGCCTTTCTGGCTTAGGGGACAGATCGCTTTGATTTACTTTCTGAATGTTGGGATTTATTGTGATTTGCAATGATTCATCCCTCAGCACTTGAAATGTTTATGACATTTTAAAATATTAAGAAATATAATAGTTACAAGTATAATATAAATAAATTTAAATATAATAAACTCCACTTGCTTCCAGCCAACGCAAACTATACAATGAGAAACTCAGGGACTGTCTGCCTGAGGAAAAAAGAGACTAAATACATTTATACATACACAGAAGCCAAGGGATTTCTCCATCCTGGGAAATGTCTTGAGGCTTAACCCCATATACCAAGAAAAGTTTTTTGCTGTTGGTTTTAAGATATCTTCTTTAGGGCCCTATTTCAGAAGCCCTTCACAGATGATCTGACTGAAGGAAAATGAAACACCCTCAGACACCTCAGTAAACCACTGCTCAAAGTTTGGCCAAGGAGAGGCCTTTCCTACGCCCTATGTTTTTAAAGCACTGAGGGCTGACCAGCATTGCCCTTTACCTTCTGGTATTCCCCACATTTATGTCCGTCTCCTCGTTTTATGCTTAGTCTGTAAAATCTCTGCAGTAGTGTCTTGGTTTATGTTGGCATCGCACCATGGGACCATGACCTGTGACCATGCTCTCCAGGTGCTGTAGTAAGACTGGGAAATAAAGTCTGCAGGTGTAGTACTGCTACCACCATGTGCAGGAGATAAATATAAAAAGCAAAACGAGTATAACTCGGATACTGGCTATTTCAGAGGCAAATGTAAATTACAAATATTTTAAAGATCTGCCATGTCTCCAGTATAAAGAAATTCCACAGAAAGATACACATTATACTAATAGATAAGACAATGAAACACTAAAGTTAAAATTGGGGGAAAAAATAGTTCTCAGGAGGCTGAGATACCAGTGTAAAAAGGGATTCTCTAGGGAAGTAATATTACCTTCAGATTTTAGGCTGCTAAGTACTGTATTGGACAACACCATTTATAGATACACAATAAAGAACAATCTTGTACTGTCAAAAAAACAACTAGATGATTCAGAATTTTCCTCCTCTGGAGCTGATAAATGTAAACAGTTATTTTGTTTTTTCTTTTAGATGTAATGTGATATGAATGTCACTCTCCTTTGAACATACTAATTCTTCAGAAGTATTGTCCAAACAGTCCAGAAGTATTTTCAGCATAAAAGTTGTCTGCTAATGGTTCACATTGACTAATCTATGTTCAAAAATAACAAGAATTTTATTTGGTTCTGCTTCTATTTGAAGAAAACATTTTACACTTAGAAAAATAACAAATAAGAAATAATTATTCTTGGTTAGCTAAACACTCCTTCAGATTTTTCACCTTTATATCCATGAAACTTGCAAGAATCACTGATATTTACATAAATACTTTAAGGCACAGTTTGGTTCAAGGAAAGAAGCAAAACAATTCTGTCTTTTCACATGACATCATTCAAATTTAAATTTACTTTAAATTCTACTTTTTAGTTTCTATAATCATGATTGTTTCCATCACAGAGAATTTTAAAAGAAACATCTCAGCAACTGCAGTCACATCAGCAGGACACAAGAAAATGGTATTAAACCATGCATTTTCTCTCTTGGATATTGGCATTTAATTATCCTGGATAAAATTTGCATAGTACACATGTAATTACAGTCAAATCATTATTAAGGTCTTTTCAAAAACTCTAGTTCCTGTGTTTGATGAGAACCATTTCACCATTAAACTAGACGGCGTTAGGTTCGTTTGTGAGCACAGGACTAGTACAGAGTCTAAATCCTTTGCTGTCCTCCAGAATCCTCTGAAAGGCCTAGACTTCTGCACTGGAACCTGTATATCACAGAATTACATTGTATTTGAGTATTTTTCAATTTGCTGGCTTTAAAAAAAAAATAAAAGCTTTTACTAGTAAAATACCTTCTTACAGTGCTCACACCTTTGAGTTCAAGTTCAACAACCTGAACTAACGCTCAAAGCTAAATATGTTCTCACAAACACCTGAAAAAGTGGTTTGTGTCTCTGGTTGAAAATAACCTATTTAGTAGAGTGATACCTAAGCCAAATTTGCTTTATTCTCCACCTAGGAGAAAAAAAAAAAAATTCTTGCATCCCTTTCTCCCAGAGAATAAAATGGTGTAAATAAGTTCTCATCACTTTATTTTGTGGAAGTACAAGTAATTCATCATAGGTGAGTTTTCCATTTATATTCACAGTTGTATACTAGCCCCACTCTGTTTCATGCAGCTGTTAGAATACTGAATCAAGTCATTGTCCACTATTTATAATTTCAGAAAGAGCAGTTCTTCTAAATCAGGCTACTTGGCAGAAGTGGCTTAAAATAAAATAAAAAAGAAATACAAACAAACCCTGGAAAATATCTTTATGAAACCTGCAGAATTTCAAGGAGAGTTCAGAACAAAATTATTTTCTTTTTCCTATTGCAAAATTTTTTCAGTCAAAAGCCAAGAGAGCTTCTACTCTAGAAGCACATTCTCAGCAAAGATGACTTCCCATTACAACAATAAATATATTAAAATATTTATTAAAATGACAGAATATATTAACAATTGCTACATTAAATTTATCTTTGTGAAGAAGGGATCCTCAAAATAAAATAACTTGCATATGAAGTATTTTTATCTAGCTAAAATAGAAGAGGGAAAAGAGGGCATGTTGCATTACAGCCTTTCTGTCACTTTGGTCCCACCAGGTAGTACCCAGATTCCTTAAGTAATCCCACTGAATCCAATGGGAAGGCTCACAGAGTAAGGTACAACTATTGCAATTAACAGTGGCAGAATCTGACCTTAAGGTCATTTTAATAAGCATTCTAGTGACTTGCTATTTCCTAAGGACCCCTTTTCATAATACATTCCATAAAAATAAGCTCTAGAAAGATACGGTTTCTCCTGCTTCAATATTTCAGACACCTGGAAATCCTGGTGAGAACAAAATGCCAGCTGCTTGTCACAGTGATGGAAATGCCCAGCAGAACATCTGTATGCCGAGGTCCACATAAATGACAACGTTAAACTGTCCCCTGTGGGTCTGTCCTGGAGCTGCCCTGGCTTTTCACCGCTGACAAACCAAGACCACAGGTCTGACATTGTACTCCTGGTCTGCAGGTCACAAAACACCCTACTTGGCCAGTAGGTACCTGCTTTAGAGAAAAGGGAATGATAAAAACTAAAGATGAGGAAGCTTTACTAGATTATTTTGTTCATCATTCCAGGGCAAGATTATTCCCTGAAAGGTATTCTTCAGCACTTTGTCTAGTCTGGTTTAAAGCCTCTGTGGCAGAAGGAATATAGGCCAAGACTGAGCAAGTTTGGCAAAACCGTGTGGGGAAACTTACATTATCCCAGCTGCAAGCCAAAGAGTATTAGTCCATCACTTTTAAAAGCACAAAACCTATTGACATTTTAAGCACTAGATTCACTTCAGCTAACGTCAGCACGGCTGTAGCCACCCGGGCCACAAGTAAATACCACACATAGACCCTCAGAAGCAGAGCCAAGCTGGTGAGCAGCCACACAGATGGCAGAGCGGGATTTGCTTCTGTGTGTGTGCAGACACGAAAGAGTTAGGTAAAGCCTTTAGAAAAGCACAAAAGAGGTGTTTATTCTTCAATATCACAAAGCAAAGACAACTCTAAAATACACACCTAGCTGCAGAACAAGTCACATGGTTGCATTACCAATGTTCTAGCTAGGCTGGCAACCAGAGAAGTGATGTAGCTGCAGCTGCTATGAAGCTCCTGTGAAGCAAGCAAGTGCTTATAATGCAGAGAGTTATTTCCAGCTCATTGTTGCTTTACTGGGTAAGAATCACACAGCCTCGGAGTAACTTCTGCCCTTGCAGCTTCCCACTGCCAACAGATGGCTCTGGCAACAAGCAGGCTCTGCGGGACCAGGCACCCACAATGGAGAACACCCACAAGAGTTAAATACAAGTCCTAAACATAACCATTCCCCTCTAGTACCTTTATTGATGTGTCTAAGCCCAAATAATGAAGGTTTAACTTGCTCCTGGTTATCAAGCTATTTTTTTTTTGCCCAATTTCATAAGTTTATATAGTCTGAGATAAAGGTAACACACAAAGATGTCAAACTATTCCTTATGTACCAATTTAAAGTTCTGGCATATTGTGGTGGGTTGACCCTGGCTAGAGACCGGATGCCCACCAAAGCCCACTCTATCACTCCCCCTCCTCAAATGGGCAGGGGGAGAAAATTATAACGAAAAGCTCGTGGGTGGAGATAAGGACGGAGAGAGATCACTCACCAATTACTGGCACGGGCAAAACAGACTCGACTTGGGGGAAAAAACAAATTTACTTTATTACAAATCAAAATCAGAGGAGAATGAGAAGTAAAACCAAATCTTAAAACACCTCCCCCATCCCTCCCTTCTTCCCGGGCTTAATCTCTTTCCCGATTTTCCACCTCCTCCCCCCAGCAGCACAGGGGGACAGGGAATGGGGTTAGGGTCAGTTCATCACACGGTGTTTCTGCCACTGCTTCCTCCTCAGGGGGAGGTCTCCTTCCCCCGCACCAGCGTGGGGTCCCTCTCACGGGAGACAGTCCTCCACCAACTGCTCCAACGTGAGTCCTTCCCATGACTGACAGCTGCTCCAGTCTGGGTCCATTCCATGGGGTGCAGTCCTTCAGGAAGGGACTGCTCCAGCGCGGGTCCCCCACGGGGTCACAAGTCCTGCCAGCAAACCTGCTCCGGCGTGGGCTCCTCTCTCCACGGGCTACAGGTCCTGACAGGAACCTGCTCCAGCGCGGGCTTCCTGCGGGGTCACAGCCTCCTTCGGCATCCACCTGCTCCGGCGTGGGGTCCTCCACGGGCTACAGGTGGTCATCTGCACCACCATGGACCTCCATGGGCTGCAGGGGGACAGCCTGCTTCACCATGGTCTTTCACCACAGGTTGCGGGGAATCGCTGCTCCGGCGCCTGGAGCCCATTCCCTCCCCCTCCTTCTTCACTGACCTTGGTGTCTGCGGAGTTGTTTCTCTTACATCTTCTCACTCCTCTCTCCAGCTGCAAAGTGTGCAGCTTTTTTTTTTTTTTCCCCTTCCTTTTTTTTTCTTAATTATGTTATCACAGAGGCGTTACTGATTGGCTCGGCCTTGGCCAGCGGCGGGTCCGTTCCTGTAGCCGCTGGCATTGGCTGTGTCGGGTCGGACATGGGGGAAGCTTCTGGCAGCTTCTCTCACAGAAGCCACCCCATGTCCCCTCCCCCACTGCTACCAAAAACCTTGCCATGCAAACCCAATACACATATCAACAAAAAGTGTAGAAATACACCACAGTGCAGAAATATCTTATGTAAATAGAAGTTGATTATAGTATTTCAACAGCAGAAAATATACATGTGGTCTATTCTCTCTCTGCATTATCTTCCAGTTGTTGTTTCTGTGCAATAAGAATATAGCACATTTTATGTATTGACATGTCTAGCTTAGAAGAAATGAAAAAGGCACAAACCAACTCATGCTGTTGCTGAAAAAATATTTCAGGTCTTGAGTGCAAACTGTAATATCCTACAGGGATTAATATAAGCATGCCAGGTTTATGGTTATTCGTTATTAAGCTTCTGGGAAAATAGAACAATATATCCTGATAGTTTTAAATACATATTAGATCCTCTGAATCGCTGCTGATTATTTAGCCCATATTTCTGTCACCATATTTCAAAATTACCTGAGAGCGAGCATTCTGAATTTGTAAAGTTACAAGAAAAAACGGCAAAAATAACATTTTTACCCTTAAAAAGACACTTAAATGCTGACTGTAGCAGACTCCCATCAAGAGACCAGACAGAAAATGGAAGGCAAGAGCAGGAGACAGATAACAATAACTTTGAACTGACCCTCAAATGTCAGCTACCAAATAATGCTCTCAGGATCACAGGGATTGTATTTCCCATAATGGGAAATAAAAGCCCATCGTGTTCAGCTCAAATGAATTATTTGCTTTGGTCACAAGACTAAGAAGCTAAATATTTCTAGCAAACATAGGTACTTACAAAGTCCTGTTTTAAAGTCTGCTGTTATATTGGCCTTGAGAGGGCAAGAGTAACCTGGCCCACTCCATTTCAAGCATAAACAGATCTCTCCTAGGTAGAGAGGAAAGGGTAAATTAATTACCCAGCTTTTCTTTTGTCTTACAAAGCTGTTTGTTGAGGTGGGGAGGAGAGGGGAAGGGGGCTGGAGAAAAACATCCCTTACATAAGAGCCTTTAGCAATACACCTTAGTAAGAAAAGGTGCCAGCTGAATTCCAAGAAGTAGCCCACACAAACTCTGAGCAGAATTACAGCACAATTTGTGTTAAGTAAGATCAATTTTTATGCATATCAGGGGAGTATGTCATGGCCTGACTTATATCAGGCACTACACTGTAAGTACGGAAAACACTGCTGAGTTCACTGTTTCAGTAGGCAAGACAGAGCAAGAGTGAGGGAAAATGAGTGTGTAAGATCAATTTTGCAATGAAAAAAGAGAGTTAGATAGACCATGAATGGATGGTTCAGAGGAGGACGAGGAGACCCACACCAGCACATGCGATTTCCCAGCACGCTCTCCTCTCGCGCTGGCTGGGTGCGACTGATTCAGCTGGGGTACCCAAGAGTTAGTCTCTTCGACAGACACTGGCCTCGTTACTGGTTGAACCCTCTGGGCATGTAACCACCTCTGAAAGGCTGAGCCACACATGTGGCTGTAGAGAAGAGTGAGGGACAGCCTGGTAACAGCAGCAGTGAAAATGAAAAAAAAAAAAAAAATCTATTGCCTTCATTGCCTTTCAAATGAAAAAGAAAAATCTATTGCCTTCACTTTGCACTAACCCCACTGAGCCTATCTTCCCTGTTTCATGAGGAAGATGTATTCGTGATCACTAAAGAACTCATCATTATTTTAATTTTAATTTACCAATAATCATGGTAAACTCACGATTATTTTGTTTACCACACACAGCAGCTCTCAGCTCCAGTTCTCCAGTAATTCATGCAACTTCAATGTTAAGGCTTTTCATGCCCCAAACTTGTCCTCTTCCTGAAGGCAAGACTCCTTCAGAAGTATGTTTTATGTGCAACACTGATGCTGCTAAAACAACCAGTCCATCACAGTTTTCTTCCTTAATGTATGCAGATTAACTACCACAGGTTTAGGTCTATAATTCAGCAATTGTATTAAAAAAACCAACCCCAAACTTCTGCCCACTCTGTATTAGGCAGAGCATCACACTCTGAGTTTAGTTGGTGGAGTACATCCAGTTTTATATAGCCATATCCAAGATCAGAATTTGTTTCCAGCATTACCTTGAGCTTAAACAAAACCTCAAGGTGGGATCTGCCAGTAATAATGGGGGCTGAGAGGAGCAGACCTTGCTGGCTGCAAGTCTCCCTGAAGCATGCCCAGCATCCTTGGTAGCTCCTATGGGGTACTGTATGCTCAGATCTCCATTACAAATGCTCAAGTCTTCTGAGTGTATATTTTGACAATTGTTGATATGCTAGTCCCCAAAGAGAAGATGAAGATGAAGATGAAGATGAAGATGAAGATGAAGATGAAGATGAAGATGAAGAAGACAAAGAAGATTAAGAAAATTAAGAAGATTATTAAGAAGAAAGAATAAGAAGATGGAGAAGAAGAAGAAGAAGAAGAAGAAGAAGAAGAAGAAGAAGAAGAAGAAGAAGAAGAAGAAGAAGAAGAAGAAGAAGAAGAAGAAGAAGAAGAAGAAGAAGAAGAAGAATTAGAAGCAACCCTAGGTTTAAAGTTTCTCAAAATTTTAGCCTGAAAATTGCACAAGGGCTAAGGATTTATCCCAGCCCCCCCCAATCCCCGTTCCATCCTTGGCAAGATCTGCATCCAGCATTCCTCTCTATGTTTACAGCTGGGGAGAAATTGAATTACCTACATAGTATTATTTTAGCATAAACGAACAGGAAGGCTGCACCAAAACTGATGACCCAGTGGGTGTTGCCCCTCCTTGACTGTACTGTATACACAGAGCCTTCTAGACTCCAATTTATAGGTTTGTCAGAAACTTCAGTTATTTTCATCAAGTTGAGTTTTACATTAAACATTCCTCCACTTAATTGGAACCATGCGGATACATTTGGGCAGCATCCATATTCCTGCTCAAATAAAAGGGGTACTTTGTTACAAATTCAGCATACTTTGCTGTTAAATTATATTTTGCTAGCAATTACAATTAAATATGAAGTTCACACTTAATAGCAGACCTTGTAATCATGTGGGAGTAGTTCTCCTTCCGTGAACATCATGCGTGGGTGGGAGAAGGGAGAGCCCTGCAGCCTCATTTTAATAATGAAATAAACAGTTCTGCTGGTGAGTAATTCAGGGATTTTAAAACAGGGTAGTGGCAGGATGGAAATTGTTTAAGAAGCTTATTTAACCCTCTCACCTGCTACTTCTAGCTCTCTCAAGAATTACCCACCACCCAACTGCAGGCAGTCAGGAGGAGCACCAAGAGATCTGGGAAGGCATCTGGGAGTGGGGCAGGGGTTTTGTCTCGTGCCTGGTTTTATTCTTGCTTTTAGTCCTCTTGTGAAAATTGTTGAGGAGAGTAAAGTCATATTTGCAGAAAGCTTCTAAAGCTATCTTTTTTCCCCAGTTCAATTATGAATAATAATAGTAATAACAACATTTGTCTAAAAATGTTCTGCTTTTCTGGCATTTGCCTTGAAACACAGGTAATGTTCTTCTGCAAACTGAGATTTAATTTTAAATTTAATTATGTGGTTTTATATTTTTATGCTTGTTCTTATTAGCAATAAGTGTGCCTGTTACGGAAAGGTATAAAGTGGTTTCTTTAGAAGATGAAGAGGAGACATTTGCTATGGAAAAGAGGATTTGATACTTCAGTCAGTACACAGCAGACTCTTTCAATTTTAAAAACAGAATGTGAAATATTGCAATTATTACATGTCATGGCGGTATTTCTACTATCCTGAAACATGTTTCTACTGACATGTCATGGAATTATAGAATACAAATTACAATGAAAAATAAAAATTATAAACTTTAGAGGAAAACTTTATCATTCTAAATACTTTTTTTTTTTTTTCTGAAAACAAAGCTTTAAATTTGAATTTATACATGAGGGAAACTTATGAAACAATTGAGGGGACTAGGTCTGAGGAGACACTGGGATGAAATCTGCTTTACTAAAACAAAGAAAACCCAAGATTAACTTGATGAAAATATTTCTGTCCAGCTCAAGCTAATTTCCTAGTTTTGCCCTTTAAATATCTTCCTGTCTTGCAAATGAACCTGATTTCCACGCTGCCCATTTAGAAGCAGTTGGAGCTTGTCCTCCACATACAGTTGATACCGCCCAGCTACTGTCACCCATTATTCAACCCAAGACATGCCCTGCTCTCCCTCCACTAAGCCAGGTTCAGTATGTTTGAAAGACAGCCCCATGTGTGTCCAACTCAGAAGAAAAGGAGATGACAAGATTGATGCTGTGTCAACAATTCAAAGAAACTGCCTTTGCTGATGACGGCAGCCGCTTGCGTTTGTGGTCACACATCAGGTGTCAGCTGGAGAGGTAGATGTACCATGGGGGCTGTGGGGACAGAATTTATGTCCCCAGACACACGACTTGCACACCAAGACTTGTAGCGCATACCATAGAAATCTGCACTGAGCATCTCCCCGCTGCAGCATGGAATTTAAAGAAATGTATTCCTTCTCTAGCCCACACACATATCCCGTTTCTTCCCACCATTGTTGTTTCTCCATCAAGTGCACTTGGAGAAGCCAGCTCTGTGAAGGCATAAGTCTTTCAGTTCTCTAGGATGGGGGAATTAAGTCACTCCAAGAGCTACGGAAAGCACCATCCTACCCTATTTCTGATACCGCACCGGGGAATTAAACCCACAACATCACACTGTTTTCACTGTAGAGCCCATCTTACTGTTTCCCTGGAGTCAACTGCTGAACTCTTCTGGTCACCTCCAGACCTGACATCTCTCTTGGGGGCTGGTCACCCAAAGAGCTAATATCTCTCATGGAGGTCCTGAGGGTGGCAAACCCCTTCCTCAAGATTCAGCCTCTTCTGCTTTTACTTTTCCTCTCTGTCTGTACAGCTCTTACACCTGTAAATATTGGAAAGTCCATCTATTTCAAGTACAGATAGGTGAACCTTGTAGCATCTGAAGCACTGAAGATCCCTTGAAATACTTTGGGGGTTCCCAAACTAGTTCCAACACAGAAAACACTTTTACTTGGTATGATTGAGCTCCATATTTTTCTTACCACACTGTTTTCCAGTTGCAATTTCATTTTAAGCTGGAAAAAAGGTTTTCTTTACACTGAGGCTTTTCTAAAAAGATTAGAAACATGAATGCACAGACAGCACATCAAATTTTGGCGTTCGTTTTGTTTTGAAATTTTGCAAGATAATGATCCTTAAAACATCCTAGAATTGCCCCTGCTCTGTTATGAAGACCCAGTGGGTCTCAAAGGACTTCCTTGGCCAGTGCCTCGTGGTTTATTTCCCAAAGATTCTCAGTTATGTGCTCCAGCTCATGCTTTCTCCAGAGGTGGCCAGATTTCCCTAAAGGCAGGCAACACAAGAAAATTGCAGCTGAAGAGACAAAACCAGAAATATTCTACTGAGCCTGAAGAATCACATTTCTTTCAGAGCTTAAATCCAAGCCCCCATCATCCTGCAAATATGCCTGAAAAGGTACTGCACTGAAAATTACTCTGCTTTGCAGCGATAGATGCCTTCTGCTCCTTCAAAAAGTCCCCTTCAACAACACATACTCTCATCTGTGTATTCTTAATGCAAGCATATTTTTTGTCATATGTTATAATGAATAGCATACAAGTAAACGGTGCGTATAAGACTGTAATTCCATCTGGGAGTTTGTTGACATTGATAAACCACTCGCATTTTGCTTTTGTGGTTCATGCCATTACAGCAGCTTAACGGGATTACAGTCCTGCTAGGTATAGCTGGTTATAGGCATTATACCATATGATAATGACTGTATGTTTTATTAAAGAAAAAGTTTAAATTTAAAAAAGTAATTGAAAATTCTCATCAATGGTCTGACAATATGGTGTTAAGAATTATCTGTATGCTATTACCTGAGTGGCTTGTTTATTTTATTTAAGATTCCTCATTCTCAGTCAATGAAAATACTTTAGTTGGATTTAATTATATCTATAGTGAGGGACCAAAGCATTCCCCTTGTAATTTTGTGGCATCGCTACTTTTATAGGATATGAAAACCAGAACATTGCACTGCCCATAAAGGAAAGTGAACCAGACAAGCCTAGTAATTCCATAGTCTAAACCAACTCAAATAGATACATACAAAAGCAGATAAACAGTGAAAACTGTGGGTTTACTCTTTTTTAATTTATTCATTTCCAGACACTAACAATGATAGTAGTGGCACTGCTAGGGATTGTTTAAAATATATAACAACATTTTCCTTTAATTTTATCATAATTAATAGATCAGCCAACGCATGTGTGCATTTCCCTCAAAATGAAGCTTATGTTAAGACATATTTCCCTCTTGTCTGCAAGTAATGCTATGAAATCTGCAAACAGGAGCTTTCATTCCTCTGCACTTAAGTCCCGGTTCGTTTGGATCACTACGGGATTTAAAAATTTCAGTCACGCATCCTGTTTCTAGTGTGGCCTCACTCTGCTAATTGCCATTTAGTTCACAGTGAAATAACTGCACTAATGACTTCAGCAAAGTCCAGATGTTCTAGGCCGGAGAGAAGGGAAACATTTCTGATCTGAATTTTTCTCCTTATACAAACCACTGGAAATGGCCACCGCTGCCTGACAGAAAACTGGGGGCACCGAGTCTGATGTTCTGCTGTTTGGCTCTGCCCAGCATGCTCTGTGGAAAGATTATTCTCTGTAACACTCTCTGTACTGGATTTCCAGATTTCACCTTTTGCACCAAGTAAACATTTAGCAGCACTGGCAGGAAAATTACTGGGATGGGTCATGGAAGCCCATAGGCGCAGGGCATATGGGACAGAGTTCAGCTACGCTTCTTCCCCTTCCCACTGGTGGCTTTAGGGAGCTGCTGCTCTCCCAAAGCCCGCACACCAGAATCGAGTGACCTGCCACTGCTCCTAGATGTTTGCTCTGTTCAGACACAGGCACTCTCATATACTGGGAGAGAGGGCGGAAGTATTCTCACCATCTCCAAACAGCAAAATTAGGGGAAGAAACTAGAGGGCAAGATTGCCCAAAGAGTCTGTTGAAGCTTTTCTGCTGCAGTCTACGTGCTCTGGATCATCAACTGGAGACTGCAGGTGATGAGAAGCTTCCAGGCAGAGACATTTGCAAAGCAACTGCTCTAAAGAACAAGCTACCATTTAAAATGTTAGGAGACATTGGGGTACATTTGCCCATTTATCCCAATTTCATGCAGTTTCAGACTCTGCTCTAGACTAGAAAAAATGAAACTCAACTTTCAACGTAATGGTTCTTCCACCCTGTGGCTAGGGCCTTCTCTGTAGTACAAGATGTAGCTTTCAGAAGAAACACTATGAGTAGAGATGTGGTGTATACTGGCAAGAGATTTTTGCTAGCAGTGTTTGTACCAGCTACCCAAATGACATAAGTTATACTTCTCAATAGAGCCTTTTGCTGGTGTAAGAACATATACCAGAACTGACGATATAATTAGTGGTATGTTTCTTTTCTTCTCTTCCCATGCTCTTAACTGACAAAGCTGTATATGCAAAATGTTTGAATGCAGACAGACCTATTACTTCTGGGGAGGCTGCACAACGGCCAGCAGACGATTCCAGCACTGATGGGGGAGTGAAGGGGGCTGAAGCAACACAGCCATGACGTGCAACGAAGCAGCTTTCTGGTGGATCCTGGGCAATGTCCAACAGCAACACACAAAAATCTGGGGTGGGACTTAGGGCTGCAGGTTGCTCTTACAGAAGTTCTCTGGAGCCAGAAGACAACCACCAATGAAGCTCATTTCTCAGTGATTTAAGATGCCCAAATCCTTTCACTCAACATGTGTACTAAATTCTCATTAGCATCAAAATATCACAAAAATATCAGAAAACCTCCAGTATGGCATCCTCCCACCAAACGCTGTCTTTGTCACCCAGATATACCTCCCCACTCAACTAACCAACACAGATATTTCCTCTGTGAACACCCTACAATTATAATGACTCTTGGGGGGTGAGATGGAAAGGGGAGAAAGGCTTGGAGGTCCAGACTCCATTCTCTCTCACGCATCGTTATTAACATTGTCAGCTAAATAATCAAATCATCCTCATTATAAATGCGACACAAAGAACACAACTTAATTCTAGGTGGAATCTGCAACACTGTCAATTTTAAAAATATATTGTTTAAAGTAGGCAAATTTGATCTGGAGCCACTGATAGAATAAATTTGGAAGACCACCAGGTCATTTTTACAGAATCCCTTTTGTAAATGTAATGGCACTTTAATGGAAGTTACACTATATGCACACATAAACAAGAGAAAATTAGTGTATATCAGTTATGATAATGTTTTCTGCTGAATACTGAAAAATTACTGGAAAACCACTTAATAACTATGTAATGTTTTATAATACTGTCAGCTGAGTGGTTGCCTGCTCCAAGGGGAGACAAGGCCCTGCAGTTAATTTCACTGGGTTGCACTCAGGGACTGCTCCTATGCATACAAGTGCTCTTAGTAGTTACCTGTTTGTGATGCCATAAAATGGGGTAGAGAACCCACCTTTGCCAAAACCCAGAGATTTTAGATTGTTTTGGTACTATAGGCAGGTGAGAGAAAAAGCCATAGAGAAGTTTTTTGGCATTTAATTCTGAAGCTTTAGTTTCACCCTAAGATGAGGGAGCCTGAGTATCTCTGCCAGAGCTGAAATCAGGAGTACTCCAAGCTTTACTGACGGCATCACTACTGTAATACAGCGAATAACTTGCTTACTTCAGGACTGACAAATTAAATAATTCAGAAGTTAACCAGGAAGCATAAAACTAAGACTGGGTAAATCAGACACTAGGGTAGATCTGTGGCATGGGTACATCTACCAGAATCATTGGGCAATGTGCAGTTGGCATTGCCAAGCACAACTAGAAGGTGGTGTCACCTGAAAGAGGTACAGCTGTTCAGCAAACTTCCTTTAGCTCCTTCCTCCTTCATGTGGCTCACTGTGAGATCAGAGCTGCATCTTCTCCATACCACACTGACCTCAACACTGATCTGGAGTGAAGAGTTTACACTTTATGTGTTCTGCACTTTGTTTCCTGTATTCAGTGAAAGCAAAACTGTACATCTTTCCTAGGGTTGACACATTTGTGGTTTCTCCCATATTATATATTGCTATGGCTAGATACAACTCCAAGTCCTAGCATCTGGTTAGTACAAAAGGTGCGCACACAGTTCTGACTCCTTATTACAACAGGGGGAGAAACTAAGAGTCCTCTGTATTTTTCAGAGGGAAGGAAACACCCTAACCATTACTTTTTAAAACATACCATCCTGAATAAATATGCTGTGGAAGAGGTGGTAAAGATATTCTGTTGTATCAGATGTTTTCATTCCAAATAGTTTTATTTCGAGGACTAAATAATCTCCAAACCTGATTTAAGAGTTTCCATATCACCTTCCACTGAAGTCAGGAAGGATGAAGGGCCCAGCTGTGTACATCTGCTTGCTAGTTCTTCCTTTAAAAGTAGAAGCAGTTATAGCATGCTAGCATTTACTAGGATTTATTTAACTGACTTTCAGCATACCTGACTGGGTCTGTGGGTTTGCAGTCTCATGGACTGCAATCTGAGCTTTGGGGTATACCCAGCTTGCGTGCTGGGAGCAAAACTGCAACTTTGAATAGGTTTTAGGTGGTTGTGGTCAGGGTAAAGCAGACATTTGGTACTCTGCACACACAATTTTTAAGCACTGATCCCACCTTTGATCTCCTCCCAATACCTTCCCCCACATACAGTTCACTAACAGAGCACAGTACACTTCTTTCTCTGTGGCAGTTCCTGGGTTGGGTTTGGTTTGGTTATTTTGTTTGTTTGTTTGTTTTTTAAGGAGGGAGATTCTCCTCATTGTTACCAAATTTGGAGAACAGACAAATATTAGTGGCTGCTTCTGAAAAAAAGGTGGAGTAGGAAAACTAACCATTGTTCAACTCAGGCTTTTTCTGTAACATATTCAATCAGGGCTACTTAAATGAGGGACTCTGACCCAGACCTGGCCTGAGGTAGTTTTGTTCACTGCACCACGAGGGCATATGGCACCAGAGGTACGCAGACACCTGGGTCAGTTGTCAAAGGCTCCCTTTGCAGTTCTGGAGGTGTAGGTGCTTCATTTCACTCACCATTTTAAATACCTACTTTAAGATGAGGCTAAGTGAGCCTCATTTTTGTTTTCCACTGGCAATAAGGAGAGTCAGAGGTGATAACTGTACCTTGCAGATACACAGGCCTGATAAACCAGCCTTGAAGTTATAAACAGAGACACCAAGGGAGGCATGAGTGACCTTACCAGAATAAAGTCAATAGCATTCCTGGTATTTTGTCCCACAGACTGCTTCTGCATTTTACTTTAGAGAGTTATTGAAGAAAAAAAGCAAATAAATTACTTGGACATAAAGGATCAAACTTCTTCCCATTCCCACTTCAGGATTGCATCCACTTCTTAACTACAGATCAAGATGTCTCCTGCCTCCTTTCCTTCTTGCCCCAAAACTCCAGCATTCCTGGCTGCACAGGTCCATCTTTAGCAGGGCAGGGGGGACATTTCCTACACAAAGAGATTGAAAGGGTTGGATTAATTCAGAAGAGAAGCCAGTAAAAATTGCTACTACAGAAACTTCCTAGCACAGGAAACAGATAATAAAATAGACATTTGTCTGCTAGAATAAAAATATACCAAATTAAAGTACTGCAGATTCTAAAATTCTTAAGGACTTCAGATTTTTAAGCACAAATGAGCATGAAACTCTGACATTATTATTAAAGTCAAGAAAGAAACTGGTAGAGATAACATGAATATCTGCAAGTACATTACCTCCTTTAGAGAGGGAAACACACGTGCATGCACATGTGTACTTGTATGTGTGTGAACACATGCAGGGGGTGAGTCAGGAAAGGAAAGAATTTTATTTTCCTAGACTCCCTAGGAAAAAGAAATTTAGATTATGGTGTATTTTTCCTTAAAAAAACAAATTAAAAGTTGCAAAATAACAATGTAGAAAATTTCTCCTTTGTATCAGCACAGATTTCTGAAGTATTAGACTATAATACATTTTATAATAGGATGAATTTGTAACTGTTTTCACGAGTAAAACAAAGAATATTACCTTAACCTAATGGATTTTTTTTTAATATAGCTAAAAGAAAACACTAACTGCTTGATGCAAATGGTAGCTGCTGTCTTGATTTTATGCATACAACAAATTAGCCCATGTATAAAGCTGTAAGGATTTGTTTGAGCTTCTCCTAGTCTTTCTGTTTGCCTTAATGCTATCCTGCCGTACAATCTTCTAAGTAACGGAAGTTTACTTGGAAATGTTTATTTATTTTTTTCAGCTGACCACAATCCCTTGAGACAATTGTTTTAACATTGCCTTTATGGCTGGGCTGTTTCAAGCCTATACAAAAATTATCTTGCAAGAACCTGTTTAATTTCTTTGTGAGTTTTCTCCCGGGATCAAAAACTTCAAAAATGCTGTTCTTTTTTTCCCTGAGGTCATTTTCTGACTGTAAGAGCTAGTGGGCTTCTAAGGTCTCTACTCAAAGGGTCTCCAAGACATCTCCTTCTGCCCTGTTCTTTGTTTAATAATTTTTTCATGGGTACCCAAGTAACTTCCACCAAGCTTCAACACCAAGTTTCATTAACGACTGCTCAACAACTATCAGTGAGCGGACTTCAGGTTTTCCAGGCCATTCAGATGCTGAAAACTGCCTTCAGACCTGGGAACCACTGCAGACAGAGACAGACAGTCCCTCAGACATGGAGAAATCCCACAGGACTGCCCACAGGAACCAGGGAGACACTGTATGGATGAGACTTGGGTAGGTCTGAAGAAAATTAATTAATGATCCAGTTAGAAATCAGCTCACCACCTACAAAAACCTGCTTTAGGAAATTGCAGTTAGTATACATTGATCCTTTCTCAAACCCAAACGTTACAGTAGTCACGTCGCAACTGTGAGTCTCTTGTTGGCACATCACATGACTACCAAAGTACAGGATGATGGCAAGACATCTGTATTTTGGAGGACTCTTTATCAAATATTCTGTAGATTAAACTTCTGTTCTATTATTCCCTGTAGATTGTGACTTTGTGTACAAAGATTGGGATCCATGATACACACATCTAACACAATGCAGTCTATGTCCTAAAGTGTTTTCAAGCCAAATAATGAAACACACAGTAGAAAAAAAGAGCCACACTACCCTCACTCTTTGTAGCTGGTGAGCTGAGGGACAGCTGTGCTCTAGGTTTCACAGAAATCATTGGCAAAGCTGGGAAATGATCCAAGACTCGTGTCCTAACCATAAAACCATGCTTGCTCTCCTGGCATAGAGAGAAACAGGAACATGCCAGAGATGCAAAGCAAATGCCAAGTTGTAGAATGGGCCTCTAAAGTATTTTGTTCCCTGGAGACAGATTAAAGTCTTGCAGTACATATAAACACCTGCCTAATGATGACAGAATTGAATTTATTGCTTCATGCAGCAAAAATGCCTCAGAAATAAGATATTAGATGTACTACTGAGATCATCCAAAACACAACATGTGTTGTAGTTATCACAAATTTCAGGTGATCAGCCTAAAACATCTGCAGCACATGTACTATCTGCTGAACACCAAGGCACAGCTCGTAGAAACTCTGCCCGGGCCCCTCCGGAGATTGTAAAGTAGCTGAGACATGATAGACTCTAAAGAACACTTCACTTCATGAACCTCCACCACTACCCCAGCAGAGCAGCTCCAGTGGAAGCACTGCCAAATGCCGAAGCTGTGCACACTCTCCTTCAGCTTATCACAATCTTAGGTTAGTGAAAACACATTTCTGAGCCTGGAATAATAAGTCTGAACAGAGACCTTAACACAGAACTGCTGCACCTTTTCTTTCAGGAATCAACTATCTCCTATAAGCACCTAAGCCACAAAGTATTCCTAAAAGAAGAAAACTGGACTTCAAAAATGTTAATCAAATGCAACATTTTAAACAAATCTTTCTAATCCCTCTTGATACATCCATATAGTCGACAAACAAAGCTATAGCATAACCAGTATCCATTGGAACAAGTAGTATCTTGCCCACACAAAAAAGCTCTCCATCCTTACTTGGTTTAAAGTTGGTATGAGTAAGGGCAATTTCCATTAAACTCAATCTGACAGTAATGTTAAAGGTGAGGTACTGTAATTTATATATTGGCTGCAATATGGTTAAAAACACAGTAAAAATGGCTAAACAATCTACACTGCAGTCATTTGATATTGTTGGATTTACTTTCTCTTATGAAAAAAAGGTTTTTATGTCTTTTTATGAATAGAAGATGTAATCAAAATGGTCACTCTTGACTGAAAAGAGTTAATTATGCAGGTTGAGGAGGAACTATATTTGCAGATCATAAATTAGGTGAAAAAGATCCATGTTTATTTATTTTCATTTCTTCTCCTCTAGACAAAAATCCCTATTTTATTATCTGGAGCAAGTGGCAAATATTTCAAAATACAGTTCTTACAAATTACAAATTTAGCTTCACTCCTCAGATCTCAGCCCAACAACAGCTAAGAGAAGGAAAAAAACCAAATAAATCTTTATCCTCACTCACCCTTTCACCACCTTCACGATTCTGTTCCTCTCAGAAAAACTTAAGAGGACTGGTGAACTTTGCAGTGTGCCAGAGAAGACAGTGCATATTTCAGATCAAAGGGAGAAATGCCTTCAGAAGTGCCAAGAGCTCCCTCACTATTATACCAAAAAAGTGTCAGCTCACCTTTTCTGCTGGATGAATACCATGGAGATAGAAGAGCTGGTGTCTAATATGGGCAGACCTGGGTCATTAAAGACTCTATGAAGTGGACAAAAAACAACTTTCATCTCCTTTTAGAAATAGTCCATCATGGTGCACAAAGGCAGGGCAATAGACAGTGTGTGCCCAATTCAGCCCCGGACTGACTTCAGTTTCTGAGCTGGCTTGATAAGTAGTTCCAAGTGAAGTACACCACAGCAATGTAATTCCCAAGATGACAAATGCACAGAATGTATGTCTGCTGCAAAACCAGAGCAACCTCAGAGTGAAAAAAAAAACCAACCCACAACAAAAACCAAGAGCTTTTTAATAACATTACCTACAAGTATCTAGATAGCTAACTGGATTAGCTATGTTCACAGTTCTAATATTCTGAAATGATAGGAAAAAGGCTCATTGCTTCTTTCACTTCTATAAGCTGTGACCCTCTTTGTCTGTCTACACTGCCTTGGTTCACAGGGACTGGGTTAGGGTCTGTTGGAGAGCAGTGTAGGGGAAATGGACCTGGGGGTCCCAGTGGACAGCAGGATGACCATGAGCCAGCACTGTGCCCTTGTGGCCAGGAAGGCCAATGGCATCCTGGGGTGCATTAGAAGAGGTGTGGTTAGGAGGTCGAGAGAGGTTCTTCTTCCCCTTTACTCTGCCCTGGTGAGGCCACATCTGGAATATTGTGTCCAGTTCTGGCCCTCAAAGTTCAAGAAGGATAGGGAACTGCTTGAGAGAGTCCAGCACAGAGCCACCAAGATGATTAAGGGAGTGGAGCATCTCCCTTATGAGGAAAGGCTGAGGGAGCTGGGCCTCTTTAGCTTGGAGAAGAAGAGACTGAGGGGGGACCTGATTAATGTTTATAAATAAGTTAAGGGTGAATGTCACGAGGATGGAGCCAGGCTCTTCTGTGATGTCCAATGGTAGGACAAGGGGCAATGGGTGAAAGCTGGAACATAGGAGCACTGGAACAGGCTGCCCAGAGAGGTTGTGGAGTCTCCTTCTCTGCAGACATTCAAAACCCACCTGGGTACGTTCCTGTGTGACCTACTGTAGATGATGCTGCCCTGGCAGGGGGGTTGGACTAGATGATCTTTCGAGGTTCCTTCCAATCCCTAACATTCTGTGATTCTGTGACCCTGAGCCACCTTCAATCTCTGCTAGCCTTCAGTTTTGAGCCGGCTGTTAATCAAGCAGATTCCTGAAAAAGTCTAGCTTCTTGACTTCCAAGGAATTGAAGTAGCCACCTCCTCTTTGCTTGCTTTCTCTGCAACTGCTAACAATGCCTTTTGTACCTTTTCATGGCTGTGACCATGAAACCAGAGGTTTTAGACATCCATTTGGGCTCTTTTAACATTCCTAGGAGCATGCCCATCATATCTTTTCCTATCAGGAATGCCCCACAGGGTGAGACTACTGTCCATTGCCCAGTTTTCTGTCTCCCAAAGTGTCTGTTGCAGAAGTTGCTTAGGGAGAGCATGGGAAACGAGCAACTATTTGAGGTCAAATCCTCATGCTTCTCCTGCTATTAGATTTCAGATGTCAGAGAGAACATTGCTGCCTATTTCCCAATAGCATCTGGTTTGCACCTTTTAGCCATTAATTTGTCTAATCCATTTTGAACCTCTTGATGTGTTCTGACTCTACACTTTCTTGCAACAGCAAGTTGTAGAAGTTTATCACATGCTTTGAAGAAGTAATTTTAAAAAACCTGTTTTAAATTACATCCTATCAGTTTCAATGCATGTTTCCCAATCTACTGTTGTAGGATTTGGTAAACAAGTCTAGCACTCATCTTTTGCACTGCCTTCTTGATTTTGTAAATCAGCTTCATCCCTGCTCAGCCTTCTCTCCAAACTGAAGTGAAACCACAAGCCTGCTATTACTGCCCCTCAATAGTTTTAGATGCCCTTTTCTATACCTTTTTTCTGTTTTTAAAAGACAAAACGATGCTTTTCTTGAGATGTGGAGACCAATTCTATGCAGTACTCAAGATGTGGAGGCAAGAAAGTTTTCTACAGTGGCAAAATGTCATCTTTGGTGATGTTCTCAGTACCATTCCTGATACAGGCAATTTTGGCTACAGCTGAATACTGAGCCAACGATGACAAAGAACTGCTAACTCAGCACGGCTTGGATTACTTTAAAGCACCACAGAGTTGTTTTGGAGACGCCCAAATTAACTCCAGACAAGAGACTAGATCACACAACAGCACAGGATCATGCCATGCAGAGTTACGTGCTTAAGCCCTGTAAGATTTATAACTACACTAACGCAGTGCGCAGACTCCTCCTATGTTTGCCAGCACCTTGCCCAGTTAGGGTGCCTTACAACCACAGCGTGTCAGATAAAACAGGCAGGCCAACAGCCCCTCCTGCGCATCTCAAATATCTTCAGAACGATATGTGTCTTTTGGGGAGCCCTCTCCTCTCCCCTTGAGGTGTCTAGAGCTCTGTATCCAATGTGAAGCACAGAATCACAGAATATTAGGGATTGGAAGGGACCTTGAAAGATCATCTAGTCCAATCCCCCTGCCGGAGCAGGAACACCTAGATGAGTTCACACCAGGAAGGCATCCAGGCGGGTCTTGAATGTCTCCAGAGAAGGAGACTCCACAACCTCCCTGGGCAGCCTGTTCCAGTGCTCTGTTACCCTCACCGTAAAGAAGTTCTTTCTCAAAGAACAACATCTGAAGTCCATGTACTATGGAGTTAATAATTACCATTAAAAAATAGCGACTAACAAATGCTCTTCAATTTAAACCTTGTTTTTAGTCACTGGGAAAATTTACCAGTAACCCATCTGAAGGCCAAGGCATGGTTGTTAGGTGACAGAGGATGAAAAGTATCAACTACTTCCTCTTCACCCAGTGCTGCATGTCTTCTCCCTCCTCATGTACGCCACTGATGCACCTCAAAAAATATTTATGAGTTCTCATTCAAATACTTCAGCTGATAAATTTAATATCACATTCCCTGGGGTAAGCAAAAAATAAAATATTGCATTGGCCTTCACACATGTGGAGATTATATTACTTTACAATGAAACCCAGCAAGCTGCACGTTACAGTTTTTACCGCAATCTCCTTGGTAGGAATGTTTCAAATACATTGCATATGTGTGAATACAATATAAGCACACTGAAATGCTTTGAACACTGTAATACATCAGACACTTGAGGCAGTGGGGGGGGGAAAAAAGCCTTCACCTATCTTGGCCCTTACCTTAAGTCTATATTGTCCTTTAAGTGCTTCATTTGGCACTGGTATTCTTTAGCTTGTAGTTGGTGCTACTTACAATGTACAAGGTGAACTTCCAAACAACTGACTACCTCAATACACCCTCCAAACCTCCACAAGTTTGTCCCTTGTTCATGAAATATCTCTGTGAAAGCAAGCAGGCGACGAGTGCTCGCTCTGTGCAGTACAACTCTGAGAAAAACCGATTAACAGAGTCGCAGCTGTACAACAAAGGCCTTTGGTTTATGCAAACACTTTTCTACACGCCGTAAAAGTCTAAACATCTGACTTACTTGGGTTTTACAAGGCTACAAGACTGGAAAACACGCATAGAAATCGACAGCATTCAAAGGCATTAAAGAGTCTCATTTCACATTTGTTTCCTATGTCGCCAGCTTGCTGGGATCACGGCAGCACCTGCTCCCACAGCCCCGCTCCCGGGCAGCCGGGCGCCCCCCAGCCCGGCTCCCTCTTTTCCGGCCGTGGCCCTTTGGCTGTAGCACGGGTGCCACCTCCTGCCCGGCGGGGGAAGCGGCCCGGGAGGGAGCGGCGGCCCTGGCAGGCCCTGGGAAGGTCCCGGCGCCGCCCGCTCCGGAGCGCCCCAGCAGCCGCCTGGGCCGGGCCGCGGCCGCTGTGTGCAGCCCGTGTGGGACGCAGTGTCTGCAGCCGGCCGCTGGCACACCGGCCAGGCCCCGAAATGGGTCCCAGGTAAAGCGCTTGACAAGCAGGAGGGGCGTTGACTTCACCGCCCTCCCGAAGGGGATTATTTCCCCATTCTACACTTAGGGAAATCATAATACACAAGCTACAGGCACCCATCCGCGCCACTCTGAGACTCCCCCAGACTTTACTTTTCAGGGGAAAAGCATGCTTTGTTGCTTTCTGTGCTTAAACCAAAATGCCAACAGCTGTGACTGTTCAGCATTCCTACAGAACAAGGCACAGGCCAGTTGGTGCAACCAGAAGATGAAAACACACCATCCGTCCGTCTTTGTGAACATTTCTAAGTGACTTGGCAACCTCCTCCTGGGTACTCGATGGCAGAGTTCGACTCTGCATCATCATTTTTAATGACAAAACTATAGCTTTTTTATCATACACAGCAGATTTCTTCACAGTAGAGCTCTGCTTTGTTTTTAGTGTCTGCTGGTCTGCTTTGTCTTTGAATAATCTAAGACAACTGTAGAAACAACATATGATGAGGTTTAGATTGGATATTAGAAAAAAAATTCTTCACCAAAAGGTGAAGGGGTATCAAGCATTGGAACAGGATGCCCAGGGGTGTGGTGGAGTCACCATCCCTAAAGGTATTTAAAAGACATGTAGATATGGCGCTTGGGACATGGTTTAGTGGTGGGCTTGGCAGTTAGGTTTATGATGGAACTCAATGATCTTAAAGGTCTTTTCCAACCTAAATTATTCTATGATTCTACGACTGTGTGTTTAAAGAATATATATGTGCCAAGAGACCTGAACAGGGCTGCACATGCAGCCATTTTTTTTTTTTCCTAATATTACCTGGAGCTTTGCAATCTGCCTCTGAGATAGCACGTGCATGTGTATGTGTGCATGCATCTTCACTTCTTCACTGAATTCTTCTGTTCCTTGATAGTCGTCATCCTCCTTATAGACCAGTGCTAGAGGACAATGAGAAACACAGTTTGCCACTCCTTCCTTAAGTGATTATTGGCAAGAAAACAGTGATGAGACAGGGGCCTCTTGAGGCTTAATACCAGATCCTCCTGTGTCTTACTGACTCAACCTCTTGCTTTTCCTGCTCTGCTCCCACCTACTGTTAATGGGGCAGGATGAAGCAACCTGCTACACCACTTAGACATCCACAAGTCTATGGAGCTGGATGGGATCTACCCAAGGGTACTGAGAGAGGTGGAGAAAGTGCTCACCAAGGCACATTCCATCATTTATCACCAGTCCTGGCTAACCAGGGAGGTCCCAGTTGACCAGAGGTTAGCAAATGTGACGCCCATCTACAAGAAAGGCCAGAAGGAGGATCCGGGGAACTACGGGCCTGTCAGTCTAACCTTGGTGCCAGGGAAGGTTATGGAGCAGATCATCTTGAGTGCACTCACACAGCATGTGCAGGACAACCAGGGGATTGGGCCAAGTCAGCATAAGTATATGAAAGACACATCCTGCTTGACAAACATGATATCCTTCTATGACAAGATGACTCATTTAGTGGATGAGGGAAAGGCTGTGGATGTTTTTACTATTTAGACTCTAGTAAAGCCTTTAACATCATTTCCCACAGCATTCTCCTGCAGAAACTGGCAGCTCATGGCCTGGACAGGCATACTCTCTACTGGGTTAAAAACTGTCTGGATGGCTGGGCCCAAGAGTTGTAGTAAATGGAGTTAAATCCATCTGGCAGCCGGTCACAAGTGGTGTTCCCCAGGGCTCAGCACTGGGGCCAGCTCTGTTTAATATCTTTATCAGTGATCTGGACAAGGGGATTGAGTGCACCCTCACTAAGTTTGCAGATGACACCAAGTTGGATGAGAGTGTTGATCTTCTTAAGGGTAGGAAGGCTCACCAGAAGGATCTGGACATGCTGGATTGATGGGTCAAGGCCAATTGTGTGAGGTTCAACAAGGCCAAGTGCTTGGTACTGCACTTGGTTCACAACCCCATGCAATGCTACAGGCTTGGGAAGGAGTGTCTGGAAAGCTGCCCAGCAGAGAAGGCCCTGGAGATGTTGATCGATGGTCAGCTGAATATGAGCCAGAAGCGTGCCCAGGTGGCCAAGAAGGCCAACAGCATCCTGGCCTATATCCACAATAGTGTGGCCAGCAGGACCTGGAAAGTGATTGTCCCCCTGTACTCAGCACTGGTGAGGCTGCACCTCCGGTACTGTGTTCAGTTCTGGGCCACTCACTATAAGGAGATTGAGGTGCTGGAACATATCTAAAGGAGGGCAATGAAGCTGGTGAAGGGTCTGAAGCACAAGTCCTATGAGGAACAGCTGAGGGAGCTGGGGTTGTTGAGTCTGGACAAATGGAGGCTCAGAGGAGACCTTATCACTCTCTACAACTACCTGAAAGTAGGTAGGTGTTGGTCTTTTCTCCCGAGTAACAAGCAATAGGACAAGAAAGGAAACAGCCTCAAGTTGTTGCTTTAAGTAAAAAAAATGGACCCTCTACTAGGAATAATTTCAAACCATGGAAAATAAGCAGTAAAACAATGTAATTAGGATCTTATGGGAAGGTCTAGCTAACATTATCTACACTCACAACCATACTAACTCAGTCAATAATGACATGATAGACTTTATCATAAGATAATGGTGACAGCCATACAAAGGACACTGCAATTCTATCAGTGTTTCTTTGCTGTAGGCCAGTTTGGCTAAAAGTTTTTCCTCTCTTCTGAATATATGCAAAATCACTCATAGCTCATGTCCAAACAGAATTTTTAGGCATGTTTTTAAAAAAATGCAAGTAGAAGAGGCACATATATTCCAAATCACTTTTGTTTTAAGAGGTCATGTAAATAGGCTTGACGGTCAGACAGAATGATGATGCTCTTCATAATGATCACAAAAGCATCAAGACATGCTGTTCTTAAGAGGAAATATTAAAAGGTGTCATGCTGAGTTTAAAACAAATGGTTAGATAGCCATGATGGACAAGTGAGAACCAGCTGAGGTTTTGATTTCCATATAAAAGATATCTATGGAAGGAACAGAAGGTGAAAGTCAGTCTCTGCAGAAGCAGGAATTGAATTTTTATGTTTTTAAAAGTACAGTAGCTTGCTAAATTCCATGCTCATAAAGGCATTTCTTGTTCATGTGCTGACAAATATTGTATTTTGCTGCCCTGAAAAATGCAAAGCTGAAGGGTGTTACTTGAATTTTGTCCATTCAAATAAATGGATGAAAAAGCAAATATATACCATAGCTTGTATTGACATACAAACACTTCTATATATATGGATATCTGAGGGTGTTTCATTTTTTTGTAGAGAGGTTCTACAAAACATGACCTCCATTCCCTTAAACACATACTCTTAAAACTAGAAACATTTCAGGTCGTCGTCCGTCCCCCCGACCCCCACCACCGTTTGCCTTCCTAAACCTGTCCTAAGCATCTGTATTATGTTATCCAACACACTGGCTGCTAACAATACAATCAATATAAGAGGTTACTTAAGGGGCACAGCTTTTTTCTGTCCTCAAAATACAAAGCTTATTTTAACAGGGATTTAAACTCTTTCACTGTGGAAAGTGTCTTAGAATCATTTAAAAAAAAAAAAAGCATACTGGAATGACAACTTTTTGGATTATGAAAACAGGAAATTTGCTTTAATAAATGTTTTTCTGCATGTCAGCATAAAATATATTTTTCCAGTGTCATAACTTGATTGTAAAATTTTACAGGGCAGGAACTTGGCATGCCAGGCACTGACCTAAATGCCTATTATTTCATTGCTTTTAGAAAAAAATATCTGACCACTTACGCATTGGTATTTTTGTAGAGTATTGACGTACAAACTCTACTGTTGTGCTTTAAACAGTAATACTTACTCATCTTACAGACACTAACCTCAGTCAGGCTACAGTAAAGGTGAACAGGTTCCTGACAAGTACTGAGCTGGAGGACTACTGAGAGATAACAAACTTCCAATCAGATAAGCAAAACAACAGCTAGTTTGATTTGTACATAAACATTTTTCCCCTTGTGGATATATATTTTTATATAACTCTGCTTTATTTCAGCAATATATCAGGTGATAGTATCAGGTGATAATTAAAACTGTGAGGTTTTTTAAAAAACAAACTGACCTTGTACAAAAAAAACCTTACTCATAGAAAGTATCCTCATTTTATGCAATATCATATTGCTCGCACAGGTCTCAGTGAAAATATTTTAAATACTTCTCCTTAAGTACTGTAAGAATTCCCCCCAATTGCTTTTGAATTAGAAGAGAAGGAGAAAAGCTCCTGTAAGTTAGTGATTTTCAAATTAATTTTCACTCGTTCATATAAAATTATGTGACCCAGACGCTTTTGGAACTGATTGGAGGAAGCACAGTTACTAAAGGCTGAAAGTTCAGATATTTGTATAGTGGTTTACTTCCATACAAGATTTTATCATCATTTACAACAGGTCAGCTACATTAAGCAGTTAATGTGGATTTAGGGATTTTTGTAGGTGGATCTTAATTCAAAAATAATGCCCATTCATGAGAAAATTTTGAATGTGAATTACATTACATACAACAGTATCCTAACAACTTTATCTGCTCAATTTGTTAAAAAGACTCAAACATTTGCTTGCTGAGCAATGGCTGAAAAAAAAAATGCTGTGTATTTACCTAACTATCTAAAACCATTGAAAAAGTTTGCCATTTCTTCTGTTTTCCTTCAGGCTACATAAATCAAGCCACAACTCTACTCATCCAACAGCCATTATCTGGCCCAATGGCCTAACACAAAGTTTAAAATCCTACCGAGGCTTCACATCCCAAACCCATCATCTCCAATGGAGAAGACAAAGCTGACAAATGGAGGTGTGTTCAGAGCTTCTTTACAGCATTGGATGAGACACCTCCATGAGGTCTCCAGCAAAGGGAGAATGTTTTAGGGACCATGTTTGCACCAGCTTCAGTAACACAAACACAAGAGGGACACTGGTTCGCAGCTGGGCTGTCCAAGTTCTGTAGTACAAATAAGGAACAAAACTGAACGGATGGAGGCAACTTTAAACCAGGAACATTAGTCAGAAAATACTGGGGCTTGTGCTTATTTGTAACTGGAAGTGTTAAGGATACAGTGTGCTTTAATACTAAACATATTTTTTCTTCATGTGGAATGAGTGCTCGCCCTCCATAAAACACTTCATTAAATAAGACTGGAGATATACTTTTCTCTTGGCAAAGCAGACAGAATAAACAATGCTCTCTAAAGGAGTGGTTGGAGCCCACAGAGGTGCTTGTGCAGCCTGGCAATTTGCTGCTGACAAGCCAAGCCCCTGACATTTGTGCTACTGCAAAACATCAGCATCTTACAATAGGAGATGCTGATGTGAATGAGCTGTCCTGATTAATTACTTTTAAGTGAGCACTCAGGCTCCTGCTACACATTATGAGCACACATACTCCCTTCTTAACCAGAATTAGCATGGAGTAAGCATGGATTTGTACTGCCATTATCCCAGACAAGGGACTGAAACATTAGCAGACACTATCACAGGGAAGTGTGGAGAGCAGGTACAACCCACTCCTCTGCAGGAGCCGTGTAAATGTGTGCTGCTGCTGCTGTCCAGATGCTCAGGCTTTTACAGTCTAAGGCAAAATGCACAAGACACAGAAAAGCAGTACTGGCAAGGATGATACACAGGGGGGTCCAAAATAAAATGAGCTTAGCTGTTCTCAAGATTTTTTATTTTTTTTAAATGTCACATAGGATGTTCTTCCAATATTGTCTAGAAGTGCACTCAGCAACTTCACAATAACTTACCAGCATATCTTCAGGACACTTTGTTAGCTTTCTACATCACAAGGAAACATAAGAATTTAGGCCTGGAAAGGACTACCAATCCATGTGAATCCACTAAAAACTAGTATTTTAGTCCAGAAAAACAAATTTTTTTTTTTTTTTTTTTGACAACCAAAAGCCACAAAACACACATTGTTGAGCAAAGCATTCTGCATTATCCCTGTTTCAAAAGGAAAGCCTGCAAGGGGTCTTAAATATGATCAACAACAGAAGAGTCAGGGTCAGTCCTGGAACACTAACTCCCAAGTCTTTAATTCCCAGTCTCACATTTAACACGGTCTAACCACATCCTTTCAGGGGACAGGTAACAGATACCTTTAGGGTGATGACTGCAGTAGCTAGAATTTAAAATGTAATTCAAAGTCTACTCCTCTGAAACCTTACCTGAAATCCTGCAGGATGCATCAATATATCTTCTATGGCAAAACAAAAATACCATGTGTCAAGAAAGTGTGAAGAAACTGTGTCTCTTCAGTCTAGAAAGCAGATGTCTTGGAGAAGCATATGCTAAGTCTTTCAGTATAAAGAAAGAATAGCAATCAACTTCCTCAGCCAATTTGAATATAAAACAAATCAACCTTCACAAAAGACTAAGGTGAACCAGAAAGTTTAAATGGAATATAGTTCTCAGGAATTTTTTTTTTAAATAAATCAAATGCTAGAGACAATGTTAAGTGTAATATAAAGTAAACTGAGTCTTAATCAGTTCTCCAACACTGACCCTGAATAGGTTCTAAGGTCACTTCCAGGAAACTAAACATTACAGGAAAAACCCCAACTTGATACCTAAGCATTTTACCAAGAATATTAAGATCTCAACCTAACTCCTTCTGGAAAAAATATTTAGGAAGCGTTGGTTCTGTCCCAATGAAAAAACCTTGGCTCAGAGTGGTCATTCCCTGGTATTAATATTCACCACCATGTAAAATGATCAGGTGACTTATTTTAAAAAAGTCATAGCCCTGAAGTCATATTGAGGTATCATTCCATTGTTGCAAAAGGAAAGCTGCCTAACAAACTCGCTTGTGGACTGCAGTGCTCCTACTTGAGCTCCTTTTCCCCAGAGTTAACTGATCATACTTTACAGCAACTAAGAGGGAATGCATAACCCAGCTACTGCTGAAGTAGCAATTCCATCCAGTATCCCATGCTAAACAAAACACAGAAATAATTTTGATAATGAAGATGTTATTTTTCTCATATATGGCTTTAAAGAAAACCCCACAACTTTTAGTTATAAGGAACTTCACTGCTCCTGTCAGTAGTAAAAAGCAGAGTACAAACTCAAATTCATGAAAACAGACACCTCCCCTACCTTTATAGTGCCAGTCTGAAACTGGCGCTGTTGTACTATTCTAGCCTCACCAAAGTAACACAATCTTACCGCAACCTTCTTGTAGGTTGTGAATGCTCACAGAACATCTTTTTCTTCACCCAGCATATCCTGTTTCTCTACAGTATTATCATTTGTCAGGAAATCCAGGTGTGATGCCACAATGCAGCATGTTACTTTGAATCAGTTTTCTCCATAAATCTTGAGGGAAGTGGAAAAGGGAACAGCCTCAGGTATTAAATACACAACACAAGGTGAATGGCCTTCTATATCCTCTATGGAGGTAAAGCATTAACAGACTTCTTCAGAAATTTATTAAAGCAATAGGTTAGCAACTTTATTTTTACTCATGTTTTTCAGTGATAGCTCCTTTTCCTTTCACTTCAAGATAATAATCTCAGAATTACAATTCACATGGACACAAACATTTCTTCCTTCTTCCATGGATATCCTTCCTATTTTTTCCCCCAGTTGCAATTCCTAAAGTAGACCCCTCAAACTTCAGTACATGTTGGCATTAGTGCTTCACATCACAAGATACTATTAAGACCTATGAAAGTTTTACCAGCAGAAGTTTTCCATGTGGAGTTGACCTCAAGCTAAATTCAGTTTCACTTCTAAGGGCAAATCAAATTTTAAAACAAATAAAAATACAGTCTACTGTTTGCCCATGCTGAAGCAACTAAAACTTTATCCAACAGCCCTAAAACCTTAAGCAGGTTAACTTCACATAAATCATATGCATCCAGAAAGTGAATAGCTATACATTATTTACTTGCCTGAACTCCCTTGGTAGTTAGCAAGGTGTATCTGAATTAAGGACTGTGTTCTTCATTTTCCTGGCTCATTTTGTGTTAAAAAAAAACAAAAAAAAAAGCTGTATTTTAGGCAAAAAGCCAAACATCTGGAAAAGTTCAGTTTACTCGCACAAGCTTAGCAAAGACTTAACTCAAATTTGAGAATGTAAGTCTATGGATTTAATCTTTTTTTCAAATCTTTACCCTCTACCTTTAACAAGCTTACTGGATTGCACATTTATTACCCTGTGTCCAGAGACTAAGGAATTAACAGGACTTTACTACTCCTGGAAGGTAAAAAAAATGCTCTGGTACAGAAGCATATTCAATTAAGAAAAAATTTTCAACCTCAACACACAGGCCATTGAATCCAGGTACTGAGCTCCAGTTTTGGATCCCAATTCCCTTTGTGGATTTAACTGTGATAAAACAGCCAGCCAAGGAAAAGCAAACCATAAATCTTTAATAAAACCACCACTTCAGATAATTCTTTTGGAATGTAGCTGCAAACAACATTCTAAAAATAGAACAAATAGCATAACTACTCTAACAAAAACTCTTGGAAGATGCAGCTTCTTAAGACATAACAAAAGATGAAGTGTGCTTTGGTGCATTTTACAAGTCAGATACTCAGAATTATTAGCCAAACTCAACTGACAATTGAAATTTTTCAATTATCTTTCAACTCCATTTAAAGAGGAATATTCTTACAAATTATTCCTATTCTCAGTGTTTAGAACCCCCCTGCAATTTCATGTAATAAGATCTGCAACTAAGGCTTTTATCTACAGGAGTGAATTTCTGTCATTTCAACTATATTAAAAAACATCCCAAAGGAAAATGGTAACATTCATACATTTGTGTTAAGAGCATCCCTCTATTTGTAATATTAGCTTGACATTAATCAAAATGTTAAAAGCTACTGTGTTTAACCCCCTGTACTGAGAAATTCACAGACAAGACTGAGCATATCCAAGTTCAGCATAAAGGCACCTTTCTTGTTTTTAACCAGACTTGGAACAGCTGACCCCATCATTAAGTACACCTGAAAATGCAACTACAGGAACCTCCCAAATTCCAATCACCCAGATCTAGCTGCAAGAAAGCTGTGGCAGGGCCAAAACCAAAAGATAATTCAAGAGTTTTAATGAGAACTGTAAGAATATGAATCTGAGCCCAGCCCATCTGGACAAGATGCCTGCCTCTACAATAGTTGAATTACTGATGTCAAAAAAGGGCTTACAGACTATGAAAACTCAAGCTCAAGAACCTGAGAAAAATAGGCATTGCCATCTCCTCAGTCCACAGACACCCAGCCCCACATAGTCCTTATCAGCATAATGGAACAATTCCTTATTCCTTAGAGCTGCTCTACAGAAAATGTAAAACACAAAACTTGAAGGAGAAAGGAAAGCAAGCTTGAATTCCAGTCACAAACCCCTCCTTTACTGAAAAAAAAGGCAAAAAAAGCAAAAAGTTTGACAAAAAACACAAGCTCTATATGTCATCCAACTATTATAGAAACCAAGACAGTGGGCAAGTTAGAGTTCAACACTGTGTTTGTGCAGTGAGATTTTAACTACTTGGCTAACTTGACTACTGAGAATTCCTACAGAATTAGATCCACAAGTACATAATACTTCTTGTAAGAACCTAATTCTCCACGTAGTTTACTTCAGAACTGAGTGAGGTGGGGGGGAAACATCAACAAAACACATGTTGTGCCAAGTAGCCTCTCTGAATAAATTAAGATAGAATTCTAATAATTCCTGCAGTTTTTCAGAAGGCTGTTCTCATTTGTTTCAGCAGATGGAGCCAAATTTTCATCACAGATGTAGCAGTATTTCAGACTTTACCTAACAAGTTACTCAGAATCCCTGCAGAAGCACAAGCCCAGGCAAAGCCAAACTAAGGTTCTAATCAAGTGTCAGCATTTTTGTAACTGAGAAGCTGTGCTATGTTCTGTAAGGTGGTAACCTCTGGGGTAAGAAAAGGAAACAGAAGCACCCTAGAATAGGAATGGCAGGGATTGACATGTTTTTAGCAAGCTGATGGTGTTAACATACTAAATAAACTAAAACAAGACCTGCAAAGTCCTTCCATCTTCTGATGTTATCCTTTGCAACTCAAAGAACTATCCCACAGGTACCCACCCATTAATCACACACACAATAGTCAGGTTCAAAATTTATTTTCCATTCATTTCTTGCACTTGAAGTACTCTTCGATGACATCTTTGGCCTGAGATTCCTTGCCATAGTCCTGTAACAGAAGATAACCCATTAATACCCATTCAGAATTTTACAGCCTATTTTTAACAGAACAGATTCTGTCGCTTTTTCTAAAGGCATTCCCAAAATTCTATACAAGTAAACTCAAGCACTCTGCCCTTCTTCAATCTCTAATAAAGGAGAGATCTATTCTATATCTATTCTATTTCATTTAAGTGTAACACCCATCAGCAAGAATCCAACTTTTTCATTTCTGCTTAAAGAAAGCCAAGTAAAGCATGTGAAACAGCAGCAAAAGCACAACCACACATGCAGAAGACATTAGTCTTTATTGTGAAGATGTAGCCATCTTTTGGGACCTCAAAGACAACAAAGTCAGCAAGGCTCGTACTGTGGCTTTACTTTCCCAGTGTCATTTTAAAATATGCTCTGCAAAACATTTTCAAGTTGAGCAGACACATTCAACTGGCATTTTTTTTCTGAAGCAAAACAATCTCTTCTAGTTAAAAGGTCTTTCCTTTAATGCTTACTGGCGAGTAGGCATAGATGCTTTAAGGACACAACTTCACAAATGAATCTGAGTATTTTAAATAAACATGAAAGGGAATACAGAACGGGGAAGGAGTTTATTTTCACTGTCAACAATGTAAAGTAACTGTTTAAAAAAATAAAAATGTAATAGTTCCTCATCTAAAGCAACCTTATATTTACTGCTTATTTTCTTAAGTCAAAAAATAAGCACCATCTTACCTTGACAACCACACAACTGCAGCCCACAACTTTGCGAGGTTTTCCTTCTCTGTCAATCTTGCAGAGACCTATCCATTCACCCAGCTTCTTGTTGTCATCAACCTGTGTGAAACATTGCATCACATTAGAACTAGCCACTTCTAACATAACTGTGTTCAGCAAAAAAGCTGCTGTACTCAGAAGTATTGGGTAACGGACGGCTGCTTTCTTCAGAAGTATCAGAAGAGGGAGCCAAAGTATCATCATTGTACAGCTTGCAAGTGTGTTAATTTGAAGAAAAAGTCACATTAAGATTCATCCCACAAGCCAACCACTTGCAGCATTAATTCTATTTCTTACACAGGACACAAGCCACATACAGAATCAGTGTTTCAAAGGTTCAGCTCTCCACATGCTGAAACAAACAGCTTATATTGCAAGCAGCATAACTGCTCCCAACTTGTGTGTGAAGTTGTAACACTCACCTTTATTAAGTTAATCTGATGTTCTGCGCAAAGTGCTTCAACTAACTTTACATATGTGGGTTCATCACAATTTGAAGCCAGAACACAAAGATGGGCTTGGCGTCTAAAAAAAATGAAAACTGACAACTGTAACTTGAGATGTTGCTTAAACTTTAATAATCAAAACCACTAAGAACAAAATTCAACACATACACTTCTAGACAATCACTTTAGGTTTTCATTTTGAGACACTGTATGCTTTTGAAATACTAAATGTACTTTTTATATGATCTACTTTTTAGTAGATCATATAGGTTTTGCATATAGGTAACAGACTACTCAAATTGTTAGTTTTATTATCAGATTCCAGTTTTGAAGTCTTCTAAAAATCCCACTAAATAAACACTTAGCCACTGGAAAGAGGCATAATGACTGGATTAACACCGGGTCCCATAAAGAACTGCTGTCACCATTAGAAAGCAACCAAGTTACAAGTTGCTTATTTTTGCCTGCCACAGTTTACAATAATTTAACATTAGAACTGTAATTATTAAAAGCTTTAATTTCTATGTCAAGTTGTTATAAGCTCTTCAGAACAATCTTTTCTACTTACGTTCAAAGAAGCTGTTATGACAGGGCCCCAATTCTAATTAGGATCTTTGTATACTGTGGTACAATGTTAAGAATACCAAAGGGATACCTGATAACAAAGAGAGCTGTATAGGTCTTCTATGCTTAACCTAATGTAATTTGACCACTGCAAAGTCAGTTTTCTCTATGGCCTCCTTCATCATGAGTTTCACCAGAATGTGTCAGAAACAACATTTACAAGCAAAAACCATCACACACAAACATATATAAACCTTGTACACACATCATCCTCTTAACACACAGCATATGAAGTCACAGTTGAACTCAAAAGAATTCTTACAAGCTAGCTGTCAGTCACTTAAGTCATATTTCTCTTCCATTATTTGGTACCTTATCTGAGACCTTTTCGCATACAGGTTTGTCAGACTGCTGTTCTCACCCATAAGAGGGGTGAAGGGGTATCCGACAAATTGTTAAGTCATCAGCCAAACACTGTAGCATTACACTTAAGCACTGTCTATTCTGGTAATGATGTGCCTATAGACATACACACAGGTGTGCATGTATGTATATATATACATACACGTATACATAGCATTCAGCCTACTAAGAAATCCTAACTTATTACCACGGTTGGCACATATATGACAAGTTTAATACTGTTTTGATATCGTACCAATGCAATTATTTACACCTGCAACACAAAAAAATGAAGCTAGCAAAAAGGCAAGCTATGAATTTCAGTTTTTCTCCATAAAAACTAAACCAACTCTTCCAGGTTAAGTCTGACATATATATTAAGCCTCCCAATTAAAATTCTTAGAAAGTTTTGAGAAGAGTTTACACTTTCTTCACACACTAGATTCTCGAGACCCAGATTTCCATAGCTACATACTGCCAGTGCCATTACATTTTTGTCACAAAACCAATCCACAACAAAACTCAATGGCACCAGGGTCATTAAAATAGAACTTAATACAGTAGATGCTGTTATCCTTGAGTCACTGAGTTTAGCATCTGTATTTTAAGATGACAGTGAAAGACCCTGAAACAGAGAAAGCAAAAGACAGAACTCACTGGAAAAAAAAAAAACAAACCAAAAACATGGCCTTGCAAAAGCTTTCAACTAAACACCTAGACAAAGTGGCCACTGTATGTGTTTTAACACTCCTCACGACCGCATACCTCACCCAGCTTTGCTATTCCCCGTGAACAAAGTGTGAAAACACCACTTACTTGTCCAAGGCTTTAGCTGCTTCACGAATACCACGAGCTAGGCCATCATGGATAAGTGCGGTCTTCAGCACTTCTTGGAGGGCGGTGTTAACATCCATTACACCTCCAGCAGTAATGCTAAAGAGAAGACACATATTGCATTGTATCATTACAAAAATATAGATAAAAAGGAAGCTGAAGAACTAAGCCAAAGCAGAAACCGAAAAAAGAGTAACTTGAAAGAAACTGAAGAGATGAAACCCCCCGCGGCGAGGCAGCCAGCTCCGCTCTCTCCACGCCCTCACAGAGAAGGGGAAGCCATGCACACAGCGGCCCTGCCAGCCAGACCCCAGGCCCAGCACCCAGCCTCCCTCCCTCCTGCCCGCAGGAAGCAGCATGCCGCAGCACCACGGCGGGGCCTGCGCGGGCCGGAGCGCCAAGGCCCGACACGGAGCGGCGCGGTCAGGCAAGACGCGGCCCGCGCGGGTCCTCCGCCCGCCGCCCCCAACGGCCCCGGCCTCGCTCACCCTTCCTCGGCCATGGCGTTCTCGGTGGGTGCTGTTCCCGCCCGGGTTCCTGCTGCAAATACAGACACAGGCCGCCCCGGTGAGTGGCGCCGGCCGCCCCGGGGCCCCCGCCCGGCCCGCTCCCGCCGCGATGCCCCGCCAGCCGCGGGGATTCGGCCCGGCAGGTCCCGCCGCCATCACGGCTACTCACCCCGCCACGAGCGCGAGCCGCGAGCGAAAGAGGAGGCGGGCCTTCCGCCTCGCGCTCTTATAGCGCGAGGACCCCAGCCCACGCGGGCACGGCGGCTGTCCGCGGCGCTGCCTGATCCGCCACCTGCACCTCCGTCATCGTCCCCATGGAGACGGCGGCGGCTGGGCCGCGGGGAATCCTTCCTCAGGGAGCGGAGCGGGCCCGGTCCGGCCGCAGCGATTGCGGCCTCCTGCGGGGAAAGCCAACTGCAGCAGCCGGCTGGAGAGCTAGAGGTCACCTGGGGCTGGGTCCTGCCATCTTCCCTAGGGCAGTAAGCGCACCTGGTGCTGCCAGGGTGGTCTGGCTGCAAATGGCGCTGTTCCTCAGTACCGGGCAGCCTAGAGGAAGACGGGGAACAAGCCTTAAACCCCTGCCGTCTTTCAGTGGGGGTTACAGCACTTAGCTGCACCTCTGAAATCACAACAGTGCAACTGCACATTCCCGTCCCTGTCAGATCACAGACTGGTTTGGGTTGGAAGGGACCTTAAAGATCAACCAGTTCCAACCCCCCTGCCATGAGCAGGGACACCTTCCACTAGACCAGGTTGCTCAAAGCCTCATCCAGCCTGGCCTTGAACACTTCCAGGGAGGGGGCAGCCACAGCTTCTTTGGGCAACCTGTTACAGTGTCTCACCATCCTCACAATAAAGAATTTATTCCTAAAAACTAATCTAAATCTGCCCTCTTCCAGTTTAAAGCTGTTACCCCTCATCTTATTGCTACCTGCCCTTGTAAAAAGTCCCTCCCCAGCTTTCTTCTGGGCCCCTTCAGGTACTGGAAGGCCACTACAAGATCTCCCAGGAGCCTTCTCTTTTCCAGGCTGAACAGCCCCAACTCTCCCAGCCTGTCCTCACAGGAGAGGTGCTCCAGCCCTCGGATCACCTCTGATGCTCACACAGGCTATGTGTGCCTGGGCATTCACAAGTGATTCAGCTGATCTGTGTGCATCTGCAGCATGGTCACCAGGTTTCAAATGTGTTCCTTCCTGTGGTGCTGTCAGTCTGACATGGGATCCATCCCATCTGATTCAGACTTGACAATCTGACCATTGGTTGGTCTACCTTTTGACATCTTTGTAAAAAATACATAGTGACAAAATACAACAAAAATAGGTAACAAACATTGGTAGCTATAGCTGGTGGCTAATGTAATTGAACACATTCGTCACCAATGTTATAAGTTACCTTTTCTACACCATGCCCTTTGTTGATCTTCCTGGTATCTCAAGTGGCAGGCTGTAGGCTGAATCCAGGCAGTCAGGAGACACTGTCCACGTAGTGACCCACTAGTGCTGATGAGGGCAGGGAGGGAAGGTGGAAAGTGCTCAGCTAGCTCAGAACTGCCCCACAGGCCTCCAGCTCTGGCTGCACAACCCTTTTGAGCTGGCACAGGGGAAGGGCCTGGCCGGGGCTGCGGCTGCAGTGCTCCCAGGCTCCAGCTGTCTCCCCCCCTGCTGATGTCAGCTCTGAGGCAGGCAGGTACATACCCTGTATACTGCAGATATCTAGAGGGACCAGAAGCTAACCAGAGCCCTCTGAAAAACAGTCATGGAGACAGGAGTATTGTCTGGGATCACTCCTCTCCCTGCACTCTGAGCTACCAAGGGCAAAGCCAGTAGGAACAACAACGCCCATTACTCATGCTGACAGCTCCAAGGTGCATATGGCCACCTCCAACTACTGTTGTATACCGCTTGGAACTCTGAATTTCTACGCTGCAATTCCAAGACAGGTTCTCTCGTTTAGCACCTCCTGTGGGACATTTGGCCCCGAGTTCTCCCTCCCTTCTGCAAGAAGTGGTTTTAGAAGTGGGAAAATATAATTTCCTGTGTATTGCTCAGACTTCAGAAAGCACACAAACACACACAAATTATAATGCCCACCTTCTTTCCCTCTCTCCAGGGAGAATGTTCTTCCCTATATCCATCTATCACTTAATCTTCCTGTGCCGCTTAAAAAGCCCCAAAGATGCCTAATCTATAGAGGAGTATTTGTACTGAGTGGAACAACGAACTGTTATTCCCCTCAAGGTTATCACAGGATAACAAGAAGTCCTTAGCCAGCCATAAGACAACATTGGTATCACTAGGCAAGTGCAATATATATTCTGTCCAGGAGATGGAAGTATGCACATCTGAAAGATTCGTATTGCAGCAGAAATGATAGTCAAATTATAATCTAATATTCTAGAAGTAGAATATGCAGAAATAGTTTTTCTAACACAGTTGCAAGAAAACAAAACTGCGTTAAGATAAAAGTTACGTATGTGTAGAGGAGAGGTTTGCATTGGCACTGAACTCTGTTGAAATGGTGGTATAGCACAGTAGGCGTACGTATTTGTGTGTAATTATTAATGGAAGTGGGTGATCCTGTCTGAAAGTCCACCCTGCTGCACTATGTGTTAATGTGAGCTCAACGTTCGTGTCGGCTCTGCATGCTCTCGGCACTGTGCCACCTGCTCCACCTTTCTGTCCAGATCCCTACAAGTAGTTAGTTTCTAAACCTCTGTATTTTCTGTCGCAGTTATAGCACCCTGTGGTTTAAATGCTAGCATATAACCATGGGGCGTGACACGCTTAAGCAAAGGATTGCAGTCCTGTGCTAAGAGAGTACGTCTAGTCCACTCGAGGGTGGGTGAGTGGGCAAAGAAGCTGAGTGCTAGAAAAGGAGCTGTCAGACGCAGTGCAGAAGCCTGCCTGTGCTGTAGAGGGCTTTGGTGGGTGGTGTACGTGTGAACGCTGGCCCGGTATTTCACTGAGCAGCCAGCCCCACAGAACTCCTCTGGCTTCTCAAGATTTGCTTGTATTGTAAACAGTGTAATGTGCTGCTTATAAACTTGGGTTTGGGGAGAGGAAGTGTAACCACAAGCTGCTGTCCCATGACATTCGAGAACTTGGATTCTCACCAACCAGCTGTTCTGAGTGATCCATTCAGACTCGCCACCTTGCTGCATATATTTAAAAATCCTGTGGTTATAGCTACTACCCTCTGTGCTCTATTCAATTCCTGGACTGCCCCTGACTGTCCCCCCTTTCCAAGGTGGCAGCCTTTCTCTTTTTTTTCCTCTGATCAAAATGGCAACTGAACTTGGGGGCTTTTTCAGAAGAGAGGTCCTGCAGTGAGGGTATAATGAATGGTTCACCCTGTCTCATCCATCCTCTTCCTGCTCCTTTGTGCTTTCTCTCTTTCTCTCCTCGTCTCTTGCTGTGGTAACCTTTATCTTTACCCTGTGCTCACCTTGGCAACCACGACCCATCTTTTCTTCAAATTGCCAGACTCCAGTGATAGCTTAGGTGCCACGTTGTAAACTGTGGAGACTCAGGAACTGAATAATGAGTAGTTCAGACAGCAGTGCAGCGCAGTGCACCGAGGGTAGCTAGGTAGGCAAGTGTCAGGTATTACAAACTTCCAAAAAAGGTCCACAACACTGCCAAAGTCTGAACAATCTGTTCTGAATTTCAGTTCTGAACAATCCTTGCAAAACTTATTTCCCCTCTGACATCTGTTTCTAGAAACACAAAGCACGGGCATGTGCTAAAATTAGAGTTCTAATGTCACAAGACAGAATTATCTTATTTTCATGCCAAAACAGATGATTTCTCAGCCCTGTGGAACGCCAAATTTGAAGCCTTCTTGCAAGTAACACCAGTGTACATTTCACTCTACTCTTCCTAAACAATTATCTTATTAATTTCCTGGTCACACAGTCCAGGAAAAGGTTCTGCATCATAAAGAATTTTGTAGAGAGCAGGCTTCCACAGAAGTCCTGCTCACCAGCCCAGAGGGGCCAGATGTGTCTTTCCAAATGCCTCCAGGTAATGGGTGAAGAACAACCAACCATGTGCTGCTACTCAGGAGTGCAAGGGCTGCCTGCACCAAGTCTCAAGTGCCTGAAGAAAGTACGGTGAGACCGTTCTGGGGTCTCTCAAAGAGGAGAAGCTATGGCATTTCAGTAGCGATTTGAAAAGCAGACTTAGATGTCATGATAACTGAACAAAACAGGTTTGCTGGCTTTTGTCACCTTCCACAGATTCTGCACTAGACTCTCAAAGGATGTGGTTATCATGTGGTTACATTAGAGCCTTTTTAATCTCTTTTGAAATACCTCTGTGCAGCCACTATGACTTCTGGCAAAAGAAATCGTAATATGATGCAAATAAGCACTAAGTGAATTCTGGATTGTAATGCAAAAATATTTCTAAGATCTCTACAACTATACAGAACAATGATAAGGGAGATATATCTATGTGCTGAGCATTCCAGAATGTCCAGGATGTCCATGAAGGAAGCTGCTCTTAAAGTAATTGTTCTTAATACATTTTTATCTTGTGGACATAAGCAATAGATGTAGACTCTATTTGTAGTATTTATAAAGGGCTAGTGCTCCAAGGCTTGAATACTATGTATGATTGGGGATCTGAGAGGAAAGATTTTTTATTTTAAGTTTTTTTTTAAGTAGCTGCAGATATGACATAAGCAAGAAAGGCTTGTATGCTTTAAAAAATAAATAAATATTTTCTTAGACTTGAAAAACTGTCATGACAGGCTGGTAGCAAGCCCCAGTTCAAAGGTTAACAAGTATTTATAGCTTGATTAAGAAGAATATATGAAGAATTAATAAACATGTTCCATCATCCAGTTTCTTCTGACAATAACGAGCAGTGCATAAGTAAACTGTATGCATGCATAGGGAGTTCATACCCCCCGTTTTGTTATTGGAGCCATAGCTCGTGCTGAGCACAGTGCATCACTGCTACTTCCCACACTTCAGCCTTCTACTGCACGCATTGGCTTTGTGGAAATCGGACTCCATAGGCTTTACTGGATTACTCATTACTCACATGTAATTATTAGTGAGAGAAGGACTGGGTTTTAAAAGTACTTGGAATCTGTTGAGTGAGAGTCTCAACTGAAAAGAACAAGTAGTTGGAGTGAAAACTATTTCACTTCATGAACATAAATGTCCACCTCTAGCCACAAAAATTAAAGCTTTATTTTCTCTCCACAATTTTAATCTCTCCCCACAAGTTTAATCTTATTTGCTCTATTTGTGTGTCATGTTTTCTATAGATCGTCTTTTTCTTATCCTTTTTCTGAACTCAGGATGACTTGCAAATACTTTTCCTCTTTTTTGGGGGGTAAGACTGTTCAAGGGGCAGTATCTACAAAAAGGATTTACGTTTATGTCTTTTTCTGGAGGTAGGCAGGAAAATATCAAGGTAGTTCTTAAGGATTTTTTAACTCGACAGCCACAGTGTATGCCACACAAAATACTGTAAAATTAGGTGAAGGAAAAAGGAATGTGTGGCTGTTGTTCTTGGTGGCTGGTAAATAATTTTTAAAAGTTTCCTAATCTTGTGATAAGAAAGTAATTCTGCTTTTTGCTGTCACATGGAGTGTGGGATTCTAAAGTTAGGTACATGGCAACATTTGCTCTGAAAAGCCTTATTATGCATCTTAATATTGTAACTGGTGACTAGATGGAATACTGATGTCCTAGATAAAATAGTTCTTCTAAGAAGTAATTACTGCTTTGTCTCTTCAAGCAATAGGTATTCTGTCTATTATTAAATGTTGAAGAGGTCATGCCTGATCTCCCTCCTCACTTTCCTCCCCTTTTGATAGGAACTTGTGCCAAATGGATTGATTATATCACCTCTTCCTCATCTGCAGTCTGAATTTTTTTTAGCCAGTTTATAATCTTGTGACAGCTTTGTCATTCAGCTCTGTTTTATGGTTCCTGTAACTTGCTAGAAGCTGTGTTGATGATCATTGATCTTGCTTGGTCTGCCAGTCCTAAGAATCTCCCTTTGGTATGGAAGACAGAGAAGTTACAGCTCTTTTTAAAACAGATGAATGCTTGTGCTTACAAGGCAAATCAGCAGGCCTGCAGTAACTGCCAGCCACCTCTGAGGAATCTTAGAGAGCAAAGCTGGGCCAAAGGGGTTAAGCTTTTGATAACTGCAGTTGAGTTAGTCAGCTGAAGCCAGGCAGGGTCCCTAGAGCAAATCCCTCCTTGACCATTCAAATTTCCTTTAGCTGCATGAAATGAGATGTACCTCTTGAGTCCCTGACCCCAGCTCTCCCCATCCCTAGCAGTCACAATAACTTAATATTTGTAAACTCTCTGAGCTCCTGTTTTAATACACTTGGCATTTAGTCATAGAATCATAGAACACAGAATGGTTTGGGTTGGAAGGGACGTTAAAGATCACCTCACTCCAACCCCCCTGCCATGAGCACGGACACCTTCCATTAGACCAGGTTGCTCAAAGCCTCATCCAACCTGGCCTTGAACACTCCCAGGGAGGGGGCAGCCACAGCTTCTCTGGGCAACCTGTTCCAGTGTCTCACCACCCTCACAATAAATAATTTATTCCTCATATGTAATCTAAACCTGCCCTCTTTCAGCTTAAAGCCATTTCCCCTTGTTCTATCACTACCTGCCCTTATAAAAAGTCCTTCCCCAGCTTTCTTGTAGCCCCTTCAGGTACTGGAAGGCCCCTATAAGAAGGCTCTCCGGAGCCTTCTCTTCTTGAGGCTGAACAGCCCCAACTCTCCCAGCCTGTCCTCATAGGAGAGGTGCTCCAGCCCTCCCATCATCCTCGTGGCCTCCTCTGGACTCGTTCTAACTGGTCCAGGTCTTTCTTGTGTTGGGGGCCCCAGAACTGGACACAGGACTCCAGGTGGGGCCTTACGAGAGCGGAGTACAGGGGCAGAATCACCTCCCTTGACCTGCTGGCTACGCTTCTCTTGATGCAGCCCAGGATACTTTTGGCCTTCTGGGCTGCAAGCGCACACTGCCAGCTCACTTACACTTCCATTGCAGAGTTTGCTATAATGTGTATTGTTCTGCTTGTCAGAAACATTTTTCTAATGTCCAGGGAACGTACAGTCGCATTCAGCAAACACCCACTTGTTCTACTGACAGCTTTGTCTGCTCCCTCCTCGCTTTTCTCCACCTGTAACCTGTCCCAGCCGCGGTCCCACGGGCACAGGCTGCAGCTCCTGTTTTACCAGGTGCAGGAGGGGAGGAGGTCCGCGGAGCCAGGCGGCTTCCCCTGGAAGCCAGCGGGTCACTGTCAGACTGCCCAAAGTCTGGCGCCTGCGGCCGCCTTCGCTACTCTCCTCGCCCGGGCTGACGACCTCCACAGAGTGCAGCACTCCCGGCCACCCCCGTCAGCTCCGCACCGGCCCTCCCGCCGGCTCCGTCGGGGCGTGGGGCGCGGCAAGCCGCTCCCGCACGCCGAGCATGCTCAGTGGCGGCGGCCGCGCCGCCGGGGCTGCCGTTGTCACCGGGCCGCTGCCAGCCCGCGGCCGCTGCCACACGGGTCGGCGGGGACGTGCCGCGGCGGCCGGTGCGGGCGCCGCGCTCCGTCCCCATGGGCAGCCGGGAGGCGGACGGCGCGGGGAGCGAGCGGCCCGCAGGTGGGAGGCGGGAGCGTCCCGCCGATCGCGGCCGCTGGTCGGGAGCGGGTGCAGCCGCGCGGGCTCTGCCTGCTGCGTCCGGGCCGGCGCTGAAGGGCCGCTGCGGGGCTGACGGGGGTGGCCGGGCGTGCTGCTGGGAAGGGGAGCGGGCGGGAGCGGGCGGGAGGTAGCGGGGGCGGGTTTCCCCCGGGGTTGAGTCCCGCGGCACCGCGTACCGGGGCTGCTGTCCCGCACCGGGACGCGCGGTGCCGGACTGGAGCGAGGCCGGCAGCTCCTGCAGCCCGAGCGCTTTCGGGGCGGGCTGCGTGCGGCCGCAGGCGGGAGACGCATGAGGAAGGTGCTGCCCTGACAGAGGGATCCGCGCTCCTGCCTGTGGAGAAACAGTGGGACGGGTTGATTGAATTCCCCGGAGCCGGGAGGGCAGAAGTTTTGTGCGGACTTTAGTTTTCAAACCTGATTTGCAAATGGTGTTTCCTTCTATCCGTTTAAAATACTTTATTTATTTATTTATTTTATGTTAAGAGGATGGCGTGGCAGAAGCACCCGGTGAAGAGTCAAGAAGGCTTACCAGAGAACAGTTATTTACCTTGGCTGCGACAGCTACTATAAACTTCAGTTCAATGATATGTTATTCAATCCTGGGACCCTTTTTCCCTTTAGAGGTAAACAAACAAATTAGCCACGTACTCTTTAGATTATTTTTTACATGTTGAAACTCATACTGGACCATCATTCACCTCCTGACCTAGTAGCTAGAGGGAAAAATGGATAACCTGAGCTTATGTTGAGTGAATACAAAGCTTAAATATAGGATAAAAAAAAAAAAAAAAGTCATGGAGCCTTTACAACAGAAGTCCATTTTTGTCATGATCAAGTTGTTCCCAATTATTAACAAAGAAATTTTAAGATTATTTTTTGCTTTAAATATTTCTGTGTACTGGTTATACGTGTATTTTTCAGTTTGATAAGTCAGAAATTTACCTGGTGCTTGTTACGGGGAGGCATGGTACAGTGAAGATAGCAGATATTTCTGTTTACTGCCCTCTCGCCACACGAGGGTTCAAAGCCTTGTAGCTGGCTCTGTTGCACACTATTGGAAGCCACTTGTATAAAGACTGGTCACCTGTTCAGTAGTTCAGCAAACAGTACAGTGTTTCCATTCATTGAGGAATGAACATTGATTTTCCCTTGATTACATATAGAATCATAGGCTCAGAATGGTTTGCTTTGGAAAGGACCTTAAGGACCATCTAGTTCCAACCCCCTTGCCATCAGCATGGACACCTTCCACTAGACCAGGTTGCTCAAAGCCTCATCCAACCTGGCCTTGAAAACTTCCAGGGAGGGGGCATCCACAACTTCTCTGGGCAACCTGAGATAATTTCTTCATAGTATCTAATCTAAACCTACCCTCTTTCAGTTTAAAACCGTTCTCCCTCATCCTATCACTACCTGCCCTTGTAAAAAGTCACTCCCCAGCTTTCCTGTAGGCTCCTTTCAGGTACTGGAAGGCTGCTATAAGGTTTCCCTGGAGCCTTCTGCAGGCTGAACAAGCTTCTATTTAAGCTAAGAATAGCTTAAATAGAAGTGCAACATGTTTTTAAATTGCTGTGTTGTTACCCTATGAGCCCCTACTGCCTTTGAGAAAGGAAATTGCTTTGTAGCTGTGCTAATAGAGAACTAAAAAAAATTTAAATTTACAAGGCATGAATGTTACTCACTTCAAGAATTTGCCTCCATCTTTACACAGGTGTGATCTTTTTTGCAGGCAGAAAGAAAAGGTGCCAGTAATACCGTTGTTGGCATGATTTTTGGATGTTTTGCTTTGGTCAATTTTTTGACTGCTTTAATCTTGGGGAATTATGTAAGTATAACTGAAGCTGTAGCTTATTTCTTTGACGACACAGGTTGATACATGAAGACAGTTCTCTAAGGCTGTGGAAAGAGATGTCTCTTCAGTAGCACTCCTGCAGGCTTGTGTCTGAAGTAACTAGAGCCTGGCCAGTCAGTCGGAATCTGATCTAAGTCTTGTCAGTATAACCTAAAAACTAGTCTTCTGCAGTTCTTGAGGGTAGCATAGGGTGGTGGATATATAGCTGGTTTATTTCTCTGGATATATAGCATTCAACTATGGCACAGCTTTCAACAAGTGCTTTGCAGGGGAGAGAGAGTGAGTGTGCCATCCTCGCTACAGACAGGTGATATAAACTCCAATAGAGATGGACAGTCCAGAGGTCAGAAATTCTGAGGTTTTCAGTGGAACTTGGCAAAATATGGGCTTTAGTAATAATGGCTGAAATGCAGAGACTTTGTCCAGGCCTGAACAAGAAAAGAGTCTGAAATACCTGCTGTCCTCAGGGGAAGTTAAAGCATGGAATTAGAAGCTCCTTTGTACTTTGTTACAGTATTGAGTTAGCTTTATGGCATGCCTCTCATTGTCTTTCACCCTGGTGATGGAGTCTGCAATGAGGGAAGATGGGGTTCTTTCAGTGATAACAAATGGGGAACCCTGAAGCTGCAGTGCTTCCTATGCCAAAATCTTGTGCTGTTAAAGGTTGTGATAAATTTGCTTTAAAATGAGTGTCCATTGACTCTCCTGAGCCATGTATATGACAGGTATGGCTGACTTGGCATCACTGACAGTGCTGGAGGGGGAATGTATTACTTTCTGTTTGTTTATAATGAGGAATGCTGCCGTAACCTGCTGCTCTGCAGAAGCTGCTGCGCGGTGCTGTGAAATAGTTAAATGCACCATTATCTTACCATTCTGAAAACTAGGTTAAGTCACTTAACCATTTAGAATATTTTTAGGTTCAGTATTGCATGAAGGCACACCAGCAGGAGCAGTGTCTCCAGATCTTTTAGTTACATGCGCTATGAAGTACCTGTAATGTTTTGATTTCTTAAGAGTAACTTACTTTAAAAGGTTTTGGTCTACACTTGAAATAATAACATGTAAAAATGGTATTTAATTTACAGCTTACACTTATTGGAGCAAAATTCATGTTTGTCGCTGGCATGTTTGTTTCTGGATGTGTGACCATTCTGTTTGGGTGAGTAATTTTTGTTGGTTGGTTTTGTTGTATTTGTCTTCTGATCATTTTGTTGTATTTGTCTTCTGATCATTTTTATCCATGTGAAAAGATGGACACAAAACAAAAGTGGAAACTCTTGAGCATCTTTTGGGTGTGGGTTAGGTCACCTAACTTTTTTGCATGTTTACTTTGTATCTATCCTTTGTAAAGCAGAATGAACACTTCTCCCTTTCAGTAGGTTTCAGAGCCTGTTTAGTACTTTGAAAGCAAAGGTGGAAAGTTCTATGTATTAAAATAACTACTGTAGTTCATGAACAGCAAGAAGTCTGACAAAGTGCAGCAATAAGGCAACTATTTATGCATAATGTTTTAATTATTCTTTTCTTAAAAATATGGAGTGCAAGTGAGAAGCTTTGCAGCAGGTGGAGAGGCTAAGCCACTCATTTTAGCAAAATAGGAGGGTTTTTAACAATGAAGGAAGCTCTTACTAGATAGTTGTAACTCATTGCATCAGACTCCTTGCACCAGACTCCTTGCACAGTTGCTTGGAAAAGCTGTGACATTATCATGGTTTATCCTGGCTGGCAGCCAGACACCACAGAGCTGCTTGCTCACTTTCCCCCACCCTGGGGAACAGAGGAGACAATTGGAGGGGTAAAGGTAAGGAAACTCGTAGGTTGAGATAAAAAGAATTTAGTAAGTGAAATAAAATAAAATTAATGATGATAATATAATATAAAAATGAGTGATGGACAGTGCAGTTGCTCACCACCCACTGAGCAATGCCCAGCCCATTCCTGGCTAGCAATCCCAGAGCCGAGAGAAAATCCCAAAACTGCAGTCCCAGAAGAGAAAGAGAGCTTCCCAGCCAGCCCTTATTTCTAGACTGAACATTACCTTGTATGATATGGAATATCTCATTGGCCAGTTTGGGTCCGTTGCTCTTCCTCTGCTGCTGCCAGATTTGCACAAGTTCTTCTTGTGCACCTGGACACTAGCAAAACGTGGGAAGCTGAAAAGCTGTTGATTTCTTAGCAAGAACTAAAAACGTCAGTATATTATCAACGTTCTTCTCATACCAAAACCCATTCTAAATCCTATACACAGTGCTATTCTAGCTACTGAGAAGAAAATTAGCTCTGTCCCAGCCAAAACCAGGACAGAAATACAACAGAAGATGACACTGGAGTTTTCCACAGAGTAGGTGTTTTGTGCTCTTTTCACCAACAAAGAAAGGTGAAAAGGAGAAAGCTGCCAGAGTTTGAATGACTTCATCAATGTGATTCAAAAAGGTGTGGCAATATAAAGCATTGAGTGTCTTGTAACTGTGTCCTTTAATGAGTAAGAAATGGTGCTCCACGGCCTTTAGTAGATAACTTGTTGCATCCTGAGAGATCTCCATTTACTGTTTTGGTTTTTCTGTTTTTTTACAGAATGCTGGACAAGGTGCCAAGTGGACGAATGTTCATCGGTTTGTGCTTTTTAGTAAGAGCAATGGATGCAGTAGGTTTTGCAGCAGCAATGACAGCATCATTTTCAATTCTTGCAAAGGCGTTTCCCAATAATATAGCTACTGTCCTGGTAAGTGCAAAAACCAGTGTTGCACTTGAGTACATGCAACATGATAAATTGCCAGCAGGCAGCCTAAAAGCAGAAGGAGAAAATCTGCTGTTGTGTGTGCAAGCATATTTGAAATCGTCACATGATGTTTGTTTGTAGTCTAGAATCACAATCCTAGAACAAATTTAGACCTTAGCATAGCTCAAATTAGATATAAGCTAAGCAGTATATATTAGTTGCTTAAGTTTGGAAGACAGCTGGTCATTGATGGCAGTAGATCTCTCTTCAGTTGAAATCAGACTATTAAAATACTAAACAGCTTCTAGTGTCTTATTCTACATGGATAATAAGAATCCATGGGGATTGATTCAATAAATTTGATCAGTTCATTAAAATACTGTTGATTTAAATGACTGAAAGATGGAAAACTAGAAACAAGTTTGGTTTTATTTTTCTAATCTGTTGGTAAAAGTGATATACAAGAAGGAGCAGCATTTCAGGTCATCAGTGATTCATTTCAACCAGAGATATTACCCTTATTTAGTCAATTTTTATGGTGTTAGGAAAAAAAAAGTTTTGTATTTAATAAAATGCTGCTTTCTCTTCTTCAATAAATTCTAGTTTCATTTCAAATACAGACTGACAGAAATAACTGGGTTAAATTTTAATGAATGAGCAAATGTTAAGAACATCCTTCAGAACATTTAATAAAATTAAACAAAGGTTGCTGCCAAGTCACAGCTGTGTAGCACTTCTGATTGTGGTCTGGAGGTGATCTTCATCACCATATACCATTTTTCAGCTATGCATCTCGTTTATTGTGCTGCCACCACAGAATTTTGTTTACTTTTAAGTCAGACTATATGACAGATAACTAAATCCCTTTAAGTCAAGGTTAATTTACTTACCTATCTAAATTACACTTTAAAATTTGCAGACAGGAAACCTTAACGTTGTTAGAATCATAGAGTGGTTAATATTGTTGTTAAGCTGTAGAGTTACTTCTGTACATAAATGTCTATAAAAATATGGCCTCCTAACTAGCAAAAAACTACTAAATTATATCAGCAGTGAGGAGCTGGCAGTTTCTTTGGAAAGGAGCTTATACATTGTAATAATGTTTTGGATTTATTCAGTCCTGTTCTAGCTGAAGATGTCCCTGCTCACTACAGGTGGGTTGGACTAGATGGCCTTTAAAGGTCCTTTCCAACCCAAAGCAGTCTATGATTCTAGTAAGGTTAAGTTTCCTGTTTGTAAATTTTAAAATGTAATTTAAAGAGGAGAGACAGCTTTTAACTTGGCACCTGTACCACTTCCCAGGAGATAATGGTCCATCGCAGCAGGCTTGTCTGGGTCCTCCCCTTCAGGCTAGAGTGTGACAGCAGCGGGGAGAGACGATCACTCCAGCCTGAGTTGTCGTACAGATGCTTTCCATCAGTAGAGCATTTATCTTGCCTCAGGACTTGGATGTGTTAGGTAACAGCACAGCAACTAGCGTTGCAGTACAGGTGGTCCTCCAGAGTGAAGCAGAAGAAATGATTGCTGTCATGCAGACAACTGCAAAATTCCTGTGAATTATCCCACTTTGTGAAGGTCCCTACTAGCTGTTACCCTGCCTTAGTGCCTTCTTCTTTTCACTAGTCTATGTTGTGCTGCTCCTCAGAAAAATTAATTGCTTTTATTTATTGTTATGCTAGTGTTTCTCAGGTTTTTTTTGCTTGCTTGCTTTTTCATCTTTTAGGGCAGCCTTGAAATTTTTACAGGACTCGGACTGGTGCTGGGCCCACCTTTAGGTGGCTTTTTGTATCAATCATTTGGTTATGAGGTCCCTTTCATTACACTGGGATGCATAGTCTTGGTCTTGGTGCCTGTGAATATGTGCATACTACCAAAATATGGTAAGCACCCTTCTTCTTGCCTCCTTCAATCACCTTAATTTCTCATGTATGTAACAGTATTTTAGAAAAATATCAGTTTCTAGAGTCTGATCCAATTCAGAAGGCAAAGCTCCAGCTGAATTAACTTGTAATCTTGATTAGGTCTGTGTTTTAATGTGAACTAAAATTAATGCGTGCAGATGGCCTGGAATGAATTCAACACCTCATGCCCATCTCTGCAAACAGTAAGAACTCTGTGTGGAAGTGCACTGAGATAAATTTTTGTTTTCTTTTGTCTTTTTAGCTTCAGGGCTTGTAAAGGATCTGTTGTGTCTGCTTAGTATCAGCTTGTCATTGCAGCTAGTTGAAGAAAAACTGAGGATAGGTTTTGCGTAAAACGAGAACTTGACATGTTTGAGGGGTTAATAGTGGAGGGGAAAGGAAACAGAATTATAGGGAGAACAAAAGGGGTTTGTTTGTATTGAATGATTGCAGATCTGATTAAAATGAAATGATGTTAAAATTAATAAACAAGGGGTTTAACTAAAGTGCTGGAGGTTGTATAAATTTTACTACATTTTAGATGGCCCTACTTAGACAGAAAGTTAAAGATTGTGATTGCAAGGTTACAGTTCTGTTAGCCTTTTCTAGACATAAAAAAAAAAAAACTTTAAAATGCAGGTCCTGCACATGGGTCGGGGCAATCCCAAGCACAAATATTGGCTGGGTAGAGAATAGATTGAGAGCAGCCCTAAGGAGAAGGACTTTATGGTGTTCATACATGAGAAGCTCAATGGGAGCCAGCAATGTGCGCTTGCAGCCTAGAAGACCAACCATATCGTGGGCTGCATCAAGAGAAGCGTGGCCAGCAGGTCGAGGGAGGTGATTCTCCCCCCCTGTACTCTGCTCTCATGAGATCTTACCTGCAGTACTGTGTCCAGCTCTGGAGTCCTCAGCACAAGAGAGACATGGACCTGTTGGAGCGGGTCCAGAGGAGGGACACAAAAATGATCTGAGGGCTGGAGCACCTCTCCTATGAGGACAGGCTGAGAGAGTTGGGGCTGTTCAGCCTGGAAAAGAGAAGGCTCTGGGGAGATCTTATAGTGGCCTTCCAGTACCTGAAGGGGCTACAGGATGGATGGGGAGGGACTTTTATATGGGCAGGTAGTGATAGAATGAGGGATAACAGTTTTAAACCAGAAGAGGGCAGATTTAGATTAGATTTTAGGAAGAATGTGAGGGTGGTCAGATACTGGCACAGGTTGCCCAGAGAAGTTGTGGGTGCCCCCTCCCTGGAAGTGTTCCAGGCCAGGCTGGATGAGGCTTTGAGCAACCTGGTCTAGTGGAAGGTGTCCCTGCTCATGGCAGGGGGGTTGGAACTAGTTGATCTTTAAGGTCCCTTCCAAGCCAAACCATTCTGTGATTCTGAAATACAGTGGGTTTTTTGTTTATTTTAATTTCCTTTTTTCCTGTTAAATCTTATCAAGTTTGGGTTTTTAACATAAAAAATAGTGTGGTGCATAATAGCGTACTGTTGAGTTTCATTTGTTAGATAGCAAGAGTAATAGGACTAGTAAAAGGGAAATACTGATTTCTTTTGTGAAGCAAGATGATCAGTCATGAGCTTATGCTGCTGAAATTAATGCAATTTCCCCCCTTCTCTCTTGAAACAGATTCGATCCCTAGCAAGGAGTCGTTTTGGAAGCTCATTCTTCTACCAAAAGTCTTACTACTCTGTCTTACTATATTTTCTCTAAGTGCATGCTTGGGCTTTTTGGATCCCACAATGTCTCTATTTATCCTAGAGAAAGTAAGTCCTGTTAACTTGCTAAATAGTAAATAACTGGTTATAAGTGTGATTTAAATATCCCAAGCAAAATTAAGCCTTGTCCATGCACACTGCTTTAATTAACTGTTAATAATTTGATTTCCAAATAACTTGATTTCCACGATACTAACAAGTCAGTTTCTATTTACACCATCTGTTACTGATGAGTCTCAGTAACTTTAAGAATGAGGAAATGTAGGGCCTCTAAAATACACACTTTTTCCACCTAATTGGCTTTCAGCTGCAGAGTACCTTCTTTGAACAGGGCATCACAGCTGGTTTTGTAAACTAGGGACTTTTTCCTCCTTTCTGAAAGCAAATTCTGTGAAATTGCAACAACCACTTAAGAGCATTTTGTCTCTTGATGTGAGTATTTGGTTTTGGGGACACAATGTCACAGCCTTGCCTTCTCTTACAGCGATGCCAAAATTAAACTGATTGTAACTATGTAGCCTACCATCTGACTTCTTCACTCACTCATTAAAAAGGCAAATGTTGTTTTATTTATTTAACTTAAATTTATTTTAATATTTATTTGGTTGTTTCCTACTTAATTATGTTTATTTATTTATTTTCCCCATGGTGTTTATGGTAATGAATTTGAAGTAAACAGTTAATGGTTTTGTTCTTGTGTGAAATTAGGCAATGCTTTTTGAGTGGTTTATTTATTAATTGTTTTTCCAGGGAATAACATTTCACAGGTTGTAGTGCTCCTACGTTTCCTCTATCTAGTCCAGAATTTAGAGCACTCATCCAGGATGGAGACTTGGTGCTAACCTCTTCCATCAGTGGAGATGTTAATGTATCTCTTCCACCACCCAGAAGGCATCTGTAATTATCCTACTGTAGAATATTGCACACTGGTGTGGCTCTTCTGCTTTCCTTCTGCTCTGTGCTAACAGATACTTGCCATGAAAGGGCTGTAGCCTACTTGGCAAGGTGTTCTAACCACTAAATTAAAGTTATTATCATGTGCTTGCAATATGGCAAGGAAATAGTGAATATTTATTTAGCCCGTGCCACATGAAACATCTTGGAATTCCTTCTAACTGGTAGTTAAAGCACTCATTTGAGAGACTATTATGCTTTTGGTTCATTACACATTTTGTTTCAATGCAGAAATGCAACTCAGCATTAGGAAAATGTAGACCTCGAGGTGTTTGCAAAAAGCCTCAGACTCATTCTCATAAAAATCTTCCTTTGGTTGAAAAGCCAGAGTTGTGTTTTATAGCACTACTTACTTTAAGATGCACTGATTAGCACTGGGTGATTACAGTATTTATGCTTTTCTCACAGGAGATAAAACTGGATCGGAGAGGTAAAGACTAAATCCACCTAAATTTCAGTGTCTGAAGTGTCTGTTTCAAATGTGCTGTGTTAGAATCCAGTGTGCTGGCGTAGGAACATATCATAGTGTTTCTTCCTGAGGTTGTTTAGGCTTTGTCTGAGCATAGTTGCATCAGGTGTTGTCACTCCACGCATAGAAATATAAGTGAAGGAAACTGGAGCTCTGCTGATAACTTCAAATGCTTGAAAATCTCTGTATGGTATCAGTAAAATACTTAAAATAATGCATTTCAGTATTTTGACCTAAAATGTAATCCTTGGATTGTTCTTTAATTAATATAGCATTTATGGTTTATTGAGATTTTGTTGTTGTTTTATTTATTTTCCTTCTCATAGTTCAAACTCCCAGCTGGTTATGTGGGCTTGGTATTCCTTGGTTTGGCACTCTCGTACTCCCTGTCTTCTCCCATCCTTGGACTTCTAAGTGACAAACTGCCAGTAAGTACTACCCTGCTGTTTGTGCAGGGTTAGTAAAGCACTCTTTGCATTTAGTTAAAACTGGAGGATTTCCCATATTGAAGCAATGGACACAGGCCTGGTCCTGTGAAGGGATCTGTGTTTCAGGACCTTGCACGAGCACTGAATAATGCCAACTTGAAGGTCTCTTTTGCAAGGTCCAGGTAATACAAGGATGTCCGAAATAGTAAAGGATGCTGGACAAGTACCCTGTAATTGAAATGTGTTGAGCTTTTCTGGTGGATGAAGAACAATCTGTTTCCAGCCAATATGGAATGGAGAGTGGGAAAACGTCCCAGTTATTTGTGCTTTTGTCCATGTCTAATCACAGAAGAGTAAGACCTAAAATACTCTGCTAACAGAGAAGCACTGCTACTCAGTATCCTGAAGAAATCTCTGTATTAAGCAGTGGCTGACAGTGATTGCCCTGGTGGCAAGGAAACATGAGTTCAGTGTTTCTTCACGGTGTTCAGAACTATCAGAAACTGTGAATTCTCAGTTTGTGTGTAATGATGGTCTCTACAGGAGCAGTACTTTTTAGAGGATGAAGATTTAGATAAGGAGTATTAGGAAGGACAAAATGGTTAGATTACAAATTCACATCTTGAAATTATATACCTCTTCCTTTTCTTCCACAGTACCTCAGGAAGTGGCTGCTGGTATTTGGAGGCTTAATAACAGCACTGTGCTTTTTCATGTTAGGACCTGCTCCTGTATTGCACATTGAAAGGTACAGAACTGCCTCTTCTTGAACCGTTCCTCTTATGTGATGTTTTTGTGATAGCTATCGTGACCATTTTCATGTATATTTACAAGTCTATAATTAGCACCTCTAACCATGAAACAGGGTTTTGGTTTTTGGATTTTTTTTTTATTTCTAATATGGGACTGTGAATGCAAAACAGTGGAAGCATCTGCAAATGGAGATTTTCCAGCTTCATAAAATAGATCCTTTTCCTTTGCTTTTTTTTTTACTGTCTTTGCTCATGTTAATGTGTGTGGTGGGATGAACGCTGCTTTTTATTTTCCTTTCCTGCCAATTCTGTGGCATTTCCAGTGCAGCAAACCAAAGTTTTCTTTCTTTCTTTCTATCTATCTATCTATCTATCTATCTATCTATCTATCTATCTATCTATCTTTTATTTTTCAATTTTCTCTATTTCATCAGTGTTTCTTAACTAGGGGTTTTATTCGTATGGCTGTGCAGCAGTATTGATTTTTCTTCTCTCTGTATATAGCTTACTGAGGAAAATGCCAGACTATAGCTTTGCTTTCAGCTAGCTAAGTACAGGCAGTGTCTGTTGTGCGTGAACACTGCCTTGCCATTGCTCTCAAGTTAATTCACAGCAAAACACTGCTACATTTACAAAACAGCTGTACAGTCCTTTTGTCCTAGGTTATATAATCTGTTAAAGATGATGATAGGCTTGCTGATATGGAGAATTAGTCAACTCCTTCCACCTAGAATTCTAATTTTTAAAGAAGATCATACATATGAAACTGGTGAGATCATACATCTGAGCTGGTGAGAAAAATAAATCAGTAAAATCTTCAATGTTTTTTTCTTTAGCTAAGTCTATTTGGATATAATGTGAGTTGTTCTTGGCTTCAAGAAACATAGTTTTCTTGTCAGTCATGGAGAGCTGATATAACAGTCTTCAGTCAGATGGTGTCTTTACTTGAAACAGCAGCTGACTTCTTTTAAATGCCTCTCTTTCAGTCAGCTGTGGATGTTTGTGCTGGTGCTCGTTTTGATTGGCTTTTCCCTTGGCATGTGTGCCATCCCAGTGTTTCCAGAGATACTGCAATGTGCATAGTAAGTAACTCAGTCCAACACATGTTTTGTGTTACTGACAGTAGGAAACTGCAACTAATTTTCAGGGGTGAATATGCAGCAGGGTTTTGGTGTGGCTTTTTTCCCCCTTTTTGAGACAAAGGCAGCAAATAACACTTAAATGCTTCCACAGCTCTTTTGTCTTAGTTTTTTTCTGACTGAGCACCCCAGTCATATGCCAAACATAATTTTGTAAATGTGTACATCAGTACTATGAATACACTGAAGACCACCTGACTTTGGGTCTCCTAGCATGGGATGACCTGTGTGTGGTTTCATATACATAAGATTTATTTCAGCTTCTGAGGACAAATAATAGCAACCAGTTTTCACTGGATTTTCAGACTGCATTTGCTTTAACAGCTGCAGCTACAGGAGTGCTCACAGTACAAGGTCTGTGATGTGGCTTGGCAGTAATGACCTAGAACAGTCTTGGCTTACTCTTATTAGTATGTTCCTTATGGAACAAGGTCTTTCCTTCTTACGAGTGACCTGTCATGGTTTTACACTTGTCATATGAAACATGAGGAATGAGCGATGGTGTGATGTTAGGAATCTCACTCGGAAGACATCAGAGTTGAGAAGTAGCACTGCCATCCTCCAGAGAGGCAGCAAAGAAAGTACTGGGTCAACAGACATGGTTCCACTGTACACTTTTGCTTGTTAACTATTTATGTTGTGTGTAAATTAAAAGGAGGCAAAAAACCTTCTCTGTAAGGAAAGGCTGTAGACTGAGACACAATCATTTATTGTACTAGTCTTAACTGGTCTGTCTTTCTGCAGTGAGAATGGATTTGAAGAAGGTCTGAGTCTGCTGGGATTGGTGTCTGGGCTCTTCAATGCCATGTGGTCCCTTGGGTAGGTACACAGTCACCTTTTTGTAAGCTGTGAGCATTTGGTTGTTTTACACTATTGCCACATGAAAGCCTGCTGCATTACAACCAGAAGCCTTGCATTACAGTCATTGTGTTGACCTTGGTTCAAAAGGTTCATGCTAAACAGGTACCTGGTGGACAGGTTAAAACAAAGCTTTTTACTCCACAAAGGGAATGGACTCTGAACTTGTCTTCTTTGAAGTGCATTGTCGAGCATATCAAAAAGCTGCAGCGATTAAGGGAATGTTAGCTTGCCCTTCTGTGTGGCCATTTTTGTTGTCACTGAAATATATAATGCTTAATATATGGAGAGGTAGACCCTATTTTTTGACAAATCTAAGTTGTCCCACATGGGGACAAGCTAGAAGGTATCTGCTCCTATCACGTCCTGACTGATTCAGTTCCCTCTTTTTCATTTTCTACATTTGCCTCCCTTTGTCTGGGATAGCTTAGGATAGAATCTTTTCTTTCAGCAGCAGCCATTATTCAAGCTCCATGTTTGTGTAGCTTAGCGGAATGTGTCTGCATTTCTTACCCAGTGGTCATCGCAGAAGTGAGTGAAAGGTGGTACTGGCTGAGTGACCCTTCAGAGTTGTCACTTAGTGAGACCTGACAGAGTCCCCCTGTTTACAGCTACTTCCAGGATTTTTTTTTCATCAGTCCTTGTAGTCCTCCGTGGTTGTAGGTGAGTTTCTGTGGTAGAATTTGCACCATTTTTCCAAGCTGACTCAAGTTCTAGCTGCCCTGTTTATTTGATGTAGGGTTCAGTACAGATATTGGTAATATCAAGTTACCAAACCCCAGTTTTACGTTGCTAACAAACATGGTTGTATGATGTGACTTGCATCCAGGAAGTCTCTCTAGTTTTACATAGTTTTGTCCCTTTCTGTAGCAAGAGACCATATCATGTAAGACCTTGCATGAAGTGACAGCAGCTGCATGACCTTTCATGGCATTTGCAGACAGGCATGAAGGTGCACGGCAGTTACATACAGCTCAACCTTGCAGTGACCGTGTCTTATCACAATGTGCCTTCCCACCTGCCTATCTGTATCAGTTTTTTGTCTTGAAGTTTGGGAGGTTTACATTTTGAGGGATGAGAGTTTAAATTTATTTTATGGTAGAACTGATCAGTGTAGATGCCCTGTTAGAACATGGTCCTTAGTGGAGCCTCTAAGCTGTTCCAGATACAGAAAAGAGTGCATTCAGCTTTCTGATGTGGATCCTATTTCCAGCTGAGGAGGTAACTAGACAGGTTTATTGGGGCCATGGCAAACAAATAATTAATACTTACTGTGTATCATAGGAAAGTTAGGTCTGTGGAAGACAATCTCTTTGTTAACAAAGGAAAGAGAATCAAGGGAGAGAGGCCACAAAACACAGTAAACAAGGCCTCTGAGAATATGGTATCTTTCTTGTTTGGGATGCCAGTTTTGATTTGTTGCAGGGCATTTGCAGGTCCCACTCTAGGAGGATTTCTAAATGAAAAACTGGGTTTTGAATGGGCCTCAGCCATCCAAGGAGGATATGTACTGTTAAGTGTAAGTAATTACACATTTTTTGCTTTTTATATCCATTGCAATTATGAGTTATTGCATAAGGTGGTTACTATTACAATTGTAACTGTCTGTTTCCTCAAAGGGTCTTGCAACTGGAATATTCTATATCACTGAGGCAACAAGGAGAAGGTATGCTGAGATAACTATTCTTCATTTTACCTGCAGCTATACAAAGCAAACCTTTGGAAGCTGTGCTTCCATTTCTTCCTCACTACTAATCTGATGACAAATAACAAATTGAGCAGTAAAAATATTGCTTAAATACTTTGTCTGTGTGCTTTCCTAGATCCCTACTGACCTAAACAGAGACCTAAACCAGGGAATGCCTGTTCTATACAAGCAACAGGACTGTGACATTAATGAGCAAACCCTATTGATGGTTCCTCCAGGAGGGTGTCTATAAGCTGGAATTGGCTGGATGGTCCCATCCAGCGAGTAGTAGTCAACAGTTCAATGTTCGGATGGAGATCAGGGATGAGTGGTGTCCCTCAGGGGTCCATATTGGGACCAGTACTGTTTAGTATCTTCATCAGTGACACAGACAGTGGGATCAAGTGCACCCTCAACAAATTTGCAGATGACACCAAGCTGAGTGGTGCATTTGACGTGTCTGAGGGATGGGATGCCACACAGAGGAACCTAGATAGGCTTGAGAAGTGGGCCCATGTGAACCTCATGAGGTTCAACAAGGCCAAGTGCAAGGTCTTGCACTCGGGTCAGGGCAACATGTGATATCAATGAGGCAGAGGGATTGAGAGCAGCCCTGCAGATAAGTGCTTGGGGGTACTGGTGGATGAAAAGCTTCACATGAGCCGGCATTGTGTGCTCACAGCCCAGAAGGCCAACCATATCCTGGGCCACATCAGAAGAAGCGTGGTCAGCAGGTCAAGAGAGATGATTCTGCCCCTCTGCTCTGGTGAGAGTTGGGGTTGTTCAGCCTGGATAAGAGAAGGCTCCGGGGAGACCTTATTGCAGCTTTTCAATACTTAAAGGGGGCTTATAAGAGAGATGGGAACAGACTTTTTAATAGGGTCTGTAGCAATATGACAAGGGGTAATGGTTTTAACCCAAAAGAGGGTAGATTCATACTAGATATGAGGAAGAAATTTTTTATGTTGAGGGTGGTGAAACACTGGAACAGGTTTCCCAGAGAGGTGGTAGAAGCCCCATCCCTGGAAACACTCAAGGTCAGGCTGGACGGCACTCTGAGGAACCTGGTCTAGTTGAAGATGTCCCTGCTCAGTGAGTTGGACTAGATGACCTTGAAAGGTCCTTTCCAACCCAAACCATTCTGTGATTCCATGAAATGATAAGTGTGAAAGCAAACCAAATTTAGGGATCCACTTCGCTCTTTCCGCACCATGTGTGGCTTTTTTGCTATAATGTTGGTATTGTATAGAAGTATCTAGAGAATATTAAACCTGTTTCTTCCTTCCTGTTTTTTATCTTGTGCAAACAGTTCCAGTTCCAGCCTGCAAAATCCTCATGGTAATAATGAAGAAAGAACTCATCTGGTGGGCAGTGAAACATAGCCAGACATACTTTCAATTCTCTGTTTGCTCTTATGGTTTAACCTAGTGTTGAGATGAGTGGACTTAACAGTGTTTCATTATTCTGGAGCTGGAGTAAATGATCCCTTAGTGAACAACCAGTTGTGGTTTAGTTGTAGCTGCATTACTGTTTTGAAACACTAAACACTGACTGCCTTTCTTCTGGAAGTTCTTGCATGGATTGGCTGGAGTGATGACTAACCCTCAGATATCGGCCTTTTTAATTGTATTCCATATACAGTGCACCACTGTATCTGAAGAGATGTATTTTCAAATGTCTAGTTTCTATACTTGAGACTGCTGTGCACTATTCTTGAGTGAAGTTACTATTTTGCTACCATGATTTTCTGTATTTTTTTAAAGAAAGTTAATTATCTTGTAATACTTTAACTGATAAAATGAAATGTTGAAATAGAATGTGAAATAACAAAATATTAAGCACAATATTGTTTTCAATAAAGCATTTTTTTCCTAGTTTTGTGAATTTTCTTAAACAAGAGTCTAAAAGACTTTGTATGTACCAGCACTTGTATTATCTTGAAAATGCCTGAAAATAGGAGGCAGAGGTGATGAAGAGGGGAGTTAGCAAGTCCACACAGAACAAACTGATCTTCAGTCCTGGAGGAGACCTGGCATTGTTTGTGTATACATACACACACAGACATATGTATGTTTGTATTATATGTGATGACTCAGTTTGATGTGTGTGAGATCTGTTTTACTAATAAATTCCAGCTGGAATGTTTGTACTAATTGCCTCTTCCACACTAAATCTCACTTCCTGATGGTTGGCAAAAAAACTCCAGGGGAACTGAGACAAGGATACGCCTGGCAACCTCACGCTAGATGTCTTGACCTTGGTTGTGACAAGAGTCTTTTAATTTGTCCTTGAGCCCGGTACTGGGTCCTAGAAGGGATTTTCTGTGGTACCCATTTTTCCATAAATAAGAAAAATGGTCTTGTCTTAGCAATTTCCAATCAGTTTCTCTTGTGAGTAGCTACTGAAATTTACATGAGCAATAACTTATTTCCCTGACAGAGCTCTCTTTTGGGCGCTAGCAAGAAGAGCTGCTCTGCTAGCCAGCGGAATTGTGAAGCATCAGGGTACTAACAGGCAGGCTTCCCCTGCGAGCATCCTGGCAATAGCTCCCTTCTGTTTTGTGTTGGGGTTAGACTTCACTGAAACAGGGAATGTAAGCCCCAACCTCCTATCAAGTGCTGACCCTGCCAGTGGTGATGGTGAGCCAGGTGAGAAGGAGCTGAGGGGACTAGAGGGAGGTGCAAGGTGCACAAGATGTAGATCTGTAGACATGATACTTAATTAGCTCCCTTTGTGGAGTTACTTGCTCACTCACCTGACTTTTGCCGTTAGGACTTGAAGTGGCCAGGATTAGCAGAAAGAGCACAAAAGTAATTGAAATTAATCAGCTATCCTGCAGTGCATGAACTTCAGCAAACCTCCACCAGAAACCAGACAGGCTTAACTAACCCCTCTAGCTTTCTGGCAACACATCTCCTCCCATAATCATTCTTTCATGTACATAATGAAGGCAAAAGAAACCTGAAGAGTAACCCTGGTTTTGAGGTTTATTGTTCAAATCAACTCACAACGTGTTCTGCTGTGATTATCCAGGGATCCTGGAACTGTGGTTAAAGCAGAACAGTTTGATCTCATCTAGGAAATTCAGCAACCTCCAGGACAGTGCTGTGCTTGTCTCATGTGGAGGCAGGTCTAAATACTCATCTGTTGTTACTCACACAGTTGTACAATCTGTGAAGCTGTGAAAAGCAGGGACTGTGCCAGGTACAGCCAAACTACACTCGAATAGATCGGAGCAGCCCTGAGCTCGGGGCCCGCTGCCTGCCTCCTGCAGCCCTGCCCCAAACCCCAAACCCATGCCCTGGAGTTTGGCCAGGAATGTGTCCGTGCTGCTCTTTGCTGAGAATTCCCAAACTCTGACTTGTTTTCCTGCTGTGACCTGGTCTCACCTTGAGCTGCATTTCTACAGCAGTGCCACGCCTGGATCGTTCGCAGATCTGGCAGGGGACCTGTTTCTTTGGCTGCAGCACAGTGGTGAGTTCTCTGTCAGTGCTGGAGGCAGAATTGCTCAATGCTGGCCCCTCTCTTGCCTTTGCTGCTGTGAGACTTTCCAGGCAGGGTGATTGCATCTCCTGGTGTCAGCTTTCTGCCACTCTGGGGAATTCCCAGGTTTTGTGCAAGACTTCCCCTTTTAAAGCTCCCTGTCTTCGCTTGCTCCTCCTGGGCGACTTTCAGGCTCCAGACATGGGACTTCCTGAAGCTTGTGCCTCTGCCGTGCTTTTGGTGCTGTTTGCTCTGGAGGCCTGTGCCCTGGACAGCTATGTCGCAGCTGTCTACGAGCACAATGTGGTCTTGTCAGAGGACACTGAAGTGCCAGTTTCTCCTGAGGAGGCCTTGATGCTGATGGACAAAAATATGGCAATTTTGGAAACGGCCATCAAAGAAGCAGCCGGACAGGTATTGTGACAGAGTTAGAGACATACATTTTGGCAAACACTGACCATTTATTCATTTTCTTAATGGTATTTTTTGGTTTTGTATGTTGGTATCAGGGTGCCCATATCATTGTGACTCCTGAGGATGGCATTTACGGCTGGGTCTTCACAAGGGAAACAATATACCCTTATCTTGAGGATATCCCAGACCCACAGGTGGACTGGATTCCATGTGCAGATCCTGAAAGGTATTATCCCTGCTGTGCACAGGGGAATGGTCCGATGGGAAAGACGGCTACCTTTAGGAGTGGTTGTTGGTAGTTCTGAATGTCTTGGAACAACTGTTGTGACATGAAGGCAGGTTAGACATCATGTAGCTGCCGAAAATAGCTTCAGACAACTTCCTTCTGTCATTTTTCCTCGCTGTAGTTCTTTTGATTTTAGTTAGTTATACTCATAATGGTTGATTATTTAAAAGAAAAACACAAACTTACAGAATCTACATTTCAGTAATGTATTCAGCATGTTGTAGAAAATGTTTAAGATACAGGAATATTAGGAATATTTGTGAATAAAATAACAGCTGCTACTGAAAGGGTATACTGCACAATTTCAAATTTATTTTTTTGAATCATGACATGGTAGCCTTTTTATTCTTTTCCTTAATAAATTGCACCATTTTTTGTGGCTGCAATATTTGGTGAAAGACAATGAAGTGCACCATAGAGGAAACAAATCCTAAACTACTTCAGCACAGCAGCTGAATGAAGACGTGAAGCAGAAAGCTGAGGTTAGCCCACGTGTTGATGTAACATTGATGCTGTGCCACACACCAGCAGCAGAAAGGAGACTTGGAGGTGCAAATATTTGTGTTCACTGCTAGGAAATCCCTGTGTTTCTCACTTACCTAATGTGAGGTGAAGCCAGAGTTTCAGCAAGCTAAGCTTTGAAGCACAAAACTGCTGCCTTCTATTGAGTAACAGAAAATGTCTGTCTCATGTTAGAAATTACTAACTTAAACCTACCATTCTTGTGAGCTGTAGTCTTAATGTTGTCATTTTCATGGATCGACTGGTTTTGATATTTTATTTCCTTCTTCCTTTCCTGCTATTTAGGTTTGCTCCCTCACCAGTTTTGGAAAGACTGAGCTGTCTGGCAAGGAATAACTCCATCTATGTGGTTGCAAATATGGGAGACAAGAAGCTGTGTAATTCCAGTGATCCAAGATGCCCAAGCGATGGTCGCTATCAGTACAATACCAATGTTGTCTTTGATTCAGAAGGGAAACTGGTGGCTCGTTATCACAAGGTAAAAGGGTTTTACAAAGTTCAGGAAGTGCATGATCCTTGGGTGATTGAAGATGTGAAACAGAAGCTGCTTCCCAGGCTTCAATGTATTTGTACATAGAGTCATTATACAGCAGGTGCCAGAGGGCAAGTGCCAGAGGGCAGGTGAAAGCCACTGCCTTAAGATGTCTTCATTCCTGCTATTCTGAAATTAATAGCAAATAATTAAATGAAATTAATTAATGTCCTAAACCCTTGCTAACTAAATACAAATACCCTTGCACTTGTATAAATCAGAACCACAGATACTTGTACTTTACTCCTCTTGCAGTGGTATGAATTTTCCTTTTAAGGGTAGGATTAAGATATAGCATGTGCACAAAACATATTCTCTATTACTTGTATTTAAGTGGATGAGTACTATATTCAGTATTATCCTGATTTAAATGTTTTGATTTATTTTCTTTTTTTTTTCTCTCCATTCCTTCCTTTCCACAAACAGTACAACCTTTTTGTGACAGAGAAACAGTTTAATTACCCCAAGGATCCAGAATTTGTGACTTTCAATACACCCTTTGGCTCCTTTGGCATTTTCACTTGTGCAGACATACTCTATCATGACCCAGCTGTGGTCTTGGCAAACAGATTTCAGGTTGACACCATTCTGTTCCCAACTGCTTGGGTTAACACTCTCCCACTGTTGTCAGCAGTCCAGTTTCACTCAGCGTGGGCCATGGGAATGGGCGTCAACTTTCTTTCAGCAAATACGCACAACTCTACTTTATATATGACAGGTAATTTTATATTGATTTAATTGATCTTGTTCACCTAGGCAATGTTTACATCTGTGTAATGCAGTTGACCTGAAGAGAAATTCCCATCAGCTTTAGGTAAGCATACACTTGTCAACAGGATTAGGACAAGAGAACTTGTACAGATAAAAATAAAATCAAGATGTGATATGTAGAACTCAGAAATGCTCAGGTTGACTAGAACACCTCTGGTGATTTGTTAAATGATCAGTCCTGAGATTAAATGCAGGTGATTTTTCATCTTCTGACCCTGACTTTGGAGTTTATCGGTTTTGTTCATGTGAAGGCCCAAACTTTTTTTCTCCACTAGGTGGAAACCTAATCCTGCAAAATGTTCTTGTGAGTCTTGCAGACATTGCTTCTGGGCTGGAGATCTGTCTCAAGTTTTCTCTGCTGTATATTTTTCCTGAACAAATGGTAGAAGTCATGCAGAAGTTTCACAGGCATATGCCCATGAAGCAAGAGAAATTTACTAGTGCCGTTAAAAAGTAGCCCTAAACTTTACCTTCTGAATAAAAGCAGATATGGGCTGTTCATTAGTGCTCAGTCATTGATATTCTTTATGGATAGGTTTTACTCTGGGCTTTAAAGGTTTATGTTTTTATGTAAAGAGCTTGCAGAAAGATGTGACTTTTGGAGTATCCTTTTCCTACAGATTTTTTTTTTACTTGGCAGTGTTATCATTCACTTGAATCAGAAATACCAATTTCTGGTGCAGCTGAGCTCAATGAGGAATGTATAGCTCCAGCCATTTAAATCATATACAGTGGTGTATAATTGGCACGCTAGGCTTGTCACTTACAATACAGAGTTTGACCTACTTTCCATTGATTGCAAAGCGCATTCAGTTAGGATTATAGTACACGAAGGCTTAATTTAATTTCAAAACAATCTGGTAAACACTAGAATAAAAATTAGCACGTGTAAATAGTGAAGACTGCTTACTTGTACCGTACAGTTGCTTTCAGATTAAAAGCTTTCTGGTGTTATGTGTTTGCAGGGAGTGGTATTTATGCCCCAGATGGTCCCAGAGCCTATTATTACAATACAGCATCAGAAAATGGTCACCTTTTGGTGACAGAACTGCGTTCACGCCCACGACTCTCTCCTGATTATCCTGCTGTTGTTGACTGGAAATTGTATGCCAGCAGGATCGAAGAGCTTCCATCAAACAGCCACTATTTCAGCGGGGTCATTTACCATGATCTCTTCTCCTTCACGGAGCTCACTGAACCCGAGGGAAATCATGCTGTTTGCCAGCAGGACCTCTGTTGCCATCTGAGTTACAAGATGGCAGAGAAGCAGAAAGATGACGTTTATGTTCTGGGTGCCTTTGATGGGCTACATGTTGTTGAAGGAGAATATTATTTGCAGGTAAAGGTTTTCTGTGGTTTTCCGTTGTTATTTGGTCAGTGGGAAGGCTGGAGTATTCTCTTTGTTGTCCATTTGCATTTGTCTCATTTTTGATTGAGGAGGTTCAAGAGGAGGCATTTTTTAGGCCCCTGTGAAAACATTTATTTTCTTCATGATGCATTTTGACTTCATTAGGGGTGTTGATCCTGCTCCTCTATCTCTGTTATAAATTCTGAAAGTGAAGATCCTGTGCTGATTCTGTGCTATAAACGCTTCAAGGAGGTTTCAATATATTTGTACAAGAGGGAGAGGAGACTGTAGAGTTCTCCCTGTCCATTAAGGTGCTCTTGTCACAACAGAGAGCTGTTTCCTTCTCACTGGATTGTGCCATTGTGCTGATGTGATTCTCCAACATGTGATTATTTAACAAAATGAAGACACAAAATACAGATATAACCTTTGTATTCATACGACTTGTTAGTGTACTGGTTCTTTTAAATTTTGCTGTTAGGCCTTTTTTAGTGTGCTATATCTTTATAGTATTTGCACCAGAGCAGGCAAATAAGTGTGGCTTCAGGTTTTAGAGAATTCAGACAGAGCTGAAGTAACTTACTTAGGTCACAAACTATTCCACATCTACGACTAAATGCATATGTATTATGCATGAATGCGCATGTAACTTATAAACACACACGTGTACACACACACACAGTGCTTTGCAATGGTGCTGGCAAAGAACTGTATTTTTACAAAGTTTCAAATGCCACCCATGGATTCTCTTGGTGTAAATAAATGAGTAGATGTATTGGATAATTTCTTCATTGTGACATCTTTTCTTACAATCAAATCCAGCTCTTGATTTTTATGGTTGGATGATCTCAAAGGTCTTCTCCAACCAAACAATTCTATGATTCTGTGATTGTTGAAAGCTTACTGGTATTTTGCCTTTCTGTATCTTCCTCCCTGCAGATATGCACACTGCTCAAGTGCAAGAGTACAGACTTGAACACGTGTGGACAGCCGATGGAGACAGCTCAGACCAAGTTTGAGATGTTCTCCCTCAGCGGCACCTTTGGCACCAATTATGTCTTTCCAGAAGTCTTGTACAGTGGGGTGCAGCTGGCCCCCGGGGAGTTCGAGGTAATGGGGCACCCTTGTGAGGTGTCAGACTGGTAACACAAATGGTCAAAAAACCACTACAAGACAAAGGAGCAACTTGGGAGTTACCAGTGTCCTCTATTTCAGTAACTGGCTTGAGTTCAAGGCAGCTTTATTTCTGCCTGATTTTCCTGGTTGCATTCATACAGCAGATCCATTTTCCCAGTTCCGTTCTTCCCTGTCCCTCCAAATTCCCTAGAATAAGGTCTTGCTCAAGACAGAAATGTAGTTTATCCCACACTTTGTGGTAGCTCCAAGTGAGCTACAATATCTCTCAACTAGGTCAACATTAATGAACGTGTTATTTTGTGTTTGTCGTACAATAGTACTGCTTTGCTGATGTTCCTTTTTATTTTACTTTTCCATAACTAGGTGCTAACTGATGGACGTCTGGTAAGTCGGACTAGTACATCAAAGCCAGTTCTGAGTGTAACACTCTTTGGGAGGTGGTACGAAAAGGACCCTCCACACACACAGCAAGCTACACCATGATTTCACTGCAGATCCTTTAAGATCTTATCTGCTTGTTTCTGTAATGCTAATTAATCATAATGTTAATTAATGTTGCCACCCATAATTATAGTGGCATTCTGTTTCTCAAGTTACCTTTTCTAACAGCATAGTCATTGCACATTGATTTGTTGACTTGATTTTGCAACAAAAATAAACTACTCTGCTGGGCAGTTCTGTATGTGTTTTTATATTATAGTGTTGGTTGTCATAGGCTTGACCTTGACACTAGGGACAATAGAAAATAGATTCCTTTGACTTTAATTGTGTAGGATTCAGGCACACAGCACTGAGCTGTGACCCAATATCAACCAATTTTTAATTCTTTGAAAGTTTTGGTGGAGTATTAAAAATAATTTCCTCACCACTGTTCTGCCCCATCTCTGAATACACACTTTTGTAAACCAGAGATTAACAGAACCTTTAAAGGCTGATGGTTGAACTTTCGTAATTTACTTTGAAAATGAAAACAAGCCTCAAAACACTGTTGCTTCAAAACCAGTTATTCAATTCGGCACACAGTGTAACGTGTTACCATGCCGTGCCCTAACTTACAGTTGAAGAAGTCTACTAGAATCTTTCTGGCCAGTTTTCGGGTGTGGAAAATTTCCTTTCCACAAAACTATTGATAACTGTGCCACCTGTTTCAAGCAGCCAGGTGGTCCATAAAATAAATTCTCAAAATGAGCAGTTTTACAGGTACATATCTGTCTCCCAGTGAAATGGTTGCTCATGCTGGTGCCAGGGAGAGTCAGGACTGTGCAGGCAGGTGTTGGGTAGGGCTGGTGAACAGCTTAAACAGGTTGGATGCACTGGCACATGTATGAGTACAGGCCCTGCAGACTGTTCCTTCTAAGCAAGTGGACTGGATTACTTTGCATGGCACAACTAAGATTTCTGGATTTTTTTTTGTTCAGCAGGTTTGTTTTGAAATAAGAACATTGTTCACATTTAATCTTATTTATGTAATGAAAAACACTTGCAGGATGTAAAAGACATTCTTTTTTTAACCAAGTGAACATTGTAAAAACAAGATTTGAGTCTCTAGCTATATTAAATTATAACCCTCTACAATTTATGCAATAGAAGTTCTGGAAAACACTACTTGTCTGTAGGGAAAAAGAACTGTATCTCTATGTTTAGATCTGCGCCCTAGGACATGGTGCCTGGTTACAGCTGAGCAACATAACTAGGTGCTGTGGCTAAAAATGAGCAGCTTCTGATTTCCTCACACCTGCCTGCATGTCCTCATTGCTTTGCAGTGATGGGTGTGACCCTTCACACAGGCTTCTCCACAGCAAGATTAACCCTTCAAATAAGCAGTAGTCTTCCATGCAGTCTCCCTTAGCACAAGAAAAGGAGCAGGACAGCAATCTGAAGATGGACTACCTCTACAGCTAAGCTGACTTAACATCAAATCACATCCTGTTTCACAGAAGTAAGTCCTCAGGTAACTGCCGTCCTCATACTGTAGCAGAGATGGGGGAGAGTGCAGTAGAGAGGGGAGGAAAGTGGACTGGGAGAATGGAGGTGTGAAAAGTAGAGGGAGCTCTAGGGTAAATTTCCTCTTACATTGCCCGCAGGCATGTATAACCTGGACATTTGTAGTTTCGTTAAGTTTTATTGAGTGGGTTGGTTTATTTAAACGGAGTGTGTTCCTTGCTCTGCAGGCAGCAGGTGGTGGTGGCTGCTGGTACAGAGGCAGACAGGGATGCCTCCATCTCACCATAGGACAGAAACCTCCCTGTCCTGGCAGTGTGACTTGAATTTGCAGGGCAGTACCCCTGCATGTGTAACTTTTTCTGTTCATCCCTGGCAGGGTAGTCACCTTTCTGGGCTGACTGTTGTCATACCTGTTGCTAAACAAGAGAGTGTTTACTGCTTCCTCCTTGAGACTTCTGATTGTGGTTAATATGACTCAAGCCATATTTCATTTGATAAGAAAAACAGTGGGGAGGGAAAAGGCTTCCAAGCTACATTAATTCAGATATCACTGAAATCTCTATTAAAACCTTTTAAAGGCTTACATTTAAGGCTCCTGAATGAGCATGCTGTATCTAGCAAGATAAGTAGAGAAGTACTTAGAGGTGAATGTTACCAGATGCAAATCAATGTTGCTAATGGTTGAAACCCTCAGTCAGCATTTCTTTTGCAGGGAACTCTCTGGTGCTTGCATACACCCACATTTCTCTTTTCTGAAACAGCTCTACAATGCCAGTCTGCTGCAGCTGAAGGCAGACAGCATGTTTGGCTCCCCACTATTCAGAAAACCCTTTCCAAATGAGAATGCTGCAACTACTAGAAAGTAAAAAAAATGGAAAATGTCAAAGCAAAAAATGCATTTGAATTGTACTGAAGTAAAAGATTTAAAATGAAGGCCTGTCAATACACAGCATGTTCCGGGGAACAGGAAAGGTGAGCAGAGGAGCAGGCATGCCACTGCACCTGGTGAACTAGTCTGCCCTCCTGCTTCAGGCTGGCAGCAGCCAAGCAATGAGGTACTCAGTTAATTGTCTGTCTGATGGCTCACTTGCCTGATTTCAGAGGAAAGCATTCCCTCCAGATGCATATTTTCTGGTGGAAGTCTGTTGGAAAGCGATGTACAGTTAAACAGAAGTGACTGGTAGAGCCACTGGGACAAATGCAAGGGATGCTTCTGTTGCTGGCATGTTAAGCATTTACATTGAAGTATAGTGAGATGCTAATGTAATGACATTGGTCTAAAGAAACTGAGGGAAGCAAGCTGCATATACTGGCACACAGCACAGAAATTGGGAAATATGAAAACACTAGAATAAAGCGGTTTTTAAGACCTTCAGTTCTGCCACTCAGACTTCACAGAAGACTAGCTCCAAGGGTGACACATCCACCTTTCACCTCGGTATTGGAGTTGAGCCAACATAGATAACAAAAGTCTATTGCAATCAATGACAGAGAAAAGTATAACAACAAAATTGGACCGTTCTCTCTAGCCACGTGTTTATTGACTTTTTTTAGTATTGGCACAATTAGTCATGGCATTGCCCAGTTTTTTTAGTCTCACTGAGTTGAGACATCCTTGCTGTGTACTGTTATACTTTCCTGTATGTCACCAGTGATTCCAAGGTAATGTTTTAACAGACCAGCACTTCCTCCCTCCTTCAAAGTTAAACTTTGTCCCTGTTTTCTTTTCTGTGCATGCTCATTTTGCACCATTTGTCCGTGACTCAGAGCATTCTAGGAGCTGCAAGGCACCAGCCATGCTCCCTTCCCAGCCTCTCCTGCACACAGCAGTGTTTGCACTCACAGTCCTTCAGGCCCTTGCCTCCGACACCTTCATTGCAGCCGTCTACGAGCACGCAGTCATCCTGCCAGATGCCACTGCTGAGCCCGTTTCTCCCGACGATGCTTTGGCCCTGATGAACAAAAACATGGATGTCTTGGAAGGGGCCATCAAGGAAGCCGCCCAGCAGGTACTAGGCGTATCAGGAGTGTTGTTAAGTAGTGTTTTCTCCTCCTGCTGACCCTCCTGGTTATCTGTTGATGGGTGAAATCTTAACGGACCCTGTTGTGTCAGGGCGCCCACATCATTGTGACTCCTGAAGATGGCATTTATGGCTGGCGTTTCACAAGAGAAGCCATCTACCCCTACCTGGAGGATATCCCTGACCCGTCTGTGAACTGGATTCCTTGCACCAACCCCACGAGGTGAGTCCTTCTGCAGGGATTTGTTTTCCAACTAGCCTCTTATGGAGTCATGAGCTGCTCCCATGAAATGCCTGAGAACTGCTAATGCTTTTGACACGACAGTAAGTTTCAATTCAAGTTGTATATGAAAGTAAGTTACATGATAAAATAGCATGCCCATGACTAAATGACTAGGGAGCTCTGTTTAAAAAAAGGTTTTCTGAATAGACACTTCAAAGAGAAATTAAAACAATATACAGAATTTGTGTTACTCAATGTAAAGGAAACTTCTTTCTTTTTGCATTTGAAAAAGCTTTGATGCCAGAGTATGCTGCTTCTCATTCTGCTTTCAGGTTTTTTTTCACACTATTTTGAACAGAACTGATTGTAAATTCTTCACATTAGTTTCTATTTGTTTTGGTTAGTTGGTTATTTTTTTTATGAATGTTGTGTTTAAATAAAAGCATGCATACCTTAACAGACATAACACAGTTAGTTCTTGTGAAAGTGATGCGTGTCCCTTCAGTGCTCCAAATCAGGTTTTTCATTAGTGCCTTGTGGGAATATAATGTCTGCTCTCAGTCTGCATGCCCTGTTTCTTGGTGCTACCTATGCATCACCACGGTCCATGTATCACTAGAGGACCATGATGGTCCTCTTGCAAAGGACCCCATGCACACCTTGCAAAACCAAATGCATCACCACCTTACAGAGGGCGATGTCTCTTCTCTTCTGGTCTATGGGTTCTTCAGAGATGCTGCCAGTTTATGGCACATGGCCTGTCACATCTTGAAAGGAATATCCCACTGCTGTTCATGCCATGGCTAGAGGACAGTGTGCTGCCATCTGTGAGAGGAGATGAATTGCCTTGACCACATCAGCTGCACGATTACACAGCTTGACTCTGCTCGGTGTGTTGAGGGCCTAGAGCTACAGTCCTCAGGTGCTGCTATGCTAGGCACTAAGACATTCTCCTGCGTGACACCAAGTCTGTCTCTTCTTCTGCCCTGCAGTTCCTTTCCTGCCCTTTTCCAGCCCCAGGGTTACTCGCTTGGCCCAGAACATGCTCTGGGTGCTGAGGGGTGCTGGCAGGCAGCCCAGATGTGGCATGTCCTTCCAGATGCTGATGGGAGGGCTTCAGGACCTACCCCAAGGTGGGGAAGCAACCTAGGGAAGTTCTGCAACCACCCTTTATATCTGCCTGCCCTGCTGGACTGCAGGATAGGAGGTGCTGCTGCTGGCATGTCCTCAGCACTGCAGTGATGGACACCACTGACAGCACAGATTTTGTTACTTTTTTTTTTTTTTTTTTTTTTAATGCATTAGATTTGCTCCTGCTCCGGTGCAGGAACGCCTCAGCTGCATGGCCAGGAATAACTCCATCTATGTGGTGGCGAACATCGGGGACAAGAAGCCGTGTAACTCCAGTGATCCCGGCTGCCCCAGCGATGGTCGCTATCATTACAACACCAATGTTGTCTTTGATTCAAAAGGGAAACTGGTGGCTCGTTACCACAAGGTAAAGTGGCCTTGAAAAGTCAAGAGTTATTTTTCCACAACTTCCAAAATGACTCCATATGGAAAGAGAATTAAATGCCAGTCATTGTTCCATGGCAGATTTTTGGTGCTGTTTATAATTTAAAAGAATATGTCTGTTGCTGTGAAGTGTTGACTCAAAATTTCCATCTGCTGACATGTTTCTCAAAACAGACTAGAGTGAAAAATGATTCCTCAGGTCCAATTTATGACATATGTTTTTGGTTGACTTCCTCAGTTCATTAACTCCCTGTTACTGAAAACTCTGCTGCTTGAGCAGTTTTAGTTTTCAGTGCTAGCTCTTCACCAGACTACCCCTTCACATTCCAGGATTTTAAAACATTCATCTGCATCTCATCATGCATGACTAGTCTGGTTTAAGGAAGACAAGCCCTTGCCTTTTTTTTTTTTTTTTTTTTTTCTTTCCTGATGATGTTTCAGCACAGTTTTTGCATAATGGGAATTATCCGGACAAACCCATGCTGGGTGTAAAAAGAGATGAGAGCATTGAAACATTTGTACTCAATGAAAGTATCTTCTTTCAGTTTTACATGCCTATTTGCAAGGTTCATCATCGAAGTTGTTTGGGGGTCGTGTGCTAGATGGCATGTTTATGTGGCTGGAATTAAGTCGGTTGTTTATTTAATGAACTTTGGGCCCAGTATTTCACCTAATTCTTCAGAGATTATGAGAACACATTTCTTTGTGAGCAAACTAGGTGAAGTGGACACTGATAATACAGAGGCTGGTCCCCCATGCGGCATGGCCCAGACACTGAGTTACAAGTTCAGTAAACTTGAACCTACTTTTCAGTTCAGTGGCACATGTTTATTGTCCAGGTCACGTGGAGATTGAAGGACTCTTTTAGTAAATGTAAATGTGAAAGAAGGAAAACATTGGAAAACTGAGAATGTTGCAAACTTGGATTTTTCTGTTGACTGAGATATCTGCCTTTCCCCCATCACTATCACCTTTGTTTTCTTTTCCACTCTGCAGTCTCCCTCCACTGCCTTGTGCTTCCTGCTGGTGCTCTGTGCTTCAGGTCCTTCTGTGTGTCTCCACACCAAGGTCACCAATCCTGTCTCTTGGCACCAGATACTCCATGCTCCTCTTCCATTATTGTTTCTCTTCCATGTGTCTTTAGACTAGATGGGAAAAGTGGAGAAATTATTTTTATGGGAGTTGCAGGTGGCTGACACCAACAGCCCTGCAGATAGTTGGTTGCTTTCCTAGCTAGATACTTGTCTATGTGTCTCCCCATATCCACATTTTGGGCATTATGGTGATCGTACAATTTTGGCCTGACTTCCTAGATGTGAAGGGTTCAAACACAGGTTAACAAACTTCTCTCATTATTCTGAAAAATTTTGGGGAATGACTCCAGGATATTGCAGTAGGTGCCTCTAACTGGTTTATCTTTTTTCCTTCACCTACAGTATAATCTCTTTATGTCAGAAATTCAGTTTAATTACCCAAAAGAGCCAGAAGCCATCACCTTTGAAACCCCCTTTGGGAGGTTTGGCATTTTCACGTGCTTCGACATCCTTTTCCGTGAGCCTGCCGTGGTCCTGGTGAGTGAGCTGCAGGTGGACACCGTGCTCTTCCCAACAGCTTGGATGAACGTCCTGCCATTTCTGACTGCAGTTGAGTTTCACTCTGCCTGGGCTATGGGCATGGGTGTCAACTTCCTTGCTGCCAATACACACTACACCACCATGTCTATGACAGGTAATTAATTCTTACTCTGTCTGAAAAATCTTTATAACCATGAATTTTTATTCCTTATTCTACAAGGTGATATTGCAGATGAATAAATGATAAATACATTATAATAATGTATTTACCTGGAAGGTGAAAGGTCTAGTCACCAAATTTTAAATCTGGCAATTCTTGTCCCTACTGGTGCCATACAAGGCACAGCAAAACTTGTGGTGTTTTCTTTTCGTCCCCCTAGTGTCCTAGGATTTTATCTTCTTTCTTTTAATGCCTCTGAACAAGTAGTAAGTTACTGTCTCTTCTATCTGAGTAGAAACTTCTGAACAGGCTCTTTCCATCCCTACTTCTAAGTCTGTAATTGAATGTCAAATTGTAAATATACTTGTGAACCCAACACATGGCTCCATTTATTCTTACCAAATGAAAGACTTATTTGTAGCAGCATTTAACACAGTTGTCTTAAAAACAAATTTTCAGACCTGTTGCAGTAATGCTGCTAAGAATTCTGCATTTTCTTTTAAGAGTGTGGCACTGATTTTCTAGAGCTTAATTTATGTGGTACTATATTTCAACTAGAAAGGTATCTTCACTAAATAGTGTGATTCTGTGAAACCACAGTATTGGCTTGGGGCTTCTCATCTGAAATACCTGACAGACTTGTTGTCCATTTTATGTGGCTGAGGGGCAGAGCTCTCCAGCAGTGATGGATAATGACAGGTTTTTTTTTTATTTCCCCTCCATCACTTGGCACTAGTCAAGTGTGAATTCCCCACATGGGGAGGAGTCTGCAGATGGTGTAAATGAGTCTGGACAGCTGCTGACTCTTTCCACATCCACCAGGGTGGGCCTGTGATGCTTGCCTATGTTGTGTTTTGAATGGTCTCAATCAGAAGGTGGTCTGTTCACCTTCTGATTGAATGAAGAAGTTCTCAAGCAACTCTATTCTGTACAAGAGAAAAGAGAATTGGGGAAGCTGTAATACAGCCATAAGCCAACACCCTCTGCCTTTGGCTACGCTGAGCAGACCTGACCAGGGAAACTAGTGCTATTATTTGCCAAAGCATGATATCTGTGTACTGAGTTGCTAATGGTCACCTTTGGTAAGACTAAAATTTCTGTAATATTTATAACATAGAGGATAAGCTGGTCGTAGGGACAATTAAAAAGATAACATGAATTTTTTTATTCTTTTTGTACTGAGTATTGTGCTTTCCTTAGGGAGCGGTATTTACGCACCGGATGGAGCCAGAAGATATTACTATGATATGAAAACCGAGGATGGGCACCTCCTCATTGCTGAACTAGATTCACACCCTCGCCTTTCTCCTGCCTCCCCACCTGCTGTCAACTGGAGCTCACATGCTTTGAGTGTCAAAAGATTCTCACCGAATGTCCGCGATTTCGGAGGACTCATCTTCCACGACTGGTTCACTTTCACTGAGTTCACTCAGCCAGAGGGGAATCTCACCGTTTGCCAGAAAGACCTCTGCTGTCACTTGAGCTACAAGTTGGCAGGGAAATGGGAAGATGAAGCTTATGTGCTAGGTGCTTTTGATGGGCTTCATGTCGTTGAAGGACAATACTACCTGCAGGTAGTGATTCTCTGAAGGGTGCTACTTATTTTAGGAAGCTTCTTTACAGGGAGAAACATTCAGCTCCTTTGGGGGCAAATAGACAACTACTTTCTTTCATGCTAGAGTCCTGATGTCCTATTTGTTAGCCATGGGAGGTATTTGCTAAAACATCGAAACCTGCTTACCTTTAAATCCAATAAATGCAGTGGAGAGGTCTCTAATACTCTTTTAAGTTATCAGAGTACACTTACTATTATTTTAAGCATGCAATATTGGCTAACTTTAGGTCCTCTTTTGTGACTATCTGGAGAAAGTGTTCTGAATCTCCTCTGTAATCTTCTTCAAAAGGTTGCTCTTAAAAAATCAGTTAATTCTATCTATCTTTATGAGGTGCTCTGATAATTTAGATTCACAGATGTGTTAATTTTTTGTCATTACTCAAATCATGGCAATGAGATTTACTGAAATGGTGTATAACTTTTACTGGAAATGTCAACTCCTCCTCTCTTAATCAAATGTTTGGGAAGACAGTGAATTACATCCTGGCTGAATTTGCTTAAAGCCTTATTATGTTATTTTGCCAGCAGATTATACTTTTTTTAGTTATTTACTTCTATCTCTCAACATGGCCTTTGCATACCAGCTGGTACAGACTCCAGGATATTGCAGGAGGTTTTAGCCAGCAAACGGGTCATCTGATACATTTAACAGGATAGCTTGAATATTTGCAGTGAGCTTGCTTGGAAAATTCATTTCAGTGATTGTGGAGGCTGCCAGATGGTCTCTACCAGTACTGAATTTTCTAGAGAAGATAGGAATTTCTACTCTGCCTTTTTCCCTCAGTATTTTTTTTTTTTTTTCATTTTCTCAGAACATATTAAGACAACTTGATTCTTTATTTCTCTGCTTATTTGCATTTCAGCATGAAGCCATGTTTGGTGATGAATAATACTTCTGATGTTTGCAAATACACTTCTATCCCACAATATCTGCCGCAAATAGACAAACTCCTCCATCACCTGTCAGCAAAATTAGCCAACATCCTTTGAATCTTCACAGGAGTGCTAGCCCTTTTTAATATTTCTTTATGGTGTCCATAAATATTTATCAGTTGTAACATGGAGAATTAACTCTAAGGACAAAATATTGCCATTCCTAATTTCCTCTGTGTGCTGCACCTACTAACACAAAACTGTAACAAAGGACTCTGACTTAATCCCCTTGACATATATTCACCAGGAGCTGGTTGGAGAACATAAAATTCAGCTTTCCCATGGACTACGAGGCCATCTAATGAATTTTCATTACAACATGTACAAATATAAGTAAGAGGACCTCTGTGTACAGTTGCACAGCACATCCATGAGGAAGACTTTGCTTCATTTGCCTAAAATTTCCATTCACAAACTCGTCTTACTAAGACATGGGAAAGGTATCTTCAAACTAACGATTAAAAGAATTGGTGAGAGTAACCGGATTGGCTTTCAGGGATGAAATAAGGTGTTCCGGCAGCACTGGTGTCAGAAACTAAGTATGTGTCTAACTACTAAGGTCTGGAATACCCCCAGTCAGATCAAGGGTTGAAAAAATAAGCTGCAGCTAAAAAGGAGTGTCATAAAGATTGTGAAAGAGATCCTATGATTGTTACCTGCTCTGACACACACTAGCTTTGATGACACAAGGCTTTCGCACCAGAGTGTTTCAGTCTTGCTAAATATGTTGTCTTCTCCTCCCTGCAGATATGCACAATGCTCAAGTGCAAGAGCACAGACCTGACCACGTGCGGACAGCCGGTGGAGACAGCTCAGACCAAGTTTGAGATGTTCTCCCTCAGCGGCACTTTTGGCACCAACTACGTCTTTCCAGAAGTCCTGTACAGCGGGGTGCAGCTGGCCCCCGGGGAGTTCGAGGTAATGGGGCATCCTGGAGCTGTGTCATGCTAGGCTCACTGCAGGACAGTAATGGAACAAACTCTCAAAACAGCCAAAGTGACCTTGCTCATAGTGAATAATCAGAGCTATTAAATAGCTTTTAATGAAGTCATTAGTATCGGTAAGAGATACAGTCTGACAGACCTTCTTCCTGTTTTGTCATATCTGTCTGAGCTCTTAGTATGTTCATACGGGTGCTCCTCTAATTGTATCCTTTTCTTACCTTTTTCAATCAGATATTGAATGATGGGCGCTTGATAAGTAAGACAAGACCAACAAAACCGATTGTCACTGTGACACTTTTTGGACGGTGGTATGAAAAGGATCATCTGAAACCAGACCCACAACCACAAGCTTTCTTTTGGTATTCTCATAACTGAAGCTGTACCCTATTAATCTTATGTCCGAATGTGACACATCATCCTCTACTACAACAATCACAATTATGTTTCTTATTTCCAGTTACACAAACTTCTGATCAATGTACTTTGTTTAGTAATAATGAAGCAATATTATTTTATTGGTACAATTTATTGAGAAGTATCTATTTCTATATCGTAAGATAACTAATCTTTTATTAGTGCAAAATAGCAGCTGTGTTTCTCTGTTTTCTGGATTTTTATTTTTCTTACCCTCAGAAAACCTGTATTGTGGGTCAGTGGATACATTCTTATTAAAATAGTATTGCATGTTTTATAATTGCAGATTACTATGAGACCAGTAAATAAAACAGTGAAATATGTGATTTGTGGCAACTATATAAAAAAAAGCTCAATAAAGTTTTGTCTCAGATATAGAACTGCTTATGCTGACCTATGCAAGGCTGCTCTTTTAACCCGCTTATACATTTTTTTCCTATTTATGTTGCTTTGATTATGTTGTCTTTATGCCTTTGCTATTCTGTGGTACGTGGCAGCACAGAATAGCGCATCAGAGGCTGAGCAAGGACTCCAATCAAAGAGCTAACTCTGAAACAAATCCTGCCACCATTTCTTGGTCAGAACTCAACATGAATCATAATTTCTTTGAAATCTCTTTTGAACTAAAACTTGGAATTGAAACCTCAAAGTATTCTGCTTCCCAGTTCTGAACAACTTGTCAACGCTTTCTGGCTGCACTTGTTGCTATTCAGTGCTGGGACTGTTTGCACCCAGTAAAGAAGTCACCAAGTGACCTGGTATCATATAGCAGCTTCTCTCTCCTATCTTCTCTATTTCTTTCTGGTTGTATAGTACCAGCATATGTGAAATAAGCCTTGTCCTTTGCTCCTTCATGATAATGCTGGGTAGTGCTACCCTGCAGATTAATTTGCTGTAGGGATTAGGGTGTTTAGTTTTCTTCTTAAGACCAGCTACTCCTGATGCGAAGGCACTGTTCATATTTTTGCTTTCTCTTCTCCCCCAGCGATCTGTGCTTTGCTGCTGCTGCTGGACCCTAGTGACCTTCTGCATATTGGTGTGTAAAGACATGCATTTGTTCTGTGCCTGTGACTTTAAGAGGGTTCAACACCATTATTAGTCTAATTTCTCCTTCCTTTCCCCACACTGGCACCTGTCCTGGTCTCAGCATGGTGCTCTCAAGGTCCTCAGTCCCACGTACTTCAGTTCTGGAGCTAGCAAGAAGTTGGGAGTGCAAATGCTACCCGAACTCCAGCACTGATTGTCACTGCTGTGCACCATATGACCCTTTCTGTTTTCAAATGTAAATAGATACTCACATGTGACATAACATACTGTCATGTCTAACATAAAGACATGTTTATCAACAGCCCCAGACAATGTACTCTGACTCATGGAAACTCAACGTCAGTGCTGCAAGAGCTACACTCTCTTATAACCTTGTTCACTGTTGAAGTCAGTTACTGTCTGACCACAGACTGATCTCAGTTCAGCAACGGATTATCCGGTGTGATTCTGTGATTCTCTTCCCATGGGTACATACTCAGTGCAGACACTGTACTTGTCCCCTGGGAACCTGGTGGATGATACCACAATTCTCCCCTAGGGAAAGGATCTGGATTTAAGGAAGGCTATGGCATGAAAGAAGGTCTTATCTTGCAGAGCAGAAGGGATTCGGGAGGAGCACGTGGCTGGTCCAGGAGCTGGGAGGCAGCTTCCTCAGATCTGTTCACCGCTGGTACCAGTCCTCTGGCTAAGGGAACGTGTGTACAAGTAGTATATGATCCCAGCCCTGAATCTGGTGAGTATCCTGAATTCAGGATTTGGTTCGAGGCCACTGCGGTTTGGTTGAGGTATGTTTAGTCTTCTTCTATAGAAGACTGGCACTAAATTATTTTTGCTACCAAGATTGCATAACATTTATCATTGTGAAATGTGTTCCTGTGTGAAGTGCGTCAGGCATTCAGAAAGTAATTCTATGCAAGTCTGCCCATTATCCACATGCCGACACACTCTGTATAAAGACAAGGCTGCCTGTAACCACTGATAACCATAAACACTTCTTCCAGGGAATTGCAGCATAAAAGCGTTGCGTTACCTGGCAGCTGAGTCAGAACCAAAGAAGGTAAGAAACCTGGGCAACCAGATACAAGGGATTTTTGGGAATACGTATCTTCAGCTTTCAGATCTCTAATGGGGTGATCTGTGGACATAAGAAAGCAGCTTGCAATAGGTAGGAAAAATTTAGAAATTGTGGCTCCCATTCATGATGCTTTCCAACAGAGACCTCTGGTGATCTGAGATCTTCAGAGCTCAGTTACTGAGAGGTGTGCTGACATGTTTGCTCAGACAAACCGCCTTCCTGGCAGCACCCTGTGATGTGGAGCGGCTCCAAAGGCCACACAACTCTGAGCCGGTGCTGTGCTGAGCTGGGGTGGCACAGGCAGTGCCTGTGCAGCAGCACTGATCTCAGGGCCCGCTGCCTGCCTCCTGCAGCCCTGCTCCAAACCCCAAACCCATGCCCTGGAGTTTGGCCAGGAATGTGTCCGTGCTGCTCTTTGCTGAGAATTCCCAAACTCTGACTTGTTTTCCTGCTGTGACCCGGGCTTGCCTTGAGCTGCATTTCTACAGCAGTGCCACGCCTGGATCGTTCGCAGATCTGGCAGGGGACCTGTTTCTTTGGCTGCAGCACAGTGGTGAGTTCTCTGACAGTGCTGGAGGCAGAATTGCTCAATGCTGGCCCCTCTCTTGCCTTTGCTGCTGTGAGACTTTCCAGGCAGGGTGATTGCATCTCCTGGTGTCAGCTTTCTGCCACTCTGGGGAATTCCCAGGTTTTGTGCAAGACTTCCCCTTTTAAAGCTCTCTGTCTTCGCTTGCTCCAACTTCCTCTTGGGCGACTTCCAAGCTCCAGACATGGGACTTCCTGAAGCTTGTGCCTCTGCTGTGCTTTTGGTGCTGTTTGCTCTGGAGGCCTGTGCCCTAGGCAGCCACTTACAAGCACAACGTGGCCTTTTTCAAGACATTTAGAGTAGAGTAGAATAGACTATTTCAGTTGGAAGGGACCTACAGCAATCATCTAGTCCAACTGACTGATCACTTCAAGGCTTACCAAATGTTAAAGCATGTTATTAAGGGCATTGTCCAAATGCATCTTCAACAATGACAGGCTTGGGGCATCAACCACCTCTCTAGGAAGCCTGCTCCAAGGTTTGACTGGTCTTGTCAGAGAACACTGAAGTGCTGGTTTCTCCTGAGGAGGCTTTGATGCTGATAGACAAAAATAAGACTTATGAGTGAAATTATATAGTGAAGAGAATTACATGGTCAGGATGAAGAAAATATTCCTTGGTTTCTTACAGAGTGGTAAATATGATTAGACAGGTTATATATTCCTTTACTCTCACAGACATACCACAGGTTCTAACAAAGAAGGTTTTTTATGAAGCACCTAAAACTATAGTAGTAATATGCTATTTCCAAAATACTATGCAAAAATTACTTTCCAGAAGAGCAAAAATTGCTTTGTGTTAGCAAATTCAAATTGCTTACTGTGCAAAAATTGCTTTTCATAAAAAAAGTAGTAGAAAGAATCTGTATTGTTAAATTCTTTCTCACAAAACAAGTGAGTATGTTAGCTCTGGGCAAAGAGATCAGCACAGTTCAAGGGTTTGTTTATATTGCAGTACAAGCCCGGGTGGGAGGATACTCTTATGTGCAACTATGCAAGTTGCTGCAACTATGATAAGCCATCATCCAAAGGCAAGAGGCATGGCAGGAGGACATGTCTCATAGGAGCAGAGGAATCGCCTACACTCTGAAGCGTGAGGGCTGTACCTCACGCAGATGGCTGCCTTCAGCACTGTCTGAATTACTAACTGATGGCAGCCACAAGCAGTAAGGTTATATGGAGTAGTGTGCTCTAACCAGGGGAGCCTGGGCTTCCCTGAGATGGGTTTGGAAGCCTGGAGAGGGATGTATGAATGGAGCGTGCAAGTGCTGCTTCCATGGAGCCCCACATTGATCGGTATGGCTTCTGGCATGCTCTCATATCCTTTTGTCCACTTTTTGTTTACGCCATTTCAAGTTGGAAACAAGACCAAATTCCTGGAAATGCTTCTTTGACTTATTACTATAAATAAATGTCCTGATTGTTGGCAGAACTATACTGTACCTTCCCAGATTACTTAATAGAATTTTATTTCCAAAGCAAACTTATTAGTCTTACTCCTCCTCTTTCTCTGGTTTATATTCCCCATGCTTGATCCAGGAGCTGCGAGACACCAGCCATGTTCCCTTCCCAGACTCTCCTGCACACAGCAGTGTTTGCACTCACAGTCCTTCAGGCCCTTGCCTCCGACACCTTCATTGCAGCCGTCTACGAGCACGCAGTCATCCTGCCAGATGCCACTGCTGAGCCCGTTTCTCCCGACGATGCTTTGGCCCTGATGAACAAAAACATGGATGTCTTGGAAGGGGCCATCAAGGAAGCCGCCCAGCAGGTACTAGGCGTATCAGGAGTGTTGCTAAGTAGTGTTTTCTCCTCCTGCTGACCCTCCTGGTTATCTGTTGATGGGTGAAATCTTAACGGACCCTGTTGTGTCAGGGCGCCCACATCATTGTGACTCCTGAAGATGGCATTTATGGCTGGCGTTTCACAAGAGAAGCCATCTACCCCTACCTGGAGGATATCCCTGACCCGTCTGTGAACTGGATTCCTTGCACCGACCCCACGAGGTGAGTCCTTCTGCAGGGATTTGTGTGGTTTCCAACTAGCCTCTTATGGAGTCATGAGCTGCTCCCATGAAATGCCTGAGAACTGCTGTTTTTTTAAACCATTAAAAATCCCATGTACTGTAGAAATGAAAAGCATCAAAAAACCCTCTTAATTAAATGGCAATGGGAATATGCAAGGTAAAAAGCACTGAGTCAGTTTCACTTTTAAAAATTGCCAAAGGGGGAAAATGAGGAAATTAGGGGCAAAATAATTAATTTTAAAACATGTAAAACTTTATCACTTCAGAATAATTGTGGAATTTTTCTGTAAGTATAAGCTAGTTTATTATCATGTACAATGCATAGATTAGACAAGGTGATTCAGTCTTTAGCTCATGTGTCTGAGTGATTTCTAAATCAAATTGCACAAAATACTTCTCTAGATCTGAAAGCAGTGCCTTTTAGATATTCAGCTGCTTGCACAGTCTGCTGTGTTTCACAGGGCTGCTCTGAACGTGCATCAGCAGGGGACACCAAGAGGACCAGGGTCATTTCTAAGTTAAACTTTCATCTTCTTCTGTTCTGAGGCTTTATGAAGCCAGATTTCAGGCACCCACAGCTCTGTGAATGTTGTGGCCACTTTTTCCTAAAGGCTAACAGACAGCTGCCTTAAACAGAGTGAAGAGTCTTTAAAAAGGCTAACACGATCTTGACATTGAGACTTAGATCTGTCTGAAAATTTGTCTTTAATTTATTTTAAGTTTACATCTATATATTGATTTATTCTCTCCCTTGTTTTCTGAAGCTATTCATACCACTGCATGTGTGTTAGCTGCAAATTATATCCACACAAAAAAATAATAATTTACTCTTGTTAGCAGTACAGGAAAGAACAGCATAGGGAGACAATTTTTTAAAGCTAAAAGAGATTAGCAATATGAAAAGAGAAGAAAACAGAAACCATGATCTGATCTATACATTTTTCTGCACCCAGGAATATGCAGTTAGTGGAATAGTAAGTTGGAATGCATTTCTTCCACATCTGAACTTAAACATATACAATTTTTTTGGATTTTTTTCTTTCTTCAAAAATGCATTAGATTTGCTCCTGCTCCAGTGCAGGAACGCCTCAGCTGCATGGCCAGGAATAACTCCATCTATGTGGTGGCGAACATCGGGGACAAGAAGCTGTGTAACTCCAGTGATCCCGGCTGCCCCAGTGATGGTCGCTATCAGTACAACACAGATGTTGTCTTTGACATCGAGGGGAAGCTGGTGGCTCGTTACCACAAGGTAAAGAGACACTTCAGCATCACCCTGTTATTGATTATCAGTATACTTTTCATCTCTCTGGCACCAATTTCAGACGGTTTATACAATAATTTTACATAATTGTAGAGCGACAACCAATCCAGGGTGATCTGAGGCAAGGTTTTTATGGCCAGGAGGAAAAGCAGGCAAGTATATGATAGATCAGGCATTATTGCCAGGAGCACCACAGCTGCAGAGCGTGTGCTGGATACCAACACCTAAGAGCTACATTTATGGTAGTAAATGGGAAAGAAGCAGTGACAGCGTTTCCGCACACAGTAAATGTTAGGTGGTCCCTGGCACAGTTTTAGCCCAGCCAGGTAGCCAGGAATGGCTTCCCAGAGGCAGCTGGGGCTCAGCCACCCCGTTTTGCATGGGGAGAGGGTCTGCTGGATGGATGCAAACCCACTGTTGACAGCCAGCTCAGGTATCTCAACCCCCAGCTTTGCCTTAAAGCCTATCTCTGACACAAAAGTAGCAGTTCATAATCTTGCCTTGTTTTTATTTTCTAATATACCATTTTCTTCACCTGCAGTACAACCTATTTAGAAGAGAAACTCAGTTTAATTACCCAAAAGAGCCAGAAGCCATCACCTTTGAAACCCCCTTTGGGAAGTTTGGCATTTTCACGTGCTTCGACATCCTTTTCCATGAGCCTGCCGTGGTCCTGGTGAGCGAGCTGCAGGTGGACACTGTGCTCTTCCCAACAGCTTGGATGAACGTCCTGCCATTTCTGACTGCGGTTGAGTTTCACTCTGCCTGGGCTATGGGCATGGGTGTCAATTTGCTTTCAGCAAATACCCACAACATCAGCTTTGCAATGACAGGTGAGTTGCATTTGGGAAGAGGGAAATTGTCTTCAGAGTACTGGATGCAGAAGCAGGCAAAAATGTTTTAAAAATAGTGAATTATCTAGAAAATAGTGTTTATATTTTCTAGACTAAAAGTATTATTCATGTTGTATGGAATGTAGTAAACAGCTTCAGGCAAGGAAATACTGCACGTTGTGGGAGTGGTAGAATTATAAAGTGCATGACATTAAATTTTGATATTACAAAAGTTAAATTTTCTTTAAAAAATAGCACAGTTTCACTTAAATTTTCAGCCTCTTGTTTAGAAGCAGCATTTTTTGTTTACAATTCAATCTAAGTTAAATGGAGGAAAAAATGTTTTAAACAGAACTTAACTCCAAAACAAAAGGAGGATTACCTTTGTCTGTTGAATAAGTTATTGTCAGGTTTTTGTGCTGCCGAAGAATTAGAGATATTTTTATTTTGGTTTGATCTAAATAGATATTTGCTGACAATTTTTTTTTTCTGTAAACTGAGAAAATATTGCTCTAGCTGCATCTGTAACTCTTCCCTGAAGTAGAAATGAAAGCCACAAAGGAACATTTTTCCATGTCCTAAATAGGCAGAGCTGAGTTTATGAACAGCCCTGGGTTTCCTTCTGTGAAACTTAATTACCTTCTTTGGCAAATATGCCAGTCTTGGGGCTCTGATTTACGTTTACATTAATCTAAGTTCTTAAAAAAAAGGAGGATAGTCATGTGTCAAATTGCTGTTTAAGGCTCAGATTCAAGATCCAGCAAAGCACAAAACCTGTGAAGTTCAGGTCATGTTTAATCTGTGGGGTTTAGGTCATGTTTTTACACTAGGATGGGTATTTTAGCTGTTCCGTGCTTTCAAATTCTTCCAAAATTCTCTGTGACCTGTTGACTGAAAATAGCAAGGCTGACAAAGCCCGTTGGTGTAGCACGGGGTGTGGCTGGTCCCCAGCCAAGCCGTGCTCGCGGGTGCTGGCTGACGGAGGGCGGGTGGGTGTCCTCGGCAGGCAGCGGGCTGTTCACGCCGGAGGGACCTGCCGCCTACCACTACGACAGCGAGACGGAGGAGGGACGTCTCCTGGTAGCAGAACTGAGCGCACGCCCTCGTCTTTCCCCCACCTACCCCCCTGCTGTCAACTGGAGCTTGTATGCCACAAGCATCAAGAAATTTCCAGAAGAAGACACTTTTTCAGCAGCTGTCCGGCGGGATATATTCACTTTCAGTGAACTCAGGCAAAAAGCTGGAAATTACACGGTTTGCCAAGGAGACCTCTGCTGTCATTTGATCTATCAGATGCCAGACAAGAGCAAAGATGAAGTTTATGTCCTGGGTGCATTTGATGGTCTTCACGGTTCTCTCATAAAATACCATTGGCAGGTAATTGGTTTTGTAGGGGTGAGTGTGGGTTGTATATGCTTACATCCCCACCATCCCAAAACACCTGTCCATTTCTGCATCCTGAGAACTTTACTTGTTATCAAATCCAGCTCTTGGCTGTTGAAAGCCTACCAATATTTTGCTTTTCTGTGTCCTCCCCACAGATATGCACACTACTCAAATGCCAAAGCACAGATTTGAACACGTGTGGACAGCCGGTGGAGACAGCTCAGACCAAGTTTGAGATGTTCTCCCTCAGTGGCACCTTTGGCACCAACTACGTCTTTCCAGAAGTCCTGTACAGCGGGGTGCAGCTGGCCCCCGGGGAGTTCGAGGTAACAGGGCACCTTGGAGCTGTTTGATGCAAGGTTTTCCTTCTGTGGACTGTGACTCACAAGGACATTTAAATGGATGGATTGAATTAATCCTTACTGACCAGAATGTATAAATGATAAGGCCAAGAATCTCTTCAGTGTTTTCTTTAGCAAATATGCCTTCCCAGTTCACGTCCCAAATCTATAAATGGCAGCTTTCAATAAGCTCTTTTCTATGGGTTTCTGCTGATGGGCACTTTAGGAGACAAAGAAATCAAATACTCTGACGAATTATCCAAACAAGAAAAATTACTAATGAGTATCATGCATAATAGCAGAGATTCTATACAGTTAAAAATGTTAAAAGGGATTTTTGAGGGTTTTGTAGGGCTATTTTTTTTATTAGAAACTTCATCACATATTTTTGCCAAAATATGTTTTCATTCATAAAGCTTAGATTGTGTTTATGTAAGAGGATAAATGAAATCTTAATTGATTTGGAGAGGTATTTAATAACTTATAGGAGACAACGAAGACAGTGAAAAAGACTTGAAAATTTTTAGGGGAAACAAGGGTGATTTTTTGCAAGGTAGAGAATGGAAAGTTCTAGTTGAAGATGTCCCTTCTTGCTGCAGGGGGGTTGGACTAGATGACCTCTAAAGGTCCCAGGAAAATCATTGCTCATCCTGCTTATTTTTTTTGAATGAGACTTCTGTAAAAGCATGCACATCAAAGGATTTATTGGTATGCTAAAATATGATCATGGCCTAATTTAAAAAAAATCTTTTGTATTTTCTTAACAAATACATACTTATTGTTTGTCACAGAGGCTCTTAAAATGTTGCAGTATTCACAGTTTACAAACAACAGTGATATCAAGTTAATCTGTAAAATGTAACTAAGAAAAGCAAAATACAACCAGTAGCTTGAAATTCTCTACTTCCATCTGGAATTTGTTATGGGGGGTCTGCAAATCAAAAAAGATTTCAAATTACTGTCCTAGATATGAATATAACCTTCAACGCCATGTATGAGTAGCTAATGAGAATGTAAGAAATCAGTTACTCTCACTCTCACTTCTTATCAAATGGGGAAAATTATCTTTTTTTTTCCAAATGTGGAGCTGAAGGAAGTTTTAAAGACCTTCACGTTCAATGAAATGTGGGAAGGCTATGGCAGATCCAGAGAGAATTCTGTTTTCTTTCATTCTTATGATTGTCTTTTAAAACTCCTGCATCAAAATATTCAACATCCAAGGCCTGTCCTTTTTGTACCACGGAATATTGCCACTCTGTTAGTGGACTATTAGTAGCATTCTTTCTCTTTCCAACTAGGTGCTACGTGATGGACGTTTGAAAAGTAAACATGGCACATCAAAACCCCTTGTAACGGCGACGCTTTTTGGAAGGCTTTATGAAAAGGACCTGCCGCATCCTCTGCGAACCTCTCCACAACGCAACACCTTAGGAGTTACACAGCCACCATAGACAGGAGGGGAGTTCCCTACAGTGATCCACCTCCTCATGAGCCCTGGCAGTTATCCTGTATCATTCCTGTTCTGCAGTCTTGCACCTCTGCTCAACAGCTGTTGTACTTGGGTTTACTCTGGAGAAAGCGATGTGATCACTCTGCTGTATATACCTTTTTAATAGCTCTTGAGCCAGCACAATTATTTTTCTGTATGAATGCTCTGTCACAGGAAAACTTTACTTGGAAATTATTTTTTCCCCCAAAGCTATCATGTAGATTGCCAAGATAGCAGTAGAAAGAAGACTGATTACTGAAATGTATGAAGTGTGAAGTTTGCCAGTTTGCTGCAGAACAAATCATCTCCAAGGAAGCCTTTCTGTCCCTTTTGCCCCTTCCTGTTTTTCAGACTATATAAGCACTAAGTGTCAGTGTTTCTCAGCCTTACACACCAACCAATAGGACCTCCCTAATGCTTAATTTGCTTTGGCCCCATTCTGACCAAGGGACTGTACAATGAAGAGAAAACCAGATTTGAAAAGGTTTTAGGTGCAACGTTAGAGAGAGAAACCACACAGGCACTGGGTCTGGATGAGCTCCATAGAGCATCTTCAATTCTGCAACATCTCTGAGCTTGCACCACTTTGTGCATGACAGATGTATGCTGGGTCCGCTGCATTTCAGATCAGCCTTACCATACAAACATGGTATGCCATGATCTTCTCCAAGGCATTTGGAAAATTTTTTTAAGACTGTGAAAACATAGGAAATAGGCAATGTTTTAGTACCTGAAAAATATTTTACCATGTAGTGTGAGAAATGGGCATTATTTGGGACTTCTAGCAATGATATGTAAGGAAGCAGAGTGGGGAATGTTCAGAGTAATGGCATTTGTCTTCCCAAGTAACAGTTATGTGTGATGGAGCCCTGCTTTCCTGGAGATGACTGAACACCTGCCTGCTGATAGGAAGAAGTGAATGAATTCCTTGTTTTGCTTTGCTTGACCGTGTGGCTTCTGGTTTACTTATTAAACTGTATTTACTTCAACCCATGAGTTTTTTCACTTTCACTCTTCAGATTCTCTCCCGTGTCTCGTGGATTGGGCAAGCAGCTGTGTGGTGTTTAATTGCTGGCTGGGGTTAAACCACAACATCTTCACATCACTGACTTGCAGCCCACACCATGCTTAGCACTGAGCTGCCCTACATGTGGCATGTAAGAAACATGCTATGGCTTCCCACCCCACGCACACCAATGTGTGGTGTGTTGAAATCACATTATTTTTGTTTTCTCATGTGCTGCTGCTTCTTAGCACACAACTTTGGAGGCTCCTTCCAGGTTTTGTTTCATCCTATTAAAAAAAACAGCTGAGCTTGTACTCAGGGGAGGGACTGTACCTCTTGGGAGCAGTTATTCAAGACAGGCAGGGCCTTGAGGTCATGCTTGCTGGTGGCTTGTCCAGGACTTCACCCTTTTTGCACCTGACTTGTGGTTGTAAGCCAGACCAGTCCATATAGCAGAGGAGGTTTTGGTCAAAAGAGATTATGACTGACCCATGGCAGTACTAATCCCACATGGCTGTTGAGTGTGTAATGAGTGTGGGGTCAGAATTGCAGATGGCCATGCCGAAGGGTGGGAGCAAGTTCCCCACTCTCCAAACCAGTCTGGTGCACTCTAGGAGCCCCTTGTTTTGCACATGAGGAGCACTAGTTTGGGGAAGGCAAGTGAGGCTGAGCATGCTGGTTATGACAGTCTGCAGTGCCATGTCGGTCTGTTGGTTTACACTGGGCACAGTCAGACACATACAGTGGAAAGTGTCTCTGCAGCAGAGCAGCCAGGAGCTTTGCCCTGGGGATGGGTCCCTGCAGTGGTGCTTCCCCATCCATCCTCAGTGTTGCTCATTCAATTGTCTGCCCCAGGAAAGGTCAAGGACATGCTCTGAGAAAGGTAAGAGCTATCCTGACATGTAAACTCCAGTACTGAAAAAGATCCGAAAAAGGTTTTTAACTTGAAAACTTCATTCTTCCTGCTGCCCCTGAATCCTTCTTTTTCCCTTTCTGTTCCAGTCATAGTTGTAGCTTGAGATAGCTCAGGCCATGGCTCCAGTGGGGTAGGGCTAGAAGAAAGTGGGAGCCCTGCTGTAGGGGATGGCCACTGTCTCCTGCAGCCCTCTGACCATACAGGTGCTGCAGGAGCTGCAGACTCGGGTGTGGAGTCAGCACCACACCTCCTTCTTGCCCACCCTGCCACTCACTTCTGTCTCCACTTGGCTGCGCTTCAGGCAAAATATGCTTTTATCGCTGGGCCTAGAATTGCTCATGTGGGATGGAGAACAAAAATAATAAAAAAAAGAGAAACCACTACTGGAATGGCATGTGAATGCAATTTGACTTTTGTTTCTGTTGTCACAGTCAAATCACTTGATTAGAATCTTTTTTTACCAGCTGACTTTACATGCTAACCTACAAAAAAGAAGAATCTGAGGAAATTTTAGAAAGAAGTGCCTCACAGATGCATCAGTAGTGCTTGAAACAAACAAATACTTTGCAGGTTGCTGGTATCGCGAGTGTCTCATGCACTCCAAATGGATGTGGAATTTATAAAAATCTTTCCGAAGCAGAAGAGGAATACAATCAGAAGACACAGTCTGAACAGAATTGCAGACATTCAGTATATTATTACTAGGTTTATCTTTATCTATCATGTTAAACTTTCCTAAAGTACCTAAATCAAAACAGTCAGTGAGAGTTAATTCAAGCTCCTGAGTTAGCGTTAAGGAGATAGGGCTCCTGGGGACATAACTAGGTTTTAAAATAGATGTTTTCTCTTTATTCAAGGGTAAAGTTTATGCCATGTTCTGCTCCCTTGTCATTGTTCAGGCTGTGATAATTGAACATAAAAATCTCTCACATATCGCTTACTGGAATTTCTGAAGAATGGTGTACTTCCCAGGCACATGCAGAGCTGACAGGCTGTCAGAATTGGAAATGGGTAGAAAACAATCGATGTTACTAGCTAAGTAGCTTATAGGATACCAGGAAAGGACTCAAACCTCATCTATTAGGGATGTAGAAGTACAAGATTGTTTTAAAATAACACTAAAACCAAATTTGAAGAATGGTTGACCTGTAGTTTTCAAGATGTGCTGCCCAGCTTTCCTCTCCCTGAGAGACTAATGAGGATGTCATACAATGAACCACTAAGAAGTTTATTAATCCCTATCTCATCTCTGATGATAAAACAAGAATTTAACCAAGCAGAGGATGAAGTTACATGATTCATTGCAGCAGTCTCAGAATAGCTCCATCATTTTAATCCACAAGAACCATGAACTCTGCTTTTGGGTAAGGATTCCCTGGAAGGAGTGCAAAAGCCAACCAGATCTTCAGCTGTGGAACTTGGTGGTCACAGTGATGTTCAGTTTTAGGAAATGTGAGTTTTTGTAATAAAGACCAATTTCAAATGATGCAAATTACAGAAAGATTCAGAATACAGAAGCAAAGAGATAATAAATGACCAATGTAACACATCGCATTCACCTAGAACAGTTTTTGTTGAATTAATGGAAAGTTAACTGGCTATGCACTTACCTTCCCACCCAGTAAGTGGTAGGTAGAAAGAGAAAATGCTAGCTCATGTTTAGGAAAAAAAAATAATAAATAAAGTCCTCTCCTGCATTTTCCTTATGGGATAGAATTTGAGTGTCTGAAAGGACAGGAGTTTTTACTGACTCTGGGACAGATATCCCAGAGAAGAAGAATCAAATTAATTTATATGTAATTCACATCAGTGACTCCACCTTAAAAGCTTCTCCAGATGGTATCCTAATGAACTCCATCCTTTTCTGAGCTGGAAAAGCCTGCTTTTTACATGTCAATATTTCTTCCTTATACCTTCATGCTGGCCAAAGCAAACAAGACACACCTGTCCACAGTGTCTCTGATCACATGGAGAGAAAAATAAGTCCTTAATAGATTTTATTGATTAAAGGCTTCAGATTAAGGTACAAAAACACTGTGTTAAAATAAGTGTGATCCAAACTTAATGACTGACTTAAGTAAGGCTGGTAACAACTTTAGGGAAATTTTAACTGTGAGTAAAATCTAATGTACTTTATTGTACACATTGAATGAAAGCAAGTAGACCTCGAGTAAAAATAGAGTGATAGAATCTTAATAATATGAGATTTGGGGGTTTTCCTTTTAGAGAGAGAAGGACACTACAGCCATGTCCTTGTTTTAGTCATCATAACCTCACGTTACCCATTAAATAACATGGAACAGCACGGTGCAGTCAGAGATTGTGCAACTATTAGACCCGTTAATACAGTACTAAATGTTTATGAACAACTCATGTGATCGTAGGTGAATTGCCAGCAGTATACGACACCGTTCCTAGGTACACAGAATCAGTGCAGATATACTGAGGGATAGACAGAATGACCATGACCTGAGCTTGAACCAAAGAATTAATATATTTCTGTTTAACCAAGGACCAAATGATAACCCTACCTCATCCAGACAGTGTTTGCAATGTCACCGTCCACCATTAGAGCAGGAAAGCTGAAAAAGAGAAATAATTTGACCAGGTCGATAAAGACAGCAACAATCATTATAAGGCTTACCACAGCTAATACTGGAATACTTCTCAGTGGTTTGTGATGGACTATGAGATGTCATGGAGCCCAACAGAGAAATAGTTCCAGTATACCTTCTAAAAATTAACCTCTTGACACTGTAGACAAACAGCACTTCCTACTGAAGCCACAGATGAGCACAACAGCATTACCCCATGTTGTCTACCTCTGGATTTCTACCTCACAGCTAGAAATGATCAGTCTTGGTGAAACAGAAGCCTAGCATACTGACAACAATACACTAATTTCTCATTCACTTTAGAAAATAATTAAGAATTATTAGAAGCACTTAGCCTCCGTTTGTGAAAGTATTGAAATGTTTCTTGTAGCTATTTATTACTATAAATTTGTAAGTTAAATACTCCGTTGTCTGTTCAGATAGTCTCATGGCAGCAGCGAATTTCCACTATAAATATGTACAATATAAGAAATGCATTGTAACTACATTATTTTAACTTTACCTACCCAACTTCATTTGTTGCTTCTAATGTTAAAGTTAATTTTTATGAACTCATAGGCTGGTGGCTCTGATAGTGTTAGGATGAAAGAACAGCAAGAAGTGTAGGAAGCAGTAATATCTTTTAATATCAGGAAAAAAATAGTCAAACTTAAGGAAAGCCCTTTGCAGGAAAAAAAAAAAAAAAAAGTATTTGCATGCAGTTGGTTACCCAGCTTATATACTGCAAAATATAATAGAAAACATTTTATATTCTGCAAGTCACCTTGCTGTGTTTTCCAGCCTTTTAAAATTGCTTTTTGTACACTGAAAAAGGACTACTCACTTATAGTTTTGGGGTTCTTTAAGGAAAAGACATTGGGTTTTTTTGAGGAAAAAACTTTTTTAGTAATTTGTGTCAAATTTATGAATGGTTTTGGAAAAATTGAAACCTCATTCTGCAACATTTCTGAAAATTCTAGGCAAAATATAATAATGATAAACCATTTTGATGCCTTAGTGTCAACTCCATTAAGTTGATCAAAGAGAGTACAGTTAAATTGAGGCCTATACCATTCCTAAGTTACTTCCAGACTCTTTAGGATACACTCCCCCTTACTTGCTAGAGACCTTTCTAAGTTTTCCATAAAACATTATTCACTGTGCTGGTTAAGTGCTGCTATTTAATACCTAAAGTTATATCTTTTCTTGCTTTCATTTTTTGCTCCACGAAGAGCCAGAACTCATGGCTTAATGCTCTCTTCATTGAGGTCCCATAAAGTCAAATGGGGCAGTGAGTTTGCTGTACTGCTACAAAAATCAAAGGTGGTACATCAGTTTACATCTGCTGATTGTGCATCTGCAGAGACAGAGATGTTCTGCATTTAGTTGTGCATTCAGTCATATTCTACGGGGTTTTTTTCAGTGTGCCCTGCATGGAGGCTCTCCCACCACTTGACTGGCTTTGGTTGCGGCTGGAAGTCATCAGCTCTGTCCAGGAGAGTTCATAGAGGGGGCGACCATATGCCTCCTACTTTGGCTGAAGTGAGGTGCACTGGCCCTGTAAAATCCCCAGTGTCTTGGTGTATTGGATTTGTGTGTCCAGGTTTTGCTAGCAGGAGGGTTAAAGGGATGATTTCTGTGAGAAGCTGCCAGAAGATTCCTCTATGTCTGACACAGCCAATGCCAGAGGGCTCCAGGACAGAACCGCCACTGGCTAAGGCCAAGTCCATCAGTGATGATGGTAACGCTTCTGTGATAACATATTTAAGAAGGGGGAAAACAAACCTGTGCAACAGTAGTCAGAGAGAGGAGTGAGAAGATGTGATAGAAACAACCCTGCAGACACCAAGGTCAGTGAAGAAGGAGAGGGAGGAGGTGCTCCAGGTGCTGGAGCAGAGATTACCCTGCAGCCTGTGGTGAAGACCATGGTGAGGCAGGCTGTCCCCCTGCAGCCCATGGAGGTCCATGGTGGAGCAGAGATCCACCTGCAGCCCACAGAGGATGGGTGTCCAAAGGAGGCTGTGACCACGTGGGAAGCCCACACTGGAGCAGGCTCCCAGCAGGGCTTGTGACCCCACAGGGGACCCACGCTGGAGCAGTCTGTTCCTGAAGGACCGCACACCATGGAAAGGACCCAAGCTGGAGCAGTTTGTGAAGAACTGTAGCCTGTGAGAAGGACTCATGTTGAAGAAGTTTGTGGAGGACTGTCTCCCGTGAGAGTGACCCCATGCTGGACCAGGGGAAGAGTGAGGAGTCTCCTCCAGAGGAGGAAGGAGCAGCAGATATAATGTGTAATGAACTGATCACAACCCCTATTGCCTGTCCTCCTGCACTGCTGGTGGGGAGGAGATAGAGCAATTGTGAGTAAAGTTAAACCCAGGAAGAAGGGGGGGGTAGGGGGAAAGTTGTTTTAAGATTTGATTTTGTTTCTCATTACCCTCCTCTGATTTGATTGGTAATAAATTAAACTAATTTCCCCAAGTTGCTTCTGTTTTGCTTGTGATGGTAATTGGTGAATGATCTCTCTATGCCCTTATTTCAACCCATGAGACTTGTAGTGGAGTGATAGGGCAGCTGTGGTGGGCACCTGGTGTTCAGCTAGGGCCAACCCACCACACTTGGTTTGTCACTCAGCTGACAAACTGTACAAAAATTGATTAAGAATATACAAACTTTTGTTTTCTTCCCATCCTTTGCTTGGTTAGTAGTTGTCTTCTCCAGTTTTCTCAGAGATGTTCTTATGCCGAGTTGGCTGCGACAGCTAACCTAACTAAATTGGGAAAGCACGTTATAATCCATTTAGGAAAACCTGTTGTTCAAGAGAAGAATTATGCTTGTCTAAGAAGAAATCAAATATATCTGACACTGAGATATAAAAGGGAAGAGCAAGCTGTAAACACATGGCCGTTAATGGACACTGATGTACTACTTCCTGGTAGCTAGACTGAAAGGCAAAAAGCTTTGGCAGGTGTGGGTATAAATACATGTGTGGTGCCTTTCATAACAGATGTCATTTATCTATACCTCAAGAGTATCAGATAGCTGTATGTATAAGGACTAGAGCCATTAAAAAGAAAAAAAAGCTTAAGTTTGATCAATCGTCATTACCTAGCAACAGGCTTAAACATTTATTTTGTTGAAGACTTTCTGAGCCTATCTTTAATGCTCTTACAATCTCTATCACTCCCCTCCTCAGTTGGACAGGGGAGAGAAAAATATAATGAAAGGCTCATGGGTTGAAATAAGGGCACGGAGAGATCATTTAGCAATTGCCATCACAGGCAAAACAGATGCAACTTCGGGAAATTGGTTTAAATGCTCTTACACTAGGCATTTTAGATGTTTATTCATGTTAACATTAGCCTCAGTTTGCAGGGATTCTTCCAAGTTCAGCATTAAACTAAACAAAAAGCAAGCATGAAACCTCATGCATTTGAGGGTCATGCAACACTTAATGTAGTCACTCTTGTGTTTTGCCAAGGGCCTCTTACAACACCACTTGTTTTCTGCTGAGTCTTTTCTTACAGATTATTGTTCTTCTGTCACTAAGGATGCAATCCATACCCCTCCTTGATTTACCAAGGCTCAACATTAGATAACAATTCTGTGATTATAGAATCATAGAATTGTTTTGGTTAGAAAAAACGTTTAAAGTCATCAAGGCCAACCATAGACCTAACACTGCCAAGCCCACCACTACACCATGTTCCTAAGCACCACATCTACACATCATTTAAATACTTCCAGGAATGGTGACTCCACCACTTCCCTGGGCAGCCTGTTCCAATACAGACAAGCCTTTTGGTGAAGAATTTTTTCCTAATATCCACTCTAAACCTCCCCTGGCGTAACTTGAGGCCATTTCCTCTTGTCCTATCACTTGTTACTTGGGAGAAGAGACCGACACACACCTTGCTACAAACTCCTGTCAGGTAGTTGTAGAGAACAATCTTGATGTCTTGCAAACATTTGCAATCACAGCACTTCCATGAAGCTAGGAGTAATTTTTATTCTATAGCTTAGATGAGGAGATGAAGTACAAATAAACTGATGTTCACAGCAGACACTAGTTTAGACGGCTAACTTGAGATGCCAGAATAATTCATATTACAAAAATATCGTATATAGTCAAAACATGATTGTCACTGGCTTCAGCTGCAAGTGCTGACTACCTGTAAAAATCAAGTCCTGGCATGCACCCAGAAAATGAGGAGCACCTGTTCAGTCAAAGCTTCAAAACCTGTGGTATGAAATGACCCACGTAATATCACGTGATAACAGATGTATGTTAGATATACAGCATGTTAGAAAGGAGGGAAAAGGACCTGTACAAGGGGATCCATTTAGGGCATCAGTCCACATAAGCGACTGGGCTAACAAGGCATGCAAGGCGCAGAAGGAAGAAACAGCAACAGTTGCAGATAAGAACAAAATGGACTACAGAGCGGGGAAAAGTGGAGGGGGAGAAGAAAAGAGAGATATTTACTTTCCCTTCACCAACCCTCACCTGCATGAGCAAAAAGTTATGCAGGCAGGTAGAGGCACATTCAAATAGCTAAACCTCCTGCTGCTGCCATCTGTTCCCCCTCTGTCTCACAGGTATTGTGCATGAGATGGTTAGCAAGCAGGAACTTGATAACAAATAATAAATCAAATTCAAACTGACTCAAGTGCACTCTTACCTCTCCTTTAGTGATGCAAGAAGTATATTCAAACAACATACAGCAGCTACTGAGAAGATAAATGAAGCTCTTTTTGCTGAAAAATCAAGTTGCCCGTGCATGTCTTCCTGAGACTAGGCAGCAGAGGGTGGGCATGAAAGGGCACAGCCTCTGACACCGGTAGTTTCTGCACTAGTTGAGTTGCTGTTCCTACAGTGCCCCAATACCAGCGATTCTCATGCACAGCACTGCTGCTTCTTGCAGCAGCAAACAGCTGTGGAAGGAAAGGATGGCACTGGAAGGTCATCCCTCCCGGCCCCGTGCTTAAAAATGGCCCACAGTGCAGCAGCACTGGCAACTGCAGTCTGCTGGACTTACAAATGGGCAATTAGAAGCAATCGAACTCGTTCAATATTTCTGGGAAAACAGCATGTGCCTATTGTAGTCAAATCAGGCATTTATGAAAGGCAACAGAGAGTCCTGCATGAGAATGGAGGCTCCAGCACATTGTTTATTTACATTTTTTATTGACGTACAAGCCTTTATGGGAAATTTTAGGTTTCAGTGACTTCCGGTAGAGTAGCCGCACTTCCAGACCAGAATGCGACTTTCCAAGACCTTCATTTCGCTACGAGTTCTCCTTCTTGTTCAGCCTCATGTCCGCTGTGCCACCTCACTAGGGCTATACTTCCCTATCTCCCAAGGCCACCCCAATCCCAAATCCCCAAGGAGAAGCTGCAGCCTGAGCCACGCAGGTCCAGATCAGGGCCCAGAGAAACCTCAGAGTTGCGGGAGTTGGAAGACATGGCTCTCCACCAGCACAACCCACCAGCCTCTGCACACAAACTGGCCCAAAGTGGGTCAGTTCTCCTCCCTGGGAGTACTTCTTTCTGGAAGGATTCTCCTCTTTGGGTTCCACAGTGATACTAAAACTCTTACTGTTTACTCTACATTGACTTACCGCTAGTCAATGAGCGGTGCTTTAAAAAGCAACAGGTTGCACTGTGGTCACTGTTGATTTGTAATTTGGCCATATTTAGGTATTGTTCCTCTGGCAGGGTGAAAGACACACAAATAGGCAATCAACATCTCATTAAGTCCCTGCTACAATGCATATAAAACAGCAGAGCACCATAAATAAAAGACAAGTAGAATTTTTTATTAGGAAGAACTAAATTTTTTTTAAATCAATCATGTTCTCAGATACTGTTGAAGTATTGTGGTTGAACTCTTTTTGAAAATATCCAATCTGTGGTAGAAAAATCAGATTTTTAAAGATAACTGAAATTGCTATTTTGGCAATGTTACACAAAAATGAAAGGAGGACAAGAAACATCAGGCTATCTTAAAAACAGTTCAGTGCTATTAGCTCCATCTGTACTTTAACCATAATAAACATTTATCTTTATTTTGTATGCTTCTTTCCATGAGCCTAGCTTTAACTTAATTTGAATGCAGTCATCTTTGCATATGCTAGTGGCTTGTGTCAAAATAGATTTATTATCTGCTTATCTTTTCTTAATATTTAATATTTACGTCATCCTGTTGATAAGATTTTTCCAGCAGACTGTAAACTAGAGTCAGATCAAGTGTGCAGCTGCTCAGCTGTGGGATTCATGTGGGATGAGTCACTATCGCGCTGTATCCACAGGCTGCACCAGTTCGTGGTGAGGAAAGGACTCCTGAGCAGGTACCATCTCTGTGTCACGCAGTCTGAAATACGGTGAGTTTTCAATATGCTAGTCTGGGAAATTATTTTGTTTCAAAAATGAACTTTCTGTGGTTAGCACTGAAGATAATAGTCATTATTCTGCATGTATCACTGCGTTCTTTCTGTAGCGAACAGCAATAGCACCAACAGCAATGAGGTTTGGTGGCAGCTGAAAGGATGATTCAAAAAGCCATTCATTCCCAATAACTGAAAGAGGAGCATAGCTAGGGGGCAAAACCCTTTTCAGGCAAAGCCATGAATTCAGAGAAAGGCTCTTTACTTTCTGTTAAGTTATTCCAGAACCATGGGGATGCAGAATGATAAAGCTGGGATTGCACTTGCTTACTGCTGACTGCCTCCTTCCTCTGCATTCGCCTTCATTTTGGAGGTGATATTCGGAGGCCACCCAATAACTACAAACCAGCCACAATCCTAAACTCATTCCCATGGGGTTGGTGGGTGCATGGGAGCACTGTAGAGGCACAGGGGACCTGCCCTGCTGCCTGGGTGCCTCTGCTCCACACCCACATCGTGACTGGGGGGATTTGGTCACCCTCCCCTCTGGGTGAGTCCGACTCTGCTGTCCGCCAGAGCAGCTTTTGCTACCAAGGGGAGGCAATGGACGGTGTTACGGCGTTACTTAGCCGGGCTATCAAATATATAGAAACCCCTCTCTCAGCCACGTGCAGAGATAATTTATTGGATTTGGATAGACGTGTTTTGCTTTGCCATAAAAACATTATTTTCTTGGAATCTCTTAGTCCTCTGTGCATTTCAGAGATGTGCATTTGTCCTGAGGTTCGGATTTATAGTCCTGCTCCTAAGCACTACACTTTGAGAAAGAGCACAAACTTCCCAATTACTCTGTATAAACAGCTATTTTTACTTGGCAAGGAAAAGCGATGATTTCCACTGAAAAGTAAGAATATAAACCATGGGAAAAGATCTAGAGGTCAGTCATGTCACCCGTTCTTCTTTAAATTCCTCTGGTATAAATCTAGGCTAACTTCAGGTTGTCTTCAGCAGAATTGTGCCAGGTTTGCAGCAACAGCATTCAGATTAGTAGTTGGCACAACTTCTTGTTTAACCCATATAATACGTATTTTGAACTAATAACTCATTAGGGATTTGTGCATTTCCCCCTAGATTTCAAATATGTGAATGGAAACTTAAGAAGATAATTTTTCGTAATGCTGTGTTTTTTTTCCTTGAAGACTGCATAAATGGTGAGTGGAGCTAGATGCTTTCAAAATTCCTCTCCAACCATGGAGCCACCTTAGAGCCTCCAGTAATTTTAAATCCATGGTTCCCCTTGCAGAAAGCTAGTTTTTAAAATGAACAATGAAAATTATAAACTTTTCTCTGTCTAATGGATACTGTAAAATTCTGTTTTCTGACAAATAAACAAACTATACCCATAGAAATGCAAGCTAAAAGAGTCACACTAGCAATTAATGATAGTGTGCCTTCTATTTTTTTATTTTTTTAATTTTTTTTTTGGTGGTAATAGTTGTCATTCCTAAGCCCTGCTCTGTTTCTTTCCATTTCCAGTGTCCCTTTCACAGTCTTGCCTAAGAAGGACAGAAGCATTTTTTAACACATTGTTCAAATGGGTTTAGTGTCTGGAAGAAGTGTTATTTCCATTCCCTTCTGTGCTGTTTTCCATTTTAATTATTTCATGTTTTGAAAACAAACAAACAAGAAGTGTAGAAGACCCAAGGTATGCTACACAGTATGACAACATCTTTTTTTCTTCATTTTCCAAAAGTCTGAAAAATAATTATCGCAGAAATATAAATTTTACAGAAAAGAAATCCACAGCAACAATTTTGTTGAGAGGTTTTTACTTTGAATTTTTATGTATAACTACTTTACTATATTACAAACTCAAAAGACTGTTGAACACTGACTATTTATAAGTGCTCTGAGGTCTCTCAAAAATAGAGTTTGACATATTTCTCTTAGCTATTATAAACAGTAAGTTTGAGAATATTATCATGATCCACATGAGCGTTAAGCCACAGGAAATTGCCTGTTTGAAGCATCTGCATCAACAGCTCAAGAGCTTGTTACCAAAGTGTCTTTGTTGCTCTAAATTAGTTGACAATTTGGCCTGTTTAATTACTTAATTATCTTGCCACCTTAGAAACTGAGACTTTTCATTCATTTCAGTAAACATACCATTAAATACCACCCTCCCCATGCTGGCAGCTTCCTTTTGGTCTGTGGTTCATTCCTTTCTGACATGTAAGGGTCCTGCAGCACAAGCTGGTGTATTCAGAGAAAACGAATGCTTCTGAGCCATGCCCATGGCTCAGTGTTTGGTAGAAGAGTGAAGGGAATCTCCAAAAACAGCCTATACAGAGGCATCCTGCCGTGCCCTCCAGTCTCTCTGGCCTCAGGCAGCTTTCTGCTGCCATGGGGCTGCCATGGGGCTGCCGAAGACACCTGCTGACCCCACATCAGTCCTGTCCCCACTGCGAGGAGTCATGCCCACCAACCAGCCCCAGCCCACTCTTTCCCCTACACTCGGCAAGGTACATGGTAGATGTTTGCAGTCCTTGGCCCCAAGAGGATTTTGGTAGGAGTTGGAAGACTGGACAGCCTCACAGAAGAGTTTCTTCTTCTTTAGAAGTGAAGTTGAGGTAAGAGCTCAGCTGTGCTGATATCAGGGACAAAATTCACCTTTAGTGTCACCAAGTCCCTTTCTCTCCATTTTTCTTTTAAAAATACATGGAATTTTAAAGTATATAGGTGTTGCATATAGTCAGCTAGAGGGCAAACATGGCCTGCCCCAAGGACCTGCAGTTGAACTGGCCACTCTCAGGTTTGTTATTTGAACTTCCCCTCTACCAACATATTCCAGTGATAGGCAGGTAGTCAAGATAAGACTGACATACAGCCATCTAATAAATATAATAACCCCACAACATATAATTTTGCATCATTGGGTTTTGACTCTTTCTCTTCATTTTATTTCACCTCCCTGAGGACCCTTCCAAAGCCCTCAGCAGTTTTAAAAAGAAACAGGTTGCCTTCTGGAGAAATGTCACACATGAGAGGAAGAATGGCAAGTTGTTCTTGCTTTTTAATGCAAGTCAGAAACCAGAGGGAAATGCTTCCTGACCAAACTTAAAATCTGGTCATGAGTGGAAGCAGAGTGAATCTCCAGACTTCACAGCTGGTTGCTGCCTGCCTCCTGCAGCAGAGCTCCTCAGGGCAGGGGAAGGCTCCCTGGCCCCAGGAGGTCCCCCAGGGGCTTGGCTGGTTGCTGCCAGGTAGCTGCTTCTGAAACAAACCCTTCAAACAGAGCCACCTTTCCAGATTGTCCCCTTGAGTTTTGGCCACTGCATCACTTGCCAGAGAGGTGCAGCAGGACAGCAAGTGTGTGCATGCATGGATGTCCTCTCATTAAGTCCCCATGATGAGCTGACCACCAGACTTCCTTATGAGTTTTGTGCAGGGTAAGGCAACATGGATTTGTTCACCCAAATTTTACTTTCCTATAAAATGTACATGGTAAAATGTACATGGTAAGATGTACATGGCAATTGCCAAGGTCTAAACTTTCACTCCTCAAAGAGAAGTGCCTGACTCCAAGGAAGGCCCACAGCTATGAATCTCAAAAGGGTGAAGATCTCTCTCAGAGACCAGTATTTGGGTGCCTAATGTCTCTTTGACATTTCCCCAACTCTGAGCAATTGAACCTGACTTCTCTCCTTGACATACCCTTTTGACTTTCTCAAGTGGTTTCTCACTATTCTCACTGGTTGTTTCTGCACTATTTTTGATTGGCAAACTCTCTTTTCAAAGCAAGGAGACCCTCGCATTGCAGCCCTCCAGTTCTTCTATGAGAGCAGCCTCAAGAAGAAGAAAAGAACTGAGTTTTTTGTATTCATTTTGATTTTTGTGCACATAGTGTAATGAAGCAGCTAACCAAGGTCATGCAGCATAGTTTGCAAGAAGTAGCATCTTAATCAACCTTGTTGCATATGTCCCTGAGGTAGCCATCATAACTTGGCTTTAGCTGATGGTCTTTTATGTTCAGCAGTATCAGTTTTAAAAGGCTACACGGTGCTTTGTGAAGCAAAAAATTGATGCTCCTCATCTGTGACTCCAGTGCAGCCAATAATAGGTGTTTACTTTAAACACCTTTTTAGTAGCTGTATCTTGCAAATAGCTGTTAACTGATTAGGCTGTTAGATTAAATCTATTTGTTCAGTAGAGTAATCAGAACTAGGCTCATAAATATACATCATGTCACTCTGTACACAATATACCTTTTCAAGGAAATCTTGCATGCTGCCGTAACCTACCAATATTTATGTATTTTGCTACATTTTAGAAGCTTACAGAAGGGACACTTCATGGTGGCTTTTGTTCTGCACCTAGATAATCTCAGGCTGCTCACAATGTGACCACAACATTTAATCAAACAAGTAAACGTACTTCAAATGAGTTCAGTTTGCCTATAAATAATGCCCATTAAACAAATATGACCATTACAGCCATGTAATATGATTTTGTTCTTAAGTGGGTGACAAAATAAACAGTTTGAGCTGCTATACATATTAATAACTGCTCCTGAGCAAGGGGCTAAGAGCGCTATTCATTGCTCCCAACAGCCTCCAGCAATGTGCCAGGGGCTTCTGGGGGCTGCCCTGGCTGTGGATTAAGTGCCTGTCCTCTCAAAACTGGTGTTTCCCAGAACTGTTATGATGGTGAAGACGCTCAGCTGTCTTTTGAGATGGTCATCTTTAAAAGGAAGGAATGCCACAAAATGAGCAGAAAAAAAAAAAAAAGCCTCAAGAGTAGACTTCTACCCAGCATGAGGGGAGAGAGGAAGGAAGATAGTTTTTTAAAAAGGATGCTGTTTCATATTTCAATTTTATTGAATTTTAAACTTTGTAATTAATTATGGAAGAGAAGTGCGCTGCTTTCTTGTTGAGAACTTCTTCAATGTTTGGCTCATTTGGACAGTTTACCACATGAGTTTTTATTTAGTTTTGTTTCCATTTCACACAAAGCCACACACTTAATCTCAGTTTGCTCAATATTTTGGTTGGAGTTTCTTCTTTCTGTTTAATGAAAAAACAAAATCTTCTGAAAATAAGATTTTTTTCAGAAAGAAAACAGTTCCCAGGAGAGATCATATTTATTTATTCTAACAGTTTCTCCATCAAAGAATAATAGGGAAGTTTTCATCTTTAAAGTAGAAAAGAAAACTAGACATAACACCTTAATTCTTTTTGATTGGCGTCATAGCCTGTTTTACCCCACTTGTTTAATGTATTTACACATAAAACAAATGAAGGCTGAAATTTGTGTGACACATTTATAACCTGAATGAGTTTAAAACATTTATAATTATGACTGCTATATACAGTTAAATAGGTGTTTAATCCTTCCTGCTGTGAAAATTGAAAATCTGAGTTAATAAAGATCTATTTGGCTGTGCTTCCTCTATCTAGGTGTAAAAACATCAAAAGAAGGAATGACAGGCATGAAAAGAAATATGAAGAGACTTCCCCAAAGTGAAATATATGAAGTGATAGTTAAAGAGAGGTGGAAAAGAGCAGAGATGGTGTTAAACATTAGTAGGTAGAAAAAGGGGGAAGCAAGAAGCACCCAAAACAGCAAATAAGTATATCCAGAGCATGTCCTGTACTCCTGAGAGTGCTTCTGGATGTACCTTCTCCCTGGCACGACTTGAAAATTCCTCTGTAAACACAAGCTGCTAGTTATAACCCTGCAGCTGTCAGCATTTAGCAAGCTATAGTTTGTCATCTATATTCAGCTTCCATTTAGCTTCTAGTAGCATGGTGTGCTTGTAATCACATTTGTTTCAATAAGGGAAAAATTAATGATTCTGTTTTGTTCTATCCAGAATAATCAGAGACAGCAAAGTCCTAAAGCAAATGGGTTAAATTAATATTGTCTGAATGCCCATGTCAATATTTTTCTGACTTAAACATCCACGTTATACCATAATTATAATGCTACTGAAAAACATAGGCTAATGCTCTTTATGTTTCACAATGATACTATTTTTCTATTAATTAAAGGAAAATCAGATCTTTCAACAATGAATATTGTTTGCTAAGTGCTTAACTACTTTAATGGAATGTTTTTGTAAAGAGATTTGCAGAAGGGACATGCTACTGCATACGTGAGAGGACAGACAATGTTTGTGTTCTCAGTTGCAAATAAACCTTTTTGTTTTTCCTAAACATTGGAATGTTCAGAAAATCATAGAATCATAGAATGGTTTGGGTTGGAAGGGACCTTAAAGACCATCTAGTTCCAACCCCCCTGCCATGAGCAGGGACACCTTCCACTAGACCAGGTTGCTTCAAGCCTCATCCAGCCTGGCCTTGAATGTTTCTCTCCATGTTTTTACCTTGACTAAGAAGAGTATTAACTTAATAAATATACAAAACAATGCTAAACTACTAGCACTGAAATAAACTAGAGCCTGACAGAAAAGATATTTGCTTATACAGCAGCTAATGCTTCAGATTAGTCAGGCTCTTCCATTATAATTTGGCAGTAAAAGGTCAGAAAAGTTTTTTTCTCCTCTTAGATATTTTTCTTACTTCTCTATTTAGAGCTAGAGCCTACAAGAACTTTGCAGTAAGATTTAATATGGTCAGGCAGTGCCATCTGCCTAAAAAACAAGGGATTGTGGAAACTCTTTGGTTTTGCCAGGCTGCTCCATGGGTTCGGTTATCGCTCTCAAGACAGGGCTGGAGGCTGAGTGTGGGCTCCTCAGCTTTAGCCTTCTGTTTTAGACTTGTAGGTCTTAGACTTATGTATCAAAAAATAAGTTGAGAGAGCTTCAGAATCTAAAATTACTGATTTTTCAAGAGCAAAGTGGAAGATAAAGGACTCCAACCAATTTTGAAGAAGACTAGGACTGTTTAAACAGAAAATAATGAAAAGGACTTCTCATCTACCCGCTACACAAGACATGGCCCAGTGCAAGGCTCTGGGAGCCACTGCTATTCTGGTGTGAGGACACCTCACTATACAGTTTATTTCATCAAATGACATTCCCATTTCAAGGGAAGTCTAATGACAAAGTGTAATCCTATTAGAAGTATAGTTACAAAATAATTTCATCCTTCATAAATAATGAAATGTTAATTTCTTACGCATCTAAATAAATGAAGGTGTTTACAATTGCCCTTTTTTTCTTCCCTGCAGCTTTCCCTGTACAGAAAAGAAAGAAACAGTTGTAAATGTATCTCAGCATTAGGAAAAACAGTACCTGTGCTGCATACCTGCATGGATTTGAGACCTCAGTAAGGATGCAATTGTGCTGTGAATCTGTAAATGGCTCTTGCATAAGGAGCAGCTGGTCAAACAGTATCCGTGTTTCCATGTATATCTTCATGGTTTGTGTTATTCTGGCCACAGTGGTTGGAAATTTGACAGTTATCATCTCAATATCACATTTCAAGCAGCTCCATACGCCTACGAATTTCCTGATACTTTCAATGGCTACAGTAGACTTTTTGCTGGGATTCCTCATCATGCCTTGCAGCATGGTGCGCTCTGTTGAGCACTGCTGGTATTTTGGGGAGCTCTTCTGCAAGATCCACACAAGCACGGACATTATGCTGAGCACGGCTTCCATCTTCCATCTCTCCTTCATATCCATCGACCGTTACTATGCTGTGTGTGACCCTCTAAGATACAAATCAAAGATAAATACTTTTGTTATCCTGGTCATGATATTTGTCAGTTGGATAGTCCCTGCTGCTTTTGCTTTTGGGATGATTTTTCTAGGCCTAAACTTGCGAGGGGCAGAAGATATTTATAATCACATGTATTGTGCAGGAGGATGCTTTGTCATTTTTAGTGAAACTTCAGGTGTTGTGGCCTCCACAGTGTCTTTTTACATCCCTGGCTTTGTTATGCTGTACATCTACAGGAAAATATACGCTGTAGCCAAGCAGCAGGCAAAATCCATTGATGCAATTAGCCAAAAAAAAAATGCGATTTGAAATAAAGCACCATGTTTCATTCTGCAGAGAAAGAAAGGCTGCCAAGACATTAGGCATAATAATAGGAGTGTTTCTCATTTGCTGGAGTCCATTCTTCTTCTTTACAGCAACCAATCCATTTATGAATTATGTGATACCTCCTATTCTCATTGATGCTTTGGTTTGGTTTGGTTATTTAAATTCTACATTTAACCCAATTGTTTATGCATTTTTTTACATGTGGTTTCGCAGGGCATTAAAGATGCTTCTGTTTGGAAAAGTTTTTCAACAGGACTCTTCCAGGACTCATTTGTTTTTAGAGTAACATGCTCCAAATGGTCGGATTCGTGGCTTTGGACTTTTTCCTGGAGGCTGAACTCCTGGATGCAAGAGCTGAAAATGAAGGAAACACCTATTTGTTTACATATTGACCAAATCTGGTTTAAGCAAATAAGCAATTATTGTGCTTTATGTCTTGTTTCATTCCAGACTGGGATTTGTACATGTTTTTTTGGTTATAGCTATTTATACACAATGCTCTCAATCATTAAGAAATTATTCTGATAAAACAGAATAATTTCTTGAACAAGGTGTGTTTATATTACAATATTTATGCGTATTTATTGTCCTCTAGAAAGAGCAGGCCTTTCCTTTGGAATTTCTAGATGTCTCTGAGTAAAAACCCCAAGTTTTTAAGTTCTCTCCCTCCCTTTCAGTATGTGTACAGAGGTCAAAACAGGCCCATATACAGCCATAACCGGACGCCCCGTGGGGAAGGTCGGACACAGGAAAGTCATGGTGCTCCTTCTGTTTCCATTTCAACTAGTGCTTGTGACTTATGAGTCTGTCACTTAAAGGCTTTGCTGCTTAATGAGACTAAAAGCATGTTTAAAAGGTCAAATACAATGTACAGAATGAAAAGCAATAGTGAAAAACACCACTGAACCTGAAAATGCCAGAAAATAATGCTCGTCTAATGAATGTTTCGATGTAAAGTATTCATCAGTTTGTGTCTACAGAACCCTTTTTTTTTTAGCTTGGATATAAAGCTATTTTATCTGCTGGCAATGCTGTGACAGCTGGTGAGGAAAGTATATAGAGAATTGTCATAGAAATGCAATGGTTGACCTGAATGGAGGGTGCATGGGCAGGGTCAATGTAGAAGCACCAGGAGGAGCTGCAGAAGAAGGGCTATAGGAATGTTTTGGGGTGATGGTGCTTGGGTGAGCAGGCTGTCATGGTTACATCTGTGTGCAGCTTCTCAGAACACCCAGACTGGGACACGAAGGACAGGCAAGTAGCACATGGTCACCAGCTGAAGAAGACTCATAGGCTGTCATTTTTTTAATCTATGACCTGGCTTTTCTAGAATTAGCATATCACCAAACAGAAGGAAATAATACCCGTGACCTGATCCTGTGACATCTGGTTGGACGATGGACTAGTCCTGGAAATGGACAGAAAAGGATTAGTGAGAAGAATGAGAAAGAAATTATGGAGAGAAACAGATGACTCTGTACTGAAGTAAGAGCTATGCTCAGCAGTAAATGAATTCCTCCATTCACATTGCTGGGATAAGTGCACGTTGTATGTGTATCTTGTCTTTCTTTTCTGTGTCCTGTAGAGCACTGAAGCACTCCACACCATAGAGCATAAAAGTTGAGCGATGCTACATTTCAGCAGTGCAAAATCAGGATCCAAGACTGTCTCTATTACTGTTTCATTACCGTCTCATAAGTTAGCACTCTCCAAAATGACTTAAAAAGGAAAAATGATATAGACACCACATGGGCACTAATCCTTGTTAGTGACAATATGACTATTTTAATACTTTATCTCACTGAAATAAAGTAAGTTAAGATGAAAAATCTATCTTTCTGATAAATGAATGATTGATTCTTTCCTTCTGTCATCCCCAGTGAGGCTGGCCTGACGTAGTCCATTTTATCATGCCCAGTGTTACCTTCTGAAGAAAACTGTATGATCATTCAGACATCTTGATCTCTCTTGAAATAGCAATTTCAGAAGCGCTTCATGTGATGCCTCCTTTCTTCTGGTGGTGTTATAGATTGGAGGAGAGTGACCTTTCCCTATGAGATATGTTTCCCATCTGAGGTTTTTTAATTATAGTTAGTAAGTTCAGCACACATTAACATAGTTTAGGAAGTCAATGGAGATGTTTCTTTCCCCTCATCCACTGTCCACCTATCTCCCTCAAAATCTGGAAACATTACTGTTTTTCCAGAGAACTTCAGGTGTACCAGAGATCATAACTGGTCAGTCTCTCTTCATAAGTGTTCTGGCATCTTTTTGGAATTTTTTTCTGGTTACAGGAGGAGTCTGTGAATTAATATGATTCCAGCTTGCTTGAGGGATGGCCTCAAGTTCAAGTAGAGCATATGCCTGTGCAACCTGCACCTAGACCCTAGTGTAAAACTAATCTACTTAAAACCATAAAAACCAGACCCACATTCCTGAAGGCTGATAGCCACCTAACTTAAATTTAGACATCTAAAAGTTAGGCACTACATCTGCTCTTGTCATTGGTAGCTCTCTTTATACTCACTGTAGAAAACCAGTCATCTTCACAGCGTGTTTTATCTCACCAGCTTATCTGTTTTTAGCTAAGATTAATTGTCCCTGCAGATACTCTTTCTCTCACTACCAAGAGGGATCTTCCAGTCATAAGAATAGGTTTCTTGATTCTACATATAATTGTTAGGTAGCTGAGATGAGGATTACTCAGCATAGGTGAATCCCACACTATGGAAAAGCTGGGATGATTGTGGGACTCCAAAAATGCTTGTGTCAAAGGCCACTTTCTGGAACTAGCAGTTAGATGTCTTCTCTAACTTTCTTGACTAGCAAGAGACCTGAAATGAGATTTTGGATTGAGGCAGTGATCCATGGAACTACTACTGAAGGTTTGTCTAAATAGCTGCACCTGGGAGATGGTGGTGGGACAGTGGAATGCGGAGTCCTAGAGGAACACACACAGTTCCCTGACGTCCTGCCCTGGATCACATTAGGAGTGAAGCAGGTCAAAAATTAACATCAGCCAGTAGGTTATCCTGAGGAGATGACCTGCCAAGGAGGGCAGATAGGGAAACCTTGGGTTAGGGGAGTCTCAGCCATCCTAAACACACCTTGCAGAAGTTTAAAGGGTATCATGGTTTAACCCAGGTAGGCAGCTCAGCCACACACAGCCCCTTGCTCATTTCCACCCAGTGGGTTGGGGGAGAGAATTGGGAGGGTAAAAGTGAGAAAAGTCTTGCGTTGAGATAAAGGCAGTTTAGTAAGTAAAGTGAAAGCCCACAAGCAAAGTAAAACAAGGAATTCGTTCACTATTTCCTGTCAGCAGGCAGATCTTCTGCCATCTCCAGGAAAGCAGGGCTGCATCACTTGTAACAGTTACTTGGGAAGACAAACGCCATCACTCCAAATGTCCCCTTTCCTTCTTCCCCCAGGCTTTTATTGCTGAGTATGACATCATATAGTATAGGATATACCTTTCGTCACTTGGGGTCAGCTGTCCTGGCTGTGCCCCCTCCCAGCTTCTTGTGCACCCCCAGCCTCCTCACTGGTGGGATGATGTGAGAAACAGAAAAGGCCTTGAGGCTGTGCAAGCACTGCTCAGCGATAGCTAAAACAGGGGTATGTTACCTACACTGTTTTTCATCACAAATCCAAAACAGCGCTACACAAGCTACTATGAAGAAAATTAACTGCATTCCACACAAAATCAGTAGAGGAGGCATCCCAGCATCATGGCTGCATGAGATCACCACAGTCTATTTAGTATAAATGGAAATAGTAGAAGAAGAAATTTTCAGTGTGTAGACCACCAACTCTCCAGCAAGCTAGTCTAGTCAAGATGCTACTAGTATTTATGCTCTGCAGAAGTAACAAGGGGCTTCCACACACAGACTGCTTGTGACCTTCAGCCACATCTAGAAGATATTTCTCCTTTTTCTTAATAATCTAAAAGTTTAAGTCAGTTTTGTGTACGGCCCAGCTCAGAAAATTTCAGCAATAACTTTTTCCTCTAGCGTCCTGTTACCTAAAGGTGGCATTTTCCCAAAGAGCCTCCTTGCCTTCTGTTTAGAGACTGCCTTCTCTGGCAGAGCAAATTTAATGAAATCCCAGGTTACTTTCTTTCATTAGCTCTAATCACTGGCAGCACAAAGCTATTTCTCACTGTGAATGGGGTGTACAAATGAGATGTGTTAATGAGGCCGCAGGGTCTCTATTTGAAGCCAAGATTTTGATAAATTAGGAGAACACAAGAAATAAGCTTCATGTTGCTGTTTGATCAGATTATGAGTTAGGTCTGGTGAAGCAGAATGTACCTGGCTGTGATCTCCAAGTGTCATTGTGTAAATGAAGTGCAAAGGGTATTGTTAAATTCCTTATCAACACATTTAATTAGTGACCTTATTAGACACTTCCCAGATGGCAAACTTTTTCAAAACAAAGGAATCTCCAGTGGGTGATTTCATATGTTTTAACTTCCCTGAAAACTTGGGCAAAGCAATTAGTCCAGCATAATGAAAGGATCTGTTTTACCAGTAAAACTCTGTCTGTTCATTTTGCCACCAGTGAGCACAGTCCGCAACATCACTTTCCTCTCATGCTTTGTACAAAACTGACAGTCAATTCTGGTCTCACAGCCTGTCCCTTCTGCCTTAGTGCCTGTAGCTCGTGTTTTGGTGGTTGTAACACAGTGCTCCAGCCTGTGGCTGCCACCTGCTATGGCCTCATGCACAGTGGTCCTGCCTGCAACAGAGCCTCATGGTCTGTCCTTCAGTCATGAGATGCAGCAGGACAGGGGAAGAGGAGGAGCGTGGATGGTCTATGCAGGACCCTTCCAGAAGTTTCACAAGGAAATCCTCACTCCAAAACAGAGTATTTTAAACAGATAGATAAAAGCATACATTAGTATATGGTTCAGACAGAAAAACTGAGCTCTCAAACTGTGTAAATATTGCAAAGTGTATGGTTTCCTTAAATTATTAACTCATCCAGGCTGTGCCCACTGTGCACTCTCTGTCCTCTACCCATTCAACAAGGAAGAAAATAGTAGATACAGTCATACAGTCAAACATAAGATACTTTGTTTTCTACAAAAGGCTTTTACTTTGGTTTTTTTTTTTTTTTTCTGATCACCTTAGTTAACTACAACATTACTTCCACACTACTGCACCTAAAGACCTAATTCAGAAAAAGACTATGCTTATCTGTAAGCACTTTTTGATTAGTCTGTTTCCATTACACATAGCCTAAATTTGATAAACTTCTATGATTAAATGACTGGCTTGGTAGATGAGGGGAGAGCAGTGGTTATTGTCTATCTAGACTTCAGTAGGGTTTTCAACACCACCTCCCATAATATCGTCATAGAGAAGGTAATGAAGTATGGGCTGGATTAGCAGACAATGCAGTGTATTGAAAACTATCCAGGCCCAGGGAGTGGTGATCATTGGCACAAAGTCTAGTTGGAGGCCAGCAACTAGTGGTGTACCCTAGAAGTCAATAGTGGTTCCAATCCTGTTTAACATCTTCATAAATGATCTGGATGATGAGGTGGAGTGTACCCTTCCAATCTCAACCATTCTGTGATTCTATGAAATTTAATTCCTATAATATTTCCTTCTTTGTAGGTTTTTAAACAAGATCTTTTCACCCTCATGCTGCCACTTTAAATCAAACCAACTGCACGAGTAATTGGAAATGTTTCTTTGTGATGACTATGCAATAGCCTTTGTAAAAAGGCCTTTCTTTTATAAAGGTTTCAGTTTCTGTACATTTGCTAGCAGTTTTTAGACACTTCATTTCTGACAGAAGAGGTGACAAACTTCCCCCAACACTGTCTTCTATCCCATGCTGAAGGAAGACCAATGGTGAGGCATATGGGACACTGCTTTCTGAAGGTAATGCTTTTTGAAGTGTAACCTCTATCCACAGATTTATTTATTTTTTAAATCTCATATAATTGTGTCTGCACAGATTTCTCAATTAATTATTGTTTTAGTAACTTATTTTAATAAAGGTTCATCTGTATGAAGCTTGCATATCTCTTGATTACTTACAAATAAAGTTACTAAATACGTCTGTCTCAAAAATACTGACAAATCTCAAAGATAACATATTTCTGCTGTACAAAATGCCAAACATTTTACTATTTTTGGAGTCTAGAAATTATTTTGCTGTAGATATTCCCAGAGATTTGCATTTTATTTCCAAAAGAAAATTTCCTTTTTTGTCTCTAAAGCAGCTGCCATAAAGGTAGACTTGTTTAAATGCTCTTACTTGTCCCTTAATCCCTTTCAAAACCCATGATTATTTTCTGCCTTGTTCTTATAACATGCTGTATATCTCATTCAATAAAAATCCAGTCTCTGCTGAATAGCAGTCATCATGGCCCTTGGACTTGTAATGCATCTTCAATACTACTACTTCAATAGTTCAATACCTGCATAAGGGTCAGCATTAAGTTGGTACATTCACCTCTGACCTCAGAGGACTCCATTTATTCACTTTATAGTGAATTAATTTTTCTATTTTTATTTTTATAAGTAATAGATTGTCCAATAACAATTGACAGATTGACACTTCTTTCTATCCATTTCTGTAATGCATGGAGAATATTTTTTGTGCATTATGTAAAAGGTGCATATACAGCCAGCATGACAGAAAGTACTGTTTCAGCCCATTAAATTACAGGATGGTAATCTTCTTCAAAGTTATTAAACATTTAATTTCTAAATTTCATTAGAAATGGTATTTATTAAAAAAATGTGAAAGATAGATATAATGTTTTGACCACTAAAATAGGTAGAAACCAGAACATATTTTCTTTAACTTTACCTTCAGCATCTCCCTTCAAAGACTTTGATATGACTTGTATCTACCTTAAGTCACTAAAATAGCTCACCTATACATAAGGGTAAATGAATTAATAGAGCAAACAAAAATAATGCTCTTGGGAATACAGACACTTGGCTTTGTTTATCTTCTGTTGATGTAAACCCCTAAATTATATATATATTTTTAACTCAAAATCTCCTGGGCCTTAAATGTAGTGACATAGAAGAAAAATAAATTCCCACCTTTCATTAATCTGAGACAAGATACAAGTTGGGGGTCTGCCTTTTACAAATATTGCACTTTTGCAGGACAATAACAAACCAGGAGAATGTCTGCTGAAATAACCTGTTGGTGGTATTACTAAAACAAATGAAGGTAGGATTAGCCTATAAAACTGACTACCAAACGTTCTTTTTAATCTTTTGATGCTCTGTTCTGTTTTTATTTCATTTCAGGGTGATAAATGTTGGAAAAAGTCAATGGACCAAGCTGCTTCCCAAGTTCCTTTTAAACGGGTTACGTTGCTGAGGAGAAGGGTATCCCTTTTTGCTTCTGTTTCTAAATACACTCTTAGTCTCAAACAGGAATCAGGAAAAGATACAGCAGAAATGGGTCTGGTTCCCCCCAGATAAATGAAGGAAATTCCCGACCCTTGAAAATATTCACAAGTGTACTCATTTATAACTACTGCAGCTGGACCACAGTCTCTTACAGGAGACAAAACTCAACCTATCTCCACTCCTTTTCAGTTTGTGGAATTATAATGGTAGAAAACAAGTGTATATGCAGGGAAAGAAAAGAATATTTATTATCATACCAATTTCACAACTAATTTCCATGAGATATGTTCATTGCTAGTACTTCATAATCCACAGCAGGTGATCTTAGCATCATAAATAATTTGTAAATTATTATTTATTTGTAAATTAAGCAGCTGATTTGTAAACCTTAAGATGATTGTTTAGGTGAATAGCTCATTAACTGAAACCTCCAAGAAAGCCCAGGTACATGAGCTCGCATAACATTTCTCCTATTGAAAAAAGATCAACATTCTAAGATTGAAGAGGCAAATAAATCCTATACAGTATTTACAGACTGAAGTGAACTTGAGGGATTTCTTTGTCTATACATCTGTTTCTTCCACCACTTTAAAATTATTAATATTATGATGTATGTAAAATACAAGAACTGTATTTTACAAAATGCTCCAGATGCAATAGAATTCACAAAACAGAATTGATGGTATCATGTAATTTAGTTAATTTAAGAGATAATTAAGTTTACTTTCAGCTGCTTTGTTTTAGACACTATTTGCAATGAATTTTATAATAGTTTCCAGTTATCAGATTTCATGTACCATTTCAGAAAAATAATGGGTTGCACTTGGTCCCTATTTAAACTAAGAGAAAGTTTGCCTCTGAATTACTGCATTTCACTCAGTAATTTAATTCATGCTCTTGAGTTACATTATCTTGTATTCTCAGGTTAGGATTTGGAATCTGTTGGAAACTCGTGAAAATTAAATCTGCCTGTGGAACTGCAACTTCAACAGAAAAATCTAATAAAGGATTAATTATGCTTTCTCCAAATATCTCAAGGGATTTGACTGATTGCTCTGAGTTTGGAAATAGATCCTGTCCTGAGAGCTTTAGGTCACCAGGAGTACGAGGGGTAATGTATCTATTCATAACAGCAGCCTTCATTCTCACCATCTTAGGGAATCTGGCCATAATCATTTCCATCTCGTATTTCAAGCAGCTTCACTCTCCGACCAATTTCCTCATCCTGTCCATGGCCGTCACAGATTTCCTGCTGGGCTTTGCCGTTATGCCCTACAGCATGGTGAGGTCTGTGGAGAACTGCTGGTACTTTGGGCTGACATTCTGCAGAGTTCATTACAGTTTTGACCTGATGCTCTGCTTAGCTTCCATTTTCCACCTTTGTTCCATTGCCGTGGATCGGTTTTATGCAATCTGCCACCCTCTGCGTTACGGCAGCACCATGACTGTCGCAGCCATAAAACAGATCGTAGCCGTGTGCTGGTCCCTGCCCGCTGCTTTTGCTTTCGGCGTCATTTTCTCAGAAGCTTATGCATCTGGAATTAAGGGCTATGAAACGCTGGTTAAATGCTCGAGCTTGTGCCCTATCATGTTCAACAAACTGTGGGGGGCTGTTTTGTTTACAGTTGGTTTCTTTGCTCCTGCTTGTACTATGATAGGGATTTATGTTAAAATTTTTACAGTCTCCCAAAGGCACATATGTGAGTTGAATCAGGCACACAGGCACACAAAAAGTGATAAGAAAAATGAGCTTTCTAAGAGCAAAGATAGGAAAGCTGCCAAGACTTTGAGTATAGTTATGCTGGGTTTCCTGATATGCTGGTTTCCTTGTTTTTTTGTAATCTTAATTGATCCATTTTTAAATTTCTCTACTCCTTTACCTTTGTTTGACACTCTAAACTGGCTTGGGTATTTAAATTCTTTCTGCAATCCATTAATATATGGCTTTTTCTATCCATGGTTTCGGAAAACATTTAAATATATCTTAAAAGGAAAAATATTGAACCCTCATTTTCGTACTATAAAACTTTTATCTGAAGAATAGTCATAATAATAGGTTCTACTACTGACAACAGCTCTAGAAATGAAGAAGAAACAGTGGATTACTGGATATTCTTTGCTCAGTAAACAGTCTGAAATGCACAATATGAATTTGATGAGTCAGTCCTGTAAAATTATCTCATCAAATATTTCTTTAAGAAAATCAAACTAATTATATATAAAATTTATTTACCACTTGTGTTCACTCTTAATAAGTGATACACTACCTTTTTATAGTGTTTCAGAAGTTTAAGTCTTTCCAGAAGCCCTTAATGCACTGACTTTTTTTTAATTCAGGAAGTATTTATATACAGTCCATAAACTCACTATTTCCCCTTGTATGCGTGCAGCTAATCTTTCTCGAGGTTCACCATCAATAATCTCCTAAACTGAATATATCCCAGGTTAATGTGGCAACAGTCCTTGTTACCATGCTGTGACTGGGACATTAGCAGATGTATAGAGTCTGCTGTTGTTCCCAAGAAAATAGAATTTGAGTGTAATTTTGGATGGAAGTTGATCTTTTCTCCTGAAAACAACAGAATCAGGTTTTCAGCCCTTATCCTTCATGTGCCTCATATTCGGGGAGGAGTAGCGCTCACACTCACATATGTGCTTGTCCTTTCTTGGTTTAGACATCAGGCTCCAGATGTTATAGAATATGCTTTCTGACAGCTCATCCCATGTTCAGCCCACCACACTTCAGCACTGAACTGGAGCCTCTAGTTGAGGTCGTTGCCAGAGCTTGTCTGTAAGTCACCGCCAGAGTTCACATCAATTACAGCCTTAAAATAACGTGAGCTGAGTTATTGTTACTGAACACAGCTACTGCAGGGGTTTTATTGTGAATTGTACCTGAGTTACCTTTCATGGTGTGCATACAGTGTATACTCTTCCCATATTAAAGTCTGACTACCAAAAAGCCACCCACGTGTTTATTCACTTTTTGGTTTATTGCATCTGTATTAGTATGGCATGCCAGTGATAGCTGCTCATTTTCTTTGCTGAAAACATTTTAATGGACCTGTGATAACATGAACGTGTTCTGTTTTGAATCTGGAGAATCTCAATTTCACCCCAACCCTGGAACACTTGAGACAGCAGGGAGCTGGAAGGTCACATGCTTGTCTGGAGTGGTGTGTAAGGCTTTCACCTTTCATAATAAGAATCATAAACTCCAAGGTTTTTTAGGTTGATGTATATACTCTCTCTGTGCACAGTTGCCAGTAGCTGAAAAGACAGAGCAGGGCTGGATGCAATAAAGACTTTAGGCAAGTAGAAGCTGGTTGGTACATTGTCCCATATCATCGTTCAGGAAGACCCCTGGAATAAATCTGAGGGCAGTGGGAGCAGTGCTCAGGAAGAACAAGAAAGCTGAGTGGCAGGTTGCTTAAGGCAAATGGTCCAGCTCTGGAGAGATGGACACCTTTAACACACCCCAGCTCTGACTTTCAGAGCTTGTGCTGTCACCTCAGGTTTGTTTAGACTCATCATAATCTATTTTTGCTTCTGCAGTGCTTTTCCAGGGGTCAGCTCTGTGGAAGCTCAGGTGAAGTGGAGGGCAATCTTTGCCTACATTTCACACAATACCTTACTGGCCAGGATACCATCTGGGATGCTATCAGAAGATGCAGAACTTTCTGCTGCTCCTTTTGGAGCTGAGCCACATGAAATATGCAGTGTTTGGGGGCAATATGGAGAGCCTGCAGTGTGCTGGTGCCAGCAGGGAGAGGCGAGCTCCATGATAGGTGATGGGAGACATGACAGAGACAGTGTCACAGCCAGCTGTGCCAGGTCATGTCTGCGTGTGGCTCAATGTGGCTTCTTCAGACAAACTTGTGTGCCATCATACCAGTCTTTATGTAAAAATAAGTCCATGGGGGGTTTATATTGAAAGCTAACAAATGCTAAAGGTCCTTGATATCCTTTCAGCAACTAAATCATTAGTCAGATGACAGGACACAAAAAATTAGATATAACACTAGACTTGGAGGCAACTACAGATGCTTTTTAAGTGTCTTCACAATGTTTGCTGCCAGCAGTATTTGCCACTGTACTCAACTATTCTGTAGAGTGAATTTTAATCCCTCCTGTTAGATACAGAACAATGTGTGAAGTTGATGTTAAGTGTCTAACTAAGTCTCTAAATCCACATTTAAGCACTTCTGAAAATTCTTCTACATATTAGATGCCTAGCTGGTGATATATGATGCAGCTGGAAATGTTTTAAGTATGATTAAATTACTTTATTAACATATAGCACAAATCATTCAGAGTCAGCCCAATACATTCCATCTTCTAAAAGACAACATTTTGTCCAGACTGCAAATCTTCAGATAACAACTTGCAGCTGTCTGTGAGGCTTCAGCGTGTTGTGTCCTTGTGTGTGTTCAGTGTCTACCCTTGGATTTAGTCAAGCTTGCTGCCCAACTTGCAGCCTGCAGCTAGATCTTCAGTAGTTCTTCCAGCCACAGGGTCTTGCAGATCTGTCAGATGGCGGGATATGGTTCCTGAACAACTTTGTGGCATGCCATGCTGTTCCACCTGCTGTTAAACTTGATGCTGGTGCTAAGCCAAGCACTGCTTTACACAAAACCTAGGGCGTCAGAGTAACAGGGATTTCTTGTGCACAGAAGAACCCAAGTGTCTGTGGGTTTTGCTATAACATACTAACCACTATCAATTCAATGGGGTACACCATTGATGTTCAGATGCAAGCACTGCAGATCTCTTAATTTCTTCCTCTCCTTAAATATCATGATAACTCGATTAGGTTTATATTTTCTAAAATGCATGCTCACTCATTAATCTATTTTTCCCAAACTACAGTGAGTTGTTTTAGCATGAATCCTGGTCTATATCAAATCCAGATTGTGTTAGGACTTCTTGTATCTTTTTTACTGCGAATGATGCCAGCAAGAGCTAATGTTGCCCTCAGAGGATTTATTTCCAGTCCTGGATTCAGGAAAGAGTTCAACTCCCACATACAGGTGGGCACCTCAAGTCTGAGAAGAGCATCTCCAGGCCCTCTTCCTCTCTGCTACATCTCAGTTTGCACATGCAGGACAGCAAGACTCACTTAAGAGCATCCCAGTCAGTTAATCCACACTCAGTGTCCCTTTTGCATTGCCTCTAACAGCGACATTCAGAGGTGTCTTCAAAGCCAGTGATCTACATTCAAACAATTGTTAGATTTTTATTCTTAAAAGGTATGCAACACAGTAACTCGCAGGTGTTATCTGCCGTGCCTGCTTGTGCTCAGAACAGTTAAGTTCATTATACTTTTTTTTTCTTTTGATCTTTTCTGTTGCAGCCTAAACTGTGAGAAAGCATTTCCTACCCCCTTGTGGAGTCCACAGGCAAAAACAGCTTTAAAGAGAAAGGTCGACATCTATTACTACAGGGAGAAGAAAAAAAAAAAAAAAAGTTAAATCCTTGGGTTGCACAAACACCAGCTGAAAACTTATTGAGACATTGATTTATTGTTGAGAGCTCTGTGCTGATTTTTATTGTCTACCTTAATACTACAGAGCACTTCGCAAATATTTAGCAAGAATTCAATGATATAACTATGGTTCTGAACGCAGGCATGTTCTGGAGGTGAAGAAAGTGAACAATAACATAAAACATCCAAATGGCAATTCCCTGGAGACAATGCAGTAGCATTTCCAAAATAAATTCTTCAAGATTTAAATCAAAGGGTTTGGTTTACAGGCATTATTTTTTTTTCTATTCAAAATGAAAATATGCCAAAGAAGTCAGATAAGTTCAGGTAATGCTCAATAGTCAGCATCCAATTTTCAGTTATAATGTTTTTTGACAAAAAAAAAAAACAACCCACAACATTTTAATCAGCTTTAGTGAAAATTAAGTAAAAGAAAGTAACTGCTTCAAGAAACTCCTCACAAAAAGGCATATACAGCTGTAACTGTAACTATATTACAAGAATTTCTTTATTCTTCCACTGACATAACCTAATCATATAATCTTCCCACTGGATCAGTTCTGTGTCAGTCTTCATGACTCCAGCAGCAACAAAACATCAATGAAGCATTACAGGGAAAACCGACATAGAAAAGGATGTACAGTTTCTCAAGAGACAGCCATGAGTCTCTCTAGCTATATATAAAACAAGAACATCCCAGTTTTTCTTGTAAGAAAGGAGGAGTGTCATCAGTTGTATTTTTAATTAGATCTTTCTACCAAAGTGCACGATGGAGAAAATCCAAAGCAGATTTGGATTTTAATACAAGAAAGGATATTTAAACACAAAATAAAAATCTGGGAGTGCTTTGGGGTATAGACAGGTGTGGGAAGGAGAGGCAGGGCAAGGAGGCACTGTGAGGCAGGAAAGGAATGGAAAACAGGCAAATATTTGTTTGACCCCATTCTGGAGCAGCCTTCTCTTGCTCTGTGCCTGCAAGCAGAGGCTGTAGCTGCAGCAGCTCACAGACAGGGTGTCCTGGTTTTGTCTAAGACAGAGCTAATTTTCTTCTTGGTAGCTAGAATAGTATTGTGGTTTGGATTTAGTATGGGATTTGGTATGAGAAGAATGTTGATAACAGACTGATGTTTTGAGTTGTTGCTAAGAAATGAAGGACTTTTCAACTTCTCATGTTTTGCTAGTGTGGGACTAGCTAGAAGGACTTGTGCAAGCTGGGCAGGAGCAGAGCAAGAGCAACTGATCCAAATTGGCCAGTGGGATATTCCATATCATATAATGTCATGTTCAGTATATAAATGAGGGTTGGCTGGGAAGCTTTCTTTCTCTTCTCGGATTGCAGTTTCAGGATCTCTCTCCTCTCCTGGGATTGCTAGCTGGGAAAGAACTGGGCTTTGGTCAGTGGGTGGTGAGCAATTGCACTGTGCATCACTCATTTGTATATTCTATTATTATTATTATTATTTTAGTGTTATCATTATTATTTCATTTTATTTCAATTATTAAATTGTTTTTATCCCAATCTTCAAGTCTCCTTACCCTTACCCCTCCAATTCTCTCCACACTCCCTGGGGGGGCCGGACGAATGAGCAGCTGTGTGGTTTCTAGTGGCCTGCCAGGTTAAACCACGACACGAGGCCAGCTAGGAGGGGGTCAACTGGCCTGTGACACCAGCCTGCATAAGCATTATCATACCAGGCAGCTAAAGGGCTTCCAAGCTTGATCTTGCACTTGGGATCCTGCTCTCAGACACTTCAATTTCCGAGCCCATGAGTGACTGAAGTATGCTGACACTGCTGGTACCTGACATCAGTGGAGCTAAGAGCCAAGTTCTGTCTCTTTGTCCTTCAGATCAGATGCCAAGTGACAGAAGTGACAGTCACAGCACTTACAAATGTTACATTTGTCTCTAGACCTGATGTAACACTAATCATGCTGGTTTAAAGATATTTGAAGTTATAAAGAAGCATTTAAATAAATCACAAGAGGTAGGATTTGATCCAAAGAAGGGATTGTGTGCTCAATAACTTACTTTTTTGCCCAACCTTTTCCCTGCAGATTTTGTTCTTCAGTGTTTAAACAATTTTATTTTATCTGTTTTTCTTCCCCAGGACTGGCTGTGTTGCAATACTTCAGTGAATACTTCATGCTCCCAAATCATGACTTCATCCAGCCTCTGGAGCTCACAGCTGCTGTAGCATTACTTTGACTTTGTTTAGATTTTAGGGCCTAGAAATGCAAGATACAGTTAACAACTTAGGGCCTAGAAGTGCAAGGCGTGGGCTTTACCCCTGTGCTGTGCACACACACAGGTGGAAGTGCCCTGTCGAAAACAGGGGGAAATATTTGTGTGACTGCTTCCATCTGTCATCTCCAGCAATCCACTCTGCCACCAATTTTCTGGTCTGCTCCATGAGCAAAATTGATTTTTTCTCAGTGTCATGTTATGCCCCACAGCACAGCCAACCCCATCAAATTGTGCTGGCACCTTGGGGCTCTCTCCTGCAAACTCTACACATCCCATGATATCAGTTGTGTGTAGCACCTCACCTTCCTGTTTGATTTCTCCCTCTTGACTGTAATTATACCATCTTTGACCCACTGCATTACATCACCAAAATGGCCACCCCTATGACAGAAGTAATTTTCTTAGACAGCTAGTCAATTTTATTCTTATTCACCTCTAGCACGGTTTTCTCAGGATTAAATAATAACATTATTGGAGAATATATGTCCCCTATTCCCTGCAGCAGTTTCTGTGTTTCTCTCACACTTAACGAATGCTGAAGAGTGTTGGCTTCTCCCTTTGCTTCCTCTTTTCCAGGCCTGGTGATGGTAGAGATACAAGTCCAAATATTTTCTGTAGGAAGAAAACATTACTAAAATCTTCCATGTGTCACAAGAATTAGTACTCCTTCAAAACCAGAACAACGTAATGGAAATCCCATGTGTAATCATCAAAATCTGAGGGGTTTTTTGCTTCATTGATTGGTTGGTTTTGTTGTTGTTCTTGGCTGCCTTTCTTAAAATAGCTGATCTTTTTATTACCTTCTCAGCACCTAAGGGCTTGTGTAATGCTACCTTCTGGCTGGATTATTTCAGCTCTGCCTGTATCTCTATCATTTATGATTTGTTTTATCATTTGTTTCAAAAAAACTTTGAAAATGGTCACTGCAGGTGCAATATTCAGGCTCCACTATTTTCAGTGTACTCTATTGTCTTCCTGTAAAAACTTGGTTAACTAGTCACATTCTTTACAAATTAATTAGCAAGTCCCGGAATTACTTTCAGAAAACTTCGCAAATATTTATGTGTTCTTTTATCTTTAAAATATAAGCTTATACTGTCAAATCAATAAATAGGTAACCTATAGGTGGACTTCCATTCAGCAAGATAACACAATATCCTAGGAAATGGGGTGTCCAGATGCTAGGAAATGACCCAGCACACTGACAACCTAGCCAGGATACATTATCCAGATTTTCTGCAGTACACACAGAAACACAAGCTACATGGTCACAACACTGAAGAGCCGTTGTGCCCAAGGGCCAGAGCGAACTCTCAAGTTTAAGCCACATGAAGTAATTATTTAGATAATGTCTGAAAATTAGCACCCTAGTCATCCTGACAAGGGAACAGAATGGAGCCAAAACACTTTTTCCAGCTGAAGACACCCCATGGTCTTTATCTACTCACAGGACTCCAGACACAGTCTTAAAGCACTGGTAAACCAACCTCAGTCTGCTTTTGTAAATACAATTTTTCATTCTGTAACTGAAAAATATTTTAAATGTGGATTGATTCAGGGTATGATGGTCTAGCTTCTAAACAACTGCTTATCTCTTCATGTGCTGCTCCGCACCTCTTATGAAAACCAGTTATCACCAGAATAGTCATCTATGAATGTGGGTACATTTCCTCAGATGAATGAAAAGTAGGATTTTTTAAAAAGGACTAAATCAAACATAAATACCCCCCACCCCCCATATCATATTTGTCAAAGGTCTCATGGGCAAAGCTTCAGTTTTGTCTTCCCAGTGGTTACTGCACTGTCCCCCTTCCCCAAGGTCAGAAGGACAAAGTAGCAGTTGGGTGCTGCCCCGCAGCTGCTCTGTTGTATGAGTACAAAAGGAGAGTGCTCCTGTTTGGGGAAGCAGAACACTCCAGCGCATCTGGCTTTCTTGATATTTTTATGGGCAGAAAAGTTATTTTTACTCCTCATTGTGACCATTTAGCAGAAATCGGTATCTCATTCAAGTAACGCTATCAGCAGTGCAACGTTGCCAAGTCAGACAGGAAGAAAATGTCCTACAGGGTTTGAACATACATGGAGCAGCCCTTGAGTAGAACAGTTGCAGGCCCCACATCAGCCAAGCAAGGAAGAAATTTTTAGCAGAAGAAGACGGGCAATGAGGAGGTCTGCTTTCACCTCCCGTGTGCCTTCCTGCTCCTTGCACTACCCAGGGTGGCAGGAGCTGCCCGTGCCTAGGGAAATTGGGACACCTCTGCCCAGTCTCTGCCACTAAAAAATTGCCCAGTATAAAAAGGCAGCTTTGTATGGGCCACATCTCGATGGTTGAAGGCCATTTGATGCTTTGCACAGGCCGGACTACTCAGTCATTTGTATTTCAGTATTAACTCGTAATTAATTTTGTTCTGCCAGTGCTGTGCAGTACAATACCTAACTTTTCCCTTCCCTTTTTAGCAGCTCAAAATATTTTAAGTTTCTAATTTTTCTTCTGAAATGTGAATTAACAGGCCCTGTTAACACATTGATTGTTTTGATTAGAGTATTCCTAGCTGATATGTGTTTTGCTCGGTGCAAACAACAGCGAAGGGATTTGGGACCTCTGGGGAAGAGCTATATCAGTTGTACCTGGAGCCCTCTTTTGCAGTCTTGAGATTACCTTTAACACTTGTTATTAATGAATTCTTCTTCAGACAGGTCTTGAAACAGAGTATGTCACATTCAACTTTTTTTGCGTGTGTATTTTGACTTTTTCTGTCATATCTTTTGCAATTCCTCTGCCTCATGGCTAAACACTACATTCACTAAAAACTGCACTTTGGGTTCACATTCAGACAGAAAAAAATGATGACAGGGAATGCTTTGAAGATGATGAAATATTGGAATTTTTCACTTTATTGTAATATTTTTAATTTCAAATTTGACATAAGTGGAAAAGAAAAGGAGACAATAAAAGGATAATGAGATCAGTAAACTGAAAGAAAAACATTTTATTTTGGGTTAAGACAACCCTAGACTAAAATAAATACATGAGTTGTTCATTGCAAAGAAAACAGATAAAATATTTCAATTTATTAATTCCTTTCTTTTCCTTAACTTTGTGAACTAAAATAACCGTTTTTCACTCCTTCTCTAATCCACAATCTCCTTTGGTTTAATCCTTTAGTTGATCAATTTGGGCAAAGATGCCACAGATGAGGACAATGCCAGTAAGTTCTTATCTCTCCATCTTCGCTTCCACTTTTAACATGGTTTAAGCTGCCACAGGTAACTTCCAGAGATACTGCTTCTAAAACTGCTCATATAGGTTGTGTTCTATATGAACACTTGAGTGGAAAGAACACGGAACAACACATCAAAGAGCAGGAAAACATAAAAGCAAAAGTTACATAAAACCAGGATGCAGCAGGTGAAACAACTTCTTGTGAGTGCCGTGGAGAAGCGCTTTTCATCCTTACAAAACTGAAGGACAAATGCTGCTATTTGTGTAAGAAAAATGAACTCCCTGGGGAAACCCCTTTCTGCACAGAGGTGGGGTGCCCTACACCTAGCAGAATTTTAAGCTGGACTGAGTGAGTATGTACTCCACAAACATTGACACCACTCTGCAGTAATGACAAAACACTCATATATCTTAAATCAACTTCTTCAGAGATGATCACTGCTCACTACTGGGAGGGAGAGCAAAAAGCTGCACTATAGGCTATACAACCATGATACATGTAACAGAAGGTTTGAGGTTTAGGTTCACTAGCTTAATGTAGGCCATTTAAGTAAGCCCATAGCCTTTTCTTGCTATTATTTTCTATTTAGGGATCCCAGACTGACTCTTTTGGAAGCTGTAAGGAAAATTTTCACAGCAAAGGGGCACTGTTGTTTGCCCTCATAGAAAGTCTATAACTCTTTGCAGCTGCCTTGTTCTATTTTAAGGAACTCAAACTCAGAGGTTACTTAGAGGAACTTAAATCTTAGAGGTTATGTGAAGCAGTTTCAATAAAAAAGATATTGTCTATGCATGTCTTCACTCCAGGGAATCAAATCATATCAGACAGTACACTTTTCTTTCTATATTCTCCTGCTGACGGTGCATTTAACAGTTCAGTTCAGTTTGAGATTATATCCAGCAATTTTGTCTGAAGTCAGAAGGGTAAAGAGAAAGAACATCTTGAGTATGATTGGCATTATTCGTTTAATGATAGCATTCTTACTTTCTGAGTTGATACATGTTAAAAAGTTCTTTTTGTTCCAAAGTGTAAACACTTACATTGTCACTATCTGAGCCTTCTCCTTGTCGTGAACCGATCAGATGAAAAGAGAGGGGAAAATATGCAAAGTGATTCCAGCAAGAAACGTGTCTGGGAAGGGTGAGCTGAGAGTGTTTTGTTACATGTTGTTCCCTTTAGGGGTGGTGATACTCACATCAGAAGCATCATGATAGCTAGCTAGGGAGACAGGGTAAGTATTTTGACAAGGACATTATTTTACTTGAAATTTGAATGACAAAGTACTTGGATGAGAATGATACTTTATTGCACGTATACTACAAGAAGAATGAAAACTAATGAAAATGTCAGAGCACCAAGGACAAAAAACAATTGTTAATATCAAGAGCTATCCAAAAGCCTCTGACAATCTTAATATAAATTATCATTTAGTAAAGTGTGGAAATAGTAATAGGAGAAAGAGATCTCTGAAGTTTTATGGCAAGTCTCCAGCTAAGCACAGTGTTTCAGAGAACTATGTCCAATAGTTTTGCCTTTTGCACTGGGACTTTTACTAGTGTGGAAATGTTGCCTTAAATTATTGTTGAATCAAAACTGGAAAAAAAAATCTTGCTCTTGTAGAAGTTTAAAAATCCCTATAGTAATAGCTGGTACTTATGTCCTGACATAAAATGGAATGATATGGAAACTGATGACAAGGTTATCTCTTTCTTGTATTAAAAATTCAGCATAAAAATTGCCTCAGCCTTATTCTATCAGTCTCTCTGCTGGGTGTCAGCAGCCTTTGGCATAGAGTGCCTCAAAAACACCAAGAAGGAGGGGAGGGGAGCTGGGCAGCAGGCAACTTCTTAACCAAAGAAACTCAAAGTAGAGAAGACAAAGGACAGTGGTCATATTAGAGAGCTTGTGAAAAACTAATTGCAAAGCAGGGAAGAAGAAGACAAGCTCTGAGAGACACCATCAGAGTCCGTTAAGGAGCTGGTATGAGCTTGCCCTGACCGAGCAGGAGATGAGAGTGGAGGATCTGAGCACCAGGAAAACTTTCCCTGAGAAGTGAGAAGCTTGTTTTAAAACCCCATTTCCTGTCTAGGATGAAAAATCCATGACTTTCCTGAGTGATATTTGTCTCTGCAATGTCAGCATTAAAGCAGACTGTTCCACTGCATTGAAGAAACATCACAAAATCATCCAGGAGTGAAGGCTGCTGTACTCACCTCTTCTGTCAGTTTATACTGTGAGATAGAAATGGGGACTGCTATGGGGGAAGCAAGGAAAATCCAGAGGTACCTGATGTAACTCATTCTGGAGTGAAAGGCATGGTTTTGGGGAGACCGAGGCTCAGAAGCAGGCAAAGGAGGCCTCCATGGGGCGAGGGTCACTGATGCCCCAGGATGAGATGGCATTAGCTGTAATTTCTTGCAGGAAAACCTGAATAAAGAAAATTCACAGCAAAGTCCGATATAAATCTTCAGAGATTCAACAGCAGCTGAGCACATATGCATTTAAACTTCTCCTTAGAAAATGGCAATTTTTGCCAAACACACAAAAGTCTCTCTATGCCCCTAAGGTGTATTAGTCACCTGTAGGGACTCTCTCTCCATCTGGTTTATAAAACAGCTCACGCTTTCCACTCAGGCAGTAGACATGTACTTAGAAAAGGTTTTCGGTGCCCTGCAGTATATTCTACCAAAAGACATATTTTACTGTGAGTATTCTTGATTTAAAAGTTTATGGAAATACAATTAAGAAAGATTTGCTATTGTGTTTTGTTGCTGCTGGGAAGAATGGGAAAGGTGGGAATAATTTCCAGCTGTTATGCCAGTCATTTCAAGAACAAAAATACATATAGAAAAATATAATGTATTTAACCGTAGTTCTTTTACTGCTAAAATTCATACCATTCAGTTACCCGATTTATTAAAAAGACTACTGGAATAATCCGTTAATATCATATATTTCTTACAGCTCAAATTAAAAATGAAATAACTTAAAACTTTAATGGCAAATTTCAAAAGTAAATAGCAGGGGCAATCTTTAGGTTGCATAACAATATTTCTGTTTGCCTTGCCAAATATTTATGTCATCAACACAATGGATATCCATATATCCCCATAGCCAGAACACTGTAAAACGAGCAACTTGCCCTGAAGGGTTTTCTTTTGTAGTCAGATATTACTTGGTTTAGAATAATAACTTCACAGCTTCTACTTAGTAAAAAGAATTATAACTAAATTGGAACTTTATTTTCAGGGAAATTGACAAGAACCAGAGTATCATTATACTAGAGTGAGCTTTGGCTTGCAATGCCTATTACTCAGCACTGGTTTTCCTTCTAAGACAGACCTTTTCTGCATTGACTGCTTGCCCGTCCACCTCTGGATTTGCTACGTTTCCTGCACTACTTGCAGTATTGGCTGAAAGAAAACCAAAATATAATATAAAAAAATGATGCCACAAAAATTGAATACACTGATTCAGAGCTGCTTTATTTCAATAGAGATATAAAACAGAAAAATCAGACTCATTTTTTCACTTGAAATATGGAAACTGATGGCTTTAATAAAAGTATTTGATTAAGAAATCTCTCCTTCTAACCTGCTTTTTTATTACCTTTTTCTTAGGTTAGTCATTTGGCACCTCTGTTGGGAAGCGAATCCTTTTCCAGGCTTGTGGCAGAGCCGGGGGAGGCAGTGGGATCTGGGGAGGCTGGCATGAGCTCAGCCCAGGGCCCCAGTGCTGAGGAGGGGATGCTCACCACCTTGTGCTATGAGGCAAACGGCTCCTGCTACCGGACCTTGCACCCCTTCGGGGTCCAGCTGGCCATTTATCTGGCCTGTGCCTTGGGCACACTGATCACAGTCCTGGGGAACCTGCTTGTTGTCATCGTCGTTTCCCATTTCAAAGCCCTGCACACCCCCACCAACCTCCTGCTCCTCTCCCTCGCCCTTGCTGACCTCCTCCTGGGGCTGACCGTGCTGCCCTTTAGCACCATCCGGTCTGTAGAGAGCTGCTGGTATTTTGGAGATGACTTCTGTAGGCTGCACACCTTTCTGGACACAGTGTTTTGCTTGACCTCCATATTTCATCTGTGTTTTATTTCCATTGATCGGCACTGTGCCATCTGTGACCCTTTGCTCTACCCCACCAAGTTCACCATAAGAGTAGTCTGCATTTACATTGGGGTGGGGTGGGCAGTGCCTATGGCTTATACCTCTGTCTTCCTCTACTCTAAAGCGACTGCAGAAGGTCTGGGCCATTTTTTGGAAGACGTGCCCTGTGTTGGTAGCTGTCAGCTGCTGTTCAACAAGCTCTGGGGGTGGCTGAACTTCCCAGTGTTCTTCTTCCCTTGCTTTGTAATGATAGTTTTGTATGTGAAAATATTTACTGTGGCTAACAAGCAAGCCAGGCTGATAAACAACATGAATAGGCATCTTGGGTCCCAGCCACATATAGGAGCATCCAAGAGTGAAAGGAAAGCAGCAAAGACTCTAGGGGTAGCTGTAGGAGTCTATCTCCTGTGTTGGTTGCCCTTTACTGTTGACACCATGGTAGACAGTCTTCTGGATTTCATTACCCCCCCAGTTCTGTTTGACATCCTAATTTGGTTCGCTTACTTCAATTCTGCCTGCAATCCCTTGATCTATGTATTCTCCTACCGCTGGTTCAGGAAAGCTGTGAAACTAGTTTTAACTCATGGGATCTTTTGTTCCAGGACATCTACAGTAGACTTGTTCCAGGAATGACCAAAGCCTTCACATGTACTATAGAAAATATTGTAGGCCATATCATAGTCTTTCTCATTAATATTCTTCAACACCCACCATTTCTTATTTTCTGTTTGGGCTTTTTTGTTTGGGTTTTTTTGGTTTTTTTTTTTAAACAGCTGGCTTGGGCAGATCCCAGGTTTAAATAGACATGCCATTCTGTGACTCATCTTCCACAACATTTGTCCCAGCACACATGCCTTATTGAAGTCTTGTGTTTGTTATGCGATGCCAACAAGCATTTGAAAATTGTCTGCAATCAGCTAAAAAGGAGGACCTTGTCCATACTACCCTGAAATAGTTGCTGCCTGTTTCTGAAAAGACTTTCTTCATAGGCAATTTTTTTATTTTTACACAAAGCAGGTGGTGCTGATTTGCAAATTTACATAGGGTGTTTGTCATGTTTTTAAATACAAAAAGGTATAAGGATGAAGCTACAGGTGAGATGCCTAAGCTAGTGGCCAACAGTAGATGAGAAAGCAAGATCATACTAATATTTTTCACATTATTTTTCTAGCCCACAGGGACATATCCCTGAGCCAAAGGCTACATACGGGAGATGCAATCCTGGATTCCTCACTAGTGTCCACTGAAACCTGTGGAATCTTTGCCTGCTTGATCCTGTGTGCAAGGAGGCTGCTCCATACCTCTGAACACCCTTTTGCCTTGCTCCGTATCTTTTCTAGTCCTACTGCAAAAAGGAAATTAGAAGAAGAGGGAAGACAGGACCTGCACTGGGTACTTCAACTCCAGATATCAGCAGGTGTTAAGATGGTTTATGTTTTGTTCTTTTAATTTCTTTTCCCTGACAGTCATAAGATTCTGCATGCTGTTTCACTTGCTTATTTCCAAAGAAATGAGTAGGTCTGCTTACAGACATAACATGCATTTACATCCTTGAGCAAAAAATGTCAGCGTAGGTTCTCAGTTTTCTTTGGCTATGTTTATGTGCTTTCACGTGGCCAATTTTAAAACTGTAGATGCTGATAAGTTGAAATCTCTGTTCAGCAGCAAGCTGCATGTCAAAATTTTGTACTATTCATAAGGGAGTTATTTTTTACCTCACTGTTATGAACATTTTATCAGAAAAAAAAAAAATTGTAGTAAGCAGTTGTAACCCTTCTTATAAAAAAATTAACAACCAGACAAATAACAACTCCAGTAATTTTGTCTTCTTTTTCTGTTAATGGTATGTAAAACTATTATTAGGTTTGAAAGTTGTTCACATTTTTAGTGCCTTCTAAAAAAAGTCACTCTGTCCTACACTCAGCCGCATATTTTCTGAATGACAAACACTGAAAGAACAAGCAGCTACAGAAAGCATGGAACTACTAGTAAGAAACCAGCAGATGCCGCAGAGCCTACTAAAAAGTGGTCAATTTTTCACTAAATGCAGTAGGCAAATGAATCAGGCCCTACATGTGCAAGAACAAAATAAAGGAATTGCACAGCAGATATTCTGTAGGAAACCAGTGAAATACCGTGATTGTTGTAACAGCTGTATATTTTAATGTAAGCAATAAACTAAATGGTAAAAGTTTTTTCTCTCTTTTTTATCTTACAGTTACATTTTTTGCAGGGCAAGAACAGTTTCCTCTATTAGTACAAATCAGCTACAGCTTTGAGGTTGTTGTAAACTGTTCTGACACCTGTTTATCTCAAAATCTTTTTGGTTTTGTCCATAATCTTAAGAACTCAGTCAGAAAAAATATCAGTATTCAAAATATTTAAAGCTAAAGCATATGTCTGGAGGAAGGAGAGGAGTGTTATTTTCAGGGATGTCCTAAATAGAGAGTGACCATAAAATGCTGGTGGTTTTAAACTGAGACATTTATGAAGCCGTATGTTTATAGCAGGAGCATCATTCAATCTCACTCCATTCTCCTAATGTCTGATATCCTCCCCCAGTTTGCTGTATTAATTGTCATTGTTTCTTAAGACAGAAGCCAAGGCTATTTTTACTGTTTCTCTGTCTACTCATGTTGTAGCAGAAGGTAAAAACCTGACCCTATTCCATACAGCTGTAGACCTTCTATAATAAGGGTACCAAACCCAGGGACCAAGCTAAAGACTGAAAGGCAGTATCAGATTCTTGGAAAAATTCAGGTGCCAAATTACCATAGAAATATACAGGAAAGCTGTGGTACATCTTGGAAGACACAGACTGTGGGAAGAGTGTCAAGATTAAGACTCTTAAATTTAATGTGTATGGATAAGTGTTTGTAGTCATGGTAAATGTCTAAGCACTGATTATAGTTACAGCCAGAATAGCTGTTCAAGCTCAGGATGTAGTCAGTGGGTATTTAGGATATGAATCATTTCCCCAGTGCCTCCTAAGGTGCCTTAGGGAACCTGAGATGTCTACAAGGGGCTAGCATCCAGCACCAATGAAGCAGCTGCTGAGAACCAGGTGGGACACAGCTGGGTATCTAAATGGCACTAGATACCCCTCTGTGGGGCATCGAGTTTAAGCAACACATAAGTTTAGATATTTAGCAATCTGCAAGTCTCAAACTCATGTCCTAGGGGCATCTTAACAGCATCCTTCATTGACACCTTTTGCTCTGAACTCAAAGCAATAGAGAAAAGGAATTTCCACCGAGTTTCCAGTTGTTTTTTGAGATACTTTCTACCAAACCTCAACAGATTACAGAGGGTATATGCCATGAATGTATTTAGTTGGCCACTTCTTTTTTGAGTCCCATTGCATTAATCTCTTTAGAGTTTTCTTCTGTGGAGAAGAGCCTTATTCCCTCGATGGGTTACCACTCACTGTGCTGCAGTCTAAGGACTATGCTATAATATCAGGTGACTGTTCCTAGATCTCTTTTTTTTTTTTGGCTAAACAGTAGGCTGGAGTGATGGAGAGAGGGAAAAGCAGAACCCAGAGTACTAGTGTGTACAGTGACAGTGGGAGAGCAAACGAGTGATAAGGAAAAGCTGCTAAAACTCGGGGAGTAGGCACGATTGCTTCCCCAATTTTCTGACTCTGCATTTTGCAGCTATCATTAAGTGATGTTTTCCCCACGATGCAACACCCCCTGTGTCCCCTTGCCTTTGGCATCTGTTTGGTTTACATAGCCAAATTCTGTCAGGATCCTTTTGTGTATTTTTTTTCTCTCCATGGTTTCAAAAAGCAATAAAGGTAATTATGAAATGTAAAATGATGATGATGATGATAAGCTGTAAAATTACGAAGACAGATTGCTCAACAATGATCTCATTTTCAAAATTACAATCTATTGGACTATCAGTTAGTTGCTAACCTCAGAGTCCAGTGATTTTATTCCTTTAAATATATTTCCTTCTGTAGATTTGTATTTCTGAACAAAATATTGCCATTGAACTCTATGCCCCCATAACTCTTCATCATTTTAAAATGGTCTGACTGAAGTTAGAAAGATTACGTATTTGCAAGTACTTCTTAATTAAAGTCTGGGCTTTGAAATAATAATGTCAGCTCATTTCACTAGTGCAGGTGAAATTATATTACAATCTTTGAAAATTAAACAGAAAGACAAAGAAAGATTTGAAAGTAAGTTGCTAGCAAACTTTTTTTTCTTTTTAGGAAACATTATCAACATTGGGAACAGAATTTTTCACTGTTTATTTACAATGCATGCTATCACATTCATTACTGCTGTTGGGGAGCAAGCAGCATTCTAAATACCAGCCTAAATGGTGGGAACCATGATCCGTCATAATTCTGTACAGCATCTGGCATAATAGGAATCTATTCTCACTTCAGGTTCTGCGGCAGACATTTTAATTAGCAAATGGGGATGACAAAAATCATAACAGGAATTCTTCCAGCTGGTGGAATGCATTGGTAACAATCACCTGAGAAGCTCTGCCAGGCGGTTTGCCATCGGTACCAAATGCTGGCAGCATTGCTCTTCCTATCTACAGTTAGAGGTGTGCATGCAAAATGCAACAGCACAGAAGGAAATTTGCCCATGAGGTAAGTGACACATCACTTAGGCACAGCTCACACCTTGGAAAGAGGACACTCATCAGGAATACGAGGCCAGGGTTGGGCTGCTTCCCCTTCATTTCATCATGCATTGTGCACTCATGGGGAGCTGCACAGGAATGAGTGCCTTGTCCCTGCGTCACCAGTAGCCCCGACACTTATGCCACCCACCCTGCTGGGCCCATCTGCTTGCTGACTCGGTGCCAGGGCAGGGCCAGGAGGTGGGAGGCAGAAGCACAGAGTCAGGAAGGTGGGGCAGATGCAGGTGCCAGGCTAGGAGGAAGGCATGCCCTTTCAAAATCACACTGTGCTGGTTTTCATTTAGTTTCCAATAATTTCAAACATCAGACACCATACTGAGTACTGATCCTCAAACAGCGTGTGTTTGAAGTGACATTCCTTTTAGCTCAGTTTTACATACGCCAACAGGAATATAAATGGTGTATACTCTGATCTTCAGTTAGTGAATATCCAGAGCATCCTCCATGGTACACTGTACCCATGAGTAGCAGGGTCTCAACATTTTCCTCTTTCTTTCCCCAGAGCCTTCCCCATTTCATTTAAAAAATTGAAATCAATTAAAAACAACAGAAAACATCCATAAGTAGGTGAATATATTATTTGGAACTCAAATCTCAGATAACACTGGTGTGGGAGCTCTAGAAATAAGACAACTTAATATGCTTAGAGGCACAACTGTGTAGCAGCACTCCTCTTTAGCATCTCTGATGATAACACTAAAGAGATGGCCTCTTCACAACTCCTGCCCATGGATTATGCACCACTGAAAACATTCTTACTTGCTAGCAAAGGAAAGCATGCAGAAGCTGAAGGAATCATTCTGTTCTATCTAAAAGGGTGAAACAGAGCACCTTCTCCCAGCCAACAGCTTTTCTGTAGGAGTTAACAAAAATCTTCTGAGGATATACTGTGTTCTTGGCAGTATATGATCAATAAATAGGACTTTCTGGCTGGTCTCTTAACTGTATCTGCATAATTATTTCATACTATTATATTAAAGAAGTCATTTAAATATTTTCCAAGTATGAAAAACATTTAATGAAAAGTTTGGTTTATGATCCAGCTTTTCCTCTTTGCTGCAATCGGTTACTTTAAAGTATCATATCACAAAGGTTGTTAGTTATTGAACAATAAACGGTGGATGCTGATGATGCAGGTGAGCACTAGCATTTTGCTCATAAAACATCCAGCATCACTAGGAAAGTGTTTGGATACCTCCTTTCCATAGCATGAGAATGAACATTGGTCAATGATGACTGTGTATTACCTCCGAGCTACAAAAAAAAGTAACCAAGTGCTGATCTCTAGATAAAGTATTCTCACTGACAAAGGGCCGCTTCTCAGTATTTTTATCTGGAAGTACATATTTGAAATCAGACAGCAAAAGATGTATCATTTTCTGGAGAAATAATGACAGTGAGCTCAGTTAAAGCTTTATAAAGAGTGATTTAGCTCAGTCAACAGAGTTTATACAACAAATATTTGGAGATAAAAATCAAGGAGAGGCCTTAATTCAGAAGAAACGTGTACTATACTTTCACTAGTGCACTGTCTAGTAGGATCATCTTGGATCAGTTTCAGTATGTCAACAGCATGGGGGGAAAACACCTGCATACAAAGCAGCACTAAAATAATTGCTAATCAAAATAGCCTATTAAAACTAGAATGAAGATGCATACAGCATTCCTGCAGCAAATAGGCATTTCAATACTTAAAGGGGTCCTCTAAGAAAAATGAGGACAAATTTTTTATGGGGCCTGTAGTGATAGAACAAGGGGCAATGGTTTTAAACTAAAAGAGGGTAGATTTAGACTAGATATAAGGAAGAAAATTTTTACAATGAGGGGGGTGAGACACTGGAACAGGTTGCCCAGAGGTGTGGTAGAAGCCCCATCCCTGGAAACACTCAAGGTCAGGCTGGATGGGGTTCTGAGCAACGTGATCTAGTTGAAGATGTCCCTGCTCACTGTAGGAGGGTTGGGATTAGATGGCCTTTAAAGCTCCTTTTCAACCCATACCATTCTGTGATCCTACATTGGAATGTTTTTTCCTTAGTAACTTTAATTTATGAAAGTGAGAAAAGAACATTTTTAAGCATCAATTAACCTAAGAACTATATGTATGGATACAGGTTTCGAAGGCTATGTTGTCTCTCCTTTCAGCATGGTTTGAGACACATAAAGAACAATCTATGTAAAGGGTAGTCTGTTTCAGACCTTTAACTTCACTCTGTTGTGTTGGCAGTTTATTGGACTTTTCAATCAGTATTATCTGGTCTGAATGGTATTAAGGTTTCCGGTGCTCTAGCTATTTCTAAATCTTAGCAATGACCCAGATCTATGACATAGCAGAAATAAACTTGCACTTCCCAACTTCTGAAGCTCTTCCCCAGCCAGGGCCGGGCTTTGTGGAGGAGACAGCGTTCCCAGCAACCGGGTGCTGCTTGCTCTGTGATATCTAATGCAGACAGGGGTATCCTGCAGATGCAGCAATCCAGCCCCAGGGCTCTGGGGACTATCTGGTCCTGTAATTTTCCCTTCAAAGAACTGGGGAGGATGCGGATGTACACCAGGGGCTAGGCTCGCCTGCCTTCTTCTCAAGTAGCTGGGTCAGGGAGGAGACTGGATTCCTCCACATCTCCACTCCATGCTGCCGCTGCCATGGCCACGCGTGGCCTGCTCCGCCCACACACCAGGCCCGCTCCGCCGACACACCGGGCCGGTGCTGGCAGCCATGGGAACTTCATTTTACGTTATCCCTGGTATCGCCTGCCAGCACTATCCCCCAAATATCGTAACCCTCTTTGTTTAAAGGCACCTTTAAATGTATCTGTAATTACCCACTCACTTTTATCTAAGCGTCCCTTCCCATTTAGAGATGAAGTGACCAAAGCTGGAGGCAGTGCTTCAAAGCAGATATTAATGTAGTAATATCGTATTTTTCACTATAATCTTGTTTCCTTACTCATGTTTCTCCCTTAATTCCTGATGCAAGAGCATCTTTTCCTTAAATTACACTCTCTCCCCCTCAGATTTCACACTCGCGCAGGGCTGCGGCTTCCGGAGGGGCCGGGGCTGCCGCCCTCCCCTGTGAGCTCCCCGGGCCCGTAAGCGCGGACCGGCCGCCCGCAAACCCAAGCGGAACTGTCCCCAGGGGCAGCGCCAGGCAGCCCCGCCACCACCCCGCTCCGCTCCGCTCCGCCCCGCCCGCTCAGCCCGCCGGGCGGGGCAGCGGCGCGGTCCCGCCTCCCAACACTTCCCCCCGCCTCCGCCGTCACGGCGGGACCGGGCGGGGACGGGACGGGGCCTGTCCGCCCCTCCCCGCCCTGCAGTCCGCCGCGCCCGGTGGGAACAGGTTCGCCGGGGCCGGGTAAGGGCAGCGGGAGCTCCGCTGGGACGCCGGGGATGGTCGCCGTCCGACCGGAGGAAGGGATGGGCAGGGCGGTGTCTGGCCGGGCGGGAGGGGGCTGCCAGGCGCGGGGAGCCTGTCCGAGGGCGGCGGGAAGGGCCGCAGCGCCCCGCGGGCCCTCGCTGGGATCGGGGCCGAGGCTGGCCTGGGGCGAGCCGGGAGGCTGCGGGCAGAAGCGGGGTGACCGGGCCGCGGGGCGGGTAGAGCCGGGGCTGCGGGCAGGGCGCGGTCTTGGAGTGCGGTCGGCTGCGTCACCGCCGCCCCCTTTTCCCCCGCGCCCCTCCCGGTGACATCCCCCGGTGTCAGAGCTTTGGGTTAACGCTGACCGTGGTGCTCCAAGGAGAGACTGGGGGCCTACAGCTGGTGTTTTACAGCAGCTCATGTCGAATTGTCGGGCAGGATGGTCACCACTGAGACGCTCTCCGTGCTGTTCCAGATGTGAGGAGGGCAAAGCGTGTCAGCAGGAGGAAGAGAGATGATAGAAATCCCCTGTGTAAATAGCGAGCCCGGGCCTGGCCCCTGCGGCCGGGCCCGACGTTATCACGGCTTCCCGGTGAGCCACTCACCGCGGCATCAGCGACGGGTGCTTCGTGAAACTGCAGAAGGAAGTGGAAGGTTTCGCTCCGCTTTGCATGAAATGCAGGGCACTGCATCCGAAGTGAAGCTCAGTGATAAAGTCCCAGCATATTTACTGCTAGGAGAGATGTGTGCAGGTGTTGTGATCCCCTCCACGGGTGAAGAAGCCGTGCAAGGGCAGAGAGCCGTGGCAGCAGGGTGGGCAGAGCCCGCCTGACCGATGGTGTCCAGGCACGTGCTTTGCCGGCAGCGCAGCAATTCTGCTTGGAGCTTGGGGTTTTGTGCAAGTGCTGTTAAGAGAAAAGAAGGAAAAGAGGAGGAAAAAAAAAAAGAAGTTAAAGTATGTTAAAATTAGAAGAAATTGATGCTAAATGGTGGCATTGTTATAAAGTGTGTTTGTATGCCCTTCATGAAGACGTCCCTTGTAGTCTTGTATCAAGTAGTGCTCTTCTTGGTGGCTTACGCTGGAGTTAAACTCCTTGGAGGAGAGGGTGGGAAGAGGAAAAAAAGTGACCACAAGCTGTTTATAGTTATTAGCATCCTAGTAGGCCTTGGAGAGAGTCAGCATCCAGCGCAGTCAGATTTTGTGCAAAGATCATTCCTCCCTCGGTGTATTTGATCTGAGCACTTGATTCAAAGTGGGCAGGCTGCCATTAGGGAGATTTAGGTGCGAACATGTAGCACAGTAGATGTCCTGTCATTCTGGTCCATCTTCCTTTTCCCATGAGATGTTGTTTGTCTTCCAGCAGCACAAGAAACTTGGCACTTTAAAACAGTCATCTTGGGTCTGCTTTCAGCCTTCCGATTCCCTCCCCACCCCAATAGTTCCTGTACCCAGTGTTCATTTTCCTATTCCTGCTTCATCGTCAGGCCTCTAAACGCTTTGTGTGCTCTTAGGAAACATAATTCCCTTTCTTATGGCATTTCCTTGAGAAAGAATATATTCTGTTAGGCTTTTGAAAGCTATGAGCTTCATTCACCTAATTTGTTATAAATATTGATGTGGATGAATCTGACAGTGATAAGCATATTCTTTTATTAGCCATGTATGCTGAGCGTTGGTGATGCATTAGGCCTAGTGGTACCTTAGGCTTCTGTAATTTAGTTTTTCACACTGGGCAGTTCTAAATGCCACTGCTTTAAATTATATCTTTGTTGGACAGAGTAGTTTCCAGGGAAAATGACTAAAACACTGGCCAGTGGCACAATCTAGTAATTTCTTTTTTCTTTCTTAAAAAAACCCAACAAAACAAACTTCTAGCTGTCCCACAGTGTGTGCTTGGTTTTGGTATGTTTCAGCATGACTAATGTGGCAAGGATGAGGGAACTGGTCAGAGTAGAATAGAAAATAACGTTTTGGCATCTTTTATGGTAGTGTTGCTGTGTTAGAGCAAGAAAAGTTTTAAATAAACTTTGCTTGCTTTTCCCTACCCTATATGGATTTCACTTTGACTTCTGCATGAAACTAGATGGTAACAGAAAATCTGGAATTTATTTATTTTTTAAGAAGGCAGGAAGGAATAAATTTTACTACTATTTTGTTTGCATGTTTATTATGCTCCATAGTTCAGTTTGTATTATGGAAGCCCTCAGCCTGCCTTTGTGGACCAGGATTCCAATGCATTATGAGCTGTAAAAGCACAAAGTAGAAAATATGATCTCTGTCTCTAAATATTTTAGCCAAAGTATAAGGGGAAAAAATAGATAAATCCAGAAAAATCTTAACCTCCTTCATCCACACTAGAGAAAACAGTGTCAGATTTAATGCTCACCTGTATATTGCCGAGTCAGTTGTTATGAGTTGGTTATGAGAATTCCTCAGGTGCTGTAGCAGGGAGTACCTATCTTGCAGTGTACAGTCTGCCCTTTATTCCAAGAGCTTTTTTTTTTTTTTTTTAAGATTAATTTTACCTGCTGCAAAGGTACTGCTAAAGTCAGCAGCAGATGCTGTCTGAAAATGGTAGTATGTTTTGAATTGCACTAGGTAAGTGCTGGAGACACTCTGTAGATGCGCCTTCTCTCATCTCAGTATTTAGGTGGTAAAACCTGCTGAAGTAAAATAGATTGAGCAATGTTACATTGCAGAAATCTTACTAATCATGGCTGTTACCATGATACAAATTTTCTGTAGCTAACATTGTGACTGGCTGCAATATTTTTGCCAAAATCTTTCTGCAGTTTTTCATTTTTGCCTGTGTCCTCACCCTACTTGAAGGATTTTGCACTTTTTTGGCAGTAGTTTACAAAGGAAGTCACACCTAGATGTTGTTTGAGAGAAGCTTTGTTTCTGTGACCTTTATTTAGGGAAAAAAAAAAATCACATACAAGAAAGCCCATGACTTATGTCTAGATATTTAAAGGCATAAGATCCTAATTCAGATCAGCTTTAAATTTTCAAGCATTTCTGTGGAATGCAGCATGTGCATTTATAGGTCCTGATGCTAAAACATTGCTTAAACAGGAAGATTATTGCTTAAGGGTTCTTATGCTGATGTTGCATGTGAGCTAGTTTTGTAGTAGAAGGAAAACTCTTAGAATGTTTAAATGATAAAATGCAAAATAGATTAGGTGCTTATTGACTGTAGCTGGCTGGAGCCTGCAAGGTATTTAGGTGACTGCAGCTGAGATTTAACATGTGCTGTCCTTGTCCTGTCACATTGTTTTGTCCTGATGGAGCTTTCAAGAATGGCACTGGGGAGCTGCTCAGTTGTGGGGTTCCCACTTTCTTGTCTCTGCACTTGGCAGTAATCTGACTGGAAATAGCTAAGGGAAAAATGGATTTTTTCCATGCCTGACAAACACCTTTCTAGAAAACAAGTTGATACTAAGGTTCATTTTTTTTGTTTGGGTCTGGAGTGACAGTGCAATTCAGGAACCAGTCAATGCAGAAATCAGGAAAAATATACAGCGATCCTTTGGATTCTTTAAACTTCTTATACGTACAGGGAGATATCGCTTCAGTGAGAGCTGATGAAGTGTCCTGATTCTTTATTTCATTTGTGTTGGTGGACTCAGTTCTTTGGACTTTCTTCAGTTGCTTGACAAGCCCAGTTGCCACTAGGTGCACTCTCCCATTCAAAGATAGAGATGGTGAGCGGAAGATAAAAGGTACAATCAAAAGCCCACACCTGACTGAAACTTTCAGAGGAACTGAAGACTGCCAGAGATGCAGCTTGAATGCAAAGTGCACTTCCCTTAACTGCAGCTGATCATTAACTTCTCAATTTTAAAAGTTATGCAGGCAGTAATACCGAAAAACGTCATGGCAGAGTAGTTACATGTTGTGGAAGTGAAAAGGAGTAATTTCTATGGAAATTCAGAGTCTTGATGAATGCTTCTGTCACCTTGGTATGGAAGGAAATGCTTGGTGCATGCATTTGTTTGTTTCCTGGTGGCTGAAACCCTGACCTTGTCAAAGCCATTTGCAAAACTCCTATTGACTTCCCAGGGGCTCAGCTATCTGTGTTTTCAGAGGAGTTTGAGTAACTCAGTACTAATGAGTGAAGGATGTGTGAGTGGAGGTGAGGTGTTTGTTCAGTTCAGATGTTCCTGTTGCTGTGAGAACTAGAATGAGGAAGAAGTTCACACTTCTCATTTAAAAAAGAATAATAAACAAATACAAAATTTTCCTTCACTTTAGGCCGTTCAGTTTGTTTTTTCTTGACTTGGGGAGTTTGTAGTGAAGACTGGGAAGTGATGAGAGCTGATGGCTGAACCCTTACCTCTATTTTTGTCTGTACCTAGACCAATAGCTTACCCTGTCACCAGCTGTGTTATTAATATGCTCAGGAATAGCATTGCTAGTAGAAGAATTTGTATGGAGTAAAACAGCTGTGAATTTACACTGCTGACCTACAACTTCACTATAAATCTCAATTAAAATATGCATGCTGATACAAAGAATTGTATCACAATCAGATCTACATGTGCAGACGAAAAGCTAAACTATATCCTGTGGACTTTGTGATCTATCGTCTGAATATCCACTCATTATGCATTGTGTTTGGCTGCCCAGCTATGTAGCTAGAAAGTTGAAAAGCTCAAAGTCTTATATATTGTACAGTCTGTACATTTGTCAGTATAATGCAGTGTAACTTGTTTAAAGATACTTAGCTGTAAAAATTTTCAAGACAAAAAAAGAAAGTCAGTCACTGCTTTTGTCAAGAGTCGGGTGAAATATTCTGGGCGTATCTCTTGATTGTGATGCTGTTGCTGAGAACAGTGTTACAGGCAGCTGTCTGATGAGTAGAAATATGAAGGAAGAAAAAGAGAAAAAACAGTTGTGGGGGACTATTTCAGTTACTTCTGTAGCCTCTCTACACAAGGTAATTTGGTCTCTTGCCATCTCTTCTCCCGAGCAGTTACATTTTAATGTTAACTTTTAACATTAAATATAATATTTAACTAAAAAGTACTTTTAGCCAGTGCTAGTGTTGTAGTTAACATGCTTCTAATGTGTCTAGAAATAGGAACAAACAATGTCAACAGTTCTGAGAAATCTTTTTCAAACTAACTTCTTTCAGGTGGTTTCTCTGGATTTTATGCCTGTGATTGTATTTTCTGCTAAATTGATAGAATTTCCTTACTTAGTAAACCCAGGCATAGAGCCATTTGTTCGCTATGAAGTTTGCATGGGTTTGGTCTTACAAAGCAGATTTAGTGCAATATTGCCTGGAGTTTCCAAAAAAAATTGAGGGTTGTTATGCCGGTCTCAGACCAGATAAGTGGGATTTAGGCTGGCCGGCTGACTTCAAGACTTTAGTCTGTGACCCAAAATAACTTGAATCTGCATGTGGTACAGACAGAGACAGGAAACAATACTGCAGGGAGCTCTCATGGCTCGCGGGCGATTCTGCAGCAAGGGGAGTGCAAATACACTCTCTGGTGCCTCTTCTTCAATGGGGTTGTTCATGACTAGGGGATACTTCGGGGTCTGAGGATCCCAAGCAGGGTTTGGGACCCTGGTGCAGCAGCCATTTCAAAATCGTGCAGGGTTTGTCTTCACAGTAGCAGCAGCAGCTTGCTCATCCAGCAAAGGTAATATAACCTGCAGAGCAGCAGGGATGAGCCTGACCTCTGTAGTTATATCCTTGATGAAGTTCTAATGGGATTTGTCTGACCAATGCAATGTCTTGGCAGCTCCACTAGACTTCATTTCATATCACAGAGATATGAAAGGAGTCGTGTTTTAAAGCAACGAAAGTGTTGCTGTGCTGTATTAGTACAGGCATTTACAAAAGTGAAAAAAAAAAAATAATCTGTCAACAACGACTGTTAATTGGGGTTTTTATTGTCATCTTTTGGTTGGGTTGTTTGGGTTTTTTAAAAAAAAAATTCATAAGGCCGGCCTTATGTTTGCAAACTGTAGCACAGCTGGTGTCACACTTGACAAATCAGTTAGCCGTTTCATTTCCTTCTTTTCTCTTTAAACATTTAAATGTGTTTTCTTTCTCTCCCTGAAATTGAGTTTTAGCAGTGTCTGTTAACCAGAAGCTGGCAGGCAAGGAGAAGAGGACATTGCTTGGAAGGCACATGGTTTGGGTTGAACAGTGAAAGTGTAGGGAACTGGTAAGGTTAAAGTATTGAACCCATGAAGGTGGTGTGCAGGAGAGTAGACAGCGTAAAGTTAAGACTAAGCAAAGCCTGGATCAAACTGTGGGATTCTGTTGGATGCACGTATACTTGATTAGTCTGCATGCTCACTGCAGAGCAGATACATTGCCAGTTTTGATTTGCACCTGTATCCTAAGCTATGTCTTGTTAATTTAGGTTTAGAGTATATTTGAGCTTGTGCTGAAATTTGGTCTGTATGGATGGAAAGCAGGCTAAGACATTTCTAATAGCTACATGCTGCATGTTTGTATATGTGTACTTCGAGGGCAAGAGTATTTGTCTCGTCAGATTTTTACCTTTTTAGATAAGATGTGTTAGTTCTAGGTGCAAAAAACACCCCTCAAAATGCATTTGTATACCCAAGTTGTTGAAAAATGAGTTCGTATTGAGAAACACAGCAGCTGAAACAGGATAAAGTGGTGATTTGTAGAATTCAGATTAAACTGGATTACAACAAAACCTGAAGTTGATACAAATGATGGGTGTTTAGAGGGTGTCTCCTTCATTCTGGTATCTTGTGTGATATCTGCTGGGTTTTATTCCAGCAGTTTATATATGCTAGGTTGTATTGGTGAGATGGGTGGTTCATGGTATGGAAATAATAATATAGTTAGTTTAGGACGTAAATTCATCAGAGGATTTGGCATTGGCAGATTAAGTGTACAGCTTTTTTCTGGAATGGTAACAAAGGAAAATGTACACTTTTTCTTTGCTTACACTGGGGAAAGTAGGTAAGAAGTTTGACAAAGGATGTAGTTTCTGAGATGTAGCTGCTGTAGAGTAATTGCAGATCTTAAGCTGCCTGTATTACTGAGAACCTTACTATTAAGGATTATTGTAGGAAAATCAAAAAGGACATCATATTCTTATTTAATACTTTTTTGAGAAACCATGCCCTTAATTCTGCCTTTGAAGTGCTATGTTCTTAGAGAGGGTAAACATTGAGTATATGGGGTTTTCTTGAATCTTTTCTTATGTATTCTTCTTTAAGATCATTAAGACCTTTGTAAACCAATGACCAAGACATAACTCTTTTGTTTGGGGTTTTTTTGAGGGGTTTAGGTGTCCTTAACAGGTGGAGACTACCTGACTTGTTCCCATCGTGGATGATCTTGACAGCGAATCTACTCAGCCATGTCGTACAGTGCGGGTTTTGGGGATCCTAATCAACTAGCCCAACGCATAACTTCTAACATACAGAAGATCACGCAATGCTGTAAGTTACATTTATGCATGTTTTGTATAAGGCTTTAATAATGGTAATGCCCCCTATTTGAGGGTAGTTTCTCAGATTCATTCATGGGAATTCACTCTTCGACTTTGCCTGCTCGTTTGGCAGGTTTGTGGCACCCCACACAGCAGATCCAGTCCTTCGTATGTATGATTAATTGTGTTCTATCCTGGGGAAGTATGGTATCACTTTGTATTCACCAAACAAATAAATAATAAGGTGACTGCTGGTAAGAAGCCAGTTTTGTCCTGGCCAATTATGTGGCACCTTAAGATGGTAGATTGAGATTTTGGTGAGGAAGGGCTGCATCAAATTTTTGCTGGAGCTTGAATTGTTAAGCTGGGACAGAAGCTGTGGCCTTGCAGTTTGCCCTTGGAAGTACATATTGTATATGTAAATAAGATTGTGCAAGTTTTAATAGACTTATGCTTAGATTCATGCCACCTAATTTTTTTAGCCAGCTAACTGGATGTTCAAGTTAGCGGTAAGTTAGACTGCTGGGGTTTTCAGTTCTTTTCCATTTCTCCCATTTTCTATTAAATATCTATAATAGATAGATATTTATTTGTGTGTGTGTGTATATATATACATACATATATATATAAAATGAATACAACTTAATCTCACAAATTACACAAAGTATAGTGTTCCTCAGAAGGGAGCTAGCCGTGAACAGCATATGGCTAGGTTTTGGCATACAAGTTTTTAATGTTGTGCAGGATGTAGTATGCGTGCAGAAATTGGTATTTTTTAGTTGAAACTTCAAATGAATTCTGATCAGTTAAGTATGTCAGTTTTTATTAAAACTCTGATCTTTGTTTTGCAAGACAAGTTTTGTTCCCATGTGTAATACCTGTCCAGCTTTCTGTTTGAACGTGTGAGCTGCAGGGACTTCCAGGTCAGCTGCTGTGCAAGTATCTCCTAGACTGCAATCTTGGTTAGGGAGGGAAGGGGAAAGAAACTAATTCACACTTCTGCTAACATGCAAGCAAACTGTGAATACTACATATAGATGAGGTACAGGTTAGTTGAAAGCTGGCTCTTCCAGCTAGAAGCTGGCCCTTTAACTTGTGGAAGAAATACAGAACTTCCGGAATTAGACAACTCTCTGCTGCCGAGATTTCATAATACACCAGAGTTTTATAGGAAGCAGCACTGGTCAGAACAACAATCTTTACTGTAACATTTCTTCAAGGTTGAATTATGACACACACCCCTTCAAAGTAATAAATTTGATCTGGTTCTTGGTTAGCTTCTTTTAATAAGCCATACGTATACAAGATAAAATATGGGTATTAAATACCTCACATTTCATAATGCATCCACATGATGCTGCTGTCTTATTAATATTTGTGATCCTTACCTCCCTTCTTTCCTAGTTCATGTAGCCCACTGTTACTGATTGGCAAGCAATGCTCATCTGTGGTTTAGCACATCACTTCAATAATTAAATCAGTTGCAAGATAGTGTTCTTTTTGGTTTGGCTTGTTCTGTGGTATTGGAGAGGACCTGTTTCAGGTAACAGCTGGGTCAGCTTAGCACCTTTTAACTTTAAAGAACAGATTTTATTGATCACTTGATCCAATCATGCAGTCAGTTGTTATGTTGAAAATGGTAAGAATTTTAAATTGCTTCTGCCTTGCCTGAACTGCTGGTGAACTACTGCAGTAAGTGGTATCTGTACTGGGATGTTTGAGTTTCTTTGGAGGAAAGGGCGTTGGTGGATCATTTTTAGGACCCATTATTGAGCTAGCTAATGGGAAGCAGCGTACCCTGCTGTCTGCAGTCTGAACTCTCTTGGAGCCTTAAACCAGGAGGGCACCTATATGTGTTTGGGATCACAAACCCCAGAGTGTTCTGTGAAAATAAGGTTCTTTCAGCTGTTCTTTGAACAAGGATCTATGCTTTGTTTTGTGTTTCCAGCATTTCTGCAGAAATAAGTGATTATAACACCACTTAGCAACATCTAGGGAATGGAGCCTACTTTCCTCAGCCTGAAACTCATGTTTTCCTTATCAGCAGCATCTCTGAGCTGAGATTTAGGGAACTAGTCTGTGGAGTGGTTTTTTGTGCCTTTTGTTATGAAAACTGTTCCACTGAGCAGCTGCAATTGCAAAACGGCTCTTCTTGACATCTGATACAGAGCGGCAAGCCTCAGGCAGGAGAGGGAGAGTTAGGCTCTCAGACCCACTCCCAGCGCTTTTGGAGGATCCATGTGACTCTTGGAGTGGTGCTGCAAAACCCGGGGAGCCTGAATCACATGTGCTTGAATGAGCCGCTGTGTTGTGTGCTGAGCCTCGGTGAGGTCAGCGATGCCTGTGAGCCATGTCTCCGTGGTTTGGTTTTGGGTCTGTGTTAACTGTGATGAGAGGCAGATCTGCGAACAGCTGGAGAAACTTCAAATTTAAATAATAAAACCAAAGAAGTCTATGATGAGCTTTGGCACCTCTTAGACTTAGGAAGCTGCTAAATTTGTGTGTAACTAGAACACAATTTATGGTTAAGGTTTGAAAGTCTGTCTGTCTGGCATCTGATCCAAAGTAACTGTAATTCTCAGTCCAGGCCTATCTTACATCTGATTATAAAAATGTAGATGACACACATTGTGTTGGACTTTTAAAATATGAATTTAAAAGTGGTTGAAGCTTGACCCTAACTTTCTGAATATGAAGAACAGGAATATGGAGAACACAATATAAGGAATGATGCAGGGTGTAGAGGTCCAACCTGTCTGGGCTTTGCGATGGAGAACCTGTTATCAAGGTGTTTTAATCAGTGTTTACTGAAGGAGCAGTAGTTCCAGAACTGGGTTTCATAGGTTTCACTCTCATAGCAGCTGCTATTAACTTGAAAGAAATCTCAATGTCTTCCTTCAATATTTCCTTGAAATATTTCCTGTTGGTCACTTGTTTATAGCAACTGAATAGACAAGGAATGACTGTGATGCACAGAAATGAGATGAGCTAGCAAAAAAAATATTTCTTTGTGATAAAACAAGTCCTAGCTGCTTAAAAATCTATATTTCTACCAGGCATATTCATTTACCATACCAGGGACATGCCTAGTAGGATGAGAGCATTGAGTCCATGTATTATGACTTTTTTTTTCCCCTCCCCCCCCTTCTTGAAGAGTATGTAGCAAATTGTACAAGAGGAAATGTGATTTTTTTCAACAAATGGAAACATGGAAGTACAATAAGTAAAATAAACAAAAAGCCTAATTTAAAAGCTCTAAAATATGTTAATGTTAGACTTTGTAACTGTGAGGATGAGAGGGAACAGTTCTTTGAAATCTGACAGTTTTCTGCATTTTAAAGAAGTTATTCTCTGTGTGTAGCAAAAAGAGGAAGAGCATTTTGTTTAAAAAGATATTCCCAAGAGGGAGCAAAATGGGATTTGTATTTATCTACAGGGAAAACTCCACAGTTATAAGAGTAGGAGGGGTATGGTTAGAGGAGTCAGAGCCTCTTCTACTCTGCTGGAAAGACTTGACTCATGCCTCTGACAGGAACTGTGCAAGAAGAAGTACCCAGTCGTGGTTTTTCTGCCCCCCAGATACTTCTTCTGAAGTCTCTCTCCCATGTGCAGGTCATTGAGGAAGCAGGCTCGTATGTCTTTGTTGTGCTTTGCTCCTACTGTTTTCTTTGTAGCTACCAAATATGCCACTCCATGCAATCCCTGAAGAAAAGCCAGAATGATACAGGCTGGATAGAGAACTGCCATGTCTCCACTGGCATCTTAAGCTGGGCTTTGGGCACTGTTTAGAAGCAGTTTAGAATGCTGCCTTTTGCTTGGGAACACAGAACAAAGCTTGGCGTCGATGAAGGACTCACAGTCTTTGAGTTTTAGAGAATTTCTGCTTTGCAAACTGTAATCAGTTACAGAACCTACACGAACTGAAGTGAGGCGTTCACGTTCCCTCCCTACCTCTCCCTTCCCAACGCCTCCAGCTTGTAAAGGTCAGGGCAGGATTTTGTGCAGTGGTAGTTGCAAAGTCAGTTAGAATGGCATAATCTACCCTTGCTCAGTATTGGCAAGGTCAGTGATAGAGTGTTTGGCTTGTTCATGCACACTGAAAATCAGCCCAGCTGGGGAAACATACGCTCTGCATACTGCAAGATAATAAAGTGAAATAAAATTCAGTAGCCATAATCCACATATGGCTAGAGGGAGTCTGCCTGGCTTTGAGAGTTTCTATCTCATAAGGACTCTTTCTTTCTTCTGACTTTCTTTTCTGTTTGTTGAGGTAGCACAAACAGCAATTCATATGGAACACATTCCCATCAGGTCAGCTTTAGCCAGCAGAGATCCCTCTGTCATGTGATACCTCTCCTGTGACAAAAAGTTGGTCCAATTTCTGTTGCATCCCAAGTTTTTTTATAAGCCAGTATTTTCACTAAATGTTGTTAAAGTGGGAGTTGAATTACATCAATCATATGACTTTCCCTTTCGCTTTACGTAACTGTAGAAAATTGTAGATACAGATTAAACCCTGAAGAATGTCAGATTTCTGATGTATGCTAAAACGTTCAGCTAAAACAGGCTGAAATATTCATGAAGAACTATGTCTGCCACTATGTAACACCAACAGATTTTCATGAATATTCTTTCGCTAAAGAAGGATACAGATGAGCAAGTGAAAAGTAAATGAAATCGTTGAGGTGTTGAAATCGGAGCCTGTATGAAAACAAAATTTGGTTTTGTCTATATTTAAAGTGCGGTTTTGTACAGGTGTCATTTTCAAGCAAATAAACTTAAAATAGAGCTTGTTCAGACTTTTAATTATGATATTGTCAGAAATTTCCAAATAGCTGCAGATAGCCAGAATTTAACTTTGTGGGAACATGCTAGTTGGAACATTTTTTTTCAAAATTTTTTTTTTTTCAAGTATTGTTGCTGTTGTCAGGAAAGCTGCTTGGATTTAGGGTGATTTTTCAGTGAAACCTGGGGAAGACTGGTTATTTAGGGGGTTTAAGAACCCATTGTGGTCCTCCATGTTTCATTTTGTGGACTTTTCCAAGGCCGAGGAATTGAACTTGAATCTGCTGTATCAAATTCATAACCTGAATATGAAGGATAATAGAAGAAGGAATTCAGATATTTTGGGTCTTTCTACATGCCTGTCTTTCTGCAACACGGTGACAAGTAATGAAGCCCGCATTTCTTTTACAAATAAACTACATCTAGAAACTTCAAATATGAATTATTTGCATGCTGTTCCTATAGGCTTTGTTCTATGCAAAGTAGCATATATATTTAAGATAGTATGCTTCACAGATTTGTTCATGAATTTGAGAGTTTTGTTAATATTTTCTGTGTTGTTTATGTCTTGTTTGTTAAAAATATTTTGATTCTGTGGAACATTACATATGAAATAGTGTCATATGTGAATGACATTGCACAAGAGGGACAGAGATTTACTTACACTAGCAGCAAAACAGAGGGAAAAATGGGTCTTCCATGTACACCCCAGTGAGCTGTTTGTGTTAGTGTGTACAGAAAAGGCAGATTTTTTCCTTGTCCTACACTGTTTTGCATTGCCTTAGTTAACTAGTCTGGGCGAAGTGGGGACAAAAGAGCTCTGTAAATTAAGCAGTTTTAGTTTGGAAGTGGTTTAAATAACAATTGTAAAAACACTGTGCAATTTACAAATAGCCAGGTGACCAGTGAAGACATCCACAATTTTGTCTGCAACTGTTGCTTTTGCTGATGGAGCAAGTATATAAATGGACTCACCTAGACAAGGGATGTGGCCAGGGTCCTCGTGCTCCTTCTTGTTTCTAGAGAGTTGCATTTCAGAGCCTCTCTAAGGTACTTAAAATACAGATTCCAGTTAAATTCTCTTGGATTTTCCCCCAGGAGAAGAGGAGATTGCATGGCAGTTTGATTATCCAGAGAGCCCTCTATCAAATCTCATAAAACTGCTGTGCAGGAGTTTCTGAGCCCTAATTGGAGCCTCCACTCCAGTTAGGGCTCAGAATAAACCCAGGTCAGATTGCAGGTGACCTCCGGAGTGACAGCTACGTGCTTGTGTTGACCAGTCTGTGATGTGTTGCATGTCTTTGCTACCATGTTAGCTCCTGAGTTACCTTCCTGTATTTATGACCTGTCCTCTTAAAAAAAAAAAAAAGCTTTTTTCATGAGGGTGGGTTGGGTTTATGGTGTTTGTACAGCTACTGTTTACTGCAGAAACAGGCATCATTTTCATAACTTAAAGCGACTGGTATTCTTCAGAGAAACGTTCAAACCTTGGGGATTCAGGGAGTTTCCAGAGATGTTTTAGGATATTAATATAAAGTGATTACAGCTTGCTTTAATGACTTCCCCTTAGCTGAGCTGTAGTAATTAGTCACATGATCAGTTCTGTGCTCTGAATGTGTATTTAGTATGCTCTACCCCCACATTGGAAGAACAGGCTCTACTTCAATCGCACTTCCCAGTGTCCTTGGACGACCATTGTGAATGGTAGTACACTAGCTTGAAATAATGACAACTGCACTGAAAACACTGAAGGTAAGCCCTGAACTCCAGACATTGTTACTGATGTTCCTGATCACCTGAGGACATAATTCTATTTAGAGATGCTAAAAGCTCTAATAAAATTCAACAGGAAAAGGTACAAGACTCGGTGTTTTCCCACGCTTAGGTACTTACTGAGTCTTTAGTCCTTACAGCTCTGAGGACGGTCTTCATCCCCATCCTTATTTTATTTTCTCCTTTCCGTACATCAGTTACTGTTTCTCTGTGCCAATATGTTATCCTGTTTTAGAATAATCAGTGTTATACACTGAGTTAAGCCAGAATAAAGCAAATAACTTAAAACCAAATTGCTGATGTTTTTAGATACTTAATTCCAGTTAGGTGAGTTCTTGAGCATGGGGCTGCTTTTTATTAAGTTGGAGTCTTGACTGGTGTCCTGGATTTGGTTCCTCTAGTCAGCTGTCACTCTTGGTTAAAGTAGGGATAGCAAGGTGTACAACACAGTGGCATTGTGAAGTTTATTAGATTCCACACAACTTAATCTGGACCTTGGTGAGCCGTTTGTTGACTCACTTGTTCAGCTGGAAACAAGTAGGAGATTTCTTCATAGTTACCCAACTGGTGGCAGTGTTTGTAAAGTCTTTGATGAAGCATTTCTGAATGGTGACTGTGCTGGTGTTGTACACACTGCTTATTTGCCATGTGAAGCCATAGCTGAGCCCGAGTCTCACGTGGAGCAGACTTTGCATTTGGTGCATGCAAAGGAACGCTTTGCTGTTTCTGTTTATTCTGCTTGGCCTCAGGAACTAGCAAAATGACTGAAAATCAATGGCTTTAAATACCCATTGTTAGTTTTAGTCCTGTGAACTTTAAGCAGTGACTAAAACCCTATCTGTCCCGTGTTAAGTAAAAGACACTGGCATTGGGGGGACCCTCACCATTACAGTTAATATTTAGGAGCAGCTGTAGCTGCTGGTTGGAACAGTGTTCTGCTCCTTCTTCCTGTGACAGGTCCCAAGGCTTGCTGTTCTGTCGGGCAGGTTTCATTGTACCCGCCCTGCCTGCTTGTCTGGTTCTTGTTCTCTGCAGTACAATGCCGCAGCAATGTTTATTGCTCTTGTTGCTGCCTGTGTTTTTTTGCAAGCACACACAGTGGCGTTTCCTGTGGAAGCATTAGACCGTGGCTTTATGGAACTAGGCAATGTGCTGGGTTTAGCTTGGACTGTAGCACTGAAGGAAGCTGCTGCTGCGTGGCTATAATGCAGTCTTGTGTGATCCAAGTAAGAAGTGAGGTTCCAGGCTGCAAAAGGGTAATAAGCAGCACTCATTAAACATATTTTTTTCCCTCAATTTAATGCTTCTGTGTTGTAGCCTTCTTTTTAGAACTCTCTAGGTTATGTGTTGGTTCACCTCGCTCTCCAGCTGTAAAGCTGCAACAAGCTTGGTCATGGCCACTTAAGGGTTTAGAGTTCAGTTTTCCAAATGTTAAATAGAATGGAGGTTGAGATGGGAAGACAGCTGAGTGTAGGTAACCTGGGAAAGCTTCTCTCCTGTAGCTGGAGTTACTGGTAAGTGTTCCAAAGTAATACCATGCTCAGTTTCCCTTGTCTCATGCTAGGGATGAATGTGGTGCTTGGACACTTCTCTGCCCTGCCAGAGAAAGTAGGTGACCTACAGTCTGCTCTTCAATTCCTGTCTCTTTACCTTTCAGACATTAGGATTTTACTCAAAGGTTTTTTTGTTGTTTTGTTTTGTTTTGTTTTTACCTTCTGCAACAATACTATGGTGTTACAGCTTGTGCAGTGATTACTAATTCTAAGTTGCGGATGGCTTTGTTTGCTCCTGTGTTTTTAGAGCCAAGAAGTTGTTTATGTTTTGGTCTTCACTGTATTAATTTATTTATTTGTATCTTTATTTTAAGTTTGAAATTTCCTGTGTGATCTTAAACATTTTTATGTGCAAGGAGCAGAAACAGCAGTTGCATCAACTTGGATTTACTTGTGGTAACGAAACAGCTTTGCAGAGGTGGCTGAAAAATAAGAGAAGATGAGGAGAAAGGAGAGGAAATTTTCTTCTTTCCCAGCCAGCTAAAATCCAGCTGTTAAGCAAGGATAGTGTGTGATCCAATATGTGAAATATATTTTTTTTCTATGGAAAAAATAATATGTATTGCAGATCTCACAGGAAGATGTTTCTCAAAAACTCCTACCGGTTAAAAAATGTAAATATTTCCCCTGTAAATCTCACTACTCCTGTAATTCATGTAGAGAAAAGGAGGCCTTTTATATGAGACAGTATTACTATTTTTTTCTGTGTCTTTTTTTTTGTTCTCTTTAACTAGAGGGGGGAGCTTCCACTGACTGGAAATGGAACCACTGTTTGGCTTAGTAAAAGTAAACATGAGCTGACTTTTAAATAATATTCTCTGTAGGAATTCAGATTAGGTCTTAATTGTTTCTCTGGCTCATCATTAACTGTGTCTGACCTGTTCCTGAGCATGTGACCAGTCTGAGAGTAGCTGAGTAGCTTTCATCAGCTCATGGTTATGTGTCATGAGATCTAGATCAGGAATGCTGCGAAGACAAGTGAAAAATCTTCTTACCAGTACGTTGTTGCTTCTTTCTAATACAAGACTCATTTTCAAGTGGAAAAAGTGAGATTCTTTTCTTTTGCATGTGAGACAGCAGTTGTGGGGGGAAAATGCATTTTGCTTGTGTGGTGTTGTGCACCCTGCTTCCTGCGTTGCCCAGTTCTCAAGAGGGACTTGTGTTCTGCGATGGCTCGCTGGCAGCTCACAGCTGGCAAGGTACTGCTCCTGCAGGGTTGCAGTATGAGCCCTGGAACAGCTGTTCATTGTATGCAAACATCTACCTGATCTTCAGTGTAGAAGTGGCTGCAGGAGTCAGTGCACCTCACATGGAGGCTGCTGCCATATCCTGGTGACTTTGGTGAAGAACACCTGTGTGCACGTGACGTGTGCCCTTCTGCAGCTCCTGAGCAAAGTCCAGCAGCTAGCTGTACATACCCAAGGAACCCGAGCTAAAGAGTCAGACTTTGCACTGAAATGGATTAAAATCATGCACAAGATCCAGTCAGGCTCTGTTACAGGATTGGTAATGCCCAGAAGTACAGGAGGGACCTCTGATAGTCGTATTACTCCTGTCTTTCAGAGCTTCTTGGGAAGTTGAAAGAATCAGAAAGTGGGGAAAGGAAAACCATAAAGGGTGATGTAACCTAGGAACCCATCAAAACTGCGCTCTGATCTTTGGTCCTTGCCTGTTACCAGTATGTTTACATTGCAGAGCTAGGACTTTGTGAGTTGGGCCTAAGTGCTTGGCTCTCTGGAACACTTGAGATTATTGTTGGAATGAGAGACACCAAAGCAGCTGTCAGGTGCCTTGATGTGCCAGACTGAACTTCCTGCACGGGGGTGAAAAGCTGGTTAAACGAGGGAGGCAGTACCATTATAAATACCACCACCAGCAGCAAGGCCGGGAGCTTAGGGGCCTCTGTTTTATCAAAGGTAATCCCAGCAGTTTTGCTCTCCCTCTTCAGTGCTAAGACCCTTTCCACACTTGCTTCCCAAATGGGGCGGTGGAAGGAGCCAGCAGAGGTGTTCCTACAGTCTGACCTTCGGGAGGAGAGGCTGAGGCTGCCCTGCTTTTCCACTGAGGAAAGGAGGGGATGTTGACTTTCATCTAAGACATTTCATAGCCAGTTCTTGCTTTGAATCAAATTCTGTAAGATGTCTGTGTGTACATGTGAGGGAACAAGATCTTATTTTACTGATGTGATCCAGGTTGTAATGTCTTAAAGTTTATTTTAAGTTTTGTTTTTATCAGTAAAGCTGGACAAGTTAATGAATCTGGACAAATGGCTGTGGTTTAGGTGGTTTTATGATTATGTGTATAATATTATATCAAATGTCCAAATGAGTCATAGCTACAGCAAGAAATCTGTAAAAAAAAAACCAAAACCACCCAAACCAAACTAGAAGAATTATAAGACTATAAAGAAATATATTTCTTAGCCTGCATATACTCCAGCATGTTTATATTAATATGAAGGAGTACAAAGGATAGATTTCTTTAACTCAGGTGGGTACTGTAAATCAGTATTTCAGGAAGGTCAGCTTCTCTGCTTCCTATGTTATGCTGGTCCTATCAACTTGCTTTTGCCTTTTTCTCTGAAGACAGCTTCAGGAGTGCTGCTGAAGACTGGCCAAAATTTACTGCTTTGCCTTTTTTCTGTTTGCTTATTCGAATAAGCCCCATTTCGCTTTTCAATGTGGCATGCTTCATATGAACAAAAAACTGGAAAGAGAAATGCTGGTTTTTTTCTGAATAATATCCTTATTGTGAAAGGATAAGGTGGAAAATGCTAAATTACAGGAAGCCTAGAAAAACTGTTCAGTTCAGTCCTCGTTTTTTTTTTTTCTTTAATTTATTTTATTTTTTCCCCTTGAGATTTGAAAGCCTGTTAGAACTTTGCTGTTTTGATGCATACTTGCAGATTTCTTCGTAAAATGTGTTTTAATGTTGTACTAAATTCTTGAATCACAAGTTCTGAACCTGGAATTGCATAGCTGAGCAGCTACACGGTGCTGGCTTTTAATTTCCCCTCAGTTATCTATTTCTCTTCAGTTTTAGAAGTAGGATAGATATTTAATTAACTTGGAATGCAAGTATTTTAAGTAGAGGCTTCGTTTCAGAGACTTTTTTGAGTGAGAGCCTTTATTTAAAACACAAACCTGTTTTCTTTATTTGCAGTTAAAAAATGCATCTCTAGGTGGCGGTCGGACCCACCGGTACTTTTTCTGTCTGCAAACCAGCTGTTAACAAAGTGCTTGCAATTTGGTTTGGATTTTTGTCTTTCTTCTCCCTGTAAATACACATCCAGAATAACTGAGCACCTTGGCTCTTGAATCAGAGGGGAGTGTGTCTTTGAACAAACAAAACTGCAGGATAATTTGTATTCAGTTTAGTAGATATTAAACCTTCACACTGTTGAATTCAGAAGATAACATCAGACAGTTACCTCTTTGTTTGTTTTAAAACTATGTGTAATACCGAACATAAAAAGAAGGTTTAATTATGCAGAGTCGGTGTTTATGGGTCTGTGTGGCCAGGAGTGCGTGGCCGGGCTGGGTCCAGCTGCCGAGGAGCAGTAGGTTGGGTCTCCTGGCCCCGGCAGGTGGGAGGCTGCCACCGGGCAGGGAAGGGCTGGTGCTGGGCAGCAAGTGGTGGCTGTAGACAGCATTCAGATATTTTAACTTATGTTTTGCTGCTTTTCAGCTCAATTAAAATACAAGCTGCATGAAACCCATCTTACAGTGCTGTTCCGTTCAGTAATTCTTCTCGTAACCTGTGTCCAATCAGTTCCCTCAGACTTCTGTCTTGAAGTATTTGAGTTTTACCTCATGCAAAACTTAGGTACTAACTTTCAATATTTTTTTTTTTTAATATCTTCATTACCTGGGAGTGTACAGAAGGAATGGCAATAGCAGTTGTCGACATCTGGATGTTGTGTAAAGCAGTGTAGAAAATTCAGTATTATCTAATTCACTGGAGACTTGTTATGAAACAAAGATTAGAATTAATATTATTATGAAAAATATTATCAGGAATTGCTGTTTTATCTAACTGCTTAACATAAGTCACTGGTAACTTTCTTGTTTTATCTCACAGCTCTCTTCCATGGTATATGGAAAAATATCTTAATATTTATGGGGGTTTTTTCATTAGAGATGCTTTTTACTACAGTTTTAAATGTATATGGGGAAAAAAAAAAGATGATGTGCTAGTAAAGGGAGGATCCCACGCACTATCATACCATTGTATTTTTCTACTGACTGCATTGTACACCAGTTTACCTGAAGAGGGCCACAGACATCCAGGAAAGACAAGTCTGCTTCTAACTGAGGTTGATCAAAAAGAAGTTTCAGAAGATACAAGGGTGTTAAGCTGAGATAAAAGCACATCAGGGATATTATTTCTGCAGTGTATATCTGTTTTTCTCCTTGCTTTCTCATGTAACAGTAAAATATATTAAGCTAAAAATAAGGCTCAAATGATGCATCACTTCATGCAGTTCAAAACAAGTATATTTTTAAAATACACTTAAAAATCACTGGTGGTTTGTATCCCACATTTAAAAATGTAAGAATCTCAAAATTACAATTTAAATGTGGCACTTGACTTTTTAAATTTTTTTCCTTATGTACTGTAAGCCCATGAATTCTTTGTTGCTGTTTCTTCATTAATGCAGTGGTTCTTAAATATTTGTGTATAATAATGTCATGGCAATCATTCATATGGCTTTCCAAAATGACGTGCGTGAAATATGGTGAAACCAGAATAAGAATTATCCTGCTTATTTTAAAAATTAATATTAAAAAGCCCAATTTATACTTAGTGAAACTATTAAGTGATCTTTAAATTGCCTGTTTCTACCTCGACACTTGAATACATTCCCATCCTTTATAAGAAACCTTGAGCTTTGTCTTATTAGACTTGGCAAAAACCATTCACTAGTTGTTCTGGGACTTCTTAAGTGGAGTCTTTGTAGTAGGTTGAAAAAGTCTTCAGTATCAGTTTCTGTTAAGTTTTATGGCTTTAGAAGTGTCAAGCAAAAATGCATAAAATTAGGTGGGAATTGTTTGTGCGCCATTAAAATTTCTCTTCCTCTTCACAAACAGCTGCCGAAATACAAAGAATACTACACCAGCTTGGAACACCACAAGACACACATGAGTTGAGGCAACAGCTGTGAGTACTTCACATGAAAACATTTCATTGCATTGTAAACAATCTCCTGTTAGGTGATGAGGTGTTTTTTGTTAGGCAGGCTGCTTGATCTCACCGAGAAAGGCAAGTATAGAGAAATAATTAAAATTTAAATGTTGAGATGTGCTTTTAAAAATTAATCTTGGATGGTCTGTAAAATAGAGTCAGCTGGTTTGGCCATGTACATTGCCTACAGTATCAGTACATCTGTAAAACCTATGCTGTGTGTCAGCAAAGGGAAAGTGACAGGACCAGAAAGCAATACCACTGTTTCAAAAACAAATGCCCACATCCCTCCATTCCAGTCAACTCTTCAAATCGGTCTGTGTAAGTTTCTCAAGGTAATGAATATATTGAGGGGTTTTTGTGAGATATACTACTGGGGAAGAGAGGGAAATGTTATCTTAGTGATGAAAGCTACAATCATAGAATCATGGAATGGTTTGGGCTGGAAGGGACGTTAAAGATCATCTAGTTCCGACCCCCCTGCCATCGGCAGGGGTACCTTCCACCAGACCAGATTGCTCAAAGCCTCATCCAGCCTGGCCTTGAACACTTCCAGGGAAGGGGCATCCACAACTTCCCTGGGCAACCTGTTCCAGTGTCTCACCACCCTCACAGTGAAGAATTTCTTCCTAATATCTAATCTAAACCTGCCCTCTTTCAGCTTAAAGCCATTTCCCCTTGTTCTATCACTAACTGCCCTTATGAAAAGTCCCTCCCCAGCTTTCTTGTAGCCCCTTCAGGTACTGGAAGGCCGCTATGGGATCTCCCTGGAGCCTTCTCTTTTCCAGGCTGAACAGCCCCAACTCTCTCAGCCTGTCCTCGTGGGAGAGGTGCGGGCAGGGATGAAATTATAGGATAAACATGTACGAGAAATACTAAAATAGCAGAAGTGAAACAAGGCTACAAGGCAGATGCTGTGCTGTTCAGTCCCTTGAAGATGGACTTTCATATGCCACTAGCAGAGACAGTCAGCAGCTCTCCACTTCTCTGCACAGTCTAATGAACCAATATGATTTTTTCCGTTAAACTCCTTCACCGCACTAATCTCGGCGTCATAAATGCGTGTGAGCGACGTGTCGTGCTAACCCTGTGGGCGAGAAAGTTGGTGGTCTTCAGTGTGGTTAATGCCGCACTGTGGCCATTGAATACTAGCAGGAGATGTGTGTTGGACCAAAGGCATCAAATTCATTTTGTGTGAACAGCCAAATTCTTCATAATAGCCCAAATTCAGGGCCCATAGGATTAGCCAGATACCATTCACAGTGGATGTGAAGCTGGAGACTATGAATAGGTGAAGATCAATATACACAGTTTATGCAATAACCAGACAGGATCTAGGCATAAATTCACAATTAAACAGGATAGGAACTGTTGTGAAGGACACATTCCAGTCCCTGTATGGAGGTAATATAAATGGTAAGCTTCCTTGAGTTTTCATCTGTCCCTTTTTCACTTGTCAGAATATTTAGCCCTTCCTTTCATGTTGGTATGTATCTGAAGAGTTATTTGATTATTTTAAATATTAATGTTGATTGTTTGCTAATAGCTTTCCAGATGAGACCTTTAGATGAAACGGGGGAAAAGGAGGCAAAAGCAAGTAAAGAATTTAAGTTGTTCCAGGAAAAAAGTATGAAGATTAGGAAAAATGTGGTAAAGGGGTGTATGATAATATCAGAAACAAAGAGACCAAAAAAAAAAAAAAGCAATGCACCATCACTTTTTGAGCACCATTACAGCTATTAGTAAATAATTATTTTTTCAGCTAAGTGCACAGCTGTTGTGTCATGGGAGAATATAGATCTCTTTGGATAAGCTTCCTAGCAACTAGCAGGAATTGACGTTTCATGAACTGTGATATCATAATTATATTCAAGCCACAGTATGTTCTTCCACACAGAAAAAACTCGGTCTTTTCTACAGTTATTCTGAACTTGTAAATGACTAGGTGTTTCCAACAACTGATAGCCTCAAAATGACTGTAAAAAGCATGCTTAGAATATTCATAATAATTAGAAACCAATTGCTGCACATTAGAAAAATAGAATAAACACCACCTCACACCCTGCCCCTCCTTTTGTGTCCCCCCCCACCACCCCAAAAAAAAAAAAAGTGTGTAGGGGGGGAGTTATGATGCTGTCACTGAGGAACAAACCTTTTTCGGCATCACTCCCACCTGGAGTCCATACCGTCACACCTTTACAGTGAAGAACAGAATAAAAATGTCTTTCTGTGCTTTAGAGAAACATTCAGTATTGCTGCTTTTTTCTGAGAGTCAGTGAAATTCAAATAAAGTAACCCAATGGCCTCTAATGAAACTTTGCATTTGGTTTTAGGCAACAGAAGCAGCAATACACCAACCAGCTTGCCAAAGAAACTGACAAATACATTAAAGAGTTTGGATCTTTGCCTGCAACAAGTGAACAGGTATAAAACCAAAGCAGGGGGCTTGTTTGACTATCATGTTAGCTCGTGTAGAGTATTTGGGTGACTTCAGTTCTGCGTGCCTGTATTTGTGCTCCTCACCAGGCTTTCAAAGCACTGTTTAGTTAGTCAACACATTTGCACAACAGGGACACTTACAACGTGAGAATATTTTGTTGCAGTCCAGACTTGTTCCAAAGTTGGTTTTGTGTATCAGGAATGAGGTAGCTTGACTGAAATGTTAGGAATCAAGGCAGTGCACTGTGTCTGTGATTTCCATTGTAGTGATGCTGACTCTGGCTGCTTCCAGGATCAAGGAATTGTGTGCCAAAACAGCTTGCAGGGCAGGTGGCCAGACCTGTTCACCCACTGTCCGAATAATTTGGTTATGCACAGTAGGTTTGTTCTACATCACTAAGACCAGCATATATGCTATGTCTTGTCCACAGGCTTTTCCTTTCTTAAGAGGAGTGGACAGCAGCTGTTACTAAAACAACTTGTACAGCCTTTAAACTGCTTCTTTCCTAGGTCTGTGTAAAATCTTGGCAGGAGGTAACATGGGAAGTGGCTGTTGTCATTAGCACACTCCTGTCTGCCACCCTGTGGTTTTTTAGCCTAGCAAAATTTGTCACTTAAATAAGGCAAGAGCAACAGGATCCCAGAAAATATGGATTCAGGTTATTGTAATTCAAACAACTTGCCTGGTATGTAGCTGGTTACCAAGGAGCCTTTAGGAAAATGAATTGTTCTGAAACACCGAATTCAAATGGCAGGCCATGATCCATGTGTGCTCATCCTGTCAAGCTGTGAACTTCTAATAGAGATGTTAAAACATGATCTTGGTGTATAACTTCTAGTTCAGGCAAAGTATGTTTGGGGGTTTTTTATGGTTTCTCTGTTCTTTATCTTGGAGCTGAAAAGTTGCCAGTGAGATACTTTACTATATAATTTTACTCCTGTTATCAGGAGCATCTTCATCAAAGCTACCTCATAATGAAATGCATAAATAACAGATTGATGAGTGGCAAATTATGGTCTCTCAGAAATTTGGAAGGAGGGGTTGATGTAATGTATACACTTAGGGAAGTATGGTGCAGGCTTTCCTGAGTGCCCAGTATTCCTCTTCTCTCCCATACCGGTTCTTAAGCATTTTAAGAGGGGATGTCAGCCCACTTCTAGATGCAGCTCAATATGTATTTCCAGCATTTATGCAAAATACATGTGAAGTGCCCTGTTCTTTCTTTTCTGCACCCTTTCCCCCATTCCATCACCTTTGCCTATTTTAGCATCCACAGTATAAGATTAGTTCACACTTAAACAGTAGGTTTTATAATCAACAGATAATAAAGAAGGTAGAAGCTTTTTTGTCCCTTCCCATTTCTCATTTCCAGATGTTGAATCAATAATATGGTTTGCTCTTTAAATGCCTTAAATTACACAGAATCACAGAATCACAGAATGTCAGGGATTGGAAGGGACCTCAAAAGATCATCTAGTCCAATCCCCCTGCCGGAGCAGGAACACCTAGATGAGATCACACAGGAAGGCATCCAGGCGGGTCTTGAATGTCTCCAGAGAAGGAGACTCCACAACCTCCCTGGGCAGCCTGTTCCAGTGCTCTGTCACCCTCACTGTAAAGAAGTTCCTTCTCAAATTTAAGCAGAACCTCCTGTGTTCCAGCTTACACCCATTGCCCCTTGTCCTATCATCGGTCGTTACTGTGAACAGCCTGGCTCCATCCTCCTCACACTCACCCTTCAAATATTTATAAACATTAATGAGGTCCCCCCTCAGTCTCCTCTTCTCCAAGCTAAAGAGGCCCAGCTCCCTCAGCCTTTCCTCATAAGGGAGATGTTCCACTCCCTTAATCATTTTGGTGGCTCTTCGTTTGTCCAGTTATGTGATCCCAGAGGGAAGAAAGGTTTGTACATGCAGTTGCAAATGGTTTGGTAGACAGCTTTCCCTTACACCTATTTAGAAGAAAAAAAGGAGTATATCCCTTAGCATTGAGCAGCCTGGAAGCGGCAGAGCCTTGAAAAGCCTGAGCTCATTTGACTTGGTAAAACTTTTTCTCCTATAGCGTCAAAGGAAAATACAGAAAGACCGTCTTGTGGGGGAGTTCACCACAGCACTAACAAATTTCCAAAGACTCCAAAGGCAAGCTGCTGAGAAAGAAAAAGACTTTGTAGCCAGAGTAAGAGCCAGCTCAAGAGTATCTGTAAGTATTGAAAAATGTGCCATTATACTCTGTTTACAGTTGTTGGTGGTGTTCAATGTCAAAATTTCCTCCATAATGCTGCTTAAAAAAGCTCATATCTAACTGCAAGTATTGCAGAACATGTGCTATATAATTAAAAGTATATAAGTTTTCTTTGCTCCTTTTTATGCATAGCTGAATTATGCAGAAAGTTTTAAATGCTGAATTAAGTTGTAACGCCCCCCAGCCTCAAACTGTTTATTTTTCTCTTACCTTTGTCACACAAAGGCACGAACTGCCCCTGGGTTCATGCTGTAATCTCGCAAAAGCAATTTTCAGTAGACTTTTAAATGCTTTTGCTGGACCTTTAGATATCAGCAGATTTTTCCTACAGGGAAGAATCGTATGCCAGATTTCTATGCAGTATTAAAGTAGAGAAGTGCTGAGAAGCTTGAAATGTTTGGCTTTTACATGTTTGCCTATCAATTTTGTCCTTCACTCTGTGCCAAATGCATGTTGCTGTACCTGTAAATTTTAGCAGGCAGTTACTGAGCTGAATGTTTTTGCTTGTATTTCAGCTTCATGCATGCATAAAGCAAAACCAGGATGAGAACATGTTAACTCATGTTTCAGTTTGAAGTTGACTTACTATAAAACTTGTAATATTGACTTATTATAGAAATGTTGACAGTGCTCCTTTCAGGGCCATAATATTTTATTTATATTTTTAAACGCTGATCATGTAGGGTGGTGCTCCTGAAGACAGCTACAAAGAAGGAACGCTTGTCTCTTGGGACAGGTAGGCTGAATTTGTTAATAAATCTTAACCTAGTTCAGAATAATAAATAGCTGTCAGGGAAGCCAAGTGCCTATATGTATATATGTGTATATACATATAGATATATGCACGTATATATGTAATTTTTTTTTCCTGATCAATTGCCTTTTTCTGGAGGGAGTTGGAATAGGTTGTTCAGTTTGACTTTCTTCCATACCACAGTGTTTAGTGAGATAGGTGGGAAGAAAAAGGAGCAGTTCACATCATCTACCCCTTCTTTCCCTGTGCTTTGGCTGTAGTCATTTCCTTAAGCTGCCCAAAGTCTGTATGTGGGCTTTCTGAGATCCAGGCTTAGGTTAAACAGATTCCAACCTGTGCACAGAGTAAAACTGTTTTGTGATAAGGATCCAGTGTTTACTGGATCTCCCATTACTTTTATACTCTTCAAGAGCTGCTTCTCAGTCTCAGGTTCTGTTTTGTTGGCTATCTTGCTTTTGCCTCAGATGGATGTAAACTCTGCAGTTTATAATTCAGAAGAGTCTTTGCCCTTGTATTCATACTTAGCATTTCCAATCAGCTAGCTCAATGGTATGTGCAACGTTGCTACAGCAGCAGCTTCCTATGCCAAAGGTGTGATTGTTAGACCTTCCCTGTTAGCTAGACAGGCAAGGGTAAAAACATGCATGTTCTTAATTGATAATGTAAAGTGTGTGCTATGTATTTAACTGTCATTTTACTCTTCTGAGTTGTTTCTCATCATGCCTGTTAAACCTGGCTGGGGTTTTTTTTGTTTCACAGTCAACCGCAAGCACAAGTGCAAGATGAAGAAATTACAGAAGATGACCTCCGTCTTATTGAGGAGAGAGAATCTTCCATTAGGCAGCTTGAGGTAAGTACAAGTGGTTTTACAGTAGAATATGCTTTTAGTGTTTCCAAAGAAAAAAATGTATAGTGGTATGAGCATTAATTGCAGACATTAATCTTGAAGGGTTAGGGTTTGTTTGTGGGTGTGATTTTTTTTTTTTTCCTTCAAAACTACAAATATTACTGTATGATGTGAAATGTGCATTAATTAATTAGAATTCTATTGTATGAAAGCCATGTTTTGATACTGTGTTTAACTTCAGTGGTTTATTTATGAAATAAGCAAGTACTCATGTGATTGCAGGAGAAAATACATACAATTTTTTTCCAACATAGTGGCCATATTATATCACCTTTTTTAGCAGTGACTATAAATTAAGTAAAATTATACCTTTCCTCCCAGGTATTCCCAATGTATTGTTCAACATCTTCATTTTGTAAGTGTCTTTTTGAACACTTCTGGAAATACAGAGATACTCTGTTTCATTCAAAATTTTGTCATCACGGTCTTGTCAAAAAGTTAAAAATACTTAAAAACAAGATGTAAATTACACAAAAAAATTGTCACGTGATGAAATGCTGACATCAAGAGACTTCTGTGAAGACAAAATGAATTTTTCCAGCCAGTCTGGAGTTCACATCTGTAATATCAACAAGAAAGGGGCTGGAACTGGAGTTTGTCAGGAAGTCTTGCTGATGCATGTGGCAAAATCCATTTTATGTACAAATTTTTCAGTGATCTCTCCCTTGCCACCCATACGTTAACATACAGTGAATTGATCCAGTCGTTAGTTAAGAAGAGATAATATCCTCAGTGGTAACGTGGCGTCAATCGCTTCATCATAACCAGGTGGTAGTAGGATAATGTAATATATGTTATGTCAATTCATGTGATGATTGTTTCCTTACAGGCAGATATTATGGACATCAATGAAATTTTTAAAGATCTAGGAATGATGATTCATGAACAAGGTGATGTGATAGGTAAGTCCAAATATTTTCTAAAAATTTCTTACTCTGTTTCTCTGGAGATCAGCAATATAGAACTTCCTTTTACTGGAAAAATTCCTCTAATGACCGTATCAATACTGAAGCAAATCAGATACAACCTAATAATGGGTAGACTGGGAATACATTTAGAAAGTGTGTTTAAAATGTAGTTTAAAACATTATGTAGTTTTAAATGTTTATAAAATGTCTTTAAAAGTAATTTTTAACTGATTATACATAAAATTTGAGTTCATGTGAGGAGTTTTACTGTATTGACTAGTGATATAAGTGTGCAGATTCAGCAAAGGTTCCCACGTTGCCTTCCATGTGAACAGATTTATTCTTTTAATGAAATGTGATTATAAAATACATTTTCTGAGTCTGCTGCTAAGCCATGCTGTTGTTTATGCATACATTTGCAGGACTTTTTCTGTCACGTTAGCCCATAATCTGTTCATATTTTTCTAGGGAAAAAATAAATAAATCTGTATCAGTGTGATTGCATACCAGACGAGAGGCATGCCTCTTGGGGTGTTTCGTGTGTGTTTCCTCTGATTCCATAGGCTGTAGGACACTTTTAGTCTGAGCAGAGAATAGTCAGTAGCAAGTTGGAGGGCAAGTAAAAAACAAAACATATAAAAAAACCAACCAAACAAAAAACCCAAAAAACCTACTGAAAGTTTCTACCTTGTTTGGTATAAAAGGTTCAACCCTGCTTCTAGAGCGAAGGAGCTGTTACTGACATGAATTGAGCTACTCATTGCCTGGGCGGTTCAGAAATGAACTCACACCTAAGTATAGGATGGATCAAACTTCCATAATGCGAGGTATAAAACTTTGGGTATTGATGAAGACACCAGCAGTTGAGGGGTAGCTATGATATATGCTCTCAAGCGTATTTCAGTGTTCAAAAACTTTGGGTTATGATTAACCAAAATTTGAAATGTTTTATTTTAAAATAAAGACAGCATAGAAGCCAATGTGGAAAATGCAGATGTACATGTGCAGCAAGCAAACCAGCAGCTGTCAAGAGCAGCAAACTACCAGGTAATGTCAATGCCGACTGCCAATTGTGTGTAACTGTCCTTTCCCAGTAGTCTTGACTTCTACTTCCTTATGCAGTTCAGAATTTGCTTATCAGTTTCCTCAAGGCTTGGAGAATTAGTTAAAGGTTTATGTTAGACTATGATAGTATTTGTAGGTCACTGTAAAACAAGAGTCAGTGACCTCTGAAAGCTTTGGGTGTTCTGTAAAATTAGCCAGGCTGTTTCAGAGCACCTGGAGTTACACCTTTATTTAAAAAAAAAAACCAAACAAACTCACTCCTCCTTTTACAGCTCAAGAAGTAAAAAATTCCTATGTATGGAGAACAAGCTGCTAAAGATCACTGGAGGAGTAGGGAAGATAAGCAGGGAAGTCTTAAGATGCTACCAGTTAGCATCAATTTTTGCTGTTTAAAATCTTCTCAGCTTCTGTTAATTGCTGCCCTAATGCTAAAAACATATTTAAAATTCTCAAACTTTTCTGAAGAGCCTTTTAAATACCTTTACATGCCACTTCTTTATAACATTTTTGTAACTTACTAGAAATAATCTTATTAGTAATAAATCTTCCCTCTTAAGTCAAAGTTAGTCCCTAGACTTTTTTTTTAAGTCCTCTTATGTGTGTTAGTAGTAGCCAGGACAGTAAATCAGTGACAAAATGTCTGAAGGATTACCTGCTGATTTCAGAAGTGGGAGAGGGAAAGGGATAGCTGCGTCCTTGAGCTGTATTCCAGGTGGCACTAACTGGCACACTAAGTGTGGGTAATGGGTCCTATCTTGATACTGACAAAGTTCAGGGGAAAAAAAATAGTAACAGCCAAAATTTTCTGTAGAAGGTGTTAGTTTTCTGGTGAAATTAAAAATTAAAAACTTAATGCTTTATCTTGAGGAGGAAAGGATGAATATCTTCTGATCTCAAAGGAAGGTTATTGAGACTTTTGACAAGCTTCTGTTCAGTGGCTCTGACACCAAACACTTAGCAGAGTTGGCCTGTGTTTGAAAGGATTGAGTAGTTTGCTTCATATTTGAACTTTCCTTTCCTTGAAAATTCATCCTTGTTCCAACCTACTGAAAAATCATTTCCACTTTCAGCAGACTTATTTTAATTTTGGCAGCTATTATGTCTGTATGCCCTGACCCTCTCAAGGAAGTGTTAGAGGCCCAGGCATGCTGGTGGGGACAAGGCTGCATGTGGTTGGTACCTTCACAACTCCTGTTTGTGGTTCAATGAGGTACGCACCGCTCATCTGCCATGTGGGGTGCATTCACACAGCAGAGCTCTTTGGGTAAAGCCAGGCTCCTCTCCTTTCTTTCTCCCTTTACCACTGCTGCTTCAGCACTTGTAGAAATGGTCATCAGGTGTATGAGGAATTAAGTTCTCCATGTCTTTAGTCTACTAGCTTGCTTAAGTAATGTTACAGGGAAAATGTTTTTACTTCAGTGCAATGTTGGCAAGAAGTGGTTGCTGGGATGAAAAAGGAAGAGACTGGGAGTATAGAGAATCTGGCCACAACACAGATTAAATTACAAGGAAGATACTTGAGCAAATGGATTGAGTTCTAGGAAATAAAATGGTGAAATGAAGAAATCTTAGCCTGACAATGGGAGCAGAGAAGTGACACTGAGATACTGTTGTGAGACCCCACCTGGAGTACTGCATCCAGTTTTGGGGCCCCCAACATAAGAAGGACATGGACCTACTGGAGCAAGTACAGAGGAGGGCCACGAGGATGATCCAAGGGCTGGAGCACCTCTCCTATGAGGACAGGCTGAGAGAGTTGGGGCTGTTCAGCCTGGAGAAGAGAAGACTCCGGGGAGATCTCATAGCAGCCTTCCAGTACCTGAAGGGGCTACAGGAAGGCTGGGGAGGGACTTTATATAAGGGCGGGTAGTGACAGAACAAGGACTTTAATGCCTTTAAACTGTAAGAGGGTAGATTTAGATTTTATATTAGGAAGAAATTCTTTACTGTGAGGGTGGTGAGACACTGGAACAGGTTGCCCAGAGAAGTTGTGGTTGCCCACTCCCTGGAAGTGTTCAAGGCCAGGTTGGATGAGGCTTTGAGCAACCTGGCAGGAGGGTTGGAACCAGATGATCTTTAAGATCCCTTCCAACCCAACCCATTCTGTGATTCTAAAAGTAGGAGAAGAGAATAGTTAAGACAAGAAACTTGGTAGTGTGAGTGGTACTGTGGTACTGGGCAGAGAACTGGCAGGTCCAATGAAGAACTGACATAGATGTAGTTCTGCGGGGGTGGAGGAAGGGGAACCAAACACACCCAAGCAGAAAAACCTTTGCCAAATAAAGCAAAGTCTGGTTTTGCTTCTGGATGTGTGGCCTAGAATCCTGAGATTTGAGTGTTATTGTCCCTTGGCTATCAGGAATAGCTTTTGAAACCCACTGGTGATTTCCTTTCCTGGTGTGAAGGAAATGTTCAGATTCCATATCCTGCAGATAAAGCATGGCAGACTGCTGCTGGTTTTGCATGGTCTAGTGTCTCAAGTTACAGACCTGTATGGGAGATATGAAAGTTCTGGACGTGCTTATAACTTACACTTTTCTGTACCGACATCTATATAACTGGATCTCTAGTCAGGTGTCTCTTCCCCCCTCCCCCCACCCCTTCATTTTTTTTTAAAGAGCAGGTTGTACCTAAGAAACTTGACAAAAACAACTTTAAAATACCTCTGTGAGTAGATGCAAAGTCAATCTTCCAGAAGTCTAAAATTGCAGTCCTTTGTCCCCTTCTGTATTTACATTAGTAGTCTTTTATTTTTTTTCTGGCAGTACTTCTTGTACTGTGCAGACTGATTGTCCATTTTCCTCTGTACACAGTCACCTGCTCTCTCACATTTTCTTTCCCCCAGTGTTTTAATTACATCCATTCATTACATTACTGCATTCTCTTTAATTAGTTTATCATGTATGCCAGAAAATACCACTGAAATAATTCTATTAATAATATAGCCCTAGAATTAAGTCATGGGGTAACTTGGCACTTTTTTTTTTTTTGGTGAATAACTTCATATGACTTGTTAGTAAGGACACAATTTAGTTAGATTGCACAAGCAATAGGACCATAAAAGCATTTGAGTAGTCATCTGATGTGGTGGTGCAGTTTTCAATCAACTTGTTTTTTTCTCTATTGGCAGCAAAGGTCCCGAAAGAAGATGTGCATCCTCATTATTATACTTGCTGTTGGAGTATTTCTTCTTGGAATCCTCATATGGTTTACTACGAGATAAGTCTCTGGAGAAAGCATTGTAATTGGTATTTAAATTATGAAAGGAAATTCCTAATCATGGTTTGCTCATTTTGAAGCTGAGTAATATAATGGTTCTGTACTTCGTCACACTTACTTTTTTATAAGACTTTTTGTTTTAACCTGAGAAGTAACATTCTCAGCACTACTGTCAGTATAACTGCCTGCCCTCTTGGATGTGGGTGCTGTCTTACTAGAAAAGAACAGCCAAGGTCATAAACTGTTCCATTAACTTAAAAATAAAAACCTCTTGAGGTTTAGGAGGCCAATCAAAATCCTGATAACTTCTTTTGACAGGGGAGGTAATTATATTTTCAGATATTGCTAAATTTTGCTGCCAAAACAAACTCCCAAGTTGTTACTTGAGGCAATGAATTCACATCTCAGAATTTATTTTTAAGTTGGAAATGTCTCTCTCTTTCTCTTCCATCCCACTCGCCTGCCCATTTGATAGGGGTGGTTCAAAAATAAAACGCAGGTTGCTGAAGTTGGTGTGATCTCTCTTTTATAGCTGAAGCCTTTGAATTAAGCTTTCAGTTTGCCTGAAATCTTTTTAGATACTTCATATGTCTCTGTATCTGGTGCTGAGTGTGTTTATGCCTGGAAGCCTCCTGCAAAGGTAGGTAGGGTGGATGATGTAATTATGTAGATTTTTTTTTATTCAGTTCTTGCATTAACAAATATTGTGTTTTATTTGCACACATCCAGTATCTTTGCACCTGAAGTGTGCATCAAGGAGCTTGGCTAGATGAAAATAAGGTCTAGTATGTGAATTCATAGATTTTTTGGGAGAAATTCCCAACTTCCTAACTGCACTTGAATATCAGTGTTCTGAAACTGCTGTGATTCGGTTTCCATGGACAGATACAAAGTTGTATGTGAGGCCTTTCATACAGCTGGAGAAAAGAAGATTATAAACTCAATTCCAAGTTCAGCTGTGGTATATGAAATTAAGTTGAAATCAGTTGAACTGATTCAAACTGTTTATGGTGTTTGCTTATAGCCTTTAAAATGACCTTTTTCCTTTTGTGCCATTTTGTACTAATATATTAAAAATGTAACAGCACCTTTTTGCCAATTAATCTATTTGCCTTTTTAATTGATCTTGATGAACTAATCTGAAAAGTGTACAGGTGAAGAAGTTACTTAATCTGTATTTTATAAAGTTATTGTACACTAGATTGGTGGAGAATGAACTGTTTACATGGTGGCTATGAAATATCATTTGGGAACAATCTAACTGTAAGCATAAATGGACTTCAGAATTGTAACCGTGTAACCTAAATAAAGGTCTTTTAAAGAGTGTGCTTTTCTAGTAGTTCCTTCTTTTTTTTTTCTTTTCTTTTTTATTTTTTTCCAGAATCTGTCTTTACAAGCACAGCTGTTGTCTTTGCTGCTATGTAAATGATTCAAACTTCCTTGAAAAACTCGAGGGAATTTCAGCTCTGTTGGCTTATCAGCCCGGAGGGACCTCTGTTCCTGTGCTGCATCTCACATCGTTCATGAAAATGCTCCTGGATCTTGCATTCCCGCCGGTGTGAGCCCAGCCTCGGGAGGAAAGGGCTTTACACTGTGTGGCTGCTGACAGTAGGTGCTGAGGGTAGGCTGTTACTGTGTCTCCTTCGGCAGAGCATGAAACTTTGAAGGATGCGAATCCGTGGTGTGGGAAGTGGGCTTGTGCTGCTGTGTTTGAATTCCCAAAACCAAGTCCTGTGAAACTGCATAATTGTGTTCTACGTAACATGGAAAAGACCTCTGAGATTGAAAGAGGAATTTAATTTTGATGTAAGCTGCAGTATGGACCCTTGTGTATTGAGATCCCAGCTACTGTTGGAGATATGGAAATTTGAGGTATGGAGATTGGAGAGATATGTATTTGATGTTTGGACTGTTCGGTGGATGAGGAATTGGCTGGATGATCGCATCCAGAGGGTAGTGGTCAATGGCTCAATGTCCAGATCAAGATTGGTGACAAGTGGTGTCCCTCAGGGGTCCATATTGGGATCAGTACTGTTTAGTATCTTCATCAGTGACACAGTGGGATCAAGTGCACCCTGAGCAAGTTTGCAGATGATACCAAGCTGGGTGGTGTGGTTGACATGCCCGAGGGATGGGATGCCATCCAGAGGGACCTGGATGTGCTTGAGAAGTGGGCTCATGTGAACCTCATGAGGTTCAGCAAGGCCAAGTACAAGGTCCTGCACCTAGGTTGGGGTAACCCCTGGTATCAATACAGGCAGGGGAATGAAGGCTTTGAGAGCAGCCCTGCAGAGAAGGGCTTGGGGATACTACTGGATGAAAAGCTGGATGTGAGCCAGCAATGTGGAGTCACAGCCCAGAAAGCCAACTGTATCCTGGGCTGCATCAAGAGAAGCGTGGCCAGCAGGTCAAGGGAGGTGATTCTGCCCCCCTGCTCCTCTCTGATGAGACCCCGCCTGGAGTACCGCATCCAGCTCTGGAGTCCTCAGCACAGGAAAGATGTGGATATGTTGGAGCAGGTCCAGAGGTGGGCTACAAAAATGATCAGAGCAATGGAACACCTCTCTAGTGAAGAAAGGCTGAGAGCATTGGGGTTTTTCAGCCTGGAAAAGAGAAGGCTCGGGACACCTTATTGCAGCCTTTCAATACTTAAAGGAGACCTATAAGAAAGATGAGGACAGACTTTTTATCAGGGCCCGTAGTGATATGACAAAGGATAGTGGTTTTAAACTAAAACCATGGATTTAGACTAGATATAAGGAAGACATTTTTTATGTTGAGGGTGGTGAGACACTGGCACAGGTTGCTCAGAGATGTGGTAGAAGCCCCATCCCTGGAAACATTCAAGGTCAGGCTGGACAGGGCTCTGAGCAACGTGATCTAGTTGAAGATGTCCCTGCTCACTGCAGGAGGGTTGGACTAGGTGGCCTTTAAAACTCCCTTCCAACCCCAGACATTCTATGATTCTGTGATACTGTATTCCTGGGGCTGCCTTTGTGCTGGGAGCGAGACAGGGCCCCCATTACCCCGTTACCCTTGTTAAATAACCTTCAGATATGCTTTGGGCCACTACCAGCCACGGTAAGGCTGGCACTAGCAATCCTAATGCTTTTTTTTAGTTTCCAGACTATGCTGGTCTAAACTAGAAGAGCAGTCAGCTTTTTGGCTGAGTAGCTTTCTCACCAGTGAACTGTCCAAATCTGAATTTGGAAGTTTCCTGACCTTAATAGTTAACAAACTCTTTACGCTGTTGCAAACAGATGCAGAGGAATGGCCACATCCTACTTGCCCAGGAGATCCTTTTCTCTGTTGCAGTGCCTCATACCTGCTTCTGTCAGTGACTGACTGTTTCCACTGACATGCTTGAGAGGGAAAAGCAGCACTTCAGCAGCAGATCTTAATTTCTGACTCCCGGCAGATCAGAAATCCTGTCTATGCTTAATACTTGTCACATTTTGTATGCATTGCAATTTGTCTGTTTATTTTGCTACTAGGAGGGTTCTCTACTAAAAGACCTGTAAAGTTGAAGACTATTGCTCATCCTGGGATGAAACGGTATATGTACTGATTGCCTATTTACCTTATAAAGGGATCAATACCTTCATTATTGAGTTTATCCAGCAGTGACTATGAGGCAGAATAGCCATTATATAAAGTTTCATCCACCAGGAGCTGGTGAAAATCAGGCTGGGGCAAGAATTTTGGGTGATCTACTTAGAAATCCTACAAGTTGCAGAACATTGCATTTCCCAAACCCATGCTGCAACCTGCTACCTCTGCTCTTGTTCTTCTGCATCTGATTTATCTGCATGTCTTTATTTCCTACATGCAGTTGGCTCTTCCTTTTTAGGCAGTCATGCGCCTTGTCTGTTGAGCTGCTCTCCGGTGGTAGTGGTTCAGGCACTGTCAGGGAGAAGAGCACTGCTGAGAGCCACGCTGTGTGCATTGCTTGCTTTCTCATTCATCATCTCCTACTCATAAAAACTACTTATGGGGTGGGGGTCCCTCCCCCACATACTCTCAGACAAATGATTTCTTCCTTTCTTGGATCCTAGTGGCGGAGAAAGACTGGAGCCGTTTACCTCTGGAAGAGATGATGGGCCAGCTGTCAGAAGTCACAAGAGTGTCTCTGCCTTGGCAACCAGATGGGAGCTGGCTGGTCTCAGCAGGCTGCGCTGCTGCTGCTGCCTGGGCCGTGAGGCAGAGCATGGTGGGGAAGTCAGCAACAGAGTGTTTACCCACAAGCTCCTGTACCTGTTGGAGAGACCAGCCTGCAAGGCCCTAATTGTTCATTAAGAATCTTGGTGCTATTAATTTTTAAACTTGATTAGGCAGAAACAAAGTGTTGGGCTTTGTTGTAGATTGTCCTTGTTGGGGGGCATAAATACTCCTTTTTAAGCTGCTCTTAATGGAGCTCCTCTCTTCTCCTTTCCCTTCCCTGCATACATCCACGCTTAACTGTATAAAATGTGATTTCCAAGTATTTAAAGAAAGCTTTGATATCTACTAAGAGCCCAGTAAAACATCTGGATGTAACATGTATGAGTCAATGTTTATAGAACAAAGATTTTGGCTCTTCCAAATTATCCATCAATATCTGTCAGATTAGCAAGGCCAAAAAATGCAATCAAAGCACCCTTCATTTCACTGAAGGAACCTGGTAAGAATAGTTTCTTTGTAGTTATCTTAACCACACACCAGGGGTGCTTTTCTGTTCTTTCTTGCTTTTTCAAAGAGCTGAAAATCACAGGGGCAGACAGCTTTTTAAAGGCTTTTTAATTTATTTTTTTTCTGCACCTATCCCTTTAGAAATTGTTCTTGATAATCAGCAGGGTGTACAATATCCCCAAACTAACTTCATACCTAAGAGCCTTCTTAAGTCACCCACACACACCCTGTGTTCTTATAGTTGGCAAATATGTTTGATGTCAGAGGTATGGGCTAGATTTTGGGAATCAAAAGTAGTTTGAAACAATAAAAAAAAAAAAGCATTTTGGGAAGTAAGGAGTCAAAAGGTGGGGAGGGAAATAATGACACAATCTGTTAGAGTTTGAAAGATCAAAGACCCTTGTAGCTGATTATTGGTTTGGGTTGTTTCAAGGACTGTTTGTGTTGCTGAGTATAATATTTAGAAAAGATGACTTGCTTTGCTTTTGTATAGTTCTGGTTGAACTGATTTAGGAGCAGAAGGTTAGTGAGAGAGGAAAAAGCAGAGATCTGCTGAAAATAAACATTTGATGACTTTCTGTTTCTTATGATACCTATGGTGCAAAGTGGTGCTTAAGTGCATAGCATGCAGCTTTTCTTTTCAGTTTGCAATTAAATCCAGATCTCTCATGCAAAGCTGTTGTGGAGTGAGAAATAATTATTGTCTGATGAGGTGCCCACCTGCAGAGCCACTCTAAATGCTACTGCAACATAGAATTTTATGAATAAATATCTGAAAGCAACCGACTTTCAGACATCTTTGTCCTTGTACATGTCTCTGATGGTGCCCCTGAAGCTGCAGAAGTTTCTGTAGCTTAAGAATGTGGATAACAAGGAATTAATTTAGTTCTTTGGATGTCCTGAACATATTCAATGATAAAGGAAGCCAAGTGTTTGCACAACAGTAAGGAACTCTACAAACCCAGAAGTAACCAGAAAAAGTAACAAAACATTCATTTTCGAAAGGCATGCTGTATTCCCTCGAGTAGAACATCATGAAAGCACCAAACAATGTCGTAATTTGCTATTTATACAACTGATCCTCTGCTTTTCCCGTTGGCTATTTTGAATGTCTAGGCTTGAACACAGCTGCAGTGATTCTTTTTGCTCCTTTTCCGAATATCAGAAAGGTACTTGGGGTAAGGGAATGCATCACGCTTGTTGATCTTTGCAAGAATATTCTGGAGAATAAATACTCACTGTGTCTGCTTCTTAATAGTCATGCCTCAGTCCACAACACAGCAGTTTTCTGCTACTGCTGATAAAATAGATTTTTCTGATTTGAGGAAAAAAAAAAAAGTAGATTACAAGGCTTGTTACCACAAGAAAATTAATTAGATTGCAACTTTGGTTTTATTATGTCATGTATTTTAAAGTAAGTTTTCTAAAAAGTGGTGGAAAAAAAGTAAAAATTAAAAAATAAATTAGAGGTTGCTAGCAGCATTGGTCATCACACCCACCTTTCTAACCAGCTTCTTTGAGATTTGTCATGGACTGAGTTATGATCATGTTTTTTCATTTATTTAATGTTTAAGCAGAAAATGTTTGGTCTTTGGCAGTGCGGGTTGTAGTCTGAAGAGGTAGCAAGCATGGGAAGGAGCAGGGAAACTGCATCATCCAGGCATATAATATACCTTCCTGCTGTTACTCAAAAAAGGAAAAGCTGATGGAGCTATTGCTGTAACTGCCATGCTAGCAGCTGAGGAGGGACAACTTGACCATGTTCAAGACCCCTCAGCGAGTTCCTCAGTGACAGCTTCAGCTGCTCCCAAGCCCTGCCCACTGGATGGACCTTTATCTAGAGGAGGTAGGCAAGGACAAGGAGAGGATCGTTTCTGCTCTAAAGGAGAACATCAGCTAGCTACTTGCAGAGAGAGTAGATAAATATATTCCCTGCCATCTGTGCTGTGTTTGCTTCCTACCACCCACCCTCGCATACATTGGGATGTTCTCTCTGTAGAGGGAACTGAAAACCCAAAACTGGGTTTCCCACAGCCAAGCACAAGGGAAGAATTAGACCTTTGTGTCTCATGCTCTTCAAGAACTTCTCTGCCGCGAGTGTCACTGAAATAGTGAGAAGCCTCATTGTCTGATACGCTGTTCCCTGACAGTTCTTCTTCAACCAGATAAAGAATAAATATAATCTTGGAGACTAGCCACTGTGTTGTCAGGGAAAATGAGGCTGAAGAGGCTTGGAGGATTAGAAATGCTTATTAAAAAGTAGCTTTAAACTGTCTTTGTAAGATGTCAAAAACAAGTTGAGGCTTTCTTACCCTGTGTCAGCCTTGGTTTTGATGTCTTCAGCAAATCATTATTTAAAATAATAAAAAAGAGAACTTGAAATGCAGAAGGAAATTAGAGTATTTGTCCCTGAGCTGCATTGTTTCTGTTAGTTTATAAACTAGTTTGTAAATTCCTAAGCAGGAAATTGTGAACCTTGAAGCTCTTAAGTGGAGAGGAGCTGTCTGCAGCAATGAGCCACTATCCTTCTTCCACAGCAGCCCCACGATGGCATCTCTGGAAAAGGTCAGTCTGGTACCTGAGCAGCCAGACAAAAGTACAGGACATCCTTAATTTTCAGGTCTTAAGGCAAAAGCAGGTTTTTCATTTAAAGGATGAAATACTCTTAAATACCATCTGCTGCAAGAAGAATAGATACGTGCCCCTCTCTCTGATACCTGAGTTTTCGAGTTGGGGAAAGAGCTCTTCTGCAGCCCCCTCAGCCACCCTGTACTGGGGCAGGATGTGGTAGTTACTTAAGCTTGTCTGGTTGCAAATAGGAATAGAGTCAGGAGTTTGAACACCTGAAGAATCTGAAGTTACAGTGAGAAAATGCAGCTGGATTATTGGAGAGAGCCACTTGAATATCTTAACAGTTGTGTTGCAGGTGAGTGCTGGACTGGCTCTTGTTAAAGTCTGTGGTGCCTTGAGTGAAGAATTTATTTGTTTAGCATTTTGTGGAAGCTTCTTTCACAGTTTTGGTATCTGAATGTTTCAGTGAAGGGTAGAAATCACTTCTCATAATCTGTTTCAAGGAGTATGGATTTTGTTAAAAATATTTGGACTATAAAGTAGATTTTGAAATATATAGACTTGCTTTCAGTGCTGTATAAATTGAGAGTAGTGGATTATATGCTACTTGATATTTATTCAAGAAAAATATCAGTATGTTTCTCTAAGATGTGCAAGGTATTTTCTTGGTTGCTCGTTAGGCTAACTTAAATGAACAGCTACCTGGAAGGTTGGGCTGTTTCAACAGGGATTTCCATAACCCCTGGTTTGGGGCAGATCGTGACTGTTTGGGTGGACTGAGACCCTGTGAGCTGCTGCTAGGCTGTTCTGCTTAACCATGTAGTTTCCCTGTCCTTTTGAAACTGTCTCTCTGAAGCACCACCTACAATTTGTCCTTGCAAAAATTTAACAGGAGGAGCAAACACTGGTTTTTGCAAGGAGTTTTCTATCTTTTTCACAGACAGAATGCAGGAAGTGCACTAAACCAGCACGGAGAAGGCAACCAGCACTACAATCCACCTCCTGGTCTTTGCCACCCTTGGAGTGGTGCCCTCAGAAACCAAGGTCCCTCTCCAGGACTCAGACTGTCCTCCTTCAGCGTCTTCCCTATGGTCCCCATGCCAACTCACCCAGACAGGAGGCATATTTTTTAAAAGCAAATTTTTGCACAAATTATCCTGGTGTTGCCTTTCCTGCTGGCAGCTTTTCCCCTGCTCCAGCCTTCGTCTGGCAGCCCGAATGGGCAGAACCAGCTCTGCTTTAAGGTTCTGCCTACCCCATTGTGCCAACTTTCTTTCTGCAAATAAGGTCATTTAGGTTGGCTACATGATTGCTATGCAAGTCAGTAGTTCTAGGCTGAGAACAAACACTTTATTCACTCAATGTCAAAGGCATTCAGTGATGGAGCAATTTGACATCATCAATTCAGTAACTTCCATGAACTTCTCAACCAGTTGTAGCTTTGATCTCAGTGTAGCTCTTTTCAGTGAACAGGAGAATTCAGTTTGTTTCTTCTAGCAAGCAATGGAGTGATTTTTTTTTTTTTTTAATCCCTACAGTTCTAATTTTATGATGGAACTACACCTGAAAACAGGCAAATGCCCAGTGATCCAAGCATTTCCTTGCAAATCAACTCTCCTGTCATCTCCTCTGCTCCCCTTCACCCCTAGATTTACTTCTGAATGTTGCCAGGACAGTGGAAGTTTGACCTCAAGTTCTCTTTTCCCACCAGTCATAAGATATCCATAAACAGTCCAGCTAAACTGCAACTCCTCTGCATTTTCAGTAGAAATTATTTCTCAAAAAAAAAAGTATGAGGTTTGTGATTCATCCATTTGCAAACATGGCTCTGCATAAAAAGTCTAAAGGGATATTTTGTAAACCATGCACATAGACTAGAAGAACTCTGAAAACCCAGAAATATTACATAAAGACCACAAGACTAAATGAAAGTAAGAAAAATATTTGAGGGGAGACGATGAGGTAGGGGAGACAGAAAAGGATCTTTCTATAGCTTGTGCTTATAGAGAGGGACAGAAACAAATATAACAACAGTAGGTCTGAGAAACAACCTAGCTGCAGAGGGTTGTACTGAATAACACTATGCAACATTGTTCTGGGCAATAAATGGTGGCTGACTGTCACCCAATACAGATGACTCAAATTTTGGAAATTGCTCTTCTATGAATAGCCTTCTAAAGCTGGCCTTCTCTACCGCCAGAAAAGCCATCTTTGCTGTTGTTGTTTTACAGCTTTGAGAGGGAAAAAAACAGGAGCTTTTCTGCATGTTGTGTTTCACTTTTATCCAGAGGATTCGGTAGTCTGGAGGAGTCATTTCTATTGTGAGTCTGGGGAAGTGCTCAGATCCCTGAACTTTTCTTGACTTCCCAGTTATGTTCTTGTTTTCTGGGAAGGCTATGTGCAAAGCAAAAAAAAAAAAAAAAAAAAGGTAAGGAGGTCTGGAGCAGAGGCAGGGTGTGTTAGGGAGGCTTGTAAAAGGATTAAGACCAAAGTAATGGCATCACAGTAATATCAAGAAATTGAGATATGCAGGCATAATTCAGCTTCGCTATGCATGAGTTGTTGCAAGACAAAATGTATACCAGTCTCAAAACTTAGACACTTAGCAAGTCAAATATTTTATTAAAACATATTCCAAATTTCAGGAAGGCATATTTGCCTTGACAGCATCCTTAAGGTTTCAAAGGGTCCAAGAGTGTTGGTATTTTAATTACTTCTCATTCTTAATTACTTTTGTGCCTCCTTATCTCCGCTCTTCTATTGGGAAGGTGCCAGTGAAGGAGATGGGATATTCCCAATGCATGTTTGTTCATTTGTGCTTTTTCCCCATGATTCCTCTGCACCAAAAACATATCTACAATACTCCTGTGCTATTCCCTTGGGATATTTCTAGCAAGAACCCTGGCCTAAACCGTATTCTCTGCTTGGATGCAGCAACTCCAAATCTCAAAGGAACGCAAGGGCGGGACTGATTTTTTGAAAGATGTGTTCAAAATACCATGGCAGGTACTGAAGTTGTATTAAATCTTATGCTTATCTGACATGCTGCTCTTCAATGCCAAGGACACCTTGAATATTTTCATCTGGCAGCTAAACTTGTTTGTTTTATTGTTTGGGTTTGGTTTTTTTATAGCCTCAAATTTGGGCTGGCCTTCAGTAGTCATTCCTAAAGGGAGAAGGTAAGAGTTTCCTCAGCTTGATCCTCAGTCTTTCCTAGTTAGGCTTTGTCACATAGATACACAGAACATCTTTTGATGAGGTCCTTAACAAAATCAGCCCAAAAGCATTTAAGGAAGGTGAAAAGTACAATGTTATCAAATGCTTGATCAGGAAACCATTTGTCTCATCAAAAATTCTTGAGCACTGAAGAACAAAACATATGGGGTTTGTAAATCGAAATGAGAAAGAAGAATGCAAATTTGAAGTGGTTTAACCCAGCCTCTAACAGGAGCTCTTTTTAGGAGCTGATTGTTGTTTTGTTTTATCTGCTTAACCAGGGTTGTAAAATTTTCTGTGGATATGCATTACAGAATACTTCCCACTGTGCCGAGTTGTGCTTAATGACTATAGTCATTACTTTGCTAATAGTACTGGTTTGCTTTTAATGGGTCCCAAAGTGCCTTGAGTGTTTACTGTGTTGAAGATGCTGTGGGCCAGGGGCTGAAGCAGATTATTTAAGAGGATGGGGGAGGGTGTGCTCTGGTGCGTGGATGTAATCTCAGAGGAGAACATGTAGGTGACAACTGTAGTGATGGGGAAATCATTTATTTAAAAAAAAAAACAAACAACAAAAATACAAAAAAACCCCAACAAACCCAAACTATCTGCTTGAAACTCGGGCAACAGTCTAGTGGTAGAGTCTGAAGGCTGAGATGCTGTGTCATTCCTACCTAGGCTGCCTTTTTCCTCAAAGAGGGTCAGAGCAACCTCAATAACCTGTGCACCAGTCACCCTATTGATGATATTTTTGTACTAGGTGTAAGAACTCAGTTTGGTGATGCAGAGTGGGGAAAAAAGCCAAAGATCTGCAGATGCTGTCTGGAAAACCCTCGAGGGTGTTTTTAGATCATTAGTCCAGATGAAGATTTGCTAGAAGAACAGATAGGTGGCTGGGGATGTCTCTTGAACTAGGGATGATGTACTTCACAGACAAATTTGACAAGAGGTTGTGAGCACATCAACTAGCAATTTGCAGGGAAGTCTGGGTTTGGACTGTAACCTCTTATCCTACCAGGGATAACAAGAGTATGGTGTTAAAATAATACAGAAGCTCTTGAAAAATGCTGAGGAGCCAGACTCTGATCTATACTTAGCACTGTGAAATTACAGTACAGTGCCAACAAACCAAAGTTCATTACTGGTAGACCATCTATTTAATGGGAAACTGAGAATTTGGTTGTTGCAATATCAGGCTTGTAGGAATAGAGAGAGAGATGAATGAAGTTAAACAAAAAAAGATGTTATGATTTCAAGTCCATGAAATGCCACTACTTACTGAAAATGACATATTATGCAATGAGGTTGGAAAGAAGCGGTCAACAACAGCAGTGGTATCACATGAGTCTTCTGAGTCTGTGACCACTGGTGGATGTGTGCTTTGACCGCCTTGTCCAGCTTCCACAGAGGGTTTGGGGGAGAGCACTGAATTCACTGATTCCTCTAGGAGCTCTGCTTCAATATTCTGCAGAACTATTATGGGCCCAGATATGTGAGCTCCAGAGTGCTATCCTGCCAGAACAAATCATTGTCTGCTGGCAATAATGATATTGGTATTTTAAAGCAGATCTGTAAAACACTAATGGGGCAAGGGGCCATCAGAAAGCAAATCCTGTTGATAAGTTTTGCTTGTAAGTGCTAGCAGTGTGTTGACTGGGCAAGGCAGATGCAGTGTTAGGAACTGGTGACTTCAAGGGGCTTAGCTTCAGAGATGGGAGTACTGTGAAGTGGTGATGGAAGTGTGAGTTCCCTGGGCAGAGCTGCTGTAACTGGTCCCTGAAGAAGGAGAGCTTCTCTGTGTGCAGGGTGATGCCCCAACACTGCTGTCTGTTTCACTTCACTGTATATCCCTTCCCGAAGGAAAAATGGAGATTCCTCTTTAACAGAATTGTCCCTTCCAGCAGGAATTGTAATTCCCCATGGTTTTCCCTGCTGATCAATTTCTGTATCTGGTTGATCTCAGTAGGGCAATTTTTCTTTTATTGGAGGAAAGAAAACAAACAGCCCCCCACACACACTTTTCCTGCTGTAAATGAGTATGTATTAAAATATCACTTCTTGTCAAAATGCTGTATCATAAAGAAATAATGTGCTGTGTTGAAGAATTTTCTGTTTGCAAGGTGCTTCACTGGCCATACCATGAAGCAGCGTCACCCAAGTCAGGTGCTTGAAATCTGCACCAGAGTGCAGCATTTAAGGCAAAAAACAATCCTTTGAAAAAATGCAGTTTAGGGATGCCTCTGACCTCCATTGGGAGGGAGATTTAAGAAGATTTTTTTGTACACACATATTCCGATATCCAGACTGCACAAAAGGCACTGCTCTTATTTGCAATGTTGATAGTTTGCTTGTGCAATTGCTGCAGAAGCCTTGCTTGCCCAGCCCCCAGCGCACCCCCAGATCTGCTGGCTTTGCAAAAGGAGCACTACTGTTGATTTACAGCTTGTAGACTGGCCAGCTCTAGCCCACAAGCCTGCATGAATGGGGATCAGATCTGTTCTCCCATGTCTATGACTTTTTCACATAGAAACCTTTTCTCTTTGGGAGTAGGGAAAGGCCAGCCCGTGCTTTGGCACTGCTGTAGAAGAGTAAGAATGGAGCGGGGAAGCTCCGTGTCTTCTTGTGTAACCTCTTCCCTGCTTTCCTCAACCCCAAACATGAAGTGACCACACAACTTGACATGAAGGAAATTTAGGAATCAATCTCAATCCTCACATTTAAAAGTAAAACTTTTCCTAAAATAAATATTTTAGATTTTTTTTTTTTAATTGTCAGCTTTTCATATTCAAGAACTGCAACTCCTGAAAGTTCAAAGCAAGCTTGGTTACAGGAGAGGTAGTTTCTTCTTCCTGCAGCCCAGTGTTATTTTGTCAAAATGGGCTTATCTCTGCTCTGGTGAGACCTCACCTGGAATACTCCCTCCAGTTTTGAAACCCTCAACACAAGAAGGACTTGTACCTGTTGGCACATGTCCAGAGGAGGGCCACAAAAAAGGGCTGGAGCACCTCTCCTATGAGGACAGGCTGAAAGAGTTGAGGTTGTTCAGCCTGGAGACGAGAAGGCTCCAGGGGGACCTTATAGCAGCCTTCCAGTACCTGAAATGTGCCTATAAGAAAGCTGGGGAAGAACTGTTCACAAGGGCATGTAGCAATAAGATGGGGGGGTAATGGTTTTAAACTAGGAAAGGGTACATTTAGGTTGGATATTAGGAAAAAAGTTCTTCAATATAAGGGTGGTGGATCATTGGAACAGGTTGCCCAGAGAGGTAGTGGAGGCCCCATCCCTGGACATATTCAAGATCAGGCTTGATGGGGCTCTGAGCAACCTGCTCTAGTAAAGGTGTCCCTGCTCACTGCAGGAGGGTTGGACTAGATGACCTTTGAAAGTCCCTTCCAACCCAATACATTCTATGAGTCTATGTATTTTGTTCATTTTGTGACTAATACAGAAGGAATTAAAGCCTTGGTTAAAACAAAAGCCAGCAGATGGGCAGTTGCTTTTGCACGATCTTTTTTCTCCCCTCATACCCACACAGCTTTGCATGCCTGGAATCAGCTGATGGCTTGTAAAGCAAACAAGGACCCAAATTCGTGTCACCAGCAGAAAGTGGCAAATACTTCTCTGCTCAGGAGTCCCTGCAAATAGTCTGTGGATACTGAGCTCAGCTGGTACAGTCACATGTAGAAAGGTTGCTTATGTAAGTACGGGTTTCAGGCTTCAGTCTCGTGGGTATATTAACAAACCTGTCATCGCTGAAAATTGAAATAACATGTATTCATTCTTTGGATTGGTATTGTATGCTCCAAGCAGTGATTTGTTTAGTTTTGCTTGGAAGACTCCAGCTTTGGTGAAGTGAGGCCTAATTTGAAAATGTTTGTGCCTATGAATGTTAGACAGCTGCAAATCTGTACAGTAGTGCTAATATGGGAACAGCTGACATCTGCTTTTCTCCTGATGTTTAGAAGAAATGTCTGTGATCTGGACTTAAACTTTCTCAAAAAGTCTAGACATCTCTCCATCATACTTCTTGTTTCTTCTGCAACACTTGTATAACAGCTTTGAAAAAATGTCAGTGGTTCATAAAGTAACATGTATGAGGTTCAACAAGGCCAAGTGCCGGGTCCTGCACTTGGGTCACAACAACCCCATGCAACGCTACAGGCTTGGGGAGGAGTGGCTGGAGAGCTGCCCAGCGAAAAAGGACCTGGGGGTGTTGGTCGATGGTCAGCTGAATATGAGCCAGCAGTGTGCCCAGGTGGCCAAGAAGGCCAACAGCATCCTGGCCTGTATCAGAAACAGTGTGGCCAGCAGGACCAGGGAAGTGATCCTCCCCCTGTATTCAGCACTGGTGAGGCTGCATCTCCAGTACCGTGTTCAGTTTTGGTACCCTCACAAGAAGGACAGGGAGATGCTGGAGCATGTCCAAAGAAGGGCAAAGAAGGGTCTGCACCACAAGTGTGATGAGGAGTGGTTGAGGGAACTGGGGTTGTTTAGTCTGGAGAAAAGGAGGCTTAGAGGAGACCTTATCGCTCTCTACAACTACCTGAAAGGAGGGTGTAGAGAGTTGGGGATCAGTCTATTCAACCAAGTAACAAGCAATAGGACAAGAGGAAATTACCTGAAGCTGTGCCAGGAGAGGTTTATATTGGATATTAGGAGAACTTTCTTCACCGAAAGGGTATTCAAGCACTGGAACAGGCTGCCCAGGGAAGTGAGAGAGTCACTGTCCCTAGAGGTATTTAAAAGAGGTGTAGATGTGGTGCTTAGGGACATGATTTATTAGTGACCTTGGCAGTGTTAGGTTTGTGGTTGTACTCTATGATTTTAAAGGTCTTTTCCATCCAAAGTGATTCTATGATTCTATGTGCTGATAATACTGTATCCTCAACATAGCTGTATGATATTAAAAAAAAAAAAAATTCAAAATCAGTCCTATTAAACTAACTGTTAAATGACCAAGCTGAGCATTGGAGGCTATTTTACCTGTTATGACATTCTTGTATGGTTATAAACCATATGTGCAGACCTCTCTCTTCACAGCCAGCTACTAAGAAGGTGAATGGTGGTGTTGCAAAGAGGTTACAAGACTTTTAAAAATACAGGGCAGAGCTGTCATTAACAAACCTGGGGAAAAAAAAAAAAGTCAAAGCCATAATGCCATAGTGAGCTGGGTTTGTTTGAAAGCTTTAAAAACAGAAATTTTGGTTGACCCAGTGGGAAAGCACTGGGTTAGGGACTGGCTAGGGCAGTAAACTGAGAAGCAGAAGCAGTGCAGGGAAGGAAGGGAGAGATGGGAGACAAGTGATAACTCCTCACTAGGAAAGCAATGGTAAGTACCTGGGGCTTGGCTAGAAAAAGCAATGTTTTTACCCAGCTCAGATTCAGTAAGAGCAGGACATATGCAGCAGCCTGAACAGGCTTCAGATTGTATTACACCAATTAAAATCTCTTACAATGAAAATTTGTCATTAAGCATAGGAATTTAGCTTTCCCATTAAGATTTTTTATTTAAAATCTATGTCCTGCCATCCCCTGACAATGTAAAGGCCAGAACAGCTGACTCTGATGTCTGATCACCATGGAGTATTGCCCAGAAATTTCTGCATCCGATTCACAACTCCAGGCTGAGCTGGCACACACCTGCATGTAGGACCTGCCTCAAAGCCTGCAGGGCCTGAGTACCCACCACACCTTTTGGGAAGGTGGTCGGGCATTTATGGTTACAATTTAACTTTTCTTGCTTTGAATTTGAACAACGTTTGCTTTTGATTATGTAGTTGGATAGTATCTTTATTTACAGATTATATGTTTCTCTGTTGGTATTTACAGGCCACGATCAACTCATTTCTTACCTTTGACTCAGAGCTAAGAAATGGAAGCAGGTTTTTGAGGTCTTCAGCGAGTCCTTCAGTAATTTTCTGTGTATTTTCCTTTCTTAACTATCTTTGCAGTGTGTGGACTCTAGCACAGGGGACAGAGCATAGCAATGCTTCCCTCCTTCCGTGTGCCAGCTCTTCTCTCTTTTATCGTTTCACACTGGGGATTCCTTTTCAGGATATTATTTAGCAAGATGCCTCCATCTCTTTCAGCATCACCACTTCCAGGGTACTTTTTCTGTTGCACACCTGTGACTTTATTTTTTCTACACTTGATGTTACAGTCTTGTATTTTTGTGTTCCTTCTTCAGGTCTGCTTTGTGTCCCCTGAAGTTAGTGATCCATTGCTGACACCACTAATGTCAAGAGGTGATGTAATTTATTAATTTTAAGGATTTTAATTTCATTGCTTTCTGTCATATTCCTTTCACTTTGATAATTTGTCATTCTAGTGAAACTTGCCATTCTAAGTTTGAAACTTAACAAAACCATCTATGACTACGACAAGCAACTCAACAAAACCAGGAGGAAAATCCAGACATGATAACCATGTTGAACACCATCTTTTGGAAATCTTACAATAAACTTACCTTCAAATCAGCAGCCAGGACTCTGGACCCTCAACCTATGTACACTTCATATAAATACACTTTATATATAAACTCCACATTTCAAACTTTCTTCTCTGCCTAAATACAAGGCATCTTGTGTGTGCATAAGTGTTTGGGGGTGTGCATTATATGTACAGGAGCAAAATGTATTGCATCATTTCTGAGTAAAAACACTCACCTCAGAAGAGTGCTGGGAAGTTTGGGAGATGGGTATGTTTTTTTTCCATGAAGGAATGTTTTCCTTCTCAAGAGCAAGGTTACTTCTGTTTGCACTGGGAATTTACCACTGACTTCAGTGGAAACAGGATTGGGTTCCATAGTTTTCTGTGTTGAAAATTTCTGGAAACTTTTATGTGGTGATGCAATTGCAAGCTAATCTTCATAATTCATCGGGAAGACAGATGCTACAGTTGTCCAAAGGATGCAGTACATTTGGCACCCTCTTTCCACTACATTTTTGTTTCTTGTGTGTATTTATAGCTTTGACTGGCTATGCAGACTGTTTGCACAGAGGGTAGGGCATGGGAATGCTCTCCACGTCTGTTGAACAACACATTCCCCCAAAGGCACCAAGTCCCACCTCCTGCTCTCCTTCTGTTTTGCATTTGTTCTGCTAATTTTAGTATTATAAATAAGAGAGGGAAATTAAACCCAGAGGTAAGTTATGCCCTCTGAATCCATTGAATCCATCTGTCCAATTAGGAAAAAAGTAGAGATTGCTTATTTAGATTTAGAAAACTGGATGCCTATCGAGCTTTGTGAAGGCTGCACAGGAAGGATAGTCTTCAGTTTCTTCCAAAAGTCATACAGGCTGAAAACCTATATTCACCAGCTGGTTTCTGAACTATACAAAGACAGAGAGCAAGGCAACAAGGGGCAGGGACCAGGAAGCACCTTCCTCCCCTCCAAGAGCAGCTGTGTTGGCTTCCAAACAGTCAAATAAATACATAAGGTGCAGAACAGCAGTTACAGGCTTAAATGGCTGCTTTGAAGGTTAGCCACCTAAAAGGTTTCTAATGGGAAGAATGGTGATGAACCAGAGTTGAGCCTACCATAGGGAGAAGGAGAGAGGGGAAGAGAAAAATATCCACACTGATGGATGGACATCCTAAAGGGGAGGCTGGACAAGCATCTCTGGGGTCTCACACAGGTAAAAGATCCTGCCCTGGAGTCAGGGTTTGGCTTAGGTGACCTCAGGAAGTTAATTCTCACCTGGGAGAATTTTTTAACCAGTAAAAAAGTGAGTTGAATAACCTTGGTTTTCTGGGTTTCTGCTCAAATTTGAAATTACAAAGACACAGTAGAGAGAAGCAGTTTGACTCCATTTTTTTCATTGGTGTCGTTATGGTGAAAGCCCACCTGGCACCAGTTGCTCTTCTTCCTGGGGTTGGCTGTCTTCCTGCCTCTACTCCAAATCAATAGATTTATCTGGCCACATGAGAGGAAAAGTATAGGAGATACTTTCTCATAATTGAAGAAACATTAGAAAAGAGAACTATTTTATAGTGTTTAATCTATCCAGATGTTTTGTGTAATCACCAAAATCTTTGAAATATTACTTAAAAATATGGATGGAATTTTTAGTGGAACTATGAGAAATCAGTTTAAAGGTGTACCATAAACCACCCAAAAGCAGAAGCCCCAGACTCCTTGTTTGTTTTGAAAAATTAATGTATGCAACTCGAAGTTTTGGGTTTTTTTGAAATTTTTCAGCTATGGTTTGTGTGAATTTAAAGTTACAGAGTTTCTCTCAAAAATATATACTGTTTTCCTATTCATTATACATAATTAATTTCTCACTAAGGCAGGCCTACATGTTACACTGATAACACCTGTACAGAAAGTAAATGTGGGAGGTTTTAGTGCTGTGTGGGTTTAGCAGATGGTATTGAGATCTGGGAAATGAGATGCACTCTGCCTCCTGGTGCTACCCCATTGAGGATGCTCCTAGGTGTTGATAGGAACTGAGGAGCAAAGGGCAAAGAGATGATACTTCTCTTTTGTTCCTTAATGAGTCAATTAATGATGAAGAATTAGCCTGATTATGAGTATCAACCTAACACCTAATTTACCCGTGCTGGTGTGTGGTGGCATTGAGGCATTCTCACCATTGAGCAGCCCAGCAGAGCTGTCTGTTCTGTCTACTTGCAAACAGGGTGTCCCAGAGACATAAAAATTTGGTTTTGGTTTTTCTAATGTATTCTGTGCTCTGTGATGTACTCAGGGGTAGACGTGTGCTATCTGTTATCTTCTACAATTTAGCTTACATGCAGGAAAGCCATGAATATTGAATAGTAATTATACATTGCTAATTAATGCAAAGTATTTTATAAAAGTTGTATAAACTACCTAGCCAATAGCAACACCATCTGGCTAACAGAGGGCAACAAGAAGTCTGTTCTGACCTGTGAAAATGAAATTAAGCACCTTTTATTTACCCTTTTAATACAATGATTTCTGTCCTCAGAATGACCTACATAAATCCAGATTTTTCTATCATGTGATGCAACAGGGTTAGAGAAGCAGCTTGCAGATACAGTTGGAAGCTTATCACAGTGGGGCCATAGCTGTGCAGAATAAACCCAGCACCCCTGGCTCTAGGGTACATAATCCTGTTTGTGTTCAAAGCAGGTGGTGGGGTGAAGAGTGGAAGGTTTGTGAGTTGAACTTGATGTTGTCTCTGAAATGCTGAGCCAGCAGGACAGGCTCCTAAGAGACATTGCTACTAGCACAAGTAAGAGGAGCTGGATAACTCTTCTGTCTTGATTCAAGGCCAAAATTGCTTCAAGAAGAGGAAGGTGGAAATGTTCCACCTGTGCCTCCGCCAGTGCCAAACATTTCCTCAGGCACACATGAGGATCTGGCTGCTCTTAAACACTTGTTTAAAATATATAACTTAGAAAAAAACAAAAAACAAAAACAAAAAAACCCCAACCCCTTCAAGTTGGAGACAACTGTTTTGTCTTAACCTACTCGATTAAGTTGGGAGAAAAGCACATCATGTTTATTTTATTGATGTTTTTGAAGCTGCAGTTAGGAGAACAGCAACATGCCATGTAAATATAACACAATTTGTGTACTTACCCTTCCAAAGCACGCCTGTGTTTTTCTGAGAAGATATTAAAGGCATTGACTAGCTCTGAGATGGGAAATATATGGCTCTGTTGCATCTTCTGAAAATGGAGGCCCCCTGAAAGTGAGATGTCAGTCAAAGTGGGGATACAAGTTCAGTATATATTCTGTCTGGAATTTGCTTAATTATTTTTGCTTAATCTTTTGCTCTTTTAAGTGTTGGGTTTTCTTCCTTGTCCTTTTCCACCCCATTTCCCAGTTACTTGAAAATTATTTTTACATTGGAAACTGGAAAATGCCTATAATTTAATTGATCACTATAAGCCGCGTAACTGCATGAAGGCTTTTATAATTTTTTAAAAATTATCTTTCTATGCATTTTATGTACTTGCTTTGCATTTTTCTTTTCCTGGGGGTAGTGGAGAAAAAGACACGATTGTTTTCAGCTTCAGGTTGGCTTACTGAGGAGCTACAAACTCTTCTTATGAAGTACTATACATTAATCACTGGAGCTGGAAGCAGTATTTGGCACCAGTGGGTACAGAGGTTGAGCATTTGTACCTTTCCGTTCCTAAAGCACCTGAACCTTGGCTCAAGTTAGGAGGGTTTTGAAGCTCTCCTGTGCTACCTACAACCTATGTTTTAAATGGTCTGTTAATCTCAAACTAGTATAGATAAAGACTTTCAGCTATTCTTATGATGAGTTTGGACTCATGTCACTTGATGTTTTAAATGACTTGCCCAAGGACAGAAAAATAGAATCAGTATTAGAAAAACATTTTTTCCCAATCCTGTGCTCGGGGCACTAGCAGAATGATTTAACTTTCTTTTCCACACTGGCAAGCTGGTTTCTTCAGACGTTGCCAAATTTCCAAATACCTTGACTCAAGTTCATAAAAAGTTCTTACTTCTCTTGGGAGAGAAAATTGAAGGGCAAGAGTTTTATTAGACCAGTTGGAAAAGCCAACAGGCTTTAGAGCAAAGAGTCTCTCATTTCTCTTGGTTGTGGTTGTTGTCTTTTCCCTTCTTTTACGAGTACCTCCACGAAAGGAGGCACTTAGCTGCAGTCAGTCGCGGAGTGTAATACTGGGAGCTGATTCACAGCAAGTGCCACAAGGGGATACCTCAGCAATGACATTTCTACATGGTTCTATCTCCTTAGGTGTGGGGAAGAATTCGTTCCTTTTCATTTGAATTTAACCCAATCACATTTTTTTTTACTTTTCACTGAGTGTATCTGTTCTGGCATTGGTGTTCCCTATAGTGGAATACCTTTTAACATATGTACCTTTCAGTGCAGATGGCTACTTATGATTTATATGTATCTTTACTAAGTTAATACACATATAATTACAATTCTACCTGCCTGTCCGCCTATCTATCACACAGGGTATACACACATAGGTGTTTCCATGCTAATTAGATGAGCAGTGTCTGAGCAGGAGTGGTTTTTAGGTAAGTGGTATGTTCCAGGGAGACATTCATGTAGTTGCTCTGGATGAAACCCGGTATCACTATCGGCTCTAAGGATTTTTAAGATTATTCTTACACAGCTTAATTAGATTGCTGGCTGAGGGCCAGCTTTCTTCTGGGTAGTCACAGGTTGTTGTTTCAGCTGTGCCAGGTTCTTCCTTTCCTTACAGTTTTGTGAACTGGTGGGTGGAGTGTCTCCTGTAGCAAAGAGCATTGGTTTGTATCAGAAGATGTCCTCATTTTTATCATAGAATCACAGAATGGTTTGGGCTGGAAGGGACCTTAAAGATCATCTAGCTCCAACCCCCCTGCCATGAGCAGGTTTTTTTTATCAAGTTTTTAATGCTTTATAGATCCTGTGCTTTTTTTTCCCCAAATATTTGTGACACGAAAAAGAAGGTGCTGTTTTTCACACAGTATTTTAGTATATGAACCATGCTGTGCAGTGGTGCAAGAGAGCAATTGGCAAGATCATCTTCAGTAACAGTAATAAGAGATTTTTAAAAGATAAATGCTTGCTGAATCTGTGCTTGGTTAGGTGACTGACTTCCTCTAGAAGAGAAGCAATGGGACTGAGTTCAGCCAGGAGAAGGTGGTGATCTGATGTCGCCCTGCGCTCCTGCCAGCAGCATTACTTCTAGGCCAAGGCTCAAATTTAGACTCTTTTCTTCGTATGTTTGGTCTCTTAATGATGCAAAAAAATTTTAGTGAAGTCACTAAAGTCTCTTAATGTGAGTTTTGGGAATTGTACTACTCTGCCCACAAAGTGCCTCTTCTCTAGGAAAGTTTTATTACATGAGTATTGTTCTTAGGATTATAAATAGCAGCAAGCTGAAAAAGGTTGGTTTTGTCACAGTATTTGTAGATCAAGTGTGCAGCTCTGCAAAACTGTTTGGATGGTTTGTTTTAATGGAAAAATAACTGCTGGAGATTGGAAAGCAATAGGACTGCTATTCCTGCTCTTCTACTAGTCTAGTGCTGCTGAGTGCAGTTCTGTTGCTGGAAGACAGGTTGCCAGCACCCCCAGGTTTTAGCAAAGGGCCACACGGGCTATGGGAACAAAGGCTTCAGAGCTGCTGAGAAGTAGCAGACTGACCCTTTGAGCTGTGGGGAGAGAAGACCATTCAATCCCACAGGAGATGTCAAGAACTCAATTATTGTTTCCATTCCAGCTCTCATCCTCCAAAATGTCATCTTTCTCTACAAAAAGAAAATAAAGCCTGGGAGCAATTTGGGGTTAGCTCCAGAGCTGTGGAACTGGGACGTCCTGGCCACAGGCTTTACTGGCACAGGACATTTTCATGCTGGGTTGTGCAGGGCTGTCCACCCTCCAAGGTCCCTGCAGCTCACCAGAAGCACTAGGCTGTTTCCCATGAGCGTTACCACTTTTTACCAGACCCACGGTAGCAAACCTCTGGCTTTTCTAAGATACTGCAATTTGTTCAAGTCACTAGATGATCCTATTGTCTTGGCTTTTGGCTGAATTATTGGAATGATCTCAGCTGACCCTAAGTTTGAGTTCATTAGAGCCTGTTTTCAGTTTTCTGTCTGTGCCTGTTTGTTGTAAGAGGAGCAGTGAGTTGGATGATGGTGTGGGAGGTGAGGGCTGGGCTTTCCATATGGGGAGATGTGTGGCTGTTACCGACAACAGCCTCTATCACAGAATCATAGAATGGTCTGGGTTGGAAGGGACCTTAAAGATCATCTAGTTCCATCCCCCCTGCCATGAGTGGGGACACCTTCCACTAGACCAGGTTGCTCAAAGTCTCATCCAGCCTGGCCTGGAACATTTCCAGGGAGGGGGCAGCCACAACTTCCTTGAGAAACCTGTTCCAGTGTCTCACCACCCTCACACTCTATGGTGCACACCTACCTCCAGCTCTGCCTCTCTCGTGCCACCCACATCCAGGCTAGCTGGGCAATCCTATTTCTGCTTGCTGTGCTGTACCGCATAGTGCACTTTACAGGATACTCCATCATCCTTCCCTATATAACAACATCCCATGTTTTGTACAGGCATCTTAAATGTCATCAGTACCATCCTTACAAAATGAGACATCATGTAGAACTTGAAAGTGTGTATTTCCCATTATTTTGTGCAAACAGTTGCACAACACATACTATAGGAAGCACTAGTTCGACTTCAGTGCCCACTGTTGTGGTTGAAAGGCAGCGTTCCTCCTACCAGATATATAAATCAATCATTTTTTTTGTCTGAGAGTGAAGTGGCTGTATGAGCATGTCATGTCCACATGATTGAAACTTTATCTTAGGGTTTCTGTTATGTAAGAACATTAATATACAGTCTCATAAAAAAAATGAGAAAAAAGCTAATTTTAAGGAACATGCTTCATTTGTTCTTTGTCCCTGCCCACAGAAAAAATAAATATACTCTTTTTTAACTGTCCTGAGGATCCCTTCTTTAACACACAGTTTTACCAATGGTATGTCTCCCCATTTGAGTGCTGAGGTCACACCTTTGGTTTTGAGAGGCAATGCACATTTGCAATTTCTTCTTAAATTAACCCACATCCACTTGTAGGTGTCAGCAATTTTTAGAAGAGAATCTAAACTCTCAGCACCTCACCATTTTCTGTTTTGTCAGTCATCTGAGTTTGTATCTTTGATGTTATTGCTATAATTGGTCACACCAAACTATTCCCTTTAAAAACGAATTTCACCAGTATCTAATTATTGTTTTCCTGTCATTTCTTATGATGTTTTAGGTGAAAGTAACTTTTAGTGATAATAATTTTTTAAGCATTTTCTTTTCTAGAAGTTGTTTTGTAGTTTGATGTATTCCTCACATCACAGTAGGTGGTGATATTCTGGAAGCCCCAGTGATATTTGTGAAATATTGTCATGCAAAGGCCTAAAAAGGAAGCATTATTAATTTCCCTTCTGTACTAGTTTGATTGTTTTTCACAGAATTAATGCTTCGTTTAAGTTTGAGCACCAGGTTCTGTCTCTTTTGTTTAAACATGAACAAAACACAATTCAATCAGCGTAACTTCATTTTTAAACTGATTTTGCGTTTCTTGGAGCTTTCAGCTTTCAGGACTTCTTGTGGACCTTTCCCGTGTTGGGTGCCATGCTATTTTTCCTTTCCATCTAGATTTGCAGTGGGCTGGGGAACATTCCTCCAAGAATATCTTTCTGATCTTTACTTTTCCAACGAAATGGCGGTGGCGGTGCGGGAAGGGGAGGCGGATGCAGCTTCTGCTGCGGGTGTGTCGGGACGGCCAGGCCAGGCTGGCCGGGCGGTGGTGGCAGCGGGGAGGGGTGCGGGGGTGTCAAGGGAGGCGGGTGAAGGTTTGAGCTGTGTTTTTGCAGCCGTGCCGGTGCAAATCACCCTGGGAGTTCCCCGTTTTCCACTGACGGAGGGAAAATAACTCTCCCGACGGGGGATCTCCTGCTGAGCCATTCGTCCGCGGCACGGGGCTCTCACACCGAGTGAAGAAGCGGCGGACAGCAGGAAAGCGCCCGTTTGCCTCCAGGCTTCCTCCAGCCGACTGCTTCCACCGGAGTTAAAGCTCCCGTGGGGCCGGGGGTCCACAGCGACCAGCGGGAGCGCCCCGTCCGCCGCCTCCCCTCCGCTTCCCCCGTCAGGAGGAGGATTTTCTCTGGTTAACGCCAACTCGGAGCGCCTCACCGGGAAGTCCCCGCGGGAGCCCGGCAGCGGGGACAGCGCACGGCAGGTGCTGCCGGCGCGGCGGGGACTCGGCCCGGCCCCGACGAGCAGTGCGGGGGAAGCAGCGGCGCCCGCCAGCGCCGGGCCGGGGCGGGGAGCGAACAAAGCGGCTGCCGGGGGCGCGCAGCCCCGACGGGCCCGGCCGGCACGGTGCCGCCCGCAGCGGGGGCGGGGTGACCGGGGCACCCGGCCCCCCTGCTCCGCGCTCACACACACGCATACACAGACATACGCATACACTCCTCACGCAGCGGCAGAGGCGGCCGCCGGTGCGCGGCGGGAGGATGCGGCGGCTGCGCCCCTGGGCGCTGGTGCTGGGCGGGCTGCTCTGTGCCGCCGTCGCCGCCGCTGGGCCGCCACCGAGGTATCCGCACAGCGCCGTGCTGGACGGCGCGGCCGCTTACCGCCTGCGCTGGGGCCGCCGCGGCAGCGCACTAGCCTTCCGCTTGGAGGTGCGGACCCGCGGCTACGTGGGCTTCGGGCTGTCGGCCAACGGCGGCATGGCCTCGGCCGACATCGTGGTGGGGGGCGTGGAGAGGGGCCAGCCCTACCTGCAGGTAAGGCCCCGCTGCTTCCCCTGCCTGCGAGCCGCCGGCACCCCGCGCCCATCCCGCGTCCCGGGTCCTCTTTGTCCCCGCACCTTCCCACTTTCCCGCTGCCGTTTCTTTCTCGGGACGTCCCTCTTTCCCAGCCCCTCTTTCTTTCGCAGGCTCGTCGCCCCTCGTCTCTGAACCTCTTCGCTTCTTCTTTCCAGCTTTTTGGTTATCCCTATTGTTCCGCCTCCCTCTCCCCCCGGAGGAGCTATCCCTTTTTGGATCGCTCCCTGCCAGCCTTCCCCCTAAACTTCTACATGGGTTTTGTCAAAGGTGTCGGGTTTCCGTCCTCTTTATCCAGAAAACGCAGCAGCCCTTTTCTCTCTCCTTGGGCACTCTTTCCCTGCCGGCCCTCTGAGCCCAGACCCGGGGAGAGGAGGGGAGGGACGGCAGAGTCTTTCCCTGCGAGGTGCAGCACCTTTCCCCCTACCCTGACGTAGCGCATCCAGCAGGTGAGGGAGCTTGGCCGTCGTGGTGCCGCCTGAGCTTCCTCGGGGCATGATCCCACTAGTGTCCCAGCCTGCTGGTGTGCGCGTCTGCTAGGGCACAGTCGGTGCTGCTCCTGTCCTTGGTGTACCTCTGGTCCTCACCTGGAGGTGTTTTGACCCAGTTATTGAAAAGGATTTACAGAGTAACCACTGGGTACTTGTCCTTGGTCTGGTAAAGCAACTTCAGAGGAGTTCAGCTGTATTGTCATAGTGCTCTAGGTATGTTTCTGTAGTTGTCCAGATACTGCTAGAGCTACAGCTGGGATCAGGAGTACGGGACATAGGCTCAACTCATCCTCTCCAAGAAGCACCAGTGGCTGGTGGGGTAGGAACAGTGAGAAGTGAGGGGACCCACACCTTCAGTCCCCTCTCAGCAACCTGAGACTCGGTCTGGAAGAGTTGCCCTGGGGGAGATCCAGCCTGAAAGAGTTGCCCTGGGGTCAGGGGAGTAGGGACAGCTTGTCCCATGGATGAGTGAAAGGGAAATCGGCCGGCATGACAACTTGTCATCCCCAGTTGCCTGAATAATAACTTTTAGAGAGGCAATTCAAGAGCAGTGTAACATCTAGTTGTTAGAGTACAGTATAGAAGTTGTCTTTTTTTCATCATGTTAGAGCTAGTTGATCTTGGAAGCTGATACTTAAATTTTGTGAGATTTTTGCTTTAAGAATCCAGAATTTTGCTAATGTTTCATCATAAGAAAACTAAATGTTTAATATGCTCCCCCTGCTATTTGTCAAGATTTTATGAAATCAAACCTTTTCCAGAAAAAAATGAAGTTTTTTAAACATAAGTGTTTTCTTTTTTTTTCCATATTAGTTCATTATGTAAATTTTAGGCAAATATTTGTTTTATCTAATTTCAGACTGATGAATTTCAGGATATTTTTTTCTCCATATTTCAAAATGAAGACTGTTTTCCTGAAAACTTCAATCTAAATAAATCACTAATAATAATTTAAAAAACCCCTATTCTGGTTATCAGACAACTAGCTTATAGCTCACAGAATGTAAGCCTGGTTAGAGCCTTACATTTCAGAAGACACACCTATTAACCATCAAAAGAAACACAAACTTTGTGCTTGGTTAGTTCATAGATCCTGTTAGGGTAAAGCAAGCCTTTTTAGAAAGACATCCAAACCTGGATGTCCCGTTGTGGAGGATCTGTCACTTCACTTGGTGGTTTGTGGCAATGACAAGTCTCTACTGTTTCTGATTTCCAGTATTAGTTTGTCTGGGTTAATTTTCCAGCTGTGTATTTTCTCTACTATATTAAAAAGTCTTCTCCTCCCCCATCCTCCTTCCATGAAGTTATTTATATGCTATAATCAAGTCATTCCTCAATTTTCTTTTGCATAAAATAAATAGATTGAGCTCTTTAAGCACCCCACTGCAAGACATTTCCCCCCAGCACTCAGAACACTTTTGTGACTCTTTTCAGCACCTCTCACAGGTTTTCAGCATCCTTTAAAAATGGCTCCATGCAAATTCCATTCTTCTTCCACAGATTTTATTCACTGTCCTCCCATGGCAAGTACAACAGATAGAAAAGGGAAAGACTGCTACAGAGGACCTGATATGTTTTCCTGAAACATTAATTTAGCACAAGAACATCTGCTTTGCGAATTTCTATGAATTGTTTTGTTGTGCTTTTAAGTAGATAAGGCACAGCAGAAACACTTCTGTTAAACTTGCTTGCAACCTGAGGTTTTCTCCATCCCCATTTCTTTTTCAGTTCTAGGCATCAAGGTTTCTTTTTAAACTGGACTGAGGTCTTTTAAAAAGTTGCTCAATTAAAATATTTCCGTACTTGCACCCACAAGGAAAGGTTAGAAACAGAGACGATGATGAAATAAAATTTGTCCAAAGGCTTTTTCTGGCCAGTCAGCAGGGATTGCTATAAAATGGATAACTTGTTCTAGAATGCTATTTCAATAATGTCTAATTCTTCCCCTTACTGGACACACCATACAGTTAATATTTTAAAAACACGTTCTGTGTTAAGTGTATAACATCATCATTTACATTATTTACTACTAAAAAAGGATTTTTCATAGATAGTACCCTTGAAAGTATGTGGTTTTATGCCTAGCAGCACTCTATAAAATAAGTACACCCTATAATGAAAGAACTTACTTTTCTTTTCGGTTTCAGAAATATGTTTTTATTCCATGATCATCAGTCGGGAAATGTGCATCGTGGTCTAAACTCTTAGAAGGGTCATTTTTTGGTTTCTTTGAAAGTTTTGAGATGCTTTTTAGCGGCCTGATTTTCAGAAGATATTCTGAAACACCTTTATACCCTTTCAAGTGGGCATTGAAATTGCTAGTCTCTTGGGAGACTTTAGCCTCTTCCCCCCCCCCCCCCCCCTCCCCCCGCCCCACTAAATTTTCTCTCCTCCTTTAAAAATAGAAAGTGTTCTGAGAGGAAAGAGTCCTCTTCTGGGAGCAAACACGTAAAAGTAGTTAGGCTACAGCCGTCAGTAAGGTTAAAAGCAGATAAGCCTTAGTCTGTGGAAGATCGGTGGATTGAGGTAGAGGAACACTTCCAGATACTTTTCAGAGAAGAGAGAGAACATTTCCTCTGGCATTTTTTCTTCATCTTCTCAGAGTAAAGAGATGCCATTCCCACAGTCAGCAGACAGAGCTTTCCTTGAAAAAATCTGGTGACTCACAGTTCTGGATATCTGAGATTGGGGTTTTACTTTCTCAGCTTTCAGGAATATCCTGAACTTAAGTATAATGAGTTATTTGTTTTGGTTTGCTTTTCTGTGTTTGAGCTGTATTTAAGCTAAAAGAGTGTCTGGAATAATGAATAAAGGCTAAAATTATTTGAAAATCTGAGGTTTAGTCCCCTCTAAACATATCAAGGTGAAGAGTTTCAATGTCGCAAGAGAAGAGCAACAAACCTTCACGGTGTACCAGAGGTTTTTTTTGGAGAGCATTGAACGAATGGAGAATTATGCCTTTAGTATTCTAACATTTCAGAAGTTCAGTATTTGGAATGGGAACCCAGACATATTTTGGAAGGATGTAGAGGACATAGTATGAATACATGTATAGATACACGCATAGCTTTACTGTGTGGTTTTGAGAGACACACCTCTACCAAGGACGGAGAAAAAGAGGGAGATGGGTGAACAAATGATTTTCGCATGTTACTGAGAGGCCTGTGATGGCAGAGTGGCAGATTTTGTGGGGTTTAGGCAAGCGTGTTTGAGAACAAGTAGAAGATATCAATGGGGTCTGGTGTTGGACTGCCTTTGTCTCTAGGAGGGGTTGGACTTAGAAGGAGAGTATATACTTCACAAAATACTACCTTGAAATATTGCCATGTGCAGCATGTGTTACTCTTCATAAAAATCATTGGGACAGCCTTAGTTTTTGCATCTAGGTTTTTTTCCTCTTTTTTTCTCCAACCCCCCCCCCCTTTTTTTTTTTAAATGCATCTCTTTTGTGCTTATGAATTGACACAGCATGCGTTTTCATGCTAGACCCATGCCTTTTCCTTGGTCTCCACCCCTGTCTGGAATTGTGCATCCCCACCCACAGCACGTAGCTGCTGAGAGCCCTGTTTTGGGGAGAGTAATCCTCCTTGATGAATGCCTATTTTGTACAAGTTATACAAGAGGGTTGCATTGTTCAAATCTTCTGTTGAACTTGCATAAAAATAGTCCCTACTCAGGGTGAATAGGGACTGTGTGTCACTAAAAAGTACTTTATTATTCATTACAGCCTTGCTTGTTAACTGTCACCCCAAGTAAAGAATATCTGTTATCAAATGTATCCTATAGAGTTAGCTTAATTGCTCATAGGGAAGTACTTGGAAGAGATTTTAAAGGACAGAAAACAGTGAGCATTCTCTGTACTTAACGATATGCTGCTTTTAAGTGCACTCATGCCAACAGCAACAAAAGAAGTGTTTAGAAAACAACTTGAAAGGCACTAAGAGAGAGATGCAAAGTGAGTGCCACACTGACATATCTCAGTTGGTGCTTTGTTGGAGGTATTTCATGCCTTTGGGCATTGGGGCAAAATCTCCAGATGACTAATGAGTCCCTCTTGGCTTCCATGTGGGGCACAAAGGGACACTCCAGTGTACATCTCCACTGGTGGGGTGCTTTGTGGTTCCCTTTCAGAGGTGCAATAGTTAGGACAAGGAAGCAACAGTTGGTGAACAAAAGATGAGAAGAATTCTGCAGCTCTTGTGTTTTGCCAGCTTTGAGGAGTTGTTTTGCAAGAGGGTTTTCTTGGGGTTTTTTGGTAGTATTTTTTCTTGTGGGTTGGATCTTGAAAACACCAAGAAAATGAAATTTTCTTACAGCTCCCCAAAAATAAGTACATGGGGCTGGATGGAAATGTAGCCACCATGAGTGATGCAGAAGCTTAAATAATGGGGGAATGATTTAATTCTCAGTATAAACAAGTACCTTAGAAGTAGGAGAGGGAAGAGGGGAGATTTTCTAAGGCACATACAGAAATTTTGGGAACAAGTATCACTAATAGTTGTGCTTGAAAATCCCTTAATTGTTTTTAAAACTTCCTCATAATTGAAGTAATTAAAGTAATTAAGACAAGAAAACTTGTACTGGTTAAATGTGGCTCCTGTGTGAGGAATGTTCCTTGTGATAAAGTGCAGTTGTGAGATTGGATCACACAGTAGCTCCTACTTACAAGTTTTCCTTCCCTTAAAACGGATTGCTACATGTTTTGTCTAGTCAGTTTGTGTTAGGGCAGCCTTTAATCTAGCTTTATAGCTTCTGATATAACTGGAATATAACCTCTTAAATCAACATTTATTCTTGATCTAAAGACTCGGAGAGGTCCTTGGGACTCTTCTGCAAAATCAAATTATTTATGCCAATAAGTGATGTATTTCAACTTCTAACAGCTCATGCTTCTTACACCTTTGTGTTGTAAGTTAGAGAGCTCTCCACATTTCAGTGTTTTCCATTTGTGTGTGGAGAAAATGATATTTTTATATCTCCCAGGAATGCCACAGAAACTGCAGGCTGTAGGCTACCGGAAAGCTGCCCGGGGCAGCATTTAACTAGATATAAGAAATACACTGACATGTACTCAAAAGACTTACAGTTTCAATGAGGAAAGACATGTCTCTAAGTAAATAATTGTGTTTCATGTGTAAAAAGTACACACCCTCTTTTTGCAAAGAAAATGTATGTACATGTACATACACATACTTGCATTATCTGTTTCTGTAAATAAACAAGTGGAAAATGTGTGTCTTTGTGTATATATGTATGTCTGCATTTAAAATGCAGACACACACACAATTGTTTGTTATTATTATTTTCTGTCCTTGTCAAAGTTAGTAGTAATCCTGAAGTAAATAATCCACATTTACTGCAGTGTAATTCAGCCACTTGAATTGGAATTGCACCAAGAATTGTGGGCAGCTTCTCGGAACTGCCCCCAAAAGTGAGATCCAGGTTTCCTAGCAAGGACTGGATCACTTCATGCTCATCTGCTGTGTAGGTAAAAAAAATAAATAAACCAGTAAATTAATTACAAACAGACTGTTCATAGGGCAGCAGCTGGACTTACTGATTTCAGTTACTTTAGGAACTTCTTGCAACTGCTTGATTGCTGTTGCTATACCATTTCTGTGGATATTTTTTAATTTGGGGCCAATCCCAAGATTGGATCGGTCAACTGGAATGCTCTCAAAGTGTTATTACACAGAGCAGTGGTGCTTTCAGACTCTTGCTTTGTGTCTGTGGGTGGGCTCTGCTTTTCCCTAACATAAGAGCATAGGAAGATCTTTGCTTGAAACTGAAGCTGAAATTTATTTGAGGTTGCAAAAAAGTTTGGTTTGCCTATTTGTAAATTCATGCTCTATTTGCTTCTTGCCAATTACAATGTAAAACCAGCTTCTTTTTGGTGGTAACATCCAGTGTGTACTGGAACCAGGAGCAGCAGGATTTCATCTAAATTGAATGCAACAATAATAATTAAAAAAAAATGTTAACTGCAGTTATTTTTTTGGAAGCCCAGAAAGGCGTAGCTCGGTGCTTATTTCAAACAAATGTCTTGGTCAGTTCTTTTGCGTACTGTAGCAATTTATCTGCCCTGTTTATACCCAGATAGGTCCTCTCCTGTACCAACTTTTTTCTTGGTTACAGCTTCCCAATTCGTTTTACCAAACTTGTCTTCAGCCCTGGTCTTAGGCGGCAGTTTGGTAGTTTGAGGACATTCAAAACACCATGGGTTGGCTACAGACCATAGTTGAGGACTAGTTGCAACACAGCTTGTTTTTCCCTCATTTCCCATTCCTGGCTTGTCCCTTTGCTGGCTTGTTAAATGTTAAATCACTGCTGAAATGGAAGCAATCTCCCGGTTAGAGGAGGGCAGCGTGTATAAATCCTGGTGGCAGAGCTGCTCGCAAGCCGAGCCCACAAGGCGACTGCTGGATGGGGCCACAGTTTGAGTGTTATTTTATGCTCCTTGAGGTTGGAAGGTGATGTATACAATTTAGGATGGGAAATTGATATAATAATAAACAAAACAATCTTGTACATTGTAAAGATCTGGGGAGGGAGTCCCATAAACACCTGTTCAAGTCTGCGATGGCAGCTGGTGGTGGTTTCGGGGTCAGGCTTCCCACTGCAGCTGTGCTTGCGTTCTCAAAGGGTACACCAGCCTCTTTTCACATCCTTAAGAAATTATTCTCCCTGACTGTTTGTAGAGCAGCAATCAGAAACCATATATGCTGCAAATTATTTTTATTTCTATTTTTTTTAAGAAAGAGAGAGGTTGATGGGATCTGCAAAACAGTATATAAGATGGTCGGCTTCACATCTGGAAAAGAATATGAAGTAACTTGTACTGTCAGGAAGATTTTTTATTTTCCATATATTGTGTCAACTTCTAGGTGGTGTGAGGAAGGAGATAGCTGATTGTTTCACTGGTTGTACAATTTGTCCCAGAGTTTAAAATGCTAGTTTATGCCATATAACCAAAGGGAGTGCAAAAACTTTAAATGGTTCAAATAAAAACAGTTTACACAAGCAAATTTTGACATAAAAAAATAACATCTTTGTTACTATGTAGTATGACCAATAACACTTCTGAAACTTTGTTTTAGATATTTATTATTTAAATAACAAAACCAAGATGTTCTTACTAGAAAAAATGTAGTAATTTCACCCTTATCTAATCTTTCTGTAACTGCTTACACTTCTGTAAAGTTTGATGTGAAACTTGGCAATTTTTATTGTAATTTAATGTATGAAATATACTTCTGTGTATAAGAAATGGAAGAATCTGGATACAAGCACAGAATCAGTACATAAATCCATGTTTTCAGGTTGTGTTGTGAGTGTTTCAGAAATTCAGTTTTAAGGGCTTGATAAGTACTGCAGGTCTCTTCTGGGACTCCAAGAAATTCAGAGAGACTTGTATCAGTATAATCTTTCCTACAAAAAGACGCAGGTTTTCTAATTAACTGTATGGGGTGGCAAAACCAAATCTGTGTAAAAGAAGTTGCTGCATTAGAACCTTTACCTGCCTGGGAAGAAGAACAAACTATTCAAGTATGAGGCACATTTCAGACCATCTGTGATAGATAATGAAGCACTGAAATACTGTTGATGAAAATGTTACACTCTACAGAATTAAATTAGTGAAACTTGCAAATTTAGATGAGTTCTGTGTTGTGGTAGTCTGGCCCTGAGAGAGTTTCAAACCACATTTAGATTATCCTCAATTCATCTGAAGTCCAGATGCTTAATGTCCCTTCTCTGGCTTGTAGTGGATCCATCCTCTGTGCTGTCCTTTGGCCTTAGGAGTCACTTTTCAAAGGCCTCCAGAGGTACCCAGCTTTCTTCTTTGACTAGACACAGGACTTAAATGGAGTGTATTTTTCCCAAATATGATGGTTTTGTTTGCATTTGTATGACAAGAGCAGGACTTTAATTTATTCTCATTTTTCCACTCTGAAAGGAAGCGTAGAACATGTGTAAAGATATAGAAATATCTGTAACTAACTTCTTACTATTCCAAGGTACTGCTGAAAAGGACGTGGCATCACAGTTTGTCAGTGTGTCTTCATTTTTTATAACCTCCTTTTGTTCATTATGTATTGTACACAAACACGTGTCTTAAAGGCTTTTAAACTCTCATGAGTAAATCGTGCAAAGTCTGCATTGTTTGACTTCAAATCTTCTCTGTGAACAGAGGGAGATCAGTATGTTTCCTTGCCAATGTGGCTTTATTTTGCTTTCAGACTTGTAAACAAACCATTTTAATGTGGGAGGTTGCGCAATCAAATTCTGAGCTGTTCAGAAATTTTTTTGTTACATTATTTGATTTAATTTTAGTGATTAACATCTGGGTAATTTTCAACAAAGGAAATAAAAATAGTAATAGAAGCAGTTCATTAGCTCCTAAATAGCTCCTAGCACCCTTGATTCCTTCAGGACAGTCCCATTGCTGCACTCAGTGGAGTTGTAGGATTTGGGGAATAAATGAACATCTCTCTGTCTTCCTCTGTCTACATAAATTTGCTTCCCAAGTATTCTCAGCACCCTGGTGTTCAGGGCTGTTTCATGGTGGTGTGTATCAGGCAGAGAACGTAAGTAGAGACAAGGAATTCACTACCTCACAGGAATTTTCACATGGGAAAGATTAATGTTAGTCAGTCGGATTAGCATCTGCCCACAAAATAATTCAAGGGGAGTCGCAGAGCAAGGTGCTGTTCAGCATCAACAGCAGGGGCGGGCAGCGAGCGCCCAACGCAGCTCTCCTCACATGGGGAGCAGTGCAGTCCTCTCCTGGGGCCTGGGCCTTGGGACCACCCTGCCCAAAGCACTCACCAGCAGCCACAAAATGAGCCCCTCGCAGTCAGCCAGGGCTGTGATCTGTCTTTGACTGTCATCCAGGCCAGTGAAATAATTACACTGACAATCATGTTATCGAGGCACATCTAAGCTAATACCTTAATTGCACAACTTCTTTGAGTTATTTTTGCATTCTCCCTGCAGGCTCAGGGAAGTCAGGACTATATTGCAAGAGTTTGGGTTTGTTTTGTTTGTTTGTTTTTTTTTTTTTTATTATGACTGCGTCTTCTAGATTTATTAAGAAACTGTGAAGTTTACTAGCAAAATATTTGAGCGTGCACACCTAACTTCACATGTCTGAGCTTTCCTTCCCAGCAGTTTCAGGCAAGGACTTTCAACCTGTTCACATGAAGAAAAGCTATTCTTGTATTTGTATTCCTCAATAATTTGAAGTGTGAGTGCTTATTCTAATACCAGGGAGCCTTTCTCCAATTTAATGCAACATTTCAGCAACGATATCACACTTTAATAAAAGCTGATGTTCACAAGGTTACATTTCTGATCCAGATGAGCCCTTACTATTTTTAAAATGGAAGCAAAGTTTCCATAGAGGGGTGTTTTCAGAGCAGGGATGGTATCTTGGATCTTTCCAAGCTCTGATGAAGGGTTAAAGTGGAGCGCTTTGATCCCGTAAAGTACCCATCTTCAAGTGCCATCCCAGAACAGGCCCATTATTTCCCCTCTGTAAAAGCAAATCCAAAATCGTTTCTCTACATGAATGTAAGTAATCAGTTCCCTTTCTTTAGCCTACAATTTCAGGTCCCAGACCCCTCTTTTACTCTTTTTGGTGATTATTTTTCCATGTGTGTATTCTTTCATATATGTACTTATTTGTTTGTAGTTATGAGAAGAACTCACAAGAAAAGAGGGATTTTTTTGGTACCTTTCAAAATTTTTGAAAATTAGATTTGTTCCAGAACTAAAAAAATCCAAACTGTTTCAATAGTTTTGTCAGGACAGAATTAAATTGGATTATTGTCATTCTGATAAAAAAATGGTCAGCTTTTTACCCTTTTCTTCCTTGAAACTGCATCATGAGTAAGATAATTTTGTACAAATTTTAATCCAAATTAATACACCTTAATTAAATGTTTGGGCATGAAATTATTTGTGCATCTATAAAAGGCAGACCAGCTTGTGAACTCTGACTGGTATGAATGTGGTCTCTTGCACACATGCAGATTTCTGGGGTGGAGTTGAGTTTAAGATTACAGCTCCTAAATGATCCTTTAGTGAATTAATAAGGTATCAGCTACTTTTACCGGTATCAGCTACTTTTACCAGTATCAAAGTACTTGGAGATAACATTTTATAATTCTTCAGCTTGGTTACCTCCACTTTAACAAAGGGGAAAGCTAGAAAACTCTCTAAAAGTGAATAGAGATCCAAATAGCTACAGAAGTAAAAGCCTTCCAGGAACAGCTGGCACTGCATTACTCTGCAAGGATGCCACAGGATTAATGCCTGTAGCCTCTTCAGCGTGAGAAATATAGCTATTAGTTAAAAACTCCCTCCCTCCATCCCAAACCAGGCAGAAACAGCCTAAAACTCAAAGGAGGGTAACCCGAGGAGGTGCATGTGAGGTGGTGGCGAGCCCTTTCCAGGTGGCTGGGGTGGGAGGGGAGGGAGAGCCGGGTCCCAGCTGCGCGGGGCCGCAGGAATTCGAGGTGAGGAGGTTAATGACCCGGCATCGCTGCAGCCGCCTCTCCATTGTACCAAGGCCCTGCTGAACCCCAGATGGGGAGCGTCTTTCTTACAAGCAGCTCCCCCCGTCAAGCCAACCCCAACCCAGCACTTTTTGTATGAACGAGCACTTTCCATGCTAGTTCAGCCGTGGGGTTTCTGGTTTGAGTCAGAGTTCATTCAAGAGGTTTGCTTTTTGTGGGGAAGAAGAAAGAAAGATGAAGTTGTGTTAATGTGAATATTAAGTGAAATTTGTTCTCTCTGTAATTTCCCCCAAAGTTCACGACACCCCAGTCATGAGAAATTAGGCTTCTGGGATGTTGAGTACAACCTTTATTTCTGCAGTTACTTATGGGCAATGTGTTGTTTAAGTTGCTCAAGATATTCTTTAAGTTGCTTATCAAGGAGACTAGCTTTTCTGAAGATTTTTAATTAAAAAAAAGTTCATTGCCACCTCAAAATTATAATTTGATACAAAAATATGATACTTCAGCATTTTATATAAAGGTGTGTTTTAAGGGGCTTCAGTACTGGGCATAAAATTTAATTTTTAATTTAATATTAAATTTTAATAATAGGCTAACTTTTATTTTCTACAGGATTATTTTACAGATGAAAATAGAGTACTAAAAAAGGACCCTCAACAGGATTACCATCTGGAATATGCCATGGAAAACAGTACACATACAATATTAGCTTTTAGCAGAGAACTGCACACTTGTGATACAAATGACAAGAGTATAACGGTAAGAGGCTCTGCCTATATGTAGAGAGATGAAGTAATTACTAGAAGAAAATGTATATCTGGTTATGACACTGGTTATTAAAATCTCACCTTAGTAAAAGAAAAGAATTAGAGAACTAGAGAAACTCACTTTCCAAAACATCTGTTTGATCAACTTGAATTAACAAGGTAAAATACTTGTGCTAGTTTTATTAAGCTCTTACAATTTAATTTTGTTATTCTCCTTTAATGCATAATGTTCTCTAATTTCTAGCACACCAAGTGAACACAGGATTGAAACAGGTACTTCTGGGCCATCAGGTCTCATATCCCAGAGTTACAATCATTCAAGAGATGCCAACTTGAGACTCCTTTTAGGTTTCACAGTAACTTATAATTGATCTTAAAGATAGGCTTTTTAAAAAATTTGGAGCACATATATTTAAAGTATATTTTTTGTTTTATTTCTTTATTCAAAATTAAGAAGTTGAAATTGTAGTGATAAAACTCTTCCCATGGTAAAATACTTTTCATGGTAAAATCTTCTGTTACCCTAGGGTGGCAGTACTGTTTCCTAAGCATAATTTTAAATTCTATGAAGTTGATGACTTCTGTATTGGCAATGACGGACAGGTTAGAGAGATATGCAAGGCTTTCTATGCTTTGGCTTGTTTACTACTCATTTTGAAGCATTGCTGTAGTAGTTTAGCACTATTTTAATTATCTATGTTTTCACAAAATACGCAATAATAACAGCATGAGGAGCTGAAAGATTCAGGAAGCAAATCCACAGCTGTTTAAACCAGGAGATTTCCAGGCAGTCAAAGGATCTATGGTTTTTGCACCTGCTCCCAATTCTTAGTGTAATTTAACATTCTGGGACACTTCAGGATTTATTAGAGTACTTTGTCTCAAGGGTGATTATTGCAATGTGAGAATGGTTTACAGAGAATTGATCTGTGCTGTGGCTGTAGATTGATTTTTAAGATGTAAATCTGTTCTGTAATTGAATGTCTATCTTCCCTAGCATATAAGGACAGCACTTCACAGAAGGTATTCACATCTTTACAGAGCTGGAAAGTGTTCTAGGGGGAAATCTTCCGATCCCTGGCCAAATAAGCAAGATGTCTAGAAAAAATTTTTCATGCGTTTAGTTGGTTACCTCTTTATGAGTCTGTTCTGCTGTTTGCAGATATGATTGAAATTTGTGACATTAATGAAGGAATCTATCAGAGAGAGATTCAACTTCTGCATATCTCTAATGAACCCTATGAGTAGAAAAGATTACTAATTTTAAAGGTAAAATTGTGTCAGTAGGTGAGTGCTCCTCTGGTATACATTGTTACTGTTCAAATACAGCAACACTTACATCATACCTATGGTAGGAATTTTGTGAACTATGTAAGGAAGATATTGTTCCTTATAGACTCTTTTTTTTGTTGTTTGATTGTTTTTTTTCAGGAGAGCACAGTGAGGGTAATATGGGCCTTCCACCACAAAGACATGGGAGAAGCAGGTCAAAATTACCATGGTTCTAATCGTGGCACAAAGAGTCTACGTTTACTGAATCCTGAGAAAGAGGAAGTCTCATCTGCCTCTTTGCCATACTTTGACTTGACAAACAAAAACGTAAGTCACTCTGGGTTTTGGGTTTATGGGGAGATGAGGATAAGGTTTTAGCCAAAGCTTTGGGCTTATGCAGCAGAGTAACGTGACTTTTATAGTGTTGTGTTCTTGCCCTTTTTATTAAGACAGGTGCCTGTACCAGAAAAGGATACAACATATTGGTGCCAAATGTTTAAGATTCCTGTACAACATGAAAAGCATCATGTGACAAAGGTGAGTGAATTTAGAGGACCTCATATAACAATTACTCTTCGAAACAATTATTACACTTTCAAAATGTGTTTCGCTACTTGCTGGAGAGAAAATGAGACCTCCCATCTGTCTTCAGAAACATGGGTCAAGTGTATATGGTGTGTGTGCACAGGAGCTGATTCACCTCTCTCCCTTAAGAAAATGAGATTGAAAGTTATTTCTGTTCGTAAACATTTTTGGCCAAGACTAAGTAAAATTGTCTAAAAGCATGTTCCATCAAGTTTCTGCTTTATATAAGAATGTAATTAATTTCTTTTAGCGGAGAGTAATTTTAGATGAAAAAATAATTAAATGGAGAAATTTGTTCAAATAAAGGGCTGGGTGTTTACCTGATTCCAGTCACCTCTCTTGTGATGACCACAGTGAATTTATACCACGTTACATCATGTGAGAACAGATGTCATTATCTTCAGCTGTGTAAAAGCCAAATATTATGAAAAAAGAGATGGATGTTGTAGTTTATTTAAAAGTTAAAATGTGAAAATGTGTAAACAAGGGTCAGCAGGTTCCACAGTGATTTCAAACCCCATGTGCATGAACATGTTTTCCCATAACATATTTTCTAGCTTTTCTTGCAGTTTGGAACTGAAAGCTTAATAGTGCTGGGAGAAAGATGGTCCTCACATTCCTTCCCAGGAGCAATATACTGAAGACTTCCTAAAAGAACAACTCCTTATTGTTCTAGACTGCTTAAGATAGCCCAGTGAGATAGCTCTGGCCCTCATTTTTATCTTTCTTTGAACCCATTAATGCTTTTAAGTATACAATTCTATTACATTTTTTTTAGTTATTGGCAGTCATATTCCTCCAATCCATTCAGCAAGACTGAAATTTTGAATTAACTCAGAGAACTTAACATGTCACCTCCAGCGTATGCCTGAGAAATACCTATAGTTATTCTGAAATATTCTGGGTTTCCACACTTTTTCACAATGAAGAATTCCAAGGTCCAAATTTCTGCCTTCAGGTACTTGATCTTTAATCACATTTGAAGTTTGTGACAACTACTTTCACAGATTTGTACGAAAAGCAGAATTTGCTTGGAATATGGTATATATGTCAGGATTCCTAGCTTTCTGCTTTCAAGTGAGAGAGCTTCAGAATGGTAGTATCAGAAGCATGCTTTCCATGCTAAGTTTGGTAGAAGTTATAGATACATGCTGTTCTGTTAAAAACTTCTCTGGAATTATTTATTATTATTTATATTTTCTGAATTTATTTTTTAAATGTTTTGTCTGACTGCACATATGGTTGCTATTTTTTTTTAAATATGTGTTTGGTTAAAGCTAAAACATGATTTTAGCTCAGAAATACATTGACTAATTTTTCAGAATAGTTTTATATTCTTTACATTGTTGTACAAAGAATATTATCATTTTAGAAATCACATTTTGAAACCAGCAATTTATCTGTTTTTTTATAAAGTAAAAATTAGAGTCCTCAGCAATTTTCCACCTTCAGAAAGTAGATACATTTCATCTTACCATTTATAAAATGTTTAGAGAGAGAAAAATGATCACAGAAAGAGAGAAGAATTACGTAGGAACACTTCCTTAGCATTTCTTTCCAGGGGCACAACTTGTATTTTCACATATGTGACTTCTGTAGATCACAGGCAGAGAGTTGTGGAATTGTATCAATACATTCTTGCAAACTGATTAAACACTTTCTAAAGCCTGCGCCTACTGATACACAAAGGATGGGGCTTACGGGTATTCAGAAGGATATTAGCTATGCAAACAAAGATTGAATTTCACAAAGGGGAGGACAGATAAATTATTTGGCCTGATCAAACTGTCTGTGTTAGTTAAATACTTACATAGATGTTGATTCTGGATGCCCTCTGTAGCACCATTTTCATACAAACCTGCACATCTCATTTTTACAGACAGAAAAAAAAAAAGTTTAGAAAATTATACAAAGTGTATCAGGCATAATTCAGTCTACTTAAGTAGTATATAAGTGAGCTGACTTTGACCTTTTCTGTCCTCCTGTATGATTTTGTGGGGCACTGAAGTACAGTTCAGCTCTTGTTGGATAACGTGTGCCATCAACACTGTGGAAGTGTGTGCTTAGCTGTGTATATGTGTAAATCTACTGGTGGTCTGGAGTCTCAAGTAGGTGCAACAGGCACAGTAAGAAATTTTTTCATACTGTTCAGCTGTTCTCTGTCGTTCCTTTCTTCTTGAACTTTGCTTTGAGCATTTTATAACATATTTTTTTAAATATCAGTTTCATCAGGGAAGCACAATATTTTAATGAAGAAAACTGTCTGAGAAAAAATTGAACATATCATTAAAGGTAGAGGCCAAGACATTCAATCGTCTCTGGTTAACAAATGTCAGATCCTGAATCCAGATTCTGAAATAAAAAGGATTTTTAAACTTCCATTGACCATGCATTATTTCAGAAAAAGAGTGCTTATATGCTGTCAGGCAGAATATATACAAAGCATTTGCAAATGTGTTTTGTAAATACAATCTAGTGGTGCAACAAGTGGGTAAGTGATAACACTTGGTCTTAGGGCGTAGGGTTTTATTTTGAATGAGAAGCATGCTTTTGAAGAAAATCTTCAAGTTATTCTTGCTTACTTCAGTATGTTTAGTGCCACAGAGCAGTCATGGAGCCTCAGGTGATGAGAAACAGCATATTTTCATTGACTGTTCTTGATCAAGCTGCCCTACATGACATGTAAATTGTGCAAGAGAGGACTGTAATCTTGTGTTCATCTCATAGGTAGAATAAGGACATGGATAAGTAATTTCTCCTTATGCTGCACTTACCAATGGAGAACGGAGCCTCACTGTGATAATGGGGCACTCAGCCAGGGTTAGGACTTTTCTGTTTTATCTTCCTTTGTTTCATATCTCTTGCAACTTCTTCCCTAGGGAAGATTGTGTCTTCCTACATGTCTCTACAATGCCTTCTGTTACGAGATATTCTCTGATGCCTCCAGGAACTTTTGGAGAAGTATCCCATAATAACATTATGCCTGCTAAGAAGTAAAACAAAGTAAGATGATTTATCAATAGCTAGGCATAACAGTGATGAGAGGTACCCAGATTAGCCAGTTACCCAGGCACTGAGCTGGTTTTGTGACTGATGGAGTACCTCGCTCCTCAGCTTCAAGCAGCCTACCTGGCTAAGCAGTGGCTGCTTGAAAATCTGTTAAACTTCTATTACAGGTTTTCCTTCCCATGTATTTTTTGTCAGCAAAACAAACTGTCAGGTTAATAGATCAATTTTGAAAATAACAATAGGCAGAAGAGATGAAAGGGATTGCTTGAAGGTAATAGCAGGCAACCATCTTTCTTCAAGTCAACTGTCTGCAGGATGGCTCTGCAGTGGTCCTGGAGCGGTGGACTATGGCTGCTCTTTGCATGGGAGAGTGCACATCGCAGCCCATCTGCAAAATCCTCCTGCAGCTATGTGTGCATTGGCCTGTTTTGCTGCTTTGAGCTTCAGGCTGTGGTATGTGCCTCAGGCTTACTACCCTACAGGGATTTTTACTTTTCTCCCATATCAAAGTTAGCCGGGAACTTTCTCAGAAGTAGCCTTCTTAGAAAAAAATAATAAAAAAAATTAAATCATTTATTAGCCCAAACTTTCTGGAGGTGGGTTTAAGGTTATTTCTTGCTAGGATTTTTGCAGTGCTCTGTAAGTATCGTTACTTTGACTGGTCCTAAATATGCCTCTTAATTGCATTTCTAAAGACAATTCTCTGGTTTCACTGACTGCACCTGGGGAAGGACCTGCACTCCAGCAGGACCTCTTGGAGGGAGGGACCTGCTGGTAAATCAGACGCACAGGCATGTCCATGCACAGACCCCTTCATGAAGAGGTTTCCGTTTCCCTGCTGAAGCCATGCTGAAGGCAGCTCCTTGGGACTAGAGAGCCCTTACTGGCAGCGTCACTGCCGCGCCAGGGCTGGCCGCAGGGGCTTGCCAAGCGCTTACCATGCAAGAGGGGCTTGCCGAGGGGAGCATGCACTGAAAAGGGGAGTCTGTGCAGCACCCTCCCTTTTGTAAATTACCCCTTTTAGAAGTCTCTTTCCTATTACTCTTTCGGTTTTAAAAAAACCCAGCGTTACTCAGTGGCAGGACGCTGGAGCTTCTGAGATCCTTTAATTCTTGTACTGTTTAAATGTCCAATTTTCATGATTTTCAGTGTGCATGGATATATGTGTGCTGACACATCTCTCTCTACTTTGACAGCTTGTAAGACTATTTTTTTGTGATTTGTTTTTTTCTGCTTATTTGCTGAATTTATTTTTTGCTTGCCATGAGCTGGCATCATGCAGACATTTACCAGTGGCGTTAAAGCAAAAATTTGTTTCACATTAATGATAAATACTTCCCCGTATTTCAGTAAATACAGCTCTTGCTGTATGTTCAAATCTTGTTTTTACTGCTCTTTCTACTCGTGGTTCTACAGATACAGCTGTTTTTATTACTGTTTGTAGCTTTCAATACTCCATGTCTCCCCTTTGTTTAATTGTATTGCTTATTACTGTAACTGCATCTCCTGAAGTTTCATTACTTTGGCTTCACATTAACCACAGGTTTCCCATGTGCTCTACTGTTTTTTCCACTGCGATTAAAAAATCTTAAGATACAGCATTTCCTCTACTGTCTCTAGATTTTCTGTGAATTCTCTACACCTGTGGTCTCCCACTGCATCTGACAAATCGTTTAATGCTCTGTGCAAACTTCTGAAAATCAACAGTATTTACTGGTAAAGGAATGGTATGTATATTTTATGTGCCAGACATGCCATAATCTAGTTGTGTGAAGTTTTTCAGCTTCAGTGTATGGCATGTCTGTGCTAGTTTCAACACTGTAAATCTTCCCTCTTTATTTTCTTATTTTTTTTGAAATATACTGTGTTTTCCTCAGGGAAAGAAGTTCCCTGGGCTTTGGTAGCAATAATCTCATAGACAAAAACATGTCAAACATTGAATTTCACTATGGGGAGCAGGAAAAAGAGTTTATGTGAAATAACAAATACATTTGGGTTGTAGGGTCCTTTAGCTGTATCTGCATGTCTTTTCTCTAAGAATTACTAATTTTCCTATAGTTCCAAACTTTCTGGGTTAAACCAGAGGACTTTTCAGCACTTCTGTGCCTCCCAAGAGATATTAGGAGATTTTGGATATTAGGAAAAATGTATTCTCTGAAAGAGTGGTCAGACATTGGAACAGGCTGTCCAGGGAAGTGGTAGGGTCACCATCCCTGGAGGTGTTCAAGAATCTTGTTGAAGTAGTGCCTAGGGATCTGGTTTAGTGGCTATGGTGGTGATGAGTTAACGGTTGGACTGAATGATCTTAGAGGTCTTTTCCAACCTTAATGATTCTGTGAAACTAGTATAATGAGAAAAATGCTGGCAGAAAGGCTGTGATGCCTCTGTGCTCAAGAGCATAAAATACTTCAGATTTTGCAAGAGCAGTTTTTTAATGGGACACCCAGTTTTAAAGGGCATTCAGCATTGGAAAGAAGGATAGTAGGTTGAATTTTGTAAGCTCCTAAGCATTTGGATGCCTGTACAAAGCACTCCTTTTGTGTGCACTATTTGAACCTACTTATGAGAATGAAGTGAGCAGGTTTAGTGCTGCTGAAATGGGGATCCTCATGCAGGGGATTAGGCTATGTGGTCAAAATTCAGTATCTCTGAAGTACACCTCATGAATACTAATTAAACTCAGGCAACTTATTAAAGATGGTAAATATCCAACCACAAAAATGGGCTTCCTCTCATCGCATCTTCAGGTCTGACCAGCTGCTTAACTGATCTCACAGTGGCAAAAATAGCCATTTATATCATCCTGCAGGAGGTATCTGAAATACATGAGCTCAAGCATCCCCTGTATGGTTCAAGTCTCTCCATGGACTGAAGAGAGAACTCAGATAACCAGTCTGTGTTAGATATGTAGCTCTCAGATGGGTGAATCAGGGGACACATGTCCCACCAAAATTGTCAGGGGACAGAAGAGACTATGATAGGAGCAAACATTGCAAAATAAAACCTTTTACTTTCAATTTGTCTTTAGAAAAACTGTATTTTTCTCAGTCATAGCCCTATGTAGTTTTTTGGCATTGAATTTAGGATGTGACTAGTGAAAGCAGGCCAAGCATATCACCAGAAAAAAAACTTAATTATTTAGCATAAACTGAGAAGTGTTACATTGGGCATATTTTTATATAAGCACCGATGTTTTCCATGGTTGATCTCCTGAGAAAAGGGAACCTCTTTTCAATTAAAGAAAGGCCTGTATTAGAGCACACCAGCAGCTGTGGCTTAATCTTCATGTTCAGTTTCAGAGCAATCTCTGATAAGGAAGTAAAAACTCCAAAAAAACTTGTTGCCAAGGGTAACTCTGCTTTTTGACAGAGGAATGCTTTAGTAATACCAAAGACCCCTGTGTGAAAATACAAAGGGACTCCAGTTTAAGAGGCTGATTGATTGAAAGCCAGAAGGGCAGCTTCTAGCCTTCAGTACCTAAATGAGGGCACTGATTTTTAACTTGAGTGATACCAGACAGTAAGTGCTTGTTGTTCTCTGGCTTGAACTTTTACGTTTTGCTAAATGTGATAACTCTAGCAAATTGCATCATGCAGCCTGACATAAACAAATGTTCTGTATTTTCCTGTATTTTCCCCTGCAAAGCAATTTCAGCCTCGATAAATTAGATTGGCAACCAAACAATCATTTTACACTGCAGAGCTTGCAAGCTATCTGCCCTTTGATCTGGAGGGCTCTCTTCAGCGCAAGCCTGAATTGGCCCATTAGGCTTTGCAGTGTTAAAGAATCATGTAACTGAACTGTCTGGAAATTAAAATTTTCCCAAGCAACTGTCTCAGGAAATAACAGAAATATTGTTTTCTCTCATGTTGTGCTATATTATTTCATATAGAATCATATGGTCTGGGTTTGAAAGGACCTTAAAGATCACCTAGCTCCAACCCCCCTGCCATGAGCAGGGACACCTTCCACTAGACCAGGTTGCTCAAAGCCTCATCCAGCCTGGCCTTGAACACTTCCAGGGAGGGGGCAGCCACAGCTTCTCTGGGCAACCTGTTCCAGTGTCTCACCACCCTCACAGTGAAGAATTTCTTCCTAATATCTAATCTAAACCTGCCTTCTTTCAGCTTAAAGCCATTTCCCCTTGTTCTATCACTATGTACCCTTGTAAAAAGTCCCTCCCCAGCTTTCCTGTAGCCCCTTCAGGTACTGGAACGCCGCTATAAGATCTCCCCAGAGCCTTCTCTTCTCCAGGCTGAACAGCCCCAACTCTCTCAGCCTGTCCTCACAGGAGAGGTGCTCCAGCCCTCGGATCATCCTCGTGGCCTCCCCTAGACTCATTCTAACAGGTCCATGTCTCTCTTGTGTTGGGGGCCCCAGAACTGGACGCAGGACTCCAGGTGGGGCCTTACGAGAGTGGAGTAGAGGGGGAAAATCACCTCCCTCGGCCTGCTGGACATGCTTCTCTTGATGCAGCCCAGGATACTTTTGGCCTTCTGGGCTGCAAGCGCACATTGCTGGCTCGTGTTGAGCTTCTCATCCACCACCACCCCCAGGTTCTTCTCTTCAGAGCTCATCTCAATCCACTCATCTCCCAGTCTGTATTTATATTTGGAATTGCCCCGACCCAGGTGCAGGACCTTGCATTTGGCCTTGTTGAACTTCATGAGGCTGGCACAGGCCCACCTCTCAAACCTGTCAAGGTCCCTCTGGATGGCATCCCCTCCCTCCAGCTTGTCAACCCCACCACAGAACTTGGTGTTGTCGGCAAACTTGCTGAGGGTGCACTCAATCCCCCAATATGTAAAATTACTTCATATATTATTTCATTCTGTGATCAAAGATGAAACTACATATGACCACAGATTTTACTGTCACACCAAACTTTATATTTCTTAGTGGAACATACTCTTATTTTGTGGTAATCTTTTTTAAATTTCACTTGCATATCTTTACAATAAGAATACTTAAACAAAGCAGCTGTTGCTGCATTATTTATTCCATACTTGGTAAGTAAAAATAACCTACTTAATTTCTGCCATCAGCAAGCTTGAACATCTAGTTACTTTAATCCAATTTCTTTGATTTTTCTTTTTTTTTTTTTCAATTAAAACAACATCCATCCATTGTGGCAATGCATTAACTATGCCGGCACATTGTTGGGAAGTATGTATTTTATGTCATTTTCTGGCTCAATGAAAATCAGAAGTTATGTCATTTCTAGTTACAAACAAGTGTTAGATGACAGGAGCCTTAACTTAAAATATGACCAATGATAAGCATGGAGAAGGAGATGACACAATTTTTGTGAAGCTCTCTGAGTTTCGTGTCCCAACTCTGAGATGACTTGTGAGGTGGTCTTCAGGAGGAGATTGCTATTGTTTCACCCCATTTTGTCTTGTACCATGTCTTTGTTTCTTTTTCCTAATCCTTATTTTTTTGTATGGTTTTAGAGTATTGGGTAGTGCACTGAAAAAAGAGGAAAATTGTGTCTAAGAATTGTCTGCAGCCAGCTGATCAACACTTTCTATCATAGCAGGCAATAAAATATTTCAGAGTAGAACTGGGCCTTAGCTGAGCAATTTTAAAGCTTATTCTGTGCAAATACCAGAACAGCAAGTTCATAGGTAGTAAAATCTGACTTCATAGGGCTTGCACAGTGTGAGGTGAGTGTCTGGATGGATCAGAAAAGAGATTTACCTTGGTCCTACTAGCATCTTGGCATTGTTTCTTAAGATCAACTTTCTAATTCATGTAAGTCACGTTGTAGCAGTGTCTTAAGGAAAGTCTCTATGGGGCCACATTTAATTGTTCCAATGTAATTTAAATGGAGAAGAAATTTCACTTCTGATCTAACTGTTCAAAGTGTTTCTCTTCAGTACCAATTACCTCTAATTAGCTACTGGGGTTAGTTTTCAGAGAACAATGTTACGCAGCCCTCTCCATCTCTGCTTCCACTTGCATTGCACAGTAGTTGCAGCTATGTCCAGAGCATAGATTCATTGACTCCCAGGGCGGGGTAAAATAGAAAGAAAGAAGATTAATTACAGTGGAGAAATAGACAGACAATAGTCAGACGAGACCACTCTATCACGTCCACATGTAGCATACATGACATCAAAATCCACAGATGACAGCTGAGCCACACATAGATGGTGAATAGATTCTCTTTGCACGGAGACCAAAGTGAAGTTTTACCTGGTATGAAAATAATTTACATCTTGGATCTAATTAAAATACATTTTTAAAAAGCCCCAAACCCAAAACACCCTAACGTGAGAAAACATAAGTATCAAAGCAAATTATTTTAAACTGCAAACTAATGCTCTTCAGTCTCCTTTTTCCATCCTCTCATTTCAGTGACCTTTCATTACCATCTCTAAAGTTGCTTGGACTGGAACTGTGTCTTTTTGTTTTATGAAGTGCCAATTACAGTTTTGGTTTCTAGAGAATTAATCTAGTATAATTTTAATACAGTATTCTCCAGTGACTTCAAAAGAACCATGTCATCTGAGAATGGCCCTTGTGTGACTTCATGGGTGCCATTGAGGGGTGTTGGAGCCCTACAGAAGGGTACTGGGATCTGTCGTGGGGTGAGAAAATGTGGAAGTCATAGTATTAATGTAGGCATTACCTAACCACACTTATTTTGTAAGCCATGTCATGTTTGCATGTTAACCCTCTAAGTATAAATTTTTAGAGCAATACAAGCAATAGTTCCTGAGATTTGTTCTGTTGACTCAGGAGGCTGTGTCATGTCAATATGATGAGCCTTGTGCTTATTTTATCCCATGCTTTCCCTTCAGCAAGTGCCAGAGCATCCAGGATGGTGGCTCCCATAGAAACTCAGTATTCAAATGCCTAAGGTCTTTCTAATGTGTGTTCCCTTTAGGTAGTCCTTTGCAAGTCAGCATTTCCTTGTCAGAAAACGTTTTCTAACAGTATACCCCAGTATGTGTAAAACAAGAAACGGACTCACTGTAAATTCTCATACGCTCTGTCTTTGGGCTGAACTGCCCAATCACTCCCAAGCAGGAGGAGAAAAAGGATCATTATATTAAGCTACACAATAGAAGGGAACACTTTGCAATTGTACAATAGAATTAAGACATCTTCCATTGCTGTCGTAATTAAGTAGATAGACATTGCTGTACATGAATGGTGATTTCATGGACAAAAGGGAGTACCTCCACTGACTTTGTTATTTATACTATTCAAATTATGTGTTCCTCTTGAATACATATAAACTCTTTATAGACTACCCATTTTGACTTTAGATCTGAAACATCTTTGGTTACATATTACTTTATTATGATATGGTTTTCACAAGAAAGTAATGATGTTGCTGATTAATTGCTGATTAATTCTACTTGGTTTGTGTCAACTGTGCTGAGAGACTATGGCTCTACCAAAAACCTCAACCACTGTGCTGGTGTTTCTGCTGCCGAGGAGTGCAGTGAGTGTATTGCCAGGAAGTGTAATCGAATGAAACATGTTTTCTCTTGACCTGAACTTTTTATCAGATTGCTCCTCAGGGTTATACATTTTAACTGTTACTAAATGCATTATCTTAAATCTTCAGACATACCTCAGGCAGAAACAATGTTTTATGAATATTTCCTTGAGGTATACTTCTTTTGGATTTAGTCTAAATTACTGCATGCCTTTAAAGTGTGAAAGTCTTTATGAGTGGCAGAGTTCCAGGTGATTAATTAGGAGTAAGAACTTAGGAATGGTATTGATGGCAGAGAAAACAAGAAGCCCTAAACCCATCTCTAACTCTCATTCTATCGTGTTTGGGTTTATTGGTTGAAATATTTAAGTTGTTAGCACACTGCCCTATAGAAATCCTGGATGTACCGTGTAATTGTTAGCATTTCTTTAATTATAGTAGTATGGGAGGGTGGAAGGATTTGTGTGAATTTAGATACAAAGCCTTCTCTCCAGGCTAACAGTGCATCAACAGTAACTTTTACCTGAAAGCACATATTATTTTCCAATAAAAATTCTGCAGCTTAAAACAGAGGTATGATAATTACTTCTTGATGTGGTATACTAATAAAACTTAAATAAGAGCCTTTATTGAACAACACAGTTACTGAGTAACCAAATGCTTTCTTTACACCAAGAACAGGAAATATCTGTGCTTTGAATAAGGTTTGCCATTCATGTGGTAAGGACTTTTTCTCTACAGCAATGTTAGAATTTTTCTTATGCATTTTAAAATATACCCAAAACCAGTTAAACACAAATGCCAACAATATAGCTTAAATAAAGGTCAGCACTGTTAATTGAAGTTGGAATTATGTCCTGTATTTGAATCTAGTTTTGGAAAAAAAACCCTTCCACATGTATTAAGGATGATTCATGCAAATTTGAATGCCTTAAGTTGTATAGAACCTCTATTTTTGGTCAGGAAAATTTCCATCCTCCAAGGAAACCTTACCTAATCACATTATGAGGTTGGAGGTGGGGATGGGTGCTGTTGCCTGGGCTTTTTCTCATCTCCATCTCTTTTGTATTAAAATACAAACAGCTAGATATGTCAGTAACTACATAGGTTATATTTTCCTCCAGCTTGAAGATGTGAAAAATGTGTATAAAAATAATCTGGATGAGCATTTTTATGTTTGAAGGACAATTTAAGTTAAGCAGTAATGCTCTCTGTTGTCCATCAATGTCTATTAGTGAACCAGAAACACTGGCTTTGCTCTACCTCCTGCAATTCACTCGCCAAAATAAACACCTTTGTAAGGAAGCGGCACAGTATAAACTCAGAAGCACTGGGGCAGATAGCAATTTAAAGGGCTTTGCTTGTGATGAGGACTGAATTTAGGACCTGGATTGTACCGTGAGAAAACCAGAAATGGGGCCTTAGTTGTGTACGTGCAACTGATAGGGCTGATGTCAGGAAGGATTACAGCAGCTAGTCCATGCCAGGCTGCAGCCTGTTGAGCATTTGAGGTATCTCTGTCAGCCCTGACTATTGTGTGGCCTTAATTGAATGCTTTCTGACAGATGGGGTGTGGCGGGGGCAGTAGGAGGGTGGTCCCTGCCTGACCCCAGAGTGCCTGAACTCTGGGCTGAAAGTCTGCAGCAGATTAGCGTCCAAGACGTGATGCTGACCTAGGCAGGCTTTTCTCCTGACATGAGATAGTGGTTAGGTTGTTAGGGTTAAAATTGTGATCTACCCTGGAGTCATGGACTTAAACATCAACCCCAGCTCAGAGGCATGTTTCCAGCTCCGGGGTTTTTGCTCAGCACACCTCTGGGTTGTGTGCAAGAAGCAATGTTAGGCAGAAAACAACTAGTGTTTTTCTTTCAGAAATTTTAGATCAAAATAGAACCATGTTATTATTGATTTTTTTTTGAGGAATACATGGAGTTTTTTGCTGAAAAAGACCCAATTGTATTAAGCCAAGTATTTTTCTGAAGAAAAATCTAAAACCTTAAAAGAGATGTTTTAGATAAATATTTGTTCATTCCGCAACTACATTTTTTAAAAGAAAAAAAAAAGAGAAAAAAATCTTGTTGATTCCTAATAAGAAGACATAATTTCTACCTTTGAAGAACTTTTTAAAGACAGACAATTATTTCAGTATATGTACATACATGGTACACATTTGTGAATGAAATACAAAGACCAGAGTAATCAGTAAGAAGTTAATAGTTCTTCCCGGCGATGAGTATAGAAAGCAGAGACTCTGAAATTTGGTCTTCTACTACAAAAATTATAGAATCATGGAATGGTCTGGGTTGGAAGGGACCTTAAAGATCATCTAGTTCCAACCCCACTTCTATGAGCAGAGACACCTTCCACTAGACCAGGTTGCCCAAAGCCTCATCCAGCCTGGCCTTGAACACTTCCAGGGAGGGGGCATCCACAGCTTCTCTGGGCAACCTGTTCCAGTCTCTGAACATCCTCACAATAAAGAATTTATTCCTAATATCTAATCTAAACCTGCCTTTTCCAGTTTAAAGCCATTTCCCCTTGTTCTATCTCTACCTGCCCTTGTAAAAAGTCCCTCCCCAGCTTTCCTGTAGCCCCTTCAGGTACTGGAAGGCCGCTGTAAGATCTCCCTGGAGCCGTCTCTTCTCCAGGCTGAACAGCCCCAACTCTCTCAGCCTGTCCTCATAGGAGCGGTGCTCCAGCCCTCCCATCATCCTTGTGGCCTCATATAAATAAAATAACCAACCACAGGCTAGAAACTCTCTGAGATGGAGCAGTGCCAGGACAAAATATTGTGTGAAATTTTTGCTCTTAATTTTGAGATTAGAGAATTATGGGGTTTTTTGCTGTGACAGCACCAGCTACATACACAAGGTGTTGTGTAAAACTGTGGCCTTATTCAAAGTAATTTATGCGGCAATATACCATCCCATAATGTCTTTAAGATGTAAGATTAAGTTGAGGATAGCTTCTGAGATAGAAAAAAAATCTAATTTTTCATTGACATTTCAGTGTAGAACAAGATAGTAAACCTGTTGCCATTTTTATGCATAAAAATAAATTCAGTATTTTGTTTTCTGAAGTTCAGTAGGCTATCTTTTCTAACAGGGACACTATGAGAAGACTATGGATGTAGTTCACTAACTTTCACCATTCACACAAGGAAGAATGAAGAACAAACCACAGCTGTTAACATCAAAGAAAGCAAAGCAAATAAAAAGGCAGAAAAACAGGAATAAGCAAGAAAGATTTCCAAGTTTCCAGAGATATTTTTCCCTTGCAGGGAATCTAACTTCTTGGACCATTTGAGCTGTTTGCATTTTCATCCTGTTTAATACATCATACATTAGTACCTTGACTCTGCTTATCAGCAACTGGAGATGCAAAGCTCTATTATGTTACAATTTTGGCTTGTTTTTTTAAGAAACAAAGACACATGGTGCGTTCAGTTTGTGCAGTAGGTGAAGAGCTAATAGGAAATACAGAAGGGAGGAAGGAAAATTGAAGCTGAGTAACCCGGCATTGGCAGATGTAAGCATTTTCTTTGTTCCTGTGATGTCAGCCTGTTGACTAGAATAGGGCTTCTGTTAAATTAACATATGGAAAGCACACATCTTATCTGTATTAACTGACTAGATAATAAATTGAGTATTTGTTTGTTATATTCTTTGAAAGTCAGTATTTTGAGAAGTGCTAAGAGATACAATATGATGAAAGGAGCTTTGTAAAACCTCTGAACCTGCCTGATGAGTACAGGTCACACTAATCAAACACCATAACCATAACTCATACTTTTGGTTGCAGAAAGGAGTGTCTTCATTTTGCATTTGAATGGAGTGTATTTTAAATACCTTCATCTCTGGAAACCCTGATTAGATGTGGTGGTGGATTATAGTACCTCTATTATTTTTTGTCTCCATCAGTGAGAGTCAGATAGGTTCATATATGTCAGTGTGCTTGGTTAGAAAGATCTTTTGCCCAAGCTTTCAAGAAAGATAGAGATGATGTGGAAAGTAAATCATCATGAATAATAAAACAGCAGCTTCTTTCTATGAGTTTCATGAAAAGCAGAGGAGATCGTGTCTTGTTGCATGCACTTATTTTTTGCAGTCCCAAACACTTTCAGCATTTTGATGTAGGATGGATATAGGGCTTTTGTTGTCGGAGCCTCTGGCAGTTAGGAAATGTCAAGCAGAAAGTGCACTTTGCCTGCAGGGGAAAGAGTCAGTGAGGTGCCCCGATGGTGCAGTATCTCTGCAGGCTTCTTCACGATATGGCAAAGAGATGAACCCTGACAGCTGGGTCTTCCTTTCGTGTCAGCAACAGTGGAAGCACCCTAGATGAGCCTCAAAGAATGAGGCAAAATGGGGAAAATAGGTAGTTACACGCATATTCCCTTCCAGCCTTTCTTGACTCCCTTGGCTAACAAGAGATGGGTAGAAGTTAGCAAGAAAAGCGGGAAGAACTACATTTCAAAGTCACAAGTTTCCTTATAATTATTGAAAGTGAAAGGCTGACTCCTATTTTCACTAAAACTCATCCAAATTACTCAGTTGTCAGTGGCTGAAGGTGTCATTTGAGAGTCCCCTTACACTACAAGAACAGAGTAAACAAGCCTATATATAAATAAGAATCCAAATAAAAATAATTGTTCATGTAAATCTGCTGTTTATTGTTATATACTATGCCTATTTTTATCACAATTTTTCTGTATTTAATTCCTTTCCCCTAATTTGCCACAGTAAAATTTTATCTTTTCCTAAGTATTCTAAAATTTGCATTATTTCCCAATACAGTCATGGTGACTTTTCAGAGTTGGTCCACTGTCATTGTGACTGGAGACCTGCAAAAGTAGACCTTAGCTTAGCTTAGCTTAGCTTAGCTTTCAGTTGTGTGATTTTGTGAGTAAAGACTATCAAAGAACCAAAAGCTTTGTGGTTAAGACATTCAAATAACTGGAAACTTTGAATGTGTGCATTAAACAGTCTATATTTTTAAAATTAATGTCTATAGTTAGGGAACAAGACTGAAAAAAGGCTGTTAAAATAGGAATGACCTTGTAGCAGATGATCCCTTTCAAATTATGTTATCATTCACTGGGGCTGCAAGTACTCTGGAAACCAGGCCACCCTGATCTAGATTTTTAATTATAGGTACCTGCTCTAGCAACTTATTTTACACCTGGCACTACTTATGTGCACATTTTAATGCATTATTTGAGGAACTCAGTCATTGTTCATCATTGTTTGTAAGGCTGACCAGAAAAAAATAATTTTGCTTATTTTGAAACAAACAAACATAAAACCCATCAGGTTTTGGAATTTCTGTTCAACTTGGAGCAAACCAAGCTATACAAATGCTCTTTGTGGAAAGTAGAGGTGGAAGAGGAAGGCAGCCTAAACAACTGACTTACTCTATAAACTAAAATAACAAATGACTGAGTAACAAGGGCAGCACTCACCTAGGATGTAGAATGGCATGTTTAAATCCTTGGTCCAGTTAATCACTACAATAGAGAATCAAATAATATTTCTTAGTTTTCTGCTGAAGTTATTCTGGTAATTTAATACAGTTAGCTATTCATTGGATCAGAGAAAGGGAACCCAACATGTCTAGCGGGTTTGCTCCTCATCCTTCTCTTGTTTCAATCCAAAATGATGCTGTGATCCTTATGGAACTGACCATTAAAATATTTCCTTACACTTCTGGGAAATGAACAATTGGTGATTAATGAGCTTTTCCTAAGATTTTTTTAATAGATTTTTGACCAGTCCTAATAGTTTTTTTTTTTTTTCTCTGTTTGTTTAAAAGGAGAGGGAAAGGTAGCACGTCTTTAACCAAGTTGTAATAAAAATGTGTGAAAAGTGTAAATTCGCTGCTGCTTTTCATCATTTATTTGTGCATCTGAAGAGTATAAGCTGTCCTACAAGATGCATCGGAAAGATGCTTAAGGGTTTGTTTTATTTTTTTTTTCTTTTCTTCACTAAAGAAAGCTGAATAAACCTACTTTTTGAAGTGCTGTTATTGTTTAGGTAACTGACACTAAAAACCAATGACAGGATGTGAGTTTCTAATTTTGGTGATGTCCCATTGTTTTGAGGGGAAGTTGGTTTTGAAGTAGTGATTTTAAGCACAGCAGGTGCTGGGATCTTGTAACAGCCAGCAGAATTATCACATGTTGGGATAAAAATACTCACTTTTCTTGGTAGCTACGGGCTAATATTGCCATAACCATTTTGATGACTAACCCATGCATTATGTGGAGTTTCTGAATTCCGGTGATATGTACTTCTATTTAATGTATATGCTGCCATGAGTATGTTTTGGTTCAGCAGTATCTGGATAAATATACAGGTATGTGAAAGAGCAGGGGGAGGAAGCAACATCAAGCTGAAATGGATTTCTGAATCTTTGTCAGTCAGTCTGATATATTTGGGAATTAATTCTTATCTGATGGGAAAACTGGGTCTTATCTCCTTCAAAAATACCTTTACTTTCAGAGTACAGTAATTTGCGATGATGGTAAGGCTAAGTGAAGTAATGAGTGCTGAGAACAGTACAGAAGATCTCTGTGAAGTATTTCAGTCTTGCCATCAGAACAAAACTGTGGTGCATCTGTGTAAATTGGCATCCTTCCATTGACTTCTAAGCTCAATGAAGTGGGTGGTTTTAGGTTGTGCACTTCTTGGACAGACATGCAGGTACTCATCAGCAGCTGGACTCCCTGAGAGCCTAACTTCAATGGTATTTTGCAGATTTATGTCAATGAGGGTGGTCTTGATATGCACAGGCTCTGGTTGCTCTTCCTGCCCTTCCTCTTTTGTAATTGATTTAGTGGTTTGAACAAAGTGCAGAGAGATAAATTTATCGTAAAAATATTGTGCTGACAATATTTTAATAAGGTAGTAAACTGTTCTTGCTTACCCTGTTCTGGTCCTCTGTTAGTTGAGGTTCATGTGCATGCAAAACACATGATGCAAAGTCAGGATGTATATACAATTTTTACCTGTTTAAAAGACCTTCTCTTTACTGATATTAAAAGGCAATACTACTTGGCACCCTACCTCTTAAGAGTTGCATTGCCAAAGCTTTACTTTTTCTGTGAAAAAAAAAAAATTATCTTACTCAACTTGAAGGTAGATATGATAGAATGGGATGAAATATTTGAAAGCAAAAAGAAGGGAAAAACCCCTTTCATTTTAATATTGTTTTCTTTATGCTGATATTTTGTGGAATATAATCTTTCTGAAAAACAAAATTATTTTCTTCAGAAGTATTCATGTTTGCCCCAGGGATGTAATCTCTGACAGAGATAATTTAACATCATCCATCTAAATTGAGAGTGAACACTGTTACATGGGAATTAAGTAATTTCAGCCTACCCTGAAGTTCGGTGGTCAAATTATACTGGGGGCACCCAGGCACCCCTGAGAGCCCTCTAGTTCTTCACTGCCACAAACAGAATGGAGCACCCAACCTCTGAGGAATGATTTCATGTTAATAGAATCTATACAACTAAGCAGATTGTAAAACAATTCTAATTTCTTGTAGATGTCAAAAAAAAGTGAAAGTCCATCTTGAGCTGCTGAGGAGTGTGGTGTATACCTCTAGGCTCATCCCAGCTGTACAGAATTTATGGGCAACTGTAGTTTAAAATAGTACAAAAGAAACAGAAAGAGGGATGAAAAGTTCGAAGTAGTTCAGATACAAAGCTGGTTTAATTGAACAGATGTTCAACTGCTTTATATCCCCTTCAAGCTGGAATGTGGCTAAACAGGTTCGGGTAGGGAGAAGGACAAGTGACAGTGCAAAATTTGGGTGGGAGAAGAGAGAACAAGACAGATGGCACCAGAGGTTTCATCAAAACACAGAATTTTCCTCCTGTCCCCCACTAATGCACTTGGACAATGGCGTTCTTAATGCTGGAGGTTGCAGAGTGCTGAAGCAGCATCTCAGCCGAGCTACAATCTAACATCAAGTCTTCTCTTTTAAAATAAATACATCATATAATTTTTAGTTCTGTCTGTATACTTACATTTAAATACTCACATCTAAGGTGTGTTTTCTTTCCTTTTCTTTTTAATTTTAACATTGACAGGTTGAGCCATTGATCCAAAAAGGCCATGAGAATCTGGTGCACCATATCCTGCTCTACCAGTGTAGCAGCAATTTGAATGACAGTGTGCTGGACTACGGGCATGAGTGCTACCACCCCAACATGCCAGACTCTTTTCTCACATGTGAGACGGTCATTTTTGCTTGGGCCATTGGAGGAGAGGTAGGATGAATGGTGATCTAGCATGGTTCATCAACAGGGCTTTAGGAGGGTGTGTATCATAATGAAGCCTCTTCCCAGTGTACTAGTGATTACTTAATCTGTTTGTTTTTAAGGGTACACAATCACAGTCCCTAAATGTCTGACCAGTAAGTGCTCAATTTCTTGTTGGCCTCTGAAGTATGAAATACTATGAACATCCTGAGTGATAAGTTAAAAGTAATGTATAGAGAGAGTTGATGCATTAGGAGAAGATGATGACTTGGGAGCATGAAAGTCTGTCACTTGGCCCATCTGATATGGAAATTCACTGCTTCCATCAATGACCAGTGTGTGCTACCTGTGGAGAATGACAGAAATAAAAGCAAGCCTCTCTAGGTGACTGCATAAAAGACATAGAGGCAAGATTTTCCAAATGAAGTTAGACATAGATTTAATTAGTTTTGTGCCTCACCAGGACCTGGTTACAGCATTCCCCCATTCAGGTATATCATTCTGAAGTTTCCTACCCAGCCCAGAGAGACATAATTTCAGTGTTGGAGTGATCCTGTCCTGGTGGAGAGCCAGCAAAAGGACCACTTTGCAATGGGGCATATCTACAGAAAATACAGTCTCTGATGCCATGTCAATGCCAGGCTGTGTTTTCATCTTATTGCATATGTTAATTGAGGCTGAAGTTAGTGCTTTCAGCTGACAGAAGGCAGCATTACTGCCAAAAGAAGAATCCCACCCCTTCTTTACCTCTATGATTCGCTGTGTGCCCACACGCATGGTGTGGCCACAGAGAAGGTCTGGGGTGATGATAGTTTCTGGAGCCTTAATTTGCCAGCCTGCAGTCCAAAACCATCTTCAAGGGCTGCAGTGTGAGGAAGCCAGAGCTGCTACATGGACCCATCAAAAGAAGTTTAATCCACTGTGAGCATTATCCTTGATGTATGCTTTGTGCATTTTTGCCATCAGCTATGCTCTGACCTAGTATTTGTACTTCCAACTGTCTTAATCTAAGTTAAATAAAAAACTCATATAAATAAGTTATCATTTGACAAGCACTATGGAGGCTTTTTCAAGGATGATCCCATTGTTAAAGATCTATAGAGAGGAATCTGGCAGATCTGGGTTAGATCTGGGTTACATTCAGGTTTACTGGAGTCCACACGGTGCTGTAGGTTACCCTTATGTAGAATGAGAAAGCACAAGAAAGTTGGGATCTCAAATTGTACATTTCAGAAAGTTAGGATCTCAAATTGGTTATTAAAATATTAGCTTTATGCTATAAAATTATGCAGATTCATTCCTATAAAAGTGAATTTGGTAAATTATTCCATTTAGAAGATTTTGTTTGAATCAGAAGTGAGCTTTTGAAGTAAATCTCCCAGTTATCCCCACTTACTGAGGTCTGTTTATCAGCACGAGTGGTTTGGGAATATGCACCGCTTCCTTTGAGATGAAGTTAAACTGAATGTGCTGGGATGAACCCAGAACCTCCCAGCAATAAATGGGGTTCAGTACATGGAGTCTGACCAGAGCTTGTCCAAAGGAGCATCAGCTGGGGACAGTGAGTTCAGTATGAGCTGTTGCACTGTACAGAGCAGTATTTCTTTTGCAGTATGTGGCTTGCTAATGTAAATGTAGCCATGATCATCATCTTTATTGTTCAAATAATTTTACTTAGAATGTAGTGATTTTTGCAGGAAAAACAACATAATTACATACAACCTCAGTATTCCCTGGAAATTATTGCTTTTAGAAACTGGGAACATTGGAAATGCAGATTTAGTTTTTCATAAGGGTTTTATTATCAGACTAAGTGCTTGTTGATGCAATGTTGATACATTTAAAATGGAATTTTCCTTTTCTGCCTAAGCAATAAACACAGGATAAATAATCATAAGATCACAGATAATACAGGTTGGAAGGGGCCTCAGAAGTCTCTAGTCCAGCCTCCTACTCAAAGTAGGGACACTGGTGAGGTCAGACCAGTTTGCTTAGGGCTTTATCCTCTAGCAAGCACAGGATCTACTATTTTATATTGACATAGAAATAGTTATAGTTATTTAGTGCATTGAGTATATAATAAATATATTATGCCAGAATGCCAGGTTCAGAAAGTTTTAAAATGTTACCTTTGCAAATTTTATCATTAATATAATTGTATCATTGCGGGGGGGAAAAAAAATAGCTGTATTTATAAAAAGAAATTAACTCTTAACCATGGCAAAAATACCTTAACTCTGTATGCATGTGTTGATTTCCAGGGCTTCACCTACCCTCCTCATGTTGGCTTATCCATTGGCACACCAGCTGATCCTCAGTTCGTTCTAATGGAGGTGCATTATGACAATCCATCATACACAGAAGGTTTGTACCCTGACTCTCTTTAAAACATGCAAGACTGGAAAATGTACTAGACATAAGAGCTTCTCATTGCATTGGATGGCAGACAGAGCAAATACGAAGCTGAGGCTTATTTTTCCCTGCTCAGTAGTTCCTGGTTCCCACTGTTTTTCTCACTGGACTCAGAAGCTTAACCTGGAGTCAGTGGGTGATTCAGATATACAAAGAACTGTGGACCAGGTGAATACGTCTCCTTTTATCACTACATTCTTCGTGTTATCTCTCTCTCCTTTTCTTTTGCTGGGAAATCTGATCAGACTGAGAGAGAGCAGCAGAGCATCCAGACTGAGACAGCAACACAAGGAATGAGCATTTTATTGATTTTTGTAAGCATTTTTTTAAGACATCTACTGAACTTTGGGCGGTTTCTGAAGGTGAAGTATAGACTCAGATTACTAGACCATTTACTGGGTAAAAGCAGTTTATCTTAAAAGATAAGCTTTTAATTTATAATGGTGGTTTTTAATCTTCTTTTAAAAATTGATTTATATTTAGAAAAAGCAAAAGGAAGATACTAGGGAGCCTCAGAAAATCTAGGGAACTTTGAAGCTGAGTTTCTGAAAGATACTTTTTTGTTCTGAAACAAAAGTTTGTTGAGCTGCTGTACCTGAGAATATTCTGGTGATTGTTGCATATGAACTGAGCAAAATCTAGTGCAGCACAGTGTACTGGCCTTTCTTTACATCCCCGTGTATTTAAACAAAATCCTCTGTGTGGGTTATGGCGTTCTGTCTTACTGTTATTCTCCCTCTTTGTGTTGTTCTAGACGAACTATTTCAAAATTGTTTTATTTAATGACAGACTCTCGCCCTTCAGCATGCACATTCACATGGGATACAGTAAAGTTGACTACAGTAAACTACAGTTTGCAGTCTTGATGTTACATGCTTTTCCATCAAATGTTACCTCAAAGCCTGAGAAACTGTATGCAGAAAAACTGTTTCCGAATCAGTTGTGTCCCAAAATTTACTATTTTATTTTAATCAACTGTGCTGTATGATACCATTGTTTTAGTCCAAGTAGCATATATGAAAACTGGGAATCATTAATGTTTCATTTCCTTTTTAGAGGAATGGGGACAATTTTGTCTTGTTAGGACAGTCCCAGGTGAACACAACGTCTCACCAAAGACCTGGGAAAATTCAGACAGCACAGGCAGAGCAGGGAGTGTGTAATCCAGGTCATGTTTCTCTCCTCCCTGACAAAACACATGGTATAAGATTGTGCCAGGGATGTGAGGGAGTCGACCTGGGTGCTCCATCTGCTTCAGGTGGGGGCACACAAGTCCTCCTGACAGCACCAAACATGCCACCAGGTCACTTTCCCACTTCAGGATCTGCATTTTCCCAGCTTGGGTCTTGTGGTTAAAGCCTGCATTGTTAGCTTCATGTTGCAATCTGGGGTCATATTTTCCTAAATTACTCAGATTGGTAGTCAACATTGGCTCCCAGTTAGACTCAGAAATGCTTGAACTGCTCCTAACTTGGCTGATTTTGAATGTTTCTGCTTATGAAATCCTTAACATTCACTTTTAATTGGAAAGGTGGCTTCCTTTGAGATTGTTTATCAAAAACGCTTACTTATCATAGACATATCTGACATTTAGATGTTAGTAACAAGCTTGAAGGGGAAATACCACAAAGGAAAAAATCAAGTTGATGAGATTGTACCAATAGCTTCAGAAAGGGAATGAGTATAGATTCCTAAACACATGAAAATTGGGATGTTGCAGGACACGATATCAGCTGAAATGTCATGATTCGTGTATTGCAGAATGTTTCTGAGTTGATTACCACTCGTAATTGGCTATGCATAGTTCATATCCTTTGTTCCTTAATAATTATAGAATCATTTTGGTTGGAAAAGACCTTTAAGATCATTGACTCCAGCTGTAAACCGTATATGCTACTCTCCCTTGGCTATTTTAGTGACTGGGCAACTTAGACCCTGCTCTGCCCCTCTGTCATTTGCCTGTCTTAAAATAGCCTGCTGATTTCATGTCAGTGTAAAATTTGGTTTCAGGCACTGCTATGTCTGTTATGTTTTTTAGAAGACCAATATAGATCACTAGAAAGCTTCTTACCTTCTCTAAGATACTTGATAGGTTTTTTTCATTTTTAATTTTCAAAAGTGAAATCTGTAAAGGGACAACAAGCATTCTTGTAATAGATGAGTTAACAGAATGTAGGGCTTATGCAACACAAATTAATCTTTGATTTTTGCTTTTATCTTTCTTAATAAAAATGGCTAATAAGAGAAATAATTAAAAGCAGTTAGATGATAGATTCTGAGTATATACAGAAACAAATGCATATGGCTAAACATTTAAGAGAATGAAATAGATTAATATAATTTTGACTTTTAAAAACCACAACTCATCTACATCAGGCTTTGGTTCCTTAAACTACTTTTTGAAATGAAGAGAAGTCCTTGAGTGAGTGAAACATTAAAATCCTATGTAGTTCTCTTGCCTACTTTATTCAAGGTGCTGATATTATCTACAAATTTGAGATTTAGGCAGCCAATTTTCTTGTTTAGTTGATGCTTTCTTAATTGGGAAGATTGCAAAAGGGATGCATTTGGTTATCTGAGATATGCTATAATGTGAGAAGCAATCCAAACCAAAGAAAAAAATATAATTAATGCTAGAGCTCAAGGTGAAGGAATAGATAAAATCACAAGAAGACAACACATGGCTTGAAAAATTTAAAGAAAAAAACCCCACAACATCTTTAAGCTCTGCTTTAAATATTTCATTTCAAAATCATACATGGCACCTTTGGAGTTATTATTTCCTTGTATTATTTGTTCTGCCTGTGATCTACCTTCTTCTCTCTTAGGTCCATGTTGGATAACTTAGTGGAAGGGACACAGGGGCTACGTATTTTTCATTCACATCTGAGCACCACCTTATTTAACAACCCTCCTGTGGCCTGCCCCAGTTTATTACTTCCTGCATATGGTTTGACTCATTTCCAGGTTATTGAGATTGATTCCTTGATTTTAATGTAAAAAACTTAGGACAAACCTTGAAAAATGTGAAACAGTTGGATTTTTTTTTTTAAATACTGATTTACAGACATGGCTGACTGTGTTCTTTTGTTGCAGGCTTGATAGATAGCTCTGGTCTAAGGTTAATTTACACTCCAGTTATAAGGAAATATGATGCTGGGGTTATTGAAGCCGGTCTCTGGGTCAGCCTCTTCCACAATATCCCACCGGGCATGCCTGAATTTGTGTCAGAGGGTCACTGCACGCTGGAATGTCTGGAAGAGGTAAGTCTCCTGCCTGAATGCATTGGTTTTCATTCTTAGAAATAGTTTCGGACAGCCTCTGTAACTTCTTGGGAAGATTGATAGTTACTGGTTAAAGACATGTGAGCAAAGGCATCTGCTACGTGCTGCCCTCCAGAATGATGAATCTTTTTGATCTGGGTATTTGGGGTACTCAATATTCAGGCTGCTTTATTGATATGAGTAATACTGGATGACACAGTGCTTGCAATGATTTAATTGGGTGTTCAATATATAGGCAAACATTGTTTTCTATGGCAAAGCTATTAATAGCCTGGAATAGCTAGCCCAGAAAAAATGTTGGGAGAGACTAATTAAGACCTGTGCATGTGCAAAAGGCTCCTAATAGTGAAGTGAAAGCCTGAAATGTATTCTTACACCAACCACAGAAACTAAAGACCTGAACAGATTTTGTTGTATGGCCTAAAGTACAAAATTACGCATTCATTAAGCCCCTGGTTTAATTAAGATAATTTAAATATCTGTACAGAAAATGGAAGCATTGTCTAAAATCTGTGATTAATGTACCACAGGAGATTCTCATATTTGATCTCCTTCTATGACAGGGTGATGCACTTAGTGGATGAGGGAAGGCCTGTGGTTGTGGTGTGCTTAGACTTTAGTAAAGCCTTTGACACTGTTTCTCACAACATTCTCCTGGAGAAACTGGCTGCTCATGGCTCGGACGAGCATACTTGTCGCTGAGTAAAGAACTGGCTGGATGGCCGGGCCCAGAAAGTTGTTGTGAATGGAGTTAAGTCCAGTTGGTGCCCAGTCATGAGTGGTGTTCCCCAGGGATCAGTGTTGGGGCCAGCTCTGTTTAATATCTTTATCAATGATCTGTTTGAAGGCATTGAGTGCACCCTCAGTAAGTTCACAGATGACACCAAGTTGGGTGGCAGTGTTGATCTGCCAGAGGGTAGAAAAGCTCTGCAGAGGTACCTGGATAGGCTGGGTCAATGGTCTGAGGCCAATGGTATGAAGTTCAATAAGGCCAAGTGCCAAGTCCTGCACTTGGGTCACAACAACACCATGCAAAACTACGGGTTTGGGGAGGAGTGGCTGGAGAGTTGCCTGGCAGAAAAGGACATGAGCCAGCAATGTGTCCACGTGGCCAAGAAGGCCAATAGCATCCTGGCCTGTATCAGGAATAGTGTGGCCAGTAGGAGTAGGGGGGTGATTGTCCCCTTGTATTCAACACTGGTGAGGCTGCACCTCAAGTACCGTGTTCAGTTCTGGGCCCCCCAAAACAAGAGGGACATTGAGGCTCTGAAACAGGTCCAAAGAAGGGCAATGAAGCTGGTGAAGGGCTTGGAGAACAAGTCATGAGGAGCAGCTGAGGGAGCTGGGGTTGTTTAGTCTGGAGAAGAGGATGCTGAGGGGAGACCTTACCGCTCTCTACAACTACCTGAAGGGAGGTTGTAGAGAGGTGGGTGTTGGTCTCTTCTCACGGGTAATGGGTGACAGAAAGAAAGGAAATGGCTACAAGTTGCACCAGGCGAGGTTTAGGTTAGATATTATGAAAAATTTCTTCATGGAAAGGGTAATCAAACATTGGAACAGGCTGCCCAGGGAAGTGGTGGAGTATATCCCTGGAGGTATTTAAAAGACAGGTAGATGAAGTGCTTAGGGACATGGTTTAGAGATGGGATTGGTAGTGACAGGTTAATGGTTGGACTCAATGATCTTAAAGGTCTTTTCCAACCACTACGATTCTATGATTCAATATACTTTGTTATTTATAGAGAAAGGTTGAATCAATACTTGTTATGCTGTGGTTTGGAGTGAAGGGCAAATTAGATATGGAATTTAGATTTGTTCTTGGTTGTGTCAAATGTTGCATATTGTCATAGTGTCTTTCAGCCTAAAAACACTTAAGTAATCTATTATTGTGAGGTTTCTGACCTTCAGGCTGTACTTGAAAGGTATTGTGATAACAGATTATTTTTAGATTGGGCTCTGAACAAGAATCAAAGTTTAACATACTAAAAGTTCAGATCTGTAGATCTCAGCTAGAATGGGAGTGATGTCATATTTGTGTTAATTTGAAAAATGTTTTTGACCTGGAAAAAAGTTTCAGATGTAAACCTACAGTATTTCACTACCAATTGACTTGAAGATGGGAAGCAGAGCATATTGTAATTACATTCTCTTAATATAAAGTGCTTCTCTTGGTATGATATTGATAACATCATTCATAACTGCATAGAATTTTTTTTTTTCAATTAATTTCTGTATTCATCAGTATTGCCATTAGCACTAGAATAATTTGTAGGTTTTAGTATAATACCCTTGAAAGTCTTAAATCCATTGAGAATTGTTAGCAGTTCAGTTGATTTCCATAAAAACTGTGTGCATTAGGAGTAAAAACACATTTTCATTTAAAAAAATAAAAACACAGAAAAAACCCTAACCTTTTTTCTATATGGAACCTTAATTTCACATACAGATTTATTTTTGCTCCAGACTGCATTTTGCTGTAAACTGAGGGAATGTAAAATGCATTTATTAATATATTTTCACTCTGTTTGTACATTGCATTACCTTACATTACATTGCATCTGAGCACACTGATGGTGTTGGTCTCCTCTTACCAGGCTCTGGGTGCTGAGAGACCTGCTGGGATTCATGTGTTTGCAGTACTTCTTCATGCTCATCTGGCTGGCAGAGCTATCAGGATGCGCCACTTCCATAACGGTGAGGAACAGAAGCTGCTTGCTTATGATGATGAGTTTGACTTCAACTTCCAAGAGTTTCAGTATCTGAAAGAAGAAAGAACCATCTTGCCGGTAAGACTCTCTTAATTCTTTTCCTGAAAGCGTTTAAGAGATCATGCGCCTAATATTTTCTCACATTTAGGATTAATTTTGCTACAGAATTTATCATAGCATCACTGAATTCTTGAATGTTTTGTTAATTTTTCCACTTACTTCAGAGTGACTAATGCATTAAAGTTACAGTGTCTCAGGAGCATGCACCCGATTCAGTATAAAACTGTCTTGGCCCGTCATTCATGTTATTCTTTGGGTGTGTTTGGGGTCCACAATGACTTGATTTGAACTTTACTATCACAAATGTTTGAACAAAGCAGATTATAAAATCACACATGTACCTGGTTGTGCCATCTTTGTGCATCCAGCCAGCTGAAACTCCACTGCATGGCTTTATGGAGATGCTGGAAGCAAGCAGCACATCCAGAGTATTTTCACACAGCAAGTATCCAACCTTGCAAATATGTCTACAAATCAGCCAATTTTTCTGTTTGTTTCACATTTTTAGTTTTTGCTGGGAATAAAACTCCATGCTCATGTTCTGTGTGAGGTTTCACTAGTACACAAAATCCTTTGGAAGAAGAAATCACACAATTCTATCTGCTGTTCTTGTGAGAATAATGTAATACAGCCTTTAGAAAAATCCCAACTACAATTATATTATAAAGCAATAGCTATCCCTGTATATTGCATGAAGAGAATCTGTTTTTTTGCATGAGTCATTATTCAAAAATGATTCACTCATCTTTTGTTAGTTTCAGCTGGCATCTGTTTTTGAAGCTTTGTCCTGAGGACAGAAAGCTTAGGTTGGGTTGCAAAGGTTGGGTACTCCAGATCTGGAGCTGGTAGAGCAACTGGAGATGTGCTTGTCCTGGTGCATGTGAACAAGCTTGTTACTTGATGGAATTGGTCAGATCAGACAACTGGATTTTGTTTACAGTTGGAGCCAGTGAGGGGAGGGAGCTGAAAATACCATTGCAATGACTGAACTTCAAGTATGGTCAGAAGTCCCATGGTTTAAACTTCCAGGCTTCTCTTCAAGTCCCTTTCTCTCTTATGTCTCTTCTCCCATACTGGGATACTTCGATATTTGTCCTTTAAAGGCAAGAAGCTAAAATACTAACTTTCTAATTTAATTTCTACAGCAAAACCTGGATGTTCAGGTGCAGCATTTACTCTTTGAAGTCCAACTACTTGTACTCCACAGGAACTTCAAAGACAAACTGGTGTTACCTCCTCCAGGAAAGAAGTGTTGAAGGGTTTAGGAAGAGGGCTGGCAGAAGATGACAGGTTTGCACAGAAAGCCTGTAATATTTTTAGGAAAATCCATGCAGATTATAGAGAAAGACCTCTTAAAATTCATGAACAAAAGGGAGTAGACAGCAGGAAGACTAAAAGAGGTATTTGATAGTATCAGCAACTTAAAAAAGACAGCTCAAGTAGAAGCTGGAATTCTTTCTCTGAAATGAGCCTTTTTCATGCCTGTTATTGTTTTCATTTTATGCAAAACTACCATTAAGTACAGCTTTACCTACATCATTCTGGTGTAATTCGGACCACAGTCAAATCAATTAACTAATAATATTAAAAATTTTCAAATAAGTTCTTGTTATTCTCTCCTTCTGCAAGCTCTTCCAAGGGTGCATCCTTCTTTCAGCATGTGGAGTCCAGGTTATTTGTTTTCTTCAAGTACTAGCATTCTCTTCTGAATTTGGAAGTAAAAGATCTAATCTCAGAGAAGGAACGCTTTCAGTGGGTGCTATGCAGTCCATAAGCCACAGGAGCCAGAGATCTTGTTGGTGGGAACCAGTGTGTTGCTGCTGGGAGCAGCAAAGCTGTGCCAGTTCACGCTGCTTCAGAAAGCTCTGTCTCCGTTTGGCCGACATGAGGCTGATGCACCTTCTTCCAGCAGCCCAGAGTACAGTTAGTGCTAGCATTGATCTGGCAATGAGACAGCCCACAGGAAGAGATAAATTCTCAACCTTTGAAGGATGATCTGATTTTTTCAGCAAAGATTAGTACAATGGGTGATAATGTAAGATGATGATACAAAAAAATGAACCAAAGCAAATAATCATCTGTCAGCCTTGTGATATGCAGTTGCTCAAAAATATAAGACTTTTGACATCTGGCTATGGTCTTCAATATTGTAATTTTCACTTGATTATCATGGCGATTTGGAGATTTATATTTGATTAGGTACAGGGAATATAGGTACTACCAAACTGTAGATCAGTTTGTCAAGACAGCAAAAAGTTAATTACATGCTCTTGAGAAGGTAAGGATTCAGCCTTTCCCATACATATCTGTCCATGTAGTTAAGTTTTTGCCTGCTGCTCCTCTACTCCCAGGCTTGGCAGATAAATAGTTGTTATTGTGATGTGGAAAACCTTATTTCCCTCATTTGGCAAGTGTTTCTATTGAAGTTGGCAGGATAAATTAGCCTGGGGAAAGCTATCCAAAGTAGCACTGGATAAGTTTTGGAGCAAGAATCATGTATATACATCGTCTGCATATATAATTTTCCTGAAAATAGGACTGTAACTGGGCACCTCCATTGCTATTTTGAAAAAAAAAAAAACCCAGACTAGACTCTTAATAAGACTCAGTTTAAATCCATGGAGGATCCCTGAGGATCTGGGATAATATGAGTGCTAAGTGCCAAGGCTTTAGCATATGTGAATTACCTAATCCTTTGCTCTTTCAAAAAGTCGTATCCCCTGCTCTGATCTTTATTTCTTCAGCGTTTTCTGTCCCCTGTGGTTACCTGAAGCTGGTGTTGATAAACTTCAGAACTGTGAACTTTCTAAATTTTGTGTTTCAGGGGGATAATTTAATCACAGAATGTCACTACAGCACTGTGGACCGAATTCGCATGACATGGGTAAGAAAAGTTTTAATGGATCAAAATAAGTACACAGATAATATTGGGGACTAAAATCTTTTTCATAAAATGCTCTTAAAAAATGTGAACTTACTTGCTAATGCCTGTGTGCACATAATTATGTATTATCTTTCCTTTCATAGATTCTTAGGTTTTAAAGTCATCAGGACTATGATGATCATAGTCTGATCTCTTGCATAAGGCATTCAAATGACTAGTTTGTAAAAATGAGCTAGCCAACTCAGAAAAGATCTTTAAAAATCAGACTTTGCTAGTATAAGGAGTGCTTTCTTCATCACATGTATTAACATGCAAATTCTGCATATTCTAATTAATTATTTTTATGAACTTGTTACACATGTTTCCCTGCAGTTGTAATTACCAGTTTTTACATATTGATTTTTACTTACGCCGTGACCAAGATGGGGCCATGTGATTTTGTGGCTAACGTAGAATCCAGGCAGAACACAGGTCCTTCAGGTTGAGAGGAGGAGGTGAGGCACAGTGATCCTCTGTGCATTACCCTTCTCCTGTGGTGGGTTTTCCAGTGGCAGGGACCCTTCCGGACAGCTGCTGCCCAGATGGTACAGGAGAAGCCCCCACCGTCTCCCTGTGCCCTTGCAGCCAGGGCATGAGGAGTGGCTGTGCTGCAGCCCCAGGTGCATGTCCACAGCAGTGGATGAGGCAGGGCCATGGCCAGGGGGTGAGCATCCCCTTCAGTGTTGAGAGGGTCTGGCTCAGGTTTGGCACATGGCAGTGCATGGTTAGGTTAGCAGAGGCCAGGAGCTGGACGTTGCAACGTGGACACTTGGTTTTGGAGGTGAAGCAAATTTGGTTGTTGGGACATGAGCTGGATTATGCCAGCTGGCTGCAAAACCAGAGAGTGATGCTGGATCCACTATGTTTATGGGAGGGACGTAGATGCCAGTAGCCAGCCTTCACCAGGGGCTGATCCCACTTCCTTGGGAGGGACTGGATCCAGTTCTCCAGCAGGTGAGACCTAAGAGGTTTCTGTTTGGCAAGGGAGATCTGGTCCTGGCATCCAGAGAGCACAAGGATACCTCTCCCTCTTGCATGTAGGTGCATGCAGTAGGTATATAAGTAATAGCAAGAGCATGAGAACAAAGGCTTTTGAGTTTTTGTCCTGTTTTCCTGTGTGGAGATCACACTAGCTCTTGGCCCTTAGTTCGTGTGTTTTGTCTTCTCCATTCCTATTCCTGTGGTTCTGTGAGATTTGTGGAACTGTTCCCACATGGGATTTAGGAATGTGCAGCTCATAATCTTGTCTGTATTTAGCAAGATTAATTTTAAATTAGTTGTTTGTCCCATGGATCTCAATGGAAGACTGTTTAAGAGTCTTTTTCTTCTGCTAGCTAAAAATTTTACTCTAATTCATTATTTTATAGTTAGTGCTCATTTGTTCTCGAGATTACATTATCTGTTAAATAACTCTTTTCTTTCTTACTCCTTTTCTACATATATACTTACAAGGAGAGTCCATACAGACACATATTCCATCCCAGTCTCCATTTTACTAGACAAAGCTCATTTAATTTCTTATGAAACAGGCTAATTATCCTACTAGATTTTTTCCTACCTCTGCTCCACTTTGAAGCCCTTTTTCTGAAACATGGTAGATTTAAGTACCTTGGAAACAGCTGAAAACAAACCTGAACTTCTCAGATAGTACTCTTCAACATAATAGGAGTCTTATTTTATTGATAGTTGTTCTTTCTGACATCTTTTAAGCTCGGGAGCTATGCTGAGCTTGCAGTGTATTTTATAACTAATTATGTAATAACTTCTTGCTACTTGATAACCTAATGTGCAAGGAAATTCTATTGAATTTGGCCTCCTGATATACATTTCATTAGCATATAAATGCTAATCAGTGTTTTTATCTGTGGGATTCCAATGCTATCTTGATTAAAAGAAAAATCTCGTTTTCAGGGTGGTCTGAGCACCAGGAATGAAATGTGCCTGTCGTATCTGCTCTATTACCCAAGAATCAACCTCACCCGGTGTGCAAGTATTCCAGATATAATGGAACAACTCCAGTTCATTGGTGTTAAGGAAATCTATAGACCAGTCAGGTAAGTAAAATGCTTATGAATATGTATAGCACCTCTATTCCTGTCTGTGGGATTCCAGGGTCATTTTATACAACCTTTATTTATTTCTGGTAGTGCAACATGTTGCAGGGTCACTCATGGATCTTCTTTTTGGTCAATATGCTGTGCTGTTACTTATTTCTCCTGACAAATTATTTTGCATCCTACCACTGGTAGGAATCTAGCCAAGAGGAAGAAAAGAGCTTTTTAGGTGAACTGTTGGCTGCAGGGGCTTGCAATTCTGTGCAAAGATACTGTCTCCTGAGTCTTGGGCTCCTGCTGTTTGGGAAAGCAGGACACTGCACATTTTTGAGATGTAAATCCATGTCAGAAAGAAAAACCCCTAGCTCATTCATTTATTTTTCTGCCTAATAAAAATAACTGTCAAGAATCTGAGTATTGGCTCGCTACTCAGATCAAAAGGGGTAATATCATTTTGTTGTAATATCTGTCTACTTCAGTGCTCCACCAATATTAAATATCCCCACTGTGAACAGTGAGGGTGGGGGCTGTTACCATTTAGGCAACTCAGGATCCATCATAACCACCATGAAGGTCTGTGGAATTCAACTGACATCTGTCTGCTGGGGTATGCCACAGGCTGGTGAATTTTAAACAAGGTGCTATAGTTTCTCCAGTAAATCAGCAGAAGTCTTGCTGTCCTTCATCATGAGAGTCCTTGGCAAGAACAAAATACTTCCCATTGTGTTGTTGGATCTGGCTTTTCTGCCCTTTATTGTCAGTGCAATGACCTGCACAACGATATTGCTCGCTAAGGACAAGAATGATTTCCAGAATCTAGCAGAATGATTTCCAGAATCTAACATAAAATTTAAATTTTGGTTGGAGATGGAAGGATGCCCACTATAGACAGGATAAATCTGTGTGAATACATGAAAATCAATAAATAGTGTGTTTCAGTTTTTAAGTGCTCCTTACAGCACTTAAATCAATTTTACAATCAAAGGAAGTGACTGTAAACAGAGTGAGAATAGTCTAAAGAGAAAGTGCCCAAATGAATGAAATGCAGAAATATAATCAAACAGTAGAAAGTAGAATGCACTATTTATTAGTGGTGAAAGGTGAATTACATTTATATTGTTAGTTGCAATAAACTAAAGTAGTAGTAAAATTTTAACATGAAATTGGTAGTTTAATAGTGTGTTATCACATTTAAATTTTAAAAGTTGTCTTTCCTGATACAGTTCACCTTAACAAAACCATATAAAACTATTACTGCAAAGTAATTTCATGTACAGGCTTACCAGTCTTAGTTCTGAAATTCATATCCAAAACAGAAGAGTTTGAAGAAAGACACAATGCAATCAATGTCTGCTACATTTTCCACACTATTTATATTTACAATCTATTTTAATACAGGGAGAACACAGTTTCTAAATTAGTCCTAGCTAAAAGAGTCTTTCTGAGCTTAGAAAGAAAATATTCTAACAAATGTATGCTCTCTTGAGTGTTCATTCATGATAACTGCACTTAAGGAAAAAATGCACATTTGGCCTGAGGAAATAAAGATGTTTTGAACAGAGTAAGTATGCAGACTGTCTGCCACAAATGGAATAGTAATTAGAAGAAGAGATTACTAATGCCTCTAGTATTTATGACCTAATCCACAATTCTTGTTTCATTAAGCTCTGTCAGCCTAAGGATATGTGACCTGATACTCATCTCTCTTGTGTCAGTCTTACACTTGGAATTGCTTCACTGACTCCTCTAAAGTCTCTCTTGACTTACACATAAAGGCAAACTGGAAGCAGGATCAAGGCACTGTGGCTCACTTTAGAACTCTTTTTTTTTTCCTCAGTCTGGTGGCACAGACAGTGATATAAATTCTGAGCAGCTGAGGGGAAAGCAATTGGGCCACAACAGTGTAAAATAGGTGCTTGATTAAAATTATGTCCTCCGTGCCTGGATGTTGTGTAGAGCATAGGCAGCACTTTGCCTAAAGCAAGTGGGAGACAGCCTACTGGGAGATAACATGGATGTCTGAAGTGCTTTGAAAGATAACTCATGCTCCAACCAAAGTATTAATTAGGTTACTTAGATAAAGTTTTAGCTACTTTCACTCTTCCACTAGCTGTACTTTCTGTTTTTAAAAACTTGACCAGTCTGCCATGCTGTTTCCATTCATCCTGGTAGAGTCAAACAAGGAGAAAGCAGGAACAATGGAAAAGATTTTCTTTAGCTATAGGTTGTTTTTTTAAAATTATTTTCTTTCATTATTATTTTTGAACTTTCTTTACTAAATAGAAGACAAGAAACCTCATTCCTCCCCTTTCCACATTTTCAGCTGGTGGGGAATGGGATTTGCCCCACTTGTTCACAGGGAGAATTCCCACACATGGGCAAATAGTCAGATCTCTTAGAGCACTGGAGAAGGTCTCTATCCCACCCCTGGCCAAAAGTTCCCTTGCAGCCAGCAAGTAGGGACATGCCAAAAGGCAATGTCCACAACACCAGTTATTCTCATTTGATCATTTGACACTGCTGCCAGCCAGCGCGTATTAGAGCAACACCTGCGCTAGGCTGAGGTTTGACCTATTATCTGGGTTCGGACCAGAGCTTGGCAGAGCCAACTGGCAGCAGCTTTCTAATGGCAAACATTTCTTTGCAACGCTCTCTGCCAAGCCTAGCAAAGGGTGTGGCTCTTTCTTTTGTTTTGTTTTGGTTTGGTTTTTTTTTGAGAAGTTACAACAGATCTGTTTTTTTATTGCCTGTGTATTCAGTTTGTAGATCAGAAAAGAGCAGTGTAGTTCTTTTTCTTAACTTAAAATCTTTAATTTCTAAAAGCATCTGGCAGTAAGTTCTAAACTGCTGACAAACTTTCATAAGGCTGTTGAAATCAATGAAACTGCATCAATTTTCAGTAGCAGAGAATTTAGGTGAGAATGTGAGTTAGGCATAATACACATTAGTAGTACATTTGTGTTTCTGAGTAGATTCTCCAAAAGCTGTTCCTCATCAGTTCCAACTTGATGCTATTTATCTGTTTTTTAAATTTTTTTTTTTTTTTTTTTTTTTTTTTAGGACTTGGCCTTTCATTATCAAAAGTCCTAAGCAATATAAAAACCTGTCTTTTATGGATGCAATGAACAAATTCAAATGGTCCAGATCTGAGGGTCTCTCCTATAATGAACTTGTGCTTAAATTACCAGTGAATGTGAGATGTTCAAAAACAGATAACGCAGAATGGTCGGTAAGTCTAAGTGTTGAAAAGGAGGCAAAAATGCCACGAAACAAATGTGTTTTACTGTGCTTCACTGCACATGAGTAAGTACCTGGTTGCATGCCTTCAAACTGTTTACACGGCTATATTGCATGTACATACAATAACAAATGATGAGAATGTTTTATCAATGCTTTCCTCTAACTCAAGTTCTAGAAGTATTTAAAAAGAATAGAAAACTTGAAGCTCAGATCAGCGCTTGGGATCAATACTAGGAGTATAGAATCTTTCAGTGTGTCTGTAACTGATCAGAGGGTAACCGTGTGTGTTCAGATTAGGTGACCAAGTTAGAAAGTTGTTTTCCCTTGGCTACCTCCATTGTCAGGGACTTATGTTAGGGTCTTGCGATGGGGGATTCAAAATCCCTAAACCAGATTTCTTCTCTGAGTCACTCTGTAGGGGGAAGCTTATTGACTGTATAAGGAAGCCTAAAGAATCTAAATTCTTAACTCAGGCATCTTGACTACCTAAAGTTATATGAGTACTTTCCCAATACCTCTTGCTTTTTTGTTGGTCTCGTGTCTTAGGAATGTCTATAGTATTGGGCCAAAAAAAAGTACATTTGGCTTGGATGTTTCCTTTGTCCACCTTTGGGGAAGATTTTATCTTCTATAGTTTTCCTTTCCAAATTCTCTTGATGAAAAAACCCTGTAAGATAAAAAATAATTCAACAGTAAGTTATTATTTATTCTAAATGTCTACTGGCATTTTAACAGGACTGCTGGGAAAAGCTGTCTTCTTTAGTATTGATGTGTGTTTATAAAGAACTATTAGTGCATGTAATATCATCCCTGAAGGAGATGCTGAAAAATATATATTGCTCCTTGAACTCCTTTACACAGTCCAAATTCAAGACTCCATTTTACTTTTTTGAGCTTTTCTGCTCAGGAGGGGAGATTGTCTCATAGTGCTGGCTTATCTCCTACTGTGATTTTAGGCCAGCCTAACAGAGCTGGTACCAGATACTACTGATGAAATAATTCCTAGGAAAGGACCTTTGCCTCATTCTTCTCACCCCGCGAAACAGCTCACACTGCCTTGTAGCAGGTCACACAGTGCTTTCAGGTGGTGGAGAAATTGTCCTTCCTGCAGCGGTGTTCTCGGGTCTTTCCAACACTGATCAGACTGTTCTGCCTGTGGGATGTCAGTAAAATACTGTGTGCTCTAAGTAATCAAAGAGGTTCATTTTTTTTCTGATATTTGTCCCACTGCAAGCCTCCTGTGAAAAGTAGTTACTGACAGTACATGTGACTATTCACTATTCTTGGTTAAACTCGACCTTTGCAACTGCTGGCCAGTAGCAGCTGCATAGCTACTCGCTCACTGATTATTTGTCAGAGGACAAGTTAAGAAGATGAAAAGCACACAGAAATTTTATCAGGAGGGGATAAACTTATTTTTGAAAAAAATCTATGCTTTCTGGAAAATGCTGTTCCCCTTTATCTTACAGGATAAAGGAACAATACTTACAACTTAAAGAACGTAGTTCAAGAGTGAGCTCACTGGAACTGGGAATGCTTAGTTCTTTATAATCATAGTTTCCTATTTCAAGTGACTAGGACATATTCATCAAAGCTAAGATTAGGACTCTTTCCTTTCCCTTCTCTTATTAGTGACACTATATTAAATTTGCCATCCTCCTCAAAATCAAGAACAGATTTAACCTGAATGCAATAAGTGAATTGTTACAAGAAGGAAAAAACTTGAAGCAGAGGAATTGAATTGAAAATACTTTTGTCCTTCTATAGGGATGGTCTCTTGATCAGTGTTAGACTTGCATTGTGTTTGCTAAGATTAAGTCAATATTTAGATTTTTTTTTCTGCAGTGAAGGATAATTGCAACATGGAAAAAAACCAAAGTAAGCACATGCTGTGCAGGTGGGGATTCAGACTTTCAAAAAGATTTGTGCCCAAGGGCTCACTTTTTCCAGAGCTTCTTTTCTTTAATGTGTAGAGAGTACATTTAGGAAAAGCATAGCCAAGCAGTGTACCCAAATCTCTCCAATTTCATGTCAAAGCCAAAACAGGCAGGTATCTGTGTCTAATGCCATAAAAATTGCCCTGATTTGTGAGGGAAGAGTAAAAAATGCCCAACATGTAAAAATATGACACTGCTGTAGGTGGCCCTGCTTGAGCAGGAACATTGGACCAGATGACCTTCAGAGATCCCTTCCAACCTCAACCACTCTGTGATTATGGGAAATAAACTTGTGCACAATTAACTGTCCTTTTATCTGCCAGAAAGATGAAAACAAAAACCAAACCAACCAAAAAATCCCACAAAGCAAAATAAGGTCATACGAATCAACCAACAAAAGCCTGACCTTGCTTTACGGGAGAGGATGCCAATGTGTACAGCTGATCCTGAGCTGAGAACAATGGATGTTCACACTGGCTGATCATTTGGTGTGCAATACATTAATATTTTTACTGAGCTTGATGTCTTCACAATGAGAGTCAAAACCCCAGTACAAAACTAACAATAGATTCTCATGCAAGCTGACAACTAGTTAGGAAACAAAATACAGATTTCTAATCTTACTTGACAAAACTCTGATATTTTTTTATTACTTTAATTGCAGATCCAAGGCATGACAGCTTTACCTCCTGAAATAGAGAGACCATACAAGACAGAACCAATAATATGCAGCTCATCTTGTTGTTTATGCTGCAGTTTGTTCCTCACTCTGTTGTTCGTTGTACATGTCACAGCCAGTACCATAGGAAACATTGGGCCCTTTCTATAATAATTTTTATTCATTTGTGTTCTGTATGCCATGCAAGTTCTGATGTGTTTGCACTGTTGCTATTTTAGATTTATTTTTTTACATATTAATAAACTAAATTTGCCAGTTCAAAATAAAATGAGTACTTCCTCTGAAAACTGGGATTTTTTGTTTCCAGTGTAAAGTATGTATAAAACACAGTGGGTACACCGGCACATTGCATATTGAAATCTTTTCCTGTACCATTTTGTTACACTTTGTCTTGGCTCTTTCACGTGGTGTTTTCAAAACCAACTATGTATATGGGTAAAATTAATAAACTAAAAGCAAGTTAGTTAACCACATTCAGCCTGGTGTGTGCTGTATTATTTTGTCTCAGTTCTTGACATCTGCAGGTTATGAAACTATTTCTCTACAGACAGGTCTTGCAAACATGTATTTGGGCATGTCTGACTGACACCTGTCATAAAGCTACAGGAAGGATTCATTCAGGGAGGACATTTCTGGGAGCAATGCATTGCAAACCACCTCTCCACCTTAAGAGAAGCAAGTGCTATGGGTGTGAAAGGGATGAGCCCCCAAACCTCCCCATAGTGATTGCTGAACAAGTCCTTCAACTTGGCAGATGTGTTTCTCCCTCTTTTCTGTTCTTTAACTCTTCCCTAATCCCTCACAATTCAGTGTGTTTCTTTTGTCTTATGGTATTTGTACAGTGAGTAAAGCTTTGGTGAGGGGGAGACACACCTTTGCTAGATTCCATCTGGATAGTAGCAGCAATGGAGTTCTATCTCCCAGCTGGGCTCCAGCATGCACAGGGAACAGGAGTATGAGCCTGCCAGGAGCTATTGTTGGCACACGCCAAGAATCACAGTAGGCCAAACTGTTGATCAAGAGGTTATTTTTGTGTCTTGTGTACAATTTTTTACTTATTTGCAAATCTGCAACTTTTTTACTCAGATGGTGTTGGGCAGGGAAGATTCCCAAAAGATGCCTGATTTATTGCTCCCCAATGAAATTAAGCATCACAGTAGAAAAGGACTTTGAACATCCAAAACCTCTCTTATTTTCATAGCCATGCTGCAGTTCCAGTAAACTATAATTTTTCTACAGTGTTGCATAAACTTTAATGGAGTGTGGCTATATAAGTAAGTTTATGTAAGTATGTTGAGAGTGCTCCCCTGACCACTGCAAGACCTATGCTATAACTAACCTCTGTAGACTTAGGTTACATACAGACTTTGTTAACATACATTTTATGTCACTGAGCACTTTTATGCAGTGTGGTGAGTCCAGAGCAGATCAAGGGCCTTACTCAAGCTGAGATAAACTGGTTGTCTGAACATTTTTGTTCATTAATTGTTAATGACTGATACCTGGCTGTGTAGTTGCACCTTTTAATGAGGGCAGGATATTCTGATGCAAAGAAACCTCACAGAAGGAAAATAAGGAGAGGGTTTGGAAAGTGTCTTTGTATTTGAGAAGTGAGAAGGAAAGAATCACAAAACTGGTAAGGCTCCTTTTGTGCGTAGCCAAAATGACAATGTGTGATAATCAACACAGAAGAGAGGCACTGAAGCAGCTAATGCCTCAAGTAGAGATGAAAGAATTAATCAAGTATAGATTAATTTTCTAGAAGCTGTAACAATCTCATTACAAAATTTATGCATAAAGGGAGTTTAAAATGAGCCCTGAAGACAGAGTTTCACAGGACCTGCTTAATCCTCCTGATGCTGCAGTCTGCCCTTGGGCTCAGAGCAACTCCCACCAAATCCTGGGGAATATCTTTGCCATTGTTGGGCAGCTACTTGCTCTAAATATACCTGGACTGTGGTATGTTGTGCCATCCTTCCCACTGGTGCTAGATAAGGTAAGGAAAAGGTGTATGCCATATCGCATATGGGGTTTTTTTTGGTCAAAACCCTGAAGTTTCAATAAAGAAATGTAACTTTGTAGGTGTCTCCTTCTTGCCCGCAGAATTGCTACGCTTTTCTGTTTTGTGTTCCTGAATGGAACTGGTTGAAAAATAAAAACCAAAGAACAGCCATAGTGAACTTTAGGCAGAAAAATCTTCCGAGTGATTATTTGTACAGATCTACTCTGAAAGTGAAAAGCTAGGGCATCCTCCCACGACGGTATCAGAGGCTCCAGGGTGCATCTTATTGTAACAGCAGTCAGCGGGAGCCTTAGCTTTTCTTACACCTAAACTCACCTGTAAAGCGGGCATGTTTGAACAGCTTTTCATCAGGGAGGAGGGGGAAAAGGATAGGGAATTAAATGAGAACAGAACATTTGTGTTGGACATGGGAGCCCTTTAACATTTTAGTGCAGTCTCTCATCTGATGATAGATGTGGGCTACTGGCATCAATCCTGTGTTGACTTGTTTGCAGCAAAGATAAAGCAGACCTAGGGTTATTTTCCATTGACTTGGCTGTTCTCTGATTTGATGCAGTTTCTTATCTACGGGGATTTCCTTTCCACAGGCACCCGTCCTAAGAACATATGAACAGATGGGTGTTTGTTGTTGCCATCCAGTAGGCCACAAGGTGATGTAAGGCACAGACGGCTCAGAAAGGATGTCTGTGAGAGATAACTGCCAGTGTATCAGGAAGACTTGCTGTATACACTGAAAGCTCATTTTTGTTTAACCTGCAACTGCTTTATAACTTCTGGAGGAATGGAGAGGAAAATTTTGCTTCACAGGTAAATACAAAGAGAGACTGGTGATACAGTTCTGGGATATACTTCCAACTAAAAGGATTCAAAACAAAACATATTACATTATGAAAGAAACTTAAAATAAGAAAAAAATAAAAGGTCCATGTCTGAAATTGTCAAAAATTCTAAGCAAGGACAAAGGTGAGAAATGCCACAAACTAACTCCATGCCACTAAAGAAAAAAACAGATGAGGCAAAGAGATACCTTCTCACATTTCACATGAAAAAGCTCTTAGGTACAGATTTCTGTGGTTTTCTTTCAATATTGTGCCATGCTAAAGCATATAGTCTTGCATGATATGGTTACCCAAAGCTTTCATAATAGTTAGAGTTAAAAGTATATATAGTAAATACTGCTTTCAAGCAAACCATGGTAGAGGAGAGGATATTGAGTATACACCGGAAGATCAATGACTTAGAGATGATGAGCACAAAATGAATAAATGTAATACCTCCTTTTAAGAATTTTGCTATTCAGAGCTTTTCTGTGTGAAGAAATGTGTTAAGAATTTCTAGTGAGAAGTTAAATATGTAACTATTTTAGTGCATTCTGGAATAGCAGTTGAAAATGCCATTCTCCTTAATTCAGATTCCCTACACCATGATCCAGCTGCCTGACACCTGTAGACTATCTAGAGATATACTATTAATAATATTTAATTACTTTTGGTTTTGTTATTTATTCATTATGAAGCTTCCACTTAACAAACATATGGCTCTCCACAAATATTCACACTACCTGAATCAACAACCGTTTGGGATTCTGCCTGTTTGTTGTGAAACCAGAATGCAAGAAAACTGAGAAGGGAGCACTGGACCTTATGTAGCTCTTTCATTTGCCCCTCTAGGGCAGGGTGTCATTCTCTGTTCGCATATCCCATCCACCAGGCCTATCGTATGACCGCATGTCAGCTCACCTTTGCCTGCACCGCAGTGATGTAGGCTGGGTGCAAGTATGGGCTGATGCAAGGGTGAGAAGCAGAGCCGCAGCTGATGGGAGTGCAACTGTGCTGGACTTAAGCCCCTCCACGGGGAGGTCTGGCGTGGTGACTGGACTGGCTGGTTAAAAAGAGGGACTGTATGGCCACATTATCCCAGATGCTGAAGAGGCACAAATTTAATAAATAAAACCTAGCAGAAACAGTGGCCTCATTCTCCTCTTTCCTCCCTTCATGCAGAAAGTGACTATTTTTAGACCAATTATTACTTCTGGAATGTTTAGGAATTTCCACTCCTTCCGCTCTCTGCCTCTTATTTCTGATTTTTGGTACAACTCTGTCTTGCATGAAAGAGATAGGAAACTTATCCCAAACCTTTTAGCAAAGGGGAAAGCTGGGAGAAGGGGAAGCTGGGCTGCTTCCTCCACCCCCACGGAGGTTTCCCTGGGCCATGGATACCCCCAGGGATACCCCCAGGAGCATCAGCCCCTCAGAGACCAGTGTCCTGCAGGCACACTGAGCCTGGCACAGGCTGAACAAAGGGGTGAGGGCAGCCATGAAGTTTCCCTTCTTCAGCCCCTGCAAAGTGCTTGTGGTGCAGATGTCCTCCCCCAGCTATCAAAAACCTAAACACTAGTGCTTAGTGCACTCACCTAGGATAAAGGTATGAAAGTAATTGATGTCTATACATCAAAACTAGCAAAGTAGAATATTTTCCCAGACTGAATTTTTAGTTTTGTGGTAACTCTAGTTTACAGGAAAACTGTAAGATATCAGTTGAACTTAAGATGATTTAACATGTTTAAAAATGGGACGTGTAGTGTGGTTCTGAGAGCTGGCCATTTTAGGACAAGTTATTGCATCCTGCTCAAAAGAAGACATGCTAAAGATCAGTACAGGTCCTCCCAAACCACTGAGCAAGAACCACACCTATCACCACTTGAATGATCCCACATAATCACATGTGGCTTTTCCTGTTACCCACTTGGTTTGCACAGTATGCACAGACTTCAGTGTTGAAAAGCATTTTCAACAGGTACAGTTAGACTGCAAATTTTTTTAAAGGCATAAATGTATTTCTCTGCTAAATTTGTCATTACTTCTACTCAACCTGCTCCTCTTTAAGGTAAGAATACGAGTATTACCTATATGAGGTAATGCTCACGAAGGACCATTTTCTTCCACATAGTGTGTAGGTGCCAACATTAAATGGTGCAAAATTATTTTTAAATGCTGTTATTAACATAATTGTTCTAAAATCTACTTTGCCCTGATTTATGTAGCTGCAGAAGACAGAAGAGAGTGGTAACTCCTGCTTCCAGTACCTATGCTAAATCTGACTACCTTCAAGACAACCTGTAAAAACTTCCAAGACTACCTGTACCACAGCTTTAAAAATATGCGAACAGAAAGGTTTTCCCAGACAGCTGTGATGAGCACACCACTGACTCCAGTAACATTTGTTTGCTACATATTCTATTTTTCCATTCTTTGTAGCCTGATGGTGACCCATTGTTTATGACTTCAGCAGTGATTTCTCTGCTGGCCACACGTGGGGAAGTTCAGGGGCTCTGCTGCTCTTTGCTCCTTGTCCATGGTGAGGAAGGCTGGAACGGAGTATTTCCACCAGCTTTTTCGTGGCTGCCCTGCAAATTGCCTTGGGTTTCAGTGGAACTGATATGGCGTAGCCAAATATATTTATAGAGGCCTTCCAATACTTGAAGGGGCCTACAAGAAAGCTGGGGAAGGACTTTTCACAAGGGCAGTTAATGACAGGACAAGGGGGAATGGCTTTAAGCTGAAAGAGGGCAGGTTTAGATTGGATATTAGAAAGAAGTTCTTCACTGTGAGGGTGGTGAGACACTGGAACAGGTTGCCCAGGGAAGTTGTGGATGCCCCCTCCCTGGAAGTGTTCAAGGCCAGGCTGGATGAGGCTTTGAACAACCAGGTCTAGTGGAAGGTGTCCCTACTCATGGCAGGGGGGTTGGAGCTAGGTGATCTTTAAGGTCCTTTCCAACCCTAACCATTCTGTGATTCTACGATTCTATGATTTTATGATTTCCTTGGATGTATAGGAAAGGAAATTCACAAAACTGGATAAAACTGTATTTTAGTATGTGACAAGAACTCTGAACTGAATAAACCACATAAGTGTATTGTCTGTGTTCTACACAGATTTTAAATATACATGGCTGCTGAATGTAAAGGTATAAAGAAAGTGGGACTTTTTAACAATGCAAAGGAGATTATTTGATCTGATATACAGGGGAAATGTTTAGTACCCTGGGAATACCTGCCTTAGAAGCCAAATCTTCATTATAACATATAACGATGTGTATGGTCATGAACAGTTGATGAACAGCACAGAGGTGGCTGATTAAATACTTGTTGGAGTGTCCTTTTAAAATTACTGAAGTTTAAACTGTATTGTTAAGATTTTTAAGAAGGTCTTTTCAATTAAACATCCACTTTTTTAGTTAAACAAACCCTAAAAGTGTAAATAAATGGCTTTAGAAAGAGGAAGGGTGGTATGCTGGGAGTGTGCAAGTGATAATGTTACAGGCTCAGATGGTAGCAACTGCCTTATCACCGCTTCCTCCTAATAAAACCATTGTGCGATTCTTTGCTGGCTCCCGTGAATGGAAGAGTCCAGGACAGACAGAGCACGGCTTGTGTTAGCTAGGACAGGCAAAATCTTTCATCTCCCAGACTTACTAGGATTAAACTCTTTCTGTTTATTTTTCTTTGAGCCAAACTCTTTCTATTATGTTTTTAATTATTAAGAACATGCCTCGATCATACTGCACGAATCAACTTTTATGATGTCATAGGCAGCATTTTTTTTAACTGACTAACTAACTAGATACGTATTGCAGCAGTTCTTAGCTTGCAGAGCATGCTTTTTGGGAGAGGATTGATCATCTCTCTTGAAATATTACAACCTTCTAATCATTGAAAAAATATAGAATATGCAGTGGGATGTATTTTTCATTTAACTTATATCCATTCCTTGTATTTTAATCCTCGGGTGCTAAAAGCATATGTGGGTTCTTTGGGTTTTTATGTACCTACTGTACAAAAGGCAGTCCTTTTCCCTAGATGCCATGCATCCCTACATACTGTTGATTTTACCTGGGATAAGCCAGAGCTCCTTAAAGGACAAGTGTTATTCCCTCTACCTCATTCAAGCCAGCTGAGGCCTCTAGTTGCTCTTTGTAGCAGAGAAGGATGGTGCAGAGCACAGGACAACTCTCCCCTGTGAAGGAATAGTTTGCACAAGATCATACTAACACAATATTTACTTTAGGCAAGTATCTTTTTACACTTGCCATGTACACTCTATACAGCCGACTCATGAAACAACAAATCTGGGGCATCACATCTCACCTAGGACAACAAACTGCAATTTCCTACAACTAGCACTGTGGCGATGAGGTGAGCTCTGAGAGACAGAAATCTCTTACTGTAAATCACAAACTGATTGTATAAATACTCCTGGAGAGTTACTAGCAAAGTAAATTGCCTTTGTAAGACTGTTACATATGTAACATGGGTTACACACACAGCACCTTGTAAGTGCTGCCAGCTTCTTCCATCCTAGTGAGCAAGAAACCACCAGGAAGCTTCATTACAGGTGGTTTACAACTCCCTTACAAAATAGCAGCAAGGGAAAAAAAAATTACTTTGTCTTTTAGTTTTATCGGCCTGAGCAATGGTTCCTCAGCATTAGCATTCCTCAGCATTGACATTATTTAGCCATGATTTAACTTCCCTGTCTGCAGTGATTTTTAAGAAAGATAACAGTATTTTTTCACTAGAAATTTCTCATCTGTTGAAAGGAAACCTGGCAAAATCCAAGCTGCTGTATCCTTCCCCTGCTCTAACCTAGGGATCAGAAATAAAATGTTCTTACAGCTTGACACAATACTGTGAAGAGTCTTGCTTTATGAAGGAACAAAAATAATGTCACAATCTCAAATGCCTTTCAGGTTTTCCTGTGGGTCTCATTTTGGTTTTACTGAGAATTTCTGTTCTTGGGTCTGAAAAAGAATGTTGTGCAGTATATTTTTCTTTTTCACTCGTTGTCTTAAGATTGTATGACTGGCTTGTCATCAGAAGATACTTTAAGATATTCAGGGGGGTAGAGTTTTAAAACTTTTCATAACCTGTGAAAAACCTTGCAAGGCATTTCTGGGGAATACAACAAACTTCTATAAATATCTATGTCTTCTAGACATCAAGTTACAAGTCTGCAATATGCTGTGAAAGCTATAAAAGCTGCTCAAGTGTTAGCCATTACTTGTGGCACCATGTAATAAACCTGGGAGAAGCTATTCCCAGGTTGTGCCTCTCTGGAGAGACTACAATTGAAATGCTGAACCTGGACACATTTTAAGACTTAATAGGTTGGATTCACTGCTGATATAAGGTGACACAAATCCATTATAGGGCTATATGAGTCTATAGCAGAGGAGCTGGCCCTTCAAGGCTGGCAAGATGTAGAAAAGCAGGTCAGAAAGTTGAGAAAGCAGGAAAAAAAGTAAAGATAAATATGTCCAACTGAACACACCTCCAGAGTTTAGCACTTTTTAGCTAGAGTCGGGAACAATTGAGATGCAGAGAGAAGAGATCCCTATATATGAAATCTCTGGTTAGTTTTGAAAGGCATGACAGAAAGAACAACTCCCTTCATACCTGATGCACTGAACCAAACCTAGGAGTTCGGGGTTCAGTAGCCTACCCATGCCATCACCAGAAATACGTGTGCAGTTAAACTAATGCACGCTCCAAACCACTCCAAACATGGTGATGGTGGATAAATTTGAAAATATGCATGTGGGAGCTTGGTACCACAGATAAAAGAACTGCCAGAAACACACAGGGAGTGTATTCGGTACGAATGAGAAGGAATTAGTCAAGGGAAACTGGGACAATTAGGCACGCTAAAATCAGGGAAGACAGGACTTCTGATTATTAAATCTGTCCAATTGCTTGTTCATCTTCTTTAAAGGAGTGAAGTTCCGGGGCTTTATTATCTGGGAAAGGTAGGCTTAGATTTTAAAAAAAATTGTCTATGGCACATCCTTGTATTGGCAGGGGATAGTCTGCTAACCAGATAAAAACCTTCCCTTGTAAACCGAAAGATAAAACATGCCTTTTCCAAGGACCTCTTTTTTTAAGTAGGTATATTTTTGCATGCATCATTTTCATAATCAAAACTGTGTTAAAGGACTAGTACCTGCCAAAATTGATACTCAGAAATGGTTCTTTTCTGTTTGTTTTTAATATGGCTTCACAGAGTGTGTATGCATTTGTTCTTAAAAAGTGTTTATATGACATTGGAACAGGTTAGAAATTTTGAAATTTTGCAAGTTGGGCAAAAGAAGTCATACTGGAAAAATATATGTATTAAATTCAGTAGTCAACCTCAATACCACCATGGACAGTAAAATAGATCCTCTCCAAAGTTTAAACTTAATTGAAAACTAAAACTTAATTGAAACTAAAACTTTCAGTTTTCAAATACTGCAATAAGAGAAAAAGTAGGGCTGTTCCCTTTCAATCAGTACTTGCTGCACTAGGAGTTATATTCATTTATTTGGTTTTAGTTCCCAGCTGTTTTACTACTATACTTGCCTTTCTCTGGTTTCCCTTTATTCTTGTTCTGCAGCCCTGGCTAGAATTTTCCTATTCCTCTGCTACCTCATCACATGTAACACAAGATCCCTGCTGATCTTGCTGTTAACTACTAAAGTTTTCATTTTTATTTTGTCTCCTAAGAAGAAAAGCCACTTTACTCTGACTGGCATAAAGAAACAGTTATTTTTCTTGCTCAGTCCTGGTGACTACTAGAAAAAGGGTGCTGTTCCTGCCTGCAGAGCTGGGTAACAGCAGAGGAGGACTTTTAAAGGGCTGAATTCTGGACTTGGTAGCAGGCAATTGCCACCTTCCCCAGGTTATGCTATGGATCAGCCCTATTATGCCCTCACCCACTAGTCTTCAAGCAACATGCGGCTGAGATAACCAGGAAGGAGAAATGCATTTGCCAAGCACACAGAGAGATGTAAGGCTTGCACAACACAAGCTGTTCATGTCTTTTTTTGGTCCCATACCAGCTGGTATTTAGTACACCACTTAATTTGCAGACAGCTCTTTCCTATGAGCAGGAGTCAAGTATTTCTTTTTCCCCCTTTCATGTTTCCCTCTTCAATTTTGCATTAAAACTTCAAAAAAAAAAAAAAAAAAAAAAAAAAAAAGGAGAACCAGACGAAAAAATAACTGCTTATTGAACAGCACTCTCTGCTGCCTCCTGAGAGGTTTGCATGTGGTATCGGCTCGAAGCTTGTCAAGGCTAAAAGAGACACTTCATAGGGTGGGAGAAATGCCACCTTCTGACAAAGAACTAGAGGGACAGTGTTCAACCATCTTTGATGCCTGTCCTAAACCCTGCCGTTTGCCCTCCCAGGCAAAGAGGAGAGCTCGGTAGTAATGAAGGAAAGCACTGGGGTGGGCTGGGGGGCTGTCAGTGCACACACATGCATTAAAACCTGTCCTCAGTGCCCACCTGGCTTGCCTCCTACTGATGTGACATCCTGTGCAGGTGCAGAGGTCAGTGAGGAGGAGCTGCCGTCAGGCAACTCCACTGAGGGGCTCTGTCAATGCACTTTAGAAAATAACCTCACAACAGCAAAAAAAAACCCATCTCAACATCTACCTTCTTCAAATATAAGTTATTTTACTAAGGTCTTGTCCAGGGACAAAAGAAGAGGTTTTTTTATGTTTGAACTATTACATCGGTAATTTATACGAGTATAAAAATGTTTGCAGTGGCTGCAAAGAAGGAAAAGGAAAGTAATGGTACCAAAGAGGAACCAAAAAGGTGCACTTACACCAAGTTATACTGGTAAAGCAGTGTTATTTTTTAAAGTGTTTATCCCACCTGTGGTGGTTTCACCTGGCTAGCATTTAGCTAGCAACCAAACACAGCTGTTCACTCACTCCACCCCTCAGGGGTTAGGGGAGAGAATTGGGGAGCAAGGGTAAGGAAGCTCATAGGTTGAGATAAGAAAAATTTAATAATGGAAATAAAATGAAACTTCAAATAATATAAAAATAACAATAAATAATAATAACAACAACAACAACTATATAATATAATATAATATAATATAATATAATATAATATAATATAATATAATATAATATAATATAATATAATATAAATCAATGATACCCAGTGCAACTGCTCACCACCCACCAAGCAAGCGCGGCCCATTCCCAGATAACAATCCTGGAAGTGCGACAGTCCCGAACCGAAACCACAATCCCGGAAGAACAAGAGCCCGAGCAAAACTCAGAGAGAGACAAAAGAGTAAGAGACCCTCATCAGTATCCTGGACATGATGTGATATGATATGAAATATCACACTGGCATATCCAAATTCCAGTTTAGTTTATTAATTTAAATATTCCTCACCCCCTCTAGATCTTGTGCTTGTAATCTAACAAAACACAAAGTCCTTCACTTCCAGAGACAAAAATGCAAACACTGGTACATTATCAGTGTCTCTCTCATAACAAATCCCAGACTGGAACCAAAACACAGCACTACTCCAGCTACTAAAAAGAACCCCAGCTCTGTTTCAGCTAAAAACCAAGACACCACCCCAGAGCTAAAGCAAAACTGCTATGCAGATAAAACCTCATCACTAAAAATCCCATCTTTTAAACTTGTTTAAGCTTAATAGCATAAATATCAGTAGCTGAGAGTGTCGGACAGCCCAAAAATGAAAGGAAATTAAAAGCAAACAAACCGAATAAATAGAAGCACGAAAGAGATGTTCGCAGTCAAGGCGCTGCCATCTTGTGGTACCAGGGGCGAACACCTCCAGCCCGCAGCAGCCCCGGCGGCCCCGCTGCCGGCAGCGCCGGGCCGGATTCACCGCAGGCTCCGGCTCCAGCTCCGGGCAGCCCCGTAGGGAAGGACGCAGCCCTGGGTCCCTGCTGCCCCGCTGCCTCCGCGGCTAGACCCCTCCTCAGCTCCGACTGCTGTGTTTGAACCTACCAAGAGCAACCAGTGTAAGAAATGACAGGCCGGGGGAGAGACGGGTTTGAATACTGTGGCGTTTCAGTACTCACCTAATGGGAACTATTAAAAAACTTTTATTGTTTTTTCTGCTCTTTTATTTGTCCCTTTCATTTCCCTCTTTCCATTAGCACACAGGATCACTGCTCCACATTTAGAAATACCAAATCTATTTGGGTTTGCTGAGCCCAGCATCCCAGCAGAGGTTGAGGCTGCTGCGACCACTCTGCACGTCCCCAGGCCCAGCCAGCATCAAGGCTGAGCGTGTATCCCCTGCAGGCACAGGTGCACACACCTGATGATATATGCATGATATACATTCCATCTGCATGATATACACAAATGCACATATACACATGGCTGGCCACACAAAGCAATACCAACAGTGATGCTTACACATGCACAGACAGCACAAACTGCCTAATACAAGTAACAAGTGATAGACAAGAGGACATGGCCTCAAGTTGCACTAGGGGAGGTTTAAGTTGGATATTAGGAAAAAAATTCTTCACCAAAAGGGTTGTCAGCATTGGAACAGGCTGCCCAGAGAAGTGGTGGATTTACCATCCCTGGAAATATTTAAAAGATGTGTAAATGTGATGCTTAGGGACATGGCTTAGTGGTGGACTTGGCAGTGTTAGGTTTTTGGTTGTACTGGATGATTTTATAGGTCTTTTCCAACCAAAACCATTCTATAATTCCACGATTCTAATCCTGTTCCCTTCTCTAGCAGTTCACAATGAAGGTCCATCAGTGGGAAATACATAGGTACATGCAATGTGAATCCCTCCAGTAGCCAGGCCCTGGATTTACGAGCCCCCAAGGCCCAATGCCCTGCTGCACTTGCTGGTGCTCAGGTACATAAACACACACAGACACAACCCCCTCAACTCCCAAACCCCCTGCCCTGCTCACCATCCAGTCCAGTGACATGTTGGCTGATGGTCACACACTCACATACACCCCCTCATCCATTCCAGGTGCTGGCACCCGGACACGTGGCCCTGTGACCCATGCTCCTGCTCCAGCTGCTGGCACTTGGACCCCCATATGCACATGCAGAGGAAAACAGGAGCAGCAGTTAGGAAGACATGATACACAGCACCTCGCAGCTGATGCCAGTGCAGATTTGTGCTGTGCTCACACATTCTGGGGTTGCATTTCCAAAACAAGAGCTTGGGAAAGACCGAGTAACTCATTGCAGCTGCAGGCTGGCAGTTCCCACAGGGATTTGCACAGGATGGACAGAGAGGGAAGAGGGGGAAAAAGATGTATCACCCAACAACAGGTTTGATGGACATCTGCCATCAGCAGCCCAGTGAGAAGAGACTATTGGACTTGCTGGTTTACTACATGCACATCAGAGTGTGCTCTAAGCCCACTTGTACTGCCTGAGCACCCCTCTCCTCCTCAGCTTCATGCCAAGCCAAATTTCTATTCCATGTCTCAAATGAGATGGGTGCTTCAGAGCCTCCAGGGAAAAGCAACCAGAACGTTTTTACTGTGTGAAAAACAATGTATTTTTAACTAACCTCTTACTTGGAAACTAGTGAATCATTTTGGCTGAATTTTTCCACAAATAAAGCAGCCTAAAGCAGACACTAGACATGGAAAATTTTGTCCAAATGAATCGTTCAGAAAAAATATACACAACTGAGGACAGGGTCTGCAAAAGGGAAATAATGGGGAAACCTTAGAAGTAACTGGTGCTGTTAAGCAGTTTTACAACAATCCTGAAAGCTGAATAATTCAACAAAGCTGAATAATTCAAGAAAGCTTTTTTTAAATTTATTTTTCACCTTTTTTCTTCAATGCTAATTTTTACCTCCCATTTTACCCATCCCTTTGGAGATGTATAGCAGTACCCGAGACAGATTAGTGAACTTTTACATCTCTCTCTGTAAGCTCATATTACCAGTCACAATGACTATCCTTTTCTTCAGCATTTTTATCACATGTGAAAGAATTAGCAAGATTTTTCTGAATTGTGATTATTAAAAGTGAGAATTACTAAGAACTTGAAATTCAGTATTTTTCTCAGGTATCTTACAACCTTAGCCAGACTTTACTACACATGTTAATTCTCAATTAAGTTGTGAGTTTTATGGTTAACAAGTCCCATGTTGTTATGAAAAAACAGACTGTGAAATATACATCACCTGGAAAACAACCTATCACTGGCAGTTATAGTTTGTCTCCTTTTCTTTTTATTCTCAAGTAATTTTACTGTAGAACAGGGTAAATGCCGATAAAAAGTTGTCAACTTCTTTTTTAAAGTAGTAGGTGAGGGAAAAGTTATTTGGAAAATATTGCATATTGTTTTTATTGTATCATCTCTTCCTTGGAAGGGTTCATGCTTGACCAAATAACATCAAAGCAGTGGAAAATGAAGACTTTTTGAGGTGTGCGTGATACACCTAAATCCACCTCCCTCGTGCCTGTCTTAGTGAGAGTGTCCCCCAGCTCCCCTGCCAGCACTGGGCAAGGGCAGCTGCCTGCAACCTCCTGCCACAAACCAGAGGCTGGGTCATGAAAACAAAGCTAGCTTGTTACTGCCTCCAGAGCTGAGACAGCAGGTCCAAAGGTAAGAGGGACTATTTTTTCCTGTTCTGTAACTTTATTCAGCTCATTCAGACTGGGATTTAGTCTGCTTTCTATTCATCTTCCTTTTCTGTTCTCAGCCCCATGCCGCAGTAGGTAGACAGCTGGACACACAGGCTCCCTCATCTCCCTGCTACCATGCTGCAGGCAGCCAGGGAACTATGAGTGGGCATTGCATCAAGGGCAGAAACTGAGCTCATGACATCAGAGGTACGTACGTTCATAAGAACAAAATCCCTATTCATGGTGAAAAACAGGATCAATGTGTAGCCTTGACTTCCACACAGAGCCCAGCTGAGAACCATTCTAAGCAAATACAATAAAACTAATAAAGATTTATGCTACAGCTGTCAGAAATTTAAAGACCCTATTCTCCTTCCTCCCACAACAGATCTCTGGTAGTAACTGGAGTTCACTAACCAGCACTATCAAACTAACTCTCCTCTTCCAGGGTGTGTTTAAGCAGAGCTTTAATATTCCTGCCCAGACAGTCTGGGAAGGCATCTAGCTAGTTGTATTGTTTTAAAGAAAAATGTAAACCAGAAAATGCAAGGCTGAGTACTTCAGCGCAGCAACAGACAGCTAAACAGCACACAGACCAGGCGACAGCATGTAATCATTTTGCTCGCTGTTTTGACTCCTTGATTCTCAATATTTTCTTTTGGTAAATGTGAGCTTAATATACCTCTGCCCACCCCTGAGCTGCTGCAAATGAGAAGCATCACTACAGCAGTAAGGGGCTGCCAGGACGCTCTCTCCCCTGCAGCAGCTCTCCCAGATACCCATAGCAGTCACTGGCACTCGTCCCTTTCTGTCGCTGCAGCCTGGATGCAAGACACCCTTGCATATTTAATCCAAAAACAACTGACAAGTGTGGCAGAAGTTATGTTCAAGGGAATTTGTTATGAACTGGTCATAGGTGCTTACTAAACATTTATACATCAGCTTTCAAACTGTGTAATTCTCAGGCAATTAATCACCCTCCCTGAAGATAATTATGCCCTTTTGGCTGTAATATGTTTCCCCTGTTTAAACTCACATTCTTTCCTTTCTTTGGGCGGCCAAGAAATTACATTTTCCATTGGAACTAGTGAATTAATTAAGCTCCTGTCTGTTAATTCATGCTTTCTTCAGTCAATCTGGAAAAGGTTGTTTCCTAGGAGCTGCTGAGGCTCACTAGGCTTGTTTTGGAGCCTTATGTTTGTGCACTTTTCACTTACTGACACCATGTCCTTCTCCAGAGCTCTGTGGAGGTAGTCACTCTCCAAGTCAATAACGCAGTTGTGCCCCATGACTAGAGTTTGTCAGGAAAAATAGCTGAGTAAGGTACACTGGCTGCTGCTGATCAGCTGTGTTTATCTAGACTGAGTTAATAAATATGACCGAGTCAAGATGGTGAGTCTACTGTCTGTGGCAGCTGGCCAGGAGCTCCTGGGCAAAGAGAGAAGCTCAGTGACACAGGAAGGCAAAAGGCGAATGTTTGCTGTTGATACACAACTGCTGAAACAACTTACGCAGATCACAGTGGGCTGAACAATCAGCAAGGTTGATACGATGACCTAGGAAAAGGCTGGCAGCCTGGTATGATATCTGGAAAACAGAGGGATTTTTTTCTTCCTGTTTTCTTCAAGCTGCACTTTGGAAAAAAACTGCAAAAGCAGTCTGATGGGGAAAATATTTTCCCTGTACAGGGGCTGTCCTGATAGTGAATTTTAATTAACAGCAAATGCTCTTTCCATTCTGTCTCTCTTTCTCTTTCCCCCCCTCTTCATAACACTCATGCTCTATTTTTCTCTATGCACACACACACACGCACACTGAAGAACTGATAATCTCCATTACATACAGGATGCTGTTTCTCTCACCACATGTCACAATGCAGTACCAAATGACTGGATTACTCTAAGCAGGACGACAGCATACATATCGTGTTGCCAGCTAAGGCCCTGGGCTGGAAGCTGGAGTTTTGCTGAGAGAAGGAGAAAAGAGAGAACTGGCTATCTGACAGCCTCTGACTAGAAGTCAGTCTGAATCACTCATTGCTTCCTTAAAGTTTCTTGGACTTTTCCTGTGCACCTGGATGCAGACTGAGTCAAGATGTTCTGTCTGCATCTGAGCTTACCCAGACAGTCTGTGATCTTCAAATTGGTTTAAACCAATTTTACATTAAAGCTTTAACCACTCTCTTCTCTTTGTCTATATGAACTGCTCTTTTAATCACAAGTGTTGCAGAACAGTTTATTTTAAAGCATGTGAAAATGCAATCCATTTAACCTCACTGATTTATGACCACAACTGTAGTAAGACATAGAAGTTTTGAAAAGAACAGTCTTAATAAAAGAAGCATTTATGGTATCTCATACTATGTCTCAGGATCATATTTAAAAGGTGAATTGTGATCCTCTTCAAGATGAATAATCTGAGGCATCAACAATTAACAACAAAAAACCCAACAACTAAAACCAGCAAGATTTCGTCTTCCTGAATTTTCGCATGATGATTTCAGGTGATCTTTCTATTGATTGTCTGATGAAATGAGTAACTGGTTATTTATTCCTTCCATTTCCTGGAGTGGAATTTTGATGCCCTGGACTTCTGACAGGCATGTGTTACTTGTCCCAGACTGAGTACTCAAAAGTAGTGGCAAGGAGAAACAGTAATAATTTTTGAAAAATTTCTCACACCTTCATATATATTCAGAAAACAATTCTGATTCAGTCTCATGAGGACTACTGACACATATAACCTTTAAAAGACAGCCTACAGGATCTAAATATAATTTCTTATTCACATTTATTGCACCACTCATTACTTTATAAAACTCTGTAATTCTTTCTCTCCACCTATTCATCCTGTCTACTCACTCACACCTCATTGGAAGCCCCTGTCTATCTCTAATCACCTATAATAGCTTGATGATGCTCAGTTCTTCAGAACAGTCTCATATATTTTGAAGCATGTACTCTCCTGCCATTATATCACATTCACACACAAATTTGCTAGGTCCATTCTCTGCCATAGTTCCTTCCAGTTCATGGCAACTGGACATCTTGTCCCGTACCTCCCTGGCTTGCTCATGGAAACTTTTAAAATTCCTGATTTTAAAGAATCTGAAAAACCTGTTTTAAAACCTTTCAAATCTTCTGGTTTTTAAAATGGCACATCATATACTATAGGCAATAATTCAACAAGTCCACAGTTTAATTCCCTTTAACTGATACCATCTGGCCCTGACCTTTTGGTGAAGGGAGTAGTAATATCTCTGAAACTTAAAGCAGAGCACAGGCTGCGGAGTGAAAATATTTGGAGCAATCACCAGAAAATTACTTTTTATATGTTTATCTGGAATATTAGATGAACTATACCCTTTCAGTACTTAGATTTTTAATAAGCAAGTTTGCATTTTAAGAACGCAAAATCCCCTTGTCTTCTATCCCATTGCCCAGCTGACAGACTTTGCAAAGTGCCTGGCCAGCCCTGTAGGAAGTGCTGGCAAGGACTCGACAGCTGTGGTCCTTTGGTGTACCATTCTTACAGCAAAAGGCAGGAGAGAAGTTATGGACCTAAAGGGTTAGGCTTTTGAAAGCAAGAACTTGAACAGTAGCATCCCTTGAACTGCCTCTTAGAGAAAAAAAGAGATACAAAACAGGAGGCAGGGAGATTACTAGAAGGATAATGGTTTCCAATGCATCAGGTGTTTGATACAGTCTAAGTATAAGTGGAACGAGAAAGAAGAATTTAACTTAATCTAAACCAAGCTGCAGGCCCCAAAAAAGCAAGGTTGTAGATGAGCTTTTAAGCTGATAGCATGGGAAAGCCAATACATATGGGAGAACACATGGTTCTGGATGGTGTTGCTCCTGCTATAGACACGTGAAAGTTCTGTCCTCAGATGAAGGATCTGTAAGAGGATGAAACCCATCAAAAATGAAGTGGAAAGCACAATGCTATTTCAATAGAGTGCCAAAATGAGAACCAGAGCAATGATACTTGCACTTCTACACAAGTGTGAGAATACAATAGGATGGAATATTTATTATGTTTAGCCCTCAATGAAGGCACTGTTTTAGTGGAAACCCTGTAGTAGGAAGACAGTTGATCAGACACTGTAACACAAACACAGAATACACAGAAAATATAGAACAAAACGTGCCGGTAGTAGAGTAGCACTGTTTTTCACAGACAACCTAGAATCAAATCAAATGAACAAACTAACCCAATCAGTGAGTGTCAAATAACTCATTTGATTTGTGTGGATTGAAATTCAGGCCCAATAGGAAGGATATAGTCCAAGGCCAATACAACTGCCCTCCTGCCCTACCTAAGAGGTAGTTGGAGTTCAAAGACACAGTGAGGGCACAGCACACAACTGTAGTGGGATAACTCCAGTTACCATACAGATTGGGGAAATGTTGCAATGGGACATAAGCTAGGACACACATCTTTAGATATTATTGTGATTATTTCATGGCAGAGTGGAACAGCCACTCCTACGAGTCATGGCTGTTTACTTAGCTTTAACATCTCTACAGGATAAAAAAGATTATAATACCCAGATTTGTGCTAATTTTTCACAACTTAAAATGCCATTTGTGAAGTTCTGCAAGCATCTGTTCTCAACCCTGTGCTTTTCAACATATCCAGGAACGCTCTGGAAAGGGTCTGGGAAGTGAAGTGTCAAAATTTGCTGATAATATCAAGTTATTTAAAGTGGTAAAGATGAGAGTGGACAGTGAAAGCTGCAGAAGTCTATTAGATTTCCTCTATAGTCAATAGGAAGAGGGTATCCAAAAGTCATCTCACATCTCGGATGTGCTGAATGATCTTCTGAGCTTACTACCTCCCTTTATCACTGGTAGCCTAAGGAAACCATCTCCTGACTCATCCTTGTATTAGTGGGGATTAATCCAAGGTGGCTTGTTCCTTGACAATTCTAGGTAACAGAAAAGTTTCATACCATGGATGTGAGACTGCAAGTTAGATCAGCTCATAAATTTGCCCTAGCTCATGCTGCACGTACCAGCAGTGCCACCAGGAATGAAAATGTCTCACAAATAGGATTGGGCCAGAGACAGTGATCTGGTGAGCTACAGCAGGCCATGAAAAACTGCAAAATTTGTACACAGCTGGTTCAGAAGAGGTGAGGGGAGCTTGACCTGTGGAAAACAAAATCATAAACAGTTCCTTTGTTATGCTGTATCGTAACATAAAGGTGATTTGTAGCTATTTCTGCATAATAATTTAAGAACAAACATTGTTGATTTTTATGCAATTCATGCTACACATTTTTAAAGAGTCCAGTGCACACTTGAGTTCAGGGTGGCTTGAATAACTTTTTTGTAAGACCAAGGGGTATTTTGTTTCAGCTTATAAAATAGATGCTTCTTGAGGTCACAGAGCGAATGTTTTTCAGCTACCTCATATAAAAAAAGGGATGCTTTAAAGTGTAGTGCTGTCGGTGCAGGAACATTGCCTCTAATGACAGGATAAAAAAATAAATTAATTAGGGTTAGTATGGCATTAGTTGTGGTGCACTCCTGGGCATCTCAAATTTTTTTAGAGATCGTACTTGATGTTCTCCCCCCATGTGGAATTATCTCTGGAGACATGCTCAACTACAAATCCCTCATGCCTGTCAGTTGAGATCTCCAGGTGGAATCTCAAGTATCAGACTTCTCAGTGGAGAAACAAGTGCTGTCTCTGACAAGATTTCTGTCTTTCCTCCTCTGAAAAACATGTGCATATAGCTCTTCTTCTTCTGACAGCTTGCCACTGACCAGGAGTTACCTCCTCCCAGCAGCAGAAACCTGTCCAGTTCTCCTCCCATTCGTGAGTACCCACTTGACTCCTTCCTGTCCCAGCTGTGGAAAAATACCCATTCCTTGGCCAAGAACACCCAGCTCTCTTGGACCGTCCAGACGGAGCCGACTCCACGGCTGGCTGTGAATGTGAGGAGCGGACCGTAAACAGTACAATGCTGATGAGATTGGCCCACAGTCAGGGTACTCACAGCTCTCTAGCAGGCTGCTGGGGATACACCTATACTTACATCTGGATTATCGTCGAAACACAAAGCCTTATTATTCCTTTCCTACCCTGGATCTCGGTACAAAGTGCACCCTAGCTGATTGATTTCTGAGAAACGTAACACTGGATCTGTGATAATGAGCTACAGGCAACATACAAAATGTTTATGTTCCACCGAAGGGTCCAAATTTGTGAAATAAATATTTGCTCTCTTGTATGTCTGTGGGATCCTGCCATAGAGAACACTATGTGCTAAAATGTGTTTCAGAGCCGCCCATGGCAGGACTTGGGCAGACCTTTCACTACTTTTTTAGCGTGGCATTTTCTTTAGATTCTCTTCCCATTTTCTCTGCTCCTTTGGAAAAAACATTTTATAACGTGTTTCTGTTAAACTATCATGTATTCTATAAAGTATAAATGATATATTGAATAAGGTATAGTCTATTTCTTTTAAAAGTTGAAATCCTATTGTGCTGAAATGTACTCAGATGCATCAGACAGAATCTCAGCCCAGAGCCAATAAAAATCCAAGCAATGTTTAGGAACAGAGATGATGGAGAGAAGAGAGATTGGAATACAGATAGGAATGTACCACATCAGCCCACTGCACACCCATTTAGAAAGTTTTTCATCATCGAGAAAATGTGTCATTAATATTGTTTGGTTAGCTATGTAATCCCTACTGTTTGTCATTAAAAGATATCAAAGAAGTACATGTCCCCAGATTACCTTATATCAAATGGTCAGCGCATGTTCACTAATAGCATTTTAAAAGTTAGAGACTGGGTGTACTTGCCAAAAATCCGTTGTTTAAGCACCATCGTATTTTTTACTTTTATGAAATTTAGGTTTACTTAGGAAAGTTATTAAAAAGCAATTCAGACCATGGGAAACGTACAGGGGGGAAGACAATAACTTTAGGAAATACTATTCCCAGTGTGAATTTTTTATGTACCTCCTCACTTGAAAATATCATTCTCCCGTTTAGCTTTCGGACAGCCATACCTTTTCTTTCTGCAATGTATGAAATCACCCATCCTACCAAAGGTTTTATAACTAAGGTGAACAATTTCTCACACAATTCCTCAGATTGCTGACATAAAACTGGAGTTTTGAATTATTGTTTAAAATTTACCATTTTCCATTTGTAATAGTAAGTAATAATAGTAAAAATAATCTTTTATTAAGGGTGAACATTAAAAGAGGGTTTGCTGCTCTACTAATATTTCATCCTTTCAGTTTTGTTTTTTTTCATTTTAATATACTGACTTGTTCTTTAACTCAGTCTGTGTATCTGTATCTGTAAAATAATGTAATTTTGGTATGTTGAGGCTTTTGAACAATAATACTTTACAGTGAAAGGCTAGGAGGTAGATCTTCATATCCCAAGAATTTGGCTTATTTCTCTTTCTAGGACTTTGACTTAACATGGAAAGAGGCAGGCTGAAATGGGACAGTCAATAACATCAACAGACCAAAGACATAAAAAGAGATAAGAAAAGCAGATTCTAGTTCATCACATGCCTAGTGTTCATCCCACACCAGTGTGCCTGCAAGAAGCAGATATAGGGCTCAGTCCTACCTGTTGTTTATTGATCTGATTTGTGAACACTGTAGTGCTATGTTCCCAGAGGCATCATCTTGGATCAGCTGATAGCAGATCACAGCACGGAGCAGTCAGAAGATAGATCTGCTCCTTTGCAATAAGGAAATAAATGTTTTAGCAGGTCAAAAGGAGAGGAACCATCTCCCAGGATTGTGTATTACAGTAGGATAACCCTTGTGTTGGGTATTGGGAAAGCCTAGGCACTAGCCCAGCTCAAGTGCCTCTCACCAGGCCTGGCTGGCTTGCTGACAGCCCTTGCCAGGATCTTAACCTCCACAAACTACAGGTGGTAAGGAACAGGGAATAAAGTTTTTAGCCATTTTCTGACAAAGAGGAAGGTGCAAAATTTACTTCCCCATGATTTTGGATAGTCAGATGCCCTCTGCAAAATGATCTGATTCTTTACTTGGATTGGTGCTGCCTTGAGTGTGCTGCTTGCTGGTGGTTGGAGGACAAGGAAAACACCATTTATATTCCACCATGAACCATCATTATATTCCACCAAAATGTCTTGCTTTGGCTCTGCTTGCAGTGTTTTTTCTTCTCTCTTTATCTACTTCTGTGCATTTAAATTTTGAGATTTGATGAAGTTCAAGTATCTCGTGGATGATGGCTCTTTGCTAGAGACAACTAGGGTGACGCTTCAGTCTCAACTGACAGTGACTACGACCAAGACTTGTAATTCTCAGAGGTGCTTCTGAAATTTCTTTTATCAAATTAAATTTTGTGACTAAATCAACCCTCAAATTTTATTCCATGTCTTATATTATGTATATACACTTATGCCAAACACACCACTTTAATCCCGGAAATAAGTTACAAACTCTATGTGAGCATAGTCTTTGAACCTCTTTGAAGGAAAAGTTCATACATTTGAACACTTAATATTCTTTTTTTTTTTTTTAAGTATTTCACAATTTGAAATGTGTCATTCTTGGTGGTTTAGTATTTACTAGATTACCATGTTACTGACTAAACTGTAGCAAGACATGAAGAGAACAGGGTAGTAGTGAGAGTAAAATTTATGGCTAATAATAAGGATGCTTTGAAGTCAAATAACATGTTTTTTGCTATCTGAAATCTTTTCTCTCTTTTAGCATCCCTTGAATGAACTATGATGGCTTTACTATTTGTGAAAATTCTGGAAAATGCCCATCTTCCTCAGCATGAGCTTCTGACTAAGCCAGTACAAGCAATGAAAATAGCCTTTTACATACTTTCCAAATGAAATTCAGATGAAAAAAGCATGGAAATTCTTGTAACTGCTACCGGGAAACAGTGAAACCACAGCAAGACCTGACCTTGACTTATGCGATCTGTGTTCTCAGCTGAGTTATATTCATATTTTCCACGTTTTCAGTAAGGGACACATGCTCTGAGTGAAAGTTTCTGCCCTAGCCCAGCCCCTCTTCACACCCTGAAAGGAAAGGTCCTGTAAGGGACCAGGGTTGCCAATGTGAGCCCTTCTCCACGGGGGAACAGCTGGGAAGAGGAAACCGTCCACTGCCTTCTGGCCATCAGTGAGTCCACGTTACCAGCTGTCTTCATCCAGATGTTGGGAGGAGATTGATGCCCAACCTCTCATGGTAGCATGGAAGAAACACAGTGAGTTCTTCTAAGGAATGATATTAAGTGATATTAATAGGAGTACAGGCACTAGATTGCGATATCTCTCAGCCCAGCACTCCTCACATCCCCCATAGATGGTGGCTGTAGCCAAGCCCCTTACGTGGGAAAGAGATGGGCACACTGGAGGGAGCTCAGTGGGAGTACTCTGGAACAGCCCTCCTGTGCAGGGCTGCTGAAGGACAGGGCTGGTTCAGCCTGGGGAAGAGATTGTGCTGAGGATCTAAGAGCAGCCCCCCAGCACCCATGGGGAAGTGATTGAGAAGATGATGATGCAGCCAGGCTCTTCACTGTGCTGCATGGTGGGAAGCTGAGGGACAACAGGCCTGATCTGAAATGGGAGTCTCAGGCTGGGTATAAGGAAGAGCTCTTTTAAGCTGAGGAGAGCCAGGCAATGGATGAGTTTCCTCTGGGGTTTTCCACACTCAAGTGACACAAGTGACACAGCCCTGAGAAGCCTGGTCTGACCACACAGCTGGCCCTGTGGTGAGCAGGAGGTTGGACTGGAGACCTCGTGAGCTCCTGGTCTGTTTGAATGATACTCTGGCTCAATCCCATGATTCTATTACATGTAAATACAGTGACTACATATTCTAATGAGTATTTGACTTTTAAAATTGACAATCTCATCCTCTATTCATCAGACTGGAAAAAAACTCCGTAAACAGAATGTGCTGTATCTTTGAATATCTTTTTCTTTCCGTAAAATAAATTACCAAAGTTTACCATTGGAGGGAGATAGTGATGAAGCTTTTGCTCTCTGGCAAACTATAACAGTTCATGCAGAGAGGAAACGCAGAAGAAACACAAGCTTCTAGGCCAGGCAGTAAACTTCATATTTAAATCGACAGTAAGCTGCTGAATGCCACTGCATTCACTGTTACTGTAAACTCTAGGAACAGACATTACTGTGCAGACAGATGAAATAGCTGGTCAGTGCCCTGGAGAGATTGTGACCTAAAACTGCAGGGTTACACTTTAAAAAAGTATCTAGACTAATCTGAATCAGTGGGAATTAGACTCCTAGAAGACTGATGCTCAAGGTGGGTTTTTCCTATGTTGTACTATAACTTTACTCTTTTAGATGTCTTAATGAACTCTGCTGCCTGAAAGGTGAGAATCCTACCCTCCTTTCACAATATGCAGAGGTCTAAATCCTTATCAGCTGGATCCACAAAAACCAGTGTGGTTATAAATACATCTGAGGAAATATTATCTGAAATTCCACTTCTTCCCAGTCTCCAAACTGCAGGCAATTGGTGATTTTTTGTCAGAATTCAATACCCTGAGCTCTCTTCCATCTCGAGCTGCCTGTGCTGTGATAAATTCACACAGATTACAGTCATGGTGACCTTTCTACAGCAATATGGGGGCTAGCAGAAACAGTACCATTAATTCCTTTCCTTTGCCTGTAAGAACTGGAAGCAGTATTTCTTACCTCTTGGACAACCATTCAACTACATTAATATATTTTGATTGAAATTTATCTATAACTGACTTTCCATTCAGGACCTTAATTGTCTGATTCACTGATGCTGACTTGATTTGAACCAGTTTCTACTGAAAAATAAAAGACCTAAAGGTGGGAAGGCTTTCCATTCCAGCTCCTCTCTCTCCATCTGAACTTCATGGATCCAGCACAGCCTAGGTGTTTACTTTTCAAACTCAGACACTGGCAGGTCTGTCCTCGTGTTCATGTAACAACACCTGCTTTTCTAGCAAGGGAGAACACTACCAAACCCATGGTCATGTTCCTCAGCTAGGAAGAGCTTACTTAATGCTGGTCCAAAAGTGTCCACTTTAAACATGGTCGGCATGGACCTGTGCAGTATCTCAGCACCATGTTAGTGTGATGAAACAGGGGATAACAATGAGGAGTCAAGGTATGATGGAGAGATGAAGGGTAAGGCTGGCACGAACATCATGCTGCTCTCATATTTTTCCAGGTGCAAGCAATCCCTGAGATGACAGGCCTCTGATAACAGACGTCACTTTGGTTAATCTGTAATGCCAGTAACTGATGGTTACATATATGCAGGTGTGCACGCAGATGTGTATATGTACATACACATATATATACAATGTAAATAAATACACATATATACACATACAAAAAATTTGGTGGAGGGGGATCCAATGATGTTCAAATTTAAAATAAAAATTATTAGGTTAAATTCTGGATTGAATAAAAATATATTAGGTTGAATAGACTTTCAGATGGGGTTTGACTGCCTGTCCTGGTTTCAGGTGGGATAGAGCTAATTTTCTTCTTAGTAGCTAGAATAGTGCTGTGTTTTGGTTTCAATATGGGATTTGTTATGAGAAAAATGTTGATAAAATACTGATGTTTTGGTTGTTGCTGGGAAATCAAGGACTTTCCAACTTTCCATGTTTTTCTAGTCTGCAGATGCAGAAGAAACGTGAGGGGAGCATAGTGGATTAACAGACCCAAACTGGCTTTTGGATATGCTGATGGGGTATTCCATATCATATAATGTCATGTTCAGTATACAAGTGATGCTTGGCCAGAAAGACTTTTTTCCCATGTCTCGCTCTTCCAGGATTGTGGTTTTTGGTTTCAGGATTGTCTCTGCTCTGGGATCACTAGCTGGTGAATGGGGCTGGGCATTGATTGGTGGGTGGTAAGCAATTGGAATGTGCATCACTCGTTTGTATATTCCATTATTACTGTTATTATAATTATTACTGTGATTATTATTTTATTTAAATTATTAAATTGTTTTTATCTCAACCCATGAGTTTTCTTATTTTTACCCTTCTAATTCTCTCCCTCATCCCATCAGGGGAGGGTGAACAAGCAGCTGTTTGGAACTTGACTGCCTGTCATGTGAAACCAACACAGTGCCTGATGACATCATATGGCAAGTGGAGAAAGAAGAACAGATTTGGGCATCAGGAGGACCTGGCCAATGTCAGAGCACTATTTGTCTGGGCAAGGCACACAACATCTTAGCTCCTTCCAGATTTCAGCCAGCACAGCTTTCCCCATGAGGCCTCCACAGGCAGCATAAATGAAGAAAGACAGGTTACTGTTCCGTCATCTCTCCAGACACTTTGAGACACTGGCTGATCTGGGTCTGGGGAAGTGGTAAAAGCAGTTCACAGCTGCCTTTCTCTCCTATTATACTCGGGTGCTTGGTTTATAAACTTTGTGCACAGTGGATCTGTTTCTTCATCACTGACTTCCTTAACATATGGGAAAGAGATTAGGAATGGAGAGGTGGAAAGTGAGATAAGGTAATATCTACAACTTTGCTTCTAAAAATTAGTATGCTATGGTACATTGTAAATAGTTCAATTGTTATGGAAAAGATTAAGTATGTGCAGGTACATACAGAGAGTTTACTTATTTTTTTTTATATTTTCTACTATTCAGAGCTTTACCCTCCCCATTCCCTGTCTCTTTTCTTCTCTGTTCCTTGCAAGGTCAAGAGCCCTCACTACACTGAAGCATGCACTGATTGCATCGTACTCACTGCACTGTGCTCCACAACATTTTACAGCTGCCACACCAATTGCACACTGAACTTGGACAAGGTGACTGATATGGCTAAAAACAGTTGGGTCTCCATTACCATGCACGTTCAAAACTAGAAACCACCGAGTTGTGACAGTAATTGGTCTGCCTCATTCTCATAAAACTTCTGAGTAGAAAGCACAAAACCACCATAAAGCCTTCCATCCCTGACAGAACCACTAACTATACTGTGAAAGATATGGTAAAATCAATGAAAAGGCAAAATATCATGACATTATTCAGAGATAGCAGAGACAGCTGTTGTCTATTTGAGTAGTTTATTTTATGACTAAACACAAAGGCTGAAAGATCTCCTCACATGTATCTGAAAGATAACAGGTGCTGAAATGATTGATGCACCTTTTAGATTTAGAAATTAGAGACTGATTTGCATTTGTCAGGAATAACAGGTTTCTGTTCTGAAGCAAAAAATTATGTACCTAGAAGAAATTTAACCATGACTACACTAGGCTAAGATCTTGCCACAGTATCCAAAACACTATAATTATGCTGCTGTAAAATCTAGTCTGAGTATTCTTACAGTTTTGTAGTATTTTAAAGTAAGTGAAGCAATATTTAAAGTTTGCCTTTCCAAATGGGCTTTATTTCCTCACATTCAGTTGCACAGAGCAAAAGATTAACACAAATGTACTTAAAAGTAGGTTACTTGGCCCTTGTGCAAGGATATAAATGGTTTTATTTTCCCAGAATTTGGGTACCCTACAGTTACCTTTGGAATGACTAAGTCAACAGCAGATGCCTGGATTCCCAGTGCTTATGAAATTCAATCTATTTCTTTAGGTGCATAAGTAAGAATTTAGGGCTCAGACACACGATCTAATGTGGTTTAATAAGCTGACACTCATCACAGAATCACAGAATGGTTGAGGTTGGAAGGGACCTCTGAAAGTCATCGAGTCCAACCAGCCTGCTCAAGCAGGGACTCCTCGAGCACATGAACCAGGATTTTGTCCAGACAGTTTTTGAATATCTACGGGGAGGGAGATTTCACAACCTCTCTGGGCAGCCTGTTCCAGTGCTCAGTCACCCTCACAGTAAATAAATTCTTCCTTATTTTCAGGTGGAACTTCCTATGCTGCAGTTAATGTCCGTTGCCTCTCGTCCTGTTGTTGGGTGTGAATGAGAAGAGTCTGGCCCCATCCCCTATACACTCTCCCTTTAGATATTTATAAACGTTAGTCAGATCCCCTCTGAGTCATCTTTTCTCCAGACTCAACAGGCCCAGCTCCCTCAGCCTTTTCTCATATGAAAGATGCTCCAGTCCTTTAATTATCTCAGTTGCCCCTCACTGGGCATGCTTCAGGAGTTCCATGTCCTTCCTGTACTGGGAGGCCCAGAACTGGACACAATACTCCAGGTGGGGCCTCACCAGGGCTGAGTAGAAGGGGAGGAGAACCTCTTTCAACCTGCTGGCAACACTCTTCCTAATACAACCCAGGATACCGTGAGCCTTCCTGGCCACAAGAGCACACTGCTGGCTCGTATTTAACTTGTTGTCCACCAGGACTCCAAGGTCCTTCTCTGCAGGGCTGCTTTCCAGGAAGTCAGCCCCCAACCTGGACTGGTGCCTGGGGTTATTCCTTCCCATATGCAGGACTTGTTATCAAGAAGCCTTATATTCTGGGAACAATCTGCCTGAAACAAAACTGTTTACATGACCCAAGCAATTCCTGCATGCAAAATGAATAATCAGACTAATGAATATGCTAATACTGGTCCATTTAGAGTTCTAAAAATTAAGTAAAATAATGCCATTTATTAAATATTAAATACAATTAAAGGAAAGAAAGCCAGGATGCCACTTGGGATGGTGAAGCAGAACAGAACAAGAACAGCAAAAGAATGAGTTGCTGTAGAGCGAGAGGTGGCTACTGGACAAACAGATGTGTTTATCTTTGAGGTATTTTTTAATTTTTGTGTTGTTTCATTTGCACTTATATGAAGTCAGCATCAGTCATATTTATCTTGGTTTCCAGTGACTATTATTTTACACTAACCGTGTACATTGTTGGAACATACACAGAGGATTCAGTACAGAAAACTTTACAAGACTGATGACTAATTTTACTTCTGGTTCCTTTCTGGATGACTTTTTGTGACTAGTTTCAGTGAAAATTTGGTTTATACCTACAGTAGTAAAAATAATGTTTTTCATTTCATGCACTGTTTCTTCCTTCACTTCTGTTAGCCTGTGAGGCAGTCTTTTTGGAATTGTAAACTTGGTGAAATTAATTGTATCAATAAATCCCAGCACTAGCAAGCAACCAGTGCTAATCTTGGATTCAAAACAAAACATGAAGCAGAAAGTCAATAGGTTACTTTGCACACCACAGCTTGGTGAGAATAAGATTGAAGTAAATACAGAAAGCGTTTTTCCCCATGAAAAATCTTTCCTGTGAAGGAAGGGAGGCCCAAAACACTTGGATATGCAGATGGGAGGGGGTGACGGTTTGGCCTCTCATGGGAACAGCAGACAGGAGAGTTTCCCATCAGTAAAGCTATTTTCTATCTTTCTTTTCTACCTAATAGTAACCATTAACAGGTGAGAACACACAGCCATGTGGGGTGAGTAAGAGGTGGAAAAGGGAGGTTGCTGCCATAGATCACTGATATATATTATTGTATTATGGGTACATACTATTATATATATTATATTATATTATATTATATTATATTATATTATATTATATTATATTATATTATATTATATTATATTATATTATATTATATTATATTATATTATATTATATTATATTATATTATATTATATTATATTATATTATATTATATTATATTATATTATATTATATTATATTATATTATATTATATTATGTTATATTATATTATATTATGTTATGTTATATTATATTATATATATTATATTATATTATATTATATTATATTATATTATATTATATTATATTATATTATATTATATTATATTTATTATATTATATTATATTATATTATATTATATTATATTATATTATATTATATTATATTATATTATATTATATTATATTATATTATATTATATTATATTATATTATATTTATTATATTATATTATATTATATTATATTATATTATATTATATTATATTATATTATATTATATTATATTATATTATATTATATTATAGGCACATATTTTTATATATGTACCCTTTACACACTCTGCAGCCAGACATAGTCTGAGGCTAGAAACAGGATTCCTCTCTAGGTGATGAGTTATGTTAATTAGAGCCCAGCTAAGGCATAGAGACCCAAAAGGCAGTGCAGAAGCAGAGGAATGCCAATGAATTTGGCAGTCCTGGTGCAAAGAATGGTGCAAAGAAAACTTGAAGTGGGGCAGTCTGTGTTATTGCCCTGGCTTACACAGTGGGGTTGACAAATCAAAACACCGAGGAAGTTTTTGTTGTTTTGCAGACTGAGTCATAATTATGTATAGTACACTTTCCAGTAAGAGGTTATCCTTCCTCTTCACAGACAACGTACACATGGCTTGCCATTTAACAAGGAATTTGGGGTTATTGTGAACAAAGATAAACTGAAAGTTTATATATAAACCAAAGTAATTTGTGGCATGGGTTTAGTGGCAAAAACAATGACTGAGTGCTGAAGCAGTCAGCCCTGATAAATTCAAAGAAATGGATCAAAATGAATATTGGAAATCATTTCTGAATTAAAGGCTATAATCTCATTCCTGAAACTGATGTAAAAAATATGGTCCACTTAGTTCTCATTCGCCAGCTGAGGCAAGACTAGCAGTGATGTTTCCCAGCAGTCAAAAGTACGCAGAATCTAGCTCAAGATACTGGCTATTTTTGCTGAAGTTGTGCAATTTTCTCAAATCCCGTTGCCACAGGGGGACAAAGATGTAGCTGAGCTGCTGTGGCTGAAATCTGCCCTTGTATCAGCAGACAGCTGACATGATGGGAGAAAAATGTTACACTGAATCTTTTGCGTTTTGTACATTTATTTCACTTTAAAAACAACTCAAAGGGTTGTTTTTTTGTTCCTACTGTATGATTATTTACTTGTGTCATGGGCTTGTTAATTTAATTTTTCTTTATATAGGGAGAAATTTAAACTGAAGCTAACTTCGGCCTCCTTGAGCTCACTAGAATGCTACTGGGGGAGACAGGATCCTTCCCAATTTGCTCTGTAGAAGCCATCCTAGGGAGATTAGCTATTCTAAATTAACATTAACAATAGTGTAAAAATATCTATTGGATTTGGGATGCCAGGGGGAATTTGTCTCCCATTCCCAATGGTGTCTTTTTTGCACCTGTTTTGCTTTATTTTGTCTAATCCAGCTTTGAACCTGGAGGTTTGCTCTGACTTCTCAGTGTGGCTCCTGTGGCACCATCTTTCAGAAGTGCACTCTCTGCTCTGTAAAGTGACTTTTACCTATTTTAAACTGAGCCTTGTTCTGCTAGTGGAGGATTTGGGTGAAACCCTTCTCTCTCACCTTCTCCACTACTTTCCTCATTGTACAATCCTCAGTCGTACCCTCTCTTTGCTCCCAGCTGCGCCACCCCAGGTTTCTGCACCTCATAGCTATCTTATCCCCTAAAACAACCTGAAAATACCCTCAGCTGCTCCCTTAAAGGTGTAATGCATGAAGTGTAAAACTCTTATAGAGCATAACATAGAATTTTTGGAAAATAAGTTTATGCCACAGTAGTAGCCTGGAGACCGATGGGTACCTAAGGCTACCATGACTGGTTCGTAACACTGAGCTGGCTGAAAGTCATCATGAAAACCCAATCCACAGCCTGCCTCAGCAGTGTGTAAATGCACGCCTTGTTGCCCACGGGATGTTTTGAGGTATTTTGTTTAGGAAAAATTTAGATCTGGTGGTGAAATCAGGCAGCTCAGGTCCATGATTCTTCATGGTATTATTATGTTTCCCCTTTTTCAGGAAAAAAAATTGGTGCTCTAAACAGCCAGCTGAACACAGCCACACAGCTAAGTAAACCATCATTGTCAGGAATGTGGGCACACTCTGTTTTGTGCCAGGCTGCGTGTGCGCTCCCTCCTGAAGCATTTCCTTTAGCAAAACAAATAAGTGCCACAACGACAAATACTGCAACAATCAGTCGATTGATGGACTTGGGTGCTCCTTTGCCATCATGCAGTGAATCTCTGCATGAAAAACACAGGCCCTGGAGGACTGCTTTTTCTGCACCTTATATCAACACTATTTTTTCCATGATCCAGACTTGACACGCGTTGCTTCTTAAAACTTAGCTAATAGAGAGATTATTACAGTAACTCAGTATAATACTGTGTTTAAATCTGCTCTTACTCATCCTCTTTTGCATGATATGAATCACATATATCATTGGTTTGTCCTGGTTGAATCATGGTCCTATCTGAAGAAGGCAGCAGGGTATCTGCTATGATGGTCCTTCTAACACTCTACAGAAGAAGAGCGTCTGGAACAGAGCTGTCTGTCTTAGAATAAAACAGAGATTTCAGGCCATGGACCATTGCCACACAGTCCCTATCACTCACTTTGAACTCACAACGAAAGGGTTACAAAGCACAGGGATACACAGGGATATTTGGGGTCTCTTAAAAATAACATTGTATTGGGTTTGTGTGGCAAGGTTTTGGTAGAGGGGGCGAGGGCATAGGGGTGGCTTCTGTAAGAAGCTGCCAGAAGCTTCCCCCATGTCTGACACAGCCAATGCCAGCCAGCTCCAAGATGGACCCTCCGCTGGCCAAGGCTGAGCCCATCAGTAACGCCTCTGTGATAACATAATTAAGAAAAAAAAAGGGAAGAGAAAAACAAAAAAATGAATGCACACTTTGCAGCTGGAGAGGGGAGTGAAAAGATGTGAGAGAAACAACCTTTGCAGATACCAAGGTCAGTGAAGAAGGAGGGGGAGGAGGTGCTCCAGGCACAGGAGCAGAGATTCTCCGCAACTTATGTTGAAGACCATGGTGAGGCAGGCTGTCCCCCTGCGGCCCATGGAGGTCCATGGTGGAGCAGATGACCACCTGTAGCCTGTGGAGGACCCCATGGAAGTGCAGGTGGATGCCTGAAGGAGGCTGTGACACCGTAGGTAGCCCGTGCTGGAGCAAGTTTGCTGGCAGGACTTGTGACCCTGTGGGGGACCCACGCTGGAGCAGTCTGTTCCTGAAGGACTGCACACCATGGAAGGGACCCATGCTGGAGCAGTTTGTGAAGAACTGACAGTCATGGGAAGGACTCACGTTGGAGAAGTTGGTGGAGGACTGTCTCCCATGAGAGGGACCCCACGCTGGTGCGGGGGAAGGAGTCCTCCCCCTGAGCAGGAGGAAGGAGCAGCAGAAACAACGTGTGATGAACTGACCCCAACCCCATTCCCTGTCCCCCTGTGCGCCTGGGGGGAGGAGGTGGTAACTGGGAGAGAAGTTAAGCCCTGGAAAAAGGGAGGGGTGGTGGGAAATGTTTTAAGATTTGGCTTTATTTCTCATTATCTTCTTGTCTGATTAGTAATAAATTAAAATTTGGGTTTTTTTCCTCCAAGTCAAGTCTGTTTTGCCCGTGCCAGTAATTGGTGAGTGATCTCTCTCTGTCCTTATCTCCACCCACAAGCCTTTCATTATATTTTTCTCCCCCTTGCCCAGTTGAGGAGGGAGAGTGATAGAGTGGGCTTTGGTGGGCACCTGGCACCCAGCCAGGGTCAACCCACCACAAACCTATATAGCAATAGTACTTTCCCTAACATAATGCAAAAACACAAGCAAAAGCGCATTTTTCTTTCTTTCCCTCTAAACTAACAGCAGTGTCAGTGTGGTCATTTGGTCTTCTTACGATTAAAAAATACAGTACATTCCTTACTCCCAGCCACCTTGACCACTAGCTGATGTGTTTCCTACGTCAGAGGAGATGAGATCATTAATACCACCAGTAATGATGTCTGCAGAAGCTCCTCTGTTCGCCAGCTCTTAGGACTGGTCTGGCTGGATGAACTACGAACAGGACCTACGATCCATTTAAACTCCTCACTGTTTAAATTGGCTATTTTTTTGGCTTCTTGCTGATAAAAGATGACTCTAGTGAGCGATCTTGATTGAGGAAAAGTGCATGAAAACAGAATTTTGCAAAAAAATGTTGAAGAGCGAGGAAAGGAAAGAACTTGTAACAGAGCATGAAGAAAGAAAAAAGGTAAAAATAAAATCAAGCTCTGAGGAAAGGGGAAGAAAATGGTAGATCTGCAAACACAAGGCTAGCGAATCAGAATTTTTATAAGATTATATCTTGTCATGTCTTTATTATCTTCAACAGAGGAGTGACCATGTCCAAATATTGCTGAAATAAAAAGGAATAATAAGGCCATTATGTGATTCAAGTGTTAGAAACTGATTTTGCCATATAGGTATATACCAATAAACCAGGGTTTTTAATGTTTTACTAACCTTTATCCATAGGAAATAAAGAAACCAGAGAACACAGACAAAACCACCAATTTATAGATAGTACCAGGAACACCTAGCTCATTCTACTGTGCAGTGCTGGAGTTGTTTACTTTAAAAAGAGTAATGATGTGGCTGTCTTTGAAAAGTAGCATTCAAGGCTGATGTTTAACTCTTTTCCCTAAGAGGGTCTGAAAGAGGCAATTCATTTGGTGGAACAAGAGAACTGGATGAATCCCTCAGGAATGACTCCTGACCGTCTTCTTGGAGGTGCTCTACTGGAGTTTGTGGGCATGATGCTTCAGATGACCCATGGTGTCCTGAAAAGATGTGCTGCATCCTTGTGGGGTAAAAAAATAATATAGGAGACAAAGGGTGATTTATTCTTTACTTGCTGATGCCAGAGAGCAGAGTGTTGCAGTCAGTGACCTCAGTCCTCCAGCTCAAAGAAGGGTGCAAGAATTTAGGAATAACTGAGAAGACTTTTGCTGCTGAGGGTGTCTGTGAGGAAGCTGCCTGGCAGAGCACCGTGTCCAGCAGGCCTGAAGAGGGTCTGCAAACATTGCAGGACTAGGCATGATGGGAAATCATTTGAAGCAGATGGTAATATGACTTTGTTTCAGTTGTTATTTTCATTAATATATTTTTCTTCAGCAAATTTGTTGTTCAGTTAACACACGGGCTGTGACATCCTGGAGGAAGTACAGTGATGCTCTGGGAGGTGATCCTAGCACTGTGCGTGATGTTTGGGCACAATGCTCCAGAGGGATACACAAGAAAAAGTGGGCAAGAAAACAGTGTTTTCTGACCTCAGCCTTCCCACCTTCTATATTCACCAACACTGAATAGATTGGGGAAGGCTAGCTATAATCTATCCAGAAACCAAATGCTTCAACAGATTCAGTCACAAGAGGTCACTTACTTACTATCCAAACACAAGGGTTGTTTGAAACTTTCTTTTCCTTACCTACTTTCTATAAAATAAAACCTACAGCAGCAATAGTTAGTTAGATATTCTTACAAGCTTTCCATAGAGTTAAATTATTCTTTTGTTGATTCTGCAGTGCATCGACTTCTGATACTAATGTGATTTTTTTAGAGTAATGTAACATGCATCATCCACATCTCTGAACAGCTGAATGTTTTAGGGTCCCATTACCTGAAATCTCAAAACTTTTACTTGTCTGAATGTACAGCTTTGCTACTCTGGATGTGTCCAGTTGTCTTTAGTTCAGAGTCCAAAATACCACTCAAAATTTCATTCATAATGAACAATTTGTTTTGTTTATAGTAGAATGTTTTTTAAATTATGCTTATCAGCTAAACTCCTGTTTCTTATTCAGCTTTCAAAATACCAAAGTGCATAAAAAACACAAGTTACTCACTCTTTTTGTTCTATATTTGCCAATAGCATCTGACTGAGGAGCCTAGGAACAAAGCACAGGTGATAATGGAGTGATATTGAGAATGATGAACGACAGTAATACAAAAATCCCAATACTGCTCAGGTGTCAGCCAATGCACAACTAACAATCTGATGTTCAGGCACTAAGTCCTCTGTGGACCCCTTTGTCATTTCCCAGTATGGACACAGTGGGAACTATACACAGTATGGACACACAGGGAACTATACACCACTAAATTAGTCATGTGTTCCTACCATTAATTTCAAAAGAACATGAATGCAAGCAAGATCTGGTCTGAAATGTATATAATAAAAGCTGAAATGTACCAAACCAAGGATTTTTCTAGGATACTTACTCCAGCAATTGCTTTTTGAATTGCAGAGGTTATTGAGTTTTTTGTGAGATACCTATAAAAGTGAGACTCTGTTTGCTGGCTTCACAGAAAGCTATAAATCCCAAGAGATTACCAAATAGAAGTGGTTCACAGTCTGCCACTGGGTTGATGGTGATAAACAGGACTGTGTTTAGTGGTAAAGGTCTGTTAACTACTCAAAGCTCAGTCAAAATGATTTCTTGACAGAAAATGATTCTTCAGACAATGTGAAAGTGTATTTGATGTCACTAGCACAAAAGCACATTGTCCTCTTTCTGGTAACCATCAAATGCTTTGATTTTTTAACGTGTTAACTTGGAAATAAACAAGCCTTGAGGAATTTGATGTTCTATATATCTCTCATACTATCTTTTTTTTTTCTTTTTTTTCTTTTTTTTTCCCCAAACCTAGATAAATTTGAAAATAATTTAAAACTTGTGAAATAACTTTCCACTCTGGTAAAGATGAATGAAAAGTAAACTTATTTTTCATAAACTTTAAAGAGTTCTCAAGCTAAAATTAAATACATGGGTGTAAACAGCTGCCACTGTTTCTTTGGAGAAACACAGCATTCCCAAAAATATTTTGTTGCCTTCAGAATATCACAGAATCACAGAATGTCAGGGATTGGAAGGGACCTCAAAAGATCATCCAGTCCAATCCCCCTGCCAGAGCAGGAACACCTAGATGAGTTCACACAGGAAGGTGTCCAGGAGGGTCTTGAATGTCTCCAGAGAAGGAGACTCCACAACCTCCCTGGGCAGCCTGTTCCAGTGCTCTGTTACTCTTACAGTAAAGAAGTTCCTTCTCAAATTTAAGCAGAACCTCCTGTGTTCCAGCTTGCACCCATTGCCCCTTGTCCTATCATTGGATACCACTGTGAAGAGCCTGGCCCCATCCTCCTCACACTCACCCTTCATATATTTATAAACATTAATCAGGTCCCCCCTCAGCCTCCTCTTCTCCAAGCTAAAGAGGCCCAGCTCCCTCAGCCTTTCCTCATAAGGGAGATGCTCCACTCCCTTAATCATCTTGGTGGCTCTGCACTGGACTCTCTCAAGCAGTTCCCTGTCCTTCTTGAACTGTGGGGCCCAGAACTGGACACAATATTCCAGATGTGGCCTCACCAGGGCAGAGTAGAGGGGAAGAACCTCTCTCGACCTACTGACTACACCCCTTCTAATGCACCCCAGGATGCCATTGGCCTTCCTGGCCACAAGGGCACAGTGCTGGCTCATGGTCATCCTGCTGTCCACCAGGACTCCCAGATCCCTTTCCCCTACACTGCTCTCTAGGAGATCATTTCCCAACCTATACTGGAACCTGGGGTTGTTCCTGCCCAGGTGCAACACCCTACACTTGCCCTTATTATATTTCATCAAGTTTTTCCCTGCCCAGTTCTCCAGCCTGTCCAGGTCTCTCTGGATGGCAGAACAGCCCTCTGCTGTGTCAGCCACTCCTCCCAGCTTTGTATCGTCAGCAAACTTGCAGACAGTGCATTCAATTCCCTCATCCAGGTTGTTGATGAATATATTGAATAATACTGGTCTCAGTACCGACCCCTGAGGGACTCCACTAGACACAGGTCTCCAACTAGACTCTGACACATAATATGATGATTGAGAAATAATTTTAAAGGCTTGCATAGGTTATTTAAACTTCTTATTTTGATCACTTTTAATCTCACTGAGGTAATTTGATTTGCTACTTTGCAATTTTTAGCCTGAGATTCAGTTTTGTCACTGATGCCATACAATGTTACTAGCTTCCCCTGGTGTCTGGAGGGATGACCTGACCTTCTGTCAAGGATGGAGATTGTATGACCAGATCTTTGTGCTATTGTGCTGTGACAATTTTCCCCCTAACTGCAAACAGATACTGGTGTGGACTTTTTCCTGAGTGCAAGAGACAGCAGCCCCTTCACCTGGCTTCTGCCTCAGGGGAGCTGAGCAGGGGCTTGAAGTGCAGTTCCAACGGGACTTAATGTAATGCATGCTAGTTCCCGATATACAAGATCATCCATGTGCTAGAGGAGTATTCTAGAATGACAGGACTCTGAATTCCACTTCTGTGGAGCGAACTGCTTGATATTGATGCTGTGGAGAGAAGTATCCTGAAACCTGCAGGAATATGTCGGGAAATGTTCTGGTAATTTGGGAGACGTGTCTCAAAATCTCTGACAAGGATATGAAACCAAGATGCAATGATACACCATGACGCAATTCTAAGTGTGGATCTCCTCCTTTGTAATGATTTTCTGAAGCTGTTTGGTGGAAGACTGTGGATGGATTTTACAGTTCATCACCTAAACACACTGGAATTTCTTCAAATGCTAGGAAATACCATTGAAAAAGCTTGGTTGAAATTTTAAGGTGTCAATATTTGTATATCTCCGTCACCAGAAAATAACAAAATTAATCTCAGTTTGCCAATCCTGGGGACATGCTGCAAGGGTAATCCAGGTAGCTTTGAAGTAAAGCTTGGAATGGAATGCATGAACTGCTATTGGAAAGTACCAGTACAGGTTGATCTTGTTTTCGTCAATATCTGAGAAGGACAACAAGAGAACTAACTACCTCTTTGATAAAGATTATATGCAAGTTTACAATTCTGTGGTACACTCTGACTTTATGGACAGCCACAGATATTAACCTCTGAGGTGCTTGTCTGTATCTATATGAGCAATGTACCAGCATCTTTGAAATCCCATCTGACTTCTCAAAATAAGATATTACCTAAGCTGGAAAATGTATACCCTAATGTCAAGTCAGTCTGTGCAACTGACACAGTGTAACAGTAACACTGTGTAACTAATAAATCCATCTGCCCAATAATGGGTTGATTTTTAAATTACTGGTAGACAAAGGATAGTTTTGTATTTAAGGTGCAGAACTTAAGTCTAGTAACTAAGAGTAAAATTTAAGCTTGAATAAATGCTTTCAAATTTGAGTGGGAATTGTGTACATTTATATTATGGTCTGGTTTGTTTCCATTCCTGGTTTTATCTTTTACTTCCTCTGTGATACTTGGACAAGTTACTTTATATACACGTGCCCTGGTTTCCACACTGTAAATTGGGGACTGTGCAGGAAATTAGCCCACAAAGAGTTCAGATCCCAACTTAATTAAAGGTTGCAGAGGCAGTTTTGGAGAACAGACTTTTTTATTACAAACTGTTATTGTGGTAATTATAATTTACTGTAGCTACTAGAGTCCATTTGCTTCCCCTACTTTTATGCCAGTGTAAATCATTTAATGTCCATGAAGCTTTCCTTCATTTAAAGTACGGCTGTTGGGTGCATATCAGCCACTAAATGCCCTGAATAAGCTCTTGCTCAGGCACTTCTCAGCTTTTGACAAGTATTGCGAGTCTCCAGTATTAATTTTATTTCTGCTCGGTTTGCACAAGCACCTCGCGTCCATTTAGAGAGGCCTGTGAGTAGGCTTGATAGCAATCGAGAGGAACGGCAAAAAATATGGTCCTCTTGACAAGCACTTATGGGAAACACAAGACTCATAACTGGGAAACATGAGATATTTCACTGTGAGGGAATGTGAGTAGCAGAGGAGAAAGAGCATCTGTGTTTTACCCTCCTCCTGGGGCAAAACAACATGTCCCCTCAGTAAAGGATATCAAAGGCAGCTGAAGGACATCTGATTAGAGCTCAGTTGCCAAGGAAGGCAGGCAGGAGTGACCAGAGAAAGCTGTGGGTTTGGATTCCTGCAGAATAACAAACCCCCGACTTCCTGCGCTGCTCTTTCTCTTGGGGGTGTTTTGGTAACCTACCAGCCCCAGCCTGGTGGCAGCTTAAAGAAGGGTGGCCAGGTGAATAGCCCTGGTGGTGTGAATAATGATGAAAAGGTTAAAGAAACACCATGTCACTAGCTGGAATCACAGGAGCATGAGTAGACCTGGTACTCTAATAAACAAACAGCAGCAGGTTTACTTCAGTAACTGGATATGTACATGGTGTATAAGGCATTTACTCTATTTACTGCTTCAGTGTGCTTATCCCTAGCTGCTGAGACATTCTTTCACCAAATAAGTAAAAATGTTATTTGCTTGAACTGGGTGAAATAAAATAAAACCCAATCCCAGACTAGGAAGTTTTTCTCCAGATTCTTTCCGCCTTCCTTGGCACCTTTGATGTGTGACCCTTACCACCCACCACCCTCCCTTCCAGCCAGCCCTCCCTGGAATAGCCTCCAAATGAAACGATGCTCCCCAGGACCAAAGAGGAGGCTGTGGTTTCCATAGATGACTGCCTGCTGCAGGCACTGCTTACTTGTGGTGTTTATTTCAGTCCCTCCTAGCTATGGTGCCTGGAGTTGGAAGGGTCAATCCGCAGTTTGAATTGGCATATTTCTAAGGTCTTTTCTATTATGAAATATTTATGAGAGGAAACAAGGTTGGACATTCCTGCAGCCAGTCCTGTGTAGGAACGCTATGTGCCTTCCTCCCTCAAACATGTAAATGCAGGCAGTTATTTAATGGAAGACTCACATACCTTGTTCCTTTACATTTCAAGTGAGCTGTCAGAGGAATGTAAACATTTATTTGGAGCAAGCCCTCAGGTAAAGGATTACCATATGCCACAGAAGGAAATTCCAGCATTCCCACCAAAATTTATGCTGTGGAGAGAGCTATGAATAGAAAGTTTGTACACTGTTATGAATATGGATAAAATACATCACTCATGGCTGGGCTATGGCACGCAAAATTGAAAAACACATATTTTGGATCACACAATATTTTCAGAAATATATTTAAAAGAAAATAAACATGGGATCTTGTGTGTTCGTTTACTGTTTGAAGTACTTTCAGGGAAGAGAGACATCAACAATTTTTCTTCCAGACCACTCACTTCTTTTGATAACAGGGGCTTCTTTGGGAGAAAGGCAGAAGTCTCATTCCCGGGATCTCTTTGTTTCCTTAGCCAGTGCCCATTTACTGGGAGTTTATGTTGTATTCAGAGCTAGCAAAAGCAAATATGTTCAAGAGGGCTACATTCAGTCTTAAAGGTCAGAATTCCTCGTTCTAGGCCACCTCACAAGATGACCTTTCCATGAATGATTCATGACCCTTGTTCACCTTGCAAATGAGTGTAATTAGCATTTTTATTATTATTATTCCACAGCCAGCCAGTCATCACTGATGTTTCAGTGTGGTCAGCATCAGTTTCTCTTGAAGTGAAAGGACTTCTGCTAAAAGTGTTAAAAAGAGATGTTCAAAATTTTGTCTGCAAGGACAGGACCTTGCAAACCAGTGGCCTCTCAACACCTCAGTGATTCTGGGCTGTGAAACACAACAGTCTTATCTGTGATCCAGAGCTTGCTGCTATGACCTGAGGCCACGTAGAGCTTCTGCACTGCAAATCCCTATGTCATTCCTCTCTTGGTTTACAATAGTGCTGCACAAGCTTCTTTAGCTGAGAGAGACTCATGAGGGGTGGTCTGCCCTTCCACTGGGTGTATGTGTTCAAGCCAACTCATGAATTTTCTCTCACACAATCACAGAATGTTAGGGACTGAAAGGGACCTCGAAAGATCATCTAGTCCAATCCCCCTGCAGGAGCAGGATCACCTACGGTAGGTCACACAGGAATGCATCCAGGCAGATTTTGAATGTCTCCAGAGAAGTAGACTCCCAGGATCATCCTGCTACCTTTTCCTTTCTGTTCCTCCACAGCATCTCTTTCCATTGCAGAGTTTCTTTTTGTGTATGTGTGGAAGTGACAGAACAATACTATGCTAAAATGAGATTGAGTAAAATTACCTTCTTATTAGTAAAAGAGAGGTGTGAGTCAGTGAAATAAAACAGTATTTGGTAGCAGGAACACTTAGAGTGGCATCAGGCCCAAGAGTATGTTGATGCAGAGGAATGGAGAAGTTTGATGCAGGATAGTGAACTGCTTTGATTATCTTTCACTGTTAACCCAAATCCAAGTTTATTTTAACTCAAAATTGCACCTGTACCTGACAATTGAATGAGAAACTTATTGAAAGAACAAGTTACTGATTTAAAGTCTTAAGTTTCCTCCTGCCTAAGGAATGACAGCCCAAACCTTGCTCAGGGGTAGCTGTGGCACCCATTTTCCAGCTGACTATCAATAAGCTCCCTGGGAACATACACACACCCATACCCTTCTCTCCAAGCTGTTAATCTCCAGGACAATTTGAGACACAAGTTTCTGACATCCACCTGCCCCTGTTGTTCTCCAGCCCCCCATCCAGCACAGTGCCCAGTGCTGATTGCAGGAGTATGGTACAGCACTCCCCTCATGGGAGGCTCTGAGTGAAAGTGGTACCTACAGGTATTGCCAGTGTGAGACAAGGAGGAGGTGTTTTTAGTGGTGAAACAACAAGGTACAGCTAAGGCAGTATAACTTCTCTCTCCTTACATGTTAAGAAAAAATGGTAGCTTATTTAGTTAATTTAGAATGAATTAGCACTTGATAATTAGAGAAACAATCATTGAGTAAGAGCTTTTCTGCAATGTGGGCGAGTTGCCAGGTGAGGCTGAAGGGAACAATCAATCTCAGTCTTTTTGACTTCAATTATGTCTTTTAGAACAGGGATAGGAATATAAATTCTGAAATTATGGTGATGAAAAGATTATTAAGAGTAAATATTTGGAAGCTGAAGAATGGAGACATGTCCTTTGTGATTTTTGCATAAATAGACTGTTTCCTTTGAGCATCAAATGCCTTAGCTGTTAATTCTTAATCTGATATAGCAGCTGTGCACTCTCTGACCTTACTGTAAAGCAAAAAACAAAGTACCACTCATTTCAAGCTACTAAGACTGAGATTAAAAAAATTTTGATGCTTGGGTGAAGGTTGGTTCTTAAGGCAGCAAAGGGTGACATTGGAATGAAATACCATCATAAAAAGATATTGGCTTAATGGCTTGAGACTAATGAGTGTCATGACACTGTGTATGTCACATCTGATACAGTGAATGATGAAGGTGTTATTGCTATTTTCTAGCTAAGAAAACTTAGACAAGAAGCTTTCAATGGTGATGGCATAGAAAGAAATTAAATTCTAATGTGCTCACTTGCTGGCTTCTTCTTGAGGTGCAGATCATTTGAAACAACTGTGAGCCTTTAACATTCAATTAATATTTAAACATGAGGCCCTACATGAAATATATCAGTCCAGCAAACAGGCTACCCAGTTTGATCCTAAAGCGCCTCAATCATGTCATTGGAGGTGCTGAAAAGTGCCATGAGAGTCCAGCATCCACATTTGAAAGCTGAGTGTGGGAGCAGGGGAGGGCAGGGAACAAAGAGACTTTCTGTCCTTGTGCCCACTTGCACAAACATCACAGTGGGTCTGAGCCTCTGCACTCCTAGTGTGTGCCTCTGTGGGTGTAAATCACATCAAAGAGATTCTTGGAAACACTATCCTGGGGAAGGTTGCATCCTGTCCATGGTTCCTGGGTGGTGGGCCCATGGGCAAGGCATGGCCTTCTAATTATATGCCGTTAAGATCCTCAGGGTGGATCCAAAGTTAAATACCACAGTTTGCATGGAAAACACACTAAGATATAACTGAACTGGCATCCTCATTCTGTGTAGCGAGGGTTGCAATTTGATAGGAGACTTGGTTCATGGTGTGACAATCCATGGACGTCCATGTTCCACCTCAGGCAACCAGCTCAGCAAAGGAGAAACAGGACAGACTCAAAAGGCTCCTGATCTGCTGACCAAATGATGACCAGCAGACTGTTCAGACCAAACCTGGACAGAATTTAGGCCTCGGTTTTTGTGATAATTGTTTCTAGAAGAAAGATGTGTCACACAGTAATTTACTGGCAAGTCTGAATCTCCAGGCCCATGGTTGTTTCACCTGCAGGAAACATTATTGGGCACAGTTTGAACTTGGTGCCCACTGTTGATTTTTACAAAAAGTTCTGGCATTCTTGAAGTTGACTAAGAGTAACTGATACCTGTGAGTTTGCCCATGATCCTCTTTTTCCACTCAGCTGCTCTGTTTTTACATGGAGTCAAATTCCCAACACATAAGTAACGACAATAAGAGATAAGCAGCACTGAGAAACAACCATGGTTTTCAAAGTGACTGATGTCCAGGTCATATATCTTTTCTATAGGTTGCTTTCAGATATGATCCACATACATCCTGTTGATTGCTCTCTGATTGTACATCTACATGAAGACTTTACCTTGAAAATTAAAGCCCTCACAGAGGGTTTTCCACCAGTGCTATCCAATTTGTGGCCTGAGAAAAACCTGAGCTCTTTTGAGGTCCATTAGAATAAGAAAACATCTGTTTGATTGGCAACAAATAACTGGCAGTTCTAATTGCAAGATTAGGGTTGGAAGTAGATCTACTTCTCTGGAGGGAAGGGGAAGGCAAGTGGCTGGGCAAGGAGTATGCTGGGGGGAGATGCCATGCTAGCTGAGGTTTTATAGGGGGTACAAAATGCTAGACAAAGTACCTAAAATTCTCCCAATGCAATATTTAAAATCCCTGAAGACTTTTTTTCTTTTAATAAAGAAAATATCTAGATTTTAATATTAATTTTGTGACTTGGTGGCAGGAATGGGGTTTTCACTCATTATTTGGTAATGTTTACAATATCATGTTTACTGTTATTTTATGGATTTGTCTTAATCCCCTCAGTTGACAGTTCTCAATGGCAAATGCCAAGTACACCTGTAAATCACATGATGTCGTTTCTTCTTGTTTGCATAAACTTTAGTGTTCTTTCAAGCTTAAAAAAAAAATTAAGCTTAGAAACAACTTGCAGAATAAACATATGCACAAAACTTTATATGTGGGTGTGTCAGATGTTTCCAAGATCATGGAGACAGATACCAATTAAGAAGCAGCATAAGTTTATACAGCAAAACAAGGTTGAATTGGAGAGTAGCAGATCAACAGATTTACTTGCACTGTTGTTCTCATTGATTGCTTTTAATTTCTCTTTGACTCTAGTTATAAATAACAAACATATTGATTAATGACGTTAGTTTATCGTTAGCGCATGTTTCAGAGAGGGAGCAGTGAGTGAAAGATATCTCACACTAAGTTAATTTCTAAGATAACACAATGCTTCTTTTATGGGAATATTGGTTCCTATGATATTTCCAGCACAGTTTTGTAAATGCATAAACTTCAGATGGTTTTGTTACAGAGACAGGGTAAGCACCCAGATTGTACAGATTTTCACAATATTTGATATTTTTAAAGCTTCATATTATTACTGTGAATGTCCATGTTGATTATCTCTGGATGTCTAAGAGACATATTTGGACATGCAGTTATTTCAATAGTGAATTGAAGGCTTAACATCAGTTTATGAATCATGAGTTTATAGATGCCATATGTTTTTGTCAAAAAATTGGATTGCTTCCAAGTAACATCTTTATGGTGACTATGATACATTTATCTGTAACACTATTATCACTGCCATTTTTCTGGGTTGCAAGTATGTTCTAAATGTAAAATATTCTTTGTCGCTATTTGTTACATGCATTTGTTGAGTTTTGTTTGGGTTTTTTTTCTCACAAGTGAAGGAACATTTTTTCTTACTTTTGCTAATAGTAGTGTCTGTACTGATTTCAAGGAATTGAGTTTGAAAAATCTAATTGCATTTGAGTTCCTATAATTTTATACACAATTTACATACACAAAAGTCTGCTAAATGCAAAGAAGAAAAGTCAATTTAAAAATACAAGAAAACTTTCATTTGTATATGCTACCATGCTGATAATGCAGATATTTTGTGGTGAAACTCTCTGCCAGGCCTGACATGTGAGCCTGATATGCTGCAAACAGAAACGTGGCCTTTCCCTGTTGTTTGCAGTCATTATATTTTGAATGGGCAGGTGAAGATTAGGTCCTAGTATGACACAAGATGAGGTATGGATAGAGAGTGTACTCCTCCACAGGCGTCTGTCTCTTCTCTGAACCTGGGTGTCTTCAAAAGGAGCTGAACATCTCAGGTACCTATACTCTCCTTACTGGGGACTGGTCTCAGTGTGCCAGGGAGAGATTCTTTTTCTAACTGCCCTCCCTGTCCCACACACAGTGCAGATGGGTGGTGGTACAGTTGCCTACAACACACCAGGGGAAAACGCCGCTACTCATCTCATAAGTATGGTTTCATAAAAGATCAGACAGTTCACAGGAAACCTGACAGTCTGCTCATTTTACTACAGAGGATAAAGTCCTACTTGTTACTTAACTCAGTATTTTCTCAGTTTCACTTAATGAAACAGCCAAGTTAATTGTTTGTGCATGTGTTGTTCTTTTCAGTTTCCAGACTCTTCTGATTTTGACAGCTGAGGTAGACTACTTCAAACATGAAAAGATTTATTTCCTATAAGATGCATCACAAATTTCCTGGCAGAGCTGGTCTAGAGTTGCTCAAAGTGCTTGTGGAATACAACTACAGTTACAGGCTCTGACAGAAAAGTTTTACAGAGGGTGAAGATGTCAGGAGGGACTTGGAATAAGCTCCCTGGATTATCACAGATCTTTTACCACCTGAAACACTGAGCACAAAATATTGTCAGCCAGCAGATGCCCCTGGGGAGAATTCATCTCTTCTCCTGAAGTCATTGACGAGATGCCAGCTCTGAGGAGAAGATCTGAAAACTATTCCCGATTTCTGTATGTTCCATACTTACTCAATAGCTCAGTATATGTTAACTAGCAAGAAAATTCTGACAAAGGTAAAGTTTACTGCTTTTTCCAGATAGAATTCTATCTTTCCTTTTAGTTCAGAATTGATTATCTGGAAATAAAGAAGGAAATGCATAAATTTAGCTTCACAGGTCTGCATTACCTCAGAGAAAAGAACCAGTGATTGAACTCCATTTGCTCCTTTGCCATAAAGAAGATGTGACAATTGTTGGCTTCCTAAAAAAAGTCTGTGTAAGAGTGAGTGACACACTTAAAATTATATTCTACAGGTAATCCAGTATGATCTTATTCCCAGGCTAAGAAATCAGATAATCTTTGCACAGGTAGTTTCCCAGGTTGTGGAGTGTGATTTTTGTTATTGCTGCCTTTTAGTCTAACATAGTCATCACTAGTGTCCCTTCTCCCTGAGAAGCAAAACTTCTAGTACATAGGAATGTTTGGTAGTCCAGAAAACCATCTCTAAATGAAAAAAGGCTTGATAAATTGTTGTGATAAAAAGCAGACTGAATTTTACACAGATTTGCATAACTAGTAACTTTCTCTATCTCCCATGAATAAATGCTGTTGTCTAGATGAGAACTTTCCTTCTACTTTGATACTGAGAATTTTCTGGGGTTTTTTTTCTGTTTTGTTTTGTTTTTTTTTTTTCTACATAGAGTTTTCTGTTTGAAAATATATTGTTCTATTAAAAAATGTGTATCAACTAAGGAAGGTGAATTATAGAAATATAAGACAAATATGAAGTTTTCCAACTTTTATGTTTTTATGAAAATGCCTTTTAAGCAGAGACTTGGGTCATCCAACAGGTCCTTGTCAGGTACCTGTGGGAGTTATGTCAGGAGCATAGTTACCTTGCAGTGAATGAAGACAGATGGGCTTGTCCAGAAGATGGCTCCTGGGTGGCCTGAGTCACTTTCTTGAGCCACCTCTATAGATGTAACTGGTGGCAACCGTGCTCTTACCCAAGGAATCCCAGCTGGGTGCTGGAAGCCAAAGGAATGACTCTGAGCCACAGGCCTGGCTGGTTGGCTGGCTCACTAGACAGTTGGAGGTTTTCAATGACCTGACAAAACAGTCAGATCAAGCTGAAAAACATTTGCAGAGGCAAGTGAGGTACTGCAAAGTTTAATACTTGCAAGTCCTGTACAGGTAGGATTCCCACTATAGCACTGTACTGTCCTTTACAGCGATATATATTGTCACGAAGTAAGTGTCACCAGCTTAAACTGAACAAGGACATCCATGACTCCCTTGCAGACAGCTCTGGGGGAGGCATGAAGGACCACAGAGCCCAAAACTGAAACTGAGCCTTTCTTCAACATTTTAGGAGTCTCATTTACCTTGATCATCTGTCCATGCACAACTTTTCTTTTGCCTCCCAAGGTGATACATTTTTTATTCCTTAGATATTTGGAAGAGAAAGAGAGACAATGAAAAAGAGAAATGGATATAAGGCAGAAAGTCTCAGCATCTGCTAGTATGAGAATATTGCCAGATGGTCTATGCTGAGGTAGATCACAATTCAGTCTACTATTCATCTTTTATGCAGATCCAGAGGCAGATATGATAAAATTTTGTAACTTAGACTGTATTTACATAAATTTGCTCTCACTTTGCTTATTAGCACTGGAATGATATATTCCTTTTTCAGTCAAATTCCATGCTCCTCCTTCCTGTAAAAAAACATTCTTCATCTCTGTGTGGAATTTCTCCTTGGTGGATCTGCTTTCACAGGGGTCAGGCTAGAAGTGTACCAGCAAAGTAAATGTGGGCAGCAGACAGAGATAAGCAGTGTGAAAAGTTGGGGTTTTTTTTTAATAGCCAAAGACTTTCTGCTATGGTTATGTTTTGAACTCCATTAAGTCTATTACTGCCAAGTTCTTACACTATCATTCACTGAAGCATTGTGGCACACCAAAATTGTTTGTTACATAGAATAACACATTAGCTTCAGGATTGGAATTTGTTCCTTTTAGTCCAATTTAAATTATAACCTTGCCTACATTTTCTACACATTTTCAAAGCTTGTTTGAATGTACATTCCTCTCGCTTTATAAATAATTGTGTTCCGTGTGTGATAGAAAATTTCCAGGGGAAGCACCATGATTATTATTGAAAAAAAATCTTGGAAAGGATTAAGAATAAATTAATCTGGTCTGATTTACAAATATTTGCTTGTATTTTTATAAGCTCTGTGGAGGCATAGGGAGAATGCTAGGTATGTCTAGTACTGCAAATACAGGGTGCTTTCACTGTATTATTTTTGCCACTTAGTGGTGAGAGGTGATATTAAAATGATTTAGTAAAATTTAGAAATTTACAGAATCTTATTTAATGAGATCTCTGTTCATTATTCTTGGCCTCAGTTCAATTTACTATATAATGTTCCTTGTATCATCAGACTGTGATCTAATTACTGAAGTCATTGAGCACCAATTTCAGTTTGGCCTGATCTCTTGTTTTTTCAGGAAGATGGACTCTGAATTAACAGATCTTCACTTAATCTGTTTGCTATCCCACTGTCTACACCGATAGCAGAAGGTCTGTGCTGTACCTAACGTAATATCCTAATGAACATTTCCTCTTCAATAGATCCCACTCTTTTTTATGTTTTTGTACTCGTAAATGTAATTTTTAATTAGTCTTAATAGTGACTGATATTATTTGTAGATCCTGCAATAATCCTTACAAAAGCTCTACTAGCCTTTTCTTCTTCTCCTCGAAGTCATGCCACAACTTCAAAGAGAGAAGAAAATAGGATTTTATGCATTTGGAATATCTAATACCACGGCACTGGTCCAGCACAGAAGTTAGTGCAGATATCTGAAAAATATGGAAAGAACCTCTTTCTATGAATATGCATTAGGTCACTGATCTCCTAGCTATTCATTTTTACTTCTATCAACTGTATTACTGCTATACTTTCTATTTCTTTCCTTTCTGAAATAATTCATCCAGTAAGCCTCTGCTGCAAGTGGGCAAGGACAAAAACAGCCAACTGGGTATTAACCATGATGTTCTACTTCAAAAGATGTCAAGATAGCGCTGTAAATTGCAAAACTTGTTGGTCCAGCTGCTTTATGAAAAACTAGACCCTCCCAAATATTATTAATTATGTAATATTTTTACAAGACTGTTTAATTTATTACTAAAGGAAGGAATGTGATATTTTACTAGCATTTACTTAAAGCAACATGATTTTTTTTTTATGGCAACAGCTGGAATATAGTAAGTAACAGCCTTCTATCACACTTTTCAGCGACCCAGTGCTGGCTTTGCACAAAGAAAAGTTTTGAAAGGACACTGTCTCTATCATATTTATGTGTTTAGTTTTGGCTTTTTCCTGCTGCACAGGTTCAAGAGAAGGCAGGGTATGAAAGCTGACACTAAGAACAAACTTAGTGAGTTTGAACTGATGGTGAGTCAGAATTGATGTATAAAATAGATCAGCATCTGTGGTTAATTTATATACAGCTTCTAAGAGGCACAATGGACCTCTCAATTTTACCCAAACTCGGAGACAATTTTGGGCACCATGTCTGTCCAGGGGAGTGGAACTAGCTAGTATAGTATAGCTTAGTATACTATGGTATGGTGCGGTATGGTATAGTACAACATAGCAGTTCTGACAAGATCTAGGTTTTAAATCCACCAGAGTAAATCTGCAAGTTAAATCCTGCTTTCTGGATACTTTATGTCAAACACAACCAAAGCTGAGTATTGAAGAGAAATAAATAACATCAATGTGCTTCAGTGAAAATCTGCTCAACTGACATAATGTAACAGTAATTTTACTTTAAATTAGCTCCAAATAATCTACAGTGGTTACACTGAGCAGATAAAAGGTCTCTAGTGAGGCAGCTAAGAGACACTGCAGGAATATTCTCCAGTACCTAATAAAAACATGTAGGAAACATAGGAATGTGATTTTTATTTTTTTTCCCTATTCCTTGCTTTAGGGAATTACAAGATGGTGTAAGTTTTGATTTCCACCACCCCCAAAAAGCAGCAATTCTTAATATAGGAGATCAGAAAATGGGTTCCTCTGATTTTGGGGTTTTTTTTTTTCTGTTTATGCTTCCCATGAGACGAAGACGGTGGTGCGTTTGGCAAATTACCAAGCTAGCTGTCTACCCTATGGCAGGTCAGTACCTATAGATCCATATTGCATTGAGTTGCCTGTGTCACTATGTTTGTGCATGGCTCTAGAGCTCTTCAAAGAAAGCAGTAGCCATTCAGATAAAATAATCTAAACATCACATATTTTTTTCAAGTCATTCTCCAAAGAGAGGATATTTTCAAGATTTGGATTTGCTCTTTTTGCACTTCTCAGTATCCCAGAAATCATGAACTGTTCCCAGCAATGATGAATATATACCCATTCAGCTGACAGGAACTCAAAACAGGTCCCTCCCTGAAAAAAAAACAAATTAAAACACTCATATAAATCTCAGGCAAACCATATCAATGATATGAGAAAACACATCAAGAGGTCATGAATATCTTGTGAACACCAGAAAAACCACATCAAGCATGTGTATATAGCATGAGAGATGTCAGAGAAGGGGCAGGAGGGTTTTGCGCCATGATTATACAGTGTAAAAGTAGACAACCAGAGCTCAGTAGTGAAATAGAGAAATTTAGTCAAGCAAAGTATATACTTATGGATTCCTTTAAGGCAATGCTTTAAAACTCCCCTTGGCATATTTACTTATCTTAGTATTTGAAAAAGCTTTTATTGACTACTGATAACAAAAGTAAGGATTTCTGAGTAAAACACAACAGAATGTGTCTAATTTTAAAATAAATTTACTACTGAAAGATAATTCAGGAAAGAACTTAAATGGATTATCCACATGCATGCTTGTTATCTGCGCTTCAGCTGTTGAGGGTTGTCACAGTAAGTTAATACCATAAAACCTATGATATGTTTGAGACGAGTCTAAAGCTCTTTAGTGGAGAGAAAAGGAGTATTATTGTAGCATTAGGTACGATTTCCACTTTAGGGAACTGTTCCTAACAATAGTGCTTTCTGTGCTTATAACACAAATACCATTACCCTACTGGAATCTCATAGGGTGCCTGCAGTCCTAATGCATGTTGTCCAGAAGGATTTGCCTTCGGATTTCTGCCACGATATTCAGAGAAAAACTTAATAACAGTTGATGTGTTGAAACCTCTGCTTCAAATATTGGCTTCTTGTTTCTTCACATGTTATTGTCTTTGCATTTCCTTAGAATACAAACAGGGGCAGAAACAGTCTTTCACTCTCTATTTGCATAGCACTTACCACAGGGACACAACGCTCCAGGCAGGTAAACATTGTTACTATTTTTATTCTTTTCATTTTTCTTGTTACTTATTAAAACAAGTAATATAAAGTAGAAATGGCTGCTTTCTGACTTTTTGCTATACAGAAAAGCCTGGACAACAAGTCTTCCGTCTGTTCTGCCGGCAGAGCCTATATGTAGCTGCCATGATAGTCCATTATCAATTAGAGAAATACCAGCTCTATTTGTTAAAATACTAAAAGAATCCTGTAAAGTAGGATTTCTCGGTTGGATTGGTGGCTTAGCAACTGTCTTAGTTTTTACATTAAATTGTTTATTCATATACTCTTGGAAATGTCTGGAAAGCTCTTGCTACACATGTGACTACATTTGCTATCCTTCTCCTATTTAACAAAGATAGAAGCATTATAAATGTCATATCAAATATAAACATTGTTCTACTTCATGAGGAGTTGACCATTAACGTGGGAAATAGAATCATCCAATAGAGTGGGCTTGGTAGGCTTAAGTATGAGCTGAGACCCCAGGAAACTGCTATGCCTGAGTTTGCAAGGTGAGGAGCCCTGGAGGCTGCTTGCTTGACAAGACTCTATAGGGATGGAATAGGGCTATTTCTGTGCTACTCAGCACCTGGACATCATTATTTTTACACAGTACCACAGGATCATATGGGTACTTTGTCAGTGCTGGGCAGGAACAACAGGAAGATGAGAGGGCAACTGAAATGCAGGTCATCTACTTTGCAGTGGGCAAGTGAAGATGGAATCCAGGGCAAGGGCAGTTGAAGAAGGAAGAGAAGGTGTGGGTGAGGGAGAGTATTGTTCCTTCTTGCTGGGCTTAAAATTCCAGCTTGGTTTTAACAACCACAGAGATTTACTGCGCTTTCAGTTGGTGGGATGAAACCCAGCGGGTGTCCTCTGGTGACCCATTTTTGGGTCATGCCCCAGTGCTTGTAAGCTGTTGGTCTGACAGATCTCAGCAATAGGAAGTTTATTCTGATGTGGTTCTTGAATGGTTTTAAGAGATGTTTTGGAGGGAGGTTTGATGTAGGTCATGGAGTACTGATGTGGTCTGTCTGTGTTTTTCCATCTGTTTTTGTTCAGGGAGGGACCTAGTTTGAGTTCCTTTCACCACATGTCAAGTTCCTCATTGCACAGATTTTTGCATGATCCCCCTGCATTTTAGGAATGTCTAAAAGCCAGACTTGACAAAGTGTAGGAAGTGTCTGATCCTGAAGAGCTGCTGGAAAAATCTCACCCAAGATTGCATGCCACCACCACCAGCATTGGCACACCAGCGGCTAGATTTCAGAAGGTGTTGTGTAACTGAACTTTTCCTTGGGTTTTCACAAATACTTAAGTATTTGACCCGTTTCAGTATATTTGAAATTTCTATTGGTTGCTTTTCAGGCACCACTGCAGTGAGATTCAGTGCATCGAAGCCAAGACCCTACTCCATTAGCTTGGAGCAGGCATAGCTGGGCAGCTGGATGCTGGATGGTCAGAAGTACCTACCATTTTCTTCTGGAGGAGGTAGACACCTTCTTGAAGCAGACTAGCTTCCTGAACAAGGAATGGGAGGAGCACTGAAAGGAGGCTCTGTGGGTCCTCTAAATACTTGCAAATGCATCCATCTCTTTCCAGTGACTGAATAAAGAGGATGAGCATCTCAACTCAGTCTCCCCAGACCCTTTTGAAAATCTGATCTTAGTTCAGCCAGGGACAATTGAACTTTTAATCTATTATTTCCCTCAGTCTACGATTCATTGATCTCTGCAGAAGAAACATTTTTAAAGGATTTCTTTTTATTTTTTTTCCTAGTTTTCCCCTTTCCTGAATGAAAAAGCACAGTCCATCCTAACTTAGAAAATTTCATGTTAGTTCTGTATTTTATACAACACAAAAGCCACTTCTGGTATACTGACAGGAAACCCATTTGTCAGATTCGCTTCAGAGATGAATTCAACAAGATGTTGTGTCCCATACAAACAAACAAGACAAAAATAAAGTTATAAAGTACCGATAGTAAACTTCTCTTAACTTTTTGAACAGCAGCCCTCATAGTGGGGCTGTGAAAGTGGGAGAGGAGGTAGAGTAGTATGTGGTAGCTGAAGAAGAAGATGAAATAACTAAGATAATTATGCTATCCCATTTCCTTGATGGATGACTCAAGATCTCATGACTCGTGCTTTCCATGATGAACTAAACAGCATGTACTGACTTTTCCTAAAGTTATCTGTAGGCACACACACAGCAAAATGATGGGATTCTTGTGTTTGTTTTTTATTTCCACTTGTACTTGTGTATGCAATCACATTGCCTATTCTGTAGACCACATAATTAACCTATGGATAACACCAGCTGTGGTAGATCTCCCCTAGATTGCAGAGTAGCAGAGTAAAGAGCTGCAGAGGAAAGACAAAATACTTAATGATAACTTGCCAACCAGATCAACCTTAGTTCAAATGGTAATTCAGTCTCTTTCTTGTAGCACTTCAGTGACATTTCAGTGGCAAGGAAAAATGATTGTACCAAGAAGAAATATTAGTAGATAAGAGAGGACTTTCTTTTCCAAGGTCTAGAGATCTTAAAATCATACTGGAGTTCCAGTACAGCTTAGTGTGTTTGGGGATGGAGGGCTGAGCAGAGTAACTGAGGAGTTCTTTGGTCTATGTGGATAAAAAGTGTCATATGCTGTCGCAGTGATAACATATAGCTTAGTGTAGATGGTGTAAATTTAAGACTAACATTATTATTTCTCTGCTATGCATTGTCATTTCTCTACTAGAAACAACTAGGTTTATGCAGCACAAAATATAAATAAATCCTTAAATACTGAAATAATCCAAGAAAATCTTGGGCATGCTGGCTTGCTTGTGCAGAAGGTTTTTGGCCTATTTCTGATGTCATCAATCATAAAGACCTTCTGGACTTGCAATACAAAAGGAGAAGATTTAAAATGAGAGCCTTGAGATTTTGCAGGTAGCTACTTTTGTAAACCATCAAAGAGACGTTGCTTGCCAAGTCAAAATGAACTATTCTAAGTTATACTTACATGGATGTTGTTGTTGAACACTGGCACAATAACAGTAAACACAAAGCAGTACTCAGGAGACAGAAGCCATTTACCTGTCTGCATAATCAGTACAATTTGTTGCAGGAAAGAATGGCTTGACAACAAGACTTGAATACATTTCAAGAGCAAAACTGAGTCCAACTATGCTTCCAGATGATGATTGTAGAGAGGTTTTTTTGAAAACAAAGGATATGTATTGCAAATAATTTTCTGCTGCTCCCTCTTTAGTTATGCAAGATGAAGTTTAAAAGTGAAGTTAAAAAAAAAAAGCAACTGACAAAAACAGGTTGAGAAAAAATTGTTCTTGATTTTGTTAAATGCAACTTAGAATTGTCCTTGTCATGACACATAGTGTAATTGCTACTATAGGTATTAGTACCAAGGTCTTAATTTTACAAACTTTTTTTGAGAGAAGTAACGAACTAGATTTAACTAAAAACCTCCCTTCCCAACTCAGATGTTTTCTGCTTTAGTCTGGGAGAAAAAACCCATCATAGGATGATATACATACAAAGATAACATTTTTTATTCAAGTGTCTGACCTCAAACTGTCATAGGGAGGCAGATTTTTATGATAAAATACCTCTGTTTTCTTCCTCTGCTTTTATACTCTTCTCTGTTTATCTGACCATTGACCACTGTAGGAGAAGAACACTGGTATATGGACTTCGGGTCTGACTCATATGTGTCTCCTTATGTTCTTCCCTAGTTCTGATACAGGAAGTGCAGTAGTAAGAGGCATGATGCAAGATATTGTTGCTTTTGTTTTCACAAGGTGAAAACAAAAACAACAATAAAGAACTGATAGTACTTATATCTTTTCAAGCATATAGAAAAATTGAACTTTTCTAACTTCAGAGAAATACAAAATGTGTATCACAGCTGTGGAAAACAGGGCCAAAATACTGTTGATTGATAGGCTGTAAGAAATGGTGAAGTAATGCCTCCTTAACAATAGATGTTCACATCTGACCAGAGCAATGGGTCTTTCCTTTTGTAAAGCTGATCAAACTGAGAGATTCTTATTAGTTACCCAGCAATCTTATGAGGCAGGTGGTATTTGTTACCAGCACCTGACAAAAGAAAGTCCGTGCATGGTGGCCTTATTGTTTGGATTTGGGCTAAAACGTGGGAAAGGGGCAGGTACAAACAAAGTTTAGCATTCTGTACTATAACAGTTTCATCTTTGTTGTTGTATAATCTTCATCTAGTTTATGAGCATTTTTAACCTATGAGAAAAAGTGTTTGGTAGTGAACTTTCCTCCCTAAAGGAACCCTTGTTACTGTTACCTTTCCCTAAGTGGCTAGTAAGTTTACATACAATTGGTAAGGTAGTTTTTTGAGACTACACGTTGTTTTGTCATCATTCATATCCCATTTCTGCTCCAGCAGGGTGCAGAGGTCTCAGTCATGTGCACTGGTTTAAAGTCCACCTGTGGAGAAGCAAAAAAATAGAAACTGCCCTTCCCTGAAAATCGATGGCCATTTTTAGTGGGGTTTTCTTGAACAGAAGGAGGGAGAAATGCTAGTTTAAAACCAGGTACAACAGCTGTGTACCGTGAGCAGTTGTATGATCATGAACTTACACTGTCTTAAAGTGCATAAGCCTCAAATGTTGAAAAATGTGTGTAGAGCATTGCAGAAAAGGCAGAAAATGGAGAAGGAGCAAAAAGTGGAGGACAAATGGGGAAATATGTGTTCTGTACTGAGGTGAGGAGAGTAAGTAATATCTGAGAACTTCAACAAAAATATTTCCTAGCCACAGTGGGAGGTCTCAGAGAGGGCTGAGAGCCTTGTATGTTTGATGGAGGTTGCAGGAAAGACAAATTTTCACTCCAAAAAGAGATGCTAAACCCTGTAGGTTGAAACAATGCTGAACTGCACATACTGGCAGACTACCTAAATCTCAGGGCAGTGGAAAAGCCAAGAGAAACACCAGGGAGTCTGTACCTTTTTAGGGAAAAGCCTTTAAAATTTAATGAATTCTACAAGAATGATGTAGGGATTCCCATAATGCACAGTTAATTCCAGGAAGGATAGTTTGAATATCTCATAGAGACGGTTTTATTTTCAGTTACATTTTGAAGTCTCTGAGTGCAGAAGCAGGGAGGATCAGGCAAACTCTCTGTGAGAGACAATGCTGCAGGAAATTCAACTCCTATGGACATTTCCAAGCTGACACGATGTGTACTCCATTGCTGTGTACATCCATCCACTTGATTAGGCTGTTCAAGGCAAACATATAATACATTGAACAAGTTTCTGCTTCCTCTATCAGCACTTAAGGGGTAAATAATATTTAGGCTAATAGGAATACAATTAACATCTGAGGTACTATTCCAGCTAAGATTTGATTATGACTGATTATGTTGCACACGTCAAGATCACCACTAATCTTTGGCACAAGGAACTGATTAAAAGGGATTTTTTTACATCATTTATGTTTTTCTTCAAAAACTTCCCACAAACAATCTGTTGGCATCACAAAATGTTTTCTAACCATTGATGAAGGTTGGGCTGAAGTAACTATTTTGAGTGAAATGATGCCAGAAGTTTTCCTAAATATGGTGACATTCAGATAATTATATGCAATCTTCTTTTCCAGTTTGTAAGAAGGGCAGGTAATGACCTGTCAAAACACACACCCATATGCTCTTTGCACTTTTCTGGAAAGATGATCATACTTACACTTGCTCTTACAGTCCCAAAGATGCAAAATCTATTTCAAGGGCAAAAAAATTAAGAGGAAAACCAGCAGCTCCTCTGCTGCTTGTTTTCTAAGTGGATTGTCATTGCTCAGATCCAGATTTGCTATAAGGCAACTTTGCTACCATTTTGCAGCTCCCAGGTGAAGCCTGGCCCAAGAATCACACAAGGGTAGGTGTTGGAAGGGACCTCAGGAGATCATCTAGTCCAACCCCCCTGCCAAAGCAGGTTTCCTACATCAGGTTACACAGGAAAACGTCCAGGTGGGTTTTGAACATCTCCAGAGATGGAGACTCCACAACCTCTCTGGGCAGCTTATTCCAGTGCTCTGTCATCCTCACAATAAAGATTTTTTTCCTTAAGTTTGTATGGAACCTCCAGTGTTCCAGTTTTTGCCCATTGCCCCTTGTCCTGTCACCACCAAAAAGAGCCCAGCCCCATCCATTTGGCCCCCACATTTCAGATATTTATAGGCATTGATAAGGTCCCCTCTCAGTCTTCTCTTCTCCAGGCTGAAGAGTCCCAGCTCTTTCAGCCTCTCCTCACAAGGCAGGTGCTCCAGGCCCCTAGTCATCTTTATGGCCCTCCTTTGGTGACTCTTTTGCAAGTTATCATGCCACATATCACATGTAGATTTAACATTGGTAGTCAGAAGCTCTCAACCTTCAGGGGTAGGCTTGTGTGTTGCTTTTGCACAATAGAAAAGAGAGCATCTATGGTCTGAACCTCATGTTGAGAAAAGGGATGAATGAGAACAGTGACATCTTGTTATTGCTGTGGAAACACAGAGAAGTCCCAAGGTCTCAGGCAGGTCTCAGGCATAGCTCCAGTGAGGTTCTATAATTTTTTAATTGATTCTTGCTATTAAAAGGAATTATTCTGAATTATTGTTGGTTTTACTCCTACCTTTGAGAGTTTTCACCACCTTTGTAGGCTTCCTCACTCCTCTATGTCTAAGCCATCTACAAGAGTCTGAATAAATTGTTGACACATCTATATCACAGACTTGATTGGGAGTTTCCCTGCCGCAGCGTGTGATTAGTCCAATGTTTCTTTTATGGCAAGTGTTCTTTTCACTGAATCAAATGATCATCACTGAGCTACAGGGTTCACCTGAACATGTGTGTGAACATTGTAATACATATGCTTGTTAATTTCATTTTTTAGAGACAGACATTTTACTCGTTTCACCAGCTCCAATAGGCTAGAGTTGACTGAACTTCTCTTCCTGGAAAAAAATGTTGATTTGATGTCACAGCTCAGTTTTGCAGTTACCTTTTTTTTTGCCAATTTATTCCTGTTAGGGAAGAAAAAAGGTTTTCCTAAAAAAGTTTTTTTTTTTTAATTAATTTAAGAAACTGAACAAGTTTGAAAAGAGTATTCAAAGGCTTAAACACAGAGTAGTTTGTTCTTTACAAAACATTTGAAATGTATTGACTTAATGTGAACTCCATTTACCCTTTTTATTTGTCAGATGTTTGACATTGATATTTTTTTCTTTTTGATTTTACTCAAAAAAATATTTTTGTTTATATTTAATTCCAGGGGATTGACAAATCAATTATGCATGATGTATTGGAAATAATAAATCAGACAATCTGTTTGCTGCCTTCACTGCTAAAATAAACACAGCTAATTAGATACAGATGATATCAGCAACTCTTCTAAAGCTAAATACTAATCCTTCTGAAAGGATGGTTTTGTGATATCACCACTTGGTCAGGGCTTGGGAAATCTGAGTTTGATTCCCAGTTTTGCTAGGCACATCATCTCATATAAGTTATTTTATCCCACTTAAGCTCATTACCCTGGCACAAATAGACAACTCCAAAGTTGAGTCATCTTTCTTATGCCAGATGCCTGTCTAGGATAAGGCCCCAGGGGGTGGCTATTTCTCTTTATTGACTACAAAACTTTTCAGATAAATCTCTCTTTTTCTGGCTAAGGCAAGTCCTTACTTGAGAGAAAGGAGTCTTTGGATAAAGATCTATTTTTCTTCATCACCTTCCAAAGTTGCCTAATGTACTCTGCTCCTTGTCCAAAACTATACCAGAGTTTTCAAAGGGAAATGGTTTGGGTTAGTGTCAAAGGGTGTTGGTGTCATTATGATGGAATGGCCTACTGATCTAAAGATACAAATCTCTCAAAAAACTTGTCTAGCAAAGATGGAAAACACCATTATTAATTTGTTGATGTTTTCTCTTTTATGTTCAATGTAACGTAGCAGCTATGGCCAGAACAATGCCTGCCTAGACTGTAGGATTAAACTTCCTTGTCCATTTTATTCTGATACCTTGATTAATCCTTGTATGGCCTAGACAGTTAGCATGAGCAATTGCAACTGATAGAAATATCTGTACTCTAAGGTGTGGAAGAAGACATGGGTCTTTGGGAGCTATACACACAATGACAACAAATTTGCCCCCCCGCCCCAAATTGTATGCAGTTAACTACAGCACCAATGATGGGGCTTCCAGCACTGATAAACACTGATATTTTGGGGGGTTTGTCCCATGGGAGTATTGTGCAGATGACTAAAGACCTGTGATCTCCCGTGAGAAGGAAGCAGGTAACATCTCATGGGACTGGAAGAGATCACAGCCTCATTTTACCAGATACAGCCTGCCTGTTTACCAGCCTACCTCCTCAGCCCATCCCAGGAGCAAGAACCAAACACCAGCAGCAAATCTGTACTTCTGGATTATAATCTTCAGGACCACCATGTGTAAGAGCAATTATTCTTCCATTAGCCAAAGCCAAAGGATTTAACACAGACAGAAATAAGACTGCAATCTATACACAGGTTCTGGAGTGAACACTTAGTATCCTCTCCTGGGAGATGGAAAAGGAGAATTTGTCTCCTCTAACTTTAGTCAGGATACTTAAAAGATAAGTATCCTGTCTAATCCAGTTGTCTAGGTACCACTGAGTGGAGCATGATGGACACATATTGGTGTCACATCCTAAAATAAGTGTCACCAAGAAGTCTTTCATATAGGCTAAATATACACTTGTCTCTCTTGACTGATGACAGAGAAAACATAAATGACCATTTCAGACTAAATATGTTCCTTGAAGATGGCTGAAGTTAGGTGAGATGTATCTTACTTCCAACAGTCTCAACCCACACATAAAGTCTCCGATTTATTCTCCGCAGTTACAAAATGCAGTTTCAAGACATTCTTCTAAAATGTCCTCCCTCAAAAATGCTCTTGGTTTCAACATTTCAAGCTGTTGCTGCCCAGGGCTCATTAGTCTGGGAAAAGTGATCCTAGCAGTTCTCATAGATCTGGGCAGAATTCCCACAGATCATTGTTCTTTCCAGTCATTATTTAATGAGCTACTCTTGAGTCAGAGTCTACCTTCATATATCACACATAAGCTTTTTCAGAGTCTCATACCTGCATTACAGGGCAGAAGAGTTAACATGAAAGTAGGAATAAGCCATAAGTGACATTTCTTCTAGAACGACTTGCTTGGCAGCTTCAGCAAAGAAGCTGAGAGTTGCCACAGAAACTGAGCTGTATTCTCATAGCTAAGGATGCTTCCACAAGAACAGACTCAAGGTTTGTTGGTAGTATCAGAAAGCATTGCCACTGCAAGTTCTTTTACTATTCTGGGAATTTATAAAGGACTTGATGCCTAGCACTTCAGTCCTAATCCTGAGCACAACATTCACTGTAAATTATGCATGTACCCATAAGTATGTATCTGCCCACTCAACAGAACTATTGTTATTGCTTGGAAGGGGGTAATGAAGTTGAGCAGAAATAAGAATTGTTCCAGAGCCCAAACATTTTGAAGTTCAGAAAATGTATATAAACACACAACTAATACGAGTAGTAGTAGTAATAATAATGATAATAATAAAATACATCATATGTTGCATCCATCTGTCTGTTGTCAACCAGTTACATGAATATTGAAACACTCCAGTGACTCTTTTTGTACCATTTCTGAGCTGACTGAGACAGAAGATCCCTGAAATACATTCAGGAAATCCAGATCTGATGAAAATGCCTGCCTATTTCCAAACCAGGGAGGCTTGTAAATGCATCCAAGCTTTTGGATGCCTAACCAAAACTGAACTTCTTTTGCAGTATGCCCATTAATGATTGGTACCATGTGAAACTGTCATTGTGAAATTCAGAAGTATGAAAAACTCATCTGGTTTTACTATAAAGTTTAAACTCAGCCCTTGTACATTAAAAAGCTTATGTTCACATTCTTGTTTACCCCTAACACGCAGGGGAAATTATATCTCCTGACATACGTAATGCCAACTAGGACAGTTCCTCATCAAGGTGAAAATGTTCCAGTAAAGTCTGTTTCAAAATTTAAACACAAAGTCTTTTTTTTTTTTTTTTTCTTTTTTTTTTTTTTTTCAGAGGAATGGCAAGATAGACAGATGGGACCAGTGGAATATGAAAATAAGATTTATGTGAAATGCTGAATGTTGAATATTACTATCCCAGTGCCTCTCTTCATTCTACAGACAGTTTTACCTATTTTTACTTACTGAAATTTTCAACATCAGCAGCGTTTGCAGCATTTGCATGAGTCAGATCATGGGTGGTCTTTGTCTTGTTCCCATTAACTGGAGGTCAGCAAGAACTCAGTGGTAGAGATTATAATTGAAAGGAGTCCTCATAATAAGGGAAAAGCTGTCGAGCATTAGAGAAGACAGTATGAACAAAAGAGACCAAGTTTTCAAATAAAACAAGGAATGTGAAATAGTGTTGTTTCCTAGAGTCTTGCATTGGTGCTGCCTCTAAGCTGGAACTGTAGTTCCTTGCACTCCCACACCTCTTCCAGGAGCATTCTGTGCACCACTTTCCCATACCCTGGCACTTCAGAAACTCCCTGAAGGTCTGTTAGGTTCCCATAGATTAGACAATCTGTTAATCTTAAATTTCTTCTCTCTGCTGAGGTCCTCTCTTCTTCCTTCTTCTCTGATCACCATCATGAGAGGCAACTTGGGGCCCTCACACTTTTACGCCCCTCAGCGTCCTCTGCATGTCAATCGGTTAACATGTTTTGGGGAAGACAGTCAGGTGAGAGACAAGAAAACTGAAATGTGTAAACATGTGAACAGCTGCTGTAAATCTGTTTTGCCTAGAGACAATGCTAAGCCACTGCAAGCTGGTACCAATACTAACTGCACGCTGGAGCTCCATGACTTCCTTGCTTGCTTGTCTTGGCTTTCACCAAAAATCATTTGGGTTCATCACACTGACATTCAGATTATTCCCTGAGATTTTGGAATTGGTTCCACTTACTGAAATATAGAAGTGTTAAGAAATGAGAATTAGGGCTTAAATGCCTTCAGCCAGTAATTATTTCAACATTTGTAGGACTAACAGAGACCTCCCAAATACTGAGTTAGACCATGGCTCCCACAAAGGCTCTTAATATACTCTGCTATATATCGAGCTTGCAAGATCTTTCTTCTACTTCATTTTAAAACTAAGGATTTATGTTCATATCCATTCTGGGTTTCTCAGAATGTTGTCTCTGTGGCTGACAGCTCAGCTGAGCCTCAACGGGACCTCTTCAGCAGTGGCTCCAGGCTGGGTCCCATTCCAGCTGCGCAGCCTGAAGGTCCCTCTAGGGCCCCAAAAATGTTTCAAAGGGACTCATTCTCTTCCCAAAATGCTTGTGTGGCATATTACCCCCTTCGAGTTCTGCTTCTACCAGTGCAAAATGGTTACCCTGCATTTTGTACACAGGTTTCTTTTCTTACAAATGATCAGGCAAGATGCACAGCAAAAAGCTGGGCCTCTGGAGCAGAAGGTTACCTTGGTGGTAGTCTGTCTCTGGTTTCACTTCAAATGCCCTCAACTCACCCAGAAGATTTTTGGGGAAAATTATCTTGGTTTCACAACCCACAGAGGGTGTGACATTTCTCTTCTTCACAGTCACGTTGTGAGGCAAGTTGAGTAACTCTTATCCAGTACTTTGGGAGTTACAGTGGAAAGTATTCCTTTAAATGTTTCCATGATATTTTTCCTTAATTAAACATTTCATATGAAGAAATTCCTTTGGCATTAAACAATAAAAAGAGTCTGAATGTAACTTTGGTCATGGGTAGAGAATAATGTAAAAAGACAAGATTTTCTAACCCTTTTCTGTCACTTCCCACTCTTTTAGCACAAGACAAAGGTGAGAGTGCGGAATGCTCCGGCAGCTCACCAGCAGGTTTATATGTCAGCTACTACCTCTGACTGCGGCAAACACATAATTCTGACACCTCATGGGTGAGAAGGATGACGTTTCAGTGAGTAAGGGTTTCCCCTGTTTTTCCTTCTCTTTTTGTGATTTCCTTGGTGGGGCAGCCGAGTACAAATGCAGATGGGTGAACACTAGATGGAGACAGATGCTCCTGCCATTGGGTGTAGAAGATTTTCTGTGGGAGCTGACATTTCCTATCAAACAAAGAGCTAAAGCTAATGAGGTGCTGACTGTTCTGAAGCAGCAGGAGGATTTAGGCATTAGAGAGGTTTTACTCCCCCCACGTCATCTCAGACCTCAGCAAGCAGCTTTTTAGAGGCTAAATTTGAGCTTTGCTCTCATGTGAATGTTGCATTAGTTCATAGCAGAGATGCAGAATATATGAGATGTTGCCTAATTCTTGTGGTTTCAAAAGGGTGAATTGAAGGAAAGAGTAAATTTCATTAATCTCTTTCTACTTTATCCATGTCTATGATCAGAGCTCTTTGCTAAAACCACAACCGTATTTGTCTTTTGTGACCTACCTTCACTTTTTCATAATATATCCTGAAGATACACACTCACTGCAGCACTGGAAATGAACCATATGAAAGAAGAGGTGGGTGAAAGGTTTGCAGTTGGTGTGAGATAAACATCTAGAAGTTTAGAGCCTTTTCAAATGTGTCCAACTATCCACCTATCTGAAGTTTTCAGCAGTCTTGTGGTAAAAAATCTATGTGCAAGCACGGCATGATAGATGGAGTAATGTTAATAATGGGTTAGAGATGACCTTGTCCTCCAGATGAGCATCCATGAACTTTTTGATTTGAAATTCAGATCTGGTTTTGAATACAATAGTTACTACTTGATTAAAAAAAAAAGAAGAAACTAGTTACTACTAGACTAACAACCAAGCACTTCTAATCTCAAGGGGACGTCCAGTTTCCAGAAGAGTCCCAAAGGCTATGTTTGCTTTTTTTGTTTTTAATTAATCTCTGATTTTAATAATTGACAAAAAAACTGTGAAAGAGAAAATGGTCTTGTCTGGAATTGCATGAGAGCCAACCTGTGAGAGGCAGCAGAGCCTGGTAAGGTAAAACAGGGGTGTTGCTGAATGTGAGGGGCTCTCACCACATCAGCACCCCTGGCTGCAGTCTGTCACCCTGAGGCCACTGGGAAGTAGCTGATACCTACAAGAAAAAAGGGAGATATGTTGCCAAGGAAGGATGTAAAGTGAATAGGTGTCCTCTGCCAGCTGACAACCTCTGACAACCTCTCTCACCCAACAAGGTTTGTGCTCTGAGCTCTGCTCTGGCCCTGACCAACTATGTGACTTTGAGGAAATCTTTTCACCAAGGTGGGCCTTGCCAAGAACAAGAAAAAAATAGTAAAAAATAATAAAAAAATCAGTTCTGCTTAAGTCAAAATGAAAAAAAAAAACCCACAAAAAACCCAGTATGGGGATTTCTCCTGAGGTAAATAAAATCTCATGAGATGTGGCAGACAATGATGTACCTCATGATGACAGATAAAGCATACAACAGAGGGGAAGAATTCACAAATTTGAATCTTTCTTCTGTAAGTTATTTGTTTTTCCAGACACATGTTATTTGATTTTATTTTTTTTTCTCCAGGAGGAAAGTAATGACATGACTATACATTTACACCAGCATACATAAGCCACAAGATTTTGGAAGTCTGTCTTTACCTCACAAACAAGTGTAGATACAATAATTGCCAGCTGAGAAGAAAATGATGCAACGAGGAGCAGCTGGTGTTAGAACTGGTCACATTATTGAAATCATGGAAACCAGACCAATGAAGAAAACCACAGCCTGGTGGTAAATACATTACCCAGATATGCTGGCGTTAAAGCCTATTCTCCGCCTGACTTGAATGCATTTAGGATTAAAAACTAAACTGAGGTCCGATTCAAACAAATTCAAAGACTGGAATAACTCAGTTTTGTCAGAAATATGGGAAAGATTTTTCTATCTTCCTACTGCAGAATGAAAAACAGTTTCTGCTATAGAGTTAGAAGTATAGTTATAGAAGTATAGTTATATCTTCTGAACAGAATTGCATGTTTTTGACTCACTTACCTCTTACCTACTCCATTCCCTAGCTTTACAAACAAAGCAAGCATGGGGAAGTTGTCAAGAAAAAGCTTTTATTCTTTGGAAGAAGCACCTGCATCTCAGCTCTGCATTTCATTCATGCACGCAGTAAATTACTTCTCTAGCACTTGTGTAGTGAGGAAGGTTGCTCTGACAAAGAAGCAAAATAATAGAACTGCACTGAATATAGAAGTAAATGTAGAATCAGAGGCTCTGAGGTAAAATCCTTCACCATTGTTTAGTACCAGCAGAAGAAAAGTAAATGAAGCACTGGCGTTCTGAAATAGCTGTTACGTTTGCCTCCCCTTGGCTTTTAAAGCACTGGGAAAGACATTATTTATCCTGAGAAAAGACTAAGAGAAAGTAGAAGGAAACCATTATTTTTGCCTGTGTTGTGTAATTTTAGATAAGATGCAGTGAGAGCTGGGGCCTGTGCTTCTAATTTCAGAAAGGATAGGTTCATGTATGGGCAGTCACCTGCTAGTCTAATACTTAACTCTGTAGAATAAAGTTTATTATGACCATAGCTTCAAAAGCAGGGACTTACTCTATCAAATAAGGCATCCTATCTTTTTTTCTTTAAAATGTATCAATAAACCTTTTTTTTGGGAGGTGATTCCACTTCACTGGAAAATTGCATAAAACCAGCTGCACCGACTTGAGCTCAATGGATTAATTGGTTCCAATAGAGGCAATTCAAAGTTTTCTGAAGTTTGTCTTAGATAAGTATTCAAATAACTGATGCTTGTTCAAAAGTTGTCCAAACTGTGTGAACCTGTTTGGCACAGAAATACTGAAAGATTGAACCTGAGAACCTTTAATTACATCCTAGAATGACTGCCCTTCTTGTAGTGAGAGATGCCTGGTTGCTGAAAACACAGATTTGGAGAATATTTGTTCACATTCCAGCATTCAATTTGTCTATAATTCTCTCCCTTGACCATAATCACACAGATATTTTTTTTTTTCTTTTTCTTGTCACTGCTTGAGAAATGTCAGTTCTTCTCAAAAAGGGTGTTTAAGCACAAATAATTAACTTGCTTAGAAACTTTCAGCAGCCTGGTGAGAGACCAAAATGTAGAGAACAGATCCCAACTCCTGAACAATGAATGCTGAACAGGCAAAACCAGTATTCATTAAAATCCAAATGATACAAGCCAGACTACCAGCATTCAGATTACTATTGCTAAACACATATGCAGACTCTGAGCTTGCTGCAACAGATTTTTGTCCAAAAAGTTTAAATATGCCAAACAATTTTTATTATGTTTTTGCCATCTTCAGTAATTCAGACTTACTTTAGCTCTTATCTGAATCTGAGAGAACTGATGATGGAGTAAAGGATGACTGTCACTAAACTAAAGTAAATTTTTCATACCTTTTAGATCATGTTGCAGAACTCCATTCTTTGCTCTTATACTTTAGTTTGGGTTTTCAAAGTTAATTCATATTTTGAAAACTTATCCTTGCCAGTTTTACTGTGTCAGGAAGGGCCTTTGCTGATGCTACCATAGCAAATCCTTAGAGAAACACCAGACAAAAGTGTTGATCCACAGCTTGCCAGCATAGAAAGAGAGGGACCAAATGTAAAGTATCTTTACACCATTTCAAAAGCAAAATAAGCCAGTTACCATGGTGAAAATACTCAAATTCCCATGAATTCCATTTATATCAGAAATATGGACTGCTTAATGGGCCAGTTGTATAAGTCTTGAGGAAACCTTGTACGATGTTTCTGTTGTTTAGGAAAGAAGGTAGTGTTAGAGAAATACCAGCTCTCGGGAGACCAGCCCTTCCACAGGCCAGGCATACTCTGTTGTCAGGGAGGATGCAGTGCTACCTGCTTAAGGATGGTGCCACCATGACACTCTGCTTGTTCACAGAAAGACTAAGGAAACCACTTTCTCCCTGAATCCCAGTGTCTTTTAGGACCAGTCCTGGGGTGATACACAGAGTTTCCTGCCGGGCACAGTGACTAAACACATAAGGTGCAAGTAGTACAAGCGAAATACAAATACAAGGGCTATGTAACTAATACAGCACTAATACAGCACTTATTCACAAACAAGTTTGTTTTTTCTTACAGATTGTCCCCTTTTTAAGGGGCAAGTAGATGCTCAAGTTTTTTGGCAGAGAAGAGGGGAAGCATGGTTTGTAAATCAGAGAACCTGCTTCCTCTCTGAACTCTTTCAAGCCCTGCGTCATTGCCTTGGGGGACTGTTACCGTAACCAAGCTCCAAGCGAGTCAGTCCTGCTGTCTAGCCACAAAAGCTTTATAATACAAACACTGCTGAACACTACTCCTGAGCATGGCAGATGGCTGCAATCAGCTACTGACTGACTACTGTGTTTGTCTCATGGTCTGGAAAGTACTTTTGGTTGACAGTAGATATCTATGCTATGAAGTAATGCTACTGAGAAACAACATATAGACATGGAGATAGGTACTGCCTCACAGGAGTTTACTAATCATTTTGCAGCACAGTCAGAGACAGCAGTAGGAGAGAGTTCTGGAAGATTTGGTTATGATTAATCTTTCATGGGGGATGAGTCCCTTCCTGTAGCTCCTTTGCTTCTGTCTAGTTTTGATAAAACCTTCACAGACGTGTTATAGTGTTCCCCAACAACCTGATAGGCTATTTCCAATTCCAATAGCTTTAAGCAAAATACCAGGCACCTTATCCAGTTTCCACTCAAACTTCCTTTGGAGTCAAGAGGAGTTTGTCTGAATGAGAACAAAGGATCTGAGTATCTTGCTCTACTTATCCAGAGGCTGTCATCACCAGCACCTGTGGGTGACTCTAATGCCACTGATGGCAGACAGCTTAAGATCAAAACCCCTCTCCCCTTCCAACTCAACTGCTTTTCCCATTAGCCCCTGCTCTCATTAATGTGCAGAGCTTTGTATCACAAGGACATCGTATAAAAAGTAGCAGAGCAAACATAGGTTGCTCCGATGGCAGGTGTGGGGATTTTTGCAGCACCCAATTTAAATCAGCAGCCCTTACACAGATGTCACTTGGTACTTGTTCAGCGTGGCTTATTAATACCAAGCCAGATTTCTGTGTGTCCTCTGTGTCTTACATGTATTTTGATAGCTCCTGAAGACCTCAGCTGGGGCCCAAACCCTTCTGTGTTGCAATGAGGCACACAGCCCCAGTCTTTATACTGCAGAGATTACTCCAATTTGTGGTTACTATCCCCGTCTCCACTCACCCTATTTTATTCAGTGGATGACTGAGTAGCTTAGTGCCTTCGCTTTGTGTTGGAGAAGCTCAAGTGATATAAACCTTTGCCTGATAGAAACTATCACTACAAAAGGTATACTTCTGTAACATTTTATAGGGAATGAAAGCCTTGTAACTAAGGTACAGCTATATTTCCATGCAAAGTCTTGTGTTCCACCTTGTGAAGAAATTAAAGCTGACTGACTTACTCCAGTTTCATCTTGTTTCTAAAGGTAAGTTATTCACTGCAACAACTGAAGTTTTATCACAGTATTTAGCTAATCAAGAGGAGATTTATGAATAGCAAATGTTGAAAGCAATGTATTTCCAGTAACCTATGAATGCATCTTGTCATTTAAATAATGGGCTTGCTGATGAACTGGAAGTATGCCAACTTGTGACCAAACAATAGCTGTAGATCAAACAGATCAATAATTTGCCCAGTCACTGCAGAAAATTGTTAGAGATACAGGAAAGGGACAATATTGTTTTCAACTGGTTATATTTGTCTTAGTCATTAATTATACGACTATACAACTATTATCCTTCAACACAAACAGATTGTGTTCTTCTGGTTCCAACTACCCACTGAGGCAATCGTAACCCTGAGTACTTTGTGCAAGCCAGTGACCATGGATGCAGAGGCAATGCAGACCCTCTTGCTCTGTCCCTTTAATATGCTTAATGATGCAAATCCACAGGTCACAGCTGACTATACGTTGCATGAAAAGGGTTGGTAAAGCAATTTAGCAGGAAATAAACCCCTGTGCATTCCAACTCACCCTCAGATAACTGGAGGAGCTGGGAGTGGCTGGGCTTAAATCCTGAGTGATGCCAAATTGGTCACTATGGGTCCAACAACTGCCGATGCACCGAATAGTGCGCTGTACTCCCGAGACAAATTTATGGACCTACACAGCTAAACCTGCAAAATTTAGCAGAGTCCCACTGAGCACGGGTCAGGTGGGGTGGCTGGTTACAGATGGACACAGTTCAATGAGACACCACAAGTTCAGGCACTTAAGTGCCAGATTCACTCAATAGTGTCCCACACCTGTCGGCCAGTCACAGTCTATGGACTCTCACAGCCTTATCAGGCAGCAGCCCAGCAAGAAATTGTGCAGCAACTCTGTAAGCAACTGAAAGCACCGTTAATAGAGCAACAGGATTAATAGATTCATATGGATTGCCAGTGATAAACTACTGTCTGCAGAAGTATATACAAGCATTAAGGTTACAAGTTACTAAAAGTGTTATTAATTACTAAAAGGTGACAAGCTACTACAAAGCGCTAAGTTGGTAAAATAATTCTCTAGAGACTTTCTAAGTTTCCGAGAAGATCCTTGGCTAAGTCTAAGCCTTAGTCTTACCCAAAGGTGCCCCAGTGGGGAGGAAGAGAGGCTCAGCCTGTCAGCTGCTCCCAGGGGTCAGAGGTCTGCGATGGAATCATTCCTGACGTATCAGTGATGGTGTCTTCCCTGACCGTGATGGTGTCTTCCCCAATTCCCTCCTTTCTTGGGGGTATTCTTATACTATTTTTTTACCTGCAAGTTGGAGCTTGAGCGACTCTAGTCATACCTTTAGGATGATTGGCGAAAGGCACTTCTGTTCCCCTTTTATGGTAAAAGTTACCAAAACTTAGAGATGTGTTCTGTAAGGGGGAAAGAGGGGGGTCAGTGGTGTGGAGTTATGGTTTGTCAAGGTCCACAAAGGGAGATGATTGTCTAAAGGGGCGCCAGCTGTCAATCCAGAATCACAAATAGACTATACATCAAGCCTTGTACCATACTGTGATTGAGACGAGCTGGAAAGCAAGCCTCCGCTGTCTCCCATCTCTTGTTTTTTACTTGATAAGCAGCAGACCTAGTAGAGAGGCAGCCTTGGAGAAGATTCTTCACATGCCAGCTATAATTTTCCCCTGGGATGGTCCTCAACACTGTACCTTCCTTTAGTGTATGTACACAGCCATTTTCTGATTTTTAGTTACCTCCAGCTATTACTCCACACTATGATATATGCAGCCCATGTAAATGTATCCCACAAAAACAGTGACAGTGTTGAGAGTAAACTGTAAGGTTATTAATGCAACTGCATCTATGAAGATCTTATAGCTCTGTATTATGACAGTTTGTTTTTAAAAAGTTGATTAATTGTGGAATCATTCATTAGAATGACTAACACTGATATTGGGAATAAAAAGCAGAGGGTACTTGCTTGACTCAGCTTTTCCCAGTTACCACTTTGCTCCCCTACAGGAAGTCTCACCTCTCTAAAATCTCCTCCATTTTATGTTTTAGTTGTCATTTTTTGTTTAGTGTAGAAGTGTGCAGCTATCACCACAGTGCTGTATAGATGTCTCATTTGATATAATGAGTAAGTAGGAACAAGAAGCCTCTTCCTGCCAGAAGTACCAGAGAACAAAATGAAAAAAGTGAGTTGCCTCACAGGTTAAACACTGTGCAATGTATGTCCAGCAGCTCTTTCTGGGTCTTGCCACTTGCACAGCATGTTGTGCAGGAAATAGTAAGAATGAGGAAGAAAACAATAAAGGTGGCCAAATGTATGTAGAGTGAAGTATAAAAATTAGAGGTAACATTAAGAAGGAGGAAAATTGAGAAGAGAGGGAAAGGAAAAGAGTGTGTTTTGGGGTAAAATGCTTTCAGGAAAGAAGTTTTTTAACAATGAGCAAACACTATTTTACTCTACTTTGTCCATCACCATAATCAAATTCCCCTTCTGCTGGAATCCGTCTGCAAGTTAGGAGGAACTTCTGAGTTAGGCTAACTTTTCAAGTCAGAAGAGGTAACAGTATGTTCTCAGCATGTTGCATCCTTTTCTGCCTTTCGCCTCATTAGCAACCAAATCTGTCAGAGCATATCTCTTAGGAGACCCTTTAACTTCTTAATGTATCCATTGCCTTTCACACAGATATTTCCCGTGCTGAAACCATGCCAGAGAGAGTTCTGAGAAATCTCCATCTGTTGTATGACATGCTGAGCACCAAGAGGTAGCTAAATCCCTTATCCAGTCTGACTTGTCAATGAGATGACTCTGCAGACACAACCTGAAACTTTGTGGGCTGGATTTCTCCTGCAGTCATATTTCCACTGAAAGACAGTTGCTTTTAGATGAACATGGGTCTGTGGGATGGCAGAGTCTGGTCCTCCTTGAATTCTTGTCTTTGCACTGTCAGTGACCTGCCTTCACACTGGCCAGTCTGGTAGCAGATGGTTTTGTCTCAGGGAAAATTTTTACAAGATGAACTGGAAGAGTTAAAAGTGGTGAGCCTGATTTCCCTGGATAGGAGCAATCCCTTTTCTTCAGCAGAAAACTTCCTCTCAATACTTGTTTGCCCATCAGCTGGTAAAAGAGTACTCTGAGCCAGATAAAGGACTTTGGAGTGCTACTACTAGTAATCAGTAGTCATATAATCTCCTGATTATGAAAACAGTGAGATACAGCTGCCCTATATCTTTGAAAAGTGGTACCAAGCAGATATTAACAGGGATCTATCAGATGATTTGCTCTCTGAAAAATCACCGCACTGATATAATTTAAACCAGATTTTTCTCACTTAAGTGTAGACAGATTTGAAAATGTTGGCCTGGATACTGTCAAGTTCTGCATATTATAGACTGTGTGAGATATAAAAAAACCACTCAAGATCTGCTGCTATCGTGCAGATGATTTCCAGAAAAACCAAGTAAAAATATAACCTTGTATCACACATTTTAATATGTCTTATTCTTTCCTTCTCCAGCTGGGTGGTTGTCTCACACAAATGCCAAGAAATGAAGTACAGTATGTACTGTACCTGTAGTTTATGCATCTATTATTTGTGCAGATTTTTTCCGGGAGTAGATCATTTTGGGCAGGAATTGGTTGCCAGCTAGGAAAGGAGAGAAGGAAAAACAAAATAATGTCCCTTAGGGTGGGTGGTACTAGTAAGCAGTACATTATTGGTCTGTACAGGCAGCAGGATCTGGGTTGGTGGTGTTGCTGACATCTTCTCTGAGCTCGGCAAGAGAGGAGAACTATTAAAGGAGCCACAAGTCCAGCATGCAATTAGGGTTAGGTAAAGGGATTAAGTAATCCTGCAATGGTTGCTGTTATATAACTCATAAGACTGTGCACAGGGAATGGAGATGTAACTTAATACTACAGCAGCAGTTCTTAACACTGTGACTGCCAAGGGTCAATTGCTATTCCCATTAAAAAATTTGTTTTGCAGCTAATTTAAAATCCAGACACTTCAATTCACAGCAGGCTAAATCTTGGCGTACACATTATTTTTTTTTCCATTTTGAAAGCTTAAACTAATTAGAAAACAATAAAAAAAGAATATAGCTACTGTTATCATTAATCTAGACCCAGACCATTCAAAACAGTGAAAGGAACTTGATGGTTTTAGGCTTTTATTTTCTCCACTTCACACAGGTTCAATTTATATCTCGAAGCATATATTGTCAGTCACTGTACTTTTCCTTTGCAGTCTGTCTACTGTTCTGCTTAATATACATTTAACTCGCATCCCATTAATTTATATTTAATCTGATATGGTAGTTCTGATTCTCAATACCTAATACTGGAACATTTGAAAGAATCACTAATTTATTGTGCTTTATAAGACTAATTTTTTTCTTGTTCTTCAGAATATTTTCCATTCAGGTTATTTTTTTAGCAGTGTTAATGACTACTTTGAGGCAAGATTTTTCATTTTTTAATTGTCATCTACCTAGAGATTTTTGCTATACTGACACTTAATTATAAAAATGCTCAGTACATGGAAAGAATTTCTGTTTATAATGCAAACCTAACATACACAACAGAAGGCTTGTTTGATTAAGATAACAGAATTGGATACTTTAGATAATGGCTTAATTCACACAGATTACACCTGGCCTATGGTCCTGAGCAAAGCTGCACAGTCACAGGGGACGTCTACGGGGTGATGTGCTCCACAGGTCATCCCCAGAGGAAGTCAATAATATTCTGTGGACACACATGTACCTCAGGATAACAGATCTACCACAGTGTAACAACATGGGAGCTGGAAGCCAAAGTTTTAACCTATCTCTACCCCTACTGCACCATTTGGAAAGATGAGGTATAGACAAGGCAGAGGCTAAGAAATGCTTTGTTCTACTTTTCTCAAAATAGCCACGAGTCTGAACACAGAAAATAAAGACCAAGGACGTGGTTCATTAACCCTGTTTTTTTGCTAATCTATGGAACTGCTCAGAACATACTTGAAAAACATGGAAATGCAAAAACTTACCAGTCTACCACAAAGAAGTTAGTCTTTTCTCCCCTTTCTCAGATAGCCTGATTAGGTTCAGCAGTACTTTTTGAGAAGACATATGGAGTAGGATGGGATCATAATTGTACATACAATGTTTCAGCTGAGTTGGGACAGTTAATTTTATTCTCTGTTTTAGTTCTTGTCACTGAGAATTATTAAAAACAAAATGAGCTTTGTAAACACAACTACTGAACACCACAGAATGCAGGGAAGATTATGTGATGCTGGAGGGTTATCCCAAATCAGATTATGGAAGTTTCATGTTTATATGAGTTGCATACATTTATAACCATTATTTTCACCAAAAAAAACCCATGTAAAGGATTATTTATAGGGTCATTTTACTTTCAAATGTACTTCTGTAATAGTGTTGTATGATATCCCTCCATATCTTTGCAAAATGTTTTATCAATCACATCTTTCATATTGTAATTATTGAACATGTTTACACTTCATATTATGTGAATTTACAGGAAAAGGAAAACAAAGCATTCATAACATAAGAAACAGGCTTTGAGTGCTAGGTGGCAAATGGCTAGGGAGAAGTAAAGTGAAGAAAGTTAGTAAAAACCTGTTGTAATCATTTGGCCCCAAGAGACATTTAATTTGTTTTTTGTTCCTATTCCTACCTATAACAACATTATTGGAGTTGATTTCATAGGTCAACTGTCACTAAGAAACTGCATATTTTATTTAGCTTATGGGTTTCAAACCTGTCAGAAAGTCAATATTTATCAGGGACACTACATTTAATATTTTTGTTTTCTACATAGCCTAAGCCACACTCTAAAATTGAGAACTTAAGTCAGTGGTCCACTCAATCTACCTCTATCTGTAACAGTGTGTACTGATTCAAACTGCTGGCTGCCAAAAGCAAGACAGAGCTACAGTCTTCTTAACTTGTTATTAAACTTTGTGGGCTTGTAGTAACTGGACTATTCATGATCAAATTCAAGTTTTGGTGGTGGTTTGGTGCTATTTTGGGACTTTCAGTCTAGGAAATGGAAAATTTGCATGTGTTTTGTAATACGCATTTCTTTGCTCAGTCACAGAAATAGCAATGGTACTTTCTTTAAAATCTACTACAATTTTGAAATTATTTAATTTTTAGGCGTAGCGAAATCTTTTTAGAAAGAACAAGAATCTAAATTCACCAGCATTCCGATTTGCCTTCATCTTGGTCTTCATTAGTTCTTCCATTTCTTGGTTTTAAGTTGCATTGAAAATGCCAGAAAAAGCCAAGGGAGAACCTCGTCCTGAGATTTCCAAGTGACTAGATTGGAAGAACTAGAAAACTCACCAAAATTCCTGTCTATCGCCCAACCAATTTTGCAGACTTGCTCTTGCCAATACTTACCCAAACTCAGCTGAAATTCCATCTGAAGTCTTTGAAGTCCTCTGGAAAAGTAATTAAAAAGATTGACTTGTTAATCACTCATTAACTCACAAGTAACTACTTGAAACATTATATTGTCACTTGGTTGAATAGGGCTGTTTCCATTTTCCTTGACGTTAGTGTTTTGACATTTGGGATTCTCAGAATCCAACATCAAGATCTAAATATAAATCACTGTTGTTTTTTTTTTTTTTTTTCTCCTAGTGAAACAGTCATGTATTTTTTCCATAATTGACTTCATGATGTTTAGACTTAAAACAGTCTGAGTTCAGCAACCTTGTCTCAGAGCTATCTTTCTGCAATGGCAGAACAGCAAGGACTTTTAAGAGACAGACATAGTATAGAAGCAGGGAAAGCAAAGCCAGTATGGAGTTGCCCTGATACAACCCTTTCATTGATGGTTTATTTTAGTGACAAGCTGCCCACAGGAGAAAGCCATTGTCATGAAGAGCTGTAAGTTTTAAAAGCCTTTTCTTTGGCTTTGTTTTTAATAGACGTTATCTGATAGCTCTCAAATGTAAGAGACAAGGGCAGGAAAAGAGGGTATAAAGATGAATCATCAGGCAAACATGCCAGTCTTCCTGCCGATCAGAGGAATTCTTCTGAGGTCAGCCACAGAAACCCTCCATCTGTATCAACAGCCCAAGAGAGAGTCAAGAGCACATGGAAAGGGCACAGGAAGGACCTGCAAATTGCAAGTGGTTCCTTTTGAGACTCATCAATGTCTTCTCACACAAAGTACCACATCAGTTCTGGGGAAGACAAAAACGTAGAAAGGAGTCCACAACAGCTGACAGCAGTTGTTAGAGGCAGCATCTTTTGTATGAAACAGTGGAAAGAGCAGGGATGCTGAGCAGATGTGATGGTGATTTTCAAAATATGGGAAGTTATAGAAAAAGCATGTGGACTCTTATATTTAGCCTTTTTCATAATACAAGAAAGATGATTTGCCAATTAAATCGAAAGGCAGCAGATGTGAAACAAATGGAAATATTCTCAGAGTTCCTGATTAACTTGGGGAACTCACTGACACTAGACATCATTGAGGTCAACAGCCTAAACCTAAGCAAATCCGAAAAAAAGCGAAAACCCCGGCAGCTAATGTCATGCCTACCTCCAGGGACTCCCCATTCTGCAGAAAGCATCTGTTTCACTTAGTATTTGAACAGCAAATTGGTTAAGATGTTCCTTGTGATATAAACAAGCAAGGTCATGCTTGCAGAATGTGGTCTTCAAGTAAGATTAAAAATACACTTTAAAAATTGTTATAAAAATGGCAAAATTACCTGTGATTACTGTTTTTTTTTGTAGCATTTTGCTATCAAACATTCATTGGAAATTGCTGTTGGAAACTTTATTCTGATTTCCTGGGGCAGCCCTTGTCTCCCTGTGCTGTTTTCAGGTAGAGGAGGAGAGCTTTTGCTGCCTCTTGTGTGAGTCTAGATTAACAAGCTGGCTAACTGCACAGACATTTACTAAAAACTTAAGAAAAACAAGGGCTGAAATCTATGTTTAATATTCCAGCTGTCTGCTGATTGAAGAATAAAGTAAAAATTTAAATGAGCTCACCAAAAATAATGAAGTCTGGCTGAAAACCAGCTGGGCAAGAACAGAGTTTAAAATCTGGAGTTACTCTGAGTACTAAATCTGATTCCAGTAAAGCTTTAGTACGATTCCAGCAAAAATCCAATTTCCCTGCTGTTGTTTTCTCTGGGAACTACTTTTTAAAACCAGTTGTACCCATGCCATCCCTTCCAGAAAATGGTTTGAAGTAGATATAAATAAGGATAAGATTTTGACCACCATTTTCCCTTTTGAATGGCCTGATAATTGGTACAGGCTTTATGAACACAAGAAATAGTTGATGCACCCCTCAACTGGTTTTATTTATCCAAAAACTCATATCAAAGGAAATGAAAACAAGTACTAGTGCCTAAAAACTAATCTAAACACCCAGCTGCAGAACAGAGCAACAAGGGGTTGTGTTTTAGTTAAATCTGGGCCTCCAGATCACAATGAGTAGGCACTGCCCTAGGATTAAGCACATGTTTCTTTGATACACGATTTATTGATTAAACTTCCTATTGGAAGCTTTTGCTCCATCAGAAGAACCTTTATGAGTTTGTTGCAGAAGGAGCTGATAGCAGCGATTCATCCAAAGCAGGTAACATTGAACCATGCTAGAACTGACGCAGAGAGAGCACAGGTGCTGACTTGGCTGAAATGTTTGGTATAGGTCTGAAATGAAGGATATATGCAAACAAACAGGTGAATTCTGTGCAGTTTATCTGAATTTATGTGCCCCAATTACTTGTCTGGGACAAAGCTGAATGTCAAATCCACAGTGTACTGAAAATATTTGGCTACATCAGAAGTATTTAAAAACATAATGTATGTAAAAACACACATTTGCCTAAGCAGAAGAGAAAGTTCTTTGAAAAGCAAGCTGATGCAACAGATACTTCTGTAAAATGGATCCCTTAGTTAAGAGTGAGCAACAGATTGGTCTCAAGAAAAACCCATTAACATTATAAAGAACCCATTTTTGATGTCCACAGTTCATGACACTGCAAGGAAATATGCCCTAATAACTGCAAATCAGTATATTGTTCAGTAGAGACTAACAAAAAAATTAGCTCTATCCTAGAGAAACCAGGACACAAGTTGATATGAAGTGTTCCAATAAATTGTGAAAATGTTAGCAGACATAAAAGTGCATTAAACAGAAAACCAACAAAAGAAGGGAAAAGATGTCTTTTGAATGTTTTGATCTCATAGCCAAAGTAGCAGTGCAATAAAACTTTCAGTAATAACAATCAATGAAAAATTTGTGAAAAACATTTGATATGTTGTAGGTTAAATGACAAAGTCAACACAGAATGTGTGAAAAGAAATACCTGACCTGTGACAGTAGAAGAATGTTGTTACGGTTTGTAAAGCAAGAACAAATAAAGGGTGGCTTAAACTAGCCACATTGGAAGGGAAGAAAACCCTATACAGCAAATGACTTTGAAATACAGAATTATTGTGGCTGTCATCAAGTCACAGAAAAGGTGACATGGAGTAGTTGTACAGCCAGTGCAACAGTGGGAGTTGTCCTTCTGAAAGCACACTCAGATATGAGCTGACTAGAGAATTCATTTTATTCCAAACTAAATGAATGCTTAGTACAACACAAAGAACTATGAAAATTAAGCCCTTCTGATAAATCACCAGTGCATGTTGTTGGTAGATTAGACCATATGCTCACAGGAAGGAAAAACATTGCCCAGAACTATTTAAATTGCTACCATTACATCAGCCCCAAATTATAAAAATAGCAGAGAAATTTTTACAGATAAAGTCATCCTTAATTCAGCAGAAGGAAATGGATTGCACAAAAACATTATTGCAACAGAAAACAGACTTTTATTGCCCCCCCAAGGTCTCAGGATATTAGCAGGGGCTTAATGAATGCAATCACAGAACAAAAATGCAAGCAATACATTTGCCAGGAAGCATCCCATTGTCATTGCTACCAAATTTGGAGGTGACCTTGGAGAAAGAGCTGGAAAATTGAAAATAAATAAATACAAAGGAAACGTCATTATTAAAAGGAAAATGTATGAAAACATGCAGCTGATCAGAGTCATTTAAAAAACTCAGAAGGTCACAAACTGTTAACAAAACATGAGAAAGTGAAGGTTGTTTTTGATACATATGCTTCAACATTTTAGAGAAAGAGATGTTTTAGAGAAAGATACAGTGATGGGACAAAAATCAAATGATGCTACATTTGAATACAATAGAGATAGAATTTTCCACATAATTTTTGGCAAATTTTCCACAGAGAAGTGAAACTCTTATCTTCATTAAAGTGAAGAACTACAGAGGTTGCATTATTGCCTTTGGCAAAGATGGGTAAGACCAAAAGAATTGACAAGTTTCTGAGCTATACTGTTGAACATTATAGGGCTATAGGTTACATGATTTGTCATGAAAACAGTTCATCAAAGGGCCATTTTCCAAAACTGTAGTTTCCACATCTATTTTATATTTCTTTGTTCATAAAATAACCAATGACATTTTAAACATTATTTGCATTTTTCCTTTAACCATTTAATTTTTACAACATTAGATTATTTATTGAAAGGGAAGTTTTCATGTTGGAAAAATAATTTTTGTCTGGAAAAAATGTAAAAGAATTTTTGAGATAATTTCAGGAACTATGTAGACAAATATTTCATGCAATGTTACAGGGAAGTAAAATGGGTCATTTAAGCAGTAGGAAATTAGGAACAACTTTAAAACTGCTGTTTTGCATGAAATATTCAAGGAGCTCTAGCTAGAAATATTCAACAGCTCTGGAGGTGCATTCTGTTCCCAAAAGACTACTGTATTCCCAAAGTTTCAGTAAGTCAAATCATCACTCTGTGTTTACTTCTTCTTCCACTTCTTGTCTGCATTCTCAATAAGAATCATATTCTCTGAGACAGGATTTGATCCTTATGAATTCATATGACATCTATCACAGAAAACCTCCAATATTAAGTGCAATCTAAAACCACCAGAGCAATAAAGAGGGATGAAAATGCCTTTTAATGTGTACTTCTTCCATATGCTAAATGCCAGATGTTCAACAACAAACATTAAAATAATGTTTCCATTAGCTAGCATTGTATTGCAGTTGTCCCCATGACACATTTCTGAAATCTTTGTAGAACATGTAGGAAACAGCCACTGCCCTAGTAAATAACTCAGTGTAAACACTTTCATTTGTGAAAAGCAGATGTGTTGCTCACAACTGGAATTGCAGAAGACTAGTATCAGACACCTAGCCATAAAGTGAAATTTCTTTAGGTTTTATCAAGGCAACTGAAAAGGAGTTGCTTTTAGAGTAGGACATTTGAGCAGGCAGCAAGATGAGATCACAGGAGAAAGCAGGCATTTCACTGCATTTTCTTCAGGGCATGTGCAGAAGGCAATTTGAGGAGGATGAGCTTCTGGATAGTAAGAGGCAAGAAGCTGGGTACTACTCTCTTCATTCCCAGTGATAGAACAGAAAGTAGCCAAAAGCAATTGAAAATACTTATGTTAATACACAGCAATCCTTGAGATCTTTTTGTAGTCTAATATTTATCTAAAGAATAATACTATTTGTTTTGTCATTTTGGCTTATCTGCCAAAGTTAGCTGAAGCCAGTCCAGAAAAGACAGGGTAGCTCTTATCTAGTACTTCTAGCTGTCTTTCTTGAAGACAAAAGAGCAAAAAGATCAAAGTTCTGTCATCAATAAAGGCTTTTTTATTTATAGACTTGTTTGTTTGTTCCACAGGTGCTACTCAGTGCAGCCATGTCTCATCATTAAAAAAAAAAAAAAAAAAAAAAAAAAAAGGAGAAGGAGAAGGAAAAAAAGGGCTCCTACTGAAGGAAAACAATGTTTTTTCCTTCTCAGTACACAATTTTCTCTGAGGTCAGCCAGGTATGTGGGACTTTTTGTTTTTCACACAGTATTGCGATTTGCTTCCCGTTGACAGGAAATGTTAACTTTTGTAGTAGAAATATCACTTGCTTTGGAAATGGTAATATAACTAGTGCTCTGAAACAGATTTTGTTTGAATTGGTGTAAATCTGGAATAATCCCAGAAACAAAAGGATAAAAAATATTTCTGAGAAAAACATATTTGCTACAATTTGGAAGTCTCCCTTCATCTTTGTTAATTATGTGTGTTAGTTATGACGTGCAGTAACCTGAGGTATAAGTTGAGAACAAATACTACCTTTTCAAGAGCAAATAGAGCTTTATAAAACATGCATAGGGACTCAGTTTAGTAATCTTGATGGTGGAGAGGCTCTAGAATATTCACCATCTCCATAAATTAAATACATATTTAAAAAACAGTTTGCCCAATATCAGTAAGTAATCATGTTCAACTAAAAGGAACAAAATACTAGCAGTATATTTCTGAGGATTTAATAAAGAATTTGTAGCGTAGAAAGCTGATGCTTTTCCAGAGCCAACCAGCTACTGTGTGTCCTTGATGTCTGTCTAACCTGCACCATTTATAAGAAAAGCTACAGTCTCATCTTGAAGTTTTTTAGTAGGAATGTGTCAAGAAAAATTCTCAGGTGTTCCAGCCGCACAGTGCTCTGAAAAGATCTTTCCTGACAGTCTGGAAACACAAACAGAAAGGTATTTATGAGGGAATGGGATAGCTGCTGGTTTGTTTTGGGGTTTTTTTTTAATTCTCTTTACTGCACATGTCCAGTTTCCAATGAGTGAAACCAGCAGCAGACAATAGAGGAGCTACTATACTCCACAGAAATGCAAAGGAAAGATCCCAGGTGGGATCAAATGGGCATAATGGAAACCAGAAACATTCATGTTTCCAGATGTGGCACTTTCTCTAGCAGAGATGACATCTCCATCAGAGCAAACAGATCAATAGTAAAAACAAGGCCTCTCTTTATGTTGCTGCACCTGGTGGTCTTGTGTTTTCTTCCACACATTATGCTGGTCATTACTTTCGTTCTACACACTCATTTTCATTACACACTGAAGTCTTTTTCCAGGCTGGCTAGGCAAAGTGTTATTTGGGACACATTATCATACATTTTAGACTAATATGTTTGACATATTTTTCATTAATCATTGAAATATATCAGTAAAGATCTATGATTGGGAAGGCATGTTTTTTTCTGTGAAAATAAAAGAAGATACCCTGTGCATGGGAAAAGCATGTTCAAAACTTTGCCTTGGGCTTCTCTGTACTACTTTGGAGCCTCATCTTGGATGTTTTTACCCCTCCTTGAGCCTCCTTGGAGGGCCCTCTTCTCTCTCTGTCCTTCGTGTAAGCAAGGTAGCTTTTCTCCACAAGTTCTCAGCAGCTTACTTCTTTTTTGGCACAATTCCTGCCACTGATTTAACTCAACAGCTATTCTGTGCTCTAGTTGCAGATGTAATGGGCATGGCTCAAGTGACTTTAAACTTGTAATGGTTCTTGAAGCACCTGGGGCTTAATCAGATTGTTCCCTATTTGAAGCCCTCAAGAGGACAGACCACATTAATGAACCACCTTAAGATGTCCATTGCTCTGGTCCTCAGCCCAGGACTGGTCATATCTGTGTGTTAAGCTCTTCTGAAATAGAAGAGATTTTTGTGAAAACAAGCCCATGCAAACCCTAAGAACATGTCACCTCAGTTACTGATTTCTTTAGGTTACAAGAAAAGCTTCTCTCCTGTTACTGTACAGTTCTAAAAATCCAGATATCTTTGAGACTTTTTCCTTTTTGTGGGAGACTATAGTCTACAGACAGAATTTAATATAATGCTTTCAGTTTTTCACTAATGCAGACAAAATACTGAAGCAGCCCTTGTTTCATTCTTCCTCAGTCAAAGGGTTTTTTAATAGTTAAATGCCAAGGTGAACATTTCTGACATTAGGTCATTTTGTTGTTGTTGTTGTTGATATTAGTTGACTATCACTTCATTTTGTCTATAACTCCTATCCAATTTGTTTCTGTCCCAAACGTGCTCACCAGTCAGGCGCTCACTGTTAGCAGAGCCTTCTCAGTCAACAGAGGAAGAGGCGTGCAGGGTCACGTTTAATATGCTTGCCCTGGTCTGCATTTCATTACCCAAGAAAAGGAGTTCAGGTTAACTGCTCCGTGATGCATCCCAACAGGAAGTGGCTACATATTTCTGCTTCAGCTCATGATCTTAATTTCACCATGTTAAATATATTGTGCTAATATTCATTCACTGCGGACATCTTAAGTTGCCCTCCAAAGTTTCAAACTACTGTTGTATTAGATTGTTCAAAATTATATCAAGTTCATATTTCCAGATACTTCTGGGGTTTTAAAATATATTTAATGCAATTAGCACAAGGAAAAAGAGTGAAAATACACACCTGGAGCGTTCAGAGCAGTTACACCAGAGTTAAATTTGGACACAATTTCTCCAGGGAAAACTGGTGATCAGCAGACAGAGTGTGGTCTGTGTATGAATTCTTTGATGCTTCACTGCAGAGTCTGGTTATATGGTCCAGAATGCAATTCCTATTTAGACTAACATCAAAACATACTTCGTTCAATGAAAAAGGTGACATTTTTGCAAAACATTCCTGAAATCTAGAGACATTAGTGGAAAACATGAGCATTTTATGCATTTGTGTAGCAGTCATGCATATGCAATATGTATGCACAAAATACCATGCATATATTCTGAGAGACAGATTGTGTTTTCTGCTTTAAAATAATATCTCTGATACTTTTGAAATGCCAGAATGTTAAAAAGTATTGCTATTTTCTGATGAGCAAGGGAAAGTAGTAAACAGATGCAATATCCTTTTCCTAACTGTTGATCCGATATATTTTGTACACAAGGTGGAAAGAAACCTGTTCTCAGAAAATGATAAGAGCTTTGGAATAGGGTTTAGGTGTAAGTCATGCTTACCAGTTGAAAAGAGTTTTCAGTCCACTTGGTACAACAATAATACTCAAGCTTAGGGAACCATTTTTCTCCCTCCTAAATATGTTGTAACACCAGCATGATTTTAACAAGACAGCTCTTCGTTTTTATTTCTTTCACTCATTCCTTGGGTTTGTTGCCAAGAGCAACACAAAGAATGCACCAGGGTGTCATAATAATCCTCCATTAAATCCCTAGTATTTGAATTTTAATGCTATAATTCAACAGCTGACAAAAGCCCATTGAACAGGTCTAAGGAGAGGAAAAGAGCTGGTCCCATTTTCTCAGGGGGTGATGCTATAGCAACATGGAATGAATTTGGGGTCAGGGAACAAGCTGTCTCCAAGCTTTGTTTGCATTTCCTCGCTAAAAGTAGAATCTGGTGTTATAAATTTTACCAAAATACGTGGTTATTTGGAGCTGCATGAAGATTGTTCGCTCTGTAAAAACCTTTTCCTAGTAAAAAAGGAGTGGAGGCAACCAAACCAGCAGCCAGAAAGACAGCAATCTAACAGACTACATTAGAAAGTGGCAGCCTAAGAATTATTTCACAGTCCCTCTTCCTTCTCTGCTTCTTTCTCTACCTTCCAGCGCAAGCCCTGTACAAGAACTTGAAATGATGTAACACAGTAAGTCCATTTTAAAGAAATAGCACAAAGACAGCAAAGTCAATAATGGTGGAACAGAGACCTCTTATAATCATCAAAGACCTCTGGAAAGTCTGGTATGTCATTTGTTATGCTTAGCTGTCCTCACAATGAAGGCTTTTGTGCTCTGGGGAATGTTGTTCAGTGGAGACAAATGAATACACCTGGAAGACAATTGTCCATTGTGCAAAACATTGCTCATTGGGTGCAGTGCAGCCCCCAGCCTCACCACTATCTTCTCCCCAGACCCCCCTCTCTGCTAAGGGCTGTAGTGGCTGTGTAGGTGTTTTCAAAGTTGGTTTTAATGGGGATTATTGCTCAGGGTGTCTGTAGGTAGTAGAGTATATTGGCACCGTTTTTCACAGTACTGTGAGGTACATTTTAAAGAAGGCAGCTGATGTATTCTTCTCATTCAAAATAAGCAGAGATTCATTAAATAATAGTGATATAATGAGATATAAACAATTAGAAACCATGAAATGTGCAATTCTCTGTGTGGAGATACAGATTTTGTCAGTGAAAAAAACTATCAATGCTTTATTGCATTTGAGATCATTGAGCTTATTTCTCTATACTTCCACTTTAAAACCCATTGCTGATCACCTGTAGCCAGACAGCTCCCCAGGTGCTCTGCTGCTGGAGTGTGCTGCAAGGACGTCTCATGGCTGGCACTTCTTGTTCAGGCTGTGAGATGAGGGACCAGTCAGCACAGGGAGTATGGGTGTTAACAGCCTGATGTAAGGTGGGTGGAATGTGTGTGGCAGATGAAATGAGGCAGCTGGGATGGACGAAAGAGGAACTGCTGTGACAGTAGGGTGGAGAAGTGAGATAGATGTTTTTGAGGCCTTTGAGAGGTATGTGTATAGGAAAGAGCAGAATGAGTAGCAACTGGCACAGCAGCAGTCCCTCTTGCAATTGATGTGCCTAATAGCGCCTTGGTCCCACAGATGCTGGTGGTGGAGTACAAGACACCTGGAGTAGGGAGGAGGCTGCCTTGAACTGCAGTAACTGGCATCTTACTGACAGGGTGGCATTTTCTGCCTTTCGTGCTCATCCTCTTATAAAGGTTTGGTGCACAGTGAGAGAGCTAGGAAGCCTTCCTCCTTCCACCCTCCCACTCCAGACCTCAGTAGCAAAGGCTTTCTGCAAGAAAAACAGGACAATGTAATGTCTTCCTCTGCAATTCCTAACCTTTTCTTCTGCATGCTTCTGGATGGGGAAGCTGCTGAGAAGTCAGTGAACCACTCCTCTCTTCAGCATACCTCTGTGACAAAGCAGTATTGCCCTTATTCTGTTTGTCAACAAATTCATTACAATAAATTATTGCTTTTCCAAGCCTGCATTTCAAACTTGTATAGGCCCAACTTGCACTGCAGATACTATGTGTAATGCACATGACTGTTGCTAGGCTGTCCACACACTGCTTTCTGGAAGTGGTACATCCATTTCTGATCTGCATAATGTAAGCATCCATTTTCTGTCCACTATTACACCAATATTATTAAGCTGCTCATTCACAGTCCTTTAAAACAGAGCACTTTGTGCCTGCATTTTCTTTCCTGTGTCTGTGAATTGCTTTCTAGTCAGTTTTGCTGTAACCAAGATGAACAAATTTTATGAAAATTCCATTCTTTCACCCTATAAAGGATTGTTTTTCAATAGAAAAACTGTAAGCGCTGAAGCTCTATTCCAAAAGAGTTCAGCTCACTTGACTTTTGGGTCTTTAAAGCAGGAATGATTCCTGTCAGCCTGCTAGATCTAAAAGGGAAGCAGTTCATGTGCAAACAGCATTCCATCATTATCCTGAGAGGAATCCCACTGGGAGAATAAAGAATAGCCATAGGAGAAAATTTTTGCAGTAATGGCATGTCATTCCCTTGACCCTCTGCTGAAGTGTTCACTTCTATTATAGCTCAGGCAAGAAATATAACATTTTATTGTCTGAGATTTCCAGGCAAACATTCCTGAATGGGGCGAGTTCTCATTGGGTAATAATCTACAGGACCATCCAAGACAAAACAAGAAACTCCACTGTCATAACTTTAAAGCCTGGCAAGCTATGAACTGTGAAGATCCTTTGATAACTGTTTTTTATTTAATGTCCTCTGTGTGACTGAACTGATTTACATACAGAGCTTATTAGGTTTATATATTAGCTGCACCCGTTCTGGTTATTACAAGTAATGAAGAACAGAGGCAGAGTTTTGGAAGGTTTGCCAAGGCTTTGGAGCACCTTTTTTTTTTTCTGGAATTGTGGATTCTGCCGATAAAATGAAAGTCTGACAGCTTGAATTAAGGAGTTACTGATCTTCTGCAGCAATCACCTGTTTCTCTGAAATTACCCTATCATGGTATAAATGCTGACACAATGTGACTGAACTGGTGGCCTCCTCTTCCATCAGCAAAGTTTATCAGGATGCACGAATGACACTGCCTGGGTCAATTCTTCACTGAACAGCATTCCACTATTTAAATACAGATGCTCTTCTGCTAGTCTTGGTGCACATTGAGGTGGCTTGGAAGAGCAATATGCTCAGGTTTCCAGTATGCCAAACACACTCATGCAAACACAGACTGAAAATGCCAGCCACCAACCCTTAGAAAAATGCTGCTTGAAGACTTCCTTATTTGACAACACTGCTATTGGCAATAAGTCTTAGAATTAGCAAAATAAATGTCTTCAATATAAACCGGTTATATATGCGTTGGAGAGGGAGAATTTAAACTGAAACAGAATGGATCAAGACGAATCAAGACGGAAAAGAGGGCTCACTGCACTTATAACACCGGGTATGTCTGTGTTGCTTTTGCACACTCTATGTTGCCAGTGAGTGTTTAGATAGAAGTGAGACTTAAAAGAGTTCCACAGCAAGGTTCACTCTGTTACTTACTACATAGAGGAAACGCACAGAGGGAGAATGGGGTTAGAATCAATTTTTAATGATTCACACAAGGACTGGAGGTGCAGAAATGTAAGGGAGATCCTCCTGTTGGATCACATGGGTCAGAATGGACTCCCTTGCTTTCTAAACTCCTTCTCAGAGAGGCGTCCGGGTGTGACTGGATCCACTCCTAGTCCCAGACTTGGTCAGTAATTTATGGGCAAGGGGTTACATGTGTTTATAGCTAAAAGGTTATATGTGCACATCCAATTCTCTATATCATTTAGCTAAGATTTAAAAGTTTCATCATAGACTGGTACTGAGCTGTAGCTGCAGAGCTGAGCTCTGAAACTGCAGTGGCTGTATTTCAATTATCTCCACTTCTAGTGTGTGTAGGGTACAAATATCCTTTCAAAGGTTCACCATTCCTGTTATGCAGGCCAGTTGCTGCCCAGGGAGAATTCAGATTGTGTTAGTCCAGTGATGTGGTTGGTAAAAGATCTCGTTGCTTTAAGGAGCACCCTAGAGAGGCATCTCTGCTAATGGGGAGATCACTGCCATGGAGCCACACTGCTTATCAGGGAGAGCTCCAAAAAGGCTCACTTAGGCTGTCAGATTTATGTGATAAAGTGGTTGGCACAGAGTCAAATTGCATATAATGGGAGAGGTAGGTATGAAAATCCTCGTTGCCACAACTTATCAGTGTTGCTCTGCTCAAGCCTTTATCTCCTTTGGAGCCTGTACCAAACTGCTGCTGGTTTGGTTAAGGTGGGTTGAGTGAATCCATCATGCTCTGCTGAGGATTTGTTATGATCAGATAAGCATCAGCCTCAGTCTAAAGACAGCTAATTTCAGCATACAATATTAGACTGGTGCTGAGCTGTAGCTGCAGAGCTGAGCTCTGAACTGCAGTGGCTGTATTTCAGTTATATCCACTTCCAGTGTGTGTAGGGTACAAATATCCTTTCATGCTGAAGATAAGTCTGCTCCTCACTGTCTGTGGAAGTCTTATCTCACCCTCTGTTAGCTGGGTGTAAATTTTGTGTATTAATTTTAGTTCTGTTTAAAAATCTGCTTAATTGTGTTTGTTTATCAAACAAACGTCTACTTTTTAAAAGTCATCAAGTGATGCTTGAGGCAAACTTGGCTAGGAAAACAAAGTGGCCACAGTCGTAAAGATTTTTCTATGGCCTTGCCTAAGAAATTTTATCAAGTAATTCACAGTGATGATTTAAAAGAGAATAAAAAGACCTGTTAGAACTAATAAAAAGTATGCAGCAGCACCTCATCCTCAATAACATTAATAATTTCAGTGTAATAGAACAGTGAGCTCAGTCTCACAGATCAGTATCTCTTGTGCAGGTAGATAAGTATTAATAAGAACATACTAAAACTTGAGAAGTAGAAGACATAGGATAGTTCTTGGCCTTACGTTCTGTCATATAGAAGGCAAGCGTTAGGACTCAGGGTTACTATGACTGCAACACTGCTGATTTCTGTAAAAGGCAATATCCAAGTGTTAAAAAGTCTGGAACTGGTGTTACTAGAACCCAAAGAAAATATTTCATATTATTCTTTGAATATTTTCTTCAGCACTTGCATATGGCTTCAGAAGAAAATCATGCATTTCTAAAGCATTTAAAAAATTCCTGCCATGGATCCATGATGGTAACCTAGTCTTTGACTGCCCCTATGATGTCTTGGCTCTAGGTCTAACTCTTCCCAGAGGTGTTCCCATCAAAATAACTGATTTCCCATTTTGGAAAGACACAATCTCTTTAAAACAAGTCTCAGGGAAGAAAATGGATGGTACATGTATAAAAAATATGATGCCTAGAATGAGGTCAGTGTTGGAGTTCACAGTCAAGGGCTCTCAGAATTTACCTAAGTGTCTTTCTTCAAGTTTTCTATGGTCCACCACATAAGGTTATCAGAGAAAAGGATCCTCTTCCTATCAAATGCCAATCACAATCAAATCTGTGATCACAAATATGTCGTTGTGCTTTCTCCTCTTTATTTTCCATTTCTGTGACAAGCTGACTTACTTCTTCGAGCAGACATGTGTGAAAATTTAGCTGGGAAACAGAAAGGGACCTCTTTCACACTGAAGGTGCTGCTGAAGCATGTGGATATTCCTAAAGGAAGACTATTCTCATAAATTCATGTGAGAGTGGCCCTATGCGCTGACCCTCCACAGATTCCCATGAAGAAATCTGACCTAGTCTAATGGAGATTAGAAGGTATCAATAATACTTTTCTGAATTAGTCAAAGCAAGGAGGCTGGTGAGATTAGAGGCAGGACATTTAGCTGGTGCCATATAATCAATAAACCTACAGTGCTACCTTTCTCAGGTGGTCTGACCTACTCTTTAACATGAGGACCAGCTGAGGAAAGTCCATAGTGAGAGTCATTCAGGGTCTTTTAAAAATTACAAAGGTGAAAAAGCTGGAAATTCAGTCATTTAGCTTGCAAAACAGGAGTTTGAAAGGAAACACAATAAAACCTTCAAACAAATCACAGGTTATTGCAGAGAGGAAAGGGATATTCAGTTCTCCATACCATTGCCAGGCTTAAAAAACATCCCTGACTTCCAGTGCAGCAAGGGAGTCCATACTGAACATACGTTGAACATTCTTACAGTAAGGGTAATGAGGGACTGAGAAAGATTACCTGTGAAGTTTTGGGAATCTCCATTAGTGGATGTCTTAGAGAATATAATACTCAAACATTTGCCAGGTGGGACCTGTTTGGTGTTTGGCTGCTGGCCAGTCTGAAACCACCACACTGATCCTCCCTTGAGACATGGGGTGGACCAGATGATTTCTTTTCCTATGCTTCTGTGGTGTTGTGGGGTTTTTCAGTCTCAGTACTGAATGGGTGTTTATATGGTCTGCATTGCTTAATGACAGGCATCTAGCTTAGAATACCTCATTCCTTTATTTACCAGAACTACTCTTTCATCTTAACTCAGTTCCTCCTAGTTAAAGCTGGAAATAACATTGCCATACTTTCAGCATCTTGGTGGTTATATACATTTTTGCATTTCAGGAATGAATATGGGACCTCCCCATAGCCTGTGGATGTGAAACACATAATCCTGATCCACTTCCTAAGCCATCAGAGACTATTTTTCAGGGCAAATACGTATACATTATTCCCCACTAAAGATAAATTATGGCAAAGGAATAGGGTATAAGGCATCCCAAAGAGAACGAGAAACATAGTGCCTCCTTTTTTTTTTTAAGTTTGTTTTGGAATTTGTTGGTGGCAACTGGGGCCAGGTTAACAGCAATCTCCTGATGTTACTTATCTGTCAAATGAAAGGAAAGTTATTTCCCATGATGAAATCAACAGATGTGAGTTGCACCCTGGAAAATCAACCTCAGGTCAAGCAAGTACTCCTTGACAGTGAGCAGTAAAAAAAATAAATCAAGAACCATTTAAATTACATTTCTGGTTTAACAAAGCTGGGATTTTTTTTACCCTTTTCTCAGAGCCAACATATTTGCTAACCAATAATAAGTTTCTGTGAGGAAGAGATGAAGTTTTTGCATTATTGAAGTTATGCAATGTTTTGCTATGTGTTTGGATGAGCACACATAGCCATGTAAACGAAAGCTGATTTGGTTCCCTGTCTCTGTTCTGAGAAGGGCAAACATGGACTCAGATCACTCCTAACAAGGACTACTGCATTGTGGTACAGAAAGTGCTCCCATGTTTCCATCTGGGAAATTCTGAACTGGAATATATGTATGTATGCACTGCATAGATGGCTAACACATTCAATCAGAAACGTTTTTAGGTGCATCAGACTAGATGCAAAGATTTGACTCCTGCAAGTATATGCAGTCATCCCAGGATGTCTGTAGAGGCAGCTCACACCAGTGCTCTGGCCACTGGTCCAAGATCTCTGGACACACAGTAACCCATCAGGAGCTACTGTCTTTGTCTGGTCTGGCAGCAGGACAGCCCCTAGACTCTCTGAACAAATGACTACATCCCTTTTTTCCCAATGTAATTACATTTTGGGCTAGGTTAGAAGAGGGGACATGTCAGAAAAAGCAGGATAACTAGTTGCCCTACACAAAATAAAAATTAATAAAAGGTTCTGAATTCCCATTTAGCTGTATGTGTTTCAGCCTACATAATAATTAACTGCTACATGGTTCAGGGGTAAAAAAAAAGTCCTTATGTTCACATAATTGCACAAATATTCAGATAAATAATGTATTTCTTGGTTTTCTTTGGACTATCATTTTAGAGATCAGCTTACTGGTTTTAAAGAGAACTGGTCAGTTCCCATCTTAAATGGTGAGCGTGTTTTCAGAACCATAGCCCTTAAACTGGCATGGAATAATACAGTATTGTCATCTGAAAATGACAGTCTTTAACTTCTTGATTTGTAATGGTATTTCCCATTCTCCCCAGCTTGTCTAGAGACAGAAAAAAACCTGAGGTCTTGCCCTCCATGTAACTAATCTCCATTTGTAGAAGAACTGCAGGAGCATAGCAAACATACAACTTAAATTCAGTAGTGAAAGTACTTTTCTTTGCTTTACCTTAAGAAAGTTACTGTGACAGTATGAACAAGCAAGTGAACCTGACAGAAATTTGGGATAGTCTGTTGCTGTGATGTTGCAGTCTTTAAAGCCAAGTGATATATTTTCCTTCAGCTTGGTCAGTCCAAATCTTAGATTTTAGGAAGTCTTCAGATTCTAGTTTTTCAGCTGCTGTCCAAGCTTTGTATGTTTATCCTGATATAGAGACAGTGGGACCAATCGTCTTCTGAAATGAAATTATGAAAGGAATAGTTATGCCAAGTCAGATTCCAAGGTTTAAGGTTTCTGGGTTTTTTTTTGTTTTGTTTTGGGTTTTTTGTTTGTTTTTAATAATTTATTTTCACACATAAGAAAAGATGAGCCACACACAAGAGCTGTACTCTGCAGCTGGATCTGCTTCCAAGTCTGAATCTGAAGGTGGGATACGGACTTGTTATTTTTAGCCACAAAATATGTGAACCACAAAAGTATGTAAACTACACACATATATTTGCCTGTTCTTTTCAAAGGAATTCTCTTCATTGCAGTAAAAAAAATATTGCCCACAGAAAGTTGGCAGAGCAGTAGCCCATGTCCCAGCAGATGCCTATGGAATGTTCCTGACTGCTTTGCATGCTAAAATGTGTGGCTTTATAAATAGTGTTAAAATATTCAACACTATTTTTTTTTTTTTAAAGATTAAAAAAACCACAAATATATTCCCCCAAAAGCACATGTAGTATGGACAATCAACAATGTGTTAATAAACTGGCCATTCCCTAAGTACTTCTCTCATTTGCTGCTTTACAAATGCAGAGTGGGCTCAGTTAGGTCAAACAGGACTATTTGATAATTAAAGTAATATTTGGGGAGAATGTAGTTGATGCAATATGGTGCTTATTCATCACCACTTTCATATCTAATTGTGAGCATAGGTCTAGATTCAGGAAAGTACTTAGCTGAAGACATAAGCCAGTTTCTCTTCAAGATATTTTATAAATACATGCTATATTTTAGCTGAGTATCCATGCCTGTTTTTTTTCCTGTTAGCTAATTCTAATTACTACTTTGCTTAAGATGTAGTTTAAGCTCTTTGAATGATTCTTTAAAGCATGCTTCATTCTCCTAGACATGGAGACTTGAGGAGAATTCAGGCTGTTTGAGTATAGCTCTGAATGATCAACTTTAAGCAGGTACTTCAATAAAATTAAATTTTAAAGTGTGCTTAAAGTTAATAATGTTCTTACTTATCTTTCTGAAGAGACAAATATTGTTTTATTAAAATAATTATACATGCAACTAATAAAGTTTTTCATTAGTATCTTTAGTCTGAGAATCCAAAAATATGTTTTAAAGATGTGTGAATGAAGCTACTAAATATTCCTCTGAAATGAATAATTATTAACCTTGCATACTTAATGTTCTTAATGAGAAGTATGTTCTCTCCCCTTCTCTTTGAGGAATAGTAGTGATTGAATCTGCATTTTCTCAAATTAGTTATTTCAAACTATTCTACATTTTCTCTGAACTAGGTTAATCTTCATCACACCACTTGATAGTCTATGTCCTAAATTAAACTACTTCCTAAATTAAATGGTTTGTTGCAGTTACATGATATTTCTGTACCTCAATGGAATGTCTGCCCCTCATTTACAACTATCAGCTGTTAATGTTCATCCTCTTTCCAAAGCTTTTGTTACTCATCTCTTCTTCCCTGCCCCCAGTTCACCATTTGTATGTCCCCATTTGTACAGATTTACCTATTAACTCTGAGCTGACAAGTCTGCTTCAGAAAATGTCTTCCTTTTTACTTTTCCAGCTTCTTTCAGCTTGGTATTTCTTTTTTTCTCAGACTTTGGATCCTGAATGTCTCAAGGTCAACTCGGGCAGTCTAACTAAAACCAATCCTTTTTTATTTTACCTCCAAAATCCTTTTGACTCTCATTTTCTATGGCTGCCTTGAACACCATTCTCCTTGTCATCCAAACACACAATCTTTGATTCTTCTTTGGACTCCTTTCCTCAGACTCTGACTATAAGTAAACAGTCAGCCACACATAAATTATTTCAACCATCTTTGCACAGGATACAAATATCTTTTCTTGAAATCAAATATTTTTCATAGCTTTGTCTTATTTATATTTTGAAAACATCTCCTTAAGTCTTGTGTTTAATTTAATAGCTCACTTTTAAGTAAATATCCTCATAAAATTATCTTTTTATATCACCTTTAAGAAAAGTTTACTACAACAGCAATTGTAATAATGATACCAAGATTAATGGAAACACTATATATAGCAATTTCAAACCCATCTTCATGATTCCTTTTCTTCCCCACACATCTCCTTTTATTATTATTATCTTTCTCATAATAAGTATTTGTAAATGAAGACTGTTGAAGTTTCGGGTCAAGTACATTGTCTTTCTTTTTTTTCAGCAAAGTTCTGCTAACATGTGCGCTTGTGAAAATACAAACAATATATGAAACTCTTTGGCAGCTAGGTTTCAGTGGTTAGTGTCTTTCTTTGGAGCTGACTCTATGCCAAGGAAATCTGTCCTTGATGTGGAAACAGTTTTGTTGACTTCATAATGCTTCTTTGTTTTGGAGGAGAAAATACCCTTTGAACTGGCTTTAAAAATGTGTTGCAAAGATTCATGAAATAAATAGCTTTTTTTATTGTCCAAATCAGCAGGTCAAAAGGTGAAACTGCAACAATTTCAGGCTCTGATTGATAGACTTTGCTGTAGAATATCTGTCGCATGATTCCCCAGGGCTGCTCAGCTGAGAAAGCGTTGTGTGATCAAACATGGTCTCAGTGGCAGGGCTAACAACAAGGAGTGTCAGGGGATAAATGATAGTTCACTGCACTTTTATTTGTAATAATTCACTCAGATTGTGGTTTTTTACTGATGCTTTTGCTAGAAGCAGGGCTTTTGTCAGATCTCACTTTTGTGTGACTTATCCAGTGTTTAGCTCACCACAGCCCCTCCCCTGACGAGCACTCATCTCTCTTCTACCTGTGTTATCTTTTTTTAGGTGTGGTGAGCTTGGTTGAAATTAGCTGATGGGTTCAAATGTAACTGTACTGAAAAATCTGACAGTCAGAGATACACTCAGCACAATCTCCATATCCTTAGTGCCTCAGACAAGAAACTAGACTAAAAGATTTTAAAATGAAAATCCACCCCACCCTGCCTCAAATATCAAGGCATAAATTTAACAGCCTCCTGAAAGAAGTTTTTCCTCTGAAAAAGAAAAAAAGCTCTGGCAAGTTCCAAACGCCTAGCATCGAGTTCCAGTGTTGCTTATGATTTGATATGAATGTCCTTCCTATCCAACTCTGATGGCTATCAGTACACAGTTATATGATAACTCCAGGCAGATAAAATATGTCCTCCAGCAAATTGCTCAAGACAATCACCAAATAAAGTCATAGATCATGATTGTTACATGTGTATTTACTCCTCTACCTGCTGTTGATGTCAAATTCAACATAAATCAATGTAAATAGAGTTATATAAATATTAGCCTCACTGTTTAGGCAGCACTAGCTGTTATCTACCTTCTACTTGGCATCTTAAGAAACAGACAAAGGGATTTCATGTACTATTTAAAAATACTCAACCAATTTAAATTCTGAGCAATACTTAAACCCTGAAAAATCATTAGGTGCTATAAGCTGCATTCATCTTGGAGCTATTGCTCTGCCTCCATGCTCATCATCATTAAACTCGTGCCTGTTGTACAGATATGAAAAAGTGCTACGTAGTTTAAACGTAAGACTCTTGAAAAACAAGGCGTGAAGTTTGTTTCCCTCTGAAAGGTTCTGCTGTTTTTCTGCATTACATAAATACTGAAGAAAAAAATGAAAGTCTTAAAACACAGGCTCTGTCATAAAAGTTTAACCAGCCAGGTGAAAACTTGCTCTAAAAGCAGGTCTCTTCAAAGACATTTCAGATTTAGTTTGTTCAGGTCTTATAAACTATAGAAAAATAAACCTGTCTTTCTATAGTTTAGTGGGTTGTAAGTATATTTTCATGCTGTAATTTATCAATTAAATATATAAATTATTAAGACCAAAGTTGAACATGAAGCTTTGGCTTTTTGATTGCTCAATTTATTGGTATGTTACCAGTTTTGCTTTAGCACCATAATTTCCCTAATCTGTGAGCTGGCACTAATTGCTTATTGCAAAAATAGCAACTATTTGCTTTATGTGTTGCCAGTGCATTATGAGCCCTTCAGTGATTCTTGAATTCTGCTGTCCCAAAAAGCAGCAGAAGAAAAAAGCTTGCTAGACCCTCAGTTCATTCTAACTGATACTCTATAAGATGCATTTTGCCTTTACTCTGCTACATATTATCTTAAGCAGACGACTTGATTGTACCGAGGTTGCAATCCATATATGTTATCTGCATTAACATGTACTGCAGACCAACAGAGGAAAATGTGTAGAGCTAACTAATTGGTGCTGAGGAACTGACATCCAAAATTATATGCATTTCAGGGTTTTTCAGACCTCAGATTCACCCTTGCCTAGTGCCAGGAACTACAGGTCCGAGTTGAGCTGAAGGGTGTCAGCTGTGGTCTCCCTGTCCAGCTACAGAAGTAATCAAGTTCATTAATCCTAAACAAGTTCCATGATGGAAACCAAAGCACAGAAAGCAAGTAGGACTGCCATATAAACTTCAAAAATACAGTTCTGGCTCAGTCAAACTCTAAAGCAGATACACATGTCTCAGAACAAAGAGCTGCCAAGACCAGTATCCTCTCCAGTAGAAAGCAGTAGTGTAGGAGAAGAGTGCAAGAACCAGTGCAAGTACATGGTGATCTTTCCCTTTGCTTCCAAAAACCAGTTTTTAATGACTCTCTGATTAGAAGTGAACGCAAGCATTATTGTGCTATATAGGATTGTCACGTTAATCTCATAACTGACATGACAAAGACCAACACTACATTCCATTAAGAGTTTATGTGGGTATGTATAGTCACAAAGAGGAACAGAGGAACAAGCTCATCTGCTGGTGGTTAAACACAGTTTATGTGTTTGCATGAAGGGCCTATTTATATCCTTCAGTGGTCTTACCTTCCCCTCTGCTAAAGTACTCCTATTGAAAAGGTTAAATATGTTGTGTTCCTATGGTAACTATGTCACCATTGTCTCCATAGCTTGACTCTGATCTTGCACACAATGAAATATTTGTAAGCATAATGTATACCTTTTCATACATAAAACAGAAAAGAAGGGTGCAATAAGTGTGAAAAACAATTTCACTTCTTCCAAAATACATGTTACTTCTGTGCAGAACTAAACCTCAGACTAGTTTCTCTGGGATATGTTCCTTTCCATTGTTGTATCAAAACACTTTTAAAAAGCAGATCTTTCTTTGACCTCTTCAAGGACTTGTATGTAGTTCCCTTCCTGCCTTTGCCTAAGGAGTGATTAGCAGCTCGTGAGTAGCTGTGAGGACAGCTCTGGTGTACAAAAGGAAAACAGCTGTAGTAATCTAAGAAAGCAGCAAATATATGAAAGGGAAAAAATCACAGTGAGCTTGGCAAATCAAAGTGGTAATGATGGTTATGTACATCACTAGGCTTTGAATCAACACAATAAAACTCCTGTACAAGTGTTATAATTTTCCATGCCATTTCTCTCACTTTATTCAAGAATAGAATTTCTCCATGTACGTGCATCTTAAGTATAAATCAGTCTAAAAATAGAGATTTGGTATTTCAGTGGGATCTTAGCATTTCCACTGAAATCAGGTCTACGTTGTGCTGGGCATTATATACATAGTAAGGATCTCTGTCTTCAAGAACATGGGTATAAGGTGCATAAAACCTGGGCACTGTTCCCACTCTGCCAGAGCGGGAAATGGAGGCACAGAGCTAACTACACAGGATCATCCAAGAAGATGCAGGAAGTCTGTGCTAGAAGTGATCTGCTGCAATTAAACCCATGTACTTTAAAATCCCTATTTTTGTGCCTCACTTTGAAACAATTCTGCCTCAAATGCAGAGATATGTTTGGGATTTTTTTTTTAACTTTGTTTTCTCAGGCTTAAATGTTTACACTGGGCATATGGTAAAGAAGCCAGGCCTCCTGGATTGAAAAGAAAAGCAGCCTAATGAAGATATAAATGTTAGAACTTAGGACAGCACAGCATAGTTACAACTTATTCTTACAGAATTTTGATGTCCATAGAAGACACAGATTCACTGAAATGTTAGATCCTGAGTCAAAATTATGGAGAGGCCACCCTGTGAGGGTTCACAGATCCCATGACCAGTTTTCTACAATTTTTCTTGCAATAGTTATTAACCTCAACATAACAGCAGCTCTAATGATAAGAAAACACATCCAAATGTATCTGTAGGGCTTTAGAATGTTCACTTTCACTTTTTTCTCTCACATCAGTGTTTTCAGACATTTCCACACAATGACGTGGGCAACGTGTCTTGCATGGGATCTCTAGAAGAAAGCAGATCTGGGACCTACCACCTTCAGTGTCATGTAGCTCCACTGTGCTAAAGGGAACAATATTTGGACCAGAATGTGCTGGAGTGATGAATATGGCCTCCAATTCTGGCATGCCTCATCTTTTCCAAACAACATTCTTGTACAGATTAGAGGATAATCTGACAGGCAGGTCCGGCCAATTAAAACAGTAATTGAAATAGCTGAGAGTGTTTTGTTTGGCAGAAACTGATCATTCTGCTTCATTTTTTAATGAACAAACAAGCAGGGTCAATCATAACAGTTTGATTAATTTAAAAAGTCATTTTTTCTGCTAATTTCCTATCTTGTTTTTCTAAAAGCAAAACCAGAAAAGACAGACAGAAAGAAAAGATTTCTTTTGACCTTTGGTGGGACACCATAAACATCAGTCAATGAATAAATGATGGTAAAACCACAAAAAGCAAAACAGTTCTCCTTTTGACTGGAGGTAGGCAAAGGTATTTCAGACGCAGGGAAGGGGGAAACCTCAGGAAGCCTATGCTCATTAAAGGATTGAGGTTCGTTTCCCTGAGTCTCAGAAACATTTAGGAAAACAACATTAAACAAAAAGCAAACTAAATCTTCCTCTGCAACTTCTATAAGCTTATTGAGGCTCTTGCAAAAAGCTAGGACTTTCTTTCATTCCATCTGGTTTTGACAAACCATGTACTATAAAGAAAAAGCAAGAAAAAAATAACCTAGTCCAAAAGCAAAATTTCAGTTAGGAAAGTAAATGCAAGGCATATTTCAAACAGCACACATCACTAATTGACAGTTGCTTAGTGATTTACAGGAGACAGTTTGTTAGCTTTGGTACAGTGCCAAGTGGTACCCACATCACTGAAAGCATCTCAGCTGGTGTTTGGGTGTGGATATCTCAGGCTCTCCTTCCTTCTGTCCTCAGTTTAGGAAAGCATCGCTATTCATCAAAGTATTTAGGCCACATGCTTAATTTTAAACGTGTGCTTTCCTCAAAAGGGATGCATTTAAACATGTGCTAGGGATTTAAACATGTGCTAGAGTTATTTATGGAATGGTGCCTTCCAGGAATGGCATACATCTGAAGGCAATATGGGAAGTATTGACTGCCAAGAAGAAGACTGTGTCTTTTCTGTGGGTGAGTTGTGGATTTGAGTCCTCAGACCAGCTAATTTGGCACCTTGCAGAAGGAATTTAAAGTTGTCAACTGAATATAACACAAGTGAGTAACAAGACACTGTGTTCAGTCGAAGGTTGGAATGATGCATTCAGTAATTTTGACAAAGAATACAAACCTGATTTGTGTGATTTGGTCTGAAGTAAGAAGGGCTATGGGAAACACAGAGTATGTCGGATTCAGCAATTAAACACCTTCAAACATTTTCATCTTTGTTAAGCTTGTGTGAGGTTTTCCAGTATGGTGTGAAGGCAGAGGTAAGTTGGGCTAGTCAGGGATGTCACTCCCAAATAGTGGAAATGCCATCCCATACTTTACATTATATTGCAGGTACCCATTGAAGCCTGTCTTCTGGGAACTTATCTTCCACTGCTGTGAAAAGCCATGCAGGCATTTTCCATTGCTTCCGTCTGTGGTTTCCTTATAGCAAGAATGAAAAATGTATTGAAGTGCAAGTAGCAAAACTCCTTTTCCTTCACAGTCCCATAAAGGAATTTTTGCAATTTAGCTGTAAGAATTAATCATAGTAGTAATGAAAATATGTTCATGTACAATTTTTTCATTTTCTCAGTGAGCTGGAGTGGCTGATATGGGCCATATTACGTGCAACGAAATGAGGTCACATATCTGGCCAACTGTGGACCCTTCCATCCTCTTCCTGCACTTGCCTGGCTTTTGGGCAATAGCACAGCTGCACCAGCTTCCCAATCCATAGAGACACTGCATTAAAGGATTTTGTTCAACTAATGCCCAGACTGTAAAGTCTGCGTAAGATTCAACTATTTTTAGTTGTTTCTCCTAACTGAACTGGCTCGTTCAATATAATACAAAGCCCAGTATCTAAAATGCACTTTGAATTCAAGTTTCAGCATCTGATACTGCCACCACAGGTTCCCATAGAGTCAGTCCTTGCTGCAGCCTGATTTTATCAACCTGTTGGCCATTTAGACTTAAAACAACATCTGAGATGAAAAATTCCATGGAGACAGTACTAAAGCACTTGGAAAAGGCCACATTTTAGTTATTATGCAGACAACAAAAATATTATGTAGGTCATTGGTGTTCAGGCAAATAGGTCTTGTTTCCAGGAAATTTTATCTGTTGTTTCCTTGGCTTTTTTGCTTGCAGAAGCTGCTACCCCTGCCATTTCTTCATTGCTTGCTGAGTCAAGAGTTCTCACAGCTGAAAGGCTCTGAGGCTATGTAGCCATATACTCTGGGATTTTCCTCCATACCTGTCTCCGTCTGCTCCTTGTTCTAAAGGAAATTTCTATCTTTTCAAGATGTCTGAAGGTCAAAAGTTCAAATATTGACAAATTTTAGTGTATTGCAAAAAAGCTTTAAGTAGGAGTGAAAGCAAATGTCTTGGCACCTTCATTTCCATCTGTTTTCCATGTGTAATAAACACAGCCAAGTTTATTAATATTCTAATTGCTATTCAAAGTCCCCAATTCCATGCTCTGACTGAATTAATGCTGAGATTTTGGATTTGAGAACCATATTCTATTTATATAAACAGCAACAATATAAAGTTGTGCAATCATTTTGCTATCTTATGAGGATACTCAAACTCTCTTTCCATGCTTCGGATGTCTTAAAAGGATTATCTCATTGTGAAAGATTCATTTATCCACAAGTTCAAGAGGTGCATATTAAAGACTGGTGTACTACACTAAAGAATGGCTTTTGCCTCAGGATGTGTGTGCCCTGTGTCAAATATAATTTGTACTGAAAATATAATCAGATTTGCCTCCACTTGATAAAAGAGGCTTTTCTGGAGACACCAGAACAACTTTCTCAGCTAGATGTGCTTGTTAGCTTACACTTGAGAGAGTTGTATCATGCTTGAAATTTTTGAAGTAATATAATAAATGCAATTTTATAATACAATAAAGTAGAAGTCATTTTATTCTTTTAAATTGAAATTGTTGCATACCATAGGATTTGAATCTGGCAGGTAGAAAAGAAACCACATCAATAAATTGTACTATGAAAGAATACTTTGTGGTTTTATAATGCCTTTTGTCTGAGGATCCCAACACACTTTATAAATTTACATTACCTTTCATAGCATGTTTGTGGGTATCTGAAGCCTTTTTAATTTACATTAAAAATGAGATGTAGATAGATGAACCAGCCTGGATAAAGAGATACACATTTTTCAATCTGTGACTATCCAATCTCAGAAAAATCTAAGGTGTTAGAGCCACCCTGTTTGCTGGCTCTAAACATGATTTTAGATATTACTCTCCTTACTGAATGATCACAAGCAACATGCAAAAATAGACTGAATTTAGATTGCATCTGAAAGGAAAAAACAGCTTCTGCATTTTACCACCACGATCACATGCTCTTGCAATATTTTAAAACTATGCAGACCATTGAATTTCTAACAATACTTTATAGCATGTGGCAGCATCGTTCTATGTCAACAATTTTTAAACCAAAATTTTGAGATAGGTTTCCAGTCTCTGAAGCAAAATCTACATGAGTTTCTGTTGGTTCAAAAATTCTTGTTGTGAAGTATAACAGTTGAGCCAGTGTAAGAAAATGGGCCTGGGACCTCAAATTCTTCAAGTTGCCTCTGCTGCCTATAAACTACTTCTGTACATATAATGATGCTGTAACTTCCCACCATGTGTTTTTTGCAGATAATAACCAAAGAGACAGCAAACCAATTAAAAAGTCTTTTCAGCATACTGTGTTCCCTGTTGCCCAATACCCTTCTTAAGGCTAGTAGTTAATCAGCCATGAACTGATACTGCAGTGTCTGGCTTGTTGGTAACATCTGATAAAATCTGAATAGCCTTCCCAGCAACTTAAATTATTGCTGACAAGACAGTGAGTGAGAGCTAAAAACTCCAAATAACATTCTGTGTCACAGTTATACAAACACAGAAGGATACTTCATTAATTAGATAAAAATGTCAGGAAAATCACATTTTTAAAACAAAAGCAGCCAATTTGGCCGCTGAGCAAGTTATGACTGTATTAGTAACTACTGGAAGCTATAGAATTAGACAGAAATAATGCACAGATACTTCCAAGTAACTCATCACTTTAACCAGGGAGCTAACAATCACTCTTCACTGCTGTGTATATTTGAATTTGTAACACATATTTGCAGAAGTGACACAGTGTCTGGGAGAAGACAGGCTATGTACACCCCTGCTGAAACGTCACATAGTCTCCTTAGCAGACAAGACATCAAATTTGCATGAGATTCCTTTATGGTATTATTGACAACCACAATGCTAAATTATGAGCCTGACTTCAATTTCACAGCTACATGCAACGATAGGGTTCAGACAGAAAGAAGGCCCACCTTTACGAAACCAAAGAATCAGATCAAGGTCTGCAACAAGTTCTGTGGCTTTTCCCAAATTTGCTTAATGGAAGTTTGCAAAGAGCATGATTCACAGTTAAACTCCATCCTTGAGACTGTTGCCTGCACAGCTTGCTTTCATAGAAAGGCTCTCTGCCGTGTAATTACAGCCTACAGGAGAATTGTCATTCTCTGACTTATGTGCTTTACGCGTGTGTGTGGTATTGCCCGTCTTCTTAAGTTATCATGTCCCATCAGGAAGAGACAATCTGTGTTTAGTTAAAGAGCATACTTCATGGGGGTATTTCTGTCACCCTGCACAAGGAAGATGGCATGGCTCTGGTTTCCAGAGTCCATCTGTCTCTCCCAAGAGCAAGGAATAACTTCACTAGTAACTTGCATTTTAAAGACAGATGCAGAGTGGTAAAGGAAACAAACTGAAGAAATGGAAAAAAAAGGGAAGGAAAAATTAAGAGAAGCAGTCCTGTATTTCTCTAGGGAGTGGGGGCCAGAGGCAAGGAGGCAGCAAGGAAGGCACAGAGTTGTCTTTGATAAAAGTCAGAGAGGTCATTTCATTCCAGTTTTTGTGCCCACTGCTGCCAAACTGTGGAATACATGTATAAAGTTTTCAAAATTTCTTCATTCAAGTAAACAAATACTAGATGAGAGAATCTCTTGTATTTGGTTTTCAGAAGCTGTCTGGTGTCCCCAGATTATCTTAATTGTCTGGATACTGTCTACATTCTGCAAGTAGACCCCCAGACTCCCATGTTATTGCATCACACAGGTATAGCATCCGTCAGACAGATGTTTTGACCTGAGTGGATTACTTTTAAGAATATTTGTCACTGCTAATATTTTTTAAACAAAAAAGCAGTCATCATTCTATGGTTTGACCTATTTTCCAGTGACTTGGATGTCCAGATTAACATGCATCATTTGATGGCAAGTTCTACTTGTGCCTATGTGTACTGCAGATAAAATTGGGTAAGCCATATGTGTAACTGGACTGATGGGAAGGTTTAGTTTACAGCTTCTTGCCATCCTGCTCCCCCATCAACTGGATGTGGGGCCTGGCCAGTGACTGTCCAGGTTGGAAGGGACCTCACAGATCATCTGGTCCAACTTTTCTTGAAAAAGCAAAGTCTAGATAAGATGGCTCAACACACTGTCCAGCTGAATATTAAAAGTGTCCAATGTTGGGGAATCCACCACTTTCCTGGGGAGATTATTCCAAAAGCTGATTTTTCTCATTGTGAAAAATTTTCATCTTTTGTCCAAGAATCTGCTTGTGAATAACTTGTACCCATTACCCCTTATCTTTTCCGTGTGACTTCTTGTAAAAAAGGAGTCTCCATCTTCTTTGTAACCACCTTTTAATTACTGGAACATGATGATGAGGTATCACCTAAGCCTTCTTTTCTCAAGTCTGAACAAACCCAATTCTCTCAGCGTTTCCTCATATGGCAGGCTTCCCAGTCCTTTGATCATCTTTGCAGCAATTCTTTGGACCCTCTCCAGCCTGTCCACATCTGGAATGTAAGTCTTTCAATTTCCTCCCTATAGGGGGCATGAAGCTTATAGAACGGGACAATATGCTTCCGCTCCTCATCCTAGCATGGAAACATGAATAGAGCGCACATTTGGGCACAGATACTGGTCTTGTTTCCAGGACCCACAGTTTCTGATACAGCCTCAGGAAATGTATCTGGGGTAAGGTCTCTGAAAAGTTGTGCCTTAATAATGCTGGTAAACATTAATCAGTTTGACAGATGCAGTCGTATAGATTGTGCTATTGTGATATCCACTGATTGCTCCTAAAGAACACCCCATATCTCATATTCACTAATATCTTAAGAAAGATCTCCCTGATTTATTGATGATGCTTAGATCTAGAGGGTACTCACTGAACTCTTGGCTCATCAAGCTTGTATTTCCTCTTCATTTCTTTCAAAGATACCTCTTCTCCTTGAAGAAATCTCTGAACTACCTCTTTTTTTTTCAATTTGTATACTATAGATATATAAATCTATATGTCTAAAATTCCATAGGTTTCTGGGTAAGAAATTTTGAGACTGAAATTTAATGGAAGCAAGTTTGCAGAAGTAAATTAACCATTCATGCTTTTAAGAGATATCTGAGCTGATGAGTCTTCAAGTTTACTAAATGAATCTGTGCACAGCAGACCATGGGCATCCTGTATGAACAGCCATATCTCTACCCCTTTTAGGGAGGATTCCTAAGGGTCTGCACTACCCTCTCCAACCTGCAAGCTCCTATGGAGCTTTCACAGCTGCAGCAGGCATGGCCCTAGTGCACACCTCATGGTGCTGGACTCTCTTCTCAGTTTGCTTGGGAAAAGCTGGGGGTGAGACAAGGAGTACACAGGCTGGGACCTGTCTTCTATCCCTTTACAATATGCATCATATGAATAACACACTCTCTCACCCTAAGTATCAAACACCTTTAATGCTGTTCAGGAGAAAAAAAACAAAAAACCAAAACAAACAAACAAAACCCCAACACATTTTCTCCTTTCAATCAGGCAGATTATAGGGAAACTTCAAATACTTTCAGTTTGCCTTTACACAGCAGCATTTACCTCAAACTCAGCCAACGCTATCTTCTCACCCGACCCTGAAGGCTCTGGAAGTGGTCTAAGGCTGACACAAAGACTCAGTCCTCTTACAGACCTCAGATATCTCCAGATCTACTGTTCTCAATTAACTCTAGACTGAAAGCCCCAAAGTCTTCTGAGAGCTCAAGATATGTCTCCAGGCATCATCATTTCCCATTCCTAAGAGGCATTTAATTGAATCAATACACTTTATACTATAATATCCCATGTATGTTGTAAATTTGATTATTTGTTTCAACCTCTGCCTGCTGCCTTTCATTCTGTCACTGTGCACCTCCAGGGAGATTTTGGCTCCATCTTCTCTCCCATCACCCTGTAAGTAGTTGTAGGCATCAATCAGACATTCCTGAGCCCTTTCTGCTTTAGGCTGAGCAAATGTCTTTCCCTCAGCCTCTCTTTGCACATCTTGCCATCCAGGCCCCTGACCAGCTTGGTGAGCCTACACTGGACTCTCTCTAGTATGTTCACGTCTTTCTTATACTAGGAAGCTGAAAACTGGACTCAGCACTCCAGGTGCAGCCTCACGAGTACTGTGTAGAAGGAAATAATAACTTCTCTCAACTTTCAGCTATAAACTTAACCTGCCATCAAAAGACCAGCTCCTTTCTTCTCACATTACCTCCTCCTATGCTGATGTTAGTATGTGGATATATGTGAGCCAGATCACATCCTATACACATCAAATTTTACTTCCTGTACACACCACTAGTATATGTTGAGTGTTTTTTATCCCTGTAAATGCTGACTGATCCTCCTTCCTTCAGTAGGTCAGATTGTCTGAAAAACACAGTATGAAGTGTGAGAAAGCCTGGGATGCAAAGAGTAAGAGAATAGAAGTGTAAAATGATGAGTTATGAAGCAATAATGTAAGAGGTATCAATACTTATTCCCATTAAACTAGTTCCCTTTTATAAAAGTATCGTTGTTTTGGGAACATTTAGCTGCAAAGAGGAATCGGGGCTGGTCCAGACTTCTTGCCTCAGAAACAAAGGAGAATTTTGTCTCTGACTTCAAGAGTAGTAAATCCACAGATCCTTTGCCAAACCATACAGTGAACAGGGAGGAGGATGTGTCGCAGTCACTGCTGTGTAATGCATAGCTGCCATTAGCATCCCCTAGTGTAATAGTCATAGATACCCTTCCGCATGGATTAAAAAGTCCTTTTACAACTTCAGGCCAGAAAAGGGAAAAAAGAATACTATATACTTTGTTTGTCCTATAAAGTAAAATGAATAAGGGTAACAAATAAGATAGGATTTAAGCCCAATCATAAACTACCAGTTTTTGGAACAAGCTGAGAGTTTCAGTTTTTCCCCAAACTCTGGAATCTGTGTTGGAGAAAGGAATTTGCAGAGCCAGAAAGAAGAGGCAATGCCACACTGCCTGTCCCTAGCAAGGAAGGCTGGAGGGGGTCCGCAAAATATCTTTTATGTCAGGGAATAATTATTTTGTAGTGAGACAGAAATTATCTCATTTAAATAACATTTTTCCTACAGTACTTTCTCAAAGCCCAAGGGCTGCTCTTCCAAAAAATGAGATTTTTGGCAGCCCCAGAGCTTTTCTCGTATTTCTGTCTGTCCTACTCATACTATAAACAGTATTCTTACAAAATAATTTCTAGACTACAGTTTATTCATCACCCCATTGGAGGAGGAAGGAAAAAAGCTATGTTTTATGTAACTTAGCAGCTGCAGACAGTTACTCGGTTGTGCTGTAAAAGTCTACCATTTGTTAGCCAAACAATCCAATTCTATGGCCAGGATTATATGGGAGGTCAGACTAGATGTTTGAATAGTCATTTTTGGCATTAAAAGCTATGAAAAGAACTATTATTTCAGTATCATAAACAACATTATTAAATACAAATGCAAAGTGTCTGCATGCTAACCACCCCTTAAAGTTTTTATGTTGTATCTGAGTCACTCATCAGACTGAATGTAGTTTATGGTTTGGGGACAAATTCAAGCTTCCTAGAGGCTGGAAGAGACCATAGATTATAAATAACACAACTAATAAGCATCGATGAGCAACAAAACTAGATTTGAGGAACCTGTGCGAAAAAAAAATCCTTGCAATTCTGAGTTCACCTTCAGAAGCAAATATCAGTTTCTGTTCACTATGGTATTTAATTTGCATCTCACAGGCAATCACTCTAGTCTTGATAAAAAAAAATAAGGGAAAGGACCATTACATTCAAATATCCTCTGATAGACCATTTCAGAGTGTTAAATCCACTCTAGAAAGAGAAATTAAAGTTGATTACTTTCATAAATCATATGAGGACCAACTGAATAGTGATAGCTAATACTGAAAAAACATTGGTTAGACTTTATTTCGGTACATTTGTGAATAGCTGAAGTACAACCTTTGTCCTGCTAAAACTAGTCAGGGATTTTGGTTGAATTTGTGAGTTGTTTTGGCAATATTTGAAATAATGGTTTTATTAATTAATTTAAAACTTGTGAATATTTTTGCCCTGCACAAGTCTCCAGGGGTATCCTGGATGTGTACTAAATAGAGGGAATGTAAATCGCCCCTCCTTCTGGCTAGGGATGGTGGCTGTCAATTTGGCAGTACGGTGATGCTTTAGAACATCCTGGGGAGAAGTAACTCCCCAGAAAACCTTGAAACTGGGTGCAGTCACTCACCTCCTGCCTTGAGCACAGCTCTGGCAGAACCAAGAATCAGAGACCTTCACCGAATGCCCTAAACTCCATAGCACCTCCTCAGTCAATTCTTACTAAAACAAAATAGAAAGAGATCAACCAAGCACTTTGGGACTATCTGGAGAGGGAAAAAAAAGGATTGTGCAAGCAACTAGCTGAAGCAATTAGGGGAGCTGTGAATGGCTTCACCAAATAGACTGTTAGATGAAAAGACTGTGTCCCCATAGGTATTTTAAAGAATATTTTTGTATTTTATATGTTCTATAAGCAATTTTAAAGGTAGTGGAGTTACTGAGGTTAAAGGGAAATATAAGAAGTGAGCAGGGTGGGAGTGAAGGATGAGGGAGGATATGAAAGACAAGCCGTCTGAAATATTAAGATCTTAAGTACTGGTGTGTCTGGTTATTTGAGTGTCGCTAGCAGGCAAATAATGAGCCTTCTTCATGTTTTGCCTTTCTGGACTTGGCTTACTTAGACAAATTTGTAGGCATTAGGGTCTGTCTGGAGTTAGTTCCAAGATCTCTTTTTTTTTCCCCTTAACGTTTTGCAGCTGAGGCAGCCTTGTGAAAAAGACGCTTGGAAAAGAAACATTACCAAATACGTCTTTACTCTTGCCTGCATCTCCGTGTCCACAGGAAAGGGACGCAGGCACAGGCAGACCAATGGAAATGCAGGAGCAGCCCCGTCACTGGAGGAGAAAGACAAGCCCTGCCTGCAGCCCTGCTCTCACAGAGGAAACCGCTGAAGGTAAACATTTTCAACAGTGAAGGGAACGCTGTTACCTTGACATTTCTGCCAGTTTTGCAAAGGTTTTACTCAGCGCTTCCTCCCCTTCTAGCCATCCTTGGCCACTCCTGGACGACCACCTCCGAAGATTGTTTTGCTTCCTTCAGCTGCTCTTTGTGAACTGCAGACAGCAGAGTATGTCTATTTTTGTCAGAGCACACCACCCACACAAGCAGAATAACTGAGCCCTGTGCCATGAATGCTTCCTGCCAGAACCTCAGCTGCAAACACAGCTACATAACCTGCTCCCTCCTCTGTGTTTCCAAAGATTTTAGGTAATCATAGAATGAGAGTGGAGCAAGAGCTACGTGTTCCTTTCTACTGCTATTACTTTTCTGATAGAAAAAGTTGTTACTAATCACAGCTTCATGTAAAAGCCCTGAGTAAGGAGGGCTAGGATGCATAAAATAAAAACAGTTCTTACTCCAAATGGTTTGCAGTCCTGTTCATTACCGCCCACTCTTGCAATTTTTTCATTACATTTTTGCCCCGAAAGTCCTAGCCTCTGGACTCACAATTACTTAAAAATCCTGATTTACATGTACTGAAACTCCTCTCCCTTTCCCCCAAATATTACTGTGAGATTTACACAAATGAAATCAAACTTCCTAAGTAATCATCTTCATCCCTTCACCACTCTTCCCTGCTACTCTCTGCTCCCCTTTTTCTGTACCCTATGATAACCATGCCAGACTTGAGACAGTATGGACTACAGTTCATCAAGAAACAGAAACAATGGTTTCTTGTCTGGTTTCTCTTCTGGATGAGCTGACAGCTGCTACCAGGCAAAAAGTCCTAAGGCCTAACTCTGCTTCCCTCTCCTTCTTGGAAGGAACTTGTCTGGCTTCCTTGCTTCTAATCAGCTTTCACAGAACTTGAAAATCAAAACTTTGTGACAAGTCAGGTTGAAATTAATGAATGCATTCAAAAGATATCACAGGTGATCAAATAGACAGGCCAGGTCAATAGTATGATAAGCCATTTTCCTTAGCAAAAGAGATAAAAATAATCACAGAATCACAGAATGCTAGGGATTGGAAGGGACCTCGAAAGATCATCTAGTCCAATCCCCCTGCCAGAGCAGGAACACCTAGATGAGATCACACAGGAAGGCATCCAGGCAGGTCTTGAATGTCTCCAGAGAAAGAGACTCCACAACCTCCCTGGGCAGCCTGTTCCAGTGCTCTGTTATCCTCACAGTAAAGAAGTTCCCCCTCAAATCCAAGTGGAACCTCCTGTGTTCCAGCTTACACCCATTACCCCTTGTCCTATCATTGGACATCACTGTGAAGAGCCTGGCTCCATCCTCCTGACACTCACCCTTCAAATATTTATAAACTTTAATGAGGTCCCCCCTCAGTCTCCTCTTCTCCAAGCTAAAGAGGCCCAGCTCCCTCAGCCTTTCCTCATAAGGGAGATGTTCCACTCCCTTAATCATCTTGGAGGCTCTGTGCTGGACTCTCTCAAGCAGTTCCCTGTCCTTGAACTGTGGGGCCCAGAACTGGACACAATATTCCAGATGTGGCCTCACCAGGGCAGAGTAGAGGGGAAGAAGAACCTCTCTTGACCTACTAACCACAGCCCTTTTAATGCACCCCAGGATGCCATTGGCCTTCCTGGCCACAAGGGCACAGTGCTGGCTCATGGTCATCCTGCTGTCCACCAGGACTCCCAGATCCCTTTCCCCTTCACTGCCCTCTAGGAGATCATTTCCCAACCTATACTGGAACCTGGGGTTGTTCCTGCCCAGGTGCAACATCCTACACTTGCCCTTATTATATTTCATTAAATTTTTCTCTGCAATTTAATTTAGACCTTTCTTGTAGATAGGGATAAAATATTGAAATTATAGATATTCTATTTCAGAGTAGGAACAAATCTGGATTATTAGGATAGTGATGTTCCCCTAAACACTCCTTCTGCAAATTCCATTTTGAGTAGAGATTTTTGTTCTGCTTTATTAAGTGCCTTTTTATGCCATTGTATTAAACAATTCAAATCAAGTGAGACTTGTGAAATCTTTTTCTCCACAAAGAGCTGGAGTGACATTACACTTTGACAGCCCAAGAAGCTGTGTTGAGACAGAGTTTGGACTTAGCTGGTGGGAAACTTTTTGTTGGAGTTAACAGATGAAGCTGCAGATAGGAATGGGACCAATAAATAGCAAAGAGTTAGGAATAAAGTTATGTTTAAAAAAACCCTTGAGATAGGGTTCAGAGACAGTAAGTAGTCTCTGTGTAAAGTTTCAGGCAGAAGCAGTGTGTGGCTGAGTAGTAGGTTTATGATGTGATGGCAGGCTATCAAAGAGGTAAATCATAGGTGACCTACTGGTAAGGCATTTGGAGCTTAGGTTAGGACTAGTATGAGACCTAAGATTAGATGTAAGGAAGTTTGAAGCTAGCAGGGGGACATCACATGATAGTTTTGGTTAGTTTTAGTAAATACCTACTGCCTCTGACTTAGATAAGAACTTAGATAAGATTAGATAAGAATTACTTTAGGTAAGAACTAGAAGGAAGAAAGGGCTGAGGGTAGGTTTGAACTATGCCAGACTGGGTTTATGATTTGGGCTGGTGGATGGCTTTGAGATGGGACTGAGGATGAATCTAACACACAGCATACAGTCGGGGTGTGGCGAACCAGGCAGCACAGCTGTGGGAGTGGCTGAGTCAAACCAGTGTTCCGGGTGGGACAGGGAAGTAACGTGGCTCTGGCATGAGAGATCATTAGGAAGTCTCGCCCTAAGAAGACTTTTGGAGACAAAAGACCATACCTGGTTTTTCCTGAATCTACCTGGCAGGGCTAAAAGTGAGGCCTCTGATTGAACCCAGCCACGCATTAACTCTTGGGCCAATGAGTGACTTCAGGCTTGCACAAATTGGGTGAGATTATATTGCCACAGGTACAGGTTAATGCGAAGGACTTCAGGCAAGGCTATGGCTGGGGCTGGCAGGCAGTGCTGTCTGAGGGCAGACTCAGGGCTGGCAGAGCTGCAGGTCAGCAAGTGGCTTTGTGCCAGGGCTGCCATCAAAGGCTGCTTCTGATGCAGGCCAGGTTGAGCAGAGATGAACGGGAATCTCAGGGTCTGCTTAGGACCTCGCACAATGGGCACCTTGGGCTGGGGATAAGACTGCAGTGGCAGGTCACAGCAAGTGGTCTGAGGTTCAGGCCTGGGGGGTGATTTTGTTTAAACTGTAGACACGGAATATATTAGGATTGTATCTATACGTGAGGTTTTTGCTAAAACAGGGTTAAAGGCAGCAGGTGGCTGTGAGCAAGGGGTAGGTTAGGTTAGGAGTCAGTCAGCATCTTAGAGATGGTGCTCGGGCCCAGAGCAGCTAGCAGTTTGGAGACAGGATTAAGACTAAATCCATCAGATTAATCTGGGAATTGAACCCCTCAACAGAGCCAGTTTTATGTCTAGGCTGCTGTTTACCAGTCCTCAATTCAAACTCAAGATACATTTATACCAATACCCAAGACTGTTTTTTCTCCTGAACTCTAACTCGTTCAAATTTTTTTTAATGGAAATTACCGTAATCCAATTCAGTGTTACCTATTGGCTTCAATCCTAATCCAACTCACAAGTGCCTGCCTACATCAAGAGCTACTAAAAGATACTATCCTTTTATATCAGTCCTAGTTGCTGTCTGAAGCTCAGTACCAGCCTAGTATGTTGTTAAGGTCTTCACGGGTAAGTTTCACTACAGACAGCTTCACCAATATAATTAAAATAAAGGTCGAAGCTATATTTCTCTACTGAACACCTGAAATTAATTTATTAATGTGGCTGCACATTACTCTTCCGTATAACAGAAAAAAGCACAGGATTTCACTTGCACCAGCCCATGTGAAGTGCAGAGGTGCCTCACAGAGTCTTTCAGGGACTGCCCTGAGGAGAGAGATAGTGTCTGCACCTCAGGAAATGCTGAAGTTGCTGCACTGCTTCTCCTGAGCAACTTCTCATGAAATACTACAAGCTTCTGCATACATATATGATGTTTTCATTTACAGTAATAAATGAAACTACTAAAACAACAGAAAACAAAATGGGTAATAGAAAGGAGAGAGATGTTCCTTTTCAACAAAAAAACAATACAGACAACAAAAATGGAGGCCTTTACATTGTCAAGTATAATATTCCCTCTGACCCTTCAACTGGAACATATGGAGGAAATGACTAGTTCACTTTCTGCAATCAGCAAATAATTGTTAATAATCTCTAACCAATATTCTTTCACTTTAGAATAACAGTCAAATAATGCACCATATTCCCTGTTTACTTCCTGAGGAGACGAATAACAACTGCCTCCCGCAAGTCCCCTGTGTCACTCATCTCCCTCTTCCCACAAAGCCCTTGTGCCTACATGGGTAATTACAACCATTCTGAATTTTTGATCTCTTGGATTTTTGGTTTTTTGTTTCTTTCCTGTTCCCATTCCTCTCTCCAGCCTTGTAATACTCTGCAGACTCTGAACAATGGATTAGCTGTTCCCTCCAGTCAAGGTTTCCAGAAATAGTCTTTAGAGTTTTGCCATATGTTTATCTTTCTTAATACTCCAGTGAGCAGCCCCCTCATGACTCACGGGCAAACAAAGGTCTTGAATGGTTTGTTTATTCTTCTGAGCTAGATGGCACTGCCTGGGGCTCACCATGTGGGCAGCTCAGCAGCTCTAAGGAGGTGCATACTGTTGCACATATTTAATTACAAACAACATCATATTTACCATGACCCAAACTGCTGGGAATCAGAATGAAGGTCAGAAAATCTAGCCACCCTCAGGTAGCCCCACTCTGACATTGTTCCTGGAAAGGGTTGGTCCTACGTGCCAGTGTGCTCCTACATATTCGCCTGTTCCCATGTGGAGCCACTGCCGGGAGAAGGAGAGGAGGAGGAGTAGGGAGGAAGTCACCCTAAATAACTCAGCTTCTGACCTTCTCCGACTAAACTGTCTCCCATTCCTGACACAGTCACTGAATGGCCCTTGTCCAGTGGTAAGGTGTATTTTGGCTCACAAAGAACAAAGGCAACCAATAGTACTGGAGTCCAAGTATTCAGTATTAAACAAATAAACAACTTTACCATGCATGACAAAGACAAAACCCCAATGACCAGTCACAGAATAAAATCCCCAGCAAAAATAAAGGTGCTCAGAAGACCTGAGCTGTGGGGCAAAGCAATGTTCTTCAGAGTACAGAATGTATGACTAGCTCTCATGGCCGGTACTGGGTGTTCAAAGCCATGCAAGCCATTTGGGTGTAAAACCTTAAGTCACTTCAGGGACTGGAGAAGAAAAGATGCAAATTACTCAGTTACTCATCCTCTCAGGGGAAAGGATCAAGGTGAAAGAAGTCAAATGTGATCCAAGCAGGCACCTAAGCAACTAGTTTTTATGCACTTTCAAACATGTGGTCTCTAAGGCAGCTCTGACTGGGAACATCTGAGAGCCCTTGGTTTTCCAGAGGAGGTGCTGGGGGTTAGGCTCAGAAATCACTGCTGGCACCTATCCATTTAGTAACACATAAAGATAGCAAGGTGTTCACTGTGACATTGATTAAGGCCATTGGTTAAGATGGAAAAGTGACAGACATTGTCTGATATTTTGGCAATCTCTTCTTGACTTCTGAGAAGGTATGCTGAGTGAGATAGATACAACTGCTCTTTTACATACAAAGATGTAAAATAAAACAGTTAAAGGAAAATACCTAAAGTTTAGGCCTATGTAACAGAGCTCCCAAGTGTTCATGGTCCTCATTTAAACAGGGATGGACAGGAAGGGGAACATAACCCCCATTTTTAAAAAGGGTAACAAGGAAGACCCAGGGAACTACAGGCCGGTCAGTCTCACCTCAGTGCCAGGTAAGATCATGGAGCAGATACTCCTAGAAACTATGCTAAGGCACATGGAGAATAAGAAGGTGATTTGTGACAGCCAGCATGGCTTCACCAAGGGCAAAACATGCCTGACCAATTTGGTGGCCTTTTATGTCCAAGGTTACAACATTGGTGGATAAGGCTAAAGCAACTGATGTCATCTACCTGGACTTGTGCAAGGCATTTGACACTGTCCCACATGACATCTGTGTCTCTAAGTTGGAAACATGTGGGTTTGATGGATGGACCACTCAGTGGATAAGGAACTGGCTGGATGGTCACACTCAAAGAGTTGTGGTCAACAGCTCAATGCCGAGTGGAAACCGGTGACAAGTGGTGTCCCTCAAGGTTCGGTCTTGGGTCCGGTGCTCTTTAACATTTTTGAGCCATTGACAGTGGGATTGAGTGCACCCTCAGCAAGTTTGTCGACGACACCAAGCTGTGTGGTGTGGTTGATACGCTGGAGGGATGGGACTCCATTCAGAGGGACCTGGAGAGGCTTGAGAGGTGGGCCTGTGCTAACCTCATGGAGTTCAAAAAGGCCAAATGAAAGGTCCTGCATCCGGGTTGGGACAATCCTAAGCACAAATATAGGCTGGGCAATGAGTGACTTGAGGCCAGCTCCGGAGAGAAGGACTTGAGAGCGGTGGTAGATGAGAAGCTCAACATGAGCCGGCAATGTGTGCTTGCAGCCCAGAAGGCCAACTGTATCCTGGGCTGCATCAAGAGAAGTGTGGCCAGCAGGTCAAGAGAGGTGATTCTCTCCCTCTACTTTGCTCTCATAAGGCCCTACCTGGAGTACTGCATCCAGTTCTGGAGCCTCCCACACAAGAAAGACATGGACCTGTCAGAACGAGTCCAGAGGAGGCCATGAGGATGATCCAAGGGCTGGAGCACCTCTGCTATGAGGACAGGCTGAGAGAGTTGGGGCTGTTAAGCCTGGAGAAGAGAAGGCTTCAGGGAGACCTTGTAACAGCCTTCCAGTACCTGAAGGGGCTACAAGAAAGCTGGGGAGGGACTTTTCATAAGGGCAGTTAATGACAAAACAAGAGGAAATGGCTCTAAGCTGAAAGAGGGCAGGTTTAGATTAGATATTAGGAAGAAATTCTTTCCTGTGAGGGTGGTGACACACTGGCACAGGTTGCCCAAGGAAGTTGTGGTTGCCCTCTCCCTGGAAGTGTTCAAGGCCAGGTTGGATGAGGCTTTGAGCAACCTGATCTAGTGGAAGGTGTCCCTGCTCATGGCAGGAGGTCTGGAACTAGATGATCTTTAAGGTTCCTTCCAACCCAGACCATTCTGTGATTCTATGATTCTATGATAGGAAAACTTGTAACTCAGCACAAGGGTGAGCAAGTGGCTTGAGATCTAAGAGTCATATTCCAGGGAAAAAAAATATCAGATCACTAAAGGAAGGAGATGAATCAAAACTACTGCATGCTGAAAAGGAAAAAAAAACAAACCAAAAAGGAATTAGGACTCAGGTATCTGAACATCAGTGTCTAAACTGGCAGGAGGGTACTCAGGCATCCTGCCTGGTATCCAGTTCTTGTTTCAGAATAACATGGGCCTTCCACAGATATGAGCTGTGCCATGGCTCAGGTGTCACAGGCCGTCTAAAATGGCACCAGCAACTTGTTTAGGCACCTCGATGCGTCCCAAACTGCCTTTCTCGTGTGTGAGAGTTTAAAAGTCAAACCTTGTAAATAAGGATGTCTGACCTTTCCGGGATACAGTGAAATAATGAATACTCAGTACCTACAGGTTGATTAAATTTCTCCTACCCAGAGTCACAAACTTTCTCCAAATGCCTACTCGCTAAGGTGGGCTACCCCTGGAAGATCAGTATATTAAAGGTTTGGAGGCCCAGGAAACTGATGAACACCAGCAGGCTGCTACAGTGAGCACCTTTGCCTTACAGACAGGGATCTTCTGTCCAAAAGATACTGCTGATCACAGCTGTGCAAATAGAGTGAGAAGGAAAACCTTTTTCTGGAGAGAGGATTTATGTCTTTCATAGGTCAAGCTCCATCTGAAATCCAGGGGAAGACCAGGACAGGTAGTGAAGCACGAATATAATATATACACTTCAAGATAGTACTTAGTATATGAGTTCTTTGTTAAAGGTTAAGAAGGGATTAATAATATCTTGAACATACCTTGGAAATATTGCCAGATTTACAAATTTTCAACATCAACAGTAAATGAAAGGTGGACTCTTTTTCTTAAAGGTGGAAAAGGGAGGCAAAGGAAGAAAGATATAATGTTGGCAAATATTTTGTTGCTTTCTCTTAGCCACTCTAATCATCACAAGTCAAAATATTTTGCAACAGGAAGGAAAGGATAACTTGTACACTGAGGTTTTTTATAAGAAAGGAAGTTCAGTCAAAGTGTGTATTTCCTAAGCACCAGAGAAACAAATACTTTCAGCATCAAAAAAATGGAAAATTAGAACAATTTTTCCAGGCACAGCTCACCTCTTCTCACAAGGCAAGTAGAAGTCCTACAGGAAAAGGACGAAATGCAGGTGCTGGAGTGCTGAGACAGTTTCATGATGTACTGAATCATGTTAAATTCCACCAATAATCTGACACTAAGGCACAGAGTCTGAGGCTTTCTGTTGTCTAGCTTTCAGACATGTATTTCTTTTTGTTTATGTATTTATTTTCTATATATATAGAATATACTGCATTATTACTATTACAGTGTTAGAATATATACATATACTGCATTGTTTCATCTTATATGAATTGGCATTGGCTCTACTATCTTGGGAGCACACTCGCTGCTGCACTGAAAAGGGAACAGGTCTCTGCCTGTGTATTTGTAGAGCACCGCAAGGCTGCGGTTTACTGCCAGAGCAATGGGTTTGCAAAGAAGGAAGCATATTTTTTTTTCTGTTTTGGACAAATACAGATAAAAATATTTTTTTGCACATGAGTATATTACAGAATTTTAAGGCTGTGAAGTCAAGTGCTCTGTTTGAAGCTTCTATAATATGTATATTATACATTATAATTTAGAGACAAAGAATCTGCAGCAGTGTGACTTCTCTGGCTTTTTTCAGCACTGCTACATAAAAGGGAGCCAAAATATTACTTTATAGAAACCATCCGGTATAATATTTGAGAAACCTATAAAATCTTATCTGTAGCACTGCAAATCAAGGTGCACATGATGCTTTTTGCTTAATCACATCTTGGGCCATTGGTCTAGGTCCTAACGATCAGAGAGGATCCTGTGCTGTGTTTAGTGAAGACATACCAGGCTACTGCCTTGTGGAACAATTCAGTTTCTGCTGATTTTTTGTCTAGGCCTGTTCTTATAAACCTCATTATTGTATGTGATATTTTAAGTACACATCGCAGAGTTAGTGACTTCATCTGCATAGCAGAAAGCATAGAATAACTCAGACTCATGTTCATATATTTCCTGATATTTTCAGGCAGAATGACTCAACAGAAAAAAATAAAATAAAATAAAGCCTGCATAAGTATTATTAGATGGGATAAAATTGACTACCAACAAATGGATGAAACCATAAAATTTCAATTTATCTTTTCTTTTTTTTTTTCTTTTTTTTTCTTCTTTTTTTTTTTCTGTGACAATAACCTTTTGCTTTGACCTCATACAAGTAGAAACAAAGATTTTGTGAGGGTGGTGTGGAGATTGTCCATGCAGTGTTTCTGGTCATTTCATTACCAGCTGCCAAATCCTGATGACACTTGTTTGCTGGGTTTTGCTGATGAACATGCTTTAACTTCAGAAGTTAATGATTTGCAAACTACAGAAGATCCATTATTCTTTCAATGCCTGGTTCTGTTTCTGTTGAAAAAGGTGGCAACTCTGATTGATGCCCATCAGCTCCTTTACCTTTTATGTGAATCAGTTTAGGTTTCCTTTATATGAGACAATTGATAACCATGGGACCAATAAATCATCAGCATAGTTCTCTGTCAGGTGCATCAGAAATGCTGAGAGGCATTGCATGGGATAAATGTAATTTCAACTCTTACAGAGCTTTTTCTTGTCCTCTTTGCTGAATGCCAATTTTGATTTGCTGTCTTGCTTTCATATCTGGATGTTTAGGCACTTTGGCTAGAGAGGACCAGCCTCCTCCAATGCACAGCTGTCAGTTGCTCATTTTTTTTGGTAATTGCTCCTTGAACCATAGCTCACATCTATCAAGATGTCCAGACTGCATCATGATCCCTTGAATTTATTTCCTAATATCAAGTTATAAAGTGTGACACAAAGATTTCTCCATCAGGCTCCTAACCTCTCTTCAAAAGGTTGAGATTCTCCAAAACCGCATTTAAAAAAAAAGATCTTGCCTTACTCAAACGTTGCTGCATTGCTTGCTGCTATATTATACATACACAATGTGTATTAATCATATTAGACTAATACTGTGTTATACTATAACAATGTATTCTATAGTATTATATTATATGCTATACATTATTATGTATATGTTGCATATCATAATTCAATATTGAATATATATTAATATCATAATATTGCTATGTTAATGTAATTGTTGCTATATTAATTGTATATATTAGTATATTATTATAGTGTGACAGTTTCACTGGACTAGGCCTTGGCCAGCAGCTAACACAGCTGTTCACCTACTTCCCTCCCATCCCCAAAGGATAGGGGAGAGGATTGGGGCAAAGTTAAGGAGACTTATAGGTTAAGATAAAAACAATTTAATAATAGAAATAAAAGAAAACTTAAAATAATACTAATATTAAAATAGTAGTGATAATGATAACAATACCTAAATATGCAAATGAGTGATACACAGTGAAATTGCTCACCGCCCACCAACCAAACTCGGCCCGTTCCCTGATAATGATCCTGGAGGAGCAACAATCCCGAACTGAAACTGCAATTCCAGAAGAGCGAGAGCCTGAGCGAAAGCCAGAGAGAGCAAGAGAGGAAGAGACCTTCACTAATATACTGGGCATGATGTGATATGATATGGAATATCCCATTGGCATATCCAAATGCCAATTTACCTTATTAATTTAAATATTCCTCACCCCCTTAGATCTTGCACTTGCAGACTAACAGAACACAAAGTCCTTCACTTCCAGAGACAAAAATGCAAACACTGGTACGTTATCAGTGTTTCTCTCATAACAAATCCCAGGCTGGAAGCAAAATGCAGTACTATTCTACCTACTAAAAAGAAACTCAGCTCTGTTCCAGCTAAAAACCAGGACATATAGATAGTATCTACACCTCACTGTGTGCATACTCATATGCCTATATGCACCTGTATACACACACACACACACACAAGCTGTAGAAGTGATTAATTTTACACTGTAAAAAATATACTTTTTTTCCTAGCTGAAATTTATCCAGTCTGAGTTATAATCACTGACTTATATCACACTTTTTTTTTTTTTTCTGGCTAGATCAAAGAGCAAAATACTAACTTGAATTTTTTCTCTAGATAGACGATTGCAGTCTAAAATAAAATCACTAGTGAGCTCTCCTTAGGGATACAACTACTGATCTTCTTAAGTGTTTTAATAGTTAGTACAATAGCATTGATTGCAGCCATCATCATTAATTTCTTTTAATCTCTATTTGTTAGGTATGTTAGTTACCATGCAACAAGAGACAGTCTATTGTTTGGAATCATTCCTGTGGCACCACTCCAAGGTATGACACATCTTAGAGTCTGCTCAAGCTTAACCCTCACTGCATCAGTGGCTACCTATGAGACTGCCAGTGAACACAAATGGCCATGAGCAGTCCCAGAGGGTGGGTGAAAGGTAGGCGATGGTGAAGTAGGAGAGGGAAGGAGGCTGGTGAGTATCCTGGTACCTTCACCTCTTGTTCGACTGACAGTTATCAGGTGCCAGCATCTGGGAGTCTGTAGTTCAGCCCCACTATTTTGAGGGACATCACCTCACCTTCCCTGTGGGTCTTCTCCCTTGCCAAAGGTCTTTGTGAGGTGTTGGCATCCCCCTACTTTCTCTGGGACTTTGGCCTCATTCAAAACCCTGGGGCATAATGCTTTCATATTTTTATTTCTGTATATTTTTTAGCACAGATGGAGAGGACATGTTTTTAGTTGGCAAGGCTACACCCATGTCATGATGGCAGCAGACTGGATTCCTGTTTGGATTTGGCCATATATGCCAACTAAATAACAAGTGTCTTCTGCTTGCTGTGTCTCAAGCTGCCTCCTGAAGGCAAGTGGCTGATTAGCATCAGAACTCAAATACTGAGACTTTTTCCTTATCACCACAGGATCTATGTCTCCCTTTCTTAGTCTTACATCCTACAAGGAGATAAATTTGATTGTCCCTTCCCTTGAATTTTCATCTGATGTATTTCTATTCACCAGTAAAAATTCTTAGAATCCCAAGTATCTCAGAGATACCTACCTGCACTGTGAAAAGAATGTTGTTTAAAAGTCATATTGAGTTCCTCAATCGGTAAAGATCTGTACAGTATGGAAAACCCTACCATCTCTTACTTTCCTGCAAAAAGCCCCTCTGCATAAAATGTGCAGGAAAGAGATATCTAAGAAAGTGAAGGACATTGTTATTTTCCACAGGAAAAAGACACTTTAAATATTTTTCAGCATGTTTCTTATCAAGTGCAAGTAGTTGAGTGTCTACTATGCAATGAATTGGGCCTCCAGTAATATTTTTTTAAGGCAGCTGTATGGTTTCACAGAATCATAAAAATCATGGACAGATTAAATTATCTAAGACCATATATTCATTTTTCCATTCCTCTCCTGGTAGGTGATTGTTCTCCGAGTGATGTTTTTCCAGTGCTTTTTCTTAGTTCTTTTAAAGGAATCAGACAACAGGGGCTTCCATTGTTTTCTCGGGAGGTTATTCCAGAGCCAAAAAATTCTCACTAGATGTAATCAGTATTTTTTCATAATATTATTGTATTTTTGTGTAGGTCATGTTGTTAACTTCACTCATGCTCAGATCATATTTTTGTGATGTTTACACTCTCAGAACCATTACAGGTAGTTGCTGTTATGTATGTATGTATGCTCCCCCCTTAGATGTTGGTCTTAAACGAGATCTGTATCAGTGGGTTCCTATGCCTGCCTGGTGTTATCTTGCATTTAATAAATTGGTTCCAAAATAGTGATCTACTAATACAGATCCCTCAAAAAAATATTTTTTTCCTGCTTTAATATGTTTTTTACTGGTCTTCTTGTAATTTCTTCAAATTTGCTGACTTTTTTTTCTGTGTTTTCTATAAATTGCATGTGATATTGCAGGTTTAAAAATATGTATTTTTTGTTTGGGAACAGATGTTAATGTACCAGTTCTTCCCAGTGAAGTGGAGGTTCTCAGGTACTTTGAGCTAAGAATACACAGAATGAAACTTTCTTATCTCAAAGCATCCTACTTTTTAAAGTGCTCCAGCACAGTCATTCATATTTTTAACTTGTACAAAGTCACAGGCAAAATATAGAAAACTTACTCATGCCAAAACTGAGACAACTTCTGCCTTTTATCACCAGGCGTAGTGTTTACTATGACCAACAAGCTACAAAAGCCTTGCAGCTCAAATGTTTTGGTTTGCAATAAAAAACAAATACCTTTCCACTTATTTAATTTGACTATGAGAAAGCAATCTTGTGAAAGCACATTCTTACAGAGCTAAAATGTGGCTATAAAAAGTATTCCTCTGTTCTTAAATCTAGGTGAGTGCCTCAGTAGTATTTCATTCCCCTACGAATGTGATGAATGTCTAAAAAAACCCAAGTTAATTTTTACTGAAACTTCATTGAGTCCAAAGGCACTACAGATTTTTTCAAAGCACTGTGCAAAAGAGTTGTCAGACTACAGCACTTAGGAGTGCTGGATGTTACAAGTACCTAATGTGTATGGTATGCTAAAAGCACCTCGGTTCCATTACACTTGAGATAGTACTTGAAGTAATTTCCATCTGGCTGGCTCTCAAGCATTTGCTGTTGTCCCTTTCTGAGCTACAGCTAAACAAAAAATAAGCAAGGCTCTTTTTCCACGTTGCATTCCACATTTCTCAGCTCAGATTTTCTCTTTCAAGATTCATATAATATAACTAATGACCCTGGAAGTTAAAATGAAAGATTAAAAAAAAAAAAAAGGAAGCCTTTCAGATGATGTAACCTGGGTTGCGGAGTAGGTCAGGACAGGAGTCCAAGCCAGTATGCAGAGAAATTAGGTGGCTCTTCTGTGCAAGGGCAGGGAGGAAGAAGCAAGGGACCTTTACAGTATAGATATCTCAACACAGGCACTACCTATGGGGATCAGATAATAAAATCACCAGTACCACATACTATCCCCTCTGTGCAAATGGAGAGAAGATTCTAAAGACAAAAAAAAGGCACAGTCAGGGTGGTGTGTCATGATTCCAGCTTTGTGGCACATCTTGCCTTCTATCTACTTTGAGTCCGTAGTTGGAAAACTCTTCCCTTTCTCAGCAACACAACTCTTCAGGTATCTTGAGGCTGAGCTAGGAAAAATCACTGGTTACTGCAATTGTCCTGTAAAAGGAACTGATGGAAAGAAACTTTTGCTGAATAATGTGATCAGGTCAGGAGCTTATAAGTGTGAAGTTTCCTGCATGAGCACATCTGAAGTTTCCCTCATGAGTTTGTTCATAAGGATGGCACCAAAAACTACAGTGATTTTCCATTCTCAGAACTGAAAGATTTAAAAAAACCAGTTGTGCAAATTTAAGCAAAAAAGCCCAGGTACCCCTTAAAAGCAACTGGAAAGAAATCAGCACTGACAGAAGGTAATTTCTTTCATCTTCCCTGTAGCCATCTAATGGGAGATGACTTCACCTTTTAAGAGGTAACTGTGCCTTTCTATTTATGTGTAAGGGAAAGGTATTTGTACAGTCTTTCTTCCTGCATTTGTCAACACAGATTTGTAGACCAGCAGATAGCTTATAGGCCATGAGAAGGGAGCTGTGACAATGAGTCAGTAGGAGTAGTCAGAGCGCAGTCAGAACATCTGTGTACTCCTGTTCCTTTCCCTACTGCAGAAATGTAGCTTTAAATATAAATACATAGACAATTATCTAAAGTCACTTTACTGTGCTTATCTTTTTTTTTTTTTTTTTTGGCAAATCATTTGAATAAGCAGTAGAACTTATGAAAAATGTAATTGCCTGAAACAACTGTTTCAGAAGTTTCTAAATGCCTATTTAAAAGACTGTCCTGCCTTCCTAAGCAAGTATGGCTGTCAGTATGTGAATAGCTTCTCAGTCTTCAAAAGAAAATATTGCATGATCCTCTGCGCCCAGGTGAGGGGTTTCTGTTTGTTAGTTTGAGGGGGCAAGCACTTCTGAATATTGTAAAAGGCTGATATTTTGATTTGAGCTGTGCAACAAGACCTCAGATATATTGTGAATTATGGTTATGTGAGTGTTACAAATTCATTAGGATTTTGTACACTGTCTCTCTTCTTCCGACCATAGGTGGAAGACATGCACAGGTGTAAATTTTAGTTGCTCCTCCACAGAAACAAAATGCCTCCATTTGCTGAGAGCGATTACCACCATGCTCAGGAGAAAAGCATGAATGGCATGCAGTGATCAAGTAGGTTACCCATGAGGCTTCCAAGAGTGTTTCCTTCATGGAAGCTCTGTGAGGAGAATAGAGAGAAGATAAAACTGGAGGATTTGGCACTATACCCACCTTCAGTGTGCTCCCCACTTACATGGATGCAACATTAGCTTAATTTGTTTGTGTTGGGCCAGAAAAATGAAACTCAATATTTACAAATACTTGTACTTTTTTTTCACCTAAGCCTATATATTCTAGTAGCATGGATATTGAAAGGTATCTATCATGTACACAGTGATAATGCTGTTTTACACAGGAATAACTTTTAGGAATTAGTTGTTTTTTACAAAGAATTGGAAGAGAGGAATTAATTCCCCTAAAAGGCTCTAAACACAGTAACCATGAAGTCAGTAGTCATTTATGCCTTGATAAGATTCTAGCATCCAAACTACAAGACTACCAAAAACCCCAGGGATCTTTATATGCCAGATGAATCACATGCCTCCACTTATCATTCAAGAGTGGAAAGAGCCAATAGTGACTGCATTCAAGCAGAAAACCCAAAACACGTACTCCAAGCTTCCACACCCTGAGCAATGTCAGTGAGGCCAGACAGTATATTTGGCCTTCAGAGTGCATGTGTGTGTGTGCAGTCATCCTCTTCTATTTCAAGTAACACATTTATACTATTGTCTTGCACACAAATCCAGAGCTAAGGGAGCTGAGGGCAATTGTAGACCAAGTTATTTACACAGTATCCACAGTTTGCTTACTGAGGTGTAATGGTTTTAATGTCCTCTAGTAAGGAGTACACTGTGTTCTCTGCTCTGTAAATGTGCTGGAAAGCACACGGTACATGTTGTCTCATGAGGTTTTGGTGATGTGAGCTCTGCGCCATCCTGCCACAGGTGAATAACATGTAAGGCTCTTTTAGTATAGTCCAGACATGCAGTGGTAATCACAGAGTTGAAATCCTGGAGCAGGCAAGGATGCAGACAAGTGGGCATTACTGCTAACAAGAAAAAACCTGATGCAGTTTCATTATCTAAACAGATATACAGAGATTTATTCTGGAAATCTCACCTGATTCATTGATGTTATTCATACTCTTACATATGATTGATAAGGGACATAGTCATAAATGCTTTGATATTCCATAGAAACCAGGTATCATTCCACAGGGATATAAATTGCTCCTATCTCTATCTTCATAGGATACACAAAAAAGGGAAATGAGAACAGAGCCTAATATGCTCTGAGATCCACAAAAAGGATTGGGAATTTTGCCATTCAGTTCAGTGAGGCAAAGATGTCTTCTTTGAATATGGAATCTTGACAATCACAACAATTTCTTTTTTTCTTTTTTTTTTTAATTTGCTTTAACAGTTAGTAAGTTATGAAGCCTATGATCACAATACACTGTGTTCTATTATTGAACCTTAGTTGCAACTTCATGCAGCTATCTATTTTAACATGCTAGGGGATTAACAGAAATTTTTATTTTGGAAGCTTCTTTTTACAACCAAATTTTGTATGAAGGCCTGATTCAGCAGAGTTTACCCACATGGTGTTCAGAAGGAACAAACTCACAAATAACCATTGTGGTATTGGGAAGTACAGAATGAGTGTCAAGAGTGGTCCTCTTTAACAAGCAAACCTCTTCATCACCTATAGGGGCCTCTCAAATTCATAAAACACTTTGAAAGAAATTGTCTACAAAAACATCAGGAAGTAGAATGAGGTCAGAGGAAAAGCTGTGACGAAAGTGAGCTCAGTGGGGATATTATTAACCAATCCAGACAACATGCTGGTGATACAATGTAAACACCATCTTCAGGTAAGAAATGCTTCCCCAAATGTCTGCGGTCAACACCTGAGCTCAATTCAGACTTTCCTGGAGGTCCAAGAGAATCATAGCATTCTTCTCAGGCTTTTTCCTGTTTGTCTGCTTCTGTCCTCCTGAGTTTTAACCTTAATTGAGTCACATAGTCTTAGAAGTCATAGTGGAAATTGCAGAACACCAGAATGACATCATCATTGTTGCAGGGTACTGCCTTAATTACCAAACCTCAGAGGGTCCAACAACAACTTTACTTAGCTTGGACCTTTATACAGGATCAGTTCTGATTCTAACACACAGGTTCCCAAGTTAAGCAAACTGGCATTAAGAGCAAAGCAAGGGAATGCTGAGAGGCTTTGAGTTGCTGCTAGGCTAAGGTAGGGGCTCCTTGCTGGTGCTGAGGCTGCCTGCAGCTGACACTGACAGAAGGAAGTGTTTGTGCCAAGGGGAGGGTAGCTGAAGAAGTAGGCTGGGAAATAACCCACAGGAGGAAACCTGTGAGCAAGTTGAAGTTTAGGGGGAAGAGAACATGTGGGCTAAAGCTGATTGCTTTAGCCCACATTCAGACTGGAAAGGTTCTACCTTCCCCTGAGCTTCAGTAGTGCTGAGGGAGTTAAGAGGGTGACACTGCATTTCCCCTTTAGGGAAGAGTCACAAGTTGCTTTCATTCCCGGCCCTCCAGTGTAATTTGTGACCCTAACCGAGTGCCATTCAGCCAGGTATATGAGATCACCTGGAAGAGGGTCTGTCTCACCTGAAGGAGCAGGTTTTATCTCCCACATGTGTTCCTGTTTCTGATAAGCCTTTGTTATGAGAGTAGTCTGTGGTCAGACACCCATTCATCCAGCTGGCCTAGCCTTGGAGAAGAGTTGGAAAGCACCTCATATTTTGTGTTGTTTCACATGGACAGGTTTAGACAGTCTCAAGTGTGGAAGCTTCACTGGCCCCAAGTCTTGCCCTGGCACAGGACAATCTAGAAGTGACACCTGTTTCTGGTACAGACAACATCACTGGAGCCATTTTAAAGCCTCTGAAGTCATTGTGACTATCTAATTCATGTCCCACAGGGATTTCAGTGGTTCGTGGGTTTAGTTTTCAACTCATTTGCTGTAGAGAGGCCTAAGGAAAATGGGATTTACAAGGAGTCCTCAGCACTCCCCTAGACCCACTTCTATTCAAAGAAATGTCAGTAACCCTCAAGAAATTGCAGGGCATTTTTGAAAATCCTTCTTATATCCCACTTTTGTGATGATGGGATAAGGTATTTTTCTTTCCGACACTTGAATTTTCCCACACTTCTTTTGTGAATGGTGAACAATATTAAGAGGGTTTCTTACCTCAAACTTTCAGAGTGATTCTAAGCCAGTTACTCAAAAGAAGTTTGTTATATACTCTTTTTCCTAACTGAGTGGAAAAAAGACTCTAAAAAACACACTTAATGATACCCTGAAAAACCTGCAGAGAAAGAAAGGTCCAGGCTTATATGCAATTCTAAACAAGCATCACTTCAATATATTTTTATTCCTTTAATGAGCTCATTTTTCAGTGACTTTCGTATCTGATATTCCTGGAGGGCCTTGGCATTCCTCACGTTTTTTCCCTTTTGCTTTCAGCTGCTTCATAGTCCCCTTTCTACTTCAATCTTTCATTGAGATGCTAAGCTGAGTGACAGACTTTAATTAGGCAACATTTGTTGCTAAGGACACATGCTTATTTAAAGTAAATAAGAGGACATTACCTTAAAATCCAAATGGATTATAAAGGGTAGCTTTATGTGTAGGAGGGGCAATAGTTTTATCAGAGAAGTCATTAGCATATTTTTCATGTGTTATGTTGGAAAGAAACTTACAATAACATTCATTTTTTGCTGCCCAACATAGTTCCAGTCTTTCCAGCCTGCCATGCTAATTAAATCTTTTTCACAATTATTCAGTTAAAGTTGGCAGTGCCTGGCAAGCTCTTTGACTTAAATCCTCTTGGAGTCAATGTTGCATTGTTATAAGCAGACTTATGCTTTTAGCATGCTTATTTTGGCATTTTGCAGTCCTCATTCCAGTAATGATAATAACTAAACTTTGATAGCTTTACTTTGAAAAAAGATGCAAATGGTTCATTTTCAGAGTACCCAGCCTAGTTAGGTCTTGTCTGACCTCTGGTAAAAGGAGTAAAAGAAGGAGGACATACAATATTAATTATGGGAATGTGCATATAAAATTTGGTCAATGCAGTAAGATTAAGCCATCATAGTAGATTTCACATATCAACAGCAGCATCCATGGGGATGTTAATGTGTTTTATTACACATTAATTTGAGCTAATAAGAACCTTATTGATTTTTTTTTAAAAAAGATAACATGGCCAAAGGTAGGGGGCAAAGATTGATATAACAGATATTAAAACAAGTATACAAAATATGTAGTCAATCAGTATGTAGCTGCACCGTTATAGAGATCTCCCACAGAGATTAATGGATTATATACTAAATTCCAGAGAGTTTTGAACTGTCCCACAGCTTTTCTTCCTGAAGTGGAAACTTATACATTTTAGAATAGTGCCCCTGATACAACCTTGGTTCTGTAGGTGAAAGTCCTGTAAATTCTTGAAGACCTTTCCATAAGAGCAAGAAGGTAAAAAAAAAAGTTGTTTTGAAGTAAGGGAAAATTAAATTATTTTTTCAGTAAGATAAGAGAAGAATAACTTGCTATCTTATTTAAATAAGCATTATCAGGAAAGGAAATAAACTTTTGTTTTGTTGTAGTAGTAGCGATAAAGAAGATCATTACAACCATCTTATACTGCAGTTGTTTGTCTTTGACCTTGCCTTTTTCCTGGACAGCATGCTTTGTTCAGTCCAGACAAAAATTGATTGCAGCAAGACAGGAGGCAGAATAGAATTTTTCCTATCTGAGTTACAAGGGCCCTAAAGAGCTATTGGTGTCTTTGAACTAATCCAGAAAAGCATTTTGGGTTAGATGCTCATTTAGGATAGTGAAATTTACATGACACATTTTTTTTTAAAAAATCAATCCTTGTTACCATGGTAACCACATGTTTAGCCATTGTTTAATTATTCAGTGCAAAATATATAAAATCTCAGTTCAGAAACACTCTTGAGCATCTTGATGGCAGTCAGAATATAGTTAGTAACAAACTCTCAAGTGCTTTGCTGATCTAGGTAAGGATCCCATTCTCACCTATGTTTTTTCCATCTGACTTCAGTGTGAATAAACCCATCTACAAGAATAAGTGAGTAAAAGGAGTCTGAAGATGAGACATTCAACCTTAAAAATATCTTAACATGGTTTCATTAAATCAATCCTTATAGGGAAAATTAAGTCTAAAGTAACAGTCATGTCTTGTAGTCTACGTAAGATTGGTGCTTGATTTTTTGGTTCTTTTTTCAAAATCATGTACCAGTAGACTTCTACATTCTCCCTTGGTCAACCTTATTCTTTAATTGTCTGCTGTGTCACCAACTATGGATATGAGCCTACACTGGTCAACTCTGCAGACTGTAGAAATGAGGCCCTTTATTTTATCTATTGAGATGATGCCTACTAGCCCAACACATTTCTAGGAGACTGTATTTCCTCCACAAGCGCAGACTTTTCCTGTGCAAGTGGACAGCCATGAGACTCCCAAAGCTTTTGGTCTGAGTATGCCAAAAACATCAGCTGACATAAAGCAAGGATGACAAACATTTCATATTTTTGTTTGAGCATTGTCTTATAGTTTCGTTCCTGCCTCTCCCTTTTGTAGAGCTGCTGGATGGATGCCCTGCTTTGGCAGCGTTTAAGGTGTAGGTGAGGTGGGTAGCTCGCTTTGGCAGCTGGAGCACAGAGTTGGTACTTGGGCCTCCTGTGTCACCATTGGTGCTCGTTATTGCATTATTTCAGCAAAACAGGATATTGTCCAAGAGAAAAATGGAGTGTCCCTCCCTTCAGCTAAACATTACAACAGCCATTTAGCATCAGGATTTTTAATTCTGAAGTCTGGGAAATGGGAGTGCAGATTTCTCCAAGAAGATGAGGAAAATGAACCTGGTTTCTCACATCCTGACAAGTGTCTGAGGAACTGCTGACTCGGAAAAAGACAGGGGTAAAAAGTGTATCTACTCTTAAGGCAAATTGTATGAAATGTTTTGTAGTAAATTTGAAATGTCATTGAGCTGCACTAAGAAGAGCATAGGTAGAGCAAAAGGATTTTACCTCCATAACACTGAGTGCAAGGCAGCTCTAGGAAGAGGGCATCCAGATAATATAGTTACTTGGGTCTGCAGATTCCCCTCAGACATTGCACTATGCACTTTTTTGTTTGTAAAAGTTTGCAGAAATTGTTACAGTGTTAACCGAAGTACAGTGTAAATGGAGTCAAGTAAATTGGGCAAACTAATAATAAAGAACAAATTGTAAGACTCAAAAAAACCCATAAATTCTTACTAGATCAACTAGGTTCTTGATGAGACAAAAATATAACTGGTATTTGCACAGCATCAAAGAAAATGAGATCTGATTGATAGTGGATGCGTCCAATACATCAAAAAGTATTTAAGCATGTTTTAATGTTTTCCTGAATCACACTTCTTTTCCAGCATTTCTTAGTGCTGTGCCCTTCACTATACTTTCTAATGGTTTATTAGAGCAAGATGATGAAACAGGTAAAATGAAACTGCTGCCACTGCTATGGCTTCTCTCACTTCTGTTTGTGTTTCCCTAACAAATAAGTCTTCATCGGAAATTTCAGGTTGTATTTTCTCTTGCTGTTTCTTTCTTCTTAAACCTTTTAATTGAAAAGTATATGGAGAGTTTCAATCTCTCTGGTTATTTTTTTATGTCTATACATATCTAGCTTACTATTTATCTCCATATACACAGTTATATCTCCAAAATACGGGCGAAAAGCAAAGATAATTTATTTGTTTTATTTAATGGCACAATAACATGCCTATCCATGACTTAAGTCTAATTTGGTTTAAAATGAATGTAGAAAAATATTTAACTTTGAATGAAAGTCAGGGTTTGACCCCACCCTTCCTCCCACATCCCAACCCACTAGCCCAGAGAGAGCCTAAAATAATAACATAGCAATTCAGCAAGATGGCCTCAAGGTCAAAAGATTCAGGTCCTGATAGATCAAATACAAATCTGGTCTTAAAAGCCCATAGTTGAAACAGTACTCTTCTGTTTAAAATTCAGAGTTGTGCATTCAAGTGCCTAAGCAGATCTTAGCGTTCTGGTTACAGGCAAAAGAGGAGATTTCAGCTAGCCAGTGCTACTCTCGTTTTCTTAGTGGGAAATACAGGTACGTGCAGAGTCATTATTCTGCACGACCAGGTGTCTTGACTCTATTGACTTCATTTAGATAATTCCTGATGTATTCTGGCATGGGAAAAATCAGTATTGAACTCAGGAAGCCACAAGAGCAGAAATTTGGTCCTTTTCCACTACCACAATAAAAACTGGATATCTGTGCCTATAGCACACCAAACAAAATATTTACTCTAGGGCCTGCTTCTCCTCCTGTGCTTTTCTCCACACACAACTATGTAAAGGTAAATCTACCAAACAACTGCTACTAATAATTTCCAGTGTTATTTGCTCCTCTTCCATCAGTACTGATATAAGGAGATGTCTATAGTACTATTTACTCCTGCAGAGGCTTTTCTTTTTAATTTGCTTTTAGACACTAACTTCAAGACCAAAAACTTTTGAAGGTGTAGATATGAGTGGAATCTAGGTGATGAATCAGGCTTTAAGCACACGTGAAGATGAGAATGAATAAGGATATGCCTAAACAAATTTGCTTGGGTGCCAGAATGGTCTGGACTCCCCTGAGGAGAGCAGTTGAGAGCTGATCACAGCTAGATTGCTTCCAGGCCTGTCACTAAATCCCTTTGTGCAAGTGCCAATATTTCTCTGCTGAATGAAGTGCAGAAAAGCCATGTAAATATACAGCTCATCTTTCAGTTCTTCCCTTGGACCCAGGGGAAGCTTGGAGATTTATTTATCTGCAATGCTGACATTCCTTTTTCTTTCTTATTATGAGGTCAGGAGAGTATTGCTACCCACTCTGAATCATAACATGGCAAACCTCAAAGCTGTGACACACAAATGAACAGCAGGGCTTATTTTCCCATAAAGAGAAGGATAGGTTGTTGGAGAAAGTGTTGTGACTGTGATTCTTTTAATCTTTTGATATGATTGGGTGAAAACAGGGTCCACAGTCTGCCCTCACTTCCATTAAAAAACAGTCACTGAAGGTGTTAATGGTACTTTGCTGCAAAAAGGCATTAACCACTAGGAACAGCATGGTTCTGCTTGGCTACAGCTCTGATAGAGCTCCTAAAGGCACCTTGTTTACTGTAAGTTCTGGTTCCTCATCCTTATGAGCACAATTACCATACCTGGACTTGAATACTCCTGAGACTCATGTCTTTTCTGTGTGGTGGTCTCCCACCAGGGACTGAAACATGCACTTAAGACCTCTTTGGGGGTAATTTTGCTTGGATAGAATAAAAGCACAAGAAGAAAACTTCCCAGGGGTGACTGTGCTTTACTCAGGCAGTGTGTTTAGTTGTGTGCTGTCATGCATTTTCAAGTTGTTCTGGAAAAGTCTGGCCAACTACAATGCAATGATACTTTTGCATGCTGTCTTTTTGCTTATTCTGTATTACTACTGTGTAAAATATGGTGGATACACAAACATTTCCCCATATATTTTTGATTAAATGATATGTTATTTGGACTCAAGACCACGTCCTGTAATGATGGTACCTGACAGATCAAAAACATAGAGAATTTCAAAGGAGTGCCACATACCAAAGCTGTAAGTTGACTTCTAGCTTTCTGTGCTGGTTTTGAAGGATATTTTTGGGAAATTGTTAACTTCCTTTGCCCAGGTTAGGCAAAATACTCCACAAATATGAGTGTTCTTCTGAAGTACTCATTTTCTACCTGCTTTCTGTGCTTTTAGAGCTCTTCATGTCTGCTGTCTGGGTGAAAAACCTGTCTCTTAATGTAAGATTTTCTACATTTTTGAAAGCAGTTACCACCTATATAGTCCTCTGAGCATTAAAATCTTCAACAGATGGACAGATGGACATTTGCAGTATTAGAAAGAAGAACTAAAGTTAGTATCCTACAGCTAATTAAATAATTCATGTTGCATGCTGTTGCATTCTGTTTGTACACACCTATGCACCCACATAATGAGAGAGGTTTGAGAAAACATCCCACAAGGCAAGAACAGTGTATAGGTTATACATCAGTAATATAATATCAATAAGATGCTAATATTTGGGGTTTTGACATTGGAAAACAGAAAACATGACAGTTGCATGTTAAAGCACCTTGTATCTTTTCATGATCAATCCTAGTTCCCACATTATCATGCCTGCAAGCTTGAGGGTAAACAGCAAAATTCCCACCGAGGACTAACATGTAGGCTCATGGCTACACAAGAATGCCTGCTATGCTAATGTTTTAGTAAAAAAATAAAATTTATATGGAAACTTGTTATAACTTTTTACATGGAACAATTTTGTGCACAATCTGTAGTTACTTCAGCTGTCATTGCACGTCACCACCTTGACAGAATGACAGCAAAAGACTACACTGAATTTCTTGAAGTTCTGCTGGTCATGGATCCCAGTGTCCTCAAACTAAGAGACCACCTTGGGACAAACTAACCCTTAGGCTGATTTCAGGTAGCAAAATCATAGAAACATGGTTCTGGAAATCTCAGTTTAGCTATAATCCAACCCTGCCATAAACTAAATTCCATATATGTATCTTTTCATTACATTAAAGTTCCCTGTGTGTTTAAACTTGCTTCCTCATATGCCAGAAGTCCCTTCCAACCGGAGCTACCCTGTGATCTTATGAACTTGTTGCCTATTTCACACATAGGTACAAGTTTCCATAAAGCAGAACTTCCTTCTCCCTGACCAAAGGCACATGCAAAGAACATACCTAATGCAGTACTATGTTGACACAAATAGCAGTGAAAATAAACATTTTCTTTTGAAAAATTGTCCCAGCACACAGCAGGTCCCTTCTGGCAAACTGCTGGCTGCTTACTGATGATGTTGGCTGAGGCACTCCCTGCATGGGATGGTGCTTGTCCTTGACCCTGGGTGACAACTGCCACGCAATCCACAGGGAATCTGGATGTTTAAAAGCAAGGTATTACAATGCTCACTGTTGTAGTAATCAAATAATTTTTTATATATATATATTTGTCCTTCAGTTTGTTTGTTTTAAATTAATGCTGAGATCCTGAAAATAAACTAGGACTTGTTTTACGTCTTTCCAGAAGTGGCTCTCAGGTGCAGGCAGACACCATCCTATTGGAAGTGCAAAGGAAATTCTAAACGTTACTGCAAAATCTGACCATCAGATCCCTAAAGCAAAAGATGCAACAGAGGAATGGCAAAGGTATAAATTCTATAGTTAATTATAGTTCTCCAGAGTGTACAACTCCTGTTTCCTTGCCCCATCATTGAATTTTAAAAATGAATAAATGTTAAAAACATCCAGTAAAATAATCAAGCTATGGAATACAAGCCTGATGGACAAAGGTAGGCGGATCTAGTTCCCACCCCTGTCAAAAACAATAGGAAATCCATTTCAGACATGAAAATAAACTTCTGCAGAAGAAGTCTGATTTGGAGCCAGAATGAAATATGGTCTCTTCACACGGGTTTGTGTCTGTTGAGTTGCTATTCAAGCAAGGTCTTCTAAGCAGCAAAAAAGGAACTAAAAGTGCTGAAATACAGAATAATCCATCCAGGACAGGAAAATATTTTTCTCCATACTAATATCTGAAAATGGAGTAGAGTTGTATTACCTTTGCTTGCTTGTCAATCGCTTTCTTTTTTTTAGCCCGTATTCCTGCGTGAAACCTAAACTCTAATTTGACAATACGCAATGTCTGTGGCAATACCAACCTGGGGTACCACCTTCCGTGGACAGAGTGACGACTATGAAGTTTTAGAGGTTGAAATGCTTACATATGCAAAGGTAAATGTGAAGAAAGGATGAGCTGATCAAACTCAGGATGTTTCTTTTGTACTGCTCAGGATATTCTTAAGGAGCATCTGTAGTTTCTGGAAGATCCTCTATTATTCCTATGTTAGGCTTTGCAAGGGAGTGTTGTGTATGGACACAGGGTAAATATGTACTCTACTGATCCTGGACACAAAAGACTAATCCATCCATTTTCATCAAGAAAATAAATATGGTAGCACAAAAATTTCAGGAAAATAATCAAGATATGAAAATCTGTCTCTGTCAACTTCTCAGCAAGATACTGGCCCACAATCAAACACAAAGCCACAGAATAAATAGAGATTTCTTACCCATAGAATGATGTGCAGACTTATTTGACTACCACAATATTTACTTTTCAATACTTTGATTAGTGCACTACTGTTTTCTTCCATTAGATTTCTGGCATTTTTCTTCATGATACTGCAATTGCTTCTATAGAGAAACAGATATTGCCAGAGCAAGAAAGTTATTTTTCAAGAAGAAAAAGCTTTTTTTTAAAAAAAATAAAATATGGTCAAAAAGGCTGGATTCTCTTTGGCACTTAGCAAAAAATTCTCATTATGATGCACTATGAAGGAAAAATTCCAGGTGCATTAATTTTTTTTAAAATATAATGAACAGCTGTCTGTTCTGCTAGGCACTTAGAAAAACTTTGTTAAAAATATCCAAAATTAATATTAAGAATGTTTACCCCAGAGATTTACTGGAAAAGCACCCAAAAGAGGGAGTGCTTTGCCTGTACCCTGCAGGTTAATACAGCTGCATACTTTATGAAATCAGATTTCACTGCGCAGTGAAAGCATAGCCTTTCTTTGCAAAGACCTCTCAAAAAGAATTACGTCACACATGACCAATGTTAATTTTCTTACTCAGTGAAGCAAAATTCAATATATTTTATGTCCATAGACTATCATCTTTTTGGGGTACATTTATGTTGTCATCACTTCCTATTCCATCCATACTGGCATGTGAGTTGGCTTCAATATCCATGAAGTGACTTTCTATAAAACAAAATAACTATTAAGAATACCTATCTTCTAATTTAACCCTGCTTTAGAAAATTGTAGCCTGTCTTGTATAAATTATGGAAATCTAAGTAACCAGAAAGTGGTGGGGAGGAAGAACAGCAATTCTCTCCCACAGAAGACTTCACCATTTCCAAATCTCAGTACAGTTTGGTCAGAAATTCTCTGTGAAACTGAATTGTCAGCAGAAGAGCCCCCAAAGCACAAGCCAAGCAGGCAGGGGGGCAGGGAAGAGGCATGCAGGCATCCTGCTTAGCTCCTGCTAGAAGGTTTTCCAGCTGGACAAGGTCTTTTCCATTCTGACTGGTCACCAGACATCAGCAGAACTGATGTTGCAACTGAGTATTTCTCTGCCCAGTTCTAATCATGACAGAAATTAGTCTTTCTAGACTGTGAAAAATAATAGTCAGTTTTAAACGCAGGATGCTGGTATGAGCAATCACCGAGGCTTTATTCAGATGAACACTTAAGATATGCCTATGTCCCATTTCCATCAATGGTTTTAGACCAGGCACATGCTTGACTTTTTACAAAGTACAAATAGATGTAAAAGCAATCCTCATGTAAGGTTTCCCAGCCACTTCTATCACATGTCAACACTGAACTAAAACACCTTTAGAAAGCCAGAAAGGAAAATCTTCTGAGCAGAAACTGCCTGTCACCCATTCTGTCAGACCATGGACAGCAAAAACGAATGTTAAGAGAAAACTGTCAGGTTCCTCAGTTGATCCAAGGTCAGAATTTGAGCTGGACTGACAGATCCTCAGGTGTGAATCCATCCATTGACTCTATGGATGGTTCTGCCCCTGAAGATCTGCTGTAATAATAAGGCTGTAAATGAAAACCAAATGCTTCTTATACAACCAAACACATCATTGCCTCAGCTCCTTCCATATTACTACTGTGAGTCATTACAGGGCAAGGCTGAGAAGAGGTGATATCCTGTCCATGCACAAAGACTGTCTTCATGAAGGAATTTCTAATTATTTCCTACTGTGGGCCAGATTTGATGAAATTAGCAGTTTTGCTTGCCTTGAACAGAAAAATTGACAGTTGCCACCAAGATTTTTTAGATTGGAAGTACCTCTCACTGGAGTTGACCTCAAGTTGTCATGAGAAAGAAGTAGTTTTGATACCTAAAGCAAGGGTCCTTTTCTGGACCATTGAAGCCAGCTCAGGGGAAATTTAATGCACCTCCACTGTGCACTGATTTTAACCTCTACGATGTATTTAACCTTGCTCACAATGCACTTAGTCTTGCTGGGGTTAGGGCTGAGATGTACAGTATTTATTATTGTCTGTACTAACATGAGCAGGCAGAGGGTGTGATTTAAGGATGTAATAGTTGTGAATATTTTGGCTTGCACTGGAAATAGCATTTATTTTTTTCACATGCACTTTGAAAGTTGAATAAAACTTGACTTGAGAAGGGGCTTTCTCTGATGGTTGCAATTAGAGGGTGGTGCTCTTACAGAAAGAACGACATTGTCCCTACAGATGTGCTTTCAGAGGCGGAGTGCCAGATGGTTGCAGGCTGTCCAGTTTCACAAATTATTAGAAGGATGCATTATATTTTCTTTTAAGTATGTGCTTTCCAAACTGTGGTGACATCAGTTATCTATTACATCCCTGCTTGCTTTATTAATGAAAGTAAGTGTGGAAAAGAAAATTCTGCCCTATATCCACTGAATTAGACAAGGAAAATGGGATTGTCCCTTAGGCCACCTCGAAGTATTTTTTAAAATCCCACCCATGGAGTAATTGTACAAACTGGTAGCACTCAGTACCCGTGGAGTTAAGGACTTCCTTAAGTTACCCTTCAAGGTATCTAAATTAACAGATTCAGCATGGGGAAATGAAAATAAAAAGTAAGGGAGAATTGTGAGGTTTGTGTCTTCTAAACATTTTTGTTCTGGACAGTTTGTTCTCAATTATGGCATCTCAAGGTCTAATTGCCTGGTTTGTTTCATTCGTCTCCCATTATACAAAGTGAACATATGCCAGGGAGAGGGATTCACTGCTGGGGAATTCCCACAAGTTGGGGCAGTCTCTGACCACTTCAGATGCTGTGGGGAGAGCTCTGCCATCTGTCCTCCATGCCCGTGTCACCACCTGCTTTCCTTGACCCTCATACCCTGCAGTAAGGGAAAACAGAGCATAAATGTGTATTTTCCCTGTGTTTTCCATCCAGAGATATTAAAAAGAAGAAGCAGGTTTATTTTATAGGGAGTAAGTTGGAGAGGCCTGGTTGCATGGGACACTTGTCCCACAGGGCAGTTCCTTGGGGTAAAGCCTCTCACTTCTGCAGCAAAAGGATGTGAAAAACTGCTCTATCAGCAAATGGATGCACTACCCAGACGTGCAACCTTATATACCTATATCTTTCCTCTGCTTTTATTTATACAGTGCTAGCCTTCTCCTAGCCATTCAGAAAGTTACTACAACTTCCTACTAATTTTCCTACTGTCACCTTTCTCCTTGCAATTTAAACTGTGTTTCTTTAGTCTTTCACATCAGAGAAAAACTTCAGGCTCCTCATTAGCTAGTTCCTATCTCCCCTACTATTTCACCTACTCTGATAGTTGACTTCCTTCTTATACAGTCACGTAACTTCCCAAAATTGAATTTTCAAATATGGTCTCAAAAGCAAAGCCATTTTACTGGTTTCTTTCAAATTCCTATTGAATTCCTCTTTTGACAAGATGCCTGTGAACTGTTGACAAAAGTTAGGCTACCAGAGGGTTGACACTACCAAGAGCACTGAACATATGTGTAACCAGTCTTCTGCTGGTATCCAGCTCTGTCATCTTCTTTCAAAGAAAACATAAATTCATGGGAGAGTCACCCCCTTTTGATCTTGCCCACCAGTATTCCCCATGTTCTGTTGGTTGTCTATGACTATGGGTCCTAGGCACAATGTAGACATCGCTGCAAAAATGTATTATCAGTAAAAGTATGAGGCAGGGGTTTTATAGCTCATGTTTCCATTACAATTGGTTCAGGCATTCAGGAAGTCTCTCTTTTGTCAGTCATATGCTTAAATCTCCAGAGGAGTATTATTCCTAACTCAGCTTAGTTTTTGGAAAAATAATAAACAAATGTTATAAATTAATGTAAAAAATAATTAAATAAATGTGGCAGTATTTTCTTCATATTTTTCTAGTTGGAATGCTTACAGGTGCACACAGATAGTAGCTTTTCCTAAATAAAGCCCAAGATGAAAATTTCTTACAGAAAAGAATAGAGTTTGACTAAGTTTGCAGGGAACTATAAGGACAACCTGACAAAGTCTTTAAAAGGTCAGCCACTGATATAATCAGTGTATTTTAAATTAATTCCAGGAGAATGCTAATGTCTTTAGAGCATGATTGCTTTTATTCAAATCATACTCCTCAAATCTTTTATATAAGAGATATCAGCACGCCAGACATGTAATGAAATGACATCCAAGTAGAGAGCCTATGTACGTGAACCGCTGGTTTGCTTGGTTTTGTGCTTACTAGTGAAAACAATATGGATACAGACCCCACAGAAAGAAAAATATCCATGTTAGTTGGAAATTTGGTAAATCTGTTACTAATATTCCTTTCCTAATATTCAACTTTTGCCATCTCTTAGAAAAGGAATAAAATTACCCATCCATTCCCCACCAGGTTGGAAAACAGGCACCCTGGATTAGCAGGCTGGCAAGAACTACATTCCTTATCAGCTCTCACACAGTTGCAGCTGAATGGGATGCTAAAAGGAGAGCTGTTCTGTATGGAGGCTACCTCTCAGCTGATGAAGATTCATTTCTGATGCCATATATATTCAATGTGGGACATTTCTACTGAAAATAGAAGAGTAGAGTCACAAAACCAGCAAGCCTGGAAAGTTACCGTCTCCATACCACTTTGATATGGATATTCACAATGGATGTACAAAACAGATCCAAGATCCCTCTTTCATCCAGCATAAGGCGCTGAACACAGGAGTAACAAGCAACAACCAGAGTGGTACACTGAACTTGAACTCTCCCCTGTTGAGGTTTGTTTTACCTTCTACCTCATTCTTAACTGTTAGGAGGGAGAAGATGAGAAGTATATGACTCTTCTGTCTGGCAAGTTATTATCTGTGGTGTAATTTTTGGAATGTCACATCATATTTGTTTTCTGTCCTACCTTTTAATTGTCAGGGTCACTTTGATCACTGACTTTTAAGGGCAGAGCTTGTCTCTCACCATGTGTTTGCGCACAGCTTGGCAATGCAGGCTTCAGTTTGGATCAGGGCCTCTAAGAACTACCATCATATAAATAGTCATTCTCAGAGAAACAAAAATCAAACATGAGAACTACAAGGAGATGAAAAGCACACATGGTTTCCTGGTGACTCATTTTGTGCAGCCCTGAACACGTTGTTTTATTTTGCTCTCAAAGACCGAGTTACACATGGTGCCCTCCAAAGAATAGTAAGGATGCCAGCACAGAGCAGTAACCAACAGCAGAACTCAGGGCAAGCATTTAGGAACTGGGCTGCATTTTTCTCCTTTTTTCCTTCACTGAGTACTGCATCACTAAGCAAGTATCTCTCCCTGCCAGTTATAAATAGGACCTGGTGCCTTATCATGTTCTCGCTCACTGGGAAAGAATGTGGATCAGCTGAAGAATGAGACACCCAGGAAAGCTGCTGAACAGCAACAACAATTTTTTTAAAAAACCCTCTCTCCTTGAGTTGGAGGCATACATTCTTTGGGAGTGAGTTTCTTGACCTCGTAAATGACATGATGCTTTATGTACAAAAATATTAAAAGGAGATTATGTCACTGGTAAAAATGTGCTGAAATGAGGCCTTTCCCTTTTGCAAGCCTTTAAAGGAACTTTTCAAGCTTACCAAAACTGTGCAGTCATGCTTCTGAGAGCCTGCCAAGTTCACATAAGGACCAGTCCAAGGACACCTTCAAAGCCAGGGTACTGATGGGCACCCATGTAATGTGGTGTGTGTTAGACAGCACATTACCAACAGGAGATCTCAGTAACCAGAGCCCAGGAATAATTATCTTCCTTCATTCTTGTATTATAGACTGAATCTTTAAATAGCTGTAAATCAGGACTCCAGGACACATGGAGATGATTAGAAAAAGAGAAGCTATTAAGGCAAGGTACTGGATGGGGATCAACAAGACACAGACCAAGATCCACATAGGTATTTAGGTTCCTATCCTCCCATCAATTTTATTGCCTAAAAAGGAGTTACAGTCTTAAATCCTTTTGTAGATTTTGGCCCTCTCTTTTATTCCCAGGCTCATTCAGCTGACAAATTAACTCACTTCTTCGTGGAGAGTTCACGGTTCATAACTTGTAAAACATGTGCATAGCACACATGTGCATCTTCACAGACTCAATGTCATTACGAGAAAGATGACAGAATATCTGCAGGCAAAAGCATTTTTGTCAAATACATGAACATTCGTTCTGCTGTGTGGCAGGAAGTACTTAATATTTTAGCAGGTCCTTTCAATAAAGCAAGGCATCAGATTTCCCTTGCCAGTTCAACTGCAGCAATAAGCAATACAAAGGCCAGGGATTTTTACTTTTGAGCAGGGAAGGGTATTTTTTTTTTAATATTGTCTCTTTGGAGACACCTATCCTTTCATTTCTCCATATAGTAATTGATCCCACTTTATTCAGGGTTCTCACACAGAAGTTCTATTCATTGAATCTTTATCATCTGAGATCTTAGGACTGCAACAAAATTAAAATACGAAAAAAAAAACCAAACCAAAACAAAATAAAATCATTGTATATAAATAAAAATGTGGTCAGGATTTGACCTTAAAAGGAGTAAAGATTAGTAAAAATTAAAAATAATGCTAATTCTTTTCAGCTTTGCAGTTTGGTTCTGCAGGAGAAATTTAAAAAAAAATATTCATTATTTTAAGCTCTAGGAATGTCTTACCTAAAGCATATATAGAGCCAAAAGACAGCTATTTTTAGAGTGATATTTCTCAGCTTGTTTTGGCAAGGTAAATTCCAAAGCATTTGAAAGACTTGCATCCCCTGACATTAAAAACTTTGAGAATACACAGTTCAGTCCCTGTCTTCAGGGGAGTTTGGCAGACACCTACCAACAAGAGAAAGCTTTCCAGAAGGAAACTTACTGCAATATCTTATTTGCTATGAGTGAAGTATCCAGGACAAAGTAATACTCACCATTGCCCAGGGTTAAAATAGGCCACTAGTATTGTATTTTCTAGATTACTCCATGGTTTTCAGTGCTTCCCAAATCCCTTGCTATAATAATTCATCCTCTTCAGACATTAAAGAAATGTCAGAGATCTATTTTCTTCTGCTATTACCCCAGAACTCTTTCTGGACGTCAACAGTAACTGCAAAAGACTGCTCTGGATTCGAATTCAGCACAATTTCAGAGGAAAGGGATTCTAAATGAAAAGGGACCCCTCAACCACTGATAACTGTCCACATACAAACAAGACAACAACAGGAATTGTTCTTCCCCATACACCTGAAGTTGCATCTAGCAGATCTTCTCCTGCTTCTGGTAGGAGCCATGAGAAGTGCAATACCCTCAGCATGAAGATTAGGAGCACCCACTGGCACTTCATTCCTACCTGTTGCTGTAATCAGAGGTGACCTAGTACCTCTCCAAGCCACCCAGCCTTCTACAGTACCTTTCTTTTCACATGATGCTTTGTGGTAGTAAGTAAAAAAATGGGTCCACTTAAGAGTTCAGAGAGTAACAAGAGATGTAGTAGCTCAGTGTTAGCATAGGAGCTAGCAGACCTTTGTTTTTCAGAAGCAGAATTCTCATCCTAATTTTACTAAAAATTGTGCTAGAATGAGAAAATTTGTGTTTTGATTTTTTTATTATCAACAGAGACATTTTCTAAAATAAACATAACTGCAGACAGGAATCTGGGCTAGGTATGGTAGAATTACACAAGCAGACTGACTTACATCTAACTTAGAGAACTGCTCACAAAATGTATACACACCCTTTATGCTTCAAAGTGCTGGACTTTGATCTCCATTTCAATTTAAACCACAGACAGTGTCTAATTTCCCTTTCTTCACATTTTTAAATTCACAAAACTGACTCAGCAAGTTCTCATCCTCCCCTGCACCTGGGGAGAAAAAGGACCAAAAAGGCAAGAGAAGCAACCAAAAGGAACAAGGGTGTTCCTCGGTTGTTAACTGACTTTGCTCCAAGAGGGGGGAAAAATTTGACCCACTTTTAGCGAGTGTTGTCCCTCTGGTTCCCACTGACTTCCATATGTTTAGGATGCTAAGCAGAGAATCAATCCTCTCTGACAGTATAACATGATGACATGGACAAGCTGTCTTGTTCTTTGTTCATAAGAATCTGCCAGAATACTCTTTTTAATACATCTGGATGTCTCCACATACATCTGTTCTTGGCCACATAGTAGAGGGATCCTCTGATCAACCAAATTCTTCAGCTTGTTATGCATCTCATAAAAAATGTTTGGAAATAGTATTAGAAGAAAGACCCATCTTATGTAATTGTTTCTTTGTTGGTTGTTTGTTTGGTTTTTTTTTTTAGCTGAGAATTTGCATTTTTTAAACATACTGGTTAATGAAACAAAGATTCTAGCTCTACCCATAAAATTCCCCAGTTCTACAGCTCCCAGATTTGAGTTCAATGTAGGACACTTTGCTTTTAAGATTTGGGAGCCTGTGCTTTTACAAGGACAATTCAGCTAGCTTTCCTCTACTATGTACCAGAGCTCCCCTTAGAGTGCTCAGACAGTGTAGGGTCTTAATGCAAGTTTACCTTTAGTTTCCAAATATTTTAATGCATCTCCGTGTTACTGAAGCAGAATATGCCAAAGGGTCTCCACAGTGCAGTGAAATTAAAGTTTGACTATTCTACTGGTTAGCATCACAGGCAAAACTGTGTAACTTTTCCTTAATTTAATTACCGCTTCACAGAAATTTCTGTCCACTGATCCAGGTATACAGAAAAAAAAGAGAGAATATAAACAATTAAATACTTAGTAAACATATTTTCTCCTCCTTCCTCAGATTTACCTTAAATCAAACACCTATCCTCCTTACTTCTTAGTCTCAATTTCCCTTATTCTTGCTGTGAGATACACTCAGTCCATCTCATTTCCTACAGTGAAGCAGTGGGTGGCCAAGGAAGCTGGGTTAGGTGCACAGCAGCTTCTGTCTGTTGCTTTGTACCTGTTGGCTTCTTTCCACTCCCCTGTGCTTCTTCCTGTTGTTCTACAGCCACTATGCTGTTTCTTACAGATTTTTCAGGATCACCTCCTCCAAGCTCAAGAATGGTCTATCTTGACTAAAAGAAAATCAAGCAAAGGTGACAGGAGGACTGCATGGATGAACAAGGATCTGATAAATCTCAAACATAAGAAGGGCGTGTACAAGAGGTGGAAGCAGGGAGAGGTGAACTGGAGGAATATAGAGACATTGCTCAATTGTGCAAAGATGGGGTTAGGAAAGCCAAAGCCTACCTGGAGTTAAGTCAGGTGAGAGGCATGAAAGACAACAAGAAAAGGCTAGGGAAAATGTGGGCCCGCTGCTGAATAGGGCAGATGCCTTTGTGGCAAAAGACATGAAAAGTACTCAAGGTCTTCTTCACTTTGGTCTTTACTGGTAAAAACAATCTTCAGGAATCCCAAGCTCCTGAGAACAGTAGGAAAGTCTACAGCAGGGAAGGCCTACCCTTGGAGGATGAGGATCAAGTCAGGAAACTTCTAAACAAACTGGACAAGCATAACTCCATGGACCTAATGGGATACACTCATGAATGCTGAGGGAGCTTGTCAGGGTCACCATGAGGGTACTTGCAATTTGTATTTGACCAAAAAAAAAAACCCAAAAAAACCCCAACTGATGGAATGGAGTTCAGTGATCAAACTCCAATCAGGACCTGAACTTCATTACAGTTGTGGATTGTTGAGGGGTTAAGAGAACTGCTGCTCTTTGTTGCATAACTGCATTGCATGAACAACAGGCCTGCATTCCCTACAAAGAATTTGAGTATGAATTATCCTTCCTTTTTCTGGAGTAACTCTGGTTTGAGGAGTCAGTAAGTCGCATGAGATAGGCTGCAAGGTCTGTCACCATTTAATCCCTTTTGTAAACCTGATCAAGTTTCCACCTTAATCATAGTGGAAGGAAAGAGAATAAACATTTACTTGGAAATCTATATAAACTTTTCAGTAAAAACAACTTAATTGATCATGAAAAAATATACAGAATTAAAATAGTTAAGAACCCAGGAAAAATAACATTTGTTTCACATAAAATTAAATGAGCAAATGGGACAGGAAGACACTGCTTAACACTATAAGAATGCTTTTATAACTGACTACCCACATTTAAAAGTTGAGTCTAAACACCATAGAGTGAGACGAATTGCACATAATGATGAGTGATAATATGATATTGAGCAATGCAAAATGTTGGCTTTCTATCTGGAAAACAACCCTCTTTATTAGAGACAAATCTGTTATATAGCAGCAGACCGAACTCCACCTTAGTTTTCTGTAAGTGTTCCAGTGTCGGGCTAGAGCAAGCTTTGGGTGATGTACCATACCCAGGGTACACTACTAGCAGAAGGATAATCATATTCTTCTTGGTCCTGAGAACTAGGAACTCCTACTTAATGTCTATATCATTGTTCCTTGTTTCCTGATATTGCATGTATCTCCCTATATAATCCCATTCATCAAGCTGCGTCTTAAAATCAGTTATGTTCCTCTCCCCAGACTCATCATACCCGTGCTAAAACTTTCCAGTACTGCCAGTTCTTTCAGTTTCTCACCCAGAGTGATTCATAGTCAAATTAAAAAAAGACTTTTTTTTTTTTTTCTGTTCAACACTGTCTTTAAGCTCAGTTGGTTAGTTCCCCTGCTTTCCTTCACCCATCAACAGATTTAGGGAGTGCAATCCTGTTCTGTCTTTCACTGTGCTAAGCTACATAAGCCATTCCTTCCCAGTCTCTGTCTTATAAGACAGGACTCTCATCACCCGGGCGTTTCAATCATCCTCTGCATATGTTTTTTTTTTTAAAATTCCTCTTGCTGGAGAAACTGTACTAGGTACCAGAGGTAAAATCCTCAGTGATGCTTCAGACTCATCTGCAGGCTATATTAGAAACATCATATTTGATAATCTTAAGAGAAGTGTGCCTTTTTCAGGACTGGTCCTGTTAGTGTTTCACAGTTATCCTATGACTGACTAATACCCTCAGCCACCATGGCATACACTCCATTCTGGTTTCTGATAGGTGATCTCCCAGTTTCCAATGGAAAACCTTGCTATTTACTTCTGGGTGTAACTCCTGCACTTCAACAATTCAAAAGCAGAACAGGAATCTAAATCACCTAATAGTGCAGAGTCTGAACAGCTGCTATGATTCTCTCTGTCTTGAGAATGGTTAGCTCTTCCCCTTTTATGGAGAAAAAGAATGACCTAAATAGAAATACAATGCATTGTGTGTTTGCATGACCTCACCCTAGTCTTGTCTCTTTGGAAAGTACTCTACACTTGACATGCATTCCAAGTATACACTGCTTTGTAAATGTTTTTTATTCCTTCTTCCCAGAGCTTATTTTAAGCCACTAGTTCCTAAACGAGGGTCACAACCTTACTTTTATGCACAAGCTTGGCAGTATAATTGGAAGTGGGGTCATGACCCCAGAAGTGGGTCTTGACAGACAGATGTTCTGAGATTCCAAACCCCTTCTGACCTCTTTTAACACCGTTAAAGTCTCTAGCAGTGTGAAGCACACCATGAATGCAATAGGAGAAGATGAAGCTCCACTTACCATCATTCTGATAAAATCTGCAGCTTTCAGCTTGAGTGACAGTCATGTTGCTGGTCTCAAGATAGAACACTCATTGGTTTTCCCAATGTGCAATTAGTAAATACAATTTTCATTCTGTCCATACAGGGTATTTTTAAGCAAGTGTAATTCAAATTATACATCAAAGCTCTTAGTAATACACAGTACTTCATGAAGACTGTGGAGTTTTTTCTAGGCCTCTCTACTTAAGCTGTGAAACCATTGTGACATGCTGATAAAGTCTTTCCAGCTTCCATAGGGATCATATACATCATTCCTCTCAGATAAATTGCACTCAATTATTCCTGCGAGCCCAGATAGTGCTCTGGAAGGAATTCAAGGGCAAACATAGCCATTTTCCATAGAAAAGGGACAGAAGCAAAATAGATGTAGACTGAGTCCTGTGTCACAAACATTGTTGTTTAGGTCCATATTCTAATACACTCATAAAATGAGGAAATGTCTTATCATATTAAGGTAGATGTGGGCCAATGATGAACTATGTGCCAGAGCACTCTGGTCCCACAGTTGTTTGGATTGTCTCACTTGTGTAACCAAGTCTCCTTCTCAGAGCAGTCAAGGCATGAGATTGCCTTTCTCTCACTTCAGAACACGGTTGAGAGGCAAGGGGATGTATATCCAGATCCTGGAATTGAGAAGCTCTCTGCAGTCCACCACTTTAGACAATAAGGCTATGCCTATGCTAGTAAGTTAAACAGTGCCCAGGAACAGTCCCAAGCACTGGAATGCAACTGTCTATACAGTTCCCTGTCACAGGGCTCCCAGGCATGCTTTTGATCCCTGCCAGCCAGCACCTCCAAACAAGTCCTGGACATGGTCTGGGGTCTGAACATTCCCAGGATCATTCCCAGCAGGGACTGTTTTGCAGACTGAAAGAGTTTATTAGAATAGACATAGACTATTCCTGCCAGTAAGCCGGTTTAAATTACATACGTAGAGTGTTAAATGTTCCATTATCTTCATAAAAGCTATTTGTGATGTAATGTGTTATTGTGGTTAAGGTGTTGGGATCCTCACCATAGGAAGAAAATAAAGAGGCTTTTTGAAATACTCTGAGCCAAAACTAAGACCATGAACAGCTTTCAATGGACCTGAAGGAGGCAGAAGTATTCATTTAGTTCTTTTTGTTGCTCTGTATCTGCTCATAATATCAATCCTGTCTTCCCCAGAGCATGGAGACAGAGCTGGCAGTGGTGCTTGGGAAGGATATGTCAGCCTAAAGAATAAGCTCTTGCTAGTGGTGGTTCGTCTGTGATTGAGGGCACCCACAGTACAGCTTGGCCTTTTTTCTACTCTGACTGGCAAAAGCAGTAACTACCAATGTCCACTGGTCTCAGCCAGAAGTCTAGCAGCCTAGTGATTCAATGATGTATAAGCTAATAGGAAAGTCCCCACAACCTGGATTAAAGGAGTCTTCACTCTAAGTGTCAATACTTACCTTCATTCTTTCATTTATTTTATTTCTTTCCTGAAGAAGAATAGCTGGCACCCATCAGATATTTTTTTTAAATTTAGTTTGTTAGAGTTTTTTTCTGTCATTATGACACTACCTGCTTTTCCTCTTGGTGGGGACTTTTTTCTCCTTGTGAACTACTGTCAGCTTTTCTTTCCTTTGATGCTGTATCCTCTTTGGGCCTGTTTTTTGTCTCAGTGTTTCCCTTGAATTTTAAGTAGTTTTGCCACACTTGCTAATTATTATCCCAAACTTGCCAAAGGAAATGAACATGCCTCAGCACAGGTAGTACTTACCCTCTTTAAATGTGCAAATGTGCAAGTGTGCAAATGTCCACATCCAGGACATAACAAAAATAAATCATCCTCTGCTCTGATACCATCAGTTTGATGCCTGTGGCTCTGAGCCCAAGTGCTTTGCTTGTACCTGAACCCTACAAGCTGGCTGCTGGGACTGTGCATTGGCTGCCAGGCAGTCTTAGTCTGCTCTATTTAAACTGCTCTAGACACCTGTCACTTTTGTCAGTATTTTTTCCATTGTACTTTAGCACCTATGTTGAGCTACAGAGCAGCTCTTGAACATTCAGAGTCCATTTGTATTCATAGCTGAATTTACTAAAATTTGAATAAAAGTGTATAGCGTGTGCTGCCCCTGAGTTTTCTGGTCAGAATGACTGAAAAAACCCTTCTCAGATGATATATTTTCACTATAACTTTTATCCCCTTAAGATAAAACAAGAAAGTCTGGCAATGAATATTCATGCCCACTTGAGTACACAGGCCTGGTGACTATAGCTACACATGTAACCATATGGAGAACTCAAACAGTGGGTGGCAAAGGCAGAATAGACCTTTGAGAAGGCCTAAATCACCATGCAGTGGATATAGTGATTGAGTCGTACGTGACAATATCTCTCACCAGTGCATCCTTCTGTTCTGTTTGTTGATCAGTTTGCTTTTTTCTGAGGAACGTGATTGGAATTTAGGCTATGTAATACAGAAATTCTTTAAATTACCATTACTCCCTGTTTGTTGCCTTAGTATTTATGTTGTGATAAAGCTTCTTAAAAACCTCCCTCAAGGCTCATCTCTCAGAGTCAGACCCATGCACCTGACCCTTGGTGGCTAAGTGAAAAAACTAAACTCCAATAGATTCCATCCCCAAATCCTATGGCTCCTTTGTTTCTTGGAGAGTCAGTTCACATTAAAATTTTGTCAGTGTGTTGTGTTTGTGTGGCCAGGTTTTGGTAGTGAGGAGTCTACATGGGTGGCTTCTGTGAGAAGCTGCCAGAAGCTTCCCCCATGTCTGACAAAGCCAGTGCAAGCCGGCTCCAAGATGGACCCATCTCTGGTCAAGGCCAAACCCATCAGTGACAGTGTAGCGCCTCTGTCATAACATATTTAAAAAGAGGTAAAAGTTGTGCAACAGCAGCTGGAGAGAGAGGAGTGAGAAGATGTGAGAGAAGCAACCTTGCAGACACCAAGGTCAGTGAAGAAGGAGGAGGAGGAGGTGCTTCAGGTGCTGGAGCAGAGATTCCCCCGCAGCCCACGGTGAAGACCACGGTGAGGCAGGCTGTCCCCCTGCAGCCCCTGGAGGTCCATGGTGGAGCAGATATTCACATGCAGCCCATGGAGGACCCCATGCTGGAGCAGGTGGGTGCCCAAAGGAGGCTGTAATGCTGTGGGAAGCTCATGCTGGAGCAGGCTCCTGGAAGGACCTGTGGCCCCAGGCAGTGAGGAGCCACACTGGAGCAGTTTTGCTGGAAGGACTTGTGACCCAGTGTGGGACCAATGCTGGGACAGTTTGTGAAGTTTGTGAAGAACTGCAGCCCGTGGGAAGGACTGACATTGGACAAGTTCATGGAGGACTGTCTCCTGTGAGAGGACCCTATGCTGGAGCAGGGAAGAGTGTGAGTAGTCCTTTCCCTGAGGAGGAAGGAGAAGCACAGACAACAATGTGATGAACTGACCACAGGCCCTATTCCCCACCCCCCTGCATCACTGGAGGAGAGGACAAAGAGAAATTGGGAGTGAAGTTGAGCCTGGGAAGAAGGGAGGGATGGGGGGAAGTTGTTTTAAGATTTGGGTTTATTTCTCATTACCTACCCTGTTTTGATTGACAATAAATTAATTTTCCCAAGTTGAGTCTGTTTTCCCCGTGTCCATTACTGATGAGTGATCTCTGCCTGTCCCTATCTCAACCCATGAGTCTTTTGTCACATTTTTCCTCTCCTGTCCAGTTGAGGAGAGGAGCGATAGAGCAGCTTTGGTGGGCACGTGGTGTCCAGCCAGGGTCAACCCATGACAGTCAGGCATCAAAAAGGAACACCTATTTGTGTCTTTGTAATGCCCTTGTCTGAGGCAAGTGAGCTGTTTGGGGTGTGTTGCTTTCTGCCCAAGATGAATTAAATCTGGGGGTGTAAAAAATTACCTATAAAACAAGGGTGCACTTTTTAGTCCAGATTATTTTATTGCTCTCATTAGAGTACAATGCCACAATTATTTCAAGGCACTGGAGGGTGCAGTTGTTCTTACTTTCTCTCAGTGAAGACTTTCCCTCTTCCCTTTCCCACTTTCAGCTGGTTAACGTCACCCTGAGGCTGCGGTCAACCACTCTTCCAGTGATGCCAGGGCAACTCTTTGTGGAGTTCCTCTGTAAACTCTGCACTGAAATGATGAGGGTAGGTTTTACCCTTCCTGAAGCAGTTTCATTTCTGCCCTGGGTCACAGCCTGGATGGCCCCAGGGAGAGCTGCAGTGGCCCTGGTGGGAGGCAACCACTGTGTCATGGGGAAGGCAGTGGACATGAGATTTTCTATACCAGCTTTACCCTCAAAGCTTTACTCTGTCTTGACCATACCCAGCCCAGGCCTAAGCCCCATCAGGAGATGCACGTGTCAGGCCCAGTTTGGGAGTCCTCTGGCTACCACTGATTCAGATAAAGAATTACTCTCACACCATAACATTACAGGTTGCAGAGGATCAGACCACAGGACCACATAATCTCCAGTAGAGTCTTCAAGAAAATGCTTGAAGATCATTTGATGTCCTGTAATTTTGTTGTTGGAAGAGATGTTTAAATCACATCCACAACTACTTACTCTTACTGTGCTCTACTGTATCAGTCTGAGTCATCTCTTTCCCAGGCTGAAAAATCTTAGTTCTTTTTTTCTTTTTTCTTTTTCTTTTTTTTTTTTTTTTTTGTCACGCCAAAGTCATTCTGTATCTCCGGCCATCCCTGTTGCTCTTCTCTGAACTCTTTCCAGTTCTGATACATCCTTTTTCAGATGCCAGGATGAGAGTGGCATGTAGCATTCAAGGTGTGGGCAAACAAGCATGTAAATTTTTTTATTAAAAATTCCCTGGTTTATTCAAACTTCCTTACCTTCTTACCTGTACTGCATTTCCATCTCCCTAGGATGGTACTTATTGCTGCTTACTTCATCAGACAGCTGGAGATAGAGACCTGATAATTTTTTTTCCTATTTAGGCCTGGAATTTCAGCCTGTACAAACTTGGTGTCAATTTGTTAATCTACCTTTATGTTAGATACATATTAACCTCTAATATTACTGCAATGCCAGAAGATTTTACTAAGTTTTCGAGTTTCATGTACCATGATGATCTTTCTTCCACCAAGGCCCTGGTATACCCAGTGTAAATATTTTTGTGAAGGGCTATGCATTCCAGTTTTCCCATCTTCTTTATTAGACTCTTTGCAACCCTCTGGAAGCACACATAGCACTTATTTGGTTCCTAGCAATCTAAATGACAGTTTTCCATTTCTTATGTGGCTACCAATCCTCTGATCTGTCTCCTTTTTGGGTACAGAATCCAGAACAGAATAATTGTTTCAAACCATGAGCTCTTCTGTATTCATCAGATTCCTTTAATGCTCTTCAGTTTAAAAACTCATTCACAACCTTCTTATTTCAAGTGCTAGAAGTCTGGGTTCTTTAATGTCTATGCAAAGCCTCTATGTCTGTATATGTCTCCCATATAACAGAAGGATCCCCCATTCCTATCATCTTGAGTTCCTGTTCATCTACCATCTTTTCTGCTGGACATTACAACTCTGCCATTTGGTGCCTCTCTCCAGCCCTGCACAGAGCACTGTAAACATTTCTTAGATCACTGCCATAGAAGCTTTGCTGGTTTTAAGGTGCCTAGACTCAGCCTCCAAAATCTCTGTCCTGCCTCTCCTTTTGCCCCTGGTACCTGTGTGGACTAGGACTCCAGGATCCTGCCTGGTGCTTTTTACGAGGGAGATCTGCCACCTTTGCAGCCCTCCCCAAAGGCAGAGTGGGACCTCAGCTCTGCTGTAGCTCTGCCTGTGCACTCGCTCCCCAGTCCAGATCGTTGGGATCCAAAGCTTTGCAGAGGGGTCCAAAATACTGGAGTCACTGTGATGGCAACAGATCAAAATATCGACTCTTCAAGAAGGGAAAAGTTTATCAATGTTCTCCATTTCCTTAACCAGCCCAGAGACCCCATGAGCTCTCACTACTGCCCACAGAACCCCCTGTATCATTAGCAACCCAATTAGTCCCTTCCCTCTCAGAAAGGATGCAGACCTTTGAGCCAGATGCGGGACACTGGGCCCTGTAAGAGCTGAGCATAGGCAGGTCAAAGGTATCTTGCTTCCTTTTAATTACTTACAGTTATAAATCTGAGAGTATAAACTCTGCAAGGCTAAACAATATCTTTTCCCATGACTTATTAAAGTTGAGTAGCGTGCAGTCGTGTTCTTTTGCTGTGCTGTTTCACAGAGCTCTCAGACTTGTTGGTGAAAACTCACTTTAAGATTAAAAGCTTTTGGAAAGAGAACAGCACATTCTGAGCACATAACAAGTACTCTGATGCAGAAAAGGCTTTCTCTTATTTTTAAAGTTAAGCTCATTAGGAATTGGGCTTGTGTTTTGTAAGTGATGTTGCAATGGCAACAAAGCTGGCTCCTTAGTTGCTTTAGGTGGAACAAGCTCACCTTCTCACATCTCCCTCCTGCATACTCCTCTCCCTGCCCTGGTGCTCCCTCCTGCATACTCCTCTCCCTGGTGCTCTGTTCCACTTACCTTCAAACCCACCGACAAAGCTGCAGGCTGTGCATCCCCACTCTGCCCAGGAGAGTTGTGTCTGACTGACTGGCTGGTGATCACAGACTACTTTTGGTCTCTCTCGTTGACTGTATGGTGATCTCCTGCTGAAGTAGTGGAGCAGGTAAAACATCATCTATATCTGCAGCTGTGCTTGTCATTCCACTGCTTTCCAATATTGCAGCATTCTGGATAACAAAAAGTAAAACCACTAGCAAAAAGTTCTAGTCTTATTATTTTATCTTTCTACTAGATTTCATTCTTTTCCTGCATGAGGCTAACAATTCTTGTCCTTTTCTCCAGGGCCATTTAAATTTCTGTTCCTCCTAATTTTTTCCTTTGGCATCACAAATCACAGCTTCAGTTTTTTCTCACTTTGGGTCAATCGCTCTCGGTTCCCCAAACCACTTCTTTTAATTCACAGTCCTCATCTTCTTCAGACTTATTCTCGAGTTTGTCATTTGCATCAAACTCTAGGGAAGAACAAGGACATCATGTTATTTTTAAAGTCAAACAACTTCACAAGGATGTGTAAAGCAGAATTAAATAACCCTTTGTCCCCTTTGGAGAAATAGGTGCAAGGGACCAACATCTGAAAAATGCTGTCATTCCTTGTTTTCCTGCCTCACCCCTTGTTTGCCGCTTCTCCTCAAAGCTGCATAGTGTTGAGAGCTTATGTGCTCCTGCAACGTGCAGCAACTCTCTATGTTCAAGAACAAAGGATAATCCCAAGAAGAATGAAAGCTGGAGGCTTTTCTCTGGCAGTGGTTCTTTCTGTGAACTATTTTGCTTTGTTCTACTGTTTCCACATGGAATGACAAAGGTAATACTCCTGTGGTCTGCATTACATTTGTACCTGCTCATTTACTACTTCTGTATTTTCCACTGAACAGAGGACAGGGGGATTTTTCCCCTTTTAACTAGTAAACAAAAAAGAAATAACAGAGTAATTTCTCTACTTTGTCATCTTTCTCTTAGATATAGGACTACCTTTAATTCTGCAAAAAATCAAGTAGTTTTGTTGATTAAGCTCACAAAGTGATGGAGGAGCCAATTACTTTTCTAGACATCAGTGTCTGAGACGTAACATTTCAAAACTCTTCCTTGGCTGCACTATCACAACTTTTACAAGGTTGTGAAAAATAATTACAATAAGTATGGGGTTTCTCTAGGGAAATATATTGACTGTGGGGTCAAAAAGGACATTAAGAAACATATACTTAAACATTGTATTGCAGGCAGAAAAAAGTGAGAAGTCTTGGCTTGAACTGAGGGTGAAAGTAGCCTTGCTGGAGCAATTTGCCTTTGTCCATGCTACTGTTAAGTATATATCTATGTGTATATAAATGTTTCCATGAGAAAAAAAAAAATCAATTTAGTAATGAAAAAGTGGCAGCATCATATTCTGTGCTGGATTAAAATATTTTACATTAGCCACATCAAAGTAAAAATTTCAATAACAACTGACAAATTATTTCCTTCTTCTGGGCAGAAGAGAATGAAAAGGAAAACAAAAAAAGGAAGAGAAGAAGCCACAGAGACAATTAAAAGTAGAAGAGAAGCAGAAGACAGCCAAACCAGGGCACAGATTTTATCAGATGGGCATACAGAGAAGCTAGCTGGCATGACAGCGCCTTAGGGAGCTGGAGAACAAAAACATGATGCCGCCAACACTCTGCTTTGCTCTGATGCAGTCACCAGCATCCTACCTAAGAAGTGAAAAGACACTGTGTACAAGTGCCATTTTATAAGCACTTGACACAAGGCATTAATCATTTTTCCTCACTAGAAGTGGCTTGCCAAGTATTGTTCTCTGTTCTGGGAGTGAATTCAATAAGCACTGCACCTACCTAATAGAGACTGAAAGCTGGTCCAGGGTTTCACTTTGATGGCATTTTGCTGGAGCTTTCCTGTCATAATGCATTCATTTCCATAGGATTCAAAATCTTTAGCTCCTTAAAGAGCTACATGGGGACACAGATATGTGGGGGTCACTCCATGCAGTTCAGCATCCTGCCTCCAACAGCCTACATTTACCACCGCTCTTGGAAAAGGTGGAAACCACCCAGACAATTGCATAAAGTTCTAATGGGGGTAAATGCCTTCCTGGTTCCTGGAGAGATCAGCGTGTGCCCCGAAGCATGAGATTTGATTACCTTACTCCAGTACATAAAACTTCTAATGCTATCAGAAAGCCTACAGGCTATTAGCCACTTTCTTGAAATACAACTACCATATCTAGCTTGATGACCCCCTATAGAACAGGCCATGTGCCTGGTATTTCCTCTTACTAATCACCAATCATTAATATCACCACATGAGCCCTGTTCATAACCAAATGTCAATTTGCAAGAAGCCAAGGGCCACCCAGTCTTAGCTTCCATCAGAAAAGAAAAGGTTAGTCTCAAATTCAGGACTAATAGGACAAGTTGCTTACAAGAAAGGTCTATTCTTCCACTTCCTATGGGCAGCTGTGTGCACACACCGTTCTGGAAGCCCAAACCTTCTCTGTAGCAGGGACATCCTCAGAGGAAGCATGCACCTGCCAGCTGTACAAAGTGGGTCAGCAGCCTGACCATTAGCTTTTCTCCCAGAGGCTTATTCTCAGCCTCGTGGTGCACCTGCTATTTCGTCCAGGGGCTTGGATAGAAAAAAGTCCTGTGAAGTAACCATGGTCTGAAGAATCTCAGGTCTGAGCTATTCTGGGATGAAAAGAAAGAGAGACAAGGACAGATAGTTTACTGTTGTCTAAGCCTGTGATCCCTTGTAGTAAAACTGACAGGCAAACTGCATAGCTACAGGCAAACAATGTTATGTCATTTACTTGATCTGCACCATAAAGAGAGATCATTCCAAATAGTCTAGGGAAAAGGTACATCTTTTTCTAGCCCCATATCGTGAAGATCCTTCAGCTATGAAGAGTTCTTACCTTCCCCCAGAAGAGACAAAATGTTCTTCTTTAGATCCATTGATACCCAGAGATTTGCTGGAAGAAAGGGCCCCTGCATCTCACCTGACCAGATCTGACCTGGTAACGTCACTGGCAAAACACTTGCTGCCCTAAATAAAACCAGGATTTCATTCCTTAGCCCTGCAAAAAGCTTCAGGTTCTGCACTTTCTCTACAGTAAGATCTGACTCTCTGAAAGCTTTGCTCTAGAGTTACCCTTTAGACATTTTCCCCCCATATGCTAACAAGCTTTACAGGCAGCACAGTCAGCTGGATTATACCAAGTGGTGCTGGGCCAACTGACACAGCAGTCCTGCAAGCAGAATCTTTTCCACCTCCATACAGGTCCTTAAGAGAACAAACAACCTGCAGAAGGATGCAGTGTTCCCTTACTACAGGGATAAGGGAACATACAAAGATGTGTGCATATTTAATGTTAAAATAAAAATAATAACCTCGGTGCTGAATAACTGTGTAGATGGCACAGAAAAGCTGAGAGAAGACAAACAATGATGTGTACCATACCATATAGCAATGATTTCCTCTCTGATTAGAGATATAGCTGACCAAGAAGGGATTTAAAGCCTTACAGTTATCAGAGAGAATAACCATATGCTTTATTTTTCAAGTTGTTCTGGGAGGTGTCAACATATAAACGCATTTAAAATAATAAATCTATAGCTGAATATATAGCTCAACATAAATATTTCACAATTTCAGAAAAAGTATAAAGAATTGAGATAAAAATTACCAGCACTGCATGGGTGATACATAGGTATCATAATGAGAGGAAAACCCCAACATCCTCCATCTCACAAAATGACTGGAAGGGGAGGTTCATTGTTCAGCTTGGTGACTGTGTCTGCTTGGTTCTTTATTTTAAAATTTTTTATTTTATTTGAATTTTGTGTTGAAATAGAGACAAAAACTCAAAATTAAATTAAGGTAGAATAGCAAGTTTTGCTAAATTTTAAGATGACATCAGCTGTTTTTTACAGAATTTCTACCTGCAAACACTTTTCACCCATGCCTTAATAATGGAGATCAACTAAGCTACAAAATTGAGATTTGTAGTTTTAACCTGCTTTTGTCTTCAAAGCTAAAGAGAATTTGAAGTGAGACTTTTTGTTTTGACACAACCAATTTAAATGGCTACAGATGTTTGTGAATGTTTGAATGCATTTGCACTATGAAATTTTGACTGTAACAGGATACTATACAGATTTTAATCTACCTCCAGTCTTTGGAGAGACCATTCTGAACCCTTTAGGCTTGAATTAATTGTCACTAGGCTTAGGGCAGAACTATGTCTTTCAGAAACTACAGTTCTATTCAGATGCAATGGTTCTTCGTATGAACCAGGGGTGCACCTTTTCTTTGTAACAAACTCTTTTTTCTGACATCATCTCATTTATGCATTTTTAGTATGCAACTGAGGCAATCTATCAGAAATGGACTTCTGCAAAGAGGAGATCTGGCAAAAGCAAAGTTAGAAAATTGTCTTATGTCTATGCAATAATCAGTTTTCCATTTAATTACAGAAGACAATACAGGATAAGTAGGGAAATGATAGTAGTACTTTGAAGTAAGCATCTTACAAACATTCTGTGACTTGAATTATTCCCTGATATACATATAAAGTAAGCCAATTGATTGTTAAAAGCATGTTTATTGAGGATTAACATTCATGTAAAGGATGCATGCTTCCTAAGCCTCAGCAAATCTGGTCTTAATGATCAACTGGCATGCAATTAGCCAAGAATAATGAAACTTTAATATCTACATTAAAAATGTATTGGAGACATTTGTTTCAAACTGTCACTGAAATATTTCTTAGCTATTGGCATCAACATTTTTATTCAGAAATATAGAAATAATCACAGGCTCTTATTTTTTTTGCCTTTCACTAAAGAAGGCCTGATTGGAATATTTAAGTACGTCATTTTAGATTAATCCCTTCTGTTTCTTAGAAGATGAAAATGGGTTCCTCCCCACATTTGCATTCATTAAAACCCATAAGCATTGTCTCCTGTTCATGCCTGCATTCTAATGACTTCTTAAAGTTAACAACATTAAGGTTCGAGAAGAAAAGCATTAATTAAAATAACTCTGTTCTCATAAGTTTTCTCACTGTAGCAGCTCAATAAAAACTTTGCAGGTGACACTGGTGGGTAGGAAACAGCCATCACTCTGAAGCTGTCACCGCTGCAGAAGAGTTTATGGTTGCACTGCACTAGCAAAACTGAGCATTAATTTTTTAAGGCAAGCAACTGAAGAATAACTTTTCCTGTTGAAATATTATCTCTCCTGCTAGTAGTTGTTGCCAAGTTTGGGTCAAGCTATGGGAAACTTTGGGCCGGTTCTGTTTTGCTATTCACACTATGTTGGTGCTGGCTGCTCTAGCACCTACCTTCAGCCCCTAGATCACAGAGACTACATCCCACAACAGCAGTGCACTTACATTAAATAATTGCAAACTAACCTTATGCTGGTTCACTCAAAAAGCCCCATGACCACAGTGCTTGGTCACAGTTTGTTATTTGCAAAAATCCACTCTCTTAACTCTGACTAGAGGCAAACATTTCCATTTCTATCTGTGTGGGCCCAGGATCAGGACTTATCAGTTTGATGGTAGATTTGGATCAGCAGTTGACAAGAAGAAAGTAAAAGAAATATTTAAATGAAATTAACTGTTTCTTATCCTCCTGTATTTCTAAGTTATACTTCATATCAACGGACCTAAATCACACAAAACAAAACAAAAAAACAGTCAGAAAACTATCACTAGGGAATTCTTTGGGGCAAGAAATACACTTCTAGAGGCATGTCAAGAAATGAATACTAAGTGTTAACAGTTACTGTATTAGTCTGTACTAACCAGTGGGTTGTTTTTTTATTTTTTTTAAGAGACTGCAACTCTCTGCTTCCTGAGAAACAATAAAGCCTTGGATTACTCAACAGGAACCCTAATTTTTCAGAATTTATTATTTCAACAATTCTTTTACACTTATTCTTCTGGAAAACCTACAGAAAGAGGAGCAGTTTCTCCCAACAAGGCTGCAAGAATTTGTTCATCTGTTCCTGATGAAGAAATCTTCTGCAGTACCAAAGTACTTATTCTTGCACTCAAATTGAGCTTCCTCATTAAGAGAATAAATAAATAACTAAAAGCAAGTCCTCTTGCCATGTATCTTAATGATCCCTTTCAGAAGTCTTAGTTTAAAAAGCAATATGCCCACCATTACAGCAAATAGCTCAGTACTTCACAATTTGAATTTAAATAAACTTATGTGATAGAATTCCTATGCTTCACATTTGACAGATGTGAAACCGTAGCACAGAAATTGAAGTAAATGCAGCCTGTTGTGGCTCTGTGGCTCAGTGATTTGTGCAAGATAACACAGGAAGTCTGTGACAGAAATTTTAATTTAGGTTTCCTACATTTGCGGCTATCATCCTGACCATCCCACTGCCTATTTCCTCTCATCAGTAATATCACCAGAGTGATAGCAACCAATCATCAAACATGTATTTGGAGAGGAAGTGGGAGGTAGTCGCTGACACTAAAAGAAAAAGTTTATGTTTTAGAAAGAAAACAAGCCTCGTACTCTCAAACTGGCATCCACAGCTGGAAATGGAGCTTTGCTTTCTGTTCAGGGTTGCAACTAAAAATGCCATCTGTTGTGGACATATGCAAAATATGCATAAAGAAGAACTATCACAAGCTGGAGAATAAAATAACCAAGTAGCCAAAACCACTGAACCTTGAATACTCTGAAAACTGCTTTCTCTAGAAAAAGGACTGAGGAAGTGTGAGGACTTCTCCACTGCTGTCAGTTCTCTTTTTTTCTGTGTGCAAAAGAAGAGGCTTCCCCTTGCTGTACTCTTGGTCTTGTGACTTAAGAGAGAGAAACCCTCCTCAATTGAGTGGCACCATGACTGGCCTTCAGAATGTAAAGTTTCCTGCAGAAAATATCCATCTTAATTTCATAACACAACAATGCTGTGGAGACACATGCTGAGATTGGAAATAGTGCTTATGAAGTAGCCTCGCATTCCTGTGCATCTCTGGCATGCCATAACCCTACCCAGCCTGCTGCCTCCAGCAAAACAATGCATTTTTATAGAAAAGGACCCTAGCCACGATTGCAGTTAAAGGTCTGTTGTTTCAAAGTGACCTTAGACATAGGCCACCTCTATTCACAGGGCAAAGGAGAGTAAGCACTCTTTATTATCTTCTCCAGAGAGAAGCAAAGCATGTACAAAGGCAAAACTCTACAGTTATCACCCAGTAAAGAGGCAAGACTGCTGTAAAATTCTGCATTTCTTTTCGGTAGTAGAAGAGAACCGTGAGATAAGTCTGAGAAAACTGAAATTTATCAGGAAGTGGTTGCTGGTTTTTTTGTTGTCACACACAGACGACTTTGCCAGCACAGTGAGAATTCAAGAGAACTTAGTGTCCCTGTTTGGGCTGAAAATGGCCATGATAAACAACTGGAGGGTGCTGATAGCGTATTGTCCTCATGCATTCTCCACAATATCCTTGCACTGCTCATTTTAAAAGAAGAAAAACATTTCCTGCCTGGATACATAACAGGGGAGGGCAAATGTTCTGGAATGACCTGAGACAAAGGCAGGTTTTTTGTTTTGTTTTCTTTCGTTTTAATGAGACTCAGAGAATAATAATGGTTCAGGATACCAGCAAATAGACCAGTTGGGCTTTTGCCCTAGTTCTCAGAAGGAAAAAAAACAAGCTCCCTGGGCTGCTGACATTTCTTCCCTATATCTATCTTACATTGTAACTGGGAAGGTCTAATACTAATACTGGGAGGGTAGTATTGATCCTGCTAGACTTTTCACAAAAAGTCCTTCAAGTATTAAGATTTCTTCTTTATGTTAAGAGTGATGCAGTTGCCTTTTCTCAAGATGTTCCTCCATTACGTAGCTGCAGATGTAGCAGCAATGGTAACAACAGTAGTAGCTGGGGGTAGAGCTGACCTATTCATCAACACAAAAATAAAAACACAAAAAAACCCAAAAATAACCCCTACACTCAGAAACTTTTATTCTAGTACTTTATAATTCTTTCATGTAAGAAAGTAATTGGTGTTTGAAAATACACTATTTATTCAGTTGAAGTATTTTAAAATGTCTTGAATCACATATTAACCCATCAAAGTCAGAACCAGAGAATGCCAGAATTTGGAAAATTTTCTGGATTTTCCCACCAGAAACAAGAGGCCTGGCTTTGAACTTTCACTGTTTCATTATTTTTTACTCAGCTGGTTTGCAGAGAGCTCTTAAAACCACTGTTAAGTGCAATAGGATCCAAGGTCAATGTTTTGATTGCATTCAAAAATAATTTCTTGTGTAACAGAAGAATACATACAAAGATATTCAACTCCTGCTTCTCAGCCCAGCCTTCTGTAGGGTGTAATATCAACTATCACAAGAAGTTTCCACTTTCCTCAGCTCCGAGAAGTAAAAGCAAGAGGCACATATGGGATGATTCTGCTTTAACATCACTGAAAATCAGAACCAGTTCCAGAAAGATCAAGTGAGCTAGTATAACGTTAGCATAAGTGAGAACACAAGTGATATGTAATACTGCTGTAATTGTTGGCAGTAAGAGTCCTGCCCTCTTGTGTATTTGTTCTTGTAATTTTGACTGTCTGCCTAGTATCTTTTCACATGCTGAATTTCATAGTTATGTTAGCCCCTGTTTATTTCTTTTTGTCTGGTGACTCCCACTCACAGACATTTTCTTTCAGGTTCTCCTGATAAGGTTATGAAATCCTGGTAGATCATGAACTTTGAACAGTGTTTTACCATTGAAAGAAGACTAACATTTTCTCCTTTTTAGCCTAAATTTGCGATCTTTGATATAAATCTCTGGATGGTTTAATTTTCAAAGTCTTGATAAACAAACTTGTGCCACTAATAATAACTCTTGTATTTCTCTGTTCGGCGCTCCACTTAAATTTTTGGGAGTCTCTTTGCTCCTCGTCTTTTTTAGCCCAGAGAGCACTTTGTTGCTAATATATTGTGCAGTGCCAGCAGCTTTAGCTATGATGCCTCCTCTTTCTTATAAATGGAACTGGTAACATGCAGTATTGTCTCCTCCTTCAAAACTTTTTGCATCATCTCATCTCCAACACTCAAGGATCTGGATCATCTCATATAACCATCCCAAAGTTATGGCATCTAGTCAAGTCAATTGCTCTGGTTTCTTCTGTAGTTAAAAGAGGGAAACCATTATGTCAAGATACAAGTCTTTCCACCTTAAGAACAGTGAGCTGAATTGCCTTACAACAATTAGAGTCTTATCCTAGACAGCTAGCATGGACTAGTTGTCAGCTTTCAAGTGGCAATGATGAAATGAGATTAATCTGAATTCTGGTCACAGAAGTTGAGGTCCCCAAGCAGAGAGTGAACAGAAAAAGATAACACTAGAAACAGTGTTTTCAAGCTGAGAGATTATAAATTTCACTACAGATTCTTATCATACCATTTGAAAATATCTCCAGGGCTAATGTGATAAGGCTAAGAGCAGCAAAAATTTGATTAAAGCATCTTTTTGCATTGTGCAAAGGTAAGAGTCCAAGTTTATTGTGCACAGTCTGCATCCACTTATGTAGGTATAGTGACTTATATTCAAGTGAAGATGAAGTACAAGAAGACCTCTCAAAAGATCAGGAGTGCTAAAAAATTTGCACAGAGGATAAGTTAGCACGGTTTGGCTGGTTTGGGAGTATTTTTCTTTTTTTTTTACAAATGCAATGCAGGACAAAGAAAGAAAAAATAAAAGCAAGGAAGAAGATGCAAATTAAAGAGCAGCACTGACAGAAGACTTGATGGGAACACAAGGACCGCAAACACACTGAGGACAGTTGCCAGAAGGGTGCTGTAGGAGCAGTGCAGCAGCGTGGCTTTGTGGATATGTGATTAACTCTCGGCTTCATGTGTGATCCTAGGAGAGAGGCTGAGAGCTCTCCATTCAACAGAAAGTAGGTTGGAATAGAGTGCTAGGTCTTTTGAAAGAGGTACTACAGACACATCTACGTTCATAGTACTCAAGCCCCTTTTTGTTACTGACACAACACATATTGCTGCTAAAAACAGATTTCTTAGAATGGTTAAAGGGGTGAAAAAATAGTACTGCTTATCACTGCTCCACCCAGTCTATGCTTCCTTCTTTTTAAAGTGAAGATTTTGCTGATTACTGCCACATGTAGGCTTAATACATGAACGAATGTCTCAGAAAAGTATCTAATAAGCATTAACACTTACTTTAGTTTGCAATTTAAATCCAGTGTCACTCTTCCAGATAGGAAAAAACACTTCCTCAACAACCTTCTGCTCCAACTACCAATAGAAAGGTCATAAACCCTTGAAAAAGAGTGTGAAACTGGAAATACTAGCAACAATTTCAGCAGCAGATCTCTATCTACGCTGCTATAAGAAGGATATGGAAAGAGTGATACCGATGACATCAACTATCACTTTCTTCAAGAGCTTAAAATTTTTTCCATAAAGTGTTATTATCATCTTACCAATGCTGTAAAAAATCTTGTTGCATCCCTAAATACAGGCCACATTAGGCAGCCAAAAAGGAATTAAAGCACCATTACTTTAAACAGAACTTGCTAGTGCAAGTAAGCACTTTTTGGATGCAGCCAGTGCTGTAGAATCTGACCCAGTATTAATAGATGCAAGTGGTGTGCTCTCCATTTATAACTTTATGCTCAATTTAGAATAAACAGTACTAATGAGGAGTGGCTTGAAGCACATGAATGCTATGCATAAGTGTTTATTCCGTGTCAGTGCCCTATTAACAAAACTCCTTTTGGTACTGGTGGACATTTTACCCTTCAAGTGGCCATTTAAGGGGAAGAGACATTAAAGAGAATTACAAATTCTCTTCTGTTATTTTTATTAAAGGAAAATGTGCTTTGATACACAACTCAACCCAGCCAAAAATACTTGCATGCTAAAGGTCATAGTTCAAAATAAAAGTTATCCTGGTAGAAAGCAGGTGTAGGAAGGCTGGGGATGAGAGGAATAGATGCAGGTGTGGATTACAGCACAGGACACATGCAGTGTGTGTGGATCAGGATGGACATTAGATCCAAAAGCAGAACTAAGTTCTCAAAGGATAGGCACTGCAACATTTAATTTTTCTGGCTATGCTCAAAAGCTTAGACCTCCAGTAGTTTCCTACACCTTGGCAGAGCTGGACATGTGGGACTTGAACACTAAACCACCTACACTCCATCACTTTTGAAGATGCCAAGAGCCAGTCAGATGGGACAGACTGTGCCTTGGTACCTGCTTTCCTCAAGTTTTCGGTCAGCGTCCAAAGAAAGGTGAGTCATTTCATGCAAACATTGGGTTAAACACAGAAACTGTCCTGCCAACTGCTAGCCCTTAAGTGTCACACTCTATCTCCCTTTCTTCCTGGCCCAGTGAGTGCTGGATTCCTCCTTGCATAAGGTTTCCTCTTTAACAGAAGCTGTGGAAAACAAGTGTTCCAAAAGCCAGATGGTGAAGAAATTCTTCAAGGACATCTGAAAGCAGACATCCCACAGACTGAGCAACTGTACTCTTGGATTAAGCAACTTCTTGAGGACTAAGTAAGGCAGGATAAATCCTACCCTAAGTGCCCATCAAAGTATAAGATATTGCTTAAAATCAGAACTGGACACTGCATCCTTGATTCAGAACTAGCTGCCATCCAGACTCCTGAAGTTAAGAGATTACTAGATTTGAAAGACTTTTAATTAGCTCTTTGTTTATTTGCTTGATTTTATAAGCAGTGGTCTCTACTCAAAGATACACAAAAGTAACAGCACAGCACTTTGAGTCCATTCACCACAGAAACAGATCAATATTTTGTTCTTTTTATAACACACTTTTTATATCATGTCTTTTTGCATCTGAGGCCCAGTAACAGAGATATTATTTCAGGCCATGGAGTACATATTCCCTTTGAATAGCTGGCATCCTCAGAAAGGCCAAAGGCAAGCAAGCAACAAGAGGGGCCAGATCTTCACTGCTTGCCCACCACACCAGACTTCTGCTCAGCAGTGAAGACTGGTACTGACAAAGTGAGTTTTCTGCTAAATACACCCAGTATTTTGAAAGCTTCCTACAGGCTATCAGTGGACCCTGGGTGTCCTTTCCCTGGGCAGAATGGATTCACCACCTCAAAAAGCTGTCCTCACAGCAACATGAGGGGATCTGAATACCATAGGCAAAAGGGTGTTCCTCTTCCCTAGGGTGCATTCTAGGATGGTGCTATCAGCCCAAACTTGTATATTATGATGACTATCATGCATATGATGGCTCCAAAGACAAATGTATGCTTAGGAACTTCTGTGTCCTTACAAACCTCAGAAAGTTAAATCCCTTAGAACTCAATCCAGCTGCATTTCGGTCAACCAGAAGATTCCCATCGACCATAGTCTGGACTGAACTGACAGCAATGCTTGCTGCCAAGAGCAGTATTTCTTTTAGCAGCTGCTGGGTAACCTGGAAGCTTTCAATCATGAGAAACAACTGAAAGCTCTAATGCTGTTTGTTGAAGCATCCCCAGGAATTTGCTTAGGAAAAGGAAGCTGAGGATATAAACATATTCCTTTGTTTTAGTCTTCAAGTGTCATAAAAGATTAATTATCTCTTGCAATATTTAAATCTCACTTTTCCCAGCAAAGTACTTTTGTGAGGCATTTTTGTATATAGTCTATCTGTCAACTTCTGCACTTTGTCTCTCACTAAATCCCTCTCCCTCCTATTAAAATGAATAAAAAATATATCCTGTTCTGAGCTATTGACCCATCTCAAGGTAGGGCACTTCCATAACTTGGAAAGTATTACACCCCACTGGTTTTGTGGTGGTATAGGGCTCTCATGGAGATGTGGTTCCTACTCACTCAGCTTTCTTTGGACTGCTGCATGCGTGCTAAAGGACATTATAACAGCAACAACGATAACATCTTGGACAAACTGCAGCCTGAAGATTAAAAAATCCTGTGGAGACACACAGCCTAATACTGTTCCTGTTGCTCACACCTCTCAGATGCAGTTTCTGAGAAGATCCAACCCTATGTGGATCATGCTTTTCCATGGCCTACACCTATCCTGCATTTAACAAACATCTAGAGCTGCCTTGAAAACTGAGATTGAAGAGGAAAAAAGGCAGCAAAGACTTTCCACAGAAAATTTGGCAACAAATTAACAAAAAATATTAAAATATTAGAATATTTCAGCCTTCAGTGAAACAGAAATTGTATCATAATACCTTAAATATGTTATAGTTGGTGGACTTTATGCTCATATTTCCCTCTTTAGGCATAGCTCTCTGGTTCAACCACATTTTCTAGGGCACACCACAGGTTCCTCACTCAGAGAGGAGACCTGGTTCATTACAGAAAACAGAAGTCAACAAAAGAGTGAGCCCCTTCATTAGAAAAATTGCAAACAAAGCTTCAGCTATACTGCTGTGCCCAAAACTAGTTTGTTTTGACTCTTGAGATTCTGCTTTTCCATAGCTAGCTATCTACATAGATAGATAGGTCAATAGGCAGGTAGGTAGACAGGCAGAAAGACAGACAGACAGATTTTCTAGCAAAGACAAATATTTTCTCATGTGTTGTTGCTTTTGAAAAGTCAGCTTTCAAACATCTGTAAAACAGCTGTTTATCAGAGAATAAGCAAAATACGAAATCAGCAGGAATTAAAAGTCAAATTATAACGTGCAGATTCATAACCCACCTACAACTCTCTGGTTCTGGCCACCTCTGGCTGTTCACACTGAAATAAGAAAACATGCTGTAAGCCTGAGACACAGTCCTGCAGGGCTGAAAAGGAACTGAATGCTGTTTGCCATGGGAGCAGCTGATGTGCCTAGGTTCATAGTCCTCAAGGTGCATTTGATATCTTGCTATGAAAATGTTTTTCTGGCCCACAGCCAACAATAAAACAAATTGTATACTACATGCCATTCTCCTTGGCCAACTATACTGATAATGGGGTCTTCTTGTGACCTTTTCACAGGACATGTTTGAACACCATACTACATTGTTATTATGTCTATACAGCTTTCAAATCAGAACTGTCTGGGCAGCTTGGAAGACAGAAACAATTATTCAAGTCTAACCTGTACCCATTTAGAAAAAGATACCCACATAAGATTCAACATATCTTTCATGGATATTTTACCCAGGCAACACCTGAAGAGATATAGAATCAGCGATGTGGAAAGAAAAGGGAATTTCACTTCAGAGGTCATACTCTTGACCAGTGGGAATGAGTCCTTCTTCTCTTGTTTCTTTAATTCTTTTTTTGAAAATGTAATTATTGTCTGGGAAATCTGACTCCAGTTAAGCATCTTCCAAGTACTGACTCACATCTGTGTACAAGATGTTCCCAGCTCTTGTGCATGTATTTGTATGTATTTGCAGAAGGTATTGGATCAACTGCTTTCTGTATGCACAGAAAGAAAGGGGAAATTAACCCCAGGATAACTAAAGGGTCAGGTTCTGGGGTTTCTTTCCTTCCTCCTTGCTCCTGCTTGCATCTTCCCACTCATGATGCCTTTTGACAGAATTGTTCCATGTGTCTCAGAACACTGTCAGGGACTCCCAGCCACCACTAAGTTACATGGCAAATCTACAGTCCTTGTTTTTAATAAGATGCTGATTCATTAATCTATGATGAATATATGTTGTCTTGATAACAAGCTGGATAAACCAGCTTAGTTCCCATTCCTGAATTACCAGCTTTTGGTCTTGAATATCCCTGAAGTCCAACTTCATCAAAATTACGGAGATCAACAGGATGAACACAAGTGCTGTTGAAAAATTGAGAGAGTGCATTCTGCTAAACTCTCAGACAGACAAGTCCCATAGGTTTTATATTTACATATCACAGATAGAAACTGCAGCTTGAGACCAGTGTTTGTGAATGCATTTTGCTAGCACCTAAAGCATCAGTCCCCCACAGTGTAGAAACTGAGGTGACTATGAGGTGGCCCAAAGGAGATTGCTTCAGATGCAGTATGGTAGCAGGGAAGGGGTAGACTCTGGTAGGCAAATTTGTTCATAAGGAGAGGTAGATGAACCCACCTCCCTAACATTCTCTCTTGACCTGCGGCCCACTGTGGCTGGGGAAAAGTACAAGACAAGCAGAGATTGATGCATCCATCTGGAAGAAACCGCTGCAGTTTCCCAGCTGCAGATCACCATAGCCTGACTTTCTCAGTGAGGATTTGGTTTTGAAATTTGGCCTTCTTAAATGATTCAAAGGATGGAACACTGAAAGCAGACAGGAATGGAAAAATCAGAGAAAAGAAAGTCTGATGTCTCCCAAAGAGCAACATGAGCCTCTGGCTGTTACTTCATCCACTGATGCCATTTGGCAGAAGTCAGACATATAATGACTCCATGGCACATGTAACTGCTTCAGAGCACCTTCAGATGGTGTGTTTCTACTGAGTTCAGAGTGTATTCCTTGTTTTGTTCTATCACAATCACCTTCACCTGTTGCTATTTCTTTAGCAGAGATACAAAAAAAAAAATCCAAAGTCTTCCTTGCCAAGGAACAAAACCTATTCCCATTATGTAAAGAGTAGACATATGAACTTTCCTTACAAAAAACAAATAACACTTAGCTTAAGTAGCTGTCTCTGAAAGTGGTGTATGCTAGAAGCAAGTCAGAAAAAAACCAAAAATGTTAAATTCTCCACAGTAAAAAATGTCACAGGTAAAAAGCTCCAATAAGGGACACTTTTGGAATCATTGAGAGACTGGAAAAGATTGTTTCCAGACAAAGTTTATCAACTGAGATGATTCCTGTAATTATGTGTCATTATATTGACAGCTATAGTATTATTTGTTGGGTTTTTTACAAGATTCCTGAATATGACCAACATGACCTCCAGGAATTACTCCAGAATGTCAATAATAGTCTCATTACCTGCTGGGATGGCTTCAACTTACCATGCAAGCCTTGCAGTACCACTGATCAGCAATCCCACTCTTATCATATTGGCTGCCCAGCTTTCAGCAGCAGCTGCAGTGGCAGCATGGCTGGAGCTGCTGCTGTGTGCCTTGGAGATAAAAAAAGACCACTATCTGACTCACTGAGTTAATATCTATCAGCTCTGCCAACACTGTGTTCAGTGTCTGGGAAGCTGATATAGTAAATTTCTGCCCATATTGGTAATGGCAATGATTCACTGAAGCAGTTGGAAAGATGTTAGGATCATGTAACAGGATTAGGATTTCTCTACCTGGCAAAAGAAACAGGGATTTAAACTGCCATAAATTATCCCTGAAATCTTTCTTTTGCATTGGCTTTCTTTCTCATATTTAGTTGGATTTCTGTTCTCAACCACCTTTATTTGTTTCCTTCATTCCTTCCTTTCTTTCTTTTCCTTCTTTTTCTTTTTTCCTTCCTTCTTTCTTTTCCTTCTGTTTCTTTTTTCCTTCCTTCTTTTTCTTTCTTTCTTTCTTTCTTTCTTTCTTTCTTTCTTTCTTTCTTTCTTTCTTTCTTTCTTTCTTTCTTTCTTTCTTTCTTTCTTTCTTTCTTTCTTTCTTTCTTTCTTTCTCTCTTTCTCTCTTTCTCTCTTTCTCTCTTTCTCTCTTTCTCTCTTTCTCTCTTTCTCTCTTTCTCTCTTTCTCTCTTTCTCTCTTTCTCTCTCTTTCTTTCTTTCTTTCTTTCTTTCTTTCTTTCTTTCTTTCTTTCTTTCTTTCTTTCTTTCTTTCTTTCTTCCTTTCTTCCTTTCTTCCTTTCTTTTCTTTCTTTCTTCCTTTCTCTTTCTCTCTTTCTTTTCTTTTCTTTTCTTTTCTTTTCTTTTCTTTTCTTTTCTTTTCTTTTCTTTTCTTTTCTTTTCTTTTCTTTTCTTTTCTTTTCTTTTCTTTTCTTTTCTTTTCTTTTCTTTTCTTTTCTTTTCTTTTCTTTTCTTTTCTTTTCTTTTCTTTTCTTTTCTTTTCTTTTCTTTTCTTTTCTTTTCTTTCTTTTTTCTTTTTCCTTTTTTTTCTCTTTTCTTTCTTTTCTTTCTTCTTTCTTCTATTTTCTTTTCTCTTCTCTCTTTTTTCCCCTTCCTTCTCTCTCTGTCTCATATGCTCTATCTTTCATTTGTTTTTCTATCATGCTCTATTTCTGTCTTTCCTTAAAAGTGTGTCTGTGGGCAACCTAGGAGTAACTGTTATGATTCACTTATAAAATTCATGTGTATCTTCATAGTATTTTGCAGATTTTTACTTTCCCTTGTCCCAAGTAAAAGGATGTATTTAAAAAGTCAATTTTAGAAGAACAGACTCAGGTGCAAGAAACATATTGATTACACCAGAGCATATGCCTTCAGTTTTTAACCTGTTGATACTGTTTACTGCTGGGAGCCTGTAGTTTTGCCAGCATGACTCTGCAGATAGTTTGGACCCTGCAGTTTCCATGGGGCATACCTAAACTTATTCCACTTCCTGAGAATTCATGTTGGTTTGCTAATGACTGATTTAATACACCAGAAAAATAACTGGTGTGTAGAAATACGGTATTGAATGTAAGGTATCTGGAAGAGAAACTCAAAAGGATTAATGATGAAGGTCAGGAAAAAGGTAGTTGCAGGGTTCAGACATGGCAAACAAACATGATGCTTTTATTTCGGATGTGCCTGTGGAAAGGAAGGAGTCTGAAGGGCAGAAGACAATGTGGACATGCAGTTGGACTGCAATTGAATTTAAGTGCACCAGGGGGCTGTCAGAAGAGCCTTATTGAGCAGCTGCCACAGAATCACTAGAAACTGAACTGCTCTGTCTCTCCCTGGGAAAGCTGGACTTTCAAAGAGGGACAGACCCAGGCAATTTGTCCTTCATTGTGCTTTTCTCCTGCTTCCCTCCAGCAATAGCTCTGGGTATCAAGTATGATATGATATAGAAGTATGTGGAGGTCCAGGAATGAGTCATCAGTAGAGTCTATCTAGTATTCCTTATGTCCCACTACCTTTGTTATTAGTTCTATCTTCAGCATTACTACTGAAAATGAGTACTATAGTAGACCAGGACAAAAGAAAATCATTGCTTAGTCTGGTGCAAATCAGTGCAGGCTGAATTTTGCTGATTTAGGTGAGACGGAGATCCACATCTCTGACTAGGACGTATTTTCTTCAAGCAAAACCCCAAAAATATACACCTATAAGGGCCTGCTAATGTTTTTTTGTAAAAATTAGGCAGAAAGAAGCAAAGCAAAGTATGCAGCTCGGTTCATCCAAGGTGGCATAACAGCAACAGACAAGACCAATGTCTCACAACAACATACCATCTTGGACTGTACACACAGCAGTCTTCAAATATTGAAACAGAACAGTGTTTAGATCCAAAGTTTGCTCAAAAACACTGGAATGAAAAAAATATTAAAAAAAATAGTTGGTTACTACTTACATGGTTTCTGTTTGTTTGGAACTGGGAGAAAAAAATGTTACTAGAAGCAGTAATTGATGAGACTTCTGAAATTATACTAAAAGGGACAACTTGAGGCCCAGGTTAGTTAGATGCAACTGTTTCCCACTAGGTGTAAAAAAAGGTGTACTTTTGTGATTTTTTTTTTTGCAAAAAGTACCCTGCGGCTTCAGTAAGGAGCTGGAAAACCTCCTCACCTTGGCACATCACAGCATACGGTGCTCCACACTTTTTTCTCATGTGTGTTATTTTCCCTTTTGGCCATTTAATCAAACCTTGTAAACCTAAAAAAAAACCCCTGAAGATCTGCAAAGAACATGCAGTACAAAACAACATTTGAGGCTGATGTGTTAGAAGAAAAGGGATCAACAATTTGTGAATTATAGGTTTGACACCAACGGGGGAAAATGCTGTAACACACTTTGCACCCTCAAATATTTGCTGTTTCCCTGTCTTTGCATGGGGACAAGTTCTTGAGCTCTTTTATGCACCTACTCATTACAGCTCAACAGCTTCAAATGCCAGTGCAAAATTACATTGACCAGTTCCTTTTTAAGTATCTTTACTGGGAAGTGTGAGTGTTTGCAGAATAACTGAAGGCTAATCATTGAACTTCCTCAGTGAAGGAGAAGACTTTGATCACATTTTGCTGCCTTTTTTTTTTTTCCTGGTGGGGGAGGGGATGGGGGGAGATTAAAAACATTTGATTTGGACTGTAGTAAAAGTGCATACTTCACACATATTTCTAACCAACCCCCAAAACCAGTCTCTGGCTTTGAACGTGTTGAACAGGAAGCCATTTAGTGTTGGAATGCTTGCTTTGCTGGTCCAAGTAACACACGTTCTTATTACTCCTGGGCTATCTAAAAAGGTTCAGGGTGAAAAAGCTTAAATTATATGTAGAACCTTGTTTCCTGTTTTGTTTTTTCTCCCTTGTGTGCCAAGTCTGTTTTTTAAACTCTCTGATAGGAAACACATTTCGCCTTTTCTCCCTTCCGTCTCACTTTATTTACCCAGCTGTATATTTCACTTCAATTTATAGCTCATACTCTTACCTGGCTTAAAGTCCAAAGACACAGTGAGAGAGGGGGAAAGATGGGTGTTGTGTTTTCACGGTTACTGAGGAAAGGGTAGAATCTGGGTGGATTCATATCAATATCAAGGGAGCGGTGGATGGAGACTTCTCTTTCGGGTGCGACACAGGATATGTTCAAGAAAGGTGAGGAAGAGGGTGTAAGGAAAGAAATGGCAGTGCAGAGCATCCCCTGATCACTGAATGAACTTATACATGTTTTAACTCTATTACTTTTTCCAAACAAGATACATACCTCAGCAATTTTGCTCAGTTTGGAATTACTCATATGTAGAAGCATGAGCAGTTAAAAAATAAAATTAAAATAAAGTGAAGTAAAACAAAACAAAACAAAACTAGATAAGATAAGATGATTGAGAAGAGAAGAGAAGAGAAGAGAAGAGAAGAGAAGAGAAGAGAAGAGAAGAGAAGAGAAGAGAAGAGAAGAGAAGAGAAGAGAAGAGAAGAGAAGAGAAGAGGAGAGGATGACAAGACAAGTTAACAGATCTTTGATGTGCCTCCTATACATATGTATTTACGCATGCTGTCTGCATGGGAGTTAGCTCACCAAAGAGGAAGAAAAGCCTTCCTGAACAAGGACTGTAGAATTTTAAAATAAAATTGTGCACATAAATTAAGATTTCTACAATTCAAACCAAACCAGGGAGTGCCTGTAGAACTGGTTTTTATTATCATTAGTTTAGGACCATTGTTTAGAAGAGACTTTGAGTAAATGTTTGGGTTTTTTTACTTTGGAAGTAAAGTGATGGCTAATGAAAGACTGTGCACATAACTATACATGTCTATCACAGCAGAAAGGAACTACCAGGAACACTACTTTATTTAGTTTAGTATTCAAAATTTTAAGACTACAAACTTGGAATAGTTTTAGGTTTTTCTTTTTTTCTTGTCCCACCATTTTGATATTGCCCAATATAAAAAAAAAATCCAAGCTATTAAGTGGAGGGAATGCACTAAGAAGCCTGAGGCTGTAATTCTTCTTGTGTGCTGTCCTAGGGGTGAAGTAATATAAAAATATTGCTCCTCTGCTTTGCACTGCTCTTTCTCTTGAGGTCGAAATGTTTATATTAGTAGCCTCAAATTTAAAGTTTAGTATAAATGCACATGATTTTTTTTCCATATGTGCAACAAGTTCTTCACTTCAGTATACTTCTATTGCTAAGAAAGCCCAAGAGGTCATTAAAATAATCAGGGCATGCACCATCTCCAAACCAATCCCCATTACTTCAAGACTGTGTTTGGGACCTGTGGGCTGTCAAGCACTCATACCTTCAGAGAAAATTGCTGCTGCAGTGAGCTCTAGTGGACTACTACACTGCATCACTTTTGCATGGGTTTCTAGAAGGACAAGCATGGGACTGAAGAGATTTGACATGGCACTTGCCCACGCTTCTGACAATATTCAGATAGACTGCCCAGCACACACTGTCTGGTGCTAAGGATTATCAAAGCTCTCTGAGAAGTAGAAATTCTTGAAAAAGACTCACATTTGTAGTGCATTTTCCATTTCCCATAGTCCTGTGAGCAGTTGCTTCCTATAGTTGGTGGCATATCCCAGGTGGTGGCATGCTGAGGAGGCTCTGCTGTGTGCTGGTCACAGCGGGTCCAGAGTTAGTGATCTTGCATCTCCCAGGTCCTTTCTGGGAGAAAGGTCTTTTTCTGAAGAAAAGGTTCAAGAATAGAAACAAAAGCTGCTCCTCGTTTCCTGCCAGAATGGCACAATCATTGCTTGAGTGTCTCTGGAGTGAAGCCTCATGCTGGTTTGAGGAACTGTTCTGCCTCTTCTCTCTCCAGGGATTTGGGATACGGGGAAGGAAGGAGGGCTGAGCTTTCAGTGCACATCACTGTGCTCAAGGAGAAAAGATGCTGCATTTAACTCGGTTTTTGGATGTCAAAAATTCTTCAAAGGACTCACTTGACCTCTGGATATTAAAATAAAATGAGTGTTCCTCAATCTGTCAGAATACTTGCAAAACAAAGTTAAGTTATGACTTTTTCTGACTAAATAATATAAAACTGAGACACTTAACACACCATTTCAAAGGCAAGATGCTAACCACCAGCAATAAATACATTTCACTAGTAAGTGAATGAAGGAATTATGGTAGAGAAAATCACAATTTGGCTGAGGCATATTACAATGAAGTATTGGCAGAAGTAGAATGAGCTTTTATCCAGCTAGTGTGCTTTTCATCCATCATCCCTTTTATTGTCTGAATAGATTGTAAATATTTTTTCTTCTTAGGTCTTCCTCATTCTTCTGAGAATCCCTAAAAATACATCTATTTTTTCCCTGTTTTATAACTCTCCATTTTCTCTCTGCAGCACCAGCTACCACCACATTACTACAGGCTTCCTCCCAGGGAGCAATCCTACATCAGGTAGCATGAGGTGACTTGCATCCATACTGCTCAGGGCTACACTGTGCAGCAATTCACCTGCTGTCTCCTATGGAGCCTATAGGAAATGCCCATGGCTCTAAGACATAATTATTTTGTGTTGTGATCTTTCAGAACATTTCAGCCTGCTGCAGCAATGTCTTTATAGCATGATGTCAAATTAATGCACACCACAGGGCATGGGATGAACCTGTGAGAGGGTACCTGAGAGCATGAGTTTGCTAGAATAACATGGGAAATCTGCATAGAGCTGAACAAGCCAAACTAGTGTTTTACAGGGGTAAATTATCACCACAATGATTTGTGGATTTCATCTCCAGGAAGATTTATTCCAAGGGGCAGTCCAGGACTCTGGTATCCATGGAAGAAAATGAATACAGGTCTGTAGCCTGAGAACTGAGCGCCTGAGTTACCGTGTGGACTTATCCACAGCCTCTGGCAGTTCTAACTAACCTCTAGCTCTCTCTTTCTTCTTCTTAATTAGCTGTAAGTGATAGTGCAAATGACAGCTGAGCACATCCTTATTTGCTGAGAGGCTCTGCATGATTCCTGAACATTTCCAAAAGGTTAGATGGTTCGGAAGAGAAAGCAGTTGCCTGTGCTCCATTCCTTCTTACCAATGCAAAAATGAAAAGCCATGGGCCTTTTTAATAACCTTTTTCTATATCCTAACAAAAGAGTTGATCAGAACTTGGTGTGACAAAGGCCTCCTCCCATTAGTTTTTGTTTTATACCAGTAGGGTCATTACAATCTTGGTCATTATTGTGCAAGCAAGTTGAAGAGCTAGCTGTCTCTAGCTACCTGCTCTGGTGAGAGGGGATTGAGAGCCTGGGAATGATGCTCTGACAGGCCTCCAGCTGTTTCAAACACATTAGTTTTGGTCTGACACTTGCAAAAACTTCATTGGACTAGATGATCTTTCAAGGTCCCTTCCAATCCCTAACATTCTGTGATTCTGTGGTTCTGTGACAAGTCTATGCTTAGCAAAGTTAGTGGTAACAGTTCCATTTGCTTGATCTAGGTCAAAATGTCCACCTCATAAGAAAGTCACTCGAGCTTTCTGAAAAAAATTATTTGGAGATACAGTGCCCAGAAAGAGGTTTCTGGAGGGCCTTTAGATCAGCCTTGTACAGGGCCCATTAAAACCAAAGGTAAGTCTCCCCGATTGCAATGCAAGTGGAAGTAGGCAGTGACATGGGGCTTTTGGAAGTCACTTATCACCAGCTGAGGTGTAAAGCCTAAACACTTACTCAGGAGTAGGTGTTTGCTGATAATGCCTAGAAAACTAAAATCCTTTTTTAATGGTTAAGGGTTTTCCTTGCTGATATTAGAAAACTTACTGATAAGGATTTAAAAAACCTGGTAAGCATTTTGTAAGCTTCCTAGGCCAAATGGTTCAAGGCAATTAGAGAGCTTGTCATCATCTTCTGTATTTTGCTGTTGGTATTAGCCTAAGAAAAAGTGCTTTTATACCAGTTCTTACGAAAGTCTGCAAATACAGCAACTCTCTGGCATGCATAAACTTATCTCCTGTCTAATCTGTGATCCTGGCATACAACTCGCCACCTTCAGGATCTATGTTCCATATCTAACCAACCCAAGCACTAGTGGTCCACTGAAAAACAAAATACACCTTTCCAAATCCTTCCCAGTATGCCTTCCTTAAAGCTGACCACATCTCACCATTAGGAAGCACAGAAGAATTTTCTCATTCTGTATAGTTCTCAGTGACTGGAAGTCATATTCAGCCTTATAGACACCATATAGAAAAGGTATGGTTAATATTTCTGTTTCTGAATTAAATAACTGCAGGCATTTAATGAGAACTCCCATACACACAAGGATAGTAGAACAATTTTAATGCTAGAAACTTTTTACAAGAGAAGGATTTTTAGCTATTTTCTGTTCCCTGACAAAATCCAGATGACAAAGAGAAGACAGAGGAGTATAGCATAAAGTTTTTATTGCCATAGACTTAGGATTTTAAACTAAAATAGCTAACATATATTCTATTTCTTTCTGGCTTTTGAACTTCCAGGTGAAAAGAAGTTAAATTGTAAACTCTTCTGTGTAAGAGCTGCACTGTTAAAAAATTTGGGGAAGTTCTTAACCTGAGTACTTCTGATTATTTAATTCAATACACTCAGTTATGTAAGTATGCAAACACTTACAAAGATGAAGCAGAAAGGAAAAGATCAGTGTAATAATCACAAAACAACCCAAAGTATCGAAAAAATCTAGTCCATAACTTACTGTCCACATATGCTACTTGATATTAAATGTTGTGCTAAAGTCCTCCTAAGCTGTGGAAAAAGTAGGTCTTCCAAAATTCCTAGAAGGGAGCACCGAACCTGTCTTCCAGCAGTGAAGCAGAATTAAGTTCACGCAGGCCATGCCTTACAGATGTTTGTCTAAAATTGCCCTTAGAAATCCTTGTGTGAGTGGTGCTCCTCAGCTTCATTTGCATCTGTTCCAGCATGTCAATAATCCAGTTAGATATTTACACCTAAAATCTAATTTCTTTCTTTTCCAAAAATTAAGAAGATCTCTTCTTGTCCTGTTCACAGAAGAAAAAGAGAGCAAATGTACGTCCTCTCTATAACGTTTTATTTACTAGAAGATTATGTTAACATGTCCCCTCTAATTTTCTAGACTAAACAAATCCAGTTCTATTACCCTATCCTCTATGTCATATTTTCTAATCTTGTCATTTTACTGGTCTCTTCCAAACTCTCATGCCAAAAGTTGTTTCAATATCGTAACTAGGAGCCAGGCAAAGAAAAAGAATTACCTGTCTTACCTTACCATCTAACAACTCACATTCCTCTTAACACAAACCTAAATTCTCACTTTCTTTTTTTCCACTGATATTGTAAAAGCAGCCCATATTTTTACCCTTTTTTTTTTTTTTCCATTGTATGGGCTAAACAACCCCCGTTCTTTGAAAAGCACTGAACCTGTGGGTTAGTTTCATGTAACACTGGTCCTCTGACACCTTCCCTAAGACATTTTATTCCAACACACATTGTTTATCAGTGCACCCACGTTTTGTTATCAGGTTGATATGCTCATCTGTCCCAAAAATGAGGGCTGTATCCACCCAACTTTTTCCATTACATGACCCCTTAAGTATATTTCTACCTCTACACTTAATATGGTGTCAAAGCTACATGAGCCTCTGTGCATTCAGAAAACACTGTGCCCTGCCAGCCTGGGGTGGAGGTGCTTGCATAGAGGCAGACACGCGCCAAGAGCATAGAGGAGTCCCTTCCTGGAGTTTGGCACAGCACAAGGACACGGGAGTACTGAGAAAGGGAAGAGCACTCAGGGACATTGCAGGAGGATGAATACCTCATTAAATAGCACCTTAAGGAGCATCATTATTTCTGACTCATCCACGCAGCAATCTATTATAAGTGGTTGCAAGAAGACAGTGACCACAGCCCTTAACTGACATCTAGGTGAACAAAGCCATAGCTACCCCAATACAGGTGATTGTGCCCCCTGTTTAAAAAGGGGGGGGCAATTATTCATTGCAGCTCAGCGTTAGCTCAGTGATTTCCTGTGGTGGAAAACTAGGGAAGCAGGATTGTGTAACTTTTAAAATGTATTTTTCTTCTTCTCTGACAATGTTGTGGAAAGTGTAAGCAACTTTTAAGGATTCCAAGTCATTAACTTCAGCTTCCTCAAATACCGAGTTTACTTTTTTAATTCTAGTAGAATTATCTTAATTTTTAAACCTTGTTATATCGTATGGCTGTTGATTCCCTCACCAATGTATTTCACAAAAAAAAAAAAAAAAAAATTTTTATACCATTAGTACAAAGATATTAGTATGTTCACAAGAAAAATAGATTTTAGTTAATACTGTGCCCATAGAAATGAGGCTGATGAAGGTTATTGCATTACCTTTCCAATAGTTGTAATTTACTTTGAAGACTAGAAATAGCAATGTTGACTTTATAGGTAGTAGATTCTGAGGAAGAGAAAATTACTTTTGCTTTGAACCCAAAGGACCAAGAAGCATTTCCATTAATTTTGGATGAACTGTCAAAAAACAATCTTAAGGAAGTTTAAGAACCATAGTATATAATTCCCTATGCCCCCTCAAACACTTGAGGTTGATATTTTTCCACTCCAATTTACCAAGAGTTCTCTTTCCACTATATGTCATAATGAAGTCTCTTTTTTAAGGGAAGATTTTGTTTTGGGTGAGTGAGAATACATATGCAGATGTGGACAATTTTGTACACATAGTGTTAGGCTTTTTCTGTCTGCATTAGGCTGTATTGTACAATGAATTTTACCTCAAAAAATGTTACCTGAGTGTCCCTAAAGTCTTTCTAGGATCTAACATACTGTCTTAAAAATTGTTAAGTTACAAACCAAGAAACCAGTTCCCTTCTGTTAAACGTTCAACTGCTTCCCGTAAGTAGTATTTTGGGAAGTGGACCTTGATAAACATTTTTGTTTTCTTTGAGTTTTGGATGTTTATGTATATCTGCAGATATGTGAATATCAATGACTTCATTGTTTATCAAGGCAAAAAATTTAACCAATCTGGGTATTAATGATCTTGTTTATTCCTACTCCTTTTTGACTTGTGATCCTGCTGGGACTTGGGTTTCTTTACTCTTTTATTTATAGATTATATAAACATTACAATTTTCATTGTATTTGCACCAACTCGTGCAGAAGTCCAAAATAAATACTTTTCTGTGTGCTGTCAAAACACTGTTTACAGCCAGGTTGGCATTTAGGAATGGTTCACATCTACTGTCTTTCACTGACTTCCCATCACTTTTCCTCAGTTTAAAAGCAAAAGGATGCTGGTGGTTTTAGCTGTCAGGTCAATGAGTTTTCTTGGTTTGAAAACAAGGTAGGGTTCTTCCTGGCTCATGTATCCTCACCTCTAAACCAGTCCCAGTTGCAGTAAGACATTAATGCAGGAAATGAGGGAGATCTTGAGAAATCCAAATGCCAGGAAAGCAACTCAAGGTGCAAATCATTTATAACAACCAGACATGCTATTTGTGGTGGGGTAAGTGGCAGTGCACAGGGATAAGATTACTAGCTTCCACTTATCAACCACACACAACCTGTGGGATCAAAATAAAAATATTTTACATCCATTTAGAGGAATTTTTTTTTTATTTTTTTAAGCCAGGAGACAAAAAACATGGCCTATAGCAGCATCTTTACAAAAACACTTCAGAAGCCAGACTCCAGTCTAGCCATAAATACACTGATCTGAAAGTATTTCCCTCCCTTTTCATGAGTATCCACTACTATCTAGCAAATACAATGGATCCATCCTTGATAACACAGTTGACCATTATTTTCCTTTTCCTAATACATATATCATTAGGCATCACTGCATTTGTCTGTGTTCATGTAAGAAGTCTGAGGTTTAATACCCTGAGGTTTCCTGGCCAATGTTGAGGTGAGGAAGGGCAAAGTAGTTTAAGCAAAATGAAAGATCTTTGCCTATTCTTAGAATCAGTACTATCCAAAGTTTGCCTTGCTTCCTGAAATGTTAGGTTGGTCTTTTTTACAAATGTTTTTACTTTTGTGCTTTTAGATCTGAGTTGTGCTTCCATTTGAGACATGGAAATAAATGTCAACTCAAACTGTGGTAGTGCCAACTGGGACCAGAAATATTGGAAATCTGTTGAGGAAGTCTTGTATTCAAATCAATTCCACTCCAATTCTGCAGTATCAAGATGTTTGACTCATTCAGATAAGGTTTGGATAAGGGTTTGGGCTCTCCGATATATGCCCAAACTGAAAACACAAACTTGCCAAAATTTTGGGCACTTAAATTTAAATGTTATAGGAAGAATATTCTAAAAGCTCAACTATCCAGCTGCTGTATAAAACACTGATTGTTTGAAATTCCACCATCAGTCAACTTTTTGCTAAATGGATAAATAAAACCTGAATGTGAAAAAAAATCTCATTCGTCCAGTTTCCGTAACTACGCTGCCATCAGTGAATAAAATCTAGGGAATAAGTTATGAGTAAAAGTCCTGCTCAGAGCTCCATTGGAGACAGAATGGTGCTTAGCTAGGAGTCTTTCTAGTGACCTTGTTGAGTTTTGGATCAGCCACTCAGAAGTCACTTTATACATACACTGAAATATAACTGCCATATAAAAACACTGTGACTTAGGATCTGCAGAAGTACAGATTAAAAAATAGAGATTGGAAAGAAAGACAAATGTGATGCTAATTAAGTCAGATGAAACTAATAGATTTTCCAGTTGCAGTTAAGAGCTGTTAAGCAAATGGCAGTTCCATATTTTCATTTTCTAACATGGGAATATAAGTATTTTATAGCTGTTGAAAGACAGCTTTATAAACTATATTGTCAAAATATAAGAAATCAGTTTCTACTTTCATTTTCCCACAGTTCTGTCTTTTCACAGTAATGGCGTACTAGTTCTTTGGGAAAAGAAGAAAATAAAAGAGTTCAGACTGTTCAGCTAATAATGATAGCTTTAACATCAAATAATATTTTATAATTTTAGATAAAGAGTAGATCTCTCATGTTAACCTACTTGGTGGAGTAAACAAAAATATCAACACTAAGTTCAGGGAAGTAAACTGAGGTCAGCATTTTAAAAAGCTGTTTTTATAACTCAGTCCCTAATTCTTCTTATTTGCTAGGTCACAGATGAATCTAATACTGATCTCTACTACTATTGTTGACTGAAACATCAGATTTCAATAACTTATCTTCTGGTAGTTGAAAGTGTATCAAATTGAACTTTTGCATATTCTGTATCTCCCTCAAGGTGAATGGTTCTGAAATGTTTCAGCCAAATCTACAAGGATGTTCCTTGAGAATATGCAAGAACTCAGCAACTCAGTGCTTTTGTTTTCCTGACCAGACACATTTCACAATTTGGTCATGTTTCAGCTGGAAGTGGCTGTGACTGCCAAACTCAGGGCTGTGGGCATGTGCCAGGCACGCTAAGCTAATGCTTGCAACATCCAGTCCCATTGGACTTAGGCATGGGGCTGCTTAGCTTACAAAACAGCCATCATCTTCAGACAAGCCATCAAACCTCCCAGAACCGAGGGACCGCAGGGATGTTTTGTGTTGGCTGCTCAGGTGCCTGCAGACTCTACCAAAGAAGACAGGTAATTTCTCACAACTTGCTCTGACAGCAATATTTCTCCATCCTACCTGCAGAGAAATTTAAGTCCATTTGTGCATCTGAGATGTGAATAAAGAGCGAGTCGTGCATCGAACAAATACCAAGTTGTTTCTTATTTAGTGAGTCTTAGCCAAGCTGTGTGTTAAATGGAGCAGGATTTCTCTTGCATAACAGCACATGAATGTGTGCTGCATCAACATGTGGACATGACAAGATGTTGAACTTGAAAAGAGTTTTTGCATACTTCCTAGCTTGCCCTTGACTTTGTATGTTGTACATAATAAAATATTGTCACATTATGGGTGTTTCTAGGGTACTAACTAATTTCCTTGTTTAACTTTCTTTGTAGTGTTATGCTTCAAACCATTTGAAAGTCCATAGTAAATCCATAATTAGTCTGTAGAACATGAAGTGAAAGTAAATGGAGAAGTGAATTGTCAGTGGTGTATGTCCTTTCTTTGAATGCAATTAGGGCCGTATGTTCTCTGTCAGATTGAAAGTAGGTGAATTATCCCTTCTGCACTGTTATGAGTCAGCTCAATAATATGAGCTTTATTCCTAAAGACTCACTGAAATGTGAGGCATGTGTTGCACACCTGAAGGTTCAGCAAGATCTTATTATTAGTTTGCCTCTATTCTGAGTAAAAATGTATTAATGTCAGCATCCAGTCTGCTGAACAAGTTGTAAAAGGGTTCCAGGGGGCATCTCCTCTCTCATGAAGAGCTCTAAGACCTTTGTTACTGTCCCAATCCGATGTCGGGATCATTCAAATGTCTCGATCTGATGTCAGGGAAGGTTTCAATATGATCCCAAGAGTGAGATTAAGACACAAACGAGGCCAAATGCCGCACTCCCAGAACACCTTTTATTACAAAAATAAATAAAGACGGTAGCAATAGGACAGAATGGAACAAAAGGTGGAAATCAAGCAAGGACTCGGGATAGGGCAGCAAGAATAGTCACCACCACGGGTCCAGCGGCGAGGCGACGGTGAAGGGTGGGTGAGGAGGTCTCAGTTGCTTGCTCCAGCAGTGGTGCAGTGTACCGTGGCATGGTGCGGTCAGGCAGTCAGACGGTCGTCCTCTCTGTCTCTCTTCTTCTCTCTCTTTCTCCCTCCTCTCTTGGCCATGCAGGTCCTCCTTAAATACCCCTTTGAGGGCTGTGGTTTCCATAGCAATGGCACATCTCTTTGTGCCCCCCAGCACTGGGGGCAGGGACATGTCCGGGCAGAAGCCCCCCTGCAGGCAGGGCGTCTTCACGAGTCGGGGTTTCCAGAACCCCATGGTCTTGTGGCCGTCCTTGCAAACAATCTTTGAGACAAGTCTATATTCCAGTTCCTCACATCACCCTGTGGCTCAAAGATTGCCTTATGGGCAGGGCACCTTCACAAGTTGGGGTTTGCAGAACCCAGTGGTCTTGTGACCACCCTTGCAAGAAATCTTTGAGATAAGTCTATAGTGCAGCTCCTCACAGTTACAATTCCAGGAACTGCAGGAACTGCACCAGATGTAAAAAGACCTATTACAACCAGCAGGTCCTGTATTACTTGGTTGCAGTCCATGAATTGTCTAGTTTGTAATGGATGAGCAATTGTAATAGTCCAAGTCATTTAGGAAAAAAATATTCCAGAAAATTCTTCTTTTGCTTATCTCCACATCCAGTAGATTGTACTGGTGATAGAATCACATGTGATGACAACATAGACAAGTTGTCTTCTGCACGCAATGGGTCCCTTATGCCCCAATAGTAGTTGAAAGGTGATCTGACTGTTGCATTTTACTTTTGTCAGAATTCAGTTTTAAAAACAGACCTCTACTGTTTTCTTCTCCTAATTAAAATCTTGTACTGGAAAAATGTGATGACTCACCTACTTCACCCTTTTGCTACAGTAAGGTAAAAGAGGTTGGCAAGTGGCTGTAGAGCATGATGAAGTCAAGAAGAGATGCCCATTCTCCTGCCCTGTCACAAGAAGCGACTAGCAAGTGCTGCCTCTGCAGACCTTTTCTTCAGGTGACTTAATCCCCCACATTGACTGTGATCATGAAAAAAGGGCTCATGCCAAATAACCATCCAGATAATGCTGCAAATTCCAAGCTAATCAGGGAAATTGCCTATTCACTTGAACAACAGTCACAGGCCTGGGAGACGCCAGCCTCCAACTGCAGTCATGCCTTGGCTCATTAGTCCTATGTGCCCCTGAAACTCAACTGTCAAAGCGGTGTTGAGTGCACAAAGCACTGGGCAGCATCTGAATTAAATTCCTGCACGGAACCAAAAATAGAACACTTCGAGCCCCAATTCTGTTGTGAAGAAAAAATGCCTGGACAAAAAAATGCTTTTCTTGGTATTATTTAATGTGTTTTTCTGTCTAAAAAGCTAAAGATTTTTGGCCTCAAGGGGTGCTAGCCTGTTACCTTAGAGACTGTTTCTTTTAGAGGCAGTGGAGTGGCAGAGGGCATGCCTTTGCTGCTTACCTTGGCAACCATGAATTGCTAAATGCTGTTCCCATGAATGCAAGTCTTTCACTGCCATTAGCGCTTGCCCACAGGTATAAACATTCCTTCATGAAAAGGTCCAGGGGAATGTACACTACCTCGATAAAAATCAAGACGACAAACAAAAGCATATTATATAACAGAGCAGTTATATAAAATTAGATTTTAAAACAAGACGTGTCTTTAATGACATTGATCCTGGATGCGGTCAAATTTCCTGTTCCATTTATATTCCCTACAGCCATACCAAGCAGCAGCAGTGGGGAAGGGAGGAAAATGAGAAAGCTCAAAAGGATATTCTTGTTTCTGTAATTGCAAAATGGAAGACCACTGTGTCTGTACTCAGAATAAACGCACTGAATGGCTTCACAGGAATAGTACGACTTCAACAGTCTCTCTCCTCGGCTCTGGGGCAGATGGAAGCAGGATGACAGCAGAGCTCGCTGGGGATGTGTAATGGCACTAGCTCCCCCAACTCACAGGAATTCTTTATGGTCTAGCTGGGCAAACACTACAGGCAACATTCTCAACATGTTTACCTGTATAAAGCCCTTGTGTTGCAAAAACAAGAGATTTGTTGTATTCTTCCTGTAAATGAGGCTGTTGAGTGTGGAGGAATTAAGTTCTAAACTTAATTCTCCCCTCCCTACCCCCCAGTCTCCAGTTTGTAAATCAATTTTTTTTTAAAGAAACAAGAATTTCATTCCATTATCAAGTCAATTCACTTTCTCAGGTCTCATCCGATAGTCAGTACTTCTAATTAAACCTTGGCTCATCTGGGTTTTTTTAGATTGCAGTGAGGTGTATTACAGAAAGAGAATAGTTTCTTGCAAAAATGGCTCCACTACAAGACATGTCTCTAAATGTCTGTCAATGGGGAGCCAGAAAGCAACTAATGGCTCACATGGACTGAAAAGCACAATTTAGCACCTCAGCAAGGCACAAGGAGGCTGTGGTCTTGATGTGACTATACAAGAGCAACTTTGTACAATGATATTTGGGAATTGTCTTACAGTAGTCTTGTTGGAACAAGAGAAAGCTTATCTTGCCTTGGGAAAATCCATGTAGCAACGGTGCTTAGCAACTCCCACATAACCCTCCATGGGAGTAGAATGTGCTGGCCTTGTATCCCCCATGTGCCTTGACACCTGGCAGTCAAATGAGATTTTGAAAGCTGAGCTTAATGCAAGAGTAGCATTGCAGAGCTTCAGAATCACCCCTGAGCCACTGGCCATGTTGCTGCTCCCAGTTAGCCGCCTGTGTATGCAGAAAGACCGCTTCTTCTGAAGCATTCCTGTGCACCCAGAAGGTGTCAGTGGAACAGCAGCTCTCAGGATACTGTGTAACACAGCATGTCCTGGCCAAATCCCTACAGAACAAAGAATGACCAAGCTATCGGTGTTCCATACAGTGCCCTGATGCACTGGGTGTCACTAATCTATTCAAAGAGTTCAATTACATTAAAAATTAGATCCACATTTAGTTTAGATTTGAAGTTTATTTAGATTCTCCTTTATAATGTAGTAGAAATAAAAACATGCCTTACTCTATGGGCTTTCCTTTCTTCTCCCTTTTTGGTGGAGCACAGATTTATTCTTTTCTGGTACTAGCCAAGCTCACCCCCATGCATCCTCTTTCTCCTCCCTCCCCTGCAGGTGGTTGAATGGTGGGCTCAGCAGTGTATGAGTGGCAGGGAGGGAGACTGGCAGGGCTAGAGAACCTCTCCAATAGCTGCAGGTCCCTTATTTGTTAGATGAAATTGTTACTTATTTCCAAAATTCCGTGTTAATTTTTCCCCTCTTTGTAAGAAGGGGAAATGCCCATTGCTGCCAAACAAATGGCAGCATGGCCTGCAGGTCAAGGGAGGTGATTCTAGGTGAGTGTCAGGAGGATGGAGCCAGGCTCTTCACAGTGATGACCAATGACAGGACAAGGGGCAATGGGTGCAAGCTGGAACACAGGAGGTTCCGCTTAAATTTGAGGAGGAACTTCTTTACAGTGAGGGTAACAGAGCACTGGAACAGGCTGCCCAGGGAGGTTGTGGAGTCTCCTTCTCTGGAGACATTCAAGACCCGCCTGGACGCCTTCCTGTGTGATCTCATCTAGGTGTTCCTGCTCCAGCAGGGGGGTTGGACTAGATGATCTTTCGAGGTCCCTTCCAATCCCTGACATTCTGTGATTCTGTGATACTCCATTCTGGTGAGACCCCACCTGGAGTACTGCCTCCGGTTCTGGGGCCTTCAGCACAAGAAAGACATGACCTTTTGGAGTGGGTCCACAGGAGGACCACAGAAACGATCAGAGGGGTGGAACACCTCTCCAATTAAGAAAAGCTGAGAGAGTTGGGAGCCTGAAGAAGAGAAAGCTCCAGGGAGACCTTATTGTGGCCCTTCAGTACTAAATAGGGGCCTATAAGATGGGGACAGGTAAAATCATTACACCTTTGCAACAAGACAGGGGGTAATGATTTTACACTAAAGCAGGGTAGCTTCAGACTAGATAAAAGGAAGAAATTTTTTACAATGAGAGTGGTGAACACTGGAACAGGTTGCCCAAAGAGGTGGTAGAAGTGCTGGAAACATTCAAGGTCATCCTGGATGAGTCTCTGAGCAACATGACCTAGTTTAAGATTTCCCTGCTTACTGCAAGGGGATTGGATTAGACGGACTTTAAAGGTCCCTTCCAACCCAAACTATTCTATGATTCTATGAAAACATGTGGAGCACTTCAGCAGGCACAAGCAACAGTCACACACCAGTCACGCACAAAGGAGGCAAGCCATCATGGGAGTAAACCTGGCCTGTTGGCCATTTTCCGCCCTTCCTGGCTCTCAACAGGGTGCCCAAAGGCCAAGCAGAGAGGACGGGAAGAACAGTAGACCCAAGCCTGACCAGGAAACCAAGAGTGATCTTTCCCTGAAAACAGTGGGTTTGATGTTTTCTCTCTCAAAGGGGAAATGTTATGCTGACAGGAAAAACATTCACAGGTGTCACTTCTTAAGACACTTCTTTCCCTCTTTCTCTCTCTCCCATCTTGAGCTCCAGTCAAGTGGTTCTCAATCCTTTGCTGGTAAAGCAGCGACATTTTTATCTTCCTTTTCCCCCACACTGTAGTGCTGTCAGAGGATGAAGCATGAAGTAGAGGATCTTCTCCTGGCAGAGCAGCTCATTCACCTCCAAAGGTCCTGCCTGAGCATCTCCCCTCTCTCTCCAACCTCCCCACGTCCTCACCAGGTCTGACATCAAGTGCTGACAACCACAAAAGATCCAGAGATGTTCCCAGCACCCTGTGAGTGTTGGACAACAACCCAGTGTCTTCTCCCACTGCAGAGGCACAAGCTTCATGTCTGCTGAACAACTAGTGCTGTAACTTTGGGCTTTTGCTTTGGTGTCACTGGGGGATGGGGAAACAGCTTTGTGCTTCTTCCACAACACCACTGTCTCCTTGTAGGAATGAAGTCTTTACAGATTTACATCAGATACTTCTGTGAAAACACTGCCGATTCTACTACTTTCTAAGCTCCCCTTTATTGACATCTCCACTCTTGGTACAACATCAAGAGAATGAGGAACTTCCTGGTCTGATGCACTAGGTCGTTCTCCTGGGCTCCACAGCCCCAAGGGCCTTCAGGGGCATGGTGCCAGTCTAAAGACCTCATTTTCAGATGTTCATTCTGAAAAGGAAAACAAAAAACTTGCAGAGTACAGGACTTATTCCTGCTTGAATTAAAATCTCACAAGAGACTACCAGCATCCATCTGTATGCATACAAATATACAATCAAAGCGAAACAGGCTGAGCTCACGAGGAAAAAAATGATTAAAAAGGACAAAACTGTACTTAGACTTTTGGTCCCCCCAAAAAATGAATGTTTTTCTCAGAAGCACTAAATGCAAAAACAGCAACAAAAAATGAGAGCTATTCCTTGACTTCTTGAATGAAAGAACCTTCCTTCACAAAAAATAGCATCACTAATGTTGGCTGTGTAAGTGTTACGGTGCAGTTCAAGAAAACAAAGAAAAGATTTCTTTATTATATTTTTTCCTTGTTTTTTTTCTCTTGCATTATCTAAGTACATGAAAATGTTCCAAGTAGCAGAACATTTGTTCTGCTCAGTTCAAAGGATCAGAATAGATAATATGTGTAAATTGAATAGATGAAGCAAAAAAATCATGAACATTTCTGAACTGAATATATGCTTAAAAAGATATTCTGTCTCATAGTTCTGTGTTCAAAAACTGTTGCTCAGGTTGGTTTCTGAAGCCCTTAGTGTACTGATTAGGTCAGTATGAGCTTTGGCATCTCCTTTAGGAAAAAAGAGAAAGAAGAAGAAGAAAGGAAAACAATAAGGAAGTCTGGAGGATCTGTAAGGAACAACCATCTGACAGCTGAGCTGGCAGCAAGCAGACTTTAATATTTAGAGGTAATTAAAATTTTTAGTCAAAACCCATCAAAATTCTGTTTTCTTTTACAAATTTGGATGGTTCAGAGTTGAGGTGACTTCCTCCCTCTACCCCAAAGGCACTGTCATCTTTCTCCCTCATCAAACTCCATTATGGAATTGTGGGCATTTAGATTTGTTTAGCTGAATTTCCTGTATCTGGGCTGTAAATTCTTGACATATTCAGCAGTTCCTCCATAACTACAGCCCCCAGAATAAAATGTTCTTGCTTTGTCTTGCCTTGCCTTGCTTTCCTTCCCTTCCCACAAAAACTCTACTTCTCCAAAACAGGTACTTGGTGTGGTTTGATCATCAAGTTATAACACTTCAGGTTTCGGAGGGTGGCTTTCCCCATGTCCGTGCTGACCTCAACCTCCCTGCAGCCAGCCAGCCGGTGGTTCTGGAAGGCAGCACAGCCGTAGCCTTGACCCAAATGCATCTACATGATCACCAGGTCTGGCATCCCTCCCTGTGACAGACAGAGCTAGCTTCCAGGGTGTAATAGTTGGGTGGGTGAAATCAAATAAACTGGTATAATTTCAGGGGAAGCAAGTAGCAGTGGTTTTGGTTCACTACACTGAATATGTTAAAGGCTTAGAGTTGCCAGGAAAAGGACCATGCAAATTAAGGGATATTTTTTCTGTAACATGGTGAAATTAAAGAAAAGCCAAAATTAGTATTCTAACACTAGCTTCACAGGTCCCAATTCTGCCATTACTGAATGAATGCGCTGAAATATGGGGAAAAAAAAGACTTACTTCTGGCAGGGAGCTGTGAAATGCTATGATTATCAGGGAGTAGTGGAAAAGTTCCCTGAAATTAGCTAGCGGTCATGTACCGGGCTGTTTCAACAACTGTGAACAGCTCGTACCTACTGTGAACACACCAAGGGAGCAGCCCTCATCTCCCCCTCTCCAGATTTTTGCTGTAGGCTGGACGTTCCTGTTCATTTTCTTCCTCTACTTACAGCAAATGCATTCTGATTCACCCACCAACTTAACTTGTCAGCTTCCATTGTGAAACAGTGGTCACAGTTTGAGGTATCAGTACAGATGGCCCACAGAGATCCTCTTTTATTGCTGTACCAAAGTCACCATCAAACATTCCTCATCTGAAAGCAACCGTAGCTAATTGTGTTGCTGATTTATGTCACAAGCTATTGTACTATCCAGTCATGGTTAAAGGCACATCTTACTTTGAAAGTTTTGAACTAACAAGTATTTTTGATGATAAATATCACAAGAATATGCTACTAATTTCTACTTATCTGGTGGCTTACTTTAATCACTGCCTCTATAGTGAAGTCACTGCTGGGATGGTAGACAACAAATATTTAAGAGTACTCGATAATGCTATGCAAAAGTGTAGGGCACAAACTGAGGAAGAACACCATATCCAATTGAAGTGGCAGAGGAATGCAGTAGTCAGAACATAATTACTTGTATGAGAATTTGCCTAGGAAACTGAAGCTAACACATCCATTCCTTTGAAAAATGTACTTTTTAGCATATAATCACCTAAGTTTCTTTGCTAGGTGAACATTGCATTGCTAGAGGGTTGGCAGGAAAGTCAGAGAAAAAAAAATCCAAATACAACATAATGAATGTTTCCTGACATTCTATTAATTTCAGGCTGATATAAAAAACCAATGCCATAACTGTCTAAGGAAACCAAAATGGAAATCAAGGGAAAACAATGTTTGTTTTGAGCTTCACACCTTTCTGAACTTCTGGAAGCCAGAGCCAGAAGCAGAAAGAACCCAGAATACTTCTGACCCAGGAAATGCTAAACTCCATACGAATACCTTTTTTTCCATAGGATTTAAGACTTGGGGCTAGAGTTGCATTTGGAAACTTTTCAAAATGGTGTGTCAATTCGTTATGGTTTGATGAAAGCACTCAAATGCCTAAAAAAATAGCCTGGGATCTTTTGGATGTTCTTAAGTCCTGGAAGAAAGGCCTTAAGTCTATACCCATCAGTAAGAACAAAAGACTACATCCAGAAAGCAATTCAGAGGCAGCACTGCAGGGATGCCTGGTGTTTAGAAAGCCAGCACCAGTCTAGCTATGCCACTACCAGGCACCATGCAGGACATGGCTACAGAGAATTGCATCCACCCTGTGCACTGCTGGGACTAATGCTGAGTAGAGAGCTTCTCTGGCTAGCAAACAGGGAAACCCTGAGAACAGGCACAGATTTCAACTCTGTCCTCAATGGCCAATGTGTCATACTCGGAGTTATTGGAAGGTGTCTTCCCCTCTTCAAACCAAAGTCCCAGCCTGTGGGAAAACAGCCTAAATTACACACAGAGCAGAGGTGTCCAGCCATGCTTCGCAAAAATGACCTCAGAACAGTCTACATTGGCTTGGTCAACATTTGCAGTTACATGGGAAGTGGCTGACTGCTACTCATCTTGGCCCTTCAAAACTGGAAGAAATGGGCTCTGCCCTTCCCTTTTTCTTTGGGAAGCTCCCAAACCAGCCAGTAACAGGCACATGCCCTCCCACCTGCTCAGACATCCTGTGCAACAGAAGGACAGATGCTCTGGGACAAAGGGAGAGCAAATAGCAATTTATACATGATATGGAGAGGATGAAGAGGGGTAGCTTGTCATGTTAACCTTAATCCCTTGGGCCCTGGAACCAGCATAGCTAAAAAAGCTAATTAGCTGAAGCATAGCACCATGCAGAGCAAGCATTATTTCCTTTCACCCAGAAACTAATTTGGGTGTGCAGGCTCTACACATGCACTGTAGCCAAAGGAGAGAGGAGACAGGGATACTTGGCTTCAATCACTGCTCTGGTCGTGTTGTCTGATTTTCCACAGGTGATAAAAATGAGGTGTTCTGGCATCTATATGAGCTGACGACAAACATTATACATTCAAACACAGTGGTATACAGCTGCAGTATGAAAGAAAGCAGAAGAGACTGGGGAGATGGGCTTCAAATATAAAACTCACTTCAATGACATATCATATGTTAGGCCAGCCTCCTTTCACAATGTTCCACAAAATCACTCTTAACAGAAACATTAACAGGCAGAGAGTATAGATTTGGAGGAAGCAAAGACCCCTTTTATTCCAGGAAATAGAGAGAAACTTTCCAAGTGCACATACACGCTCATGCTCTCACAAAATCTCCTCGAGTGTAACTTTAAGAGAAGCAGCAGCATTCCTCGCTCAGATCAGCCAGAACCACTTCATTTTGACTGAAGAGAGGAAAAACAACAACAGTAAAACTCAAACCGCTGGGTTCAACAATTTGGGCCAAGGCCTAAAAATAGAACTGCTTTCTTATGGAAAGAAATACCAAAAACAAAACCCCAAACAAACCCCAATAAAAAAAACACCCCAAAAAAAACAACAAAAAACCCAACCAACCCTCCAGATCTGAACTGTTCTCAAAATTGTCTGAATTTGGTGCCAAGCACACAGGGCAGCTTAATACTTAAGAGGCAGCCTGTGCCAGCTCTGAATCCCTCCAGTAACTAGAGACTGCATATCCAAGACTGGGAAGTGACTATGGAAAAAAACCTTGTTTTCTAGTGGCAAGCTGTCCAACCATTTTAACCCTTGCTGGAACACTTCCCTTGAGGCCTCACAGTGCAAAGGCTATCCCTGGAAGACTACGTCCAGCTGCCAGCACTTGCAGCCTGTCCTGGCACTGTGGCAGGACCATCCCTTGCTCTGGTTGCAAGAAGGGAGGCGGTTCAACCCAAGGCTCCATCCAGAGGGTGTTTGCACAGGCTGGCCCCCTCCATGCCCAGTGGGCTCAGAGCAACCAGCTGGTTTCTGCCCAGCAAGGAACAGGTCATCACTGATGGAGAACAGATCTGCTTTTGCACAATAAGACACTACTGTGAATTATTTGCCTGAAATTGCCACCATGGAGCAAGGCCTTGCTGTGCTTGGTGCTGTACAAGCTCAGAAGTGTTTCTGTCAGAGTGAAATGACACAGGGGATGTGCTATCAGAGAAATAACTTAAGAGGAAAGACAGTTTTCTGTTTCCCTGCCTGCACTATTCCAAATGGGCAAAACACAAAAAAATAATGTTAAAATAAGAAACAAAGCAGCTTATGTTTATCCCCTGTGAGACTCCCTATTATCTTACTAAGAACCAGGCAGAAACACAGCTCCTCATGATTTTGCTTTCATGCTTTGCCCAATCTCAAAATGTATGCTACTAAGAGAACATATCCCATTCAGGAACAGAATACAGGAACAAATTCTTTCTGTACATTATACTGGCAAGAGATATGGGTGTTCACTCTCCATCCAGGAAGGCACGATTCTGGATTTTCACAAGTCACCTGAGAGCTTCTTGTTAAAATACCTGAAATGTTGCTACTGACATCTGCCAAATTAGTTCTCAAGCATTATCAAACCTGCATCTTCTTCTCTTTCTCTCTACACCTATGGCTTAGCAGATGTTTGTCTGAAACACCTGAAGATGCTGCCTGCAAAGACTACTGGAGGGCAACTCCACAGTCTTCCTCTTTTGTAATCATTTCCAGCCTCTGCTGCTCTTGCAAGGCATTTTACTTGTGGTCCAAGGCAGTCTCCTGTTTTGGTAGTGGCCATTTACCTTTGGTATAAAAAGGTATAAAAAAAGCATTTAAAAAAAAAAAATCCTTAGTCGTACAATGTTAGTTAATCTTCACCAGTTTTATTGCTGCTAAACAGGCTCCATTGTAGCTCCACTAGTTTCCATATAAATTCATGATCCAGTCCTAACTTCAGTTTCCTGAAAACCTTTGTTAGGGTGGTAGGATAAGCTATTTTCTTCCACTCCACATGGTTGAAATTTATACAAGGAGCAAGAGAGGCCAGGACATTTAAGGAAGAAAGGTCACTTCTCTTTTCATGTAAAAAGGGTTTTTAAGAAGCCAGGATCCCAGCTGAATTTTTGTATGCCAAATACAAGAAATATAATATGAGAGAAACAGAAATGCTATTTTGGTTCACATAGGTATCATATTCTGAATAATCTTTTTATTAGCAGGCAGCCCTTTCCCACCTCTACTTTCTCTCCAGCATTCACAGACCTCAGGCTCATACATTTCCATCGCTGCTGTGAGGAGGGCATTTGTCCGCTTCCTGTCCCTTAAGACATAGAAGTAAATCTGAACTTGAGCTTAGCAAGAGGCACATCACAAAGCACAGAGCAGCAACTCTCATAGTTGTTTAAAAATGTGTTTTCAAGGAGAAGGTAAATATTTTTATATTAGATTTATCTTATTTCTAAATGCCTGACCCAAATAAGTAATCAAAGAGAATGAAAGCCTAAAGGAATCAGTTCAAATGTCATCATGTGATTCTGGCCTGGTGTGTAAGAAAACACTCCATTAACTTAACAAGCAAAGTGTGCATTGGAAATATTATTCTAAGCATTTAATGGAGTTGCATAACTCCTGTGCGTTTGCTAGAGACAGTAAAAATAGTCAATATAAACTTTTTTTTCAACAAAAAAAACTTTTTATAAAACAAAAGTTGCTTATGTTTTTTTTCAGATATTTAGTGTCAAGGTGCTTCTGACATAAACGTTATCAAGGCTCTTCAGGTAACATGTTTAGTAAAAATACTCATTAAAAAATAGTCTCTTTTGAACATGATTGCATAAGGATTAAAAGCTTTTTTTGTGAAGTTTTGATTTCCAGACAGCCATCACAAATACTTTCACTTCAGAGTACAGAGTAGATAAATTTATGTATTCAAGAGTCTGAATAATCGTATACTTCCTCCCACCCTGTATTTTTAAGTTTAACCCTGTGTGTAAGTTTTAAAGCGTTCATATGATTTGGACCAATTACAGAAGTCCCCTTGGAACCAAAGCTGTGCCTGTACCAAGCATGGCTCCGATGCCGAGGCCAACTGAGTGCAGGAGCATTTTTAATTACAGCACCAGCCTATGCATTTATGATTACTTAAGTGCACTTGACCCCACCAGTTGTCTAATCCTTCCTTTTAACTTCTCCACGGTCTATTAAACATCCCCATTTACAAGACTCTCTGCTGGAATCAAACCCTTGGTGGTTGCAATGTCTGCCTTGACCGCTTACAATGTTCTGACAGCCCTTAACATATTCCAGTCCAGATCTGACCTCTCAACGGTACGCGTCTAAATTGAGTCAATCTCACTGACAAAGATCAAACTGCTGCTTAAAGTGTCTCGTGGCTGGATTTCCCAGTAGACCCACAACTCTGAGCTGAAGCAGACATGAAAGGCTGCATGCAGCTGCAAGCAGTATTAAGTAGGAGAACAGTGGAAGCTTCACATTATCTGAGCAGCGAGTGCTCCTGTGGCAGCGGTACGGGGAGGAGGGAGGGAAAATGAGCAACAGGCTCTTGGCCCTAGAATAAGTTTGTGCCTAGAAAGCATGATGGTGATATTCATCTGTGCGTGATGGTGATGCTTGCTCACCGCACTACTCATGCACAACAATGATACAGTCAGCACTAGATAAATAGGTTCTCTGAATAGAAATTAAATATTTTATGCTATTTCCCTTCTTTGAGGTGTTGCTTGATTCATTTGTACTTATGGTTCAGAACTTTTCACAGATACCATCCAGGAAAACAACTTCCCCACCAATTCAGGAGATCCAGCACTACAACATGCACTATAGGTCTCCTGCATGGAAAAAAGATTTGCTGCTCTCGAATACATAGAATGCTGTCCTGAAGGTGATTGCCAGCTGACATTAAAACAGAATAGAGAATACAATTCTTTTTCACTGAGAAGTCACAAATAATGTAGAAAAAAACACTGCTTTTGCGGGCAGATGAAGGGTAAAGAGCTATAGAATCTACAGTTTTATCTGTCTTTTCATTATTTACTTACAATCAGGCATTTCATTTTCCTTTGAAGTTGCATTCTCTTCTTTGGGAGAAATATTCTAGCAGAGAAAGAAGAGAAAATTCTTGATTTCACTTTCTCGAAAAGGCTATTTTGACATTAATATACTGGAAAACAGCCAACAACCATTTTCCTGCAGGGCCTACAGAAACAGAACTAGTACAGAAAAAAAAAAAAAGCCTTTGAACTAATTTTTGCAATACCAATGTAAAAGAAAATCATGTGCTTGCCAGGCAAGTTCTTTAGGTCTAGTACAGCTAGAATCTGTACTTTGAAAAATATAATCTATTTCCCAGATAATAATGTTCTTTGGAAACCATTCCATGCTCCTAGAAATTAATCTGTGAAGTTTATTTTCTGGCAACGTGGGTGGGGGAACACAGATCCAGGAAACACACTCATCATTCTCAGTGGATTAGAAAGTTAATGCCTGTCTCACACAACTCTTTTAACCTTTCTTGCTCCTCTCCTTATTTTCCTAGCCATCATTTTTCCAGCCGGTCCTACAGAGACTCTGATCTCACTGAATGTAAACTTGTCATTCCCCTGATTTGTTTACCTATATCCCATTCTTGAATAAATGCATGGAGCTGTTATTCAGAACTTTCTTATAGTGTGTCCAAGCACCAAGGAAAATAAAACCAGAGGCTTGATAAGATCTTACTGGGTGATTATGAGGGGTTGGGACAACTAAAGTTTTCTCAGATTCAAGTGCTAAAAAAAGATACCTCATATTGTTCCAGTAATGGAAGGGAGAAATCAATTAAACTGAGGGTTTAAGAAAGCAACCCAAACCAATTCCTTTATGTATTGTTCTTATAAAACAAAAATTAAACCAAGAAATAAGTACAATCCCAACTATTCTCAGCTAAATAGTGAAAATTTCTTCTGTACTATACCCTAGCACTGAAAAAACCACTATCTCATTTCAAGAAATATATATGTAGTTATATATAGAAACCACTGATACAGTATATCCCCTAAGAAATGTTTCTTTCTTCACATATTACACAATGGACTAAGCTTTAATTATCCCCTCCCAGCTCTGTGCTAGCTCCACTCCCTGCCAGGATGAAATATCCTGTGGTATTTCAATTCCACTCTGCAATTAAACATTTTCAGAACACACTGTATGCTTCTTGCCTTGAGGTAATAAAACTGATTTGTTAATTTGGTTGTTAATTCAGGGGGAGAAGAGTGCTGTTTCATGGATTTCTAAGGTTTCTGCATAATTCTCCACCCCTTATCTATGTCTGGTTTTCTTCCAAACATACTACAGGGTTTGGAATTTGAAGTAAAGATGAGAAATTATTCTAGGATTTGTTTCTCCCTTTGAAAGGTATTTAAATGGAAGTATCTTTCTAGTACTTGGCAATTATTACTTAGAGAATAAAGTTTCTTGCTAAATCCTGTGTTGGACCAGGTGCAACAGCCCCAGTCACCACACTGAAGGAAAGTGAGGGTATTCCTGGGGATTCCACTAGAGATATGTGAAGATCTGAAATTTCCACATACACACCACATAACAAGCTCCTGTTGTTTCTGAACTCCACGTTCAAACAATACCATTATCTTTCTCGCCTGCTATAAAATGACACAGTCTCTATAGCAACAGTTAGCATTTCCCCTTCTGACACAAGAGAAGGTGATGTCATCTGTCTGTAAACACTCACATAAATCCGCTGGAATTGTGTATTAGGAAACACTTGAGGCAAGATGTCCAGTATCTCTAGTATGAGAATATTACGCTGTGGAAATAGAACGTAGGATAGGATTAACAGTATCTAAGACACTTAATAGCTCAGAGTCTGGGCAGAGATGACCTAGCAAACAGATTTCTTTGCACTCAGTATGACTAAGTCTTTGACTAATTTAAGCATTTTAAAAGTATTTCATAATTCCAGGAACACAGCATGCCTTTTGCTGCATTGCTGCTTGGATGGTTTAAGTGGCAAGTCCCGTATGTCATGTAAGCATCTGCTTCCATTAAGTTGTTTTGGTTCCCAAGGAACAAAGCTGTCTACTTTTAAAAGTTTCCTCTAGTTTATTTTCAATTCTTTTAGCAAAAGTTGTGGCATAGATTTCATTTGCATAGAATTACTACATAAATTTTTCTGTGACTTCTTCCTGGAAGCATTATTTTTAACTGTGCAAAAGCAAAATTTTACATTATTAAACTCAAAAGTAAACTGTCAACATAGCAGTCAACCTCTGACCTGAACTTCTTCTGTCAAAAATAGGACCACAATAATATGCGAGTCAACTACTAAGACTATCTTCAGGGATTTCATTCATTCTTTGACGAACTCCTGGATAGGACAGAAATAATAATTAACATACATCATAAAAGCTGTTTTGACAGTTTTTACAGCTAGACTCACTGAGGGTGGAATTTTCTGACTTAAACTTAGACATCTTATCTGAGCTAGCCTTCTCTCATTTGAAGACTGAAGAACCTTCACGAATCTGCGAGTTAAATCCTTCATGGGTATGAATTTTCATAGTTCCTCCTTTTAGCTCTCACTTCTAGTAATAAAGAGTTCATCAAAAGCTTTATTCAAATCCTTTCTGCTCTTCTCAATATGTAAACTTTTAAGTAGTTGATTGTAGTGGAAAAATGGAAATTACACAGAACAGTGCAAAAACTTATTACTTTTTACTCAGATAATACTGTACGTACCTATTCCTTGCAAAATTTCCATACTCATTGGCCAGTTCAATTTGCTGTCATTGAACTCTAATGATATTCTTTGCCTGGGTCTTTTTCTCCATCCAGCCACTTTGTTGCTTTGAGGGCCTATGCTGCTTTGCTCAGTTAATGTTCTCCTTGGAAGAACTCAGTTTTAACCCAGTTGCTGAAATACAAAACAAGGCAAACAAAAAGTTGTCTTGGTTCCTTCATATTTTTCTGCCACTTTTCTCGTTTTCTTTTCAAGAGACTTCTTCCAACCAAGACAAGAACTATTCTCTGTCCATGTCATGGGCCCCAAGAAGCCCTTTTTCTTCCAACACCCTTTCTCCCTGTCCCTAAATCCCTTCTTCCTTTTGGGACAATAATCCCCCATCTATCTGCCTCCTATCTATCTGCTCACCACTGAGACTGGAACACAAAACTTCCCTCCTGCTCACCTATGCAGTATGTCCTACTCCAGCATAAGCCCTCCTCAGCTCCAGTGCTACTTCTTCCCACAAAACTGCTCAGTTTAACTGGGTGGTCAGGAATAAAACTGTCAGATATATTATCTTCAGAGTGCAGTTTTAGCACAACAGGCACAGGGGAATCATCGGTCCTGCCTGAAGGATGAACCATCAATATTCACACTTTCACAGGAACTATTTTGCATTTTCTAAATGTTTTTTATACATCTTCCCTATTTCCATTTCTGTCTAGGTCAAGTTTAGAGTTTATCTACAATAAATTAGATTTAACCAATGAACAATTTACTGCTGTGTATCTGTCATTCTCAACCCCCCCCCCCCCAAAAAAAAAACAACCCAGAGTTTTGTCAGTGTGTTTTCTGCAGACATAAGAAAGTAATTTGGCCTAGGTGATTCATTGTTTATTCCTTTCCAGATTTAGTGCTCACTATGAAAAAAATTAAGATCTTTCTTTTAAATGCCCTGCAAAACAACAGTAGCTTTTTTCACAGACTAAGTATTGTACTCCTAAAGAAATATTGATACAGGAATTGAAGTGTCAAGACTCTCCCCAGTTTCTTGCATTACATGCACAAAACTGTAGCATGTTCAAAACACACCACTTGAATACAGAATATTATTTAAAATGAAGCACATGCAGGATGCAGTTCAACTGATTGAGTTTGCAGAAGAACAGCTTTGAAGAACCAGTCTGCTTTAACAGAGAGTGACTCTATCCTTCCTAATTATTGCTGAGGCATTAATCACTGCAGCTTGTAAGGGCAACGCGGAACATTAAGACAAAACATGATCACATTACATTTATAAATTTCAGGTACCGTCCTGATTTTCTTACTTCTAGTTCCCTGGGATTATGATGTCTTTTGTTAATCCTGAATATATCAGTAACTGACTTACAGAAGCGGGCCCAACTGGGACAACTTGTCACAAGGGACTTTGGCAGGAAGACTGCAAGAACAAAACCTCCAAAAGAGATTTTTCACTGCATGTGGCATTGTTATTTGAGACTTTCTTCTATGATGGGATAGAGATCTGAAGCAGTCTGGTTCCTAATATCCAGGCTAAATCATCGAGAACAGTACAAACCATGGTATTTAAATTAAGGAGAGTAAACAGCAATTTTCAGTCATGTTGCTCTATTCTAACATTCTGTATGCTGTGGCTGAGCCATTCAACATCTGGACTGTGAATATGATACTGCCAAAGCTGTACTCAGTGGTTGCCAAACTGCTGAGCCCACATGTGGCTTCACAGCTTGATATCCAGAGAGCTCAGCTATGATTCAAATTCTGAAAAATCACCAGGTCCATGGCTGCAGTATGATTCAGCAGTTTGGAGGAGAGCCTTCTCAAGGAAAAAAAAGAAAACTGCAGCAAAAAAACCCCACAACTGACCATATATGGTATACAACTCTTAACAAAGAAGTAAACTCCTTGAAACGTTGTCACTTTACAGCAGAGCTCCATAACTTGACTGTTCGGCTCGTCAAAATAGGGCTCGTCGTCATCAGCATCAGAGGCTAAATTCTGCTCCCCTAAGGATGATACAAACTCAGATTAACTCCACTAACTTCAGTGGTACACAGCATGTTTAAATGTGAATGTACAGAAGCTCCTCAATATGCTTCTCTGCTGTCTGAGGTAAGCTTGAAATCATTAACCAGGTAGAGAGCAACTTCTTTACCAAAGAAAGCCTCTGGTGGTATTCCAGGAATGTAGCTAGAGAGGTGGACTCCATCCCTACCACACAAAGATACTTGATTTGTCAATGAATTAAGGCTTGTGAACTGACAAGGAACAAAACCAGGGGTCCTGCACAGACACAGAACGCACTGGGAACCTCAGTCTTACGCTAATTGCTCCGTGTGCTCCAGAGATGTTTACACACACATAAAAGGTGACCATAGCTTGCCAAAATGAGGTGCCTAGTGGCCTGATACATTGAAGTGTTCAGCTGCTAATTCACATTGCAGAGCCTATTCCTCAAACTGGGCTCCTTGCCTTCTTGAAGATAAAAATAGTTAAACCGTGATTTTTTTTTTCTTAATTTATTGATCATTCAGGCGGGCCAGCACACCACCAAACCATGAGAGCACTCACGCTGTGCTGCTCAGTCCTGCCTGGTCAGCCAGGTCAGACACCCTCCATCCATCTGTATCACCCTCATTCTTCTGGTGACGATGTCTACGCTTCCTTTGCCAAGCAGAGTGGCTTAACGAATATTCTCTAGGCCTTACAAAATATGTGCTCGGTCATTTGGGAAATTGAAAAAAAAGAAGTGGAATAAATGTCGCTCCAGTTCAAGCTGAACAAGTTCAGCACTACAAAACGTTGCTTTAGGAAAGCTTCCTTTTAATGTAGTACATGAGATAAATTGAGTCCTTTTTTCTCATTCCCTTCTCTTTACCAGTAATTCAATGAAGTAGAGATTGTGAGGTAAAATCAAGCACATCTGGGTCAATTAGCATGGAAAGTCAATTCTTTAAAACCTGATGGATGCCTCTGGGAATCGCGCACTTCACAGCACGAATCTCAGCGCAGAGCCGCACTCTCAGCAACTCAACTCAATTAAGCCATTACGTGGTTCTTTAAATCTGGGGATCCAGGGGAATTGGTTAATTGTCTGCTTGTCATGGTTCCTCCTCAGGGAGCATGTACACGTCTTCTGTTTCTCCTATAGATGTGCGGTGCACATAAGAACAATCCATTTTAGCTGACTTATTCAAAGCTTATTTCTCCCGTGGGAAAATTAATCTTCCTCCTCAAACCCTGCCCAGAAGAACAAAGCTCTCCAGTGGAAACAAACCATGCCATCAATATGGAATAGGTTTTCAACGACTACAGTCAAGTTTATATTTCCTTTTCCTTGTAAGACTCAACTATTTCTCTCTGCTTTCACTTGTTCATAACTTTCACAACCAAGCTCCTCAGGCTTGCAATGGCGTTTCACTGTTTTCTGCAGCTATGAACAGCTCTGCCACACTCTTGGACCTACCTAACGCATCGTAAGTGACCCACTGACTTTACAATCAGATGAGTCCAAGTAAGCTGTCTAAGCATTTATGAAGCACTTCACTCGACGGGCAGAGTTGAGAGTCTCTAGAGGATAATTCATCCCACCTCCAGATAGGTGCGCAGGATGACCCATTGGGGGATGCTCGTCTGTCCCCACTGAGAGCTGCTCCAGATCCACTGAAGCCAAAGGGTCCTCTAAAGAGATCTTGAACAACCAGCCTAAGGTAGACAGCTCACTTTTAGATGGCAAAATTAGTGAGACTACTCCTACCCACATCTCCCCACCACTGTGACTGTGACAATCACCCAGGAAAGAAAGACTGCTGTTCCTGCCTCACACCACATCAGTGAGCTTCTCTTCATGTACACACAAGCGGCTGCTTTCACTCTTCTTTTGCTTCATATTTCAGACTGCTGAAGACCCAAAATCTCTAGCTGGCCTCGGTGGGAGACAGTCACTGGGTGCTCAGGACTGTGGACAACAAATTGCCCCATTTAGCCCCTAAATATGGATTTAGAAGGCTAACTTTAGCTTCAGATTTTTTTTTTAAAACCTGGCATGGTATTAAAATCCATCCATGGGGTGAGTTAATTTTTTACCATCAAAGAGAGGTAAAACAACCTCTCCAAGGTCATACAGCAGGATGACTAGGATTAGAATGCCACAAATTTCGTGTGCTATAACCAGAAAATTATTCTGCTTCCTAAATGTAACATAACTGGGACACAGTCTGATAAATGAAGACTGAGTAAGCCACACTAAATCTACTGATGTATTCTGCAATGTCTGGATGTGTCCCCAACCCTAGCTAAGAAGGGAAATGTAATTATGGTAATGGGAAAGTGCAGTCCACCCATCATTTGGGTTACCACACACATACGTAACTGATTCCAAATATAAAACTGCAGTAATGTCTCTTACAGTCTTATCTCCCTTAGATCCCTTTAAGTAAGCTTGCCATCTTTTCCTCTGGCAGGAAAAACAATGTATTTTGGTGTATGCATGCCAGCTAAAGGGCTCTCACATCATTCAGGACATGGGGAACGGCTGCTCGACATTCACCAGAGAGCTGCCATCTGGGGCAGACACTTTCACTTGCCCACGTAGATCTAACCAGAGTGTTTGCTCAGGCGCAATGCTGAGGATGAAGGAGGGAAGCGAAGCCTCAGGAAGAAAGTTCAAGGAGGAAAGGAAGATCAGCAAGCCAGAAAATTTTATAAAGCACCCTTGTGTTTTGGAACCTATGCCAATTTTAAAAATGAGGCATATGTCTCTTAGTGCAGTCTCAGCCATGAATGCAGGGCAGTGTAGAGATTCACAAACCTTATTTAAACAGCCTAGTTTGTCTCTGGAGAAGCACAACAGCATAGCACACAGTCCAGGCTAACTTACACAGCTTCTGCAATGCCAGTTTAGACCAGTCATCTCCTTGGGTGTAAAAAGGTAAATTTACATTGGTGCCCTTAGCATGTATCACTCATTTGGTTTACATCATGTGGAGGACCTGTCTTCAGAAGTTGTGCAATACATATGTGTAACTTGAAAATTCCAGCTGCGGCCCCAGAGTACGTGCAAGGGATCCTGATGACAAACTTGCTGGCTCCCCTGCCTGTCTGCAATCCAGGGACACAATGCCAGATGCTTTTCCTCTTATGGTGGACTGTCATGCAATTATTTTTGTGCACCTCAGCTTGCCCTGGTTACAGAAAAAAGAGGAAATATTTTATTAACTTTAATCTCCTAACCCAGAGTGTGGTAGATAGCTAGACTTCCAGTTTCACCAAGTTTTTGTGGGCAAAGGAGAAGTGGCTCATTGCCAGTTGTTTATAAAGGCATTCAGAGGTATCTAGAGTTGAAAAGGAGTTCTAACTGTAACTTTAAAATGTTAGAATCTTTAGGATGTCATGCCCAGATGTTTATCATGAGCTATTGGAGTATAATTAGAGGCAGCAGGGGCAGCACTGAGAAGAATTAGAGAAAGGGATTGTGACCTGCACATCCCCACAAAAAGCCACCTTCATGGAAATGCCACCTTCTTACACTGAGCAATATCATGTCACAGCAAAGTAATCCCAGCCATGGCAGAGGCAGCCAGTCCCAGTGCGTTGGTGGCAGCTCCGTCAGCGTTCAGTGCTTCCAGACAAAGTCACAAATCAGAGCTCCACATCAAAGGGATTCTCCTTTCACTTTCCACCCACAGTCAAAGCAACACGATAGCTGTGTTCCCTCTGAAAATAAATGGTGCTCATGGATGTGCATCTGGACCAATCATCAAGCTGCTGTAGATTCAAGATACTTTAATTTCTTTTTAGGAAAAAAAAAAAAGAGGAAAAAGAGAAATAAATCAGCAAACTCTCTCTTCTGCCTTCTGCTTTTCTTGTTGCCTGGAATTCACCAAGATGGTGCCTGATCAACCATGGCTGGAAAAAGAAAAATGAGGAAGGACTACAGTAATCACAGTAAATTCACTCCAACCAAGTCAAAAGCAGCTTGAAGGCTTTCTGGATGCTTCACAATCCACATGCAAGGAGTACCCCCAGTCCACCTTCTGCTAAAAATGTATCTGCATCCCAAAGTTAATGTAGATAGAGGTCAGTAATAGCTGAATTGCTTCCTGACCATAAGGTACCTCAGCCCCTACAGTTAAATATACATTATATATGTTGAGGAAGGGGCAGACCATTGCATGGCAACTGCGCGTAGTGTAGCTAATTCTTGCTTATTCTGTGCTATAGTTTCCTTCCCAGTTCAGAGATTGTGCAAAATGCTGCTACCATGTTTATGTGGGGTCCACTTTGATGCAAAGGACTATATGAAATGTGACATACACACACAACAAAGACAGGCCTTCTTCCACAGTTGTCAGTAGCACCTTTGAAACGTTGTGTATGCACCTTAAAAGAAGAAAATAAAATTAAAAAAAAACATTTGCAGTGAATAAGAACTTGCTTTTCTGACCTTTCTTTTATAAGCAGCTCTAGCACTCTCCAACACCCAGAGTAGCACAAAACCTGGTATGTTCACCTTGGCATTACAAATACACATATACACATGAACACACATATACACATACCTACAGAGACCCAAAACCCTCTCCTCAGGAACGTGGCCTTCTCTTTTCAGGTACAAACCAGCAGGAATGCATGCACTGAAGAAAGAGAGGAGGAAAACAGTCATGTTTTTTCACACAGTCGTTTTTATTCTGCTTGCAGCAGTTCCTTCCTTTTACAGCCACAGGCTAGGGTTGAATCCAGATGAGCCAAAGGCAGTCTAGGCGGGATGTAAATGAGACCACACCTTCCAAACACCCTCCAATCATAAGCAAAGAGCATGGATGTAAATAAAACCACACCTTTGCTGGACCAGCCTCCTCTTCTTACGTCAAACAGTTTCCATGTAAATAAGACCACTCCCTCGAATGGCCTGCCTATTTCCATGAGAGGCATGTAAGCAAGGCCAATCCTTTTTTACAAACTCTTAAGCAAAACTGAGAGGAATGTAAGGAACTTTTACCCTTCTCTTGCTCAGAGAAAAGCTAGTTCCTTCTTTGGAAAGCACTATCTTGCTGTGCACGGGAGACCATGAGCCAGCACAAATCTTTCTTCAGTTTTCCTGTCAGGCATTGAAGACTGCTTTACAAACACACTGCTTGCCTATAGGACATGGATGCACATTTTAAGATGTCACTTTTGTCTTGCACTGACAAGCCTTCTCAGCCTGACATTACATGGGTGCCTTCCTTCCAACTGAGCAGAACTAAAAAACCACAACAATGGAAACAGTGAGATCCCCCTGCATTTTCTCTTATAACCTTCTTTCCACATGCACATCCAAAGCTGATTTCAAGATTTCCAACCCAGATCAAACACAAGAGGTTTGTCCCAAAAGGTAAAGAACTAAACTTCAGCCAGGCTTCAGGGTAAATTTTTCCAGGTGTCAGAGCTCACTACAATCATCTCTAAAATTGATTCTGGTTTGGGCCAACAAGCAGCATAAGTATCAGTAAAACATTACTGTCACTGGAGAGTCCTTTAACTACTTGGAAACACTTAAGATCTCTAGGTTAGGAAGGCAAACAACTTGAAGGCATTCTGAGAGGAAAACCACAGCTCTCATCTATGTTTCTCACAGTAAGAAAGTCCTGGAGAAATTAAATAGGCAGACCCCAACTTCCTAGAACAAGATATATGAGACATAATGAAAGGGCTTGCAATGGCACATGCGTTAGCCAAGAAGGTGGTTTTGAATAAAATTGGAAAAGGGTGTACTGCATTCCCACAGGAATGGTGGAAACATTGAAGTTGTCCAAGTTCAGGAAAACAAAATTGTTCACTTTTTTTATATTTTCACCAGAGAAAAAACCTACCACTTTGAACATTTGATGGAAGACTCTTAAAGAAAATCATTATTATTATCATGGCTCCCACCATTGATACAAGAGGCCAGGATCTGTCAACATTTTACTTACAAATCCATCTTTCAGTAGAATCAAAATCAGCCTGAAATAGCTAGTTGGGACCAAAATCTAGATTGTGAGATCTCTGGAAGCAAAACTGCATCTGGTTGTTTACAGAATTTTAGTCTAAACAGACTGTGAGAGCAGAAGAGGGAGCATTTTTAGTGGTTAAAGCTATCTGTCTTGTTTGTGCCACTTTACAGTATTAATCAGCCATCAGCAACCAAAAAGGAAGTTTGGAATTGGTTCTGATGAGCATCCAGAAGTCCACATACACATTCAGCCATCTCCTCCAGCATTTTCTTCTGAAATACACAGCTGCCACATAACACAGACTGTCTCATGATATATCTGGAGCTTGCATTTCCCATAACACCCTGGACAAAACCCAGCAAGGACCACAGCAGGAAAAGAAAGATTCCCAAACATTCTTGATTTTCAGCAAAGAATCATTTCATGCCTAGGTTTAAAATTAGACTACGCCTAAAGCATGATAATTATACTAATTTAATGAACTAGTTCATCAGGCTTAAAAGGTAGCGCTCAAATCAAAGGATAGATGCAGTTTTCCTTTTTGTGCCAGCCCCCCAAAAGTGCCTACCCCAAAGCTGTACACTTTAATGGAAGAAAAAGAGGAAATAAATTGAGAAATGCAGTCGTACAGTAAGTCCAATTTGGCAGACTTTCCAATTTCATTTTATAGCCTGAGAGTACCAATTCCCATCCACTGCACCACTGCACTGTCCAATGGCCCAGGCCTCTCCCACATACATGTCACATATCCCTGCTTTCCATTTGCTTCTACAGCTTCCTTCCACATTTCAACGTGTATAGCTGCAAAAAGGAAAAGAGTCAACTGCGAAGTCCACGAACGTTTCCCTGTACCAACCTAATTAGGTGTTGGGCAAAAGAGCAATGGGCCTTGGTACAAAACCTGCCACAGGCTACTCTTTCAGTCATCCCTCCATATGCTTTTCTGCTTTGCAGTTTGTTGATTTTCCCCTCAGCATTTTCCTTTCTTGCTCCACTTCATGCCACATACTTCCTCACTCTTCCTTCTTCATAGTGCTAAGCCCCTTCCCAGTCTCCACGCTCTGGCTACCATGGCCTTGCATTTAACCTCCACTCTCCTTTCAGCTGCAGTACCCCTAAAGTCAAACTACCTTACCTTCACTCTCATGAAATACCCATCCTGGGTTACTGGTTCTCCCTTATTTTACCAGATTTTACAAGCTCCTTTATAGAAAACATGCTTTTAATCTGGGCAGCACAACTGGCAAAATCGGGACCCATGTGTGGTCTCTTCAACACAGAGGCTGTGTTTTACTGTGCATTCCTGCAACACTCTGCACAACTGGTGTCTTTTGTGTGCTAGTTTACTATTAAAAATGTATTGCCCCATCAATTATGTCTTAAATTTACTAGTTCAACAAATTCTGTATGTTCCTTATATTTTAATTAGCTGATTAGTTTGATGATTTAGGAAGACTGTCACCTAAACTCCTAGGCTTACAACAGAATTATTTTGTGAACAAAATCTATATAACAGTATCTGAGAGAAACTTTGAAACAAAATATTACAAGAGAGAAACTGCAGTTGGTGAGAGACCAATAAACACACTGTAAATTCTGAGGGTTTGCACAAGAAACACTGTCGTGAATGACTATTCCAGAAATGGAAAAATAGAGAGGCTCTTGACATCCAAATAGGGTGAGCAGGCATTGCTCCAACAAACAAATCAGAAGTGGAAAGAGAAAAAATGTCTTCTCAGATCCAAATAGTTTTGAAAATGAAAACAGGGATTAAAAAAGAATTAAAACATGGGAAGCTGAAGCCTATTCCCATATTTTATTGCTCCACTTGAAAGAAAGCTAAATGCAGGCTCTGTCCTGATGAGAAGCAACATCCTCTGTTTTACTGCCAGTGTTAGATAAGACTCACTGACGAAGACGAGGTTTAAAATAGGACAGGATTTAAATCAGTGCAGAGAAAGAGAGATCACGCCGCTTCCTCCTATGTTTTTAAACACAAGGATGACTTTTCTAACCTGTGCACTTGGGAGGTGGTAGATCAGGTAGATAAGGTTCCCACATCAGCTCTTCCCTGTGCCAGTCTGCAAAGCAGTGAGTCTGAAGGAGCAACTGCTGGTTAACACTGACAAGTGCTGAATGCAGATGCTACGAAAGGCAGGAAAACCCCTGAAGGAATAACATGCACCAGCTCAGACCTGCAGGCACCAGCAACACAGCCCACCCTTGAGCCCTCCAAAAACACTCATGGCACGTCACCCTTTTGGGAAATGCTTGAGGGGTTATGGCAGAAACCCAACTACAACTACTTTGGAGAGCTGTTCTGTGTTAGATCTTCTCTGCTGGGCCACATAGATGAAACCTGATAAACACAAAATGGTCATAAAGCAGCTGTGAGGGGAGTAAGGCTCTGTGTGAGCACCATCAAAGAATGGCTTAGTCCCCTCAGGTCTCCAAAGGAGCTCTCACTAGACTTAATCCCTCCTGCTCCGTGTCTCAGGAACACCTCCTGCAACCCCAGCAGTGAAAAACTATGGCACACAAGTACCATTTCCTTACAGGTAGCGAAGCTTCAGCCAACCCTCCCAACTGCAATGCGTACTCAAGCAGAGCACTCGCATAAAAGCACAGAATGATGGCTAAAGGTCTCCAAAGAAGTCTCCAGTGATAGATCCCTACCTGTTGGACTCACTGGCCTGTTATCCAACACTGAGCCTTTGAAATACCCAGTCCAAGGCTCTGTACTGCAGACATTCACAATGATGGGATTTGTTTTAGGAACAACTACAGGGACGAAAAGCAGTAAAGCTGTGTTACCAAATTTGCTTTTAGACAATAGGCTTTAATGACTCTAAACGAATCACAGAATATTTTTTAAGTATTCCCTGATGTGGACCAGAAAATGGATTTTCTGCTCCTTGAAAAAAACTGCAATTACAAATGTGTCTTCAGCCTCACTTACAGTGATAGACATTAAAAAGTCCCTCAAAGTGAAAATTTTAAGTGTTTTTCAGATCAATCAAGACAAGTAGGCTATTGTCACAAAGTGAAATTCAGAATAAGCTTCCCCAATGTTTTTCCCTTCCAAAATCAAACCATGACATGTTTTTAACATGTTAAAAAAAAAAGAATTCCGAGTTTTTTCTAAGCTTCATTTTGCTGAAAATTAATGCAAGTGATGCACAGGGTCTGTTTCATCAGAATGCCTCTTTCTAATGAAAACAAACTTCAACTAAAGCTTCACAGTTGCCCTAAAAGATTAAGAAGAAAAGACTACAAATGTTCCTGGTGGCTTTTTCTCTCCGTTGGGAAAATGATGGGCTGTATAAGCTGCATAAGACAGATTAATAGATAGGCAGGCAGAGGCCCTCAAATTCAAACACACACCAAAAAAACGTCCTAGAGATCTGAAGGGAATTTTCATAGCCTGTCTGTAGTTCTGACTGATTCCCTAAGAGGAAAACAAAAATCTGACTGCCTTTTATACTCTTGTAAAAAAACTCCTGCCATAATTTTTAAATGTGTTGATCATAGCTTATTTTTAGATCTGACGAACCACAGAAACATCTCCAAAAATATCCTAAAGAAACACAGTGACCTTTCTAGCTTGGAAAGCAGAGATGTTTTAACAATGTCATCCAAGCTACTGTACAGGCTGAGCAAATGTATAAGACCCCTCGATGGCCTATCAAAAAGCCTTCTACGTTCACCTACACGCTATCCCATGAAAACTTCTCCCCTGGGCTAGCAAAAGGAGTCTTAGCTGTCAGCTCATATTCAGAAACAGATCAAAGAGTCACCTATCAAAGAGGGCAGTATTGCTCTGAAGACAGAAAAGGAGGTCCCTGGGAACCCAAGCTGAAGGCAATGAGGAGCAACTAGCTCTGTGCTTGAGAGAAGGCAATTCACTGAAGACCCAAGTAAAATGGGGAAATGTGGTGACAAGGAATCGAGACTCAGACTGCTGTAGGGATGGGAAAATAATGGTCAGGAAAAGGAGAAAGTTTCTAAAACAAAGAGGGATTTGATTCATAAATGATGCAAAAGTAAATTAATACTTTGCAAGGTGCAAAGGGCAGAGGTGGGCAAGAAAGAAAGTTTCACCCCTAATGCTCTGCTGTTACAGCTGGTGAGGCAGAGTGTCACCACTGTCCTACGGTCAACCTGCTAAAGCAATCTTTAACTGGGTATTGTGTTATGTCTCACAATTATCTCAGCCCTTACACTTACTTACTGATGCAAAACTTCCTTCCAAGTGAGAGCAATCATTAGGCAAGAGCAACACACACCTTGGGTCTGTTTTCACCAGAACACTCACGGCATAGATACTGTGGCCCATATCACACAAATTATGGGAGCTGTACCATCTTAACCTTTGGAATTTTCTCTTCTCCATCTTCCCTATTATTCCCATCTTGGGTCTCCCCAAACCTCTAATGCAAATATGCTCTAAGTCCTGCAACTATGTTCCAGCTTGAGTTTCTTGGTAAATTTCTGTGGGACAGAACTTCTTGTTATCTTGGATTTTTTTGTTGTGGGTTTGGTTTTTGGGGTTTTTTTTTAATAATTAAGTGATGAGAATGTACTGCTCTGTGTTGCTCTGCAGAAAAAGCAGGAAAAATGAAGGAATTTTGAGAAAAAAACCATAACTTTGGCAAGATTTACTCTGATTGCCTTCAAGAAACAAAAATTAGACTCCTCATCCATTCATCAAGTAATTTGGCTTGAAACGGCACGTATAGTTTTCTTGCTGGAACAAGCAAGTGTTCACAAGTGTAAGGATCTTTAAAAGCAATTTATGTGACATTGCGACACTGACTTAGGCCAGCATTCTCCAAGTTTTCAATATTGCAAGAATCCAGGTGAGTGCAATAAACTGTGCTACAACCTTCAGTATGTTTCTGACTTTAATTCCTTCTATAACTCATGCATCATTGGAACTAAGGGAAAATGTTGAAGTTGCTCTGAATTTATTTAATTTTATCTTTTTCTGTTTGCATTGTTATCCCCAGTTAACTCCCTGAATTTCTAACAACAGTATGTAAAAAAAAAAAAAAAGAAACATGAGGTTTAGGCACAAGTTCACCAAATGTATAAATGCTCTTGTTATCTTAGATGTTTATTGTTTAACACAACCAGCCTTGTATTCCTTGAGACTATCAATATTCTTAACATAGTTCCATTCAAACCTCAGTACATTACCTACACAAAGCATAAACAAATTTATTATGTCTTATTTGGAAACTGGACCATTAATTCCCTTTTTTGTGTGTATGTTAGGCACAAGGTTGTGGAACAGGCATTGAATTTATCAATATACTATATACAAAGAATGTGGATTTCTCCTAGGTTCCTTTTGAGGATAGTTTAACAGTCCAGGAATCACAGATGTACAAAAAGCATAGGAAAAATTAACCCAGAGAATTGTTTTCCTTCCCATCCTACTTTTGCCATTAAAATCAAAAGGAAAGACCTGCTGTTATTTTAGATAACACATAAATAATAAATATTAAAATAACACATTTAGCAAGCTATACACAGCATTGCTATTTCTCCTGATAGGTTACAGAAACATAAATGTCATTTTTGCATTTCTGCAATTTCTTCCTTTTTCCTTGCTTACTCTATCTCATTACAGATCTGTGCACTCAGATCCGGAGGATTTTATAAAAGAAAATGTGTCTGATTCACTCCTTTTGGTTGCTTTCCTGGTCAGTAAGTAGTTCCTAAAAACGACTTCATTTTTTCACAAAGAAAGGTTGACTAGGTTATTCAGTAATAAAACTCCCCAACACAGAACCCAAAAAGCAAGAAACATGTAGTCACTCCGTCGTGCCCCTGGATTCAACACAGCCTGTTCCTGAGTGCAGCGGGGCCAGGAAAAAGAGACTGGCATCCAAAGGTGCTCAGAACAGGAGCACCCAGACCTTGCTGCAGACACATCTCCTCTCTTCTTCTAGCTCACAAGTTTGCCCGTGGTTGAACAAACCTGAACATTGTTTCCCGGTCATAAAACACTGTGAAGGAAGCTGCCAAGCCCACCTCATCCTTGGCAGGTTCATTTACACTGCTTTCCTCACACACCATTTCCTCCACTTCCTTCTGTGTCCTCCCCAGGCCCTTCCCACACAAACACATACTTGCACCTCTCTCTTCAGCCCTATTTACCCTTTCCCACTCAGCACCGTGGCTGGTTGTCTCTGGGTACAGGCTCAAATCTGGCATATGGGTGGGAACCTGAGAGGAGGGTTAAGTCCCTTTCCACCCTCCTGTGATCACAGAATCACAGAATGTCAAGGATTGGAAGAGACCTCGAAAGATCACCTAGTCCAATCCCCCTGCTGGAGCAGGAAACACCTAGATGAGATCACACAGGAAGGAGTCCAGGGTGGTCTTGAATGTCTCCAGAGAAGGAGACTCCACAACCTCCCTGGGCAGCCTGTGATGCTGCACTGATCTAAAATCCCAGCCTGTTCCCTCTGCTCTCAGACCTGCCTCTCCAGCTCTGCCCACATCCCTCCTCCTCAAAACTGTACTGGGCCCACTGGCAGGTCAAGGTGGCTGCAAGAGGAGCTGCAGTCAGACATGGGACCAGAGGGTAACCCCGCAGCCAGGGCCAAGGCATGAGGAATGCATCCTCACTCTTCATCCTCATTGCACAGGACCCATAGAGAGTCCAGCTACTCATGTGTTAAGCAGGCAATGAGTTCACCAACACTAAGAGTCCCACAAGAACAACCTTTCCTATCAAGTTGGCAAACTTTCCTTGCCGTGTCCTCTGCCTTCCAAAGATGCCTTGCCTCTGCCTAGCATTTTTGCTTCATTAGCAAATAGTCCTAATGTGGGAAAAGCCTTTTGTCAGACTGACAGAGATTTTGCAAGTACTCTACAATTCCCACATATAATCTTTCCTCCTGAGGCAGGAAAACAAGTCAGTCGCATTCCCCTTAGATCTGGACATAAGAGCTGTCTGGATTGAAGAAGAAAAACAGGGTGATTTTGCGATGCAGTGAACCATTCAGCCTGTCCCAGCTGCGGAAACCTTACGGCTCCTTCCTCCAACCAACCTTTTCATTCCTAGCACATCCACGCTTCTTCTGCTCCCATTCTCCCCATAAGGGACTGGCCAGGGTCCTCATGGAATACAACGCTTGCATCAGTGGCTTCTCAGGCAGCACTGTCCTTTCCAAACTTCTACTCCCCCCTGTGGCAGCTTGATGGCAAAAATCATGCTTCCCAAGTCATGTACTGTACTGTCACTCTTTGCAAGCCATGAAGAAAAAAAAAGATATGTAGAGGCCTATATAAGGTCTCATTAAACATAAGACAGAAAAATAAGAAAGTTGTTCCTGGGGAATTTGAAATTCAATCCTCTGTATCTTGTAAATGACATGAGGAAAAAGAAAATTGTGAGTAGTTCACATATGCTTTTAAAACTCACCTGAATTTTTTTTATTACATGAGTTCCTAACTCACAGGGTGAACACTGGTTAGAACAGTTCTGGGATTTTCAAATACCTTTCAAATCTTAGCTAATGAAAAAAGGCAATTGATGAACTGTCTTTTCATCCCATGTCATAATCGAATCTTAACTAATCACACAGAACCACCATGCTGTTAAGGTTATACTTTTCCACAAGATCCATTACAGGTAACTTCCTTACAAGATATGCACAACAAATAACCTCACAGATTCAATATTCATAAAGACTCCATTGTCTGAAATCATCAAAACAAACACCTAAGTACCGTAAAAATTTAAACTTGATTTCTATTTAAAATCCTTTGATAAAAATGTTGTAAATGCAGTAATCTGCTCAGAAACACTTGCTGTTAGGGTGAGTCCTACCACTTTAACAATTTCATGCTTATTACTTAAAAGCCACTCATCACCAAGACATTTGTAGCAACATGGCTGTAAACTCTAGGCTGGGGCCCGTTGCCATTTGAAACAACTAAGTTTCCTCAATTAGTTCCTGCAGGAAATCAAAATATCTTAGAAATGTCCCCACTTCCCTGACAATGCACATTTCTTCAGGTATCTGCTCTTCTTGGTTCCATGTGAAAAATGGTCTGACAGAATTTCCCACCGACGCCAGAGAGATTAGCATTGTAAGATGGTTTTCAGACCTACTCCGGTAGTTGCTACATTTCACACACATCCTCAGGTCAATAAGGAAGCCACCTTGGCTGTTGTAGGTTACATCCTAGTTTCCCCGTCTGCGTCAGTTGTACAGATGTATTTACCCAGGTCACATACCACACATCACTTGCTGAAAAAACAGCCAGCCAAACTAGCAGCTGAACCACAGAGAACCATTTTCCTGAAAATCAAGCAACCTCTAAAATCATATGTTAATTCACTGAGGTCACTACATTCCTTTGTACGTCAGCTGATGCATTGTGCTTATCAAGTCCTCCACAGGCATTATAGACCTATACAATAACTCAACTCCTCCACTTTTTCAGGAAGGCCTGTGTAAACAGAAAAGCCCAAGCTACACTATGCCAAGGTCAGTGAACTCAGGTTGCAACAAAAAGGGGCAAAATTATACAGACAGTGATCTCTCTCTTTCTTCCCAAAGAAAATGCTCTAGTCATCATTCCCAAAATGCACAAATATTGATCCTACCCTATCGGACGACATGGACTAATGTATCCCACTGGATTCTCCGCAGGACTCTACTTCTCCGCAGCAGTTACAGCCTAAATTAAGAGATTCCATAGTTTACAGCAGAGCAAACTGCATCTGTCAAGTCCCTAATCTGGTCAAGTTTTAGCTAAACATTGATGTCTCAGCCTGGGGGGAAAAATCCACAAAACCTCAAAATTTACACTGACAGCTCCTGAGAGAAGAAGGGTGAAAAATGGAAAATAGCATCACATGCAATTTAAAATAAGCAGATCTGATTAATTCCTGCTCACATAAGCCATGACAGAGTGGGAGGAAGTGTTCCTCCAGCTGTTTTCCACGTGGTTCCTCTGACAGATGGACCTCAAAGTATTTCTGGTTGATGTTCTGAATCAAGTCCTTGGCTGCATTTCCTATCCAGCCAGTGAGGCTTATTTTTTATGAATTGTTAACCATTTATAGGACAATTGTCAAAGGAGTGGTTAGTGACTCACTACAGTCCTACGTGAGTTGCCTTATTATTGCAAGAGGTTGTAAACTTCAGCGAAATCTGAGAAATAAACAACTGCAAGTCTCTTCCCTCCTTAGCTTCGCAAGCTGTGGAAAGGCTCCACGCTTCCCCGCAAAAACCTCGGATACAGCCAACCTCTGCACAGATCTAGTGAATGCTGCTCTCTACAGTGCTGATAAGATCGATGGCAAATTTTTCAGAATAAAATCAGATACACTGAACCTGGGGCTCAGTAGGTAAAGGACCTTTGGCTTCATGCTACTTATAATCTCTCTTTCATACAAATAGTTTAACATGTGCTTTGAATGCTCATTTTGATTATTCTACTTCCAGTAACCACCTTGCTGCTTTAAGACCACACACATTCGTAAAAAGCTCCAGCTACCTTTTAAGAAGGAAATCAAGAGCTTAAAGCAGCAATCTCAGTGACTCTAGAAGTAACAAAATAGTATACTACAACATAAAGAACCTAAGTTTAAATACAACACTTGGAGAAGACAACAGAACTCAGATCTGCTAATGGGAATCACATCTGATGGTTTTGCTTTGCTCATGCTGCTGAGTAGCTTTAGCTCAATGGACTTGGACTTGTCACGTCCAAGTATTTTGATGGCCAACAGTGCATCCAGTGAATCTGCCCAACTGACGCTAGCAGAAAATCTGACCCAATATTGCGAGGAACTTGGACTAGGTCCACCAGTTCAGCAGCAAACATTTCCATAGGCCCTATGCCATCCACTGCACTGCCCAGCTTTCTTATGCTGGTTCCCTTTGAAGAAGAGCTAATGCCTCTCATTGGTAGGATGAGCTGACGTGAACTGTGACGGCTCCAAAGTGGAAGGCTTGCACCACGTGCCTCGCTCTACCAAAGCAATACAATGGCACAATGCAGATAACTTGCTTGACAGCTCCTGGGAAGTGAAGTTTTCTATTTTGCTTTGCCTTTGTTGATTCATGAGCTCACTCATGCCTCCAGAAAAGGATGAGTATAAGTCCAGCGAGCAGTCTACTTCAGAGCACTTTCTATGCCTACAGATACATAGAACAAGTTACCAGATGACTTTTAAGAAAGGCAAATACCAGGCAGTCACATTCGCAACGGAATAAATCTTTTTATTTTTATTCTGTGTCTATTTCTGAGCTAGCAGAGTAAGTCTTGCATGGAATCTGCATTTTAAGCAAAAGCCTACTAACATAACTTTAACTAGACCTCTCAGGATTTGGAGATGTATTTATTCCAATTTTTAAGAAATATCCTGGTGAGCATTTTGGGAAAGGAACTAATTGGCATACTAAACCTGAGGCAAGCCAGAAATGTCTGAAGCCAGCTACAAGCCTATCATGCTGATAAACAGCTCAGGGTCCAGATGTCCATATATGGCAAGACTTCCTATAAGACTGACAGTACTGTATGTGCATTGCGTATGGTTCTTGGATCAGATTCACATTCCTCGGGTATGTTTCTCTGGGAGCTTTTGATTTCCGCTTTGAGGGCTGGCTCAGACCTCCAATTGCTTTTATAAAAAAATATCTGTGACTGAAAGTTGAAAATGTGCAAGATTCTTTCTCTAAGTACACAAACACTCCAAGTCTAGCCACTTTCCTGTAGTCTTGCCAGGTTTTCAGCATGTCTGATACCTGATCAAGTGACTTTTTGGGGGGAAGGAGGAAAAAAAAGAAGGAAAAACACAAGACAGGAATGTAGCATATCCACACCTGTACATTTTACAAGACTTCACCAAAGGACCTATACCAACTGCAGCTGATATAGACACACACATACTGTATATAGCTGTATAAACAAGTCTGCAAGGCCGGTGTAGTGAATTCCTAGTTTCAGCAGAAAAAATATACTATCTTAAAAGCATGTGCTGTATAAACACCTGCATGGAAGTCAAAATGAGTGCACTTTAACCATTTTATGCATCAATGTCAAGATGTACTTCTCCAATCCACGCCATACTGTCATCAGAAAGGACAAGCTGAAGACCGACTGGACTCCGAAAGAACTACCTTTGCTTCCAGGTTCCCTTCTCCCCTGTGCATACCTACACATGGACAAATGCACTACCCCATGTGTCGTATCTTAACAGCACAGAAACCAAAATGACAGAAAGACAAACCCAATGGACTCCGATTCTTACCCACTTCCATGGGTTAATACAACTGGTAAATCAGTGGGCTACTGCCCGACTCACAGCGGTGCAAGACCAGAATTAGTTCGGAAGTCCAAATGCCTATTTAAGTCTTTTTTCTCAGGGCAGCAAGTGGATGGGGCTTGCTGTGCTTGGCCCGCAGTGTGAGGACTTGGGACAGATTTATCCTTTAATTTTGGATTTTATGGCTTTCTGGTGGTTTGTTACTTTCAAACATATTTTTTCTGTCAGTGAGAGTCTTAGGTTTTGTTTAATTAAATTGTTTCTGTGAAAAAAACCCTCTTACATAGTAAGTTATAAAACATGTCTAGAGTCTCTCTCTCTCTCTCTGATGTTCTCCTACCATATTTAGGCATTTAAAAAAGGCATTCTGTTTACCTGGTTACATTTGCATTTTGGTATGCATGTCCTACATAGTTTGGTACACATATTATTTACCCAGCACTGAGGCCACTGGAGTCCTTCAAGTAAATAGAGATTTCAGGAGGCTTCATGGGTTTGGGAACATATATTCTTTACCATAAGTGTTCCTCCGGGATTTTTTTTTTTCTTTCATAGCCAATCTCATTTCTTTTAATGAAGAATTTAAAGTAGAACAATCGACATATAAACGACTTTACCAGACGATTCACAGTTCTGGCAGAATATAAATAACAGTTTTACAGTATAATATATCCTACTGGGGCTTTACATGAAAACATTTCTTTTTCCCTCAAGAATCTCGTGCATACATATTGCTGTATCATAGCATGGAAGTACACCTACATATGGAGGGATGGAAAGAAGGGCAGGTATGGCAACAGGAGAAAGTCTACATTCAGAAGATGGTATGTTTTAGGATATCCATCAGATTTCAGTTTGCTTAATAAGATGCATTAAGCTGTCTCTGGTTAAACACTAACATACTTAGGCAGGTCAAAAGCCAAAACGCTGGCATTCCTTGCCTTAAAGCGGAGGTCAAACAACATGACATCATTGAATATTCAAATGATACTCAGGGAGGTGGGGGAAGAACCATCCTCCAGGTCAAAAATAAAAAAATAAAGAAAACCACAACAGTTATCTGCAATGATTTAATACAAGCCACAATGCTTAGGTCTTTGGATTCGGTCAAATACAAACCACAGCAGTAAGCTTTTGGCTGAGCACGATGGCATGCCAGTCTCTTCTTGTTGTAATCCTGGGGTGGACCATCAGCAAGGTTGGGAAGCAGGGATGCGCGAGGAACGTGTTGCTCAGAAATGACAGCTGCACACAGGCAGTGGGAAAATAATAGCCACTTCTTCCACGCTTCAGACTCCGTCCGCTGTGCCAAGTATTTCAGAGTAAATAGGCACTCTCTCTATTCATAGAGAGCATCTATTAAGGTAGGGACACATTACAAATATTCAGTATGAATCAGTGGCACACAGAGTCAATTTATACCTGGCGGCGTAATTATACCTTTTTTTGGCGGTACCAAAGCGCCGGGACCGTTCGCCGCCGGGCACGGGCACCCCGAGGCGAGGGCCTCTCCGCCCGGCCGGCCCCCGGGTGCTCGGGGGCCGGGGCCACCTCCGAAACCACCCGCCTGCCGTCCCTTCTGCCCGGGGGAGGGACGCGGGCCGAGCGGGGAGAGCAGAAGACGGGAAATAACGGATTCCCCCGGCCGCCCCTGGCAACCGCGCCTCCGCCGCCCCCCTCGCCCCTTCCCGCCCGACCCGCCGCCCGCCTCGACATAACGCGGTGCTGGGGGCCTGGGGCGGGCGGGCGGCAGCCGCTGGCAGCGGCGGTGACTCACATCTAACAAACATCAGGGGGAAAAATAAAAAGACGTGGTGGGGGCGGTGAGCGCTCGGGGGGGCGCGCAGACGGAGGAATGCGGGAGTCAGGGGTCAGGGCTGCTCCGGGGCGGCGGCGGCGGGGTGGGGCGGGGCGGGCGGCGCGGCGCGCAGGAATGCGCGGAATGTCGCTGTTTGTCCGCGGTCCCATTCAGCCCATTGGCGAGGCCGCGCCGCCGCCGCCTATAAAGGGGCGGCCGCCCCAGCACTCGGCAGTCACACAGGCACTCTCCCGCCGGACACGGAAGGAGCAGAGCGGAGCGGAGGAGAGCGGAACAGCACAGAGCAGCTGACATCCCAGCGCAGCCGCCAGCCCAGCGCCCACTGCCACAGGCCCGTCCGCGCAGCGCCGCTGAGGAGAATCGCCCGGCGGGAAGCTCGCCTCGCCTCACCTCAGCTCAGCTCACTTGGGCTCCCCTCACCTCACCGCCCCTCCGCCGGGCAGCCCGACGCCGCTGCCTGCCTGCCTGACGCCGCGCCGCCCACAAGCCGACGACCGCCGCAAGATGGCCCCTGCCAGCTTCGCCGTAGCCCTTCTCCTCGCCCTCCTCAGCCCGGTAAGTGCCGCCGCCCGCGGCGCCGTCCCCCCTGCCCCAGCCGGCGCGGTCTCGGCGGCGGCCCTGACGTCCCCTCTCTTTCTCTCCCTCTCTCTCTCCGCCGCCGCTGGCAGGAGGCGCAGGGCCAGGAGTGCAGCGGGCAGTGCCAGTGCGGCGCGGGACCCGGCCCCACCTGCCCCGCCGGCGTCTCCCTGGTGCTGGACGGCTGCGGCTGCTGCCGTGTCTGCGCCAAGCAGCTGGGCGAGCTCTGCACCGAGCGCGACCCCTGCGACCACCACAAGGGGCTCTTCTGCGACTTCGGCTCCCCCGCCAACCGCCGCATCGGCGTCTGCACCGGTGAGTGGGGGCCGCTGGCCGGGGGGACAGGGATGGGGCCCCGCCGCGCTGGGGTAGCGGAGTGCGGGTCTGCACCTCCCGCCCGCTCGTCCGTCTCACCCTCCGCCTCTTACCCCTCGCAGCTCGGGACGGCGCCCCGTGTGTCTTCGGCGGCATGGTGTACCGGAGCGGGGAGTCCTTCCAGAGCAGCTGCAAGTACCAGTGCACCTGCCTGGACGGGGCGGTGGGCTGCGTGCCCCTCTGCAGCATGGACGTCCGCCTGCCCAGCCCCGACTGCCCCTACCCGCGCCGGGTCAAGCTCCCTGGGAAGTGCTGCGAGGAGTGGGTCTGCGACGAGGCCAAAGAGCAGACCGCTGTGGGACCTGCCCTTGCTGGTGAGTGGGGGTCCCTCCGTGGGTGGCAGGCCAGGGGGAAGGGGCACCCTGAATGGAGACTGAGGGCAGTGGGATGGGTTGACACAGAGCATCCCAGCAGCTCAAGTGCAGCAGTTAGTGGGGTCACCCCACAGATAAGTGTGGGTGCCTGGATTCCTAAAGAAAGGGAAGAGAGCCTGTAGCAGGGCATGAGATCAGACGGTGGTCTCATCCTGGTTGTTTGTCCCCTGCAGCTTACAGACTGGAAGATACTTACGGTCCAGACCCAACAATGATGCGTGCCAACTGCCTGGTGCAGACCACTGAATGGAGTGCTTGCTCCAAGACCTGTGGCATGGGCATCTCCACCAGGGTCACCAATGATAACGCCTTCTGCAGACTGGAGAAACAGAGTAGACTGTGCATGGTCAGACCTTGTGAAGCAGACCTGGAGGAGAACATCAAGGTAAATTGTCTCATTTTAATGTATGATCTACTAGGATTCTTTTGTCCACTAGCCAAAAACCCAGTGTCTTAACAAAAAAGTGCACTTCTGACTGGTAGTCAGTTTCAAGTGGTTTACTGTGAAATTTGAGTTTTGCCCCAGTGGGGAATAGTTTACAATTAAATGCCTTTGATTTTCTCTCATGCTGTATTATGGCACTATGTAAGACAGTCTCGCTTAATGAAAATATAATAAGGATTAGTGTGTCTGCTTGCTCTTAGATTGCAAACTTAGTGGCCATGTGAAAGCCTACCTTCTAAACATTTTGTATTCACTTATATCCTAACAGAAAGGCAAAAAGTGCATTCGCACCCCCAAAATCTCCAAGCCCATCAAGTTTGAGTTGTCTGGCTGCACCAGCGTGAAGACCTACAGAGCTAAGTTCTGTGGTGTCTGTACTGATGGGCGCTGCTGCACACCCCACAGAACAGCCACCCTCCCTGTGGAGTTCAAGTGCCCTGATGGGGAGATCATGAAAAGGAAAATGATGTTCATCAAGACCTGCGCATGCCACTACAACTGCCCTGGAGACAATGACATCTTTGAGTCTCTGTACTACAGAAAGATGTATGGAGACATGGCATAAAGCCAGAAGGAGACGCTAACTAGATTCTCAACTTGAACTGATTTGCATCTCATTTTGTAAACATGATTCAATAGCACAAGGTATTTAAATCAGTTTTTTTTTTATTTCAACAAACTGCTCCATGTGACTTAAGACAATTTTTCTACTGACCCCAAATGGTGGTTTGAAGAAGAAGGTAAAACGGACAGTGGGACCACAGCAAGACACAGCTTCAGAACATGTTGTTCATGAGGTGGTGTGAAGGGGTTAAGGGAAATAGGCAGGAAAAGCAGAGTAAAGCAAATGTTCCCTTAATGTGGTACAGCCTGCTTCATCTAGTAGTGCAATTGAGAAGGAGACTGTTAGCATGTTTGCTGGCACTGGTTTAGTGACAGCAACAGCTGGAATGCAAACCCTCGCCCAGCAAAGTGCTAAGTAGAAGGTGTTCTGTTAGTCAGGACAGTAATGTTTCAGCTCTGACACTGATTCGTATGGCTTGGTCAACAAGAATCAGAATCATGTCTATTAGACTGGACAGCTTGTGACAGTTAATTTACCTGTGACAAGCTACTTTTTATTAATATTGTAAATACTGTGTGTATATATATTTGTACAGTTACCTAAATTAATTTAAAGTTTTGTGCCTTTGTTTAATGCTTTGAAATTTCAATGATAGCCTTCTTTTTTGGAACAAGATAGGTAGGATTTAAAGCTTGTCTGACAATGCATTCAAAGCTTGGAATAGATACTCTAGTGGAAATTGTTCAGATAGGGCCAAATGATGAGTTGAGATAAAGTTGGAGAGTACTGGAGTTGAGGTGCCTGTATCCTTACAAAGCACTCATCTGACAAAATACATTTACTTCCACTTTATTGGACAAGTGGCTTTAAGAAAAATATTTCTTCTGTAGCTCGTTGATCTTTCCACTTGAGCATTTGTTTCTTTCTTTGACTATGGCTCTTTTTTGGACAGTTTATTTGTTGAAAAGTGTGACCAAAAGTTACATGTTTGCACCTTTTTAGTTGAAAATAAAGTATTTATATTTTTTATATAAATGGCTTGGTATTTCATTTACCTTTAGTCTTCACTATTGCTTTATGTATTCCTAAAAGGATTTGGCTTTGCACTAGATGAAAATCCAGTGGTGCATGGTGATTTGTTTGTTTTGGTTTGGTTTGTTTTTCCCAGAAGCACACACACTCATGAATAAGCTAATGGTTTCTGGTTACATATTCTGTTAGTAGTGAACCAACTGTAGGTTGTCACTCTTCTGAATTTAGAATGGAGGGCAGGGCCCGGCTTGCTTTGCCAAGCCCAGTATTGCATTAGGAAGTGCAGCAGGTTTCCTGTGCATCACATGTAGGGGCTTTAAAATGAGCCAGCTGGTTACCATAGTATTCAACTCATGCTGTAATACACCATACAGTGTGCTTAATTTCACTGAAGTGTTCCACTGGTTAAGATCTGTTTTCAACTAAGGCAAGGAAAATGTTTTTTAAAATACCTGCATTGAAGTGGCTCCTGACTAGAGTCAAATCCAGAAGCCCAAAACTTGGTAAAATTCTCAGTGAAGAGCTAAAGGGTTGTGTCATAAAAAAATCACAGAATAATACAAATTGGAAGAGGCCTCTTAAGATCTGATTCTGCAGAGTAGATACTCTTCAGATACTTCATGCAGAGTAGGGCTAACTTAGATGTGGCTTTAACTGAATTAAGACCATAGTATGGTATGGCAGACAGAGCACTGAACTCAGATGGCAAATACCTGGGTTATCTTCCTACTTGATGACTGGGGGCAAATAATATCACATGACATTTCTGTCTGTAAAGTGTCCATTGATTCAAACTCTTGCAGGCCTGGAGATGAAAAGCATTGTAAGAGCTTGTAATGGTCCCAGTATTCTCAGATAAGCAAAAAACAATGTAAGGACAGTTGTGTCACTTGCTTCATCCCTCTGGAGCTAAAAGGAAAGCTTCAGTCCTGTGCTGTCCTACATTAATAACAGACATTTTTTTGTCCTTTTTTTAAGACAAGGGAATTCTCTGAATTCAAAATTAACCTTTGCACCAGAAGCATTAGTTCTTGTTTTCAGAAAAAGCATGTACTCTCCAACAAGAATCCTTTTCAGGCAAACAAGTTCAATCTGGAATTTCCTGGTGGTGAAAGAGTGTTAGCTTACAAAAATGTCCATCCTTCCTGAGCAGCTTCCAATCCCATTGATTTCAGCTAGCATTAGCAGCAGATCAGTGTAACACCAGCTTTGACTAATGATGGACGACAGAGCCCTAAACAAATGGGAAGTCAATGGGAGTCTTGCCAGTGGCCTCACCAGGCTTTGCACAAGGCCATAGAAGCATTTCCCCTTCCTCTAAAAAATACGAGGGATTCTTCTGGCATGAGGAAGTGGCTTTCTGTGTCCCATATGAAATAGTTTTAGGTAGCCTCTGGCTCTTATGCTTCCTGAGACTCTCTAGCATTTTTTTCTCTATATTTTTTTCTCTTTTTTTTCAGTTTATGAATATGATGCAGCCATTCAGTTCACCCTGGAAACACTTCAAACGCTCATACAACCACAAGGATTGGTTGTCTGACCGCTACTGTGGCTCCACCCCCAAATAACGAGAACTGGCATTTCTAGTTCCAGCAAGGATGGGATGTATGTGGACTTAATTCATAGCCATCGCTATAGAAGTTCTCAGGATCAGAACAGAAAGAAGTGCAATATACATGTCAGGCTGGGATTAGTGCCCTTAAGAGATGGGGTGTTTATGAAGCTGCTCAAGCCCATTCATTAACAACTCTGCCCTGTGTTCTTTTACAAATCAATATCAGTCATTATAATGAATGGCCATTCCTTATAACATCGACCACTTGAGCCTCATGACCAGCTCATGAGATTCACTCAGGTTCTGCTCCCAGTCCTCTGCAGTGTGGGCTGTATCTCAGACACCTCAGCTGCACAGTGCTGTAGTCTCCCCCGGCAATGTCCACCAGCTGCACCTCGGGTCGGAGGCTGCAGGGCCAGAGAGCAGCAGAAGTGCTCTACTTCAGGAAGGTCCATCTATAATTAGACACCCACAAGGGGGCTCCCCCAAAACAGCTCAGGACCACAACCTGTCTTCTGCCTGGTAATGCAATGGTGCAGCTGCTTTGCCCACCATCTGACAAATTAGCACACTGCTTCACAGGCCAGGGGAGAAGGACAGAAGAGGCCTCCTGACAGAATATTTTAATGGTGGTTTGCTGTTGCCACTGTGAATTAAACTAAGGAAGTACGTTGCCTATGCAAATCTGTTCAGCAAGTTGTTGCTCTCCCCTGAGCATATCAAGGATCATAAATCTCAGCTATCACTGCATCATAATGATTTACACTTTTTTTCCCCCCCTAGGAGCGCATGTAGTCTTCTGGCAGAAACACGCATTTCACACCATTTCACAGGTGTTAAACATCTGATGAAGGTTTTATCTCTGAAGGTAAAGAAATTTAAATACTTCATTGTAACATCTTCTACAGGTGTAGGCAGGCATCTCACTGTTTGTAGGACTTTCTTTCAAAGGTATCCTGTGAAAAAGGAGCCCTTGTGTGAAATTTATGGCAACTGAAATGATGGTTAAAATGTGGACCTTTCAACTGTAAAATATGTTTCCTGATTTTATTCTTTGTGCCTAAGATACAAGAATAAAAAAATTTGTTCCAAAGTCACTTACATGGGAGAGAAAATTGGTTCACATTTCTTCCAAAATACCTTGTTTTGGAAGTTCACTTTTGGATGTTTGCATCCTCAGAAAGTTCTATTGTGCAAGATTGCTACTGTTCTTTTAAAATATTTTATTAATTTATGAAGATATATTAATTCAAATAACTAGCTCCTTGAAATGGATCTCCAGCAATACTAATAGTCCAGTTGGTAACGGACCACTGTGATAGTCATTTAATAAATGATACTCAATTAATCATTAAACAGGAATTCAAGGTGGCTGGAGACTAGAGTATCAAATAATTTGTGAAGTAACTCTAAGCCATCATATTTCAGATTTTTGTACCGCAACACTTTCGCATGGATTCGCAGCTTAACTTTCTAACACAATACAGATGTGAACAACAGACAGGGATTATAGCCCTTTCATATGAAGTAAGCTCTACTCTCCAGATGGAAATTTGTCAGCTTCCTCAGAGCTAAGAAACATCCAAAAGACACTAGTTAAGAAACTCTTCAAAAATGAGCCACTTCTAATGATCCATAACCACACAGGAACAAATAAGTCTTTGAGCAGTATCCAGTTGTTTGTCTCGCAAAGACGGGGAATCAGCTGAGAAAACTGACTTTTGGACACCACTAGAAACAGCATACTCTTAACTATATCATTTGCATTTTTTTTATGTAGCATAGCTTTTTCAGACATCTCACTTGAAGAAAGCACTCATGCCATTACACTGAAAACAACATTAAATGTAAGCAGGAACAGTAATATTCTTACCTAAACATATAATAATTCAACCATTCTGATTTTGCATCCTACCACCAAAAACCTAAGTTCTTTAAAAACAGTGCTTAAATGTGGCTTTAACTGATGTTATGCTATGCCTACATATGGAAGTAGTTAGCAAGGAGAAGTTGGGATGAAATACCAGTGTGAAGCTTTGCCCAAAACCCAAGAAGAAGCCGAGAGAGGAAGTAGCTCAGTTAACTTATTTTTCCTCTCATTTTCCACTTTTTTTTCCTCTCTGCAGTTCCTTTGATTCATGCCCATAAATGGACATACCAAAAGCCACCACATTCTCACAGTGTTTTTCAGCCTGCCTGGAACCAGGAAATACCACGAATTTCTTCAAGGAACCTGTTCCCAAACTGTACTAAAGCCTTCAACACATTTAGTGTTTGAACAGAGTTTAGAAGCATGACTAAGGGTCCCATCTCCACTGCACAACCAGCGTTGCTCCAGCATCGGAGAACAACTGCTTGCTGTCACTGCTGCTAGCCCCAGCCTTTTCAGCTCTTCCCTGTGCCCTTCTGAGCTCAGAGCAGCAAATATGGGGTGATTCTGAGAGGTCCCCCCAGAAACCTCTGACTGTGTATTGTGGCAGCGTTCCTCAGCTCCTGCCTATTATTGGGGCAGTGCCAAATGCAGGAGTATTTACGTTTGCTTAATGGTAAGTAAATCCAACCCTAATGGTGCTTATGCTGTGAGGAACAAAGCATTTTACAGCCTCATGAGCAGGACCAAAAGGTTGCTAACACGGTACTGCAGTGTAAACACAATCCAGTGGTGCCTCCATTCATTACTCACCCCTATTAATTGGGCCACTGAAAGAAATGCACAATCCAAATAAATGTTTGTTGTTTTAAATTAGTCCTATTAAAAGCGGGTATTTAACAGCTTTCAGCAGCTATGAAATATGTTTTCCTGCGCCTGAGCTAAATGCTAAGAACCAACTTTTCAGCCAGTTTTCAGGACTTATGTCAGCCTAGCTAATTGACATAACTGCAGTGGCACTGGTTTAGACTGCCTGCTGTGGCCTGAAGTCCTGAGGCTGTACGAATTTAGGGGGACTGCACAGGGCTGTGTGCCTGGGAGGGCTCCTGAGAGGCCACAGGCTGGCTCCTGTGACATTTTCTGAGCAACAAGCACTTGGAGCACAAATTGCACAAGAACGTATTACCTGCTAGGGAAGTGGTAAGCCAGCATATCTGCTAAATTAATATGATGGACTAGACTTCAAAATAGACCTGAAAATACTGTTCGAGCTTTAGGCAATGTAACATCTGGGAAAGTATTAGATATAATCTTAATACACTGTGATATGGTATGGTGTTAATTATGCTTTCTTAGTTATATATTTCTTAAATATTGCAATTTTTTAAAAAGTCTTTATTCTTAACCAAAGAAAACATTTGATGTCTTCTGAGACATCATGTCGCCATGGACTTTGTGACTTGCCACAACACCATGCCCTGAAGGAACTTACTTTGCCCTAACCCTCAGGCTTTGGTTACTCCACATGTGCCGAGCCATTCGCTGATCCAAGAACAGGTATGGCCCAGCTAAGACCTGTGACAGTGCTCTGCTATCACACAGCTCCAGCTCCAGGTGGAGAGCCTGGCGGGAGGAGAGGACTGGTTAAACAACAGAAAACAAGTCAGCTAAATAGATGACCATCCTTTTGAGGTTCAGCTTCACAGCCAACAAGAGCAAGGTAGAAAGATAATGCTGTGCAAAATTTACACCTTCTTATCTGTGTATCAAGAGCAAGAAATGCATATTTGATGAAAAGCATGAGAATAGTTGAGGAGCACTACGTGCTGTAAAGCCAGGAAGTAGAATCACACGATCTTGCTGAGAAAATACTTATTTTCACAAATTTCCAATTTCTGCCACCCTAGGGAAGGTCAGCGTTAAGAGTTCATTGATCTCAGTGAAAAAGAATATTTGTTTTGACTTAATTCTCACTAACACCATGTATGCAAGAGAGCAAACATTCAGAGCAATGGAAATATGTAAAAAGTTAAAAAGTCACCTTTGGCCTTTTCCATTTATACATATTGTTCTAATTCTAGGCTTGTTCTGAAGTCAAAAAGTCAATAAGCTGATCAAGTTTCTGAAATCTAACATGGTAAGAGTTAATGAAGAAGGCCAGCTTATCTTGTCTTGGGAACTGCCACAAGTGTCTCTCAATGGGTTTTTCCCATCAGCATCATAGCTGTAGTTGCTCACCTGGGAGAGTCTGCTCAAATGGGGATTTTATTCTACATGTGACTCCAAAGATTTTTATTAGCTGGCATAGAAATGAAATGTTTATTTCCTTCCATTACTCCTTCCAGCCACAGCTCCATAACCGATAGGTAGCCACTTTGAAAAGCACTACATCAATTAGAACATGCCCCAGCCAGTGATCCCAAATGGATCCCAGCATTGCTAATACCTATGAGAAGCCACCTGGGATCAGCATTGCAAGGGAAGGCCACATTTGGCTTTGCTTGCTGTGTTATTGGCTCAGCATCTCTGTTCCTGCTTGTGTTCCATAGCAGTAATAAGCAGCACTGTAGAAATGCTGTTTTATTTTACGGTTATTTGATTAGAAACCTGACAAAATGGTGTTAAAGAAGAATTGGCAATGTTACCCCACTTGACTTAACAGCCAGAGTACCAGACTCTTAGAGCTAGTCAACACAGGATACATCCAGTGTAAGAATATCCTGTAAGGTCTAACCTTACACACACACACACACACACACACACACACATCCTCATTGTAGCTTTCTGTATTATGTAGTTATTCGCATGAGGATGCAGTTATAATATAAATGTGTCATCTTATACAACAGTCCACTCTACAAATGTGGTTATTTTACCCTTTGGAAAACTATGTACATAGTTTTATACATAGGGATTTTTAGTTCTGTCTTTTCTGACTTTTGCGAGTATATAATGAGCATGGCAAAGCTGGGGAGTAGAGCCAGCCTTTAGAGTGCAAGGACTCTCTGGGTAAAATATTGTTTTCTGTATGAAGAATTAATAGACTTTGTACGTGCAGAAATCAAGCAAAACTCCTCTGTCCTTAAGAGTACTTTAACTTCACACAGTTGAAAAGCAAATTAGAGACTATTTTTGTAATGTTTTCTTTGGCTCCTGCATGGCATTCTCCACAGACTTATCACAAAACAATTCACAAACAATATGTATATCAGCTAGCAACGACACAGACATATGATGGCCCTTTCAACAAAAATCAGAGCCAAACAAGCAACTGTAATGCTGACTGATAAAATCGCCTTGTGCTGTATGGGACTGCTGATTGGGAGAGGCAACAGGTTCTTGTTCCAAATAGTTAACAGATTTATCTAATATCTCACTAAGGCATCATTAAACCAGTATTTGAATTTTTTAGTTATTTATTTAATTATTTTCTCCATATGAGCAAACCATTTTATGATTCTATGATTCCACACCAGGACGACTTGTGGGCTAGTAGAATTGCACAGAAACAGCCTGTCCTTTAATCAGAAAATAAAAAATTGCACTTGTATTTTATTTCTCCAAAACAAGGAGGAGTAAAAAGTTGGAATGTAATTTTATTTCATGAGTGCATTTAGATAAAAAATGCTTTTATAATAAGGAAAATTTGGAGTGTATAATTTCTGTTATATGGTGCTGCTAATAGAGGGTATAGGAAGTACAGAAATATATTCTAGTACTTAACCTAGCTAGCACTTAATACACCCCCTGAACCACTATCAGACTAACAACTCCTGAAACAGCAAATCCATCCTGTGCTGGGTACTACACACCCCTGTGGGGTCCCAGCTGGCCCAGGGCTCTGCTGCTGGGGGCTGCCAGGCTGGGAGCCGGCTCCCGGGGATGGGAACGGGCTCTTTCCCTGCATCACACTGACGCCGTGCGGCTGCTCTGCAGCAGCAGCTGCCTTGTGCTCCAGGTACAAACTGTGTCTCCCTATGAAGGAAGAGAAACAAGTCCGTTATGCTCTTTTTGATGCTAGCTATTGCATTTCTCAGTTGAAACAATTCCTGCTATTTTGTTAAGAAGGATGGGGTGAGCTAAGGGTAGACTTGTTTGAAATGTAGGGAATCTTATTTTCTCATAAAGTATTAAAGTAATCACTGCACGGGTCTGTCTGAGCACCACGCATTACTTAGACATAGAAACAGAGAATCATAGAATGGTCTGGGCTGGAAGGGACCTTAAAGATCATCTAGTTCCAACCCCCCTGCCATGAGTAGGGACACCTTCCACTAGACCAGGTTGCTCAAAGCCTCATCCAACTTGGCCTTAAGCACTTGCAGGGAAGGGGCATCCACAGTTTCTCTAGGCAACCTGTTCCAGTGTCTCACCACCCTCACAGGAAAGAATTTGTTCCTAATATCTAATCTAAACCTACCCTCTCCTAGTTTAAAGCCATTACCTCTCATCCTATTGCTACCTGCCCTTGTAAAAAGTCCTTCCCCAGCCTTCCTGTAGTCCCTTCAGGTACTGGAAGGCCGCTATAAGGTCTCCCTGGAGCCTTCTCCAGGCTGAACAGCCCCAACTCTCCCAGCCTGTCCTCAAAGGAGAGGTGCTCCAGCCCTCTGATCATCCTCCTGGCCCTCCTCTGGACTCGCTCTAGTAGGTCAATGTCCTTCTTATGTTGGGCACCACATATGTTTATACAGTCTGCAAATCATTGTTACCCATATTAAAAATGCAGAAAATAAAACAGCTAAGCATGCAGTTAAGAATCTTTTGGAACCAGCTGCAAGTCACAAGATGAGGCCTCACTAATGCCCCTTCTCTCCTGCTTTGGGCTGCTACCGTGCTTTGAACTGGCAGCAGGCAGTGGAACAAGAGCCACTTGCAGACCCTCCCTGGGCATCCTCTGACTTCCCAGTGGCACTTGTCCTAGAGGAACAGATCACAATAATATGTCAGAACATATCACAATAATTGTCACCAGTAGGTACCCGGGAAAATCATCCAAAAGACAGGTTTATTTATTAAAGGCAATAATAAAGAAAATATATTTTTAATGCCTCGCTTTTTATCTTGCATGCTTCTTAAAATCTAATCAACCGTTAAAGTTCCAAGTTTCAGGATGAGCAAAGCTTGCTTTTCCTCCTTAGGCAGGAACAGATTCACACGCAGGCATTGGGGATCTGTCAGAAATCCATTAAATTATCTTACATAACTGTATCTGGTTTTCCAGTTTACTAATTATTTTACAACAAGCCTTTGAGTTAAATTGCTGAAAGGGAAACTCGTTTCCCTCCTGACTGCTTCAACATGCATAGTCACGTCCATTTTGAGTAGGTTTGGTCTGATGAATAGGACTTCGAGTCCTGGGACTAACCCAAACCTACTGTAAAAAAACACCTGGTCCAGCTCCCAACTTGAGACCCATTTCTGTGAAATGGGTTTGGACATACAAATGGGCAAGAGGGCTTCTGTGCCTTGACCTCTGGATCTCCTCTAGCACAGCTGGCCTCACGGCTGAAGTGTGGAGTAGAGTCTGGTACATGGATACCTACATTACTGAGACTCAAAAAAAGTGGTAAGAAATGCCAGGGGTTTGTTAGGCACATATACTTCTTTCCTAACCAAATACTTATGAAGATTTTTATAACTTGTTTGAATTACACCTTTTACGCAATAGCGGTAGTGATGGACTGGCTGTTCTCAGTCACTCATACCCAGAGACTCATCTGAAATTTGCTTTCATTACTCTACTCCTTAACAGCACTGTGCACCTCATCTTCCGCATGAGCAACGAAGCTTTTTAGAGACACATTTCCTCAACGTCACCTTTCCCAGGTGAACAACTTTTACCAAGGGGTCTTCACCAGTTTCCACCAACTTTTTAGCTAACCTAGCTGGAAATGCTCAGTAAGCCTCAGACCTGGCACAGGACCCAGAGCCTTCAGATTTTAGTACCACTGGCTCAGGCAGGGCTCAGAAAAATTCAGCTCTTCACTCTCCTTGTGCCAGCCTCCGTCTTGGAAAGGCGTGTGGATGGCCCAGCTTTGTGCTCACCATCAGCCCAATTCTAAGTGACCAAATTCTTCAGTTTCTAAATCTCTCCCAACAGTTACATCCCATAACTACCTGTGCACAAGTAGTACTCTCAAGTTGTCGATTTGAGAATTCAGATTAGACAAACATTTCCTTACACAGTTTGCTTTACACAGGAATCTCTCTACCCTCTTGTTTTCCTGTTACAGGTGATAGCTCAGCCTAGCAGGTCTAAGAATATACTCAGGTTAAGTTCTCTCCCAAGCACTATATTCCCCATGTAAGTATTTTGTGTTGTGATTCAGCCTTAGCACAGCTGTTCTAGCTGTTTTCAGGATGGCTTTGAAATTTTTATCATCCACACACCCCAACAAAACCATCACCTACATAAAGTGCCATCTCTTGTGCCATCAGAATCTGCTATATATTACGTGTCTGAGAAAACCATTTTCCAAAGAGAGGACTAAAATCAACACACGTTCTGTTTTTAAAGATAGGGTTTTAGGAAGGTGTTTGCCATCTAGCAAGTCCCCAAAATGTATCTTCTTACTAATAGTGAAAAATATTAACTTTTTACATGTTTATCCAAGTGTTCTGGGCCAAAACAGGCTTCTGGTTAATTGCTTTTTTCTTTTTCAAAAAGTCATATGTTTATTCTCAACTAATAGATCCATCCTCTCCAATTCCAAAAGCACTGCCCCTCTTTTGATGCCCTCCCAGTAATGGAACAGTTGCAGCCTTGCTGAAACACCTACAGCTCCATATTTCTGTGGACTCTGATATTAAGCTCAAGATGCCATTTTCTTGTAATACTTTTGAGTCACCATCATGTCTTTGATGCCAAAAATGTCCATCTTTCATAAGCCTTATTTTGTCATGGAGGATGCTTTGTCGAATTGTCATTGCAAAGGATTCATTACAAGTGGCCCAGGAATCCACACTTTCTGTATACAAGGAGCTACGTTACAAGAAGCTACGTGTGTTGAATGCAAGTTTGTGATAGTTTCAACACAGCCATTCACCCACTTTCCCCCCACCCCCCCCAGGATAGGGGAGAGGACTGGGGGGCAAGGATAAGGAGGCTTGTAGATTGAGATAAGAACAGTTTAATAATAGAAATAAAAGAAAACTTAAAATAATACTAATATTAAAATAGTAGTGATAATGATAACAGTAACAAAATATGCAGATGAGTGATACCCAGTGCAGCTGCTCACCACCTGCTGACCAAATCTGGCCCATTCCCAGTTAACAATCCTGGAGGAGCAACAACCCCGAACTGAAACTGCAATCCTGGAAGAGCGAGAGCCTGAGTGAAAGCCAGAGAGAGCCAAAAGAGTTAAGAGACCCTCACTAATATACTGGATATGATGTGATATGATATAATAGGAAATATCCCACTGGCATATCCAAATGCCAATTTAGCTTATTAATTTAAATATTCCTCACCCCCTTAAATCTTGCACTTGTAGACTAACAAAACACGAAGTCCTTCACTTCCAGTGACAAAAACACAAACACTGATATGTTCTCAGTGTCTCTCTCATAACAAATCTCAGGCTGAAAAGCAAAGTGCAGCACTATTCTAACTACTGGAAAAGAAACCCAGCTCTGCTCCAGTTGAAAACCAGGACAAAGTTTCATCAGGTGCTGAATCTGAACGACTGTCACCAACTCTTTTCCCAGAGTTACAGCTATCTATGTCCTCAGATGACAAAGCTATGGAATCTGCAATTCGTTTTAACAGAGACACCTGATAAGGACTTAGAGCTGGCTAGGGGGTATGTCTAACCATTGGTGCCTTCTTCCTCAAGCTGTTTTCTGGTCTTCCCAAGTTTGTTTGCTTTGCCTTTTATACATGTTGAGAAGTGTCCAGTAAAGCTAAAACTCTTCTCTTCTCCCTGTGAACAGCGTATCAGTCCCAGTCCTGGCCTATGGAACCTGAGATCTGCAGCCAGGTTTGTTGACTTAATAAAAATACAGTCTTTACCACCCAGTCTATTGGCTAACTTTTCTCTGAAGTCATGAGTGTTCATCATCATAACACCACCCCACCTCTCCTATTTGAATTAGGCTATTTTGGCTGCAGCATGTTCTGATCTTGCAGCATATGGGGGCAAGTGGTTTGGGGTCATGCTTTTGGTGGTTTTATTTTTTCTTTTTTTTGCAGAAAGCTATAGACAACCTGATATATATTATATGAGGTCCAAGATGATAGCCATTTCTGCAAGATAGCCCAAGAACAGTTATTCCCCACAGTGATGAAATAGTTGATACAAAGTCACACTGCATTTCTGCTCTGTTGAAGCCAGCAGTGGGGGTTAGCAATGCACATTTTATGTGATTTGAGCTCTTGTACGAGGAAAGAAAAGTGTTAACATCTTTATCACAAAATCGCAGAATGGTAGCAGTTGGAAGGGACCTCAGGAGATCATCTAGTCCAACCCCCCTGCCATAGCAGGTTCCCTACAGCAGGTTGCACAGGAAAGCGTCCAGGTGGGTTTTGAACATCTCCAGAGATGGAGACTCCACAACCTCTCTGGGGGCAGCCTGTCCCAGTGTTCTGACACCCTCAGAGTAAAGAAGTTTTTTCCTTAAGTTTGTGTGGAACTTTCAGTGTAATTAGTTCCACTGGTATGCCTGATACACAGGACAGACAATAATTTATATGAATAAAACCTTCCTCAGTCATAGGAAGTCATAGCATAACCTTCTTCTGCAAAAGGTTTCTGATTCTTTGGACCCAAGTAATTCAGTCTTCCCAGTGCCCTTGTCTCTGAAAATACTAGTAGGCGTGTTAGCTAATTACAAGAACATGGAGTATTTAATAAAAAGCTTAGGAAAGCCTATTCTTTCCCAGGTGATTTTCCTGGATTTCTATTGTCCCAGGACCATATTTCCTTAGAAAATGTACACTGAGCAAACCAGATCTTTTCCCAGTTATCTCAGATCAGACCAGAAGAGGGCCAGATATCACCAGCAAATGCAGCTGCATTCACTATTTATTCAAACACATTCATATGTGATTATCAAACTTTGCACCTCCCTAAACAATTTATTTTGAACAGCAGAACCAAGTGTACATCATTCATTTCTCCGGCGTAAAGGGGCTATGCAGTTTTCACATAGTTGCAGCACTATAACAAAGAGTATAATTAAAATTTTGTAGTGGACTGTACTATCTTATGCAGCCAGCAGGAGTAAGATTTAAAAGCAAATTCATCATCCTCAAAAAGTGCCCTTTCTGCCACCCATAAATTCAAAGCTCCAGAACAGGTGCAGGATGGCAAAACTAAGGGCTCCAGCCCAGAGAGATAGGAAGGAAGGGACATCCAGACAGGCTGGTGCTGAAGCACTGTTTTTCCAGAGTGTCATGAATGCAGAGTCTCACACCCTCTAGGCTGACTTCCAGCCACTCATATGTGCCTCATGAACATGACCAAAGGGTGCATCAGCTGTCTTCTGACCAAGGAGAGATTGGTCAGGAGCTTTGGGGCAATTAAAAAGTTTTCCATCCCAGTGTATTAATTTTATTTCAGCAGAAAAACTGAAAATAGAAAGGACTAAACCTGCAATAAAGGGCAACACAAATTTAACACATGTTGTGGCTAAAGAGGAATATGATAATTTGCAATGGCATCCTCTAAAATCTGTTACCAGGCTTCCATAATTGTTGCCAGTTTGTCCGTGGTCTCCATAGCAGCCTTTCCTGAGGCTCGGGGCTGGTGTGGTGACTCACAGCAGTTCAGTGAGGGACTCCAGAATCCTTTCCAAGGGAGTCTGAGTCACAGGATGCCAAACCTGGTCTGGTTTCCCGTAATATAGAGGTTCCCAAACTATGGTAGACATACTGCTTATGGTACACAAGCCACCTCAGTGTGGTGCTCCAACACCTCCCAGACATTGCCACAGGGTGTACTAGGGTAAGCAGGAGACATTGCTGCTGCTGCCACTGGCAATGCTGGTACCCAAACAAAAATATTTGGAAACTTCTGCTTTAGTAAGTTGCTGGGCTCACTCTAACTCTGTTTCTGAACTCCTCAGAAGGTTACCACAGAGGACAGCCCTCGCTGTGAGCCCTGAGATGGTTTCCTAACCTCATTAGTGGTGCCGCTGTGGGCACAGAGCATTACAGCAGCTGCCCTACGACTCTGACATAAGAGAGGTCCCTCACAGTGCTGTCGCCCTTGAGCACCTGCTCCAGAGTGGTACAACGTGCAACTGGTCCTGGCACAGGTGCCTCCTCAGCAACAGGCTGGAGCTTTGCAGCAGATCTTGGAAGAAGGGAGGTCAGAAATGAGATCTTTCCTCCAAGCTGACTGCCCTAACCACAGAGCCACAGATTTAGGCTTTCTTTAAATTCCTTTTTGTCTTCTGGTCCACATGAATTTCATTTTCCTGGAAAAGTGAGTGCCCTCCCATGCAGCAGAGAGGTAGCTCCTCCCAGCTTGCCGAGCCTGGTTTATAATCTTGTATTTAAAGGGATAATTTTGTACTTTGAATCTCCTCAGACTAAGGAAAGGCAGAAGCCCAGGCCACCCACTCACCAGATGACACAGGGCAGTCTCTGGCAAGTGCTTTTAGTGGACGGCTGTTGAGCACTGGGGCGGGGAAGGTGGTTGAGTGCATGCTGGATGTGCTGAGAACAGATTTGCCAGAACAGACTCATCTCAAATACGGGCAAACAGATATTGTTTCATTTTCTTTTTAAAACTGGGTGGATCCTGAGGTAAATAAGAGCAATAAACCCGTAACACGAGTCAAGTGAATCACCTCACAGTTACTGAGGGGGGAAGCAGAAAACAGTGTAAATCCATACCACCTGAATAGCTCTGAAGTCACCACTCCATGTACATTTTTTCAGCAACAAAACCATCCTGAGATGTCCTCTGCCCCTCAGCTCATTCCTACACCACCATCAAAGAGCCATCAGCTTCTCAAGTATGTTAAGGTTTGCCTGTCGAAAATAATTTTACGACCCATTTCATTCCTTAAGTAACCAGCACACTCCCCCCTGCTGTACTCACTATGCCTAAACCAGACGTCGCATTGCCCTTCAGGCCCTTCTTCCTTTCTTCATGATCATAACAGTCACAAGAACTAGATTAGCTCTGTCCACCCTGGAAGTCTTTAATGTCTGTGAAGGCTCCTACCACCCTCTTCCTCAGCTGTCCTTTCCTTACCCTAAGCAAACTTTATTGCTTAGGAGATGGAGACTGCTCAGCACCTTCCCTGTGTTGGTGGGCACCAACTGCTGCCTACAGCATCTCCTGGTGCCTTCCCTGAGAATGGCTGGTGACACACTGCCAGGCACATCCAGACCCATGACCTTTAGTCTGCCTCTCCACTGTCTTTTTTACCCGAAAGAAGGCCAGGCTACACAGCAGCTGACATTGAATAATGCTGACAATCGTATCACAACAGTGTTGCTATGACACCTTCCAGCTTCACCTACTGAGAATGCTCAGAGGAGCTCCGACACCATATATCAGCTGAAACAGAAACTATTTTACATCCAGATAGACAAAGCTGTAGGTTTTTTTGCAGAATTATGAGTTTGATGGTGGCTGTAGCATACTCCTTGGGGCTCACTGGGAGTGACACCTGTCCTGGGGTATCACCAGCCACTGGATACCATGACTAGCATCAGCATTTATTCGCAATGCTCTGACATCACCGTTATAAATATTTCTAAAAAGCAAAGATTAACAAATAAAAGAAGCAAAACTATTTAAGATTAAATCAGGACAGCTCTCTTCCTTATCACATTGACTTGTCAATTTCTGGCAAAGCCAAATCCCAAACCCCTCTCAGTTACTACCCTTTCTTGATGACCACAATAACTTTCACAGCTGCTGTCCCTTCCAAAATCCTCCCTAGGTCACACCAGCAGTCATCTTTATCCAGGAACGAGGCTAGTCCTGCCTCTTAAATTAAACTGGCATCACTTCACTTGCTGAAGACGTTAACATCTCTGTCATTTGCATTCAGGAAGCAGTACAAGTTCTAAAAAAAATTAAAAACATCTTGATTGCATTCCTTCCTACCCTCCCCACCTAATAATGAATGTAACTTCAACATTTCAGTTGGAGGAGAGCTTCAACTCAAAGAGCAGGGACTGAAGCACCCCCCTCCCCAGACCCCCAAAATAATGTGAAATAGTGTTCTATATCTGCACCAGCAAGTAGCATTTGGTGCAGAAAGGGTCATGAAGAGCACACAACTTCTGATGTTTTTATTGGTCATGGGCAATGTTACAAAGCAGTTATACTGAATAATGCTGTCACAGTCATATCATAATGTGAGGTTGCTACAACACATTTAAATTTCACCCAGTGAAACTATTTTAGGAAAAACAATCATGCTTGTAACAGAAGATCAAGAAAATACATTTGGTTAAAAGAAAAAATGGTCCCAGGATTTCATCCCACTCAAACTGAAGTTAATGGAAAAGCTTCCACTGCCTTCAGCAGGCTTTGAATACAGCCTCCACCATCCCCTGACCAAGCTGTAAGGTAAAATGCCTTTTTGCTCAGTCACAGGCTCTTCATTCCTTTAACATACTTGTGCGTGATGTATTTTCTTCTTTTTAAATGAGAAGAACATAAATGTGTAATTGACTATACCAACCTTTATACACAACAGAGCCAATTCTGGCTTATCAGCTTTAGAGGGAGTGGGAAATTACGAAGGTGATAGCATGTATACTCAAAAAGGAGGGAGTTCCTACACTCCTGGGTGCCTGTAGCAGCTGTTTGTGTAGCCTGAAAGCTTCCAAGAAAGCTCATTACATGCTTCTTCAGAATTTGCATCTGGAAGTGTCTGCATTCAACATAGTTAACTTCTGTGAGCTGGAATTTGGATAATGTAGGACTAAGAACAACTGAAAATGCAGCTAGGATCTGGTCATTTGCTGACAATGGACAACTGAACAGCCTGTGGGGATTCACTTGAGTGATGAGATGTGCCATTACAGAAGGTCATCTTAACAGTCTACGGCAACAATCTTAGTGCAAAATTACCTTTTCTTGACAAAAATGAGATTTGAAAACCATAGGTGACAAAATCATGCACCAAATTCAGAAAGACATCTTTGCTTCAGGAAACCAAAATATTTTCATCAAATCTAAGTTTAATTTGAAGTAAGATAATTATTTCTGGAGCTCAGAGATCTTCCTGAATTAATTTCTTTTGATTTGCAGGTGACTTGATGCATCCTATACCTGCTCATTCTGAGGACGCATATACAACAAATTGTCCTTCAGTGTTGGAGACACGAGAGGGCAGCAACACACCAAGGCTTCCCAGCTAATAGACCTCCTTTAGCCAGGTGGCTTTTCCGTGTTGGTCAAGTTTCAGTTACCAGGCTTACTATCCTCAGTATAGCTCATTGCACCATAACATTATTTTATGAGACCCAAAGCTCAGAATGTAATCCATGCTTCAAGGAAAACTGGAGTGAGAGATGCTGTGGTTTATATTTCAATGGTCACCAAGAATGTAATTTCCCAGAACAGCATTTGCTAATTATCTATATTTTTAAAGTAGAATATTGATCATAACTCATGCTTTATAAACTTCTCCCTCTCCAGTGCATATAGAAGGTAACATTTTTGTTCATGTCTCAGACTGTGATGATCAAATGCTGTTAGCATTTAATAATGGACGTGGTTCTACCACATTCAAGAGGGAATGACAGGAGCTGCCATCCTGTGTTACACACATAGTCTATCAGGAGTCCCTGAGATACAAATATGGCACCCACTCTCCTCCCTACTGGCATTTTGGTCGACAGTTCTCAATAAATGTTCCAGCTTATTTTTTTTTAAAAAAGTCTTCATTAATTAAAAACAGTCTATTTAAAAATAAGTTGTAAAATGGACAGCAACATTCCATAGGAAAAATCAGATCATGTCAAAAGTTGGTAAATATGTTTTTAACTGTAAAATCTCAGATACTGGCTGTTTTCTGTCTTGATAGAAGCTGAGTCCGGTTAGTAATTCTACATCTCTGATCCGAGCTGTGTGAAACTTCATTCTCTCTTCAACCCACATGGACTCAGACTTGCCATCCTATTGGGACAGAAGAGGGGAAAAAAGGAGTTTGTAAAACATCTTTTGATGTTTTATAAAGACAGAAAGCAGTAACTGTTAGCAAACTTCTAACAAACAGAGAGTACTGGATTATAAATAGTTATAAGCTTGCCCAAATTTAGTACTTGCTGTTTACTTCCTCAAGTATAGAGAATTTGTAGCTGCAGCAGTGGAAGTTGGTGCTCAAGGGGAATGTCATGTGAGGTCCAGCATCTATCCACCATCTCTGTGATAAAACTATTTGAGAACTGCGCCTGACATGGGCAGTGGCTTGTGGAATTCTTTGCTGTAACATAGGTCTACACACATTCCACACTGTTCTGGTTAATATGGAGTGTAGCTATGTGCACTCCCATCACAATGCTGAGGTACACGAACTACGTGCAACCAGTGTTCTTCAGGAACATCTGTCTTCTCCTTTTCGGTATGCATTTGGCCTAGCACTGACCTTTCTTTGTGGATGACTCACCTTCTCCTAGAAGCTCTTCCTCCTTCTCACCTGTTGACTGGGTAATTGCACTACAGAAATCTATGTTTGTATCACACTGATGGTCTCAAGGTTCTCTGACTCTACTCCACTAGCTAAAAGTTTTGTTCATTGAACAAGGAACTTCTATTTTCATATCTGAACATGTATACAGACTTTAACAGAGTTCTGTTGACAAGAACATCATCTTCTCTCTCAAGATGATCATGATAGGCTGTACCATTTTTACAGTCTTTACAGTCTTTAACTAGTTAATCACTGATATCCCAGCAAAATAAGCTCAAGCCTGACTTCAGATGTTTATGGGGGACTGAATAGACTACTTACTGCACAGCTTTCACTGTTGTCTTCTCTGTGAGGTACAATGAAAGACAAGGCATCTAGAGACCCTTCACACTCCAGAGGAGTTTCAGAAGTATTTTTACAACTAGTCAGTACAATGAAGAAGTGAGTTGGAACTGGAACTGGAACTTCTGAATTGCTGGGGTGTCTGAAACACAAAAGAACTTTCTGTGAATCCATCAAATCATAACTGCACAAAGAACACATTACAGCAATCAGCTATGTTCTGGCATATCACTTTTAGCAATCCACCTATTTAGCCCAAAGCTTAGGCCTGGAAGGAAAATTCCAGATTATTATTTTGCAAATCAAATTTGGGTTGTAGGCTGACCTGAGTAACAAGTTTGATGAGGTATAATAACAAACTGATGTATCATAAAAATGTGTAAGAATCCAGAGTAAATGGAGAGTTCAGCCTGAGGCCAGAAAACCATCTGCCTGATGGCTTGAACCAATTTTTCTAACTAGTGTATTTGTACTCACAATTTTGCACTGGAATACGACCAGCTCAGGAATTTTCAACCATGACACCAGAGATAAGCCCCTCCTCCTAAAAGCAATGTCGTAAGATTTCAGGGTAGCAGACATTCTTCCACCTGCAACACCTTCTTTTACCCTTCACCTTCAGGTTTTAGGATGACACATTTTGAGGGTGCATTTTCTCTTGTGTGCTTTTTGCTTATTTCTTAGCTTTCCACTTCTGTACCTGCTTAGGGCCATTTGTCTGTCTCTCTGAACTGATACAACCTGTCAAGGGCCCATCTCCAAAAGATGCTTTCCTTGGTAACAAGGATCATAATTACTTCTTGACCACTAATGGAGGAAAGAAACAAAATATTAGAATGTGAAAGGCTCCCACCTTTTCACCTTTTCTGGGGTATCGTAGAGCCCATCAGAGTCATAATCAAACACAGGACCACTGACTACATTGACACCGCTCCTGGCTGCAGCATATTCAGGTAGCAGATATTGATGGAAGTAGTTCCATAATACTGAAACACAGTAATGGAAGTGGGAAACATAATCTACATGGTAGAAGGCATTAATACAACTCTGCAGTATTTTCAGTAAAATATAAACAGACATGATAAGCTAGGAAAATAATAAATTATACAGGTGTTTACAGTTTTTAAAGGTTGCATCTAACTGGACAGCAACATGCCCTGCAGTATCTCCGGGCATTGTGGTTTCACAGTCACCTTAACCACAAACCTGAGTGAGGCACAGTGATGCTGCTCCCTTGTAGCCTTGGATTTCTTTCCTTGGAAAGCAAATCATGGAGAAGCCAGAGGAGGGAAGGTGAGAGAAGACCATGCCTGCTTATGTCTTGCCCCACTATCAAGTTTTCCTGGCTAGCTTGTACATGCACACTTATGAGCTGGGAAGTCTCTTAACCAGTATGATATTTTTCATTACAGTTAAGAGTTGACCACTATTCCGTTACAGAACAGGACATCTCCTTTGTGCCAGGGGAAATACCATACTTATCCTTCCTTTTCACCAGGAACATACTTAATGTCCCTCAGCCAACCATCTCATATTCCCTCTCTCCCAGGAAAGCCCAGGTCTTCATATGTTTTCTGCTAGAGACATAATTATTTTCCTGTTTCCTTAGTGATGGAGACCCTAGATTCCTGCCTGGAATCTGAGTTTAGAAGACATTCCTAAACTGAAAATGAATTTAACTGACATAATTATATATGGTATCTGGGTTCTCTAGAAAATATTCAGTATAAAACCCTGTTTAGGTATATAGGAAAATGTAAACAAAAATGTCAAACATTAAATGGAGACACTTATTATATGCTCCCATGTAATGAGTCAGTTGATTAGGAGTCGTAAATTCACAGTGGTGGGCCTTTTTCATCAGTGTGATAATCCTATTTTAAAGAACTTTTCATTGAGGTAAAAAGCCCACAGTTGGGGAAGGTCTTATTTCACAGAGGCAGCTGAACCATGGATCATTTGCACGGTTTGGAAGCAAGCAAAAAAACCAGGAGTCTTTCTTATATTCAACTCTGCACACAAAATATGCTTACAAATAAAATACCTTTAAATGCAGGATACATTGGCACAATGTTGCTGGTAAGCAAGGCATCATAGTGGGGTTTCTTTGCATCTGTCATAAAATCTAAAACCAAAAAGCAATTAATTACTTGGATTTGTTACTTTACACTTGCATTTTCATGCTTTTAAAGATTGATGTAATAACACTGAGGTGGAGCTGATCAAACTGCACTTTCCAAAGCTGATGTAGGTCTAAGTTCTAACTTCAGTATATGCTGGATCCCATTCAAAATAAATAATCTTGGCAGCAGCAATTGTGCTTGTCAGATATACAGTAGACAAATTTTCATAAGATTTAATAATATCAGAAAAGACTCTGAATTGTGGGGAAGGGAATAAAATTCCCTTCATCAGTGTCAGACCAACTTGTTCTGACTGCAGAATCTAGCCATAAAAATAGGTGCTCTGTTGGAACTTTGCAAATTGCAGTTGATGGGGATGTTTAAATAACCTACTACTCAATACTTAAATGCAATAAAATCAATGTAAAATGCTTCCAAATCAGGTCAGCAACAGTTCACAAACAATTTAACCACCCATAAACAGCTAAGTACTTTGTAATACGTTTGAGAATCAAAGTTATGTTCTGCAGACCAATGCAGAATTGCTTTGCTAAAGACCACATATGGCACACAACAGTATATTTCAAATAGAAAATAAACTTGTCAAGGTAGATTTTTATTTAATGAAATAATCCTAAATTTTACTTTGGATAGTTCCAACCATCACCTGTTGTACAAAGTGAATTTGGAATTTATTAGCTTGCCAGACTTGACTCAAGGTTTACATGTTCCTTCCAGTTTCTTCTACGAGATGCCACTTTAGACACCTGACAAGTTCCAAACCTTTTGGGAAATACTAAACGACCCTGGGCAACCCACCAACCACTGAAGTGCCTCAAATATTTTTCTGTTTCATATGCTGAAGTGAATTGCAACAATTGAGTAACTACTGCTTCATACTGCTTCATACTTCATACATAAGAAAGGGCAACTGCTCCTTTCTTAGGGTGCCAAGCCCCAAGCGAGACCTTAGGTGTCAAGGCAGTGGACCAGTGCTGTGGCCTTCAGCAACACCACTGGCCTGGAGGCAGACACCCCAGGGCTTGCCCCCAACTTCATAAGAGGCAAGAGAAGCACCACTGACGGTTTCTGCTACTGTACCTGCACAAAGGTGTCCAGAACAGGTGGAGCTTGGCACCCTAAGAAAGGCTTGGCACCCTCGCTTGGGGCTTGGCACCCTAAGAAAGGAGCAGTTGCCCTTTCTTATGTATGAAGTATGAAGCAGTATGTTACTCAATTGTTGCAATTCACTTCAGCATATGAAACAGAAAAATATTTGAGGCACTTCAGTGGTTGGTGGGTTGCCCAGGGTCGTTTAGTATTTCCCAAAAGGTTTGGAACTTGTCAGGTGTCTAAAGTGGCATCTCGTAGAAGAAACTGGAAGGAACATGTAAACCTTGAGTCAAGATTAGTTACCAAGAACACCTATAAAATACTATACCTACTACATTACAAATTATTTAAATCAGATATGCTATACAATGAAGGTATTATACTTACTTGGAGGAGAAAGGAATCCATAAGTTAGACGAGGATGATTGTTGTAAAACAAACATGTCTGGTTATGATTAAAAGAAACACGAACATCCTTGTGTAAACAGCTGGAGGTATCTTCTGTAGCAGAAACCCATTTGTCCTATTGAACAAGAAAAATGTATAATTGGTAAAATGGATAGCTGACTTGTCTCAGTGTGGAGGACTGCAGAACTCTAAATGTCCAAGTGCAACTGCCTTTAACGGTGTGAAGGAACTTAACTAAGATGCAAGAATTGTTCCTCTTTTGTCAGTGGAAACAAGCCCTCCCATCCTTTTCGTATATTGTGGAAGTGAACAGAACTGCAGCATTTTAGTTGAGTTGAGAATAACATCTTCCAAAAGAGAACCTAGAGGTACCCATTAAAGATATTTGATGTACTGTAAATGTACTTGTTCATTCAGGCTAGGAATCAGAGGCAGCTAGATGTGTTGTCACTGGATCACTTGTTATAGTAACTAGTTGCTTCATGCCACTAACCTCAAAATATTTAGGATCAAGCAAACCTCACCAAAGTTCAGCTAAATTTAGTTATAAGTCATTGTTTAAAACCTATGACTCCAAGATAAACAAACTAAAAAGCATCCTCTCTGTCTTTATTACTTTTAAGCATGATGTGGCTTCCAGATTTTCTCTGAATGGGAAAGGCCAACTTGAAAAAGCTCTCATTCACAAGATCAATGCTCTGCAAGAACATATGCATCTTGGCATAGGGTTCAGGACAGCAAGGACCAGATTTATCTCCACCAAGCTCTTTTTTTCCCCAATCAGAATGAACTTCTGAGAGAAGGATCAGATCAGGGCATGAGCAGTTCAAGATAGTCCAGAGATTATTTTTCAGAAGGATCCTATCACATTACAAACACTGCTTTAAGACCATGAAACTTGTGTTGAGACCAGACTTTAAGGACAGCACTGACAGACTGACCTACACAAGCAGTAAGCTAGTGCAGACTCATAGGGCTTCTGTATCAGTGGCAATGGTCTCCTCACTTCCTGGTGGATCTGCTTGCTCCAGAGGCAAAACTGCAGCTCAGTCCAAGAAACAGGAAAGACCCAAAGCCAATCCATATTAACATAGGACAGTGAAGAAAAGCTCATACAAAATTCCTCTCTTTTATCTCATGTGTTTCTACTTAGTTTCCTGGGAGATAATATCATGAGCACATCCAAGAAGCATTCAGGAACAACTGACATTCAAGCTTTTTACATTTCAAAGTTGCTTCTAACCTTTCTTCATACACTTACATCTTTGTTAACCGTGTACGCACTCCACAGAGACATCCTGTAGTCCTTGCTGTATCCATTCACATAGCGGTAATGGTAAAGGAGGCAGTAATTATGTCTCTTCTGCAGAACCCTGGGCCTCCCATAGGGCAAAGTAAGTTTTTCTATCTTCTTAACTGCAGCAGAAATAGTGCTTGTTACATTTCAATCAATATTGGTTGCTAATTATCTTCCTCTTTTATAGACCCAAAGTTGCCTCAATTTTCAATTGCCACAGAGAAGTCACACTAACGGGGAAAAAAAAAAAATCACTCCTCTATCAAAGGTATAGTTTCTATGTTAAGGCAATAAATGAACTGATAAAGCCAGTATAAAGTAATAATTTAAACTTACAGTGTACACATTTAGCTTATATTTAAAACAAAACACTTTGCCATTTAAAACAGGAGATGGATCTAAGTTGCAAAGGTAAAAGTCTTTGCTGACTTTGTCTTTCAATTTAAATACATAACGTGGGATCTGCTTCTACATAACATGTAGACAGGATGGTAACCAACTGTGGGCATCTGAAATCTGCTGAGGGGACTATTTCAGTAGAAACCACAAAAGCATACGTAAAAGCAACATTTAAAGGACTAAGAAATACAGAGATCTAAATAAACAATACAATGAAGTACTGGTTGGATTTTCAGATGTGTGAGGACTCGCTTTATAATAAGCGTAATAGTCACAAAACTTTCATTTTTCCTCTCTCTCATGGACCACATCTCTTTAGAAAGCTTATATACAGAGAAAGCTATCTCCAAATGTTTTAGGTATGATACTGCACAGGGTTTTTGGCAGACCCTTGCCAAACTTTGGCAAGTTTATTGGTCAACTACTGCATCCAATGGAAGAGTGAAGCCTTTCCTTTAAAGCTGTATCAGAAAGAAGCTATGTGGGATCAGCAGAGGGTAAATCACTAGACAGAAGCTGAAATGTAAAGCAGTGTTAGCAACACAATTTCTTTAGAGTCAATACCATTTATCTTAAAGAAAAAAACAAAAAGGTAACAAAACAGAGTCATAAGAAACACATGCTCTTCCAATCATCTGCTGCAGTCAAATGTCAGCAGAAATTTTCAGGTTTTAACCCCTAAGGTAGACTTCAATTTAACTAAAACACCAAATATTTAAATTTTTGCCAACTAGAAACAAGCAAAAAAAAAAGTTTCCAAGTTTTGAGTTCTCTAATGTAAAATAAAAAGTGAAGAAAAGTAACGCATCATGGAAATATATTAAAATAACATTACTTTGCTATTGAAAATGCAAGTATTTTCAATCATTACCCTACTGGAATTATAAAGAAGGTATAAAAGTATATTTTCCATTAAATACGTCACTACCATCCACAAATTATGCAGAAATACAATTTCAAGGCATCTGTTTTAAATGGGGAAAAAAATTGAGCAATGAATGCTGCACGTTTTTTCCACAGTAATTCCACCACACAAAAAAATGTTGAAGATTATGAGATTTATTTCCCCACAAAGGAAAAGGCAAAGAATTCATATTTTTTTCATAAAACTAAAAAGGCATTTAATATTTTGTTGTTCTTACAGGCTGTCAAGTTATGACAATGAACAAATATGCAAAATGAGGCAACTAATAAACTCTAAATAGTCTTAAGGCATCTAGGCTGCTTACTAGAATTCTTTCATCTGTAATAATGCTTTTTATATCTAATTAAGCGCTCAATTCATATAATTTATAAAGAAATTACTGCTATAAAAACCACTGCTAAGTCAGGTCTCACTGATAATCCAAGCCAAAAATCCTACTGTTTCAAAAATGTAGGTTTAGTGCCTTAGGATTCTACTTCTACAAAATAAAAAACAAACAAACAAACCAAACAAAAACAACCCAGAACTGAAATAGGTTCCATATTTCTCCAAAGCCCAGTTCAGCAAAGTACTCTGGCGTCCACCTACACATTAGCAGAGTCTGTTTCAGTGAAACCACTTATGTGCTTAGGGGAAAGAACACTGTAGCGTACCAACTGGATTTTATTTTGTTGCTCTCATGAGTGTTGCAATACTGAAAGAGTTATTCTTAAAGGGTTCTGCAACACATTTTAAAAAGATGCCCTGTCGTTAGTGGAAAAGATTGAAGAAAGCTCCATCTGCTCTTTGTGCCAGGACAAATTACACAAACCAAAAGAAGCCTTAAATTAGCCCTGAATAAGCAGAAAGTAATGGATCTTGCTTGTAACCGGCATTGAAGTCCAGTTCTTAATAGTGAGCTACAGTGCAGTGTCACCAAATACAGAGTTTATTTGTGTAAGAAGCAAGGTTTGATAAACACACATGAGGCAAGGTCTCTATCAGCCTATTTCTCTTTCTGACAACCTAATCATCTTGATTTCATCTTTTGAGATATCAGCACCAAGGGCTACATTCCATTTTGACATACAGCTTTCATGATTTACCTGCTTCATTCTCAAAATAGTTTACTTTTTTTATGAGTCATGAGCACGTTTACAGCCTTGCAAACTGCAGCTCAAACATAGCATGTATATGTTCAAAGAATGGAAATAAAACATAAGTAAAACAAGCAACAGCTTAAGCTTAAACAAGCTTAACACCATGTAACAACTTGATCATGTAAAATACTCCTTGTGCTTCATTAAAAATATGCTGCCATCACGATGTCAGTATTTGCATGGATTTCTTATCAAACACTTCCCCATATACCACTTTTGCTTCCCATTCTGGAATGGTCGTTACTTCAGTTCTAGACAATTCCAAAATATAATGACTGTGCCATAAAGACACATGTATAAGGATACACATTTATTTGAGAACAAATGGTTCAGCAGGACTGTATTTGAAAACTTCAGAACTACAGTCCCAGTGAGCATTTAAAACAAATTTTACTTCATGTACTTGAGAGTTGCTTAGAAGTTTATACATCAAACATTTTATATTTTTAATAATTCTTACATTTTTGTTATAATTTTATATTACTATCTAAAGTTCTTACCTTCTGTTTCAGTGAGATTTAAACGCTGATGAAAATCCCTTATTGGCAAGCCCTATAATTATAAAGCAAAACCAGTGTGATTCTACTAAGCGTTCTACAAAGCATATCATGAGCCACTACTACACTTAAAGTACCAAATGTGACATCTGCCTTGTAAGTTATCCCTATACAGAACTCAGTGACATCTACCGGAGAGGGGCTATGGAGAATTTGCAAAAACAAATTGTTCTTGCCACAAGCAATCTACAGCCTTGAAAACCACAGCCCAAACACATAACATTCACAGAAGGGAAATTTCAACAGTTAAGTGAAGCAAGCAAGAACTGAATGTTTTCCCCATCAAAGCCTGCTTCTGTGGTATCTTCCAGGCTCTTCAGAGCTGAATATGACTATATTAGCAAACTACAAAAATGAATATACAAATACAGGCTAGTACCCACTAACTCCAGGCAAGATTTGCTTCTGAAATCAGTAGCAGGGGACTGCAAAACTAGTGGGTAAAGATAAATACTGGGGAATGCAGAGTTTCACTCTTTGAATACAACACAGACGTCTGCCTCCACAACTTTAGTAATTTCAGTACTTACCCCTGTCCTGCACGAGCAGCCAAGGCTCACTGAAAAGGCTCTTTGTCCCACCACAGAGCATTCAGAAGGATGGCTTGTTTCTTTGGGATGCTGGGGGGTGTAAACAGGGTTCCTTAAAAGATGGTTTAGACGTCCATGAGTTCCATTATTTGGGGCTGGTTTCAAGTCAAGCAAATCTATGAAAGAATTCAAGTGATAGTAACAGGATGAGAAAGACTGAAGTACGCTGCTACCTGTATTGTCATTACAAGCATGGGCAAGTAAATAAAGCTGTACTGCTTGCTGCTCATAACACCCAAAAGGGAAAGCAATGTAACTGCTTTAAAAGGAAGCACACATGTTCCCAGGTAGGGCTCAGGATGGTATTTGTCTGCTTGTAAAGAGGGACAGAACAAGTGCAAAAAATGACAGAGGCTTACATCTGAGAGGAAGTGAACTTGCAGCACCCAGACTTGCAGTGGGGGACAGAATGGGAATCTCAAACACATGAAGCTAGCATTGGGGAATAAGTTGGGGGGCTCTTTGTTTTGAGTTTGTTTTGGTTTGTTTTTATTATCTGGAAATTAAATACATAAGCTTCACTTAGTAAGCATTACTAAAGGGTAAAATCATAAAAGAACCTAGACAGAACATAGGTTTATGCTTGTCACTTAGGTCTAAAATGTTAAGCTTCAAAATTCTCTCCAAAGTAGTCTAGCCACAAAAACATCTCTACCTCACAAAAACCTAAATCTCTGCCATTAAAGTAGCTCAAACAACTAAAAGCTGACAACAATTAATGTTCAGAGGCACTTCAGACACCTTCAAAATACTGAACAGACCAAGTCCTACTTCATTCTTAATCCTTACTTGCATTTTTGCTAGGTTTGTTGTTCTTTCACTTAACTCATACTGAATCTATGAAATAAGATATTTTCAAAACATAGCAGGTGATGAGACACACTAGTATCCAAAAGCTTGGTGTCTAGATCACTCACTTAGAGCACAAGATCTAGAGCCGAATTTCCCTTCCTACATGGGGAACTGAAGACATTTCTTCCTGCACAGTACCACTCAGATATGTTAATGTCATTCCCTCCAGATGAAGCTGTTTTGCTTTGGAAAGAAGAATAAAACAACCTTTCTAATCTTAGCAGTCCCTGCTCCAATGAATACATCACACAAAGCAGTGAAAGATCAAATCAGAAACAGGTCTCCACTCCAACAACTAAATTACTTTGTTATGTTCCTATTGCTTTAAGTGGAGTATCCAGGAATTCACAACACCCCAGAAATCTCTAAGTCTGGGATTTTGAATGCCTTGGAAAATAAGAGTTGAAATTCCCTAATTCGGACAACAGTTGTACATATCTGGTGTTCATGCTTTAAGTGCTGAGATGTTGGACAAATGGAAGGCGCTCTCTTCTCTTGGCAAGAAGGTTTCCAAGAGAAACACTAGAGCCTCAAATGACAAGTGAAAGAAGATGCCTTTCTGCAGTTCAGAAGGCACCCAAGCCCTGGGCAAGGAAAACGTTGAATAAGTTGCCTCACTTCATTTTCTATCTGAAATTTAATGTGCTGGCTTTTACACATCCTGTTCTTCTAATTCTTTCTATACAGAAGGAAGACTTCAATGACTACACTTGAAACATCTGATCTGTCACTGAACTTCCTCACTAAAATCCCAAAAAGGAGTTTATCCCTCCTGTGCTGCATACACAGAAGAGATCGGGGGGCACAAGAAGGTGGTTCAAGATCAACCATGACATAAGACTGCAAAGCATACAAGGCTGTGACAGACACACCTCCTGACAATAGCCTGTTTCCTATTCCAGCAAAGAATTTAAACATATGGCTTAAATATGGTATACCTGAATATCGCCACTGATCTCAAGCATGTTCAGTGCTCCCATTAAGTGTTTTCTGGATCAAACCCTTTGGTAATACTTTGTCTCTCACAGATGCAGATGTTAGAGCAAGTATAGGTCCTGGCAAAAGAGAGAAGGAGGCAGGAAATAATGGAAAACAGGTGAAGACCTCAAGGGGAATAAATGAACAGAAAGTGGTAGAACTAACGATAAGACTTTTGGAGAAAACATGAAATACAGAACAAAGAAGGGACAGAAGAATAAGGAGTCTGATTTTCAGAAAGGAACACCACTTCTCTGGTGCAGTGTACTGTGTGGTGTCAGAAAATAAAGTGAAGAATATCTGTGTATGGAGAGGGCTGTCTGTGATCCTCAGATAGAGCAGCAGACTGCATGGAATAGAAAACAATCGTGAATTCTAGAGTGACAGCATAGAGGGGTGAGAAACTGGAAACCTGACTATTGCAGAGACAGCTGGCTCTAGAGCAAGACTCCAAAGCAATGGGACTACAGACTAGCAAGTTGCAGTTCATCAAAAGACCAAAAAAAGCATATTTGAAACATCTGTTGTATTAGACAATGAGAATGGGCAAGGAAACATCCCAATCTACTATTTGAAGATATAATACATAAATTGAACAAGTGACACATTCAATGATGAATTTGGGAGGGGTTTTATTATATGAATCAAGTAAACAAAAATAAAAATCTAATTTTTATCTGAATTAAAAACTTATTTATATCAAGTAACTTAAATTAAAAATATGGTAAAGGAAAACAACAAACATGAAAACACATGAGAAAACAAAAGGAACTGTTCAAGTGCATAAAAAAACAAAGGAGTGACTAACAGGCTTTCCAGAAATGAGCAGCCTGGCAGCTGCACCTATACCCATTACTATGCTTGTTATTTATTTTTCTGCCTAAATAAGGCCACCTGAGTTATTATTCTTATAAAGCCTCTAGTTAGCTATGAGAAAGAAATATCCCTTCTTCTTGATGATAGGTAGGTTGTGAAACAGTCAGTTTTAGTAGCAGTGAGTCAAAGCACCAGATCTGGAGCAGCCAGAGGAATACCAGAGTGACCAGTGGAAAGCAGAGAGATGAGGTGGCCTGACCAGTAGGTCCTAAATAGCCATTAGTCTTTTAGAAGCTGTACCTTTCTCAGAAAAACAAACAGCTTTTTACTTGTGAAAGTCAGCGGCATGTCTTAAGGACAAATTTCTAAAGACACTTAAAAATCTGTTATTAGGAGATTTACAATGCCCAAAAGATAATATATTTTGCTGAACAAACATGACCCCAATAAATTGTACTTACCACACATTAAATTGTATACTTCAATGTTTTCAAATGGATCGACTTGAGTACGAAACTTGAATCCTGGTCCAAAACCAATAAAAATAGCCTAGGATTAACAGAGAAAAAGTGAAGTGGAACTCTGTTTAAGACAAGTTGAAACAAAAAATATCTTCACACGCAGAGGGCATTTTCTTCCAAAAATTTAATCTTTACTTTATCAACACAGTATGGATCAAGTCAAAAGCATGTTTTTTCTTGGGGTGGGGGGAACTGAATGTACAAGAACAACTTTTAAAAGCAGTAAAAAAGTATTAGGAAACCAGATTTTGACTCATTGTTGCCTTAGAGAAGTTGCCTTCAGCCATATATTAAGTCCCTCGCTCTTCTCTGCTTTTGAAGAAGTTCAATTCATTTTCTTAAATGCTTTAAGAGATTTAACGGAAATGTTGAGCCAAAATAACCATCACATTTCAGGCCCCATAAACAATTTAGAAGCTTTTAACTTAAGGCTATAAAAACAACTGTTAGTAGCAATGTTTTCAATGGTTTAAGAAATGTCAAGATCCTAGGCTTCTTTGCCTGGTTTGCAGCTGTTTTTTCTTCTTCTTGAACCACTTCCCGAGCTGCACTGGCACAAGCTGTTGTGTAGCCACACAGTGAACCTGACCCAGGAACGCAGCCAGCTCAAAAAACTTTCTTTTTTCCTGCTGGCTCTTTTCCTTCTGGTTCAGTTCCCTGACCTACTTAAAGCTGCAGCCATGCAAAGCTTACAACAGCATAGAGCAGGGTTTGCTGCAGGAATAGGTGATTCTCCCCATGTACTCCACTCTCGTAAGGCCCCACCTGGAGTCCTGTGTCCAGTTCTGGAGCCCTCAACACAAGAAAGACATGGACCAGTTAGAATGAGTCCAGAGGAGGCCACGGGGATGATCCAAAGGCTGGAGCACCTCTCCTATGAGGACAGGCTGAGAGAGTTGGGGCTGTTAAGCCTGGAGAAGAGAAGGCTTCAGGGAGACCTTATAACAGCCTTCCAATACCTGAAGGGGCCTACAAGAAAGCTGGGGAGGGACGTTTTACAAGGGTAGGTAGTGATAGAACAAGGGGAAATGGCTTTAAACTGGAAGAGGGCAGGTTTAGATTACGTATGAGGAAGAAATACTTGACTGTGAGGGTGGTGAGACAGGAACAGGTTGCCCAGAGAAGCTGTGGATGCCCCCTCCCTGGAAGTGTTCAAGGCCAGGTTGGATGAGGCTTTGAGCAACCTGATCTAGTGGAAGGTGTCCCTGCTCATGACAGGGGGGTTGGAACTAGATGATCTTTAAGGTCCCTTCCAACCCTAACCATTCTGTGATTCTATGAATATGAACCAGGAGGCAAGGCCAGCAAACTCAACTGCTGCCAAAAAGATTGTTTTCAAACTTACCCTAAGATATTCAGCTTATTTTTTAATTAAGCAAAACAGATTGCACTCATCTGTGGTATCAAGATACCAAATGAGTGATGGATGCTTTTCTCTCTATAGCATCTTCCTGGCTAAGATCTCAAAGCTCTTTGCAAACAATGCAATTGTCTCAGATTTCATAGCTGTGTGGCAAAAACAGAGGCTAAAAACTAATTTCTAACTTCTTTTTTGAGATTAAAGCATAATGCAGACTGTCATTCTGCAGCTGTTGACACTAAAAAACTGTAGGCTATTAATTTACTCAACAAACCAGACGAAGCAGGAACATGCTACCTCCTTTCTGTTGAACTAGGTAACTGCAGAATATGAAATTTATGCTGCTATGATATTAGCAACAAAAGGATAAACTATATCTGTTTTTAGAACAATTAGGAATGCTATGAATTGACAATCCCAAGTCTCACAAAAAGTTTGAATCAGGTCAACCTACTGAAAAAAATTTACACAGGCAAACTGTAGGAGAGAGAATATACTAAGCTGGCATCTGGCATCACATGGCCTTGCTGGTTGTAACCCATTACTAGGTACCCTCTCAACAGGTTTTCCATTGTAAAATTGGGGAAGAGTGGGCCTGTAAAAGTGAATTGGTACAGGTTTTGGCTAACAGTTTTTAAAACACAGTTCAATGCTAACACTACATAATGTTACAAGACATGAGAAATAAGTCTTTTAAGAGAAATCTATGATTTACATGGCATCTGTAGGTCTTTTTCATAAAACTTGTTTTCTCTCTTTATAGATGTGTTTAGACATATTCACTGTAATAGTACCTAATACCTCACAAGTGTTAGTGGATTTTATCCTGAGAATAGCTTTATGAAATGAAGAGTATTGCCCTTAATTTTATTGATAGCAGAAACTAAAGCACACGATAGGTTAAGTGACTTCCCTAAATCAGATGGAGCTAAGAATCTGATTTCATGTTTCCCTATGATCTCTTCCCATTTCTCATGAAAGAGAAGAATGTTGGGACTCTCCTTACTTTAAATGATTGACATGTTCTTTCCTGAATAGACTACCTCAATTATTTCCTAAGATCTAATCTAAATCTGCTTTCTTCCAGTTTAAAGCCATTAACCAATGTCATATCACTACCTGCCCTTGTAAAAAGTCCCTCCCCAGCTTTCTTGTAGGCCCCTTCAGGTACTGGAAGGCCGCTATAAGATCTCCCCAAAGCCATCTCTTCTCCAGACTGAACAGCCCCAACTCTCTCAGCCTGTCCTCACAGGAGAGGTGCTCCAGCCCTCGGATCATCCTCGTGGCCTCCTCTGGACTCGTTCTAACTGGTCCAGGTCTTTCTTGTGTTGGGAGCTCCAGAACTGGACACAGGACTCCAGGTGGAGCTTGATGGAGCGACTCCAGGAGCAACCTCCCTCGACCTGCTGGCCACGCTTCTCTTGATGCAGCTCAGGATACAGTTATTGGCCTTCTGGGCTGTCAGCGCACATTGCCGGCTCATGTTGAGCTTCTTGTCCACCACCACCCTCAAGTCTTTCTCTTCAGAGCTGGTCTCAATCCATTCATCGCCCAGCCTGTATTTATGTTTTAAAAAAATCTCAACACCCATCAAACATAACACTCAGACAGAGAAGGAGCTAAAAATAAAAGCTAGCATAAGTTTAAGTCTCACCTGCATATTGGGGAAGCGATTGTCTGAGCCATGGAATCCACCTGTGCAGCTTTTAATCTCAAGTGGTTTCCTATTAAAAAATATAACTCACGCTTTACAAATCATATCAGTATAAAATAAATTCAGTGATGCATTGTTTACTTGTCTTTTTACAGATTGTTAGAGGCTTCTGCATAGGGAATAGAAAGACTTTAAGCCTTAGAAGGGAATGTCTTTAAAATCAGAATGTTAGTTTTGTCTGGAATTCCCTTTGGAATTCTCAAGTGTCCATCAGAGTCATTTAAAGTTAAATATTGGATGACACATGAACAAAATGTTTGTTCTCAGGATAACATATTTTCACTTCACTGTTATTTGGGTAACAGAACTTTACAGTACTTTATAAAAGTGGATTCTTAAGATTGTTTTTAAAAAACCCTCTAATTTAGAGCATTTAGCTAGGAATCTTACACTCTAATAAAAACAAATCTCCAACATATGCCAGGTCTATTGATATTATTTAAATGAGTACAGTCCTAGTAACCCAAACCTGATTTGCATGACTCGCACACATGTACAGTGTTATACAACAGGACTTACTGAATACATGGACTAAAAAACTCTTGATGAAAGCCCTAGAGTATCACAGAGGTGTTCAAAATTGTATTATTACAGCAGATGCCATTATTCTGAGAGCTGTAAATTCATTGGTCAGAACATCTAAGGTAATTAACAATAGCGGGCTCAGTAAATTCAGTGTATGCCAGTGGATCGCTCACAATACTGATTCAGCCAAGTAGTTATGCACATGTTTAGCTGAGCTTTCACAACTCACTTCAGAAAATCCTTAAACATTGCAAGATGTGCTCAAGTATCTGACACGGGAGACCTCAGTTCCTAACATTTGTGTCACAAAGCCTGCCCCTACCTGCATACTCAGCAGGGAGAGTATCTATAGCTGTCAGTTTATAATAGAGCCTTCTCAGGCCAGCAAAATCTGTAGAAAAAAGCATGCATTGTTTCTTTGCAATGTCCCTTCGCTGTAACAAACAAGAATACCATGCTCCAATAGCTATCATTGAACTCTGTAAGAGAAGAGTTATGAGAAAACAAGAAATTATTTGCTGTATAATCAAGTACTGAAAACTGTAACTTACCTAGCAAGCTGCCATTGGGAGTCTAAATAAAAGTGCAACGGCTCAATCCGGTCATTATAGGAATAATGGAAACGCTTGGGTAGCAGCTGTTTCATATAAGCTTTGAAAGGCTGATTTGGTTCTATGCACTGAAACATTTAAATTAAAATACAAAATTTACATTTCACAAAAATTTTCCTTATGTCACACACAGTTTTTATAAAGCACTTCAGTAGCAAAGGGTCTGCAATAACATCCACTAAGGACAACAGGACTACCAGGTTTGGAGTCATACGGTCTGGGACATAAATATTAATAACTATTTAAATAACAAATACCAACTGTTTTTGCAACTATCAGAAGAATACTTATATTGGATTATGGACATAACTTACTTTATCTATTATCCTTACAGCCCACAATTGTACAGAACCAAACAGTACTGCTTACTGCTTATCAAGCACTGGAACAGGCTGCCCAGGGAAGTGGTTGAGTCAGCCTCCCTGGAGGTATTCAAAAGACATCTGGTGCTTAGGGACATGGTTTTAGGAGGCATAGTGCTGTTAGGTTGACAGTTAGACTTGATGGTCTTAGAGGTCTTTTCCAACCTTAATGATTCTCTGATTCTCTGATTAATGATTTTTTAAAAATCAAAAAAATAAAAACTAATGAACCAAAAAAAACCCATCTCTTCTATAATATAGGAATTTTTGAATGGTGGAGTCATCTATATAAACAGCATAGCTCTCACCAACAGCAGTGTCTGCACAACTGAGGCAAACAAATTGTGGTGCAGGGATAAGAGTAGAAACCAGGTATAGAGCAGAAAAGTAAATTCCTTAAGCTAGAACTGACAAAAAAAAAACCCCAAAACAACCAATATCCTCTCTCAAAGCTGTTTATCAAAAAGGTGTGAGCAAGAAAATCTTATGCTTGTCCAGGAAATGAAGGAGCTGAGCTTTACACTGACTGGGTGCTCAGCCAATATGGTCCAGATACACAAGGTCTCCAGTATGAAGAGCAATATGATACAGTGCTAGATAAGAGTTAGTGAAAATAAATTAATACAAAACCTTAGTTAATGCACAACCACAGATAGCCATATGACATCTTACTCAAGTTTGACCTTCCCTTCCCCTGCACGGAACTACTTTTGTTGTTGTTGTTGTTGTTAACTGCATAGCATATGGGAGGTCATTGATTCAAAGTCCAGATGCTATGCAAGTAACCCAGCAAACAGCTGATGCTATAAAATACCTATAAACGTCAGAAGAAATTAAGCTAGAACAACAGATAAGACAACACTTACTGTGAGGTTTCTGACAATGCCTTCATAATTAACTGGAAGAATCATATGTAAAAATTAGTCACCTAAGTTAAAAAAAAAAATCAGATGTAAAATAATAGTATCCCCATCACGTAATATAATTAGCTTAGTTTCAAAAAACTTCTGGAGATAAGAAGTTATTTTTCCAGAATGTAAACCATACGGAGCAAAACAATCACTAAACTGTCAAGATAATGCTTTTATAAAATTTTAGTTCAGTCTCTCCTCCCCTTGGTTACTTATTTATAGCTTTAAAATTTTAAACTATATTAGCTACAGTTAAAAAAATAATCTGAGAAATAAGTTTTCACAAAAGAGGCAACTAAATGCTGTGGTGATCAGGCTGGATTTTTCCTGCTTGGTAATAAACTCGCAAGGAAAAAGCAACAAATACAGCTATGGGGACAGCAGTTTTATCTGGCAAGCATCCTTAGAAAGATAGCCAAGTGCAAGCTGGCTAAGATTCAGATGCTTAGACTCAAGCCAAAAGGGACCATTACATCATTTAGTTTGACATTTTGTATAACACAGGCCCATTACATTTCACACAGTTACTCTGTCCTGAGTTTGATATCCAATGCCTGACTGAAGTACATAAAGAATTACACTGGCAAAGGGACCATTAATTCCTGCACAGGTATATGCAGTGCTACAAAGACAGCCATGCTACTTTGTGAAAACAGTGCACGTGCCAAAAGCAGGAGATACTCTATCTTTTCCTCTTCCTGAACTTGTTTCTCCAGGGAGAACCAAGAACTGCATTTGACTCCCACGTTCTCCAAGGAAACATTTAAGAGAGTTTAGAATAGCATCAAGCAATGAAGTAAACAGGACTTAAAATCACAGGGGACGAGGCCTACAAGTTTTAAAGGGCACAGAGAACAATAATCTAGACAGAAAAAAAAAAAAAAAGAAACAAACCAACAAACTATGAAACATTAAGGAAATGCCTGCATTCAACATTAAAAAGTACCAAAAACTGCAGGCATTAGATGTTCACCTAAAATGAGACAGTACAATCAATCAAAATTTGTAAGCGTTCATTGATTTTTACTCAGGTTTACTATCTTATTTATGTTTATTTGCAGTTTAGTCAACTGTTTCCAGGCCATTAGGCCATTTTCCAATAACTAGGTAATATATTAAAATATTCATAAAATAATATGTAAAAGATAGTAACAATCTAACACTCTTTTAAGACAGAAATACAGCAAATTTATACATAAACTGTTAAATCAGGAAATGAGGTGAGATATGAGGGGGGGATTTTTGTTCTGTCTTGAGCACCAAAGATCTGATTCAAAGGAATGCCATTCACAAGGCAAGAACACTTGCAGTTGGTCACTCTGAGACAGCCTTAAGAGCAACCTGTAGGATTCATATACCCTTTCAGACCTGCAAAGTCAAATGGTCTTTAAAAAGACAGATGCACAACTCAGTATTTCCTCTTCATCGATATCTAGGCTGTCCCTAGTTGACCTTCACTCAAGTCAATTGATTTTTGTATTCATAAAGCACAAAAGTATATAACCAAGTAACAAAAATTAGTTTAGCAATTACATACAAGAGAAATACTCATCTGGAACATTATTTGGTCTTAGGCGAGCTGCAGGACCAGGTATTACTATGAAATCTTGAACATCGTCCAGATAGCTGTTCAGATACGCTGTTTTTCTGCAGCTCCCTGCTTCCATGCCTGCAAAAGAAAATAAACTGTATTTACAAACGGGAATATCAGTGTAGAGTAGCCTTGCTGAGGAGACATGTAATCTAAGTGGTAGAAGTCAGAAATGTAATTTCTCAGGTCTTTTTATCAGCAACCTCAAGACATCAAATCCAAGAAGACTACGATACTCATATATGTAAGAAAACAAAACATTACATAGATACAATCAGCCATTTCCTCAGACAAGAAAGACATTTCAATTGAATAAAAAGACAAACTTTCTTCTTTGAAGGGAAAGAAATCTTATGAGCCTAAGAACAGTGGTAATGGTCAGACCAAATACTCATTTAGCCCAGTATCCTACTTAATAGTGTTCAGTAACATGTCTAGAAAAATACCCAATAAGCACAGCAACTATAGACTGATCTTTCTCCCAGTGTTCCTTATCAGTTTCCAGAAGTTAAAGGGACTTTCAGTTACATATTGCATTTGAACTCTTACTTTTAATAATTCTTGATAGGCTTACCCTCCATTAATTTCGTAAATATTTTTAAAACTTGTATAGATATTTGGCTTAGATAATTCCTGGTGGCAATGACCTCTGCAAGTCGATTTTCTGCTGCACAGAAGTCTGATTATATTTTATTTGTCAGGAAAAGAAGCAGGAAAAAATATTGGTAAAATATATAACTTATAGCAATAATTCCAGAAATCTAGAAAAGCTATCGGTGAAAAAAATCAAAATTTCATATTCTCAGCCTTCTAATAAAGGTAACTGATAACTGAAAGGAAGATACGACTTGTATTTTTATTTCAGCAGTTCACAAACTACTGCTATGTAGTATAGTTAAAAGGGAACAAAATGAAATGATATTTTACAATTCACATTTTTTAATTCTGTTTCTTTTATCGGCTGGTAATGATCACAAGAGGATTTAGGAATAAAACATGAAAATTATTTAATCTCTCCATATATTCTCCACTTCTTCCCCCTACCATAAAATAATCTGATTCTCACCTACACTGATTATCTCTTACACCACCTTGATAATATTAAATGTAATTCCTAGGTATTAGCTGCTTTATTAACCTTGTCAGAAACATGCAAGTATAAAATCAGAATATTAGTTTATAAAACCAGCTCTTCAAAATTCTGATGCATTTTATTAGTTTATAAAAACAGCTCTTCAAAATTCTGATGCATTTTACAAAATTGAATTTACCATGATCTGATATAAAAATAATGTTCAGGCATTTATGCAAGTTCATTTGCTTGAGACCATCCATCAGCATCCCTACTATGTTGTCCACTCTCTGTAATGCCACAATGACCTGCGGTTCAAAAATAGGAATGCAAAGTAAGCGTTAATCACTTCAATTAAAAAATATAATTTATTTCTAGGGAAAGTGAATAAATTCAAATTGTAACCATATATGCTAATAAAGAATAAGGAACTCTCATAGACTATTAATGGCTAGACACAGTCCAGACATAAATGAAGGACACAGAGGACCTAAAATGGTGCAGTAACTCCCCAAACTCATGACAGCAAGCGCACGTATAGCACATACTAACAGAAGGAACTCTGAGGACAGAAGACTTACAGCATTCCCAATACTCCATTAAACTCACTTTTTCCTGTTTCTACTTCTCTCAGTTGCACACCATTTAGATGCACAGTCTTTACCTCTGCTGAGAATGGATTCAACAGGCACACCTATTGCACTAAATAAACATGGGAGCCTGCAGACTGCCTAGCACCTGCACAGCTCCATCTACAGAAGACTGGCTATATCTACACTCTTGGCCCCCATCTTTTCTGGGACCCACACTGTATTAAGATACAGCTACACATTTTTATGTGTTATATCAGTTGACCTTTAAAAACAAACAAACCAACCCCAAAACACCACCAACAAAAGCACCCAGCTTATAGCCAGTAAGGGTGGTTTTAATGTATGAAATTGAGGATGTTTGTTGCATTACCAGGGGCACAACCAAGGACAACAGGGCATGCCTAAGGGTGCAGGTGCTGATAGAAGAATACCAGAGGGCTGAAGAGAATAGAGTAAGCCAAAACTGAGGCACTCTTCCTCAGAATCCCTGTTGGGAGAGACCGTGGAGCAAACTGCCCTTGAAATTGTGACTGGATATTAGTCTTACAGCAAATTAGTTTAAAGGGGCTGTAAAAGCCAAAGAACAAACTACCAGTCTAGCACCATTTGTGATCGGGGTCTGGCATTCAAGCTCACTTACACAAGAACAGCCACTGAAGCTACTTTTGAATACTTGTCAAGGAAACAAAACAAAAAGGAATTTTAAAATTAAGTCATTCGGTTTCCTACTTGTTGAACTACTTCTATGAGCTGTCTTGCTTTGTGTGAAAAAAGATGAGGTGCTCCTGAAGAGACAAACCCTCAGGGTCTTTCTCTCCAGAGCATTTGTGACATTTGAGGACTTCAGATACACTTATTAACCAAAGAAAAGGATAACACGCTCCCTATACCGAAGTTCCAATCAGTTGTCTGCTACTTCACTGGGGGCTCCTATTAATTTTACAGTCCCTTACAGGAACAGTAACTACTCACACCTCAAGAGAAATTGGCAAGAGCTTTTTCCTGTTGTCATCGCTGAAGTTAAATAACTAGTTAAGATGCCCAAACTTCCTGACCATTCAAATGGGGGAAATTTACAACATTCCTGAATTTCCAAGAGCTTTTTTTGTTCTCATTTTTCACTTTGTTTTGTTAAAATGTAAAGCTATTTAGTACTTTTGAAAACAGCAGCAGTCCCAAAGACTTCTTATTTATACAACAGGAACACCACAGACTGTGACAGGGTAAACATCCCTTTTATCACCCTCCTTCTGAGAAGCCATAAAATCTAAATGCAGGGAGATATAACCAATATTCATCTAACCTTTGTACAAAGACTGGGGGAAAATGAATGACAATTATAACATGAATACTTAACCTCCAAAACTTGGACCATTGCTATAAAAATCTCTGCTCTCACTAAATTGAAAGTATATAAACTTTCTGTCCCCCTCCCCCCTAAAATCAACACAAAAGTAGGAGCAGATAGAACAACATACAAGACACACTAAACCATGCTTTGGCAATTTAAAAGTTATTGAAATAAGTAAAACAAAAATGATACTTACTAAACAGGTTTTTTATAACATGCTTTTTATCAATATTAGTTATGGATGGGCTGTCTATTCACAATTTTTTTTCCTAATAAGTATACTGAATGTGGTCTTCATTAATCTAACATGAATTATGGAAGTTTATTTTAAAGTCAGGGCAAAGCTTCAAATAAAAAAAAAAAATAAAATTAAGAAACTACAAAACTACTTACTCCGCTGCTTACTGGTCCAAACTTATGGCCTGAGGAATCTGGTTCTTCTAAATACAGAGTGTAAAAGTGTGGTCTATATCAAACAGTACCAAAAATGTAATATTTTACATACATGTTGAGACAGTTTGAAGATATTATATTTCAATAATGGATATCAAATATTGGAAACAATGCTGTCATTCAGAGGAAGGACGTATTAAAGGGAAAGAGAAAAATAAAATAAACTTAATAAAATAAGGTTTCAGTCATAGAAACAGGCTTGCATTAAATGGTATTTTAACATTGTTAGAATAATACATAAGATATTGCTTAAAACAGAAATCATATTTATAAAGTAATTAATTGCAATACCACTCAAACAGGAAATTACACTTGCAACTGTATACCTACCTTTCATCTTCAGGTAACTGCAGCCAGCGAAGAACAGCTAGCACCCTTTCTTCAAAGGGAATTGAGCTGTATCAGAAGAATACAAGATCAACCAACCACGTATTTCCAAGAGCTAAAAAAGTTTTAGTCGTACATCACAAAATCAGTGTACTGTAGCAGAGAAAACTTAATTTAACTGGATGCCATTAATGGCTATTTAGTAGGATGCAAGTTTATCTGTGCTGATTGCCTGTGACTCTACAGGAGTTAATGGCCTGATCTAATGCTCTCTTGAATATTCATAGACTCATAGAATGGTCTGGGTGGGAAGGGACCTTAAAGATCATCTAGCTCCAACCCCCCTGCCATGAGCAGGGACACCTTCCACTAAACCAGGTTGCTCAAAGCCTCATCCAACCTGGCCTTGAACACTTCCAGGGAGGGGGCATCCACATCTTCCTTGGGCAACCTGTTCCAGTGTCTCACCACCCTCACAGTCAAAAATTTCTTCCTAAAATCTAATGTAAATCTACCTTCTTTCACTTTAAAACTGTTACTCCTTGTTCTATCACTACCCGCCCTTGTAAAAAGTCCCTCTCCAGCTTTCTTGTAGGCCCCCTTCAGGTACTGGAAGGCTGCTATTAGGTGTCTCTGAAGCTTTCTTTTCTCCAGGCTGAAGAGCCCAAACTCTCTCTGTTGTCTGCCTTTATTGAAATGTGATTAAAATAAAGCTCCTGGTATTGCTTATGTTTATTATACAAAGAGAATAATTTGCTTCAAGGTGAAAAAATAATGTGTAGGTTTTCATTCCTGTATTATGTTTTGAAAATTTTTTGTTTTGGGGGTGGTTTTTTAAGATGTTTAAACAATCTGAATATAAGTTATCATACTATGTCACCACGTATGTGCTCTACATCAATTACTGAAGCAGACCAACAGTAGACCTCCTATAACAACAGGAGACACCTACAAATTTGGTAATTCAGCTACTTAACACAAGTTCAAGTAACATAAAAGTTCTTAGAGAAAAAAAATGTAGGTAGTAAGTAAAGAATCAGAATTTCCACGCTATATGAAGGTGTAGGAAGAAAAAATGATCCTAGGAAGACAGAAATTAAAAGCCTGATTTCTTGGGCAAGATCTTAGATTATTAAGTAAATGGTGGTTAACCGATTTATGTAGAATTTTCATTAGGCAGAAAATGTTTAATTTTAGTGAAGAGCAATCACTGACTAAAATATGACTGGTTTAATGTGAAATGTTTTCAAGATTTGCAATGAAAATAATTTTACATTGGAGAAATTTACCACAGTTAACCATAAAACTTAAGTTTTCATAGACAATACCATGTGAAGACCTGATCCATTCACCATATGAGAGGTTTGGATTGAATGACTAAACACACCCACAAAATATTTTCATAAATAGAAACAGAAAAGCACTAAAGCTTCACAGCTGGCAGCACTTAAAGCTGTTTTTTCCACATCTTTCCTGTAAATTGTTTGCTGAGGAATGACAAAATAATTAGACAAAGACTCTACATTATGCTGAAACAAAGTCAGTTGGATCTTATCTTTTTTTCACGTTGCATACAACTATTCTGAAAAGCAGAAAAAAACCCTATGCTTTCTCTGGCTTCTATCCCATTGCAGTAGTTAAATTAAAATATTAATCCAAGACACAGGAGTTTACATACCTACTGTAGTTTTCATACAGGTTTGGAAAGGTTCCATTAACTGCTACATCTGACCCAGGCCAAAAGAACGTACCCGCTTTTAGACCTTGGTACATAGCTGTTAGCCAAATCTGCAGGAGATGAACAATCACCATCATTAATGCACCTCACTGAATTAGCTGAGTAACTGCCACAGCCACTACCACCCCCACCAGCTCTCTATCTTTGAGCAAGATCAAAATCTAAAAACGTAAGCAGAGCACTCTAAACAGTCAATCTTGCACATCATTGTTATCTGCAGCTCAGATATACCTTGCACCCCTTCTGCTGCTACACCAGAGGGAGCCAGGACAAAGGCAGGAACCATTGGCTCCCATGGATGGAGCAGTAACACAGTAGTAGAACCATGGCTAGACACCAGGAAGGGGAAATGTCTCAAGAACAGAAAGCAAGAAGGGCTGGGAATGTTCCAAGGACCTATGCTTCACATGCTCTGAAATATGGGAGCAAGAGTTTGGTTAACTTTTCTGATTTTACTGCTGATCTCATGATTTGCAGATTTCTATCTGCAAATAAAAATAAAAGGTCCTCCCCCCACCCCACATTACTAAATAGCTGCATCTGTTCCCTTGCTATTCTTCAGGCTAGCGCTCACCCAAACTTTCCCATGCCACCTCATCTTGATGGCAGCCTCAGCAGATCTGCCACACCTGTGTGACTGAACTGAAATGTTGTCTTTTAAAACCACATCTTTAGACTTACTGGTAATTTGGGCAAAGTGTAAACCTTTTAATACTGCTTATTACTAAAACTAACTGGTCTGTTGATTTCCTCAGAGAAGTTAACTGCAAGCTGATTTCATATTAAAAATGAAACAAAATCTAGTATCTTTATTAGTTATTTTAAGATAGTTTTCTCCTTAGAGAAAGTTTCATTTAAGTTCAACAAAATCTGTTACACTTCGTTTCATTTGCCGTTTTGCAGCTCTAGTATGGCAATTCCTAATCGTGCTGAGTAATGCTTCTTGGCTGACTTAGAAGTACCCTCTGTACTCTTTCAACATCACTATGCATCCAAGTGATATTAAGTAACATAACAGGCTGATACACATTCTCAACAGTGCATTAACACTTACAGGCTGTCCTTGGTACCACTGTGGATTAAACTTCTCTTCACTTCTAAGGGTGAAGGATGCATTTCTTCTGGGGTCATACATCTTGTTATCAATTATACCATGCGATTCAGGATAGAGCCCCTGTAATTGAGAGTACACCTTGTCACAATGTTATAAAGAACCTTCTGGCTACACAAACAGATGTCTATTACACAATATGTCCAGTGAATAATCTATATATGACTTTTCATCCACAAGTACCTCAAGATCCAAATTTAACAGCATCACCTACCATTGCTACCAAGCTCTACTTTCCAATTCTTAATTGCTTCTCAGTGAGATTAAAAAACATAGGCAAGCAACTTGGTCTGGGATCAAACCAAAAGACGCCATCTCAATTCACATACGTATGGTATCTTCAGTACCAACAGCAAAGCAATTATCTATGCTGGACCTCCATCACATGACCAAAAACCAGGCCAATCTGGCCCAGTCAGCATGGGTTTATGAAAGGCAGGTCCTGCTGGACTAACCTTATCTTCTTCTATGACAAGATGACCTGCTTAGTGGATGAGGGAAAGGCTGTAGTTGTTGTTTGTCTAAAGTCTAGTAAAACCTTTGACACCATTTCTCACAGCATTCTCCTGAAGAAACTGGCAGCTCATGGCCTGGACACGTGTACTCTTTGCTGGGTGGAGAACTGGCTGGATGGCTGGGCCCAAAGAGTTGTGGTGAGAGGATTTAAACCCAGCTAGCAGCAGGTCACAAGCGGTGTTCCCCAGGGCTCAGTGTTGGGGCCAACTCTGATTAATATCTTTACCAATGATCTGGATGAGGGGATGGAGTGCTCCTTCAGTAAGTTTGCAGATGACACCAAGTTGGGTGGGAATATTGATCCGTTTGAGGGTAGGAAGGCTCTACAGAGGAATCTGGACATGCTGGGTCAATAGGCTGAGGTCAACTGTATGAGGTTCAACAAGGCCAAGTGCCAGGTCTTGCACTTGGGTCACAACAACACCATGCAACGTTACAGGCTTGGGGAGGAGTAGCTGGAAAGCTGCCCAGCAGAAAAGGACCTGGGGGTATTGGTCAATAGTTGGCTGAATACAAGTCAGCAGTACACTCAAGTGGCCAAGAAGGCTGATGGTATCCTGGCCTGTATCAGAAAGAGTGTGGCCAGGAGTAGGGAAGTGATTGTCCCCCATATTTGACACTGGTGAGGCCACACCTCAAGTACTGTGTTCAGTTTTGGGACCCTCCTCACAGGAAAGACATTGTGGCACTGAAACATGTCCAAAGGAGGGCAATGAAGCTGGTGAAGAGTCTGGAGCACAAATCTTATGAGGAGTTGTTTAGGCTGGAGAAAAAGAGGCTGAGGAGAGACCTTATTGCTCTCTACAACTACCTGAAAGGAGGTTGTACCAAGTTGGGTGTTAGCCTCTTCCCCCACGTAACAAGCAATAGTGCCAGGGGAGGTTTAGATTGATATTAGGAAACATTTATTCACCAACAGGGTTTCAAACATTGGAACAGGCTGCCCAGGGAAGTGGTGGGGTCACCATCCCTGGAAGTATTTAAAAGACATGTGGATGTGGTGCTTAGGGACACGGTTTAGTGATGGACTTGTCGGTGTTAGGTCTTCAGTTGGACTCAAGGGTTTTTAAAGGTCTTCTGCAACAAAAACAATTCTATGATTTGAGGGGAGAATTGCATATCAGCAGGTGACAACTCTATCCCAGGATAACATTACATAAGCAGTGAAAAAAGTGCTCAAAGATAGCAGTTGTTAAGTAGTTTTAACAGAGTTTGTGCTCTACCTTCAAGCAGACTAGCTCCTTTTTACATTAAAGGATATAACACCAAGTCCACCACCACTAGGATCCTCGTAAACACTAGGGTCTGCTACTTTTCACAAGAATGGGGAGCTAAGACAAAGCTCTATACTGTATTTAGGCACACTCTCACATGGCTGCAGGACACAATTAATGCCTCTTAGTTGCATATTCACTCATGGATATTTGATAGTATTACACAATTAAACATATAATTCCTGAACCTGCACTCCTCACCAAAAGACAGTCCTGAAACTGGTGCAGAACCTTGATCATTTGATTGAATTTTATTTCTGACATGATGAAAGTAAGAAGGACCTGTTAGATTCCAACCCTGCATTCAGTGTTGAAAACCTCCATTTTTCTTTTTCCTCCTATACGCTGGAGGTGATAAATTTACAAGATGACCTTTGTGACACTCCTAGCCAGGTCTGGGTCAGTCCATCACAGTGTCAACACCAATGCAATATTCAAACCTTCCCTTTCATTTCATACTCTTCTTAGCAACATGCCAAGCTACCTTACAGAAGTGGAACAGGTCTGGCAGTTTAAAGGAGTCAAGTCAGGCTGCTCTCACTCCAAGAGACAAAGAGTGAGTGGCAATTTAGTGGATATATTTACACCAATGAGGAGTTGTAAAGCGATGCGACCTTCCACCTATATGGGAATTCATGCAGCTAGACTTGGAAGGACTGGCTTACTTAATCACATTAGATCTGACCACTTAGCTGTAGTGCTATGTGATGGCTGTTAATCTAAATTAGAGTATAATATATATTTTTTCATATTCTGAAGGGAAATCTCATTATTTTAATAATCCATCAAAGAAATATTCTATTCTCTTGGAGGCAACTTGATAAAGAACAGTCCCTTCAGTAGGGGAGACATAATATGCAGGAATTCTTACTGTGACGATGGAGTAATGATTGGGAAAGGTTTTTGAAGGATACACTGGTCTCATACTGGAAGTGTATGTTCCACATTTCTCTAGAGGAAGGAAGGAAGAAAGTTACCAATATTACAGAAATAAAAATAAAATATAAACCTATTAAGAACTAAAAAAGATAAAAATAAACAGTATTTCCAGAAAGCTTTCATTCTTCAAAATTCTGGAGTTAATACTTCATTTTTCTTCCCATATTCATAAATGGCTATTGTACTACAAATTTTATATTTTTTTTTTAATATTTCTAACTTCAGTGGTCTAACTTCAGAGCAAAACCTACCATCCTTATAAAAAGCATGCATAGATAAAAATGAATAATCAAAGAAATTACATCCTCCAAAGTTGCCCTGGTATGCAGTAAGTCAAGTCTGCAGCTTAAGACTAGCTACTTCACCTAGGAACTCCCAGAAATAAAGTGGACACAGGGACAGTGGTGCTCTGGCCCTCTCAGTGACCTGTCAAGTTATTATTTATTTTTACAGACTCTTTTTTGTTTGTGCAGGTTTTTTTTTTTCTGTTTGCTTGGAGTTTTTTTGTTTTTAAAATTAAAAAAGCCCTTGTTCTAGGGTGAATCTTGAGGTTTTCTTTATCTTGATATAAAAATCATAGTTTTTTAAGGAGATTTGCTCACAGTATTTACTAGTATAAAGAATCATTAGCCAGGCCAAAACACTTATCAAACCTTACTTAAGTTACGTGCCTAAATTTCCATAGGCTGGGCCCTGATTTTCAGAAAGAAAATTTTTAAAAAAGTTTTCATTAACAACTTCAGAAAATACAGTGTGATAACCAAAACCACTCCAACTGATGCTAAAGAACCAAAAAGTAATGACCCTATAGACAGACCACCACTGGGTCATCTTTATTTGGCCCTCTGTGTCATTATATACACAACATAAATAAAATAGAAATGAAATGTTCTATAAATAAAAAGTGTTTCATCAAGGAAGTCTGAACTCATTGGACAGGGCTTTGGAATATATTTCAGTTGAAATAATCAATTTGAGCTAATTGAGATAAAAAAGAAGCCAAGCAAGAAAAATAAATCCTCAAGTTACATAGGCATCCTTTCCCCCATTTCCATTCTGTAGTAACAAGTCATCACTTGTACCCCATTTCCTACTGCAAGACACTTGATGCATTTGAACCATTTCTAAATCTGTTGTTGAGGCTGTTTTCTGAAATCCTAGCTTTTGGTGGGGGTGGGTGGGGATGTTAGGATTGTTTTGTTTTTAAAGAGAAAAATACACTTAAACACTTTTATTTTGTCCAAAATCCTAGGAGGTTTTGCTGGGACTTTCCATAAGAGTTATCTTTCTTCTTTTTGGCTTGTTGCCTTAGTTAAAGACAATTTAAGACAAAAGGAAGATCTATTTAATAATTATGATATCACAGCATAGAAGTATGTGAAAATGTCTTCTCTGAACCCCCATATGCACACATTATGGCTATGCTAGGGTTCACTGAAAATCCTCAGCTCCATGCTAGAAGCAAGTAGCTGCAGAAAAACCAAGCAAGGTTTTGTAAAAAGAAAGCTGAAGATCCTGTAGTATACTGTATCATTAAAGTCTTCTATCAGATTACAAGAAAATGCTCCAGAGTAATGTAGAACTGTAGACATAATGCAGAAATAATATTTTCCCCCTAGACTGTTCTTCATTTTATTGTGTCTAAAACATGTGTTATTAGACATTCAGGGCTTAGAATCCTTTAGAAATGTAAGTTTTAACCATCCAAAACTTCATGGTTCTGGAGCAGTGAAATGATTTTGATTAAGATACTAAGATATTTGTATTTCTTAGTGGTCAGAGTTTATTATAGACATTAACAAGAAAAGTTGCACTGTAGCCTACCCAGCCCAAATAATGAAAAAACTTTACACGGAAGTGGACGTTGCAGCCTGGAAGTCCTACACGCACTTTGTTGCACTGTTGTCTTGTATGTCAGAGCTATAACCATATGTAACAGCCAGCCTCTCCTCCCAGTGCCCAAGAAGTCTTCTTCAGGTGAAATTTTTTGTAACTGTATCTAATGAAATTGTTTCAACTGTCTCATTTTATTCTAACACGGAAAAAAATAAAAGCTAAAACCTCAAATACATCTGTGAATTGTTATCCTCTGGAACAGATCAAGTTGTAACAACCGCTGTACCAAAAAGCAAGTATTTTTACCGATTTATTTTTAGTCAAATTGAAACCAGCCACCCCAGGTAGTAATTTATGAATGACAAGAAGATTGGCATATTATTTAGACAAGAAACACCATCAGTTCTTCACAGACCACAGCCAAAATAGAGATAGGAAAAGTAACTGAAGTTACATAGACACTACAAAGTTAAGTAAGACACTACAAAAGCTAAGCAAAAAAATACGTACTTATGAGGCTCTCATTTCTTCTGAAAATATTTGTTAAATTAAGGTTTTCTCAGAAATGTGCTGAATCTACCAGCTCTTCTGTACCATCTGGTCCTAATCAATTCCTTCTTTGTCTTCTTTTTCAAATATAATCAAATGCTTTCTACTTTGCTTTCAATTTTCCAAAGCCATTCCACAAAAACATGAGACAACATGCAATAATAGAGTAAAACGTGAGTCTACTTCTACTTTGAAGAAATAAAGTAAGCTCACACTGAAAAGCATCCACCTCCTAAATATAGGAAGGGTTACTTAATAATTTTTAAGATTTCACTGAAAACCCAAAGGGCGCTTTCCTCACACCTTCCCTCTTTTTGCCTTTCCACACCTCAAGCTCTCTGTGCACAGCTGTTTAGGGCAACAATTTCAATTTCCATGGAAGAATAGTGAGGATTTTAAAGAGTGAGCATAGCTGCAACTATGGATTTTTCAAGCAAGACATCACCATGTTGCTTAGACAAAGAAAATACTCACGTAATTTGCTAATAACAGGTAGAAGTCCACCCCAAGTCTGCAAATATTCTGCTCTGAAGCCATCCAATGAAAACAGTAACACTGGAGACTTGGTAAATCTGAACAAACAGAAAGTGATGTATTAAAAGACAGACTCTGAGAAATAATTTCCTAACACTTATTTCAATAAAGTTTCCCCTAAACCGTGGGGATGTTCATTATGGGACCATAAACCAGGCCAAGGAAGTAAAGTCTTCCTAAGCAGGAAGGTTCGCGAGTGAGCAGACCCACTGTCCAGTCCCTCTGCTCGTAGGCTGGTGTAGCCACTCTGCCCAAAAAGGCTGAGGATTGCAGTAGGGCATGTACAGGGAAATCATGACAAGGTCCAATTTCACAAACATCCACAGAATAAAGAACAAGCCAAGATGCTCATGTAATCCATCTGGTGGGATTGGTACTCCTTATCTTGAAACCTGAGCAACACTCAGTCCTTCCAACCCTCCCCTCCCACCCCGAGGTAAGAGCAGGGGAAGAGAGAAGGCAGTGTGAAGCCATGGCTTTCTTTTGTTCACTTTGCTCCTGAACAACACGTAACCTAGCTGAAAAAAGGAATTTATCTTTTTGCATACGCAGCACACAAGACTAGGAAAGTCTGATGTACAGGATATGTTAAATTAGTAATTATAACACATTTTTCCTTTCATCTTATAAAGATCATTTAACCAAGAAGAACTTGGTTACTGTACCAGAAGTACTAACAAACTCCAAACTGAAAAATGTGGCCCTACAACTGGAACACCATAACAGTGTTTCTGCCTGGAACTTGACACAAGTTGAGAAACTGATTTCACTGGAACTAACAAAAATAAATTCTCCCCTTTCAGTCACCACAGGACCTATGTTTTCCAGCCTTGACTTGTTCCCAGCTTCAGCCCTGTTCAAACAATTTCTCTCCAACTGTAAGTACTTAAAACATTGCATCACAGACAGGAATAGTCATCAGTAAATTCTTCCTTAAAAAAATTTCTATGTTTGACCTAAAGAGATGAGGACATGTGAGACTGCAAAAAAAAAAATCACTGCAGTGCAGTGATCTGAAAATACAGATTCACATAAAAGAATTAAGTATATTTTAAATGCCAATTGCAAGGTCATTTTTCCTTTTCATGTTTACAAATTGTAAAATGAAAATGTTTTTTCAAAAACTTTGTTGCACTTCAGTTTCCCAAAATAAAACGGTGAGGATAGGAGACAAATATTATTTATAAAGTGGTGACAATTTCTTTAGTGAGGTACTCCACAAAAAAATCCAAACAGTTATTTACAAGCAAAACATTTATAAGCTTTATTTCAGTCAAACAATTATGACTACATTAAACTGAATATTAGTCAGGCAACCAAAACACGTCTATCCTAAGAAAATTTTAATCAACAATTTGGATAACAGTTCAGCCAAAAGGATTTCATTATTCAGAACCATTACATAGCCTACCCTTCATCCCAGACAGAATAAAACATTGGGATGCATTTGTAAGCTGTGTGTTCGTAGCCTGGTTTTTATTTATATGGTATATTTAATACCATCTTTTGAAAATCTTAGTAGGGGCAGCTAGTTGAGAAGAAGAAATGAACTATCTTCAGACCAACTAAAGTCCTTTGGCAGAACAGAGTAGGGAAACTTCATGTGTTACCTTTGCCCACGCTCTAAGTATTTTTTTGCACCACAGGTTCTGATCTCTGCAACTTTTATAAATACCTTCTCTGCCCCCGCAACAGGTTAATTTCCTCCAATGCAGAGGTCTAAAAATCTTCATTGCAAAGTTTCCTGCAATAAAATATGAACTTCAAGGCAGATACTGTTCAATATTATTTACTGACAAGCCTAACTTTAAAAAAAACAAAAAAAAAAAAAAACCAAAAAACCCCCCAAAAAAACCCAACCAACAAAACACACCACCACACAAACCAAATTTAAAACAACTCCTTAGAAAGGGACTTTACGCAACTGTTTCTGGTTTGGCATTTACAAGTAAACCAACTGGTAAATATGTGTTTTGGTTGTCTGCAAATCCAGCTACTGACCCCCTCACACATGTAAAATTAAACTTGGAAAAAGAGGCCATTGCCACAACTAGGGAAACTGGCCATTTCACTTCATGTATACTCTACACATGCTGAAACTCATAGAGTTTGTGATCAGCATTGCGCTCAGGGAAGCAAAGCATGACCGACGACATTAAACCTCACTCTCTTTGGAACAGCTCCAGTAAAATCCCCAGACAAAATACCCGAGATCAGTTCTGAAGTATATCAGTGATTGCTATGACTTTTTCCTGTTAGTAGCCTCAGTTACACTTGCTACTTCTAAAGTGTGCTATCATGAGCAAGCAAGTCTGGGAGGCCAAAGTTTTGTCCCCGACAGTAATTCATGCTGGCTATATCCAAACAGTATGACAAGGGTGTTTCACAGCTCTTGGATAAATTTGTATGCCACAGTCACATCCTGACTCCAAACTAAAGGAAATGCAGTGGTAATTATCCCCTCCTATAAACTGGCTTCTATGGAAACATAGTGTAGGCAACACAGGCTTGCTGTGGTCTAGCAGGTTCACCAGCTTGGATGATCAAGAGTCCAGAACTGCAGAGCACACTGCCAAGCTGACCTGCCTCACCACAGACAAGCTAGACCACAATTAAAGGAAAAAAATAGAAGAAAATGGAAAAAAGGAAAGAAAGTCCCCTTGAAAAGCTAAACATACCACACAGAAAACTTCCTACCCGCCCCCCCCCCACCACACACACGCTGCTGTCTATATACAGCCATAAAGTATAAGAATGAAAGCTTTATTTTCTGCTAAATGTATGTAAAGCCTCAACAGGAGGCATAACAGCAATCTTTAAATATACAGGAGAGATATGCAAAGAGGAAAGGAATCAGCTGCTCTTCTGGCTCAATAAAAATAGAACAAATAGTAGTAGGCTTAAAGTACAGTGAAAGATACTACAACATCAAGAATACCAGCTAGCTAAGTCTGAGGATAAACTGCTTAGGCAGGTTTGAATTCTCAGTATATTATTTCACTCCTAGAACAGTAGGATGGGCTAGATCACTCCTGAAATCTTCTAAGCCTGTTAACTTTATAATCCTATTAAATAACACAGACTCTAGTCTTGGTAAAACTTAAGTGTGTGCTTAATTTTAAGCATTTGATCAGTCTCATTGAAATCAGTGGGATTTCTCAGATTAAGCACCTAATTGAACGGTGCATTGTCTTTTGTCTATTCTGCATCACAAAAGCAAATCCAACTAAAACCAAAACAATAAAACCAACAATATGAACTCACAAAGCATGTTCTGTATTAATATGCACAGAATCAGAATAGATATCAAAATAAGCACAGAGCTAAAGTCATCTGGGCTCCTGCCCAGCCCACCATAGGAACAAGTGGATTGTTTACAGAGTTGTTAGTTTTGGGAGAGGCTTGTGTGCTAATAGTCTGAAATGAGACTTCGATCAACACTGTTAGCTTCAACTTTGACCACACATCACCCTTTCCTGGGCTGGGCTTTATTGCATCATTTCTAGTTTTGCCAGGATTATAACAAGTTTAGTAGAGTATCTATGTATCCCTTTCATGCGCTAAACAAAAATTATAAACAAATAAAAAAAATTAAAACAAGTTAACCAACAGGTTGCCCTATGGCATTTATGCCAATAACTTTGTGGATCTACATAAGGCTCTTGCTTGTTTACCCACCTCTTGTGGGTAAGACCTCCTAATTTTGCATTAGGGAAACCAGCATCATAGCATCAGTTCCCAGCACACAGTCCTGAATGGCTTCTGACCTTGGAACAGGAGTTAATGACAAAAGTTTCCAAAACCACCAGGCAACCACCCTCCTACATGGGGGCTTATCAAGGACTTGGACTCCAAGCTGGACAGAAGCTGGTTCTGAAGTGCCATCATTTGTTACTGATCTGAATCAGAATGAAAAGTACTTGTTTGGTATAAAAATATTCCAAAAGGAAATATATTTTCTTTGACAGTACTATAACTCCAATTAATAAATATGGCACAATTTAAATATCTTCAGTAAAAAAGTAACAACATAAGAACAAAAATAAATGTTTTTACTTCACCAGAAATATCCCCAGCACACCATAATTTCAAAATCATCAAAATTAAAATAGTTCTGACTTTTTTGACACTTTTCAGACAAGAACATAATGAAATTCAACTCATCCAAGACATACCTACAAAATTTTCCTGTGGAACACTTTTCAATCAAGAATGTTTAAGTTACTTCTATTAACAACTTACATATGCAATCATAGTTTACAGACAGTTTTAACTTTAAAGTTAATTTGAAGATCCCACAGGGAAAACAGTACAAGAAACACAGGCTTTTTTCCTGGCTGAGAGTTTTGCTGTACTATTTGAGCCTGAGTGCTGATGCCATAAACTACATGAGTAATTCCTCACACAGTGTATACACAACTGGCAGGAGTGGGCCCAGTGTAAAGCTGAGCCAGAGAATACAAGGATCCCATGGCATTTTATACCTTTTAAAGAAAGTAGTTCAGATAGTTTGCAAATAATGCTGTCCTGGTGAAACTGGGACAGTGATCTGCCCACATTTTGCAGCTCTGGGGCTGGAACAGGCAAGGAAGCAGAAGTATCTTTAGAAGTAACCGGGGAGGGAGGCAGCCTTAGGAGCCAGAGATTGCTGGATGGGTCCCAAAATATTTTGGACAGCGTGTATTGGAGCACATGTAGGGCAATAATGAGGCTGGCACAAGGCAGAGCTGCCCAGAGCACACACATCCGGGAGAGACAGCAGGGTTCAGGAATGTCTTGCAAGTCAAGCAAGTGCTGGGACACACAAGTGCTGCTGGGACGGAGCAGCCCGATCTGTTAGTAAGCAGTACCAAACGCTGGCTGAACAGGCATCCTTCTGCAGCCAGCAGCTGCTCTTACTGTGGATAAGAAAGGCAAGCAGGTCCAGGAAGGCACAGTAGGGAAAATAATCTCAAAAATGAAACGTAAGCAGAGAGCAGAGCTATGCAAATATACAATATCCTCACCCTTTCGGACACTGAGGTTCAGTAATGTCCTCACACTCTTCTTCAACCCAGCTTGCCTCTCCTTAAAACAAATGAGTGCAGTTTATTTTTTAAGACAGTATATTCTTATCGATAAATGCAAGTTTTTTCATTTTACTGGATGCTTTTAAAGCTATATTATGTCCTTGCTCCTTTCATACAGATATGGGTACATACATGAGAGACTGGGGAACTTGTTGAGGATATTTACCTTTACAAACAGCATGATAATTGACACAGCAATCTTTGTTCTCCACACAATCATCTGAACAAGAACAATGATATTCTGGTCGCCTCTTCTCTCCACACCTAAATTTATTGCAGGTCCATATGTGAGCTAAAAAACGGAAGAGAGAGAGGGACAGCACAATGATTAATACCAGTGTGAGCGCAGAACTGAGTATTAAGTTCTGTCTCAAATGTGTACTCACTGAAAAACAGCCCCGAGGTGCACATGCATAATATTGCAAGTGTTGGCACTTTGGAAAATAGAAACACCTATGGCTAAATAATCCAAGTACACAGCCATCTCAATACAATTATGCAGCATATGGTTATAAATATCACAGATCAGAAAGAATCCTTTCTACAGACCTCCTTAAATACAGTAATTTATATGGATTTAATCTAGTAAATGTATCCTACGAAGAAGCTCCCAAACAAGTCCCCCAGAAAAAATCCAAACTTGTATCTGAATTGGAATTGCATTTGGAATGCCTGGAAAACACTGAGCAGCAGTAAACTTATTCTGACTTGCATCTAAGTCACAATGGATTTTATCCATCACCATCAGGCACTCCAGCTTCTTTCAGCACCTCTCAGGCATAGGTATCACTCTGCCACTAGTTGAGACTGTATACAGAAGTCACAGGAAGACCTACTGACTTCAGAAAAATCAATATAATTGGGGGGGGGGGGGGGGGGGGGGGGCGGAAATCTCTACTAAAACCAGACATGAAGCTGAACAGAATATTCCAATACACTGTATCATGTGATAATTTTGTTATCAGTTGTAAATACAAGTAGATTCTTTGCAGTCAATGAGGAGAAACATGAATGAATTTACCAACTGCGTGAATACTTAAGTGAAGGTCTTAAATATTTAAATTTGACTCCCATGTCTCTGTTGAGTAGTGGACAGTCAGCAATCCTCATATATGGCTAGCAATTAGAAACCCCTAAAAGCATTCCCAAGGGCTTGATCTCACTTTCAGGAATACTGAAATTCAGTAACTCCACCAATGTCAGTTGCTCTTTACTTCTGTGAGAGAGAAGAATCTACTAGGGTCCTAGTTACATGATACTATTTGGAAATCAGAATTTGATTCTCAACAGATGTTAAGGCTGATTAATTTTTTTTTAAGAGAAAAAAAACACACAACAAGCAATGGATTCCTATTCTTAGTGCTATGGCAAACTCTTCAGTTTGTTTTTAAATAATTTTTTAAACTAAGGGAGAGTGCTATAATGAAACAAAGTGGATAGCAACTATTGCATGCTACTATTCTATAAGCAAAAAGCTTGATGAAATTTAGAGTATCTTTCAATCACAGTCAGTTGAAGTAAGGATCTGAGCTCAGTTTAACCATTTGGTTTTAAAAGTCAACATTGGAATTTTTAATTTCATGGTGAGACTACACTGATAAATTTTACAAATACACAAAGAGAAGCGAGAAGAAAAATCATTAACTGAAAGGAACACTGCACACAAAAAAATTAAGGCAAAAATAAATAAGAGGAAACAGTCAAGTTCTGCCCTTAGTGTTACTATCCACACCGATATTTTTCCCTGTAAAATTTCTCCATGGTACTTTTCACACCTTTGCCTATTTGACCTTTGCTTTCTGGCAAATCATGAGAACTGCTGCTGATTTCACAACCATTCTCCACTAGTGCAATTTGTTTGTCATCGTGCCAGCACATGACCCTTGCTTTACACTCAAGCTGGGGAGTAACAAGGCCAAGCGCCTGAGTAGCTGGGTAAGGAGAGATGGCAGCTTTCACAGAGCTGCTCCATCTTTCCCCTTTTTCACTCGGGCAATGACAGAAAGACACAATATGCAGAATGTGCTCCTATCCCTGGCTTGCCTGAGAATGTAGGAGTTGTCCCCGATGCCAGGGACAATGCAGATCACTGTTTGCTCACCCCCGAGAACAAAAGGTTGGTTGAGACCTCGAGTTTCAGTTGCTCCTGCTCTTTCCAAGGGGGAGGGCAGCAGCGCAGTCCCTCGCAGCCTCTCTCCTCACAGGAGCTCTGGGAAAGCCAGCCAGCTGGCTATGTCAGCTCCCACATAGCCCAGCTGGGTGAAATACAAGCTTTGTTTGTGTACAACAGCCACACCAGAGCCTTGATGTTTCTGCAGAAGCCCCAGTACTGCCATGACTGCTCACCCATGGTTGCAACGGAGGAAGCACAAAGAGGGGGAGACCTCTGGCATCAGAACCACCCTGCTGTTCAGCAGCCCCCCTTTGCACCTGCAGCCCATCTGAAAGAAGTCCGGGGTTATGGCCACCTGACCACAATACTCACATATGCAGAGCTGTCCCTCCTCACAGAATGGGGGACTTTGCTCCCATAGCTTTTCTCCATCCTTACCTGGTTGTATACATGTTTCCTGGTAATCTAAGCAGCAGTTTCCAAGCTTGACACAATCTCTATCACAACGGCAGCTTCCAAAGGTCCTTTCAAAGCAACGACCTTTGCAGGTTTTCACTGTAATATTGGATAGTGTTAGATGTCAGTGGCTGAGCCCAAATCAGTCAACATGCAAAAGAAATGAGTAAGGTCAGCATGTGGAAAGACACAGCTGATCATTCCATAACTTACAGGATGGCTGCAAAAATGGAAGTCTTGAACCAAGAAAATGTTTATTTTCTTTTATTAAAAAAAAAAAAAATCACCATATAGAACAAAGGGTTCTGTTTTGTTTTAGCAGGAACATGGTATTTCATTATTAGCAGAAACAAGTAAAACCAAAGACTACAACTCTAGTTGTGACTGTCCCTGCCTTTTTGTATCACCAGAAGATACGAGTACAGTCATTTAAAATATGGAAGGCCTCTACCAGAGGAAATCTGAACCTAGGTTTTCAATCAGGGTTCCCTGAACAGTGAAATGGTTTTGCAGAGAACAATGATCTTCATTTTCACATCTGACAATGTTCCACTTTCTATAAATAATTAAACATTAATTAGAATCTAAACTGCATTGGCTATACTTGCAACTCTCCCATGCTCATGCCCTGTTTGAATTACTATATTCAGGTAAATCAGAGAAACTGAAGGAGCCCCAGCTCTGTATCCCACTGTACCATGGTTAAGGTACAATCTCAAGACACAGGAAGGGCTGTTCCAAAACAGACACAGGAGATACAAACTTCAGTGTACTGCTCACTGGCTTAATTTTTGTGCAATTTTAATGCCAAATAAAGGCATAGCATTCTTCCACTAGACTGGAGTTGCCTGGGGAAAAAAAAAAGCAACCTGGTGATATGAAACATTAACAACACTTAAGTCTGTTTCATCCTGTGCAATCACCAGAAGAGAGTGAGGTAAATCCTTCCTCATTTGGCTTCTCTTCTTAAGAATCTTGAGGTGTGTGATATTAGGAAAATGAGATAATAATGAGCCAATATTGCAAAGCTGTAATAAAATGAGAAAAAAAAAAAAATCCTAAACAGATTCTAGCCAGAAATTAATAATCTGAATTTTAGTTAAAAATCATTATAGGATTGTTTGCTAAACAGGTCAACTTTGAAATTATTCTAGATAGTTGTTCCCAAAGTAAAGCTTGATTTCTTAAAATATCTTTCATAAGCTTCTACCTGAAGAAACTTCACCATTGAAAAAACCACATATTTTTCAGGACGGAAAACAGCCAGAGGAATTCCACAAGGAACATTTTCAGACTACAATTCTAACCAGTAAAAAAAAATAACTTTTTCCCTCATAATTGACTGGAAAAGATGAAAAACAAATGTTCCAGGACAACATGAAATAGAAATTGTTGGGTTATTTTTTTTTTATATAGTGAACTGAGAAAAGCCAGCCATGTGACATCACCACAGTGACAGTTGTGATACATGGAAGCTGCCAGACCAGACACTGAGTGCCAGGATCAGTTTACCTCTCAAGTGAGTACACACAAGTATTGAGTACACCTGAGGTTTATTCCCCAGTATTTTCATTCCCCTCTAACTGAAACTGCTTCAAGCAATGCATCCAGTCCTCTTCCTGCAAGAAGAAAGGGTGGCATTCTGATAATATAAAAATTAATTTACAAAAAGGGATAAAATGAAACAAAAAGGAATTGCTTAGAAATAATATTACATAAAAGGCATATTAGTTACCATCTTTTGAACAGCTAGGCTTCAGGCCAAATATACATCCTAGGATTGTCGTTAACACGCAGACACAGAGTACCTGTGGGACAGGAAGGAAAAGAAGGCAGTCTTAAATGACCACTGAATTGTTTTGAAAGCCCTCATTTTCTCTATAATGCTATACAATTGTACTCAAGTTTCTAAACATGCAGATTAGGAGACTGATTTTACTCCTTTCACAAGCAGTTTTCATTCACATAAGCAGTTACATGGTTTGCAATTTATTACTGATGCATGAACATGAATACCCTCAAGACTGGGCCTGTTTATTTCATTTCTTATCCAGTTATTTAATGTAGACATGATGATATATTTTTTTTTTCTCACAAACAAAAAATTAAGATGTTTATGGTTACACCTATATCAATTTTAAAGAAAACTTTCTTTGCTTCACCTCTTCCTTCCTCCTTGGTTGTTCTAAGAAGGCAAAGTGAAGTTTTGCCATTGACCACAGACTACAAACAGAAGGCAGAGCCCTTAAGTGATACCTATAATTTTCTTAGGCAGGAAAACCTTTTCCCACTTCCTAGTATCCAGTTCATACTAGATGTTGCTCCATACCATGGTAAGCAACTGTGGGATGTCACATTGGACTGACCACAGTGTCTTACACTGACCAGAGACTATGGCCATGTTTATTTTGGATCCTAAATGCATTAAAGTTATCAAACAAGCACCATATTGTCCCTGTCCAGCATTTTAGGGCAAGACCTAATGCCTACTCAAATATAGGGAAAGATTCCTTTTAACTCATTAAGTACTGGATTTGGCCCATAAACTCTTTAGGAAATATGATCAATGCATATAGAGTAGTTAAGAGTCCAGGAAAGCCAACAATGCATTTATGATGGCTATTCTATTCAAGTGTAGAATGTAATAAGGTAGTTTGCCAAAAGTCTTGAAAGAGAAGGCACTGTAATAACACAGGCTTTCTTATTCAGAAGTATTTGGGGAGGTATGGGTAGGAGAGAATGTACATGTCACCTTTCCAGTCATTGTTTTCTGAAGGAAAAAAAACTGCTTTCAACCAGAACTTCAGTAACTTTACATCCACGCCTACACAAAGTCTCCCCCTTTTCTCCTCTTCCCCCAACAGCAAAAGCTGCTAAGGCAGTCTTTTGAGTGTGATGCCTGAATCATGTTGGTATGTGGCAAAAATTCATCCTATTTTAAAAGGCACCTGATTATTTCTCAAGCTTACTTTTTAAAAGAACATGAGCACTTGAATAAATAAAAACTTTTTTTTTTTTAACAAATACACAGTTTACTATACAATTATGTTCATTAAGCAGTTAATAAAGACAGTAAAAAAGCAATTTCTGGAATGTGTAGCATTGAAACTCAGATATTATTCTGGATTTGTGAAGTGAAAATTATCATAAAACATATTAATCAATATAAAAAAATTACATATACAGCATTAATGAAAAGAGGGAATTATAGATTGGATCTGATGAAACTTTGACCTAGAACTCTGAATCAGGCAAGTCTGGAATTTTAGATTATTCAATGCAATGTCTAGCAGAGAAGTAAGTACTTAAAAGTACTTTTTTAGTTCAAATCTATCTTTGAATTAATAGGGGAAAAAAGGAAAATAGTAAAAGAATGAGGGTATAAAAAAATCTAGCATTATCAATGCACCCAGATACACTACAATGGATAGAAAGGTACAAGTCCCCATTAACACTTGCCTTTTTTTTTTTTTTTTTTGAAACATACTAACAAGTGCCATATCAATGACATATTCCATTAAGTCAGTATCTACAGTATTCTCTTCTACGTAAATTGTTCCGGACCTTTTAAATCTTCCATATGAAAAAATCACTTAGGAAGAGCATGTGCATAGTTAGGCAAGTAGCATGTCAGATGCAAGATGTCAAAGCCCAAATTCAGTGGAGAGAGCAAAACTTGGTCATTTTAATTTACATATTATTATTTGGAAGTTACAAATTGATTCATTTGTTTTTAAAAAGCCAACGTGAGAACATTTTATTTCAGAGTGATGATATATTGCTCCTCTACTCCCACCAGGTCTTGCTACAAAGATCAAAGAACAGAATGTCCTCTGACACATAACCACACACACACTTTAAAACAAAAAGTGCACCTACTCTATCTGTAAAAGCTTTATTCCACTACCTTCAAATAGCTACATGACCTATGGGACTTAATACCACCTAAGGCATCCTTGTAACAAAAAATATATTGCAGTGCCACTAAATGGACTACTAATATTCCCTTATGGAGCTTCAGTGTAGCTAATGCATGTTTAAAAACCAGGAATTTAATTGTGACACCAAATTAATGTAAAAATAAAATCTAAATAAAACCTACTCGAAAGTGGTAGAGTTATAAATTTTCCTAACTAAAACAGGTAAATCCTCACTAAAGTCCTCACAAATAATTCCCGAGACTTTGGCACCAGATGTTACAAAATCAGAGTTTTGTACTGTATTCCAGATTTTCAGCTTTATACTTCCATGAACATAATTAATTCCAGCAAGCAAAAACATTAAAGGATTATGTTCACTGAGGCATATGAATGTTCTTTTGAGTAGGAAATACTTCAAAATAGTAATGCTACTTGATGAAATAGTGCAACTTGTGTTTCCTACAAGCAATACTCTGGAAATCTCAGTGTCACAAACCACAGCATACTACAAATGGTCTCTTTGTCTCTACTACAAATCAGTTTTACTTTCAAATTCCTTATATACATACAAGGGAAAAACATGGTCCAGGTCCTTACCTGGTATACAGTGTCCATCTATAATAAATGAAGATCTGGGATCTTCTACTGACTCATTACATTCACGCCTTTGCCTTCTTAACATCAGTCCTACTAGCTTAAATTTTAGTCTTAAAAACATTTTATTGCAAAATACTAAAGCTTTCCTCATTCCCCCTCCCCCCCGTTTTTTTTCCCCCCTCCTTTCTTTCTGATTTTAATGCTTAACAAAGAAGCTTCACAAAAATGGCAAGATCCATTTGACAATGTTCTGGGGCAGCCAACTCTAATGTAGTAGACTATACCATGTAACTGCAGTTCAGCGTTAAGGCTTTGAACCAAAGCTTTATCTTGAGCCTGAATTACTTCAGTCATGTGGATATTATCCACACAAATAGCACAAGTGTTCAGCTGGAACAATGTGAAGCAACTAATATTGGCCAATAGCAGCAGTAGCCCTGACTAGGCACAGTAAGAAGTGTTACACTAGTAGTTGACCTGTTGTCAGTGGAAAGGCTCTAAGATTATCAGCTCTGTAGAGGAAGAGGAATTCAAGCTAGCTTTAAAGGCTGCCCAGGTATACAAAGTCATCTCACTGATGCAACTCAAATGTGGACTAATTTCCTTTGCTTCTTGCTACATGGGACTTCACTGCAGCAGGTAGGTTACTAATATTATCTGAATTATTTTACATACAATTAACTCAGGTTTGGGATGCTGCAGTCTGCTGTGTAAAGATTTTATATATAAACAAGTAGCTGCACATGTAGCTTAAGGTTTACCTTCAAGAACTTCATTAGAACCCTACAGCATTCTGCTGTAAGCACCAGACTCAAATCTCTAGCTACTACCACATTGTCAACCTACCACGTGCCTTCAGGGTTTATTCTGTCTTTTTAAACAAAAGGAGAAAACCTTACCTGTTCTCTCTCTCTCCCTTCTTCCCCCAACCCCCAGTATCCTCCCCCTCAAAAGAAAAAGCAAGAACTGAGGAAAAGGTACAATTAAGAAAGAATATAGGAATTCAACATTTAGCAGGAAAGCAAATAAGAATCAAAGAACCTGGCCCTGTTACACACAAGTAGCACATGAACTTTTTGTAGTCTGTAACTTGAGAGATTGTTAGGACAAAATGTCAAATCTGGTTTTAATATAGTATTTGAGAACAGTTTTTAAACCAACACAGTAACAACTGCAGAGAAGAAAGTGTCCCTTTTTGTTTTAAAAATATTTTTAAGAAAGTTTGTTTTGGAATAAAAAAAACATTGTCATCTAGGGATGAATCTCTCTCCCATCACTGCTTCCTTTACGTAGGAGGAAGCAATAAAAGCTTTGCTTTGTAAACATTATAGTGGTTGGCAATAGGTGGTTGAGTGTCTGGAAAACTGCAATCCCAAAAACATTTCAAAAGCCTTTTATTTTAAGCTGGGCAGATGGAAATACGATAACATGGTTAGAGAGCAGAATCGTTTCCACCACTCATCTCTAGAACTCAGCAGTGATTTCAAGGAGCTGGAAGAAGGGCCACAGATTCAGCAGGCATGCAGGCTGCAGACACCAGATCCAAGAGAGACTGGTGAACCATTCAGGTCTTAGTGACATACAAAAAAAAAAAAAAAAAATCTCTCACCAGCCTTAGCTACTGTCACCTTTCCTTTGCTATCGTATTTTACTCTTCCTTTACACAGTCAGTGCTACTGTCTCTTTCTCTCCATTCTTCCCTAGCCCTGTCCATCTCCCCTACTCCCCCACTACTCCATTTTCTTTGGCAAAGAACACATTGATATTTCCTTGAAGGAATAATCATTCTGAATTAAGTTTCTGTCTGTGCTGATCTTCCTCACTCTTTGCCTACCATGTACTCAGTTGCTTTCCATCTTCTTTTCTTCATCTCTGGTGTTCCATGGCCAACAAAACTTGTCACTCCAAGGTTTAAGGCACATCCATTAACAACTACACAATTAACAAAGAAGTGGTTTTCCATTCTAATCTCCATGATTGACTCTCACATTTGTGTCATGTCTATCCATGAAGGGAGAATGTCTAGACTGGGTCTGTAATGCCAGTATTATAAAAACTCATGGAATTTTCCAAAACCACTGGGATCTGTGAGGGGCATACTATGTTTTCACAGTTTTGTGTGCCTAGATGACTAATGATCTGGACCTTAACACTGAAATATCTTTGAGAAAGAATTTCATATGCAATAGTGTAAAGAACACAGCAATAAATAATTAATTTCAAGTAAGAACAGTCACCTGTCTTTAAAAGGTTATTGTTAAAAATGCAGAAAGCATACTGTACAGAGAAAAACACCTTATCTACACTTGTTGGGGCAGTGAACACTTATTCATGCATCTAAAAGTATTTTAAGCAGAGACAGCCTCCCAACAGCTCAGTTTTATTTAAAAGCAGGGAACACTTAATAAAGTCTACTAAACTGCGAGGAGGTAGATACTTCACTCACACCAGCACAGCTACATAGCTACATAAATCACCTATAAAGTTATCAGCACTGAAACAAGTGCACCACATGCTTCTTGCACCACTCATCTCTTCTTTCCACATTTGTCAATATTTTTATGCTCTTCAAAGGCTTGCTTGTGTTGATCCACATTCCACACCTAGAGCTCAGGAGGAGGAGGAGAGCTGCTGAGACTCTCAGGTCCTGGTTGTCCTGAAACTCTGAAGGTGACTGAATTATCCTGAAGTCAGCAGATGGAAGAGTTAGAGCTTACACACAAAACCTTTTCAGAGCTAAAAAGAAGGTTCACGCTAAAAATGTATAGGGATTATTGTTTTTCTTCTCAGAGCAGTACACAGAAGGTCTACTCTCACTGTTTCTTTTCAAAGTTCTCAAAAATGTTATTACATACTATTGCAACCTAAGGTCATTCAAAGGACAAGAATGTTTTAAAGGTAACTCAAGCTGCTGTAAGATTTTATAAAAAGTCTTCATAGAGCTTACCAAAGAGTGATTAACTGTTCACTTAGCAGGCAATTATTAGCAGAAGAACTTGTCATACTACAGCTCTCTAAATAACTCCCAAAACTTTTCAAGCATCTGGTTTTAAACAAGAGACAAAAAGATAGAACAGAAAAGATTTAGCATCTGTCAGCTAGGATCTAAAATATTTTTCTTATTTGTTGCTTGTCAACTGTATGGGTACATATTCTCCTGGAAGGCATTAACAGATGAGCTGTTCTCAAAGTACACATATTTTAGCCCTGGTTGTTTTGTTTTTCAATACATTTTACATCATGGGAGAATTCAGAGAGAAACTAAAGTGCAACTATATGCTAGCCAAAAAGAAGAGGTAATAAAACCTCTGATTAAATTCCCAGAAAACAGATAGCAGCTGACTGCTATTTAATCAGCAGATAGATTTTTACAAAAACCTAAGGATAAACAGGACTGAAAACTGATCTTGATTTCTGAGAGGAAAAAAAAGTAAATATTGTACTTTTGAACACAATTATTTTATTCAGCACAGCAGACTATGCACACCAAACAAAGATCACCACATGCCATCTGCTTTAGTGGCATCCACACATGAATGCATGCTCACATAAAAAGAGAAGGAACTGTCAGTATTATGCCAACTCAGAACTGTTGTCCAAACAAGCTACACTTGATCCATTAATAAAAGCAAAACTGGAGAAGAAAATATGGCCTTCATGCTCTTCCTATTAAAAAAAAAAAATCCCTTTTCAAGAATAAAGCTAAAGCTGCTCTGATTCATAGCACTGTCATGCAAGTTGTAACAAGTGTAAAAAGGGGCTGCTTCTACTGGGTACTGATAATGCCATGAAACATACCAAGTAAACCTCCATGTTTCACCTCCATTTTTCCACAGCAGAAGGTGTTGCTACTGCCACTGTGACAGCACCATTAGGCTGAGCAGGAAAACACAGCGACCTTAAAGAGCAAGTGAAGAAATTCTGCAGAACACTGTTGGAATGTAAGGAGTGTCAAAAGTTGCAGAATAACAAAGCATGAGGGAATAAGATGGGATAGATAAGGTTTCAAAGCTGTTCACTATGGTAGTTTTTACTAAGCACGCTGATATCGATCACAGGTACATCGTTAGCCCTGAATCCTTTGGCTATTTTCCCAAAACAAATACCAGAGCCAACCATTATTTACCTCTGCACCCTTTGAATATCGTCGATCAAAAAACAAAAGGCAGACTATGAAATTTTGATGCTTCACAACATGGAAATGTATTTCAGCCAGAAGAGGACTCAAGAACTGCTCCACTTGATTGTGCCAGTGATAAACAGCAAAATGGAAGATAAATGGCTGGGTTTGATTATTTACTTTTGTGTAAGCAGCTATAACATTACACTTTTTGTTATTCTATGAACAACAAAACCAAAAAACCTTTAACATAAACTTGTACCCAAATACTACTACATATTAGAAGGCATTTATATAGATCGATTTGCCTGTATGCCATTACACAGCAGAACACAGACAAGGTTCACACTCACCTGAGTTTCTTCAGAAAAGCAAATATTTCATATTTTCCTCTTTTATCACTACTTCCCATTTCTCTTTAGCTAACTTATTCAGTGCTGAACAGTTAAACAAGAGCCAATTTGCCAAAAGTCCTTACTTATTCTACTTTCCTTTCCCCTCCACTACATTCTGTTTACAATAAAATCCAGTACTGTCCAGTACCTTTAAAGGAAGCTTTTTGTATAGCTGACCTGTGCAGAAAAGTATTTTTTGCTTTTCAGTTCAGAAAGTATATTTTTTATGTTGTTTTGATACATTTCTTTTCCTATTTTCAAAATAACATTCCAATATTGATCATTATAAAATAGCTTCTCTGAAAATTGTGTATATATATCCATTCATTCAAATGGGGCACTGCAAGGCAAATGGACAAATTCTGTCAGACAGAACATTCTTTAAAACAAATATTTATCCGCTGCCCATAGTGTATGATCACAGTAATGTTTGCCAATATATTAATTTATAATACCATCTCCAAGGTGAGCAACTTTTCATACCTTTCTTGTTTTCAAAGGCTTTAATTCTCTCCACTCCTCCTTTCAGCCAAAAGCAACAAGAAACGTAGCTTCCATGGTAATCAGAACAATTCACTCCTTGTGTAATTCTACTGATATTAGTGAAAGAACATAAAGGAAAATTTTTGAAGAGCAAGAGTTGGAAGGAAGCCTTGCATAAGTTTTATCTTCAGCCTCGCCTGAAATCTAACAGTTTTAGCACAGTAACTAAGTTGTTCCAAACTCAAGTTCATAGTTATCTCTACAGAAAATCTGTCCTTGTAAACTATTAATATGTTCCTTATTATTTTAGTTTCTAAGAGCCTTGCAGAACTAAGTAGAGGTGATGTTCAGACCAAGAGCACACTCCCCGCTCCCAGGAGTTTGGCTGCCTGTGCTTGGGGCCAGCTCTCAGACACTGTTTCAGCTGTTGAAAGTACTTTTCAGGACACCTCAATCAGCCTTGAAGACAACTCTTCAACAAAAAGCTAGAAAAAGCCTCAGCAGGGTCACTCCTCATGTTTTTAGCCAGCTCCTGCACCTGTCCCCTGCCTGAGCTGTGTTACAGCCACACTGTCCATCCTGGCCAAGCACTCTGTTGAGCCTGATCCCTAACTCACAGACTTTAATTCCTTACTTCCTTCCTTGACCTTGGACCTGCCTCATCACTATATACTCATCTGGCAGCCTAAACTATTAGCTGAATCTGGTTAGTGTCCCCAAACCTGTTTTGTTCACCTTCCTCAGGTATGGTGAGACTGTCCCTTTCAAGGAGGCCACTGCCTGTGTCTGCCTTGCTGTCACGCCCAGATACAGTTTTACCTTCTCCTTCAGCACGATCTGCCCTCAGCTGGTGCCTGACAGACAGAGACTATTACTGCATAATTAAAGAAAGGTAATGAAAACCTTAAGGCATGGACTGAGTTGGAGCTCTGAATGACCCAGCAGGAAGCCTGAGCACACATGACACTAATTACATCCCCACTCACTCATTTGCTTTGCCTGAATGGACCAATGGCTGATCCCAGCACACTACAGCCTAATCCATCAGCAGATGGTCTACACTCAAATTCCTAGGAACAACACGGATGCTTTCAGGCAGGCAACCAGCCAGCAGTGTTGACAGAAGCACGCAAGTCACACAGCTGGGTGTACTTCAGCCTGTTCCAAGCTTTGCACTCCAGCTGGAGTCCAGGAAGCCAGAAGCATTCGCACACTGCACTCTGAGGCATGAGCAAAACCTCCCAGGTGGGTTAAATCCTCCACCCCAGCCACATAAGAGAGCATCTTGCAGCCTGTCCTGAATTCCACACTGCTTTGTCTATGCAGAAAGCAATATATAAACTACCCAGCTTAAAGCGAGCTGAAGTATGCTCAGCAAAGTCACAGTGACACTTTTGACTTCAGACTGCACCCAAAGTCAACCTAATTTGGCAATAAAATTTAAAGTTAGTTCTGAGTACAATTATAAACAAAGGCAGTCCCTACTCTCCCTTGGTGAAGATTTTTTATACAACTGGAATTTTGAGGTGGGTTTGTTTTTTAGGTTTTTTTGTTGATTGCTTTAAGTATAGATAAAGCCTCAATTCCTGCATTTCTTTGGATAATATTTTTTATTATGGAAACCCTTTAGAGTTAAAATGGCTAAATATTTCTTAGCTTTTTACTGGATGAGAGCAAGATCATGATTTTTGTCTTCAATACCCAGCTTGAAGGTACCCACTTGAAGAAGAGTGAAGAACTTCTGAGTTTGCAGCTCCCTATGTATAACAAGAATTATTTGCAGTCTTCCCTGAAAAATGAGTTGACTGAAGCGAAACATTAAATTTATAATGATCTTAATATTCACCAAAACACAAATTTTCTTTTGTTGAATTAAATTGGATAACAATGTGTTTATTGAATTTATTCATAGTTACAATCGTATTATGATTAAATGCATTTAAGCAACATCAACAGCAAATGCAATTTAAAAAAAAAAAAAAACCAAAAACAAACAACAGTCTTTTGCTAAACACCAGCTTTTACTGTATCTTCAGAATTCAAAACAGGCCAGCGTTGGAGCTGGAGAGCTGTAACATTGACGGAAGATAGGCAAGACACTTACTGTCAAACCCTCTTGTTTACAAATATTGGAACAGTTTCCTACAAAATATTAAAACATTGGAGATTGGCCAAGAACTGCTTTAATATTTCTGAACCAAAAGCACATCACAGTCTACTTAAAGTATAGCCATCCTGTCACTGTGATTTTTTTACTTCATATTTCAACAAAGGATATTTGATGCCAAAAAATCTGAATCATTTAACAGTCAGCCACTTTAATTTTACCATTAAACTGTGTGGGGTTTCTTCAAACACAAAAGTTCCATCTAAGTTCAATCCAGCACTCTCACAGGAGCAAGTAATTTCAGCAAAGACTACTTTTCCTCACTGAAAAAGGAAATATAGGCAAGGCATATAAAGCAAAACAGTACAAAAAAGGCTGAACTTGAATGATTTGCTGAGGGCCAAAAAGAGTAAAGGAGAGACTGAACGTGGCATCCAGGTCTCCCAAACTCAGGCACAAAATACAGTGGCCTTGAATCCAGTGCCTAAGAACTGACATACCCATAAAAATACCCATGCCCAAGTTGGCTGAAGCCAATAACCATGTTCCAGATCACAAGGTTTGGGCACAAACACATCCCCGTCATTGTCTTTCCTCTCCTCGTACAAGTTACAATAATTCCTGTATTGGGTTTGCATGGCAAGGTTTTGGTAGCAGTGGGGGAGGGGGGGGGACATGGGGTGGCTTCTGTGAGAGAAGCTGCCAGAAGCTTCCCCCATGTCCAACCCGACACAGCCAATGCCAGCCGGCTACAAGAAGGGACCCGCCGCTGGCCAAGGCCGAGCCAATCAGTAACGCCTCTGTGATAACATAATTAAGAAAAAAAAAGGAAGGGAGAAAAAAAAGCTGCACACTTTGCAGCTGGAGAGAGGAGTGAGAAGATGTAAGAGAAAACAACTCCACAGACACCAAGGTCAGTGAAGAAGGAGGGGGGAGGATGGGCTCCGGTGCCGGAGCAGCGATTCCCCTGCAGCCTGTGGTGAAGACCAGGGTGAGGCAGGCTGTCCCCCTGCAGCCCCTGGAGGTCCATGGTGGAGCAGATGACCACCTGTAGCCCATGGAGGACCCCATGCCGGAGCAGGTGGATGCCGAAGGAGGCTGTGACCCCGCGGGAAGCCCGCGCTGGAGCAGGTTCCTGTCAGGACCTGTAGCCCGTGGAGAGAGGAGCCCACGCCGGGGCAGGTTTGCTGGCAGGACTTGTGACCCCGTGGGGGACCTGCGCTGGAGCACTCCCTTCCTGAAGGACTGCACCCCATGGAATGGACCCAGACTGGAGCAGTTCGTGAAGAGCTGTCAGTCATGGGAAGGACTCACGCTGGAGAAGTTCGTGGAGGACTGTCTCCCGTGAGAGGGACCCCACGCTGGTGCGGGGGAAGGAGTCCTCCCCTGAGGAGGAAGCAGCAGCAGAAACGACGTGTGATGAACTGACCCCAACCCCATTCCCTGTCCCCCTGTGCTGCTGGGGGGAGGAGGTGGGAAATCAGGAAAGAGATTAAGCCCGGGAAGAAGGGAGGGATGGGGGAGGTGTTTTAAGATTTGGTTTTACTTCTCATTCTCCTCTAATTTTGATTGGTAAAAAGTAAATTTGTTTTTTCCCCCCAAGTCGAGTCTGTTTTGCCCGTGCCAGTAATTGGTGAGTGATCTCTCTCCGTCCTTATCTCCACCCACGAGCTTTTCGTTATACTTTTCTCCCCCTGCCCATTTGAGGAGGGGGAGTGATAGAGTGGGCTTTGGTGGGCGTCTGGCTTCTGGCCAGGGTCAACCCACCACAATTCCCAAGCCTGTATGATGAACACAAAGGGAAGATTCACGAGTTTGGAACCAGTTTTCTGCACAATCCTTCCACTGGGAATCAAGACCACATTGCAGCAGCAGCAGAAGACAGAGGAGCTCATCCAGTGATCACAGCCCTCCCAGGAGCCTGAACCTGAGGGCAGAACATGTTGAAGGGTCTGGGCCAACACACTACTTCTCAACAAGTCCAACTCATTTCCTACCTGCTCTCTCACTAACTGCTCCCCATCTTTCCTTCTCCAATAGCAGATGTAGAAGAAAAAGTAAGATTAAATTGACAAGTATGTTAAAGAAAATAATCAAATAGGTATTTTACATCTTCCCTGGATAAAGAATATAGAAATGCCTTCTTTCAAAAGAAGTACAACCTATACAAAGGTTTGGGCATCCTCAAACATACTCAGGAGGAAAACCATCAGAATTAAAACAACCAAACAGGCACACAATCTTCCAAACAGCTACAAAAGAAAAGTTTGTTTCCATACCTTCACCTCTGTGGGAGAAGTAAAAACAAACCAACCTACAGCTGCCTCCAAAATACTGACACAGCACACCCGTGTTTCCCTGTATGAGCAGAAAGTCAGAAACTATGGGTTATTCTGAAAGAAAGTGGTGAAAAACTTTCAAGACTCTTACATAAAATATCTTGATAGCCAACAGATTTCTCTTCTACAGTTACACTCCCTCCTGATTGCAGCAATGGCAGATAGTAATTGATGAGAGATACTCTCCTGCGAGCCCAGACTGTCTCACTTATTTATGGGGGTTTATGATTCAGATCCTACACATTAAACTTAAAGAGAGCAATGGACAACTGGAAACAGATTTATAGAATCAGAAACCTAGAAGGGACCTCAAGATGTGTTTAGTCCAACTTCCTGTCCAAAATTGGGTCAAAACTGAATAAAGACCTGACTGCTCAGGGCTTTATGCTGTTGAGTCTTGGAGCTTTCCAAGGGTGGAGACAACACAATCTCTCTGTGCAACCTGTTCCAACATTTAATTATCTTCATAGAGATTCACATCCCCTCTATACCCAGTAAGAATCTCTCGTTTCAATTTATTGCCCTTGTTTCATTCTCCCACTGTGTGCACCAGTACAGAGCCCAGTTCCATCTTGTTGATGGCATCCTCAGAGCTATGGGAAGGCTGCTGTTAGGTGTTCCTCACTGAAGCCACCTCTTCCCCAGTCTGAACAAGCCCAGGTCCCTCAGTCTCTCCTCACAGAAGACCTCCAGCCACAGACCACCATGGTGTCACTCTTCTGAACTCCAGTTGAATTGATCTTTCCTACACTGGAGGGCCCCAGCCTGGACACAGTATTCCAGGTGGGATCTAACAAGTGCTGAGTATAAGGGGTGGGTAAAAACAACAAAAAAAACCCACAACAACCACCAAACAACAAACAAACTTCTCTTGGTTTACCAGTCCTTGGATACAGCCCAGCACAATTAACTTTCACTGCTAGATAAAAAGACAACGAAGACCAGTGCAGAGGCTCCCAAGGATGCCATCTTTATCAGGGTATCCCTCACTGGCTTCACTCTGCAGATTATTACAATGCCTTGTCCCACCCTCTGCCTTAGTCTGGATCCTCAGGCTGATAAAGGGTTCACTAACCATCCACAAGAAAAAGCAACCAAACCTACAGGAGCGCAACCACAAATCCTGGATTGCTTCTCACTGCATCTGCAACCAGCTGTAATGCACAGAGCAGCTTTCTGGGAGCACGTGCCAGGAGTTATTCTGTCTTAATTTGTCAAGTAAAACTTTTAATTCACAGGTACCAACAATCCCAGACTTACAAAATATTTTAAAGTGTATTCCCACAGCATTTTTAAGCCTCCACCATTTATTACCTTTATGCACTCTAAAATGCTCAAGTTACTCTTTAGAGGAGACTAACACATTTTCAACATCTCTGTCTGGGCCTTACCTGGAATTTTTTAATAATTTTTTTTTGCTAATCATGAAATCTAAAGTTGTAAAAACTCCTTAAAATATTTGCTAACAAAAGTGTCAGTTTAAATGAGTTTTCCAGTTCTGCCAAAGAAAACCTGAAACTGTCAAAAAGAAACATTGTCTATTTTGTTACTTTTTTCCTCAATGTTTCGGCTGTCATAAACGCATGGAAAATTTTGTTTTAATGGAATGAGTGAATCAGACCAAAAAGCAATGCCTGAGTCACTGGCAAGCTGGAATAGAAACCCTCAAACCTAAGCACGAGTTACACTGCTCCTGGGCAGCAGCACGCTGCTCAGGCACACAACAGCAGCAGGTGAGCCCAGAGAGACTACAGACAGGCAGACAGCTCCTTGGGCTTGCAGGGACAAAGGCAAGAGCTCAGAAAATTGGCAAGACACTAGTGAGAAAGCATGCACAGAGGTTACATAAATGGATAAAAGCATCACCATTTCTCATGATTACTCAAAGGTGGATGTTTTCATTCCATTGCCTTGGGGAAGGACCACAGGTCAGTAAATCCCTGTGGGTTTCTCCTACCATTTGGTGAATCCTCCCTGTACAACTGCAACAGAAGAGCTGCCTGCATGGTATGAAAACCTACAGCTGAACCAAAGTTATGCCTGCCATAACAAGCTCTGCTAGAACTGGTGGTGACTCTATATGACTTCCTTCTCTACCTATATCCTTCCTCAACCAACATACATTCAGTTAACAACCAAGTACTGCCATGTAACCCAGAGGCTTCTGGAGCAACCAACAAAACCCATGGGTAGAATCTGCAAGGTACAACCTTTTGTACATGTGACTTCTGTAGTTCCTCTGTAATAGGGCAAGGTTGGCTCATAGATGGGAGCTGGGAACATCAAAGTTGCATTCCTGCACTGTAGACATCTACAGGTGGTAGGCACTCAGGTAAGAAGAGGGGAAGAAAGCAAGTCTGTGCTTTTCAGAAAAAGTAAAAAAAAGTAATTCAAGTATTCTGTAATCCCCAGAAATGTACTCATCACTTTTTATAAAAAAATCCAACATAAACCTACTTGAAACCAGGTTTTTGTATCTACCCAAATAAAGGAAGAAATGGTGCATGCAACTAGAGTAGATGCAGGCAAAGGGAGTTTACCTATGTCTAATTTGTACAGTGTCACTTTTATAGTTTCACACTGCCCAACCCAAAACACCAAGCAGATAAGTCTACTCACTTCTTTCATACATCAAGATGACACCACCAACATATTAAAAATGCATTGGCTTGTGAGAAAGAAGAAACTTGCATTGCCAACTCCAGTTTTACACCTTCTAACATAATGTTTAGGCTAAATATATTCTTGTTTTACTTAGTCCAATATCACCTGCAGTATTTAGAGAGTTTTTCAAGTACTTTCTGAAAATTCTAAATTATCTGTGTCTGCAATAGTTGAAAACAATACTGCATGGTCATTTATATTTAGAAGTTTTAAATTATTTCTGTGCAGATGACGTATACTTCACTTCGACACTTTAGTCAGCAGAGGATGAACGTTTTGCCAATTCTCATGGAACAGCTATGGTTTGGAAAATAAGAACTTAGTTCAGAAGAGTAAGTAAGTACCTGCAAACATTTAAGCTTGTGCCCAACTCCAGTCTGTAAGCAGCTGTGTATCTATAATAACTTTTGCATTAGAGCCTAAAAAGCTCAGAGCAACAACATTAGGCTTTGAATAATATATGATTATTTTCAACTATTACTACCCGCATCTAAGCCTGAAAATAGCTCAATTTTCAGCATCCAACTGCAATGGCTTTTATGGCACAACCTAACCTCCTCAGAAGACAACAAAATAATTAAACAAGCTACAAGCCACTACCTTTATTTAAGGGGACATTTCATCAGAATACTTTCCAAAAAATCTTCGACATGGAAACTACCAAAGACCCTTATATGAACTTTGTTATTTTTCTTATAATGTTGTGACAAACTTGGAAATGCTACTCACCACCCATTATGGCAAAAAGAACAACCAACATGCAGCCACTATGATACGCTGGACAGCTCATTTGAAACTAACCAGATTACAAAGCTATAGGTAAACGTGGAAAGGTATCCTGATCCTTATGCTGGAATGCATTGGAAGAGGACTATTTATAGATATGGATATGTAATAAAGTCTGTTGCAGTTCCACTGAAGCTTTCTTCCAAGGATGCTGCAGTTCTTTCACCTTGATAATGATTTTAGCCTCATAACAATCACTCCAGGCAGTCTGGAAGGTCTTATTTTCACATCTCTACAGGGAAGATAATTATAATGCAGCAGCATGACTAAAACTGGAAAGTGATCTACCTGCTAACCATGGCTTTGGCCACCGGTGCCTCCGGACCAGGGCTGAAAGGGGCTCCAGGCAGCACTCTGAGACAACTTTCAATCCACAGAACTTCAAATTCAGTGAAAAGCAAGTTTTTATACTTCCTCTATCCTTTTGGCTCTTGAACTCTTTTTAGCTTTTCCAGCCTGTTTTAACCTGTTTTAGTCTCCCCTAGTGTGTCCCCTACACTCAGCAGCTAAAACCACCTGATGGAAGATGGGACAACCATTAACAACACGACAGAATCCAGACGATTTAACCCCGAGCGCTGTCAATAAAGTAAAACTCATCTACTGAAGAACAACAAATCCCCCTGTCAGGCAGGTCGCTGCCTATAAGCTACAGCGTACAGGCCAGCACCAGGCTGCTGCTCTAAGCAGAGCCCGGAGCCGGGAAGGACGGAGGGAGCCCCCCGCAGCGCTGCTGCCTCCCCGGGCGCCCCGAGGACCCACTGCTGCCCCGGGCGGTTTCCCTCCCCGAACGCTGTTCCAGACCGGCGGGACAGATCCTCGGCAGAAGCCGCTCCCCGGCCCCTCGGGGACGGGAGAGGAGCCCGCGGCGGCCCCAGGGGCGTCCCCAGCCCCGCGGGGCGAAATCCCTGCCCTGAGGCGCACCACTTCCTCAGGCACCCGCGGACGAAGGGAGCCCCGGGGAGCTCCCCGACCCTTACCAGGGAGAGCACTTTGTAGGTGTTGGGGTCCTTGCTCTTGCCGCCAGGAGCTTTCTCCGGCTCCTCGGCCACCTCCATGGCCGGCAGCATGGGCACAGCTGCAGCCTGCAGCCCGCCGTCGGCCGCCCCTATCCCGCCGAGGTGGTCCTCACGGCCCTTCACTACTGCCTGCTGACCGTTGCCCTGCATGGTCCCCGCAGCTCTGCCCTCCGCCCGTCGCGGCCCCGGCTATTAATAGCGTGGCGGCCCGGCATAGCCCCGCCCCGCCCGGGAGCCCGGCACCCGGCGGCCCCCACTCCCCCGCCGGCACCCCCGCCGGCCGTGGCGCGGGGAGCAGGCAAATCCCCTCCGTCCCTCCCTGTCTGCCTGCCCGCCTGTCCGGCCACCCCGTCCCCGCAGGTGAGGGCGGGCCGCGGCCGCCCCTCGCTGCGGACAGGGCGGCGGGGCAGGGGTGCGGGGCCCGGGGCCGGCGGAGGTGCGGCGGCCGCTCGCAGTGACACACGCAGCTCCAAAATAGCGGCCGGGGGAGGGCGCCGGGACGTGTTTACGAGGGAGCGCGGAGAAAGTTTCCGCTGCCCGACCCCCGCCGCGGGAAGAGGGCGGAGGTGGTGGTGCAGCCTTCCCGAAGCCGCCCCGGCGGCGGCACAGGTGTGCACGGGGGCGGGGGTGCCGGTCCCGGTCCCGGTGCCGCCAGAGGCTCGCACGCAGCCCCAGTGCGGCTTCGCAGCCCGAGCTCTGCTCGCCGGCGCTCCATCGCCTGCTGCTGGTCCCCTCCGCAGGCAGCGGTGCTTCTCTCCCTGCCGCTCCCCGCTGGCCTTCGCCCCTTGCCGGGGAGGGTCTCCCTTCTCATCCCTCCCCCCGTGCCCATGGAAACCCACCTGGGGCGTCAGGCCAGCCAGGTGCCCGCGCACCCGGCGCCGGAGCTCAGCAGGCGGCTTCGGTGCCGTTCTAGGGATCACTTCTCGTTCAGGGTGGCTTCTGGTTCGCTGCTGCCAGGCCAGGCCCTGCTCAGAGGGTGCAATGCCCTTGGGGTGAAATTCACCTGTGGGTATCCTTCTGGGTCCTGTATTTGGACAGGCACCCAGTTCATCCTTGGTGTTGCCTTCTCCAGTGGTGATTCTCACCAAACTCAGGCCTACTCTTTGTCAGGGGGAGGTGTGCGGTTTGCATTTTTAGTGACCCTGGCTGCCGGTAGGGACAGCCAGTTTGGTGATGCGGCTGATACCACAGGGACCATGAGCCTACTGCATGCCCGGTGGCTGCGGGGAATATGTTATTCTTTATTTCTCTAAGAGATGTGGGAAGAGTCAGTGGCATCAAGGCTTTCAAAGTCTGTTTATGCTCAGAGTTTCTACAAATATCTCATTTTCAATTTTTTTCTTATTATAATGTGTATAGTTATGTATGTTGACATTTGATTTAGTCTTTCAGTTCTAATGTGATGATGGTTTTGATTTCCTAGGGCTTGAGGAGCCTATGGTAGACTTATTTTTAATAATCGATGTACTCAGAAAAGAGTGGCACTTGCATAGTTTCTAACAAAATCCATACTTTCTGAAAAACAGTCATAGAATCATAGAAGGGTTTGCTTTGGAAGGGACCTTTAAAGGTCATCTAGTGAGCAGGGACATCTTCAACTAGGTCAGGTTGCTCAGAGCCCTGTCCAGCCTGACCTTGAATGTTTCCAGGGATGGGGTTTCTACCACCTCTCTGGGCAACCTGTGCCAGTGTTTCACCACCATAATTGTAAAAAAATGTCTTCCTTACATCTAGTCTAAAACTACCCTCTTTTAGTTTAAAACCATTACCCCTTGTCCTATTGCTACAGGCCCTGCTAAAATAGCTACCATTAAATTAAAATTTCCTTTGGAAGCTATTTTGATCCCTGTCAAAATGTTGGTGCTCTGTTTTCTGTTTTAGCTGAGTTGCACTGTCAAGCTGACACTACAATTTTCCATTAAAAATAATTGTAAAGATACAACGTTTACAAAACTGCTGGTCTGTAGTGCTACTGCAGCTCACAGCATACAGAAGGTTACTACAGAGCTGCATGTGTATGCCTGTTGTCATCTAATGAGGTTCCAGAGGTGCAGTCTTCAGAATTTCTACATTAATATTTCACTTGATCACAAACTAAAAGGCAATAGAAGCTGTGAGAATTAAGCTATTGTATTATATAGTATTAAATAGTATAAATAAATAGTATTAATTACACTATTCTTGAGTGTAGAGCAAGAGTCTCCTTTATTCCATTAATGCAGCATCTCAAACTACTGTCCAACTGAGCAGCTGACTTATTATACGTTCAAGGATGTTGACATTTGAACTATTAAAAAATGTAAAATGAACACTGATTAATAATTTTAAAACACTCATTAAAACTGACTTAGCCAAATTTTGGGCTTTTTTTTCAGTGAAAATTATTTTAATAACTAGCCCAACAAGAGTCAATTACAACCTAGATTTATTTTTTTTCTTAAAAAGGAAAAGATACTGGATCATTTTAAGTTAAAATCTTCTTCTGTTTCCAGTCACACTAACAGGAAAGAAAATGCCTTCTCCCCTCTTCCCCCCAAAAAAAAACCAGAGAAAATTAAAAGCTTTCAGATTTTTGTTTACAAATAGTTACAACTTAATTTTTCATTTTCTTGTTTTTGTATGTAGAAAGATATTTTCTGATTAATTTTAAGAATAAGTCAAATATAAATCTCCTTTCTTGTCCTGTTTAAAGAAAAAAGTTTTCCACTCAAAAGTTTGAATAAGACATGCTGTGTACTGATTATTCAATGGAAATTATGTATAACTACATCACAGACAAAATGTATCTTTTTTTTCCGTAGAACGAAAGGATATTCTGCAGCTGGAGCTAACTTCCGAGTTGTTCAATCAGTAACTATTCATTAACAGTTACTTTTCTATGTACAAATATTAATTAAATAGCTTCAATTTTATCATATCTTTCTATGTCAATACAAACAGCTAAGGTGCTTCAGGATAAGTGTGGAAAATAATTAACCAGAATGGAGAATAATTAACCTACCAGTGAGAAGTACACTCATTTCAACTGAGTGACAGTGTGTTGAGATACTCTAGACAAGAGGAGAATGGAAAACCAAAAAGGACTAAGTTTTGACACTGAAGAAATTAGCTGAAAAATCTTTTCTGTTGAATACTGGGAGAAGAGACAAAGCATTTCCAATGTTAAACCTTCAGAAATCTACAGCTGCTTGATCTCTTTGGGGGTAGATTGTTAAATAGCAGTCAAAACCACTTGACCAAATCTGTGACAAAAGGCATCATTGTGCAATGAGTTAATTGCAGGGATTACTGAGGGTGCAAATCCAAATTCCGAAGAGTTGGCTGTGGCCGTTTCAACAGAGACGGAGGAAGCTTTTGAGGAAGCCAGGGCTGCTGCCAGCGCGGCTGCCAGCTCCAGCTGTGACTGAATCAAGCTGCCCCACCAAATGTCAGAGAAGAAAAGCAGCAACACCAGCTCCTTATTTCCAGGCCTCATCTGTAAAGGGAATCATCAGAGATTATAATTTTTAATTTGTCATTCAGCCATTAGTGGCTGCAGGGAAGACAAATGAAGATAAATGATGTAGTAGGAGTGAAAGGTAAACATAGGGAGTTTTCCACAGTCCTGCATCCCAGAGCTTGTGGCAGTTGTCACTTCCATTTTTTTACCTCAATAAAATCTCCGCCAAATATCTGTTTCTTAGAAAGACCGGAGCAAACACCTCATCTGGCCCCAGTTTGTGAGGTGACTATGGCACAGATAGGAACTATGAGTGGGTGACAGAGGGTGTAAATTGCACCTTGTTGCATGAGTGGACTATCCACTCGCTCCAGCCAGAGCATGGAGACCCTTGCTGCTCTCCCAGCAGCAGGACAGATTGAGCTGGTAGGCAGAGGAATGCCATCGTGCCAGATTGCCTGTGATAATCAGTGCCAGGCCTGCTGAGTCTTGACCCCTAAATTGCAACAGAAACCTTCTCCCAGTGGTTGTGGCAACTATTTCATCTTGCATTGTCTCTAATCCTCAGCAGAATTTCTATAGCCACAAAAAAGGCCAGGAGCTCCAGACTAAAAGCCTGAAGCTGCTTGTTAAAGAACATTGCTGCTCAGTGTAACACTGGGCTCTCCACCTCGTGGGAACTAATGAAGCTCTGTTTCTCAGCTCCTGTTGTGAGGACTTCTCTGGAATTGTTGCAGGAGAGCTGCATTGTAAACTATTCTAAAAATCAAGGAAAAAATAGCAATTATCTTAGTTTCTGAAATACCCTTATGGAGAGTTTTATTTCATACTCAAAGCATATCTAAAACTTCACAAAAATTGAAGAAATCCTTAATACAAGTGACAAATGAAACTGGAGGTATATCTGAAACTTTTATTGTGTCTGGCAGAAACACCTAAAATGAACTCAGAAATCCTGTGGCATTTATGGATACATTAAACTGTGTGGACTGAACTGTGGTTTTCAGATTTCTATCTGTAAAACAAGCATCAAGGGATGGTACATAGTGAAGCAAAGATCCAAGACAAGGCAAGGTAAAGTTTTGAGACACATTGCAAGACTCATGTTCTGAACTTTCCATCACATTGTCTCTTTGTCAGGAAAAAACTTAGAATGACTGTCCTTTGTAACAGGTTGTTTCACAATCCATTAAGTTTGCTCTCCAAAATGCCCCCTTTTTGGTAGGTACACAAAGAAAATTGTTTTTGCAAAGAATTACCTATTTCTTGTCTGTTTTACTGCTCTTCAGGAAAAATATAATCTAAGGATAATAAATTGATCACCTAATATTTCCTGTGTCATTGAAAATGGCACAATCCTGCCTGCTTTTCAGTCTTAGTTTGGCGTAGATTATTGCAAATTTAATAACTGTAAATCTATCAGTTGTTAGAGTGCTGGCAACAATACAAGCAAACAGTGAAAAGCCTTTATTTTAATAATAGGAAATACTTGCTTGACAGTGATTGCCTGTCTCTCTTAGCTATATAAAAATACTTTTATTTGATAGCAGAAAAAATGTCTAAACACCTTTAAGCTATAAAATCCTGACACAATGACAATGTATTGGCAGCATTTGGTGGGAAACACATTATAAGATGTTTGAATACTCTAATGCTACCCAAGCAGGCAATCATTGTGCTGTTATCAGCGTAATCTCTTTAGCAAACACAGTTTTAATACCTAATCAGCCAACCATATCTAAGTGGTCTGCACAAGCAAGCTGTTGCCAGGAAGAATACTTTTGTACCTACGGTGGAAAAATTGTAGGATATTCACCACCAACAACAAAAAAAATACTGTATTAGAGTATCTAGTCCAGTGGTTTCTTGAAGACCTGAAGGGTTAATTCAGTGCTGCTTCTAGTGAGATTAAAAGCAGTGCTTATCAGCCTGAGAAGAGTCCAGAACAAAGCAATAGTGTAGATACTGTAACATCCACTGTAGCTAGCTGGTGATTTAAAGAAGATAAAACGTTCTTTCACAAGTTAAATGTTGTGTTACCATTTAAGCTAGATAAATAAACAGAAGGCATATGTGTGTTCTCATCCATGTTGGTCTCTGCATGACATAGAAATGCTACAACCAACTCCTTTTTCAGTTCCTGACTCAAAACACATTTCTTCCAAGATGTCTATAACAACTTAGTGACCCAGAAGGTAACACATAGAAAGACCACCATGAAATTACTTCAACTAACTCTCCTCTGAATCTGTAGATGTATTCTTAAGGCCCAGCCTCACCACCCTAAATCACATTGAGAAATTCCTTTACATTTCATTGGTTTTGACAACTCAAAGAAGATTCAATACAAAGAGGGATGGGGAAAAACAGCTTTCAATATAGGTGGTCAACTAGGGACAGAGATTTGAAAGAATGAATAAGGATTTGAGGAATGTACATCCTGCATCTCCAGACAGACTTATAAGTCTAAATCATATAGACAGTTTTGAAATCCACCTGTATTTCGTGCCTAAGAGTACAACTGCTGTATTAAATTAGTCAAAGGTCTGCAGCTGAGAAGATTTTTGAGCTAGAGGGAAGGTGTCCTGCTACATACTGTTTGAGATGATTTTTCATCATGTGTACCCACTTTTTGAACACGTGCACACTGTTAGCATCTACCCCATTCTGCAGTAGGAAGTCTTGCAGATTAATTCTTGGTGGTTGAAGAAATACCTCTTTAAATTTTAGTATTTATTGTCATCATGTAAAATATGTAGGTCAATGTAATTTGAGAAAGTCCTATGCCCTGTATAGTAGCATCCTTCAAGATGACATCTCAAGGATGCAGTAGGTATTCTGGAGTGGGGCACTGCACCTACCCCCTTTTTTGAGAACCAGCATAAAGTGTCTAGCAGGATGCCTGCTGGTGAATCCCTGCTACTTTATGACCAGATCTAGACCCAGGCATCTTCAAAAGACTGTCCAGAGATTCATCAGAGCTACGTGTTGGGAACAACAGTTAATTCAGACTGCAGGGAATGCCAGGAAGTACCTTCTTCCAAATTTGATTCAAGGTGCCCTAGGCATGATCTTCAGGAGCCCAAGATATCACAAGGGATATCTTGCCATCCAAACTCAACCCACTGCCCTACTTTCAGAGCAGAATTTGAGTATGTTGGTACGAGTCATAATATTGTTGGCGGACAAAGAGATGGTGGAATGTGATAGTTTAACTTAGCTGGCAGCCAAACAAGACACAGCCACTCGCAGCCCCCTGTCCCGAGACAACTGAAATGTGCAGATTTGGCTGACAGACCCCATCTAGGGAACATGTGCTAAACCAGTCCTAAAGGGACAGAGAATTAGTCAATCCTGGCTCCACAATCAGTATAAAGGAATAGTAAAAACAAAAGTCTTCCAGTCTCTACTATTCTCTTTTCATACCTTCCTGTAGCTGGTAAGAGAAGTGGAAAGCAATATACCTGAATCTATCCAGGAAATAGAATAAAATAAAATAAAAATAAAATAAAAGCAGGTCTTTTACAAGCAAAGCAGCCACTCTTCTGCTGACTCCAAGCTTGTACTGGGTATTTCAGGCAGCAAACTCAGCCCGTTCACTATTCAAGCCACTCTTCGTTCCAGCTTGCTTTGCAATAAATCTTCTCAGTAGAGTTAAGTATCTTTTATAAAACTCTCAAATCATTTATGTCAAGTTTGTTAACAAACGTTTTTTTGCAGATGTCTCCATTAAACTGGAGACATTAAACTCCACCAATTCCCTTATATGGACATGACACAACCAGATTATCTTCTGATGTCAGAGACAGATTTGCTCATCCCATATTTGCTTCCCTTGCCAACTTGTTTTTCCCCAGTTTCCCAGTAGTCTGTCACTTATGGTAAAGTGCATTACTAAGCAAATCTTGGCTAAGCATCAGTCACTGTAAGATATGTAACGCAGACTCTTTGCAAGTGGTGCCTTCTCATGAGCTCTTCCTGTTAAGACTAAAATCTGGGAAAAAAGAAAATATCTCAAAAGGCAGGTATATATACCCAACCAAGAACTCATACAGAGGAAGAGCTCATTTTTTTCTATTCATTTCACTATTCATTTGTGTTTTTGTAAGAAGATACAAACAAAAAAAACCCTTTTATCATCAGGTCTTGTAGGGATGTTTCTTTAGACTGTCACTGTTTAAAAACTAATATGTTCAACCAACCCAACTATGTATTTTAAGGAAGGTTGAATTGACTCAACCAGGATGTTAGTGGTGTCTAAAAGTCATTTTACCCTCACCCCAGAAAGAAACATGATGTATTTTTAGTGAATGTTTATTTTTGTCTGGGGTTCCTTTTTCATGGAAAGTTCCAAGAGCTCAGTGTACCAGATATCTTGGCCACATAATTTACAACTTATTGGTAGATCAGTTTGTCTCGGACTAGCCATTTAAGCTTCTGAAGAATTGCTTGTCTTTGGAAGAAATTTTCCTATAACACTTTCAGTGTGTTAACTCACCACAGGGTTGTTGCACTTAGTCACCCTGCTACTTACACATATCTTCTGAATGCAGCATAATTCACAGAGAAAGCACCTGAACAGTAGTGACAGCTGACACTTTGAAGATGGCAAAGCATTTATGCTAAGGCACTTCTTTGTTAGTGACCCCTTTAGGCTTGTTTAGTGTTGATAATCTTGATAGTGTTCATTGACAACAAGTTGACTCATAGTGATGCCCTGTGACACATGGTTAGAACTATTAATCAAACAGCCAGGCAAGATCTTCTTATATTTTGAATCTCAAATCATGTTTTTAATCTATCCTATTTAGAAAAAGGTTCAGAGTTTACTGTGAAATGCTCTCCTTGGAGGAGAGGTGTAGGGCAAACAATTCCTTAAGATAATGATGTGCTTCAATTGCCAGTCAGAAGTCATGGCCCATATTCTTCTGGTTTAGCAATCCACCATCCCCCATGGGCTTTGACAGCATGCACAGTTATGGAACAAGGAAAACTTTGGGCATAGCTCCATGTTCTTCTTGGCATTCTTAGAGAGCAATGGGAGTATCTAAGAGGATTCTGTAAATGCAGACTAGCTTTTCCACAGAAACAACACAGACTGTTTCCCTGTGTAGGCAAGCCATGTTTTTTTCGCCTGATGCCTCACAGAGATATTTCCTCTGGTTTTTGTCACGGCTCTGTTTATTAGTACAATTTATAGTACAGGATCCCCAAGTTTGTCTCTTTCTATGAGTCACATCTCTATAACATGAGGAAATTCAATTCAACAACTCTGAGATTAATCAGGAAGACTAACCTGAAAAGGAGTCCTGCTTACACAGAATGAACACCTGGGGCTCCCACTGTGACCTGGTCTTTCTCCGCAACCACCAGTCCCAAAAGTGAATTAGTGAGTTGGCACCAGGTAATAAGGTGGGATAAATCCCAAACACTGATGGCCAGTCCCAGCAGTGCCACTGCCCTTGTACTCCATTCAGTCTGTACTTTGTTTACAAACAAAAGCCTACATGTTCGTAAATATTATCGTTTAGCGTCTCCACTAATTACTGGAAGATAGATATGAATATTCTATATTAGTGGAATAGGTTTGAGGATGCAAGGAAAATATTATGATACTCCTTTCTGTGTGCGAGTTTAAAGTCTCAAAGTACATGCCAGACATCTATCCTTTTAGAAGTTTTATGTGAAGAGCAGAGATAAGTAAGCATTAATTGTACCCTATGAACTACGTAAATACTGAATCCTTGCAAGGCTTACATGAAAAGTACTTGCAATAACCTTTTTATAAAAGCTACGAGGCTGTAAATCTGCTCATTCTTACCCTTTATGGTATAAAAATAAAGCTCCAGCATATCAGTTTTAGCTCATGCATCAGCTCAAGCATGTAAACCAATTTCCCTCTGATCTTCTTCCTGAGGTTATTTGTCAGCTATTGGTGTTTACCTTATACATTGTGTGTCCCCTAGATAATTGAAAAGTGGACAGAAAGGTAGATTCTCCCCCCCCTCCCTCCCCCACCCCCCTTACTCTTGAAGCCTGCAAACTATAAATCAGGAAGGTCTTTCCACTGTCCCGCATCCCAGGATAACAGCTGAATAGTCTTCTGTCACTAACAAAACAATGATACTGATGCATAGAGATCAACAGCTGCGTCCTATATCTGAAACAATAAAGAGGCAGGGAGCCAGCTATTACGGTAGTCACGTAATAGTCACTCAGTCAATCAGCTTTCACCTCTAAATAAATGAATACATTTAATTGCCTTTAGCCTTCTGCTTTTCTTTTCCATCTTCTGACCGACTGCCCTCAGTGGATATAAACAGGAATGACCTGCAAGGCAGCTTCTCTGCAATGAAAGCTTCCGAGTGTCCTGGTTTTGCTAGGATAGAATTAATTTTCTTCTCAGATCCAGTAACTACCACATTCTCCATCATGTGTCTGGGCTCCTTTTAGCCAGGCTGCCTTGCCCCAGTCTCTGTGTATGTTCCAACTAAAATTCACATATATTATGAGGAGTTGCAACAGGATTTTGGCAAAGAAAGCAAGGACAACAGCATGAGTTTTGGATGTGCTGAAGTGGAGAAGTATGGCAGAAATGCTATGCTGGATAAAATTTCCTGTCCTCGGGGAATTTTTAGGACTTCAGAAACTCTCACATTCTGCACCAGGTCATAGCTGTCTTTCAGATGGGGAGAGCAGTCAGACAGCAAGGCAACAAAACAAGTAGCAAGTTGGTTGTTAAGAAACTCAAGTTGTACAAAATCCAGTATCAAGCCTGTGCTGGCAAGCCGCTCCTACTGTGGATTTAGTCATTTCAGCTGGCCATGGAGCACTATGTCTGTCAGCCAGGACTCAATGAGTTCAGGTTGTTTGTCAGCTCAGGAGAAGCCTGAAACAAAAAAGTCATGGAGATTATATGTTGGCATCTAACCTTGTTCTGAAAATTGTTTGGCTGACAAGGTTGTATTGGGACACCACTGAAAGCAAATTCAGACTCTGCAAAATTATTTTATTTCAGTGAGCTGACTAATTCATACAAATAAAAAAAAAAAACCACCACCAAAACCCCAACTAAATTTTATTAAGCTTTTTCTGACCAACTCTATCCATGCCCTCTTTTCCCTAACTAGTCAAAGGTACTTTGTACAGACGTTTTCTGGCTCAGCATGACGTCTGTCATTACATTTCAGAGAGGCTTTCTCTCGCACATTCTTGCAGATGCTGTGCAAAAGTCAATACAGGAAGGAGGCACTGATGAGTTGCATTACAACTCCACCCTTGGAATAAAGCAAACTTCCACCTCCCCACACACATTTTCCTTCAGTCACCCACACACAGACTTTCCAACCTCACAAACACAGCTGGAAGTAAAGCAAGTAAATAAATATTTATTGCCGGTTTATTGCCTGCAATAAACCCAGGCAAGTTTCTCAGATTCCTGGCCATGAAGACTTAATCTCCATTAAATATCCTTGAGCACTATCTCAATCAGACAGATCTTGCATTACCTTTCTCCAGTAAAAATGCCCCTTTTTGTCTTTCATTTAGTCGTTATTCAGTGAGGCAAAGAACAGAGTTCCAATTGAGTCGTTGAGGCAGTTCCCTGTTATCACGGGTAACTGTGCGATTCAGGCTGTTTCATAGGTTGATCAAGCTCATTCTTAAACATGTTTTTGTTTATCCCTTGCAATTTCCATTAAGTAGCTGTTCCAGAAGCTTACTGGTGAGAATCTGTCTTCCAATTTCCAGCTGTAATCTACTGCTAGCAAATTTATATATCATTCTAATCGTTTGTTGCCAACATTATTTTATACCATAGACAGCTCTTTTTTTCTTTCTCTGTTATTCATCACTATAAATCCTAGCAATACAGCTAGAAAGAGAGGTTTATCTCCTCTCATGTTCTGCGTTTGCTCTGATAAACAAGACAAGCTTTTAAAACCTCTTATTGTTTGGGAAGAGGTTAAAGTAAGTAAGAATACAGGGACTTACATTTTCAGATCATAGCAGGAGTCTTCCTTCTGCTCCAAACTGTAATCACCTCTTCATTAACTGGAGTTACAATGTTCCCGTGCAATGGGAAGCCCCCTTCACATACTAAACAGCAACAATAATGTATCATCAGTGTACATTAGCCAGCCTTACATCAGCTCTACTCTAATTCCAACTTAATTGTTTAGGGAGTAGGGTTGGCACATGAACAGTTGGGCCTAATGCTAAGGGCCAAGTTGGAGAAAGGAATAGGGACTTCTTTCATTGCATGTGGCAACAGCTGGAGAAGCCAAAGATCACATCAAGCCGCGGGTGCTGGGGAGGAACACGACTGGGGCTGGGAAGAGAAAAAGACACACACTGGAGTAAGAGAAATGATAAGCAGGAACCATAGGAAAAGGAAGATGCTGAATAGCAGATACAGACAATGACACACTGAACAAAAAATAGAAACTGATGTGGTTGCTTCTTATACCCAATGTTGTGGGTCAACTACAAAGAGGGGTCACTGGCCAGCCCTTGTGCCTTCCACAACCTACAGTCTCCTAGGGAAACGTTACCAGTCCTTTTTTAAACATGCCTCACTGCCACCTCCTTCTCTTTTCTCATTCCTCTGCTTTCCCACCAGACAGCATCCTGTTTGCTGTCACTCCATCTGATTGTGCCTTTAGGAACCAGGATTATAGGGAATTATTTACTGCCAAACCACCAAAAGCATGTTAGACATGCCAAAGAGAGTCTGAAAATTGTTAGCAATGTTCATAAATAAAAATTTACTAAAACAAATACAAGATCATACCATATGAGTTTCCTAAGCCTATGCAGCTAAACTGTTTCCAAAACTATGTACCACTCATAACATTAAGTTGCATACCACATAAAATGTGATCTAACTCATAACCGAGGAAAGGAAATGAGGCAAGATTTCTCATTCTGTGGAAAGAATTAGAGTAAGTAACAGTTTGAACTCACCTTTCCCATGGTTCTGCAGTTAAGCTTTTAAAAATGCCAAGGTACAAAAACTTGAATATTGTATTTTTTTCTGCATTCAGACAATGACTTGTAATGGAAAACTCATCTGAAATGCTTAATGGTGCTAGGGAGATATATTGCATCTGTAATCTGAAAAAAAAAAAATAAAAGAATATAAAACGGTGAGATGAAAAAATGTGGACAATGCCCCATAGGGGAGGCTGGAAAGGAGGGCTGCAAACTAATCTCTTTGGAATCCGCTGCTGCGTGAATATGTGCTCCCAGATACAGAAAAGGCATCCATTTGCCTAAAATGGAGGAGAAATTCATAAGGAAAAGTTAAAACCAACTATTATTTCTGAAGCACATTTTGCATTCTTGGCTGATGGGAATATTCTTCAAATGTTCTAGAGATTATAGAAATGATATTCACAGCTGTAGTTTTGGTAGGTAAACACAAATATATCAGCTTTTCTCCTGAAAAAAAAAAATAGCAATGGGAAAAAACAAATCCAAACCAGAACAGCTGAATAGATGGAAATTACATTCACTGGCTTGCCTGCAAAGCAAAAGGAGCATTCCTTTCCAAAATGCTTTTTCTCAGCCATTCCCCATCAGTCCTCTTTCTTCCCCTGGAGAGCTGGTTACTCCTGAGATTCAAGAGAGAATTCTGTGTCATGTCCTGCATATGATAATAACAGAAGGACAGAAAGATTGTTATTTCCCATAGTTATTATGAAAAGGTTTTTTGATTGATCAAATTGGGTGTTTTATATTTACTGCTGGCTGATACAGCTTCCATCTGTGCTGATGGGTGTTAGGCTGCTCATACAAAAAAGTCTGGCATATCTGAAATGCAGGACTTTGAGAAAACTCTTATCCTGCCTACAGAATAACAAGCTTGTGTTCTGCCATTAAGACAATTTCATAACAACCACTGGCTTCAAAAGGCACTCCTGAAAAAACAAATTTATTAGCCTTGCAACCTTTGGGGCATTCCCATTGCTGAGTGGTCACTAGCAGTCTGTATGAGGTCCAGTACTGTTAAACACCTTTATTAACCATTTGGATGATGAGGCAGAGTGTACCCTCAGCAAATTCGCTGATGACACAAAACTGAGGAGAGTGTCTGATATGCCAGAGGGTCGTGCAGCCATTCAAACAGATCTCTACAAGCTGGAAAATTTAGCTTACAGGAACCTCATGAAGTTCAACAAGGGCAGTGCAAAGTCCTGCACCTGGGGAGGAACAATCCCACCCCAGCTGGAAAGCAGCTTGGCAAAAGAGGACCTGGGGGTCCTGGTGGAGACCAAGTTAAACACAAGCCAGCAAAGACCAGTGGTATCCTGGGCTACGTTAGGAGGAGTGTTGCCAGCAGGTCAAGGGAGGGGATCCTTCCTCTCTACTCAGTACTGGTGATGCTGCAGCTGGAGTTCTGGGTCCAGTTCTGGGTTCCTCCATGCAGGAAAGACATGGACATACTGCAGAAAGTACAGTTAAGGGATACTACAATGATTAAGGGACTGGCACATCTCTTCTACAAGGAAAGACTGAGAGAGCTGAGACTGTTCAGCCTGGAGAAGAGAAGGCTCAGGGTGGGATCTTATCAATCTGTATAAATACCCGAAGTGAGGGTGCAAAGAGGACAGAGCCAGGCTCTTTTCAGTGGTGTCCAGTGATAAGACAAGAGGCAATGGGCACAAACTGAAACACGGGTAACTCAACTAGGTCAATAAAAAAATTTATTTGGTGTCTTAAGGTCCTCTATGTTAGCAATGATCTAGAAAATGCATCTAAACTAACCTTGAAGTTACAAGTCTTTTCAGGTTTTTCCTCCATCTTATCCTATAAGTAGTCTTTGTAGGCAGTGAGAGATCCTCCTCAATTACTGTGGATATCCTACCTGGAGCCTGCTTAGAAGAACATATGCTGCTAAAGGGCAGAATTGGGGAAAAAAAGCTGGGGGTTTTGTTTTTAACAAAATGAAAAACTTTGCTCTTTATGTGAGAGAGCAACTGCAGTGTATTCAGATCCATCCAGGGGCGGATGAGGAGCTAGTTGAGAGCCTGTGGGTAAAAATCAAGGGGCAGGCTGGTAGGGTTGATACTGTCGTGGGTGTCTATTACAGGCCACCAGATCAGGGTGAAGAAATTGATGAGGCCTTCTACAGGCAGCTGACAGCAGCCTCGCAATCCCAGGCCCTGGTTGTTGTGGGGGATTTTAACTACCCAGATATTTGCTGGAGAGACCACTCGGCCAGCCACCCCCAATCCAGGAGGTTCCTCCAGTGCATCGATGACAACTTCCTGATGCAAATGGTGGATGAACCAACTAGGAAGGAAGTGATGCTGGATCTTATCCTCGCTAACAAGGAGGGTCTGGTTGAGGCTGTGAAGGTTGAGGACTGCCTGGGCTGCAGTGATCATGAGATGGTGAAGTTCCGAATCTCATGTGGCATAAGCAGAATTACAAGTAAGATTGCTACCCTGGACTTCAGGAGGGCCAACTTTGGCCTCTTCAAGCAATTGTTAGGGGAAATTCCATGGGACAGATTACTTGAAGGTAAAGGGGCCCAAGATAGCTGGTTAGCATTCAGGGACTGCTTCTTCTGGGCTCAAGATCAAAGCATTCCGATATGTAGGAAGTCAGGGAAGGGAGCCAGGAGACCTGCTTGGTTAAGCAGGGAACTGCTGGGCAAATTCAAGTGGAAGAGGAGAGTTTACAAATCATGGAAGGAGGGGCTGGATACTTGGGAGGAATATAAGGATATTGTCAGAGGATGTAGGGAGGCAACTAGGAAAGCCAAGGCCTCCTTAGAATTAGATCTTGCCAGAGGGGTCAAGGACAACAGGAAGAGCTTCTTCAAATACATGGCAGATAAAGCCAACGTCAGAGGCAATGTAGGCCCACTGATGAATGAGGTGGGTACCCTGGTGACAGAGGATACAGAGAAGGCAGAGTTATTGAATGCCTTCTTTGCCTCTGTCTACTCTGCCGGAAGTTGTCTTGAGGAGCTCTGTACCCTGGAGACCCCAGATGGAGACAGGACAATGGAGAAGATTGCCTCAGTTGATGAGGATTGGGTCAGGGACCAATTAAGCAATCTGGACATCCATAAATCTATGGGTCCAGATGGGATGCACCCACGAGTGCTGAGGGAGCTGGCTGAAGTCATTGCTAGACCGCTCTCCATCATCTTTGCTAAGTCGTGGGGAACGGGAGAGGTGCCTGAGGACTGGAGGAAAGCAAATGTCACTCCAATCTTCAAAAAGGGCAAGAAGGAGGACCCGGGTAACTACAGACCGGTCAGCCTCACCTCCATCCCTGGAAAGGTGATGGAACAACTTATCCTTGGTGCCATCTCTAGGCATATCAAGGATAAGAGGGTCATTAGGGGCAGTCAGCACGGCTTCACCAAGGGGAAGTCGTGCTTGACCAACCTTCTAGACTTTTATGAAAACACGACCAGGTGGCTGGATGATGGTAGAGCAGTGGATGTGGTCTATCTTGATTTCAGCAAAGCATTTGACACGGTCTCCCACAGCATCCTCGCTGATAAATTGAGGAAGTGTGGATTAGATGAGCAGGTAGTGAGATGGATTATTAACTGGCTGGTGGGAAGAAGCCAGAGAGTAGTGGTCAATGGGGCGGAGTCTAGTTGGAGACCTGTGTCTAGTGGAGTCCCTCAGGGGTCAGTACTAGGACCAGTATTATTTAATATATTCATAAATGACCTGGATGAGGGAATTGAATGCACTGTCAGCAAGTTTGCTGATGATACCAAGCTGGGAGGAGTGGCTGACACGCCAGCAGGCTGTGCTGCCATCCAGAGAGACCTGGACAGGATGGAGAGCTGGGCAGGGAAAAACTTGATGAAATATAATAAGGGCAAGTGTAGGGTGTTGCACCTGGGCAGGAACAACCCCAGGTTCCAGTATAGGTTGGGAAATGATCTCCTAGAGAGCAGTGAAGGGGAAAGGGATCTGGGAGTCCTGGTGGACAGCAGGATGACCATGAGCCAGCACTGTGCCCTTGTGGCCAGGAAGGCCAATGGCATCCTGGGGTGCATTAGAAGGGGTGTGGTTAGTAGGTCGAGAGAGGTTCTTCTTCCCCTTTACTCTGCCCTGGTGAGGCCACATCTGGAATATTGTGTCCAGTTCTGGGCCCCACAGTTCAGGAAGGACAGGGAGCTGCTTGAGAGAGTCCAGCGAAGAGCCACCAAGATGATTAAGGGAGTGGAGCATCTCCCTTATGAGGAAAGGCTGAGGGAGCTGGGGCTCTTTAGCTTGGAGAAGAGGAGACTAAGGGGGGACCTGATTAATGTTTATAAATATTTGAATGGTGAGTGTGAGGAGGATGGAGCCAGGCTCTTCACAGTAACGACCGATGATAGGACAAGGGGTAATGGGTGTAAGCTGGAACACAGGAGGTTCTGCTTAAATTTGAGAAAGAACTTCTTTACAGTAAGGGTGACAGAGCACTGGAACAGGCTGCCCAGGGAGGTTGTGGAGTCTCCTTCTCTGGAGACATTCAAGACCCGCCTGGACACCTTCCTGTGTGAACTCATCTAGGTGTTCCTGCTCCAGCAGGGGGATTGGACTAGATGATCTTTCGAGGTCCCTTCCAATCCCTAATATTCTGTGATTCTGTGATTCTGTGATTCTGTGGCTTACCGTGCTGCCGTCAAAGTGTGGAGTATAACCAATAGCTCGTTTCTCTTTCAGCTACAGAGCACTACAGACAGTCATACAAATGATTAAAAAGCCTTCAGTTGCCTTTTATGTGTGCCTAGCAAACACAGCTGGAGTTGGTATGGTTGGCAGTTGTGAACTGTGGATCTTGTTGAAGTCACAATATGGTCAAAATTTACTTGTCCAACCATGGCTCTCCTAAGAGAGTGGTTTTTAAATCATCTCCACTGACACTGTAGCTGTGAACAACATCTGTTGTTGAGGTACAATCATCCAAAGAAATGGCTTCCTGCCTGACAAATATCAGATTAGTTGACCTCTTCTTTGGTAGGAAGGAACAACTGTGCCCACTATCTGCCCAGATGAGATCACCCTGCCTCTCAGCTTCTAACACCACTCTCTGCAGTCCCTAATCTTGTGCAAAACCACACATGCCTTTGGTCAGTTGTTCCGTCCGTTAGGCAGCAATCTGACTCAGTGATAAGAGGCAAGCTAGACAGCAAACAAAACTCTGCTAGTTTGCCTTTCCTTGGAGAGCCTCTTCTCCCCAGCCACCTTTCTCTCACATGGAGTAAGACCTGGATCTGCCCTTCCTTGCACCCAATCTTGGGAAGCACTTGCTCTCCTCCCAAATTCCGATCATTACAAGCAAAGCATGCTGTGGCTGAGCTTCCTGAGCAGTAGGCAGCTTGGTTTATATGGCACATTAGTTGCCATGTCTCCTTAATATACATTCATAATTATTAATATCTCCTTAATATTACATTCAGTAATTTGGGTCCTTGGCAAAAGACTCCTCCAACTTCATGTCTGGTTGATCCCAGACCCAAAGATATCCTAAGCCCTGACCCTAGCTGATGCCCAATCACGTTCCACCCATCACTTTTCATCCTTTTGAGGACACTCCTGTTCTTTGGTTCCTGTTCCAGGGACTGGGAAATATTCAAATTTCCTGCTGCTTCCAGACTATGGGAAGAAAATACATTCCCATAGTCTTCACTTCCCTCTCCCCAGAGGAAGTGCCCCTGATGGGGCAAGGAAGGGCTGCTTGATTAAGAAGACACTTCTGAACCTCCACTTTGCCAAGACCAAAGGCATGACAGATTTGCCTGCCTCCTTACTGACAGCTCTTCCCCCAGGGACAGGAACTCCCTGCACTGCACAGAAACGGCACAGTTAGGGTAGAAAAAAACTGTACTTATAAATAAAATTGCACAAGTATGGGAGGTAATTTGAAAAAACAGCCCTTTCTATACCCATTAATACTATTTTCCTTAAGGAACAAAGTCCAAGGTAGGAGACAAGGGTATTCTGTGTCATTTAAATGTTTGCACTCAACTTTGATGGTAGCCTTCAGGGAGGTATTGACAAAAAGCCAGCAGTCTCCATAAATATTAAGCAAAAAAAGCCAAAAAAAAAAGAGTTTGTTTTACATGGTGACAGTCTCACAGAGCCAGGTAGGGTGTGGTGTTAGGGAAACACAGTAGCTCTTACTAAAAAAAAAATCAGTCAAGCTTTTCCTTGCTCTGGCTGCAAGATTTTCTGGAGTAGGGTAGGCTGCGTTTCCCTTGCTTGCTCTCTCTCATTATTATGCTGCCTTGCTACAGAGGCATCTTGTGATAGCTATAGGGAGTGCTAAATTTCTGTATTGGCTTACAGGTTTGGTTCTAATACTTTCAAACTCAAAACAACCGCAAGCATGAGAGGGAAAGGGACAGATCCACCTGAGTTCAGATTTCCAATGGCTACAGGAGTGCTGTTTCTCAGCTTCAATAGCATTCTATGGAAAATCATGTTTTACAGAATTTACATTTTTATTTCTCCTACATAAGGTGGCCGTGAGAGCTGAGACTCATCGACATCTGCTTTTACAGTCATTAGGTCAATTTACACCTATTCCACTCCAGCTTCATACTTAGGGGTCACAAAACTGTCTAAAAAACACAGAAACAAAAGGCTTGCCATTTTTGGAAAGTTATACCCACCTCCCCTAGGAAATAGGAGACTTTTGAGATTTTCAAGAACAGCATTATTTCTTAGTTCTCAAGACAAAGCAGAGTGATTATCAAAGGAGGAGTATGTTTTTAAATTAAATATTTGCAGTATGCTGGTTTTTCTGTGTTATTGTCCATTTGTTGTTACTTTTGCTGTTTCTTTATTTTAACTTCTGAATTTCTCAGCATTTCTGAGCTAAAAAAAAATAAATCTACAGTTTTAGAAAAAAAATAAATACATTCAGTTGACTATTCTTTTGTCCTGCTTTTTTATAGTAAGAAATGTGTCCCAAGTGGACTTCTTACAATGTCACGTACAGTTTCACAGGCTTTAAACTGCAAGATAGAACTAAATCCCCTCCTACTTTCCTCTGCACACCAGAACTTTCATATATTTGATACTTCAGTGAAGAATAAGTGTTCTTTCCTTTTGAAATGCAAACCAGAACAACCAGTTGGGACTTTTGAAACATAAGTGGCTGAAATGTTCCTAGTCAATGTTATTTGAATAAAACAAATTTTTTAGATTCTCAGAAAGATTGTGCTGTGGTTTGTAGTTTTAGTGGCACAGGAATTCTGTTTGTGGTAGCTGTTAATTTTTATCTCCATGCAAACTGCAGAAGTTACCCTATTTCAAAAAGGAAAAGATCCATACAAATCTCTCAGGGAACTGCACAAGTTTCAGGCTATATCTCCCCTCATAAGGCAACCATATGTACACAGAATTGAGTGTTTTCTTATGAACTGGCAATATGATTTTATTTCTTATTTCTATAAATAGAAAAGGTATTACCTTTATTTTCAAATTTAAACAAAAATGCCTGTGCAAGCCTATGAACCTGTTAAAAATTTTAGATAAGGTCACCAAAGCCCTAACACAAATGAATTTCCCTTGCATAAATCTCCAGGGTTTGAGAGCTGCACTTCCTCCCTTGTGCAGCTTTAGTTATGTGATTAAAAGGTGGTACACAGAGCCAAATCTGTCCCCTATCATCATTCTATCAATTTCACTACTGGTTCCCCCAGTCTCCAATGCAGGCACTGGCTCGTATCACTAGGGAAGGGAAAGCAAGAAAACTGTTTTCCACCAAATCAGTCAGAAATCCAGATGTGTTCTAAAGCAGTAGATGACTAGGATCCCTGGTTGCACTTAGTGGTGATAGGAGAAAGAACTTCCCATGATTGTTCCTGTAAGTAACAAAAAAGGCAACAGGTTTAAGGAGGCCTGTGAAACCACAAGATCAACTAGCAGATGGATATTACAGGCTCTGGGGAGAAGGAGAGGGAACACAATGCTGCCAGAAGCAGTTTACAGCAGAGTTTCTGCCATGGGGTGTGACAGAAGCTGTATGATACTGCATAGAGAATTGGGATGGAGACACCTGGAGACTCTGCAACATGGAGAGAGCACCCAGGCATCAGTGCCAAGGCCTAGGAAGTCCTTTACTCACAGAAAATTTTCAGTTAGATAATCCTATGCAAGGCCCCACTTGTATTTGTAAATGACAGACTACACTTTTGAGTGCCAGATATTATGACAGCTGAACAAATACTAGGGGAAATAAACCCAACTAGAGCAAAAACCACTTTCATATTTGAAAACTGCTTTCTTAGAGTAACTGTAACTTTAGACTCCACTAGCACAAAAGTTTGTGTAAAACTCAAATAAGCGATCAAGATCCTCTTGTGTTAGATGATATAAAAATACTGAATGAAAAATAGTTTTGTCAGCTTGCTAGGCAGGGATCTTTACACAGAAGGGGCCAACTTTTATCAGCAAAGTGGGGTACTTTTTGGGGGAGAGGTTAGACATTTTGATAAAAAAGAATATTAAAGCATCTTGTGAAGGAGGACAGCAAATTAATTTTGCTGCTATTTAAGTCTAGTACCTGTTGTGTGTGAAAGCATGAATTAAATCAATTTTCAGAAGTCTGGGCAAACCACAAAGACATTATTTCATCATGCAGGTACCCAGAGATATACCTAATTCAAACATGAAACTGTTCACAAAGACACATCTGTACCAGAAATTTGCTTTCATAATTGAACTAGAGTATTGGCCTGAAGCTTGTATTGCTGCCACGGTTGGTGATACAGGGGTTAATTCAAATTTAAATATATCAAGTCACAACAACATCACATCAGTAAAGCTAGTTCTACTTTAAATTGCTAATGTAGACTTAACATATATTATACTCTTAAGAAACTCTTTGTTTCTTCTTATCTCTGAAATTAGTTTTATGATTCTAGATTACTTAATTTACATGCCTAAATTATTATGTGTTATATGGACTCACTAAGGGTAGGATTTACTATGCAGTGAAAAATCAGTTGTATTCCTAATTGAGGCAGTTTAAGAGAGGTCTCCAATTTACATGGACTCAGATGCTACAGTGTTGCAGGGTGAAATACAATGCCATGTTCAAGGAGATGGTGTAGTGCTTTAACCAAAGACACAAATCTTCACATTCTGCTTGGTCCCACATGATGATGTAAGATAAATATTGCTAAGCTACGTTTGGAGTGCATGCACATACACTGATCATCTAAGACATGGGGGGAAAAAAATGTCCTTGTGGTGGTTTTGTTGGATTTTTTATAGACTTTTAAAGCTTTATTTTTTAAATAGACATATCTCCTTCAGTCCACCATAAGCATAACTGAAACACTCTTTGACATGTTTCTTTAAATCTCCCCCACTTGTGCCTATAAATCACACAAATGGTCAATTTTCTGCTGTTATTCATACCTGTGCTTAGCAGCGTTTTTGGTGGAGAAAATCAGCTCAACACAACACATGGCATTTCTGTAACAGAAGAATCTGGGAATTTCCACTGCCTTGTCCCCCATACCTGCCCTCAGTAGGAATTTGTGTACAGCACAGTGTGAGTTAGAGGCTCTGTCTATCAAGTCACTATGGAAAGGAACACTGACTATTTTTCAGATGTCACCACTAATTTTGTGCTCAGGGTCAACTATTTAAAAGGAGACACAAACATTTAGGCATTGCTCAGCCTTTGGAAATAGCTGCAAATACAGGTAAATATCCAGACAAAATTCTTTTGGCTAGAGTGTTTCTTTTACCTCTTCCTGTTCAGAATGCTTTAAGATTTTTTTAAGGGTACAGAATATAGTTCATTTACTCTAACTTCACTTGTCACTAGCACAATGAGTTAACCCAACTGAAAACACAGGGGATGATAATAGAAAACACTTCCACTATATACAAACTTTTTGTGAGTCTGAATATGTTTTTAAATACATAGCAGTTTCCATGTGAACTTATAGAAGAGAAAGAGAAATTCAGAACATTTGAGGACCTACTAGTATTAGGTAGCCATAACCTCTCTGATAAACACAAGGGAAAACACACACACTCCTGTTAAACTGTTTCACTTTCCAGTTCCATTATAGAAATATCTTTTATACAGTTTACAATTCTGGGGTCTCTCTATTATGAAACATGTTCCTTTTGCAAGGTTTTTTTTCAAACCACTACTAATAAAATAATCTCTATTTTGAAAACCTGGCTCAGCAACGATGATTTAATTTACTTTAGGTAATTTTTATTCATTGGCACAAAACACTTGACCGAAGAACATGAATTTGAAAAAAGAAATTAGCTCATCTAAGAGTGTTTTCCTATAGAAGAGCTGTAGTCGTTTTTCCTACATACTTTAGCAAGGAAAAAAGTTAAATCACTTAAATTTTCTTTCTTCCAAACACTGACACTTTTTTAACTGATACTCAGTTAAATTTCAGTCTCAAATATTGGCAAAAATGTCTTTAGCTGTAAGATGTCAGAGACAGGTTCCTTTCTTTCCTGGTAAAAGTCAAGCCCAGTTAGCAGCTCCACATCACGAACACGTGCAGAATGAGCCTGAACTCTTTCTTCAACCCATTCAGAAGGTGTCTTATTTTCCTGCCAAAACAAACAAGAATAATGTTCAAACACAAAAAAGGCACTCTGTTGTTTGGTGGTAGTGTTAGGCAATAACCAGTGTTTAAACTGGTTTAACAGACTAAAGGCCTCCAGTTGGTAAAACTTCATTCAGGTTTTCCTAGACATCTTTACAGCCTTGCATTTAGAGATTTCATTTAAACATAATCAAATGGATGTTCCCTCTCCCCACCTCCAAAGTAACAGTGAAGCAAAATTATGCTGAAATGGCAGGTATAACTTGTAACTACAAAGTACAGTTGAGTCATGTTTTAAACACACAAGTAAGGTAACTTTTAGTTACGGTATAAATTAGGTGCAGTGCTGAGGCTAGCCAAACAACAGGCACCTGACAACCTGAACAAAGTCCTTGACAGCAGCTCAGTCTTGATTGTTGGACAGCAATAATAATTGCTAGATAGATAGGGAAAACAATGGAAATGTAGCCACTAATCAATCGCAAATGTTGCTGTTCAATTCTTTTACTACAAAGATATTTTTACAAACAAATGGTAATTTGATATCTGCTTCTGGCACAAATGGCACTAAATTTGCGTCACTGCAAGACACAATGGATATGAAGTGCAATGATATTTGGGGTTTGTGGCTGAACTTTAGAAAAAACAGAAATAACTTTATTCTAAAGTATAAAGACTAATTCATTCAAATTATTTATTTTGTATATCTAGTCAACTCTCAACTACCAAAAAGATCACTGAGCAGTTGTGGATTATCCACACCACAAGTGAGGAGACACCCAAGCTGTTTCTAAGAAGCAGAAGCTCACATCTTTCTGGAGTTATGAGTTCAAAGTTATAAATAAACTACAATTGTATTGCTCTGAGGGCCAGTTCAAGTTTGTGCAGCTATACTTGCATGTGGGAAGACTCTGTAATACACACATTGCACTAAGAAACCTTCTGCATCCCAGAGTTTATGGGATAAGACACTCAGCTGGCTCAACATCTTACACTGAGCTAATTTATTTTGTTACAAAACATGAGATTTACACTGTTAGTGATAAGCATAGATTTTATTTAATTAAAGTATGAAATTCATCTGCAGAATGATCCATCTAAATGCCTACTGTCTAATTTCTGATAAAGGTGGAAAAATGGATTGAAGGGATTCTTCTAGCTACATTGAGGGGTGTAACCCTCTGGAGTAAGATTATCCTGCAGCCTTCCATAAAGTGATTTTATCACCTTGTTGGCTGTGCTGCTGTTCTCAGCCCTTCTCAGGTGGCAGCATTTCCAAGTCCTCTTATCAAACCCTCCTTTCCTTTTCTTCCTTGCTTCCTATCAGCTCATTTGTTTCCAGCTAACTCCCCCGGAGCTTCCTGCTCTCCTAGTCATTGCTTTAGCTGTCAACTCAAGGGTAATGAATTAATTAAACACTTAAACTTCTCCAGAGGACTGGATTCCACTGGGAATCAGTTCACAAAGCTCATTGGCACACAGGAGCATAGGACTATACTTACAGCACAGCTTTCCATGTTGTCAGGTCGATGAGGAATGATAAAAGACAAAGCATCCAAGGAGCCTGAACAGTTCAGTGGTGTATAGGACCTGTTCTTGCAGCTAGTCAGAACCACAAAGTAATGGGTTGGGACAGGGATTTCTGTATTGTTTACATGCCTACAAAGCAAACATTAATTAAAGGATTTATCTAGATATCAAGCATTAAAACCACTGATGCCATTAGTAATTTATAGAACTTATCTCAGCACAGACCTTTCACTACTATATGACTTTTGTTTATTTTATAATTGAAATAAATATCTGATGGGATAGACAGCCTCACTTTGTTTCATTAACAGCCAAACGCACATGGATTAGTCCTTCTGTTACAAGCAATCCCACAGAAACCAACAGGATTGCTTATGTGGTCAACACTCTATTCTGCCAAAGCCAGAGATCTCTACATCTGGAACAGGCAGGATAGAGCATCATATTTGTCCTTCAATAAATTAAGACTTTCAAACACATGGAACTGAATTAGAGAAAATTGATGAGAAAATTAGCTTCTGGCTCCTTGCCAGCAAGAAATGCCAGAATGATGACTTGTGGCTATGTGCTACAGAAACCAGTTTAGGATACCTGATTGAAAATGTTTTTGCCCTCCTTTTCTGGCTATTCTGTAAACATGGTCATTTTTGTGTACAAACTTGTGAGGAGCTGAACACTCCCCAGATTTGCTGTACATCTTCAGTATTCAACAAAACACCATCACTGAAATCATTATACTGCTTCTTATGAGTGACTAACCATGCTGAATAAAACATGGTTATTTCAAACTGTAGACAACATTATGTGGTTGACAGAGTATTACAGCATTTTGCTTGGAAGGAAGTTCTAGTCTCTCCTCCCTTCCACCCTCCTACTTCGTGGCAAAGCTGATTTTCCCATTCTCAAACCATTTTGACAGATGTGGTATTAAGTCTAGCCTTGAATAAAACATCTTCAGTGACAGATTCAGCTGTGCAGATTTCCCAGCATTTTTCTACTGCATAAATGTTCTTACTGTCACAAGGCATTTTCCCTATATTTGGAACAACCAAAGTTGTTTGTTCTTATTCTGTTTTTTTCCTCCTTCTGTCCTTATTCAGTAACATAAATAATTGGTCTTTATCTTTTATATTTCTCTTTAAATGTAAGTCTTCTCTTATTCCTGTTTCTATACAGAGATGAATTTTTAAATGTATTTTGTCATGCTACCAGAGCTTACTAAAATGTACTGAGAACTTGTCAGACTTTCAAGAGACTTGTGTAAGCCATAGCCATGAAAAGGTGCCACTCAGGAATGTTACATGTTACATTCTCAGTTACAAGATTCAGTGAAGGCAAACACAGAAACCTGGTCTTTGATAAAACACATCAGTTTGAGACAACAGGGAGAAACAACAAACAGGTGAGTGAGCACAACATGAAAGTGAGAAAATTATGCTTAAACACAGCTTATGCATATTTAAATGTCATATAGTCTCCCAGTATTTCTGTTGCAGAGGCCCAAAAATCCAGGCATAAGCTTGGGAAGTAAGTTACTGATCTGCATCTGTGCATGTGTACATAGACATACATGTAACAGCAAAGCTCTTTTCTCTTTACTGGAATTTCAATGTACACAATCCTGTATCTCCTTGCAAGAGTATTTGCTGTTGTATGAGTAACAGTGGAGGTAGTATTATAAAAGGAATACTCCATTCTCCAGGGTCCTTGTTTCCTGTTCTTTTTTAATACAAGTTAGTTTGTGTGGAAATATAATGGAAAATAATCTGGAGTTGAACTGCTGGCTTTTCCATGTACTTACTGCTTAATTTCATCAAGAGTATCAAAATGGCCATCGTAATTGTAATCAAACACTGGTCCACTGATCACGTTTACTCCGTTCCTTTCTCTAGCATACTCCTGAAGAAGCACATTATGGAAATAGTCCCATATGTCTGTCATTAAAAGAAAACATGAGCATATTTAACATAAATTTCAAATTATTTCACCACTAAATAAAAATAACATATTTCCTTTTTCGCTATGGATGAATAATAAAAAGTTCCAAACTAAACTGCCTGTGAATCAACTCTTTGTTTCACAAAATTTGGATTTCATCAGAAGGGACACACTTCCCTCACCACTGAAAGAGGCATGGCAAATGTTATTGTAGCCCTGCAAGGACTATTGCACTACTGGAGATAATGCATTCAATCTGAAGCTCAAGCTACAGTTCTAGAGCTGAGAGGTCATTAATTTCTGGCCTATCTGCTAGCACTTGCAACTGTGCCAATTAGTAGGAACTGAGATAATGGCTTTGTGAGAGGAATACAGAACTTGTGTCAAATATGACTAGGCAATTTGGCTTATTTCGCAGATGTTATTTGAGAAAATACAATTTGTAGGATATAGATTATTGAGACTATTTGAATATTTACAGTTATCATGGCAAAAAGAACAGATGGGTTTGAGAGGTAGAGGGCATCTCCTATTGATTTACTTCTTGCTTATGGTCCAGAGTAACTTCTTGTAAGTTTAAATCTCTTGTAGAGCTTTCCTTGGAAAACTGGATTTTTCATAATGTCTTTGATTTACTTGGAAGATTAATGCCACTTAGCTTTTCTGGATCTGTGTTTTTTATATTACATGAGTGAATGAATAAATTGAGGTCTGAATGCATTAGAAAGATAGTTACATCATTGCTTTCCCTCCAGCTTTGTCCTTATGCAATTCCTCTTTCTATTCTTTGTCTAAGAAAATTAGCCTAGGCCTAAGAGTAAAACAGGATGATATGCAGCTGTAGAAAATTTCTTATCGGCAATTATGAACAAATCTGAGTCAGGCTGGATGGGAGAAGATAATGTAGCTTATTGCTCTTCTGTAATAGAAACATCTGTCTGAAGTAAATATTTCAACATTAATATTGTCTAGTTTGAGTTTCTTCTTGATGAAACAGGCACTGTTTCAGGACATTGGTTACAAACTTTGTCCTGTCTTGAGACCTTGCAAAGGGAAAGTAAAAGTGCCGCTCTCATTCACCTTGAGCGTTTCCACAAGAGGATGTTTTCATGAGAGTTAGCATTTCATGTTAGGACAGCACACAGGAGATTAAGAGAAAATTCAGAACTCAACAGGCACATCTAAGCAGAGGTCATAGAGGACTATAGATAGAAAATATTTTCACTTACATAAGTGCATTGTCAAATTTCACATATCTACTTTTTAAAAGTCTTAAATACATTTGCACAAGGTCTGGATATACTGCAAGCTATGCATTAATGTTTTTAAGTCCTTGTCATAGCTTTATCAAATCCAGAACCATAATTACAGAAAGTTAATAAATTGATCAAAACTTTACAACCTACCTCTGAAAGCCCTATACATGGGAACAATATTGCTGGTGAGTAAAGCATCATACTGTTCAAGAGCAGATGAATTGAAGTCTACATAAAAGAACAAAGTACAAATTAATGAAATACTATACAACAACAAATTTGATTGATATGTCACTATAAATTTCAGGTACCTGTAATTCAATTACATTTTACATTCGAGCGTGAGTGTATGATCCTAGAGCAAACATATCTCCAGATTTATTTGTACAATCTGTCCAATAAAGTAATTAGCAAATCTGACAATAGGACATGAATTTCCATACAGAGCACGAGGGGCAGCCCTTCACTCCCTCTTTCCAATCAGTTTTAATCACATTCAAGTCGTTCCATTTTTAAAGAAAAAGTTAAATGTGCTAAAATGAAAATATTTAGGTGTCAGTCCTGCTTTTGGTCAGTCTGCAAACATTGGAAACCTTTTTCAGCCCAACATGCATCCGAAGAAGTTTGTTTTGGTGTTTGGGTATATGTTTAAACATAAACCCACATCCAGCTGATTAAGACTTTCTAAGCTCTAGCTATAAAAAGAACTATGCTCACTGGGAGGATAGAGGAAACTGCGGGTGAAGGTCAGCCCTTCTGGGTAGTTGGAACAATTTTGGCTCCGAGCAACAGGGATTCTAACATCAGCCCGCAGACAGTCTGAAACAGTGGGAGGAAGAGGAGATGTGTTTTCCTGTGAAAAGGGAAAAAAAGAAAAAGCATTACACCCACAGCTGTGGCTAACCCAATGCTTTGTATGGTTTTAACTTTCTAGAATGGACTTCATTGAACCTTCTCCTATTTTCATAGTGAATCAGGTCAATGCAAGTAATGGACACTGATGTTTTCTGCCTGGTGTTTTTCCTCTACTTCTTTTTTTAGGTAATTCAGGGAAATCCTTATGCAGCATGTAAAATTGTAGTAGCAAAATTAGGTTATACCTTAGGCAAAAACAGGTGACAAGTTTGACTCATTCATCACTTTTACATATTTCTGGAAACATAAACTTGATGTCACACCCTCCTGGAAAGCAGCTTGTATATAAAGATGACGCTATCACCTCATCTTAGCATCTGAGGATGCTATCTCCATAATAAGAGCCTGTGGTGCTGAAGAGCTAAAGCTCAATAAATTCATAGTAAATTCAGAACATTTTACTCCCCAGATTCACTAACTTCAACTGAGGCATGTTAACACGCACACTAACTAAGATCTGTCCAAAAGTGATTCTGATTAATATAATGGTTTCTATAACCTTTACTTTTTTTTTTCTGTAACCTTTTCTATAACCTTAATTGCAATTTTATTATATAGCATTAACTAAAACATCAAAATATGCTTTTCTGTGTTTAACTGCATTTTCTTTTTCATACTCATTTACATGTAATTTATTTTCTTTTTGGTAAGAATGGAACATATTTATCTGCTTTATACCTTTATAAACAGTAGTTAAACATCTAAATTTATTTTTCAGTACATTGTTTATTTGATCATAAGCAGAAAAAAGAACTGGGATGTTCTTCTTGTGCTTCTTTGTACTCCTTGATTCAATATCTTTATCTAATTTCATGAGAATTCCTGTAGATGCCCATGGTCAGGTTGTATATTAATGGAAAATACATATACCACATGAAATGAGACAAAAGACAAAAGACTGCCTCTGCCATTGGAGCAGATAAACTGTCATGTCAAGCAAATCTACATCCCAATACAAAACTGATATCCAATTAATTTGAGCAACCTGTCCTTTCTAGTGTCCAAATCAATAAGGAAGGGTTAGTGAATCAGGGTCACTGAAGAAATCAGTATTTTAAACTTAATAATTGAGCTGTGATATTCAATGTCTTCAATTTCTGTATAGTCTCTGAAGTGAAACCTGAATCAAAGTATCAAAGGTCTGAGTAAACATGCAAGGACTGTCCTGAAGAGAACTTCATTCTTCTCACTAACCAGGTCACACCTAATGTTACCCAAATACAGCAGGGTATCACTTTTGACCTACCTCATGAATCTGGGTTATTAATAGCATTCACATTTTCTCCACCTTGAAGTGATGAGGACACCACTCAACTCTCTTCTTATTTCACAATTCTTGAAGCTAAATATATGAGCTATGAACTCTAATCCAAGTGCCAAGGCAAGAGGACAGTGTTTTTAAGAGTTGTCTATCCATCACATATGGAATTTATATAACTATCACATATGGTTTATATAATGTTATATAAACCCCCTTTTCACAAACAACCCCATACATTTAGGAGATGAAGGCTGCTCATGGCTATTTCTGTCGGACATCACAGGAGAAAATTCTCCAACTGAAGAAACTCAAATTCATAATGGATCTATGAACTCTCAAAATACTGAAAAGCAACCACTCAAGAATATTTCAGCTTGTTTTTTTCAAGGATCTACAAGTCAGCAAGCAAACAACATCAAATCTGTTGAGAGATGAGAATGGCTATGTCTGTGTCACCTTTTAGGACAATGAGCTATTAACCTTTTAGTAACAGCGAGTTAAAACTGTATTGCTAATACTCGGTGAACTAATACACTCACTCTGCTACAACCTCTCAATTTACTTTACTCAAAACACAGGAATAAGCTATTTTTAAACAGATTGTCTATGAATAAGTATAGAATAAGCCTCAAAGAAGCTGTTGAAAGTGCTCATTTATTAAGAAATGAGATCCTGACAGTGATAGCCATCACCTCACAATTTCAGAATCAGAAAAAAGACATTAAGTGCCAATTCAACAGCTTTAGCCCTTTATACCCTTATCTTTCAGGTCAAAGACCCATAATGTCTTCTGAACAGTTAGAACCCAAAAATGGCTTTGCCTCACATCATGCATTGCCTTTTCTGATGCAAGTTATTGTCTTTTGACTAGCTAACAATTAATGTCAAGAGGCATGAGTTATTTGCATTACATGACAGACTTTAAGCATCTGCTGTGGTCTGTCATGTCAACTTCAGCCACCTCCAAGAATCTTTTTTCAGTAGTCAAGAAAAAAAACCAGTAAACCACAGAAAATAAAACTCCCATATTCCCAGTGCACGGAGCTTTAGTTCCAAAAATCCCAGTGGTTGATACAAGTTTCATTGCTGTTTTCATCCAGCATAGATTAGATGATTATACATTTTAATATATGTTTATAGTAAATTTCAGTGATTCTACTAAGCTATTTAAAAAGCAAAGCTATTTAAATGCAATTTTCTGCAAGAAAATCTGCCACTCTCCCTGGCAGATGTGTATAAAACCCCAAGAAAATGAATGTCCTTCAATCTCAAATTTTCCTTTGACTGAGGATACTAAGTAACCAAAACTCTATCTGACATAATTTATTGAAGATCTGTAACTATACATTATTTACAATATCCCTGATTCTTATATCACATGCAGGTGCATTAATACTGTGCAGGCTTGATCAGCCAGCCCAGTTTCAAAACTTCCAAATCACACAAAACCAGCAAACCTCAAGCCTGCAACATCTATTTTACTGTTTAAACCCTTCTCTACAGCTACCTAATGTCAAGAAAAGCCACACCTTACTAATTTCTGTGGAAATTTCTGCGCAGGATTTATCCACAACATAAATAATTGAGGATGAAAATTCTGTAGGAATAGCAATTTTCTGTCATTCTCAACTACTGTAGCCAAAGCTTACAGTCAAAAGCATTATCTCTATCCCCCTGTCCTTCCACTGCTGTTATAACTTACAAAGTTTTTTTCTTTTGATTAGTACATGTTGTATAAAAAATCATGATGTCAGCTTACCATGTAAGGAAAGCCAGAGTGAGCTCTCACAATTAAAACCTTTCACTGCTGTGCCTCTGAGAGTAATACAGAGGAAATTTATTATTTCCTATTCTTTCTGTAGAAAACATACATCACTGTATTAAAGTCTGCTGTGAACTATTAACCCCCAACACTTCAGTCTCAGTCATTCACTTATTTCCATAATGTTGCATAAACCAGTATAAGAAACTCCCACAAATATGTGTTTCTGTTGATTTAGATGCTATATTGTATGAGAACTTTGTTTATACACTTCTTTTCCAATTGAGAATTTGTTTTTCAACAAAGGAAAATGTCTGAAAAGTTACTCGCTTTTTTTGAGCTTTTTGCTGCTGGTGCTGAAATAAAAAGACCCCAGCTCTGGTGGTACGTTTTAATATCTTCAAAACAAAATCAGAAAAAAACCTGCCCACAATTAACTGCTTTATGAAAGTAGTGCACTTTCATAGTAAGCTGTAAGAGCAGATCTTCAAATATGATAAAGTAAAAATAATCTTTGGTGAAACAGACATTTGTTTCACTAGACTTTAAGTCTTCCTAGAGTTGGATTTGTGATCCTTCACTCAGATTGTGAAAAATTCATATAAAGTACAGAGTAAAACTTTCTGAAATACTAACATTCTAGTTGCATATATTTGATTGAAATCATTTCCCCATATTTGTACTGATAAAATAAGAAATCATGTAGACATCAATGACTTCTCTTCAGACAGAAAAATTGGTCTAAAGTTATTTCCTCAGAGCAACTTAGAAAAAGAGTCAAATTATAGGAGGAATTAAGTCCATGAATGTCCACTCGTTTACTGACCCTGAAAACTCAGGCAATTTATTCCAGAGCCACAAACCCTCAAACTCTCAGAGGTTCATTCAGCTATAATTACGTTTCTCATGATATCATGTAACAGAGAACAAATAAACAGAATGTACACATGCATTAATACAAACTAACTTGCCAAGTTGTACGAAGGTTTGTTGATAGGAAAAAGATAATGAAATTAATAGGAAAGCTTAAAAGCTTCTGATTTTGAAAATCACAACCTGCTTTTCCTCAGGCAATGACAGGGAAGTTGGAGCCCTGTCTTGACAGCTTATCCCTTTTACCAAACAGGCTTAAAGGAGTCAGCTTACCAACAGCTTGATTCTTCTCTATCTTTTGTGTCCCTAACAGATGTCCATTCCCACCTTTTTAAACAGTATTTTAAGATAGCTGAAACTTAAAAGATATCAAAGACGTTTTTTCTTTTTCAGACATAAGGGCCTGAGTCACATGATATCCACTAGTCCTTAACCAGGATTCCTGATGAATGAAACACATTTTCTATCCATTATGTTGCATATTTAAGAATAGTATGGATATTTGATAACTTACAGGCTTGTTCACAGTGTATGCAGTCCACAATGGCATCCAGATATCATAGCTGTACCCACTCACGTATTGATGATGCGAAAGGAGGCAGTAGACATTTTTCTTCTGAAGAACTCTGGGTCTCCCATATGGCAAATGATATGAGTTTGCCTCGTTTACTAGAATTTAAGCAATAATTATTGATTCATTCTTCTGTAAGATTTTGGATGGCACAAAGGTTTAAAAAAGCAGAGAAAAATGTAAATTAAAACATTAATAAAAACAAATAAAACCAACAGTAAGCATGGGCATGTGTTTCTTTAAGGTCTTAGCTTCTGAGTAGAATAAAAAATGGAGAAAATAGTTTTCATATTATGTTTAATGTATAATAGTCAATGTAATATATCAGACTTGCAACTTCTTGTTTCTTTGCTCTTTCATACCAATATAAATCTTTTGAACTTGTCTTGCCAGTGGACTGAAATTTACATCCTATTTGGCTAGGAAGCATTACAATGTTTCCTCAAATTTCCAGAAGCCCCATAAAAAAGCACAGAGAAATATCTATGGGAATTTTTGATCAGAGAAAGGCAAAATTACTGTCACAAGGTGGGGAACAAGTGTTACGGCATATAGCCCGCCAGTGCTCAGGCTTTCTCCAAAGACCACTGAAACCTGTAGAGTTTTTTCAAAGATTTTAACGGCATTCAGATCCAGCTCCTATGCACAAATGTTGTTATAACAGCCACAATTAACATTTTTTTAAAGAAATGCAAAGAAAAAAATAAGTTATGTTCCTGACTTGGCTTTCCTCCTTCATTTTAATTGTAATTAACATAACAAAAATTCCCACTAAAACCAATAATACAAAATCTAAACCAGGCATAGATTTAAGAATATTGCTGTCCTTTTCTTTTCTTGCTACTTACTTTCTTCTGTGGTGAGATTTAACCTCTCATTTAGTACTGCAATATTTGATATCTGTAAAATATAAGAGAGTCATTCAGAATAAATCCATAGTTTAAAAAAAACCAAAGAAAAGCGAACACACTTGACAAAGATTATTAAAAGATCCCAGAATCCCCTACTTACATTCACGCATGTGCATCCCAGGTCATCTATGGGAATCAGACGGGAAACTGGACATGAAGAAGGAGATGAATCTTCTTCTGCATGTGAAGGATTGTAAAAAGGTTTTTTTAAGAGATGATTCAAGCTGCCATGTGTTCCATTGTTTGGTGCTGGTGCAATATGCAGCAAATCTGTTGAAATATTTGAAATTTACAAACATATTTTAAAGCTATGTTAAGACTAAAATAGTATTGTTAAAAGTCATAATCTTTCCAATTCTATGCATTTCCTATGCATTCATTCTAAATATAGAAGAAACAGCTTATCCAGTTATCTGAACTACTATGGTAACTCCTATCATGAACTTGCAATTCCTAAATACAAAGCTTCATTGCTATATTCCACTGCATGAAGACTTGGATTTGAGTGCTGTTGATACAGTTTTATACATTGCCATGACATTCATAAGTTTGGATGATTTAATGCAGAGTACAAATATGATTGCCTATGCATGACATTGCGAAGCGTACTAGCCTATTGCATTTTTGTGTGATGCCTTAATCCATATTTTCTAAGGCACACACTTCCTAATTGCTCACTGCTGGGACTCCAATGGTCTATCTTAAGTTATGAGCAAGAGCAGTAACTCTCTACAAGATTTCTTATACCAGAATTATTCCACAGACATTTTTTCAACAGCAAGTCCAAGTGGCAGGAGAGCTTCTCTCTGATTCTTTAGTGGACTCTTGCAACCAAATAACAACCTTCAAAGCAGAACAATTTCTGGCAGTTAATTTTTAGCACTGTACAGAAGGCAAAAGAGCATGGCTTCAGTGTTTTGTGTGGAAAAACTAGTTTCTGAATGAAGTCACTGAATTTTTAGTTACTCTTCTTTTAATTTTTACAACACTGGTATTTGAAAACACTGTTGGTTATCATCTAAAGTACTGGATTGTTTCTACCCACCACACATAAGGTTGTAAACCTCGATGTTTTCAAAAGCATCCACTTCTGTTTTCTCTTTAAAGCTTGGGCCATATGCTAAGAATATAGCCTAGATTGTAATAAAACAAAAGTTGTTACGTAAAGGAATCCCAATTCAAAAACAATTCAGTTGCATTTTATGGGAACAGAGACATTGGAACAAAATATAGTCTTTTAACAGTCATAAAAGTTAAAATACAGGATTGTCCTGGTAAAGAAGGCAAATTTTGCCCATTGTATATAATTTGAAGAAAAATGCAAAACAGAAATTCATATCTCAGGATACTTTAAACTATATAATGAATCTGGGGGCGCAGTTGTTCTTTAATATTTCCATGCATACATAGGAAAATTATTGTTTGCTATGCTTCAAATTCACATTTTTATGTTTTCATTGCAACAGCTGGTAGCAGTGCCATTTCAGCAAATGCAGAGTTATGACACTCGCAGATCCCATCTCAAGGCTAATACTGAGAAAGAAATACAAGCACTTGGGGGCTGCGGTTTGTGGTTTGAATACATGTTGCATGCTCATGTCTTTGGGTCACTTAAGAGCCTATAGCCATGGCTAAAGCAAGGAGCAGGGAACTTGGGAGACCCACCCCAAGCCCAGCAGAGATCTGCCTCAGTACCACCAATAGCACAATGTAGTGCTGGGCAGCCCTTGCTGGGACCTGCAAGCATTGTAGCAGAACACTGACACTACTTACAGTCCCATATTAGTTTCTACTACTTTATAAGCCTCCTGAGCTGTCTGCCATAAGATACAGGAAACATGACTAAACAGGACAATGATCTGTTCTAAAAAAATATTCTTACATTCCCATAATAGGAAATGGATTTTTAATTTATTTTTAAAATATGATATTAAGACATTTTGCTCCTTTATAAAGAAAAAAATTTCCTCAGTGATTGTGCCACCAGCGTAAGGTTATCCGTGACTAAGCTTTTCATGTTAATCAGAATTTACCTTTTCTTTCCATACAAACATTCAGCACCGTTCTGATCAGTATATTGACATATGGTTTTAATACAGTTGTGAAGATCTTTGGTTGGACTCGATGATCTTAAAGGTCTTTTCCAACCAAAACGATTGTATTATTCTATGATCTGGAAGAATATGATTCTTAGGCAGAGAATGTGGGACTAGTAGTGGCATGCTTGACCTTACTTAAAGGGTCACATCACAGAAAGTACATGAAAAACCAAAAGTTCAAGACCTCAAAATTTTTCACTGTAACCAGAAGTGAAAATGCGATGACACTGCAATACAGGCTATACTAACATACAGGTGGTACTAGTGACTTTTTTGCTCTGATGATATGATTAAGTCTTGTAAGATAAGCAGAAACAATGAGATTTAGTCTATTTGAGCACACAGGCTCAACTGAACTCTCAGAGCCTATGGAGATTTTTCAGTCATTGCTTCAGTAGAAAAATGAAAGAATCACAGAATCACAGAATGTTAGGGATTGGAAGGGACCTCGAAAGACCACCTAGTCCAACCCCCCTGCTGGAGCAGGAGAATTCAGTGTCCCATAGCTAAACATGGTATGCTTGGTTTACTGTAGTCTGTCTGGCTCCATGGAGTTAAGGTGAGCCCAGACAAGTTTTACTGCAGGATCCCAAGAAAGCAGGCCTCATAGACATTGATAAGAGGCAATACAAATATGTGGACCCAGTATGTGTTCACAGTTTACACGTCTGGGTGACACAGAAGAAAAAGCACATTGCAAAAACTATCATATAGTCTATATTTTGGTGGTTCACCTAACACATTCTAATTTTCTATATAAGAAGGTGCAAAACTTGAACAGAAATCACCTTACCTCCATACTTTTAAATTCGTTGTTATAGCCATGGTTACCTCTATCACAATATGTGTAACTTCTATCCCTAAGGAAATATCATCATATAGTGTAAATAAATATGGCACAAAGAGAACCGGTTAATAACAGTCATCCTGAATCACTGGACTCTGGATCATGTCTTAAAAATTGACTAGCGTAATATTGTAGTATTTTTTGCTCATCCAGTGTTCACTTCAGTGAAGATCTCTTTCTCCTGTAACAGAGATTGCTATGGACAGAAACAAATTACCCTAGGTAGGTACTGAGTGTGCAGTGAATCAAGGTTTTCAAAACAAATTTTTAAAAAATGGCTATTTTTGAACTGAGGCCTTCACCTACAAGTTTCAGAACAAGCATAATCTCCTTAGGAAGAATTTCAGTTACATCGTGTGATATCTGCATTTTAATAGAAAACTTGTAACAGGAAAACACTGATGTTAGCCTCTGTGGAACGATATAAATAACACTGCAAAAGATTCTGCTTTACAAGACAGTGCATTTTCATCATAGGTTCTAAAGGGCGCAGGAGAGGTGCAGATGTGTGTGTGGGTTATAGAATTAATAACATGTCAGAATAGTCTGACTTATAATGACTAACACTTGTTGTAATTTACCCGTTGCTGAGATACATGGAAAGATAAAGAGGTAGTCATCCCATACTGATTCAGTGCACAGTCAAGCACATATATCCTGTTTTCAGAGGCCAAGAACATTTGAACATAGTTAAATAAAAGGTGAGAATAAGATTTTTTCAGGGGCAGTTTCTTTTTGTATGTCCAGGACAATTATTTGGTTGCAGCAAAACAATCAATCAAGTCATATATGATCAGGCATTTTCTACTATTTGAATGGTCTTGAAAATCCAAGTCAGCTCATGCTTCTCCTACTGTAACACTGCATCTCAGTAACTACAGTATTGCTACTAACACCACAGGCTTTGTATTGAGTTTTCAAAGCCTCAGGACTAAGGCTTGTCTGAACTGCTCTTGACTTGCTCAGAGCTATTTTTTTACTGTTTAGGTCTTACAGCAATTTTTTGTAATGACAAAGTGGTTGTGTCTAATTTGTTATCTTATCAGCTTATCTTTGCATAGCAAAGACAAAGTTTTTTATATAGATAGCAGTAACAATTAGTTGTTCTGTGTAGAATGGAGATGTCAACACTAGAAAAAACTCACCAATGGCCAATTAAAGAAATACAGATCTGGAACTGAGCAAAACCAGACTTGGAGGTAAGAAAGGGAACAAAGATGTAAAAAGTCAAATGCCATGTTATATATAACAGTCTAGTGAACTGAGATTTAATGTTAACTTGCAGGCCAGTGAAGAATGAGCAAGCTGCAGTGTCAGCATAGGTACAGGAAGGACCCCATTCAGATCACAGTGTGAGGAAGAAGAAACATCAACATTATATTCCTCTTGATGAAGGACTCATGCTGATTGCTGGCTGTATCCACACATGCACCAGACTGAAGCCATCAACCTTAGGACTCAGAAGGGCAGTGGAGGAGTGACCACAACACCATGAAAAGGGCTAGATACTAGGAAGGCTTTATGTAACAATTTTAACTGCATTGAGACTTGTTCAGTACAGTAGTATTATTTTTTTATTATTATTTTTTCTTCCATTTTTTTTCTGTAAAAAATTGATCTGGAGTAATGATGACTCTTTTATTAGACTGTTAAGATTTGAATCACACTAATAATACATTCTTGGCTTTACGTATGAGGCGTGTTTCCTTTTTACACATCGTAAGATTTTAAATGTAACAAACATGAAAAAGTCTAAAGCAAAACAGGAAATGAGGCATCTGTGAAGGAAATTAAAAGGATGACAATAGGATGAAAAATACAACAGTCACAAAAATTATGTTACCTCACAGCCAGCCACTGTCGATCCACCAAAAGATGAACTTTATCAATACGAATGCTGTTAGCATAGTGGAATCGTTTTGGCAAGTCAGGCGTCAGATAAGGCTTGAAGTGCTGAGGAGATCTTTTGCACTGTGCAAGAGGAGAGAGCCCAGTCATGAGTTTTGCTTAGCATCAAAAATAAACTCATCATTCAAAATTACCACAAACACCTTAGTGACAGGAATGTAAGCACAAAGCACATTATTCACAGATAGCTTCAAGGAGAACCTGCAGATCTCATCCTTGGCCCAAGAAGCAATGAAAGGAAAAGCAGCTTTCTTGTAGCTGTTTGAAAATTTTCTCCGCGCACAGTATAACGTGTAGCAAGTTCACAGACACTGCCATAAAAGTACTCCTAAGGCTGAAAGGCATTTAGTAGCAATGTTCAGTCCATATATCCATACTAATGTCACTGCTGTCTAGTATGTAAGATGACATTCTAAAAGAGAAAGTTTCCTGGCAGTTTATTTCTGCCATCTTCCATTATTTTACCATTCAATAAATAACAAAGAAAAACAAGTATTGAAACATAGCACAGTCTAAGGTTTTAGTTGCAAGACTGAACAAGTACTCTCATGCTGTGCAAATGTCCAGTGTTAGCTAAAGGCCTTAGCTTTCATATTCACATTTAATGTCTTAATATAACTATTCTGTAAGCAGCCATGCCATGAATCAGTTTGGCATTGAGAGCCTAACGACAACCATATGACATACTGCAAAGATTTAACCCAGGGGTCCTCAAACTACAGCCCGCGGGCCAGATACGGCCCCCCAGGGTCCTCAATCCGGCCCGCCAGTATTTAAAGAAGTAAAAATAAATATTTTCGAAGTCACAGAGGAGCTTGCTGCACTGAAAAGCATCAAAGGAACAATGACAGGAGAGGATATCTATGAGAAAGTTTGCCAAACTATGAATGATTTGGAGCTGGACTGGGGTAAACTATTCCGTGTGACAACTGATGGTGCTCCTAGCATGGTGGGATCCATGAAAGGAGTGGCTGCACGCATTAACAAAGAGATGGACAAACGCAACCATTCACATCCAATAGCCATACACAGCATCATCCACCAACAAGCACTGTGCTGTAAATCACTGAAGCTGGACTCTGTCATGAAAATTGTGGTTTCTTGTGTTAACTTCATTAGAGTTCATGCACAAAACCACAGACAGTTTCAGGAATTTCTGTCTGAGCTAAATGTTGCCTATGAAGATATTCTGTACCACACAGAAGTCCATTGGCTGAGTTGAGGGAGAGTTTTGAAATGATTTTATGACTTACTTCCACAGGTTTATGATTTTATGTTTTCTAAAAACAAAGAAGTACCAGAGCTCAAAGATGCAGAATGGAAATGGCACCTTGCATTGCTGACAGATGTAACAGAGCTACTCAGCAATTTCAATGCCCAACTTCAAGGAAAGGGGAAGCTCATCTGTGATATGTATTCACATGTGAAAGCATTTCAAGTCAAATTAGACCTGCTCATTAACCAAGTAAAGGAGGAAAACTTCTGCCATCTCCCCACAACTCAAAACCTGTCTGCAGAAAAACCAGCAGTTGCATTCCCAAACAAAACATGTATGGATGTACTAGAAATGTTGCAAAAGGAGTTTCAAATTAGATTTAAAGAGCTTTGTCTCCATGAACAGGACACACAGCTTTTCCGGAACCCTTTTTCTGTTGACATTGAGACTATTGATCTGATTTACCAAATGGAATTGGCCGAACTACAGACTTGTGACTCGCTGGAAGATGCATTCAAATCAAGCAGCCTTACTAATTTCTGTGCATCTCTCCCCTCAGAGACATCTCAGAATCTCAGGAACCATGCACTCAAAACTGCAACCGTCTTTGGCAGCACCTGTGTCTGTGAGCAGACTTTTTCCTGAATGAAACATGTGAAATCTCCAATCAGACCCAGACTCTCTGATGAACACTTGCATCACTTGCTACGACTGGCAGTGACAAATATGGAACCTAACATTGACCATCTCACTAGCCAAAAGCAGGCCCATAGTTCACATTGAAATATTATTTGGTTTTGTTGATTACAAATGTTCTTCATTTTAAATACTACATTCTTTTTCCTGTTTTTTGTGCACTACTACAAATAAAATATGTGCATAGGAATTCGTTCATTTTTTTCCAAACTATAGTCCGGCCCCGACAGTGTCTGAGGGACAGTGAACCGGCCCCTGTTAAAAAGTTTGAGGACCCCTGATTTAACCATATATGGCCATTCCAGCTGGCTGCGAACATCATGGGAAATGTTTCAGAAGTGTTGCTCTTGATCAGGAGTCCAGCACTGGGACAACACAGAACATCTAAGATGCTGAGGGAAGAGCTGCTAGGAAACTGGGTGAGTCAAAGAAGTGGACCTGTTTTACCACACAGGCAGTACAAACTATAGCATGCTTGGAGTCTGATCCGACATCTTTGCCTTTAAGTACTAGAATTGTGTACTCTGCATGGAATTACATTAATATATGAAATGAGAGTGAGTGTACTTGGATAGTCATCAAAGCAGCATAGTGGAATCCAGAAATATGAAATTTTTTTTGTGTTTGCTAGCCCAAGAGAGGAGGTCATTCTACAATGGACAGTCTAATTAAAGGGAAAAATAGAGGAAATCAGCATATAATACGACCTTATGACTATTGATTAGCAAATAATACATAACCCACAACTCCCTTCTCTGCCTCAAACCCTCATTCTAAGAATGGGAAAGGGACAAAATACACAAACTCTAACTGTTTATGAAAAGGAAAGTGTCCTGATACCAGGCTATTCTGTAAGGCAGAGATGTCACATCTCTGTTACTATTAACAGTTGCAGTTTCAACTGGAGTTGAGAACATGCAAATTGTGCTATGCCCCTCAGAGTAATGCTCTTAGATATTACATGCTCTACCACATACAATGGGGTAGGGGATTTAACACTGAAAAAGCTCCTTCTGCTATTCCCAACCATTTATATCCTACTCCCGTGTCTGCTTTGGATGCTAGGGAATAAAGAATGTGTTCTTAGGTATTCTGAATCAAGAAAAAATTAAACAGGAGTGTTCATTGACCTTTGGACTTCACTGGTAGGCAAAAGCTATGTGCAGTATTGCACAACTGAGTTGCTCAGCAGGTTAAAGGAAGACCTCTTGTGGTGATTTATCAGAAATATACCCAGCTGAGACAGCCTGGAATTTTTCCCAAGTGGAAAGCATTTATTCTAAAAGTGTCAGAACATCTGTCTCCTGCTTTGACTAGGACTAACCACAGAATAGAAAACAAGCTGGCAATGAAGGCAAGAAGGGAAAATTATGACAATACACAAAGAGCAAGCAGTTTAAATGTTAACTCACTGTAAATTATAAATGCAAAGAAATACAAAAAGACAACTTTCCTACAAGCATCTTAGTTTGTCTACCACATTTATCCCACATGTATTAACATTTATCTTGAATACTTTTTTTTTTTTTAATATGCACTGTCACAACTTATCATCTTTCAGTAAAAGGAATAGGTTTGGTCTTCCTTTGTTTTGCACTGTTCTGCACTCCTTTGTTTGCACCCTTCCGAGCTCAGCTGTCACAGAGTGTACCCACAAGGAGCGATGTGAGACAGAGACAAGCTTGGACCTGCCCTGAAGTGCTACATCCACACAGTACAGCAGAGACCCAAGCAGAACTACCAGTATGGGGCCCAGTGGTAGTGCAGCATACCTAAAAGCACTGCAAGTACTTAAGTGGTATGTCATAAAAGATCCTAAAAGAGCCATGCTGCCTCATGCCAAAGGTCCATCTTCCCTAGTACTCTGTTTTCCATTGGATCTCCAGAATTTCCAGATACAGATAATTAGAGAAAGTGTGTAAGAACAAGTCAAGTGTCGAATAAACCTTCCTTCTTGTACTTGCTCAGTTTCCTCCAGGCTTCAGGGATTCCCTAAATCAGAGGTTGCTTGTGGATCACGTTTAATAGCCCATCCAGGCCTATCCTCCATTAATTGGTCTAAAATCTCCCCCTCCTATTGATATTTCCAGCCTCTACACCACCCTGTGGCAATGTGCTCTACAATATCATTATCTGTTGTGTAGAAAAGTTGCTTTAACCTAGCCTGGGTGCAGCATTTGTGGCCCAGAGCTAACAGATGTCTATTATCTAAAACATCTCTGTGTTGTATTCTGTTCTATAATGAAGACCTACCCTACTTTCTCCTTGTGAAGTCAGACACTTCTTCTCTTTTACAGTGAAATACAGAGAACTCTTTTGCTCTGAACAGAGATCCCCCATGGCAAACCTTTGTGCACCATCTTTGAACAACTTCCAGAACTGTCTCCTATGGTATACTGGAGTCAGTACACTATTTAAACTGGCACTGTAGTGTCAGTTTTTCACAAACTGATTTTTTGATCAGATTCCTATTAAGAGGAACTATAAGGAAAAAATTAAGAAAATATTTACTTACTGTGAGGTTTTTAACAATTCCTTCTGAGTCAACTGTTAAAAAGAAAATTACATTAATTAATATACATTCAAACAGCTAAAGGTCTAAAGCCTCATGAAAAATATTTCAACATGCTTTTTGTCTGTAAAATTGAATTTTGTTTTTACATTGTGAGGATTATGGTAACCATATCCTTCCACAGATAGGAATGTTACATTTCCATGTGTAACTGACTGCAAGTGTGGTAGCCTGTGGAAGTACCTAGCGCTTCGGGTACATCCAGACAGACTGCAGAAAACTGCCATGGTGATGACTGTTTCCACTTAAAGCTGGCACTTCATCACTTCCTTCTCCCACCTAACCTCTGTTTGAAGTATAACCTTTTTTACATTGAACTGGACCTGAAGCACTCATCTTGTATTCCACTTCCAGCAGCAGTTACAGAAAAAAATCAGTCCCTTAGTACTTTCACCTTCCACATTTTCAAAAAGTGACTTCAACCTTTTGGCATTAGCTTTCTAAAAAACAAATCTGAGCACTTTGCAGGAGGAAAATTCCTTCAGAAAAAGTAAGACCATTAGAGGAAATAAGTCAACAATTACATTATGATTTAGACACAAACAAATCATCATTATTCTCTTTTCTGCTTATTAATCTGCTCCTGTCTGACCTTGACTGTCTTCTACTTAAACCAAGGAAACTCTGCTTTATTTTGTATAAATATTGTGCCTACAAACACAAATATAATTAGAAAAGATAAAAGTACAATGAGATCCCAGCTCTTACGTGAGATCTGCAAGAATTATACCTTTTAGAATACTTTATGAATTCTATAAATTCACTAAACAGAGCACTTCCATGGTTGTACCTCTCTCCAGTCTTTTCTCTGATACGGAAAGTTTTGGGATGGATTTTTTTTTTCGGTCTGGTAGCACGGTACCGTGTTTGAGTCAATCAGCTCACATGGTTTAAATTTTGTGCTCTTTTGTGACACTAGCTAAGGGGCTCAACCAAGGCTTGGGTACCTCTGTGCTAAGATTCAAATTCCATAACTTTGTGCACACAGTTAAAATAGTCACTGCTTCAAAAAGACTGACTCTGCCAATGTTGCACAAGAAATCTGTGAAGATCAATGCACTTAAAGACCTGAAGTTCCAGTTCATAACAATAAAACTATCTTTACTTCACCTTCCCACATGCCAAGAAAATGAAAATCAGAGTCTTCAACAAGCTTTTCTAACTTTCAACTCCATCTAAAGTGGTTGTTCTTCCAAAAGAAACACAAACAACTTCAATGGATGTATAAGCCAGATTAAGTGAAACAGAAAGCTGTTCACTCTGCTGATTACTACTGATTATCCATTTTCCCTGTTTTTTAATTCCTGTTATACTGATTGTGCAAATCCCAGGACTGGTCCACACTCACAGGTAAAGTAGTCCTTTGGAACATTTCTTGCTCTAATGCGAGCTGCAGGCCCAGCATATATGTAGAAATCAATCTGTTGGAAGTAATCAGTCATTAACTCTAATTGTTTGCAGTAGGTCATGTCCATCCCTAAAGAAAAATATAGAAACAATATGTCAGTTAACTATAAAAAAATAGTTATTTTTTTATATACAATATATGTCAAGGAAGATAAAATGAATTGTAAAATAGATTAAAACTAGTAAGCACACGTATTACACAGAGGAAGAAAACAATGACTCAGTAAATTTTAGACTGAAAAAAAGAACCATATACATTACCATGATCAGCTAAAACAATGAGGTTCACACATTTGTGCAGGTTTCTTTGTTTAAGTCCATCCATTAGCATCCCTAGTGCTTGATCTGCTACCTGTAAGGCTTTGATTACCTGTGAGATAAACCAGTTTCATCAGAATTTTTCTTTCTGATTTCAAATTCTCAATTAAATGTAATCACTAAAGTCTGAAAAAAGTGAGCTTTTCTGTCAGTTTTCAGATTCTTAATATTGCTTCTTTTTTTCTTTTTCCATCGCCACTAGAGTATAGATGTGCAGAATGCCACCACTCTGTCACAGAAAATGTGACTTAAAACAAGACCCGCAATTTATTTTTTTCCCTATTACCTTAGAGAAATTAAGCTTTAAAATATGTTTATTGAAAGAAAATACTTAATACATGCAGTTAAAATTTGTTCCTCACTCTCAAAATTATATAAAATACCATATTTATAACATTAAATTTTTTTTTGTTATAGTTTGAACATGTCATTGTATTAACTATAAGCAGCATTTCAAAAATATTTACACACACGTAAGACCAGCAGAGCATCAAGGAAGGCATGGTGCCCTTCTCTTATATACACAGTTCCTTTAAACTTCCTACAAAAAACCACTGAAGTAATATGGGAGAAATCCAGCACCATATCCTCTGCAGCCACTCACAGAGGATGGCTCTTCCCTAGCAGGCACAGCTGACTTACAGTCTTCTTGTGAGTCCTACAGTCACGACAATACCTGCCTGAGCCCGAGGACTCCATGTCTGGGCACTTGCCCCCTTCTTCTTCCCCTGACTCTGCTGCACTCTCTTGGATGTCTTGTGTGCATGGACAATGTACACATATACAATTACACATACAGTAATGGGTTTTTAAGCCCTTTATGTACAAAGAGAAATGGAGTTCCCTTTCCAATTAGGGAACCTGAAACTATCCTACAACAATCAGTTTTTCTGTCCTTGTCCTCTACAACAAGGCCTTTTGCAAAAGACCATTTTCCAATCTATTAAACAAGACTATTCCAGGAAGGAGCTGATATGATAAGTCCTAAGCTCCTTCAAGACTGAACTTTTTGCATGCATGCAAGTAAGAATGTAGTATTTTGGGGTTACAAATAAACAAACATTGAAATACAATGTTAGGAATAAATAAAAGACAGTTCTGAGAATTTGTCAGGCCACATGCTTTCAAATATCACTTGCCAATAAAATTAAAGTTCAGTCTAAATACAACCATTAATATTACTTCTAATAGTATGATCTGAAATTATTTTCTGCCAGTTTTTTTAGTTTACAGCTCTTTTGATTCACACACGGTGTTGGAATCATAACAATGGGCTCAAACACAATCGAGAGTCCTTAATAAAAATTCATAAAACAGTCATGGTAATTTTTTATCTACTGTCCTTTCAAGGTTTATAAGTTGATTAAACTCATAGTACAGTACCATTTTTTGGGTGATTTAGCCTAAGAAAAACACAAAAACTACTTACACCACCACTAACTGGTCCAAATGAATGTCCAGAAGAATCTGGTTCTTCAATGTATAAAGTGTAGAAATCAGGCCTTGAGTTACAAGTAAATAAGAATGGAATATTATGAGAATTTGAAGACAGCATTTCAAATGAACACTTTCATTTAAAAAAAAAAATAAATTAAACTTAAAATGGAATCATAAATAACTTGTTTAAACCTTAATAGAATTCCATACAGAAAATATAGTCATAAAGCTTCCTCCAAGTTTTGTAATTAATCAACATGGACTATTTGAAGCTACAATTTCAGAAACAGTATCCAGTGTCTAATTGGTATCCAGAAATCACTCTGAAAAACTTCCAGGATCTCAGACAGCAGAGTAAGCTCTTCCTTTCTGAGATGTAAGTGGAACTACCTCCTAAAGGATCTCTTCACAATTAAGCGGTGAGACTCTAGAGAGCATCTCTTAACTGCAAATATATTAGGAATTTGTTACCAAATGATTGTACAAAAGATTACAACCTTTCAGTACTTAAAGGAAGCCTATGAGAAAGATGGGGACAAAGTTTTTTATCAGGGGCTGCAGTGACAGGACAAGGGGTAATGGTTTTAAAGTAAAAGAGGGTAGATTTTGACTGGGAATAAATCTTTTACAAGGGTGCTGAAACACTGGAATGGGTTGCCCAGAAGGGTAGAAGCCCCATTCAAGGTCAGGCTGGACAGGGCTCTGAGCAACCTGATCTAGTTGAAGATGTCCCTGCTCACTGCAGGGGAGTTGGACTAGGTGACCTTTAAAGGTCCCTTTCCAACCTAAGTCATCCTATGATTCTATGATTTTATGTTTTCACTTGTTTATGTGTCACAAAGTTGGGCACTACAATCAATGCTGACATCTACTTTTCATTCTGAATTACTACCTGAAATTACCTTAAGATATTTAACCTTTCTTGTGCAATATCTTTCAGATAAAATGTTTCCTTCATATACTTATACTAGAAACTGAGTGTTCCATGTTTCCCCTAGGCCATGCACCAAGAAAAAAGACACAACAATAAAACAAAACTTCCATAACAGTACATTCTATTCAGATATACGTGCACTTTTTCATCTTTTCTATCTACAGTCTTATCCTGGAAATGATTCACTATACTTACAGACAGGCTTAAGTTCAGCAAATTATTATTTGAGATGGTGTGGAAGATTCATGTTTCACAAACACCAGTAGAAACTTCAACTGCTAAGCATTGAAATCTTTCTGAGCTACAGTCTAACAAAACAGCTAGGTATTACTAAGTGTTACCTCTCAGATTTGGAATAATCAAGCCATTTCAATATTCCTGAAATTCTCTGCTCATATGTAACCGAGCTGAAAAAAAACAAAAAACAAAAAAACCCCATTAATTAGCCTTTTCTGATAAGCCCTTCTAATTCCAAGATACAAAGTGTCCACCCTTTAGTCATATTGCAAAGTCACAGATTTCACAGAATCACACAGAATCACAGAATGTCAGGATTGGAAAGGACCTTGAAAGATCATCTAGTCCAACATCCCTGCCAGAGTAGGGTCACCACAGCAGATCACACAGGAACATGTCCAGGCAGGTTTTGAACATCTCCAGAGAAGGAGACTCCACAACCTCTCTGGGCACCTGTTCCAGTGTCCTGAAGTTCATTTGGAGTTAGGAATGAGGCACCTTAACAAGGTACCAGCCAGCAGTTTTTTTATTCTCATTTTTGATTGAATGTAACTCAGTTTTAATGGTAATAGTTTAACAAAGGCAAGTGTAGAGTCCTGCATCTAGGGAGGAATAACCCCATTCACCAGTACAGGTTGAGGGTTGACCTGGAAAGCAGCCCTGTGGAGAAGAACCTGGAAGTTCTGGGGGGCAGCAAGTCAACCATGAGCCAACAATGTGCCCTCATGGACAAGAAGGCAAATGGTATGCTGGGGTGCATAAAGAAGAGTGTGATCAGCAGGTCTAGGGAGGAGATCTTCCCTCGCTACTCTGCCCTGGTGAGGTCACATCTGGAGTACTGCATCCAGTTCTGAGCTCCCCAACTCAAGAAAGACAAGGAACTACTGGAGAGAGTCCAGCGGAGGGCTATGAAGATTATTAGGGGACTGGAGCACCTGCCATATGAGGATAGACTGAGAAACCTGGGTCTCTTTAGGCTGGAGAAGATAAGACTGAGAGGGATCTTATCAATGCTTATAAATATCTAAAAGACAGGTATCAAGAGGATGGGGCCAGATTCTTTTCAATGGTGCCCAGCAACGGGACAAGGGGCAACAAGCACAAACTGGAACACGGGAAGTTCCATCTGAAGATGAGGAAACTTTGCTTTGAAAGTGACAGAGCACTGTAACAGGCTTCCCAGAGAGGCTGTGGAGTCTTCTTCTCTGGAGATGTTCAAAACCCACCTGGATGTGATCCTGTGCAACCTGATCTAGATGTACCTGCTTTGGCAGGGGGGTTGGACTAGATGATCTCCAGAGGTCCCTTCCAACCCCTATCATTACATGACTCTGTGAATCTGTATATTAGAGAGATCCTGATTTTGCAAACACAAACACATGATGCTGGTGGGAAGTACCCGTATATTTATAGTTAAATACATGCAAAAAAGATATTTCAAGTTCAGGACATAAACCTGAAATCCAAGACAGAATAGTTTTTGATCTTTCCAGTATGTATAAACCTTGGACTTTCATATTTTAAAAGCAAGTAATGTCCCCAGCAAATTCTTTGTGAGGTCATGCTTTGTCTCTTATGAAGGAATTCATCCATTAATAGCTTTTCTTTCTCCCAAAGTCATGCACAAGCTTTATGTTGGTCACTCTACATAATTAATTAACAGGTGTTTTCTGAGTACCAGTCCTACACATTACTGTAAAACCTTTTTTATCTATAGAGACTTACAGTTATATACTTGCTATAGATTATCTTTGTAAATGTAAAGAATCACAGGAGATTTACTGAAATTATCATTAAAATTTAGAAACAATTTACTAATATCAATGCCTTCCATAAGAAAAAAATACTACTAAGGTAATTGCTATATTTTCACGCATGTAACTTGAGAATTAACTAGACAAAACATAGAGAACTATGATTCAGCAGCAGTGTGCACATTATCACACACATAAGCAAGACCAGGGGGAATTGATCTAGAGTCCATCTCCCTTCAGTACCTTTCTCTCTTCAGTTAGTTTCTGCCTTCTATAGCCTCTTGCCATGGCTTTTTAGTTTGTGTTCATGATCTTAGGGTACAGGTTATCTGAAAGCTTATTCTCAAGAAGAAGTATTTTTAAGGGGCTATGTAATATGTGTAGATTTTATGTGTGGAAATACAGTCATCATTGGTATAGCTTAGTGGTGGCTACTAATAAGTTCCAGGATGCTTTCCTAGTGGAAGATTAGTGGTTTGCAGTTGGATGAAACTTTCAAAACTGCTTAGGAGAGGAGAATATACAGTACCCTTTAACTTTCTCATGCTGAATCCCAGAAATGGGTTTGAAAATTTCAACTATTATTGGTAGTTCTATGGCAAAAGCAAGATGATGTGACAAGGCAGTTATCTCTCAGACTGTTGTTTAAAAATCTTGCAGTTTAAAAATCTTATATTTCATTTCCTTCAACTCTCACATGGCAACTTGGATTTTGGGAGCAATTTACAGGAATGTACGACAAGCCATATAAAAACTTACCCGTTGTATAGATTGTACAAGGTGGGGTATGTTCCATTAATTGGAACATCAGACCCTGGCCAAAAGAAGGTGCCTGCTTTCAAATTTTGGTACATTGCTGTTAGCCAGACCTATGGGTAAAGATAAAGGCAAAATATTTTATGGCATTTACACCACCAGAGGACCTCAGATCACCTAAGTAAAATACATAATTGGATCAGAAATATGGGCTGCAAGCATGCATTTCTCTTTCTTCATTTATACATCACACAGTTGCCTAATAACCATATCTGATTTGAAGTTTTCTACACACATATTTTGAAGAAAAATAAGGAGCATGGAAGCAAGGATGTTGCCATTTCTTGGGTATTCTCAGCACAGATAAAAAGCCTGTCAGTGTTTAAGAGGCATTTGGACCATGCCCTTAATAACATGTTTTAACTTTTGGTCAGCCCTGAAATGGCCAGGCAGTTGGACTAGATGATCATTGTAAGCCCTTTCCAACTGAAATAGTCCATTTGATTCTGCTCTATGATATGGATTCTAGTTATATGACTTTATATTTCTATTTATTATAAGAGTACATATTTCTATGCATCTTAAAGAGTGCAGCTGTGGTTCTATTACAAACCTGATGGAATTCTTCATGAAACAATAATACCAAGACTTGAGTACTTGATTATACTATAAACGTGACTACACAGACATATACACACACGTAAATAAATATATAAATGTATATCAAGTCAGATATACTATATACTACACTTTTTTTTTTTTTGTACCATTATTACAACTTGATTTTCCTAGTAAATGAATAATATTATCATAATCATAGGTGCAATCTGACCAGGGTTTTTTTAATGAAATATGTCATACATTATATATAGGCGTTCACTTTGATAGAAACTAAGCTCTTTGCTATTCTCTTCCTTGCTTTTACATGCCTGGACTTTGTAAGAATTATTTGTAAATGGATATAATTTGGAAGTAGATTTTCAGATTTCATTTTGCACCTAGTTGTCAAAAAAGACAAACAAAAAAACACTCTACAATAAAACCATATCAAAAATTTACTGTGGCTTCCTGGGGCAAGAGTTCCATTCCAATACTAGCCAAAATATTTAAGTCTTTTTTACCGACAGCCACATTAAGTGAAATGTTTAAGTCTCATAACTAACATTTTAAGAGTTCTTTTACTTTCATAAAAAGCGAACTGTTTTGTAGGCAGTATATTTACTACAAAAGTCTATACAGAGTATATACTTTTGTATATTACAAAGTCTACAGAATATTTAGCACATACTGCAAATATATCACACAGCTTTGCATTTTATTCTCTTTTTGTTTTTTTTTATAATATAGCACATGAGCTACTCTAGACATAAAGGAATACCATGATTAGAAATAAACCTACTGGTTGCCCCTTCCACCATGAAGGTTTGAATTTTTCCGTCCCTGAAAGTGAGAAATGCTTGTTCAAGTCTACATCATACATGCTGTTATCAATAATACCATGGGATTCTGGATACAATCCCTGTAAAATGAAAACAAACAAAAAACTCAATGAATCTTGAAATCAAACAGAGCATAAACTACGTTGCAATGCACATTGTTGCAGTGTTATGATTATTTACAGGGCTGTTTTATCACAGAACACGTTTTCCTAACTCACACAGATCATCAGATTCCTGCCGATGAATTCAACGTGCCTGTCAAGTTCCCTTGAGTTTCCCTATTTTCTCCCCAGCCCAACTGAAACCTGATGTGCCATAGATTAAGTACCATCTATGTCATGTGGCTGTATATCAGCTGCCAAACCCAGCCTAGCACACACTCTCATCAAATGGCTGCATCTTTACCCATACTTGCCCGTATCCAATTAGACTGACAAAGATCAGGAATAACCGGTTCAGAGACCAGAACCAGATAGCATACATATCAGCTTGTACTATCTCAGAATCCCACTCTCTTTTACTCCTATAGCTTGAGTTCCCATGTCCCACAGAAAAGATTGGCACCACAAAATCCTTTCTATATTGTCTAGATAATTAAAAGGAAAAACAGCAAATTCTCACTTACTGTGACAATAGTATAGTGGTTTGGAAAGGTTTTTGTGGGGTAAACAGCTCTCATGTATTTTGAATGTGTGCCACATGTTTCTGCAACAGATCATGGAATTAATATAAATATGCTTATATTATTTTTTTTAATTGAAAACGAACAGTCTCAGAAACAAACAAACAAACAAACAAAAAATGCCACAGTCAGTTGCAGTGGTATTAGAGGGGAAATGTGACTCCAAATTAAGATGCATCTAAACTAGTATTTCCGTGGGAGCCAAGCCTACCATGCCTTTGCAGTCAATGGACCCTGGACACTCGATTCAGCTCCCTAAAGCCCAGACGTGTAGGACCATTTGAGACGACTTTAGTGATCCTACCTGGCCTTCAGATGCTGCTCCTACATCCTGTCTGCCAACCCAAATGAGTGTCTCAGATATTTCTGAGACCCAAAATGGAACTAGACGTATATATTTACTCAACGAGACTGAAGCCTTAGGTCATCCCAGACAAGATATTCTGCAGAGCTGTCTGGTGACCAGATGCAGGGGAAGGACCCAGTTGCTTAAGCACTGGGGTCCAGTGCCATTTGAGATACCCTCAGTTATCCAAGACACCTGCATGAAAGTTGGCAGCTTTGATGCAAGATCACCAGGAAACCTGTGTCCTCCTGATACAGCCGCAGAAGGCCACCTAGGATAGGTCACAGCACTCTGAAGTATACTAGAAATGATAGGTTAAGGCAAAAATTTGTCCTGTGGCACCCTCTGCCTCTTGGTTGAACTGTCTTGCTCTCTAGGCTGCGCTGTACAGATCGTACTAACCATAAAGGCACTGATTACAATGAGCATGTAGACACCTCACATGCAGACACCTCTAAGAACATATATAAATGTAGGTGTCCTGCTCTGGATTGAATCCCAGCCCTGATGTCCTACCTTTATTTCCAACACTGAATCACTTTTCAGCAATATCTAAGGCACTTGCCATGCCTGAACATCCGTAATATCTAAATTCATTGTAGTATCCAATCTATCAACAAAACAATGGTGCGAAAACTGGAAGATGCCTTAATGCAATTTTAAAATCTAACTCATGAGGAGGAACAGTTCTGTACTAAGCTGCAGTCAGATGATTATTTGATTCATTCTCAAACATACTTTATTCCTTGATGTACAGCATTTCAAAGAACAGAAACTGATTTTAACTAAACAACTTCAACTAAACGATGAAAGCCTGAAATGAAATATGTCATACATATGTTATTCTACAAAACTGTTCCAGTGCAGTACAGAGTAAAAGGCTTAAAGAGAGTTTAAAGAAGGGCTGAAAATTGACAAATACATGAGAAACTCAGTATAATTTTTAATGGATTTTTCTTGAATGGTAAAGGAGCTATATTCATAGCATACATATTCTATAACAACTAGCTGGATTAGGTCTAGTGAAAATCCTAGGCTAATGGAGTTAATAGAGAGGAAATATTTAATGCTACAAATCAGTGTTACATTTTTGTTTTGCAAAGAAAGGAATTTCACTTTCCTTTCCACTGTAGATTACTGAGAATTGTAAGCATGAATGTGCATAAGCAATTGTTAAAACTTATGACAAATATGAGTAATGCTGAATTAGATCTGTACTTGTTTGAAAGGATTTCTTGGAAACATACACACAGCACGGCTTTCATGCCTTTTCTCAACTTTTCATTTCCTTTTCACCGAAAGACCGGAACTGAACACTGATTTCTGCATGCATGATTTCCTCACTGATTCAAGTTCCTTTCAATGTCAGAATGACACCAAAGAATAAAATATTTGCACAAGAAGACAGGTTTGCACACTGCAGGAAATCCTTCTCTGGAACTTTTTTTCTGTCTTAAACTGTATATGAATCTTTATTTTAAATAGCTTCTGACAAGTATTAGAGGCCTTGTTAGAAAAAGTCATGTTTGTTGTGCATTCAAATACAAGAATCGATGTAAAACATATAATAATGAAAAATTACAACTGACAAGGGAGACCTGATTTGTGATTTTCTTATTGCCGAGCAACACATATGCATGACAGCAGCACAAGGGACTGGAATGGCTGCATGCAGACTTTTAAAGAAAAAGCACTCTTGGTAACTTACTGAGTTTTTCAATATTCGGCAGCAAAGAGCTCCAAGTTTGCAAGTATTCTGCCCTAAACCCATCCATTGAAAAAAGGATAAGTGGTGGCAGATCAAACCTAGAAGAAAATATGAGTTTGTCACTGTAAAGGAGTTTGGAGAGCTGGTGACTTGTTAAGGTCTTTAGTAACAATATAAATTCTACTCTTAAAAGTAGGATCTAAAATTTCCATGTACTTCTCAGAATGAGTATCACAATGAGAGATAAACAAATAGTTCAATTTTGAGAGCAAATACACAACCCTCCTGAAAAAACCCACTGGAATAATAAAATACAAGCTACTCAGTATATGTATAGAACCTAGGAAAATAAATTTGGTTTTGTTAATCTTTTAATTACAAATATTTAATCACAAATGCTAATAAACATAAATGCTGCAGGCTATCATCCAAATACAAGCTCAGAGTATAGAATGGCCAAAGTATCTCTGTACGTAGTAATGGGCTGAATTCTGTCTCTTGTCTCTTTATGCATCTTAAAAACTTCTTTCAGGGAAGCTGCACAAGGGCTGTAAATGTGTAGCAATCACCCAGGAAGCAGTTAGGGTAAATTTGCCTCAGTGCTGGGAAATGTAATCTCTTTGCAATGCCATGTTTGTGCTAACCCCTTTCCTTACCACATTTCCTTTGTGAAGACATCACAAACCAGTCCATGTTCTTTGTGGATTACATCTCTCGAGTTTCCCAATTCTCATGGAGCTGGAGAACATTTCTTTGCCTCAAGGTCCCTGACAAACTGAACTCAAAGCTACAAAAAGAATGCTGCAGCTGCTAACGTGCTTAGGGTAAGACTTTATGTAAGGACACAAGGTTAAAAGCCTCAGATCTGAGTTCATACAGTAGGTATGACAAAATAGGCACAAATTGCAGCTCATCTCTAGAACACTGTTTAAATTCTTGTTATAAAAATTCTAACTAGGAGGTGCTAGCTGTGAAGTAAACTTCAAAGTCATTAAACATGCTTTCTCTTAACCAACCTAAAAGGACTCCTAAAGAAAAATGCATTAGCAGTTATAAAGTGCTGGTGCTATAGCACCTTTTTTCGTAACACCAAATGACAAAATCAGTAGGATGAAGTCATCTAGTTCTGCAAATTCAGTATTTTTGTTAACCACTATTATATATTTCACAGTCTCCTTAGGAACATATAAACATAAAAATTGTAAACATACAATTAAATTAAAAATTTAGTTTTAAGTAGGCTTCACTACATGTGGTATCTAAAAAAACCTCAACTGTTTGTAATTTACAGGAATGGTGCACCACAGAAGCCTGGAAAATACTGGGGGAGAAAATTATTGATAAAATGCAACCTCTGATTACTGACTCCAAACCATTTTCTGGAGTAATACTTTGAGTGATAACTATTAAAAAAAAATTATATATTCACATCAGACAGTAATCACTACCCCAGTTAGTGGTCTTATTCACAGTGGTCTTCCCAAAACACTGAAGTACTCTGGCATCAACAGTTTGTATAAAGCAGCTTCCTGATTTTAATCTGAAATTAAATAGAGCTTTATATAGCAATGTTGTTTACAGCACTTAAAGAAACCCTCCTCCACTAGTTTCCAAGCTTTAGCCTATGAAATTGCGTTAACTCAGCAAGTTCTTTGTTAACTTAAAAAGTATATATTTAGACCTATGTTGGGAGGGATAAGCAGGAAGCCATGGAGAGGCCACAATACTAAAGCTATTATTGCTATAATTAAACTAAATTGGCAGTAAAATAGACAGAATAGTGGAAAACATCACAAATACCATAACTGAACCAGAAAATAATCAACTTTTCTTTGAGAACAACTTTTAAACTGTGTTTCTGCCTAGCCCTTGCACAAATAGCAAAATATCTACTGGTAGACATTAGAAATATCGTGTTTCAGTGTTTGTAGATTTATGCCTACTTTAAGAGCTTGCTTTTTAACATACCTTTTTTCCCCACAGATAATTCAAGTAAAAAAACCTTGTTATTTAGATAAGGAATTGCAATCACAAATTCTAACAGTTATTACAGCTTGCATAAGGTGATTTATCTGAATTAGCACAGATACAATATGACAACATAAAATGGACTATGAACACTTTGTGATACCTGAACCTTGACATAACTCTTAACAATTTTTCCAGGCCTTTGTAAACTGACTTTCAGTCTGGAGTTGAACTCCTGTACTCTGCTTTAAACTGTAAATGATAAATGAATGTGCAACAAAATGACAAAGCTTTTAGAAAGAAAACACACTTCTAGCCACACACGGCTTCTGTAGAATATTCCTCAGGGCAGGAATCTTATTCTTGTTAAATATGAAAACCTCATGAAGATGTGCTTCAGGCCACTGGAGTATTTATGACCAACACAATAAGTTTATTTGCTAAGAAGACAGAATTATTTTATCCTACCCAGCTGGGCACTGAGGAGTTTCAAGTGGTACACATGGTTCTTCCACCCAAGTTATTTCATCTAAAAGGACAAAAGAAAATACTGAGTCATCATTAAAAAAACCTAGACAAACAACAAAGAAGTTTCCTGGTAGATCTTTTTAGAGCTCTTCCTGGTACTCTTTCTGCTTCAGTAAAGAAGTATAGAAATGCTGGGCTAAAGATACCTCTAGAAGTCATTTAGTGAAACCTATTAGGCCCCCAAACCCTGAAAGGGCTAGTGCTTGCAGTTTTAAGTTAAAAACAGAGCAAATACACTACACAGACAAGCAAACAAACAAAATGGAGAAAGTTTTATCCAGTTTTAAAGGGAAAACATTTAAACTATACCTTGCCCACACTGAATTACTGCCTTCTTTTTTTTGCAGATACCACTTACAAATTTCGAGATGATTGACAGGGCTTCCTTCAGCCTTTTTTTTTTTTTTTCTCCTCCTGTAAAGAGCCCAAACTCCTTCAATCTTTCCTTGTTGACCACAGCTTCAAAATTTAAAGTAATTCTTTCTGTTCTCCTTTAAATATTCTCCACCTGCTTAAAAGCTATACCTATTTATGAAAATATTTGCCCATCTCTTTTGATGAAATAAGGGAGGTCAAGAAGAGAAGAAAGATGGAAAGCATCCAAAAAATGAAATAGTATAAAGAAAAGAGAAGAAGCAGTAGTTGTTGAAGTTCTTGGCTCACCACAGAAAGCTTGTCTCCCAGTAAGCAGCCAGAGGCAGGGATGTACTGTGACCTTAACTACATCAGCTCTATCAATTTATCACCAAACTTCTGACTGCTTATAGCTTTAATTTGCATTCAGGTGAGAAACAATTTTGCACGAGTTGCCCTAAATCTCTGCCACCTCATAATATAAAAGAATTCTGACAACAATCAGCCATGAACAAAGATATTCAGAAATAAGTAAAATATGACAAACCAAATCTAAAAATTCATTTCCAATAAAATTGATGGGAAATTTCAAATTAGGGATGATTACTACAATATGTAATTTGAGTTGCATAAAGTTTGAAGCAGGAATCATGTCTCCATTTATTTTGTGGAAAAAAAACCCCACAAAACACATTGGATGTACTGCTGCAATATTCAAAACATTCTGTCTTTCTTATAAATGAGGCGCATTCACACTGTTCTCTAGAAACACTCTTTTTCTCAGTTAAAATAACGAAAAGCTTCACCTCAAAAGATCCTCATTTTCCAGAATGTCACTGTAAGACTCTAATCCTGAGAAACAAATGCATCTACCCTTACCTTTCCCATGTTTGCCCATCTATTTATTTCATAGGACAATTTATATATAAATCTTTTTGACTTTTGATTTACCTTTGCAAACGCTGTTGTAGTTTACACAGCAGTCTTTCTTCTGCAAGCAGTCGTCAGAACAAGAACAGTAACTTCCAGGTATCCGTGTCTCACCACAACGGAAATTAGTGCACCTCCAAGATCGGGCTGCAAATTGGAAGAAAAAGATTACATAAGGTTCTGTGAGCAGAATCATAAAGTCCTTCAGGTGGAAATCCCCCAAACAGGTAAAGAAAAAAATTAAAGAGTTTTTGTTAAACTATAATTTAAATGTCCTGTTTGAGTGGCTTTAGAAGCTTTAGCTGAAAGGAAAACTCAATATTTCATTCAACACATGAAGCCTATTCCTGTGGCCATTGAACTGTAACAGAGTCACAGAAAAAATTATTTTACAAAGGTGCAAAGGTGTCCCCAAAGCCACCCTGTTCAATGCCTTCCGCCCTTCGAGGAAAATCTAAAAAAAAAAACCAACAACAAAAAAAAACCCTCAAACCCATATTTCTCCTACAGAAGAGAAAGAGAAGGAAACATCTTTTTCCTGCTCTTGTACATGATTCCCAACAGACAGCAAAAAAGAGATATAGGAGCTGAAGCAGGCAGAAAAGATGGTAAGGATGAAGAAACATCCAAGCAGCTGCTGGGAGAGCAGAGAGAGCAACTGGAGAAGAGCCTGGCCTCCATGCAGAGCCAGGCTGGCCTCCTGGAAGTCAAGTGAACCCCTCGGACCTCAGGCCACCACCAAGCGCTGCGTGAGGCAGAGTGCACCTGGCTGGGAAACACTCGCTCGTTTTTGGAAGTGTGAGACACGCCGGCACAGCGGCATCGTTTCAGGGCCCTGGTCAAAGATAACCTACGATTTTCCTCACACTCACCCACAGTTTTATCTGGGACAGGAAATATGCACTGCAAATGCTTTGGTTATCCAAGGGGGAAAAAAATACAGGGCTCTGACTTGAGAAAGACACAGGCAGATTTTGTGTCCTGTCAGGTCACCCAGTTACGGCTCTCTAGCCATCTGAGTGCAGCAGCAGCTTGACACTGCCACGTCCTTCTCTCTATAAGGGAGCGTGACATAACTTCCATATATCTGCATAAATACAATAATTTATCATTTTCCTATTACTGTCACATGAAAAAACAAATCCAAAATAAAATGGAAACCAGTGAACATTGCCTGTAAGGGAACATACTTGGCTCCACGCAGGTGTCCTCGTAGTCCCAGCAGCAGTCGCGACGCTCCTTGCAGCCGCTGTCGCACTGGCAGCCGGGCACCTCTTTGCTGTGTGGCCCATTGCACTTGTGTCTGCAGCTGACTGTAAGGAGAAGGCAGCGAGTCTGAGTGCTCAGATATCCCTGTCCCACACAGGTCAGTTAAACGGATCACAGACACAGGCTGCAGTGAGAAATGTGCTGAATAATTTCCCAAATCCATTTCCCGAGTCATTTTCCCATGTGGTCACTAGCACATGGGTCAGCAGGGTGAAACAAAAGCCATGGGAAGTCCCTTCGTCCTCTGGATGTTGAAGGTTCTGTGGTTGTTTGGGCTGTGGTCACCCAGAGCCTGTGCCAGGGCTGTTTCTGCAGCAGGTCTCCCCAGGACCAGTGGCACAGGAGGCAAGGGCCGGGTGTCCCACCCTCCCAGCATGAGGAGAGGAAAACTGGTGTCTCCCCCTGCTCATTTCTGGGTCTAGGATGTGAGAACTTCAACTTTGGACGTTCCCTAATATACCTGACAGGGAGCTGCATGGGCTGGGGGGTCCCTCAGGGCCAGGCACCCAGAGCCATGGGTGACAGCCCTTCCTGGGCCACCTCCCTGGGGACAGGGACAGGCCGAGGCCTGGCTGTGGGGACCTGGAGACCAGCCCTGCTGCAGCATCACTTGGGGCAGGGGCTGATGGCCCTGGGGGTTTGACATGGGGTCCTGGGCCATGGGCATGGTGGGGGCAGCCCCGGGGGTCTGGGCAGTGCCCATAAGGCTTATCAGTGCACTCTGGACTCTGATCCAAACTCTCCTACTTAATTATTACAACATCTCTTAAAAATCTGCAGGTTTGGTTGTTTTGATCAAAAGAAAGAAAAGGGTCCAAATGAGGGGCCTCATGTTAGAAATGGAGACATGCAGTTCCTCACCATAGCTCTGACACCTTTGTGCAGGGAGAAGGGAGAGCTCTGGCACCCCCAAGGACACTCGACAATACCTGAGGACAACCCCAAATCTCCAAACATCACCCACAGCTCCACACTATCCAGAACAAGCCTTGTGACCACATTCTCTGTACTGAAGAAAGACTGTCTGAACCACTTTGAGCACATACATTACCATCTTTCTTGTCCACTCACACCATTAGACAGGCAGGGATAGGTATAACTACTCAAATTTCTGGTACAATTCTATTATAGTTGCCAAAAGATTCATGCTTTTGCAGGGTGCACTGCCTACAAACTTTGGGCTTTAATATCTGCTATGTAGAAACCATGTAGAGCTACAATGATTTTTTTCAAGCTAGCCAGCTTGTTTCACACGTAAAAAGTTCTCATGTTGTACCTTGTACTTTATGTGCTTACATCAACAACTATTGTTCAATGCAAGAAAGCTTTGCAAATAATTAGAATAACAAACAATAGATGTAATGAGCATAAAAGGATCTGTCAAAGTAGAGATGGAAAGAAGTAATTGAGGGTTAAGTGTTTTATGACTGGAGTCTATTCTCTTAAGAAAGAGCTATGATTTTTCACGAATGTACATAAACATTGGCAAACAGTTTTTCTGTGCTTTTTGGATGAATTTTAGAGTATTTAATTGAATTTTTCCTCTATCCATTGGCTTTTGAATAACTCAAAGTTGTTCAGATGGTCTATCTGATTTAAAATGACATAGAACATAGCATGGTGAGTCTAAGTCAGAAAAAATACAAACCTTTTCCTCTGTCTGTAATGGAACTGTTCATACTCCTCAGAATTTGCAATGCTTCTAATTTATTTACAATATTTAGATAACTATGTGAGGTCAGGAATTTAGTGTTTCATTAACTTTTATTTGGAATAGTCACTACAATTACAGGAGCTATAAGGAAATTTATATTCACTTCCTACACCTCTGGAGTGGATGGACTGCAGGGCAGGGACTGGGGAGTAAAGTTCCTCTCCCTTTAAGAGAAGGTCAGGTTCGTGATCACTTGAGGAACCTGAATATATCTAGGTCTATGGGACCTGATGAGATGCATCCCAGAGTCCTAAGGGAACTGGCCAATGTAGTTGCCAAGCCACTCTCCATGGTATTTGAAAAGTCATGGCAGTCAGGTGAAGTCCCTGGTGACTGGAGAAAGGGAAAAATTGCACCCATTTTTCAAAAGGGTAGAAAGGAGGTCCCTGGGAACTACCGATCTGCCAACCTCACCGCGCCCGAGGAAATCATGGAACAGATCCTCCTAGATTCTGTGTTAAGGCACATACAGGACAGGGAGTTGATCTGAAACAGCCAGCATGGCTTCACCAAGGACAAGTCCTGCCTGGCCAACCTAGTGGCCTTCTCTGATGGAGTGACTACAGCAGTGGACAAGGGAAGAGCTATGCATGTCATCTACCTGGACTTCTGTAAGGCCTTTGACATGGTCCCTGACAACATCCTTCTTCTCTAAATGGGAGAAACATGGATTTGATGGGTGGACTCTTTGGTGGATGAGGAATTGGTTGGATGGTCACATCCAGAGGGTAGTGGTCAACTGTTCAATATCCAGATGGAGATCAGTGACAAGTGGTGTCCCTCAGGGGTCCATATTGGGACTCATACTGTTTAATATCTTCATCAGTGACATACACAGTGGGATCTAGTGCACTCTGAGCAAGTTTGCTACCAACACCAAGCCTAGTGGTGCAGTTGACATGCCCGAGGGATGGGATGCTATCCAGAGGGACATGGACAACCTTGAGAAGTGGGCCGGTGTGAACTACATGAGGTTCAACATGGCCAAGTGCAAGGTCCTGCATCTGGGTTGAGGCAATCTCTATTATTAATACAGGCTGGGGGAGGAAGGGATTGAGAGTAGCCCTGCGGAGAAGGACTTCAGGGTACTGGTAGGTGAAAAACTAGACATGAGTCAGCAACATGCACTCGCAGCCCAGAAGTCCAACCATATCCTGAGCTGCATCAAGAGAAGCATAGCTAGCAGGTTGAAGAAGGTGATTCTGCCCTTCTATTCTGCTCTGCTGAGACCCTACCTGGAGTACTGCATCCAGCTCTGGAGTCCTAAGCCCAAGAAAGATGAAGAGTAACGTTTTTAAGCTAAAAAAGGGTAGATTTAGACTAGATGTAAGGAAGACATTTTTTACAATGAGGGTGGTGAGATACTGGCACAGACTGCCCAGAGAGGTGGTAGAAGCCCCATCCCTGGGAACATTCAAGGCTGGATGAGGCTCTGAGCAACCTGATCTAGTTGAAGATGTCCCTGCTCACTGCAGGGGGGTTGGACGAGATGACCTTTAAAGGTTCCCATGCAATCCAAACCATTCTATGACTCTATTATTCTAAATTTACCTTGAGTATATAAATAGAATCAATTGTACTGTCACCAAATGCAAACTCTGTGCTAATTTTAAAATGTACAAAATGACAGGTCCTTCTGACTCCTTTCCAGGTCCCTTCTCCTGAGAACACAAGCCCCCAGCACCCATCTCAACCGCAACTCCTTTTGCTCCTGAACAGCAACGCTCTTTCCTTCTGTCTTCATAACAGATGCAACTGCACAAAGGTGCATGCCACTCAGGGCTGAGGCTTTCTCTTCCACTCCACAGCATAATACTGTGTATTGCTAATTCATCTTTCTGAAGTAGACCTGGTTATGAAAGTAGCAAGTAAAGTTTGTCAGTCCCTTTTTAGGGTTGCTCTGTAACACCTGCAGTCAAAGGCACCAAAATGCTAAAATGCTGATATAACTATGACCAAGTTCCTCAGGTAAATGTCAAGTGAAGACTAAAATATCTAGATATTTTACACACAAAGTTGTAATACAACATAATGCGTCATCAAAAAGCAATTACAGTTCCATCTCATCCTATTTGCTAGGCCCATAGTGTTGAAAGATCTCTGAAGGAGCTAAGACTTGATGAATAGGTAGGTAAACAAGTTCAACATGAGTTGATTAGGAATGAGAAAGAGACTGTGCTTCCTTGAACTCATCCAGTATGAGATTACTATTGTTTTGATTCTAGAGGAAGTGTTTTATTTAATCCACCATGTGGTGTGTTTGTTTGTTCTCATCTGGCTTAATCTCCTGACATTAAAATGCTACTTTGTTTTTCTTACTAAAAAATCACATGCCACCAAATCAAAGCATTATCCCCTTTTTACAATAGCTTTACAGAAATTGAAATTTTAAGAGAAAATTAATAATCAGTTTTAACATTAGCCACCTGAACTATGCCAAATGTACCCAAAGTGTGAGACCCGAAGGCGGTCCAATGATCTCTTCTACATAACATATTGCTTAAATAATTGCAAGGTATTATATGAAATAATATTACTCCTATCTCAAATTCCCTAAAAATATTATTAAGATAAAATTTCCAAACCTGTTGTGAACTAGAGTTACCACTTCTGGAAAGAGAGGCAAGGTACTCAGTAGTTTAGGATAGGTTTTTCAAGTATAGATTGTGAGTGTACAGTTTTTATACAATCCAACTTGAAAAATGTAAGAACTTTATTTTCACAGGTAGTAAGTTTTCACAGAGTATTTACATTATGCTATAAAAGAGCTTCTGCTGAAGGCCTTTACCAGATCTGGCTTCAGCAATAACATCAAAAACATACCTTGCTCCTGGTCTCCTCGGTTCAGTCCTAGTCCTAAACCTAGTCCCAGGGATACAATCACCAAAGCACACAGCAGAACCTGTCACACAGACACAGGAAAATTAAAGTTCACAACTATGATAAACTGTTATATTTATTAGAAATTAACTGTATGATTATTATTTCTATGAACATATGATTTCCTATGAACTAATCAGTTCTTTGAACTTGTTCATCAAAAAATTGGTGACATTCTGAGCCTGAATATAGGAGAGGCACAAGAATTATAATCTTATGAACTGTTTACAAGCCAACGCCTTAAAACTGCACTTTTAATCTATGGCCAGTCCCATGTTTTAATTGGGAAATACTTTGCTGAGGAAAAAATAGTAGGAAGTAATACATATATTTACTTGTTTTGCAAATTATTAATCTGTGTAAAGAGAAGGTAATTCCTTTTATTTAGCTTCTGTATTTTCCTGAAATGTTCACAGGAATTTCTTAAGACACTCAGCTGGATTGAGGCTGCAAGTGCCAAGTTTTCATCCACATGCCAGTTTCTTGTAGTAAGTCACCTCGTTAGTGAGGTTAGAGGAAATTGGAAAGAAAAAAACAGCCCAAGGAAACCCCATCACAGGAAGCAGCATGACAGTTTCAGGAATTGGGGAAGAGCTGAGAAAGCCTCTATCACCTTAACAGCCATTCAAGATGAATGGCAAAGTATGCTGGCTGAAAGGCGTGGTGAAAAGTGACAACCCTCTGAGAGTGTTCATAGTGTATGCACTTTCCTCTTTGCTAAGGCAATGATGATAAAGAAAATTTCTATCACAGAAAATTCCCATAAACCAGTCCAGTTTACTTCCCATTTTTGCCTCAAAGTCTTCTTTTGTCTCTTGCCACTTCCAGGAACCACAAGGCATTAGCAAATACTAGGATTCAAAATAAAGCAGAAATAAGAGATGCTTACTCCCATGCTGAGTATAACTGTAACGGAGCCTCTTAACTGAGACTACAGCAACTATAAGAAGCAGAGAAAAACTGTATGAGTGGGTAGGATACAACTAAGTGCCCATATGCCATCCTGTTGCTTTTCACCCAACCCTGCTCACAAAAACACTCTATGCTCTTTGTTACTGCCCATCCTGCCTTGCAGGTGCTGGGCACGAGTGTGGCAGCAGGGAGGGCTGCCCAGTTCTCAGGCTTGGGAGTACAGTTTGGCCATGGAGCAGCTCCAGGCTGGGACAGTCTAAGCACACATTATTCCTTCACATAGATCTGGAAGATGCAGGCACCCAATCCAGAAAGTCAGGGGTGTGGCACACTCCCAATGAGCCCTCTAACAGGGACAACCAGGAGATCTAACTGTCGGTCTAGCATGGCGGATACCTCTTCCTCTGGAGAGGATACAGTTGGAGGGTCTACTTCAGGACCCCACACTTTCTCCTCCTGCTGCTCTGCTCCCTGCAACCGTGCTCAAGAATTTCCTGTTTGTCCCTTGCTGCTCATCCTCACCAGCCTCGTGTCACCGATTTTTTGCCAAGCAACACCAAACATCAGCAACACCAAAGTTACTTTCTTCACACTTTCTCTCTCCCACCTTTACATTCTTCCTGCTTCTCACTCCTTAGTTTTTGTACAGGAGAAATACCCCAAAAGTAGGAATGGAAACGGAATTGGTGAGAGAACTGAGTAAGAGACAGATGGGATAAGCATGTTTGGAAAGATTGCCCAAAACTGCAGAAATGCTGAAGTCTCTTCAAAAGAGACCCTCGGTGTGAAGGCAGCAGTTTAATCCTACATCCAGTCAGGAAGGACTGTGAATGAGGGGGTACAGCTGGGCTAGAACAGTGGCTGCTCTTTCTGGGGAGGGAGGATAACACTGCCAGGGTAATAACCTAACAGGTCTTGTTTCCCTGAGTACAGATCAGCCCAGTCACCAGGGCATGCACTCTTCACCTTCAAGTTCACTATGGGTTTAAATTGAAAGTACAGCTAATTACAGCAGGAAACATTCCCCCTGCTGCAAGCAGTGAGAGAGCTGAAGTAAAGACGCAAAACTCACAGCAGTTATACAGATGAGACGCTACATTTATTGTAGCATTTACACAAAGAAATTTTTCTGGGGGACATTCATCCTTAAGGTGAAGTAACATTGGTAGCACCTGTTCCAATCCTCAGACTTTCCACAGCTAATTTCTATGTCTAAATTCAAGACTATGGCTACTTCTTCGTAAAAAAGTTCTTCCTAATGCATATGCTCTGTTCTCTGGGAGACTTATAGACCGTGTGACTACTATCTGTAGTCACAATTCTTTGCCTAAGTTTTCAGGAAAAAGTTGTCAAGGAAGTACTTCCTGCATGTAGTTTATCAAAAACATAGATAAATGGTGTAGAATATTAACATTTACACATCCAATATTTAGATTTTGTTTTTCATATAGGCAGGCATTTGAAAATTTATGCATTTAGAATTAATAAGTTTTAGGATACTTAAATTTCTCACCTTACCCTTCCAAGTACCTCTTGAAAGTATAATTTACTTTCCTTCATAGTTAGGTATTTTTCCCACATTATTTCTCATGATTCTTTTATTTTTAATTAAGAATCAAGGAAAAAATGTCTGGTTTTTTTTTCTCAATTTCCAGTATTTCCCTTACATTTTACACAATCCTTGCACAATGCAGCATTAAGTAGGAAGTTGTACTATGTGAATTGTTCTGATGACACAGTGTCGTAACTTGACTCTGTTTTTCATAGGACTGTTTTAAAAATTAAGTTTGGGGTCTTTCCAAAATCCGTACCTGTCATTTTCTCTAAATTTCAATTTGCAGATGCAAGAGCTTGTGCAAACATATACACGTCCACATATATATATATATATGTATATACACACACACAGCCGCACATTTAATGTTTCTTTTGTGATCACAAACAGAAGCTTAAAACTCTGTATTGGCTACAAAAAAAGAGTTAAAAAAAACATAACAAAACCTGCACACATTATTATTTATAACGCAGCTGCATGACTCTGAAAGCCCTGGGTAAGAGGGAAAGTTGACACGATATTTGAGATGTGGGACTGACAATACTGTACGAAACGGTTCATTAGTCTTTTCCCATGCCTTGCTTCCTGAGTGTTTTTCACCAACGCCTTGTCTGCATGTTCTGTTTTGTTAATGACAAATCCAAAGATAAAAAAATAAGTAAAAAGGAACTGCGGCCGCTTTGGCCACAAACACGTGTTTTAAACAAATGTATAAAACAAAGTATTGAAGCAATGTCCTTGCAGTGCAAAAGAACTGTCAGGTTATCTAGTAAAACAAGAAGCGCGTCAAATGCCAGAAAAACAACAACAACAACAAGAAGCAGTTAAGTACCAGAAGAACTTTAGAAATCTGCCAGTGAAGTTAGTGCATTCATGCTGGAAAACTTTAAGCATCAATTACCAAGTCACCCTGAATGACTACATTAATACAATGAAACTCCTAAAAATTCTGCAGATTCGGGAACTGTTTAACCAGCAGCCCAGGAGAACAACAGCACCTACTTACAGCACAGATGGCTTTGTATTTCAGGAGTTTTTTTTTCTTCACGTACTCTGTTGGTTTTAAAGACACTTCATCCAAATTTCCGCTTTGATACTTGATGATATCATCCTGAAGCTCCATTTTGCCGAGAGCTGCCTCTCGGCTGCGCGTACCCTGCTCTCCTCAGCCTCCCCAGCCGGCTTAGCTGCGGCTAAGACGCTACTCCTGCTTCAAGTGTGTATGTACTTTGTTCATAGGGTTTTTATAAGATCCTAGTTTTTGCATCAGTGACAAGTTTGCAGGAAGCCAAAGTAAGCAGGAAAATGACTCAGAAAGGTCAAAGGCTGAAAAGCATTGTCTGTGTAGAGAGAATCTGTCACATTTCAAGATAAGGCATTAGGTAAACTCCTAACAGGAGATTAGGAGTAATACGTTGCTAAGCAATAAAATGCAAAAATGACACAAATTCAAGTACTCAACTATTTGGTTAAATGCTTGTCATCCAGAGTATTTGTCATCTTCAAAGAAAGTGTTAAATATATTGAAAAAAAGCAATATGAAAGCAGATAGTTTCTTAACTCTCGCTCTCTGTCACGCCTTTGTTTTCAGGTCGCTTCTCTTATCTGACACCAGAGGATTCCTCACATTCAGTTTCAGTCCATCTTTTGTCACGTACTTCTTTCAGCTCCTTACATTTTTTTTTGTTTGTTTGTTGGTTTGGGTTTTGGTTTTTTTTCAGTAGTGATAGATGTACTTAAAAAAAAACAAACGGTATACAGCCAAATCAAATTCAATAAAAAATAAATAAATTTTGCTCAAGTACAATATGAAATCTATTTGTTTTTCAATTTGGTGGTTAATGGAAGGATTGCTTGTTATGAATATGTACCTTCATAGCCTACTATGGCTATCCAAGTGTAACTATTCCAATTTTGATCTCATTCTAAATTTGAGCACTCCATGTGTTGTAATTTAAAATAAATAAATTTATAATATTTGTGTTTATAGAAAACAAAACAAAACAAAACCACAGCACTATACAAGCTGGTATGAAGAAAATTAACATCCCAGTCACAATCAGTACAATCTCTACCCCTTATTCTGTACCATTTGTGTCATGCTCAGGTCCCACATTATCTAACATATTCGTATTAATTACTGCCCTCCCAGCCCATCATTTGATATATAGACAGATATAATTCCCTTAGTCTATGGGCCACCCCTGTCAAATGTCCGTAAAATGTCCTCTGAGTTCACTTCTTCTATGACCTGGGTTCCCTCTATTATGGTGGTTGCTCTGAACAGGACAGGTAGTGAAGTTCCTGGCTGCCAAAACCTATTCAGGTTGGGTCACACTTGCAGGGCTTCTTTTGAAGCTTGTCCTCTATTCGGGGGGTTCCTGCTATAGTGTTTCCCGTAACACACAACTCAAACAACAGGTTACAACAATTTCAAGTTACATCCACTACAGTCTCCATGCCTGGCTCCTTTTGAACCAGACTATAAGGTTTAATATTGCAACGAATTCATCCCCTTGCCCATGCTCTGGCTGCAGTCCCTTCTGGGGAGTACCTGCTCCACTGTGGACCCATCCTCAGCCACAGATGCTATCTGCTCCATCACGAAGTTACCCACAGGTCACAGACCCTTCAAGTGGAGTTCAGACTGTAGTTATAGCATGTACTACTACAGCAGTACAGGAACAGCAGCAATTCTCTGGCCAAATGCCAGCCCAGGCACGTGGCCAGTGCTGTTATCAGAATGTTCCCAGGCAGAGCAAAGTAAGGCGATAAGCAGTACAGCAAACAGCAGGCACTAACAATCACTACACTCTCATATACAGCAAAGCAAGCAAGTCCCTTGGCAATCACAGGAGCCTGCCAATTAATAGCTAAACAGCTGTAACAGCTAGAAAACTGGTCTAGCACATTCCAATCAAATGCCATAACTCTTAGCATCGCCCCCTCCCCCCTTTTTTCCCCAAGGTTTTACTGCTGAGCAGGGTGTCATATGGTGTGGGGTATCCCTTTGGTCAGTTGGGGTCAGCTGTCCTGGCTGTGCCCCCTCCCAACCTCTTGTGCACTCCCAGCTTACTCACAGAGAAGGTCTGGAGGCTGTGTAACAAATGCTCAGCAAGACTTAAAATAAGAGGGGGTTATCAATATTGTTTTCATCACAAATCCAAAACACAGCACCATACCAGCTACTATGAAAAGAATTAATTCCATCCCAGCCAAAATCAGTACATAAATTTACAAAAGTAGCAAAACTGACCTCTCAGATGGTGAATCATCAGCGTAGGCACCCAGGGTGAATTTCTGCTCCTACTGATATATAAAAAAAATAATTTAGCAAATGGAACAGGATGTGATCTTATATATTTGATTTTGTTACTTTAACATCATCATTGTTCTAATCTCACAAATATTACTGCCCACATGATTAATTTCTATGGAATTTCTCACTGATAAATTAGAATATAGAATTTTCTGAACATTGACCAAGAACCCAGACTTTTCTGTTTAAAGATCAAGGACCTCACTTTTTTTCATCCCTACCAAAAGACAACTCACATAAAAAAAGCAATCTATATGATCAACACTTAAGAGTAAAGAAAACAACGGGGAAGAAGGAAATAATTATCAACTATCTTTTCTGTTCTCAATTACTGAATCTAAATTAAGTAATCACCCTGCATACAGTCTGACACAAATGCTGGGCTAGGGTATAGACAAATCCATTCTCCTTTAGTCAAATTGCAGTCTTCAGTTCATCTGGCACATCCAGAAATGGGAAGACAGTTTTGAAGAACACAGGCAGGACATCTCTACCACATACATGTTAACAAGCACATTGGGGAAATAGGGAGACACATTTCTGAATAGCATTGTGTTGTAGCCACTTTCAATTTTCACTACAATCCCTAATGTTTTAAGCTACTAATATAAAGTAGCTGAAAGTCCTCTAAGGCTATCAAGAATGAGACAGGCCTTACTTATCATCAATTAAAAGACATCCTTATACTCATTTGTCATCCATCTTCCAAAAAGAATGTCACTGAAACAGGGAAAAAAACCCCAAAGCTTAACCATTTCTCTCATAAATGCTTATCACCCTTAAACAAATGGTCATTTTGTCAGAGTAATATGAAATTTACAGTAATTTTGAAAAGTGCATTTCCTTTTCTGTCTCTGGATTAAGAGGGCCATTCCTTCCTCATGCAAATGCTGCTTTTCTTCCTTGTTTGGCCAGGCTTGCAGCTCTGTGTTACCTAATACACCAAGTCTGACTGGGCTTCGTGCCTTGGCACAGACACCTGGGTGCACTCCCAGCATGTAAGAGCTGTACTGCTCCTCCTCTTGGACATTCAGTTCCCTTGGGCAAAGCAGGATGACCATCACTTAGGCCTGACCTGCTGTGGCACCCCTGGCCCTCAGTTCCATCCCAATGACCAGATTCTCTGTCAAAGGTAGGATCATAGTTAGCCGAGTTTTGTTAAAATGAGATCTGGTTAGATAAGGGGTTAATTTAGGAGATAAATCACTGTTGGGACCTCTGAGGGCATTCAAAGCTATCACACAGTCTAGTTTATAACTCAAAATCAGGTATAGTATTTGTGCCAGGTTGTAGACCAGGACTGTAGTTAAAGTTAGACCAAATCTGTCTAACAAATGTAACCTGATAGATTTGGGCTTGCATGGTACAGTTTAGAATGAATGTTGGTTAATGACATAAAATCTACATAAAATAATGCATATTAAGGTTGGATCAAGGTATGGAGCCCAAGGCATGGTTAGGAATGGCTGTTAGCCTGAGACTGTGACTGAGCACTAAAGCAGCTAAAAGTAAGAATAGTAGGCTGGTCCTCAAGATAAGGATAAAACATAATGATGAGTAAAACAACCTCTTGGGGGCTCCATTTCCAGTCCTGTTACGGGTCACTATGGGAATGGATTAAGAGTTTGGCACAGAACTAAAGTGAGCTGGTCTGCCCAGGGTGGGGAAGTACTGACACTAGATGTTGATGGGACATCCAAGGGCATGTCAGATCGTACTGCAACACAGAATCACAGAATGCTAGGGATTGGAAGGGACCTCGAAAGATCATCCAGTCCAATCCCCCTGCCTGAGCAGGAACACCTAAATGAGATCACACAGGAAGCCGTCCAGGTGGGTCCTGAATGTCTCCAGAGAAGGAGACTCCACAACCTCCCTGGGCAGCCTGTTCCAGTGCTCTGTTACTCTCACAGTAAAGAAGTTTCTTCTCAAATTTAAGTGGAACCTCCTGTGTTCCAGCTTACACCCATTGCCCCTTGTCCTATCATTGCACACCACTGTGAAGAGCCTGGCTCCATCCTCCTGACACTCACCCTTCATATATTTATAAACATTAATGAGGTTCCCCCCTCAGTCTGCTCTTCTCCAAGCTAAAGAGCCCCAGCTCCCTCAGCCTTTCCTCATAAGGGAGATGCTCTGCTCCCTTAATCATCTTGGTGGCTCTGCGCTGGACTCTCTCAAGCAGTTCCCTGTCCTTCTTGAACTGTGGGGCCCAGAACACACTTAAATAAGCACACAGTGAGGATATCATGAACATTTCTTACAGAATAAATAGCTTTGTGTTAAGACTGAGGGCAACCCAATTATGAGAGCAACACAAGCAAGTACAAACGGACCTTCCTCATATTATATCTTCTCTGTTTCCAATGATTATTCATTACATGTATATGTAGGTAAATAATACACATATAAGCATTGCTTGTTTCTCTATTAGGTATTTTCCATTACTGACAAGAACATACCGACTTCAATCACACGTACTGTAGGCTACAGCACATATCTCTGCTAGCTGTGCAAGTCCTGGTGCCCTGCATATCACAATTTCCTGAGGCACTTTCAAAATTTATTTTTAACATTTCTCATTGCTTATGTTATCTATTCTTCTAGGCCTGTTTACACAAAAGCTGTTTACATTTACAACAAATAAGCCTTTATATCCAGTTCCACATGAGCTTCTCGCCTGTGGGTACACCCTGTTATTTTCCACTCAGCTCCAAGCCTGAAAATGTTAATTTCCCGCTGCTCTGAGGCCTTCCTCTATCAGCTAGAATTTGTCATGACCAGCTTTATTTTTCTGCTGTAGAGGTAAGTTTGTTCCTTAGTCACCATTACTGCCTGAATCCAGGTTCAGTGCTATTGCAGGAAGAAAACTGCGTGGCCAAGCAGCCACGGACAGCTCAGAAAACAGTGTTCAATGTCAGAAAGCCACAAAATGTTTAAACTTACTTCATTTACTTTTCTTTTTAGTCTAAAAACCACTCCACATGTATAATGTATCCTCCAATGCTTTCAGATAAATGCATTTTCAGTTTATTCTAACTTTATGACTTTTTATGGGAAATAATAATTCTAAATTTGTAGTAATTACAGCATAGTCCCACAATAATTCAAGGAACTTAAGTCCCTTACTATAAAAACCAGAGCATGTACTCTTCCTAATTATTCTAAGAACAGATTATTCAAAAAACTAAGAGGCCTAGGTAAATATTTTCGTAAAAAACGGTAACTCTCAAATTTTAAATGGCAGCTGCTTTCTTCCCCTGAGGGAAGCGCCCCTGAGCCGCCAGTCGCGGGTGGAAAGAACCGGGGCAGGGCCAGGGGCAGGCTCAGGGGCTGGGCCCGCCACGCCCCGGACCGGGCAGGGAGAGGCGGGCGGTGCCTCCCGGAACCTGCGGCCGCCGGAACGGCCGGGCCGAGCAGTCGCTTCCCGGGGGCGGGATCGGGGACGGAGCTTCCGGCGGGGGACAGGGCCGCGGGCCGCCGTTCTCCGCCTCAACCAAGGGCCCGGCGGGGCCTAGCCCAGTACCATGGCGATCCCCATGGTGCCGATGGAGACGCAGTTGCAGAGCATCTTCGAGGAGGTGGTGGTGAGTCCCTCCCTGGAGCGCTGCCGACGGAGCGGGGGGAGGGTTGTGGGTGGGCCGGCCCGGGCCCGGGGCTTGGGCCTGTCCGGGGCCCTGCGTCCTGCCGTGCTCTTCGCAGGGGCTGTAGCGGGGCACCCTGATGAAAATAAAACGAAGGAAAAATAGGTTTTTTGTTGTCCCGCACACTTCGTGCACTGGAACCCCGGGGGTGTGAAACACCGGCCGCCCTCCTCGGCGGCGGTTCGGGCTGTTGCCGCGGCGAGGAGCGCCCGGGAGGTGCTTGGAGGAGAGCTGGCTTCTCGGGGCAGGAATCCTCCCTCGGCCCAGTGTTCATAGAGAAGCTGGTGCAGAGTAGGAGTGGGCGTAAAAAATACGGGGAGGCCGATTTGAAGGAGACTATGAGAAGGTGCATGTCTTTAGGAGACATTTTTCTTTAGCCAACAGAGTGATATGAGCAAATAGTGGAAATACATCCACAGAATGGTACCTCCAAAATGATGCATAGAATCATAGAATGTATTGGACTGGAAGGGACCTTCAAAGGTCATCTAGTCCAACTGCCCCTGCAGTGAGCAGGGACATCTCTACTAGAGCAGGTTGCTCAGAGCCCCATCCAGCCTGACCTTCAATATCTCCAGTGATGGGGCCTCCACTACCTCTCCGGGCAACCTGTGCCAATGATCCACCACCCTCATATTGAAGAGCTTTATACTAATATCCAACCTAAATCTACCCTTTTCTAGTTTAAAACCATTACGCCCCATCTTATTGCTACATGCCCTTGTGGATAGTTCTGCCCCAGCTTTCTTACAAGCACCTTTCAGGTACTAGAAGGCCGCTGTAAGGTCTGCCTGGAGGCTGAACAGCCCTGACTCTCTCAGTCTGTCCTCATAGGAGAGGTGCTCCAGCTGTTTGATAATTTTTGAGGCCCTCCTCTAGACACGCTCCAACAGGTACACATCCTTCTTGTGTTGAGGGCTCCAGAACTGGACACAGTACTCCAGGTGGGGTCTCACCAGAGCAGAGTAGAGGGGCAAAGTCACCTCTCTAGATGTACTGGCCACACTTCTTTTGATGCAGCTTAGGATGTGGTTGGTCTTCTGGGCTGCAGATGCACATTGGTGGCTCATGTCCAGCTTTTCATCCACTACTACCCCGAAGTCCTTTTCCTCAGGGCTACTTTCCAGCACATCATCGCCCAGCCTGTATTGATAAAGAGGATTGTCCCATCCCAGGTGCAGGACCCTGGACTTGGCCTTGTTGAACTTCATGAGGTTCACCTGGGCCCACTTCTCCAGCCTGTCCAGGTCCCTCTGGATGGCATCCCCTCCTTCTGACACATTGACTGCACCACCCAGCTTGGTATAGTTTGGTAGGTCTTTAGAATACAATAGAATTTAATAGAGACTGTTTCAGTTGGAAGAGTTCTACAGTGATCATCTGGTCCAACTGCCTGACCGTTTCAAGGCTGACTAAAAGTTAAAGCTCTATGTTAAGGGCATTGTCCAAATACCTCTTAAACACCGATAGGTTTGGGACATCGACCGTTTCTCCAGGAAGCCTCTTCCACTGTTTGACCACCCTCTCGGTAAAGAAGTGCTTTCTAATGTCAAGTCTGAACCTCCTCTGGTGCAGCTTTGATCCATTTCCACATGTCCTATCACTGGATACAGAGGAGAAGAGCTCAGCACCTCCCTCTCCACTTCTCCTCCTCAGGAAGCTGTAGAGAGCAGTGAGGTTGCCCCTCAGCCTCCTTTTCTCCAAACTAGAAAAACCCAGAGGGCTTAACTTCTGGCCTCTCCTCAAAAGCCATTCCTTCAAGCCCCTTCACCAGCTTTCTTGCCTTCCTCTGGATGCATTCAAGTACCTTGACATCATTTTTAAGTTGTGAGGCCCAGAACTGCACACAGTACTCGAGGTGAGGCTGCACCATCACTGAATACAGCAGGATAATCACCTCTCCTGACCAGCTGGTTATGCTCTGTTTGATGCACCCCAGGATGTGGTTTGCCCTCTGGGCTGCCAGGGCACACTGCTGACCAGCACCCCCAGATCCCTTTCCGCGAGGCTGCTCTCCAGCCACTTCTCTCCCAGTTTATGCTTGTGCTTTGTGTTACTCCATTCTAGGTGCAGAGTCTGTCGTTTGGACTTGTTAAATTTCATCCCATTAATCACAGCTCAATGCTTCAATCTATCTAGATCCCTTTGCAAGGCATCTTGTCCCTCAAGAGAGTCAACAGCACCTCCCAGTTTAGTATCATCAGCAAACCTGCTGATGGTGCATTCAACTCCTGCATCCAGGTTGTTGATTAATACATTGAACAGAACCAGCCCCAGGACTGAACCCTGAGGAACAGCACTGGTGACTGGTCACCAGCCAGTAGCTCCATTCAGTACGATGCTTTGAGCCTTGCCCTTCAGCCAGTTTTTCACCCAGTGCACCATGAACCCACTCATCCCACAGCTGGACAGCTTGTCCAGCAGAATGTTGTGAGGGACAGTATCAAAAGCCTTACTAAAATCCAAGAGAAATACATTTGCCACCTTCCCTTCACCCTCTAGGTGGGTGACCTCATAATAGAATCGTAGAGTGGTTTGGGTTGGAAGGGACCTTAAAGATCATGTAGTTCCAACCCCCCTGCCATGAGCAGGGACACCTTCCACTGGAACAGGTTGCTCAAAGCCTCATCCAGCCTGGCCTTGGAGGCCTATCATAGAAGGATATCAAATTAGTTAAACAGGACTTTCTCTTTGTGAACCCAAGTCATTGTGTCATTAAGTCATTGTTTTATAGAGCACAAATGAATGCGCTTCTTGGTAGATACGAGCACTTCATGGTCAGAAACAATGGGGTGACAGTAACTGATAAGGTCCTGAAAAGGAGACTGACTGATGTTTTGGACAGAAAAGGCTGGTCAAACTGTTTGAACTGGAAAGAGTATGTAGGTCTCATAGAGAAGTGTAATTGAAAACTATGTCCATATGATGAGTTTCAGTAGAGGGAAGGTTGGGGTTTTCTTTTTGTTTTAAGCTTGCATTATAAAATGCACGACATCCTTTTCTTTGAATGGTGTTAAGTTGCTTGTAGCACATTAATTCCCTGTTCCTGATTTCTCCTTTTGGCACTGTCATTCAGACTGTGTTTTCACATATTTAACATTGTGATTTGACTGTGTTGTCACATTGTCTGTTTTTGAGTAATGTTATTTGCCTAAAATTTTCATGGAACAAAAAAAAAAACCAAAAAGGCCCTTACAAAATTTCATTGCATTTTTGAAGCTGTAACTGGGAAAATAGCAAGTTATTACTTTCACTGCTGCTATTACCAATTTGGTGGACAGCAGCAAGACTTACCTAAGTTTCTGGGCAGAGCAGATGAGTATTGGTTTCTGTGGTGGATTCACCCTTTTGGTTTTGCAGCCAAACACAGCCTGCTCTCTCACTCTCCCCAACCCCTCCGGAGAGTAGGGGAGAGAGTTAGAAGGAAAAGGGCAAGGAGGCTCATGGGTTGAGATAAAAATTATTTACTAATTAAAATAAAATTATAATGCTAACAACAGTGATAACAGAATATACAAATGAGTGATGCACAGTGCAGTTGCTCACCACCAGCTGATCGATGCCCAGCCCATGCCAGCCAGTGATCCCGGAGCCCAGACAGTCCCAAAACCGAAACCCCGGAAGAGCGAGCCGCAGCGATCCCCGAGAGAACACCCCCGATTTCCGGTCAGCCCTGGTTCATACACTGACATGATGAGATATGATATGGAATATTTCACTGGCACATCCAAATGCCAGTTTGGGGTTTGCTATTCACTGCGCTTCTCCCTCCCAGTCCTAATGCAGCCGTGAAGCAGCCAAATGCGGTGGCCTTGAGCTCCAGCAGCAACTGATAACATTAGTACTTTATCAACATTCCTCTCATAACAAGTCTTACACTGAAACTAAAACACAGCTTTTCTAGCTGCTAAGAAAATCAACTCTACCCCAGCAAAACCAGGACAGTTTCTCATTTGCTTCTTGAGAAAGCTTTTATTAGCAGTGACAGGCGGTTCTAGGCTGTGTGATTGAAAAGGGTCCCCAGAAAGATTATTTTATTGCATGCTTTTATTTCTACAATATGACAATGAAAGCAGATAGTGGTCAGTTATGGATTGCATCTGAATATAATCCAAAATTCTTATACGAGGTAAAAACAGAAAAATAGTATGGTATTTTCCACAACCTCTTTACTGGTGTGTTAGAATAATGATGTAGAAAGAAGCTGTTCAGCAGAATGGAGTTGGGTTTGGGTTTGTTTTTTTTTTTAAGAAAAAAAAAAGGAATGATAGCTGTATGAAGTCTTTCACCTAGTACAAGACTGTATAATCATTCAGTGGAATTTAAAAATCAATGGATCTAAACTCTGATGAGATAGTAACTCTATGTAATTGATTTGTGTAACTGGGTGTCATGGAACATAAGCAAGACAAAACTTAATGAGATTCAAAAATAGAGTTTTTTTCAAAGTATGAAAAAAGAGCTGGAATAACAGAATCATACAATTTTCCAACTTTGGTAAGTAAATTAATCCCCAGGTATTTAGGAAAAAAAGAATAAAAATCAAAGAACCTTAATCTGGGTCGACAAGGTATGTTTTTGTATGAAAACAAAACAATCTCAATTTTGAAAGAGTCTGTTGCGTCAGAAGGAATGTATCTGTCTCTGATACAGTCCCATAACAGTATCACTTACTGTTTTGTGCTTCATCCTGGTGGTGTGATACTTGTACAAAACCTTTTCACAATAGCTCACTTGGAGTTTTTCTCTTACAGAAAACAGAAGTAATTGAAGAAGCTTTTCCTGGGTGAGTCTAACATTGGTTTATTTGTGCAAGACTTTCTGTATACATGTATTTTTCTACTCGTGTTCTTTTATTGGGTGCTGCCAGTAACTGATGTTCTTATTCGCTTTAGTATGTTTATGGACACTCCTGAAGATGAGAGAACCAAACTTATCAGCTGCCTGGGCGCTTTTAGACAGTTCTGGAGCAGTCTTTCCCAGGTTAACATTTAATTTGTTCCTTATGTGTACTTCATATACTTTTTTAGTGTAGTGAAACCTTGTCTAGTAGGCAAACGCTTAAGATATAAGGCCTATGTCCAGTCATTCAGAATCTGGTTTCAGATATGGCACAGTAAAAAATATAGTGAGACTTAGCAAGAAGAAAGATTAGTTTTGATATTTAGAAGATTATCTACTTGTTCAGCAGAAGCTGATGTGCAATGCAAATAACGATAAGTAAATGGAATTATAACAATAAAGAAATAAACAAAAAAGGTAGTTTGTTATAGCATTTCTGGTAGAAGTGAAAAAGTAGGAAAAAAGAAAATAGATGTTTATGTTCAAAAATTACCTTCCAGAACTTAGATACCTCTAGGTACTCTTCTGTAATTGGAGACCCAGTCATCTTTTTTTTTTTTTCTCTGAATTTGATTATAACTATGAAAAGGAAAGAATAATACAGAACGGTTTTATTTTGTTCTATTCTTTGCAAACTTAGATATGAAAACCAAAGTTGCCTGTAGAAATCGATATTTCAGCTAGGAGGTATTTTTGATACTGAACAACTGGACTTCTTCAAAATAAGATCAAAACACTTATTGGGAAAACTGTTGGACAACTTCTACCATTTATAATCTTGGTTTTTTGTTAGTTTCATTTCTTCATGATAAGATGAATTTTACCATTTGTTTCACTACCTGTAAATACATTCTTTCTCCCCTCTATTGTTTTTTCAGGAATCCCATGAACAGTGTGTCCAGTGGATTGTAAGATTCATTCACAGCCAGCATAGTCCTAAAAGAATCTCTTTTCTTTATGACTGTTTAGCAATGGCAGTAGAAACTGGACTTTTGCCACCCAGGTAAGCTATGTCAGAATGAGTTGATAAATAGGATACATGGAAGTTGTACTATTGGAAAGTATTTTATGATGACATTGTAAAATTACTGATGGACAGCACGTGCTTGTTATCTGTCATTGATTCTTGCATTGTCTCCTTCTGCTAGGATGGTTTGTGAATCTCTGATAAACTCTGATATGCTTGAGTGGGAAAGGACACAGTTGTGGGCGTTAACATTTAAATTGGTCCGGAAGATTATTGGAGGTGTAGACTACAAGGTATCTTCCCCTTGTTCCTTTCCTCCTGATAAGACACATTGTTTTCTGGCTTTGTTTTTAGGATTTTATGTCAGAGACATCCAGTGTTTCGAAGTCTACTTTGATTATGAAAGAAAAAAATAATTCAGTGAGACCACTTTTAATGCTTTTTCAGGGTTGAGCTTTACCTTAATAGGTAGTTCTATATGGACCCTGTAACTTCTCTTTTCTCTATTACACAGTCATCTTACATACCTCTTTCAGTTACAAGCTAAAAAACCCTAATGCGGTTGCAGAAGTGGGACACATGGAAAAGTCTGTAGGCTGAAGTTCTCACATCTGCTCTTAGCCCTTTTGCTATGTAGGAAAAAGGTCCTGAAAGCAGGGTCTTTGGCAGGGTGCAACTTAACAGAAGGAGCAGGAAACCAAGCAGCTCTTGCACAGAATCACCTCACCAGCATTGGTGAGCGTGTTAGTGCCAAAACCATAAAATACAACATGTACTTTGGTCAGTCTGCACAGGCTGCTGTAGGTTAGATGCCTCTGGATGCACATCAGCATTTCAACAGTTACTTTCTCATCTAGGGTATCCTAAGATTGAGAAATTCTGTAAGGAGTTTAATGTCGTTAGGGTTTGCACTCTCAGTACCAGTCTGTCTTCTGACACTTAGCAACAAACAGCTAATTTGTCTGTCAAAGTGTTGTCAGACCATATTGATTGTGTAACCTTTCTGACAGAAATAAAGAATATCTGGGAACAGTAATTTTGTGTGCTTTCTTTTAGGGTGTACGTGATCTGTTGAAAGTTATCCTAGAGAAAATCTTAACAATTCCAAACACTGTGAGCTCAGCTGTTGTACAGCAGCTTTTAGCAGCAAGAGAGGTAACTATCTGAATTTTATATATTATCACTATAGAGGGAGGTGAGCCTCATTCTTTTGTCATTAATGAGCTTCCAATAGCTGGGATGGCTCTCTTTGAGAATTGGTACAGTCTAACAGCAAAGACTTACTCTTTGTGCTCTAGTTCTTTTCTGTCATTGCATTTTATACAGTAAAGAAAGAGCTTTTGGGGAATATGGTAGATAAGCACTAAAATCCCTAGCAGGAGAGTCAGGCCCAATGTTTGACTTGCCTAGGATAAGATGTGTGAGATATAATATTGAAATTGATTTCCTTATATTTTTTTTTTAGTGAATAAAAGTAGTAATTGTTTTCAGGACTTTGTAGGCAGACATGGAAGCATAGTTTACTTAAGCTTAAACAGTGTAACTTACACTTGCACAATTAAAAATAGGTTTTAAACTAAAGGAGTACCATCAGAGTACAACTTAAGAGAAAGTATGTTTCTGTTCTCATGGGCTGCCTCAGACTACTGGACAGACTACACCTTTGCTTACCTTATCAAGAATCTTTTACACTGATGTATTTTTTTATTTACAGGTGGTAGCCTACATTTTGGAAAGAAATGCATGTTTGTTGCCTGCCTACTTTGCAGTTACAGAAATCAGAAAACTGTATCCTGAAGGAAAACTTCCCCATTGGGTAATGATATAATATCATATGAGTTTTGTTCCACACAAAACAAGCTTTTATTTTTTTTTAATTAAAGTTTAAATGAAGATTTAAAATCTTCTACTCAACTGTAAGCACTGTGTTTAGGCATGTAAATTAAGATACAGGCTTGATGTGATTGCAACTGCAGTTCCTGTTCCCTGTGTTCTAGCATTAAATTAGTGATGTAGTTTTGACCTGTGGCCTGATGTTCAAAACTCTTGAAGCACTGAGTTGGTTTTGTTGAATACATTTGGAAATGCAGGTCATGCTCACCTACCAGTTTGTGCTTTCTCTATGGCTTCAGGATAAGAAAAATCACTTTAAATAGGTGACCAGTGTTTTCTTTCTGTTTAAATTCAGTTATACAAAAATACTCGGGGCTCTGGTGCAAAGAAAATGATCACTGTTTCCAAAAAGAATGTTATATAGATCCAGTTTTTAATTTTGTATTCTGTTAAAATAATCAGGTGTCAGGAAGAGGATAAAATTCCGACTCCCTTGAATTAATGGGAAAATTGTTACTGACTTACTTTGAGCTAAGATTTAACCCAGCAGAGTGTACTAATCTAGGTCCTTTGTCTTTGTGGAATTGTTATTCAGAGGCAAACAGAGATTTGTTATGAACAGAAATTCTAAATCAACTATTACTAAGTAGTGTGCACTGAAATAATATAGTGTGCGTAGGAGAAAGTTGTTGTGTAAACTCTCATTTGAGTGCAAACTGAGAAGAGTGCTTCCTGCCCCTTCTTTATAAAGTCACATTTTTCCTTTTCTAGTTTTAGGTTCTGGGTGATTTTTCCGACTTGTCGAAATGTGTAGGAAGCTGGTTGTTTTAGTAATTCCTTTATATTTTATTAACATGTCTAAACTGTTTCTAAGTCTTAAATATTCCTTATCAGTACCTGCAACTTAAACCCTCAACTTACTTTTTCTCCTGTTCTTACCCAGTTACTAGGTAATTTAGTATCGGATTTTGTGGATACCTTCAGACCTACAGCAAGAATAAATTCCATTTGTGGTAAGAGAAAGACTTCATGAATTGACTTCAAATTTTTTTTTTTTTTAACTTTTGGTTTTTATAACCTTTTGGGGCATATATTCATCTAAGCAAAATGATTCAGAGCTTATGTTTCATGTAGTATCTTTTTTTTTGTCAGGTTGTTCTCAGTCTTGCTTCTCTTCAGGTTTTGCTTTGAAGGGGAAAATTCATACTGATGAGATCAAATAATTTTTTGCTATAAGCTGGTAGTGGAAGTGTACTACTTGTTACGTGACCACATACTTTCTAACTACAGTAGACATGAAGAAAACCGTAGATTTTCTATGCTCAAGGGTTTTGAGTTAATGCAGATCCTTTGGCATGCTAGTCACCGAGTGTTTTCTGATTTCATTTTCCATTGGAGCTTTTGTAGCTGCTCAGCCTTGTCCCTATTGTTGCAGGCTTCTGTGTAAACATTTCCTAGCTCAGATGAGTACTGGCTGTCCTCTTCTGTGAAAGAAAAACTCACCACTGTTTATTGATAGAAATCTGAAGATTAAAATTTGGATGTTTTAATTGTGATGCTTCTTGCATTTCCCTTCAAAAAGATAAAACTCTCTTCTGTTTGCTTTGAGAATTAAGTAGCTTAATAACAGCTGCATTATATCTTAGATCTGAGCAAGGTTTATTGCAGCTGAGCTTCTTCAGTGCAGAGATTAGGAATGTAAATTGATCTGTAAAGCTGCAAAGCATTTTGTGTTTCAGAAGCATGTAGTTATTCTTCTATTGAAAGGGTGGCATAGCCTTTATGCATATGACTTGCAGGGATCACACAAATTTTTACAAGTCTTGTGTGTGTAAATGATCTGTATAGATACAGTTGAAGGGGAAAAAGAGAGATTTATTTACTTCTTGTTTTATCTGGTAGTAATACGGCTGGTCTGGACAATAGAAGTCATTGAATTTGAACTGACAGTGAAATTTAGGTCAAGGTTGAGGCATCTAAATTTAGATGCTGTTATACAGGTGTGCTAGGAGCTCAGTTCAGATGCCTGTAAGCAACTGAAATAAATCCCAGGTGTCTAAATGACACTGACAAACAAGTCTAAATTTACCCTACAAAAATCTCTCCATCTATGATCAGCTGATCACATTGGCCTACACTGATTGAATTGGCTAGATCTCCAGTAACTGTAATTGGAGCACAGGCACTTGCATTTGACTAGTTTAATGAACAGAATCCTGCCCACAGTTTGTCTTACAGAGTGAATGAAGGAAAATTAAAAGACTAGATTATATACTAAAATTATATACTTAGTACTCCTTTCTTTGTGGAAAGGGTCAATGTACCAAAATTAAATGCCTAGATCAAGTAATGGCAGTGGAATAGTCTACTGGTAACCTAATAGGGCACTTTTAGATTAATATTTGCAAATATTTCTATTTTGGGGATACCCAATCTGAATAAATGGGGATGTTACCCCTTAAATATTTTATTACTTGAAAATTAATTGGAAAATAAAATCAGCCTGAAGCAATCCTATGGTAAAAAACTTTAAACAGTGGAAATTTAAGGAGAGTAAAAGTGGCTGAGACCAGTTTTTGCATCAGAATGATTAAACAATAGGCTAGTTTTACTGTTTTAGAATTTATAATGTTTCATTGCATGTAGGTCGCTGTAGTCTTCTTCCTGTGGTAAATAACTCAGGTGCCATGTGTAACTCATGGAAGCTGGATCCTACAACCCTTCGTTTTCCTTTGAAAGGTCTCTTACCGTATGATAAGGTATGCCTTATTAAGCTTATTAAACATATTGTATTCAATAAATGTGAAGCTTTTATATCATTAGGGGAAAAAATATTTTCAGCCGTAAATATCCTATTGTTCCAGCTAGGCTAACATTGAAGACATAGGTGTTTTCACTGTGTTATGTATTTAAATTAAAGCTATACGTGGAGGACCTTTAAAGTAGTGTGTGTTATAACTGCTGCCCAGGATGCTGAAGAGCAAGAGAAGTTTTAAGTGATTTATGGGTATGTGTATGTGAGAGCAAGTGAGAACAGAGAATTGATTGGAAAATTAGTTTAGCAGTGGGAAGATGAAAGAGAATAGGAAGGTAATTTATTCTTTTCTGTGCTCTTTGTTATTCCATAGGAAAGATATTTTTACAATTCAACAAATACAAATGAGCTTATTTAAACTTAAAACTCTGAGTGTGAAATAGTGATGTACTGAAAGAATTTAAAAACTGTAAAGGATCAGAACAAAGTAATGGGTTGTCCAGCATCCCATTCCCTGTATCCTGGAGAAGAATATAGAGATAGTATATCTAATGAAATCTATAGTGTTCACAGTCCACAGCCATTATTATTTTGAGTGTTTCCTGAGACAGATTTGATTTATCTATATTTAGAAGACCTTCCTTTTCCAAATATTTGTCAAGCCTCCTCTTGAGCCTGTGTAAACTTTCATCATCCTCAACATCCCTTTGACGAGGAGTTCCACATTTCAACTTCATGTTGCATGAGGAATCAACACCTTCTGTTTGTTTTGAACCTAGCTTCAGATGAAGTTTTTCTTTAAAGTGATTTAGCTATTGCAGGGAGCAGTTGTTCCATATCTGCTTTTTTCATGCTATTTATGATTGTTATGGATCTTGGACATGTGCTTCCTCATTTGTCCTACCTGACTTCCTTTGAGTTCTTGACAATCTTCCAGTATTCCAAGGCTGTTTCAAAAGGTGTCCCATCCTTATATTGAATGAAGAATGTTCTACGTGGTCCCCATAAAATCTGTCACTTCTTAAGAGCTGTGATTATTTCCTCCTTTCTTTTGGGTATCAGAAAGCAAAAAGATTTGCCAGATAATGCATATCTACATAAATTAAAAATCCATTCTTACATTGTTTAATCCACTTAAACATAAACTCAGTATTAAACATAATCTTGAGGCAAATATATGTTTGTATGTGATTGCTTTTGTTTTTTTAAGGATCTGTTTGAGCCACAGACTGCTTTGTTGAGATATGTGCTGGAACAACCGTATTCAAGGGATATGGTCTGCAATATGCTAGGTCTGAATAAGCAGGTACTGTACTATGCTGTAACATGTGATTTAATTCTGCATAGAATCTGCACTATTCTTTTTCTCTTTTCTTTGCTATAGCTAACTAAGCAAAACAGTTTAGGTCCAGAGAGTGATTTTTTTTTTTTTTTTATGAGATCATATTAGGTTAATTGGACACTGTTGTTCCTATCATTTGTATATTGCTTTACGAATGTTAAATTGAAAAGTAGAGATTTAAAATATGATTTTTTTTTTTGCATTGCTTTTTTTTCCTATAAGGCCAGCCTCAAGAACACCTTCGACAGACAGTAGGAGACTGCTAGCTCAAACAATAAAAATGGTTATTGTTCATGTAATTAGTTTTTAAAGCATTGTTGTAGTCTGTTACATTGGCATGTTACAGTAGTAGAATAGTGAAAAGCTGGGTTTTGTTTTGTTACATTTTTTCTTTTTATGCCATAGAATGGGAGGGCTTAGTCTGACTTGGGGATCCTTGAGGCTGGCCTCATAGTCACTGTTTTGTCTTTTCTTTTTTTCTTCCTTTATTTTTGTTCTGTCCTGTCTTGTCCTGCCCATCCTCCAATGCTCTAGACCTTGAACATTGCTCAGGTATGTTCACAACCTTACTGTTGTATTGTGACTAACGATACGCTGGCCGCTTTGTAGCCACTGATTCCAGTTAGAGAATACATGTACAGTCAGGGCTTGAAATTGGCAGGACCATTAGTGAAGGGCAAATTCTCACTACAAATCCCAAGAGATATGGGAGATGTAGCATAAAGCTGACAGTCAGTGGTCCTTTGATCCTAGAATTTTCGTTGGAATGGACTGCTACCATTTCCCTTACCAGTCATAAGAACTTTTACTTTGCTGGAATTTTCAGAGGAGAGATTCCTAGTTCAAAATTTCTTCCTTACGCCTGTGGAAAAACATCCACTGCACTTGATTGTAAACTTATAAAGCTGTAAGTGTATCATTGTTTAAAAAAAAAAGAAAAGCTTTACTAGTAGAACTTTCTTATCATTAGGAAGCCACTGTAACAAACTTCCAAACAGGCAATTATAATATTCTCCAAGCTAGGTAAAAGAAAGGTAGTGCAGAGCACCATGTGAAAAGTAGTTCCTTAAAATTTGACTCCTCGTTTAAATAAATAAATAAACAAATGCCCGAGCAAATCAACCAAGTGGACTTCTGCTTGAAATTTGAATTTCTGGGTATTAATTTACACTTAGTCCCTTGTTATAATAATCACTTCCACACCTAGTTTAAAAAACATTATTAAAGATTTATAAAATAGCGTTGCTGTTTGCAATACTATAGTGAAGGTTGTGTCAGTGTTTCCATTTAAGAAACTTTTTCAGATTTGTAACTTGACTATAAAATTTACATGATCCTGAAACCTTGTGTATATTTCCCATTGTAAAGTGAAATACACCAGTGCTCTTTCTGGACTGGGACAATGTTTTTGAATGCGCAGATTCCTACATCTTCACAAACAATACCCTGTGTTGTATATGACAATCTTTTGTATTTTAAGACTTAAAGCAGCTGAAATGTTAAACCTTGGAAACAAGCTGCTAGGTTTAGTGTTGAAATGAGTAGTATTTGTATTCTGTGTCTATTTCTGTGTCTACATTCAGTTAATAAATCACACTGTTCCTCTGTGCATCTTATAGCTGGTTAATAATACAAGATCTAGACAAAAAGTATATATTGAACCCATTTTATTTTTCAAAGTATGGGTGGTCTGTGCCTTCAGGTTGAAAAACATTGATGCTAAAAATGCTGGGTTTTAACTCTTACTTTACTGTCCTGCACGAGTAATCAAATAAAATTTAAATGAAGTAATGGAGTATATTGAACTATACTTATGAAAATTTATTTGCTAGTATAGGAATTCCTACACAAAGTTTCAACCTGGCGTGAATTTTATGGCCAAGGAACAAACTTGAAGAATGTAGCTTTTAAAGGAAATGCTGACAGAACATGAACTATAGCTGTGCTGCTACAATTACACCAGCATAAAGATGTTTGGGCTGTTGAAAATTTGTGAGTTAAAAGAATAGAGTAGGGTGGCACAGTGATATAGAACAGGAAATAATGTTCCATTTAAACATTAATATACTGTGTTTAAAACTGTGAAAAACATTAAAATTTTACTCACTTTTAGGTACAAATTAACTTCATGTTACCGTTGGATTTGTTAATCTAGTCACCTGACAAAAAATAGTAGCATGCTTTTCAGAGGTTGTGTAACTGTATCAATCTTGTCGTTAAAATGGCTGATACTTCTGTATTTTATTATTAGAACTGAACTAACCTCCATAAAGGAACTGTCAGTATAATAGAAAACACTTAGAAATACAAATAGTGACACTTTTTTTTCAAAATAAATACAGAAACACCTCAAATCAATGATCATTATTTATTTATGATCATTAATTATTTATGTGAAGCTGCTTGTATGTCCTATCAACTATTTACACAGATCCAGTTGCAGGATTGGAGCCTTCATTTGAATCTTTTGGCATCACAGACTAGGTACGGATCAGCCAAATTTGTCCTAGTTCTCAAATGTTTGTGAAGATGAACAATGAAATTTTCTGGTTCAATTTTAACTAGACAGATCTACGTTAGAAAACTGTTCAGTCATAGAATCATGGAATCGTTTTGGTTGCAAAAGACCTTTAAGATCTTTGAGCCGTAAACCTAACAGTGCCAAGTCCACGTCTAAATGGTGTCTCTAAGCACCACATCTACATGTCTTTCAAATACTTACAGGGATGGTGACTCTACCACTTCCTTGGGCAGCCTGTTCCAATGCTAGAAAACCCTTGTGTTGAATAATTTTTTCCTAATATCCAATCTAAACCTTCCCTGGAGCAACTTGAGGCCATTTCCTCTTGTCCTATTGCTTGATACTTGGGAGAAGAGACCAACACCCATCTCTCTACAACCTCCTTTCAGGCAGTTGTAGAGAGCGATAAGGTCTCCCCTCAGCCTCCTCTTCTCCAGGCTAAACAACTCCAGTTCCCTCAGCTGCTCCTCATAGGACTTGTGCTCCAGACCCTTCACCAGCTTCGTTGCCTTTCTTTGGACACGCTTCAGCACCACCATGTCTTTCTTGTAGTGAGGGGCCCAAAACTGAACACAGTATTCAAGGTGCAGCCTCACCAGTGCTGAGTACAGGGGAAGAATCACTTCTCTGCTCCTCCTGGCCACACTCTTTCTCGTCCATGCCAGGATGCTGGTGGCCTTCTTGGCCAGCTGAGCACACTGCTGGCTCATATTCAGCTGGCTGTCAACCAACACCCCAGGTCCTTTTCAGCCAGGCAGCTCTCCAGCCACTCCTCCCCAAGCCTGTAGTGTTACATGGGGTTGTTGTGACCCAAGTGCAGGACTTGGCACTTGGCCTTGTTGAACCTCATGCAGTTGGTTGCAGCCCATTGATCCAACCTGTCCAGATCCCTTTGCAGAGCCTTCCTACCCTTGAGCAGATCAGCACTCCTGTCCAACTTGGTGTCATCTCCAAACTTAATGAGGGTGCACTCAGTCCACTCTTCCAGATCATTGATAAAGATATTAAACAGAGCTGGCCCCAGCACTGAGCCCTGGAGAACACCACTTGTGACCAGCTACCAGCTGTGTTTAACTCTGTTCACCACAACTCTGGGCCTGGCCATCCAGTCATCCCAGATCAAACCATCTCCGAGTTGTGTAAAAAAAAACAAACAAAAAAACAAAAAAAAAACCCCAAAAAACCCCAAATCCATCTCTGCTGTTAACCTTGCAGAGAGACAAATAAATGGTAAAATTTGTTGTTTATAGGTTTCTATGTTCCTTTCAGGGTTTTAAGTTTTGGTGTGTGGTGAAGTTTTCTAATACCTTTATCAAGTATATGGCTTTAAGTCCAGATGTAATAGTACGGACTTCAAAATGTTTCTTCTGTTGGAGGCTGGGGATTTTTATTTTTTACTGCTGTGTACTTCTGTGTGGGACAGTATACTCGCTTGAACGGGTCTGTAAGAAGTAGGGATTTAAATTGTATTTTATAATGGTTTACGGTTGGACTTGATGATCTTAAGGATCTTTTCCAGCCTAAGTGATTTTGTGATTCTTTGTTGATTTATATTCTGCTGTTAGCTGGGGTGATACTCTCAATAATTAATTCTAAGTAATAAATAATTTCTAAATAATTTGTTGGTATGTAACAATCTGGATTTTGAAAAATTATTAAACAGTTCAAAAGTATCTTAATACACTGATGCCAAATTAAGATTCAGTTTAGGGATCTTACAGTTGGTTTTTAAAACTGAGCTTTAGTAATGTCGTAAGGACACACTTTGAACATTTTGGCTTATGTCTTTACCTTCTCTGTATGTATAGACTTGCACGAAGAATAAAATGCCATTTTTGCTTGCATAGTTACAGTCTGGATTGTATTACAGTCCTCTAAACAATGAAAAACCTTGTTAAACTTTGATTTTTATAGGTTGGGATATATTTGAAAAAGATCATTTTCATGGGTCTTGTTTCTGCAAGTGATGATCTGCAGCTTTGAGTAGAAAGTTATCTATACCATGCTCTGTTCAGGTGAATGAGTAGTTGTATTCTCTTCTAGCTACAAACCAGAATAGTTTGCTTGGGGAAAATGTTGTTTATTTCATATCTGTCCATGCATTGTGTAAGCAGAATCATTAAGTGAAAGAAATGACATAATGCATTATTAAAAAAACAACTTTCCTTTCTCCTTTATTTTTAAAATATTGTAAGTTGATGCTGGGAACTTACTGTCTGATATTAATAGTGTTAACGTGGCAAAGTATTTAAATTAAGAGGTGTGATTATTTTGTAATATATTTCTGATTGTAAAAAGTGTGTGTTGAGAACACTTGAGTGCAACTTCCTTGTTGAAACTTACTCTGTTTTTTAGTGAGGAAAACTTGAAAACATCCACCGAACTTGGTAGAAATAGAGTTTGGCATAAACAACAAGCTTTAAGGTTTTGTGTCTTGGGAGCATATAGTTTTGGAAAATGGAAGTGAGAGAGAGGCTACAGTTCTGACTTGTATTAACTGCTTCAGGCATTGCACTTAGACATTTTGAATTGGACTTTTGGAGACACCATTTGCTCCTGCAGGCATCTTGGACTCTCAGATCTGGATGCATTTCTTGAGTGTAGATTTTTATTAAATATTTTTGAGCTAAATGTCGTTTACTTTAAATATTCAAAAACTATAATAGCTTGCAGCTAGCCTTACTTCTTTCTTTTAGGTAACACTTTTAACTCTACCTGATCCCCTCCTCCCCCAACCCACCAAAAAAACCCAACCAACAAATAAACAACAAAAAAAAGGAACCCAAAACGCAACTGAAAAAACTACCGCTAGTCCATCAGAGGGCTGGTCTTGGGAGAAATTTTAGCAGAAAGTTGTCATGGTAGTGCTTTTCCCTGCCCTGTATTTCTTTGTGGTTCAATAATGTTTTCAGTGAGGTTATATATTTGTCAGATTTAAAATATTATTTTCAGGGTGAAATGGAGAATATGTATTTATATAACTAAATTACAAAAATGTGAATAATGTTATCTTTAGGAAAAAAAACAGTGGTTTTGAATGCTATATTTTTCCATATATAAACCAAACCAGTTTTGGTTTTGTTTTGTTTTGTTTAAACCATACCAAACGTGAATTCCTACTTATTTGTGAGGAGAATCAGCTCTCACCTGTATTTTTGTCTCAGTGTATACTGAGATGTTCTTTCAGTTATGAGTAATTAATAAAACAAGGCCCCAATCCTGCAAATTCATATGCAGCACAGTATTTTATTTCCGAGTGCTCCAAAACCATAGATACAAAATTTGTGCAAAAATGTATATTCACTCGAAATACAGAAAAAAAAAAAAAGCCAGAAAATTAAATTAATGGAGATAGAGTGTAAAGTACTGCTGTATTTCTTATTGAAAATTGTTCTTAAAGCAATAAGAGCATGATTTTCAGAATAAAAGAGTGAATTTATTTTTTTAATTTCCTGACTCCTAAACTTTTCCCAATCTTGGAATTGTTCAGTATAGTGAATATTCCTACTGGAAATTCTGGCTTTCTTTTTAGCAGTAATATTTTCCTGTTTTATTCTTTGAATAACTTTATTCTAAATTAGTATAGCCTAACACGATTAGGCTTTTGGACATTAACACAGTGCTTAGCAAACTATTAAATTTCAAGCCCTGTACGTAGTAGTTTTGCATGCTGGATTATAAACTAGTCTGTAGTGTTGTCTGTTGCACCCTGCTCTGCTTCATAATTAGTTGCTTTGGGCTGGGGGAGAAAAACGAGCCACAAGAAACCCCCAGGATTCTCCAGTGGTGGCGTTAATATTGCTCTCTGTAAACCTGTAACGTGGTTGACCCGTGGTTGATAACGGCGTTGCGTACTGGACGAGAAGGTGACACAGTAACCGGTGCTTCCTGGTTTGGTTAGAGGTTTGCCTTACGCATGCTTCCAGAAAGCACAGCTGGAATTGTAGCTTTCTGCAGTTTTGAGCTGGCAAAGAGCATGCAACAGGGGATGCTGTTCAGTATATTTTTTCAACTTCTCCTATTCTTGCATTTTATTTTTAGTTGAAGAGAATCTTTTTTTTTTTCATGGCAAAATATTACCATCCATAAAGGATGGTAATATTTTGCCATGAAGCATCTCCTTTCAGCATCTCTCTTTCCTTTAATTATTTATTTCTTTGTTAGTTAAACGGGGTTTTTTAGGCTGCCTGGCTAGTAAGTGAAAGAACTCATCTATGGCATCCCTAAAATGTTTTATGAATATTTGGGTGACCTTTTTAAACTTTTTCACATGCACCTTTTTGCCTCTAGAAAGGGATACTGCGTTTTCATGATTAGTGTTTGAGCAGCTCAGTTCCTTTTCTTTTGTATCATTAAAGTGATAATATTTTCTTTAAGGCTGCACTATGTTACAGGCATCAGGTGTGGAAGAAAAAATAAAAATAAAAAATGTGACCATTTCTGAATTTTGACTCTAATGAAACAAACAGAGGATAGATTATTTCTGAAGTGCTAGCACTGTCTGAAATAAGTTAAATTCCACACAACTTCTTGTCCTTATTAATAGTACTTTGTACCAGTATAGCTACATGAATGCAAGGTTGTTGCACTGAGTAATTTGATATGTGACATTACACTTGATGGTCTTAAATTGAAGATTTATTATCTGAGTTCCAAACCACTCGTAGTGGGTGTGCTTTCCATACATCTACACTAACTTATGTATCTGAATGCATTCTTTACTTGATCATTATTAAAAGTTATCAGGGAAGGTGTATATTTTAAATTATTTCTGAGTTTGCATAGCTCACTGTGGAGATTGTAATGGCAGTCTGAATCTAACATCTAAAGAGCTCATCACTATGATACATAACTTCTGTTCTACTCACAATATGTAGAACATAACCACTTTTATCAGATTAATTTTCAAGTCTTCTTGATTTTGTCTTGTTCCAGGTGGTGCTGTTTCAGTGGAACAGCACTGAATTATAGGGGTATTAACCAGATGTTATTTCTGCTGCTAGTTGTAGGTGAGCCCAAAATGAGAGTGAAAAAGAGAATAGTAATTGAACAGCTGTATTCTGTTTTGGGATGTTTCCTCTGGGTTTGGTGGTATAATTGATATATTTTTTTCTTTATGGTAAGTGACTCCTACTTTTGAAATGGACTTTGGAGTAGAAAAGAAGGAAGGGGAAAAAAAAAACCAAAACAACAAAACCCAAAGAAAACAGAAGAACCCCCACCAGTGTATTAAAAGATTGGAGTTTGTTTTCCATGAATGCAAGATCAGAGAAATAACATTCTGCATGACTTTATTAAAAAACAGAAATGAAAACCCCAGATGTTAGTTGTACATTGATGATCTGTGTTTTGGAACGAAGTAGAGAATTGTGTAATGTGTGATAAAATGTAAAATTCATCATGTGATAAAATGTAAAAATCATTGTGACCTGTAACATAGTGCAGCTTTAATACACTGGCTTATCCTTAACTTAAGTTCAGACTTCATTTCATGCTTTCCAGCCTTCTGTCAAAATGCTGTACTGTAACTGCAACTGTACAAGTTCCGTAGTTAATGGCAAGGCTTTTGGAATACTGTATCTGATCTCTGCCTTACAGCACAAGCAGCGCTGCCCTGTGCTGGAGGACCAGCTGGTGGATCTTGTGGTGTATGCCATGGAACGGTCTGAGACTGAAGAGAAGTTTGATGACGGTGGAACCAGTCAGCTTCTGTGGCAGCATCTCTCCAGCCAGCTCATTTTCTTTGTGCTCTTTCAGTTTGCAAGTTTTCCTCATATGGTCCTGTCACTCCATCAAAAGGTAAATTGTTTGTGTCGCTCCCACTTGGTAAGAGAGATTTTAAAACCACAACTGCTGTGTAGCAGCAAGTAGAAAATTCTCAAGTTACGTTGCTGTGGGCTAGGTCTGTTTCCAGTGTATTCAGTTACAGCGTGTTGCATTTTATTTGGATTCAAAATGTGCTAGTAACTGGTATAAGGAGATAAGCTGGCATAGTTCAGAAAACCCGAGTACTGTGCTGTTGCATCCAGTTTACAACCACACTTCAAACAGAGTGAACGCCCTGTTGAGTTTGTGAGATAAAGAAGCGTGCCCTGGAAATAGATGAAAGAACTTACAATTTGTTTGTCTAATCAAAGCAATCTAATCAAAGATCATTTGTCCAATTACAGTGATATTGGCAGTCATAGTCCAACATTATTATTACTTCCTAATAATAATTCTGTTTAAACTGATCCACTTTCTAGTATTTACTCTTTTCTGTGGTGCTCAGTGCCTCTCTGAATTCTACAGGTGGTGGTTCCAGTCCTCCATAAGAAAGGAGTGAAGTGGGGTTTACAATAAGTCAGCAACATCCGGGGCTATTTGCTGAGAGAAAGTATGGTGTTGATGGAAGGAAAGGGATGTTCTTTCTCCTCATTATAGGATTAGTTTGTTTCTAACATGCACTACACATTGCTTCATCGTAATTTGTCCACAGTTCCATGTTACATCAAAATTTACTATGTAAGTTATGTTTTACTTGTGATGGATTCTAGTTCTCTGCTCTCTTTGGTATTCCTGAAATTAGTTTTACCAGCATTGCATTCCTTTAATTACTGTTAATGAAACATTGAAGCAATAGGCACTATACAACACAATTGCACAAATCAGATCTAAAACTAAAGCAAACTAAATAAGAGTAGAGGTTAAGAGTAGAGTACTGGGTATTAGAGAATTGCTATTACAGATGAAGAAGTTAAATAACAAAAAAATAAAACTTCCAGATGGATCTAGATGAAAAAAGCCCAAGCTGTTCTGGTTCAGAGACTTTCTTTATAGACAGAATTAATATAAAACCTTTAGCCTGGTGGTAGCAATGTCATTATTGTACTTGGCCACAGGGCTACATGCTGGCAATTTAAGTCCAATATTTAAGAGTTGCTTAATTTTTCAAAACAGTGATCCTCAAGAGCTAAATACATTTTAAATCCTGCCATTAATTGTTGTCGCCCTCCCAGAGTCTGTTTCTGTGTTAGAAGTGATGTACCAGTTTGGCATCTTTCTGAAAACAAGCCATACATTTCTGTCTTAAATCCTGCTATAAAATTCCCAGTAATCTCTGCTGGAACTGATTTAGTCTGGCCTTCTAGTTTTATAGGAATCTTAGAATGATTTTTTTCTTCTGCATGCAGTATTTGTTACTGAGTGTTTTTGACAGTTGGCAGGCCGTGGTCTCATTAAAGGAAGAGACCATCTGATGTGGGTGTTACTCCAGTTCATCTCTGGCAGCATCCAGAAGAATGCACTGGCTGACTTCCTCCCAGTTATGAAACTTTTTGACCTTCTGTATCCTGAGAAAGAAGTAAGTCTTCTCTCTGAAATTAAAAGTTTTATTGTTACTTCAACCTGAGACCTTCATATGTCAATATTACTATCATTTTTGAGTCAGTGTTACAGCAGTGTGGTGCATAGTTGGAGAGAGATGTTTCATAATTAAATGAAAATGTTTAGGATTCCCTAGCCATGTTTTTCCAGTAACCACATTTCTGTAATGTTTTTAGGGGCGAAAGAGACTTGTGTTAACTCATCTTTTTCTTGACTTTGGTTTGACTAAGGTTTTGAGGAGTTTGTTAAAGCAGTGAGGATACTATTATGGGATAATGTTGTGGAATTTTATTGTTAAACCTGGGCTGTAACAAAATAACACACTGAGAGATACTTTCAAGTGCAAAGAACTGAATAAGGCACTTTGCATTGTTTTGTATTAATAGTTACTTTCAATTTATTGTGCGGTAGCAAATCAAATCCTCGTAATGCTTTGTACACGCCTCTAGAATGAAAATTCCTGAGGAAGGAGGTGTTAAGGGAAGTTCTTAAACTTCCATTGTAATAGTGCTGTCAGCATGAAGTCCTGTTTGCTTGCTCTTATCATAGTGCTTTCTATTTTGGGTCAGTAGATATGTTAACACAAATGTGTGATGTACCAAACTGATGTGTAGCAATTTTTTCCACTTTTAAGTTAGTTTTCACCCACAGAAATTCTTCATTACAATTTGTTTCATGAGCTTGCAATTTCTTTTGTCAGCAGAAAATAGAGGAAGAGTGATGGGACTATTTAACTGTAGTGATGGGCTCGGAGTTACACTTATTTAAAGTGTTTGTGAGACTTGGGCATTTCTGAGGATTCCATTTCACAAGTGGTTTAAATGTTATTTATGGCTGTTACTCTTAAAAGGATCTGTCTTACTCTCCCCTTGATTATGGGTTGCTGCTGTCTCACTTGTGCTATCAGTGCTGCTTGTGCAGTAGTAACTGTACCAAAGGGAAAGAAATGCAGATGTTGGCCAATAGAGAGAACCAGAAGCCTTTTCCAATGGCAGTAATGTGCCTGAGGCTGTAGCCAAAACCTTTTGAATTTTGGAGTGTATCTGTTCCTTTGCACAAGAAGTATATTAGTCTTTAAGTGTAATGGTGATGCTAGACAAGTTAGATTTTTCAGAAAATATTGGTGAACCACTTTGGTATGGAAACTCATACCAAAACTGATTTCTAAATAATGTATAAGTGTGAGGCTGAGAGTAAAAGTATATGCTTTGTAACTATATATGTCTTGAATTTGTATGTTCTAAACATGAACTTCCATTTGCTGAAGTCGTAGATGATTTGCTTTGGGTTGTTTTGTTTTGTTTTTTTCAGAATAATTACTGAGGTCCAGATCTCTTCCAGAGCTCTTGATTTAAAAGTACATATTCAGATGAGGGTAGAATTTGTTCTTTAAAAATGTTTCTTATGGTGTTGCAAGTCACAAAAAGAAAAACTTAACTTGTGAATGCTGGTTATCTAAATTGGTTTTCTATACATCAGTGCATGCAATATGTCACATTCTTATGTTCTTTCTTTAGTATATTCCTGTACCTGATATTAACAAACCCCAGTCAACTCATGCTTTTGCAATGACCTGTATTTGGATTCATCTGAATCGGAAGGCCCATAGTGACAACTCCAAGTTACAGATTCCCATTCCTCATTCTCTTAAACTTCACCACGAGTGAGTTTTCGGGGTTTTGTTATGTTTTGATTTGTCTCTAGACATAATGGAATAGGAAACTCCTGAGTCTGTATTCAGAATGTATTGTGTGATGGGATGCTCTATAAGGATTCTCAAAGGAATGAAGCAGGACTAAGAGCGAGCTCAAAGTCAAAATGTACTATTATTCTACAGCTAACGGAAATAATATATTACATCTCAAATTAATAAACCTTTTTTATTTATGTAGAATCTGAAAACAAATTTACTATTTTATTATTATGCTGTGGTTTGGAAAGGGTGGATAAGCAGTACATTGGGTTAAGTTTTGTCTGGAAAGGTGATTTTTAAAGTGTATTTTTTCCTGAGGCATTTCTCTGATATAAGAAAATCGTAACACAGTGAAACTGGCATAAGATGTAGTCATCTTGATGGTGGTGCAATTGATACATGTTTTGATTTTTCTGCTATTTTACAATGGATCTTTGACTGGGGTTACTGTGGCTGTAATCCTGGAATGCATGTGTATTCTTCTGCTTGTTTCTTTCTACTTAATGTTTAATCTCTTTGTCACACAGGTTTTTGCAACAGAGCTTAAGAAATAAAAGCTTACAGATGAATGACTACAAGATTGCCTTGTTGTGCAATGCTTATTCAACCAATTCAGAGTGTTTCACTTTGCCAATGGGTGTACTAGTAGAGACTATTTATGGAAATGGCAACATGAGGATAGCTCTTCCAGGGACTAATTGCATGGCATCAGGGTCTATTACCCCATTGCCAATGAACCTTCTGGACTCCCTCACAGTTCATGCCAAAATGAGGTACAGTATGCAGCTAGCATACCTGTAAATCTGTGTGTAACTAATTATTTTAACCTGTAAATTTTTTTTATGTAGTTATTTTAACCTATAAATCTGTGTGTAACTAATTATCATCAGGAAAGCTTTCCTGTGTCTAGATATGTAATGTATAGCTCTGTTGATTTACTTAACAAATTTCTTAACTTTCAAGTCCTTAGTTTTGATTGAAAAATACTTTCTTTCTTTTTTTCTTTCCTCAGTCTGATTCATAGCATAGCTACAAGGGTAATTAAGTTGGCTCATGCAAAATCTAGTGTGGCCTTGGCTCCTGCTCTTGTGGAAACCTATAGTCGCCTGTTGGTTTATATGGAAATAGAATCCTTGGGCATCAAAGGCTTTATCAGTAAGAAAGAAAACCTTTATTTCCCCCCCCCTTCCTTTTGTTCAGTTGCATTTTCTTTTAATGGCAATTATAGACCATAGTAAAAATGAAAATCTAATGATGCAGCATCTTGAATACATGTATACATTATTGTAATATAAAATAAATTGTAGTAGTTACCTTACTGCTGCAGTGGATTTCAGATGAGTGTGCTGCTGTCACTTTATGCCATCCCTTGTATGGTCAGGACCTTCCTAGTTAGGCTGCATTGTGCAAAAATATGCTTAATGGAAAATCATAAACAAAGTTACTTATTTAGACACAAATGATATTTAATTGCTCTTGTTAAAATAATTTGCATGTCTGCTGTGTGTATTCATTCAAAAAATTATTGAGGTCTACGCATATACAGCATCTTCAGAGAGTGCGTGCACATGCAGTCTTTAGAAGTAATAGAGTTTTCAAATCAAATACCTGACTTGCAGCTATATATAGCTGTCGGTCCACAGTGTAGTCTGTAGTTGTATTTTAAAGTGTAATCGCTTGGAAAACTTACTTTACAAACTCTTTCTTAAGGTCAGCTCCTGCCAACAGTGTTCAAATCTCATGCATGGGGAATTTTGCACACTCTGCTAGAAATGTTTAGCTATCGGATGCATCACATCCAGCCTCATTACAGAGTCCAGCTGCTCAGCCATCTCCATTCCTTGGCTGCTGTGCCACAGACTAATCAGAACCAGCTTCATCTGTGGTGAGTAGTGGTTACCATATTTAACCATAATCTCAGATTCCTCCTTCATCATATGTTGAAAGCTGTGTGAGAACTGTGTTTTAAGTGGGACAAAAGTACTTCCCAGTCTTAGTTTTGTGGCTAAATGGTTTTGTGATATCTCAGCAGATCGTGTTTCAGAAATACAGTTAGATGTTAGCAGTAGTACTCCACAAAGTTGCATGAGGCAGCCTCTTTCACGGACATGGTAGCAGTGTCACAGGTCAAAACACAGTAATGTGCCCCAGAACTGTCACGTCAGAAAGTGTCGGGCAACTGTTGAGCTTGTACTAGAGATAAAGGGCAGTGCCTGCTACTTGTGGTCACAGTGGCTTGTCTGCCAGTGGGATTGTGCTTGCTTGCTGCTGTAGAGGGTGTTTTAATTCCATTACAAGAATGAATCTGGTTCCACTTAATTCTTTAGTGAAGTTAATTTCCAGTCAGATCAGAGAAACAGTCTGATTCATCCTGCAGCTGTAAAGGAGTTGGTGCAAAGCTAGGGCGGCAGTGTGTGAACGTGAATAGAGATAAAAGCGTCACTTCCATTGGTGTGTGCCAGCATAAACCACACATAAAACAATGGCTAACTTGGATACAAGAAAGATGGAAAAGCTGGTTAAAGAAGCTCTAGAGTTGATAAGCAGCTAATTCTAGGGAACAGCTTTGAGTTTAACTTACTATTAAAAGAGTTGAAGGGTATGAGACTCAGTTTGTATGTAGAACCTGGGATTTGCTGTAGAAAAGTTGGGGAAAAGAGTGTCCATTAACTCAGAACAGAGTACTTCTTGTGGGTGCATGTGAGGGAGACAGGGCAACATCATTGTTATCTGTTCATATCAGAAAAGTCTACACAGTAATTTCTTAGTTCACATTCAAGTTGCTTGGTTGCTTTTCCCTTTATGAAGAATAAAGAGAACAAGCGAAGACACGTTTATCCTCAAATTCAAAGTCTTAATCTTTTTATCCATTTAGATACTGTTCTGTTGTCTTAGTCTGTGAAATATAGATGTTAATCAGTCACTTTTGATAAGCACTGCATACAGCTAGAATGGAGTAAACTAATGGTTTTGTCATTGGAATTTAAAAGACACTATGTTATAAAAGTCCTTCAAATTGTTTCAAACTACCTGGTGTGAAAAGCACTTGCAACTAGAGCACTGGAAAATAAAGTGCTTTTAATCAAAAGCAGTACTTCCTCTTTTCTTCAATAAGGATAATTTAGTGCTGTCTGCTTCAAGGTGAGTTAGCTTGGAAACTTTGCATGCATTATTCATGCTTTTTTATTCTCTTTTTGCATATATTTATTTACCTATGTATCCTTGGTTAGACAAAGATGTTCAGAAGATAGCAAAAGGTGGGGCTTTAAATTGGAGAGACTTGAGGCTTTGTTCCATTATTAATGGAAACCAGCTGTCTAGAAGAGGCAAGGGAATCTTTGGGAGCAGGCTGGCCAACTTGGTGAAGTCAGACAAAAACAGCAGGAGGCCTGCATGGATGAACAGGGAGCTCCTGAACAAACTCAAAGGCAAAAAGGAAGCCTGCAGAGAGTGGAAGCAAGGACAGGTAGCCTGGGAGGAATACAGGGAAGTTGTCTGAGCAGCCAAGGATCAGGTTAGGAAAGCTAAAGCCCTGGCAGAATTAAATCTGGCCAGGAGCATCAAGGCCAACAAGAAAAACTTTGTAGGTACGTTGGGGATAAAAGGAAGTGTAGAGAAAATGTAGACCCCCTCCAGAAGGAAATGGGAGACCCAGGATTTGGAAAAGGTTGAGGTATTCAACAACTTCTTTGCCTCAGTCTTCACCAAGAAGTGCTTGAGCCACACCCCCAAGTCACAGAAGGCAGAGAGTGGGGGAATGAAGAGCCACTCACTGAGAGGATCAGGTTTGAGAGCATCTGAGGAACCTGAAGGTACACAAGTCCATTGAACGTGATGAGCTGCATCTGCAGATCCTGAGAGAACTGTCAGATGAAGTTGTCAAGCCACCATCATGTTTGAGAAGTCCTGGCCATCTGGTGAAGTTCCCATGGACTGGAAAAGGGGTAATATAACCCCCATTTTTAAAAGGGGAAACAAGGAAGATCTGGGGAGCTACAGGCTGGTCAGTCTCACCTCAGTGCCAGGCAAGATCATGGAGCAGATCCTCCTGGAAACTGTGCTAAGGCCTATGGGAAGTGAGGAGATGATTGGTGACAGCCAGTGTGGCTTCACCAAGGGCAAATTGTGCCTGACCAATTTGGTGGCCTTCTATGATGGAGTTACAGCATTGGTGGATAAGGGAAGAGCAACTGATGTCATCAACCCAGACTTGTGCAATGTGTTTGACGCTGTCCTACATGACATCCTTGTCTCTAAGCTGGAGCGACATGGACTGGATGGATGAACCACTTGGTGGATAAAGAATTGACTGGATGGCTGCATTCAAAGAATTGCTGTCAATAGCTCGATGTCCAAGTGGAGACTGATGACGAGTGGCATCCCTCAGGGGTTGGTATTGGGACTGGTGCTGTTTAACATCTTTGTCGATGACATGGACAGAGGGATTGAGTGCACCCTCAGCAAGTTTGCTGATGACACCAAGCTGTGTAGTTCACTTGACATGCTGGAGGGACAGGACGCCATCCAGAGGGACCTGGACAGGCTTGAGAGGTGGGCCTGTGCCAACCTCATGAAGTTCAACAAGGCCAAGTGCAAGGTTCTGCACCTGGGTCAGGGCAACCCCAAGCACAAATACAGGCTGGGTGGAGAATGGATCAAGAGCAGCCCTGAGGAGAAGGACCTGGAGCTACTGGTGGACAAGAATCTCATAATGAGCCGTCAATGTGCGCTCACAGCCCAGAAGGCCAATAACCGTATCCTGGGCTGCATCAAGAGAAGTGTGGCCAGCAGGTCGAGGGAGGTGATTCTCTCCCTCTACTTCATTCTCATGAGACCTCATCTGGAGTACTGCGTCCAGTTCTTGGGCCCCCAGCGTAAAAAGGAGCAAGTCTAGAGGAGGCCACGAGGATGATCCGGGGGCTGGAGCACCTCTCCCGTGAGGACAGGCTGAGAGAGTTGGGGCTGTTCAGCCTGGAGAAGAGAAGGCTCTGGGGAGATCTTATAGCGGCCTTCCGGTACATGAAGGGGCCTGCAGGAAAGCTGGGGAGGGACTTTTTACAAGGGCACATAGTGATAGAACAAGGGACAATGGCTTTAAACTGGAAGAGGGCAGGTTTAGATTAGGTATGAAGAAGAAATTCTTTCCTGTGAGGGTGGTGAGACACTGACACAGGTTGCCCAGAGAAGCTGTGGATGCCCCCTCCCTGGAAGTGTTCAAGGCCAGGTTGGATGAGGCTTTAAGCAACCTGGTCTAGTGGAAGGTGTCCCTGCTCATGGCAGGGGGGGTGGAACCAGATGATCTTTTAGGTCCTTTCCAACCCAAACCAGTCTGTGATTCTATGATTATTTTCTAACTGAACTGTTCACTTTTTCAGTGTTGAGAGTACTGCTCTAAGGCTGATCACAGCTTTGGGAAGCTCGGAAGTCCAACCACAGTTTACACGATTCCTCAGTGATCCCAAAACAGTTCTTTCAGCAGAATCAGAAGAACTCAACAGGGCTTTGATCCTAACTCTAGCAAGGGCAACACATGTCACAGGTAATAGCAGTACTATGAGATAACATCTAAGTGAAAACTGTAGTCATTTATCTAAAATAGTTTTTAATAGAATATAATGGAAATGACCTGGTTATAAAACATATCCCATGCCGTTCTGGTTTTGAAAAAAGGGTAATTTTAATTTACAATTACTTGTTTTTAGGCAAAAGCTATTACTAAAGCAGTAGTGAAATCAAACTGTTTAAAAGTTTATTTTTATACAGAGATACAGTGTGACTTTTTTTTTTTTTACTGATTTATTTTCAGTTTCATTATTTTAAATTTGTGTGTTTGGATCGATTACTGGTACATACCATTTACAAAAAAAACATGGACTGTTCACAGCAAGTATGTTGTTCATGTGGAAGCTACACCCTCTACAGCTTACCTTTAAGAAAAAGCAGTGTGTGTTTTGGGTTTGCTTTCTTGGGGAAGGGAGAGGGGGAAGCTTTTATTGTGTGTTTAATGTTTTAACAGTGTGCAATGACATGGGTCTGGTTTTTGTCAGCTTTGAGGGGAGTGTTTCCTCTGTCTCCTTTTTTTACGGTTCTAGTCTGGAGACTCATTGGAGAGTCAGAGCGACTGATTTCACAAAAAGAGGTGGAGGTGATTTGAAAGGGAAGAGGCTTCTTTGTGTTAAGTTTTTTATTTTTTAAACTTTGCTCAAACTTTAATGTTAAATCAACACTGGGGTTGAGGGTATGAGGCTTGTGTTTTATTTCTACAGCTTAATTGGAAAGGTACTGCTGAGCAGCCTTTTTAAAGCAACATAAAATTGTGTCTGGCAATTTCATCATCATTATCTTCCTCAGGACTTTTTTAAAGTCTAATCAGTTAATCAGCAAAAGCTTGTCTTACTGTCATTACAGGAAATTAAATATAAAATCTTAAAATGGTGATTGCTTTATTTCTATCTCAAAACCTAAAAATAATTTTGTTATTGTTAATAGCATAAAAAATGTAGTACCTAGCTTGTTCCATAGAGTAAATAAGATTCAGAGAAAGGGACTGGGAGAAGTTGGCCAAAAAGGAAACCATGTTGAACTAGCAAAGCCTTGATGCATGTGACTAGAAAAGGAATGCCAATAAGAAATGTTTTTTAATATGAAATTCTAATATCATCAATCCATTTTCTAGACTTTTTCACAGGCTCTGATTCAATCCAGGGAACTTGGTGCAAGGATATATTGCAGACTATCATGAGTTTTACTCCACATAACTGGGCATCACATACACTAAGCTGTTTTCCGGTTCCTCTGCAGGTAATAATTTCAAACTGATTATTTTCTATTTGGAAATACAGAGAATTTACTCTCTTAAGATCCTTTGCCTTTTGCTACTTCTTCAAATTCTTCCCCTGTCCAGACTACATTAATCTCAAGCCCCTCAAGAATGCAGAATGATTATAATACTGCTATTTCTTCAGAAATGCACTAGCTTCTCTGCAAGTATTCTAATGCCAGGTTTGGCCAACTGATAGTTCCAGTGGAAGGTAGATTATTTAAAAAAAAAAAAAAAAAAGAAAAAGAAGTTGGAGAAGCCTTTCTTCTTGTGGCAATTTGTCACGTAGCTTTTTTAGTGACAAAACAGTCATGGTGGTGCCATGGTGAAGCAACAACCCTACCCTACCTAGTAGGTTTGTATTGTGCAAGGAAGTAGGAACTCATAAGGTACTCAGTCAGGCAAAAGTTTGCCTGTTCAAATGTTCTATTCTAGGCTCTCGGTCACAGCGAAGCCTGCTGTGTTTCAGGTGTTCTTCAAGCAGAATAACGTGCCTCAGGAAAGCCGCTTTAACTTGAAGAAGAATGTGGAAGAAGAATACCGGAAGTGGAAGTCTATGACCAATGAGAATGATATAATTACACACTTCTCTATACAAGGTTCACCCCCACTTTTCCTTTGTCTCCTATGGAAGATGTTGTTAGAGACTGATCATATTAATCAAATTGGCTACAGGTAAGCTTAAAAGATGTGCTATTTCAGAGTTATTACAGCAACATTCTCAGCTCTGAGGACAGAGACCTTGTGCATTCACAGGATGTTTTGTACTTTTTAATGCATTCAGAGCATGGAAAGAAGGAATGGAGCTAGGCATTAGCAAGCATATCATAATAATTGTGCAGTATTTAAGATTGGTTACACCACACAATGGTCTGCAGTGCATATTCTTTCTGGTTAGAGACAAGGATATGAGGTGTTTGAGTTAAGCAGTTAACTTCTAATGGCAGTGTTTCAAGCAATCTGAAATAGTAAACAGAAAATATAAAGCATTTATTTACTTAGCCTTTATACTTGAATAAAGGACAATTTTTTAAAAAAAAAATGTTGGATTAAGATGAAAATTTGTTATAGAATCCTTCCATTTTTTTACTGCTTCTCAGTAGTAACAGCATCAGCTCCAACTGTGAAAAATAGATTATTTCTTTTCAGTCCTTGTTAGGTCTGTTGAAACAATATTTATGATAGAACATGCTGTTCTTTTGTGCAGTGAGTAAATATCAGTGTTTTAATGCTATGCTTATATTAAAACACGTACTGCAGGAAAATAAAGTTTTGTTGCAGAAGATTATCCTAAGAGGTGTGTAACTAAAAATACATAACTAAAGCAAGGGTATAGAATACTGTACATAAGAATTGGTGAACTTGAAACATTTGTTCTGATTAGTATCCAGACTTCAGAATTCTATTACTCTAAGTTTGGGGTTTTTTTGCTTTACTTTGGGTTTTTCTTCTTCTGTTCATTTAATAAAGGGAGCTTTTTTGTCTTTTTTTTAAGACAATTGTATTAAAACCCACTAACTCTTATAAAATAGACCAGTTTAAAATGTATTAAGAGCACTAACAATTGCTTGTTGCTTTTTTTTTTTTATTTTCTTCTCCCCTGCCAGGGTGTTAGAAAGAATTGGAGCCAGAGCTCTGGTGGCACACGTCAGAACGTTCGCAGATTTCTTGGTGTATGAATTCTCTACCTCTGCAGGAGGCCAGCAGCTCAATAAATGTATTGAGATTCTCAATGACATGGTGTGGAAATACAACATTGTAACACTGGATAGGTTGATACTGTGTTTGGTAAGTGTTGCCTTAGAAGATAAGATGCCAGTTCTTCACCCTGAGTCTACTTTCTGTGTCACTTTTGGAGGAGCAATCTTTTCAAAACTCCGTTGGTTTTAAATAGTGACTGTTTGCTAACTCAATAATCAAGTAAAATAATAGATTAACAATTCTCTGAATCTTTAGGGGAACCTTTTTTTGGTTAATTAATGGCAACCATTGAATTGTTGTTATTAAAAGTTGTTAGTAGTGCTTTCATTCTCTCACCTCAGAGCTATGCAGTTATTTCCACAGCCTGAAAAGGTAGAAGGGGTATGGCGTGCCATCATTCAGAAGCAAGTGGAAAATCTTGTACCCAATAGAATAAGCTTTCTTTGCTCTGAATTCAGCCTGTTTCATCAGAAAAGTAGGAGAGAAATAGCATTTTCTGTCTTTCTGGGTTATCCTACAAAATAAAGCAGAACTCACCTAGAGTGAATTAAATTTTCCTTCAGTAATTATCCTTTACTTATATTTTAAAATCTCACGTTAATGTAATGCTGGTTGTTTGAATTTTAGTTTCGTTTTCAAACTGAAGTCCAAACATGTCAGAGTGGCCAGAAGTTTGAAGCAATCTTGACTTCGTTATCATTGGTTATTTTCAATAAGAGAACTGACAGCTAAAAGAGAGCTAGTATTCTTGGAAAGTGTGCTGTTGCTGGGAAGTTTGTGAGACTTTATCCCTATGGCATAAAAAATGTGATGGATGTTTTTCACAGGAGGTGATTGAACCTACCTCTGTTCTGTGTCTTCACTTGAAAAAGTTTAAAGACCATCTGTTCAGTGGGAATTTGTGTGCAGATGTTCCTAATGTGCAGCCAAATTTGCTAGCAAATGTTTAGGGGGTATAAAGCAGACAGCAGCGTCATCTGTGATTCCATGTTTTCCGATCCATTTTGTTTCAGGCTATGCGTAGTCATGAAGGAAATGAAGCTCAAGTCTGTTACTTCATAATTCAGTTACTCTTACTGAAGCCTAATGATTTCAGAAACAGAGTGAGTGATTTTGTGAAGGAGAATTCTCCAGAGCACTGGCTACAGAATGACTGGCATACTAAGCATATGAGTTATCACAAGGTATGAAGGCTAATTCAATTCTTTTATTGTAATAGTTTTGAGGAGTCGAGATCAGCCAGAGAGTCTTTGGTCCTGAAAATGGCGGGACAGCTCTATCAGTTTTCGGATTTACTTAGTAAGTCAAAATTTATTTGGGCTAGCATAAAAAAAAGAAAAAATCACTATGTTTATGTCATAGCATTAAAATTATAATGTAGTGATAGTCAAAGAGAGAGGCAGCTGAATAGTTGGTTGGAGCTTCATTCTTATCCATCGAAATCCGTCATTTTAAAATCTTGGTTTTACTGAAATTCATTTGTAACTGATTTTTTGTGCATCAGGGAGAAGATTTTTTCTTCTGGTGTTTTATGACTAATAGCAGTAGTTAAACCTATGTTTTCTCCTAATTATTAGAGCTTTTTCCATTTCCTGTGTGACAAGAACATGATATCCTGATAGGTTAAGGAAGAGTCCTGCTGAGATTTTAATGCTGCTGTAAACCCAGTGGCTTCTACTTAGTAGAAAAGGATGTACCAGTGGAGTATTCTGTCAAAAGATGAATCAGCACTGAGATGAAATAGATACAAGTAAACTCTCATGTAGCTATACACAAACAATCTAGTTTTGATCCAGAAGCTATTTGGTCTGTTTTAGCCTTCTGCTTTAGGCATACAGTGTCTTAACAGTGCCTAAAAGTATAAGGGTAGCAGGGAAGCAAATTGGCTTGGGAAGTGCTCTGACATGGCAGCACAGTTACTAGAGCCAATCTGGCATATAGACATTTCAGTCACAGGTGGAACACTGAATGCTCAGCCTCCAGCCATGCTCACCTGGTGTTTGAGTACACTTGAGTTCTTTCCCAGGGAGTTACTACATGCAGATTATTTCTAGTGTTCTGATTCAGTACATGATGCAGAAACTTTCAGTAGTGCTGATTTCCCTGAGGTTTTCTCTTAAAATACTTGTCAAGGGATACATAAGCACTGGCTGCTTTCAGCTTTGCCTTGGGATAGTGTTCTCTTAGTGTTCTCTTGCCTTAGTGTTCTCTTAGGCCCACTCTGAGTGGTAGTGAAACCTTGTTTTGTTTTTGTTTTTTCTGAAGAAGCTGTTATCTTCTAGTGTAATAACAAAATAATTTCACTCAGAGTTGAATTTTCTTCAGTAAGCTTCACAGTGAAATCATCTCACTGCATTAATATGTGATAATGAGGGTTAAGAAATGTATTTTTAAAGCAATGTAGGTGCTGAATGTTTCATTTAAGGAAAGAGCTTTTGATTTTGTTGGATTTCTTTCCCTCCAGAAATATCCTGAAAAGCTGTATTTTGAAGGCCTGGCAGAGCAGGTCAATCCCCCAGTTCAGATCCAGCCGCAGTACCTACCAATTTATTTTGGAAATGTATGCCTGCGCTTTCTGCCGGTGTTTGACATTGTAATCCATAGATTTCTGGAATTGCTTCCAGTGTCCAAATCACTGGAGACTTTATTGGATCATCTGGGAGGTTTATACAAATTCCATGGTAAGTTATCTGTGAATATAGACGTTTGTTGTGATCATTCTCTTCTCCTTCATCTCCTTAAGTCATAATTTTCATCTACTAGCAGAGCAGTGTTTTAATCCTTTCCTGTTCTGTAAGCCCTGTATACATTTCCACAGAGAAGTACAGTCCCTGTTCAGTGAATGTCAGCCTACTAACCAAACTTGCTTTTGTTCAGGTAGCTCGTACTAACTCATGCTTCCTTCACACCTTTCTCTTTCATTCTGTTCTAGTAGTAAGTGCTTGGACCTATGTCCTAACAAACTTTCTGTTACCAAGACTGAAACAGCTAAAAAGCAATTCCTCCATCTGTCCTTGTTTAAGATTCAAATAACCTGATTTTTTTAACGCTTTTATAACTGCACTTATTGCAAAAGTTTTTATATAGATTTCATTGCTATGTTATGCCCAGATAATTTACTATATTCTTTCTTTACTGTGACTCCATACCTGGATTCTTCCTATTTAATATGTTTTATACAAAGAGATGTTTAGATGGTTTACTTATAAATATATAAGTATTATCATTTAGATATGAAATGTTAGTAATACTGACTTTGTTTACTCGACTTCTGCCCTTCTGCACACACTTTAAAGCGTATGTACAAGACAAAGGAAAATCAGTGTTGCAGAATACAGTGAAATAAAGAACATGAATCAATTCCATATGTGCCATTTTTAAATACATACAACTTTGTCTTGCAGAGCTCTTGATTTTATGTTTGCCACCATAAACATGATAGTGATGCTAGAAGTTATTTCTGGGTTTTGTTGTTTTCCTTTCTTCTTGGCAGACCGACCAGTGACTTACCTGTACAACACTCTTCATTATTACGAGCTGCATCTCAGGGAGCGCACAAACCTCAAGCGAAAGCTTGTTCATGCCATAATTGGCTCTCTCAAAGACAATCGCCCGCTAGGCTGGTGTCTCAGTGATACTTACCTGAAATGTGCTATGAATGCCCGAGAAGAAAACCCGTGGGTTCCTGATGACACTTACTATTGCAAGCTCATTGGAAGACTAGTAGACAATATCCTTCTTAAAGTTTGCATTAAGTAAACTGCGCCAATGTCTTATAGCTTCATTTCATCAAAATATAAAGTTCAATTCCAATAAGAAATAAAGCTTGGGGTCTTTATTTAGCTGCATATAGCAGTCTAAATTTGTATTAGAGTCCTTCAGTGTACTTTTTTTTATTATTATTCTATGCAGGGACTGTGCTGCCCTAGTAAAAACATCTTGAAAGATGGTGAAAACAGTACAGAACAGCTGTATAAATATTTCTGTTTTGAAAAAACTGTTTACGGCATCACTTATAAATACAAATAGTGATGTTTATGCATTCTGAATTGAATTCTAATTGCCACATGAAAATCTGCTTGATATAAAATATGAGTATTTAAAAAAATACATAGAAAATGAGGTTACTTTTTTCTAATGCCATTAGAAATATTATTGTAAAATATTGTGAGCAGTGTCACATTTAAGGTGGTATGTAACTGTCTTTGTCTAGCTGAAGATTGGTATATGTGCTGTTAGCAGCTGCTGAGAATCTGTTTTTTAGGAGGAAAAAAATAGAAGTTTTGTTTTTAACACAAATGTGCATTTTCTTCTTTCCTGCCTTTAATTAGTTTTTACAGTTATGACTACAGCTGATTTAAATTTCTGTGGAAATAGCTGCTGAACCCATGCAGCTACATTCTAGAGAATAGTGCTAGTGGACTCTCCCTGGATGTCATCTTCTTTCTGTGTCATTTTTACCAGAGTTGACCAATGTGTCTTCCTTCATTTCTCTTCCTGAACTTGCCTTTGTTTTATGTGTAACTTGAAAGAAACTTATTAGGTCTCTCTAAATAAAGCTAAAATTAGATAAAGCCCTTCTTTTATGCAAATGTTAACTATCTTCAGAGATCTTTTCTATATGTTGCTCAGATGAATTAGTCTTGATTGGTAAAGTGGAATATTTTCAGAGACTAAGCAGGTGCTCATTTTGCATAAACTGTCACCCTAGAAGTCTGCTAGGAGATCTCGTACTGAAGCAAATTAATGGTTTCAGATTATGCAGAGTACCAAATTCTTGTTTTCATTTTCTTGTCTTGGAAGCAGATAATGAATGAGATGGTTGGTGGTGTCTTGTTCCACCTTTTAATCAGGGAAATTTATCCTCTGCCTGACCTTGTGTGTGTAGTATATATATAGCTATGTATTCGTGCAGTCCTTCAGTGATTGGGTATCATTGCCTTTATATTCATACTTTTGTATGTATGTCTTATTTTTATGAAATGCAGTTGTTGTGATTGTTCTCAGTAACTTACCTTTCAATTCAGTTTAATTTAGTATGTGTGGTATATACATACATATTTTTAAGCAGTGTGCTGCTTACACTAGTCTGTGTTGGGGCAGCTTTTTTTCCTTAATTGTTGTCACCTATGGCAGGCAAATCACCAGGTCCGTTTCCAAACTGTGACTGGAGATTCAATGAGTTTCCTAACCCAGCTGCCCACGCGCTCCACGTTACCTGTGTTGAGCTCATGGCTCTGGCTGTTCCCGGCAAGGATGTGGGCAACGCGTTGCTGAATGTTGTGCTGAAGAGGTATGTTGGTTCTCTGAAACTGTTTTCTGCAATACATAATACATAATTAGACATTTCTGAGGTAGTCTGTGACACTCATTTTTTTAGCTTTTTATAAATTTTTAATTAAGTATAAATATTTTAAGTAAGTTTTATATATAAAGTATTTTTGGAGGACAAACAAGGCTATAAGGATCAAGCAGAAAAATAATACGTTGGATTTCTGTGCTGCAGTGGATTGTGTGTGATTCAGGAACAGTTGATTCAGCATGATGCCCTTAAAAGACAAAGGGAAGGCTTTGCACAGGCCGCTTATCCAGTGGGTTCAGTGGCACAGAGGCTGGAAAAAGTCTGTTGCAGTTACAGCTGTGCTGGGAGGAGAACATTCCATCAGTTAATATCAGAGGATCTTTGAATGCAAAGAAAGGGGTAGGAAGCATTATCAGGACTCTTAATCCTCCTACGAATGTAAAATCCAGAGGTACTTTGAAAGAGTGGTGTGCCAAGGCTAGCCTCTTGTCACGATGCATTGTTTGACCCATAGCTGTTTCTTTCTCAGCCACTGTGAAAATAATTGAAAGAAAGGACCTAGTATTCTTGCAGGGATTCAGATGCCATCTTTGAGCAGTGACAAACTGAAATGATTCATTTTCAGCCTCATTCAGATTAGTAATATATTATTGTTAGCTCTCTTTGGGGCACATGGAGGGAAAGAGTTAATAAAGGGGCAAGCAACCCTGAAGCACTGAAGTGTATTCAATAGGAAGAACAGGTAACAGCCTTTGAAAAAAACATGCTACTGAACTGCAAGCACATGCCTGAACAAAGTTTTGCAAGCAGTGTCACAGTGGCATTTATACCGTCTCTTGGCTTTCCTAAATACTTCTATGTGTTTTTGTAGTTCTCTCAACTTCAGAAATAGTCTGCATAAGTACACCTTGTCTTTAGGTACCCCAGAAGCACAAATTGCAATTGTGAATTTCAGTGCTTAGTTTTCTTTTTTCTCTGTCTCTAGTCAGCCCCTGGTGCCAAGAGAAAATATCACAGCTTGGATGAATGCGATTGGACTAATTATCACGGCCTTACCAGTGAGTCGATATGTTGTACTTTAAAACCAAAAATCTCTTTTTCCATGTAAGGTTTATCATCTTTCTAGTATGTTGTAAAAACTTACAGCCAACGTCTGTAGATTCCACAAAGAGCTATTCAGGAGGTTGCTTACATGTTTGAGAAACTTCTACTGCCCCAGCATGGAAAAATTGACCAGAATTTCTGTTTTTCTGTTACGTTTTGAGGCTAGGATGAAAAGAAGCAAATCATTCCTGTTTAAAAACATAGCTAAATTCCATGTGTGTAGTACTGAGAACTGGAAATAGAACACCTGTAAGGGTTCTGATGCAAGCTAATTTTCTTATTAATGCTTGAAGTTGCACATCCTGTATCTCTTAAACTATGTAAATGAGATGTGCCTCAGACTGCAAAAGCAAATGTGTACAGAATTAGAGTTCATGTATCAGGAGAAACTTTGATCTTCTGAGTTTAATGACTCTTGGTACCTGACCAGGACTGCCTGAATAATTTTGATCTTGCTTACTTGTTGCTTATGTGTGCAACAGTAATCCTTTCCTTGCGGCTTCTTTTCCCCAGCAAAATGGTCCCTTTTCTTGGAAGAAAGCCAACATGGATTTAGTTCTTATCATTTTTATGATGCTTCTTATTATTCTTCCTGATCCATTTCCTTGCATCTTCATCTAAATTCTTTGATTTTAGCACCTTTTTTGGTTTCCTGTTTGCATCCTGAATTTTTGGTCTGTTTGTTCCTGCACTCAGAAAACTCAGAAAATTCTCAGTCTCCTTCCATTAAGGCTTTTTGGCTCTATTCTGCTTTTTTTGGAGACCTTTATATTCGCTAACTAAATAATTAAATTCATGAAATATGTCTTGATAATGCCACACCCTCGAGTGTGCCACATCCACTAGCATGGATGCTTTCTGTATTGTGCTTCTTAGTTTTCATGTTTGTTGGACAGGATTATAATTGTGTGGTTGAAAACATTTTAGAAATGCAATAATAGTTGAGGAAGCATTGTCTTAGATTGTGTTCTTTTCAGAAGCAATTCTGATTTTTTGTTTTTACCAGGAGCCATACTGGATTGTTCTCCATGATCGCATTGTGAGCGTCATCAACAGTCCCAGCTTGACGTCAGAGACTGAGTGGGTTGGTTACCCATTCCAGCTGTTTGATTTCACAGCATGTCACCAGTCTTACTCTGAGATGAGTTGTAGCTACACTTTGGCTTTGGCACATGCTGTCTGGCATCATTCTAGCATTGGACAGCTTTCTCTCATTCCTAAGTAAGTGTAATGATATTTGATAATTTAATTTGTTTTTTAAATTCCATGCATATTGTAGATAAAGCTGTACTTGTAGTACTTACACCAGCAAGTATGTACAGGGGAGCTCCAAAACTCACCAGATAGATCACAAGTTTTTTTTCCAGCTCCTTCTTCCACTGACAGAACTCATTATCTGTAGGCTTTGGGGCTTTTGCCTAGAATGTGACTACCTTTAATGAGCCTTTTTTATCTTGATTAGTTTTTTTGTTTTTATTAATTTCAATTTTTCTTAAACCATTGACTGTAGCATATTCCTAGAGCATGAACTGTAATCAGTAAATGTGTCCTTAATTCTAGCAAGTACCTTCTATTGCAAGTTGAGTTGCTTTGCTGACTGAAGGATGTGGTAGTGGTCCACTTTAATGATTAAAGCAAATAAAAAATACCACTGCATTAAAAAGTTGATTAGACTTTCCCCAGTGCCATGTTAATAAAAGGACTAACAGACTTCACTTATTAAGTCTTAAAATACTGAGCAAAAATGAAGGTGGTATGATGTATTCCTCTTGATTAATCCTGAACGTTGATTTAGGGCTAGTGTTAAAACGTTAGAGGACAGCTTTTTGAATGCGTGTAGCATTCTGCTGAGCTTAGAATTGTTTCCTGTTCTAGTCTAGTAATAGTGCCGAGAAATGTTCTAGAGCTTCACTGAAATAACTAGTATTAGCAGAGCTACACTGTATTTTCTAGTGAAAGCCCAGATCTGTGAGAGAGAATATGGTGTTTAGGCTAGAATTTGGGGTAGGGGAAAGAAGAAAAAAAAATAAAAATCAGTTGAAGGAATAAGTGTCTTGAAATGCTGCAGGTTCCTCACAGAAGTGTTGATACCCATAGTGAAAACAGAGTTCCAGTTACTCTACGTTTACCACCTTGTTGGTCCTTTTCTACAACGATTCCAGCAGGAGAGGACACGATGCATGATAGAGGTAAAGTGTAGCTCTTGGTCTACTTTATACAGTATATATTATTTTAGCTTTGCAACTATTTGACAAAGGAGAATCTGATAAAGATCTTTGATAACACTCAGAATTAAATTCTGTACAAATTAAACAGTATTTTCAAGGATCTGAATTGCTGAGATTGTATTCAGCTACTCAGTCAACTGAAATCTTGTTAGCTTGGTTCAGGGTGAAATACCTAGCACTTTTAAAAAAAAAAAAAAGAAAAAAAAGAACTACAACCCCAACAATAGCAAGCAATACGTGTTTTCTTTGGCTGCCAAACTGCATGCAAAATATGCATCGGACTTACTGCCTGCTTTAAAAGCTTCTGTGCAGGGGATGATTTGTGAGGATGGAGGAGCACAAGCTATTTCTTACATTTGTATCAAAGTGGATAAGGATAGGGGAGGAGAAAAGAGATGGAGCTGGCCGAAAGGCAGATGAGCTGAAAAAGAGCAGGTAGCAAAGACCTTTCTAGAAAGAAAAGCTTAGCTTGGGAATCCTAAGCCTTTAAATATCTGTGCTGTCAGTAAATATACACAAAGCCTATCTGTCAAGTCTCCCTCTAGAGTCTGACTGACGTAATACATAGGTCTGCCACCACTGCTGGTTACTTTTTCTTCCCCAGTTACCAGTATCCATGCTGGGGACTTCACTCTTAACCTTCTTAGGTCTATATTAGTTCCTGTGCTGCAAATCTCTGCTCCCCCACACCCAGTTCTTTCTAAAATACTTTGCACACGTTTCGTGAAGAAGTCAAAGAGTGTAGGGGTGTGTACACAGCGGAGGAAGAGTTTTGTAACTTTTGTTCTCACGTTTTTGGATTTGTCGTGAACACAGGATACTGTAAGAAACTGTTATCAGGTACTTAAATAATCATATGGCAGTGTTTCTGTATACATGTTTACATATTTCCTTCAGTTTTACCCCTGAGTTACGACCTTTTCTGGTTCTTTTTAAGTATACTTTGAAGTGTGAGAAAAACCAACCCCATATATAATTCTTTATTATTTTTTTTTTTTCTTAAATCTACAATAAACATAACTCCAAAATGTGTTTTTTTTTCATAAAACAGTGCTTAAGTATAAGTACTGGAAAGCGACAGAAAGTACTGTTGAGGCATGGATCAGTATCATTTTATAGATTCCTATATAATACTATAAATAGCTAGTAATTTTGTGTGGTTTCTTCCTTCCTCCAGGAAGGAAGTTTTTTCTGTGCTTGCATTCTCTATATTGAACCATAATACAAGAAAAGTTAAAAAGCTGTCATATTTCCATGCTTTTCAACATTTCCATGCTTCTCAACATTTCCATTCCCCTCCTTTTTCTTTGCAAGGGGTTGATTTCAGTGTGAGGAAATTGTTAGCAGTTGCTAACCCTGTGACTTGAAAGACCAAGCACAATGTTTGAGGTTTACATTGCCATCTTAAAATGGTCGTAGGTGTGTGTATGTTTGCACACAACAGTTCCTTAATAAGTATATTCATACACTGTAGTTATAAACTCTTTGTAGAGAATTCTTGAACCATTAAAATGCACTGTATGTATTTGCTGAAGACCTTGCTGGAGTTTAGATACAAGCTGAATGCAGTAAACTGTAGTCTCTTCTCTCTAGATGACTCAAATCTTGTGCTAAACTTTTCCTAGTTATTTACTAAGGTCTGCTTTTGCTAATTTTGGAGGCACTTACAAACTGGATTGCAGTCAATGCTGTTTAAACACGAGTTACGTAGCATGTACCAAAATGCCATCATTGCGCTCTCTGGAAGTTGGCTTGGGAAAATGGGATCTTTTAGTTAAGCATAATGGGATGAGCTAGACCTGCCCATTTGTCCTTATAAGAAAGTAAATAGTTAGGAATCACAGATACTTCAAAAGCAGAACTTGTATTTATTATAGTCTTTAACTGTATTTCTACTCTAAAGCATTTTAAAACCTGTTTTCATTTGGGGTGCTTTTTGTGTCTGTGGAAACAGATTGGAGTGGCGTTTTATGAAATGCTCCTGAATGCAGATCGCTACAGCTCGCACCTGAACTACATGGATCCTATATGTGACTTCTTGTACCATATGAAGTATATGTTTACAGGTGACAGTGTGAAAGACCAAGTAAGTAAACAGTAGATATCAAGAGATATTGATACTTGTCATTATCTTTCTTCCCATATAGCAATTTAGTGAATTTATTAATTAATTTCATAAGTAGCAGTACAACAAAATGCTTAACAGTTGACTAATCTCTATATGCAAGTTGGTGCTCTTACACACATTTAAAAGCTTCAGATGCAGTAGACTAGGTATCTCAGATATCAAGATTAATTTCTGTAGTCCAAAATTTAAAATATACCTTGAGTTTGCTTTAAGTACTATTAAAGCAATCACTAGAAATAAAGATATTGGATGTTCCATAATTTTTTCTCATTTCAATTTGTATCTCTCAAGTTTTAACTTAATTTCTGATTCATTAGTGTAACTTGACAAGTGACAAAAGCAAGAATGCATCTGTGTTTGGTGAAAAATAATTTACCCAATTTAAGTTGAGTGTATAAATACGCACTTTTAAAAGTGTCAGTTGTGTGAGTTGTTTTGGAAAGCTTTGATGTACAACTGTTACACCAGGGAGGATGTTTTTAAGGTTAATTATCAGAAGACATCCAAAAGTTAACACGGTAAATAAAACATTAACATAAATGCCACTATTTACTATGCATTTTCCTTTTTTTGTTGTGCTAATGTGATGTTTGTGTACAATGGTGACATATGTCAAAGTACTCCTGTTTTATTAGATGTCTTTCTGTCTTGTTTTTTTTTTTTTTTTAACAGGTTGAGAAAATAATTTGTAATTTAAGACCAGCTTTGAAACTTCGGTTGCGCTTCATAACCCACATCAGCAAAATGGAACCAGCTGCTGTTCCACAGCAGCCCCTCAGTAATGGGTCACCAGCACAGCAGCCCAGCCAAGTGCCTGTTAACGTTACTTTGCCGGTAACACAGTGAAACGCAGTGTCCGGCCAGCCTTGGTGTCAAGGTTTCCTTCTGTTACTGACCAAGGTGAAATATCATCTGATCTGAAATCTGGTATGCTGGACAAAAGGAAAGAGAACCATGTACAGATTTCTGCTTCATTTTCTTTTGCATAATGAAGCTGTCTTAGCTGTATGCATGCCAATCTCCTTACCTATTTATAACAGACGCTAGATGAGGTATATGTTGCCTTTCTCTGAAAGCACTCAGTAAAGACTCTCTGCAAGCAAATACATGGATTTCTGAAGAGTTTACAATATCCTGCTGCCTATCCTGGTTTGTCATCTGGATTTTGCTTTCTTTCTGTCTGTGATATGAAAGTACACTCAGTGTGTGTAGCCTGGTAGAAGAGGGCCTTTTTAAGTTCAGGTTCCACCTTATTAAGTTTTCTGTTCCTTCTGTCCAACAGAAGAATTTAAATTCTTTTTGTCTTTTGGGCAGACAAGTTAAGCCCTTACACAGAAACACTCCAGACAGAGAGATTGCATCAATTCTATTAATTATAACATCTTTCCAAAGACTAAAAATGAACCTTTGAAAATATCTGTAAATTTTGTATGTACAGTTTACATTCAACAGATGAGCCGCGGGTTTGATCTCGCATCAATTATGAGACTATTAGATTGCTACCCAGAGGCTGTTTCTAACGAATCTATTGGAAGTCTGCATATTCAGTTCAGGCTATGCTGGTTCATGTTTTATCTTTCCTATTTGGGAAATGGTGTCGTTTTTATTAGGTCAGTCACATGAATTTTATTGATATCTTGTTATTAGATTTGTATAATATTCTACTTTAAGTTTTATCTGTACTGTGTTCAGTGGGTTTTGGTTACCGAGTTGAAAGGAACAATGTTTTGTAAATACTCATCTTGTTTGAGAAACTTTTTTTAATTAAAAAAAAACACTTTAAAAGACTGTATTGGTATTATTAAGCTGATTTATTTTCTCTATGCATTATTTTAAAAATAAGGATTGACTGTATAAGTATAATTCCATGTCCAAAGTTCTCTATTAACTTTACAATAATGATCATTTTAACCTGTTACAGACAGAGTCCAGATCAGTAAGGTCAGGTCTGATTTGTATCTCTCTTTAAACACTTCACAGTTATGACAAGGAGTTGTTGATTTAATGGGTGGAAAATTTTTTTCTGTTTGTTTTTAAGGGACAGCAGACCTGGATTGCTGGAAACTGTTGTAATTGTATTGTACTTGGTCCTAAATTCTGCCAAGTGTAATCTGAGTAACAGGATTATGGGTGTTCTTCAGTGAATTTGTAGTCTGACAGAAAAACTTGTTTGCCTACCCTGTGCTGTATGTTTTGTTTAAAAGGTCGTCTATTCCAGTCCAGAGTCAAGAGGCTCTAATACCATTGGGCTCAGTTTTGACAGCAAGATGAACATAGTTGGTCTCCAAAAATCATACAGACCTTCCCATAGGCTTTCTGGGGCAGATCTGAGAAGCAAAATTCTGGTTGTGGGTTTGCAGACTTCTGTCTGCAGTGAAACTGTGTGAAGATGATTTCTCTTCCTGGGCAGTTTTCAGAGCACACAAATAGAAAAGCCTGTAGAAACAGCATGTTTCATGGCTGTTCTGCATGCACGTTCTAACTGGGCTAATGCTAATGCTACAGACATCTTTCTGAATTGTCTTATTTCATATGGAAATAGTTTTGGTGCTTGATATGAGACCCAGAGTGTCCCTTATAATATTTAAACTAGCATCTGTTTTCAGTCACTGGGATTTCGGAGATCATATTGAGGGTGTTGGATAACTGTCTTCAGAGGAAAATCGTGAGAGCTGTTGGAATTCTTTAAAGCTTTGGGTGTTTTTAGTTTTGTTTTGGTTTTTTTTCCTTTCTCTTGTAGGTCTGGAAAATTAAATTCTTTAGTGCTGTGGCAGGCAACAGTGGTGTACAGAAACAGCTCCCTTGTTCAGCTTTGTGTCTTTATGTTAAGTTGTGTTAAGAAGCTGTCACTGGCCTTGCGCTGTGTGGGGGTGATTTGCCACAGCTGAGCTGGCATTAACAAGTCAAAAAGTCATGTTTCATCAATACTGGACTACATTTGAACCTTTGACGTAGAGCTTAAAGGCCGTACATCCCACCACAGTGCTACAGATCAGGACGCTGAGCCCTTGCTTACCTTGCAGAATGAGTGAATTACACGGTTCGCACTTTACGGAAGGCGAAGGGAAGCCTGTCTCTTCCTCTGAGAATGCACGCTCGTTCTCTGCAAAACTCAGCACGTTTCTGAAGATGATAAACCCTCACTAGTTGGAATAAGGTATCTCTCCTACTAAAATCTACACTTGCATCTTCAGCAGTGCTGGTCTAAAAATTAGTTCATAATGATACTTTCTTTGAAGTAAATAACATACCCCATAAGCCCAGCTAACCAAATTCACTTTCTAAAGTACTAGCACAGCAAGACAAAATTCCAGTGTAATTTCAGATGTATGTTTGTAATTTATTATGGCTGGTTTCTAAAATTCAAAATACTGCATTTGGCCTTCTGCTAGAACTTGCAGCAGTTGTGGATAGTGAGGGGAAACTTAAGTCTGAGGTTTTGATTTTGGCTTTTGGGGTTTTTTGTAGCCCAAATTACAGGTTGCTAGTATGGAATGGACACAATAGTACCAAGCTTCCCCTACCTTGTCTGACTTTTATAGAGAATAATATTTAGTAAGACTTCAACAGTCTATTATAATATGGCTGGCTGAGTCAACAGATGGTTAGAAAAAAAAAATTGAATTCTCCCTTTAACCACCAGAGGGAGATTTCTTAAAAAAATTTAATCTGATTTTCAGTTGATCGTGTGTATAATGCAACATCCTGAATGCTCGGATCTTCCTTGGATCTACCAACATTTTGATCCAAGATTTGACAGCTTAGAAGCCATATTACACTGCTGTCCTTGATGTTTAAAATATGCTTTTTTTATTTCTCTTCTCTTTTTTACTTTTTTTTTTTTTAAAGCTAATCGCTTAATGCATGCAACAGTTGTCATAGTTGATGAGAGATTTTTGTACGTAATCACCTCAGAAAATAAGCAATAGATAAGAACAGTGTATTTGATCTTTATCACTAAGACTTTTCAGGATGTAAATGAATACTTGTGGCTTGGCCAGCTCTACCTGAGATCATGTGGCCTTTTCTGAACGTGCACCGAACAAGAGTAATATCACTGTAAATGACTGCTGTGACTGTTGAATCACTTACTCCTGTGACTCTCCACAAGATGGGCTTACCCCCACCTTTCAACCTACTGCTGAAAGTAATCTTGCAATAGTGAATGAATATTTTAATAAAATGATCATGCAATATTTAACTTGCAGTATCCTGTACAACTCCAAAGGGTGGAGAGTATTTCTGGTTTCCACTGTGTCTTTGTTCCTTGAGCAAATACCGGTTCAGTAAGGCACAAACTTCTTTTTCTGGTTTAGGACCCAGAAATGCTGCATGGAGAGGTTCCTGTCTGACCTCCCCATTTCTTCACTTGGGCATCTGCCATTACTTGTGGTCAGGGAGATACCACTGTGTTTCTGCATCCTTTCTTCTAATCATTGAAATTGAAAGAAAGGTTGGAGGGTTTTTTTCTTCTTCCTTCTGTCCCCTTTATGTCTGTTCTGTATAAGCTTTTGTGAATTGTAGTGCTGTTCCGGTTGGGTCCTTCACCTCATTACTGTTTCACACAGACCACTCTGTTACTTGATGGTGTGCAACTGATGTCAGCTTTAATAAGAATTAGTTGTTTTAAAGGTAAGTTGGCACATTCTAGTATTTTTCTCCTGAGATGTGAGGGAATCCTGCCTGTGTCTTGGTGAGAGGAATGCAGTGGGTTCCTGTCACCCATCGCAGACAGAGGATCTACAGTTCTGCCCGAACCCTGTTTTGGCACTGAATGAGCCCAGGCTGCTTTATAGTTTATCTTTTAATTAAAAGGCTGAAATGCCCTCACACCTAATTGCCAACACATCAGTGCTGCATGTGAATTTTTTAAAGCAAGGCAGATACCTTTAAAACAAAAGACTGAGCTGCATGAAGAAGAGACTGCAGCAAGCCATGCAGGCAGAGAGAAAAAACCCAACATTATTAAATAGGTCCTAGGTGTATAGTTTCATTCATGTTATGCAGGGCTCTGATCCTTTCATGTATTTGTTCTATAAATAAATGTAAGTTTGACATTCCAGATTTAAGAGGGACTCCATTAATGATTTTTGTTCACGAGAAGAGCTATGTAGACTAAAGTAAAGCTTTGTTTGGGTTAGAATTGTTTATTGTGGTGAAGACTTAAGGGGATGAGCTTTATGTTTGGAAAGTGAAAGCAGAAAATATTGATGTGATAGCAAATTACAGTTGGGTGACATTAGTATTCAAGAAAGACATTTTATAAAGAAAAAAAATTCACTGTAGCAAAGCTCCTACTTTTTATTAGACTTGCATCTGTAAGCCCTGCGTGGGGACTTAAACACAGCTGTGGTGCTGTAAGCGCACAGATGCAAAGTGATCCTCTGTCATTGTAGGCTGAGATGAGTCAAATCAGCCTGCACATCCACAAGAGCTGTTCACACAGTTAGTGCCTCTCAGTTGCAATTTCTTCATCACATGTATGAACCAAGACTCATAAGCTTTACATTTTTAGCCTTTCAGTTCTTGAAGGGGGCCTATAAGAAAGATGGGGACACACATTTTAGCAGGGCCTGTAGTGATAGGACAAGGGGTAATGGTTTTAAACTAAAAGAGGGGAGATTTAGACTAGATACAATGAAGACATTTTTTACAAAATATTGGCACAGGTTGCCCAGAGAGGTGGTAGAAGCCCCATCCCTGGAAACATTCGAGGTCAGGCTGGACAGGGCGCTGAGCAACCTGCTCTAGTAAAGATGTCCCTGCTCACTGCAAGGGGGTTTGACTAGATGGCCTTTAGAGGTCTCTTCCAACCCAAACCCTTTTATGACTCTATGAATATTTTTATGGTCCCCATGAGTATGGATTTTGGATACCTCTGCTTCTTTGATGCATTCCCTCCCTCTTAATACTGGGAGAGAATATGGTTCTCTCTGTGGTGCTGGGAGGGGATAGGCTAAGGCTTACATTGCTTTTCTCTGGAAAATATGTGATAAAACAAGGCTGCAGATGACCTCACTCTTGGATTAGCCATTCATTCATCCTCTCCAGTACTGGACATAGGACGCAAGGGTAGATAAATGAGAGTGAATTGGTTGGTTGGTAGGTATTGTATTAAAGATGCAAGCAGAAAGGTGAGCAATGTTGGGGTCCCTCTGGAGCTGTAAGAGAGATGTTGGCAAGCATCTGCAGTTCAGTTCTTGCTCTGAACTGGCCTCAGGGAAGCAGCCTGCTGCTTTCCATTGCCTGCTCATGCAGTCAAGGGAGACTGGCTGGCCAAGCTAGGTGCTGGATGCTGGATTGTATGAATATCATCCAGTCTAGTGCTGATAGAATAGAATACCTAGTGATCTCTAGGACATGTTAAATTCAGCAAAGCAAGCAAGGAGAGGACATAAAAATGTCAGTGAGTTCCATGATTCACATTATGACAAATAAAGAAGTGATGGCTACAAACAGTGAAAAATGAGCAGCCAGAGAACAGTCTGACAGTCCTGTACAACATTTACAGGGTCGGCCTGTTCCACACTAACATGAAGAATGTATCATGACATTTTCTTTTTTATTTTTTTTTATGATGATGCACATTTTTCCAATGCTGCTCTTGAAAGGAATGGCAGGTATGCTTAAAATTAGTAAAGTTCTACTGAAAGTTGTATAAAATACAATTAACATGTTCAGTGTGAAATAACAGCATAGTATTATCTGTATGATTGCACTGGAGTTGAGAAATTCAGTGTTGATTCCCACTGCAGCTATAACTCAGGCATGCCATTACTTATTAAATACTGTCAAAGTGAAGGGCACAAAACAAGGTCCTGAATGAGCCTGTCCCTGCACTGAAGAACTTAGAACTTAAAACCTATGTATTAAGGTGTGCAGAAAGAGAAAAACTATAGTTGAGAAAAAAATTACTTGTTGGGTTTTCTTACTAGCTTATCAGTTTTCCTGCTAGTGCTGCAAAAGCAGGATGTGTGTGTGATGTCTTTGAATGACTTTTTGATATTTAGGCTCAGTTTTACACATTTTAATAGCTGTTTTTGAGCCCTGGAAAGTTTGAGGTTTGGAGAAATATGCCAAAAGAGGGGGGTGAGATGAGACACAGCTGAGAGGCCAAATCACTCCAAACACTGGACAAAATTAACTTCTGATTTTCCCCAAACAACTTCTGTGTTAAGTTCAAAACAAAGACAGCAAAGGTCAATCCTGAAAGCGATGTTTATGAAAACTCCTTTTCCTCCCCAATAGAAAAAATGTGGCTAAGAGTTTTCCATATTTTCCACAATACCCCTTTTTTCACATAAAAGGAATGAACAGCCTCGAAGAAAGGTCACAGACAGTGGCAACTTCATCATTTACAGCCTCACACATTGCAAGCAAAAGTGTTTCCAGATTGATCTGACAAAAGCCAGAGTTGCTGTTTACCTGTCCCTTTGAAAGAGGAGCTCCAATTATTCCAGCTCACGCTTCAGCTTGACACTCATTATGTCGTGATGCTTCACCGTGGAGGAGTTGCACCAGACAGGGCTGGTCCTTCCTCCTGGATGATGGGTTCTCACTTGACTTCCTAACAGCCTCCCCCCACCTGCGACGGGGGTCAAGCTACTGTGACAGAGCAGGTTTGTTTTTCTTTCCATCCACAGGAAAAAGCAAATGCCCAAACCCAGCAGCAGCAGTTACTGCTTTCTTGTCCTTGAGCCTCCTGCAGTGCAGTAACAGTTTTACTGTTTCTTAGACTGTTAATTTGCAGTCTTTCATATGACTGAAATGCCACTTTAGCAGTTTTTAAGAAATGCGTTTCCATGGCTGGGCACCTCCTGGGTATTTTTGAAGGACAAATCTGCTTTCACAGAATACATCCTATCGCATGTTGCTATTTATAATTTAGGTCAATTCTTTTTTCTTTTTTTTTTTTTTTCTCCCCCAGCAGCTTCATTTTACTGTAGACAAAAGCAGTTACTTTAAAAGGGTGGATAACCCTTGACCAGTAATAACTGTCACCTCTGCACTCTGGCAACGATTTCAAATTCCCTTTGAGATTTCCTTGAATTTTTTTCTATAATCTGTTTTTTCACTCAGCATTTTCTGAAGGAAAAGACAGACAAATCAAGGCCAGAGGATTTGCATGGTTCCCCACAGCGCATTGCCACATTTCAGAGAAAAATTTGAAATTCTTGTGCTTCAGTGTTTGCAAGAAACTCTACCCCAGACACAGAGCACAGCTGGGCAAGCGCGTACAGGGGACAGTCATGCAGAGCTGGGACACGCAGCGCATTTCCAGCCCTGCCTTCATGGGCTCCACCGCATTTGGCTCCTGCACCCCTGAGCTTTCTCCTCTTACCCAGTGTGCAAACGGAGAGATTTCAGACCAGCCCATGAAGGGAGGCCCCATCATGAACCCCTGCAATGCAGTTTCTTGGGGCTTTGCAGTTTCTTGGGGCTTTGCAGTTTCCATGCTGGCATTTTGTTGTCTTGCCATGCTCCTGCTCTCACTGCTGTCATCACAGCTTTCCTCTGCAGAACCTCAGTGGCCACTGGACACAACTTCCACTGGATTCAGCCTCCCACAGTTCTGAGCAACTCACCCCTGTTACCACGTGAAGCAGCCAAGAGCTAAGCATGCTTATCGCAAATAGAAGTAACCATTTGGTGGAGACATGGGACTTTTTGTCTTTAAATGAGAACAAGAGAAATTATAATAATGAGGAAAATAATAAGCACATTCACTATAATTTCTTGTTATTATATTCAGAGGAAATCTAAAAAAGCCCTTGAAAATACTGGAAAATGTAATGAACCATATTCACCACACAGCTTTGATAGAAATTATTTATTTGGGGGTTGGTTTTTTTTTCTCTCAGTCACTCTAACACATCAGCATGATTAGGATATTTGGCACCTGCAAAGGAATGTCACTATGTAATTTTATTTTCCATAACTTTCTGAGACATGGGTTATCACATCAGCTGTGGCAATGGTCCAACCTCCCAGCCTGCAAAGAGTTTTACTGAGTTTCTCGATGCGGCTCTTGCCTCTCTTAGAGGCAGTTTGGGACACCGTTTTCTTCTCTTCAGAATGAGCACTTCAGCCAAAACGAAAATAACAGGGTGCTATAATTATATTCTCATTTTCTCTTGGCGCAAGAAGTCAACACTCAAGAAGATGTTGCCTTGATAACATTTCCAGCCAGTGTGCAAGCAGAACCTGCAGTACTGCAAGCTGTGAAACAGATTTTTACATACACGTTCCTCGTCTGGGCCTTATGTGCAATAGAAACATATGTAACAGTATGTAATGTATTCAAGCTGGCACACACAAGAGGCTTTTCTAGTGTAGTATCCCAAAACACTGGTACAGCCCTTAGGATAGTGCCTGCTCTAGGCACCTTCCCAAAGTTTTGGCTCATGTGAGAAAGCCTTAAAACAAAGAGGTTGGTCAGACGTTTTTTTGTCCTCTCTCAAACCTCACTGAAGCCCAGAGGAACCTTGTCATCATTTCACTGGGATTTGGATCTGGGATTTGACCTCCTTCTGGGACTGGCACACACACCCCAACCACCAGATTTCTGCGGTGGGGTTGTTCAGCAGCCAGCTGCAAGCTGAAGCAGGTTATGTGACACAAATACTCCCTTTAAAACATTACACATGTGCATCACATCAGCCCTAAGCATTTAACTTGTATGTGTGTATACCTGCTTTTCAGATTAAGATGTTGGAACATACAAGGTTCATCTTACTTGAGGAAAATGCAGGATGGATAGTTGTATGAATTAAAAATGGAGACAGTACTCTGGAGCACATGCAGTGCTTCCAAAGTGGCCCTCCGTCAACCCTATCAGAGAAAAATGCCCTTTGAAATGGGTGGGACACCATAAAAATCCAATTTCTGTGATTTGCCAGCAAACTGTTTCTTCTGCTCCAGTAGATGACAAGCTGACAAAGCTTGTTTTAAAGAACATTTTCAACTTGCTTAATCAATTATAGAAGGCAGTTTGGAAATGGCATATTTCATTTGCAGTGACATAAATCCCAAACAGATTTTTCAGTAGTGTTACAAATTATAGGAAGTCATTTATAGGTTTCCTTGGCATCAGTTGTCTGTCTTTCTCCCTGAAATTAGACAAGCTAAAAGACAGAAAAGTAGGACAGCATTAAAAAAGCATTAGGATGGAACATTACAGAGTAGGAGTATTTGAGAAATTAAAATATAAAATGCTGACAAAACACCAAGGGATGATGGGCTAGTGGCTGAGCTAAAGGAAGGGGTTACAAGAGCCTAGATTTGTTCTCTGACACGGTCTTCTGATGTGACCTTAGATAAAGCTCTGAGATTCACTGTACCTCTATTGTCCATCTGTAAAACATGGCAAATAAGATTTCCCTACATCCTGAATGGGCCATGGAGACTGTAAAGTATTCATGTATACATAGCAACAATCAGGGCCATGCGATCACCACAGGGAAACAACAGGAAAACTCATTAACTGAACTGCCAAGAGCATCCTTTCCCTTGAGCCTGGCACTGTCCGCTTTGTCTTCTGCAGAGGTTCCCAAACTTGTTGTGCTCCTGTGCTGTCACCGTTGTTGCTGTTATCAGCTGTTGACCTGGTTTCTGTGTGTTACAGAAAATTTTCAGTTGTGTGGTCAGCATCTGTAGGATCTGGAATAAAAGTTTATGTGCCCCCATACCAAATCTACCACAATTTGGGAATCCCAGGTCAAAACACAGGATTATCAGTAAGATGGAGATTTTCCCCAGAAAAGAGAGGGCAAAAAAGGAAGTTTCAGCATTGAAGGGACAGTATAATATTTATCCTATATATAAACACACACACACATATATATTATATACATACATATATATACACACACACACATATATATATATATATACATATAATTTTTTACAAGCTGTTCTACAACCCCTTGTTTATCTGAGGGGGTGATGTTTCCCATTGAAATCACTGTCCTGGTATCACATGTGCCACCCTCCCTGGCCTCAGGCCATGACAAGGAGCCTCTCTCAGCAAGAGGAGCATCAGAATGTCGCTTTCACTCTCGTGTTCTTCATCCCGGAGCCAGGTGACAGAGGGAGTACAAAAAAAACATTACTGGGGGTAAGGGAAGGCTGTTGACAACCCCCCTACACCCAAACAATTAAATTAATCCCTGTAGTAACCTAGTCAAGCCCCTCAATTTGAAACTGTCACGTGGTATTAGTCCAGAGGAGAAGTAAAAGCTTGTTTATAGCAGAGCTTGTATCATTCAGCCAGGCTTGTATGTTGGAGTGGTGCAGCTCCGAAGTGTATATAGCAGCCAGTACATGGTGCCCCTCATTAAGCTTTTCCATTGCACAGTGAGGTTTCTGTGCTTGTTCCTCCATGTGTTGTGCCAAGGTGTTTTTAAGCTTCTTTCACCTCCTTGCTTACAAAGTGATGAAGCAACATCACAGCTGTAAATGAGGAAACACGGGACTCTCATAATTTGCTCATGTATTAGATATCAAGCTGTTTTTCCTATAAACACCACCCTTGTGGTACTACCAGGAGTCCAGTGAATAGGACAGACAAGTGAGGAGATACAAACTGTGAGCACGGGCTGGCTGTGACTTAACACTGCTCTATAACCCCTGCCTGGTGGCAGGCGTGGAGACGGTGCTGGCTCCTGCTGCCACTGAACCAGGTTCAGCTGGACAACACGGACAGATAGTTTTCTTTCAATGGGAAAATATACTTCTGTGGATAATAATAGTCCTTCTTGTTTTCTCATCTTAAATACATGATGTGGAAGAATATTACAGGAAAGTATTTCTCAACCTGAACCTAAGGGGTAGCAGGGATCACTTTTTAGGTTGCACTGTCTCTGTTTCTCAAACCAGGCTTTTTTTCTGGGCAAGTATTTCCCAGCTGAGCCCTGGAAAAAGAGAAGGCAAACTTGGGCACTTGGTGCCTTCATCCTTCAAGTGAAAGGTGGGATGGGGGCACTTCCCCTTCCCTTTCCCTTTCCCTCTCCCTGCTGTCCCATGCAGGGAGTCAGGCGCTGGGCTGAACACCAGTCTCTCCATCCTGGTCCCCAGGAAGCCAAGGACAGCCACTGTAGCGCAGCTTGTGCTCAATGCACTGAATTTTGGGAGGCCCCTCCATGTTGCCATTATGGCCCTTGGCACTCTGACAGGCCCCATGTGGGGTTGGCAAGGCTGTGAGGAGGAGGAGGAGGAGGGTAGGACAGGGGCGCCTGTGCCCACTGCCCTGTGCAATGACAGTGCCCTGAGCTCTTCTCTCAGGAGCATGTTCTGGGGACAAAGCAATCCAGACAAACAGATGACAGCAGGAATACAGCCCTGCCTTTTGTGGTTGCAAGGAGGTTCTCGTGGAATGAAGTGAAAGCTGAGGTGTTTCTCCAGCCATACTGAGACATGCAGAACCTGGCCTTTCACTCAGAAGCGTGTCTAAATCCGATTACCGTAAGTTCATACATACAGATCCTAAACTTGCAATAGCTTGCCTAACTTAATGCACTACAGCTAATCTCATTGCTTTCAGCACGTCAGATTAACATATTGAGTTTATGGAGCCGTAACTGAGAACCAGAAGCAAGAGTCACATCAGTGATGGCAAACTTCAGACCCTTCAGAGCTTGTGTTTTTCCCACATGCAAATATGCAAGACCACAGTGACCTGAAAAACTTGTCTTCTGATTGCATGAAGAGGTGGGACATGATTTCCCCAGTGTTTGCAAATTGCTTTCTCATCTCACTGTTACCAGTTGTTCAGAAACAGGTATCGATGGGGATTTGTTGTGTCAGTAACCTTGGTGCAGATAAACTCTCTCTTCTCTTGTGTTAGCTCTCCTCCTTTCCTTCTCTCCCTTTCATAACAAACACACTTCCATTATTTTCTGAACATTCAGAAGAAGAGATCATTTGCTGAGTGCAAAATTTGTGAAAATTTGTGAAAATTTGTGAAATTTGTGAGTCTTACCAAAGCCACTGCTTCCAAATCAGCAGCTGTTTGTATCAGCAGGCAGTGAAGGGAAAAAGGGTTTGGGGTGGTGTCATGCAAACTTTCTGTGGAGGTTCAGGAGCATATGAAGGAAGACAGATATAACATACTGATGTTTCAGAAGCCCCAGTAGTGACACAAAAATTACACTCAGCTTTGCTATTCCCCTCAGTTTTCAAGTGAGATATTAAAATATCTTTCAACGTCAACTGATGCTCATACTAAATGTGAACATTTTACATTGGCCAAATTCCCTACATATTTAGTATGTCTATTGTGTCCCATCACATGCAAGGTCTAAATTTTTCTGGGACAGAAACTCCCTTTCTTAGTGCATCTGTTCTCATTAACTTCTAAAACAGAGCTTTAATTGCCCTCAGTAGGGCTTTTAGGCACAGCTATGCTGCAGGATTAGGTGCTCTGAAGCCCCAGACCTTCAAAGTTGTAGAAATCTGCAGATGCTGACATTTACTTTTCCTTGAGTTGTCTGCACAGTGCCTCTCAAGAGCTTTACTTGCCCTGCTGGGAATGCTGTGAAATAGTCCTCTGCTGTTCATCTGTTTGGCCAAGATCCTTGAAACCAAATCAACAAATCACAATTTGGAAGAATCTTTTATAACTTCCTGAGGAGAGAGGACTAAATGGAGGGTTTTATACTTGTATTGCAACCTTCATCATAATTATAATGCTGCTACTTCAATAAAAATCCCTGACTGCCCGGGGAGCTAAGGATATTTTAAAAGAATGGAACTGTGTACCTGCTCCACTTCAGAATTCACACTCTTTCCAAGTGTTGTACCCTTGTCATATAAACTCCCAGCAGATTATAGATGGCAATTTAGTACTGTTTTGGTTTTATATATTCCAAAAATCACTCATCCAGGCTGGGTGTTCACTTTCACAACAAGTAGTGCTGTAGTCATAATAAACCTTGATGTGATAGTGCTCCAAAACCATGTGGAATTGATTTTAGCAGAGCAGAAGTTCTGCAAGGTATTCAGTATTATGCAGAATTATAATTTTGTGCATTAGGGTAAATGAGAGAATAAAAAAACCCACAAAAGTAACAAAAGTAATCCTGGAGTTTGCTCTTATGACCCAATTACAAAGGAGGAAAGTCGGATGCATGTATTGAAAAGCAGTCAAATTGTGACACAAATGCAAATCCTACATTAAAGATAAGGAAGTGTATCACATGCAAGATTTTATACTCATCAGTTATTTTTTCTTGGTTTTAGTTTAGCAATAAAGATCAGTGGTGTTTCTTCATTATTTTCCATCTAGGGAAAGAGTATTACAATTTTTCCAACTCCTAAAATGCTGCGATGGCAGAGTGGGGGATTCACAAGCACTTTGATGAGGACACAATTAAAAAGAAATTAAAAAAAAAAAAAAAAAGAAAAGCAGAAGGTGGCTCTTTGTAAGTGTGGTTCAAAATGGAACAGAAAGGAAGGTAAGACGCACTCCAGTGTTTCCTCACTGCACAGAGACCCTCCCTGTGGTGGCTGGGGGTCAGGAGAGCAAGGTGAATAGGGCAAACTTTGCAGTGCGCTGGAGGTGCTGTGGGTTACTCTGCTGCCCACCTGAACTATGTCTGGTGTGCATAGCCTAGATAATTTCTAAGGCTCAATGGGCTGTTAGTGGGCAGAAACATGTCTTCAGGTGAGACAAGCAGAGGGAAAGGCAGTGCCTACCAGTCTCCCCAGCCTAAAACAAGCATGGTGAGATGGCACCAGGGGACCTGGGTTGAGGGGCCACCCCAGGGAGGCTTAAGAAGAGCCGAATTCAGCACTGGCTGACCCTGCTGCTGTTCCTTGCAGATCTAGCCTGCCTCTGAGAGGCAAGCTGAAACACCATGTCACGCGTGGTAGTACAGGACAGGCATATGTGTACTGCAGCAAATGCAGAGATAATGTTTATTCAACTCCCTGGGACCTGCTACGCGTAGGGTCGGTCAACCACTACATAGCATGTTGCCTTGTCCCGCCAAGCAGTGTGGCTGTAGGGCTGCACTCAGCCTACACTGTGAGAGTTTAACCTAGCCCATCTTCCCTGCAATAGCCCCTATACAGACAAGGAACTTTTACCTTTTGCTCTGACAAATGCAATTTGGCTTCACTAGGAGCCTCTTCTGCTACAATGCCACTGCTACCTTACCCATTTCTGCAAACACTCCAGTTCCCTGTCAACAGAAAAGTTCTGGAAGGCAGATTACAGAAAAGCTTTTGGAGGGCAGGAGAAATTTCTGGATTTTTGAGATCTTGTGGTAACACAGCAGGTCACAGGACAGTGGCAGAATAGCAAAAGTAATCTCTGGAAGGATAGTTTTTTCCCCACCAACAGAGGGACCAAAGTCAGAGCTTTTAATGTAGGCTTCTATCAGGGGAGGGAAAAAAATTCATAACCTTAATAAAAATGAAATCTTATTTAAATATTTTATATTTTAAGTAATTTAATAATTATATATTTATTATGCAATATTTAATAATTCAATATATGTCAATAATTTAACATATAAAAATAAAATCCTTTTCAAATATATATTCCACAGTGTTGCTGTGCAGAATGACAGTATAATAGATAAACACATGTTTACATTTTATTTATGTTTTTGAATGTGTTAATACTAGATATGTGAAAGTATTTCTATATGTCTTCTTGTCCAGCACTGCTGCTGAATCATCAGAGAAGCAGAAACTTAGAGCCAGAGTCTAAGAAACAGTAAAAGAAAACATGCTCCTTTCCCTAGCATACACTCCCAGCATTCGTAATGAGCAGTTTAAGAATTTGCTGTTGAAAATTGTGTTCACAGGGTCCTGTACAGTAATGAATAATGAATCTTGTCCAGTTCCTCTCCAAATCTATTTGTACATCACATACGTTTATACAGCTCTCAGTGCTATAGGATATTAACACCTCAGAAACAGCCCCAAATGCACCTCAGAGAACTCATATATAAATGGATCACTTCTCCACCCACAACACAGATCTATAAAATGCCTCAATAATAATAAAAAAAAATAAAATAATAATTTTAAAAAAGGTGAGGGGGCATGGAAACAAAGTCTCGGTTTGAAAATGTCAAAATGCTTCATGTTATTGCTGGTGGGCTAGACTGGTTTGATGTTTCATTCAAAACAACAGGTTTTGGTATAGAAAGGAAGCAAAATTAGAAAACAAATTTGAAAGGAGTTTAATTACACACAACATATTTTGTTTTAGTTGAGTGAATCATCAAATTGTTTAGGTTGTTTTCATCTGAGAGGATAATATTTGTTTTGGCTTAATTAAAGCTGTTTGTTTCCAGGAGTGGGGGAGGACAAGGTAATTCCTACTGTTCACCTGTCAACCTAAACACCTGCATTTATACACCTGGTCTGCTCTCACTCTGTGCCCTTTCTGAAACCCTTCAAAAAAGCCTGCTTTTGGCCTCCTGGCCCTCTGGGTTCCAATACCTTCCTGTGGTCCCTTCCTTTGCTTTGACTGCCACGTTTCCCATGACTCTTGTGTCTCACCAACATGTTCCCACAGCCCTTGCCTTTGGCTAATGGGCAAGTGAAAGCATGGCACGTGTCCTTGGACTAAAGAGTTTATTTTAGCAGGTATGTTTGCACAAAACTCACTCTTTAACGATGGTGTCTGTGCATTTCCCTCATCTCAGCAAGGGAGCATGGGGAGGCCTGGGGAGGCCACTTTACCATGCAAGGTTCTCTATGATGCAATATTTTTTCAATAGGGGCCTCTGTTTGGCTTTTGGCAAGGCGAATCAGGACAACAAAAAGCACTGGTACCAGTTCAGGTTTAAAAAAATGTGAGTAGGAAACTGCCTTTTTTTGATCCTTGAATGATTTAGATCACAAACGGCAAATTATGTCAACAAACAGGTACCTAGTGAATTAATTAGCTGCGTATTTTCCAGTTTGAATTCATCAGCAGTCTTCATAAACCAAAGACAGGAATGAACCTTTTATGTTACTGTCCTAATACTCACAGCTTTTGCCTTAAATGAGAGAGAGAGAGAGAGAGAGGTTGGTTGAGTGACTGACTGGCTGCACCACAGTGGTGGTGAAGAAAATTTATGGGGCTTTTATTGCTGCTTGGCAGTTGACAACAAATGCTCTGATGGTGTCATTCCTATTTGAGCTGAAAAACCCAATGACTTCATTCAGGCAGGTACAGAGGGGCAGAATTCGACCTATGTGTTCATAAGGTCCAGCAAAGGCAGATCATACTGGAGCTATGAGTGTGAAAACATGTAACATGCTAGGGAAATAAAGCTTTAGTGACCCAAATGCTCCTATAAATACTGCATCTGAATAAAGAAAAAGGAATTGAAGAGGAATGTGTCCCACACAATGCTCATAATGGCTCTTCTTTCTAAATAGATGTTTTTAACTATTCTAAAGTGATCCAATAATGTGTGAGACTTGTTTTTACTGCAGGGAGTTTATATATGTATTTTTAAAGATGGTTCCAAAGGCTTTACTTGTTCAAGAAACCACTCTGTCAACAAGCCTCTCTATGTTGGTTTTTTTTTATTTTGCAAGATTCAATAAGACTGAAGGCTAGTTGTGAAAAATATTTTCTATGGAAGTCCAACTAGAACTGAGTGATAAAAAGTCATGTACACCTTCTTACAAGCAATAACTACATATATATGTTTACTTAGTACCCTTGGGATCCATGAGATTAGGTGTAAATTTTCTGCTTTCTGGAAGAACTTAAATCTTCTAGTGCTTTCTGTTGAAAATATTGCAGAAGCTGGGGACTTTTAATGCAGTAACCTTGCTTACATAAAATGATAAGGATCTCCTTCAGTATCTGGATGGCAAGACTATTTCACTCTGTCAGTGGTGTGCATCTAAATGGCATCAAGTCTGATAGGAAGACAACAGCTTCACTGTGAAAACTTTGTGCTACAGATTATAGGAGATGGATCATCTTGCACTAAGGCACTAGATCAAAACTCAGAAGAGACAGCTTACATTTTTTATTCTTTTTTTGAAGCTGTGATTATGTCTCATACACCTCTGTTCTACAAGGGTGTTGTCAGGAGGGATGCTTTGCATGTTTGATCAGATACTGTATAAGGACTATAAATTAAACTGAGCAAAAATTGTAACTTCAGCTAATTTTCTGAGCAAATTCAGTGAAGTCTTTCTATAATCTTTCCTTGCACCTAATGAAAACAGAGAAATTCATGGGCTGATATTCTTTCCAAGTCGAGAGGCTAAACTATCTTTTTCACTCCTTGTAGGAGAAAGATTCAACAGTGTTGAACCTGATCTATTTTCGCTGCGTTTCTTTTACCCTTATGTTAGCTAAATAGAGAGCTTCTGTCTTAATCATTGTCAAGGTAGGTGTTCAGTAAAGACCCAGTCTGATAACTAACGAAGTTCATGGGAGCCTTTCCACTGATTCTGATGGGAGATAGTGACTGAAATGAAAAACATCCTCAGAAGTTTCTATATCCTCCAGCTCAATGTCCTTACTCATGGGCAATATGTCTTGCTGCCTCAGCTTGGAGTCAAAAGAAGGAGATTTCAATGGCAGTAAATATGTATGAGAAGTCCAGCACAAAGTGTCCAAAACAGAGCAGCAGAGGGTAAAACCGAAAATAAAGTCTGAAATGAGCAACCGGTAACGAACAGTATTCAGAATGGCAAATTTATGAGGGCAAGGTAAATAGAGTCTGAAATTAATCCAGCCTGTTATAAAATGCAGGATTTACTTTTCAAGCTAGATTTACTTTTCTTACCTTGGGGTTTGATTTTAAATGACTCATAAAACACAAGAAAAATAAAGTACCCCAACAGCTGGCATGTATATCTGATGTGCTTTGTGAGTACACTAGAAAAGCACATATCTGAAATTCTTATGCATGCCCTACAAAGGAAACAAACCGATGCGTGTGTTTCTCTAATTATTTTGTTTATGCCCTCCTTCCAAAGGAATGGCAACTTGCAGTCCTTCCTCTCCAACATCTCAGATCTGGAGTTAGAAATGGAAATATTCCTACCCTGAACCTCCCAAATGTGCTATGCCTCGAAGGGTGTAGCACAGTTTGGGGAACACCAGAGCAGTGCTATGGTTACCATTTATTTGCATTTTCTCCTTGACGCTGGGTGTCTTTGTACTTTCAGCTTGTGTGTGGCCCCCCTCTGCTATCAGTGATTTCTTGCCAGTCTACCTATAGAAATAATAACAAGTAAATCTAATGGTAAAAGTTCAGTCAGCTCTTAATGGATTCACGTTTTTGTTTCACATCCCCTGTCTATCTTGACAGTAAGTCAAGGTGACAATTCCTACTCCACCACGTTCTGCTAATTTGAAGAAAATCTGAAAATTGACAGGAGAGTTATCCAGGCCTCTTACAATCTGAAACCAATATTCTTCTCATCTTTACAAAATATAAAATACTGTAAAAATGCATACCTAAACTATGGTAAAAACCTAAGGGTATCAGCATCAGGATCCCTACTTCCAGCCATCAAAGTTTGACAATACTGATATGTAAATGGATAATTCCTCAAAAGTTTCTACTGTAGCCTATTTCCTTGCATGCCCTATGTAATCTTTAGATAAATTATTCATCTGAGAACTTTTTATTTCCATTTTATAGAGGGTTAGACCCCTTCCCAATTGTGTAACTGTTCTCCTCTGCAGATGAGAAGAAAAGGAATTTGTTATTTATGGAAAAAAATATTAATAGTTCATGACAGATTTGGTATAGTGGTTGCAACAGAAAGGTTTCTGGGTAAAAGAGCCACCTTATGACACACCTTTTGTTGTGAATGCTTCACTGCTTATAATTCACTGTGTGAATTATACTCGATGGGAGGCAAGGGGGTTGGTTTCGTTTTGACACCAGCAGTGACTGCTAAGGCACTGATTAACTAAAAGCAATGGCATCATTACTGAATGAGTCATTAGCATCCTCAGAGAAAAGCATTAATGAGGAGGGAAAAAAGTCAGTTGCTCAGAAAAAAGCACAAAGCACATGATGGAGTATTTTAATTTGTTCAAAAATAGTTACTGTTTCCCTGCTCCTATAATTAAGATTTTATTAATTTAGGATGGGAACAGATGAGAGCATGAAGCTTTGTGTGTCTGCATCAGCTCAGGCACAGCTTATTCCTCTGAAAAGAGACCCCAGTGAATTACAAGCACCATGGACACTTTCAGTGGGAGAGGTTCCTTCATGGTACAGGCTGTGGGAGAAATGGTACCAGCCTTCCCTGTATTGATGCCTACTTCTATATCAGCTTTTTACAGTGTGCCCATATGGACAATGAGAAGACCTCAAAAGTCTGACTGTTTAATTGTGTTGGGGTTTTTTTTGGTTTTTTGTTTGTTTGTTTTTCAAAAAGTCTGGATGGACATCCTAAGGTTATCTGCAAGAGCACTGTACAGAAGTTCAGAAATACACATTTTCCTGGTTAATTCCACTGAGCATGTTTAAAAGAAATAAAGAAATAAAGAATGACCTTGTCTAGATTGTTCACTTGTAGGTATGAGCACTGAAAATGACTTGCGTGTTCAATGTATCCAGAGAGGGATCACTGCAATGAGTGAGCAAAGACTGAAGGTCCATCCCTGACAGGTTCTGTGTGTCTCAAATCACAGATTCAGAAAAATCACAAAATAGTTTACGTGGGAAGGGATGTGTCAATCTCCCACCTACTCCAACCTCCTGCTCAGAGCAGGTCTAATCAGATCGGCTTTCTCAAGGCTGTGTCCAATCAGGTGTCCAAGGATGCAGATTCCCCAACCTCCCTGGGCCCTGTTCTAGTATTGGAACATACTCATGGTGAAAAAAGGCTTCCTAATATCTAACAGGAATTTCTCATGTCTTCTGTCTTCTCAGGTCCTCTGATTAGACAACTGCAGACAGCCATAACATCGCCCTTGAGCCTTCTTTTCTTCATAGGCTTCTAAAGAAAAGTACAGGGCATTCAACTCCTACAGATTCAGGCTCTGCACTGCTGTGCAATATCAGGCAGCAATCTCTTTTGTGGGTAGCCAGGCTGGCATCACTCATTTCTACCCACTTTTCTCCTCTGTTTGTACCAGGTGTCCTATCTCTTTCAGAAATACTATTTTTAAGGGAATCATGACTTTTAATTTAGTTGCTGACATACCTCCCACTACCCACAGGAAAGCATAGCAGCATCTGAGAGGCACAGAAAAGCTGTGCCTGCTATTCTCATCCTGAATTCCCCCGTGTGATGGTGTTCTGCTCCTGTGCACATGGAGTTAACCTCTGCAGAAAGACTCCCGTGAACCAAAGTGGAATTTGAGTCCAGCACTTTAGGTCCAGATTTAAGAAGCCTAAAATCCATGTAAATCCCTGAGTCAAAGAGTTTCCTATTGGCTCACTTTGCACTGTCAGGGCAAATATTAGGCATGAAGATATGGCTGAAAATAAGGTGTGATCTAGGATTTTAGTCTTCTTGTGGCTTTTCCCTGACCTTCAACTGAGGTTTTCCCTAACTCTTCATCGCAAGGGCTGATGATTCAAGGATGTTGAAGAAATGTTTTAGGTCAAACCCCTCCTGAAGTTCTCCTAGGCTTTCATGTTTGATCCAACATCCAGATCTGTGTGGCTCTCATGACCCTCTTGGAAAACAACGGTATCATACTCTTAAGAGCATCTCTGTGTATCTACCCAGGTCAGTGGAGATGGGCACCTACAAGTATTTCTGGACAACAGGACACTGCAATATCTAATAATAAGTCATGTTCCTCTCTAGGCCATTAAATTCCTTATTAAATTCACAGGGAAAATTAAATATCTAAGACCTGGTTTCAGTAAAACATAGCAGGTAAGAAGGGGGCTATGTAAAACAGCTAGTGAGTTGTACTTGTCATTCCTTATCCTGTGAAAAATGGTACTGTTTGAATGAGAAGGCTTGAGGAATCTTACCGCAGAGTATCTCACAGCTGCGTTATCCATGAGTACATTGGAGATATCGATCTAACACCATGAAAACAGCAAAGAGAATAACCCAGGTCTTCCTGTCTCAGGTGAGCCCTCTAATAAGCGGTTAAGTCAGTAAACAGGACAGGATCCCAGCTGTGACATCACTTTCGTTTGCCAGATTTGACAGGGTGATGGGCACTCTGTACCAACCTCAGCAGGGCCCATCATGTCCCTCCCCAGGAGTGAGGTGGGAAGTGATGTCCTTGAAAAGAAGGCTTTGTGGGACTTTGATGCTACAAGCAGGAACCTGAGGAGCTTGTTAGAGGAAGCACCAAGCCCAGGAATGTGAAGTACTTTGAAGATTTCAATGATGAAGGTTTTCAAGTGCATATACATTTTGGGGACAAATAGGTAGCTAAATCCACCTGTGAAGTCAGTCTCCTTGTTCGGAATGGGCACTCTTTGGTATACAAATCAACAATAAACAGAATATTATTCTTAAATTACATTGCATAACACATAGACTTCAGGAGAGAAAAGAATAATCTGTCTTGTAGTCTTTAAAACCTGCGTAATTTTAGTTGAATCATATTTAAAATCCATTAATCATTTAATTACATGCTTGTCTTTTAAACTGATGGATATTTTCCAACATGTCATCATGCAGTAATTTGTATATTTTTGATACAAGAAAAAATACCTTAAGTACCAAAAGCAATGATTTTAGAGAATGAAAAAGAAAGAAACAAAAAAAAAAAAACATCTCATCACTTCTGTCCCTGAATAGGATAGTTCAAACATTATCATTTTTTCTGAAAGTGTTGCAGACTTCTGGTTACCGTGAACCCTGGAAACCCTGTGCTTTTATACTTCAGTTTAGCAAACAGAAGCCTTGCTGTTTTCTTTGTTCAGAAAGGTTTAGTTCAGAATTAACAAGCTGATCAAATACTTTGCTATAAATTTTTAGAAGAATCTACAGTGGGTCACATCTCTACGTTGTCATGGTGATGAGAAGTGCAGATGTCAAATGAAAACTATGAAGTGGTTTATACAATGGTTTGATTTTGAAATTTATTTTATTAAAGCAGCTTTCAGGGGGCTCAGATGTTCTTTCTTCCAACAGATTACTCAGACTTCAGTAGCTAGAGGCCCAACCCAGAGACCACCACACCCATTAGCCCTCAGGCTGCTGATTTCAGTGGACTGTAGACATGGCCATTAGGAAGTTATTGATGTGAGACAAATGCATTAGTTTTCTCTTTGTGCAGAGACAAATCCCTCCTATGAACTGAGGCCCTACAGCTGCTTGAAGTACATGTAAACTTAATAAGGATTATTTTTAGATGGTTATATATGATACATGGTAAAGAGGGTGTAACTCTTGGTAAAGTTGCTACTGTCTGAAGGGTATTTTAGAATTAAAGTAGGATTAAAATTCTAATTTACATAACACAGGTATATAGTAAAAATACAAATTGTCAACATGTAGTACAAAATATGATGAGTGACAATTTAAAAAGCAGCACTGGCTTTACTGAAGGCAAGGGAGACTGGCTGCAGGTAAGTAGTGGCGTTGATCAGGGATGGATTCCTCTACAAGGATGACAATACCAAGATCATTTATCTTTTTCTGTTCTACCTTTGTTCCCATTTTTCACTACCTTCTTGTTAATTCTTTTGTGCTCACACCACAGAGGGGTGCTTTCATACATATGTTTGATACAGGTTCTTTGTTTTCTTTGATATGACCTAAAATTTATTCTATTCATCTCTCAAGGTTATATCCCTTCCATGACCTGTACTTGTCTGATTGATTTGTATTTAAATCCTTGGATCCTGTGCTATGATGCCTCTTCAAGGCCTCCACCGTCACACTTTGCTTGTACCCTGGGGGCCAAGGCCTACAGGTCTCTTGGTGGCGTATGAGTTCACAGAGTTGTCCCTCCAGGGCCCTCTGAGCTGAGTGCCCAAAACACTCACCCCCAGTGCAATCCCTCACAGATTTGCTAGACCTGAGGAGGAGCTTGATTTGTATCAGTGTCATGTGTGTTGACATAGCATCTCACTGCAAGGTTCTCTTGGCTTACCTTCTTAAGAATCATGTCAGCTGATGACTAAATGTGGAGGAGTGCCAATTATGCCTACCACCAAAATTCAGATGGGGCATGACAGCCTTCAGTTATGTTTAAGGACTGCCTTTTTACCTTTTAGAACATGCTCTGTTTCAGAGCAGAAGCTGCAATATGCAAACAGTAGATGATCACCTGCTTTATCCAAGCTTCCATCAGGAAGTCACTTGTGTCTTAAGGCTGGAATAATGGAGGAATAAATACAAGAAGGAAATGATCAATTTACATCTAAATGGCATTTGTGAGATGGCATCCGGAGAACTGTGTTTGGCTTTGGACCCCTGTATGACAGGAGAGATGTAGACACACTGCCCTCCAGAGTAGGGCCACCAAAAAAGGTGGGGACAGGAAAACATAATCATGTGCCTTAGGGAGATGGGTTTGTTCATTCAGGAGAAGAGGTAGTTTTGAGGGGAACTATGACCTTCAACCACCTTATTGGTAGTGTTAGAAAAGACAGAGCCATAGTCTTAGATGTGCACACTGAAAGGACAGGGGACAACAAGCACAAGGTGCAACAAGAAAAATTGTGATAGGACAGAAAGAAAAAAGTTTCACAACAAGATTGGTCAGGCACTGGGACAGGCGCCACTGAGGCCGTGCATCCTTGGAGGTATTGGAACTCAGATGGATGCAGCCCTGAGAAGGCTACTCTAACTTTGAGGATAGCCTTGCTTAAGAGCAAGGAATTGGGACCAAATGACGTGCAGGAGTCCCTTCCAACCTAAGTTATTTTATGATTCCATGTTTTTCTGATTTAAATTGGAGATATAAAGCAGTGTTATGAGAAAAGAACCCAGGCTTCTCCTAGGCAATGTAACTGACCAATGAGTTTCTGGTTTTGTTTTTCTGTCTAGATTTTGTGACATTTCTAAGCCTCTTTATGTTGACCAGTAAGGAACTGTAAGACTGCACTTCACAGAAATGTCAGTGCATTAGCTTTAAATATTTCAGCCTGTTCACCTCTTTACATCTTTGCTCAACCAGAGACCACTTCAATCAGCAACATAGACATTTTTGCTATAGATCAAGTCAGAGACTTCTGTGGAGGACCACTAGCTTAAAGCTAAATTCATTTGCACACCTCAAAACCAGCAGTGGATCAGTGGTGGAAATGTCTGGGACCAGTCGCCATAAACACCATCCACCCTCACTCTACTTCACCCCTCCATTGTCAGCTACTTTTCTTTCCCAGTGGGATATACTCTGCCAAAAGGCCAAAACCTGTGGACAGATCCAAGACCAGCAGTGGGTATATGGGTGCAGTACTTCACATGAGAGTGCCAGTCTTCCCCACCTTATAGCCTATATTCCCTGCCTAGATGCACCATGTTCTTATCCCTTGGCATCAGCTGAAATGTCTTCTCCTAATGTTGACTGCAGCCACCATGAGCCTTGTCAGATTCTGCAGCACCTTTTCTCAGTCCTGGATGCTACTTGCTAGGTACAAAGAAACTCCTGTCAGCACTTGGCTCAAATACAGTTGTAATTTTGGGCTACTCTCAGTGCAGTGTGGATTCCAGTCACAGGCTTCTTATAGGTACAGGTGGTACATGTGGAGTAGTGGCAGCATGAACTGGGCTTTTGAGCTCCAGCCTTCTGAGATTTCACTGGGGATTTTTTGCCCTGCCCAAGAGATGAGTCCCCAAGTATGACATAAGCAATTCTATGTGCCTCGTGATGTGAACAGAGGAGAGAGTTTGCCCTCATCAGTTCTTATGTACTGATGGGCATCTATGTAATGGTAAGAGAAAGAGTGGAGTCAAGACCAGAGGGATTTACTTGAAGTACTAGTACTAAATATCTAAATGTCTCAATAATTTTAAAAGAGCTACAGTCCTCAAGGTCCAGTGCTCTTTGGCAGAGCATAAATCTGATAAGACAGCAGTTCAAACCAGTGCATTCTGGCTGCAGACATTTTTTTTTTCCTCGACAATGATACTATTTTATGTGCACCATGTTGTCCTGCTGCAGCACATAGCATGGAGATCTGAGTTTCTTTTTCAGAGTTGCATTTCCAAAAACCATGATGGTCTTTGGGGATGAAAGAAAAAGAGGGAGCATCCTATTTCTTAGAAGAAATCTCAGAGATAAAAAGAGTAGCTGAAAAGCTCTTACAACAAACCATAGGAGCCAGAGGCACATGTATTGCATTAACCTGTGCTGCTGTGAAAAAACAAGTGGCCTGAACCTTCCCAGAAGCCCATGGAGATACCTGCAGGGGCAGCCCAGATCCAGCCAGGCTGATGTTTGGACAGAAATCCAGTGACTGAAAATAATCTGATTGGGCAGGTGCACCAAAAGGAACTGAAAAGGGCTCTAGAGGTCAGAGTTAGTAAGTGGAAATCTCATACATTAGTCCAAGCATGCTGGACTCTGCCACATTATTTCCAGATAAGTAGAAATATGACTCATTTTCAAGATACATAAAATAATTTGGTAGAATGACAAAGAGAGTTTTCAAAAAGCAACTTGACACCTAAGTGCTCTGAGGACATTATTAAAAATGTAGTTAGCTAACAATCTAAATGAACTTCAGATTCAGATGAATGCCCCCTCCCTGGAAGTGTTCAAGGCCAGGTAGGATGAGGCTTTGAACAACCTGGTCTAGTGGAAGGTGTCCCTGCTCATGGCAGAGGGGTTGGAACTAGATGATCTCTAGGGTCCCTTCCAACCCAAACCACTCTGTGATTCTGTGATTCCATGATTCTAACTTCTCTATACACAATGACACGTTGCTTCATCCAAATGCTACCTTTAGTAACCTGGCTCTTTGCCTAGTCCTTTCAGTATTTTTAAAAAGGCTTATTAGTGTAACTCAAGTTACAACTCTGTCACACCCCTATGCAGCACAAAAGGCTTTTGGTCTGTAGAAAACGCCTCACAAATATTCATAGGGACTTACATGGAGAGCAGGAGTAGAATAACTTTTTTTTTTTTTTTCTTGGTATCTTCAGGGTTCAAGTGTGCTCCCCACTACATTCTTACAACAGAGATAGTTCCTACCTACCATTAGCTACAGAATCACAAAAACACAGAAGGGTTGAAACGGACTTCTGAAGGTCATCTGGGCCAACTTCATGCTCAAGCAGGACCACTTAATACTGGTTGCTCAGGGTTATGTACAGACAGCTTTTGAATATTTCAAATGATGGAGATTCCACAGTCTTTCTGGATAACCTGGGACAGTGCTCAGTCACCCTGACAGTAAAAAAGCACTTCCTGATATTCAGGTGAAATCTCTTGTGCTTCAGTTTGTGCCCATTGCCTCTTGTCCTGTCACTGGCCACCACTGAGAAGAGCCTGGCTCTGTCCTCTTTGCACCGTCCCTGCAGATATTTGTACACATTGATAAGATCCCCCTGAACCTGCTCTTCTCCAGGTGAAACATGCCCAGCTCTCTCTGCCTTTCCTTGTAGAAGAGATGCTCCAGTGCCTTAATCATCTTTGCTACCTTTCACTAGACTGGCTTCAGTTTGTCCATGTCTGTCTTGTACTGGGGATCCCAGAACTGGAGCCAGCACTACAGGTGTTGCCTAACAAGTGCCATGTAGTGGGGAAGGATCACCTCCCTCAACCTGCTGGCAACACTCCTCCTAATGAAGCCCAGGGTATCATTAGTCAACTTTGTCCAAAGGGCACATTGCTGGCTCATGTTCAACTTGGTGTTCACTAGGATCCCCCAGGTCCTTTTCTGCCAAGCTGCTTTCCAGCCAGTCAGCCCCTATCATGTCCTAGTCCCCAGGTGCAGGACTTTGCACTCTGCTTGTTGAATTCATTATGTTCTTGTCAGCCCATTTCTCTAGCCTGTAGAGGTCCTTCTGGAGACCAGCATGACCCTCTGGCTTATCAGCCATTCCTCCCAGTTTGGTGGCATCAGCAGACTTGCTGAGGGTATACTCTGCCCCATCATCCAGACAATTAATGAAGATGTTGAACAGGATTGGACCCAGTATTGACTCCTGGGGTACACTGCTAGTTACTGGCTGTCAACCAGACTTTGTGTCTCTGATCACCACTCTCCAGGCCCAGCTGTTTGGCCAGTTTTCAATCCACCTCACTGTCTGCTCATCCAACCCATACATTAATAGCTTCTCCATGAGGACCTGATGGGAGATACTGTCAAAAGCCTTACTGAAGTCCGGGTAGACAATATCCACTGCTTTCCCCACATCTATCAGGCCAGTCATTTCATCATAGAAGTTTATCAAGTTGGTCAAGCATGTCTTCCCATTGTTGAATCCATGCTGACTACTCCTGATTATTTTCTCATCCTTAATGTGCCTGGAAATGGTTTCCAGTATTTGCTGCTTTATCACCTTCATAGAGATCAAGATGAGGTTGACTGACCTGCTGTTCCCTGCATTCTCCTTCTTGCCCTTCTTGAAGATAAGATTGCCCTTTACTTTTTTCCAGTCTTCAGGCACTTCTCCCAGTCACAATGATCAATCAAAGATTATCAAGAGTGTCTTTTGCTCACAAAGAATATTCTTCTTTCCCTAGAAGGAAACATAGTCTTTCTGGGATCACTTGCATTAACTTATATTAACACTTTAGATTCAGCTCCCTGCTGTCTTATTAAATCATATCTTCATCTCATTGTAAGTTCTGCAGAATGTGAGACACGAATGGGCCCCGGCTGCTAGCAGTGCCAGTGGCATGGCCCTGCTGGTTTCGCTGAGGCCAGTGCACTGCTTCAACAGCACCTTCTTGGGTTGCTTCCTTTCCTCAGTACTTGTGGATGGGCAGGGCTTTTGACATCAGAGTACAGTCTGAAAATCAGTATGAGCAACATTTGTGAGTTATTTCCCACCCAGACCAACTAGGTTTCTAGAAAGTGTACTTCCAAAATTATCTGTGGTGAATGGGTAGCTATGCTGGATTCCACACAAAAAGATGAGATCTTGCTTTATAAGGTGTGTAAGAAATCAGGCTCCAAAAGAAGCTGGACTAGCTGGGTATCTTTCACCGACTTATGCTGCTGAAGTGTGTGTGTCCTGAGACACCAGCTGGCAAAGTTCAGCTCTTTCTCCCAAAGGAAATGGCTTTGGTCACAACTAGTCACTCTTGGAAAGATCTCTGTGTGTTCAGCACAGAGCCCAGTATGGGGATTTGTGCGCCTATGTAATCCCCAGGGCCATGAGTCACTTGATTGAGGGGCTACACCGCCTCTGCATCCTGGGTGTAACATCCATGTAACATCCATGCTGGTTCTACCATATTTGTGTTATTTCAGGTCACCAGCAACTAAAGAAACCTTCATTGTAATAGATGGCTCCTGAATTTTTTAAGCCACAGTTTAATCACCAAAAGCAGCTGCAGCTAAGCTGAGGTTTGAAAACAAAGCAGATCACACCACCATGGGATGCTAAAGCAAAGTGGCCGTTGTACCTAGCTATTGCCAACATTGTTCTATTCTGACCTACTATACACTTCTGCCCACATAGATTGCTTGCTACCTCTTTGACAAAGAGACCTAACAGTGAAGGCATATCCTTTTTTTCTAGACTTTGGCTTCAAAGGTGTTAATTTTCTTTACGCAGTAAGCAAATTACTCACTTCACTGAATTGTTCTCGGCAATCACCTTTAAGAAGAGTGGCAACATTAAGAGTGACATGCCATATGTGTCTGTGTCTGCCTAGTCTGTGGATGTGCATTTAACAAAATCAGCACGGTGGCAATGAACAGCAAGGAGAGTGTCTCACTGAGAGAATTTCATTGCTGTGATGTAGCTTCACCCAGATACACAGCGAAGGGCAGCCCTAACTCCTCAGAAACAATGACTGTTTCCTTTGGCTGTAGGATCAGTCTTTCAGTGCACCTGTCAGTGGAATGGATGAGAACTAATCTTGCAGAAGATTCTTGTTCTCCAGCTTTTCATAGCCCCTGTGGACTCAGTTCTAGGCATTCAGTCAGCCAACAGTGGAAAACTAGGGAAGCATAGGACAAAAATACTACAAAATTGCCAGTCTGACACCCACCATTTGCCACTTATGTGAATACCAAGGGTTTGTAAATCATGAAGAGTTTGAAGCTTTGGGGATTTGATGAGCAGAAAACTGCAGCTGAGCCTGCAAAAGTAAAGGCCATTGAAGTATCTCCAAAGGAAGGGGAAGTTGAGACAATAAACGTAGTCTTCTGTGCTTAGCCTCCAAAAATACCTCTTGATCTTTCTCTGAGGCTCCAGCAGGAGGTGCTGGGTCTGCATCTGCACTATCCAGAGAAGTTCATGGCATTCCCACAAGCCTATTCCAGAGTGAATTCTTATGAGCTGGAGCTCTACAGCCTGCAGTTCAGTGGCTTGTATCTACTACTGTTCTCTGGGGATCAGTGTGCAAGAAATTGCAGTCTGGTATTCACTGTTTCTACTGAAGGTTGCATACGTACTGCCATAAAACCTAAGCACAGAGCATTATCAATTACAAAGCATAGGTTATGCATTCTTCTGCCTCCATATTTTGCTGCTGAAAAAAACCCAAACCCCAAACCCCTCTCTTCACTGTCACACTAAATATTTCTGTGGAGAACTGCTACTCTTAATGTAGTTAATCAATTTTACAGAAGGCCATGTCAGGAGGGGTGCCTACATCTGCATCATGACCTTCTCCAGATCACAACCCATAATGATCACCCCATTTCCCTCCAAGGAGCTCGGAGGCATGACTGGATACTTCAGTCTTTCAAAAATAAAATTATGTGCTAAGCTGAGACCAGATGGTACCAGTGCCCAAAGGCACCTACCGTTGTAGGGGTTTGCTGTGTCCAGAGATCCTGCAGACAATGTGCCGTGCAGCAGAGATTAATTGTGTCAGTCTGATCAAGAGAAAAATGTGACACTAGAGCTATCGGCAGCAGTTTGTAAGTAAAGATGGGTTTTGTGCATCAGCTCAGACAACTTGTTCACACAAGGACTTTCCCTGATAGTCAGCACACATTTGCTGTCACCTTGACAGTAGAGTTGCTGTTTATGAGATATGCTGTAGAAATGCATGGTACTCAGCAGGACATGAGCAGGGACATCACATCCAATTGCAGTCAGACTGCAATTCCATTAAAATGGAATATTTTGTTTAAAAAACCCAAAATCACCAATAACCTTAGATTTTTTAAAAAAATAATTCATTGTGAAATCTTGATTGCAGTTTGTTCTACCTCTGGTCAGATTTGTGTTCTGATTTTGTGGCAATCTTAGTGAAATGAGAAATCCATTTACTATTGTGGTAGTTTGGGTGGATTCACCCTTTTTACTTGCAGCTTGCAGCCAAACACAGCCTGCTCTATCACCCCCCCCCCTCGCCCAGGGAGTAGGGGAGAGAATTGGAAAGAAGGGCAAGGAGACTCACGGGTTGAGATAAAAACTATTTACTAATTAAAATGAAATGATAATGATAACAGCAGTGATAACGGAATTATACCAATGAGTGACACACAGTGCTCACCGCCCGCTGACTGATGCCCGGCCTGTGCCAGCTAACGATCCCGGAGCCCAGACAGTCCCAAAACCGAAACCCTGGAAGAGTGAGCCTGAGTGATCCCCCAGAGAGGTACCCCCAGAAGAGAAGTGCCCTGTCTTCTGGTCAGCCCTGGTTCATACACTGACATGACGGGATATGATATGGAATATTTCATTGGCACATCCAAATGCCAGTTTGGGGTTTGCTATTCACTACACTTCTCCCTCCCAGTCCTAACGCAGCCGTGAAGCAGCCAAACAGGGTGGCCTTGAGCTCCAGCAGCAACTCACAACACCAGCACTGTTATCAACATTCTTCTCACAATAAGTCTGAACTGAAACACTAACAAGAAAAATTAACTCTATCTTACCAAAACCAGGACAACTATCCATCCTTGAACTGACCAGCTGACCAGGCCTTATTGCACATACAATAGACCTGTTATTCCTTTTGCTGGTAAAGTTGTGCTTGGTGAGCTGGCTAGGGTTTAGAAATCAATTTTCAAGAAGTTTAGATCTTTCAATAATTGAATCAAAATGGTGAGATGACCTCAAGTTTCCTTGTAAAGGGACAATTTTATCAAAAGACATGGTATGTGAACATGCAGTGTGTCCTGAGAGCAGAACTGAGATCTCAGAGTGTCTTCCCGTTTTTCTTTGTAGCTTTTCTTTTCCCTTTGAATCTATTTTAGGAGCCTCAGTGCACAGTTCCCACCCTGTGACAGCAAAGGAATCTTTATGTGGTGTAGGCTAGAACAGACTGCAGTGTAGGAGGATAGTGGATTACTGTAGCCTCATATTAAAGGAAAATTTAGCAAGTGCTTTAAAAAGCCAACATAAGAAGTAACATCAATAAGATAATGAAAAAAAAAGTCTAGAAATAGAAATTTGAAGCTTATTTTGTTCTAAAAGCCTATCTTAAAGTGGAGAGAAAGGGACTGGGGAAGAGGGGAGAGAGCACACAATTGCAATAGTAGGAAAGAAAGTCAACCCGAATGAGTGATTTCCTGGCTGACTCACAATCTATTACATTAATAGGATCATTGATTAATCTTTAACTAAATCCTCTTTTGCCTTTGTTTTTATTTTAAACTATTTTAAAAGTTTAATGAGTTAGGTTAGCTAGATAAGCATGTAGTTAATAGACAGCAGGGTGAATAATGTATTTGGACATTATTTATGGCTACTGTGAATATCAGAGTTCTAGGAAGGGCTTAAAGGTTTGAGAGAGATGCTACCCTTTTATTTCCCTGATGTCATCCACCAGTAGTTAATGCAGGTTAAGTAATGTCCCCAGTGACCCATAACTCCCCAGGAACTGCTGGTTGTCTGTGAATGGGCAACCTCTACTGAAAGAGTAAGAAAAGCAAAACCTGCCTTTGTCATTCAGCAGATGGTGCTCTTCCCTTCTCCTGAAGTTATGGCTCTTGCTCCTGATGGGTTAGGTGCCATACTTCATAAGTTATTTAAATCTACAGTTCTTCTACCTCTTGTGCCACCACTGCTTGCTATGTGTTTTGCCAAGATTTGAATGCTACCCCCTATGCCCAGGCCGAGTCAGATTTTATCTTGTTTACTTAATTTATCTAAAATGTCCCACCTTCCCACCTGACAAAGACTAGTTAACAACGTATGACGCTTGGGTCTGCCAACATTTTGCTGTCAGTCCCCAGGAAAAAAAAGAGAATATGCATTGTGCATGGACTTGATAGCTCCTCAGAATGTGGAGGTGCTGGTTTTCCATTGGAGTGCAGTGCTGTTCTGAAATGTGTCTCCCACTCAGGCACCAGTACAGACTTTTTTCAGCCATCTGGCTTTACAGGAACTACATCTACACTGATGGACACCAGAGGATGGGTGCTCATGTCCTGGCACTCAGCTTGACTAACCTTATTTCTAACCTGTGTTGGAGCAAGAACAGGGCATGCTGCAGCCTTCGCCTGCTGTCCTGCAACTTGGTTCCCATGAGAAGAAAACCTGACAATAGGTGTTCCTGACAAGGCATTGGTTTGAATTTTGCAGAAATGCTAAAGGCATGCAAGAGCATGCATCTCCTGCTCAGTCTGGAGGCAAACTGAGGGTTGAGTTTTAAAGACTTTAAAAAGTTGCAACTTAAACACCAAGCTTTGATTAAGCCCAAGGATCAGGATGAAGCTGGAACTGCTAACAGGGCTTCCCAATAGCACCTGATTGACAGGGCGGATTCCAAGAAGGTTTTATTGAAAAGACAAAGAGACATTTACTTCTCGTGGAAGAAAAAATTTCTTGTTGCATTGTAGGCTTATTTAATTTTGGAACACATTTCTGGGCACATGAAGAAGACAACTGGGAAAAGCCAGCATGGATTTACCAGTGATAAATCATGCCTGAGCAGCCAGATTGCCTTGCAGATGAGGTGCAAGCAGTGAATGTCTTTATACATTGACTTTAGCAAGACTTCCAACTCTGTCTCCCACAATAGCCTTGCATCCAAGTTAGACTGTGAATGTCTGGATGGACAGACAACTAATTGAGTAAAAAAGCAGGTGGATGATTGTGCTCAAATGGTAGGAGTTAACAGGTTATATTTTACTTGGAGGCAGATTACGAGTGGAGAATTGCAGAAGTCTATCCTGGGACCCGTCCTTTTTCAGCAGCTTTATCACCTCAAAGAGGTGATTGAGTGCATTCTCATCAAATTTGCAGAGGAACTCGGAGTGGGGGCACTGTCAATACCTGAAAGGGAAGGGCTGCCACTCAGAGACACCTAGACAGGCAGGAGGAGCAGGCTGACAGGAACATTATGAAATTCATCAAGGGCAAATGCAAAGTCCTGAACCTGGAAAGGAAGAGCCCTTGGCAATGATTTAGGCTAGGGACAGACTCTGTGGGAAAGGCCCTGGGGTCCTAGTAGTGGTGAGCTCAACATAAGCCATCAGTGTGCCCTGTCAGGAAAAGGGGTTGAGAGAAGGGATTAGGTCTCTCTACTCATCACTCACTGAACAACCTCTAGATATAGTGTCCAGTTTTGGACTTCTGATGACAAGAAAGACATCAATAAACTGCACTGAGTCCCATGGGGGAAAGCCCAAAGTGGTTGGTTTTGCAGCACTTGTGCTGTGTGGGGAAGGTTTGGAATGGGGAAGCCTAAGGAAAAGATGGCTTTTGAGGGGGACCTAACAGCAGCCCTTCGAGCATCTATGGGGGATGGGATCCAGGCTGTTCCCAGCAGTGCGTGGCAAGAGCTTGAGAGAAAATGGGCATATGCAGAAAATAGTTCTCACTATGAAGGCATTCCTGCAACAGTGCAGGTTGCTCAGAGAGGCTGGAGGCTGGGCCAGCCCTAATTGTCCTGTGACCCTATGTAATCATAGTTCCCTGTTAAATTACAGTTTGCTTTAAAAGCAGAAACAATCCTGAAAGATTACTGTGGCAATTAGTGACCTAAGTTGGGATTTTATTTCAGTCTGCTTTAAAGAGTCAGGAGATGCTCAGAGAAATGTGCACACGGGTGGCCTGCTCATTTGCCCTCCAATGGGGGAGAAAGAGCTTGGAGACTTGCATTTGGGCTGGGGACAAGCCGCACATGGGAAGAGTGAACCTGAGGGACCTTCCTTGTTCACAGGTTAGCCCTGGCTTCATTTACTTCGTTGTATTACTCAGAGACATGAGGATCCACCAGTGACTTCATTATGAAGATGAAAGAGAGGTGCATCAAAGGAAGGAGAAAGATCAGTCTGGGCTGATGCCAACTTCAGTAGTAGATCTTGGGTTTTCCTTCAAGAAGCCACTACATAACATATAGCTCAAAGAAGAGCCCATCATAGAAACTGAAAATAGCTGCAAGTATATAGAATGCTAATAGGACACTTCAACTATGAGCTAATGCTGCTGCTTGTCCATTTAAAAAAAAATAAAACAAATGGCTGCACCTTGTAATAAGGAAGGCACTATGCACATTCAAATTATGAGCAAAGTTTCTAAAGTATGGAGAATCAAGACTGTTAAAAGAAACTGTATCTGCCCATCAGTTTATTATAGATTAATATAATCTCCGTTTTGGTGGACTAAAGGATACTGCTTCATTACACATGGTGATGTCACACCATAAAGAGATGGATGGTTTAATAAGTACTAAGTGTTTTATCAGTATTGGTAGCAAATTAAACTGGTACTCAAGTTTGTAAAAATGCAAAATATATCAGATTGGCTTGATTTAAAGTTACTAAGAAAAAGCAGCCCTTTTTACCTTCCCACAGGATTCCCCTGCTTGCTGTTGATTTCTGCCACAAAGTTTCTGCTAGTGGCACCTACTCCCAGCTGGACCGGCAGAAATGTTTCTGATGCACACTTGTCTTCGGTTACAATCTGTTTAGGATTTGCACAACAACCCAGATGCAGACTACCCCCTTCCCCCCCGCCCCAAGTCTGCACTGCAAGAAACAAGACAGAAAGTCTACGACAATAATTTTGGAGTGATTACCTTGCAAAAGTAATGATGGAATGAGATATTTGAACTCTTCTGTCTTTGATGCATCACAAAACAATGCTGCAATAAGGAAAAATCATGTTGAAGGTGGGATGCTTCCAGGGCTGGAACTACCCCGTCTCAGTCTCCAAACACATATTTACACACTTATCACACCTTGCAGCACCAACTAGATTGCAGACAGTGGACCCACCTTTACGGTAGCATAGCACAATCTTAGTGAAAGGGCACCATAAAAGAAGAGACGTGGATCTAGTTTATACAGGTATTAAACTAGAAGCATCCATGGATGCTGAAGTTCAGACTCTCAGGCTGGATGCAGCCTGGGTTTCATTCTGCAAATGAGCAAGGATTCAGAGAATGCTTGGAGCAGCAAACACATCTTTTTCCAAGCTGGTTTGCTCATCCCTATTCAGAGGTGAACATTGGATACAGCTCTCAGTCTGGCAAAAACAGTAAAAATAGTCATCAAAATCAATATTCATTATGAGCCATTTCATACTCAAAACAAAAAGCAGAGTTGATTTTCAAATGATTCCTTGAATTAATCATTTTTTATTTTGTTTTTCTCTTTGTCTCTTATTTGACATGTGCTGTACCATTCTTTACTAGTTGGATTTAACTGAACAGGATTTTTAAGAGCTCTGACTAATATTTATAGTATGGGAAAAAATTCTCTGTGAACAAGGGGAAAGCAGGCAGCATTAATTATCTTCATCACAGAATAACTCTATGTCAAAGAAATCCAAGCTTTGAAATATATTTTCCTGTCAAAGCTTGGCTCATTAATATGCTTATCAGTCATGTACATATTCAAAGTATGCGTCATATAATACAAACCTGAATGTGTCAGTGTCATGTGGATGAAATATACAATCCTTTTTTTAAAAAAAAATAATTAAGAACCTTTTTAGAAATGTATTTATGCTGTTGTGTGGTTGTTGCTCTGTGTGTCTCTCCCTCCTGCCAAGCTAGCAGGTAGGGGAGGGCTTCCTGTGCCCTATGAGATTCTGGTCTTTCCAGCAGGAAGACTCAAGCAAACAATAATTTTTTTTGCTCCTGAGCTCAAAGCTCAGTAAGGGCTGATGTTCATCTATGTGGACAAAAAGCCTTGGCATTAAACTGTTTCCTCTTTTTTTTCCTTCCCCTCCCTTGTCTTTTCATGTAAACATTCAAAAATCAGACATCATAAACCATCTCAGAAGACTGCCCACTTGAAATAAGTATTTTCTCAGTGTTTATACTTCTGCCAGCTGAGTGCATCTTCAGGCAGAGCCTGTGCTGTGGGCTGGACCAGGATCACCTACACAGTCCCTTACAGCAAAGGAACACACGTCTTGCCTGCAGGTCTCTGACCTTCATCTCCTGTTTCTCTTCCTATCCCAGAACAGTGAGGGCTGATGTGGATGAGGATGTGACTGGCTAGCAAGTAGTTCTGTCCCTGGGTGGCTGTGCATGTGTCCAACACGCTTCCCACACACACTGAAGGGGTTGATGCCCTGAAGACCTTGACAATAGGAAGGGCTCTTGGACATCTGGAAATAAGTGTCCTCCCTTACTTCACATCTGCTACTAGGACCACCACAGGCGTACTCTGAACAGCATATACATAGGCAACCATCTCCTCCACCATGTAGAGAAGAGCAACCAGCTAGGCTTCTACTGCCATCAGAAAGCTTTTGGGCAGGTAGAAGGCAGTAACTGATTCCTCTTTGACAGCTGAAGAAAATGAGCAGTTCTGCTCGGTGTTTTTTCAAAGGATTGTAAGTAACATGGTTAATATGTTTTTCCTTATAGTCTCTCTTTGCCAGCCCCAATACGTAATGGCTATCTAAAGGCTTTCCCCTAAAGCCTCCTGCTCCTGGAGCACTCCTTGTACTTGGTAAGTGAACATATTTCACAGAATGAAAAAGGGAAAATGTGTTTTTCCCGATGCATGTTGTCATTACATCATTAAAAGCTACCTGACAAGCACAGGTCAGGATTACTTGAAACTACCTGAACTTCTGCAAATATTTTAGCTTTTGTATAGATTTAGTAAAAAAATTATTAAAGGCATGCTCATATAAACAGCAGTAGTTTAGTTCCCTCTCTTCTTCTGGTTTCTTACTGTGAAGGAGCAGTCAATATTGAAAATACTGTGGAGGTGGTTTTTTAACAAAAATACATCAAACTAGAGCACCTTATTCAACATTACGTGCTCTGTACAAATTTATATAGTTTTGTCACTGTGAAGAAATTGATTACCGTGTTGAAAGAAGAAGGCTTGTTAGTTTGGGCCTACATTTCTGTGAACATATGACTTGTATCTTCTAACTTGCAGCTCCTTGGTTTTAGCCTGCATAGTCCAACTAAAGCGGTCCTGGTGCAAAGGTTGGTGATGTCTTCCACCCTCCACAAGGCCTGTCCATCTCATCTTTTTCTCTGCAAGGCCTCAAACCCAAAGCAGACTGATTTGTTGCCCTGACAACTTATTTCTGGTTTAGGTCTTTTTTTGCCCTCCTTGTTGTTATAGGTACTTACCAGAACACATATGCACTCCTTGTTCTACCTGCTGTCCAAACAGGTATAATTTCCTGTCAAGAGCAGTATCTACACTGCAAGTACAAGAGCTACACATTTTTAACTAAATACTATTTAAAATATGTTATCAGACATGAAAGACAGGTGTTACAACACCAATAGATATTTTTAGATTATGGTCACCCCTATGGCCCACCTGACTGATGTACTTTTTAATGTTTTAGGTGGCTTAACATTAAAAGCTAAGACAGCACATACTTAAAACACATAAAATTATTTTTTTTCTGATTTAAGCAAACTCTAATCCAGAAATTGATAGGGAGTCATGTAAGAGAGCTGCTCTTCCATCGCGCCTCGTTCTGAGTATGCAATTTTCAGACTCCTTGAAGTTGAAATCTTCTCCTGACATCCAGGCTTTCAAGACAAAACAACATCATTATAATTATTTTCATCTAGACAAATTAGTTGCAAGGGACATGCTGATAAATGCACTTCCCTCCTAAATTCCTGACTTCTCAGTATGGAATGAATCTGGCTGAACTTTTTGTTTTAATTAAGAGATTCATGTTGTGTATTTTTCACACTTGTTTTCACATATTAGCCTTCAATAGTCCACCCCTACTTTTCTTTGCATCGCTGGATACCTACAGAAGGAAACTCCCTCTTTCAACATTTAGACTATGCACTGGCAGTGCAGGTCAGGATCCTGGATCGCTTCTTTTATTTACTTTAAACTTGCACTGAACTGAGACCAGAAGGCCTTGTTTGCGAGGTGAACGTGCAGAATATTCTGCCAGCAACACTCAAATCTCAGCCACCCACAGCCAGCCTGAGCCCTGGGGTGAGTTATCCCGGGTGGTGGGTGGAAATGGCCATGTGGCCAGCAGAACAGGAGATGATCCCATCGGACAGTGGGCTAAGTCCCCACAGCACCAATTAGAGTCAGGAGAAGCTATCAAGTGCTGCTTTGCTGCCCTTACTACACCAGTCACACTGAGTTTTTCATTACTTGGGCTATTTCAACTTTTAATTACCCCAAGTAATAGGGAGTGGAGGGTACTTAGCATATTAGAAATATTGATCTCTGTGTCTGGGTTGTTAACCAGCTGCAGAGAGCAGTGTCCCTTAGGAATAATGAAGTACCTTGGTTCTTTAGAAATGACAAAAATTTATGTCTTTATTGATTATGGTCTTAATTTTTGTAATCAATAAATTAACTGAGCAGAGCCCGTTTGCTCTTCCAGGCTTTTTATTTTAATTAGAACTAATGAATAGTCAAGAGAACAACACAGAGGAGTCACTGATTGAGTCATATAACAGATTTCTAAATAAATAGGCTACTTAGTTCCCTCTGGGAAAGAAGTCAGCAACATGTCAGTCACAGAGGCTGTTACACTGACAGGTGACAGAGATGGTTTTGTTACGTAGTATTTAATCCTAAAAATGTTTCTTAAGGCACTGTCAGAGCAGAAGTTGAGTTCTGTGTAATGTTATATTTCCTTCACATTCAGAGAGAGAAAACTTTGCAATCATTTAAGTTCACAATTTGAAACCTAGCAATAATAGGCTTTAGTCAAGAAGGATATATAACATTTCCACAGAAAGGTAGATGAACACCATTTCAGATTATACCAGAGAAGATTTGTTCTTGTAAGTGGTTTGGATGATACAGAGACTGCTTTTGAAGCTCGGTTGTCTGGGGTTTTTTTAGTACCCTTTGGCTTACGCACATCTTGCAGAATCCAGCCCCTTGTCCTACCAAGTCAGACTGCTGATCCTCCAGAAAGAGAAAATGTTATAAATAGCTGTCAGGAGGGCAGGACAGATAAGTGTGCCATGTGGAATTTCCACAGAGCTTAATATTAGGCAAATCCTGCAGCACTGATTCAAGGGAAAAAAAATCCCACTTGTATCAAAATGATTTTTTACTCAGTAAGGTCTAGTCTGACTGTGTTTCAAAATCTATGAATTAAGCTTAGTGGTCAAAAAGGGGAAAAAAGCAAAACAAAAAAACCATCCAGCTTCAAAGACCTTGAAGTAATATTCGGTTCTACACTCCTCACTCTCACAAAATTCATGCAGAGTTTTATGCAAAGATGTCCTTAGCTCTGATCTCTCATGACAAATTCCCAAACCAGAAGGACTGGGGAAGGGGTACAACAGAAGCACCAGTGAGGGACTCTGAGGCCAAAAGAGTTCTCTACTCATCATTTGTAGGTAGATTGCAATGTACTTGGCACCCCCAGGGTGATGCAATATCAGTCATGATACTGCTTAAAAATTTGGTCTCATTGCAGCAAAGATGAAGGGTTGTGGGGCAAGAGACCCTCTTTAGTACATATTGGGGTTATTTATGGTCCACATTCAGAACCAATGTTTGGCTTGATCATTAGTATGCAATTCTGCATCAGAAAAGAGTGGAGTTCACCATGAATTGTTGACCACTAACGGCATGGGGGTTTAGGCACAAGTTCTGCTTGCATTTCTCTATGAGTACAATTATTACCTGATGCAATATTTTAAATTAAAAACTGGAAACCTCAATAGGGTGCCCAGGTTTTGCTCTGAGAATCTAAAGAGTCTTCATTTTTTTTTGTACAGAGACTTTTTTTCCTGGTTTTGGGTTAATTTATTTCACAAGAGTTTAATACATTTCTGTGTCATAATGAACTTTGCAGAGGTCTTTTGGCTTTACTTCCTACCGTATTAGTTGTTCATCTTCCTTCTCTATGTTTGCTGTTTCTGAATCTTTGGCTTTGCTGCTGCTGCTGCTAGTGATAGGGAGATTTTGAAAGAGCATATCCATACAGTCCTCTACTGCAGACACAAGAATAGAGGAAATACAAACGGACACAAAGAAAGGGATACATCATCAATGAAATATTTAGATTGGAAGAAGAAATGCAAATAAGAAGAGAAAAATCCTTGGTTTCAGGAGGAGGGGTCTTAATAAAATAGGGCAGAAAACTATAAGATACCATATAGTATTTTAATTGCATCTATTTTGAAATGTCTCACCCCAAAACCATTGACAGAACTCTCATTCCTTAGTACCTAAATGTCACTCCTGCTATTCAGCTACACAAATTTAAAGCTGACAATATACATTTCCACTGCAAGTTATCATTAACAAAACCAAGACCTGGGTGCATTCATTACTCATGGCTATGAGATACCAACATGGTATAGCCATGAAAGGTGTTACTGAAGCTAAAGGACAGCATTGTGACAAGAATATACAGATAAGAACCAGCCATTTATAACCATGACCTGGAAACTAGAAGATTTCTAAGCATCAAAGCTGTGAAGTGCTGCTATGCCTTCCTGCAGAACAGTGAGGGATAAATCTCAAATTACACTGAAAACCAGCACTTGAATACTTCCAGGGAGGCATTGCACAGTAGTATCAGGACCTACATCCTATGGCCCAGGAAGATCCTTGTGCTCTATGCACCTTGGAGAAAGGGAGATCTAAGTCCACAGAACATAGGACACACAGACCAAATTCCTCTCCTTTTTTGTTTTCCTCCTCATCTTCTTTCCTTTTTCCCAATTTCTTTTCATCCCAGTCTGACCTTTCATCATTTTTTACCCCTTCTTTCCTTCTCCATGAGGCAAGAATATGCCTAACTTGAGGAAAGGAGAAAGCAGAGTAAGCACCAGGACAAACAGAAAGGTGAAAAGACAAAAAGACAAAAAGACAAAAAGACTTAATGAAAGTGATCAAGGGCTGCATCTCTGTGGTCCTGGTGATTGATTTTTGGTGCTTCAGACTCAAAACTACACTGAGAAATTTTGGGATCAATTATCTTTTTTTTTTTTTTTTTTCCCCAAAAAATGTTTGAGAGTTTCTGAGCTTTAAAAGTTGAGTTTACTTGGCAGGAGTTTACCAGGAAAAGCTCTTCCTGTCACTGAAGTCAACCTTTCCCTCCAAGAAGAAAACTGCAAACACTTGTTAAAAATTCATAGAATCATAGAATGGTTTGCTTTGGAAAGGAACTTAAACACCATCAATTCTATAACCCCCCTTCCATGGGCAAGGACACCTTCCACCAGACCAGGTTGCTCAAAGTTTCATCCAACCTGGCCTTGAACACTTGCAGGGAGGGGGCAGCCACTGCTTCTCTGGGCAACCTGTTCCAGTGTCTGACCACCCTCACAGGAAATAATTTCTTTCTCATTTCTAATCTAAATCTACCCTCTTCTAGTTTAAAGCCATTAACCCATATCATATCACGACCTGCCCTTGTAAAAAGTCCTTCCTCAACCTTCCCCTTAGGTACTGGAAGGCCACTAGAAGGTCTTCCTGGAGCCTTCTCTTCTCCAGGCTGACCAGCCCAAACTCTCACAGCCCAAACTCTCTCAGCCTATTCTCACAGGACAGGAGCTCCAGCCTTCTGATCAGCCTCAGGGCTCTCCTCTGGACTTGCTCCAGTAGGTCCACGTAAGAAAATTATCTGTGAAGAACGGTCACAAAAGTATGTGCGTGACTAATCCTCTCTCTCAGTTTTGTCCGTAAATGCAGTCCCTAAATGTAGCTACCTTCCTCTTTTGGAGCTTGCTGTCCTCCAAAACGGATGGCAGAGTAACTGAAAGCAACGACAACCATGGTAGTGTCAGAAGATTTTCCAGACTTCACTTACAACTCCTTAATTTTTTTTTTCTAAGAGGAAGTCAGTGCAATTTCTTCCTATCACACTTTGATCTGTTGAAAACTCATGATTTTCCTTTGCACACCAGCAGTAGATGACTTTTATGGTGCAACATGCATGGATGTCTGGCACAGTGGCATGCTCCAGAGTGCCCGGAAAGTGGCAATCGATGCGGCATTCAGCCACACGGCTGCACTGGCGCTGGGCTCTCTCTGTTCTTTCTTTCCTGGGTGGCAAGAAGCCATGCCCTACCACAATGCCTTCATTGTTGAAACATAAAGAACAAAATGCACATGTTTAGCCTGATCAGTACTGGGACAAATCACTTGTACTTATCGGATGGCAAGGTCTTTTCTGGGAACAGAAATTTGAAGTCCTCAGAACCTCAAGCAAAAAAAACCTCAAAGTAAAAAACAACAGTTAGGCAAGCCAAAATATGGTGAGATATCTACACCTTTGAGTCATGGTGTTTCATCAGTTGCTCATTTGTGTAACCAAGTATTATACAGCTGGGTGACACACATCCAAAGATCTGAACCAGAGGAAAGCAACTTCCTTATCATTAAATATTTACCTGAAATACTAGTCCTTACTGCCTTAAACCAGATTTCTCCCTGTTAGAAAGGTAGATATGAACTAAAAGTATTAGGAATTGCAACCCGGGACAAGACTAATCCAATGTCTTCTCTTGCACCATTTCATGCCTGAGAAGTTGCCAAAAGGCTATTTGTGGGTAATTACTCCTCAGGAAGTTTCTTCCCCTCCCAGCACTTCAGATATAATACTAATGTCACATGCTTCAAGACAAAATATCCTAGCATGTCAAACTGTGACACAGATAAAAATCAAATACATATCAGCTGTGTAAATGGTTGTCCCTTATTTAAATTTTGCCTGATAGGAAATGGCCAATGTGCATATTAGTCCTGAACTTAACCAGGCTTAAAACAAAGCACTTAAGAAAAAGATCACCTGATGCAATTGCTGGGATCTGCGGTTCAGTGACCTTGGCAATATCCTTCAGTCTTGTATTATTGCCAGGTCTCTGCAAACAGCTGTTTGATTGTTACTAACCATCTTCTGCATCTCTAAGTGAGCTATTATATGTTTTTTCCCCTCAGTTATAATAATACTGAGTTTGGTGCCAAAGAGCCCTCATGGGCAGAGACCAGTCAAGTATGTTTCTTGTTGAGCTTCACAAATAATCTATTTATACCCAGAGCTTGTTCAAACAACAATTTGCTTTTCTGGGAGTATAGTTTATTTAGTGTAACATGTTCTCTAGAGTAGACTCAAAACTTCACAGCCTTCCTCCTAGTGTTGTCTTTCTAACCTTGCCTTTCCCAGCCCAACAACTCCACCTTTATGCTTATGGTCTCCACAGCTTGTCTCCTTCCTTCCTTCCTTCCTTCCTTCCTTCCTTCCTTCCTTCCTTCCTTCCTTCCTTCCTTCCTTCCTTCCTTCCTTCCTTCCTTCCTTCCTTCCTTCCTTCCTTCCTTCCTTCCTTCCTTCCTTCCTTCCTTCCTTCCTTCCTTCCTTCCTTCCTTCCTTCCTTCCTTCCTTCCTTCCTTCCTTCCTTCCTTCCTTCCTTCCTTCCTTCCTCCAGAAATGGCTTTTCTGAATCATCCAGCCAGCACTTATCTTGGCTTTTCTCTTTCCAGGTGAACCAAAGGATCCTAAATGCCCGACTTTGGTTTAGCTGGGAAACAGAAGAGATTTAGTTTTCCTACAGCATCCTAAATAATACTCAGATACCTTAATGCAAACAGGTCACTACATTTGGAGTGTGTATTTTGGTATTAATTGCAGTGTTCACAAAACCACTTTTCAATAAGTACATCTACTTTTGCTCTTCACCTGACAAATGAACTCAGTAAAATAAACTAGTAATTTTTTTTTCTGTTCTAATCAATTTCTATTTTTTTTTCTTAACGCTAGTTCTCTTTTGTACTAATTCAGTAAATTTTCTCTAGTGCAATTCACAGCTTTTCAGCACGCAAAAAAAACCCAACCCCGCTGTGTTTGGATATTTAGTGCATAATCACAGTCTCCATTAACATATACATGAAGAATATCATTCCCCTGGCTTCCTAACGACTTGGTTAGGTCCCACAGGCAGCAACTCCCTCTGGCTGTGATGTCTGAAAGACACCTTACCTTTTTTGCCATCCTGGAAAAAAGTGGTTTTTACTGGTTGTCCCACTATGCTAAATAGTTCCAATGCTGTTAATTCCACAAAAATAGCTAAGAGAAGTGATTAAACCTGACAGATACTGTTTTCTTTGGAGTTCTTCTCATTCCCAGCAGCTGGACAAGTGGAAAATGAGATTTGTGAGCAGATAGAAATGCTGTCTACTACAGCTTGAAAGTTTTACTACTGTTTTTTATAGGATTTTGTAATATGTATAACTCAGTTGGACAGAATGAGGCAGAGCCCTAAAAGCTGCTTTGTGTATATCTGCAGATGCATCTAAAAATACCAAAAAGTACAAATCTGATCAGATGCATTCCCATGATCCCCTTCTTTCCCCTCCATTTTTTTCCCAAGGCTCTCCTTCTATGATTCATACCGGTAAAGTAGCACCAGTGATACAAAATAGTTGTTATTAATTTGTAGAAGATACAAAAGGAAATATCAATATTGCAGTTGCAGTTCAATTCTTGCTTGTTTTCCTCTCATGTGTGAAAGATATATTTTTTTCTATTTATCAATCTTTCATAACAAAAAGACAGAGCTGGACAAAATAGGTGTGGATTTCCCCATCTGCACCTGACTGTTTGGCAATGTTTTCCTCATTGGCACAGAAGTACTGGGGCTGGAGGAAGCGTTTAAGGGGGACTAACGGACCATGCAAGCCATTTGGTTTGATGAAGGAGCCCCAGGCGGTCCCTGTGCTCCTCTTCTGTTTTTGTCAGTACACTCACCTGCTGACATACAGGAGAAATAGGAAAAGCTGCATCACGGCAGCGTGACCCAGATGTGCTACCTGGTCCATAGGCTCCCTATTCCAACAGATCCCAGCATGCTTCAGCCTTGGCCAGCACCCCATTTTCCAGAAAAGTGGAGGAAGGAAATGAGAGGTGCAGTCAGCCAGGGATGCTGGGGTGCTGGGCTGCTGCAGCAGAGCTGTGTCTTGGGAAGCTCCTCTTGTCTCCATGTTCTTTCCACTGTCCTTCAACTGCATCCGTGTGGGGCACGTGGGGTGTGGGAGCCAGCCTGGGAGCATTAAGACGAGACATCTAGGATATTGATGGATTAAAGCGTTGGGGGTGAACGACAAAGGCAGTTAGACTGACTATGTTCAGTGTCTGAAAGCCAGAAAACAAAAAAGTGTTTGGGCAGTTTGATGGAAGAGCCGGGGGGGGCAATAAGAGCAGTATGCTATAGTCAGGGAATTGGAGAAAGAAATGTGGCCTTAGCAGCAAGTGTCTGCCTTTGAGAATTGGGGAAACCAGAGAAATTAGGATGGAAGAACTGACAAAGGAAAAGGAGTAGAGAAAGCATGGGGAACAAAGGAAGCAAGGAAGGGTAAATCTTATTAAAATTACTGGGAAAACACTGAAAAATTTGAGCACAGCTAGTCTACACAAGATCTACCAAGCAACAATAAAGGTTCAAAAATAGACTTTCTGTACTGGTTAAGACAACGTCAAGCATAGTAATTTTGTCAGGAGTGAAGATTCACAACTTCAGAAAAAAAATATTTTTACCTTTTGCTAACTGACATTCATTTAATTGTATTAAGATCTCCCTTGACAAAAGCTGTTGTTTCATTCCCTGTGAGATGACTGAGGTTACAGCCAGAGGTGGTGGAAAGGGTTTTGAAAGCAACTAACAGCACAGGAGGACGATGTCCAAGCTAGGGCATGGGCTAAAGGGTAGGTATTGAGAGAAAGGAGATTCAGCAATTGTCATAATCCAGGCTCATTTTCCATTTTTCCCTGGACTTTTGTGCTCATCATTCCACTATTGCCCATGGCAATGTGGGTGTCTGGGTGAGGAGTGGGTCTAACTTCTTTAGCTGCAGCAACAAATTCTGCTCCCTACTAACCTGATTCATGTTTGAACCAGTAACCCAGAGCTGCGAGGCTGCCTCGCTCATTAAAAATTCCCTGAGCGAGTTTTCTGACCCAGTTACAAAACAACAGAGAAAGCTTTTTAAACTGTTTTTTGGAATTCATGTCATAAAAGATTCAAGCAACATATGGATTATTTATTCACATAGGGGATTTAAAATTGCTGCCTTATTAAAAAAAAAAGCATCTGATTTCCAGTACTGTCTTTGTTTTACAGCTATTCAGGCAGCTTCTAAAGGAATGAATTGGGGGGGAAAGGAAGAAACTGGGACAAGGTCTTAGGCATGACTACAAGGACCCAACAAATCCAGTTCTAGTGCCAAATTGTTTTAATGAAAGAGCTGAATTTATTTTATACTTGCCTGTGAAGGACAAAAGGGCACATTTATTATCTCAGCTATTTTATTTGATTTTTTTCTATATAAAGGACCTACTCCATTCTCCATGTATTCTGGATTAAGCAGAAAAAATAATTGCTTGTGTAATTGCTTGTGCAGCATGTCCTTCATTTCACAGTCAGACCCACAACAGATGTCACCAAGTAGAGGTCCACTGAAGACGCACCAGCTGTCCTGATTCATACCAGTTTCAGCTCTGCTCCACACTCTGTTAATGAAAGTGAACACAGGCTTGCAGCTTCACCAAAGCTATTGTTCTTGGCTTCAGGCTCTAGTTAGAAGCCCCCTCCTATTGTAGTTGTGATACATGTCAAAATCCTTTTGAGGAAACCAAAAGTAAAAACAGAAAAACAATGTTGTCATTGCAGACAAATCTCAAGTAGGCAACAGCCTCTCTCCATGACCTTCAGGTAGACAAAGATTTTTTTCAGGAAATCTGAGTAGCACTTGAACTCTTCAGCAGATGAAAGGTCTCTTCTGTAGAGCCATAGTAAGAAAAGCAAGTACAGCAAGCTGGAGTTTCTATCCCTTCCAGCACTGATTAGTGAAAAACTGAGATGGGACACAAAGGAACAGACAATAGAGATACAAGCAGGACCTTCACACACACACCCCCTCCCACAAAGAGGTCAGAAGCACAAAAGACAGAGGCTAGGGGAAGCAGCACTGATGAGCACAACATAAGGAATTTGGGTCCTGCACAGGGATCCCAAAAGTGGTGCTGATACCGTAGGGCCCCCAGCTGCCCTCCCCGTGCCCTCACGGCCTCCTTGCACATTCTCCCTCTGCTCTCCTGGCATCAGACCTGAGGTACCCTTCACTCCTTTCCTTATGGATAAGACTTGTCTGACCTTGGAGGATGAAATGTTCAGTTTCTAAAATTTTCAGCCCTGGAAAAGCAAAGGAGCTTTGCATTGGACCAAAACCCAGCAGCTTCCCAGCCAAAAAAAAGGGGCTGATATCTCATGCATTCATCTTGTAGTTCAATGATTCCCAAAAAAATCCAGCTGAGGTCACATTATAACTTGGATAAACATCTATTGCTGCACCCATGGAAAAAAAAACAAGTAATCAGCCATATCTTGGCGATCTTCTTAAGCAAGACAAAGAAAAGAGTCCATGTAATTATAAGCCTGATAACCTGAAACTAATCCCAGGTAAAATATTCTATAGCTGATCTGAGAGTCAATTAATAAAAAATTAAAAGGAAGTGTTATATTTAATGCTGAACAAAGTGCAATTATGAAAGAGTAGCTTTTTATCTGTTGATAATATTACAAGACTGATTGCAAAAGCTAACTGTGGCTGTTGTAATAGACTCTGCAGGGTATGTGATGTGGTACGGCATGGCATTTTGATTAAGAGGAAAAGTGGATTAAAAACTGACTGGTAGGTTTCAAAATGCAACGGGGGTTTTTGTTTTAATGGTTCTATTTCTACTGGTTCCCACAGAGACCAATTTTTAACACTATGCCATTTAAATTTCTTCATTAACAGCCTAGAGAAATGCCGTCGTTCTCAAATGTTAAAAAAAGGGGCACTAAGCAATTATGAAGAAAACAGGTCTCTGATACAGAGCAACATGTATCTGTCAGTAAATGAGGTGCAAATAAAAAATATACATTTGAGTGAGGCCTATAATGAAAGTATGTCTTTACAAAGACTGCAAGTCTTGAGGAGGACTGTAGAGGAGTCCTGGAGGTCCTGGTGCATCCATCTGCTGAACATGAGCTTCAGAATGAGGATGGCAAAAATCACCCGATGTCATCTTTGTTACATCCTGATTATAAAAGCACAAAAGGAACTGAGAGATTTGTGTCATGCCCACAGGGAGGCTGCAGCTGAAATGTTTGTCCCATCTGATGCCTGCAAATTCAAAGAAGATACTGATGAAATTGGAGAAGTTTCAGGAAAGAGCCACAGAAATAACTGAAGGACTGGAAAGCACGTCTCTTGAGAAAGAAATAAAGGGATTAAGCTTATTTACTTAATTCAAAAATATTTTGGCCAGGGAGCAGTTCACTTTTTAAACATGAGGAATAGAGACAGGATAGTCAGTCTTCAAGCAAACCAACAAATTCAAAAGCTGGAAAATCGAGCTGGCCTAACAGAGAGATTTTTTTTCTCGTGGTTTCCAGGAGATAGCAAAGTCTATGCAATTGGGCTGTCCATTCATCTTTCACTTCCATCCCTTGTGTTTCCTCCTCCTCCTCTCCCTCCCAGGCAAATTTTAAATATCTTTAGCGTGCTTGTCCAGTTACAGCCCTTGTGTTTCCTCCTCCTCCTCTCCCTCCCAGGCAAATTTTAAATATCTTTAGCGTGCTTGTCCAGTTACAACCAAAGTTGCTGGGATGAGGCAGTGGGAAAATAAAAATCTCAAAGATATGATAAAGCCATAAGTGTCCTGACAACAAGGAACTGGGCAGAGTTTTGCTTTGCAGACTCACGCTTATGCAGAGGAAGGCAGCCGTGATGATGTTCCACACTGTCTAGCACAGATGCCAGCTGGCTAGTCAGTGCACACACACACTGGCCAGTTAGCCAGTTCATGTCCCTTTTGGCTTATGTTAGATTTTTCTAATATCCTGACCAAGAGTGCAACAAAGATTAAATCAGATCAGTCCCGTGGGTTGTATAGTATAGAAGATCAGGTTGATAGCCTTTCTGGTCTTACTGTCTCTGAATCCATGACCATTTGATTCATAAAAACAAAGCCAGTGCAGAAAGCCAAATGAAAAAAAAAGTTAACCAGTCAGCTTGTCCAAGGGAAATAGCTGTCAGAGAACAAAGAGGAGTTTAAATGTTCTACTCCAGTTTAACAAGTGCCTCTGGGTCTGACTTTGTCCTGCTCTCTGCAGGGATGTCTCAGAGCTGTGCGAGCGGGGCTACCAGGGAAGTCAGATAGGTGGCCAGGGCATTGTCTCATCTGTGTCAGCTGTCCGAGGTGGAAATGGGGGCTGCCCTGGATGCTGTCCTGGCCTCTGCTGCACAGACAGCACACACAGCTCAACAGGACGTCCTTCTCCTCACCAGCATAGTGGCCCAGCATGGTCATGAGCTCTGCCAGTGGCTCCAGTTTACACATAGCTCCCTGGGCTGGCAACTTCACTATCCCCTGTTATTTGGGCAATGGCTTGTGAGCGGGCAGCCGGGACATTAACCACTGCACCTCTGTCTGAGACTGCATGGCCAGTGCAAAGCTGGCTTGACCCAGTGCATGCAGCCCTTGCTCTGCTCCCCCTGTGTCTGTGCTGACGCACACGCTCACCCCTGCGTGCCTTCCCACTGCTTGTGCTGAGGAGCAGCGTAGTGAGGATGCTTAGGGAGCACTTATTCTTCAGCTGGACCTGGGTCACCATGCAACTGCAGAAGTGACAGTGCCAGCACTAAATGATAGGTAATATGAGGGCAGGAGTGAGCGGTTGGTGGATGCAAGAGGTAAAGGAGGCTTGAGCCAGGCATGAAACACTCCCACAGCAACGCTCTCAGCTAAATCCACAAGCAAGTGTAATTCACAGCCCCCAGGTAGTGAGTCCAAGGTGAACCTAGCTGCTTCAGTGACAATAGTCTTTGAGCTGCCCCCCTTAACGCCAACTCAGGTATAACTACCGAAACTGCAGTCACGCTTTACAGTGATGTATGAGCGTGTCCTGCAAGAGTCTCATATGCTATAAGCAAGATTTTCTTCCTAGTGCATTTAACTTATCCTGAATATTTCACTTGCAAAGAAGTCTCCACAGGAGAAAGGAAGCATCCCAGGCGCTGGGGCTGTGGGGTGAGCTCACAAGGAGCAGAGCCCCACCAAACGCTCCCCAGCTAGGGGTCTGTAGCCTTCAAGAGAGGCCAAGTGTCAGTTTGCACAACCTCCCTTGATGGGGAATGGTGTCCAGCGCTTGCTCAGAACATGCTGAGAGGTAATTTAAGACTGTGACTAACAGATTTATTCCCGATTCCTTTTCAGATAAGTGCTTGGTAAACAGGGGTCACGGTACTGGGTCTGTGTGGCAGACAGGCTTTATTTAAGTACATAAGTAACTGGTGTTCAGGCTGATGACAACCATCCAAAAATCTGGCTTTGAAGCAGTATATTACCTCATATATTTTCAGTGTTAGAAATGGGAAAGGTATTGGTCTGGGTGGGTCTGTTCCATCTTTCATCTCCCAGCTTGAACTCTATGTGGGAATTCTAAGGTATGACCTGATGCCATGGGGCTCTACTCTAGACAATGCTGGGAAAAACCGGACAAAGCAGGTATTTCTGCTTCTGAATTCAAGGTGGCACCAACACTCCTTCACTTTGCTACCCAGCATTATACAGGTCCATGAGGAAAAGCTGTATATACCCCGGCTGCCCCCTCACCGCCTCAGAAGATGCAGGTAGTTTGGGGCAGGACAAGCCCAGTGCAGCAAACTATTGGCTCAGGCTCAGGTTAAGACATAAGCTGTCCAGTTTTGTACGGTGTAGTACCACTGCTTAATAAGGCAGTCCTTAATGCCAGCTCCTGAATGAAAAACCAACTGACCTCTGGAGAATGGCAGAGTAATTTTGTGTGATGTATGTTCTTGAATATTTTGGCAGGGGGCATAATTAATTTTCCTATAAATCGTAGAATCACAGAATCATTTGGTCGGAAAAGACCTTTGAGATCATGGAGTCCAACCATACCTGTCCACTACTAAACCATATCTCTGAGCACAACATCTACCCATCTTTTAAATACCTCCAGGGATGGTGACTCAACCACTTCCCTAGGTAGCCCATTTCAGTGCCTGAGAACCCTTTAAATTAAGAAATTTTTCCTGATATCCAATCTGAATCTCCCCTAGAGCAACTTGAGGTCATTTCCTCTTGTTCTATCACTAGTTACTTGGAAGAAGAGACACACATCCACCTCACTGCAACTTCCTTTCAGATAGTTGTAGACAGTGATAAGGTCTCCCTTCAGTCTCCTCTTTAGGCTAAACTACCCCAGTTCCCTCAGCCACTCCTCATAAGACTTGTTCTCCATCCCCTTCACCAGCTTTGTTGCCCTTCTCTGGACATGCTCCAGTGCCTCAATATCCTTCTTGTAATGAGGGGCCCAGAACTTGACACAGTATTCAACGTGCAGCCTCACCAGTGCCAAGTACAGGGGCATAATCACTTCCCTGGTGCTGCTGGACACACTGTTTCTGATACAGGCCAAGATGTTGTTGGTCTTCTTGGCCACCTGAGCACACTGCTGGCTCATGTTCAGCCCCTGTTGACCAACGACCCCAGGTCCTTTTTCACCAGGCAGCTTTCCAGCCATTCCTCCCCAGGCCTGTAACGTTGCATGGGGTTGTTGTGACCCAAGTGCAGGACCCAGCACTTGGCCTTGTTGAACCTCATACAGTTGGTTGCAGCCCACTGATTCAACCTGTCCAGATCCCTCTGCAGAGCCTTCCAACCCCTGAGCAGATCAACACTTCTACCCAGCTTGGTGTCATCTGCAAACTTATTGAGGGTGCACTTGATCCCCTTGTCCAGATTATTAAACAAAGCTGGCCCCAGCACTGAGCCCCAGGGCTGCCAGATGGATTTAACTCCATTTACCACCATTTGGGCCCAGTCATCCAGCCAGTTTTTTACCCAGCAGAGAGTGTGCCTGTCCAGGCCATTGGCAGCCAGTTTCTCAAGCTGAATGCTGTGGGGAACAGTGTGAAAGGCTTCACTAAAGTCCAGGTATACCACTTCCACAGCCTTTTGCTCATTCACAAATGTACACAAATGAATGGGAAATTTGAGCCTTGCAAGAATTTGTCCATTGCACTTGAAACACAGGAAACTCTTATGGCCTTGGTGGGCCCAACATTTTCTCTAGGTCTCCAGTGCCACCAGACCAGTCCCACCAGTGCAGGTATCTGCAGGCGGCTGCAGTTACCTTTGGGATGAACCCTGGATGCAGCCCGAATTCTCCCTCTCGACAATACAGAGCAATGCCTCAGCTATTTGGCTGTTTCAGTAACAGCCCAGGCCCCAAATACTTTGCAAAGCTTTTGAGCCACAGTGCAACCAAGGTTTGTTTCAAAGGCTCACCAGCCTATGATGCGGGCCCCAGAAAATGCCTTGCAGAAGACTTGTGGGTAGGTCTCCTGCTGTTGTTTGTTTCTCTCATGTTAGCTCTCTGCAGACACCAAAGGGAAGGGGCTGCTGAGTCTTCTTGAAGAAACGGCAGCTCAAAAGGCCTCATGAAAGCCTAGAAAATATAAGATAAAAAGAAGAGTCCAGGTTTTGTGCGAGTAGAAGAGGATGTTTACTGAGCTTGTTCCAGGGAAGAAAGGGAAAAGCTCTGGGGGACAGTGCAGGAGAGATGTCTAAACACTGAAAAAGATTTTAATAGCAGTTTATCTGCCTGAACCAACACAGTTAGCCAATAGTGTTACAGAGTTAAATATCACACTAACTTCCTTCATATCTTCCTCCCTACAGTCCTGACCTTTACTCTTCCATCTCTGCTACCCGCCTGTGTTTGCTACCTTATTTCTCTTTCTGAGCCAGTTCTGCCTTCCCTGCTTGATGCCCACAGGTTCTCCAGCAGTAAATACCAGCTGCTCTTTGGAAGTCAGTGATGGATTGGAGAAAAAAAAAAAGCTGAAGCCAAATTTTCTGTGGCTGTTAAAAGGCACTAAACCTGACCCTGGAGACTCACCAGTTTGAAACTCAAGGGCTCTCTTGTCAAAGCTGTCGGGCAAGGAAAACATGTGTGTGGAAGGACAAAGGTTGGTGGTCTGCACATCACTCACAGCTGGGCTGGCACCATGTTCTTTGTGAATTGAACAGAGCAGAAAACAGCACTGAAGTTTTGCTCTGCTTTTTTCTGGGAGCCAGAAAGAAGTGAAGATTTGCTTTGAAAGCAGTCATCCTTCCCCACAGACAGCTCAAAGGACACAACTGTTTTTGCATGGGGGGGTGTGTTAGTGAGGGATGGGACTGGGGCTCCCATCTCCATGCCCAAGTTTGCATCTGATTAACAATGTGTCCTTGAGAAATTTCCTTAGCTCGAGCAATACAGTGTCTGTAATGGCCCTCAGAAGGGCTTTGGAGAGGAGGCTTTGACAGGGATTAAGCTGTGCAGTAAAGGAGTTACTTTTCACTTTGGCAGCATGGACACCTTAGTAGGTATTCCACTCAGCAAGTCTTGTCAGCATTTAAGGATTCAGATACTCAATTGGGATTTATTATTTAGTCAAAAGCAGAGACAAAATTAACAGGGATAAAACAGAATTTACAACAGCTATGTGTAAATCTCTATCAGACACACTTTTTACTCGGAGCTTAACCTACAAATGTGCCATATAGTCCTCCTTTTCATCGCAGAACAAGTGTGTGATGTCTTTAGTGGTGAGATCTGGCATAAGAATAAAGGCATTTTTGCATTCATCTTCCATCATACTGATGTAAACGTGCAGAGGAGTCTACAACTGTGCTTTAAATGAAAAGCTAAGAAAACTGCCATGCATGTATTTTTTTTCTACACTCCCAGGAGCTGTGAGTCAATCACAGCTGAATATGCAGGGAAAGTCCCAGATAACCTTGTTGGAATTTTGTTACAGGTACTGTATAAAAATGGTGCAGAAGTGCAGAAGTTCAGGTAGTATATAGAAACCACAATACAATATTTTAAATATTTAAAACCTGTTGGTAAAGGCAAAGACGTTCCCCAACCAGCCTTCATTGATATAAAAGATGGTTAGGTTTTCTCCTGCTATTACTATAATGTTTTGCTTTTCCATCTTAATTTCCTTTTATTTGTTTCAGTGTTAATAAATCTAACACTAGCATTAGCAAAACTAGTCTTCCCTTGCCATCTTAAGGGCTCGCAGTGAGTGTGGTGCCTGAGGCCTGCCACACATGGGTCCATGAGAGTGAGGGTCCCTGTGGGCTCCCCAGCCCCTGTGGGTACTGCTCATCTGCTCCTGCCAAGCTCTGGTGCCACAGGCCCTCCCAGGCTTATGATGGAGCTAATGATGGAGACAGATGTGTAGAAACATGTCGTGGCAAAAAATGGGATGGCACTGACTCAGGTCAGAGCTTCACCATCTGCATGGTGGAAAGCTGTGCAAGGGAAAAGCTTGCACCACCAGCTTCCCTTGCAGCAAGCGGAGAGTCAGCCCCTTGCTCGGCTGCTGGGAGTTGAGTTAAGAGCCTGAGTGGTGGCTGCCCTGAGCTGTAACCAAACACAAAGGCACTCAGAAATAGCCAGCCTTGCAGGCTGCTTGGATTATTTTCTCTTTTTCCCTTTTCCTTGGTGCTAAGTACCATCCCTAAATAGATTAATGAAGCAGAGCCCATAAATTCTACTATTAACTTAGCTGAAAAACATGCCATCTTGACAAGCCAATAGTATAGTAATTGCATAATTTATTTGGATAGCAAGGCATGTGGATAAATAGATTTATTACTGAGCAAGAATTTAGAAGAGATGTCATTAATTGTGTCCTACTCATAGATACTTCTTCTAGCTTGTTATCTACAGAAATATGTGTATATATTATAGTTAACTTCTTATATGTTTCGATGCTTATCCACATGCATATCCATCTTGAGGAAAACAAATGTGTACAACTGCTTTTAAAGACATTAAGTATGCACTCACTCTATGCATTCTGCAACAACTTTTCCATCAAAAGTATGGTTATTTTACATGCTCACAACTGGAAAAGCATGAGGATTTGGCCTGCAGTTTTCTGTGCCTGAATAACCTAACCAAGAATGTTGTTCTTGAAGTAATTAATAAAATTTCTTGAGATTTTTTTATCATGGAAACATAAAAACTGAACATTCTGCCTTTGTTCTTTACAACTTAGGTACTGAAATTCAAAAGTTACTATTTAGTAACTTACTGAGGACTGAGATATGAAAAATACAGCATCACAATAATAATAGCAATAGTAGCAGTAATAAATAATAATAACAACAATAGTAATATTAATAACTAATGCAGAGAGGGTCTTGGCACTCTGGGGATCCCCTGCAGTGCAGTGGATGGTGCTGCATCTCACTGGCAGGGGACAACATGCCTTGTTCTGTGGCTGCTCTGCAAGGGGAAGAGAGTCAGTGGCAGTCTGCTTTGCCAGGACTTCCTCCTGCAATTTTATCTTAGAGAGAAAAGTTTAACTTATTTCTGGTTAATCTCAGAGGATTTTTGACAAGCCATGAGTTCATACCTTGCAATGTCCATGCTCCACCATTACTTCAAGCAGGGGTGTATACCTGACTCTGCCTTGTTATTTCCATGGGCTGTGAGGGACACAAGATTTTACTTCTTAATTTTTAAGTTTCCTTATCTTGAGATTTTGAATCAAAGGTTAAAGAAACCAGTGCCATTATTTTAGAATTTTGTGCTTTCTTCTCTTTCTGTATTCAGGATGAGGAAATGCCTGGGCTAGCTCAGACATCTACGACAAAAGCTGTATAAGAAACAGCCCAGTGCAAGCCATGGCTTTGATGGGGAAGCCCCATGACTGCATTCACATTGCTTGGCTCAAGGTCCTGCTCTGCCATCTCTTAAAACTGATTTAAGGGTGGGCTAGTTTCAAAAGATGTGGCTTTATTTTCCCTCAGTCACTTTTCAGCCTGCCACTGGATGTATGTTCTCGTGGTGTCCCTCAAATTGGTACCAGTGTTCACATGGCCTGGCAATGAGTCTTTCTGGCTCAAAGCTAATCTTTGCTTTGTAACTGCCATTGACAGGTTAATTTTCAGCAGCTGGCTGGGCAAAGGTAGTGTTGGCTCAAGGGAGGCAGCAAGGAGAGTGAGGAGAAGGTAGTGAGGTCTACAAAACCAACCATTTTATTAAAAAACAGCTCATATATTGATTTTAGGTGACTAAGAGATAATAACACCCTTGCAGAGCATGACTTGCAATAAGGGTATTTCCTCCCCTCTGTTAAATTTGCACCTAAAAAATACACCATTATATAGACAACCAAATATACTGTAAAATCATTGAGCCTGTATTTCTGTGCTTCACTATTCTTTGATTCTCAAACAAAGCACAGAAGAAGAGGTTGTGAGGGAATTAAGGGGAAAAAAAGCTAAGATAAGGGAATTTAAAAATGGGTCTTTGACCTGCAAAGCAGTGATGAGAAGCAAATTTTCTCTCTAGTTTATGGAAATTACAGTCTGCTGCCTAGATAGAGATAACTCTGCAATGCAACTTCATTCTTGCTGAGCTTTTCTTTCCTTTAATCCCACTGACTCGAAACAGTCTATTTCTGTACTTTAAGCATCATCTACTTCAAACGAAAAGCCTGCATTTAATTTTTCAAGACAGGGCTATGAGATGCTTCTGTGGTTGCTATTATGAACAGGAGAAAGCTATTTATTTCTCAAATTAAATATAGTGACTGAAGATTTAAATCCTATGAAACTGGGCATAACTTTTTTTTTATTCTTCTGTACCATCTTGAGAGATTCATGTATGTGACTACTGTTTTCTGGCTCCACAGAGAATAAAATGCATTAATTGGGTACTGAAGTTTGTGTGCATTTCATGTGCTGGGAAAGGGGGAATAAGAGAGAGAGACCTTGTGTAGATTCATCTGGTTGATAACAAAATTATAAATGAGATGCTTGTGTGGCAGCAGCAGTTGTGAGATGAGTACAATGTGGAGTGTAAAATGCACAGCTAGCTCATGAAGTAGTCATAGCTGGTTTAATTTTATTGAAGTTGCTGGAATTGCACTTATATTTTTTTCCAATTGAAGAGCAGAAAATTGAAGAGGTTTCATCAGAAACAGTGTAAAAATGTATTTCACAGAGACATAAATATTGGGCTGATGGGTGTGAAAGTGGCAAAAAAAAAGCCTGTAGTTAGTTTTTCTAATTTGGGAGATACTTACTGACACAGACTGACATGCTGCAGAAAACTGAATGAATCCCCTCAACATACCTGTAGGAAAAGATGGAGGAATTGCTAACAGTAGTGAAAGGGCCAGCAGCACAAAATGCTGCAGGAAGTGCTTCATTATGCAGCCCTACTGCCATGGTCATCCACACAACTATAAAGACAAGTTGACAGTTTTTCCACTGGCACTGTGATTTGTGAAGGCTCTGACCATGGTTCACTGGTCCACAGGTGAGTTCTGGCAAGCCAGGCTCTCCCCACAACAGCTCCCACAGCTGCAGTCAGTATGCATCCATCCCCCATAGAAAATAACCCTGCCCCCCAATGATATAAATTCTTAATCTCCAGTGTTAGTTAAAATTGTTTTCAAGTGTCTTTCAAATTTTGAGATGTGTTTTTTGTCATTGTGGTTGTCTTTCCCGTGTTCCTCACACCCAGACGGAGAGTCCCTTCACTCTCTGCAGCACCTGTGCAGAGCTTTCAGAGGGTATAAATCATGGAAGTAGCGACTCATTGCAACAGCAATAATGGTTATCATGGATTTGTCAGCAGTGGGTCACATGCCTATTTCTATAATATTTATTGTAAAGTATGGATGCTGCTCATGCCATCACAGGAGCCACACATTTTATGTTTGCTGTCAAGGCTGGTTTTATGAGTGAGAAAGCAGACCAGCCATCCAGGAGCTCCCACCTTTTCCCAGACCACAAAGCAGAGAAGCCTCACAGGGGAATGGAAGCAAGCAGAAAATTTACATCATTTGTAAACTTTCACATGCAATGAAACAGGAAATAGACAATATCTTAAGAGAGGCCATTTGACATGAAGTAGTGTGGAAGCTGTAGCCACAGCAGCAAGGAAGGACCCTAAGTCATGAGTTTCTGTCTCACAGAACTGGAGGGTTGAAGTCAGGTAAGAAGCAGGATTTTAGGACCAATCTCCTCTACTATTTTTCATGGGAAATTAGACCAGTGGCATCCAGACTTTTTGGATTGTGTCATAAAAAAATTTAGAGCATGCACTCGCAGTATATGTGTATTTATTTACTTATGTTATACACATAACTGTACTATTATAGTATGAACATTATAAAAGATGCACAAAAAATAAATTAAAACAGGATGAGATAAAGATGAAAAAAATGCTATTTTTATTTTATTTTTAAATTTAATAAATTAATGATACAAAAGATATTTTTTCCCACACCCCACTGTCTTGTTGTGTGCACACAATGCTTTGGAGAACACCGTTTTAGACAGCCCCCATACTCCAGGTGCCCTGAAACCCTCTCTGGAAAGCAATGTCTCCCCCTTCCCCATCAGAAGCCATAGGTGTTTTTAGCTTGTGTCTGGCCACCTTCTCCTCTGCACCTGCCTGGCTTAGCACAGAGCTGTTTCCACTCCTGCACCTACCGCTGCTACTGGCAAGCATCACCTTTAGACACCGCCTGCCCTGGGAACCTCTGTTAACCACCCTAAGGTTGCTTGTATCAGATTAATACAATCACTTAAGCAGCAGGTGCTGAGCTTTTAATTACATCATGGTATGTTCAGCCTGCACAGCATGCAGATGTGTTATTTTCTACTTGATATACCCATCAGTCCTAATTATTGCAAACCACATGAGTCAGAACAGTACAAAAATATCAAGGTATACTCTTGACTTTTTGTAAGACTAGTGTTCAGGCAATAACCTTTGGGTCCAAAAATACCACACCTCTTCATCGTTCACTTCATCCTGAAGAAGTAGACCCTCACCTGCCTTCTGGAAATACTTTCTATGTACTACCATAAGCCAACTGTCACCACTAGTCACAGCTCAGCCACAACCTTCAGACACCTTCCCCAAACCCAAGCGACCAAAAGGCCTAGGCTAACACATCCACATACCTTCTACACCCTCTCCAGCTCTGCAGCCCTAGGAAGGAATTGGTTTGGTTGTCCTCCCAGGTCTGAGAAGCAGGCTTTCCCTACAAGGTGGGCAAAGCCCTTGGCTCTCATCAACTCCAACTTTCTTCTTACACCACCTTGCAGCCTTCTGCTGTCCTTCCATCTCCTAATCCTAACCCTCAGACCAACTTGAACCTCAAAGACAGCCTGGGAAGACTAGATGCCTGGCCATGGCCCATCTTGCAGTATCATCTACCCTTTTCTTTGCTCTTGGGGGTACTTTTTGCATAGGCTTCACAGGAAACCTAACCACAGTTATGCCTCTGGAAGATGCTAAAGGTGTTCGTCTCAGGTCTGTGCTAGGGCTGCCCCCACCTGCCAGAACCTCACTGTGCTGGAGGATGAGCTATGAAGAAGACTGGCATGGCTTGGGTCCAAAGCCTTTTCTCACCTTTGCAGACTGTGTCCCATGGTGTACAGCAGGGATGGTTCTGTAAGCTGATCAAAAATTTAGGGTTGAACACCACAAGGGAAGAGGATTAATGGCCTCACCAAATATCTACACTTGCATGTCCTCTAAAACCTGATAACTAACCAAGGATGTTTGCTCAAGCCTGCAGCACCTGAGGGGCTGTGAAGGCGATTGCCTTCAATTACAGCCTGTCTTTTCTCTCTTCTTTTCTCAAGTGTAATTCTCTGCCTGGATAGACTTAAGCGCAGGGTACTGATTAGTGCTGGAAAATCAATAGCCTCCAGAAGGAAAGTTATTGCTGGCGCTTAGGTAAACTGGAATTTACAGGAGGAAGGGAGCTGGCAGTGTTAGCCAAAGTTATTTTTCTCTTTCTTGATGTTCCTCAATATGTTGCTCGGGCTAGTTTAGAATTTCTTCTAACTGGAAGTTAGGCAACCTTCATCCTTGGGAAGCCAGATTGCTCCTGGGCAGAGCTGGCCAGGGGAACATTTCCAATGCTACTTGTGGAAGCCAGAATCCCTTGTCTGCTGGAGCAAGGACCAGCTACCTCACTAATTACTCCTGGTTAGTGTTGGAGTTATTTATGTTTTACCCTAGAGTGAGGTAAACCCGGAAACATTACAGAACACGTAAGTCCTCCATACATGACCTCTTTAAAACAATTTCTGTACCAAGACAAAGCTAACAGCTGTGTTGCTCAGCCTATTAGAAAACATCGAGGCCAAGCAGGGCCACTGCTGTTGATTTTGAGGTTCAGAGAACATACCTTGAAACAATTTTCCAGGAAGAGCTCCATTTTTTATTCCTAAGAAATATTTATGACAGGAATTAAACTTATAAAAAGAAAAATGTTCTTCTCTGGCAGAGCTGTAGTCTTTCAGTATCTTAGAAAACTAGCTTAAGGAGAAGACATTTATATAACGAAGTAGTTTATCTGATTACTTCCTGAGTACTCATCTTAATTTTTTGGTCAAAATTATAAACTTTGTCACTAGTACACAGGTATGTAGCAGTCTCTTTGGGCTTCTAAGGTAGCTGTAAGAGCCTAAAACTCTTTATATTTGACAACTTTTATGATTAGCCTCACTTTTAATAGCTGTATCATTGAAGAAACTGGTTTTTTCTGGTTTCTAGGTGAAAATTTTAAACCCTGAAACGCTCTCAGAAGTTCCTGTTTGTCCTCCGCTTATAGCATTTTTATGGCACATGTTAATAATTCATGGGGAAAAAATAATCGTGGTTAAAATTCTACTCCTAGATGCATAAAAGCAGCTTTCTAAAGCAGTTTTCTATTGACCTTTCTAAAGGTTTTTCTCTCAATTTTTTTATTGGCTTATCCGTACATTTTATTGAGCTTCAGAGGATCCTGATGCAAAGCACAACTTCTTGTTTGTGTGACTCTGGATAACCTTGAACTGCCCTGAGCCAACTGAAAATTCAGAGGGGAGAAAACAGAAACAGCAAATTGAATGACATATCATTTCTCATGTGCCTAGAATATGCCTGGACCAGCAAGTTGCATAGTACACAGTCGGATATGCTCTGCTATCAAGGATGTTTTGGGACCATTTCCACCATGCCTGTCATCAGAAAAAAGAATGAGCACTGACTGTGAATACTATCGAGAAATCACTTCCCAGTGACACCTTACATCCAGTAATGCATAACTACTTCACATGCTTTAGTTCTTACAATACTACTGTGAAGTAACAATATTTTACCTAGCTGCACATAAAGACGGGTAAACTGAGGCACCAAAGAGCTTTCTTCCCTTATGCTAACGCCATTGCCCTGAGCCCCCTTGTCTGAATTCCAGTTTCTGCTCACCCCTTCAGATGTCAAAAAGGCAAATGGAGAACACAGCTTGTAGGCACACAAACAGCATCCTGGTTTTGACAACTATCACATGCTGCCAGGTACACAAATCAATGCATTTTGAACCATCTCATGTGAATGACACAATGCCAGTCTTGCAGTTCTGCTCCTGAAGTTAGAGCATTTGTCTCTGGAGCTTTTAAAGTAGTGGGTTACTTGTGACAGCACATGGGGAAACAAGCACCAGAAATCTGTGATTTTTCTGAACATTCTTGGGGGTGGAAAATGGGAAGAAGGGAGAACAAAGTAGTGATAATATGGAAGATTTTTTTTTTTTTCCCTTGAACTATCTGCATCTTATGTAAGATCTAAGGTAATTTTCAACACTTCATCCAGGATTGTGTTTATGGTGAACAAGGACATCTTGTACCATTTTTGTCCTCCTTGCTCCAGCGTATGCCTTAAAAAGAGAATAGTTTATGGGCTGACTCTATGAAATATATGGGCAGCCTATAGAAAAATGTGGTTTTTTTCTAGAAAACTTGTAACTCCACTTTCACATTACCATTCAGCTCTGTGATTGAATCTAGGCTGCAGTAAACAAGAACTTACTGTAAAGCAATCAATATTCTGTTCTAGTCGTGTCTGGAGGAAGAAAAGGTCCTGATGAGCCACTAACATCCATGGTGCCAGCAGAATTTATGCTATCTGATGATCTGTCTTCCACAGCCTGCTCTCAGCACTGTTTTATTTCTTATGCTTCCTTCCATTTCCTGTGCTATTGAAGTCTTTCTTGGAAGGGGTCCAGCTCTCCCCTGGGAAGTCAGCTTTATGGTACCAAATACACCAACACAGGCTTCAGGCTGCTGTGGATTCAAGTTTTGCATGTAATGAAGCTTCTTCCACTGTTGCTGCATTCATAACACATATCGAGGGATGTCGGTTAACAAGGACCCCGCTGGCCATGCTGTCTGCAAGCTGCTCACACCTGGAGAGTAAATAAAAGCACTGTATGCCTCCCCAGTCTATAGGTGTGGCTAGTTCTTTTCATCACATTCAGCATCTCTCTCTCATTAAAAAAAAATCACACACACACTGCCCCAGGGAATTCAGTTTCATTTGTAAGTCTGGGGATTAGCCCACTGCAAATACACCAGACACAGCAGTCAAGCTGAATGCTGAAAGGCAATGCTGTACCATCACTACATTAATTCACCAGGCTCATCAGTATTTGAATCACAAGATTCAGGTTGCTTTTCTGAACCATGGGATTATTAAAGCACAGTGGGACTTCTTATATCTATTGCCACTTTATTCAGGAAGCAAATATTCTGCAGCAACAATAGATTTACTTCCTACAGCTGTCAAACATTGCCAGCAATACATAGCAATGTTTCTGAAGAGGAGCTACTTCTCCTAGCCAGAGTGTGTTGGACCATAGGGTCGGAACCACGATGGACATCTCAGATTTGCAGCCCACAGTCTAGCAAGGCAGAGAAGTAGATTCTGATTTTAACATATTAAAACAAAGTAATGTTTTCTCATGGCCTGGGAAAAACAAAACAAAACAAAACAAAAAAACCCCAACCAACTTCATAGTTCAGATTCAGGCAGCAGTAGCCTCTCTTTGCACTGATTCTGCTTGGTTTAACACTGGAACATGGGAAGGAAAGGGACCAGGCCAGGTCTGTGTGCCCAGCTGCTCCCAGTTGCTGCCCAGTGCCTCGGCACCACTGCATCCAATGGCACATACGTACCTTCAGACTGAGGAGGAGGACAGAGAACAATGAAGATGCTCTTGGATGCCAACATTACACAGTGGTTTGTCCAAGCCCTGGGCTACAGGACCACCAAGGCAAGGTAGAACATTAATGCAATGCTGCACATCACACGAGCAAAGACATGGGAACAGGCAGGGTGCTGCTGAGGACAAGTGATACACAACAACACAAAATTTTACCCAGTCTTCTTTAGATTCAGATCATCAATTAATTTGTTGCAGAGAAAGGCTGTGGGCTTCACATCCTTTGAGATATTCACAACTAGACCACACAAGGCTCTGAACAACCAGCCCTAAGTAATGCTGCTCCAGGGGTTCCTTCCACTTTAAATTGTTCTATAACCCAATAGCTCAGGATAATAAGTAGATAGTAGACAAAAATAGATAAAATATTTGTAGGGGGACATTGTTATGGTCTCTATGGTTATAGATACTGATGTGAACCCTGCAAGGTGACAGTGTTCCTCCTTCCAGAAAGAAGCTGTCAATTAGTAACATCATTAAAAGGAAAACTTCACAGTTTGGCTTTCTAAAAAGACGTATTCCATACTGTACTTTCCTCTAAGAGAATAAGCTCTCGTTCACATTTTCCTGTGTATATATTTTATGGCTCTTCACCGCAATGCAATGCTGGGTATTATTGCACTAGACCAAGTAAATGTGAATTAGTATTTTGGCAAGACGATAGCAAATCGGTGGTCTTAGCATTTGGATTTGCTGGAAAACTCTTTTCTTAGGAGGAAAGTAACAGCTTCACTGTCTAATTAAGTCTAATTAAGCAATAGATGTGAGCTGCCTGGACTTCTTTCACTCATTTTGACAAAAGTAGTTCATGGTTTTCCTTCCACGCTACAAAGCACGGTTCATGGCTTGGCTACAGTCTAACAGCACCAAGCTCTGCCAGGCTTATGGTGGATTCCTGAAGTGCTTTTTTGTTATGTGTCAAAGGTTGTGTGACAAACCTGATATATTCCATGTGCTCCTACTTCTCCTTTTTTTAGAACATATATGTACCTTTAACCTTGAGGTCTTTATAGAGCTGAAAAATTTTTATTGACTTTGCACACAGGAAAATCACTGCGAGTCGATTGCTTGACCATGGGCTGAGCTTGCAAGCTGAATTGGGTAGAAATGATGCCTTTGTGGATACATGCATAGGAACAAGCCCTGTGGAGCCAAGACCTAGTATAGGTCCTATTGCTGCTTCTGAAACTCAGATAATCAATGGTCAGATATCTTTGTAAATATGAGATGTATTTTTGCCAACTTAAACATTTGTAGACCAACTCAATTACACTTTAGAATAGAATGTCACTTTGCTGACATTTCTCACTCACCTACAACAGGAAGAATGAATGTCTGATCTGCCTAAAAATGAAAAAACCCAAAACATTTCCCCTCCTGTTCTGTTCCAGGTATTAAAGTATTCAGTTTTATGCAAGTTCAATATCCATAAATGTAACGAACACTCTCTCTGTTTCACAGCTGGGCACAACCTGCCACAGGATTCCAGGAGTTCAGAAATATCTGACACCCACCTTAAATCACTTCATTGTATGGAAAGGGTTGAAATGAAAAATAAGTACTTCAGTCATCATTTTCCATTGCTCTTTTTATTGATCTAAAAAGATTAATTATAATATCAAACTTATTTTAGGTTTATATTAATATTAAAAGTCTTGTTAATTTGTCAACAATGAATAATTTGTGGTTTTCGGTCAAAATATTGTTTTCAAAAAGAAGGAAGCAGTAAGACAGAGAAAACTTTCCTTCCACTTCACATAAAACTGGTGACTTTCAATCAGGAACATTTTAGAGACAAGTCGTGAGAAGAAGTAACTTACTCTTAGGCATGTTGATAAGCCAAGGTTTGTAGGTAGAGTTGATCTTTTTACTGAATGAAGCCGCTTAACTGGAAAAAAATGAGGTTTTGGATACACAAACCCTCTTCCCAGTCTCTGAAGAATCTGGAGATTTGAGGATTGTTTAATATGTCAGCATCATTTATTTTAAGAGACTTTTGTTGGAGAAGCCCCCAGACTGCCTCCTGTCCTTAAGATGCCTCAGTTTGAATATTCAGAAACTCATTTGAAAAACCGGGTTGTGCAAGTTATTCAATAGGCAGAGGAAAGGGGATTAGCCATCTAAACAGCATAGTTAGAAAGACACAGTTAAGCTAAATTGTATCTTCTTTAATTTCACGGTTCTTATTAACTTCTGAAGGAGCTCGGCAAACATGTCCAAAGGCAGGGTTCTGTTTTTGAAGTGTAAATTACGCCCTCCCCATCCCAGCTGAAAGCCCTAGCGTATCAATTTGCAAAACCTAAGAGTATTTTTTTCACACTACGTTGGCAATATATTCCACACATCGTACCCGCAGCGGCAGTGTTATTACCACTCACGCGGCAGTTAGACACGCTGCCTCGCAGACACCTGAGCACAGAACTCATCCTGGCCATCGCCTCGCTGGAGGCAACACCGATTCCTTTGAAGTCAGTGGAAAAACTTCAGAGATTCACCTTGTATTTCAGTGGAATCCGTGAAAGGTGGGATGAAAAACCTCTAGAATTATCCCTAGTGCCAAAGGGACTAATAAGGGCTGCTGCTTTTGTAATTGCTACTTCATTAGACATGTAATGTTCTCGTGCCTGAAGCATTTGAAGGAACAACATAGCAAATCCACATGCAAGCACACACTTTCTTTCCTCTCTTCTGCTAAAACTGTGTAATCTGACAGCATTTTGAACAGCTGGAGGATTAATAATCATTCCTCTAGTTTATTGAAAGAAATTTAACACCTCCACTGCTGATTTATTTCTCTGCAGCAAGCTGCACTTGAGGCTGTCTAGATTAACATGCTCCAGCATTATAATAACTCAATTGCAACCATTTATAAAAAATCCTTCTATACTCCTCTGAAAAAAGGAAGTGGGCAGGAAATGGAGACCAAAAAAACCCACAAAACCAACCCAACCATATTCTGCCTCTGCTTAATTCTAATCCTGTTAAAAGAAAAAACTCATGAAGGATCTCTTACGACTATTTGAAAATGCAGAACCGACTAAAAAGGCAAAGGTTTATATTGTTGCCTCCTATAATGGGAAAAGAAACACCAAACACCTAGACTGATCATACCTAGAGCTTCAGCACCAGCAATTATCTAAGCTTTGGAGACCACTGATATTCAGTAGTTTTGCTTCTCTTTCCCTTTAGTTGCTCTCAGCTCACCAAGGACCACCAGCTGGTGAGTCTTTGTCACTGCTAGCTCCCAGCCCACAGTCCTCCTCCACTGTCTTCTTGCAGGCATGTGCTCTCCATGAAGTCTGGGCTGGCCAAGTGAGAGGGGAGGGAGCAGTGCCCAGCCAGTGTGAGCAGAAGAGCTTTCTCCACAAAGCCCAAAGAGTGTTTTTTGCTGTAGGAATCACAGCAAGGCACACGTCCCACAGCCAGCTCTGTATCTCAGCTCACATCCACTTGGAGCAGCAGGACTCGCAATGCATGGGGCCAAAGGGCATTTAAGAGATTGAAGGGAATACAGCGTACCACACAGAGTGCAGCAGCACTTTGATGTCCTTGGATAAAAGCATAAAACGTTTTCTGACACATACCCAATAGGTCAAGGTGAGGTTAGTCTTGTTTCTCAAACAGACAACTTGTTACCTTTTGATCTTGTGAAAACCACTTTTAAAATCCACAGATTTTTCTGAATTCAGACTGTGTCACTGAAACTTTCAAACTGAAACAGTGCCTTATTTGTCTTATTTTTTCTCCCTGGTTGAAACCCAGAATAGCCTACTATGAATATGCTCCTAATAGCTAGAAAAAAAAACCTCATGCTGTGTGGCCCCTTGATTGACTTTCTGGGGAAGCTAACAGGAAAAGGAGCCGTGGTGATGGAGACAGGGATGCCTTCCCTGCTCCAGCAGAGGGGAAGCAAGGTGCAATTAGAAAATGCTGAAAGTCTCACGAGCAGCATCTCTGCCAAGGCTGGTGTCAGCACATAGTAAGTCCCTGAGGCAGGAGCAGAGTAAGGGAGAATCAAGTCGGGCTGGCTGTTTTTATCTCCCTGCAACCTAATTGCATGGAAATGTTTTGGGAACACACAGCTGCCATTACACATGGCACTGGCCCGTATTTGAAAGCAAGACAGAAATGCCTGTTTAACCAGTCCCAGGATTTCTGTGTGCCTGCGGGCGGATGTGCTTTTTCTAACCCCAACAACAAGCCCTTGGCAATTTATCCATCCACAGCAGCCATCTGTTTCAATAAGGATCATCTGCACCCAAGGACAGGTGGGACCCTAAATCTGCATGGCAAAGCTAATGTTTCTGCTCTTCTTCTTAAAACAGAGAGCTGCCAAGTGATACCTCTGCCGTCATTAGGCTTTTAATGAGGAGCAGCAATTGCTGGAGGTGCTTCGGGAGCCCATTTAACATCTGGCCTTTTCTTCCCCCAAACCAACACCACAATCATCAGCATAGCTCTGCTCTTTGGTTCTTGACCTGCTGCCTTCTTCACTTGTCCATGCTGCTCCTATCCCAGAAGCACTGTCCCCCCATCCTCACTGTGCCACTCGAAGTGGCAGGCACCTGCCAGCCCCGTGGGCATGCTGCAGCCCATCTGCCCTCATGCCCTGGGCTGAGGGGGAGATCGGGGGATTCTGTCCACACCTGACTCTCAGCATCTCTTGCTCTGCAGTTCGCCTCTTCAGGGAGAGGTTACTTAGCTCACACTGAGGTTTTGGGGGGTCTGTTTGTGCTTTGTTTGCTTTGAATCTTCCCTCTCAACTTCCCACCAAGTCACTTCAGCAGCAGTGCCCTTTTCCCACAGCCAGTCTGGGAAAGACACTGGGATTAAGGCAGTGAAAACATGGCCCTGATTTTCTCCAGACTGCTAAACCCACTGTTACTCAGGAGAGATAGAGCAGTCACTGGCTGCATTCAAATTTAATTGTGAGGCTTTTTAATGGATTTAAATGGGTTTAGCTATTCCAAAGCAGCTTTTATACTTGTCTCTCAGCTGCAGAGTGTTTAGACCTCCAAGGAGAATTTGACTTCTTGCAAACTATCTTTGTTAGTTTGTTTATTCAAGGATCTAGGCATTTTGAGTCTTAAAGAAGATTTTAAACATTATTGGTGGCAGAACAGAAGGAGTTGGTTGTCAGTCCAGGACAGAGGCAATAGCTGATCTGTCTGATAAGGCAGGTTTATTCAAAATTAAATTGGTGACGCTTCAAGCTTACCACAAAAAATGCTGTCCCTGATCATCTCCTAAATCCAAAGGAAGGCCTGTGCCCCAGGATAAGAACCTCTGTACAGAAATTAAATACCTCTTACACGGAGGCAGAAAACAATTAGACCACAGCCTGGCCCAAGATCTTGATCCTGTTCAGTCCCCTAAAGTTTTTAGCAATGACAAGAGCTGCAGGGAAAATGCCCTTTTTGAATTGCAGCCACTGCCTAAGATGTGCACATGTTGCTTAGCCTCTATAAATTGTTGTTTCACATTGGCTGTTCCATTTTCTTCTCGGGATAGCATCTCACTGGATTTGCCCAAGAGGATCATGTTATCTGTGTGTAATTCCAATAGATTTTTCGTACTGGGCTTATCGCTCACAGCCACACAGAGTCTGGCGGCTGCGCTGACCTTTGATACGTTTATTATTGCTCATCACTGACGTAGCCCTATAAATTTATATAACATTTTATAAACATAAATACATTCTTCCTGTTCCAAGGAAGGACTATATCAGTTTAAAAATTGCTGTCCCAGGAGAATAGTTAGATCAAGGTTAATGAGCTATTCAAGTATGATCAGAGAGAAGCCACTTGTGTAAAGACGTAGGTGACTCTATTGATCTCAGTCTGGCAGAGTTCAAACTAATGCCACTCTCACCTGGTAACACCAGAAATAAAAGCCAGTTCAACACTTGAAATGGCAATGTTGAAATGTTGAAGCAGCAGAGCATTCAATACCAGCCATTTTCCACCTCTGTTCTCCTTCCTGCCATAAAACCTGGCTTTGCATAAAGGAGGATGCATGAGAAGTGAAAGCAGCATGGACAGGAACAGTGATAGCAAGAGAGACACCTTCCACAGCATTTGCAGCTGAGAAAATTGGTTGAAATTCTTATATTGCCTCAGTTTGTTGGGATACCCAAACACCCACCCATCAGTGCTACCAGATCTCCTCACACCACCCCTGTTCTTGCAGCAAAATAGGTTTCTCCACCACCTGCTGAGAGGCTGAGAGAGCGGTGGCTGGAGAAGAAGGGGCTCAACAGAAAACCTCACCAATGTCTCCCAGTTGTATGTGGGAGATGGTGAAACCATGCGACTTAGCTTGAGACAGCCCACAGTGGTGGAAGAACTGAATCTATTTTGAACTTTTAAATCTTTGGGATAACTTTGATGTAAAAAGCTGCTTGCAGCTGCTGGTGCCTGCTTGTTCTTCCTCTGTACCTTTTTCTGGACCAGAACAATAAGTGTCGTGGTCTGAGACCTTTTCATCTTCTGTCCAGATCTGCAGCATTTGCAGGGTTTTACCTCAGGTTTCAGAAACATGCAGTTTTTCTGTGAAAGTTGAACAAACTGTAGTGCACAATTACTTACAAATTGCCATCGGATGGATGTTGATTACAGTAAATAAGAACTGAAGAGATTGTACAGAAGCAACTTGAAAGCAATAGAATGAAGCTCATTTATGTTTCTCAGCCTGCCTTCAGTAGCTTTGTTGCATATACACTACATTTTCTAAACTGATTGAAATTCAAATTACTTTCTGTGTGGGAAGGTCTAGTGAGAACTAAAGATACCCTTCATCTGCAGATTTGGGAATCTTTTATTTAAATTGTGGTATTTAGCCAAAGGCAAGTTGTCAAGCCAAGCAGCCTGACCTGAGGACATTTAGGGGAAGTACTCCACCAAAGGGAAGTGTTTGGGCAGTGAGACCCTTGCTCCCACTCCATCTGTTCTTTCACAAAAATCTCTGTGTTAGCACTGCTGGGATGGACTAAAGCAAGCACTGCAACAAGGAAGAGCGAGGGAAAGGCACAAGAAATGACTCTCAGAAATGTGTAGCTCAGCAGGCCTCCTATCTGCAATTAGCCCTTTTATAGCATCGTTCCATCAGCACGGCGGAGTCTGCCTATGAACTGAGAGCTACTGATACATTTTTTTCTTGGTTGCTTGCTGTGAAATTGCAGTGACATGGCACGAAGGAAGGAAAGGGCTGGTGTCACCAGAGAAAGCACTGAGATATGTCTTCAAAAGAGGATGAAATTTTATGCATCCAAAGGAGAGAAGGCAAGCAATAAAAAAGGCAACAGCTCCCACCACCTGTTCCCACTTCAGCAGTGAGAGGTGCCTGCAGTAAGTGGATGCTCTTTAATATGTACAGTGCCATACATGAGAGAAGAGAAAGCCCACTGGTGCTTTGCTCTGTGTCACACTCCCTGTTAGCACCAGGGAAAATATGAAGCTCTCTCTGCCTTCTGAAGTGTAGGGATTGCATTTGAAAAGCCGCTCACCCCTGAAGAGTGTTCACACAACACGAGACGAAGTTGTTCCTTCAGAAAGTTCTGTCATCTGACATCAGGATGGTCTCTGTGTGTAGTGACCAACATTTTGGTTCCATCTTGAATGTTTATTTGTAAGCAGATCATTCGACTCTTGCAGTGAAGGGTTAGGACTTGCAGTCCATATTTTTGTTTTCAGAACATGTTGGCTGTGTTCTCCTTCCAATACAGCACAAATAAAATTTGTAAGATTTGGCACTTTAGGTAAGGACCAAAAAAAAATTTCACAAATACTTGTCCTGTTGTCTTCCTGTCTCTAGAAAACGCTTTAAGCTAAACCTACACAGTGGACACAGAAGAAATAGCAAACTAGACAGTAATGGTGAAGGACTAGATCTGTTTAATTCAATACTTTCCCACTTGCAGAAAAAAAGTTGGGGTGTTTTTTCCCCTTTTGCACTTTGATTTTAAATGTTTGATGCAATAAATTAGCAGTAATTAGACTCTGTAGGTTTGCATTCCTCAACAGCCTCTGATTACTGATGTAGCACACTGCATGACCAGCCTGGCCCCCAAGCACTGGGTGAGATCCCTCTTCCGGGGAGCGCTGCATCCTCACCATCCAGGTAGTGGCAGCTGGGCACATGGCAGGGGCTGCCTCTCCACTGCCTAAATGGAGCTTTTTTTTCAGAGTTTACAGTTGCATCTCTTGTCCCCAGCCGCGGGACGGAGCTTTCTGGCCACGGCATCTCCCTTAGGCCCTGCTCTCTCCATCCCTCCTCCTCCTTGTCCACAGCTGTCTGCAGCCACCTTAGTGGTGTGTGTAAATACTGAAAATGTGAGGAAATGCAAGGCTGTAGCAGACATCCTTCAGCAAAAAGGCCGCTGAAAGCTGTAGATGTGTCTTGACAAATGTTAATTCTCTTTACTGATAACTCCAATTTAAAGTGACAGTTTTTAAAACGGCTTTTGGATCTGATTTTCAGGGTGTCCTGAGCCATATTTTTTTCTTTGGGTCATGACGAGGGCAGGAGCAATCTGGTGAACATGAACATGGAACATGGTCATTGTAGAAATGAACCTATTAATACAGCTGAAGATGTGTGAGATATCGGCCGATAGATGTTCCTGTCCCTCTTCTGAAGGTGTAGATGATCTTCTTGTATATGAATTAGGGATCTCTTTTATTAATGATCACTTCCCTAGACCATAAGTGCCCTGGGAACCTGCAGCTTGTGAAGAAAAAATACTTTTGTGAACTCTGTTTCAGTAGGATCACTCCTTCCTCTTAGGATTAGCAGAGAAGGGAATGGAAGTCAAATCACTCCATAGGGAAGACTACACAATATCCTTTTGCATTTTATATTTGCAAGTTTATTATTTATTATTTTGATATTTTCACACTTGGATTTTATCCTGTGATTATGACCTTTGTCCCATAGGTAAGAAGGTATTTTTCTCTACCTTGATTACAGTTGTGATTTCTTCCTTGCTACTCCTGCTGTCATGTCCTTCTTCAAAAAGCCTCAATGTTCCCAGCATTGTTCCCAGCTCATGCTCAGTACCTGCCCTTCTCCCTCAGATGCTTCTGATGTTAATGACCAACAGAAGGTATACTACCTAGCAAGTGGTAGGCACCCACTGGTGGTCCCTGTCACATTTCATGTTAGTAAAAAAGCAAGTGCTGCAGCAAGGCCTTCCCTTGTGCCACTATCTGCCATGTAGCAGGATGAAGTGATGCAGTGGCACAAGGGCCTTGCACAGCCTGGTTGAAAGGCCCAGGCCAGTGATGGGCAGAGGAACAGGGATAACACAACCTGACAGGTCTATACTGGAAAATGTAACCTTGGGTTCATGCTCCAGCATTGCATTGGCATAGTGCATGGAAAAAAAAGGTAGCAGAAATATCTAATATAAAAGCAGACAGATTCTGAGCACAAGGAGCACGAGCAAGGAGAGGATGCTTTGCAAGGAAGGGCAATATGGTGGGGAGGAGTCCTCTTTAATTCATAAATGTGACCCATATAGCCAAGATGTACAAGCAGTGACGATTTCCAGCCAGATGGACAGAGCTGTGCAACGGTGCTTTCTTGTGCTGCATCAATGAACTGACAAAGCATCAGCTGGAGTCAGCCAGGGAGAGCAAGCCCAGACCTCCCCTGGCTGCAGCAGCCACTCTTTTATAAGAGGTCTCTTTCCACTATTTTTGTTTAGAGGGTCAGCCCTAATGCTGATAATGACTTCATCTGAGTATTGCTTTGTGAATTTCACAGTTTTCGAGCATTAGGAAAAAAGATCCACACACTCTACAGGCTCCATGAGAAAACTCATATCGTGTTAAGGGAGGTATGTATTTGATGCAAATAAATGGTGTTCCACCCAGCATTTTGTTTTGCAAATTATCATAATCGTAGCTAACCCCCACAAAATATTCCTGAGGTGTTGTGACTGGTGGGAAAACTTTAATATCTCTCAATCCCAAGGTCAGAGCACAGATCTGAAGCTTAACTACAAGTCTTTGGAAAGTATTATTTGGAAATGTTCTCTGGTTTTTGAAAATCTTAATAGGTGATCAGCAAGCTGTTTACTCATCCACAATTATTTGGGTAAGGATTTCAGTCTACATAATAATTTTATTCTAGCATTGCTGTCCCACAGCATTGATCTCATTATTGCTTTCAGGAAATAGAGTGAGACTTTTTCAGTCCAAAGGCACCAGTTTTTTCCTGCAAAATATTAAGGTTTGAAGACCAAATTATCTTTACGGTTAAATCCCAAAAGCCCAGTGAACACCATGGGACCGATACAACTGGGGTGGGGGGAAACAAGCTCAGGGTGCTGAACAATGCTCCCAAGTTCCTCAGGAGTCTGCAGGATGCCAAGAGCAAACTTAGCAGTTTTGTTGTTGTTTTTTTTTTTTTTTTTACTTGGGTAAGCAAACGCTTTGCAACCCAAACATGGGGCCCTGGCCCCACAGCACCCCTTCCTCTGCATCACACCCATCCACATGTGCCCTGCCCAGGGCAAGGAGAGATATTCCTTGGCTCCCAAGCTGGGGCATCCCACCACACACAGCTGCCACAGTCTCCTCAGGGCTACCACCAAGGTGGTTTTCCTTACAATAGGAGCCACTGAATTAGTAACAGCAGGAATCCTGTCAGAGCAAACTCTTTTAATTGATATGTTTATGGCGCTGTAATGATGGCAGTAAGGCAGAAATAATCTGATGATCCTTAGCTAATTCAATCATCTGGAGCACTTTAGAAAACTGGTCCAACTGATCTAATCATGCTGTGGGAGTAGACTAATGAACCATCATAGGTCAACTAGAAAAACAAAACCTGCCTCTCTTTTTCCCACACTCACACTCTCTCAGAGATGCTGGATGTGGCTCTTTGCTCCTGTTCCTGGCATCCCCTCTCCAACTGCCAAGGGAGTGGGCATCTCTGCTCTGCTTGCTGATATATGGGACTCCAGTGTGTCTCTTCTCCAGGCTTCGAACCTTACACATCTTTCAGAGGCATAAAAACTATGTATCAGGGAGAACGAACAGCATGGGGGGAAGGTGCTAATAATAGCACTTCTCTTAGGAAGTTCTGAGTTTTCTGTGCCTTTGGAGTCATCTGCTCAGAAAAAGAGCTGGGAACACACTGTCAAAATGCATTTTATTTTCGCATTCAGGATAGAAACCGTGTTAGTGAAAGATTACAAAAAGCTGACTGCTGTTTATTTAGATTACATGATATCCATAACAACTGAAAAAGCTTCCCCTCTTGAATATACACTCCTTAGATTACTGGCATGTGCTATTCATCTATACAATCGTGTAAATATTGGCCAAAACTTGCACAGATTTTCTAATCTATAAAATAGACCAGAGGGGAAAAAATCCAAAGGAAGCCATTTGCAGAATGTCCCTGTAACTTAGTCGTGCTTGCAATATTTTCCTTCCGGTGCCTGAAACAGTGGTTTGGTCTAACAGAGGTATATGTGTTCAAAGACCCATTTCTCCTTTGATGTTGTTAAATATGATCTTAAAATATATCACTGAAATTGTTAAGAGCCTGATCAACTTTTACTGCCAATAGGATCTCTTCATTTTATCAGTCCTTTCATTGGGTCTAGATTCCTATTATTATCAGAGAAATAGGCTGAATTAATGAATGATGCAATAACACATTCTAGTTAGTTCTTTGCCATTAAAGCCAAAAAACCCCCAACTTCAGTCCAGATGAGTGACTGAAGCAAAACTGAGGCAGCATACTGAAGGTTTGTGTTAATGAACAAATCTGTATGCTTATTCTAGACAGGTAGAACACAAGCCATCTCCAAGTTAGAAGCTGCAGAGCCGTGACTGAACAAATGAGCCACAAAACAAAATTTGTTTACATGATGTCCAGACCAGACCTGCTTCATGTTCAGCCAAGCTGGAGTGCTCAGAGGCAGCTGTATCTGTAAGCACACACCTCTCTGTGTGCTCTTGTGGATGGGATCCATTAGTTATAAAATAATCTTACTATTTTAAAAGTATTTTTTGTTTTAAAAGAAAATTTATTATAAACAGATTAATTTACTAAATTAAAAATTTATGTAAAACACTATACAATTATTTATTGAAGTCATGGGTTTAGAAACAAGCTTTGCTTTTTATTTTTTTTTAAATATAATTTAGTTCTTAATTTCTTCCATCCTTTCTTTTCCTTCCTTCCTTTCTTTTCTTTCCTTTCTTTTAAACGTTCTTCCTCTTTCTTGCCTATTTTCTTTCCTTCCTTCTCATTCCTTTCTCTCTTCTCTTCTCTTCTCTTCTCTTCTCTTCTCTTCTCTTCTCTTCTCTTCTCTTCTCTTCTCTTCTCTTCTCTTCTCTTCTCTTCTCTTCTCTTCTCTTCCCTTTTCCTTTTCTTTTCGATTTTATTCATACAAGATGGTTCATTTTTCATCCATTCCTATGCCAGGCACTGTAATCAGCTGGCTAGGGTCATCCAGGGACATTGTCTCCTGTGGAGCAGCCCCATTGCCGAGCCAGAGAAGCTGTAAGTGCCTCCTATGAGGCAGCAGCCTCAGCTTTGCCATTGACATACCCAGCAGGGACTGTGGTACACTTTGAATTGCATCTTTCGAGGGACAGTGACTCATACATTCAGGTTTGGTTTGGTAAGGCCCCAATTTTTTCCTCAAGGGATTTTCCACATCTTTTTCCTGAGCCATCTGAATGCCACTGATTGCAGCCAAGCTGCACTGCACCCTCTGGTTTGGTGACCTTACCTTCCTCTGCGTGCAACCAGCTCACACTTTCTTCTAATGAGATTTTCCACCCCCGCCCTTTTGTGCTGTTCTCAAAACATACTTCCCATAGCAACCACCACATCAATAGCCATGGATATCATCTCACACCATGCTGCTGGCTACCAGATCTCCCAGAGTGTTTTTCCTGAAGCTAAAAACCAGAAGACAGTTCTCACTAACAAATGTTTCTCATGCCATTCGTAGCTGGCTCCTCATGGATCGTTCTTCTGACATTTGATGCACTCAACACCGCTGTGCTATACCCAACTGTTGCAAATCAGCCGTACTACTGAGATCCACAAGTGCTGGTATCTGGCTCAGCAGTTTCCACAGGACTACTTGGCTGGCAGGGGATGCTGCCCACAGCTCAGCAACCCAAGCCTTATCTGCCAGAGGCACGTGGCTGTAAATGAGTTTTTCCCTCTTCTGAGCACATTGTGCTGACCATCCTGGGGCTTCCCCAGCTGCAGTAGCATCACTTCCGTTCGGTTTTCCATGCACTGGCTCTGGTACTCCAAGTGACACAAACCCCATTGATGGTGTTCAATAAGATAACTGATGTAAAACTTTTTGTTGAAAGTTGAAATTTCCACCTAATACCAAAAACTAGAGGGAATTATTGTCAAAAGTGGTTGCACATACCTGTGAATCCCTTTGACAATGAACCTTTTCATTTCTATAAATAATTTAAAACCCCTGCATGTTCAATGCAGCTTTTGTCCTGTGTTTGGAAATAGGTTAAGTTACCTGTAGCATATTAGGATGCCACTAGTAACTCCTACGGAGGATAAGCAAATTCAGGGAGTAAATTAAATTCAGTAGATATAACCAATCTATTCCCAAGTTCTAATAGATTTTGCTGAGAAGGCTCTTTCCCATTAACAGCACAGAAGTTCCAGGTGATGAGGAAGAGTGATAACACACTGCCAGGAGTTTCTAAAAGACTATGAGTGTAAACAGTGCAATATACATATGTAGCAGCCTGCCACAGATCCTAGGTAAAATAATGATGTGAAATAAAAATGGAGAATCACTGCTGTCAGAATTTTTTCAATCTGTTTCAGTTACCAGGGGATAACTCTGGTGATAACTGTGGTCTGATTGAAGCATGTGTGTATCTTTCTAGGTGGAAAATAAAAGATACAAAGAGCTTCTTTAATCTATCAGGAAAAATAATAGTTAAAAAAACCTTCCTGGACTGTAAATCCAGAGAAACTCAATTAGCAATTAGGATCACATTCTTACCAGCAAGAGAACAAGTTGCTTATGGAAATGAAGGATTTGCCATCTCTTGATGTTTTCAAGAGAAAATTGGATGCATTTGTAGGAAAACAGGGCTGGGAACCATGGTGCATGTTGACTGTGCAAAAAGAGCTGCTCTGCGTGTGGCAGGGAGACAGAGCCGATGCCAACAGCCCTGTCGCACCACACTGCCAGGCATGGGCAAGCCACCCCTCTGCTCTTCAGAGAGGGAAAAATCCTTCCATCCTAAAATCTGATCTGCTGCCTTTTGGTTCAGATGCTTTAATCCAGGTGGTGGCTGAAATGTAAATGCTTTGAGACGTCTGATGGGTGCTATTTTGGTGAGCCTGCTTCAAATAAACAATTTGCCTTTTCTCAGGGGCTATGCATCCAAAGGCAGGACATGGACACCCTGGTGTTCCCAGCAGTCACAACTGCCCATACACCAGATTCATGTGCCCAACCTGCTCGTGTAGAATTGCACAGGTTTTCTCTGGGGGATCTTTCCTGTGTGTCAATGTGACAGAACTCAATGCACTGACTGTTCTGGCCTTGTTTTTCACCTTTCTCTTGGGCACCTTTCTCTCAACCATTTTCTGTGGTTGTCCAGAAGTTTCATTTACATTATACTTGTTGGTTTTGACCTTTTGCAGCAGGTTTTAAATTTGCTACAAAGTATTGGGAATGTCTTCAGTAAATGTCCTTTCTAGCCAACCATTGCCTGAGCGCAAGCTGGTTCCTTTCAGTTCAGCACTTCTACAAAGCCAAGGGCTTGTGTGCAGTGATGGCAGCATCATGTTTTCACTTTTGTTTCTGCCTGTTAGAAAACAGAGTTTCCAAGCTGCCTTTCAGCACTGCCCCACCAAAAGCTGATGATTTGGCTTCTTTGTTTGCTTTAGTTCTGGTTTTATCATCCTACTTCCAACAGACAGTCTGTGGACTGGACAGAAGTGGGAAAACATAACCTATACCATCTGTGGCCCCTGAGGGTCTAATGACATCTTACCTCAGAGCCAAGGTGTTCATCCCATGCCAAATGAACCCTGGTGATTTCTTCTGCTCAGTTAGCTGCTTCCCAAACAAACTGTGTGACACTAAATGCTCGCTGTGCTCAGCGCCAGGTATCTGCCAAGCCAGGAGCCACGTTGCCTCATCCAGACTCCATCTGCAGGGAGGCTGAGCCCTCGTTTTGTGGAGTGGAGGGAGGATGACAGAAACTAGAGGAGCTCCAAGTAGCCCTGTGATGCAGCACATACAGCCTGGCTCTGGGCCAGGGGGCTGAAGGAAACGCTTTGCACTGCAAAGAACTGAGCTCTTGTAGATGCAAAGAGCATGTCATTTTTTTTCTGGATGCCATTAAAACTTCCTCATTTGTGCAAGCTGCAGTAGAGAGAATTGCTTTTTTTTTTTTAAGGATTGGAAATGCTGAGGACTGTGTGGCTGTAACTCAATCTGCTTGTGTCCATCACCTGAAAACATGCATGTAATTATGCCCAGGAGTATCCCTCTGGGGCCCCAGAAATCACCAAGCACTTGGTTTCTTGGAGACTACTGGCATGCCATTTGAAGGGGCTCTGCAGGTGTATTGGGTTTGCATGGATAGGTTTTGGTAGTGGTGGGGGGATGGGAGGCTACAGGGCTGGCTTCTGTGAGAAGCTGCCAGAAGCTTCCCCTATGTCCAACACAGCCAATGCCAGACGGCTACAAGACAGACCCGCCGCTGGCCAAGGCCGAGCCCATCAGTGACAATGATAATGCCTCTGTGATAACATAAGAAGGGCAAGAGAAAAAAAACTGCATATTTTGCAGCTGGAGAGAGGAGTGAGAAGATGTGAGAGAAAAAACCCTGCAGACACCAAGGTCAGTGAAGGAGGAGGGGGAGGAGGGGCTCCAGGTGCTGGAGCAGAGAATCTCCTGTAACTTGTGGTGAAGACCATGGTGAGGCAGGCTGTCCCCCTGCAGCCCATGGAGGCCCATGGTGGTGCAGGTGGAGGAGGCTGTGACCCCATGGGAAATCCATACTGGAGCAGGCTCCTGGCAGGACCTATGGACCTGTGGAGAGAGGAGTCCATGTCAGACCAGGTTTGCTGGCAGGACTTGTGACCCCACAGGGGACCCACGCTGGAGCAGTCTGTTCCTGAAGGACCACACACCATGGAAAGGACCCAGGCTGGAGCAGTCTGTGATGAACTGCAGCCTGTGGGAAGAGAAGAAATCCATGGGAACAAACCTTGTGGACAAATGTGAAGTGCTGGGAAGTGTGGACAAGAGCCAGAAACAAAAAAACAGATTAATACTTTTAATACTGATGTTAAACTTCCAGTGATATACCTGTGTGACACTTGGAATTTCCATGCTGGAACCTGGGACTTTGGCAGGAGGATTTCTTTGCTGGCGAAGGGCAGAAACTCGGCTGACATTTTCCACTAGCATTAGGAAAGGCCTTTGTGATGGAGAACTTCACCACCAGAGCTTTTTCATGTCTGCCTTACTACTTTTCTGATAAAAAGATTTTGTAACAACAATTTAAATTTCAGGATCTGCTCTTTCATACCATAAATCCATGTCAATGCTAATTCATATTTTTTCTTAAATAACATCTGGCTGAAGTTGAGTCATTCTGGCAGGAGGATTCAGAGCTGATGAAGTGGCATGCTGCCACTTCCAATGACTTTCAGTCTTGTTTTGTGCAGGCTGGGGGATGTGAGAAAACACAGACGTGGCAGTTTAGCACAGTTTTTCCTTACCAGTGAGCTCAACTGTCTTCTGTCCCTAAATCTTAGTACATCTTTCAAAATGTGCATTGTGAGTCCCAGTCTTGCTTCTCACCTGACACATTTAAGGTTTCTATGAGAATTATGGGTCTCAGTAACTCATTAAAACCAGTAAATTAATAAATCTGTAAAATGGCCTGAAGACCATGATGCTGTCAAACAACTGCAGCCCATTCACTAGCCGGCAGTTACCACGCAGCTGCCTGCTGTCTTGTGATGCATCTGTCATATCAGACTGGGGCAAACACCAGTAAGTACTGGCCCCTCAATTGTGTCCTTGTAAACGTGTCCACCTCGCAGTAGCAACTAGCTGTGTCTGGCAGCAGCAGCAGCTGCAGGACATGTTGGCAATGTCCCATAAGTACCAGCTCATCCCCATCTGCAGTACCTGGTGGTGCGCCACAAACGGGGCACACTGTGTGTACCAAAACATAGGTATGTATCTTTTGTTCTTTTAAGGCTGTTTGGTAGAATAAATTGCTCTCTTTCCTCACTGTTCTTGTTCTTGCCACAACAGGACCAGACAGGGTGGTGGGGCACTTCCTCGGTCCCTCCGCCAGAAGTGGGGTGGCTGCAGGCACTGCCTCCTCCCCTGGCGGAAAGCAGGTCCCCCAGGGACAACTGAGAAAGGCCTCTGAGGCCACACCACCCCTAGAGACCGCGGTCCCTTGCCACTAACACCAGAGAGTGTGGGCAGGGAATGGAACACACGTCTGAAATGTACAGACTTTGGGGGATCAGCTGCTCTAAGGGGGCAAGTTGGTTCCTCAGTAGCTAGGTGGACTTTGGGACCATGTTCAGCTCTTGCTTTACAGCTGGTCACTGCTCCAGTAAATCACCTAAAGACTCTTAAATCTGAGTATGAACAAATTAAAAATAGTGTTTAAAAGACATAGTATGAATTTTGGGAATTTAATGTAAAAAAAAGGTGAAGGAGGTTTTCAATTTTTCCCCTGTGCTAGTGGGCACCTAAATGACACATTCTCCTAGACCTTTAGTTGTCTAAGCTGTTTCAAAAGCTCAAAACACAACCAAAACAACCAAACCAAAACAAAACCAATCTCAGAAAAAATGAAGTGAATGAGGTTTTTAATTTGAAAACTGAAAACAGAAAGTTCTACTCTCCAAAGACCATAGAATTAGAGAGAAACACGAAACACAAAACACAAGTCAGAGGCAACCCACCATGACTGTGGTGAGCTGGGGAGACTGGTGCAGCCCCAGCTGCCTCGAGCACATGGTCTCCAAAGGCCTGGACTTTCTTCAAGGAGCTGGAGGAGCCCTTTGCCCAGGAGTAGGCAAATGTCCTAGAAATAGAGAGGAAGCAGTAGCTGGAGAAATGGACATACCTGGATGGAAGGGCTGCAGCTGTATGCCATGAAAGAAAGTTTAGGTCTGTGTAAAAGACTGTATTTTAAAATAATGTATCATAGTCATATCATGTAACAGCCCCTGGCTGGAACAAGGCAGGTCAGGGTTTTCCCATGGCTGCTCTCTCACCTGGCTCCAATGAGGTCGCATGGTAATCACAGATGTTTCTCTGAGATCTCAGCACCCCAATGTCCTGGCTAACAACACCCACAGTGTGTTGGGGTGCTCTACTGCCCTGCATATGCCAGAGAGTAGCCTTAAATGGCACGCTACAATATGAATCATAGAATCACAGAATCATAGTGGTTGGAAAAGATCTTTAAGATTATTGAGTCCAACCATAAACCTAACACTCCCAAGTCCATCTCTAAACCATGTCCCTAAGCACTTTGTCTACCCATCTTTTAAATACCACCATAGAAGGTGACTCCACCACCTCTCTGGGCAGCCTGTTTCAATGCTTGATTACCCCATTGGCGAATAAATTTTTCCTAATATCCAATCTAAACCTCCCTTGGCGCAACTTGAGGCCATTTCCTCTTGTCCTATTACTTGTTCCTCGGGAGAAGAGACCAACACCCATCTCTCTACAACCTCTTTTCAGATAGTTGTAGAGAGCGATAAGGTCTCCCCTCAGCCTCCTCTTCTCCAGACTAAACAAGTCCAGTTCCCTCAGCTGCTCCTCATAGGACTTGTGCTCCAGACCCTTCACCAGCTTTGTTGCCTTTCTTTGGACATGCTCCAGCACCCCAATGTCCCTCTTGTAGTGAGGGGCCCAAAACTGAACACAGTACTGGAGGTGCGGCCTCACCAGTGCTGAGTACAGGGGGAGGATCACTTCCCTACTCCTACTGGCCACACTATTCTTCATACAAGCAAGGACGCTGGCTTGGCCACCTTCTTGGCCACCTGAGCACACTGCTGGCTCATGTTCAGCCGCTGTCGACCAACACCCCCAAGTCCTTTTCTGCCAGGCATCTCTCCAGCCACTCCTCCCCAAGCCTGTAACATTGCATGGGGTAGTTGTGACCCAAGTGCAGGACCCAGCACTTGGCTTTATTGAACTTCATGCCATTGGCCTCAGGCCATTGATCCAACCTGTCCAGATCCCTCTGCAGAGCCTTCCTACCCTTGAGCAGATCAACACTTTTGCCCAATTTGGAGTTGTCTGAAAACTTAGTGAGGGCGTATTGAAACCCCCCATCCAGATCATTGATAAAGATATTAAACAGAACTGGCCCCAGCACTGATCCTTGAGGAACACTGCTAGAGACCGGCCACCAACTGAGTTTAGCTCCATTCATCACAACTCTCTGGGCCTGGCCATCCAGCCAGTTCTTTACCCAGCAAAGAGTACATCCATCCCAGCCATGAGCGGCCAGTTTCTCCAGGAGAATGCTGTGGGAATGGTGTCAAAGGCTTTACTAAAGTCTAAGTACACCACAACCACAGGCCTTCCCTCATCCACCAAGTGCATCACCCTGTCATGGAAAGAGATCAGACAGTCAGGCAAAGCTGCCTTTCATAACCCCGTGTTAACTGGGCCTGATTCCCTGGTTGTCCTGCACGTGACGTGTGATGGCACTCAAGATGATTTGCTCCATCACCTTCCCTGGCACTGAGATCAGACTGACAGGCCTGTAGTTGTTCTGATCATCCTTCTGGCCCTTCTTATAGATGGGCGTCACGTTAGCTGGCTTCCAGTCAGCTGGAACCTCCCCAGTCTGCCAGGACCGCTGATAAATGATGGAGAGTGCCTTGGTGAGCACTTCCACCAGCTCCCTCAGTACCCTGGGGTGGATCCTATCCGGCCCCATAGACTTGTGGATGTCTAAGTGGTGCAATAGGTCACTAACCATTTCTCCTTGGATGATGGGGGCGTTGTTCTGCTTCTCATTCCTGTCCTCCAGTGCAGGGGTCCATGTATTCATGAGTTCATGAATGCCTTTGGCTAGGTGAGGAAAGCCTCCAACTGCCCAGCCCAGTACTTGGTTTAATAGATGCTGGCAGGGAGGCAGGGAGGAGAAGTAATTTCCTGCAGATTCAGAGTGAAAGATTGCAGGGCCATGTAAAATTGCTTAATAGTTTGCTTTAAACAGAATGTTAAATAAAAAGGTTGCTTTAAATACAATGTTAAATTAAAAAGTTGCTTTAAGTAACATTAGGCAAGATTGGCATCAAATATGTCAAAGAAACAGTAAGAAGTTTTTATTAAATAGTAAATAGCAAAAGGAAATGTACCTTTCTCTGCATGGCAGGGAGGAAAAGGAACCGATCAATAGGGGACTAATGAAGAATTAAATTGCCTCTGGCATTGCAAATGAGAGCTGTAGAGAAGTGTACATATAAAATTCAATTTATAAGGTCAGAAATGGACTCATGTAGCATGCAAAGAAGTGTCATCAGATCACGCTTAAGAGATTAAGACTATTTTAACTGAACAAAGACCTCCAGCTGGAAAAACCCATGGAGAACCTATGTTTGTTTCTTGGCGTTTTCAGCATTTCTCCGAGGGAAGAGAGATTCAAGAAAAGAAAGGTGTGAGCAGGTTTTCCTCAAAGGAAGGTTTCCACTTCAGATTTTAATTTCAAAATAGTAACTGATGCCAAACAAACTTTATGGGATTTTTTAGACTTTTGCTGATTTTGGTTTTTAACATTTTGTTCTCTGTTTCACAGATGCTGCTACAACTGGAACTGCTGCATACTTGTGTTAAACTGTTCCCAAAGTATTTCCAGCCCAAACAGAAACAGGAAACCCCAGTAATCATAAGGAAAACTTTGTTCTAATCCAGCCACAAGGTTTAGGTGCTTTTTCAGTTGCTTATCTAAATAGCTCCTATTATCTCGAAGCGGATTTTCCAGGATTACTTATCAATGGCAGTTGTGATATCTGGAGGCACGAGACTGTTGCATTTGTTTTAAATTCATTTCAATTACTAAGGCAACATATCCTGTGAACCAAAGTTCAAAGATTTGTACTCTTGCAAATGAGGATATGTGTGGTGTGGACTATGTCTAAATACAGAAAAAAATTTCAGTCTGGATAGATCTGTTTCTCTGTCATGGTGGAAAATGTAATCCTAAAGGTACATTTTTAGGTAGGTTTGTCCTGAGATAGAACAATATCAAGTCAAAAAACCTATATTGACTTATGCCCAAGATCTTCTCCAGTGCTGCGTTTTGCATTTGAAAATAAAGATTTAAATTGGATTCTTGCATCTGTACTCTTGCCACATCCCTCAGAAGGCTGATGGGACCTTGAGTCTTTCAAGTTTGCTTTCTGTAGTGCTACAATAGCACGTAGAGTTGCCACTATCATTAACAGGTTCAGGATGAAGCAAAGGGGTGAACTCTGGTTGTTTCTAGCACTAGCAGAAGGGAAAGTGCTGTAACAGGCTCCTTGCAAGGATGTAACAACTTGCACATTAAAGACATGGAATGTCTGAAGAGAAAATCAATCTAGTATTTGATGCTCAATATTTAGTCTAACTTATGTAATATTATTATTGTAACTCAGTTTGAGAGATCACTGTAACTAAGATATGAAGCTTACACAGGAATGAAAATATTTCCTGCCTGAAAACTGAAATAGAAGTCCAGATGGTACAAAATGGCTTTAGCATGACAGAAAATTGAAAGCAGCTTTCTTTTTGAAGGCCAAAAATAGATTTTCTTGAGTGGAACATTATTAACTTCAGCATGCGGGGTTTTTAATTTTTAAAAATTATCTCTTTCTCTCTCTCTCCCTCTTTCAGATCCTTTTTTCCTATGCCTCAAATTGCCTAAACCTAAACACAGTCAAGGGGAAATGAGTCTAGACCAAAGCTATTGTAAATGTGTGGAAGATCTCCCATCTTTAGCACAGGAAGACATGAACCTGCTGGACTGGGTCCAGAGGAGGGCCACAAAAATGATCAGTGGGATAAAACACCTCTCCTGAAAAGAAAGGCTGAGAAAGTTGTTCAGCCTGGAAAAGAGAAGGCTCCAAGGAGACCTTATTGCAGCCTTTCAATACTTAAAGGGGGCCTACAGGAAAGACGGGGACAGATATTTCAGCAGGGCCTGTAGTGATAGGACAAAGGGTAGTGATTTTAAGCTAAAAGAGAGTAGATTCAGACTATAAATAAGGAAGGAATTTTTTATTTTGAGGGTGGTGAGACACTGGCACAGGTTGCCCAGAGAGGTGGTAGAAGTCCCATCCCTGAAAACACTCAAGGTCAGGCTGGATGGGGCTCTGAGCAACCTGGTCTAGTTGAAGATGTCCCTGCTCACTGCAGGGGGGTTGGACTAGATGACTTTTAAAGGTCCTTTCTAACCCAAACCATTCTATGATTCTATGATTATATTTTCTCTTCCTACAATGAACTGCTGTCTGTGCCCTAGTTTCACCTGCATGAACTTTAGCAGAAGGATGAAAGGTGAGGCCCATGCAATTTGACCTCCACCAGTATCCCTATTTTCTCCTCTGAGGCGAGCATAGGCTGACCTCACTTAGGAGCTTTCATTATCCAAACTATTGATCTAAAAGAGAAGAAATACTATTTTCTTTTCAGTTGCAAGGTCAGGTAAGCCCAAGGTTCTTCTGGTTATTGTTGAACTGAGAAGCAGATAGTTGCACATGAATTCAACTGTTTGAGCTTCTCATACAGCAAAATTAGCTAATCCATGCCAGTTTCGTGAAGCTTGTTATTATAAAGGATCTAATCCAGTTTTCACAGCATATTTTGACACAAGGACCACTAAAACCTTTCCACTGGAAGTGGACTGTACACTCAGCTAAGGCCACTGGCAACAGGTGCCTGCTCTTACTACTTCCTGTCGAGCCTTTGTAAATAGTCTAACAAATCCAAGAAGTTCCAGAATTGAAAGTAACTGATAGGAATGAAAGGTCTGTTCATCCTCAGGTGGGTGAGGTGCTAAGTCTGCAGTCTGGCATTGCTTTTCCTCTAAAATTTCCCACAGCAAAGCAGCAAAACACACATGGTGAAGTCCGGCTACCAGACCATGAGTAATTTCTGTTTGACTCAGTCCTAGGATGGTTTGAAATGACCAAACTGTACTCCATTGCTCAAAATTACCTCTGATCCCAAGGACTGATCTATAGTAAATGTGACATCAATATTTAATAAGAGAATTACAGGGAGTTGAATCTGTCTTATATACTGAGTAGATCAACAGAAAAAAAAAAATGCTATACAGTGAAGGAATCAACATGGCTTTTAGAGTAAAATCTTTTGGAGTTATCTGAAGACATCAAAAACCATACAATTAAGGATGAGCTAATCATCAAATCTTTTAACAATGTCTGTCCTCAAAGTGCATTAAAGAAACTAAGCAATTATGAGTATAAAACTAGTAGAGTAATAGGAAATGGAATAGGTGTAGACCTCCATAAATGTCTGTAAGTGGTCATTAAAAGTACGTGAGGAATTAGGAGACACTTCTTGCGGATGATATTGAATTATTCACAGTAGTCAAAGCCAAGTCCATCAAGAGCTGTAAAAAGATTTTGTGAGAATACCAGTAAATAATGCAATAGCTGAAGAAAGTCGATACTGATAAATACAAAGTAATGTAAAACTTTCCCTAATTACACATTCACAATAATGGTCTCTATATTAGCTATCACTACCCAGGAAAAAGATCTTGCAGTCACTGTGAATATTTCTCTGAAAATTTCAGCTTAGTTCAGGGTAGTGATCAAAAAGCTAAACTGAATCTTAGGAATTTTTAGGAAAGAAACAGGGAATATAAAGGCAACGCCATCATGCCGGAATGTACATGCCCCTGGAGTGACAACAGTGTCCAGTTCTAGTCTCATCAGGCCAGAGGGCCTGTCCTAGAGCTACAGACGTGTAACAATGGCCAACAAGGACAAAATACAGAAATACAGAATGGTTCCCATAAGAGAAGAACACACACTCCCAAATAAAAAAGAAATAGCAAGTAGGTTATTTGAGTTAGTACGGAGCTCTAAATTGAAGTAAGGGGCAAGGGATGAAGGAGGATAATTCTCTGTGCTGGTGGTGGGAAAGATACTGTTGAAGCATGAACATCCCCTTGGGCTATAAAAGAGAAATCTGCACATTTTATCACCTAGATTAGGCTGTCCTGAATTTACCAAGTCTATGATTATATTTTTATTTGTAATCTGATTGCAGCTTGATAACAGTTTGGTAACCATATTTCTCCTGTATATGATCAAATGTTTAGTACAGGAACTTTTCAAAGCCCAAGGAGTAAGGGTAACTTAAGGGTAAGCTCACAGTTTTTACAGACTAGTTGAATTAAAGATTTAAATAATATCATATTTTAAAAGACAGAAAGTTTTACAGTTGGGGCTTTCCTGAAGTTGATATGGTTTCCATATTAAGTCACAGTGGATTTCCCTCCAAGTACTCATCCATTCACCCACCTGAACCATGTAAACATTTGCCACTAAGAAGATCCTTCTGCAATAGGTTCCACAAGTTGATTATCTGCTGCATGATAAACTCCTCCTTCCATTTGTTTTGTGTCCTGCCAGCTTTCTCTGATGCCCCTTACTGCAGCACACTGTACTGAAAAGATCCAGAGTGTCAAAGCACCATAGCAGTATGCACCCAGCCTGTTGCCATGTATTTGAGAAGGACCATAATTTTAAAGAACATAAATAGGAAAGGAGCAGAACAGAAAAGGAATATGAATAATACTTTCTCTCTAGTTAGCAGGTTTGGTGCATTAAGAAAAACCAGAGTCTTCTGATGGCTGTGGCAGTGCTATTTCACCCCCAAACCAAATGGAAAAACAGAAGTGTAATTTCAATTGTAATTATTATTCAGGCAATATTTCTCCTGACCTAACAGCACAGTAAGAACATTTTGTTTCAAAATATGTCTTTATTTTCTGCAGTCATAGATCTATCATACATTAGCTATTTTGCCTAATGTACTGCACTTGACCCTTTGGTCTAGTTGAAATACTTTTGCCCTGGGAGGGTGTAAATTACTGAGATTGCTTACCTGTGAGAAGGAGACCTTGCTCATGGCACCACATCCATGCCAAGCAGAACCGCATGACTGCTCCTCCCTCGGCTGGTGGCCATGGCCTCTGGGCCTCCCAAGTGGCAAGGGATTGCAGTGCCCTGGTTGAAAAACAGAGCCGTCCACTAACTTGTTGCTGGGAACGTCCTCCTTACCACAACAGCCAAATGTTTCTGATTCATCACGGCTATAAAAGGACAGCTGTCAGTCTCAGTACTTAAGTGCTTTGGGCCAGGCCTTCTATAGGATGCTAAGAACCATGGTGTAGTATGTGCTTTGCCATCCCTGTGCACACTGTGGGTACAGATTCAGAGCTGACAGTATTAGGGCATATGAGCATATGACCCTAATACCCAATCCAAGCCACTCAATATTTTACAGCCCACCTCTACTTCTGTGAGATCTGGGACTATACCAAATAAAGCTCAATTCATTATTGTTAAACAGAACTGATTTTCTCCCTAGCTCATTAATTCACTTATCATTACAACTGTGTTTTATTACCATCTTCTTATGTCTCTTCTCTACTCTGGAAATTATTTTCATTTTTTGTAATCAGGCTGGTAATCAAGGCCTCCAGTTCCAGATGCAAGCTCCCACTCACAAAATCCCTGCAGTGTTGATTGCTGGAAACTGAGAGGATCTGGCAGGGAGAAAAACACACAGCTGCCCTCTTACAAGCCAGCAACAAGGATCTTTGCTCTAACTCACTCCTTACATCCACATGAGTAAAGTTGATGGGGAAAAATTGTGTTTTGAAATAATATGCTCATTCGTGTAAACTGCAGTTTGATATGCATAATATCTGTTAAGACAGGGGATAGATTTTGTATTCTCATTTGTCCCTGAAATGCTATAGGAAGGAAAACAGTCAAAAAGAGAAAAAAATTGTTGAGTTTCTCTAATTTTTTGTTTGTCATAAAAACTGGGCTGATTATTCTTGCACGATTTTATGCATAGTGATTTTTAAGACCATAAAAAGCAATAATGTGACTTGTGGAATGAATTTTGCATTTGAAAATACGTTCACAGGTTTACTTTGCCATTATTTAAATGTGTTTATCCCAGAGGCTCAGCACAAGTGTTTCAAAAGTACCCACTGTTTGCCTAAGTCTATTTTCATTTCTGTTAGTGTAAATGTCCCACCTTGGGTATGGTTTTCCCGTAGGCTGTTAGGTGACTTTAGCTCAGTTGGGCAGCAATGGCATTTTCAGTTTTTAAACGTGCTCTAAAGCAGTCTGATTAAAAATAGGGCTACTTTATACATCATGCCAGCAGCCCAGTCTATAAAAAAATGCCTAATAAATATTTCCTTGTTCAAGTTTGGGATTCTACTTCTGTTTGTCCTCTCAATACAGAAATCCAGGTGATGAAAGACCCTCCTGAAGGTTACTTTGTTTTTAAATTAGTTTCTCTAACTTTGGTGTCTCCTAGCCCAGGTGTGCTTAGCTTCTGGGTGTGCTGCCACTCTGAGCCTCTTTTTCTCTCCAGTAAAGCACCTTTTGGTGCTCACATGTATGGGCAAAACCCCTTCTTGTCATGCAGGTGACTTACGTGACATGGGCTTCTGCAGCTGCAGTAGAAAGTGAAGAGAATACAAGTGATTATGTGAGGCTAGCCCCATGCATGACTATGCAGGAGTCTGAACCTGAACTCTCAGGTGAGACTCTTTGGCCAGTGCCTTGTGCATAACCTAGCATGCCCACTCACACCATCAATAAAATGCCTGGATAGCAGCTAACCCATTGTAACCTTTGTCTCTCTGGTTTAAGAAATGGTTTCTTTTGAAGGCTTCTTAATTTATTTGTATGATTTTAAGGGTAAGTGCTGGTAGGATACCAAGTTTCTTTAGTATCTGGGGAGCGTAACTCAGCTGCTACAACATGTTCACACCAGACTGTGCTAGGTCTCTGTTGGACTTGTGTTTATTTTTAATCTGGTCTTATACAAACCTACAAATCTAAATACCATGGAGTGTGGAGGATGAATTACACAAAACAGCCAAACGTGAGCATTTCCATGTGGCATAGCCCCCACCAGAGGAGCACTGCAAGATGACTCCCAGGCAAACCAGAGAAAGGGAAAGACTATGTGCGATATGGACATTTTCTCTGTGTGTCAGTGTCCATCCCCCTAGGTTCTCATTTGATTTTGGCCATATGCCTCCCATGCCTCTATGGCTAACCCTCTGGGGCCTGTCATGGCTAAAGCAATCTTCTCTTTGGATTTCTCTAGAGTGAGAAAAGGAAACAGGGTAAGAAAACACCAAACATTTTGGCTGAGCCAAATCCTATGGGATTTCTTTCAAGAATAATGATTAACAAATGTTAGCTAACACTTTTCTGAAAACTCCTTTTTCTAATTCTTGCAAGAACCAGTTTGAGTCTGGAATATTAACAGTAACATTAATCCACTCAAGCATAAGCTAATGCAGTATTTGGATGGAAATGTCTGGTGGTTTGGAGAACAACTCACATGACAAGTGTGGACGTGGTGAGGCTGCTGGTCGCGTTGTGGCTGTGGGGTGATGTGGTGCAGGAAGGGCCAGCTGAGGCTGCACGGAGCGAGCTGTGACCCACATGCCAGCACTGTCCTGATTGCCAGGGTACAACCACCTCTTAGTTCCTCTTCCCTTTCTGTGACTTTGCCTTCTGCTCACAGTAAAGCTTGGCCAGCCCCTGTCGTGAGTCTCCCTCTGGCTGGGGGTTAGCTGCTCACCTACCCTGGAGACAAGGTACTGCTCTGACACGGCCAACCTGCACAACTCGGGTTCAGGCTGCTGAGAAAGATGTGAGACACTGCAGAAGGAGGTCAGCAATGCAAAATTACCAGGAATCGCTGGGTTGCACGGCTGGTGCACCAGTAGCGGTGGAGGGGGTGGCAGGCGGCAGCTCAGCACCGAGGAGGCTCCAGTCCAGGAGACTGTGGAAACAGACCCCACTCCTCCTGTTTGATGCCCACCTGGCCACCAGAGAGACTTTTTGGTATGGAGCATGCTAATGTTTAGCTTAGTAGTTTGTCAAATCCCATTTTTTAATGTGTGTTATAAAATAAATGATCACCTTATGCTTTTGAGTTGTGTATGTCCTGTCTGCAGAGCCTCTTTGTGCCTCGTTAGAGATGTCCAAACTGACTCAAAAGAGAGGCCATAACAGGTTTTGAGCTAGGACCTACTTGTGTTCACCTTCCCAGCCCAGGTCTTCCTGTGCTGCTGGGGCAAGTTGTTCACCCAGCTTGGCAGAGCACATTCCTCTTCTCCACAAAGACAGGAGACTCGCCATGCGCGGTCTTTTAGTCTCTCTTCATGACCCTGGTGACTTCATTGACTACAGAGGAGACACTTCTTCCCTTTGATCCCATGGCCTACAGCCTCTGTTACTCCATCAGACACCCTAGTGTAAATTATTAATGTATGTAAATTATTAATCTGCATTGATGGTCCAGAAATGCTATACTAGTAAAAACCCCAGAAGCTTAATAAGTAATTATGAAGGAGAATCTTCACAGTTACCACTGTGAAGATGGTAGATGAAAGTGGTCTTCCAATAGTCTGAAGTTACAGGACAGCAACAAGACAAAATTATGCAAATTGATCCGTGGCTCCTCTGTGCATATCTTTTGTATGACCTGCTAAATCTAGTGATGTCCAGTAACATGTATTTAGTCTGTGTTACTTTGAAAGCAATAAAACCTCATATACTGAAAATGCAAGATGCGTCTAGTATATAACTAATTAATTTAATCTCCAGTTTTTTAAAAAGTGCAATTCCTTTTTTATAGTCTTCTTTTAAGCTACAATTAAGTGGGTGTCCACAGCATTTCAGAGCCTTTCCTGTATTTCTAGAAAAATGATTACTATGTCTACATGGAAAATTATAGAATACATATGTAACAAAAATACCAGGTAATTTACAGTAAATGTTAGCTTGATGAGCAATGAATCTATTTCTGTATGTCTGCTACATCTACCACTAAAAGTAGTTTCAGTTACATGTTTCCTTGATTAACACATTTTTGATAGTTGAAGTGTAATGGAGCTATATTAGAGACCTGTCCTGCACTTGAAGTTTTGTCAGGAAGGGTGAAGTTAAGAATAGTTGGATTTACTAAAAAATTAATCTCCTTTTTCCTTTTTCCACCTTTACTTTTGAGATATCTTCCTTACCTTTGCACAATTATCCATTTAGGATGTTAGTTCAGCCATTCTCCACGTATTCCCTTGTTAGTAATTGTTCTACAAACAAGAGCATCCACCCCGGTGCAGGGATACATCTGATTTTTAACCATAATGGTAAAGCAGCTTTTAATTTGTCTGGTTATTGTATTTGCTTGATGGCTCTGCCTGGTTTTGCAGTGGATATTTTTTGGTAATTAACCTAAATAAGTTTGCTGATATCACCTATACAAAGAATAGATATTTCATTTCCTCTTACCCATGATCTGTATTCCAATTTCCTGTGCTTCACAAGCATGAAGTGAGGCAGCCGGGCCTCGATGCTGCAGGCATCGCATCCAGCCATTTCCAAGCATTCAGCCATCCATTTGATTCTGGAGGAGGGAGTTCACTTCCCATTCTGCTCTGCTGGCTGGCAGCATGCATGCCCCAGAATTTCAGATTATTTGCAACTAATTTCTGTAGCTCTCTGTGCACATTGAAGGATTGGACTACTTAGTCTACTTTGATTTCTGGACACAGAAGTTCAGTGGACCTACACAACAATAAAATGTAGTAGTAAAAGTTGCTCCAAAGGCAAGCTTAATTTCTGTTTCTTTCTGCCCCTCTAGAGATCATCTCCCCGAGCTTTGCCTTGACTTTGCCTTGACTCAGCCTCTGTCCTGCAATATTTCTTGCAGCCCTTCACTTCAGCGCTCTGCCAGAGCGGTATTTCACAGCCACATGCTCTTTCAGCCTTCCCTCTCAGATGTATCTGACTGGAAAATGTGACTGGGAAATGGGACATTTGCCTGTACAGTGCTGCTGAGTGACAAACACAAGTGTGCACAATCTGACTGACCAGATGCAGAGAACACTATCATTTTGCTTCATTTCATCCTTTATTCTTCTAAATGTTTGGACTTAATACATCTTTTTTACACTAGCAGCTACCTTCAAATTTTATCAGTAGCTGCTGGCATTTCTTCTTGGCTTTGTTTTTCTGTTGCATTTTTGTTGTCTGAGTTATGACTGAAGTTAAATCATATCAGCATGTTTTCTTCTTCTCTTCTGATTGTTTCAGTGGCTGAAGTTTTCTGAACTGGGGGAAAAAATAATTAAAAATAAAAAGGATTCTGAAAGTGCTATGGTTTCCTTGATTTTTAATTCAATTTGCAATTTTGCTAAAATAAACCCCCCACCAGAATCGCGAGTCAATCCTGACCTCAAAACATCTCTGTGTTTCTTATCAGAAATAAAAACTCCTTTTATTTCAAATAAACTTCTGCTAAATCCTCATGTGTGATTTCTCAATCACCTTATTTGAACTACCCTAATTATTCATTTTTGATTGATTTAATCCTTAATCACCAGGAGCACAAGGGGGGCTTATTTGCCAGAAATGAGGAGAGTTCCTTGCAAAAACCAGTTCCACGTCCCACTCTCTGCTAACGCATCTTGAGTCCCAGAGTCACTACACAAAGCGGGTACGGAGCAGTGGGAGCAGAGACCAGAACCCAGCAGTCAACCTCCAGCTTCTTGCTGCAGAAGTTTTGCTTATCAATGCGAGTGCCCTTTGTGCTATGCCAGGAATGGCAGGCGTATCACTTTTTGTTGTCCTATGTACTGTTCTAATTATTGCTCCACTACGAGTGCGTTTCACTTCTCAGCTCAGCCGTCTCTCAGGACTGATTTTCATTCAGTACAAATGTTCTCATTATAAAGACTTAACATGAGGAGAATATAAATGAGAAGATGAGTGCACGCTAAGGACTTGCTTATACAGAAACTGTATTGATCAAAGGAACAGCAGAGTAAAACACATGTCAGCATTAAAGTGCTCCTGCTTCCAGGGCTCAGACAGTTTCCTTTCCCATAAGAATGGGGTGTCTCCTTCCCTCTGAAACCAGGCCAGCCTCATGATTTTGTTCAACTGAAATCAAAAGTGCAAAGCATTTCCATAGAACATTATGGTATGGCACTAATGAGCTCTTTGAAAGCAAATGCACTTTCATCAGTTTCAGATATTACTCCTTATCAATATGTGAAAACTTATGGAAGAATCAAAATTCCAAAAGTTTTTCACAAATTGAATTACTACATGATCATGACTTAGAACAATTTCCATAAAGTTAAAATAACACTTACTTTATCCAACTGCTCACTAATCACTCAGCTGACCCACTTACTGTCTGGGTTCTGGGAGGCTGTATCCCTCAGGAACTGCTTTTGTCCGGTGGTTTTAGGCCATCTCTGCTACCTCAGGATCAGACAGCAGTCATCTCCAGATGAAGACCTCATGGAGCAGCCACACAGACCCTCTTCTGACCTCTGGCAGTTCGAGTGAGACCAGAGGTTTCTCTGCAAAGAAACCAGCCTCTCTGGGATTTCAGTAACGACCTTCCCTCTGCTCCAAAGGGATGGAAACAGCTGAAAGCTACGGTAGTGATTCAGTCCCTCATTTCCTCTGGGATGTGGAATGGCTGTGGAATGGCACATTCCACAATGTGCCATTCACAGCTGAACAGAGGCAGAGGGCATTCACAGACAGAAGACTGCTTTGGAAAAGATTCTGCAAAACAAAGTCCCAGGCTAGCAGCAGAGTGAAGCTACCCTCAGGCATCCATCCAGCTACCAGGCTCCACCTGAGGCAACCGGATTCCCTCCTGGCATCCACAGGGCTGCAGCTGGCTCTGCAGGTAGTATTTGATCTGCAGTGAAAAAGTTTCAGTTTACGCTTCATTTCACAAGCATACTCTCAGAGACAACTGAATTTGAGAAGTAAACATGTGTTTTTATTAAACTTCAACGTTGAAGCTCTGCTGAGTGCAGAGCTGTTCTATTTTTCCTGCTCGCTGACTACATAAATGTGTAGGATTTCTCTCAAGACTTTCATAAAATAAGAATTCTAACAAGAATATATGAGTCAAGTCTAGACTGACAAAAATGAAACAATATCATTCTTGTCACCAGAATGAAGCATGGTTGGCACTCTTTGATTCATGACACACTCACATGGCCTTTAGGCTAAAATAGTACACACAAAATTGTGCACAGTTATAATCAGAAACTTCTATAAATACATAACATGAAGGCTCTTGAATCCTAACTTCCTGGTTATATAACCTTGCCATGAAGTAGTTTTTTACCACTCAAAGCATCCTACTTACTTCAGTAGGACTAAAGGCCCTACTGAAGCCCTACTACAGGGCACCATCCACTGTAGGTCCCAATATCTGTATATGTGGGCACAGCATCTGAATCTGACCTTAAGCTCCAATTCTTGTTAGATTTATATTACCTCCAGTCAATACAGGAACACTATTTAGTTTCCTTTTCACAAAGATCTTGATGAACTTTTATCTGCTGCATTACTATCTAGCTATCAGAGTGAGTATCCTTATGCCATGTTCAGCCATGCTTGGAGATACCGGTTTCTACAACAGTCTCTCTTCCTACATAAGAGAATTGGTGGCTGTTGGTCAGGACTTACATGGATTTACTGATCTCTCTGGTTACTCTTAACCACCTCTGATGCAGCTCAACAGTGCAGACAATTTATGCCAAGGGCTGCTCAGATATTGAATGTATGGCTTCTGCAACTTTTGTGCTCTATACCCAGACCAAGAGTAGATCAGGAACAGTTTATCAGTGGGTCACAGGCAGTCCAAAGACTTCCAGCTAGACTAGTCCTGGAAGCTGAGCTACTGCTTTTAAACCTCTCACAGGCATCTCTACAATGAGCAGTGTAGAAATACTCCTGAGTATGAGCAAGCTAGAAGGTAGAATTGAAAACAAAACATGGACAAACTTGCACCATCTGTTTTGAAATGCCAACACTTTCCCGGAATAACCTGTGCATCACTACCTCAAGACATTCCCCAAAAGTGCATAATTAAAAAGCAGAACCGCTGTCTGAAAAGAATTTATGAGTGTGAGGAAGGCAACACGTTTGTTCTGGTGTATGTGGCTCAGAGCTGCACACCTGTCTATGTTAGGTTCAGTCTCTGTGTATCTGCATTCTCCAGTGCTCATCTCCCAGTTCCATACGTGAGATTTATGCTTTAATTTGGTAGCCAAGTTTCACTACCAGTGGAAAAAAAACAGTAATAAAAAAATAGAGAAAATAAGAAGTGTTGTCAGAAGAGAATGAATCTAGATGTGGGATTTTTTTTTAATCCTATTTTGTTTCCAATTTTGAGTAACTTAATAGCGGTCTCTTGTCAGTACCAGAAATGAGGGCCATGGTTGGCATTTTAAAAGAACATGACTGGTTTAGAAACAAAAGCCCTGTTGACCATTGTGGGTTAAAACACCTGAAAAATCAAAGACAGGTTTTAGTCACTTAAACATAGGTAATTGGTGTCTTTTTAGAGGCTCTGGGGTATCCTCTAGCCCCCAGTCCCTGACCCAGGAGAACACGTGGCGCCCACTCTAGGGCATCTCGAACGATACAAGCTGCCTGTGCTCAAGCCATTAAGTTCCCTATACTTCATTTTTTCACAGCTGCTATTCTTGATGCCATCCCTAAGAACTGTGTCTGAGCAGAATCTTTAACAACCAGGTCACCTATCAAAGTGCCTGGACATAAATTCAGTGATTAATTTCTACAGTTTTACTTCACAGTTACAAGCTGAATGATATAAAAAGGCATTTATTCATGGCAATGACTTATATGGAGGAATGGGATATGACAACCTGAATTTCAGATGTAATACAATAAATTGTTTTCCTGTTTTCATAGCTGACTGTCTGGTTTTGTGTTGTCATTTGCAAGTTGGATTTAAATTTAAATAGCTATCTCTGAAAAAAAATAGTACTTACTAATGTTTGATATGACAAAGAAAATTATTTTATATAAGGCTACAGTAATCCCAGCATCTCTCCTCAGCCTATGGAATAAGGCAACACACTGTGCTCAGAGAGTCACTGTGCAGGGATTTACAGATCCACTTGTGAAAGTTTAGGGTTTTTATTTCCAGTGATGACAGCAAATTCAGATTTTTATTTTTTTTATTCTAGAGCAAATTGGAGTCTAATTGTTAAACTCAAAATCAGTTTTTGAGGTTGAAGAGTAGATATAGACCTCCAGGAAGTTGTGCTAATATGTCCCTCTAATCCCACGTTGCCCAGAATAAAAACTAATCTCTACCATTTCAAAGTTTTTCTATTTAAAACAATAATGACTTGAGATTATCTTATCTGCATGCATTTCCTCATACGATTTCAGCACTGAAGCTGAACATCAGTATCTTGGCACAACACCCATAATCAATTTAACGGCGTGATTCATACGAGCACTGTTTCTGTCAGGTTTGTTACTTGCAAAGTACTTCATTTTATTAAAGTCTACTTGGAGATGGGTGAAAATGTACATACAGTGCAAACAAAAAAATACTTTATTGTGAACATGGCATGTATGACACATATTTCAGAATATACTCTTATATATCAAATGAGAAAAAAATAAGCTCTGACATGTAAGATAAATGACCAGTGCTTGAGACCAATGAAGAATATGCACATAGCTGTTCTAGGAGCACAATTCTGACATCAATCACAACACATTATCATATAGCATTTATGAGGAGAGGCAATTTGTTTATAAAAAAATCAAATATTGGACCTACTCCTGCATTGTTGTACATCCAAAGCTTCAGTGAATCTTGCAGGTGTGTGGAGGGAACAATGAGAACAATCTGACACCCCACTTCAGGCAGCAGAAGGCAGATATGGAGGAAACATTAAAAACAAAAGACAAATACACCGTTCTACAAAAGTAAAAAGGCAAATATTATCCCAAGGAATATTATTATTTTCACAAGAAATCTTAATTGCAGCATCCTGACTCCATTAAAGCCAATGAGAGTCTCCCATTGAGATCAGTGGAGCCCGAATTTAATTCTGAAATTTAAAACATTCTTGCATTAGTGTAAACATCATCAGAAACAATGTCAGCATCTATACAAGTATTCAAGTGCTGTTAACAAAAAAACAGTGCCAACCTAAAATGCCAGTACATAGCCAAAAGGCAGATAACTAAAAGAGGTTTTTCCAAATATACATTTTAAAGTATTTAAAAACATCAATTTTTTAATATTTGTATATCATTGCGAGGGAAAGGATCTATGAGAAAAATCTGAATTATTTGCAGTAATAAAGGAAGGGCACAGTGTTTGCTCAGATTTACTCGAAATCAGTATTTTTTCACTTTGGTGTCATGACATATAGCTGCACATTCAAGTGTGTTTCAAAGCAGCGCTGAGGAGTGGCTGTACATCATCATTATGAAATATACTCATCTGTGCAAATATTTCAGCATGATTCCTCATGAGCCATTTATACCCATTCATATTTTCAGTAAAAAAAAAAAAAAATAAAAACAGAATGGAAAGTTTTTTGTCTTTAAACAACTCAATGAGATGTTACATCACGGCAATCATGCATTTGGAGATCCAGAGTCAGTACAACTTTTCCATTTATTGTTAGAGTTGTGTCTGTCTTCAAACAGTTCTTTGCTAATTTTTGTGCGGATCTCAGGACTGGATAACAGCTCCTTTATCTGATTCAGTTTGGATAACAGGGCCCGTGTTTCTCTGTGCAAAGCTTTGTTTACTAAGTTTGCTTCATGGCTCTTTCCTGGAGGAAGAGAATGATATAATACATTTTATAACAAATAATGTAATTTAGAATCGTTAATGTATGGACATAAAGAGATCATATCTGATTTGGATAGTATTAAGTGCTCAGCCTTTTGCCCATATCGATTTTTTATAAAAAGGTACTTTGTCAAAAAATATAATTTACATCAACAAATGCTACCAAAACTTGAAGAACAGTAGAGCGTCACATTTAAGAGAAACTCCTGCCATATTACATACTGTGTAATAGTATCTGCAATGAATATCTGTAGTGGTAATTTTTAGCTTGGGGTTGACTGCTGTTGACTAGGAAACAGCATGTGCTCTCGCATGGAGCAAGCAGCCCTGCGGCAGTGCCAAGCCCCGGGGCGGAAGGCATCGCTTCCACGTATGGCGAGGCCTCTTCCACGGCCACTCACGACAATCCGATCAGTTTCTCTTCCAAAGCAGGGAGGGACTCTTGGTGTCGAGAGCCAGTGAAGACTGGAGCCGCTTGCTTCACCACTCTTGTCTTTTTTCCACCGTCCATCCCTCCCAGCATTCAACAGATTTTCAGCAGTGCAAGCACTTATTAAACCAGAAGACCGTGTCCTTTGATTCAGAACAAACTTTTGATAAGAGACTCACAAAGCAGAGTGCCTGTCACCCAGCACCACTTAGCAAATTTCAGTGGGGCGCTGGGACATGTTTTTGTGGTTATTCTTGGTGGGACGTTTGCTCCCAGGCTTTTTGCACAGTGTTCACTTGCTGTTATCATTGTCGCTCTCGTTCTTACAGTCGCCCGCTGCCGCTTCAGTTTTCACGGGGCTTCCATCAGTCTGTCTGGTTTTGTTTTGCGTTTCTTCTAAATACTGCTGCACAGCCTTCAGCACCGCGTTCTCCACCAGCCTTTTGCTGAGGCTCACCAGCTCTGCATCATCTGGCTCTGCTGCATGTTTTTCACCTAAGCGTCACAACAGACAAGAGAAGGAATTCACTGCCACAGAAGGATAGTAGCTGTAATAGTATCAGGAGCCTCTCTCTGTCTGAGCTGGTTATTAGCTGCCTCTTCCTGATTCTCCCTCCTCAAGCTCTGAATCAAAAGTGTCTCATGAAGATGTATACAGTATATCAGATGAAAAATATTTCACTGTTCATCTTTATTGTAACACTCCAGTAAAAGCCACTGGCTAATGCTATGAGCACCCGCTCAGCTTGGAAGAGTAAGCATGCAAATTTAATTTCTTCTGGCTAGCATTCACCTCTGCCATCTAGGCAAAGGTGAAGAACATGGCACACAATGAATTTATGTTTTAGCAGCATTCTTAAATTTAGCTGCCCATGTTTTGTGATTTTGCTTAATAAATCTTAAGTCTTCTATTTATTTATTAATTGCTTGTAATTCAAGAGCTTCTTAGGGGAAAAATGACTAAAATACTCTAAGTGTGGGTTAGAAATTTTTTTTTCAAAACAAAGTGTAAAATTTGGAAAAAGCATATACTCCCTCCCTGTCTCTCTTCTGTCTTCTAACTTAAAAGCTCTAACATTAAAGGAATGCAAGTTCCAGCAGGCTATTCTTAGATACCTGCTGATAAAAGCAAGAAGCTGGTATTCCCCTCCTTTGTTAGGAGTTCACATGAATAAACCTATACAATGAAATAACTGTATACATAGTGAGGATTCTCATACATCATTATATGTATTTTGAAATTGTACTTTTCCATGAATCATTTTCCTGACAAACTATATAGCCTACTACAGCATCCTCCTTTTATGAAGAATGCAATTCAGTAAAAGCAGATTTATTGTCTGACTCCCATTGGCCATGTAATTTGCCACTTTGCAATTTCTTGCACTATGTAGATAATGGTTTCCCCCCGTCTATATTTAAAGGCCATACTTTTAATGTCCTTTTCTGGAGTTAGCATTCTGCAACCAGTAATAAGAAGCTGCTTAGTCACACACATCTGGTGAAAGAGATACTATTGTATGCTCTCAGCACAAAGCTGTGCACTGTTCAATTATCTAAATTTGCTCTTTTTCATGTATGTAAATTTATTCAAGTTTGCTAGCACATCTAGATTATAGTTCTAAAAGACTTTTATTAGTCTTCCTAGTGGACTGTGCAATCCAGGAGTGATTTCACTGAAAAAACAGAATTCATAGGGGATTCAAGGGGGAGAGGTAAAGAAAATTCTTCATTTTCAGAGGCAGTGCCTTTATTAGCTGTTAATGTGATCATCTCACTCTGGAACAGCAAGACAAACCAAACTCTTCCAGTTTGGGCCCCCACAACACTGTGACTGTGGGGAAGGAGGAACTGCGCTCTCCAGCTGAAGAGCTGTCAGACTAGACCCGAGTAAAGCATTTCAGTGCCTTTTGGAAAAAGTTTTGAAAAATATTCTTAAAAGTATTTTAAAAGGCAGCTATGGGAATAGCTTTGGTTAAAACAAAACTTAAAAAAGAAGAGGAAACATTAAAAACGGGTTTGGCATTTCCAAGAATAAACATTTTAGGTTAATATGTGAGTCCGAGGGAGGCACAGGCACTATTCCCAAAACCACTCAAACAGCCACATACTCCACACTCTCCAGCCACTGCTTACTGTGTTCCTTTGCTATCTCCAAAACCTGGGAGTAAGCCCATCTTTTAACCTACCTAGAGAAGGGACTTAATTCAGGCTCTTATCTCTCAGGAGACCTAAACCACATATGAGCAGCATCTCCTCCCACCTTTTATGAACTGATCTCACATGCTGCTTTGAATGCAGCCCTTTGACTCTAAATTTCCTTTGCTTTTGTTAAAGATGTTCAACAAATGTTTTGGTTGTCCTAGTCTATTTATTCGCTACAAAAAACCCCAAAAAACCCACTGTAGCTTCCAGTTGTAGAGTTTCTTATTTTTCAGAATTGCTAGTGAATCACAGAAATTGTTACTCACACAGCTCTAATGATCTGTCCACGCAACTCTGAACAAAATCAATGGGAAATATGGTGCTCAGCCACTCTGACACTTGACCCTGTAGTACTTAATATGCAGAATATGACTAATCAGTCACAGAGGCCTCCAGATAACACAGAACAGTAGTGATTACATTTACTCAGAATGTAATTTTACTGGTAGTACATTATGTATTATTCTCCCAGTCTAAAAAACGACAGAGGTCTTCTCTCATAAATATTTTCTGCAAAACAATATTCACTTAACTATACATGCATAAAATCCATATATCTACTATTGCATTTAAAACTGCAAATTAAGTAGATAGCTCACTGTGTAAGCAATTTCTGAAGCATGAAAAAAGTCAGACTACTTAAAATCAGGTTTTTTTTAAAAGTACAGTTTATATGGCTACAGAAGAATGTTTTGGGATTTTTTTTGTTGCTTGTTTGTTTACTATTTTGAGACATTAATGGTTCACCAACAATTCAGAGTTGAGTCTATCGTGCCTCCTAAGTGGCTCTGCACTCCCCCTGGGAAGACACACACAGGACGTGGCTGATGTGGGAATGTGAACGTGTGCACACCCCTGTACGCAGGGCACCCTTGGATTTATCCATCCGGCCACCTTGGTGGACCAGCACCCGGGGCCGTAGGATTCACTCACGGGCCGTTTATATTCCCAGACTCCCTAAGCAGCAGTCGTGCGAGTGTCTGGGCAATGTTGAGGTTCACTGCCAGGGTAGTTGTATGCTGTTGTGTCATTCCTATTCATGACTGTTGACAAAAAGAAGTAGGTCATGTAATAATAACAGTATTGATCATCTATATTTACTTGAATATTTAACACACATACATGTCCTGTTTGTATCTCTCTCTCTCCATGCTGCTTCTGCTGCTTGCCTGCTTCTTAGACGTATACAGTTCCTTTGCAGCAGGCAAATGCTCTTTGTGTAGACTGTCTTACACTATTATCAGAATATCAATAAAAAGTCATTGCAGATATGAATGTTTGAGATTTAAAAAGGAGGTTTAAAAATTGATAATTGCTTTGTTTGTAAACTCTTTTCTGAAAAGAGAACAGATATACCACATGCCCTGTATTTGCACATATGCCATGCCGCTCAGTATAGACTGTGTCACTACTCTATTTCTGTGCCTGTGAAAAAAAAGTAACTTCCACTGCCTTCTCCCGCATGTGGATCAGAATAAAAATGAAAAAAAAACCCCAACCTTTTAGTTTTGTTCATCCTAGAATTCTCTTCTTCCTCAAATTTTGGAAGATGAAAACAAATTCATACTCTGTGAATGTACCTCAATGCATCCATGCTGAGCAGTGGTTTCTATTACTGAAACTGAAGCACACCTATTGCCCTGAAATGACCACCATTTTTTACAAAAGGGAGCTATCAACTGCACAGAATTACTAAAATATTACAACACCCAGGCAGATGCAGACTATTGCAAGGCTGCTGTGCCCGGCTGCAGCCTGTGGAAACATCCAATTTTTGCTACAGTGCTTTTGTGTCTACAGAATCTGATTCAAAATTAAATGAAATCTCACTGACTTCCATGGGAATCAGATGAGGTTCCCACACCTATGTACTAAACTGCAAATGTTCTACACATCAGACCAATGTGTTGAACATTTTCTTTACTGAGGACTTTCAGATAAATTTGGTAGGCTGTATACATTAACAGAACTGTAGCATTAAAGAAATACCATCCCCCTTTGCCCTGCAAAGACAGTGAGTCCACAGTCCATAATAAATTGAATAAGAAGCTATAAGCAGCCACCAGAGCATATGCTTTCCACCCTTGCAACGGACTGTGAATGAGCCAGCACATTTGTCCTGGTTTTGCTAGGACAGAGTTAATTTTCTTCTTAGCAGCGAGAAAAGCTGTGTTTTAGTTTCAGTGTAAGACTTGTTATGAGAGGAATGTTGATAAAGTACCAATGTTATCAGTGTTTGGCTGGTTCACGGCTGCATTAGGACTGGGAGGGAGAAGCGCAGTGAATAGCAAACCTCAAACTGGCACTTGGATGTGCCAGGGAAATATTCTATATCATGTCTCATCATGTCAGTGTATGAACCAGGGCTGACCGGAAATCGGGGGCATTCTCTCGGGGATCGCTGGGGCTCACTCTCCCAGGGTTTTGGTTTTGGGACTGCCTGGGCTCCGGGATCACTGGCTGGCATGGGCTGGGCATCGGTCAGCTGATGGTGAGCAACTGCACTGTGCATCACTCATTTGTATATTCTGTTATCACTGCTGTTAGCATTATAATTTTATTTTAATTAGTAAATAATTTTTATCTCAACCCATGAGCCTCCTTGCCCTTTTCCTTTCAATTCTCTTCTCTACTCCCTGGGTGAGGGGGAGAGGGTGAGAGAGCAGGCTGTGTTTGGCTGCAAGGTGCAAGCCAAAAGGGTGAATCCACCCAAACCACAACAACATTCAACATCATGGTTTCGAAGTAATGAACACAAATATCAGCCCATATCTAATCAACACAATAAGCAGAGACAGGAAAGTCACAGCTCTGAACATTTCCTAGTTAATTAGCAAGGACTTCCATGAAGTATCTCTTGAGTGGTCACTTAAGTAATTGGCAAAAATAAGGCACTGAGAGGAAGGGTGAAATTACAATCTCAATATGACAAGATGACATTTGTGTTGCCAGATGTTCCCACCTGATGTTAAGCACAATGCGCAGTGTAGCTCTCCGCTTGGAAATGTAACAAACTTCTTAGTTTTACATTATGTTGCTCTATAAATACAGGACTGTCTAACAAGGCAATACAGGCAATGCCAACCTGTCCTTCATGACAAATACATGGGTTTCTAGTTTGCCGGGAAGTTTTTTGGTTTTTTTTAAATTTGATTTGGCTCACCTTGGAGTAAATTCAACAAAACCAGGAATTTATAATAAAGAGGAAATTAAGGGTGTTGCAACTATTCAGGGAAGTGGTGCTCTTGCCAGTTTCAGTGATGACAGCACAAATACCTGGCAGCTCCCTTCGAGTTGGAAGCTTGGCAAACATGGCAAACATTTGTTTTGTTTCAGAAAAAACCCTTTGAAGCTCAGTGATCTAAAATTTCTGATCACCTCTAACTATAAGTGGAGAAACAGGATGTGCTCTGCTAAACTTCCTCCTACAAGCTCTGAAGGATGAGATGCCACAGGCACTAGCCTTCAAAGCAAGCAAACAAAAAAAGGTAACTGAGAGTCTACTCCTGGCATACCAGGAGGTCTGTTAAATATCGTGGGTTTATTTTCCTATTAAAAGAGATCTGCTGACAGAGAAATTTCCCGACTCCCTTAATGTAGTTTAACGCTTAAGTGCAAGGAATTTTTGAGAAGTCTAGTGTGACAGGAAACAAAGATAATATAATGGCTGAAGGACAGAAGATGGCTTAAAGAGCTGTGAGTTTTACTCCATTTTCTCACTGATACTCAGGCACAGAAACAGCCCAAGTTACAAAAGTGGCTTTACATAACCAGGAACATCCAGTGGGCGCACTGATAATGGGAGAACCAAAACATCCAGGCAGAATTATTCACCATCCACAGTGCTGCCTGGTGCCAGCAGCTCAAGGGAAAGGGTGAGCAGAAGCCACCTGGGCCAAGCTAGCAGGAAGAGCAGGAGAGTTCTTCCTCCCTCCAGGACACAGCCAATGGGGAGCCTCCTGCTGTCTCAAGAACCCAAGAGAGAGACCAGGCTTCCTGGCTTCCCAAGGGAAAGCTGAATTCTGGAACAGGACAGACATGGCAGTCCCTCATCTTCAGTTCTCCAGAGATAATACTGAGAATGTAACGCACTGTGGGAGACAGCTTAGGTTGCTTCTCCATCAACCTTGGGCACCAGTGACCACAGACAGAGCTGGATGGTCTTGAAAGTAGAAAATCACCCTGCTAGGTCACTAAGCTGAGGGAGGTGTAGGCCCAAGAAATGCAGCTACTAACCAAAAGAGGATATACACAGATTTTAATTGCCGAAGTCTGAATGTGTTACCAGATCCCAAAAGTCCCTGCTTATGGACCAGTCAAGCACGAAAATCAAGTGTTTACTCACAAGTGTGATGAGTGAAGTAATTTAATATACATTCATCTCTCGTTACTGTTTCCTATCCTTCTTATATTCTCTGTGAACTTTAATTTCATTTCTTTAGGATTCATCTGTCACTATACAGCTTCCAGCGGGACACTATTTTGGCTGAGACTTCTTCATGCTACTGGCAATTAGACTGAAAAAAACAACCTTTTTGGACAAAGATATTAAACAAGTGTTAATAAGTTTATCTTAACAAGCTGCTCCTCCTGAGTTCAGAAAAAGATTCCATACAAACTCACACTATCAAATAGTCTCTCACATAGTATGCATATTTCCTCAGGGAAGGCAATTTTGAATATAATTGTAAATTATGGAGAGAAAAGTAAAATTTTAATCTAAGTGCATTTTGATTTAATTATTTCAATTGCAGTAACATGAGTTGTGAAACACAGCTGCGTACAGCTTGAACTGCAAAAGGAAGATGAAATCTTGTCCAAGAAAGATTAAGTATAATTGCAATTTAAAAGTATTCTCAACAGTGTCCATAAAATACTGTAATAAGGTGCAATTTTTATGGACAAATGTCATTTGCAAGGTGTTTTTAACATCTCTGTAATCGTACTTAACTAAACCCTAAATCTAATGGAAGAAGGTTAAAGTCACCTCTTTTCGTAGTAGCATCTCACCTAGGTTTGAACTGGTATAACCACATTCTGAAGTTGTCAAAAATCAATGGGTCTAATCCTTTTTCCCCAGGATCTTGCATGAAGGAACTGAATTCACTTCATCAGCTTCTTGCACAAACCATGAGGTTATGTATTTTTGAACATAGTAGTAGTATTGTGGCTGTCTTTCGTTTCATGGATCAAGCCTACAGAATCTGACCAAATTTGTTAACAGCTTTAGGAAAATGAATGTAACACCCTTAATTTGAATGACATTTAAAAAATGACTTATCATGGCACTTCCTATCTTAATCCCCTTTATCTATTATATATTTTGCCTTAAGTAAAGTATTTAGCTTTATTCTTTCTTTCCTCCGTTTTGCTTGCACATAACCTCCACTTTAAACGTGTTTTTTAAAGCTAGAATTTGATGTAAGTTTCCACTGTGATTCTGTGAGACACATCTGTATAAATGTTCACAGCTCTACCACATATAGGTTTATGAAAGGTTTGTAAATATGAAATTTATTTTTAACACTTGGAAAGTTTAGTTCATAAATGTCTAGAACTCTCTTTAAATGCTCTGGCTCTGAACCCTAAAACTACGGGTCAAGATCTTCCTCAGGACAAGCTCTTCCCTAACTGTAATCTCTCTTTAGAAGCTCAAATATACTTGCTTGCAAGAACAGTCAATCCTGATGTCTAAAGAAAAAATATTCAGGTAAAAGAAGCAACAAATTCAGACATGTGTTTGCTCATAATAAATTGCTCTGTGTCATGGGGTTTTTGGGTCACCTCAGCCACATGAAATCAGAATAGCTGTAGTTAGAATTAAGAACATTGAAGGTATGACTACAGTTCACTTAATCTAATTCACAAGAACCTAAAAATTGTTGCTGCAGTGTAGCATAAAGAGAGATCACTTAATGAAATCTGTGGATGAAAAAAATTGAAACATTACCATGTCATAAAACTAAATTTAATGCAACCAATACACATAAAATAAGCAGACTTTATAATCTAGGACAAGAAAAAAATGGAAGAATAAGAATATTAGAGGACAACACTCTTTTTTTCCATCCTATTTTCTTTACGAATAGTGCATATATACTAAGTTGATGAAGAAGCACCTAGTAATCAAAATTAACATTATTCTTCATTCTGCTTCACCATTAGAAATCTAGAATAATTGAGTCCTGATTATTTGCTTAAACCAGTGGGCCTTACTGTCATATCCTTCCTGTGCTAAATGTCAAACAGTTGTAAAAGCATTCTGTGAAACAACGTAAAACTCATGAACAACATTTCCCTACCTAATAGCAACACTTATTCCACAAGAGTAATTCCCTAGAGCTCTTACACTGCACTCTAGCACAAGAGTAATTCCCTCTCTCTCTCTCTTCCTCCATATTTCTACTTCCTCAAACCCAATAAGTCAAAGCCTATTCTAGCAGCACTTCCCTGAAATCAACAAAGAAAAACATGTCTGCTATGCCAAAAACTTTTACCAACTTACACTCCATGCATAACGGATTGCTCACTACCATGCCTTAAAATTTATGGTTCTTTTCTTTTCCACTCCTTTTTACATTTGCAAATTTTATCTCTACCTATACAGTACACACAATTCCATCCCTTCCTCTTCAGCATCCTAATAATTCTACTTCTGTCCTATTAACATCAGTGGAGAACTGTTTACTTATGTCAGCTGGTCTCTTGGTCCTTTATTTCTATCAGGCTAAGTAGTTCTAATTTAAAGTTTCATTTTTGTTTCTTCATCCCCTCTTATTTTAAACTAATATTTTTTCAATTTTTCTCCAATTTAGAGTAAAAGAATATTGGATATTCATGCCAAAAAGACTTTTTGCATTTCTCTTCACTACATTCAGAACCAACTGTGAAATCAAAAGCAGGTATTTTTTCTTCATTCCAGCAAAACAGCAATTCATTTGATTCCAAAGCTCCCTTTCCACACAGAAAAGTTCTCCCACATCTATGTTGGGCTACAGAGGCCAAGAAAAGTTCATTAAAGGTGAGAAGAAGGAAAGATGGCAATGGTTCCTCTCAAGAGCAAATGATATCACTCACGATTTTGAGGTTTCCTGAGATGGGTAGGTGCATACGACAGTTGCATGACACAATGCAATGTGTTTTAGCTCCGAGAACGCAGGTATAGCTAGACATCAGAGGGTTATGCACTGTTACCGTGCAAGGCATCAGAAGCAGTAACCTAGAGCATCTGAGAATTAGCCTGCCCTCACAGCAGTACCACATCCAGATATTCCGCTGCTGATGTAGGAGCTTATACTTGGACACATCTTACCACATTATGTGTTTTTATCCAAAGTCTAACCTTGTAATATCTATTTATTTTACACCTTCTATAGAGATGAGGGCTAGAAAAGGACCAAGGGAATGAAATTCATCTTTCAAAGCAAAATGATGCATTTAATTTAGAATAGAGTTATTATTCCTTTGCACTGAAACAGGCATTATAGGGAATGCCTCCATGATCTGGGCTGTGTTACACCTAAACCCTCGGTCCTTACTTCCCCTAGCCCTCCATCCAAATGTTTCAGTCTATAACAGGGAACACACAATGTGTGAACAGGGCACATACACTGGGTCAACAGAAAGTAATATTTATTTCATTAAACCAGAGGATCAACAGTGTTACAAAACATGCACACACTACACCAAATTTCATTTTAAGAAGAGAAAGGTAAGCCCAGAGTTTAGAAGGGCATTCAATCACTAGAACTCACCTTAGTCACAGGTTATATTTTGCAGAGCTACAAGAATAAACTTTTCATTTTGTGCGGGAAAAAAGTCTCACATTCTGCTAACAATGTGTATGTGAAAAGTAAAAGGGGAGTTGAAAGAAGAGTGGAAGAAAGGAACACGTTTTTGATTGCATTAGGGTATACTGAATGGTAACGGATTTTAAAGACAGCAAAACATGTTACCCATTTGCTGATTCTCTTCAGCCACAGTAAGTGCTACAGAAAACATGCCTGATACTTAATATATTTTTGTTCAATCCTCGTGCTTTGTACTAAAGTGGAAAATTGAATAAAATACCATTTAAAAAATTATTGCTATGACGTGAAACAGAATGAGTAACATGATAATAGACCATGGCATAAGACATTTCTCCTCTTAGCAAAAGGATACAAATTCTCTAGTGAGAGCAAATGAATTATCCATGCCTGAGGATTTTAACTCACAGGGAACTCGGCAAGTGCCCAGATGAAGTTCACCTGAAACTGGCAGATATTTAAAAGTATTAAATCATCTGCAGAAAACATAAATTTAATGGTGGATTTTGAGATTTTGGGGATTGGGATCCAGAGGGGATGTGTAATAAGGACTGAATTTTCTCTATATCAATTTAGGACAGCAATTCCTAAGATTCATCAGAGTTACAGGCAGGGTCAGGAACCTGACGGAAGTTCAGCTGTGTTCACTAACATCAGAATTATAAGTCTAAAAGCACTTTCTATTGTAAAAGTTTGGCACTGCCAAATTTTATCACTGGTACGCAGTACTTTTAGCTACGTAAGGCCCAAGGACTTAGTCTGTAGTTAAACGTTTAGCAATTGAAGGTATCTAAATCTTAAACAATGCTTGTGGCATCCCATTCATTTTCCTTTTGTTAAGGCAGGATCATTTCCTAGCCCTTTCTCCATACTAAATTCCATAACATACACAACCCTATACCCCATATTCCTCTAAATCCCAGTCTCTTCTGTCAATCCTACAGTTTATGGAAACAGAATCACGGACATTTCAGGAAGAATGAAAATGATTAGGTATGAAAAGTTACTAAACCAGCTGCTGAACAAGCTGCCAGTACATCTTACTACAATACTTTTCAAGATGTCTTATTTTCCCCTTATAATAATTCCACAAATACTAACAGACCAGTGTCATCTAAAGGACAACCCGTCACTGGCCCAAGGACCTTTGTTTGCCTTGTTTTCTTTGTTTGTCTGCATTAATCTGAAAATCTTGGGTCACAACATTGCAAAATGCAGAGACTCTCTGCAGTCCAGCATCTGTCACTGACAGGAAGCTTTCCCTGAAATATATACAAAATGTTCTCTCTTGTTCTTATTTTGCATGATGCAATAGAAGTAATCCCATCCTATTTTAACAGTTGCTTAATCATGTTAACCAGTTCCTCCTCCTGCCTTCTGGCTTTGTAGCTTTTTTTTTTTTTCTCAATCACAGACTGGTTTGGGTTGGAAGGGACCTTAAAGACCATCTAGTTCCAAACCCCTCTGCCATCAGCAGGGACACCTTCCACTAGACCAGGCTGCTCAAAGCCTCATCCAACCCAGCCTTGAACACTTCCAGGGAGGGGGCATCCACAGCTTCCTTCGGCAACCAAGGGTTTTTTTCCCTTCCTCCAACTCCGCAGCTCCCCAGGCATTTCCTGGAAGTGCAGCCTGGGCTCCTACTTTGCATTTGGAACATCATACTCTTTTGAAAATGTAACCCTTCCTTCAAAGGTCTTCCACCTCTGCTTCATGATTGTGCCTCTTGGGCTTTGAGGACAACAGTTACACTGATCTTTCCAGTGCAGATTTAGCTAGCACTGCCTGCATGTCATTTCCACTACAACGCTGTAGGTCTGGCAGCACCTGCTCTTGCAGGAGGGGAAAAAGAGAGAGGGTTTAGGTTTATTTTTTTCCTTTCCCAGAGGTGAACCTTTTCCATAGATTAAACCTGTTTTACTCCTTTTTTCAAAAAGGACCAAGTGCAGCCTCCTGATCATTCCAGGTCAGTACAGAAATGCCAAATTTGAGAGTCTAATCATTTGTCCAGATTTAAGTTTCTAGAAACTTTTAATGAAACAGAATAAAATAACTTATTTTCTCTTTCTTAATTAGGTGGTATCTTTACGCGAGGCTGTGCAGACTAATTTTTTTTTTCTATTTTAATATTTTAATGGTTTCTGGAATAAAGGTTAAAACATGCCTGCCTTCTTCCATGAATACCACCCTCCATTAGAAAACAAAGTACTCAATTAGCTAGCATTAAGCATCATTAATAAGACAGTGAAAGAGAAAAAAAAGCACATTTAAAACGACAGGCTAGGAAGAAGTAGGCAGCTGCCACATTTTGGTTCTATAACACTTTCCCACTCTCAAGTATAGCTATTCTATTTCTGTAATAGATGTTTTTTCCATATATTACAATTTATACATTGTGAGTGGCTCCACTCTAAGCTCACAGGGATTAGGTTACAGTAGGACTTGTCATACAGCAATACAATAGGTCGAAGGAAACAAGTATCTAAATTGGGCTGGCTGTTCACATCTAGTAACAAAGAATGGTATTTAATGTTTAGCATGTCACACTTCTTATTGGGCTGTAATACGGATGCTTATGTATCACTTCTGAGCAGAGAAGAAAAATTCAATTTAGGTTCTATGTTGACATTAGACAAAATGTCTGTCCTTGCAGTAACATGAAAAGCATCTCTGAAACCCAGTGTTGCATTCAGAGGTACCTGGCTATGTTTACACAGGTGAGCCAGTGCCAGTACCTGTTCTTTGGCTACGAGGCCAGTTAGCACAGACCGGCTCAGGTCCATCCTATCCAGCTCTGCTGGCCTTTGAAACGGCCTGGCTGCATCCCAGCTGCCTGCTGGGACTGGACTTGGGTTGGTGCTCACTCCGGACCAGTGCCCAGGAGCTGCTGCAAAGGTGCTCTTTTGCCAGGGCCAGAACTGGGCCCAGTAACAATTTGTGAGCGTGGGCAAGGCGGTCCCAGTGCCCAGGCACAGCCCCAGCCTCCCCTTAATCCAGCACGCAGGAGTCCAAGACATGCAGAGTGGAATGCGGAGCCGGGGCGTGCCTGCAGGTAGCAAAGCTGAGAAGTACATTGAGCCAAATTCTGCATTCATCAAACCGTTACTTCTGTGGATTTCTGCTGGCAGGGGTTTTGACTCCAAAGCAGCCCAGCAAAGTGAAAATAGAAATAGGAACTAAGAACAGTTTCAGAGAGTAATGCAGTAGTAGCTGGAGCAATGTGTGTGCCAGAGGACAGGATTTGGCTTGTGACTCCAGTACAGCTGTAGGAACAACACAATTTTCATTTCCTCTTCAACTACAATGAAATCTAACTGCTGTAGTGCTGATTTAATCTCCAGAAGTAAGGAAATGGAAAGGCAAAATCCATAACTCTAAATATTTAGACTTTCTGATGCTTTTTACTTTTCAGGGCCAGTCTTACAGCACTTCGGAAAACCACGCTGCTCCTTCTACTGTTTGGTGAGTAACAAGTGGCACAGTTTATACAGTGAGTTGAGAGGCACCGTGCCAGAGTATACATAAAACTCAGTAAACTGAGAAAGGAGTATATCATAATGATTTCCATTATACAGAATAAGATATTTTGATGTTGTTCATTTGGAATACGGGGCAGCTTTTAATATTATCTGATAGCAAGGGCCTGTAATTTACCCTTTGGAAGCCAATAAAACCGTATGTTGTAGCCTTTGCCTTATTCAATAGTATGCTAGGGTAAAGCAAGCAGAGCTCCTCTGAGAACCCAGTCTTTCTTTTGCTGTGGCAATGGTGTTACTAAGATAATCTTTAAAGCATTTTACTAGCTTAAGACAGAATATCTCATGTCTAGGTGCATATAGAGTGAATATAAAACATTTTCCACTAATGAGCAATAATGTTTAGCCTGCATACTTACAAAAGTATGAGAAATCTACTACACCACTTCATCTTCCTAAGTTGAATGTGTGCATACAGGACAACCAGCGAAGTTCCTCTCTTCAGTTCACCCAAGACAGGTTTATGTATGTTTGTCTTTTGCCCTTTATTCTCCCTTTCAAACCCAAAAGGATATGGGATAGCAGCAGACACACTGCTTAAGCAAACTAGTGTAAATGCAGGAAACATAAAAGCAATCTTATTTTCCTTCCGGGCTCTCTCTTGCTTTAAGAAATCACGTTGGAAGTCTCCTGCAAGAGCCACAGGAGCAGACTACCAGCCTGATTTTTAATGCCCAGGGCTGCAAGAACAGTATTTCACCCAGGCTCCTTCCCTTGCTATGTACCTACTTACAAAGAGGATTCCAGATGGAGTTGGCAATTTGTTGGCTTGCCATCTCTCCAATCTCTCTGATATTATTTATAGAAGGTCAGCTTTTAAATGGGCTAGCTGATATTCTCATCTATCTCGCTGCAGCCCTTGACTCCGAGGACTGCCAGCAGACTGTCACAGCCACGACCCTTGGCAGGCCGGGTCCCTGTTTGATATAAATCAGCGCTATTCTTGCTTACTGCTGCTAAGGGTTTCGCTTGACATTTTCACCACTGCTTGATTCATGCCCCAGATAATCTGTCTCACTTCCATGGTTTTATCTGCACGTTTAGCAAAAATCCTTAAACAGCTTGTTTCTAATTGAATGTTCCAACTGAAGTGTCCTTTCAGACACCTTCCAAGCACCGCAGTACCTAAATGGTAATTATTATTGAAATTATTATTTGTAATGAATATAACCATTATTAAAATTCCTAGTTCAGTTACTGTACATTGGAAATTTTTCTGAAATGTTATCACTACCAGAAAAGTATAATTCTTATTGTACAGAAATAAATTTGCAGTCAAAAGTAACATGTATTCTTATTTATGTTACATTGCAAATTGACAGACAATATTATTGTCAATTATTTCCCCTTTGCAAAAGATGAAAAGCCATTATTTAAAAACAGTTATTAATTTCTATTCAAGTTTTTGTTCTAACTTTATGCTGGAGATTTACAAAACAAACTAATTGCATTTGAAAGATTTGGGCCCATGAGAAATGGAAGTCACCATTCTTTGGTTTGTACTACAGTTTGGTTTTTTGAACCAAGAAGCAGCACAATTTGGAATATGAAACGCAATTTTCAGCTGTAACCTGCCACTGCAGCTACTGGCCCACAGAAATGCCCAGGGCTATTTGAGTGCTATTGCTGCAGAACTCGCTCTTATTGCAAATCATCGTAAAGCTTCCTTTTCACCAGACTGCCACACAGAGTGTTTTGGATATATTCTTGGGCCTCTTCCCCTCCCTCACAGGGCAAGGAAATGACCTGCAGTGGATGGAATTTAAACTGATATCTATATAACCTAAGAAATACGGGGCTCAATTCTCTATCTACTGAAGCTTCCTGTCTCCCCAAACATTTGCCAGTCAACTTAATTAAAGGAGCATCAGTGTGTTCAGTAAGGAGAGCAAGAAAATGCTACTTTTCCTTTGGAATCTGCTCTTTTATTCATGCAGTTCTTTGAATGAAATATCTTCCAGAAACAATGAATAAAACGCCTGGCTAATGTCATGGTTAGAAACTTCTCCACATAAGCAAGTTTCCAGTGCATTACTTCTCCACATGGACTGCCTGACCTTGTAGCAAAGCATATCAAAAAGTTACTTGGCCATAAATTTTAAAATAGAGGGCAAAAGCAAGAAAACAAATGACAGCACCAATGTGCAGTAAAATTAATATTTTAAGGAAGGTCCCTTTCCTAGACAGAGGATTTTTTTTTTTTTTCATTACAGTGCTATACATGTAAGAGCAGCAATACTGCATGGTACCAGTCATCTTCTCTTGCTGTGTTTTATTTCCACCCAGAAGGAACTGCAAAACCATAGTATAACTAACAGTGCATTTTTCATGATCCTTTCAACCAGCAGCCTGTGTTAGTCTGACAAGCATGCTGACTAGTTGAAGCAGTGGTGACCTTTGCATAGGCTCACTGAGATCACAGGCTCAGTTCCCACAATCTGCAAAGAAGCCTTCAGCTGTAAACAAAAAAAAAAAAATAATGTTGTCTCTCATCTTTGCTCAATGAAAAATCCCATAACAGAGTTATCCACTGCAGTACTAACATAACTAAACAGTGAAGAATCTGCTCTGGTATAATTAAATATTTTATCTGAAAATGCACAAATGGCTCATACAATGCCCTTCACAGCAGAAATGAAGTGAGAACTTGCATCAGTTGTTTCATTTTTTTCCATGGCTCTTAACATTCCCAGACTGGCACTAACTAATTATCACCTCTTTGTCAATAAACTAATTTCTGGAATTCTCAGAGAATTATGGTTTTGCAGACCATAAGAGGATGGAGAAGCATACAAATATGAAGATAACCTTCCCATTAAATATAAGCATGATAAACACCATAGGACCTTGGAAGATAGCCAACCAAGAAGTACTGCACTTAATCCTGCGGAGCAGCAGCCATATGAGGCAATACAACCAGGAGGGACGGCAAAAGGGAGATATGTAGTCTGTACACCTCTCAGAGATTCACCCTTCCAACTATTCTTACTGTACTTCCTGAAAAGCACTGCATTACAACCAGGCAGATCCTCCTTGTTCTCTCCATCTGAGCCCAGGGTAGGTACAGAGACACCATTTCACTGTCCTGAGAATGCTGAACTGAGTCGGAAGGCTGACCCATCATGTCCACAGGATTTTATGTTTGACCCACAACTACCAGTGGCTCAGTCTGCACAGAAACAGAGCTTCTTACTTCAGACACAGTAAAATCCTTTTTATTGCACCATGGGAGTAGTACAGTTTTACTTTATCTCAATATGAACGTTACTAATAGAGTCGACTGAGAAAGACACCATCGCCAACCTCTTCTGGTCAACACCCCCCTCCCTGCACCACTAATCCTTCCCACGTGCAAGGAAAGCTCCAGCTCCTTGCAAGCCCAGCATCCTCTGCCGGCAGCAGGGAGCCAGCACCATCACCACCTGTGCACGTGTTCACCAGGTACCGAGACTACTCGGCACTTTGCAAGACTGAGCCCGTGCATTTCTGAAGCAACAGATATTCTTTACTAGATCCCGTCATTCAGGAGAAGTTATTGTGGCTAGGTGATGCTTACCATCACGTGCTCCAGGGTTTTTGAGGGTTCCTTAATTGACTTCAATCAAAATTAGCCAGGTGAGTCAGCCAACGATGGAGAAGCGTTTAACCTCACTGGGGTGATTTTGCCCCTAAGGAGTGCTCACATAACCTGCTCTGCTATGGATCATATACGCAGCACGCATCACCAGTGCACAGTGTGCACGACCAGGGACGGTGGCAGCAATGACTACAAGGGAGCAGCAACCTCTTCTGTCACCACTTATGAATCTAGAAGATGATGGTTTTTTACTGTTTTGCTTATCAAACAACTGCCAGCATAGTGACTTTGTTTCTATCAACATTTATCTCTAATAAGTGAGGTTAATTAGTACTGTATTTCTTGATAGGACTCACTATGAAAGAGGGCAGTTTGCAGCAACCCACCACAAAGCACAGGAGGGGTCTCCAAAAGTGTGGCCAGTTTTCACCTTGAGAGTCTTACCAGGGCAGCAGGCATGCTAAAGATCACACAACTCCCACATAGGGGGTAAAGAGGACAGTGATTGTAGTGAAGGCAAAACCCAAAAAGAGTTATCTTGCACCCCCTCTGTCAGTCATTTATATGGATATAAAGGATATGTATATTTTTCCTTCTCTCGATGTGTTTGGGATCTAATACAGTTGCAGACGTACTGATGGTAAAGTAATAGTAGCACGCAGATAGAGGATGGTGCACTTGTCCTCAATATGGAAAATAAATGCAATTTCAATAATACAGGAGGAAACTGTAAATAATTCTGCAAAATATTATGTGTCATCTGATAGTTGAAAAGGTCCTTATTTTTTCCACCTACACAAAGTAATGGTTTGGCAATTACACTAACCACAAGATGGGCATAAACTATTTACCCTTGAATATTTAAGCTAACAAATGGTCTAGATACAACAGCCAGGAACAAACTGCCCACAAAAATATCTAGGAGGAACATTTTAAGAGTGTCTTAACCATTTGTGCAAACATTTTCTGGAACTAGCTCCTGTAGCGTCAGTGGAAGACAGAAAACAAACCAGGACACTTTCTCATCTTCTCTTAGTGCAGTCAAGAAGAGGTGTCGATACTTGTCCCATTACAAAACTACTCACCTATACTAATTAGCTAGTCCTGATCTTCTCCTTGCTACAACTGAAGTGAAATTAAATCTCTTCCTAACTTCTCATGGGACTTTAAGTCCTTTAATACAAACAGGTTTGGTTTAAGGGCTTTGCTCAAGTTCCTCAGTGTACAGTAGTTCTAGATCACTGTGGTCCAAAGTACTCGCAAATAAGCCCCATGTATGTCTTCATTTCATATATCAGTGCATGTTACATAAAGATTAGACTTTTTACTGAATTCACAATTTTCACTATTTTGGAAGAGTTACAAATTAACCTGGACATTTTTTTGATTATGCACCAAAGAACTCACTGTCTTTGCTCATGTTTCCTTTCAGGAAAAAAGCAGTTCTGACATATCTCTAAATAACACTGCTGCTTCCCCCCCTCCCCCCCATCAGTAACAACTTAATAGCAAGGCAATCACATTTGACTTGATTCACCTCCAGAATTTCTAGTTGCAATTCACTTTACAGAAAACATCCTGCCAGGAAGGTGGAAGGGAGCCTAACATCTGCAATCTAATAGATTATAGAGCAAGACAGTCTGCTGCATACTTGTGAAATAGTAAAAAGTAGTCTGTTGGGTTTTTTTTAAAATAGAATTTTGTGCTTAAAAATTCCTTATACCCAAATAAAAACTGTTACAAAAATTAAATTCAATAAGTTAATTTTATTTCCTTCCATGGGCCACATATGCTGATAGGATTTAAATTTGGACTGACATATGTTTGTATTAAATGCAAAGGGAGAAACAAAAAAATCACTTTTCAATTAGAAGTCAAATGCCACCTGAAATTACTATAGATCAGACATTGGATGAAATTCAGCAATGTGTGTTCATACCATGTAGGACTATTTTCTAAAAGCAGTTATTAATTATAAAAAAAAAACAACAAACAAACAAACAAAGTGTGAAGGCATTTTACCTTTAAGAATGATTGACTAAGGCATATGGATACCTCTAAAAGCAATTTTAAAAGTTTCCAGTTTCACAGTCAACATTATTTTTATTCTCTTTACTTTGAGATGATTATATTTCTCCAGTTTTTGAGGCCAGAAATAGGCATCCACTGATGAAGGCTTTTTAAAATCTCCTTCCTCCTATTTAAAAGCCTGTTCAATCATCCCCTCCCAAATACCTTGCAATGAAGTTGAATTTAACAGTTCATCTAAACCTCCTATTTTCTCTCCCAGATTTTCCTTAAATCTCTGCTTTCTCTTTGTCTTCACTGGCATGTACAATTCTAGCAGTCTGGCTTCATTACTGAGGGAGTATTTTCAGCAGCCCATGCCAGTCCGAAGAATGGACAGACAAGCAGAGACAGACACTCACGATTCACAAACACTCAGGACAGTCTTGGCTGTCATCAGGCCTTAGTTAGGCTTATTGCCTTGGCCATCAAACCTAACATTGCTGGTTGCAGGGGAGATTGGCTTGTGTAACTTTCAAATTTGACATGGTAAGTATTGAACATTTACTTTTGGTTTGGACCACTAAATTTTCTTTCTTTTCTTCCAATAGAGAACAGAAGCAACGTTAGCAAGCTAAAAAATGCCACTCTGAAGTTCTATGAGGGAAAAACACAAATAGCACCTAGTTGTTATTCAAAATATCATTTCCATGAGTGCACCTTCCCTTCAAGCTATGATTTTTCACCCACATCATGCACCTATTGTGTTTATGAGTGAATAAAAAAACATTACACAGGGAAACTGGTAAGACAGGAAAGAATTTAAGCACTGGAGAATGGAATGTATTATAGGACTTGCCAAAATCAGCTGATGAGTGTGTGTTTTCACATTTAGGGAAGAAGAAGGGAAAAGGATAGTGTCTTTACAGCACCAGAGCAGGTATCACTTTGAGCAACTAAGAGTTAAAACCTCACAAAACAGAAGTGAAAAGGACACATGGCCTGCAGGACAGGGAGCCATCAGCACTGGAAACTAGTTAGACAGCCTGGCAAATGTACAAGGGCTGTTTAACAATGGGGATTGACTTACTATTTGTGGTAGGCAAACCTGTCCTGTCTCTTATGACACAAAGTCAGACAATGCATCTTTTATGTGGCTATTGTACAAATGCAAAATAATTAATGATAACTTACAACAAACTGCACATTTGACCAAGTCATTGATTTGCAAATGTAACTTTTTGGATTTTCAAAATCAGTTTAAGACCTAAATAAAATAGCTGCATTTCATTCACTGAACTTTCCTTTACCCCCAAAAACTAATCCTTAGTTTGATACAGTTGGGTAATTTTTGGTCAGGCCCGAAAGAGAAAGATACGAACCGAATGTCACTGGCCTGGCTGTGTTGGAGCTTGCCCAGTTCCTACGCAGAGGGTAGGCAGCTCCAGGTCCTGTGTTCATTTACTTATTTCCACAACTATCTGCATGTGTTATACTCAATAGGCACCATAAGTAACAGCGTATAACAGCTACCAATGAACAAAGTGCTTAATGTCATTAAATCAAAACATGCAAGAGTGCTCACAGTGGTATGCTCTGCCCTCTCAAGTTGTGAATCAAATCTTCTAGAATGCAAACAAGTTTTGTGATCTACTTCGATATGACCAGTCTTGTTTCATAGCGGTAATTGTCTGACCTGGTAATTTTGTATGCATTCAATATTCAACAGTCTTTTTTAACAATTTCTGGACAGTATAACAAAGACTGAAATCCTTGATTTCCTACCTGGAACCAGGTAGCAAATGGACTAACATATATACAGCTGAAATTAAGTGTAATGATGCTTATCTTGCAAAATGCTATCTTTTATGCCACGTAAAAAACATCCCGCTATCAAATTAAAATAAACAAACAACTTCAGACCAGAAATAAGCTTCCAATGAGATAATTTTAAAAAGCAGTTAAAGATAATTTAAAAAATGAAAAAGCACTTATTTAGCATTGACATAAGCAAATTGATACCAGTTCTAACCCCACGCCTACCATACAAAGAATTCCTTAACGATCTCTGAAATATGAAGAATTGCTAGGCCATACATCAGTCTCTTTTTGGAATATACACTCTTTCAAAAAACCCTCCCTAAACATAACAAGGTACATTTTGAAACCCCCATCAAATTCAGTGGAATTTAATATTGTTGAATGAGGGAAGAAATAAACTTCTGGGGTTTTTTGTTTTGTGGTTGTTTTTTAAAAACAAACAAATTTCAAATTTATAGGAACCTGAAGAATTTCTTGAGCAAGATTAGGGTAATAATATCAATATGTTCTTATTTTGTGTACCTAAAAATGAAGAAAAAACTAGTTATGCCAGGGGTTATTTAAAAAGGGTTGTCTGGTAAAGGACTCAACATAGAATTCACAGATGAATATATAGAAACACAGCATTTGGAGATGCTGACTCAGGTATCTGCATCCCTGTAGAAAGCTCCCCAGCCTTACAGTGGTTACATTGTCATCCACCGAGACAACTGAAAGAATAGATTGTGAAGGTCCTAACTGCCTAAATCATAACAGCTTCTACTCATGCTTTACTCGTATCTCTGTCCCACAACCAGTGGTGAGGACAGATATTTCTTTCCTTCCCTTCTCTGCAGAATACTCTTTGCTCTCCAGAGTACATTCTGGGAATTGATTTCTATCAAGTGCAGCAGAAAAACTGTTTATTTAGATAGCACTCAGTAAAACAAATTGGATTTGTTGGCATGGATAATAAGGTTCTTCACAAAATACGTATTTAAGCTGTAAAGTTCCTTGCCAGAAGATAGTACAGATACTAAAAGTTTATGTGGATTCAAGAGGTGAATGGAAAAATTCTTGGAAGAAAAATTTATTGAAGACTTTTAATTACCAGGGATGCCAACCCCCTTCCTAAGGTCCAAAAGCTTTGAATTGCTGCAGCATTGGAGCTGTATTACAAGGAGACACCTTCTTATGCTTGTCCTTTTCTAATGGTTTTATTAGGCACCCTGTGCCTATGATGCTGGGGAGAGGGATCTTAAATCTGGTCCAGAAAAATCACTCTTGTGATCTTGCCATCACTATAAAACTTGGATAAATGTTTTCCAAGATTATACCTGTATTTGAAGATAACAGGAAGGTATATGAAATATATACTGTGTGTGGATAGGTGTAAGCAACTGGCTGGTTTTTTTGGTTGGCTGGTTGTTGGTTTTTTTTTTTTAAACAATGCAGATTAGGCAATGGGTTGAAGCTAAATTCCATTCAGACTTAATAGGACACAGATCTAAACTCAAATTTTTAAAAAGTGTGCCCTGAAAGCAGTGAGCTTTCACCTCACTCAACACAAATATGCACTACGTAACAGCACAAGATAATATAACTTATCTTTTAAGACTACACTATATAAGAAATGGAAACATTTCCTTACTAAGTCATGAACTTGCAGCAATTCAATAACTGGCATTTGTCAGCTGTGTTTAACTTGAGGCACCTCAGCTGGAACAAAACTTATAGGAAGCTTGGGCATTTGCATCTTCACTGTGACTGAAGCAAATCAAGTAGCACAGTGAGCTGCTGTTCACTGCAAATGCCTGCCTTTGTTTAATTTACTTTTTGTTTCTCATATACAACAATCACATGATCGTGATTTGCACCTGCATGTTTGCTAACCAGGATAAGTTAGTGGCAATAAAAACCCGGAGTTAATTTCCCAACACACTTAGTTTAAAGGCCATCACGATAATATGATAGCAAGATGAAAAATGGATGTGAAAGTCACTTCCTTCTGCCTGTTCCATGTGCCCATCCATTGAGCTGGGGCACGGCTGCGCTTCTTCCCACCGCCCAGAGGGAGAAGCAGGCATGGCAGAAGAGAGGGAGGGAGGGCAAGGCACCAGCTGAAAGGAAAGCCCTTTCTCTTCTCTCTTTTCTCCAGACTGCTGGACTGAGGGAAAAGCCAATCATATCCACATCCTCATCACATATTTCCTCTGTCTTGGCCTTTTAAAGATGTCTCAGTCTATCTCACTCCCCCACAAACTGTGGTAAAACAGTGCTATGTCTATTTTTTTTCTCCTCATTTCACACACCGCCCTCTTACCTTGTCCATAGCCAGATCTCCTTGCTTCAGATTCCCAACGTTTTGTAACTATCCTTTTTGCCCCTTCCTCATTCTTGGGGGTTTGTGCCACACCTTTCAGTTGCTACATGCCAAAAGACCACCTCTTTCAAAAGCCTTTGTAACTTTGCATGCAATGACATCTCCTGAAATTATTAGTTCGACTATAAGCAGTTACAGGTCATGCTATGCTTAATTTCATATTCACTGTATGTCCCATTCACTCAGAGGAGTGCATATGAAGAAAGCTGGTGCATAACAGGTAATGTCAGAAGAAAAGTCAAAAAGCGGTGAAGTGATGGGACCAGAAGAAGTAGGATACAGAAGAATCTATCGGGTTTTTGTATCTTTTGCTCTGTGTCAACAAAACAATCTTAAAACCAAATTGTATTTGCTGTCTGTCTCCTTATATTCTGCATATAGAAGTGAGATGCACTAGCTACTGGCTTTTCACATAAGGACAGTCTGTACTGGCTATGTGATAAAGTTTTGAAAATATAAAAATATTCCTAGCCATTTTCCCTAGGCAAAATTTACAACATTCACCCCCATACTATGACCTGTAAAGGAAAAACATTTAAAATAGCCAATTCATTTTCTTGAGGCTGTCTTCTAGATTTCTTGCACTATTGGTGTACGCATGTATTTTTTAATTGATGGTATAAACTCTCATTTTATTTATGCCTAGATAGCTTCCTGAGTAACAGGAATGAAAGAGAAACCAGAGCAGAAAACTGGATTTTCTAGCCTAAGCTAATGAATTACATGAATTTAGTTAAAACTGATTTCAGACACAATGTGACAGAAATTTGGCTGCATCTTCTAGAAGAAAGGTTGAAAATATTTCACTGAGCAAAAAGTCAAGAGTAAATATTTCATTGTGTAACCAAACTTAGGACAAATACCATTTTCAGCACATAATTTAACAGAAACAACATTCTAGTCAAATAAGAGAGCTTGACTCAGTGCACCAAAAGATGAGGCAATCAGAACTGCTTCCTCTAATTCAACTTATATTTACTTAACTAAAAGCAGAACCAGAGGTTTATGCTCGATAGTCACTCCAGACACTACAAGATGAATACACAGAGATAAAGTGTGACTATTCCCTCACTGGGTCAGCTTAACACTACACATCCAGCCAACACCCAAATGGAAAATGAACTGATGATTCCTTTCATCACCTGTCACCATTGTCATCAACAAAATCTCTATTCTTTCTATCTAATGAGCATTACAATCAACATGTGCATGCTATCAACAGCAAAACCTTCTCATGTCTAAATTGCACTTGTTAAAATAGGACTTGCTTTTCATCTTTTTTCATCTCCTACTCTAAACCACACTTGCTGAAAAGGAAAATTAAAATACTCACTTTGGCTACATTTGTGTAGAGAAATGGACTGCTATAATGCTTACAAACAAAACCAGACATAATTACTTATCTCTATTACAAAGAAACCTTATTCTACTTAGTGGAAATACTGCTCAGTTTGGCTCCACCTCTCCCCACCCTTTCTCTCAAAAGCAATTTCCCCAAAGGAACAAACCCAAACCCAAACCCAAGAGATGCCGGCCCGCTCCCCAGGGCAGCGGCACCGCACCCCGCTCCCCACTTACTGATTTTTTCCTCCCCTCTGGAGAAGGGAAAGCAGCAGAGCTGGCCCATGGCACCCACCGCCTTGCTTTCGTCCTCTCTGCCTGCACCTCTAGCGAAAGCTCTAGGTCAGGCTGCAGTTTGAGAAGAAATTGCTTATTCTGCTCGGGAGCGAGCGGGAGGGACTGAGGGAGGGAGGGAGGGAGGGAAGGAGGGAGGGAGCGGCAGGCTCCGCCCCGCTCCGCCCCGCAGCGGCACCCTCAGCCTGGGGGTGACGGGGGTCACTGGCACCCCGCACCTTCCTTCCTGCCCGGCCATTTGTCCTAAAGACAACTGCCCGATCTTCCTTTCCTGGTCCTTATCTTAAAGGAGGGATCGGCACTTAAAACATGGGCACGGTCTGGCCGCCGTAACTAAGGCACTGGTCATTTAAAAAGCGTGTGGGTGGCCGTGTGCCCTCTGCCACCGCAGCTCCGCGCCACAGAAGTGTGCTGAGAAAGGGGGGGCGTGGTTAAATGTATATAAAGTCTATATATTAAGTATTTATACTTAATAAATGGGCTCTCCTTCTTTCCTCCAGAAGCAAAAATGAGGTTAGTAAGACTAAGCGAGGTTGAGCTGCCAGAGGAGCAGCCGCCCTAAGCCAGAGCTGCTGACAAACACACTGGGCTTATTGGTGGCAGTTCAGGGGGATTCGCTACCGACTGCAGCAGGAACAGAGCTGGTCACCTCCACCCCAGGTTACTACTGCCCTGCCTTCTCAAGAGCGCTAGTGTTACAAGTGTGGGTGATGAAGGTCACCTGGTGGACATAACACACTTAGGCTCTTCTAAGGTAATAAAAAACTAATGAGATGCAACATCAGTAAAGAGTAAGTTTGTGATTAAAGATGAAAAATATTCATAGGCAGTCCTACAGGGATTAATACTAGTCCCAACATGACTCAACACAGTCATTAATTACTTGAAAGTAATTACTTGAAAAGTAATTATTTTTAACATTAATTACTTCTAAGAAATTAAGTAATAAAACACCTAAGAGTGGAAATTTGGCACACACAGCTAGACAAGGTAGTAAATGAGCACAACCTGTACAGGTTTGGCAAACTGAGTCTATTCATCAAAAGTATGTAAATAAAACCAAATGTAAAGACACATATTTTGTTTAAGTATCCTTGCATTCACCAGAAGCAAAAACACCAGCTTCCCACCTACTTCGTCTTGTGGTTTCTTGAATTTTTAAAGGAATTGAACAAACACGATTGAGGTGCTCGCCTGCTGTTAGCTACCAAAGCATCCTTGCAGGGTAAGAATATTGTGAATATTCCAGCTTTCACTGCAAACAGCTGTCATCACAAACTGTTCTGTTAGACAACAAAGAAAGTACACGAGCTACGTGGCTGAGAAGAAGCTCGTTGATGCCCAATGCCAATATGCCAGTGCCAATATGGAAGACTGACCCATGGTAAGCCATTCACAATGAAAACAGACCCTGGTTGCCCCATGGCTCTGAGAAGTTGAGGTCATACTACAATTTTGCCTTAATTGTGAGAAATAATAAAATTTCTCCCTTCTAGGTGGATGTGTATTTCTGCTAACACATAGATATTTACTATCTTGAGACTTCTACATCTATTTAATTAACTAGAAATTGTGGGATTACAGCCCAAAAAGTCTGCACACACTTTCCTGTCCAGGAGACCCAGGAAAACCAATGGTGTTTCACTGAAAGGTCATCTGTGTGCACTGGAAAAGCAGCCTTTCATGGCTGCTGCCACTTTGTTTTCAAAAGTATTTTTTTTTCATTCAGATTGTAAAAAAAAAAATTAGAAGAAACCAAACCCACTAATACTTTCCGTTCAAAGACCTAATCTTGCACACCTTCTCTGGTAATACCTGCAGCACTGACACATTTTGAGCATCCACTGAATATAACAGAGAGCCTGTGATAGCAATGGTTCTTAACATTTAATATTAACATAAAAGATGGATAATGCATGCACTTGTTTTCCTTATCACACAGATAAATTAAATGATGAAGCTTAGATGACATTTTTTAATATTCTTGTTTATATTCTAAACATTGATATTTACAATTGAAAAAAAGAATCCATTTACCACAAAATGAGGGTACGAATTCTGCTACTATTAACCTGCAATTTTTAAATGTTCCAGTTAGTATGACACGCTTTCCAGAAAACCAATTATTTAATCAGTAGGAGAAATTCTCCACAAAAATGTCTCATGCTTCATATTCAAACTACTATTTGATTAACGAAATTATATGTCTGTTTTCCTAGATGTAAGAATCTCAGACTGGAGAATCCTATGAATATTTCATATTTCTTAGAGAGATAAGTTGGTTTATCTGAGAAGAACAAATGTAATACATTTAACATATTTGTAAGACATTGATCCTTACGAAATAGAATTGTCTTTAAGCAAAGTACTATTCCAAAACTAAAATGCACTAAAATATGGTTGTAATTTTTAGAATTCTTTTCCATACTACTCTGTTATTAACAATAATTAAATAATCTGCTGTTTAAGTATTATCTTCCAGTAGCAGAAACAAAAAATCAGGATGGTATACATATACATAAACATGTAGTTTTTAAAATAACAGTAACAGTTATTAAGTTCTCTATTCATAGAACTACATTTCAGCTGTGCAGTTGCCTCACTTGAGGAGATGCTGTCAGCCTAGCCAAGGGCAAAAAGAAAATAACATGACCCATATTCTACAACGTAAGTGAATTCAACATGCATCCTACAGGGCATGAGTGAAGCCAGTCATCAAAGCACAGAGAGACTATTTCTAAGAGTGAGCAGTATCTTCCATTCTGTTCAGGATCAAAAAAGAAAACAGGCAACATTTTGGGCAAGAAAATAAATGTTCTCCACCAGAAAAAGTTAACAAAAATCAGAAATGTTCCAGTAACACATCAAGCAATAACATATATTTTCCAGGTTTATGTAGGCATAATCTCCTACTATATAGACAGATCACATCTACATACTACCCAAATTAATACAAAACTGCCAGTGCTGTCATTTTTTGACAAGCACGTTTCAAAAAGCAACATCAGAAGCACAAAGTCCTTTTGTACCTAAAACCAAGCATCCTTCTGGTAAAACATACAATAACTATAGTGCTTAGTGATCATTTTCTAAGCAGTCCTGGCAATCCACAGATCTCAGACTGACAATAATAAGCAATCCTGGAGTAGTCAGAGCCAGTGACAGACCTCTTTCACCCATCTACAAGCCAGCTTTTAGCCAAAACTAACAAAGCACATCAGTGCAAATGCCGATGCAGAGAAGAAAAGGAGGATCCAAGGAGGGCCCTGGCCTTTTAACCCTGGTCAAATCATTGTACATGCTCTAACTTGCAAGATGAGAGTAGGGACTATGAAGTCAACTGAAACCTCCCCAGCTGGGTATGGTCCATCTTAAGTATTTGGGCATATATTCCGTGACAAAGGTGGGCCTGATCACATTTTCAGAACTTTGCTAGCTCAAGGGCTGTAGTTTGTTCTGTTTTGACATCTCTTGAAATTTTGGTGAGACACAAACTACATTCTGACAGAAGTTATAGCACAGCCACACAGCTTTCAGATGTTTCAGGCACATAAGTGTGACTGGATATAGAATTATAATAAGTCTAGCCATATGAGGCTTAAACAGCCAAAGTATTATTAAAAATGAACAAGCGTCAAGAGACACTGGTATGTATTTTTGTTGGGAGGCAGGGAAGCTGGAGGGCACGTTGGGACTGAAGCTGAGGGGTAAGGGATGGCAAGGTGCCATCCTGTATCAAGAACTGTTGCCTAGATTAGCCAAGACAAACTGGTGCAAAAACAGCAGACAGAACTACTGGCCTCCACCAAGGAGAAATCACAATTTTGAATGTTGGCAAGTGTATCTCTTCAGAGCAGATAAAGACTAAGAGAAACTAAAAAGTATTAATTCTAAGCAGAGGCAATTTCAGCCTTCTTAATGCTCCTTAATATTGTTCAGCTGATCCAGAAGGAACCTAGCAAACATTTTTTTAGATGATGCTTGTGGTGCCGATTATGTACAAAGTGGGTGAGGAAGAAAAGCTCATCTGCATTTCAACTTAAAAGTATTTCTGCACTCAGAACCCAAGCTGTTCTCAAGCTTATGTGTATGAACACACACAGAGTGTAGAAGATAGTGTGTCACTCTAAGTGTTGTTTTGCAAGCACCTACCAAATAAGAGTTACAATCTCCATCTAGAAGAAAAAACAGGGATAAACAAATAATCTGTTGGACTTCCCAAAACGCAAACATTTTCCTACTGTGTTTGACAGTGCAGACTATGCCCCCATTTCTTTCTGATGGTTGGTTTGTAATGCAATGTGTAATTCTATCAAATTTTCAATTGCATCCTTCTGAAAACACTTCCAATTCAATTTTTCTGGAGAAACAGCTTAAATAACTAGACTAAATTAAAGTATTTGATTTTCTTATTTTTCCATAGCTTAAGAATATTCCTAGAAACATGTACGATAAAGAAAAAATGATACTGAGTTGGCATTTGCATTCTAAACCAGAAGTGCTTATTTTAGCTATGCTTTTTAAAACCACATTAAAATACTTCCAGGGAAATCTCATTGCTAATATGTGTTTTACAACACTGCCTTCTAGAGAGAGGCTCTTGCTCCTATTCACTGTAGATCACTATTTCTGCAAGCTCCATTTGCTGAACTCACTGTACCTTTTCAGCAAAGGCTGGGACACCAGCCGCTGATATGCCGGCCTTCTATTTTAAGTACAACCTCAGGGCGAGGCTCAAGACCAGATCTGCCAACTGTCCAGACTGTTTACCCTCAGGAATGCATTCAGAGCTGTGTTTAGAATGAGCCATACAGCACCTCAGGGTGAAATTCCCAAATACATTCAAGCTCTGCAGAGTTCTCACAGCACCCTTCTTTGCAGCATGGACACGTCTGTCAGTGGTGTGTATGTCCTGAGGTATCCCATCAATTCCCGCAGTGATTTTACCTGGCTGAGAGCAGGTGTACAAAAAGGACTTCAGACAAGAATGTGTCCCGTTTGACATATGAGACGTGTAGATAAGCCCCAAGACAATGACAACGTGAAAAGCACCTCACACTTCAGGGTCTTCCCAAGGCTCATCTTACAAGCCTAAGCCTCTGAGACCTATCAAGCTTTCATTTAATTCAATATTCAGCTAGTTCCTTCTGTTGTGGAAAAGAAAAATTAAGGAATATATAAAAGTGAGGGGACCAGAAACTGAAGGATATGTTAGTTATTGCAGGGGAAAACCCCTCTAAATTCACAAAAAGAAATTGAATCTCTTATCTTAATACAAATTATTAAATGCCACATGTGAAAAAAAACAGTGCCATTTAAGTCAAGGCAAAAATTGTGGCACATATATACTTTTTCCTTCTAAAATTCCAAAGGTGAACTGAGGAGTTGAGATAATGAAAAGTTACTTTCATAGCCTGGCAGTCTCTCAATGATTCTGCCAAGCAGTAAGTAGCTAGAGACAGGGTTAACCTGACTGTGAGGACATCAGAAAAGTGTTAAGGAGAACATAAAAACTTTCCCTTACTTTCAACTTACTTACTGTACTAAAATAATGAGAATTTTTTTCTTATGTGTATATAACATAAACAAGAGCAAGATGTGGCAGTGGCAAGGCTCTAATGACTATGTTCTGATATTTAAATTGGTAAACCTTAATTTCCAGCAAATTATCACTACACTGTTTGTCTTTTTTAAAGAGGATTTAATTTTTTTGCCCAAATGTTGTTCTGAAAATTTTCTTTACTTTCCTGATTACATTTAGCACTTTAAATGCTTATTTTGATGAGCAGGAAACTCTGGCTACCAAGAAAAGAAAGTTAGAGGTCTGTTCTTGTATTTCCATCCCTTATTCTCAGTTCAAAGTTGAAAAATTTTTACATTTAAAATAAAATGCAATATGAACACACAGCACAGTGAGATTTTTTTGCAATGTACATATTTTGTAGATAACTATGTTAAAACTTGCTTTCTGGAACACTGAGTGTTGTGCACAGCCTAGAACAATTCTCATTTAAAAAAAAAACACTAGAACAAGCAAATTGAATAAACTTCTTAAAAAGGAGAAAAAAAAAAAAAAAGTCACTACTAATAATTTTCTTTCCCTTAAAAGTTTGCCCAGAAAATCAGTGAAATGCACTGACACTGTACCACAATTTTGTGTGTCAGATCTGCTAATGCTGCTGACCCCAGTCAGTATTTTATTGCTTATATATTGTTCTTCATTATGGTTCTATATGATATTGATCTATATGATCCCAGAATTCTTCTGAGATTTAGAACAATGTATATAAATGCCAGCCCCAAATTCAGCTGGCATAACGTTGCACAGGGAGGCCCTGATTACAGCCCCCTTTCCATTCCCGTTGCAACACTCATCAGTATTGGAACTGTTCCCTGTCTCATACATTTGGATCTCCAGAGTCCAGATTTGTTAACTTTCTGAGAATATTACAAAGTTCCTTTTCTCCTGCTTGCTAAAACTGCTGGTAAGAATGTAAGTCGGGACAGAGTTGAGATTTAAGGTAGTCCTTTCTGCAAAACTTTCATTTATTCAAGAGGTACTTGACAGTACAACAGCAGAAGGCTCCTTAAACATACATTTTTACAGCCTGAAGGAAAAGTAAATGTTGAATAGACAGTTGCCCTATGCTCTTTGAAGTTCTCGAAATCAGTGGTAATAGATTATGTCTGCTGCCTTTCTGGTGAAAACAATACCCCAGCATTTTTTTTTGTTGTTTTGAAAACAAAAACCTGGGTAATTTTTCAGTCTTTTTGCCGTATTATACTGGTATGCCAGTGAAAACATGGTATTTGTTGCTGTGCAGATAAATACCTAGCACTAAAGAACAGAAATTAAGGGATCAATGCGAGTTACTGTGCCTTACAGCCATGTTTTTAAGATTGTATCAAAGGCTTTTCATGATTCATGAGACAAAAAAAGTAGCATAAAGTCAGCAAAGGAATCCACGTAAAACTTGTATTTAAAAAAAAAAACAAACCACAATTAGTAAGGTTTTGATGTTGTCAGCTGATAGCAGTTGCTAGATTGCTGCACCTTAATATGGTTCACTGAAATCTGCCTGTGTTTTGTCATTTGCTTTAGTAAATTGTATAGCCAACCAAGGAACACACCTTAACCAATCTGTTTGTTCACATTATTAAAAAAAAAATATTCTGAAATAAAAGGATTAACCCTTGACTTGGTTAACACACACACGCAAAACGTGCAGGAAGTCAGAATGATGACCAAGATTGATACTGAGAGGAATTCTAGCTTCTTCCATGCCAATGAGATAAGAAAGCAGCTTAGTCTTCCAAGCAGTTAATTCTCCACCATTTCCAGAGCTTTGATCACTGGCAGAAGGCAAAACATCCTGTTCCACACCTGTACCACACACCTGCAAGACTCCATAGGATCATCATCTTTTCAGCCTACCTAAACTCATTCAGCTCAGCGAGGGGCGACGTGGGCTAACAGCCCATGCACTACCGAACCCTCCCTGGCTTTATACTTCCTGCAGCCTCAACAGCTATTTTACAGAAATTCGTCAGTCTCCACCTTGAGTTTCAAACAAAAATCAAGTATGGACCCTTTGTTTGAATTGTTTTATCTGATTTATGTGCAGCACTGTGGCTTCCATCTAAGATGCACAAGTTAATTTAAAGCAACATGTACAATGTTAAGCTCATGTCTACTCCAGTTAAAACTGATACCTGTAGCACAATCTTCTGCAGATAGCAAATGCACTAAACTGTTAAACTCTACTCTGAGTATACTAGTTAAAACAAACTTATTTCAGAAAGAAACTTTGCTCTCAGTCCTTCCTAAAAAGACAGAAATGGGGCAATGGAAAACACTTCAGGATCTAGCCCACATATTCTAGAATATTGTAAACATTTAGTCAAGCAATCACTCACTGATTAATTGTAATTTTAAAAAGCTATTTCTTTCCTTTTATATTTTTTTCCTTGCTGTTTTAATTTCAACTACAAAAAGGAAGGGGAAAACAGCATGGAATTTGAAATGTTCAATCTCAAAACAGGCACCAAAAATGCCTTCATTATTAATATATCTTTGCAGGAAATGTACTAAATAATCTGAATTTATCACTTGCAGGTAACCCTTAGAATATGGTCTAGCAACACACTATAAAGACACTGCCAAAGGATTGAAAGTTGGATAACTGTTGGTTGAATTTTAACTAATTCAGTACTAATAGGTATTACACTGCCACAGCTGCCTGTGTGTGAATGTATCGGATTCATCATCATGAAGAGAAGTGCCAGATAGTCTCTACTGAAAGATCAGAACAGGCAGTAACACTGACTCATTTCTTATGGTATTCTGCTCCAAGGTTTTCTTGAGAGCAAAGCAGAAAATTCATTCTAAATAGAAAGGAAAGGAGAACTGGGAATGCCAGCCAGCTTTTGCTTTGTCAGATGACTGTGAACTAAACTCCTTTTGGTTAGTCATACACAGATTCTTGTTATTCCCTTCATACATTCTTCTCAGAAAAAATCTAAGTAACACAAATATGTCCTGCCCCAATGTCACCAGAAACCTGTGCTGAAACCCAACCGTTCTTTTGCTACAGATCAACAGCCTCCTAATTTTAATATTGATTTAAACAAATATTTGTCAGTTTTCCATTGGCTTCCAGTTACAGATGAGGTAAAATATCAGAGTTCATTAAAATAATGTAAACTTAATGATATTATTTACCCAAGAGACTCAACATTAACAGAATATACTTACAAATTTAAAATTCAAATACATGCATTTTCAAATAAACTCAAATCAATAAGTTATTTTGTAAGTCATTATGTATAAGAGTATTGACAACATTTAATCTGAATGTTATGTATACCTGGAAGAATTAAGTAGTAAGAAAAAGTGAAGTAAAGCTCGTGCAGTATGATTTTCTATCACATCTATAAAAAGATGTAGAAGTGGTATCTACTTAATATAAAGTTGGTAACTCTGAAAGTGCATAATCTGAAAGTCCTCCTAGAAATCTATGAAGTCAAAAGTGAGCTAACAGCTAGGAGTAATTTACTGGAAGGTTCTCAAAAAAAGCCTGCTAGCACTACACCTAGAAGATTTCCTTGTATCCTCATTTAGAAACATGCTTGTTGCCCTTCAGTCTCAGTTTTTAACATTTATGAGACAAGTGTATTCTGGAACTTTATTTTCATATATGAACACCTATTCTATTTGTACAAAATTTTTATCATTTTGACAAAAATATTCAGTCTTAAAAAGGAATTCAAGACTTGGGAGCTTTGACTGCGATGCCCATATTAACCAAGTACAACACAAGTAACTGTGTGGGCATCCCTACATATTTCTTTACTCCAAGGGCACCGTGATATTTATAAAGGTCAAAAAAAAAGGGAACATGATTCTGCATTTGCTGTCAGAACAAGGAGAGGATACGATATCTACTAAGTGAAATAACAAATTCTTTCTGCCTTCCTCAATGTATTGAAAAGTATTTCTTTACAAAATGTACTCACGTATAAACGGGCTTTAAAGAAGTAAAATGGTTTCCTCTGTTTGCTCTGTATTCTATTTATTTCCATAAAATTTCTGTGTAATGTACAAACTACAACTGTGTTTCCCTCCCAGAGAAGGGAAGAGATACTTGTTTTCATCCTCAGCAATGATAAATATGTTTTGGAGATAGAAGAAATCACTGGTCACACCCTCAGTATCTGCTCTGATTCGTAAATTGCTGTTTCATACTAATTAATAAAATAGGATTTATCACTTAAATTATAATGTTAAACATGAACTTTTTATTTAAGTGCTAATGAAGCTTTTATGTAAGACTGCAAAAGATAGCATAGCTTAAAAAATAAAGATCACATATAAAAGACAGTAACAACATGCACTAAGAAAAGATGCTCCCTGAAACAGACATTTATAAACTTGTCAGTGTGTGAGACTCTCTGAGGGTTCTGCAAAGAAAAGGAACATTTCCCTGAATCATGCACTAACAATAAATAAGAAAACAAACATCTGGGCCAGATACAGTCCAAAACCTAGCATGGGGAATGTACTGTGCAACTGGTAGGAAGCAGCTTTGATATATGTCAAGGTGCCATACAAGTCAAAGGCCGTCCAAACCCACATTCAATTTATTCAAATGCTTTTCTGGTGTGCTTTCTCTTAACCTCCTCCATGGGAACACCACCCACTTCTGTGGCTAAATTGTTTAAAAGGTTTCCAGCAAGAAAAGAGCTGCTTAAAAGAAACATTTTGCCTTAATTACCTCACAGTAAAGTAAATACCAGGAATTATGTTATGTAGACATGCATATATACAAACATGCAAACACACAGACATACATATATATATACGTACGTATCAACCCCATATACTGATAATTTGTCTCTAATGAATACCAAAAAAATACAAGCACCAAACAGAGCATTTACACGGGAGTGTTGTGTCTGCATCCAAAAACTGGATAAAAACCCACACATTCTACTATTGCCCAGCAGTAGAAATAGACATGTTCAGAAACGGTTCAGTCAGAGCAGTCTGGGCTCCATCTGCTTAGGATACAGAAACTCTCTTTCCTAAATGGCCACAAGATTAAGAGTCCAATGGGCACTTTAACATGGTCCCTGTGACTTTCATAAGACTAGACGCTCCAAGAAATAACCACAGGATTACAGAGTCTGGCTTGGCTCAGAGGGAACTGGTTGTTTGGCCCTATGAGATCTGACTTCTTTGCTACTCTGGAGAAGCCCCTTGAAGAACACAGGTGCATCATTCAGCTTCCATACTAAGCTGCCGGTTGTGGCTTTTCCAACCTTCAAAGGCTTGAATTCCCCCAAGGTGGGGGAAGAAAAAAGCCCAGACATCCAATTTGAGCGAAAATTGTAACCAAACTATGTATATAATAAGTATTTCCTCTTTAAAACATACACAAATTGAAACGTGATTTAAGCACCCCTGTATCATCAGGAGAAGGTACTGGGCTGACACAGTTCTTTGTTGGGTGTTTCCAACTGGCTTGTTCAATGCAGCACTCAGTTCAGCCTGGAATTTCTTGATTCTGCTCTGAGATACTGAACTCTGCACATAATCAGAAATGCAGGCACCTCATTCTGGGGCAAAATTCCTACAAAAAATACTCACCTAAAACCTTTCTTTGACTTTCAATTTTTGTTATTGCACAAAGACATGTAACAGACCCTCCTTTAATACAAAACAGCAGGACTTGTCAAAATAATACACCTATGAAATGCACTTTTCAGTCAGGTAGATAACTTACATTCAGTCCACGTGCTCTACTTCATGATACAAAAGACTGTGGGCCAGGACTGTGGACCAAAATCTCTTTGTAAAACAGTCCTTAAGAGGTAGCCTGTAGAGAGAATTCTTACTATAACTGCACTAATGGCATAAAGTTATTAATATAATTGCACTGATGGACCATTACATTTGAATTTGCAGAAATGTAAATTTACATTGAAAACCTGTTTGCATGTGACAGAACGCAACCCCTTACAGATTCTTCCATTAAATTAAATAAACCAACACAGAAAACTGTTCAAATAAAAAAGCAATACTCAGAGTAGCTACTGCTACATAAGACAAACTTATTAAATATATGCAGCTGACTAGTTCCATGCATTTAAGCATTGCAACTCATCTAGAGTCTAAACAAGAGCAATGCTAAGCAGAAGCTCAAAAATATTAAAATATTAAAAAATACCTTGTAATTGACTATTGCACTCTACTGTATAATTCTTACCTTTAAATCTACCCTACTACAGAGCAGTATTCTCCCAAAAAAATGTTATTTTCCTTAGAATTTCATTATGTTAAGCCTCATCACAACTTGCCCTGTATCACTAAAGTCCCAAACTGAGAAAGAAGTGAAGAAAAGGACTTAAAGTGATTGGAGAGTTTAAAATTGGGAGGCCAGATAAGCAATCAGAAAGAACCCAGTTTTTAGTCCTTGTTCCTCATAAGCAACATGAATAATTACAGCATCGTGGTGAAAATTGTTAATAAAGGCCCCATGATACAGGGAAGCAGTAAAAATACAGATATTCTTTATCAGGAAATTATTTACAATAGTCTAAAAATAAAGAAAGCATTAGGATTTACACATCTGTATTTCGAATTACAGATTTGGGTTTACTTTGAAATAGGTGTTTGTTATGTCTATACAGAAAGAATTATACTGTAATATTTTAAACTCCACTTGGAGAAACAGTATGCCTTCGTGTGTCTTGTGTTCTTCAAAATTAAGAAAAGTTATCCCCAAGAATATAAACAACTACTAAGTACATTCAAATCAATCCGGGTAATGAATAATGATGAAAGGTAAACCAGATGCTATGTATGTAGTGATAGGACGAGGGTAATGGTTTTAAACTAGGAAAGGGTAGATTTAGGTTGGATATTAGGAAAAATGTCTTCAATATGAGGGTGGTGGATCACTGGCACAGGTTGCCCAGAGAGGTAGTGGAGGCCCCATCCCTGGAGATATTCAAGGTCAGGCTGGATGGGGCTCTGAGCAACCTGCTCTAGTAGAGATGTCCCTGCTCACTGCAGGGGGGTTGGACTATATGACCTTTGAGGGTCCCTTCCAACCCAAACCCTTTTATGATTCTATGATTCTATATTCTCAAAAAGAAAATATATATATGAGAAGCTCTGAGTAGATAACTAGATAACTGCAAAACAATTGCAACATGTAAATGAGGTAACAGCTAACCCAGCATGGTAATTGAGGTATTTGGAGCTTTGCATCCCTACATCTTGGGTAATATGTCAGGTAAGGAAATTACTATATATAGAAAATGGAATTCATCAATAATAAAGATCACAAAGAATGCAGCATATGATTCTAAAAGGGCACATCCACAAGCAGGTATATTTGCCATGTAAAATAATGATTGCTTTATTGCTTTCATGTATTTAGATGGTCATATCCTGACAACCATGTAATCTTTTGCACTTTAATTTTATATTAACTCTTCTAGTACATTTTTTCACCAAAGAATGCTTATATGTCTTGACAAAAAAAACTCCAAACAAACAAACTATAAAAAAGCAAAGGTTCCATCCTGAAAATTATATATTCACATTGATCCAATGCAACTGCAGCACAGTATTAAAAATAACATTTCTAATATTAAAGATACACTAAAAAGTCTCCTCTTCTGCCAAAGGTTGTATAACATCCCAAGCAAGTGATGTAAATTTTTAACTTCCAATGTGTTTTGTGTTTGCAATGAGATAGACAGGAATGGGGAAGGAAAACTATAGGACTTGCCTGCATTTGAAAGATAAGGGAGATTAACACTGGCTGGGAATTTTAAAGTACTAAGAGCTGTTTCTGAATAATTCCATATGTGAACATTCTTATTTTGGAATAAGAGTTCTTTCTTCCTGTTCAGCTTGACCCACTTTCCAAGTGTATTTAATTAGGAACAGTTTTATGTGTAAGAAAGCCTTTTGTTTGTTCTCTTGATTAATGCAATAAAGTTCAGTATCTAGGGTTTCTGATTCAAAACAAGTTAAACATTTTAAAAAATCCCAAACAATCAAGCTATGGAAACAGTGCCTAGGTATTAAAGAGAAATTGTGGCATTTTCAGTGTTTCCCTAAATAAGTTATTTTAAAGGTAAAAGGTTTTTCAAACAGTCTTCAGTCAGCAATTACTTCCTGCTGTAATCTGTAGGCTGTGGATGGTTACTCAGAATTCTTTAAGAGAAATCTGCTCTTTGCAAAATACAAAGTTACAGCGGAGGTTTTTAAAAGTATATGCCAAAGGGTCAACTGCAGTGTCTCAGCACTTCAGAAATCAAGCTGTTTACCTGAAGTAAAACCATGCAGCCTAGGGAGGACAAGAGGAGCGCACTCTTCCCACACTCATAGTTGAGCCAAATGCAGGTGAACAGAATCTGTGGTGCCAGCTCAAGCTGTCAAGCTCAGCACTGTGCCAACCACACACACCCAGATATCTGCTCAGAATGCAAGGGGTGTGAATCCACACTGACTCAGAAAATACAGTGTTGGCAGGTTTAGAAACTTAAAAATTGGAACCCTAACTTCACGTGTTTGCAAGTATGTCTAGTAACTATGTACACGTTTGACCTAGGCCTGGTGCCACAGCTTTGGCCACATAACTCTCCTGACCTACTGATGCTTGTGTAGAAATTAGTACATAGTTAAACACTATAGCATCAGTCTAGAGATGATCTACTAGACTGGGAGATGATCTGCTAGAGAGCAGTGTAGGGGAAAGGGATCTCGGAGTCCTGGTGGACAGCAGGATGACCATGAGCCAGCACTGTGCCCTTGTGGCCAGGAAGGCAAATGGCATCCTGGGGTGCATTAGAAGGGGTGTGGTTAGTAGGTCGAGAGGGGTTCTTCTTCCCCTTTACTCTGCCCTAGTGAGGCCACATCTGGAATATTGTGTCCAGTTCTGGGCCCCACAGTTCAAGAAGGACAGGGAATTGCTTGAGAGAGTCCAGCACAGAGCCACCAAGATGATTAAGGGAGTGGAGCATCTCCCTTATGAGGAAAGGCTGAGGGAGCTGGGCCTCTTTGGCTTGGAGAAGAGGAGACTGAGGGGTGACCTTATTAATGTTTATAAATATTTGAAGGGTGAGTGTCAGGAGGATGGGGCCAGGCTCTTCACAGTGATGACCAATGATAGGACAAGGGGCAATGGGTGTAAGCTGGAACACAGGAGGTTCTGCTTAAATTTGAGAAGGAACTTCTTTACTGTGAGGGTGACAGAGCACTGGAACAGGCTGCCCAGGGGGGTTGTGGAGTCTCCTTCTCTGGAGACATTCAAGACCCTCCTGGACGCCTTCCTGTGTGAACTCATCTAGGTGTTCCTGCTCCGGCAGGGGGATTGGACTGGATGATCTTTCGAGGCCCCTTCCAATCCCTGACATTCTGTGATTCTGTGATTCTGTGATAGAGATGCAGCAGCCAACACTAGAGAAGCAGTAAGAACAGCTTCATTAAGCATTGTCACCTCCATCTGATCCCAAGCATTCCTTGTGTGTGGCACAACACAAGCCAGCAGGGTACCTTAAACCACTAAAGTTACAACAGTGTTTATATCATGAGTGGTTAACACATTTAATCTTGCAATGGAAGTATGAAAGGCAGCATAAAAAGGTTATTTCTTATGCACTGCTCAGCCATTTATTGTTGGCTGTACATGGCAAGGTTTGGCACCGTTCTGCCTACAGTGGTTCTATTCTAACCCACGTCCTCTGGTAAATTTTCAAGCTGTGGGACAGGGGGATTAAGCCCAGTGCTGGACTGTCCCCAGCAGGATAGCTGACAAATAAGGGCCCACACACAGCCTCAGACTTACTTCACTAAGAAGAAACAGAAACTCCTCACCTATGTAATGAAGTAACATGTTTATGAATTGTATGTTGCACCCTCCCCAAAAGTTCTCTGTATTGCGTAAATGTCACCCTCCAGCCACTCGTACCCAACAGATCTGTGTAACTGTCCTATAAACAGAGGGGTGGCTCAGATTTCTCCCCTTTTATTAAATCTTAATTAAGATCCTAAATGTTTGATCTTCACTTGAAAAACAGAAGATCGCATACTATATATTCAGCAGGTACTGTGATGGCCCCTGCTGATGTATTTAAGAATAGACTAAAAATTCAAGTAATTTTTCAGGCTACTGTTAAGACAATAACGTCATATTTCAGTTTGTTGTTGATGTAATCTTGCTATTACATTCCACTGCTTCCACAAGAAACAGAGCATTGCTGCTTTCTAGGAAACAAGAAATGACACTACATGCCACGTTAACAATGCTTCTTTAACATCTGTCACACTTTACCTTGAAATTATTTCCACTGATAAGAAACTTCTTTTACAAGTACTTGGGGCTTCTAAAATATTTTATGTACAGTCTAGAATAAGAAAACTACTGGAAATGAAATTATCACCTGTTTATATTCATTGCTGAGTACTGTTCTGAAAGAGAAATAAAGTTGTGCTGTTAAGAGAAACAAGCCCTTTTCCTCAACTACTACCTTTTTATGTCAGCTTTTGTATCATCCCTGAACAACTGATCCCTTCTGATCTGCAATCATGTCTTATTTCAGCACACCTCATGGGGATTAGGTAGGAAGCGTAGTAAATGCTCTCTGTGTAACCATGCAGCACACTGGATAAGCTCCTCAGATCCACACTAACCACCAACAACTGAAAAACGGTGACATTTAAACAATGGAAAACTGGTTTTCCTTTCACTCCATCCCCCTTGAACTACTGAAAAACACTCCTCACAGGAACTGCAGATGAGCTTAATTCAGTTGTGGTAAATCACACATACCTTCTGTTTGATGTTAAGACTATACAATAAATACATATCAACAAAAGCAACATCCCAGCTGGGAAAATTTTAAGAATAAAAAATAAACTTTTATTGACCTACTCAATGAAAGAATACTACATGTTTAATTTATTCCTCACCTCCTAGGCAGTCTGTTTACTTTTTGCAAGTAATATATCTTAAAATTAATGTTTTATATATTTCCAATGTATTTTTAATATATTATATTCAGGAATAAATTAGTTGTTTGGAAACCAAAGGCTGCTTGAGGAAAAATGTCTTTAAAGCAGAAATACTTAATATACAAAAAAGCTGCTGTACATTATTAAATTGTATTTTATAGCATACTATGTTTTGAAAAACCAATTATCTTTTTTATACACTCAACTAAATTTTCAGTCATGAATCACATTCTTAACAATGTCAAATATGCTTTTATGCTTTCCTGTCAGATTTGCTTCATCAATTTTATCCCATTGCCTGCACATATTTTTGAAAGTCATTTGTGGAAAATCTTATTTTCACTTATTTTCAACTACTGATAACAGCTCTGGCATGAAAACACATCACTACTTCAAACAACTTTTTGTTGAAAAATAAAAGGACAATAGCCTTTAGGATAGCATTACATTGTGGTATTTTTTAAAGAAAATTTCAAAAATTACCCTGTGCAATAAAGCAAATACTACATACCTCATAATCACAGAATCACAAATCACAGAATCACAGAAGGTAATGAGAAATTTTTACTTATTTTAGTATTAGGAGATGCATGACTGAATTCTAAACATTATGTTCCTGTCTTTAAAGCTCCCTGTCACTTTCTAATAAAAAGCTTGTTACACATTTGCCAACATTAAAGCTCAAAGTCAAGGACTTCCCTCAGGAGGCTGAGGAGAGACCTTATTGGTCTCAGCAACTACCTGACAGAAGGTTGTAGAGAGGTGGGTGTTGGTCTCTTCTCCCAAGTATCAAGCAATAGGACAAGAGGAAATGGCCTCAAGTTGTGCCAGGAGAGGTTTAGATTGGATATTAGGAAACATTTCTTCACTGAAAGGGTTGTCAGCACTGGAACAGGCAGCCCAGGGGAGTGGTGGAGTCACCATCCCTGGAGATATTTAAAAGATGGGTAGATGTGCTGCTTAGGGACATTATTAAGTGGTGGGCTTGGCAGTGTTAGGTTTATGGTTGGACTCTGATCTTAAAAGTCTTTTCCAACCTGAATGATTCTATGAAATTAGAATTTGTCCTCAGAACAATGAAATATTATTCTGAAATTAAAATTCCACTTTCAAACCATACTTAAATTGGTTATTTCCCTCTCAGTTAGCTTGTTCTGCCCCTTAGCCACATATAAAATGTATCAATACAGCTTTTAAGTTATAACTGCTATTATAAAATTAATATAAAAATGCGATCTCATTATGAAAAATGCTGTACTAATAGTCAGTGCTTCAACAGCAGAAAATTACCAAATACACAAGAAACTGCCCAATATAGTGATACAAGATGAGATAGGTCGCTAGAGCTAAAGAGAACATCCATCAAGTTTCAATCTAAAACTAGTGAAAAAGAATTAATAGGAGAGGACCACTCTTTTCTCAGTAGTGAGTGGAAAATATTTGATATGTGTAAGAAACCACTGGATCGCCACTCTCTAGTCACTGTCCATAAAGAGCCTGGCTTCCAGGTTATTAATTAAAATGTTGAGTGTTTCTCTGCCATGATTAAAATAATCATTTTTATAAGTCAATATTCTTCCACATGACTGCTAAGAAATAGTGCTTTAGGGAAAGACTTTACTGCTTAGCACACAATACCTGTTGCTTTTTATGTAGGCAAAGAGCTATTAAGCATACTGCATGCACATAACTGCAGCAGCTCTGGATAAACTCAGCACAACAGTAAATTAATTAATAATTTCAAATGTTAAGTCAGAGCCCCTGGGAAGCTGAACAAGATATTTTTATCCTAAAGCAGTATGACTGTCATATTAGTAATTAAAATTTAGGAAGAGTGCCATATATATCCAAGAAACCCAACAGCAGTTACTTACAATCTAATAGAGTGGAGAAAGTAGAAGCTAGCCTACAACTGGACTATCAAACAAAGACAAATTAAGAAGTGAAAGAAACAGACCTAGGAGTATTTTGAAATTAGAGAAAAAGAAGAAAGAAGGACAGATAAGAGATAAAATCAAAGAATAATTGATTATTTCAGAAGTGATTCACTGTCATGCAAGTAAGAAGGAGAGTAAAAGAAACCAACACACGGTACATGTAATTTTGCAGGATGTAGAATCTGGACAATAAAAACAGCATTTACTTGTTTAGCATTGCTGTTTGCAATGGGAGAAAATGCTTCATTGCTGTACAAATAAAATCAATCACATTTAGTTCAAAATCATCTGTAGACAGAGAAGCAGGAGAGTATCTAAAGAGACAAAGACAAGCCCTTCTCTTCATTTAAGCCAGTGCCACTTTAAAAAGATTTCAGAAAAACTGGGCAAACTTCACATTGTAGACTGTATTCGAACCCTCTTCTTCCTTGATGATGAAGGTAAAATATTACTGTATTTTTTGCTTGACATTGTAAGCACTTTTTTAAAAAAAAAGCAAACTGAGGGTTGCTGACAATCTATCCAACTATCAATTGGTTTCCAATTCTTTTATTTTCAGTCTTATATTTCTTCTTAGTATTATTTTGACTTCATTAAGTGATGTTACCATATCTATTTTCTGTTCCAGGTACAGATGAGTCTTTTCTTCTGTTCTTTTTTCTTCTGATTCTTTCCGCTTTTTAGGTATCCCCCCAAAACCTACTGCTGACAAAAAACTCATCTTCAGTCTGGAGAGCTCTTATACAAGGTACCACCAGGAGCATCTTGTTCTTTAAGACATGAGTGTTAAGCAGGTGCATGGCTAACACCATAAAATGTAATGTGGAAGCCTAAACTGCACCACTAAATTCTAACTCAAGGTTATTAAAATTTAATCAACTAAAAAGTTACTTAAATGATTCAAGTAGCCTAACAGCAGCAATCTGCAAGAATGAATTTTGTTTGTAACGTGTTCTATTCATAATGTTATTGATCTCCCTCAGAAACATTAACCTTGCAAATATAATGCATCTTTTTATCGTTTAGTTGAAAATTTGTATCCATATATATATATAAAATTAACAAGCAAGCTAAATAACAGATAAAACAACTGTTCAAGTAGTGTATCTTAGACTTACATCTTGTCTATCTTAAGACACCTCTTAAATCTTGCCTGTCTTACACACATATTTTAGGATGGGAGGAACAACTTTCTGTAGGTGTCTCCCATTTCAGAGAGACTGCAGAAAGCACCTTGATGACAAGGTCAGACTGGACAATGAATTTGTACATAGCTCCACTAACAAGTAAACAGACCCACTAACGTTCTGCTACTTCAAAAGGCATCTGTTTGAGGTGTCATTTGAGCAGCAAGGAACATTACCTTTTAACATATTATTATGCTTTTATCCAGATAAAATAGAACTATGTAGTCTGATATTTCAATGTCCCTATTGATACTGCAATTTGCAAGGGTTAAGGGGAACTGTAATAGCACTTCAACCTCCAGCTTGGCACACATTCCAGATACATGAGTTCTGGCTGCACAGAAAGTAAGAGCAACCTGCTGGGTGGTTTCCACCAAGGAACAGACTCCTTGAAGTTTTTCTACCTCAGAGATTGCACAGGGGAAGTGTAATACATAAGCTTCTTACTAAGCCTCTCAGGAGACCCTTATCCCAGTTTACAGGGCAAATACAGCTTGGCATGTGATAATTTTCTTTAATGTGCATATAATCCCATTTTACATGATATTACTATAAACAAATACTCTTTGAAACAAGTCTATAAAAATCTTCATTAATGGATCTTGAAAATATTTAAGTGAGATACTTAATGCTAAAGGCATATTTAACACAAAATTTGTATTATGCACCCTTTGGTGGTCAGAGGGTCTCCTGAACATCTTCACCATAATATAAAAAACTGATCAATCATTCAGTTGAAGGAGTATATATTGAGAAGCTCAAGTCATTCCAGCATTCAGTGGTCTTCTTCTGGCATTTGAGGTCATATACAACATCTGCCATGAGATGGGTGGTCTGAAGAAGGACACTGTTGGCTTGCTGTTTTGTTTGCTTTAAAGAATAAACTGAACTCTACTTCAAGGATGAAGCTTCAACATTATTGTCACTGTCACATCCAATTTTAACTCTTGAATACATACCCTGTGGGGCTGGCATGCAGATGCAGAGAAACTTTCTGGTGCAGATGTCTGTAGGCTTTGCTGAAGATGGTGGATGCTGCTCTGTAAGATTGTCAAAGCCTGTTTACCTGCTGTGCATATTGCTGCAGCTCAGCAGGTGTTTCAGCTCTGCCTTTATTCATATCAAGCTTTTATGCTTCCCATGTTTTTAAACATGCTTTTAAATTGTGCAGCTACCAAGCTGATATTTGTTGTGGCACTTATTAGCCATGGTAGCGTGCAATTCTTTGTTGTGTATGGATTTCTGTTTCTAACGTTAGTTCTGGTCTCCTTTTAGAGTGCATAACACTCAAATCTGGCCCAAACTGGTTACTCAAATCTAGGTAACAAAAAATATTGGGTTTGTATTTTCTGTGCACTGCAAGGAAAGAAGATGATAACTGCTTGAGTACATGTCCACTTAGAAAGAACTAGAGCTGGATACTGGAGCTTATGTTTTGTCTGTATTAAGTAATTTTCAATTTTTATTATTTCTGATTTATTAATAATACTGCATTAACTCCCTCCAGTATTTATTTTAATGTCCTAGCTACCTATAGTTACTAAAAACCCTATTCAAATCACATTTTGAGTTTTTCAAAATTCATTAAAACGTAAGTTTCTTCTTCTCTGAAACTAAAAAATAAGTCATTTGAACCCAGTTCAAATATAGCTGTTTTCCTTCTCTTATTTGCTTTAGATAAATATATATTAACTTGTACAAAACCAGAAAAATTAAATGCAGGCATTTGGGCAATATGCATCTATGTCCATACAGGACTGAAAAAAGTGGGGATAATAATACTACACTTTCTTAATGTGGTATCAGTGAAGAACATCCATTCAAATACCACGGCTAGAGAAAGTCAGATGTAGTATTCATGTAAAAATAATTCAGAGGAGAATTCTGTTCAGAATGCACATATACATGAGGCCTCAGTTTCACCCAAATGAAAAATTCTACACTATGTTATATAAACTTGTCATTTCTCTCTCTCTAAGCATTTGGATGCACATAAATAATATTTGAATGTATGAACATGTACAGACGACATTAGATACACATTGATAGACACAGATACAAATATAACTATGAGACATACATAAAAGAAGGTAAAAATATTATAACATATTTAGGTAAATAGATAGATAGATGTGTGTAAATACATTTCACTTTAATTTTGACTGGTCTGGATTTTGCAATAGTGTTGTCACTAATTTAAAGAGACATCCTACATTTTTTTCCTCTGTACTGCTTTTGATTTGCTTTGTAACAGTCTACCTAAGCTAAATAAAAGTGGCCCTAAGTGCAAACAGAAATATTAACAGTAATTAGCATTCGCAAGGTGCCTGACATGTTTAAAGTATTGTACAGGTATTTAATCACAAGTCCTCAAAACAATCCTGAAGTCCATTGAGCCCTTCCACCAGCAACGCTGCAACGTTACCACAAGGCAGAAACCAAGTCGTCACCAAAGCCCTACACAGAGTCCTGGAACCAGGACTAACTTTTAATAGCAGCATTTATGTAAAGCGAGTCCAAACAACTGGAATTTAGAAGTAGTACTAACCATTCAGGAACACCCTTTGTTTCCAACATAGTGCTAGTTTTATAGCATCAAGAATTAAACAATTCAGATTTTGAAAAGTGGCTGAAAAGCAGTAGATGAGGTACCAGGTATAACCAGGTATAACCTGCTTATTAATCAGGTAAAGTTCTTAGGATGAAGAAAAAAACAATATATGTTTAGGAAAAAATGAGTATAATGCATAATTTACATGTATTTCTGTCAATTATAAGCCTTTGGAAGTTGCATCTTTCCATCAAAACTAGCTCAACTAGAAGAGGTGCCTGGGTCAGAAGTTGTCCTTTTATTTTATACTCATCAGACCTTTAAAGGTTTTGCAGAATTTGAGGATGGACACAGTCCCTTCATAAAGTCTTCATCTTCTTGAGATTTCTTAGTCCTCGTATCTTCATAACGAACAGAGGTTTTCATATTTGCAAAATTTCTTAGTCCTTAAGGATGTATCTTCATAGCAAACAGAAGTCTTCATCCTTTTGAGATTCGTTATTACTTAAAGATGAAGAAAGGGCTTTCCTTAAAAATTGTCCACATAAGAAAAGATTGCAGTGAAGATGTTTCTAACCAGCTAGTTGGGATGGCAAGAGTCTTGGAAGATTTCCATGATGTTGCATGTTTTGTTCTTTCTTTCTGAGGATATCATCATTACTTTGTCATGAATATTTTTATTACTGAGGCTACTATACTTTGGAGTGGGAAACATTAGATCCAGTGAATAATTTTCTTGTTGGAATGATTCATGGTCACTTTTGCTTTTGTATTTCTGCTTATTACCAGAAATCTGGAAAATGTTGCAAGGTATATGAGAACAAATTTATTATAGTCTTTCAGTAAGCATTTTATTGTTGAGGCTCTTTCTAAAAGATTTTTCAGATTTTTTCCCTGCTATTAGGGGATCCGTACAAGAACAGATATTTTCTTTTCCTTAAGTAGGTCAAAGTTAAGACTTTGCTTTATTAAGATTTATTAAGACTGTCCGTATTCTTGCTGAGATGTAGCTTTTGCTTATTGACAACAAGCCAAATAGAGTTTTGCTCTATTTCTAAATTTCTATTTCTAAAGACAAAGTTGTCTATATATGAACTTTTAGTATGAATTTCAGTACCCCATGCCTTCCAACACCACTTTTGACATGACTGCAGCAAAAAAAAATAAATCTCAAAACCATAAAATCCAAGCTGTACCAGTGCAAAGAATAAAAAATATAAACTGATCTCCAAAACCCATGACCTGTTCCCTGCTATAAACCTGCCTTTTAAGACTCGCCTCTAATATGACATATATAAAGAATCAGCCTAATTAGGACAGGTGAAAAAAGTAATTAATATTAAAAAAATTGTCTTTTGCTGTATTACTACTTGACCACCTTCCCATGTCATCTGATTTCTTAAAGACCTGTAGGCGTAGGAATGGTATTTTTGAAGCTATCACCAACACATCACGCAATACATTCCTAGATTTAAAGAGGTGACTGCATTTAAGAAAAAATCCTCAACATTCTTTAGCTATTCCATTTGAAAGTGTTTTAACTCATGTTCTTAACATGAATAATAGCAGCCCCAAGATCCACTATCAGCTACTGGGAACTAACTATCACAGACAGGTTTATTATAGAAGCCATTATCCTATAGTCTCTCAGTCATTAGACCTCCCATGCGTACCACCTGATGTTCTGGCTATCCACGACTTGTGGCAGAAATAAGACAAGTCTAGAATATGAATCACGGGGATGTGAAGCAGGAGGATGCAACTGTGATTTCTAGCATTGTAATAATCTAGGCAAGGTACAGTGTTTAAAGTCTTGATGGTATTCTGAAGAGTTACTATGAAATCTGTTGTACCACTGAAATTCTCTCTGTATATGAATATAGTTCTAGTAAGGTCACATCTCTGCCAAACCAGAGACATTTCACTTAGCTTTAATCATCTATAATTACTGTGTCTAATCTAACTTAGCCACACAGACTGTCTTTATAGTCAAGAGAAAGATGAGCAGCTCTGGAGAGTGATTTATCTCACTTATCATCATCATTTTAGGATAAGAAATGGAACGATTCTGGGGACAGACAGTTAAACAAACTTTAGCTGTCCGTAAGAAGCACGGTATAGTGTTCCTGGAGAGCTAGGATTGAAGGACAGACTTCGGTCAGACACCATGGATATTATTACAAGAATCACCTAACATACACTCCAGAAAAAATGGCTTTTCAGGCATATAACTTAGAGACACAATGGATATAAGAGGAAAATGAAGATGTACTTACCAAAACCAATAGAGGACTCACAGTAGTAGTAACCATTTGGCTGCTTTTTTTTCAACATGGAGCAAAGATCTAGGCGGTGCAGGATTTCATCTCCAAAATAATGGCTTTTAAAATCTTCATACAGGCTTGAGTCAATTTTTTTCACCTTCAAATAGGAGCATAAAATTTAATTAGGCATTCTACTAGAAAAAATGGATTTTCATATTTAATGCCTATAGTTTTAATTTTACTCAGAGGTATAGTTAGGATGGAAAACTACTTCAAGATGCAAAAAGAATATTGGAACAATAACTGCCAAATCTTCTGTTTAGTTAAGCACCGTCTGCTGCAGAAATCAAACAAGGAAATAAAAGTGTCACTACAGTGTCATTACACCTCCTTTCTACCCCTCCCTCTTCAGTCCTGTAGGAAACAAATCAACATACACAATGCTACAACTTCTTTAACTTCCAATGGTTTGCAACAGTCTTCATGGAATATGGAACTGGAAATTATTCTTGTTGTCATCACTGGGCATGCTCCCACAAGGAAGAATCTCAAATGTTTGTCAAGGATCTCAAATGTTTGTTTGTTTTTCTGGGTCTCTAAAATCACCACACATGAAAATGTGGTTGTATTTAACTAGCACTATACTTTTTATCTCAGTAAATCTAAAAAGTTACAGTGATTTATAATATCAGTATTGTTATGTAGTTTTGCATGTATGAAGTGGAACATCATAAATATTCTATCAGGCTGTTTTCAGAAAATCTCATTTCAGTAATTATTTTAAGTTTAGGGCTCCTCATTCCATCATATTGTCAATAAAAATAGATTATCTCTGTAGAAAGTCAATATTTTCTCCTTCAATCTACCTCGGGATAATGCTTTTTGCTTTTTAAAAATCATTACTATATGCTAAAGGGATGTCAGGAGTGACCACTGCCTCCAGCAGCTCCAGCCTAGGACTCCCTACTGCCCAGCCGCTGGAGCCCAGCCTGGTGCCCAGGGGACAAGAGGGTCTCTGATGGATGCACCTGCTGCTTTCACATCCCAGAGACACATACACCTGCTCAGAGGACATGGACATGGCCAGCTACACAGGCTGCCACAGACAAGGTGCTGCCTTTAACAGCACCCACATACATGTTTCACATGAGACACAAGTGTGGAGAGTCCCCAGCAGAGACAGGTCATTAGTGCAGGCACACACATGACTCTCTCCAGGTTCACAAGCACATGCACATCTATGCATCCCCCAAGCACCGTCACAGCCCTTCTGCCTGCCTGGCACCACTGCCCAGATCCCAGACCCCCTTACCCACCCCACATGTCCCTTACTTGCTAGCTGGTCCAGCCTGAGTTTTGGTAGTTGTGGTGGTTTGGGTGGACTCATACCCTTCACACACACCCCGTTTGGGAAAGATACAGACACTTGCCCCCAGCAGCCAGCACCCAGCACACGAGCTTGGCCAGACAAGCCGCACCCACCAGCCCCGTTTTACACAGGACCAGCCTGTGTAAAAGGACGAGACCAGAATCACAGAATGGTTGAGGTTGGAAGGGACCTCTGAAGGTCATCTAGTCCAACCACCCTGCTCAAGCAGGGACACCCCATTCTGTCCACTCCTCCTTTGTTCACCTCCATCCCCTTCCCCTGCACATCCCCCATCCACTTGCACAGTTTCACCACTCCCCTCAACATCCTGGATCCTCAGCTTTACATCCCTAACAGCTGCAAAGTCCCAGTTTGCCTTAAGTTTCTTGATAGCCCATCAATTAGTGTGACTGACAAGGTTTGTTTCTTGGTTTTGTCTGTTATATTTGTCAGGCTTGTGTCTCTGTATTTTGTTTATGGCTTCCCCCTTTCCCTTACCATCCCATTTGAGAGGGTCCTGGACCAGAGAGTCCTACTGAAATAAACATCTTCACACTCCACATGCCTTTATCAGTCCGTGTGGCTGACTAGATTTGGTTCTTGCTGCTGCCTCTCTTATCCTATGTTGGTCAGGTCTGTGTCTCTGTAGGTGTTGTTTAGGGCTTCCTCCTTTTCTTATTATTCTCTTTTGCACTGAAAAAGTCCCTCATCAGACACCCTAAAGTGGACAGATGCTGTCTCCTTCCTCACACCCTTACACTATATTCATTCATCTGAGCATCACCCTCAAGCATTTCTTGTGGTGCTTCATTCACTATTACTCAGATGCAGGATGGACTCAGTGTTGGTACGTCTATTGAGTTTTTACTTAGGTACAAAATTATTGACTTTAGAAGCATTCTGTTTGAGTAAGCACCTGCACATTTGGTTCTCTAAAGTCTAATTAAGAGAGTTTTGGTTCCCTAAAGTCTAATTTAGTGAAGAGCAGAAACATCTTTCCATTTCCTTAATCTCTGAAATGATGACATCTAGTGGTGGATGCTTTCCATTTCAGGTACACAACCTCCTTGGAAGTCTACATTTATTCCAGCCTCACTGTCATTATTTAAAATTTTATATTCTGTAGCTAGATGAGTCCTTATGTACTAAGGTTATTTTGAAATCAAAACATAATTCTTTGCTTTTTGGCTGACAGTTCTTTGAAATACATTTAAACATCAATCTGTAATAAAAAAAAAGACCTTTTCAGCCAGCAGAACACTTGTCAAAATGTGAAGCCTTGAGTACATGTGGAAAGAAATGAAGAAAAGATCAAAATCACCACTTCACGCTCCAATAAAAAAATAGCATTTACAAGAGGTTGGGATGTTGCTTGTCAAAAACAGATTGGTAAGGTGTGAATCAAATGTTGAATGCTGACGAACTGACTTTGCTTGTGATGCATTACTGAAAGATATTTGGAAAAGCAGCCATGGGAAAACTGGTATTTTTAGTAACTTGAAGCAATTTCTGGAGTGCTGTTTGTAATGAGATGTTAAAGGATGAAACACTGCTGGTACATGGGAAGGTCACACTTCATTTCTTAATTGAAAAGGTCTGGAGCAGTAGAGATGAAAGAGATGCGTTGTTACCACACGGGAAAGTTACAGATGCTGATTACAGAGATATGCTGTAATTGGGGGAGGGTGAGAAACAAGAGTACTTCAGAGGCCATTTTGAAGCGTTTGGTGCTGGAAGGAGAGGAGGAAGACACCTGCCTCTTGAGGAAGCCCTGTAATGCACGGATGCCTGTAAAGGGACATGGCTGTGTACCATGGGCCTGGAGAGGCGTTGCACGTGGAGCTCTTGCAGGACTGGCAGGGCACCACAGTGACAGCATTTGGTAGCCCTGTCATGTCTGTTAACTGTCTGTGCATCCTCAGTACACAGGTAGGGAAGTGCAGCCTGCTGTCCCCAGCCTGGAGTTAAACCCTCCAGCTGCACGGAGCCTCCATGGCTGCTGTCAGCAGGCACACAGGTGTTTGCCCCTTCGTGGGACCAGGGGCAGGAAGGCTCAAGTGGTGACAGGCCTTAAAATGGCTGCAAAGCAAGGTGCTCCAGCAGCTTCACTTCCAGGTACCAGACCCCACAGCCAAAGGGTCCAAAATTCCCACCAATCCCACCACACGTCCAGCTTTCCAAAGGCGAGGGCTGCCTACAAAGATTCATTTACAGTTGCTCAAAGTAGCTCGTTAAGTGAACTGCAGAAGCCACAATGGGTGAAGGAAGCGAGCAGCGGGGAGCCTGTCAGCAGGCAGGGACGGCCACGGGTCCCGCGGGAGCTCTGACAGGCGGTGCAGAGGCAGGAGATGGAGATGCTGCAAGAGAGTGGATGGTGGCATCCCTTGCCGGACAGCGGGCTGGGCTGCTCAGGGGGCTTCTTCACACCGCCTCCTCTCCCGCCTCCTCAGCGTGGGGCTCCGAGGAAGGCGGGGAGAGAGGTAGCAAGCCGCTGCCGGGGACGGGGCAGGGGCTGGCGGGAGGAGCTTGAGTCCCGAGGACCGGGGTCTCCCATTCAGCCAGGAGGCCGCAAGGAAGGTTGAGAGTCAATTCCCCGCATGACGGCAGGGTCTTGATGCCGGGAGAGGGCTGCTGTGGGCGGGTGCCGCCTGGGCGGTTGACGGCAGGGCGGCGGGGGCGGGATGGCGGCCTGGCTGCGGCCTGGCTGTGGGGCCGGGGCTCAGCGACACGGCGCGGCGCGGCGCCTTCGGACAGGAGCTGACGGCGGGGAGGCCTGAGCACAGGGAGCGGCCAGCACCTGCCCGGGGAGGGAGAGAGGGAGGGAAGAGGGGTCAAGATAAAACTTTCGGGCTGCAAAGAGACGCAGCAGCCGAGACGAGCAGCTTGTCTGTGGTGAGGAGGGTGCGTAGAGAGGGAAGAAGTGGAAGAAGGTTGGAAGTGGGTTGCTGACAGCGGCTGTGGACTTGGTAAGAGAAGCTGGTATGGTTGATCCCTGCAGCTGTATGTGATGTACTTGTATAGAAACCGGTATTATGTGATAGTGCTAAATAAATACCAGTGTAGGACTCTGAAATGGTGACCACTTCATGTGGCTGCGTTGCTGTGAGGATCTGTAGTCAGTGCATATGGGTGTCCCCTACCCCTGCGGGAGGATGATTTTGTACATGTGTATACACATTACTGTATTTATGGGTATATATTTTAGTAAGTATACATATATACTTACTAAAATAAACGATACAAGAACTCTAAAACTATTCCAACATTGTTGGTAGTTAGCCCAGTTACACCTTGCTTGGCAGCAAGATGGCAGCTGTAATTATTGGCTGCATATTTTCACTTCAACAGGTAACACCTGTCTTTTAATTCCTGGTGGCACCTTAGTTTCTTGGAAGAATGAGTGTTAACCTGTTGTTGTCAGTTACAGTTACTTCTCAGGACTTTTTGGATGAGTTGTGAATAAAAATACCTTTCTCCAGCAGAATGAGTGCCACCTCAGCCACGAGTGCTGCCTTGCCACCACCGCTTGGGCCCGAACAAGAGGACCAAGAGTGCTCCGAGACACACATGTCTGTTTTGTGGTATGCAGGGCAGCTTGCAATTGCTTATTATGATACAGAAGATTGCTCAGTTTACTTCATGCCTGACACACCTGATAATGAAGACCTCAAGCTACTGCATAGAGTGACTGGGGAAGTTAATCCCCAATGCATAGTGACCAGTGCAAAACAGGACCAGAATATTGCCAAATTCCTGACCAACCTAACAGCTACTGCTGGTGATAAAGATACAGGAAAACCAGAAATTGTCCTGTTTCCTAACATAGATTTTGGCCTAGAAGTCAGCAAGCAACGGATCTTATCTAGGCAATTTCCATTTATCCCATCTCATATGACTGCAACAGAGAAAATTCTCTACTTGTCTTCAATTATCCCTTTTGAGAGCCCGCTCATGATACGAGCCCTAGGGGGACTCCTTAAGTTCCTAGACAGGAGAAGGATTGGAGTTGAGCTCGAGGAAAGCAATATTGCAGTTCCTATTTTGGCCTTTAAAAAGTTTGTGCTGTCAGATATTGTGAATATGGACCAAGACACATACTGTGTCCTGCAGATATTTAAAAGTGAAGTCCATCCTTCTGTGTACAAACTGTCTAGTGGATTAAAAGAAGGATTCAGTTTATATGGAATTTTAAACCGTTGTAGGTGCAAATGGGGAGGAAAACTTCTGAGGATGTGGCTCACACGACCTACTCGGAACTTGGCAGAGCTGAACAAACGGCTAGATGTCATCGACTTCTTCCTGCTGGCTCAGAACCATGAAACAGTCCTCACTCTTCAAGGTTGCCTCAAGAATATTAAAAATGTGCCTCTTATTCTAAAGAGAATGACCCTTTCCCACACAAAAGTTAGTGACTGGCAAGCACTCTATAAGACAGTGTACAATGCAGTGTGCCTTAGAGACACGTGTCGTTCTCTGCCCAACACTATTGAGCTCTTTCAGACTATTTCGCGTGTCTTCACCGATGACCTGCACTACATTGCTAGTCTAATCAGCAAAGTGGTGGACTTTGAAGGCAGCAACTCAGAGAACCGCTTCACTGTTAGACCCAATGTGGACCCCACCATCGATGAGAAGAAACGAAAGCTGATGGGACTGTCAGACTTCCTTACAGAAGTAGCACGAAAAGAACTGGAGACCTTGGACAATCATATTCCCTCCTGTTGTGTGATCTACATTCCTTTGATTGGGTTCCTTCTCTCCATTCCACGGCTACCTACCATGGTGGATAAGAGTGACTTTGAAATTGAAGGCTTGGACTTCATGTTCTTGTCAGAGGATAAATTGCACTACAGAAGTGCTAGGACTAAGGAGCTAGACAGCCTGCTGGGTGACTTGCACTGTGAGATCAGAGACCAGGAAACACTAATTATGCACCAGCTGCAGACAAAAATCTTGGAGAAGTCTGAAGTGCTTAACAGTGTGGTTGAGTATACTGCACACCTAGATGTGCTACTAGCTTTGGCAGGGATGGCCCGGGAGAATGCCTACTGCCGGCCACGCTTTACTCATCGTCATGGCTTCCATATCAAGGATGGAAGACATCCGCTCATGGAACTATGTGCAAAGACTTTTGTGGCCAACCCTGTAAACAGTGGCGAGGCTACCAGACGAATAAAGATCATCACAGGACCCAACTCATCTGGAAAGAGCGTCTACTTAAAACAAGTAGGTCTTATAGTATTCATGGCTCTGATTGGCAGTTATGTCCCTGCAGCAGAAGCAGAGATTGGAGTAATTGATGGGATTTACACAAGAATCCACAGTAGGGAATCAGTTTCTGTAGGGCTCTCTACTTTCATGATTGATCTTAACCAGGTTGCCAATGCAGTAAACAATGCCACAGAGAGGTCCTTGGTACTTATTGATGAGTTTGGTAAAGGGACCAACACACTGGATGGCCTGTCCCTTCTGGCTGCTGTCCTGAGGTACTGGATCAGTCAAGGAACCCAGTGTCCACAGGTCTTTGTCTCCACTAATTTTCACAGTTTAATGCAGCTAGAACTCCTGCCTGACACACCTCTTCTGGAGTACCTGACCATGGAGACCCACCAAGATGGAGATGAGTTGATATTTTTCTATCAGATCAAACAGGGCATGTCCACCGTTAGTCATGCTGCTAACATCGCTGCATTAGCAGGAATGCCAGCCAAAATTATTGAAAGAGGAGTGGAAGTGTCAGAACTGATTCGCAATGGAAAAGCTATCAAACGTATTGATTATCCTTCAAAAGGAGATCGGATGGAAAAATGCAAGTCCATTGTGGAAAAGTTTCTTTGCCTAGACCTTGATGATCCCCATGTGGACTTAGAAGAGTTCATGCGTAAAGAGGTGCTGCCTTCTGCAGCCTCCGTCCTCTAACGGGGTATATGTAAAAGCATAGGTTACATCATACCTACCATGTTCAGTAGAAGAGTTTGGTTCTTTAAAGATCACTATGACTAACACCTCACACTACATTTAGCTTCTAACAAACTGTTTATAGTGTATGTCCTTTCTTCTTGTTTAAAACAAGTACTGTAGTTACATATCTCTGTAATATGGTGTATGATGTGAAAGCAGGAAGAACGAAAGAAGAGAATTCAAGAACCTCTTCCAGCTGTTGGGCCACCCAGTTTGTGCGTTTTCTGCCCCTGTTGTTAGATCTTCAGATTAAAAAAAATACTGTAGAAGAACCTCAAAACATTTCTGCTGGTCTCATAAGACTGAAAGCAACGTGTTTATTGTTTTGTATTGTGCCAAAATGATCATTTTAGCCATTTTAGGATCAGCATCAAAGATTCCAAACATATATGTGCCTCAGACTCCCATTCCAGCAAGTAACAGTTGTCACAATAGAAGCCACTGATGTAGAGGCTGATAAATGAAAATACAGAGGGATTTAATGAGCTCTGTGCCTTTTCTTATACCAGCATTTCTCTCCAAACACCAGAGATCCTGGGAGTTATACAAGGAATGCTGGAGGCCAGAATCAGCAAGGACTGATAAACAGGGCAAGTGCTCTGGTTTTACTGAGAACCACTCTCTCCTCCTAAGATTCTACGTGGTACGACTATGTATCTATGCCATATGGGTATAAATAAAAGCAAAATTACAAATCTAGGAAACTGACAATTATATTAGGGATTTAAGACAGAAATTAATATTTTATATTCTATTTTCAAGTACTGAGTAAAACTTAACATTAAAGGAATAATACCAGAAGGGGAGGATTCCCCTTCATTTCTCCTGTCATGCAGACGATCTTTACTGAACACAGTATCTATCTGATGTATGCATATGCAACAAAAATTCATTAACAAATTAATGAAGCAGGATGCAAGTACTATAGAAGTAATAACCTTTCCTGCACCAGATAAGTGCCTGAGATGCCTTATCTAAACAAGACAAAAGAGACATTAGATAGCTTATTGTCTGTCTGCCAAAACTTGCTGTAACTGCTTACAGTATGGCTAATAAAAGACATCAGCAGATATACTTCATCTCTCTTCAGCTATATTTGATTTCAAGAAGACAAAAATATTAATATCACCTAAACTGAGAGAAAATTTACATGAGAAAAAAGTAATTACCTTCATAATTATCAGCATTAAACATCTTATCTGGTTATGTCTAGCTGAAGATATCAAAAAGATGAATGTGAGTGCACATCAAAAAGATTCTAATTTGGAGACACTGCTTTGGGTTTCATTTAGTGTGGAATTTCCTCCTTTATGATGAAGCAATTATTATTATTATTGCAAAATAAGTACCTTATGCTATCTCTATATGAAACTAGGACAGTGGCAAAAGTTTAACATAATTTACGTTAAAAAATACAATAATAAATTACTGAATCACGCAGTTGCTGCTATTTCCAGTGCAATCATAATAATACTGTCTGCAAAATAATATCTATCATCTTGGTGGTGTTACCATTGAAGTTGAATGGTAACAGTGAAGCAGGCCTTGTACAACACTTGCAAATGTTGTAAATACAAATGGATTTTTCTCACTAATATATTCTCTTTTGCTAAGTATATATACAGCATTCTAAATATATACTGTACAGAAGAATACAATAGATTAAATATTCATCACTTATATTCTGGCATTTTTTCTTGTCAACCGCTGTCTAGGCTAAGGATATACTCCTTACTAATTAGGCAGATGCCATCAGAGTAATTTAGCTGTCAGTCATCTTCTACTTATGAAATCTATTTCACAGTTTTTGCAGTTCTGGCAGCACAAGGTATCAAAGGATCTCCAAATGTCATAGAGCATTTCTCAGTGTGCCTCACAACATGCCCTGAATAAACAGCCGCCTGGATGAATGAAAAACAGAGGGGTTGTGACTGACCTGTGGCAACCTAGCAGGTTAGTGAGGGAAGCAGGAATTCAACTGCAAATTCCAGTTGCTTCTTTCATTGTGTTTCATTGGTATAGAGGATAATGATACTAACCCAAGATTCTTATAATGCAATCAATCAATTGTGGAAATAGCTAAACATGTGCAAGTAAATTATATGCCTTTATCTCCTTCCACAAGGACACCAAGAGGCCCACTGTGCCTCCTTATTTTGGGGAAGCTTTCAGTGGCACATTTGATCTCAGAATTGTCCAACTAAGCATGAAGAATGAGTTGCTCCCACTTCTGAATAGGTAAATAAGTTCTTTAACCTGAGATGCTGAATGGGATACGGTAACCCAGACAGCTCTTTTCTAATTCACTTTATCTCACATTTTTATCCTTTAATAATGTCTGTTCCAAAGTTTGTTGTATATAACATTTTTAGCTTAATGCTCTGCCTTCAAAGTGGAAAGCTGATTTCTTGAGATCTTTATTAATTCTGAATTCTCAAACTCTTTGCTTTATAAATATCAGCAATAATTTGGCAAAGTTAAAATCTTTTCAGAATACATGCATTTGAAACAAGTATATAGCTATATTAAGGTTAGAAAAATGGATTTTTTTCCAAAAAAAGATAATGATATCTAAATTATTTAATTAACCAAAGTTCTGAGGAGAGTTTTCAAATATGAAAACTTACATTTTAAAAAATATCAATACAGTAATAAAGCTATAGCTGTGAACTATACTCAACTACTTTAGTTCTATTTGCTCTTGTATGTGCTTTCTCATCTAATCTTCATACACTCCCCCTTTCCTGTTTTTCATACTGTTATGTGATCTGAAAATACAATTAGACATTGTATTAAAATGTACTTCAAAATAGTTACTCCTTTTATGTTTCATGGTTTTACCTATTGATTTCAGTAAATGCATGAAACTATTTCACTAAATGCACAGACACAATGAATCAAAAAAATATAGTAAAGACCAATGCTTATGCCTGACAGTGGACTGACAGAGAAAAAATCCTGATAAAATAATTTACAGATTTTTAATACATACTATCCTTCTATACTGTGTATCTTTACAATACTATATGAATTATCCAGCATTATGGATGACTAAGGAAGATGATTTGGAATGACATTGACCTGGTTCTGTCAGCAGCAGTGAGTATCAGAACACAGAAAGTATGCATCCTGGCTAATAGTTCATGCAAGGTAGATAATTGTAAACAAAACAACCAACCAACCCACCAGCCAAAAAACAACCAAAAAGCAGAATGGCAAAAAACCCACCCTGAGTGTCTCAGATGTTTTAACCAAACAGTTAAATACTTAACAGCTGATATTATAGAAGAGCTGTGGATTTTTTTTAAATTAGTGTTATATAAAACAACTGTTAATACAAGCAAAAGCTTATGTGAGCTTACAAATTTAATAGCTATCATATACCATCTACAACCTGTGGACAAGTCCTTATTTCTGTTTCAGAGCAAGTATGTGTGCCCTTGAAGTTTCCTGATGTATCTCAAATCTTACTGCCTTCTTCCATCTGATTTCACAATACTACTTAATTAATATGTGCACCTTCAGCATTTTTTAGAGTTATTTCTAACTAAATTTTAAAGTATTTTTCTTTAATGCTTACTATTAAGGAAGAAAAAACAACTTAAAATATTTATATTATGTTCTATAATTCTTACTTTATTTTTTTTTTTTCTGAAAATTATTTTCCTGGTTAAAGTATCACATAAAACATCCTATACAACATCAGAAAAAAAAACATAAATATGGAGATATATCTTATGTTAAATTAGTATGAAATAAAAAACTAGGTATACTAGTATTGCTTCTATATATTTATCATCACAGTTATAGCCTACTTTTATGTATTTGTGTATTTTGTCAAAAAAGCTAATAAATAGGCAAGAAATAACTGCCTGCAAGACAGAATACAAAAGATGGGTTTCATCCCTACTCTGAAATTCACCAAAGCATATTCAATATAGGCAACTGACAGTCTGCATATTATGCATAATCCAAATATAAACTTTAGTTATTTGCTTATTTTCTCTTACACAGTAACAAAACAAAACTATCCAAACAAACTGCATGCATATAATCTACACCCTAATGATAATTCTGTAATTTTGAACAAGTACTTTTATCCTTTGGTCTTGCCTAGTTTCACAAAAGAAAACAGAGCACAGTATTACTGTACTGAGAATATCAAGAGTGGTAACTTCAGGTACAGGACAGGACTACTGTTTAGATGGTAGATGTACTAATTATTTTTTCTAAAAAAATCAGTCTTACCCCTTCAGCTGGTTACGAAGTAGAAAGTGTGATGCTACAGCAGAAGCAACTCCTTTGTTCATCTCCAGATTAAACTTTGTAGATTGCTGCTGAGCTATGTGAAATGTGAGCTCACCTGCTTACGTAACTGTGTTGATTTTGACAACTTCATGAAGGTTAAATGTGGTTTAAAAGCTCTTTCTCCTCCTGCCAAGATGCCCTTTTCTTGAAATATCTTCTTCATAGTCTCTGAGGGGGGAGAAAAATGTAGAGGTACAGAGATATTACATGATAGAATGCTTAAAAATGTGCTTTCTACTGTAATATGAGTCACAGCCACTCCACATGGAAAAAAACCAAGATGATGAGTACTAAAAGGTAGAGAGATTTATAGTTAACTTCAAAGGTACACATCATTTAATGTGAAAATAGTCTTATATTTGCAGTTAATATGGGTCACAAATTTGGCTTTACTAAAATAATGGCAATTAGAAAGCTGTCTATTCTGTCTGCTTTTGCTATCAACACAGGAACTTTACATTAAAACTGCTCAGGTGTTACTCTCACTGTAAGAGTTTTGGAAACTTCAGGAAAACTCTGAGTATGTAACAGATGTGTCTCTCTTCAAAACCTCTATTCTGTGGTGAGTTAGTTCTATTATCTGTATTTGCACTCAGACCAAAGGAAATCTGAAACTGAAAGCTGTAAGTCCTGGCACTGGATTTACATGGCAGAATTAAAAAACACATCAGGTACGCTGATGATTTTTGTTTGTTTTTTTCAAGCTTCACTGTTGCCTTCCAAGCTAATTTCCTATTTTTAATGCACACTTTTATCTGTCTTCAGCCCAGGCAAAAGAAACTCTATTACACTGATCTAGTTTACTATTTCCCAACTCATCTGCCCAATATAATGTTTCATTTCTTGGAAATAAATTTTAGTATAACTTTTGAATTATGTTCCATATTTCTTTTAGCTGAAATACTTTAAATGAAAAATTTCTGTAGTAATTTTGAAAAAAAGTTTAGATAAAATTGGTAACACCTGACGCAAAAATAATACCAATGAGCAGAGTATTTTATTACTGAAAAGCAGAAAAAAACAGCATTTTTTTAATTTTCTTTGCAAATACAATTTCCAATTTTTCACTAGCTGTAGGTCTATCTGACTCATACTAGTTTTGAATGAAAATTAAAATAGGGGAAAAAAAATAAAATCAATTGTATCACATGAATTTAACTGACCCTTACCATAGCAATATATGTGCATTTAAATGTATTATTTTTCATCTTGGTAGTTCAGCTGTGACAGAAAGATCCAGTGCTTTATTCTCCTACCTGGAAGAAAATGCATTACAGTGGGAAGGGAATGCCACAGCTGGCTGAAAAAAATATAGGTGAAGGCCCAAGGAAGAGGAATATAGGCCTATAAACCTGTCTAGTGCACATCTGACAGTTCATGCTCCTGTAACATGGCATTCCAGAGTCTCTTCTCTTACCATTTTTTATTTTCAGTAGTAACTATTTCAGTGAGCTACTCTAAAGCCACACTTAAGAAGAGATTTTACAAGTTTATGCATTACTTTGCAACAGAAAAGTTCTAGAAGCTCAGATTATTCACTTGGGACCTGGAGATCAAAATTAAGTTCTTTCTCTGCTGAATGTGATTTATAACCTTATGCTCCACAGTCTATGCAACTGAAGTTGGGATTTTGAACGAAGTCAAGGAAATCAAAGACCCAAATGCCATCTCTTAAATGGGCCCACTCAAAAATTCTCTTTCAACCTTCACTCCTCATTTGTAAGATGCTGACACATTTTACAAAAAAGAATTACCCCAACCCTTTATTCTAATTCACAGGATGCTGAAAGGATTCAAAATTGTGAAGCATTTACATAATGGTAAGAGAACTCATATTACTATGACAGATGCTAAAAATAACCTACCAGAATGGCTGAGGTGGAAATGGACCTCTGAAGGTCACCTAGTCCAACTCCCTGCTCAAGCAGGGTCACCTAATGCCGGTTACCCAGGGCTATGAATATCCTCAATGATGAAGATTCCACAGCCTTTCTGGGTAACCTGTGCCAGTGCTCAGTCACCCTCACAGGAAAAAAGTGTTTCCTGGTGTTCCAAGGGAACCTCCTGTGTTTCAGTTTCTGCCCATTCCCTCTCTCTCCCTCACTCCACGTATGTATATATGTATATACAAGCATAACTGCTATATAGATCTACGTATCTAAATCTATACATCTATGTTTCTAGATCTATAGACCTACTATATATCTCTAGCTATAGCTATGCATCTATACACAAGTAGAGCTTACCTACTTGTATTATTTTAAAATGTGTTTGTGGGAAACATTTCTAAATTTACAATGCGAGACGCAAGTTCAAATTAAGTCATTTAGTTATGGTGTGCACGTATTTCCACACATGCAAGAGCCTGCTTATTTTCTGATGTTAGTAAGCTAATAAGATGTTACATTTATTTAAAACTGAAATTATCTGAAAAAAAAGCCGTTTTATGGTCCATTTGGTTGATTCTCTGAACGATCTCTTTTGGGGATTCATTGACTTTGGCATTCCAGAAAAGGATTAGTCTTATCAAGACCAGATTTATGCTACCCTGTGATGTTCTGACTCAGTCTTGTGGACTGTAGTCTTTTTTCTCCCCTTTCTGCCATCATGTCTTATGCCAAGCAGTGTCTTACCTCCTACTCTAATTAAGATCCGTACTGGTGAAGATTTGCACCTCTAAGGGTGTCCTCCTAACTACAGTAAGAGCTTAGTGTCAGACCAGTGGTTTGCCAATGTGCATCTGGTCACAGGATTTTGAGCCCAGTGTTTTCAACAGGGTAGACTGATCACACGGCATTATAAACATGTATTATAGTTCAACAGCAGAGCAACTACTCTTTACGCTGCTGAACAGCAATCACATGGCCTGCGTGCCTTCATTTTGTGCTAAATAGCTTTGTTCAATATCTGCTTCTATTTCTCTTTCTAAATTCTTCTTTTTTTTCATACCTGGCAATTCTAATCAAGAAAAAGTATAATGAAAAACTGGGTCAGAGGAAGGAAAGCATAACTTCAGAGAGAGATTGCAGTTCTTAAATTTAATAGGTTTACGTGTCTGTATGTGTGTGTGTCCACACATGTTCTCATGGTGATCCGACTTTTCACACAACTTTATCATGGCATAGACTTATTAAACACAATTAAACTCAAGAGACTGGCCATTCTTGCTGGTACTACTGATAGTCCCAGTTTTGCAGTATTTGACACTTAGGGAAAGTGTGACATTTTCCTGGTTAAGGTGACTTACAAATTTAATTAGCACAATGTTTCCTTCTTCAAAGATAATGAAAATAGAAAGAAATCTGAGTAGATGGAAGTGAAAAAAGAGAAGCAAAGGGAAATGTTTTCCTGAGAGCACAGGAAGGTTAAAAGATAATGTAATGCTATTAATATCCATGCAGCTCTTAGAAGAACTGGCCACAGGAAGGGTTTTAAAAGAAATGAGGAAAGAAGCATGGATGCTGCGGGCAAGAGAAAGTCCCAGGCTTATGGGACAGCATGAAAGTGGATTTGAAGACTGAGCAAATACACGAAGGTTCAAGTTTATGATAGGGATTGCCTGAACTGAAAGAAATCAGGGGATGGTGACAAGAATTGTAGACAGACAATGCCCACGGATCTTAACAAATGGGGATCTGCCATATTTCCCCCAGACATCAACATTACTAGCTAGACTAAAAAATCAAACAAGATCTGTGTTTTCTCTTATTATTCTCAGGCTGACCAATGTTTGCAGCTTCAAAGTATACCCTAGAAAAGTTCAGGCTATTTTTACAAGCTCAATGACTTCCTGGAACAATTTTTCATATAGCTTTCAGACTATCTTTCATGAAATTTGCAATACTCTGCAATACCATTTGGACTTTATTTTTATAATGTTAAAATTACTGAATGTCACCTGCCTCTGTTATATTAGATGCAGCTGAATCCATCAGACAACTGTTTCCTCATAATTAAGATTTGAAATGTGATATATCAAACTTACCCAGAACAGCTATATACTGGAAAGGCTCAAAAATTCAACAGCTAGATCAACACAGGATGATTCATAGAAAAACTGCACGTTGAGCCATATTGTGCAATACAAATGGCCAACTTATTTTCCAAAATTTCATTGGATATGGAAAACTGCTACATATGTACATTTTTATTTCAGTCTATTAATTTCCACTTGTCTATAAACTATGTTCCCTCAATTAAAAGGTGTGTAATTTAGAAACAGTATTCCATCTCGTTAATGAAAAATTTTTGAATTCACATTTGAAGTTGAGGACAAGCTAAGCATAGATTACTTACAATTATAACTAACATCGTGAGTCATGTTAATTTTTTTAAGCCCTTAGTTGTTTTTTAAGAGTATTCTGTTGGCTATTGGTTAGCAGGAGTTTGGGTTTTACAAAGCAGCTCTTCTGGTTATCCTTCCTTTCCTAATAGCACTGAGCATAATACACTTGCAAAGCCTTACAAGACCTAATTTCCAAGCCAACAACTCAACGTGCTTCTCTTCTTGCTGTGGATGAGCCAAGTTTCTAGACAGTCCAGTAAAGTTCTGTTACAGACATCAGCAGGAACTATAACTAATGGCACATGGACTAGAAGAAAACCTAACGTGTCACAGCAGCACACTTTCAATGCAACTGTTACAGATTTGGACTAGCAGCTTTTTGTACAAATTAGTTGTTTTAATGGAAAATTACAACACTTTTGAGTTCTCAATTTTTTAATCATGTGAAACGGTTTATGAACAACTGACAAGAGGAAAAAGTCATTCATCTTGGCTTCAGCCATCTGGAACTAAAGTGAACTAAATTCACTGAATTAAATTATTTCCCTAGGCTCACTGAAGTCAGGGTAATGTAACTCACCCTAAAATAGATGCTAAATGTGTGGTTTCATAATCTTTAAAAAAGCTCATAAACCACCATCCTTGCCAAAACAGACTGTTCCTCTCCAGCCTCACGCCTGCCACTGCTCCTATCTTTTGTGCAGACAGTGAGGTAGCTATACAGTAAACTGCACTGGCAAACTGAATAGGTTAAAGTTAACTGGCAAAGGTAAAAACATTAATTTTAACTACAGTCGAATTCACCATGTGCCTGCACAAATCCCCAGCACAACAAAAGGGGCCGGACTGCTTTGCTGTGGTGGCAATGCCGGCTTATGCTTGAGTAAAGCTGTAATGTAGCTAGAGAAGAAGATGAGCAGTATAACTCGCTTTCCATTTCTCTCTTTCTAGTACAGATTCTTAGTAAAAACAATTTAATGAGATTAGACTAAATGTCATGTATATAAAACTAAAGCTAAAGGAAATTACTTGTTAGTTGTCGTACATATCTGTCTAGTGCAGTCCTAACTGTATTAAAATATTTAACCCAACAAATCAGCATTTCTTAAAAACAAAGGACCAAAAGCAAATGAAATAGTTATCTGAATAAAAAGAAGAGAAAATTTTTGTTCATGAAATACAAGCTCCCCCTCACGGCCAGACAATAACATGCATCATTCATCCATAAAGCCAAAATCTGCAAATCCTGCAGGTAAAAAACGTGGGCTCTTACAAGAAGCTAATTTAACTTCATATATTTTCTATTGTTTGTGTTATCAATATTTCTCCTTCAACCTCCATGTAGAATACAAAATAACATATAAAGTGAAAAGTGACCTTGGAGCACAGCAGAAACCAAACATAATCTTGAAGTAGCAAAACAGTAATTCTGTAATAAACTAAACTTAGGTCTCACAAAAAATCATATCAGCTACAGAAGTGATCTCTCTTTGCTGTTCCATGGATAACAGAATGATTAACATCTTCCAGACAACATTGTGTATTCTTAACTTTCTGCCAGCTTCAGTTTTAAAATTCCTGTTTTCTTGGGATACAAGCTGTATCACAAGCAAGCATTACTAAGAGATAGAATAAACTGCTGACAATTAATTTCTGTCAAACATATAAAACCTCACAGCAGAAGAGCTGATAGCAATCTTCACACAGATCCTGACAATAGCAGCCCAGCAGTAAAGTTTCCAACAATTACCTCTTGCATTTCTCTCTCTCAAATTGTGTATTCAGGATACTATCCACAAAGCAGGAATACTAGGTATAATTTTGACATACAGCTTGTTTTGAATTAATATTTAAAATGTACTATAGAAAATAAACTCAACAGCACATTTCTGCTAATGTGATTCCTTACATTAGAAGGTATATTTATTGTGTCAAGTGCAGCCCAGAAAGTACTAAATGGTCTCTTCCCCAAAATGCAACACCTTCAGTAGGAGGTTTGGCCCTTAGAGGACTGTCTGCTAATGTTTTGCAAAAACTGCATGCAAACTAAACTCTGTTGCGATTAACTTTGTAAGTCTACTCTTAACATTAAAGGAATTATACATGTGATGTGCCTGGGGACAGGGGAGAAGCCTAACAACTCTCTTGTTTACTTCAGCAGTTCTCAAGAGTTCACCTGGATTATTTTGTTTAATACTATTTCACATTCCAAATTGCGCTGCCCTGAAAGACATCTGTGTAATAGGACATTATCAAACTCAGAGACAAGGACGAGGAAGCGTACTTTCCAAAGGACTGAAGAAATACTTAGTTGATTCAATCTTTGAAATAATTATGGGATTATTTGACAACTGAAGCTTCTCTGGAACTGTAAATATTGTTCAATTTCTACCATACTGAATATTGGAAATACTTCTCTATCGAGTGCTGCTTAAAATAAAAAATAATAATAATTGCCTATTAACAGCTTAAGCAATTTGGTAAGCTGAAAAGCTCACAGTCTTCTACTCAACCTTAAAATGTAATTTAAAAAATACTAAACATTTTCTAAAGGCACTTCAGAAATTAATCTAATGAATTGCTAGAGAAAGTACTGTATTAATAAAGACTTTTCCGATTTTTTCTCTGTACTGGACTGCAAAGAGGTAGCATGACAGCAGCAGTCTTCACTACTCTGCAAAATGTCCTATATGGGTTACTGCACTATTAAAAAATGATGTGACCTCACATTCCTCAGAGCACAAAAGATAATTCATCAATACTGAAAAACTCTTTTAAAGAGTCTTTCCAAGGAATAGTTGGAATTGCCGGGATAGTTCTAAAGGACACCAATGAATTACAGACAGTACTGTTCTCTGAGAACTTTTATTTAATATCTGTAAACAACACAGTTTAAGTATAGACTTAGAGACAGACAAAAAAACACCACTCTCTTTGGTCTAGGTACTGACTGCTGTTTCTCAGCTGATACTCTTTTTAATTTATAAATTCCTACTGATTTGAACTGGATCTTTGGATACATTTTATCTGACTGGCAAAGGCAGTGGCCTTAGCTCCATTGTGAAGACAGAACCTAGAGTTTTGCCCTTGAAGTGAACATGTGGGTGCACATCCATAGTAGCATGTACCTGCTACATTTTTCAGTAACTTCCTAATTGCTAAAGGAAGGCAATTAACATTGAACAAGCCACAGACTGGTTCTACAACTGCTCCAACTCCAAAAAAAAAAAATTCCAGGCTAAAGCAGCAACTCCATTCCTCTGGCAGATGAGTCATGTCCTTCTCCTCAATTCCCCTATTCTCCATGTGTGGAGAGAAAGTCCAGATTATACTTTATACATATATGGAAGTGTATGTATAAAGTATATATATAGACCTATATATATATATATATATATATATGTATGTGTGTATATATGCACTTTTACATGTGGGAGTTGCAAGTTACAGTTAATTAACTGAGATTTAAGAGTGATATGCATGACATACAAGAACCTCAAAGGCCCCTCAGACCACGAAAGAGGAAAGAATGTCACTGTCTTTCAGTGCTCTATTCAGTATGAACACAAAGGAGAGAACTATATAACTTTGCAAGTCAGGTAAGTTGCATCAAAGATACAGTTCTTAAACTCAGTAAGTGTGAATATACAAATTGAAAAGGGTATAAATATCAGCCGAGAAACAGCATACGGTACTTGGACCAAAACAAGCTAGAATGGAGTCTTTATATCCATCTACAAACCTGCACTACATTTTTTACATATACTAAATAAGAAGGTATCAGAGAACAGTACTGTCTGTAATTCATTAATATCCTTTTGAACTATACTGGGAAATTTGTCACATAGCCTTTACAGTTGTTAAATTAATGTTGACTAAATTAGCACTAATTTACCTTTCTGTTCCATTCTCATCTAGGTTGTCAAAAAGTCTTTAAAGCACTTAAACCAGATTGACAAGTTGTACCTGCTATTTCTGTAAGTATAGATACATGATCATTTTCTGCCAACTTCACAAATCCAACTTCATTTCTGAAATGATCGATTCCTTGAAAAGACAAATCCACAGTTCTTCCTTTCAGGAGATCTTCTACAAAATCCTTGCTGTCTGAAAGAGCACCAACTGCTCTGTCAAGAGGAAAGAAAATATCTATATGAAAGTCAAATACATTAATACTGTATACACTGCTATTAATCATTCTATCAAAAAAATCTCACAAGGCTTTGTTATCAATTTATTATCTACTCAGGTGCTTTTACACTACTTCCTATCAATGCAGTCAGTATTTTTATTATCATTTTATAAAGGTAAACTGGTTCATACACCCTGCTGTAAACCCACAGAAATAATAAGGCAGGCCTAACAGCAGGTATAATTCCTCAAAAGAGTTTATCTCAGTCCTCAAGGTGACGAGATACTAAGGTGACAGTGTCTCTATTACTCTGTGCATCCCATTTAAATAAGATGCTTACTTGGAAGCATTTCGTTTTCCATTCTTAAATGAATTCACTTCTTTCCTTTCATTCCTATAATTTCCTGATAGCTCAACTGAACACTCTAAGATTCTGCTTCATTCGAAGTTACTACAGTATAACTTCATGTTATAAACAGAGGTTAGTGACACATATATAATGATAGTTATATGGAAATTACTATTAAGCTCATTGAGAACTGTTGTTAAAAGAAGTACTGTCTAAATTGATGTTTCTGTTCTTTAAAAGATAAGTAGCATGCACAACATAATCTACATGTAACTTAAGAAACAGGAGCAAACCTGATAACCTCTTAATAATCCTTTTAATTAGCCATATTAACTGCATGTACTATTACATTAAAAATTTGTTTTGACTTGCACTTGAAGTGACTCACATGCTAGACAAAAACTATATAAACATTCTTAGTGTCTTCTAAAGATCTCTCATATGCTCACAGTTTTTAATTCTATTCAACGAAACTGAATTTCAACTTTTCCCTAAACCGATGTTGACTTTCTAAACGCTAGATGGCACTGACAGGTTAAAAACTCTCAAGAATTTATTTTACTTTTTCTGCTGGATGAAAGCCATCACCATGATTTCTAAAGCAGGGTAAATTATATTTTTTAAGCCCGTACAATGACAAACAACTCTACACATGTTTCCATTGTGTTTAACAAGATGGACTCTTGATGAGAACTATGCATTTAATTGAAACCTAAGCCAGGTTAAGAAAGATGTTAAGGCTGATTACATGACAAAATATTCTTGATTGATATAGTACTCCTGTGGATTTTTTATAGGGCTTTAATCTACATCCTAGAAATACTTTAGCTCCTATATTACCACTTTAAACAACAATGCCATTACTTGTTCCTTAGCAAAGATATGTTTCTCTAAGCACAGTCTCTGTCGCTTACCTACCCTTTTATCACCATGAGACAAGACTGTTCCTATGTCTTCCACATGTGCTACACTTCAAGACCTTTCAAACACACCATCTAAAACTGATTATACCTGTCAGATTACTTCACAGGTAATAATGTGTAGATTTATTTACTGACATGAACCTGAAAACTGTTCCAAAACAAGTGCATATATTTCAAATACGCTGTGTCAAGGATCACAGTCAATCATGCACATACCTAAAACCCATCTCTGCATTTTATTTGTCTGAGGACTGGCACACAGAGAGTCATGCAAAGCTCTACTCCCCAGCTGAACAAAGATTTTTGTCTACATACAGTAGGGTGTGCTATAGAACTCAATGACCAGCTCAACTCTACCTGATGAGGTTATGAAAGGTCAATTCAAATAGTGCAGTGTGTTTTCAGTTTAGCACTGTGTCACTGAAGATTTAGTTGTACTTTTATGTATAATCTTGTAAACACTAAAATATTTAGAAAAATAGTTAGTTCACTCTAGCATATTTTGTATACACTATTTGTACACTGTATCAATCACTTTGTAACATCTAACAATTGCTTTGTGAGAATAATGCACAAACATTTCTACTCAAGTCAACAGCAACAAACACAACAGTGGTATTTTTTGTTATTCCATAACAAATAGTATTTACAATGCCAAATAGCAGTTCACAGAATCACAGAATCACAGAATATTAGGGATTGGAAGGGACCTCGAAAGATCACCTAGTCCAATCCCCCTGCTGGAGCAGGAACACCTAGATGAGTTCGCACAGGAAGGCGTCCAGGCGGGTCTTGAATGTCTCCAGAGAAGGAGACTCCACAACCTCCCTGGGCAGCCTGTTCCAGTGCTCTGTCACCCTCACTGTAAAGAAGTTCAGTGCAACTAACCCACAGGCATAACAAAAATGTTTACAAGCACTTTGCTCCAAAGTGGAAAAAGGAAATAAAGAATTAAACAGCATATTCTAAGTGAATACAATCTAGGATTATAGAAGCAGCGCCTGTTTTTTTCTATACTGTTGCGATGTAAATATTATAGCACTTAAAACTGATGTAGTTTTTCTCTAGAAATTTCTGAATTGTTAACTTTGATTACTTGTTAGTAAAAGTAAGCTTGCAAGAAAAGCTAAACTGAATCCTTTCAGCTGTCATATTTATAATGAAAAGGTTAGATTCACAAAGTCTTTGACAGATAAGCAAGAAGAACTTGGCACTATAGTCTTGTAATGAAGGCAATTACTGCGAATGCAGGCAGCCTGATTTCTGGTACCCGATCCCGTGACTGTGCCTACAGTTAGCATGGACTAGAACTCCTTTGCTTGAAGGGAGTGCTGTCCTGACTTTTTTTTGCTTGCTTTCTTTACGGTTTTTAATATCTCAGAGTCTTGATTTCATATAGTCCTACAAAAAGAGATGTACAGTGCATTCATGAAGCCTAGACCACAGCCAATCAGTGAGGAAACTCACATGGGAATTGCAGGTCTGGATTCCCTTAGAAAGAGCAGCCTAGAATACAGATCTTCCGTTTGCAGGGTGAGAGCTGCATGTACTAAAATACCACACAAAGGGCTTTGTGCGGAACTGAATGTTACGTTTAGCACATTCTTATCACGCGTTTTGACTTCAAATAGCATTCAACACATTTCATTTCTGTATAGACAGAGGCACTATTGTGCAAACACAGCAGAAAAACTGTAGATATCTAAGTAACTTAATGGATTCAAACCTGAAGATCTGTGAACTCTCAGATGCCCAGCTGACTAGCTGCTCTTTGTTTGAGGGATTACTCTCACCCTACGTTACACACAGGTTCTTCTGCCAGCCTGGGTCTTGGTTTCTTTCCATTAAACTGGTATTGAAAATTGGTGAAGCAAAGAAAGGAAAATTCAACTTTTTACTCTTCAAGTTCTCCCAAAAGATTAAACAGAAAACATCAGCTATGAAAAAAAAAAATCATATATAATAGAAAATGCAGTCTAGAATACCTGAGAATAGCTGAGCTAGATACCTGTAGGAGGCATCTGGCCAGGGAAGGGGTGAGTCACTGGGAAAGCTGCTGCTGACTAGAGGACAGCTCCTGGGTGCCTGGACTGTGGAGTTCTGCTGGGAGAGGCAGAGAAGAACTCCGTAAGTGTGTGCTTGTCTGGCAGTCGGACAGTAAGAGCTGAAAAGGAGCTCAAGGAGTAGCAGAAGATACTGAATTTGGGTATTTTATTTTTATATATACAGTTTAGGACTCTTAAAAATATTCACGAAGAGGCATACTTGCCTTTGAGATATCCTCTCACATTCCCTTTTCAAAAAGCTCATAATTCATAGTTCATTTAAAAAAAAAAAATATTGTGCACACACAGTCAGTGGTTGTTCTCACCGATTTTCAGGTGCTACCACAATTTGCTCACCAACTAGGGCAGGAGGAAGCTGGTGCGCCTGCTCCAGGAGACAAAAGGCACATAGAGAGGAGAGAGAGTCCACCAGATGTAGTATCCTTTGCTTTCCCTTCTGTTCTCAGTTGCTGGCTATCTGTTTCTCTCTCTCCCTTTAGATCAGACCGTTGGAGATGAGGATGCTGACAGACTCACATCCTCACAGAAGAGTGTAGAGGCCTCAAGGATATAGCATTCAAGGAAATAAGTGTGAAAAACAAACAGGGCAATTCAGATATACTGATATCTCATTATTTTTAGATGTGCTAAATGTTTTTAGCCAAAATGTTTCTACATATTAGAAGCATGCCCTTGACTACAAAATGGTTCTATATTCCAGCCTGGATTCTCACTTCCTTATGACCAATCTGCGCTTTAACCACCAAACCTACTGGGAGAAAAATTATTCAACATACACTTATTAGGCACATGATTTTGTAACTGTATTACCCTAACCAAAGCAATGTTTCACTGCACTAATTCAGTATTTGATCTAGATAATTCAGAACATGGACCACATACATGCTAACACTGCAGAGAAAACCAGTAAGATATATATGATAGAGGGCCCCTGAAAGAATTCATCTGGGGGTGATGAAACCATGAGGCTTCTCTTTCACAGCATTATAAGGTTCTAATGAATCTTGATTTATTAGCAATTAATTACAAAATTGACACATAAGCAATGGAGGATTCCCAGATGTTCATATAATGCCAGCAGACCATTTATCAGCATTTTACATAATACTCTGTTACAGTTACCAAAGTGTTTGCAATCTCAGTTCTGTAATTCTGAACACTTAACCACTGAACATGTACCTTAACATAGGCTTGTGAGATAGCAGTACAGCATGTGACAAACAGTCAAAACCACCAAAGAAAGAGCTGCCTTTTTCACATCTAACACTTAGGCACATGATGCCATTGTATAATACATACACCTTTCCACAAATTTTGTACCTTTTATATGATCAAAAAATCAGCTATATCATTGAGAATATAAAAATTATACTTTTGATATGGCCGAATAGCCACCTCTCTTTTAGTGTACTTAAATTTTGAGTATAAAAAATTCATTTAAGGACATTAAGAAAAACCTGGAACTGCATGAGGCATTAGCTTGGAGCTAAGGTTTCTTTCATTAAAGTTTTTCAGTGACAACTACTAATTTGGCTTATAATATTTGCTAAACTATGAAATCCTGAAAATTCCCCTGTTAATCCATTCAGCATCCCCTATATCGAAACCTTGTTTTGAAATAATTACTTTAGCAAGCATGAGATTTGTTCGTGCAAGTTCAGCATGCAGTATGAAAAATGCAAGGGAAAAAAAGCATACTTTGTTTAGAGCTCATAACATACCATAAGTTATGAAAATGGTTGATACTGAGATTAGCATTTTAAGAACAGTATGAATTGAACGTTCAGTAACCCTACTAGTTTAGGGCTGACAAAAAATAAGCATCAATTACCACTTCATTTTATTAACTCCTCCAGCAAAAATACTTGTATATATTTAATTTAACACCAAATACCTACACGCTAATTTCTTCTTCATTGGATAAATGCATCAGTAACATGGTGACATGCAATGAGCCAGAGTGAACCATTGCTTTGGAAAGCCTTTGATCTTTTTGTATTATTGCCTCTTGGACAGCCTGAATACTGCCAGTAATCTGGGAAGAAAGAAAGACACAGAAACAACAGTTAGCCATTACAATTACTGTATCCCATCATGCAAGTGAACAAGAAAGCACACAAACTGAAATCAAATGTTCATGTAAAAACCATTCTGCCAGAAGAAAGTTTTATCCTCTGACAAAGCTGTGCTAACTGACCCGAGTAAACCCAAAGTGGATGCGAATGGAGTGATTGATAAATCACTGGATGTTTGCTTCCATAAGTATGATAAATTCCTGGAGCGGATTAAGATCATTCAGTTTTACACTGACAGCAGTCCACATGAGAGGCTTCTTTAAGGACCTTCTCTGCCCACTTTGCTAAACATGTATGCTGCTGTGTGCAGGCAACTGACTAAATGTCTGAAGGCAGTTCATACTTAACAATTTCCCTGTCAGATTATTTTGAAAAGTGCTCCAAAATAAGGCCTCAAATACTGATTTCAAGGTCCCTTCTCCCACTACTTGGAATATGTCATTCTGATGAGTAATAAAATAACTTAGTTTTGCTTATTGCAAGGATACTACTAGTAAGTGAATATAAAGACTGTAAGCTTTAAAGATTTAACAGATAAATTATAACTATAATCAAGACTGGCGGACCCTGAAAGGCTAACCTACCAACTCATAACACATCAGATGAAACACAACTTAAAAAAAAAAAATATCAGAAAAGGATACAATTATAATTGTCCATTTAACTATTTTTGCACAAATAATAATGCAAAGTTCAACATAAATTCAAAATCAATGGAACAGCACATTTTATTTCTGAAGATTCAAACCATAATTAAAATGAAAACAAGGAAACTGTTTAATTTCCAAGACAAACAGTCCATTAAATGTTCCAGAAATATCCCTCAGTACAAAATGCTTCTCTGTGTAAAACCTAAAATGCTACATAAAATATGAAGAAAGAGTACTAATGCCTAAAACACTTCACTGGAGTAAAATCAGATCCTTGAAAAAAGAAAGGTCTATCATTACTAGCTGAAATACTATCAGTAATTACTAGATTCCCTCTGGCTATCAAGAAACCAGGTGTCTTAAGTCTAAATTTTGGCTAATGTTGCCTATACAAATTCCAATGTGCATTGTCTACTTTAAGAACAACTCCACATCTAAGACAAGTATAAACAAAACTTTCTACCAAAGCCCTGGAATTCCCAAATGCTCTGAGACTCAGTATAGTTGTTCCTTTCCTTGTGTAAATGATATCAAGACTAAATATATGACATATAAAAAACCATGCATAGTTAAGACTTTTCCACTCAACCAGCCATTCAACCTAGTAAAATCATGAGCAGGAATTCTCAATTACTAGATGATATAATCCCCTTTTACCTTCTTAGAGAACAGATAGTACATATGTAGGATAAGTAAAAATTCACTTGAGATAGCTCTTGGTACTAAAAAATAAACCTACATTTGGAAATGGTGGTAAACTGTTGAGTTTAACTTTTTAAACACACCTGCTTTCCTTGTTTGCAGACACAACAAGTATCAAACCTGTACTAGAGACATCCCACAGAATGCAATAAATCATTCTCATTCACTGTCTAAATGAGACAACACATGCTAACTACAAGAAAACATATTTTCTTAAAGAGCTCTGCACTTCTTGAATCCACTTGAACATTATCTCACTAAAACAATAGGTTGTTTGAATTTTAAATAAGATGATCAATTTTACTGGAAAATGTTAAACTACAAACTGCCTAGCTAAAACAGCAATAGATCCAAATTGAAATTCCTATCTATAAGGAGAAAAATATTGCTAGGGATTTTCTTATTAAATTAAATAGGAATGTCTCTCTTCCTTATTCAAAATCAATGACAAAATAAGCAATAGTACAGAGGGGAAATTTAACCCAGCTTCAGTCAAAATAATGTGGAAACCATAAGACTGACAAACTGAATAAAAAGATAAATATTTTTCTTCTAGTTTTTTTCCAGATAAGCAATTTAATCCACAAAAATGTTACATAAAATGAAGTTACACTTTGAATAGGCTGCTAATGTTCCTTTAAAAATACCTGAAAAAAATTATTTTGCTCAAGAACAAACACAGTCCTTCTTGTAAATACATGCAGCTGTTGAAGTAATTCTGGTTATACCAAATTAGCATAGTAATGAATATCACCTTTGGATTAGTAATTGGAAGAGAAATGAAATAATTTGGCTGATATTGTTTTTTCTTTTTCTTCTTTCTCTCACTGCCTTCTTCAGCTTCCTTTCCAGTAGTCCTCTTTCTTTTCTTTTTTAGATTTATTTCAGAGGTTGCCTGCACTGAAGGGGGAAAAAGAAATTATTTTCAGTATATAGACAAACCAAAACAAATATACACTTAATATCATGCCAACAGGAGCTGGACTTCAGTCAACTGACTGGAACATGTCTTCCCAGTCATCTGATCTGGTCATCCTCTGAACTGTTTGATTAGGATCCTACTCCAACTTAAACTAATGTAGTCACACCAGTGGAGTACCACACTTGAACTAACAGTCTATACCTCTAAGCAGGGCTTATAAGCTGCTAACATAGACACCCAGCTTTCAAACTACTGTTTCATTTAGCCAGCTTACACTGCAGTGTAACAGGTCTGCAAATTGTCTACACTTGAACATGGACTTGACTTTAGAGCAAAAAGGACAATATTAAGTTTAAAAAATCCCATGGATGAAGCATTTTGAAGTATAAAATACGACAATACATAGGACTATTAAAGGAAAAGGTTGTATTAGACTGGGACTGGCTAACCTATAGATCAAGAACCAAACCCAGCCCAGAAGAAAAGCTAATCCAAGCTAGATTGACTTTTTACCTCCTCCTTTCCCAAAGACACCTTCCAACACAGCGAAAGAGAAGTGCATGTCCTCAATGCTGCCTTTGCACCACAGATTATTTTTCTCCCGGTTTACTTCCTTGAGGCTTTGCAGATCCTCTCCCATCACATGGCCTGATACACACGCGTAAGTGACCAGGCTGCAGACACCCACTGTCCAATTAGAGGTGCACTTCTAGCCCCATGCTGGGAATACACATGTTGGAAGATAGCTCACAAAAGCCATCACTTGGGAAGCTCATATACAGGAATGTGAATTGACACGAGATGTCTCTATTCGCTGACTCATTGCTGCAATGGATCACAAAATGGTAAATTTTTAATATGCTCAAGTATTTGCAGGACTGGATACGAATGAGAGAGGCTCTGGACTGGATCCTGTTCACAGGAAGACTCTGTTCCATGTGCACAGCCCCTTGTACATGTCAACAGGTAGGACCAAGAACTGTGTGATGCATCTATGCTTTCATACTATTTCTGTTTAATATACTTACTAACAAATTCATCTTCAATATCTGTGTCGATAAATGGCATTTCTGCCATCAGAGATTCCACTGAATCAGCAGGACATGGCTCTTCTCCCTGTTGAGTCCTCTTCTTATTCTCTTCAAAGATTGTTTTTTGCTGTACATTTTCCAGCCCATCTGTAATATATTTAAAATAGCATACTGAGTCTTAGTTTTTGATACAAACCGCTAAGAGACATTATACACAGGCAGTATAACAAGCATACATTTCTCTAATTATCAGAAATAAATATTGACATATAACTCCCTTTAGAATGCTGCTGTTCTTCCTTCCAATATATCAGCAAAAATACTTTAAGGCTTTATGTGGAACAGTAGAAAAAGGGAGTTCAGCCTTCTGTATTTAATAACTTATGGTCTTGTTTGGTTCTAAGTAAATGTAACTACATGCAAAAAAGAAAAAAAAAGCGTACTTATAACTGAGCATGAAAAAATAGCCTTCAGACATAATGTAAAGTTCACTTTATATAACAGTAATGGCTTATGAAATTAGTGCAGACAAACACTGGCAAATGAATTCCAGCGTAAGCACACTGAAAATGAGGCACAAAGGAGCAGGAAGGGAATCCTACTATTCCGCATATAACAGAGTTCTTAACTGACTATATCATTCAGGAATTAGATTATTTTTCTATTCCTGCATTTCTCACACAATATAACATGTTATAGACAGCAATGATCTGAACTTCTGGTTCTAAAAACCAGCTTTTAGTATTTAAGCTGAAGAAGGAATTAATGTAAACCAAAACTCATCTTGCATTTATAAAGATATATACTAAGTTCTATCTTGGAGTAATACCACAATGACAGAATAATCTCCACTAACAATTTTTTAAAATGTCTTTTTCCCCAAGAGTACTAGGTAAGCATGAGTGATTTCCTTATGTCTGCTCTGTGTGTCTGCATCAGTAAATTCTGATATTTGCATTTTAAGTTATACCTTAAAAAATTAAAAACTAAAATCTTCTGTAGCAGCAAAAAATTTGCTGTGCCCATAACCAGGCATCCAGCAATATTCCTTTGGGACAACTCCACAATGGGATTACTGTAGTGGAAGAAGCCTTATGTCAGAATTGCAGTTTATCCCAGGACAGCTCATTACTACAGACAACGCATTTTCAAAGCTCCTCTTGTGACCAGTACAGATAGTCCAAATCTGGCCCAAGGGGAACATTTGGCAGCAAAAGTGCATATTATGTTCTTGTGGCATGCAAAGCTACACTACATGTATAAAATCAATATTACAGACCCAGTCTGGATTATTAACACCCTGTGGAGTGTTTCTTGCATAGATTACTTTATGCTAGGGAAGATAAGTAAAAGAACAACCTGATTAAATGCTAATTCACTCCAGTCTAAAGCAGGGAGGCATAAATCACCCTGTGGTTGTGGTCTGATACCTAACTTTATCCCGGAGGCTATTAAAAAGAAACAAAGTATTTAGATGTGTTGCTTGTTCCCCCTGTAAACACTAAAGAACTATGCACAACAAACAGATGTTAAAGCAATAATAAAATTATTCCTTCACATTTATATCACAGTAAAGCTCACACAAAACAGATCGTTGCTGGCGATCCATAAGCATAGAGAAAACAATAATCCTTCCTTCGAAGAGATCTCAAAGTGAAGGACAAGACAGAAATCCATGAAACTGACAAACAAGTAGGTCAGTCTGGGGCAGAAAAGTTACCACTAAGATTCAGAAATACAGAATCATAACCAGCTGGGAGCAAAAGGGATTTGTGAAGGTAGCATCTGCTGCCGAACAAGGACTCACATAAATCTGAGAGGTGTATATTGCAGATTACGCGTTTCCTTTGCTCTGTCTGCTCAAAAAGCAACATACTTGAGCCACTTTAAATAATTCTGTCTGCTCACAATAGCAGATGGGAAAGCATAGCAAAGGCACAGCTAGTGATTAACAATGTCCCTTGTCAAATCAATTAGCGGAACTGAACAGGCACTGCTTATGAATTCTACAGGTTGTGCCTCAAGGGAAAAAACTCCATCCCTCACCTTTTCTGAAATACTTATTAAAGAAATCAGCAACAAAATTTAAGAATTCTGTTCTAGTCACCAGAACAATCCAAAACCAAGATTTTTCAAAATTCTTGACATAATGTTAATAATCTGAGACCCAAGTAACAAAACCAGCTTCCATAGCAACTCCTTGACCATCAGGCTGTTATAGGATAAACTCTTCTTTCTTAATTGTATGCTTAATGACATGACCCTGAATTTCATATATGAACAGGTGTATACGTTTTCCCCATACATTTATTGGTTTAAGTGGCAGCTCATCTTCACTGGTATTTAAGTAATCTGTTTCCAGGGAAAAAACCAACCAAACAAGCAAAAAAACAACCTTTGCTCATAAAGGGTATAATACAAAATAAGGTACAATAAAACATATTTGATTTCACTTCTTTTCCAGCCCTCTTCTCTCCATCCTCAGATTATAGCTTCAGACAGAATGATCTTCTATTATTTCACAGCTACACAGCAGAGACCACAGCGAGATTAGGCCTCCAGGCACTGTTTCCTATTTAATATGTTTATTTTGTTTATGTTCATATGTTTAATAACACATGAATCCTTTGGAGACAATTTAACTGAAACCTGCTGTGGATATAGATGATGGTCTTACTCTCCAGGCATTCTGAACTCCTGGTGCCGGCACTAGTGTTCATATAGTCAGAGAATCGAAAAAAGCTTAAATAAAATAACCTAAACTTTGGGGGAAAAAAATGGCATGTTTAATATTCAGCCAGGTCAGATGCTTACACTGATGCAAGCCTGGGGACAGAGCAAGGAAAATACAAACAGAAGATATTTTAGCAACAGCCCACCATTAGGCTGCATCATTTTCCCCTCCGATCTCCGCGACCCCGGCTGCGAGATCTACTTCTTTCTATTTGACACCTGAATCTCTCGGCACAAGCCACCGTTTCACACCAGCCCTGCCCAACGTGACCGTTCAACGGCTAACGGACATCACCGACCCCGGGCCTCCCCCTCCCCTCGCCGCACGACCCACACCCCGACCCTCAGCAGCGGAGGGCGCCCGGACCGCGCTGAGGCGCCTGCGAGGCTCTGCAGCCGGCGGGGGAGTCGGCAGCGGGGCCTCGCAAGCGCCGGCCCTCATCCCCCCGCACAACGCCGCCCCGCCGCCTCTCACCGTGCTCCGCGGTGGCGCTCGCTGCGTGGAAGGAGTCCCCGCCGCCGCCGCCGCCGCTGCCCCCTCCCGCCGCCGGCCGCAGCGCCATGAGGCGCGGGAGCGCGGGCACAGCCCGCTGGGCGAGGAGGACGTGGGCCGCCGCCGCCGCCCGCGGTGCGGAGAGCGCGGGGAGAAGCCGCCGCAGCAGCCGCTGCATGCCCGGTTAGGGCGAGCAGGGCTGCCCGGCGGGAAGTCGCGGGCGAGGGAATGAGCCCAGCGCAGCCGCTGCGTGTCTCGGGCAAACGACGGCGGCAGCGGCGGGGGAGCGGGGCCGTGCGCCCGCCGGACTACAGCTCCCAGCGTGCTCCGCGCCGGGCACGGCGGGAGGCGGCCCCGAGGCTTGCAGGTCTCCGCCCGTCACCTTCCTCTCCCGTGCGCTCGGTAGCGCCAGTGTTTGGTGCGGCCGTCCGCCTCACAGGAAAGGCACGGGGATAGTGTGCCCTGAAACGTGCGGTCCGCGTTTGCATGTGCGGTTTCCACTCAGTATTTTACTGAAATGTGGCTGCCCGAGCGCCCGTCCTGCAGCAGGGCTGTGACTAACCAGAGTGGTTTGGGCTGGTGTCTCCTCAAAATAACCAGTTGTAGCTTAGGGGTGCCAGAAGCACTGTATGCAATCCAGAGCAATAATTTCCCTCTGTTTAACTGTGCTCCAGGGGATGCTAGATGGTCTTAGAATCATAGAACCATAGAATGGTTTGGGCTGGAAGGGACCTTAAAGATCATCTAGTTCCAACCCCTCTGCCATCAGCAGGGACACCTTCCACTAGACCAGGTTGCTCAAAGCCTCATCCAGCCTGGCCTTGAACACTTCCAGGGAGTGCTCTAAAGTCTTGCTCCAGTCTTGCTCTAAAGTTGCTCTAAACTTCCTTCACGTGTCCCTCCTGCCCTCCAACACAGCCCAGGAGCCCTCTGACCATGGCACTGAGGCCTCTGCTGTGGCCGTGCAGTCTCTGCCTCCGGGGTGTACGGGAGAGGCTGCTGCTCTCGGGCATGGAATGGGTGACGCTATTTTCCTGCCGAAATAAAGACTTGGTGCCTCTTGGAAGCCAAATCCTGTCACTGTGTTCTGAGGGAGAAGCCAAGCCAACCATCGCCTGCTGCTTTTGCAGATTGGTTTGTGTGTATAGACTAGATCTGAGGGAGATGATTGTTTATATGTATATGAAGATTACTACTTTAATTTCTAAAGAGAGCAGAGACAGCAAAAACAAATAAGATAGGATGGCTGTGACAGGGAGGAAGCCACATGTCTGCTGGATGTTAGAAGCTGAGAGACGAGTGAAAATTAAGACAGTTTCTGTATTTGGCTCCTCTGTGTCTTCCCTTTCTGAGAGATAAAATCTGTTTGGAAATATTTTACCACTGTTTTGACCCATTTTGTGCTGTGTTTGCTGTCTTTCACACAGTATTTTAATTTGGTCTGCGTAGTTCTGTGGAGACCAAAGGCTGGGTGTGCCAAAGAAGTCCAAGTTGTGTGGGATCCAAGTGAAGCTTTAGGATGGGGCTTCTGGCAGTTTTTCTTACTATATGCATTTCATCTGAATATCAGTTATCATTAGGAGACTAAATAAATAAGTGGTCACCCCTTCATAGCCTGTTAGAATTGAGAAGTAGGATACTTCCATAAACATTTGGTTCCGTAGAGTTATAGATAAAATCCTGGGAGAAAATCTTTTTAGTATCAAATGTCTTTTAAAAAATACAAATTTAAAACATAGTTTTGGGATCTGAAACTGCTCCAAATCTATTAATTCAATATTTTGCAGAAATCTTCAGCAAGCAAATCCTGGAAAGAACATTTTTGTTTGTACGGCCAACAGGGGAGTCCAATGCAATTGCATAAGTTAACATTTAATAGTCCTCTTAACAATGGAAAATGCAATGCATATTTAGTGGAGCTAAGATTGTATCTAACCAATACTCACTAGCCTGGCACTAATATGTGGATATATTCTTGGGGTTCATGACATGCCTGAATGTACTATCTCCAGGATGAGGGGAAGTGAGAAATAAAAGCACCTTAGCTGGAGCTGATAACAGTTACCATGAACTGTCCCTACAAGTCATAAAAGTGGTGTTGGAGGGAAATGTTCAATTGAGGACTAGGAATCTGAAGTAACAAGTTGTGATTTTTCTGCCTGCCCAAATACTGTGCAAGTTTCATAGAGGTCGCTGACCTGGTGCCTGGCAGAAACTGGTTTTCACTACTGCTTAGGTTTGGGCTAAAGCCAGCACTTTATCAATCTTCTGTGGCCTTGCCTTTATTAAAGAGAGTTTCTGATTAACCTCTCAGCAGTACAGTTGTCCCTTTGAGGAAAAAAAACACAACACATAATGACAGCTGAGTGACGCTAAGAGAAAGAGGAAGCACAGTCAGCTCTGCAAATGTATCTGCTTACAAAACCGCACTGCCCGTGCCTCTCACCCACCTTACCATCACTTAATCCACTGTCTAACTTCAATCAAATCTAGTACAGAGTAAGAGGATTCAGAGGGATGATATTCCCACGCCTTTCCTGAAAATGTGTTTGGTTTGGGAGAAAAGAGAGGACTTCTCTCCCAGATGAGGGAGGAGAGAAACAATGCTGTGTGTATGTTTTTCCATGAAACAGTAGCTGGCCATGAGGACTGGTCAGCTCGTTACACGATAGGTCATGGTACATATTATCAATGCATATTATGTCTTATCTTAGTCAAGCAAGAGATACAGGAGAGCTATGAGTATTTGGGACATGACTCAGAGAGGTGAGGAAATAGAGGGGCAGGAACAGGACATGTTACTGGGAGAACCAAATATCGGAAGGGGACACTGGGATATTGTGTAGGACGTGGGAGGGAGTTGAAGGCATTGTAATGGGAGGACATGGAGACTATAGGGGAAGCTTGGGTTATTGTGATAAGAAGGGAGGACATAACTGATACAAAACAAGGCTTCATTACTGATGCTGCTGATACAGCAACTTCAGACAAGTGAAGAAGAATAGACTATGATCTTCTAGTAATAAGAGATTTGCTAGAGAAACAAAGAGAAGTGTGAGTTGCAGCACTGCAGATAATGGAAAATGAGAGGTAGAGGAGTGCCTGGGATAAAGTAATTTAATGCAGAAATCAAAAAGTGAATAGGCTAGAGTTTCTACAATAACTGGTATAAGAGAAAGATGCAGATGAAGATGCTATCATTTGTACTTAAGGAATAGAAACTACATTTGATTGACATCCAACATGAATAGGAAGGTTAATGTGAAAAGTATCAACCCTAAAGGATATTTTCATGGTCTATTGATCACAGGCAGTTCGTTTACATTTCAGGAGGAGGGAACAGAACAGTGGGAATCAGCTGAAAAAATAACTAATTACCTAGAGCAGTAATTCTTCACTTGCTACCCTCTGGATAGTGAGCTGGTATGAGAGACACTGTCTGACGATTAACATAAGCACTCAAATGCCTCTAATGTCAAGGAATTGTTTCAGACATTGGCAGGTTCCTCGAGGCTTTTATTCTGATGGCACTCTTTTTGAGGAATGATGACTGTTGGGTAGAGAGAGGATTCACCTAACAAAGTGGGGCATAAATGTCTATACCAACACACTTGCCAGCCTCATAAGGGGGGCTTTAAACTAGGTTATTGAAGGATGGAGAAGCAGTCCCATCAGGCCTAAGCTGGAAGAGATGTGCTGGAAGAGATGTGCTGGCAGAGAGGTAGTGGTAGATAATGGGAAAGTGGATGCAGGATAGCATGATGGCAGAGGCTGTACTTCTCTGCCTGAGAAAGCAGCATGCCTGGGGCCCTGCTCCTGCACACAGAATAGCATTCAGGGGACCTCAACAGGCCAGAGAAGTGGGATAATCTATGCTTGCTTTATGAAGTTCACCAAACACAAATGTAAAATCTTGCATGTGGGACAGATGGGTTTTGGCAAAAGCGGTTGGACGCACATTGGCACCAACTTATAGCCCATGACATTTTTTACTAACTTTGACTCTGCACTGGGCATTATTATTAGGGAGTAATGTCTAGTTTGAACTTCTACAGCCCTTGTTCCCTGAAAAAAGCAATTATTAGAGCTATTTCCCTTATTTTCCCTGCAAATTGTATCTTGTTGGCTAGTTTTAATATTTCCTTCTAAATAATTGAAGCAACAGGGGTAGCATATGTTTTTCTCATCTAATTCTTCTTTCACTTGTCAGCACAGAAAAGTTACCAGAAGTCATCTAGGTAAATTCTCATTCTGCAGCAGAGTTATGTCATCCTTCCATCCTTCTCTAGTCAACAAAACCAGTCTTCTCTGTGTTGCTCCAACATCGGGTTAAAAGAAGCTATTAATTTCTTTACCTTCATCTCAGAAGCTCAAGTTCCATCAAACAATGTGATACACATAACTTCAGTTTCTAAAATAGAGAGTAACTAGAATACAAATAATACTATGGAATACTTTTACTACTTCATATTTTGTGATGTGAGTATATAGCTTTCTTTTTACTAAATATTTAGATACACACAAAACTATAAAATAGAAAATAACTTTAAGTGATTTTGATGAGCACAGTCTTGTTCCTTTTATTCTTTATATGTATACTTTGGATTTAGGCAAAAAGTTACATATTCTGGAGATATTAAGCGTGGCAGTCTGCAGAGTGAAGACACCTTTCAGTTTGATAGGAAACCTTCACAAACACTGTACCTTGAAATAAATGCACATTTATTTTTTAGGAACTTTACTAAACCCACTGGACTTTTTAGCTGCAGAGGTCACGTTAAGTGTGATCCGAAATCTCCAGCTTCCTGAAGCTGTTCTTGTTTCCTGACAGAAATAGAGATTTTTTGAAAAGTATGTGCAGGGGAAAAGTGGAGGGGAAATGTTTTTTTTTTAAAAAGAAGACATTATCTGCAATTTAAAAAAGTTTGATTTTTAATGCAGTGAATATTGCCAACTACATGTGGAAGTCATACAGCTGAGACACTAGGTCCTGCATTCCTTGAACGAAAGACACTTTACTAGGAGTTTTAGGCAAGCAAAGAATGCAGTTCTGAATCCAAAATTCATATTATTCCAGATGTGGGTGGGGGAAATACGTATTTACTGACTAAATTGAAAAATCTTGATTTTCAGCTGCCTCTCTGTTGTGTTGCTTGCCCTCATCTCTCCTTTTGTTCTTCTGTCTTTCTCTCCCTTCAGCCACAAGCTTCTTTTTTAGGTTTGGCTTCCCTACTTTCCCAGGCTCCAGGTATTGCACAGACACACTATCCATTTGTCACCGCTGTGCAGGCTTCCTGTGTGACCTTGCATCTTTTTTCTTCTTTTATCTATGGACTTTTTGTTAAGTTAGGATGTCTGAAGAAAAGGAGCAATATCTTTCATGCACGTTTGCAGAGCACAAAGTCCAATTTAAAACCACCAAATCTTAGTTTCTTATTGCCAGAACATAGTACAGTCGTTCCCAAAATCCATGACTCTTACCTCTGCATGCTTTCCTGGTGCGTGCCTGCCTTTCTTCCTAAGAGCAGCTGAGACATTAGCTCACGAGCGCTACCAGACCTTCAGCCAGTTGCTCATTTAGCCTAAGATGTGAAAGTACCTTCCCTGGGACTCTTCACCAGTCAATAAAGACAGAGGCTTCTCCAGAGGGAAACTGTAATTCACACAGTAAGAGTTGTTCTAGAGATGTTCTTCTCTCTCCATGGGCAACAGAGATGGCCAGGACAGCTAGGCTTGTGTCCTGCTTAGGCATGTCCATTAGAAGGCTCAAGTTGGGTGAAATGGATCAAGGCCTGAATTTTGTGATTGCCTAGTTCAGAATAAGGAAAACAGCTTTGTGCTCTGGACCAATATTTCAGGCTCTGGCAAAGCCTCTTGGAGCCCAGACAATTAAATTACACATCTACTCTCTAAATGGAAACACTTGTGTCAAAACAGCATTTCTCCAGTGTTATGCTAACCCTCATCCAGTTGGAAGAACCCGATGATGGCTATGGCTAATGCTGCAAAGCTCAAGTGCTCAGAAAACTTCACGCAGTGTAGGTTTTGGGACTCTGCCAAGTTAGAGCCTACCTAGGAAGAAATAATTAAGTGGTGTTGTTTTATGTTTCACGTTAATTTTGAAATTGATTTACCCCTGGTGTTGTTGGGCCTAACTGTGCAAAAAATCCCACCCACTGCTTTCAGATCACCAGTCTCTTAAGAGGTCTGTTTATATTTAACCAGAAGTGTAAACCAAAAAAACAGTGATGTTCAAAATACCTCTCCTACGAGCTATTCAGGGAAACAGTAACTTATTGTTTGAAGGAGAAAAGGGTCCCTGACCTAAACAGAAATGAGAGGTATCGGTTCTAACATCGTTTTAGCTGCTATTCACACCTGGAGCAATGTGATCTGGCATCCAGTTTCTGTCACTGAAATCTCTTACAGTTATTGAATCAGCCGGCATGTATTGCTCTGAGGGTATTCGCCATCTCTTTGCTGACAGTGGAGTTTCCTGATCCTCTTCTTGAGGCTCAAGGTTTTAATGTATCAAGTCACAAGGGTGAACCAATTTAAAGCTCCCTTATTTACAATCATTATTTTGATTTACATTAAGTGAAAGACTTAACTTGTGCCTTCATTCTAGTATTATGACAAAGTATGAAAAAGGAAACAAACACAATTGAACAAAACCACCTAAACACATTCTGGCTAATGGACAGAGAGATACGTTTTAATTCTCCAGCTTAGCACATTGCTACATCTTTCATAGTCGATCTCTTAACAGTTGTTCAATCCTGCATGCTTTTGCTGAGCCATTTTCAATTCACATTCATTCATACAGAAGCACTAAATATGCTGCAACAAATGAAAGGGAGGGAACAATTTACGTTTCCACTGGTAAATCTGACTTTCAGTCCAGGTTAGAACAGTTTTTTCAGCATCCCTATGGAAAGGAACAGATTTGGATCATTTTGTCAGGCATCCAGTCTGTCTCCATAAGCCAGCATGTGTCCATTACCATGTATCTGTGAAAGTGAACTAGCAGCTGTTTAATGCAGTTAGTATAAAGTGAGGAGACGCTGGAGAAAAGCATCTCCTCAGGGTTCCAGAAGAACTGTAGTTCATTTTGTTTAATCACAACAGCTATTTGGTCTTACCACAAGAACTTGTACCCATGTAAGACAGAAAAAAAGTTTTATTTAAAATCAATTTCTGAATGATTATCGTTTTAAGAGTAGAATTTGCCAGACTTGCTTCTATATAAGAAAATCAATCTACAGCTTAAAAGTCATGAAAGACAGCTTACACATGTTTTCAAACACTGAAAGGAAGGAGCTCAGGCATACATTAACATGTACTCTGTCAAGAACTCTACTTTTGGTGAGCAGCCAGAGAATCAATGAATTTTTTTGACACATAATTAATACTCAGTTGAAAATATTTTGGTATCAGATATACTTGCATTCAGTTTTGACCAAATGGTGTGATAACTTCCCATGTAACATAGCATTGTGATGTGGCTGCTCTCTTTCTTTCTCATTTGCACTGGTTCCTAAAAACTTTATCATGTTTTCCTGCAGTGGTTTAATATGGCCAGGACCTGTTCCCTTAATCAAAGAGGAGCAGGACCAGCAAAAGAACAAGGGAAGAAAAAAACAAGCTGAGTTGCACTTTTGTCAAATCTACATCTGGATCTACAGCAGATGTTACCAATTACATACTGTATCTGAAGGGCTTCAGAGACTCCTGGGAAGTACCACTAATGGCAGTTGACTTGTCATATCCATGTCATTAGAATCATAATTAGGGAGATTTCAGAGCAATCAAGAGTGATTAGATTGAACTCACTGACTTCCCATGAGAACTGGCAACCTAAGGGGCCTCTGTCCTTTTGATAACAAGTCTGTGTGTACTTGCTTTTCTAGATGTTGCTTGTCTTACTCATTCAGCTCCAGGCTCAGTCAATATGCTGTTTACATTTGCTGTCTAATTTTTTCTAGAATTGCATGTTCTACAGTTCAATTTCTGCCTTACAGCTAAACTGAAACTTTTTTCACCCAAGTCTCAAGTGACCCAAATCCCAGAAACAAGACCTCATCATTATACTTAGTGGCCAGTTGACATCTTTGAAATCATATGGTCAGATTTCTCTCACTGAAATCTTGTCTCACTTGTTTTTTTATTGCAATATTGACTCATGATTCTCCCATTTTTCAGCATTGCCTTTGAAGGATTTGTCTTATCCCTTCACCCCTTTCTGTACACCCTTCACTTCTTACCCTTTTTCATCTAAAGTGCAAGTTACTGGAGCGTGTGCAAAGAAGGACAACGAAGCTGGTGAAGGATCTGGAGAACAAGTCTTATGAGGAGCATCTGAGGGAACTGGGGTTGTTTAGTCTGGAGAAGAGAAGGCTGAGGGGAGACCTTATTGCTCTCTACAACTACCTGAAAGGAGGGTGTAGCGAGGTGGGTGTTGGTCTCTTCTCCCAAATAAAAAAATAGGACAACAGGGAACGGCCTTAATTTCCACCAAGGGAGGTTTAGGTTGGATATTAGGAAAAAATTCTTCACTGAAAGGGTAGTCAAGCATTGGAAGAGGCTGCCCAGGGAAGTGGTGGAGTCGCCATCCCTGGAGGTATTTAAAGGACGTGTAGATGTGGTACTTGAGGACATGCTTTAGTGTTGAACTTGGCAATTCTGGGTTTAAGGTTGGACTAGATGATCATAGTGGTCTATTCCAATCAAACAATTCTATAATCTATGATAATTATCAAAATCACTCCCAGGTCTTTCTCTCTTTCATATGTGTTTCCTTCTTTTCAAATTAAGATCTCAGCCTGTCTTTGATTGCCAATCTGCCTGTGAATATTTGGCTTTCAGCCAACATGCAACATCATTAAACACAGTTCGTCCTCTCTCTCCATACTCCCTCAGTCACCAGGGACCACAGCTTCCTGCCTGTCTGTTAGTACCTATCACATAGACATCATTGTGTTTATCTCAAACCTCTCAAAGCTTTTCTGTCAATCTTTCTTAAGATGTGTTATGCAGAAGTATCCTATAATGCTTACTATTGAAATTCTTGTCCAGATCTTCACCTTATATGTCAAGTACTGAAACATCCCTTTTTGTGGCTGTGACAAATACAATTTAACTCCCCAATGCAGTAATTTAGAAAGTCTTTGAAAAGGTAATTTTTCTAGAATTTCAACTTGACAATGTCACCTCTCTTGAAATTCCTCTACAGCTTCTGTATTTTAGCAAACAATTTAGATGTTATGACTTTCATTCTTCATGGTTGATGATTGTCTTAATTATATTTTGCTGAGAAGGTTGATTTCTTTTCTGAAAGAATTTTAAGTTAATTTCTAAACAGGAGCATTGTGCCTGCATAGCTCAGAAGAAACACAGTCCAGTTCTTAAAAAACAGTGGTGGGTACTGGAAGCTGCATGGCTACGTTACCGTGGCTGTACATGTGGATGAATATGTTGTGCCTCTCAGCTGGGTAGACAGCCCAAAGAAAATACTGCACTAATGAATTTGTTCTGCTTCTAGTGCCATGTTAACTCCTTCAGCAGCTCAAACATCCCTGCACATCATTGCATTAGTACTGTGCAGACATAGAATGCATGTCTCTTCCTGTGCTCCCTCTTCCGTTTGGAAAAACTTTGCTGTTAGCACCAGCAAAACTACTTTGTTGTTCTGCTTTAAACTGTTACTTGCTACGATATTGCCAGGAAAAAAGGCCCATACAACAACAGCAATAATCCCTACAAATGCTGAGCTAGTAATGCACTAAGACAATCTTCTAAGCTGTTTAACACTTGTCTTATGGCTCCCTCCTGTATATCCCAGACTATCGGTCTCAGATAGAGCTTGTCTGCTTTAAAACTAAAAAAAAAACAGAAAACAAAAACAAAACGAAACAAAACAACCAAAAATAAAAAATAAACTAACCAAAAATCTGTCTTATGAAAACTGGACAAGAAAGCTTCTTGTCTGTGTGATAAGTAACATCAGTTCAAGCCTTGACCAAAGAGCTGATATGCCTTTGTAAATCTTTATTTTAAAATCTCATTTTAAATCACTAGTACATGATGTCAAAAAGAACCCATAAGAATTCCACTAAGTCCTATGTCATAATAGACACATCTTCCTAAAAATACCTATTCCTGAATCTTTTAAGGTATTATCATTGGAAAAGTTTACTTTCCTCCAAGTATATTTCCTAATGTTGATTTCTGAGTGACTCATTGCATCCTATACCATTGAAAATGATCCAGTTTAATGACACAAGATGACATCTATATTGGTGGAAATCCAGGATGGAAAGCTGTAATACAATCTACACCATAAGGAATTATCTAAAGGATTATAAGGTCATTTACCTTTATTTAAATCTTCTTCTTTTAAAGTGGCATTTTTATAATCTTTCCCCGATTTCCGATGTAGAGAAAGAAATGTGTTTATTGCCTCTCTACAATGAGGACACTAGAATATTTAATTAGTCCTTTACAGGCAAAAGAGGTATATGCTTACTGTGAGTATGCTGCATAGATTTTTTTGTGTGATTCTCCTCTTGTTGGCAAAGGGTAGGTAAATCGCCCTGCTTCTTGCTGAAGAGTTACTATTAGGCTACTAATGCACTGATAGGAGATGGTAGGTTTTGGAATACAGGGGAAATTTCTGGCAAAAATACTGTTCCCTCAGGATCAGAAAAAAAACACTGTTGCTGTTGTGTTCCTGCTTTCAGCCATAGATTGTATATGCCCAACAATAAGTAAAAGTTGAGCACAAATGCATTTAACTGAGTTACTTTATTATATTTTCTTGACTATATTGAAATATCTGAGTATAAACCAGAAGTAAAATATCTAAACAAGTTTTTTTGAAAATGTATTTAATGTATTTTTCCTTACCAAAAACTATCTTGTGCTAGTTTTTACATTCCTTGTTACTGAGCACTCACTGTGAGGGTTGCTCTATTCTCCTTACTCAGGGTAAAGGAATTTTTTCCAGAATTAGGACTTCATGAGCAGGTCCTGTACATTATGCACCAGCACATCGAAGGTCATTAGGAACTGGCTGAACACTGTGCACAGAGGCTGACAATTCTTTTTCGCTCTTCTTGCATATCCTGCTAGCACTTGATTTTTTTCCTATCTGAAAATCATATTTTTAATGTGTTTACACTGCCAAACTGTTTACATTTCTGGTGTTCATATCTCTGTCTGCACTGCTAATTTTGCAGAAAATGGGTCACAATCTGTATTAACTGACACTTTAAAAAAAAAATTCACACCAGTACTGTTTAAATACTTGCATAAAATGTTTGCCTAAACTATGATATAAATGTAGGCACAGTAGAATTAACATTTTAATGTATCCTAACTAATTTCTGAAAAGAAAATGAGAAGTCCAGTTAAGTCTGGAACAACATTAATTTTACCTTTTGGTCCTTTAATAATTATTTTTCCATAGTTACAATTGGAATTTGTGATGGTGGGGGAGATTCTACCCACAGATAATGTTTCCCAGGTTTTACTGCTACCCTAGCACAGAGTCACAACTATTGGAGTTTATTCAGTGCCAAGTTGTTGAATTCATGGGATATTTTGCTCCTGATGTCTGTGGGGCCTGGATTCTTGCCCTTGCGCTGTGGCTGCACAAGATGAAATTCTATCCCCTCGGCAGTGAAAGACAAACTTTCTAGTATCTTCAGTCAGGACAGAATTTCACACTTCAGGGTGACTCAAAATTAATTCCCCTTTGGTAGCAGAAACAGTTTAAGACTCATCCCCTAGCTCCTTTCCCACTGCAGCTGTGCACATTTGCCCCGGTACTACTAAAGTAGAAGAGATGACAATGAGAACAATGGAGATATTTGGATTAACAATACCTTAAAAAAATTAATTTGGAATTATTTTTAGTCCTGGTTATTTTAGTGAGCCACCTTACCTTAGGGTCCACAGACATCTCTATTGACACAACTGATGTGGATGCAAAGCACAAGACAGGTTGGATCAGATTGGCAGCAGTAGAACAGAGCCCATCACCTTGACTTGACTTGAGCTGGCTTTGCTGCCAAAAGGAGTGCTACATGTATCTTCAGCCTTCATCTGTAAAGTAGCTTGTACACAGTGGGAAAAGATGCCATGTTCTTTTCATGATATATGGAGAAGAAAGAGAATCACAGAATCACAGGTTTAAATCTTGGGGAAGAAGATGGTTCCTGTTGGGTTTTTACTTACTACACTCCTTGGCTATCATGGACAACATAACCAACAATCAGAACTGTGATCAAAAGTACTGAGAACATACAATGTAGAAAAACATATTGGAAGCGATTTGATAGCCTGGTTTCCCAAGTGACTGTGCTGTCAGCCGTTGCCCTTTGGCTTTTGAAGTCAGTGACCAAGTTCAGCCATATGTGCAAGAGGATAGTGATCCTGAAGACAATTAATGTCTTACAAGCTTTGTAAAAAACCCCCATAGCTGGCTAAAAGAGAAAAGAAAATAATTCTTTAGCAGAAGGAAAGGTAGGCTCAGCTCTGTTACTGTCCTTTCTCCAGGTTAGCTGCAGTCTGTGCTATCTTTTGTGTAGGGCAGATGCCACAAAAGATAGAGGAGGACCTGTCTTTTTTACTGCAGCAGGGAAGGAGATTTCAGGACCAAAAGACACAGATCTTTACCAAACCAGACTCTATTAGTTGTGCTGATCAGCAAAACATCTGTTGTTTCCTCATTAACAGCTATTGAACTGTTATGACATGAACACAGTTAAAAGCCCACTTTAACTTCTAAAGTTCAAAGTTCTGGATTCTCTGACAATGCAAAGAAACTGCTCGATTTTCACTATGAGGTAAAAATAAAACCATTAAAATAGTAAAGAAATAACTTCCTAAACAGCTTGAAGGAAACAGGAGACAAGACCTCCCTTTTTTTCTGGTTCTCTCTTTGCCAGATACAGGGCTCCAAATACCCTGGAGCATAACACCTATGAATGAGTGGAATCTGATAGCCCATTTTTAATTTGCACTTCTGCAAAACAAACAAACAAATTAAAAAGCCTAAAGCTAGGCTTGCAAGGGGAAAACCTAGGTGTTTGTAGGACTGAATTCATGACACTTCTCCTGTCTGCACTGCTTCCCTTTTCTTCATTCTGACTTTTGAATCTGCCCTGATGCCCTCATCTGACACAGCAACTACATCAGGGAGAGAGAAAACAGGATAGGCTTTCACTTTTGTCTGGCAGCACAAGCTTGCATTCTGTGCTTTGGAGGTTTTCAGAGGCTCTTTATTCCATGTAATGTTCCTGGAGTGGAGAAGCGTATCTTTTGTTCTTCCTTATAAAGGGATATTTTTATACACAAAGATATACAGTGCACTGAATTACAAGCGTTTTTATGTATTGGATTGTGAGGCTTTAACACAGAAATTTCTGATGATTCTTTAATTCCGCCTTATCCAAAGCATTAAACTTCAAAACCTGTAAAGCATGGATGAATCAAAGCCTCAGAATCCAACCAACACATCAACTAATTGTAGTGACATCAAACCCAGAATGAGACTCTTAATTTAAACAGATTTCACTCCTAGCATGCTAAACATGCAGCCCACGTATATGTGCTAAGCTGTATTATCTCGGTGTACATATGTATGGCTTTATATACTTGCAGGCAATTAAAATGAGGGAGGACAGATGTATATCTTTTTTGCAAATAGAAATAATTATTTTATGCTTAAGCACATCTCTTGTTGTTTTAAAGATAGCTTCCACATTTTTGCTGCAAAACGCTCTATGTCCAAATTGTCAAAGCCTCTATAGGTCTTCTGATTCCTTTAATATCGTTTCCATATTAGATAGCCAGATGGTGGAGAGCGATAATACTCTGTACTAATCACTTAGGAAGTCTACAGAGTGGTGCTTTGAGATTTAGACCCACGGCTACTGCCATCACTCTTTTGATGGGAAGCTGCAGATACTGTTCCAACCAATTGAATGCTTTTAAATATATCAACACTGAACAAATTATCTAAACAGGAAAAAGACTGATAAATACTAAATTCGGTGCTAATGAACAGAGAGTTTTGTCCAAAGGAAATCATTGCTTTTACAATGATCAGAGATCAACATGACATTGTGCAATAGGATTTATACACACCTGAAAAAATGTTTTTGATTCTTTATAGTCATCACAAATAGGAGAGAGATGTGCATTGCTAAGTTACTTTACAAAGGAAAAAAAAGCCCAAGAAGCAGATTAATTATTTCATTGAGTTCCTTAGTGCTTGATTTTTAATTCCATACCAATCTTCTGTTCTGCCCATTTTAAGATTTTCTTATTCTGACAGATTAATCAGCAGAAACCTTTTTCCTATAGCAATATCCACTTATATACAAGGATACTTTTCTTGTTTTGAGTTTATACCTTGAAAGTATTTGGTACCCTTTCTGAACAATGCATTGTTTATCTGTGGGATGCATTTTATAGGAATTCAATGTCAGATGTGCCCATTCCTAGTGTAATATTTTTCATATGCTTTATTGCTGTGATTTCTACATAAAAAAGGGAAAATATTTCTCTGTGAATTTTACTTATATTATTAAGCCTTTTACAAAAACCCACACTGCAGGCTCCATTGCAGGCTGGCAATCAGAGGCTCTGGAAAAAGAGACTGAGGCAGCACTAATCAGCACTCAAATACGGTAAGCAAGCAGACGAAACATGTAAACAAGTCCTGTGCTGAGTGCTTTGTTTTGGTAGCACCGATTGTCATTTCAGTAGAGGAACAAACAACCCACTTCAGCCTATCATCTGGCTTATTAGTTGTAGAACACTTTAAATAGTAAAGAGAAAACACAAAATAGTGTTAGCAGAAAGGTTTGTAATCCACTTCTCAGAACTGGGCTGCTCTTGTAACAATTTTCAAATAGCAGAAATGTTTTACTCCGTCCTTAAAGTAAAATGAACATATTCATTGTCCTAATATTTGTACAGCGTTGTACTAATGTTGCAAAGATGATGGGCTTCATAAAATTTACATATTCAGCATTATTTTTTCACCATTGAACAAATATTTGCTCAGCATTTCTGAAAATCAGGCTATTTAACACTTGGCAACGGAAAACTAAAGATAAAGTCATTATTCTAAATTCAATACATATTTTTTCTCTTAATATAATTAGTAAAAATAAATTACTTTTTTGAATGCCACTATTAAATTGCTAATTTTAATTAAGAGTTTTTCTCCTATCCTTAATCCCTTACTCTGTATTATAGTATGTATGATTGTAGAGTCATTAGTTACATTACCGTGCAATGCGATATTGCGTGATGCTGCCCAGTCAGCCTGAAGCCAGAAAGCCTGATTTTAACCTTGAATGACTTCATGGAGTTATTCTTAATACAGGCTAATATATTAAAAAACAAACACTAGGTCACAAAGTGTATAAAACCAGCACTCAGCACATACTACTGTTACAGCATGCAGTTGTGAAATATATGGGAGAAATAAACAAAGCATTAAGGAATGTCTTTAAAATGAGGATGGTGCAGGGACATGGAGAGGAAGAACATGTAAACAAGTGGTGGAAAAGAACAGATGTGTGCTGTTTAGACACACAGGCAACTTGCCCAAGGGAAGTTTGGATTATTGAGCTAACATGGCAAAGATACATAGTCTGTTCACATTTAAATCATAAGAGGTTCTATGCCTGTTGTGTGAAGAGTGTTCCTGCCTGCTACTTCCCTGAAGAAGTATGTGATTTCTCAGAGTATGCCACAGTTGTGCATATAGCCAATTTACAGTTCAGTTTGCCTAGAAATTTCCTCAGAAATGCTGGTAAAGGCTGCGTCTAGTACCAAATTAAACAGAGATGCAAGTTATAGAAACCTCTCCAAGATTGCTTCAAGTCAACAGAAAATGTTTCTGTAAGGTTAATAACTTCAATAAATGTTACTGGTTTTGATTCCACAGATACAGCATCTCCCTACTAAACCTTTACATTTTTCAGAGAGTAGAGAATCCAGTTCAGTGCTGTCATTAGTGTATGCAGGTGGTCCTGGATATACTTTTTATTTGTGAGGCCAGCTTCCCGTGACAGTTGTGCACCATAAAACAGCCAATTGACGGAGTAGGAAGGGGAGAAGAGAGAAACAGGTGAAATCTCCAAACACACTGGTGGAAGTAGTCCAGAGATTCACAGACCACAAAACTCACCTGACTTATCTTTTCTGCCTTCATTCTCAGTAGTTACAATGCTAGTAAAAAAATAAAACAGACTGAAGAGAAAACTTAAAATTTCATCCATATTACAAGATAATAAAGATGTAATATTTTTGGTTCTATTTTAAGTCTGTTAATAAAATATGGTACATAAAGTATGGCAAAAAAACCCACCAGGGTACCTAGAGACCTAGAAAATATATTATATAGGAATATCAGCAATTTCTCCATAGTGAAATTAGTGTTAAAGCTGAAGAATGTACAGCAATAGACAGTAGTTCTTTGTCACATACATTACTCTTTGTAGGACTGAGGCTGGCACCTTCTCAAGAGCATCAGAATCTTCCCCACCCCTTGTCCCTGCCACCTGGTACACATTTCATCACTCTGCTAAAGCTCTAACAGAGAGCAGAGATTGAATGCAGGGTCCTGCAGCAAGTCAGACAGGGAAAGGAAGAAAGGGAAGAGGCTGCAGATGGGATGGGTGATGCTGAGTGAAGTGCAAGTTTTAAAAGGAAAAGTGTTTCATGTGGGGTGTGCTGGCTGGGCCCTGAAGGAGTGGATGGACATGACTTTTCCCAGCAACTCCAGCTATAGTATTTTCTCTTCTTAAAGGAGGAGAACTTAAGAGGATTTGTAATGTGTTTGCGGGGTATGCAGAATGGTTTGTGTGCATCTCCACGTGCTGCTACCACTCTCAGGAAGGCATTAGGTTACCTTTTCTCCCTGGACAGTCACACCCCGCTGTCCTTCTGCAGCACTCCATTACTCCTATCTGGCTCTTGCACTTCCCACCTCATTGCTTGGCTCAAGCCCTTCTTACTGAGCAAGAGAAAACAGTTCAGTGCTGCCAACCTTCTGCAGGACCTGCGAGTACATTTTTGCGTTTGCGATGGTGGCTTCCCATGACAGATATGCACAGTGAGACTGAGGACTGATGGAGTGGAAGGGGGAGGAGAGGGGCTGCCACCACCCTGGATGCCAGGCACCTTGCACAGTGAGACCAGAGGAAGCTTGAGGAGCCCAGTAAGGGACTCTCTCAATTCTGATCTCACCTGCAGCAACTTGCCCTCTAGCTCATCACAGAAAAGTGGAGGAAAAGAGACAATATGATCGTGATGGGTAGGGAAGAGAGACAACAAATGGTGAGATTAAAAGAACTCAGTGTGTCCTGTAAATTCCTCCTCCTTTTGAATTAGTTAGGACCACTTTTCAACAAAGCCATGCTTGCCAGAAGTCTACGGGTTGACCTCACAAAAACCAGGGTGACTGAAACCTGCAGGAGTGGGGAGACTCAGGCTGTCAGGCTTCCTGTAGGAGAGAGGCTTACTGATTTTTTGTTGTTGTTCTTGTTGGGTTTTTTTGAGTGAGAGAGAATAAGTAACACTGCTAGGCTGGAAGCCAAGCCACTAGAAAAGAGCTGTGGAGTAAAGGGGAATATGGTGAAGTCCCTGAACACCACCTCCAACTGACAGATTTGTGAGAAGCTGCCGTTGTGCACAGGAACGGCTGAAAGTGCCAGGAGATATTTAACCTCGCTTTGCAAGGTTGTGAAAAACTGGCTATAAGGTAAGCATGTGGTATGCTGGATAAAACTCTACCATAAAGTAAGCATAACATTATTTATACATTTTTTTTAATGCCTATTTTTTTGCACTTGTACTAAAGAAGCTTAACAGTATATGACATTACAGACCAATGCTTGCCATGAGTTAAATGGCCTAGGGTCTGCAAACAGTGCATAAATATGCTATATGATACAGCAGAACATCACTAATCCACAGTAATGCAGGGAAGTCCCAGTGCAGATTAGTGGGGTTTGTGGATTACGGACTGGGAGGGCGTTTGAGAAGTCAGCCACTGCTTGCTCCCGACTCCCCTGCCCTCTCCATGGTGCGGTGAGTCAGTGGAAGGAGCTGTGAGGGGACTGTGTCTGCTCGGCTCCAACGTTGGTGCTGCTACTGCTTCTTTTCCGCAACCTGTAGAAGGCCTGCTCTGAACAGAGAATTGCACTCCTGGTCTCCCTTGAATCAGTTAAAACACTTAGCACACACCTGCTGTGCAGACACATTAAATCAATTTAGAGTGAGGTTGCTTTGTGCATATGTAATTGGCAAGAAACTCCAGCCTGCTCTGAGCACAGCTTGTGTGGATATACACTGGTGTGTGTGCAAGTCAAACCTTGAATGCAAAAGTTAGTTTCTGAGACTTTCTGGGAAAACATAGTGATGTGAACAAATACTTTATGTTACTATTAGTCTTTGATTTTATATATATAATGGCTATTCCCACTCACTCAAAGGATTACAACGCTGCCTATTTAATCTCAATTTGCATACAGGATAACCATGTTTCTCGCTAATAATGCAACCAGTCACATAAATTTTTAACAGTGAAGAATGCTTTTAGTTGTATCAAACTGAAATACTGCTAAATGTTATATGGATAATAGTCAAAGTCAATATCATGATAAAGTATCAGTACAGTAACCATTTTGATTAAACATATTATAAATACATGCAATATTAAAGAATTTGAAATATAATAACTGGGCCCAATATTGATATTTGTTGTCATTTCTTCCTTTCAAGAAACAAAACTAATAATCCATATTGAAAAAAGAAGAGTGTGAAGCTTTTGGCTTTGGGTCAGGCAGATTTTTAATTATCTGAAAATCAGGATATTCATCATTTTTTATATAAGACATCACAGATGTCTTGGCAAGGTCAGGGCTATATGTGGTACGCTTTTTCATGATAAAAAAATGACCTGAGGCAAACACTTGAGATAGATGATTTGAAAGAGATTAGCTCTTCGTGATGCACATTTTCCCCTCAGCACTCTGTAGGCTCAAACACTGAGTCTGTGCGTTTTGGGCTTATTGACCTTTGTGAATGTAGTACTTGAAAACTAGTAACAGATTTATTTGAAAATCAATGTTAATTGTTAATCTCTTTGTTATCCACTGTTTTGTCTTGAGTGTGATTAATAAAACAAAAATCATATAAGTGAAATTGTAAACTCTCATTGATTAAAAATGAAATATTCATTCCATTATTCCTGGGAAAAGCAAAATGTAAGAGATTAATGTTTTATCTGGATCTCTCTCAGATCTATAAACTAATGTAATTGATCATAGACCACGAAAACTTCTAATAGTCAATTCTGATTTTTCCATGACAGAAGAAAACACTATGTGGAAGTTCAATGTTATGGACAAATGCCCATAGAGTAGTAAAAACAACTGACAAGCTGTTCCTTCCACTTATTTTCATCTAAGCTCTCAAAAGTAAAAGCGCTGATTCACACTGCTGGGCCTTATTTCTGTGTAAAACATACAGGATAAGGGCCCACTGCTGTCAAGAGACATTGTTTTTTAGTGATCCAGTGATTTGACCTTGTTTCTGTTATCACTATTAAAGTCTTACATGGAATAGTGAGAATTAGACACACTGACATAAGTACCAGTTTTCCTTTAAAATATATATATTTTCTGACACATTTTCTTACAGCAGCACACATGGCCTTTTCTCAAGGAATTTCCTATAAGGTTATCTAAGTATAACTGGCTGCAGGGGAAATCTCTTGTGGGCAAAACTAATTTCTAGCTCTGCAAACAGACAAAAAATATGAACAATGTACCTAAAGGTCTGCAGGACTGAGGTCTTAGCAACCTTGAGCCAATCAATACAAACGTTAAAACTCCGTTACAGGGTAACTTGTCAATAGCCAGGTTCCCCGAATCAGCCGTGGTTGCAATACAGATGGGGCCCCACAACCCATTCAAAGAAAACATTGCAAAAGCTGCTTGCCATGTAATGATTGCATTAACACCATTATCTACCACCTAATCGATGCTGTGATTGACAATTTTGCAGATCAGATTAGCTTTCCATCTGCGTATCAGGAATGGAAAATTGCGTGGGCCTCAATTTATGGCAGATGAGCAACAGGCAAAAGTATAAAACAAAAAATCACTGATACAGCAGATTAGTTGTAACAACTAAAACCTAGGATATACTAAAATCAGCCCTGTGATTTTATTCACAACTTGCATCCCATCTCACCAATGCTGCTTGCATACAGTGAGGGGAAGTTCCCACCCAATGACATCATAGTTTGTCTTTGGCTACAGCCAGCTACATATTTTTAAAGAGGTCCTGTTTGTTCCATAACTGAACTCTTCACCTTTTGATTATATGTTTTGTTGGGGGGGGCGGTTAAAGGGAAAAAGCCTGCTAGTAAATTTACTTAAACTTGGCGTTCACAGGCTCAGGCTTGGGTGGGCTGCATTCCCTCCTCCGGTTACACCCTACCTGAAATCCTTGTATGTTAAATCACTTGACTAGTTCAGCCTTAATGATTGGGTCGTACCCTGGGAAGCAAGTTCAGAGATACTGGAAATGTGTGCTTACAAAAACACACATAATTGTAGAAAAATATGTGGATAAACTAAGAGAGGAACACTGGGACTTTACTGTGAAAAAAACACAGCTATTTGGAAGAAAAAAATATCTCATAGTCACGATGAAGTGTCATAAAATACACATAACGTGCTATGCTTCCAGTGACATACTTTTATGAATAAAAATAAAACCCCTGCTAATTAGGAAACTTTAAATTACTTTTTCATACTAACACCACCCTGCATATTCCTTTCTTCTTCAGCTGCTACAAAAGCATTCCCTATTAATTATATTTTCTTTGCTCTGTAAAGGGCTTACAAAATGTCACACAAGCAGAGTCACATCATGAGGGCTAGAATGAAGGAGGAGTTGGGTTGTCACAAAAGTGGTGGTGTGAGGAAAACGTATTTCTGTAAATATCTGTATCTCCATAGCAGTGGAGTGAGCTATTGATAAGCTTGAACTATTGGGGAAGCTTTATGTCACGATCAAGTGAAGTATATTTATTATTACAGTTACAGACGCAAAACTTCTTTGTTTTTTCCATAGGAGCAATCTCCAAGGTGGGATCAGCAGGCGATTTTCTAATGGTCTGTAGGTAATTGATAGTATGCTAGTGCTGCTTCCTTGCTTCTAGATGCTTGGAGTAGCCAGGAAAAGAAAAGTCAGGAATTTTATTTAAGTACTTGGAATGGGACAGAAATAAGTATCTCAACTGCCTCTTGCATGCTTTGTCCTTGCAGCAAAAGTGAAGGCCGGAACCACAGCTGGAACAGTAAGGAGTGACTAAATATTTTGTTGATGTTACTTTTCCATTGTAGCAGTTGCTGTGATTGTCCCTGTTTGTTCCACAGATGAAACGGGAGGTGACCCACACCACCAGTACTCTGTGGTCCTCACTACAGCCTGGGAAAGCCTATGTCCAGCACATACCCTGAAGAAGAGAAGCAGAGTGGATGCTGGATATGTTTTTTATTTTGAAAAAGTTTTAGCTTTCAGGGAACAGGTAAGTGGCTGGTATCAAATTTGTATTCTCCCCCCTTTACAATTTTAACATTTTGCCGTTGGAAAGTTGGAAAACTTAGCAGCGAGTTGTAAATTTAAAATATTTTAGAAAGCAATGGGGAAAGTAAAGAAATATTCTATTCAAAGGTCTTGCAGGAATTTCACTTTAATCCTTTGCAAGTACTCTGATACATATTCTGATTTGTCTTTGTTGGAGTAATGAGGCCAAGATTCCCAAGCAGAGTTGTGGGGTTAACATATAACTCATCTAATTAAGCAATGTCATCATCTCTCATTGTGTGATCTGTCACATTGTGATATGCTCTTCCCAAAGCATTCTTAGTGAATGGTTTGGCTTCCTACCATAGGACACTGTGATCCAAGAACTTATTTAAAGAATCCTGTTGAGTCTGTTCCTATGAGGTGCTAAGTAATTTATACTGAGTTATAATCAGCCTCAGTTTCTTTGAATTTAGCTGAGTGGTAAGGTTGACCACAGCTTGGTCTTAGGTTCTTTAGCTGGATGTTTCCAGGAATATGTATGATAGATACTATGCTGGTGACATAAATATCCATTTTACTATAGAGGATAATGGGACCAGGGTGGCACCTCAGCCAATTTGGCACAACTCTCATGAGACAACAATATAAATAAAAAACATCCCTCCCAGCCTACATTTTTTCCAAGATTCTATTTATCAGCCCCATGAAAATGCCTTTCAAATGTGATCATTATCTATAGCTTTTGTCAGCTAAGTGAGAGCCCTCTCTCACACAACCTCATCCACTCACTCTGAAATTGCAAACTAAAAGTCAAAACAAGAAAAACTTTACCCTCAGGAGAAAAACAGATCAGCCTCATCAGCATGGTCCATAGGCATTTTATAGAAACCATTCTTAAATCAGGAGTAGAGATCAGAGCTTTTACAGACACATGGGAATCTCCTGATGAGGCAGTAGCACTTATGCACACCCCTGCACAAAGAACACGTAGGCTACTTCCTTGAATTACCTTAATGGGATAGCTATAGGATGTGCCTCTGAAAGTTACATTATTATTATACTATTATTGTTATTATTATTAATGCAAATGCATCCATTTTATCTAATCCTTTCCACACTAACATTGATATCGTAGACAGACAGAATTTTCTTCTAGTCCTCTTTCATATTCAGCTTCTTTCTTCTATGCTGTGTGATGGAGCCAGCTGTTTTGGCCTCTTTACAAGGTGTTCATTCTCCCATCCCAAATGCTGTTCACTTTATGGCCTTACACCTAAAAGCTGTAGCTAGTGTACGTGTGCTAAATTTATCCATCCCAGCTTTTGACTTGATGAAGACAAGCTCTCTCCAACCAGAGACCAGAAGCTTCATCAGTACTTAAATAAATGAAAATCAGAAACATTTTAGAGAGATGTTAAAAGAGATTGTATATGAATTGAGAACTATCAGCTTTGCAATCAAAATCCCAGATATGCAGCAATCATATTTTCACTAATTACAAAAGACATGCATCTTCTGCTTTTCTTAAAATTACTTTTTCCCTTGGAGTCTCCATTGGTTGGTATGGTGAAGCTGTAAAATAAGTATTTTTTTTTTCTTAGTGGCTACTCTATTATCCCCTACTTTATTACCAGACAATAATGTTTCAACTACATTTCTTTTGGCATAACTGATTTCAAGCCTTGGTTGGCCTGCCAGGTTGGATCTTTCCATCTGTTGTGGATGTTTGCTCTACAAACAAAATCTAGGTCTTCAGCGACACTTGCCACTTACCCATGCCAATATTTGTTATCCGCTTCACTACCCAGTCTGTAGCAGTGCCAAGCAGCAACATCAAGAGAATACAGGCTTTTCACATCAGCAGTCACTTTGAACTACTACTTGTTTTTTTGCCGTTCAGGGAATTTATGTTGCAGCATTGATTTTGACACTTAACAACACCACAGGATCAAGCAATGAGGAGTCTAACGATAAAAGACAAGTATCACCTATGGGTATTATTTAATGATCAACATGGTATATTTCCCACACGATTCTCTCCCTGCCCTGACTTATGTCCAGTTGAATAAAGGGTTTAAATTCATTGTGTTTACCTTATATCACAGATTGCTCATCTTCTGGACTTTTTGTTATTTTCTGTTTTGCCTTTAACACTCGTAACTCTACAACTTCTATTGCTTCAAAAGGTGCAAAGGCCCTTAAGGTGTGTCTTTTCTTCCAGAGATAAAAGCGAGCTTCTTTTCTTTAATGCTATGGTCTGACAATCAACATCTCCTTCTACAGAAGCAACGTGTCCTAACTTGAGGACAATCCTCAAGTCAATATAACAGTAAACAGGAAGAATCTTAGCAATTCAGAAGGTGCACTCACAAGAAAGAGCACTTTAACCAGTAGTGTCTGCAAGACTGGAACCCCACAATTACATTTATCAGCTTATAATCACCATGGAAGAGCTGTCAGAGTAGGATTGCTGCATTTGTGCCCCCTGTCAGCACCACAACTGGGCTGTGAGAAAACTCATGCCTTCACACTGCAGCAATATAACTTGTTTTGGGCCGTGTCTGATGCGTCAAAATCCAAGGCCAGAGGGAATCCACTGCGAAGAAGAATCATACATTAAAGAGTACCCAACTGGAAGGTGCGTTCCTTGACCAGAAACCAAATGTAGTAGCAACAACCACTCCTGTGATGCCAAAGGGTACCTTTCACATGACTCCATGCATGAAATGCCTTAGAACCTTGCTGGATGCCAGCAGACATGCCAGCAGATGGACCTCTGGACAAAAAAGGAGATATATTTCCTTTCAAGAAAGCAGCCTTCTAGAAGCTTATTCATATCCATAAGAAAACTTTATGGAAGAAGGAGAGAGACACTTTTTCAGGACCAGTTTCTAAACCACTCAAGATTTTACATATTAAAAACCACAATGATGGTGCTGAATAACTGAAGTTAAAGTAACTTAAAATTAACAGTAGTTACGTTATTGTAATAGGAATAGATTATGCAGTTTTATTATATTTACTTTCTTGGAAGTTTTTTTCATTTGTTTCATCTTCAAAACCTCTAAAATGGAGAAATCCTTACATACAAGAAGGCAACATGAGTATTTTTCCTTATGCCTTGTTTTCTTTTAACATCAAATAGTTTACAATTGGAAATGGGTATTTTCTCATTTATTCCCTCATTTATTTTCTTTTGTAGCAGACACTGCTGATGGCTCTGCGACCAGGCTAATGTGGAGTCTCTGCAGGATTAACATTATAAAGGGGGAGGAGTTATATTAGTGTTATCTAGGTAGAGTTGAACAAACAACCATTTTGACTACAGACTTATAATCTATACAGACAGCAGCTCCAATATGAGGTTTAAAATTCACCGTGCTTACATTCAGTTGTATTGCTGCAGTCTTTATTTCTGTTAAACAGTGCGTTGGTTGGATCAGCACTTTCAATACATTTTGCATATTGGGTGTAAGAACAGATTGGTAACAGTTCTTATCACTATGGCACCTACACAAAATTTAGATATAAACTCAGAAAAGTGGAGAGAAGGTGGAGGAGAATATTTAAAACTGGATTAATGGCATTTCTCAAGTGCTATTGCAGCAGCAGTACATCTAAAAAATAGCACACTATGAAAATCACCTCCTGACATGCTGTAGACAGAATGACTTATACTTCATTTAGCTACATTGATGTTTCATTACTCTGCTTATGAAATTGTCTACATCCTTCTACTCCTTAGGCCGTGCAAGCTCCACAATAAAAGAGTTATGGAAAAGCATACACCCAAAATTGTATTACATTTTATATTTTCTAAAACATAGCTTTTTAAACCCATGAACCTGCTAGACTATTTACTTTTCCAAAATTGTACATCACAGAAGAAAAGTTTGTCATAAGGCAGCAGATTTTTTCCAGAAACAAATAGCCTAAAACCAGTGTGAGAAGAAACACTAGCCTAAATAAACCTCTCTGGGGGGCACTGCTGACTAGGGTTCCCAGCAGAGGCTCTCTGAGGAAAAGACCAAAAAGAAACAAGTCAGAAGCAGTTTCTTTTAAAATCTTCCTAAATTTTCTAAGCTAGGAAAATTTCACTACAGGCATTTCCACTGGTTTTAGCAATACTGGAAACCTTATTGAAGACAAGATTGTTGCAGGCACAGCTGTTTTTAGTACTGTGCCAATTTAACTTGCTCAGGCCAATGGTATTAAATACTGGCAGCCACACAAGTACTAGCAATAAGAAAAAGCAGTTTGGATGGTGCAAACTCAGGTAGCCTCAGAAAGCTGCAGAGACCAAATGTCTCCCATGTCCATAAATTAAGCCTTTAAAAGTAGTAGTTACTATTCTCAGGAAGGCATGTGAAGCTGCTGTATTTTCTTGAGGAACAGGAGCATATTCTGCTATCATTCCTTCACGCTTAAAGATGTTAAAGCATCTGAGGAATGAACTAAGAAAGATCATACCTAGAGGTTTAGAGACAGTTCTGCATATGAAACGCATCTAGACATAAAATCCTAATCTGGTTGGTGTTGTGGTAATTACAGCATCTGCTATATCAAAGAAAGAAGCACAGTGACTAGTTTTCCTGAAAAACGATACTTCATCTCCTCTTTGGAAGAGTCAAAGGCTTTTTTAATACTGTTTTTGAATGTGGAGCAAGAGATACTGAAAATACTTAATTAGCTTTATTTAAATTATACACTATAATAAATAAAACATGAAGATTACAACATCAAGCAATACAGCTAGTAAGAATTAAAACTGCTTGCGCTCATGCATTATAATTCCCTCTTTAATTATTGGTCCCTAACCTCTTTCACTGGATGCAGAATGAACAATACTGAATTAAGCACAGATATCTAACACTGCTTACTCTCTATTCATTGCCAACTCATTGCTTTTCTGTGTGCTTACATTAATTTCCTTTAACAGCACTCCCACGAGCTGCAGGGTTGCTTTTGCTTCTGAAGCACTGAAACTAAAGAAAAGATATTCACTGTTGTCTAACAGGACTTAATTTCTCAATTTTACGCATTATGAAATACCCGGAATATTTATGGTATATTGCCTGTTGACTTAATTTTCAGTAGTTGGCTACTCTAAATGTGACCCCAGCATTTTCAGATTGGCATTGTGAAAACACATCCCTCAATCCCTTCATAAAATCAGATTCAAGTGATGTGGCACATGGCATCACAGAAATTTTTTATAAAGAACACTTAGTATCTTACAATTTCTTTAGAAATTTAGATCCTGCTCTTCCCCTCCTCCCATTCTAATTTTCCTAGAAATGACACAGGAATTACAGAGAAAATATAGCTTATTTTACTGCACAGCTCTGCTCCAAAGTAGAAAAATCTAAATAAGGCATGGCTTGGTGCGTGTATGAAGGTGAGGTGGGAAGTCTGTAGTTAACTTCATAATGCATAAAAGGGATGAATTGTACAGGCAATATATACTGTGTGCTGGATTCTGCAAATTCAGTATGAGTGAATATAAAGTAAATAATTTTCTTAATGAGAAAAGAAAAACATCAAAGCTAAAAGATGTCTTGCTTTCTTAACCTTGTTTTCTTTTGGTTTGTTTTTTTGGTTTTGCCTTTTTTTTGTGTGTAGGGGTTTTTTTTTGTTGTTGTTCTGTTTTTTAGACCTGTTAGTATTACATTGCTCTCCCAAGTTTTTCTTTCCTTCTTGTGCACACATGCACAAATTGCCAGCTACAGCATCACCTCTTGGTCCAAGATTTGACACACCTTTCATACGCTGGAAGAAAAGTTATAAAGCAAATGGAAAGGCTGATACATGGTTTAAAGGAGAGCCCAACGGGTCAGGCTAAGAGGGCTCCCCTTAGGTGGGGGAGGTGTCAAGGGCAGGCTACCCACAGCACTGCCGGGCCCGCAGCCTGCACAGCGCAGCGCCTGCCCGTACGCTCCATCGGGTTTTCATGTCCAGGCCTTTCGGCAGTCAGCATCCACAGAGGCATTGGAGAGACCCATATCAAAGCAGGGGACAGCCCCATCAAGTCTGTAGACCATTAGAAAATCCAGGCTGTAAGGAGGTCTCCAATCCAACCCCCCGCTCACCGCAGGGCCAGCTGTGTGCTCAGGGCTGTGTCCACTCGCGTGTGGAAAACCCCCGAGGGGTTTCTCCATTGCCTGGCTCTCCTCAGCATGAAAAACCTTTTCCTTACACCCAGCCTGAGCCTCCCATTTGAGCTCAGGCCCGCTGTGTCTCAGCCTCCCACCGTGCAGAGCCCGGGGGCTGCTGTTCGCCCCCCTAGCGCGATCCCCTCCCCGGGCGGAGCCAGCCCCGTCCCTCAGCCGCCCCGCACAGGAGGGCTGCTACAGCCCAGCCACCTCAGGGACCGCGCCGAGCTCCCTCCAGCGCGCCCGTGTCCCCCCGCGCCGGGGACCCGGCTGCAGGCAGCCCCTGTGCGGGGTCTGAGAGCGCCGGGCTGGGAGGGCTGATCGCCGCCCTCCAGCTGCCACTACGCCCCCGCCCGCGCAGCCCGCGGTGCAGTTGGCCGCCTGCCCACCCGGCGGGAGCTCATTCCGCGAACCATCAGCGAGTTACGAGTCTGCGTGGAGACACCGCTGCGACGAGCGCTGCGGGGACAGCGGCACCTCACTGCCCGCCGTGCCCGGACAGCCGGGGAGGGGCGAGGCCGCCGCTCGCCCGGGGCCCTGGCTCGCCAGCCGCGCTCCCGGGCAGCCATCGCCCCGCCGTGGGTGTCCGCGCAGCAGCGGCGCTCCCGAAGCCCGCCCCACCGTTTGGCTACGGCTGCCGCCCCAGCCTAAGCCCCGGCGGCCCTGACGGCCAGAGGCCGTTGGAAGTGGCCCTGGAAGGCGGCGGGGCGAAGCCCCCGCCCTGACGATTGACGGCTGTCCCAGCCAATGGAGGCGGAGCGGGGCGGGCAGCCGGAGGGCCGGCGCCGGGTAGTCCCGGTTGAGGAGGAGACGGGGGCAGAGCGAGAGGGCGGGGAGAGAGGCGGGGCGAGGGGCAGGCGGGGCGCGGATTGGCCGGGGGGCGGGGCCGGCGGGGGTTTCTCGCGGGCTGGGCTGACGGCCGCGGCTGGGAACTTCGATTTCGTATGTGAGCGCGAGCGGCGGCGGCCGTTTGGGCGGCAGGTACCGGCGGGGAGCGGGGCTCCGGGGGAGCGGGGCCCGGAGCGGGGCCTCCCGCTGGCGGTGAGGAGCGGGGGGTGGCGGGGAGGAGGGCGCCGGGCAGCCGCAGCGCTGTGGCTGTGCGCCCAGGGACCGCTTTGCCTCGGATCCGTTGGCGTTTTCGGCCGCTTCGCTCCGCTCCGTCCGCCGCGGGGTGCGGAGGCCGCGGCCCGGGCCAGGTGCTCGTCTTACGGGCAGAGCTGCCCCCTCTGTCCCGGCCCCGAGCGGCTGCTGGGCGGCGGGCGGGAGGGTGGGGGCTGTCAGAGCCGGGGCCGGCGGTGGGAGGAGCGGGGACGGCAGGGGGCGGCAGCGGCCCCGAGGAAGCGTGTCCAGAGCGGCGGCCGCGGCGGGGGAGAGCCCCTGGCTGCCGCAGCCCCTCCGTGCGGCGGGGCCTCTTCCCATCTCCTCGGGCCGGCAGCGGTCTCTGAGAGGGCTGGCTCCTTCCTCCCTCCCTCGCTCCTTTCCCCGGGGGTTTGGCGCTGGTTCCAGCGAGCCGTGCTGCGCGGAGCCGCTCCTCCCCGCTCTATTTCAAATCTCCCTCGCGGGGCCGCCGCGACGGACAGTGCCCGCAGCCTCCGGCCCCCCGCCAGCCCGCCCCGCCGGGGGACGGCAGGGCAGGGCGCTCCGGCCGGAGCTGGGCGTGCTCCTGCCCGCGGCGGCGGCCGGCCCCGCATCTGCTGCGCTCTCGGGTCTCCCGCTTCCTGGTCTGAGGCTGCGAGGCAAGAAAGAAAGGGGGATTTTTCCCCAAAAATCTGTCTTGGCTTCTGTCGGTTATGCTCCCGCACCCATCGTGTGAATACTGCGTGAGGAGAGGAGATTTCCAAATTATTATTAATTTTTTTATCCTAGAGCACCACTCCTCATTCTGATAACTTAATCTGTTTACTTCTTGGGCTGTTTCTTTCAGCTGTAAGTGAGCAACTGCAGAAAAAATGAGCTAAATAAGGCCCTACACTGAAGCTGTATATCAATAATTAGGTAGGGGATGAAATTGAGGAAGACTGTATGCCTCATTTCCTTTCTTTTTAGGATTAGAATTTAAAAAAAAATCCAATTTTATGCTCTTTATCTGTTATTTAAAAAAAAATAGTCTTCAAGATATGATGACTTGGCCTCTGTGAAAATTATGCATTGAGGTTTTTTTAAAAAAAATGAGATGTTATTTATAAGTTGAAGTTTAAAGTTCTTTTCCTATTATTGTTCTTTTATAAGGCTTTGATTATAGTACTGTGAAGTCTTAATAGTCTCAAAAGAGCTGTTAACACTGTGGTAACATTTTTAGGGCAGCATTTTTTCACAGGTGAAGATCCCACTGAGTTGAAGTTAATCCCTTTTGATGTTAATAGAATTGTGCATGCATGTGTATGGCTAGAGTGGACTTAAAGGAGGTTACTGTATGAATGATAGCTGGTTGACATCAAGGGAGTTGTTTTGAGGGTTTGTCATCTTAATGATTATGATTTCCAGAAACAGCTTCTGAAATAAATCACTTGCCAGGGACCGAGTAATAGGCAGCTAGGGAGTAAACTTAAGTTAAGGTGCTTTGATACCAGTAACGACTAGCAAACAGTTCAATTAGGATGCTTTTCTTGTAAAGCTGTCCAAGACCCATTTTTAATTAAAAACATGTAATTTATAGCTTTTTTCAATCACATATAGTGCTTTACTTAGCTTTACTGCCTCATTTTCCTGTCTGTTAGCATGGGCGCTTCCAGAGTGCTAGTGAAATGCAACAAGCACATAGTTCTACACGACTTAGCCTTCAGCAAATTCTCATAAACTTGCATTTTACCAGACCTGGAGAGTTTGAAATGAAAAAGTGCTTCTTTAATAGCAACTATCTAAAAAAGGAAGCTGCATCCTTTGTTGTGATATTTTAAAGTTTCGAACAGCAGATAAATTCAGCCCCTAAGCTATGGAGCCAAGTGGTTATAGGGCAGACACAGTTCAGAACCAGTTTTGTGACATCCTGGGTTACACAGGAATGGCCCTGAAAAGGTATTCAGCCAAAGTGTCCTGCTTCTGTTAAGCTGCTACTGTCCTCCCTTCCAACAAGTTTCCATTTCTGCTTGCCATGCTGTTTTCTATCTGGTTTTAACCTCTGTGGTGGGAAGTGGAGCTGCTTTCTCTTGCTTAAATTGCAGCTTTCTGATGAGTTTGATTCCCTTTGGGCTTAGAATATGACCTTCCCTTCTGGGTTTTCAGAAGTTATGGATCTCAGAGTTTATATCAACAGTTTGTAGCTGTGGCAGTTGAGCTTGCATTGTGACAATGTCATTTAGAATGGTCTATACAAGACTTTCAGAAGTGTACCTATTCTGTGTGCACACGTGTTCGAAGTAAGAGAAGAGGGAGAGTTCAAACTTAACAGCCAGGACCTTGTGGAGTAGACTTACAGGGTTCATTCCTTTGGAAATATGCTTTTTCTTCCACTTCTAATCTGATTAGTCTCCAGCAATTGCAATCATTTTGTAAGAAACTTCTGAATTTATTACCATTTCTTGATATAACTTAAAAAGTAGGAGCAGCTAAAGGCAGCTCTCTGAAGCCAGTCTGACCTATTGGTGTCTGTTAATGGTGTTTCAGTGACCACACAGTAGACTGAATAGCTCTCATTTAGAGAGGGTAACCTGAAGAATAACTTTTTGTATTCAATATGATCTGAATCATTTAGTCAGTGTGGATATAGGCAAAATGTGCATTTTTCATGTGGCCAACTCCTGAGTCTTACATTTAATGATGAGGAACGTGGGTCACAGGTGGAGAATAGCAATATGTTCTGTGAAGTACAGACATTTAAGGGAAGTATCATGGGTTGTTATTAGTAATAATTTGAATGTAAGTTCTCTAAGTCATTAAAAAAATCAAACTAGATATATAAAAAATGTATAAAATATATGACAAGGTAATAAAATCTTTCTGTAGTTGGTGCTTATGGGATTCCTTTTTGAATTCTATGTTCACTTTCGGCATTAAACTTCAGAAAGTTGATAGTAATAACACTAAAGAATTTTAAAAGTTACAAGAACTGCGAAGCATGTTTCAGTACAAAAGATTGATCTGTTTTAAAGATTAAAATGGGAGAGAACAAAATAAGATGGTAATAGATGTATGTATATTGTGGACGAGAGCAGATAACCGTGGCTATGAAGATTCAGTGGCAGAAAAAGGATCTAAATGGTTTGCATTGTTAATAGTTATGTTTATAGTATACAGCATTATTTTAATTACTGAAAGAGGACAACTTTTATCTTACTGTGTGTAAATTTTAGTAGGCTAAAAAATATTTTACCAAAGGTTGTAGTGCATAGTGTATTTGTCATTAGATATTTTTAAAGCAAGATTGAATGTTTTCCTGAGAAAGACTTACTAATTAATTCAAACGATGGTCTTACTCTGGAAATGATCTTAAATTAGAGGGAGTGAGAAGAGGGCAGGTGGGCTTTCTTCCTCACTGCAGGCAAAATTAAGCCCAGAAAAGCAGTGTTGGAAAACTGTTCATTGTATATTCACACAATGGCTGTACACAAGAAAGGGGATGTGGGACCGTGTGATTGTGTTATAGCCTGGGTTATACGAGAAGTCAAACTGCATCGTAAGGGGTTATTTCTGGCCCTCTAAATGGAAAGAAAAGACTCCTCTTGACTTTAAGAGTGTTAGACTTTAAAATAAACTGCCACACTTACATTGTTTTAGAAGAGAGAAAAATCAAAGTGCAAGTTACATGATTGTGTATTTTCCCCTTCCTATTTGGAAGGATGTTCATATTTTAAAGATATATTTCTCATTTAAGCACAGTTCAGTTTCACTTATCTGGTTTTCTAATTTACTTGTCAGGATAATTTTTGATGTAATTTGACTCTTTAACTCTCTTATAGGTAAAGAAGATATTGTGCTGTTAGCCAGTTGTCATAGTTGATTGCATTCTACTAATCTTCAAGATTTGTTTTGGAGTTAAAGGTAACTTGTGATTTATTTTTTCAGTATCAGAAAATTCACTGTAGGAATTTAGTAAATAGGTGAATTTCAGTGTTCTGTTTCAACTTCTCCAATGTTTTTGCTGTTGATGTGATAAATTGACAGGGTTTGTCAGTTTCGCAATATTATAAAGGTAAGAACATATTAATGATAAAGTAAACATGTTGACTTTTAGCAAATCTTATATTAAACTTTTTAATTAAGAATTTAAAATCTTCTGTGAAGGCAATTTTACCAGTGACTTCTTTCTTCTATAGACTTCACCTTGTCTTTGAGTGCTTTGTGAAGATGTACAGACTAAGTGAAAGCCGTACCAACAGAATATTGATTAGTTACTATTGGGTAATCCAAAAATAGCCATTCTGTTTGACAAGTGAAATGTAAAAAGTATGTTCTGTGTATGGTATGAGATTATAGACTTAGATGTAATGCAAGTGAGACAGCTCAGCAAGAATACATCCTTGTTTATTTTAACAGACTTGGGGGAAAAATAAGTTTATTTCAGTTGCAGTAGTGTCTGATGTTTTAGGGGAGCTGTGCAAAAACTGTGTTACAGCAACTCTGCAAGTGCTGCTACCTGCTCAGCAAGCTGTGTAGGCATAGCTGACAATAATGCTGAATATGCATTACAGTGCTCTCTAATTTCAGTTTGCAGGTCATGAGTTGGTTTCTCCATTTTATATTCTTCCTTACATCTGACATACTACCTTGAAAATAGAACCATCAGAGGAAATCTATGGACATGATGTGTAAAACTTCAAGCCACAACAAAACAGAACTCAAATCCTGTTTCCCTTCTCAATTAATTCACTTTACCTTCTTGCCTTCTACACTCTTGCACCCTGGGTTTTTTCCTAGTTCTGAAGGAAAGCTGAGGCTGGATCTTTCCTTATTACTAGAGTAGAGGACTCTGTTATAGGTAACGTTTATGAGGTTTGATAAAGGAGAATTTCAGATTCCCTTTGCTCTCTGCATCACAACTTCCTTTGATGTTGGCATGATGTTTTGTGACTGGACTCCAGTATGAGATCCTTTGAAGGCCTGACTTCTGTTAAGTTGCCTTCTTGTATTAAAAACAGATTGACTGGCACTGAATATTCTCAGAACTGGTTAGTAGTGTTTTGTTGGATGTGTTTTGTTTGGTCGGGGTTTTTTTCTAATGGAGATAAGGTACTACTGCTGTTCATCTGTGTAGTGCTTCTATTAATAGTAGCTTGGTTCTTCAGAGACCTTGCTTGAAGGAGCATTGCAGGAGGATTCTTGCTTTAAAACTAGAGGCTTCTTTGTCAGTGTCTACGGGGTGACTGAATGTTTTACTTGATGTTATATCTACCATAGCGCTCATATTCATCTGTGTCTTGGTTTCCTTCCTTCTGAGGGATGTTATGGCCTGTATTTTAACTTACCTTGCTGTTACTAAGGGATATAGCCTGTGTGCTCTGTAAGGTTATTGTTAGAAGATTTTGTCATTGATGGTAAAATAGGGTTAGCTAAGGACAGTTTAAAAGGAACTATGGATTGTTTTGGTGCTCTGAGTTTGAATCTTTCCTTTTGCTTCTGACATTGTCTATGCAGTTTTCTGTTTGCAAAGCAGTAGTTCTGGAGAAATGTTCTGTAGGAAAAGATGTTCAGTTAACCAGAAGATAAAAATAGACTCTAAAAAAGAAGTGTGGACTCTCTGAAAGATCAGTTTCATCTCAAATTGCTTGCACTGATGACAAAGCAGAGTTTAACCAAATATTTATTGTTGAAATGACTCTGTAATTAGTAGTGTTGTACAGCTAAATGTAACACCAGATTTTACTGTAAATTACTGCTATCCCATTACTGTGGCTTGAGAAGTATAGACTACAACTGTGGTATTCTTTTTAGTGGCCTGCATAAAAATTTGACTACAACGTTTTAAGAACATAGTTTTTGTGTTTTTAATAACATTCTTCAGTACCTATTTAAAATGCATGATGTGATCTCTTACCACAATGGAAAACTAGAACATCTTTTTCTAATTTGAAATACTCAGTTATCCTGTATATGGGATTAAAAATATATATTCATATTACAAGCTTTTGAATTGGTAATAAGCAGACCTTTAAATTCTGATTGACTCAGCACGTATCCTACTTCTTCTGAAAATCAAACCAAAATTCAAATCTGATGATAAAAATACACATTTGGGTTTCATGTTTGTTGAAACGTTATTGCTTCCAGTTACTCACAAAAGCAACAATTCATTAATAAAATATTTTAGTATATACTGTGTATGTCCTGCAAACTCCTTTGAGTCTGAACATTTTAATTTTGGATCTGAAAGTTCTTGTTCAGTTTCCAAATACTGTGTTTTGTACTTGGTAGAAACTATTTGTGAATGAACTATTTGCTGTTTCCTAAGTTGAAATAAGCTGGTTTATCCCCTATTTGGCTTCTTCCTTTTGAAGTTATTCTTAAATGCTGTACTTAAATATTGCTATAACTGCTCTTGTTCCATTATCAATCAGTTAAAGAAATGTGTTGAAATAGTAAGCCTGTATGTCATTGATCTTCTCTTAGAGGGCTGTATCCTTGTTCTTGCATGGCTTTTTGGGTAATTTTCCTGTTGGGGTATTGCGCAATTGAACCATGGATCTGAAACAAATCCAATGTCTGGAGGAAAAGAGGAGGAAGTGAGACCCACAACCAAAACCCAAAGAATGTTGTAGCATAAACTTTATACTTAAGTCCATCTTTTGGCCTTAAGGCTGCTTTGTCCCCTCTGTAGTTAACACTTTTGTACTGCAGGAATCATTGGCAAGAAGTTATCTATGTAATGATCAGAGGGGGCTGCTTGTATCAAGCCTGCGATTGCTACATATCAATGCTACTACTTTACAAACCCCAATTGCAAGTGATTTTAGTATTAAACATGTTTTGGACCTCTTAATGATCTCATGTTAAATAACTTAAGCTGTTTTGATATTTGGGCTCACTTTCACAGTGTGCTTTCTCTACTCTTTGTGTGCTTGAGGATGTGTCTTATGGAAAGCAATTAATGTTTAATGAGATCTGTACATTTACAGATTTATTTATTTTTCCTTCCTCTCTCCTCTTGCATATGATATTTGCTTACAAAATGAGACCATTGTAACTTTTTCCAAATATATTGAAATATTTTAGTTCAGAAGGGTAAGACACATTTCAGAAAGCTAAAATCCGTATTCTCAGTCTTTATCTCTTAATTCCCTTCATTAGAAAAGATGAAACGCGTAGCATATTAAAACATTACATTTTGTTTTCACAGTTGAGCTTAGTCTCAGTGTCATTTCAGAAAGTAAGGATGCTGTTTATGTTCAATGGGATAGCTGCAGAATAATGACTTAGTGGAGACCAAATATTTCGGGTATTGGCGGGGGGGGAAGTTTACTCTATTAGTAGCACATTGTTCTTGTACTGTAGCAGAAACAACACTATATCTAAGTGAATCTTGGAATACTTCAGTTCTGTGTTGTAGGTGAGAAAAGGTCACTTCTCCATAAAAATGCTCTGCAAAATGACTTGCATTGCCAGAGAGAACTAGGTTTAAAAACCTCATCCAAACACAAATGGAATCTTACTACAGAACACAGTAGTGAGTGACAGTGTTCTGACTTAGTGAGAGTGCCAGTATGAAGTATTCAATTAATCAAATTTTAATAAGCCTTGTTTAACAAATTTAACTGGGTATACCTGCTTTTTGAAGACCCGAGGGGCTGAAGACAGAAACATATCACTGCCTCTCCCATACACATCCATACACATTTGTTTTAGCAAATTCAGTAAAAGATACATAACCCTACATTTTACTTTCATCCTTAGACCCTTATAACCTCAAGAATCCTGACAGAATATTTTAACTAGAGACCAGGTATTAAATGTGAGACAGATCCTTCTGGGGGAGAAATTTGTGTACACAAGAGTTTTAGCTCTGTTATGAAAGGATAATGCTAGAAGCTGCCTTACTTCTTGTCTCCTTTATGTATGATGGACTTCTGGTTCTTGTATTTCAGAAAGCATAATGAAGCTTTATAAAAACACACTGACATTAGCTGAGGTATATTTTACTCTGCTGACTTGTTCAGAAGTCTAAATGATTTAACACTTTATCTTGAGGAATCATGAGACTTGAAGTACTGGGCCAAGAATGAAAAAGTGTTTCACTTGCTACCTGCAAACTGATTTTTAAAAGCCAAAGTGAAAAAAGCAAAACATGCTCCCAATATGTTGGAGTTGATTCGCTTGAGCCATTTTTTGCTTTTATAAAAATGCAGCTCCTTTGCATTTTCCAGACCTTTTGTTCAGTTTTTCCCAATTTTTAATGTTGTTTTTTTCATTAACTTAACTTGCATTCCAAGGCAGCACCTACTGTGAAGACAGTTGGTTTATCATAAAATTCCCCAGCTGTTGGTGCTGTTTTAGAGTATGTCATGTGCCTTAGATAAAGGGTGAGACATACGCCATACATAGTGGCGTTAAAACTTTGGAATGGGACCAGATGAAGACAGTTTTTGTTGGATGAACTGTTTAGTCACTGTCATGAGCTCTAATTTTCTGACTTGAAACATTTTGTGTCCATAAACTGTTGAATGATGTGGGAAGATTAATTTCCCTGGTGAAGTTTTTTTTTAAAAAAAAACAAACCCACAAAAAAACCAAACCAAAACAAAAAATGCCAAACAAACAACTAAAAACCCACACCCAAACAAACAAGCAAACCACAAACCAAACCAAAAAACCCTAGTATGTTGCGGTTTAGAGGCTAAGCTTATTGAAATTAAAATCAACCTGTTTCTTTATTTCACTGCTGAATGATCTTTGCTTGCTTGCAAAGGATGCTCACTAAAAATCTGTGAAATCTGTGGATACTCTCTGTTCAAAAACTCACAAGGGTTTTCTTGTTCTACTCATGTTAAAAACAGGTCAGTTTTTCTTTGACTTTTTTGATTAAATGTTTTAAGGCTCCACTGAAGTAGTTATGTTGGAGATCTTTCTGCAAGTGTTAGTTTTCAAATTCTAAGTGTGTTTTTATGTTGCATTGTTCCCAGGGTTAACAACAGTATACAATGCTGGCTAGAAGGATTAGTATATAAACAGTTAAATTAACTGCACAAGACACAACAAATGATTTTATTTTCTGTGAATATTTTCAGACTTTTGGTAATGCCAAGAAGGTAAAAGCATAGGCATGTCTTTTGGAAGAATTCAGTTTTCCTGTGGCTGATTCTTTTTTGGGTTTTTTTGGTGGTGGTTTTTCTTTTTAATTTCTGACTGAAGCTTAGTTTCAGGTAACTTAGGTCTATAGGTGTGTCTTGGTAAACCGATCACGTAATTATGGTAGCAACTCAAATTAAAGGCAATAAAGTTCATATTGTCAGAGATCCTATTCAGCGTAACTTTATTATTTGCTCAAAAAAAACCAAACAAAGAAACCAAAACCAAAACTAGCTTCATCCAGGGCTATGGATAGGTTAGCACAGGAAGGTTAAGTGATAGTTAGAGCTGTTCCTGGCTATAGGTTTCTAGGAGATGCTGTTCTTGAGGAATACTTTTAAATTTTGAGGTAAGTATCAGGAAGCTGTTAGTGATTCAGAAAAATTGTAGAGGGAAAAAATGTTTAGGAGTAGGGCAGACAACCAGCCTGCAATTCAGAGTGAACAGGAACCTAACAAAAATAAGTTGATTAAGATATTGTAAATCTTTTGTGTTTATTTCATGAGTCATCATTAGGAGAAACGGTTAACTAATAATTTTATTTAAGACCTTAAAGGTAAGCTGGTAGACATGAAAGTAGTGTTGATAAAAGCTTCTTAGAGAAGATACAGGAAACTTTTAAAAATTTTGTTATTTTGTTTTTAGTTTGGGGTTTTTTTTGTTTGTTTTTTTTTTTACTTCACGTGTTCATGTTGAGGGTGAATTCTTTGCTCTGACCATACTCCTGCAATACTGGACTGTGCTTTTGATCAACTACCACTTCAGAGCTGAGATTGCTGTGTTCTCAAGAAATTATAACAATCAAAGGAGGACTGAAGTGCTTGGATTTTGTGTGTTAGAATTTGTGCTACATAGGATATGATGAAGATATGCTTGTTCTTGTAATAGAGAAAATGCTGTAGGTTTTAAGCATCAGGAGCTAGTGCAAGACAGTATTGTAAAATACATTGACAGTGTCATGGGATTTTTTTTTTTGGTTGCTTCTAACCAGTCTTTTTTGATTATAGTTTCCTTGAGTGTTATTTTATTTTGGTCTGCCTTTCGTTTGTTATGGGATGCTGTTCTCTGTTAAAATTGAATCCTTTTTAAATGAAATTTTGCAATGTTCCTTCTTGGAGGTTACTTTTTATTGGAAAAGGTTGTTTTTTTTAATTTTAGTAAAGTTAGGTGATTTTTTTAATATGTAATTAATTGAATTGAAACTTAGTAGTGCAGCAGGAACTTAGAATTAAATTTAGAATAATATCCTGCTTTATCAAGCCTTTTGAATTGCCTTGTATTCAGTAGTACTTGTGACTTGCCCTTGGTTTATGCATCTTGTCAAGTCTTGCTTATTCTTCCCTTACCATCATTTTTTTTTAAGTTAAAAAAAATTAAGTTTAAAATCTCTCTTTTGGGGACACAAAGTGGTTTGATTCCCTGGCCCCACCATGGGTTTGGAGTTTTTAATTTCTCTGAGAGAAGAACAGCTTCGCTGATGAACTTCAGGTTCTGCCTCCCACCTATGTGTTGGAGCCAGCTGCCTACCTCTCAGCCCCTGGCTGCTGTGTGTGTGTGTGGTGGGTTGGAGTCTGTGGGACAGCGCTGTTTTGGCATTGGGCTGCTGTCAGATGACACTTGAATTCTTGAAAGTATCTCATCCTGATTCAAGGATATATATACTTACTATATACTTAACCATTGCAGTGGTGTTTCGTGGCAAATATGACTTGAATTAGTCTAATTTTTTTTACATAAATGCGAAAATACCTGATTTTGTGCAATTAAGTCTTTTTTCCCAGATATGTTCAGGTACAGTATTGTTCTCTGATGGTTCAAGAATGTAACTGATACTTGTGGAAATTCTCATATTGAAGTTTCTTGATATCGTAGAGGCTTGAATAACTTTTTCACATGACAACAATACTGGTTTGATTTCTATAGGGAAATAAAGTTGGAAAGTTTTGCAGTGTATATTTAATTTATAAAATGAAAGAGAAACAAAATCATAAAATAGCAACATTGGCATCTGTCAAAGCAAAGTTTCATGAGTATAAAATATTCTTAATAGAACAGCAAGACTCTGCTATAATGAGAATTGCACCTGTACCATTTTTCCAGTTGTTTGATTGCTGTTTTTAGGATATTAGCAGTTATCCTTCTTATAGAAGACAAACCATGTTTTGCTGTCAGATTTTTGCAAGCTCAAAATTAAAATGATTTCTACTTTTCAGCAGCATAAAGTAAAATTACAGAAATTTGTTTTCTTTAAACGTATTTTTGCAGAGCATTATTAGTCTGAAATGGTATGTGAACTATGATGGCATGGAAGGAAAATGTACCACTGTGTAGGAGTGAATTGGAGCTGGAGACACTTGAGACATTTCTGACTATGATTAATTATTTTTTTTTACTGGTTTGGTGAGCTTAGAGATTGGATTGTGACTTTTCTACCTTGGATCATATATATCTTGTATGTGCAAACATTTGAACAGCAAATTTGGCCACTAACTGGCTTGTAATTTTTTTTCTTCAATATTGAATTTGAACTTATTAAAGTAGTGATATCAGTGGACAGCTCTGTGTCCATGGGTCATTAAAGAACAGTACTTTTGAACCATTGCTCCTACCTGGGACCTTTGAAACAAGAAGGTACTTACAAACATGCCTTTAAATTAGGAGCCTGAGTGTTTTCTAGTCTGTGTGTTAAGCACCTGAAGTTGGACTTTCATTTAGAGCAGTAGATGTACTGTTTTGAGTATATTTTCTTTACCCTCCCCTCCATTTCAGTTTATCCTCTAAAGGCATGGTTCCCTGTATTTGCTCTTCCCTTCATCCTTTCAGCTCCAAGCCCTTTGTAACATTCTCCTCCCCACTTCCTTTTCTTCTGTTCTCTTGTCTTTTTTGTTCTCCCCTTGAATTGACTCTAAAGTAAACACTCTTGTTTACAAAGTCCTGCACTACTGAAGAATCGAAGATGGCTTTTGCTCTGCCAGTCATGGCAAAAAGAAACATTTGTAATGAGTTGAAAGTGGTCTGATGGTGATGCAAATGTATGTAAAACTTTGTCTCTGCTGTGAGCATTAAAATGTTACCAGATCCACAGCTGGGATTTTTAAGTGCTATGGTACCTAAGTATGAAAAGCTTCTTGTTGCTTTATATGAAGGTGATCACATTCAGGGCTTTCACTGAAATTGAAGCAGCCACCTCAGAATTCTTTGTTTAAAAATAGGCAACATAACTATTACTGCAGATTACATAATCTAATATAGACCTTACATCAACACGATTACAATATATAGAGTCTTCTCTTGCACCATCAAACTAAGATGGATATGCCCCCATGCCGTGCTTCTAACGTTTTGTATTGAAAACAATCGATGCTCCTTTCACCCTACTAGACTAAGGGAGATGCCTTGTTGTCTTTTGAGGTGTATCCTCCTTTGCATGAAAAACTTTTCATTTACTGACCTGTCTCAATGCTTGAAAAGCACTGCCATAGGCTACGCTTACTTTTGAAGAATATGCAGTCATTCACATGACAAAACTTTCTTTAATGCTGATACTTTGAAGGGCTAAAATATTCTTTGAGAGTTTTGTTGGTAATTGAGTGCTTTTCAGCCAAGACAGCAGGTGTACTGTAATTTTGCAATTTGATTTGTTGATTTAATTGTAGTCACTTTTTTGAATCATTTGCGTGCTTTGTTGTTTTGCTATTATTCTTGAAAGTACAGTTGCAAATTTTATTGCAGAAGTTATGAGACACCAAGCAGAAAGATCAAACTGTTCTTGAATTTCTTAGCTTTGTTGCTGCAGAGGGAGAAGTGATAGCAAGAGAAAAGTCACCAATGCACGTGGAGAGCACATGTTCAAGCTCCTGGGCTTTGACTTCCAGTAGCTTTCCATTTCTGAATGCTATGCTAAAGAGGGCATAAGTTGTGGGGTGAGGAGTAAGAGAAAAGGAGGAATCTAAAGTTGCTTTTTTTTTTTTTTTTCTATTTTGTTTGAGTCTGGTTTTTGTTCCAAAGTCACCAGTGTTTTTGTGCTCTGCAGCCTTTGTACCCTGTTAGGGTGAGGTGTACTTATTCCACCTCATGCGTAAATGCTGCTAGTCTTTTTCTTCTTACAGGTAGTGGGCTTTGTGGCTGTTTGTGTAGCATCATAGTGCAAATGGTGATATTCAAAGGTATCACTGGCAGCTAGTTCTTAAATAACGTAAAGTAGAAGTGAGAAGTAGAGAGACTTGCAGTTTGATGTAATGCAATGACTCTGCATTATTGTGGTTTTGTGCTCACAAGACATTTGAGTCAGCGTAGCAGTGTATGATCAGTAAGATGCTGCTTTGTTTCCTGTGGATGGTTTTATTTCCTCTTACATAGGGAATTTTGACTTAAACTTTTAACTTGGTCTGTAAAGTTAAATATTTCTAAAACATCTTACCTGACTGTTGTTGCGGTTGACTTAAATTTAAAGAATGTGTAGGAAATACGAGAATATTAATTAGCAGAACTAATATCTTCTGCTTATGATAGACTTTCATTGTCTGCAGCAATATAATATTTTTAAACTGTGAATTTTCAGTTTAAAAAGTTCTTGCATCAAAATGTTTAGTTATATTGACTTTCTAAAATCACTGCCAGCAATTTGCACAAGAGAGGGTGTTGAAATACGGCAGTTGATAGGCAGGCAGAAAATATCTTTTTGGGAGGGATTTCCTGTAGCAAGATTATGATTCTTTTACCCCAGAATGCAAAGATGAATGCATCAAGAGATTTCTGAATGTTTTCTAATAACTGCTTTTTTGTGGTCTTATGACTATTGTATCTGTTTTTTTCCTGTAGCTTACATAAGCATTAGGAGACTAGAGTGTTATTAAATATGAGGTATCTCCTGACCTTTCAGAAAAGGTTGAGATGCCATTATGAGAGTTCTAAATCAGATCTGCTGAGTTCTTGTAATAAGATGCCAAAGACCCTTCACTTTTTTACCTTCCTCATAGAGTGTCAAGAGAAATGTAACTTGATTTATACTTTTGTTTTCTCCTCTTCAAGTCAAGAAACTTCTCTGACATATTTTATAGCATCTAACATAGCCTACTGAACTTGGTATGTTCTTAAAAAGAAAAATATATGGAAGTTGATACAGTCAGTCCCCTGGAGAAGACCAAAGTGCCTTATATATTGTCTATATGTGAAGATCTGTCTGTGTCTTAACTATCATTGCAGCTTTGAAACTGCCTGTTAGTGCTTAGATCGGAAGTAGATGGACTACCCAGCTGTGAGTAAAGGTGACCTTTTGATTCAGGACATGACACTTCTGTTTCCATACACAGTGGTTGTGCTCTCTGCTTCCAGTCTAAGAGGCTACCATGCTCAATAAAGTAAACTGAAACAAATTCTATGCCCTGTGCCATGAATTATTTGTAGTCTGAGGAATTGTTGCTGCCAAAATTCCAGGATGACTGTCTGAAGTTTTATTTTCTCAGATTTGTCAGCTGCAGCAGGTGAGGTAAGATCCCCTGACCCCAGGCTTTCTCTTTCCCAGGCTAAACAATCCCAGCTTTCTCGGCCTCTCCTCATATGGCAAGTGCTGCAAGCCTTTAACCGTCTTAGCTGGACTTGCTCTAGTATGTCCTCACCTCTCTTGTGCGGGGGAGCCTGAAGCTGGATGAACCTGCAAACCATAATGTGCAGCAGGGACGTGATGCCAGAAAACAGTCTACTTGAATCCATAGGCATATGTTAGATATGGGAGAGGGTCCTATTAGCTTGTCTTGTGATGCTCTGTCATGTACAGACTGTGTATGTTTTGCCAGTAATTACCTTGGCACACCTTGTAAGAACACAAGAGTTCATATTTGGCTCTGAAGATGAGCTTCCAGGCTTCTACCAGGTCAAATTGTAGTAATAGGGTGGAAGAGCATTAATCAAAAGAGGATCAATACAGAGAATAGGTTTTACTTTCAAGTATGTATGTGTATGTATGTAAAAAGTTTGCCTAGCTTGTGGTTTATAAACTAATAGTTAAAAAGTTACATGATTTAGCTTCTAAAGCAAAGGCAAGAGATTTCTTCTGTTTTGTTTCACTTCAATCATTATTTCTTTATACAGAGATGCCTTGAGGAGATGTCAGGTGGGGCTTAAACTCTGTATGTGATACATAATTGTTAGGCTTAGGGCAGATATGGAAATCTTACGACTAGGAGACAGAAGATAATGTTTCTAATTTCAGTTCAGAATTCTGATTTACTGTAGCAGTTTTTTCCCCTCTGAAATCTTTTGCCTATGTTTTCTTTCAAGAATGGTTAATACTTCTGGTATAACAGAGTATTTGTAGGCTGCCTTTTGCTGTCAGGCAAATCTTGCTGCTGTACAAACTTGCTCTGTGTGGTGTTGACTTTTGTTCCAAAACCCGTGTTAACTGTTTTGCTATCCTCTAAGCTTTTATGTTCACTCAGCTGAATATATCTTATTTAGCAACTGAAATCTCTGACAGCTTGTCATGAGTAAAAGGTCTTATTTCCTCCTTTTTTTGCAAATAGGAAAAGATGTTAACTAGCAGAAGGATGTTGCAACTTAAGGAAAATAGTCATGATTGTTATCTCAGTAACACTTAAGTCATTTGCTAGGCATCTTTCAGTACACAGGCAACTCTCTTCTGTTAAATCTAAATGACAACTGATTCTTCTTCTTTAGAAGCCTTATTATGAAAGTAAGAATTTTCTTAAATGTGTTGGTTTTGACACAGTTTTAACATAGTTATTAATTTGTTCTTCAACAAGATCTTTTTAATTTATTGTTATCTGCCCTTAGTTTTTCCTTAGTTAGGACTCTTATAAAATCCTAGCCTTGGTTATTTTACTGATATTTTACTAGTGTCACTCATATGACATTATATTAAATGAATTACTAGAACGTTGCCATGCTATAGTAGTGAAGCAAAGTGTGAGTGCCTCAGCACTGTGACCTGTCTGTCATTTGATTCACGGATGCATGTATTTTGCTTTTCTACTTACTATCTTTCTGTTACCTTTCTAAGCATCAGAAGCTATCCATCAGCCTATATGTATCCTGTTAGTTAATTAAAATCTTTGGCATAGAAAGTTTGTAGCAAACTTCCCCTCTCCTGAAGTTTTTAACCAAGAGCATGCCATGACTCAAGGGCAAAACCCATGCTCCTTCACAGATATTCCTTTACTGTTTCAGACCAGTAGAGAACCTACTAGTAGACCACAGAGTCAAGTCGGCCAGGCAACAACTGAGTCCATATTCACCAAATAAATCTATCCCTCCAACATGTTTTGATGTGTTTAATGAGTAGCGGGAGACAGACTGTGTTACGTTCCAAAACTTGTCCTGGTGGCTGTTGTCTGAGTTGTTAAGAAAATACAGAATACGACTGATCAAATGAAGCTGATTACTCAAGCAGAGAATTAACTGAACTTCTTTTAAATGTGGATGCTGTGCTGTTTCTTTCTCTCTGACCTTAAGCACGTGGGAAAGAAGATAGTTTCTAAGCAAAGGGAAAAGGAAATTGTCTCATATTTATTAAATCCTTTTCCTATCAGGAAGTGTATGCATCAGGATTATATGCTTGGCAAGCAAGAGTACATATTTTGGCACATACTTCTCTCTTTGTAACTTTAACAGCCTGCCAGCATTGCAGGCAACACTAGCAGCAGTCTGTGTCCCAGACAGTTTTGATTATAAATCCCAGTGCCTGGAGTGGGGGAGAAAGCTCTATGGGGATGGGTACTATTTGGTCTCTTTGGCTCCTTTTCCCTCCCTAGTGCACTGGCAAGGAAGAGGGTAAGTAATAACTGGAGAAGGCAAGAAGATTATCATCGTGCTGGTAATAACTCTCTCTGCATCCTAGTTAAGTGTCCTGTGAATATTGCCTACATTTGAGGATGTTCAGGGCTTGTTGTGGTGGAACCAATGGTCTGCAATCTAATTGTATCTGAAAGATCTTCTATAAACCATTGTTTGAGTGCACCAACCCCCAGAATTACAAATGGCATTGCCCACACAGGCATTCCAGAAATTTTGTACGCAGTCTTTTCTTGCGTATGAAATGCGAAGTTGACTGTTGTTTCCAATTTTTAAGTATATGGCTAAATCTTTTGTAAAGTTCCTCTGGGGCCAAACATAATGTTGTGAACTTTAGTCTTCGGTCAGTGATCAGATCTGTATTGATAACTGTGCCATTTGACATGACACTGGCTTCCCCATTTGCACAAGAACAGGGGCAAAAATAGTTGAGCATAGTTATGTTTTCTGTAAGACCATGCTATTTAAATAGCTTAGATACTTTAAATGAAGTAAAACTTCTGAAGTGTGAGAAGGGGCAAATGGGCAGGGTAGATGCACTTGTATGGGAAAGATTCCGAGGGAAAGACTGGATATCCAGTATCCTTTGGTTTTCAAGAAAGCTTGAGTACTTTTTTTTTAAATACATGGTTGGGATTTTTTTAAATACATGGTTGGGATTTTTTTTAGATACTCCAAATTGTTAATATAAATATGTTTAGTAAGGCTTCATAAGGTAGCTAAAGTGTTACGTTAACATAGTTTGAGTATTTTATGTGAACTTGATCTTCTAAATCATTAGCATATAGTACAGTTCTGAAATCTTTTGGGAACTTTCTATCTGCAAAAATGTTTTATCATTGTTCTGTGGAATGAATATGAAGAGTACTAAATCCTGGAATCACATATGTCTTTCCAACTTATGTCTTCAAGAAAATTGTATTTAAAATGTGCTTTAAAATGTGTAAAGCTTACATCTTAAAATCTAGTATATTCCTTTTAATATTAAAGTTAATTCTTTGGGGGACTGGAATAAAAGTGTAAGCAATATTTTGAATAACTTGTTTGACTGTAAACTGATTTATGGAGCAGTTATGTACATCTTCTGGTTTTGGTTAAAATGTGGTGGTTTTCTTGTTTTGTGTTTTTTAAAGAAGATTTTTTAAAGCCACTCAGTTTTCTTGAATACTAAGGAGGAATTTAGATTTTGAATAGCATCCTAACATAAAATGGAAACTTATCTACTGACATTCTTTTTAACTTCATATAAGCTATGTATTATGGTATATTTTAGTGGCATGTAAATTCCCTGTCTGTATATCTAGTTGTGTGACATGTCTGACAATAACAAATTTGTTATGCTTTTAGCTCAGTTTTATCACATATCTGTTAGTCTTCTGTTTGATCTCAAGTGTATCTTTTTAAGTCTGCAACAAGCTACAAAGAGGAAGAACTTTGGTTATGGTGCGTATAGAAGCTACTCTCTATAATTCAAAGGAGTTGGATTAACACAACAATGTATTTGTTTTTCTTCAAGGGAGCACTGAAGTGCTGCCAACAGAAGGACTGTTAAAATAACTGTAGTCTTCCATAGTTTCCATTATATCTACCACATGCAAAGTGTTTTGTATCTTATGAGAATTAAGGTATTGAACACGACTTAGTCATGAAGATAAAGGAGGGTTGGTTTTTTACCTATTTTGAAGTCTGAAAATTAAGTTCATGACATCACTAATATGTCTATGCTGCTTCCTGAAGATATTGACAAAACTAGATTTCTCTGTATAGAGATTAAAAAAATGGATTCCCAAAGCCAGTGCCACAGCTTTTAAAGCTTGATCTTTACCTCTAAATATCTCTCTTGAGTCAAACATCCTGAATCTTATTTCTGAGGACTTGATATTTCACAAGAGGTTGTAGCCATAAACAAGACAAAAATACTTTACTATTACTACTTGCCTTAACCGTATCATATAGTTCATTAATTAAGTTGGCATTAATTAGCAGAAAATAAAAGGGTTGTTCTTGATTTTGCAGATTAAGTCTTTATTGTCTTTATAGCATGAAAACAAACAGAAAGGTTTGATTGTTTGTTAGATTTCCTTTGGCAGCAGTTCTCATTTAGGAAACTTCTGCCACTGTGCACTTTCCCTGTATCCCCCCCTTTCCCTTACCACAGAAGAAACTGTTGCTTCAACTTTCTCCACGTGTCCTACAAAGACATATTCTCCCTTGTTTGTTTTAGTTAGCTGTTTAGGTGGCTTCTCCATAAACCAGATAAGTGAAATAGTTCATTTTAGACATCAGCTGAGGAGACATCTTAATCCAAAATTGTAATGACTGATTGTAGCCTTTACTGGATGGTACCTACCATGCTACTTCCAGATATGGAACTGGTGTTCATTCAATTTGTTAAAATGAAACTTTGTTAGGAATGGGCACACTTGATGTGCACTGCAATGAAAAGTTGAATGGAAGAGTATTTTAAATTTATTTTTTTAGGTGTATCAGATGGTGCAAGATTTAACTGGATGGATGTAATAATTTTTAAAATGGTACTATCTTACATAACAGTGCAATCATACACCTGTTTGGTATTCATTAATGAAAGTAAAAATGCTTCTTACTTTAATAAGACACAAAAATAACTCTTTGAAATTACTATTGAAAATACTTTATGCCAATGGTATGATTCTGACTAAACTGCAAAGCTCTTAATGAATGACAGATTGTGGAGAATAGTGGAGGATAGTTTTTAAACACTTAAGAATGAGCCTATGGCTGAGAAATGCTGGCAAGTTACAAATGCTGCAGATGCCAAAAGCATTATTGAAGGGAAAATGCAGATGCTGTATAATAGTTTTTAAAATTTACATAGCCTGAGTCTGTGTAAAATACAGGTAGCTGATGGCAACAGTTCAGTTAAGCGTAGCTGTAAACAGAGGCACAGCTGTAAAGGGATGAAGAATTTATAGTATAGCTTTGTAGAGTAATCACAAGCTTAACACAGAAGAATGTCTCCTGAGGCACTTCAGGAGGTTCCAGTGAAATAATTCACTGTAATAATTTAGCTGTAGCTGGAAACAAACTTGTTTCTTTTTGTTTCCATAGTAGTGTTAGTCTGATTTCTTCTTCTACCTACCCTCATCCCCCAAAAAATGAAGTTCAACTTAAATGCTCAGTTTAAATTAAACCCCTGTGAGAGCTGATGGGAACGATTACACAGAAGTTTGCCGAACAGCTGCATTTTTCTACCAAAAGTCAATGCTGGGAGCAAAGTAATAGTTCTAATGTTTTTGGAGGGAGAAGGTATAGACCAAGATTGCCTAACTCTCTTTTGTCACATGATTGATATGTAGGGTGGGCAGCAAAAACCTCAGCTGGAAACAAAAGGATGAGATTCCCAGGGTGGAGTTTCTGTGCTTTGCCTGCTTTGGCACAAGATCTGCTTGAATGGCTCAGGGTGCTGCCGCTGAGCGAGGGCTGCAGCCCACTCCTCTGCCCGTGCATCTTGCCCCATCCTGTACTGGTGCTTATTAACTCTCTGTGAGAGCAGGAGGCAAGCTAGAGTGAAGCTTGATTCTTGCAGTGTCCTTACCTCTGTTTCTGTTCTTCTGATTGAAACTAAGCAGATTTCTGGTAAGCTGTCAAAGGTCAGAAATTGGGACAGAGAGGAACCAGGAGCACAGTATGAGGGCAGCAGAACTGGAGTCACTATGCAGTGAGGCTGGGGAGGTCACTGGGCCTCCTAAACCATGGAAGGAAGGGTGGGAGTGGGAGCTCGTGCTGCTGCTGCAGCAAAATGAATTGGACTAGAAAGTCTTAGTCTTGTCAGTACTGCTGAAAAGCCTTGAATTTGTGCTGCTCTGTTCCTAAACTTTCAAATTAATTAAATGGTTAATGATCTTACTCAGTCACATGACTGGTGCCTTGTAACAGAATAGACAAACCTTGAAAAACTATCAGCTATGTTTAAAAGTGTCTTTGTGATTTGCTTTTGAAAATGCATTCGTAATAAATGATGTCATGCATCTCCTCTGATAGCTTTGCTTTTCTTTAAAATGTTTCCCTTTAGTTCTTTGGCATATCAAGATCCTAGAAATAAAAGAAAAAGTTGAAGGAATCTTGAAAAGCTTTAGTGTTTTAATAATGTGTACAAAACTTAAAGCTAATGTAATTTGAGGAATGTGGTGCTTGACCTATGCTACTTCTCTAGCTTGCTGTTGGAATCATATGAACTAGCCAAACCAGTAAATCTACTGTGTAGAAAACAGTATTCTGGGAAGAGACCTCCTTCAACAAATGCTTTATAAACCAAAAAATTGTTAACTAGCATGAGAGTCTTTAGTTTCTTGAAAAAAGTCATTGCAGAATAACTAGTTTAATACTGGAATAAAGATGGTGTGTCTTGACAAAAGAAATCTTTTTACTACTACAGATTTCACTTTTCAAATTTGCTTCTTCCTAATATTTCTGGAGGTATTAAACGTTCACCTTTAAAACAGTTTTCTACTTGTTCTACAGTACAATCATTTGAAGAGAATTTGTCATTAGTATTTGTTGTGCTTGGATGTCAGACTTGGAGTTGCCCTGACAGTGAGTTCTGAAATGATCAAATGCACCCACTGTAACTTTTACTGCATGTAGTGCTGTAGAAAGGTATTTCTCAGTTTCAGCAATATAGTATACCTCAAAATAGAACTGATTATATACTTACACCATATTCCAAAGGCAGCCTCAGGTTAGAGATACTGAAAAGTCAGTCATTGCAAAGTGAACACACTGCTATGTGTTTCAGGATAGAATAAGTTTTCCTTGAAATTTTTATTTTTGTGGAGTAATTTTCTTATTGTCCTGTGGAGTCTGCAAACAGTTGTGTTGTGTCAGTCTATTAGAATTTTGAAAAGTAGATTAGGAGAATCTGGGGTGCATTGAGCACTGCACTGCAAGCCGGGTGAGGGGAGGGATCGTCTCGCTCTACTCTGCACTGGTGCAGCCTCAGCTCGAGTACTGGGGGCAGTTTTGGGCACCAGAGGATAAAAAGGATCTAAAGCTGCTGGAGAGTGTCCAGAGGAGGCCACTAAATTGGTGAGGAGCTTAGAGGGGAAATTGTATGAGGAGAGGCTGAAGTCGCTTGGCTTGTTCAGCCTGGAGAAGAGGAGACTGAGAGGAGATCTCATTGTGGTCTTTAAGTTCCTCACAAGGGGAAGAGGAGGGGCAGGTGCTGCTCTCTTCTCCCTGGTGACCAATGATAGGAGCAGGGGAAATGGCAGGAAGATGCACCAGAGCAAGTTTAGGTTGGACATTAGGAAAAGGTTCTTCACCCAGATGGTGATGGAGCACTGGAACAGGCTCCCCAGGGAGGCAGTCATGGCACCAAACCTGACAATATTCCAGAAGCATTTGGACAACATGTGCCCTCAGACACATGGTCTGAATCTTGGGATTGTCCTCTGCAGGGACAGGAGTTGGACTCAATGATCCTTGTGGGTCCCTTCCAACTCACAACGTTCTGTGATTATATTGTCTTATTTTCGATACGGGTCTAATCACTTTCTTTTTTTTTTCTTTTTTTTTTTTCTGCCTTATCGTAAGTATCCCTTTAATTATTTTGAAAATTTCAGAAATAACTATCATTCTAAATAGACACAGATCTGGTTTAACAGTCAGTAGGAAACTGAATTGAAATGGAATTGTTCATATTTGTATAGGGCCATCCTAAAGTAGTGCTGCTATTGAAGTGACAGTAAACTTCTGGGCCCTGTGAGTTCACATCAAAATTGTTGTTTGGCTGAGAATCCAGGAGTCACTCATCCCTTCTCAGAAGGAGAGGGAGGTATCAGCAGTAGTTAGTAGGTGGGAGTGCTGAGTGCAGCGGCTCCACATGGGCCCACTGTGCCACTGCTGAATCTTGGGATGGTGCTGTGGTGTCCCTATGCCTAGTGGGGATTCAGGTGACCATGTTTGTCCCTGTGATATCCTGATATTGATAATTAACTCAGAAGGGGAGCCACTTCTAGGCCACCAGAAGCTACATTTGCTGTAGTTGCAGACTGGCTGGGACCACATTGTTACTCAAGGGGTAAAGCTGAGTTAATTAGTTAGGCTTTTATAAGTCATATAAAAATATGTTTGTCTTATGCTTAAGTCCACAGAGACATTTCTGAAAAATAACATTACATTTCAGATTTAATTCTGAAACTCAAGACTTCTGTAGGATTGACAACTGACAGTTGCTGGGAATTTATAGGTAACCTAGATTAAATATCTGTATAAGGTGTATATAGCGAGGTACACAGTCTGGCTGCCACCAGTGCTTTCTAATAGGAAACTACTTGTAGATCAGGGAGGTAGCAGAGGCACAAATTTAAAAAGTTAACAAATGCAAGAACCGGAACCCACCTTTTCTTTGAAGATCAGCTTGATAGCCTAGTTTTGTGGATAAGATTGCTGGGTTGGATTTTTGTGTTGCATTGCCTTGTTCAGAATTTACATCTTTTAACTGACAAGTGGCAGAATTACATTTTTCAACGCATGAATCCCACACATGAGTGTTTCTGAATTAGAGATTCTAACCATGGCAAAGACTTGGTGTATTTGCTAGCGTTTGCTTATTGAGGCGCTAGTGTGTCTGACCTAATTGGGTAGTAAATTCCAACTTTTGTTCTGAGCCTTTTTTTGAGTGCTCAGCAGACTTTAAAACTGAACGCTGCATGAAAAATTGCTTCTCATCAACTCCTTTGGAAAATTCAACAATAGTAACCTTTTGAGCCTGAAAAGGTTTCCTGTAAAGTATTGGCTTGAATTAAAGTTCCTTCAGTTTCTTCAGGTAGTAGCAATGTGGCTCTACTGCTTTACAGTTTTGATACCTAAAAGTTGAATTGTCTGGTGATTTGTAACTTAGTGAGAAAGTAAGCAGGAGTTTTGCTATGTTAGTCTTTTTTTTGCTTATAAGGAAATAACTTGAAGTACATTTTTTAAGTTAATTTTCAGTTAACTGGAAACAGTCATATTTCATGATACCAAACACTTCTGGATGTTTCATTAAATTTCTTTAAATGGGGGAATAGGCATGATGCTCTTGATACCAGCTTTAATGTGTATATATACTTTCTTAGACATCTCTGATACACTGTGGTTTTCTTACGGAAATCACTTAACTTTCATTGTGAAAGCAGTTGCATTCAAAGCAGGTTTTCTTCTAGCAGCCAAAAATCCACTTCAAGACAAGAAATACCTAAGCAGCTGCCTAGTACATTGGCTCTATTAATTAACTGGAGTGCATTGTATTGAGTGTCTGTGTGGAAGATTAATTATGCTTTGACTCTTAGTCAAATCTTACTGCAATAAACAGGAAAACTTCTCTGGTTTGTCTGGGAGTCTTTTCTGGCAAAGTTAGAGAAATACCTAATCTCTGTACATTGTGAGAATTGCATTGCTGTTTTTTTGCAGAAAAAAAGCAGGTACACCGCAGAACACAGCGTAATATAAACCAGAGAGCGTTCCAGATTGTCAGCATCTGCAGTACTTCTGCAATTTTTCTCCAGTTGAATATGTGGGGCTTTTTCAGGATGTACAGTGGTGTCTGCCATGTCTCCCATGTAGGTTACCCCATTGCATCATGCTCCTGCCAGAAGGATGGGTGGGTGAGGCTTCTGTAGTTTGCCAAGGACCTTCGGTGGCTGAGTGCTCACAGTGATGGTTCTTTAGTTGGGTTTCTTTTTAAACTTGGTGGTAGACCACTTCTAGATTTATCTACATATCCTGACTGAAAATGTTAACACTGGAAATTTGGACTTTTTTTTTTACTACTATGTTTTTAATTATATCCTCTTTTCTAAATGGAAGAAATGAGAAAACTTTTAGGAGCAGGGTATTGTGCAGGTGTTCTGCATGTAGCACACAAAAGGAAGGATTAAATGAGTTACTCTATATGATTTTTTTTTTTTCAACCATTAAATTTCAACAATTATCAGTTGAAAATTCTTACAAAGCTTTAGGATTTATAATAATCTGAATTATTTTCTGACCAATCTTTATTATAATAGAAATTTGTATCATGTCTTATGCAGGAGGATATTTCCTGAGGAATCTTTAGCTGCTTGAGGGAGATAAGACTATAGCATACATACATACATGTTGTGCAAACATAAAAAAAAAAAGTGTGTATGCATGTGTTTCTTGTGTGAGTGGAACTCCTCAGTCTGTTAGTAACTACTAATGCATAATGATGATTCTTGGTTTAGCAATGTCTGGATCTCTCAGCACGATCTCAGCCATTACTGATACTACTTGCATGACTTCATTGACCTGACTGTGAGCAGGGGTTGTTAACAGTGTACAGGTGTGTTGGTCTGACTGCTATTTTGCAACTCCTGATTTTTGCACAGCCTGGTAGCTCCCAAGCCTCAGTGTACCTTCTGTAGCTCCAAACAACTCCTACACTTCCAATGGCAGCTGTGCTTTTGGTCCCTCAGCATGAACAGCTATGCTGCGTGTATCAGATGTGCTGTGACAATATTAAGATGACATTTTTTTTCTTCCATGAGTTCCTGATTTGAATGAGATATTATTACTGTAATTTAATATCAAAATTTGAAGTTGTAATTAGCCTACTCTCTGTATGAGCATATGTTGAAGTAAACACTAGAACTATTGCTTGAAAGCTTTCCTTTGTTTCTCCTGTGAAGATAGTATGAAAGACTGCGAGACTTCTAGATTTAGTGTATGGGTAATCAGAGGAAAGCAACTTGTGTGTTCACAAACTTTCCAGCAGCTCTGTAATGGATCTCCCGTGGCTGATACATGTGACTGTGTTGCTCAGAAATTGACCATGCTTGAGTGCACTAATGATAAAATAAATGAGTGGATTATTTTTCCCAATAGGCTGTTATGACTGACGGTGATTAAATTATGAGAGATTGCAGAACACATTCTTTGCATGGCTACAAAGAGAGTTGTCTGTTCAAAGCACCAGAGAAAGGACATTGCGTTTTTGTGTTCCTATTCTGAAAGAGTAAAGTGGTGCATAAAGGAGATGCTGAGCACTGTGACAGCAATGTAAGTCAACAAAGTCCTAGTTTCAGTTTTGGTGAGTGTTAGGATTTCTGAATTGTTAGCAGTTGAAGACTTGGAATGGGTCATCAAGAATTGAAAGTAAACATCGGCTTTGCAAGTGCCATTGAAAGGTTGCTTTGGTTTGTTTATCTTACTACTTTTTAGGGTAAGTGACCTCAAAATCTCATTCATTTTTTCTATGAAAAAACACTTAACTTATAGTTAGTCCTGAAATTTATGCACATTCATTTTTATATCAGAATTTCTCAATTAAATTGTTTGTTTTCTTTCCACTGTAGTGTTACTGTATAGCTCAGGTTCCTCATCCAGTGGTAGGGGAATTCTGAAAGCTGACATAGCTTTTGCATTACAACAAACAAATGAACTTAATGTATTCTTCTGTGTGTTTATAACATGCTTTTTTAATTTTATGGTAATATAACTTTTATTCAGAAGTAATGTGATGCAAAATATTCTGTAAGTCAAACATATTTAGAGACTTCATTTAGAACTAACATTAAGCTCCTTAAACTTCCTGAGCTTTTTTTTTTTTTTCCCCCCCTCTTCTTTACACAAATAGAATTTGTATTTTATTTTGAGTACTACATAACTGTTGTTATGGTGACTAGTGGGAAAATGACAGTTACCATTCATCCTTTATGTATAGGTTTTTATTCTCTTTTCCCACGAAACTTACAGAAACAGAGCAAATGGGGTTCTGCACAAAGTTGCAAAATATTGTAGTCCGTTAGTACAAGACTCCTAGCTATGTGAACTAGGGAGTAGATATCTAAGTTGATTGATATGGCATACCTAGTGTAATACTTTTGTGCAGATGTGACTTAGTTCTTCTTTTCAGTAAGCATTTGTAAGTCCTTTTCTGCTACTACCATGTCTATTTTACTATTACTACTAGTTTTTTAACCTAGAAGATCAGGAGAAAGAACAGTGCTTGCATGTGTTTCTATGCAAAAATGATGTAGGTGTTGACTAAAACATGGAAAGGACTTTTTGTGGGGAATCACTTTGCCCAGTGTATTTGCTGTCAGTGAATTAGCATGTGTTATGTACAGCTTACTTTCTAACAGGTCTTTTATCTGCTGTTTTTTTAGATGCTATTGTGTCAAGGCTTAATGTGTTCAGTGAACTTTGTATATTACTTTTTTTCATGTACTGGGTCTTGTGCAAACTGACACAAGATGTCCCTTCTAAAATAACTCTTTCAATTTATGGGTATCTATTCAGTTCAGACTTAACCAAATGATGCGGGTCATGAAAGTACTCAACACAAAACAAGCGTGCTGGTTGCTGCCTGGGGTGAGCCTGCCAGGCCTGGCACCACACTCCACATGCCACCTTGTTCTGTGTGTCAGCCTCCATCCTCTCCTGACACCTGACCTTGCAGTTCCTGCAGCAAAAAAGATAACACAAAAGGTGGACTATGTGGTCCAGCACCTTGCCTTTCCCTTTCTCACGTTTCTTAGAAGTGATGTGTGTGCGGCACTCAAAGTGCTGGAGCAAAGCCCTGCTGGGCAGGGGGAAGCTGCCAGCCTTGTAGAGGGTTGTGTTGGAGCTGGTATCTCAAGGTACTGAGGTAACATGAATGGAGGATGGAAGTACAGTAAGGAGAAGGGAACGCTCACCTTAACTAACTTTTCTGTCTAAAATGTTTAATGTTATTGATAGATCTGGTGGTTTTGAAATATATTTTGATACAACTGTTGGGAAAGATATAAACTGTACTGCACGTTGCTAGTAAACGGGGTCTAATCTGTGTGGTCTGCACTGTGCAGAGCACTAGAACAGCTAGACTGTTGATTCTTTTAACTGTAACTATTTGATCTGCAAAAAGCACCAAAAAATCTTAATGGGTAGTGAGAGGTTGAGAAAATATCAGTTTAAAATGGAGCTTATTGGTGTTCAGTCTTAAGTTCATCCTATAGTTACACAGCTCCAATACAAAGGGAGTCACTTGTTTATGAACAAGTGGCAAAATGGAACTACCCTAAACATGTGTTCATGCACAAAATTGTTCCTAGTTTACTCCTATGCTATTCAGCTGCAGAATTTGTATGGAAAATTTCCTGGAAGGCTCATGATCCTGAGGTAGGAAAATGCACTGGGTTTTCATGTGGGATTTGTATGAATGGACTACCTGGGAAATAAGACTTAAAAGTTTTACTGAAACTCCACCCTGCTCATTGAGACACTTTCAGAATGGAGAATCTGGTTCAGTAATGGTCTGCTCATTATTTTTCCTTTCACATTTCATCCACTAAGAGTACATACGTGATTTCAAGTATGAAAAAAATCCTTGCATTTAAGGAAAAATCTGTGGTCCTACTCAATTTCTTAAACTTATCTAATACATGAATAGGATAATGCACCTTAGAGCCTTGTTCTGTTAAAGTTTGGGTTAGAACAATATGGAAATTGATAATGTATCCTGTAGGGATCAGAACTCACTGTATGTTTTTTGGCATATGTGATTTCCTACTGGTGATGCCTAGGTTAAAGCTAGGGAGGGTGTGTTATCCATATAGTAGTCATGCTTCTTTTGGATACTGGAAACAAATCTGTTGGCTCACTAAGAGCATCTATTACACAAGATTTGAGTTGAAATACTCTTGTTTCTGCCTAGAGTTAGTCTCATTGCCTGTTTGCAGATTACATATTTGTAATTTTGCAAGGTTAAGGAATATTGTGCAAGGGGAAAGAAGTTTGACAGAGCTACGCTATTTTTGGATGTCTTTAGAATGTGCTTATTCTACAGTCAAAAATGTGACTGCAGCTGCTACTGATGCAGCTAAGTGAATTGTCTGAAATACAAAAAATGCTGCAACTTGGGCCCCTGTCCCCAAAATGTAATGGTTGCATTAGACTTTTACAGTTCTTCCTTTATAACCATTGTTAGTGTCTGAAGTAGTTTGGGTGTATACAGGGCGTACTTGCTGCTTTGAGACACTGGAGGAAGGCAGCTATGAGAACATACATTTTCTATAGAGAGGCGATTTTAAAAAGGGAATTTTGGGATAAGAAATCATTGTTTTTATCTTATTTTCGGCAGTGCCATTTTTTGAGATAGGACTAGATCAACAAAAAAGTATGTCAAGTATTGATGCTGTTTATTAGGTACCAATCCAAATAGAAGTTCATGTGTTGATATAGGTTTGGGAATTAAATGCAGCCTGTTAAGTATTGAATTATAGAATCACTGACATAAATATAGATAAATTCAGAAGAGGGATAGCTTGAACTTTTGTTGGATACATCTGTGCGAGTAAACTATCCCATGTCAAGCTTCTGCCCAGCCTAGTAGAATCTATAATATGTCTTCTTACCCTTCAAAATAGCATGACACACTGTTGGTGCAGTGCCAGAGCTGCAAAGGACCAAAGGAATTCTCTGGTAAGTGTGCAGGAGACCAGGGAGTAGGAGTGGAGAAAAGACCTTGCTGCTTTATATACTGTAAGTGACTGTGTATTAAAACACTATTGAACTTCCAGTGTAGATAATTTTTAAAAGCATGCTGAAAAGCAGAGAGAAGAAAACTATTTTTAAAGCTCTTACATAATATTTTTAAGGACTTTGACCTGTTTAAGAAATACAACAATAAATTCTGTTTTAGTCCATAGAGTAGTCAGTTCTAGCTCTATTTAGAACATAACTCAAAGTTGGTAGCTAAACTTGAGGGTTTTTTTCTTGCTTTGCCATACATAGAACCTTATGATTCCTGGTTATCCTTTTCAGAAAAAAAAAAAAACCCATTTTATTCCTGAAAGATTAGATCGAATACTTTAGAAAGGCTTCACAGATGTCTCAAATGACAACTTTTGAACATTTTTGTAAAGTAGCTTTACAGAATCTTATGGTCACTTCATTATTGAACTTGGAGATTTTAGGATTTTAAAACTAGCTGTCAGATCTCTTTGAGCACCTGTGACTAAAGCAACCTAGAAGAATTAAAAAAACACAACAATACAAACAGAACTATTTCTTTACAAAATTACCTTTTTTTTCCCCCTAAAAGTATTTATAAATACTAGCTTTTTTCCATCAACTAAATTTTTAAATGTTAAGGGCTTTGCTTTAATCACTCTTGACAAAGTGCTCAGAACTAGAAGAAAAACTTGCTCCAACATAGCTTCTTAAAATTTGTTTGCATTCCTCTTACTCTTGCTGTGTTTCCTGAAGGGATTAAACACTAAAGTAGAAATATTGCATGGCTTTCAAGAGATTTCAGTATTCTTTCTCTTTTTGCAGGCCTGTAATACTATAAATTATTGAAAAGACAAATGACATCTCTCCCTCTTAAAGTTTTTCTTTTCATAATTGATTTTTGTTCCTGCAGGGTTTATTTTCATTTACTAAAGGATATACTAAGGGTTAGTTAGAGCCAGTTCTTAGGAAAGTGTTATAGTCAATACTAAGAAGAAAAAGAATGTGATACTTCTACCACCTCTGCACGGGGCCTGCAAACAGTAAAACCTGCTCCGAATGGAGTAATGCAGAATATATATTTTTTTTCCTGAAACTGTTATGTTTGTGCTTTGAATTGGAACATTTATTCCATAAAGAAATGGAGTCCTCAGTCAGGGCAGAGATGAGGGATATTCTTTATCTGCTGGGCATGAGCAGATTGCATTTCTCTGCGTATCTGAACTCTGAACTTGCAGACAGATTAGTGTAGCTGCTGCAGCACAGCATGCTGCTTAAACTCTGGCTCAGACTGAGCAGTCATAAAATGGATTGGTGACTTAGGCTATTCATCCCAGCCATGACAGTTTAAAGGAGGTCACTGACAACGTCAACAGAGCGTACAATCCTTTTCTTCTAGATAGGCTTTGCTTTGGGTTTTTTGTCAGGCAGATTCTTTCGTACATATTAACGCCTTCCACTTTCATCCCCTCTAATCAGGGGCTGTTCTGGGAGAGATCCCCTATGAAAGGAGCTCTAGTGTTGGTTTTTGCCTGTAATCCTTTCAGTTAGGGAATGTGGAGGTCTTCATAGATTATGGATCAAGAACATAATCAATCCATGTTCTTCAGAACAAGATACTTTGGAAGGTGAGAGCAGAAAAATCTGGTGATTTATACCATTCTCTAGTTTGATTATCTCTGTTTTAAGAGGATTTATGCCATTTCCCCAGTTATTGGGGATGTTGAGAACACCAAGTGGAACATATGTTGTGATGCATAGAAAAGAACTGAATTCCTTTTGTTTCAGCCTCCTAGGACACCTTCGTGATGCCCTCCCTTCCCCACGGAAGTGTTCAAGGCCAGGTTGGATGAGGCTTTGAGCAACCTGGTCTAGTGGAAGGTGTCCCTGCTCATGGCAGGGGGGTTGGAACTAGATGATCTTTAGGGTGCCTTCCAACACAAACCATTCTATGATATTGGCTATACTGGTTTCCAGTTGCTTTGGGCAGAAACAAACCCCCAATACTAGGTAGTAGTATAGTTCTGATTTTAAAAATTACCTGCAGAAATGCATTCTCTATTTCTGAAGCTATTTCATTCATACTATATATTTACCTGTGGCATAATTTGTGATTAGCTGAACAACTTGAATTTTGTTTTGGTTTTGATCAGTTAGCAGATAAAGGCATTCACATAATTTTGCAAAAAGCTTATTTTGCTTGTTTTCCTGTGGATATGATTTGAAAGAAAACTCCAGCTAGCATATTGAATTGCTTACGTTCTTTTTGCTCAGGTGAGATGCTGAACTTCTGGGTGTAAGCCAGGCTTTTGACACAGTTTGGCACCCTGACTTTCTAGCAATGGTGATGGAATTAAGAGTGGAAGGCATAGGATTTAATTGATAATCAGGAAGATTCTAAAAAAAAAAAGTAGATAAGATTAAGTGAAGGTACAAGAGAAGAGGGAGAAGAGGATGAAAGAGGTGTTTATACATGAAACTAAGATGAAGTGAGAAGGGTGTCTGTGTGTTGCAAATGGTAAAGCCCCCTCATCACAGCTTAAAACAGCCTTGTTCCTATGTCCTGGGAATTTTAGGGAATCTGTTTCCCATTATTACAGGATTATGGAACATTGTGCTCAAACATAATTGTTTTTTCACCATTTCCTTCTAAATGTCTCTTGATCGTATGGAGATATATATATATATATATATTTGATAGCTTAGCATACTTTACATTTTATGTGAAGTATGGTACAATATTCTGGTTCATATAACCTTTGTGGGATGAAAAATTATTTTTTTATTTTGAACATTTTGAAACTCTTATTTGGAAGTCACACCAAGCATGCTGTATTACTTATCTGTATATCTTAAAAGGAATGCCTTAACTTACATTTCTCTGTTTCCTTTTTCCAATAAGCTTACTTTAATCTTTACAATTTTTATCCAAGTGTTGCTGTATATTTTTTAGATATGTGCAGTCTAAAATCCATTCTCCTTTGTTAAAGTTGACAATGTAACATTGTTTTAATTGGCTTAAGAAATGCATGAGAAATGCTGCAAACTGCGGAAGAAAGACTGCATATTCATCTTGCTTCAAGTATTTGATTGTTTCTGTGTAAATGTGGTCGTGGTGATTAATGAAGTTGCAGGGAATCACTTGATGACAGCAGTACCTCACCAAAGGAATTTGTCAGCACAAAATTCTTTCCTCACCTGATGCAGATAAAAATTTAGTTCATTTGTGCACAACTGTGGTGAATTCTAATTTTGTGGAATTGGTAGGTGTAGCTGGGGCTATGTGTCTCCTCCAGACTCATGTTTGTCCCTGGATTTTTGGTGATGTCATACAAGCATGAATTAACTTGGATTGTTCAGCAGGAAAATGTTACATCACTTGATGAGAACAAGCTTGTATAATACGTATTTCAGTGGAAATTGATCTGGGAATGTGTCTGTTCCAGATTACAATTTTAAAAGCAAAAAAGCTCATTTCATGAATTTTTGTAGTTTTCATAATTCCCATGTGAGCTAGTACCAACACTCTGTATGTGTAATACAATTTTTGTACGTGTCTAGAGGACCTGATTATGTAAACAGATTAAAAAGACTTGTCTCAATTTTCTCTTTTTTTTTTTTTTTTATATGAAGGTCTGGAGTATTGCTGTTGTCTAAGCAAAGCTGAACTCCTGTGGATTGTCACTCTTACATTTCTAGAGAGAAGTGACGTCTGTGTTTCAGCTGGAATAAATGAAAGGCTATGACATTGTCTCCTTACCTGGAGCATCTAGAAGTACTTGATGCCTGTATGTAAGAGAGGAGGCCTTGAGACCTATTTTCATTTCGGCCGTTCTGCTGTCCTAATGAAGCATGTCTTGTGTGTCAATTTCCCTTCATAGTGCCCAAGTTTTTATCTCTGTAAAATTATTTTTTGCCAAAATCAGAAATGTTTTTCTACGTTAGGCAATTTTGTAACTACCATAAAAACCTTGGCTCATGGCTTCAGATGGGTATTTAGATAGGTGTTTGATCTTTGAGCTCTTCAACAAAAAGTAAATGGGATATAATTCATCTTGTGTTTTTAAAATCACAAAGAAGTTTACTATTTAAGAACTGGTGAGCTGAAGATGTAGTTAAATTGTTGAAATACTGTGCCTCAAATCTTGGTGTTGAATGGAACTGAAACACTTGTGGACATGTAGATAATGTCTGAAAAACAAAAGTGAGATATTCAAAACTCTATCATTTTAGGGGTTTGAGGATACAGTAACCCAGTTCTTCCAGGAAGTACATATTCTTAAGCAATCCAAAGCAAGTATTCACTGCTTAAAAATAAATACATAAATAATTAGAAATGCAAAGGAAGGAGCACTCTGTGTAAATCTTACAATAGAGGAACAGGTCTTGAAGTTGTAATGAAATTAACATACAAAAATGAAGATGCTACTGGAAAAGTCTTAAGTATTGCATCTTGTGAGGCACTTGATTGGATAGGAAAGAAATTTTAGGCTCTTGGAAATAAATTTTTCTGTGGAAAGAGTATGTCATAAAGGCAGCAGATTTAAGGGTTTTGCTTTTCACAGTCCTACAGGTGTGCATTTGCCCTTTCTTGCACAAGTTCTTTTGTGGTTAAACGACTTCACTAGCCAGGATTTTACATGTGAGAGTGAAATAGTTGCTGGGTCTCCTGTGGCCTAGCACTTGAAGGACCAACGCTTGAAGATCTTATGTCCTGTCCAATAAACTCTACAGTGTAACTCAGCCCATGCTGAGATTCTGGTGTCTTCCCACCCTGCCCCCCTCGCTGACCTCACTGCAGTTTTTTGGCTATTGCATGAATCATGACCTTTTTTCCTGTTTTGTCTTCAGTGTCCGTTTCCTGTTTTTTCCTTCCCTCCCCCACCCTGTTTTTTACTCCTGACTTTCTCTCCAGTGGTGTCTTTACTTTCTTTCCCGGTTAGCTTGTTTTTTCCCCCCAAGTTTTTTGTTCATAATGAAAGGAAGAGAGAACTGAGAGCTGTAACTTCAGGAGCTATAGCAACAGTCCTTCCCTTTTACTGTGTTTCTGTATCCACACTTTTTACTGAATTTATTGAACATTAATTTGCATGTTGTTCATACTGTTTCCTAAAACTCAAGTCTATCATATGGATGTGTTTCTCCCATCCTAACACAGAGACACAGAACTACACATTTTCCAAGTGCTAGAAGTTTTCAGTCTTGTTGAGAATCATATGTTAGGCACCCTTCTCGGACTAGCACTTCCCAGACTTCATCTGGACTACAACTCTAGTTCTTGGTCTCTGACATCTTTCTTTGGGAACTACTGTTCAAGTGATCTTGATTTCTGAGAAAACATGATATAAATTTTAACAAGAGTCTGAGTCTCTTTTTGTTTGTACATGCTTCCTTTGCCCTCTACACAGGAATATGTTCTTGCAAAAAAAAAAAAAAAAAGAACAGTTGTTAACCAGTATGCTATGGTCAAGAAAGAATTTGAAGTGAATTTGATCTGTTGATATGCTTATACTAATTTTCCCCTTCTCATTTCTTATAGTTCAAAGCACTTCAGAGGTGAATCCAGAGTTAAGGAAAATTTACATAGGATGAGGGAGGTCCATGACTGTGAGCTCAAATATAGTCTTGGATCTAAGATTAAATGCAAGAGAAGTGTACCTATAGAGAACAGCAGGGTAAATAAGCTTTCAAGCATTTGTTCAGTCAGCACCTCAACTGATGAATCCAAAAGGAGGCAGAGAAACCCCTGAACCAATACAGATTGGGAGTTCCATTCAAACAAATAAGTCTTTTCAGTGGGGAGTTCATAATGTGCTAGATGTGTTTGTGTAATAAAACTGATGTTTGCCTAGGACTGTTTCAAAGCTTTGAAACTTCTCTAGATATATAGAATGAGAACTGAAACTGTGGCCCAAGAAGGCAGAATAAAGCCTCTATTAAATTTTGCCTGAAAGCTTACTGTAATAACACACCATCCCCATTTGTATGTGGTCATTAAAAGGCTTTTCTGCAATGGGTGAGGCTGCTTTGGTAAACTGCAGTTTGTGATGTATATTTATATGGGAATGTCCCTGCAGTTGTGGTTTGGCGAGTCACTGTCTCTTTTTACTTGTGCGCAGGACAGTTCTCAATACTCCTCCCCACCCTGTTCTTGGTGTTCACAAATAAATTATTCTTTTAAATCTTTCTTATCTGTTGTCTTTCCCTAACTCTCCAAAGAAAACTTTGTTTAAATAGTTACTCCCTTGGGACTTTCATGCATATCCTGTTATCTGTTTTATATTACAATCTTTCATGCTGGGAATGTCCTTCCAAAAAGCACATAACAGCTAAAACACTTAGATGACTAACAAACATATTAAGTGCTGAAGTCCAGGCACAAACCCAGCATTATTAGCATAAAACTCTCTTTGGCTTTTTTTTCCCCTTCTAGTAGTATTAGACTTGTTTCTGACCTATAGGGCATCATTTCCCTTTGTCTAGCCCAGAGATGTTGCAGTGGTCAAAATGCTGTTAGTGGTGAAGCCATTGCTATGAAAAGCAGGAAACTTTCTGAAAGCTGTTGGTATTTTCACTCTTCTAACAAAATACTGGCGTTCAGAAGAGCCTATGGGAGCGATGAAGTTTTGGCTGCCAAATGTATTTGCTCAGCTAAGAGACATCCCTCCTTCACTGCTTTTGTTGCTTGGGATTGGCAACGTTATGCTCCCACAGGAGCAGTAGATGCATATTTTCCTGAAGTGCAGTATCATCTGTAGTTTCAATACTTCACTATATATTCCAGTAAACATAGGAAATGTAGGAAAATGTTTGCAGTGTCCTGCTTTACATTTATCATTGTAGGTGCGTTATAATTATTCAAGGCAGAGGGAAACACTGAGCAAATTGGATCTGCTCTTTCAAGAGAATACTTCTGTTCCAGTAGCACATGAAAAACTCAGCTAGCATGTGCTAGCTGCAAACATAAAAATTAAAGCACCAAGACATCTCAGGTGGCTAACCTCTGAGGTTTGGGAAATGTGAGATAGCTGACAGGGAATATGGAATAGATTTATTCATTGCAGCAGCAGTTGTGCGTTATCATGTTTTAACTATTCTATTTTTCTTTTGTTTATTTTTTGATAAAATATACTATACAATTAATAGCCTGGGGTTTGTTTACTTGCATGTGTGTCAAGATCTCTGCAGGTGCCTCAACAGTTGATTCACATACTGGTAGAAACACCCAGCAAAGAGACAGCTGCAACTTACCTGCAGAAATCCAGAAATACCTCATCATATAGCTTGAAATTTTGCACTTATTTGGAATATGAATTAAGCTCATTTAAGATTAATTGCTAGGGAAGCTATTTAACCAACTACTTGAAGTTAACTTCATTATTGGTAGGAAGTATCAATTAAAAAAAAAAAATCAATTTGCATCCTGACTCAGGAAAATGGGTATTAAAAAAAATAGTAGCAGGAGAAGTTTATAACACCTTTCACCTGTATGAAATAATCTATAATTTTAATGTCACTTTTTCCAATTTTTTGTTTCCCTCAGTAATGTGCCCACCTCAACCAGTATTGTTAAACTGGCTTGCCAAAGAGAACTGTTCTCTCTATAGTGCTCATATTTGACAGTAGCAAAAATGATGAAGTGCATTTTAAAGTTGAAGTACAGAACTGACATTGCTGCCAAAAAAGGCACATCTGTGGCTATGTTTACACCCTGAAGCTTTGTAAACAATGATACTCTGTTCTTGTACATGCCAGAGCAAACTGTCTTAATGCATTTGTCAGTTGGTTTCTGGCCATTGTTCCTAAGCTGGATTAGCTGAAATAAAAAGCCAACAGGCATTTTGAATGTGATCTCAGTAGTGTCTGCATCTGTATGACATTCAACCTCAACATACTGGTGAAATGAAGTTAATAGTTATATCTGCTTATGAAAATTACTTGCACATGTGTTCTGCTTGTAGGGGTCTGTCGCTAGTGTTCTACCAAAAGCACAGGTTAGTCACTTCTCATTTTTTTTCCCTGACCTTAAATCCTGGTATTGTGGTTATTTCCCTCTTTTGCATGCTGTTGTACATTTCCTAAACATGTGAGATGGTAATAATTCTCTATATAACTTCCACTGAAGAGGAAATAGATACATGTCAAAACAATGATGTACGTCTGGGATTCCAGCATCCAGGAGCTTTATTACACTGGGGCCTCTCAGTTTGTAGTAAAAAAAAATATAAAAATATCAGGTACTACTATATTGTTTTTCAACCTGAGCTGGGACATGCTTTGATTAATCATATTATTGTAAGTGCCTTGGAAACATACTTTATGCAAGAGTAAACTTAATGCTGTAAGTTTAAAAAAAAATGTTTTTAATATTGCCAATGCATTATAAATAGAAAGAATTAAGTTTGGAAATGAAAAATATCTTATGGCATCTAGAAATCAATCACTTCCGAATCAGAACAAGCTAAATAATTTAAAGAGATAAAATAAATTCTCCCTGTCCCCCAGTTTCTTTAAGAATTGTAAAAAAGGAAATAGTTGCCTGTGCTTCAGTGGAATTGTCACACTGTTATCGAAACAGCCTTTTAGTGACTTGGGATGGGGTGGAAGGAAGGGAATGGAGATTGGAGGGACAACATTACTTAGAACAAATGATTGCTCATTGCTGTTCTTAATCTCTAAAATTGTGGTTATCATGAGGTTTTAATGTGAATGGTCAAAACCCACTGTAAACTTGCAATGTTGATTTTAAAGATAGGGCAGAGATTTTTCTCAAGCTGTGTTGTTCTTAGTTTGTTGGACAGATAACAGGAAAACAGAGCTGTCTCTTGACCCATGTTCATTTTCTGGCTGCTGGAATGAATTTGGAATGAAATCCCAGTTTTTCCACTGAGCATGCCCTTCTCTAGCAGTGTCAGGGCTTGGGTGGGGCCACTCTTGTTCAATACAGCCTTTCAAAAAGACTGTTGGATTCTCATCAGCTTACAACATTTTTTCGGTGCTGGGGAACAGCACAAAACTAGCTTGATAAACAGATTATATATGTGCAGATGTACTCTGGTAAAGAAAGATTTATTGATTTTAATTAAGTTGCTCTGAGATTTTTTTTTTTGCCTTGATATATCAGAATATTTGTAGATTGAAAATACTGAAGGAACAGATTCCTGTTATCTCTGGGTATGGTATAGATAGCACTGAGAGCACTGCAGGATGTGTATTTGCTCAAATGTAATCTCAAAGAAATTTCGATGTGGGCTTTGCAACTTGTCTACGTGTAGCACTTGAAAGGTATTTGTTACGATTTTGTTGAAAGTTTGTTGGTTTTGGATTTTTTTTTTTTTTTTAAATGAGCCTTACATGTTGTATGGGTGCTGTTAGACCGACAATGCAGTTTTCAAAGCATTTCATTTAGTTTGGGAAACAGCACTTTTTAATATTATTTTCTGTGTTTTATTATACATTTTTAGGCTGCTACCTAGTGTCAGGAGACAAATATTAACAAAACAGTGTTTAAAGTATTATCATTTGTTTTCATATGTAAGAGTATTATTTTTCCTTTCTGGAAAGTTGTATCCTTTCAACTGAATTATCCTTTAAAACTAATACTTCTACGTTGTATGGGGATTGCAGTAACCAAGTTATTCGCCAGACAAAATCAAGATGGCCTGGAGCAGGTGTTTTATGAAAAGTTGGGAGCACTTGAGTGATAGAGAATAAATACGTAGTGTTGTGCAGCTTTAATGGAAAAAGTTTTTGAGAAATAGTCATGTTCCTGGATTTTATTTTGACTTTACAGAGAGTTGAGATAACTGCCCTAGAGTTGCTTTACAGAGGTTTGTCCGTGTCGTAGTTGTATTCTGAAAATATTCTGTCTAGACTGTAGATACTCACTTTGTAATTTTAGACAGAAATAGTTTTGTCTGTCTCATTTAATTTGCATCCAAATCCTTAATTTTATTTTTTTGGTCTTCAAAGAGTGATCTTCAGAATTACTCTAGTACTTGTCTTACATTGTTGCACAAGTATCTTTTAAGTTCATACCATCTTATGTAGGGACTTGTCAAAGTTTTTTCTGGTGAGTCCCGTGTATGCTGTGTATTGCAGGGAATGATGACACATTTTCACTAATTTTCTAGCACTACAAAAATTAGTTCTAGAGACTTGATGATATTTCAATATTTATTTAAGGACAAAAATGTTTTCCTACAAATGCAAGGAGGTTACTGTATTTGGGAGGGAAACAATATATATTTGCAAATATTCAGGTGTATGGTGGCATGGATGTAAATACAAAGGCTAGCAAAACGCATGTTATTTTGAATAGTAACTTCACTATCTAGGTAAAAGGATGCTGATGATTATAGCTGCCATTAAATCTGGGGCTGCTAGCCACCATGGCATGCCTGGAATTCTCTGGAAACTGGATTTAATAGACATAGGATCCTTTGGGAATACATAATTTTATGCCATTTCTGCTCTTGGAGCTAAGCTTAGATGCTATGTGAATATGTGTATATACTTGGACACATGTTCACGTACACATGTAACTTTAATTTTTGTTGTCACGGAATACTAATTCACTGTCTGTCTCTGAAGGCGTATTTATTAATTTGTTATTTTAATACTTCTATGAAAACATTCAATTACTTGTCATAACTTGGAAATTACACTTGAAATTGGAATATTGTTGCTGTTTAAAGTTTGTCCTTTGAAATGTGCTACTAATTTTTAGAACTGTTATGGCACCATCTGCTGACCAATCTACAGACTGGCAATGACAGTTTGCTCACCTGGTTATCTCCTTGCAAACGAGTTTCCAGTTCAGGTGGCAGTTGGGGCAGAATCATAAAGAGAAAGGGTGGCTTTTAGTTGATTTATGTTTGTGATAAATATTTTTAGCAGGAGATATTATTATAATCGTGAAAGTCTGAATCGTAACACAGCTTTAGTTGCCTAGTCACCTGGATTGTTGCATAAGGCTGTCATGAACTGTGACGCTTTAAAATAATTAATTTGTTTTTATGTTGTTGGTTTTTTTCCCTATATATGGCATAGGATTGCTCTCAGTATTCTGCTTATCAGTGCTACCTTCTAAGTCCACAAAGAGCCGTGAGGGTATAAGTTGAGCTCAGGCCCCAGCTCGGGTGGTCTTGTCACAGCGCAGGAAGCCGATGGACTCTGACGGGCTTCTGCCCTGTGGCCACTGCTGGGCTCAGAAGAGCAGAGTCTGCAGTCTGGCTCTTCAGCCTCTGCGGTTAACCTTGGGTTTTGTGCAGAGCGATCATCAGGGAAGGAACAAACCAAATCAGTCCTTCTTGTCATATTCAGTGTGTAAATACTCAAGATGATCTCTAGCAATTGAACCCAGACTTAAGAATTTGAAAATAGTGATTACATTTCATACATACAAAATGTTTTCCTGTAGGTTCTCTGTTGTAACTTTTAAAGAATGTATTCAATAGTTTGCTAAACCCTTCATCTTTGACTTCAGTGTCATCTATTTTTTCAGGAATGTGCTTAAAAGTGAAATTAATCCAAATGATTAAATTCTATAGTCTAAGTATGTCTGTTTGTATGTATATACTGCCTCATGTTTTTATTAAATACAGAGAAGGATGCAAGTTCCTATGAGAGAGCAGAGGCTTTTTTGGGTTGATGTTTGACTGCAGATCAGTATTTTTTTGGAAGCTATACAATGTAAATATTGGGGATTCATGTAACTAAGCTAATTTTAGACATGTTTTGATTTCCTGAAGGATCTCAAAGTTGAAAACTCTATTCTTTAGTTGTTAATTTATTCCTTTGCATTCAGAGAGCTCCGTGTCTCTGCAGTTGTAGTAATCCACCTAAATAATAACTAAAAGGTGAAATTTACTTTGTGCTTTGCCTGCTAATAAAATGCGTGCAGGTTATATTGGCACCTTCAGCAATATGATGCAGCACAGTGGTGTGCTGCACAGAACCATGCAATGCCATGAGTTTTCTTGTTTACATACTGATGATAAAATACAATTTTTCAAATTTCACAGAAATGCAAAAGAAGGTTTTTCAGTTAGTATGTTCAGTCTGATTTAGAGTACAAATTATTATACTCTACAGAAAATAACTGACATATGCTTTTGAAAAAATTTCTGGGGCTCTACGAAGTTCCTCAGATATCACCTAATGGTTAAACTACATGCTTTTAGACTCTGTAAAATTTGAATAACAGTTCCAGATAATTTTTTACTTCTTTATGGCTTTTTTGTTAACAAATTTTGTGTTGAAAGCAGCAAGCATGTTATTCATAAATGATCTGTCCTAACCAAGTGTGAAATGCAGAGCAGTCTTTTGCTGTGCTTCAAATCAATAATATGGCAAGAAATAAAACACTTTCTTTAAAACAAAAAATTAAAACTCCAAAGTAAGCAGCTGAAGTATACATGACCTTGTTTCAGGTTTTCATGTGTATTTTTCAGATGTTAGAAATTTTATTTGCGCTCTTTTTGTGCTTTTGTGTACCCCATGTGAGCTTTAATATTCGGAAGTGCAAGTGTGCAATAAGTTAATTTTTTATGAAGATAATTTTTAAGAGGAATTATTAATAATATGGTAATCCAGAAAATTGTACGACTTGTGCTGGCTTTTATTGCACTGAGTTGTAATTTATTTCAATTGAAGCAGAATGATTTTTTTTTTTTTTTTTTTTTTTTTTTTGCTTCTGCTAAATGATGGTTTCTCTGAGAATCCTACTAGACTGAGAGATAACTATCGAAGAGATATAACTATCAAAGTAATTTTGATTTGAATTTCAGTGACAAACTGAAAAAGAAAAAAAAACAAGTTTAGGACTGCCTTTTCCTGTTTTATATAATCAGAAAATGAATAAAAAGAAATACAGAAATATATGGAAAAAGGATTTGGATTTGTTCATCTGTGCTGATGACTAAGAAATGCCATAATGGAAACAGTGAATTAAGATGCAGCTTATCAGCTGCAGTGAAAAGAAGCTTTCTGTGGTTTTAGTTCGATGCTGTCTGTAACTTTTCAGGATCGTGATCTTCAAGCCATTCTTTTTCTTTTTTTCCTCTCTCTCTCTCTCTCTCTCTCTCTTTTTTAAAAATAATGAAGTTCATATTATACTCAATAGGTCTTCTGTTTCTGGTTTATCTGTTGTGGCAAGAATGCTATTGGTCAGACAACTACATTTCAAGAATTTGTACTAAGCACTGGAAGAATTGTATCAACCAACTAATAAATGTGTACATTTGAGAGGAAAGAGAGTGGTGAGGAAAGAATAGTTTTCTTTCAGGTGTGAACTCTGGGCAGCATTAGTTTCTCCTCAGGAGAAGAAAAAGGGAGATGAAAGAATGAATGAAGAGAGGAGAGAATACCTGTTGTCTTCAGTTGTTTCCTGGCCAACACCCTTGTTTGGGGAAGTTGGTTGAGTTATGATTAGGGCAGGACATGTGCTCCCCATAAAAGTGAGACTTATTTTAACAAACCTAATTCCCCTTCAGAAATTATGACATGGCTTCCAATACTTTTTGCCCTACCAGTCCCACTTTTGTCTTCGTGGTTTGCATAGACATTCAATCTGCATGAGCCAAGTTTTCAGTAGGATTACAAATGACACAGATGTTATCGCTAGTAGTTTAATATGCATGGGTTTAATGCCAATTGTAAAATCAGACAAGGTTATTTTTTTCTTTGCTCAGACCTTGGTAATCCTTCCATTTCAGCATCTACCTGCGGTTCCTTCTCTGTTGTCCATTCTTTTGGCAAGATTCTTACTCTCATTCTTCTTTCAAAATGAAATATGGATTTAATGTTACCATGCAATACCAAAGAAGTGGGTCTGACAGAGCACTGAAATAGTGAGTACAAGGGAAGGGCAGGTAGACCTGATTTTCTGTTTCTCAAGGGATACCTAATTACTGTGGCAAAATGAAACTCTAGAAAAAGAAATATATCAAGCTTATGTGCTAGAGAAGGTAAATATTTTGGGAAGTGACAAATCATTCAGAGGCTGCTGGGCATATAAAGAAATCTACAGGCTTAGTGAAGAGGTGTGGTTTGTTTTGGGAGTTTTTTTGTTTGTTTTTGTTTCCCCCTCCCTCCCCCAGAAAAGCAGAGAAGTTACAAGCTTATGGGAAATTGAGCTCATGAAAGAAATCACCTCCTGCTGTGGGCATCAAATAAAGGCATTAAATGAACATGGACAGACCTATTCAGACAGGGGCTGTAACAAGTTTCCCTTGCTTCTGCAGTATAAAACCAAATGTAGAACAATATCATAGGAATATATCTACAGGGGGATTTCTTTTGCTCAGTTCTAAGGAATTTTCTGTGGAGTTGCCTCCTATTTGACTATATAAGCAAAATATGGTCTTAATTTTGAGAATGGTGTATAATTCATTTTCATTAGTGTGTACATGTATTTCCTCACATTTTGAAAAGTAAAAAATGCATGCAGGAAATAGTGATTTTCCTTTTCCTGTAGCTTCTTTGAAAATTTGTTTATCAAGTTCTCTAGAATTTTTTTTAGCTGCTTTCTGAGAAGAAATTGGTTCTTTCTTAGAGATGCTTGAGAAAAATCACCACCATCTCTGTTAATAATGAAACCTCAATTTTGACTTTATTAAGCAGCGTGGATCACTATTCTCTGAGGAGTTTGTCTTTTTCTCTTGGGGAAAGTTGATTTTGGTTTTCTAGATAATGTTCATTTTGATAATAAAATTTATTATAATTAAGATTGATTTCTATCGTTAGGAAAGAACAGCTGCAATTCTGTGTAAGATATGAAGATGATAGCAAAATTTAATTTGACTAGTAGCAGCTTTAAAACTAGCATATTAATATGTGCCTTTAAATAGCAAATTCTTTAATCTCAACAGCTAGTCAAATGGAAACCTGCCTTTCAGAGGCCTAATACCTCTGAGATAAATAATACTCACATAAATGTTAATAGTCTATCACAAAAAACCCTCCTTATTAACAGTATTAAAACTTGAAGGGTTTTATAAAAAGTGAAGGAAATTGCTACATAACTATAATATTTAAGCTTGAAATGTATTTAGAAGACTCCAGTATAGCAGTAAAGATACTAACTTTTCTTTTAATTTCCCCGTTGGTGAATGTTTTGGTTTAGATAGTGAAGTTTAAAGTAATGAACAAAGAAACACCCACAACATGTAGTTACTTTTGGTCTCAAGATACTTGCTTAATATTAATTTGCCTGTAGATAGTTCAAGACGCCTATATTTAAGCTTCTTACTAAGATAATTGTCAAATTTGTTTCATTTGTCTCAATATTGTCCATCTCTTTTGCCAGAAAGGCTTATCTCTGGTATATTTGGTCATTTATTACTTTCTTTTTTTTTTTTTCTTCTTCTTTTTCTCCTTGGGAATAGCTTAATTTAACTTTTTTCTGACCACTTATGAATGTGCTTTGGAAACGCAGAGGCAAAGTGTTGCTGCTGCTTTATGATCTCAGCTACTTTCCAGTTGGCTTCAAGAGCAGTTTAGTGTTGTGCAAGTTAAGGGCATCAAATCTTCTCCTTATGTCTTCTTTGGGCAGGGGTGTGTGCAGCAGCTGGTGAGCTCAGCAGCAGTCCTGAACTAATAGTCTCCTGACTCTAATGGCATGCATTGATGGCAATCAATTTTAATGGGGAGGGCCCGATGTTTTAAAGTTATAGATATGGTTGTAACTAACCTGCTAACCTTCAGACCAGAAAAACAGACCATCAGTTTAAAGCTAATTGTTGGAAGAAGGTTGTAAATAAATACCAGTTACTTCTAATGGGATCTAACCATTTAAAACTTTGTTTGTTGGACCCTGGTGTGGTTATTTTTGTATTTTTTACTTAATGTCAATAAAATGGAAAAAAAAAAAAAAAATTTTCAAAGTAATGCAACAAAATCCTGTGCCACACAGCTAATGAAATTTGTTTAGTCTAGTTAATATTTTTAAGGAAATACCTACAATTTTAAGGGTAAAGATTATTATTGCTTATTCTGTTGTTACAGTATTATGAGTTGTCTTTAATTTCACTGAAGGAAGACCAGGCAGAAATGAGAGAATATAAGAATTATGTATGATTTTATGTTGAATGGTGTGAACTCGTGATTAAGAACCCAATCTTACTTTAAAAAAAAAAAAAGTATACTTCCTAGTGTTATTAGTAATTTCAACAGTATCACTGACTTACAACTTCAGACGTTTTTATACTCAATATTGTGTTCACCATCACTTTTTCCTATTCTTTGGTTCTTTGGTAAGCTTGTTCTTTCATTTTTCTCCATCCCCACCATTGCCTCACTGTGGACTGAGATAAGGGAATTGTGAAAATACACCCTTAACTTGAAATGCAACATATTTAACTATAAACTAAAACTTAATACTAAAGCTGTGACTTCCCTTCTAAAACCAATGTCTGGTTCTGGTACTGTCAGCTGTGAGCCTACTGATTGCAAATTTGCTGAAAAGGTACAGATGATAAGGAGAGTGGAAGAGTTATATAAGGTCTAAGAGTATAGATATTGTGAGTGAGTCTCTTTTAAGGCAAGAATGGGTTTTCTTAATGTAACAAGGAACAACTAGAAACATTCACTCTTACTTGATTTTTATAAAGACTTTCTGCATAAAACTTGTGTTATATTGTCACACTGTGTGTAAGTGACACAATAGTAAGGAAGTTGTACCTACCGGTTTAACTACAGAAGATGGATACTCTTATGAAATTTGAGCTTCTGGGTCAACCAGGGAGCCGCAGGAGAAAGGGAACTGAAGTTACTCATGAAATAATCTTGGCCAATAATGTTAGGAGTAGGTTATAATAAAACAAATGCATTTCAGTGAGCACACTTAAATTTTTATCAAGGAGAAGGAAACTATTGGTAGATATAACTTACTGTAGTAATTTAAAAAAAAAAAAAATATCTGCAGAGCACTAAGTTTTAGGTTACTGGTTTCACTTGTGAGCTGAGAATTTGAAAAGAAGTATTTCTTTAACCCAAATCAGTTTAATTTAGAAACTCTCGTAGATTATTTCTACAAATTGCTGCAAATAATGCAAGAGTCAGTAAAAGTAGTGATGCTACATAACAAAACTGTTTTTATGGTTGCTTTTTTAGTGTAAGTTGTGACAATGACAACTGAAGTTGGCTCAGAGACTGAAGTAAAGAAAGATTCTGGGCAGCTGGGACCAGAGAAAGCCAAGGACAAGCCTGAAGAAGCATCAGAGACTCCAGAAAATCAAAGGTCCAAGGAAACATCCTCTGAAGAAGCTCAAGATTCTTCCTCTGTCCCAGAACCAACTAGCCAAAGTAGTCCAAGTAGCCCTAAGAAAGAAAAGGCTTCACCTGAAAGCAAGGGTATTTCTCGTTTCCTTCCTCCCTGGCTTAAGAAACAAAAATCATACACCTTGGCGGAGCCCAAAGATGAGACCAAGAAAAGGACCACTGGAGAAGAACAAGTAGTCGAAGAAAGTGAACGCCAGACACCAGAGGGGGTGGCTCAGACAAAAAAGAGCTTAGAAGAAGCAGCAGCTGAAAGTCAGCATAATGCTAAAGCAGATGACAAAGAAGAAAAACACTCCGTTAGTAGTGCTGAAACACAGGTACATGTGGGAAGGATAATGGATGTTTTGGAGTAATTTTAATGAGATCTAATTTCTGATTTATGTAATTCATGTAAAGCTTTGTTAGGATCATATTGGGGGGAAAAATGACAGCTACTATCTGGCCTTTTATGGGATCATGTTGATACAGTTATGAGTAGCATATCCGTTTTTAAAGATTCCTGCTCTGTGGCAGGCCATTTTATTTTACTCCAGTCATTCTAGATGTCTAATTTTACTGTAACCTCACATTTTGGCATAGTTCAAAGGAACATTAAGCTGTATCATTGTGGTAGAAATGAGCAGGGATAAGACGAGAAGTTTCTTAAGTCAGCTTTGTCCCTGAAGCTGTTGGATTGCACAAATACCTCCTTAGTGACTTAACCACAATAAATAACAATGGAATATCTCTGAGTCCTCATGATCTCAGTTTTTGTTATCCTTTACCTAGAAACCACATGTGTGGTCACTGTCCTTATTGATTCATTCTGGGAGGTTGGTTTTGAGTTCCAAGCCAAATGCCACCTTCTGCTGTGCTCCAGGGTCTTGCTTTTTGAAAAGTTGCATGTCAGTTCTTAACACTCAAACCTCATATTTTAGGGTGGCAAAGACGTTTAATGGCATAGAGAATCTTTTATATGAGGAGGTGCTGAGTAAGCTGGTACTGCTCAGTCTGGAGAAGGGAAGGGTCAAGGGGAATCTTACCAGTGTGTGTAAATACCTGAAGGGAGGGAATGAAGAGGAGTCAGGCTCTTCTTGGTGGTATGCAGTTAAATGACAAAAGGCAATGGGCACAAAGTAAAAACATGAAATTCCATCTGAAATCACAAAAAAACCTTTTTTACTGTCAAACACTGGAACAGGTTGCCTAGAGAGGTGGTGGAGTCTTAATCTATGAAGATATTCAAAACCCAACTGGATATAGTCCTGGGCAAACTGCTCTATGTGGCCCAAGAGGGGCTGTAGGGACATTGGGCTGGATGAACTCAAGAGGTCCCTTCTAACCTCAACCATTCTGTGATTCTGTATAGCTTGACTTTCATAAACTTAGGTTTAGTTTATGAAGCTTCTTGTTAAATTTGTTTCATTTACGGGAAAAAAAGCCAATAAAACATTTTAAAAATTATCTCATTTCTAGGGGAAAAAAAAGACACCTTCTGTGGTTTCACAGCAAGAAGATCTGTTCCCCAAAGGCAGACCTTAATGCTTACACTGGTTATTGTGCTTCCAGTATGTGTATAACTTTAATGAAAGCTAAATATCTTATTTTTTTGTAGCTTATAAAAGAAATGAACAAATTAAAAATATCCACTTTACTGAATTTCAATCATTGTTTAACTGTGTTTTATATAGCCTGCCAAAGAAGATGGTAAAGAAACAGGAGTAGAGAAAGTTGCAGAGGAAAAGGAAGAAAAACAAGAAGGAAAAGAAAAAAGGGAGACAAAAGAAGTGCAGACAGGTGAAATTAAAACAGAAAATATTCCTCAGAAGTCTCCCAAGAAAATTAAAACTATGCAGTGTAAAGTGATGCTTCTGGATGACACGCAATACAGCTGTGACGTAGAGGTAAGGCACTAAGTCTCTCTATAAAGAGCTCTTTTTCTATAGAAAAAAAGAAAATTTGCTTTCATTGCACTGAGAGTTTAACAACTACATTTGTGTATATCTAGTGAGCTCATCACAATGTGGCATTCACATTGCTATCATTAGGGGCCAGTTAACATTTCTTTTTAAAGCTCCATCTTTACGAACTTATCAGTTTATCCTTAAAAATATGCTCTCAGGTATGCTCACAATAAGATAAAATGCAATGTACAAATCCTTTCAATGGTGATTGCTTGACAGCTCAAACTTTTTTTTTTTTTTGGCAAAAAATTAAGTTTTTCCTGAAAGTAGTGTCACATTTACTAATAAAGTTGATTAAGTTCATATTTTTTTTTTATGTTAACTAATCTCAGCTGGAGAACTAAAGTTCAGAGACATTTTGCTTCAAAGAAAAATTCTGTAACAAGTATAAAATACGTATTTGTATTTAAAGTTATGTGCTAGTTCTAAATATTCATGGCTGTATGGATTGCTTATTTATAACTATAAATCACTGGGTTAGGTATTTTGTCTATTTGTCTGCTAAATTTGACTTAAAATAACAAACAGAAATAGAGATTGTGAACTAAATGGAAAATAGTTTCTTGGGTTTTATGGCTTTAATATCCTTTGAGGGGATGGAATATATATATATATATATATATATATATATATATATATATACACACACACACACGCACTCTCTCTCTCTTTCAGTTTGACCATAGTGTTCAAGTTCTAAGTCAAATAGTAGTTGTTTAATGTTTTAGATCAAGATTAAATTATAAAACATATTATTACATGAAAGGAGAAAAAAAGTTGCATTCTGAATCTCATTTCAGTGAAGTAACCTTTGGTTTGATTTATTATGAAAAATTTTATATCAGTAAGTAGGTCCTATCAGCAGATTACTTCAGGCTCATACTGACTCCCAAAAGATGCCACTCACTGAAGTACAAAGGTGCGAGAGGCTGTTCTCTATTTGAAAGCTCAGTTGTAATAATTTTTTGCCAGTTGAAGATGCGACACATACTATTACAAACCGCATGATTTCTTCAGGCACACTTTCTGAAGGGTTGGAAATTGTTTTGACTAGAAACTCCCTATTTCACGCTGGATTGATGGATACCCCAGAAATAAGCTCGTTTATTTAATATTGGGGTATGGTATCCCGTGGAAAAAAGACAATGTTCCTTGTAGACAGTTTATATTTGGAAACCATACTTCCAGCCAGTGTGTAAGACACACTAAAATGTGCTTAGTTCTATTTTGTAATTCTAATAAACTTTGCAAACACTTGAAAGCCTCGTTGCTAATACCTGAAGACTTTAACTTTTTACCTCAAAGGTTGTATAAGTGATATTTTTGAAAGTTCTTCCAGCTAGTAGCACCAAAGGTAGATTCTAATAATGAGGCTTGGTTCCCTTGCACATCTGCACCCCAGTCCTCAAAAACCCTCTGCTCTTCAGCGATTGTTTTTGCAGGACAGAAGCTCCAAGCTGTTCTTGGGTTCAGTTATTTGTAAGCTACTGGGAAAAAGTGGTAAATTAAGCAGCTAGTGAAATCTGTTTGGCTTTCTGATGTTTCACTTCTACTTGTTGCTTTCAGTCATAGTCATTTCTCTTTGTGAAATTTGTCTGATTGATCTCATCATACAAGTTGACTGTAAGGTGGTGAGAAGTTCCGGTGGCCATATAAGCTGCCACTTTAGAACATCATAATTTTCACTTATGGGTTCAGTGAGACAAAGATGTGACCAAGCAACGACACCCACAGCACAAACTTTTCAGTGACTATTGGAACCACAATGCATTGGTAGTTATATGGAGAGTTAATATTTATTGTAGAAGCTGGTAAGCTTCCTCACTAAAGTAAACTTCTTTGCATTTCTGTCTTATGCTTTGCATTGGAGTATCCATTTATTTGGAATAGGGCAAAAAAGATTGTTCTGGACTACACTGGTGCAACGTAGTCGTTACGTTTTGCGTGACGTTGTAACTAACTGATTAGCTGTGATGCCTAGACTGAATATCTGAGTTAGGAAGAGTGATTAAAATTTGTGCCTTTGCTAAAAGCTAGATTTGTGTTTCAGATTGATCTAAGGACGAAACAGTGGAGATGTTACGGCATTTCCTAGACCCATCTGATTCCTTGAAAATAGTCCCTTTTTTGTCTAATGTAAATTGTTCAATTTTTGAGGTGGTACACACAATTCATGCGGTAGGGCAGGCTTCTGCTTGAAGCCTTTTTTCTACACTTGTGCTGTTAGCTTGTCCTATGTCATCCTCTGGTGAGGGGCAGGAGTGGAGGAGAGAGAAGTTGTATTTTAATTTTTTTTCTTTGCAAGGGAAAAAAAAAAGTCCAAACCTTACCTTTTTTTTTTTTTTTTTAACTGAGCATCAGTTTGTGAAGATGTTCTGATTGTGGAGTTTCACAAGTGCATTGTGAAATACCAATGTAAAACTTACTCCCTTTTACACAAGAAAAATGGGAGTGCTCTAGGTTTTCTTCTCCCTATCCCCTGTAAGCAAGGGTTAATGCTACATTATTGTCAACTGACTGAAAGAAGCAGGGGTAGAAGTTAGTTTTGCTGTAAGGAAATTGTGTATTATGTCACTCTACTTTTTTTTTTTTTAAAGTATGTTTATAAGTGACATGTAGAATACATTGACAGATATTTCAGAGTAAACAAAACTGGTTTCTGTGACAAAGTGTTTCTGAAAGCTAATTCCTGTGTGTGTCTTCTAACGTGTCATTTGTTGGTGAGTGCCACAGGATTGAAAGTGATAGTAGGTGCTGAGGTGCTGAGTTAGAAAAATAGTTTTAACTTGTTGAGATAACAAGCTTATATATGAAATTGTTTGGAGGAAAAAAAAGGAGTTCACTTATGGTGAATCAGCATGTTTTTACTGTGGTATAGAGGCATCTTTGCAAAAGACTATAATTTGATGCTGTTCATTTGCAGTTCAGAATTTGTCATCAAATATTGCTGTAGGAATACAGGTATATTTGTACCCTTCTCGTTTCTTTGACACCTCTATGTTTTGAATATTGATAATTACTTTAAGTTCTTATTTGCAGCCACCTAGGGTTGTTTGACAGTGGAATTATTTCTCTGGCTTGTTTTTGCATGTCTTTCCCCTTGCCCAGGGCATGCCTGATGTGGTTGATGTTTGGCTTCCAGCATAAAGCACATCTCAGCTATTTTTCTTTTTGAAAGATTACTTTGTAAATTAATTTATCACCTCTGAGTAAGGTTTGTTCTTTTGCCTTTAGAACTCTTTATTTTGCCTCAATAGGTCTTCTGACCGCTGTCAAATTACCAGTTTGAACTTAAGGTCAATAATTCTTTTTGTTTTACAGAACAGTTTTACAGAACTGTTTAAACAGATTTTTCAGCTTCTTTTCTGATTACTTCCTTCAGGTTTTTTTTCCTCATCCATCATTGTACTTTTATTACTTTGGTTTTGTGGGTGCAAATTTGAAGTCTTTTTTTTGAGTATAGCTTCTGCAAATATGCTTGTCTGAATGCCAGTGTAGACACATTTAAAGTACTCCACTATTGCTTAGGAAAGTCCATGACCTGTCAGTATATTGAAGCTAAGCTTGAAACCTATTCCTCAGTTCATACCAATTCAAAATTCTTACTGTAGTGTTTGTGGTCTTTGATTTTTTTTTTTTTTTATTCCCTCCCTCCCCCTTTTCTCAGGAATGAGTAGTAGTTGATTCCACCATTAGTGTCCCTGTATTGATATCTTGGATAGTTGATAAATTATGTCTGTGTGGTCTGTAAATGATTACTCTGTATCTTGGCTACTTGCTCTAAAAAATTTAAAACTTTAAGTGGAAGTAGTGTTATGAACTATGATACCAGACACTCTTCAAATAATTGAATATATTTCAAATAATTCAATACTTGCTTTATTTTGGTTTTTGGGAACCCAGAAAATTTCATAAGAAAGCAAAATATCCTCCACTGAAATATTATATTTAAGCCCTTTAACTTTTAGTCTAAAATATCTAAAGTTCCATAGGTCCACAGATTCTATATTAACGAAGCAGGCTGCATTTCTGCATTCTGTACCTTTAAAGTAAAAATGTCCAAAGCTCTTTGTCTCTAGGAAACTTTGGAAATACAAGATGAAATAATGTTGTATAGAAGTATTATACTACAGAAGAATGTGTACACAACATGCGCATACATGTGTACACATGCAGATCATGAGCAATTAATTTAAAAAAATTATTTTAACCTTGAAAGTGTTGTAAGTCTTGGAGATAATGTCCACATAGCCTCAGATTCTTCAGATTAGTATGTGAATACCTGGATCGACAGAAAGAGGAAGAAACTACTATTTGAGTAGTTCTGGAGGAGCATGACATGAAAAAACTTTCACAGGTTGTGAACTTTTAGGAACTTTCTATTACCTTTTATTACTTTCTTTAAAGAGAGTTCAGTTCACTTGTAGGGATGACAACATGGAAGTATATCAGAGAGACTTGTCAGAGTATGTGAGGATGAAAGATGTTGAGTGATATTTGCCAAAAACTGTAAACGATTGAATCTCTGTGTGTACTTGAAATGACAGAACCATATTAAAGGATAAAATAACTTAATTTCATTATTCAATAGTGTAAGATTTGTGAGATGTAATGGCAGTTGAGTTTTAATAGCTTGAGTGAGCAGACTGTTGGAATGTTTGAGATTTAATTTCTGGAAGCAATTTTTAAATTTTCTTTAGCACAGTGAAAATGACATAATTTTGACCTAATCCTTTCCTGGTAACTGACATCTGTGGGAGCAGGTGTAAGTTATTAATCTTTTAGGGTGATCTACATGTACCTCTTGCTTTCATGATGGGGCAGGGGGGAAATCAGCTTGCTATTTTTCCCTCTTATTCTGTGCTTCCTTAGATAGCTGAGAGGAAATTTTGTCATTAAATTTGGAATCTGTGATAAAGACTTGTTCAGGTTTTCTTCTTTAAATATTAACTGGGTTTTAGTAGAGGATAAAACAGCTTAAACAAAAAGAAGTGCTAACTGCATAATAGTTACTAGTTAGAAGCAAATGAAGATCCTGTTGGGTTTGTTAACTGCATTCAGTCAGTGGTCTAATTAAATATTTGTAACAAAAGGCATTTAAAGGGTGCCAGCATTGACCATATTTTATGCACGTATGAACAAGTGAAATATATTGGAGTTGATGTAGGGTCTGTGGTTACTTACAGTTTGCTAATACAAAAGAAAAATATGTTTCCTTAATGTACAATTAAGATCAGTTTTTAACCCTGAATTAAGAAAAGTCTGAATGAACTTGATATGGAACAGATCTTCAATTGTTCTTCAATTGACTTTTGATTTGCAAATCTTTATTTCCTGAGTGCCCAGATGTTGTAGACTGGTGTTTGAATAAACCTAAGTGATCTGTTTAAAGGATGACATCTTTTACTTAGATAAAGAAAAATACAGATGACATTAAAGTTGAGACATTTTTTAAATATTGGAGACCAAATATTGAGCTAGATGGACCTTTGCTCTGATGGGAGTACTCTTCTTGTCAGGCTCTTCTGTTTTATTATGTTTTTTTCAAGGGAAATGGCTCAAGCATTTCTAAAAACAAATACAAGGAGAAAAAAATCCCCAGGGAAATGAACAGGTATTGCTCACCTCAAAAAGATTTGCAACCATTTAGTTCAGGAACACTTTGTGTTTTGGACTGAGGGCTTGGCACTAGCAAGGCTCAAAGATCAGAGATGTGGGTTTTTGCCATCCTGTGGATACCCAGCTAAGCTGGGTGAAAACAGAAGAGTTTCAAAAACTGTACTTCACATATGCTTTTTTCACAATTGTTTGCGTGGTTAAATTATCTTGAGATGGTCCGCAGCTCTTATCCCCAGCAGAAGGTACACGCCTCCTTCCCACAAAGTGATAGAGCCAATGCCTAGGCTGGAACACAATTACCCATTCAGTCCTTTTTGCTAGTGCAAGACTGGGAAGAAATGTTGACACAGATTTCCTCAGCATGTACTGCTAGGGAAAGGAGGAGGTAGGAAGGACCACCAAATAGTATTTTTTAGCTAGAGGAGACCTACAGTGATCGTTAGTTCAACTAATGGGTACCAGGGAGAAAAGCTCAGCACCTCCCTCTCCACTTCAGAAAGCAATGAGGTTGCCCCTCAGCCTCCTTATCTCCAAACTAGACAAATCCAGAGTCCTCAGCTGCTTCTTATAGGACATGCTTTTTTGAGCCCTTTCATCAGCTTTGTTGCCGTCCTCTGGCTTGGCATTGTTTTTAAATTGTGAGGCCCAGAACTGCACACAGTACTTGAGGTGAGGCTGCACCAATGCTGAATACAGCAGGATAATCACCTCTCCTGACCAGCTGGTTATGCTCTGTTTGATGCACCCCAGGATGTGGCTTGCCCTCTGGGCTGCCAGGGCAAACCCAGTATATACTGCTGGCTCACACTGAGCATGCTGCTGACCAGCACCCCCAGATCCCTTCCTGCAGGTCAGCTCTCTAGCTACTCCTCTCCCAATTTATATGTTACTCCATCCTAGGTGCAGAATGTGGCATTTGGACTTGTTAAATTCATCCCATTAATCACAGCTCAATGCTCCAATCTGTCTAGATCCCTCTGCAAGGCATCTTGTCCCTCAAGAGAGTCAACAGCACCTCCCAGTTTAGTATCATCAGCAAACCTGCTGACGGTGCATTTAGTTTCTGTATCCAGATTACTGATAAAAACATTGAACAGAACTGGTAGCCCAGAGAAGCCTCTAGTGTTTATATTGCATTTCTAGCTGGCAACTCTTTTATAGCCAAACAGATCCATAATACCCTATGTGTAGACATTTCCATTCTGTATGTCTGCTGCAATTGGTTTGCTCTCCTTGTGAGAAGGAGCTAAAGGACAGAAATGTTGTTACCCCTGGTTTTATAAAGTGGTTGTATTAGGAGGTGGCATCTGCAGTGTCTAAATACAGACTTGGAATTGGTACTAGAATAACCTTGGTTACATACATTCTTTCTATGTTCTTACTTAAGAAAAGCATAATTTTGGGGCAATGCAGAATACTGCTGTTCAGAGGACTGTCGTTTTTTAAACTACTGTCTCTGCGAGCCTGTCTTCACTTCTCAGCCTCTTTGCATAGCTAGGCTGAGTATGCTTCCCTTCTGGGGGAGGCTGAGTAAGGACATAGGCTTTTACTGCCATTTCAGCATTAGAGTCTGGAATCAGGAGATTTCCTTGTTTTCAGTGCTAATGTTTGCTGTGTACATATGTGTGTGTGTATATACATAAATGCATATCTATACATACATATATAAAGTTAGAAATTATCATTTTACACATTGGTTGTGACTGTCACTTGACACCTCAACCAACTTGTAGTAAAAGAAATAGAAAACAGTTTAAAGAGTACCATTAAATGGTACAAAAACATGATGCTGCCTTCTTAGTCTCACATTCTTTTATTAAAGTGTCTAACTTCTGAAATGACTGGATCACAACTGTTACCTCCTCTATTATAACTTCAGTTCTTGTTTAAAGACACATTCCTAGGAGCATGGGGTTTTCCAGAAAGGTTAAATGTTATCCTATAATTTAATCTGTTTACCTCCAAAGGATTACAAATAAATTACACTTTAAAAGTTTGGTTAAGCAAATTAAATATTTTTACAGATTTAAAAAACTCACAATATATTTAAAAAAAATAAAGAACCAGGGGTATTTTAATTTTACAAGTAGGATTTTATAATGAGAACCATTGCTAATATTGAGAGGCTTCTTATGCTTTGAATCTGCAACAGAGCTCTATGTCACTTTCTGATGCTGTAACTTCTTTGTGTCATATTGCTGTCTAGAATGTAAACTAACATGACTTGGCCCGCATGGCATAGTGGTGTTTTTCCCTATGTGGAAGAGATATACATTTATAAAAAGATCTTTAAAGATACAGTGGACATTGCCAGTGTATCCAAATTCTGTGTTGACTATGACCTCCTAAGAAAAAACTGTGCAATATTTTACTGTTACACTTGCAATATATTGCCTGTACATTGGGCTGCTTTATGTTTCTGCATGTCAAAGACTTGATATTAACTGTGGTTTTTAGTTTATTAACTTCATGAAAAGCTACATAATTAAGAACTGGCTTCAGATATGGACTTAATGATAGCATATATTATTTCTGCAGTAATCTGTAGATTTCTTTTACTGAAATATGTGTACCTGGAACTTGCCTTTGCAAGGTGTGATCACTGATGTGCACAGTGTTTTAGGGGGAAAAATGATACCTGTTGCATGTAAGCAGGCTGAGATTCTTCAAACCCTCTCTTTCTTATACTTGTCCTGCTTTTGATTTAGCTCTTTTCTGTATTGCTGTTTATTGAGCTGAAGGTGAGGTGATCAAGAAAACTAAGTGGTTACTTCAGACTGCTAGGGGAAATAGTCACCTATCTTTCTGAAGAGCAAAATTTTTGAAGGTACCAAGCAGACTTACGATTCCCAACTCTCAAGTCAAAAGTGACTGTGACTTCCAGGTTCCACTGCCTCACTGTGAGGCTTGGGCTTCTAAATGTGCTCATTTTATAAGTGTTTTTTATTGAAAATTCTCTGATCTTCGGGACTGTAATGTCCGCTGAACAATGCAGTCTTGAATAAATAAAGCTTTGGATTCCCGGGGGATAGAACAACAAAGCCTTGGCTATTTGCTCAGCGCATACCTTCCTGTCTCCCCCTCCCGGCCTCGGGGTTTGTGCAGCGGGGCGGGGCTGCGGGGAGCCCCCGGGCCGGGCACTGTGTGAGCGCGGGACAATGGCGGCAGTGTCACCAGGGCCCACACAGGGGCCCTCGCTGGCGTTTCTCTGGAATAGCTGTGGTGTATGGCATCCACTGAAATCTGTCGGATAAGCAAATGCCACAATTCCTTTAAGCTGCCAGGCCTCTGAAAATGCCATGTTGTGGTCTCGTTGATAAATGCCACAAATAGCGGAACAGTCATGAAGGAGATGGTTCAAACTGGGAAACTGCATGCCATTCATGTTCAGATTTTAACTGTGGAAAGAAAGTCTCATCTTCCCCACCCCGAGTATGTGTTGTGAGCTGGCTGCTCTAAAACTTTGTCTCCTGTCAGCTGCCATCTCCAGTAGAGCAAATCTTTTCCCCGAAACCTGGGGTGCACAGACATAGGGCCCGGGCCTGCTTTTCATCACCAGCAATAGGAAGATGCGGGATACTCTTGTTTACCTTCCCACTTCCAGGTACAAGAACAGATCAGACTTCAGGACTAATTGCTATTTGCTTAAGCTGCAGTAATACTCAGCTACAGCGAGCAGTCTTTTTAGGATGATCAGTCTTTGATTACTACTGTAAAGTAGCAGACTACAATATTGAAAGCTCAAATAAAAATGTGATCTTTATTCTTCCTAAAAATAGCATTTGTGGAAGTCAGTAACAAAAACAAAAATTAACTTCTTTAAGACCAGCTTTTATTTTTGAGCATCCAGTGGATTTGTTGGGTCCTGAGAGTGTTCATGAATCTACACATAGAAGATTCTTCTCCCTTTTTTTTTTTCTTGCCCCTTCATGTGATTCATAGAAGTTATTAAGTTGTATGCCAAAATGCCTGAAATGCAGAAGTTAACAGAAATTAACATTGTAGGAAGTATATTAATTTTTAGAAAATATTAATGTAGAAAAAGTTGGGTAACATGAAGAAGTCTTCAGTTATTTTAAAAATAGAGATCCAGAAAAAACAATTTAAGAACTATTTAGTGACACTTAATCATGCAAAATATCTAAATCGATTTAGGTACTGAATTTCCTTGTGCCTTCAAGTAAATTTTTGTCATGAATTGAAAAAAACTGATAGGTATCTATTTTTGTTGGTGATATATATAGTTTTGAAAATATGGTGAACAGTGTATTGTAAGAAAGCTACAGCTTTATAATCTATTTTATTGATATTTTAATTTTTTCTGACTAATTCTATCTTATTACAGTAGGTGTAATTAAGGATTTTACTGATTTACTGATAGCACTTTTTTTTTTTCTTCCAGAAAAGGGCAAAAGGCCAAGTGCTGTTTGACAAAGTGTGTGAACATCTCAATTTACTCGAAAAGGACTATTTTGGGCTGATTTTTTATGAGAATTCAGAACAGAAGGTAAGCCTTATGAGGGTTTTATTTGTTTCTTTTTCTGTTTTGCTACTGACTTCAATAGTTTAGTGAGGTATATCAAATTAAATGTATACCATTATAAACATTTGAGTAAACTGTTGCAGAATGTCAATTCTAGTCTGCTGTAAACTTCCAACATGTGCAAGATACTGATGTGTATGTTGATATCTAACAAAGTGCCCACTTATTCTTTAGAGTGGGGGAATATTTGAAATATCAGCATTTTTGAGAAAAATAATTGAGAAATTGGTAGTAATTTATAGTAAAACAACATGCTATCCTTGCAAGTGAAGGTAGGAAATTTTAACTCTTTGCCTTCACAATATGACGACAATTCAAATTTCTGAAAACTTGAAATATTTACATTTTTTAAAGAACAGGCAAACAAAACTTTTGATGATAAATAGTTTTAAAAAATCTACCTGAGTTTCCAATAATTTCCCTGCCTTTTCTCATGTATGTATAATAACTCTTTGAATAGGAACACGAAGGAAATCCTGCCCTTAAGTCTGTAACTATTAGGCCTTTGAGTTCTTTTTTTATTAACATTAAGCTTAAAGAAAATGTTATCATTTGTACAGATGAGACTGGAGCTAGCTCATCACCAGTAAAAAATGCTAGTTTTAGAAATTAAGAGGTGTTTTGATATGGCTATATTCAAATACGACCTCTTTAGTACCTTTTGGTAACTTATTTTCAATCTTCTTTTGCACCTGCTCACATGTTAGATGGTTGAGCACATCACGGTGGCTGAGCTGAGAAAAAATCTTGAATCAGACTGTGGCATGCATTCCACTAATTACCAAAAGCCAATATAGCTTTTCCCAGCATCTGAACATTTACAGTTAGTTATGGACCAGCTGTCACTTTGTGAACTAAAGATACACCTGTGGTCATCCTTCTCCTCATAAAGAAAAAAACCCAGTAATTACAAATTGAAGTGGAAAAAAAAATATTTTAATCTCTGTATTTGTAGCAGGAGACATCATTACATGAGTACTATACTTAGTCTAGGAGCATTTTTTTTTTCTGTCATCTTTCTCATTCCACTACTGTGTTTGAAATGAAGTCTAATTTAGTTGTCTGAATAAATCTGTATTTCTGACAACTTCCATTCAAATACAGTTATTTTCTAGAGTTATTTGCTTTCCAGCAAGGCTTTCTGTACAATTTTGAGCAAAATACTCAGTCTCTCTGTATTAAAGATCCCCATATATAAAATGGGCTTGATGCATTTTTACTTGGATATTTTATTTTTGTTCTTGATTTGTAAACCATTTATAGATATTAGAACTTCTTTGGTATAACAACGAAGAGCATCTCAGTTGATCTTCTGAGTAATCTTTATTATTATTATTAGTTATTATCACATGTTGTCCCTTTATTTGTGCTACTCACTATTGAAAATTTATACTGTACATACACAGCAAAATAACATAGAACAACAGTCTGATCTCTGGCAAGAGAGGAAAGCTCTAATAACAGACCTGGGATCCATGAACTATCTAAATAGGCCACTTGAGCAGATCCTAGGAAGAAGCCTTTGACTTTTGAAAGTAGAGCAGGAAAATCTTGATTGGTGTGATTATGTCTTCTCCTTTCCCACCCCGCGCCCAGTTTTTTCCTAATGGGCTTCTAGTTGAACCAAGAGATTCTTTGGTATTGCTCAGTCATGTGAATGGAGGAACAGAGTGCCACACCTTAAAAAGAGTCCATCTGTTTTTTTGTATGTCTTTATCCTTGGAGATATTAAAAGCTTGACTGGATATGAGCCTGGGCAACATAATCTAATTTAAAGCTGGCTCTGTCATGAATCACAGTTGGACCAGTTATCCCCAGAGGTTCCTTTCAGCCTAAATGACTCCTTGAGCCCCTATCCATTGACTATGGAGGTGCTACTGTAGCAATGCTCGTTAATGAGGTACCTACATAAATTGAGAAATATGTGGATAATGGAATCCCTGTGATTTGATTATTTAAATGCATAGGCTAAGTCTAGCACTCTATTCAAAAGAAGAGTTAACTACTTGTCACCTGAACTATGGACAGCAGCAGGCTTTTATTTAAGAACTTCTGGAGAAATCTGGTCCAATTTGTTACAAACACCGAAAAACCATAGTTGTTGGATTTTGCCTTCTTCATACAAGTAAATTCTTAGTGTTACTTGGAGAAACTGAGAAAGGAGTCTTCCCTAGCAGATTTATATTTCCCAGTTCCTACTTTCTGTTGCAGGATTAAGTTTAATATATGGTGAACTGCAGGAACCACAAGATGTTTAATGCCAGTGAGTAACAGTGAAGGAGAGGCTTATTTTGGATATTTCCTGGCTGGATAGCCCATATGCTCTAGAATGTAGACAAAGTGCTGTTATGTGGATGGTACTATGCCTCTGGTGCAGCTCTAAGTTGTGTTAGCAAGATGAGTGGGAATACCCAAGATTTCAAGGGAGGATTTGAAAATGTGGGCTTTGGCATGAACCTAGTCACTTGGATAAGCACTTACAGTGTTTCCTGGGTTGGACAGTCTGTACTGTAACCTGCACATTTCTGTAGGCTTGCTTATGTTTACTGCTATTGTCACTCAGGTTACTTAATTCAAAGCTACCACTGTTGTACAGCACCATGTTTGGAATTTCTTACACCAGTTATGGTATAAACATATCTTCATAATGTGAAGATACATACTGCAGTGTCTTAGTACAGCAAAATTACTGGTTGTGTGCTGAGACAGCTCCCCCTTGCCCCCGCCGCCATTTCTTTCATGCTGGTAAGTTTGAAATTCTGTGGCTGCACAGAATGTGCTCAGTAAGATTGGAGCACTCATTTTTTTATCAAAAGGATTTTTTTTTTAATTACATGGATGAAGATCATTTAAATTGTTTTCAGTATGTTAAACATTTATGGTATGTTTTCAATGGATGCTTCTGTCTTAGGACTTTTAAGTGTCTCGACTTTCTTTTCATCCTTTTAAAAAAAGAAAAACACCACTTTATGTTTTTATTGAATTAATAGATGGAAGTGTAGAGGGCTGGTCAGTTGTGCTCAACAATAGCTGAGGGGACTTGGAACTTTTACTGCTTTTAGGACCTTTTTTGTTCACCTTTGTAGTAAGTTTGAATTCTTTTTTCATCTCAGTACTGCTCCTTTCCAATGTATTTCTTCTCCTGTTATGACTGTTGCCTCTTTAGATTAAAACGCCACAAATCTCTGACCTCCAGGCTAGACAGTACTAAATGCTGAATGTGTTTTTCTCATTCTTGTTCACTTATCACAGCCACCCATTTATGAGCCAGCTGTTGAACTCAATGGCAGCTGTGGGGTGTGGAAACTGAATGCCAGGCACTCTTGAATTAGAGCTGCTCCCTAATACACCATCGAGGTACCATTGGAGGAGGAGTCCCATTAACTTTTCTCTATGGCTGTTCTGTGCAGCTGGGAGAGATGTTATGTCTTCAAATCTGACTGAGTTTTGTTAGTTTTAATACACATCTTAAAACTATTTCAGTTAAATTACTCATTCATGAATTCTTTCGTGGTTTTGCAAATGTTAAATTTATTGATCTAAAATTTAGTTAGTGATTTCATTGCATTACACCCTCAAAAGTTCATGAATGCTCCATTCACACTGTAATTGGTCTGCAGAAGTGTTAGAAAGCTTCTGCTCTTATGTTCTGGGCACCAGCTGGAAATGCTGCCTTTCTGGGTAAGCACAAAATACTTTTGTACTGGTAGAGAACATTTTGTTGTTCTTTGACAATTCATTACTTTGTCTCATCTATAACCTTCCCATTCACAAATCGAACAAATAGATTTCTGCCTACTGGAGCAAAGTAGTGTGTGTACGCTTTGTCTTTTGTTTGGAAAGACAGACCTGTCTATTCTGCATTAAGAGGTCTATTTCAGGGTAGATTCTTTCAATAGTGCTTGTTTTATCTGTAACAAAGGGCACAGGTACAAAAGCCCCCACCTCTGTAATTATGCATTTAAATGGAATATAAGTGTCTGATTTCATTTGACAGAACAGTAATGAAAGTTAGTGGCAGTCTGCTTCCAATAAGCCTACTCCAGATTTAAAAAAAATAGAAAATGAGCTGGATAACTTCTGTAAAGAAAGGATTATTCTTCTCATCTTGCACCTTATTCTGTATTGCATATTTTTTCCTCCTACTTTATAATGATAAAAGATAAAACACTGAAAATAACATATACTCACAAATCCTAGTTTTCAGCTGTAGTTATGCCATGTGATATTCTATTCTTATTTACTTCATTCTATAATTTATGTAAAATTTAAGAGTTTAAGCCACTTCTAGTTATCTATGTAATTGGAAGAATATGTCTGTGTATCATTTCAGAATGAAATTCATGCCAAAACTGAAAACCTAGGATGATAACTGTAGCTGAAGTGGGTCTCATCTAAAATTATTTGAAGAATTCTGTTGTCTCCCAAGGCCTTTTCATGTCAAGGCTCTTCCAACAGATAGCAGTTTTTCTGACTTAAGCAGAATAAATGGTATCCAGATTTTTTGGAGGTGTGTTTTATATCTCTTCCTTTGTAACAATGTTATGGACTGTGCATCTCTGGAGTAATTATAGCAGCTATGAAATGTAGAGGTTACAGACTTTTTAAAGCAAAAAATGTGAAACTGTTCTATTTTTTTTTTATTAAGTCTATAAAAATTATGAAAAGGAAATTTTGCATTTAATTTGTAAACAGTATTTGTCTAATATATATGTGCTGCATTTGTGACAAAATCAGCTTGGATCACGGTCATTGACAACAGGAAAGTTAGTATTTTGCGTCATATTCATAGAAGCCACATCCTTTATCAGCTGAGATCTACATTAAGGATTTGCACTAGTGCAAAAGCGTGTAGTTCCACATTCTCCTAATCTATACAGACCCATAAAATTGTAGCTTAGCATGTTTTGTCTCCTTGATATAAATTTGAGTTTGGGTGGAAGAGCCTGTAGTAAAGACTGAGGGATATGGTATTGGAAAACAATTGTTGCATCTGGAGTTTAGTACCATAGACTGAATGGTGAGTCACCTTATAGCCAGTATCCACTACTTGGCTAGGTTAGGCAAGAAACTTTGGTAGATATGTCTGTAGCAACATTTGTACTGGCACTGAGGTCACCACTGACTTTAAAGCTGCTAATATGTGTGGTGGTTTGTGGGAACGCAACTGTGTGCCTTTCCCTTACAAGTCAGTTGCTAATTCTTCCCTCTGTCTGAAATGTAAGTCCTGCTGGCACGCTGGTTGTGTGTGTGTTCCATGTATATGCTTGTGTATGTGTGTCTGGCTGTGAGAAATAAAGGTTCGAACACTGTGGAAAGTAAATTCCTAGTAACTGCAGTTCTAAGGCTTATGTTCTAGTCACTCAGTCCATTTTCTAACATTTATGAGTAAAGTTAGGAAACAGGATTGTCCAAGTTACTGATCAATATTCGTTACTGATTTCTTAGTCTCACTTCCCAAAGTTATGTTTGTGGATGATTGGTCACAAAAGTCTCCTTGCACATACCAATAGTAACTGAAATGCTTTGAGCTATTTAATAGGTTGCACAGATTATATAAAAATATTTTTGGTATTTAGGATAGAACACATTTAATAGTGAAGCATCTAAATATGAAAAACTGACGTGATTTGCATTGCCTAAAATGGAAATGAGTCCTTGGTGATACCTTGTCTGTGTATCACTGTTAACATGATAGATGTTTGTAGAGAACTTTGCTTTGTAGAGGTCAGGAAAAAAAATGTGAAATTTGATTAGATCTTTCCAAACACCTTTGAATGTTATTAGAACTAAAATGTAAGCTTTAAGGTAAATTATGAGAAGAGTAAGTCTCTGGAGTTTGAGAAATACTGTTGTATGTAACTCTATATGGGGGTGTAAGCACAGACATGTAGAGATTACACAGCCATGCCTGAAAAGTCCACTTGTGTCAATAAAAGAAGTATAAGAGAATTGCATTTGTCAAATGTAATTTGCTAGACCACCTCCACTGTAAGACTATCCACTTTTCAAAATTACGGGGCATAAATAGTCAACAACAATAAGACAACAATGAAGGGAGTCGCCTCAGAGTTTCATTTATGTACATGGGTGCAGAGACTTGCTAGCAAATCACCGGTTCAATTTTGGAACAGATGTCTGAACAATACCGACTTGAACTGCACTGTACGAAATTACCGTCTTCAGTCTGAAATGATTTTAAATGCTGTTTATTTTTTTCAGAACTGGCTAGATTCTTCAAAGGAAATTAAAAGACAAATTCGAAGTAAGTACTTCTGTGTTCAGATGTTTTGCTCCTTTTATTTTCTCACAGAAATATTTTTCATAAAATTAGTAGTCTGGATGTTGACTAAATTGTATACTTAAAGCATTAAAAGAATTTATCTCTGATGATGACATATTGAGGCTTAGAATAGAAAGCAAAGCTTTCATTTCAGTCAGCTATCCAACTGTCCTGGTTGAGAAAGAATCACTAAGACTTATGCTGTAGAAGTTAATAGTTATACTGGCTGCTGCCCCAAAACTTTCCAGTATCCTTTTACAGGTGATCTTTTTGCATCCTGAAACAGTAGATGTTTTTCAATTTTGTGCTGATATTTGGGTTGTGAGATGGAGAATGTCATCTTGCAAAGAAGGTCATGTTTGTTGCTGTGGGATATTAAAAAGAGAATCAGTATCATACATAAAATTTATACTTTTTTCGATCCTGATCAGACCAGCATTAGGTTTTCTGATATGTCCATCATTTCCGGAATGGGAATGGAAAACAGAGTGTAATCTTGGGATGTCAGACTGCTCCCTACAATGCTTTTCAGACATAATCTGTATGAGAAGTCTTTCTACTTCCCATAGTCAATATACAATGAGTAATTTATTTTATTCTGTTTGCATAAAACTCTGTCAAGTACTTCACTAGCCAGGTGACTTATGTAGTAGATAGTGGAGTGAATAGAGAGTAAGTACAGGTTGAGGGTTGACCTGCTGGAAAGCAGCCCTGCAGAGAAGGACCTGAGAGTCCTGGTGGATGACCAGGTGACCATGAGCGAAGAATGTGCTCTTGTGGCCGAGAAGGCAAATGGTATCCTGGGGTGCACTGAGAAGAGTGTGACCAACAGGTCGAGGGAGGTTCTCCTCCCCCTCTACTCTGCCCTGGTGAGGCCGCATCTGGATTATCATGTCCAGTTTACTGGGCCCCTCAGTTCAAGAAACGTAGGGAACTTCTGGAGAGAGTCCAGTGGAGGGCCACAAAGATGATTATGGGCCTGGAGCATCTTTGTTATGAGGATAGACTGAGAGACCTGCGTCTGTTCAGCCTGGAGAAGAGAAGATTGAGAGGGGACCTTATTGATGTTTAGAAATATCTAAAGAGCAGGTTTCGATAGGATGCGGTCAGACTCTTTTCAGTGGTGGCCAACGATGGGACAAGGGACAGTGGGCACAAGGTGAAACACAGGAGGATCCACTTAAACATGAGGAAAAACTTCTTTAATGTGAGTGTGAAGAGCAGATTTGAACTCTTATATACAAAAAATATTCAGTTATATTTAGCGTACAGGTTGTTCAGGTTGGCCTTTGACTGGGCAGTTACATTGGATCTCAGCAATTACTGATGTTACTTTGGCTAATGAACATGATCCATAAATTACTGGTTCTGTTCTCAGGGCTAAAAAGGTGGTAAAAAGCTCCTTTGCTTTCAGGCAGCCTGATCTCTTCAGGAAAAATAATTCTTGAATTTTTGAACTCATGTAATCGGATATCCCTTGGCATATGTTGAAACCTCTAATTAATTCAATCAGGGACAGGAGAGGTAATTACATTTCTATCACTATCTTCTTGAAAATTGCTACATCTACAGTGGATTCAGGCTTTTGCAAAATTGAGAACTTCAGCTTGAATATTGTGATTGTGCAAGCAGGAGCAACTGACATCAGAATAGTCAAATTCCAGACTTCAAAGAGGGTATAGTGGTTCACCCTAATATAAAATTTGAGAATTTATCTGTGTGAGATGTTGTACATTCAGTCAGTATAGAACACATGATATTCCACTCAGTTTTGCCTAGGAGTAGTTTCATAACTCTCATCATAAGTGTAGCAGAAACTACATGAACCTGGTTTCATCATAGTGTTTATTGCAGCTGTAGATTCATATTTTGTCTGCAATTTTAATGTTCACAGTTATGGGTAAAGACCAGAGATGTGAATGTATAAACTGTCTGTTTTGGGAAGCCTGATTATTTACTTTCTTTGTGTAATTGAAATATATGAAACCAAGTTATAGACCTGGTTATCTTTTTCTTCACAAAATTTTTGAAACTATTTTTGGGGTATATCCTGGTTTTGGTGCGAGTATAATTCCAAATGGAAATGATGGAACAGTTTTTTAAAATCCAGGGTAATGTTATGTCAATTAAATCTACTTCTATTTCTATTGTTATTGCAAAAGATACAATTTTATTATAAATATAGAAAATTGCATATTGCATACTGTGTGTTGTATATCTCATAAGAAATGGAGAAGATTTGGGTGTTCTAAGGTAGAATAGACAGGTGTAGAGGTTTGTTTTTGTGCATTCTCACCTGATAAAGGATCCATTTCACTCTTTTTGCTGTTGAAGTTAACTGTGAAGTTGTCTTACTGTCTTTTGTCAGGAGAATACCATTTTAGCCTGAAAGATTCTAGAAACTCATCACTCTGCTCAGGGTTTGATTAATCTGATCTAATTTAGATTAACTGTGTCCACACTTGGTTTTTGAAGGAACAGGCACGTTGAGGAGGTGGGTGCATTCTGAAATAGGTGCCTGAGAGGGGAAACAAAGCAAATGCCTCTTTTCTTCTATTGGTTGTGAAGGGAGTCAGTGGTGTCTTATGTCTGTAATTACATTTCAACAGTCTAGGGTTGAAAGAAACTATGTACACTAGCATCAAAAGAGGTAATGGTTATGGTGATAGAAAAGCTGTTTTCTTTTTAGAAAGGAATGATTAACTGATGGACTGAAGACAGAAAACCTAATTTGCTTGTTACTTGATTCAGTTTAATTCTTGAGCGGAGTAAGGGAAGCCCTCTGTAATTCTGTGCAAGTTGATTAGAGGAGATGAAATAGTACAATAGGTAAAGCAGCTGGTGGCAAACCTTGCTTTTTATTTGTTCTGAAGACTGTTTTCAACATCCTTTTTTTTTAATGGGCATCCTGTAATTCAGATTGGAGAACTTGTTAACAGCCAAATGCAATACAGGCCTCATCTTTGAAACATGCTTAGCCAACAATTAATGTAGATCTGGAAATGCTGTAGAGTTGATCTGGATTTTTTTTTTTTTTTTTTTTTTTACATTCTTGATTGTATGGTATATTCTGCCATACAGCCTAGACAACTGCTCAGGGAAGAGGGTGGTATAGAAAAATAATGGTATAGTTAAATAGGTACGTTTTCAAATTACGCAGTAGAAAAAATGGTAATAAATTTATAAATGCATCTCCCAGCCTGTCGAGGTCCCTCTGAATGGCAGCACAGCTGTCTGGTGTATCTGACACTCCTCCCAGTTTAGTATCATCAGCAAACTTGCTGAGGAGTCACTCTGTTCCTTCATCTAAGTCATTGATGAATAGGTTGAACAGCACTGGACCCAGTATTGACCCCTGGGGGACACCACTGGTTACAGGCCTCCAACTTGATTCCACACCACCACTGACAACCCTCTGAGCTCTGCCATTCAGGCAGTTCTCAATCCACCTCACCTTCCAATCATCAAGTCCCACTTCTTAAGTTTGCCAATGAGGACTCCATGGCAGACAGTATCAAAAGCCTTGCTCAAGTCTGAGTATACAACATCCACTGCCCTCCCCTTTTCTTGATGGTGACTTAAGAAAAATTATAGAAATAATTTTCTTAATTGTATGAGGCATTTTTACACCTGCCTGTGAGCAGTGTATCTGTCTTAGTCACAGAGCACCATAAATGTCTTATCTCAGAGACAGAGATATCATGAGTAAAAGCCAGAAAAAGCCTTTACTGGAAAAAAACCCTTACAGTGTGAATGGAATGAATCATGTCAATTGTATGCTGCTAGCTGGTTGGTTATATTGCATTCTTTTTCTCTAAGAATGTGCCTAAAGTTGCCACAGAAGCATTTTTGAGGTAACATGCTGGCTAGAACAATTTTTGACATTTCTATAGCCCATATTATTAAACATCAAGACAGAGAGCCTTATCAGGGACAGAATGCTAAATATAATTTTAAATATCAGATTTATTTATTTTTTTGTCTTGGCCACCAATTCCAAGTGCCAGTAATAGCAGGCATTATTGTGCGAAGACAATTATGTTGTATGCCTTGGTTATGCTGCTACAAAGATATGCTCTAGTGAGAAGTATAAATATAGACTGTGTGCATTGTAATATACTTGCTAGTCTATATTCAGGGCTGAAATGTGCTTTCTGCAACCAGGCAAAATATAAGGACACCAACTGTCCAGAAAATATTTATTGAAAAGTCAACACTTTTTCAATGGATTAGCTGTGGAATTAGTATGAGTAGGTATCTGAAATTTTTCACAGTCTTTAGATTCAGAGGATTTATGCTCTTTTTAGGTTTTTATACAGAATATAATTTGGTTTTTTTGTTGGGGATTTTTTTGCTTTTTTGGTTGTTTGGGTTTTTTTTTTCTTCTGCATCTAGGTCTCCTGGCTACGATTCTTTCTGAAAGCTAATTGTAAAAATTCTGTCAAAAAAGAGAAATAGGCTAAGCAGGAATTCATCTGTGACTAGTTTAACTGCAATTTTAGACCAGGAAGAGTTGCTTCGTTCCAGGAAACCGTGAAGGCTGCTTTAGTAGCTGTGTGGAAGGACACACTTCGCATCCCTCTCTCCCTGTCCCACAGCCCTGCTAATGTGACAGCTCTCCCTAAACACTTTCTGCATACGTATTTTGGCCCAAGTGCTTCTCTTCATTAATTTGACTTACTCAGTACCAGCAGCTTTTCATTAAATGATGTTAATTCCCTGGGAGATAAATGATGGAAGTAGGCTAATCTATTCCAGCTTTATTTCTGTTTGTTCATGCTTATGTATTAATTAGTGTTTGACACTTTTTAAAGGCATTTTTGTCTCAATTCTGTCTTAACACTGGATTGCAGTAGATGATTCAGCGAGGCATATTTTACCCAATTCAGTACCATGTGTACATCTGATATATCAATTTTTGTCATTTAAGGAGTCCTGACTTATTTTGTAAGCAAAGGTACCATTTTTTTATATCAAAATGTCAGCACTCTTTTCTAGCATAATGTTGGAAATGTCATTTTTCAAAGCATGATTTATCTGTAGGGCAGACTTTTAAAATAATTTAAAATTCATCATTAACAAACGTTATAAAATTACTACCTTTTTTACCAAACATTATTTTTGCTATGTCTTTCACCACAATGTTACTTGTATTGGGAGAAAAGGGTCAAAAGAAAGACAAAAAGGGCTACTTATTTTTTTTATAATATTATAATTTATTTTCTTATCTTTCTTCATAATTTTTAGCAGATCTACATTGTAATGTTACTTTTGTTAAGTTTGGCAAGAAGTAAAGCATTGTCTTTCTAGTAGCATGAAAAAACAAACTTAAATTATTTTCCTAGGCTCCTCTTTTGGGATTTTCTATTACACATGTATGTCTGCATTGTACTTAATAAAATCTGTTTAAGTTAGAAAAGTTCTACGTTTTGTCAAGTTCTTAGTACTTTCCAGTGGAAGTATTCCTCTTGCACACAGTGTTACACTACTGGTAGTAACACTCTGAGAATGTATTTTAATTATTGATGAGTGACTTCAGCTTTCAAATCTTAAAAATGCATTTAAAACTAGAGCTATGATTCTAGTCATAGCAACAATTTATGCTTTGTCAAATTATTAATCTAATCTTAAGCATGCTTTTGATTAAAAAATGCATATGGTGTTACCGATTTGAATACATGAGAATTTAAACTTTAAATCTCATTGCTATTATAGTTGCTAAAGGTATTGTTTCAGAAAAGATATTTTGAAGGAGGGGACAATAATTATTGTCTTCTCTGATGTATGTAACGCAGACCTCATTTTGACATGTCATGTTCATAGTTACTGTACAGTCTCTCAAACTAAGTCAGTTTAAACAGGGGGAGACTGTTGGCCTTGGAGAGCTAGAAGTAAACACAAATTCAGTGCAAGTGTCTTTGAACGCAGAATATCTTAAAAGTGTTAAAATATTATGGTAGTTTTCAAATTAAAAACTGATTCTGATATTTACATAACTTACTGTAAAACATTCTTTGAAAATAATTTTTAACCTGCTAATCTTTTACTGCATGTGTATATGAGTTACTACCTGATAATGAAAATAATCTACACTTTTTACTAATACAGTGTAGAAAGGAACAGGGGGGAAATTTTTGTCAAGGCTTCAGTCATCTAAGATTTATACAACTGCTTAACCTTTTTCAGTAAGGTTCTTTCTTGCGTGCTTCAACTTGTTTGAGATTAACAATCAGATGTTTCCCATGTTTAGGTTTACCTTGGGTATTTACCTTTAATGTGAAGTTTTATCCTCCTGATCCCTCACAGTTGACTGAAGACATCACTAGGTATGCATAGTTCCTAATTTTAAAATCAAAAATTACTGTTAATTTAATTTGAAGGCCCTATAAAATTTCTTCTTCAGTTTCTGGATGTTGTAACAGGTTTGGCTGTTACTGCAGGTTCTCTTATATCAACTGCTCTTTGGAACGGGGTTGAAAAGGCAGTGAAATTCCTAGCATGTGAAATGAAGGAGTTTGTAAGTCAGCTTTTATTACAAACTAGATATAGTTTTTCATTCACTTTGTCAGAATTTTTCCTACTCTTCAGCTTATTTACACAAGTAATATCGACTCTTAAAAATGGAAGTGAAAATTACTGTGTGGCAATAGTGCTCAAGTAATATAAGCTGTAACAAATTATTAATGGTTTGACTTATTTTAAAATATGCTTCTATGATCACATACATCTTGATAAATTTTGCCATATCTCTCATAAACTTGCCCTTGGTAACACTTTCTCGGTTCTTGTTTTTGTTTGTTTTTTTTTTCCCTTTTCCTTTGTCTTGCAGATATTTCTTGTGCCTACAGCTTCGTCAGGATATTGCTTCTGGTCGACTGCCGTGTTCTTTTGTGACTCGCGCCCTCCTAAGTTCGTACACCCTGCAGGCTGAGCTGGGTGATTATGACCCAGAGGAGCACCGCAGTGACTACATCAACGACTTCCAATTTGCATCCAATCAGACTCAAGAAATGCAAGAGAAAGTAGCTGAGCTACACAAAACACACAAGTATGTCAGACACAGTGGGATTAAATGAAGTAATCATGCTTTCTCATGTTTATGTCAATTTTCTTAAGAGTATGTGTAAAACTGCTAAGCTGACATTACTGTTATTTTGGAAATCTTTTGCGAGGTAACTAGAACCTCTTACTTTCATGTGTTTAAAAATTTCAGTTTGAAAATAGTAGCTTCCCTAAGATCTCAGAAGAGAACTTTTGGAGAAAAATCTTTTCATCTGAGCATATGAATTAGTTTAAGCAACATACAGGTAGAATATTTTGAAAGAGTGAAGGTGGAAATCTCTACTAAATGAATATGATCTGCTCTGAAAGTACACCTTCCCTTTAGGGCAAAAATGTTATTGGTATCTTAGAAACTGAGGTTTTTCTGTGTGTCTGAATTCCAAGATTCTGCTCAGTTTTGATTCTCAGTTCTTTTGTCAATAAACTCAAGTCTTATTCAATGGTTTTAGGGGCCTGACTCCAGCACAGGCGGATTCCCAGTTCCTAGAAAATGCTAAGAGGCTCTCCATGTATGGAGTGGATTTACATCATGCCAAGGTATTGGGGATTGGTTTGGGTTTTTTTTTGTTTTAGGATAGACATGCTTAGTATTAGAGAACATAGTACATATAGATTATTTTAAAAATATTATACTCTCAATTCTTTGGTATAAGCCTTTTATCTCTTGGTCATGATAGTTACTCAGTTTACCGCTCTAACATCCTTAGTATTTATTTTAAATCTAAGTTTATTTAATGCATAGATGTATGTGCAGCTTGGAAATAATATTTTATTTATAAAAGTGGCTAAATACACTAAAAAATGTCATATTTTTGATGCCAAGAGATGTGGGGCCATAAAGTAAAGCTTAAAAGAACACGCAGTTGTTTTAGTAATACCATGACGGTTAAAAAGACAGAGAAGGTCTTGGAGGAAGGTGTTTTTTGGTGTTTTTTACACTCCTCTGGGTAGATCAAATCAAATGTGCATTTCTATTGAGATTTATTTTTTAGTTAAAAACCCAACAAACCAACCTCCTTCTACTCCCTCGCATAGAACTAGAGTCTCAAATCATTAGGAAAATCAATGCATTGTAAGCATATCAGTCCTATATTTAAAAAAGAAAACCAAGACTTTTAAGTACATTGTTTAATTCTGTTTCATATGGAAACAATGTGCACTTGTTTTTGCAATTTTCTGTAGACTTTTTCCTGTGTTCCTTTAGAGGCACTTGAAAGAAATATACTTAATTTTTTATTCATGTATATTAACTATGTCTGTAAAATTTATTCTTTTTTTTTTTTAATACAAGTGCAGCATGGCAGCTCACTTGGTCTGTTGTGTTTTAAGGAACTTTTTTAGAGTTTTGTTGGAACTTCTTTTGCCATAGTGAAGTAACTGCTAGCACTAGAACTGCTCTTTGCCAGGGTCCACTTGCAGCTGTTGGTTGTGCCAGCGAAGGAACTTTTTAATGACAGTGTTGGCATTTTATGTAGTTACTTTGTTGGTGGGGAGGACAAGAGATTCTGCTATTGTGTAGCGGTACAGTATATCAAAGCCTTATCAGTAAGTGATTAGTTTGGTAGCCTGTGAAACTTGCATCAAATGCTGTCAGTGGAACAGAATGCTCAGAAACCTGGCCCAGCAGCACTTTGAAAACATTATGGCCAACTACCTATTACTTCCTATATCTTTACAGGAATAGCAGGTGACTGTAAAAGATCACTGTGATCACCAACTTGTTCCGACTTTCACTGACTGTTTTAAGTGGGAAAGGCCTGTTTTTAATTTTTCTTCTTTTAATATTTGTTGAAATCATTAGTAGCACTCCCACCATGCCTTTCCTTGGTTGTAAGTTGTTGACATAGTCCCTGCTGCCAGAATATTGAAGAATTTCCCAGAACTGTGGCATATGAGTGACAAAGCCATTACTTAGAGTCCAAAGCCTTTCCTATAAAATTATACTTGGCTATTTCTGCTTTAAGAGTCTCATTGTCAGGGTCTTTCAGGTTTGAATATGAAACAAGTCCCAGTTGCGTTATTACCTGAAGGTATGCCAGTGATAATTACTTGTTTGGAATATTATTAAACTGATTTTTATAAAATTGTCTCATATGTGATAGGACTCTGAAGGTGTGGATATCATGCTGGGTGTGTGTGCTAATGGACTGCTCATTTACAAAGACAGACTCCGGATCAATCGCTTTGCTTGGCCAAAAATTCTGAAGATTTCCTATAAGCGAAGCAATTTCTACATCAAAGTCAGGCCAGCAGAAGTAAGTAGTACCTTTCTGTTTTGGTTCTTTGGTGAGATCATTTCTATCCAGCAGAACTTAAGAGGGTTTAATTTTTCTCTTCAAATTCTGCTGATAGTATTAAATGTTGTTTTGATTAGTAAATGCAAACCAAGAAGAAAATCTGTTTTCTTTTGTTAAAAGATGCTATCCTGTAACTTTTTTTTGCATGGAAGCTAGTTACACTGGCCATGTTCTTAATGTCTATACAAGCTCGTGGTCCCAGGGAGAGTCAGCCTGTCTTCCTCGTTGGGTATAGTTCACTAAATGTCAGCGCATCTCGTTGTATGGGTGTAACCAAAGGCTTGACTTGTCCTGTAGGACATTATAATGCTTTCTTGTTAGCTGCTGTCGAAATAGTCAATTCAACTTGCTTTTCAGATACCATTCTAAGTTTGTGGGAGTTCCTGAAGGGAGGGGGTTACATTTTAAACACAATGTAACTGGATATTTTGCAAAAAAAGTTAAGTGAAACACTATAGTGCTTTTTAAAATTGTACTCTAAAATATATGAGGTAGCTTTTACTGTGTGAATAAATGAAACAAAAGAGAAGTCTAAATACCAACAGTGCAATATGAACATTGTAGTTTTATAAGTTCTGGAACACAGAAGTGTTGTTTTTGCACTCACTGATGATGCAGAGATGTAGTATTTTTGCTAAAAACCTATTATATAGTGAGAGCTTAACACTGCATTATGAATCTCAGACTTTTATTAAATCCAAGGAAAGCATGCAGCACAACCTGCAGTACAATTACTTCATGCAGTTTAAAAATAAATACATTGGGCACCTAGTCAGAAAATTAGCAGAGAACACTAAAGTATTGTTGGATTTCACAAAGGAGTCATTAGTACAGCTAGGAAGTGATAATGTGATTATTACCCATCATGACTAAGCTGCCAAGTAGAATTTTATTAAAAGGCTGGAAATTCTGATTTTATTTGTTTTAAAAATCTTATGAAGTCTTATGAGAGGAGAATTACAACTTGTTATGGGAATGGAACTATCTGAACTCTGCCTGCGAGTTAATAACCATCTTAAGGAAATGGGTTAATTTGTGTTTGGATTCTTTCCAGCCAGAACAGTTGGAGAGCACTATTGGGTTCAAGCTGCCAAACCATCGGGCTGCTAAAAGGTTATGGAAGGTTTGTGTGGAACACCACACTTTCTTCAGGTAAGCGGTAATTCTCTGCTTCCCCCACTTTGCCAGGTATGCTCATATCTTTCTTTGAAAGGATATGAGGAAAGTAGAGAAGATTTCCCCTAATTTCTCAGTCCTGTAAGATCTCTTAGAAGACACCCTCCCAATCATTGACCCCAAATTACCAATTCTGAAGATCTCAAGTTCAATGAACTGTTTTATTTTTAAAATATTTTAAAAACTTTCAGAGTGCTAACAGTATGGAACTAAACTAATGATCATATATAAGACTTGCTGAAAGTTCAGCTCTTCAGAGTGACCATCTAGAAAGCCACTATACTCCACTAGCTCTGAGGGCTTGACAGTAATCTTCATTCACTTCACTTCTACACTCAGCGGAATATTCTGAAATGCTTACAGCTGAATTTTTGCGTATTTATAAACTAGGCTGAGGTCAGAGTCATTCTTTAAAGATCAGAGAAGCACTTTAAAAACAGACCAGTGTTTGTTTATATAATAATCCATAACTTTCTCTGAATTTTTCCCTTGATAACTGCTAAACATAGAATTCTAAATTGGTCATTGAAACTGTAGTCTATTTGTAAATGAGCACTTTAACAGTAGACCACAGAGTTGCTTCTCTTTTTACTTCTTCCATTGAAGAGGAATTTTTAAAATATTCACTTAATTTTTATAATAGCACAAACTCCATGAAGAAGTGCATGTGCCTCATGCAGCCTAGGAGTCACAAATTTAGGTTGAATCTGTTATGCACTGAATAGGCACTGAAACAGAGTTTCTTGCTTCAAATGAGCACAGTAACTAGGGTATGTAAAAGGTAAGCTTTCTCCTTAGGCAGCCTGTTCTTTTTATTTTAGAAAAGCAACTGTGTTATAAGGTAGATGAAATCCTGTCTCTGCATACTACTTTAAGCTGAGTATACTTGTTACTTCAAAGAACTTGGGGAATATGACACCTAAGCAGTTCATTACTGGAACTCTCTCATTGGATGGTTTTCAGTATTCAGATTTTCATTGACTATGGAATATTCTTGAATGCAATATTAGAATTTTTGTATCAGTCTCAAAATGCTTAATTCAGAAGCATTTCTTTTTGGAATTCTGATCAAAGTTTTTTTTTTTTTTTTTTTCATGTTTTGATATAATTAATTGCTTAGGTTTATTAAGCTACATCATCCACCATTCTATTTTTTTAAATTTGAAGTCTGTGTTGGCTAGTGATGTCTGTTACCACAAATAGCATGCAATTCTGTCTGCAATTAAAAGCTTATCCATTCTTCAAATAATTAATGCAGTCGTTTTCTTTGCTAGGAAACTGTATTTCCTAATTTTATAGTAATAAAATGGACCTGAGTAGGGAAAAAAGAAATCTTATGGAAGCCAAAAATCCTAAACTGAGAACTACCATTTGCAAATATAAGTTTCCAAGAGTGTTAATACATATTAGATAATCTTACTGCAGAAATTCTGACGTAAAAAAAATAATTGGATTTTATTCCAATCAGAAGTGTCTTTTCCTAACCAGGAATGACATTATAATGAAAATTATGTAACAAATACTTGAACTGTTCTATAAAATCCATATACTCCACTGATGTCATCAGACAGAAAATCCTCGAAACCTCTCATCCTGATTTTAAAACAGTAAAATAAATCCAGCTCTATTTTTCTCCAAAGATGAAAAGCAGAAAGCAATTGCTACAGTCCAAGAGTGTGTTTAAAGCTTGTGTATAATACCACAGAAAATTGTATTCAATCTAGGTGTCCATTTTTAGCTTACAGATCTCTTAGCATGTCCTATATAACATGGTAAGATTCCTTGTGTTGCCTTTTGCGATGTTTCAGTTTTTCTCTAATAATTACATTAAGATCCATCTTCTTTTAACTTATGGAAAATTCAGACAGCATATGAAGTTATTTATAAAAACTTTTAATTAACTATATTGAAAATAACATCCTAAAGGTATTAGATTCACTTGTATCAGCTCAACCTTATAGGATTCCAGTAACATTTTCAAAGAGCAACAACCTGCGTTAAGAAAAACAATCAGACTATGTATCTATTAATTATCTATTAATCTTTTGAGGTAAGCTTAGCCTGCAACTCTGAATCTTAACCAATGGCTGCAGAAACATGCTTATAATTCTGCTTTATTATGTTTTATTTGAAATTTTCACGATTGCTTCTGTGTCTCCCCAGACTGTCTTAAAATGGTAAATAGTGAAGAATAGTCTTCAGTTACTTTATGTAATTAAGCTTATAATACAGAAAAATCCATTCAAATTCCTTTAATCAGGAAGTAATTAGTTCTCTTGTTTTTTCCACATTAAAAGATTAAAAGTTTATCTCAGCAGGGTAGAAGATAAAAATGGCAGTTAATGCTGTAGCCTTGCCAAGACTGGAAAAGAACAGAAAGAACCTTGGAAAAACCCTCTTAGCTTTCTTCCTCTTAATGCATAATGCACTCTCTCTTGGAAATAATGTGGAGAAATAAATTACCACAAAGATTGTGTAAGGCTGTTTTACAGAAGAAATGAAAGTGAAGCTCCAGATACTTGTGATTATATGTGGCCTCAGTGCAGAAGGGTGGAGGAGTCTGTCTTGCATTCTGTTTTCTTTAAAGATGTGTTGGAACAGATTAGGATTCAGGTGCGTGCATATGCATCTTAGGCATACAGGGTCGGGCCCTTCTGGCTAGCACTATGACAAAGCCATAAACATCCTCTCTTAGAGAAAATGGTAACGTTCTACCTGGCTCACCGTTCTTTATCCTAAGTATCTGTAAATTCTTCAGTTCTGCTGAAATATCTTTAAGAGTGACTCAGAACCCACCACTGGATACTGTCTTAAGGTATGTTGGATCAGATTCCACTGACACAGATATTCCCTGTGCAAATGGTAGAACAAAGTCAGCATAATTTTAATTCTTGCTTGCCCATCTGTGCCATCTTAAGCACAAAGGATGCAGTAGTTGCTGGTTCTGCTTGAAAGAAGAGGATGTTCAGTGGGCTTCTCGTTCTTTGCAGATCCTCAAGTCAAAAAGCCTTATCTGTAATAGTCTGATGGTTTTATGCAGAGGGAGAATAGGCCATGGCGATTGCCATGCTGGGTGAGCATGTATTTGCAGCACTACTTTTGATCAAAGGAACAATATCAAAGACCTTTCTAAAGAGGCTGAGACTGGGAAGTGTTCCTGCAGTGATGACTGTTTATCCTATCAGCAAGGATGGCACTGGAACAAACGATACCATCAGTGTTAAAGCTGATGGCTTAGATTTCAAAAACAAAGTACATGCAATGATGGTGAGATGAATAAGAGCTTGAAGTCCTCATATTGAAGGAAAATCAGGGAGGTATAGAGGACCTGTCTCTTTAAACTCATGTGGTGTCAACAACTGGTGGAACAAAGCAGAAGCCCTCATAGCAAATTCTGCCACATTGTTTCTTAGACTTTCTGGTATTAACACTTGGGTACAAACATACCTACCTCACATTAGCAGTACTCGTAATTTAATCTCTCTTTCGCCCTTTTCATTAAACGCTCCCTCTCCCTCCCTTCCTCCTTATATCCAGCAAGCATAAGCTTACACAGACCTATAAATGACATTGTAAAGAAACTGAAGTCTAGATCTAACACGGGTCACAATACTCCAGCTGTCTCAATCTTTTTCTCATTTGATACCTCCTTCTACGCAGCTTGGAGATGCCATTCCCTAACTTTGAGGAATAGCAGTTGCCATATTAGTACCTCAGAATATAGGAAGGACAGTGGAAGTGGGATATGTAGTTTCTACTATAAGTAACATTCTAAGGGGAGACATCTGAGGGGTATTCTGTGTGGACCTATAATGGCTTCACCTTTCTAGAAAAAATACCATTTAACCAAGATAGCATGAAAAGATAAGTCTCCCAGATGATTAGTCATACTCTGGATAATGTGGTGGTTATCAGCATCAACTTAAATTCCAATTGCAAATAATAAATAACATGCATTGTTTTAGAAGTTCTTCTCAGAGCTTATTGGTGGAATCCTTTCTAGGAGTGCACAAGTCATGCATGGTGAACTAGAGTTGAAACATAATAAGTAGCTTTGAAGTATCTGATTAAATACATAAAATAAAGCCTTTTTAACTGATTTTCCTCATATTTACTTTTTAGACTTGTGTCACCAGAACAGCCTCCAAAAGCAAAGTTTCTAACCTTGGGCTCCAAGTTCCGCTACAGTGGTCGTACGCAAGCACAGACACGGCAGGCTAGCAACCTCATAGACAGACCGGCTCCCTACTTCGAGCGTACTTCAAGCAAACGTGTTTCTAGGAGCCTTGATGGAGGTACAAAATTTGACTGACTTCTTCAGTGTAACGGTTACATTATGTGTTGTCACTCTGATGTGACAAGTTTTCAAAAATGCTGACATTATGAATAGCCAGAATGTCAATTGACAAATGTATGGATTTCAGTTTCTGATGAGTGATGTGAGGAGCCAGCTTGTTTACCTGTCAAATTTGGGTGACCTAAACCATAAGCTAAATCACTGTCTAAATTGCATGGTACTGCTGTGAGTGTATGGAGGGGTCTATATTGGACATACAGCATCTGTTCACTACTCATATCTGTTTTATGGAACAGGCATGCACTATATGCTGTTGATTAGAACTGTTTGGTCAGCGGCATCTTTTGGGCTCTAGGTTGACCTGAGTGCCTCTCTACACCAAACAGAAAAGGCAGAACAAGTTTTTCTTCTTCTAATTTTCTATCATTTTCTTCCATATATTGTTATCCTAGTATATTTATTAGTTACTTCTGTGTTTAGTTAACAAATTTCATGTTGCAGTTGTTTGAATAGCTAAAATTATTGTGCCATTACTGATGTTTGGTCTCTTTGAGCAGAAATACCTTCTGGTTTCCTTTATTGGAAACAGGCATGCTTTCGAAAGGCAAGTATGGCAGCAGTATGTGAGAGAGGTGTAGAATCACATGTTTTAGTTCCTGTGCTTCTTTTGGCTAGAAACAATTTGATTTCTGCCCAGCTCTTGGAGAGTGTATCAGCAAGCCTTTCTGGGATCCTTTGTGCATCATCTGAAGAATACAGAGGTGTATGCCTGTGTGCTCAGGCCTAAACTTTCACTCTTATAGAACCATCACAGTCAAAATTTTGAGCATCATGAAACACTGCTCTTTGTTTTCCTTTTTTTTTGCCCCTTAATTATGTTTGGTTTCATCTCAAATGAAACTGGCTATTCCTGGCAGCATTTAAGGCATCTTGCTGGTGTTGCCATCTGCAGGCTGTAATAGTTTTAAACTGTGTTCATTCAAAGTCAAACTTAAATATTGTTTTTTCTTCAGGCAGTAGTCCAGATGTAGGCTCATACTGTGAGTGTACGCTTGAAGTGAGAAATCCTGTAGAGGCTTCGCTTGCACTCTGCCTCTCCTTTGTGCCATTGTTCCTCCCAAATACCTAGAGTAGTATACTCATCCTTCTAAGAATTACTCTTGCTCCACTCGTACCTTGCTCTCACTAGAGGGACTGCAGCATGCTGGAGGAATGGGCTGAAAGAAACCTTATGAAATTCGACAAAAATAAATGCAAAGTCCTGCATCTGAGGAGGAGTAACACCGTACAGCAGTACCTGCTGGGGGACCAACTGCACTGAAAGCAGCTTTGCAGAAAATTGTCTGGGGACTCCCACTGGACAGGTTGAACACGAGTCAGTGGTGTGCCCTTGCAGCAGAAGAGGCCAACTGTATCCTGGGCTGTATTAGCAAGAGCCAGCAGATTAGAAGAAATAATTATTCCTCTCTATTGAGTACTTTGTGAAGACCATATCTGGAGTGAAACACATATCTCTGCCCATCTTTGGGCTCCTCAATATGAGATGGGCATTGACCTATTGCAAGGAGCCCAGTAAGGGCCACTAAGCTGCCAGAGAGCTGAGGGCCCATGGTATATGAGAAGGTGAGGGAACTGTGGTCTTTCAACTTTAAGAGAAGGCTGTAGTGAAATATTGTTTTCTACAGCTACCTACAGGGAAGGTGTAGAAAAGATGGAGCCACACTTTTCTCGGAGATCCCCAGTGATAAGGCAGTGGAGAGTGCCTGCAAGTTGAGACACAGCAAATTTCTGTTAGAAATAAGAATTTTTTGTTTGATTAAAATATGCTTAAAACTCAATTGGAGACATCTCTGAGCAACCTGGTCTAATTGGACCTGCTCTGAGCAGGAGATTGGACTAGCTGACTCCCAGATGTTCCTTCCAACCTAAATTATTCTGCGATTTGTCAAAAGTTACTTGTGGAACTTGAGGGATGCATAAGAAGAAATGCTTGAGCTTAAGTTTCAGAACTTACTACTAAAGAGGCCCTGAAAGCCAAACATCCCAAATCCCACATTTGCCATTAGCTGGCCTTGGCTTCTCAGCAGTTTAAGGGAGTCTCTAATGTGGAGGTGGGACTGATTTCAAATGAGGATATCCCTCAAAGGTGCTCCAAGAAACACCTCTTCCTCTCAACTTCCTGCATCTTGGCTTTATAAAGCAAAGACATACGGAGGTGTTACAGAAGATTGCTAAATGAATTAAGTTTATATCAAAGTTGTGTTCTCCTGTATTGCATTACTCCTATTTTGACTGAGATAAAAAAAAGCCATCCTGCTCATTAATCCTATTATGCTGAATTAAATACGAGGAAAAAAAAAAAACAAAACTTAAGGCCTTTCACTCTCCTCTGCTTTGACTATATTCAAGTATACCCATTCAGTATTTCCTCCTTCCATTTTTCACAAGCATATGGGGAGGAAAAGTCTTACTTTCACTGAGCTGTTGTTTCTGCAGTTTTGCTTAGGTTACAGAATAAAACACTATGACAGTTACATGCATAGCTATTTCTGTATTACATTAAAACAGTCCTCTCAAAATAGTGAATTTCCACAAAACACTGTTGCCCGTTTCTCTCTTTAGTTATGCTGATTTACACAGTTACAAGAACAGTACCTTCAATTTCTCTTCCACGACTAATCAGAAAGTTAATAATGAAATACCTACCTGATATTGTGAGGTGTTTTCCCCTTGCATAGAAAGTGCAGATTATATGACAAGGGTACATGGCTGTTCATATCAGTGCAATGAGAGCCATAGACTTTTTGCAAAACCAAGAAAATGAAAAATATTGTATCACTCAGTACCTAGCCTGTATTGCTCATTGCTGACATCGCCATAAAATCATTTTGTTAAGAAGTCTTAAGAACAAAATGTTCCAACTTATTCCAATTAACCAAAATTTTCTTCTCTAATAGCTCCCATGGGTATTTCAGACCAAGGCGTGCTAAGAGACTTCCCTGCTACTGGAGGGCAGGCTGCTGGAGGTAAAATCATTGACATTGAAGCTGCTGGTCAGGCCAAGTTAAAAGAAGGTGACAGAGAAGAAGATGGAAGCCCAGTCAAAACTCCACAGTTAGAATTGACTCAGGATGGAAAGGTATGGCTGGTTTTCACAACAAAATTATTTGTTCATGTGGTGTGTGTCTGTGTGGTTATTTTAAGTGCCTGTCACTTCTGAGCATCATACAGAATACCATGTTAAAATATTAAAGGAAAACTGTCAAGTGCTTTTTGTAGGTTTAACTTAATGTAAGTGTATGTATGCAAAAGAGAATACAAACTTCTGAATGGCATAGACCTAAGGTTTCTTTTTTGGCTATAAATTTTATTTGAATTCTGAGTAAGCTTGCATGAGCTCTTGAGAAAAGTGTTTCAAAGGGTAAATAACATTTTATTAATTTCCCTAGTTTGTTTGACTTAAAAAAAAAAAAAGTTAGTATAGCAATAGATGTGCACATTCTACAAATTTGAGTATATTATAACTGTATTTAATTACCATAGGTACCAGTGTTGTTTTAGTAGCCATTGCGGAATTATTTTATGCTTTAAAAACTTGTATGTTGCCTGAGGCATAGACCTCTGTGAAAAGCTGAGTACTTTGGTCTGTTCCTGTTGCAGGCAACCATTTACTCATCTTGTTTGTTTGAGCCACTAGGGGAGCAGGTCAGAAAATTAAATCTAGATCTTGTACGATTTGATGTAAAAATTTCCTTCCAATGTGTCAGCTAAAATCTGCTGGTTTTATCTCTTGGAGATAATTTCTTTTTCTGGCTGTTCTCCAGAGCTTGCTTTCATATTTAAAGAGTAATTTTGTTTTCAAATATTTTTGCAAGTTAGCTGCCCCTTTGGTGCCTAGGACACTGCTGAGCTTCTCTGTGCAGTTCAGATGTTCCCTCTGCATTCAGGTGCAGGAAGGGAACACATACTAACAGTTGTTTTTTTTTTTTTTTTTTTTTTTTGTTGGCTGACAAGTTGAAATAATTTTGAATTAGCCTAGGAAAAAGGCACATACAGAGTTTCTTTATGGGAGAAAAATGGTAAAAGAAATTGCTGTGTTTTGACTTCGGGCTTGGTAAAATGTTGATACTCCCTTGTTTTCAAAGTGGCAGCATCTTTCAACATTTTAATCAAAAGAAGGAGGAAAAAAAAAAGCAAAAAAAAAAAAAAGTATTTTGGGAAGTTGTTACAGGAAGCTGTTCAGTAAGGTTTTGTTGCACATGCCAATACTGTGAACAGCTTGCTTTCCCCCCCAAGCACAGATACTTCTTTTCCTTTCTGACTCTCTTTAAGTCCTAGTGGAAATGGTTATAAACCCAAGAATCAAAGTGCCAGCTTGTCTTTCGTGTGCTGCACTGTCCCCTGACCTTTCTGCCAAAGCTTTGAATGTCTGTCCGTTTCCATCTGCTGTGACTATTACAGTTCAAAAGTGCACAGTTCTTTACAGCCTGAGAACAAAACATTCGGATTGGGTTCCTTTCATAATCCACAGAAGTAAACAAGTTGGCTGCTTGTAAAACACAAGGGGATTTCTATTTTATTTAGCATTTTTGTTGCATTAGTAGAGCTATCCCTGCTTCTAAGTAAAAATTTTCACTAACTAATAATTTCTCTTTTTTTCCCCTTTTCTTGTGCCTTCAAACTTACATTTTGTTGTGCTTTCATTTTCCACTGTGCACAGAATTTTTTTCTTCAGCTCACTCACGTACACCTATCATCACTACCCATCCATTCTGTGTCATCCCATCTCACAAATCTGTCACCTGTCCCTGAGATGGACATGCTTTCAGATATTTCAGAGGAAGATCCCTTTGGGGAGCCCCTCCTTACCATCCCAGGCATCTCAGAGTACAATTCCATGAAAGAAACACCAGATCATAATAAAAATGAAATAGTTTCACAGAATAATATCTTTGAATCTGTAAGACCCGTAGCTAGTCAAGGCTCCACTGCTATGGAAGGGAAAATCCATACAAATGACTACAAAAGCAGTGAGTTGTGTGTCTCATTCAGCTTTATCAGATGCTTTTCTTTTAATTTCCATTCGCTGCTTGATGAGGATGGTTATATTACTTTTCCTAGCCTTCCTGATGTTTGCATCTCCTTCCTTCCACCTGGCCTTCAGCACTATATTCCTATTACCTCTCCTTCCTTCATTCCCTCTTTTCTCCTTATCTTTGTGCTGCTTCTGTCTGCTTTCCAGTCTATTCCTTTTTCACTCACGTTTTCCCTTCCTCTTGCTCTGTCTCTCTGTTACCTGGAGCCTAAGGTGACTCCCTTTAGTGTCCCTAATAACATTAACCTGAATGACAAAGCAGAGGAAGAGAAGGTGTGTAATTTTGCAGCTTAAATGTTGGCACTTGCATGTAGTTTTTATGCTTGTTCTCCCAGAGGCTTGCTCAGTTTTGCACACTGCCTAGTATAGGGATATGTCTATATACATATCTGTATGTGTGTGTGTGTGTGTATATATATATATATACACACACACACACACCCCCCCTATATCTGTATTTTTCTAACTTTTCTCATTTGTGAAAAATTGCCACTGCAGGATTTTTAGTCAATAGACAGCTGGCTGTTCTTCATTAATTCCTACAGCATGCATAATGTCATTAGATTCCACAGATACTGAGCTACAGCTAGAGTTGCTTTGTAGTCCAGACTATTCATGAGGACATAAATCTGAATACTGAACGTGCTGTGTAATAATAGATATATTATTACTTGTTACTATTTGCAAGTTGTACTTCTTGCACTATCAGTTTGTGTTAAAATGCATGTCTCCTGTGTGCATTGACTGGAATGCACATCTCCAAAGTTGTGTTTAGATCTGTAAAATGAAATTCCTAAGAGCTAAATTCAGAAAATTGTGAATGCTCTAAAATCAGCTTTTTTGTTATTCCATATTTTAGATGTTTCTGCTCTGCAAGGGTGTGTGCAAAGTTGAGTCAGTCCAAGGCGCTTTTTTTTTTTTTAGGTGCTTTTATTAATCTCTAGCAGCAGTTAAGGTGGAGACTGATTTTGATCATTAGCTGGGATTGCAGCTTGTGTCAGACTTTAATCATGGGAGTCTGAACAGTCTTTGAAATACGCAGTTAAAGTTGCTGTACAGAAGCCTCAGTCATATTAACACGTTGCTCTAATCATCTGGAGGGTTTGACAAAATGCCTCTTTTCCCTATGTCTGCTGTGCGTGTACCACTAGAAAAAGGTGGTTTATTTTGATCTTTAAAGAAAATGTGAAACCAAATATTACAGAATCAAAAAAGAGGCAGGCCTGTTCAATGTTACATTTAACAAACTTTGTTAAACTGATTAAATCAATGCAATGTACATATTAAAAACATGTCATTAAAAACACCAATCTGAGTTTAAAATAATGAAAAACATGACTTTAAAGACTTTCTCAATTTTTCTGAGACCTAATTCAATCCATCATTTGTAACAAAAGGTTGCAGAAAAGAGAACTCTAAATAAGCGAGAAATTAATAAAAAAGTGGTATGTGCCACATCATGTGTGCAATCACACAGAATCCCCAACATAACAGTATGTGCAGTAAGTAAATCCCTCTTCAAATTTATGTACTTGCACAGTGTTGACTTCTAAATGCATCCTTTCCCAAGATTAGCAGTTGATATTTGTGCCCGTAGAAAGGCTGGGAAGTGGTTTGCTTTTTACAGAATGCTGTTCCTTAAGGCATTCAGAATACTTGTAGGTAAGATAGGAAGATTAGCTATCCTTTCCAACGGAGTGCATTGCAGTTTGACGAAGAATATATTCACCTAAACGGGGGGATGGGGTGCAAATAGCTCATCTCAAGACAGTAACAGTCTTAATTAAGAGAGTAGTAAATACAGTATTTAGGTGTTTGACTTGAATCTTAGGCTCCCTCACCAAAAGAATTCATGCATTAGATTCCATTTTCCCATCAACTTGTGGCAAAGTCTAAGGTGCTTGCTGTAGAAATTATGCATATCATTTTTTTAAAAAAATATTATTTATTCTTTAATTTCCATTTGGGAAAGCACTGAAAAGTACAGCAAGAAAGGGACATATTTCAAAACTTCCATTTTTCATGCCACTTATGCCAAATATTGCTTCAGCCATTCTACAACAATGTAGGTGAAGGAAGACCAAAGTCGCTTAATAATTCCAACATCTGGGCCAAAACAGTAAAGGTCTGTAAATACAGCACGCTTTGCAGCATTTACAAAGAGATGAAGCCTCTGTGTTATTCTGTAACCGTATGTTAACTGTTCCTTTCCCTGATAATTTGCCACGTGCTCACATAGGTGGAATCTGATGCGGAGGAAGCAAAACAGAAGGTGCATGGTTGGTTTTTTACAATTAAACCTGGTGGTAGCTACCTGCCTTGTTAGCACCCTAAACTTTCTGAGCATTTAATCTGATTGGAGCCTTTTCACTTTACCATTTTATTTCCTTTATTTAACTGCCTGATTCTAAGGTTCTTTTTTATTTACTTGTGGTACGTTTTATGTTCATTTTGATTATTTTTTTTTGTGTGTGTGTGGCTTAATTTCACAGAGCAATTCCTTGAGAGTAGACGGGGAAAATATTTATGTCAGACATAGCAATTTAATGTTGGAGGTTTGTATATAATATAAGAAACACTTTCCCTTCTCACGGGCTGCCAGGCTGCATGGGATGGGAAGTCACTTGCAGGCTGTTTCGGACACAGTGCATGAAGTGCATGGGGGAAAAACAGCTTGGAAATGTTGCATGTTATAATTCTAGTTTCTGAGTTCAAATTAAAAAAAAAAAAAAAAATCAAAACAAACCAAAAAAAACCCTCAGTTTGAATGCTGAATGAACATTTTGTATATTTTTGCTAGATGTTTTCAAGGTGGCAACTGGGAATAATAGCCCTATTTAGATAAAGCAAACACGTGGATCTAATTCATAATCCTAAATGGGATTTTTATACATTACTCCTCAATGTGTGCATCTTCTGTTGAGCAGGGTTTCTAGTTTTCACCATTTTAATCAAACTGTATCAAATACATTATCTGAATAAATTGAGTTAGTAAGGAACAAGCAGAGATAGAAGTATGGATAAACTAATTCTGGTTATGACACTTACTGATTTTAGGAGCTTTGAGAAATGAAGATCAGGTTTTTAAAGGCAATGTTTAGATATGCTTCTGAAATCTTTGCCTTATTTTTTCCCTTTTCAAATGGAAGTAATTCTTGCTTCCTAAAGGTTGGTTTTCATTGAAGATGAGCAACAACAAAGAGCTTTGAACAGTAGTGTAGTGGTCACTGAAGTAGAGATTTTTATTACAACAATTTCCATATAGTCTGTTAATCTAGATTATTTAATTGGAGACTGTCTGTGGTTCTAATCAGTGTCATTTAACTGTGGTTAATAACATAAATTAGTAAGTGAAGAAATTTTAGAAAATCCTACTTCTGTCTTTATTTTGTTCGTCCAGATGGGGCTATAAATAATTCCCTTTGTCACAAAAGCTGTATTTTTAAAAATGATTGGTTTTGTTCAGTAATAAGGAGATGTATGGATCGCAGTAACCCGACTAATATGTTCTTTGGCTTTTTGCAGCTTTTGATCATTATTGAAACTTTGCTTCTGTATAACTCACTAAAGCACTGAAAGTGTGCATTGCATAACTGTGCTTTGATCAAGTCCAAGAAACGTGCCTTGTGTCAAGCCAAGACAGGTTTGCAAATCATGACATGATTGATAGGAGCTTCAGTTGTGTAATGGAATGCCTTTGGCATATGGTTCTACTTCACTGAGGAAATACTTTCTTTAGGGGGATGTATTTAATGTCTTGTTTGTTAGGCCCAGGTTAAAAGTGAAGCATTGGTCCTGTGACAATACGAACGTATTGAGATGCCAGAAGGGGAGAGGTTCTTAGAGTTCAAAGTTCATGTGTGAATATTTGCAGAATTAGGACATAGATGTGCTATGGGGCTGAACTGTTACTGGGGCTGAAGATGCAAGTGAAAAGAACTTAGAAACGAATAACTTTGTATTGGATTTGGATTTTTGATGACTTAAGATGGAGTGTCTTTGCGTTGTCAGCACTGACAATGAAAATCCTAACCAAAATGTTAAAGTGAAATTTCAAAATGTTCTGTTACAAAGTATATAAAGACTTTGTACAAAAACCAGATGCTTTACCTAAATTATTGTATCTGATTACATTCTTTTGATAAAACATTAATAGGTATGTCTACATTGATATTATGCCACTTTAATCTTCAGTCCTTTCAATTCTGTACTAAAAATGGATCAGAGGCTTAAACTTGAACTCCACCACAGAATATTGAAAAAATATTCTTGTGTTAGAATGTGCGTAACCAACATAGGCTTGCAATGCTGGAAGGAGGATGGATTATGGAAGCAATGTGAAATCTTCTAGTCCCACCAAAGCCCAGCATTGTATTTAAAGGATAATGAATTTCCAAGATAAATAAGCGAACAGATTTTTGCCTACTTGCCGGAACAGTTATGTTTCTGCGTAGCTCCTAATCCTTAATGTCTGCTCCTGTATCTGGTATAAAGGGACAGACTGGTTTGTAGGTGCTGCGGCTTAGCCTCAACGGCCCAGCATACATTCTAATTCGATGTGCACGCTGTGGTGTCCCCTTTGGCACTTGCCTGTGGAGGTGCAATTTGGAGAGAGCATCTTTGGTATTGTTGTGCACAAAAACTATTCCTACTTGAGTGCTGTGTCTGCTGTCAGGGTCTTAAATGTGGAATTGGCAGATACCAGGCTTTAAGTCTTTAGATTCCTCTTAGATATGATTCTTCTAGTAAGTTTAAGCCCACATGACAGGCACAATGAGTAGTCCCTCTGAAGTTAAGCAGGTGTTAGTTGCTTGCATCTTTGGCCCTGTGGTATTGTCTTCACCGAAGTAAGTATTTTTCACGGAGCTTCTAATATCAAGAAGGATACGTTTTTATAATGCTTCTTGGGTTAGACTATTCTTTTTTTCAGCAGCCTTCAGTAACATTAGTTGTGCAATATCTCAAAATGCTTGCTTCTGTGCTTACAAATTTTAGATGCAAGCAACTACTGGAAATTATTCCTGTTTCACAGGGCTAGTATTTTCGTGTTTCCTATGAAAGTAACCCTCTGTTAAATAAACATGCACAGCATTATTTTTACTTTGCCTTAAAATATGGAAGAATCAGTGTATGAGTGGCCCTTCTTTACAAAAAAAAACCAAAACAAAACCCCAACAAAATAATATTAGTTCCCTTTATAGCCTTAAACTTTTTTATTTTAAGGCACTCCAAAGAAGAGTAGCTCTTCAGACACAAGGCACTTTCCTTGGTTTGGTTTTTTTTTTTCTTTTTCTTTTTTTTTTTTTTTTTTTTACAGTTAAGTTTGTTTTTGTTGTCGTGTTTTGTCCTACTTTGTTTTACGTTGCGGGTTGCTAGGACCTGGATAAGACCCAGGACGACTTACTGAAACATCAGGCTAGCATTAGTGAGCTCAAGAGAAATTTCATGGAATCCACACCTGAGCCACGCCCAAATGAGTGGGAAAAGCGGCGTATCACACCTCTGTCCCTACAGACACAAGGGGTATGTCACTGCAGACACTTGTCCGCATGCGTTTCCATACAACCCTGTATGTAATAGAGTCAATGCAGTTTGTCCTTTAGATTAACACTTTCTGTGGCTAATGTAATATTTGTTTATACTAAGTATACATTAACTTTTTGCCAATTACCATTGGACCTGACTTTAAATAATGTGTCGAATTTTATTTTTCTACAAGAACTGCATTACAATCACTAGAAAAAAAAAAATGAGGCAATGGCAGTATTTTCCTGTGTGTTAAGGACAGCTTAAATCTCACTCTGATTTACACAGATTGATGGGAGATAACTTTTCAGTGACAATAGAACTTTTCTCTCCTTTTCCTTCTCTTTAACTCTTCACAGATAGCTTGTTCATAAGCACACACACAGCCTATGTATTGTTTCAGAAGGACCTTATATGTTAATTTACAGTGTTGACTTCTTTAGGACATATTTAATGTAGTTGTTAAAATTCACTCACCTTAATCTCCAAAAGTCTGTAAAATGTATTTACCTACTTTTTCTATGTATCTCCCTCCTGACCATACTTTAAAACAGCAGTTTGGAAAATGATTTTCTACAAATATCATCCTGAATGCTTGTGGCAAGAAAACTAGCCAAATAAATTTCTCTTGCTGTTGTGAAACTTTTAGTTTTATGAGGAGTTATTTGCTGCTTATTTCATAGAGTAAAAGAGCAAATCAGTCTTTGAAAGCAATCAATTTATCTTCCATTGTTATCCTTTTCTTTCACTACTGTTTCTACCCTTCCCTCCTAAATCTATTATTATCCTGTCCCATTAAATACTTTAATATTCTTTTCAGTCCCCAGAGAGGTGAACTTTCAATTAAGCTTGCTTGATGCTATCAAATGATTTTTGTTAATAAGACATTATTTCATAAGATACTTAAGCAATCTGAACTGTGAGTGTATGCATAGATAATACAGTCACTGACTGTATGGATCACTTCTTTAATGACTGTTTTGTTAATTTATTATTACTGCCAAGAAATTATTCCTCAAATTTCTGAGTAGTACCTGAATATTTCTACGCATAGTGGTATACGCATAGGTACAAATGCTGGTCAAATTTCAAATGTCCACAACACATTGGTTGATTTAATAGCTATAAATACCTTTTTGGTTAAAACAGGAATTTATGTAAAAGTGTAACTTAATTTTTGTTATGTGGTTATGTGTATTTTCTGTGTGGATTTCTTTGTATTTACCTTCAAGCCTCTGCAAGTTCTTTTAGCTCTGTGGGGTTTTTGACTCATCTAGTATGTTGTGTCACTTTCAGATGGTTTGGTTTTATGTTTACGTATCATGTGTGTCTGTCTCATTGCTTGTTGATTTACACTGGTTTTATAAAATGAAAACCAAATAGAAAAAAGGAGACCACATTTTCCAAGTGAAAACACTGGCTGGGAAGGAGAAGCAATGGACTGCAATGCCATGGATTACTGGAGCAAAACCAGAGGAAACTGATAAGGTGGCTGCCCTGAAACCTACTGCCTTTTTGCTGTATCTGCTGTGGGCTAGCTTTGGACACTTCTTTCTTTTTCTTTTCTTTTCTTTTTTTTTTTTTTTTCCCCTGATGGAGATAACTCTTTTTAAGCTAATACTGAAAAGAGAAAGTTGAGTTGTAAACCAACATCTGTGTGTATGTGTGTGTATATACACACATATATGAATGCCAGCAAAATTCTGCTTAAACACCAGACTATCTGTGAAGTTCTAGATGGCTACTATTTGAAAAGAAAACCATTTTTTTCACCAGAATATTACTATATTTTATGTAACTAGGATGGCAGCAGAACATGTATTTCCGTTTTATACGGAAATAATTGTCTGCAGTAATTTTCACGCTTCACACAATAATTTTTGCTTTTCATGTTCACCATGTAATCATTATTCAAATCAATAATTCTGTAGAAGTAGCTTAATTTCAAAAGCCACCTGGTTTTGAGTACCTGTACTTCTGTGCCTCTCTCTTCATCCAGGAGAAGAGGAGGGTTTTCTCCCCCAAAAGCTGGTTTAACATCTGTGCAATGAGAAGCACTATTTAACCAATGGGACTACCAGCAGTGTGATAGTGATGATGGGTGGCAATTGTGGTGCTGCTTTTTTACATCACTTTTGGAACATCTTCTACCACCTAGGTATTGGGACAGAAATAGGAAGATGTAAAGCTGTCAGTCTTATTTCAGTAACATACATAAATGTGAGGTTTGGGAAAAGTGAATTTCCATCCTGAATTATTTGTGGATGGATGTGGGGAATTTTGGGTTCGAGTGTTTTGCTACCCCCAATATATAAACTTGCTGGTATTAGTAGACTAATACATTGCTCAGTCCTGTTCCTGGACTGTGTATTTCCTTGCCTGTCTTTAGGATAGTTGGACAATAGATAAGAATAAAGCAGGGGTACCACTGCTAATACTCTTCTTTTCTTCCTTCTTTTGCTCCAGGGAAGATACTTGCAAATGAGTAATTTTCTGTGTATGAGAAATGTTATTTTGAGTACATCTCATTTGTGATGCAATACTTCTGTATCACCATTCTCCCACCAATGCACAGCATCTGTGACTTAATTATAACAGAAATTGTGACACATTGATATCTGTGTCACAAATAAATATGTGAAATGTTGTTATGTTATGGATGCCCACTATATATATATAATATATATATATTTTAATCCATTCTCTGCCTCCCCCTACTTGTAAACAATATTTCATGTTAGTGTATATGACTACATAACAGAAGGAATTTGACAGGAATTTAAACATCTTCACAAGCTGGTACATTACAACTACAGTACTTTGATGAAAAGTGCCAATTCCATCTTATATATTTAATCATTTTTACTAAATGCCACCTCAGGGAACAGGGGTTATGTTATCAAACAAATGGTGTGATTGGGGTTTTCCTTTTAAAAATTAAAAGACCTAAAAATTTGAAGGTGGTAAAATGCAAAAACATGGGTGACATGTGCCTGTCTTTCATTATATGCGTATGTGGGGAGAGAGAGATATGCACACAGTCTGGCCACATACCACATAAAGATTTCCCCTGCCCCCGCCCACCCCCACCTTTTTTGCCTTTTTGAGTGGTTAGAAAACATGTGGTACCAGAGTATGGTAGCAGGAGCATCATGAACACTTTTGCGTTTTGATGTAATATGTTAATAGATGAACATTTGCTGGGTGCAGGAAGCTAGGTAAAGGAAGTGGGGGAGAGGAGCACATTGCCCTGATGGATACTGAATGTTGCCTGAGGGCAGATTTAATACCTTGCATTTCCATTAAATTTTCTTAGCCACCTTTGAAATATACTTTAAATGTTATTGAAAGGAAAAATACATAGGGGTTCTTTTTCTTTTCCTTCTCTGTTCTTCTGCATGCCATATGTGTGTAGTATATGCACAGTAGCATGGTGTAACTTCAATGTCAGTTCTGATTCTGCATTGCTACTCTCACGGTGAGTCCGCACGGACTGCGGTTGTCTGCGTGGCACCTTGGCTTCCCTCCTGCCCGTGCTTCTGCTGTGGTTCTCTGTCGTACCGTTTTCTAAGGCAGAAATGTATCTTACTGAATGCTGTCAAAGTGTGTGTTGTGTCCGTTGGGTATTTGTTACATTATTGGCTTTTTACTTCAGCTGTTTTTACTTCAAACTTACTATAAGAGCTGGTCGAAGGAAAATTGGAATAAAGACTTTGAGCCTTTTCAGAGGCTTGTACCCACGTGAATTTTAAGTTTGCTTTACTGTACAGATTTATAGTACTACAGAAAATAGACCAGACTGTGAACGTAATTTATGCAACTTGCTCTGTTATGTGTGTTTGAATAAAGTGAGTTTTCCCAGTAGAATGGGAAATGCTTTTTGAAAACAGATGCTTTAATAGAAATGAATTTACTTAGGTTATTTAAGCATTTGAAAAGCGTCTGTATAGCATGTATTATAAAGAAAACCTCATTCCAGCATTGTGGGTATGTATTTGTTGAAAGCAAATGTATTTGACTGCCCTGAAGCTCTGAGCCAATTAGGCATTAGAAGGTGTTAAAAATGGGTTTTTAAAAGGGAAAAATCCCAATAGTAAACACGCAATTACTGCCCTAAGCCAACTGTTCTGTTTGGAGAATCCATGGAAATGTTACTGCTTCTCGTTTTTGTTGTGTGATGTGCATGGTGGAGAGATGCAGCATGAGAGCGTGAGCGTGTGGTGGTGACAGTGGGTTTGTCCCTGTCCTTCTCATGTCACTTTCGGGGAGTCTGTGCCCCTTGCGCTCCTACAGCCGAGTCCTTTCCTTTGCCACGTGTCTCTCTTGCCAAACCTTTCCTTTGTAGGTCGCTGCCGCTCCGTCCGTCGCTGTTTAATTCTTTCCTTTCCCTCTCTGACCCCTGTAGAGCCTGGAAGAGGAGATAGCCTCCATTTTGTGTAGTAAGGAGGGCTTTTGCGCGGGCACCTTCGCCGCCGCCAGCCTGGGGCCAGCAGAGGGCGCTGCGGGGGAAGAGACCGCCGCCTCGGCCGCGCCGCCCCCACAGGTGCTCCCCCCCGCCACACCATCCCCGCCGCGCGCTTCCCGCCCTGCCCCGGCGGCTGCGGAACGGGGCGGCTCAGCGAGGCTCCCGTCCCCGCGAAACGTTAATCGCCGACCCCCACAGCTTCAGCAGTGCCAGACAGCCGGCCCGCGGCTTGCAAGGCGGGCTGCTGGTGTTAGCGGGGAGAGAGAGGTGCGGCTGGCGGGCGTCATTCCGTGTCCGCAGCAGTCAGATACTGATTGGGACCTGTCGAAGCTTCACCAGCAATGCTGCCTTGCGCTCTGCAGGTGCTTTGCTTGGTGAACCGCATAAAGCTAGGATTAAGTCACAGATGGTGTGTTGGTTTTTGTATTCTTAGCATTTGCACTCAAATTTTGCTCCCAGCCATTTGCTAAAAGTACATCAGATCAATAAAACAACCCAATACCTCACTTACGGTGGGCTTTCTGGGACATCCGTCACAGATCGCTTTTGTTACAGAACAAATACTAATATAACTGCTTTAATCTCATCATGTTGGCTCCCAACTGAATCCTAATAGGATCATCTTGCTAATCATGTATTGCTGTTCTGACAACATACCAGCCTTAGCAGTCTCCTTCTTGTTACCTATTAAGTTTCATAAAGTAACAGACCAAAGGTGAACAACTAATAAAATATTACCATAGTTTGTTTGGGGTTTTTTTATTTTGAATTAAGGTAAACTGATAGTAGAATGCTAAATAATTGTTTTTTTAATTTTTTTTACTTTCCCTTAACATTATTTTGTCTTAATTCCTTATCTAACAGAGAAATAATCACCTCAGTAGCATCACTGGCCAGTGCATTCATGCTTTTATTTTCAGTCTTTCATAATTAAATTCTTATCCAAATTAATAATGTCCATAGTTCTTACTTACTTTTCAATGGAATATTTCAATTAAGTAGAAGGGAAGGACCATAGAATGGTTTGGGTTGGAAGGGACCCTAGAGATCATCTAGTTCCAACGCCTCTACCATGAGCAGGGACACCTTCCACTAGACCACATTGCTCAAAGCCCCATCCAACCTGGCCTTGAACACTTCCAGGGAGGGGGCATCCACAGCTTCCTTGGGCAACCATATTTCTATGAGTCTTGCAGTGAATACACAGTATCTGTCTAGTATGATGTACATACATTCTTAAAGCTTGTTTGGAGGATGTTACACTGTTGAAAAGGGTTATGCATTGATTTTTGTCCTCTGATTGCTTTTTGTTTCACAGAGACATGCTTCCAGAGCAGAAGGGCCTTGTACTGGAGTCAGCGATGCTGATAAGGTTCTACTGCTTTTTCCATAGTTAAATTTGGCTTTAGCTCTTCCAATCCATCTTCATTCTTTCTTTCTTTCCTTTTTCAATTAATTGTCACAACCATCTTTTGTCTTCTATATGACATGAACCAGCCATCAGCTAATTTTGTTTCCATCATTTTAATTTATTCATATACTCTACTTTTGTTTTTCCTCATACATGTTTTTTGTGCAGAGTTCACATGAGACTCTGGACATAGTGGAGGAGAAGAAGCAGGCAGAGGTTGGGATAGAAGAAACACTAGTCGTAGACGAAACCAACAAGGGGAAAATGCAAGTTGCCACTGATGCTGGGGAAAGATGTAAGGTGGAACAGCTGTCAAAAAAGGACTCTTCATCATTGCCATCAGATAGTAGCAGCAGCAGCAGCAGTAGTAGTGAGAGTGAGGATGAAGAGGTGGGAGAATACCAGCCACATCATAGGGCAATTGAGGAAGTCATCAGGGAAGAACAGGAAGAAGAGGAAGATGTGAAAAGAAAAGAACATGAAGAAAAAATACAGCATGTGGAAGCCACAACAGAAGGCAGCAAACTAAATGTGCCAGTTGAGCACACACAAGTTACAGCTGAAGAATTGGTTCAGGAAAATGCAGTTACCATAGCTACAGAAGAGAAGAACTTGTCAGAGGAAATTAAGCAAGATTTAGGTGAAGAAAAAGAGGAAGAACAGCTCAGACTCAATGGAGATGTGTCTCATGTTGACATTGATGTTGCACCACAAATAATTTGTTGTTCTGAGGTAAATGGTAGAACAGTTTGACAACTAGATAAAGCAGAGATCTTTCTTGGGGTGAAAATATACCTGCCTTTCTTCTTCTTCTAATCCTCCAGCTCTTCAGGCATCCAACAAGATTCAGATCATTTGGAAGGGGAAACCATTGATGAGCAGTGAAATTCTGACTCCTTCAGTTATGGTTTCTGACTTTTTGCTAGAACTGAGTGAGAATCACCAGTAAGGCAAACCTTCCGAAGACTGACATCTCCTTTTTATCTTCCCCCTATTTTATATGCATATGCATAATATATTTTTATTATTTACATGTTTCCAGTGTTTTAAGTCTCGTCTTGTCTATTTGTCAATTGTTTTTGACACATCCATGACATGTAATTGTGATTGGAAAACTATTGGCAATTGAAATTAGAAAACACCTGTCACAAATTTTTGTTCCTTTTTTTTCCCCTCATTACTCAGTACTTTTCTTGCCTTTTTTTTTTCCCTTTAAAAAAAAGTTATGAATTTATAGGCTAGAATGAGTATGGCTAGAAACTGCATAGGTGAGACCACTGCATTGTAAAGGGATGCCACATATATCACGATCTTACTATGAAGTCTTCTAGTGCAGTAGATATTTAAGGAAGCATGCCTGGGTTCCAGTCACAATCAGTTGTTCTAAGCCAAACAAGATCGAAGGGTTCGTTACCCGGCAGACGTTACAAAGATGCAGAAAGGGAAAAAATGAAGCACAGGGGTGCGTCTCTTTGTAAAGCTTGTATGATCCTCTGCTGAGTTTTTAAAAAAATGGGTGGATTTTTTTCTAGTTATGTACCTGCTTGTTCTTGTAATGGTGGCAATTTTTTTTTTTTGCACTTAAATCCAAACAACTTATTCTTTCTTTTGTAGTCTTTTGTGTAGGCAGGTGTTCTGATTAATAATGTGAAAGAATTAGTTTATAAGACCTTTAGAAGTTGCAGGCACCCACACTTCCTAAAATCATATTTCACTTGGAGGAAGGGGAAAAGGGAGGCTATGTGTGCAATTGTGTGTCAGGGAAAGAAAGGAATTTTTTTTTTTTCTAGGATTTCCCCCGTGTACATCCAAAATCAGTATGAGATGTTAACTGATGCATCTAGGAAAATATCAAAAGGCTTTACTAGATTTTTTTTTTAAGTTCTCAAATATATTGAAAGTCTGCTCCAGTAAGATTAAGACACAAGTTCACTGGCTTACGAACTCCTGGTTAATTGCTTTCTTTGTGATATTGCAGAGAATACCCCTAGCTAATTCTAAATAAAGAGGCTTTTTAGGATTGTTGTCAAAAGAAGCAACTGATTTCCAGAATTTTTACGTTGAATGTAGACTGCTTAAAATCCAATTGTCAGAGTTGTTTTTCTGTTCTAGAAGTAGAACGTAATAAAAAGTTACTTTTACATAATTTCCTTGGAATTTCCAGTCCTTATTTGCAGCTTGACTGAGCAATAATAGGTCTTTTCCCAGATTGATTCTAATGTGAAGCTTATCCATCTGAGCTAGCTATCAGCTTCTTTATGCAAACTTAAGATTATTTTTTTTTCCTACTGATCCTCTTTTACACATTTTCAATACCTGTGTTGCAGCTTAGTTTTAGCAGTTGCCTTCTATCATATGTTCTGTTGGCTGAAACACAGAACTTTGGCAAGGTTGTTAGGACATGAAATTTCCCTACCGTCTTATGTAGATATTAGAGGGCTGGTGTATTAGTCTTCATTTCACTTTGCTTATTTATTGCATGCCTTTTGATTGGGAAGACAGTCAAATACTTATCTTACTGTTATGTTTTTCTTGAGTTTTTGGTTGTGATGGCTTGTTCCACTTCACAAACCTTTTTCTGTCTTTTGAATTGATTGGTTCTTTCTTGCACCACAGCCTCCAGTAGTGAAAACAGAGATGGTAACCATTTCAGATGCCACACAGAGAACTGAAATCTCCACTAAAGAAGTTCCAATTATTCAGACAGAAACTAAAACTATCACATATGAATCTCCACAGGTATGGTGACTGGATTATTATATTGCTTGCAAGCTGGTTTTTATTCCAGCTGTAGATGAAAATAGATGATGTCCAAAAAATGTTTTTCAAAAACCTATACTTTTTCCTAGCAGCTATGATTATACTTTGGCTATGAATTAGGTAAGTGAAATGTGTGTAGACAAAGTAGTATTACTTAGGAAGTTCTAAGCATTTTTGGTTTGTGTTTTGTTTGTTTGGTTTTGTTTTGTTTGGTTTTTTTTAATATAAGGACTTAGTTGCTGCCTGCAAATGTGTAACTCCTTTTTAGTTTTGGAAACTGGATTAAAATATCTCATGGCTCCTGAGAGGGACACGTAACTTTGATCATAAATTTTCCACAAGAATGAACCGTAACAACAGTCTTACATGACTCTGTAAACTTGCATGGCTTCTATTTAGAATTCAGTTCTAACTGAACTGAAGAATGTGTTTAGTAAGAAACCCAGCCTTTTCTCTTGTGAAAACAAAGCTTTTAAATGCCAAAATACAGAAATATTTTCTTCTTTTTTTTTTTTTTTCCCTTACAGTTTGATGGCAGTGCTGGTGGTAATGCTGGTGTGCTGCTCAGTGCACAGACAATTACATCAGAATCAATTTCTACTACCACAACTACACACATCACAAAGGTAAAATATAATAATGTCTCTCTGAATAGAAAAAAACAAAACCAAAATACACAAAAAACCCCTCAAAGTCTTACATGAAGTTTCTCATATATCTACTAATTTATTGAAAAAAACTGACTTGAGATGGATTGGTTTCATTACAGGCATGTGTGAGAGTTAATCTTTTTGTACACAGATTTTGAACAGAGAAGCCATAATGAATAAGTAGGAATATCTGGGAACAGGACAGGGAAAGGGAGAAAAACATGGTTAGTTTTTTTAGTTCTTCATGTAAGTCTTATTTTTGTGTTTGGCAAATGAGTATGTACCTTAATTTTTACATTTTTGATCCTGTCACCTCTCACTGATATCTTAGAGAATTTTTGTTAATGTAATTTTTTTGTCTGAGGTTGCAGAAGCCCTCCTAATTGCATCAGTTATAAGGCTGAACTGAAACAATATTTTCTCAGACTTAGTGGTGGTGATCCCTGTGCTGGTGTATAGAGCATGTTTGAAAACAGACCATACCACTTTGCAAGCGTATCTTGCTGCTGAATTATGTGCTCTGCATTCCATGCATGAAAAGGAAAGGAAAACTCCGTGTTAACTGGACATCACATCTGTTTTAGCCTCATGTAATGTTTCATGCCATGTTAGAAGTACCTAAGTGTGATGATTATTATTTTTTGATTAATAATTCATGTAAATATTTATCAAATTTCAGATATGCCCCAACAACAGACTTTTGAACTCTTGTCCTTGAACTTTTAACATAGTTCTCCAAGAAAACTACAGAAAGCATTGTTTAGGGTGAGTTTGGGATTTTTTCCCCTCCCCAAGACAAAAAGTTTCACATCATCTCACAATGGAGCAATAATTCACTACTTAGTTGATATATATTCAATATATATATTCTTAAGATAAAAAAATTCTCAAGATTGGAAGTTTTATTTGCAGAATGACAGTGGAATGATGATATTGGAAAGTTGTCAAATAAAAATCACATAAAGTAACCTCAGAATTTAAAATGTGTATGTTTTGTTACACAGACTAGTCAATAGGTCCTTTTCAGTGTCCTGCTCCCTTTTGGAATCATTATCACCATTGTTTTAGGAAAAAGTCTTTATTTGATAAATTGTGCTGCTACAGTTAAAGGAGGAGGAAAAAAAAGTAGACATTTATTTGTGAAGTTTAGATATCAAAAGGATGGAAAGGAAGGAATCGTTAAAAAAAGTGGTTTCAATCTTTTTACCAAGAAATTACTGGGATCATTGTAATGCAGCAGGTCCTTATCTTTTCTTATAGACTGCTTATTGTTAATTCAAGAGATTTTGAATTTTCTAAACTAACTTTTTATTTTACATCTCAGACTGTTCATTATTGATAAAGGGACCTGCCAAAATAGTTTTAATATTCTAATCATGTTCTTAACAGATTCATCTTGGATCTTTTCTAATATGGTCGGTGTATCTTTAGTAGTTATTCTTTTCTCTTATACAGGCTGATATTAAAAAAAAAAAGTATGCAATGTTATTTCTGTCAGAATTTTTCTATAAGCTAAAATGTTTTAATCATTAGAGCAAGAAGTGAAGAAGCAAAGCACAAAATTATCTACATCAGGAATGTAAAATATGTTGAAAATATCTCACTAAGGTCCATAAATGGCAGAACTGAAAACCAGATCATATTTGTATTGGATGGCATGGAATTCTTCAGAGATTGAGAAGAGGCCCATGATAGATGGGCTGAAATCAAAGAAAAGACTCCTGAAATGTCCTTGTTGCCAGATTTATGTGGTGGTAGAATCTGCAATTCCAGTTTGTCTGCATATCTAGATCTGTTCAAAGTTGGTCTCCAGTAACAGTTCTCTGTTGTTTGTTTTTTATGAAGTTTAGCAATTGTTAGAATGTGACTGACCGTGTAACTGAAAAAGGAAAGGATAATTTAGCACCAAGAATACTTACTACTAATTGCAACTCAGTTACAGAAGTTTAATTGCTTCAGTGCAACAGAAAGGAGTGCTTTGTGGCAATATGGAACAATTACAAGGAATTTTTCATCTTTTTTTTGTGCCATCTGTAGATGGTAAAAGGTGGGGTATCAGAAACAAGAATTGAGAAGCGCATTGTCATTACTGGAGATGCAGATATTGACCATGATGAGGTGAGTATGTAAGCTGTTAATGCTTGCAGCATGCTTTTTGTAGACCACTGAGATCTAGGTGATATTTCAGAAACCTGAAATAAGAGAAAGGTAGAGAGATTCAATAAGAGGACATAGAAAGACCCCGAGACTGTTAATTGTGGCAAAGTTGTTAAGTGATTGTGTTTTCTGAATAAGGAGCCTTTAGAATATAACTGAAAGAAATCCAGCATTTGTAACTTTGCATCATAGATCATGTGAATGGATTTCTTACTATTTTTAAAGTGATTGCTTTTTTTGGAGGAGACCCAATTTGTTTAGTGGGGCTTTTGTCATTTGGGAGGAAAAGCATTACTAAAATAATCTTGTTTTGATACATTAATCTGGGTAGATGGAAGACTCTACTGCGCTGTCAGCAACATTTGAATTCAGCACTCATTTTGATTGAAAGCTTTGAAATACATTAAAGCACAAACTGCTTGAATTTAAAAAATAGGTTTTGACTTGTATTTGTAGAATTTTGTATAACAGAAGTAATTGTTGATCTGCTGGAATCTTACATGCAATACCTTTCATCTCTATGAGTACCAAAGCACTATTTTTTGATGTCTTAGAAACTAAGATTAAAATCAGTTCTGCCTGCCCAATTAAGAAGGCTGAATTTAAGCAGCACACAGGAAAATAATTGAGAAAGTGCAATTATCTCTTCTTTGTAGTGATGATTACACAATTTTTATTGTTTTTAATTTAAGAAACTATAATAACGAAGTTGATCCCAACAGTCACTGGATAATACAAATGGAAAAGCCTACCTTCTACATAAAGTTGCAGTGATCCAGCTTTAACTTTATGAAAGCTACACAAATCAATGGTTTAAATTATAATTATACAATTAAATTATAAAATAGGAAGTAAAAAATACAATTTTATTCACTGAAGTTTAAAGCAGCAGTGAGCAGCTTTTAATAGATTTAAGAAATCTTTACCACTTTGTGGATATGGATCTCTTCAGATGCACAGAATACATACTGAGTGTTTATTCTTTTGTATTGTAGCTCCCTACATCGCTAAAACAGCTTTCAATAGGAAAATAATATTTTAATTTGGAGTTTCAAAATACCAATACTCTTATTACCTGTAACTTAACAGTTAGAGATTTAAGGCTTTTTTATTGTTTATGGTTTGATTATAAACACTGATTCTTAAATCTCAACAGCCACTTTCTTTTAAATCCTCATTTGTACTACAGAGATTACGTTTGGCATATTGTAAAAGACAGACTAATAAAGAATCGTTTGGATGAATCAGCAAACATCAGTATTGTACCAATGCACACTGTGTATTTGTCTGTACATATTTCCTTATTAACACTTCAAATTCATTGTCATATAATAGTTAAGATGGCTAATGTTAGTCCAGTCGCTCTCCAGAGTTAGTTATTTCTTCTCCCACTTACCACTTATGGCTCAGGTACTTGCCACTTCTCTAAATTAAGATAAACCTTTTTGTTGTCTTATATTTTTCTTGCTCCCTCTAGGTTGTGGTTGATAACTAAGGTGAACAGTGAGCTTACTGTTGCCTCAGAATGCCTTTTGACTTCTTTTTTGTGTGTGCTGGGTTCCAACAGTAATGCAGCTCACTGAAGTAAGATTTAGATCAGGGGAAGGAATAGAAGGTCCCAGGAGCTCTTTTGCCTCTTCTGCCTCAGAGGATGCTTTCATGTGATTGACTGCAAAGCCTTGTGTAGAATAGAGTATTTCAGTTGGAAGGGACCTGCAATGATCATCTATTCCAACTGCATATATCGGTGCATCTCTTAAGAAGATAAAATTTCTTAAAATGTGAAGGAAGTATTATAAGAAACTGAGTAATACTTTTATTTACAATTCCCCAAGTTAAACTGGAGAAAGTTCTCTTAAACTAATAAAAGGAGAAAAAAAAGATTCTTGTGCTAAGAAAGAAATTTCTGTTATGATCTTCCAGAATTTCAGTACCATACTTAGTACACCTTCCAAAGAATCTTTACATATTTTTCAGGAAACTGCAGAGAATTCTTTTTTTTTTTTGTACTGTATGCATTCTTGTGTAATCCTTATTTGCCAGATCTGTTGCAAAAGTTCAAAAACTTATGGGGTATAAGAATAACTTTTGTCTCCTGGAATGAGCTAGAAGAAGTTCCAGAATAACTTTATGGTTATTTATTACTTCCTGAAAATTTTGGTAACTTTTTAGCATAGTGGGTTGTTGGGGGGCTCTTTGTTGGGTTTTGTGTTTTGGGGGTTGATTGATTTTGTGGGGTGGTTTTTTGTTGTTCAGTTTGTTATTTGTTTTTTGGTTACTTGTTTACTTTTTTCCTCTGAGACCTCTGAAGTTCAGGAATTTAGAGTTCTGAACAATTATAACCAAATTTCTGATACTATTGTCCCATATTCTGGCCCCACATGAAAGTCCTTTTGCTGTTACTGAGTTATATATTTCAAATACATTTGCAGGCCCTGGCACAGGCAATCAAAGAAGCCAAAGAACAGCACCCTGACATGTCTGTCACAAGAGTGGTGGTGCACAAAGAAACTGAACTTGCTGAGGAAGATGAAGACTAAGGTAAAAAATGACCTCAAGCAAATAATTCAGGTAAGCTTATGTATATAATTAACATAGGAAAACAGAGCATCAGTCTTCTGTTGTATTCTGTAAGAAAAGGCTTGAAAAAAATGGAGGGTCTGATATGGAGTCATAGAATCATTTTGGTTGGAAAAAATTTTTATAGAGTCCAACCATAAATCTAACACTACCAAATCCACCACTACACCATGTCCCTAAGCACCACATCTACACATCTTTTAAATTCCTCCAGGGATGATGACTCCACCACTTTCTTGGGCAGCCTATTCCAGTGCTTGACAACCCTTTCAGTGAAGAATTTTTTTCTAATATCCAACCTAAACCTCTCCTCATGTGACTTGAGGCCATTTCCTCTTGTCCTATTGCTTGATACTTGGGAGAAGAGACCAACACCCACCTCACTACACCCTCCTTTCAGGTAGTTGTAGAGAGCAATAAGGCCTCCCCTCAGCCTCCTCTACTCCAGACTAAACAACCCCAGTTCCCTCAGCCACTCCTCACAAGACTTGTTCTCCAGGCCCTTCACCAGCTTCTTTGCCCTCCTTTGCACACGCTCCAGCACCTCAGTGTCTTGTAGTGAGGGCCCAAAACTGAACAGAGTACTTGAAGTGCAGCCTCACCAGTGCCGAGTACAAGGGCACAATCGCTTCCCGAGTCCTGGCCCCATTATTTCTGGTACAAGCTGATACACACTGCTACTGACTTGATTCCAAATTTGATGTAAGCTCCTATAAGGAGAGGAGGATGTATTTCACTTAATCCTGATAAAACTGATCTCAACGTGAGAAATTATTCCTGTGCCTGAGGTTCCTAAGTGCTGAAGATTTCACTGCCAGGTATCACTGCGGTGATCCAGAGGAGAAAAGATACAAGTGTCAGTTTGAGAGGATATGAAGTGCACCTTCTGCGTGCTACTCTATGAAAGATGACCGTTATCAAGAAATCTGACTCTTCCTGAACTAGTCACAGATCACAGATGCATATTTTCAGCTGAAATAGATGGGCTAAAGCCTTAAGTTTATTTCATCTACTCACAAGTGCCTTGCTTTTCTTTAACATCCGGATAAGAGTGGAGGGGCCTATGTGCCTGAGGACAGGGACAGCTAATATACATTGCCAACTGTTGACATGTGTATGATCAGTTAGACGTTGTGAGGTACTGGGGAGAGAGTTTTTCTCATCTGTCATCAGAATTGTTGATTCCTATCACTGCACACATCAACTCTTTTGGGAGCTTATCCTGAACTCCTGCCACCTGCAGCACTTCATGGAGCAGCATTGTTGAATGGCATGGAGGAGTCCATGAGGATAAGGGTAGGATGCCTGTTCTCTGCTGCCTGCAGACAGAAAGTTTGTCCACATTCGCCATCATAGTGGTTCAATTTGCATTCCCTGGCCTCATACAGATTGTGCTAGAACTACAATGTTTGTTTTGATTATCATAGAATGGTTTAGGTTGGAAGGGACCTTAAAGATCATCTACTTCCAACCCCGCTGTGTGCAGGTATAAATTACCTTTCGGCTAGTTTTCCTCTGAGGTTGCTGAGAAGCTCGAGGTTTTACATCACAGTGCAGCTAAGTTTGAGCTCCTGAATTTTTTTTTCAATTTTGGGCATTGTATGTTTTGAAAATGAATGAATGAATGAATAATTATTGTACATTTTGAAAATGAATGAATAATTTTTGCTCATAACCGTACAAACCAGGAAGACAACATGGGTCAAATTTGGAAGTGTTAGGTCAACACTCACCTGGATATTAATGCTGGAACATTAATCCTTTTTATTATTATAACGTTATATAATGTTATAAACTGTGGAAGTAACAAAGTGGGAAGGTTGCTTCTGAGGGAGGACAGGGGAAAAGTAACCAAAAATTAGGAACTCTGCACGAATCTCTGTATGGTAATTACAACATCTTTCTTGAGGGAGTTGTGTCATGGAAGGAGGAAACAGTCTTGACAGGATTGCACTGTTTCTCCATTAGTGACTAGCTGCAAAGTTGCAACGCTCTTTCTCTTCATCAAGTATTTAACTACATTGTAAAAATTTTATTCAGAAAAAACATTCAAAGAATTCCTTTTGTCTGCTTAGGGTGGCTTTTTTGAGGAATACATACCTTGTGGATGGCGTTTGCAATGTATTAGAGAGTGTCAGATGTTCTTGTCTGAGTTTGCCTGTTGCTTTGCAGCTATTGGTCTGTGTCCTGGTGTTGCTAGGGTAGAATTAACTTTCTTAGTAGTAGCTAGAAAAGCTGTGTTTTAGTTTCGGTGTAGGATTTGTTATGAGAGGAACGTTGATAAAGTACTAATGTTATTCGTTGCTGCTGGAGCCCGAGGCCATTGTGTCTGGCTGGTTCACAGCTGCATTAGGACTGGGAGGGAGAAGGCAGTAAGTAGCAAAACCCAAAATTGGCATTTGGATGTGCCAATGAGACATTCCATATCATATCACATCATGTTTCAGTATATTAACGAGGGTTGAGCGGAAAACAGGGGTATTCTGCCAAGGATTGCTCGGGCTCACTCTTCCGGGATCGTGGTTTTGAGATTCTCTCTCGGCTCTGGGATCGCTGGCTGGGGACAGGCTGGGCATTGGTCAGTGGGTGGTGAACAATTGCGCTGTGCACAACTCACTTGTATATTCTGTTATTACTGTTATTATCAGTATTATTTTATTTCAGTTAGTCAATTGTTTTTACCTCTATCTGTGAGTCTCCTTGCCCTTACCCTTCCAATTTTCCCCCCTACTCCCTGCAAGCCAAAGGAGTGAAACCACCACAGTCTGAAATGCTTGTAAGAGAGTAAAGACTATTACAAAGACGTTTCATTGTGCTGCTCTTGTATTTGAGACCTGGTGACTTGTTTGACTGATCATGCCTTTCAGTTAAACATTAAGGAAGAAATTCAGTTGTGTAAACACAGGCCACCTGAAGTGCCTTGAGTATCTGTCTGCAGCTTGGACCACCAGGAGCCCCATGCCCTCCTGTAGCAGCAACTGAAGGGCAGGTGGGACTGGGGAAACAGCTCTAGACAATTGTGTTTAGGCAATGAAGTCACACCACAAATTTTGATTACTTGTTTCTAAGGAGATGAAAGCTCTGTCCTAATGACTATGGCAGTATTGTTTGTATTGACTTGTTTTCTCTAGTAATAAAGTGAGAGATATTACACTCTGATTCTGAGGGATTATTAATTGAACAAATATCATCATTTTTTATTTATGCACTAGATTGTGGATTAAAATTTTCAGTAAACTGTGCAAGAGGTGGCTACTGAAATACCGTGAGAATTTTGGGAAAGGAGAAAATGCACTAAAGCAAAAAAAGCATTGATAGAAGCTGCATTGCTGTTTACCTCATGATTGCAGGGGGCATTATTTAACGCAACATTATTTTATGAAAAACCTTCCCCCAAATAACTTCTATGGAAAAAATTACTTTTTGGCTCTCATAATGTGACAGTCAGGTAGTATCTGTTATTAATGCTTATGTAATCTTTCCCCTGCTTTTTCTTCCAGAAGTAAAACCGATACTGACCGTGATCACGACCATGAAGAACTGTAATCATTCCAAGTTGTCACCACTCTACTGAGTTCACCAAGCCTAGCAATGATGACCAGATGTTCAAGACTTAAATGCCAATACCAAACTCCCATTTTAACATCTTTAGTCTATGTTCTCTTACAGTCTTTCTTGTTTATTTTTTATAACCACTTCTTAACAATCTTAGATTTTTTTTTTTTTTTTTTTACATGGGATTTTAGAGAGTATGATCTTCTTTTCCACAAATACTTGTATTTTTGATGCTGATTCTTAATTATATGAAAGTGAACAAAGAAGAAGTCTGGAAAGCATTGTTCACTGGAGCAGGTGGTAATTGTGCAGGAAAGGGGATCTTTACTAATTTAGATATAGTTTTTTCCAAATATTTCAAGTGAAATCTCTTACTGGAGTTATTTACAGATTTTTTTTTTTTTCCAGATTATTCAGGTAAATATATGGTATCACATAACAAAGATTTTTATAAATATACAGCATTTCCTAAAATTTGAAAAAATATATTTCTTTGGATAAATTTTATACTGATATCTCTGCACCTCTTTCTGTTCTAAGGTTCTCCTCTCTGTGGAGCAGAGATGGTGTGACAGTCTGTAGAGGAGAAGGAGTTGCAGACACATTTCTTCTGACTGAGCACTGTGTTCTTTTTGCACTTGGGTGCCAATGCTCAACTTTTTGCAGACATTTTGCTGTCTGCAGCATTCCAGATAAGGAAAGAAGGAAGAACAAAATATCTTTCTCTTCTTCCAACAAGAGATGATCTAGGCAGCTTAAAACCTTAGTGCTTTTTTTCTTACCGTGTCCAAACTTCAACACTTCCATTATTTGAATACATGTGTAGAATGCTCGCTTTCTATTAAACCTCACTGTCCTCATGTTAGAACTGACACTTCTGTTATTGAGAAGGTATATGTTTCAGATGCTTCATCTAATGGTTAATGCAGGTTTTTAGGATACTGAGTAAAAGTGTACGATGGACTCCATTCATGAGTAATAAGACAGTACCATCATTTGAGACTGCCATTGAGAAACCATTTTATTTTAATTTTGTTCTTGCGGGGAATGGCGGGAGGGGGTTGGTTGGGGGTTTTTTGCTGTCAACTCTGTGTATAGTTAAAATGCCAAATTAGATTTATAGCAGCTTCAAGTTGTATTAAGTGATATTTTGCTTTCTGTAATTCTGTTATAAAATAAAGTTGTTTATTCTCTGTATGACTTTTGGGACTCAGACCTAAACTTGGAAGATATTGAAAGTGAGCAAGTCAGTTATGAGAACTGCAATTCTCTTGGGCACAGAACCTTGCAGAGCAGGGATTAGTACAGGTAGTCTCCAATGCTTCCACAAAGGTGTCACAATTGTCTGGCTTCTAATACTGAAACTAGAGTATCTGCGTGTATCTTCCAATAAGCATCCTGGTTTCTGGGGTTCTGAGAAGTCTTCAGGTGCCAGAACAGGTGAGATTTGGACAGCACAGTGCAAGTTAAAATGCCCCTCAATCTGCAAGTTTTTCTACTGAGTTCATTGAGTTAAGAGGTACCGTGATCTTTAAGTAACAAACCAAATTATAATGCTTCTCGCTGCATTATTTTTTGCTTCTAAGCAATGTATTTTTGGTGCTATTCTCGGTTTATATTGCTGCCATCTGTCAGCATACTTGCTTAACAGAAATTCCTATTAGTTCTGGTTTCATGTAATTTGTATAACATAAACAACAGTAACCAAGATGTTGATTTCTATATTTCCCACATTACCCAGAAAAATAGCAGGTACCAATCTTACCTCCTTTTCTTCAAAAACAGAGACAATGCTGCCTTTCAAAAAGGGGAAGAGAACCCAGCCTAATAGCACAAGAACACTGCCACAACACCGCGGAAGTGGCAAGCATGGGTTATGTAAGTGGGGGTCAAAATGGAGATACATGCATTTATGGGGGATGTCTTAATGGATTTTTCATACAACAGTGTGTAAGAAAAAGCTCTATAAAGTCTTTCAGGTCTTTTTGATATGGTGTAGTATTAGTTGCAGAACTCATTAATGGAAGGAAAGCGTGTTACTTCAATTCCTCATTGATTTAGATCTTTCTGATTTGTTAGACACTAGATGAATGTTGGTTTTTATTGCTATTGTATTTAATCCTTAAAACTGCAAATATAATATTCTTGAAAACAATATTACTTTTACTGAGAGCTGTATTCCTTCAAATACTAATCAGAACCTTTTGTCAGGGAAAAATTAACAGTGCTTTCAGGCAGCATAGCTTGTGCATAGCTATCGCTTCCGTTGATTAAACATGTACTAATTAAACCACCATTGTCATGCAGAAAAACATAGGGCCCAAGTGTGAGCAATCCTAAAAATAGTGAAGTTTACAGATTCTGGTTGTATATAGTTGTTCACATGTTCTGGAATATTATGTAATTCTGTTGATTTTAATACAATATCTATAGCAGAAACTGCAACATGCAACAGAAGAAGTTGTTCTCAAGGCACTTCACGAGCTAGCTGGTTTTATAATACATAGGCAATTTCAAATACATTTAAAGGCCCATTTAATGAGAAGCTATTTCAGCAATTAATTCTACTTAAATACTTCAAAAAGTGAGTCACATGGGTCCTACACAAAAATACTCACTACGTCTTTTTAATCATGATCACCTAAGGGTTCATAATAAATGTTGGAATTGTTCTATGGATTGTTTCCTAGATTAAGGTTCGTAAAGGACAAGCAAACAACTCTGGTGACAGACTGATTAAGAAAAAAAAATTAATGCTCAAAATGATGAGCAACTACTATACAAAGCGTTTCTTGAAGTATTTTTCTATTTGACAGCTCAAGCTGAATGGCAACTTTTAGTTTGGCCACAGAAGAAATGAAATAGATGGAATAAAATAAATGAAATACTGACTGAGAGAGGTCAGAGATTGTGAGATTTGATGGTGATCAGAACAACAACTAGCTGTACCCTTGTCCAAGATGGAGTGGGAGCTTCTCAGCGTTTAGGCATGTTAACTATGGAAATGGGCTTCTTGGAGCAGTATCCTGCACCGTTGACCTGACTACACCTCTGGAAGGTTTGAAACTGTTTTGATTTTCAGGCTGCTCAGTTGTTAGGGTTTTTATACTGCACTTGGAAAAAGGTACTTGGATTAGTAACATTAGTACAATTTAAAAGCATTAGAAGTGCTGCTAATACCTGAAGTGTTAAGTTACTCTGCTTGGCGTGAAGCAAATCCTACAACTGAATGGCTGGACTAAGCCAGGGTAAATGGCCGACACTCCCAGGTTCCTGTCTCCGAGGCTACTGGTAGTTGCCTAGGGATATGTGTAAGAGAAGTATTCTACTAGAAAGTAGTATGTTCCCAAATACTCTTCCAGGAAGCTCTCAGCAGTTTTCAAATACTTACTCAACTTTCATATTTATCTGCCTCTGTGGATTTTTGGCTAATAGCTTTTTAAATTCCTCTAGCAGGCGTTTCACCATTCCATGTGTCTTAAGGAAAAAAAACACCTTTCATTTCTTTTGATCCTGCCTCTGCTAGCTTTATTTGGTAGCACCACTGCAGGTACTAGGAGAGACACCTAACCATCATTCTCTCTTCAGTCATCCCCAGCCAAAAGCAGCTCCATAATTCTTTAACATTTTTATCATCTTTCTGTGTACCTTTCCTGCTTAAAAGTTTAGACTTTATATTTTGTTCTGGGAAGTGAAGAGACAGCAATCACAGACAGGCAGGAAGGTTATAAATATGCTGAGTGGTTGTAGCTGGAGTGAAGTCCTGGCTTCACTTTATTGCTAGTGACAGGAAAACAGGACTCCTCAGTGATCACAATAATTGAAGACTATTTCCTTCCAATCGCTGTTTTCATATATGTTTAGAGAATGCTTTTGTAATTTCTCTAGACAAGGACTTAGTTCTATGTGTTATTTAAATATATATTTTTGCTTTTTGAAGGAATTACATGAGATACGATTGTGTGTTTCATGCTGGTTCCATGAACAGAGTTATTTCTTTACACTATTCAGAAATGGAACTGAAAACAGCAAAGCCTGAGGAATGTAATGACATGTTACTGAGTTTTGAATGTCAGATTCTCCTACATGTTAGCAGTTATAGCTCAATAAGCAATTGTATCAAAGGCATCCGGTGTATCTATATAGTATTCTATATATAGATATATATATTTAGATATGTACTGTATATATAGTATCCATTCCACCATTTTGCAGTAAAGTGCTGTTAAAGAGCAGTACTACTTTTCAACAGTTTACATCTCTCTATTCTCAGTCATTTTGTGAAATCAACAAAATCAATTGTATGTTGTGGTAAGGCTTGCTAAACTTCAGTTCTGTGTATTTACCTGTGGTCCAGGCCAATCTTTTCTTGGATGGTGGGGGAATGGGTGTTTGGAATTGGGGAGTGTGGGGGGCTGTGTTATAATTCCTTCAACCTCTGATGAGGATCCAAGATCACTGTTTTTCTATTGGCAGCATCTTTCTTAAAGGTAAAAAATCAACTCTCTGCAGCAGCTCTCTCAACTTCCCTGCAAAGGGTTGTGTAGATTGTAGTTAAATAAAGGAAGAGGAAAGACTATTAGAGAGTATTTAAAGATTTTCCATACTCAGGCAAACAACAGTTTCCCTAGTGGGGCTGAAGAATGTACTCTTTCACTTCAAAGCTGCTGGTCGGCTTATAAAGCAAAAATTTGGTATCAATGAAATAATGTAGGAAAACAGGAACTATTCCATAGCACAGGTTACTGAATCAGCTGGCAGTATGTCCCGTGTGTTGCAAGGATTTACACCAGCTGCTTCTGAGGAAATTGTGAGGCACTTAAATAGCAAATGATGAAACAACGTACCTCTGGAGAGGTACAGAGCAGAGTCTTGCAGGAGGCCAGTAGGTCAGACTCATTGGTTCTGTCCTGTGGTTTTTCTAGGTGAGACAGCAGTAAGGAGAGGTGGATCCTTAGAGCCAAACTTTCAAATCTCTCTCCTTAGACACCATGTTATAGTTGGCTTTAAATTTAGGGTCTCTACTATCTGCAGTTTGTTTGATCTTTAACATCACAGCCTACAGGAACACTGACAGTGAAGAAACTGCATAGCCAGGAGAACAGACCTTTTTATCTCTGTTAATAATAGCTTATTAATAGCTATTATTAGTTTAATAGAGTAAAGAACACTTTTCTTAAGAATCTTTATATATTACATGTTAGTGTCTCAATCTCTGTGTCACATAAGTATTCATAAATACACTTCTGACACTGCATGATAACTTTCTCTTTTTATTTTTTTAGTGAACTTTAAATACTTAATGACGTAGATCCCAGCTTAGAAGCATTAAAAATGAAGCAAAGTATCACATTCTTTTCCATCACCACTGTTTTCATGGGTCCATGATGGATCCTTCAATGACAGCAGCATTATTTTTTTTGCCAGCACTGAAAGTACTAGAGTGGAGTTCTGTAGAGGTAGAAATAGTCTAATGTTAAGCCCTTTTGAGACTCTCTGCCTTTACAGTCAAGTTTGGATGTGTAAAGGTGTAAAGAAAGTGTGCAGTGCTTTGGACTATGTTGTACTCAGCCTGCCAGGCAATGTAAGAGTCAGGAGTGAAAGGAGCTCAGGGAGGAAGTGCTCCCCAACATCCTGAGTAACCATGAATGTGAGGTCTGCTCAACGGCTGGGTGAGAGGGAGCTGTTGTGATTTCTTATTTCAGAGCTGCATTTGGAGGGCTTCTTTCCTTTTGCTCGCTGAAACACATCATGTCTGTTGATTGTCAAAGGAAATTTCTGATGTGAAGTTTAAGAACTTGAAGGGCTGCATGCTTTTACTGGGAAGAAAAAGTTTATACAAAGAGTAAAATCAGAAGAAAAGCATCTTCAGCTTTTCAGTTGCAAAATACTGGGAAAGCACTTTTGGCATGATTGCAGGTGGGGCATCTTGAAACACACAGAGAACCTGTTAATGGACATCTGGAGGTGGGGAGCCCTGCTATGAAACTGCAGATTCCTCTGCCGGCTGACTGAGATAAATGTGTTTGTACTACCTTTGCTCTCCCAGGTTTTGCTGTGGTTCTCTTACAGGGTTGCTCCCTTTGAAGTCCGAGTCCATACGTCTATCTTGTCTTTAACTTTTGCTGTTCATGTTAGTGCTGTGACTTCTGAATAAATACCTGGCTTCTTCCACCCAGCACCTTCTGGTGATTTCAAATGGAACTACAAAGTACTTTGCACTTTAAAACATAGGTAATTCCTTTGAGAACCTAAATAGAGGCTATTTGATCTAATTAGAGGTATTTGCATTTAAGTATCCTAACCTTTCCTTTTGCTATACAAATTTACAGGTCACTCTTTCCAAATAACAAACAATTGACTCTTCACCTGTTCAGTGCAATATATTCTATGTTATTTGAATAGTGTGATGAATTATGTATTTTTAAAAATAGGTTAGTATTAAAATGTGAAAGAGGACTGTTACATAAAGGTACTTGCTGTTTTACTCCTGGTTTCTTCTAATAGTCTTTGATAAATAACAGTGTTTCTTAAACCTGCGTTTATGGCTTCATTAGTGTTTTTATAAAGGAGTTCTTAAAAATCTATGAGAGCCAAAACTGCAAACCCACACATAATGGACTAGGCATTATCCGCTCTGTTCTTGCAGGGTGGGTAGTGACCAACAGCTGTAATGAAAGGTTATTGCAGACAGCAATTGCTAGCAGATAGAGACAGTAAATATCAGTGACAGTAGTGACAGTCACGTCTCATTCTTCATCAGTTTGGGTTTAAACCTGAGACTCAGAAACAGAGAAGCCAAAAGGCAATAGTACTTTCAAATAGTCTGAGTTGGGTTTTTGTGGGCCATCTGCCACAGCCAATCTGAGATGCATTAAAAATTGTACATCTACAGCTAATGAGGGTAAAAAAAGAGATTTTTTTTTTTTAATGTGTGACCAATGACATGCAAAAAACAAGGAAAACTCCATCCTTATGGGTTTTTATTTGAAAAATTATCCATTTGCCCTTTAAACTAGAATAATAACTGATCTACAGAATACTGACTGAATCTTTTCATGGTTTCAAAATTTGTCATGGTCAGCCGCCAGAGAGAGGTTACTCTGTTTCCCATCACTGTTATATTTTGCTTCCAAATTATTTGGAAAATATACTTTACAAAACCTTCAATCTTTCCCAAAGTGTACAAGCTGATAATAAAGAAAAAAAAAGTCAGTTCCCCTTCATCACCCTTCTCAATATTCTAGATGTCAGCGCTTGATATGAACTTGCTGCTTGCGATTTATGCATCTTCAGTTTAATAAGACTGCCCTCCTTGTATAAGCCAGCTCAGCTCTCTCAGGAGCTTGTTATGTAGCTTTCTTCTCAGTAGGCTAGGGAAGGGTGAGTGAGCAAGGTGCTTTCCCTTCCCCCAAATCCTGTGTCATGTAAGAGAACTGATCCAGTACGTTGCAGCAAGTCTCTGGTGTCCAATGAATTACATAAAGCACTGCTTACTTGGCCTCATATGAGAAAGTGAAACTGTTAGAAGACCTTCTTGAACAGCAGCAGCTGTTTCATTTGTATGGCACAGCACTAATTTCTTCTCTCCATTTTGTTTTCCTCTGTGGTATTTATGTACAGCTGTTATTTTTAAACCTGCAGAGCTGAGTACTGGGTTTAAGCTTGCTTCCAGAGACATGAGATTCCCTTTAGTGCCCTTCAGGTCTTGCTTTTCTCCTCTTTTGTCCAGACCTCCTGGGTTTCTGCCACTGGCCATGGTAATTCAGGAGGGCCTTTCTGGGGTCTTGTGCCATGGCCAGTTCCTCATTAACTGAAAAATAAACCAAAAAACCACAAAAATCCATAAGAATGTGCTAGTTTCCTATGATGAATTTTTATAAAGAGAAGGAGCTGTCTTGTATGAGTAAGAACTAATCCTATTAAATGGAAGGTGCCTAAGTAGCACATTGGTATGAATTTGCCCATGCTCCTAGTGGAAACTCTTCTGAGTGTGAGATTGGGACTGTGCCTATGCCCAGTGAAGCTCTGGCACATGCTCTATTGACATCAACAGAAATACTCTCTTCTCATTTGCCTCCACCAGCTTTTGATCAGAATAAAATCCTCAAATAATAGCAAGGAGAGCAGTTAGGGTGTGTCAGCAATTTGTGTTCTGCTTTACTGTGGCAGTGCCATGAGAGCCTCAAATCAGCCTGATCTTCCCTGTGCTCCCTGTGGTATAGACACAACAGAAATCATATCTCTGCCCCTGTAACTGGCATCTTCAGAACAGGACAGTGTTGTCAGAGGATTGGAGAATATTTGGAGAGTGATGGAGTAGCAGAGAAGGAGAAAAACAATATATACATAGAAAGGCCAGGTAGCATAAAACACCTTGTCGCAGGATATTAGCTTCCCTTGTCACTGCTAGTTGTTCAGGAGAAATGTGTGCTGTTTTGTTTGTTGGTTTTAGTTTTATTTTTATGGAATATTGAAGGGTTGATACTAAGGTGAGTTTTGATATATTTACACGGAACCCTTCTCTTGCTGCACAGATAAAAATGAAATGCTTATTTGACGATGAAACAAGGCAGCCTTGCTTTTAGTAATGCAAATTTGGTGGTTTGTTTTGTTATTGGTTTTGGTTTTGGTTTTTAAGAGATCTAAGGAACTAGGCAGTTAAAGCCTGCTGAATTTCTGAAGTTTTGTTGGAAAGGGATGGTTGGCATTTAAAGGAGTCTGTTCTCAGGCTTATCTGTGGTCAGTCATTTCGCTCACCTGATGGTCTCAAGCTGAAGCTGGCTCTCCTTGCCTGTACAGGGAGAGCTGCTCGGGATGATTTGTGAGGTGACTGGAGGCGAGGCCTAAGTGTCTGGTTGGACTCTGGCAGTCTCAGATCAAGCAAAAGTAGGGCCTGAAGGTAGAGCCAGGACTGCAATGCCCAAAGCATTAAATAGACAGGAATTCATCTCGCATCTCCTTGAGAGTCCCAGCCAGAACAGCTGTGACCTGCAAATGAAGAATCTTCTTCCCTAAGGCACTGAACAGCTGGATGATTCCCTGCAAGCATCATTCTCAGTTATGAAAGAGAGAGTACAGAAGCAATATACCTTTGGCAAATTAGTCTGCCAACTACTTCATTCACCTCTCTCTTTTAAAGCCTTGATTGCTAATCTAAGAAAGTTCAGGAAATAGTTATTTAAACTCTCTACAAATCTGAAGCTAAAAATGCTGTGCTTTAAGAGAGGCAGGATTTAACATCTGTTTGTGCAGATTGTTTACAGACCTGCAGAAAGTGCAGTTAAGGAGGATATGGGCACTATGGAAAAGGGCAGAACACTTTGAGCAGTTGATCATGCGGCATGAATGTGAATGTTTGTGGGTTTTTCTCAGATGGGCTCTTTGGCTCAGTGAAAGCATTGTCTGTGCCTCAGCAAAACACCTGAACTGATGGGATCTGTCACCCACCTGATTTTCCTGTTTTGTTTGATCCTAGCTGGAATAGAAAAGCAAGAGCATCACCAGGTAAGAATGAGTTCAGTAGTATTTCAGTATTATTTCACAGAATCACAGAACATCAGGGATTGGAAGGGACCTCGAAAGATCATCTAGTCCAACCCCCTGCCAGAGCAGGAACACCTACATGAGATCACACAGGAAGGCATCCAGGCGGGTTTTGAATGTCTTCAGAGAAGTTATTTCATAATAACTAATGCCTGACCATCACAGCTGGACCCAGAGATGACTATTTGCTGAAATGGAGAATCTCCACTTTTATCCAAAGTTCTAATGCAAAAATTTCATTACCTTCCCTTTCTACTTTTCTCAAGAAAGAGCACTGGATACTTACCCTTCCTAGTACTTCATAGGTAGTGAATTGTGCGATGTTTTGGGCCCATACCATTTTTTTGGTTGCTGTTTATTAGTGTGTGAAAAACTATCAGCACCTTGCTCCAAGAATAATTTATAACCAGGCAGAGCTGGGTTAGGCAGGCATGGGAAACAGGATTCCCTAGCTGATTAATTCAGCATCTGAAAGCACACCTTGAACAGGAAGTGTTTGAGTTTTAGCAGCCTGAAGGTAACTTGTGGTGTATGCTTGTATGCAAACAACACCCTACCTCTCTGTTAAAGCCTCAGGTCAAAATGCCTGGAGATGTTACATAAAGTAGGATGTGAATTCATTCTATGTTTCTGGGTATGTGTGGCCTTTCTTACTTTTAGAACTGTGTGAAATTGCACAATTTTCAGCATTTCAGAAGACTGCAAACTTAATAGAGCAAACTTAATGAATGTACAAATTACAGTGCTTGATCCTAACATCTAGGTAAGGGTTCTTCTCTAGCCTTGCACTGGTGGGTAGATCAGGCCTTCTTCTGTTGGGCTGATGCACTTCGAGACAGCTAAGGATGAACACCTCATTTTGTCTGCAGAGCCCTGTGGTCAGGATTGTCCTGCCTGCCCTAGACAAGTCTCTGCTTTTGAGATCATGGGTGAGCTGCTAGAGCTGAAACCTGTAGTGCTTGCATTGTGGACCATTGTCCCAGACAAGGTTCTTACCAAGCTGTACCAAGAAGCACCTGAAGTTTACAGAGGAAATCTAGGATTTCTTAGCGTAGCTCCCTCAACACCCCTATAGAGAACAGGTTCAAAAGGCACCTAATCTGAGGAACAATCTTAGCTCACTGTCTATGAGAACATGTTTTGGAAGGGCTGAAGGAAAGAAAGGATGCGGACTCCAATTTGAACATGTGCCAGGGTTGACCTTGGCAGCTGGAATCCTAGAACAAGAGCAAAGCACGTGTGAATCTGCTGCCGCTGCTGGGACCCGAACCTAGAAGGCACGAAGATCATCCCATTAAACCTGGTTGGTCTGACATACAGGGGTTTCCCTTCTAAAACAAACTGCCTGCTTGCTACAGTTGTAGGCCTGTGTCTTTTCTCTGCAGGACCAGTCAGGCTCTGTTAGCAGCCTCAGTTGACAGCACCCAGGTGCGTTGTGTTCACTGTGCATTTACCTTTCTTGTTTTGGTTTTACTCTGAAAATAGATTTTTAAAGTGAGTATAAGCTCACTTTCAATTTTAAAATTGAAAAGGCAACATGGCAAATGTGCATTTAGGTACAAAGTAAAAGCAAATACGTACTTTCGAAAGAACACAGACATACTCAGTAACCAACTACAAGCTGTAACTGCTGTTATCTGTCTCTGCTGTCCAACCACAGGGTGTAACTGCTGTTATCTGTCTCACTGAAGACTTGCATGGTGAAAGCACAGAGGAAAATTTTCTGTACTTTAACCACCCTATTCTTTTTCTCCATTTTGTTTGCCCCTTCTACAGGGTAGTACAGTAAAATCTTCTATAGTATGGTAAGTAAAACTATGGAGTTCTAGGTGAGGGTTCAATCCAAGTTCTAAATAAATTCCTGTAACATTTTTCAAATAGAGAATTATCTAAAATGTAGTACAACCTCATAAAATTGTTTAGGATTATAGTTCTCTTCAGTTTAGTTAATGGTAGAAGCCTAACAGTAGCCTGTTGAATGAAAAGTTTTGTTTGCCTACCGAGTCCTGACTCACCTTCTAATAGTCTGATCCTCAAGTAGGCAATTAGCACCAGCAGGAACAAAGTCACAGGCATAAAGATCCCAGCAAAGAGAACGTAGCCAGGCAGCTCCTTCAAAAACACCGAAAATATGTAACTCGCGCTCATTTTCCTCAGTGGCCACTGTGCTGAGCAAGATCCTTCAGATCTCCAAGTGTGGACCTTATTTATCCTGCTTTCTTCTTTTTTTTCCCTGCGTCCACATTCTGCCCTTTGCTCAAACCATTATCTCTTTTTGGACTTTGGTTTGTTTGTGTAGGCCTGTGATTCCCGGTGGGACTGGAGTTCACTGGCAAAGTTACTCACCCACAAAGTTTAAAAGTGTGTATTGAAGTAATGCAGGTTTCTGAAACCTCTGGGTGTGTTGGGCTGGGCGGGACTCAACACGGAGGCTGCTGCCTCTTGATCAATATGGGTTCTGTCATCTGCTAATGTTGTACAGGCCATTCTGAATAATAAGCACCCTCTTTCTAGATATATTATTGATTTTGCAATAGATCTCAAATGCTCACCCCGGGTGAAGACCCTATTATACGTACCCCACAGGTATACAGGTGTCTCTGCTCTGAAGAGTTTTCAGACAAGGCCATTGAGGCAAGCAGCAAGCGACCAAGTGGATGCTGTACCAACAGCATTTTTTCCAAAGAGCAGCTGCAGAACAGTGAAACTAGGGAAGGTTTCTTTTTCAGCAAAGTTGAATATATGTGATTTTTTGGGGACAGACACGCTAAAGAACTAAAGAGCCTTTTAAACATCCAAGTAACTGGGTTTGAGATGTTGTCTGTGTTCAGTTTTTCCCATCTGGTCACCAGCCTATGGCAGAACTGTGTCTAGGATGCATTGATTGGTTCAAAAAGATGATTAGCCAGTCTTATAGCCCTCTCTATACCTTCAGATTTCTAAAAGCATCTGGTCAGTAGACCTGACATCTTGGAAGTGCTATTGCATGCAAGTTGCATTGACTTAACCTGGGGGTAAGCCAGAATCTTACTGTGTGACCTGCCTGTGCATTTGAATTCCAGCAGAGAAGTGCTTCAGGTTGTTGGAGATCAAGTTAGCCTACCTGAACACTGAGTCTTTGGCTTATCAAATCTAATGCCTAATGAAGTCATCAGGTTGCATTAAGCTTTGTGGGTTTGTGGCTTCAGCAGCTTGTTATGACATGGACAGAACTGGCTCATTCCATGTGCATTTGAGAGACGGTAGGATTTTATTTGTTTAATATCTACCAAATCCGAACCTGGACTGTGAGGTCAAGGTAAAAACAACCATTATGAGAGAAGTTCTCTCCAGGCATCCAGAAAGGATGTACAGGATTTGCTTGACTAATTGGGTAGGCTGAAGCTGATGGGAAACAGAGTAGGTTTGCAGATTTTCAGAGGAAAGAGATATTTCTGTGTTCACCTTGTTTTCTTCACCTGTTGTATTCAAAAGGTAAACAACCTCACCTAATAATTATTTTAAATTTTTAATTTTTTTTCAACTGTAACATTTGAGATCCTCCATTTGTGACAACAAGTGCTGGAAAATGTCATGGTTGCAGGGAAATTCCTGGTTTTATAAATCACCTGCTGTTGTGATGGTAAAATAACAAATGGGGTGTGCCTTACTTCTTGCTTGTATTTCTTTGGCTTTGGCTTCTAACCATTACATCCTATTCTGCCTTTTCCCACTAGAAGTTTGACTTCATTAATAATGTGCTTTATGATCTACTGATGAAAAGCATGGATTAAAAGGCAGGTGGTGAGGATATTAATATTATTATAGGCCCATCTGTTCTCAGATTAATTCCTTCCTTGCATAGATACTTGTCAGCTGTGAACAATAAATTCCTTAAAGGTTTGGGGTTGGGGTTTTTTTTGCACATAAAAAGTTAATTCAGATTGGGTTTTTTTGTAGGCTATTAGTGTTCCAGTTTGCAGAACAGTTGCAATATTTTGATGAACTCTCTTGGCAGTCCTTTCAAAAATACCTCCCTAACTTGTGTTCTTAAAAATAAATAAATAAATAAATAAATAAATATCTTGAGCAATCGGAGAGCTCAGTTTGTGAGAGTAAAGTCTGTCACTGAATTCCAAGAGCTGTGACATTACAAAACGAGCCAGGGGTCTATTTCTCTTTGATACATGTGCATAGGTCACAGTGACATTAATGGGAACTGAATACCTGCATACAAGGCAAAATAGTCACTCGGATTTTTTAATTGGTTTTGCTTGTGTGCCTAAGACCTTGGTTCTTTCTATCAAATGTGAGTCAGGGGAGATGAAGTATGTTTCTGCCTGGCTTGTCACACCTGGCTGTCGCGGGGCCAGACGACTGATGGATGCAGAGCAGACAGCTTGGAAGTGGTTCATTTCTGCCTGGGAAGAATAAGAAAATTCTTGGCCTTCTATGTTTGTACAACCTCTGTGAAATGGCAGGTGTTGGCTCTGATCACAGCAGCCAACCTTGGCTAGTGGCCACTCAGTGTGGCAGACATGTAAAGCAAGTACTACTTTTTTCTACTGCAGGTAGAAACAGGGTTAAACATATTTTTACCGTGAAGGCGGTTCATTTTCTGCCCAAGTGGGCTGGGATGGCAGCGGGTGGGCATAAAGCTGAGGGCAGGTAGAGGAAATGAAGGTTATCAGGAATAGTCAACATGGATTCACTAAGGGGAAAGCATGTTTGACCAATCTGATACCCTTCTATGATGGCATGACTGGCTGGGTGGATGAGGGGAGAGCAGTGGATGTTGTCTACCTTGACTTCAGCAAGGCTTTTGACACTGTCTCCCATAGTATCCTCCTAGATAAGCTTTGGAAGTGTAGGTTAGATGAGGAGACAGAGAGGTGGGTGAAGAACTGGCTCAATGGCAGAGCTCAGAGGGTTTTCATCAGTGGTGCAGAGTCCAGTTGGAGGCCTGTGGTTAGTGGTGTCCCTCAAGGGTCAGTACTTGGTCCAGTCCTATTCAATATGTTAATCAGTGACTTGGATGGAGGGACTGAGCATAGCCTCAGCAAGTTTGCTGATGACACTAAACTAGGGGGAATGGCTGATGCACCGGAAGGCTGTGCTGCCATTCAGCCAGATCTGGATAGGCTGGAGGGCTGAGTGGACAGGAACCTGATGAAGATCAATAAGAACAAGTGTAGGGTCCTGCACCTGGGAAGAAATAACTCCAGGCACCAGTACAGGTTGAGGGTTGACCTGCTGGAAAGCAGCCCTGCAGAGAAGGACCTGGGAGTCCTGGTGGGTGATCAGTTGACCATGAACCAACAATGTGCCCTTGTGGCCAAGAAGGCAAATGGTATCCTGGGGTGCACTGAGAAGAGTGTGACCAGCAGGTCGAGGGAGGTGATCCTCCCCCTCTACTCTGCCCTCATGAGGTCACATCTGGGGTATTGTGTCCAGTTCTGGACCCCCAAGTTCAAGAGAGATGGAGACCTTCTGGAGATAGTCCAGTGGAGGGCCACAAAGATGATCAAGGGGCTAGAGTATATTTCTTATGAGGATAGACTGAGAGATCTGGGTCTGTTCAGCCTGGAGAAGAGAAGATTGAGAGGGGACCTTATTGATGTTTATAAATATCTAAAGAGCGGGTGTCAAGAGGGTGGGGCCTGACTCTTTTCAGTGGTGGCCAGCGAAAGGACAGCAGGCAGTGGGCACAAGGTGGAACACAGGAGGTTCCACTTAAACATGAGGAAAAAATTTTTTACTGTGAGTGTGCCAGAGCACTGGGACAGGCTGCCCAGAGGGGTTGTGGAGTCTCCTTCTCTGGAGATGTTCAAAACCAGCCTGGATGCAGTCCTGTGCATCTTGCTCTAGGTGAACCTTTGGCAGGGGGTTGGATGAGATGATCTCCAGAGGTCCCTTCCAACCCCTATCATTCTGTGATTCTGTGGGAGCTCTGCTGCTGCACAGGCAATGGGGTTGAGCAGATCAGGGCTCCCATGCCCCAGCAAGCCCAGTCTGCAGTGGCAATGCCATACGTGTCTCTGCTGTGTGACCACATCTGCCACAGCCGAAGGAAAAATGGGAAATGTGAGCCAGGCATGGATTAGTCACGCAAGAACATATGGTTTCCTGGATGATCTGTGAAGCTTGGGTGTGTTTGGGAAAATAGATGGATTCACGGGCTTTGTGAAAACATCACTGACTTCTCACCAGTTGGAAAGGACCAACTGATTGCTTATCACCCCCCACTGGCTCTGTGGTACAGGGTGGACCTGCCAAAATCTTGCTTACTGGCTTGTAGGAAATTAATCCATTTCAAAATTTTCCTTTTGGCTTGAATCAGAAACTTAATTTCCCATGAAATGGAATTTAGGGAACATTAATTTTAGAGCCACTAAAGCTCATTTGAGCTGTATTGTTTTGATTATTTACATAAAATATGAGCACAAATGAATTCATTCAAACTTTAAATTACTTCTATTTCCAAAACCTACCAACTAACATTAGAAATGGTGAACATGATGCCTACCTTGTTGGAAGGAATTATGTTAACTCCTCATCTTGTGTGTGTGTGTGTTAAGCAACACATTCTTGTGGAATATTTGGATTCAATCACAGTTTCCAAAGGAAAATTTTATCTTAAAATTTCTAGATGTCTTTACTAGGGAATACAAAAAGGCAAAGAAATACTTGTTGGAGCTAAGGAGAAGGAGTAAAATCTGTGAAGACTCAACTGCAATAAACAGAAAAACCTCTAGTTATTGTAGGTGTTTGAGAGCCTTTGGGCAGGAACCAAGACACACGCATTCTGTAAAGGCAAATTGCCAGTGTGCATGGCAGCTGGACTGTCAGAGCTGAGGTTGCCCTTTCTCAGGGAAAACACTGAGAAGGTTGCTGCAAGACTGAATTTATTTTTAAAAAAATCAATATTCTGTAATTATGATAGAAACAGGAGGTGGTGGTTCGGTCCAGGCCCAGTAAGGACGGAGCTTTCCAGTGGGCGCGGACTCCTGCTTCTCCCTGAGCCAGGGTTGAAACTGGCCCCACGGGGCTGGATATTCCCACAGGTGTCCCTGGGCCCAGGGGGGGTGTTGGTAAGCTGGTCCACTACTCAAGAGACACGCTGTAAATGGAGAAAGGGCTTTAGTTTCCTGAGCTAGCAAGCTAAAAGCCTTCCTGAAAAGTATATAAATTTTATTAAATTCAAGTGCTAAATGAGCATTGAGATCTCATCTTTCTCCTGCATGTTCTGCTAGAACACAAAAATCCCTTATTCTCCTGTTCAACCTAAATTAGATAAGGTTATTAGATCAGGTAGTTTGATATCTTTATTATTCAGACAATTTAATTTCCTTCCATGTCCTTTGTAGAATCCAATAAAATTGATTGTTTAAGGCTTGTTTTCCCGAAAAGCATTTATCCTTGGTTTGGAAACATGAGGAAATGGAGAATCATCTGTCTGTCCCTTTCCATAGCTTGTTCATGATGTTCTCTTTGTGTCTGGCTTAGGGCTTGCCACACTTCTAGATGCTTGTTCTGCATTTCCTTTCCTCAGAGGGTCAGGGAGACTATGGGGACCTGGTATTTTTACCCTGTGAAAGTACCTATGCCTTGCAATGTCACTTCTCAATCTCTTTCGTGTTAAACTACACATGCTGGTCTTTTGGTTCCTTACAGTAGGGAATTTTTTTTGCCCATCCTTGAAACATTCTTGCAGGTTTTCTGTGTATTCTCTAATTTTAAAAAATACCTTTGAAATGTGGGTATATCAAGGGCTGTAATCTCATAACAGTATCACCTGCGACTGTCCTGAAGGTAAAATTGTGTCCCTGTTCCCACTTGCTACTCTGCTGTTCACTCATCGGAAGGGTTTATTAACCATGATTGCTAAAGTGTTTGGCAGCACTTGCTGCACTGCACACCTGTTCTGGGTCTCCATCCTCTTCAGGATTGTGGTTTCCCAAGACAATCTTTAGGGTTGACTGGTTAATTTTGCTTCTAGATGTAAAACTTTGCTTTAGAAATGTTGCAATGCTTTTTCTTGTAATAAACCCAGCCTCTCCCAAATGATCCAGATCACACAGCCTAGTTCCCGTGTTCTCCTTGTTACTTAGCATCAAGCCTTTGACCATTGGCACTTGTTAGGAGTGGTGATTTTATATCAGTTTCTACTTTGGATTTTTTCCTCTCCTACCTTGCCTATTTTCTACTTTGTTGCTTTTCTAGTGCAACCACTTGTGTCTTCACGTAGTAAGTTGGTTCAAGTTCCTGATCCAGCTGGAAAGCTGCAGAAGCTGTTTCTGGGCTTTGAGGGAAAGGTATTAACTAGATTATTTTTAAACAGGATCCATTTTCCACTGGAGTTTCTTGTGTGGGCACCCACAAGGGGATGCTGGCACAGCCCATAAGTGGCACGGAGGTGGTGATGAGCGGCTGTTGCCCCAGAGTGAGGCAGCAGATGGAAATGGCTCTGCAGCAAACGCCCAAGGATCGCCTCACCAGCAGCACAGCATGCAGCCACTCCCCCGTGGATATGACTTTTAAGATCCCTGCAGCAATTCCAAATTCATTACTCGTGTGCTTGATTGATATAGAAAAGTGATTACTTTTTAATGAGCACATTGTGTGTTACTAATTCAAGTGCCTTAGGACATCTAAGTGTATTGAAGCTGTGGTTGCCTGTATCAAATAAACTTGTAATCTCATTAACAAAGTAACAGCTATTTTGCATAAACCATGCTAAGTAGCTTATTTATATTCCAGTTCTCTATCTGTTTAAACAATCTTTGCATTCTTTCTACCTTGTATTTATTTTTCTTACCTATAATTAGGCCAGCTCATTTGAGCATTGGCATGAAAATTGTAGGTTTCTAAGTCTCCTTGATATTATACTTAGAATTTATGAAAAATTAGCATAAAAGTGAAGTAAAAACTTGCTTGGCCAGCTTCTATCCCTTTTCCAGGCTTCTTGATTTTCCAAGTGTTTCTGTTCAGTACAGGTTATTTAAATTTCAGCTGTGTTATTAATGACCTGTCTAGGCAAATATTAATCTACTTGTGCAGATGTATCTGGCAGTGGATGAACTTTCTTTTCAAGTACAAACAAAAATAGTTACTAGCAGTAATACTTCCTACACATTATTATTATTTAAACCACCTTGATATGCACTGCTGTGAACATTACTCTTGCTTCCAGTATAATTTTAAAAGAATGAAAAAAAAAAAAATCCCGTTCTTAGTCTCTTGACCACAGCATTTTCCATGGTGAAAGGAGCTGATAGTGTCTATTTTTTGTATTCATGGCTTCAGATGTGTTTATTACAATCCTATTATTTTTTTTCTTTTCCCCAAGAAAATAAGTTTATGGAATCACAATGTTTGTCCTTCCTAATGATTCTTGGCCAACTTAAAAAAAAAAAAGTCAAGAGGCACAGAAAGCTCAAGGCAGGTTACTTACCAGTACTGTGGAAATTAGTGGCTCGGTAGAATAAAAACTGCAGTTAGGGCCCAAGCAGAGGTGAAGGAGAGCAGAACTCAGTTCAGTTTGGGGAGTAGGACACCAACCCCTGCCTATGTACCCGGTGGCCACACTGTGCCAGCACATGCAGCTTCTCTCAGTGTCACAAGGGGCATGGGTCCAACAGTGGAGTTATGACAATGGCAAGGAATACAGTAGCAAAGGGTACAAGCTCATAAAAATCTAGGCTTTGTTGTTGCTTCTGCCTGTGGGGAAAAATTATTTCTAGCTGCTGCCTTTCCTGTTTAACCAGTAGGGAAGTAATCCTTCTCCTTGACTGGAAATACGACCCTACAGAGAGTCAGTAAAAGTTTCTTTGAGAGTTCTTATTTGTATTTCTGTTAAATACAAATTTATTATGTTGGAGGTTTTATTAAGTTAATAAATATTTATTCTTGTCCATCAGGCAACTTTGCTAAAAAAATTGGAAATATGTTCATTTCTAAGAAGCATTTTAGTGTGTCTGAGTAGTTTCTTGTTGGAGTTGCCTGCTGTTCACTTCCATCTAATAAAGACTGGTTCCCAGTGACTGCTCTGTAAATAGCTGCTCTTCACCAGTCCCAGTGCACGGATTATTTCACCTGTGCCTGGCATACCCCTGTCCTACAGGGTTCCTCCCTACTGCTGAATCATCTTTCTGTTAGAAGATTGTAGAACTTCAGAAACTGTATGATGAATGCTCTCTGCATGAGACTTCAAGCAGCAGTGTCTTAAATGGAAGGGTATCTTTATCTTTTTTAATAAATATTGAAAACAAACCAAATCTCTTTCCATCCCAGCTCTTTGACTGCTCACAGCTGCCTCCCAGTGTGGTGTTCTCCTTGATTAGTAGACAGGAAATCAGTGTAACATTTAGACAGTGTAGATAAATGGGTGGTGAAAAACTGTGCAGCTCTGGTATCCCAGAAAGGCAGAGTAAGATTGAACTGGGAATAGTTGTGCAACAGTAGAACAGTTCTGTCTTACCCATAACCCACAGCCCCAGCCATGACAGCAGTTTGCTGTATTACTGTTTGCTCACTGACAGATCATTTTTCACCTAGAAACAAACAAAGCAAGAAGATGTGCTTCTAGAAACTGGGACAGATTCAACCTTCATCTGATGCCTCAATTTGTAGCTGATCTTGCTGTGTAAAGGTCCACAGAAGTGATCAGAGCAATTGTAAAAACTAAGCTGGTTTTTTTGTTGCTGTTGTTGGGGTTTTTTTGTGGTTGGTTTTGTTTTTCTTTTAGCTAGTGCAATTTCAAATGTGCTATGCCATTTATTGCCTCTTGGTTAGTTAATACTTCTTGGTATTACTTTGCAGCATCACTGCTACCCTAGTGTTGCTACTCTACCATACCCCAGACAGTTTTAAGTCGTCATATAGCTGTAATGCAATGCACATTCGCTCTTCCCACTTGCCCACAGTAAAAGAGGATGGAGAGCAGGCTGCAGGGGCAACATTTACAGCTGTGCCCTGCTAGCTCAAGAGGCTGAGCTGGATATGCCCCAGCAACCTCCTGTGCCTCTCCTTGGGCTAATCCAGAGTGGGGCTGAGCTGCTGCTGTGACACCCAGCTGGGGCAGCCACAGCACGGATGGTGAGGAAGGCTGCCCAGCACCACAGGTTGTTTTTAACCCCTGTGAAAAAGCTACACTGGGTGGCACTAATGCAAAAGCTGCATTTTATTTGGTGGCTAAATGTGCACAGGTGTGTAGCTGTATTAGATTTGAGAAATGGCTCTGCAAGGTGAAAAAAGTTACATCTTCCAAATCAGAGTGCTTTTTAAGTCATGTTGGCTTATTTGTGCTTACTTGTGTGCTGTAAAAGTGACTTGAGCCATGATACCTCAGCTGGTTTTCAGTGTGGCCGAGGATTTTTGCAGTATCTCAGTTTCAAGGTCCTTATTAGACATGAAAAAAGCCCAGATTTTCATAGAGTTGACAGAGCCGTAAAAAACTCAAGCTCCACTTTAGAAGTCTGTGTCACTCTTGCCAGTAACCTAAACCTTTTAAAGTTATTAATTAATGGTCTGGCAGACATTTTATGTATGTTTTCCCTGTGAGATTCCCTGTGAGCAGCCGAACCATGACCCCGTCCCTGGAGAACAGGCTCCTCTCCACAGCCAGGCACCAGGGAGACGAGCTGCTGGTTAAACAGGGGCTCTCATCAGACACTCATTGGGCTAAGGCCGAATGTAACCTTGGGTGAAAATGATTTACAGTGAAATGAAAGGTACGGTGTGTTAGTGAGTAATGCTGAAGAGGTGCGTGTGTGTGTGTGCAGCTACCTCCCCTGTCACAGTGTCTGCAAGGAAATAAAATCTCTGGCTGAGAGAAATTTTCAGCTTGTCTGCTACTGCGAGCGAAAGCTATGGTTAGTTTAACGCATTTTGTCAGTTATCTAGTACTCGATTAATGTGACATGAAATAAAATGGCATAAGCACATATCATTCTCTGTTATGTATTCCTGGCAAATGCTAATTAATTAGTCATTCCACTTCCCATGCTGTACATTTACACAGTAATGAGATGTAGCCATCTGCTGGCATGAAATGATCTTTTTTTTTTTTTTTCCTCTCTTCAGAAAGGAGAAAGACAGACGGCCCTTCGTGTTTTTCCTTATACTGTAACAAATCCAGAAAACCTTATGTTTAACCCTGACCCTGGCATCAACAAATGCTAATTTACACATGCAGCTATGTAAGACCAAGAAAAGAGTTTTTAACCCTACATTGTTTGATGATTTAAAATAGTTACTGTGAGTATTTTGCCTTGGGGAGCCTCATGTAGTGTTTGAAGAGAGCAACAGCTGCATTTTTTCCCTGAATGAGGAGTGCATTCCAAGGTCTTTTACTCATTAGAGTGATAAGGTAAATATACTTCATCCTCATCAGAAAACCGCCCTGTAGGCAGCAGCTTCTCTAGCATGAATGTTAAACCATGTAGAGCTGTGGCAGTAGGATAACAGAGCTGCAAACTGATACAATAGAAAGAAGGGGAAATAACAGAGACAAATGTTTCCTGTTTGAAAAAAGGTAAGGTTGCTTTGAGGATCTATCGCCTCAATTGCTGACTTTTCATATTGTGGACACAATTTATGTGAGAAATGCTGGTATGCCCTGTAAAACCTGACCAATACACTAGCAAATACATCTGGAATGGAGGGCAAGATTGTTTAGCTGATTTGTACAGGTGCTTCAAGATGTTGATTTAATAGTTGATTCTGGAGGATGAGAGTGAGGGAAAATGAGATCTCTTTTGCTTTAAATTGTAATAAAATGCTTAATGACTCAGGACTAGGGGATGGTAAGGACATAATTTTCTTATCTTGTAAAATCTGAAGCTCCTAGATCCTCGTTTTCCGTCTCTTTTTAGTGTTAATTTTAGACTAGAACTAATAAATAAGCTAATGTCGATATAATCATTAATTTGTGATAAAATGGTGAGGCATTTTGGGTTGACCAGAAACTCAACCTATATTGAGTAATCCTGGCCTTTTATTCCTTTTTTAGTGATTCTACTAATTTGCCTAATGCAGGCACTAGCTTTACCAGTTCTTTTACACAGGAGTTCACAAGGTCTCTCTTAAAACTCGGTGTCTTTTTTGCACCATCGAGCCCTGAGATACCAAGGCAGTTTTAACCAGTTACCCACCACTGTTGGTACTTCACCTATTTAATCCTTGATTTCTCTTAGAACTTCTCAGAGAATAATGGGGATGTGTTGGTGTTCATTTTCACATTTTGCTCAGTAACTTCTACAGACACTTAAAATTTCAGATATTTGCTGGCCCCTTATTCTTCAACAAGGAGTTCAAGCATAAGAGTCTCCCCAGTTTCTGACAGGGGGTACTTACAAAAGGAGTTCATTTAGCTGTGGCTTGGCCAGGGGCTGCCCTCATAGAGATGCCTGATCTTTTTTTGAAAAATACCTTAAGTACTTTGGCTCCTTGGAGGAATATAAGTCACAAATGTCAAGAAGATCAAACGAAAAGGATGGACAGGAAGAGCTGCAGATATGTTTAATCTACTAAATGCACCAAGGACTCTAACTCACAGTGTGCTATCAAGCACACTTTAGTTCATATGGATTGAAAAAGGTATGAACACAGAGTAGCACTCTGGCTAGTCGGTGGGTATGTGCCCCCAGGCAGATTTTTACCTGCCCTGTCAATGTGTGGTGGCTAATCACTCTCCTGGTGAGCCTATGCCTGGGTAGCAATCAGAGAATAGCTGTGAATTCATAGCCTACTCTATTCTATTTTAGTGTACGTGTGTATGCATGCATGAATCTGAGGACTATGATTTATAAGTCTTGAGTGTCTGGGCAGTTTTATTGTTTACAAAACAGAAACAACATGGCATCTGCAGAGCTACAATCATCTATAATTATTGTTGCAGCATGCTGCTTCGCTGGTAGATTGAAAGACTAGAGAAAAATTAGCAGAAATACATATTTTTAAGTTTTCTGATTCATTTTCTTCCCCCAGCACCTATACAGGTCTCTCTCCCACACACTGTTTCTTCCATTCATGCTGTTTTTACCTTGGTAGCATTATCTGTTTTCACTTACAGTTAGTCGTGTGACAGCAACCTGCTGATTTTTCAATGGCTTCCAGCAGCATTTATTATCTAGCACTCTTCTTCAATCAGTGGATCGCAGAAGAACAGCGCACTCAGGGATACTCAGATAATGGGTTACAATCAATGACATTACAGAGATGTGTTCCCTGTCTTTCTGTAGTGCTTATTTGTGCATTTAGCAGAGAGTCATAATACCAACATTTGATGTTGTGATAGGGCTTTCTACCTAAGGGTCCCCAGGCGCTGTGCAAAGCACTGACAGATTCACTCTCTTAGATGTGCTGGGGACTTCAGTGCCTCCTGGGAGCACTGGGTTTAGCGATTCCTATTTTATAGGAACAAAAGTAGGATTTTACCTTGTCTTAGCAAATTTACAGTATGAAAACAGCTTCTTTATCTTCTAAGCGTTTTCTGAGGTTCCCTTGATGGAGGACACACAGGACAGCTGTAGCTGACAGATTTCCCTGGAGCTGGTTGGAGGCAAAGATGAATCTCATTTAATCAGAGTGGCAGAGTAGCTTAAGGTATCTTTATTTGGTCATACCCAAAGAGCTAGGAAACATCTCCCATGTCACAAATTGTTGTGGAAAAGGTGGGATGGCACATTGACAGAAGATAACAGGGGCTTTCTCTAGGCTCTGAACACAAGGGAAGGAATGGCTGTGGTTTAATAGGCCTGTCTCTGTGAGTGAGGAAGAAACAAGAGCAAGAGACAGAAAACAATCCAGGGAGATGGAATAGAACAAGTGTTGGTGGCTCAGGCCTGAGACAAATTGCGTTAATAGCACTATTGGCTACTGCGAAGTTGGAAAAACAATATCCTCCTCTTTTGATTACTTAAAGAGTCATGATTCTCGGAAATGAACAGGCACTTCTCTCACTATTTCACTTCTCTAAATAATGATATATGTTGGATGTGTTCACTACCAGCAGAAGTCAAAAAGGGGTGAAAGAATGGCTCCTATAACCTACTGTGATAAAAAAGGTTGAGGAGCACACACACTGCTTCCACTAAGTTAACTCTTGGAGTTTTTTGCAATTTTTTGCTTTGCTGGAATTTTTGCTACATTAGTAGCCAAAATTACAAGGAGTTAATTGTAAAAGCAAATCTTAAGTGCTCAGTTTACTGCTCTAGAAATGTTTGACATCACTGAGAGAAGTAATATTAAAAATAATGCAAGTGAACTACTACTATATCTCAGATATTAGCAGGATTCCAGTACAACTGAGGGAAATTTACCTACATACCAAGTCTTCTGTTGCTGTTGACTGTGTTTAAACCACATTAGCACCATTAGGCTAAAAAAAAGGCTTAACTGAAGTAATTTGCTGCACCTTTATAAAAGTTCACAGTATATTGAGAAGCTTGAAGGTTAGAAGTCTATCTTATAGGAAAAATTTACTCAGAAAAGTTAGGCTTATTTTAAAACACTCTTAAAAGGTGATACTATGACCTTCTTGCTGGTTTGTTGTCTCAGTGCATATGAAATACTCTGTTTATAAATTCATTGTTTGTGCTGAAGTGAAGAAGGACCTTATGGCCTTTGTCGCTCACTGTCACTGTGCTTTGATGATCACTTAGGTACAATTTCTGGACAGCTATAATTCTCACCCTAAGTAGTGTTGCCAGTGTTTGAGAGTTATATAAAGAAATCCAAGAAACAGTACTGGAAAAGTTTTCTGGAAGATATCTAACCAATACCCCTCTTCTGAGACAGGGTGGAGCATCTGTGTTTCTTGAGATGGGGAAAAAGATTCCGCCTATAAGAAAGATGGGGAAAAACTTTTTATCAGGGCCTGTAGTGATAGGACAAAGGGTAATAGTTTTAAACTGAAAGAGCGTAGATTTAGACTAGATGTAAGGAAGAAATTTTTTATAATGAGAGTGGTGAGACATTGGAACAGGTTTCCCAGAGAGGTGGTAGAAGGCCCATCCCTGGAAACATTCAAGGTCAGGCTGGATGGGGCTCTGAGCAACCTGACCTAGTTAAAGATGTACCTGCTCACTGCAGGGGGGTTGGACTAGATGACCTTTAAAGTCCCTTCCAATCCAAATCCTTCTGTGATTCTAAAATGGAAAGACATCTTTTTCAAGAAGAGGTCAAGTAGGGAAAATACCAAAGTAAGTGGTGGGAGTCTTACAGAAAGACAGACTTGTATAAATTCCTGTGAGGAGTCTTGCTGGGATTAGTGGGTCTGGGTTTGCCTACAAACTCATAGAGTGGTACCTATGGAATGAGTTGGAGAGGCAATAACAGGTGGGAAAGTGTGAAAGAGGAGCCAAACACATTGTTTCTACTCCCGTAACTAAGGGAAGGAAAGGTGCTGCTGATGACTTTCAGTAAATCCTTTTTTTTGCGACAGGATCCCTTTACTTTCAGTTTTTGAACCACAAAATGACCCAGTGCTGAAAACATATCTTGACTATTCCCTATTTTGTCTGTGCCTTTCAGTTTTGCTTATAGCATGGTCCTTTGTACTTTGAATTTTATCATTTTCAGACTATTCCTCCAATTGCCAAAATGAATTTTAACTGTTAATCTTCTGATCTTGGCATGACCTACATGCTAACCCATCACCCAAGTCATTGATAAAGTTATGAAATAGATTAGCCTTGGGACAAACTATATTACCTGACTTGAATGACCTTCTCATTTGAAGCAGGTAGACTAACATATTAATGTGCATTTACTTTGTAGGCTTTTTTTCAAACTTTTTTCTGATACAGTCCCAGAAATGGGACTGTATCAAAGGCTTACTAGCATCAAGACGTGCTGCATCAGTAGTTTCTTCCCCTACATGCGACTAGTCATCTTTCCAGAGAAAGAGATGAAAAGATTTCTTACAGCTTGTTCCTGACAAATACAGTGTTTTTACTGTAAAGAAAGACCTGCTTTCAGTGTTGGAAACTCTTCAATGACATCAGTCAAAATGGTGGAGCATCAGCTTTCTTGATAAAAAGTTAGTAGCTTTTTTCTACTCATATCTTTGGACAGATGCATTTTGACATTCTCTTTCAGTTTAATTTCTTGTCAAACACATCTACTAGCTGAAATGCATCCACTTTCTGAATATGTTAGCTAGCCCAATGACATTAATTGGGAATTTTCTATTGCCTTAATTGGCCAGGGCCCTAACTCACTGCAGCTGAAAGCATGTTTCCATGCCAGCAGGAAAGAATAATTATGCTCAGCAAATATTACATCCTGGCAATTGCTGCTGACAATCTCTGAACCCTGTAGCTCTATTTTATCCTATATTGATTCAGTTAACAGTTATTTTATCTTACAGTGGCTAAAGTGGTTATAAGGCTATTTTGTCTGTAGTATTAAACTGCATAAATAATACAAATGAAACAAAAATATATTTTTGTATTATAGATATTCTAGCAATAAAAACACATAAGCAAAGAATTAAAGCATCTTTTTATGCCTTTCCTGTTTCTCATTAGCACATACACACAGGAGCACTTGCTGTCCAGTTCGCATAGCAAGACATAGCATTAAAGCTCAGACAGCTTTTAAATAATTTCCCAGTATGTTTCCTTCATCATTTCTTTTCTATCCACTTTTTTTGTTTATTTTGTTTAATTTCCCTTCTATTATTTGCTCATCCTCTTGTTTTTCAGTTCAATAGTTTGGCTGTGGTCCATTCCCAGTCTGGCACAGTGGAAGGAAGGAGTTGGAGGAATGGCTCACCAGACAGTAAGGTAGCAGGTTTTATACTACAACCAGTGGAGTATGGAAAAGCCCAAATGCTGCTGGGGAGCGTACTGCTCTGAAAAAGCTGCTGACTGCCTGGTGCAACTTTTTCTGCTTGTTCCTGGTGCAGGGGCTGCCTCCTAGCAGGGGCTTTCTTATTGCTGATGGATGCAGGAGCCAGCTGGGCACAGGTCTGTGTTGCAAGGACGAATGAGTGGACTAGAAGTATCTAGTTTAGTGCAAAACAGGTTGTTTTGCACTAAAAGTCAATATTACTTCCACCCAACCTCATTCTGAGGTAAAATATAAAGTCCATAGGATATGTGTGCTTTTTTTTTTTTTTTTTTTTTGGGGGGAGGGGGGGACGGTGGTGGGCAGGGAATGGGGAGCAAAAATGTGTATTTTTAAGACAAGTCTAAGGGATAAAGCTTGGATAGCTTGTGAATTTTTCTATGCAAGGCTGAAAGGTAGGTATTTTCCAGAGCAAGTCTATATTCTTGCCTTTCATAGAATGTATTGGTTTAGAAGGGACCTTCAATGACCATCTAGTCCAACCCGCCTGCAGTGAGCAGGGACATCTCTACTAGAGCAGGGTGCTCAGAGCCCCGTCCAGCCTGACCTTGAATATCTCGAGGGATGGGACCTCCACTACCTTTCTGGGCAACCTGTTCCAATGATCCACCACACTCATATTGCAGAACTTCTTCCTAATATCCAACCTAAATGTACCCTTTTTTAGTTTAAAACCATTACCCCTCATCCTATTGCTACATGCCCTTGTGAACAGTTCTTCCTTAGCTTTCTTAGAGGCACCTTTCAGGTACTGGAAGGCTGCTAGAAGGTCCCCCATATTCCCAATGGGTTGTACTACTATTATGTCTTCCTGCATAATATTTATCCTTTGTCTGTAATCACATCTGTTAGGAGGGACGTTACCCAGCCAACAATACTTTTGAGGGCATATGGTGCTCTTTAATTAAATGTAAGTATTCAGAAAAGCATAGTGTGCTCTAGTTTTTAGGCCTCCAGCTATCCCCATGGCTCCCTTTATTCATTTAAATACATCATCAGAAGTTGGAAAGCTTTTTTCCTAATACATTAGGCATAAAATATTGAACCTGAAAGCATAATAGTGGAACTACATGGTGTAGCTTGCAAAGTTCAGTGAATTTGGATCTTGAAATAGAAATCTGCCTTCACTTGTAAATAAAAAAAAAATGAACTAGGTATTTCCTTATAGAGAGATGGTTGCCTTCTACTAAAATGCAAGTATGAGACAGTTGTGAGCTGAATCATGGCCATAATATCCAACATCTGGTAAAATAGTGAGCAGTATTGTAGTAATATTTTATTGCTTAATTTTCTTTATTGGGTTGGGGTTTTGCGCATCGTATGATTCTCTTCTCAATTCTTATTTTCATCTCTTCTTGAAATACCTGCTGTGGAAAATGGAGTATTTTAGTTTTGCTCTGTAGTATTGCAAAGAGAAGTATTACCAAAAAATAGCAAAGCTTTACTTTTTAAAAACCTCTTAGGTGGATCATGCTGCTTTTTTACACCAACACCTACAACACAGCATGCAATGTTAGTTGAAAAGATTTTGACTGTGTTGCATTAATCTACTGCCCATCATGGAGTATATATTCATTGTTCTGGAAGCTTTAAACAGAGCTAAATGAAAAAGCCTGCCTTAGAGTCTGTATAACCCAAGTACACAGCAAGACAACCACCAGTTAGGTGTAGACAATGAAACAAAAGACCACATTGGTCAATGGAATAAGCAACAGACTTAGCACAGAGTAACCAGGACTTTTGGTAGTCATCACAGCAGAGAAAGTTTTAAGAAATAATCTGAACGCAGTTAGTGAGGCAATTTATAAGGTGCTAACTTATGGGTCACCTTCCATACGTAAAAGTGTTGTAACTTGAAACTCCGTGGGAATGTAGTGCAAACTGGCACCATGGGCCTATTGGTCTCTTGGTATAGTTCAGAAAAATTGGTCAATGAGGTGGGACAGAATATGGGATACTTTGGAAGAGAAAAGTAGCTAAGGCTGGATGTTTAATAGCATATGGGAAGAAGCAGCATGGATAGATTGCAAGATGAGATACCAAACTGATGGTCTAGAAAGCCATTCTCCATCATTTATCAGCGGTCCTGGCAGACTGGGGAGGTTCCAGCTGACTGGAAACTGGCTAACATGATGCCCATCTATAAGAAGGGCCAGAAGGATGATCAGAGCAACTACAGGCCTGTCAGTCTGATCTCAGTGCCAGGGAAAGTGATGGAGCAAATCATCCTGAGTGCCATCACACGTCATGTGCAGGACAACCAGGGAATCAGGCCCAGTTAACACGGGGTTATGAAAGGCAGCTTTGCCTGACTGTCTGATCTCCTTCCATGACAGGGTGATGCGCTTAGTGGATGAGGGAAGGCCCGTGGTTGTGGTGTACTTAGACTTTAGTAAAGCCTTTGACACCATTCCCACAGCATTCTCCTGAAGAAACTGGCTGCTCATAGCTGGGATGGATGTACTCTTTGCTGGGTAAAGAACTGGCTGGATGGCCAGGCCCAGACAGTTACAGTGAATGGAGTTAAACCCAGCTGGTGGCCGGTCTCCAGAGGTGTTCCCCAAGGATCACTGTTGGGGCCAGCTCTGTTTAATGTCTTTATCAGTGATCTGGATGTGGGGTTTCAGTTCGCCCTCACTAAGTTTGCAGACGACACCAAGTTGAGCAGCAGTGTTGATCTGCTCAAGGGTAGGGAGGCTCTGCAGAGGGATCTGGACAGGCCGGATCGATGGCCTGAGGCCAGTGGTATGAAGTTCAGTAAGGCCAAGTGCCGGGTCCTGCACCTGAGTCACAACAACCCCATGTAACACTACAGGCTTGGGGAGAGTGGCTGGAGAGCTGCCCGGCAGAAAAGGACGTGGAGTATTGGTCAATAATTGGCTGAACATGAACCAGCAGTGTGCACAGGTGGCCAAGAAGGCCAATAGCATCCTGGCCTGTATCAAGAATGATGTGACCAGCAGGGGTAGGGAGGTGATTGTCCCCCCGTACTTTGCGCTGGTGAGGTCACATCTTGAATACTGTGTTCAGTTTTGGGCCCCTCACTACAGGAAAGACATTGAGGTGCTGGAGCGTGTCCAAGGAGCAACGAAGCTGGTGAAGGGCCTGGAGCACAAGTTTTACGAGGAACAGCTGAGGGACCTGGGGTTGTTTAGCCTGGAGAAGAGGAGGCTGAGGGGAGACCTTATTGATCTCTACGACTACCTGAAAGGAGGGTGTAGAGAGGTGATTGCTGGTCTCTTCTCCCATGTAACAAGAAATAGAGTGAGAGGCAGTATCCTAATTAGGAAAAACTTCTTCACTGAAAGGGTTGCCAAGCATTGGAACAGGCTGCCCAGGGAGGCAGTGGAGTTATCTTCCCTGGTGGTATTTAAAAGATGGGTAGGAGAAGTGCTTAGGGACATGGTTTAGAGGTGGATTTGGTACACTAGGTTTATGATTGGACTTGATGATCTAAGGCTCTTTTCCAACCATTACAATTCTAGGATTCTGTTCTATGAAAAGCACTCTTTTAAGGTGTGCTCAGCATGGATGAGAGCAGATGAGAGAGAGAGCATGGTTGCATCTGACTGAGCAAGGGAGGACAAGGCTACAGAAACAGAAGCATGGAGATTAAAGCCTCTCACTCCAATCCTGCAAACACACTCACAACTGCCTTGTTAGATTTTCATGGCTTAAAGTACAGACTTCAGCTGTCTCAGTAATCTTTCATGGATTAAACCACTGTCATCAGAGAGGCCATTAAGGCCAGGATGAGCTCACACTGTTAGGCTTACACTTTACTGTTAAGTAATAACCAGATTGAGATTTCATAGTGAGATATTTTAGACTTTACCCTTAATCTTAGGGGATTCACAAAGAAAATATCTCTTGAAAAATGTAAATTATGTGCAATACCTACATTGCTCTGCAAAGCAAACTGCAAAGTTCGCATCAGCTTTCTGTGATACAGACTTAGTTTTCCCCGGAAGGTACAGATGGGTTTGGGGCCTGCCTGGAATGAGGGGGGTTCATTCCTCATTGCACTTGTCCCATGAAAATTCACCAGCTCCCAGTGCTGCACCTTAGGAACAAACAGAGCACTCCTCAGTTTGATCATTGAAGCTACCCAGTCTGAGAAAACAAAACCTCTCTTTAAAATGTTTTGGAAATCAAAACCTGAGAATTAAAGGAAATCTTGTGTTTAACAGAACTTCTATTTAAATTCTTGTTTTCGTGTTCTTATTTGGGTAATTTTGTCAGCTCCCACATGATGTGCATATTGCTTTCAACCACCAGCAGAGCTTTCCATTGCTGTGCAAAGAAGCTGGCAGTAAATTATAGATTTCTGACGATGTGCTTTTTTATTTATCCCAGTGGCATCAACCTACTTTACTACGTCTAAGTGGAAAATGCACCATAGTTAATACAGAAATTCATCTTGATGCATGTAATTGGTAACAGGAGCTGCTTTTTTTTTTTTTTCTGATTATTTTGCTTTTTTAAGGTCTTGGCTTTAAAACAAATACCTCCCTGAAGATCTGCATTGACTTAATTTTTTCCAGCTATGCATTTTGAATGGATACATATCCTGTCTCAGATTTTTGACCTGGATACAGTATAAAACAGGTGTTAGGAGATGAAATTCATTACTTCATAGTATCCCTACATGAAAATCTTAAATACATGTATCAGACCAGCAACTACTCCCATCATTGTCACATCAGTCTTAAAGGACCTAATAACAGTCTCTCCTCTAATGAGTATCGTAACAACTGTCAAATCAAGAGGCAGTGTGAAAAATTGCTCTTAAGTTCCATTTAGCTTAAACTGCTAGTTACTTTGCATTGGCTTTCAAAGAACAAAAAAAATTTCAGTAAACCTGGGTAGGAATTCAATGAGAGAAGGAAATTCAGCACACGTCTTTTATAATTGATGCTCTCACAGGTCAGGCACTCAGGCCAGTCTTTGGACTTTTCCAAAGTTTTGGCAACCACTACCTTGACTGAGACGTGAGTTTGCATATGTGAAATGATCATATGAATTGAAAAGATATTACACAATCTACTAGCACTTTCTTTAGCATATTCAATGTTTTCCTTTGCAAAACATTAGCGTTTAAAATTTTCAACAATTTATTTCCAACAAAGCATTCTAAAGTCTCTGCTGAATGGCTTTAATAAGTATAGTTTGTCACTTAAAAGCATTTTGTAAACAAACTTGGGAAAGAAATGAAGGAAATTTCCAAAGGGAATGGGTTTGCAATTGTGGTGGGTTGACCCTGACCAGAGGCTGAATGCCCACCAAAGCCCACTCTATCACTCCCCCTCCTCAAATGGGCAGGGGGAGAAAATTATAACGAAAAACTCGTGGGTGGAGATAAGGACGGAGAGAGATCACTCACCAATTACTGGCACAGGCAAAACAGACTCGACTTGGGGGAAAAAAACAAATTTACTTTATTACCAATCAAAATCAGAGGATAATGAGAAGTAAAACCAAATCTTAAAACACCTCCCCCATCCCTCCCTTCTTCCCGGGCTTAATCTCTTTCCCGATTTTCCACCTCCTCCCCCCAGCAGCACAGGGGGACAGGGAATGGGGTTGGGGTCAGTTTCATCACACGTTGTTTCTGCCACTTCTTCCTCCTCAAGAGGAGGACTCCTTCCCCCGCACCAGCGTGGGGTCCCTCTCACGGGAGACAGTCCTCCACCAACTTCTCCAACGTGAGTCCTTCCCATGGCTGACAGCTCTTCACAAACTGCTTAGCATGGGTCCTTTCCATGGGGTGCAGTCCTTCAGGAAGGGACTGCTCCAGCACGGGTCCCCCACGGGGTCACAAGTCCTGCCAGCAAACCTGCTCCGGCGTGGGCTCCTCTCTCCATGGGGCCACAGGTCCTGACAGGAACCTGCTCTAGCTCGGGCTTCCCGCGGGGTCACAGCCTCCTTCGGGCATCCACCTGCTCTGGCGTGGGGTCCTCCATGGGCTACAGGTGGTCATCTGCCCCACCATGGATCTCCATGGGCTGCAGGGGGACAGCCTGCCTCACCATGATCTTCACCACAGGCTGCAGGGGAATCTCTGCTCCGGCACCTGGAACACCTCCTCCCCCTCCTTCTTCACTGACCTTGGTGTCTGTGGAGTTGTTTCTCTCACATCTTCTCACTCCTCTCTCCAGCTGCAAAGTGTGCAGCTTTTTTCCTCTGTTCCCTTTTTTTCTTAATTATGTTATCACAGAGGCGTTACTGATGGGCTCGGCCTTGGCCAGCGGCGGGTCCGTTCTTGTAGCCGGCTGGCATTGGCTGTGTCGGGTCGGACATGGGGGAAGCTTCTGGCAGCTTCTCTCACAGAAGCCACCCCCATGTCGTTTCCTTCCCCCTCCCCCCTGCCACTACCAAAACCTTGCCACACAAACCCAATACAGCAATAACCCACACTACCAACTAATTATTTTTGTAAAGTTATAACAATGTCTTGGTATCCAACAGAGTTAGGGGGTTCTTCATATTAAGCAGTTAACTGCTGTCCCCATTCTGGCTGCATTAAGAACAGACAGCAGAGACCAGTATTTGAAGGAAAGAATGTATTGCTATCTCTCTTTTACATACAGTAGCCTGGTGGAGGGAGGCTAAATAAGTGACCAAAGGTCAGATGGATGGACTTTGTTAAAGTCAGAAATAGAAGCATGATGGCTGAAGAACTTAGTGCAAAGACCAGCCCTGCTTTCTTACATCCCTGATTGCAGCTGAGATGCTTGTTTATAACATGAAAAAACTCAGAAAGTTTGGTTCAGATAAGCATTCATTCTTCTGAGTGCTTATCTCAGCCTAACTCAAACTCTCTGGCTCCTCTGAGCCTGCAAAATGCATGCCTTACAAGAACTTTTTAAAAAATATGTTTCTGTATTTTAAATTCCAGTTGGAAGCAAATGCTAAGAGGGATGAAAATGAAAGATAACATGAAGCAAATAAATTAACTTGCAAATCCCAGTGTGATTTGATCTGGCTGGTTTTGATGAATGTCACTCTGGTTCCTCTTTTTCACTGCCCCTTGCACTGGAAAAAACCCAAATTCAATTCCTTCCATGTGCACTAGAATTGAAGCAATCCGAAAGGAGATGTTTTGCATGGATTGTGTGCTTTAAAAACTGCTGGCAAAGAGCTCCAGTCCCCATAATCTCTGAAAAGACTAAAGTGCTTGTTTGTGAACAAGTTACAAAAACATTTTAAATGTTATGTTTATGATAATAGATGTAGTAAATCATGTGTAATGTTTAATAAGTAGTGAGGCAGGGTTTGGCAGTAGAAAAGACAGTGCTTTCGTTAGCAGCACAGAGGCTTTGTTCAGTCTGATCTGGCTCTGGCTTCCAGGAAGATTTATTTTATACTGGATCTGCTTCGAGGTTCAGTGCAGGTATTTGCAATCTGTCTCCATGATAAGTTGTAGCAGGCTGGTGCTACTATTCAACACTAACGTCATCGAGAACTTCCCATTACACAGACCCCATTTTCACTTGTTTAAATGATGCAAACATGAAATTGTTTGGGCCATTGATGTCTGCCTCAAATGGAATAGGATATGGAGGTCTTCAGGAGGTCTGGAGAGGGCCAGGCAGCAAGAGTGGGACTTCTGGAGATCAAGTGGAAGAAAGTCTGCCCACCTGAGCTGACCTCTCCCACAGATGGAATGAAACCTGAGATTCCCAGTCTGTAGCTATTTGAGCCATGACCTGGCTTGGTATCCCTCTGGGAGGCTAAATGTCTGCTCTCATTAGACACTCCATTAGTTCAAGTAGTCAAATGATTCCATGTGTGGTAACCTGTCCATACCATGAACACTTGGAAGTTAGAGTTCAGCTCCACAATTTAGTACATTTTTTTTAAATTGGGGAGAACATTTAGCTGCTCCACATGAATGTACAACCCGTACATAGAACATGGAAGTTACAAAATCCAATGTGCAAGAACTAAGATGTCCATGGAATTTTAATTAATCCCTGTGTGTTCTTTATAATAATCTAAAATACTGCAACTCTTTCTGAGCTTAGTAAAATCAGTGCAAAGGTATTTCTTGATTTTAGGCTTTCTCTTGGGGCAAACATGTTGTATTCAAAAACTTCAAAACAAAAGCAATATACAAGCATTGTTTTTTAAATGTAGGTTCATGTGCCGAGTCTATGCATATAATATGTTAATGCAAGTTGTATCACAGCCAAGGGTAAGGATATGTGTATAGTTTTTCTAAAGTTGTGAAAAAAAGAAAAATAATAACAAAAAAAGAAAAATAAAAACAATTGAGATAAAATTATATTTACTGGTAAATTAGACCACACAGCAGACCAATTTAATTTCTGAACCAAATGGACTTTAGGGGGGAATTATCCAGGCTTTTAAGGTGCTTTCAAGGCTTCTGGCATCTTTCTATTAATGTGAACCACTTCAGGCATTCTTTCCACATTAATAATAATAGTTTTACTCTGTCTAAGCATGTTACAAAATTATTCTCTTGTAGTGCATGTAAATACACCTTAATAGTTTAGCTGGGGAAGCTGAAAGATTTTCAAGCAGTATTTTTACTGATACAAAAAGTTTTGCAACTGCATTTTAAAAAAAATTTTACTGTCAAGCCAAGATTTAGGAAATTACATTCACAAGGGTTCTTGCCAGTACTTTCTTACTAGAGGTGCAAATAATCCTCTATTCAGACCATGCCAAGAATTTCATCTTCAATGCTTTTAATTTAGAGTTAGTTGTCTGCTTCTGTTTCCTCTCTGCATTCCCTCCCCCAAAAATTGTTTTTTATACTGCCCTCATTAACAAAAACCACTATCTCCTGAAATAAAATAGAGTTTAAGTCTTTCTCTTCCCCTGGAAAGTTAATACAGATAAAATAATTTCAACCATTTAGCTCTTGAATTAAGTTCATGGGAATCCAAAATAGTCCCATTTATTGGATGAAGTAAATCTGGACTTACTCAAGAGCAATTCTGAGTAGAACATAAATCCATAATTTCAGCAGATAGATTCTCTCTTCAGTTTTGACAGCCTCCCAGTCCTGTGTGTGCGTGTGTGTATTATGTATGTACATATAGGACTATTGTTGGGTACTGTCATCTAGTGTGAGCCATGGTCCAACTTAAATATTTCTTGGTTTGATCCTCATTATAGCTTCTTTAATACTTGCAACCGTCTCTCATTGTCTGTAAGTGCAGTTTCCTTGCACTTATAAACTTGACTAAAAATTTAAGGAAAATTACCATTATGCTTATCCGAGGCAATGAATTGTCCAAATGTGCCTCTATAAAAAAGTATTGATATTATTTGTCAAATGTCATTAAATATTTATCATAATTATTACTGTTGCTGGGGAGTCCTGGGTGATCCCATGTGGTTAGTGATTGCTGTTTTCTAAATGGTGACAAACATTTGTCCACAACTTAGATTTATTAATTCAGTGTCAGAGAGCAATCTCAGAGAGTCTGTAAAAGGGGAGGAGAAATCTGTGGAAGCTTTGCAGAAAATCTGCCCTATGTTGTTATTAAAAAAAAAAAATTGTTTGAGATTTTTGAAAGCACTAAAATATTAGACATCTCTGGGTTTCTGTGCTACCAACTTCTCCCTTTCTTGGCCTTGGCCTCCAAGGGCTGGAGTTATGGCAGCATAAGAAGAATGAGTGAGAGCACCAGTGAGATTTAATTAGGCTTTCGTCTTCAGAAGTTAGAGCAGCTAGAAGCTTTTAAATGTTTCTGGATCTTTGACATGAAACAGTTTGGATAACTGCAACAACTGTTGGGGCTTCAAAGGATACATCTTCACATCACACACAGAAAAGGAATGCATATATTAGTGGAAGATCTTATGCCAGCCCAAGTTCATCTGGAAAATATTTTTTTGTTCTACAGAGGCTGTTGCAGCAGCAAATTTGCCCTGGTGCTGAGCAAATCCTTTAAGTAAGTCTCAATTTCTCTGCTTTATGGCATGTGTGCTCAGGTTCGCCCCAACGTGTGCCCACAAAGCAATGGTAAAGCAGAGAAAAAGGACTCTGCTCAAAGAAATTGAGACTCTGCCTCTTGGGATTCTTCCAGTCATCAGCTATGGTCAAATGGTGGGCTGTGCGAGTTGCTCATCTAATATTTTTCCCTAAAGGAGATGACATCCCAGACAAAATCTTGAGCTCTTTCCCTAGCTCTGAACCTCTTTGGTGAGCTATTGTCCCCCTTCACTTGTAAAGAAGTACTGACTGCTGTTGTCCAAGACATCCTGACAATTTGAGGGAGGAGAGGTTAATTCATCCCAGTGAAGTCTCAGTTTCAGGCCAGAGTGAGCTAGCAATCAGATCCTGCTGCAGGATGCAACAACCAGAGACTTTTATTTGTTGAACCTGTTTTATGTTGTTCCAGGGCAAAGCAAAAGCTCCCAGCTCATTGGCAGGTTTCAGTTCAACTTTCCTACCTTGTCTCAAAACACCCTTTGGTTAGGCATCAGAAATGCCATAGCAAGTTCTGGAACATAATTCCAAGGCAGACTGTTTTTCAAGAGGGACAAGATAAAGGGCAAAAAGCCAGTTATGAGAGAGATGTATAGATGAGTTGGTATGTTTGAGAGCAGCATCTGCTGTGGAAGACTACTGCCTGGTATTAGCCATTCATTTGCCACTCCTTCTGATTCTTTTCAACTGAGCTGTTCCTGGCAGGACTTCCTTAAGGGGTGGAGCATGACAGCATTGCATTCCTTCTCTCCTAGCCAAACTTCAGGAATAACTGGGTATCACTCCTTGGGTTTTTTTGCGTAACATTAGCCCTGAAACTTCCCTGAAGTCTTCTGGGTTTTGTCCAATTTTTATAGATCTTTTCTTCTTCAACTACTCTGCCTTTTGCATCGTATTATGTGATAGCTAGTGGAAGGCTGTGTGGTTTCCTGGGTAAGAATGAGACTCTCAGGTTTTTTTCTCTGCAGGCCTACCTTAGGGAAAGTGCTTCAATCAAGTGTAGTTTCTATATGTGCAGAACAAGATGCACATATAGAAGGATGCAATGCCTTTGAGGATCTGAAACTGAGATGTGCTCTGGTGGTTGCTTTGTCTTTATTATCAGTGCTGGACATTGACCTTAACACAGTAACATCAAGGTCTGAGTGAAAAGTGTCTCATACCTTTGTCCTTATCATGCCTTTCCACATCTTCCTTACCTTTTCTGTCCTTTGGATGTCAAGGTCTTCCATTATCTCTGAAATATCTTACTTCACAGTCATATTTCTGGGTACAAACTTGTGGGGTGTTAAATGCTCTTAGTCTGTGGTCCAGGCCTCACGGGTTACTGTAATACAAGGACATTTAAATTAATAAAATCATAAAGTCATGCCATTGACACTGTATAAATATTATTTATAGGTGACTGTTTAAAGGGAAATACAACCCTCTTTAGCAATAACATAGCTGTTACAGAACCTTTATCACCTCTATCACCTCTCCATTTTTTACATGTAAAGAAAAAACAAATAGTATTTTCAGTGCTCAATATTCTTTGCCTCAGAGAGATGTTAGCCATTACACTCTTAGCATATCTCATTCTTCTGGTATATCTCCTGAAGAGCAAGTAAGGTTAGTCACAGACAATTAAGTAGTCAAGGACTAGAGTTTGTCTTATAAAAGAGATTTATTTTGCTTAATAATTTGCTATTAGATGCATCCTGAATCAGTGAATAATCTCTTTGATTTTTTCATTACTGCAGTGAAAGCTGGAGCTCATCAGCTCTAGATAAGTTGTAGGCCTGCAAAGATCTGCTCTGCTCAAAGTCTTCAATTAGAGTGTCAACCTCCTAAGAAGAGCTCTGCCCACAGCTCTCTGTCACCCTATCCAAGAGGGAAGCTCCTTCCTCTATCCTCTGATCTAACAGTTGTCAGTTGAACTACTTGGAAAGTTAGTCTTTGAAATTCCATGCCTTGGCAAGACTGTATGATAAAGCCCTTGAAACTATATTTATTGTCAGTGAAAAATTTATTATGTCCGTATCTGCAGCAATAATTTCTTATTAAATGTTGCTCCAATTTCTATTTGATTTTTCGAGATTTGCATCAGTATTAGGCTGATAAGAAGGCACAATAACCATATGACAGAGAATTCCAACTTAATGAACTATTGGAATACTATCATGGAACAAGTTTCTTTAACAATTTATAAGCTAGGAATGCAGCATAAAATTTCGCATTTAGACAAGGCTGAAGCAAGGAGGTTTTGTTGCACAGGAAACATGGTTTCCCATGTGTTAATTCCATCTTACCTAGCATCACCTAAGGCCTTGATTGCTTTGTGTATCCTGTTTGTGCCCTTGCCCACCCAGACTGCATTGTAATATGACAGAGTACAGGGCAAATATGGCACAGGGTCTTGGAAATCAGCCCTCGAGAGCTGCTAGAGGAAATATTTTCAGCCTGAGAAGGCAGCACCTTGGAGCTGGATGCAGAGAGCTCTGATCTTCCACTGTCCACCCTTGACCCTGCTCTGAATCCAGGGCTCTTATGGCAAAGTTTCCCTCTCACCCTGCCCTAATTTCATACCTGTTTCCCTCACAAGGAGATCCCTGAGGTGGTGCTTTCCTTGCCTGTTTCCAGGCCCAGGCTAAACACTGAAAGCAAACTCAACGTATTTGATGTGGTGCCATACAAATGAACCCAGCCCCTGCTGCTTCACTGGTAGCTGTGCTTCTGGAGATTCTCTTGGGTCCCCTTCCTTGGCTCTCCTCCCCTTGGCATCTTAATTGCCTGGAGGAAGAGCTGCTCTTAATTTACCCATTGTTTTCACTTTAGTTCCCCTAGCAGCTCTCAGCTTTTAAGATACAAATCTATACTGCAGATAGTTGTGCTGTATGTGTGAAGATAGGAGATGTCAACATATTTACTGCCACAGCTCGTCTCTGCGAACTTTGTGGTCTCTTTATGAACCAGAGATGCTGCACGCCATGGGGTGTGTGTGGGGCAGTATGTGAGCAATAACTTTCTGCTCTCTTTCAGAAGCTCTTGCTCAGAATGGTCAGACCCCAAGAGGAGTCCAAGTGACCTTACAAATCCATCAGGATATTGTTTTAGTGGAGAGATGAGTCTCATGCTGTGCTCTGAAAATTGAGGAAGGGGAATTTATTCTGCTGCTGTCACTAGTGAGTGCAAAAACCAGCAGTGGACACTTGAACTAGTGAGAATAACTTTTTCCACAGAGAATGTAGGAGCCTGTCTTTAAAAAGCTAGTGTGTATTTCCAGTGTGTTTGTACTCTGACTTGCCAAGTTTTGCCATGCATAAGAGTGCATGTAATATACCTTCCAGGCATGCTGTTGGGTGTGATGGCCTCATGGGGTTATGTGATTTGTCAATGTTAAAGAGTAGAGGAAATACTAAAAGGATTAAATACTGTTATAGTTTCCTTGCAATGATCACATTGCAAATTTTCTTTTAGTACATCTGAGCATATAGATCATAATGTCTAGAGCAATTTAGAAAGCTTGCTCTTATGCTTTACATAAATTCTCAGAGCAGCATTAGCACTTTGACATCTCAGTGTTGGGGGGAGTTGGGCAATTCACTGTGTTTATGTGATCAAATGCAGTTCCAAAGTAATACAAAACCTGTTCTTGGATCAGGGAATGATAGTACTGATATCTGGAATGGAGTATTTCCACAGGGGGCCCCTCTGGCTGGGCTCTCTATTACAAAAAGAGTTGTGAACCAGGCATGTGTCTGTAGTCCTTTCCATTGACTCAACAAGAAGGACTAAACGCACGTTTGAATGTACCTTCCCTAATGAAGGCCCTTAAGTTTGGGTCAAGGCACAATCATGTGCAGGGGTAGGGAAGCTCCTGTGGCCATTAAAGAGTCTAAAGGGTCTGCCCTCATTAGGCCAGTCCTAATGGAGTGACAGGAAGAGTGGACAGTAGGGACAGTATCCTTACTGTCACTCTTAGTGGGATGACATCAGGTGTAGTCACGGCACAACTCTGTGTCTCAAATCACTTTTCTTCTTTTCAACACTTATTTTCAAGATAACACAGTGCAACCACAGCTATTTGACAAACCTAAGATGTCAACTTTCTAAGCAAGTTTTTAAAATAAATTTTTAAATTAGCATAAATCTCAGAGCTAAAAAAAGCTGCTCTTGGATTAAATACACACAGCTACTTAGTCTGTTTGTAATCCAGTTTTCCCTGTAGTATCTGGCAGTCAGAGCATAAAAAGGCATTCTTGAAATTGAATTATTTCTAGGACTTTTATATACAAAAGAATCTGTATACTTAGGAGAAAAAAAAAAGGAAAATGAATATTGCTCAGACATTGTAGTGCTTATTAAAAGATAAATCCTTTTCAGGGATGTATTTCTGGTTAATATAATCTTGAAAAATCTTTAGAAGACAATAGATGTAGAGAAGTTAGCACATGTGGCACAACATTTCCTTGCAATCCACCCTTGCTGGAAGCAAGAGTAATATTTTAAGTTACCGATTCCAACTAGTTTTCTTGGAAGTCAGGGTTCAATTTACATTTACGATTGCCTGAAGCTATTTTGAGGAATCCAAATAAAAGAATAGCCAGCCTTCAAAGCTGTCTCAGAAACAACAGAGAAAATGGTAAGCATACCTGTGGTTTGCACTTGTGTCATTTGATTTATCAAACTTAAATTGACTCTGATTTTGAAATCTCAGGGGAACATTTTATTTGCAAAGTGGTGCCTTAAAATGTAAATATGTTTTCTGAAATGCATTTTGTTATAATTTCTAAAACAGTTTTAATCTTTTAAAAAAAAAAATTCTTCTTTGAAAAAAACCAAAATACCCTACAGAAAACTAACGCGTTCATTGCCCTTACAGCTACAGTTTAAGAAAGAAACAAACAAACCAAGGAGACAGGAAACCTTTTAATTACTGTGGAATTTAAGTAATTGTCACAGTAGCTCTTCAGAAATGTCAAATCTTGGAGACCTTTAAGAGTCATGGACCTTTTTAAAAATATGCTGTAAAACAACAGCAGCTCCTATACTATAATAAGGCCAGCTGAGAGGGACTGGGCCTGTAGACCAGATTAGTAACTGCACACCTGCACTGCACCTCCTTCTCAGGAGCACGCTAAGCACACGTGGGCCTGGAGCTCTGCAAGGCAGTACCCCCTGCCTAGTCTTTGCCACACCGACCTGCTACCGGTGTACCATCCTGTGAAGTGCCTGGAGCATCCACCCAGGGAGACAGGAGACTGGGAGGATAACAGGCTTTGCCTTGATGAAGTACTTAAGTGAAAATAGCCACTGAATATTGTGAAAACAGCAGCCAGTATATGTTGCTGGTGTAATTCAACTGAAGGGGCTGAATTTTTAGCAGATCTGGGAGGGGTTGGCCAGTGCTTTGCACTGGAACTGCTGTGGTCTCCCTGTGCTGTCAGCATCCCTAAAAGACAAAACAGATTTCAAGCTTTAACGAGCCAGGTGCTATTAGAAAATAAGCCATGATGGTTAATATTTTGTGTAGAGAAAACTCTGCAGCTAGGGAAGAGATAACAAATAAAAGATTTATAAGCCACTCTCCCTGCCCTCTGCAGGACTGATGCTTTCTGATTTCATTTCAGCCAGTACAGTGGATTTCTGATTATAGCAAACTTTGTGCAGTCCTCTGTGGTCCCTAGGACGGTTGTTCCTGTCACCTGTAAGGTGATATCTCATACCTGTCCCCCTTGGCAACCTCCCTGCTGCTCCTATGTCTCTCACTGCTACCTTCTCTACAGCACTGTCAGGTCTTCTCCTGTGCAGCTCAAGTGCCTCTTGGAAGATGGTTAACCCCCTTCTCTCGGGGGATTTCACACGACACCTTTCCTCTTCCTAAGAGAAAAGCTGGGAACACACAACCAAAATACACATCAGCCACCACCAGCACTTCACCCACATTTTGTCAGAGCCCTGGGTGAGCAGAAAGGTGTTTCTGGTGCTGCAGGCAAAGGGGACCTGTCAGTCAGTGTCCTGGTCTTGTCTCAGGGGTTGTGACAACAGTGTCCTGGAACAGCTATTAGCAGGTGCCCTCACGTATTCCCATTTCCAGCCAGAAAGAAAATAGAAAACTAGAGAGTGTTTCTGGTGGCTGACCTTCCAGCAGTTTCAGTGTATGTTTGAATCAGTCAGAAATAACTGTTAACTCAGAGGAGTTATAGGCGATGAAATTTGGACTTTCTTTATTTCGTCAAGGTCTGAGAGATAAGAAACATCCTTATTAGCAAATTCTCGTTTGATTTTTTTTTTTTTAGCTTGGATAAATGCTACTTCTATCAATCAAGAAAGGCACTGTAATCTCAAGAGTGATTAATTTGCAATTTATGGGCTATCAAACAGCTCTCTGTGCATTATCTTGGGCACATGAATGCAGTTAAGTTTTTGTCCTCAATCATTTATTCAGTTTCCTCACTTGAAATAATTCCAGACTGAACTGAAAAGTGGATTGCTGAGATCATCTGAATTTGAATAAATCAAAACTGAGTTTTATTTTGGTTTTCTGTATGACAAATAGGGAACAATTAGTCTTAAGCTTTGAGCAGCAAGGAGCAGAGAGGAGGCAGGAAGTTTTGCAGACAAAGAGAAGGTACATCAAACTACCTGAATTCAGAGCTTCCCTTGACCTTTAAAGGGAGACACTGTGGTGGAGAGGAAGAGAGGTGTGTAACACCACATAGTGCCATGGTACTGAGTCACATCCTTTAAGCTCACCTGGGCTTGATATCTTGTCCCAGAGGGTTATCAAACTCAGAGGTCTCAAAAATACTCTAATCGCTAAGCATATCTAGTTATTCCTCTCTGTGGTATTCCCAGATGACTGGACTAGGGCAGGGTATCCTTTCCACATGAATTCCTCAGAGGATTTTGAAAGTTCACAGCAGCATTTGGAAAAGCAGCAGTTAAAGGAAGAAACCTTTCCCACCAGCTGCTTCAGTTATAAACTGCTGAAATGGAAGATAATGAACTTCTCTGGACTGCTGATAATCAGTGTAGAAATTCTGATAGACTATGTTGGGGGACCCAGCTCATTTCCAGGTTAACAGTGTTTTGAAAGCCATTGCATACTTTCTTTTGAATGACAACATCCCCTCTGAAACCACAATCTGTGGAAGTGCCTTTCTTCCATTCCTGCCTCCCTCCCAAGTGGCCTCCCCAAGCCATCGCAAAGGACTGAAAGCAATTCCATTGTCGTGCTGTCAAAGCAAATTAACATGATTCACAATTTTCCATAATAACCATTTGAAATTAAAGCAGTCGATAATTAAAGTAATCCTTGCTCCCTGGCGACACATCCAGCATGACAAAACAGAAGTAATGGGACAGCAGCAAACCCAGTCTCCTTTATTTGCTTGCTGCTTTGGTGCCTTGTTCTGCGGAGAAACTGATCTTCTATCGAATTACAGAAGAGCAATAGAGTTAAATTAGAGTAAATATTTGTGGTGAAAATGTTAACATGAAAGTATCTGCTGTGATAGCCCATAAAATAAAATCAATATACTTCCAGATTCATCATGCCTCTCCCGGGTCTGTGGTTGATTTCACTGTGGTTTTCAGGGAAGTGAAGAAGCACTGCAGCTCAGCTGCTGGACTGAGGATGGGAAGATCTAACCTGGGGACTTACAGCTCAGAAGCCAACTTGCATGGCACAGAATGGGTTGCTTCAAAACCATCTCCACTCAATGTTACATAGACAGCTTTGGAAAAGCTGCTTTTAAACATAGAAGCTGGTTAAAATTGGAAAAAATTGTCAATTTAAGTTCTCTGAGCCAAGCTGGGTAGGTCGTGGCAGAGTTGCCTTCTTTAGGACAGTCTCCAGGAGAACCATAGTGCCACGGCTCTCTGGGAGAAGGTCTTCCTCCCTTCTGCTGGACCAGCTCTGACTGCTGTGTGCTGGGTGGTGGGGCTTGTCTGTACTCAGCCTTCCAGGCCCTGGATAACAAGCATCTTACAACAAGTGGAAGTTATGCCTCTTACCTGGTAAGGACCAGTTTGACAGAATTAATGCTTTCTTCTGTGATTAAAAGTCTTAGTTTAATAATAGCCTGAATTCAGAATAAATTGACAATGGGCAAAGAACAGGCACCCTTTTTTTTTTTTGTGAGATTTTTGTCCTTTTGCATTAATTACCCAAAACAAGAATGATGACATCTGGATCCTTTACGCTTTTGTACTGTTCCAGTAGCATAAAAGTTTGCTGCAGTTAACAAATACAATGTGAAACACTTTGTCCTGGAGAGATACTGTGTGAATCAACAAAATAACTGTTTGAGATAAAAGATAAAAAAGCTTTATTGGTGAGTGAAATCTTAGGCAAAAGTAACTGCTTATAAAATGTTTGGACTGTCCTTCTTGCAGAATGCTGGGTGGAGAAGTGAAAGGACTCAGAAATGAACTGTGGTGACAGCAGAGGTGGGAATGAGATTGCACTGATTCTTTAAAATGGATACAAGAAAAGGCTTAATGCTCAGAAACAGTGCCCAAGGAGCCATCAAATGAAGGAGAAGGAAACAAAGTTCATTTTAACTTTAGCATAGTTTGGAGAGGGGATTAAACTGAACAGAAACAATCATTTCTGTCTCACAAGATGATATGCCAGACAGGGCAAAAGCCTTCATAATTGCAAACCCTCATCTCACAGTCTGCTCTGCCACAGCCCTTTTGTGTGATTCTGGGAAGACTCTCATTTTCCACTTGCTTCTGCCTTCTCTCTGTCTCCTGTGACACGAGGGAAATAAATTCCTGACGGTAGGAAAGGGAGATGTGGTTACATGCTTCAAAGCTTATGAAGCACTCAAACACAGTAATGTGCTCTCTGCTGCTAAAATTCCTGTACTCATTTCTCCATTTGCTAATTGGAGTCGAGGCATCACTATTTACTTATGTAAGCTAAGTGGAAAATATAGTTCCTCACTGTAGATGTGAAGCTCCATAAAGACAAGAAGCTTAATTACAAAGGCTAAACTATGACCAGCTGATAAGTATACCTGGGAAAAGAACAGCTACTGTTGTAAAAGATTTTATTCTGTTGCTATAGAAACTTCTACAGCATGGAGTGGCTTATATGTGAACAGTATAGAAGAAGAGATACAGAAAAAACATTTTGCTACACAAGACAAAGAAAACATAGTCTTTCTTTTTTTACTTGTGGAAAACAGGAAATATGTTTTCAGCGAAAATTGAGTGCAGTTATTTTAAATACATTGTCACTGGAATCTTTGTTCTCAAGCGCTACCCCCTCTGAGTTTTAAGAAAGGAAAGTGCCAGCTCCACTTTGTTTGCAAGCAGTATCCTGTAATTCTCTCACAGGGACCTGTAAAATACTTAATATCCACTCCATTTGCTCAATGTTTCCAAATTATTTGAAACACATGAGGAAAAATGCAATTTAAGCCACTTTGTGTGTGCAGGTGTCTGGACAGGAGCTCAGCCAGAGAAAAAAAACAAAAAGGAGAATTTATCTTTTCCAAGCTGTTTCTAAAACCCCATAAAATACCCCCAGTGCAACTTGAAATTATGGGTCTGTATGCTGATGAATGTGGTGGCCACAGTGGGAAGGCAACTCCAGCAAGCACAACCACTCAGAAAAGTTTAATTACTCCCATTGTTACTCTAGTTAAAATCCTGCATGAGGGCTGAGGTAAACTGATGCGTCTCCTTAGTTTCAGCTCTGATTCATGCATGAAACCAACTGCAGGTTGAAAATGCACCCCAGCCCACACCCGCCCAAGCTCAAATCCTCAGGGAGACTTTTGCAGTAGTTAAAATGTCCAGGCTGAAATTCTTCTTGAATTCATGCATCTGTCCAAGAGGCCAACCTGGCTATTTTGCTTTACACAGGTTTACATTAATGCTTTGAACCACATCTGCAGTGACTAGCAGCCTCCTGCCCCAAGTGACCTGCAGCGCTGTTCAAAGTGGGCAGCACAGATTGCACTTCAGTCCATCTTTCCAGATGTCAGTGTGTCTAAGCCAATGCAGAAGGCAAGTGCTTTTCTCATTTACAAATGACTGAGTTAAAATTGCCTCCCTGATATCAGCTGAGCTGTGATATCAAACTGTGTATGCCTCAGCTGTGAAGTAAAATGGCCTAGCTGAAATCATCCATCAGTGGCTTTACTGTCAAGAGGTGAATTTCAGTCACAGTATGTTGGTTTTGAATAAGCCTTAAATTTAAAAACAAACATTGTACAAATCAGGTGACACTCAAGAGTTTTCTCTCAATAAAAAAAGTTCTTCCAAACCTCATGTTGGCATATTCCAAGTCAAGGATAGCTTGTGAGCCTCTGTGTCCTTGGTTTTCTGGTTTTTTTTTCTTGCTCCAGTTAAACGGCTTTGCCATTTTCAAGATGTTTTCTGTTATTTGTGTGGGTAAACAGAACAGGATTTAACTCTTGCTTTGTATTACCATGACACTCAATAGTCCACAGTCCATTTCCTTACAGATGCATAAATAGATTTTGATATAATTAGCTAAGTAAGCATATGGCAAAAAGCATAACTGATGTGTGTGTTTATAAAAAGCAGGTCAATGCTTGATTTAAATCAGAACACACACGATTTGCTCTGAAACTATTAAAATTCATTTTCTGGGACACTTTCAACTTACCATTTTTGGCTCCTATGTTTACATGACTCAATGCTTCTTACATGTGTCTTCAGTTTTCTCAAGGTTTTGGTTATGGTACAGTAATATGTAAAGAAAGTTTAATGTTCTTTCTTGCTTGTGTAAATCCAGTATTTTCCTACCTTATTCACATATGGTGAGGTGTGGGAGTACATGGCCAGCTTCTAATATCCTGAATATTCCTGATGATCTTAAAGTAGAAATACGGTTTTCTTGACTGAGATCTGAACAACCACCCTTCTAATAGTCTAATAGTTGCCAATTAGTATAATTGGAATAATATTTCATGTTATGTGTCTTATGCTTGAGGAACACCTATGCTCATGTCTCACTGACTAGATCCTAATTAACAGGAACCATAATTAGCCTTCTCAGAAATGGTTATAATTACTGTCACTGAAGGGATTGGCCCCTCGGCTGAACTCTGTGCTAGTCAACCAAGGATTTTGATGTGAAGCCAATCCTTCACACTGGGAAGCACTACTTTAGCTGAGTTGTGTCTTGGACTGCCTGAGAGAGAAGTTATTTTATACTATAGAAGAGAATGAGAAACTGGCATGGAGAGAAATAAGTGACAGAGGTACTCACGGTAGATGACTGAGAAGAATTTATCCTGATAGAGTTCTATATATAAAACCAGTTTTATTAATGTACACAGAGCCAGATAGTGTGCAGGGCTCTCTGGGCAGGAAGGAGAGCAGGCTACCTCTCTGATCTTGCAGAAGACCAACCTCACTATAGTTTTGTGTTTCTCTGAGCGAGAATGCAATCCATGTTTGTTATCAAATTGGTTGCCTTTTTTTACAGTGTTGTCAGTATAAAAAATTCAGTGTCACTAGAAGACACTAAAATCACTCTTAATTTTATTATTTTCCTGATCCAGATAAAGGTAAATGATGTTCAAATACATTTTTACTTTTCTGTTAATGTCACCTTTGTTCTACTTACTGCAAACTGACATTGTACTGGTGCAAATTTATCTGTATTTAAATCCCCTTGAACTGAAAGCTCGATTGAAAGCTGAACTGTGATATCTTTGTGCATGAAGAAAAGACACTCATTTATTTATATTAACATCAAGCTTGTCTACTGCACTTTTTTCTTCATCTTAATTGAATGTACCTGCAGTAGCACACAGGGCATGTGCTTAAATAGGAAGAACTAATTGGAAGAAGCTGTCAGGTTAACAGAGATTTAGCTGGATAGATTGCACTTCAGTAGAAAAATTTCCTCGGGATAAGCTTGCACAGTTTGTGAAGGTGTATGATGGATGCACAAGGAAGAGGGTAGGAAGATACCTTTTTGGGAAACGTGTAAGACTGTTATATAATTGCAATGGATCTTTTAATCTATAATGGATAAAATACTAAATAGATTTGTTCCCTGTAGGTTATTGAGGCTTTCACAATTTCTTTTTAATCTTATTTCAGCTCCTCTTTAGCTCTTCTGCACTCTAGACAGGGGATTTGGTTGGTTTCTTGTGTCACCACTGAAGTAACAGAGGCATAACGGGCAAAAGAAGATACATTCTCCATCTGTTATGTCTCACTGTTATGGCTGCAAAGCTGAGAAGGTTTGTTTCTACCATCAACTTACTGAAACATATCTAATGCTAGACTGAGTATATAAACACAGTGTTAGTCTTACTAAATTCCTAGAGGAGATTATTAACTGCTATTAGTGAGTCCTTACTTAAATTTAACTCAAACATCTTCTTTTTCTCCCAGACAAGTCTTTAATATGTTATCATAATAACCATATAGCTTAATCTTTGAATCTTTGAATATCTAAACACCCTTCAAGCCAAGCCTTATAAAAATGGTGGCATTGATGCGGACCTTCAGTTTGAGAGATCTCAGCTGTTCACTGGTGTCCCATATGTTGGGCTGTTTTAAAGACCATATCTAGCACAAGGATCTGTTACTGCTGATGCCTCAGCAGCGCCCTGGTTTAACAGTGCAGCTGTGGTATCCGCTGGGAGGAAATCTTGTGTAGTCTTCTAGGAATGGGAGAAGAATAATGGCCTAGAGAGGGAGGGGGAGCCAGGGGAAGTACTTGATGCTAACCTTTGAAGTGGGCAGGATGACTGTGCCCTGTTGCTGAACTTGTTAGCCATGGGCATCCCACTCGGAGCCTCAGATGCTGACTAGCATCAGGAGCTACAGGCAAGTGTGCAGGCTGCATAAATGGTGCTTATGTACTGACTTTATACGGTGATACATTTTATTGTCATGTTAGTAAATAGGAAGATAGTTAACCTATTTTTAGCTTTCATTTCATACCACTTGAGCTGCCCCCAAGCTCTCTGAATAAACAGTTGGACTGAGTGTGCAATTTTCCAATGATTCACATAAAGAATGGCTTTGAGAGAAAACTGTGTTACCCAGATTTTTCTGAAATGAGCAAAAGCTTTTTTTCCACAGACAATAGGCTACCTGTTTGCATCAGCATCCCCAGCCCTTACTGCAGCTACAGAGGGCCTAACTGCATTGCACTTTCTTTCTCAAAACAGATTATACGGAAGCCCTCCTGTTCCCTAAGGTTGCTTAGGCACTTCCAATGGAGAAAGACTTCACTGCAATATTTATACTAGGAGATTCCTTCTCTGACACTAACATTTTCACTAAACCACTACCAATTTTTTTTTTTTATAAGATTGTAAGAAACTGTTTTATACTCTAGGTAATTCCATCTGGAGGATACTCCAAATATAAATTAATGTTCCAGAAATACATCTGTGCCTATTTCTCCAGAGATCTAGAGGAAAACAGAAGGAAAATCAGCCCAGAAAATATTTGATATGGCAGTGGAATCTGTACTACTGTCCCTTTATTTACAGGCAAATGTAAAAGAAACTTGAAAAATCTGGGAAAATACTTGTTTCAGATGGATGTATTGTACTGCTGCTTTTCAGTATCTCCCATTGTGACCTCTTGGGGCCTGCTAAAGTTCATAGGCTTACAAAAAGAACTTAGTGCTCTATGAAACTGAATGCAATCATGGTTTAATATGGTTTAAGACTTGCACTATTTCATAAGTACGTTGTACCAGGAAGAGGTGAATATTTTTCCTCCCATTAAATTATAATGGAAAATAGCATCAGTCTATTGGAAATTTCAGCTTCCACCCACTGATTCTCTGAGTTGATTACCAGTATTTTTGGTTCCAGCTCAGCAAGCCACACCTGTTGAGCAACACGTTGCAAGCAGATGGTCTTAAAATCAAATATATGCTTAAGCCTGCTTTCTGCTTTCAGTAGTTTTTAGCGTGCCCTTGGTGTTAACCTGAATAGAGACTTATAGATTTACATGTATTTAAAGCTTTGCTCTGTTGTGAACTTGTCCCCTACTTATGCCATTTAGCATTTGAAACAGATAACACACATTCTTATTTTAATTCACAAAATCTTGGTGCCTGAGCCTGTTAGAGGGCTTTTTGCTCTCCTGCTGGCACCGAAGATATGTACTCCCGTTTCTTCATCAGTCGGAAGGGACTACCGAAAATAGTACTATTAAATTTTGCCACTTGGTGGCACTAAGGAATAACACAACTACCCTTGAAAATGATGCTGTAAAACATGGCCAAGTGGCTGGTGATAATCCAGCCCAGTGGCCCTCAGAAAGGAAGACATCAAGTGAGCAGAAATCCCATAACCTCTTTGCTTGTTGTCGCTGTTAGTATGTTTTTAGCACTGAGCACGCCCGTCGGGATGCTACTGCTGCACTCAGACGCGCACAGCAAGTCCCTTCCCTCGCCATTCGCTCTGCTGGCAGGTTTTCTGTACTCCTCTTACATTTGATATTTAAGAATCAGCTGTACCTACCTAGGAGGGTTTTTGCTGGAAGTCGAGGAGGAGGAAGTCACAAAATCTTCATTTCCAGTGTCTCCGTTCAGGCACCGCTGGAGAGTTTCTCTTGGACAAGAAGATTTGCATGAACCTCCCTGGGGAGCCCCCCAGTGTAAATATTATTGCCTGCTTGGTTAGAAGAGGCATGGCAAAGCCATGTAAGGAATAAACTTGCTCCAGTGTGTGTGTGTGTGTGTGTGCGTATGATTTTACTGACTGACAACTACTGCTAGTACAGAAAATGAAAGAATGGACCTAGCATTTATCCAAGTTCTTTCACATCTTGGTCGGTAATAACCAGTAAAGGTCAAGTGTCCTAGGAACCGATTTCATTTGTGGTCATGTTCCCCCTCCCTCATGCAGCTCTTCTTTTGGATCTGAACTGAAATACTGTTTTTCTCTTCCCTCCTGCACAAGGATTTTCTTGTTGGGATTATTTATTTAGAACTGAGACTTGTTTTTCTGTCTGATTTTTTTTTCTTCTGTCAATGCTCCTTGTAGTGTGCCTTTGAGTCCCATTAAAGTTCTTATTAATAAATAAATAAATAAATAAATAAATAAATATGATAATTAGTCCCAGCCTTTTAAACAGGGAGATGTTTTCAGAGTGGAAAAGGCTCTTGTAACAAAAAGGGAACAGGCATCTGAAAAGCAGTGTCCTTACATTTCTAGAATTAAGGCTGTATCTACACTAATAATTAGTACGGTCAAATAAGAACACATTTCTAGGCCAAAGGAGTTGATGCTGAGAACTTGGTGTGCACCCCACATACCTTACAGAGGGTGTGAGCCTGGGGTCAGGTCTGCCTTGTAGAAGGAGCAGCCGTGGAGACTCGAGCACTCCTCACAGGTAGCTTTGGTTTGAGAGGAGTCCAGTCCCTGTGCTCCTGTGCTGCTCAGTACTGTGAACTGAAGGCTGGCAAGTGAAGATCCTTGGGACATTCGCCACAGATGTGGCCTTCCAAGCTGAACAAAACTGTTTCTGTTTTCTGAGATGGGAGCCAAATTCCCTGTTGTGCCTCTCAGGGTGTGGGCAATGCAATGGAATTGTAAATTGTTATCACAATATGTTAGCAAGGATAACGAAGTAGGCTGGCCTGGGAGTCTATTACTGACATAAATTATTCTTCATCAATGATTTAAACCTATCTATCTGTGGTGACTGGAAGTTAGCATCAGCATGTAAGTGAGTATCTTGCTGAGTTAATATAACTGGTCCAGGAGGATGGTGCCCATGAAATGCACAGCAAGTGCTGCTGGCAGTTCCCAGCCCATGCTAGGAAGCAGATTTTTGTGTTTTGGATGTCCTGGAAAACTATTTGGAAATTCAAAAAGCCAGACATGAGACTGTAGAGTTGACAGACTCAAGGAAGGGAAGGGACAAATGTCACGTTGATGGGTGAAAAGAGTTAAGGAGGGGGGTGAGAAGGTGGATGGGAAGTTAAACCAAAAGAATCAGTTTTTATCATCCTTAGCTTGAAAGCTGGGGGAACTTCAGCCCTGACAGATAAATGCACGGCCAGGAAAAGCTGTATCTGCACAGGACCGCCTAAGCTCAAAATAGAGATGATCCAAATGTAATGAAAATAACATCTCTGCATAGAGACTCAGATGAGTGTCTGCAGGAACAGCCATTATCGTCTGCTTTGTACAGCACCTGGCAAGCTGGAACCTCGCCCACGGCATTTTATAGATTTTACAATATAGACGATAGAGGCTAAATGCAAACTATCAGATCCATGTTATTCTTCTAACAAGCAATAACTGAGTGAAAAGCATTCTTACAAAAGCCTCAGTGTTGGTGAGATTTAGTGTAGTTAAACACTTCATTCATTTGTGACTTTTGCATAGCCCACCATAACTGACAATACCAGTAACAAATATCATGTCAGAAAGACAGTCATATAACTGAAATACAAACATGAAGTTATGACTCCTGGGTATATTTCTGGTGTTTCAGTGTCTCTTTCCTAAATATTATCAGAAACTATTTTTTCTGATTTACCGCAGTAGGCTATACAGCTGTCAGCAGCAAACATCAGCTGAGAAAAAATCACCTTTAAAAAAAGGCCTTTAAGAGGTTAAGTTTACTGCATACTGCTGACACTACGAAAAGTAACCAACACATTGTAAAAATCACACTTTAAAAACAAAAGCCAGACAAAAATATCCGTTAGAATTATTCACTCAGCAAAAGCAAAATTGCTGAAAGGTGTTCCTCTACCATGCTCACGCAGTAGCAGCTTTACTTGGTCACAAACAAACGCTGAGGCAATCGCTTTGCCAAGAGCCACGTTAATAGCGCAAACTGTCTTCAATAGGCAAAAGCAGTGAAACAGCAGGAGGGCTCTCATTAAAATGACACATTCCTCTTTAAACCAGACAGTCATTCAAGGCAATGGTTATTTGGCAGTATCTTCGACCAAAAAAAAAAAATATTGAAAACTTTTTAACATTTGATGTTCACCAAGCATGAAATTTCACTTTGTGTACTCAGACTGTGACTTTCTCCAATGACTTGCTTCTTGTTTACATTTGATTCACATCTCATTTACATGGAAAATCAAATGTCTGAACTGCCTTTGTGTAAACCTCAAAACAGTTTTACATGTTGGAGGTGTTCTTGTCACTGTGTGATCATACAAAAAATAGCAAGTAGACTACCAAAAAAAAGATGCTTGCTGTACATACTCCCTTACTCCTTTTTGCTAATGATGTCTCCTAAAATATTAAAGAAATTAAAACTATGAGATAAACTACAATATTCTATCCACTCTGCTGTAACCCAAATCCATCATTATCCTCAACAGGTATCAGCACCAGGGTATCATCGTCAGAAACTAAGGTCGGTCACTTGCTCCATTGTGGTTGTTGAAACAAGAGGTGGGAACAGGCACAGTTCTTTATAATGGCCACCAGAAATGATGCACCAGTCTCCAGACAGAATTACTATAGGAAACATATTAACATAAGATATGTTGGGTTTTTTTTTCCAGCTATTTGACAGCCATGTAAAGGTTAATATTAAAATCTACTCTTCGTAAATGCTATAGGTAATTGTTGTGAACTTACGTTAGTTATACCTCACATCATTCTCTATGGAGGAACCAATTAACAGATGAAAAATTAAGAACTCAACATCCTCATCCTGCTCATACCCAAAACTGTCACAATGCCACTGGTTCCAAGGAACCAGAAGCTTCAATATGGAAGGAATGGAGGGTGGCAGGTATGACAATATTTTAGAACAGACACTAGTCCAAGGAAGTGGAGATCATTAAGTCTGACTTCCATATCAGCAAAGATCAATGAAACCACAATAATATAAAGAATTGATTTTTGCAGGGGAATAGAAGAAGAATATAGTAACTTCAAGAGTTTGCCATGGGTATATACTGCAACCTGCATTGTAAATGTCCTTGAAGAGTGAATGAATATGATGACATTTTTGACTATGGAAAAATTAGCGCAATCCAAACTAAAATTGATTGTAAACTGCCTCAGAAAAGTTATAGACTAATAGAATGATTTGGGTTGGAAGGGAACTTAAAGATCATTTAGTTCCACCCCCCCTGCCATGACCAAAGGACACTTTCCGTTGGATCAGTTTGCTCAAAGCCTCATCCAACCTGGCCTTCAACACTTCCAGGGAGGGGGCATCCACAACTTCCTTGGGAAACCTGTTCCAGTGTCTCACCACCCTCACAGTAAATAATTTCTTCCTAATATCGAATCTAAACCTACTCTCTTCCAGTTTAAAGTAATTACTCATCCTATCACTATGTGTCCTTGTAAAAAGTACCTTCCCAGCCCTCCTGTAGACCTCTTCAGATATTGGAGCCTGCTCTTCTCCAGGCTGAATAACTCCAACTCTCTCAGCCTGTCCTCATAGGAGAGGTGCTCCAGCCTTCTGATCATCCTCGTGGCCCTCCTCTGGACTTGCTCCAGTAGGTCCATGTCCTTCTTATGTTGGGGCCCCAGAACTGGCTGCAGTACTCCAGGTGGAGTAGAGGGGCAGAATCACCTCCCTCGACCTGCTGGGCACACTTCTCTTGGTGCATCCAGGGGTACAGTTGGCAATACTGAATGACTGGGTAAAAAAAAAAAAAAAAAAAAAAAAATTAAAAAATCCAGATGAAACATGAAGTGATACAGAAGGAGGGAGAAATGATGCATTTGTGATTACATACTTTGCTAGCTATTATCAGTCGGAAAAGAGATTGTCATTGTAGAAGCCTCTGAAAACATGAGCTCATAACTTAGTAGTAGCCAAAAGGACAAACACAGTCTGATTAGTTGCTAGGAAAAGAAGAGAGGCATAAATAGAGAATACCTCTGTGCCAGTATAGAAATTCGGTGTATTTCTCATATCTTGAGTATACAATTCTAGTTACTTCCATGTCTGAGAAGACAGAGCAAAAACCTAGAGAAGGGTATAAAGGTGATTAGAGGTAAGAAATTTATTCTGTCGATGACAAGATTTAATCTCTTCGTCTTAGAAAGATTCTTTCTGAGAGAGAATAGGTTGGAGATTTATTAAAACAAGATTGGCTTGAAGAATATGAGCAGGAAACTATTTACCTTTCATCCCAGCACAAAGTTAGATTAAGTAGTTTGGAAGCAAATGTAAAAGAAAGTGAAGGGAATATTTTTCATACCATGTTAGTCAATTGCTGAACTCATTGGCACAAGAAGCTTTGGAGGCCAAGAGATTAAATGGGCTCAGAAAAGTGATTAGTCAAATTGATGGATGGAAGTTTGTCAGAAGCTTTTAAACTCAATAACCATGATACATGCTCTAAATCTGGAAGCTTCTGAACAGGAGCAGGCAAGCGGCTAGAAGTGGTGGATAGACTACTACATATTCAGCTTCTGCTTGTCATCTTTACTGATATGCTGCTTCCCTCAGTATCCTCCCCTTGGCAACAGGTTATAGGCAGACCTTTAACTGAAACAGTATGGATACTCACAGAGTCCCGAGTCTGTATTTTGGACTAGAACATGTCAATTTTTTGCAATATTGAGAGTAGCCAAGAATCCTGAGTTCTGTTTATTTGTCTTGGAAATTTTATTCAGGTTGCATTTGCTCTGTGGTCATTTCCACTCACCACGGGGAGAGTAGCTGGTATCAAACTTTGTGTTGGTGGTTCTTGGTGGTTTGGGATTTTTTTGTTTGGCTGCTTTTTTCTAAGTAATGTTATACATCTAGGTGGTAAAAGAAACAACTTTTCTAGAGAGAAATGAAACCTGGCTTTGTTTTTATTTCTCATAATCTCAGGCTGTGTTAAATAGGATACTGTGTGCCAAGGATTTTCAGGAATAGAAATTACACAGTAATTACTGCCTTACTCCTCAGGTATCTGCCATTTCCAGGACTGTGGTTTTCAATACTTTTTTCTCTTAAAACCTTGAAATTCCAGTTGACAGTTATATATCTCTTTTATAGTGCCTAAAACAATCCTGCTGCTGCTTTAGGATGGGGCTAACACTGTTTAAATTTTTATTCTTTGTCACTTTTTGTAACTCATAATGTAACTAGCATATCTGTCACTGATACAGGGAACAGTAGATTTTCACTTTGAGTTTAAAAAGCTTTGAGGAACCTGCATTTTAGACAACTGGAAAATTTAGCATTTTCCCCCCATTTATGGAAGGGTTTTCCCTCAACTGGAGTTAATATTCACATATCATGGTTTGTATGTTATATTCTAGACTGTTTTATTCAAACTATTTATTTGTGCCTTGTATTATGTTAAATCTTTAATTAGAATGCAATTAGTAGCATAAGACACACAGTTATCTGTGTGTAAGCATGTACCATGATGATGAATTATTACAGATGACATGTGAACCTTCATATCTGGGCATTGCTAAAACAAACTTTTAAGTTCTTTGTTTTTTAGTCTATTATGCATCAATGTTGGAAAGGAACAAAAACCAAACCAGAAGGTGCAAGGAGTGATGAACTTCTGTTTATTTTCAATTTACCTTGTAGCAAAACAAATGAAATTATTTAATCCAAATAATTTGAATCTATGCAAAAGCAGGCAAAGAGATCTGAAGCTTATCTTCTTTTATCTGAATATTACATGTTGCCCCACCATGCATCACTGCACATTTTTTGTATTCAGGTACAAGGCAAATGGGCTCTATCTCCTCAGTCTTGGCAGATGAAGAAATAAGAAAAAAAATCTCAGAGTCACAACACTGAATTTCTTTCAATACCATTGCAGAAAAAATAACCTCCCTCATTTTTACTCCTATCTCTCCATCTCCTGTTTTACCTTATCCTTATTTCCTTTACCAGCTCCAGTGATGCCTAAAGAGTGCATTTTCCCTGCAATAATTTGCATGTAGGCCCGTCCCTGCAGTGTGTGTTGACAGAAGGAGACCAAAAGGAAAAATCCTGAATCCCATCAAAATTTGAGGCAAAATGGAGAAAAGGGTTCAGAACTGGAGTCCCATACCAAAATTAATTTCATTAAGTCTAAAGAAAAAATTAACAACATGACATAAAATGATCTCTAGCATTTACTTTGTTCCCATTTGTAATGGACTTGGTATAAATAATGGGAATTTGTCCTTATGGACTACTTGCAGTGTCCAGGAATATGAGAGAGAGCATTTGGGTCTCCACAATACTTATACTCCAGAGGTCAAATCCTATATTCTTATGCATGCTACTTTCTTACTGGAACTAATAGGAATTTTGCCAAGCTATTGCCTTGAATTGAAATGGTATGTGTGGGAGGACTGTGGAGTGACACTTTGAGGATATTTAGGCATGGCAGATACTCATTATGCACTCAGAAATATTTCATAATGAAATGTTATAAATTACAGACGATGATGTTTCCTTCTAAACTGTTTCAAAAATAAACCACATCAAGAAATTTATCTATAAAGTTGCCTTTCCATTCCCTATCCTTCAAATGGATCTGTCAAGTATTTGTTCCACATTTTGAAAATGTCTTAAGCTGACTGTTTTTTCCCCTTTTTATCTCCTGTAGGACACATCTATTTAATGCAAATTCTGTGAATGAGGGAAATCATCAGGCTTTCCACTTAAAAGAAAGCCATGCTCGTGCTAATCAGCATATCACTGAAAACCCATGTGGAAGGAGACATTTTTGCCACACATTAATTCTGAAATGTGCTTGAAAGCTGCTTTTTTTCTGAATCTTATGGTTGGAGACAGTTATCTTGCTAGAAGTTGACATTGGCTATGACACGGGCAGATAGGGAGAATCACTGCAATGAAAAGTTGCCATTCTGTTTTCTAATGATTTAGCTGCAATGGAAAAAACATGACTTTATGTGATATACAAGCTACTGTGTAAAACACTGTGGGGTTTCTTCCACTGAGCTCCACCAATGGCTCTGTTGACTCTAGGTGCAGGTTGAGTACCCTCATACGTTGGTCCCACAGATGTCTCCACTGGCTGAGATGGCAAAACTATACTGCATAGGAAAAGAATTGGGATGAGCAGTGAATGGTTTGCTAATCCTTCCCTGCAGTACATATTTTTAGCTCTTGTTATTGCATGAGTTTTAGAATAGGAAATTTAAGGATGACTTGCTGTTGCACAGCTAGCAGACTTGCTACATGAGCCTCTAATTGCAAGCAAGACTGCCTTGAGAAAAAGAATTGAAATATAAAATACACAGAACTCCCTAATTTAAGTAGAGTGAAGTAGTGTTTATTCTTATGAGAAAATTGTGGGTGACAGAGGTTTAGGTTATGCAAAGAGGAAAAGCTTAATAAGAACCACTTGTCAGAAGCTGAAGTTATATTGGCGTTTCAGTGCCTCTCAGGTAGAGAGACTAAGACAAACATTGATTATGAGGTTTGGCAAAATGATGATGGAGTGAAATGTAATGAGAATAGATGCTGAGGTGTCCAGAGTAGACGACTCAGTGGTTTCTTCTGGTTTCCTGGGTGCTGTGAAAATGTATGAACTGTTGCTTTGGCCACTTGTAGCAGTGTGTCAGCATCTGGCTGCTGAAAATTAATATGCCTTGTTGAGAAATGCAGTTTGTTTCTGTTAACTTGCAAAGATAATTAGACAACTGAGATCATCAGTTGTTTGTTTCTGAAAAGATTAAATCTAAAAATTGTAATGAAGTCAAGGACATTTTGATTTAAATTATCAATTACATAACTCATAGAAATTGATCTAAATTTATCTAATACATTATGATAATTTTGAATTTTCTGTATCCATGCAGGCAGACAGTTTTGATAGCAAGGGATATAATGAAAGAGACGAATTGTTCCACGGGTTTTCCTTCCTATCAGAATTTCTCCTGTTTTGCCTGTTTAAAGCCTAGTTTAGTTGTACTCTTCCCCTGTATGAATCATTGATAAATTTTGAGTAATCTGAAAAATGATGCTGTTTATATGCAATACAATGAAGTTGTAGGACTCCATCAGCAGTGAAAATACAAAAACTGGTATTTTGGCAGTTCATCACTTCACAGGGTTTCAAACAGGCTCGGAAGATTAGACTAAGTGAGAGCTTTGGTACTAAATGACCTAGTTTGCCCCCAACTATGTTCTGAGTTCCATTTGAAAGAAGAAATTAAATTTTGGGGCATTTCTGTCGACCTCTAAAGCTTCTTAGAGCTTGATTTTTTTGACAAATAGCTGTATTTTTTTTTTGTCATGAAGAGATCCAGCATGATATACTTATTTTGGACAGGAGACCTCATCATAACACCAAAAACAATTACACAGTCTGCTTCATATTTCATCTGAAAGTGGACATCTGAAGTAGCCACAGCTGGTAGATTATGTTGGGAACATTGTATGTCTGTCTTTGTTTTTAACTAGTTTGTCAATTAGCTTACTTGAAAAGTGAAGATTTGAGTTAAAGACCCTTAGTAATGAGCACAGCATAAATTGCACGTACTGCTATTGTATTCTGTTTAGAAAACTCCACATAGATTAGTGATGCTGCTACTCTTCTTTTTCTGAGAAGCATGATGGGACATTAGTTTAGTGTAAAATATATGCTTTAATCTTTCTTTAGTTCTTTAAGGAATATAAATGATCATTACATGTTTCTAAAAGGGACCTATTCACATTAAATGCTACAAGGGAAATTTATGGAAACTAGGAACTAGAGATGCCATCACTGAATCAGATTCAATATATTTATTAATTATTGCAAATGAGGAATAGTGTTTTTTACTTGCATTAACCACTATGAAATTTCTTTAGAGAGGAGATAGGCACGCCTTAAAGCAGGTTGGAGGATGAAACTAAAATTGACTGCCAAGTACAGCAGTACCTTGCCTTTCCGCTCGTGGCAATATAGATACTTTCAGCTGATTCTGCTCTAGGATATATTCATGAGGATTTGACTTGTGCATCTTAGAGAGAAAACTGGCTTCTTCTAAGTTAGACCTTCACGTCCTGACGGCTGAGTAATACAAGACAAATTATAGGATATTTCCTTATCTTCTTTGGTATTTCCTTAAATTGCAGGTAAAGTGGAATGGAATGAGAATAGAAGTCATATAATTACAGCTCATTTTAGAGTTGATAAAAAAAGAAAAAAGTTACAAAGAGCAATGAGAAAAAGATGGAATTTGGTTCTCTGTATTAGCATGAAGAGACAAGTTTCCATTCCATACAAAAAACTTCCACTCATATTCATGTGACTGCAAAATATCCATCTCTCTTTCTCCAATGCAGTAGATCTCAGGCAATATCTGCCAGAAAGGAAAGGGTTAGTAGTTGTCCAGGAACAGTCAAGATAGCTTTGCAGGCCTCAGTCAAAACTTCTTGGCGGGTCAAAAGGACTCTGATCTAAAAACTTTGGTAATTAGGATCAACTGATCAATGACAACATTGTGTCAGTGCTCAACAGCAGACTGAAAAGTTACTCAAGTATTAGGAATTATTTCAAAGGTTCTCTCACATCAAGGATAAAGTAGGCAGCTCTGGTCACACAATCTCTGAAAAGATCTAGAAGAATTAGACAGGTTTTGGAGGAGGGCCTCAGGCTTCATCAGAGAAACTAACCATTTTCCATGTGAGAAATTATTGAGACATTTGGGAAGAAAAGAAGGACAAATTTGGAACCATCACATGAATCCAACAAGAAGCAAACTCAAAACCAAAAATTCAAGCTTTTTCATTCAATAGATTGCAGCCCTGACAATGGACATGTGGGCAAGAAGGTTACTGTTCTTCTCAAGGAGACTGGATTGCAGGTGACCAAAGAGACAAATTACAAAAGGCCCAGAGAAAGGCCCTGGTCTGAAAAAGATGAGAGGTTGAAGGATGATTCATCAGGGGTGTCTCACTAGCAGTAACAATTATTCCCAATGACCTAGAATAATCAGTACTTCACCAGTCAACTGTACATGTTGCTGAAGTTGCATAACGTTGCTAAAGAAAGATAAAAACCAAAAGCTGTTTAGATTTTCTATTATTTATTTAATTTTGCTTCCTAGGGCAAAGGAGTCTGTAAGAGAGCCCCGGGGACTGATGTGTCTAAAATACATATGGACTTCTGAAAATCTAATCAATGCAATCTAATCCCTATTATGTGTTACAACAGGGATGCGTAATTTATTTTCACTTTGGCCCCCAGTGGTCATAGGAACATTTTTTCTAGGAAGCTTGCTCTCATAATCATGTTTGATCCCTTTGTATGAGGCAATTGGATGGACCAAGGAGAAAATCTGCAGAAATCACTGATGTTGCCAATTATGAAAGTGGTTATTGAACTGAAAATAAAGCTCTTTGGCAGCTGGAAAAAGGAAGAAAGTTGTGAGGAATCAGTACTCTGCACCAGAAAGAGCTGTGTCCTATGTTGTACTGATTAAATACCAATACAGGTTTCCTTGCTGAAAAGTTTCTAGTGCACAGCTTTTGTCCAACCTTGACATAATCTTGATGATATAAGGTAGACTGTGCAAAAGTATAAGACTAGATTTTGTGATTACTTCTGAATGATTAATACCTTAATGACAATGATCACATTTCTCTTGATTACAGAAAATGTTACCTGTCATTCATCCCAAGAGTATTCTTTCTCAGATAAATGAAATAAAAATTAATATAGTGCATTATGACTAGATATGAATCTAGCCTGGGCTATTTCCTTCTCATTTACAACCTTCAAATCTGCTAGGAACAGGCATCTTGGATCCCAGTTTCATAAATAAATAGCATACTTAATTACTCTAATTACTTTGGGTTACTAAGAAAACTCATCTAGGTTTGCAGCTATTGACTGTGTAACTACTCCTATGTACCCAATTACACCACTTCCGAACTGCATTTCTTTCTGTGGCTAGACCTAATAATAACTCAGGAAGATCACAAGCAAATTCTGTTCTTAAAATAAACTCAGTTTCCATGATAATCTTTTGGGTATATCTTTTATGCATAATTACTCATTTATTTTTTCCTTTTTATGCATCAATTAATTTCACAATGGTGACATTCATGTACCATATTTATCCAAGTATCAGGCCAAGCTGTTTTTGTTGTTTTTCAAAAGACCTTTTCTCATGATACATTTTTCACATTATACTTGCACCTATTCTTACATTTAGAGTCAAAGGCCACGAGTGGCAACAACTGACACGGAGGAGCAGGCAACTGAGGGCAGTCAGGGTTTAAATGAATATAGGAGCCAACCCCATTTCCAGCTGCCTACAGGTGATGGCTGTGGTTTCCTTTGCCCATGGTTTTCCTTTCGACTCATCGGCCCCACTTCAAGTAGGCATTGCTTATGAGAAGCCTGGCTGTATTTCTTGAATCTCTCTCATATTTTCCCTGTCTTTTATCCCCTGACCCTTTAATGCCTTGGATTTGTAATTTAACCATCATATAATAAAAGACTGTGGTAGTTTCACTGGGCTAGCCCTTGGCTAGCAGTCAACACAGCTGTTCATCCACTTCCCCCCCACCCCCAGGGGATAGGGGAGAAGACCGGGGGGCAAGGATTAGGAGACCCATAGGTTGAGAATAGAACAATCCTGGAAGAATGAGAGCCCGAGTGAAAAACAGAGATAAAAGAGGAAGAGACCCTCACTAATATACTGGACATGATATGACATGATATGATATGATATGATATGATATGATATGATATGATATGATATGGAATATCCCATTGGCATACCTAAATGCCAATTTAGCTTATTAATTTAAATATTCCTCACTCCCTTGGATCTTCTGCTTGTAGACTAACAAAACATGAAGCCCTTCACTTCCAGCAACAAAAATGCAAACACAGGTATGTTATCAATGTCTCCCTCATAACAAATCCCAGGCTGAAAGCAAAACACGGCACTATTCTAGCTACTGAAAAAGAAACCCAGCTCTGTGTCAGCTAAAAACCAGGACAAAGACTCAGTTAATAGACTTTTGTTAATGCAAGATCTTAAGTTTTTTCATCGAATCAGTGTAAGATTTTATTTCTTCAATAGAAGAGCAATTTGGACCACAACACTTACTTCCACTAAAAATTAATTTTATCCTATGAAGAACAGATAAAAAAGAAACAGATGCAGGCATCTGGACACTGACAAGAAAAATCTCAGCAGGATCTATAAATGATGACATCCACATCATTGCAGAAAACCACACACAAAATCCTAAGGTACCCCTGTTTGACTCAGCATCAGCAGTAGCTGGAAGAAGGGATACATGATCGTACTTGTGGCACTCAAAACCTTGCTAAGAGCAGCCTCTGAACGTGCCTTTCTGCCACAGACTGTGGAGCTGCTGCTGCTCATGGCAGGAATGGGGGAAAGGAGGAAGGAGGACTGTGCCCTCTGCAACTCTCCAGCTCCCTAGTGCCAGCTGCAGCCAGCTGTTGAGCTTTAGCTGCCAAAATATGATACTTTGAGTTCTTTAGGCAAATCTGCTTCTTGAACAGCTGCATTTCATCTTGTCTGCAGCAAGCAACAAAACAGGCTATGCTGGCTCTTTTTCCAGCATCTTAAGTCTCTCCCTTACAAGTTGTAATGAAGTCAAAGGTTGTACTTTGGAAGATTCATTGCAAGTTATTATCATTTTTCTTCTAACAATATTTATTTGAATTAGAACTGTAGGTATTTCACAGAAATAACCTGAAAATTAGCATTATATGCAGTCTGGTTCTGTTGCTGTTGTTCATATTTTAATACTAAAATGTCAAGGTATTTTGCAAAAATGTATCTGATTATTTTATTTGAAAAAATAGTAAAATCCTGACAAAAGGTTGGTGCTCTAAGTTTTAGGAAATTAGCTGGGAAATTCTTCATCTGAGATGTGTCAACATGGGTCCCCCACATGCCCCCAAAGTCCTTTGAACATCAAGCAACCTCTTTTTCCTAGCATTTTAGTTGGCCTTGGTTTCCTTTGGATTCACATCAGGCTTTTCTTCTTCTTCTTTATGCTTGAAAATATCAGAAAAAGAGATTAATGTCTCATGTAGTTGTATTCTTTAATCAGCTCTTTCATCATGAGCTACCCAAAACCAAGTGTCTGCTTTTATTAAATGACAGGTAGATTGAGGAACAAGTTGACAGGTTGACAGGAGAATGACAAACATGATAAAAGATTTGGATAGTCCAATCTGTTAGTCTGAAGGAAATACAGCTCTACTGGGAAAGGCTCACCTTGGAATAGAGATAGGAAGATTGAGAAGGAATAGGCTTCAATCACAGAAAGTAATTACATAGAAAATGGAGCCCAGTTTGCCTACTAGACAATAGAGGTAAATGAACAAACTTCATTAAATGATTCAAGGAAAGCTTGGGTTAATTTTTTTGTAAGTGAAAAAGGGTATTTCAAGCAAGGTGCAAAAACTTCCTGAGAGAGATATGCCATATTGTTAACAGAAACAATGAGAATTATGAAAATGACATAGGAATTATTAAATTCACAAACTGCATATGCAAAATTTACAGCTGTGAAAATTCCTGTCCATCCATATTCTTATTGTATTAAACCTCACCCTTGCAAATTTAAACTGATCTTTCAAGAAGGTATCTGATGTAAGAGTGGTGAGGGGCATGGGACAGAACCCATGTGCTGGCGGCTTGCAGGGTTTCTTTCTGTACAACATCCACACAATTGGTATGAACAATAGATCTCTCCAAGAAACCCAAAAGGAGCAATCAAAGTGGATACACTGTCTTGTGGCAATTGTATGCTATTTAGAAGAAAGAAGCCTGATGGCCAAGTATGAAAGAAAAACTTTGATTGCCAGATTCATGATCAAAGACTGGTATCTGCCTCAGAGCTGCCCAAATGCTATCCCATGGTCTAATCCAAAGCCCTCTGAAGGTAATGAGTCTTTTCATCCATTTGAACAAGCTTTCAATCAAGCCTTTTGTCTCAAGAGAAAAAGTTTATACACTATTAATGCTAAAAACCAAGGAAGGCATTTAAGTGTTCATTACATACGTAAAGGATGGGCAAACACTTCTGCACTTTACATTTCCAAATTGAAAACTGATAGGAAAACCCAGTGATGATCTTGGATATTTAGTGGAAAGTAAAAGCTGGTTCTGACTAACACTTTTTCATGTAACCACTCTAGGCCATGGGAAAACTCAAAGATTTGCCTTGCATTTGGAGTAGCAATCTGTTGTCAAGAGCTTTATGCAGACAGAAATGAGGTTTTCCTAAAACTGAAGTTTATAGGTAAAAAAAAAGCTCAGTTGCTTGTCACCTCAGATCTAACTTTCCTGCACAGTGCATTTTCAGTGACAGCTTGTAACGCAGATCAGATAGTATGCTGAATGTCATGGAAATGATTCAAAATGTCAAAACAAAGCATATTTATTAAAACAAATCAGAGTGAAGAAGAAAATGTAATAAAGCACTAAATGAGCAAACCTATGAGAAGTTATTTTGATCTGCAATTTTTTTTGAAAGCAACATCAAAATGTAGCACTTAGCGTGTATGTTTCTTTTTATAGCACTGACTTCTGATTTTAACATCACAATGTTTGTGAGCATACTTGTACTTAAAAATGTTCTGGAGGAAGAGCTTCAAGTATTTCTTCACCTATGCTTTGAGATCCTTTTCACTTGCACATATTTTTTCCATATAGGACTGGCCTTCATGACTTAAGTGGGCATGTCGCCATGGCTTTCAATTTTGCTGACAACACATGCAGTTAGCACAGAAGGAGAGATGCATAGCTGCATGCCATGAACAACACTAGACTAAGTGAGACCTAAGGGCCATCTAGTCAAGAATTTTTCTTAGGGGATAACACAAGGAACTCTTTCTCTCAGAGGTACTTAAAAATGAAAATATGACCCCCATATAATATAACTGATATAAAGGAAATGTCTTCTTGTCTTTAATAATGCTGTGAGAATTGCTGAGGCATGGTAGAAGAGTGTTAGGTCAGCAAATATTTCATTGCTGTTTTCATGGCTCTACAATAGGGCTGGACAAATAATTTGCAAATAATTCACAAATAATTCTTCTTGTCTGCTACTGGAATATCAGTTACAAGATCATTAATTCCTTCAAATATATCCACAGCTATATCTGTACATGCTCCTGTGCAATGCTACATACCAGAGAACACTCACCTGTAGTAGGTGTGCTGTCAGTGATCACCAAGGAAAGAGATCACTGTGGTCCCCATCACTGTTGGTGGTGTCCTTGCCAGGTGCTACTCAGGCTTCAGTGTAGAGGTATCAAGACCTCCAATGTTAGAAAATTTACACTGAAGAGATCTCAACATTTAGACTGCTCTAAATGGCCACAAGCTTTGTTCTGTGGCAAAGTTTTGAACAGAATTCTTGCATCAAACTCAGATGAGTACATTTAGCCTAATAATTATCAGGCCGGGATTGAAGCCCACGATCCTATGACAATACTCTTTATGTAACATCTAATGGTGGTCACTTAACTCACTACCGTCATTGCCACATCTTGGCAACCAAATCTTCGTTTACAGGCTATACTGTCCTCAACACTCTTATTCCAGCCTTATCCGGATCATATTGTGCCTTGTCCAGTCTTCCTTGCTTATGTCTCTGACAAGACTTCACAGCGGGATCAATGGAAAAATGTGGGTCATCTCCAGAAGGCAATGGGAGACCTCATTACCCAGGATATGGAAAAGCCTGAGGCATTCAACAACTTCTTTGCCTCAGGCTCCACCAACAAGTGCTTGAGCCACACCCCCCAAGTCACAGAAGGCCGGGGCAGGGAGTGGGAGAATGATGAGCTGCTCACTGCTGGATAAGATCAGGTTCAAGACTATCTGAGGAACCTGAAATTGCACAGGTCCATGGGACTTGATATGGTGCATCTGTGGGTCATGAGAGAACTGGCAGATTAAGTTGCCAAGCCACTATCCATCATATTTGAGGAGTCCTGGCAGTCTGTTAAAGTTCCCATGGACTGGAAAAGGGGAACATAACCCCCATTTTTAAAAAGGGAAACAAGGAAGACCTGGGGAACTACAGGCCAGTCAGTCTCACCTCTGTGCCTGTCAAGATCATGGAGCAGATCCTCCTGGAAACTGTGCTAAGGCCTATGGGAAGTGAGGAGATGATTGGTGACAGTCAAATCATGCCTGACCAATTTGGTGGCCTTCTAAGACAGGGTTACAGCATTGGTGGATAAGGGAAGAGAAACTGATGTAATTTACCTGGATTTGTGCAAGGTATTTGACACTGTCACACACAGCATCCTTTTCTCTAAGTTGGAGAAACATGTGCTGGACAGATCGACCACTTGATGGATAAGGAATTGGCCAGATAGTTGCACTCAAAGAGATACAGTCAATAGCTCGAATGTCCAAGTGGAGATTGATGATGAGTGGCATCCCTCAGGGGTTGGTATTGGGACTGGTGCTGTTGAACATCTTTGTTGGTGACATGGACAGAGGGATTAAGGGCACCCTCAGCAAGTTTGTCAATGACACCAAGCTGTGTGGTTTGGTTGACACGCTGGAGGGATGGGATGCCATCCAGAGGGACAGGCTTGAGAAGTGGGCCTGTGCTAACCTCATGAAGTTCAACAAGGCCAAGTGTAAGGTTCTGCACATGAATTGGGCAACCCCAAGCACAAATACAGGCTGGGCAGAGAATGGATCAAGAGCAGCCCTGAGGAGAAGGACTTGGGGAAGCTAGTGGATGAGAAGCTCAACACGTGCCTACAATGTGCACTCACAGCCCAGAAGGCCAACCGTGTCCTGGGCTGTATCAAGTGTGGCCAGCAGGTCGAGGGAGGTGATTCTCCCCCTCTACTCCACTCTTGTAAGACTTCATCTGGAGTACTGCAGCCAGTTCTAGGGGCCATAACATAAGGACATGAACCTACTGGAGTGAGTCCAGAAGAGGGCTAGGAGGATGATCCAAGGGTTGGAGCACCTCTGCTATGAGGACAGGCTGAGAGAGTTGGGACTGTTCAGCCTGGAAAACAGAAGGCTCTGGGGACACCTTATAGCAGCCTTCCAATACCTGAAGGGGCTACAGGAAGGCTGGGGAGGGACTTTTTACAAGGGCAGTTAGTGATAGAACAAGGGGAAATGGCTTTAAGCTGAAAGAGGGCAGGTTTAGATTAGATATTAGGAAGAAATTCTTCACTGTGAGAGTGGTGAGACACTGGAACAGGTTGCCTAGAGAAGTTGTTGATGGTCCATCCTTGGGACTGTTCAAGGTCAGGTTGGGTGAGGCTTTGAGCAACCTGATCTAGTGGGTGGTGTCACTTGCTCATGGCAAGGGAATTGGAACTAGATGATCTTTGAGGTCCCTTCCAGCCCAAACCATTCCATGAGTCTATGATCCTATGATTGTAACGTCTTGGTGAGACTCAATGGTAGCAATGCACAGGGACCAGTGCTCCAGGGAGACTGTCAGCCTCTCTGGGCTACACTTCAATATGGCTTCTCTGGCCAAACACATGGTATTCCTGTAGGTCTCCTCTATGCAAAGGCAATTGAAACTTGGCCAGTCTGAACAAGTGCAAACAGTCTGTCATTGTAGCTGTTTAAGAAATCCTTTTAATCAAGCAAATGTGTGTGGTAATGCCTATGGTGTGCTTGTCTGGACATAGGTCTATATTTAGTAGCTCATAACGACTAGCATGGAGAAGTAGCAACCAGCAGAGCACTCCCCAACATGGAAGATGGAGAATTGGCAGACTGGGAAAACTTGAAATGGGGCCAGGGAGTGACATCTGCTGAGTTAAGATAATTTATATCAGTTGATGTAAAGGCACTGTTCTTCATATTAGTGAGCTCATACTGATTTACAGCTGTTCTGTTTGGCCTATAGCTGCAATAGGTGTTACATTAATGAACTGACCTCATTCAGGTAGATGACCTGTTTCTCATATATATGTCAGGAGACAAAGATGTCAAACATTTATTTAAGCTTGCAAACATTACAAAATCAAAGAAAAGGTATGCTTGAGCAGTCTGCAGCAAAATGGTAATGTTCCCTGAGAGCCTTATGTTTGCTGCTCCCCAGGAAATAAATAGTATCTGCTATTCTAATGTTGATTTTTCATTCATCATACTTAGTCAAGCCTCTCTAAACTAGGCATCATAATAAAGACTGAGCCAAGGAATGGGAGGAGGGTAATATATATATATACTCAGTGCAGCCTATTCCCTTGACTAGCCCAAGTGATCCATGTTAGCAATTCTCTTTGCTTTTAGTGACCTGTGTCACTGATGGCGGTGCAGACACAAACTAAATTCTTTCAAGCCATGCAGTCTCAGCACTTATTACAAAACCATTTTCTTCAGTTATTAATTCACACATTTTTTAGTTAATAACTTAGTCTAATTTTACACATAATTTTCAAAAAAGGAAAATATTAAGAAAAAAACCCTAATGTGAGACCAGATACTGACTGTGAGGACCCCATCATGTGCCACTGACACCATTCTTGGGCCCCTCATTTGTGCTTCCTTACTGCATGCTCACCCCATCCCACCAGTGAGGCTGTACACACGTCATAAGGAGGTGGAGAATCCTCTTCTCACTGTTCCCTTTGGAATGTAGTACATGCCACAGAGCTCTGGCAGAGCAGGATACCTGCAGGAGAGTGCCAAACTGCCTTTGTAGCCAGCCTCTATGTTGGGTAAAAGCATGAAAATAATCCTCACATTATTGTGGTGAGGATTTTCTGTTTGTTTTTTTTTTTTTCTTTTTACAGATGATTTATAAACCTATTGAAGAAAACGACATCAATCCTGATGCACTGAAAATCCCTTAAAAATTAAAAATTTGGTAGTTTTTTTGGCTCAGGGGATGTGTTTTACATACTAGCCCTTCTGGTCCCATTAGCATCTGGTGATCATAGTTTTCCCAAGCCACTTCAACTTTTGAGGCAAATAGGAGTTCTGCCAATAGGTGATGATCAGTGTAGATTGAAAACATTTTTGGTTTAATCAGAAAACTGCCTGTCCACCTTGACTTTGCCTATCTCACCTTCTGGCTCGAGTGTGAACTTTTCTCAGTTTATCTCACACAAACAAAAGAAATGCAAAACAGGAGAAAGCCTGGTTTCCTCAGTAAGGAAAATGATGTATTTAACAGGACGCTTCTGGCTCCTAGGTAACCTACACAGACAGGACAGTCTCCAGGAAAGAGAAAGGAGGAAAAAAAATGTGAAAATATTTTAGAAAAAATTCTATTGGGATCCACACATTATAATCTTCAAAACAATGCAGTGGTTGTTATGAAAATGCCAGCATTTATTCATTACCTTATTTTTTCTGCAAAATGATTCTCTGTAACTAATAAAGTTAACTGTGTTTATAAAGATAATGGTGGCTATTAAAAGCCTTAATGGTAACTACTATAAATTAAGAAGGCACAGTTGATAGGTAATAAATGAATCTGCATTACTGGAATTTTTATTCCTCATTTTTCTGAGGGCTCAACAAAAGGTGTGACTATGCTGTCACTGGAAATGACAAAAATTACCAGATGGCAATTACTGTAAAATCTGTGAGCCATATCCTCAGTGGGTATAGGTAAAAATATCCTACAAAGAGCAGAGGAGACCTGGCCTCCACAGCTAAACCTTTGTGCCCAGGGAGATGTTGGGGCTGAGCTAAACGACAGAAGGGATGGTCCTTCCCTCCTAGCAGTTTCTCTCTCTAACTGGAGTTGCTTCAGTAACTATTTTCCATGTCTAATAACCCCTTTTTCAAAAACATATTAATCTAAGAAAAAGCTTTAACCATCTAAGTTTTAATAATAGATAAAGTTCTTCATATCTGATTTTACATCTACTCTGCCTGCCCTCTTCATCCTGCCCTGCACAGCACTGACTCTGCTTTCTGTGTCTGAGCTGCATATGGGTAGTGCTGTAACTCCCTTTCCTCTGCCTGCCTGTGCTTCTCTCCCTCTTTCATTTTCAAATTGCTATTTATTTCATCACTGATAAGCACTAGAATCCAAAGTTAATGCCAAATGTGGACCCTCTTAAATGTCTTGAAGTGGTTCATTTTGAGTAGAGACACTGCTGATGTCTTCTTCAGCACTTTCTATTAAAATATGTGGTGCTCATGATTTGATTGTTGAGATTATAGTCTCCCTGAGATTTAAAGCACTCTTGAGTGTTTGGCATGTGTGTTCTACAATCAGCCTGAGAAAATCAGAAGGCAGAAGATATACGTAACGCTTGCAAAGATCACTATGATGCCCTATTGCAAATGGGATTTTACTCCCATTTAACAGTAATTTAACTGACTCTCTAACCTGATGGTATACATGTGCATGGGATATGCTCTATGGTTTCACATGTTCTTCCTAGGATCTCATCTTCTCATGTTGGAGTTCATGGGCAAATGCCTACTGATTAAATAGGTGTAACGTTCTGGTTTTTTAGAATGAACCTAATATTGGGAGTTGAGAGGTTTGTGATTCTGCAACACATTTCCTGAGAAGGCATTAAATCTCTTCTTGCATCAACTCCATTGTATTCTTTAGCAATAATAAAAATATATAGATTTTATATATTGTATTTGGTTTATGTGGCAAGGTTTTGGAGGGGGGGGAATGGAGGATGGGTGTGGGCATGGGGGTGGCTTCTGTGAGAAGCTGCCAGAAGCTTCCCCCATGTCTGACACAGCCAGTGCCAGCTGGCTACAAGACAGACCTGCTGCTGGCCAAGGCCCATCAGTAACTGAGCCCATCAGTAACGCCTGTGTGATAACATAATTAAGAAAGAAGGGGAAGAGGGGAAAAAAAAAAAAAAGACATTTTGCAGCTTGGGAGAGAGGGGTGAGAAGGTGTAAGAGAAACAACTGCAGACACCAAGGTCAGTGAAGGAGGAGGGAGAGGAGGTGCTCCAGGTGTCAGAGCAGAGATTCTCCTGTAACTTGTGGTGAAGACCTTGGTGAGGCAGGCTGTCCCCTTGCAGTCCAGGTCTATGGTGGAGCAGATGCCCACCTGTAGCCCATGGAGGACCCCACACCGGAGCAGGTGGATGCCTGAAGGCACCCACGAGCCTTTCGTTATATTTTTATCCCACCTGTCCAGTTGACAAGGGCAAGTGATAGAGTGGGCTTTGGTGGGCAACTCTCAGGGTCAACCTACCACATATGTAGATGTTATTTTTATATTTTTTCCATCCTTAATTCTTATGTTGTTTTCTGAAGAATTTTGTATTCCATTAGTAGTATGAGAAACTTTTGAAAACCAGCAGCACAGAAATTAATTCCATGTGTTTTACAAAGCTGCCATCTTCTTTCAGTGCTTGCCTCTCTTCTTCATTGTGGAGACCATGTTCATTCTTTCCTGAAAAACTTGATTTGTCTCCCTTGCTTTCTCACTTCATGCTGGAGCAATGTTCTATTTCTCCCTTCCTTCATTTTTTTATGTCCCATTCTTTGAGCCTTATGCCCTCTGTTTTTTTTCTTCTGACATATATGTCTTTTTCTATGTCTCTTTCATTAATTCTCTATTTTTTTTCTGTGAGAAAACTTAATAATCAGTATTACCTTCTCAATTCTATTTGAAGTTATTTGGTGGGCACATTATAAGTCAACATAGTTCTCTTTTTCTTTACTTTCCACCCTTTTGGCCACCTAAGCTGCAAAATTGCTCGATGAAACAATGCTTGTGAGATTTCAAATCCCGAAGTAATGTCTGAGGAAAGAAAAAGATTTAAAATTTCCCGAGGATCATTTTAGATTAGTCTATTGTGAAATACCCCAAGAAAAGAAAAATTCTCTATGTGAACTCTCCAAGTACAATTCCCATTGCACTGAAAGCTCTCCAGGTGGGTTTGCAGCCTCGATCAGTTATTAGACAACTTGTTGCTGCATGGTGAGAGAGCTGGAATTATTACAGCCATAATAATACAACTTAAATTGCATTTTAGGAGAATGAAGCCCTGAAATTTACTGAGTGAAATTATAAAATCTCCAGTAATAATGGCTATAAAAAATTGGTTAGACGATCAATTGTCCAAATTATTTAGGTATGACTGAGCTTGCTCTGAGGAAGGTAGATGTATTAGAAAACAAATTATCTCATCCTACATTTGGATGAGGACTGCAAATACTTGATCATTGTATGCATCTTTTGTTCCCTTTTCAGACAGTATTTAGCATGAAAGGGGAAGGCAGCTGTGTTTGCTGCAATGTCTTTCTGAGATCTCTGTTAGCCTGGGATTACGCTGGAGAAGAGAGCTCCATAGGGAATAGACACAGGGAAATTATTTCATCCCTCTTTATCAGTCTCAGGGAGATTTCTGGAGAGGTGTTGCTTTTGGTGCAGTATCATTTGTGCAGGATCTGCTCCCACGGGAGGACTATGTCTGCAGGAGGACTTGTACAGGCTGGAGCAGGACTCGCAGCAGGAAGACTTCCATGCCAGACATGATGCAAGGAGGCTACTGGATAAGCATCTGGAAAAAAGGACTCCATCTAGTCCCCAGAGCCTGCAGGGGTTGTGTGTGCACACCAAAGTGCAGAAGCCGAAAAAATCCTTCCATTACAATGAGACATCAGTCAGTGCATGATTGGAGGGAGTCCTACAGACCAATTAGGATCACAGAGTAGAAGTAATTTTCTTGCAGTGGTGCCAAGCATGATTCCAGGCATACATTCTTTTAACAACGCTCTTTCTTATACTGATAGCAAGAATGGAGAGATAAGCTGCAGCCTTGGGAATGTGTCTGTACATGCATCCTGGAGTACTCAAAGCTGAGAGGGGTTCCCTGTGCAGTGGAAATGCATAATATCTTAGAGCAGTATTAGCTGTAGTTGCTTTAGATACATTGGTGCATAAATCTTTAACAAAATAAAACCAAAACTCACAAAAGTGAATTTCCTTCATAGTCAATCACAGTGAAATCCTGCCCTTAACAACTGAGGTGCCTCAGTTTACTACATAAATTACATTTACTAGAGTTTACTACATAACATAAGCTTTTTGTTGTTGTCATCTTAGCCAATGGTTGATTGTTCTAAAACCTGCTATTGTGCCAGATCTCCTAAGAAGGAGATTGTTTAAACAGAACCTGAGAAGTATTAATATGCCAAAAATGAGGATTAAAGAAATAAAAAAGCAGAAAAAAGCATTAATTACGATCAACCTTTGTTTAATGTTCTTCTTATCCTAGGCAGATCTAAAACTACTTGGCAGAGTAGACTGAAGCTTAATTTTCACACTTGTTGAAGCATCAGTTATGGTGGCAACACCATCTGAATAGGTATTCCGTTTACCTGGAGTCCGTGCTACATCTTAATCAAGCCTTCATCACTGTCACATTGCTGCCCACTGGAAACCAATTCCCAGGTGCTGTCCCATTTGAGTATGCGAGCTCCAGTTAAATGAACAAGCTTTCTAGTCCAGTATGGCTGGAACATGAGCTTTGGTGAGCATTATTAACTTCTATATTCTAACAGAAACAAGCAATTAGTTCTTAACTGAGCAACTATTGTAGATGCAGGAACTGAAGAAGCATTTTAAATGGACGCTAGCTTATCCCATTTATTAAAACCTACGTTATGTCTGTGGCGATGAGCTAAAATACTCAGAAATGGAAGCATTCTTCCTTGAGCTAGCACTAGTCTCATCCATTCTATCACATTAGCCTTTCATGAAACAACAGAATAAGATTAGAGAACAAAATCCATTGTACTGTTCATATAAATTAATTGCATTCAGGAACACTGTGTACCACCAGAAATCAATGAACTGGTTTCATTAATGGTCAAGCTTAGACACAGCTTTCTGCCTTTTGTGATTTGTAGTGGCTTTGCTAAAGAACAATTATACTTATCAAACAGAGCATACAGAGAGAAAGAATAGCATGAAACACGGAAAATACCTGTTCTTTGAAACCAGGACTCATTTTTCAAGTTTAGGGACTGATTCAGGTACATGAGTGCTACAAGTGGGACATAAGCAGAGGCTGGAGTCCAACACGTAGGCACACAGTCCCCATAACTCGTGCTTCACCCCTAAGGCCTGCAAGTGCTTGAGAGTTCAGAACACTGCCCAGAAGTGCCTCCATGCTGGTACTGCAGAGTTTCCCAGTGTTTATTTCATGCTTATGCTACTTTATGGCTAACAACCTGGTTGGTACCTGTCCTTGAAGCCCTATTCAGTAGTTACAGTGCAAGTCATCTCTAGCATTTGTGCCCAGGGCTTGGCACTTGCAGTCATTTGCATTCAAAAGATATCTTGAAGGGCTGATGCTCCTGCCCAGAGTCCCTTTTATATATTGACATAGTGTCTGTGGTACTCAATCATGACCTGGGAAGTCCGTAGCCTGATAGGTTTCAGGTCCACATTATAAACTTTTTCCATAGACCACTCTCTGTTGCAGTTGGAAGTGGAAGGACTTAAGGCTGTTTAAAAAATCACTGTAAAAGATATTAGAAAAAAAGTAATTTTAATACAAATATGTAGAAGTGCAACTTAAGAGAATTCGATGGCAAGGTTCACTACACTACTCACTGCATGGAAAAAGCATACAAAGGAAAATCAAAGTAGAATTGGGTTAGAATGATTTACACATGGATTGGGGCAAATTATTTACATGGGGATCAGGGAAAATTGAGTCAGAATTGAGTTGGTATGATTTATACAGGAATTTGGGAAATGTTGTAAATCATTGAAATGGCTTAGGCCCCTTGGCATAAATCAGAGAGAATTAGCAGAGATCTTCAGTAGGCCTCTTCTCCTTGAGAACTTTAGACAAAACAATTCTAATCAAGCTGGGAAAAAAGGGAGTATTCTGTTTTTGCCCTTTGAAGTTCAACTGAACAAACACCACCTGTTGTAACGAGGAGAGAGTTCTCAGGAGAATGAATAAGCCAATCAGTGTGGATTTATAAGAACGTATGTGGGCTTGGTTAACGGATTGTATATAAGAGACATGTGTGTGATCAATAAATGGGGAAGTCTGATGATTCTCATATTGAGCGTCCGGATTCTTTCCCCCCGTCGCGACAAAATGGCGCCCGAACAGGGACCCTAAAGAGGGCGAAGATCGGACCTTATAGAAGGCATCTTGCGGCCACGACGCGACGGAAATCCGTATCGGTCCCTTTCTGCAACGAGGGAGACTAAGAGGCTGATACCTCCGAAAGTCCAGGAAGCCACCTATAGAGGGGTCCTGCCGAACGCACCGCCGAGGTCTTGCAAAGGTTGCAGCAGAGCTGATAAATAGGTATGGAAAATAGACAAGCGGTGTATTATTTGCTCAGATGCTTTTTAAAAAAGCGGAGCATTCCAGGGATTAACTATAAAAAAGAACTCCCTGAACTTTTGGCATATGGGGTCTCGAAAGGTTGTTTTAGTGACCCTAATGAAGTTTTTGAGAAGGAAGAATGGAAAGCATTAGGGACTAAGATCTTTGATGCAGTTATTCAAAATGATAAGGTAGCTAAAAAATTAATGAAGCCATGGCGGGTAGTAACTAATGCTTTAACTCAGTATGAGGCAGAACAGAAGGCTGCTGCTGCGGCATCACAGCGTGTAGGTGCGTCCCTGGGGGGGGGAAAGGGAAAGCTGCCCGTTGCCACCATCGGTGAGAGAGTTTACCATGCAAGCGTCCGGTTTTGGGGACATGGTGTCACCATTTACGCCAGTGCCTTTTCCTCCCCCCCCTGCTCCGTTCGCTGCCGCCGGTTCTCCTTCCCCTCCTGTTGCTCCCTCCCCTGCTCCGTTTGCTGCCGCCGGTTTTCCTCCCCCCCCCGCTTCTCTTCCCCCGGAAACAGGGGCCGAGCCGGGCCGCGCTGCGTTCCCGGCGGCGGCCGCACCCCTCGCGGCGGCGGCGGCGGCGGCGGCCCCGGCCGTGCCCCCGGGCCCTCCCCTTGGCGCTTCGGCGGCGGCTCCCCCCCCCGCGCCGGCTCCCCCTCCCGCGCCGGCTCCCCCCGCCGCGCCGGCTCCCCGCCCCGCGGCGGCCCCGGCCGCACCCCCTGCCTCTCCCCCTGCCCCTCCCCTTGCCCCTCCCCCTGCCGCACCCCCTGCCTCTCCCCCTGCCCCTCCCCTTGCCGTTCCCCTTGCACCCCCCCTTACCCCTCCCCTTGCTGCTTCCCCCCCTCCTTCCGAAATTCCAAATGCGCAGGCGCCGGTCCTGCCGACAGCTCCTTCCCCTGAATGGTGGCCACCGGCTCCTACGCCGGAGTATATTCCATCAACACCCCAAGCAAATACTAATCCTTTTTTTGGGGAAGAACAAAGGATAGCTCAGGAACGGAAAGAATTTTGGAAGGAGATTGCAAAGCACGTTATTGCTGAGGGGGATACAAAAACTGCCAGAGAACTTGCCCATGTATTTCCGGTAGAATATTCTGGTCCCGATCCACAGGGCCAAATAAATGTTACACTTAAGACTCTCGATTGGAAACTATTGACCCAACTGCGTGCTACTGTTAATGAATCAGGCATAAAAGGAGAACCCACTCGTCAAATGTTAGATTTTTTGTGGGGATCTACCTTATTACTTCCGAGTGATATTCGGAGCATTAACACAGCACCAGCAAATACTATTTGGGGCACATTGGCAAGCACTCTGTCAGCAATCTGTGGCAATGCAGCGGGTAGCAGGAGACCCACTGCATGGAGTAACATTAGAAGAACTCATGGGGATAGGACCATACATAAGGATAGAGGCACAAGCGTTGTTGGGACCAGATAAAGTACGAGAATCTATGAGATTGGCACGTCGTGCTCTCAATCAGATAAGGGAGCCAGGAGGTATTCCATCATATATGGGAATTAAGCAGGGAATGGAAGAACCGTTTGGCACTTTTATTGATCGAGTAGCTGGTGCCATTATTGCCTGTGGGGTTCCAGAATATTTGCATGGTGCTTTACTAAAACAGTGTGCCATCCAAAACTGTAACCCCACCACACGAGGCATATTAGTTACACTGCCCGGGACATGGACAATTGAGGAAGCTTTAGAAAGAATGTCACAAATCCCTGTAGGACCTCAAGCTATGTTAGTGAATGCTATAAAAGACCTAGGTGAGGGACTTATAAGACAAGCAGAAGCATCTCAAAATCAAGTCCTTGCTGCTCTTGCACCTTTGCAATACCAAAAGGGCGGCACCACACGCCGCAATATTCGTCTACGATGCTTTCGATGTGGTGTCTCTGGTCATATACGAAGAGCATGCAACTCCGGAGCAGTATGGTGCCAACACTGCCGGTCCGACACCCATGCCAGCGCAGCGTGTAAAAGATCACGATCGGGAAACAGGAAGCCGAGCGGAAAAGCCCGCCCCGCGACGACCCCAAGAGCGACAGTATTTTCAGCGAATCAGGAACCCACCAGCGGCACAGTGACAGTACCAACGAACAACCCTTTCCTCTCCTACCAGCAACCCGAGGGAGCCTCGGGATGGACTTGGCAACCGCAATAGACATTACCCTCATTGATAACCGACCACAGCGAGTTCCCACTGGAGTTAAAGGACCTATTGTGATAAACGGTAAAGCTGTTGGAGCATTGCTTATAGGCCTCTCCTCGGCCTCTATGGAAGGACTACAAGTGTTCACTGGACTAATTGATGCAGATTTCACCGGAGAAATACAAATTATGTTGCAAACCCTCTTCCCTCCATGTTTTATTAAGCGAGGTACATGATTGGCCCAATTGGTTCCGTTTCCAGCGCTCACCCAAAAATTGGAACCACTGAATTCAATTGAGAGAGGCGCATGCCACATTCCATCAAAATGCGAAAGGCCTAGCTCGAAGTTATGATATCTCTATGGGAGAAGCACGAGCTATAGTTAAAGCTTGTCCCATATGCAGTTTTTACAATCAAGGTGTGGGGGTAGGCTGCGGTGTCAACCCCAGAGGGCTGAAGGCCAATGAAGTTTGGCAAATGGACGTCACCCATGTACCAGCTCTAGGACGTCTTAAGTACCTCCACGTGTCAATTGACATCTATAGTCACCTTATATGGGCAACACCTCAACCTGGTGAGAAGACTCGAGATGTGCGTTGGCATCTTACCAGTTGCTTTGCAGTCATGGGAGTTCCCGGCACGATTAAGACGGACAACGGACCTGCTTACAGCAGCAAAGCCTTACGAACATTCCTCCAAACCTGGAATGTTGCCCATGTCACCGGAATCCCACATTCTCCAACAGGCCAGGCCATTGTGGAACGAGCGAATGGGACCATAAAAAAGTATCTAGATAAATTTAAGGACATTGTGGACCCCAAAGAGAGAGTTATGAAGGCTCTTTTTGTATTGAATTATTTATGTGTGTTTGGGGAAGAAAAGGAACCCCCTATAATTAAACATAGGGAGAGAGCCCCTTCTACTACCAAAGGAACAGGGAGTTATGTTATGTTCAAGGACTTAGCTACAGGAGCCTGGCATGGCCCTGCTGAAGTATTGTATTTTGGTCGAGGCTATGTCTGTGTGCTTACACCCACAGGTTCGCAGTGGATACCCAGTCAGTGGGTAAAACCAGCTCTGAAGAAGCCTGAATCCGGAGTTACCTGATACGGCCATGACAACGGCTTTTTGCCTGTGGTATGGTCAGTATCAAAGGCTGATTGGAGCAGGACAAAATAGGCCTGTTTTAGAAAATTTGGGTGGAAACTAAAAAAAAAAAAAAAAAAAAAAAAAAAAAAAAAAGACCCAAGTATTATAATAATTAGTCCAATTTAACCACAAAAGTAATTAGTGAATTAGCTTAAGATGTAGATAGTTTGAGGCACGCACTTTTGCAAAATAGAGCCACCATTGATTTTTTTTGTTTTGCTAGTACAAGGCCTTAGATGGTTTAGTATTATAATCTTGCTTTACATTGTAGCACATATGTTGTTTTCCTGTATAACCAAGCAAGTGGAACAACTTACCCAGAATATCTTTTTAGTTCAAAATAATAAAAAAGGGGGAATTGTTGTAAATCATTGAAATGGCTTAGGCCCCTTGGCATAAATCAGAGAGAATTAGCAGAGATCTTCAGTAGGCCTCTTCTCCTTGAGAACTTTAGACAAAACAATTCTAATCAAGCTGGGAAAAAAGGGAGTATTCTGTTTTTGCCCTTTGAAGTTCAACTGAACAAACACCACCTGTTGTAACGAGGAGAGAGTTCTCAGGAGAATGAATAAGCCAATCAGTGTGGATTTATAAGAACGTATGTGGGCTTGGTTAACGGATTGTATATAAGAGACATGTGTGTGATCAATAAATGGGGAAGTCTGATGATTCTCATATTGAGCGTCCGGATTCTTTCCCCCCGTCGCGACAGGGAAAGAAGGTAAGGGACACTCTCCCGTTGAGTCACAGTGTTCAGAATGGACCCCCTTGCTTTCTAAACTCCTTCTCTGAGATAAGTCTAAGTGCTGCTGGACCCAGACTTAGTCCCAGACTTGGTCAATAGTTTATGTCTAATAAAGGGGTAACAGCAATTTAAGGTTCATTAACACAATCACGGTAAATCACAAAGTTAATCAGCTGATAATCAGCAACTTGTTGTAATCAACACAACAACTTAGTTAAAGATTTAACAGAATTTCCTAGTTATATTACATACGCACATACATAGATACGGATATAGATATAGAGGTTAACCTATTATTAAGATGTTTCTTTCTCTGCAAATAATACATTTTTTGGGACACAAACGATTCTAAAAATGTTGTGAAATCGAGCTGTAGTGAATTATTCACTTTTATCCTTTGTCAGATTAGGTCACTGGACAGTTTCTATTCCCCTCATCAGCTTGTAGCAGATGGTTATTTCCCATCGTCTGTTGTCAGATGGTGAAAATCTACTTCACAAAGTGCCCCAAATCAGGGGATGAATACAAGGTAACAGCCTGCTGTGCTCCTGGAGAGCTTTAAAAGGCTTCATTTAGGATCAGTATTTACAGGGTCATGAGATGATTTACTTTGTTAAGTATTTTTTATTGTGGCCATTGTTCATGTTAGAAAACCTTGGCCACTTTCAGAGTGGGCTGCGATCCATGCAGGAGGGGTCTGGGGTATGTTTCCCAGGCAATAGGAGCTCCAGGTGTGGTTAGGGAGTGCCTCATTGCCCTAACTCGCTGGACTTGTACCTGGGACAAAAAGACACCAGGTTGTTTCAACTCACTACTCCAGCAAACAAGATCAGAAAGTGCCAGGTTGTCTCAGCCTATGTCACTGAAACAAGAATAATGTAGGCTGGTGTTGACAGAACCATGTGGCCTGCGGGGGACTCTGCACCACCACACTCTCCCTGCTAGAAGTGCCCAATATATTGATACTAAGACTGGGAGACCACCCTCTCAGTCTTAGTATCAATATATTGATACTTTCCTCTCTACTAATCCCTGAAGAATGACTGCTTTGAGTCCCTTTTAATTTGGGAGCCTCTCTTGATACCAACAATTAATGGAACTAGGTGCCTGGAAGTTAGATACAAAGACTTTATGGGCCATTGCATCTTTCTATCTATGGGTCCGATCCTAAATGACTCCATGTGAGTATGCATGCACATGTGTGAATGAAAGACACTGCAGACTTTTTAATTTCAGCACTGCTAAAACCATTCCACTTCAAGGTGGAAAGCAACTCCCGTGAATAATTAAGATAAGTCCTCTCAGTTTTCAGGCTTCAGAAACCCGAGACAACAAGCTGTCTCCTTTCAGACCTTCTTCACTGCCTTCATTAAGACCAGCGAAGATAATAAAATGGTCAGGATTTGATTTGACCCAGAATTTCCCACATTTTAAGCCAACAACAAGGATATCTGCACCAAATGTTTAATTTATCAAAGACTCAAGGCTATCAGAAAGCAGATTACAACCCTATATGGCTTCTCCTGGCCTGGAGCATGTTTAGGAGCACTGGGACCTACAGCCTGATGTGCCCCACACAGAGCAAATTGGGGAGAGGCAGTAGAGTCGGTGTCACCACCTCAGCTACCTTCACCACTGAGGCGGCAAAACCCAATTCTGTCTATAGCCCCCTTGATTTCAACTTCCTTCTCTTTTAATTTGGAGTGGGCAGTAGCAGGGCTGCTCAGATGCACTGATGGGGACGGTTGGTCCTAGGCCAGTTTGTGTGGGTATCTCTGTCTCCATTGCACTGCTGAAACCAAGGGGATCTCCCTGCATTAGCATTTGAGCTCACTGTAGACAGGAAAAATAATTTTATAAACCTTGCAAAACCAAATGGAAGGTACTCAAACATCATATTTCATTTTTTTTCTAGCATGCAAGATCTTTAGTCAAAGCACCATAATAGATTGTTGAAGATTGTCATGAAAATTATACCACATTAAAAGATTTATGTCGATGAGTATTTCTGGACTGTCTGATGAGGCTTACTACATTTGTGGCATAAATCAAGGAAGAAAATTTTCTTTAAGCTTAGTTATCAACCAGAAGAGACAGTGCTTTTCAGATCTTGATTTCGCATTTTTTCAGATGAAATCCAGCCAGTTAACAATAAATATTTCTTATTTTGCACCTTAGTGGTGCTTTTCAATTAAATACTCCATTAAGTCGAACACTAAACAAAATTTGTGGGTCAGATGATGAACCATTTGCAGATGATTACTTGCTCAAGGCTTGTTTTGAATCCCGATGAAATTAAAAGAATTATTTTCAATTACTTCAGTGGGTTTGGGACTAGGTAGTGAAGTAGTTTGATTGGAGCAGATGAGAGAACTCCATGCAAGGAACTACCATCTTGTACAAGAAGGGATTTGGATATCTAATTCAACAAATAGATAGAGTCATAACGGTTATTAATGTTGCAAATGTTAAGGAATTAAAAATCTTCTGGAATCAATTTGACAAACTGTTTTTTAACAAAAGATATGGCAGTATGGTTGGCTCCAGAGAACATCAGTTTATCAGTGTCTACACTGTTGTATTCGAAGTCACAGGAATGCTTTTGTATAATTAGGAGTCCACAAAGGTCTCATATTTTATATGGATGCATGCACACATATATATATAAAAATATTTATATAAAAAATTCCAACTACCCTTCGATTACCACAATCAGAAACAGAATTTTGTCATAGTTATGGCTTTTCATGCTCCTTTGTTAGATGCTGTCGTGCATATTTTCATCTCTGCCTTTAAGTGCAAAGTCTTTTATTTATACAGAAACATTATATCAGTGGCAGTCTGTGAATTAAAATATTACTCACTTGGGGAAAAATGACCTTCTTATAAAGATTGATGGAACAACTGCTAGAAACTTAGAGAAATTATGTTTACCATTTTCTAAAGGATAACAGCTTGAATTGACTCTGATCTTCCCATATTTCACATCTACTTCCAACTCATTTGTCACAGACCAAAAAAACAAACGTAAGTGCAGATAGATGTTTAATCATGTGATGTTAAGTCATTATTCTCTTGTGATTTCCTGTCTTTTAAACGTGTACACGTTTATTATATGATTCCCTATTGAGTAATGTAAATAACTACTTTTTAATGATTATTTACAATCATAACCATGGGAGCTTTATTTTTTTTTCCTGCTAATGTTATTGTAGAAGTGCTTTAAAGCCCTATTAAAGATCAGGATCTTTTTGTACCACAATCTATCCTCACTAGATATAAACAGTTTCTATTCTAGAGAGTTAACATTTGAAAGACCCAGTCTGGAGGTTGCAAGCATGTGGTCGTCAAAATAAGAGGTAAGAAAAATAGCCTGTAATCACGTATTCACTGGTCATTTGTAACTGGCTCCTTAAAGGCTAAAAATCATAAACTTCTGAGAGGTTTAATACAAAATTATGCTCTTCTAACTCCACAAATTATTCCTGGTATGGAACATTTTAGATAATGATCTACAGGTTCTTATCCAAAAACAAGTCTGAAGTCATCTTTCTCCATGAAACCTACTGTTCAGTACCAACCAGACTGCAATTTATTACAATGCTTAGAAAATAGCCCAGTATCCTTTCTTACAGAAAAATCAGCAAAGATGGCAGGCAGGCTTATAGGCCATAATAAATGTTTAGCAAAAGAAGAATATCTGCTAAACATTTTTAAGTCCTTGTTGTGAGTTAACCATGGTGGGCAACTACTGACCACGCAGCCACTCGCTCACTTACCCTTTCTTCAGAAGAGAAAAAGAAGAATACATGCAAGAAAACTTGGGGGTCAAGGCAAAACAAACAAACAAGCAAAAGTTTAATAAGTGAAGGATAAATAGGAAAAGAGGGAATAAAATAAAAAAAGTGATACAGAGGCTATCACTCACCACCTCCCATGGGTAGACTGATGCTCAGCCAGTTCCCAAGCAAAAGAGAACTAAGACCTGTAAAACTTCCTCTTTTCTCTTTTATTGCTGAACATGACATTATATTGTATGGAATATCTCTTTGGTTAGTTAATTTCTTTTATTACTTTGGGTCATCTGCCTGGTTGTGTTCCCCCCCAGCCTACTGCACACCCCTCAATATGTTCACTGAGGAGCAGAGTGAGAAATAGAGGGGACCTTGAGGCTGTGCAGATACTGCTCAGCAAAAGCTAGAACATTAATGTTATCAGTACTGTTTTGGTCAAAAATCTAAAGCACAGCACCATATGAGCTGTTATGAAGAAAACTAGCTCTATACTAACTAGGCCCAGTAAAGTCCTTTTAATTCTCCCCCCAGATCCAGTCTTAGCAGATGTTGTGCATTGCTTCAAAAAGAACCTAAAATATTCTTGCTTTTACAAATTTTTCCTGGAACTTCCAGATACTCAGACAGCATCATACAGAAGACAAGGATACTGCTTTCCTCATCGGGCCTCTGCTCTTTCTGGGGAAAAGTTATTCTTCTCTTTATCAAAGGGTCTTTTTTTAAGGGGGACAGTAGTTAGTGCTCACTTTACTATAGCCAGTGGATGAATCGTGCTGCCCCTCTGAATAGGCTGGTGTTCCACATTTTAATGTGGAGGGGATGTGGAGGACCTTGGGAGAATGAGGGATTCTCGTATCCTTCCAGAAATCAGAACAGTTGTTGTTGGCTGGTAGGCAGCGCCTGACCTCCCTGACAGCTGAAGCAGAGGGAAAACCTCCCCTTGACATGTGTGAGCAGGATGGGGCCCTCAAGAGCCTCCACAGCCCTATAGTTGTCACCTGAAGGGACACAAAAGTTTCAAAAGGTCAGGAAAGATTTTTGAGGCATACATTTTGCACAAAGCCACGTCACATTAGATCCCCGTTGCTAGGGAAGTTATACCAAGCTGTGCATGGAGCCTACAACTGCTGGAAATTTCTTTCAGCTCAATGTGATTCACAGGCATGAAGACTAATAAGAACATAGTGTATTATTAAAAATATCAGCTTGACAGGGCTCAGCAAGTGCCTGTAGCAAGCGTACCTCAGAAACAGGGAAAAAGCCTGACTCCATTTACTCTCTGAGCCTTCTTACTTATCTGCAGGGAGAGGCAGAGAAATTATAAGAGGTTGAGATTTTAATGAGAAGAAGTAGAGGACTAATTAAATGCTAATGAGATCGACATAATCCAGTGTGCCACTGCAGGCTCTCAGTCCTTTCAAGCCTGGTAAACAAAATAGCAACCATTAATTTGCCTGAAGTGGATTCATGAGTTTAGCAATGGAATTTGGAAAGCATTGAAAAATACCCCATGTTCTCAGCAGTGACACTGAATCTTGTTTTTTTAAAGGTATTTCCCAAAGGTAGACGTAAGGCCTCAATTTTCTACCTGCCATGGACTTGCTCAGAAGGCTTGAGTCAGCCAGTCGCCACATGTGGACACACAGGTGACTTAGTGGTTTCCACAGGGTTTCTGGTCAGGTGACAAGTTTGTTGGGAAGGAGACCTGACAGAAAACTAGAGGTGGGTCATGGGTTTTCATGGAAAACATCTGTTTGGAAAAGGGAGGTGACTGTAAGTGCTAGTGCTGGGGAACATGGGCTGGCTGCAAAACAACAGCTCTCGCTTCACATCGGACCAGCTCATCCCTCTGCTTGAAGCTCAGCATATCTCAGGCCTATGAGGAGCTTTCAGGCCTGAGCCTTTCCTTTCCAGAGAGATTTAACTCTGGACCCAAATAGGCTGTGTCATAAGAACAGAGAAAAAGGCACAAGAAAGGCCATAAGAAAAGCAGAACTAGGTTGAAACTATTTTTACAGCTCTGTGATTTTTACAGCTCTGTGATCCAAAGATGATTTTTGTCTTACACAGGAGAGAACAAGTTTCAAGCTGTTCTGTTTTGCTTTGGTATTTTTTACAGCCCTCAGTAGCCCACGCTGCTCCTTAGGAACCAGTGGGACACAGGGCCATGGCTGTCACTCACCTCCTTTCCAGCAAAAGGACTTGAATCCACAGAGGAATAATTTAAGACAGATCTCTCCGGTACAGAAACAGCTGAAGGCACTACAGAATATGACCAAAATTACTCTTTTGTGTTGCATCAGCTGATTTCTTTATACATGAATTTTTTTAAACCTATATGAACTAAACTTTAAGTCAGGTTTCAGTGTTACTGTCCATCACAGCTACATTTGCAAGTTTGAGACCTTATTAAAGAGGATTTATAACTAGTTATTCTAACCTGGAAGATCATTCTTGCCCTAGCAGCTACCAAGGATAGCCTGTCTGACTAACTTTCATTTGAATCTTCCATTTATAGCATCAAATTACTGATTCCAAATACTTGTTCCAGACAAATTGCTTATTTCCTACAAGGAGAAGAAAAATACAGAGAAAGAAAATAAAAGCAGTCATTTAGAGCATCTTCAGATTTATTTTACCTTGAATCTGTCTGGTTCTAGGTTTTAAGTTTTGTTCTTACAAGGAAGAAATCTCTTTCCCTTTCAACATTTCTTTTCAGTTATACATATATCAAAATAATTTAGCATACATTTCTCTAATCTTTGATTAATGTCTTGCCTTTTACTTAAATACCCATTAACATGAAATCATCACAGCAATTTTGGTTGAATCCCCATATCACTGACATACTGTTAAGGAAAACAAGATTAGCATCTGAAGCTTTCAAGGGAAGATTGCTGTACTGTTTGGATTCTTTCCTGACAAGATAGACTCTCTGATTCTTTTAAACAAGAAAAAAAAGCATCATGTGCTTCCAACCAGACTTCCACACTTCTTTACATGCAGAGTCCCAAGTCAAGTTAAAGACACAATTCACAAGAGTTAAGGATTCAGTATTTGGATGAAAAGTGTGCTCAGGTCATTGTCTGACATGTTGACCAGCATTACTTTATAATTTCTTCATTTTTTCCTGACTGATTTATATGTTTCCCTCAGATCCTTGTCTTCTATATGGGTTTTAAAGAGTCTGGGGCAGGGATTACCACTTACAGAAAGACAAGTAACATAATAGTTTGTCTTCTAAAATTCCCTCTCTGAAACAAATTTCACCTTCATTTATATGGAACCACATGCAAATTACATCCATTCGAAAATGTTCTTTTCAACAAAAATCATCTCGCATATGCCTTTGTTGATTTAGTTACTTGCTGTATTGAAAATAAGTTTCAAGTGTCAAATTCAGTGACTGACAGTGCATTTGTGTTTATATTAAAAACTTTCATGACCCATTGAAAATCTCAAAGGCAGCCCTGAGAATGACAAAAAATAACACCCCCAAAGTCCCTCTACCCTTATTCTCTCATATGTAAAATGAGAATAGTACTGTATTGGCAGAACTGCAATGAAAGACTTGAATTCATCAGTATTTGTAAAATACTTCAGGACTCCAAAGTAAAGTTTACTTAAAATACTGTTACTTTAAGAAATGTTGATTTCTTCTTTGTTCTTTTCTAGTATTATCTCAGAACTAGAATGATGTGGTTTAAATACTGAAAGACAATTTGTGTATTAAGTTTTTTTTCACTACTGCATTAGTACCTTTGTCCCTTTCCTCAGGAGTCGTGTGATCCACTTGGACATACAGGTAAGGGCTAACACCATCTGCCCTAGATGTTCCAAAACAGAGAAGAGGAATTCGTAGGCAGCCATGTGCTGCTGTTCCTGGCAGTGCAGTGTCTGCATGAAGGAACTCAGATGCTTTTGCTTTGAATGCAAATTGGGTCAGCTGCCGAAATTTTCCCCTGATACCACTGCTGAGGCTTTGCCACTGCTGCTCCCTCCTGCAGTGTAGATTAATCTCTTTCAGATATCAGTGGGGGAGGACTCCTGTCTCAGATAGAGAAAAGGTCATCCTTATGCAGCTCTTACCCTTACTGTGGTTGCCACTGACCTTGTTTTTTTTCTTAAGTGTTAATGAGGACTGACCTGTGTTTTCCTTTGAGCAGGGTCTGATATTGAAAGTACAGTGCATGCTGGCCCTGTACTTTGCCTGGTTAAGCATAGTTGATTGTGTCATGTATTTACATGAATTTGCTACCTTCCTTGCACTGTTTAATTGAATGAAAATTACCTGAGGTTCAGTTTGTCCTCTGTACAATCTAAGTGACTTGTATCCTGTGGTTAAAAAACACTGCTCTTGTTTGCTGAACTTGTCTTTCTCCTGCGTTAATTATGAGGAAGTCCACACACTCACCACAGTGAATTCACTCTCGTGAATGTTGCTTACTGAAAGCACATGAATAATTCTATGGAAGCAGAAGCATAAGTTACACATAACTATAAGGAAATATTGGAACTGTTTCTGGATTACTAGAATGTTGTCTCATAGGAGTGACAACATTATTTAACTCCTCAGCTTGCTCATCTGTACCTCATACTAATTTGCATTTTGCTAATTTGTAAATCAGATAGTCTCCATCTTATATGGTCCACATCACAGTAATATCACAGCAGTAGTATTAGAAGTTTTATGCAATGCAAGTAAAGTGTATGAGTCTGGCTGACTGGCAGAGCTCAGAAGGTTGTGATCGGTGGCTCAGAATCTAGTTGAAGGCCTGTAACTAGTGGTGTTCCCCAGGGGTCAGTACTGAGTCTGGTCTTGTTTAACATCTTCATCAATGACCTGGATGTAGGGATAGAGTCCTCCCTCAGCAAGTTTGCTGATGATACAAAGCTGGGAGGAGTGGCTGGCACACCAGAAGGCTGTGCTGCCATTCAGCGATACCCAGACACGCTGGAAAGTTGGGTGGAAAGGAACCTGATGAGGTTCAACAAGAGCAAGTGCAGAGTCCTTCACCTGGGGAGGAATAACCGCATGCACCAGTACAGGTTAGGGGCTGACCTGCTGGAGAGGAGCTCTGTGGAAAACGACCTGAGTGTGATGGTGGACAGAAGGCTGGCCACGAGCCAGCAGTGTGCCCTTGTGGCCAGGAAGGCCAACAGTATCCTGGGGTGCATTAAGAAGAGCATGGACAGCAGGTCGAGGGAGGTTCTCCTCCCACCCTATTCTGCCCTAGTGAGGCCACATCTGGAATACTGTGTCCAGTTCTGGGCTCCTCAGTTCAGGAAAGACGGGCATCTTCTGGAGAGAGTCCAGTGAAGGGCCACAAAGATGATTAGGGGCCTGGAGCACCTGCCTTATGAGGAGAGGCTGAGAGAGCTGGGACTCTTCAGCCTGGAGAAGAGGAGACTGAGAGGGGACCTTATCCATGTCTACAAATACCTGAAGTGCGGGGGCCAAATGGATGGGGCTGGGCTTTTTTCAGTAGTACCCAGTGACAGGACAAGGGGCAATGGGCAAAAACTGGAACACTGAAAGTTCCAGACAAACTTAAGGAAAAACTTCTTTACTGTGATGGTGTCAGAGCACTGGGACAGGCTGCCCAGAGAGGCTGTGGAGTCTCCTCCTCTAAAATATTTTCCTTGCATCCAAGATTATGAATAGCATGTGCAGAGTGGAGTACTAAGGCAACTCCTAAAATAGTCAAACAGTTAAATAAACTGTAAAGGTAGAGAACAGAAGAATGAGGAACAATTGGTGAAGACAAAATGAAGAAACAAAAGGCAATTTAGAAAGTAAATTCAAGTGTAGTTCACTGTTAGTCAAGGGGAAAGAGGAAAAATTAAGCCACAATGTGTTACTCATCTAGGTTTTTGTTAGATCAAAGGCCTACATTTTAGTTTGTTTATTTTCAAAGGTCTTCTATAGCTGATGGAAAGAGAGAGATACTACTGCAGTGAAGATCATACACCCCTGGAATCAATGCCTAAAATATCACCCTTTTAACATCTTTGCCTCTCTCTTTCTCCAACACTGGATCAAGGAGGACATTCTAGGTTTTGTTACTGTTACAGTGAAAATGGTACAAGGTTTTCCTGGCAAGGATTTTTGGATTATTCTTATGACAGGTATTCATATAGGGCACACCAGGACTGTAGTTCTAATGAGCTGGAGAAGAACCAGATGTGATTAAAATAAAGGAAAATAAAATAAAGGTACTACTGGGGGTTTTTTTTTGTTATTTTTCAGAAGGGTGGTGGATGTGCTGAGTATTTATAGAGAAAGTCGACATCCGAGTATACTGCTTACAAAATATTTTCCACAAGATGATTTTTTTTTCCGATTTCCAGTCCCAGATATGAAAGATGAATGTTTACAGAAAAACTGCGATATTTTCTTATTTGATCACTTTTTGCATCAGAATTTACTCAGAAAAATGGTACAGTCAGTAAGAAAATGGAGGTCACATATCATATTGTCTGGCTTGTAAAACATGGAAAGAGAAACCTACCATTGGAGATGTAGCTCAAAGCTCACACCCCAAGAGCTACAACAGCCTTTAAACTACCTTCATACCCTCCTAGTCTGGGAATGCACTGTTACATGAATAAATGGTATAATCTAGATAAAATTGAGAAAGTAAGCGAGGCCTGAGAAGTCCAGATAGCCCTGAGAACTAAAGCTAGAAATTCACTGTTTGTCTAAGGACAAGAGCACTGTCTGAAGTTCCCTCAGCAGAGGTGCCATATCCTTCCTCAACGTGCTCTCTTACCTCATCCCTGCCAAGCTCCCATATCCCAAGCTACGTTAGGAGTGTCTTGCATCTTCCTAACTTCATCTTGGAAGATTCATCCCCCAGGCAGAGCCACTCCACAGCCTGTGCTGGGGGCCTGGAGGCAGGGTGCTTCTCTCTGGATTAAAGACACTGAATCTATCCTGGAGGCCCCAGGTGCCTGAATGTCTCCCAGGAGGTGAGACCAGAGAGGAGACCCATGAATACTAGCACATGCTAGCACCATTTTTGCCTACAATGTAAAATGATGCAAGGGTATATATTTGCTGAGAATTCATAACAGCTTGGTTTCTTGAAGAGCTGCAGTGGTAAATAAGAAAAGTTTGGCTTTGTCCTGTGATCATAGGACTCTTCAAGCCTCAGCTAGCCTTCCCATGAGAGCTCTAAGCACAGCAGATGCCTGCGGGGTGACACAAGCCCTTTGCCTTCACACAGGATAGCTTTGGTGGTAGGAAGGCACAGTGTGGCAGCACGGACTGGCAGGCTCCAGAGCTGTTTCTGCTGCTCTCACCAAAAGAGGGGAAAGGAGATACTCTGATTTCTATGCCCAGCCCTTCCTTTGAGAGCAGCTGAGCAAGATGGAAGCAGGAACAGCCCTGTGTGGTTCAGAGGTGACAGAAATGGCCAACACTGGCTCACCTGGCACATTTAAATTGTTTTCTTCCTAGACACTTTCTACTTTTAGGTGTTTTAATTTCCTATAACCTTGACACAGTCACACATGGGCAAGTAAACAGATTGTTTTGAATCAAACAGCTGTGCTAATTTATTGTACTGTTTAAAGCAAAGGTTGAACATGCTCTGCACGACACACAGGGACTGGATGTACTGGTGGATACAAACAGGGATGTGTCACCCTTCAAATTAAAACATTCACATCGAGCAGCAGGCAGGTTGGTTTCTGGCTGTTTGACTCCTCCTGGGTCTGTGCACAGAGGAGGTTGGGGCTGCGCCTGAGCTACGCATGGGAAAGGGCTTGGGGACAGATCCCTTCCCCAGCTTGACATTACCCTGCTTTGTCCTGCAGCACCACTGAGTAAACCACAACCATCTCCCATTTCTAACCCCTGGGGCTGCTGGGGCTCCTGGGGTGATTTGGGCAATGCTACGGGACTGTGTCACTCAAGGCAGCTCGTTTCCAGCCTCCCATGCCATGGGAGGGGCCTGGACACTCCGTGTTTTTCCCTCTTGTTCTGCCATGTCCCTACTGTCCAAAGCCTGTGGTCTGGGCCAGAACATAAACAACCAATAACAGGAGATAAAGTGGACACTTCGCAGGCTGAAGCTCCCAAGTTCTCACAACAGTTTACACTCCACAATTAAGGCCAGAGCAAATTAAAGGATTCAGGGATATGTCCTAAAAGCACAGAGCAGGTAAAACTGGTTTTGAACTCAGGAGCTCCTGGTGCTGAAGGTCACTGTTTATATAGCAATTCTACCCTTTCCTGACCTGAAGCATAATCTCAAACACATTGTTTTTCTATAAATTCTTCTTTCTGCTTGGAAGGCATTTTGGGGACCCCAAACATGTTTATTAAATGAAAAGCATGAGAAGTGAAAACCCTACCCCCTTGTGAACTGGTCTGGAAAAATATGCATATGAAATAAGTCTATGGAGGAAGGGAGTTTAGGTCTCAGTTTGGGTTTTGTTGTCATTTTTGAGTTTACTGTCCTTTGGAATTCTCAAATCTGTGACTGAATATTCTAAAAACTTCCTTGAATTTCTATGTCATGCTTCACTGAACGTTTCTACAGGGAGCTAAGGAACAAAATTACAATTGCATTTCTAATTATCTAATGGCACATGAGAGATCTTCTGCCTGTATTTACCTCAGTGCCATATCCTGACTGACCCTGACTTGAAACAATCTTAAAAATCTAGTTATACTCTCTGATAGATAAACAGCACATTGAAAAACAAGTTCCAGGCTTCTCCTATTCCTAGGTTAGCAAGTTGGGTGTTTCAAAAACAAACTAGGCTACAATAAATAAATAAATAAATAAATAAATAAATAAATAAATAAATAAGCACACATATATATATACATGCACATACCTGTTTCCACAAGGAAATGCACAAGAATTATGTGTTTTGCAAGCTGCATACTGAAAATAAGCAGTGTGGATAAGCCCCTATGCTTATCCACAATGGATTCCACAACCCAACAATGTTAGATAGGAAAGCAACTTATTAAAAAAAAAAAAAAGAGAGAGAAAGAAAAAAGGAAACAGGTGGCGTGTTCCAGGCCTGCCAAGAACATTTTGAAGCCTGGAGAACATGCACTCCCCTGCTTGGCTGAATGTTGTTTCTATCTCATCCACTGAATGATTTCTTGTCTTTCCCACAGCTTCCTTCTGCTGCCTACAAATAACCTGTTCTCTGCTCATTTTATCTGTTCCCTGGGGGTGAGCCTTACCATTTGATTATCCACTTTTCCTCTTCTTGGTGTCAAATCTTCCTGGTTTGCAGATGCCAGGTGCTGATAGATGATTTCCCTCTTTGTGCTCTCACCTTCCCCATCCTCCCCACTCTTCACCTCAACCAAAAAAGTCAATGCTTTTCATTGTGTTTGAAAATGTTGCAGTTTCTGTGTGATATACTGGCAGTATTGGTGAATACAGATGTTCAAGGTAGTCATGAGCAAAGGTATGGTCTTCCTCAGCATACTGATCTTCCTTCTTCATCACTGAAAATCAGTCCAGCACTTGGAGAAAAAGTGATCTTTCCTTTTTACTTTAGTAGGAGTACCAATGAGTCCCTTGGGCTACAGCTAGTCCTCTGAATTTAATAAAAGCAGGATACTGGTCGTCATTCCTCATCTATGCTTTAGAAATCCAGCTCATTCTAACTAGGGGTACGAGAGTGAATTACAGCATTGACAGATTTATTTATGCTTTTTCTTGCTCAGTAGAGGATCACATATTCCCTGGAATGCTTATATACTCCCAGAGTAACCTCTGTAAACTCTCTACCATCCATCATTAACACAGAAGTAGTGTTGTATTTCATAAACATCGATGAACATACATGTGCCAGACAACATTTTGCAGTGAGTTCAGTGCATCCAGGCCACATTAAACTCCAAAACATTTGTGCTATTCCTTTCTGCATGTGCATTGACTGTCTATTTGGGATTTCCAGATGTCTGGGTCCTGGCCAAAGCTACTCCTCCATGAGGGCTACTAGACATCTGGAAATTCCAGACAAGTGGCCAAAGTCCAATTTTTATGTGAACATTTCTGGGGTGAAAAAGAGAACACATGCAGAAACCTAGATCTATGTATGCAACTTACACAGAAACCTTAGACAAGCTGAGGATACTTTCAGTGTAAGAAAAAAGCATTAAAAAAAAAAAGCGCAACTATCTTCTACTGAAGGACAACAGCAGATGAGTGCCAAATTCCTCTTTGAGCCTCTCAAAACCTACTTCATATCTCCTTTTGCCTTGGCTTTATTACACCTCCTTTCATTCCATCCATTTTGCCTAAGCAGACACCCTCAGTAACTTCTTTCCTTTCATCTTCACTGTGAAAATATTTCTGAGTATCACGTTAAACAAAAAACTTTAAAGCTCCCATGCTTACCCCTCTCTGTATGTTCATCATTAGTCCTGTTATGTTGGCTTTTTCTTCTCCAATGGCTTCATAATTTATGCTTCTCAGAGGACCAGCAGGCTATTTCATACTGACACACCACTCACTGCATGATATGTGCATATGTCTTTATAGTACCGCAGTATAAATACTTTATATGAGCAGTGCATTGCTTTAGGAAACTTCAATAGATTAGGCAATTGTTTCAAAAACAAACTAGGCCTACATCACTCCTAGGATTATTTTCTAGACATTATGAACACATTGTGAACTGAGTTTAACTCATGTGAAAAACAGTGTGGTCAAAGGGAACATTCATGCTCAGAATATTTGGGATAAGTGAATATGCATGGACAATTTACTACTACTACTGTGGGATTAATTTAAATCCTGATTAATGGATATAACTTCTGTGGTCAGAATCATAAATTAGACAGTGAGATTGCAGAGAAACTGATTTTAAATTTTATGGACCCATAGGGAAAACATTTATATCCTGGAATCACCAAAGGAATAACAGAACGCTGGATGTGATTTTTGGCCAGATGGTTTGCAGCTAATTTTATATACTTGACCTGTAAATTAACTATTAATCAGGGATATAAGAACACACTAATAGTTAGAAAAAAAATATAAAGGGGTAAAACGTAAACAGTATCAGGTTTAGGAGAGTAAGTAGTATTTCAGATCACAATCCTTTTAAGACTCACACCTGGAATTAATGTCAGGAGTTACTTATAAGGCTTGCACTGAAGGGTCTTTTCAGATAGTTCATTCTGTTCCTTACAGGTTGCTATTCTGTGTTGAAACCTCCATTACATTTTCCTTTATAACTATAAATCTATTCTATTCGTCTGTTCAGTTTTTATATTGGCATGTAGACTATGAATGATGTATTTGACCAGCATTTTTCGCTTGCAGGCATTATGATCAAAGAACAGCCATTAGTAAGTTTCTCACCATTCTTGCCGACGGCAGAATTTCCTTTAATGGCATGAAACCGTTATGAGGAATCACAGATAGAAACAACAGACAGAGAAATAACCATGGCCATACTGTAAGAGAATAAATAATTGCAGGTAAAGCTCTCTGTAGCCTAGAGAAAGTGTGGGAAAATTTATTTTGGGATTACATTGTCAATAAATCAGAGAATGTTAGAAAACTGGAGTGAGTTCCTTAATTGTATGTAGGCCCCAGACATTGTGGGCAGGTGTTGCTATTGCCCACAGTAGGTTGCTTTCTACAGTACAAGTAATGTGGCTTGGTCTTTATTTAGGTCCTAGGCTGAATTTTTTGTTGTTGCAAACTTACTAAAGGAATCATCCTGGTGTTTGTATATGTTCATTAAATATTCTGTTCAAAAAGAATTTGTGAATAATAATTATTACCACTTTCTAAGAATATGCAAATGAGGAAAAAACCCCCTTGCTATGCTTTGAAAATTCTGATGAAAATTTTTGCAGCTCTCTTGAGATTTTTCTTGACAGGAATTTTCCTCTCCTAGACTGTTCCATCTTTCAGTATCAATATTAATTCCTGTTAGGACCCTTGGGTTTTACAAGGCTGCTTTCAGTTATCCAACACTTCCAAGGCCAAAGAATTGAGTAGCAACACCCATAGGCATTTCAAATAAACCCAGTGCATGTCCATGTTGGCACAGGGGATGACCTAGGGATTCCTATGCCTAGGAATAAATTCTAGAATCAAAACATATTTTAAATAAATCTTAAATGTGTCTTAATTTTATAAAAACAGATTAAAACCCTTTTGATGAATTAATTGGAACTACATGAGATCCTGGAAAGCTTAGTGAACTCCTATAAGCTTTTCTTTAATGAACAATATGTATTTTCAAGTTTTCTTACAACCTTGATAAGTAGGTTAAGGAAGTAGTTAGAAACTTGAGTTTTGGCCCATGAAATGAAAATTAAACCAAAAAAGAATTAGGTTATCCCAAAACAAAACCAGAATGTGTTCTGTGTAAGGTGAAGAGTTCACATACTCATTTTTAGACTAAAGATCACATGCAGAATCTTTCTTTTCTTAATTTTTAATATGCTAGAGAAGGTGTAACTAGGAAGATAATAATAAATGTATATATATGTATTTAAAATAATATGAAGGCATTTTAACTCAAAGCAAGGAACTGTAAATAAAATTGTCTGATCTCTGTTCCTGTGTTGTTGGGTTTTGGGCTTTTGGTTTGGGGTTTTTTTGCACAAATGGGCTCTTGAAAGCCCCTTTTTGCATTTGCTCCCTGTTACAACTGTATACTGGCCTCAAAATGTGTGAGTGATATCTTTCAGTGGAAGGTAGCATTGAAATGCAAAATATTTGTGTTAATAAATAGTCATCATTCATTACTAGTATAATCATCATACTCTAAGCAAAAATGAATTTATGTTTAAGTCCCATAATTAGTTTTTTTTATAGTATTAAGATGGAAAGAAAGGGACTCTGAGGAAAGTTAATCTTTTTATGAGATATATGATAACTTTATCTTGCTGATGAGTTGATGGAAATAATGGATTCCAAAGCAGGTTTCAGATGGATTTCAGATGGATTGAAATAATGTTAAAAAAGCAGGGAGGAAATTCTGTATTATCCAAGAATACCTGTAATTTGTAATTTAATGCATAATAGCTGTTCTAACCCAGGCATTACCCTGCCACAGTCTGACTCATTACTGTATAAAAATGAATACCTCGAAAATGCTAAGTGCTATATGAAATCAAGTAGTATTTACATTTTGAGTGGCAGAATCTTCAGAAAGAAAAAGTTTCTCTCCAGATCGTTACTAAATCACACACCTGACCATGTTAGGAAAGGAAAGGTAATAATTGTGCCTGTATAATGTTAGTTTAAAATGGTGAGCTCCTTTACTGTCATTCTCATTTTTAGGAATTAAAAGTCTCCTTCTCAATCTACAGGTAAAATCCCATGTCCTGCTAATCTATATTCACTTGAGAAAGCAGATGGGATTGCTTGAATAAGTAAGAACTTGCATCATTGGGACATGAATTCTTTGACAGTTTATAACATTTCAAAACTCAGTTTGAATGATCTTTCAGCGTAATACTTAGTTTTGGGAAGTGAAATACATTTTCAATCCATTGCTTATTTCCCACTGAAAATTGTTCTGTATGAAGAGCAATTTTCTTTCTACTTAGAGTGAAAAATAGAGACCAGATGAAAAACAATTTAGTTCCTTGTTTGAGAAATTCCAGTTGTCACATTCAGTTTGTTTTAGGGGTAAAGACAAACTTTTAATTGCAATTCTTGAAGTGTAAACTCGTAATTTTATTTTCTGTAAAAGTGTACAGATCCCATGTAATAAAATAAAAGTTTAATTTGTTTTCATATATATGTTAAAATCTATTTCTACAAACCTTTTCTTGAAGGTCATATCTTGTCCTCAGCCTAATTCAACCAGTTTGAAATGTTTCCTCCTGAACTGCCTCTCTTTGCCGTTCTATTGACTGACACAGTCATTTATCTGTCTGAAAAGCATGGTGGATTTGACAATGGAACACTATATTTCTTGTTCCTTGTTATGTTGAGTGATATTGATCATGGCATTTGGCAGCGAAATGCTCCTTCAACCCCATAATTCTTTTCTCTCATGTATTTTCTTGGGGTTTGTTTTCAGATGCATCTACACAACATAATGCAGTGCCTTGAAAGTCTATCCAAGATACCCTGGGCATCAAAAGCAGTATGGCAACATTAACACAGCGGTCTGTCTAGGTTAATTAACCTATCTGAGAAGATATGTAGGTGGAACATCACACTGATATTGTAGCCTTTATCACACCAGAATTAGGTTGCAGGCTATTTCTGAGCAATGCTACAGCCCTGTCCTTCAACATCTTCAGTGTCAGAGGCTGTAAAGAGACAAAATTTTCAGCATCTTAAACAGGTATATGAAGATGGAGCTCTAAGAGGCAGAAGATTTGCATAGAAAGCCCCTTGGTCTGCCTTGGCTATCAAGTCCACTGCCACAGCTACTTCCTGACAAGGGCTGATGAAGACTGGAAGTAGCTGTCTGTGAGGGCTACAGGAAGACAAAGAGTGTGTTCATTACACTTGTCCAGGATTATAAAAACCTCATTTTATAATCTGTGAAGAATAGTAGCATGTCAGAAACCATTCACATTTTCCAGACCATCTCTGAAGGATGGTCTTCAGCATAACAAGTCCAAGTCTTGTTGCTAATGGTGGCTGCAGTGATTGTGTTGCTCTTGAAGTCAAATGGTCCCAGGATGCCACTTCTTTTTTTGTGGCCAATCTATCTCATGCTAGTCCAAGAAAAGAAGGAAATGGACAAGACATTTATGGTATCTTGACATTTTCTCGGCACCATTAGCATGTACCAGTTTGTCTATTTTCCACCTTGTACAGTACAGAGTCTCTTCTCTTCTTTCCCCAAAAGAGGTTGTTGGCCGCTGCTAGTGACAACCACTCGACTTAAGTCAGCAGATATTTTGCTACATTAGATGCCTTTGTTAAAGCCACCTCTAATGTTAGCTCCATGACTTGGAGTTATCTGGCCTCAGGAAAAAGGCAGTGTTCATGAAAAGTCCATTTTTCAGAATTCACCTTGCTAAGACACACATTAGTACTAAAGTGCATGGAATAGTAAAAGCGAAAGTAAACAGTTACAACAAGAAGGTAGGAACTCCTGTGCTTGCTGAACCCTGTGCTGATGTTTCCTTTCCACTTACAGCAGTGCAATTATTCTATTGCTTTGAGAATGGCAGGAAGCTTGACTCACACACTTTAAGTCAAATGCTCTCTTTGACCTATCTGAAATTTATTTAGATGGAAATATAGTTTCTTATGCCTTATTTCAATTTACTCTGTGTAAAAATTTTGCACAGTCTAACTTCAATCTGGAAGAAATTAAACTTAAAAAAAAATCTCCCTAAAAACCAACAACTTTGTCCAATTTTTACAAAATTATCTTAGTCTCTGTAATGGCTGATAGGATATATGTACGCAGCCAAAAATAGTTTGTAGAGTCAAACAGATTCATAATGTGCCCGTACTTCTATGAATGGCTACAAATGAAGCTGATTCAATGTCTTTGATTTGTTCTGTGGAACCAGAAATGGAATAATGAAAAAGAAAATATTCAGGGTATGTTACACTTGTATGCAAGATCAGCTCCTGTAACATAATTGGGCTAATGGATAAAGTTATGGAACTGCATGTTTGCTGATAATAAGTTGGAAGCAGAAATCTTTCCCGACACAGATCATCTGTAAGGATTGCTCCAACTTAAGACTTCAAATGACTGCAAAAGAAATTACTTTATATTAAAAAAGCTTTTGTTGCTCAACAAGCTGTTGGAATACTCAGGAGTTATAAAGGTCCTTTTGCAGCAAAGACAGAATATTTATTAACATATAGTGATGTTTACTGCAGGTCTGGCTATTAAGCAAACTTCCTTTTGCAGTAGGGACACTATAAGTTACAGCCAAAACAGAATTTAATTAACAGAAGTCTTGTTAATTACCACTAGTGGTTCATTTGTCTTATGGCATTTCTTCTTAAAGAAATTAAAATAGCTGTGCTTTGCAGTGTAATTGGCTGGAGCTGAAATTGTTATGCAGTGGGCATGTGTTAGTTGCAGTTTTACATAGATTGTTTACACCAAAATTATTGCTAGCAAGAACCTGTTTTGGAGCTGACCAGAATCTTAGAAATGGCATTTGAAGCAACTCAGGAATTTCTGTACCGATGAGCTGATCAGGCCGTCTGTAGAACAGACAGGCAGAACCACGCAAGTTGATCTGTTTCCTTTGCCATTTTATAGACAACTGCAATTCCTGATTCATTTAATTGCCTGAGGTCAGACCTGATGTGTCTTGGGAATGTCTTAGAGCATTAACACTGGCTTTCAAAACCACATGACAGATATGACATAGTGAAATTTACCTGTTAAACGTTTCATCTAGTTCCCATGAGTGCTATTAAAATTGGCTTTTATAGCAGTTATAGTGTAGCTATGAAATATTGTCCAGAAGGTCAGTCAGCAGCATATGCATTTACAGATAGTTTTTGAATCAACACAGCTATATCACTTGGTGATTCATCGCCACAATAGTTCAAACATTTAAGTTACCTACTCAGATGAAGCTCAAGATGAAGGCAATTGCCTCACTTTTTAAACAGATTTGTTATCAGAACTCTTTAACAGGATGATGAAAAAGGCTTTAGACGCTTTCTTCCAGGTATTTAAATATTTTATTTAGTAGTTCTTTTTAACCCCGATGCAAATCTTTGTCATCTATATACTCATCCAGGCTTTTGTAGATTTGACACAGAATGAAATGCCATATATAAATAAATAATGAGAATAAGCAAGATATCTAGCATTGCTGATGGGTCAGCAACAGCCCATCTGCTAATCTTGAGCATCATGAGACTCTTGTAGCTAAGCAAGACATCAGTTCTGTCTATGTGAATGTAAGTCATGGAAACTATGGTCTCTGAAAGCAGATGTCTGAACTAAACCCCTTTAGCCTAGCAGTCATCTGTCCTGCTCTGAGTCTTGCTTAATCAAAGTAAAGGGGGATGTCAGATCCCAGGAACTCAGAAAGGTGGATATAGGGTCAGAAATGTCTCCGTGGAGCCTTCAGCAGAGCCAGTTTGTTTGTGGAGGTGAAGCTTTATATTCAATCATGGTATAACCACTGGGTGACAAGGGCTCACAGAGAGGGAAAAGACATGCTATGTGAAGCGTAAATGAGTATTTTACAGAAGTAAGGAAGGGAGAGGTAGAAGGACTAAGGACTGCAGTTTGAAGAGTTAGGGAAAAGAAGATGAAGATGACTATAGTGGTTATAGTGAAAAGCAGGGAGGGAGAAGAAAGGAAAAAAAAAAAGATAAGAGTAAAATGATGAGAAAGAAGAAGACACCAAAACTAGGGAGACAGACATTTTCATTTAATTTGATGGCAATATAGAACAAGAAAAGTGTTCTTATTTCCTATTGGTTTACCCGTGGTCTATCTCCATGACCTGAATCAATATAATTCAGAGCTCAAATCTGCAAAAGGATCTTTGACATAAAATTTCACTTGGGATTACTCTGAACCTTATAAATCGAGAAAAAGTATGTAGGTTTTTGTGGGCTGTTTGGAACAGCTTCCCTAGACCATGTGTTGGCTACATGGCTAAACTGGAGGCACCCAAGAGAAGGACCTGAAAAAATGCACCAAAGGCCTAAAGAAAAGCAAGTGAGCAGATAGATTAGTCTTGAGGAGGCTGCACATGCAAAAACAGTTGGTGTGCTTTTTCTAAATCCAAGATGATTCCTGAACCATATCAGGATATAGAAGATTAACAAAGCTACTAGCCAGCCTGCTGATATAGCTCCTGCTCAGGAGTGAAAGCTCTCATCAAACCATAACATTTAGAAAAGCTCCTGGAATTTATCCTGTGTCTGTAACATTTGGACACTGATTAAACAGGATCATCAAACAGGATCATCTGTATTCAGTTATACAGAGAAGCATTTTCAAAAATTAAATTGCTTTGATTCACAACAGATGAACTTGTGATGCGAGCTGCAGAAATGAGCGCTAGTGAAGAGCCTAGGACAGACGCATGGGCTCCAGCAGCTACATCTGAAATACTCTGTCATCAGCTAGAACAGAAATAATTTTTTAATGTACTAACAAGTGTCAAAAAGATAATAAGCATATGAAAAAATGTTTATTTTCTTTTACTAATTATGTATAAAACACTACAGTCATTGCACTGATGTATAAGAAATGATTGTTAAGAAAGACTTTTTTGATAAACATGTATGTTAAGGATTTTCGGGCATGCAGATCACTCCTGTGTGTTTCAGACTGAAACCCTCAGTGTGGAGCCAGTCGTGGTAGAATGATTTATCTTTGCGACCGCCTTCTGTATGATGTTTAGAAATGATCACTCTGTGTGTATGTGTTTGTGTGTGTGCACACACATGTGGAATGGCTCTCTGGTCACACCCTCACTGGTTTCAGAGGTTTTCAATGTACATCTGTAAGAGGAAGCTGAAGATGGAGTAACTTCAGGAAAGTTCACCTGCTGTGGACGCCATTTAGAAGCTGCTTTGTTTGACAAGGCTTTCAAAACACTATAAAAAAGTGTTATAATCTTTTCTTTTTTAAATTTGATTTTTCATGCAGGGATGGAAGAAGAGGTCTTTATTTACTTATATGACTAAATAAAGACTGTCTTCAGTTGCTACATGGTGCAAGTTTTGCATTTTTAAGGTTTTGCGTGGGCTCCCAGGAACTGCAATCTACTATCAAACCTGCTTCTCGCATAAGGGACTTCTTCACAGTCTCTGGATGACTTGGGCACACAGAGTTCCTATGCCTTTGATGTCAGTGCTTATGGGTATTATGAAATAGCCTCGGTTTAGCATTTCCTTCTGGGAGGGCTTGAGTAGTTTCCTTAGGATTTCATGCATCCAGTTCTGTGACGCGTTTACCAGACGACTGGTTGCACATTCAAACATTCAGTGTAATTCATTCAGCCTGCAGCTTGTAGTGCACAAACTTCTGTAAGTTCAGGTGCAGAGGGCTACAGATATAAGTATCATTCTAGATGTAGTAAAGCATATGAGAATATGTTTGCATAGAAATATATATTTAAGTATGCAAACACCAAATTTACTCCTATTTTGAGATAGATAATGCTGCCTTTTCTGCTCCCCTCTGCTCTTGGGAATATATCTGTTAATGTGGCACAGGTTGAATCAAGACTGTATCTATTACTCATGCTGCTTTCTGCAGCTGATGGGGAAACAGGAAGACTTTCTGCTTTATATTTTAACTTTGTGTTGAAAGAAGCAGAAGCTGAAAATTATCCAAAGGCTAACACTTCTCAGTCTGAATTTTCATGTGGAGTTTTTATTTTCCAACTAAACTCCAAAGTCTTCTTGGGCAGCACAGACTGGCTAATGCCTTGACTCAGTGAATAATAATAATAAAAAACCTTAGCAGATTGATATTCAGCAAGGTGTGATTTGTCCATGCATTTGAGATCAGTATGCATTAAATGGTTCTTGAACCTTGCCACAGCCTCTCTTTAAATGGTGATTTTAAGGAATTGAGCAAAATAGTGAGTTTGAGGATCTGATCCTCTGCATTTGCACATACTTAAGTGGTCTTACTTAAGGTTTCATTAACCTGTGTAAATAACAGGATGCCTAGGCCACACCCCACTGGATGATGAATATTTTGTGACATATTGATGATTTCAGTTAGATATAATTAACATTTTAATAAAAAAATTTCAGAGAAAATCCAAAGCCTGAGCAGAAACAGATGTTTTTGTATTTATCCTGAAAGATGTAGAGGAGTCTTTTAACAAAATTATTCAAACATGCACAATAATTGACCTATACTTTTGTACAACATACATTTCAGTGAAAGTAATGATTTCTGTGTGCGTGTACATTTCTTATGTTTTCTTGTATATGTACCTTATGTGCATATACCATTTTGTCTTAAGCACTTAATAGGTGCTGGTCTTTAATAATTAAAGGTTCACTCAATAATTCACACATGTGAGACAGCGAAGGATTCATTCAGGGTATTTAATAGGTCCTTAGAATAGAACAGGTGAAGTTCAAACAATTATAGATTTAACATTTGGCACTCCTTCATGCAGAAATAATTCAAATCCTTTTTCTTCTTCCCACTATGCCCGTGTCTTATTTCTGTATGGTACTGTGAGGGTTAAGTGGCTATTGCAATGTGAAGCCCAGTCTCAGTACAGCCCAAAGAAAGCTTCCAGATAAATGCTACTTAACAAGCATATGCAAAATTCAATAAACCCATCTGTGGGCATAATGATGTACAGTCTAATAATTCTGTTCAGTATAGCCTAATATTTTCACCCAGACTGTATTTGGGCATGTTTCACTCGACCTTAGAGTTAGTAACTGGTTCCAATTATTTGCTGAAGAGACATTGAATGACTTTCTTGTAGCAAATTTTTACTAACTCTTACTGATTTGCAGTGTATGCGAGTTTACCTGCCAATAATTCTTTTTAGAAAGAGGAAAATATTCAGTATTCTGTTAGAGTGTAATTGGATGAGCCCTAATTTATAACTTAGGAAAAAAAAGATCAGCCTACATTATAATGCACAAGATGAGATTCCACTCAATTATGCTGATATAAATCCACTGTAATTCCATTAGTCAATGAAGTTTTTCCAGATTAATGCCAAAGTGACTGAAATTCAAATGCTTCCCATAATTTCTATTGTCAACTTGAAGCAAAAGGCAAAGTCTCTTGGTCTTTTTCTTTCTTCTCAGACAGTTTTTATAGAGGGACTGAGGGAATGGTAGGCAAAGATGAACAGTATGTCTCTATAGGGATTTATATTGTATGAAGGTAAAATTTTTGGATCCCTATACAAGTATGTGGAAATACCACATTTCTACATTTTTTGACAGGGAACAAGCAAAAAAATGTGCTGCACCTGTCCTCTTGCTCTGCAGGAGAGACCTGAGCAAGGCACTGCAGATGTGCTCATCAGGCTGGGGGTATTCCCAGGGGGCACAGAGCACACCTTCAACTCACTCTGCTGTTTCCCATATCTAAAGACTTATGTTTGGCCTTTTTCCAGGTGTGATTATGCAGTATCACTACTACTACTTCCTACATGTACCTAAAGCTGACCAGGCACCAAAGGCTGATGACTCCAGGCCTTTTTCCATATACCCATCCATTAATTAGATGTTTGCCATACTTTTCTAAACCAGTTACCCTGGAGCTGTCCAGTTGTTTTTTTTCTAAATCAATTATAAGCAATGAAAAATAGGTGAGATTACGGCTATGTTTCATTTATGATGAATAATTCCTTCAATACGACAGGAGATACAGTCCTGAAAAACTGAAAAGTACTGTTATACATAGAAAAGCTATATTGCCTTTATTGTGAAGAGGTAAATGACATTCTGCTGCCTAAGGAGGACTTGAGGAATGGTGAAATGGCTCCTAAGAATATTTTAAATTTAATTATCTTTTAAAAATGTATTTTCTCAAAGTGTATCTGTTTGGAAGAACTTTTCCAATATGAAGCATGCTTCTGCATCCATACCAGAAAGTATATGTGCACATTTTAGAAATTTCAAGAATCTCTGCAAGGTATTAAGTATAGCTGGAGCAAAATGTAATGTCATGCTTAAAGCTACATGTTTAAGTCTTTCCAATTTATACACTTTTGGAGGGGGAAAGGAGCCTTTAAAAAAGACTTTTACAGTATATCTAAATTACATATAATGAATGCTCAGACTGGCTGCTTTCTTCTTGGCAATCGCGTTACTTTATCAGGCAGTCACATGAATTTTAACTGCTATTGTTCACTTGTTCACAATTTCCTGATGTGAGCTCATTTGCAGTTGAGGTTAGAAGCACAACCATGTCAGATTGCTTTGAAAAACCTGGTCAAAAATTTCTGAAGTTATTATTGTCAGGAAAACTTGAGGGCAGTCAGTTCTGTTCCTCCTCCATTCTCTGTGTGCTGTGAAGCAGAGCACTCTCTTTACCTTATAATCAAAACCATTGGGCCAGATGCTGTCACTGTGCGATACCAAGCATAGAAGTAACACGCTTCAAATGGTGAGACTGAGTGTCAGTTCTTGAAATGAATGGATTTCCACATTTGGTATGAAAATAGGAGAATTATATCAGGTACCTGCATCTTATGCTCTTTACACTAACGCTCACACAGTTTACCTCCTTCATGGAAAGAAGGTACATTTAGAAGTAATGAGTAAGGTCAATAGGAATAGGTAGGTGCTTCAGGGTGCTCATCTATTCAGGTTTTCTAGACTGATCTTTAAAACATGCTTCAGCTTCACCTTGAGAGACCTGACATTTGTTGAGACATCTTCCCTCCCAGCTGACTTAAATTGGAAACCATTTCAATTTTGAGTACATTGATATTGATGAAAATATTCTGAAACATAAAATTCAAACTGAAACTAGGAATTACATTAGAAATTTACTCTCTACACAAAAATCATACCAGTTCAGTTCCATCCATTTCTATTAGACCTAATTTCTGTAAGTTTGGGGGTTTTTTTAATAACTCCTACTTGTTTTGTTTTCAGAATGATAAAATGATATGTTTTTGAGCTTCAAAGATATGCAGCTGTGCCAGTACGCACAGTGGATGCTTTGTAGATAAGAAAGTGTTGCCTAAGCAGTGATTGGGAAGATATTTACAATATGCAGAATCAGTTACTGGTGTCAGAATTCAGTCCCTTTCACACCACATGTATTCTCTGTTGTTAAATGTGGTTCTTGCTGGAAAGCCTGGCAATGTAGTCCAATATAGACTAACTCAGAAATGGGTCAGTGGTCATTCTGCTCACTGACATGTAACACAGCTTAATTTTCACAAAGAAGCTGTTGCCACTGCTACAGGATAGCATTCATCTGACATATGCACCTTAGGAGTTCATGTTTCTATTCATGTTCTGAAATTAGCAGTCCATATCACCAGCATGCAAATGGAGAATCTTGGGTTCAGACTCGGGTGTAATAAGGTCTATAAAATTATTTTCCAAGGAGAAAACTGATAGATAGCTCAGGGAGTTTTAAGACTTCTGACCTTTTCTAAACATGCAATTAGTGTTTCATTGGTGTATATTCAGAATCTCTTGTTATGTGAATTTTTCTGAGTTTTGACTTCCAGCTGAATGTCTGAAAAATGTGAAAGTAGGTCTGCAAACAGTAAAAAAGTGGAAGGAGGAATTTTGCTTTGTATTTGTGAAACATTCAGATTTTGGTTTCTTTTCATTTTAGATTTCTATCTAAATTCTGCTTTGCAAACAGTGAAGTGATCAATACTATGGTGTGTGTTTAAACATTAAATCTTCTTATTTAGGAAATAAAATGGTCTTAACCTGTTCCTGACACAGAAACCAAAGTCATTGGCAGCTTATATATGAAAGCATCAGAAGAAGAATTTTCATCATTTTCAAACAGTAGATTGCAAGGTTTTAAATTAATTTTAGTCATTATGGCCAAATGAAACAGCTAGAGCATCACAGCAGTATTTTCCGCCTTCATCTCCTGACATGTGAAATCGGGGCGAGGTTGCAGCCACATCTGTCTCTGGTAACAAAAGGAGGGCATATATTTCATACCAAAGTATGAGTTGCAATTATGGAGCAGTTGCTCTGCTAATCTGGTTGTGCTAGCACTTTCCTAAAGAGTTAGAGGGGGAACTGGCTGAGAAAAGAGACAAAAATGCACCTCTTCTCCATCTTTTTTCCTTCAACTGCTATTAAAATTTCACTACAAAGCAAAGTGGACTGGAGGGTGGAGAAACCCCCCAGGGATTTTATTTTCCATACTAAATTGTACCACTCCTAATCTCTTCACAGTTTCTGGGACTCTGGTGATTGATAAGCCTTTGCTGATATCAATCAGTGATGCTTAATGGGGCATGCAACTGACCAAGTGAGCTGTGAAGCTCTCCCTAAGAGGTTTCCAGCTGGGAACAAATTCTTGTCAACCTCAAGCTATATCTCAGTTTGCAGATTAATTTCATTTGGACTGCTGTCACACCACATTACCTCTCTGAACATTTCTGATGGTAGCAAAATACAGATTTGTGCTGTAAAAATGACATAGAAATATATGGATTTTCTGTTATTCAGCGACTTCAGTATAATAATTACATTAAAAAAAAATAATACCCCCAAATTGCCTAATTGGTAGCCTTAAACCCCTAGATTAGGATTTTAAAGCACAGGTCTTTCTGCAAGAGACAGTGGGTAATCTGGCTGCCAGCAGATGCTCTGATCTGAATCTAGCTGTGGTAGTGGGAGAAGTGGAAGTGTCACTTATCTGTCACTTCACTTATCACTGTTCCTCTATGGGAAATTACTGCCCATCAGACTTGGTGGCAGAACTGCTTGTTTCCTGCTTCTTGTGTAAACTTCTTCTTGTGTAAACTGCATCTTAATCTGCTTCAATAAAAACAAGCTAGTTTAAACACTTTATACAGTAGGCTTTACTAACCCGGCTCTGCTTGGTGCAGTTATCTCATGAACCTCAGGTCTGAGGAGACCACAATTCCTGACCCAGCAGTGGTCAGGATCAGCCAGGTGTGGCATCAAGGGGTGATGGACAAACTCTTCCCTTGGCTGTGATAGAGTATACATCTGTCTGCATCCCTGTCTGATCATTGATGGGAGAGCATTTTGTGCTCATGCTGGTGGCAGGCACTGAAAAAAAGAAACAAAGCAAAAACTTTCTAAAATGTCACTGAAGTCTGCAGAAATTACATGTACAGCAACTTGTGTGATGAAGATGCTGGTTTTGAAAGATGATTTACCCTTTTTTTGAACTTTAACAGGACTCTACTACTTATGAACAGCATTTTTGCTCTGTTTGCCTTTCCATCCTATGCCTGAGACAGAATCCTTAGTTACATCTTGCTCTTTGCTGTATAAGATTGGCATGGAAATATCATAATTTTCCAAACACAGAGTTTTAGCACTTGTTTTTTCTTGGAGCCTGTCTCTCCATGTTCTAGGACATTTTGACTAGTGTAATATTTTTTGTTCCAGTCCAAAAGGACTGATGTAATGGGGCAATTGGAAAGAGGCAGGGCAAGTACATTTCCCTCCCTGAAACCTTTTTTAAAACGTCTGTTAGTTTCTTCTTTCAACCCACAGTGCCAAGGATGGTCTGTTCCAGGGTGAAGCCCATCTCAGTGTCATGTAGTAGTCTGCAGAAAATATTAAAATTCTATTTTTACAACTGTCTTTTTAAAACTAGGGTCATTTTCTCAGTTTCTTGACATACCTTATGATGCCATGTCCTTGGTCTCAGCCTTGAAGTCATGCTTTACTATCTTCTTTCTAATTTTACTTCATTCCTCTTCAAGTATCTTCTTCAAGACACTTTATGTTACATGTTTTAAAACTTAAAATACACTATCCAAACAAGATCTTTGCTCTGCAACAAATACTGCTGTGGAGTTCAAAACCTCAGCTTACATTAAAGGCAGTTTTTCACATATCTATTTTTGTCTCCAAAGTCATCAGATGGAATAATTTGTAAGAATTTGCATAAGACCCATAATTGCTTGTTCTTCTCAGCTCCACCTGTAACTTACCTCACCATGGTTACTCCAGGTTTACACATGAGGCTCAAAGTGAAGTGAAGAGGAGCTGACCTTTAATGTATAATGCCAAACATGCTGAAAAATCAGACCCTAAGTATTACAGTGTAGCCATTCAGGGTTACTCTTGACTAAAATCTCTGGCCTACATCCATAAATGGAAAGTCCAAGACGATATCCAGAAGTGTTAGCATCCAGCCAGCATCTATAGTTAGACATTCTACTTTTTGCTGTGTTTATGGAAAGAACCACTTACATCTTGTCGGCTTTGAGTTGATTGAATCTTCCTCCACAGGTTGGCTGGCTTCACAAAACAGGCTCAACTGTGATCCAAAATTTCTAAAAAAAGAGAGAGTTTTGATAATGAAGTTGAATATCAGGGACACAAAAGGTAGGCTGTAGTCCCGGCTCTGGTGAAGACGTACTTATATAAAGTAAGCTTCATAAGGAAAGACTGACAGCTCGGATTAATCATTGACAGTATATCAATATCATAGTCAGACATATCTACTGATAATAAACATATTGCATTCTGCCATGATTCTGAACTGTCAGCAATGCTACTTGGATGCCCTGTGCCAGAGGCCCAGTGCAGTGCTGCTTTGCCCAAACCCACTGGGCTCCTGACTTCAGCCCTCTGTTCTTCCAAAAGTAGTTGATGCCAGAAAGCGAGAGGAGTATTGCTGCACAGTCAGAGCACAGGGCTCTCCTATCCTGAATCCACAGTGTGGGGAGGTCAAGGAAGAGTCTCTGCTTGGTTTGAAAATCCCATGCTTTTGAGGGGAGGAGGAGAACAGATTCCTAGGAAAAAATTCCACAGGGTCAGGTCCCAGCTCCATGGCAAGAATAGAGCAGTGGGAGAACAGAGGGGCAGTTGAGGAGAAAAGAAACATCCTCTGAAACCCCATCTCAAAAAAACCTACAAGTACTGCAATACCTTGTGGTGTTACAACATGATGTTTGGTTTCAATTTCAGTATTGTCATATCCTATTAGGATTGATCCAGATTAAATCTAGTTATGCAGAAGAAGGATTTGAATCTATTTTCTGTAACGTAGATAAAAGCTATTGCCTACAGACTACAGAGCACAAGAAGAATGGCACTGACTCCATCACCCCAGTGTGCTCTCATTTAATCCCAGGGGTATGTCTTTAGGTGTAAATCTTGAGGGGAATGGAGGTCTCCCACTCTTGGAAAAACAGTACTGACTTTGTACCCCTCTTGACAACATTTTTCCTTGGCTAGCTAACGATGTTCTTTGCTCTGTTTGCTGTGGGCCAGGCACTAAATAGCAGGGTATTTAAAAAGTAGGTGCTACAAATTACAACCTGAATCTTCCTAGGAAACTAATTCCCATGTCCTAGTTCTCAATTTTGAACATGAGATATCTACTCCCTCCTATCTTGCATGGGTGTTGAAGAAAAGATTCCAGGTCTAAGTAGCACTCAGACACCATAGTAGGGGGAAATGCAGAAAAAACCTATAAAGATGATATTACTAATTCTAACTTCAGAAGAGGTTATAGAGTGTGGTAAGTGACATTTGGTGAGCTGTGTGCTGAAAAACAAGGAGAAAGCAAAATATTAAATAGCTTCCAGCTGCATGAGAACCTTGTGCTGAATGGGAGGGAGGTTAAAAAAAACCCTAGTATATCATAGAAGTGTGTCATAATTTATAGGCATACAGCGAAATAATTAAGGTTGTACAAGCTTCCCCTAAATGTCAAAGGCTTGCTTTTTTAAATTCTAAATTTTGTTCTTCATTCTGAAAATGAAGTTGTATATTTCACTTGAGAGCTTGTCCTCACCTTGTCCTAAGATATCTTTCTTATTTAAAAGTAAATGTGAAAGGTATCCTGTCGAAGGAACGGAATTATTTCTCTTATTCTCACTTTCTCTTTGTGTGCCACCTTTCTCCAGGGCAGACCTGCAAAGACAGGTCCTTGCTGGAGCTCTGTTGTTCATGCTATGCTCACCTGGATCACCAGCCTCCTGTGTCCCCTACCACCAATACCAGGCCATAATTTCTTGGACATGTACCCTGCAACCTGGGGACAGCTGCTGATTCCTGTGGAGTGGCTTCTCCATTGCCCCCAGGTAGGAGGGTGTGGAGCCCAGCTGTGCCTGGTGACTGCAGGATGCTCTCCTCTCTGCATGTCTGCAACCAGCAGCTGGTTGGAACAGATCAGAGCAGCTTCTTCCAGGTGGAGGTGTTTCTCATTTACTCACAGACACAGAGCAGGCAGAAAAGTGTTAAACACACATGTCTGCTCATCTGCAACCTGCCTACCTTAGAGTTTAGATGGATGTCCAGCTCTCTCAAGCACACACAGTTAAGTCCCATTTGTCCTCCATTCCTCTTGAAGGTGCTACAAGCATGCCAGGGTTTATATAGATATATACTTGTCTCTTCCCAACTTTTCTACTGCTACTTGCTCACCTTTTTCTCTTTTGTCAACATATTATATTGCTTTTTCAGGATGGCATTTGTCTGAACTTAGATTTGACCTCATTTTGCAACCTGACAGCGAGCAAGCAGGTGTTTTCTGACAATTAGCTCTCTCTTCTTGCTCCCCGAAGGATCGTCACTTCTGTTGTTCATCCTTCTGACCCACACCTGACAGTCTCAGAGCAGGAACCAGTGGGTACAGTGAACAGCCATGCAAAACTCACTGACTTGCTCCAGTCTGGGCACACTTTATAGTGCAGAGCAAGTGCAGGTCTCAGCTTCTTTTCGTAGTTACATTATCTACCCAAGTTATTTTACGTTGAAAGCTTTACCACTTCACATCAGCGTACTCAGGCTTTGGCCTTTGTCAACTTTAATTAACATTTTGAACAGCTCAATGTGGTTCCCTTTTGAGGTTGTCATACTGATGTAGAAGGACTTAAGAGATGACTCCTGCTTCAAAAAGCCTCTTTGGGAACAGGGCTGGCCAACTGCCCTGGGAAACTGATGGTAAAGAGAAGCTCTTTCAGAGCAAAAGAGGAAGAGGGGGCAAATAATTTTCTATGTCCTTTTTGCAGGCACATTGGCCTTCTGCTTGCCACTGAAAAGCAGAAGCTTGGAAACATGTAATTAACTTGTCTTTCTATGAATTTCATTTTCAAGCTGTGAAAGCAAACAGAAAAACAGTGATAATCTGGCATCTGTAGCAGATACCTTAAAGTGGCTTTTCCTTTGCTTGAAACACACTGGAACAAAGCTTCCAGAAGCAATGTCAAGATATCAAGTCAGTCCACTGTAATCAGTTGCTGACAGAGTGCTGCCAACCCCTCCTGCTCTAGAGGAATTGATAAAGAAGCATCACTTAAGCTGGCCAAAAAAATGGGGAATCAAAAGAGTATCGTAGTTTGTGAAGTGTCCCACACTGGCTTTAAGATTTTTTTTTATATCACTGAGCCCAGACCTGTGTTTTATATCAAGCCTTTCAAACCACTTACATCTGGATTACATGAAGATCCTGAAACAGTAGCCAGAGCGTGATGGCCATGTGATTCCTGGAAGCTCAGCTTCCTTGTGTGGTAAAAGTCCATAGTTTGTAAAAATGTCTAGTTTACCAAGCTCACTGTTTCTCATGGCCTCAGGTGGAACTGAAGAAATGTGAAGCTCAGTTTTCAGTTTGTAGAATTATGCTTCAAAATTGAAAGAAAAGGGATAGTGAAACATATACAGCTCCAGCTCCCTCTTACTAAACCAGCCTTGTACTTTTTGTGTAGCACAACATGATGTTATGACTTGATTAACTGGCTTTTTAGCACCTAACATATTGTGTTCAGAGCACGGAGACGGGGAGCTTTTTTTCATACCTTACCCAATGGGCCATTTACTCTGTTGGTACTGAAAGCTGAGAAGGCCAAAAGCAGCAATGAGTTTAACAACATTGGTGTATAGAAATCAGACAAAAATAAAGACTTATCATATCTAAAAGTATCTGGTGGGATTAAAAAGCTGGATTAACCACAGGAGATATGAATAGATAGATAGCTATACATATAATTTAAATTTTAAACCTTCAGTGACTTTCTGAAATAATGCCTTGTCTTCTTGGTACCACTCAATTCTTCTAATTTCAGAAGTTTCCTCCTGCTGTCTTTATTTAGTCTTTCAAAGCTTCAACAGGAGGCAAATATTTTTGGTTGTGAGACAGAGACAAAATTATTTCTGTTCTTCTTTCAGGATAGTGGCAAGTAGCATCCTTCAAGATCAACTCAGTTAAAAGAAGATTTGTGTTTGATTTTTAATGTAAAAATACTCCAGAAGAATCTATAGGTAGGGGGTAATGTTTTTCCTTACAGTTTGTTCATGAATTAGCACAGAGTTAACAAAGCTTTAAACAGGCATATCTAATGATCTTTAACAACAGGTGGTAAAACTCACTTACCCAGTTTACTCGATACTAGCTGTAAATGAGTGTCCCTCAGGAGAACCAGCCACAGAATGGCTCACTTCTTTTAATAATACCAACCTCTGTTTCTATGGAAACAGCACATCATGTTTGCTGCTTGCAAGACATGTGTTTAGCCCCTTTTAAAATAAACTGTTCTCTTTACATTGTTTTTAAGACTGAAAGAAGCACTCTGCTTCCAACACACCAAATTATTAATCCTCCTCTTTCCTCTCTAAATAAAAAAAAAGTGTTGGATTTATAGCCTGTAATTGCTAATTAATGTGAGAAGTAATGGTATTTTTGTAGGTTACAATTTCTAAGAAGAATGGGTATCTCACTTCTTTATGGCATGGCACTGGAAATTTTGGAACTGTGGCCAAAAACAAATGCTATCATGTTAAAAATGGTAACCATTTGGCTTCATTAAGCACATATTGTCCTGCATATTTTTCCATATTTACATCACCACACTTTGAAAGTGCTCGCTCTTCATATTGGTAAAGACTTAAAGATGCTAAAAGGCCATCTGCCAAGCAGCTACTAATGTGTTGCATACACATGCATGTGCTTACCTGCGCTTCTACCGGGCCAGTCATTTTTCAGCCTGAGTCACCACTGAAATTAATGGGGTTTTCCTCCCAAATTGCGAATATGAAATAGCACTGGGTAATTATATTGCAAATAAAGTAAGATGTTAAAAACCACAACATGTCCATGTCATTAATGGGTGTTTAGATCATACTGAAACAATTTTATAATCTAATGAGTTTACCATGGAGGCAGTTTTTATAGCTTCCCATATCTTAAGCAGTGAAAATAGAATGGTCTGTTTCAAGCTGTGATGGAATGAAGATTTACAGAGCTTGGACAGTCAAAAGGATGGCATTACAGGGTTGTCAGAGAAACAGGCCTCGGGAATCTGCACTGTTTACGTTTAAAGGGAGAAGTCAGCTGGAGGCAGACATCTGAGGCATGTTGGATTGATTTGCAGCTTAAAAGCAGATTGTGTTTGGGGAAAGAATAATGGAATTCTGGCTTGCATCTGTCTTTCAGATAATATAACAAAGTACATTAGCCAAGTATAAAACAATAATTTGCATATTGAACTCAAAAAACAGAATTGTGGTGAATATAGGTTGGAATGAGAAAAAAAACCTCAGATGCTGTAGAGTATTGCAAAGATCAAATGAAGTATTTATGAAATCTGTAAATTAACTGTCTTGATTCACAGTACAAACATGGCTGATAGAAAACTACATGTCCCTGTCTTTCTCTTGTGGAAAATAGAAGTTTTACAGTGTTAGGAAGCTTTTGATACTTCTGTTTCTCTAGTACTTCTCAAAGTTGTTCTCTGTAATTCATTACTGTCATGGAATTCCTTGCCTGATAGTTAAATAATACTGCTCCTTAGCCAGTTTGTGAAGATCTGCAATTTCCTATCTGTTCCTATTGTGCTAAATTGTACTTTGTCTCTTATTACAGTAGCATTTTCAATTCTCTATTGATCAATATGGTGCACTGTCATTTAAAGGAGAAATTTTTTTGCTGGAATTGAAAAGGTTTTGTAAAAGTCACACAGTAATTTTCTCTTGAGGTAAGTCATCCTTCTCTGCTTTGTTCTTCACTATTTCTCTGGGTCTTCCTGTTACAAAGAAACTTTTTAATATGAGCTTTTAAAGACACACAGGATATGTCTCTATTACAGCCAAAACTGTTGATTAAATGGGTAGAGATATCAGAAATTTTTTTAGTCAGTTCTTCATCGCTACTTTAACCCTCGATTCCACATAACCCAAGCTACTTCTAGAAGCAACTTTTTAGTCTATAATAACAGGGTCTTTAGGCCTCCCCATTTTTAGTCTGAATAAAGGTATTTTCTGGAATCATCTGGGCATTTCTGTGTAATTGTGTATTGGGGGATACAGATCATCAATGTGCCTTCTGATTTGCCCTGCCCTTTTCCCATTTTTTTTTTTTAGCTTTTTTGTCCCTTTTTCACTAATCAAAGACTTCCACTGCAAGTTTTGAGCACTACTTAATATTTAGCCTAGCTAAAGATAGGTAGTGACTGAGCAAGGACTAGGATTTAAAGAGGGAGACTACAGAAAGTATAATACAGAAACCTTGCAAGAAGGTAATGAATTAGCTAATACAGAATTGTGATATTGATCACTGATAGTACACAAGCCTAAAAATGGCAGATAAGGTAAAGCTAACTTGAATGCCCCCATTCTCCAAACAAAACCATAATGACTCTCTTTGTTCTTCCTTGTTTGTAAGAGCAGATACCAACTGCTACCAACTTTGACCCATACCAAAAGTCAAAATCATTTATGTTCTTATCCCTTTTTCTAGAGTCCCATGCACAGATTCAACTGAGATAAAAAGGAAAAGTATGACAATATCAGCTGAAAGGCTTTTCGCTTCAAGTTTATTGTGCCAATCCATAGGATTTACAGTTTGGATAATATACTCTAGTCCCAGAGAAACACCAGTTAAACCTAAACCAGCCAGACAGTCAGTTGAACTTTGACATGTTTAACCTTAGGGACATTTTCTTTCTTTTTTTTTTTTTTCTCTCTAAAAATCTACATTTTATTAGAAATCTATAAACTCTTTTCTGCATTTTATAGTTAGTGCCTTACATTCTTCTCTTAATCTTTTTTAAAAAATTAGTGGTTTTCATAAGTCTGTACATTTTTATCTGTGAAATAGTACTGAAGAAGTGAGAGGAAATTCAGTACTTCTTTGATGACCATTATGAATCCCATGCAAACTGAGGCATACACATGTGCATGTGTTTGTGTGTGCCTACATGTATGTATGTACTAAACCTTCTTATCACAGGCTCTGGCATCTTCAGCTTCCATCACCTGCATTCCATCTTCCAGGATATGCACAATGGAAATCAAGAACGATGCTGAAACATAACTGTAGGTAACTGAGCAAGGAGATTTAATTTTTTTTATATAGAAATCCAACCACTGGTATTTGGCCTGTGAATCAAAGTCTGGATCTAAATCCACAGGCAAAAATTTGTGCAGGTGATTTTGCTGTTCATTCAGACACACATATTGGTTATCTGATTTGTCTAGTTTATCTCTTTCAGATCTCTGGTTTCATGTTGATATGATTTTTTTTTTCTACTAACCTGTACAAAGACCTTTAGAAGTACAAGGTCTCTAGAATGTCAGTTCTGGCTGAACATCTTCTTAATGAGAAACTGAAACAAATCATTCAGATTTTCTTTTAAGCTGTGTCATCAGTGTTAGCAAGCAGATCTCTCTTGCTTCTCTAATTATTATTCTTTACCAATGTTCACCAGCATAATTGCATCAATCTTCACTTCTCAGCTTATGTAAAAAGAATAAGATAAAATAAGAAAGAATTTTTATTGTCACCTACATATCACAGACTTGCCAGAGACTAAGAATTTGCAGTAAGGGATTGAGACTATGCTTGTTACGATTGCTAGGTTAAATTGCTAGGATCTCTGCTTGTAAGGAAAGGGTGGCAATTAGTACACCCTTTACCAGAGACTGGTAAAGCCCAGAGATAAGTGGGGGCCTGGATACGCACCTCCAAGAACAGCAGGAAATGCTGCTTTTACAGGGAGGATTTCAACCTTGCAGCTTTCTTTAAATGCATAATTTCAAAATGTTAGATTTATTTCATAGTAGATTCCCTGTGGGAATATGAAGCTGGGACAGACCTCCTGATTCATCGAGGCCAGTCCTCTGCTTTGTCTGCAGTCCCAAGCAATCACATCACACACTCTTTTCATAACTGTTTAAGTGCCATCTTAAAGCTAGGTGCATTTAGCCATTTTGTGCATTAGGAGACTCTCTCAAAATGGTGTTTCAGCTAAACCATTGTAATTTCTTAGTCTAACAAACGAAGTAAAAGCATATGCAACTGGATATATATACTTTAATAACCCAATAGGCTGTAGGGTTTATGGGTTCCCTGACTTAAAATCAGTCTTATTTGCTTTCAAACATTTGCTTTCAAAACCTTGAACACTCCAAGCTCCTTCACCAACTTTGGATTTACTGTCACTGGCTTTGCCTCCATTCCATCCTCATGATTGCTTCCAGGACTTGTAATTCAGCAGGAAGGTTTGAAAGTGTTTGAGCTCATCAGGGCATGAGACCTGAAAGTGTTGGAAGGTGAGGTGGAATAAAAATGCCTAAGATAAGTACACAGCAATATATCAGCAATAAGAAAAATAGAGAGTAGACCAGAAGATTTGGCCAGATTTGATCTCTCTGCATCCTCATGACTCAGTTTTTATGCTGGGGAGGAGGTTTGTTCCTGGGAAGGGACTAAGGAGGGCTGGCAGGAGGTCACTTAAGAGGCTGCTTAGGACAGCATGCAGTTGCTTACAAAAGCAGAAATACTCTGACTGAAGTGATGGCAGATGGTTAAGAAGTAGCTGAAAAATAGTAAAGCATGTAAATTCAATATACATCAAATTGTAATCTAAAACAACTTCTGCAATGTATACACTGCTGGTCCCACAGTGCCTGTGTGGTCTGGCAGTGCAGAGGTCCAGAACATGGTCAATGTTTCACCACCTCCTCCTGTAGCCTCTTTCTGTTAACCACAACAGCAGCTACAATGTTCAGCATAAATTGGGTGCTATAGGAGGCAATTCTGTAACTAAAAAATGATGGAAAATGTTTTTTGCCTTCAACTAAACTGTGAAAAGGCTGAGCTGTAGGGTGGATGGTGGAATACTAGGGAGGCTTTGCCTTTTCCTGCCCTTAATTGTATAGCAGTGTGTGGGGGTCATGTATTCTATCAGCTGAAGGAAATTGTATACCTCTAATGCATACCATCTAGCTGAAGGCATACCTACAATACATGATCCTTCACGAAGTGTCTATGTATTCTTTAAATCTTCAATTATTTTGGGTGGTTATGGTAATCGTACATCTCAGGCTTCAGTACCATGAGATGAAATACATTTTAGTGCATGATTCAGTTTCTTAGAGTGTATTACTCTAGTATTTAAATATGGGGAAATGAGTTGCTGATTACTTTTCAGTCATTACTTTTCATTTCTTGGTTTTGTAGATTTAATCAGATCTCATTTATTTAAATACCCCAAATTACCTTGTGATTTAAAACATGCAGCTGGTTATGCTGGTTAGTGTTTAATACAGTGAACAAATCACTGTTTTTCATGTTACGGTTTTTGTGATGCTTTATATCATGGCTAATACAAATTACATCTTTTTCTCCCAATACTTTTAATTTTAAAGAGCTGTAAAGCCTTATCACAAGTATAATAGCAATGTGGCTTTTTGTCTTTTCACAATAGTAAAATAATATTAAATCTCTTGGCATCATTCCAAGTTTTGTCTTTTCCAGTATATGTATATGTGAACTACTTTGTGTATAAAAAAGTCTCCTTTGTGCACTGCATGAGATCAGCTAAAATCTGTGGAAAAAAAAATATTTCAAGTTTGTCATACCAGTGAATGTTTTATTCTTCCCACATTCTTTTTTCTTCCTTTAACCACTATAGAAGTGGTGCTGTAAGTAGAAAACATATGCCATCAGCATCATAGTATCTATATTATCTTAGACCTAATGTCAGTTAAACTTCAGAAATCTTCACTTAGGCTCCTAAATTCTTTTAAATGACTGTCCTGTTGAGAACTACCAATACAGATCCAGGTTTGAGGAATTCTTCCAGTACTTAACATTCTATATACTATATACTATATACTATATACTTCTAGCTCAAACTGGGACAGACTGATTTTAACTTTTTATCATCTGCTTCACAAAACGGGAAAGAAAGTAGTAACTCTGTATGTGCCTTATTATGTTGCACCATTTTTAAATTGTTTTGCATCCTGACCACAGTAAAATCATCACTGACAGGTAAGTCAACTAGATGAGCAAAAAAGATTCTACCTGAGACATCCTGCCCCCATCTCTCCTTACACAACTGCCTCTGTCCTAAGGAACACAGATCACTGGGGGTTTAATGCAGATCCTGACTCAGAGGTTTTATATAAATAATGAGTAGGCTCCTGTGTACTTGAGGATTCTGTATTTCACAGGAAACCCAAAAGATTTAATGCATGTGGTGGCAGGGAACTTAAGATGATTCCCAAAGCATAGCCCAGGCAGTGCTTTATTTTTCACAGCACCTGGTCTGTTGATCATTCTCAGTCTTTTCCCATGATGATGCTTCATTATCTTGAATGTGTAACTCAGGATGCCACCAAGTAAAAGGCTCACCAACAGAGAGGAAGAGGAGGCTCAGTGATTGAAGTATCTTGAAGCATGTTAATGGCAGAGAACAAAACTCCTCTTCTGTGTGTATTTGATCATATATTGATTCTCACTATAAGTGCTTCTGAGTGGCAAAATTCCTTTCAGCTTATTGGGAAGAAGACCTAGAAGTCTTCAAGCTAAGAGCCACTGGTCCTGACACACTCTGCTACCAAAACTGTCATTGAATATAGGCAGTTCTGTTATGATATAATGCACAGATGTCTCTGGCCACTGGAAAGATCGAGTATCTGCAGCTTGCTGTGACCATAAAAACCTCTGCTTGCTACATAGCATGGTAGGCATACGTAAGTTTTCTTTGTATTTCTAGGAGGAAGGATGATGACCCAGTATTGGTGAGTCCTAGCCTCATGAGGCTTTTGAAGACACTGGTTTTGAGTCATTTGAACTGGAACAAACCAGTAGCACCACCAGTTAGCCTGGGTTCTTACGGAGGGCCCATGTTTTGCACAGTGGCAGTATGGGTGGTGTTTACAGGAACACCAGGAGAGAATTGTCTGCTTGCAGCCCATGGGAATGATCAGGCTTGCCTGAACTGAGGGAGTGGAACAGCGATTTCATGAAATGATTGTGTGTGCAATGTACGTGTGCTACATATGTTGCCTATTGATTACAACTGTCAGTCACTTCACAAAATGACTGGAATGACAGCATTAAATTATTTGACCATTCCATACTCTAATTACATAACACCAAAGCATTTTGAGCATTTCATGTAATGACTACCATGTTAGTGCTGTAATTTCGTTGTGAAGCTTCGTGTCATGACATCCTGCTGCATGAATGTCCTGCTACATGGCCTCTTCTGCATGAAACAGAGACCACAGCAAGTTCCCAGCGAGAAGTTCATCACAAGGACTTTTATTGTAAGGCAAGCTAACCTCATCAATAGGCAGTCTGTGTCTCAAGATACTTTCCAACAGGAAACACTGTACTGTAGCTGTTCCACAACACACAGGTGAGCAGTGCAAATGTCTGTTCAGATGGTGACATCTTGCATCTTGAAGTCCCTTCAGGTGCTGGTGTATGGTGATGGGACTAAATCCAGCAAAACATAGTCTCAGCCTAAAAGCTTTTGCTGCCTGAGCATTACCTGATCCATTGTGAAACCTGGACATCCTTGTAGCCAGGGATTTTGCAGTGGGAATACACTTGCAGCACTGATGACACCTCATAATTCAAAGGACTGCGCAATCCATGTAGAAGCCTATGCATGATATGCAATAAATCAAGCTCAGATTAGACACCTGTTTATGTTCATCTCACCATGGACTTACTACAATGTATGGATATCACTGGCCACCTACACAAGGAAGCTGTCCTGCTCTTCATTCTCATTTCTCTTTCTATCATCTGCTGTCTTTCAGAAGGCAGTCTTGTCTCTGTGCTTGAAACTGCTCTGGATGACAGTGCTTACGCTAATATTACTGCTCTCACTGAGGCTACACCACTTCCTTTTGATAAGACTGAACAGATTCACCAAGAAGTGCAGAGTTGTCCATCTATGAAGACCTGAGAGGACCATAGCTCTTCCTTGCAGGGATACCAGCTGCCTGGCATGCCCCTCACAGGAAACCCTCCTCCAGGAGTTGTCTACCTTTGCCAACAAAACATCGCTGGGAAATATGAGGGAGACCACACAACTCAAATTTCTGATACAGAACAGACAGTAAAGTATAATCAGCACAGTGAACCTGGCAGAATGTGGTCTTCCCATTGCAATGGCTGACAGAGGCAGCAGAGACCTGTGCTGTTTAGTGGACAGTGCTGCAGACAGAGGTGGGCTTACCCTGCTATGAGAAAACGTAATTCTCCAAGAAATCCACAGAGGGTCGTTTGACTTGTCTTGCCAATATCTTCTGATGATAAGACTATAAAGAGAAAGAAGCTTCTGTCAATGCAAGAAGCTGTTCCCAAATATTTTGGCAATAGAAGTTTTGAAAAAGGTAGTTGAAAGAGCCTGAAAAAATATGAAACAAGCAGATGAAAACATTTCAAAGCAAAACAGAAATGTAGAAGTTGATACCTCAATAAGGAAAATAAACATTACTCTGTGAAGCAACATTTATTGCTGTAGGCTTAGAAGTAAAGATATGTCCATAAACTTAATAGAAAAGTAATTTTTACATATCCTTTTGAACTAGAAATTGAGAGGAAATAGATTTTTCAAAATAATGCCTGTTTTTTCTTACCCCTTTTGCAGAGTAACTGATATTTGCAATCTTCTTTTAAATGATCAGTTGCTCAGTGTGACTGTAAAGCATAAACTCAGAAAGAAAAACTGAGCACAGTTTGATTCATAATGCAACGTAAATCCCAAAACTGAAGTTGTGGTTTTATTACTAAGTATATATTGGGGAGCAGGCAGAACCCCACAAGCATGAAATCACTTTGATGAAATGCAGTCATAAATCTTAAAAGCACTATTTTTACCAGCGAGAATATAAGTGATGACTCATTTTGACTTTGTGCATTTGCACTTTATCTTGTTTTCATTGTTGGTTTTTTTTTCCTCCCTTACATATAATCTCTTCAGAGGGCTAGAGCATTGACACTACCTACTTTTATTCTCTAAATGCCACCAAAATATATGAAATATTTAGAGAAAAGATGAAAGCTTTGTGCTTAGCATAGTCCATTGTACCAATAGGTCTATTTGCTGGTCAGCTAGTGACAGGTATTGACAGGATTCCCAGTAAAAAGGCAAGACATGCAGGAATGGGAGATTAAGTGGGGAAACCAGGGATTTAGCATAGGGACACACAGCTTTACAGGTGCTTGTGGCCTCTGCCCCACATACACATCCCAGGTTGCTGACTAAAAATGGCATTGGGAGCAAGATGAATTAATTTGCTACATTAATTCATCCTGCCTGAAGCTGAATGTCTGAAGGAGGCAGCCGGAAAGAGGACCAAAGGGCCAGATGATGAATTTTCTCAAGAGCTAGATTTGAATCATAGACTGTGGGCTGAGTGCTCCTCATCTTGGAGTGCTGGTTTGACTTCAGCACAGGCCACTGAAGGTTGGATCAGTTTCAGCTCATAGGAAAGAGGCCAAAATGAATATTTATGAAGTCAAAAGCATTGGTGTTTTTTGCCTGAGTCACTTGCTATATAATCACACTTGCTGGAGATGGCAAGGAGGAAGTGGTTTTAGGAATTCTTCCTCACCAGTACAGAAAGTGGCTTGAAGCCAAACTGGACCCATCCCTTGTGATCTGTTTATGCCTGTATTTTTCAGTGCCTTTGCTATGGCTGCTGTGAGGTCATATGCACTACGTCTGTTTACAAATCTTTCTCTGCAATTGTTTATAATTTAACATACCCATCTTTCGCTTGTCAATTTAATAGAAGAGTGAGCAATTAATGCTTTTTAGAAATATTATACTTTTCAATCATTGATCAAGCCCAACACAAATCACATTTTATATTAAGGTAACAGACGAAGGAAGTGAGCATGCCAGGGTGGGGGTGGGGGGTTACTGCAGTGGGCAGTACTTGCACTGTAGTTGTGTTTTCTCACTGTTGACCCTACTTTTTTCTAACTTCATTCCCCAAGATCTTTGTACAGATCATGATATCATAGAATAATTCAGGTTGGAAAGGTTCTCTGCTGGTGTATCATATTGTATCCTCCTTGAGAAAAAAAGATAGAGTGACACTTTCAAATGCCATAAAAATAATTAGAGTGGGTTTTTTTCCCTTCCTCTGCACACAGGAAAAGTTTTCATCAGAACAAACTGTTCTTAGTGATTGTACTTGAGGTCAATAAATCAGACCACACACTTACAAGGACCATCCCATTCATTCATTAAACTACTAGGCCAGATGTTAACATCGGTTACACCATATTCACTTAGCTGCATTTGGAATGAGAATCTAGCTTTCACACCAGTTTACTTTGTAAAAATTGGCCAAAAAAAATTGAAGTGGAATTGTAGTTGGTAGTGGTCTATACAATATCACAAACTAGAAGTAATTGGTCTTTTAAAAATAGCTCTTTGCCTTCCTGCTTAATGCTGTGAAATCTGCCAAAGAGATAGGGTAAATAATTTGATTCACAGTATTTATACTTTAGAACTCAAAATGCTGGTTTCAGTGCAAGTCTTTGTCAAAGCCAGAGCATTCTTCGGAAATCTCTAGCCTTCAAAATGCATGCACAACTAACAGCTGTAGTGGAGAGAGAAGGAAATTTTTCCTTCAGGAGATGCCCCAGCAACCACCTAGTTAGTGTGTTCACCTGCTAGTGTATGGAGAGAGGTCCATGTGATGTCTTCTGAAAGCTGAGGTTCCGCACATATTCATGGGTTTGCAGAATGCATGAACTGTCAACAGGTTCATGATACAGGGCACAAAGTTGTGCTGCCCACAAATTATGATGATGACAACACTTGCAAGTCACCAGTGGTGCAATGGGTCCTGATACTTATCTTCCTCATAAGCAAGGGCAATGTGGGAAAGACCCTATCTATTTGATTATTTGCACAAAATCTTATCAGAGAAACTTTTCCTTTGCTTTTTCTAAAAAGCCTATGGGAGAAAGTGGATACGGTGTGACATTGGAAAACACAGTTTCAGCACAACACCCAACCCACTTTGCATGCGGCTATTGCTCTAATGAGGAAAAATGAGTGTCATGAGCCAGCTGGACACATCTTTTGCCCATCTGTTCTCTATTTATTTATTTTTTCAACATTCGATTTACTGTTTAATGTTTATATTTCTCATATTTGCTACTCAGTGGAAAACTACAAAAAGCCGTCAATGCCTCCTTCCCTCTCAGCCACCCTGGAATTCCCACAGTCAAAAACAGCTGCGAAACCAAGAGCAAGCTTTTTCACCGAGCAAATTGGCGTTTTATTTATGTGTTTCTAACACTTTCAATAACCATATGTTTTCCAGCTATCTTCAGGCACTCATCACATCAGCAGAATAATATTTTCCAGGATAAAATAACATCCAATTTGACTTGGGTGTTTTCTCCTTTCTTTTCAAAGAACAAATGCATTTCTAATAGATGAATAAATCATAATCCTAAATCTAGTACAGGAGCAATCCTGAATCCTCAGACTCTTTCTTCACTTCCCGTCTTCAAAAGACAAGAAGCACAATGTGTTTATTCTTGGAAATTTTAACAGATACTTTTGAGGAAAGAACTGGAGGGAGATGAATCCTAATGCTGAATGTGTCTCATAGGATGTGCCTTTCAGTTCCGATTTAAGTCAGTCATTGCATGTCTGGGAATTGCCAAGTCTGCTAACCTGCTTTGAAAAGCAATTTCACACATACAGTCTCAATAAATTAGTTTAGTTTTGTTCTTACAAGACTGTGTCTTCATACTTGCTAATATTTGTATTGTAGCCCTACTGCCAGCGGGACACAAGAAAAGAGAACTGGGAGAAGAAATGAGTTGCCAAGTGACCATAACCTTAATAAGCATTTAATGATACAAGAGATCCACTAGGAATCACCATTCCTGGCAGCAGGGAGAGGTAGAGCCAGATCAAGTTGTTTGTGCGTAAAAGAGCTAAACCTTAAGCACACCCAAACATCTCAGACCAGGCAAGTCTAGGAAGCCTACATGTAGGAATCACAGTTCTGGAGGGGCTGCAGATCACAAGACATGGTTTGTGATCCGTATTACTGCAGTTCATCAATGAGCACTGTCACAAGCACTCTACCATTTTTTTGCTGGGTCAAGAATACAATTTGGTTACCAGTTTTATCAGCACTGCAGGGAAATTTCATTTTCCTTGGAAGGAACAACCACTTGAAGTGCTATCCTGCATGTCTAAGCTTGGCAATATCTGTCATTTTTTCATTAATCCATTTCACATGCCATTATTTGGAAGAATGCAGCTAATCAGCTCTTACCTGTTGCCTGAATTTCTCATCTTGTTTCCAAGATATATGGCGAAGCAACTGCATACACACAATGCAATAGGAAACAACTCACTTCTTGTCTGCAGTCCTACTGCCCATGACACCAGTTCTGGATTTGCAGTTTCCCATGGGTTTATAAATATTTGTTGGGGAACTGCAACAGTCATCCAGTCAGGACAAGGAAGGATAAAGTTTGTACCAACCAGGAGGACAGAGCAGGAGGTGGGCAGCACAGCAAGTGTCCCTGCTATTGCTGTATACTGTCTGCATACCATGATTTGATAACCACTGGTAGTAAATGTTTTCTTTTAGATATTTTGCAGTTTTGATAATTTTGTTAGTTGAAACACTGCTAATGGAATCATAGTATCCAGTTCATTTTTCTGTGATGATGGTGGGCTACAGAACAGTCCAGGTTTCCTGCCTTTCATGTTGGACTAATCTGATCCTGTATTGCATTGTATTGTACTGTAATCCTGCTGTTCACTCATTTCCAAAATTTTGATTTATGATTATTTGCAGTATTTGGGCTAAGTCAAAAGTCTAAAAGCAGTGGTCACAGTACAATAAATTTTGGACTGAGCATCTCTCACCTGAAAAATCTTTGTTTCCCTGTGTCTCCTAAAAGTTTGCATGGTTTTTATTTAATTATGTCTCTTCTGTTTAATCCATTTTTTAATTTATTTTGGTGGGATAGATTTTTTTCAGAAGAGGACAGAGAGTGGAATTGTTTAGGAAAAAAGAGATAGTATTTTTAGTAACAAATCCAGTGCTCCCAAGGTACATGGAAGCAGCAGTGTATTTACTGCCAGGAGACCAGGCAGCCTGGAGAGTTTCAGTGGGACTGGGCTGCCCAGATGGAGACCCCAGAACCAAGAGTCTGAAAATGCTCACATCACTGAAGTCAGCTGGTCAGGAGAAACATCACTGAGACAATTCCTAACCATATTTGCTGCAGGGTCTGACAATAAAGAATTTAAGGCTGGAAGGCTGAGCAGGGCAAAAATGGTTATAGGGCACAAGTAGAATCCTGTAGATCTTGAAAATGATCTTAAAAGATTTAGATATTTTTGGCATATGTTTAGGGCAGCATCAGGCCCACTCTCACTGATGCCAGCTGCCTGGGAATTGCATGCTGCTGGGGACATAAGGTTGGGCTCAGTAGGACCCTATTGCCTGCAACCGGAGAGGTGCTTTCCAGCTTTCTGCCTCTTAGCTGATCTCTGTCACAAGAGGATGATTTAAAGTTGTAGCTTTTTTTCATCTGACACAAAGACATCGGATATAGTCAAGGATCTGTTTGGGAAAAGAAAAGTTATTTTTGAAGTAAACTTCTTAAGCTCTGTTGCTGGTACAGTGCCAAGATTGGTTTTATTTGTGTTTGTGTAGGACCCATGAGTTAATAGCATTATATTTAATCAGCAGAAAGCACTTTTGCAATTAACTTTATTTAGAATAGTGTCTGGCTTTATAGCATTGATTTTACACTTTATTGGATTCATTGTTGTGTTGCTGTAGAAGGACCACAGCATTTTATATATGATTATTATTGTTAAAGACAGAGCAGAGTCAAAAGACTTACCACCTGCCATGGCTACTACAGGTAACTAAGTGAAAGTAGAAATAGCTGAAAAAAATTAGAATCACTTCCTCCATACACACCCCAACTTTCCTGCTGATTTTCATGACTCTTGTCATGAACCCAAACAGAAGTTACTGGATTTAATGCAAAGCACTGGTGTTTTCTTGTCTCTGTATTAATATCCAACACCGGTGCCATGGGATCAAAGAGGAAAAGCAAAAGCCTGGACAGAATTTGCATGAATATAAAGTGTCTCCAAACAAAGCCTGTGTCTATGCTTCCCTCCTCAACTTTGCCTCACAGACCAGCTTAGGCAAGGCAAATGCCAGCTGATGTATAGTACCAGTGAATCACTGTGGCTTGCCCGGAGTGCAGCGTGTGAGTCCTAATTGGGTTTAATGTACCTGATGATAGCTAAATCTCCTGCATCCACTTTAGCCCACTTGTGTGGGAGGTATGAATGTAGGTGCAGGGAGAAAAAATATCAAATATTATTCTACACATTGTTCTTCTTATTGTTAAGGGGGAAAAAAGTTCTTTTGTGTGTTTTGTTACAACGTTTTCATTAAAGTACACAGGCACAACCCTACAAGAATGGAAATAGTGGTTAGAGCAGGTAAAATGACAAAACCATTGTAAACAAAAATGCTTAATTTGTTAATACCTTTAAAAATATCCTAACCAAAACTCTACTTATATGACCAGGCTTTGTTACCAATTTAGTAACTGCTATCTTTCTCCTTCTGTTCCCAGACTCTTTGTTTACTCATGAATGGGAGTATTTTGGGGATCAGCTCCTTTTGGAGGCAGGGGCTGTGTCTAAACTATGTGAGTACCCAAATAACTAAGAGTCAAGCTGTCTCTGTGGGCAAACAGCAGTGTAATAGGACGTGGGGAAAAATTGGGGGCTTGAAGACACTGGCCCCCATCACGTCCAGAAAGTGAGGATGCCAAATCCCTGAGATGAGAATACCAGGTTGTGTAGTGGCTGGGAACTCTGAGACTTATCTTACAAGACTCTTTTGCTTCCTTTTCTGTCTGACAAGATCTATTAGCCACACACATGCACAAACAAACCAAGAATAGTTACACATGCTTTTAAAAAGCTTGTACTTGAATTGCTGCTTTAAAAAGCGTATTTATACAGCCAATGAAGCCAACAATATCACCCAGCCAGACAGTTATACTCGCTATTTCTTGTAAAACACACTCTCCTCCCCAACTCTTCCCAGTCAACCCTCCCACACCACGGTGGAGAACTGCTGGTTCTCTGCTCTTCTACTCTGCTTTTTACTCTGTTCAGACAGTATTAGAAATGCCATGCTGCATCTCCTCACTGGGTTGATCTCTCCACAGCAACAATGGCATTCCTTTTTCATGCAACAAGAAGCAACACTGAGTGCCGAGGGAAGGGGAAAAGATGGTTTCTGATCAGATGGCCTGTAATAGACACCCATAACAGTATCACCCATACCAGCCTGCCCCTTGATACGTACCCACAAACTCTGATTCCACCCTAGTGGGGTGGGAGGCCTTCTGTCCTTCATCAATACTAGAACACTGCCTCACTTGTGCAAACCCAGCTACAACCCCATCCTCCTTCGAATCTAGTTTAAAGCTCTATGAATGAGTTCTGCTAATTCTTGTCCCAGAACCCTTTTCTGCCTGCAGGTTAGACCTTTTTCATGTATTACCTTCAGGCCTGGTGTCTTATAAAACCAGCCATGATCGAAGAAGTCAAAGCCCTGCCTGTAGCACCAGTCTCGAAGCCAAGTATTTAGGGACTGGATCCTTCTATTCCATCCCATGTCATCACCTGTAACTGGAAGGAGGGAAGAGAAAATAACTTGCATCCCAGACTCTTTCAACTGCTGAAAGGCCTTCAAGTCCCTCTTCATTCCCCTCAGATTATGGGATGCAGCTTCCTCCCCACCTGTCTGGAAGATCAGTAGTGGGCAATAGTCTGATGACCACACCAAGCTGGGGAGTTTCCTAGCAAGATCCCTGATTTGGGGTCCAGGAATACTGAGTGGTGATATCGATTATTTAATCATCAGTCTCCAACACATTGCAGCTGCTGAATTTTGTGTTGTAGTTATTTCCGATAAAACAATATTGCTTTTCTTTCATAACTCTTAGAAAGAGAGCTAAGAAAAATTAGATTTTGGTGCAAGGTTCCAGAAAAGCAATTCCAGGGACTCAAGTCTTCTAATTAGCTAAAGCACCACAGTGCAAAATTTCCCAATTGCCATGACAATGTGTCTAACACTGCCATGGAGAAGCCCAGCACAAGGTGTTGAGTGGGTGTTTCATACTCCTTGCTTATTAAAACCTTGGTTTCTGCTCAAACTTTCACAGAGGGTCCCAATTAGTACCAAATGTGATGGTGATGCTTTTGACTATGTGGATACTTTTCCTCCAGGAAATGGAGTGAGATCCCACTGCAGCTTTGAAACAATGATTCCTCAGTAGGAAAACAAATCTAATAGTTCCAAGAGTAGCATCTCTGTGGTTTAAATTATATATCTGCATTGTATTAAAATCCTTCCAATATCAAGGTTATAAAAAATGTATTATGAAGAAAACAATGATAAATAATAATACCAAAATACATTCTGTTCTTTAAGATAGCAGTGGCAATTACTTTTCAGAAACCAGAGGAGAGCAGTGATAGGGAGCAGTTAATATTAGTGTCAGGCTGCAAATGTGAGATAATTTTACACAAAGCCACTACTATCATAAGGTATTATTTAAATTATTTGTGTTCTAAAAATTGTTTGGACCAGCCATGCCTGACTCTTAATGCATATCAGTATCCGTAATTATTAAAATAAATCATTTCTCTAAAGATTTTATTGAGATGACTTTTTGCATTTCAAAGAGGCTTTGAGCAGTATTACTTAGGTTACTTCTGAAATTAAGGCATGTAAGTGATGAGCATTTCTATAGAGGCAGAATGACTTGAGGTCAATTGTCTCCATCAAAATTTATTATACATGTTGGGAAATGTAACAATAAGAGAGGACTGGGAATCTTCAGAGGATGTACAAAGGTTCAGAAGCTTTCCGCTTGGCATCATTAGTAATTTCTTATTCATACAAATTGAATAGAAGGAAAACAGAGAAACTGAATAGAAGAAAACTTCTGCGTACAAGCAGGTTAATCCATGTGAGCACGCAGAAAGCAGAAGTGACAGCAGTGTAGACACAAGTCAGATAAAGTCTGAATGGCCTGTAAGCAGTTCCCAATGTGTAAGAGAGACCAGATCAGAACAGATAGAAGTAAGTTTACTGCCGCTAATGAATTGCAGTGGCTTTGATGCTTCCTCCTTGAGGTTTCTTTCATACCTGTAAGCATGGAGTGTGAGGTGGTATTCCTGGCAGACAAGGAGGGCTTTTTGTTTTATTAGGGCAAAATAATCAGTAGCACATTGTTAACCCACATCTGGCCAGAGGTTCGGAGAATGACAGCAGAGAGACTGGTCTCCACAAGTACAAATTTCTTAAAAGATAAATAACAAAATGAACTTAAGCATCTCTGGATCTCCCTCACCCTCTTAACCCAGAAGCCTCATAGCAAAATTATTCTTGTAAAATACAAATTTCATTCTCGTTGGAACCATCTCAATGAGTAGTCATCAACTGGATATGTAAGCCAAAAGCAAAAGGTCTCCCTCTTTCCTAGTCTAGCTTATTTCTTCAAAACAGGATGTCCTGTTTGATGAATGAGTAGGAACATCAGTAGCAGCAGGAAGAAGGTGAGAGCTGCACAGGCAGAAATGCTCAATATTTTTTGTCTTCATATTAACTTTTTGTAACAGATATTGCTCTGGAAACAGGACAGTTTAATTAAATTATATCTTCCTGTGTTCGCACCATATGCTCCCTGTGTATTTGAGCTAAATTTGGCTAAGGTAATCATTTAGATGGTCTATGCAACTAGTCAAAACAGTAACAGCTGAAAGGGAAAGATGAGCAGATGTTTGTTCTGGAATAGCTGTACTATGGAAGGATGATTCAAAGACCTCTGTAATAATTTTATTAAGTATTGAGGGATATCAGATATTTTTGGCTTTTGAAACATTTTCATTCAGCATCTTTATGCTTGTTTAATGGTTGGTTTGTTTTTTTCCGACAGGTTATTCTGAAAAAAATTTATATGATTAGCTTTGCTTTAGAAAATCTAAAATCTACCAGAGAAAAAGAAAATTTACATTTCCATATATCTATTAGATGAACTGGTCAAGTAATTGGTTTTATGCACTATTAGCTTTGAAATTGCAACTTCTATTTTCAATCATTGCATACAAACCTCTGTTCTACCAGGATGGGCAGTTCTGAGCGCAGAATCAGCTTTACAGTTCAGTCTGTGCCTCAGTAAAACATAAATTTGGTCTTTCGGGCAGAGAAGGGTATGTGCAGTCCTTGTCATATATTGTGCCAATCTCTTTGGATCAAACTAGCTACCAAGAAGACAGATTTTGGTCATCTTATTTTTCTTCCAGCTACAGCCAGGACAGTGAAAAAATTCTGTCACACATTAGCACTCCTGAGCTTCTGCTTACACTAGATGTTCACAAAGAGATATACTCAAGCTATTACTTCTAACCAGGAAAAGATTTCTTCCCATTCCATCCCACAGTGACCTTATCTGGTTATTTATGCTCTTGTCCCCACCAGACCACTTCTTTGATCTTCAGGCCTGAAGACTTCTGTCTTCAGACAAGCATGAGAAGTCAAAGCTGCCATTTGTCCTCTGCTGTGGATTTTGATGGAATGAACTTAAGTTCAGGATGTTTGGAAAAAGTTGAGGAATGACATTCATGCTAAGTTTAAGCCTAGTATCCCTCTACTAAGTAGTAGACAGAGAAGCTCTTCCTGTGGTGCTCTGAATTGCTCTTCTGTAGACGCTACTTAGCCTGTCTGGGTTTGTTGAGCGCTAAACTGGGTCTAGCATGTGACTGAACAACTGAACAGCAGTGAAATCATTAACATCTGCTAGACACAAAGACAACATCTCTGACTGGGCTGTAAAATGTTGGAGGCTAGCAGAGTGTCCTGGGGAACTAAGTTTACATATTTGCTCTATTTTTTTACTCTTCCTGAGGAATTTTCTGTTTGTTACTTCAAACAGGACACTGGACCTTTGGTCTGACCTACTATAATAGTCTTATGAGTACTCTGCATACTTATATCTAAGTTGTGCAACAGTCTGAACCTAGAGAAACTTAAAATCTTCATCTGCCCCAGAAGACAAATGATACAGCGCAGTTTGGCTTTCCCAACACACCAGAAATTTTTACAACAGTGGTATACCTTGTCTACAGAGCTTTTGAAGATCTGAGTCATAGATACTTCTTGCTGTCTAATTGTTGAGCAGTCTGACCACCAAAATTATGGCTATGAATTCTACCAGCTGTCTAGATGCTGATGTATTTTAGTGTTGTCAGCATTAAGACTGAAGGTATGGCTCTGTCTTCATCTCTGAAGGGCAGATATCCAAAAAAGGAAGGTTGTAGGTACCTTGCTCAATGAAGTCTTAAATAAGCAGCCTGCAAGGAAAGAGACTAGAGCTCTAAAAGTGAAAAGGATTAGCACTCTGGAGCATGCAAGGTCACATGACACATTACTATGTTTAGGACAAAGGATGCGCTAAGCATGTGCTTCAGATACTTAATACACAGTAACAATCTATTTTAAGGAAACATGTTGTCATTATTTTCTACACTTAGGACCCAGTCAGAGTGCACTAAAGATAAAGAAAAAATGTTCATGAACTTTGAAGGGCTTTGGATCAGGCTCTCACAGGACAGCAAACATCAAAAAACAGGTCACGTTGTGTTTTGCCCAGTGCCAAGGACTGCTTCCTTTTTTAAGACTTTTCTGGTATAATAAAGTCATAGACAGCATCCTGGGAATTAATTTGCCCCTTTTCTAAAACCAGACAGTCTACTATATAATGTAAATGACACTTTCAGAGCCTGTAATGGCTTTCATACTTTGTTATAAATCAGTCACTGCTGAGATGCCAGGAAGGTTATAAAGAACTCTGCAGTGTTGCAAAGCCTTGAGATGTGTTGATGTGTAGAGCAAACAAGAGCACTGTTGCAGTGTTTTTTCCTGAATCAAAGCAGTGTTTTATTTTCACATCTTAACCTACCTTAACTTCTTTACCAAGAGAGAAGGAATGGGAAATGCATAATTAAAATCTTCTGCCTTTAATATCACTGAAAATTTAGGGAAAAAGACATTGAACATATCCCTCTCTATGCTATCTGTATTTTTGTCAAGTTTCCTCATATCTGCAAAGCAACAATGTTCAGAAGAATCCTAAGGCAACACCTCAGAAACATTTTACCTAAAGTTGCAATGGCTAGTTGTGTTATAACATAAGTCTGAAAAAATTCTTCCCACATCAAGCAACATTTCATGCCAGGTTTATGTAACCTTTGTAGTATGTACCCTCCACATATCATTGTTTGTCTGGAGACTATTAAAGCAAACCTTGTAGGGAATTCTGGTAACCCTATTAAAGCAAGAGAGGGGAAGATATCACAGAATCACAGAACGCTTTGTTGTGATGAATCTCATTTTGCTGTTTTAGCCCTGCCATATGCTCAGTTCAAGGAAATATGGTACTGCTTCATTGCAGTTGTACAAAGAGGAATTTTTAGGTTATTTAACTTTGAAGACTTTCCAGACTAAAATAAAATATATGTTTTTCTCCATTTTGACATAAATGCACACCCACATGTGAGAAAGTATATCCCACAGCAAGATACATTTATAGAAAAGCTAGCTATGCATATTGTGTTGCATCAACAATTGTATCAGTAGAAACAAAAAAAATCAAGTTCACATCCATGTTTTTCCTGTATCCAATTGTTCCCTGACTTGGACAGAATGACAGTTTGTAGCACTTGCTAAAACCATACTTTGCTTGATGTCAAAGAGAATTGCCTTATGCAATAAAAATACGTTTTAAGAAAATCTTGACAGTATAATTTAGGAGTAAAAAAAATTTGTAAGCCTCTTGCATCCATCTTCACCTTGGAAAACAAACAAACAAACCAGTAGCTGCTTATGATAATAGTTCCTAAAATAGAAAATTTAATATCAACTCAGAATAAATTTGGCCTGAAATAGAAACAGCTACACTTGTGCAGGAAGCAACTTAGATCTCAGGCTTGCTCCATGAGGTTTCAGGTTTTGCTAGGCAACTGTACAGCCACCTTTTAAATTTTAAAGGCATTGCATCTATTGTCTGTGGGAGTAGAAAAATAAATGTTCCGCATCACTTGTCTACCTGGGAGAAGCTTTATGCTGAGAAATTAGATATGTATGTGTGGTCAGTTTATAGTAGTAATGGAAGTAATGGAAAATGTGGAGAGAATTAAGATGGGTGCTTTCAGCAAAGAAAAAACTTTGTACAAAGCAGATTGGACAACCCAGTGTAAATTAAGAAGAACAGTTAATTTAGTATATGGCATAGCAGTCTGCAGCACTTCTAGCTCAGTATTAGTGAAACGTTTCTACTAGTTATGAAAAATAACATTTTCTAATTACAATTAATGTAAGTAAAATTACATTACAAACTTTAGAGATGTGCACATGTCTGCAGCATAAGATTCAATCTCTTGCAAAGGACTCATGTTTTAATCTCTAAATTACACACATATTGGTAATGGTAGGATCAGATCCTCTTTCCAAAGATGTTGGTGGTGTTTGTTTTGGTATTAATCTTATTGATATTAACAGAGCATTTGCAGGTTCTTATTCAGGACTAGGGCTTTGTTACGTCAGATGATACGAACACACACACACTGGTGGTGTCTCAGTGGTCCCTCATTGAAAGATCCTCAAAATCAGAGTTCTGCAACCTTTTATTTATAATTACATTATTTTTCTTTTGAGTCAGCCTGTTCCTCAAGCCAGAAATAATTTGATTTTTAGGAGGTAAGATCTGAACCATAATTGGAAGATGTGTCAGTAATATTCTTCCTCACATTAATGCTGGTGAATATCTAAGACCAGATATACAATGTCATAATGTCCATTAATGAGAATATTTTCTTCAGAACAAGTTAATTCCAGAAATTGCGTAATGCTGACTTATACTTCACATTTTTACTAACTCTATTTCTTAGTTGTTTCAGTAGGGGAGTTATTAACTGAACTCCAACATTAGTTTTCATCATTCTTTCCCTGATTTTACTCTACCTGTAGGAATAAACCACTTAAATGTTAGAACAATATACTACAGTTTTGGTTTGTAAGTTTGTTTAAAAGCAAAACCAAAGCACAACTGTCCCTGGGAAAGTAAATGTTGCAGCTTATTCCCAGAATAAACAGAGAACCTGGGAGAGCAAAGCTTTATGTTCCTTTGACCAAGAAAAGGGAGGAAATTCCTTTTCTTTTCTATTCCATTCTATTCCATTCTATTCCATTCTATTCCATTCTATTCCATTCCATTCCATTCCATTCCATTCCATTCTATTCTATTCTATTCTATTCTATTCTATTCTATTCTATTCTATTCTATTCTATTCTATTCTATTCTATTCTGCTCTGACAAGCATGAATATTCTCACTCTCCTACAGTGGCAAGTGCAGGAGTGTAGAAACTGGCACTTGCAGCTGGAATACCTGTGTGCCTGAAGACATTGGACTCAAAAAATAGTTTGGTTTCCCAGATAGTCGTGAGATAATGGAGCAAATTTGATCCTGGCACCCACTTCTGAATAATTCCCAACATAATTAGAAAGCTTAGATGAAAGCCTTTCACTTCTACAATTAAATGTCTGCAGGACCAAGCCTTAATAATTACGAAGTGGGAGGAATCAGGCATAGTGTGTGGAAAATGCAAATGCTACAGAAAGTGGCCTGCAGGTAGATGAATTATTTTGGCATGCCTGTTTTAATAATGACTATGGCTGGGAGGCAGCTGCAGGCACCCAGGCCTGCCAGAAGTTTTTTCTGAGTTTTCTGGGACCCACCAGGGAAGTAAACAGGAGGAGGAACCTGGAGAAGAGGTTGAGCCAGAAAATATACAGGAAAGCTGTATGTATCTGTCATTCTCTCAGATGGCCTTCAGACAGGAATCCATAGGAGGCAGCTGCCTTCAAAGCCTTGCAAACCATTTAGAAATAGTTCTCACTGGAGCCCTGCATCACTTCTTTTGGTGTACTTTCAGTGCTCTCAGCTGAAAAAGTATATGGTGTCAAATAATGGCCTGGAATTGACTTAAGTTCTAGAAAAAAATACTGGTAAAATCATACTGTGCTAATTAGTGCTGGGTAAATGTTTAAAGACAGAAGCATAAATAGGGAAATATTCTGTTTATAGTCAAGCATTACAAAATCCACTTAGTATGGCAATTGTGGTAAGGCAAGCCAGCATCGAAGAAGACAGAAACAAAAGGTGGAATTTAACATACAAACTAACTAATCAACAGGGGAGTAACACATTTTAAAGTTTTATAGACTTTCATTATTATCTAAGGGCTTAGACACTCTTTGTCCTATTGTATGATCAATACAAGTGCAAGCTCTGTTTCAGAAATCACAGCAGTGTTTATTTACTTCAAATTCTCATTGCTAAATTTTGGAAGGAACTAATTCTGCACTAATGAGCAAGAAACCTGAAAGGCTTCTTGTTTGTAAATTAGGTTTGGTTTAATCTGCCAGAGCTCAAAGAAAGCAGCTATGACTACTGAGGATGTAGTATAGTTAATGTCAATTTAAGGATTTGAATAATAAAAACATCTACTTATCTTCAGATCCAGATTTTGGGAAACATCACAGCAGCGACTCCCTACAACCAAAGCACAAAGTCTCAAGGACAAAATCTGCCTTCTCAGGCCACGTTAAACAAAGAGCTATCATGAATCACTTATTCTAAGTGCAGACTGTTCTTCTGTAATACTCAGGAGCCTTCCTGAAGGACTGAAGATGATCCCATTGTGTTATATGCTTTGAAAATACATAAAAATGACCATCCTTGTTTCATGACAACCACAACAGGCATCAAGTATGGGAGAGGTATACATAACATATAAGAAAATAATATTTACCACAGGAAATAGTGATTTCAGTACAACAATCAAACCGCTGTCAAGATTGGTTTGGAGGCGTCATGGCGAAAGAGACCACAGGAAAGGTTTTGTGGTGATTATGTGGATCTTTGCTTCTCAGGCAGGATGGCCAACTGTGACAACAACATGGCAAGGGAAACTGGTCTTGTAGACCAGTTTAAACATGGTAAGTTGGCAATGTGCAGGTGTAACCCTCACAGTACTAAATGAGAACTGTGGTGTCCCATTCTGTTCAAGAAGATCTTTATAATATTTACTGAGAGCAATTTCAGCAAGGTAGGAAAGCCAAATGGAGAATTGTGAGGACCAGGACAACAGCATACAGAGTAGCCAAGGAGCTGATACATGAATGGGAGAAGGGCAGAAAGGGGTGGAGAGAAAAGAAGATTCGCTGGTCGGGTTTAGGTAGGTTTGACTCGTGAGCAAAAAGTGCCAAAAGAAATAACCATGAATAGTAAAGGAGAGCTGAAAATTACTTGTGCAAGTGAAGATCCAAGCAAAGGAAAGCAGCCAAGAAATCTCTGTGTATGTCAAAAAGTGAGAGAAGAGAGTTGTAGGAGGGGAAGTCAACAAGAGAATTACACAAGGGAAATTACAAGTACTCTGTCAACTTTCTCTTTGAGGAAAGCCAAAAAATCACATGAAACAAGAGAAGTGGAGTGAGAAGAGGAGGATGTAAAAGAAGGGATGTAAAGATAATAGGAAAACAGCACACTACTGCTAGAAAAAGATGCCCGAGACTTGGGCTGTCCTGAACTGCCCTCTAGCCTGCCCTGCTCCCCAGCTGGGGGCAGACAGGAAGGACATCATGAGCCAGGGCCTACCCCATTAACTCCTTCCCACCTGACCTGGTCACCAGACACCCTTATTTTTGCCACTCTGGCAAGAGGCGAGAAGGACTTAGCAGTTTCCTGAATTTTGTTATTGAAACCTCTCTGAAGTTTGAACTCTCTCCAGAGAGGAAAGCAGTGACTGAATCTCCCACCCACTGCCTTATTTAGCAGGTTCACCTCAGTGATCTTCCTGATGCCCATGAAGCTGGAGAACTCTGAGGCCAAACAAGGAAGGAATTACTAACTCCATAATTTGGAGCTGGGTGTCTCATTTCCATCAGCTTCTGGCTTTAGTAGTCCAAGTCCCTTAAAATAGAGCTACTTCAGGCCTCAGATATCACCTAAAATGGTAGCCTAAATTAGTCCAAGTACAAAAACAATATCCTATTCCCTGGAGGGATTATATCTAAGTCATCAGCCAGAAGTCTTACGCCACTAGTTATGAAAAATACATCTGATTGATAATTATCAAATAATTTAAATGTAACTTGAAAGGTAATATTTGAAGCTTTAAAATGTGCCCTTATTTTAAAAATCAGGATCAGAGTATATGTTGATTTAAAAGAGTAGGAAAAGAGTGATAAAGTGTGTTCTGGAAGTATATTACTATGTTATATATGTTACATAGTTTGGAAGCAGAAGAGACTAACACATGGGGTAGTGTATTATCTTAATACTGCATGGGTCACCATCATGGTAAACAGCACATTTGTCACAGGATAAGACATTTTGTTAAGAATGAGACAAATTCCAGTACCTTCCTTTAGGAAAAATGTAGTGCCCTCTGTTACTCCTTGAGTAATAACTCCTAACTCAAAGCCCTGCAAATAAAAACTTTACAAAGGGGTGAGATGAGATTGATTTGTACTCTACCCATTGCAATTCTGAGGTGGGACTACATGGAGAATATGAACCTGGACCAAGATTACTGGTTTAAACTATTGATGATCCCTGAAGTTAAGGCATCTCAAGTATCTTTGTCCAGAAAATATTTTAAATACAAATCCAACCCAATTCACACCATATATTTTTCTTAAACAGTTCTTAAAGCATTCAATCATTAAGTTTCTAAGTGTCTCCTGTAAAGTACTGAACACTGTCAGTTTTCATGGTCATCAATCATTTCTTCCAGTACAGAAATTCAGAACACTTTCCTCTCTAAGGACCATTAAGGTCAATGAGGAGCAGGAGATGGGTGAAGAGAGAGATACATTCGTGCAGAACTGCCACTGCTGATCTGGGTAACCAGGTACAGAAAATAGGAATCCAACTACTAAAGTGGTCTTTGTGAAACCTGCTGTGGTACCCCTTTCCTATACTACCAGCGTCACAATTTTCTGAAAATATACTGATTTTATTTGATACTCTTAACCCTGTGACTGCTGCATAAAAAGTTTAACCACAGTATCTGCTAAAGCCTCCAAGGCTTCCACAGTGAGTTGAGGGCTTCAGTGCTTCCATTTTTAGTGTATGAATAATGCATATAGCTTTAACATCTCAGAAATCTTATTAACCACCCTGTAATGGGGCTTCTTATTATCAGCACCAAATTTTCTGTGAGGCTTTATGTGCGACAAAAGTAACAATACAGTGTGAAACAGGTACCTCTCTGCTAAAATCAAAAATTACTCAAATTTGGGCAAGTGAACTCTGTAAATACAGAGGGAAAAGAATCTCCCTGCCAGCTTAAGAGAATGCCTATCTTAACAGCTCTGTAATTGCAAAAAATGCCCATCATCCTTCATCTTCTCCCTTCTAAATGTGCTTTCACTCGTGTATTCATTTGTCCGTCCATATGGTGATTTTTGCACGTCTGGTGCTGGGTATGTGTTGCTGATTACCAGCTATTTAAGAAGCAAAGCAAAAAGTTGGTTACCACTATGTGTCTCCAGAAGAAGGAGTGAGTGATCAAAACCCTGGCCTGCAGCTAGACTGTATTTACATAGGAATGTATCACTAAGGTATCTAGCCTATTTTTTATTTACTGTTCTAGAATGGCAGTCAAATGTGGGCAAATTGGAGAAGCTGGAGAGAGGAGTGCTGGGCTGTGCTTTCTGCCATGGCATTGATTCACAGTGGAATCCTACCAGATATGGCTGGCACCATGTGCAGCCACTACTTCTACAAGACAGATTTTTACCCCCTCACACATATACTTACTATTCTGTACCTGGGTACGCATTATGGGCATTATATACTTTTTTATTGGACTCTGGTTTCATGAAGATTAGTTAAATTTTAAGTTCCGTGCTTACAATCCATGGACAAAATATTGTCTGGGAGAATAAAATATGGTTTAAATTTAAATCATTGGAATCTACACATTCAGACATGCTCAGCTAACTACTTCTAGTCCTTATTAGCTCTATCAGTGAATAAACAATCTTTGCTGTAGACAGTACCAGGACACAAGAGAATGGAAAATACTGTAAGGAAATAATTTTCATCAAGAGAAGAAAATACAAACAAATTATTTCCACATCCAAGTGATCTGTTGATAAAAGGTCACCCTGTATAAACCACAGTTTGAGCACTGGCATCTGCCTCAGTAGAGCTTATCTTCATTAAAGTCAGTGAGGCTTCTCAGGAGTAGACCACAGTACCGATTTAAACAGCCTTGAAAGCAGCTGAAGGCTGCTCCTTGGAGCATTCAAAGCATTAGCTGTTGGCATTCTCGGAACAAAGATGATTCTTTCAAACTTCCATTGATAAATCATACTTCCGTGGAAAAAGTTTATTAGCCTTTCGGATACATTTTCATGTTGACATATGGTTGTATTTGTTTAAGCAGTTTTCCTGCCATTCTTCAAATAATACATAGAATCCAACAGACTGCTTCCTGTTACACATCTGTCATTGACGTGGGTTCTAGGATGGCATTAGGAAACACTTAGGATGGCATTAGGTAAAGGTCTTGATAAATAAATTTTTTGCACTGAGATAGGCAAAGGTCTAGATTAATCAATTTTTAATGTTATGTATCCATTTGTTATATAATTTTAATTACTATCAATATAGTATCAATCCATTACTCAGCAAGGGAGCTGTCAGGAGCATATGAACAGATTAATTAATTTTCTATGGCATTTCCAATATTTGGCATAATTATTCACAAAAATACTATAGAAGAAAGACAAGCAAGTAGATTCATGTCAGTCAGAGGAGGGAGAAACTCAGTAAAACATTTTCCTAGTAACACATTAAAATACACATATATTAACATTAACACAAGCCTTTGAAGAACTGACACCATATATACACGGTGACTTTCCAAAAATTGATCTCTGCATAAGACCAATGGCAGAGGGTCATGATGGGAATTTTGTTGATATAAGGTTTGCAGAACTCCAGTTTTCATCTAGTTTAATCTCTGTTGATGAAAGTATAAAATCATTTGTGTTTCCACTCTTTGCATGCAAAATATGTCCAAAATGTTGTTATATATTGCTTTGACAAAGCGTGTCACATGACCATTAAGTTCTTAGACAAACCGAAGTTTGCTGTCCATGCACTTATTGAGAAGAGCATCATTTGTAGCAACTTTGGGAGTGCTTACACACATGCTTAATTTTCTGCTGTGAGTGGCCCCACTGAATCCAATGAAGGTATTCTCATCAGCAGAGTCAAACATGCACAGAAATGTAGGTGATAATAGTTATCCAGCCTGCAGTTAGATTCAGACAAGAATTGAAGGGGGTTTGGGTCAAGTTTAGGACTCAGGCATCAAAAGATATCATGCTTTCTAGTCAGAAATAGTTTTTGACTTACATTTCTGACTTTCAGCTCAGAAATGTATTTGCAACAACACTGAGTACTGCTTTCGTGTTCTCTGCATCTCCTCAAGGAAAATATTTAGCAAGACCTTTATGAAGATAAATGACATGATTTTCAAAGACACAGAGGGGAAAGGGAAAGTGTTTTTTCCATTATAAAAAAGGGAAAGAATTTCTAAAGGATTCTCTGTGCTGAGAATGAAATTATAAAAGTTTGGTTTTGCAAGGAGATAAGACTTCCCCCAATTTTGGGGGGAGGAAAAGATGCTTAGGCCTTCATAAAGCTAGGATATTTGTGACTTGTCCCAGTGGAAGCTGAAAGAAGAAGAGTAGAATCTTGTGTAGAATTTCTTATCCCCTGACTCTACGCCTACAACAAACCACTGCGGTGCATGCGTGCCTCCGTGTGGGATCCTATCAATTTATTACATAGCTAAGAAAATGTGAGGCACTGGAAGAATAAATTGCAAGCCTCAAGGCATGCTTAGAGATCTTAAATTAGCAAAACCAAATTTAAAAATAGCTCCAGATATGGAGCACACGGCTGGCTCATCATGACAGCTTTCATGAGAGCAACTCCACTGAAATAAATGAGAAATAAATAAGACCACTGAAATAAATAAGACCAGTGCATATAAGATGCAATCAGAAATATCTACCACCCGCTTCACCCATGCCCAACCACAAAATTAGATCAATGGCTGTGTTAGTGAAAAATATTTATGTAGAAGCAAACTGTTGAAATTCAAAATAACATTTAGAAATTAATCAAAATATTCAGGATAGTTACTCTATTCTCTTGAAAAAAATCCAATCTTCATTCTTGCCATAAAATATTTTATTAGTTGGAAATTTCAGTGGAAGCAGGGGTACCTGTAAAAAATCCTAAATTTACAAACTTAGAAGATTTGTAGTACAGGAAGAAGCCAGTTTTATCCTCCTCCAGAGAATCCATCATTTTTGATAGAATTAAATTTAAAAGTTGATGGGTAGGAGAAAGATAGAAATCAGGGACGTATAGCTTTTCCTAAGATAAGTGTTTACTTATTCATCAGTGAGCTTTCCAATTTAATGAAGAATTATATCCTCAAGTTCATCTTGTTCACATGGAACCACAGAAAATTAGAAGTGGAAGGGATTTGCAGAGACTGTTTCCCTGCTCTGTAGTACAAACAGGTAGACCAACATAATTAAAAAAAAAAAAGAGTATCCTTTTCTTAAAATTGCCATCTGCTGAAAAAACATGAAGCAGTGTCCCTTGGGTACAGAGGCAGGAAGGAGAGGAAAGTGGGAGATTCATGAAAAGGTGTCAAGAAGACCACAAAGCAGAGAGCAGCAGCTCTTTTTTGCCTGGAAGTGAGGATGGGTTGTGACCACTGGCTGTGACCGCTTATGGGAAGCAGAGAGCTGGTAACTAACGTTAAGCATAGGCATGTAGCAATTCTTCCTGGGGAGGAATTAATGTTTCCAATGCAAGGTGTCACATGGAAGCAAATTATCCAGAAGTCACTCACACTTACAAAAAGCTAGAGGAGAACTATTTTTGTATATCTGGTTTTTATTCAAATTGCTATAGTCCTTTTCTGCTTAATTGTAATACAAATCTTACTTGCTTCAGTTTAAATCTATTGTTTTTTATTCCATCTGTGCCTCCAGTCTTTCCTGATGAGTATTCTCACTGCTGGGTTCATTTTAATTGGTCTTCATGTCTCTTGAACCATGGATATGAAGTATGGCCTTGTATCCAGTTTTTCATAGTGCTGTCTATTAGTCCCAGTGAGAATAAATTTTCTTAGCTGGATTGTAGGAGCATGTAATGAAACAATTTCACAACATACAAGACATCTACTACTTTCTCCCACTCACAAAGCATATTATCTTGTCCTAGAAGGAGGTTACAGACATCTGGTGTGATTTGTTCTTGAAAAATCTTTTTTTCCCTCATTATCTGCTAACTCTCACCCATGCTTTGCTTATTTATTCCAGAATTTTCAAGGAAGATAAAGTTACGTGACTAGAGTCAAAACTTTGTCTCTCCCTTTTCCCCTTTTTCAAGGATTACTACATCTAGACTTTTCCATCCTTTCACAAGCTTACCCATCATCCATAGTTTTTCAGATCACCAATCTCTGTCCTGAAACAGCATTTCTCCATTCTCAGGCTAGTGTAACTCATCTGAGAACTGCTAACCAATTTGAAAATACCTTAAAGAAACTAAATTGAGCACCTAAACTTTTAATCCAAAATCTAGCCTGGTTTTGTATTCTTTTTACTTTCATATTATTTATGAGTTGACTGTTTATGGTTAGACTTTCAAAAAGATATTAACCACTTCAGACTTCTTTCCTTCATCCATTAATACCAGTGATCCATTGTTGAATAGCTGGCAAATATATTGTCTTCCTCTTAAGATTTAGCAAACTTTTAAAATTAAGTAGTTTTAGGTTTTCTTATCCTTTCTTTTTGCATACCCTTTCATATTCTTACATTTTTCCTTTGTACTCTACAATTATCTATCTTTGGAATACATCCTTCAAATCTGATGTTGTTTCTGCTTTACCTACACTTTCCCTTTTTTCCTGTGAGGCCATCGCAGAGGTATCAGTGTAGGCTGCTTTCCATTCCTCTCATTGGGACAGTCAGCATTCGCGGTTCTGGTGTTACTGCTTCCTGGAACAGTCAGTTTCCCTAAGTCTGGTCTATCCAGCAGCTTCACTCATTGAGGAGAAGTTGAAAATCATCATAGCTGTTCCGATATTTTAATACTTCTCTATTCTTTTTTCACTTGACACATTTAAGACCACATCCAGAGGTGGAGGAAAATCAAGGATATTGTACTTTTGATTCTGGATGGGGAAACAATCTCTAATTATACTCATGAACAGGGAGAAATTTTTAATTCTTTCCAATTTTCTAAAAACAGGTAAGCATGGAAACACTTTCACCATTAAAAAATAATAAAATACATTGTGAATATTTACCTTAAATCATTGGAGTATTTATTTTGCTCAGCAATGAAGTTTATAATATCTCAAACCAATTGACCATTGATGTCAATAACAATGCTTCACGTAAATATGAGATAAGAGCTCATTTTGGTAAACATGTCATCTCCTACAAGTCTGTTAAATTTTAAACTTTTATTTTATCAGAGAAGAGCATGAAAAACTGTTCCTCAAGAACAAAATGAAACAAAACTGAATTTTATACCAGTTCCATGATAATAGTAGAATTTCTTTGCGCAGATCTTGAACTTTCAGGCAATTTCTGTGTTTTAGAAAAACATGTTAATGTACAAGATTTGATATTCATTTTCATGGAGAAACTGAGAGACTGAATGACACTACAAGTGTTACAGTGGTGACTGAAGCACAAAGAGTGTTTTATACATAGAATATCTAAATTCTCTGGTGGTAGTGCTAACAAGATCTATTTTTTTTTAATTTTTGACAATTTTTTTCACAGAGTCTTGTGAAATTAACATTTTATTATGGCTAAAACTGTAAAGCCTTGGAATAGGATTCTGTTCATAAAGCTTCACTTTTGTAAATGGATTTTAAAAATTCTCCTAGCACCAGCTGATGTACCCTGACAAATACAAGAACTGTCGATGGTTGGTTTTGTTAAGAGTACCATGGATATGTGCCATATATGCTTTTACAAGACAAAAAAAACCCAAACAAACACACAAACAAAAAAGGAAGTTGTTTCTAAATATTCCTAAATAGTCTTCAGCATATCTGTTTACATTCCAGTGTGGCACGCATGACTCCCGAGTGTGGGCCATATGGTTTTCTGCTTCCTCTTAATAGCAAAAAAAAAAAAAAAAAGTAAAAGTATATCCTTCTGGGACCACCGTAAAGGAGTGGGAAGAAAAACTTGAGAAATATAGAGTTATTTTTCTTCAGAGATGCTCAGCTATACCGGGTCATAATTAAATCAGCAGAGAGTGATATCTCTGGAACACCCGTTCTAAGTCAGACTGGTATTAATCATCTCCAAGGTGATCCCAGTTACTATGGGAACTATGATATTTGTTTGTGTTCTTAGCACTGGCTGGTTGCCCAAGTTTGGCAGCCTCCTTATAGTAATCCAGCAGATTAGAAATGTTAAGTCTCCATCATGAATTTTTCATTACTGCTGTCAGTATGAATCTGTCCTTTACAGAAATAATTACTAATTAATAAATCCTACTCTGTGTTCAGATGGTAAAGGTTGTCTATGCTAAACCTGCCCTATTGTAATCAAGCTGTTTAAACCCTTTTGGATTTTGTCAAGCAAAAAAAGCATCATTTTTTCACTTGCTAAACTCTTCTTTGAAAAATATGTAAACTCCTTGCCATTCCTTTTTTCCTGTGACTTTTAGAAATATTTATTAAAAGAAGATGGATCATCTTGAATGGAGGCTTGACTCAGATAGATCATCCCCTCTTGTTTATTTAATTTCTGTTCTCCCACTGCTCCAGAGAATTTCTCTGGTTAATGAAAGAGTGTCTGAAGATACAAGTGTACACTTGGACCAGCTCTAGCACCCTTGTCCTCTCCCAGAGCCGAGTGAGATCTGGCTCTGTCCTCACCACCCACCTGGGGGAGGCAGGGTCTGTCCTGCACCCCACACAGGTCCCCACCACCCTGGGTGCCCAGCAGGGGCAGTCCCCAGCAGCCCTCTGGGTGGTTCTGCTGACTCCAGAAGGATTCATCATGCCTCAACCATGGAGAAAATGCCTGAAATTCATTAGATCCCATAAAACCAATGCAGAACAGCAAAAGACATGAGTGGACTGTCCCGGGAGTGGGAAGGCAAGGGAGAAAGTGGGAGAAATATCCTAAAATTACCAGTGAACCCCAAAAGTAATTTAGCACCCTGGAAAAAATCTTGTGATCCTTGACTGTGTGCTAAAAAAGATAACACACAAAAACCTGGATGAATTATTGAAAATGCAATTGAAAGAGGGGAAAGGAAAACAAACCACTAGCTAGAGAGCATTTCATTTTCCTGCTTCAGTGACTATCTTTCCTCTGTGTAGTTGCCATGCTTTCCTTCCCTTTTTTATTTTGACAGGAGGAAAGCAGACAGCCCTTATAAAGTCAGTTCCATTTGAATTATGCAGAAAATCTGACCTCACTTCACTATGAAGCAATACAAACTCTCAAAGATACCTCTATTGCAATGGTGAGATATGGGGGTATCACAGTACCTGGTATTCATACACTTTTTTTTTTCCTACAAAGACATGCTTATCCTGAAGATGTTGCAACCACCCTGCCTTTCTCTTTTCTATCTTCTTTCTTTTTTCCTTTAAAGGGTCTGTTTCAGCACCCGTATCTAAACCTTACTCCAGCCTTTCATTTGATCTGAGCCAGGAACAGAAGTTCAGGGGGCTCACTATGAAGAATTTTTGCAGAAATGGGACCTCAGTGATAATACTAGAGAGCAGTCCAGACCTCTAACAGGATGGCAAAAGAAATAAGAGAACAATATACAGGAGCTGGGTACGACAAGCTTGGAAGCAGAATTTGGAATGCTCTAGAGGAGGGTGTTTCTAGGTGAAGTGGAAATTTTCATCTGAACTTTGTTGCTGATGTTTTGGTTTAGCCAAACAAATTCATTGCCAGCATTAATTTGTGCTGTGGAATTTGCATCTCCATTTTAAACAGTGCTGTCTTCCAAAATGTTATCTAAACACAAGATGTGAGAATGCTAAGGAAGAATTAGTCAAGTGTTTAGAAGCAACTGAAAGAAAATTTTTAAGTTTGAGTGTTTGAAAACCTGTACTAGCAGGTTAATGAACCTAAACAACCTGTATCACCTGAAAAAACTCACCTACGGGAATCCCAGAAATATGGTGTTAGAAGTGGGAATGATTTATACTATGCTAGAAACTCTTCAAAGTATGACTATTCCACTATACACTTTGAATACAATGCAGAGATTTTATCACAACATAATTAAAATTGATGTATTCAATAAGAACGAAGACAAAGAATTTCATTCAAAAATGAGACCCAAAAACGAATCTATAAAAGAATTCTTGTGAAAACTTGAGAATACATTTATCATTATTCTGTAGAAATAATAAAATAGAAATTAGAAAGGAGAAATTTTCATCCAAAATAAACTTTTCAGTTTCTTAACAAAGGATAAATTTGTCAAAGCATCTGATATTGAAAATTTGGCACAGTAAGTCTCTCCATTCTGCCACACCTTTCTGAATATTTTAATGCTGAAATATGTGAAGTGACGTTCAGTAAGAATCACTGCAAATGTTTACATCAGTTTTGCAGAATCACAGAAAAAACATAATCATTTACAATTTCAGAGACACAGGGAAAATAACTGGTGAATTAATTGACAAAAATATTGCCCACCAAAACTTTTACGCTATTTGAAGAGACAATAAATACTATCGGAGTTCTGAGAATATTGTTTCTTTGCATATCACAGAGAACTGAAATAAATTACCATCAAAACAATAGATCTATTACCAGAAGTAGACAACGTTATGAAGTTTCTAAGTACATAATTTACACTTCTCCAGCTATCTCTGCCAATTATTACGGAGGTTGTTCTTTACTCCTATAAAATATTCATCAGGAATATTTTTTTCTGTTGTCAAACATTCACAATTGTAATCTTTCTTTTTTTGTTGTTTTCCATTAAAATAGACTTTTATCAAAACAAGTTTGATTTAATTTGCCTTGTTCCTTGGAGACAGAGATTTCCAAAGATGAAAAAAGCAATAGCCACAGAGGCAGACACATAATCCAAGTTCCTGACCTAGTCCTATCGTTAATCAAATGTTCTGGCACACTGCATCTCACTTTAGATGTAAAAAATAAGAACTTTTGACATTCTTAACTTGGAAAGGCAAGTCATCCTCGTAGTCACAATTCACTGAACTTCGTGCTGACAACAGCTCAGTGCTTAACTACAAGTACCAAAGAAATGCCAAAGGTTTATACCAATTACCAAATTACATCAGTACTTCAGTCCAGTTGTAGCTACTTTAAATTTAGATACAATATATGAGTCAGACATGTAGATATGATCAAGCTAAAATTAATTAAGATCCTTAGTCACACTGAGTATGCCATAAATCAAAGCAAAAGTTAAAAAGAACAACAAACTCATTTTCAGGTTCCTCTGAGTAGATGCCACAAAATACAATTCAGGAATTTGGGTTATTCTCTGCTCACCCTACCATATTTTATGCATTTGTTCAGTAAAATACTCAGAGAGATTCGAAACTCATTTAAGAGGAAATCCTTCCTCATCAAAAATAAAAGAGCACATTACATGAATAACGATGAGACTGAAATTAGCTCTTGTTCCTTAGAGGAGCACCAGCTCTGTCTAGGTTAGAGGTAGTTACAGAAGAAAGGAGGTTCTGGTGCCACAACTGTTTTTTTTTAATTAATGTTGTCCACAGTGGGTGGCAAGGCACTCTGAGGAACAGCACCCTTTTCCCAGGACTTCTTCAGGGAAAGAAGCTGCTTTGAAGGGGATGATAGCTAAACTGTCTAATCCTTTCATAATGAATTTAGTACTTATGAAATGTATCAGATCAAAGGGTCTTCAGAACTGTCTACCTGCATCATAAGTATGGTCAAACTTCCCCACAGGAATCTGTCAGTGTGCCTTCCTTCTCAGAAAAAAGCATCTTTAAAGATAACAGGACAGTTCAGCCTTTGCATTCAGCCACACTTTCTTACCACTGCCATCTACAGAGGTAGTCAGCCTAGCTCCTGCAGCTTGCATAAGGGACGCCGCAGCTTCCAGTAGTGTTTGAATAGCAAAACTAGGACTGCGTGATAACCATAAAATTTAGTACACCAAATTTTTGAAATCTGTTCTAGTGGCTAATGCAGTTATACCAGGGAAATATTTGTAAAAACTAGGTTTTGGTTTCATAAATGCATAAATGTTTGGGAGTTACTGTTCTTCATAAATGCCAGTATCTATACATACAGAAAAATCTTGTCTACAAGTAAGATTATTCAGTATTTGCTTTTCATTGCTCTTCTGTTTAAAAAGCTTCTGTCACCTAAGCAGACAACAAAGGAAATATTATGAAATGTAGGGTTGCAGTTTCTAAAGGCATCTGAGCAGTTAACTGTTTGACTGACACAGGAATTTACAAATTCTCATGAGCTCTAATAAGAACATCAGCTTGAATGAGCACTCAGATGTCTCAGCTATTGTATAACAACCAGTGATGTAAAGAAAAATCAGGTTGCAAAAGATCCTTTAGGACTAAACACAAAGGTGCAAACAGAATTTAATTGGGACTAGCCTACTTTTGGAGAAGTAATGGCTAACCAGGTTTTTCTCTGTTTTTTTTTCTTTTCCAAATCAATATTTTACAATAAAATCATATTTTATGAAACAGGTAATATACCTCATTGCAGGAAGCAGGTTTTAAAGATAAAAGCTGAAAACTGAAAGTGGAATATTATTTAAATCCTATCAGGAAGCTGGTAGTGTTTGTATGTGTGCAGGGCTTTTGGTGGGAGGGGAAGGAGGAGTTATGCTTTAGCATAGCTGTTTATGACAGAAAGTTAACATAAGATTTGCTTTTCCTACTGTATTTTTATCATCCAAGAACTGAAAAGATAGATAGATATGTAATTTCAGCTCCATAAGTGGAACTGTGCTGAAAAAGTATCAAATGGAAAATTAACCCCACATAAGCAACCGTGCTAGAAATAAAAATAAAACTATTAAATGCTCTGCACGTGCAGTAAGACAGGTCAGATATCAGTCTTTCATTGTGATTACTTTCCTCCCCAGGGATACCTCATTTGCAGTGCTCAGCAAAGACCAGCACTGCATTACAATTAATGTCAATTTGATGAAGTAGAAAAATTAAACTGAAGACAGCCTGGTGAATTCAGCTGCCTGCTTCACCTGATGCGAGGTGCTCACCCTAGGAGGTGGCTACCATGTCCCAGCTCTTCACACAACGGCCTCGACAGCAATGCCCGCTCTCTGTAATGACATGAAGCTGCACATTTCAACATGTGAAGTACTTCTGCAGGTGAACAGGTCATGTTTCAACATCAGCGAATTTATAGTTTTATTTGACCTTAGGCAAAATATGAGGTTGTATCTACCTCTCTCATCCTTGCTGTCTGGAAGGAGAAGAGGGCTGAGAAACATTTCTTGTAGAAAATCTTATGCAATGCTTACCTTCCAGGATTAATTTTTTGAACAGCAGTATGCTGTTGTTTGAGGAAAGAACTCAAAGACTTGGTTAAATAAATTAAAACTCTCACCATTAATTTTATTATTGAATTTGGTATATTTGTTTATAGCCAATATTGGCATTATGTATATTGGCTTATAGTTTAAGGTTATATCCTAATAATCAATAATATATAGCTAGCTTTATTTTGTACATTTTTTCAGTAAAGCTGTAACCAGAGGTAGCAATGGAAGAGGCAGTGTCATAGCTGAAGAAATCTGTTTCCACTGTCACTGTAGCAGTGTAGGTCACTCGAAATCCTAGTAAAAAATGGAGAGTTATGGCCTACATACAGTTTGTCACTACACTTACAGATGGATAAAGCCAATGTATTTCTGCTAGGTGGACAGAATTCTTGGCCCCTTGTTATCCTCAATGGTTAGACTATCACATATCCTCTGAATTCTAAAAAGTTTTAAATTCCCACATTGCCTAATTAGGGAAAGTAATTCCCCAAGGTTCTCTTACCTACCAGCAGAGAGAAATAGGTTCCTCCAGAAGGTATTGGGCTTTTAGATATAGTGGATCACCTACTGTAGGAATTCTTGCTTGTTTGTTTGTTTGTTTATTAAAGGTAAAGAAGTCACTGGGCAACTTAACCTCACTTTCAAGTTTGTTTCAAGAATGGCTGATATCTGTGTATACGTTTACATGGAAGGGAAAGGAAAAGATTTCACTTTCCTTTGCATAACTAATAAATTGCAATAGTTTTATATTACAGTGCATGTCAACTAACTTCCGTGTCTATCAGTAAGATGTATCTTGACAAACTTGTGAATGTTTGTCAAGAAAGGTAACCATCAAATCTGACTTTTCTAACCCCCATGGATCATTTGTGAAATGATGGACAGAATTATTGGTCAGTTGGGATCCAAGTCTTCTTTTCATTATAATATAATTTATCCCCACATTTCAGCACTCTTATGACAGAGCTATGTTCAGGGACATTTGAATAAATAAAAATCAGGCTGAACGCTACTAATAAGGGAATGTTGTCAGAGTGATAACAATGCAGTAATGGCAGAGATCATCCAGAGAAATGAATAACGTAATAGCTCGCTTTTTCTTTTAATTGCTTTTCCTTTTACTGAAAGATTAAGGCTCTGCTTTCCATCCAAATCTTTTCACAAGTAATTATTGGTTGCAAATTTCTGTCAGAAGTTAATATTCTTCCATGGTCCTCAAACCAAAGTAGGCAACAGAACATTAGGTCTGGCATTTCTAATTACAACTCTAATTATATAAAACCTTTTTGCCCAAAACAGCAAGAAACAGTTCCTGCTGCTTAATGGGAGTAGAGCTCTCACCAGTCAACATTCTGGTAGAGTATTCATCTATGAAAAAGTCAATTGCTGCATGCTACCCACTGCCAACTGTTACCCACAGATAGCTTGAGTGGCAAAATCCATCTAGCACTGTATGATCCTTCCAGCTTTCTTTAAAATTCCACCTCAGTATGGTGCTTTTCTTTTTTTATCAGTATGTTATCAACAATAAACTACTATCAGAAGCAACAGGGAATAGCTGCTGCAAGCCAGCAAGTTCCAGTGTTCTTCATACTATCACACGTGTTCTGTATCACTTTATTACTATTTCTTCATTTTATAGCCTGCGAGGCCACTGGCTGCTGATGCTGCTCACAGCTAAATACTATAAAGTGTTACTCACCAATGCAAAACCTTTCATACAAAATAAAGGAAGAGGAACAGAACAAAACTAAACAAATACCCAGAACACAAAGCTAGGATGCCCAAAGATGGAATAGCTTGAGCTGCACGGGCAGGAGGGGAGCAGGGGAGGTGTCTAATGATGCACCCTTTTCCACATTGTGTTTTGCCTCCTCTAACTACCCGAAGAAATACATAGCCCTACAGGACAGAGACATTGGCAAACACAATCATAAACAGGGTTTCCTCCACAACTTTTTTTTTTTTTTAAATCAGATGTAAAAGAATCTGTGAGGTCATATGAGTAGAAAACAAAAAGAAAAGGTAAATGTTTCCTGGTAAAAATAGCTTTCTGCCTTTGGGAAATGCCAAACAACTGGCCAGGGAAGAAACAAACCTTCCCAGCACAGCAGCCTCTGTAGCAACTAGCAAAAATGGGGACAATTTTATGCTCTTTATGTGCAATGTTTGGATGTATGTGAACTGCATCAAGCTCTCCTCTGAAGTGAGCACAAAGAGAAAAGACCAAAGTCTTGCCTAGGTGATTGCATCAGCCTGTAATATTAGCCAGGTATAGACCAAACAAACTCTTGCAAAGGACAGAAGTGTTGTTAATAGCGTCTTTACTATAAGCAGGCACCTCAGATAAAGAGCCAGAGGAAATCTTCCCACCTGCTCATGCAGAGTTTATGCTGAAATTCTGGAGCACAGCTTGGATAGCAAAACTTGACCAAGAGCTAACTTTTTAAGGTATTTAGGTGCTTGTCTCCCATTGCTGCCTTAAAAAATCTACAGTAGACACCGTAAATTTGGCTTCACCCATATAAAGGCAATTTTGATTCCTGTGCTTATATGACATCAGATCTGTGGGCACATTTCCAGTGGTATGTCTGTTATTTCCAGCTGTATTCCCAGAGGCTCAGTACTGTAGAAAGGCTTCTGATAAAAACTGCTGATAAAATGGAAAAGATTCCATTGCAGTTGTGCTGTAGCACTTCCGCATCAAACATCCTTCCACGGACTAAGAACAGACCTTCAGCCTCTGCTGGGAATAACAAAAGTATAGCCCCAAGTCTGTGTCTTACCAGCATAAATCTTTGTGTTTGAGCCACTAAATTTTCATTTTCATAGAGGTTGCAGAAGTAGTGCAAAATGTTCCTTTGTTTGAGAAAAACAAAACAAAACAAAACACAGAGAAAGAGATAAATAACACATTCTTTCTTGAGATTAGTGGTTAGGATGCTACAGATGCTGCCTTATCATGAGTAAGAAAATTGGCAAGTAAAGTCAGCAATTAGATAGGAGATCAGTGCATGCATCCAGCTAAGCTATGGGGTCACTGGTGGAGAAGCACACACAAACACTGAAGGACAGCAGTGAGAGGGAGCCTTCAAGAAAGGAACCCAGCGGCTCCATTCCCAACAGACAGAAAGGCAATTCACCATGGGAAGGGCTGATCAATTTGCCACCAGTCAGCTAATCGCATCGTTCCTTACCCAGATCTCAAATACTTCTGCCTTGACTGACAGGCTGAAGCTGGTTTCTCCCCATTTTAGGATCTCACCAGAATTCCTCACTTGTGCTAGTCATGAGAACAAGGTGTCAAAGTCATGCATATGCTTAATAGAGAGGAACTGTCCCTGTTAGCTCATTCAAGCATTCTTTCTCTTCACCTTCTAATCTTCCATTTATTGAAAAAATAATAATTATGCTTCTCCCTCATTCTTGTGACTTTTGCTTCTCCAGCCTATAGGAGAATCAGCCCCAGGTAGGTGACTACTTGCAGGCAACACCACCCTGAGGGGGTTTGCCTCTGGGTCCTGCAAGAGCATATGACCACTGCAGGGCTCTACCGTGCAGGAAAGCAGTCCTCCTTCTGTGCTTCGCTTTGGGATGTGTTTGCTGTTACATCCCCCCAAATGATGACAGTAGCCTCCTTCTGTAAATAGTGCTTTCTTGCATTCTGTATTTGGAGGGGAGAACAAAATACAATTTCACTTATCCTGTAAGTTATATTGCTTGCATAAGAACCATCCTTTCCAATGTTGGTTGCCCCAAGAGTCAGCACATACGTAATCCTCCCTGCCCCAGGATCTCTCAACTATTTTTACTGTCTGTGTGCTGTCTCTGTGTGGTATTGTTTTCCCCATCCATGGCGGGGTTGAAGGCTCTGCTGCCGCCTGCAAGGCGGGATGGCACTCTGTGTGGGTAAGAAAGTATATTTAGCCACCAAGCAGCAGTTGTTTAGGAGCCACTCTGTCTGTCAAGTGCAAAGGAGAGCCAGGTTTCAGGGCAGTATAGACAGAAATGTCAGTGAATGCATCTATTTAAGGGTGCTTACTCCACTCGCATCAGCCACCAGCTCCAGCTAAAGCAGACATTTGACTTGTGAGGTAGGACAGGCAGAACAGATCCCCTTGTTTCCTCAGGATGTGGCCCCTTTGCAGATTGGCATGCTTGTGTATACTTGTTGTGTTTATCAAGAATGCATCATGGCAGCCTCCAAGGGTCACACCTCTGACCCAGGCAGAATTTACCCCACAAAATGTTACAAGCATACAAGTCCATAGGGTCCCTGCAGGTTCCTGCATACCAGGTAGTGTTAAGCCAAATACTGAGCCACCTCATCTGAAAATGAGGTGAGCCAAGGGTCTCTAGGTACTTAAATGTTTCTGCTGATTTTTGGAGTCATGCAGAGACCTACACCTGGGAGGCAAATGCTCTTCCCTTTTCCTAGCTCACAAGTAAAACAATCCCTTCTCGCATTGCTTTGTTTGAAAAGAGGTTCAATAAATAAGGGATCACAAAGTCAAAGAAAGGGAATGAGAAAACCTTACACACTTAGGAAATTCTTAGCTTTCACCTTCTTCTGCTCGCCAGCTCTGTGTTTTGATCTGGCACTCACTGAATTAAATGGGTTTTAGTACAGGTCTCCTTTCCTGTCAAATCCTGTCATCAGTCACTTCAGAGTAAAGAATCAGATCATTCTGAAATCCAATCCTGAAATAAATATAGTTCCGTGAGAAACATCACTTTTTTTTCCTTTCTCTACACGAAAGCACAGAAACTACATTTTGAAATGAGATTTCTCCTCTTCTCTGCTCCCTCTTCCATGTTCTCTTGTAAGGACACTAAATAAAAAAAAAAAGCAAGAACTGGGGAGAAAGGTATTATAGTAGGAATCTCTCCACATGCAACTGCAGTTGTGTGGTTAATTCAGGGGGTGTAAACTCATCCACCCAGTTAAGAATCCCAGATGTCAGCTCCCTGCACAGCCACAGCACAGAGATTCAGACTTGCTGCTGGGACACCTCTAACCTTTTCCACACCAGCTCAACATATAAGTTTTCTTCAGGTGCACACAGCTCTACAAAGAGTTTCCTGTTTCTGCAAGGAGCTAATCTCCTGAAGGAGACCAGACCCAGGTCTTCAAAACTGGGATAAGTCCGAAAAAATAAAGAGCCTCCCTTTAAAAAAATTAAGATATTTTACAAATTACTTCATACATTTACACATTTAAGCTTTTTCCATCATTTTCTGACTTCCGAGCATGCAGAATTTGCTTAAGCCACACTTCCAGGAGTTTCTGCAGGATGAAAGGGAAAGAACAGCAGGGTTGCCTAGGGTTTGTTTTCCCCTCCAGTGGGAACATATATTTCCACAAACAGCAATAAAATTAGTCTCCAAATATTGCAGGATTTACAATCAAACCATGACAATTGGCAATGTGGTAAGACCAGTTATAGCAGGCAGTTATTTGGCTCCTGCTGCTTTCCAGGACTGTTTCCAGTGGCCCTCGACATCCCACTTCCCACAACAGATAATTTCCAACTCTCTACTGGGTCGCTGTCTTTGGCAGAGTCCCTTTAGCTGTGTTCTGGGCCAGCTTGTACCACTTCTGTGGAGAGCCACTCCTCTGACAGCTTTCTTGCTTGCTCAGCAACCTGTCCACTTTATTGTCACCAGACTCCTACCCAGTTCATAATCTAGGGCAGTCGCAACCTCAGGCACTTCTGCTATCTCTAGGCTTGAAACCATCTGCTGATGCTGATTTTTTTCAGGCTAAGCATCTGCAATAATCTGTTGTAGCTTTGCTGATTCCCCAGACTTGCTGCCTGGCTGGGAGAATCGTAGCTCTTCAGCTCGGGTTTGGATGCAGAACTGAAACAGCAGCATGCAGAGCTTCAGCCCTCTCATGTTCAGGAAACTTTAGACAAACCGAAGCTTTGAGGCAAACCAAACCCTGATTATCTGCAAAAATATGCCTATCAGGCACTCTTTCCTTAAAGCCCACTTCTTGGTGTCCAAAGCATAGATGCAGCCGTTGTTGATGTCTGTCACTGAGCTTCTGGGATACAAGAGCCAGGAGGAGGGCTATGTTACCTTCCTCTTCTCCCTCAGTTGCCTGTTTTCTCTCTTGAGGGCTGCCACCTACCTTTAAGTAAAAGAAATGGACGTTTTCCCCAGTCGGTCAATCTGTTGTTCATCTCTCCATTACTTCTGATCCTTTCTGGCAATTTTCCCTCCATTTTGCTTGTCACTCTCCTCACACAACAAGCTTCTCGCTCCTTGGCTGGCTTCCACAGCACTTCATGGCCAGCTCTGTTTGTCACCTGTTACGGCATTTACAGAAAAATAAGTATTGAACTAGGCAAATGCGTTGGCTGAAATGAAGAAGAGGATGTGAGACCAGAGGAGTGCAGCTCCTCTGCCCCTTCAAAAAGGGAAAGAAATGCAAAAAAATACTAAATGTCCCTTTACCTAGTAGCTTTGTGTGGAACTAAAATTACAAATTCACCCCCATTCTCTTCTCTTTTAAAATAAGTGTTTTCACAGATAGTTCTAAATTTCATTTCTCTATTTTGATATTTTATCATTTTTTCTCTTATTTTCACTCTTCATCTTTTATTATTGTCTTTTTGTTCAAAAATGCACTGTCAGCATTCTCCATGGGGAAGAGAGGGCTGTTCTGTGGCACCTTCCTCAAGTGTTACTGAGTTTTGGGTTGGGTTTTTCTTTCAGGAATCAGACAGTACCAGGCAGGTAACTACAAGGAACCTAAATACTAAGAAAACTGCTTTCTATCTCACCACACACAACATTTAAACCAAGCGAAATAAAACAAGAGAAAAGTAGCTGAAGGGACTTTTGTATTTTTAAGCTCAAATTTGAGCAATGCCCTGTTGGTACAGGAGACAGTCTGCTGGGCAAAATGATTCCGCCTCATTTTCTTATCTGTTAAAAGTCAACACTCACTGTGACAGGAAACAGAGAGTGGTGACAGGGCTAAGAGAAAAGGCAACATAAACTTCAATTCCTACCAACAGAAAATTGAATTTTTGTTACTATATCTAGTTAAATGTCTGCTATATCCAACCACATACATGCTGTGGATGTTCATATACTTTTCAATATGTTATTTATGTTCCTTGGAGAAAGCAAATGTTGTTTTCCTTTTAGATAACGTTACAGCAGTTATATATGTCCTTTGTCAGTATTACTTGTGTAGGAGAAAAACCAGATGGTTCCTTTATACTGAAAAAGGCAAATACTACATTGTGAGCTTTAGCATGATGCCCACAGGCTTAAGTAATGAAAGAATCCTGAAGGAAATTCTTGTAAATGTAACTATGCTGATTCAAAGAGAGAGACAAGCTGAAGTGGAAACTTAATGATAATTTCAAGGTCTGGATCCTGTTAGTCCTGTTGTTGATTGCCTTTTTTGATACTCTTCAACTTTTCCCATGTTATTAACTTCAAGTCCAGAAACTGACATTTTCCTCAATTCTACTAGACAGTAAATGTCATTTAAAAATAGCTGAATCGTTTGTAGTATCAGCTACTGGATTTGCAGGAGATATGGCTGACTGCATGAAGACCTCTACCCAACGCTGATGCAAACCTTATTATCCAAAAAACTGATATTGAATTTATTATTTAGAGTGGTATTAAAAAAATAGAAAAATTCAGTTGCCTTTATATTCTGGGGATAGTTTCTTTCAAATGGAGCAGATGCCTATTGCAGAACAGATATGGAGAAGCCTACACTTCTATGAAGGGATACTGCCATTCTAACTCTTCTGACTCCTCCAAAAACCTAAAAAGAAATGTATTTCAGGAAGTAGTATGCAGCAAAGGGTTGGCCAGGGCACATTTCTTCGAAAGCTTCTGTTCTATAAATAGGAAAAGGAGGAAAATCCTTATTTCAAACTTGCCCATATAATTTATCCACCCTCTAAAATGGCATGCATCTAATTCTGTCAACTGGTGATAGTTATGTTTATGCCTAATCTATTCAGAGTTCATTCAGGATTGTGTTTTTTGACAAGAGGCAAGAGTCTTGCAAAACCATTTTTATTCAATTTCTACAGGTTCTGTGATAGAGCTTCATCACAGCGAAGCTGGTTTTGAAAGTTACTTTATTTTTATTCCTGTGTGACATCATTGGCTTCTACACCCTTAAAAAAGTAAAACGAGATCATAGAATCATAGAATGGTTTGGGCTGGAAGGGACCTTAAAGACCATCTAGCTCCAACCCACCTGCCATGAGCAGGGACACTTTCCACTAGACCAGGTTGCTCAAAGCCTCATCCAGCCTGGCCTTGAACACTTCCAGGGAGGGGGCAGCCACAGCTTCTCTGGGCAACCTGTGCCAGTGTCTCACCACCCTCACAGTGAAGAATTTCTTTCTAATATCTAATCTAAACCTGCCCTCTTTCAGCTTAAAGTCATTTCCCCTGCCCTTATGAAAAGTCCTTCCCCAGCTTTCCTGTAGACCCCTTCAGGTACTGGAAGGCTGCTATAAGATCTCCTCAGAGTCTTCTCTTCTCCAGGCTGAACAGCCCCACCTCTCTCAGCCTGTCCTCGTAGCAGAGGTGCTCCAGCCCTCGGATCATCCTCGTGGCCCTTCTCTGGACTAGTTCCAACTGATCCATGTCTCTCTTGTGTTGCGGGCTCCAGATGACACTAGCTTAAGGGAAGAAGTGAAAAAAGGCAATGAAAAACACGACCACGTTTGTCCTCCAAATGTCTACGGTTTTAAATTGACTTATAACTTACATTTTTGTCTTAACAGACACTGTTACTCATTCAGGAAGAAATTAATCTATAGACAATAAAAGCAAAGCACTTCACTAAGCCAGGCCCCAGGCTGTTTAGGAGGACATTCAGGAAAACATTTTGAGCTGAGCTGAGCTTTCTGAATACCTAGAAATGATCCATCATCCTTCTTATAGCACTTAGTCTGGATGATCTTAAGTAGCTGCAGAGAATCTATCAACTTCAGCAAACTGAATTTCACCTTTCAAGAAAGCCAGTATCCTCTTCACATCTCGCTGTGCTCAGGTTTTAAATAATACAGAACCTTTTGTCTCCCACTGCATGAGCTTGTTTATACTGATATTTCTGTATTTTATGAAATATAAAAGCTGTTTTTAGATAGCTAACGTGAAGAAATTTAAATTTAAACAGAATGAAAGATAATTTTTATTTTTTGTGGATACTTAAAGTTGAAAATTAAGGTCAGCTGGACCATGGTCATGATCTGTGTATGTGATTGCCGTAAGTAGTCTTGCATTGCTTATCCCAGCACCTGTGGTGAAAGTAAATTTAAGCGTCAATATCATCAAAAGCAAATGTGAATAATAGCCTTGCAAATAAGATTAGCTATGATTAATTAATTAATTTGTTCAGTTCAGCGAAAGCACAGTCTTTCTTTCCCCAAAACAAGTTTAGAGCCATGACATAGGCTTGTATATCGTATGTCATGAAGTTTTGCAAGGCACCTACCTGGCCTGTGTCAGGTGGAGCTCATACCTCATCTTTACCTGGCACTTTTCACCTGCAGGCCACATTTGAAAGCAAGGACTATGCCTGAAGCATATGTGGCTATTTCTTACATAAATTCCAATCTTTATGTTGCAAATCATTGTTCTATTACAATGTGGGTACATTAAATGCCTTTCAAGCTGCCAAAGTCTAACTATGCTGGCAAAGACTGGTAACAGCACACCTGAAAATACATGGACTTCTTCACTGCGATACTCACTCCTGATATCAGGGAAGGGGAAGAAAAGGAACTAAAAGGGGTGTGCAATTGCACAGAATGCACTGTTAACATCCCTAAGTACTAACTTTGGAAGGAGTCTTGGCCCCTGACCTTCTCAGAGACCTGCCTCAAAGAGGCTGCAAATGTTTCATAGAGTCCAACAGCCCTTACCTTACCCTACCTTCGAGTCAGCACACAAGTTGCAGTTTCAGGATGTCAAAGGGAAAGAGTGATGATTTCTTCTCCCATGGAGAATGTGGAAACACTTATCTTAATAATGCTTTATACCACACGTTAAAGTAATTTCTTCTCAAGATTTTTTTTGGTTTTGCTAATAGTGTATAATAACAGGAGTAATGTTTGCAATGGACTATCCAAGACCGCTGCCAGCAACCAATCTCTTTCTGATTCAATGCACTATCATTTTATTTTTTCTGGAGTTCTCCAACAAAGTAAGAGATAAAATAAGAGACATCACCATTTTAAAAATCAGAGAATTTGATAAGGTGGTAGCCTGAACCCTTCAAGACTCAATTTGGTGATATGTATATATATATTCACTAGCCTGCATCCTCCCATATTGTAATTTGGGATGCTAGCCTCCTTTTTAGAGCTCTTTAATCTCATTAATAATTTTCTCACTTTTCTAAGTCTTTGCTTTAATGATTTATATTGTACTTCCACTGAGACAGGAACAGATGACAGCAGCCCAGCGTATTTGACATAGGCATATCACTCTCCCCAATCACTTTGCACCATGTTGTCTATCTCTGCTGAGCAACGAAAGCAGAATGCTCTGAAGTAGCATGCTCCAAAGTAGATGAGTTTCCAGATCCAACAAAAAAATGCTGTGTGTACGTACATATATGTGTGTGTGTAAAATTCATATGCTTATAGTCAATTAAAAATGGTGTGTGCATATACATATATATACACGTGTGTGTGTGGGTAAAATTTATATGTATATATGATCTAGCGTATGATTCAAATGAAATAATTTAATTTAAAAATATTTTTTTCAATCTGTTCTGGAAATCAGTAAGACATAGAAGGGCTCAGGGGTACATTTTTTTCCCATCTGCCTTAGGTTTCGAAAGCTACTTACAACACCAGCTAACTAAGATCTACAGATCTCAGAGGAGAAAGTAACTGACTATTATAAACATACAGTCATTGAGAAGTGCCCATGCTTACCTTCAGCAACAGAACAGCAGCTGAATAAATGACTTACCAGTAGTAAATATCAAGTTAATTTCTCTCTTTTCAGGAGTGGATTTTGATTTCTGCAAACGGTGTTCTCTGTCATAGGCAATCACCAAGAAACTGGATGCTTGAAAGCTGATGAGTAAATACAGACAGAAAAATCACAGACAGGTATTCCACAGATTCACAGGAAGTTACTACCAGAATGGGTATCAGAAGGCACAGATAGTCTGTTATGTTTCTCCAGAAACCATTAGACTCTCTGTGGTTTCTAACATCCGCTATGATATTATGAAGAGAGAGTGAGGTCTAAAATCAGCTGAAACCAATCTGGTGCCCTGGCAGTCTGGCTCTTCCTCTGCACTAACACTACCAAGTCTGGAAGCAGACCGGCTCTCTGATCCAGCTGACAACTACTTGTTTGCTACTGCTGGTTGTTTGCTACAACCACTTGTTGCTGCTGTTTTGCTGAGTTTGTTTTCAATTCCTGACCTGTTTGACCACGGCTGCTTAGGGAGTACGATCACACAGGAAAGGGTGGGAAGAAGGAAGGGGGTGGGAATCTGTCCCTCATGTTAGCAGGCAAGATTTAGTCATCTTATATCAATTATGAGACCAGAGACTAAAGCATCACTGTAAAGGGGTGTAAGTGCATCTGTAAACATCAGAGGATTCTTAATGACTTCCAGAAATGCCCCTAACCTGTCCTACCTGCAAAAGAAAAATGTGGAGTAAAATAAAGCATTAAGGAAAGGCATGAAAACTTTGCAAATCTGCTGGTCTAGGTAACAGTGAGATAGTTATCAATGTGATAAGAATAAAAACATGCATTCAAAAAGTCAGTGGATAAGAAACAGATGTATTTTCTTCCTTAGAAGAATGACCAGGACTGCTTTCTGACACGATAAGCAGGAGTCCTCCATTTCAGTATTAGTGATAAGGCACACAGATTTAGAAAGTATAGTTTAATGAGAATCTAATGTCTGTTTTATTAATTCCTAACCCCTCCTAATCTACTGCATTCACCTGACTCCTCTACACAGGAATCAAAGAGTATTGCCATTTAATTAAGTTATAAGTCTAATCCTCTTCCTAGTCCTCATAAAGAGATAATAAAGAACACTTGTTTGCTGGAGATAATACAGTATGCTCATATTGTATATCAGAGTGCTTCCTGTCTGTTAAAATGATGATGAATTCTCTACAGATGCAAAATGAATTTAACCATATTATATCCTCTCTGTGATGGTAGCTGATCTTCTCCATGTTCTTCAATCACATATTTTTATTTGAATTCATTGAGACCCTTTAAAAAACTAGTGATTGCAATAAGACAGTAATCACAACAAATTGGAGCAGCATGATGATTATTTCTAAAAAATGCTAAGAAATGCACCCTGGAAAGAGTTATGTGAAGTGTTTCGGTATGGTGAGCATTCAAAATTAATTGCACTTACATAGAAAAGCAAGCCACATCTCAGTGAAGATAGCTCAGTGGAAATGTATCTTCAACAGTCAGACTAAAAATGAAATTTTGCAACTATACTAAGGAAAATACAGAGGTTAATACTGAAAACACTATATTCTATTAAATCTATTCCATTAAATCCACATAACAACATTATACTCTCATCTAGCATACTCAGTTTTGTCTCAGTGTTTTCAGAATTATATTGCATAAATATTTAAGACCTCCAGACAGTCAAGATAAGTAGCTAGAAGGCACAGGAATATTTTTCTCTGTGATGACTGAATTAAAAAGCATGAGTATATTGATCATTGCTAAGTTAAATGTTGTCTTTACCCTGAATTTTTACCTTTTCCTTGTAGAAAACTGAATTTTTAAGACTATGAACAAATGGTGGTTGTGACAACTGAGCAGAGATATCCCTAGGCAGAAGAGCCAACAGATGTCTACCACAAACAAGCACTGTAGTAGCAAATACTGACTGGCTTTTGTTAAGCACTGTGTGTGCCATAGACAAGATGCTCCTAGAAACTCAAGTGCTCATGAACTGATCCAATTAACTTTACACAAAAAGGATAAACTGAGCTGGGACTCCAAGCCAAGTGCTGATTTCAGCTGAACCAATTTTGATAATTTCAGAAGAAAAGTAGTTACTGAAATCAGCCAGGCAAGAAGGCTGGTGATTTGACTCCTAGGTAAAGCAGACATTCTTTTAAACCAACAGCACACAATACCTCGACTGTAGGAAGCTTCTGAAAAGAACTCCAGAGCCAGATGGATTAATGACAGCCTCACCAAAAGTAAACCAAAAATACCACAGGCAAGGAAACATAATGGAGAAACATATGTAACAGAGCAGGCAGTGAGCGTGGGAGCACAGCGCACAGCATGGAGCGTCACATCCAGCTACCCTTTAACCCAATTTAAACCGAAACAAATCCCCTAAAACCAAAACAAGTGACAGGTTTGTTCCAGAATAAGCCTATACACTAAGTGAACACTTTGCCTCATTTTTCAGCTAGGTTAACTATATTGGAAAAGGGGGAAAGGTAAGGTGACTAGTACAAAAAAAGATCTGGAAATGGGAGATAGAAAAGTGTGAAAAACAGAAAAATAAAGTGGGAAAAGAGAAGCTGTGTAAATCCTCACCTGTGAGAAAGCTAAATTCAAGCCCTGAATGCTCTCACGGTGTGGGGGCACATAATCTCTGTTACAGCAGCCTGTAAAAATTGGCACAGGAAACACACCATAGCAAGGAAGTTCAGTACATCGACTGAGCTGACAGAGAGAGGGAAGGCACTGTGTATTGAAAGTAGTAATCTTTTAAACTCTACTTATGAAATGGCAGAAAGAAGGAAGGGAGAAGTCACCTGTCCTCTCAAGTCTGCTAGTATGATCTGGGTAGTAAAAGGCTTCAAGAAAAAAAGTTTCAAGGAACTAAAGACAAGAGTGAAAATGGGAAATAGGATAAGATGCTAAGCAGATGTACCAAAGAGAGAGAGATCATACCACACTAAACTGACACTTCCTTTTGAAATAATAATTGTATAGTCAAAACATGTAGTAAGTCGCATCTGCTCTGACTTCAGCAAAGCACTGCATACAGTAGCACATGTGAAATTATTAGCTATGCTAATCGATAGAATTCAGAGAATTATGAGGAAAAATATGCTGAGGATTAACCATCAAATGAGAAGGTGACAAGTTGGGCTGGTAGGACAAAAATAAACACAGTATTGCCTACAAAATATTGCCCAAGAACAAAAAGATCTCAGTGCTAAGCCAGTTCCATAGTGAATCACAGAATAACTCTGAGCAACTAGAGTGATTAATTTCTTTAAAAATATGAAAAATAAACCCTAAGAGATACCAATATATTTACAATAGATATCAGGTTATTTCTGGTACATTTTTTAATAGGAGAGCAGTTCAGTTGGCCGTTGTAATGAAGTTAAAGCGCTGATAAGAATTTCCAGCTAATAAGGGAAATACATTCATTGGCAACTCATAATTACTCTGCAGTAGTTTGCAAAAAAACAATATTAGTAAACTAAAGGGCTTAGTGAGATTCAGAAATGGATTAGATGTTTCTGTGAACGGCATCCTGAATAATTATACTAGCTGAAATAAAAACTGATAAGGGACAACAATGGTTTTATGAGTCTTCCTATGGACAAGTCACAGTGATTGTAAATTACTCTCCTCTAAAGCATTATCTCCCTGAATTAGAACCAAGACAACAGATTAGACATTCAACTTTTCATTTAATACAGTGGGTTCTTATATTTCAATTTCAATAAACTATTCTAAAATAAATGTATTGTAACTATCAGATTTCCATTCTTTATGAGACTCAGAGTTGTAATTCTGCCATCATTCAGACAAGTCATACTATTAAAAACTGGGCTTTATTGAATGCATAAAATACTCCAGTGAGGTAATTTGAAATACTGAGTCCTAAAATACAAAACAACTCAACATCACCATACATAGAATATTGATGAAAGTGGTAATAAATGTGACCTGAAAGTTAAACATGTGTTAACTGTGAAAACTGCAATTGATTTGCTCCTGAGTTTAATTTGAAAAGGTTTAAACAAAGGGCATGAACTTGCCCTTGAGTAGGTAAATCATACTAATTGAATCACTCCTACACTATAATAGACCATTTATTCTATTTGCATTCTCATATATACATGCACACAGTCTTGCTAAAAGATTTCTACTTGCTCATCATAATGCCGTATTTGGTAGGAAAATTAACAAAAAAAAAAGTAGTGCTGGGAAAATTAAGGCAGAAGTTCCTGGAAAGGGTCAGAAAAAGACTCATAAAAAGAAAGAACTTAAAAGCACGAGACTAAAGCAATCCAGAAACTCTACAAGCTGCCTGAAAAGCTTTTCCAAGATAAAAGGTTATAACTATTTGCCAAATTTCACTCAGCAGAAATTAAAGGACTAGTAATGCTGTATTTTAAGGACAGTAAAATCAGGTCTAGGTCTGAGAAAGGCGCTCTGATATGGTTGCCTAAATAAAAAAAATTATTTAGCTGTCTAACATATGAGGTGGGACAGATGTAGATGTCTACCTCCAAAACTGGCAGCCTCCAAAATTCTGCTCAGTTACAAGATTAAATTTCACTTTCTTTCAAAACCAGACTGGTTTTGAACCAGCTGCCAGCTGGCCTTTCTATCCTTCACACAGCCCAAGCCATAGAGCAGCCATCAGGATGGGTCACACCATGCCAAAGTCCTTTTGCTGCTGAGAAAACCCATGCCTTCCCATCCATTAAGCCTTGAGCAACTGAGCAGCTGGAGCATTTGCCAGCGCCTCCTGCTGAACTCCGCGCTTCTCTGTGTGGCAGGGTTAGTTAGGTTCACTGGCTCACAGGGAGAGTAAACTGGGCTCTCCAGGGGAGTGGGTAAAATACCAACCTGGCAAGAATCCAGTCCTAGTTTCAAGGATTTTATCCAGCGACCATTTCAGGTAAAACACAGAAGCACTCCTGGAAGAGACAATGTAACCCAGCATTTCTGCTCTGTCACTGCAGAGTTATGCTCTTTATTTCATGATGAAACTTGCTCGATAAATGAACAGAGTGAAACAGCTTTGCCCAGGAGGGAGGGACAGACCATAACATCAGTCTAACCCATAGGCAGTGATTAAGATTCTTACCTGAGAGGAAGAAAAATTATTTTTTAATAGCCTTAGGCAGAAGAAGGAGCAAACTCATTGCTTGCACGATCTAAGTATTTTCTTTTTGGAGTTGCTACATACAAAGGATGCAGTACCAACATTTCCTCTGACCAGATGTAAGGTTTAGCTTCTTATTCCATGAAAAGGTTTGTGGTGTAGCTATACAACTATTTTGATGACAAAGCTAGTTTAAAACTTCCTGTCTTTGGCTTCTTCTTCATCCTGCAGTTGTACCACAGCAACTCACTGTGGGGCTGCAGAGCATCAACCATGGAAACGAAAGAAATTTTTTAAAGTCTATGAACTGAATGAGCAACAGATTCAACATGGTATTTATGCCCTAAAGATACAATCAGAGTTTGACATGCTCTCTTGTTCACCAGTTCCTTACTCACCAACTGTACATGGCTCCTGTTCTCCCCACTGTAAGGTTCCTAACTCTCCCTGTCTATTGCAAAGGGTTCAGACGTCTTTGCCCTACTTCAGTTTCTGACTTCTGTAGATGAAGACTACTGTTCAGGCTTTATGAACATCTAAAAGTTTTCCTGACTTGAGCTTGAGTTGGACCAACCAAAGGAATATGGAAGGATGCAAGGTCCTACACTACCCTCAAGGGAGGGGATCCTTCCCCTCTATATGGCATTGGTGAGGCTATACCTGGAGTGATGGGCCCAGTTCTGGGCTCCTCAGTACAAGAGAGACAGTGACATACTGGAGCCAGTCCTGTGAAGGGTCACAAAGATGATGAAGGGACGGGAACATCTTCCCTATGAGGAATGGCTGAGAGAGCTGGAACTGTTTAGCTTGGAGAAGAAAAGGCTCAGGAAGATCTTATCAGTGTGTATAAATACCTGAAGGAGGGTGCAAAAAAGAAGGAGCCAGGCTCTGAAAGTGACAGGACAAGAGGCAACAGGCACAAACAGAAACACAAGAGGGTTCCCCTGAACACCAGCTCAGCACTGGCACAGGTCACCCAGAGAAGTTGGGGGGGTTTCTCTCCTTGGGGTTATTCAGAAGCTACCTGGACATGGTTCTCGGCAAACATCTCTAGGTGGCCCTGCTTCAGCAGGGGGGTTGGACAAGATGACCTCCAGAGGTCCCTTCCAACCTGAACTGTCCTGTGATTATCTGAATGAAATATTCCATTGTTGAGTAATTTGGGAATATTTTTGTAGTTGGTCTGTCAACCACAGAGTTTCTTTGTATGTTGCTGTTTTGATTTTTTGCTTGAAGTCAGTAGCTTTATCTTGGTCTCCCAAGTGTATAAATTTCTCCAAAGTGAGTACATTTTTCAGTACCAGGTATCTAGGTTAAAATTAAAAGTGCATGCCCTGCTATACTTACAAAAGGACCACTATTCCCACATACGATGGTACCCATAAAAATCTTTTAAGCTATGATTTAATGTAGCTATTAAGGAAATAAAAGCTTACATCATTCATGTCTTTAACAGTGTTTCCCCTTTTTATAAGAATACTTACCACCAAAGTAAAAAGAACAGGATGTTCTTTTAATATAAAATTTCATTATATCAAAACCACTTTGAATACATTTCACATTACATGAAAAAAAAAATCAGCCTTTACATGTGTAGGGGAGTAATTGAAATCAATTAGTCATAGCCAAATATCTACTGGCAGGCTAATCTATTCAGCACAATGTTACATACAATCTTACAATACCTAATTATACTTCGACATGGAAGATTTGAGATCATAGAGGAAAAACAGGTCTTACACCAAATATAGTAGATATACAGTTTATTTCAAAAAATAGCAAATGTCTTAAGAACACAAACCATAAAGTTATTAAAAGCTTCATAGCAAAATATTTAGCCAACTCTGTTACAATATATAGGCTTGAGGTTCTAACAGTTAACACTATGCCTCAATTCACTGAGCAAGTGACGCTCCTGATACATAAACACTGCGCAGTTGAAACACGGAGCTGAATATTAAAAAAAAAGAGAGGGTATTTTCATCTTTGATCTTTCATATTCAAAGTAATTGAAGAACAACAACATTTTAACAGGTTTGATTCTTTTTTGGAAAAGCCATTAAAAATAATTCCTGAGTATTTAGATTAAATTAATATACCAAAACTGACCAATTAAGACCAACATCCTGGTAGGTGAGCCTTGCAGCTTGAAGCGACACTCACTCTCTAGCACGGCTGTCATGGCAGGATCACAGGGCCTGGATACCTTAACGAAACACATGAAAACTTTCTGGTATGCACATTCAGATTCTTATTTACTTTAGCAATAGCCTACAACTGTCAGCTGTGAAGCTTGGTTTGCTGAGAAAAACATTGTTTTAAATGTCACTTACTTACTTCTGCAAAATATTGTAATGTAAAGTACCACAACTAAGCCTCCAGTGAACCATCATGCCAATAATTATGTGAAATACATAAATCAAAATTTAGGCAAGTGGCTTTCATACTATGTTAGTATACATATTGAATTGTATGCTTTGTATCAGTATTTTGAACACAGAGACCTAGTTACTTAGCTTCTTGCTACTGTAATGAGAGGCAATATGTTTTTCATTATTCTCTTTAGATTCATGTCACGATATTATCTTATTATACACCATGTTTCTAAAACCCTGTTGGCATTTACCATGTTTCTATGATTTCAATTTAATCTGTACATTTTTATTTTAAAACTGCTGCCAATTAAAGTGGTTTAGAGAACTAATCCCAGAAGAATTTTCATATTTCTTACTTTATATATGTTTTCCCAGAATTACAGGATTAAATTACAATGGATGTAGAAAGATTATTGTACAAAGCATAGTTAATAATTCACAACACTGGTATTGACCAATTACAATGAATTCACAAAAATTGTTTTAGTTATACCCACTCTTTTCTATCCACCCACCCCAATATGTAAACACATTTCTCACAATGACAATGGCAACACTGCAGTTACCGAGATGTACCGTATGTGAAAGACAACACCTAGGATAAAGGCCTGGATTTGACAATTACAGTAAGTGCTCCTGCTCACTTCCCATTCTAGACCGCAAGCACCATTTTTAGACTCTTGCAGTCATTAAATAAACAGAACTTACAGGTAAATGGAGCTTTTTTCCTAATGCAGGCTTCTGGAGTCAAATTGATAAAAAAGTAACATGCTTATATAGAACAAAAGAAATAATGACTAGGAAAAAATTGAATCAGTCGTACCAAAACTCTCTGAGCAATGATAATGTACAGTATTGCAGCTGTATGTTACTAAGACAAAAAATTCTTGGCACTACAAAGATGAAGATCTCTGTTCACACAAGCCAATTTTAATGGGCTATTAAGCATTTGGTTAAAAACAGGCTTGGACTAGTCTCACTGAAAAGGAAACACTTGTCAAAATGGGTTTTTTTAAAAAATACTGTATGACATCTTCTAAATTGCAATTTAAATATTAAAATCTTGTTTCAGAAGTTCCTCGCTTCAGGTTGTTACTCAAAAACTCGTCATGTTCAAAACTCAAATTATTATGAGATCTTGATATCATAAGAAGCTTTTCCTTATTAGTAAAGTCTTTCTTGACTGCTGCTTGTGGCACAAGTAACCTATCCATTGGGTCCTCTTTGTTTTCTAGTTTCATATATCCTTTGCTGTTGCTCCGATCCAGTCTGGGCCAGCTGGGGTGTTTCCTTTGTTCAGCTTGGACAGTGAGTGTAGACGGACCCCTGTCCAAGTCCAGGGACTTCGAATGAGAAGACAGAACATGCAAAGATGTGTTGGATCCAAACTGTTTCCTGGCAGCGCCAGGAGACAAAAGCTTTCCTGTGCTTGGTCCAAGAGTCATAGAAGATTTGAACTGATCAGATGGAGTGTCCACAAACGAATTGTGTCGTGGCAGCATGGCAGCGGCCGGTCTGTAGGATTCATTGGTATCAGTTAGTGGAATGGCCAGAGAATCCATGGACAGATTTCTAGACCGACTCCTAGTGATCTCCGAGTCCTCAGTTATGTTGTCTATACTGGGCTCATCAATAACGCAGTTATTCAGTTTAATTACTGGCAGTGTGAAAGCACTAATGGAAGATGATACAATGGATTTTGTTTCACACTTTATAGAGCTCATGTTTTTGTTATCTGAAGCCTTGCTGGAGTGAGGGTAAAGCCCAAAGACTGAACCAGATTGCTCAGTTAGCAGAGGTGGCAGGAGGCTACCAGTGGTCCTATCTTCATTTAGGATAATCTCATCTTCTTCGGCAGAACTATCCATTCTAAAATTACTCTTGAAGCCAGAGAAAGGCGCAACTGTGTTAGCAGCCAGCCGCGAGGCACACAAGCTCCCGCTGTGCCTGAGCTCTCCTTCGCCCAACAAGCCAGTGAATGCACCACTCAGCTGCTTCTGTTCCTTGATCCTCAAGGTGTGGATGTCTATTACAGTGGAGTATATGTCTCTCATGTGTATGATTTTTGTTTCCTTGTCACGGTTTTCATGCAGAATGGCATTTGCGCAAATAAAAATGAAAATTCCAATGCCCATAGTAAAAGGGCCCAGCATTTTCATCTTATCCGAGTGCATATGCTGTTCAAAGAAACGAATTAAAACGCTTCCTTGGCTTCTCAGGACCTGGGTTTCATTTACAGATAAATGATTTTCAGACCCTAAAAGTTGTTCCTTTTGGGGCCAGTATCCAAGGATGGCCATTGCAATTCCCAAGAACGCGATAAGCACTCCCAAAACAAGGAAGAATCCCGATGGAGAATAGAGACGGATTTTGCCCCTGACAATCACTACATCTGCCCTGGGCCGGCGTCTAACTGGTTTCTTCTCCTCAGAAGCTGGTGATGTGGCAAGATTTACATGTTGCTGAGATCTGGCAGAGTCTTGCCTTTTTAAGGCAGCCAGTCCTGTTATGACTCCTCCGGTTGCTATCATAGTTCTCTATTGTGCCCTGGGGAGAGAGAAAAAAAAAAAGGAAAAAAAAGAAAAAAAGTAGAAATATTGAGACAAGCAAAGGTTGTGTCTGCAAATATAAATAGCACTTTGTTAATCTGTAGATATTTCTTCATACTCAAAACATCCATTACTTTAAAAAAGCTACTACCTCTTAAACCAGTTATGACATAGTAGCAGTTTTGAGATACACATGGCATCTTAAAAAAAATTTCCAAAAGTCTTTTATCACTGTAAATATAGGTAATAAATCTTCCATCAGTGATAGAGACAGTAGCAGAAAGCTAGTGCTCTTAGTGGTAATATATCAGGATTAAAGATTAAAATATTCAGAAGCCTTAATAGATTATTTATCTCTGGACTGGTCTGCAGGAAGTCAATAATACATTATTACCTTGCATCTGTTTTAGATCATTTTAGCACTTTAGCTAGCAGTTCTTTTAAAAACTTCTATGGCACACAATGACTGTGAATACAGATCAGTCTACATATCCTCTTTCCTTATAGATTTCAGCATATATTCATATATGTTTATTCCATCATTTAAAGAAGCTTTTATTAAGCCTATTCAGATCAACTGAGCCTCAACTGCAGAAACATTTTTGCCTTTCCTAATAAAGCTGATCCTCTTTAATGCATATCTAGATCTTTTTTCTCCCCCTTTCGGTTCCTCATTGACTTCAAATCAAGCAGCTTAGTTTAGTTTTCCAGATAAGAAATCTTCAGAAATTTCAAGTTCATCAATTCAAAGCTTCATCATTTTATGAGGAATTTTTACCATTTTAGACTTGCTTTCATACCTGGCTGTCTATTACATGAGAAACATTAACCATCATAGGATTAAAAAGAGAGAAAGCCATGTTCAATAGTTATAATTTTATGAGTAACAAATGAAACAACACAGTTCAGGATAATTGTATTTATTTTACAAAGCATCTTATAATCAGACTCAAAAACTTTCTGAGCTTAATTAATGAATATTAGATTGAATACTAGATAATATTAGAGAGTAAAATTAAAATACTATAAGCCAGGTATGAAAAAACTGTGTTGTCTTTGGTGGCCTTACTAGGCTCAGAGATAAAGAAAGGCTGACAGTCTGTTGCAGAAGAAAAGGCTCCATGTCAAAGCTGGGGATGGTTTAACAGGCAGACAAAGCTGAAGTTGGACTGAGTGAATAATGTGAGAGGCTGAAAAGCAGAGGCAAAACGAAGTGGTGACTGCTTGCAATTTATAGGCAGTAATTTTCATCAGATCTCTTAAAATACTTATGTTAAAAAAAAAAAATCTTAGCAGTGCACCCATAAAAAAAAAATTAGCTTTATCATGGTATTAGAAACAGACAGACTCTGTATTTGAACACTATCACAGATTTCCAACACTGCAAATAGGTGTGTCACAAGCATATCTACAAACAGAAATGTGTCCAACCCACCAACTATGAACTTGATTATGAAATTAATAGGGAATTTGAGAAAGGTGGCCAAGTGGAAGGACTAATCCAGAAAAAAATGTATCCAGTGTTCATTATTACCTGTTCAGCAGCAATTCAGATGGCAGACAGGTAGAGTAGCAGCCTGAACTCCCTCCCTGCACCATCATTATTAAAGGACAAAGCGCTTCCTCTGTGAGAAAGGAAGGAAAGATGCTAAGCATACAGCATTTTCTGAATTTCTGAAACAGAAATTCATAGCATTATTCAAAAAATCTCAGAAATTTATCTTGCAGTGTCAGATTTCATGTTCCTAATCTCTAAGGAAATTCTCACCCTTTGCAATTCACTTCCATTTTTATGCTATCTGGGCAATTTCAATAGTTCAATGCTGATTCATTTCTTGAATGCTTCATAAAAAGCTATTTTTTTAATGTAACAATTAAAAATTCCCCAAAGAAAGTTATTAAACATTGAGAGTCTTTAAAAATTAAACCAGAACTTTCTCATATGCATATATGTTTAAAGGTTTCTGCCAAAACAAAGGATCATTATTCTGTAAAACAATGTTTTGAATGTCTAGACAGAAATAAATAGGATTTATTCATTATAAAAGCTATTGCATTTTGTCATGACTCAATTAAATGTAATTAATTTTCCCTAAGAAATAAATTCAGACAACTATGGCATATCTTTACTGAAATTAATAATCATCTAGCTATAATCTAGTTTGTTCCATTATTCTTTTCCAGATCTCAGACCTTAAAGAGGGACAAGGAGCTTCCATATTCATGTGGTACTTTACAGGCACATATCAACCCACTCTGTCCATTCCCAGGGCTGCCAAGGAACTGCACAAGTAAGGCAGGTTAATGCTAAATCCACACTCTTTGCCTCTTGGCAAGATTTGTTATTCTGTGTACTGTACCATGCTTATCACAGCTAACTGGACTGCACCAGAGGCTGAACAGAGTGAGCTACCTCTGCTGATCAGTATTTTAAACACACCTCTAGCAAGAGCTCCTCTCTAACTTGGAAAAGTACAGCCAATAAAAACATTCTTAGAAATTACAACTTGGGGTGTCTTTCTATAGAAAGTTTTCATTTGCCAATTCTGCAAAAGTTGCAGGAAAACCACATCTCAATTTCTTTATTAACTGGTCTCCAGTAACTTGAAGGACAGACAGAAATTGAGATTTCTTAAAGTGAAAGTGAGAGTGAAAGTGAGATCTCTCAAGCCACATTGCTGGCTTCCTCCCAGCATTTCAGGGGAACACGTTGTTCCCCTGTTCACTTTACCTGCATCAGAACTTGGGTGTAGGGGAGAGAAAGTCTGGCTGCAACAAAATACACATATTTCACACCTAGAAAGAGTCTCCCATTTCTTGAATTCACATCAATATTATTAAATTTTCTTTCATGCAAAAAATCATAACCAGGTTTGTAATAATAATTTGTAATAAGCCATAGTGTTGGAAAGGCTTATAAGCTACTTAATATTAACAGCTGAATTTTCATCTCTTTTACATCTAATAAAATCAATGGTATTAACAGACATATTGGTATGAGACTATTTCACGTCATGCTGATAGCTTTTCAGAAACCAATTACAATGAAATGCATATTAAAATCAAAACTTTTTTTTAGAAAATATATTTAGAATAAAGTGACATTGTTGATATATTCGATTTATTCTGCAAAGCTGTGTAGTTTCACCATATAACAGCCATAATGAGTGCCACTGACAAATGCTGCTTTTCTTCTTTAACTTAGTACAGTGGTTACATTTAGTTTTATTCTGAAGTCTGAATTCAAACTTCTAAGCTTCTTCTTCTTTGAATACGAGCAAAGACTTAGAAGATTTTGACTCAGAGGTAAATAAAGATTACGCTAAAGAGCTCAGACAGCATCTCTTTGGTGGCACTGAGTGTGATACAGGCTGGCTCGAAAACGAATGAAATAATGGTAAAATGGATGTGGGATACAGAACAAAAAGAAGGGGATAGGCCTGTAATTCATTTTATAAAACACAACCACCTTGCAGATACAAAAGCGCCACAGCTACCAAGCTCCTTTGCAGAACAAATGTTGAGTGACTCTCTAACCTCACAGCTGCTCTGTTTGTTTCATCTTCAGCAAGACCATCAGGTCCAAAGGCCTCGACAGCTTAGGGTTTTAGTCTTGAAAGGAGCAGTGGCCCAGATTTACCTCTACATTTAGCTTCGCTTTGCTTTGTGCTGTTGTTACAGAGTGGCCCTGACAGCAGCCTTGTCAACCACTCAAAGATCACCCAAGAAAAGTCTGTCTTGGCAGAAAGCCTGTAAAGCAGCTCCTGCTCGCCCTCGTTCATGGTCTCTCTCTGCATTGTTCGCACAGAGGAGAATTACTCTGGCTCTTGATGCTTCAGATCTAACCTCTTCAATGGCCATTGGCAAGATGTACTTCACCTTTCATCCAGGCTGTAGGCTAAGCCCAGTCCTCTGCATCTGGCATATTTTCTAGGAGATGCCTTAAAAAACCCCAGCAGCAAATGGAGTAACAGGTTGTTATGCGCTCCCTTCACATGAACAAAGGATGTACCCCTCTACAGATACTACTGGTAGTTGTCTCAGGTGACTTTAGCCTCAGTAGCACCTCCAGAGAGCCATGCAGGAAGGACAGAGAAATGGAGATGAAGGGAAAGACTTGGATAACTATGGTGGCATAACAGGTACCCAACAAAGCTGCTCTATCACTCCCCTCCTCAACTGGACAGAGGAGGAAAAATATAACAAAATCCCAGTAGGTCAAGAGAAGGACAGAGATCACTCATCAGTTACCATCACAGGCAAAACAGACTCTACCCAGGGAAGTTAGTTTAACTTATTACCAATCAAATCAGAGCAGAATAATGAGAAACAAAACCAAATCTTAAAACATCTCCCCCCTCCCCCTCCCTTCTTCCTGGGCTCAACTTCACTCTCACGTTTCTCTACCTCCTCCCCCTCAGCAGCACAGGGGGATGGGGAATGGGGATTGCGGTCAGTTTGTCACACATTGTCTCTGTTGCTCCTTCCTCCTGAGGGGGAGGACTCCTCACACTCTTCCTCCAGAGTGGGGTCCCTCCCACAGGAGACAGTCCTTCATGAACTTCTCTAATATGAGTCCTTCCCATAGGTTGCAGTTCTTCCAGTGTGAGTCCCTTCCACGGGGTGCAGTCCTTCAGGAACATGGGTCCCCTGTGGAGGTCACAAGTCCTGCCAGCAAACCTCCTCCAGTGTGGGCTCCTCTCTCCATGGGTCCACAGGTCCTGCCAGGTTCCTGCTCCAGTGTATGGGCTGCATGGGAATCTGTGCTCTGGCCCCTGGAGCACCTCCTCCCCCTCCTTCTTCACTGACCTTGGTGTCTGCAGGGTTGTTTCTCTCACATATTCTCGCTCCTCTCTTCTCGCTGCTGTTGCACAACAACTTTTTCCCCTTCTTAAATATGTTCTCACAGAGGTGCTACCACTGTCACTGATGGGCTCGGCCTTGGCCAGCAGCAGGTCTGTCTTGTAGCTGTCTGGCATTGGCTGTGTCGGACATGGGGGAACCTTCTGGCAGCTTCTCACAGAAGCCACCCTTATGCCACCATTCCCTGCCCCCGCTACCAAAACCTTGCCATGCAAACCCAATACAATAACACCTGCAAAAGTATGAGTGGGTAAGGAGCCATAAGATGGGCTGCAGTCCAGCTAAGAACAGATTATTAGAGCCAGAGGAGTAAATTCATGTAGGAAAGGTTTGCAGAGGTGAAGAAAAATGGGTAATGATAAAAGAATCGTCTGCCTAGCATGCTGACTGACATCTGTTTTTTCCTTACATTACACTGGCTACCCAAGCCAAGGCTGCCAGAAAGGCTAGAAGGGATTCTCCTTTATCACCCTTCCACACAGGGAAAGGTGGAAACTACCTTAAGAGGATAAAAACAGCTTCCACAAAGCAGTTTGTTGTGAGTAATCACTAGACTTGCAATCGCCAAGCAAAGAATTAAATATTTCCTAACCAAGTGTGTGGGGTTTGTGTGTGTGGGGGACTGGTTTTGGTAAAGGGAAAAGGGGAAGTTTGCGAACTTTACCCTGGCTCCAAGGCATACCTTCCCCGTCCCGTCCCCACCCCCAACCCCGTCCCCGTCCCCTATCCCCTGGTCTAGGCTGGGCCAATTAGCAGTAGATAAAACACCTCTTCGAATCTGTATTTGGGGGGGAGAAGAACAGTCTTGAAAAGAAGATGGAGAGAACCTGGAGGAGAGGCCATTGACCTGAACAAAAGATGACCATCAGCCTAAACAAAGAGAAAGCTTCACTGCCAGGGGGAATGAGGAGGAGGGGGAGGACAGAGAACCTGAGATACCCAGTTCAATCACATGTAGTAGGAGAAGGCAAGAAGGTCCCCTGCAGCCCATGGAGGTTCAACAGCGCAGCAGAGACCCACGTGTAGGCCATGGAGGACTCCACCCTGGAGCAGAAAAGCTGAGCTCAAGGGCAAGTGTGACTGAATTGAGACCCTGAGAGATGCTCAGTGCCAGAGCGGAGGTGGGCCCCAAGAGCTCAGTGCCAGAGCGGAGGTGGGCCCCAAGAGCTGGGGAGTGAGGAGGTGTGCTTACAACGGAGACCCATCTGCAGCCCATGGATGTTCCCATGCCGGAGCCGGGAGCTGAGCCCGAAAAGTTCTGTGACTCCATGGGAAGCTCGCTTTGGAACATCTTGTTTCTGGACTCTCATGCCAGGAAGAGCAGCAGAGGTGAACTGACTGCAACCTCCATTCCCTGTCCCCTGTGCCGCTTGCGGGGTGGGGAGGTAGAGAAATCAGGAGCAAAGTGATTTGAGCCCAGGAAGAAGGGAGGGGTGGGGATAAGTTGTTGTAAAATGTGGTTGTTATGTCTCATTGTGCTACTCAGATTAATGTCAACAAATTAAACTGATTTTTCTTCCCCAAGTTGAGTCTGTTTTGCCCATGACCATAACTGGTGAGTGAACTGTCCCTGTCCTTCATTCCTAACTCCATGACCCCTTTGTTGTGACTCCCATCCCATCTCACTGGCGGGGGGGAGTGAGTGCAGGACTGCATGGTCCCACCTGTGGTTAAACGACCACACTAAGTCAGGAGGTCAAACTACTCAAATCAACAAAGAAATGGTAGATTCGCCTTACCTGTGATACAAACGTAAGGCATAGGTAAATTCTCATAGACAAACTGTAATTTACCACAGGTGGCTGAGGATCCCTCTTTTCTAGCAGTACATCAGGCTATCAGTGATGATCAGACAGAAATATTATGCCTCTAGCACTACCCATATCTGACTCTGCCAGCCTAGAGAAAGGAAGGAAAGCAGGAGGCAAGTGACCTGGGGACTCATTAGAGTAGCTGCAGAGCACTGAGCAACTTGAACAGCCTGGACACTTCCACATGGAGGTATGGAAGGTAACAGGAGTGACTCAGAGTCCTACTGAAGCTAGGAACTGTCTACACAAGTAATACCCAGTTATCCTTTGGAAGCTAAGCAAATGACAAAATGGGTGGGATAGGATTTGATGGGATTTGAGCCCAGTTGACTCACTGATTGATTATGCCAGATATGAGAGATGTGTCTACTGCAAGAACCTATTACAGACTGCACATTTCTGTTTTAACAGCAACTGAGGCAAGAGCTGCTATTTAGACAACGGCTCTAATGCTAGGCAGCCTAGGAAAATCTGAAAGATGTGTGTGCAAGAGCACAGATTCAATGGAAGGAACTGACTTCACAGCATGTTCTAGGAGCTCCAACTAACTTCTGGTTTCACAAACTATAAACTACTTATTTCTCTCTCTTACCTAAGAGGTCAAGACCTTAATACCCCTCTTTCCTCCCTAGTGACTAGCATCACCTTAACTGTACTGCTGTCAACTAACCTTTTTTCAGAGATGGTCTAACTATTAAAAGTCTAATTAATCTCTCAGCAATTGTTCTCAACTTGTAGTAAGCTTTAAAGTTTGGGGCTTCTATTTTAGGTGCCTGAAAGCTTATCTCATGTTTTCAACTATTTTAGTACTATAAAAGTTATTACTCCTACCTACAACTTACATCTTTTGAATACATACGTGGTCATTTGAATTATACTGAGATCTTACACTTAATATTAAATGTATACTAGCAGCAAAGATGGGAAGCAAATGAAAGAATGCTAGAACTGTATTTCTTTAATATTATTTGTTTTATTACAGATACATTTCGGTGTACCTTACCATTTAAAGTCTTTGTTGTTTGCAAAAATATTTTTTCCTCATTTACTGTTTGAAAAATTATTGAAACTTAATTATGTGAAATAATTTTTAGGCTGTAAAGGGTTAAACTTGGGGACTAATCACATCCTTTTAACCTCCAGTCAGATTATGGAAGCAGGCCAAATCTTGCAAGCAGTTTCACAGTATAAAAAGGAAAAAGCAAGCTGCACATGGGGTAGCCAATTCAAGAGCACCAGGGTGTCTGAGAGGCAGCAGTAAGCAGAAAGTCCCCAGTAGAGATTAAAAACTGAGGCTGCCTGGATATTGGCAGACCATGCAGCTGAATCAAATGGTCTGTATTTGCTTTACAATAGTACCATGTTAAATAGTAAAATTTTTGCACTCATAAGTAGAAATTAAAAGCTTTGTATTAAGGACACATCAAAATCTCTTGGGAAATGTGAAGTCCAACAATGATCCATTTATTTAAAAAATCTAGATCTGGCAGGGGTTTTCAAATCTGCACTGTACTGGTCCAAGCAAGACCACAGGCATCCAGCAGTTCCCTCTGCAGAATCCAAGAGAGATAACTAGGCACAAAACATCAGAACTTTCCTAAAAAGCCTAAAATTTTTACTGCTTTAAGGAATCCAGGGGGTCCACAAATTGTGAACCAATGATTTGAAGCGGATCTAGAGGATGGACTGAACACACAGCGGGAACAAAAGACCAGCAGCTCATTGCTCTACTATAAAAAGCAGGATACTGAAACAAACTAAGAAGGGACAATGAATCTTTAAAAAACAAATCCAGGCTTTAATGAGAGTTATGAGATCACATTTTTATACATATTTCTATAACTATACCGTGTCACACTGGTTTGAAACATATGCAAGGACATATCTTTACAGTGTACAAGGGGGTACAGTTTAATGTGTAGAAAGTAGTTTAAGGAGCCATGCTGAATCCACACCAAATATATCAAATCTCTCTTTGGACTCACATTAATCCTATTCCATTAGCAAGCCTGGGCCATGGCATTCCCTATCCTGACATTTATGACTGTCCACTGCCTTGTGTTAAAGCAGGACTCTCACAGCCAGGAAAGTCCAAGTGTGACTGGCGTAACCCAACTTTCTAATCTGGCCTTCCTCAAACTGTTACACTGAATGTCTTCATAATAACTCAGTGGAAAAGTTATAAAATTACCCCGATTCACAAAAATAACAATAAAAAACCTTTAACGCTACTATTATTTGAAGGGGGGAAAAATAAAACTCCAATAATAAAAAAAAAATTCCGAAATCCACCAAACTAGTCTTATAAAATTATACTTTATTACTATTAACTGAATCTCTCAACTGGACAAGGAATAGAACTTAGTTACAAAGATATAACTGATCAATGCTCAAACTTTCACAGCTAATCACTTTGTGTTTGCAGTAATGCAAGCCTCTCCTTTTAGAAGGCACATGGAAGGGAGTTTGAAGAACTCCATTTTATTTTTCAAATGAAATTTTGGGACATACATTCCACGACAGATGATTCAGCAAGTCAGAGCCCTGGTTCATATACACAATGTGAATACAGGATCATACAATCATTGGTTAATCCAAACTAAAGGGGAGCTCAGGAGGTCTCCAGTCCAACCGCCTGCTCACAGCAGGGCCAGCTGCATGGTCACACCAGGTTGTTCAGGGACATGTCCAGTTCAGACTCAAAACCTCCCAGGACGGAGCCAGCACAGGCTCCCTGGGCAGCCTTCGCCAATGCCCCACGGGGAGAAAGTTTCTCCCTATATGCAGTCTGAACCTCTCTTGTTGAAACTTGTGTCTGTTGTCTCCTGTCCTAACTACCTGTGCCACTGTGAAGAGCCTGGTTCTGTCTTCTTGATCGTCTCCCTGTAGGTACTAGGTGGCTGTTGCTAGGTCCTCCCAGAGTGGTCTCTTCTCCAGGGCTGAACCAGCCCAACTTGTTCAGTCTGTTCCCAGGGCAAGAGCTTCAGTCCCCGACCTCCCTGGGGACCCCACATTGAACTTGCTCCAGTCTTCGAATGTCTTCCTTCCCATTTTGCTAATGTGAAATTCCTTTTTTGAAATCACCTAGGATTTTATTTGTCTATAAATGAAATTGAAATCATCAACTAATAATTATAGAATTTTAACTTAGAATTACCAACTCAGAAATACTGACAAATACACTTGTAAACTAAGCGAAGATGCCCGTTACCCAGATTCAGGGAGTGCCATGACTGCATTCTTTAAACCACACTGAAGAAAAATCCCTTTTGAATGTTTTCATCACTTACAGTATATGCCATATACATTAATTATTTCAACTATCATGCCAAGGTCAAAAGTAAGGTGAATACCCAGCAGTACTGCACAAAGATGAATGCCTGAGCTGCTTATCCTCTTTGCTATTATTTCTTCTTCAGACTGATCCTTTCAGTGGGTCATATATTGTAATTCTGTGCAAAATCAGCAACATTCAATATTGGCAGCATTACACAGAGCTCGTTAGCCACTCACAAAACTACAGAGCACACATCAAAGAGAGAAAGAAGGAACCTGAGTTTCTATATTTTGTTTTCAAGACTCTGCTCTACAACTTGGCCTAGATTTGCTCTACAAGCTTTTGCCTGGCCCAGTTGCACTCACTTTGAAATTTGTTTCTTCCTCAACTTCATCTACTGGCATGCTGCAGTAAATCAGGTGTAAGTCTACAGAAGTTTATGGATTTTACCAACATAAAACCCAGGTAACATGAGGTTGGCATCAGTTCTTTTATGTCTAGAACAACTTCCCAGTCATCATACACTGAACCAAACGTTCTCAGGTCACAAAACACCTGTCTCCTGCAGCGTAAACCCACCTGCCCCACCATCATCACATCTGATGTCCCAGATTCCCAGCTGTCCTGTTCTCTGTAGCTGTATCAGCTTAGCTCAGGATCTAGACAATGGACTAAAGAAACACAAGGTCTCAGGCACTGAAAGTATTTGTTTGTGGAAAGCCTACTGCAACCTCTGTATCCACTGTATTAAATTATCAATAAACTGAGAGCTGTAACTTGTTTTCAGAAATGGGCATCAGTAACTTCTTTACTTAGGCATAGAAATTTTTACTCCTTACGCATAGATACAACAAGTCCTGTTCCAAAATATATTACAGAACTATAAAAAAAAGCAGGATGGAGCTTAAAAAAGACTGAGGAAACTAAAATAGGAAGGAGCTTTATAAGATTTGAAGAAAAGTGGCTTAAAAGGTGATTGACTACTCAAGTTTTTTTCATTTTCTTCCTAGAAGAAAAAAAATAGAATATATACACAGAAAAATAAAAACTGGATATACTAGGCTTTACTTTTGCTTATATTTGCTTACATTCCCCGGTTTGTCTGAATTTTTCTACTAAAATACAGCTAGGGTTATTTTAGACTAAATTGAATAAGGTGGTAACTGTCCTTTATGACTAAAGTGACAAAATCTTTTTCTAAGCTATTTTAGCACTTTAGTTTTTGTAAATACATCTTCTAGTGAATATCAGTACTACAAATGGAAGCAGATAATGGCTATTTAGCCAAATAATCGTAATTATTTTAAACACATTTATCCATTCACATTTTTAGTGTTTATATTTTGTAATCAGAAAAGATCCTGGGTTATCTACGTTTACAGGTGAATTAAGTAGACTATTTTAAATCTTTTATGCCATGCAATCTGCCTGCTTTCAGTATAAATAGAAGTAAACATTTTTATTGAAAATAATCACTTTATGAGCACAATCTAATTTAAAATGTGTAAAAGAAGAGTGCAGATCTTCATGTCTTTATTCTAGTTTGCATTTTTTCAGGTTTTATCTTTTAAACATCATAAAGAGTAAAAAGAAGGAGTTTCTTTTAGAGGTAAGAAAGTGAAAACTGCAAGGTAATACTATAGGCCAGGAATCCTAGAACTGAAATCCAAAATGCAAGCTTACACAACGCAGATCAGAGTATTGATCAGCTATCAACCACAAGGCATTAAACAAATTTTATAAAGGTCTCTAGATGTTTCTAAAAGATTGAATGTGTAAAAGCAGAGTAAAAGGTATTGTCTCTGTCATCTATTGCAACGGAAAGGCCTGACTATACACTCCAGGGCTCAGTCTGCCAGGTACATTCAATTTCCTAATAAAAATAAGACAAGAAACAGGATCAAAAATTGTAAGAAATATGTCTATTTACAAGCACTAGGATGTGCCAGTCCTTCAGCTCTTGTGTACAAAATCTCAAATAACTTATGAACAAAACAGTGGCACATACTTGGTGTGAGTTATATAAGCACAAATTACGCTGGAGCGCTTTGGCTACCATTTACACTCACATCATCGAGCTTAACCAGCAATCTGTTACTTGTTTTAGTCAGAGATGAAATCTCCAGCCTAGAGAAACACTTAATGTAGGCAGTGACCAACTATCATAAGATCAAACAAATGTCCTTATCTGCACTACATGCTCAGTTAATCATGTTAATTAGCAGGTTCTAACAACTGTAATTTCCCAATGTACACAAGTCGAATGATTGCAAGGTCAAATCGTATCAGGAACAAAATGAAGTAGGTATTTCAAAATTTTCATATTAGATATGAAATCAAATCTATTTGCTCTACAACTAAGATGTCTGAGCAAAGAAAATACTTCTTGTTTTATAAGACATACAAACTCAAAGGAGTAGGTGTTATCATTGTCCATTTACCATCAGAGACCTAGGACCAATTTTTCAAACACACTCAAATAATGCAAGAGCCTAACTCCAAAAAGTACTTAGACATCCACGCTGTTTAGTTGTATTTGAAAATCTCAGTGCACAACAGAGGTACGAAAAAAGGTAAGTGCCTGACTTAGCAGAACTTAAGTACAGAGAACCAAAACGTAACTGTGAAAGCCACAAACTTAACTCTGCTACCTGCCCATTCACCCTGGCAGCATAGTTTTAAATTAGTGGCCAAGACACTTGCATGGGAAGTGGGGTATCGTGGGTGCCATGCCACTCCAACACCAGAAGGCTTTTTCCATGTCATTAGAAAAGTCCATGGGGTCTTTGGAAGAGGAACCAGAATCTGGGTTCCCTGAGTGTCCCAGTCACAAGGTGAGAGCGTTTATCTGGCCAACAGGAACAGCTGCCTCAGCACAGCTGTGGCCCTACACTACTGTTATGGTCACCTGGTCTGTCACTGCCTTTTGAAACCTTCTTTGATGACTATAATGTAAGGAACACTAAAAAAACATAGATCAGTGTTAAGATGTCGTTTACACTGAAGACCTTTGTGCAAGTTAACTAACCCTGCCAAGAAGCAAGACAAATCAGCCCCTCCTGAGGTGTTTGTTGCCATTAACTAACAAAGTCACAGCATCTGAGCTGTCACATTTAAAGCAAGTTTCAGCATCTCTACACTAAATTTCAGTGACTCAGGGGTGTAGGTGGACTCTCAGATAGTTAAAATATAATTATTTTCAACCACAAGGACAGAAAAATCAGTGTATGAAGTTTAGGTTACTCCATGTTGGCAAACCAATTAGGCCATGGTTATATCACAGCTATTATTAGAACATTAATAATGGAATGAAAGTTTTGTTGGGTCTCAGGAATCCCTCAAAAATAACTAAACTGGTTAGTGTGAGGCTATTCCCAATATCTCAACAATAGTTTCAAATGCTAGATACAAAAAAGGGATAATCAAGCACTATTCCATAGACAATGGAAAGCATAATTCAAAAATAATTTTGGTAACCCACATAGTCAAACTTTTTTGCCCATTAATGGATGTTACAGAAATAAATTATTATTTAATTAACACTAAAACTCAAGCCTCTTCAATTGCAGACTAGAGTTCTCCAGCCAGACATCCACATGGGGGCATCAGCAGAACCCGTAAGCACTCACACTGCTCCTCAGCTTGTTGATTGGTAAACACAAGTTACAAAGAACACAGAAGAGCAGCAGTTTCAAGACACAAATTAATATTTCACATGTATAAAACAATAGAAATGTCAATATGAATGCTTGACAAACAATTTCTTCTGTACCTTTAATCAACTCTATTATCACTTGCGTTATAACAACTGCTCTCTTTGTGCTGTAACACCCCATAACAGCCCACATGAAGGATACTGCAAACAGGAAGAACCAACAGGAAGCCAAGTAATCTATGAATAGTGAGATGCTAAGAGAAAGACACACTGAAATACCATGGGTCACATTTACAGAATTGTATCTTACGCTTTAGTAGCAGAATTCACATATACAGATACAGAATTTGCTTAGTAAATCTCTTTCTTCTTATACAATGAACAATCTGTGAACAGTATTGGAGGTTAAAACCAAACAATTCATTGGTAGCACCTAGAGTAAGGCCAGTTAAATAGAGCAGAACTGCTATCTCCTCACTTCTACCTGCTCCCAGAGTGCCCAGGTGTTGTTCTCACAGGGGACTCCACATCTACCACAAAACTTTATTTTGCAACCCTTAAAAGGTCTGCCTCCCCCACCTCGGACATCTACCCTCCATCCTGTCTCCCTACATTTCAAATATACACAGCTTTTCCATGGGACCAAGGCCACGGAAATATGGCAGAGTACCTGTTACTTTATTTTGCGCCTATGAATCAGCATATACCTGTCCTGCTATTCTGCAGAAAACCAGCTCCATCCAGTTGTTCCAGTTAGACTGAGTCCCTAAGAGAGAGTTTGTGGAACAATAGGCTTCCAGGCCTGAGAAAAATGAGAATATGCCTAACACACGAGGAATGATAAATTGTGCTGCTAGCTAAAACATGGTGCCCTAGTTAAAGACTTATTAATGGACGCACTGCCAATAGCATGAGAGCTTATCTAGTGTGTTGTGCAATTTCAAAGCCCTCCACTCATAAAGTCTATTCATCTCTGTTTTAACATACCTGAGCTACCCTGTGCAATTTAAAATGGGATCTCAGTTGACCTGTACGATCAGGAGAGATGTCAACAACATTTTAACTTTCGTGGGAGATGTCAACTTTTATTAGCATGTATTATAGGTTGCAATTCACAAGCCAGTTGCAGTATTTATTTTTTTTAGCTCCTCAAGTTCCTCACTTACATTGCTATTGCTACATCACCTTAGGCTATTAATATTTTACTTACTTTTCTTTAGCCCTGGACACGGTCACTGTTAATTACAAAGACAAAGATCAGTTTATTTTAATGAATATCCTCCTGACTTACATAAAGCCAGTATAATGTTCAGAATCAAGCACTTATAAGTAAGGCATGCTTAAACTAAAATGAATGCATGACCACAGTTGAGGCACCTTGTTAAAAACTGTTAATCTGTGATGCAACTATAGACAGCATAAACAACAAAGATATTACTTCAATAAGGAGTTAGAAGTCAAGAAGACAGAAAATATAGAGTTAAGTTTTTCCAGTTAGTGTAAAATTTACAGTTATTATGGCTTTAGGGTCTTCTCAGCTTATCACAGAGCCTTTGTAGGCATCAGTCAGTCTGTGATGTCTAAATCTTTGGCCCAATTTCTGAATGCATTGCTGAGAAGAAAAGAAAATAAAGATGAATAAAACTCAGCAGACTACTGAGTACCAACAGATACGGTAGGGGTTACTTTTCTTTTCTTTTAAGTAACTACTGCAAAATTGCCAGCTCTGTGTAAGAAAAGCAGGATGAAGAAATGGGGAGAGGTAGATAAATTGAAAATGCCTGAAGTGTAACCAGTCTCTAGTTTTGTGAGATTGTGTCCTAACAGGTCAATTCTGAAGCCGGGTACTAAACTACCACTTCCACTTCCTTGTGGAAGCCTTGAGGGCTTTGATTATGCAGAAAAGACAATTCCTAAAAAATCATGAGAAAAGTAAATGGGTTAGACAGCCAGATTAGTACATATATACATGAGTTCACGTTCATTATGGGATTAAAACATGATTAAAGTAATTACTACTTGTTCAAGGCAATAAAAGTACTGCAGCAATGCTACAATAATCCAGACACATGAGAAACTGAAAAGGACAACTGCTATTTTTTCTAAAAATCTGCCCAAGAATTAGCAGAGCAAATATTAGAAGGAAAAAGTTTTGTACAACATGAACTGAGCTTGACGTTTAAAATAGTGGCTGATAGAGCTGCAAACATTGAGGACCACCCGGAGTGAATAAAGGAGATAGAGGAGCATGCAGAGAGATGAACCAGATCATGCAACTATGTGCAAACAGCCTTGGAATGTCAGAGACAGAATGTAATTTAACCAATGAAAATGCCAAAAAAAATGAAGATAACAAATGAGAACATGCTAGGAGGCAAGGGAAAATCAAATCAACAGAGACCTACGCAAGCAATGAAAAAACATGACAGATGAGAATGAAAACAAAATGGAAGTTAAAAGAAGCATCTGGTTATGAGAACTGTTTGATTTGTAGGAAATTTGTAGGGTCTGTGGGAGTTAACTAGTCAGATATACTTGCAGCTGCTGGCAGATGTGGAAGCTGATCACATCTTCCAGGTTCAGCTGGAGGATAAGATTTTACAGAAGAAGAACTTCCTTTTCCTTTCACATCACACTGTTGTTTTTCCTCTACAGAAAGGATCAACCATCAGTGGCTCAAAGGCTGAAATGTGCACAAAGGTACTTCACTTAGGCTTCTCATTTACACTTCAGTTTTCCTTATCCCAGAGCATCACTAAGACACCAACAAGAGACAAGAAAACTTGCTACAGTCCTCACAGAGTGCTCTGTGCTGATTCAGGATAGCCACGATTGGAGAGAGAAGCACACAGTACTCTGAGCAGTTGACAAGCACCTAAGCCCCAGACACTCATACCAGCTGGCTCCCTTGGAAATGTGCCTGCATTGCCTTGGTACACGCGTGTGGCTTCTCACGCTGCCTCCACATCTCAGGGTGTGGTTCTAAGGAAGGCACATCCCAACCAAGAGTGTTCCAAATTCCAGCCAATTCCAATGCTTCTGCCTTTCAAATAGCTGTGAATTTGAGAAGTTTTAACACAAGCCTTCTGCAATTTTTCACGGCTGAGTTGCTGAGTGGGTGAAAGAATGGGTCAGAACAGAGGGCACTCACAACATCTCCGCTGTAGCCCTAGAAAGCTATATTCAGAAAGGATCCAAATATAAGATGCCTACTACATAATTAGAAATATAATTTCTGTACTACCAGAAAATAGGATATTTTTGCTGCTGTTCTTGTTGGCAAATTTCTATTTGCTCTAATGTTTTATTCAGGATCTCTGAAGGACTTGTGGCCAGCTGCAGATTTCAACCATGAATAAATATCCCCAGCACTTCAGATTGGTCTAACGCTGTGTTAAGGCTTTCCACTTGGACAGTCCACCCCCATACAGTTCCAAGTCCCATTTTCCAAGCCATGGAGAGATGCTTGTATAGTAGGCCTCTATTACTTGCTTACTGATTAACACGTGGCAGCCTTTCTGTGCCACTTACACAAAAGCAGCCTTCCATATACCTAGGAATAGTCTGTGACAATCCTGAACCCAATGGTTTCCAAGTGCTGTTACTACATGCCTTTCCTATAACAGGAGCACAACAGCCAGCTCATCGCTGCCAGACACACTGAAAGCAGGGACACGGCATTCGGATCTTAATGCTCAATATTTGTCTGCTTTATTTAAGATGACTGAAATCTGCTAACAGAAATACAATTACACACTCTTTTCCTAACTTTTCAGTTCATAATCCATATGAAGATCCACAAATCTAGCCTGAAAACTCCACATCTGAGAAGTAAGAAAATTACTGATTTTACAGGAAGCTTGTGTGTGCATTATATAGAGTTTGGACAGAACCTTAGCAGATTGTGAAACAAGAAAAACCCAGATGAGTCAGCCTGCTTTGGGACCAGTGGGACAGACTCCTAAATAATCCCTACATTAGCCTGGAAGGAATTATTGCTTCTCCAGTTCATAGGTCTTACCAAATAAGCCTTCCTTGCATGCAGTCTACATGCAGAACTTTTCTTGATGAAATATTCTCACTTATACTAAAATCATTACAGAAATGTCAGTAAAGAGTGCTAGTGTTAATGACATCATCATCTCCTGGTGCTATAAATATCACCCCATATGATCCCACTCATAGAGGACCAGCATACGTAAGGAGATTCTAATTTTCTTTCCATTTGAGCTTTGATATACAAGGTGCAATTCCTAAAGCAGGACCATGGTGTTCAGCTTTCAGAACTGCTTGGAATTCATGTCACTGTAAAAGCGTCAAGTCCTGCGAGCTCTGAGAAGTGGCTAAAAGTCGAGGTACCAATGTGGCATCATTTTCTAACATGGAAACTCACAATCCATGCAGAATGCAGCACCCTACTCCTCCCCTATTCTCTTCTATTATTGTTAAACTCATGAATGAGCATAGTGATACCTGTCCTTGCAGAGTGTCATACAGTTCTAATTGTATTACACCATCGTGTAGTACTTGTTCTGAAAAAGCGTTACTGAAGTACAGTAACAGAATATTTTTATGAAACCTTCAATTTTCCAGCACTTCCTGATTATCTTCTGATTTGAGCTGTGTGACCCAGCTGAGCATTATCATTGATTTTTGAATTTAATTACAGACACTCTGGCTTGGAGAGCTGTGACATGTTGAAATTCAATTGAATTTGGCTTGCCCTGGCCTCCTCCTAATACACACTGTGCTGATTAATCCAATCCTGTTCTGATTTTCTGCAGTGCAGGCTACATTTATCCATTCCCATTCCTTCACAATGAATGTGGTCCACCATTTGCATCCCTGATTCAGTACTGATTAACCATATGCCCCTGTCCTGGTTTTTGCTAGGATAGGGTTAATTTTCTCCTTAGTAGCTAGAAAGCACTTTGTTTTGGTTCCAGTGGAGATATTGTTATGAGAATAATGTTGATAACTACAAGGACATCATGTCTGGGTTCTTTGCAAGAGCAGAGGACTAGGGAGGCTGGGGGGAAGAATAGAGTAGTACTTAGTAAAACCCAAAACTGACAGTTGGATATGCCAATAAGATATTCTGTATCATATCATGTCATGTTTAATATATCAACCAGGATTGATCGGAAAGGGGGGCATTCTCTTGGGAATCGCTTGGGCTCGTTTTTCTGGGATTGCAATTTCGGTTTTGGGGTTCCTTTTCGCTCCTCCGGGATCGTTATCAGCAGTTGGTGAGCAATTGTACTCTGCATCACTTTCACATATATATACAGAGAGAGTTATCATTATTATTATTACTACTTTAATTCTATTTTACTCTAATTACTCAATTGTTCTTATCTCAACCTACAAGTCTTCTCCCCTTTACCCCTCCAATCCTCTCCCCGATTCCCTGGGTGGGGCTGGGGAAAAGGGGGGGGCTGCAAGTGGTTGTGCCTTGTTTGGCTGCCAGCTAAGTTAAACGATCACAGCCCCACAGCAGCTTCTTGTACTTAATAGAAACAGTTATAACAGAAACCTATTGCTTTAAAAAGAACAGGGGCAGTAAGAACAAGACAAAGGAAGGGCAGATAGGAACTCAATATCTGTTTTGGGAAGGGATTTACAATTTAGATTTGTATAGGCTGCAATAGGCATATATTATTCAGAAGATCTTTATTCATCTACATTTTTATTCCCATCTTTTCCTTTTGACAGCACATGCGGTTGTATTACAGCTCAATATTTCAGAACCGTTATCGCACCGATAATGTAAGTAGATTACATCCACGCAGTGCCAACTCTTGAGGACGGATATTAGCTGTGGGATAATGGCAAACATTTGTTTACTGATTCATGGAAGGGGTAAGAAAGATGTTTTTCTGAGCTAAGAAGTCCTGTTTTATGTTTCTTACCTAAGAAATCATAACCAAACTATACAGTATACCAGAACCTACTCTTAGTCAATATTACAATAAAGTCATGTTCCAGGATGTCCAGAATATAACTATAAAAATTATGTCATCGGGAGATTATCATCAATAGAATTTAAAACACATTAAAAAGTTTAATATCCTTTTCCTCTTCATGGAACAACTAATGCATAAGAAAGCTTAGGGCAAAATTTTAAAGAGCGATTCAAAATCTCTTTCAGAAGTTACCTGGGAATCTTCATTCAAAACGGAAATTGAGTTCCCAAATTAATAAGAAGTTTTTGACACTTTTACCCTTAGAGTGTGAAGCTGCAACTATGGAAAGGTTTAACTTTATGTATTCAAACATTAGAGCTTCCCAGTGTCCGTGTATTAAACTGGGCCAAGGCTATTTTGCTCTGACCCTACAACACTCTCTTTAAATTCCTATTTACTAAGCACCAAGTAATTAACTGTTTCCCTTGACAGCTATTCCTTCCTCATTTTTGCCCTATTCTCCATATATGTCAACCTTATAAAGAACTGGGTTTTAAGACCTCAGGCAAGCTTTAAACTGATGAATGCACACCTTGCCGTTTGTGGATCTGTAGAGCTTTACTGTCTAATGGTGTCTGCTAATGGGAAAAGGAGGAATACACAGGCCATATTCTTCACTTCTCTAATGTGTTTATAAAGTGATGCCTATCATTATTTTGGGACAAAAATATTTGCATTTTTTACTCTCTATTTATTTCAGAAGTCCAGTCTGCTTGTGGTTTTGAATTGTACACAAAAAGTAGACTTAAAATGTTAAGTAATGCTCAAATTCAGTAATTCCTCCTTTAAATTATTGTAGGCTTTCTATAGAAAAAAAAAAATAGGATATGTGTTTCTGTGTATAAAAAACCCCTTGTCAATTCAGAAGGCATTAACAAAGTTACTATCAAAGATCTACCACTCTCTTGCTGAAAGGACCTTTCAGTATGTTAAAAACATGCTTCCTTGTAGTTCGCAGCCCACCTGTGAACTTCTGAATAGCTCTCCTAAAGAAAAATACAGGGGAAGGTGAAAAAAGAATAATATAAATGCACATGCAAAATATTATTTATTATAAAATATTACTATGACATAGGGGCAGGAGCAATAGTTTCTTCAAAAGCTCTCTGTCAGTTCAGTATCTAACCCGAGGACTTAGCATCAATATTATTAACATGCTTATTAACAAGAATGCTGAAATATAGGTAAATTTAAAATTGTTCATCTTTCTATTACCACAGGAATGATTACACAAGGGCTACATTACTGAATATACCACACATTCAAATGGGTTTTTTTACATCACACGTTCAAGTTTTATTTGTTTACAGAAACATAAAATAAACATCTTAACAGAATAAACAAATTATATTTAGCTTTGTTTATTTTTACCTATACAAGCTGCCTTGATGAAACATTGAAGCTGGCCCCTAGACAGTCTTCTTCATAAGGAGCAGTTCACATTTTACATTTAATATTCAACTGCTCAGCAAGCATTAATTGTTCTTTCTCCGCACAAAATTAAAAAGAAACTCATACTTTGTACCATGTCAACTACAGCACTTCAACATTCAGAATAACTTCTACAAATACACTCTTGCCAATTAGGTGAAAATATTTATTTGAATAATTTTAAATACTCTCTCTTGAATGCTGCTCTTAAAGCCAAACCAAAATCTAGGGAGAAAACAAATAGTTTAGTCCCTTTACCAATGGCAAAGCAGTATTAAGCAGGACAGATTCATCACTTTTTACATTCTCAAAACATATGCTTGATCCATCAGTATGTTTAAATGTATGCTAAACTTCAAGAATATGAATATTGCAGCTGACCTTGGCAGCATTGCAAGTGTGCTTCACATTTTTTAAGCTGAAATGCTCTATGCACTGATGGGTTGAAGCAATATGCTCCACAAGCAGCAGACTGAGGTCAAGAGAGCAGGGGATCAGGATGTAGCCAATACACAGAACAGACACAAGAGCAGGTGCAGTGAGGACACACTTGTGCATCAAGAAAGAATAACCTACGGTAAAACATTTTTGAGGTTTGCTGTTCACTTTTAACATAGTAGTTCTCATTTCTTTAAGATCATCCCTATAAAGACTACTCTAACAACCCATACCATATTCATATAATTTGATGAATTAGAAATTTAAAAAGAAAGAAGTACTATACCTGATAGCAACGATTAAGAGTTTATTTCTGTAAAGTAGCTAAATGTTTCAAACCAAGCTATTTTTAATCTTAAGTCTATTACAAGGAATAAATGTAAAAATATTATTTCTGAAACATCACCATATATTACAGATTGAAAAGTGTCCTATTCTACAGCAAAGACCTTAAGTATTAAACCCTATTTGCACACTAACGCAATACAAAGAAAATGTTCAAGTTCTGTGCTATCTCTTCCTTCTCCTGCTTTCTCAGATTCTAAATCTAGGCCTCTCCCTTTCTGAAATAATCATAATAACGGGAGCAAGAGGCGAGCTGTAGCCTTTGGTGCCACCAACCCCTGTGAGGAAACACGGAAAATTAAATTAAGTTCCGACAAAAAAAAAAAAAGCAGGATCAAACACGCAGTGTTGCAAGGTGGTGGATGTTTCTCACTTGCACAAACTGGGGCAGGTCCTAAGATTTTCCTGTTCCTGTAGGTTGGTTTGGGTTTTTTTTGGGCTGTAATCCTGCTGAAGTCTTCAGGTAAGAGATCCACACAGAGATGCTGAGGAGCTCACATAAATAAGTGCTGCTGGATCAGGCTGGTTGTTTCAAATGGACCACAGGCTTTTAAGATTTCTGCAGGTTGAGTACTGTTATTGGCTTTTGACTTATTAGCTGTTTCAGAAGGGTCTGCAATTTATTTTTTTTACTGACAGGCGACTTTATTCCGTATAAAGACCTGTGTCCAAATCCCTGTTATTGATCCTGCAATGTACAGTTGAAGAGTGGCTACATTTTTGATACTTTTTTCCCTTTGCTTGCTTCTGCGTTGTTTGAGGGTTTTATTATATATTTTTTTCCCATGCTGCTTTGCGTTTCCCTCACTTTCACCTCAATTGATTTTCTTGAACTGTTCAAAATTAACATGTTTAATGATTGTGAAGAAAAAAAAACATATATATATAAAATTATGATTGTTGTTCCCAGACACAGCTAACATAATTTGGAGGGATAATATACTGATGTGTTCAGGAAATGCTGAAGGGCTTGAAGTCTTTTTCTAACTATAAAGGGTTGATTCCTTAGCAGCAAAGAATATGCAACATTTTAAATTCCAGACTATCAGTTGATAACAACATGATGAAAGCGTATATATCCACTGCTATGAAAAGACTTTCAAAATTTAGTTTCAGAACAAGTATCCAGTTATAACAGCGAGGCGGAAGTATCTACTCAACTTTATTATAATGCAGACATTTCCCTACACTTTATTCATAAAAATCATGCTGGTGAATTGTGGCAGTGGAGCACCTAACCCAGCATCTTCTATGTCTGTAACACATAAGAAGCCCTGCATTGCCAGCTGGCAGACAGGCACACCAACCAGAGAAAACAAATTCCTCCTCAATTACCTTTGTTATTAAAAAAGTGACTTTCTTTTAATTTTCATTACTATTGCCAGAAATATTCTCAGTAAGTATCGAATCTTTCGAAGTTTACAAAGCTTTTGATTTCACGTATGAAACGTGATTCCTTGTTTCCTTTGATTAGTTTTGTTATTTGTTGAATGTAGTCTAGATCTCATGAGGGTGAAGAGGAAACACTCCCACTTGTTTTACTCATTGATTTGTGCACCTTCACCTTGTCTTCCATATGTCCCTTATCTGAGATCCAATCCTTTCACTCTAGTTTCTTCCACGAATTTTGTCCTTTATGAGAACAGTTCTGATGAAAATTCTCCCACTGAGACTCTACACCCTGTTTCTCATAGTCTTCTACAGTCTTCCAGCTGCCACCCATTAGTATGAAGAGTAGCAGCTGAAGATACACACCTTAGACTGTGAACTCAGTCAAGCTGAATGTCATCCTTCGTTGTTTTCCAAGCTGTGCAGGAGTTCCCATCTATGCACAGCAGAGACTGTGTACATCACTAGCACTTGAATGTGGCAGGGCAACCCTTGCCGCTTTGCATTCTCTCAAGTCAACAGCAAAAAACCAAAGTCAATTAAACTTTGAATCATTCTGAACTAACAGGTGATTTTTAAGTAGTTCAGTATTTTTCGGAACATTTCAGAAATTAAAGCAAATGCTAAGAATGAAGCTTGCTTTGACACTAATTAGTGAAATCCTTTGAAAATACATAAAGCAAAACTTTTGTTTCAGTCAACGGGCAAAAGCGGCCTCATGGGAACCATCCTGACAGACACTGGCAAAACTGAGATCAGACTGTGTACCATAATCCTCAGGGGAACACTATTAAAACCAAGATAAACTTGCAGCCAGTGAGATTTAGATGGACTGTTTTCACTAAGCATAAACACAGATGTTTTCTTGAGTCACTACCTGAATCCAGGCACCCCAGATTAAAATAAAATTAAAGTCTCCTATCATCACAGACAAAATCCAGATAAAGAACCTACTGTATGCTCTCATAAACTGGGTATCATATACTTAAGAGAGTATCTGCTGCATAACAAGAGTGAATTTAATTATTTTGTTTATCTCTGAACACTTATGCGAAGATATATATCTTTGCATTTGCATCTTGACATGACTAATGAAAGTACGGTGTTTTGTCTGCAACTAATTCGTTTTCACTTAATATGGCAATGACTGATTAATTTCATTTTCTGGTGCGGAGGACATCCTGTAACACAGTCAATGTTGCTTCAGAACCTTTGAACTTAATTATCTCCAAAGAGAAAGAGTAATAGATACGATTTTTCTCTCTTTTTCTCTTTATCTCTGAAATTACCTGCTGTGTATCAGAAGATTTTTTTAAAGATTTATGGTTAAGCCAATGCTACTCTTACTGGTGCTCAATTTTCAACGGGAATTTTGCATTAGTAAGGCAACTAAAATTTGATCTGGAAATGTCTGTTAGGATTATGCTTAGTATAATTTATTTAAACTAAATTAGAAAAAAAATTCAACTACAATTACAGTCCCAGTCCTACTTTTCTAAGCACATATAAAATTATGGTTGGCTTTTATGGAAGTTTTGAATGTACAAGGAACACAAAATTATATTAAAGGATATTAAGTTGCTCCTCTAACATAGAATTATGAATACCAAATAAGCACACTGCGGTCAAAAGACACTGGTCATGAGCTCTCTTGAATTTTGAGAACACAAATTTACAAATGTGACCTCTCAATATAGAGCAAAGGTAGGTGTTTTAGTACAATTTCTAAGTGTTTTAAACACCATTCAGAATCTTTTTACATCATTGCAATTTGCAGAATGCAATATTGAATTCTGAGACATTATAGAAAAATAATAAATCAGGCATGATAACTGAGTCACAAGAATCAAGATGGCCATGACACTACTGGGTGGAATCCTGATTATTAACATCAGTTACAAAACTTGCATTGACTTAAACAAGGAAAGACCTTCACTTCTGAATTAGACGTTTGTTTTGTGTATATTCTGAAACATTCCTTTGACACACACTATCATAACTTGGAAGCTGCACAAATGTGGGCAACACCATAGAGGAAATGAAAAAATGTAGCATGCAAGAGTGAAATTTTTGTAGCAGTGCTAGAATTTCAAACACATAATATTCTTTCTAGAGGACCTTCAGTAACATACAAGCCAACTCAGCATTCTGAATTTTTAGTTGCCCATATGCTAGGAAATATTAGGCTCAGTACCCCTATAGTGACCCTAAAAATGGAATGATATGGAAAATTGTTTGGATGTGAACATAAATAGCTTTCTTGGCAAAATCCTAAACAAATAAAACTAGTTCTAGGTCAAGCAACACATTTTTTTCTGTGTGTTATTTCCAGTTTAAAAATAGTTACTTTTAGGGTGAATTTTGACTAAAAACATCCTTTCGATAGGAAAAAAGAGGTTTCACTTTCAAAATACTACAAAAATATTTTGGCTGCTTCAACTTTTGTTTTCAATTATTTTTGATTTCAATTATTTCAATTTCAAAGCCAAAACCACCTGCTGGATGTAGTATGGATACCCATATTGAGTTTGGGTTTTTTTTTTAAATCTATACTGCATTTTTGGCAAACAGATTTAATTAGCAAAAATGCTGTTCTGATATACATGTAGCATATCCTCAATTTTAGCTTCATCCTATTTCAAAGTTTTGACAATGATTAAATAAAAAAGATGATGAAAAACTTTACAGCAGCTCTTCTTTCATATTATTGTCAACACTGAGTCAGAGTGAAATGTTTCACACGTAAAAGTGATTTTTTTTTTTTTTAACCAAAATATTACATGTACAGAATTACTCATATTACAAATCACACAACTTCTGTCAAAAGAAAGAAACACTTTGCATAGAACTGACATTCATCTGGTTAAAAAAATAAATCTGTTTTCATGAAATGTGGTTCTGATCTCCACAAATCATGCTGTTCGTAAGAAACTTCTACACGATACGCACACCATTTTCAGATTCATACATTACCAGCTGTCACAGACTGAAGCCAGGCTTGCCCCTTCCAAATTTCTGTCTTTGCTGTGGAACACCCTACAAGCTTGCCAAGACTTGAAAAGCTGCTGCCTCAATACAGTAGATTTATTAGAAGAACTGAAGAAGTTTATGGCAATGACCAGGTATTTTGCCTTAATGTATCCCACTGTTGGTTGCCAAAATTTGTACACACTCCTGTTTGCTGGCTTTTATGAAGAATGGACTCTTAAACAGTAGCTGCAGAGCTACTTTAAATCAGGAATCTCCAACAAATGGATATTCTCTAAGGGTTATTTACTTTCTGAACTTTATTTTCACTACAGTTTTTTTGTCAGACAACATACTATTTATCCTAGATAAAGGCTCAGTCAGGAAAACTTCCTTGCAGGATATTAATCACATTTGTGGCAGTCCTGTTGCACCTTCCTCTCTGCCAGGCAAAAGTCCACATGCATCCACAGAAACTCTCTTTGCTGCCTGCAGATTTCAGAGCAGCATTCATTGACCTTTCATTAAAGTGTTCCTTTTGTCCCCTTTTTTGGGCTCCCCGCCTAGTATCATACGTGGGAAGATAAGCAGAGAAGCAGAACAGATGGTGGCAACAGATGTCATCTCTTGACACAGGTGAAAGGCCAGGGTCAAATTCACCATCCCACAAGTCCCATCTTTCTCTCAGTCCCACCCCACCCCATGTATTGTCACAAATACCCTTTGGCACTGGCAGTAGTCCTCTGTACCCACCTGCCTGTAACTGCAAACTTCCACGCAGTTCCAATTCCCAACCTGGAGACTAGTTACAATATTCAGCATCATGATTAATTTCAACATTACAAGTACTTCTACTCAATTTGTGTAAAATATCATGTGAGTAATTGCATATAGTTGGCATTGGATAAATATTAACGCATAAAATATCATTTAGAATTGAGGTATCATTCACTGGTAAAGCCTCTATATGACCTCCAGCTGAACACACTAGGAAAATTACCATAATCTTTGATGCAGGATCAGCCTCTAAGTTGCCAGGAATCAATACTGCAAGGTATTGAGCACTCTGGCTCTAAGTGCTCTGAAATAATTTTTTATCCTGAGACACATCATCAGGAAAGGAAGTTGTTTACAATGCGTTCTCAGACCCACACAGGAATCCTTCAACTCAGAGCAAGGCCAATGTTTTGATGAGGCCTTGACTCAACTCTTAAAATTTAAATATAGTTAATTAAAAGAAAAACAAACTTTAAATATTTTCTACTGCTTGCTTTACTTGTTCCAGTAACAACTGAGAGCATCTAGAAAAAGGACACGTTTTGCCTTTGCTTCGTTTTGCATATTTGCCAATATTTTTTGGTACAGCGAGTGTCTCTTTCTTATGTGGCCATTTATACTCTTATTTGTAAGAGTTTTTTACATGGCAATATAGAAAACAGAAAATAAAGAGTGTTAACATTTTCAGGATCACTCATAAGTCTAGCATTTGAAACTTACATTAGGTACTGATTTCTAATGTAGGATGTTGTCTCCTTTAATATTCTTTAATACACAGATAATACATATTTAACATACAAGCACTTTAGAATTATTTGCACTGGTCCTAAGACCTAGCCATAAAACTGGCAACAGAAAATAAAATGTGTATGTCTTCCAGGAAAAGACTTCAAAATAACTCCATGACAGCCAAAAGGCAAATACCAAATTCCAGTTTCCAGAGACAAAATGCTTAGGAAAGACTAAAAGCAAAGAAGAGGGCAAACTTTAGCACCTGTAATTCAGCTAGCAAAGTATTCCTACTCTAGATCAATGATTTTCAAACTTCTGATGTTTGTAGACACCCAAAAAACTTCCAGTGCAACCTCTTGTAGAATTAATATATGTGAACTCTGTTCCTCAGTCATCTTCCATAAGTGTTTTAGAAGTTGTTCACAGACCCACCACCTGCTTCCACTCCTCATGGAGTCCAAAAACCACATGCTGAAAGCCACAACTAGAAAGTCAGCAGCCAAATGAACCATTTTTTTAAATAAAAATAATTACAGTTTTAGAAGACAGGTTTATGAGGAGAAATTACAGGGAAACAACAAATCAAAACACATAAAATTTATTTTTTCTATGTCAGAAAGACTCCACAGAGGTGTCCAGATATTGCAGTAAACTTTCTAAATTCTCAAGGCCAAATTCTTCTGTCCTAATCCCACAGTAAATTCAGATCTTCAAATCTCTTAGGGCCTTAATGGACTGCTACTGAAAGTCAACAGCCAAGTCTTGTGTCAATTGATTTCCAGATGGCAGAACTGGAGAATGATCAAATATCTCCCCATGCCTGTTACGCCTCCACCAAGTAACACCTTAAATCTTCATGGCAAATTGTTATTTTAATAGCCAGATGTCTTAAACTAGCACATTTGTGCTATGAAGCAGATCTTCCACACAGACAGATCCAGGTCCTCCATGCTGACTCTGACCCTATACTCCCTGCTAGGAAAATCTTGGCAGTTTCTGAGATAGCTGATTTTCTTCAGCCAGAAAGTGTTTCATACCCATGTAGATGTGGGGATTGCTATGACAAATTAAGTAAGAGCTCTCCAATATAAGAATAACTACACTCAATCAGAAAAAATGAAAAGAATAAATTAGAAGAAATTGGAAGAAACAAAAACACTATACGCAGCTTTTACTCATGGGAAGAAAGCATCCATACATTAGCCTTGGATTAGCCCTACAAACTAGGAAAAAAATTGATTCTAAAAAGATTAGTTTTCCTGGTATTCATGGAAATTTTGAAATATATAAATATACAGTTACTTTTGTACAAATGTGCACATTGGTCACTTATTATTCAATTCATCTGTGTTAGTGATTAAACCATCATAACTGATTTATCATTTTCAATAGTCTCAGAATTCAACATCCCACTCTGCGAATGTCGAATGGAAAAAACACTTATGCAAAGTAAAAAGTCCCTGAATGCTGTTTATCAAAGTAGTAACATTCTGAAGATGAATTCAAATACAGAACATCTGCCACCCTGTTGTCATAAAAATCCACAGCTGCATTACAGACCACGTGCATTCTCTCAGGATATCTGCCAAGATGGTAGGGAAAGAACCCTAACCCAACAAAGGAAGAGGGGCTAAAAACACTTCTCCCTGTAATAAAGATATTAATACAGACATGGCATTAACATAGAGATGAAGTCTGGCCATGTTCTTGAACACGGGATAGAGATTTGCTGCCTACAGTTGCAGCCATTCTGGCCACAATCAGTACTTTGCTGGCTGGGGCTAGATGCTGTTGCTGTGACTCATGTGGGATATCACCACGCCGCAGGAGAAATCCTGCTATGATCTACAGTCTGTTCGATGTAGGAGTATTACAGCAGCTCACAGAAATCATTCTGGAACCCTTACAGATGCCAAGTAATACCTTACTTCCTCTGTTACAAAGAGTTCAAATGTAACTGACCGGGACTACTCATTTACTGTTGGTACAGATGCAAGAGCTGGATCTTTACATTTCTTAAGAAAAATAATGAATGTCCTAACACATAGTATAATGCAGATTATAAAATCCTTGAGGAGGCTTAAAAACAGGTCATACAACTAGTACACTTCCAGTGTTTCCTTTGAATGCCTTTTGGCACTTCTACAGAAGGCATCTCCCTACTCCGCTTTCAGTGCTAAACTTTCCTATGTGTCACTTTCTCACTGGGACCTGCCAACACCTCCCTACTTCCTCAGGCAGACTGTCTCTCACTTGGTGACCAAGGAACCCTCAAATCGCATTGCCAGGCTTCTTTGCTCTCCCCTTGCAGGAGAGCTGGGGCACTGCACATCTTCCCGTTCCCCATAACCCTCTCTGTACTTCAGTCTGTGCTTCCAGCTCTTCTCCGTCCTATCTGCACTACAGGCTTTCTTCATTCACTTTACTCAACCTTCTTCATTTTTTTTTCCTATTTAGGAGATGAACCATTCAAGATGTCAATTTTACTGGAAGGATTGTAAGATCTAAGATAGAGATCTGTTATGCCAGAAATGTTAGAAGCTGGCACCAGCCAGCTCTTTGACCTACTCTAATGCTTCCCACACTCTTATCTGTGCATGATGGGCAAGTGGAGAACCAGGAAACAGAACAAAAACATTTTTAAAACCTCCAAAATTTAACAAGATTAAACTCTAATGAAGATTAACAAACACATACATATGGTAAGTTCACAAGGCTACTAAAACTGTGACTGGAGCTCTTATCAATTAAGCCAGGCCAGCTTCAGCTCAGCAGAGTTAGGTGTTACTAGCAGGGGAAGTGCCCTGATGCAGGAAGTCCAGTGGATTAAGAGCTTTGCCTTGCTGCATCCAACCCCAGAACTTTTCAGTTCAGCCTTGCAGTGCCCTTGCGAAACTGCAGAATCAGATGAGCCAAGGCCAAAGTTACTGCAAGTTGCAATGGAATATATAAAGATTTTGTTAATCTTCATTAACGATTCATGCTAATATGCTAAAATATGAACTGTAGCAACTAGGGGGCTGTCATGTGTTGACATCTGCTGCTTGGTAATGGAGGAAACCTTTGATAAGCACAGGAATGGACAGTTGCAGGAGTAACATCTTAAACCATCAGTTAAGCCTGCCACTGAACTGGGATCAGAGGTCCAAAGCATTGTCTAACTGGACAGATGCCTGCATGGCCTATGGGTACGTTAAGTACAGGTTTTGAGCTCAAGTTGTCACCCCTACCAACATCAAAGCCTGTTTGTGTAAAGGCGTGTGGAAGGTAACTGCTTCATTAACTTTATCCAATCAAGGACCTTTTCAATAAAAAGAGGATAATAAGCAAAGACAAAAGTGATAAACAAAAGCACACAGATACAAACTGACAGCGAGGGATAAACAGAGACAATGCCAAAGACCTCCAGATACCAATTCATGGACCATTAAGAAACTAACTGGGCATACATGGGGTGTGCCTGGGTATTCACTCACAATCAAGTTGAACTTGCCAGTAAATAGTAAGCTCCAGGACCTGGCAGGGGTATCAGGTGGGCAGAAGGTTCATGCTGGTATTTGGGAGGACCCACAAGTGTGGGGTGCCTGTGAGACAAGCCTGTGAGTGTATGTGTGTTTGCAGCAAGCACTGAACTGGTGAGTGGGGGACCCACGGGGTGGGTAAGGGGGTTGCGGGATCTGGGCAGGGGTGCTTGGCAGACAGAGGGACTGCACCAGTGCTTGGGGGATCCACAAACACATGTGTGATTCCACTAACGAACATCGATCCTTACCAGACAAAGAAGAGGGAGGAGACTTGGCTGTTATGTCACTCCTGGAAGCGTTACATGTGGGTGCTGTTGAAGGAAGCGCCCTGCCTACAGCAGTCCGTGTAGGCAGCTGTACACACATCTTCTCTGTGTGTGTGTCTCTGGGGTACATGCTTAGCCTTGCTACTGGTTCAATCTGTAAATGGGAAAGCACCAGCCATGTCCATGAGACTGGGATGGAGACCTCTAGGTTTCAGGGCACTCCAGGCTGGGCTCCAGCAGCCCTGCAGGAGGAATTGCCAGGCTCTGGAGCTGCTGGAGGCAACAGCTGCTTGTAACATCCCTTAACTGCTTGCTTAAAGCAGATGTACAGGTGGCCTTCAATTCTACAGTCATAGCAACTTTTCTTAAGTAACAGCAAGGTCTTCTTTACATGCCCCATACTACAGCCTCTTGTTAAAAAACAGAATTAATCCATGCTGATAGGTCTTAGCTCACTGCTCCTGGACAACTGCTGAGGATTTTGGAATAGAACACAAAACCAATCTAAACCTTCTCAGCAGAAAAACAGTGATAAGTAAAGGTATGCCGTAAAGGTGAAGATAAGTCCACAATTTGTTTAGCAATTTAGTTATAGGACTGTTATATGCATTAATCTTTAGTTCAGAAAAAAAGTTTAGTAAGGAAGAGGTATGGAAGTCAGCAAATTATGGTTAACTTTCTTATCCATGTTTTCTGTCTATCCTTCATCTATAATTCCCCATGCTCTGGAAAACTTCCAAGTCATTTGTCTTACCAGTTAGATATCTTAATGCCCACATATTATGTTCTGAAAGTGCATAACAAGACAAACGGTTAAATCTTAAGTTCAAGCAACAGGAGGTTGCCATCAGTTTAAATGGGATCAGAATGTTATATGTGATTCAGAATTATTTTTTTTTTCTTCTCAGGAACTCTTGATGCACGCCTTGCTGTCTTTTCAAAATAATTACTACTACGGTTTATTACCCATATGCTTAGGAGTCTTTGGAGGCTGTCCATCTCAAATCTTAAAGATATTTGATCTTGTTATTCATTCTTAAACATTCAGGCTTCAGCATTAAATTGGCTTATTAAACAATATGATGATAATTACCGTGGAACTTAAAAACGCTGATCTTTTCATAACCCTAAAAAGTAAAACCCTCATTTTAATGTACCCACAGGAATTATGGGAACTTAAATTATTATTTCTATCATGACAAAAGTATGCTTTATGTTTACAAATTTAGCATAAACTTCTACAGAAAGCCTGATTTGTAAACATCTGCTTACCTGCACTAACTTTCTTCTTCATTTTAAGATCACAAAATTTCCACAGTAAATTCTTCAGAGTCATTGCACATTGTATGCAAAATAACATTATGCTCCTACAAGTTGGATGTAGAATTTGTTCTGCAAGAAAATGCCTTTAGTGCACCTTCATCCTGGAATTCCCTCCATTAAAATCAATGTGATTTTTCATGTGACTAACAGCTGCTAGAACTGGCAAGAATTCATAGAGCTGAGGCCAGAGTACTACAGCTTTTCATTTTGCTATTTGGCAGGTAGAGAAAAATATTGTCATTCTACGGAAACTGGCAGATCTAGTCATATGTGTAATTTCATATTGTTTTGGTTATCAACAAAACACATGAGCCATATGATTTTTATAACCCTGTATTTTAGTTTATTTGCAGGATTGACACTTTGACCAGTTAGAATTAATTAATAGGAGAACATGTAGACAAAAAGTTGAAAAACTATTTTTAAAAGTTCTACTGTGTATTTTCTTCCATTTTTAACTTATAAAAATAGTTCAGCACTTAAGTTATTAGCAGCAGGTCATACACAGTACCAATAGCACCTACAAGCTCCTTCACCAACCAAGACCTCTCAGCACCACATGCTAATAAAAATAAAACACAGTAGTGCACATCTCAGAGAAGTATTTGTTTCTTACACCTTAAACACATTGATTTTCCTCACCTCTTTATACTTTTTATTTTCTTAGTAAGTTCTATGATAAACAAAAGATGACTATGACCTCCCCATTGCCTTTACCTCATCTAACTCTGGTGGCTGCAGAGCAAGCCCCTTCCTTCCTGAAGGCACATCTGTGTATACGCTTCCACCAAATGTAATATTACTGCAGCTCCCCTGAACTCCCCTTAGGTTTTCACTTTCTATTACAGCACATCAACTATCCTGAGAAGTTCTTTCTCATATTAAAATTAATTTAAAGGTGCATCCAGCAGTATATTTTCATGCTTAGCAAGGAGACTGCAGTTAAGTATAGTATGATCCCTGAGAAAAATATTTTCTCTGAATAGCTTTTTAATCTAGGCTTGTCATATGCTTCTGTACACAAAAAGCCTTATTTTGGCTTGCTCCCAGCCTTCTCTTGAAACAAAGCCTGGTCTCTCTTTGGTAGATTACTTGTCAGTAGGTTAGCATACATGTTCAGATCCTGGAAATAGGGCTGGTTAGTTCCTTGCTTCTATAGAGGAACCAGGAAAACTCATGTGCTAGTTTTTATCAAAGTCACTCTAAAATGCTATTTGAATGATATTCTGACACTTCTAGTGAACCCAAGCCTACCCTTGCCTCGTCTTCCTTCAGAAACACTTTCTGTTTCAGAGTAACAGTAAAAGCCTCATCAAAAGCAACCTTAAGACAAAGAAACCACTGAAGTCCACTGAATGTGTGCAGCATAAAGCTGACCACACTGGGAAAAAAACCCAAAAACATAATCAAGTAAAAGGAGATTACATTACAGAAAGAATAAGGATTTGAAAATACTAGCTCACTTCAGATTCTCATTGTTCTTCTCTTCATCTTTTATTTCATGACTCACTCATTTGTCCCAAGACCTTTAAGAGTTTCACTCAGTATGGCGCTGGACAGATTTTTTTGTAAAGATAAATCATAATTATTTGTACCTTTAAATCACAAAGAAGTTATACCGAATTAACGTACGCTGTAAGTGCACAGAGGGATAGCTTTTACAGAAGGGGAAAGAAATAAAATGTACTTTTTGTTTAGTGTACGTATACTAGGGTACCCTGTGTACACGTACATTAGTACAAATGTATATTCAGTGAATGTGCAGGTCTCAACAAATAAAAAATAGTGACTAAATTGTTAACCTCAGATAAAAACAGAAGCTTTACAAATAAAGCTAACACATATTACAAAATATTTGAGTTTATATCATAAATAGCATTTTGTAACAAGGAGTACCGATACTCTCTGTTGTCTGACCTTTGACTAAGACGCAGGATCTTTTGCACAGACCATAAAGAGCCTTTTCCACTTTCATTATCAGTCAGAATTGCAGCCACTGGGCGTACTTACACCACGCAATGAAGTGCAATAAACTGAATTCTGAGCAACAGCTAACAAAATCCAAAACAAAGCACCGTGCAATGATGCCAGCTTGGGCCTTGAAAGCAGAGAAGTAGATCCTACTGCCTTGGATGCAACATCACTTTTCTGTTTCTTTGTGCAGAGGTGCTGCTTTCTCCAGATGGCATGATGCTGTTTAAGCAGGTAACAAAACTGCTGACATTGCAATGTGTAGACACAATCAACTTTGAACAGCCAGCTATTAGCTGAAGGGCTCTCATGAAAACTAACAGCCCTGCCCTTCATGCACTGGTATATCAAGGTTTGCCATTTGTCTGAGGGAGCTGCATCCTGAAGAAAGTGCCAGAGAAAATTAGTCCTCATGTCTGCCCTCGCATTTTGAGACAGGCTTCTCCTTCTCCACATTTGTCCAAAAGGAGTTTTCTTTTAGCGTGGCTCTGTGTGATTGAGAGAGGCTAATTCCTTACATACGCATACAACCGAGTTGAACACGAAATTAACAGTTTTTTGGGAATATCTTTATGCAAGGTCCACTGCAAGCCACTTGCTATTTTGTAATTATTTCACATTAAATTTGAGAAAGCATATTAAGTCAAAGTATCGCTGACTGCAAAGCCTTGTAATTGACTAACAGATATATAAAAGACTAGAGTATATAACTGTCAAAATATTTAAATTATGTGCATTAAACATAATTTTTTATGATTTTCAGGAAATCTACATAAAAGCAGACTTCAAATGTATATTTTTAAATTACGAGAAATTTTGAAGTCTTCATAATAAGGCTGCTTGATGTCATCTCTGTAAAATCTCCTGCTTTCTCTGTTATCAGCATCTCAATTTAAAATGTAACCACTGTTAACAATCACTACAGTTAGATACATTCCAGATGAAGAGCTTTTTAGTGTTAAAGTCAAACTGAGCATAATGAAACCTCCCATAGTTCACTGAAAAAAAATGCATACAGAGTGTAACTGGCTTTCCTTTCCCTGAGCATTATAATGAAGAAAGTTATGAAAATGTATCATTCTTTGGCAATTCCTGTCTTCTCCCTGCTGATATTTTTTCAAGACTATCCAACAAAGATATTCTGCTTCCTTGGTATTTTTCTTGTACCTCACTCTGCACTGACACCTTTGGTTTGCAGGAAGGATTAAATTTACAGTTAACTAGGTAGCTGTAGATCTTAATTATTTTCAACTATTTTGCTCTAAAAGATAATCTGAGCCTGCAATTTATAATGCCTAAAACTGCACCAGTCTTAACTACGTGCTTGATATGAGAATAAAACATGACGGCGTGGTCCAGCAGTTCCAGCTGATTCTGCCACCGACCACCAGAAATTATAAACAACCATTCTCAATGGCCCTTCCTGCCTGATTTGCTGTGATACATTCTGTATTACCACAAAGGAAATGGTTTCCTTTTCCAAAGTCCATTTAAAATGCTGTCAAGTTAACTAGTTGCCTGGTTATCTTCTTTGTAAATTCATGTAATTTTGCCAGAACTTAATAGATTAGGGCTTTTATGGAACAAGGCAGTCCTGCATCTGATGTTTTTGTGAAAACTTCACCAAAAACTGGTTGCTTGACTTCTAAATGAGATTGGCAAAAAATATATAGCAATGGTGATATTCATATTTTTAACTGATTATTTGAAAATCTGCAACTCCTTACATACATATAAATTTAAGGCAGATTGTTGATAACTGGGACATCAGTTCTGTGATTACAATTTTTGTTCAGACACTGCAGTAACATGAATAACAGGATACACATGCAAAAAAAGAATAATAATCTGTTCTGCCCAAAATTGTAAAATAGCATTTAAAGAAAAAAAGATCACAAAACCTTTCCTTAGATAATACAGATTTTGCAGACTAACTTGTAAGTTCTCCATTATTAACCAACCCACTTAAATAAGAACGGGTATAATTTTGAATGTTTCATGTAACTTTCTGTCACCCTTTCTCATTCATATAAACGATTTTTCTTCTAAAAAAGATATGTCAGAAAAAAAAAACTGTTCAATCATATTGAGTTATGAATCTGAACAATAATAAAGTTTGCTCATATTGAACCGTAAAAATCATTACTTCAGGCCCAAGTCTAGACTCTGCAAATACAAAACCTTGGTGAAGTCCCTCAGAGTTCTGGTTGGCAAATAAGAATTTTAGAATGAACAAATAATTTATGCTATTCAGTTATGCATATGAAATTCTAGTTCCACTGAAATTAACAGGAAAACTCTCAATGGTTCTTTGAGACTGCCACATCATCTGTTGCTTTGTGACATGAATGAATATATGAAGTGGGAGATAGAACCCACACTTTGCCCTAACCTTGCCCACATGTAAGTAACACAGCAGTTCTGCTTACTAGTAGTATGAGCAGGTACTAGCTGCTAACTTGTTCAACTGGTTAATTATCCCATAAATATTTCAAACCAATTTCTTCACAAACACTGTGGCTTGTACTTTTTACATTCTTTGATAAATAGTAAAGCATTATTTTGCTTATGGAAGTATGTGTTTTTTCCTTAAACTAAGTATTTATTTAAGATAGTACTTGCATGAGATACTAGAAGGATTAAGCATGTTTAAAAATAATACCTCATTCATAGTTATCTAGACCATACTGTCATCCAATTTGTTTCTGTTTGGGAAAACTGACATATCTAACCTTCCTTCTCCAAAGTCTACCACAACAGCCCAATAACTCACCAAGAACAAGACACAAATTTCACAATGCCCTTCTCCTAAAAATATGATCCATCCTCATTGGTGCCTTGGACAGAATCTCCAAATCTCACACCTGAGGCTTACCAGGAGACCAAGCTAACCGCGCAACTCAGCCAAAAGAAGCTGCCTGCAAGAGGCACAGGCAGGAGGAAAGGCAGTCTCTTACGGGGACATTTCTCCCTTTTGGATGCCCCTCCAGGCACAGACCTACTGGTTGCTAGCCAGCTCAGAGGGCAGTTTCCCCAGGGAAGGAAAGAGCTTCCTGGCTGACCGGTCTGCATGTACCATCCTCCCCTTCAGGGCAAACTTCCCATATAGCCCTATAGCAGACAGGGCATCTCCCTGCCTCCCCACTGAGACTTGTCTCCAAAATTTCATTAAAATAGAGGACCTTATCACCCAAAATCTCTGACACTTGATATTGTGATGATAAAACACACTTTTTAATATTCTATCAGAGATTTATTCCATTAAAAGCTAGCCTGGCAGTTAGTCATGCAACAGACCCAGCACTAGCAACCAACTCTTTTTCTAACCAATATTGTTTTCTAAATAAGACAAGCAGTTAGCTATTGCCTCTTACAGGCAAACATCTCCTGATAGTCAGAAGTCAAGTCAGGATATGGAATTAATACAAAGACCACACATGATGCTCCATCTGTCAAAAATCCACTGGAAAGGTAGTCCTGATGGACTTCTCGCAATATTAGGTAACGCTGGACATGAAAAAAAAAATCATATTCCACTAGCAAGAGGTTTTAAGACATAAAGAAGCGCCCACCTTTAGGCTATCATTCCTTTGATTCCCTGGAGAAGTAAGACTCAAGCTTACTGCCCTGTCTATCCGTCCTGAAGAGCCTGTAACTATCCATCATGGCACACCAGCCACAGGACTCATCCCACCAGGTTTCATTTAAACCGATGATGTCATACCTTTGGGACTGGGAATCTGGAGAGGTCCCAGCTGACTGGAAGCTGGCAAACATTGTCTCAATCTTCAAGAAGGGCAACAGGGAAGACTCTGGCAACTACAGGACTGTAAGTCCACTTCTGTGCCTGGCAAAATTATGGAGAAGATTATTCCGGGACTTACCAAAAAACACCTGGAAGACAACGCAGTCATTGGTTCCAGCCAACGCGGGTTCATGAGAGGAAAGTGCTGCTTAACAAACCTAATTTCTTTCTGTGACAAGGTTCCCACCTAGCTGACCACGGGAAGCCAGTCAATATAATCTTTCTGGACTTCAGTAAAGCCTTTGATACCGTCTAGGATGGTATCCTCCTGGATAAAATGTCCAGCATACAGATGAATAAGAACATACTGCTATGGGTGAGTAATTGGCTGACAGGTCGGACTCAAAGGGTTCTAGTTAATGGGGTTACATCAGGTTGGCAACTGGTCACTACTGGGGTTCCACAGGGATTCATCCTGGGGCTGGTGCTCTTTAATGTCTTCATCAATGACTTAGATACAAGACTTGAAGGACTGCTAAGTAAGTTCACTGATGACACCAAATTGCGAGGTCCTGTGGACACTCTTGAGGTCAGAGAGGCCCTGCAGAGAGATCTAGATAAATTAGAGAGCTGGGCAATCAACAACCATAGGAGTTTTAACAAGGGCAAGTGCCAGATTTTGCATCTGGGACACAGCAACACTGGACACACACACAGACTGGGGGAACAAGAGGCTGGAGAGCAGCCCTGCAGAGAGGGACCTGGTTAATGGCAAGTTGAACATGAGCCAACAATGTGCCCTGGCTGCCAAGAGAACCAACCGTGTCCTGAGGTGCATCAAGCACTGACTGCACTGCGAGCCGGGCGAGGGAGGTGATCGACCCGCTCTACTCTGCACTGGTGCAGCCTCACCTCGAGTACTGGGGGCAGTTTTGGGCAACAGAGGATAAAAAGGATATAAAGCTACTGGGGAGTGTCCAGAGGAGGCCACTAAATTGGTGAAGGGCTTAGAGGGGAAGCCATATGAGGAGAGGCTGAAGTCGCTTGGCTTGTTCAGCCTGGAGAAGAGGAGACTGAGAGGAGATCTCATTGTGGTCTGTAACTTCCTCACAAGGGGAAGAGGAGGGGCAGGTCCTGATCTCTTCTCCCTGGTGACCAATGATAGGAGCAGAGGAAATGGCAGGAAGATGCACCAGAGCAAGTTTAGGTTGGACATTAGGAAAAGGTTCTTCACCCAGAGGCTGGTGGAGCACTGGAACAGGCTCCCCAGGGAGGCAGTCATGGCACCAAGCCTGACAATATTCCAGAAGTATTTGGACAACATGTGCCCTCAGACACATGACCTGAATCTTGGGATTGTCCTATGCAGGGACAGCAGTTGGACTCAATGATCCTTGTGGGTCCCTTCCAACTCACAACATTCTGTGATTCTACAATTTTCCTGATGAACAGATGAGCCAACAGACAATCAGGAATTCAGTTAGGGAACTTCACAGGACAGAAGTTACAACCTTCACAGAAGTGTGATACAGACAGCAGACCTCATGTCCACGGTCAGTAAGGGTGTTTACAGAAGCCTCCACATCTGGAATGGCTCCAACTATATATGTATGTATGTATGTATGTATGTCCAACTACACAGCCCTGAAGTGTGCAAATGCATTCTTACACACATACAAACAAAACCCACTTCTTCTGGAATCACAGAACTATAGAAAACTTTAGGCTGGAAGAGACCTCCACTGCTAACTCCAAAGTTAGATCAGGTATGCAATTCATGTTAATTTTCCTATAGGCCGCAAAGGAAGACAAAATAAAGACTGTTATTTCAACTTAGAAACAGTTCAGAAAGTGCTGAAATAATTTAGTTGTGTGCCATATAAGACAGGATTCAAGTTTTTGTTCAAGTCATCAAAAATATTACTAAATTGCTTGTATGCCATTTTGTACATTAAACCTTGCTCATTACAACTTGTAGCATGAGAACTGCTCCTGAACTCAACAAGGGTTTGCGTAAATTATTCAGTCCTACATGGAGAGAGCTAGACTAGCTCATCTGAAGCACAAATGTAGTAGCCACACCATGTTTGTTGCCCATATTAGCTCATGCATCGCCACAAGGTACAGAATTTTGTTAGCCAGATTTACCAGTATCAACCCTACTTTTGCCACACACAAATAATGTATTAAAGGCACAGTGCATCTGCAGAGTTTTACTCCTACTTAGACATGTTTGCTTCATTCACTACACTGAGCAGATGCAATCTAAACTTTATCCAAGGAGTTGTGTGCTGGAGAAACACATCCAGTCTCTCCAGCATCTATTCATCAATACAGCTGGAGAGAGTTGCCTAAAATAAACATCTAGGCCATTATGTTTGTCTAAATAACGAGCTTACATTATACATTTCAAAGTAATAGCTTTGATGGAATTTAAATCCCTCTAGAGAAAAGCACTATTTAGCCACAAACATATGATTGTTCCACCAAAAAATACATATATGCATGGATATTTTCAGCCAGAAAAGATCGCTGTCATCTGCATGCTGCATACATGCCTTCCTGAGTGAACTCATCTAGGTGTTCCTGCTCCGGCAGGGGGGTTGGACTAGATGATCTTTGGAGGTCCCTTCCAATCCCTGACATTCTGTGATTCTGTGTGAAATTCACCTCTGATTTCTGTATCAAGCCTGTAACTTCTCCTTGAGTTAGATATTTCAGAATGATAGTCTTGATTTCAAGAGAGACAACTCAGCCCTTAGAATGTACTTTAACAAATAGTTCTTCTCACCGTTAAGAATTTTTCCAATTTCAATTCTTTAATTTAAGTTTCAATATTTTAATTTCCAATACATTTTGGTACATTAAGATGCTTTTTACCATTAATGATTCTGCTCAGGGACCAACTTCCACAGAGCTCTTTCACTCAGGGCATATAATACTGACTTGATTTTACATAGCACCTTTCAAATATCTTAAAAAACCCTCATAAGTATTTATCAGTATTAAGCCTCCTGTAGAAATACTCCCATTTTGCAGATAGGCAAACTGAAGGAAAAGACAGTAAAGAACATATTCACCAAAGGGATGAAAATAACACAGGAACAAAGTGCCTATGCACTTCTGGGAAGGTGGAGTCAGGCAAGCCCTCGAAAGTCACAGACCACCTCTTGCAAAGCCAAGAACAAAACCCTCGTCATCAGATTCTTATGCCTGTGCTTCTAGAGCAAGACCACTACACTTTGAATACCTTATTTCTCAGTATTGTTGTATAAGGTTCAGGTGTACAACTCTGCATTTGAAACAACTCAGAAATGCAATACAGATTTAATACTGATGTTTCAATTACATCAATGGTACAAACTGTCCAGCACAGGAATGCAACATTTTTTACACTGCTTAAGCAACTGGCTGCTCTTACCCCATTTCATCCAACAAGGCACTTTAATGAATCGCAAACAACAACATTCACAGTTGCTGAAACTCTGACCTAAGGCAGAGACAATGAAGACCTCAGCCCAGCAGCTCAGTCTCCAGTGACACTGTGTCAATGGAAGCGTGCACACTCGGTCACTTCTTTTCACATCTGAACCTGGGAGGAAAGTTTTTTTCTGGATCAATGAACACTACTGAGTAGATTAAAGAACTTAATAGGTTTTCTCCAAAATGCAGCTAATAGCTATCAGAGTGTATTCTGCCAGGAGCCTTATTAGGCACAGACCTCTTACTCTACAGCCTTATGTCATACAAAGCAGAAGGTCAGACCATAGTGCGGAGCAGAAAATTACAGTGTTTCCCAGCCCAGCAGACGAGATTGCAGAACCATAAGAAAGTAAATTCTCAGCACATTTATATAACCTTCCCTATTCTCCAAGCTTATTCCTCAAGCACCCTGGGACATAAAGGTTACTGAGATTTTACTATTGTTTCTGAAGTGAGGGATATGGGCTTTCATGAATGGTCAGTTTCTTGCAGAATAATCATCAGACCTTCCGAGATTTACTGGCCTCAGAAAGTCTTTCCTATCTGTGTTATGGCACTTCTAAAAGTTCTCTAAAAGTATTTAGACTGGAAGAGATATCTTCCCCATTAAGTGTTTGAATATCATTTATAAGAAAATTGAACATCTACTTCCTATCTTGATTGACCCAGTTACCCTACCATATGCTTTCACAATATTCTATTATAATCACAGAAATTACATGGAAAGCTCTCTCCTACTTCCAAAGCTCATTCTACTCAGGCATGTTAGATACATCATCTAAAAATTGAGAAGACAGACATTTTAAAATGCAGCCAATAAAAGCATCTGTTTAGGGATGTTAAAAAAAACCCAAACAAAAATATCACTTTAACATGGTTTAGACAAACTAGAAAGTCTTTTTTGCAGAAAACGCATTCTGGAAGGCTTTGGGGGTTTCCAGGATGGCAGCTTATTAGCTGAAACTGATTGTCATGGCTTTGAACTAAAACTCTTCTAGCTCCCAAGAGCTGTTTTGGCTTGCTTGTGTAATAAAGGCATGATTCACAGAAAACGTCTTTGACATTTTTGGGCCACGTAAGAACCAGCACTAGGTCCATGACTAGCGAACATACTGAACGAAATCCTAACCTTGCTGAAACACAGAGGAATTCTGCCTTTGATTTCACATGGTCAGGATCTCACTACATGACCAGAACAACAAGCAAACAAGAATAATTCAGCCTTTTTACAGTGTTCTTGAGATCACAGCAGGAAAAGACAATTTTTGACTTGCATTATCCAGTTCTCAGTCTGCAATATCTCCACCAGTTTTGTGACATATATTAAAACTTCCATTAAAATCAAGGATTTATATTGACGTAAAACATTAGTAATGATAGCAAATAATCCAAACTCTTGTCTTTGCTGACCTGTGTAATTTATACAGCTTTAGAAATTAACTTTGCAAGAGTCATTCAGTGGCCTAGCATGCAGTTCCTAGCTGTGTGCATCCTAGATTTAAGCAATTCTAGAAACCATTTGCTTCCCAAAGCATTTGCTGCTCTGATGTAAGGAAAAAATAAAAAGGGAGAAGGGAAGCAAAGGAGGAGAGCATGGAACTCCTGAAGGATTTAAGGGACTATTTCAAAAAGGAATGGAGTAAGTCAGCTGTTATCAAATCTTTCACATAACATCATGTGCATGAGAAACTTTCATGTCGTGATATACTCTGGTATCTTGTCTGTATCTATACAATACAGCGGTGGCTTGGGTTGACATCATAAAGTAGGGCTACAGCACTAAGGTGCTTCCACTGATATTCTTTGAAGCACACAACAAAATTAGGGCCTAAAAGCCTCCATATGAGGCAATTCTACTACTTGATGGGTTTTTTTGTTTTTTACAAGAGGAGAAATAGTTCCATAAACTCCCCTCTCTCCTCCCAAGATTATTTCTCATATATATATATATATATTATACACACACACGTGTCGGCGGCGACGGGAGAAATGCTCCATTCTCTAATGGCGGCAAGTCTCTCTTTATTATCAGAAAGCTGCATATTATATACACTTCTACTTCCGTACACGTATTCAGATACTACGAAGCTAATTACCATTGGCTAATAACATCAATCACATATGACCTCTCAGTCCAAGTGGTTCACTTTTATCTCGGTTCGGGTTCACTTCCTCGGTGTAACTTCCTGATTCTTCTCAGTCCTTCCCAGTCCTTCCCAGCTGGGATCCATCTTCTTTGATGTTTATTACTTTCACAAGTCCTTCACATACCTTTGTTATCTTCACTAGCACACAGCCGAAAGAGGCCTAGCTAGTACTACAGCCTTGAAGAATACAGACATACAGAAGATCCTGTTTTCCCTTATATTCTAACATAGCTAGATTTTCTCATAACCCTTATTTTATAGCTAATTTTCAACAATGTGTTGCCCACATTTCCCGTGTTTTGTTTTTGTTTAAAAGGATTGATTGACTTGTGTTCTAAAAATCATTTTTGTAACCAAATTTTATAAGCAAATTGATTAAACAGGGTAGCAGAAATATAGGAATATGCCACTAATGCCAATTAAATACACATGCCTTCAAAATTATTGCAATTGTGACTGTAGGCCAATAGCAAAAAATCAATTAATGCTCTATTTTGTAAAATTTGGTGCCTCAGGCTATCTATGTCCTGGGCTAATTCAGCCAAAATTTGTATGGTAACATTAGATTGTTTGACTATCCAATATGCCAATTTACCAATTATTATAAGGGCATGGATCGTGTCCATTCCAGGGACTAGTGTGGCAAAAAATTGAGCTGTAAGTTCTCATAGCTCTGCTTAATCATTGCAGTCAGGTGAAAGGAATTGACCACTTCGTGTGAGCCTGTTTGTTGAAAAAAGACTGTGAGACCATGAAAACAAATCTAAAAGCTAGCATAGCATTTCTGTAGTGCTTAAAATTATCATTTGATTATGTCTGATTATATAGCTGCTAAAATTTGTGTTTAATTAAATGTGATAATGCTATCAATACCTATATATCCTAAAAGCTTTTAAAATTATACAAAAACACTTAAAGACTCTAAAAGGATACAGCTTAAGGTCTTAAAACAATGCTAATTAACAAAATCTTAAAGCAGTAATAACTATAAACTTAAAACTATAACTATAAACTTAAGACTCTTTAGGATTCTTTAAGACCTTTCCTCTCCCCCCCCTTTTTTTTTTTTTTTTTTTTTTTTTTTTTTTTACATTTTAAGCAATTTTAACCACTTCAACAATATACTAATCATACAATAATTAAAGTCATGCAATGTTAAATTATAAACTATTAACTATTTGCTACAAGTTAACTCTAAATAGTATAACTTTAAACCATAAGTTTAGGAAGTTTAAAATGCAGGGTGGTCACTTTAAGGAGCCGCAAAGAAAACGGCAGGGAGGGGGGGTGAAAACCCTCTCGCAAGGAATGCGGTCTGACAGGTCCTGGTTGCTTAATGCAGGAATGTTGCTCGACAGGTTCCGATATGCCGTTGTCACAGAAACCGCTGTTCCGCTGAGAAGCGGAGGGGGGAAGGAGGGGGAGAAGGGAGAGGGAGAAAAGCGGAGAGAAGGAGGAGGGAGAAGGAGGGGGAGAAGGGAGGGGGGAGAGAAACGGAGGGGGGAAGGAGGAGGGGGGAAAAGCGGAGCGGGGAAGGAGGCGGCTCGGCGCCATTTTTGAATCGCCGGTCCCGGTCATTGCGCAGCTCTTTTTTCGCCGGGGAGAGCGGTGGAATGCCCTCCCGCCGGGTGCTTTCTGCTCTGCTCGCTGATTTCGTGCGCAGTTTCGCTGCCGCTACTCCGAGCCACCGTCGCCGCGGGAGGGGGAAGGGAGAAAAGCGGAAAATGCAATCTCGCTGCTCCGGAGGTGGGAGAGATGAGAAACTCGATCCCTCCACCACTGCCACTGATAAACCGTGGAAACAGCAGGCAGCATGGAAAGATTCTCCAGCCAGTATCATACACTTTGTTCTGATCGCAAGCAGCTGATGTTTGTAAGGGAGCTCTCTGCTCCGCCTGATACTGCAACAAGTTGTTATGAATCACTCTCCATGCTTTCTCTAGCTTCTTTGCAGTTTTCTCTCTATCTGTAACTGTTTCCCACAACATATCACCAATTTTAAGGAGCTCTTTCTTAAAATCTATATCTTTACTCTGCTTTTTTTCTTGCGAAGCAGGTAAATAAATAATAATATGTTGCTTGCCTCTTAATCTCTTAACAGCGCTGTTTTCGCAGTCTTCTTGAGGTTTCTGCAACATTTTATCGGCCAAACACGTCTCTAACGTTCATTTGGAGCATGGCATATTTATTTCCTTATGCTTACTGCCGTCCCGCTGCGGTAGGACCCGAACCACAACATCGCCGGACCGTGGTACCAGTCAGGTTACGTCTATACGCTCACCTGAAGTTTTCGGCGTCTCTTGAACGCTTTTACCGTCCCTTTCGCGGCGTACCTTCTTTGCACGCTTTTGCCGTTTCTTTCTCGGTGGGACCTGTAACCCCTTAGGTGCTGGTGGAATTATGCTGCTAGAAATTCGAGACACATCGGTGGTATCGTGTCAGTTGTATCACGTTGATGTTATCACGTCGTTAGTATCACGTTGATGTTATCACGCTGATGGTATCACATTAGTAGTATCACGTTGATGGTATCATGTCGTTATTATCACGTTGATGTTATCACGTCAGTGTTATCACGTCAGGGGTCACCATTTGTCGGCGGCGACGGGAGAAATGCTCCATTCTCTAATGGCGGCAAGTCTCTCTTTATTATCAGAAAGCTGCATATTATATACACTTCTACTTCCGTACACGTATTCAGATACTACGAAGCTAATTACCATTGGCTAATAACATCAATCACATATGACCTCTCAGTCCAAGTGGTTCACTTTTATCTCGGTTCGGGTTCACTTCCTCGGTGTAACTTCCTGATTCTTCTCAGTCCTTCCCAGTCCTTCCCAGCTGGGATCCATCTTCTTTGATGTTTATTACTTTCACAAGTCCTTCACATACCTTTGTTATCTTCACTAGCACACAGCCGAAAGAGGCCTAGCTAGTACTACAGCCTTGAAGAATACAGACATACAGAAGATCCTGTTTTCCCTTATATTCTAACATAGCTAGATTTTCTCATAACCCTTATTTTATAGCTAATTTTCAACAATGTGTTGCCCACACACACGTGTGTGTGTAAATATATATATATACACATGGAAAAGAGAGGTTTGCCTGAGAAAACCAGAAACTACTGTCACATCAGCCAGAAGAGCCATAGTAGATTCAGATAAACATTCATGCAATACTAGCTTGGCTACATAGCCACGCTTTTTTCACGCTCCTTGTTCATGAACTATCCAGGCAGAATGGAGAGTTGCTGCGCTATAAATACACAGAGTCTGTCTCAGTAAAAACAAACAAAATTCATACTGAGAATGAGCAATAAAAAGGTTTGACATAAAATATTCTGAAAACTAAAACACAAGCCAAATATAAAATCATTAACACAAGCCATTCATCAGCTTCAATTTTATCATTCTCCCAAAGCCATGAAGTCGTATAATCTTCTGGGTTTTGATGAAATCCAGGATGGTTTCTCTAGCTGTTTTTCAGATCTCTGCTGTGGCTCATATTTTCCATTTTTACAGTTCGATCATTATGACTGATAGTTCTTCTGAAAAATCAGTGTAAAGCAAGTTATACCAAGCAACAGTCACCCTCTAGCTTTTGCACACAAGGAGGTTGTTTAATCACAACCACATGGTTTTACACGATGTATGCAAAAGTGACTTAAAATGCTTTTCAAACAATTTATATTGTTTTGACCAAATCTCAAATTCTTTTTTTTTTTTTTCAGGAAAACCTTACTGCATCTAAAACAATAAGAAATGTATAAAGTAGGATCTGTAGATATTTTCTGTCTCATTCATCTCATTGATGTTTCCCTCTGAAAGGATAATTTCCTATCAAGATGAGATCTTAGGCACAGGAATTGTAGAAACCTGCTCAGCACCTTAACTTCAAGGTCTGTGTGATTACATGCTCAAAATTTCAGCTTTTGAAAGCAAACTGCCTCAAGATCTGAAAGAAAAATCTTGAAAACCTGAACTTTTGGAGCCACAAACTTTTGGAGAAAAGCTGATCAGGCTCTTTTACTGCTCTACATCAAAGTCCTTGCTGTCACTGCTGAAGACCCAAATGTTACCCCTACCATGTCTTTTCTGTTCTAACCATGGCAAATGCCAACACCTGGCCTCATCACTCCTCATGGATTTACTGAAAGACAAGGACAACGTTGTTATGATATTAATGCCACATGTACTTCTAGTTACACTACATGGTAAGACCCACTTCTCATACTTCCAGTTGTTCAGATAAGAGTCTCACAACTACTTGTCCAAGAAGGTATTTGCAAAAATATAGTCTTGCCCCATAGAATTACCAATGCCCATGGTTGCTGCTATACTACTGATTTATCTTCCTCCCCATCTACATTTTGCCTTCATAGTATTATGATATGCACAGTCCTGCAGTTGTCAAGGAGTGAACTGTGTTTGCCTATAATTTTTCAAGAAAGTGTAATAAACTGTGTCAGTTTCTGTGAGCTTTCTGTACAGCACAGAGCTACTGAACGTGTGCAACTGAATCAAATGCAGGCAGTTAGGCACAACACATCAACAAGATTATTAATACAAAGTAATAGAAGAATCCACACAATAAACATTACCCAGACTCCAAGCAGCAGGACTAACCTAAGAAGCCCCAAGCCCCTAAGTATGAGAAGAGCTGCAGCCACAGGCCCCTGGGAGTATGGGTATTCCCAGACACAGTCCCACTGTTGAAAAGCAACATCCTCAACTAATTCCAGAGAACATGACTCACCAGAAAAAATCTTCCAATCCAAATTTCCAAAATATCAGCACCCTCTCCAAAGGCCGTCTCTGTTCAGCCTCATTCTCTCTCTCTTCATCTGACTTCACAGCTTTCTGTACTGGTCAGTCCTTTTTTCTTTTTCCTCCCCATTTTCCTCAGTAGATGCTTCTTCAAATGCAAAGTGTGAATAGCTAGATTAGGAAAGAAAGCTTGGAACTGAATTCTGAAGTCCATCTCTTCAACCACAAGGTTTAACAAAAGCATGTTTAATCTAAGGGTGATGCTGATATTGGCTTCTCAAGGAGTATTAAGCAACATGAAAGGCCTGTTTCCAAAACACTCAATATTCTGGGCTGAAAACTACCTCCTAAACTCAAACCTGAAAACCACAGATGACAAGCCTTATTCAAAATGAAACCGTCTAGTAATAATTAGAATATTCTGTACAGGAGACAAAGAGTTTTCCCTGGGACTAGGTCTAAAATCCAGAAGGAAGGATTGCAGAAACTAAGGATCACATAGACCATTTTCTGTTCCAGGTTCTCCCTTTGTTCTTTGCCATCCCTAGCACAGGCTAAATACCTAGTAACATGCACACTGACAAAAATGGTAGTTTAAGTATTTTCAAAATTCTTTTGAGACAGTAGAAAAAATAACAAATTTCACATGTCATCAAGTCATGTCTCAAAGCACAATAAAAATGCATTTATATGCTATGAAGTCAGCACAAGAATACATTGGTAAAATTACCTAAAAAACATTAACAGAGAACTATACTATTTCATCTGGGCCCATTTTCCCACAGTTTAATTCTGACTCTGTGATAATCTTACCTCTTTTACAGGAATTATATAATGGATACAATGCCATCTAGTCACAATCTCCAAATTCCACACACACACAAAAAAAAAAAACCTAACTGAATGAAAAAATTCACAGCATTAGGAACTAAAATAAAAAAGAGCCACAGTCTCAGCTATAACCTATTTCCCATTACCATTTCAACTCTACAGCCAGTAAGAAAACAAAAAATTACAAAGTGGAGTTTTGCAAAACACAACATATGCTTGTCCTTAACTGGTAAATGCTTCTGTGTATAATTTCATTGGTATGCATATTGTTTGCAAGTCTGGATTGGAAAACAGTGATTTCTGTTTTTCCAACAGCATATAGCCTATTAAACCATGTTGCAGCAACATATGTAGGACCTTGCAGATATTCTACCACAGGCACCAGTTAATGAGGCCATGTCCTAGGAGAATAAAATTGAATTAGAAAAAAAATGGCAATAAATTCAGAATAGGTATCTGCAAAGTAATTTGAAAAGAAATTTCTTTCTGGCAAAGAGCAAAGCAAATACTTTGTAGGGTCATAAGAATGGTTTGGGGAAAGCACTTTGGCACTGAACTAATACAAAGTGATTCTACTGCTCTAAAGTCTATAAACTGTATTAACAGCCAAGCCATTACTTCCCAAGAAGAGTCTGTTAGGCCTTCAAATGCTTATTACCAATATTTGCTAGCCATTTTTGTACCAGGCTATTATTACCAGGCGAATGATTGTGACATTAAGGAACTGTCAAGCAAGAGATTTATTTTGTGTGTGAGTCTATGCTTGTTTGGTAAATCTCCTGTAATCCATTTGGCAATGTAGTGTCCCCATATGTTCCACCAATTCCACATGTTTTGTGTATCTAAACATAGTATTCCAAATTCCAGTTTCCATAATAGCAAAGTTCCTACTGTGATAGCAAACTGGCACCATTTAATGTAATTAGAGCAGACAATGGCTTCCAAAGATAGAAGTAAGATATTAAAAGTTATTTCAAATCCATGTATATGAGGATTGTCGTAGTAAGATTGTTTGGGCTGAAATGGAGAAAGATTCTAACAAGTCATGGATCTAGTGCCCAGCACCAGCTGCTGTGCCCTGGCACGGACCCAGACAGTGGGACTCCACTGTGTCTCTTTCTCGCTACCAGAAGGATGCCAGGGGCATCCATGGCCGCGGTCAGCTAGCACCCTCTCAGACACTGTCCTGGTTTTTAGCCGAGACAGAGCTGGGTTTCTTTTTAGTAGCTAGCATAGTGCTGTGTTTTGGTTCCAGCCTGGGATTTGTTATGAGAAAAATGCTGATAACACGCTAATGTCTTCAACTGTCACTGGAAGCCAAAGGACTTCATGCTTTGCTAGTCTACAGGTGCAAGGTCTAAGGATGGAGAGAAATATTAAAATTAGTAAGCTAGATTGGCCTTTGGATAAGCCAATGGGATAGTCCATACAACATCATGTAATGAGGGTCTCTCTCTTGTGGGGGTGTGCTCTCTCTCTAGCTCTCGCTCTTCCAAGACTGCGGTTTCAGGTCGCCACTCCTCTGGATTCGTTTATTAGACAATGGGACAGGCTTGGCCAGTGTGTGGTGAAGCTCCTTCCAACCAGACAGTTTGGATGTCTTGAAGACAGTTTAACACCTGCACATAGCCAGAGCACTCTGGCTGGCCTCATGGCCAGAAAGTAGGCCTTTGCCTCATTAGTTTCCTAACACAGATATAGCAAAAACATATCAGAAAAAAATCTGGGTGAGTATGGTAGCTAAGCATTCACTTAATAAATACCATTTGATTATCCACCATTTTGAAGGAAGTCTCCATTGTGCTTATTGGGCTCACTAGTCTTCTGTGAGACGATGACAGCTTACATAGCTCTGCATGGTGGTAACTTTCAGGTTAGGAGTATCAGTCTGTTTGTAAACAGAAACAACTTTTCACCTAACATGCAAATACTTTAAAATGTAGTTTCTAACTACACACCATAGCTCCCTTTCCTTTCATATGTCTGTTTGACTTGATTTGCTTACCATGTATCTTCTGTAAGAAGTGTTTAGTATCATTTTTGCAGAGCATCGTACTTTGACATACAACAAAGACAAATCATTTAAAATGCATCTTAGGGAGACAAGAATTAATCTCTTCATTTTCCAGAGTCAAAAGATGGGAATGCTTCAAAAAAGAAACACCACTATATCTTTTAATCTTACTATTCTAGTCATTATTTGAGTTTACTTCCATTTGTAATGCTGAATGTAGCACGATTCATCTTTAAAAATGCAACTTACTCTATCTCATATTTTTCAGCCTTCATTTTTTTCCTTTCTTCATTATTTCTCTTTTGTCATTTGCTCTTTTTTCCACTTTCCCTTGTTTCTTGCTTCCTTCCTTGTTCTTTTTTGTCTGTTATCTGTCATTTAACTTCTCCTTCCTACAGAAATATAGTCAAACCTCAGGTGAAACAAGCCAACTGGTAAATACACAGTAATTCATAGCAAGAAGTACACACCTGCCAAGTCTCATACACTGTATGAGGTTTATTCAGTTGACCTCCAACAACCCTACCATGACACCCAAGTCTCCAAAACAGCAGTTCCATGGCGCATATTTTTTTCTGGGTCCAGCTGGCTGCCTCATACCTTATACTCCAAGTGTGCCTAGCACAAGATCATACAAAAGACAGAAGCTACAGCAGCTAAATTGTGTACACCTTGCAAGCCCCAAGGAACACTTCTTGAGGAAAGGTTCTTTGCTGCAGCAAAACGCTGCACCAAGACACCACGCTGCTCTCATCCCTCTTCCTGAAGGAATATGCTAAATGTACATCTCATTACAATGTCAATACATGCTGAATTTCATATTTGAGCAAGAGAAACAGACAGTGCCTGTGCACACACCCATGCAAAGAGAGGAAAACATCTAAAAACACAGGTAATGGCATCAAGTCAGTTGTGAGATGAGAACATGCTTCCTTGACAGTCCTGCCAATTTGTATGAAGAAGGGCAACCACTAGGAATATAATGTAATTCTTGATTATGAGTTTTCCAATACACAGGAAAATGGTTTAATATCCTAACAATTCTGAGAGCTATTCATTTATCTGTAGTTTCTCATACACCAAATCCTAACAAATCATAAGCAGAAGCTTTTCCGTAATGGCAAACAAAAACTGAGTAACTGGAATTGCTTTTAATCACAACATACCTTTTCACGCATTTCCTCTGTATTTGAGTATGTGATATGCCTTTGTTACTTTGAATTACACAAATGAGAGAGAAAACTCCAGTCTTTCAGCTGCAATCTTACACATCCAACTAGGTGGATGGACAAGTTATAGTACAAGTAATGGCACTTTTTTAAAATTTAATACATAGCAAAATCTAAATGATGAAATTAGTTAGATACAAACTTGTTCTTCAACAATAGGCAACTGATTACAGATAAGCAGAGCCATTTACTCAGACACATTTAGATGGAGTACATGAAAAAAAAAAATCTAATTCTATTACTGTTACCACTATCACAGCAAATTCAATAGAGTAAGTGAAGTTTTTTTAACTGCCTCCTAATTAATCTGCTTTCGTGGTGGTTTAAATTGACAAAAATTAAAAATTACTTTTGGAATTCCCTCCTTTATTGGAAGACATTAACATGATTATCACTGGAAAGGTCTAAAAACCTTGATTTGATTTCATAACCACTCTCTGAGCTAATGCTACAGATCCCAGCATAGGTCACAGGCATCAAAGCACAGTCCTCTACAACTCTGAGTCAAATAATTAAGTGTCTCTAACCAATTGCCAGGACTCACAGGCTGTTAATACCCAACTGTATCAAGGCTTTATTGAAAATGGCCTTCCCAGTTTACACCCAGAGCAGATTACAGAAATATGCAGCTTCAACAGGCTCAAATTTCAGCACTTTTTACTGATGGGTTTTAAAACCCTAGCACTGGGATGCTCAGTCCAACTGTCCTTGTTAAACAGCAAAGAAGAAAAAACTAATTAATATAAAAAATATTTTTCTCCTCCTCTTTAGTTCTCTCTGTTTGAACTAGTTGCTATGAAAAGTAACCTACAGTATATTTTATATATTTTGTGATTTTTAAAATGTTTGATTACTGTATGTATCAAGTGTACCTCATTGAAGCGACAAAATATCCTAGTTTCTCTGATTAAGTAGAAGTTTCATCATTTAGCTCAGTGAGTTAGAAATAAAAAGCCATTTAGACAAATATGTCCTTTGTTTCTATTTATTTTAATTGGAGGAAAATGGTCACATTTCCAACAAAAGGAACAATTGACTAAAATTCCAGGGGGATATAAATAATAACAAGAAGTTTATATAAATGGACACAAAAGAGTGAAGTGACAACTGTTTTAGAGTCCTTATAAGACTTTTCAGATACTTTATACACAAGAAATAGTTCATTGCTTCATTTCCCACATGTCTATTTTGGTACTACCTTTCCTGAAATCTCTGCTACACCATCTATATTTCTAGATATGAGGAAGAAATTCTTCACTGTGAGGGTGGTGAGACACTGGAACAGGCTGCCCAGAGAAGCTGTGGCTGCCCCCTCCCTGGAAGTGTTCAAGGCCAGGTTGGATGAGGCTTTGAGCAACCTGGTCTAGTGGAAGGTGTCCCTGCTCGTGGCAGGGGGGTTGGAACTAGATGATCTTTAAGGTCCCTTCTAACCCAGACCATTCTATGATTCTGTGATCACTACATCTCATTGGCAATGCTCTTCAGATGCCCCTATTTGGTTAGGGGGCCCTGCACCTGCCCATCACTCTTTTTTAGGTACTGAAACATGAAGAAAAAAGAACAATAACTTTCCCCAATACAAAGCACAGAAGAACAGAGGAGACAACTGAGGCAAAACATCCTTCTTTCTCAGGTCTTCCTCTCTATTTTCAAAAACCAGCAAATGCTCTTTGTAATATTTCCATCACCAAAAGTCCAAAATAGGAATATTGAGTGATACAAACATGTTTTGCTACTGCTGCAGATAAAAGGTTTCAAGTAGCTCTGTACTACAGGATATCCATCCTGCAAAAAATAAAAACTTGTTTGTTTGTTTTTTTTTAATAAAACACACCCAGGCAAAATCATGAAGTTTAAGATCACTGATGTTGTAATGAAGTTTTGGAAGGAGAGTGAAATTTCATTTATACTGAGAGACCAGTATAATCTGAGTATTTCAATACTAAGTTCAATCATCAGGTCCACTTGAGCTGCTCATGGCAAGATGCACCTATATGAAAAGCAGTTACATACGTACACTCGGTACTGAATTGTGTGATGTGGAAACGGTTAATAGTGGAATAGAGTAACCACTTCTTGCTGTAAAGTTAGACTGAAGTCCCAATATGGAAGTTCAGAACAGTGCTTATTCTCACAGACATCACAAAAGGTAGACGCCCAGCAGCTAGTAAAACCAGTGGGTAGGATAACAGCTGTTCAATGCATCCATTCAGTAGCTTAATTTACTGAGGTTGTCAGCATTTCACCTTCCCATGTAATGAACAGTTTGCTTATGAAGAACCTAATTACCCAGGGGTTGCATGGGTGATGTGTCACCCAGTAAAGGAGAAAACCAGAAACATTCCCTTACAGTATTTTTATGTTAAAACTAAAGTACTAACTAAAACTGAAGCACTAACCCAAGCACAGTCTGCAATTTCCTCTTATTTCTAGCAGGCTTCAAGAGTGTACAGAGTTCTGTTTTAAAGTATGTATCAAACTTCTTAGAGAAGATTTCCAATTCTTAACTGATGAGTATCTTTGAGTGACTGAAAGGCAGTCACTAGTAAGCAGCACAGGAAGTAATACAAAGATTCTGCTGGTAAACAGGCACCAAGAACGGACCTCCCTAAAATCCAATAGTAAGATCATATTAGGGATGCCTTCCCACATCCATCGTACTGCAGCACCAGAAATCTTGATGACCGGGTTTTCAGAGAAAAGATTCACGTCATTTTAAAGGTTTTTATGTAGCTCTGTAGTACAAATGTTATCTAATGGGAAATTCTACTTGGCCTTTAGCTGCCTTTCTAGAAGCGCTCGGGTTCTCCTTAGATGCTGTTTGCCAGTCTCATACAGAGCTCTGAAACATCCTAGGGTGTCTAAACTGGCACAAGATGCCTATGTTTTCACAAATTAATCCTACCTTTAGTCTCCAGTCTTGCACATTAGAAAATTATTCACAATTTCCCCTTTGTTCCAGTATCATGAGACTAAACACGTGTAGACTAAAAGTAATTGATCTGTTTATAAAGCATAATGGCACCAAATCAAATGGAGGCATCACCACTAGCAAGGATTTAAAGTTCCTCTGATTTCCACGACATTCTCTGCCATGATCATGGAAGATCAATAGCATTCTTCTGTTAAAAAAAAAAAAAAAAAATCACACTATTGTTGACAGCAAACTTTAGATTTCATATTTTTTATATCATAACTTTGTCTGGTTTCAGTAATTTTAGTAGGAGTTTTCACTGATTTTCAGCATTTCAGATTTTTGGCTCCTAAAACATACTGAACAAGACACAAGAAGGAGCAATCTCTTCCCGCTGTTCCATACACGCACTTTAGTCCTTAACCAATTTTCACTTTCCCCTTTCAGCCCCAGAAAGGTAAGAGTCAATCAAGAACATACAACCTGTGAGACATGGCTAATGTGAGCACTTGTGTACAACACAGGTATTTTGTGTTGTATGCCCAGCATTCAAGGAAATGGAAGCAGAACCTGTTGAAAGAGGGCTTGGTCCAGGAAAGGTCCAGCAACGCAGCTAAGCCAGGGAACAGTTTCACTGAAGTTACCGGACCAACTACTACGTGCAATGGACTCACGCCACAGGTGATCAATAGGGATGGAGGCTGGAACTACTTACCTGCTTGAGGGTCAGCATACATCTCAGTGCTCCGTCAGAGCGGGGCTTGCTTAGTCCACACTTCACAGGATTAAATTCAGACAGCCCACCTTTTATAATCTGATTACAGAGCTTCCATAAAAATGAAACTCTCTTCCAATTCCAGCGAGGTTGTATTGGGCAAAATCATTTCTATACATGGAATAAAGTAATTCTAGTATGCTGAATTCCTTTTCCAACTTTAATTTGGATCATTGTTGCAATCCAACAGAGAAGCAACAAATAAAATATGTTTCTATGCCAACAAAACATAAGTTCTATATGGTCTTATTTTCCAAATTACTATTTAACCACTGCATATCTTTTTCCACAAGGGTGTTTTTCTGTACTTGGGACAAAAATCTAATTGTAACTCATGTTTCATATTACTAAAAATTGTCTTATAATTATCTTCTAACAAGTATTTTGCTAGAAGTACATTTACTGGCAACATGAAAAGTACGTGAAAATGTTCCAACCTTGAAAGACCTTTTGGCTTCATTATCAAGTAATTTAAGTTACATTCAAACAAAATATAATTTTATGTTTTAAATGGACTCCCCCCTCACTTTCTACAGAGCAGCACAGAAACAACTGAGGAAACACTGCACTGTCTCTTTCTAGCTAGACACTCACTTGGTTTTCATTGCATAGATTGGAAGCACCATCTACTTATAGAAAAATAACAGAACAGTTGCTAGTGTATTGATCTAGAACCAAGGTAAGCCAGAAAAGACAAAACCTTTGCTGACAGAGTTTTGTTAAACAATATAGTCCTCATGTCCTAAAAGCATTATGAAGTGCAAGCCCACTACACTGCTACAGGTTATTCCGTAGTTCATGTTACACAGAATGCTACAGTGAAGGAATACTTTTGTGTGAATAGTTTTGCCTTTAAACAGTAAAACCCGTTTCATTTTCCATAACCACTGCAGTGGCTAATGACAATTAACCTAGCAGTAGTTAATGGCAATTAGTCTTACGTGTCAAGTAGATACAGCTATTGCAATGCCAAATCTGCAGAACAGCTGCACACTACTGAATTCAAGCACAAGCACTAACAATGGTTACATTAATAAGATATGAGGAGTATCTACCATGCACCCCAAGCTGTTTGCAGTACTTCTGTTGCAAAGTCTACCTCACTAGTAAGCTTATGCCCATCCGATGAGCGGTTTATTTAGCAGCGAGTTACGTTTGCATACCAGGAAATAGGGCAAACCCCTTGTCGTTCCCATTTACCTCTCATCCTTCCAGATAACCAGCACACCACCATTTTTCCCCTCAAACAAAGGTTAAGAAAAACCCAACTTCTGTGAAAAATAAAAGCAAAGGATAAACTTGCCGGGGCGGGAGCGGCGACGGGGGCCAACCCCGGGGGCAGCCGCTCGGCGGGGCCGGGCAGGGCTCCGGGCCGGCGGGGCAGGCGATGGCAGCGCAAGTCCCCCGGACCCGCGAGCAGACAAAAGAGGGTGTGAGCAGCTGCACGGAGCGCGGCCGCCGCCGCCGGCACGCCAGCCCGCTGCGCTCGGCGGGCAGAGAGTCCCTTTCCGGCAGGAAAAACCCACCGACCCGTCCCCGCTCCCACCCTGTCCCTTGCCGCCGAGAGCAAGGGCGCGTCCCCCCGGCCCCGCCGCCAGCAGGCACGGCCACGGCCCGGCCCCGCCGCTCCCGGGGAGGCGTAACGGCTACGGGAAGGGTGAAGTCTGGGGGCGAAGGGGAGACCCCCCACCACACGCACACACCCCCCAGCCCGCTGCTTACCTGCGGGGAGGTGTGAGGCGTCCGCCGCCCTCACGGCGCAGCGAGTTGCGGGACTGCGCGGCGACCGGAGGACATGGGGCTTCTCCGGTGAGGCGGCGGCTGGCTCAGGGAGGGACAGGGCGGCGGCTGCCCTCGCCCTTCCCCGGCACGGTCCTCGGCAAGAGGCGGGCGGAGGGAGGCATGGTGAGCAGGCAGGGAGAGGGGCCGGGGCGGTCACTGCCGGCCGGAGGAGGACGCCCGCCGACCGGGGGCTGCGCGCCCCCCCGTCGCCGCTGCACGGCCAGCCGGAGGCGGCCTCCCCCTGCTCACCCCGCGGCAACGGGCGGGTGCCATAGCAGCGGGTCCGCGGGCCGCCGGGAGTTGAGGAGTGGGAGCGGCCGTCAGGCAGCCGCCGAGGAGGGCGTGGGCGGGCGGCGGCTCCGCGCCGCAAAACTTTCCCGGCTCCTCAGCGAGGTGCCCGGACGCCGCTCGCCCCAGGGGGGACCCCTCGCCCTCACGGCCGCCCCTCTGGGCCGCCCGCTGCTCTCAGCCCCGCCAGGGATCGACGGCCCCGCGCGCGGCCCCCGCCGCCAGCCCGCGGCAAAGTTTCACTCTGAAACCTGCGGGCTGCGGCCCCGTCTCCATGGAAACGACCCCCCCATTCCTCACCGCTCCTCACGGGACGCGGCCGAGAGGAAGCGGAGGAGGGCGGCGGGCAGGAGCCGGGGCGGCCCCCTAGCCCGCGAGGCGGCTGCGGTGGCGGCAGCCAGAGCCCTGGGGACCGGCGGTCCGAGCCCGGCGGGGCCAGGCAGGTCTAGCCGCAGGCGGCGGCCGGGACAGGGAGCCCCGCGGCGGGACAGGGTGGGACGGCAGCCAGGGGAAAGTGCAGGCGGAGCCGCGGGGCGGGGACTTGGCTCCTTCCCTACCTCCCGCCTGCCGGGGAAGTTTCCCCTCTCCCCAAGGGAAAGCGCAGCGAGCTGCCGGGAGCCTCCGCCTCCCTGCTCCAGGACAAGCTGACCGGGTCGCCTCTTTCGCGGGTCCTCCCCGCGCCGCTCTGCCCGCACCCCCGCCGGAGCAGCCGATTTGTAGGGCGCCCGGTTCCGCCCCGGCGGGCTGAGGGGCCGCGGCCGAGAGGGAGGAGTCACCGCCGGGGGCGGTGGGGGGGAGCCGGCGAGGGAGGGGAGCGCGGGCGTGTCGGCGGCGGTGCGGGTGCCATTGGCGCGGGAGGGGAGCGGCCTTTCACCGCGGGGCAGGGTGCGGTGGGGGCCCCGGGATGCGGGGCGGTGGGGGCCCCGGGATGCGGGGCCGAGTGCCCTCACCCCTCCCCCTGTGAGAGCCGGACGGGACCCGTGGGAGCGCGGAGTTATTCACCGAAATGAGGGGTTTTCTACATCTGAGGCAATTATGCTTTTATGATGCAGCTCTTTTTTTTTTTTTTCTTTTTTTCCTTTATTTTGGGGTTTTTTTTCGGCCCCCCGCCCACACCTCATGTCCATACCTGCTGCTCGCACCTTCCAGTCAGGCGAGGTAATCAAGGAGTTGGGCCTGGGAGAGGGGGAGACTCCAGCCTGCTTGGGAGCTCGAATATATCTGGGGAAAAAAAAATCTGCACTTGTTTTGAGTTGATAGCTGGTTTTATTTCATTTTCCAAAACTGATTTTACTTCAACATTCCTATCACCTTTTATGTGACTTACCATAACTATACCTAATGTATCTCCCAAAAAGAGAAAAATGCTGAACTTGGCATAAGCACATCTAAATTAATCTCAGGTAGTGCTCGCCTCAAGACAGGTAGTGACTTCAGAGCTTCCATCCACTCTGCAATAGGACTTCAAATCCTAAGTGCATACAGTTTCTTTGTGGTTGTACAATGTGTTGTCAGTTCTCAGTGTACACTTTATAATAATTATACTGCTGCCTAAAGGCTGCAGTGTCTTCCATATTAAATATGTCCTCAGTTACCACCTTATTCTTACAAGGAGACACACGTGCCAGCAACTCTGGACTAGCAAAGAGAGGAATAACATTCCTCAGAAGTTTGAAACATTGCATTTCAAGCTGTTCAGCATGTTATGATTCAAGGCACGAAGAATCACTTTCAAGTATCAGATTTCTGTCTGTTCATCCAGATATTACTAGATCTGTAATTGGTTTGTGCTTGATGTAACACATATTTGATGTCAGCTAGTGAGAGGACAGGTCTGCAGGCAGGTATGTACTTGAGAGACCTCAAATTCTGTAAGACCCAGCTATGCTTCACAGAGAGAATGAATGAAAGGATTATATATGCCCACCAAATCCCTTTTAGATGCAGTGTCTCTACAAGTAAAATTTCAGAAATTTTCTCTAGAGTTTATGGAAAATGTCACCGTGGAAGAGATAGGGAAACTTCAACCTCCTGTGCTGTCAGTAAGTGATGAAATGTGGACCAAGGGTGTGATGTGAACCAGCACCAGTTTCACCACTGCTCTTGTACTCTCTCTGGAAAGGCTAGGACTTGTAAATCTACAAGGAAAATTATCCAGTTCTTGCCAGTGACATCTGTTTTCCCTCCAACACTGGACCAGTTAGAATAATATTGTATCTTTCTTCTCTATTGGTATTTTCATGTGGTAAGATGCTTTTCAGATACCTTTTGTCCTTTTGGAAGTGCTGGCATTGAAAATAAATCCTCAGATGACTTATGGTCTCAAACAACATGCCTCCCCCACTACTTCCCCCCCAAAAAAATGCCTGACAGGTGACAGGAAGAGCCAGTGTGGTTTTAGGGACAGAGTAAGTGGTTTGGAAGACTAATTAGAGAGGTGCTAATCAGTGAGAAGCATCTCTGGGATACACTTCCCCTTGCATTTGCTGTACATGCAAAACCCACACTTCCACTGAACTGCAGGTTTGTTGTTTTTACACAACTTTTACTATAAGTTACATGTAGAAAAATGCGACAATCAATTGAAATGATTGTGGGCAACACGTTTTGTGGGAGAGTGCTCTACATTTTAGTACAAGAGCTGCCCATCCTAATGACAGGCATTTGGGAGATGTGTCTTGCAAGCAGATGACATTCGGCTTTGTTCTTCTAAGTTTCTGTCTGTGCATTCTAAAAGAGGGATAGTGCCTATTCTTTTTACAACTTACAACAGTTTTATACTGATCTCAAGACCATTGGTTTAAGGAATTTGCTGCAGGTCTGCACTACAAAAGAAAGAAGAGAATAAGGCCCTCAGGCTCTTCAAATCTCAGTCATCTGCACATCTCTGGAGAGTCAGCTTAATGTGAAGACCAATATTCCAGGCTTTAAAAGTCAACACTGATATTGCTAATGCCAAGCAAAACAAATATTTTACTGCATTAATTATGAAGGTCGTTGCTTCTGAGATTATTCAGTAATTAGCATTATGAGTGAGATCCTCCCTTTTAATTTATTTAAAGGCATGGAATACTTTTATTTGAAAGTTGACATATTAGCAGTATTATACTAGTTTCCCTTCCAACCTACACCTTTCAGTTCATAATATGAAAAGTCATTCATTTGCTGTAATAAGTAAAGAGGTGGGTGGATTAAACTGCCTCCCACTGTCTGTCTCTTCAAACAAGAGCTGCCTTTCCTCACCATCAGAGGTCTAGAAGATGTGTTTACTTCCTTTTCTTATCCTGTGCTATACTGATAGGTCAGCTCCTACTCACATCCATTAGCCAACTGCCAAGATTTTAACAACCAATTAATTATTTTTTCTATGGTGCCTTGCAGACTAGTCCTACCAGGAGCTCATGATTTCAGTAGAGCTACTTCACTGGTCTCCTTGTAGCACTGGTGTGAAACCCCTTTCTATATTGCACTGTCTTTACTCAGCTGGAAGCTTTTCATGGCAGATAGCATCTTTTTGGTTTACATCTGTACAACAGCGAGAGAAATCAGTGAGAACCTGTTCAGAATTATGGTGCAAATATTTGGTAACAGTAATGTAAGCCAAGAAACACGGGTCCAAGAAAATGTCAGAATCCTATAAAAAGGATCCTCGCACATGTCATTATTTATCTTAACAATAGTTAAACAGCATGGAATACTATGTAATTTACCATTTATTGGCTTTGAGCTTTACCTTGAACATTTTCTGAAGCTAGTGAGAATACAAATAGAAATGTCTGCTTCCAAATGATTTGTGAGCTGTCAACAATACTTAAAATGCTGATTTAACTTAATCCTTTCATACTTTCCTACAGTCTAACTTTTTAAAAAAAGAATAGACACTCAGCTCTCCAATTATGACAAAAAATGTATCTATATATTAAAAATAAAAGTTAACTTTTTCTCTCTGCTCAGCATTGAGAGTATATATGGCTTTTTCATATAAAGAATTTGCTGGAATATCTATTCTCTTGTTAGCAACTGACATATGAAACAAGGGTTTGAGTTTAGTAGGTTTTAATCTGTCTTGAAGTAGTTTAAGAAATCATGCTTTCTTAAATGTGTTTCACTGGCATAATAGAATTTTATTATGCCTTTATTTGAAATGTTGGTCTGAAGAAAGTTGTATTATGTATTATGAATACCTGGATATGTAGGAATGTATAATGTTGATATCTAATAAAAACCACTGAAATCCTCCCCTAGAAAAAGAACCATTACTTATTATGCACATGTAGGTGAAGAGACTCTGAACAATACACTGAATAAAGTAAGAAAATTAAAGACATATGAATTGGAACTCTTATTTAATACATAGGATAGTGAACAAAAAATTATTCCAGAAAGGTATGTTTTTTTCCTTTTCAGTTTATTTTTTATGTTAGTGCAGTTTAAGAGCTTTGGCCTTAAGTCTGGGAGACTTTCTTGAGTTGACATTTTTAAATAGCAGCACCATCTTTAAAGAAAGATGGAGAGAACTATGTAGCTTTTATGTCCTTTATAGCAGAAGCCCTCAATAAATAAAGCAGTAGTGAAAAAATTTTTTTAAATTAACAAATATATAAAAAATGTAATCTTTTCTCAGATTACTGAATTGTTTACAGCAGATGCTTTTTCTGCATGTAAGGTTTCCTGATACTCTGTCACGAATCAAGAACCACAGCTCTTCTGTTTGGTTTGTTTCAAGACAGGTAGGCAGGATGCTGAGACCACAGGTAGCGTATTTCCTTGTTTGCATTAGGACTTGTCTCTGCATTTGAAATGCCAGCAGCAGTGCCAGCAAAAGAGAAGACGACTGCCATCTTTTCATCATGTATTTCCAGGAAGATATCAAAAAGCAGCATACTGGGTGATTTAATGTGCTAGTTTTGTGACAAGCTTCCCATGCAAGTGCTTCCGTGAGCCGTAGTCATACTATCTCCATATAAAATTTCACTGGGGACTTATAGGAAATTAGGAGCAAGTGAAGCAGAACTATCTTGGAGAAGAGTGCTGTTGCTCTTCTGAAGGACAATCTAAATAATGGAGAAAATACAGTTTCTTCACCATTTTTGAATGGTGTCATTGAAGTATTTTGTAGGTCATGTTGTAATTATCTGCGATCCTTTCAGTAGTGGTGATAATGAGTTCAGACTTCATGCCATTCCATGCCATCTCAAATTCTTCTCACTATCAGTGTGGGGAAAAAAAAAAACATGAAACACTAGGAAAAGTGAATACATAACTCACATTTGAATACTTATATCCCTATTGAAAAGTGTTGTTAAGGGAAGTGTCAATTATTCCTTCTGTTGCTTACTTATGTAGAAAAAAAGCCATGTCTATGTAATAAATTCAGTCTTATTATGCAAAATGTAATTAATTACATGTAAGTGCTACCAATGAGCTTCCTAAATATTACTGTTTCTAGACAAAAAAGAAACTATAACTGAACTACAGCTTGTTTACAGTTGGACTTGATGATCTTAAATATCTTCTCCCACCAAAACAATTCTGTGATTCTACGAGGGTGTTAAAAGCCTCCTGTGACATGACCACATATGTATGTTTTGCTAGAGCTGGAGTTTTAACAAGTGACAAGTGCCTCAAAGAAAATGCTTCTCTGCAGTAGTCATTAGCATTTTATCCACTATAATCATCTGCCATTACTGTCTGTCCTCGATTAAAGAGCTAGATCTCAATGCCTAGACTATAGGAAATACTTTAGAAAAATATTGATGTTCTGGGGAAAACAGCTAAAACAACTTCAGCATAGAAAACTGTCGCAAAACCATCTTTATAGCTTCCCATTATGCTTAAAGATTGGCAGGGTGGGTTTTTAGGATGCCACATAGCAAGGGATTGCTGGAACATATTCTAAGGGGAAAAAGAGTATTTGCATTAAGTCTAGTGTGATGTGGTGAGGGTCTTCCTATGTGCCATGATAATGCAAGTCCCCCAAATAACCAAGTCTCACCGAGAATCTAGGCAGAAGTTGGCTTTTATTCAAACAGTGTAGGAGAGTGCACAAAATCTTAAGTGTCGGGTCTTCATGGAAATGCACTATAAAATGTCAGTCACCATTTACAAGCTTTATGAAAAATAGATTGTGATTTGCTGTTCTATTACTTTTTATACCTGTTTCTGAAAGGCAAATGCTGAATAATCCTGTAACACAGACTACCAAATGTGGCAATTAAAGCAGACTAATTGATGACATCAGGAAGTTAACATTTACTATGATAATAATTATGAAAATGGTATTTATGCCTAATCCAACATTTTGGTTCCAACACAACACAAATCTACAGTCTATGTTACCTGATATTTCAAGGACTTAACCCTGTATAAAAGATTAGTCCCTGTAGGTTTTGTCTCAGCAATCCTCTTGCCATCCAGTTTTAGCAACTGCTCTCTCTTTTTTAAAAAAATTCCAGTAAAGATTCAAGAAGGGACTGACAGTTTACTGCTTAAATCCTGAGGTAGATTTTTGGAGAAGAGGGATTGCTCTGTTTTCAATTTTTACAGTTCACTGATGTTAGAAACTAGAGTATGGAGTCAGAGAGCAATGTTCTTTGATTAAAACTGAGGGAATAAGGTAATACTAAGGGTAAATAAAGTAGAATTAGGGGAGGATCTCATTTCTGTTGAAATTGACAGCAACGCTTCCTTTAAATTCACTACCCCAAATATTTATCTTAGTGAAGTGTGGCTTGAGCCTTCTCAAGATGCAGAAGATTCTGCCACTGTCTCTCCAGATGAGAGATGTTCTGAAAACGTCTCTCATTTAATATTCTTATCCAGATGTTCTCATCCAGAGGAGGCCACTAAATTGGTGAAGGGCTTAGAAGGGAAACTGTATGAGGAGAGGCTGAAGTTGCTTGGTTTGTTCAGTCTGGAGGAGACTGAGAGGAGATCTCTTCCCGGTCTGTAACTTCCTCACAAGGGGAAGAGGAGGGGCAGGTCCTGATCTCTTCTCCCTGGTGACCAATGATAGGAGCAGAGGAAATGGCAGGAAGATGCACCAGAGCAAGTTTAGGTTGGACATTAGGAAAAGGTTCTTCACCCAGAGGCTGGTGGATGGAACACTGGAAGAGGCTCCCCAGGGAGGCAGTCATGGCACCAAGCCTGACAATATTCCAGAAGCATTTGGACAACATGTGCCCTCAGACACATGGTCTGAATCTTGGGATTGTCCTATGCAGGGACAGGAGTTGGACTCGATGATCCTTGTGGGTCCCTTCCAACTCACAACTTTCTATGACTCTAAAGTAAAACATTTCAAAAATTATTTAACTTTAAATATGAATAATGCAACTGAAAAACCATATTGCTGTTGGACAGTGTTCTGTGTCCTGTTAAACTGACACAGTGCCAATTATGGGGTCTTCATGCTATAAAAATAATAAGATTTGAGTCTTAATTTTTATTAGAGTTTTACTAAAATATGAGTTTTACGTAAAAATGACTGTTTTGTAATTTTCAGGATTCAGTTTAGCTCAGCAGTCAGGTCTTCAGGTGTTCTGCCCATTCTCTGAACCAGTGGAGAAATATCCTAAGTCCTGAAGGACAGAGTGATTCGTGCCTTTTCATTTGGATCTGCATGAGAGATACTTCTGTATTTGCATGCCCTATCAACATATGCATGGTAATATATTGCACTAACTTACCTTTTTCCCAGCTCCTTAGGAAATGTTTTTTCTAGTACTAGTACTTATAAATAGTGGATTTTTAATACATACATATATACACATATGTAAAATTATAATTACTACTTGAAAAAAAAAATGCATTACATTCGAGTTTCTCCTTCCACAGAAATTTGCGATGCTTAGGGGTTTAAGTTTTCCTGTAAGAACCAAGTAAGACATACTGGAAGATACATCACATTTAGATGATTGTTTACTAAAGCAAATCAAACTGAAATATGTGTCCTAGCTCAAAAAAATTGAGAGAAACTCTTGAAATTTTTAGCCCATTTTAAAGTGCATTCTACTACCTATCATTTTTGTAGCCATGAGCAAGAAGCCCATAAACAACACTTCCATTTCTGAACCAGTAAAGCAGAACACAGCAGATTCTCAGCATAGTTTATATCAGGAAATGACTTCAGAAGGGATCATGAAGGTAGCTACTATGCTAAAATGTAAAAGGAAAAACTGAGGGTTAGGGCATACCTCTATAAAAATATGCCATTGAAGGATTTTATTTATGTTTTTAATGGTCTCTGTTCTGCTTAAAAAAATCTTAATGCCTGTTAGGGATGATTTAGATATGAACATGTAATCTGTTGCCTATTTCCAGTAAATTATTGACAAAAGATGCTTAAGAGCGCAATTCAGAAAAATAACAGTGGAGCCATTCATTAATGTTTTAAATTTTCATTCTTCATAAATCTATAACAATTGTATCCATCTACCCTTCAGCACATTTTATCACAGTATTGTCTCAAATCTCATTTATGAATGGGTTATAGCTGATCAGTTATTTATGAATAATAGATTTGCTTAAATGGTCATTAACTTAGCAGCATGATAAAGAGGAGTCTGTTATTCATTATTTCCATACATCTCCTAGGATTTATTGTATCAAAATCATAAATACAGGGGAATTATTTTCAGAGAAGCATTGATACTTGCACTGAAGTACTAAAGATGGAAAGGTATCATGTCAAATCATATTAACTGATGCTAGGAGAAAAATGCTGCAGAAGAACTGCTATTTTAAAGATATTTTTAAGCAATTTTCCAAACGTATTTAGAATCATAGAATCATAGAATGGTTTGGGCTGAAAGGGACCTTAAAGATCATGTAGTTCCAACCCCCCTGCCATGAGCAGGGACACCTTCCACTAGACCAGGTTGCTCAAAGCCTCATCCAGCCTGGCCTTAAACACTTCCAGGGAGGGGGCATCCACAGCTTCTCTGGGCAACCTGTGCCAGTGTCTCACCACTGTCACAGTGAAGAATTTCTTCCTAATATCTAATCTAAACCTGCCCTCTTTCAGCTTAAAGCCATTTCCCCTTGTTCTGTCACTAACTGCCCTTATGAAAAGTCCCTCCCCAGCTTTCTTGTAGACCCCTTCAGGTACTGGAAGGCCTCTATAAGATCTCCCTGAAGCCTTCTCTTTTCCAGGCTGAACAGCCCCAACTCTCTCAGTGTTGGGGGCTCATAGCAGAGGTGCTCCAGCCCTTGGATCATCCTTGTGGCCTCCTCTGGACTCATTCTAACTGGTCCAGGTCTTTCTTGTGTTGGGGGCTCCAGAACTGGACACAGGACTCCAGGTGGGGCCTTACGAGAGCGGAGTAGAGGGCGAGAATCACCTCCCTCGACCTGCTGGCCACGCTTCTCTTGATGCAGCGCAACATTTAATTTAAAGGAGATACTCTGGAATAAAATGCTCTGCAGAATGAGCTTAACTACCTTAGCATATTGCTAATTGCTTCAGCACATCTGCCGATGAGCACACAGCAGGCCGGCTGGAGCCTCTGTCAATGAAGTTTGCCAAAATATCAATTCATTCTTTGTGTTGAAATGAAGCACGAAAAACTTTGTCAGTATCTGTTTGTTTATTTTACTGTTTCTTCTGAAAATATCTTTTTTCTTCACAGCTTGACCAAAGCTGGATAACATCTTCCTCAGGAGAACAATTCTGTTGCAGCTATTTATACGTAACCACACAGTTTATTACGTACCCATCTTCACTCAAATTCTCATTGACTTCAGTGTGAATTTAGTGCACCGGATAGCAGAGGGAGGTACTGCCTAGTACTTTCATTTCACCTGTCAATGAAAGCCATCATGTAAACTACATTCTCTTTCTGGTATTTTTCCCATGCCAAGAAAACTACCGATGTTAACCTTGGTCTCTCAGTTACATTCCAGCATTAATATTTACTTTTTTAAAAATTTAAAAAATAAAAAAAACTCTGCAGTTTCTAATTGTCACAGCACTTCTGTTATCGCTAATAGCTGTTAAAAAGCGTGGCTGTACACAGCTCGCTGAAACATGAGAGCCTCCATTTTTTATTTTGTCGTCATTGAGTATTTCACTCAGTTTAATTTAGTCATCATTCATTTAGTGTTTCAGGTCTACAGTTTATTTACTATGGGATCCGAAGCATCTATTCCCATAGTGTTTCTTTCATCGAGGAAAGCTTAAATGTCTATCACTAGTGGAAAAAAAAAGAAGCTTCTGATTTGCAATAAATTTTAAAATCTATTCTGTTACAAACTTTGCTAGTAATCAGTTTAATTCAACTAAAATTCTCTTAGCTGCACATGATGTCTTTAAAAACACTTGACAAGGCTGAGATCAGTGCCAGGCATGCTGACCAGGCACAATTCTTAATGTAATGTCTTTCCCTGTAAGGTTAGACTGTGGTCCTCTGGAGTCAGGGATTGTCATGGATGGAAGAACATGGTAGAGTATGATTTCATGAGTATGCTCTAACGTGCATTGCTATAAACTCGGTCTCCCTACCTTAGGACATGTATTGTCATGACAGAGGAAGGCTTCAAGCGTGCTTCATTGCCCCAGAAAGGAAGGATATCAACACATTTTTAGTGAGGAACTACTAAGAAGATGACTTGTTGAGGCAGGAGACTGTGGGGCTTCCTGCTCTGAGATATCTAGGCTTCAGGCCGTTATCAGGGGGAAAGCAGGAGAGAGGGCTGGTGGAACTGGAGAAAGACCATGGGTCTGAAAGACTGCACAGGAGTGACTCCATGTCCTGAGGCTGAACTGACCATGTGAGAGGCTGAGACTACACAAGTAGGTTCCAACAAGCAGACCTTCTACCTGCAGTGTGCAGATATATTCACATGACTGCTGCAGAGCTGCTGCCCCATTTCTTTCCCCACTAAGCCTGGTTTCCAGCTATGGGTGAGGCCTCATCCAGAGGCAGTGACCAGCTTTGGAGGGACATGGGGTGAAGTGGGCATTACTGACAAACAGTCCCAAGGCTGACTTTGCTCTAGAGGTAAGCCATGACTGGCTAGCTGAGGCAGTGACTCCAAACCAAGTTAAGAAGTGGTCACACTACAGACAGCACCTCTGGGACACCAGAACTGATGATGAGGACAACCTTCTTGTTCTGGGCTTGTAGGATCCTGCTCTGTGGCAGGAGCTCATGGGTGTAATATTGTTACCAGCAGCAAGCACTAATTTTACCTGTTGGTAAGAATGACAGGCAGCTTTGCCTGATGTATTCATATGGGTTTTACTGGACCCATTTACTACTAGTTCAGAGAGTAATGTCCTGTATCAGAATTCCTCAGGACCACGTGGAGTAATGAACTTTCATTATCAAAATGTAGGATTTTGTTAGTCCAAGTGTAAGTTCTTCACATATGCTATCAATTAGAGGGATTTGGGTTGAAAATTAGCATTCTGGCATAAAAGACAATGAAAAGGCAATGTTCAAAAATGCAGACACTAAACATAAAAATATTACAAATAATTAGAAAAAATAACAATGGCATCAGATGAAGCAGAATGGAGTTTGTCCTCAGTTGCTCAGAGTAGCCATTTGTTGCACAACTGGGAACAATAAGGGCTGTTAGAAGTTTGCCGGTGTAAGAAATATCCTAATTTGATGAAGTGTTTTGAAAGTGCATCAGAGTAAAAATTACTATATAAATATAGGAACTAATTTATTTAAGAGCAATGAGCCTTCCATGGCATTCTCAGTGCAAATTTTAGATAAGAAATGGCTGTGCAAAACCGAAAAGGGATTAACAGGAGCACAAGATCCACTGAAGAGTAGCTCAGCAGTCTGTACAGCATGATGCCCCAGACAACAGAAGTGTGATTTGCCACGACCATCAGGCTTATTGGGTCTCCAACACCTGTGCCTTTCTGGTTTGAACCTGCTCTTACAAACAATATTTCAGATTAAAAAAATTTAGAAAAAATAACAAAGCTATTCTTTGCAGATGTCTTTTTCAGGCCCTTGATGTGTCGAGAGGGGATGTTAGAAATACTGGCAAAGTACTTACCTTTAGTCCTCTAATGGTGCATATGAACTCTACAGATCTATGTATTCTGAATATACAAAAGCCTTTTGGTGAAAGACATTCTGGAAGACATTTAAACACTAGACTCTTTTAAACATCTCTGGTTTGTTGACCTGTGAAGAAATCTGAAGTCTTATCTCTGTAACATGAAAATAACTCACCAATAATCCAGTTTCAGGGCACTTATGCGTAGAAAAGCTGTTGTGAAACAAGGTAGGGCATGGATTTAGACTTCATTTGCTGTTCTAAAGACAGTCTCCACATAGATAAATTTATTTTCATTTAGGACCTCTATAGCATTCAGCTTAATCCTCTTCTAAAGGAAGGATATTCTGTCTTCACTGCAGTGTGTCAACATGGAGAGCCACTGCAAAACATATATTGATTGCAGTGTCCCTTCTCAGTGGTGCCCAGTGATAGGACCAGAGGTAATGGGCACAAACTGAAACCCAGGAGGTTCCCTCTGAACCTCAGGAAACACTTGTTTTACTGTGAGGGTCGTGGAGCACTGTCAGAGGTTGCCCAGGAAAGCTGTGAATTCTCCATCCTTGGAGGTACTCAAAAGCCATTGTCTTGGGAAAACGGCTCTAAGTGGCCCTGTTTGAGCGGAGGTGGGGGTTAGACCAGATGACCTCTGGAGGTCATTTCCAACTTCAACAATTCTATGGTACTATGGCTATGACTTTTAGGAAATTTTGTTTTACTCATTGCAGGAGGATTTTCAGATGGGGAGAGGGTAGAACTAAATTTTGCCCATATTACAGAACAAGGCTGATGCTTCTCTTAACTTACATATTAGCTACGTTTTTCATTGAGTTAGCAAGCCAGAGTTGATCTTTTGCAAAAGCTAGGGAAAAATATTGAAGGTAAATTGAATTTAATCTTTATTTGTTTTCCAACAGGCTGTCCTACACACATTTTTATATCAACTGAAGTTAATTGCAAGTATTCAGAAAGGATGCACCAAACTCCCTAAGTGAACTTTATCAATATGTAATGCATTTATAACAATGCAGCTGCAACCATCTACTGATACATCCATTTGCCTTTCCATTGGTTTCTAAACTGAAATATAATATTCCTCTTATATTCTATTATTTCTGCCCTTATTGTTTTCTCAGGTTCCTTCAAAACCTGTACACCACTTTCACCGTGTGGTAGCCAGGCTTATTGCAGATATGTATAGGTAAGAAGGGTTATGAAATACTGTCCAGCACTTTCTACACCACTGATGATTTTGCAGGAACTTCAACTGGAAAATTCTACACTCCATTAATGATACCTTACAAACGTTTAAGTACAACTTCCAATCTCAATGGCTTTGCATATAACCATACAGAACCTAACACATGATCAAGTACCTGTATTTATACAAACAATTCCCTTGACTTCAGGAATATTACCTGAATTGGAACACATTGCCAGGATCACAACCTTACATTTGAAGTACATGTCAAATATTAGCATGTTTATAGTGTTAAATGCCTCATTGTTTTCCTACCCTGACAACTATTTTCTAAAGAAACACCTGGTAGTTTCCTCATGTGAATGTTTGGGACTACTAAATTACGGATTGATTCAAATCAAGCCTGTAATAATTTACCTATAACTAAATATCTCTTAAAGTCAAATCTCACTTCAAATACTCTTGTCCAGTGGATTGTTTTTCATTGGTCTTTAAATCATGTAAGTAATTTAAACTTACATGTCTTTCATTCACTTTTTGAGTTTGACTGCTTTCTAATGAAAGGGAAAGTCTCTTGTATTTAACAGAGAAGCAGAATAATACATTTTCTAGCTCTTAATACTTAGTAGCAGATTGCTGTTGGTTTTCAGTTTGTTTGTATTTCAGAGTTCAGTGATTGTGTGTAGAATTATTCGGAAAACCTTCAGCTTATAGGTCAAGGAGAGAAGGCAAAGAGAGGAATAACTTAATATCATTATTTATGGCTATTGTGCAGTGATAATCAGTGATGTATATTTCAACTAATAGGAAGATAAATGGGTAAAGGAGACAGGAAAGTTAATAACAGAAAAATAAATTTATCGTTTCCAAACAGATGTTTACTGAAAGAAAAATATCTGCTTTTCTTCAAATAGATGACATTTTGCAGAGCTACAGATTCAGAGCTTGAAAGCAGGTGTGAATGTGTTTAATGTTTCTTAATCTAAATTGTTTATACAGTTTTAGAGCTGTACCTTTTGGCAAGCCTTTTGCAAGGCGGATGGCATGCAGTTATTCTGCTTTTGCAACAGCTGGTAGAGGGATTACATTTCCTTGCTTCTCCCTTCTCCACAGCAAAAGACCTCAGTACAGTTCCTGTCTAGTTTTCAGTGCACTCTTGGTTCTGCTGCCTTGATGCATGCTTATGTTTGACACCTGGCATGAGAGGGAGTGGGCTAAATGCAGTACTAGCCTTATCCCGATCCCTATTAGCCTTGCTCAAAAGCAAACATCAGTTCCACAGCTAAAATACTGACATCTCAGAATATCAACTTGTGAGATGCAGAAGGCAAGATGGTGTCTAAGTCCTGATGACTGAGAAGAGACTCAAAGGAGCAAGAGAAAATTCATGCTAGTGCAGTAGCAGTAGCAGGACTTTCATGCACTTCAGTGAGAGTATCGTCAAGACTTGAAATTTTCACAGCAGATCCTCTAATCCATGCTCAGAAAAAAAGGTTGAAGATAGTATCAATTTTCCCCAAGAAAACTAAATAGAACAAATGAATAGATGTTTGTATATCATACACTAACATGTACAGTTTATAAAAATAAATACACATATTTAGGTGTTATATTTTATCCCTGCGCTACTGGACTTCAGAAATTATTGTTCTAGTTGCTAGGCTGTGTTATGCTTAATTTGAATTATTGTTACTAGAGTTTCTCTGAATACAGTATTTTCTGTTACTCCTATCCCCTGAAATATATACAAGCACTATAAAAATACAAAATCTGTTCCATTTCATTATAAACAGCAACATCTACAATGTATTACACATCATTTCTGAGCCATAGTTCTTCTGCTTGCCAAAAATCTAAGAGCATGCGTCAATCCTGATTGAACACAAGTGTAGTTTCATCAGGGGATGATGTTGAGATCCTAAAGCAAGTGCACAGCTCAAGCAATTTGTGAATAGTAGCCAATCCCTGCCATTAAATACCAGGACTGGAATTTAGCTCAGGACTGCGTTGCTATCTGCCATCCACCATGCTTGTTCCTTTCCTAGGGGGAAAAAGTTGCCAAAGACACAAGAAACAACCCTGAACTACGCTGCAAAGTTACTTCGGAAAAACTGGTAAGAAAAAATGCTCAGTTTAGCAGGTCAGGGATTAGTCCTAAAGTTCAAAATATAACGTAACAGATCTCGCAGTCATTAATGAGGGGAAATGAGACAGACAAAAAAAAAGGTTGCCTGACTAAATACTGCGCGGCTGGGTTCCCCATGAGTTGGCAGCAGTGGCATTGCAAACTCACATTAAGCATAACTGGCTGAGAGGAGCACTGCAGAACATAGATTATTGGATAACTGTGTTGATTTATACCAGGAAAGAGCTTGCTTACGGAACATTTTAGTAAATCATCATTATCCTGAGTTGATGATTGTCGATTGTAAGGTGTGTACGGAGGCGAGAAGGGCCAATCAGTTAATCTGAATCTTTGAAGTTGAGAAGACTGAATTATTTCAGTCCATTTACCAATGTATTTTCATATCCATTTTCTCTGCTGAGAAGGTTTTAACCTAGATTTTCCTCTAAAGAGAAAGAAAAAAAGCTGTTGTTTACAGTAAAACCATGAAATCAGAGAGGACCTTGCAACCAGATAAGATCCGTTTTCAGTCTCATACCCAAACAGGTGACTTCAGCTACAAGTTCACAGCATTAATGTAGCTTAGAAAATGGTCAGCCATGGATGCAAGCTTCCTTCTCTGTTCACTTTGTTCTTCCGTTTGGTACCACACTGTTTGCCCTATAACTGTTTCTGGAGACCACAGACAGTGATTATATCTCCTGAGGTGCAATTTTGACTAAATTTCTCCCTTGTTTAGGGCCAACTCATTACTTCTACTAGCTTTTAGCAGCTGAATATTACCTTTTTTTCTTTTTTTTTTAATTTTTACCATTCTGAAGCTGCAATTCAGATTTCATCTGCTATAGACTCAATTAAAAGCTATGGTTGAACCATTTTTAGGAATTTAATTATTTTTGTTCTATTCTGGATCTTTATCATACCATAATATATGTATGTCATTTCAGATCATGCTCAAATACAAGCATAGCCTTAAATTAATACGTGTCCTGAAAGAATTACATATTACAATATTTATTTTATTTTATTAATATTGGCTTTCTAAAAGGCTATTTTTCTATTTGTTTTCATATCCAACTTGGCCAAAAAGTACCTAAAACATACATGGAAGATGAGGTAGATTTTTCAGAAAATTACTAACTATGCTGCCACCTAGTGAATCTGTACTGTCTCTGATAACACTTGTGTTCATAAAGCGATTTAACTCCTTTTTTGACGGCAGAAAAAGCTTTAAGAATTGTTTCAATAAAATAAGAGGCTAGAAATACATAAAATGCATAGCAAGTTTATTTAAAATTTAGTTTAAAATAGCCAGATACAACTACTGTAAAATGCTAATGCTTTGAGCTTGGGCATGGTTGTTAATCATGGAATACCCTTTTCTTGTAGAGTCATCCTACAGTATTACAAAACATCATAATCCTGAAGTCTAAGGTCACTGTACACATAAGCATCTGTTTTCAATCTTTGTGTTCTTTCTAAGGGTTAAAACGTCATCATTTTACCAGCTGTCCTGGGTTCGTTTCTACTTCCTACACAACTAAAATCGATGCGCTTGCCTTTTACTTTAATTGAACTGGGTTCTTCTGTAGCTGCAAGACTTAATCCGTATGTTTGCCAAACTGTTTTTAATAGAAATCATCTGCCCAACAAGCATCTCAGCCCCTGCTTGCAAACACTTGTTTTAAGGAAGTAAGACTGCTTGGATTTCATCTAAGAAAATAACACATTCAGAGGGCTTGATTTTTTTTTGTCTTCTGTGCGTCTTAGTGTAGGAAAATGCTGAGTAAAATGATTGTTACTGGGAAACAACAGCAGCTGATTCACAATGAGATCAATTCTTGCTAATGGTAATTAGCATTCCATGAGGAAATCCATGGCATAACCCCTTGTCATCTATCATTTAGTGTCTTTCTCAGGTAAGTGAATAATGACATAGCACCTGTGCAATCTTAATGCCCTATTCAAATCCTAGAAATACGTTCTGAAACTCCTCATCCTATACACTTATTCTCCCTATGCCTTATCAAAATAAGTTGAGAAAAATATAGACAATCAGTTGACCATAGGACTGTATAATGTACATTTGTTTCAGGGCCAATATTCTTGTTTCCAACCTGCAGTAGGGTTACCTTTTGTTTGCACTTTGTCTCCATAAAATTGTGTTCCACTATCGCAAAGGGGAATCCACTCTGGCCACTGATGCTGGAGCTGACGTGTCCTGGAAACCACACCACTCGCACAAGTACCAATGGCCTCATTCTGTGCCCCTTTCTGGCTGATCCAGATGTTGGTCTGCTAGTGGGAAATACCTACATATGTATATTTGCAGTGGAGATCCCTCTGGTAGCTGGGCTTGGGCACAGTCCACCCAAGTAACTGGCCTCCCATCCTCAGTGTCCCCAGTCTCCCCAGCTGCTGGCACCTGTACATGGGACCCCCTTACACACCACAGCACATGCACACATTGTGGATGCTTCCAATAACTGAGCTTAACTGGCGAGTCATGCACCCAGTCATGCACCTGGATCGTTGCATTCCCTGTTTGTCTTGTGCACACAGACACCCACGCCCCGCTCTGGCTCTCAAGCTGCCACACACACACACACACACGCACACATGCAGAGGAAGATAATTATAAATGGAGCTGAATGAGAAGCCAGTTCAGGCTGCACTGATGGGGCACAGGGCATGGCCAGACAATGCACCTTTATCTCATTAAGCCTGAAGAGTATTTGATTTTCCAGATCAGATGTAAAATGGAGATCTTGAGTACTTGTAATCTTTGAAGTACTTTGTAGTCCATTTTTTGTGAGAGTTGTTACTAATCATTATATCCTAGAATTTATCCTAACAAAGATATCAACTGGTAGAGTTATTTTTCATCTTATCTCTGTTAAAAAGTATCTGTGGTATTAAAAAATATTGATGAAAGGCTCTTGTGAACAAAGGCTGCTCTTTTCTATTCAAGGCAGCTAAAAACATGAATAAGAGAATGAGCAATTCTTACGTAGTTTGGCAAACATTGGGAACCTTCAGTACCTAACATAAGTTCTTGTAGACCTACCACTTTCCAGTAGGCAATTATCTGCTTTTATTTCTGGTAAAACAGAAGCAGAATGCAGGATGTAATCCTAAATGCAGGATTATACAACATCCTGTGAACCAGACATGGTTTATAATAATCTCATACAGTATGACATTCATTTCCTGCTTTACAGAGACTTTAGAACTACTTGTGTACTTCAAAAAGCTATTAATTAGCAGTAATAGCCAAGCAGAAAGCCTAAGATATGCCACATTCGCTATCTCAATTGACTATGAGTTACTTCAGAATGCATTCACAGTAATGTTATTTTATTAACATTAATGTCTGACACAGATGTTTTCCCTGAGAGGCAGATCTGCAGATGCATAACTCCTAAGGATAGGGTACACTTGGCCACACTATCACTGTTTCCTTGAAATACATATATATAATGATATAAATAATGATCTTGCTCTAACAGTATCAAGCCACATTGCTGCATAAAGCTGCTGTATATTTTAATCTTCAAAAAAGATGATCAAAATGTATCGTAAAAATAAAAGCCTTCAGAATAAACAACAACATTAATGCAATGTTTGGCAGCCCAACAGCAAGAGCAGGCGACTGCTGGAGATACTGCAAGTACAAAGTCCTGACAGAAGATGAGTCTTGTCTGAGATGTTTGGATTGGCAGTGGAAAAGTTTCAGTGAGGACTGGATGGAGATTCTAGTAGAGTACAGCCATATGCTTGTTACCCTAAAGGTGCCAGTTATACAATTACCTGATGATATAATTTAGGTGATATTTCTGCAGATTCCTCTAAAGGAATTAAAAGGGAGAACAGTCAATTGTGTGAGATCACAGAATCAGTCAGACATCACAAAATCACTTCTACACTGAAAATGCACAGAGGAGGCTGAAGGGCAGGTAAACTGAGGCAGAAAGAAGGCTACTCCCTCCCTGGTGAAAGCACGTAATCTGAATCCAAGCCATATTATTATTTCTAAATAGTCCTGCCAGGGTTCCTAAAAGCAACTTTTTCCAGGGGTGCCTGGTAGTTTAAGTCCAAAGCTACTATTCTGAGAGAAAGAAGCAGAAGAAGATCTTTGGGCCATATAGCTCAGAGAGATATCATTGCAAGTTTTCTCCTGATTATGCTCAAGGGATGGAAAGACATGGCAGAAATCAGCATTAGCATAGCAGCTCAGAGGTAGCATTATCTCAGAGAAATTTCTTGGTAGGAGGATCTGTGGTTAGCAAAACTTAACATGAGTAAGAAGTATTTGGTGCCACATCAGATGGAGCCACATAAGGAAGGGGAACGGTTTCATAGGAAAATATGGGGGTGCTTTACACATTTTCCAGAAGATTCTCGGGCTATTCACGCTTTCTACAAATCACATTTCTTTATTCCCTAACTGTGAACCTTTCTGTCCAGTCTATTTGGACATTGCTTATAGAATAGCACTTATAGAATCATAGACTTGCAGCAACATGGTCATGGTGCCTCTCTGGTTTTCTCCTCCTCAGCCTTGAGAATCCTCAGCCACTTCTGTGCTCTCCAATCTTTTAGCAGCTTCCCAAATATTCCTCTTTTTGCACTTTGCTCCTATAATTTGTCAGGTGCTGGATGCCTGAGAAGGGTCATGTTAATGTCACAAAGGATGGGCAGTGAAGTGGGAGGGAGAAGTGTTTAGCAGCTACATTTTTATACCTCTGCAGGCAGTCCTTATGTCAGAAGAGATGTTGCTGATGAAGAATCAGAACAAATGCCTATTTCAAAAGGCCTAAAGGGAGCACAGTGAGGTACACACTGACATCACTCACCAGCATGGTCCTACCTAACATCCTTTGCATTTGAAAGGCCAGAGCTACCTATTCTGAAATGAAGAATATAGCAATTCTCCTTCTGATGCTGGAGCTACAACATATTACTTTCATGCACAAAAGTTGCATTTCATGCCCCTGCAGACATGCACAAAGTTTGCAGTGACATGAATGGAGTTATAACAACTTTTGAAATTCTTAGAGGGTGTGGTGACCTGAGCCTGTCACCTCACCAATGCCTTATTATTTGTGGACACTTAGGCATTCAATAAGCAGAACATTGGAATTGCTGAGTTTTGTATGAGACACCATCGCTCCCCAGATACACACAAAGCCATCCAGTTGTCCTGCTGGAACACTTTTGTGCTACAAAACATGGCAGGCCTCTCCCCATACTGTTCCACAGAGCCATACAATGTAATCTATAAATTTTTACGCAGTCTTAAAAGACCATTGACCAAATTTTAAGATAAATACAATAATTACCATAATTCAAAGTCTGCACTGTACAAAGGGCAGGCAGGAAGAAGAGGTCATGGCTGTGAGTACAGAATAACCCAGATCCCCATAAGCAAGGATAAGTGTAGAACAAGAAATAAATAGTTTCTGTCTGGTGACCTGGTTAGGTACAGAAAATTTTTAAATGCATCGGCAAGAATGATCCCTCCCTGACATAAGCAATATTCTAGTTATGAGTAAAAAAGACTCAATGTCTATCATAGAAAGGTAAACAAAATATTTAAAATAAAATCCAATCTGACCAGATTCCCATCCCAAAAAGAAGGAGTCCCATGCAGAAACCTGGCAGACCAAGCAGTCTTGTCTGTAATCTTCTCAGAGCCTTGCATAACAAGGAGGCTCTGGTTTTTAAGCGACTGTTAACAGACTGCATGATGATCCTGGCATCTTCTCCATACTGCAGTATCTCAGGCAGGCAGAAGTGTCTGGCAAATAAAGCCTAGTCCAGTCCCACCTAATAATAAACAAACAGCAACTAATGCTGGAGGGATACTTCTTTTCCTTTTGATTCTTGAAAGACTGTGTTGGATTTTTTCCTGTGGTCCCACATTACAGGGCAGACCTGACTTTGCTAAGCAAAGCAAAGCTTAGCTTTGTAAAGACCATTGCTATGAAGTTTGCTCAAAAAAGCAAATCATCACCTCTTCCCAAAAGATAAGAAGATCAGTGCTGTTTTGCTGTGTGTAAGGCACATTTTGAGGGTGATGTACCTTCACATTTTGAGTGCTTTCAACTGCAGAGAAAGTTTTTGAGCAGGAGATGGTATCTAGTCAGCCTCAGGACAGCAGAGGCCACATGGATAGACTAGCTAGCCAATCCCGTGAGGATTCAAGGCTGGAATATTGCCAAAAGAGCAGGCACTGCAAATGAACATAAGTGCATACGAACTTAATCAGCTGTGAGTTTGTATTCCTTCAGACAAAGGTCACAAAGGCTTGTACTTCTAGCATGAAAACTGTTTAAAAAAAATAAAAATCAAAGCCTTAGATTCTAATGATCTTTCCTCATCTGTTTTGCTAAAAAGATGTCATAGCTGATATGTTAAATAGCAGAAATTTTTTCCAAGATGTGACACTAGAGGATAACTTTCACTGGTTAATAATTTGTAACTGTTTTTGAGAGTTTGGACAAGAGTTTGATAACACATGCAGACAGCAAAACCTGATAATAAAGCTTAGAAGAACAATACATCACCTACAAAAACTAGTGGTAAATTTAGAAAATTCTTTGTAATAATATGTCTGTAAAAGTGGCACAGTTATGGTTGTCACCAGCAAAATAAAGTGTTTCACAAAGATAAAGGAAAGAAGGTAAGTGCTTTTGGTTTAGGCACCTACCCTTCCAATATTTCCATACTGGCTGGGTTTGGCTTGAAAGAGACAAGCTGAAACATCACGGCTTAAAACAATTTATAATCTGACTAATTTTGCTTTAAATTTAGTAATTAATTCCTTAATATGCCTGTGTTGAGAGGTCTAACATCAATATTAACTACACTACCAGCAGCGGAAAAAAAATAATTTAAAAACCCCAAACAAACAGAGATTTGTAGGCAACTTATAACTTTCTCAATGCAGGCATTTTATTATTGATATGAAACAGGTACATCTACATACCAAGACTACCATCCTGCCAAATTTCAAATAATCTTCTTTAATGACCACTTTTCTGCAAGCACTGAAACAAGCCCCTCAGGGAAGTAGTCATGGCTCTAAGCTTTTGATGTCCAAGAAGCCTTTGGACAACACTGTCAAACAGATGTTTTAAATTTTACGTTTCCCTGTGGGGAGTCAGGAGTTTGACCTCATGGCAGTCGTGGATCCCTTCAAACTCTGGATATTCTGTGATTCAAGTTTATTTTCAGAAGTAGCCATCAGGGTCTTACAAAGGTTTTTGGTTTTGGGTTTGTTTGGTTTTTTTCCAACTGAAATAAATTTAATCCCTCAACTGATTTCAACATAAGGAATATTTGGGGGTAGACATAGGTGTACATTTTTTTCCAGATATAGAATTATGAAAAAGGTTTGTGAAATGTTAATTAAATATGCTACCCTTGGGCTGAAGGTCAATCAAAACTTCTGATAACTAGCAACTGTAAAAGCCTAGAAGCATTTGGAAGTCTGAGATAGTAACAAATTGTTTTGACTGCTGTTGATGCCTCAGTATGCATATAAATAAATAAATGAATAATATCAGCCCACTGAGATTATAGCAAAAAAAATTAATGAATAATTTTGCATGGAATTAGGAAAATGTCAGTCACAGAAAGGATAACTGGCAAGTGTCGTGCATCAAAGCTTTAGCAAGTTGGCAGATGGCTTAGTTAACATTTTCTTTTACCAGTCTACTGGACCAGTTCCCATGACCCCCATGTGTGTTAAGAATAAGTGTAACTAAAACTGTTGCTTTGCATGTAGTCTTAACTATAGCTACTAATACAGCTATCGAACTAATACCCCTTCTTTCAAGCAACAGCTTATATTCCTTTGATTGGAGGAGCATAACCTAAAAGAAAGCTCTGCTCTAGGAATATTTAAAGCATCTGTATTTTGAAAGTTCAATCTTCTCTCTCTACTTACCCAGCAGCATAATTATCAGGGCACCAAATGCAGTTTATACCACTGAGAGATTAGTTTTGCTCTGTTACAGATTATTTTAGTGTGGGCTGAACTTTTCAAACAAAAGTAAGGGAGAAAATCTATCCTCACAGAAATGCTGTTATCAGCTGCCACAATTTCACACCAAGGTGAACCAATTCACCACAATTTCAAGGTGTTACACCCTTAACTCCTTGACAAATTATTGTGGCATAAAATCCCTAGTTCTGAGAGAGACATCCAGGTTCCCTATAGAGTGAACATACCACATCGGGTATCAAATGAGGGGGATCTGCATAGACTGCTGTCAGCAAATTAAAACCAGCAGCTCCATGCTGCTCCTGGCCAAAGTGGGCTAGCCTGACTAGAATGTCCCTTCAAGCAGTTCATCTGTTCCTGGCCCTGGGAACAGAATCTTCCTTTCTCTTCTCTTCTCTTCTCTTCTCTTCTCTTCTCTTCTCTTCTCTTCTCTTCTCTTCTCTTCTCTTCTCTTCTCTTCTCTTCTCTTCTCTTCTCTTCTCTTCTCTTCTCTTCTCTTCTCTTCTCTTCTCTTCTCTTCCTCTCTTCCTCCAGATCAGTGGCATCTAAATGTACTTCTTTAGAAGTGTCTCAGGGTCCTAGGCAAGTGTCTGCAAGGTGGAAACCACCAATTTTTGCTACCAACTACCAGCATCAGAGCCACAGACACCAAGGTTGCATGTATAGGCAAGACTGATGCCATTTTATTCTTCATCAACTACAACATGCGACCACTACTGGCTCAGACCAAGCAGCAGAAGCCAGTCTGGCCCTTTCTGAGCAGGCACTGAGCCTGCAGTCAGGCTGTGGGAGCCCATAGCCCAGGAACAGTGAGGAGCCAAACTGGAGCAACGGGAATACAAGCTGTTCCATATGGTGCACGAGATATGTTCATAGGGACAGTCCCAGGGGCCTGCTTAACACAGCAATGTAGACATAGTCTTATCCGTGTCATGGAGACTACATGATTTTACTTCAGTGTTGCCACAGTAGAGTCCAAAGTCTCAGCTGTAATCAGCAATAGCCTGCGACAGTACTGTTTTAATAAGCAAGAACTGTCGCCTACACACAATACAGGGGCTAGCACACCGCTTCCAGTCCTTTGCTCCCTTTTCTAACACAGCTTTGTCTGAAACCAGCATAGTAGAGCATGGCTTCATTGCTTGCTTCAACAAGAGCTCAGTGTGAAACCTCTTGAATAATTGACAGTGGCAGTAACATAGGAAATTTCACTACAGCAATTACACTTTGTATTTTAAACAATATTTATAAAATAAAGGCTGGTTTTCTGCCAAGAGAGGATCCAGCAGGCAAGTACAAGATAGTTTATTTTCTTGCTTGAAAGTCCATGGAACCCAGCAGTTTATTGTTGCTGTTGGTTTCAAAAGACATAAGTGTGCCCTTCAACTATTCAATATCAGAACTGGAGGAAAATAGTTAGCAAGAATTCACTGTCAATAAAAACTACAGTAAACCCACTGTTTTGTTACTACCTGCTTTTGTTTAATAAGGCTGTTAGTCCAAACAGTATTCTATGATACTATAAAATTTGATCACTGTTTGGTCAAAACTAACAATACATGTGAGATATGCTTGGCACAAAGGAGCATGTTAATATTCTTGACTATAAAGCAACTTCTAAAACAGTTCTGTTCTGCCTTGTTCTTGTAGTTTTTGAACACTTGGAGTTGTTCCTTTCATTCCTGTTGTCCTCAACAATTAATGGCAATTACAGAGACATGGTGGGACAGCTCACATGACTGGAATGTGGTCATGGATGGCTCTGTCCTTCTCAGAAAAGATGGGCCAGCAAGGCGAGGTGGTGGAGTTGCTCTTTACGTGAGAGAGCAACTGCGGTGTATTGAGATCTGTCCAGGGGCGGATGAGGAGCGAGTTGAGAGTCTGTGGGTGAAAATCAAGGGGCAGGCTGGTAGGGTTGATACCATTGTGGGTGTCTATTACAGGCCACCAGATCAGGGTGAGGAAGTTGATGAGGCCTTCTACAGGCAGCTGAGAGCAGCCTCGCAATCACAGGCCCTGGTTGTTGTAGGGGATTTTAACTACCCTGATGTTTGCTGGAGGGACCACTCAGCCAACCACCTACAGTCCAGGAGGTTCCTCCAGTGCATCGATGACAATTTCCTGATGCAAATGGTGGATGAACCAACTAGGAAGGGAGTGGTGCTGGATCTCATCCTCACTGACAAGGAGGGTCTGGTTGAAGCGGTAAAGGTTGAGGACTGCCTGGGCTGCAGCGACCATGAGATGGTGAAGTTCAGGATCTCATGTGGCAGGAACAGAATTCCAAGCAGAATTGCAACCCTGGACTTCAGGAGGGCCAACTTTGGCCTTTTCAAGCAATTGTTAGGGGAAATCCCATGGGAAAGGGTACTTGAAGGTAAAGGGACCCAAGATAGCTGGTTAACATTCAGGGACTGCTTCTTCCAAGTTCAAGATCGAAGCATCCCGATATGTAGGAAGTCAAGGAAGGGAGCCAGGAGACCTGCTTGGTTAAACAGGGAACTGATGGGCAAATTCAAGTGGAAGAGGAGAGTTTACAGATCATGGAAGGAGGGGTTGGCCACTTGGGAAGAATATAAGGCTGTTGTCAGAGGATGTAGGGAGGCAACTAGGAAAGCAAATTCTAATTCCTTAGAATTAGACCTTGCCAGAGGGGTTAAAGACAACAGGAAGAGCTTCTTCAAATACATGGCAGATAAAGCCAACACTAGAGGCAATGTAGGCCTACTGGTGAATGAGGTGGGTGCCCTGGTGACAGAAGATGCAGAGAAGGCAGAGATACTGATTGCCCTCTTTGTCTCTGTCTACTCTGCTGGAAGCTGTCCTGAGGAGCTCTGTACCCCTGAGGCCCCAGAGGGAGCCAGGACAATGGAGGAGTTTGCCTCAGTTGATGAGGACTGGGTCAGGGACCAATTACGCAATCTGGACACCCATAAATCTATGGGTCCGGATGGGATGCACCCACGGGTGTTGAGGGAGCTGGCTGAAGTCATTGCTAGACCACTCTCCATCATCTTTGCTAAGTCGTGGGGAACGGGAGAGGTGCCTGAGGGCTGGAGGAAAGCAAATGTCACTCCAATCTTCAAAAAGGGCAAGAAGGAGGACCCAGGTAACTACAGACCGGTCAGCCTCATCCTTGGAAAGGTGATGGAACGACTTATCCTTGGTGCCATCTCTAGGCATATCAAGGATAAGAGGGTCATTAGGGGCAGTCAGCATCGCTTCACCCAGGGGAAGTCATGCTTGACCAACCTTCTAGACTTTTATGAAAACACGACCAGGTGGCTGGATGATGGTAGAGCAGTGGATGTGGTCTATCTTGATTTCAGCAAAGCATTTGACACGGTCTCCCACAGCATCCTCGCTGATAAATTGAGGAAGTGTGGATTAGATGATCTGGTAGTGAGATGGATTATTAACTGGCTGGTGGGAAGAAGCCAGAGAGTGGTGGTCAATGGGGCAGAGTCTAGTTGGAGACCAGTGTCTAGTGGAGTCCCTCAGGGGTCGGTACTGGGACCAGTATTATTCAATATATTCATAAATGACCTGGATGAGGGAATTGAATGCACTGTGAGCAAGTTTGCTGATGATACCAAGCTGGGAGGAGTGGCTGACACAGCAGCAGGCTGTGCTGCCATCCAGAGAGACCTGGACAGGCTGGAGAGCTGGGCGGGGAAAAACTTGATGAAATATAATAAGGGCAAGTGTAGGGTGTTGCATCTGGGCAGGAACAACCCCAGGTTCCAGTATAGGTTGGAAGATGATCTGCTAGAGAGCAGTGTAGGGGAAATGGACCTGGGGGCCCCGGTGGACAGCAGGATGACCATGAGCCAGCACCGTGCCCTTGTGTCCAGGAAGGCCAATGGCTTCCTGGGGTGCATTAGAAGGGCTGTGGTCAGTAGGTCGAGAATGGTTCTCCTTCCCCTCTACTCTGCCCTGGTGAGGCCACATCTGGAATATTGTGTCCAGTTCTGGGCCCCACAGTTCAAGAAGGACAGGGAACTGCTTGAGAGAGTCCAGCGAAGAGCCACCAAAATGATGAAGGGAGTGGAGCATCTCCCTTATGAGGAAAGGCTGAGGGAGCTGGGCCTCTTTAGCTTGGAGAAGACTGAGAGGGGACCTCATTAATGTTTATAAATATATGAAGGGTGAGAGTCAGGTGGATGCAGCCAGGCTCTTCACAGTGATGTCCAACGATAGGACAAGGGGCAATGGGTGTAAGCTGGAACACAGGAGGTTCCACTTAAACTTCAGAAGAAACTTCTTTACTGTGAGAGTAACAGAGCACTGGAACAGGCTGCCCAGGGAAGTTGTGGAGTCTCCTTCTCTGGAGACATTCAAAACCCACCTGGACGCCTTCCTGTGTGAACTCATCTAGGTGTTCCTGCTCCGGCAGGGGGATTGGACTAGATGAACTTTCGAGGTCCCTTCCAATCCCTGACATTCTGTGATTCTGTGATTCAACCACAAGCATTTCATTTGTGCTATTTCAACCCATGTACTAGGGTCAAGTTTCATGTTCCCACTCACCCAAAATTTCCTTTGTCTTCAGTTCTTTTACTTTATCCTTTCAAATAGGGAATAATAGCCAGTTATTTCCAAAACCTCATATTGTAAATAAAATTGTACGGCATTATTGCATACACACACACAAACACAGGCAGCTGGAGGGACTTGCAGGGGTCTCTTTTCTGAAATTTGCTGTTTGTACAGCAAAGAAGGTTGACATGCTTGTGAAATTAGTTCTTCAGCTAATCTAGTTAATAGTTTGGTGTTTTAAAGTAATGTAGAATTAACTTGTTTTCATCATTCACTACCTTATCAGGGACATGCATTATAGAAATACTGATTAAAAGTTTTTAATCTCTTTGGAGCAGTTTGGTGTAATTCTTTAATGTCAAGAGATCCTAAGAGTCAAAACTGGGAATGTAGCTAGTTATTCCTCTCAATAAAACTGCATTTGCAGACAGCTTTGCAGAACATAATTGATAATATGTCTTGTGTCTTTACAGTCATTTATAAAAATGACAGAATAAGTGTGACAGAAGTGTTGCTGTATGGTAGCACTCGAAACTTCATTTAGCAGTCACTGTGCTACTCTTTGATTGCCTTAATTACATAAGTAATAACAGTCAGCACTGATTATTTTTAGCCCTTTAAGATATAGCAGGGTTTTAGATTCTTCAAAAACTTTAAGGCTGTAAAGATACATTCAAACATCTTTTCTTAACTTCTATCTGTCATTGGCAATTAAGAACACAGACAACCCTTAGCTGATGTGAGACAAGGAAATGTGAAGGGCAAAGCAATCCTGCAGCTGTTAGATTTTTCAATAAAAAAAGAGAACACCAACAATTGTCAAGGCCCATTTTGTGGCTGCTTATGCATCTGTGCTTTCCCCACTATCTCCCTGCTCTGTGCCAGGGAGCAGGAGGAATATGCTGCTGAGGTCTCTCCAGGTTCACTCAGGACCTCAGAGCACAGGCTGGAAAGTGAAGCATGGCATGCATGTGCCTTATCGAATGAAGAGCAACCCACCTCCATATTCTGCAGACACATACACCCTTTTTACAGCCACAGAAAACCTGTCCTGTGCTATGCTAGCTCTAGACACAGCCTTGCACGGTGGTGGACTGGCAGGAGCTGTGACAGAATATCCAAGCTCTAGCACTACAGCACCCCAGACCTCATACTGTAGCGGGAGGAAGACTCAAGATTTTGAGGATATTATTAAAGATCTTAAACTCCTGTCTATACTTAGGCAAGAAGATATGACAAAAGAAACATCTATCTGTACTTATATAGGAATACTAGATTTGCAAGTGTAATGTGAGAAATTCCAAATACCAGCAGTCTTAAATAAATCAAGTTGCCTAGTAATGTCAATTTTCTTCTTCTCCCCTCACCTATTGCCAAAGATTATCTCATCCACCTCAAAATGGCAATGAGACCTGTGTGTCCACCTTTAGCACATCAGCAACGAGTCCAACAACTTAGGTTAAACTAACAAAGAGGATTTAAGCCCTGACTTTATATTAAAGTGCCTGTGAATGAATTCTCTTCCATTGACTGTTTGAGACTGGGGAGTAATGAGCTGCCCAGCAGCAGTAAGACACGGCCAAAGCACTGACTTCCTAAATGATTGTTCTAGCCATTTCTGCTGCAAACATGTAAATGGAGCCCCACAGACTCACATCAAGCCTAAGGGCTGAATCTGTTCTGCACTGAATTTGGATCTGATGACCACTCAGTTTTCAGAAGGTTAAACCTGAGCAAACAGCAGCAGCAATATCACCCTTGGAAAAATTGAGAAACTACAGTACCAGCCATTGCTCAGGACTCCGGGAGCAACAAGGCATAAATGAGATTAAATGTCTGGAGGATCCCAGAGGCAAGCCATGCCCTAACCTGCAGGAAGTCCTACTTTCCCTCACTGACCCCTTATCAAACATTCCTACTAGTATGATTTGTAAGAACTGCTGCAAATATGGAGATCAGTGTGACTCTAAAAATGATAAAGACTCACCCACTTGTCATCTAAAGTTTTGGTCAGAGCCATTGTGAAAAACAGCTCTGGTGATTTAAGGTATCATGCCAACTGTGCCAATGATTTACCTACTGCATAGCTAAACTGACATATAGGAGTACCCAAACAGCTTGGTTTTAGCAGCCTTCCAGCCAAGAAACAATAAGCAGCTGCAGGTAACACTTCACATCAGGGCAGCTCTTTCCAAAATGCCTGTTTGTCCACATCTTTATTTAAATCGGGCCCTACTTCAATAGATATTTTAAGCAAACACTGCTACCAACATAAATAAGTCTTCCCCAGTAAACCCCCGGTGTAGCTCATTGCCATCTTTGCACCCCACCTCCCTTTCATCAGCACAAGTGATCGTACAACTGTTTGATGAACCAGACAGGGGACCAGATATGACAGAAATCTAACCATCTCCTCAGTTCTCGGTAGTGTTGGTCCCCTGATCTGGCTCGTATGGCTGGAGAGTATTTGAGCTGGCAGGAGGGATGAGGGACAATGAGCGTGAGCAGCACAATGAGGAGGCAGAAATGGGGACAGGGACAGCTTCTCTCTGTGGCAGTGCCTTGTTTCTCAACAGCACCCCAGTGCTTACATCAGCTGAACGACAGAGCATCCAGAAGGGAGCTGGTAGGTAAAGGAGCTGCAAGGGCCTTTTTCTTTAATCAAGCCATGAGAAAAGGGAAGAAGATATTTTTGTTTCTCATGACATGAATTAGCATAAAGCTTTGGGACAAAAAAAACGTGTTAATCTCTGAAAGTTTTTTTATTCTATACTAAGCATGATTTCCGCATCACAGTTTCTCTAATAAATATCCAGTTTTAAGTATTCACCTAGGCTGTATTTGACAGCTACATTGGTAACAAATTACAGTATATCCCTGAATAGCAATATACCTACTAACAGATACAGTGAAACATAGGAATAATGAATCCCAAGCAGTTTACTTACTTAGAGAAATTTGATATAGTATTTTTAATCAGAACTTGGTTGGTTGGGGAAATGGTTATTCTGCTCTTTCATTCAAACAGGAAAACAAACTAATTTTAATAGGTTTTCTTGCATTCTGATCACAAATGCTATGATTTAACAGTGTCCATCAATACTTATTGAGGTGTGCACGCCTATCTTTATACTACTGCATCCATAAAAACTTACTAACATACCTGTGTGTGAGTTTATATACACTGGCTGTGTGTGAAAGCTGTCTGTGCTCTCTTTTGATACGGCCCCGAGGATGATCCAGATAAGAAAAAAATGGCTCAAAATATCAGTACAACAATATTGTTGTATATTTATGGAAAGAAAAAATATTTTTTAAATCAAATTTTCCTGATATTTATCAAAGACAAAATGCAGAATACGGCAACACTGACAGTCTGTCACAGAAGCACCCCTGTGACATTTACTAGGTAGAAAAGTACCTTAATTCTTGGTTTTGTTAAAGCCAGGCAATGTAACTTTGGCAGGGAAAAAAGATCTTTGTATACTGTTTATCCCAGACTGCTGAACCATGTATAACAAAGTATGGGGTTTTGTATTTGACAAGTGTGTATAACTAAATACTAATAACTTGCAATATGTGCAGCTGTTCGGAATATGCATTTGATTAAAATTATGAGCATTTTAACAGTGAAATGATGCTTTGACTTTAGCACTCTCCTTAAGACACATGCAGAAGAATTTCACACCTCTTCTGGTGCTGTATTGCTTCAGTCTGACTGTCTGCAATGCAAACAAGACCTACAGTCAGAAAAGATTTATTTATAAAATGCGTAGGTTTAGGAGCCATGGAATGAGTGAAACAAAGCTACATCAGCGAACCCTTACATTTTCACATATATGTTGTAACTGCCTGAGACTGAATCACAGAGCCCATTTCTTGTAACCATTTTGGAGAACCAGTTTAACTTCATTAATTCAGCATACAAGCATAACAAGAACATTATGTAGCTGTTTTGAATGCACTATATCTAACTAACTTCAGCCTGGAGTGAGGGCTTTACTTTCCCTTGAGATCCTGATCCCTGGCACCTCTCCTAGAGAAGGCATTTAAGCTGAGGTCAGGCCTTTTCTGACATCCCCTCCAAATGACTATCCCACTTCATTCTGTAATAGTTGACAGCCTGAAGGTGTAAAACATATTCCCAAATCCCTGCTCAGCCTAATCTGAAGCAGAGATTTAAGAGCAGTTTTATGTATCCTCTGTGTTAACCACGAGCAACCCGCAGTGAATCTCTCAAACTGAGGGGTTTCTCTTTACATAAATAATTCAGAAGTCCTGAAAAGCACATATTACGGCAATCAGCTGGAATGTGGGCTTGCTAATTGATAGACCGTCTAAGGATAAAATCTCAGCGGAACCATAGACTGGAAAACTTACACCCCAGTCACTAGAGCAAATGGCTAGACATATATAGGCTCTTATGTGTTTAGAGTGAGATTTTTTTTCAAGGCATCATGAATCAGCATAGCTGAAAAAGGGGCAAAAAGCAGGATGAAACAGTCCTCTGAAGTGGACTTATGAGTTCTTCTACTTATGTCATGATTACACTATCACAACAAAATAGGAGTTCACAGGTGTTCAAATTTTCTAGTTCCCTATCTCCATCCTGTACATAGAGATTATTTGATTATCTTTCCATTGGTGGTTTCAACCAATGTTCTTGCTTCAGATGTGGAGTGTTTACATGACTCCTTCACCTTGATGTGACAAGGAGACAGTAACACACAGACAGTGGGCAGTAATGACCAGTTTGGTATGATAATATTGTAAGAAATGGGCTGTGTATGCCCTAAACATCAATGAATTATATAAGTGCAATCTGTGGGGGCATCTATTTTGGATTAATACTGCATTACTTAGCTCATCCTTTAGAACACCTTGTAGATAAAGAGTTTATACCAATGGATGACATGTAAGTTAAACTGCTGCTTCTAGTGTATAAAATAGGCCTATGAGACAGTTTGTTTTGCTTTTACCATCTAGCTCAATCATACCCATCTCGCCTGACTTCATACGCCAACATAATTCCTTAACACAAAAATCTGTGACTGACTGGATCCGTCATTATGAATTAAAAGTACAAAACAAAAAATGTGCCTTGTGAAATGTATTAAAACTTAATTATTCATCATTATCTCTGTACTTGTGTGATGGATAAACTGGAGGAGGAGTGCTGTCAGTGGTTAGTAACCATACAATTCAGCAATCCTCAATCATGGTAAAATAGCAATCCAAGAAGTGTTAGGCGGTGGCACGCACTCTGAGCAGCGGTGCTCTGCTCTTTGGCTTGGTGATTCCTAACAGAAGTCGATATCTCTCACTGGGGAGGTGCATGACTCCTGTCCTTGAGTGTCCTGCCCACCTTGCTAGGGAAAGAAGGAAGGGCTAGTGCAGGAGAGACTGGCCATATCCCCTGCCACCCCCACAGCTGGCTGTCTTCAACGCAAGCCAAACAAAATCCAGATGTGTCTATGCCTGAGCTACTCAGACCTGGATCCTGTGCTTTAAACACATTCACTTGCTTTACTCTTTCAAAGTGCTGGTGAGCTGTGAGCATCTTACTAATTATTCATAAGGTATAGCAATGTCTACTTTCCCAGTTATACGGTGGTCACCTGAAAAGGGACCTCTGGACAAGTTCTCACTGGCTGGCCAAAACTGATTACATATTGTCACCTGTCTTTACTGATGACTTCAGTTTGTTCAGTTTCAGGGCTTTCTTGTGTGACTTCGCAATAACTCTCACTCTATCTGGCTGTTTTATCCAACTGATCAAATGCCAGGAGAATTCAAAAACTTTGTTGAGGTTCTTGTTTCTTTGCTGCCTGGTAAATATTTCTGGATCTAGCCAGTAGCTGCTTTTGAGGTTGCTCGGCTATCTCAGACATATAGCTGTGCTTGATGATGGTACATTTTGCAGGGACTATCAGAGACCCTTCTCAATGAGATGTCAAATCCTGACTTTGGGCACAACTGAGTCACTGCTTGACAAAATCTTGCATTGCTGCAGGATTTGTTTTAAAGAGATGTGCAATTGTTTGCTACAGTCCCTATGAATCTGGAAGGACAGTGTAAGTAAGGATTATGAGGGACAAATCTTCCTACATATTTTTTCCACCTTAAAACGTATACCAGCTGTACTGATATATTGCTTCACTGTTCAAACACACCTACAAAATCTTAGAGTGCAGTAATACAGAATAAGAACAATTAAAGCATGTGAACAAAATTCAAGTTATATATTTTATAACACCTCTTGTGTATTGAAGGTGTAAGTGCTGTGTAGATTACTTACTTGCTTGGAAAACCATGTAAATGCCATGTATCATGTGGTTCGGCATTGAAGCCCCAACTTCTGTCATAGTTCAGCTATGCAGACTCACTTAAGGATATGCATCACTTTCAAGATGTTACCCAGGCTAAAAAAGTTTCTGTATCCATCCCTTAGGAAAAACAGAGAGCAGCTTTGTCAAACATTAGCACCTTTGAGGATTTGACAACTGAACCACTTAAAAATTGCCACCAACCCTTTTTCATGAGAATAGACTTGATAAGCCCTTATTTTCAGCTACCATTACCCATTTCTTGTAAGATCACTGTGACTCTCTGCTGATTCAGCTTTTTGAAATGGTTTATGATTCTAAATCAAGAGTGGAGTAAGCAAATCTTCCACCCATCCTTCTCAGTAATTAATGGAGTAGCCTCATTATTATGAGTACTCTACATCTTAGTAGCATGAGTCTTATTCACCAGGAAAGCTTGAATGGGCTTCAAATGGGAGCAAGAGTAACCTTGCAAGAAGCAGAGACAATATAATTCAAGCAAAATTATTTGAAGGAAAGGAGATGGCTTCATTTCCCAATTATTTTTTGGAGATGGAATAGTTGCTACTCACAGTTTGGGTTTCTGGACTAAATTTACAAATCAGTGCTCCATTAAGATAGAAATCTTCATAGCCAGAATGCATTGTTTATCTCTACACCTGACTGATGAATCTGGAAATATAGTTCCACCATCTATTTTCACCCAATTGGCCAGAGAGTTGGTTAAAGCATTGATCCATCCTAAACCCATCCATACAAAAAAAAATCTTTTATGTTTTTATCTTAGCCTGAACTGCTGATTGCATGATTGCACAGATGGCTGCAAAGAAGAGGGCTGGATTATGGCTGCTGGGATTTTGGCTGCTGTGGAATCGCACCTTCAGGGCTGGAGTGTCAGAGGTCTCCGCACTGCTCTGTGACAGGAGCTGGAGTCCTTCGCTAAGCCAACAAACAGTGACATGATAAAAAGTATTGATGGTCCTGGTGAGAAATTTGTACTTCTGCTCTGGGGAAAAAAGAAGAGTTAGTGGGATATCACAAGAAGAAATTACTTTTTTCTTTAGTGTTCTGAAGCAGTCTCTGTGTTGTACTGAAGACCTTCAGCCTGATTGCCTTCTTTATAGTACATGAGATTTCATTTATGTGATTCATAAATTTTTAACATTTACTTGATTTTTTTCCTGTTCTCAATATCCAGTAACCTTGTATTTTTAATTTGCCAGAGGATTTTTAAAGTTGAATATAAAAGGGTTTGATTTTACAGGCACTCAATTTCCAGAAGCTGTGTTCTTAAAAAAAGAAAAAAAAAAAAAAAGTGTTTTCTTCTATAGCTAAATGTGCTTCTATAGCTAAATGTGTTATTTCATGGCTTGCACAATGTTGCCAATGATAGCAAGGACAGAGTCTCATCTGCATAGCTATTAAATCACCCTAAAATATAGATAAATTAACTTTATTTTATCCCTTTCAAATTACCAAGTAACTTGTTCAGCTGTAACTTGGTACTTGGGTTGAATCTTGTTGAAGTGGGACAGCTCATTTTTCTAGTAGCAATGCAGATGAAAATATCTTTAAAGTTCATACAGTAGAAATGTGGATACTAGAAGCAGCATATTTGATCAGAAGCACATGTATTAAGAAAAGAGATTATTTTAAAATAATATTCATCTGACTTAATTCCTGCAGCACAGAAACTGTCTGATTGATAAGCTTAATAGATGGGCATGTTCAGAACCCTTGATACTCCCCTTAACTCTCATCAAAGTTTAGAAATGCTACCTAGCTTGTTCCTCTTTATCTACATCTGAGTAACGGTTGTGCGTGTTTTCTTCCTAGATTTTCTTATATAGCCTTAATCTTAGGTGATCCAGGTTTTCTCTTGCATCTGCTGTATGTTTGTACATCTCCTGATCTTGCAGCTGCATGTGTCTTACACTACAGTGGCACAGAAATGAGAACTGAAATGTGCACTTTGAGATTGGCTCCTATATTGGTGTTCAAATTTTCTTTCCCTCCCCTCACATTTTTTCTTTTGCCCATCTCTGTGTGTGTCCAGTGCAACACTCCCTGTTGGCGTATGCCTGATAAACGTCAGCAATAAGCATTTTCTTGTGGGGAAGGAGGCAGAGGTGCTCCCTTAGAGTATTTCCTTATTTGTTATTGAAAGGGTTTGTGAACAACTGAAATTCTTTTCATGATCTCAGCACTGGACCTGAGATGACATATTCTGCCATTTATATTTTTAATTATTTTTAAAGTAGTTTGATAATAAGTGGGAAGAAAAAATAAAGTCTCTATAATGCATACAAAGTTGAAACCAAAATACAACAGCATCAAAAAATGCACGTGGAATACTTTGCTTGTATCTTTGGTATGCACCAATTTCTACTCACCACACTTGTAACTTCGCGATCTGGCCCTCTACAAAATGCACCACATAGCTGTTATGTATAATTGTGCATGCATCACATTCCCCACTCTCATACTAAAATGTACTAAAATTAACTTTAATTCTGATCTCAGTGACATCCATGTAGAGGCCTGTTAAAGGCTGTTGTATTTGTAATCTGTCATACCATAGACTCTCTCACAAGTCAACATGTAAAGTAGATATAATAAGTCACTTTTCCTGTCTAAAATGTTTTGACATATAGGTTTATTCGTTTAGAAATGTCACTTCAGGTTGATGGTAGCTCATAGAACAAGCTGCATGGTAAATTAGTGCATGGGCAGTATGGATCTGCCAGCACAGGCATGCTGGTCAGGAACCTCATCCCTTGTTATTGTGTAACCAACTAGATCAGCAGAAATCTATACTGTAGATAGGTCTTTAGCTTGATCTGATTAAAACTCGAGATTTTCATCCTTTGGTCTTGAAGGATTTTACAGTAAAAGCAAGTGTTGTTCCTGACTCATCTTAGGGGAAATTAATTTTCATTCATTTCATTACTTAATTTCATTAACCAGGGCTGGTTAAGTCCTAATGATAGACATTCACCCTAGGCATTTGAAGAAATGAGTCCCAGTGACTGGCTGTATTTATTAACAGATACTCACACTTAGAACTGTTCTGAATTTGACTTGAGGTTATGCTGTAAATTGCTAAAATACTGTCTGCCTTTAAAATGTTGCCATTGCTGGTTTTTTGTTGTTCTGACTTTTAAAAGTTGATTGAAAAATATAAATATTCATGTGTTTTACCACATTGAGCACAGGGAAAGTCTTTTGATGCTACTGTAACTGATAGAATCATTAATGAAGACAAAGACCAGCATCCATGCCCAGTCTTTCTCCTTGCCTCTATAATGCTGCTAGAAGACTGATGTGCTCTTTTCCTAGCTCCTTTATCAACAGTATATGCAAGCAAGTGAAATCACTTTTGGGAAACATTTGGAAGTATTTGAGAGCAGTGACCTTTAATACACAAAATCAGATATATTTTTTTTAAAACAGCCTCTAAACTGTCGATGCTTTCCCCACCCTAAAGTGTACAGCCAGCATTTCCACGTGGAAATGGACATTTTCCTGTAGACACAGGGCTAAATGTGCATATTGTGGTGCATGGCTGTAGTTTGCTTGACACTTTTTGAAATGCTGGTATTTGCATGTCTGCGTCAGCAGGAATCTTCTAGGATGCTAGTCGTCTTATAGGATGAAGCAGTGACCTTTCCACCATTTTAATGTATCTATCTTTCTACTTTTACACTGCTTGGTTGTTAAGGCAAGTACCTTGCTGCTTTGCATTCAGATTTATCTTTCAAGTTTTTGGAGCCTTTTTTTTTTTTTTTTTTTGCCCTACTCTTTGCAAGGAAGTAAGAAGTGTGACAGGAAGGTGTGATTTTTAATTTACACCAGAGTTCTCAACAAATAATGACTTTTCACACCCTGTTATTGCTGCTTAGCCTGGGGAGGAGTTGTATGGCTACTGTTGTCATATCAAATTAAATCCACTCGTGTAATTCAGAAAGACATTCCTCTTAACCCTTTTAGGTTGTTGAAGTCTTGTGGCACAAGACCATAAGATGAAGTGCATTTATTTTGGGGGGTCTCTGCTGTTGAAGGATGAAAATGGAAATGGTTTTATTCAAGGATGATGTGCATTTTTTGGTAGTGCAGTGGAACAGATTCTGATGAGGTTTGTGTGGGTGAATCCTCCTGTTAGCCTGGAGTTCACTGCAGGCTCAGGGTAGAATCATAGAATGTTTTGGTTTGGAAGGGACCTTTAAAGGTCATCCAGTCCAACCCCTCCGAAGTGAGCAGGGACATCTTCACCACTTCCAGCCTGACCTTGAATGTTTCCAGGGATGAGGCCTCAACCACCTCTCTGGGCAACCTGTTCCAGTGTTTCACCACCCTCATTGTAACAAATTTCTTCCTTATATCTAGTCTAGATCTACCGGGTTTTAGTTTAAAACCATTACTCCTTGTCCTATAGCTACAGGCCCTGCTAAAATGGCAGGTTCATGGATGTATTTTAAGCAAGAAAACTTTTGGCCAACAGAGTCAGACACTCATGTTCTCATCTGAAATACTTGTTCCAATAATTTCCTCTGATGCTGTTTGCTGTGGATTTCAAGCACAGTCATGGAGCATTTGGTGCTCCTTCATATTGTAGCAAAAAACATTCATAAGAAAATTACCCTCAGGAAAAGTTTTCTGCTGTCAAGGAGTTGGCAGAGCAGGACAAGCTTTGTCTTTATCAGTGTCTTCTCTTGAGGAGGTTGCTTGCTGTTGATGTTGGTATGCCATGTACCCCCTCGTGATTCAAGGCAGTCCTTTGGGGAAAGGGCACATGGTACCTGCTGGATTCATTCACCCAGGAGTGGGGGTCAGGGTCCAGGGAGCGCTGGAGCCTGGGGGACTAGCGAAGAACAGGAGGAGTAGTCCTTTCCCCTCTATTTTCCAGGACATTTATCGCCCCTAGTTGTTGGTAATTGAGGGTTAAGTATTTGCTTGAGTACCTGCTTGCGGTGCAGAGAGGGTTAAGGTGCTTGATTCACTATAAACATATATGTGACAGACTCTTATCTGATGGTAGGTTTTGGGTTGTTTTTTTTCTTTCTGTAAAATGTCAGCCATTTCCTGATGAGCTGGTGGTGGTGAATTTCACACCTTTTTTTCTTCTCTGTGTGGAAACTTGGGTGTTAATGGTACTGGAGCAGGTCGTGTTTTATAAGGAATGAGGCTGGCTCTCAGAGCAGAGGGAAAGCAGGGAAGGGAGAGGAGGTGAAGAAAGGGATTCAAGGAAGCAGCCACTTGCAACAGGCATTAGCTGGATTATTTTGCACTATTTCTATTCAGAGCATGTAAGTGTGACATTGTTTGCTAAGTGCATTTTTTCCTATGAAATGCTGGAGTTCAGTTTAGAGTTCAGCATAAAAATAACCTTCTCTCTTCATTTCACAATGAAATTTAGCATTGCAACACCTGAAGATGGAAAATTGGTCGGTTGATCAAGTCTGCAACTGGTTGAGACAGAGAAATTTAGGAGAACTAGTTCCTAAGTTTCGTGGTAAGCATTTTTGTTGTTTGTGTGGGGTTTGTTTAGTATTTCTTTCTGTGCCTCTAATTGGCACTGCCTGCCTTGTTTTGAGGCATGTATATTTATGCTAACTTCAGACTTTTACAGAAATTTATTAGGGTGACAACTGACATAGATCTGATAAAGCAAAATAAGTGTGCAGATTTCTTACAAAGTCTCTGAGAAATGCTGGGGGATGAGATTAAGCCTGTATATAAACAGGTACACCTTGAATCAGAGCTGGCAGTTTAAAAGGCTTGACAGGGCCTATTTTATATTGTATACATCTTTTGAAACGATGCAACTGTAATGTGTAAATGTTTTATGCCTGTGTATATAAACACTCTACAAAGGAGTGCATGAGAAACTCTCGCCAACAGGCTGGTTAGTGTGTGCTCTCTTAATAAGCTTGCTTTCCTTCATTAACGAAGTGACAGTCTGCTGTGGTCTAAGCAAGGCCTGATTTAAAGCATTAAAATAGTCAGCTTGCTGCTTCTGTATTTTTCAGACTTGGCTTTTTGTCAGGGGAAGGTGTCTGGCCGGGGACTAGGGCTCCTGGCACTGCTTGGGAAAGGATGGTAGCTAAAACATCACCTGTTTAGCAGTTGAAGACCATCAGCAGTAGAAAGCATCCTTGCCTGTGACCTGTCTTCTACCATCATGTTTTTAAGCACATAGAATGTTTCTGTAATGATAAAGTTATATTACAGTAATTCTTTAATCCTCTGCAATCTGCAGAAGAAGAAGTAAGTGGAGCAGCTCTTCTGGCTCTTAATGATCGTATGGTGCAGCAGCTGGTGAAGAAGATTGGGCACCAGGCAGTGCTGATGGACCTGATTAATAAATACCAGCAACAAAAAAGTGGCCTAGAAACAGCTTCTCCAAAATTTCCAGAAGCAATCAGTGGGTGAGTTTGTACATGGCACAGAAAATATCAGTCTGGGTAAAGTTGTATTCTCTTCATAGCATTTAAAAAGTGGCATTTACTAGCTCTTCAGCTGTAAATGGTAACTGTTTTTTATACTTTGAATATTTCTAACAACAGGGAGGTGCAAAAGAAGGTCATTACCTTGTAATTTTGAACGAGGGCATCAACATTCCTGAACACAACCATTAATTATTTTAAACTGCTCTTAATTTCAAGTTCTGGAACCCAGTTTTCATTTGTGTGAAGCATTATTGAACTTTCACTAGAGCTAAAATTTTCTGTATTTGTGATATTAAGCTTTTGAAGCATTTACTTTAAAATCTTTGCAAGACCTTTGCAAGTCTTGGTGTAAAATCATGATTTAGGCAGAGACAGCATTTGTGTCACAGATGTATTTAAATTCATTCTCTCAAAGGGAGCCCTGAATTTGATCTAGGTGTAAGCGTTTAATAATCCCACTGTGTGGAACTAGATACTTTTTTAGAAAAAAATTCCAGAGATTGATTTAACTGAGCATGTTCTGGCTCCTGGTTGAGCTGGGTTTCTTTTCTTGTTTGTTTGCTTGGGGTTTCTTGGGGGAGGAGGGGACAGAGGTTGTTTGTTTGGGGTTTTTTTGGTTGGGTGTTCTGTTGTGGGCTGGTAGGGGTTTATTAGTTGGTTCATTTTGTTCCTCCCCCATCCCTCCCCTCCATTCTGATCTATTAGAAGTATTGCAGGGTTGTCTTTTTCTGGATGCCTTGGCTAAGGAGAGACATCCAGAGCTCTCTGAGTGGTCTCTTCTGAGCCCCAAAATCCTGACAGTACGGAGTGGCTTGCCATGGATGCAAAATGCTCTTTTTCGAAGGACTCTACTACTGAGCCTGCATTAGTACATAATAGTAGCCCAGTAGGAGAAGGTCTGTAGAGTATTCTCTGTAGCATTTGCTTTCATCCAAAAAGTCCAGGTTGTGCACTCTGAGATGACCCCACAGTACAAACCAAAGCATGGTAAATGGTGATGATTGGGTTATTTCCAACCAGATTGCACTCCTGACCAGAAGTAAACTGCTCACATAGACACATCCTCTTGTCCTTGTGGAAGTATTTATGAAACCCCTCAGGTAAATACTCCTGCACTGTTGGAAGGAAGGGAGGATGCGAGAAGAAAATGTCACCACATGTACGATTTATCGTAGACCTGAAGTATGCAATCACAACTTGTCTCGGTTCTCTGCATGGGGGTCCTGCCTCACTTGATTAATAGGAAGCTCTCTCTTTGGAGGTGGAACAGGTGTCTGCTGTGAAGAAGAGTACTGTATATGGGCTCTGTACTTCATCCAAAGTATGGTAGATACATGGTGATTTCAGCAGGGGGTTTCAGAACAAAGCATGTCCTTTTGCTTAGGGCAGTTTGAATGCTGCTTTGGACATTTAGATGTCATCCTTGACTTTGTCAGGGATGTTTGGCTGGGCTGGTCTCAGGTATGGCTGTTCCCTGTGTACTTCTCAAGTCCTGCAAGTTAGGTCTTGTTGTCTCACAATGAACATGCAGCTGCAGTACTGTAGGGACACAGCTCTTCTGTGAAGTTCTGCAGGAAGATTATTTTATCTTCCAATAAAATATTGGAAATCTCAAATATTAGTGAATATAATCTTCCTTAAAAATCTTTCCCTTTCTAGGCTTCTTGCCTGGAAAATAAGATGCTGGTATTCCTCTATTTACAAGGGAGTTAGGTAAAGAAGCTGCTGTTTCGGAAAAAAATTCTGAGTCAGAGTCAAGAACCACAGAAGAAAACTCAGGCATGTTTAAGGAATGCATTCAATCATGTATTTTAGAGTGAGTAGAAAATCAAGGTCTTCTGTGCAGTTTGGGATCTAGAATGATGAAAAGCTCCTATACTAAAATAGTATTTTATTATAAAACTAAAAGCTGTATCCTCATATGCAGGTAGCTCTAACTCTTGCTTTGTAACTCTGGAGTGCTTGTCATAGTGATGTAGTTTGAAATGACTTTGTCTGTTTGGTACATCTTGAAAAAAATCCTGTAGGAATAATTTATTTTGACCTAATTCAAGGACTCATGACTAGAGTAAAGTGTACATTACACTGTTTTGATATAATGTAATTTTTAAATTTTTTTTTTTGGTAAGTCATTTTGACACAGCGGAATAGAATATATGACAAAACCAAAAATTCATAAATCTACAGTATATGTGAAGTGATCTTGCATTTCTTCTGTTGCTCAGTGATGTTAGGCTGAATTGCAGTCTTGGTTGCAAAAGCAAAGTCACCACATTAAGGTTCACTGTTACTAGCATCCATAGCCGAGTGTGTGGTCCCACAGTGTCAGGGGACAACTGTGAAAACAGTCTGCGTGTTCCTAGCCCTTCTTCTGCAGTGCCTGAGTCCAGGTGAAAATCAGCCACCTTTTCTCTTTTGCAGATTTATTTCTCAGCCAGGCCAGTTCCCAGAACTAGCTTACCCTGCCACTACCAGGGCCAGGGTGGAGAAGACATTGCCCAGCCAAAGGGGCAGGGGAGAAAGCAGCATCATAGCAGTCTCCTGGGTCAGCTGCAAGTGCTGTGGAGCTTCCAAGATTTGCCAGCAGTAACTCCCTATTGTCTTTTTCTCATGAATGCTATCCCCAGTGCTTGTTGGTGCACTCCTGGCTGGCCACTGCTTTATCCCGGTGTCCCTAGCACCTCTTCCTGCTGCGTGTGAGTTGTGCTCAGCTCACCTCTCTGCTAGGAATGGAAATAAAGTCATTGGTTGGACATGGAGTTTTGAGTATGGTAGATGAGCACTTTCTGTGTGGTAGATGAGCACTTTCTGTGTGGAAGTAATGGACTTGTGAAAGGACACCAAATGTGACTTACATCTCCAGCAGTTTGGATTAGGATGTGGAAATAGTGTATTGTGAAGTGTTCTGGGTCATGCAGTAGAAATTGTGTTTATGTGCGTATAAGGAGCTCACACAAGTATTTCCTGGTAAATATCAAGATGCTTTTCAGTTCCAAGTTCGATTGTTTCTAGGAATTGCACAGAGAACATACTGGATTTTTCTGCTTTTAACTGGATAGCTGAAAAAGAGATGTATTGATTCATGAAAATGGGAAACTCCCCTTATAAGCTTGGCAAACATTAATGTCACTTCTAGTAATAGCCTTTCATGTGTGAGTGCAGCTGAGGCTGGAACAGTTTGTAAAGCATCTTTGGAATTCAGAGGTTCCAAAGAGATGAGGTACAGAAAAGAAGCTATCTCCCCCATCCTCCCCCACCAAAGAAATAAAAAAAAAGATTGCTAACTGCTGTGAATTCTTGGCAGTGTAATAGTAGCCCCTACCTTAGCTCTGCCTTTCCCTCAGTGCAGGGTAAACCTACTGATGTTGGCTTCTGCCAACAAAAGAAGAACTAACAGGAAAATGATGATGAAGAGTGGCAGACATAGAGGTTAAATGGAAAGCACATAGCAAAGTGAGTATCTGGAGTTTTTGGTGCTAGTGACCAGCTAGAGTTGGAGCAAATAACCAGGAGCAGTAGGGTGTGAGATCAGGTGGCATTTGGAGATCTTCTAGAGTAGCTGGTGTAATGTAGAACTGACTTGAACATTCAGGATGGATTTAACCTCCAGAAAAAAACATGTATTCAGGGTTCTAGTTGAATAGAAACTGTTTTACAATACTCTGTAAATCACTCTTTGACCCCACTCCACCCCTTGCATACTGTAATGGTTAGTTATTTCCTGAGATTAGGAGATGCCAGGCTGTGGAGATTACAGTTATCCTGCAACTCCAAGAAGGTTTATTTTCTTGGGCTTTGTAACTGTGTACTAATTAGAATATTGCTAGACAGTATTATTTACAGTTTTCCTTTTAACTTGTCAGAGTTTGATAATTGAACTGAGCTTAAGAAATATCAGCATCACGTAAAATTATGACTATTCAGTATGCTAATTTTTCTTCTTTTCTATTTCTGCCACTGGTATTTTAGGGTTCTAAAATACCTCTTCTCTATAAGATGTGTAAAAGTCGACAGTGAAATTCCTCTTTTTTTTTTTTTTTTTTTTTCCTTCCTTTTCTTCCCCTCCCCCCTCCAGGGCTACTGGCAGACCAATATTAAATTCTCCCGGTCCTGTGGAGCATAAAAAATATCTGTGTTCAACTGAGAATGAAGAAGGACTAATTGATCAAAGAGTGCTAAAGCAAAAGTGAGTTTACTAAATTTTCCTTACCTTTTAAAAATGACAGAACAAAGCAAAAAGAAGTGTTTAAGACTAACAGATACCTTATAAAAAATGATCCTACTTATTAGAGGCCTGGTTCGGGGGTATTTAGAAAACAGCAAGAGCAGAAACTTACTAAGATTCAATTGAATGCACTGGTCAAATGGTATTTTTTCTGCTCTTCATCCTCAGTCCCTGCTCTCTATCTCATGTTGCCTCATGCAGAGAGCAGGGTACAAACTTGTCTTCATTTGTCTGGTTTTTAAAAATCCTTTTACGGATGTGTTTTCAATAGCAGTCTGGCAAATTAATCATTACAGAGTGGAATATGGCTATAAAAAATTGTGTGCTTGAGGCACTTTATAGCACATGTGAAGATAGGCATGCTGGTTCCTTTTGCACACTCACTGTCCTTGGGTATCAAAAGGAGTCGTCTTAAAAGCCGAAGGCAAGATGAGCAAATTTTCTTGTGGTTTTTTTTTTTCTTTTTTTCCTACACATGCTTTTCCCCTTTGAAATTGGCAGTTAGTGTTGAGTCCCGTTTCTCTTTCAAGGCAATTGTTTTCTTGTTTGTGAAACTTTCTCTGCTGGTCATTGCCCTCCTTTATTCCTGCCTGCTATAATTTCTCCCACATAGATGTGACTGATGGCTTCATCATCTGTCAGATATTCTGAGACAAGGAGAGGTCTTCTGTAAAAATGTCTATTTTATCACTTTAAAAACATAACAAGGAGTTAGGAGTAAGGTTGTTTGGGAATAGAGGCAAGGGCTTAGTGAATCACATAGTTAATGCTTTTAAAATAAAGTTCGGCTATGACCTTCAAAAGAACAAAAAACCCCAAACCCAAAGATCCTGTCAGCATCATTGACAAAGAAACAACCCCAAATCACTTAAAACCCTCAGCATAAACCATTAAAATGATCTTGCAATGATGGTTTTTAGCCTGTGCTTCTAAAGGATGCTTATTTTTAATTAATGGTGGGTAATTTGCCTTGTGCTGTATAAAGAGTTTTCAATGGGTCCTGTGAATCAATGTAACCCAGAATTGACTGGCTTTAGGAAATGTTCTCAGGTAATACTGTAGCTGAGAGTCAGTATGTAACTTCCAAAGCCCCATAATGGCCTGTTAAGGGGAAAGGGACTGCAAACCAGCAAGCAGTGCCAACCCACCTTGGGGCAAAGAAGCAGAAGAGGAGGGACCTCTGCTGCTGTAAATAGAAGTGTCCCTTCTCAATGAGATACTAGATGCCCTAAAAGTCAGTGGAACTGTGATGATTTGTAGTCTTGAAGACCTGAGTAAATTTTATGAGGGCTTCTATTTAAAGATCAGATGAGAAGCTGGCAAGTGTCTTTCTCCAAAACAGCTGTTTGAGCTGACTAAATCTGAGGATGGAACTGAATGGCCGCTGCATCCATTAACTGCTGCACCAGGTTCATCCCAAGCTATATATTATTTTTGGAAGTGAATGCTGCTGTTTAGGTATGTCTATGACTTGACCCACATTGATAAGTGCAATATTATAGAGTTTAGGTTTGATATTTTGTTTTTTTCCTTTTCTTCCTGCCTCCTTCTCCCTACAGTATTCACTGCATTTTTGACAACCAATGGAGAATTTTAATGTTTTATATGCTTGAGGAATTGTGCCAGCTATAAGCAGGTTGTAAAGGGTTGAACAAGACATTTGTTTTAGAAATATTATTAGGAGAACAGAAAAAGCTGCTTTGACTATAATATAATGATAGATTCTTACCCTAGAGTATAAAAGTAAACCCCCTGTCTGTTCTGCTAATATACTAAATTTGAAAGCTGGGTTGGTTGGTTGATTTGTTTTTTCACTTAAATTCTAGTTTATGGATTTATGTGCCATGGTGCAAAGTCATTTTTCACATCAGATTAGCAGTGGCTATTTTTGGTATTTTGGCATAATGTTAATCGATATTTGTTAGATCAACTAGTGGTTTTTTCCCATTGCTTTAAATTTGGGATGTTTGAATTCTGTACATGTGTTTCTGTCACCTAGTTCCTCAACTAATAGGGAAAGGGAAGCTGTAGCAATACAGAGAGGTGGTTCTGCAAATAAAATGCTCTGGACTGTTATTCTGAGTAAGAAGGAGGAGGACAGGTACCCATTTTTCATCAGCAAGGCCAGATTTGTAAGAGCAGTTTAGAACAGTGATGACTTCCACTCTTGCATAGGAAGTGTTCCCACCTCACCCACTTATTTGGTGGCAGAGCAGTTCGTACAAGGACTTCTAGAGTAAGTTCAGCCAGGGGTTAGTTTAATTCAGTGGGGTTGATTTAAATGTGCAGTTCAAATGATCAATATTTCACCAGGGTTATATTTGTAGCCTCTGTCTCCTCATTCATTTAATCCAATCTGAAATAGAAGAACTTGAAATTTTGTGGGTAGTGTTTTTGGATTTTTTTGTTGTTGAGGATTTTCCCCAAAAGACCCCTGCAACTATAGCTTCAATGTTTGGCATAGTTTTAGTTGAAATGAATTTGTGGGTGCTTTTATGGATTATTAGTGCTGGTGAATTGGCTCAAGGTTTCTCTATATTTTTCCTGTGTACATAGTCTTAACAACTGTGTTAAATATGCTCTTCTGTATTACTAAATATTTTTTTAAATCAAAGAAGATTGTTTAAACACAAAAATAAAGAGTAAGTGGGTGCATTAATTGTATAATTTATTTCTTCTCGTATTGAAATTGTGCATATGTATAACCAGATGAGGTTTGCAGGTTAGGTCAGTGGAGTAACTTTTTGCGAGCAACTACAGAGTGAAAACAGCCAGTCTTTTTGTTAATCTCCCAAGAAGATTAATCTTGAAGCAGTGTTCTTCTGTGAAGACAAGAAGATAGCTACAGAGAATGATTCAATAAAGACATTTCCCCTATACCTGCTTTTCTGTATCAGAGTACCAGCAGTTTGATGTCTCCTGGCAGCCTGGTGTTTATCTCGTTGCTAAGACAGAGGCTGTCATTACTTGTAAATACCTGACACTTCTGTGAAAAAAACAACCTTTTATTGGTTGGTTTATACGTCCTCTCTGCCTTTCCTCAAGGTGTTTGTTTATCAGATGGCATCCCTAACATACACATTTTTCACTGTTTCCAATATGATGGCCCAGCTGCTTTCCTTCAAGAGTGATGCCCTGATACAGGCTTATTTGTACATTTATTCTTTCTGCAAAGGTGTGTTCTGTAGCTCGAGTGTTGTGTAACAGATTTACTGTCTGGACGCCTTGAAGTAGTTTGCTCAGAGCAGGTTTATGTGCACAAGCAGGATAACAGATCTTCTGGCCAGCCTCGAACTTCTCTATTTGCTGTGAATTTGGAAGATGTAGTTAGCGCTCAACTAAACCTGGGCTTGCTAAGTGTTCATATACCAATAAAGCCATTGACAGCATTGACAGCACATTGGTGCTGGTGCCCATCTAAATTTGGGCTGATACCAAGGGCAATGAATTGGAAGATTTATTTGAAAATAAACTTGGCTCCCGCCCCAAGATGTCCGTGCTGGCCAGCGTGGTTGCAAACCACCGTTCATCCGTTCGCGCAGTGGAGCTGGCTTGCCTTCATGGCCTCAGATTGTGGATTTGAAGACTCACAGTAATATCTTCTCTGTGCTTGTTGCTTCAGGTTTTGGAAGTTAAAGAAACTGGACTCGTTTTTGGAGCACTTGAGGTCAGCAGAGCTGAATTTACTAATATGGTGCTCTGAGTCTTCCAAGAAAGTTTGCAGGAAAAAAAATTTGTTAAATCTCCTTTCTTCCACACCAGAAATAAGACAAGTGTTACAAATTACTGGCAGGAGATACTAACTGCATTGCTTTGTTAAAGTCTAGCAAAGTCATAAAAACCAAATACACAAAATTCTTTGGATACACTATAACACATATTTCATGGGTGAATGCAAATGAACACTGTTTCATTAAAATGGCTTGATTTAGGTGCAAGTTCTATCAGTCAGATTCCCCATGAAGCATTTTCTCTCTCCCTGTCTTTAACCTGCAGTTGCATGAGATGGAAGTGCAGAGCCTTCGCTTGCAAATGGAAACTGTCAAAAAATCTTGACTCCTTCTAGAAGGTTGTGTTTGCATCTCACAGACTTTCTTTAAAGCTGATTAATTTTGTCTGTAACTTCCTGCTTGTACTGAAAGTGATGATTGCTATAGCAAAGATACTGGAGGAAAAGCTGGAACTGGTGGAGCTGCTCTGGGAAAAGGGTCTGTTGGCTCCTGAGCCTTGCTGAAGCTAACGCTGCTGTGGGTAACTTCTTGTTCAGTCCAAAGGATCCCTGCCCCTATGTTTAGTGGGGACTGAAAAAGCAAAAGACATCATCAAGTACTAGGTAGGTAGACTGCAAATCTCAGGCTTTAGGGAATAACTGTGAAATTGTGCATTTGTGCTGGAAAGCAGGAAACAGCAGTGAAGCACATGAAAGGCATGAGAATCTTGGGCACAGATCTCGAAACTGTGAATAGTAAGAAGAGCCCTATTTTATCCTACTATTGAGAAAGAGTTTATTTTGATATTTCATCATCTGTCATAACTTTTAATGGAAATAACCTTTACAATCTTAAATATTGTTCTAAAGTTGAAAGCATATAATACATCTGTTAGTGAAATGGAACATTTTCTACAGCTGTAGACTTTTCCTTTCCTTCACATCTGCAAACTCCGGATTTGTTTTTCTTCTGTTTCTTCCTTGGCTTTGTAGACAGGAGTCTCTTACTGATGTGTGGTGTAGAAATGTGAAAGGCTAGACCTTCACTTGTGAAAAATGGGAACCTACTGAGGCTCCGCTCAAGTGCTGAGTTTTATCTGGACATGCCAAATGTGGCAGCACATTGATATCAGCAAGGTTCTATTCAGCTGCTATATCCTCTGAGCAACTAGGACCTGAGCTGGTGCAAGATGTAGCAATGGTTGCCATAGCCTCATGGACTTCAGTAGATATACAATGAGAAAAGCACATAGCACACAATCTATTTATGTGTGTGCTCAGTTGTCCTTTAAATAACTTTTTTTTTTTTAATGAACTAAATAGATGCAGGAAACTGATCCTTCCTACCAGTATGCTCAGAAGCTTAAAAATTACAAAATCATGTTTGAACCTGTTTCTAGGTCTCTGCTGCACTTTGCACAGCTATCTTGAATGAGCTGTCTGTATTGATGCCAAGATTATTTTTACTGACTTGTTACAGCTAATTCAGGCAGTTTTGTGTCTCTGCATGAGGTTGAACAGGACACTGAGCTCAGAGACTGTGTTCTAAACCTTCATTGATCTGGGTGATTCTGCAAGCGTATAAAATCTTCACCTTTCTAGCAGTAAAACAATATTCCGTGGGATTAGGGATCCCAGGGGTAATATAATTCAAATAGGTGGGGGGTTGTTTTGGTTGGTTGGGATTTTTGTTTGGTTTAGGTTTTTTTTGGTTTTTTGCCAGCTGAAGGAAAAAAATGGCTCCTCCCAAAATGATGTTGTTGTATAGTTTTGTGTCTCAGTAAACGTGCTGTGCATCAGCAGTGTAAGGCTGTAAAGGAGCCAAAGAAAGACACAGCTGTGTGAAAGAGTGCTGTGACTTAGTGCAGTAGGTAAAGTGGTTATCTCCAAAAGCTGAGTGGTCAAAAGATCCGTGACTAGTTGTATCCTTACTGAGGAGATGCTTCTTAGGATGCAGTTCCATATTGCAGCTAAACATAGAGTCCAGCTTGCCTCCTCTGCACTGGTATCTGTCTCACCTCATGGGGAGCTATTCTGGGGACCTAAACAGTGAGAACAGTAAGCCAAGAAGAAAAATGAAGAATTTAATCACTGTAGCTCCTTGAAGTAACTTGCTGCTTGGTTAGAGGCTTCCCAGTACCAGTAAGAGAGGCATGGAGATATGTGGCAGTGGGGAGAGAGGGGGACTGCCTTTCAGCAGCAACTAGCCATCAGATTGATTTGGCTGCAGCATCAAATGTCTCGAGATTGAGAAAAAACAAAAGATGTAGTAATTTGTGTTTTGGGATCTGGATCTTATCTCTCTGAGGTTAGCTAGAAAACCAGAGAGGGTTGGTTGGAAACAGGCTACATATGTTTAGACCCAAATTTCTAGCTGTGTTGCTGCTCTCCACAATCAAGGAAGGTCTGGGCTGTGTGCATAAATCACAGTGCACGTACAGTTTAACTGAGCTGTTCTTTTAGTTAAACAAGTTTGCGTGTGAGCATTTCTGGGGATAAAGTTTAGTGTGGAGCTGTGTCTTATTTCAAACAAACTTGTATTTTATTGTAAAATATTACTGTACATATTTAACATGACTGCCCAACAATGGTGATTTCAGCAAAAACTAGTAAAATATTTAATCTCTTGCACTGTGGAGACTAAAGAAATTTTTGGATCTTGTTTGGACAGCAACAAGGTATTTCTGGGTTGGGTAAGGCTGAAGAGAAATGGAATTTGGAGTATTTTTGTTCTACTGGCAAATGTGGAAGAAAGAGTTACCATGCCTCCATGCTATCCCAACTCCAATAATTTTTTTTTTTTTTCAGATTAGTGAGTACAATTTGTCTGAACTGAACCTGTTAAACTGTTCTGCTCTTTGAAATGGCAATTCAGCTTCACTGGTATTAGCTGAACAGCACTGAAATTCCTGTTGTTGCTACAAATTACTGCAATTTTAAACTTCTGTACCTTTTAGAGCTAATTTAAAGACAGCATGTTGAAAATAGTATGTAGTAGCTTGCAGCTTGTCTACTGCATGACTTTCATCAGTAAAGCTGGTGAAAGTACAGAATTCAAACTCATAGGCTGCAGAGCTCCTCATTGATGCTGCATTGAACATCAGTGTTTTCTTTGCATAGGAGGGACTTCCAAGGGATTTCAGAATCTGAGTTCGGTTTTATTTTCCAATTATGTATTAATTTATCACCAAAATAGGACATGAATTTGTCTTTGTGGATATGTTTATCACTTCCTAGGCAGCTTTTCCTTCTTTTGAGACTGTAAAGTATTAATAGAAATTCACTACAGTTTGCATCTACTGTTAAGCATCTGTGTCCTATAAAATATGGTGAGCTTGGAGAGACAGCAGTCTTGGCCGTTTTGTACCTGTTTTGCCTGGTGGAACAGTAGTGCTGCTGTGAGGATCAGATGACAGTACCCAATTATTTTTTTTTTTCTAAGCACTGCATCACAGTTTGCAGTAGTGCTGGGGTTGGTAAAGTTGTATCATGGCTGTGGAGCTTTTACCAGCCTACAAGCTAACAACCTACGTGAGAAGATGCCAAGATGGTGTGGAAGCATAACCAGGCCAACAAAGTAGAGGATTATAGTCTAATCTACTAAAGAAGGTATTGAGGCTATAATGATGGCTATAGGGGTCTAAAATAATATGCCTCCCACATATGTAGTAATCTTTCAAAGTGGTGTAAACTAAGCTATTGCAAATGCTCATCCATTAGTATTGCAGTTGATTTTGCCATCCTAAAGATGTTGGCTACCATGTTTGGTTTTTTGGTTTTTGGTTTGGGTTTTTTTTTTTTTTACATCCCTATCTGAAAGAAGGCTGGATAGCAAAACCTCTCAATGAAAACCTTGCTAAAACTCTTCACAACTCTTATTTGTACACCTAGCTTTTGTTTATAGGCTACCATAGAGACATTTAGGAGTGGAAACTTATGTATGCTGACTGAAGTCTGGCAGTATTTCCCGCCATAACTTTCATAGACTCAAAATCTAGATCAACTTGGGTCACCAGAGCATGCCTATTCCAGCCACAAGTCTTTGTGCAGGAGTGTGAAAGATGGGGAAGAGTGTTGTTGGCTTTCACCATAATAATTCTTTTTTTTGCTGACAAATGGGGAATTTGATGAAGAAGCCTAAAATGACCAATCCTGGGGGAAAAAAGGGGGGAAGTTGAGAAACTGTGGCGATATGAGGGGAACAAAGGGTGGAAGTTGAGGAACTGTGGAGATATGAACATCACTGCACCCACCATCTGGAGAGAACCAAACTGGTGGTCTAGAGGTCAGATAACCCCTTCATCAGGGTGAAGAGACTGTGTGCCTTCCTGCCAAGGGCCTTTCCCACAACCACCAGACAGTAGTGCACATGCACGAAAAGATAAGATTTTATCTTAATAAGTCCCCAAAAAGTAATTAGGATAACCCTGCCCCTTTTTAAAACTAATTATAATAACCCAACCTTAAAATGAATATGTATGTGACTAATGCAATCCTAAATGTATATAAAGGGATAACGTGACTTTCCCGGTGTGCCTCTGACTTGGGGCAAGCACCCAGCGCTGTGCTTTTGCTTTACTGACTTTGTCCTCGCAAATAAAACTAAATCTACTTTGATTACAAGGCTTGGTCGTTTATTACAAGAAGCTTTCACCTATCAAGTGGAAGGTTCCTAACCTGAGACATATATAGTGTAGATTTCAACAACTGTGGTAACTATCTTAACTTCCTTTATAATTAGTGGAAAGAAATAGATGAGAGATAACATCTGATCTGATTTAGTTGTCTTCTCATTGTTCTGTCATCCTTCAGTGGGGTTTCTCTCTCCCTAGTGAATATAAAGGGAGTGCAGATGATTAATTCAGATATAGATATCTGTAGATTTGTACCATGTAAGCATCTACATTTATCATCTATAATGACAGAATTTTATTTAAAAAAATATTCAAAAGACTGCTAGTAGTTTCCAAATTGCTCTGTGCAACTTAAATTAAAGCAAACATAAATTGCAGTGATGTCACACACAGAACATGACTTTTAGTTGTCTTTGTCATCTCTCATTTGAAAAGTCTTTATTTTATTATGTCTGGACCACTATGACTGGGAAGCTGTCTAGGGCTGCCAGAACCACTCCACCTTTTAAGTGGAGTCTTGATTGACTTCCAGTTCAATTTATCTCTACTTTTCCCTGTGTTCCTCCAGAATTAGGGTTTGGCAGGCTCTCTGGAGGCAGGAAGCACTTGGTAGCCAGTGGTGATATCCTGCCTCAGGCTCACCCCAGCTGGGCGTGACAATTGTAAATGGGGCTAATGGCTCTTCTTGGGACGGGAGCTGTGCCTGCTTTGTTTCCAGCCATTGTGTTGATAACAACTGCCTTCATCCCGTATGCAGCTTTTGTAGGTATTCTTTATTTAGAGAGAGCAAGCTTCGAATTTCTATAGCAATAACTTTGCTTTGTGTTGAGTTTTTGCTTGTATTTTTCTTTCCTTCTTGCCTGCATTCCCATAGAAGGACCTGATCATGATGATGTAATCTTTTCTTTTACAGAAAAAATCTGAAATCATTTTTTGCAAGATACAAGACGTTGCAGTGGACAAGTTCTTATGCTTTGCCAGACTTCCCTTACGATGTCAAGTGCATATTAGCAGAAAAAAAATGCCCTGATCACAGTATGAGAATAAGGATTATTGAATTTTTGCAAGCAGACATGACAAAGTACCTAGAAGGATCACTGTGAGTAAACCTTGTTAGATTTATTTGGGAGCATTACCTATTGGCTGCAGAAGTCAATTTTCAAATGAATGTAAAGCCGTTCTCTTTAATACGCTTGCTTAAGTAGGGGAGGCTAAGGGCCTGCAACCTGTTGAGGTCAAACAGGAAGATTTCATGCAAACCTTAAAGCTGTTCCCTTTGCTATTGGAGGGGAATCAAGAGTCTTGGAAACAGTTGGTTTAATGTATATCAGTATTGACTCCAGACAGTGTCTAATACTGTCTAGAATACCAACTATTTCTTTTACATCTCCATCTTGTTTGCACAGGTATCCAAACAGCCAACAATATAACATTGTTGTCAATGCTCTACTGCAGGCGTACCCGTTCCTCGATGAAGATGGGAATGGCTTTGTAAGTACTGTAGAATTGAAAAATACGGAAATAACTGGTTTTTTTTCTCCTCGGATAATCAAACACAAGAAAATAACCTGGTTCAGAAGAAATCAATATCAATTTCTTACACACTGACTCTGTTCAGAGCTGTAAGCTTCACTTTGACGTGTTTGGCAAACCACATTCTTATTTCATTGTCTTAATTAAAGATTAATCCAGTCACAGCCATTCATTAGAGCCACTATGAGATCATGCAGACCTGGTTGCTTGTTTGGTACAGTTTCTTTCTGGATTGATTTCCTCTAGAGCTTAAATTTAAGTAAATGTGACTTGTTTTTGTTTTAAAAAACTAACAAGCCAAGCCTTTCGAGAATTGTATGAGGACTAACATACGGCTGATACTCTTGCAATGCCTTATAATTACTTGTGTGTTAGATATCCAGCTGCAACATGTGGTAATACTATTGGTTTTGGTTTGCTGGGAATCTAGGCTTAATTTAAAAAACCCCAACCAAACAAAAAAACCCCACTGGTTGGGATCTCAGTGAGGATGTAATAGAAAGCAGTGAAAGGAGATGACTTAAATTTGAACTACATTTTCTTTCACTCTTGTGACCCAGAATACATATCTATGGTCTCAGAGGACAGTGTTCACCTTTTGACTTCACATCATTGCTTTGCCATGTGATACTTTTATAGCATCTTGTAAAAGCTTGTGAGACTCAGTGGGGGTTGCTAGCTTTAAATGCATATAAATATAGTTCTTGGGTACAGTTACTGCAGAAAGCAAAATAATTTTGAGAATAAAAAAAAGAAGTGAGGATTAAGGGATGGCTATTCTAGTTCTCCCCTGAGGCCAGGCATTGTAGGAGGAAAGGGACTAAAGAAAACAAACACATATCAGAAAGGAGAGAGGGAGCAGAAGGATCAGAGAGATGTGGTCCACACTTATTTTCAATCTGGATTACTCTGTGAATACCCCACTGGGGGTCCCAGGCAGGGTCCTGGGTAATGCTACAGCTTTATCTGTCTCCCTTTGGGATGGGGAGCTGGAATGTAACTCCAGGTGGGTCCAGAGACCTTTTTACAGCCTTTAACTTTTAAAAACTGTTTTTAAACAGAGGTTTTAAAGCTAAGTTTCAAAGGGCTTTCACTGCAGCAGGACCATAGACTGAGTGAAGCTACTTATAACTCCATCCTTTGGGAAATGGCTCATTGCTTCCCAGATGGACCCTGGCATTGGTGGTGGCAGAAGTTGCATGATGGGGCAGAGACTTTAGAGTTGTTCTTTATCTTCTGGTATTTCTATCATGCTTACTAGAAAACATATCTGGAAGAAACCACCATAAGTAAGTGAGGAAGCTGGAATGAGCAGTTTGCAGTGTTGTAGTCTGTCTAATGCTTCCGAGCCAGCCCCTCTCCATTGCTGGAGGCAGGAAAAGACGCGCTAAAGGTGTATGTCTGTATACTTAACTTTGGGGGCTGTGGTGAGGATGAATTACTATTTTTACTGTCCCTACTGTTAGACATTCTGTTCTTCTTTCACAATCATAAAGGCTATAAATACTTCTTTTTTTCTTTATCTGAGATAGTTATGTGCTGTGTTGTAAGAGCAATGGCTTAAAACAAACCCTACAGCATATGCACAGCTCTTTACCATGAAGCTCACAGTAATACTGAATTCATATATATTTAACAAAACAAATGAACAACAACAAAAAATGACTAACCACCACTCTCATCTTTTCTCAGACAAAGTGTCTTCAGCAGCTCAGAAAACTGAAGGTTTTGTAGGCTTTTATTTCAAAATTGCCTCAGGCTTGCATGCAACTATATGAATTGCTGCTTGCTATTCCTGTTAACAGCATTGAATCACAGGTCTTGAGATGTAAAATATTACTTACTGAGAGGTTTTGAATGCCTTAAACTTGTTTATCTAGAATCATTAGACAGTTATTACAATTCTTAATGGTACATTTAAAGTATTTAAGAAAACTATCATCAATAAAATAATTCAGAGGTAAAGCAGAAAGATCTGTATTTAGGGACTGATAGCTAAATGTAGAAAAGGAAAACTGTAAAATGAGAGTAGTATTTTAAGCAAAAATGGTAGTTACATTAGTTATTCAATAATAAAATAGAACTTATGTAGATACAGTTCATATAATGTGTTTTTGGTGTCCACGTTAGGAAGAGTGGAATAGCACTGTGGAAGTTCTTTTTTCTTTCTGTGGACTCCAAAGGGAGCCTCTGGTGAGCAGCTGTGCACAGATATCTGTGTCTGATAGAAAATCTCCTCCTTTCAGTGTGTTGTAAGGCTGGAGAAAGGGACCCACTGAACATGGCAATTCAGCTGGGCAGGCCTCTGAGAAAAATGGTATCCAGGAGTGGTGGGTTTAACGTTATCTAAGTTTATTTAGAATGGCAACAAACATGGTTTTATGTATTCAGACTTTTAGTTTCTTGTCAAAGTAACAGGAAAAAGAAATAGTTGCACTTATTTCAAAAAACAAAAGGGCTGAATGTAGTTTCAAGTACTCAGTCTTGTGTTCCCTCTGGTGTGCTGGAGCTCACTTTTGCTACCAGGTGTTTTCCTTCCTGCCACACAAAATACTCTATCCCACTGTATTCTTAATGAAGTTAATTTATTGCTCTTTATTTATTGCTGTGCCATGTCTCGGCTCCTAGATTCAGTTAAACTCTACATTCATGCTTAAAAGGAAAGTAATTGCTTACCCTTTGTGCTGGAGGAGCGGCCACAGCATTGCTGGGGTCTGCAGAAGGCTGCGGTAGCTTTTAATGAGATGCCCTGAGAAGCTCTGTCAAGAGTGTGATTTTATTTTTAACTTTAGAGAGTCTTATGGTTTGGAGCCTTTCACCAGATATAGGTGTGTCTTGGCTGCTGGAAGGATGCAGTGGAGACTGATTTGGGCTCTCCCATGGCCAGTATGCACTCCTGTGCATAACATGGGTGAGCAGGGACAGCCCCTGGGGCTTTCCGACTGAGAAGTGGAGAAGTTCATCCCATGAGAGATCTTGACATTCCAGACTTAGATTTTTCTTCTCATCAAGAACAGAAAATCATAAAGAACTTGATCTTCTGAAAAACTTGGAGAAACTTTGAATTGGAAATGTCAGCACTTTTGATGCAACATTTTTGTAGAAATGGAATGGCTTGAAAAATTGGAAAGGGGAAACATCTGATAGAAAACAATGAGGAAAAACAACAACAAAACAAAGAACCTAAATTCACACCAGTATTTTCAGAACAAGAAAAAACTTACTTACAAAACTTTGAACATTCAATTTTTTTGGAGGGTTTTGTGGTTTTGTTTTTTGTTTTCCAAAATACTGGACACTTTTTATTTGCAACTCCAAGCTATTTTAAATAATAATTAAATTATTTAAACAGTGTGTGCATTATCTAGAAATGTAGTCTAATATTTTCAGTCTTATACTGTTGCAATGAAAGGTCATTAAAGGTTTAGTATTTCAAGATTTGTTAGTAGATTATCCATAATTCTGTTTTTTTGGCTAAACGGTTTCCTATTTAATTTTGCAGTAGAGAAAAATATGCTCCTATGCCATCGGCCCTTGAAAAGGATATCTAATGAAATATGAATGAGTTTAAAAATAAGGTTACAAATAGACTACTTATATACTGTGATTTTAAAAAGAAGGTTATTTACTAGGTCGCTCTAGAAGCAGGATGTAAGGAAGAATTCTCTGCAATTCTAAATAATAATTTAAAAAATCATTTTATACTAAAGGCAAAACTTATTTAAGAGGTCTATGGAGCACTTGGAATTAAATTAATTTTCTCACCTGGTTCCATGATTAGCTTTTGGGAAAAAAGTGCTTTAAGGTGTTTACCTAAAGAATTTTCCCCATGATGTTTCCTTCTACTTAAAGAACAATGTTAATAATAAATAGATTGTTAGATTTCTGATGTCAAGTGTAACCAGTGCAACATTTGTAAGTAGCTACAGACAAATAGGTTGTATAGAAAAAGCCAAGGTCATAGTCACAGCAGTGAAAAGAAAATTAGCGTGACACTGTCTTGACCACTTGCAAGATACTATTCTATTTGTATTTATTCCTTTCACACAGGTTACAACCGACCATTTGGAAAGAGTCATTGCCCTTATTTCATTTCATTTCAGCCAACATGTTGAAAATTGTCTGGTTTCAAGAAAACCATGGGCGAGGAAGGGAAAGAGAGGGCTCTCTCATCCGCCGCTTGCCAGCGGGCTTTGCGTAAGCGGCTTGCTGGAGCTCGGGCTGCTGAGCAGTGCCGTGGTGCCGGTGACACCCGGGATCCCAGGGCTGACATGCCCGACTTATGTAACCCCTGCGCACAAAATGATTATTCGCTAGTAAATTACTGCATTTAATCTGCGTGTAATCCTTTCCCTCCTATGTCAGATAGACACAGACTAATCCTTCTGCTCCCTTACAAGTATTGTAAACCTTCCTGGGGTGGTTCAGGCTTTTTTTTTGGGGAGGAGGAATTAATAGAAAAATAAAGTTATCAGCTCAAAAATGGTAACGAAAGCATCCTTTTTAGAAGATGCATTACGCACTAGGAAAAACCACATAAATGTGTGTACTCACAGTCTCATGCATGAAGTAGGTATGCAAGAAGGGACTCGCCTGAGATTATGAGAATCCAATTACGGAAATAGATTTAGTTAAAACTCTTAATTTATCTGAGGGCAGGACTATGAAACAGCTGAATGTTTTGAAGTTTGAGAGATATTTAAAGCTCTGTATAGGTGTCAGCATATTATTTCATGTGGAAGAATAAGGGAAAATATCTCCTAGCCAAACAAAGGTTTTCAAAAGAAAGAAACTGCACAAAACTCTTAATTAAGAGGATATTTAAATTGTCAGCTGGTAATGTATTCTAGGATGATCATGTTTTAAAATATTTTAACATCTCTTGAACAATTCAGAGAAGCGTTAAACCAAAGATTTTGTTTGCATGTTTCTTAACAGCCTTAAAATAACAATGTTCCAAATAAATTTTGCTAAGCATATAACATTGGGGTATTTGCATCAAAATCTAAATGCATAAGGCCAGAACTGTAAACGTTTTTAGAAACCTTAATGGTTCAAGTTGCTAGCAAGTGGGATTTTCAAGGTATGTAGTCACTTTATTGCTTTTGAAAACAGTGCTGGGGTGCAATATTGAAATGGAGGCTGTAAATATGCCTTATGAGAAGACTGGGTTAGCAGTTGTGCTCTATTATTTCTAATCGGTACATTTAGGTTGGTGACAACATGACTCCCATTCTGGCAGAATCTAAAGTCTGAGGTTTACATACTAGAAATGCAGATGGGTTTGTTTTCTTTCCAGTTCTCAGCTGTTCATATGTGACTGGCACTGAGAGGATGCTCTGTAAGAGCCCGTAGGTGGGTGTTATTCCCCGAGAAGGGCACGCCTGCCCTGGCTGGCCCAGGTCTGCCCAAGTGGAGCTGAAGTGGATGCCACCAGGGACTGTACTTTCATAGCTCTTCTGCTTTCATTTTTCACCATTCATGGAACTCTTCCTTTTAGAATTGAGGACCTGTAAGTCAGCTGGGACCATAGGGAGGGTATTTTCAGCAGCAGGACTTTCAGCAGGAGAAAGGCAAGATCACACTGCCTTCACCACTGTCTTTTAAGACCCTCCCATCTGTATCCCATGGGTAAGAAAGGCAGTCGTGTCAGACTCACTGCAAAGAAAGGTACTGTACTACTTAGTCTACTTTTACTGCATTCTGGTTTACACCAAAGTTAATCCTTATGATTATATGACCTTGATTAGTAAAGGACATCATTTTGGTAAGAAAATTGAGGTAAATGTTTTCTGTTTATATTGTGTTTTAGTATGTCAGTGAGTACAGGCTTGAGTATAGTATGAAGTGGGTATAGTATTTGAGTCAATTTAGAAAATGAGGTAACAGCTATTTGAATCTTTCTTGCCACATCCTGTCATTTACAGTCATTTTTCTGACTACATTTTGTTCCCTCTGGCTGTTGAAAACCTTCAATAACTAAAATAAGCAGTTGCTTTTGAGGATCTGACAAAACATTTTTCAATATTCACAGCTGCAGGGTTTGCCTGCAGACATGTTTAGCAGCCTTGGATTAGTAATTGTTTCCCCACATGCCAGCAGTTAGCATGGCTGGGTCCTGCCGTGGGACGCCCAGCCAGGGACTGCAGGTAAACGGCTGTCTGTGCCTAAGGATGCAGGAGAAGTTTGGCTACCAAGGAGGGATGAATGGTTCCATTAAACAGGGACTGCATTTCCACTTGTGATGCAGAACTGCTTTTAAGTTGTAATTTATGTGTCTTGAGGAGTCTCACAAATGCTAGGACCTACTTAAACAATCCTTTTAATTCAGCAATTTTGAGTTCAGTTTAATAACACACTTGCTCCAGTGTAACTGCAGGCTTCTTGCAAAAGAGAGTGTCCCACTGTGCCTTTCCTGCTCCCTTGTGTTAGATACAATAATCAAACAACTGCACAACCAGTCAGAGGCAGGGGAAAAATAATCCACCCAAAAAAACCCCCCTAAAAACCAACCAAACAAAAAACCAAAACAAACAAAAAAACCCATTCGTTTTCTGTGCATCAGTGAGCTGAGCTGATTCACTGTGTAGTTTCATGACCTGAAGTCATCAACAGAGCATTCAAAAGTAGAGCTGAGAAAAGGAAAGCACACTGCGGTTTCATTGACAGCCATGGTTATATTGGATAAATCTAACTCTTAGGTTTAATTACTGTTGCCCTTAATGAACCATGCCAGTGCCAGCAGCCCTGCTGTTCAGTTGCCATAGAGTCCTATAGCACAGGTGCTTGTGTTTCCTTCAGTCATGAAGCCACCAGTGTGCTAATGCCACCCTACCAGTCTTTTTCTGCTTAGTGGCAAACACTTTTTTTTAAAAAAAACAGGGTTAGATAAACCAAAGTGACCTGCTTTAGGAATGGGGCAAATTCTTGAAAGATACTGGCAATGACAGATTATTTTTCCCCATGCAGTTGCTATGGAAACGGGCCCTTAAAGATCGTTTCAAATATGTGCGGAGACCCATTGAAGATGATGAGCAAGTCCTGAGGAACAAATGCAAGTTTGGTCACAGGCGAGGACAGACCAGGAAATCTTCATTTGCTGAAAACAATCCTGATGATGTCCAGGTGCAGGTACAGGTAAGATTTTTGGTGCCTGACTGAGTTCTGTCTTTCAGCTCCTCTGCTGACAGTAAGGCCACCAGCCAGTAAAGGGTAGAATGCAGTGATCTTATCCTATTTAAACTCATTTTGTATAGAGTTTGTCCTATAGCCAGGCCCTTGACTTTTTTCTTTTTCTGGAGAACTAAGTACCAACTGCAGAGCTAAACCAAATACTGGGTGCCTTGCACATTTGTTGTCATTTGGAGTTGTTGCCAATTGGACATAAAATTCTGTCTGCTTTTCAAATGCAATATTCCTGTTCTGCTTTATGTTATACACCTCCAGTTAGAGTGGAAAAACAATAGACGCTCATGTCTAAGAGCTGAAACCTCTGTACAAATAGGAATCAAAGTGATATTTGAGCTGGTAGCAAATGACCATATCCTACTGTCATATTGCACTTTGTTGCATAAAAGCTGTTTGTGTTGATGTGTGATATACATAGGGATGCTTATGAATGTATGCATGCAGTTGCTGTATTTCCCTTTAATGAAAGAATTTAGAGAGTCATAACTGTTCAGTAAGTGTTTGAAGCATACTAATTCATTTATACACTTCCATTAAAAAATTAAGGTTCCAGTTATGCTTTGCCAATGCTCCTCACACTTTCTACAGCGCTGCAATTAAAATGTGGTGAAATTTAAACAATTGTAGGAATGTGATAAAGAAGATATTAAAGCAGCTATTTGACTTCAGTCTGCATATGTCCATCCTGCTGTTTATCAGACTCATTTTTAGGAGAGCAAGAGTGGTTTACTGAGTGCATTTCTACATACATTGCCCTTGTGTTTTAAGGTAGCTGTAGTTTTCTACCCAAAAAGGAGATATATTGCTTGGTTTTGGTTCAGTTTTAATTTTTTGTTTGTTTGTTTTAGAAGCTTCAGTAATTTCCATTTATCCTCTTTTAATTAATGTGTGCAGGAATAAACACTTCTTTTTGCCTGCTTTAGTTGAAAGGTTTGCAGAATGTGTGACATAAAAAAACCTTTAATTTGGTTGCAAAACAATAAACAGTCTTGCACGCAGTGAAGGAGAAATTATAGGCTTCTACTTTTGTGTGTGCATTAAGAGTTAGCCATCCTTTATCTGCTAATGCTTGGAAAGGGCAAATGTGAGTCTTTTTTGTCACATCAGCTTGTTGAGAAGGGCTTTGCAGTGATCCTGTAGGGACTGCATGTTCAACTTCATTTTTCTGTAGAGAAAGTGTAACCACACTACAGTTATATGTCTGTAAACTGGGAATTGCCACTCTTTTTAACTGTGCTGCCCAAGGCCATCACTGGTCATCCCTGGTTTGCTTTAGAAATTGAAGAAGAAAGTATGTTCCATCTCTTCTAAAGTCCTAGGCATTTTCTGCTAGCTTTAATATTGTAAGTGAATAAGCTTTAACTGGAAGAAGTTGAACTTTGCCTTTCTTTCTCTCTTTTTCCTGTATCCTGAACATATATATAAATATAACAATTAACAATGCAACAATTAACATTAATGGAGCCTGTTAAGCCTTAAGAATGAGTCCCACAAAATTGAGGAAATCATAACTTTCTTAATTTTAAATGTTTTTCTATATTGAAAGTAACTGTGTCTGGCTCTGAAATCCTAAATTACATCAATACAAATGTGTGCAGCTGAACAAGTTGTTTGTTTAGGGTTCTTTTAAACAAATGCAGTGTGAGGTTTTTCATCCTGTATATTTATGAACACACATAAAACCACCTGTCTGCCAATCCTTGGCACTAGCTATTTTGTGATTAAATTTAGACTGCTAAACAAAGAGTCTTAGCCTCAAAAAATAAATATTTGGTCTAGAAGCCAATACCACAGGCAAAACCAAATGATATTCAAATTATCATTAGCCAGATCCTCTTGTCTTCATCCCTTTTACAAGTTTGAAAGAACAGTAACAGATCAGCCTTGTGTGGACTAGAAGCCAATATATCAGCATTATTTAAGGTAAAAGGGTGGGAAGTGACTTCCAGGATAAGGAGATGTTTGGAGAACAATCAGTCAAGGATTCCTAGCTCCTCTATGTCTCCACACTCTCCCTAAGATAGGCAGAGTAGGTCACTGAGGGCATTATAGGTCAAAGCCAACTGGCAAGCAGTGCAGATGAAAGAGCACATCTGTTCCCAGCAGATGACCTACTTACCAGCCACACAGCTGACTTCTGTATTGGGCTTTAGTTTCTGAATAGTTGTGAGATGTAACTCGGTCAAATGTGTTTTGCGTCACTGTAATCTTGGATTGTTAATGGTATGAAAGTGATAAAAAGATTATTTACTAATAGGAAATACCTCACTGGTATACCTGGCATTTGTTTTTATATAAAAAGGGTAATATTACTACTAATAAAATCATTGACCACTCTTTCTATTTCTTCATGTGAAAAAAAAAAAAATAGTTGTTTGCCAGGACAAGCTTCCTGTGATGTTTTGGGATGTACTCAGAGCCACAGATGATGTCTGCCCCTTGGTCTGTCCAAGCCCTGTTACCTGCCAGCAGGCATTCCTCCTCCCTACACAGCAGGAGTGTCACTTGGCCTCCCATGCAGGGCGTTGCTTCCAGATACATCATCTAGCTTTCTCCTCCAGTTTCTTTAAAACATCTGCTGATGTGTTGCTCATTACAGAGCATGATATTCGAGCAAGATTGAAGATCATACTTGTTTTAGAGTGGCTAGCATCACAGGAAAGGTCTTGAGCAAGTGCAGTTCCTAGGGCTGTAAAATGATGGTGAGAAAGAACATGAGCCCATGCTGGAGATGTCTGTCACTGAAGGACGTTTTGGTTAAAATGATGCTCCCTACAAATATTTATCAGCTTGAGCCACCACTGGCAAGAAGCTTGGACTGTGCCTGATGTAGACAATAATATGAGCCTCCATGTCTGAGGGTTATTCAGACTTGGTCAGGAAAGCAGGAAAGCCTCCTTAATTAACAAATTTTCTGGCTATGAAGTGAGAATCCTCCTGAGACATTTTCCAGCGTCAGGCAAACATCCTGCAGCTGCAGTAATCCAGGGGAGAGTGCTTTGTAATGATAATACCCTTCATCTGCTGCAAATGGAAGGTACTTTGCATGAGAGGGGTGATCACATAGTAAAAATAAATAAGAAAAGCAAGCCAGTCTCCTCTCTGCAGCCAGGTGCGATTACTGCTAGGGCAGCCATCCAGTCACTTGTTCTGACTGATCTCCTTATCCTTTTTTTTTTTTCTTTCCCCCCCCCCCCCCCCCCCCCCCCCCCCCATCAAAATGGCACCATAAAACCCTTCCTGTGCCTTAAGGAATTATTTGGCTTATGGTCTTCCAGGCTATGAGAGAAACCACCTCTTGCCAGTTGTAACAGGAAGGGCCTTAGACTTGGGGAGCCAGAAGCAATAGGAAGATAAGACACTCTTGGTATGCATCTTTGGCAAGAGGATTATCCAAAGGCAAAAGGTGATGGAGAGGGAAGTGTGGTTAAAGCTGGTGATTGACTTCCATATGACGAAAGCATGTGGCTCGAACACTGGCTTAGGGGTGGTGACTAAGGAGCAAACTGTCCTTTTCAGAACTTCAAGTTTTGAAATATTGTCAGTCTTGAGCAATGCTGTCCATGGAAAGTGTGACTTCACAATCAGTTCAGTTATCTGAAGGCAGGTGTAAAAATGCCCACAGCTATCTGGCATGGCTCCACCTGCCCATCCAGAAGGACATGCATTTCCCATAGGTCCTGTGTCATATTCTGCTAGTTCTCAAGGTTTCTGGGATACCTTTATGACATCCCAAATGCCACCACATAGCTATATCTAATCAAATGAATAAGCTCCTTCAATCTATCCCAGCAGTTGTATAAAGAAAACCTGTCAGAAAGGGACTATCCAAGGATATCTTAAGTTACCTGAGTTTTAAGAGAATATAACAGGCTAGAAGGCTGTTAGTAGTTAATTACCTTAAACAGAATTGAGAGAGAGAGAGAGAGCACAGTCTCTGTTCTAATGCCTCTGATTTCTTACATCCTATGACAGCCTGTTTGTGAGGTCATTAGGGCTTCTCTGAAACTGTCACACAAGTAAATTTGGAGTTAGCTGTGAAAAGTAGAAATAGCCTCTGACAAGATGTCGGTTAAGATAGCAGTAGAGGTTTGCAGATAACTGGGCAAATTTGTCACACCTAGCAGAGCTGGGAATAACAATTGATAAAAGGGGGCACCAGCAAGCCATCTCCTTTCTGTGTCTATGGCATAGAGATAAAAAATGTTTCGATGAGTACTGAGACCAGGAGAAGGGTAGAAACTTAAACTCACAAAGCTGGACGTCTGCTGATATTATTCCTGTACAGGGAAGGTAAACAGGAATGTTGGAAGTGGTGAATCCTCTTCCAAGAGGACCAGATGAAAAATTATAGATCTCTGTGCCAAGAGGACAGATGAAAATCAGAGAAAACCTGGCCCAGGAAGCTGGGCACCACGTGTGCTTCTTTTTTGTGGTATCATGCCATACAAGAGTGGTGATGCTGATGAGAACATTCTTGCCATAAGGCTGAGGCTTCCCCTTAACTAATGTGGCTCAGAGAGCGAGCTTGTCTTAGAGAGAATGGATGGGCCTCCTGGCTTTAAACATGAGGAGGGTTGTTGAAAAGATGTGTGATGGGCTTCCTGAGTTTGGCCAAAATCCACCTTAAGATCATCTTGGGTGCCCAGAGACAGATTTAATAATGAGGCCTGGAAGTCTTAACCTACACAAAGCACCTGGCTCAGGGCAGGTATGGAAGAACCCTGACACAGCCAGTGCGAAGGAGCTAATTGTTGAAGGAAGCCAGCCATTTAATGGGGTGAAGCAGATGACCTATGTTGTCTTTTGCCTTTACCCTTCCTCAGTCTGTGCAAGCTTTTGCCAAAGTCAGATTGATACTGAAGCTGAGAGTCTGCTTGAAGCCTCTGGGGGTGGTTTTAGGGCTCACTTTGAGGAGAAAGATGGTGATGGAAAAGTTGCTGCTTTTGGCCGCTTCACAGAAGTTTACCCTGTTGGCTTTATGCTCATCATCATCATCATCTGGCAATTGTCTTTTCTGATGAAAGAAAGAAACAGAATTGAGTGATGCCTACCCTGTGAGCTGGAATTTCTTTTACCTTGAATTAGGTAAATTAGGCAAGTTAGACATTTCCTAGGGATGTTTTTCTTTGAGGTGTTAACTACCATGTTTGTCAGTGAAGTTTTGCCACTGCAGGAGTTAGAAACTTGAAACAAGGTTTGAAAGAGTGTGGAGAGAATAGGATTTCAGAGGTGATGGTTGGAGAAAAAGGGAGGAACGAGGAAGAAAAAAAAAATGCATATAGCAAGGGAAAAAGGAAACCAAATTAATCAAGTACCTGTAAAACTCGCAACGAATGAACAACTTGTGCACAAGATGCAGAAACTCTCTTGGCTGAGTCTTATGGTTGAGGGGCGCTGTAGGCAGGTACAGCATGAGATGCCATCAATACTGTGAATACTGTACATGGATGAAGCAGAGGTGATAGCCCCTTTTCCCCTAAGATTTAAAGTCTCCAAATCAGGTGGTTGAATGTCTGCACAGCTAGAACGTGAGTGTGCAAGTGGTCATTCAATGGCTGTGCTGTTGTGATTTTTCCACTAAAACTTTGATGTGCATACATAGTGTGTGATGTTGCTTAGCTAGTATTTTAAAATGCTTTTAGAGTCAAAACAAAAGCTGTAAAAGAAATTCCTGGTGTACAGCTTATGCTTCACCTTCTTATTTATGTCATTCAGTATCTTCATTGTTCTGTGAGTTAACATAAAGTGTGAAATATGTGTTATCCCTTGGTAGAGGAAGAGAGATTTCACCTGTTTTGCTTCTGCTGTGTGTTTGTCAGCTTACAAATTAGAAAGCAGTTGTGGTCAGAAATAAACTGACTTATGTGGCTTTGAAAGTTTGCATTTAGCACTGGCACGTAAGTCTTAGCTCTGAAAGTCTCTGCTTGGCTCAAAAGGATAATTACGTGTAATTAAAGCAGGGGCTGCTTTAACTAAACATCTCACTTGAGTATAAGCCAGCGTGGATCTTGCTGCAGTAGGTTACATGCTCATTTTGCATGAAAGCAGTCTGCCTGTGTTGTTTCACCTGTCTTTGTGTTTAGCGTTTGGACATGAGCAGTGGCATAATTGCAATGTCTTCTCAGTTCTCTCCCACCCTTTGGGACAAGAAGATGGCTCCTAAGCAGTGTCCAGCTTATTGCCTGCCTTTCAGATTCAGACCTGTTCCAGATCGGTCTGACGTGGTTTGGGTTTGTTGGTTTGGTTTGGTTTTTTTTAAAGAAATCTTCACTTTCTAATGATCATAACCTGGTTTAGGCATTTGTACTGATACAAAATGCCCCATACGAAATCTCGTTATGATGAACCTGAAAGTCACCACAGAAAAAGGGCTGTCTCTTACAGTCGTGGTATTAAAAACTGTTCTGACACTGGGTTTTTATATCTTGTGTCTGTATGTATTCCAGACAAAATAGTAAGACTCACTTTTCAGTATTCAAAAATAAAGACACAAGCTGTTTCTCATCCCGAGGAAGTTACAAAAATCAATTACTGGAAAAGGTTATTCCAAACAAGGGTCCCACCATACTTTCAGTGTGAGTATGCAAGCATCATATTCTTTGTTTAGGCAGAGAAGACACTGAAACTGCTGCTTTCAGGCTTTCTTGCATAAGTAACTTGAGCATTGATGCTAACTCTGATGCAGGTAGACTCAGCAATCAAGAAGTGCTATTGCATCAGTGCTCAGAGCAGTAACATGACTTGGAGCATGCATTGGCATCAAGCAAGGAAAATTTGAGGGGTTTTTGGTTTGTTTTGGTTTTTTTTTTTTTCAAAGGAAAAATTATTAGCTGCTGCTGGGAGCTCAGAAGATACTGAAAACAGCAATAATAAAAGGCCATGCAATAGCTGTACCAACAGTGCTTCTCATCGGCAACCCAGTCCCAAAGTATGGTGTAAAACGAGCTCTCATTCAGTGCTGGCACCACTGAACCTTGCTATGTGGCACTGGTGTTCCAGAAGATGGTTCTCGTTACCATTGCATTGCCCTTTGCAGCAAGTAGATTAGTCTCCATCCAAAGGAATTCCCTTGAAGGAATATCCCCAAAGCATGCCAGGTGAGGAACCTGAATCCATGGTTGGCAGTGAGCAGACCAGCAGGATGCAGTGCAGTGGCACCGTACCCATCCCTTTAACGCTACTGGCCCATCCACTCTCAAACTGAGAAGTCGGTCCTGTTGGCATTCTTCAAAAAAGAGATCTTGATCTTTGTCATTAGCCACAGCTAGGCTATATTTACTATTCAGGAGCTGGTGTAAACCCTTGTGAAGAGCAAGAAGTGCCTGCTGTCCTCACCAGAGGAGCTTTCATCATTCCATGATTAGTCAGTCATGTTACTTCGGTGGTGACATTAATGGCTTTTAGGATTTATGATGCTGGCTTTCAACAGTAACTGAAGCTTAGACCTTGGTGATAAACCTCATGCATAAGAATTGCTCCCTGTTTCCCCACAAAGAGATGTAGCATCTTCACTTCCTTGGCTGTGGCACTGAGTAATGAAAGTGCCCTGCTAGCAGAGGCTTTTTACAAGAATATGGTAATGTAACCTCTAGCTGTATGTTGGGAAAAATCAAAATCCACCAAAAGGAGATTACGGAATGTGGCCTTTATTTAAACACTTGTCTCTGACCAAATGACTGAATAGCCTCTTGCTTCAGGAAATGGGAGACATGAGGGATTTGGAGTCTAGTTGTTTTATGTACCCATGTTTTCTTGCTTTAATATGAGCATCTTAATACCATCTACTTGTATATGGTTCCAAGTAGAACTGTGAATATTAACTGGAGGTCACTGTCAAAAGACATCTGGAATGTGAGCAAAAAGCCCTTCAGCTTGTATGGCTCCTAGATCTAATGGCTTTAGTCACAAATATCTGAGATGCAAAGAAGCTAAGGGTGGTTGGGGACACTCAAGGATGGGTCCCTACTGCTGTCACCCTTTGCCTGTGAATCCAACAGAAGGGCTTCTTGCCCTCAGCCAAGGTCTAGGTTACACTGACATACACGTGCTGGAAATCCTCTACTTAACTCATGAACTTCTTGCATCCTTTTGACCTTTTTCTCTATTCTGCAGTATTTCTCAGGAGCTTGTGACAAAAAGGCAGCTTGTCTTTTAAAGGCATTGAGGTAAATTCTCGTTTGTTCCGGACTTTTTTTTTAAATCTGACTTTTATTATTTAAAAATAAATTCTTTACATTATAAATTGAGTAAGTACATCGCAAATAAGACAAAATTCTATATATAAAAAAATAATTAAAGATCATCAATTAACATTCTCTTTATTGCTGTAAGGGAAATGGATGTTAATGGTGACACAATTGAAAATCTGTCCAGAGGAGTTTGGGTGACCTCAAGAATGAAGGATTCCTCATTTAAAAAGGCTATTTTTTAGTTCGCACCTATGCACATGCTGATCTGTTACCTTTGGCTTCTCCTCTTCAGATATTGAGACAGGAGATCCTGGCTTCAGTCTAGATAGGATTGCTTTTCTGCAGTGTATTGAAATGACTGAGGTTTAATCTTATTGTCACAATTGTACTGGAATATTGCCATGTTGTCACTAGCTTTCTTGTTTTGATAGTTAAAGTGGAGAGGATCTAGAGTCCTCCCTCAATTAGCATGTGATAGGCTGATAGACTGGTTGAGTAACCAACTTTTCAGTAGAAAAACTGTTGTTAACTGGTATCCGAACGGTGCTACCACAGACTTGGTATTTCTGGAGCTCTATTATTTGACTGAAGTTTTAAGATATGTTTTATGTCTGGGTATGTATATCCATTACATAGACTACTAGTTTAACAAGCTATGTCAAAGAGCTTAAAGTCCAGAAATACCAATGCTTTTCTTCAGCCTAGAAGTACAGCTTAAAAAGGTGAAAAGCTTACAAATAGGGATTGCTCTAAGCAAGCTGAACACTGCAAGAAATCCAATTCTAACACTAATTTTTGCTTGTGTTACTCATATGTAATGGAAGATTTACACAATTAAGTTTGGCCTTCCATCACTTATTTTTTCCTAATAGGTAAGTATGACAGCAATTCTTCCTTATACCACTCCTGTATTTCTATTGGTAGCTTACCATTGATGCTTACAAAAATGTCAAATGGTCTAATTTAGCTAATTAATAATGTCATTAGCTAAACTAGCTCTCAAGGACAGAGCTGACTACATGGAAAGTCCATTGACTCAAGTGGTGTTTGCCTTGAAAGTGGGGATGGAGATAAGCTGGAGTAAAGGTCACAGCTTATTCCTCTGGGTGTTTGTTTCTAAGCAACCCAGTCAGTTTGTCTGTGGCTACTGCACACTAGCCTGAGATTGTTTGCTTTCCTGCCTCTGCAAGTAAGGTACTGAAGGTGACAGCTCCTCTAGAAATGAGCTGCTGTGCTCCACATCAGGTTAAAGTGGAGGGGATCTAGAGTCCTCCCACAATTAGTATGTGATAGCATGATAGACTGGTTGAGTAACCAACTTTCCAAACCCAGATTCTTCCTGTTCACATAAGCAATGTTAAAGTTAACTATAAAAGAGTTTAAATCACACTTGAAGCTCTTGCTCTACAGGCAGGAGGCTTGGAAGCAGACCCACAGGAAAGCTGATAGTAACAGCTGTTTGGAGTCAGAGACTTCAAACTAGATCTTGCTTAGAGTAAAAACATAAATGTCATTTAAAAACCCCGAACAACAGTCGAAGTTTTTGTGTGTGCATGTGTGAGAAAGCACAAGCATCTTGAGGCTGACAAGAATGGATCAACGCTTGTTTTTGTGCAGTAGTTGTGCTGAAGGAAGAGACAGTCCATCCAACTTAGCACAAGTTAGGAGGTTAAGAAACAGCTCACCTGGGGATGTGTGAATGGTATTCACAGTCAGTAACCAATATAAATTAGATCACCAGAAAATACCAAACACTGCTGCAGGAAGCTTGCAGAGAAGACATGCTAGCAGCAAAACAGGAGTCTGATGACTGCAAGTGATCAGCTGGAGATTTATGCAGAATTGGTTTTCTGCCTTTTCTGCACAGGTTATAAAGGCTTTTTCAAACAGAGGAGAAGCAGGAAGCCTGATGCTGCTAAGGGACAAGTGCTCTCAGGACGCACTCTCCAGGTGCAGGGGTGCTCACAGAATGTAAAGCCATACCAGAAAAAACAGGCTTTGCAAGTCTTCTTGGACAAGGAGTTCAGGCAATCATGTTACTGGGACCATTCTTCATAGGTAATGTTGGGGCATCTGTCTCAGATTGGTGTGTCAGTAAAGAGCTTACAGAATAGTACACTAAGAGAGCAGTAACACATTCCCAGGACCAGATGATATATGTGCAAAATTTTCAGATGTGTCCAAGGATAAAATGAGTAATTTTCTAATTGTGATGTGCAATTTCTCTCATGAAACATGATACTAGAAAATCGGAGGTAGCTAATTTGATGCCAGCTTCTAGTTTCATGGGAGAGCTCGGCAACATACTGACCGAGAAACCTGCTGTCTTTACTGGCCAACTTGGCAACACCTGTAGTGCAGACCCACAAGATGAACACATTGGGAATGAATCAATGAAGCTTCTGTAAACAGAAGTAATTATTCATAAATTCATTAGTTCTTTGAAGTATTCAACAACCCTGAGAACAAGGGAAATCCAGCTGATAGAGTTTAACTTCAGAAGAGGTTTCACCACGTGCCTCTCAAAGGCTCTTAGAGGATATAATTTGGGGGGCTAAGCAGGAAGGTCCTTGCTTAGATAAATAGCTAAAAGATAGAACAAAGAAGGCAAGGCAGAAGCAGTTGGTATTTACAGTGGAAAAGATTATTAATGCTTAGCAGATCAATAATTTCTAAATGATGTGGAAAAGGGTAATAGTTGGCTGATCACATTTGGTGATGGTACTAAGGGTACTAAAGACAAAGACAGACTGAAGAATTGCAGAAGGACCTCATGCTACTGAGTGACAGGGCAAAAAAGCAGCAGATAAAATTCAAGTGATAAATGTAAAATAAGGCACAAGGAGAAAACCCAGTCCAATGCTAAGCACCACTCCAAAACCGCATACTGAGTGCTCAGAAATATTTAAGAAAGAAGCAAAAAGGAGTGTATTATTCCACTATATGCACTTGTGGTGATCCAGCATTTCAGCTAGTATTTGAAGTTTTCCTGTGCCTATTTCAAAAAGGCTGTAGTAAAATGGGAAAATATGCAAAGACAATAACAAGCATAACTGAAAATATGGATCAGCTTTTATATGTGGAATGATTAAATAGCTTAGGAGAGTCTTGGCTGGAAAAGACATGGCTGAGGACAGAATATGAAATATCTGTAAAACTGCAGTGGCAAGGAGGTGGTGAATAGATATTGAATCTAGTGCAATAATTAGAAGGCAGAAGCAGCAGGAGAAAACAAACAAAAGAAGTTGTTTCTTCTGACAGTGCATAGTTTAACTGCTGAACTTAATACAGGACATTGTGGAAGGTACAATTTTATGAGAGCTGGAAAAGTGACTGGGAGAAGTAAGGGAAGGAAAAAAAAATCCACTGAAGGCTATGAAATATAAAGACATAACTTCAGTTCAGTGGAGTCTTGACAGGATTCAGGGGAAGTACCACTACACAACAGTCCTTACTTTATGCCTATTCCCAGTGCCCCTCTCGGCCAGGTAGAGGAGGGTATTGGACTAAATCATCTGATCCACCACCTCTGTTCCCGTGCAGTGAGGAAGAGGACAGGAATGCCTATTCAGGCTGGTCACAAACAAACATTACTGTTGGAATGCAATTAAGACTAAAATCCTCTATTAGAAAGAGTGAAAAAGGTGCTGATACAGCATCCCAGCAAGGGCCAGGGGAGTACCTGCAGGAGTCATGGTAGGTAACTGTCCGGCATGCAGGGCTGATTTTCTTCTGCGATCCCAATGGCTATTGAAATCCATGGATATATACTAGAAGGGAGACAGTTTTTAATTGTTTGCCCTGTGCAACCATTCTTGGAATACCATATGCGCCGTTTAAAAAAGGATGTTAATTACACTGCAAAGTTTAATTGCACATAGAAAGCACTGCAAAGCGGTTTGGGGTGTTGCATGTTTTGCAGCTCTATGTCTTAAGTGTTCTGGGAAACAGAATGAAGTGCCTCAACTCCCTCTGGCGTTGACCCACAGGCCACCACTGACATAGATGACAGCAGCATCAGTGACAACACTCATGGGAAAAGCCAAAGTAAATGCAGCCTCAGAGTGGTAATTGTACTAATAATGCATCAGTATGTCATCTCAGCTTGTTTCAGTGGACAAATTCACTACATCTGATAGAAACTAAACAGCCCCAGGCTACTGCCACAGATGTACTTACTGCTTTGGATAGTCACTCCTCCTCTTAGTAATTACTGGTTTTGGAATTACAGCAGGGACAATAATAATTTTGAGGAAGACTGTTAATTATATCTTCAAATACAAAATAACTTTTTGAAAACACTAACAGTCAAATTCTTAATGCTTTCCATTAAGAGTTTTCTTAGTTCAGCTGGTCTTCTTGGGGGTAAATGTGAAAGCTAGTTGTCCTGCTTTTTGGACCTGTATGAGTACGAAGAAAATACTATTTCTCTTGGCAATACAAAGCCAATATTGCTATACACTGAGTCATCATTAGAACTGCCTACTAATTTCCAATAAACTACAATTAGGCAAATCAGACACAGACATAGGAATCTCATGAATATCCTAAAATATGTAATTTGAGCTTGGGAGACTTGGCTGGATAGCTATAGTATTATATGAAAACACATCTTAATATAACTATTAGAACATGAGGGTGAGTTCACAGAGCTGATGCTGTAACCACACTACAGGATTTTCTGCTGAGCTTGACAATGTTTTGACTACACTCAAATCACACAAACCACATCAGATATCAAAAAGGATGCCTGATTTGTTACAATTCTGTCCTTCATTTCTTGATAGGAAGAACCTGTTCGTCCTGAAGGCAGTGCAATGGATGTACACATTAAGTGGCTTAAGCAAGAATATATGAAAACTCAGAGGAACTGGAAAGAAGTGGATAACAGAATGAATGTGACAATAGAAATACGGAGGAAGATGATCAGTGATAAGGCACCTTTAAAAGACATTCTTAGACTCTTTCCTTTCTTAAGATGCCCTTATCAGGTAATAGAAATATTTTTAATAATGATATTGAATTCTATACTACAGATGTGATACAACCATAGGCATGTATTTTACTGAATGTTTCCAGTGAAGTATCCATCAATGCTATTCTCTTTAATCTAACTCATATTTTTGCTGCTAACCCCACTTCAAAAGATTCACCAGCCCTGTGTTAAACATGCCACACACACCATTAGTGGGTTATTTGAAGTACGTTGGTGTTACTTGATATATTTCTTTGTTTTGAAAAGAAATTACACCGTCCGCTTCAGTTTATAATCTTATTTTACTGAGTTAGTCTTATCCTATCCTTTCTTCAAAGCACACACCTCATGTTGTTTTCAGTTCTGGTTTTCAGGATTGCAGTAATACCAATTTTTTATTTTTCTTTTAGCTTTTTAGGGAGTTCCAGCTTCTCACACAGATGGACATTTATAAGAAAACAGTTGAGATTTTGGAGATTTATTCAGAAAACATATTATCTTTGTCTGTGGTGAGGAATAATCCAATTAACATTATGCTGCAAGAAACTCTGAAGCAGCACACAGAGGAAGACATTCTGAAATGTCAGTACAAATCTTCTATGCTCTGAATATCAGTTTTGTTGTAGCTAATTGTTCTTACTTATTAAACTAGCTCTAATTTTCCTGCTAAAAGATTTTAAAATGTCACAGCTGCTTGAAAAATATGTAGTGACAGGGAAGCATTAAGAAAAAAAGCTAATAAACTACAAGGAAAATTGTCAGTCAGGTATTATTTTTTTTTTCTATTGAATAAAAGATTGCAGGTTGGATAAAGTTAGTAACAGCCTTAAAGTAATATGAACAGAAATATGTATTTCTAGATATGTAAAAGAGTGCTTACCTCATCTCTGCAGAGACAAATTGTAGGAATGAGTGCACAAACTGGTACCTCTGGCGAGTAGGTACCACAGGCATGCAAAGAGGTCCAGGTACCTTGACACGTTTGGCTTGGTGGATGCGAGGGAGTAAGCACCTGCTGCCAACTCAACATCTTTCAGTCTGAAAAGTCTGGGAGTACGGTTCCACCGGGACAGAACGGTGAAGGAGTTACCCGTGATCTTTATTCTTCCCAAACTGCAGCTGTAGATGCCTGTGCCCGAGCTCAGCCCTGGGAGAAGTGCTTCACTGACTGTCATTTTCTATGAAACAGGCATAATGCCAGGATGTCAAATCAAAGACAACACAGTATGAACACTTGTGTTTCCTGGAGCAGGTTCACTCCTTTTATTATCGGGTTGTTTCTTAAAGAAGTAAGCAGAGTAGGTTAAAATATTGGGGTTTTCTTCCTTTAAGCTTAAACACAAAAGTACAATGGTTTAAAATAGATTTAAAAGTGTCAATGAACAGCTAATCCAGAAAGGCTTTATGGACTTTCTACCTTTGGCCTTAGAAAGCTGTGGACATTGTAAGTAATTTCTTCTTTTCTTAAACAATATGCCCACAAAGGTTTTAGCTCACAGCTTAGTAAAATCCCAAAGCCTTTACTTTCCCATTTTTTCTTACAAACAACTTGACCTGGCACATAGATAATAAATGTCTGACAAGACAGGTTCAGTAAAGCACGTGACACCAGAAGCCTGACTTGCAAAAAAGATGTTAGTTGTTAATAGCTGAACCAGAGAGGTAACGGGTACCGCATCCCAGGAGGTCCTGCAGCACCAGCTTGTACCACAGCCTTCAAAGTGGAGTCCTCTGGTAACAGGGCTCCCTGAGACATCTGATTTACCAAGGAGAGAGGAGTTTGGAGGTGGGTGGGTTACTCAGCTTGCAGAGCCCACTAGAAGCAACCCAAAGGCCTACTTGCTTATTGTGAGGGAAATTTAATCATAATATTGAGTAGTAGAGTGCCATGAACAATTTGAATACTACTGCCCATTGCCAGCTGAGGCACCTAAACCTTCACTATGGTACAAATTACTCTTCAAAATGGACTAAACAAAGAGTTCTGCTGCTGAGGTGTTAACGATTTCATAGGCTGCAATCTGCTTTTGCGGGATGATACGGCAGTGTCACAATGTTTTCATTTGTAATTTAGTACAAATCCTTGCCTTTGACAGATATGAAAATGACTGCTGCATGTTTACTCCTGCCAGATGTCTTTGGAGAAGATTCCAGTCTGTTTGCTGCAGTGAACGAGGAGGTAGGAGACAGAGCATTAGCAGTCTTGGTCTCTCCTCCTCCTATGAGCTGCCTGGGCACATCACCTGGCTTTTTGGTGGTGGCTCAGCTTAGTTCCTAGAAAAGGATGACATTAGACTGCCTTTTGGGTAGAAGGCAAATATTTCTAGAAACACTAGCTAAATTCAAAGCAGTGTTCTCTGACCTGTTCACTAAAGCAATGCTGTGTCATCATTTGAAATACCCTTTTTTTAAATTTAGGTGAAGGTGGTGACACCAGTGTTGGAAGTAAAAAATCCCTTCAATGTGAATTCATGTGAGTTTGCACTGTACGTGGAAAGAGAAGAGCTAGCCCAGCTCGATGACTGCACCATGGCCCTGGCCTCGCTGGTGGCTGCCTTCCATGTGTTCGATATCCCATGCCCAAAGAGAATCCACAGGACGCTGAACTTCCTGGAGTCCCTGGTCTTTGAGGTGAGAAGCCCAGCACCCCTCCCTGCCCAGGTAAAGAGCGAGCTGTAAGTACCCCAGTATCCCAGTACCTGACGGTGTACACAGCACTCCTCTTGGAAGCATTTGACATTTTGTCTGAATAAATCCCTTTGTTGTAAAGACGATCAGTGCCATTATTTCTGGTGAAAGTGTATGTAGATTTACAACTCTGTTATGTTTAATAGTGCCCCTTTTTTATTGTACTGGCTACTTTTTTAAAGAATTAAAACCCAAGTATTTTCATTATTGTAAATGGAAATTCTAAAGCAGTCTAGAGGCACTAGAGATAAAAAATTTTCTAGATTACTGCATGTATCATGTATTCCTTTTCCATATGGAGCATTTAAAAAATTCGGATAGTCTTTTGACTGCCAGAATTTAAAAAACACACTTGTGAATTAATGTGAGTGCTTTGCTCCTTCAGATGCTAATACACTGGCACAAATTAAAGATTTACTTCTTTACTACATCATTTCATTATGTGATGATCACTGAAAGCCTACTGTAATAATTTGTGTTTTTAAATGGTGGGCCTGATTTGTAATTTTCAGGATGATGAGTTTTCACTGTTTTCTCCATGCCTGAAACATTCTTTTTATTTTTTTTTTTTAAATTAATCCTGAATTAAGATGAGCTCTCCAAGTAGAAAGAATGACTTACCTGGGATGCTGCCATGTGCGTTCGTAACTACAGCTTTGGTGCTGGGGACAGAAGGCCTCATTTTCTTTCTGAATTTGTTCCCCAGAACAAATTTGGTCTATCTCCACATGATGACTCTTGTATCTGCCCACACAAAGGCCCTCTCCTCTCTTTTTCCACAGCCTCTTCTTTTCCCTAACATGTTCCTCTTAACTCCTGCATGTCTGGAAATCTCAGGGCTTACTGCCTGGCAGTGCGTGGCTCCAGGCAAGCACCTAGTGATGGACAGGAGCAGCAGCCAGCAAACATGACCCATGGCATTAACTGGAAATTAAAATGGCTTTTTGTTAAAACACTGCATTCTACTAAAAAGATCAATCATCTCCCACCAGTTCTAAAAATGTCTGTGAAGGCAAAGCAGTGTTTGTGGTCAGCATGATTCTTTGAACGCTCAAACGCACAGCTGGCTGTGCAGAGATGACAGTGGGAGACCCTGCAGTATGAGGGGAGATCGCTGCATTTAATGGCCAGAGTCTGGCTGAAGTCAGGATTTTTCATGTCGCTCCCATGGAAATCAGGGAACAATCTCTACCTGTGTGACAGCTGGGCTATCTCCAATACAACATACAGAACAATACCAACTGCCTTTTAAAAATTCAGTAAGTCTCCTGCGTGTTTTTAGTTTCTGAGTGAATTTGTTGCATGTTGGTTTTGTGACCAAGGTGGCTACACCCTGCTACCTCATCACACGGGATACAAAAGTAAGGATTATGCATGTCCTTACTGTTGTGATAGCTGTATGAATAAAAAGTTAGGTTCTGTATCTTTTAAGTAAGGTTTATTCTACATCTTGTAAGCAGTATTAATTCAAATCCCTTTCTTAAACCACAGGACTTTGTACATAGGTATATAAAATGTCAGGGAGCTGCTAACATCCCTAAGTAATCTCTGTTGAGCAGCACATCTCTTCATTGGTTCTCACTGCAGGCTACAGAGCTGGCACAAGAGAGAAATGCAGAGGGTGAAGGAAAATAAGCTACAGAGAAGGACAGAAGGAAACAAAACAGAAGAATTTGACATTTTACTGATCTGCATGGGCAGCTGTGGCTGCTGCCAGTGACAAAATTGATGTCCCTAAATGAGATTCTGATGTGACAGCAAGTGGCCTGTAATCCTTAGGAGTTTAGGGAAAGGACAGACAGCAGTAGTCAGGTTGCTCTTTTAAACTCATAGCCACATTGAGCTACAGTGAGGAACTGTAGCTCACACCACTTTCGGGAACAGCTGGGTTCACCTGAGAATCCTGGGCACACACAAATGTAACAGACTGTTCCAGTTCAGGTTTTATTTGTATTGTAGTACAGTAAGAGTGCAATTTGAATGTACAAATAAGGAACAAAATGTAAAAATATTATTTATGCAATGCTATAGAAGGAAATTAACAGAGCAATGCAACTTACTTCATACTGACCCTGTTTCACCTCCTATTATGGCAGGTACCAGTCACCTACATGATCTAGAAGGGGCACAGAGAGTTCTTGAAATCTTAAGGAACTCCAGCCAAAGAACAGCCTAGCAAAATCTGTGGGAAGATGTAAAATTCTCCCAGCTCTATGCAACGGAAACAGTCTGTTTGTTCACAGCTCTAAAGGCTGAGCAACTGCCCACTGCAATGCTAAGAAGAGGGCTGCCAAAAATCTTGATCCAGCTCTTCTCTCTCTTCTTGCAAAAGTAAAATTCTGGAACAGCCCTCAGTATACAGCTAGGCTTTCTCCCATTTAAAGTGCATCTGGTTTACATCTTAAGTATATATACCAAGTGCAACAACTTTCCCTGACAAACTGTTATAACAATCCTCCAAGAAAGAAGGTTCCCTCACCTAAGTACCTGCTGGTGGCATCTGCAGCCCACTAATGGCCCACTGAAACACATGCATTTTATACCTAGGATGTGCTGATGCACCATACGTGTTTAAGTATCTTTTTCCTCCGTGCTTTGTCTCTCCCCCAATGCCTTATTAATTTATAAATCTGACTTTCCAACTAGGAAGCCGTGGGTCAAATAATTCTCCCACCATTAGGAAAACAAACCTGTGTTAAATATAAAGCCAGAGTAGCAGTCCTAGCTTTAGTACAATGCTTTTCTCGACTGTTGCATTAGCTACACTAGAAACTGGTACGTGCAGATGTGAATTAATTTCTTCTTTGCTAATATCCTTACCTTGAAATACATGTACTATCCTTCATGTGTGGAAGGACTGTAGCAGGCTCCCATGTAAAAGGCTGGGACTCTATTATGCAGCATAAATGAAAAGTCTTCTATGAAGTCAAACTTTATTTTTCGGTTGCAGCCTTCTCTATACTGATCTTTTGGTAAAATACATTAAAAGATGCTGGTGGAAAAACTCACATAACATTTCTGTAATCGTGCAAAAGTAAAAACATTCAGTGATCAAAAAAGCATTGTAATTTCAACCCCAACAAGGTTTTTTTTTTGTTTTGTTACAAGCAAACAAACAGTTTTATAATCTGTAAAGTTATATGCTGTAGCATAGAGTGTCACGTATGTAACATTAAGTGTTTCATATTTAAACTATGGCACAAACACCTATTAGCCATAACAGTCTCATCCGGCTACCTGTAGCCTAATTTTTGGCTAATCAGTTTTTACTTTGATAGTATGAAGTAAAAGCTTCTGTAAAGTAAAATGAGTACATGAAGTAGAATTTAAGAATTCTTAGAAAATATTAACGTTCCCTTATATAATACAGCATAAATAATTAATGAAGTTTTCTTGATGTCCAGAGAAAGTTAGGGATCCCAACCATCCGTGGAGAATTAGCGCCATTAGTTTGGTAGATAAGACTAGCTGACTCGGTTGTTACACAGTACCTTCTCAAAAGCTTGAACACTTCCCAGAAGGATTCAGATGTGTACTGGCTCTAGGAGAATATAAATAGTCCACCAGTGCTGAATTTACTTTTCTTCCTTTCTTACTCAACAGTTCTAGCAAGTCTTTGTGCTTTGAATAAAACATGAGCTCCAGTGGAGAAATCTGGCTTGTACACATTTTCCATTATCCTCAAAGTTCATTGTGTGAGTTTTTCTCTGCAGCTTTGAACATCAGAATGGAATTAAAGATTTTTAGGGCTGGTCCCAGTTTAATGCTCATTATTTTCACTATGTCTGACTGGGTCATTAGCAGAAATGCTTCTCCATCAATTTGCTTTAAAAGAAAAAACACACAAAGCTATTAATAGGTCTGACAGTGCAGCAGTATAGATGTTTTAGAAAACATGAAAAGAAAATTCCCAGCAATTTCAGACAGCGTAAAGGAATGGCTGAATACAAACACTTTCAAATGCTTTGATTTCAACCTTCTGGACAGATCAGCTAGTCCAAAACAACAGGATGATGATCCTCTTTCTGCTTGAAAACAACTGTCTAGCTAATTTTTAGCTATCCAGTTCTTATTTTCATACTTACAGTATCAAGTAAAAGCTATTGAAAAGTAAAATGGGTAAATGAAGTAGAATTCAACCGTACTGCAGCAATATAATGCTTTTTAACATCTTAGCTATTCCTTTTAGGCAAGCCTCCATGAGAAAGCTTCTGGATTTCCCAACTACAGAACTGGACCCCCCTTCAGGCCACCCCTTTCTGTTCATTAAATAGCAAATTAAAACTAATTTGGTCCTAGATGTAAACAGGGGCCAGGCTATATAAAACAACCTCTTGGACACAAACACAACCTTTCAAAACACTGAATATCTTTTCTGCCAGCTTTGTACTGTTGCTATTTTAATAAACATTATAAGTGAATATTCTCCTGTAAGCAAATTACTCTGTCAACAGGAGTGCTGATTCAAAACATGAAGAGCCACAAGGCAAGGCCCTCACTTCCAAGAGGGCAAACTCTTCTTGTGTAGACTTCAGGTCACTTAGGTTATCTGTACTGAGTTTTCAGTGTAACATAAGCAGGACAGCCAGGCCTAAAAGCCAACTGTGGTTAAATCAGGAGCACTGCTCAGACTTAAAGATAATAATTTGAGATAAAACAAATGTAATTAAGTTTCTGTAGGACTAGAAGACAAGCTTTCTGAATCAGACACACTGCAAAAGAAGCCTGCACAGTACACCTCAGCACTGTTAGTCTAGGAACACTGCAGTGAGAACAGCATCATGCAGTTATTACAAATACTTTCTGCTCATTTCATGCACAAAGCCAGACTGGGTGAGCTCAGAATCAGAAGTGTGTGAACGTGGGGGTGCCCAGCTTTTTGCAGCATCTTAATATAAGCAGGATGAGGGTTCATTTCCACAGCAGAAGTCTGAACCAGCACCTTCTACCTACTGATGCCAGCCAGCCCATGCCAGTTGGCCTCACTGGGAGAGGTTTCATATACTACTCACAGATAAAGCCCGAGAGGCTAGAGGCTCAATCCTAAAGAGAGGAAGTATTTTCTTAAACCTCTGATAAAAAAGCATTTAGGATTCATCCATCTCCGTGGCACTTCCCACCTGCTGACTTGATCACCAATTCACCAGCTTTTACTGACCTTAAATTCATTAGTGAGACACTCAAAGTGACACAGGGATGATCTAGGCCTGCATACCTGCTGCAACTGTAAAATGCCTAACACCTAAGCAAGTGCAAAATGCCAAGAGATTTTGTCAGTCCTTTGATATGCAACTGTAATAGTCATTACAATCTACAGCACAGCCTGAAAACTTTTGTTGCAGGAGATTAGCAGGGCCATCTGTATGCATTTTTCTCAGGAGGTGCCTTCTCAAGTCTAAGTACCACAATTATTCTTCACTTGAAAGGCTGGCTGACTTGACATATTACAGTATCAGACTCTGCCCATTCAGGTGGTCTGGCTGGGAAAAGCACCTGAACTATTCAGTCTCAAACAGCCTTCTTGAAACTAAGCGTTAACAGGAGTAACAAACATCTGAGTGGAAAAGAATAAGCCAACCTAGCTTGTAAGTCCTATTGTACCTAAAAGCTCCATCACTTCCTAATGACAACTTTGGCATAACAATGTTCTCAGATACCAGAAATGCATGCCTGCTGTGCTCACAAAGTAAATATACAATCCTTCAAACTTCATCAGAAGCCTTCATATTTTCTCACTTCCCGCTCACTCAAATCACATTTGTAAACTGGCTGTACTGGGAGAAGAGCATCAAGAGCTAAGTGTGATCAGACAAAATGCAAAGAGTTTTAAGAGGCAGCTATCTTGAACCACTGCTCTATTTTACTTAATAACATCCTGCAGAATTAAAATAACATACTTACAAATTTCCTCAAACCAGATTAAGAGAGAAGAGCAGTAAATCACAAAGTTCCTCCTCTTCCATCATTAGTTATAAGTAGTATCAGTTGCAGTAACAATGCTAGAGAAGCACAAGAGACCTGGCTGTCACTTAGCTAGTTTTATCTGCTTTACTTCCTTCCCACTCCATGACCTGCAAACCAACCTATCTTTCATAAATTTATGTCTGACTTTCAATATACACTTCATCCTACTACTTTACATGTATTTTTAACTATAACATAAAATTAATCTTTCCATGAAGCTTTGTACTCTGTGTCTTTTTGAAATAAAATTCACCCACCTCATCTTTAAACACCTTGCCATGTTCTTCACATCCTGGTAAACTCCGTATAAATTCAGAGACCTGCCACCAAAGTATACAACAAAAGATTTAGTAGGAGCAGTGTTTTCTTACAGTAGTCTTAAAGGCTGACAGTCATCAAAGCAAAGTTTTTTAGCTGTTGTTTTTACAGCTTCGTATTAGGTGTTCCACCTTCTGTAAGTGCGTAGAGTCATGCACCTGGGTGTTTAAGGACAGGATTAATAAATCTGCAAGCTAAAAGAGCACATGCCACTCTTATCCGGAGGACATCTAAGAGGGTAATATGGTTACTTCTTCAAAATTACTCAGGTTCTTCTATCCATGCAGAGCCAGAACCATGGATCTTCTTTTGGTGAATCATTTCTCACAAATCAGAAGGGTTGCTACTTTCTTCTTCTTTATTCTTTACACTACAGACGTTAGCAAATCTTTTTTAAAAGTTCATGCTGCTTTTTCTCTGATTAGAGGAGACTAAGGCAGAAAATTGCCTTAGTCATAGGCCCTTCTGAAAGTAAAGCAGGGACTAGACTCTGTCTGTCCAAGCATTATTACATACTTGAACAGCAACAGGGCTCTAATCTTGAAATCAGGTGTCATGACCTGACCATATACAATACCATTCTTCTCTGCAATATATTCTCATCCTCCAAAAGTGTGTTACATCCAAACTATGCACCAGGAACAGTTCCTTGGTCCATGCTAAATTATTCCTCCAAAATGTTTGTGTGGATGCTAGATGTTATTAGTGTAGACCTTGAGCACCTGATCTGCTGAGCCATACTTTTAGCACCTTTCTTCCCCTTTTTAATCCCAGTAAATATGTATCTATACCTATGTATTTATCTACCTCTATACCTATCTCTACAGATATGAATTACTACTTACTGCTTCTAGGGCTGGATGGGCTGAACAGGTGTTTCAGGGATCTGTAAACATTAGGTCTGACTGACTCTAATCCTCCGAGTACTAATGAATTATTGTTAATTTATGGGGTTAATTTAAAGCTCTGGATCAACCACGACTTCAAGGGCAGTGGCAGTGAGACAGAAGATACAGGGAAAACTTACCTCATCTGTGCTCCACTTAGAAACTTTACTGGCTGGGATCCCAGCTACACTTGGAAGGAGCTTGCTCTGCTGTTCCCAGCGCAACGGTAGGCCAGGGATTTGCAACTTGGAAGACACAATAACTGGTTGAGAAAGAAGCCTCTGTGTGTTGGGTTCTTCAATATCTTCAACAACAGGAAGCAACAAACAAGCATTAAATCCCTTCATCAGTGATAAGATCAGTCACAGTAAAAGCATGTTCCTTTCTATGGATATATGAGGGCCTCCCTGCACAAGCTGTAGTTTTGCTTCCAGTAGTATGACTGGGATTAGATTGGCTCTACATAAACATAACTACTCTTACATGGAAGAAATATCTTCCAACACAACACAATTCTATGCCAACAGAACTGTTGGCATACCACACCACAGTTCAAATAATTTGAAATATTTTGATATAATAAATGACACCCACATTTAATAGTTGTACAGCAGTACAAGAACTAACTTACTTCCAGGGTTGAGCTGCTATAACTTCATCAAAAGCAGCACTGCACTGCTACAAAATTCCAAGTGAATCAGTTGTACAGTTCCAGCCCACACAACGTTTATGCCTCATCCACAACAAAATGTTTATCAGTTCTTCTGACAAAAAAACACAAATGTCTGCAAATTTCCTGCTCCCACTTCAACTGAATTTTTTATTTGGAAAATAACATTTAACTCCTCCGTACTGCTATGGGGTTTTTTGCAAGGTCATTTCCCTTTTTATCTCACCTACCCATAATGGAAGGAATAAGCTCCCATGCCACTGGCCTCAAAGTTAACGAGCCAGTGGGAAGGTGGCTTCAGCCACATGCTGCTGTTGCTGCTGCTGTCTGGAGAGCAGCAGCAGTTGCAGATGTGTGTAGGAGGAAAGAGTGAAGAGGCATGCCTTGAATGATGTCAAACTGCCTAAGACATCTACATTCATTGTGATCCATTGCAAATGCAAAAGCAACATGCCTGCTATGAACTCAGGCCTGAATGCTTCTCAATTGCCGAGTAAAATTGTGGACAACCTCTGGAATTAATTTCTGAATTAAACAGCCAACAAAGAACCAGTGCCTAATATTCTTTACTACCATGGCTTCATGCAATCACACACAAATCCCTGTGCTATTTCTGTTTGGATTGCTCACTTTATTACAGCTCCAATATATTTCCATTTTTGGGAAGTTGCTATTATTCACAGTTCTCCCTGTCCTTACTGTTCTAGTTTTCATACATTTGTGCCCAACAACTAGGGCACAAATTCCTGTTATAGATTTTTGCCAGCACATTGGGACTGGCCTAGAATGTATAATGTGGCCAATATAGGATGTGATTACATTTGCCTGTGTTGTCTGCTCCTCCAGCTTAAGTTTTTGTTATTTTCAAGACTTATCCTCCTTTTATAAAAATGTCGATGTATTGGGTCTGGCTGAGATGGAGTTAACTTTTCCTATAGCAGCCCCCATAGTGCTGTGCTTTGTACTGGTAGTTAGAAAGGTGTTGATAACACACCAGTGTTTTGGTTACTGCTGAGCAGTGCTCTCACAGCTTCAAGGCTCTCTCCAATACTCATCCTCCAACCCAGTAGGCTGAGGGTTGGGCAAGATCTTGGGATTGGACATAGCCAGGACAGCTGACTCAAACTGACCAAAGGAATATTCCATACCATATGACATCTGCTCAGAAATAAAAGCTAACAGAAAGGAGGAGGAGGGGGAGCATTTGTTATTATGACGTTTGCCTTCTGGAGCAACCGCTATGTGTACTGAAGCCCTACTTCCTGGGAAGTGGCTGGACATTGCCTGCAGATGGAAAGTACAGAATAAATCTTTCGTTTTCCTTTGTTTTTGCGTTATTAAACTGCCTTTATCTTGACCCACAGGGTGGTTCCAATCTTATTTTTTCTTCTCTTCCCATCCTGTTGAGGACAGGAGTGATAAAGCAGCTTGGTGGGCACCTGGCATCCAGTTAAAGTAAACCCACCACAGTCTATTATTCAGAAGTTTACTCTTATGCCATTTCATCAGTATTTGCAGTCCACTGATTAAATTTTTAAATAGAATCCTTATTTTCTTCCTAACATCATACTCTTACTCTTGGAAGTGAGTTCCCTAAATGCCTGTTTACACTTCATTGTTGTTCTTCAACGTTCCTTACAGCTTCTACTACTACTAAAAATCTCAGTGAGAAAAGAGTCTTGTAAGGCAGCAAGCATGCTGAAGGTAAAGTCTATTTTACCAAACAGTACCTTTCTCTCTGTTCCCTTGAATCCCCTCCCCATCCTTATCCTCTGATTTTTTATTTCTAAAATAAGGTCTCTTAAGAGTTGAAAATATAAGTATTTAGTGCTTTTTTTTTTCCACTCATAAAACATGCAATACATTGATACTGTAACACAAATGGTAGACGACAATACTGTGTGAAGAAAATTCCACGCAAATTGCTCTCCATTTTCGCATGCTTAAACATGTATACATAAGAGCATATAGGTACATGCATAGTGAGTAGCAGCAATGACAGCTAAGGTTACCTATCTATCCCAAATGTCTTTATTTTCAATAGTTTACAGCTGTGTCAAATCCTAACAACTCCACACAAAAAATCTATGCTGGGCAACTGTTCATGCTGTGTTCTTTTGGAAAACTTCAAGCAAACACAGGTCAGCTGGTTATGAATGAGGTCAGCAGAAAATAAGTTCACTAACATGACACTGCATAATGCTAAACCTAGTTCTCTATCTATTCATATTCAAGAGCTCTATTTACTGACACGGAAAGGAATTCCATGCCTAATGCCTTTGAGAATGTGGGTGAAAATGCCTCTGCTTCTCACTCAGTGTCATATCTGCCTCACAGGTAAGATGAACAGCACAAAAGGAGCATGTAGAGTGCAAATTTACCCAACTACATGGAGAAAAAGAAAAAAGTCCCCAATCCTGCAGCAAGTATAACCACATCCCTGACAAAAACAAATTTAGGTTTAGTGTGGGTAACTTCTTGCAAAAGACAGTGCAAAGCACAGTATTTTGGCTATAATCTATGTAATATCAGACATTGGAAAGTTCTCCCTACTCTCATGCTCTGATATTCCTCACTCTGATTCCCAAAGAAAGGCAATCTCTGTGGGCCAGAGAAAATATCTGATGTACTGTGGACTTTTGCTGCCTTGTTATCCTTCTCCCTGAACCGTATCTCCCTTAATTCATCTCTATCTTCTTAGTGAGCTACCTTTCAACAAAATATAAACTAATGTTTCAAAGAAGTTAAATGGCAAACATTTCCTAGCATTAACAAGAGACTATTAACACTGTTCATTTCCTCCTGCACATTCTAGCTCCTAGCATGTATCAGGTTTCTAAGCACAGGATTTATGTCTGTAAAAAAAAAAACAAAAAACCAAAAACACTATGAAGGAGCTGTGATTTCAGTTTAGTTCTTTAGCTCCAAATAATCCTTCTCCAAAAAAGGGAAGATAGCAGCACACATTTTATAAAGCATCAGTAGAGAGCTGGACAAGTGAGTATGGCAAAAATAGGCTGAAGAATAATAATGTAAGTGCATGTAGAAAATATAGGACAACAAGAACAGGTGCCAGTAGTCACAGCTCACAAAAGTCTGCACAACTGCAATTATTTTAGCTTGAGCTTTCCATGACTATAATAGCAAGAACTCAATGATCCATTTCCATCCTGAAAATCATTATGGCACATTTAAAAAAATAATGACATGAAATTATGTGTATAAGAGGTAAAAAGGATAACTTTTCTAGTTTTATAAATGTAAATATTCAAGACCCCGCACAGAAATGCATCCTAAGTAGTAAGTAGAGCTTGTTGGTGAAACTTTATCCAAAGTCTATTCTGCTAAACTCAAAAAGCTTCACAAAATCAGGCCAGGCTTCTTAGAATAGAAGAACTGCAGACAATTTAAAATGTTCCAAACTATATGAATTCGAATTTTTTTGCATTGTGTTACATAATACAAAGTCAACATCAAAACAGTACGTTCCCATTCCACTGAAACAAAATACTTCAAATTACCAAAAACCTCTCATTCTTTCATCTGCTTTAGAGATTCTTCTTTTAATGCTTCGTTTTCTCCAGAATTCTGAACACCATATTTCAAAACACTTTTAACAACCTGGATTTTTTTACATCTTTTGCACAGCTCTTGTAATAGATGGAATCTTCCATATTTCACACACTCTTCAGAGTGCCTCTTAGATCTATCTGAAAAGTGCTGACAGACAAATGGTGTTTTAAGATTAAAAAAAAATGTATTGGAGGTTAGCAATTAAAAATAGTAATAAAAATATTAGTTTTATCTTTATGCAATGCTCTACTAGTCTAGAAGAATTTCCAGGATTTTATGATTATGAGCTCACTTAAAAGGTAAGAAATGTAGCCCTTAAAGAACCACAGTACCTCAAGTCTCAAGATTTCTGATAAAAGCCTTACAAATTTTGTGTTGCACAACAAATTGATGAAGAAAAAAAAATCTAAAAAATTAAATTATAAAATTAAGACATTTAGCTTCTCATTGAACTTGCACAAGTTAATGAAATTATTGCAGCAAAAGCTGTACTGAAACAATGCACTGCCTCAGTTCAATCACTAAACAGCCTAACATACTAAGTTTCACACAAAATCATTATCAAATGTAAGACTGTGACGTTCTGGATTTGTGCTGTATTCTTTCTAAACAATGAGGATAAAAAGGAATAATGAACAGCTACCTCAATCTATCCAACTGGATCAGTGAAGAACCAAGAGACTCTAGATCCCTCCAAGTCTTTCCTTCCCAAATTCCTTCAACCTTTCTTCATGTCAAGTCCTTCAGCCACCTAATCATCTTGGTGGCCCCTCCACTGGACTGTCTCCAGTTTTTCAGTGAAGTAAAAAGTTTAGCCATCCCTCTGTAACATGCATGAAGAAGAAAGGGCCTGTTCTGCATATGGGCTGCTGGAAAGTATTAGACTGAACAGACTGAGGTTGGACTGTGTAAGTCACCTTAACTCTTCAATATGCCTGTAAAGTGTAAATGCTTTAACTTTCTTTCAATACACTTTTGAAGCAATAACTGAATGTTACACCTTCACAGCTCAGATCAATTTACTGATTTGTAAAAGTCGGTGCAAAAATATTCTTGAAATAAAACTTTTTATACTAGTATTCATTTTGCACCCATCTTGGTAACTACGATAAAGCTCTTGGCAAAGCATTTGATGATTACAAGACAAGAAAACACAGTGCTAAAAGTGTTGCTGTCAAGAAGTTTTTGGACACAAATAGTGAACGTAGAAAATAAGTAGCAATGAAATTTCATTAAGAATTTCAAGGAATATCACACTTTAGTTCTGCCGATTTTAATATGAAACAAAGGAAGTACTGCCAATTTACCTTTAATTTCATTTGAAGTGAGCAGCTTATTTTCTGTCTCCTCTTCCTCACACTCTTTGTTCTTTATGGGGTCCTTTGTCTGTAGTGCTCCACTGGGGAAAAGAAGATGTTCATTTTTTATTAATACATCATAAAAATCACTAAGCATGATGACATGTATTGTTACCAATGCTATTAACACACCGGAATTCCAACACAAAAGATGTTGTATCATCATAAAATAAAATAAGAGAGGATTTAATTTCTGACTTACACAGATAGCATGACTACTGACATGAATTTTGCAATAAAGGTTCAAGAGTAGTGTAAACTAAAACTACGTAAATCATATTGACACAGTTGACTTCCTAACTGAAACTGGAAAATATTAAAATAAAGGCAGCGGATGTGTCCACGGCAGAAGATGGGAAGAGTGAAGAACATATTACAGCTGCATTTCATACACAACCTTCCTGGTTATTCAGGCCATTTTCAGGAGCTGTCTGAAAGAGCATCTATTCCTTTTTCTCGGCCCAACTTTCACCTCCACCCTATCCCGACTTCTGTACTATACTGATACACAGTTGTGCAACTGTTAATGATCTCACTGAAGATATCTGTATTATTTTGTTACTGGTTTTGCATTACTTCTTATCCAGAAGAGCCACTCTGCCTGCTGCCTGTGGGTGCTCCCTCAATTTATACATTAAATACTATGTATACTATTAAAAACAAGTAAGCATTTGGGGATAAATCAGCTAGGAGCTGCAAGCTCACTGATAACAACAGAAACACATTTAACACACTATTAATGGTGCAAAACGAACACAACAAATTGGAAAATCCAGCCTTTGTAGTATGGTAGGACACAAATAATAACAGTACGACAAGCAATGTCAGTGGAATGGATAGAGCAGGCACGCCTTCTTGTGCCAAAAGGACTTCTCCACAGTATCTTTCTCAGAAATGTCATCTCCATTTATTTACTTCAAAAATATTTTCCTAGACTCCACAAACACAGAGAACTTCTAAAGTAAGATCTTAAAAAGTAGTGCAATGAATTCCAAAGCTGTGATTACTATAATTCAATGTAAGGAACAGAGACCACCAAACCTGTGAGGAAACATGTAGCTTCCTGTTTTTTTGAGGACAATTTTCATAGTGACATACATCCAGAAATTTTATCTCAGTGGTTAAATACAAGATAGTATCATGAATTTAAGTTTTTGGAGAAGGAGTTGGAAGATAAACTGAATTTTCTATTAAGAGGTAGTACTGTTTGATTCCCAAGCCTGAGTGTACACCTTCCTTAACTGTAAATATTTCCAAAGTGGAACTCCTATTACAGTGAAATTCTTTTGCTAGTCTGAAGATAGTATAAAGATACTTTCAAATTAATATGCTATAGGTATGTAATTTTTATATTTAATTTTAATCTCTGAACATTCCAATGGGACAGACTGCAGTTTTTACACGCAGTTTTGCAAACAAAAATTTTCTAGTACAGTTGTTTATATACACAGATACCTCTTACTAGTTAAAATAAATAAATAAAAGGAGTAAGTACAACTGGAAATTAGTTGGGTACCACTCAGATGTGACAAAACAAAATAAATCTTATGGCTGGCTTTGTATGTGGTTGGTTCCTCAATCAAGGACTTCTATGAAACAAAAGACTACCTGGAATATGAAGGTATACACAATTGTACTGAAGTCAAACATAATTAAATCCACACCACAAGCTCAGCAGCTAAAGAGCACACAAGTATACATATCTATGTCTTCAATTATGCATGTGCTCTTTGAATATACATCTAAAAAGATCCACTGGGTATTGCAATAACCAGATGCTCAATATTTTATAACTCTAGCAGTTCAAATATACCTAATGTAGTGAACACTATTTTTCATGCCTTTTTCAAAGGAAGTTTATTCAACTAAAAATCCTTTCTGACTATGCTGGATACATAAAGAAAGCTGGATGATAAAATGCAGATAGTCATCAGTGTATTAAAATAGTTCAAATACAAACTACAAAGCCTCTGGGTAATTCAAAGTTGGCACGGGGATGTTATTCTCTGAATGAAAATGACTCAATACAGTGAAAAGATAGTGCACATATCACTTATTTTAGGTCTTCATAAAGATAATATTTGTACATAAACAATAACGTACTTGTACACGGAGGTAGGGAAGAAGGATCTCAACTTCCAATAATTTACTTTTCTTGTAGGATTTTTCCTCTCCTCTCTGATACGCATTTCTTTTCTCTTAAATACACTGTGACACTCCATTCCTCCCTATTTCCAATATAAAGATAGCCGAAGAATTTACATCTCCCTTCTAACTGCTTCCAAGAGTTCCACAGACAAACCACTGAACTGCATTGCCTGTGAATTTGCATTTTAAACTGGTCTCCAACCAACCCATACTTTGAAAGGAACTGGTAAGTTACCCAGGTGCCTTCTTTTCTTTCACATCACATAACAGGGGCTTCTTGCACGGAGATTTACTTTCTGCATCTTCCTGCTTAGTTGTTTCTGGTAGAGTTTTCCCAGATGATCTATTGTGAGCTGAAGATTTCATACCTACGTGACCAGGGCTGGGGCATCTTCTGTCACTGTTTAAAACAAATTAACAAAATGTTTAAAACTGAAAGCAGCTCAGTTGCTGTTCAACTTAATTTTCTCTGTGGGCAAAGAGTCATTAGTGTAATACAAGGGGTTTTTTTGTTTCAAGAAATATACAGAAGTCTCTTACTTGCCACCAACAAAATTGTATACCTGGGACTTTCAGAAATCACAATACAGAACTCTCTTCCCCATGAAATCAAACATTTCAGCAATTCAACAGGAACAGAATTTGCCCAATGTCAATTTTTATAATAAGCTATGCACTTTGAATATTTGTAACACAAGAAAACTTTAAAGCAGCATTTTCCTCCTAACCCTTCTTTCCCTTTCACAATATACCATTATGCAGTCAGGACCCTTTAAAGATGTTACGCAGTCTCTCAATTGAAAAATGAAAAAAATAGCACTTGACACAGTCCCTGCCACAGAGAACACTGCTCAAACTGTTACTGGTTTCACTGGGACAGTTCCCCAGGGTTCCTATCAGAGGGTAATTAAGTCACTTCAGATTTACTATAACCCTGCACGTTTAAGAACAATCTAACCAGGCAGCACTCTTTGACAGCTGAATAGTTCGGTTTTTAAAGCATGAAGCTGAAACTTTCTCTGAGAATGCAATTTAAAATACCATCTATTGAAAATACATGGTCATTACAGTGAGAATTGGAAATTTTCACTACAAATGTTCACACACACTTCTTTTCTTTTCCTTCTTAAATTCTCTATGTATCCCCACAGCCCAGAAAAAGCACTGGAGTTGGTGCCCACAACTGCTGACAGGAAATCACCATCTTGGTATCGCATCCCTTTGCTTTTTCTCAGTGCTCCTGTTAGAAGCTTCAGCTACAGATTTTAGGATAGTTCCTTCAAAACTCACTCCCAGTAATTTGATTCCCCACTTCAACAGTAACACAGAATTCACAGTGTCTATTCTTCAAAGAGCAACGTTAATTTACAGTCATGTCAATAAGGCCACCCCAGTGAACAAAAGAAACACAAATACATCATTTTCTTAAGTGAAACCAACTGGCAAGCAATCCATTTTATATGCCAATGAACCACTCAGTAGTCTAGACAGTTACACTGAAGATGAAACCGAATTCTTTTTAAATCATACACAGTAAAATCAGTACTGGCTTTTGAGAGCTCGGTAACCCTACTGATGAGTGCTGATGAAACCATTTCTTCCTTGTAAATGAAAATGCAGATAAATGGGCAGGCCTTTCTGAAAACATACTCAGCCACTACACAGCTACAAATCACATTGCAGAACACTGAAATAAAGTACTGCTGTTAGTCACAGACACAGCTTCAACTGTAATTACTTGATTACAGGAGAGGTGGATCTTTCACTTGCTTCCACTTTTCTGTTTCTGGGGACAGGGCTGGCTGCAGGCATCTCCCCACTCAACCGGTCAGGTAAGAGGGTTTCTTTGTTCAGGTTCATCTCTGAATACGGGCAGCTGGCTGCACTAGAAGTTGAAGAAGAGAAATACCTCCTTATTCTCAGACACTTTACTGACTTCACTTAGTTCAAATGAAATGACATCAGAGACCAGTTTTCTAGAAACAGATGCAATCAATTAATAAAAAGATTAGAAAAAATGCAGTAAGTAGTCATACTTTAAAATGTTAATAAATCCACTGATTAAAAACTTGAATGTCTTCTGCATTTCCTTTTGACAAAAACTTATGTAACACAAGCTGTATTAATTTGTATTACAGCATACATTCTGGAAAATTGCTTGATAAATGTTTAGTCTGCTCTTTCATAACTTTAGTGGTATTTTACACATAATGTAGAGGTTGCTTTTCACTATACCCACCTCTCTCCAAACAAAATCATACTTCCACGGTTATTTTTCCTGCAAAGGAGGGTATTTCTATTATGTAATGCCCACACAGAAGCTGCACTGCAAGGTCACAGCATGAGGAATGGTGCACACCCTCTTACTGCAGTGAATGCCCCATCTTTGTAAATGCCATTCTGTGATATTCCATTGAAAGACTGTGATATTTTCAGTCTTTCCTATCACTCAACACTCCTTATTTCACTACACTCCAACTAAAGAGAGAATTTGACATTGTGCTTTGATAATGACTTGTAAATATTACTCTAACAAATGGAAAGTCAGACCTCCTACAAGAGGTAGGAAAGGGAAGAACATAAAACACACTAGGCTGAACTAGGATGTTGTCTTTAGAAGAATGCAACGTAATGTCCAATTGGTCAGCAGGCTACATACTCACACTTCAAAGATAATATCCCAGATTCTGAAAGGTATGTACTTGCCACAACAGTGAATGAGAACATGCTCAGTTCTTAAATCCTTAAGATACAGGAGAGGCTGTACTAAACTTATTGCTCTATTTGTGGTTCATGAGCCATGACACTAACTATGATCTATAATTATGTCTTCTTACTCACCTGTATTATTACAAGGACCTTGACAATGGTAAAATGTAAAAAATTCATGTCCTGGGATTTTGTTGATTTTCTTTTCAAGAATATAACTATCTGCCTTTCCATAAACTACTGCAACGTTGCATTTGTTTCACTGATTGTTCCATGCATGATTTCCAAACAGAACTGACTAATGTAAACAAGTCTACCTTGCCAGCCATACGCCCTGCCACCTCCACACTACAAAAACTACACAGAAAACCAATAGATTTAATTCTCATGTTCATTTTACAAAGCCTAGAATAAAAAAAAGGCCATTTATTCACAATACGCTGTACATTCTTCTTAACTGATGAAGTTTTGGATTAAAAGTGTGTATGAATCAACTCCTATCATGAGATTGGATCTGTATTAGTAATCTAATTTAGGTCTCACTAATATAAACAAACAGTTGGTGGAAATTTACATTTCCCTCAGCACTAGTATACAAGGAGAAAATTCCTTAAGGCCACACAGGCCACTTCAGTCAGTCCTTGCTGGGGTTATCAACACAGGAGTTCAACAGCATGTCTGATTTTGTCAGCTGGTTCATTTCAAAACAAGACAGTATCAACCTTATTTTTTCTTTTTAATCCTTGTATAGCTGTGCTGAACTTGAATTATGGAGGAAAAACATGTCAGCAGAATATGATTTCTGCTTTTCTAATCAAGATGAGATCCCCGTTTAAGGCTATTCCAAGCAGATGGTGTTCCCCAGCAGCCTGTACAGTGTTTTCAAGGGTCACCCAGCCATCCATCCCCTACAGGACAGTTCTACACAGGACAGTTATCTTTGCCTTCTTCTGAAGAACTGTGTGGTACTTACAGCATCTTCTCTGAGATACAGAAGTTTTTTGCCATGAGAACCTTCATACTAGAAGTTTACATAGCATAATCAGATAAAGCCAAAGGGGTGGCTGGACTGTAAAGCACTACCCTTGGAATAGGGTATTATTTTGTTAATGAAAATGCTTTAAAGACTATCGGAACAGAATATACAAAGAAAAATTTAACTTGGACCATTTAACTTTTATCTCCAATTTCTCTTAAACAGAATTTGGCATTTCATTTTAGATTTATTTATATACCTCCACTTAAATTTTTCAACCTACTGGTTTTGTCTATTTTAGGACTAGCTTCTGCCAGATGTCTTAAAAGAACAAAAAAACATAAACTGAAAGATAAGGAAGAAAAGAGGAACAATAGGGAAGAGGGAAAGTTGTTTTATATTCTCAATTCTTTATATTGCTGCATCTATCACAATGCTGTCTTTTTTCCCTTTCAAATGAACTACAAGATGAAAGATACAGACTTCTATTCAGAAAAAGGTTTTAAGGAGCCAGTGCTAGTGGGATTTAAGTTCTTGCTGTGACAAACTCACACCACTGTGATGAAATACAGTTATTAAGAAATTCAGGAATATATTGATTCATCTCAGTTCTGCCATTGCTATAAGGCAAAGCGCGTAGTCTATTTTTGGCTTCCCAAGCTCACAGGGGTGTTTTGAGGCTTAGTGTTTTTAAGCAGTTAAAGGGTTGTCTCAAGGAAACACCAAACACTACCAACGTGGTATTTAACTTTAGTTATGTATTATTGAAAAAGCCTCACACCACAATGAAATCTGACAAACACAAGACCTGCTGGAGATTAAATTATATTACCAACACCATTAATGTTTTAAGCTAAGAAACAAGAAAAAGCCTCAGAATTCAGTCCTTCATTAGAACTTGCCTGCTCATATACTGCCTTTTCCTTTAGTATCTTCTGGAAAAACAGAAGCTGAATAACAATTTCAGTCAACAACAGTCATAATATTAACGATGCTTTAGAACACTGGATTCGGATAAGTTTTCCTTTGTAATTAATAATTCGAGTTGCTGTATAATTTTTTAAAAACTCCTTGATAGTCCTTTGATTTTACTATTACTTAGGGCAACAAAAAGAACCCTCATGGTTTCCACTGTTGGCTTTGTTTCAACAAAACACAGCATGAATGAACCTGTGTATGAGTTACATGGCTTCAGATCAATCAGTAAATCCTCCCGAATCTCAATGCCTACAGCATTCAGTTCAGTTTAATTTGTCTACTACAAAGAATGAAAAAATTAATCTTGTTATTCTTACATAATAGAAGTATTTGATTGTGTCCTGGTTTTTAGCTGAGAGAGCTGGGTTTCTTTTTAGTAGCTAGAATAGCACTGTGATTTGGTTCCAGCCTGGGATTTGTTATGAGAGAGACACTGAGAACATGCCGATGTTTTCATTTTTGTCACTGGAAGTGAAGGACTTCGTGTTTTGTTAGTCTACAAGTGCATGATCTAAGAGAGGTGAGGAATATTTAAATTAATAAGCTAAACTGGCATTTGGATATGCCAATGGGATATTTCATATCAGATAACTCTTGCTCTCTCTGACTTCCACTTGGGCTCTTGCTCTTCTGGGATTGTGGTTTTGGTTCGGGATTGTTGCTCCTCCAGGATCATTATCTGGGAATGGGCCGGGCTTGGTCGGTGAGTAGTGAACAACTGCACTGTGCATCACTCATTTGCATAACTTATTACTATAACTATTATTATTATTTTAATATCATTATTATTTTAAGTTTTATTTTATTTCAATTTTTAAATGGTTCTTATCTCAACCTATGAATCTCCTTACCCCTGCCCCTAGTTCTCTCCCCCATCCCCTGGGGGGTGGGGGTGTGTGGAGTGAGTGAACAGCTGTGTTTGGCTGCTAGCCATGAGCTAGCCAGGTGAAACCACCATAGATTTATACAGGGCCATAGGTTTTACAGTCAACTCATCTCAAGGGCTCATAGGTCTTGATGTTTAAGTTATCTACTTTGAAATTAGGATTTTTAACTCTTCTGTCAATGCAAACTTGGATTTCTGCTCCAGCTTGCAGTTCGTCATACCACACTATTTTGAAGACAGAAGTTCAGAAACCAGTTTCCAAAACGATCAGATGTCCTTGACTTGTCGGTAACAAGGTCTGCCAGAGGCACAGGGAGCACAGCAAGAAGCAGAAGCAGCAGCAGGTACCCAATCTGAAACCTCTACTATACATCTGACAGGGCTATACACCCTCCAGCGCTGCTTCACAACTTTGAAACCAGTCCAACACAAAGATACTCAATTATCATCTGAGCTGCTTCAGTAGGCTCAACCCATGTTTCAGTAAACAAATATTCATATTAACATCAACAGACCCCCCCAGCACAGGAGCGTAATCAGCCACCTCTAAATGCTGAAGGACCAACACAGCACAGCGATTAGCTGTCTGCTGTACACTTTGTATCCTACTGAAGTGGCAGGAGAGCAGTTGGCAACACACATGTTCATAGCGCAGTTTTCTGAGGAAAGGGAGCCACTGTTTCCAGAGTCCTGCAGAGTTCTGAGTAAAAACTGAGCATTAGAATAAGCTTCTGTTTTTATCGAATCAGTAAAGAATCAATAAAAGAAAAACCCAGTGCTGGTATACTTCTTGTATACCATTCTAAAGAATTCCTGGGATTTGCAAGTCAACAGAGGTTTTACATGATCAGCCCCTTCTGTCCGATGGAACAGAAGTATCAAGACAGCACACCCCATTTGTGGTTATTTTGCAACTGCTCTTCTATCACTCTCAAAATCTATCTCTATGTAGGGTTACACACGTATCTTTTTTTCTCTAAAGTTCAAGGGTAATAGGATAAACTGGACTACTGATGGGTGGGCATGGACCTTAGTCTTCTCCAGACATCTGGAGATGCTCCTATCTTCTAGCAGTATGCAAAGTTTGTGAAGTACAGAGTCCAACTGGACTACTCAGCCTCAGCTACACCTAACATCAGAAGTGAACATAAGCCAGGATTCTCTCTTAACCTGAAGAATAGGAGTAAAGTGGTACTATTTTTGGTAAGAGAAAGTTAATACTACAGTATTTTTAAATAGAAATTATTAGTCTTTATGACTGTAAAGCACTACTCTTGAAATGGGGTATTTCTTTGTTAATGAAAATGTTTTCATTTTAGTTAAAACATTATTATAACTTTTAATATTAACTTTTGGTAAGAGAAAGTAAATACTACGGTAATTTTAATATAGATTATTAGTCTCTATGACTGCCTGGAATATTTTGCAAACCTGTGTGAAGCTACAGACAAGTTTCCTGGTTTAGCTGTACTGGTTGGAAATGTTACCAACCCCAGCTCCTCATTGCCTTTCAGGTGCAGGTTACTGCCGAGTACTGCCAAGGAATGAGGTTGTATGGCAGCCCCAGGAAAACTCACCCAGATCTGCTCAAAATATCTTCCTTGATGGGTTAAACAAATAAACTGGGCTAACTCATGGATTAGACTTAGACCAGCCTATGTCCAGATGATCGCATCTGCTGAGAGTCCTATGTGATGAGTAAGAAACCTCCAGCAAAAAGGTCCTAGGGGATGTATTGGTTTTTTCTGCTAGATTTTTGTTAAGTGATGTCTTTATTTCAGTTGACTTTATCAAAACATTTTTAACTAGTCTGGAAACAAGTGATACAAATGTTCTCTTTCACAATTTTCAACACATGTTTATCATCAAAGTACTCTTAGGAGAAAGCCGCTTCAACAGTCTGAACTTGACTCAAGAGTAGCTTGTAACGGATTTGACTGGGGCCAATGACCCTACATAAAAGATAAAATGCAACTTGAGACTGGCATCAAAATCAGATGGGAATTAATTCAGCAGACACTGAACAAACAGATGCGACATCCTGCTGAGCTGAAGTTTCTCACATTTCTGCACTGCAGTTCTCTTACAACACAGCCTCCACCTTGGCACATTCAGTTCACTTCAACTTACATATAACGCATGTAAAGCTTCTGGTAAAAATCTTTATTTATGAAGAGTTGACCTGAAACACTAATGCTCTGTTTATAACTGACCACTTTGCATTACTGTTTGAACTTGAAAATTGTTGCATGCATTAAAGGTACAATTCACAAACACAAATATGAGCATACAATTCACAAACATATATATGCAGGCAATATGCATAATGCTACCAACCTGAACATCAGTGTCAGTTTCAACTGTGCAGCTCAAAGCCCTAGATTAACTGGTGTTAATGCTAAGTCCTTATTAAAATCAACTTTTCCAAAAAGTAAATGCTTTACCCTCACTACATAAGTAATCACTGAGGCTTTCATCTGGTTCCTAAGAAACAAGCTCTCAAAATTATTTCAGAACTACTTAGCATTTTAAATTACCATCTTTTCTGCATACAGGCATTTATGCTGTAGATAGAAGTTGTACCTCATCATGAAAAAAAAAAAAAAAAAAAGATAAGCATAGTTAAATACATTTCAAGGTTGCCAAGATAAAAGAGCCAAGGGACTGCTACCTGACGTGAATAATTACACCAATTTAAAAATGTCTTTGTTAATTCAGGAGAAAATTGATGATACAGTGTTAGAATTTTTGGGGTGACTTGGACCCTCAAATCTTTAGACTCCAGATAAATAACAAATCTCATTATTTTCCTCAGAAATACTCAAAAAAAAAAACCAAACCACAATACCAGCACATAGGGCAAAACAATACAGTTACTGAATAAGATACTTAACAGTGTTAATTTAATTGCTATGAAACAGCAAATACCTGTCTTATGATCAACAAAATCTCTTTGGTTATATTTTTATCCCCAAAACTATCAGTTAATGTGCAAATAATAGGACTGCTAATACCATAGTAAAAATACAACACAATAGAGTGCCATGAGTTTATTTCTTTTCTTAATATTCAGGATGAGTAAGTATAACAACTTTAAATGCCACAGCAAATCCAGTTATAAAAACAAAGGCTACATGAATTAACTAGACACATAGCTCTTACTCATCCCTTCCCTGTGAAACATTAGAAGTTTTAGTGATGAAGTTTACTTAGAGAGATCATAAATTAAAAACTTTTCTGACACATTCACTTATGGGGTGGTTTTTTGTTTTTTTGTGGAGTTTTTTTGTTTGGTTGGGTTTTTTTTAGGTTTCAGCCTTGGGCTAAGAATGGGTCCATTCACCTGAACCTAAGTAACTGAGATGGCATATGGTAAGGAAGAGAATACTCTGAATTGGAAGTCATTGCTGTACAGATCATGCACATTAATAAATCACACAAGACTCAGCCTACTCGAATATGAAATAAAACAGATTTCAGCTAAACAACCAGGAAGCTTTTTAGGCAAGTTTGGTCTACTTCATGTTTACAGTGGGCTAAGAACACGAATGCAGCAGGTTACCATATGCTAACTAAAAGATGGTAACCTCTTAAGTACTAATTCAACTGTTTAAGGAGTTTTCCTACTGATTGAGTTCAACAAAGGTTCTCAAAAAGGAAGGTAGAAAAAATGAAAAAAAAAAGGAAAGAAAAAAAACACAGATAGAAAAAGGCAGAAGGAAAAGGGTGAGAACAATCTGAAAGACTGCAATGTGGCATACTGTGTCACATCACAGTTCATAGTAAAGCAGGTTTTGTCACTGGAGCTATCCTAGCCACATCACTTCCTGGAGATAAAGCTTGTACTACCATCAGGAGTTCTTCTGCCTCCAAACACAAACACAATGCCTCTGCTCTAGATAGGAAAGAAATACTTGCAGCAAAAGATACCTTTTGCACATTAAACTTTTAAATGCACAGTGAGTTTTGTTGGCAGTTATCCTTGTTAGGGATGAGCCAAGGCTTCAACCAGTGCTGATACACCATCAAAACCTTGTAGCATAACGCCGGCCAAGAGAACATAATTTTGCCACCAAAAATATAAAGATATTGCAGAGTTAACTCTTGGATCATGGTAGTTTAATAATATACTTAAAAAAACATGACTAGACAAATTACCAAAGAGCAATCCTCTAGCCATAAAAGAGCAGAAAGTACTTTGAGGATCATATTAACTGTGTAATGGAAAAAATCCAAAAAAACTTCTTGAAACCCTAATTTGCAAAAGGTTATATAGGATGATAATTATGATACTGCATTCTCAACATGTTACATTAATTGCATATCCCTTATATAGTCAGAATACACTTCATATTGTAAATATTTTTAAAATAATACATTCTCGACTTAATAAATGTTTCCCATTTATTCTGTCATTGTCTCTCCATGCCTTGCCGCCCCCCCTTTCCATTCTCCCATGCTACTGTTCTCCCTATGACAACTCTCCTCCAGGAGAGCTTGGTGTGTTCAACAAAAGGATCTTTAGAAACTCTAGGTACAAACAGCGAGTTGTTCAGGCTGTCATTTGGGAACACATGAATTAGAATTTCCTTCTTAGTATTTTCCCAAGCCAACAAGTAAATCCTCATCCCTACCAACCAAGTAGAACAAAAACATCCAAGCCATAATAAAATTAGTGGCCTTGTAATTCAAAAGGTTCAAAAGTTACTGCTTTATACATATCTGTACCATTTTGCAATCTGAACAGCAAGCCAAGGAATCCTCACAGGAACAAAAGACAGACTAGATGAATCCATCAATTTTCACAAAAAATGATGTTCAACAAATCTTATCTCGGCACACCCTAGTGAAATGAAGTTACAGATTGCTAATGTTTACTTCAGCATGCTCACCATGGCAACTGAAATCATTGCATATTTAGGTTTACAAGATTTCATTTTTTTTTCCAGCTTGGATCTGTTTTCTTGTGAACAATTAAAAAAACCATGTGCACACATCACTCAACTGAAATAATAAAATTACACTTTCATAGCACATACCTATGATGGCCGATATGTCTTGCTCTTTTAATATGCCCAACTCCTTTACATCCTGCTGTGGGACACCCTCCATTCTCTAAAGCTTCCACCAGTTCCAAGGGACCTGTATGTCAGGGGAAGTTACGTATGAGATTAAAAAAAAGTATCTAATCTTTGCATGTTATATAAATGTGCAGGAATATCAGAGTATCACAGCAAACATGAAGAAGAAATAAGTAAACAAAAGCTAATTGTAAAGTACTTTAAAATGCATTCTGCAAAAACATGATGGAGATTCAAACAACCTAATCCACTGGAGAAATAATTTTATTCTGTGTGAGTAAATCTCTACAGGAGAGCTACATCTATATAAAGAATACAAATCTTGGAGGAACTGTATGACTTCAAATTTCTCTCCTACTAACTACCTGTAGTTGGAACCTGGAAGTTTTGCAAGAGCACAGACAAAGTTACCCTGCTGTTCCTAAAGACAGGGAACTGTTTGTAATGGGCACTGACCTTCTCCATTTTTAGCTCAAGTTTTCCAGTGAACAAGATGTGAAAACAAAGGCTGAAAATACTACTAAAAAGAACAAGCCATCAGGAGATTTTTGACATTCTTGCTTATCTGAATTTGTGTCTATCTGATTTTCATCAACCTGTAACACTGACACCTGCAGAGACATTAAAGCACGTAGCTGTCAAAACTAGCTTTGACACTCAAGCAAATACAGTATAACCCAGTTCCACAGCAAGTAAGAGACAGACATACTCCAGTATATGAAACTGAGAACACCTCCTGCACATCTGCAAACATGCATTCATTCTCTTCTCTCTAGCACTGGTTTACTTGAAAAGTACATGAACCTGTATCTCCCCCTACAGATAACAATACTGACATTAAAAGGTCTATTTAAATAAATTTTCTGAGATGAAAGACAGATTCTTGCTTGCAGATGAATAATGAAAGACAGAAAATTATAATGTATAATTAGGACAGTCCAAAAGCATTTTTAACAGATGTTCCACCTACGCTAATGTTACAACACTATGACTACACTGAAGTCAAAAGACTTCTATAGGCTTTAAAATGGTGTAATGGATGAGAGAACCGAGAATTTTATCTTTTCTACCTTTATGCAAAACTGATGCCTATAACATCACAAGTCAGTGGACTTGGAGGAAGAGTTAACTCAATAGGGATACTTTTGTAAAGGGAAGCCCTACCTCACTGATGCACTGGTTTTACAACTTTCTCTCTTACCTTAAAAAAAATCAAATTCTCTAACACTGTAATTTAAAAGAGCTGCAACTGGCTGTCCATGTTTATGCAAGAAGCTGCTGCTTGCGTCACTATGAAACGATACTAAAACCAACACCGATACATGCCTCTTAATTCCATAAAGTGCTATCATAGAATCATAGAATAGTCTGGGTTGGAAGGGACCTTTAAAAGTCATCTAGTCTAACCCCTCTGCGGTGAGCAGGGACCTCTTCAACTAGACCAGGTTGCTCAGAGCCCCGTCCAGCCAGACCTTGAACGTTTCCAGGTATAAGGCATGTCAAAAGGTCATAATCCATCATGACAACTTTACTACATCTTAAGAGAAAACACTATGAAAACATAAATACTGGGAGCATAAGGCCATTATGATGACTGTTTTAGACTAATACTGCCAAACACGGCACAGTGTTCACACAAAGCTTTTGGTATTAAAGACAGGGATCTGGACCACATCATTGAAAGGACTACCTTGCTGACTGAGGGAAAAATAGTCACTTGCAAAATATTTTCTTCCCTCCTTCCAAAACCCTTTTGCAAAACTCAAAATGCACTTTAATTTACTTGGAAACAATAATAATTTTATCGTATTCTATATTCTAAACCATATTCTATGGTAATAATACAAAATAATATTGTTGGAAGAATATGTTATTCAGTAATCATCCTATTTTAATAGCATTTGTGTAGTAGACTTGTAGAGTTTTTCTATTTAATGGACAGTCACTTTCCCTCCTGCTACATTTTCCATCTTTGTTTTTGTAGTTTAACTAGTATCAAAAAGTCACTTCCACCAATCACATGCTGAAAGAGATGAACAGTGCCTCCTATGCTACCACTTAGAGGAGATGACATGTTGTATGTGATGGGCATCTGTATTTTATTTCTTTTAATGCCTCCAACAAAATGAACTCACGTATTTTATATTCCCACCTAAATTAAGTTTTTTGGGTTTTTAGGTTGGTTGGTTTGTCCCCACCCCAATCTTAGGCAATAGAAATGTCATAACCTTATTCAGCTCTTTTGCCGTATGATACAATTTTTATTTATGTGGCCACAGACTACTTTTCCCACTGGACTGTTCCTTCATTCAGTACACAGATGCACATCTCAGTTTAAGAAGTATATATGCAGCATCTTATCTTCTCCTTATTATTCACTTTGTGCTTTGGCACTTTCGGGACTCTATTCAGACTCTGCTTTGAAGGCAGAATGATTAACTTCCTAACAGGCAGTCATCACCGTACCACTGGAGTGCTCAGAAAACTAATGAATATACTCTGATCACGCTCCTGATGGGAAACATTTCTTCTTGACATTTTAGAGATGCTGAACTGAGGTACACAGAGTTTCAGGTAACACATTCACACAATCTATGTGTGCCTTATCCCAGTTATTTTACATTTAATTTTTTCAGAGTACTTAGCATTGCTCAGCATTTCTTATTTTCCAAGCAGAGCTCTTTCTGATCTCAGTTACAGCTGTGAACACTCAGCACTTGTGCAAACCATACCTCAGAGCCACAATATAAAACAATCCCAGAGAAAAGCACTCAATTAAAAATCATCTGTTCAGTCTGGCTAAAGTGATTTCACTACCATTACCCAGAAACACCATGGCATAGGCAGGGACAATTTTACCACAAAAGTCTCTTCTCCCTGCAACCTTCAGTCTCATTTTTGACAGACCTCCCACCTCTTCAACAAGTGAAAAAAAATCCCCAGAGAGGGCAAGCCAGTAAATACAGTATTATTATTGGTATCATGCTTCTGTTAGATTTAACTTCACTGTGGGCAGCATTAACCCCTCTTTGCTTGGCTGAAGAAGAAAATGAAGTTAGCTGGTTTTGAGGATTTGCCACAGCATCTGAAAGAAGTGCCTTCTCAGTGCAGTCTGGACTTCTTTGAGCTACTAACAAAGTCTGCTGATGACAACAAATTGGGAGGAGCTGTGGACACTCTCTGAGAGGCCCTGCAGAGAGATCTAGATAAATTAGAGAGCTGAGCAATCACCAACCATAGGAGTTTTAACAAGGGCAAGTGCCAGATTTTGCACCTGTGACACAACAACCCTGGACACACACACAGACCGAGGAATGAGAGGCTGGAGAGCAGCCCTGCAGAGAGGGACCTGGGGGTTCTGGTCAACAGCAAGTTGAACATGAGCCAACAATGTGCCCTGACTGCCAAGAGGGCCAACCGTGTCCTGGGGTGCATCAAGCACTGACTGCATTGCGAGCCGGTCGAGGGAGGTGATCGACCCACTCTAACTCTCCACTGGTGCGGCCTCACCTCGAGTACTGGGGGCAGTTTTGGGCACCACAGGATAAAAAGGATATAAAGCTACTGGAGAGTGTCCAGAGGAGGCCACTAAATTGGTGAAGGGCTTAGAGGGGAAACCATATGAGGAGACGTTGAAATCGCTTGGCTTGTTGAGCCTGAACAAGAGGAGACTGAGAGGAGATCTCATTGTGGTCTGTAACTTCCTCACAAGGGGAAGAGGAGGGGCAGGTGCTGCTCTCTTCTCTCTGGTGACCAATGATAGGAGCAGAGGAAATGGCAGGAAGAAGTGCCAGGGGAGGTTTAGATTGGACATTAGGAAAAGGTTCTTCACCCAGAGGGTGATGGAGCACTGGAACAGGCTTCCCCAGGGAGGCAGTCATGGCACCAAGCCTGACAATATTCCAGAAGCATTTGGACAACATGTGCCCTCAGACACATGGTCTGAGTCTTGGGATTGTCCTTTGCTAGGGCAAGAGTTGGACTCGATGATCCTTGTGGGTGCCTTCCAACTCACAACATTCTACAATTCTATAAGCTAAAAGGTACACTTACCTTCAAGAGGATGTGGACAGAAGGTTTTAAGAGTGATACCCTATCCCTATTGAGTGTCACAGCAGTTTCATCACTGACTTCAAGAGGGCCAAGATTTTATGCAACAGATCTTTATCATTACTTCAGGTTCTTACTGTGGTTCTGCATACAGAGAAACATTGAATTGCCATCACAGTAAGGGTCAATGAAGCTATCTATTAAAACATGATTAATTACTGACTGTTGATTGTGCACTAAATGGCACATTTACATTATTTTGCATATCCTAGTTGCTGCTCTTCCTTGAACAGCACTGGCAGGGAAAAGGCACAGTACATGTGTCTTTTAACATCATTACATTACAATGTGATTTCTCTTACTAAGTGGGGGCTGAAGAGGGTGTCCGGTTTTTGCACACCAGCCCGCAGGATGGATATCAGGGCTATCTACATCAGTCCAATAATCATAAATACTATCCCAGCCATCAAAATGGACCTAAAATAAAAAAGGAGAGCAATACATATTAGATCAGAAAAATTCTTTATAAAATCTAAGTAATCCCTAAGTAAATCTCTTAAAATATCATGTCAAGTGAAAGGAACTTCAAAACAACCACTGATGTTCTACAGAAAACACATGTACATTAGATTCTGGACCCAGACATACTCCCACTGAAGTAAGAGAGGCATAATTTGGTTGCTTACTATGTCTTGCACCACCAGGCTCAAATCCCATTAATAAAGAAGGATAAGTTTAGTTCTCACATCAATACTTCAATTAAGTATTAATTTCTTCTCTTTTTCTCTCTCAAAAAAAACCCAAAATGCAAATATTTTTCAATCTCCTGTTTGAATAGGATTTAAGAATAGCAGAGCAGTAAGCAAAGGACTAAAAAAATGACATTTATTCATAAAAAGCAATCAAAAAAAAAATCTAACATTCAAGTAACAATTTTACTAAAATCAGACTATACAGGATAAGGAGTTGAATCTGAAGAGAAAATGAAGTCTCTGACTTTCCCTGTAAACCACCAGTATGGGCTATACACATGGGTTTTTTCAGGTGAAAGCGAAGTATGTTTAAATCTTATTTGACTTCCATACTAGTAAATAGCTCAGATCTGTCACGCTCACATGTGTTGATGCACATACACACAGACACATACTAACAGAGCTCTTTTAACATAAGCTACGGAGTCAAATTATCACCCTAGAAGCTACAAATCCTGCCATTTTAATACACTAGACTGGAGAGGGGGTTTTTTGTGTTTCGTTTTGTTTTTTGCATGACCAACTTAATGTTTAGATAGAAAATGTGTAGGTGTGAAGAATTAGTTCTGATGACTCCCTACCACCAGTTAATTCAGATTCAAAATGAAATGCCAGCAGCATTTCTTGCTTGAAATACCAGGTATGCCTAATAAATCTGTACAAACTGCAAACACAAATATCTTCCATATCCATGTAAATGGATATCTGGAATATGCTAGCTCTTCTCACAGCTAAGAGCTTCAGAGTGTAAACTGCTTTTGTACAATAAAAGAAAAATAAATCAAATATACAGCTTCTGGAAAGCTGCAATTTTAAAAAAATACATTATCTGAGATTAATCCAACCTCAAGTCCATAATTAATACAAACTTCAGAATTGCAGAAGTCACTGACAAAGCACAAGAGATTAGAGTTATTTTTTCATATCACACTTCTATCTCTCTCATCTCCGTGGAAGTTTATAGATGCAGATTCAATTAACCCAGGCCAAATATTTTATGGGTGCTAATACAAATATCATAGTAGCTCTTCGACACTTGATATTAAATCATCACATTTCTCAACAGAATAGACAACTGTTTTACATCAACTATTCCCAAAGCAATTTTCCAGCATATTCAACTCTGCTCTCTAATTACCTATGTCAGAAAATATAACTAAGAGGATAATAAAACAACCTCTTCCAAAGGAATTATACACATATTAAACAGTGAAAAGGATGAGCAAAAGCTTAGCAGGACACAGTAATTTCTTCCTGTGTTTAATTTTACAACTGTAGGATTTTGTTATTACAAACTACTCGTCAGTTACTCAGGCAGGATAGTACCTTAAGACAGAGAAACTTACTTTTATTCTATAGTCATCAGTATCTACAATAGTTGCTACTCTGATAAATACTGGATTTCTCTTGTCAACTACTTCAAGTTTCATGTTTTTCTGAAAGCCATGAGAAGGTTTCTAGAAAAGAAGAATAATACTAAGTGAAACAGAAGGAAACCTCAAAAACCTCACACCACTGTAAACTATATAAAATCCATAGAAACCTTTCTGCTTTCCTTTTCTCAATCTGCCCCGCCCCCCCCCCCCCCCTTCCCACCACCAATCCAAGTATAAAAACATCATTCAAATCACTGTTATTAAACTAGAGAAATAAAGTAAGTACTCTGGGATACTAGGTTTTCCATTCAAGCCTTCCAAGCAAGTAAGTAGGGATCGTTATTTTACATCAGCTGGGGTTTTTTTTTTGTGAATTCTCTAGAAAAGTTTTCCCAGAGATTTTTGGCTAACACTTTCAATGCAGTATTGAATGAAATACTACACACCAGCAGCCTGAAATGTCTGCGAAATTGTCTGCAGGAAACATATTTGTGTTTTTTAGTACATCTTTTCACTTTGTGGATCAAACACCATTTTTCAGTCTCCTACTGAAAATGTAACTAATTCACAGTATAACAGTAAATACTCAGAACAAACAGGACCAAATACCTATTTTCTAATACTATTTTGGCAAAAAGGTGTCTTTGTTATCAGATTATATCTTTGCCATCTACAGTTATGAAATCTAAAGCACAAATTATTTCCAGTTTAAAGGAACATATGCACGAGATGTTTTTTATTTTAGATTTCTAGAAAAAAAACCTTACCCATCCCTCTTTAAGACTTTCCAGAACACTGGCATCTTTTCCTTAGCTACAGTTTAAGAACTCTATACAATATATAGATATCTATATATATGTATATAAATACAATATAAAATATTGTGACTGTCTCAGGAAGATTCCACCCAAACAGCAACACAGTCAGCATTTTATTCCCATTAAACCTGCTTTCTTACTGTTTATCACAATTAGCATTATATTAGTACAGAAAGCAGGGAGGGGATTTTCTCCGTCTGTGACACCAAAAGGCAGAACACAGCCAACTCCCATGCAGTCAAGCTCTCCTTCCCCTCCACCCTTAAGGCCAGATGGCCTTGTCTAAGCTACCTTTTGGGACCTACACCATCCCCAGCCACTCTCTGCTAGTACAGTTTCTAGGACAGTGCTGAGCCATGCCAGCTAGTGCTGTCCCAGTTTGATGCTGTTAATGCCTGCATGCTTGTGGCATGTCCTGTTCAGTTGCCCAGTGCAAACACAGCCACATGGACCCTGGGGCCACTGGTGGGGGCATTCCCACTGCTGACCTGCGTGGGGTGGCTGTTCCCTGAACCCCAGCAGGGTGGAAATTAAAACATGGATGCTTTGAGAGAAAAAGAAAACGTTTGCTTTTAGTTTGATGCAGTCAAGGTCACAGCCCTCCAGTGTTTTGCCAATGACTACACCTCTCAGGTATAATCAAATACCTTCCTAATCCTTGCTCAGAGTATTCTTGCTGAGAACATAAGATTGAGACACATTATTAAGCCAGACACATTTGGGGGTGATAAACTGCAGGTCAGTAATAAACTCTGGTGATCTACTGACCCCAGGAAATGCTATAAGCACCACATTTCTGCTTTCGTTAATCCAGTTCTTAGCAAAGTGTTATTCAGAATTAGTGACCCTAATCTGAAAACCTGAGGCGAACCAGCTCTGGCGCATTGTGAGACAAGGGGCTGGGAGCTACCAGCCATCTGATGCTGGCTCCTAACAGCAATCCTTTCTGCATGACTGACCAGTCCACTTTCCTCACTGAAATCCTAACAGCTCAAGAAAGATGGGTGACACTGAAAGAAACTAGCAAGTACAAAGCTAAAAGAAAAGGCTGTTGTCCCCAGCTCGGGAGCTGCCCGTGCACGCTGCTCACGTGCCCTAGTCACAGACTCGCAGAAGAAAATGTCTACTGAAGGATATTAAATACAAACTCTCTCTTGGCTACTGCTAGAGACAATGGACTAGATGGGCAACCAGCCTGACCTCCTACAATCATTTTTATATTCTCAGTGTATTTATTGCACCATTTAAAATATATGGACAGAAATACATATGTTCAAAATATATTATGATGTCTCAGTAGCTATCTCATTATTCCTAATAACTAGGCAGTCATTTCCCACAGCAAATTACATTCATTAGTAATATTTTGTAGCATTTAATCCCATTTATAATGATTAAAATAATAAAGTAATAGTGATTTATCATAATAATCCGATTTCTAACAGTGAATTGCAAACTTGCATAAAAATAAACCACCTATTATTCAGTTAATTAACTGGATACATTCAGAAACATAGGAACACCATACATGTATTACCTTCTTAAACTAATTAATTATATGCACTTAAAAGCATGAAAAAAATGTAAGCATTTTCTCACCACTTTAAAAGCCCTCGCAGGTGCAGGTAATGAACTAGTTTCTTCCAAATACTTCTCCCAGGAAAAATGCTTAGCGTGTGGATAATCTGGCACAGAAGAAATATGAATGAAATTAAACACTCCAGTGCAAAAACTGAAATGGATGTCTACTTTACAGGATACCTAACTTTTTATAATACTGTTCTGATTTATGCTTCAGATTTATGAAATAATTAAAAGAAATGCTATTCTAAATTGTCTCCGACACATTCACCATGTAGATTAACAAACTCAACAGTCTTCTCATACACAATACTGAAGAGCGAGCAGAAAAAAAAATCACAATTGCTTTGGATATGAGAATATAAGCAATGTGGACTGGAAAAATCTGTCCACTCAACTCAAGAAATTAGTTCAAGTATTATAAGCCTAATCTTGTATTTTATAAACAGTAATTTAAATTGATAGCTTTGCACCACCGTACAGCACATCTGACTACTTGCTATTCTTTTACTGAATGTTTTAATTAAATTTCTAAAAAAATAGCCTCAACATTTACTATAAGACTAATTTACAGACATCATCAAAGAAGACGTTGCCTTTCTCAAAGTGTCATGTTTACAAACACCTTATGGAAGAAACGCAAAGACCGCTTTGCTCTTAAAGAGCAGTGCCTGTACTTCACCTTTAATCTGCACTAGAAGTCTAACTTGAAGTTTAGATATTATGATTAATAATCTAGAATGGAATGAAAGCAATTCTGATTTGTTTGAAAATGGATTTCACTGAATAATAGGCTGTAATTAACCTCCTGACAGACAGATTTGCTTACAACTTTTCAAGATTGCTGGCTATTGGAATTTCTGTCATAGCTGGTTTTAAACAATTAAAATTTTCCATGTTCTCAAACCACAGATAGCAGTTTCTCCAACAGGGTGTATAGATGGATGATCTCAATGCAACAGTCCTGAAAAACACTGGTGGTCTTATATTTCATACTAACTAATACACTTTCATTCTTCTGTATTGTCTCCCTCACTGTGTTTTCCCCTATTCCTTACAAGTTTGATTCCTTGATCACGTAAAGCAATCTTCTCATCAACCCATTACCCTGCATATTTAGTTCACATGAAGATGTTTTTCTTATGCAACAACCTCACAGACCTGGAATTTGGTTTAGCAGCATTTTCACAATGTGAATCTTAGAATAAGTGAATATATGTAGCCAAAATTACACACTTGCTCAGATTGCAAGGACTGTCTTTCATGGATAGATGTCTCTTTACTACACCAGCATACATGTGCATACTTAACACCTAATGTCTATTATACTTGTACTTTTAATATATTATGTCCTGTAAAAAAAAATAGAACTCCCCAAATTCTAATTCTTAATTACAGAAAGAAAAATTAAAGAGAGGTAACAATAAGCTTACTGTAAGTTTTCATGCTTCTAGCTGACTATAACATCCTTAAATCTTTCAGATGTGTAATAAGATACAAACCTGGTGGGGTGATGAGAGTTCTTTTATGTTCTTTACACCATCCAACAGGATGAATATGTGGGCTAGCTGCCTCACACCTGAAGGAGGGGGAGAAAAAAGGGGATTGATAATGCAGTTCTTCAGACATCCTATTATGCTTAGAAAATGAGATATACAAAAAAGTTTTAACAAATTCCAAATAACCTATGACATCTTCAACTTACTTAAACTGCAAACATAACCTGAAGATATGAATGCATTCAATGCAGACTTGTTATCATCTAAAGAAGCATAAGACTTTATTTACAATTTCACTGGAAGATCTCCATTGAGAAGCTATAATGGTGGACCTGAAAAATTCACATGTAGAGACTCTTGGTAGAAACATGTTGGCTGGTTGCGAGAACACAGTAATCCCAGAGACAGATGGTGTTTTGCAATGCCAAGACTGAAACTTCAAACCAAAAGCTTAAAGATCTTGTTAATGATGCAAGCTGCACCTGGAGGCAGATTAGAAAATCATGCATAACTGCAATGCACTGTCAATAACAAGTAAAAATTCAAAAACAGATTGAGTGGTTTGAATGCAGCTATAAACACACTACCATAATAACCTAGCAGCACGTAAGCAAAGCAGGTCTGAGAAAAACTGTCAGCAAAAAAGAGTAAAACAGCATTTTAGGCCTCAAACTGCCCGAAATAATCCAGAACTAATCAGTGATCCAAGACTGCTAATTGCTTTAAAAAAGCTGATCAAACTCTCTTACTCAAGGAACTAACAACTCTGTATATTTTTTGTCACATGCATCAGATTTTGCACTAGTGCTGTTGCCTGTGGCATGCCACAAGAATCACAGAAGACTAATGAGGCAGGGTGATCTACACCTGACGTGCTGGCATCGGTCTGAAGCAAGGAGAGGCTGCTCTCATTCTGCTCACTGGTTCAGTTACGTTGTGCTTATAAGAAAGCAGCAGTGGGTGTTGGCTATCAAGTTCTGTTAGCAATAAAAAAAACAAACCTCACACACTGCAAAAACATAATTGATATAAAAGTAGATGAGTGAAAAACTGTTTAAACATTTAGTATTACTAAATTACTATATATAGAACTATGTAATTTTACTATATATTGCTATATCATTTTGTAACATAATACATTATGTACAATATAACATATAATGTATATAATATCATTGTTATATCACTACTCAATATTATTAGGAAAGGCAAAAAGTAAGACTGATCTATAGGAAAAGTAAAAAGAGTCAGCCCTGTGTCTGCATCAATAAATGATTGTTTTTGAGCTGGCTGAACAATTAACACTTTTTCTAAAGAAGTAGACAGTATTTACGCAGTCAGGGTAACTAAGGAACATCATACTGACACAAATGACACAAAAAGTCAGCATTATTCTGCAGAGCACTGCACTATGCCATGTGAACATACTGTTTGGCTCTATTAAGCTGGAATTTCATATATAACCATGTAATTCTTGTGTAGATCTGCCCTTAGGGACCTTGCTTCTATTAAGAGACAGTCCCACCTAATTTCTTCTTTCATTAGACAAATTCAATATTACAGTGCACTATCTTTCTCTTCCACTACTTCTTAACCCTAAAAGTGCTTCAGTAGCTGACATTAAATATTGCCAGCTACATGCCCTCTCTCTTCTGGTAAATCCCATCAGCATTTCCACCTCTCCAGTGGCCACGAGCCTTACTCACTCCAAGGACGCACTGAGGCCAACAAACTGCAGCCTGAGTAAGTTGAAGTAGCTAAGGCCTTCATTCCCTGTTCCCCAGGGAGGGATCCAGACACCAAGCTTAAGCAGCTAAGCGGTAGTCTAGATAGAAAAAAACATCTCTCCCTCCAGCTGCAGGAATGCTGCTTTCCAAACGCTCCTCAAATATTTAAGAAGATGACAAGCAAGAGCACATCCATGCATGAAGACATGTACTTCATATACAACAACCACTGCATAAAATACTGAAATACTCATTGTGATCCAGTTTCTATTGAATTCCTCTTTGAAGTCAATGTCTCAACTGTTAGTCTGGACAGTAACATGTATTCTCTTCCTTTCCCCTCAGCCCAAGAGCTACTAAAGCAAAATACTTAACAGTGGGTCTGTTCTCTCTGATAGTTATAAAAGAATCATCATCTGTATCTACTCAGAAAGTATTAGTATGCTGGAAGTTCATATTAATTAAGTTCCCTTAATTAGCAGTACTAATTTATATTTTTTTTTAAAGTACATGTTAATAATCTTTAATACCTAAGAGGGTGCAATGAACTGTGTACGACAGAAACAGAAGTCGAAGGTAAACTAGCAGGCACTCGAACATATTATGGCTCACATCAAAATGCTAGGTCTGCAGATCTTGGACATAAACATGTTTTATGTTTTATGGATTGCAAAAGAAAACACAGAACAGAAGAGACCGTAGACTGAACTCTGGGCTACTACCGCACTGCATTTTTTAATGTGTGCTGCATAAAAGAAAAATGAAGGACTACATCTTAGTTAGAATACACAAAGTAACACTAACTTTCTTTTAAAAATATGAAAATGTACATGATGTCTAAAATTCAGTATGGATGTACTTCAACAATAGAAATGCAGGTCGGGTGTCTCAGAAGCATTGTCTCACAACAAGCACTCTCAACTCACTTCAAGAATACCAATCTTTTGTCCTACTACAATATATAAAGTTATACTGTATGTATTTAGTATTTATAGTATCACACCAGGTACTCTCTAAATCACTAAAGTTGCTATTAATAAAAGGAATCAAAAGGACTTTTGTGATAATTTTGTCCTGATAAAACTCAGCATCTGACTCTTCGAAATGCTTTGCCCCAAACAAATCAGACAAAAAGTGAGTGCTTCGTGCTCCCTTTGTCCTCCTCCTTCCTCTTTACAGTAACTGTGAAGACAAGCTAATGAGCAAGGGGGGCAGCATTTCTCTCTTTCTCTCAGGTTGGGAGTTTTACATGGAAGAGTTTTCTATTTATGGGGGTATCCTTCTGCACTGGAAGGACATACCCTCTTACTTCCCGAAATGTTTTGGAGTAAAGTTCACAAAGTACTTTCAAAGGCTCCCGAGTTAAATTTAGGAACAAGACCCATGCTCACGAGTCACTATGACATTATCAGTATTATACTTAAAAATAATGAGGTAGACATGTAAAAACACTTATCAGGACAAACCTTCTAAATGCATTTGATCTGTTTTTGCTTTTTCAAGCATAGCTTGAAAAAATATTTTATTTATTTTATTATATTATTTATAATAATGTTTATATATTATTATATTTTTATAAAATTCTGAAAAGTAAATGTCAGTGTACAAACTTCTTGCCTTGAAGATTCAAGAAGCAGCAAGTGATAAAGGTATGTCACAATGAAAGATGAACTCCTGGAAGATGCTTTGACATTACAGCAATGGGAGCGAACACAGAACATGTAGCACTGAGTGCTACACATCACAGCACTGCAAAATAGCACTATAAAATATCCACAACATTTTTATATGCTTTAAAAGAAAAACACAGTCATTACAGATAAGCCTATGAAACTTCTGTAACCACGGTGGCCTCAGGGAAAAAAAAAATAATCCCTGTTCTAGCAAAACCAGGTCATACAGTCCATCTTTACCTACTGATTTCACACAGCCTTTTAGCTTCTAACAGTTCATTGAATAATAAAAAGCAGGGATCAGCATTTAAAGTAAAACTTTTATGCTTCAATGTGTGTTATTTCATGGACATATTATCTAGTTTGGAAGAACAACAATAGACTAAGACCAAGACTTGTCAGCTGGAATGCTAAAGGCTACCCTGACTTTTCACAATCAATTTGCCATGTCCCACAGCTTTTTATCTCCTTTGTTCCAAAACAGAAGGCAGATCACTCAGCTCATGTACTTTATAAAACATGATGATCCATGAATTGTGAGGATGCTTACCAGACCTAAAAAGGTTACCACCACTAGCAGGAGCTGAAGAATTTTGCACCTCCAAACCTACCTACCCCTGGACTGCAGCAGAGCACCACCACCTTCCACCAAGCAGCAGAGAGGTGACACACGCACTCAACTAATAATGTCCACACAATTCACGCCACTTGTGATCCATTCTTTCTGTCGTGTGAGAACATGCAGGCAGAAAAATACATCCATTATCCATACCAGAAACTGAAGCTAATGCAGGAAGCTGAAGCAGAGCCAAAAGCAGCAGAACACACCAGCTGAGCCCGTAAGAAAACCACACAGAGGTACAGAACAAGCAGCAGGTTCACTGAGTCAGAGAGTTTAACTTTAAGATGTCAAGGCAGGGAACAGCTATATGATGTAAAAGGCTAGGAAGAAGTTCTGCAATAAGGAAAACTGAGGGTGGCTGGCAACACAAGCCCCTGGAGCGTGCATCACTGCATGAAAGGAACATGTGTGCAGTTCAACAATCCTTAACTCACAGCAGGAGAACATGACCCAGCAGCAGACTCTGCTATGGACCAAGGGGTAGTAATTTTCTATTGGTCACTTCCAGCTGTCCTGTTAATTATTCTCAAAAATCTGTTTTATACATACAGCTCATCAAATTCACATTAAGAGAGATGGATAATGCTGGCTGTTTAAAAAAAAAAAAAAGAATATTCAATAATTTTAGAAAAGTATTTTCCCAAATAGGTCTCCATCTGAAAATCTGGACAGAGTTTTTACTTAGTAATCAGCACTTTCTTTAAAATAAACTGTATGTGTTACACTCATTTTCTGTTTTGAACTAACTTCTGGTTTTCCCTTTTGGGGAAACAAACCTTTTGGTATTTTCATTTTCACTTTATTAAAGTGAATCTGGATACAATCTGTAATGAAAATGTTACCAATCAAAAACCACTCATACACACATGCGTTATACCCACAAATAAAAATATGCCCTCAAGAATGCTACTTATGCAAATTCTTGATTGTGAGATGCCAGTCATCTAACCATGTATAAAAAAAGAAGAAAAAAAAAAAAGAAAGAAACATATAAGCCATCCTGCAGCCCCATCTAGCGCATAAATGAGAATACTTCATCATTGACAAGTATAAAGCTGGTATTACTTTAGGTCAGGACTTCCCAAAACGAGGCCCATGGTAGGCATCCAGAGGTGGCATAGCAAGCCACATTACCATATTTTCTATTTAAAGTCCGATAAGACAGCTGCAGGGGGATTTGCACAGAATTTTAGAGCTTTAGGGTCACATACTGGTCCATTATCCATTTAAATAATTAAAAGCATGCACTGACTCCTGTCTTTTAAGATTGTTTTATCATCTTTTTGGTATAATATAATCCCTTCAAAAAGACTGTTCCTTTCAAAAACAGAGTGCAGCAAAGCTAATTATGTCAAATATGAAACAAGCAAAGCACAACTTTTAAGGATCTGTCTGTTAGCAACGCAGCAGATGCTGGTGGAGAGCACAGTTGGCCTCTTATTTAGTCTCAAACCAAAATCCACACGTACAGATCAGAAAATGGTTCAGAAAATCAAAAGCTGATTAGTCTTCATGAGGCGCTTTAGAAATTGTTTTTTCTAGACAAGACGTAGAGGTGAGTGAAGCACAGAACATCACATTTTCTCACGCTCCTGGTAAGCTGACCACAGCATCTTCTCTGCTGGGGAAGTGCAGACCAAGACATGGATGAGGGCAGCCAGAGCCCCCTGACCCACTGAGTTTGGGCTGCAGCACGTCCAGCACGGCCATCACTCCGTCTCTCCTGTGGGCAACCAGCAACAAGCTAGCATAGCTTCACTCCCTGTGCAGGCTCTGGCTGTTTGGGTTTGGTCACAAAAAAATTAGGAAGCTGAGGCAACGTAAATCTGTGTCTAAGCACAACAGATGCAAGAGAATGGAGAACTGAAAGCCAGCATGGACCTGTAGTTAATTTATAGTTCAGACATACCTAAAGGTTCCCAAATGCTATTTTTAGATTCAGTCAATCTTAAGAAAATTTGGAAATTCCACTTGGAGGAAATGTCTTTGGCTGTCCAAGAAGTATTATTTTTTTCATCGAAAAAGATGGGACATATAGAGAGGACATGATTGTTTGTTTAGTATAGGTCAAAATTCTCATTCCTGAAAGTAAATCTTAAATTTGTTATCATTTTTCTTCCCTCTAAAAGCCACTGCCAAAGGACAATTTAATGGGATTTATAATACACTAAAAGTATCACCACCACGCATTAAATAGTGGTAGTAATTAATAATTTTAGCCAAGGTACTTATTTTCAACCATTAATGTATTTTCTAATGCTCAGGGAAAAGTCAGGAAGAGTATCTTCAGGCTGAAAGCCTGAAGTCTAAAAACACTTAGGTGATGGTAATAGATTCCTGTTGCCTGAAGTCCAGTAAAATAAGTCAACTGTCTTTTCATTATCCAAGAAGAGGAAAGAATTTTTATACTCAACAAAAATACAATTTACTCTAACTAAATCACAAGAAGTATAGAGAAATTAAAAGGTATTTGTTTGAAAACAATCAATTACATACACTAAATACATAATTTCTCCTTCATTATAATTACAGAATCATAAAATGGTTTGGGTTGGAAGGGACCTTTAAAGGTCATCTCGTCCAACCCCCCTGCAGTGAGCAGGGACATCTTCAACTAGGCCAGTTACTCAGAGTCTCATTGTCCTGGTTTTGCTAGGTCCAGCCTGACCCTGAATGTTTCCAGGGATGGGACTTTTACCACTTCTCTGGGCAGTCTGTGCCAGTGTTTCACCACCAACATTGTAAAAAATGTCTTCCTTATATCTAGTCTATATCTAGTCTAAATCTCTCTTTTAGTTTAAAACCATTACTCCTTGTCCTATCACTACAGGCCCTGCTAAAAAGTCTGTCCCCATCTTTCTTACAGGCATCCTTCAAGTATCGAAAGGCCGCAATAACGTCTCCCTGGAGCCTTCTCTCTTCTCCAGGCTGAACAACCTCAACTCTCTCAGCCTGTCCTCATAGGAGGGGCGTTCCATCCCTCTGATCATTGTTTGTGTCCCTCCTCTGGGCTTACCCCAACAGGTCCATGAGGATTCTGGAGCTGGACACAATACTGCAGGTGGGGTCTCAGATCCCAGGTCTCAGTTCTGAGATTGAAACTCATATGCAGGCACAGGGAAACTGTGGAGCTGTGCTCTGGATAATCCCAACAGAACTTTCCATTTCAGTTATAGACAACTTATGAACCTAAGATATTTTAAGTCCACTATAAATGTGGTATCTAAAATTAAAAATGTAAGTGGCATGCATTCAGGATGCACTTTCAGGCTCTCTTTTGATCAGACATTCCACTGCTATTTTAATTTACTGTTCTTTTCTCCCATTTCCTTTCCTTCCTCCTCTATTCACTTTTGTTCTCAATCACAGCAATGCAGAGAGGTAGGCCATGTCACTCTCACTTTAATTTCCATGCACAGGCTTTCCAGCAGCATCCTCTTGCTCCTTCCAGAAAGGTATTTTACAATTTCACCAAAAGAATAAAACTTCAGTTTGGGTTCAGTATAAATTCAGCTCCAGTGATTTCTCAAACACCTATATATTTTCCACCTAAATTTTCCCTCATCCTTTAAGAAGGTATTATTTCACATATTCTACATATGAAATTCAGAAAACCCACTTCAGAATACTATGATTGCAAAAATGTAAATCCTGGTTATGTACTTAAGAACTGCTTCTCCCTCTTCTGAGAATATTAGCAGACAAAATTCCTGTTGACATAGGAACATTAACAAGTCTGAAATTCAGTGTATGTCTTCTATACACAGTGCAACGTTTTAGAGCGATATCTATGATACTTCTGAACAAACTGCAGGTTATATTTAGGTTTGCCCTAAGTGCCTTGCCTAACTGCTCTTTTCATTGTTAATTAACAGCATAACTGTTACTAGTGAGCATTTAAATATCAGCAAATTCAGAATACATTTTCCCAGTCCCCAGTTTCCTACTGCTTTGTAGAGGAAATGTATGTTCTGTGTTCCTTCTTCATGGAAATAATCACTAATCTTTCTGGTATTTGACTCATATGGCCTATTATCTTGATATTCAGTTCCTGACTTCACTGAAATGCCCATTCACTGCTGCTTCGATAATTTGGTTCTCCTACAGTTTATTTGTCATGTAGCCCATACAATTACTATTTCAAAATACAAACTCACAAAGTTTTGAAGTTATATAATAGTCTCACATCCTTCTCATTGAAACAGTGCCTAAGAAGTTATCAAATACAGACGAAGAAATCTTTCTTAGTTTATTTTTACAGGCTCAGCTATACATTTAAGTTGCCACTGCTGAAGCCAAGACATAGGTATGCAATGCTCCAGCTGTTCTGCAGTAACTTACTCTTCAAAGAATAAACCTTTACTGTGACAGCCAAATCCTGAATCTCCTTCAGTATCTTTATGCTCATTGTCCTACTCTGACTTTTCTATATAGATACACAAAGCCCCTCCACTATACAACGTGCAGAAAGGTAATCTCTAACAATAGTCAGGATAGCAGGATCCCAATATTCAGAGGAATGTAGAACACACAAGACTAAAACGAAGCTTTGCCACTATTCTGATGCCTTACAGAAGATGGTTAAGGTTCGGTCTGAACCTAAGTGGATCAAGAACTTTATGAAAAAATGAAGTCTTTCTTTCAATTTACAACTATACATAAACTTAATTCCAAGTATAACCAGTCACACTGTCATGGTCCACATTCTTCACTACAGATGTCAACCTCAGAGACACTGTGTAACTGAAACTAGAAATTAATCCACAACTCCAGATGTAGCAGCATACAGGAACAGTCATTTAGCATAATCTCTGGAAACCTGATATGGGAAACTGGATTCCTTCAGTCTGCCTCTGAGACATACTTTGGTGGCCATGATTACAAATCCAACAAAAGTTGGTATGGTAACTGTATCGACTGTCTGGAAAGTATCACAGAAAACAGTGCTCAAAGCTAACCCATTTCTGATATGCCTCACTAGGATACAAAACAAAAACATCATACCAGTAGTCGTAACTCTCATCCCAGTTGTCAAAATGAACCAGAAAACGATTGTCCACCATGTCTGTTACCGTAGCAACACAAATGAAAGTCGGGTTCTTCTTATCTACGGCTTCCAGCTTCATCCCCACTCGAAATCCCGATGGAATCACTGTCTACATAGAGAAAGACATTTAATTGAAAATAAATACTCTAAACCCAGAAATCTCCCCAGTGTCCACAATCAATATATTCACGTCATTTCAAAGTTTCCCAATTAGCTGCCCCAACAGAGTGACAGCAGCCTAATTAGTTGACAAGAGAGATGCTCAAACACAGAGACTTGTGGTTTATGAAATAAAAAAGCCCTAAACATGCTGCTATCATTAAATCTGTTGGTTTTAACTCTGTCTTATATACTCTCTCAAAGACCCTGCTTGTTCCACAACATTATGGTGCGAGACAGTAGTAATAACAAGTCTTAAATTTCATTTAATATACTCTTTCTGAACGCACCAGATGAGCTGTTTAAACAGAATTGTAAAGAATTAATGGATCAGAATTGCAGTGGTGAACTGGAGATCGCTATTGAATTTGTTGTAAACATTTTTATCTTAAATTTCAGGTCTCAAGTCTGCCACCACTGAAATGTAAGTCTCTACCACACACGTGAGCATACTAGCAACTTTCCACATCATTAGTAACAAGTGAGTACTTACTGCATTCTGGTTTTCAAACAATGATTTAGGAGCAGCTTGAGCCTTGCATGCCTTTAGGTATGAGGGCCAGTTGAATTCCTCTTCCTTATATCCTACACGAGGGTCATAAAAGAGGGGCAAGAAATGACAGGCATGAGAAACAAGGTGCATGCAGGTGATTTGATAATAACTGATGAAATTATATTTTCCATCCAGTTTTGAACTGCTTCTTACAACTTCAAAACTGAAAAGATTATGCGCTGTTAACTATTTATTCTAATTTTATATAAACTACACTGGGAAAAATTACTTTAAAACTATGTATTAATTCTACCCCAACATGAACTCAATGAGTCTCTGAAGGAGCACTCACTGGTTTGGATTATTTGAAAATTTAGCAGGATACAGTATAGAGTTAAAAAAAAAGTTGATGAAGCTTTTCTATTTTCATTTGGGCATCTGGTATTACAAAGAGGAATCACATTCTTTATTTAGGGCTGGCTGAGCTTACTTACCAAAATGTCAAGCTTTCTTTACACAAACTGAGCTGCACATTATTAGTTTCTTATAATTATCTAGGATTGGCATTTGAACTGTTCCTAATCTTCATCTGGGAGGAAGAATAGTCACATAGATAAAACACTAGGCAAGTGGTTTCAATTTCACCTTCAAAACAAGCTGGGGAGCACTTCTTACAAAATCACTGTTCTATCCCTCATCTCTGACATCACAGTCCTGGCCAGATCCCTTCAAGGGATCTGAAGGTCCTCAAGGGGGGGCAGAACGTCTAGGGGCAGCTTAGAAACTAAAATTCATAATTCTACCAGTATAAAAAATCAGTCTCAGTAAAATATCAGTTCTATACAACAATCTTCCTTCCTTTGAATAAATCTCTCCAAACAGCACGGGCTACAAGTCATCTCTGTCTCTCCTCACGAAAACCACACCTTACCACCTCTCTGCCTCACAGGTACCAATTAACTTCCCTTTGGTGGTCTGACTGACACAGACACAACCAACAAGCCTGGGGCAAATGCTCTCCAGCTGCTTTTCAGTCTGTTGCTTCTCCTCCAGAAACAGCAAAGGGCTTACAGACCCCAAAGCTCTTCCCACTATGCCAGTCAGTCTAATAAAAAGAAGTCCCTCCTCCTACATTTACCCAACTATGTACATCCTCAGGCTATCACTAACACAGCATGATCATTACTAGCTTTAAAACAAACTCCCTAGATTATATCAAAATAGTTGCTTATACCATCAATGTCCTAGGACAGTGTAAACTGCCCCCTTCACGGACTTTCCACATTTTTTATTCTATGCATACAGCAAGCACTTGGAAAGAAACCTAAATCTCTGTTTGATAGTTTGCCTCTTCAAGTTTCTTGGGGAAAAAAAATAAAATAATTCATAATATATTGAGCTGCATAAAATAATTCACAAGAAACCATTTGTACTTCTAACCTATAAAACAATGCTGAGTTGGAAGCAAATAGTCTTCTTCCTGCATTCTTCTCTTAAATAATACCTATAGAAACATCTATTTAAGTTCATATGTTACAATTGAGTAAAGCAAGACTAAAACCACCGTGAATTTCAGTGAGTGATTGCCTTTACTGAAATGTGTCACCTCTTGACTATTTGAAGTGTTACTAAAATACACCACATGCAACAGCTCTGTTTAACCTTCTGAGAATCTCATATTTTCCAAAGAACCACAAGTAAAGAATGCTTTGACTTCACCTTCTCCACATCTGGCTTTCTCACTTTTCATCTTAAATATTAGCTAACATAAATTAACCTCCAAGTCCAAACAATTATAGTTTGCTTTATAATCCAATTGCCTCTTGTCTTGATACACCATAGCTGTAGACCAGTTGAAACCATTTTTAAAGGAATACGGTATCAAGGCTTTTCATTTTTTCTTTTTAGTTCTACAGGATATTAAAATTTAACTCAAAACTCACAGCAGACAACACAAAACTCCCACCTACTGCATGCATGATGGGATCAGGTACTGGGACAAAGTCCATGGAAAAAAAATTGGTTTCAGTATACTGTTAAACACTTTCCGGACAGCATTGGTTTTCCTGTCACCAAGTGAGAAAGGGAGATCTCTAGCTTCTACCTTATCTCTCTGGAAAGGACCAAAGGTGAATTTTATTTAGTCACTGCAGATATAATACAGTCAATGCAATTATTACTGCAGCCTCTGCTGCACCAGCTTCTCCCTTTTGCATCCAAACAATTGTTGGCTTGATCCAGGCAAAAGCCTAGCAGTATTACCATGGTGGAGGCCATGATAATTCCGGGAACACACACACATCCACTGCCCCTCTGCAGGTTTCACCCGTGTGAGACAGAAAAGCGACCTCCTCCACACACAGAATGAATGGTGCCCTGAAACACCATCATTTTTTCTGCCCATGATGCCCAGTTCGGTTTTGCAGCTCCGCTCCCCTGGCCACCCAGCAGCAGTCACCTGTTGCCTCTGCTGCCACGGGGACAGGAGACATCCCACCATGAGTCCTGTCCTACCCAGCAACGCCAAGAATTACCTGGCCCTTCCATATTAATAAACAAGGATACAAGTATGTATCAGAAAACATCTATAACAATATTCTTATTTTCTCATGTCCCTCACAGACCTCCACAGTCCTCTCCCATCCCAAGGAAAGACTGACTTAGGCGTGTTTGGAGTTACTTACTTTCAACCCCCTCAGAAAACAAGGAGTCAGTTACCAGGACCCAAAACTCCCTGGAGCACACCCTCCTTACAACCCCTCCTGTGAAGGAGGACACTTCTGCCCAAGCTTGCGGAGATTATTAAACTGGGGCCACACTGCACAAAAAGGTAGCAGGAGTGTCTGCTTCTTTCTCAGGCCGTTGGGTTCCAAATAGTTTATGGCTTACATCATAAATGCCATAAAGTTTACATCTTATATGGAAAACAAACGGCTACTCATGTAAAACTGAGTTCTTCTGTGAGGCAGTATTTTATATAAGATACTGTGCTGCATGACATTACTGGTACCAGCTTTAGTGTCTGTATGATTTGCAATGAGCAAATTAATTATTAAAGAGTCATTCCACAGCAAAACATAAGCAATCTGTCTAACCCAATAAAAATGCACAAGAAGTCCCAACAACTCACAACTGGCATCTTCTCCTTCCCCTTGGAATAGCAGAACTCGACAAATTGTAGAGATTAGATATTAGGAAGAAATTCTTGACTGTGAGGGTGGTCAGACACTGGAACAGGTTTCCCAGAGAAGTTGTGGATGCCCCCTCCCTGGAAGTGTTCAACACCAGGTTGGATGAGGCTTTGAGCAACCTGGTCCAGTGGAAGGTGTCCCTGCTCATAGCAGGGGGGTTGGAACTAGATGATCTTTAGGGTCCCTTCTAATCCAGACCATTCTATGATTCATTCTATGATATCAGTAAAACATAAGTAGTGAAAGCTTTTCTGCTGAAAAACTAGAAAAAATACATTTAACTGAGGAATGGCTAGTTGCCTTAAGCTTCCTTTCAATGCATGGTTCTACCATACTGCTTGTTCTTTCCTATTCCTCTTCCATTCCACGTGCAAGATAAGCTTGCATTGGCACAATGGAAGAAGTCCCATGGGTACAAGAGCAGGTTTCAGCAATCACACCATACCTCATCAATGATGAAATGGTTTACTGTCAAGGTGAAGCAACGGAGCCAAGCCATGCAAAGGGAAGAGTGCTTTGCTGGTCTTGTATAAAAATAGCCTTGATATTCAAAATCAATAATATGTCCTGGGGACAGTAGGAATACATGGCTGTGCAGGATGACAAGCAGAACCCTGAGAATTATCATCACATATCGCCCTAACTTGTCTTCCTCAACACCTCGAATAAGCTCCATGACTTTCCTAAATAAAAGACCTATTGACTGCTACAGTATGGTGAAAAAAATAAACACAAAAGAATACTCTTCCCACCAGCTTAAAACTAGAAGAGAAACTGAAGAAACATTTCATGAAAGTGATTCAGAGACAGTAACTTTAGACCTACCACTAAAGGATTCTCAGCTGCTTGTGGCACCTCAATTTAAGCATACGTGTCATCAGTATGCTGCCATTTTACTTGCAATAAGTGTTAATTTTCAGTATAGGTTTGTTGCTTAACTTTCTTTCCTAATGCCTTATGAATTACTCTTACAGTTCATTTTGTTTTCTTGTTTTCTGTGAATTTCCACTGAATAGAAAAAGTAGCATTCCAACCTTATGATTTTAGCAAGACTTAGAGTTTAATCTGCCATGTTCAAGTACTCTGACTAAATGAGCAAAAAAGTTTCTGCCAAAAAAAATAATTACAGCATTACACAGATAGTCTTGATCTCAGAGCTATGGAAAACACACGTATCTCATACTAAACAATACCTTTAGGTGGATGAAGCTTGTGACCTGTTTTCTCACACCATCCAACAGGATGAATGTCTGAAGAATCAGCGTTCACCCAGAAATCGTAACAATCTGGGTATCCATCAAAATGGAGACGTATTCTGTAGCCACAAACCTAAAAGCAAGAATGTACAACATACCACACTATGTTTTAAGATGTTTGCCCTACACGTAACAGCTTCTGTTCAGTATTATGTACATTAACAGTGTGCTTTCAGCCAACCTTTTACTTCTCCTCAAGCCAATCATTTGATAAAAATGAAAGAATAAAAAAGCAAAGCTATTCTCAGTCTGAGTGCCTCCTCTTCTGGTGAAAAGAATTAACTAAAAGCTGGGTATTTACTATAGTGTTAAAAGACCTGAAAACTGTTCAACTTAACATCAGAATAAAACAAAAGCCTACAGAAGACCATGAATACAGCTGATACAATCATGGAGAAAGCACAGATGATGCTCTCGAGCTACCCCGATTAATCAATATGCAAAACAGCACTCAACAACAACTTTTCAACAGGTTCTCCAGAGAGATACTGAAAACTGTTATTAAAAGATGAGAAGTCAGCAGAGGTACCCTCTATAACTTCATTATTCCATGAAGTATTAAGTTAACCACCGACGGGAAGAAAAAAACCAGGACATACAATCCCTCTCTCTGTACAAAAGTTCTCCATGCCTTACTGAGTGGAGAATAGGCCCTAACTGCACTGCAGTCATCAATTAAAACCTCTTGACATCAAGGTCACCCTTTTTTATATGCAATTTATACTCTGACATAACTTTCAGTTTGCCATCTCAGAATTCTGTGGAATTCAAGTCATTCTGCAGTAAAACATGAGCCATCACTTAGTGCCAAGCACAAGGCACACAGGAAATACTCAACCACTGACACAACATCCACAAGAAAATAGACAAGATATCCACAGAAATGGCATATGATCATGGGCCATGAAGAAGTCCAGAAATGGGAAAACAAAAGCCTAGGCTATAAACAGATAAACTGAAAAATTACAGCTGCATAAAATAATAGTGACAGGGAGCAGAGTACCTACCCTGTTCCTGTTTCCTCATTTTAATTCAGAAAATAAATGCAAAAAAGGATCCTTGGTAAAACTACATAAAAATTACTGTAATGTATGTTTGAAAGACAAAAAATGTAACTGAGAAATGAGTTCTCGTTTATATTATTAAAAGCACAGAAACTACTCGTCAAAAAATTATTCCATAAACCACAGTAAAAAGACACAGTTTATATGATATACTGATTTGCAGAAGTTGCCAATACAGGCCATTTCTGAGGCCATCAGCCTGAAAAAATTGTAGCACAACTGCAACACAAAAAAGTGTTAGGAATTTGTATCAGTGAATGGAGCAACTGTAAATACTGTCAAACCTCTAAAAAACCACTATAAATCAGTTGTCATAGCTACATTTTTTCTACTTATTTTTTCTTTAAACTGTAAAAAAACCACACACCATCCAACTAGTGTAATATTTTTTTTTTCTAGCTGCATGTATTAAATGTATGTTAACAGTCACTGCTGCATGGTACTGGCCACAGTCATCACGTGTTTGTCAGGTAGATTTATATGGTGTTATTAATTTAAAAGCTATCTTCCTGCAAACAGTTTCTATCTGCCTGTTAGGGAAGAGTGAGCACTTTCAGCTGCTACTGTTCCAGTTCAGCCTCTCCCATAATCCCACACCACAGCTGCTCGCAGCCTCTACTTACCTCAGCCACTGTGAGAACACAGTATATGGACTGGTGCTCGGGATCCACGCCCTCCAGCTTCATCCCTGCTTTGAATGCGTTTTTGTTGTATGGAAAAGATTGATACTGCAACAGAAAAGAACAGTTTCAAATCTTCTGAAAGTATGCCAGAGAAATAATATCTTTATAAGGAAAAGAGCAATGATTATTTATTATTCATGATTCTCAAAGTATTAATAAACTGCTTTAAAATAAGTTTTGCATTTTTAAAAACATACTGTGGAAAAGAGAAATTTATAACTGCTCAAAAAACACATTGATACTAGAATGACTTAAAACTTGAGTGTATTTAACAAAATTATCAAGAATAAGAGAAAGATGGTGGCCTGAATTTTTTCACTAATTGTCAATAAAACATTTTAACAATGCAATTATTTAATTTTCAGCCTGTACACTGACACTTTGACCTGGTGGTCATCGTTCCTGTAATGATCACAACAAAGATGCTCTGTTTTGCCTTTTCATTTCCACATCTCAGGCCATCAAAGGTGAATTGCAAAGCAGAAATACGAAGTATTGTTTGTATATAGGGATGGCCTCCTTTTCTGTTGGGTCCCGATTATCTCGTTTTCCAGGAATATCTTTGCATCACAGGAACATGAATACCCTCACATCACACTACAATTAACTCAGAAGAACATCTTTCAAAAACAGAAAGTGAAAACAAGGCTAAGCAGAAAGGATGCTTTTAATCAGAAGACATCAGCATCCCACGTATCATGCTCCCTGTCTTCTGTTAAAGAAGGAAGAAAGCTAGCAGATGCTAAGATTAAACTGGAGGAAATCTTGGGGGAAAAAAAAAAATGAATAGAATTGAACAGGGTTTTCCACAGGTTAACAAATGAACAGCTTTTGAGTTTTTATGTCCCAAATGGTTACAGACAAAGCACAGGAGAAGCATCTTATATGCTCCCCTTTCCTTCTGTTCCTGACTAAAAGCTCCCTCCCTAGCCATCTGCAGAAGCTCTGTAGTCAATGGAAAGAGAATAGTACCAAGGGAGGTACTCAGAGAGGTCTCACCTTCTTGGAAGGAAGAGGAATCCTCTCTTTGGTGGCTTGGCTGCAACTGATATAACTGAGTAACAAACTCAAGAGAAAAAAATGCAGTGCGTGGCACAAGAGCAGGAATATGAAGTCAAGGGGAAGGGAAACGGAGAAGCAGATGAGTTTAAATCAGCTAACAGTGGACAGCTAATAGATGCCTACCCACAGCTCTAAGTCCTTATCTAAAAATAGCTTACATCATTTTGTAGACCTCAGTTAAGGGACCAGTGTATCTGACTGCAGTACACGCATTTGAGAAGTTATTTCATCCTAACATTACCACACTTAACATTTTTTATTATCAATGACAGTTTAATGAAGTTATACTGTGCATAATTCTGGATACTTCCTCAAGAGGAATGTAGAAGCAGAGTATTTTTTTAATAAACTGATTTTTAAAAGTTTTATCTTGGTGCACAGACTTGCAGTTAATGCCACCTATATCATAAATACCTTACAGGTAAAAGACCTCAGTGGAAAAGTGAAATGCTAGAAATACTGACACATTCAGGAACAGTGGCCAAAAATGTAACAGATTTTGCAAAAGCAAGCACAAATAAAATTACAAAGAAAAGAAACAAATGAAAGTCACAAATCTGTTTATTCTTTTATTACTGTAATAAACATTATTGTACAAACAATACAAAATTCTACAACTAATACACTAACAATTAAGCAATTATCACACAAGTATTTCCTGACATTTAAGACATAAATTACTCATTACTCTTTCTGTTATCAAATCTGAAACTTCTAAGGCAACACAATCTTAAGTTTGGTTTCTGTTACAGCAAAAGAACAGGCAACTTTCAGAAGACTAGTAACTTTAATACTATTTAACAGATTTCAACTTTGTGAACACCGTGAGAAGCACTGCTTCTGAACTGGAAAAGTAAAGAGGAAAAAAAAAGAGTAATTCTCACAATCCAAACAGAAATCAAGGACTCAAAATCAGTGGTGATTTTTTTTTTTTTTTTAAACCCTACTGTATCTGTAGCTTGCTTCTCCATCTGTAAAATGCAGAAATATTACCTGGACACTTCTGAGTGTTATTAAGAATTCTCTCTCTGCTACAGGCCTTAAAACCTGCACACTAAATAAAACCCTAGAGTTGCACAGGGACTAAAGACTTTAAAAGAAAATATTAAATAAGAAGCACTGAATGAGATAGGGACATTGTGGAGAAAAATAAAGGAAAGAGTACCTCATCATGTAACTCCAGACTTTATCACCACGTGCAGTGCCCAGAAGGGCTGGTATATGCCTGTGTGCTCCAACAGCATTTCATGGAATGTCAGACAGCCAGAGCAACACTCTGTAAATCTACCTTTCAGATAGAGGCTTACTTATCCAGATTTTTTCTTTAATTTTTCAACCAGCATATTGCACAGGAGAATATAACTAAGGATGGTCAGGTGACTGTTGCTCTTGCACCTACAAATCTATGGATTCTGTACATTGCAATCCTAGTTCTTTACTTCCGTACTTCAGTAATGTCTAAAAGCACCAATTAAAGGTCAGCATCACACACACATGTAAGCTGAAAAGCTAATCCCTGAACAAAAGACTTAATAGTTGAAGTATAAAGCAAACAGGGAAGACAGAGATGCAAAAAGCAGATTACAAGTAAGAACAGCATTATCAAAAAATAATACCGGACATACAGAGCAGAAGTACAACAGCTGAGACGTGTTCACATGTTTTGCCAGGTTTTGCAAGAGAAGAGAACAGCACGGAAGCTTTGTGGATTTGCACACAGAACTCTCTTCCAAGCAAGAGAGACAGCACTACAGAAAGCACTGAAATGACACATGACAAAGACTAACACAGCAGGCAAAGGACAAGCAAGAGATGATGATGTGACATCCAGTCAGATGACAGGCAAAATGGGAATAAACCAAATTAGTTTCTGATGTAGTAACAAAATATAATGTCAGCAGGAGCTGCAAAAAGACAGGTAATATAATTAAGGCAACACGTCAAAAGATGACCTTTGTACCATCTTTCTAAACATATTTAAAGATAACTGATATGGCATGAAAAAATGAGGGTACATGTTAGATAGGAGCAGCCTCACATTCACAAGCCCTGGTCCTCATGGGGGACTTCAACCACCTCAATATCTGTTGGAGGGATAACACAGCAGGCCACAAACAATCCAGGTGGTTCCTGGAATGTGTGGATGACAATTTCGTTCTCCAAGTGGTCAAGGAACCGACGAGGAGAGGTGCCATGCTGGACCTTGTTCTCACCAACAAGGAGGGGCTAGTGGGGAACGTGAAGCTCTAGGGCAGACTTGACTGCAGTGACCATGAGATGGTAGAATTTGAGATTCTTAAGGCAGTGAGGATGGCACACTGTAAGCTCAGCACCCTGAACTTCAGGAGAGCACATTTTGACCTCTTCAGGGATCTGCTTGGTAAGGTACCGTGGGATAAGTTCCTGGAGGGAAAAAGGGCTCAGGACAGCTGGCTTTATACTCAAAGATCTCCTCAAGCTCAGAAGTGATGCATCCCAACAAAGCGCAAGACAGGCAAAAACAGCAGGAGGCCTGCATGGATGGACAGAAAGGATCCTGAACAAACTTAGGAGCCCAAGTGGCCAGGGATCAGGTAAGGAAAGCCAAGGCCCTGACAGAATTAAATTTGGAGAGAAATGTCAAGGGCAACAAAAAGAGCTTCTACAGGTATGCTGGGGAGAAAAGGAAAACTAGGGAAAATGTGGGACCCCTCCAGAAGGCAACAGGAGATCTGGTCACCCAGGATATTGAGAAGGCTGAGGTGCTCAATGACTTTTTTGCCTCAGTCTCCACCAGCAAGGGCTCATGCCACAACGCCCAAGTCCTAGAAAGCCAAGGAAGGGTCCAGGAGAATGAAAAGCCACCCACTGTAGAAGACCAGGTTCGAGACCACCCAACACAATGCATCCGCAGGTCCTGGGGGAACTGGCAGATGAAGTTGCAAAGCCACTATCCATGGTATTTGAGAAGTCCTGGCAGTCTGGTGAAGTTCCTGCAGACTGAAAAAAGGGGAACACAACCTCCATTTTTAAGAAGGGAAACAAGGAAGACCCAGGGAACTACAGGCCAGTCAGTCTCACCTCTGTGCCTGGTAAGATCATGGAGCAGATACTCCCAGAAACTATGCTAAGGCACATGGAAAACGAGAAGGTGATTGGTGACAACCAGCATGGCTTCACCAAGGGCAAATCATGCCTGACCGATTTGGTGGCCTTTTATGATGGGGTTACAACATTGGTGGATAAGGCTAAAGCAACTGATGTCATCTACCTGAACTTGTGCAAGGCGTTTGACACTGTCCCACATGGCATCCTTATCTCCAAATTGGAAACATGTGGGTTTAATGGATGGACCATTTGGTGGAAAAGGAACTGGCTGGATGGTCACACTCAAAGAGTTGTGGTCAACAGCTCAATGTCTGGGTGGAAACCGGTGACCAGTGGTGTCCCTCAAGGGTCGGTATTGGGACCAGTGCTATTTAACATCTTTGTCAGTGACATAGACAGGGGGATTGAGTGCACCCTCAGCAAGTTTGCCGATGACACCAAGCTGAGTGGTGTGTTTGACATGCTGGAGGGATGGGATGCCATCCAGAGGGACCTTTACAGGCTTGAGAGGTGGGCCTGTGCCAACCTCATGAAGTTCAACAAGGCCAAATGCAAGGTCCTGCATCTAGGTCGGGGCAATCCCAAACATAAATACAGGCTGGGCAATGAGTGGCTTGAGGCCAGTTCCAAAGAGAAGGACTTGGGAGTGGTGGTAGACGAGACGCTCAACATGAGCCAGCAATGTGCACTTGCAGCCCAGAAGGCCAATAACCATATCCTGGGCTGCATCAAGAGAAGCGTGGCCAGCAGGTCGAGGGAGGTGATTCTGCCCCTCTGCTCTGTTCTCGTAAGGCCCCACCTGGAGTCCTGTGTCCAGTTCTGAGCCCCCAACAAAAGAGGGACATGGACCTGTCAGAATGAGTCCAGAGGAGGCCACGAGGATGATCCAAGGGCTGGAGCACCTCTGCTATGAGGCCAGGCTGAGAGAGTTGGGGCTGTTCAGCCTGGAGAAGAGAAGGCTCCAGGGAGATCTAATAGCAGCCTTCCAGTACCTGAAGAGGCCTACAAGAAAGCTGGGGAGGGACTTTTCATAAGGGCAGTTAATGACAGAACAAGGGGAAATGGCTCTAAAATGGAAGAGGGTAGGTTTAGATGAGATATTAGGAAGAAATTATTTCCTGTGAGGGTGGTGAGACAGGAACAGGTTGCCCAGAGAAGTTGTAGATGCCCCCCTCCCTGGAAGTGTTCAAGGCCAGGCTGGATGAGGCTTTGAGCAACCTGGTCTAGTGGAAGGTGTCCCTGCTCATGGAACTAGATGATCTTTAAGGTTCTTTCCGACCCTAACCACTCTGTGATTCTATCTGTCAGATTTTTAGCTTCAGAGAGTAGAAGGAAAGGCCAGAACTTGCAGATTTTTGAAAAGCAACTGCTTTCTGTAGTGTCAGTTGACAGCATTAATCTACAAGTAAAGAATTGTTTGAAAAAGCAAAGAAAGAGAACTAATTTCACATGTTTTTACTATCTTGATGATTGCTAATGCGCAGCCTTATTTTAATCATGTAGGTTTCCCCAATTTTTTTTTTTTCAATTGATTTACAGAAATTCCATTATCTTAGATGGTTGACTGATTTCAACTTCCGAAGATCATACCTCTTTAAAAAGCTTAGTAGGTACTGCAACAGCCTTTTCTTCCTCCAGATAGGATGCCCAACACCACGTCTGCCTTCCTTTAGAAGGTACAGCTGTAAAGAAGCACACTTCTGTAACTGCTATCTTCTCAAGAAAAACAAACAAACAAACAAACAAACAAACAGAAAACCCTCACACACAACATTCTGAAGTTTATATAGTAACTACCTCAAATCTACATCTTATTAAAAAGCATTGATGGTGTTTCTCGGGACTTATTTCAGGAAAAGAAGTAGCTCTGTAGCTTTCATGGCACCTGGTTTGTACGGAAAGGTTTCCAGTAGTTCAAATCTTGATTAGTAATACGAGAAAGCTCTGTCAGGTGATGAGAACAACTTACAAAATCTTGCCCCCTGTCCCTTTTCCTTTACTGCTCATAAGAAGCATTAAGATATACAGTTTGCAAATGTGTAAAAAGATCAGTTCAAATCACAAAGTAGCTCTATATTTAAAATATTTTTTTCCAAGAATCTCTTTTCCTGGAAAGCATTTTCAACTGGATAGCACTCATGACATGTTTTTTTAATCACAGTTGAAATACTTTATTCTTTGACAGTATTCAGAATGTTTCTAACCTACTCCATCACTTTGTAGGTTGATGTTTTTGGGTGGAGAGGTAGTGATTTAACAGTAATTTCTCCAAGCCATCAAAACTGTCACCAGTGCTTTTTTCCCCCCCATCATGTTATTAGCATATGACAGAAACCTCCAGTTTCAGGTTTGCCGATACAGTATAAACACTCGCATACACTTGCATAGTAATTGTAGTATTGGCTACAGTCACATCAGCGAGTATAGTTTTCAGGCCTTGAAAATAAGGCACTAACTGCACTAGCAAAAGCCAGGAACTTCAAAAACAGATGGCTTGTGTGGCTGGCCGTGTATCTACTTTCATACACCTCCACTCTGCTCTACTGATCTTCACCTAAAATGCCTCCTCTGCACATGTAGTTTAGCATTTCAGACCATAAGCGCAGGCTGCCAGGAGGATTCCTCACAGTCCACAGTATGATTCTGGCCTGATCCTGACTGTGAGCTACTCACAAGAGAAATAAGCCCCTTAAAGTAAGTCTGGCTAAGTGTTTTTATGATTAAAACATGAGCCATAACAACAGTGATGCCAAACTCTCCTGAAGAAAGTTGATAATGTAACCGAAAGATAACAAAATTCAGAATCACAGTGACTGCTCAACACTATTAAAGCACACCCATTTTACTTATGATTTACCCAGTTTTTATCTATTCCATTTGAGATGTGGTGCTCAGCGAAATAATGCACAGTTATGTGGTTGGTTCTGAATATAAATTGGTATTTTATATTAAATCTCTTGTGCTGAACTGACATTTCCCCAAATAAAAAAAAAAAACAAACCCAACAACAAAAAACCAACAGAAGAAATCTGTACAGATCAGTCTGTCAGTGAATGGCATTGATTTCCATAAAGCTTCAGTTTTGCGCTTCTATCTCACATACTTCTTATCACCTCAGCTTTGTAAACAACTGTAGAAATAATATTTGTATTTCAGGAGTAATTCTATCTTGGGAAGAGAATCTTCTGTAACTTTTATTTGTAGCATCTTCAATCAGTATTTCATCTGCCTCGTGTGTAGCAGAGCTACTTGGAGCTCTGTGATGATTAGTGGCTGAGAAACTTGTGGTAACTTCAGCCTACCATAAGAAGCACTTTGGAAGGCAAGATATAGGTTTGTGCTTGGTGTACCCCTGAGGTATAATAGCTGCTGATTCTCCAATTCTTTCTAAAAGTATCTATCATATAAATAGCCTGAAAAAACCAGTACTCATTTAAAATATGTTTTATTATGCTGCTTGATGCAGCATATGTCCCTTTGGACTGATTATAGCAATTATTCCTCAACAGTTCCATAAATGTGTCTATTTCTAGCACATACTGTAGACACAAAATTGATCCCCAAGAAAACAAAAGTAAACTTTCACTTCTGCTTAATATATGTCTTTCATCATTTGGGAACTCAATGGGCCCGATTTCCATTAATAATGGCACTCTTTAGAGGGATGAAAAAAAACCCCAAAACTCACTATATCCTCCTCCACACTGCCAGAGGTATATAAACTGGCTCTTTGTAAAAAGTAATCTGTCTCCAAGTGATGGAGTTTTGTTTTTTTTTTCCCCCCAGTTTTCACTTGGCTTTCTCAGTTCTTCAATCCTTAAAACTTAATTGCTATAAATAACACTGACGCTCTCTTTTTACAGAATTGACACAATATATTCAATAGGCAATACAAATTCAGTGAAACAATGCTGGCAATTCACAATAAGAGATGGATATTACCTAAAGAATTAGCAGTTGAGATCTTTGTTTCATAATCTAACTTACTTTGTCTCAAAACTGTTATTTCCCCTTTTCTTTTTCTCCTGGCTCTCTGTGAGACTCTCAAGATCCTTCCTTCAGGTTTGTCCTCCTAAATTAAAAAGAACAGTACAGTAACCTCATTAGTTCAGAAATCTACTAGAGTAAAAATTGAGACATCCAAGGTTTAGCTGTGACTTCATTTAAATGGCTACTAACATAACTCTCCACTATCTCAAACAAACCTGCAGATGTATAACAAGAACAAAAAAAGCCATCAGTGACAAATCACAGCAAACATAGTGGAAACACAGAAAGAAGGACTCTCAACAGCCGGCACTCAGCCATCCAGCCTTGTCTAAGCCAAGGACAGATCATGAAGCCTTCAGCAGGCCTGGCTGAGCCTGAGATAAATAGCAGCATCTTTGACATGTTTATGCTTCCAAAATAGTTTAGAGGAAATCCAGCTTTAGTCTGCTTTTTTCAAGTACACAATTGCTTTATTAAATATAAAATGGCAATGATCCTTTCTATTTATTTTATTGTCAGTGTATTAACAGTTTTGTTCGCACCTAAACAGATGAACAGACTAAGTACTCATTTGGGAGAGCAGATGCACAGAGGCAAAGAAGGTGTCCTCTGACTTTTGCCTAATACACTGCTATACAGAGAGCTACAATTTCCCTTCCGGCAACTCTAGTTAGTCTTCAGCGTTTTGACAACTCTGCAGTCACAGAGCTCTCCCCTTCTCCCTCAAAACTGTGCTGCTCCCGGTACTGTCACTGTTATTGGGACAAAAACAAATATTACAGGAAAATGAACATGATGGGAAGGTACTGTGATAGGTTTACTCTAAAATGTGGAATAAATCCAAAAGGAAAAGACAAAAGGTGCCCCAGAACACATTACACTGCAACACAGAACAAAAGCAAATCTTTAGCTATGATTTTCTAAAGTAAATTACACCAAGAAAATCGAAAGTATTCTTTTTCTTCTTAGCCATAACGTTGCTCTCTTTGTAAGTAAGTTATTGGTCTATAATAATTTATTCATGTGCAGAGTGACAAAGTAACAGGTGTTGGGAAATATGTACTCATATTTTTCCTATGCTGAAGACACAGCAAGTCTAGGTTAGTATCATTTTTCCTTTAAATTCTTTTGTTCTATTCTTAAAAAAAAGGGAGGAAAAGAGATTAAAAGCAGGTTCTGTCAGTTCACTGTCAATAATTAGAATCCACTGATGAGACATCATTAAATTGGTAAGTGAACCAACTACTTTTTGTGGCTTTGATACAGTAATGCAGTCACTTCTCTTTGTAGGGCAATAAATATAAGGCAAAACTCCCACTGAAATACTTGCAGGAATGGGTTCATGATGCATACTAACAGTTTCATCTGGACTCTCTTTCTTCTCCCCATTATCCCTGGACTCTTCTTTGAGAGGTAACTTTGCTTTTCTTTTCCGAATGCCTTTGGAATCATCTTCCCCATTGCATTCCACACTGGGCTTTTCCTCCTTTGTTTCTCTATTACAAGAGTAACACAATGACACAAAGCCAGTATTATTTCACTTCTCATATTCATAAAACCAGTACAAAGTGAGTAAATCTGAAGGTCAAGTGTTTGTAGGTACCAGGGTATTATCCCAAATATATTCTTAGAAATACTACTGAGAATCACATCTGTCAAAAGAATTAATCTGAAAGATACACAGCAGCAATTGCAAAATGAAAGCTGTCAGCTTACACTGAACAAGTTATACATGTTTTAAACAGTGTGTCTTCCCATGTACCATCAAGTCTCACAGAGAAGCAAACTGTGAAATGTTTAAGACTGCAGGGCAGTTTACAGAAAGGAAAGCAAAGGTAATTGTTAAAACTGACAAATCCAATTGGAGAAAGCTGGTATGTGACTGTACAAATTGCTAAATAAGCAATCAGAAGAGAAAATTTTGAAGCAATTAGCTAAAAATGAAGTTAAAAGTACAAAATCATAGATTTTAAAAACTGCCATAATGCAGTAATATGCAATACAGAATGGACATACTAACACAAACTTTATTTTATGATGAGATGAACAGCAGTAGCTGAAAGAAAAGGAACTAAGAAACTAAAGTATGCTCATATTTTCACTCACTGTCATCTATAACAAAGCTTTTGCACTTAATTATAATTAACTTACCACACCAACCATCTCATTACTGATTATCTTAATTCCAATGATTATGAAACAGGGTGGGAGTCTGACACGGATTCTTACGCCCCATAGAGTGTTTTACAGTTAGCACCTGACAGCACACTCTAAGCAAAAAAGACTGCCTTCAACATTAGTGCTAGACAAAACCAAGTGTTGTTAATGCATTTACATGAAAAACAGTAAGAGAACATTTTAAACTGATGGAGACAAAACATGGCTGCTTAATATCTCCCTTTGCCTCACCATTAACATTCTATCCCACCACTTTTATCTTATGCTGCTTTTATGCAAAATTCTTCATTTCTATATCAAAGAAATGCTTTATAATAGCACCTACTTGTTTTTTACTTGCTGGGCACATTTCTGGCTGCAAAATTTCCCTTCAGGAACAAATTCTTCTATGGTACCATAGCAGTAACAGTTTTCACAGAAAACAAGTCCATCCATTTTTGCAGTATCCTTCAACCTTGTGGGGAACCCCGTCTTTTCTGAAAAAGCTGCACAATGAAAAAAGTAACTTCATTTAGGTAGAGTTGATAACATTTCCAACCATTCTCAGCAGGCCTTGCCAAGCAAACAAAAAAACAGAAGTCATAGCACTCTTGTTAGAACGAAGAACTGGGAGTTAGTATCTGCATGGTGTCCATACTCTTGACAAGCAAGTTGTGTTTTCACCTTGCAACACTAGAGAGAGGACTCCACTGATTTCATGCTTCTGTCATCAGTGACCCATCAACATTGTTTGATGCAGCTACTCATGGAAGGAATGAATTTTATGACAGGCACCATGCTAACTGCCCACAGAGTCATCACTGCATGGAGTCCATCACCTCATCTCCTGCTGTGACTCACCTCATTTTCGAACCTATATATAGGGTCATTTGGGAAAAAGATTTTGGGGGGAGTTATCTGAGATCTCACCTGGAGTTCAGTTCAGTCCAGTTCTGGGGCCCTTAATGAAAGAAGGATATGGACCTACTGAAGCAAATCCAGAGGAGGGCCATGAGGATGATTCAAGGGCTGGAGCACCTCTCTTACGAGGACAGGCTGAGACAGTTGGGGCTGTTCAGTCTGGAGAAGAGAAGGCTCCAAGGAGACTTTATAGTGGCCTTCCAGTACCTGAAGGGGCCCACAAGAAAGCTGGGGAGGGACTTCTTTCAAGGGCACTTAGTGATAGGATGAATGGCAATGGCTTCAAATGGAAGAGGGTAGGTTTAGATTAGATATTAGGAAGTAATTCTTCTCTGTGAAGGTGGTCAGACACTGGAACAGGTTGCCCAGAGAAGTTGTGGATGCCCCCTTCCCTGGAAGTGTTTAAGGCCAGGTTGGATGAGGCTTTGAGCAACCTGATCTAGTGGAAGGTGTCCCTACTCATGGCAGGGGGCGTCTAATTTGTAACAAAGAAATTGTCAAATACAAAGTTACTCACTCATCCTAAACTACAGTTTCCCCACAAAAGGTGTGTAGCCTTGGAGAGGATGCTGTTTCTGTCACTTACAGGCAAATATGAAGCACTGTCAAGTTCTCCAGCTTCTAGAGCAGGTCGTTGACTTTGAACTTCCCAAAAGGCAAGTTTCAAGCCAGAAACTATTTATTTTGCTTAAGCACTGTACTGTCTTTGAAAACAGAGTCAAATGAACTCTTGTGTGCAGAACATCTCCACTAGAAGAATATACAATTAATGTGCTGCTATTTATACTCCAGCATCATTAGTGGTTCAAAATAACTATTTAAACTCACAATGAAATATTCTAGCAATATTTTTATCTTTGGGGACTATTAATCAAGGACAGTGTAAGGTAGTAGTTGGGTGCTTAATTGGTATGTTTGTGTGTCCATAAAAACACTTTAATTCAGTTGCAACATTATTTTGTTTTAGGTTTACGAGACTGTAGGGGATGAAGTTGTATGCTTTACTGCAGATAACTGCAATTTCTCAATCTAAGGAGAGAACCTGCTGTGTTGCTATGCTATCACACTTTTGCCACTCTTATCACAGATTTGAATCTTGAATAACAATCACTGCCTTGGAGACAGACCTACAGAACAGAGTAGCCGTGGTCTGAAGCCTCAGACCTCACAGCTGAGGCCCAAATTACTTTTCTACTGACGTAAATGTTTCACCTATTCACAAAAGTCACATGACAATTAAGTCTTAATGGTGGGGGAGTAGCAAAGGCTAACTTTAATTTATTTTACTTATTGTACTCATACTGATTATTAAACCAAAATTTTGAAGTCTGCTTTTTCAGAGGACTTACAGAATGCATATTTTAAAAGAAAATTAATATATATTATCAACAAGGGGAAAAAAAAAACCCTAGGTAGTTGTAAGCAATCACAAAACCAGCTGTGATATTTTTTCACGCTACTCCATCATTGCTGGAGTCAGCGCATCAAAATCCTTCAGAATCTATGACCATGTAAACCAACTTTCTTTGAACAAAAAAGGTGTTTCCTTACATGCACATTTTAAATCCAGGAAACACCTTATCTGGTAGACAGATATTACAACTATTAGAATTTTATCGTTCAAGATAAACATAAATAGTTACTACACATGTAATTTTAATACTATAAAAAAGCATAGTCAGCAGGAGCAAGGCAACAGTGCAGACACACATTGACACTGGTGGTAGCAGCTGAGCAGCAGCCAGTACTGTGTTGAAGGCAGCTTACAGTGCACAGTACTTCCATCACAGATGAACTGTAGGCAGTTAATAAAGTCTGTGGGCAGTCTGGACAACCAGCTCAGCAAAAATAATACCTAAAAAATTCTCAATTTAAAGTAAGAAATTGACCATTTTGCAAATTAAATAGAGGGGAAAACACTGACTCTAAACTTAGAAAAAAATACTGTCAGAAAAAATTGTGGCTGTAATTGAACTTCAGATATTTAACAGTAGAATTATTTCCTTCTAACTTAAAATGCATTTATTTTCATACTTATTCATACCCCAAGAAACAGTTAACATCATCAGAGATACTTTGTGCATTAAAGCAAAAAAGTTTTTTTTTCTTATTCTGGGGGGCAATCTTTAAGAAAAATTGATATATTAAACAAAATACCATCTACCACAGAAAACGTCTACCACCTCGTAACTGACCTTCTTGAGCAGTTGGAACCATCCAGGTTGTGGTAGCAGTTGCCTTTTTAACACTTTCCATCTCCGTTTCATCTGTAATCACTTCTAGGGCCCCAAATTCATTCACTCTAAACTGCAAGACAAAATAAATGGTACAAAGTATAGTAAAAATTTACTAATACTCTCTTACCGTGTCTTCTTCTATTCACTAAGATAGTTTAGACATGGTGTCCTCACCACATTATCTAATTTCTATGTGTTTCTGCTTATCTCCTAGGAATTGGAAACAAGCCTTTCTTGCTTCTACCAAGCAAAATGCAAATTCATTTTGTTATCTAAAAATATTAATCTGCAATAGATATTGATACAGAAGCCTCTGCATGCAGAGCGATATCTAACTTACACACAAGAAGAAAAAAATCTGTAACAGAAACTCATGGGAAAATCTCCTAATTGTATGCTTTTAATAGCCAGCAAAATAACGTGCTACAGTCACCAAGTATTTTTGTCAAGGAAAAAGGAACTGACCATCAAATACAAATGCTTCACAGAGTACAGAAATTTCAGCATCCTCCAAAAAACACAGGACTTCTCTGCTGTAAAGTGCACATAAACAAACATCTCAAGGCAGTTTATGAGCTGTTTAATTACACGCTGAACGTGATATTACTGTTAGCCAAAAGCAAGGCCCAACAAAACCCCACACGCTGTGCTTACACAGGAGCACCGGGAGTTATACCCATCCTGCTGCCAGCAGAAAAGCGTCTTCCAAACGCCGTAATGATTACAGCACTACCAGATGAAAATAAACCTCAGCTTCCCAGCCACCACTTGGTTTGCAGGCCCAGGTGGTTACAGGTTGAACTCAGGGCAGCATTTTGTCCATGATGGTGTGCTCTGAACAGCGAAGGGGTGTAACGCTCTGAGCTTTGCCACTGAGGACAGGTCTCTAGCAGTGAGGTGCTCTCATCAGTGGAGATCAACAGGAAAAAATCACACCTGAGAAAGTCTTTCAAAGCTCCCCAGCACTCACCTGTGAGAATATTCCTTCAGGGCAGTAGCATGAAGCCTATTTCTGTTTCCCTGCTCAGGCAACTTTACCTTGGGAAAATGAGAAAGGGAATAATTGCCTGGTACTACATTGATCTCCATGCCTCTGGAGGCTGCAGGATTAATCCTTCCCAGTCACTTTGGATGCTGCTATGGTATAGTACTGCAAATGAGCCATTCTGACTGAAAGCAAAGGTGAACCCCGTGACGTACATACCACAACAGTGTGCTTTCACTAACACAGTCTTTCCAGCCTCAGCATTTGCAAAGAGCCACCAAGTCCTAAGGAATGCGAACAGCTCAGAAATTTATAATAAACTGAGGGGAGGGAGAGGAAGAAGAGGAGGTCCTCACACAGCCGTATGACTTCTGAGCCAAGATTTTTACTTGCCATCAGCTACACTCACAACAGATAAGCAAGTGTAGACAAACTGTCAGTAAATCTGTCTGGACTGAAAGACCAGGAGTTCAGCTTTGAAAGGCAACCAAATACAGGAACACCACAAGTTCATACTCCAGTTTGTGGACAGACAAACACACTGTTCCACCCAAGGAAAAGCAGTGGAATTACTATTCAGAAAAAGATCCTTGTGTCTTACAGGTGACTTACACACTCAGCCTGGTTCCTGTTTTGGTTAAGCTCATTTTTGCTATTGGTGCTTTGCTGCTTCTGCAATAGATGCATGCCAGAGGGAAAACCTTCCGTGCTTCCAAGAGCTCTTAACTCCACAACCACTGGCCCAGCAAGCAGGCTGTGAGCACAGACTAAGACATGGTGCTGCAGCCCACCAGCCAACAGTTACTAAACAACTTCTGGAAACACCCTCCTGTACTTCATACAACATCAGCTGCAACATACATATGCCAAAGGTATTTCTGAACAGTTCAATTAATACCTGGGATATTTCTGCATGATCTGATTGGTGTTCAGCCCTGGCACTGAACATGCTTTTCTCCTCCACTGGGTTCTTGCATGGTACGCGTGGAGGTCACCCTAACCAGTGCGGTGACCTGCCAGCCCTTCTGGTTTCAGAAGGCTGTCAGGCATCAAATGATGAAAGACAGATGACTGCAGGGAAGGTTGCTCCCAGCTAACCTTTCACTGGAGGTTCTTCATGGCAGCAAGAGACAAAATATTAAGGAAGCAGCCCCTCAACAGTCAGGCCACCAGGCTAAGGTGGGCTCAGTGATGGCGAGTAATCACTTGCTACTGCCTTAGCAGGCAGGAGGCAACAACAATGCTCCTGGGCCCACTGCCTCGCCTGACCTCTCCGTCTCCTGTTTTGACCCAGAGGCTTACCTCTATCAGTGTCAAAGGCCTACAGCTCCTGTTTAGAGGCAAAACTGAAGCAGATATATCTGCTTTTACTCACTGCTTCCCCAGCTACAAGCTTCAGCATTACTGTGTATGCTGAGCTCTCCATAGCTGACCAGAAAAATGCCTCAGACCTAGGAAGTCATACAGTGGTTTGAGCTGAGGAGGAAAAGCAATGAAAAACTTGTGACAGAGGTTAATTGCTTAAAAACGGGATAAATATATGTACAGAGCAGCACGCTGCACAAAGCCATCACAGCGTAAGAGCTGCCAGAGCAATGTGCCAACTACTGTCTACCGTTGGAAGCATGACAAAAAGGGATCTAGATTAATGGTAATTTACATGTCTATGAAAAAAATTCAACATGTAAGCCTCTTCCACTCAGAAAGTAGGTGACAAAAAAAAAAAAAAAACAACCCAAAACAACTAAAGGTAAAGGTTCTGTTTCCTCTATTTTTGGTGATCCAAGCTAAAATATAGTAAAAGCAGTCCTCCCATATACTTCCCTAGGTGTCTTGACAGTCTGGAAGTTTGCAGCAGGTGATACAGAGGGAAGGAAACAGTGCCATAGAGCTAACTTCTGCAGATAGATCCACAGCTTTCTGAGAAGTAAAAATTAAAGTCACAAAACTCCATAAGTAAATATACAAATTTGCATTGGATTAAGAGATTTTCCTTAAATCAGTCTTAATTAAAGCAAACAATAAAATTCCCACTGATGGAAACAAAGTCAGGCCATTATCAAGTACTTTTTAAATAGTTTCACAAAGAAGCCTGGTTTTTTGTGACTCCAATGTTTAAAAGAAAATAAATTACAAAACTTGTTGGGTATTAATTTAATACCCACTCAACTTTTGTCAAATGTCTGTTTGCAAATTTTAAGTAACCTTTTAAGGAGATAATTCCCTATCCCACCCAATGTATCCAATGGTCTTAAAAGATCAGAAGGCAAAGAAGAAGAAAAGAAAGAAACCTCAACAGCTTCCATGAGTGAGTCCACAGTAACATAAACAGAAATAAATATAACATTTGAATAGAGAAATGTAACTTTCTAGGTTTCACGTGTAGGTGAGCAACAAGGGCAAAAATACACATTCTCAAGTTACTGCAGTTAACACAAATATAAACTGAGTTGTCAGGATGAGTCCAACTATTAGTGGGTAAGTATACAACAGAATTTACTCAGCTGTGTTGTTCAGCAATTTCCATATGGATCAAAAGGGAATTAAACAGCAGCTTCCATGTAAACTTCATTATTGATTCCTTCCACTCAGAGCTGATATATTTTCACATTCGTGGGAAACAATGCCCTGATACACCAGAACTCCATCCTATATGACCGCTAATTTAATCCCCAGGAATATTTTAATATTCATTCAAAAAATAAAGAATACATTGAGGGAAATGAAGGCTTAAATAGATAATAATAAAACATAAATATTTTCTGAACACTTTCTGTCCATCCACATGCTAAGTTCTTCTACAGGAATCAAAATTACTATCAATAAACTTTTTTTAAAAATAAAAATTGCATTAAAATTTACATAGGAGTGGAACAAGTATCATAAGTCACTGCGACTAAGCCTTTGTTTATTGCAGGCAACAATATCACACAATGTATTTCATGTTTCAGCTGCAATGGAGAAGCGGTCAGATTTCCTGCTATCAGTGCCTTACTGAAAATCCATTCCTAAATTTCTTTCTCAAAAAACCCTCTTCTAACTTTTCATTTACATCTATGCATAGAAAGTTTATACCCACTTGTTCTTAACCCAGCATTACTTTATGGATTACATAGCTGTAGTACCCTAGCACTCACTCTCTAGGTATACATTTGAAGCAAGCAATTATGTACCCCCCGACTTAATTTAGGCTAAGCACAAACTCCTTCTGTTCTTCTTGGGAAAATGGTGCTCCATCTTCTTGATCAGCCAGTCATTCTTTGCCCACCATGTGCTGGGCTCAGCCATGGAAATTCACTTTTTCTCAGGGAATGTGACTAAGCATAACACTGCAAGTGGACTTCTGCTGTCCCACCTCCAGTGGCTTTAGGACCTTTCCATTTCTAATAGAAGTTCTTTGCCCTATTATGCAGGCTGGAAGGCACTCTGTAGTTTTATGATGTACGGGGAATTAAATATTAAAAGGGCTTTCAGATCTCTTTATCCATATTTCATAAAAATACTCCATGTATTTGTCACTACATGGGATAAACTCGCAAACAATGCGAAATGTCTACCATATTGCAGATTAATTCTTAGAAACTCAAACCTATTGGGAATACAATCTAGTTTCAAATTAAGTCCCCACTGGTTTATGTGTCTAATTCAAAACAACAAAGATCAGACTATCTCCTGTTTGCTGTTACTTGTACCCTTTCAAGAGTATAGAAGATCTTATCAGTACCCACGGAAATCAAATCAGAATAAAGATTACTATTGTCTTCCACAAGGTAAAAATATTATTTAGGAAAACAGGCAGAAATAAAAAGAAAAGGAACAACTGAAGTGAAAAGGACAAAAAAAAACCAAAAAGAAAAAACCCACACATCTTAATGCACAGCTTGAAATAAACCAGAAAACACAGCCAACACTACCATCTACTGGGCAAGATAAGGACAAAGAGTTCATCGCAGTAAAGACAATTGTTGCATTCTGACAGTAACTTCAGGAATACAACTCATCTTGAACCCACAACAGCATGATTGTGGACTAGCTCAGAAGAAACCTGCAAAGTTTGTATCATCCAAAACAAAAATAAATAGAGTAAATGCTCTTTATGCCTATGAAGTAACTAAATTTAAGTTTAGCAGAGTTATACAGCAGTCTGTCAAGAGGACCAACACCTGGAACTCCAGTGATACAAATGAAAGAACTACACTCATATCTGGTTAGCAAACAGTTATCATCATTGCTGATTTTAATTACCGCTTAATAACAGTGATTTCAGTGGGATTTCTCAGAGACATCAGAGCCTTTGTGGCATCTTACAGCTCCTCCTCTCTTCAAAGCAAAGGAATCGCCTATAGACCTTGTACTGTTCAACCACAGCCTGCTACATGCCAAACTATTTTTTACATATTATTTAAGTCGAATAAGTCAGAAAATGCCAGAACTTGTCCATTCAACCATTCTCCTCTTCTGTGTGTGTGTGTGATACAGTCTTTACATGCACGATCACATACTATTTTTTCCACAGAACCCCTGCCCCAGGCAGGGGCTGGATAGCATTCAGAAAATGAGGCAGCTGGTGGGTATTTTTATGTTCTTTCTTCAAGCAGCAAAGCCAATCTTATTTACTCTACAAGGTTTGAAAGTAGAATGACTGTTTATTTTCTTTAAAAAAACCCCCACTGAAATAACTAAGAGCATGTATCTAAAAAAGCTTTAGGCACTCTAGCAATTACTGTTACAATGCAGTAGCAAAGTAGTTTCTGAAATAAAACCTCTGTTCTCAGCCACTTACAAAAGAAAATAAAAATATCTCTTTCTAGCTCTTTGCTGTTCGAGTACTCTGCTCCCAGCTTATTTCAAAGCACTCAGTAAGCGTGATTCCTGATGCTTGCCTGGTCACAAAATTTAGACTCTTTTGGGGATGCAAAAGGTTAGGGGAATGTGTCTCTGCACCTGGCTGTTCCCTTTAACGATGAGAAAGGATCCTGCCTGCACACTCCTGCTCTGGCAAGTACAGCAAAAGACAAGCAACTTAAGTAGGATTCCAGGCTATTAGGGTTCCCTAAATCATAATCAGCAGAAATTAAATTCCACACCATGACCAAGGGGCAGGGCCAGACCCCCTCTCACTGGAATGATGCTGTCAGCAAGACAGTCAAGCACTTCAAGCAATCTTTGATTGATTTTAAGATGCTTCAGTAACACTGCAATACACTAATCCTAAAATAATGAAGAAGAAAGAACAATTTGCATCCAAAGGAAAGGTTTTTTTCCTATCTGGGCAGTCACAAGCAGGAAAGGATTACTAGCAAATTACAACTACAACCTTCCAAAATGTTAGTAACAGAACATTCTCTTGTGACTTCTGAACTGAAATCTTCAGTACTGCCGATGCTTCAGTCTTGTCTGCAGTAATGTTTATCTACTTTATTCTTAGACACACCTCAGGCTCTTCCAATTCCATCCCTCCGCCCTGAGTGCTCAACAATTATCTTAGTACCAGAGGGCTTCTCAATGATTTTTCTCCACTGCAAACTCAATCCACCTTATTATCTCCACTTGAGTAGGAAATTGCAGCTAAACAGACTTTCTTAAGGTGACACATAAATCAGCAACAGAGCCAGAAGTCAAGGCTTATTGATCCAGAAGTTGACATACAAAGCAACTCTGGCTTCGAATTATTTTGGCCAGAGTATTTCTAAATACCAAACATTAGTATCACATGGGGAACCCAAGCAAGTAACAAATAAAAAATGAATGGCTACCTGCCAAAGTTTTGGTTCCAGTGAGTTGTTCAGCACCACATGGGAAGGCTGTGGTAGAATCAAGTGCAGTGCTAAGCTTTCCTGCATGGCATTTACCTGTATTAACCACAAAACTATTTCTTCTCCTTCTTGAAGTTCTCTTCCCAGTCATTTACAAGTCTAACAGCATCTACAGCAAATGACATGGTAGATTTTGTGGTAAAATAGCATGTGATCACATAAGAGAAGCCTCTACCATGACTACACATGAGGAAGCCCAATTAAACATCCAAAGGCAAAGCTAACCCCAGCTTTTCTTGGCTTTAGAGTTTTAGCAATTTTAATAATTAAGTTCCCTTTTTGGTCTTTCTTTTAAATAAGGTAAAATAACTCTATGACAATGCAAAGTTTTAACCAGAAATCTATGGCGATGAAGCACAGCATGAGCTAACTAATTACAAGAGATTGCAAAAGAAGGTTATCTCCATGTGGAAAAGAGCAGGCCAGTAGGTACATCTGCTGGGGCTCACGTGGTCAGAGAAAGTTTATTCTGCCTTGCTTTCTCCTCCCTGCACTACCCCTTAACAGCTTCCCTGAAGGGAACCAACCCAGCTTCTCTCTAGAATAACACTTTCCCAGTGGGGGCAGTGATTTAACCGCTTCCTGGTAGTTGATGTTTCCCACGCACACTCTCGGTGACTCTCCCCCGTGAGACAAATGCTCCCCAGATTCAGTGCTGCACGTGCCACTGTGTGAGGGAAGAACTAGCGATGCACTAGGAAAGCACTGCAGTTAGGTATTGCCTGAGACACTACCAGCATTTCTGCTCCATAATGCATAATCAACTGAGAAAAAAAAAAAAGTTGTTTTCAAAAAGTTAATTATCTCAAGCAAACTTGAATGCAACTTCAGAATGGGCAGGTGAAAGTATGCAAATACTGCCTTCAGCCGTTGCACCTACACATCCAGAAACACAGCACTCTGAATCACCATTACCTTCTTCACAGAGCAGCTGGAAATACAAGGTACCACTGATCATTATTCCACCATTCATATTGCATTATTCTATTTGGTTTCCTATTATACTAGCTGCTCAATTTTATTTACAGGTTAATTCCTTCATCATCAAATTTATTTATATTTTTTTTTTCCATTCAAGCACAATTTGCAAGCTGGAAATAATGACCAAAATTCTGTCCATACATTATGTAACAGCTCACTTTCCAAACACAAGCACTAGAAAACTCATTACAAAGTACTTCATAAACTTCTGTCACTGCAGTAGGAAGTGACTGTAAATTATTACAGCTTTTCCAATTTAATGAGTACATTTAAATCTTGAAGTGATGGTGTTACTGCCCGCGCTAGGCACAGAGATTTAAAAAAAAAAAAAAAAAAAGAAAAAAGAGAAAAAGAGAAGAATATTTCACATTTACATTCACAGCATGCAGAATAACTGGTAAGCACTGATGTTTTTCAGATGAGCATACATTACTTAGCCTGCCACATGAAGGCATTCTGTAATTTGTAAACTATTTTAAACTCTACTGGAATTCAAGTTTTCTGTTTTATTTAAACATCTTGAAAGAACTAATATACAATGCTAAAATTTTTGTTCTCAGTCTCTGGTGCATCACACTACAATTTTTAATTCTCCCTATCCCCTGTATAATTTAAAATTCTAGTGTTTTCCACAACCACTCTACTATTTACCTGTCACACAGCATGCTAAAAGCAGCGTCCAAGAAGTGCTAACTATTTTATGACTTTTTTTACGAAAGAGTTTTAATAAAATCTGTGTAAGAATGTATTTCCACAGCCTTCTCCAACTACAGGTGACAAAACTCTAGCAAATAACAAAATCATAGGAAAAATAACATTTTTAGCATTTTATCAATGTGGAAACAGATGTAGACACAAGAGACCATGACATGCTGAGAACAGAGGCTTGGGATCTGACTGGGCTCTCTTGTTTTGATTAGACTGGGAAGTGAGTGCCTCCCTGGTACAGCCTATCTTAGTAGAGTCTGGTCAGCATGCAACTGCCCACAGGACTTTGTAACAAAAAGAAATAATGAAATTTCCTATTTCTGATTTAGTTGTTCTTCTATACCTTAAGAAAAGTTAAATCTAAGCAATGATAAGAAAATATTGAGAAAAGTTATTTGTAAATGTTTCAAGCATTTTACACTGCTTAAAATAGGTTTTTTACCAGCTTTTATTCATAGAGGAAGTTATATTCACAAAGATGAAGTGGTTCTTATAAAGAATGTTTGCTCAGGTATACTTTCCTGATAACCTGAGGAGGTTGGACATTAATATAGCACACGAGATTTCTTTAAAAGCACATAAGCAAGCGTGAAACTATATCATGCAAGCAGTAAAGAAACAACTGCCATATGACTTACATGACTGAAAAGAAGGACTTCAAGTAGGTAGCTCCCCAAAACTTCTATATTAAAAAGTAGCATTTTAACATTGTGGGATACGTTTAACTTAAAACATGCTCATACAATATAGTTTACCAAATGTGAGCATTCAAAGATAATTTTCCCCAACATTTTACAAAAAGACTAAATCTGAAAGTGTAAATAATATGTTGTTTGTAATGAATAATCCAGATATCACTTATTATTTATCACAAAAAATCCAGGCACTTCAATCTACTACCAAGTTGTAAAAATAGAATCTTTGGATTTGTGCATCTTGCTACTACAGTGTTTCTGTAAGATTTTTCAATTGCATTTCAATGGAAATACATGGCAATGGTTTGATATCTTCAGTGGAACAAGTCTATTATAATTTTTGAAAGACACATGCAAGGTTAAAAGAATTAACTGCTGTGTGAGACCCTTTTCTTTAGGTTCGGGACACAGTATTAAAATACTCAGTTATCAGGGCAGTTCAGGTAAACCATCCACATTAACCCTATTCTGAGAATTCCACAGAGTATAACATATCTTCCATGATGACATTTACAGTTCCAAGGGATTAGTCACCCTTTTAACCATCGGTATTTAGAAGCAGCCCTGAAAAATAAGTTGTTACAACTACCTTGAAAACTTTAAAATCCTTACTATTCTAACAGCTCAAATTGGTTTGGTATCAATACAAACACCTAGTCTTTCACCGAGTCTGGATGCTCCCTGGTCCAGTGAGCTCCTCAGGCTAATTCTGCATCGTCAGAAAATATTCTTCCTTCAGTCACTGTTAGAATGTCTCCATTTAAATTTCATCCAGTAACCCCTTCCTTTTGTATTTAAAAAAACAAACAAAAAACAAAGAAACAAAACCAAACAAACAAAAAAGAGAATGAGCTGACTGGCCAATTCTCTCTGTAACTTCCATCATTCTGGGTACATGACCATCACAGCTCTGACTGACTGTGTCTTCTCTAATGCCTGGATCAAAAAAAGAATCTCTGTCCAAAAATCAAGTACTTGTTTGTTTCAAAATAAAAACTTTTTAAAAAAAAAGAGCAACCTTAAAATGAAGCTCATGCTGTTCTTACATGATTTCTTGAAGTTACCCTCAGCTACACCTCCCAGTCTTTTCACTTGCTTTGTATGGAAGCTCTCCCATTTTTCTACTAATTAACAACCCCACCTTTGCTTCCATTTTCTCTCTTGACATAGGGCAATCAGAACTGAAAAAAGCACGTACCAGTGATTTATATAAGATTATTATATTTTCCCACACTGTTCCCTTTTGTTTTCCTCAAACATTTCAATATTATGTTTGCCTTTCACACAATGTTGCTTATTAAAATAGAAAGGAATTTTTAAAGCCTGGAATTCTAAATAATTTTTAAAAATACAGAACTGGTCAGGGAAGTGGAGGGTGATGACAGTCTTGGTAGCAGTGATCAGGAGATGGTGAAGTCTGAAATTCTGACAGAAGTGAGCAAAACAAATACTGAAATAGCAGCACTGGACTTCAGGAGATGCAGATTTGGCTTGTTCTGAGATCTGTTTGGCGGCATCATACAGGAGACTGCTTTAAAGGGTAAACAGGCCCAGGAGACCTGGATATCTCTCCAGGGACCTCACACCAGGAGAATGATGCATGCCAACGTGCAAGAAGTTAAGCAAATGTGGATGAAGGCCAATACGAATGAACTAGGGGCTCCTGACTTAGTTCAAATGGAAAAGGAAGTAAGCAGAAGCTTAAACTGAGAAAACATTCTACAGAGAAGGTATATAGTGGTATTGTGTGGGGAACAATGATGGAATCAGGAAATCCAACACTCAGCTGGAAAATAAACTAGCAAAGGCAACAAGAAAGGCTTCTATATGTGTACAGGCAGCAAAAGCAAATTACCAAACTGGAGTTGCTCTTCAGAAAGACCTTGACATGCTGAAGAAATGGGCTAAACAAGATCTCATGAAGGTCTACAAAAGCACATTCAAGGCCCTGCACCTGGGATGGAACAGCTGCATGTACCAGGACAGCCCAGGGGCTGACAAGTCAAAAACAGCTTTGCAGAAGACCTGTGAGTTGAACATGAGTCAGCAGTGTCCCCTGGCAGCAAAGGCAGCCACAAGCACCCAGGACTGCTTTAGCAAGAGGGCAGCCAGCAGGTCCAGGGAACTCATTATCCCCTCTATTCAATACTGAGACCGTATGCGGACTACTGTTCCCAGTACAAGAAAGACACTGACATACTGTAGCAAGTCCAGCAGATGTCCACCAAAACAAGTAGGGGCTGTAGCAGATGACATACAAGGAGAAGCTGAGTGAACTTGTTTGCTCAGTCTTAAGAACAGAAGGAGAAATTCTACTGCTGTCTTCCAGAAGAACAGAGGGGGGATGGAGCCAGGTTCTCCTCAGATGTACACAGGAAAAGGACAAGAGGCAACAGGCAAAAGCTGCAAACCTGAAAAATTTCAACAAAGTATCCATAAAAAGAAAAAAATCACTATGAGGGTGGTCAAATGCTGGAAGAGGTTGCTCAGAGAGATTGTGGTATCTCCAACCCCAGAGATAACCAAAACCATATTGGACAAGGCCCTGAGCAACCTGATCTACGCTGGCTTGAGGTCTGGGGTGCTCGGAGGTGGTGTCCTGAGGTCCTTTCCAAAGAAAATTACTCTGTGAATCTGTTCTATGGTTCTGTGATTTAAAAAAAAAAAAAAAAAGCCACTCATACTTGCAACACGAATGTTCTGAATTTCAAACATTTTTTGACTCTTTACTTCAACAACAGAAATTTTATCAGGCACCAAGGGATAGAAAGTTCCTTTAAAATGCACGCATGTTCTTGTGAGATCCCTTTTAAAAAATAAACTATGAGAAAACCTCATCAATGTTAGTCTAAATGGAATGATATGAAAATATTGACTATCATCAACAGGAAATAGGTGAAGAAAATCTCTAATAACAAAACTGTATTTTTACCTAACACAGCAGAGGACATCTTCTGATGACATAGTAAAAAGTTTCAGATAAAAAAAATAACATAAAATATTTTGAAAACAAATTTGTTATAATTTACTTCAGTAAATAAAACCAGTACGAAAAATGTAATTAAAAGTACTATTCCAATATCATTAAAATATCTAAACTACACTAAGCTAAGAAGCACTCACTTTATTAATTCTTCTAAGTACCTACATGACAAAAGCACAGCAAAAATAAACAGTTTTTAGAAATGAACTAAGAACAAAGACTGTGAGAGTCAGTGACAGTATAAAGACTCTTAGTGATACGGTAATATAATGCTCTAAGTGGACTGAATTTTCACACTTAACTTCTGAGCTTTCTTTTAGATTTTGTGCACTTGATTACTTCTGTCTATATAGTGAGACAGTGCTAATTTATGCCTTCCTACGGGGATGACGGCTGTCTGTGCCAGCAACAGAAACTGAATCAAGAAACTCCAGAGCTAAAAGCTAACAGGCTACAGTCTCTTAACTCAGAGCTGCAGATTCATATTTTATTCATAAAAGCTGATACCTACACACCAGCTTGTGAAATGTATTCTTTTGGCATTTAACATTTTTATTTCGCTTGTTAAAAAAGTTACATATCTTACCTTTAGGTCACTTCCTGGCAAAGTACCTATGCCATCCTTCCAGTCCATAGCACTAAATACATCAAACTCTTGACCATTTCCACTAGAGGCAGATTCATTCATGATGCATGTACTAAAAAAAATAATAAAAAATAAAAAATAAAAATATTTTATCTGAAAATGCTGTAAGTGGTTTAATGCTTATATCACGAGACATTTTTTCAAACACACTTCATAGATTAATATCAAATGCTTCCCTCAGCACACTGGCAATGTGGACAACTGATGATAATGCTGATAATATACACTAATGTAACAAAAACAAGAGGAAATTTTTAAAAACCTTAAAAAATTATACCTGTTCCATACACTAGAAGGCTATTAATGAGGCTGTATGGGAGAGAAATTTAAAATTTTAAACTGCAAAGAAATTGACATGTGGAAACACACCTCAAGTACACCTACGAAAAACATTTGTTCTGAGGAAGGAAATACATGAGTGCATGCCTACAATAAATACATTAAGCACTGATTAACAGAACTGCATTTCCTTAATATCAGATTACATGCTGCTGTGAATGCTTCACTCAAGTTCCAATTCAAATTTCAAAATTAATTTGAAACTGGCTTTCATTTTCGCTGTCTGACTCAGGACACCCAAATATTCTTTGTCTGTTTCCATACAGTCTCCCCTCAATTTTAATTTGCATTTGTAAAATGTATTTACATGTAGAGAAAGAAATATACTCCACAGAAAACTACTGCTTTTAAAGATTTTATTTGACTGGATCCCTCTGTTTCAGAACAGTGAGAGGAGAAAACATTTCTCTTCAGAAACAGTGGATCTGGACATCATCTGTGGTAAGAGTTTATCCCAAATAATTTGCAAAAGCAACAGAAGTATCTAACACTTGCCACTGACCCTTGGCTTTGGCCCACTGCTTGGCACTGCCACAAAGATGGCATCAGTTGCACCAACCTGCAAATGTTTCTAGCACCAACTGGTTGTGACTTCCACCAACTTCTTCCTTTCCACTTGTTACAAACCCAGCAAACGTTAAATCTGTGGCCTGGCACCTAATTTACTATTTGTTCAATGTGAAATCTGACTCATTCATTTTCTGTCTGAAGAACTTCTGTACCGTGCCCAGCAGCTGAAACAATTTGCAGCAAAATTAGCTCTGTCTTAGGTTTGTGAACTACTAGCAAAAGCTCACCCCTTTTCAAATTTACACTTTCTGAACTTTTTAACAACCACTTTCTAAGCCTCATACTCTGTCTGCAGACTGCAAACTTTTGCTGCAAGTATCAGTATTCAAAAATCAATTAGGTAGAGAGCTTCCTCAGTGCTTGACCTTGTTTTCTAAAATTTAATTTCTAACTTGGGTCCCACTCCCAAAATCTGCAAATATCTATGAACACTCTCTGGAAATCTGGAATTTCCACAAAAAAGACTGAGTGATATTTATTCGCTCACAGATAACAGAAAAGAGAAGAAAATCAAGACAAAGTTAACTCAGGTCATCTAGTAGCTTTTTACTGAAAGTCTGAGGAGAAAAACCCTTAGCCAGTTAACTTTGTTGCACAAAAAAATAACAAATTTACTTTTTTTTAATCAGAAAAATTGTACCTATCGCTGCAACACCACCACTACAGAGAGATACTACTCTGATTTTGGGTCCGCAGTGTGGACTCCCTTATATTTCTCCTTGGTTGTCTCCTCATTTCTGGCAGAACTCTTTAAAACCCTGAGTAACACCTTACTCCATGAGTAATTCTGTTACACTACAGGCACTACACAATATCAACAGGATGACAGGAGCTGGACAACAGTCAGTAAACACTGCTCAGGGTGACATTTTCTGCATCCCCCTCATTTCATACAACGGCTAGGGTTCACAGAATACTCTTTGAGAAAACTTCATGTACTTTAGAATGCAAGTTTGGAGTAAGAAGAACAACACGATTCAGTGTGTCTTCTCCATTGCTAATTTCAGTAATCCTCTCTGAGAAAGTATTGAAACATCACACTGTCAATGCACAAAAACTCATTCTGTAATATGTCAATAAACCTAAACAAATTCAGTGCAAACCGAGAAATTCCCTGAAGCCATAGACCTTATCTTATCTAAAATCACCCCCATGCAAAAGCCACCACCATACCTCAGGGCAGCTCCTGCAATACAACTTGGACAATCTGTTTTGACCTGAGAGCATGGTACACCACAGCCCACCAAGCACCCAGCCATCTGCCCCGCGGCAGACCAGCTCAAGCAGGCTTACACCAAACTGAACCGCAGCGTGACGGCAGAGGCACAGGCCTTCCCTCAAGAATACAAGACTCAAGTTGCTAAGGAGTAGCTGAAAAATTGGATCTATCCCGAAACCTATGAAATTTCAAGGACACAAAACACACTGGTTTAAGCACACTGCTGTAACAAGCTACCCATGATTAGTCTGGCTAAGAAAACACAAAGCTGTGTTCTGTATTAACTGATGTTTTTAAGTTATCTTAAATTAACACCCTGTTTAGAGGACACCTCACTCAACCCTCCTGTGGTTTATCTGTTATAGAAAATATGTTCCAATGATTTCAGCAGAAGGAACGACAGAAGACAGAAAGAGACTTGGGAGGCTGTGGGGAAACACTTCCTCGCAGCAGCCGCTGTCCCATGGAGTGAGGAGCAGCGGGCACCACTCCATCAGATGCTGCCATTTCTGATAGTGCCACTCTCATCGTAGGCACCATCATAACCAAACTAGTTGAAAAAAAAATGACATGGGGAAAGAAAACCTAGAGCCTAGCCTACTTAGGATATAAACTGTGAAAGTGTAAAAAAAAAAAAAAAAGTAAAAGAAATGTTCAGGGCATATTTCTCTCACGAAAACATACAAATTTTAACTTAATTACACCTAATAAAGTTTCTTCGGGTAACCATTAGCAATAAGCTATATTCTATGGTTTGATAAAGTATTCATTATTGTTTCCCTTTTTAAATTAACTCAACATCACAGGCACAATCTGTACCTTCACATTCTGCAGCCTTCAGAAATCTTCTTGGTGGGGATGAAAAGGTCACAGGGCAATGCAGATAGAAATGAATTTACCAAAAGGAATTACATTTAACAAAATATCTGTTTCCAGCCTTGCTGAGTTTGAACAGATGAAAGATAGGGCTATATCCCTCTACTAATGATAATAACGGGGGAGATAGAGACCAATTAAATTGTAACAGCAATGAGGTACTAAAAAAGGAGGAAATCATCTCAATACATACATCTACATCACAGAACAAAGAAAACTACAGAATTAGTTCTGCATTTTATCTACTCATTTTTGGTTTTTAAAGCTCTGATGTACTTTGAACTAGTATAACTCCTTCCATAATGACTGCATTCACTATCGTTCCTGTAGCTACACTTCCCAAAAAGTAGTAAAAATACTAGATGAATACGGGGCCAAGCAACTACAGTACTGTCACTGAATGCCACCTGATGTGAAGGAAAAGAGATAATAGTAGGAACTTGGAACAGTCATCATGCAAAAGCATCTCCAAAGTCCACTATGAGGGGTGTAACTGTACCTCCGCCTTCACAGCCATAAGCTATACTATTTATAGAGGAGCGTGCTGCATGTTAGTATTTCAATGTTAACTTTGTGTTAGACATATGCAATGAATTCATTAAAAAAGCAAGCATGTAAAATAAGATTAGACACATCCTTTAGAGAAACTTTCATTTTTACCAACTGTTTCAACAATAAATGAGTACCTCACAGATGAGATACTCAGTGAGTGAGATTACAGCACTAAAAATGAGACAGTTTCACCTGGTGAAAAACTCTCTAAAGATATAAAGCAAAGAAACAGGAGAGAATATGCCAATTAAACTTACAAGTAGCTTTTGAAATAATTATAGGGCGATGTCCTGAATACAACAAAAAGTTAACAATAGGATTCTTCACTTCAGTCAGAACTTTAAAAAACTACCCAACACCTACTCAAATTTTTAAAATCTAAGATGCCACTTGTGAAACGTCCACATGATTTCTAACCAGCAGGACCAACTCAGTACCAGGTACAGTGGGCAGCAGAGAGGAGATTTTAGCATGGTCCCTCTTCCTCGCAGGGCTGGGTAACACCAGTGCTGATGAATGTTCAGAAACAAAGGCAACGGGTGAGCTTTTTGTCCTAATATCGTAGATGGTTATTGTTATTTTGGGCATCTCCAAGGGGGAGGCTGCTTGGCATAGCATCCAAGGGGGTAAAGGGACACATTTTCCCTACACAATAAATCAGGAAAATTAAGTGGATCAGAAGAGGAGAACTCAATGTACCAGAGCTGCAAATACACTAACTTCTAGACACCAGGGGACAAGTGGATACCCAACTTCAGCTTTATTTAATGTGTAGGAAGGTGAATACTACCAGGGCTGACTCGTTACATCGCTGAAGCCACATGAAGCAGAATTACCTCTCACAACAGAAGCTCCTTCTATTTCAGACAGATTTTGTATTAAGCTAGCCCCATAGTGACAGAAGAAGCAAAGACAACTGACTGTAAACTCACCAGGGTGTGCCCTGCCTTTCTCCTTGCAATCCTCTCTGAGCTGGGTGCACCTCACACTTGTCTGTTCCTCACCCTTCATCTTTTTACACCCAATTCTTAACGTAAAGAAAAACAACCACAACAGGAACAGTGCAGGAAATGGTAAAGTGCTTTGAGGCTATCCACCACGTTTTAATATGTGCTTTGTTTTGTAACTATTCGATGTTTCATTAGAAGAAGTATCTGCAGATAACACATTTCCTTCAAAATCTCATTTTTTGTTGTTTAGGAACTACTTTACTAGTTCTGCCATGTTTCTATTCTGCATGTTGAAGAGCTGCTTCAGTAAATTTCAGTTTTGCCTGTTGCTCATAAAGTTTATTACAAGTTATTTTAAAGATACATAACTTATATATGTACTCACAAAGGGATCACAGCTTAAAATGCTTTGCCATTTTTAACACCCACAACAGAAAATGGACCAGATTTCCTATTGACAACGTCTCTTTAGCATTATTTTCTCTTATCTTATCTGTTACTACTCTTCTGTCTGCTAGATTCTCCAGGAGTAGCACATATGTTTGTTCATACTTCCCAATACATCGGCTTAAAATCTTTTTTCCCCACAGAAAGCATCCGGCCACAGATTCATTACAAAATGCTGTGAAGCCTGAGGCTGCACAAGTGCTAAAGGAGGTTCTCGCTGTCCTCACCCAAGTCTGGCCTCTGTCAGTGAGCTAACACAGGTACTGCCGTACCATTGCTAGAAACTGAGTAATACAGTTACACACAGCCTTCATCTACTACCTCATTTTCAAGGAGCCACAGAACACTACAACAAGAATAGTTACCCAATACCAAAACTATCCCATCATCTAATGAAACTTACCAATGACAACGTTCATATTGTCAGTGATGACAGGAACCCGTACCTCACACCAAAAAAGTATTTCCTCTGTGGTGTTTCCATGATTCCTTGATTTCTGTTACTGTCTGTGCAGTCCCAAGTGGAAGTTTACCCTACTCAGATAGTAAGACTTGAGTACAACTCTGAAATTCTATTTCTTGAACCAGACACAGAAAGTTACAGAAAACTTCTGCCTTTGTTTCTTTGTGCCTTCTTCCCTCCCCTGTGCAGACACCTCCTTGAGAACTGTGACACACCGAATCTTCACACTGAATATCACCTGACCTACTTCAAGTTGTTATTTCTTATCCCAAGTTAATTCAATATACATCTGAATACTCCTTTTGTCTGACTCATCCCCTCCTCTTCCTCTTCTAACAGTTCTTAGCAGCTTCCATGAGCTTCACTGTCCTTAAACAATTAATTCACCTTTTTCTAGCTCTAACATACACACAGCAGGTTACTGCATTTATAGATATTCCCTTCTCTCCAATTCATAAAGAGCTTGTATGTCCAATTTTGATGAGCCATGCTACTACTGGAGCACTAATAAACTATGACTACACACATGCTATCACTTTCTTCAGCAAGCTCGATGTCAGGTCATCATTGGTTCCTCACACCCACCAGTCACAACCCATCATCCTACTTACCAGCAATATTAAAAAACCCAAAGAGTAAATGGAATAGTTCACAAAAAGTCAACTTTGTCTCTTCACTAAGTAGGTGATGACCAATAAAACCAAACAAATCAGAGGAAAAGGACTCATCACATAATCATTTTAAGTTACTAGAACTTTTAAAAGCAACACTGGTGAAACTGAAGGTGAAACATACATCTCAACAAACAAAACCAGAGTTCACTGCAACTACCCAGCTGACAACAAAAACCATCCAAGAAGATGATTGTTTCAGACAACTTTGTTAGAGCAACATGCTCGTGAGAAGACCAACTGCACCACAGACAAAGCCTTACCATGAGAAAATGAGTACCTGGCCCAAACATGATTTAAGTGGAGTGCTCTATTGCCTTCGGCCGCTAGTTTCAGGGAGTTTCTCTCTTACAGATGTTCATCACACAAACTTCAGGGAATGTGACAGCTTCCTTGGGAAAAAGCACTGCTTTCCTAAACAGCTTTGAAATTTGCATTAAGAAAACTGTGTTACGATCCTGAACATAGACTATCTCCAAAAACAACACACACTGAAGCTTTCGTATCCCGAGATTTATTTATGCTCACCACCTGATTCCTAGCACCCACGAATGAGCGCCCATTCATGAGCAGAAACAAAAAGCAAAAATGGTCAGTCCAATGCCGCTCAACTATACAAGGGAAATTCAAAATAAAAGAGAACAAAACTGCAAAGACAACTCACGCAACCTTTCACGGTAAAGCTTACACAGACCACGCTATTAAGCACAGGTAATTACAACAAATGGAAGCGGCTGTGACCCTCACGGCCCGGCGAAGCTGCCGCATCTCCAGGGGCCTCTCCTTTCCGGGAAGCGTTACTCACTGGGGCTCAAACCGCGCTCCCGCGTGGGACAAGTGACAGAGCCGCGGGGAGCGCGCCCGGCCGCTCCCCACGCAGGCCGCGGGCTGGGCCCACCCGCGGCGGCGCGGCGGTTGAGCAGCCGGGCCCCGGCCGGCCCCGGAGCCGGCCCTCCCGCCCGGCGCGGAGAAGCGGAGCGCAGCGGCGAGGCAGCCGGAACGCGGCGGCGAGGCCCGGCGGGCGCGGCCGCCGCTCCCCGTCGCCGGCAGCCCGCGGCCTACCAGCAGAGGTCCCTCCTTGGCCAGTTTTGCGGCGTGTTTTTGCTGCACTTGAAACTTTCTGGAGAAAACCCGGGCTCAGGTCCGCGTCTTCCCCAGGCTCGGGCAGAACCACCGAGACAAAAGCGCCCGCCCGTCCCGCTCCTCGGGGGGAGCGCTCGGGGAAAGCGGTTCCCAAGTTGCGCCGTTTCTCTCCTGAATTTGCCTTTTTTTCTTCTCCCCCGCCTCGGGCAATTAAACCGATCGGGGGAAGAGTGCCCCCGCGCCCCGGCCTGGGGGCGGCGGCGGGGGCGAGCGCGGTGCGGGCGGGGGTGGGAGAGGAACTGGGTGTTAAGTGTTCCTGAGGAAGTTGCACAACGAGAGAGCGATTCTGCTTGTTTACCGGGTCCTTTGCCTTTTTTTCCTCCCACCCCCCTTCCATCCCCCGGGACCGGGATCCGGGAAAGGGAGGCCGTCTCCGAGTGGTAAGAAAAAAAAATTTTAAAAAATGTTACCTTCTCCTCCCTCCTCTCCTCCCCTCCCCCAACGCGGAGGAAGAGGAGGGGGGCGAGCCCTCTTTTTTCCTAGGGGGCTCGGGGGTTCGCAGCCGATCTCCGGGCATCCCTCGGCGGAGAAGTCACCCCTTCCCGCGGGAGGGGCCGGCACACGCCGCCTCCCCGGAGGGCTCGACCCCGCCCGGCCCCGCAGCCTCCAGTGCCCGGCCCCGCGCTGCAACTTTTTCTCTCACGCTCTGCTGTGCGCCCGCTCCGACGGGGAGGGGGAAATAAACATGGGGGTGGGGAGCGGGCAGCGCTGCGCTGCGCTGCGGCCCCGACGCGGCGCCCCCCGCCCCAGGCGCTGCCGCTCCGGCGGCCTCTCGCCAGCCCCGGCCGAGCGGCCGCTCCGCGGGAGCGCCTTCACGTCGTCCGCCGCTCCCCACCAAAAAAAATCACTTGCCCCCTCCCCCCGCTGAAAAAACACCGCCTCGCACACGTTAGCGAGAACAAGTGTGCCTATATCCTGTTGTTATATGCACCGGCTGCGGAGCCGGGGAGGGAGAGGCGGGCGTGTGCGCAGGGGCTGCTCCCCCACCCTGGCCGCACTTCAGGCGAGAGCGCGCAACTTAACAGAAAACCCGTGTCCTCTTCCCTGCCCTCACCCCCCCAGCAAAATCCGCACTCACGTGTGTGTGCGCTCACAGACACCGTCGACACCCCGGGGCCATCCGCCGGGACCCCCCCGGGGCGCGCCCGCCGAGCCGGCGGCGCTGACAGGCGCCGGCCCCCGCCGCCGCACGCAGCCCGGAGCGGGCAGGGGCCGTTCCCCCGCCGCCTCACATGTCTGCCGCAGCGAGCGCGGCGCACGCACCGCACAGAGGCAGGAACTGAGCACTCGAGCAAAAGACTTTTTTTTTTTTTCCGCCTGTTTTAAAAAAAATTGCTAGGAGCTCTTTTTTTTTTTTTTTTGGTATGTGTATGTGTGTGCAAACTTTCCCCAAAATGGCGGAAATTGGGAGATGATTATATTTTAAATATCTCTCGCACACAATCACACAAAGTGCAGGAGCGACGGAAAATACAAACTCTCTCCGCTGCGCGCTGAAAAGGCCTTCGCACACGGGGACCCACGGCACATTCAACCGGTATATCCCGGCAGCCGCCACCTCTCGCCGCTTCCGACTAAAAAACCCGGGGCTTTTTTCACACCCCTCTCCGCTGCGCATTGCCCCCTCGCAGCTCGTACTTCTCCCCGTCCTCCAGCCTCCGCGAACAAAGAGCCGGGTCTGGGGAGGGAGGGGGGGCTCGGGTGGCAGCGAGCCCCCCCTCCCTCCCCTTCGCCAGCTCCCCCCCCTCCTCGGCCGGCGCTCACACGCACACCCATGCACACCCCCCCTCCCCCAGCCGCCCCCAGCCGCCCCCCGCCTCCCGGCCGCTGCACCCGCATCACATTGTTCCCAACAGCGCGGCGGTGCCCCGTAAGTGTCATTAAATGGAGCCAACTGACAAGCTCATTGGTGGGGCAAGTCTGCAAAATGTCTCTCCCCTTCCCTTCCCCCTCCCTTCGGAACCACCTCCCCCCCTCCCAAAAAAAAAATAGCCGCCCCCCCTCCAAACACATTTCCACAGCTCCCTCCCCCGTGTATATATATATGCACATACACATACGTGCGTGCGTGCCTGTGTATGTACATAAATATACAAGGCATATATCTATACATGTACTCCCTTCATGTGTTTGGGAAGAGAAAAAGAAATACCAGGCACCTCTCTTTCTTTTGTTCCTCTTTCACACTCGTACACTTATGATTTAGTGAGATCCCCGGTGCCCCAGCCGCTCCCCAGCCACTTGCGAGTCACTTGCCCACTTTCCCCGGCATTAACTTCCATCCCTTCTGCTCGAGGTGCTGGGGGAGAAGCCTCCCCTCCCCTTCCCCAGATACGTTTCGTAAGGGAGGGAGAGGAGGTGCGTCTCTCCCTTTATCTCTCGCGCTCTCTCTAACTTTCATCCTCACCGAGGGGGGAAATTAAAACCCATCACCAGCCTTTGCCACGGCAGCTCCCTCAACGGCTTGGGGATGAGATCGGAACCCGCCGCTCCTTACCCCCCCAAATTCTCTCTCTTTCTCCGTCTCTCGAGTAGTCCTGACAAATATGGTCCAGGGCTGCGGGCACCAGTGAGCATGCGCCCGCCGAGCCAGGGCTGGGGAAAGGGGAAACCGCCGCCGCCGCCGCGGCTGCTCTTCCTCCTGCCTGCGCTGCCGCTGCGCCCCGGCTGCCGGCGACCGGTCACCGGCGGCCGGTGGCGGCGGCAGTCATCGCCCTTACCGAAAGCGCAGCCGCCAACAACGGCTCCGACGGCGGTGCATCGCCTCCCCTGATGTACTGCCGACGCTGGAGGAATAATAAGGAGACTTGTGCAGCAGCCGCGCGCTATTTTGGGCGCTTTCAAAAATACTGCCCTGGACTTCGCGGGGAGGGAGGGAGGGTCTGGTCCTCGGCGGTCCCGCCAGGTGCTGGTGGGGCCGGGCAGTGGGCGCCCGGAGGCGGGGAGAGCCTCACTGCGGCTCTCGGTCCCCGTCCTCTCCGTGGGGCAGACCTGAGGCAGAGGTCGGGCAGTTTCGCGCCCGTCGAGGGAGCGCAGATCCCGCGGGCTGCGGTGAAGGGCGGCCCGGCCCCCCGCAGCTCCGGGGGCACCCAGGGGGGAAGGGCCCAGGCCTGGCTCCGCGCAGCCCGGCTCCTCCCGCACCCCAGAAATCGGGGTTTCGTTCAGCGTGTCAGTGTTCCCTAGCACGGGCCTCCTCTCATTTAAAACCCCGCCAGTTTACAAATTAAAAGTAGTTTCGAATGTGCCACCTGCTTGAATTCTCTCCCTCGCTGCCCTGCATTCACAAAGCAAAAGTGTTTTCAGCAGTTATTTTCTGTCACTTGTTGTTCCAAAAAGAGTATGAACTGAAGGCTCTTGGTATTTTATGGGGTTGTCCAGGGCAAACTTCCCTTAAGGGAAAGAACGTAAAGCAAACTAGACCTACACGAGGCCTACCTAGACTGGGGAAGAAGGAAGGTTGAGGATTGCAGTTAGTTGTATATATGATACTTCAAAAACTGTGTTTGTTTATATATATATATATAGTTGCAGGCAAAGTATAAACCAACACAGAACATAATTGTAATTACACTAATCAGAAATATTTTTTCACACCACAGAATATCTCTCTCAAATGTCTCTTCCTTAAGGCAAAAATTGGCAAAGTGAATTTTGAATTTTTAATAGTTTGATATATTATTATATATATCTTAAAATAGCTCTCAAACCTCGATACACCTTCTGTCAATCCCAGTAATTATCAACATCCAAACTTTCCCTTGATTTTATATACAATTCCTTCTACAATTACAGTGACAACTTTGGCCAAAATTGCTAGAACAGAAATACTAATAAATAATAAATATCCAGGAATAAGTATCAGCATGAAATATCAATAGAAATAAATATATGGCAAAAATGCTCGCCTGCGGAGTCAGAATAACTCATAAAGTGGTTTATGACCAAAATACAATCTTTTTTTCTCTTATGCATATATATACTGTATTACAGTAGTGTATCCATGATGGGAACAGCCTTGTACTAGGCATAGAATAGAATAGAATAGAAGTAGTCCTTCTCTGACAGGAGAGCTCAGTTTCAGCTTCTATTCATTAGAGTATTTACTTAAGAATGTGTATTAAAATATTTAAGAATCAAACTTGACAACTCTTCTCCCTTTAACTACACCCATGTTCAAACAATTTTGACATGACTTTACTTAGATTTTACCATGCTATCTATCTTGAGAGTTTATATTTGTTTAAATTAATTTTTCTCACAGCAGTAAAACGGGCCTCACACCTAAGCATTTGCAGGATTGGTGCCTAAGCGCAAAACATGATAGTTATTTTGTGAGGAACATTTCTCACACCCCTTCAGCTCAAATGGTACTGCATATAGGCTGCAGTTTTCATCAATGAACATATGTTCATTAGAAACTAATTACAGAAAACAGTATTAACCTAATTGTAATAATTAGTGATAACATACATTTAAACTCTTCTAAAACACAGAGGCAAAAAATAGTAAAGGATGAGAAAATTCCTACTTTCCACCAGTGAACTCTTGCTTGAGGAAATTTATGGGTTTGAAACAAAGAATAAACTGTAGCTGAAGTCATTCAGAGCTTTTCTGAAAATAATTTCCCAATGTTATTGAAATGTTTTTACACAGATAGTTGCCAAATAACTAGATTATTCTATTGTAGTTTTAAATTAGCTGGGCTCTGCAGAAGACACTTAAAGAATGACATAATTTGTTGCTATTTAAAATTCTTTAGAATGCTCGACCTGTACTGATTGTTTCTCCAGATGACACTGAGGTTTGGGGGGAGGGTGTACTATGCCCTGTTATGAAGATGTGTTTCTAAGAATACAGATGATGAGTTATCTGCAGTTATTTTGTTTATGCTTGAAAGACTTTGTCCCTTTTCCTTTGAAAACCTTAAAGTGAAACATAGAACTTGAAAAACCCTGTTACATTGTAATCCATCTAATATACTTGCACAAGTCATAGGAGTGTAGCCTTCCACAGGAAAAGACGACACAGATGGAAAAGTTCCTTGAAGGGTATGTATTGGAAGTCAGAACTGAAACCAAGTATTTGAACCAAAGCGTAGCTTCTTTATTGGATCAGTAGTTTCAAATTGATCGCTCTTTGACTGAAGTAAAAGGACCTGAGAAATTAATAAAGGTACTTTCTGTTCTCTGTCTCTTCTTCGATCCTTGCCCTAATCATATTGTCAATTCTGTTGTCAATTAAAAATTATTGAGTAAAAATAGATTAAATGTTATTCAAATATGCACTTTAAACATTAGTTCTGTTGCCATTTTATTTAACACTAGACTTCCATCTGTATTCCAAAGACAGAGCATTTTGAACACTTGTTTTGTATATGTAAGTATGGTGTTCAATATGATTTTGGCAGTATGTTTAATAACAGATTTTGGAGTAGCTAAATTTGGTGTCTCTCCGAGTATTCTTGAAACTCGTTGAATAGGTGCTTGTGCTGTAGCCAAATACTGATTATTTCTCTAAGAGCATGTGCAATGAACATCCATATACATGGCTTCCAAATCCCAAATCTTGAATACCATTTAAGGTAGTGAGAGGAAACAAATGTACATTATCTGTTCAGTTTTCATATTGGGTTTATATCATCATGTGATCTAATGGCTCCTCAGCAAATATTTAAAAATAAACTGAGAAAAAGAGAATCTTTACATTTAACCAAATTACTTATCGCTTCTGGGGTCTTGATTTCTGAAATACAGGCTAAGATACCTTAAAGATGTCCTTATTTCTAAGAAATAGCCTGCATATGACATTTTATCACCCTTCTAGCAACCTATGCAGCTCATTGTGCGACCTTTCTCACCAGTGCCAGTCACCAGTCTGCCATGTGATTCTCCCCCAAGCCAAATTAAGAGGAGAGGAAAGAGGCCTTGAGGGTAATCACTGGCAAAAAACAGTGTTGATTATGATACAAGGTAAAACTCTATGCCAGGAAAATAGAAGTGTAAAAGCTTTAAGAAGTACGGGATGAGGGGGGATGATGTATGTGCCTGTCTAGCAAGAAAGACAGGCAAATTGCAGTCCATGGTGACTCCAGTTCCCCTAAACAGTTCGTTCTGATGTCCCCATAGATGTAAAGAAGTAACGACTGACCCATTATCAATAGAATCTTCCCCATGGAAGTTACAAGGGCAATTGGCTGGGTTTTTTACTAAAAATCCCAGAATAATTATGAAAGTTGATTCAAATAGTATGCTAAACGGGAGAACTTGTCATACATCCTACCTTTCAAATCTGATTGTGTGCCCCGACCACATCCCAACCCTGTACTAGAGTGAGGCTTGGACATGCAACAGACTTTTTTTCCTGGGAGGGAAACTTGAGCTTGAGCCCTTGAAAGAAATTGCAGTGTTTTCCAGTCAGGTTTCAGCCCAATACGCACCTGGATGGACTCTAGGTGCAACTTTTGAGATCTTGTTTCTAGAGACTATGAGTTTTGAGACATTGTAAAGAAGGTGTTTCAAAGATTTCATCAAAGTTGCAAGACTGCAAAGATTTCCAGAGGCAGTCTTCATCCTGAAGACCTTCAAAGGCAGATATGGGAGTTAAGGTAATCTCAGTGCAGAAGTTAATCCAGGGCAATATTGCCTATGAAAAGTTTGGGAAGCATTGGACCAGTTTAATGAGATGTAGAAGCAGAAAAAGTAATTTGTAAGAGTCAGTCAAATGCAAATTAGGACCTCTAATGGGAATATCAATGAGGACTCTTGAATCAGAAGACTGAATTTAGAAGCTTGGACATTGGGGTGGGGTATTAGGGAAGGGCTTGGAGCACTGGCTAGAGCTTGAATCAGTTGAAGGAAGAAGGAGAGGGCACCATCTCAAGTGGTAGGGAGGAGGGGTAAAAAGGTACGGCAGAGATTGTGTGGCCTGGAATGGATGACAGGCCAAAAGAAATCAGTAAGAATAAAGGTCCCATGGGAGGGTAAAGGTGGGGCATAGTTAAAGAGACTTACCACAGATGAGGACCAGTGATGTGGAAAAGGGTAAACAGAGGGTGAGGGGGAGAGGAAGGAAAGGAGGAAGAAGAGAGGGAACCTGTGTCAGGCAAAGCTAGAACAGCAAGAGATTTGGGTCTTCAAAAATGAAGTTTACTAGGAGAGGTTTGAAGGGGTGGTAATGAGTAACATCTTGCTTACAGGTGGGGAAGAGAGCAACCACCACAGGGCTCTTTTTGACACAGAGCTTTATTCCTTCGTGTTCTTTTCTAAGGTGTGTGGGCATACACTGCATATGAGGGCTACTATCATTTCCCTTAGCAAAAGGCTTCGGCTCCAACCATGCGTAAGATTACAACAGCCTCACAGAATAGCATTACATTGGAAAGCCTGTTCAAGCTGTATTCTCCAGACCTGTCATCCAAAAGCTAGTAGTCACTCTGAGAGCTAAGGCTGTATTTTAAAATATGCACAAAGAAGACAAGTTGATGAGGCAGCACAGGAAGAAACATCACTCTTGGGAGCAGAAGCTGAATGAGAAAGGGTTGCAGCCTGCACTCCCTATGTGGAAAACAATTCTGTTGAAACAGGCAACAAATGAAGAGGTTATTTTAATAGTTGTTGGTAGAATTTCTAGACCTGTAGCTGTTGCTGAAAAATATCTGGAAATGAAGAAATAGCTCAACCTGTGGGTCTGACTAGATGACAAAGCCTGGCAGCACAGGGAAAGGAGGAGGAAATCTCATCTGAGGTCCTTAAGACACCATGGCAGGGTGAGAACTTGCTCTAACTTGCTCTCCTTGGAGAGCAAGAAAACAGTTTTTAGAGCAACATGTGTCAGACTTGGTGACTCACAACCACATGTGGACATTCCTGGTAAAATATAAATTGGTCCAGCAGTAGATGAAGAGGAAAGAATCCCAAATATTGCTTCTATTAGACATAAGATCTGATGACTCAAAGTATGCATGCAGCCTCTTCTTTCTTTAGTTTCAGTCCTTTTTATCTAATAGTGTGTTCCAACACTTTGTTTTAAAGGGTATTGATAATGTAAGAGAGTTTGCACCTAAAAGGCAGTAAATGCTTGATGTAATTGGGGTAATGCCCAGGTTTAGTCTGAGCAAACATTTCTCCTTAAAGTGGCTGATGCAAAAGCGCAACACCAGTTAAAGGCAATAGAAGGAAAACAGAAGTGCAGTTAGTCTGTAGCAAACATTGCTCAAAGTTTTTTTGGACATTGATATGAGTTTTTCCTTACCTGAGAATTCAGAATTAGGATTGCAGCAGAACAGGTATCCACTGGGCCTACCTCATATGACTGCAGTTAATGTGATAGCCAAAGAACTCCTGTTCACTATTAGGCCCAACATCCCCTGTAGAACAACAAGTGTGTCCTTTATAACATTTTTCCAGTGACGCTATGTCACGTGGACATGCAGCAATAGCATTCCCCTCTTCGACAAGAAAGAGAGAGTATTAATGGGGCCTGTTTCTGAAACTGACAACGAATGGATTATTCAGAATCAGAGAAATTCATATTCCATTGTTGCTAATCCTGAATCTTCAGGCTTTGTGGAGGCAACTCTTACAGTTCCTGGGCTGGAATAGTGGGCATTGTGGCTACACACCTGCTATCATAGATTGATATATGTAAATGTAAGTAGTGGCTTCACTAAATGAAAGGGAGTTTTCATTCTGGACTTTTAAGCTGTGTGCTAACCCCTCATGCTAGGAAATCCATCTGCCAAAATCTGATTTGTTATCTAGAAAATAATGATGAGTGTGAACTATCATTCTTAGAAAATAATGACGTACTATAGTAAGAGGTGGGAGTACCTGCTTGCTATAGAATTCAAGGTTCAACAAACACATTTTAATGGAGAACTCAGTCTCCTGGCTACCACAACAAAGCAGGCATATATCTTTTTGCTTTAAGTACAGAACTGTATATGTTAGTAGTCTGTGCAGGCTGATGCCTGTTCATGGGAGAATCTACTCGTGTTGGTTTACATTTACGGTTTTCTAAAACATGATTTGATTTAAGCATCCAGTGATAACAGAACTGATGCATGCTTTTAGCATTCAGGAGGAACTGAACTATAGAAAAGATACTTTTGCTGAAGCTAGTTCGTTTTCACATGATCTAAGGCAAGCTTCATGTAACACTTCACATAGAGCCATCCTAGCTTCTTACACCCCAGGGAATTCTTTGCAAACTGAAAATCCGCTGTGGCTTGAATTTTAGAAAGAAGATGATGTGTCATGGGAACATGAACCGTACAATCATTATATTCATTGTAGTACTGTACTGGGAAGCATATCTACTCTATTTTACCTAACCTCCAAATACTTAAACTGGAAAAATTAAGTTAAAACTGAAGAGTTTTAAATTTGCAGTGCATAAATATTGCATTCAGGGATGTTGGCAAATTCCCAGGGAACATTTAAAATTTGTAAGCATCCAAGAAAGCACAGAAGAACTTTGAGATTGTTGGCTAAAAACCGACAATGGACTTTTCTGGCTCCAAAGAGATAATATCTTCCCCTCTCATCACTTATCTGGGCAAGAATGGATGTAACTAGTAATTTCATAAATATTTAATCATCCTGAAAGCACCATGCGTGTTCTTCACTTTACTCACAGAAGTAATCACAGTGATGATGATGTGCAAGGGTACTGTTAGTGCACAGACCTCACCTAGAGTCTATTCTGAACCGCCAACTTTTGGCATCTCTCTTACGTGCTGAGTTTGGAGGTAAAGCTTTCCATAAAGTCAGTGGAGTGAAGAATGTTACTTAAGAGTGGGATTCAAACATATACATTAAGAGTTTATTGCTTTTAATTAACAATACATTGAGTTCAGATACATTCCTAACATTATAGACTATGTGAATATCTGAACTACAGTTCTCAGTCCAGAAACTTTTGGCAAAAACTTTCCCACATGACGATGACGATCTCTTTCCATTCATCATATTTCTGACTTCAACTGTCTCAGATGAGATAGCTCTGAGCATCCATCCAATGAAAAAGTGATATTACCTAAATATGTCTGAATGAGAAAGAAGAGTCTAAAATTATAGTAGTATAATTATATATATATACACACAATATATATTTATTTATTTATATTAAAATACTTAATCTTTTTGCAAGTAATAGGATTGCTCTTCTCTATGGAATGTAAGCCAAGTTTCAGCTGGGAACAACTGAGTTATATAAGCACACATAAAAATAGACTGACCCACATCTATAACAACAGGATCACATTCTAATAAAATAGTATTTGTTGCATAATTTCCTGAAGGCAGAAAGCACCTGTACAAATGGACTTATACGAACAAAGCCATGTAATATTTGGTCTCTATTAGGCATATATGGAGCTCTGCAATACAATGGTTTACGTGCATGTGAGCCAAAACATGAACAATTTGTCTTCCTAGTGCAATGCTGTTCTGCAGGGAAAATGGATATCCAGTTCAGAGTATCATGATCTGCGTTTGTATCAGAAGATTGATATAAGATGACATGTTCTGAGAAGAAGTAGCTGCCTACAAAAAGTATTCAGTGACATTAAAACTTTTCAATTTCTGGAATAGGCCGCAGTAGTGTACAGTTTTGTTTATGTTACTACAAATGATCAGAATAGGGCTGTAGTGAGCACAGTTCTGCACACATCAGGGAATCTGCAGCTGCAGATTTGAATAGGATGGAAAACATTATATAAACTTATTGCACATGCTGCTTCTCCTGCTGTAATAGCTAATATGTCAAGACATGCTTATGGAAACAGACACATGCATATGCACATCGCAGACAAGGTAGGTGCTCAGCTGGAATTCAAACCAATGTGTATTTACAACTACTGTCACCACCCCTCTCTTGCACAGCTTGCAAACTCACAAGCTGCCACAGTATATTCCAAATAATTTAAGCTGTATTTATCTTCAAAGCTAAAAGCCAGAAGTATAACATGGTAATTGTGAATATTTAATATTTCACAATATTCACAGACTAGTTTTACCAAGCAAAATCTGTTCTTAAACCAATAGAATATGTGCAGCGAGAACATCTTTCTTTATAGCTGCCATTACCGGTGCTCAAAGTCAAATTGTGAGTCTTTAAATCTTAGTCAAAGAATTAATTTTCCTCACAGTAAGAGCATGATGTACTCCAAAGTAATTAATATTTCCATGTAAATTTCTGTTTTAAATTCTTAATTCTATCATCTATAACATTACTTTAAATTTTTTTAATATGACAAGCATTCTTTCATAACAGAGACCGTTTTTCTCGCTAGCATTCTAATGGGTGAAAAATAAATGTTGGTAGAAGCTAAGCACGGAAAATATCCTTCTTTAAGGAGGGAATGACCAAAAATAGGGTATTAGAACGAAACCCATTTCTAATTTTGCTTTTCCCTCCTTCTAGTTCTCATGTAGAGCTTATAATATATGGGGGGGGAGGGGGGGGAGCTTCTGAAGCATAGGTATGGTTGCTTAACCAACAAGATAAAAACCTAACTGATCAAGTGCAGCATAGAAAGGGCAATTTTTTTTTTTATACTGGTTAGCAACTCTACCTTAACACAGATGTAAAAGTAGCCACTTGAGGCGAACTCTAGGCTCCAGCTGCCACTAGAGCTTAGCTGAAAGATAGCTTAATTTCAGCACCCATTGACTCAAACGTATCTCAGCTGACTCTGTCAATAAGAGCAAAAACTAAGTGACATAGAGCCCAGTTCTCTGAAAACTAATCAAGACTACAAGGTTATCTTGCACTGGTTATTGAAGAACCATCAAAACAATTTTTTCTTGCTTCTATTGCAACATGGACAGAATTTAAAAAGAAATCTAGAGCACAAATTTGCAGTAGATCAAGGAGATCAAATCTGCCTAATAACTGATGATTTCTCCAGCTAGCGCACATGATCAGATAATCTCTATATCCCAGGAAATCATTCCAATATTTCAGATGCTTAGTGTGTCAGATAGCAACACTGAAGTTTTGAAATAAGAGGAACACTACAGACAAGAGGGTACCAGTGCCTCAAACAAAGTAACTGCCTTATTCTCTACCTATCTGTGCGAGCTTGCAACAGCATCGCATTATATATGTTTTTGAAATGAGGGAAATAAAATGTATTTCTACTACCCACCCAGTGACTAGTCAGCCAAAAGCCCCTAGAAATCGATAGACCATTAGGGGGAACTGGACTCAAAAACCTTTAGACCATTTTGAAAATTTTGCTCTTGTCTGAAAACAATCTAATATTTCTGGAGCCAAAACCTCATGGGTTTCGTGGATCTTGTGTTTATACATTGTACTGTGAGGACGTGAAAATATCACTAACGTTATTAACATTAAGAAAAAAAATTCCATTGTGTTTTACATATGCTTGGCATCAGGAAAGACTGACCTATGTGACCAAAAGTAAGCTATGTAAATTAAAGCAACTAAAGTGACAGTAGTAATTATATCAAACTGTTGAATGTAGCCCTCTCTGCAGACTTCAGTGAGCAGTACAGATTCATCTGATCTTATATACATATTTCCTATTGGACTCAATGGATTTGTGAAGTTTTAACTTACAACTTTCTAAAAGGAAGCATTTAAGAAACCTACCTGTAAACAAATTAAGAATTCTATTTGCAGATTCAGCTGATCAGGATATGCTTTGTTTAATGCACTGATTCAAAATTTACCCACAATTAATCCCATACCTGGCAACTGGAAAACATAGGAAATTTTATTTTAAAGCATAGTTTTGAAATTGCAGGAGAGAGGAATCCAATTGCTCAAATCTTAATCAAAGTCTCAAATAGGTGCTTGCAAAGGGTAGGCGTTTTTTTTTTTTGTAAGGATGATCAGCAGGGGTATTAAGTTGCAGATCACATAACAAAAATTTAATTTCCTTGGCCATATCTTTTCTCAGTTTCCAAATGTTCTGGGGCTCCATGTCAGCTCAAATGTTAGTTTGCTTGTCATCCCTAAAAGCACACCCAGTGTGATGCAGCAATATGTCAGCCCAGGAAACTGAACTTGCAGTGACTTTGCACAACTGTGCAGCGTGTGAGAGCAGCTGAGGCTCACTCGGGTCTGGAATGCACAGCTGGGAGGTTTCCTCAGCTCCAGCTCCCGTCCCCACTCATACACCCCAGTCACTCCAATCCCAAGGTAACTGAAAAGATACTATAGACTTAGATGGCAAATTTAAGAAGTTGCTGTCATCTACATATAAAAGCCTCTGTGAGCCACAGATAGCTCATTGGGGCTGGGGAAATAACAAAGATTTCCCTTTTTGACTTCTGAACCTAGCTTTTGACTGTAGTTCACCTGCTAAGTAATTATTCTCAGCAAGCAGAATCGCAAAGAAGAAAGCCATTTTTGAGAAATGAGTTGACAAGAATCACTGCTTCCTGACAAAACCAAACATCTCCCATAGGATCACAGAATCACAGAATGGTTTGGGTTGGAAGGGACCTTAAAGATCACCAAATTCCAACCCCCCTGCCATGAGCAGGGACACCTTCCGCTAGACCAGGCTGCTCAAAGCCTCATCCAACCTGGCCTTGAACACTTCCAGGGAGGGAGCATCCACAACTTCTCTGGGCAATCTGTTCCAGTGTCTCACTACCCTCACAGGAAAGAATTTCTTCCTAATATCTAATCTAAACCTACCATCTTCCAATTTATAGCCATTACCCCTCATCCTATCACCACCTGCCCTTGAAAAAAGTCCCTCCCCATGCCCTTCTGGCAATCCAAACTCATGCTGCATTGACTGTGAGGATGTGAATCACTTGGTCTTTTACGAGCAAGAAAAAACAGTGAAGTCATAATGTCCACAGATCCAAGGCAGAGGAAGTCTTGGTGCTCTTGGACTCAGCAGAGCCTGAGCAGCAAGCTCTTCCTGGTGAGCCTCCAGCCAGTTCTCCACTGCTGCCATAGGAAAAGGCATCAAAGGAGTCACACAGGACATTTTGCAATAACATCCACTAAATGCGAGAGTCATTAGCTTCTTTGAAAATTTGGATTATATTATTCAGATATCTTATGTTAAAAGTCATACTGAGTCTTGCCAAGTAACTTAAAAACTGGCAGTTCTGATCTTCAAGGTGAGAAAACATTTCATTTTTTCAACTTGATAATTTTTCATTCCAAGGTATAGAAGCTGAACTGAAAAAAAAACAAACAAAAAACCAACCAAAAAACCAAAACACCTCAAGTTTGACCTGTCCGGAATTGAGTAACTACTAAGTAATCTGGATCTAGGTGAGTGAGGAGCAGGCTAAATTAAAACAGATAGGAGTGTAACCTTATAGTTATTATGCATATAAATATTATGTATATAAGAATATATAACATAATTTTCTTATATGCCATATACACCATACTTTTGCAGACTGTTGGAAAGGTGGGCCTTAGGCTTAGGTAATTCTGTGAGGATGATAATATGTATTTGGAAGAACATTTTTTATGCATACATTTTTGTTTGAAAATTCTTTGTCTTTATAAACATGAAGCTTGAAGTTGCTTCAAGGTTTGGCACCTTGGAAGTTATTCCACTGGAGATAATTAATACACAGTGTAACTATATATTATGATTGGATCTGATAGTACAATCTCTAGTGAAGATGTCCCAACATTTCACACTTCAAGACACCTCTTTTAGTTGCTTATAACTTTGCCAAGTGGGTTTCAGACTGAAAAATTTCTTACCAGATGCTTTTCCTTAGCCTGATTATTTTCTTGTTTGTTTCTCAATTTACAGATAAAATAATGTAAGCCTTTACAAGTGCAGGGCTAGACAAAAAGTGTGTTGTGTTGCCCATGTTGAAAATGTTGTGGGTTTTTACCTTAAAAGATTTACTCCATCCAGTTGTTGAAGTAAAAATATTAAATTTGATAGGAATGGAAGGGTTTAATGCTAGGGAAATATTCCTGCTGTTCTTCTGAAAATCTATCCACATTTGAAAAATTCCATTTTGCAAGTACTCAGAAAAGGCTTGATAGAGATTTAGCTGCAAACTCTGAAGCGCGCGTCTGCTGTGGACCCACTTAGGGCTGCACAGACATAATTCTTCTCATGATTACAGCCAGGCACCACAAAATGCGTGCCTCTCAGGAACCTTTCTGTTGACAGAGTGCAGACGAGATAACAAATTAATTTGAATGCAGTATAGACAAAGGTGGAATTTAGCAGTGATTATATATATGGAGAAAAATATGGAAGCAGCATGATGAGAGAGAGGGTGGGACAGTAAATTGCCATGTATATATGCAGGAGACAGGGACTGAGAGCTTGTGTGAAAGATGAGGTTTAGAGGATGACAACCAACAAAGGTGGACAAAGGAAGAGAACTGAGGTTAGATGAGCAAAGGGACCAGAACAAATACATAAAGAGAATTAGATGAGGATTTCGGGGAATGGGGTTGAAAATGAACACAAGCTAAACCAGGGGTTAGGTAGTACAAGAGGGCTAACAGGTTCGTGTGCTCTAGAAGTCCCTGCTTGAGCAGGGTGGTTGGACTAGATGACCTTCAGAGGTCCCTTCCAACCTCAACCATTCTGTGATTCTGTAACTGGTACTTGAGAGCTGGTCAGTGGTTAAGCTGAATTATTTGGGAAGGTAAGAAGGCAGGAATGTAAAAGGCATAAAGAAGACTCTGAATAAGAGTCAAACAAAACATTAAAACAACATTTTAAAGGTGGAATGCAAGGTTAAATGCAAGCTTTTAACACATAGGAAATGCCAACACTGATACTGCTTTTGAAACTTTAATTTGAACCCTTGGGCACAAGTATGGTGATACACTACTACGACATTATGATAGACTATTTCTTCTACAGAAACCCAGCCTTACTCAGGGAACCCCATTATAAGAAACCTCCTCTGGGTTTCCACAAGGTTATAAATTGAAGATTACAAAACTCCTGCTTCATTGGCTCTGGCAGTCGTAAGGTGTGAAATGCATTAAGCAGTGGCTTGCTAGAAGGAAAGCCACCTGCATGTAGATGCTGAAAATTAGGTTCCTTCTTTGCTTCTGACAGTTCTCATGTGATACTAAACAAGTAGTTCTATTCTAACTTTTCCAGATGGTCACTAATTATACATTTTCAGAGAGGCACCTGGAGATCTGAGATGTAGTTTGAAATAGTGTTGACTAGTCAAAGCTGAATTCTGCTGGAATGACACTTCAGACATAAGAACTTGAAAAGTCAGGTCCTTGGCACCTTGGACACTAAGTATTACAAGACAGTTTTGACTTTAAGTTCTCGCTTTCCCATTCTATGACAGTTAATGCTTCTCACCTCAAACTGTGTCTTGGGTCCAGATGTCCCTCCACATATAGAAACATAATTTGGTTATTCCACAATTGATTTAAAGTTGAATACCTCAATAAACAACTCATTTATGCACAACTACATGGATTTGTTTGTTTCAACTTGAACATTTAGTTCAATCCTATAGGACTTTTAGTACTTTTTGGTTAGCTTGTGATTCATCTCACACAAGGGGTCAACTAGGTTCTTGAATTAAATACATAAGGAGAAAAATCCAATAATTCTGGAATTAGAAAACCATTGTAGTTTACATTTACTCAATAAAAACCTATGTGGTTAAGCTTTGTAACTAAAATAAAACCTCCAGTTCTGGATAGAAATCAGAGAATAGTTTGGAGTTACAGTAAAATATCATGTAGACAAATTAATTTCAGTGGAACAATAGTCTGAAGTGTTGCATTCATTTTATTTTCAAACTCAGGAAACCCAGACTGTGATTCTTTCATACCCTAGTAGAGTTTATTAAATGACAGCTAATGTAGGAAGATACAGAGCCAAAAACCTGGGGTACAAAAGGAACATTTTTTATAGTAGTGTGGGAGGATGAAGCTCAGAAGAGTGTTTTATATCTTTTAGTGACTCAGGTATTACACACTCAGATGAATGCCTAACAGCAGAACAGCTTGCTATGTATCTTCTCAGGCTAGAGGACTGAAAGCAAAGGGCTACATGAGGGAAAACATAAGTGTGCTTGGTTCAGCTGAAATCAAACTCAGGACACTCCTAATCCTGGAGTGATATTTACAGCTCATGATCTTGTAATTAGGGAAAAAATCCCAAAGTCTAACATCAGAACTGGAGATAGCACAGAAAAATTTAAATATGTTTTTTCCCAGAGAATTAAATGGTGAAAACTTAAACTAGAACCTATAATTTGCTAAGTATGCTCTATTTTTGTTGTTGTTGTTGTTCTTTTTTGTATTTTTTTTCCCATTTTGGACATACACACTACGGCACCTTGCATTAACATGTCTAATAACACTTCCCCCTGAACCAAACAACCAAATAATTTTATAGTAGAGGAAACATTATTCTCCCACATAGACCACCAGCAGATGCACAGGAAGGCCCAGGCCTCCTAAATTCCACAGAGAAAGTCTATGGGAGAAACAAGCAAACTCCTGAGACTGTTCTGTTTCTTAACACAAATTTTAACACAACAGAGACAATCCTTTCCCTTCTAAAAAGGTCACTCAAAAAAAGGAATGTTTTTTTCTATTTTAAATGTGTATGAGGCTGTATGCACACTTTATTGAAAAAAATTTCATTTTTCACAGGAGAAGTTAACAATTCATTACAGAAAAATTACTTCAGCCTTGTAGACTGTGAGAGTGTTAGTGCATTTGGATTACAGATCTAAAATATTGCAGGAGTTTTCTCTGAGGAATTGTCCTTTGAGTGAGACCATGTCTTGCATTGAAAAAAAATTCATGATATTATAATTTGAGACACTAAATACTTTTAAAGTATTAATTTAATTTCATTTAACAGAGCCCCTTGAAAAAATAAAAGAGATATTTAATTTAAGAACTGGATTCCATTACGTTCTACATGAAAGAAAAACCTATGAAGGGGCTAAAATTTCAAGAGTAGTTCAGTTTGCAAGGAAAAAGCCATAATGCATATGAATATTCAGGTCAATGGTCCAGCATTTTGGCTAAAAAATCCGAAAACATTGTTTTCAGCATTGCAATAAGGTGACCTTGTAAGTTTCAGCAGGTTTGATCTTTTGTTTTCACAATGTGCAGCCAGAAGGAGCCATTAGACCCTGTAGTCTAATACAAACTGTTAGGTTTCAGCCAGATCTGTTACTGTATTACATTCAAAATTAAGCTATTAAGTTAGATGAACAAGGTTTCAATGCCCAGAAGAGTAAGAGATTCATTAGCTGCAGTCAGAAAGCAGGACACATCAGGTGACACTCGTGCCCAAGGTGCACGTCGGCAAGAGCTGACGGCCCAATAGGTGATGTGATCTCAGAAGATGAACCACACTTCACACTACGGAGGAAGGAAAAGTCCTCTCAAGTACTTGGCAAATCTAATGTGGAGGTTATTCCTTTCCACATCCAAATCTGGTAATGAGTGAAAATTTGAATACATGAGGAGGACACATTAAGCAGGACGCTAAATGCAAAGATCCTCAGCACAACCTTAAAGCATGAATTTGTTCTGTGAGAGGTCCCATATCCAGGTTTGCTTGATCTCTGGTACTTCAGAGGAACATAAAAAACCTTGGGATAACTTGCTTGCATATTGCTAATTGTTCATGAGGCAGAAAAAAAACGTACTGATTCTCGCTGGTGAATAACTAATGGCCCTATGCATGAGATGCAATTGTAATGATTGCTTTACTGCACAGCTGTAATTTAACAAGCATGCTGAGGGCACTGCCTACAATATCCCTGAGGCCTGTAAGGGGTGAAGATAAACATCACTTTGCTAGACAAAGACTTAGTAAAACCAGAGGGTTCTACTAAGGCACACCCATTCAGTCAGTCCAGTGGACATACTACACTTTTTCTCAGGATTAAAGCAAATCTTTTTAGAACGACTCTTGCCTGAGATTCTGATGTGTGTCCTAAACCCTCTGCATGTTTTAAAATACTGTCAATTTGCCACACAAATAGAAATTAAATCAGAATCCAAATTTTATTTTTGATTGCATAGCAGTAGACTAGCGTTAAAAATAAATCCCAAATCAGAATTGCCAGCTGATTTCTGTAACAAAATTACAGTACAACTGTTGATCGTTTGCCTTTAAAAACTGTTCAATCTCAAACAAGTTAATTCACAAAATAGCCTGGGTTAAAACTCAGATGTCAAATAGACACTAATCAAAGATAGATACCAGCATCAGTTAATGGCACAGGAAAGACATAATATTAAGTACAAATTTATAAATAAATATATCTGCTAATGTAAGAAAGTAAAATACAGCAAGCAATATATTTTTTTGCTAACTCTTGCTTGTAAAAGGTGTCTCTGTTTCTGACTGGTGGTGTCAGACCAATGCACAATAGAAAAGTACACTAACAGACTGGAGGCCTATGCCAATTATTTTTAATGTCGGCTCATGAAATATTTTTTTGCATTATGATAACAACAGTAAAGTGGCACTGGTGTGAAACTGATAAAAACAAGATCTTAAGTAGGTTAATGTGTTTTTGTAAGTGACCTCAAATAGCACTTGTGAATGGAAATGTGCAGCATCTACTGAGGAAAGCCATCCATTATTGCAGTGTTATGAGAGGAAAGGGAAGGATCGTCATTGTAAGAGGTCCTGACTCTAGCTAAGGCTCTGTGTGAACTGAGGGATTCAAAACTCTAAATAAGAGATCTGTGGCACTTGAAAGATTGGGTGCTATAAAATGTGAGCATTTACATGGGTCCTGTACAACCAAGCACAAATAAAAGGGGGTTTTGATTTTCAAGTCCCTTTTGCCTCTGTCAGAATGTGCTACTCACTACCTCTTAAATACTGTGGAACATACCTGGTACCTAAAATTGAACGATGGGCCTGAACTCTTGCATTTTTGCTGTGTGATGTAACGTTAAAAGGTTTAGTACAACAGACTTGATTTAGACAAGCAAACAGAAACAAATATGATATTTACTTACTGTAGGCGCTTTCAGTACCTAAGGTTAAAGAGCCATCTGTTTCTCTGGTTTAATTCCAGTGGTTTCAATGGAATCAGGACAGGATAGATTTGATGCGATACGTTCACCTGGTCACCTAGCACACAGCAGAGACGTTCCCTTTGTGTGGAAGTCTGCATACAATCAGTTTGCCATCTAGTGGCAACTATTTTGAACACAGACAGTAATTTAAAACAGTAGATATTATTTTAAATACTGGAGTGCATTAAATAATCTGAAGTGTATGAAAACACACATTACCAGGTAAAAACTATTTTGAAGCCTCAAAGGGTAACTGCATGTATATCCAGCGTTGTACATTCAGAGAAGAAAAATTTCCTGACTCAAGCTGTCTAACACAAAAACATTTCCAGTTGCGCAAATACTTTCTGTGCAGTGCAGCTGGATGTATACCACCTGTAGCATTTTGCATGAAAGAAGATGGAACAAAATAGTGCTGATGCAACAGCTTTTAATTCACCCGTCTCACCGTCCTACCAGTCTCTCTGGCATTAAAAGAAATGGTATTACTCAAGATTTTTACATAGCCAAAGTGTTGCCCTACCTGAGTAGTCTCAACGACTGGAATGGCAGCTGCTCATGTGGGAAAAGCAAAGGCATGGTCAAGTCAGATTGTTTGTATTAAGGTTATGAGTTACTAATACAAAGACCAGTTGTGGCTAGCAAACACATGCCATACCTCCTAATCCATAGCAGCTACCAGAATCTGCTCAGGAAATGCAAAAAAGATGTAATTTTGGGTGGTGGATGGCCTGGTAGCACTTATGCACTTAGGTAGCTGGGTTTATTTTCCCTACTTTTAGTGCTAATTTGTTTATTCTTGAGAATAACTGGACATTTATCTACTTGTAGTACTTAAATGATCTTTGTTACTATACTGTTCATTGTTTTACTATTATTACCATATGTATTGTGACACAGGAAATGTATCTGACATAGGGAAATGCTGTTATCTTATACAGATAAATGTCTCATTGCTTCAAACTCTGAGTGGCAAAGGCTTCTGCCCTTTCTTCTGCACAAGGAGTTCCATAATTTTCGTAAGAAGCTTAAAAAACCCATTAAACCCAGTTTCAGAATACAGTGTCCCTAGACCTGATTTTAAAATAGTAAAAAGGTACAAGTGAGTCCCGCATGTCTACATTCTACTGCAAGCCAATTCCATAATGATGGAGATTAAATACTTGGGAGCCAACTGATGTCAGTCAGTCTAGCAGACATGCCAAATAGCTAGCAGTAGCTAACCTTGGTGAATGACAGGAACCAATGGGTGACAAGAGGTCAGAGACGAACACAGGTCCTCCAATTTTAGAGCATTCTGAATTGACAGGGGAATCCCCCAAACACTGAAAACTTGAGCAGTGTGATGTGAAAAATTTGATTTAGAGAAGATTTAGGCTGCTGAAATTCATATTAGGATGTCATTAGCTATTATCACAGAAAAACATTTAATAATGAATTCTATTAAATTGGAGCTGTACTAAAGAGCTGTTGAAATACATTTTGGAGATGTCATAAATACAATTCTTTTTGTTTGCTTTCTGACAAATATCAGCTGGATCTAATGTCAGAGGAGCAGTAAAATTGTGTAAAAATTCTTTAGATGAGAGAATTTATCAGATTTCTGAGCTTAATGATATGTCTGCTTACACTGTAGTAGTCAAAACTATAAATATACATTCATGTTTCATTGAGTTACTGAATGCATCAGTATTCAACCTCCTCTTCAGTGATCACAGACAAATGCTCAATTCATTGAAAATATACTTTAGCCCCAGTTGCCAACCTAGTTGAGATAAAGTGACTTGCATTCTGTTCTGGGCCATGAATTATGGTCACAAGAGTTAATTAAAGTGCTAATGGCAGGGTCAACGAGGTCAAGTGAATGAGTTTGTCTATATGTAATTAGAGTAGCACGGAAGATAATAAAGTTCAACAGGTGTAACTGAGAGCAGAAGCTGTCTGCAGTATTAAAGTGCTTGACTTGAAGATTCAAAATGGCTTTTGGAGTGAAAAGCTGGTAAAAATATCTTTTTACTTGTCAATGGAAGAAATTTTTCCCTAGAAATGACAGGTCTGAAAATAGACAATAAGTCCCAGTCCCATCTTTACTCTCATTTTCAAACCTGCTGAACTCAAGAATGTGAGTAATGTGATTGTTTCAACAGCACACATTTTTATTTTCTAGGCAAATGCAGTGTATCTATGACAGCAGAAAAATAATGATAAATGAAAAAAATTTGTACATGTAGATTCTACATCAGATCAGTTTTAGAATTCCTGTATTTTGTCATATTGAAATGATGAATTCAAACTAAAGATGGCAAGTAACAAAAATAATGAATTTCTGTCACTTTTCAATTTAATAATAAAAGACATACTTTATCCTGACTCCTCTATACAGACATCTCTTGCTCACAATCTTGCTGTTTTTAAAACAATCACTTTCCTCAAATACCGACAAACAACAAAAGCGTACTCCACAAAGAGGACAAAATGCTTGCAGAATTATTTACTGCATAATCCTAAGAACCCAGTCTAAAAGCACTAAGGCAGGTTTATTTAAACTCCCTCTTTGGAGAGCAAAGGGAAACGTGTGAACATGTAAGTGTCCCAATAGTCCTTCCCCAGCAGTACCCCAGCTGCATATTAACACATTTATGATAGCTATTGGCAGTGCAAATTTCTCTCTACTATCTTGCCAGCACTCAGAATCAGCCCTTAAATCACAAGTTACACTTCTGCAAATGAAAAAGGAGTTCAGTTTCCATGCCCAATCAATCCTGGTATCTCTCCTCAGAGCGCCAGAAAAGGATGGCTAATTAGCTCCATGTATTACTGCGCTGGGGACACCTGTCTGCAATGAACAAAAATGAGATCATTAGGTCATTTCATAGAGACTCTACAGTTACATCTACCCCAGTAAATTAAAATAGTGACTGGGAACATTCTTGGGCACAGAAATGGGATTGCACACTAAATTAAATGATGATGGAAAAGGTTCTTGCCCATGCCAGCAAGCACAACTGGGGAGGCTGGTGCAGGCCTCGGTCACACTACTGGGCACCCTGTCTGGTAGAGTACACACCGGTCATGTCATGCCATGTGTCCCTGGAGCCTTCCTGGCACCTTTATGGTACTAGTATACACACAGTGTATTGTTACTTGTTAAGCTTTCACATAACATATAAAATTTATAGTTGAATCGATTATAAAATAGATAATCCCATAAAATGTTCAAGCATTCAAAAATCACCCATTATATCCTGTCAGCTAGATTTTGGCTTTTTGAAAAAGTGGAAAACCAAGCTTGGTAGCTGTTAGTTTATATGGTTAACAGCCTACCTGCACACCCACAAAGGACAACAGAGACATAATGTTGTAGGGGTGGCCCAAATAGTACCATGATGGGCTGCTCCCAGGCTCATCAAGGAGAGCCATTAATCCATCTCCACAAGTCCAGAGGAACATGGGCACACAGTGGCAGGTGGAAACCCAAATTACAGCCTCCTGTGGAGCAAACACCTTGTCCAGTCTCCTTCCAGGTTTTTACCAGGAGAGCCTCAGCCCTGTTACCCAGGTGTGAAACCCATCAAGAGGAGCCACTGGGAGCAGCTCTCTGGATCATCTTTCAGGGTAAGGAGTTTATTGCCTAGGGGTGTGGGACACATTGTGGGACACAGAGAAAGAGCATTTTTGCGATTGCCCAGGATTTATTACGGACCAAAGGCTGGAAAAGGAGGGATTTGGGTAATTTGGGGAGGAACAAACATGGGAAAGTGTGTTTGCTTCTGAGAGAGAGTCTGGAGCAGCAACCGGAGTGGGGCTGCAGCCTCAGGGGCTCATATGCCCAGGTCCCATTAGCTGGGGAGACTGGGATCCAGGGACTAGCTAGTGGGCAGACTGAGTGTCTGAGCCCAGCTCCTGGAGGGACCTACCTTGTACCTGTGTATAAATACATATTCTCACTACTGGCCCTCCAACCTACTGAGCCAGAGAGGAGAGCAGGATGAGACCATCGGTGTTGTCTGTGTTTGCATGAGTACACTTTGTGTCTGGCTGTGATCTCCGTGGTGTATATGTATATATATGCGTACATGCAATGAATATGTATGCTCTGTGTGTATGTGCTTACTGGGAATACATCTTCAGCCTTGCTACTGTTTGGACCTGGAGGCATGGAGCTGCAGCAGCATTGCCTCTTAGACTGATCCAGTATGATATATTTCCCTGTAACAGTAGCAGCAATTTTGCAGCCCACTCCTCAGTTTTTGTGGGCCTAGTCCTAAATAGATTTTTCATTGCTTCACTGTACTCACCAACAATTCCCACTGACCCTAGTGGAGGTGCCAGAATATCCTCAAAGTGTAGGCTTGTGGTAATCAGCACATTAAGCTTCTCAGCAGAAAGGCCAAATATTGATTTCTTTTAAATACAAACAATTAAACTTGGTTCTTAGATATACAAGGGGCCAGGGCAGAAAGTTTACATTGCTGCAATTGTGTTAGAGCTTCTCTCTGGACAAACAGAAGACTTCATTTTCAGTTCTATCAATCCCACACCATTCACAAACAATAAAATTAATTTCCAGTTTGAATAAATAAAGCCTACTAAATTAGTTCCTTTGCCAATACTTTCAAGCTTTATATTGAACTTGTTCACAAAGCCAATGGTGTCAGTTAACTAAACAAAAGATGTTGTTTACTGTTTTTGCTATTAATTAAGCCAACTTCTTAGATACAAGTAGCTTATTCGAGTTAGTTATCTCTAAAGGAATCCAGCTTATTTGCAGTTCGCAAATCAGAAAGAATGATACCAATTTTTTGAGTTGGATTCTTTTAGTACTATGAAGACTTCAGAGTTCATGAGCTTTTACACTGAAATTCAAGGAGACAACTTTTCAGGAGCTGAAAGTCCCTACAATTCACCTCTTATTTAATCAATTATATTGAAAGCTTTTGCACATTATATTATCAGGAATGTTAGAAGCAATCCAGTGAATTTGGGAACTATTAATAGACTGATACATTCAAAGTACATTACTGCTTCCACTTAATTTTCAGATTTTCCATCCCTCAAAATTTATCTGTCTGCAACTGAGGTTAAAGAAGAAAGAACCTAATTGTTCTAATCCTCATGGAAGTAAAGCCTAGACCTCATGCAATTCTAGCTCCTTCCATATGGGAGCCAAGCTGCCATATTAAGGCTTTATAATGCATATACGATCAAGACCAAACTGTATGAGCTGTCTTTCATAGGATATAATTAAGTTTTATTTGCTAAAGTTGTAACACATTGTAAGTCAATAAACTTTCTTGCTTTTTCTTTTAAATATGCTTTTTCATCAGGTTCCCTTCACTGCATTGACAGAGTCTTCCAGTCACTGCAGTAAAAGAGCAATAGTGGCCACTATTTTTCCAAGCTCTTCTATCCTCATACACAATGTAAGTATAGTTCCTCCCTATCAGCAGATGGAGACAGAGTACACAGGTTTTGATGTCATCACCTTCAGTTCATTAAGACTTTCTCACCACACAACCTAGACAGTATCCATTTGGTTGATCTTTGTATTTTCATGAAGATTACAGGATAATGAATCAACACACCTTGGGATTTAGTCATTCCCTGATTTTAAGACTTTTTTGGGGTTTGGAATTACATAAGAAATGTGATTCTAGGTCTATTTCTACTTCTTAAGGCACAGTGTGCTGCAGAGCAAACAATCAGCATAACAGCAACATAAATCGCCTGCTAACTTACAAATTGACTTTTTGTTTTGGCCAAGTAGCAGATAGGAGCTAAGTATTGCCTGGGAAGTATTAAGTGCCATTATCAATTTCTTAAAAGAGATACTGCCCCATAGAAGTATCCTTAATTTCACTTTCAAATGGTGTCATTAATTATTCTCCATTCTGCAAATGTCTGCACTAAATGCTTTGTCATTGTCTCTTAAATCTTGTCCATTACATATCACTACAAAGAAAGTACATAGGTATAGCCAAATGCTAAATAACAATATTTATTAACTGTTCTCAAACACAGAGAACAGTGAGGGTAAGATATCAATATCCTACCAAAGTAACTGTTTTCCTGGGTGTTTCCATAAGGCAAACCAGCACCAACTCCAGGGGTTCAAAAGTAATGGAGTACCATTTTTCCTCATAGCTTTAATAAAAATCTGTAGCATAATGCTTCAGAAAATAGTCTGTATCAAAAAGTAGGACTTGTTGAAACCAAATTAGATCATTTATTTTAGCGCCTATTAAAACTTGACTTTTGTCTCCCTCTGCTGAATAGGAGTTGTCATCTTTCCCATAGCTGACCCAGTAAAAAAGAATCGGAAGAAAATAAGAAATACAAAAAGCAATTATTCCATTATCTTGGCATTTTGCTAAGAGCAACACATCTTTTCATTAATATTCACTATTGAATGATTTAGTCAGTATTTTGGGTCACACACAGTTTCTGCCACTTTCAATTTTGATTTGCTCCTGTTCACTGGGCTACCATAACTCAGGTGCTTCCAACCTTGAAGTATGGAGAACAACAGAAATATTATCCTTACTGTCAGAGCATTTAAAGTTTTCAACTGTGCAATGGGAATGGGAGGAACCTCTTAGTCTCCCCAACAATCCATGCCTACAGCTTTCGTTACATTTCAGTCAGACTTGGTGACTGGTTCCATCCTCAGTCTTTGTCTGGTTAAATTGACTCTTTGTGAAGAAGTAAGTCAGGGAATGGAAACTCTTGTTGTGTTTAATAATGGTCTTATATCAGTACAATCCATTACTTTTTCAATTACCTTGCTACTTAGATTTACTGCAAAAGTTTATGCAAATTAATTTTAGGTCATCTCCATTTTCAGCTGATACTTTGGGGTAGATAGGGTGCTCTTTGAATTAAACCTTTTGTTCCTTTTCAAATATTTTTAAATTACTAAAGCAAATATTTCTTCAACAATTTGCTACTTGTGACTATTGCAATCATTTAAGCAAATTAATTTAGGTTTTTAATTTTGTTTCAGTCTATTCTTTTGACATCACTCCAGCCCTCAAAACAGGACTTAACTGATGTACAGATTTTTGTGATAGCATTTTGCACAGGAAGGAAATTCACACAGTACTACTAGTAATTTCCCTGACAGTATTCACAATTTGGGGCTATCGAATCCATGAGCAAAAGCTGTTGTTTGCTGAGTACAGACTGCATTTTAAAGCTGATAACATTTATTTTGTATAATTAAAAAAGCATTAAAAATATAATGAAACTTGCACATATTATGTTAGTGACAGAAAAAAAAAAAGTTAATTCTTGTATGATCTCCTTTTTCCAAATAATACAGCATACAGAATCATAATGTGCTTGTAAAAAGTAAAATCTGAATCCATTAAGGAACTGCTCAGTAGAAGTTGGATCTGCTCTAAAGCACACTGAATTTCATTGTACTGAAGGGAAAAAATGTGGTTCAGGAAAAGAAGAGTCATAACAAAAGTCTGGTGTTTCTTAACCTAATTATATCTAATTTAATATGAATTATACTTGATGTAATAAAGTGATAATCAGAATAAAAAATGTTAGCAAAGAACACTGTGAAGAATGTACCATTCCACATCTATAGTCAATAGAATTAATGTTAGAAATTGTAAAACTTATTAAAAGTAGGAGGGCATAATTACCCCAAGGAACTGTGATCAAACAAATACTGAAAAAAGCAAATAGAAGACAGAAAATAATATTAATAATGTTATCTCCAAATAGCTAAGTTATATTATAGATATACTTTGACTGAATGTAGCTATAGAAGCACGAACATTAAATGAGCTAGTAGGATTTTCTCCTTGCTCTTCAGCGGCTTACAGTTAGCTCACAGCTGGCTTCTGTCTCAATTCAGTTTAATCCAATCAGCTTGCCTCACTCTGTCCTATACTCACCTATAAGACTGGTTTTTTGGGTGAAAAACAGCTGCTTCTTCATGCTGGTATTGGCATATGGAATATAGCAACAGCACTTCCTTTCACTCATCATGTGTCCATGGCTCTCAAGGTCAAAATTGCTGAATCCAAGGTAAAGGGAATTGAGTTTGTGTAGCGTTGTATGTCACCGGTTAGTACTTAGAGAATTAGACAGCTACCATGGGGCTTGAAAAAGCTGTTGCTTTCATTCTTACAGAGAGTTCTTCAATGTTCTCTTCCTAAAAAATAAAAAAATTAAAATGACGCGTTATACTTATAGTATAACTTATATATACTTATATTGCTGATAGTAAGCAGTGCAAGGTGCATCTTATATAAAGAATTTCAAAACGTGATGTACTTTCACCTATGAGACATAATTCTTGGAAGTGTCTAATAAAATCCTACACTTGATTACACAAGTTATTTGCTAAGATTCTTTAAGTTGTTTTAACATACAATAAATGACTCTGTAGTTTTTAACTTGAGTTTTTTTGCTTTGAAATACTTGAGGATTTAGAAAGAGAAAAAATAGTTTGAAAAGAAATAGTATTCTGAGATTTTTAAAAATGTATGTTTAAATTTCAGTGGAAAGGTCAAATAAGAAAAATGAAGTAGAATGTGATACAACTGGAAAATTTTCACAGGGTTTTCATTTCTATGTTACATGCATTTCCTTGGCTTACTCGACTGAGAAAAGCATGCTATACCTAATATCTCACTACATCCCTAAGACAGGGACTAAGAATATTCTGGGTACAAAGAAAAAAATCCTGTGCCTTTGATGCCAATGAAAGTTTGTCACTGACTTCAAGAGAGGATAGGAATTTGCCTACTGTAATTAGAGGTCAACAGGTCATCGGCTCACAGGCATCCTTCAGCTCTGTGATTTTCACTTCAGTCCTGTGTCACCATTTTTATTACAGTACGAATCTACAACTAGAGTAGATAAGGCTTCAAGGAGGCAGTTGCTAGAGGAGAGGCAGCAGATAAAGGGGAATTACAGGAAATATGCATTGGCTCAGAGCAATGGGATGAAAATGATTCCCACCAAAAAAGTGCCAAAGATTAAACTTCCAATGTTTAGAGATATTTTGAGGGGGTAGGAGGTAGCATGGCTGCCAAACTTGCATGTGACATTGTAGTCAATTAACATTACAGTGACCACGGTGTACACTGTGGAAAATAAGGGATCAAATGGGTTATTTTGCCAATTTTCATTTGGAATAAGAGTGTATTTAGCTCTCAGGTCAAACTGGTTGAAGATTAATCTTTCTCAGTTTTTGATTGGCTTTGTTTTGGTGTAGGGAAAGAAGAGTAAGAATCTTGTCCTGGACATTTACTTATTGACAAACAATAGTTTGTAGAGGCATGATGGATTTCTCTCCTATTGCATTAGAAACTAAAACTCCTTGATCTCTCTCCTTGTGGGAGACAGATGTGCTATTCAGTATTTAACACTTTACAATATTTAACAATATGAAAATAAGTACTTTGCTAAATTCACAGTATCCACATTTCTGTCAGCGTCGAGTGGTTCCATAAATATGTTATCTACCACACAACCATTCAAAGAACTAAGGCCAGAAGTGATGATGTTAGAAACGTTTGAGTAAAGCTTCATCCAGAGAGGCATTTGATTTTGCTTTGAAGGATCTATTATTTCCAAATGCAGTTTGCTCCCTTGGCTAATTGCCTTTACAGTTAAAAATGTCCTTCATGCTTCTTTCAAATTTGTCTAGCTATAACTTGCAGCTGTTTACTTCTTCTGACTTTTCTGATAGATTAAAGAGCTCTTAAGTACCTGGTATTTTCTGCCTGCAAAGGTACTTATCCACCATAATCAAATCAGCTGTCAGAGCTAAACAGATTGACCTCTTTAGGGCTGTAGTCCTAATAAAACCCCCCCCACACACCATTTCTAGCCATCAGCTCCATTTTGTGGCTCTTCTGTGCACCTTCTTAATTTCTTAACTTACTTTAAAAATTTCTAGCACCAAATTGGATGCCACTTTGTCTTCCCAGTTCTGTGTTTAAAGGTAATACATCTTCCTTATTTCTATTCATATTCTCACACCTTAAAACCTAAAGCATTAAGGGCTTGTTTTGTGTCATAATATTACAAGAGAAGCTCATAAGAATGAGCTAGTATGAGCTAATGCTCATCTAGAGCCCTTCTCAGAGTCACTGCCTCCTTGAATAAGGGATCCTTTTACCAGCATATAACAAACTAAATCAAAATGGAAATTGTACTTTAGAGCTGGTTTATATTTTGCATTTTTCACTGCAATCTTACCTGCCAACTGGGTTTAAAAATGGGGACTTCAAAAATATTCTATACATTTTCTTTTTTTTTCTTTATTAATTTTGAATCAGTTATCAAAAACATTATCCAACTTCATCCTCAAAATCCACAGCAATGACAAGGGCACTCAATAACCAGTTTGGATAAAAATTATTGAATAAAAGCAAATATATAAAGAGCAAGTCCCTTTCAAATTTTGCAAAACAGATATTATTTTTGAAACTTTGCAGTATCTTACACATTTATTTTTTTGTTTCATTCTTTTAGTCTTAGTTCTCCAAATAATTCTTCCTTTTTAGTTGTGAACATGCAATTACAATCTCCCTTACTTCAGTCCCTGTAACCAACCTACACACATGTGATTCCTTTCTTTGTAATTGAGTCCTATTCCTCTATTGGTTGTTACTTATTTTTTCTAAAGTTCATTCCAATTGTAAGTATGTGTCAGTATTCAAAGAGATAAACACTGGCTTCATTTGCATTGATATAACACTTCACTTCATGCAGTCTATAGTCTCTGCTTGCCATTTTGATACACTGAAAAATTGCATACAGTGCCCTATATTTTACTACTTCATTTATGCAGGGGCACTTTTCATGGATTTCCTTCTGAATGAATACCTGTATTTGGAATATTTAATCATCTTAGTCTTAATTTTTCCATTTTAAATTTATTTTTGATCAACATAGACAAGAAATCCTGTTAAACATCAACACTTTTTCACTTGCTGTCAGCGCAATTGCACTGATCTCAGGGAAAATTCATCATGGGATCTTGCAGGGCACACAAAAATGTGCAGGCTTAGGGCCCAGGTTTACATGTCCAAGTGTATTTACTTCATAATAATAACACTATAGTAATTATACTTCCCTTAGATAACTTTTGCATATAGTTTGGAGAATATAGTTTGGAGAATATAGTTTGCCTCCTCTATGGAGGCCTTACCAGAGGAGTTTGGTAAATACTCTTTGCAAGTTTCAAATATTTGATAGCTAAACCGAAAGAAGAACACAAAAATTCTTAACTCATTATGTGTTGCACTTTTGGACTAAAAATTTATACAGTAGTCTACTCCTAAAACAGAAACTGGAGTGCTTTAATAAAAGCAAAATCTAGTCACAGAAGGCATCATGTAGCACAATATTAAGGATGGACAATATAGAACTGTTAACAATTCTCTCTAGTCACTGTCTTTCTCATGATTACTTTCTACCTATATTTTTTGGAGGAAAGTAAGGAGTAGGAGAAGCAGGATGGAGGAGATAGGCAGAGAAGAAAATGAAACAATAAAAAAAGAGTTGGGAGTTAAAGAAATGGCCATTGTAAGATGAAACATACAAAGAAGTTAAGAAAGAGGAAAGGAGGAATGTGATGTGATAAAGCACTAGCTAGAGTGAAAAAATACAAGACAATCTGGAGTCTGTAGAAAAAACTCCTGATTTTACTGACCACTCTACTGACTGAAGCAAACGTCTTCAGTTTCAAGTTCTTAAGCAAGCATACAGTATTGGCAAAGCAGTTGCTCAAGTTTGATGCATAGAGATGTCTAGTCTTGATATCCCACGTTTCCCTTTAAAAAATAAAAGCCCAAATAAACATCTGGAATGTCATTATGCCATCACAGAAAAACAGAAATGAAAGTGTTCTTCATTAGCAAGACTATTATTATTACTAAAATATATTAACCTTCAAAACATGATTTTACATTATCCTTGTAGGAATTAATACAAGTCCTAGGGTTTGCATAATTCAGGAAGCCACCTTAGAAGATCAGAGATATGTGATCAGAGGTATGTTCACTTGAAAGGACCTCAAGGCATTTAATGAACTTTATCAGGTGAAAGCTAACAGATTTTTCTGTCTGCATTGCTTCTGAAACTTCAGTTTAGAAATGAAGACACTGAAATGGAATGAAGGAAATAATGATACCAAGGTATCTTAGGAAACACATATTCTTTGTAGAATTCTGTATATAGTGTATCTCTTTTTTTAAAGACACAGTATTTAATCATAAGATAGTGGTTGCTTTATGATACTCGTATTTTTAGGGGTATTTCTTCAATTTTTTTTTAGGATTAATTCACAAACAATTGAACTTTGAAAAATATTGAAAAGATATGTCTCATTACTCATTTAAGTTGCCTACATCGATACCTTTGGAAGTAAATAAGCACTAGGGTGACATGTTTTCTAGAGGCTGGGAAACTTAGTTACTGCTTTACAATTTTCTGCATTCTACAAATCTCATTTGTATACAGTTTCAACATACTTACAAGGATGACATTTCTTTTAAGTTAAAAACTAGGCTAAAACTAGTTAAGCATCAGGATCATCTTAAAGTCTCAAGATCTCCGGTGTAATAACTGTCAAGAAATGTGCTTCTCATTCTCTGAACATTTATAAATTCAATAAATAGTTGGTATACAATAATATACAATAAAAACAAAGAATCGTGCATTATAGCCACACATTGGGAGCTGGAATGTACCAAAGAGCCTTTAACAACTTTTATGCAATCAGCAACAGCAAATATTCTGTCTAATTTTTTTTTTCCTATTTTTGTGTTATGTTTGATAGAAATCTGGAATTATTTTCTAACAATTATGTACCTAATATAAATATAGCATTAGGTTTTACTGTCTTTTTCCCTTTTGCAGGTTGTTCTGGTGAACCTGTTGATATGCATGGTAGTTTTCTACACTGTGTACTATGTGGTCCTATCTGTGTGCTTCGCAGTGTTCGAGTAAGATTTCCTTGTCTTCAGTCTAATATGACGGCATACTACAACTGGATATAATGGGTAGAGCTGTGACCCTGTAGAAGACTGCAACACTGAAAGTTCCATACAAACCTCAGTGAAAACTTCTTTACTGTGATGGTGTCAGAGCACTGGAATAAGCTGCCCAAAGAGGTTGTGGAGTCTCCATCTCTGGAGATGTTCAAAACCCGCCTGGACACTTTCCTGTGCAACCTGTTGTAGGGAACCTGCTTTGGCAGGAAGGTTGGACTAGATGATCTCCTGAGGTCCCTTCCAACCCCTACAATTCTGTGATTCTGTGAAGAGGCATCCAGACTGGAGGCATCTAGTCCCAGTTACGCTGTGAACATATTTTTCAAAGTCAGCTGAACTGTTGTACCTGAACCTTCATAAAAGTACCGAAATTGGCAAATGGAGACTCAAAACTAATATAAAAAGTTGGTTCTAATCTACTTTTTTACACTTGCACCATGTAAATAAAGGAACATAAGAGAAAAGATTACATTTAAAAAGGAAAAGAAAGATTTTTTTTTGTTGATAAAAAAAGACAAATTATATTCCCTTAGGAAGTTGATTAGCATATATAGTGCCAGGCATGTCTTAAAAGTGGAGACCATGGACACTGTGTGCAAGGGCAAGATCACAACACACAATGGAATGTAGAGAGCTTGTAAAAGCCCAGAGTATTCAATTTGAAATCATATTTAGAAACACCAATAATGTGTCATATAATCATTAAAGCTTCATAAAAAAGGTCTGGTTAAATGTATGATTTCTGTTTCCGCAGGATTAAAATGTTGGATGGTTTGGCACCTTTTGATTTTAAGACAAACCCCTCATGGATTAACCCATATTATTTAGGTAACTGAAGTTTGTTTCTCTTATTTTCCCAGTCAAGAAAATAGATTGTATTTGGATATAAACTTCTCTTCCTTAAGGACAGTATTTTCAAGTTGGTTTAGTAGTACTAACGATTTCTGCATTTTAAATGTACACTGCACTTCAATGCTTATTCATCTTCTCTGAACTTCTCATTTCTATATTGCTGCTTATCATTGGAATGATTGTTAGGCTTTTCCTTGAGTTGTTTTTCTGATCTCACCATCTGAAGAAAACATGCTGCTTTGGCAGGATGCTTCATTTTCACTGCAGAACAATTACCAGTTATCTGTAAAGTTCCTCCACAAAGTTGTTAAATTTTATTTTCATACTGCAGCAAATGTCTTATGAACCACAGTGGATCCCTATCTGATTAACAGGTCACGTTCCACTAATGGAAATCTTGCTGTGGTAATACCTGAATACAGTGTGCATTAAAATTTCAGGGTTTGATTGTAGCTCAATCTCTTATATATCTTTATATATCCTTATACACATTTCTGCATTTTTGTCTGAAGCTCTTAAAAATATATTATTTTTCCTAAACTGTCATTCCTAAAAAATTACATGCATACAGGAAATTTTACCATATTTGTAATGTATTTTACAAATGCAAAACAAATCATCCATCACTGAGTAAGTAAAGCTCAAAAGTAAATTGGTTAGTTCATCAGGTTAAAAAGAGTAATAAAAATGCATGGATATTTGTATAGTGTCAATACTGATTTCAGATGAAAAAAAGAGCATTTAATTTGTAGCAATGGAAAAGAACGTTAAATCATATTCAATTAGAATTACTTTTCAAGGCCCTAATGTAATTACAGTATCTCAATATGAACTTTTTTCCCCACAAAATTTTATCAGCTAGTTTGATGCAGCATGTTTATATGCCAAAGACAGCAACTCTATCAGGCAACTGGTTATTAGCCTACTCTCCTTTCTGTTCACCCGATGAAATAACATGGAATAGCAAAACATAACAGGATGTGTTTAAAGTCTGTGGGCACAGAGAGAGAAGGAAAGTCTCTAAATGATGTTGCAGATGAGAATTAATTTACTCAGGAATTTCGTTCATGCCTATGAAAACAGAATTATGTCTTTAAAAGATGACCTCAAAATAAAAATGAAAGTCAGCTCAGCACTGAGATATCATTACTGGCCCAGTTTTGTAAAAAATGTTTACAGAGTATCTTTCTACACTAAGCATACTTTCTAAACTATACATTTATTGGCAAAATGTAAAGGGATACTATCGTAATGAAATATAATCAACTAAAAAACCTAAAATGCATTGCCAAACATTAGATTTTGAAGTGTTATTTCCTATTTTCCTAACTACATTTTGCTTTCCAGTTATCATCTTATTTTTTATGTTTTTTTAAACTGCTGGGTGAGAGATCTGTAATACAGTAGGAACTAATTGACCCTATAAAGAAAATAATGAAATTGAAAGGCACAAAATGCTGCCAAATGTATAAATTAAATACAGTTAAAAAATAACAATGTCCTCTCTACTCTCAGCTACAGTAATCTTAGGTATTACTTTACAAAAAAAAAATAATTCCATTAAAAATGTTACTTTTGTATGCCTGTGTACTTAAAAGGAAGAACAAAATGTGCTGAGATGGAAAATTATATGAATTACAAATGTGCAATTATGGCCTGTTGTATGGAAACTCAAGACTACAGTGAGAAGAGAAATCGTGCATTTTCCAGTCAGCCCCCTGCCATCCCAGGTAGCCACCAAGCATAAAGCCAAACTTCTAGGGCAAAGTGATTATTTTGGATGTGATTACCAACAGCAGCAAGTAAACAAGCTGAAATCTAAGCACCACTCCACTGCTGTCTTGAAGACTATATCACATCAAATGCCACGATGAGGTTCCTCACCCTGCCCAGGGTAGCTGCTCCATGCCTTCCTTCCAGCCTGTTTTCTGGCCCACGGGGGAGGCACGGCTTGTCCATGCCATCACTTTTGCATCAGGGGAGGTGGTCAGCACAGGCTGGTGGCATGGCATGGCTCAGCACGCTCCAGAGAGAGTGCCAGGGGATAGAAATGCACCATCAGGTAACTTTAATAGTCTCCTTTGGCAGCATAGTTTAGTTGTTATCACTTTGCTGGTGATCCCCATTCATGGTTTAACACAAGACAGAGCTAGCTGCTGAATGTCAGGCACGGTGACTGCATGGTAGCTGTGTCAGCCTTGTGATCAGCGCTGAGAAAAGCCAGGCTCCGGGTTGGACGTACCATGAGATCCATATGGATGGATGGCCTCTGCTTACGCTGTAGGCGCTCTGCTCTATCTCACATTGCCTGTCTTGTCTTTAAGTTGTTCTGATACATACATATATATACATACACGTATCGGAAAGATACACACACACATACACATATACATATTTTTATATAAATATTTGATGCAATGGAGTGCACAGAGAGAAAGCTAAGAAGTTTCTTACTAAACATAACCCCTTAACAACACAAATCTGTTTTGGATGGGAAAAATTTGATCAATGTCACTATTAACCAAATCTATTTGGCACCGTATGCAAAGAGTGTGAATGGTAGGATTTCCACACCATTCCTCCTCCAGGATATATGAACTGGACATAATCCTGTTAATCTGTGGCAAAATTAGAAATTAACCTTATAATGAAAACATTAGTATAATATTTGATCTTGTAAAACATAACTTGCATAACTCAGACATTTTAACTTCCTATTGCTATTATTTTGAATATAAGAAAAAAGCCTTTCAGAACTGTGTTTGGTCTAAGTATCTTATTTTCATTTATAGTTCTTGTGATATCACTGGAAATAACCTTCTTCATTTGTGGTCTGCTGTTTGCCCTGGTTGTGGAAGAATGGGTTTGGGATTATGCTGTAACAGTTACTATTATTCATATCATCATAACTTCAGTTGGTAAGTAGGTTTACTGCTAAATATATCCATAGTATCACAAATTGAAAGACCAACCAACTATGATTCATCTACTGTATTATGGGACGCAATCTATAATTTTTCCTTTAAGCCAAATAAATATATATCTCTAATTCAACTCATGCATGTATTTAAACCCTGTCATTTAAAACTCAATTCTGGTTTTATTGAAGAATTTTAAAATACAATTTTGTTATAAAAATTTCAGTTTTAGTTTGTAATGTGGTAGGTAATATGAAACAAATCCAGCCTAAATACAATTTCAGCATCTGGGAGGTGTGTTTTTCTCTAAACCAACAAAATTAATAGTTGTCCATGTCCTGACACTTCTACGATGTACTCGCTAACAATTGAGCTCTAGTTCAGAGTAAAAATGAGGCTTGCTTCAGCAAAGCCAATTCAGAGTTTTAAAGTTAGATCATTTTAACTAAATCCCATTGAGGAAAATAAAGGATTTCACCATCGAAGCATCTTGTTTTGTTTTGTTTTGTTTTGTTTTGTTTTGTTTTGTTTTGTTTTGTTTTGTTTTGTTTTGTTTTGTTTTGTTTTGTTTTGTTTTGTTTTGTTTTTTTTCCCCTGAAACTACTCTGCTCAAAGGAGAGGAAAGGAAAATAATTGGCTGCTGTAAATGAGACCTGTCATCACTTTTTGCCCATCTCTGGTAACCTGCTCCCTATTCTCATGCTGTTTAAAGGAATGCTGCTATGGCTGATTAGGAAATATATTTTAACCTCATCTCTGCCAGAGCCCATTTGTAGATTTTTTTTTTTTCCCTCCTATAGCAATGAACTTAGTATTTTTATTCTAGAATTTAGAAATAGGAAAAGTATCACTGACAAATTAGTACTCCCTCCCCACTACATAATAATTCATCTTCCAATGCTTTGTCCATTTGTCTTTTAGCACTTTAGACAGATGAGGATTCCCCACTTCCCATGACAAGTTAAGCCAGAGACCCAAGAGAGACTTCATCTTAAATAATTAAGCATAATTTCTCATCTACTGAATTTGATTTCCTGGAATTTAAACTACTGTTATTCCTTATGAATAACTTTTGTATTTAAATCAAGGAATTTACAAAAACTACAACAAAAACTGCTTTGTATGTAATTTATACAGGAAAGTACCTTCTACCATTTTATTAGATGCATTCTGATATCTAAACAACCCCAGATTTGTTATCGTTTCTTTCAGCTGGCCAACCAAAACTCTGCTACCTGGCTCTGATCTGCCCAGCATATGCAGTGTGCCTCTCATCTCACTTTACTACCTCTGCAGCCCCACTCCAGATCTTTTGGGGGGGGCAATATTGGGTCCTACAATGGCCCTGCAGTTGATCATACGGTGGGGATGTGGATCAGCTCTCGTGAGGTGAGGGCCAGTGCCTGAGAGAGGAGAGATCGCGCTGCGCAGTAGTGCTAGCTCGCAGTGTGCAGACCCAGCCTGTCTTTCACGTGCTGCATCACCCATTAAACTGAAAATGTCAGGCAGCTTAATTTATTTGTATTGCAGCAATATGTAGGCACTCTACCAGGGGATCGGTGTCTCTGTTGTGCTAAACCGAGTACAGGTAAGTAATAAAAAAGGCATTTTACTTCTGCAGTGAGCCTAAGAGCTCTGTTTGGCACACACTTATTAGGTTTAAGACTTGCCTTCCAGTGGGATTGCTCACCAGGCCAAGCTTAATGGTGTGGTCAAGTATCTGAATGATCAAGATCTAAAGATGCATTTGCAATTTCCATAAATGTAAAGTATATAATTTATGAAACATAACTAAGCCAACCTTTGATAACATCATGTAATGTTTGCATGCCCCCATCCTTATTGTTTAAAAATTTACCTTTCTCCTGTTCTTGTCCTTGCAGTTATGTCTGAATTCCCCCTGATGTTACACTGGTGGCTGGCATTAGGTATAAATATATTTTTTAAAGTTTAAATCACTAGACTCTGTGTAGAAGATTAGTATTTACAGTATGAATTGTTTTTATTAAATGTCCGTTGTCTCACTAATTTGAGACTTGTCAACATTTAAAGAAGAAAGATATGTTTTTCATTTATACCTTTAATGACACAAGCAATCTGCCTTGCCTTAAAAAATCCTCAGTTTTAAGATCAAGATGTACTCAGCTTATGCTAATATTGCTAACAAACAGCAGATATGCTCACGTTCTTGAAATAAACTGTGATTAAGTCCTGACTAATCAAACTATCTCACTAAATTCGGGTGTCAAAAAGACAGTTGTCCAATCTAGTCTTCCTTGGTGCCCTTTATAATCAATGGAAATAAACAGGCATCTTCAGATGCAATTTTTATAATAACTATGCACTAGTACTTACAATAGATGAGATAAATCACAGTCATCACATTTATTTCAAGTGAATGGCAAACCTACATTTCTAAATGCTTAATTTTCTGTAAAATCGAAAGTGTCGCTTTGTACTAGAATATATTATCTTGAAAAATAGTTAAGGGAAAAGGACTGGCTTCTGTTCTTCTTTCTTATATGATAGATAACAAGGATCGACAGTTGCAGTAAATGCCTAAATGATGGGGACAGGCAAATAAATTCCCTATCCTGCACTGGTCTTGCATCAGCAGCTGCTGTGGTTGCTATCTTTGTAGGTGGTTAAAGCCTTGGGTAAAATGCTAAAGCAGACAGGCTATTTTTAAAAAAAATGAAGCTAAAACCAGTGTCTGTTTAGTTTTATCGTAACATTTGCATTCCACTATAAAATTAATGTAAAACAGTAACATTTTCTTTCAGGATCTGGAGTCATTTCAATGATTTCTGGAGGACAGATTTTGGCATACTACTTGTACAAAGACAACTTCATTTACCCAATTCTAGATGATTTTTGAAAAGGAAAATTAGAACTTGCCTTTATATTTATAAGAATTCTATGGTTTCATTAACAACATAATTAAAATGAAGTTAGCAACGGTCTAATTGTAAGGCTAATATTTAGCTTACCAGACCTCTTGTATGTTACATTTGTTTACAATGTCAATATCAACACTTCTAGCTGTTGTATGCTATCATGTATTAAGCAAATAATTACATATGCTGTCTCTTTTTAAAAAACAAATAAAGAATAAGAAGAGTTAGAGCAATGATGCAACACTTGCAAAATCCTGCAAGGAAAAGGAAAAAACAGATTTGAAAGTAGTGTTTTCAGGTTCCTTTTTATCTGTTGTATTTCATATACTCTGACTCTAATTTAGGCTGGAGTATGACCTCTCACAAGCACTACAAAACTTTAAAGTCACCCTATCTAGCATAATCGACTGTAGGTTTAAAGCAGTCTTTACTGGCAAACCCCTGACAAAGAATAGTCCATGAACAGCACATAGCTTTGCTTCCTATCTTAAAGCTCTCACCTAGAAGCTGCCCAGGACAACAGCAGGCAGACATACAACCCCCATGTTTGGCTGACTCCCTTGCTTCCAGGGATGCTACAGATAAATGTTTTCTACAACAGCTTCAGGCTATTCTCTCTTTCACTAATGATCCATTCATGGCCTGGCTGTGCTGGAACTAGGAAAGCCAAATGCTACTGACAGCCACTTTTTTACATATGCCTTTCAGCCCCAGCTGCATGTGGCCAATGTCAAAGAGTCTATGAGTAGCAGCAATTAAAAAACAACAAACCAACCACAGTAGTGGTTTAAAATAACTCTTTATCTCTTTAACCATAATAAAGTTGTAACAGGAAAATTGCTAGAGGGCAACTTCATCTTAAATACAATACCAGTGATTGGATTTCAACTGCAGTTTGCTTAGAAGAGCAAGACTGGATTGTTGTTTGCAGAGGAGCACTAAATGTTGCATTTGCCTTAATCTTACTCAACAGATAATGCCTCTGAAGAACCTGTCCCCTGTTGATCTAATCAAACATCTTAACATTTATTGCATGTTTTACAAGTTTCAATTAAGTTTTAATACTGAAGGTATATACACAGTGAGAAGAGTGTTTCAGAAGATTCCCAAAAGAACGAGTTTGTCTCTCATGAATGACAGATATCTAAGTAACTTTAGAGACAAACCAGGTATGTAAATCCATAGCATTGAAAAGACTTAGATTTTACAAGTTGTTCAGCATAATACACTGCATACTGAAGTCAGCAGAGAGAATTCCAGAGAGTGAATTAACTGACCAGTAGTGATCATTGGTCTGAACCATGGACTGTTTATAGTTTGATGGATTTGTAACTCCATAAATATTAGCGTGCAGATAACAGACTGGTATAATATGTTTGAAAAATGTTCGCACATTTCTTCCAGATTTGTTTAAATTCAGAACTATAAAAACTGACGGGAAGGAAGTATTGTGTAATGTAAATTCTTAACCTCTGCCCTCATCCTCACACACTTTGTGTGTGTAGGTAGTCTGCCATGTGGCAGAACATGAGTGGATTAGATATAAAGTTAATCCATGGGTGGAACAAGTCTCTATTTTTAACCTGACAGGATTTTCCTCTATGTGTCTCAGCCTAGATGCAGCTTGTAGTAGCTCTGTTGCCCAGTCTTGACATTTTTAACTTCTGTTTTCTATTTAAAATCTTAAATCACCAGCAAGAGATACCTTTAGACTAACATGAAAAGTGTTTTTTTCCCAGGATTTCTACAAAGCATGTACAACTAGGCCAGTGCTAGAAAACCAATCCCAGCAAGAACTCTGTCGAGGATTAAAAGCCTTAGCCTAGCTATTAAAGAGTCATTAGCTTTTTGCATTACTTAAAGATATGGAATGATAATTTCAGCATTATTCATTTATTTATTTTATTATGTTACTTGTATGTTGAGGACCCATGATAAATACTACATACAAAGTTTAAAGTATAGACAAAGTTCATATCATACAAATACTTTTTCATCGTGTAAATGATACGAGCTATATCTGTGTGGGCATTATCTGGCTAGAAGCCTTCAGAAGTTGTACATCATACTATGGGATCTGTATTGGATACACCAAAACAATACTTTTGATTATAACAAAGCTGGCTATTTCTGGAAAAATAAAGAAGTGATCCACCTGAGCAATTGGCATGTGACTAAAGGATAACAGTCAAGACAGGTGGGAAAGAAGAGCTGCTGGAGAAAAAGAAGGGCTCTGTGTATGTTTCACAACAGACCTGCCAAAGACTACAAGAAAAGTAGAAGGAAAACAGCAACTGGGACCTGTGTTTAGAAAAAGGCACAATGAAAGCAAGAAATGAGAAAATAAAACAGACAAGATCAGTGAAAAAAAGAAAAAACCTGCAAATTGAACTTGTAGGACTGGAGTCTCGCAACATGAGACTTGTATGCCATTTGTTTGCCGCAATCTATTTTTCTGCTTATGTATACATGACTCCAGGAAAGGTGGTCCTCACATCCGTGGTTCTGACTATAATCTGTGATGTTATCCCTGCAGCTCCTGCCCAGGATTTTCACAATCCTTTGCTCTCTGACTCAGCCAGGCCACAGGAACAATGTCTAATTTAGTTGGTGTGGGCTTGGCGTTATGTAACCCCTTGTGATACAGTTTTGCAGTCGTGAGTTCGCACAGGTATCTACACTGGGGCTGTAGACAGTCTAGAAAGCATGACAAGCACATGGAGACTTTATCCACTTCCAGGCAGAGTTTGCAGGGAAGAGGGTTAGAAGTTGCAAACATGAGGTGCAGAAACCAATGGAATGGTACACAAATGACATACCTTAATAATAGCATACTTAGAGTAATTTTAAGATTTTTTTTCAGAGGCAAGAAACACTTTTTCATCATATCCCACCACCTAGTGAGAGAGATTATAGTTTTCCTCAATTCATCTCTCTCTCTAAATGGCTCTGCATTCATTCTTGTTCCAAATGGTGAAATGTCTTACTTTTAACAAAGGATATGAGTGAAATGAATTTCTTTTTAGACTCTAAACATATATTCCTAGGCTAAAAACACTGCCTTCAGTGTAATATCAAAGTGTAAACCAATTGAAAAAGTTGTTCTGGGACCAACAAACTAACTCAAACATGTAAAAACAGCCAACAATGATATTTAGTTGGCATTTTCATAAAAATACAGATTTAAATGCTTGTAATTTCCTAGTGAAGTAAAGACCTAGTTATTCAAACTAAGCCTGTCATTTTTCCACCTCTGTAAATTGCTTGATCAACACTTCCAAATCTTTTGTATCCAAATGTAAAAAAGCAAGCAAAACAAAACCCTACAGTACTCATTATTTCTGTATTCCTAAAAATACCAACCACTGCTGCACCAATAAATACAGAAAACACAGTATGAATAATACTAGATCACCAGCAATGGGTAGATGAGTCACCTGACTGCAGTCTCCGATGATGGATATTCATGCACAGGATTCCTGTGGCCCACAGTCTCTTGACTAGAAATACCCACTGTGACCAAGTGAGATTTGTTAAACAGAGAAATGATGTGAAAGCCTTACACATTCTTCATTCCATCATCTGGTTTCTATGTTGTCACACCATAAAGTTAGACCCTTGTTAATCTCCACAGGTATTTAAAGCTTTATTTAAATATTTTGTATTTTCCAAATGTGACTTACTGAGAATATTTATTTCTTGGCTTAAGATCCTGTGTAATGATCCATCTGCTCAGTAATGGCTAATACTCTAATCTCGCCTTTTTGTGAGCTAATCGCAGCCCCAGACAGCATGCACTCTCTCATTAGACGTCAGAGAGGATAAAGGTCTTAGGAATGGTTATAAAATTTGATGATGTAATTAAAACCTTTTATTATGGCTTTAAACCTTTTAGTGTGAGGCTATGATTTTAAGACGCAGACTGGTGTCCCAACCTCTCTTTTGCTCAGGGAGAATGATACGGGTCCCTTTAGAGTGGTGAATCCCTCTTCAGACACACCAGGATAATTACACCTGTGTTGTAGGTCAGGCACGGTCTGTGATGGACTTATATCCCACTCTGCCCGTTCTCCAGTTCAGGAGACCAAACTAATACCTTGCAGTGGTCTCCTCGTTCACACACTCAGGTTTCCTCTGCAAACAAGGGTAAAAGAAGAAAAAGATGTGTGTTTGGATGTCATCTTGACATACAGTTGTAGCATGGCAGTGGCTTACACTGGAGACATAGGAAGCAACAGTATAACAGTAACGATGGACAACCCAAATCTGAGGCCTCAGTCTTTTAAGGTTGCCTACCCCTAGAAAACAGTTGCACTCGAATACAAAGTGGTGGTTGAAACTGAAGCCTCTAGGAAATATGCAAAGGTACTTTAATTCTCCTGCTGTCATTGTCCTAAATCAAAGGTAGTCACAGCCTGGACATTACTGTTCCTATTTTGCAATGAAAATTAATCCTAATGTGAGATTATTTACTGTGGATTTGCAAAGTGATTTGTAAATGAAGGGGCCACTCCTGCTTACAACAGCAAAGATCCCATTACTTCCATTGGAGCAATACTCTATCAAAACACCACTTATATGTATCTAGACCTTCTCTCAGAAAATCGTCACCAGATTTTCAGCAGCAAAAAGACAAGTGTTTAAATAAAGCATGGGTGATGGCAAAATGCTCAAATACATTAAGAATTGCCAGCTTCCTAGCAGTCTTCAGACATCTTTGCACTGAAATTACATCTACATTAGTAGCTTTCAAAATACACTGAAAAGGTGCTTCAGTTCACTTCATAAACCTCAATGAGAGTCCACACAAAGATATACCTTTAAAAAAGACAAAAAAGATCACTATCTTTGATATCTCATATGGTACTAACTGTGAAAAATTGTAGATATTAGTTAAATTAGATGGGCAAATTCAACAGTAAATCATATGTATACAAATCTGAATTTAGCATTTAAAATTAAGCTGAAGAGGATGTTTTAAGAACGTAGCTGCTTCAGTACCCAGGAAGAATGAAAGAGAACTTGTAAGATATGAACCAACTTACCTAGCTGGGAGCAATCTTCTCGTCTAATGGGAGATGTGCTGGTAACTAGAACCTGGCAGAATTTTTCAGTAAATCATTTATACACAAAAAAATAATTTTAAGACAGCCAAAACCAGCTGTGAACATAGTTAATTCAGTCTTGCTTGAAAAAGAAAACAAGTAGAGTGCCAACACCTGTTCATTTCAGTCCCATTAGACCACAGTTATTCAGGTTATTCACACGGGTATGAACAAGACGAGAATGAGAGAGCTGTAATGACAGCAGATACCTTCAGACCTAAAGCAGTAAACCCTCCAGATCAAATTCATCAGTCAGTTGTTTGGTGTGCCATATTTTCCAGCAGCTTTTTAAGTGTGCAACCCTTGCTTTAGAAATAAATTTTATTTCCCGAACATTGAAACATTTGAAGAAAAATGCAAATTGTAATTGAAAAGCAACTACTGTTTTCCATTGTCAGAAAATGAAACAACATCAGGTCTTCAGGTTTTGAGCAAATGAAATCAGTTTTAATTAAAACTAAAGTTGCATTAAAGTGAAATCTGCTTAGACCAGAAGGTATTTTTACTGAAAAAAACCATTTTTTCCCAAATGATGTTTCATACCTTATTTGTTGTATGTATTTTTAGAATGTGTTATGTATCACTAGAAAACATTTGCAGACTGTTCCAGTTGCCGAGGTAACTATGTTATTTTAATGATCAGCGGAGAGTATCATTATGTAAAACATTATGTTAATTTCAAACACGGAAAATTGATGTCTTGCTGTTACCTTGAAGCTGCACTTTTCTTTCTTCCCCACAAATTGCCTTTTTCCATGAAAACTAATGGTATGGCTAAGTGCTCGAGTATCTTTTTCATACTGATTCTAATTGGCTATGGAGGCAAATAAGGCAGAAATGACACCTGACAACTGACAGCAAATGAAGAAATTTGAAACCACCATAGTTTGTACAGAAATAGTATAGGAACAATTGTTACACATATTCTTAACTAATACACATGGACAGTTGGTGGGAATTTTAGGAAGGCACATATCTTACTGTAATTTCACTTTAAAATTTGAAATATATTATTACTTAGTTAAGGAAAACAAATAATAAACCATATGTAAGTATTGTTTATAATTAAGTATGAGTAAGTATTGTCCATGATACAGACCAGCTGATGAAGAGATTAAAAAAATGACATTTTGCTATTTTTACTAGATTATATATCTACTAGATTCTACAAGCAGTACAAATGTCGCGCATTTATGATTTTATTGCAATCACAACTGCTCTTTCTGAGGCTGCAGTGAGAAACTTACTGATTGATGTTAGTAGTTCATGGTGTGCTTCTGTTCTCAACCCTACTTTTTCCACTTAAAAAAACATTTAAAAAATTTAAAATTATCAAAACTAAGTCTTGCACGAATTCTCAGGTTCATAATGGCAACTGCTGCTATAGAGACCAGCCTCACAAGTGCAAATTGTCTCAGGCTACCAAATGCAACTCAGTTTTGTCATCAGAATCTTCTTTTGCCTCTTCTCTGGAGTTCTGCCTACAGATTGTGTTAAATTATGAACACTTAATTCTCTAGGTGGAACTAGATGCTTTTATGTAGCAGAACACGATATGCTCCAGACATCTGATAGCTCCTATATTCTCCTGACACTTCATCGTAATCACCTGATCCATTTTAGTCAGTGAACTCTTCTGACAGTACTCAAAGTGCATTTTGATGGAGACTGTATTTATATGGACTGTATCTCTTCACGCCATGGAGCTTATTTGAATCCTTTCCCAAGGATTTCCTCTCCAGGCAAAGCTCTGACTTCAAAAGGCAGTAGCTCTTTCTCAAATTCTTCAGCCATAATTACACCTATTACACTGGTCTTCTTCTATTTCATCCTCACTACCCCGACTTTTCTGACATGCTGAGGTTTGCAGATTTGTATAAACCCCAAGGAGGATGGCAAGTTGAAAATGTAAGAATGTGAAAAAATAGAATTGTACTAAATCAATTAGATGCTGTAAAAAGAACATACGATGATACAGCTGGGAATAAGCCATCTATTAACTAACAGGATTAGCAATTAATTTCCCCTTTCCAACAGCTTATGCCTCACTTGGTCATTATGTGCGTTGAAATACCTTATCCTTAAAGGCTTTGATTTCATCCTTAGCATGGTGAAAATAGTGGGATGAATTTTCAGTCCTCGGAATGATTTAAAACTTTCCGATGGGTAGCTTCCTGCTAGAAAATGCTGATTCCACTAAAGCTATAAGTTTCAAGGAAAAGTATTCTTTTTGTTGAAATTTGTTGACAGAATATAATTAAAACATGTTATCCTGTTGACTACTGAATTGCACCAGAATATGCTGTTAAAAAAAATAAAAGTCAAAATATGGAGTAGAGCAAAGTGATACTGAAACAGTATTTTATTTCAGACATATTGGTAGGTTCATTTAGAAATTGTAAAACAGACTTCTCAGAATTTTTGTTTCATGGAAAGTTTAAATTATTGCAGGGGAAAAAAGAAAAAAAATAACAACTAGGTTGGTACAATTTTTAGTCTAGTAAGATGATTCATATGTTTTTGGGAACAATCTTTTTGAATTATAACAGAGTTGTTAGATCATAGCAACATAATTTTTTAAATCTCTTTTTCAAACAAACTTGTTATATGAATAAAAACAAGCATAAAATCAGCAAGTAAATATTATTTATTAAATGCTAGTAAGAAATAACACATTTTAAGAACAAATATGAAAAGGGGAATCACTAAGTACAAAAAAGAAGCCACGTTAAACCTGCTAGAGGTGAAACACTCCACAGATGGAGCAGAGCTGTAAAGGGTGTAGGGAGCAGCATAAAGAGCATGAGAACAAGTTAGCAAGTCGCGGGCACACATTTTGGAGCTCTAGTTGACACGAGTTGAGAAATATAAGTAGGATAGAAAGAATTTATAGAGAGTAAAATAGTTACATGGATGAAAACAAGCTTGAGGATATGGGATATAAAGCCATATGCAGAATGGGAAAAAAATACTTTAAATAGCACTATTAGTCACTACAAAAAAACTAAATCTATTTTAACTACTTAACTAATCTCCCGTATATTTTCAGATTCTCTGTATTCTGTCTGATTCATCACCAAACCTAAACACACTTTTCTCTCAAGTCTGATACTGTCAAGAATGTGCAGACAGAAGGGATTAGAGACTACAGCAAACCAGAGAGTTAGAATTCTTACTGTCAATGGGGATTTCCAATGAATTCGTTGTAGAAAAACTGAAATGCAATTTACAGTATCCAACTTATTTCAAAAGGGTACAGTGACTGAATAGTAACCTGCAGGTACAACCTTCTAATGAACATCAAATATTTAAGTTGTATCTTTTTGTTACTACTTACTTCCAAGCTATCCACAGTTCCCAAATACTGCTGCGTGAACTAGAAACATTTAATGTATTGTGACTTCTCTTTGTTTCTACTTTCAGTACTTTGAACATTATCAACACAAGGAAATGCTTCATTAGAGTAAGTCATTATTATAAATCAAACATTCTGAATCAGAAAACACAGAACACATTTTTGTTTGCATACAAGTTAGTGTGTGCATTATGATTGTCTTTCAGTTAGTATGACTTTTTCAAGAGTCATGCCTGGTTAAGTGTTGAGGGTGGATGCACAAACAGGCAATAAAAAGGCTGAAAAAATACTTTCCATTTGGAGTGCAGTACATATGAAGTAATTAATATTCATAGATTTGAAAACCTGGAGTTGCCGTTCTGATCATCTGCTTCGTGATCATCTACACCGATCTCCAGAGTAACAAAGACCACTAAATTTTCTCCATAACCCAAATCAAACAGATGTAAAGATTATTTATTTGTGCTTTATATGAGGAAGTAATCTACTGTAGAGCTAAAATTTCAAGAGATTCAAAATTTCAAGATCCAGTAGTGCTTTATATAAATTGTTTCAGTGTTCCAATACCCTTACAGGAACACAAAAGATGTTTCATGGTTCCCAGCCTGGATTTGCCTAGCTTCTGCTTCAGTCCTTTGTTTCTTCTTATGTCTTTGATAGATTAAAGAGTTATCTGCTATGACAAATCCTCCAGTGTAGGTGCCGACACACCACAATCAAATCCCTTCTTCCCCAGTCCTCTGCTGAGCTGAATGGGGTGAAGACGTCAGTTTCATACGGTGAGGAAGGGTGCACAGACCTGCAATCGTTACCTTTGCTCTTCATTCCACTCTTCCCAACCACACAGCCTTCGAAAGGGCAGACAGGCTCCGTGCAGGTCTCAGCCGCGCCATGTGCAGGGATGGGACCATCCTCCTACGCCTGTGGGGAGCTCCCACCCTCACACCTCCCGCCTGCGCTCTCCCACGCGGCGCGGGCTGGCCGGGACACTGGCCCGTGCACCCACCTTCCCCGAGTGCTGACACAACACACCCCAGCCCGCTCGCGCTCCTCCCTGCCACCCCAGCCGGGGCATCTGGCACCAGTGTCCAGACCCTAGGGGAGAAGTGTGCCCACCGCAGAAGACAGCCGAGGCCCCGCCGGCCGCCCCGGGTCTGCCCCCTCGTCCCGAGGCGTGGCCATGGCGGGAAGCCTGCCCCAGGGCACTCGCCCCAAAGCCAGGCCCCTTAGGGAGGCTGCCAGGCCCAAGCTCAGCCCTCCTTCCCTACGGGGCTCGGTGCCCGCCGTCCCGCCGCGTCACGGTGGCCCCGCTGCAGGCCAGGGGAAAAAGGAGGGAGAGGGGCGGGCACGGAGCGCCCCGACGGCACGAGGTGGAGCGGGGCCCGGCCGCCGGCGGGGGGTGTCCCCGGGCTCTCCCCCTCACGAAAACGCGGCAGGGATGCGGCGGGGCGGTGACTCAGCGGCCTCCCCGCCGCCTGCCTCCGCGAGTGAGAGCCCCCCAGGGGCTGCTGCCCCTCGGGAGCGGCCGGCGCGGGGCGGGGGCCGAGGTCGGGCGGCCCCGCGGGAGGGCGCCGGCCCCGCCCTCTGCCCGGGCGGGCCTCGCCGCGGCGGGGCTGGGTGCCGGCGGTGTCTCCGCGGCGGCGGTCGGCGCGGGCAGGTGAGCGGTCGAGAGGCGAAACCGCCGCCGCCCCGAGGGTACGAAGACGGTGAAGCCCCAGGGAAGAGCCGCTTGAAGGAGGAGCCCCCGGGGAGCGTCGCCCTCTCGACGTGTGTCCCCGCCGCCCCCGAGGCAGCGGCGGGGAAGGCGACCCGGGAAGATGGTGACTGTCGTGACGAAGCTGGTGCACTACCTGCACCTGAGGTAAGGGCGGGCGAGCGAGGCCACCGCCCCTCTCCTCCCGCCGAGCGCTGCTGCGGGGTCTGCAGCCTGCGCCGCGCCACCACCACCGGCAGCGATCGGGAGGGAAACTTGGGTGGCTGCCGCCGGGAGCGTTGCGGTGCGGGGCGGACACGAGTGACAGCGGCGGGGCCGGCGCCGCGGGTGGGAGCGTGTCCGCCCCCGCAGTCGGCACCGGACCGGCCGGCGCTTGCATGTGCGCTCCCGGCGGCGTCGGGCTGCCCCCAGCCGTTCGTGGGAGCGCGTCCTGCAGCACAGCTGGGCAGCACGGGAAAACACCGGTTGTCGTTTTACAGTCTGAAAAGCTGGTGTCCCTGCAGTACTTGTGTAGCGTAATTATTACAGCATGGGTTAGACAAATTGCTCATTTCTTCTTTTTTATACGACTTCTGGCAGGATGCATTACTAAGCCATTTTTCCCAATGTCATCTCTTCTTATTAGAATTTAGCAGATAAATACAAATATTTTTGCATTAAGTGGAAAGAACGCAAAAAAAAAAAAAAAAAAGAGCCATCCTGCTGGTGTTCCACTTGTATTTTGTTGAATCACATTTTTTTTTCCCCATATATGAATGCTTAGTGTGCATTGAAAGACTTCTTTGAAAACATAAAGAAAATGTATCAAGAGGCAGCATACATTAAGCCAGAAGTTTACTTTGTGAAAGCAGTGATATTTTTGTGTAACATTTTAAAATAAGGTGTGCCAGCTCTGGGAACTGATTTCATTAGCTATATTTTTCCAAGTAAGCCATAGGAGTGAGTGCAAAAAGGGGCAGTCAGTTGTACTGTAACTTTTTATTGGTGTGATTTAAGACTTGATTCCTAGGACATTTGTGGTCTGTAGATATTTTTTAACAATTATTAAAATAATAATACTTTAGCATGAATTATATGAGAGGAACATGTAATGTTGCTAGTTGCTAATATGCTTTTTTTCCAATAGTGTGTTTTAACTGCTAAAACTGTTTAACCTATTCTGCACGCCTAACCAAAATCACATCCCTAATTTAATTAATTTGTGGGGTTTTATGCCACCATTCCTTTGCTGGGCAAATAGAGAAGGAAGTCAAGAACGAAAAATCCCTGCCAGTTCCTTACGCCTGTCTGTCTTCTCTTGTCCTTCTCTGAACAGTGGTTATTTGTTTAGCAGTATATTACTGCTGGTTTTGAATCAGAGCTTCATGGCTCTATTTGCTTTATAAGCATCAGACAAAAAAAATCTCAGCCTCGAAGTCTTTATAATAATATAAAGGGAGTTAGGAAACACCAAATAATGCAGACAGATGGGGGAATGCAGCAAAGTGATAGAGTTATATTCTTGAACCAACAGCAGCCTGATCACAAGTGTCTTGTTGGTATCATGAGAAAGAATGCAAAGAGGCTGATAAGTTTACGGAACTTAAATGAAGCTCTTCTTATGCTCAGCATTATGGTATTGAGAAAAAGTGATGGGCATATATGAAAATTTAATAAATTTGTGGCCAGTAGCCTGTCTGAAAGCAGAATTTGATCATTTTAGTACTGAGTGAAAGTGGTCAGTAAAATTAGGGAAGATGTTAAAAAGTCCAGCAATTTGCTTTTACAGGAGAAGCAGAGCTATTGGAGACGTGGCTGCAGAGGGACTCAAATAAATGAAATAGACAAAGAAATTGAATGTTACAGTCCTGAATGAGTATGAGTTAGGGTAAGTTTCCATTTGTCAAAGCTGAATAAGAGGATAGATACTTCACTGAGTATTGCTGGAGTGGTAAATAGTGGCAGTATCTGACAGGACATAAATGAGCAAGAGGTGTTCCCTGGAACAGGTTCACATCAGCGAGACAGAGCACACAGAACAGATCAGGGAAGGGTACCCCGTCATCTTTAGAGAGTCTGCAGGCTTAAAGTGCAGCTTGATTTTAGCAAAATCACATAATGCTTTTGTCCATCTGCATCACAAAATCATGACAGATAGGTGATGGATGTTTCAATCCATGCCAGTCAGGCATGAACAGCTATTATTAGGCATTGCAGTGTGCTTATTCTGTGCCTCCATTAGCAAGTGAGCAGCAATATAACAATAAACTTATAAAACAGTAAGGTAGAAAAGAGAGTGCATTAATATGAAAGTCTGACATATTCCTGACATACTATAATTTATCAGCTCTGATTAAGCCCTTTTAGTAGGTTTCTGGACTAGCCATGCAGTAATATTTTTCCCATATGTGAGAATGGAAATAGTTAAAACCAAATTAAGAGCAAGGAAACTGAAAAATAAATTGGCTGAGTTAAGAAAAGTTAGGCAGCTGGTGTGTTGGGAAAAATGCTTAGCATCAGCATTGTCCCTTTTTCTCCCCTGAGTGCAACACACGCAGAAATGCTAAGGGTCAGCTGTGGTCTTCGTATTCTGTGTAAATTCTTAACCAGCGAGGCCTGGTCCATGAGTTGGATCTTTAGGTTCTTCCAGTTATGTGGATAAATATTGTGCTAATATGTCATAGGAAAAGATATTTGAACGTGAAAGAGTGCACTTCATAAGTTTTGAAGACTTTGTGGCAAGATTAGACTATGCCAATAAAATAGTACACCAGGCAGGCAAAACAATTGCTATAATCAGTTCCTTAGAGTATCATAATTATGCCCTTAATTCAGTACTTACTGAGAACCAGATAATTAATTCAAATCACTGTAAGACTTGCACAGTTAGCAGAAATGTGGACATCATAGGAATCTGTCTTACCTTTGTATTTATCACCTTGCAAAACATAGGATCCTGAAACTACAGGAATAATACTACAACCTTGGGCACTATACAACTGTTCTAAAAAATGAACAGAAGTAAAATCAGAAGTAGATACATTGAAATACAGTACTCAAACTTGCTAGAAGAAATCATGTAGCAGTGTTTGGTCTCTTACACTTACCTTGACTAATTAGCCCTTGTAGATGGTGGTTCTGTACCCATTTAAGTAAACGGTAAAGGTATCATTCAGTTCAGTCATAAACTTCTGATTAGTTTCAGTCAGACAAAAGCGTGCTCACTGAGTGGGGATGGATCAGCGAAGAAAATAATTGTAAAAATACTAAATTATGTTCTCAGCATGGCATAATATTTTCATATAAATATACTTTATGTATTTATCTCTAAAAATAAAGATTGTGCACCAAGTGAAAGCAGAGCAGTATGCAAAAAATGAGATGAGCAGTGATTCTTGAGAACAACAGACAAAGGAGATGGCGGCAGATAGAGCAGCTCCCAAGGATACCACAACACAAGCAAACTGAAGACAAAGATGTAGACTTATGAATGTAAGACATTCAAGAGAGGAGTGAACATTTGATGCTACCAAGGAGATTTCCACAGTAAATTGTGTTGCAGAAATTAAAACTGAAGCATGGCTGTGATAGTTCTTCATTTTAGGAAATGAAAATTATTAAGCTACAGAGGTGGAGAAGAGCAGTCTTAGACTTAAAGTACTTTTCTGCAAGTTCAATATTAGTTATGAATTAATTATCTGTTTTTATAACCTGCTTCTGAAAGTGGTCACATGAAATGCAACAAGATTGTTAACGGAAGCAGCAACTAACAAGACTTTTTTTGGAGTGGTCATGAGATCCCTGCTTTTCTATATGAAATTTCTGTATCTTTAAAAAGTTGGCCAGCAAATAAAAAAATTCTGCTAATACTATCAGTCACATCTTCCTTCGTCCCTCCAATTCTAACATCTTTACACTCACCAAAAGGTCTCACTTAGGTTGTGCAGGGCTTTGGTGTGAGCAAGGACTTAAGGATCTGCTTCTGAAAAATTCATTGTCTGGGTCTGCGTGGTTCAAGATGTGGACGATGGACTGGATCCTGCCTGAAGAATGTTTCTAGCTGGCCAAGCACATTTTTCTCAAAGGAGCTCAGGACCAAGAAGTTTGTACAGGACGCTGTTCTGCTACTCCAACACCTTGGTATGTGTCTGTGCATGGTTAGCTCGAGGAAGGAGCAGAGAGGAGGAAGGAGCAGAGAGGAGAGAGAAGATGAGGAACCAGAGGAAGAAGCATGACTCTTCCTCCTACTTAGAGGTCCATCAGAGGTTGAAGCTGCTGATATTGCTGTTACAAAGACACACAGTCTGGATGTCTTGGTTCAGCATCCCTGGTTACCATACTTGGACAAACTGTTTCCCTGTGAAACTTCTTTTTCACAAGTTTCATGCCCGTCTTAGAACACCTCAGGAAACTATCATGATTACTGAGTCCAACTGAGTGTCCTTGCCTCCACTCTTCTGGGGTCTTGGTAATATCCTGGCCATCATGATGGACAAGTGAAGCATACAGGGTCCTGCCATGTGCTGTGGATGAAGGTATACAGCACAGGTATTATTTTATAGCTCCCCATGCTCTTGCATACAAATAGGCTGTATGGACCACTGCCTGGTTTCCAAAAAAAAAAAAAAAAGAAAAACAAAAAGTAAAAAAAGCATGATACCTGTACAGGGTTTTGTTTCATTTGTGAAATTATAAATGAGCACAGTTAATATACTGGGACACATAGACCTCAGGTTCCATTGTTGACTCTGAAGTCCTTGAGTTCAGTTTCTTTTACTTAACGTATCTTTAACATAAGGTTTTTTTATATTTAATGTAGCTACTCTCTGTTGCTTCTTCCACCCTAGTGTAGGCACATAGCACAGGAGGATGCCAGGTTGGAAAAAACTTAGTAGGTCACTGCATGCTACCTTGCAGCTTATAAAAAAGCTGCCATCTCTAATCCATTTCATAAATGTACTGAGACTTTTTTAAAGATTGAGTTGTTTGTCCTTGATGGGTGTGCTGAAAGAGTGCTCCTCTTGATATTTAGAAATGGATTTGTCATTTTCGACCTACGGTTGCCAAAGGCAAGTTTTTACACATTTCTTTTGTATCGACATTGTCCATTAACTTAAACGGATCCTCCCACCCAAGACATCTATGTTTATGAGTACTCACAAACAGCAGTTTTATTGCTTCTTAGTTGCTCATGCTGAGTAGATTCTCCTCTTTCCTATGTGATCACCCATCTTTGAATAAATCTTTTTTGATTATGAGTGGTCGGGAGTGACACTATAGTTTTAAGTAATATCTGATCGATGTCTGTGATGATATTAATACTCTGCTCTCTAGCCTGATATACTGTAGGATCCATATGCCTTTTTTATTGCTGTACTGCACTGTGTCTCATGGTTGTCTTATGACCAATTAATATCTGTCATTTCAAACTGATGAGTCCCTTGGTTTATAGAATAAAATCTAGTTACTGAGTCTATTAAATACATGCACTTATGTCTCATTTTTATTTTTCTAGTCCTTTTATACACCCATTTTTTCTGTATAATGTCCTGGACTTTCTCTGAATTGACATCCCTAATTTCATACTATCAGTATATTTCACATTTTTCTTTCTGTGCCAAAGTTATGAATGAAAATATTAAATAGTAAGATCATTAGTAAGATGGAATTTAAGAAATTTTAATAGGAAGACTCCCTTTCCTACAATTAATCAATTAGCTTTTCGGCATAATGTATTGCTATGTCTTTTCAGCTAAGTCTTTCCCCAGTTTACAAACTTGCACCGTTCCCAGTCTCCTGCGAGATTTTGTTACTGTGTAATGTAGTTATGTTCTTTATGTGGTACAGTATCAAATGCAATACTGAAGGACATATAGGTTAGATCTGCTGCAGCCCCCATCTCTAATACAAAAAGTTATTTTATTACCAAAATCTGTATTTACTTTGTTAAAATAATGTATTTTATCACAAATATCCATTTACCTCTGAGTCTCAAAATACCCTTTCCTTTGAAGTTCTTAAAAAGACTTGCATACTATCGAGTTCAGAGTAACAGGTGTAAAGCTGCCAGTTTTTCTGTTTTCCTAAATTAGATTTGTTACATTGACATTCTCTGATGGCATCACTTGCGTTGATAGTTTTTTTAATTAGTTACTATTGAATTCATAGTTGAATTCAATATTTGGGGTTACAATATTTGGGGTAGGAGATTGATTATCTATTCTGCCTGGTTTAATTTTACCAAACCTTAAAAACTTTGTTTCTATCTTGAATATGATTTAGTGCTACATACACATTTTCAGCAGCTGTCTGACTTTTGCTGTCATTCCCCTTACAGAAGATTGAGTCAGAAAGTTTTGAGGTGGCCATGCCAACATTATTTTCAATCTCAACTCTGTTCTTGCTGTGTCACAACTTCACTGCAATTTCATTTCTCTTTTTCTCTATACTGTCAAAGAATAGTATACCTTTATTTTTGTTTACATTGCTAGGTCTCAGGACCTGTCAACTGTCAGGACTCAGCTTGACTTTTGTCAATTCTCATTTCATCCCTACACTTTTTAACCTTCAAGACAGAGCTTTCTTGTCCCTCAACCTACCTTTCTTGTAGGCTTTTTGCTCATAGCAAATACAGTGTTTAGATAAATCCATTTGTTTTTTCAACTAGAGATGCTGCACACTTGTCAGTTATCTTTATGGAGCTGCCAACTCTCTTTTTTTAGAGGATATTGAACATACAAGAAGCCCATGATGAGGCTGTAGAACAGAGAACTCAAGGTCTTAGACTTATGGATCATTGTGTGCAAGCCTGAACTCTTATTTAAAAAGTGCCATAGGATGACAAAAAAGGCATGCACTCTGCAAAATACTGTTAGTAGACATACTATTTAAAGTAGTTAATTCAGCTCATTTTGACTAAAAAGGATTATTGAATGATTATATATCAGCCCTGCAAAGATGTCACCCTCTTCCATCAGCACATTTGTCTCCAAAAGAGGGTATTTGTTCATCGCTGCTTGGAAACAGCTTGTACCACTTTCTGACCAATCTATGACAAATGACACAAAAATTCTTAAAGTGAATTGAGAGTGCCCATCCAGCAGTTTTCACTCAATTAAATTTGACTAGCTCTTTGACTAAAGAACGCCATCACTGATGTTTTGTTAGCATTTTATTTCTCACCATTGCGCTCCATGCGGTACCAGCCAGAACCTACACAAAGGTGGGGGATTGTCAGAGCCCAGGAAACATGAGATGGGACACACAGTTTCAGCTTTTCACCAGACTTGCTATGTGTGATAGAAAGGAAAAGAGATGCTCTTACTGTTTGGAGGTGGAGGGTGACCCTTGCCATCAAGGCAAAGGCTGGCTGGCAGACGTTTCTCAGACTGTGTCCTCTCTTTCTGATACTACCTGTCAAGCCAGACACTGCCCTGGCTGGGTCGTTGATGTGGTGGCTTTTCCAACATTGGAGAGGAGATGGCTGCAATAGCCATGTAGTAATTTTCCTTGTTCTGTTGGGAAATACAGTAATAACTCTGTGGCATACATGTACACCTTCATTCTCTCACTGTTCCTGCTCAGGTGCTTATTTCTTCCAATCCTTCTGGACATATCGTCTCAGCCAGAGTCTTTCATCAGGAAAACTGACTGCAATGAGTAATTGAAAAGCCTAATATTCCCATTTATTTTTTTTGCTGCAACAGTGGTCAATAGAATCATTGGCTACTTGATTCCTATCATGTAATAAGTATACATTTTTATCAGCCTCATTCTTCCTTTGTACTTTAAAAATCACCTTCATAATCACAAGCAAGAAAAGAGGCCTGTGTGGCCATTGCCTTCCCCTTGAAGGGAAGGTTTGCATTGTTAATAATTTTTCTCACTGCAGCACAAAGACCAAAATGAGAAACAGTGCTTCATAAAGTAAGCTTTGAGAGTCAGAGATTTAAAGCAGCAGCTTGACGTACAGTGAAAATTATTAGAAAATCCACTCAAGAAAATAATAGCAGGCAAGCACATCTTACCTACTAGAGGCCAGCAACCCAGAACAGCATTTAGCCACTGTGTCCCACTGAGCTGTAGGAATTTGAATAGTTATCAGATGGAGTAATTAGAGACTGAGTCATTTTGTGGAATTGCTAACACATAAGTCAAGCAATGTTTTGGCAAGACATTGGTGACTTAGTAAAAAAACTGTATATAGTTGCAGCTGTAAAAAATATTCTTCCCAGTGAGCATAGTAACAAGTAGTGAGAGAAAAGAAAAGCATGCTAATTAAAACATCCACCCAGGCCTAAACAGAGAATATAAGAAAAAACAAGTAGGAAGAATGACATTTGGAGGTAACAACACATCAACACAAAGATGTTTAGCAAAAATGAAGTAGTCATAGGCATTCAATAAACTTAACAGTTTTAAGAACATTAGAAGCCCTCGTACTTCATGTTGTCCTCAAAATGAGCTTAAAGTCAAGACAAATATTTATGGAGTTAAAAATTCAGTTTGTTTGTTTTCTATGGCCAGTCAAGCCTGGAGAAAGATGACTTTTCTTCTTTTGTTCGATTCTGTTTTGTTTAAAACTGTTTTCAAAGTTGGTGTGTCTGTAGGTGGTGGAGTGGTGGATCTCCTCATGCTCTGGGCAAGGGCATGCACTGACATAATGGATTTTACCATAATTCCTGAGGCAAAACCAAAGGCTTTAGGGATTTACACAAAGTAATGAGACCCAGACCTACTTACCCTTGCTTACATGTATCTTTTCCTTCCTTCTGTTTCTGCAGAATTGTCATTTCCTCTAGCAGAAATGAGAAGACAGTCCCTCTCCCTTTTCACAAGGGCAAGCCAAGCCCTATAGTCCATTCTATAATGCTATCCAATTATTTATTTTTTCTCCCAAACCTAGATTTCTGGAGATGGCTTTTATGTGATTGAATCTGAGTGTCAGAACCTGCAAGTGAACGTTAAAGAAGCTGGGGACATGTCCTCAGCATTGTCTGTGTGTAATTTGCATTGCAGCTGTACAGAGCAACTTGGTGAAGGACATGGATATGGAAATGCTGACTCCAAGAACTGTGGTAACAGCCTGGTGGATAGCGCTGCATCAGGTACTTGTAAAGGCAGGAATCAAAAAACCTCAGACATTTCAATAAAAGATTCATTTTATCATGCAAGGAACATTTAAATAAAAATATTGTTCCTTTATCTCTCAAGTTGAATGATCAGATAGATTTTACCTTGAAGCTAAGAAGTAGTAGAGTCATATTCAACCTTAAACAAATATTAAATGCTAAAAACACAGTGTAGCTGAACGAACATGGCAAAATAAGCATTTGTGGAAAAATGTCAATTTCTGTGAAGGAACTCATATTACTAGAACAATATTTTTTTGGCACAGGAACTATGAATGCCACAAATCAACATTTAACTCTGTGTGTGAGAGTCAAATATGAAGTTAAAAAAACCCCTAACAGTCTATACTCACTATTAAATGAAGCAGAAAGCAATAATTTCATTACATGGAACAACTGACAGAGGAGCTACAGAATCAGAGCTCTGATTCCTGCCAAATATTTTGCCAGATAAAATTAGAAGGAGGAGTGGTTTTATAGTCCTTGATTGTCAGAAAACCACCATTTACTAATGAATTTTTAGGAAGTTCTTGGTATTCTTACTGTGTGAAATAGAACTATGAAACTCCTATGTACAATTTATTTATTATGATGGACATAACATAAAAAATCCCCTAAGTATCTATGGAAAATTGTGCTAAGTGGGTTCATTAGATCCAATTAAGATTTTTAATGAGACAGTCTTAGCATCCAGTAAAGTGAAGCAGTGGTTCAGTTCACGCTTTGCAGAGCTAGTTGAGCTAGTTAAATGGCTGGGAGGATCACTCACTGAAAAGGGAGTTGCTTCATCTGAGAATCGGGATCTTTGCTGCAAGTTTACGCTCATTCAAGTGAAGACAAGAAAAGGTGACACACGACCATCAGAAGAGTGTGGTACTTTACCACTTCAATAATACTTCTGTAATACTTTTGTCTGGACATGAAAGTGAGCAAAATTTGGAGATAAAAATAGTATTCAGTGGAAAGAAAGCTAGACCACTTCTAAATAAGAATTATAAATCAAGTTAATGCTGTTCCGTCTACAGTAGTATATTCTACGTCCTGTTTGTCTGGGACCTGCTGGATCAATTTTTATTCCAAATGCTGTTATGTGTTACACATTTAACAGCAGTTAAGGAGTAATAGAAGTCCAGCGGTCTTTAGTGTTTCCAGTTGCTGTGAATAAGAAATTAACTGTCTAAAGAGAATGTAATGTGCATTGTTTTGTACCTTGTGAGCCTTTCTCTTTCCTGTGTGAGGAAAGGACTCTGTTTGATCCTCTCACTCATCCATTGACATCTCTGGGTGGAGACATCCATTGCAGTCCATGTTGCTCAGATGTGGAGATGGGCATGCATGCACAGAAAGGCAATTACAGTTGTGATAGCATCTGTCAACCAGGAGAGAAATGTCCTTTAGAACCAGTTTCAGTCGACTCAGATGATTAAATCAAGTCTTTGCCACAGAGGTGAGCTGTGGGACCTTTGCCCCTGTGTGTGACTGGCATGGGATGACTACAGCAAAGGATGGGCGTGAGAGGAGAACTGGTCTCCCATGTATTTTTCCTGTAGGAAATTTTAATTAAGTTAAAACAATTTTGTTCCTCTCTGCTCTTCACAGTAGAGAAGCATATGGTCCCACATTTGGTGTCCAGCACTAGCAACAGATTAACATCTTAGATAAATACTACATTTTACTATTATGAAAATAAATGCAATTAGACCTGGGCATAATGAGACAAAAGATACCATAGCCAGAGAAAAGCACATGTTCTCTACGAATTAGAGACCCGGTATTGATTTGTAATTATATGTATGAGATAGAAAGGTTTATATCTCCAATAATCTTTAAAGACTACCATCTGCCTCTCAGCAAACTTGAGAAGGAAACTTAATTTGGATAAAACCTGCTGTGGATGGCTAATTCAGTTAAAAGATCAATTTCTAATAAAATTTAAGGATTGGGCTATGTGATGATCTTTTGAACTACCTGCAGCAACAAATCTGTCCTTAGCTTTTGTTCCTCACAGTGCCACTCGGCTTTCTGGTAAGTGATACACCCAGTATAATAAAAACTATCTGAAACAAAAGTGAAAGAATTAAAAAGGACTGCTATCATAATAATAGTAATACCAGTAAAACTCATCAAAATATATATGATAATAATAAAAGTGCATTAAAATATATCTTTGCTAAATGTAATAGTGGTATGAGGTAAATAGACATTTTAAAGATCCATTTAAAAATAAGCATTATGAAGGCATGCATGTGTACATACACTTACGACAAATGGGACCAACAAAGACCTTCAGTGTTACGGGATAAGATAGAGATGAAATGTGGGCAGAACAGAAGTGTTTGAGTAAATGTCAGTTGGAAGTGTCTTCTCGGTCTTTCAGGACTTCATTTCTGCTTCTAAATAAGAGCAGTTTGCATGCAATGAACTCCCTGGTATATGCTGACTCCCCCTGCACTCTGTGTCCTTAGCAATTTCCTTTGAACTCTCTCGCACAGCAGCGTATAAGGTCCAGTTCAATTAGATAAAGAGAAAATCATTATGACCTGTATGCAATCTATTTAAGTGCAGTATGGGGTGTTATGTTTTCTTTCAAGATGTCATTAGAGCTAATGCAGAGATAACATTTTAATGTTTTGGGCTTTGTGTTGCTATCCATTTAACAGCTTACACCAGATTTATAAATCCTTCATGACATTTTGCTAAAGAAAACATTACTTCATCTATTACACTGCTAACAACAGTGTACAGTTTTCTTAGGTAAGTCAGAAGTTCAGGCCAGTGTCAGAGGTTAGCTACATTAGTCATTTATAGTGAAAGAAAAGCCTCTATTAATGCTTATGCACTAGGATTAAGATGACTTGAATGTTGTAATCCTTCCTGTTCAACTGTTGGCATCATGCTGCCATCTGACAACAGCTATTTTCTTCTTAATCTAATGGAAAAAAAATGTGGTAGGTTGTTGCTTGCACCATTACAAGCTCAGTTGTTCCAATTTATGTTTTAGTAAATATGCATATTTACCACAATAAAAACCTCTTAAATCTACACTAGTATTACATATAGTATAGTCTTTTTTATTTTTGGTGTCTGCTTTAGTAAGTACCCAAAGAAACAACCAACTTTTTTGTGCACCAACACTTTATTTTTAGTTATGTAGTTAGGAGTGTGCTATATAGGACAGCAGGATCTGAAACTTGTTGTGAGGAAAAAAACAAGCACTTCAGGCACATCAAAAAATGAGAAAGCATTGCATGTGATGACACTTTGTAATTGCCACTCTCGGCAGAAGGCCAAGCATGAAGTTCACAGGGTCTTTTGAAGCTACTGTAGCTGGAGGATCCTGCCTTGGAACTGGGCATCAGGCTAACACCTCTGTATTTCCTGCCAGCTGCTACTTTCAGGACATGAAATTACATATTCCTTGAGTTTCAGATTGTCAGAGTACTTAAGTGGAGCCTGGAGTTCTGAAACTTATCCATGAGAATCTGATTTTGACACTGTTGGATCACAGTCCCATCATAGGTGCTGGTTTGATTGACAGCTACTGGTATGTTCACATATATTGAACACATTTAGTATTGGAGAGAAAATAAAGGCTTGCTAAACGACAAAGTATTCGTTGAAAGCAGAAGACTGAACATTTGGTTTTGTTCGGTTTTTTATTTCCTTTTGAGTTGGCGATGTGCAGAAGAGTAACCAGTGTTAATTGTGAAGTGGGAGTATTTAGCCTGAAGATCCTGTCCCTCTTTATGGATGTTTTCTGACTTTAGCTTGGGAACACAATGAAATGCAGGCATGGATACAGGGGACTGAAAAAAGGGTCACATGGAAAGTTGGGCAAATAATTCTGTACCTTTCAAGAGTAGAAACTTGGAACTGAAGGATCACATGAAATACTTCATTATAATTTCAGCTGAAGTCCTTTGAACTGAAGAGATGTCTGTATTTACCAGAACAAGGAAGGCAATACAATGAAGCACCTGGTTTGCACCCTCCGTTACCCAGCACTGTGTGTGTCTGCTGTAGATCATGCTGAGGATACCTCTCACTCTAACACAGAGGAATAGGGGGAAGGATTACCTGAGTGTTCAGTTTGGGAACTATTATGCTCTGATGCAGACAATTATAAACAATCCTAATTATCCACAGCAGAAATACTCAAAGAGAGCTCTTAACTTCTGGCAGCAAAACTCTCAACTTCTGCTAGGGGAAATAAACTCACGCTCAAGGTCTCCCGAAATCCATTACTTCAGCCCAGTAACTGTTGAGGGAAATAAGAACAAAACTGCTCTCTGTTTTGAAAAACACAACATATTCTGCAGGACAGAAAGGACAAATAGTCCTTCTCTGCTGTCTACTTTTCCTGGCAGATATGCACTGTGAGAAACAGAATTCCTTATATCAGGCTGCACAGAAACTGAACTTCTCATTCGCTTCTAGAATTGTGCTCTGGAGTTTGTGCAACCACTAATTTATAATTCAGAGGATCTTTGGACATGCTCTTGTGTTAGCTAAAATTCGTGCTGAGATTGTTCGCTTCCTCACTGGTGCAAATCACTGGATTCTGCAGTGCTCTTTTGTATTACCTGCTTCCAACAATGAGACTTTGCATGTGAATATGAATAACTGAGGCAAAATAAAAATATTGCAAGCCCTAATAGATAGAATTAAATATTGCAGGTATTTTTATAACAATGCAGAGTATATGAGTAGTTATCAAATGTTTAGGGATGAAATGGAAGGCAACTAAACATGGTAGGTGATCCTGCTCTGGCAGGTGGGTTGGACTAGATGATTTTTCGAGGTCCCTTCCAATCCCTACTGTGATTCCAATCCCTAACTAATTCTGTGATTCTGTGAATACTCTGCTTGTATTAAAGGCCTGTTGTGTAAACTCTATTTAATACCATATTTAAACAGATGAGCTCTTGTAAGTATTCTCAAGGGGGTTTATTTTATTTGCATCATCTACCTTGATTTAGTCTGAAGTAAGTACAGTTTATTTGAAATATATTCTTAGGTTTCAGCCCTACTGCCTCAAGCATAACACCAAAGCCAATCAGCAGGACAGTCTGTGGGCATCAGTATGAGCTGGATTATATGCTCTGGGGATGCATGTGAATGTAATTTTTCAAAGACATACGAGCTGATAATACGCACTGAGATTTTATAGTGAGAACAGATCTTTTTTTAGAAAGTCTTCAATCCAGAGGTGTTCTTAATATTTGTACTTTTTGCTATAGCAAAATGTATTTGACAGTTGTATTTCTCTAACTCAAAATACCACTCAGAAATTTGGAGTGATGCAGAGGATGTCTTTCTGTTTATCCATTGACGTTCTTGATATTTACATTTCCAATCAGGGCGTAAAAACAACAGTTTTGCTTGACTAAAATGCACCATTAAAATTTAAATACATGTTTATTTTGCTAATACATAATTCACTGAATTAAGATAACACTGAACATCCACTATGAGCTCAAAACTTGGCTTGCAATTTAGAAAGGGGCCTGTGTTCTGCAGATAAGTACACTGTCAGTATAATTCTGTGTTTAAAATGTTTCAGGGGTTAGAGTTGAAGAATTGCTTCATTTCTGCAAAGCAGGAGCAGGCCAACCTGTGCATCACAAGATGCAGGAATGAGTTGCTGAGAGTTATTTGTGACCATGGTACATTAAATGTGATACAGATTTCCTTGAATGGTGATGCCCTTAAATCTAATCAGAAAATTGTATCCTCAGAAAGTTCAAGAAAATAGAACATAAAGTTAACAGGATGTATTACTTTTAAAAAAAAGTTATTTTTTAAAATGATGCAGTATAATAAAGGGTTTTTGCTACTATCCTGTATACCAAATCATAATTTGTATTTTTTGTCTTTCATACACATTTATACTACTTTTATTGTTGCAAGGAACCAGAATTATTTTAAATTATGGCCTATTTGAGCATGAAAGTAGCTCTACTTGATTGAAACAAAAGTCTGTCTATCTGGTATCCTACCCACGTTTAAAAGACGCCCATACAAGAGTTTTAAAGCAGGGGTGACTTTCCCAGTGCTTTTGCCAGCTTGCAGCCATATGCTGCCAGGCAGTTCCTGAGCCAGATGTTCTTTCTATGGATTTATAACAATCCATGGATTTCTTTTCCATGAACATGTCCGGTCTTGCAGAGAACCTGTATAAGCATCCTGTGACAAGCAATTCCACTGCATAATAACACATTATGTGAAATGCCACCACTTTCTCTTTCTTTTGAATCAGTTTTTTCATTGTAGTTATAGTTAATTCCCCTTAGTTCTAGTACTGGAAGAGACAGGGAATGATCCATTGATATAAATCTTTTTTTTCCCCTTTGAGGTTTGTATCTTACTAACTTAGATCCCAGTCTTTGCCTGCAGACCACCTTCTCTGCCATCTTTGTGTTTTTGGTTTTTTTTTAATTGATCCTATAATTATAGTAGCTGCCAGTAAAATCACTAGGATTACTGCTATGAGCAAGGTGTACTCAACTAAATTCTGAATTTAAAATGGTATTCAATATAGTTTAAACTGGAATACTGTTTAAACATAAACTGAGCTTCCATGGTATTTTCTTTGGATGTTGGGGGCAATCAGCCTCTTAACAGAAAGCCTGATCTGACTGTACAATTTAGGCCAATACTTTGTTTATTATTAATGCACATTGTTCACTTCAGTAAAAGTATGTTAGGCAAAAAGAGTTTGCCATGTACTTTTATGGTTTAAAAGACACCAAGTATAATACAGAAAATGCCATTGGTAGGTTTGTAAATATATTCCCAGTATTCTTCTCTATTTTGCTATATACCTGTAACTTAAGAATTGTACATAATCATCTATTCCAAGACTTCTGTACTTTCCGTCTTTAAATGTCAATAGTACAAAATACAGTACACATACTGAGTCCTTATGCTTTGAAATGTGGATCCTTGCAAAGCAACTGTGATGAAGCTTTATTTTAAAATATTAGCCTTGCTTTTAATTAAAGTACTTATCTGTAGTCAAAAGAATGAGAAATTAGGTTGACTAAAATGGTTACAATATTCTGCACTGAAGAGTTAAAAGTAGGGACTTCTACCAAATAAAGCATGATACTTGAAGCCCTTGGAGGCTAGCATTCATGGTGGTGGGATATGGCAACGTCCTAAAGTTATTACCATTTCACAGCTTGTTGGCAGCTAAAACGTGATGTACTTGATTCATGGGGAAAAACAACATCCCAGTTTTGCCCATGTAACAAGTACTTCAGGCAGCACTTAAGACATTTAAAACTATTATGGTTATATATTGTAATATCTATTTCTGCATAACATTACAGCACACATTATACATTGTGTGGATTCCTTTGAAATATCTTCCTGTGATTACTGTAATAAAATGCACTTTGCAGAGATAATGTTGTAGAACCTGATGCTTCCGCAAATAACTCTCAAACTGGAGCTAAGAAAAAGAAAAATCTTCAGCTTGAAATGTGCTCCTATGAGCAGATGCTCTTATTGTTACAATAATCTTTTATAGCAATTTTGTCTTAATTTTTAGTGATGCCCAAAAACAACTGAAGGGAAGAAACTAACAGGCTTTGAAAAGAAAAAAAGAATTATTTTGGCAGAAATGCAGCTTTTTCCCCTTAACTGTTAATTGATGTCCAGGAGCCCCAGAAACAGCATACAGGCATATAGTCCCTGTGCTTCTTCTTTGGTAAAACTAAAATTAATAGATATTTGAAGTTATTTGAAGATTAATTTTCCTAATTTTTGTGACTGATCTTTGGGCTTCTGCTCTCTTGAAAACCAGCCTATGTTAGTGAGAAATGGGATTTTTAAAACAAACAATAGCTATGCTAGCGAAGGCCCTGCTGCAGCTGCAGTAAAAAAGCACTTTATACTGCTACAGCCACCTAAATACCTGAACAGGTGTTAAATGTTACAAGAACTCCTATATTGATAAAATTTATCTACACTAGGGTCTTTTTTCTTTACCAGTTCCAGAAGAGTCTAACTGGCAAAATTAAAGTGTAGAAGGCTGTAGTGAGAAAGCCTACTTCCCATAATTCTTCTAAGTCTTTTGGCAAGTGCTCCAAAATTGGATACTGTTAACAAGTGTGCAGCCTGAACTGTCAATATCTTCCTGAACGTGATGGGGAGAGGGAGCTGACACCTGATAATCCCATCATTTTGGTGGAAGCATTGAGGGGGAAGAATAGCAGGTGAATCCTTGTGGAGTTTCACATTGTTCCATTCTCACTCCTGTTTTTTTTTTACCTAAAAGAAAGGGTGATCTAATTTTTTTACCATATTGCTGTATCATAAAAGACCAGTGTAGTACGAAGATGATCAAATGGTGATCTAAGCAAAAAATGCAAACAGAAAGCAGAATAATAAAATATTTGGTTGATCTATAATTATCTTCAATGGAAAAAAAAAACCCCACAAGAAAAAAGTAATTTAAATATTATAAATATTTTATGAATCCAAACCCCAGAGAGCAAACAATTCAGTCATGAGTGTATTTATTTATTCCTCAGAAGAGAATTTACAAGCCCAAACAGGCTGGTAGACCATCCAGCTCCAGCTGCACCAGGCCAGCAGCTAAGCAGGGGGACTGAAGCCCTGGTAGGACCCACCCTGGTGTCCATCTCGTCTGCATCCCCGCCGACACGAGCGTAAAGGAGCCCGAGTGTTGCAGCTGATGTTTTGCTCACAGGACAGGAACTCAAGGCTGAAATCTTTGGCTTAGGAATATCAGCGGAGGCTTAGTCTCCGACTCTGGTGGGATCAACATTTTGCTTCTCACGCTCTGGCTGCAGAAAGCCTGCTGTGTTCTACCGTCCTGTCATTTATAACCTCATTTTCCAAAGCTTTTTCAGCCTTTGATGAAGTAAGGCTACCCTCTTCACAAGCACTGATGATTCCATTTATGGAAATCTGGTAATTTCTTGTCCTACAATGTGGGCATTTACCGTATAATTTACCAGTTTGCCTTTTATCTATTTAGAAATTTTTATAATCTCTGTCTCCATAAAAATAGAACCTAATGCATGGTAAATGTCAATCGGGCAGTTAAAAAATTTTGAGGCAAGTACTGATCATTATATGTCTGCATATACAGGCAATAAGGGAGAAAAAACATTTGGATAACATTTGGGGATTCCTTGTTTGTTTGTGGCCTGTGTGCTGGTTTCTCATTTGTCCTTGTAGTTTGTCCTCTTACATCCAGATTATATGTGATAGCACAGAGAGAATTCTATCACATTCTCATCACACAAACAATGTAATTTTCATATGCCTACTATTTGATTACACCTAACCAGCTAAGCTAGCAGAAATGTAATTTTCTGATATTTGTTAATATCACTGTTACAATTCTAGGAAAACGGTAGACTCTCCTGGAGCAGAGGTACTTGTGTGTAGTTGAAGCTTTTGTACATCAGCCAGCAGGTGGTGAAAGCTCCTGCAGATGATTATTCTCACATGTACTTCTGTAACATATTCCAAAACAAAGTTAGATTAAATAGGTGCTAAATTCCCTCAAGAGCAGCAGAGCTCATGGTATCAGAATTATGTTCTTTGTAATATTTTCTACCAAGTTTCATTGTCATGCACACTCACATACAAGATTAGTCTCTTTTCAGTGAGAATTTGTGAAATACTCACCTTAAATTACTGAAAGGTCTTAATTCTTATATTTCAGTTTTCAAGAAGGTAGAAAATAAGTTTGGAAAAAGAGGTAAAACCAAAAGTTTATGCAGCCTACTTACTATACAGGGATTGTTAAAATGCATAATTACTGATAAAGAGATGATACGCTGGCTGGAAACTATGTGCCCCTTCAAAAATGTGACCCTTCATTAATGCCAAATGCGGTCTTCAGCTCTTTGCCTCTGTCTGTCTCTCATACACACAAGTTCACAGTATGTAAAGTAACATAGTGCTTTCTTTTATGGTCAAGGAAGGACAGAAAAGAGAAGCTGATGATTCCTTCATGTTTTAGATAATTTGTGCCATGATGAGAGATGGATAGACTCATGTAAATTTTTAGACGTAAATATTAGTGACCAGATTATAGTTCCTTCTGGCAACTTGATTTTTTATTTAGTAAAGATAAATTAAAATGTGTAAGGGGTGGTAGTTCCCTGGTGCTGTGAATTGCTTTCTGTCCCTGCGGAAAATGCATGCTTCCACTGATGGAAGTTAGTAGCATTATTACCATTGATTTTCAGGTGCCAAGATCTAACCCTCTCCTGATGTGAGAGCACTAGCTGAGGGCTGCAGATGACTCCTCTTCAAAGACCAAACTGTGATGCAGCCATACGCCGTGACTACTCACTCAAGAGTCCTGCTTCCCTGTGGCAGCCACATGGCTTGGAGCCATTGTCTGGGTGCTCTTCCCTCTTACTGGGTACTGCTGTGCATCCTCCTCTGCAAATCACCCCACTTCCCCAGCGTGTTTTGTGCTGTGTGCTCTCATTCTGATTTTGTTCATGACCATATTAATTTCTCCCCATAAAGCTACCATTGCATTTCATAAATCAAAATTTCAGGAGACTTGGTCATAGATGCCCTCATAATATTTATATGTTATGTGTATGTTTACATTTAGGTACATTTACATTGCTTTTCCCTATATGCATGCTTATTTAAAAGATATTTTAGTGTCTTTTTTTTTCTGGACATACAGTGAACAGTGTTGTACATAGCATGAGTTATTAAATACTAAGATACTGTAGTAAATCAAAGTAAATCTAACCGCTGTAACATAAATATCTTTTCTTTTTGTGAATGTCTTCCAAGTGAACTGCAAATGTTATGTTTTTCCTGCAGAAACTACACAGACGATATCCTGATGTAGGCAAACTTTAAAGTTTAGCCTTCTGTAACACCAGCAGTTGTTTCCAAAATACACAGCAGTGGTAGTATATTCTTGCCTTGTATTTCTGCAGCTTTGTCTGAACTTTGCTCTACAAACCTGTCTATCATAATTTCTCTGCAGTCAGGGATGAGCAAATTAGCCACAACAAGTGATTTATTTAATCTAGTAATTTGTGACTGTCACAAATGTACCCTTAGGGGACTGAGGCCTTAGAGGCTACAAATTTGATGCTTTCTTTAAAATTTTTTTGACTAGTGTGTGTGGCTATACATCAGTCTAGAAATACTCATGAACTTTATAGTTATTGGTAGGTACACGATACTGTAGTACAGCTGTAATAGTGCTTTGAGTTTTTACTATTCTTTCTATATGACTGGTATTTTTTCAGCTTTTTCACTGGCTGCTTTCAATCACAAAGAGACAAATAAAAACCTCAAATATTTATTTCTTGTACAAATTTTGCACAAGTATTCACATTAATTTTCCATGTTGTTATTCATGAGAGTTACTTTTGAACAGCTATGAAGAGCAAATAAAAAGCATCAGAAGTACTGTCAGAAACAAATACTCAGGATTTTTCCTATGGTTTACATTTGTTAATTTCTTTGTTCAAAACTTGTCCAATCCTTTTTACAATAATGCTATTGGAAAAGAACTTACAATCCCAAATATCATACACTTACATTCAAATTTAATTCAAATTACAAGTGCTAAGTGATGCTGTCAAAGCTAATCTATGCAAAAGATACTGAAAAAATTTTGGTTATGTTAATTGATGATTTTTTAAAAAATGCAAGCATAACAGAAATAAGCCTGGTAAGTTGATGAAAAAGTCAAGACAAGCAAGAATGTGGGGACTTCTATTCTTTCTTTCTGATTTGTCTCTGATATTTACAGACACAGTTTTAAGATTTATTGTTCCATTAATATGATATTTCTCAAACTGTAGGCAAGATTTCACATGTGGTTAAAGTATGGTGCCCTTCTTTCGGATTTTAGTTACATTTCAGGAAAATGCAGTTCTGAGTTGATAGGAACCATTTTTTTAGTTAATGTTGAATTCAGAAGGTTGTTTCAATTCAAAATAGCAAAAATAATACTGACAGCTTGAAATATTCCATATTAAGGGTGGCTTAACTTGCATTGTGTAAAATGTGAGAGATGGAAACATTTTTCTAAGATTTGTTTGGGATGAAAGAGAATGATGCAAAATGAGTATTTTTGTCAATAAGAAAGAACTAAGAACATTGTGCTTTGTGTTAACTTGGAAGTTTTACTGGGTAATCTTCAGTTTCAAAGCCCTTACAGAGAAGTGGTTTTCTTTCTTGCAGCTCATGAGTCATGCAATTGTTCCTTTCTTTGTTCTGAAGTATTTCTTCTCAACTCATAGTGACATTTCTGGATAGCTCTGGCTTGCTCAGTTTAGGATTGTGTCACAATTTTCATGAGCTTTTCTGACTGCCTAAACTCAGAAGAAACTCTTCTCCTTTGTGGCTGCTGTATGTTTTACTTCACCAGATGTTTCTGTGCCACAAATTCAGCTGTGATCAAATCTGTGGGCAACAGCAAAATTAGAAGGGTAGTGAAGAGAAGAGCTCCCACTCAGTGTGCAGACTGATTTAGTGAACATGTGTGAGAGAGCATGGTTTCAACTTTCTAGCCAGATGTAGGCTGAAAAACTATCCCAGCCCCTACTCAAACCTGATCTAAAGCAGGGCGAGGAGTAGCTGACACAGACTGTGAACCTGAGTGATGGGTGCAGCCTGCCTTTTAAAGCAGCAGATCCTATGTTTATTTTTAAGCATGTTCTCCACAGTTGCTAGCACCATCTCCATCTCACTTGATGAAACTTCATCAGGTCAGTTCATCCATTCATTTACACCCCAAATGCTGGATATAGGGGGTCTATGTCCTGACTTAGAAGAGAGGTGGAGTTGTGAGTTACAGGAATCTTCTCTATTCCTGCCTCTCCACTGGGCTTGGTGTTGGTTTCAATGTCCAAGAGAAGAAACAAACCAAAGATTTCCGGCATTCATATGACAGCACCCTCACAACAACAAAGTCAGTGCCACCTACCACTCTGTACATATCCCTTATAAGAAATTTCAGAATGAGCTTCCTTTGTGTGCTTCAATGTGCAAACTGGTCAGCAAATCTGCTCAAACCGTACCATACATGCATATATATGTTCAAGTCAGTCATAGAAAGACTGTAAACACTGAGGTGAGAAGGAGCCATGAGAAAAGCTAATATTTTCCACAATACCATGTTTGTGATATAGTCAGGAGATATTTCTGATGTTGTACAAGGTCCCAGTTGCTCTACAGAGTTCAGAGCCCTTATGCTCAAGAAAGATCAGTTCAAACTGGAGCAGATGCAGAAAGAGTCAACAAGAATGGTCAGGAGGATGGAAGATATCTCCCTGAGAGAAAACCAAAAGCATGTAGCATGTTTAACACAAAACCCCCTCTTTTGAAGGGTTATACAGCTGCCTTATATGAATGTAAAATAGGACTGATAAGATGCCATGCTCCAGAATATTTCTTTTATCTGTATTTAATTTTCAAATGCTAGTAGAATATAGCAACCTATGCAATGAGTGCATTTGGTGTGCACCACGTCTAGGTGACACCTTGGGAGAATTAAGACGGACCAAGGCCATTAAATTCTGAAAATACACTATCTTTTCATTATTAGTGGCACATGTGAAGTCATGGTTTGTAAAACCAAAATTGTACCAAAACTAGCTCAGGAGAAAGGGAGCATTAAGAGACACCAGTGAAAAAACCTTAGTTCCCCAACATTCATGCTGGCTTTCCACTATCCAAAAGGGGCATGAAACATCAGTTGTGGTATTAAGTTTTCCCCAAAAGTCCTATACCTCACATGGAGATACTGCAAACTGTACTAGATTTATCATCTGCTCTCTGTGCTTATGGATACAGAAACCCATGCCATTTTATCCCTATTAAATCAGGCACCAAAATAAAGTAAAGATAGCAGTGTAACGGGAAGTACCATGTGCTGCATTTTTTGGTACATTTCAATGTAATTGAACATACGGTGAATAATCCTCATAAACAGCTAGATATTTTTAGCCCTGTTATATGGATAGGGAAAGGGGAGAAAGAATTGATATGAGGGTTTGTGCAAGGTCACACTACAAATAAACATGGATAAATTACCACTACCGAAACAGATATACATCTGGGTAAAATTCAGCAGCTGTCTGACCATGAGCAAAACCATAAAGCAGATGAGATGAGAACCTCAACTACTCAGACCCCCTGTGATTTATGTAAGGTAAGCAGATAGGCCAGAATAAATTCATGTGCTCATTAGTCTTCGTAGGATAATCTCAAAAACAGCATCGGTAGTTACCGTTTCACCTTTTGCAAAGTCATCGAATTAAGAATTATCGAAGCAGCCACCAGAGTGCACTAGATGATGCATTTTAGAGAGACTTGGCAGGAAAAGAAAGGAAAGTAGAAAAGTGTCCCTCCCTTTTATTTTCTTCCTTTCTTTTTGCTGTGGGAAACAAATCAGCTGTTTAAATAAGTGTGTGGAGAGCAGTGAGAGAGAAGGTGAAAATTTCAGAAAGCCGGGAGGGTGTCAGTTCTTTTACCTGTGGCCATGTCCTTGCAGTTGCTTCTGTGCCAATTGTGTCTTGCTTGCTAAATTCCCCCATGTATTGAACTGCCTCCTGATACTGTTGGACATTGTTTTCCATTAAAAACCCTGTGAAAATGTGAATGTAGGATACACAGTAGCTTGCAGGATCGGACCACAAGAAATGTTCATAATGTGCTGGCTAGCAAACATAGTACTACTGGCTTCCAGTGTACAAGCCTACTTTCTGTGTACATGTGTGTGACTTCATCCCCATCTTTGATATTCAGGGATATGTAAGCTGATCTGAAACACCTCCTACATACCAGTACTGTACATTTCAGAGTACTGACTAGTCCATGTTTTGTATGCCATATGGTACACGTTGTAACTGAATGTTGCGGCTTCCATATTTTGAAGGGCAGCATAAAAGCATTAAAGATGGAGCTTATCTGACAGATGTGGACATCTGCACGTGGCCTACTCGTGTAGTCAGCCTTTCTAGTCAGTGGAAAAGACAATTCTAGATTGTGATTCATCTTTGTGTCCTAAAGTGAAGGTCTAACACAGGGCAGAGGATTTTACTCTCTAAAAGTGCATTTCTTTCACGGATTTTCAATGGAGTATAAAATCACTTGCATTGGTGTAGACATCAAGAGCTCAGTCAGGGAAATCAAACCCTGAGCATGTAACCTGTAATATTCTTTTTTTACTATTCCTAGCACTGGTTATTAATGGCTTGAGAACACTATTCACATATGTGGTTCTTTATGTAGTGGAGTGCAACAATACCTGAAGTGTGAAGCTTAATAACGGTTAGATTTCATTGTACAATATACAATTTCCCATTTCATATCTTTTCTGGCTGCTGGCTGGAACCCTGGAAACACAGTTTGGACAATGGAAGTGCTGCCATTTTATTTGAATGTGAATTAGGTGAGTGAGCTGATGAGACATTTTCTGCTCAGTTTAAAACCCATCTAAACAAATTTTACTGTAGCTAATGCTAGGGAAAGGATGAAACTCTCCTGCATTAAAAATATAATTTAGAAGTCTTGAAGTACATTTGTACTTTCACTGCAGCACTGCATTGGTTGTCTTGAACACTCCCACAATGGTTCCAGAGGGATATCTGGACCTCAGCAGGAATGAATCCATCTACTGCCGTTGAAGTCAGCCTGTGAATTCGAATTTGTAAGCTCATCTTTTACTATTTCCTCAAGCCAGTGCTGCTCAGTGGATTGCATTTTTACCTGCTGACATATCATCAGGAACATGAAATGTGAAAAATCACCCATTGTCTTATAAAATATATAATCATATATTTATACAAAATACGAAAATCAGTGTGACTTGTTTTTTTATTTGTGAAAACTTTAAAAAGGAAAAAAAATCACTCTGCAGTGAAGAGTCAAAAGCATATGTTGAACACATGCATGTTCAAACCCTGTAAAGCAGCAAAGAAGGATGGTACTACTGAAAAGTTCTCATTCTAGCAATTGCTTTTTAAAGAGAGCACTAAGCACGAGAACTCTGCGTGATCTGCTTGCTCCAGTGACTGATTATATTAAGTGTAAAGGCACTGCATGACATCCTAATCTAAATATTTAAACTCTTTGAAGGAGTCTTGGATTCTGTATCAGGACAGACTGATTTGTAATCTCCTTTCTCAATGATATCTCCTTTTATCACATAAAGCTATACACTTCAAATGGTGCACTCTTACTTAGTTGATTTTGAACAACCTTACTTTCCAAATAAGCATTCCTGTACCTTGCTAAGAACATGCATATTAACTGCAAACTCAGCAATTATTTGACTATAAGTTGGTTTAGGCAGAAGATACACTGGTGATATTACAGTAATACATCTGTAGGTCAAAATTGTCTAGCTGGCTCCACTGTAAATCAGGAATAATTCCATCAAAGAAAACTATGCTGATGTTGTGCTGTTGTAACAGTACAGAGTGATCCTATGAAGTTGTCAAACATAGTAAAGAAAAAAGTGTCCCTAGAGTTAAGTTCCTAAATCCACTTCCGTGTTTGAAGTGTGTCATATTAAAGATAGATTTAAGAAGGGAATCAGTACCTGGTGGTTTTATCTGGAATTTAATTGCTATTCTAATTTATTAATAGAACTTAATTCTTTCTAGCTCCCTTTCCCACCCTCCTTGTTGATATAAAAGCTTTCTTACTCTCCAGTTGGCTGGTACAAACTCATTCTGGGTTTTGCCATTTTTAATCTCCACTGTGCCCCCGCCCCCTCCCCGAATGAGGCAAGTTCTTCCCCTTCTCCATTTGCAGGACAATTTTCTTTGAGCAGTCCCTGGTAACACTGTATTGGCTACATCTTGTTTCTGCATTCTTCTTTTCACAGCAGCAGTGTGGCGTGCTATGTTGGGCCTTAATTACATTGTGTTTTAAGATGCTTATCAGAGAAAAAGCAGTTTATGTTTTTGTTCTTATAACAAATAATATATATATAGTTTGGGCAAAGGGCTTTGGAAAGCACTCCTTAAACACTCCTTGGAATGTTTTTACTTTTCTTGCTGTTATTTTTTGGCTATTCTTTAAAGAAAGTTTTATAACTGGGTGGGGTATTTGGCATGCACCCGATTAGCTGAAGTTTTAGAAATGGCCAGGTTGTCAGGACCCTGCTATTTACATTTTTAGTTTTCTTGGTTTAGTTTAAAAGAGAAAGGTTGGGTCCTGAACAAAATAATTTTGCATTCTGCATAGGCTGTTTGACAACTGATGTGCACTTAAAGAAAGAGCCAAAGGCACCACTAGAAAGGTGTAGTGACATATGTTAAGAGGATATTATCTCATCTCATGCTGAGGTACTTCTGAAGTGACCAGTGAAAACAGGTGAGTCTTGTTTGTGTGTTACTGTGAGACATCAGGCCTCAGTTTTTGCCTTTTGGACACAGCCTGAGAGATGCAGAGAGCACTGTACCTTTGCAGTAGGAGTACAGGGAAATCTTTTCACAGTCCTAAGTTCTGCAGTGGTTTCACATCCTTGTTTTTGTGTGTGTGTGCTTGTGTGAATAGGTACATGCTGATAACTTGTCCCAGTGTATTGCTCTTGGTGCATACTGCTAGTTCAGCTGCTGTAGCCATGCTACTAAGCCATTGCTGAAGCAGAACTGTAGCTGTGCCTTCCCTTTCATCCGTTCCCTTTGGAAACAGAACAACTGGGGTGATGGAGCAGCACCAACCTCTTTATATGCACTGCAAATCTGCCCTAATACAGCTGGTTACAAAATCCACATAGGTCAAAATAGACCTGTTCTTTATTCTAATTTATACGCAAAGCTTATCTGTCGGTACTGCTATCTGTATTTTTAGTAAAGTATTTATTAAAAAAAATAAATAGGAAAGTTTGGATTAAAAAATTAACAAACTTCATCCCAAACATTTCAGTCAAAACACCTTGACCAGAGCCTACAGATAAAACATCTTACAGAAGAGGTGGACTTTATTAAAACCCACTTCAAACTAAGGCAGCAGCAGACCTTCAGTAGTGTCAGAAGTGAAAAGGCACCTCTATAATGGTTGGCCCATCGAACATCAGCCAAGTTTTCCTGTGCTTGTGCACAGTTCCTGTGCTGGAACTCTTCACAAAATTTCATGGTGACATTATCCTTTTTAAAGAAATTGGGGATGTCCCATTTGGCATTCTGTAGAAGGCTACAGTTTTAAAAAGAAATCTACCGGATGAAATTATCTGTTTAAGTCAATGACAAAATTCAGTTCTGTCTGGATATCACCTGTGAACTCTGCAAAATCACCAGCTGTAAGCACCAAGGACTCTGAAATCAGACAAACTGATCTTGCTCAAGCATGACAGGATGTTCTTCCTGTTTGCTTCTCCCCTGGGAGCAACTTCACAGTGACCGTAGGTCGAGAGTTGTGTGCTGCCCCTATCTGGCAGCTCTGTGCTGGAGAACAGCTGCACAGAAAAATGCCTGTCCGGTCTGTGACTGCATGGAACTTTCCTGTTCAGGTGTAGGATGGTCTAAATAAGTGAAGGTTCAGACTCCGGATACCTGTGTGCTCCAGGACACCTCACATAGCTCGATACTTAACTTTTCAGATATTTAACTGCAAGCAAAGGAGTTGCATGATTTTTTCAGTTCTTTTAAAAGAAAATAAGAAATGCAATGCAAGTTACACTCATAGTGAAGCTAATCCATTCACTTATGACAAAAAGCAATTAGAATTCAGACAAATCATATGCTTCTGTGAATGCAGACACAAATTATAAACCTAAATAAGGCACATACATTTATAGGGTATGTTGTAGTTGCCATGGTAAAAAACAAACAAACAAACAACCCCCCCCCCAAAAAAAAAAAAAAACAAACCAGGTTTGAGTGTTGGGTACAGATCCTGCGTACCAAATCAAAACTACGACCATGGCAGCGCGTGAATCCCATCTCCTCAGAGTTTGTGCCGAGGCGCAGAGGGGGCTGTCCCTGCCGAAGAGGCCGAGCCAAGGCTGCCCGGCTCCAGCCGTCTCTGGTTGGCAGAGCGTGACCTTGCAGCTAATGGCGGCTGGCCTAAGGCACAGCAGCTCTGCGGCAGCTCAGTCACCTTCTGTCCTTACCTGATGCTACCACCTGCGCTGTTTTGTATAACAATAGCTTGTAATAAAAAAAAAAAAAATCATTGTTGTGTACGAAAAGTTAAACCGAGCACAGAAACGTGCTGTGATACAGTGAAATGGACAAAGTACAAACCAAACACTGAACACGTTTTTCTTGCCGCCGTACTGCGTTCGCTGCCCCGCAGTGCCCCTCCGCGGGAGCAGCAACCGGCGGCCGGCAGCACCTTGCAACTGACTCACTGCAGCCAAGTTACTCGGGTCTCAGGCTGCAGCAACTTGTCCTTTAATTGACTGATTTCCTGGTGATACGTTAGAACAAGCCCCAGCCTGGCTAAGGAACGCTATGTTTTAGCGCTACATGATGGATGGGGGCACACACAGGGCTAATGCGGGCACTCGCTCCCAGAGCTGCGCGGTCCCGCCGCGCTGCCCAGCGGCCGCCGCCACCGGCTCTCGCCGCCCTCACCCGCGGAGCGCCCGGGTGCCCGCGCCGGGAGGAGGGGCCGCAGGAAGCGCTGCCGTCACCCGGCCCTGCCCCGCTGCGCCGCCGGCGGGAGGCTGGGCCGCCCCGGGCAGCGGCCGGGCCGTCCCGTCCCGCTCCGCCTCGGCGTCCCCAGAAGGGATGCGGCGGCGCACGCAATGAGCTGGCGGTCCGGCTCCCGCGGCGTGGTCCTCACCGCCTACCACCAGAGCGGCGGCGGCGGCGACGGCGGGTGAGTGGCGGGGCGGAGAGGCCGGGCTGGCGGCAGCGGGCGCTGCCCTGCCCTGCCCTGCTCTGCCCTGGCCTGCCCGGGCCGGCCCAGCGGGGGCGGCAGGTGCGCTCGGGGTCCGCGGGGCGGGGCCGGCTCCAGCTCCAGCCGCGGAGCTGCGGGCCGTGCCGCGGCGGAGGAGCGGAGCCGGCTCAGCGGGGATAAGGTGTTTCTTCGGCCCACAGAGGGCTGGTGGGGTTTCCCTGTCTCTGCCCTTTGTCCCGCGTCCCCGCAAACGGTTTTTCCTTTCGTTTTTTTCACTCCTTTCCCTCCTAACCCCAGGCGTTGTGCCGGGTTGCTGCCAGCCGAGTGCAAACAGCAGACGCCGGCTGTTGTCAAGGTGTTCGCAACTGAAAACAGTCCCGCGGCCGCCCGAGTGCGTTGTCGGTGTTAAAACCACACGGTTCCTGGTCGGTGCATTTTCAGACGCGGAGGTGGGTGCTGCCCTGTGGCTTCAGGGGAGCTGGACCCCAGAGCCTTCGGGATCAGGCTGTTCGGGGAACACTGCACACGGATTTTCATATAACCTCTTTGTGCTTTACTGCTTTGTTTTTTGCATTATTGTTAACTTTTTTTTTTTTAATATGATGAACGGAAGGAAGGTGCAGGTAAGGGCAAGATAAACTTTTTAGAGCGTTTGTAATTTTGCGTCAAAGGTGAAACTGGTAGTGGGCAAAGAAGCCAGCTTTGCTTATGTGAAGGCTGAGGACCTCCGTGTGCCTCACAGTGTGTGTTTAATACAGGCAGAAGCTCTGCCAGCTTTTCCATAGCAATGACCAGAGAGACTGCTGTGTGGAAAGGAGAGTTTTGTCTTTATGGCCCATTCAGTCTTTTCCTTGCTGAAGCTGTCAACAAAGGTCCCATTGATAAAGATGGGACTTTTATTAATGCTGAGAAGCCAGCTGAAACTGGGAAGGTATCGAAACTGGCACGCTGCTTCCATGCGTGCATAGGAAGAGCGCGCTTGATCAAAGAGATTACAGTCTGATTAAAATAAGATAAAAGGAAGTACAGTGTGTCACCCTGGACAAAAGATAACTGATACACCATGATGTGTCACACAAGAGTCCGCGGCAAAGGCAAGAACTGAACTGAGAAATACAGCATACCCCGTGTTTGAACCACCACAAAGCCATGCCTCTCTTTTTATTGAGGTACTTCCTTCTCCAGTAAGGCTGCCTGCTTTAAGTCCTGATGTCATCTTACCTACATATATAAAGGCACTGAAGATCTAGTTGTTTACTAATGAAAGCAAAATTTGTGCGTTTTTGGAAGGATTCATGAAATCTGCCACCATCTCTTATTTTTACCTCTCAAACTTCCCGTGGAGGAGGGACAAGATAAAACCCATTTTCCCTGCTCCTTCTGAATAAGGATCTGTGTATCTGTAGACTGTCAAGATCAGTTCCCCCTTTTTACGTGGGGCTGCCTGGATACATGGCTCTAAGCTGCAGTTACTCAGCCCCCAGAGGCCCCAGACGCATGAGCACAGTCCCGAGGGCCCCTCTGTGTCCTAGAAACTTGTCTCCCATGCTCACGCCACAGTGTTAAAAGCTGCGATCTCGTCAGGTTCTCTGCAGCTTCTTCTGGGGACATCCTCCTGGGTAAACTGGGACTTTGCCATGCAAGTAGTGGTGATCCTTCACAAGTTGTTGTCATGTGGGATTAAGGGAATGCGGGGAGGAATTGTGAAAAAACAGTGTAATTTCCTGAATTATAGCAAATAAATGTGTATGCTAAATCTGCGTGGAACAGGGGATTCTCACATTTACTTGGCCTGAGTTCCACTCCTGGCAGTATTATGGCTTTCCAGGCCATGCACATTTGCCATTTAGCTCATTAAACTAAGAGCCTAAAGGACACTTCTCTACCTTTCTGGTGTGACACTCTACATTTGAACCTTAGTCCTGTCTCTCCCATTTTCATTAACCATGATCTCAACTCCATGGCCCTGATTGATCTGCTCCCTCCTGCCCTGCATTCCCAGTGTCTTCCCACTTCTGAAGTGAGAGAGGTTGGGAATGTTATTTTAATGAGGCAGGGAGAGAGGGGAATGACCACTTGTTATTTTTTTGGTCTTTTTAAAACAAACAAACCAACCAACCTTTTCTGAAACATTGTAACATTTCTGTGGGACTTTTTTCAGTTTAACTACTTTCCTTCTTCATCAACATTCACAAGATGTGCAGAGCTGTGTGGTAATAATAGAGCAAACACCCAAACCCATATAATTCTGCAACATTTTGTGGAAATAAGTTCTTCCATTATACTCTGCACAGCATATAAGTGTACCTGTTCTGCCATCCAGATTCTGCATTTTATTACTGGTGTGAAATTGGAACTTGTTTTGCCTTTTTTTAAAATAGCAAAATAAGAGCAACTTTTAGTATCTAGATTAGCATTTCTGCTAATTTGGAAACTAATTTTTTAACAAGGTTCAGAATATTAGGAAGCCAATGTAATACAGTGCCAGCTGTAATGAAGCAGTAAAGATTAATAGAGACACTATGTTGAATTATTTTTTCATAGGCATTCATGAGTCTTAGAGATCGCTTTGTCTTCGGAGTGCTGGGGAAGCGTGGCACTGGTACATCCTGGAAAAAGTGATATGTTGGCTGTGCTCCAAACAAAGTAGCATCCTAGGAAAGGGTTATACTTCCTAACCATTTATTTTTTCCTTCAGACATACAATAAGCCTTGCTTTGTAAGATTTAAGAATTTCACTGATTTAATTGATTTTTTGAGCTATTTTTCTGTTCTTTTTTTGCCTTTACAGGCACAGTGAACCTGTGAAATATTTCCTTTAGGAAAGGCTTACCTTACTGTTGGTTCACTAGGCTGAAATCTAGAACAGCCTTAATAGGATTACTCCCAAGTTTGACAATTTAGGAATGTTGCCTTGATGGTGGTGATACACAAAATAGCATCAGAGCTATCTTCTTTGTCATAGAGAAGTTTACTTTGGATTTTACTTTAAACTAACAGTTAAGGGAATATCTTAGTATAGTGTAGATATTGATTGTGGATGACTTTTGTGGCATACCTAAGTATTTATCTAAGGACTTCCTTGGAGAAATCACAAAGGCAGATTACCCAGTATCAAATTCAATTTTAATAGCTTTCTTTTCCATCTTGCTTCAGTTTTCTCACTTCCCAGTTTTAACTCATTAGATTCACTAATGCTTTATTGACTGTTACACTACTTGCATTTTGGTGTCATCTCCTTTTCTTTGCGATGTTCGTGCACAAGCTTTTAAATAAGTTCCTCTTGTTGTTATATGGGCTGTGGAAAGTTACAGTGAATCAGAGAGCTTTCAGCCCAAGAGCCTGTTTCAGTGACTGCTTGTAGGTATGTCACCATCATGCACATGAAGTCCACATCCTTAAGCAGAGACTTCCAGTGCCATTTAGGTTCCTTGCTGGGGAATTTTACCTCATTTACTATGGCAGAAGGGACTGCAGGTCCTATTTCGTATTTGCCAGCCACATGTAGGCGTTTCAGATAACAAGTCGTCTCATATGACTGCATGGGCTTACCCTCAAGCAGTCAAATGCCATCCAGAGAGTCATCTACAGGACTATTTCTGTCTTGTAGCATGACTATGTGTGTGTGTGTATGCATATATATATATCTGTATTTATATATATATATATATATGCATGTAAAAATATTTGTTAAATGTTATTATAAGGCTAAGACCAAGTCTGGAGCATTCAGTGGATGGAATAGGATATAGCAAAACTGTAAGTGAGTGCATACAGTGTGCATGCAGAACTAACTGCCTGCATACCAGTGCATGAGGCAAATGAACTGCTGCTACAGAGCATTTTCAAGAACCAAGCATAAAATGCAAACAGAGTAATAGATAAATTATTTTAAATGTGATGGCCACTGGAAGCTGACTTTGCTTTTCTTTCCATACATTTGTCCTATCTGGAAGGCTGCTGTTCTGTCTTGTCTCCTGTGCTGCTCCAGATTGTCGTGTGAGTCACAGCCACCCTATATCTGTTTCCAGTGAGTCACTGTGCTTGCTCACCAGCAGCCAGCACGTGCACTTTTGCTGCCACTTCATCTTGCACATCTTTAAATTAACATCAGAAGAGCAGTTTGGGTTTTGAGGCTTTGCATTCCAGTACCTGTTTAACACCATGTGCTCCAGAAGGGCCTGTGAATCCTCATATTGCTAATGACTTGTCAAGAGGGACTCCAGCATTTCGTAGAGCCTAGGATATGGCTTTTTCCTCCGAGGCTGTGCAGTTTTATGCACCCTCCCTTAATTGCCCTATTTAAATCTTACGTTTGCCTTGCCGGTACTCACTTGCAAAATGAGAATGATGTTTCCCTGAGAGTTTCCCTGAGATGGAACTAAACCCCAGACCAGTTCTGGAAAGAGTGCTGTAACCCTTAGCTACTGTATGAGAGAAGATTGGTGCTGCCTTAGGTCTCCTCTCTCAAGTGACACCTGCTAGCCAGGGCCTGTGGTCCCTGAGGCTCACCATCCCACTCCATTACTGAATCTGTATGGCTTTGGGAGATGCCTGCTGAAGCTTGTAGCTGTGTGGCAGTGAAACCAGGACATGTCAGGTGGGTTTTGCTGTAGAGAAGTGCCCTTTTTGGTGGGTTACTGTGTAAGTCTGCTTAAAAAAAAAAAAAAAGTTTATTTTTATATATGTTTGTAAACATGTGCTTTACTAACTTAGTAGTGGTAGCATCTCTGTTCACTGTGGGGATGGCTGACAAGTGAGGGGCATAAAATACTTTGTGTTTTCTACAAACAGCTGCAGTCTAAATCACTCACTGCTTGATCTCCCTGAGAAAGAAACCAGATGATAGATGTCCTTTGGGCTTGGAAAAATGACAGACTTCTGCTATGAATTGCCCACAATATATGATTTTTTCAAACACTGACCATAATAGACATAACAAATCACATATACTTATTCTTTCCCTACCAGAATAATCTGCCTCATTCATTGTTCAAATATTTGCTCAGTTTAATCTGAAGACTTAATAGTTTGCATCTTAAGGCAGGAAGAAATCTAGCAGTAAACATGAATTCATGCCTTTTTTCAAGGGCATTTTCCATCTCTGTTCCTTCAGAGAGAAAAGCTCTCATTCCTTTCCCCTTTGTTTCCCACCAGTGACTCACCCTTGGAATTGAAATCCAGTGAAATCCAGTATGAAGGGCTGAAGCACTGTGAGAGGTACATGTGATGCATGGACCTCAGCGTACAAGCAACAAGCTCACAAACTGATTACTCACAACTAACTTAAGTTGGTGGAGCCTTTTGCAATTTCATCTGTGATCTGCTAGCACAGATTTCAGGTTCTCCATATCATCACAGCATTTCTTGTTCCTAACCCCTGTAACCTGTCTTTTGTGATGCCAGTATGGATGGCTCACCAGAGTACCTTCCATGGTGTTGCTTCTCTTCTGCAAAGCAAAGACCATGACTGACTTTACAAAATGATAGCAGTCTTTTTGTCCGCTAAGTTTACAGCCTCTACATGAGCACAATCTCTGTCTAAATGCATTAGAAAAAACTTTCCTGCCTTGGATTTGCCTACTAATTTGAATCGTGTTTATTGTCTGATGCCTGCCAACATCTTCAGATAGAGCTGACAGGCAACAACACATTTAGTTGCTTTATTTAGCATTGCTTTTGTGTCTTGTACTTCATGCATGTATAAATATGTAGTATATGTCAGACCCTTAAAGTGTTGCATAGTGAGTGGTGTATTAATCCCAGTAACTTAATCTACTGGCAGCAACATGTTGTATCCTAATGTTGCCTGTTTCCTTGATTCCAGATTCTTGTTTCTGGGAGTTCCCCTTTCCCTCAGTTTGCACCTTATTTCTTCTTTGAATCTATCTTGCTCCTGCCTTTCCTTCTTGCTATGTCTTTCCAGTAGATTAAAAAGCCCTCGTACTGCCTGGTACCTATCGTCAATTTGCTGCTCAATTTTATCTTGGTAGATGGAGCAAACAATTTTCCTTGCATCTCTTTGTTTCTTCAGTCTGAAAATCCTTTTTGTGACACTTCAGTTTTTTCAGCATCCTTCTTTACACTTACCCTGCTATTTCACTTCTCCTTCCCTCCCCAGCCTGAATCACATGCAGTACTTCGATGTCAGTCTCATGAGTGTCACCTACACAGGTAAAATCACTTCCTTGCTGCAAATTACCACCTCAGCCAATTGTATATACTCTAGTCACACCATCTTGTTTTTCTAAGTATCCTAGTGGCACTTGCTTCCAGCCCTAGATCTGCTCAAGCTCTTCTTTTTTTCAGTGCAGTCCTCATTGTATACACATACTTACAGTTTCTTACATTTAGACATCTGTTTAGCATCTGTCAGAATGATAAAACAACGTTATTTCAGCAAGACGAGTTTACTAGGTGACCTGATTATTCTACGTTGTGGATGTAGATTTGATTTAACGCCCTTCGCTATCAGTGAAACTAGTCTATTCAGTTCTGCTCTGGGTCAGGCCCTTAAAAAGATATAAAATGAGAATAATTGTGCTGAATCAGTGGAGCTACATAGCAGAAAAGAGGAAAATCAGGGCCCTCTGTATATAGGCTTTCTTTTTTATTTTAATGACATACAGAGAATGAGATGTCATGCTTGTCTAGCTATAAAGAATGTGAAGCATAAAGCCTTTTGAACATTTTAATTAAGGTCTTCCCCTTTTTTGCTCTAGTGTGTTCAACTCTAGATGGTAAAGAGCATAATACAATGTATCACTAGATGTGCTGTTATAAGCATGTAGACTTTATGCAAAACTAGAATTTAACTGAACTCCCAATGAGCACAGTGTCAGAGGAGCTTTGTAAATCTGGACTCCAATGTTCCTACTAAGTGTGTTATCAAATGAATGATTTTTTAATTGTTTTGCTAAGTTCTTTTTCTTTGAAGAGCAGAATCGTTTAACTTGTTTTCAAATAAGACTAATGGCATTTTCAGTCTGCTGATACTAGTGCTTGATTGAAAAGTGTTATAATCTATTCTTACTGCAAATATTTTACTTGTTTTGTAACTGTTACTAGAGGGGCTGGAGCTGAAAGCTGTAAATTTTTGAAAGGCCACTCATATGTGTTTTGATAACACCTGCAATGCCAGCACGCGTCTCTCTAGTTAATGCTTTTTTACTAGAGTTACTGAGTACCTACCGTAATTTTTTTCTTACCCTTGATCGCAAAATAATCATGTTCAGGCAAGGAACTGAAGTATTCATAGCTAAATAAATAGGGAAAAAAAATAGATTTTTTGTTTTCTAGAGTATTTGGATGTGTACAAAATAAGCAGAATTGATTTATTTCATAAGTAAAATTGTGCCATCATTTTTTAAGATATATTTTTGGTGATACCCCAAGCAGCATGTGGGATGATCACCTAAGCAATTTGCCACTATGTGTACCCCAGAAAGCTAAAACTATAAACTTATTATCTGGTCATTGTTTTGGGTCAGCTCTCTTGTATTACAGCAGAATAAGAACATGCACAGAAACAGTTACTTCCCTGATCATGCTTTCCTGGGGGGGGCGGGTAAGCTACTCGATATTCCCCTTTGTTCTGTGATTCTGTTCCCTCCCCTTCTTGCTAGAGCATCCCACTCCTGTTAGCCTGGAAATAAATGCTTTCATAAGAATTTAAGAGATTTTATCTGTCATCTTTCTACAACATTCTTCTTTCCTAGGGAAGCTTTTTGGACCAAAAGTTGACAATAAAAATGTGTCAGAATATTTATTTTGCGTTGTTGTTGGAGGACTTACTTAAAATGGTTTGCGGTGAATTATTTGAGGAAGAACAAATGTGGATGTTTTTAGCATGCTTAGAAATATGGTTGAAGATATGCTGCACATGAGAAAGCAAGAAAGTGAGAATAGTGTTGTCTTCAGCAAATAAATAAGTATCTTATCATGCATACTCAGTGCCAAACTGCAGCAGAACAGTTGGCATGTTTTGCTTGATTCAGCCTCAGTACAAATCTTTTTGTTTACCACTCCTAGAAGACTACTTCTTCCTGTCCAGCAGTCCCTAAACCACCGAGGCAGCTTTTGCTTTGGCTTAGGGAAGTCAAAGATTTTGACTTCACTTCCCTATTTGAAAACCAGGAAAATGCTTAAGAGGATGTGTCAGAATTGTTTGCCCAGTGTTTAGTGATAATGTGCTCAGTAAAGTACATTATTTATTTATTTATTTTTAATCTGTTGATTGCTTTTAGCTGATTTCTATGTAATTGTCAGAACAATAGTTAGCAGGACTCAAGGCCACTGTTGAAATATTGTCTCTATCAGCAATTCTTTGCCTTTAATAAAATACAACAGCAAGGTCCAGGAGTGTATTATATTCAGAGGGAACAGGGAGCCTTGCCCCTGGTTTAAGAGAGTGCAAGGTTAGATTTTTAACTGTACAAATGAAGCAGAAAGTTCTTGTGGGCTCGTAGTGGCCCAAGGAGTCATATAGTAATTGTGGCTATAGCTGTGGTTATGACTCTGTGATCCCAGATACGAAGCAAGAGGCTTGGAGTAGGAACCGGGAGCCTCAGCTACTGAACAGCAAGAAAGCCCTGGTAAGTGCTGTCATCCACACAACCGTGACTCACTGGCCAGTCGCAGCAGGAGACCAGAGCTGTGGTTACCAGGGGCCAGCAGAAGATGCTTTCTCAGCAGTTGCTCAGAGGATAGTAGAACTAACAGCTCCGTAGTGTAGCTTCTGGAGCCTTGTTGTGTGATTCCATTTGTCACAACCAGATAAGGGAACACTGGTAATGGTGTTATCACTGTGGGAATAGTCATCTCTATCGTTACAACCCATTTATAGGGTGGGTTTTCATGTCCTACCAAACTCATTCTGATGATTTGCCTGTGCCATCTTCTTCTGAGAAGCCTATATTTTAGGTAGATTTAAGGAATATCCTCTTGTTCTGTTGAAAGTATTATTGCAGGAGAGAGATGCCACCATTTCCTGAAACTATCTTTTAATCTCAGAGGGCCTCCAAAGGCTTGTCCTGAATCAGCAGAAGTTTTGATGTGGGTATAGGTCATGACCATATTAGGCCGAGATAAGAGGCTGAAAAGAGTGAGAACATCACTGAAGCTGGAGTTTCCTTCCACCTCTCACCTACACCTTCCTAATGTTTTTCTTGCCCTGGCATTGGCATTTCTGAGCTGACTGAAGTAGGTTGAGCTGAATTTAAAAAAATCCAACAGAAAACAATATTTTTTTGCAACTGTTGTTATCAGGTTGGTTTCTTAACCTAGCTCAGCAAGTGACTGTATCAGTGCTGGCACGAGGGGGAGTGATGGAAACCCACAGGAAAGGGGGATTTGACCCCTAGCAGCAGCCTACATCTGTGCCAGCTTCATGTGATCATTATGAGGCTTTGATTTGACAAGATAACTAATTTTTGTGAGTCCTAGTACTGGCTATGACCATATCCACTGAGAGGCTCATCTAATATAATTTAATTCCATTGTTTCAGACTTGCTAAAAAGATATTTGATAGCTTGGCTTTGTACCAATATTTTTTTAGTCAGTTCAGGTACAGCTCTTTAGCAGCCACTCTAAAGCTGGTGTAAGCTTCATCTCTGGCTCATTTAGCCCTGACTCACACCATTCAATGATTCAGTCATGTGCATGGCCTCTACCTGCAAAAGGCAGACTGTGATGTGAGAAGAGAACCTTGGGATCCAGGGGCATTGCATGGTGGGGAACACCTGTGCTCCTCTTATGGAGCTGCAGGTAACCTACCTTCTCCTCATCATCTGCCTGTGGCATCATGCAACCTGCCTCACCAAAAGAAACAAAAACCCAGTTTGTATTCCCACACGCTGTAATGAGGTAAATTAAAGTGCAGCTTCTAAATGGTTGTCAGTTGATAAGCTCTTGAAAGGTTCCTAATTTGTGCTTTATTTAAACACACCTTTCTTTGCTCTGAACTTTGCCCCAGAAAGATCACTTTGATTTCATAGTGGCCAGGGTAGTATATCAAAACAGTATCAGGAATGAGAAGTGTAATCAGAATAGTTCATATGATTTCCTATGGGAAACACAACCTAACTTTTCATCACAGTAATATTTTCTGTTTTAAGGGTAAAAGAGACTTAAGACATTAAATATATAAGACATTATAGAAATATAAATAATTTAAAATAATATTAGGTACTAATTAAAATGTCCAAGCATCTGTCCAGTGATCCAAATCCCATCTGCCTTCCCCGCTCAGAGAAGGATATTTACGCTCTGATGCTTGTTCTTCTTGGACGTGAAAGCTAAGAAAAAGGCTGTATTTGTTTGAACTTCTTACTGTGCATCGTGCGTAGAAGAACAAACTAAGTTGGAGCTGCTCTTGAAAGTTTATGGAAAACTTTATGAGCTTCATGCTGTGAAGGCTGGTGTTTGGCACTTTGTACTTCAGAAAACAGCTTATGAAGACGTGTGGTATTAAAATCTATATGTGATGTGTCACAGTGTTTTGGTTTCTGGGCTTTGCTTGAGCTTTTAAAGTGATTGTTAAAGAAAGTTAGTCATCCTGTCTTAGGGAACGGAAGGGAGACATTAGCTTACCTGTTTTCACCCACTGTCCATTTGCTGAATTATTTGATACAGATTTCACTGAACACAAACATCAGTAGAGGTAAGACAGTTCATTTTAAATATGTGTCTGTATTTAATTTCTGAAGTACAGATTAGGTGTGAATTCAGTTTTTGTTTTATACTTTTGAAGAAGTTATTAAGTGAGATCTAGTTGGTTAGCAGCTTGCAGCTGGAGCCAGATGGTCGTCAGTACCTCTGCACAGGGCCATGCCAGCGGGAAGCAGGGCGGGAGGTGGGATGGGATGGAATGGTACAGGATGACAAAGCACTCAGTGTAAGCAACCTTGTATGACAGTCTTTTCAAACCTTTCAAATTGTGTATTATAATCTAAGCTTGTACTTAACATTTCAGAGAAGCTTGGAGCCAGGTGTTTAGCAGCGAGGTGTTCCCTCTTCTGAGAACAGATCAGCAGGCTGTGCTGAGTGATAGCTTTCTTGCACCACATCTCCACTTGTCGCAGGGGCGGGGAGAAAAGGAGAATGAAGGGGGTCAGAGAGGGGGTCAGAGTGAGTTATACACCTCACTCGAAAGAGAGATGTAATTAATATATATTTAATTATATAAAAATAGTGAATTAACAAATGTCAAAGTTTAATGCGACATTCATTTAACAGGATTCAATGGCGAGGTCCACTTGATTATTTACTGTATAGAGGACAGGGTCAGACAAAAGTGTCAGGGAGAACCTCCCGTTGAGGCACAAGGTTTTGGAAAGGACCCCCTTGCTTTCTAAACTTCTCAGAAAGGAGTCTAGGTGTGGCTGGATCCCATCCTAGTCCCAGGATTGATCAGCAATTTTTATCTAAAGGATTATATACATGCAATCAATCCTTTATATCACTTAGCTAAGATTTTGCAGTTAGCATGCTATTAGTCACTTACAGAGGATCTGTTGTGGCAAGAAATCTCCCAGCTTCGAGGAGTGACGTTGAGAGGCGTCCCTACTCAAGGGGAGATCCTGGCGTGCAGCCCGCTGTCGTTTCAGGAGATCTCCATGGCCTGTCCACTATTTATGGAGTAAGATGACTGACCTATGGTCACATTTGCACACCAGCCATATTTTGGTCGGTGCATGCTCAGCAAGCCCCTCACTGTTGGGGCAAGTTGCACAAGACAGCCCCTTGGCTATTGTGTTGTGATCCGTCTCCCCTGAGCTGGATGCGTCTATCATGACCAGATAGCATCCATTATGGTCACCACTGGTGGTTTTCACTTGAACAGGGTTACGGGAAATAAAGATCGGGTGTGTGTAGGGGGGAGCACACTGTCACACTACTGCGGCATGCTCAGACCTTAGCCCAGCACTGCATGAGCCTGTCTAATAGCTGTGTAGCTGTATTCACGTGGGTTTGAGCCTAGGCTGAGAAAGCTTTCCTTCAACCCAGCTTGGCCTTTTGGGTTTGTTTCTTTCTTCCCCTGCCGTGTGTGTTACAGTGTTGACACAGGTGCACAACCTCTGATTCTGGACAAGGTTGGTGCCTTTTGCACCATGCTCTATTCTGTTAGTCTCCTGGAGGTTTTTGAATCCCTGTTTCTTTCTCAACCTCCAAATCTTCTCACATAAGTAATTTCATATAAAACATGTAATTTAACTTTGATCTAAAAGAGCTTCAGTTGGATTAAGGATATTTCTTCAAGCAGGTTATCTTGCACAATACAGTAGTAGGAGTTACTCTTATTAAATAGAAGTATCAAGGTCACATCTGCATATGCTGGTTTGGTTTCTTTTTCTTTTAATTTTACTTGCAACCTTCCTTGTGAGTAAGGCTGTAGATAATCTTACTGCCTGTACATGCAAACATTTTTTACTTGGGTGTATTGATAAATAAATTTTTTTTTGGTTGTTAGTTTTTTTTACAATGTGTACTGACTTGTCTAACTTTGTATATAACTATAGCTGTAATTCAGTTTGCTGACTAGAAACATTCTGAAGTTTTTGTCTAGCAGTGTTGCTCTAGGCAACAATTTTTCATATAAAAACCCTTTTATTGCACTACTATAAATGTCTTTCTACAATTCTGATTTCCTGTAAGACTTGAAGTTCTCTGTATGGATTTCTTTCCTTCCATTCTATAATACATACACTATATAAGTATATAAGTTTATATGTGAATAAATGATCTGGAATTCTATGGATTTGATTTCTGCTTTCTATGGAGCGAGGGTTTAATCCCATTTAAGCACACAGGTAATTTTTTAGATATGCATATAAACCTTTTAAGATTTCTTTTATTTTCCTTTCATTTATTTTTATTCAACTTGTAAATTAGGATTGGGAGGTAAAAGCTTTTTGTTACAACATAATCTATTAATGAATGTGTCTGAAATAATGGGAGACTCTTACACTCAAAACAGTGTGATACTGCTTAAAAGCTATTAAAATTTAAAAATTTTTCTGGTGTCCATCAGATGTCCCACAATATTATGTGATCTTTGCAAAAAAACCCGAACCAAAACAACCCTGTTCCCTATTTGGGAAGTTGGAAATCTAGAAATGAAAAGTAACTGGACAATTTCTCATTTTACACACTTTTGTTCCAATAATTATAAAGCCTGCTTAGCTCTCACTTCCATCTAAAACTTCCTAGGTGACTTAACGTATTCCATTATACCACCACACTATTGGCATGTAAAACTCATCTCTGTTTCAATTTAAAGTTTAAATTATCTTACTTTTTTAGGACCCTGGAATTGTTGAACATATTTTGTACTTATTCTTTGTTTTATTTTTTTAGATACATTCCCCATTTTTTTAATAAAAAGATAGATTTATGCCCATACCTTCTTTATATCATTACTGAATAATTTTCTGTCTGGTTTTGAGAACTTTTACTCACTTACCTGTAGTTTAAGTTACTGTAATACTCTTCTGAAAACTGATGAAATTTATCTAAGTCAAAATATTAGTATGAAATTAGATTTTTTGACTAAAGGTGGAAAAATAAAAATGTTCAAGGAAGCATATTGCAAAAGCATAAGATGCTTTTTCAAGTAGGAGCAACACTTGCAGCTTATAGTAACCAATGAGGGAACTGTAGTATTTTTATCATTAACTATGTTACTGTGGTTCTGTGGCTTGTTCTGAGCTAGTCAAAGATGATCCTTTGTTTCATTTCAAGCTGCCGCTGCCATGAGAAGCCATTGCTAGTACTTTAAACAAGGAAATTACTTATAATAACTTCCAAGGGGGCAGGTCATCTTCCAGATCAAGAGTGGGACATTAATTTATTGATATGTAAGCTGCCTTGTGGCTGGCTTCATTAGCTCTGAAGGTGCACAGCTTGTGTCTCCCATGCCTTAGTACTGATCCCAGAGTACATGATATCCCTTGGTGACAGTTGTCCATCAGAGTGGTCTGTCAAACAGTAGCTTGGCTGTTTGACAGACCACAGAAGATCCACCATATCCTTAATGGTTTTCAAGCACTGTGAGTCCATGAGCCATCCAGTCTGCTTCCAGCTGTTTGCCATCTGAGAAAGGTGGGAGAGTGCTGCTGCAGTGAGGTGTCATGGGACAGTCATCTGTGCCAGGCTACCGAAAGGCCGTCCATATCCATTTAGATTTCTAAGGAGGAGGCCTGTGACCCTTACAACCAGAAGAGGGTATTGCTTTGTCTTTTTCCATTACTGAGGTTCCCTTATGCCACAGGTTTTGCTTTCTCAGAAACATCTGCTTTGTGTGGTTGTCACCAAGTTGCTGTTGCTAGACAAGTGGGACTTTGCCTACTCATCATCCACCTGAGTGAGCCCTCCATAATACTAAGGAAATTGTTAAAGTTAAGGAGGTATGACCAAGACGTCTTACATGTTCCTTCTGCTAGATACACCAAGGTCTGCCTGCCCTTGTTTCTCTCGCTTGGTAGCTTGGAAGAAAGGCAAGGTAGCTGGCATATCCAGCTGTGCTGCGCTCAGGTGTGGATAACTGCTGGACAGATGTGACTCTGTACATTGTGGTTCCCTTAAAGGATGCCTTGCAGGTGTTTTCCCAAGGGCCTCTAGGATTAAATGTCATTAAGGAAAAACTAATGATAAGGGCCATTCGAAGTCCACTGTACAGTACTACTGTGTCAAATTGAGTGAGCAACACAAGGGGAAAAGCAGTGGCATTGAAGTTTTTGTGGAAGGTGACTTAGCTGCTGAAAGGGTCACTGTGTTACCTGGGATGTCTAATTATGACCTTCAGTAGAAGAAAGCCTAGCTGTTGGCTGGAGGTGCAGTGCTGAGGTGATGCTGATGCCTTTTCTGTGCATGTAGACCCATCGCTATTTCCAAACAAATAATTATTCTGTGCCGTGGCTGCAGAGGGTGGTGATTTGATCTGGGCTGGTAGCCTGCTTCAGTCTTGCATCTGGTTGTCTGTGCTTAATGTTACCACACAGTCCTCTTACAGTCCTGGTAGCTGGAGTTTTCCAATGTAGTCTCTCCTAACAAATGGTGATACCCTTCCCTTTCCCCCACATAGCACTGGGTGTATGAGAGGCTTTCTGCCTTCCTGCTTATGCTGTCTTTGAAGGGGTCTGCCTGTTAAGGACGGAGTGCCCAAGGTCTGGCACATGGTTATTTTGAGGTGTGGATTTGAGCACTCCAAGAAGGGTGCTCAAAGGATGATGTCTGCCTTTACAAGTTACCTCGTAAAGGGTGGGGTGGCCTTGAGGTGACCCCTTTGGGGACATGTCCCTGGAGCACTCCAAGGTTGTACTGGTGTGAACACCACGTGAACCAAGCCAGGGGAACTGGAGCTGAAGAGCATTACTTGGGGTGCTCTTGTGTAAGAGGCAGCTTCAGCATATTCCCTCATCATTTAAAACAATAGTGTATATGTGTGGTAATAAAAAATCCTATTTATTCTGAGAGGGCATTGTACAAATTATTCTAATTTACTTCTGAGGTGTCATGAAACAGTGTAGGAGGGAAAATGAGGTCTGTTGCCTAGAGGGCACATCCAGTGAAAACATCCTTAAATTCTTAATTGCACCTTCGTGACTTCCAAAGAGGAAGGAGATCCAAGCAGCTCTGGTGAAAACACCCAACAAGGGTGGCAGAAGCTGTAAAGTCTACACACCAGTTTTGCATTTAGAGAGTTGAGAATTCAGAAAATAGTATAGGTATATGGGCTTTTGTCTTTCTTCGAATGTCTCCTTTTCATCTTTATGTTAAAATGTGTTGTAAATTTTCTGTTAAGAGTTTGTACTTTCCTTGCCATTGCTCTGTTGACTTACATTGTAGGTTGTAAACCCTTTTGATGTTGACAAGTGTATGTTTCTATTTCTGTGTTAACCTGTCAGCACTTACATAGTCTTTGTAAATGTAAAGCTTTGTCCAGATGCCTTATTTTGGCAAGGGAATTATCCATTATCCTTTGAGATAGAATTGGTTACTTGTACAATCAAATATTTCTTGCATCCAGAGAAACTTTTAAGACTGCAAAAGTGCATGTTCAGTGCAGAAAATATTAGGGTGGCTTTTACTTAAATACATCTGGTAGGAAGTGGCTTAACTATGTCACCCTGCCTGAGCTTGAAGGTTGCATTTGTCACCCAGATGAGGCCCAGAGTTGTTAACTTCCTTCATTGCCTCCCCAGCACAGCTGGAATGTGCCAGTTCCCTAACTTTGCAGGTGCCTTAGGGAGTGCTTCAGAGCTGAAAAGCCTGTGGGGTCCTGCCTGACGTGGGGAGGTGACACAAGGGCTGGGGATGGGACAGGAGTGGTTGGGCAGTGCAGCGTGGGAGCTGGGAGTGAAGGACTTGCAGGGCACCCTGCAGCTTCTGCTCAGGTTTGCCTCACGCCTTGTTCCCTTCATCGTCTGCTCTGAGTGCCCACGTCAGGCGCGCTCGGGCTGTCTTTCCCTTCTCCCTCCCCTTTCCCCCAAATTGCAGGCTTAGATCACTGTTATGATGTTTTCAAATTAATTGAAATGGAATTTTCTTGTGTGACTTAACATTGCGTTCAGCAATTTTCTTTTGCTTTGTGCGTGTGATACTGTATAAAAACATGTGGTATTCATTTGCAGAAGATGCATCTCATAATGGGAAGTACAGATGTCTAACACTGGGAGCTTGGTCCTGTAACTAAAAATCACAGATAATAATACTCAAGAGTACATAACATTGCTCTTGTTCTTCTGCACACAGTGTGTGTACATACGGCTAAAGAAAATACGAATTTGTATTTATAGAAGCATCTGCATATGGATTATGCCTTATTTCAGGTTTAATGTGTTATATGTGAAGCATTGTATTTCATTTTCTTTGATTATTACTGTGATCTGTAATCATAGCTACTTAGTGTTGTTGGTATGTGCTATTTTTATCCTGTTTACACAAAGGACTGTATCTAAAGTTAAAGTCAGAGATTTAACCTCTAGATACATGGGGAAAGTTAAGAGTATAACATCATTTTACTTGCATTTTTTGGTGTTAGTTAGCCCTCCAGTGAAATATTTTATTTGGGAATTAAGGGTAAGAGTAATGGCTAATATTAGTGATGCAATACTTTTAAAAAGACAGATTGATGTTGCTTTCTATAACTGATTGACATCTTCCAAAATAAACTGATACCTTTTTAGAATAATAATCATGGAGAACATTATCAGCTGAATAACCATAGGTAGCACCTATATGTTGATTTAGAAACTGGTATCGCTCATGTTTGTAAGATGCTAGTAATGAAAGGGGTATTGGTTAGGAAGGAAAACAAAATATTTTCCTAAATAATTTCTATTAAAAATTATAATCCAAATAATTTCTAAATCTAAAAAATGACAGGTTTTTTTTTTCTTTTTTTTTACTTACTGAACATTTCCTCTTCCCACCTTAAAATATGATGACAGTCTTCCACTACTGTGTTGTTTTGATGAATTTACTGCCCATGTACCCACATGGAGAAGAGACTGCTCAGCAAAAAATAATCAGGTCTATAAGTAAAGAACAAAAAATGTAATGCTGCTAGTGGAAATGAGGAACAAGGATTATTTGTGTAAAATCATGATAAACTAATAATAAAATACATATGGGATGTTTTTCTAGGGTTTGTTTTTCATTTTCAACATTCATTCCTTTTCAGTGATTGGTTATTTAATTTGCGTGTTTTGTTTACTTTTTCTTCATTTCCAGGGTTTGTTTCTTTTCTGTTTTCCCCCCTATTGTTTATTTTGTATTATGTTTTCTTTGTTTTTCCCCTTTCCTGGAACAAAACAAAAGCTCTTAAATCCTTACTGTTGAGGTTTTGCTTTTGAATTCAAGCCCTGATGCTCAGCTCTTGTGGGCAGGTGGCACAGTAGTGAGTGCTATGGTAGGAGTTTAGTAATGGGTGACATTGTACGCAGGGATGCCCAGACTGTGAGAATAAATTAATTACTGGAGGTAATCTGGATTCCCCTCCTTATTGCTCCTCTTGAACCTGACACATCAGAAAACATATAGTTTCTTCCTTAGTTCACCTCCATCTGTGGTGGTGAAACAACAGAGCAGCTGGAGCTCTTAAATTGCACACCAAGGCTTTTATGTCAGGGCTGCCACTGGTTTCCAGACTTGTATGTGAACACATCTGTATATTCAGATTGGTAGCAGTACATCTATATACTTTATTTGTATGTGAAGGGACATACCTGTGCATACAAGTACCAGTAAAGCTTTGCAGGGAGCTTGTTTGAAAAAAAATGCACGTTTTTATATATTTTCTGGTGATGTTCAGAAAACAGAGGTGGTAGCAAAGCAGGAGAGGGAAGGAGAGATTCTGTGGTCCCGAGTTGCTTCCTGCATGCTTGGTTGTCTACTGACATTTAAAAACTACCAGAAATACTAGGAGGGAGGGAATATATTAATGTAATTTGGTTTTATTTAGTGGGATTCCTGCTGGGCCATAGGACACCAAGTCTTTGGAAATGCTCATTAGTGTAAGTAACCGAGCTGCAGACACTTCAGTTGTTACACCCCAGGAACAGGTATTTCCCAGGAATGTTTGCATAGAAAAAGGAATTTACTAGGAAAGGAGGTGTTACAAAGGCTCCATATAGTTGTGGCTTTAGCAGTTGCCCTTGAAGTTAAAAAGTAAGAATTGTGACTGAATGCCCTTTTCCACCTCTTTTCTTCTCCTGAGGTGACAACAGACTTTGCTGCTGCTCTCTTTGTGCTGTGGTAGGGAGGGGGTGTGAAAGGTGCTGGGTCAGGGCAGACCTGCATTGCCCTCCACCTCTGCTGTGCCACGCTCTGCCTGGCTCCTACTAGAGGAGTTCCTCAAAGCAGGATTGCCTCACGTGCAGAGGTATATGCAGCATTGTTGTGTTAGCTCCTCTGAGACCGGGTGAAAACCCAGCAACCACTTTTGGAGCTGGTTGCAAATGCCTCCTTCCTCATGCTGAGCCTGAAGTAAACCCAGGTGGTCCATCCCTTGCAGTGTCCTTGAGGCCTCCCTCTCTCCTATCCCCTTGCCTTTTAGGATGCTTCTTAAAAGCATCCTGTCCTATGTTTTGCTTCTGAACAGACCTGTATCTCTCAGTATATTTGAGTGCTGTCCTGCCTTGTGCCTGCTGCTCTCTTCAGCCCTTTCTGCTTCCTCCTATCTGTCTCTCCAGCTTCTGTGAGAACACTTTTATCTACTTTGTGTTACTGGGTCTTTGTTAGTGGTTTGTTTGGACAATGAAAACAGTTTCCTTACAAAACGTCTTTAGAATCCTGCACAGATTTCCTTCCCTGCTGTTTGGGAATGCTCATACAAATTCTTTTACGATTTATTCTGAATGTAAGGATTATATTGTAATAAATTGACTATGAATGTGTGCCAATTTCCTTCAAGCATAAACAAAATTACTGAATTGTGCTGCAGGCCTTGTATTTGCAAGTACTAGGGTTATAAGTCTAACTAATAGGTCCTTTAACATGGTAAGAGCTAATGCTTTTAGAAAGCTAATTGCTTTTAGAGGCACAAAAGTGACTCCAGTATCATTTCATGGCTGTAACTGTACTTTACAAGACGGTCCTGGTATTTGCCAGGATAGCTTAAATCAGGCTTTGTTGCCATGCTTATTTTTTTCCACTGTGAAAAGAAAAATAAATTATTTAAATCTTTCCTTTCTGTGCCTGTCAATAATGGACTTACAAATACTGTATCTATTTCACTTCCTGGTTTATTCTCTTTGATTCTTGTGGAGCCTGAAGTAATCTCACACAGGCTTTATTCTCTTCTTTGGGAGAAGATTAGTTCCAGTGGTTCTCTTAGAAGATTACAGAAAAAGTGTACTTTTAAAATGTGTATGATGTGTTCAAATATTTTCACAATAAGCAGCATGAGAGTTGTTATAGAGAACATATTTTGCATACATTTTTTTTTGATTGATAGGAGTTGTAGAGAATTAAAAGAATCAAAACCGCAGAGGACACATCTGTGTTCATATGAAGCCAGGTAGTGTAGAAGACATTTGGAAGGAATGAGAAAGGTCATGAACAAGGTTTGGAGCCAAAAATATGACAAAGGAGATTTGAGTGATGCCATTCCTTTCCTTACTTTCCTAGCTGTGAGCAATATGTTTTGTTTAAAACTTGAGCTTTAAACACAATTAGGTTTGTATGTGAGGGAAATACACCGAATGTCTCTTGAGCTTGGAGGCTGACTTCTGCTTTCATTCAGTGGGACTCGAGGTTCTGTAATCACTTCCAGCTCTTCCAAAAGCACGCACAGGTTGCAAACCTGCTTCCTGTGTGACTGTACCTATACTGGTCACCAAAGTTCCCTCAGCCCATTGGGAATGCAATCCTCTCTGGTGGATTTGCATTCCTAGGAATAGATATTTCTCTTTCTAAAATGTATGCTCTTGAACCAGGAATTTCTATGTATCGGCAAATGTAGGAATGTGTTTTCAAAGCCTTTGAGAGTCTTGATTCAAGTGGTATGGGAATTAAAAGTGTCAGAGTGGCAGGACCTGAGACAATACGGTCTACTTCACTTTGCCAATACAGAAGTAAAACCAAACCTGATTTCTTCTGATACTACTTCTCTGTTTAGCTAATTGTGATAATTTTATTGCAAGTCTGACAATATGTGATGTTTTTATTTAAAGCTCCAAATCTGAGTCCATGAGACTCACCTTTCAGTGAAAGAAATAAGCAGGCTTCTGTGTTTTATGATGGGAGGATAAAGCCAAAAGCATGGACTGATTTGAACAGCTCAGACACTGGAATGCAACAGTCCTTCAAAAAGCAAGGAAACACAACTGGTGCACTCAGGCTTCATGGTTGCAGCTCTCAATCCTGAATTCTTTCTCACTTTGTGTGGAGTGGAACAAGATAATGTTTATTCTGAAACAACCTGGGATGGCATATCAAATAACTTTTTGCAAGTGTTCAAAAGTATATATGTTACAGTTATAACACCTTCTTTGATAATAAATCATTTCACATAATCAATCATACACAGAGATCAATGATCTATACCATCATTTTAGATAGGGTGGGTATGTGTATCAGTTTACCATAATTATAATTTATCTAATTGGAAGTAGAAAATAGGTGGAGTCTAACTGGCTATGTAGGAACATGCGGTCTTATTGAAGGAAATGTCATTAAATATTTTAAGCTCTTTAGAAGTGCTGTGTATAGTTCCAGCAGATTAAGTTTGGCATTGTATCTGGAATCTCCTGTTTCTGGTGCTGTTGACTGGAATATTAAGTGTAACAGTCTGTGTTGTTGCCACCATTTCCTTCCTGTTTTCTTCAGTGACAGGTTGGGGTTGGGAAAGGAGGAAGGTCATGTTAACTAAGGTGAAAAAATCTTATATAAATAATAATGAGGACGTGGCTAGAAGCAGTACAGTGTATATATATATATGCTTTTCAGACTTACAGTCTGGCAGCCCTAACTTTGACCTTATTTGCATTTATTATTCATGGAGGGGTTTAAAATGCCAGTTTGTGTGGTTTTCTGGGTTTTTAGGTTTGTTTTGTTTTGGTTTGGTTTTTTTTTTTTTTTTGGTTAATCTGCAGAGCAGTTCTGAACAGGTATTAACAGCTGATGGCATTACAAAAAATCCTGAGAGACCTGATTCTCTTTACTCAGCCTTTTTTGTGCTTATTTAGAAAGTTAGTACTGTTCTGTACCCTCTCTGCAATCACACTGTAGTCTGTCTTTGGAAGGAGAATAGAGATTTGCCTCAGTTCCTACTTCTCTGGCTTTTCTTTGGAGCATAAGGGGGATTTGGACAAGTTTGATTGCAATTGGCATTAAAAATGTCCCATCAAGTCACAAAGTAGCCAAAATATAACTCCTTCAGTTGGGAGAGAAGGAGGGCTAAGTGTCAATTCACTAAAAATACTGGAAATTATGTTGATTTTTTAGTGTTATCTTTGCATGTCCTTTATGAGTTTCTTGAAAAGACTGACTTTCTGGAGAGTTTGCATGGAAAGATAGAAGACAGAAAAGGTAGAAAAGAAAAGATGCAGTTGCAATGAGTGACAAGATTTAGGAGCTAGAATGAAAAGCAGAAATGTAAGTCCAGATTAAAGTTTCTAATGCCTTCTAAAAGTTATGAAGCACTTTCAAAGGCGTGAGAAATAGTTTTTCGTTGTTCTGGACACCAAATGCCCAGACTCGGATCTTGGTAGGTGTTGCTCAAGGGTTACTCCCTGCTCCTGAAAGCTGGTTATATTTTCTTGTTGGACAGGAGGTTTTAGCTATCAATGAAATAGAAAGAATCTTTTCGATATGTTAAGCCGTATAAAAAGATGAAGATATTTACATAAAAAACCAAGCAAACTTCAGTTCCGTAGTGTCATTGTTCTGTGGCTTTATGCAAAATCCAGTTACTTTAGGACAACCTGCTTCAATGGGCACATCCATTATAATTTGACTTTTTTTTTTAACGGAAGACTTTTAAAGATACTGCACTGCAAAATACTGAATACTGTGCAAAGGGGTGGTGTGACAGAAATAAATTTCTTAAAGAATAAGTTGAAACCATTAGAATAAATGTTTTGGTAATAAAAATTCTTGATTTACACAGCCTTGGGATCAAGGCCCTGTATTATCTTAATGTCTGATCTCTGGGTTGCAGCTTTGCCTAGAAGCTGTGAAAGATCAAGATGCTCTTCTGGTAGGTGCTGTGGCTCTAGGAAGGCCTGGTTATCACTTCCCAGGCAAGTGTCTCAGCCAAGAACAGCGAGCTCAAGCCACGCAGCTGCTGTAGCCATTAGATTAGAGCTTTCTTGGTTAATTCACTTAAGTCTTGTCACCTCGTGCTACTAAGCTTCTTGAGGGGAGGGGTGGGGTGGGGGGAGCTTTGGGTTTAGGAGCTTTACTTATTCCTGCACTTCTGTAGTTCAGCCCTCAGGATGAGAAGTGGAACAGGAGACCACTTTGTTTCCCTCTCCTTATCTTTTTAGTTGTTTGGATTTGAAAGGACTTGGGAAGTCCTGTATTTATATTTAAGAGCACAGCATCCCATGGATGTGATTGCTCAGTAAATAGTTGTCAAAATGGGCCACAATACCCATAGGCATTTTTTGGTTGTTTAATTTTAGTTAGCCTTTGTACAAACTTAAAAGTACTTATGCACATTACTGCTTAACTTTGTAACTCCTGTGCCAACAAGATAATTCTGTTTTAAGAGTGCTACACTATTTATAGCCCCATCGATGGAGTCTATCACAAACACACAACAGCAGAGCTTCCTTTTATCTGCCTTGTAGTGTGCTATGGGGCAGATCTTTATCTTTCATGCTCAGTGGTCCAGTGGTGAAAAACTCAAAATCTAAGAATTATTTTTGTTTCTATCACTGATTTGCACCATGAATTTGAACAGCATGCTTCACCTCTCCGTGCCAAATACCCACTTCTTCTTTTTCCCTCTCACAGGGAGGGGTTTTTTATTTATCAGGTTATTAACACATCTAACCACATGCTTATGTGATGCTCAGAGTCAGGGAGCCCCAGTATCAGCTGAAGTATGGCTGCAATAATACTACTAGGAGCTTTTATGTAAATGGTCAAACGTACACTGGCTTTGGGAGTGATGACTCCCTTTGCATGGGCAGTTGCTGCTGTAATATAGCTATAATCAGATTTGGTTTTATTGTTTTATATATCTCTGGAAGGAAAGTGCTAGTTTATTGGGGTACCAGAGAGTGTGTCTGAAGGGGCTGCAGTGCTCAAGATGTTGCCTGTACAAGAACCCAAATAGCAATGGTTTATGTCCAGGATTACTGAAAGAAGCTTTCAAGGCCAAGCATATGAGGATTGTGTTTTTAGTGTACAGTTTAAGAAAGTTGAATAGTCCAGTTTGACAAGTAATTATATCACTTGATAGTGCAATGCTTTTTTTTGAGCTGTTCTCAATATTGGAAATTGACTGATACAAATGTTCAGGAAACTTTTAGTCTTGCAGAACTTTAAATTTGCCTTCAATTTGGAGCCTGTCTAAAGACAATGTTTAAGACTCCCATAGCGTTAAAAAGGAAAAGGACCTTATTTCTTGAACCCCAAAGAGTTGAATCCTAATTGAGGTCAAACCCAACAATTAATTAGGTGTCCTCTTCCCTTGTTCCACTTGTGACACTTTTTCTAGTTATAACAGTTTTTATTCAGGAAAGATCCAGGCCTGAATTTTGAATTCCAAACTTTGTCAAAAGCGGGTGGAAAAAAGGAATCTGAACAGAAATTCCTAATTTGTAGGCAAGCAGAAAAAGTGTTTCCCACTCCTCCCTTTCACTTGTGTTTCATCCACTGTTGCATTTTTTTCAAGGAGAAGATAACAGATTATAGGGACTGGTATCTTTTTGCTTTATGTTTGTGCAGTATTTGGTAGCTGGACTTTGTGCTTTCCTGGAGTCTGTGAGCTTTCCTGCAATAATCCTGTTAGAGGAAGTCCACTTCTCTTTCAGCAGTGTTAATCTACACAGTTTAATTCAACAGTTTATTTATATTCCCTAGTTTTTATGACCATTAACATCTTTGCATTTAGTATTTCTAATTTTCAGTATATCTCAATATATTTCAGTACATCTAATACATGCATACCCATATATATATAGTATACAAGGATAACATACATCTGTGATGTTTATATAGTGATGCAGAAAGATCATATTCAGATTCAAAATTAGTGGCTAGCGCTATAGAAAATACAAAGATACCTTTTTTTTCATCACTTACTGTTTGAAAACACAACACAGTCCTTCATTCTGAAGGGATAAAAATTGAAGTAATGACAACATTAGCTTTCAGTGAACTGAATTTGTCTGAAATGCCAGTGAAAGTGTAGCTTGCTAGCTGATTAATCTCTAGCTGCTGTGGTTTACATATGACAAGTATCAGTTATGAACTGATAAAAAGGCACTGGAACAGACAAGGAGACTGAGATTTCACAGGGAAGAAAATAAGGAATAAAGACGACTGCACTGGTGTAAAGTGGCTGTTGATGAAATCCAAATTAGGCTGACAGAACCTGAAAAAAGCACATTTTTATTATGTTGTACAACAGTGATTAATGTGAAGAGTCATATTTTTTTTACAGGCTGAGAAAGGACACAATCACAAAAGGAAAGGCTGAAGAAAATATTTGCACACAGTACTTCTGCCTTAAGTACTTGCCACAATGTGAAGCTCATCAGTGCTTAGTGAAATAACCCAAATCTGGTTTCCTTCCTTGTAAATGTAGCGGTGTTCATTACAAGAATTGTTCTTAATAGCTCCCCTCTGGAAGAGCTGGAATGCTTTGTCTTGCATCCTTGGGTGTTTCTGATAAATAAATGCATCTCTAGTGGGTGGGACAAGAAGATTAACTCTGTGAAGAGACTGCAATAACTGTATTGAAGAATAGGGCTTATACCTGAGGGCTCAGTTTTGTACTGAGATAAATAGGCAAAAATCTCATCAGGTGCAAAGGACACGTGTCTGAGTATCAGAGCTCAGGACCAAGTGTGTAATTTGGAAATGAGAGTATTGCACTGCTCCCTGTGAAGCTATTTGAAGAGTAAACTATTTACTAATGATTGGAAATAGATGTTAATAAGATTTTAATAGAATTTGAGAGTGTTGTTAGTGAAGACCTTAATGGAAAGTTTTCTGGGGGAAAAAACTGCTGGAAAATAAACTTACCATTTAGTAATCAAAAAGGCTAAATGAGTAGTGTTTGAAAATTACTTTAAGTGACTGCATTTGTTAGCAGTAGCTTACATTTTCTGGGAGAAGAAAAGAGATCTTAAAGATATTTGTGAAAAGCAGCTGCATTCTTCAAATTTTAAATAGCAAAACTGAACACCTAACAACTTAAGAGTGTGCTGGAGAAGTAACCTATCTTCTGCAACCACAATAATAGCTTTTTTTGTAATGAGCTTGCTTATTCCTACCAATAGTTTTTTCGAAAGGATTTTTCTACAAAATTTTAAAGTTTGCAACATGGGGTGTTTGAAATACTTTCTTAAGATAGATTTTTTAAAAAATTATTATTCTTTCTACGAATGTGAGATTAATTATTTTTAAAAACATATATTTTCATATAAAGCATGTATTTCTTCCAGATTCTTTATGATATTATTACTAAGATTGATTGCTTTTCCCCTTCTCCTGTCTTTTTTTTTTTGTCCTTAACTTATTCCCACCTGTACATTTTTATTGTGTGATGTGCAACTCATGCTTACTAAGCATATGTTTGGAAAAGGATTTAATTCAGTGGCGGTCACAGCAGAAATCCCATGTTCTTTGTCTTGTCAATAAATATGTAAAAATAAAAATCTTAACCAGCAACCTATTTTTCCCTATACTGTGCATTTTAATTTTCTTTTCTTTTCTCATCTTCACCAACCCTATGATATAAAAAGCGCCCTCAGTATCTTAAAAGGGTCTTTCTTGTTTGTGCCTCTTTGTGCACAGAGAGAGAGATGAAGATGCCTGGAACCATTGCTGTGTGGATTATGCACTAAATGCCATTTCACTGGCATCTTTCTCTGGTGGGGCATGCAAAGCAAGAAACATTGAACCAAGTGAAGTGAAAATAAGATCTGACCTGTCAGTTGTTCTCTCACAGCCTGAGCCTCTCTCTGTCCTAGCCCATAGAAATGTGAATTGTGGACGTGCAAATGGCTTTGAAAGTGTCTGAAGCCCAAAGAGCAACTGGGGATTGAGGGTTGATGGAGTCTGACAAGGGAGGACAAGGAGTTGGTGAGTGGAGTGGGAGCAGTGTGGCAGTGGCCTGTGGCCTCTGCTCCTGAAGAGCTGGAGCGCTGCTGGCTGGGGCTGCCAGTTGTGAATGGTCCTAAAGCAACACAAATTTTGAAGGAGAGATTCACATCAGAGCAGTGAGGTTTTTGTGTGAATATTTTTTGGAAGGTTCCCCTGGTCATTCGAGTCCTTCTCTGAGGGCTGGCACAACAAGAAGTGGCATTACTGCCCGCTCAAAGTTGGGAGTTGCCGAATTGATTTGTTAATGAGAGGTGGAAGGTCAGGCCAGGAAGAGCCTTACAAGAAAAGCAGCTGATGTTTGGTGGAGTAGAGCAGACCTGTGACCTGTGTTTGAAGGGTAGGGCGCAGTCTCTGGGAGTTAATGGATTGTTTTTAATATTCAGCAAATACTCACAGGACCCTGAAAATGGCCTTAAGTGCTCTGTGCTGAGCATCAGCTGTGCATTTTAGGACACAGACTTCTCTTCTAGTCTGGGAAAGGTAACAAGCTGGCTTTTCTGGAAGGACCGGAGGAGCACTGCCCCAGAAATGTGGCACAGAGCCATGGCCTGCTGCAGAGCATCCCACCTCAGCCTTTCAGGGCCTCCTAAATGTGTGCTTTTAACATATTTGATCTGTTAGTTTTATCTTTTGCACAGTGTGCTGTGATGGCTTAAATTTCAGCTGAGGTGGGTCAGCAAGAGCAGGTTGTTCCAAAGGTGAAAGGCCACCGAAGAGCTGTTGAGCAGCTCTGTGGGGTTAAACTGAGGGATAATAAATTGAAATCTGACCTCACTCAGGCTGCGATTCAAGTGTACAGACTCCGTTTCTGAGAGGGACCCAGTCTGCTCTGAACACCTTGAGCCACAGGAGGAGGGCAACCTGGGCAAGAGCTGAGGAGCCCAGCCTGCTTTGGCCACACTTGGCACCTACGTTGGCTGCTGGGGACACCTCTGATGGGGCTCCATGAATGTCTTTCTGCAGTGATTAGTGTTGGATTCACAAGCAGCACAGGTCACACACAGGACACGCCTGTCAGGAGAAATTTGAGCACTGAGGTAGTTAACATGGAGAAATTGTACTTTTTGGGTAACTTGCACAGCTAGCAAGATGTTGTTGACATTGATGCATGAGCTAAATTCTCCTTTATATATATTCTTTTTCCTGGGCTTTCAAATAAGGGCTGGTTAAGGAATGATGTTGGGATGCATATCAGCTTGGTAATTCATTGTCATTTATTAACTTGTACCTGCAGCAGAGAGGCAGGGCGGGTGGAAACTCACAGTCCTTCCATAAGGCTCTTTACCTTTAAAGGCAAAGTCCATATAGTTAGTATTTCTTATCAGAGAATCAAGCACGTATGGTGTGAAAGGATTTGTGACTTGGACACACAAGGGGCTTATCTTCAGAGAGAAAGGTATGGCTTTTTTACTTAGGGGTAGCTAACAAGTGTTAGTTGTCCCAAGATAAAATGTAAGGACGAGGTGCTTTTGTTATTATTCTAGATAAACTTGCAAAGTCAGCCAAATGGGAAGGTAGGACTTAATTTTCTTCATTTACACTGTGATAAGTCTGCAATGCTTGACCTTTGCTGTGTTTTTCTCTCTGAATAAGTGATATTTATTACTTGACCCTAAACCATGCCTCCTTTTTTAGCATATGAAGGCAAATTCAGGCATAAAAGACATCTGAAGCTTTTCCTGAAATGTTAAGAACTTACTGGTTTTTAATACGAGGAAGAATTTTGATATAGTATCATAATAGTAGAGTAACTTAGTTTAGCAAGGACCACTGGAGGTCATCTTGGCTGATCTGCCACCCACTCAAAGTAGGGCCAACTCTGAAGTTAGATCAGGTTGCTACTCATATAATCCACTGATACTCTGAATCAGTTTGTGGCTTTTGGTTTGGTGTATTTGACTGTAAAGATGACCTCTAACTTCAGTGACATCATTATAAACTTTGCACTTTTTAAGAGGAATTCTTTGCTAGGTCTTTGCTAGTCACTTTTTGCCAGTGACCTAATGAGGTCAAGATGAGTTCTAGAGGTTTCAGCTTGTTAGTTTCTTTTTTCTAGTTGCAGATGAAAGATCCCTTTTGAAAGCTGTAGCAACATACATTTGGCAGGGTGAACCAAAAACTAGTAACATCAAACTATGAAAATGGTAAGCTTTCAGTCAAAGAGGAAGCAAGATAGAAATCAGTAGTGGCCTTTCTTAAATGTTTGGACTCACCAGTTTACTTCACAAGCTGTAACTTCAGTAATTCTACTTTGTCCTTTCCCAGCTGTTATAGATACCAGACTAAATGTTAATAAAAAAAAAAATAAAAGCAGAATAGCAAAGGAAAAAAGTAAGGGTAGTGTGGAGGTGTAGGAATTTACTCAGGCAGAAAGGCACTTTTGAAAAATTCTTTATGAACAGTGATGTTAGGAAAATGCGTACCATGAAGATTGTGGAACTGAGTGTTGTGAGTTGAATTAGAGGTTTGGTGTAACTGGGATTGCTAGGACTTGGATTCATTATTTCCTCTTTAATACAGACTGCTGTGCTGTTCCAGATTGAGACATGCGTATGGCAGAAATATTAAATTAAAAATATATTCCAGATATTAAAAATGATTTTTAATATCTTGGTTTGCTTGTTAACAGTAATTTGCTTTGATACTTTGACACAATTCATCACTAACTGCCTTCACAGATACTAATATATCCTGTATCTTAAAATGCTAACCAAAAATTGCTTTCTGGTTTACGTTTATAGCCGTCGGTCTGGCCAGTATACAATGAACCATGACTATTCCAAGAAGACCCCAGATGGAGCATCGTTTGACCGGTCAGGATCCCAGGACTCTTTGGATGAACTGTCTATGGATGACTACTGGAAAGAACTTGAAAACATCCATCAAACCAGAGGAAATAATAACGAGGAACGAGTAGCACTTGTAGTGAAAGAGCCAGATGGTAATGAAATCCATTCTTGTGAATGATCATCAGTTTGCTGATTTAGGGATTTTTCTTTAAATCTTATTTCAAGAGATGGCACCCACCAAACACACTTAAATCAGAAAGGAGGTCACTCTGCTGAACATTCACTTTGAAAATTCTGTTGCTTCTGATGCGTATCGCCAGAAACAGGCAGTGCCCTGAGAGAGAATTGTATCAGAGATAAGTAAAAGGATGGCTTTCCTTTAAATGTTTTTTGCAGAACATCAGAAAGGCGCCTGTAGTTGTAAATCAGAACAATTGAAGCTTTATTTGCAGTTTACTGTTAAACTAACTTACCCTTTCCCTCTTTGTGTATGTTGTTCATTATTGTAGCTATTGTGGATAGAAACCTCGCGCTTTAGAAGATAAGCCAATGATTAACCGGTTTAAGTTTAGTGAGTAACTTTCTACGCTTGTAACTATTGTGACTGTTCAGTTGTATTATTTTTGTTTCTCAGAAGGATCAATTATGGGGCACTCCTGAGGGAATGATCTTAGAAGAAGTTGGACAATTTCGTTATTTTTCTTGTCCTATCAGACAAAAGAGGAGTAACATACTTCATTCGACTCTTCTCTTAAAAAATATTTAACAGTGCAGTATCTCCCATTCTTACAAGAGATCCACAGTCTCAGTAAATTAAAAGGGCTAGTTTTGCATTTTGATATGGCCTCTACATGAGCAAGAAGAATGTGCTCCATTAACTTTCAAAGGGATTTACACTTCTGCCTCCCCAGGCGTTTTGAAACATCACTGCTAATTTACAAGTGCTCAGTAGCAACGTGGCCTCTGGAGAAAGCATCAAGGCTCTGAGCCTGTGTGCCAGGGAAGCAGGGCATCTGACGGAGCTGTGAGGCTTTCTCCAGAGCATCAGAACTCATGGTTCTGCAGCACATGGGCCTCTTCTCTTACCCCAGCTCACTCATGCTGCTATGCCTTCAGACTCTGCACTCCAAAACCCACTATTTCCTTTTTTATTTATGTATAGCCTTCTTCCCCCTAGTTACTGCTCTAGCCCAAGATATTGACTCTGGCATGAAGCCCCAGTGAGTCAGTTCAGTTGAGTTGATCAGCTCATGCAGATGTTGCTCTGCCCTACAACTTGCCTAATGTGCAGCACCTTGCTTGGGTATGAGTACACCTGAATGTGTGGGATGCTGCACCTGGATGATGGGCCTGCCTGGGCTGGGGCTTGCTTGAGACGCAGCTGTGCAAAGGCAAGGCAAGGAAGAGAGAAGATATACCTTGCTCACATCTGCTGTGGAGAATGGGTGTGGCCCTTCTTTCCAGCCCTAATAACAAAATCTGAGAGACTTTTGTCAGAAGCTCAGGATTTGGCTGCATGGCCGTAGCAAAATCATACTTAAAATTTTGTGGTTTTTTTCTGAACTCTGTTAGTATTCAGGTGCCCACTTGGATATGCACTGGGCACGGTAGGAAACTGCAGTCAACAGTGAAGTTGACATGCAACTTTGGAGTACTTTTCGATATCTGATAAACAGAAACCTTGCTTGAACGTTTGAGAGGGTTGTTGGCATTAAGTGCAAGCTTGGCTGCTGCAGACAGAATTTAGTGTTTGAAAGAAAGTGTCATTAGAGAGATACTGATTTCAGAAGCCAAGTTTTGCCATTGGTGACACTATTTAATAGGTTTCTCCTCTTTCATGTGTAGTGATCTGTCAATAAAGGATACCTTATCAGCTATAAGACTAAAGCAACAATTGTTTTGTGGGCTGTCAGCTGGCTGGAGACCATGTCATAAGAACTGATTAAAAAATAGCATAAAGGTGACTTCTGTAGCCTGATTTGTCCTTCATTAAATTGAGCTGGTAGAGAGCTGTAAGATTAATGTGTCAAGAAAAGTGGGCAGATCCATGTCAGTAAAGGAGCTACAAAGATTGAGGATTGAACTAAAAATTAATGAAGCAATAATGATCAGAGGCTTTCCACATGCACATTTATAGCTAGGTACAATTCTAAAATGGTGTATGATTTAATCGAAGTGATATAGACTATTATAAAGATTGCCCCATAGCAATTTGTATTGGATTAACTATTTTAAAAGCTTTGATATCATATATTAACCCTTTTGAAGCTCTTTAGAAACAATAGCTTTTTTCCAACTCATGACAGTGTAAGTAATGGTTCTTAATTGTGGATCTCTTTAGTACTTTCCCTGTGAACTGCATTGACTATATCATGTTATTAACATCCAGTCTGCTTAACAGTACTTGAAAGCCAACGTTTATGCCTTTTTCTCTTTGTCTTGCTCAGAGGGAGAACTGGAAGAAGAATGGCTGAAGGAGGCAGGTCTGTCAAATCTCTTTGGTGAGAGCTCTGGCGACTCCTTGGAAAGCATGGTGTTTCTGTCCACACTGACCCGAATGCAGAAGGCAGCAGTAGAAAAGCGAGTAGAGACTGTCACACAGACCATGAGGAAAAAAAACAAACAGCACCAGATTCCTGATGTGAGAGATATCTTCAGGCTACAAAATGATTCAAAGGGAAAAGTAAGTTGCTGTCATTTCTTTCTTCTCTCTTCTGGCAGAGAGAAGTGAAGGATGTGTAGGGGTAGGGGGAGAGGAGAGGGACACACAGACACAAAATGAGTATTTCCAGGAGATTTGTGTCTAACTTTTCACTTATTTCCAAGGGAAATTTTTACTGAATTTATGGGAAAAGCATTGGTCCAGACTTGACATCAAGCAATTTTAGTATGTAGAAAGATGTATATTGGCCTCATGTTACTTAAAGGTGATGAATAGAACAACCACTCCATGGTGAAGATATTAATCTGAATTAATTTTAACGCAGATGCAAAACTCATTACAACAATCACCCAAATTGCTATCAAAAGTCCACTTTTATCTTTGGATGGTAGTGCCCTGTGGGCATCCACAGCAGTCTGCCAGATAGGGTGCAGTACCTCTTTCTTACTGATGCTCTTGTTTCTTTTTTTTAAAAAAAAGGGTCATCAACCTAACCTCCTCTGTTTTGGCTAGGTCTTTATGCCTGTCAGCTGTGGGCTTAGACCCTGTACTGACTCCCAGAGCCTATACGTGTCATTAAACTGCGTGGGAAGTTGCTCTGACAGGTCCTGAAGGGTTCCCATTTCCTCTCATGGGGTATTGAACGGGATAGTTCCTCTCCCATGTGCAGAAAAGGGGAAGGAGGGAAATGGAGACTATGATTAGAAGTTCTCTTCTGTGGAGAAGCATATGTGCCCTCTTTGCTTTCCCAAGAGCAATGAGATCTTCAGCTGGAAGAATACTCTGACCCGATGAAAGTGCATGGCTAGCTTACCCGACCTCAGCCCCATCCCGTCTTCTGGCTGCTGTCGCTCAGCACAGTGGTAGCAGCAGTGGAGAGCGTGGCAAATTTTGAGGGGATTTAACTTCCTCCTTTCCCCAACAGCTTCCTCTCCTTCAGCAACTCTTTTCAAATTCAGCAGAGCTGAAATGTAGTGAGGGAAGTCTGTAAGCTCAAATGTACATTCTGGCAGCACAACTTCCCTTTCACTGTTCTGCTTTGCATGTGGTTGCAGAAGGGATATTAATTCCATAAAAGCTTTCTGGGATCTGATTTGGAATTGAGTACACCTAAAAATTACGAGATCTTAATAGCAAAGCAATTTAGGTAAAATATCATATAGCTTAAAGCAGTGTAATTTCCCTTTCAAGTATGTTATTTCAGTAAAGCACAAGTAATACTCATGTTCCTGTATTTAAGCTACACTTTGTAATGTTTGAAAATCATATATCACGGTGTTCAGTAGACTTCTGTGTCTCTTAAACTACATGTTTTGATATTGATGACATCAGTGAGAAGTAATGCAGACAGACAAATGATTGTAGTCATTTAAGATGTATAAAACAGAAGGTTAGAATATTCATTAGTTATAGAAATACCTGAAAAAAATCCTTCTAAACCTGTCTCCTTGACTGAAATGAAATAATACAAGTGTAGGCCCCCAAAGCTGTACTGCATTCCTTTATTGGAAGCAAGATAATTATTCAGAAATCACTGCTTATGGTTATTCATCTAATCTGTCACAGAAAGCCTGTAATGAAGTCGCTTCTATGACCTCCCTACATAACTCCTCTCAGTGTGTTGTTACTCTCCCATCACTAGAAAGCTTTTCATGCAACAAAAGAGAACTGAAGCCATCTGCAGCTGTATGAAGTCATTCCAGTTTAATAATAGCCTCTGAAAATCCTGTAACCTCCCTTCACCTGGAGGAAAGCAGGAGGAAAGGTAAAACAATAGTGTTGATGTTTTGCATCAATGCAACAATTGTGTTGATGTGTCTACTAAATTTCCTGCCATATTCCCAAAGAGAAGCTAGAGTTTTGGTACCTTGACAGCTTCCCAGTCTGCTTCTACTGAGTAAGAATTTTCTGGGCAGTTATGCTGTCTTCTTCCACCTCTCAAGATCCCTGATTTTTTAAAAAAGTAAGTATACAGATTTGTGTTGGTAGGAGAAATCTTTAAAACATTATTTTTTTTTTCTCAGGGATTATGGAGTTATGCAGTCCTTGAGTAAAATACAATTAAAAATCCAGAATGCTAAATATTGTTAATCTGAGTTGCCAAAAAGATAACAAAAATAATATGTAGGTGAAAACATTTGTGAGTATATGTATACCCATATGTATGTGTGTATAGATTTTCTATATGTTCTGAAATATTTTCTTCTATAGTAGGTGTCATCCAGTTCATGGAATGTGACAGATTTTGAGACTGGGTAGTGCAGCATTGTAGAAAGAAGATGGTTCAAATCCTTTCCTGTTTTTTTGTCTCTTTGGAGTGTCCTAGTTTTGCTGTCAGCACAGATATTAATGTCAACCTGCCCTGCAAAAGGAATGGGCTTGTTCTGTAGGGGAGGCAACCATGAAAGATTTTGCAAGACCAAGGAATCTGGACTGAGTTAGTCAAAATGTCTCCTCCAGGTTCCCTTTCCATATCCTCTCCAGTGCAAACTATGGCTTCAGGTCAAAGAATACATTTTCTTATTCTTTGCAACTGTGGAAAATTAAGTCTTACGTTCACTTCACATTTTAGGAAGAGGGGGAATGGACTTAATTACTTATTTTTTAATTACCTAGATTTCAGATCCCCTTAGACTTTGCCAAAGGGTTTTCTACTGAAACACACAGGTATGCTTCTGCATGCTCTTGAATTGCAGGAGTATGTGTTTTAATCCTGCACAGCGTCAAAGGAGTTTCTACAACCATGCGATTTTTTTTATAGGCATGCATATTTATTGTTTCTTTCTTAGGTTTGTGATGGAAGTGAACCCTCAACTGTGAGAACAAGTGGAAACAAAATTGAAGCACAAGATGAAGCAAAAGGTAATGCCAAACTTTCAACTGCACAAGCTACTCCGTAGGTCCATATTTCCAATAACTTTTCAGCAAAAGAAAATGAAATCCTTATGAGAAACCTGTTCTGACCGGCGTTGGTGTAATGTTGTAGTATTTTAAAATGTGGCTGTAGATAGTGTCCTTTGCACCATCTGGGAAACCTTATTTGTCACCAGTGATCATCTTATAATTGAGACATCTGGGAGAAGTCTCCTTTCATAGCTTATGCTTAGGTCTTTCCTGATCCTTAATTTATCCCTTCTGGTTTATCTCTGCTGTACAGTACAGGAAATGAAGCAGTATACGTAAGCTCATCAGTGCATACAAGAGAAAAAAACAAATGGACTGTAAACATCCAAAGAAAGTGAGAACTGGCTGTGTATCTAAGGAAATAGCATTCTGTATGTGTAGGACTGGCTTGTGTTCAACAGCACATGATTACACAAGAGGGGTGCAGTACCCATGGAAGACCCCTTCCTTTGCACTGACAGGTAGGACAGTACATCACAGAAGTCCTAAGCTGATTCCATAGTTTCTGTTTTGAGAGTATGAATATTGATGACTTTGACAAAGCTTTCTGATGTTCTTCATGTCCAATAATAAAAGGGTGGCTGCCCTGCATCATCTTGAAGACAAAGTTGAGGTTGCACCATGTCTGTTATACCACCATACTCATCACTGTAGAGATCAGGATATTAACTGGCAGCCATTTAAGCTTTAAGATACTGCATTGCTATTCTTCATTGTTTGTATGTTGTGGTTTTTTCTTCTTTTTGGGGACTGGATAGCACATAGCTGTTACACTGAACCCTACAGCCACTTAAATAGGCAGGCACCAGATCCAATTTCCTACTGCAAGTTACTTACCTGTAATTAAGCTACCAAATAAGCTCCTGCTCTAGTTCCAGAACTGACCAGTAGTATTCTGGAAAAATGGTTACTTTAGGATAAGACTTAGAAAACAGCAACAGACGTTACAGGATGTGCATGGAAGTTGGAAGTGAGAGAGATGAATATAAACCAGCCCTGCATTTCCAGAAGTGCTGTTAATCCTTCCCTCCCTCCCTCGCTCTCAGCAAACCTCTCTGCAGTAAAAACAGTAAAAAATTGGGACAACTGCCAGACTGCTGGTTCAGCACAAGGGAAGGAAGAGATGTGTAGTGCTTGTGTCAGTAAACTGCACTGTAGGATTCAGAGCTGGAAAATTACAAAGCAATTATTATAGAGTTTTTATCACATCTGGTTCTTTTTTTCCAGTGGCCCTGATGAGCCCTTAAGAAATGGGAAGTTGTGAAAGGCAAATCCCATATGCTAGCTCTCCTCAGCACAGATTGTGATGTGGATGGCAAATGCAGCCTGCTTACATCCTGATATACTTCTGCTCTTGTCTACATGCTAAAGGGGGCTCTGCTCCCAAGATTGGAACAGGAAGAAAAAATCAGTTCAATTTGCTATGAAACCATGCGAGTTTGGTGGTGTTAAAAGCACTACACCTGTGCCAGTGCTGTGCTGTGATCTTTCCTCCAGAATGATGAGCAAATTAGTGTTACACAGTGAATTAATTTAAGGCAAAAAGTAAATAATGTCTGATATTTCAGAGGTAGTAAGTATTTATGAAATCCAAATCCAATGACATTATTTTAAAATGGAAACCCCCTTTGACAGAGAAGTAGTACCAGTTTTACCTGAAAAATAGGAGTGTCATCTCAGACATTATAAAAAAAATCCAAAGCTTAAATTGAGATTTCTTAAAATTATTGGAGTGAATGACTTTGGCCCTTCTCCAAAGGTGATGACTGTTCCTAATTTGGTATTTGAATGCTGCATTCCCAAGTGTTTCTGCCAGAGTGAAGATGGTAATGGTTTGCCCTTAGAGCATACATGGGCTGTGCTCATTCCTTTCTTGCCACTCTGACACACTTTGTTTCTTGCCTAAACAATGTAAGCAAATGCAGGGACTAATAGGAAACCTTTAAGTTTTTTTGCTTTCTGCCTGACCCCACTCAAACAGAAGAGTTTAATGAGTTCCTAAGATTTTTTGTTGGTAGATGCGTATTTGAGGTATTTTGGAAGGACCCTCACCTACTGGATTTAAGTGCCTCTCTGTTTCATGTAGATAGAGAACGTGTCTACAAGAAATGAAAAGAAAATTCAGAATCATGTATTAAGCTATTGAAAGACATTATTATTTTAACAATCCATAACTAACTAAAGACGTGCAAAGCTAGGAATATCTTCAACAGCTACGAAAGAAAAAAAGTACTTCTCTTCAGATGCCTGTGAAAAGGAGTGAATAGCCGTGCTGGTTGAAACATCTCAAGAAATAAAAAGGAAAGAATAAAGCAGATGAAAAACTAAATACTTGTTAGCTTAAACAGGGGAGCAGTAAAAGTGAGTTTACTGTGGGATTGCAGTTGTCCTTCTGAACGCACGGGGTTAGCTACAAGGGAAGAAAGTTAGATAAAACCTCTGTATAAGGGCAACCTCAAAGCATAATGATCTGGCAAATGGATGAAAGAATTGTGTGCACTATGTGTAACCTGAGAGAAAAGAGCTGTAATGTTTGCTTCTTGATAGGGGAAAAGGCTGAAATGCGATTGTGTTTTTTTAATTAAAGTTTGTTTCTGTTTTTCATTTTATAGTATAAATGAGGACTATGGCCAGAGTGATGGAGTGTTAGTGAAAAGATTACAAAGTTTTTTATTTTCTGTTTAAAATCATCTATGAATTAGCATTTTAGAGAAATGCTTTGTCAGTCAAAAAAACCCTAAATCAGCCATTCTACCTTTCCAGTTATAAATTAAGATCTATTAGCATAGCTCCATCGAGGGATATTCTAGACTCTCTAGAAAAACTAGAAAATAGCAAGATTGATACTTCTGGTATTTCCATGTCCTATTTAAAAAAACCCCAAACATAACTCCTACCTCACTCCTGAAGAATTCTCATCATTTTATGTGAACCTTAAATAGCACTGTGAACCAAGGAAAGGTTACAGGACTAATGTAAAATACAATTTACACATCCTTGTCGAGCATATTTACATTTTTCTGTATCACACTTGGCGTTTCTCTCACAAAATACCGCATGCAGTTGGCAGGTTGGCAGAATGCCAAAGCTGCTTCCTCTTACAGCAGCTTCCTAGTTAGTGAATGCACAACAATAGGAGCAAGGCTATAGGATCAAGAAGAAACTCCCCACAACAGCAGCATTTCCAGACCTTTAAAATGTGCAGAGCATTACCAAGACATCTGCTTTACACAGCACCTTCATATGACCAGAGGACTGAAACAGGAGCTGCTGCCTGATTCTTTGTTAACATCAGATCCCTCCCAGGCTGGTAGGAAGTATGTAGGTCACATATAGGCCACATTAGCATGACAAAAGTCTTGAGCGGATGGGGAACTGTTTTCCTTTAGTTTGGATGCATTAAACAGTTTACATGATGTATACAGATATACACACAGGGAAGCCAAAGATCAGAGCCAGGGGTGAATTTGACCTTGGATATGTTTGGTTACTGAGTCTCATGTATCTCTTTACCGAAAGGAGCAGCTCTAGTTTCAGGATCAACTTAATCTTTAGCGTATGCCCCAGGTGTCTTTTGGGGTCTATGGAGAGTGAGCAGAAGCCACTCTGGAAAGAACAAGTGGTGAGTAACACACACAACAGGCAAAATTTGGAAATGTTTTGTTCTACTTCCCATGGCATTGCTTGGTTGTAAGCAGAGTCAGTGTTAACTCAAATCCATCTTCTCTCTGTGGGAGTGTCTCAGTTCTAGATCAACTGCATTGAAGTGGGAGTGGTTGTGTAAAGCACTGTGCCCTACCAGAGAGTGGCTGTGGTGGCTGCAGCCACTTGCCTGTCTATCAGGTCCCTTGAGTTTGGCTCTAGCACACTGAGGTCATTTTCAGGACTAATTCTGTAGAATATCAGAGACTAGTCTTGTTTTGTGTATAGTATTTCAATTAGAAGCAGATATGATTCTGAAAAAATTTATAGTTGGTGTAATTTTTTTCTTTAACTTGTTGCTTCATGTATTGTTTGGGTTGTGTGCTTGCAGTTCCACTCTTTTGCACACCACTGAAAGTATCAGTGTAGAGCAGCATTTCCCTGATGCCTTCTCTCTTAATCAGCCTATCTGCAGCCTTTCCCCTGCTTCAAGGGCAAACGTTGCTGTAGCAGTAACTATTTTCTGGGAATTTTTTTCTGACTTACCTTAGCGTAGTTATTCCAGGCCATACAAGAATTTCCCACAGTAATGTAAAGAAATTAATTTATTACGTTACACAATATTCTTCTGCCAAAGCATTACAGGCTGGGTGATGAGTGGCTTGAGGCCAGCTCTGAAGAGAAAGACTTGGGAGTGGTGGTAGATGAGAAGCTCAACATGAGCCAGCAATGTGCGCTTGCAGCCCAGAAGGCCAACTGTATCCTGGGCTGCATCAAGAGAAGCGTGGCCAGCAGGTCGAGGGAGGTGATTCTCCCCCTCTACTCTGCTCTAGCAAGGCCCCACCTGGAGTCCTGTGTCCAGTTCTGGAGCCCCCAACACAAGAGAGACATGGACCTGTTAGAATGAGTCCAGAGGGGGACACGAGGATGATCTGAGGGCTGGAGCACCTCTGCTGTGAGCCCCCAACACTGAGAGAGTTGGGGCTGTTCAGCCTGGAGAAGAGAAGGCTTCAGGGAGATCTTATAGGGGCCTTCCAGTACCTGAAGGGGCTACAGGAAAGCTGGGGAGGGACTTTTTATAAGGGCAGGTAGTGACAGAACAAGGGGAAATGGCTTTAAGCTGAAAGAGGGTAGGTTTAGATTAGATATTAGGAAGAAATTCTTCACTGTGACAGTGGTGAGACACTGGCACAGGTTGCCCAGAGAAGCTGTGGATGTCTCCTCCCTGGAGGTCTTCAAGGCCAGGCTGGATGAGGCTTTGAGCAACCTGGTCTAGTGGAAGGTGTCCCTGCTCATGGCAGGGGGATTGGAACTAGATGATCTTCAAGGTCTCTTCTAGCCCGAACCATTCTATGATTCTATGTACTGCTTATGGTTCTCCTTCTCAGCTCGTGTCCATTTCCATCCCACTTTTCCTGCACTTGTGATATGTTAGCTTTGAACAGGCTGCAGACTCCTGTGAGCAGGAGCCAGAGGCAGAATCATGGTCCTGCTGGAATGACCAGAATTGATTTGTTTATATTTTTACTGGTTTTAAGAAAGGCTGAATTTTATCACAAGTACTTGCAAGGTATTTGTAATGTCTTGTACAAGGAACCTAGTTCCGGATGTATCCTTTGAGAAGTACCACATCATAAGAGACATGGTGGAGAGATCAGAATCTTTCTCTAGCTAAATTGTCTTGATGCTTTGTACTAAATAATGTTACTTACAATATAATATTCCTCTTGCTTCTTTCTTAATCTATTTGAACTTCAGACTGAAAAGCAATGGCTGTTTTACTATGAAATTAGACTTCTTTTTCTAAACGCAGAACTGCCTCTCCCTTTTTTCTTTTGGAGGTTTTTTTTCATTTTTATTAACAAAAAATGTTCTATATTTATCTAGTGTTTGATTCCTTTAAGGAACAAAGAGAAGTAAGGCCATTGTTGTGTACTTAGACCTTCCCTTTGTCATAGAAACATGTCCAAATAGTTTTGAGGAATCTAGACTCTTCAGATTGAGATGAGAACAGGAATGTTGGGACAAAGACATGATCCGTGTACTCCCTGTTATTCTGAGATGTTAATGCTTTTGATCATAGAGGAAACACTGTCTTCTGCTTTTGAAACTTTAACAGCAGAAAGAATTGCTGGTTTGGTTGCGGGATGTTACAGTCTTTGAGGCTGGAAGTGGTTGATGACAAGAAATTTGTGATGGCAAAGCTGTTTGTCTCTGGAAGATTCTAGGAGTCTGTGGTTTTTTTTGAGGTGGACTGCTTTATCTTTTCATAATAGATAAATAGGAGAAAACCCTGTGCCTTGGCAGAATTATTAAAGAAAAACTACAAAAGATGGATCATTGTAAAAAGATAAGTTTTCAAATGACAAAAAAATGCAGAAATCAGTGAATTTGCAATTCAAGTCCATCCCTTGCACAGCATTAACTTCTACTTGGTTTTTACACTTACTTTCATGCACTTAGTGGTGCTCAGCTGTGCTTCTGTGGGTTATTAGGTTTTTTTTTACTCTTCTTTCAGGTCCAAAGTTCAGTCTTGGAATGGATAAGCAGAAGAGCCCACTTGAAGACGTGCCGTTTTCGGAGACTGACATCAATTTGGAGATCTCATTTGCAGAACAGGCAACTAATCTCAAAGACAGCTCAGTAAGCAGAATGTGCAAGGGTGGAGGGGGTGACACTCTTCTCCCGGTAGGTGTTCCCTGTTTGTTGCTCTCGTTCTATGTTTTAACTAGTGGTAGTGTTTGGGTGATATTTACCTGATAGTGGGTACATTAGATTTAGAAGAACATTGTTGGACCCAGCTTTGTGGAGATAGCTTTTCTCAAGATAACTAATTTATGGGAATAGTATTCTCAATAACATGGAAGTAACTACTTTTATGCCTATTTATGTCATTGTCTGTCTGGTATAATGCACTGTATGTAAGCAATAATGGACAGGTAATATTTAGCTGGAATAGTGGCTTAGTGGTAGTTGTATACAAACTGTGTACAACCCCTTTTCCTGTTATCTGAGGTGAGATGCTTTACATCTGCTATTGTCATTTAAATAGGGTGAATGCCTGTAGAAACCTTGGGCAGTTATCCAATGCAGGTAGATAGGTGAGGGATGAGAATGAAGAACAGAATGGTCTATGGAAGTCTAAGGACAAATGGCAAGAAATTAAGGATTAGTTTGTGCTCAGTTTTACTTTCCAACTCTTAATTAAAAAGGCTCATTCTGTATGAATCTAAGTAAATACAGAAGAGATCCTCCAAGGCATTTTGTTGTTAATCTTCAGGCATCTCTTTGAGGATCTCTCTCTACCTAACAGTTCATGAACATGCAGTTATGTATGACCTGTAAACTAATGACTGGTGTGAAAAACATCTTTTTTTTTCTAACGGTGTATGCAAACATGTCTGAGTAAACATAGTGTCTGAAGTAATAATGTTTCACAGTTCTTCAAACACTTAATTTAGATAAGGACATTTGCAGTTCTTCAAATAGTAATTATCCCATGTATCCTAGTTTAAACATTATAAACCAGACACTAATGGATATTTATAAATAGATTCTAAAGTGTTTGAGTCATGTTTCTTCAATGCAGCTTATAACAAGGAAACAATAGCTATATTCTAACTTACTTCTGTATATATGCATATATATATATACACACATAATGCATACATTAGCTATACTTTCAGCTAGGCTTATGAAGGATTTCTCAAAGACATGGCTACAGGATTTCTCCTTCATGGATGAAAGGAGTGGCAAAATGACAGGAAAAGGAGGGGAGTTACCTATTTAAAATCTTCAGTTTGCATTTGTTACACCTTAGTCATTGGCAGCTATTTTTAAACATTCATGTTTGTGCAAGTCAGTGAAACCTCAAGGCGGGAAAATTGATGATATATCTACAATGAAACCTACTATATCTATGATGAAACCTCAAGGTGGGAAACTGACTATGTATCTAAAATTGGTAAATTATGTTTATGTTTCGGTATGCGTCCCTGTAGTCATGTACCATAACCACCAATTCATCTGTGCTATCGCTGTGTTTGTACAAGATGAGGAAATAATTCTGGAGTATAATGTATCTTTCCAAGTGGAAGAAAGTCTTGCAATCTTCCTGCATCCTTCCAGTCATGCACACAGCTCATGTCAGGCACAGGCAAGAGTCTTACTTAGAAGCCTGCTGGTGAGAAATTGAGTTAAAAAGCTTTATGAGCTAGGAAGCCCTCTTAGCTCAAATCCTTATATTGGTCTCTGACTGCAGCTTCTGAGCATTTAGTGCAGTAGAAATGAGCCATAATTAAGGATCCCCCTTCCCTGAGAAGGGAACCCCTTTACTATTATTTATATGGCAGCCAAATACATTATTTTGAGTACATAAGTGCAGAGAGATTTCTATCCCAATTGTACATGTGTAGGATTGTTCATAGACAGCTGTTTCCACCACTATAAATTGCAAAAGGATACAGAAGGTGGTGGTGTCAGGAGGTGGGAGGTGGTTACAAGCAGGACAAAGCCATACTCTTCTTGGAGCTGCACAGTGAAAGCACAAGAGACAATGGACACAAGTGACTACAGGAGAAATTCTGTTTTTGCAAGGTAAAAAAATCCCCATGAGAGCATTGAGCACTGGAATGGGTGCCCACAGAGATGATTGGGAGTTTTCAAAGTTCAAATGGACAGCGCAACAAGCAACCTGATCAGACTTTGAATTTAGCCTTGCTTTGAGCAGGCAGTCGAATTAGATGACCTCCAGAAGTCATTAAGAACCTAAATCCTCCTATGATTTTAAGATCATCTGTTTTTTGACCTGTTTGGGGGATTCTCCCACTATTGAGTCAGTAACAGCAGGCTTCAGGCTTCATGATGAAACGCTGTGCCCTGAAGGAAGCACAGCCTTTGAGCTAAGTAATTCATTGTGACTTGGATTATTCACTCTGCTACAAATCTCTGCTTTCAGAATTTCAGGCTGCCGAAGGACAAAACAGGTACCACAAAGATTGGTGACCTGGCCCCTCAGGACATGAAGAAAGTCTATTCTTTAGCACTGATTGAATTAACTGCTCTCTATGACATACTTGGGACAGAATTCAAGCAGCAAAAAGCTGTAAAAATCAAAACCAAAGGTGAGTCAGTGTTCCATATTCTGAACCAAATAGGTCGGTTTTAATCCAATAAAACAAATGCACCTGGGTCTTTATGATTTTCCAGCAGAAAATTTATATTAAATAACAAAGATCCTGAGCAGCATTTAATTATACGCCTTAACTCAAGGCACACTTTAAGCAAGTTCATGCACATAACACTCCAGCTATGGGACCGTGATCTTTGTCTAAAGTTAAAACTTGTGAAAGTCACTGAGATAAACCAAGGAGTGAAGAAGGGAACTATCTTAGTAGCGTGCTGTGCAGGAAGAATTGCTTAACAGAAGTTTGTATGTGCTGATGTATTCCCTGGGAGAGCATGTGCATGTACTCTGTGTGGGTATTCTTTTCCTGCTTTTCTGAAGGTAGGTACTGTGCTACTTTTACAGTTGGACTCAATGATCTTAAAGGTCTGCTCCTACCTAAATAATTATGTGATTCTACCTGACTTTTTTGCTTTCATTGCCTTTGGCTGGAGATGCTGGGAGCCTTTGTCACCTGCTTTCCTCTTCTGTTTGGTACAGACTTTCCTGTGTCACATAGACCTTGCCCATCCAGTATTTACTCAGGCCATAATGCAATTTTTATGTGGAATGGCATCATATTAGTGGAAGATTTGGGCTGTTGCAGAGGATGTTGAGACAGCTGCAACATGTCATTTTGCTCTGCAAGCCGTTGGAGCACATATATAATCATAGTGCTTTTCTTGGAAACATAGGTCACATGGAAACCAATTTCAAGATGCTGGAAGTTTTCAGTGCTTTGTTTTCTGTACTTCTGGCTTCTGCTAAATGCTTTACAAGGGCTTGAAATGTGTTACCAGTTAATCACAAGCCTGCTTTGGCCAAAACCCTGTTGTCAAGGTTCAGTGAGTGTGATAGTGCAAGAGCTCAGTTTAAATAATTAAAAACAAGAGGGAAGGTTGAGAGATACACAACAAGGTACAATAGATTCTTCAGAATATGCTTTTCACTTTACAGTAGTAGGAAATAACTTTTGAAATGCAAAAGGCATACACAGAATCATCTGTGAGACCTTGATCCCTTAAATGGATTTTCTTCTTGCAGAAGTGCTTCTGCTTCCACTAATAAACAGAAAAAACACTTTCTTCTCTTGTATTTTGGGTCTTAGTTTTAATTGATTCTTCTTAACAGATTTATTGTTAATTGAATTTCGCTCATAGCTTTATTATCTGAATGACACACAGTTGTGAAAAACATTGAATTGATTTAAAACTTTTTTAAAAGTTAAAAAAGATGGACTACACTCATGTGTAGGAAATAGGCAATGGCATGTCACCCTTTCTGACAAACAAATCTACTTTTGCAATGTAATGCCTTCAGCGCCTTGCTGCTCTACCTGACCCTCACCTTTTCAGTCCTCAAGTGTTATTTGGCCGATTGATTCATACAGTGGTGGATCTGTTGCCGGTTCCCCTTTGTGCTTTAGTACATAAAGATGATGAATACATAATTCTTCTGGAGAATGCTGTGCTGTGTCCAGCCTTACTTTTCTGTTGACCTCCTACATTTTGTTTCTCCAACTTCATCTCAGTAGAAACTTTTATTATTGACAAGATCTTCAAGATGATAATACTATGGGGTATGGATATTGACCATATGTACAAGTCACTACATAATTTATAGGTAGACTTTTTATGCTGATAGAGATACAAGAACTCACTGATTTGGCACTGAAACTGATGTTTCTTTGACATATATCACATTCCCTCAAGGGCTGACATCTTTTTAGTAATTACAGCTGTTCTGTGCTCAATATTGGTATGGCATCATACCAAGCAGGCGTTTTTAGCTACATAAAGTGTTATATGCTGTTTCAGAAAAATTGCACATACAGCAATTACCAGTACTTCTGACAGGGAAGTTCTGTGTCAGCAAACTTTGGGTTAGTTGTTACCAGTATAGCTCTATTTTAATGGTCATTCACTTCTATTCAACTGGGTCATAAGCACGTGGGAGTCCTAAGACTAGTTTTGCATAAGGGCTAGACTAACTGAGACTAGATTCCATTTTTTAAAGTTTGCATTGCCTTAGCACTATTGTAAAGGCTATTTTTCTAACCAAGATTTTACTGTACTTTTGCTTTTTATTAACAACAACAACAACAAAAAAACAAAACACTTTTAGCAAGATGATGATCTTGCTATCCTGCCGGTGCTGTATAATGCAAAAGCACAGGGGTTGACAGCTCAAAGCTCTTCTTTCAAAACCCTAATAGAGAGAAGTGTTTAGAGTAACTCTGGGTGATAATGACATCTGTCTCATTTTAGTAGCCAAATTTCTGTATATTTCACTCCTGTCATTTGCATCTTAACTATAATAACTTGCATTGAGGGATGAAGATCTGCATTGCAGGGTCATCATCACACTCATTCTGCAAACTAGAACCACACAGATGGTTCATTTATGCAATTTGCTTCACTGTACTGCAGAATATGTAGATGGCAATTTGAAGTCAAAACAGAAGACTCCTGATTCATGGTTGAAGGAAGAGATGAATGAATCCTTTTAGTCAGAATGCTTTGTGTAATAACTTGATTGACGAAGACATTCAAACACTTTGAACAAAAATTCAATAGGTCTGAATGTATTCAATGGTTTATTGCTTCAAAAATGTGGTTGTATGCCATCATCACATGTATTGGAACAGATGTGGGTAATATCTTAGTTTCTTTTGCTTTATTCTCCAGACTCTGGCTTATTTGGTGTCCCACTGTCAGTTTTACTGGAACAGGATCAGAAGAAGGTGCCAGGAACCAAGATCCCACTGATTTTTCAAAAGGTAAATAGACACAAACAAGTCAACTTGTTACATACCTGCAAATGACAAACAAATAACATTTTGTCCTGGAGGTGTTTGCTCCCTTTTAGCACAGTTTTCAGTATATGACTGTAATTAGTCAAAGTTATTTTAACTTTCATTTGCAGCTTTACTTATTAATTCATTAAACGTGATACTTTGCTTTGTATCAGAAATATTTTGAGTTAAAGGAATAAAGTTTGGGTTTTGTTACACTGGTCTCCGTGATTTAAGCAAGTTTACTAACTAGCCCGTGGAAACTGGCAATCAGTTTAAGAACCCACTGCAGCCAAATTCCATTTCATAAAGATGGTGTAATTTCCATCCTCAGTAGGGCTGCCCTTTATTTTTTTCAGAGCAAATATTTGAAATTCCATAGAAATTCTCAATCCCTGGCTCACAGGCTGAACCTACCTTTCTAGGAACTGATTTTCTTCCTTTCAGAAGTGATTTGAGCCACAAGTATTATACATATCACACATATCACGTCGTGGTAATGGGGAAGATTATGGGAAAGATGATGGAGACCCTGGATTTACGGCCCATGCATAGCAGGTGTCATTGCATAAGAAGGGAGAGACCACGGTGTCTGGACCTGTCTGAACACGAACTGAAACTCAGTGCTGTGTCATCACTGTTTCAGTAGGTTTGGGGACCTGCTTGTTATTTTTAAAGAAACAGAAAACTCAAAGTAGTTTTGCATCACTCTCTCAAAACTACTGCTGTGTCATTCCCAGAAATTACTTCTTCAAGTTCATAAAAATACATTTCTGGGAAAGATGCTATGTAGAAAAAAAGAAATCAAATGACAAAAAGTGATTGATTGTTGTGCTATCCTAGCAAAATAGTAAGCATAGTTCTTCGGGAAGAAAAGTCTACATAAACATTTCTACCTTACAGATGTGATTTGTTTTGCAAGGTGCAGATGTCATTTGGAACACAGTTTTTCTTTGAATGAGAATATGAAAATAAAAAGTTTCCCATTCCTTCTGGGTGTTCTCTACGGCGCATGCTTTCCAAGAATATGAGATTTATATTAAGTGCAAGAAAGAACATTTTTGTGCATACTGCTTTTTATATGTACCTTGGTTATCACTGAAATGAAACAAAACAAGCTAATAGGAAGGCTACTTAATTAGAAAAAAACTTTTAATAGAAAATATACCTAGTTTCTATTTCATTAAAAATAATACATAATTTAGCCTAGTGGTTTTCCAGCTGGAGACTCTGATAATACTGATCAATGTATCTCCACCAGAAGTTTCTACTGACAGTAATTCAGATGTCTGGCCTACTAGTGAAGCCATGCAAAGCAGCCCTGATAAGAGATGAAGAGAGGATTTCCCATAGGCAGGAGCTGGTGGCCAGTGGCCACCTCTTGCTGCCTGCCAAGCTGGCAGTTGCGAGTGAGTGTGTGCAAAGGAGTCATGGCCACCAGCAGTGCCACCAGACCTTGTCTTCCCCTAGACGTGGTGATAGTGTCAAATCACACAGCATGCCCACAGCATCAGATGAGTGGGAACCACTGCTCCGGTGTAAGCCGGGTACAGTGAGAGTTGGGTGCAGCCACTTAGCACTTTTACTTTCTTTTTTTAATTATTATCTTTTTAAATACCAAGTATAGTATACCAAGATGACACCTTTAGAGCTGTTTCTGACTTTGTGGCTTTTTCTGTCTGATCTTTTTTATGGCATTTATCAGTTACATAAATACATTAGTAAGTAAACCGCCTTTAATTTCTATACCTGGAGAAAACACAACTGTGTTGCATAATCTTTCTGACTCAAGAGCTGGCACAGGAAGGTGTGTAACAGAGGCACTGCCCTAGTTAAACACTGTGAGAACCATTTGTGCTCAAATGATGTCATCAGCTTTTGACGTTTACAAATTTCTTTTGAATACTCTTAGATCTGTCCTTCAGTGAATACTTCTAGGCATATCTTTTAGAGAAACAGAATTTGTGATATGCGCTTTAAGTACTTTTACAGAGTTTCTACTGATTTATCTAAGCCACATATAGGACTGCAAATTGTTGAGTTTGTTAGAAGAATGCCAAGAAGTTTCCTTAAAGCCTAGAAGTACTCAGGTATTCTCTGGTGAAGTTGTAAAGCGTATTTGTGAGAAAGTTAGTACTGTATCTTTAATGTTACCTTAATTGTTTTTATTCAGAGACATTTTAACAAGGGTAGTAATTGGGATTTGTTTTTAAAGACAGTAATTTGGGAAAAAAAACTGCTTCAGTCTCTGAAGGAGGTCTAAAAAATACAGTTTTCTTTTTTAATAAAATAGACAAACTCTTCTTTAATAGTGTCCATAAAACAGGTAAGAGCCATATTAAAAGTTTTTTTCTACATCTACGCAACTGTGATCCATTTGTAAACTGTTTGTGTCTACTTGTTACATACGTGCATGCACAAATGCATGCATACGCACACATACGTACATAAAGGCTTCAGTATGTCAGAACTATCTGCCAGTAATTTTTAATTGGCATCTTCATTCATGCAATTTGCTTTGTGTTTGACAGCTGATTGCCCAGATAGAAGAGGTAACTCTGGAAACAGAAGGACTTCTTAGAATACCAGGAGTTGCAACAAGAGTAAAGGTAACACATTGCTCAGATTCTCAACATCCCCAAAAGCTTGCCTGCGCTTGCTGATTTTATTTTATTGTGGAAATATATTTTAATACGAGGTTATTATGAAAATTTTAAAAACCAGAAAGGAAAATCTCTTTACAAAGAAAACTGAGTCGTGTTAGTCAGGAAGCTAATGGTTTCATACGGGGTAGTTTTGGGGACAAGACTGGAGTTCGAGTTTAAAGGAGAGTCAAGGCTGTTTCAAATTCAGTTGTGCCAAAATCTCATTAATTCTTGGCATGATCTTTCCAGCCTTTTGCTTTTTCCCTGAACCAGCTTAATCATCTGAACAGCTCATACATAGTTTTCTACCCCAGGAGGAAGCTTTTCTCTGGCATTGTGCATGTATTTTAATAGCTTGACTTAACCCGTGTTACAGGGCAAGACAGCCAGCACGCACTGAAGAACCTCTCACATTTATTTTTATGAACAGCAATATAACTACTCAGCTCACTAAGCACAGTCCTGTTAGGCATGTCCGTGCTCACCAACACTTTGCAGAGTGAGTGCCAATTACATGCAAACTCTTCCCCAGTATTTGCCTTAATGCAGGGAACTAAATACACAGCATGATTCACACCAAGAGTCAATGTGTTAAAAAGATGGCCTGAACTGGCCTTAAATTCTAAACAGAAAGGACCATTTAAGTGGATTCAGCTGTCTGAAGATGTCTGCCAGCCTCTGTAGTGTAGAACTTGGTCCACCAGCTGGTTCATTAGAAACAACTGAAGGAAAGGAATATTATGGAAATTTGCTTTTTTTTTTTTTTTTTTCACAATTTTCCTCTATTCTTTATTTTTCACTTTTCATAAGTTCTGCATACTGGAATAATTTTCGATTGATTTTGTTTATTTGTTTGTTCTTTGATTTTATCAGTTTAATAACATTTCCAGTCAGGGGATCATTCACTATTTGACTTCCATTAATTTTTTTGCCTATTCATTTGCAGGAGCTGCTTCTTTGAATTAAGCAGTTATTTTTTTAGCAAAGATGTTAAGTTCCTTTACTTACTCAAATGGCAAACTTTATAGAAATACAAAGAATTTAGCATACTAGAAGACTGATATTTTATCTTAAACTTTTTTCTCCTATAGAAAAATAAAGTATTTTCCTCCCTATGTAGTTTTATAGAAAGGCACAGATAATCTCAAGAAAAAATATTTTGCTATTTTATTCTATAGATTTTAGGGGAGTTATAAAAAAACGGAATTGCATATATATAATACCCCATAGTTAAATATATTTACTTTAAAATCTAAACATTGGTCCACTAGGATGCATAGCTGACATTTCTGCTCTTGCCTCTCAGATAAAGCAATTCATTCTATCTTGTTGTTTAATACTGCACTTGCCATAGTGATGTGGTCTGAATGTGGCTGGATCAGCTGATGAGACACAGAGGGAGAGTGATCATCTTTAATTTCTAAAGCTTGCTTTTATTGATGAGCAAGAAATCATACACACTTGACTTTAGATGTCTGAGTTAGGATCTTGGCTCTTTTGAACTCCCTACATTATCAATGGAGATAGATCATCTGTCTGGAGAACAGTTGAGAACATCCAACTTTTAAGTCAACCTAATTGCTCACATTTTCTTTGTAAATAGATCCCTTTTCCATTTGGACAAAGTTAAATTTAATGAGAACAGTATCTCAAAAATGTATCTAATATCCACTATCCAATGTGGCCTTCTTGTTCAGATAAATAATTAAGGTTGTATTTTTCCATAGCACTTGCCCTCACTTCATCTCACATACTTTGAAAAACAAGTCCGTGTTTCTGTCCTCATTTTCTGTCTGGAAGAACTGAGGCAAGAAGAAGGGAGGGACTTGTGAGAAATGCCTCAGGGCCATCTCTGGAAGCCAAATAATAGCACTGCCATGGGAGCAGGGCAGATATGTGATAATGTCTGCTGCCAACAGTATCCCGCCCTTGCCCAGCCCCAGAGTTACGAGGTATCACTGAGACTTTCAGGGCTGTTTATTCTACTGCATGAGCTCATGTTTTGCAGTACAGTCCCCTTCCATAGAGGGCATGTTTGACATCCAGTGCTAGGCAAAGCTGTATGTGCCCAGTGGCATGGAGTTCCTTGTAGATGGCAAGACACCCAGCTATCCAGTCACACAAATCTTTTCCCTGTGTTTTAAAAAGACAACCAGCCTCACCTTAGTATATGTTTGGAAAGGAAACTGTATGTCAACATGCACAATTGCCATATGTGTTTATGGAAGTGGCCATGCATACATTACAGCAACATGCTTTGGTAGCAGTTTCAGAATTCCTATTTATATTAGCCACAACTTAATATTCTGGGGAGGGGAAGTCGTAACCCTTACATGAATTAATATGATATCTGGTTCTTACAGTATATTCCTGTCCTGGTTTAGTTAAACTATCACAATTCCATATGGCCTTGAGGCAGGCCCATGGGATTTCTTCCTATATGGTTTGGCTGTCTGCTGCCCATTACTATGTGTTTGCTTTCAGTTTTTCTGATCCCCAGTTTGGTTTTTTTGTAGCAAAAGATCAGCTGCAGCTGGAGTTAAGTGATATTTCAGGTGTCCCTTTCCCCCCCACTTTCAAAGGATGGAAAGTATTGCCATGTGTATAATGCATGACTTCCAGCAGCCAAGTGTTATTGGTGCTCTCTGTATCTACTGCCTTTCAGAGTCTTTGCCAAGAACTGGAAGCAAAATTTTATGAAGGGACTTTCAGCTGGGAAAATGTGAAGCAACACGATGCAGCAAGTCTTTTAAAACTCTTCATCCGTGAACTGCCTCAGCCACTCCTCACTGTAGAATATCTCAAAGCTTTCCAAGATGTACAGAGTGAGTAGTGTCCTTTCGGTCTCAGCTGTGAAGAATTGATTACTAGTGCAGAGAAGTGCCTCTTTGCCATAGCAGTATTTTAGCTAGTAATATTTGAAACTGAAAAACAGATTGAAAAACAACAATATGACTTCTCCTGAGAAAAGACTGTGCATATTTTTTTGCTAATGTACAAATAACATTTTCATGGAACATCTGTTTTAATAGTTTATGTATAAGATGAAAGCACACTGCCACTTTCTGCTAAGATGTTTCTGATAGTTGTTAGGAGATATAGATGGGTTATAAGGAAATAGTGTATGATGATATCAGTTTATAAACAATATTTGCTTCAAAAGAAAACAACAGCAAAGATCTAATAGTTCTGCAAAAGATCTAACAAATGGTTATTTATATTGTTTAGGGTATTTTATCCATTTACAATAGGAAAAGTTAGGGCAGAATAGTCAGAACTGTGATCACCCCTGGTCCCTTGAGATCAGCAAGTTCCTGTGAAAATGTCCTTCTTGCCAACTGGTCAGCAAGAAAGTAAACATACCAGTGGTAATTGAAAGAGAGTGGCTTGGTGATAATGCATCAGGAGTGAGAACCCACATACATTAACTCCCCAGACAGCACAGGAGTGAAAATTTCAGGAAAATCTATTCCCCCTGTCTGCAGGCAGAGTGATGGCTCATTTCTGAGGGACACTTTCAGGGAATTCCTATGGACAGGCAGACAGTCGAATATTCTTAAAAACTATGGGCTGTGTCAGTCTCTGAGTTGTGAGCTGCCTTTCAAGGCCATGAAGTTGGTGGGAGTAAGATGGTGATGCTGAGGCCTGCTAGATAGTGTTGATTTTGCAGTTCTGAGTGGCAAGTTAGAGCTGGCCAGCACGCTCTCAAATGATGCTGGCAGCAAACAGCTCCACAAGTTTCTTCCACTTACTGGATGCTGATTGGAGCCAGGAGGGTTTCTGCTTGCTGCTCCTGAGCTGTCTGCAGGCTTATGTGGTTTTACTTACCCAGAAAATATTAGGGTGCTGGGATCCAAAGCACTTTCTACATTGAGCCAAAGGATCTGATGCAAAACAGACACAGTGCTTCATAGCCTCCCATTGTTTAAGTCGTTTGCCCATATTGTTGGTTACATGTAATAAGATTAGGTGTTAGAGAAAAGGGGCCATCTTTGTGACAGTACTCTGTTTTTCCTGTTACTGTGACTAAATAGTGTGGTTAGAATTAAATATTTAAACAACTTAATTTAAGCAATTTAATTAGCTTAATTTAAGTAATTCAGACAACTAAAATTCAATTGTTATTTAGGTGGACAGAAAATCTTAAGTAATTAATTTTAATTATTTTGCAATTGTAGTTTTGCTTACTTTAGGAAAAGATTGTTTCTCATTGCTTTTTGAGCTTTGTGATACAGTGTTTTGGAACTAAATTTAAGCCTTTTAATGTATTTATTTCTAGAGCAGGTAGAGACACTTTTATTGCTACTTGTGTGTTTTAAATGGCTTTATAATTTGTCACTCATTTATTCAGAACCCTAATTTTTATTGTGGTAGAAAGTGGTCAGCAAGGTTTGTTTTTTTTTTATTTCACCAATGAACTTTTTTTTGTGGTACCTCCCACACTGATTTGGATGAATTGTATGTGAAATAGCAGTTCACTTGGAATCCCAGCAGGATGCACAAGAACAGCCTCACTGAATTTCGAAATATTGTGATAAAACTATGCCAGGTGCAGGTACCTGCTTCTTTACTTTTTGTATTTATGGCCTGATTTCATTAGGAATCTGCTGAGAAGACTTGCCAGAGCACGTCCTCTAAAGCACGACAGGAGGAAATTTATCACTAGTGACAAACGTGAGAGAGTTGGGGCTTTCTGCTGCTCAACACTGCCAGAATGTAGGAGCTCTTCTAGGGGGTGGATGAGCGTAGGGATGCACTCATCCTGCACCTTGGGTGAATGATGCACCACTGAGCAATTGGGTCAGAGGCAGAACTAACGTCACTTTTCTTTAATGATAGCTTGCCACATTTGGTACGGCGCTCACTTCTGCAGACAAGTGTTAAGCTTCTCTGCTTTTGGCTTTATCCCCACTGGTTTGCCATTGCAGCTGCTGCTGCTTATGTCGCTGGAGACCTGCTTTGTTGAGCAACACATGGTATTCATTCTGTGTGGGTGACTTGGGAGACCATGCAATTGTGAAGGCAATCAGAGAAGCTGTGAAAGCAGTTTTGAATATACCCTTTTCATATGTTGGGGCACAGGCTCAAAAAGGGAGGAACCGTTAACTAACTGTTTCTTCTTGTAACATTGCAAAATAAAGAATCACAAGACATCTAGAAAATACTGCCAGCAGACTGCTGAGTCATACAGCAACTGAATCCTAAAAGAACATTTGGAAATGTGTATCAGGAAACAAGGACCTGCCAGTCTTTTGTTGTACTATAACAATTAGCCATGTGCATGCATTCAGCATTTTGCAAGAGGTTTCCACTTTGAAGTTGTGCTTTTTGAAGAAGATGAATGACCATTTTAAAATTCTGAGGTTCATGTGCTTCACTGGCAGATCTTCCAATGAAGAAACAGCAACTGCAAGCTTTGAATCTTTTGATTCTCCTTCTACCTGAAGCAAACAGAGACACTCTGAAGGTTAGAATTGCTAATACTTTTTTCCTGCACAAATATTTTGTCTGTTTCTGTGAATCCACTGTAATGAATGCTCTTGTCTTTTAACATTTTTTTTTCATTTCAAAGTTAATGCTGAAACTAGTGATTCTTTCTTTTTTTCATATTTCACAGAACTTCAGAAAAAAACCCTTAGGACCCTGATTCCTCCCAAATGACTTTTAAGAATGTGACTTGAAATTTTTCCAGGAGATTGCAATAATAATAATCTCCCAGCAAGCGACCTTTTCTCTTACAAGTTCCATTCCTTTTTTTGCAGCAGCAATCTTTATTTCCAAAGCAAAAAATAAATAGTGTTAGAATACTGTGAATGGGAGTTTGCTTTTATGAAATGAGTTTATATCTTCATTTTTATTCCCTCATTTCTCTTTGCTGTTTGTTTCTACTCTCAGTAAGCTTGAAATTTACACTTCTTGTTGATATTTGCAGCACATTACATGGAGTCTTCCAGTTTGACCTGGTACTTTTGTGGTAAAGCTATTCGTCTTTTGCAGAATATGCTTACTATTAAAATTGCTACAATCAAAAATGAATTTTCAAGATTTGTGTAAGATGCAGAACATCTGTTACAGGCAAAAAATTGTATTAGTCTTACTGTTTAAACATGACTTTCTCTTTGATTTTATTTGCTGTGTGGAACCAGTCAGGAGGGCTCCTGAGTTGAGTTACAAGTATTTGGAATGGAATTATATTGAAGATTGTCAGTTTCTAACTGGCTACCTGTCATTCACTGTGCAATGGTTTACTCATTAATTGCTTACCTTACAGAACTAGCCACTCCATGTTTCCATAACTGTGACAGCTGCTACCTTTGTGTTCTCTTTCAATTTACAAAAAGCCAACAGTAATGTTTTCAAAAGTATCTGTGGGATGCTACTTACACACCTACATAATGAGGGTTTTGAAAAAAATCTTATTGCACAGGGCTTCGAAGTCACTTGAATGCTCTTGAAAATGTTACCCACAAAAATAACAAGAATTATTTGCTTCTTAACTTAAAGGAAACAAAATTTGCATTACAGTTCTGTGAACAAACATATCCACACTTCCTATTACTGAGTATGTTTAGTGTGCTTTTATTAGGAATGAAGAACTTTTTTTTCCAAAAATATGTAACATCATGTTTTCACTTGTAACTTTTTCATGTACAGAATTGAGCTGTAAGTTCTGCTGTTATTTCAGGTACTGCTTGAATTCCTCCAAAGGGTAATTGATCATCGAGACAAAAATAAAATGACATTAAAGAATGTTGCGATGGTGATGGCACCAAACCTTTTCACGTTTCATGGGTTTGGCTCAAAGACTATTGAACAAAGTGAGTTTGCTATGGCAGCTGGAACAGCAAATGTCATGCGCTTCATGATTCAGTACCAAAAACTTCTCTGGACAGTAAGTGAATTTTTAGGGGGAGGGGGAGGGCAGAAACCATACAGTTTGCATCTGAACAAATAAGAAATATGAACTTATTTCCATGATTTAGAGAAAGATCAGCACTATCCAGCTGGATTCTTGCTCATAGGAAACTCTTATGGGAGCAAACCAGAATCATTACATCTTATGGCAGAGTTAAACTCTGATGGTCAGAGTTTTGATATTGTGTGTACCATATGTGAACTCAAAAATAAGTCCCTGAGGGATTTTTGTATTTGGCCTATCAGTATGCATTGTTTTGAGAAATTTATTATTTTCTGCTTAGAGATATTAGCAGGAAACATCATGTTTTAGTCCATTTCCCTTTTGGTCCAAACTTCGTATTACATAAACATGTTTTGATAAAGCATGAAGTTGTGTCACGATCTCAAGCAAAGCTCTAACTTAGACAGACTGGAGAAGTTTGAGCTTTGTTGTCCATCAGCAACTTTAAACAATTTTAACCTTTGCTGCATGTGAGAAAAAGTTATTACCACCATTGTACAGATTAAGTGTTGAGTGAATTTTTTTTGGCTGAGGAAAGTAAAAACACTGCATGATTCTGCCTCTCTTCCCCTGAGAGGAATCTAACATCACAAATGGAGTGGTTTTTAAATTCTTATATTATTTGAATCTTTTACTATTATTGGAAATAAATACTAGTTCTACCTGACAACCTGTCAATTTACAGAGTTTTGATAAGTTAGTTACTTAAGGAAATTACGTAGATACTCATACTTACTACCTATATTCATCTAGATTCCCAAGTTTATTGTTAACCAAGTGAGAAAACAAAACACTGAAAGCCAGAAGAAGGAGAAAAAGGACAGAGCTATGAAGAAACTTCTGAAAAAGATGGCATATGACCGGGAAAAGCATGAGAAACAAGAGAAGACTCCTAATGACGTAAGGAAACATATATCTGAAATACTTTATTAATAAGACAATCTCTAGTGAAAAAGTGTATATAGCAGAGGGGATATCTACATTTATTTAACTGAGAATTTCAATAGATAGCAAGCATTAAAAAAAAAAAAAAAAAGCATAAAGCTAGCATTTAATCCTTCTTCCTCCTACAGGAGTTCCCAAACCACTGAATTCTTTGCCTCAATGAATCTTGTAACTATTCCCTGTAAAGTGGAACATGCTAGAGCATGCACAGCCTGCCCACCCAGAAAACCTCGAAGGATGAAACAAATGTAAAAAATTGATAAACTGCTTCTTATGCAGCTATTGTCCAAGTGTCTACTCTGAACTTACCCCTCTGTGTATAATCTGCAGTTCATTATCTCTCCATTGACTTCTGCCAGACCCATCAGTGATGTCAAGGCATAAATTTCAGTGTAACTCTCTTCACAAATTCTTTACAATGGAAAAAAAAAACCTCCTGTGGCATTATAGTGTTAGTTTTTTCCTGTAGTTTAGAAATATTTTAATTGAACTGTTACCACTGACATTTAAACTTTTCAAAAATATATCTCATGTACCTTGAAATTGCTCTTTATTTACGTTTTCAGTGAAGTTAGTAATTACAATTTTTGAAGCTCATTAGCCTATACAGTATGGCATCATAATGATAATGCATTTGAAATATGTGATTCCAAAGTTTTTTTTTAAATACATAAACAGATAACATCAAATATGCATATCGTGATAACATAATGAATGAGTATCAGATTTAGGTGGTATGAAAATACCACCTTGTGGTTTGAAGTCACAGAGAAGATTCTGGTGAATTAGAGACATCTTGTGGTAGCTTGTAAAAATGCATTAGTCTGAATGGTCTATGTGTTTCTTACCAAGTATGTGTATGGCAAACTGCTACGGAAAAGGGTTCTCATATTAAAATAAAGGCATTTTTTAAAGTTATTAAGACAAAAAATAGAATATTAATATGCTATAGTATCCCTCAAATCTACTTGGTTTGATCTTGCAAGTATGCCTTTTTTTTTTTTTTTCTTTTAAATGTGGAAGTTTTGGACAACTGCATCCAATATCTGCTGGAGGCATATTTCAATGTTCCTATTTATTTTTGTATGCCATATTTGACACACCTCTTAATATCCAATATTAATTCCCCAAGCATCACTTTGCCTTACTTTCATATATATTTATATGAAGGAATCTGTACACAGAATGAGAACTTACATACAGTTTTAAAATAAAGCTAATTAAACACTGACATTTGTTTTACTCTGTCTAATAAGAAAATAATTGTTTGAATACAATTTAGTAGAGTTATGATGAGGTAACACTTAATGCTGCCATCCCCTGTTCAGCATAGAAACAACAGCAAATATACTGAAATAGGCAAATGCTGTTGGTATTGTATTTTTTTTGTAATTCAGTGCTGTTGATCTTTTAGAATAAAATGTCTTTTTAATCCACTGGGGAGTTAGGGCTGAAGTCTCATGTAATACAGTCTTACTCAAATGTAAATGTAAAATTACTATTCAATAATTTTCTTAGAAATCCTTAGAATTCTGTGGGGATTTTCTTCAAAATTAAATGGTACAATCTTTCACAAATCCTGTGGGGATGTTCTTCAAAATTAAATGGTACAATTTTTCACAAATCCATGGTGCTTATTTGAAGCATTCTGTAATTTGGGTGCCAGAGAACATATTACTCTTAAAATCATAGTCACAAATTGACAGGACTTCATTTTGAGTGACAATTTAATACATTTTTCCAAGTAAAAAATTGTCTAATTCTTTAAGGAAAAATTGTTGTGGGCTTCCCCCCACCCCAATTTTCAATTTATATTGTTTTAATTTGAAATTGAGGTAATTTTCTGTGCAGTTCCTGAACTGCATGTCACTGTTAGATGGCAAGTGAGGTACCCAGGCTTGTGGTGAATCCCTACTCAAGTGAAAACTCTTTGAAACTTTTGAGAGCTGGTTATTTTGTGTGCAGCTGAATAAAAACAAAGTAAACTGCTATTTTGATGTGGCATCCCACATGATTAAACATAGATGGACAGAGCCTGAGTCTCATCTGTACTCTCCAGAAATACCTTGGTATCTGCATTCTTAATGGCAGTCAGCTCATTTAGATAAGATTTCATCATTTCTCTGATGAGGCCTCTCTATTAATCACATTTCCCCTTTTAAGACAAAGGTTAAATAGCATTTACTGCAAACTTTGGGCAAGATCTCTGTACAGTGCTGAGAGTGGTTAATATAAGAGGGTTCAAGAGGGTTAATTAAGCATGGTTAATATTAGAGGGCTTGTGAGGGTTAATTGCTTTTCGGGGTACCTATGCATACCCATGGCCCCAAGTCAGTGTAAGGGATTAAGTCTTTATGTTGCTGTGGAGGTGTACAATGCTCTAGCCAGGCAAAGAAAGATGCCCTCAGGACTGTGAATTTACCTACTAGGATTAGCCAGATTTATACCATCTGTCATTGTGTTCCTCTATGTTACAATTGTTCCAAAAACCCAAGCAGTCATGTTAGGAGCACAATACATTGCTACTGGGCTTATCTGCTACAGGTTAGAATAACCATTGTATCCCATAGCCGTTCTGTTTGCGTAACCCATTTGAATTTTCACAGGGTAATGTTACTGACTCTTTGCTGAATTTGTTATCCACTGCAGTGCCAGATTATTTACTGAAAAAAATTACTACCTGCTAAATACTTTCTCTTTATATAGTTTTACTGTTGTTTGTCTCAAACTATGTGAAACACTTCGCAGTTCAAAGAGATCAACTGCATCACGTTTCTTTCAGACTCTGTCTCTCGTGTAGCAAAATCCTTTTCAATACAAGTTTTTTTTCTTCATAATGCTTGTGCCCCATTCCTGCTTGGTGTCATTAGCACATTTAATAAGTATATATTATATTCTGTCATCTGAATTGTTAGTGAAAATACTGCATAGTCACTTTGTTCCTCTCTTCATCTAGCCTGATGAATATTTAAGTGTCTCATGCAAAATGGAACAGGAGAATCTGGAAGAGTTCCACCCTAGTTCCTATAGCCAAGCAGCTGTGGTTCTTTAGTGGAATATAGATTCAAGTTCCTCTGAAAATAAAGGATTTGAAAGAAGGTCATCAGAGGGATGGAACACTTCTCCTATGAAGGAAGGCTGAGTGAGTTGGGGTTGTTCAGCCTGGAGAAGAGAGGGCTCCAGGGAGACCTTATTGTCTCCTTTCAGTACTTGAAGGGGGCCTATAAGAAAGATGGGGACAAAATTTTTGGCAGGACTTGTAGTGATAGGACAAGAGGTAATGGTTTTAAACTAAAAGAGGAGAGATTTAGACTAGATGTAAGGAAGAATTTTTTTACAATGAGCGTGGTGGAACACAGGTTGCCCAGAGAGGTTGTAGAAGCCCCATCCCTGGAAACATTCACGGTAAGGCTGGATGGGGCTCTGAGCAACCTGATCTAGCTGCAGATGTCCCTGCTCACTGCAGGAGGGTTCGACTAGATGGCCTTTAAAGGTCCCTTCCAACCCAAACCATTCTGTGATTCTAAGATGAGTACCTCACAGGTGAATGCTGTGCCTGCTACAGACTATATGTTGTAGACCAGTGTATTTTTCCATCAACTAAGGATGTATCTCTTCAGAATCTTAAAGTGTGCAGGTACCTAACTCAGCCAGAGGTTTCAGTGTTGTGAAACTCATCCTGAAAGAGCCTTGCAAACTGAATAACATAGATGACCCACCCTTCAGCTTATTGCAAATCCTCTTATAGGTACTTGGCTTATATGCTGTGAGGTGGAGCCCTAACTTGCATGTTTTGAACTCTGCTGTGCAGAGAACAGGTCCTTCTGTGACTCTGCTCCTAGATGTTTTCTGGACACATTTTCTTTCCTGCCAACTTGCACAGTGGATGGGCTAGGGAATGCTCAGTATCTGTTCTCTCTGTAGCTGGGCACCATGAACATATTGTGCAGCTGAGTATAAGTTTTGTAAATGCAGGTGGCCACAGTGGCAAAATGCATTCATTAGCTGAGCTAATAACGTTTCTGTCTGGATAAACAAAGTAATTATTCTGTTTGATCTGTGACTGTAATGTCACAGCTCTGTGGAAAGTTCTTGTTCTTTCTCTCATATACTCGAAGTAGGTAGATTTTAAAATCATTTATCATATGTCTGCTGTATAGAAAAAAAAAACACTGTTACACAGCTGAAGGTAGGAAAAACTCCCTTAAAATCAACTGAGACAAAATGATACAGAACTGTATACAAAAGTGAAAACCAATTTAAATTTACCTTACTGAATTTGATGAAAGACCAGTTAGGGACATCTGTAAAGAACCATTTCATCCTTAAAAGTTTCCTTTTCTTTTGCCAAGATCCCAACAGTTTGGAAAAGAGAGAAAAGATTTCTAAGCAGGAGTTAACTTCCTAGCAGATGCCAACAGCTGTTGTTTCCATAGGTGGAGGCTTTAAAGAACAGATTCAAAAAATTTAGGGATAAATGAAGGGAGTTGCTATTTGAGATCCATTGCAAGCTTATGGATCTGTAATTCCACAATTACTATGAAGGAAATTCTCATTTTGATGATTCTTAATGCTTTAGACATAAATAGTTATTATGTCTAGTATTTTTAAATCAATAAATAATAAGTCTGGATATGTATGGTTAAAATTACTTACCATAGGTCATCACTTGTATAGGAATGAGCCTTTAGCCTTCTCAGGAAGCTGTGCTTCTGATTCTGCTCACATTTATACTTGTTCTATATTCGTTTAATTCCGATGGTTTGAGAGAAGCTATTCTAGATTCACAGGTTCTCAGATTTGTTCATTGATTATGGAAGAAGTGTTCAGCCTTACAATTGCAGTAAATAGGGGGGGAAAGAAGAGACTGAACTTCATAATCAGCCTTGACTACTAAGACTCTTACATTTCTTTTCCTATCAAAATGAGTACATTTGGGTAAATGGTAATGTAATATGAGGAGAAAAATTACCTCAAGATTGCCAGGAACAGAAATTAGGACCTTATTCACAAATAAATTATGCCTTTTGTAACTTCAAATGTCACATACTGCAAGTTGAACATAAAAACTGTCCTTTGGAGCCCTCCTTCTCTGTAGCTAATATGATTGATGTTCATCATCAAGGATTTTTGGGTTGAAATAAAATACTAATCCATTATGTAGTCAGACCTGCAGGTTGACTAGCTGAATATATTTTGGAGAATAAAAAATAGGGAGAAAAAGCTGCAGTAGTGAATATCTGTTTTAAAAGGAAATTATATTTAAAAAGGGAATCATTTAAAGTAGACTGACCTGGGAATACTTTGTGATTTCTTTTTTTGGCATGAAATTCAGATTAAATGAAACTGTAAAGTTTTAGCAGGATGGTGGTGCAAGGGGGTTTCCTGGCTTCATGCATGCAGCAAGTCTTTTCCATATCCATCTCATATGCTTTTTATCATACCAAAATGTGTTCTTAATATAGTAGTAATTGTTATTGTTATTCTTAACATCTTAGAAAAATAATTAAGCACTACTGTTCTTTAGAACTAAAGTTTTCCCTGCTGTTAAAAAGATTTGAAGGTCTGATGTAATTTACTGAATTACTGTGTAGTTATTTTTCTGCAGCGTAGTAGATAGTAGTTAAGTACAGAGCACTGTACGAAGTTACTTATTCCATACTGTATTTTGAGAAGCTCATCAAAGGCAGCTGCTAGCAGCTTTGTTCCAACACCGTTATTGCATTGCAGGCTGATGTTCCTCAGGGAGTGATACGGGTGCAAGCGCCTCATCTTTCCAAAGTTTCCATGGCAATACAGCTGACAGAAGAACTGAAAGCCGGTGATATAGTAGCCAGGTTTCTCAGCCAGAAAAGGTACAAATATGCTTTTGTTTTATCATTTTGAGAGAAGTGGCTTTTCATATGTTACATCAAGAAAAAAGTTTTAAAATACTTTTAAATCCAGGTGAGTTCGTGAACTTTTGGGCTGAATTTAGCCACTAGAATACACACTTGAGAATTAACTTAATGCTCCTAACGTCATTAAAGCTCATAAAGCCTCCAGGAATACAGGAGTGTCATTAGTAAAAAAAAATGCTACTTAATCTGATGGGTCAGGAATACTTTTGTAAATTTCTGGGGAGAAGATAGAAGAGAACTATGAGAAAATAAGTCTAGGAAACAAAGGAATGAGGAAAAGAGAAAGAAAATATTTTGTAACAAAATGCATTTATATATAGCAACAGGATAGGTATAGGGACATAATTATGTGCAATTGTTGTGTATATGCAGTGATTTAGAAGGAAAGCTACATTTCAGTCATCCAAATCCATTTCGAAAGGGAAAAGTTTTAATGAAGTTTTTACATTACTTTTATATATGTATATGAGCAAAGTAAGAAATCAGAACAGACTTAGGAAAAAAAAAAAATAACCCACGAGTGGATCATGTATAACTATTCATGCTGAAGCAATAACATGGTATACTAGTTGAGATTAGTAAGCTGCTTTTTCCTAAGTGCTGTTTTTAGAGGTTTACACTTTTGATAGAAAGTTATTTTCTGACTGTGCCTTAGCATATATTATCACAATTAAGCAGTTAGAATAATAGAATCCCTTTGTAATATGGGGACTTTATTCTTCCACTGTCTGTTTTTTACTTCTTTTAGTTGCAGCAAAATTAAAAACAGCAAGAATGTGGTTTCTTCCATGCAAACATAAGGCTTTTTCACAATTATGAAGCATTTGAAGGGAACACTTATTTTTGCAACAGCAGTGAAAGAAAAATCAGAGGGTAAATATTAGGCTGCTTGCTAATAACAATGCAATTCTTTTCTAAACCCCACAGTTTCTTCACATCTATCATATTTTACATTTTCTATAGTGTATTGTTCACTTGCAGGACTATTCATTTGCACTAGTATGCAAGGGTATTCTCGTTCACTTACAGTATCAGAAGATGAGTATAAACATGAAGGGTTTATGACAGGTAAACTGCTGATCTTAATTAGTGTAATTTCTTCCAGACATATCTTGAGTGGCTGGTGTGCAAGCTGTTTCACAATACTGTTATTCATTGTGTTTTGTTCTTGACAGTGGAAATGTCCAAACACTCAAGAAAGAAGAGGTCTTTCTTTATGAAATAGGAGGAAATATTGGTAAGAATGGCTTCTGAACAACTTTTGATAGAATAGGATTCCTTGGCACGATGTCCATGGGCTTCATTGTGGTTGCATTTTTATTCATGTCCCTAGTTCTCCCTGACACAAAGGCAGTTAACCTTGAGGAGAATGAAGGAGAGGTGTTGGTGTGATCATCATATTAGTAGTATCTTATTATCTCTCCCAGAGAAAGACGGCAGCTGTAACAGGTGTTCCTAATACATATGGACAGTGAAGAAGTACAGAAAGGTTGCATAGGAAGGTGCTTGAAGTTCATCTTACTCCTCTCTTTGTATGGAGGCATAATAGGTGAACTTACAGAGGTGCTTGAAGTTCATCTTACTCATCTCTTTGTATTAAGGCATAATACGTGAACTTACAGTCCTTCATGCTCCGCATTTGAGCACTGCTTGCAGGTTCCTTTGGGGAAAAAAACGCTCAACGAGAAATGACCTAGTGATAAAATTTTCCAGCAGTTAGTCTCTCCTGCTGTGTGTTCCAGACCCTCTTGATTAAAGCAAATAGCAGATCAGCAAAGTTAACACCAAAGGATAATTTTGAACACAGTTCTGAAATTTTCTTCATTGAATGCAAAAGTATTTTTGCATCGGAAATCAGTTTCTAATCACAGGATTTTTCATATGCTCAGCAAAAAAAAAAGGAAAAGAGAGAACTAGAAAACAATATTGGATTGGATTTACATTTACTTTTTTATTAGCTGTGACCTGTTAAACTTTATTTGAAGTCATAAAATTCTGTGAATGCCCAGTACTTCCGTACTCTGCAAGTTTAAATCCTGTATGTAAATTGCCACTTCTAGCATTTTTCCTTTTACCTAATCACTATTTTAAGTCAATTATTTTTGTGTGTCTAAACCAAAATACTTAAAGTAAGTTAAAAATAACACTTTCCTATGTTCCCTACAACAGATATGTTTCAGTTTTTGTATGAAGTCTGATGACAAAAAAGAAGTTACTAAGATAGCTGAATGCCAGGTTAATGTATTATATGTTCTCTTGTATATCCAATATGTACATATATTTGCTATGCTTGTTAAAGCAGGTTGTGATCCCAGATGTGATCCTTTTTTAAAGAAATATCTTGTTTGTTGTACAGAGATGTAATCATTGTAGAAAAAAGTTTTTGTAACAGAATTGCAGTGAAACTGGAACAGCCTGTTGTCACTTTAAACATGTGACAGAAATTTTATGTCTCTTAGCTAGTTGCAGATTTGTTTTAATTTTTTTGTTTTGTTATGAAATAGGATAGAAAGCTTAGATGTTTCCTCTGTCTGAATGGTTTATTTCTAGACAATTTCAACTTTAATCGGCCCTTACAAATACTAGTCCTTATTAATACTCTCAGTTGAGATAAGAGAAACTCCCTGACTTTAACCTGCTGTGCAGGTTTAAGTAAACCAACTCTCCGGATCTTTGCCATTCTCTTTCTGCCCAATGTAACTGACTCATGTAGAGGGACCTCAAAGGGAGAATCACAGAATCACAGAATATTAGGGATTGGAAGGGACCTCGAAAGATCATCTAGTCCAATCCCCCTGCTGGAGCAGGAACACCTAGATGAGTTCGCACAGGAAGGCGTCCAGGCGGGTCTTGAATGTCTCCAGAGAAGGAGACTCCACAACCTCCCTGGGCAGCCTGTTCCAGTGCTCTGTCACCCTCACAGTAAAGAAGTTCTTTCTCAAATTTAAGTGGAACCTCCTGTGTTCCAGCTTACACCCATTGCCCCTTGTCCTATCATTGGTCATCACTGCAAAGAGCCTGGCCCCATCCTCCTCACACTCACCATTCAAATATTTATAAACATTAATCAGGTCCCCCCTCAGTCTCCTCTTCTCCAAGCTAAAGAGCCCCAGCTCCCTCAGCCTTTCCTCATAAGGGAGATGTTCCACTCCCTTAATCATTTTGGTGGCTCTTCGCTGGACTCTCTCAAGCAGCTCCCTGTCCTTCTTGAACTGTGGGGCCCAGAACTGGACACAATATTCCAGATGTGGCCTCACCAGGGCAGAGTAAAGGGGAAGAAGAACCTCTCTTGACCTACTGACTACACCCCTTCTAATGCACCCCAGGATGCCATTGGCCTTCCTGGCCACAAGGGCACAGTGCTGGCTCATGGTCATCCTGCTGTCCACCAGGACTCCCAGATCCCTTTCCCCTTCACTGCTCTCTAGGAGATCATTTCCTAACCTATACTGGAACCTGGGGTTGTTCCTGCCCAGGTGCAACACCCTACACTTGCCCTTATTATATTTCATCAAGTTTTTCCCTGCCCAGCTCTCCAGCCTGTCCAGGTCTCTCTGGATGGCAGCACAGCCTTCTGGAGTGTCAGCCACTCCTCCCAGCTTGGTATCATCAGCAAACTTGCTGACAGTGCATTCAATTCCCTCATCCAGGTCATTGATGAATATATTGAATAATACTGGTCCTAGTACTGACCCCTGAGGGACTCCACTAGACACAGGTCTCCAACTAGACTCCGCCCCATTGACCACTACTCTCTGGCTTCTTCCCACCAGCCAGTTAATAATCCATCTCACTACCTGCTCATCTAATCCACACTTCCTCAATTTATCAGCGAGGATGCTGTGGGAGACCGTGTCAAATGCTTTGCTGAAATCAAGATAGACCACATCCACTGCTCTACCATCATCCAGCCACCTGGTCGTGTTTTCATAAAAGTCTAGAAGGTTGGTCAAGCATGAGTTCCCCTTGGTGAAGCCGTGCTGACTGCCCCTAATGACCCTCTTAGCCTTGCTATGCCTAGAGATGGCACCAAGGATAAGTCGTTCCATCACCTTTCCAGGGATGGAGGTGAGGCTGACCGGTCTGTAGTTACCCGGGTCCTCCTTCTTGCCCTTTTTGAAGCCTGCAGTGACATTTGCCTTCCTCCAGCCCTCAGGCACCTCTCCCGTTCCCCACGACTTAGCAAAGATGATGGAGAGTGGTCTAGCAATGACCTCAGCCAGCTCCCTCAACACTCGTGGGTGCATCCCATCTGGACCCATAGATTTATGGATGTCCAGGTTGCTTAATTGGTCCCTGACCCAATCCTCATCAACTGAGGCAATCTCCTCCATTGTCCTGTCTCCATCTGGGGTCTCCAGGGTACAGAGCTCCTCAAGACAGCTTCCGGCAGAGTAGACAGAGGCAAAGAAGGCATTCAATAGCTCTGCCTTCTCTGTATCCTCTGTCACCAGGGTACCCCCCTCATTCTGCAGTGGGCCTACATTGCCTCTGACGCTGGCTTTATCTGCCATGTATTTGAAGAAGCTCTTCCTGTTGTCCTTGACCCCTCTGGCAAGATCTAATTCTAAGGAGGCCTTGGCTTTCCTAGTTGCCTCCCTACATCCTCTGACAATATCCTTATATTCCTCCCAAGTAGCCAGCCCCTCCTTCCATGATTTGTAAACTCTCCTCTTCCACTTAAGTTTGGCCAGCAGTTCCCTGCTTAACCAAGCAGGTCTCCTGGCTCCCTTCCCTGACTTCCTACATATTGGAATGCTTTGATCTTGAGCCCAGAAGAAGCTGTCCCTGAATGCTAACCAGCTGTCTTGGGCCCCTTTACCTTCAAGTAATCTGTCCCATGGAATTTCCCCTAACAATTGCTTGAAGAGGCCAAAGTTGGCCCTCCTGAAGTCCAGGGTAGCAATCTTACTTGTAATTCTGCTTATGCCACATGAGATTCGGAACTTCACCATCTCATGATCACTGCAGCCCAGGCAGTCCTCAACCTTCACAGCCTCAACCAGACCCTCCTTGTTAGTGAGGATCAGATCCAGCGTCACTCCCCTCCTGGTTGGTTCATCCACCATTTGCATCAGGAAGTTATCATCGATGCACTGGAGGAACCTCCTGGATTGGGGGTGGCTGGCCGAAGACTCGACAGGATTATGGTATGCTCATGCTAATAATTGTAACATGTGCAATGCTGCAATCCTGTCCCCTAGCAGATGAAGCTGCTGAAGTCTCCATGTGTTTTTTGAGTATCACCAAATGGGACTTCTGACATTGCTTCCTGACTGGGACTGGATATGAACATGGCAAACCACTGTCTGGGCGCTCTCACTGCCTGAACATATTGCACTGTGTAGAGAAGAGGGCCTATTTCAGCAGTGTGGGTGGTACAGGTCATGTAGGTTGGGATAAAATTCCTGGAAGGAAGGACAGTCTTCCACCTGGCAAGGAGAGCAGATGGAGTGGGAACAGATGGAGACAGGGCCTGGTTGAGCAGAGTGTCTTGCGTTCTTGCCTGCTCTGCGCAGGGAGTCCAGAGAACTGGCAGAAAAACCCAGCTACAGTGTCACACCTTTGCTCATCTCCTGCTTCAGCAGCACATGTGCTTGAAATGTCTGTCTGGCACATGAGCCATCTACCCCAACCACTTGCACAGTGGAGTAGGAGGGGGGCTGTGATATAGAGCTGCAAATGCATGAGATAATGCTTTGACTGTGGGGGAATGGGAAGAGTACACAGGTCTTGCTGGCTCAGCTTATGCTATTTTCATCATAAATTAATTGATTGTAACACACCAAGTACACTGTACTGTTTTTCCCTCCTAGGAGAGTAACCATTACAAGTGCTATGCAGAACTGCTGTACAAAAGGAGCAGCATAGGGAGTAACACCTTCTTAGCAAGGACTTGCTCAAACTTCCCACTTAAGACGGGGGAAAATAACCTGAAATTTTAATGGGCTTCTATGCAAATGTGAACCTAGTGGTTTGGATTTGACCACAAGAGGACCAGGGCATTGCTCCTTTTTTCCTAAACCTTCTCAAAGAGGAACTCCCATGTGTGTGGTCTGTGTGGAGAATCTGACCTAGAACATGCCACAGAGGTGGCACAGCCCCTTCCTTCTTTCTCTCTCCCCTTTTCTCCCCAAGACATGGCAAAGGTAAGACCACTTTGAGGTTTTAGCTTTGTTGTCTTTTGTTTAATACCATAGAGAGGGTTTGAAAACCTAAATGGAATAAAACAGCAACAGGAGCTTTGAAAATTATTTCCTTTCTTTTTTGGTTCTGAGGTAACCACATCCCTCTTTTGTTTCTAGGAGAACGCTGCCTTGATGATGAAACCTACATGAAGGACCTATACCAGCTCAACCCAAATGCTGAGTGGGTTATAAAATCTAAGCAGAGCTAAGCTCAAAACTAATGGCAAAATAACAACCTGTGGACTTACTTTGTAAGGCTGAATGTTTCAAAGGGGTAGTGTGTCCTTTCAGCATTTGACTGTGTTATATGTATTAATAGAACCTTATCCAGTTTAAAAAAAAAAAAGTGATGGAAACCCAGCAGCAATTACCAGTAAATTTTCAGTTTTACTCACAGCAGAATTTTTGAGATAGCACAGTTTTTCCACTTATGTTTGCAATGAGAATAAGTACCTTAAATATTTTAATGGCACTAATCTACCTCCCATGTGGTAGGTCTTATTTCAGAAGAATTTATTTTTCAAACAGATGTTTAACCTCTTTTATATTAGAGATTTACAATCTGTGTGTGTAGAATTGTGTGTTCATATAGGTCTTTACAGTGCTAGTACACTGGAGAACCAAATCCTGATCAGCACTTCTGAACGGTACAGTATTAAAAATACCTAAACCCAGTCATATGAATTTCCCAAGTAAGTGTGAAATTCACAGGAAAAAACTGCAATGCAATATACTTTGTCTTTGGAAGTTCTAATTTTGTTCACTTTCTAGGTAAAGTTTGATGAAAGCTATTTAAAAACAACTGTGAAAATGCTTTCTATGCAGCTTTTGCTAGATCTTTTAAATGTATTTTTAATTCTTATTTCAGTTGATTGTATTCTTAAGATTATTAAAAAAAAGAAAAAAAAAGAAAAAAAGTAAAGACTATATGACAAGGTGAGTAATTTTTAAAGCTCACCACTCTTGGCAGTGTCCTTTCTGGAATACTGTCATGCACTAGAAAGACCTTTAGGTTTTTTAGCAATGATATGCAGCCGTGTTACATACACTGATAGATTGCATTTTGTAAACTGCCAAAACCTGCCAATTACTAGCACAATAAAAACTTTCAGAAGGAATAAAATAACTGTGGAGGGAAACTGTAGTCTAAATTTCATAAGTAGCAAACCACCAGACCTTTTACTCAAAATCAGTGCAAAGGTTTACTGTGGAGTTCACATAGGATTTTTGGATATTGTCTACCATCAGCTTTATATCTGGTCTATCCTGGATGAAACTAGAAATCAAGTTCTGATTTCTCTTACACTGATAGATGCTGTCTAATCCAGTTAGAAAATGAATAGTCCAACAGTGAACTATGGCAAATCCTTCTCTTTGCAAGGAAGGACTGAAAGCTCCCCATGGAATTCACTGATAATGAATTAAAGACTGACATGGCTTGTTGCAGCACAAGAAGCTGCAGACTGGATCTCCAGAACCCCAGTCCCACAGCAACACTTTGGGCTCACTAATTTGTGTACCACTTTACAATTTATTTGTAAACTAGCTCAGCCATGCTTAAGTGCTCACACCTGCGTGCTGACTACCTGAAATAACTACTGTGAAATTATATCCTTGGAGTGAAATATTTTCTTTCAGTGCACACACAGAATTATATTGACCTCATAGGGAATATTCTGCATACAATCAGGGACTGAATTACATTTTTTCACATGATCAAGGCTGATTAAAGGAATAAAGGGCCTTTCTGCTGAGCTTTGGATACAGGCCCCGACTGTGTTGTTCCCAAAGTAACCACTGGAACTCTCCATTTTATGTATAAGCAATGAAATAGTACTCTGAAAGGTCATAGAAAAATTAGATATCTACTGATTAGTTATCCACAGCATACGAACAATTCTGGGGGCATGACTTTTTTGGTTTTTGGTTTTTTTTTAAAGTCAAAGGCTGTCTTCATATGGAAAGGAAGCACTGAAGGATTCTCAAAAAGCAGGATGAATAACATAGGAAATGGTTCTAATGTGACTGTACTGCCCTTGAAGCTCCATCTAGTTGGGTACCCCTACGTGGTATAGCACCGTGCCACTATGGGTGAACCCTGCCAAACACTTTTCTTAACAGAACAAACCACCCTCCCTGTTCTTTAAATGTGAGGAGTAGAGAAGAAAACCAGTACCATGCATAGGTAAATATTTATGAATCTAATGTAATAAATATAAGGGGGTTTTTTCATGTAATACAAAAATAATGTGTGTTTTCATAATACATTACAGTTCTGTAAAACATTACTTGTTACTGGAACTCTAGATGTTATTTTAATCAGGAGCAAAGAGCAGATGATAGGAACAGCTGTACAGTTTCAGTATAAAATTACAACTGCCCTGTGGCTATGATCTCTTAAATAACTTTGTTTCTGGTTTAGTGCCATTATCTTTTTTTAATTTAAAAAGCTCTTTTATAATTAAATGTTGTTTTTTCTGGCTTCTTTTTTCATTTGAATTCTTATATTTGTATGTAAAACATATACAATTGACACTAAATGGTGATTACTTTTTAATTTCACACTTTATATCTTTGTAGATAGTTCGCAGTTTTGTGTATGAAAAGAGACGCTGATAAGTTAGAGTCTTGCAACATGAATGCCTGCTGGAAAAGGAAATACGGGCTAGAAGTTTAAAACTTTGCTGTAATCACAGTGCACCTTAGCTAAATCCATAGTACAACACTTACTCAATATATGCGAGGGAACAGCGACCCTCGCAGCGTTTATTGAAAATACTGCCTCTTAATTCCTCATAATTAAAGAATTAAATAGGGCACACGGGTGCAGTCCAAAACGCATTCAGGTAATCTGGTAAGAATCTTTTATAATTAAGACGACAACTGCTTATTTGGGGCAATTTGACAGCCGATCATTGTTTGGCTGATGACTTGGGAAACACATCCACAGGTTTTTTTCCCCCAGCTGACAGGTAACTGATTTAACACTTAGTGTGCCACCCCCTGCGGGCAGAGCGCCAGACGCATCCCCGCCGCTCTGCCTGCGCTGCAGGGCTGGGATCGGGGGGAAGGAAGGAGTGGGGAAGCAGGCGGTAGCCCCTCGTACCAATGTCTGCATGTTGTCGAGCATCTAAGGATGGTTTTGTGCTCAAAAATCATCTGCCAGTGTATATTTGGGGGGGTGGGGGGCTGGGTGGAGGTGGGATGGTGAGAGGATCCACAATGCTTGTGTAATGTTGACATCTTTCTCGCGCTTCCTGTCCTCTTCAAAGTCCAAAGAGTTTGCACTCATTTTCTGTAGCCTCCTGTACTGCCCTACCTTGCGTGAAGTGCACATGCCATCCCTGGATATCCATGGGTGCTAAGAAGAAAGCTGTCATCCCAAGCACCTGCCCCCTGCGTGAGCAGGCAGCAGCATGGCAGGTTGTTCTAGCATTGCAGGTGAACACACAGCGTGTGTGAGTGTGCTGGTGAGGTTTTACAAAAGTGTTAGGGAGCAGGAAGGTGAATGGGGTTGGATGGGTGGAAGTGTTGGCTGAGTTTCCTTCAAGCCTTTCAGTATGCGTTGGCATGCCTGAGATGAATTCAAGGGGTAAGGAGATGTGTTTTTATCCAGTGAGCACCGACAGAGGAGGAAATGTTTGAGAAAGGCCTCCTTGAAACTTTTTCCAGCCCATTTTTTCCTTTGTTAGATATTCCTCTTAAAAGCAATGGAAAAGCAATAAAATACGCTCTTTTACTCAGGATTAAGAATTAAATTACAGCAGAAAAATAACTTGATGGAAGATTTGCTAAATGAATTATTTCCTCTTTGTCACACCTAAATATATCTGAGGATTAGACTTCTATTGTGCTTCTATTTTTAAAAGGTTGCAGCCATTCAAAAATAATAAAATGTGTATGCACTAATCTTACAGCAATATTTATAATAATTGTGTTTTGTGCAGAGCAATGTTTATGAGATCTTCAAACCACTGTTTGTGTTTGCACACAGACCACATCTGAGGCAGGTAAGTACTTATCATCCCATTAACAGATGAGAAAAGTGTTCATAAATGGCTTGCCTACAGCTAGAAGGGGTGAAATCAATCTGATTTGTAGAAACCAATTATAATCCTCCAAAAGATGTTTTTAAAATCTGCTATATTGCTAAAAACAGAGGTATGGCAATCACAAATTACATTTCAGGAGACTGTTTAATAAATACAATACTGTGGTTTTTAGCCTGGTTTCCAAAGGAAAGGTGTCAGGGGTAATCCCGCTGCCTGTGCGTCTTCCCCTAATTACTGTTGAATCTGTTGGCAGACTCAATCATTTTTGGCAAATGGAGTGGGGGGAGGGAATGTCTCAAAAATAATTAAGTTTCTACGAGCTTTATAAAACTAGGCAATTGGCAGGGAGACAAGAGGCAGTGTGAGTGCTTTGATCAAAGGGAAGATGACAGCATGAACTCAGCCTTTATCACGTGCTACTTCACTAGATCAGGCCCTGCAGGTCAGTCGGTTGTGCGTGTGTTTCCCATGGGATTTCTTGTGTCTCCAGAGTGGTGAAACTGCTGCCTGGTTATTGCGTGAATGTGTGCTTGCTGCCCGGTGTCATTCATGGCCCATTTGGGAGGAGCGGAGTGTCAGTCCTACAGCACACACGTCTTTATTGCCGTCCCGGAAAGCTGCTTTCTGTGTGTGGAATCCCCATGGGGTGGCACGGGCAGCCAGGCCGTTGTGGCCTAACTCCACTGTCCCCGCTGCAGCTACACTTCCTCCCTTTGCTTCCTCCCTTCTTCGCTTCCCCCTCCCTTCTTCGCTTCCCCCTCCCTTCTTCGCTTCCCCCTCCCTTCTTCACTTCCCCCTCCCTTCTTCGCTTCCTCCTCCCTTCTTTGCTTCCTCCCTTCTTCGCTTCCTCCTCCTCCCTTCTTCGCTTCCTCCCTTCTTCGCTTCCTCCTTCTCCCTTCGCTTCCTCCCTTCTTCGCTTCCTCCCTTCTTCGCTTCCTCCCTTCTTCCCTTCCTCCCTTTGCCCGTCCGTTCTGCGGCGGCGGCCGTGGCGGCAGCAGGTGGCGGTGCCGCGCCGTGTCGGCAGGGAGAACAGTGCTGTAACCATCTCTGTCATACAGTGCTCGCACCGTCTGCATCTGGCCCGTACCAGCGGTCCGTTTTGTCTTCCTGTCTGCTTTCATGCCATCCATCCTGTCAGCTGCACTGAGACCTCTTCGACTCCCTAAATTCATGTATTCAAGTGTTTTTCCCACACCTGCTGATAGTTGTGCAGAACATAACTCGTTTCTCTGGGAGATGGCACATCAGTCGGGTACAACTTCAGTGTCCAGTTGTCTGGCCACAGTGACACTGTGAGGACAGAAAGCTCGGCAGAGCAGAACATCACAAGCTTGCATCAGTTCCTGGAGTATCCCTTGCAGGTTATCAACACACAGATGTATGACTTGCTCCAAATGACCCAGAATAAATGAGGGAACACATAATTGCTTGGAAATGTTTGATCCTTGACTGGGGTTCCAAACCCTGGGCTGCACTGGATTAGCAACTGGAAACTGGTTTCTTGCTTATTCACTTTTTCCCCTAATCTGAAAAGAGTTGTTTGATTTAAATCTTGCCTTCTGGTTTTGGATTAGTCTGAAATTTAACATGTCTAACCTAATCTAGTGGTCTTAATTATATTCTGGTATGTTCCCACATGCTGCTCTGTATGTTAAAAGGTGAATGAGCTCCCAAGCCCTTGTTCTGGATACTCCTTCTTTGCTACAGTCTGCCAGAAGTGGTCTTTTTAAATAAAACTGGTTCAGCCTGCACAAAATGGGTTTCTTTCAGCAGGAACAAGAGCCTGAGTAGGCGAAATGGTGTTGGGGCTCTCCTTGTAGGGCTTTGTGTTTCTGTGAAAGACAGAGCTGAGGTGGCCATCTCAGTATCCCAGTCTGCCTCCTTCTGTGCATTGGTCTCATACTTACTCAGTACAGTGTTTTGCTTCTGTGACTGTAAAATCTAGGATGCAGACAGGTAACATCCATCTAGGATGATGTTTTTGTTTAAAACACTTGATCTGGAGATAAGCAGCATTTTGTGGGATATGATAAGGGTGAAACATTACTGTGCAGTCTTGGAGTCCTGACAAAAATATCTGCTGGTGCTTTTAATGAGCCATTGTGAACCAAAAAAAAAAAAAAAAAATTTTAAAAAATGTTTGGAGTTTAGCAATGAGAGAACAGACAATTCTGACGTGGCTAGGAGTTCAGATATATGAAAATTATGATAAAAACAGCACAATTAGAATAATTTTTCTGTATTACCACAATGTGGGTGTTTTGGGGTATGTATAGAATACATATAATTACAATACTCTCCTCTTCATTTTTTTCCAAAGAATTTCTAAGTTGCTTATATCAAATCTCTTTGGATCATTATAAGAGTACTTGCTAAGCCAGTGACAGACTGTTGGTAAAGCTAGTAAAGAAGTATTTTTATTTTTTTTCTGACAAGACACCTGTGGCTGTGGCACAGTGTAGTGGGTCTGGCTGGGATGGAGTTGATTTTCCCCGTGGCAGCCCTCAGAGTGCTGTGTTTTGTATTTGGTGGCTCGAGGGGTGTTGATAACACAGCAGTGTTTTGGTTACTGGTGAGCAGTGCTAGCACAGCACCAAGGCTGTCCCTCCAACATTTCCCCCAGTAGGCTGGGAGGGGGGAAGGTCTTGGGAGGGGACACAGCCAGGACAGCTGACCCAAACGGACCAAAGGGATATTCCATACCATATGACGTATGCTCAGAAATAAAGCAAGGAGAACAGAGGGGGAAGGGGGGGCATTCGTTACTTCCGTTTGTCCTCCGGGAACCGCAACGCGTATGAAGCCCTGCTTCCCAGGAAGTGGCCAGACATCGCCTGCTGATGGGAAGTAGAGAGTAAATATTTTGTTCTTTTGCTTCTGCGTGCGCAGCTTTGCTTTGCTTCTATTAAACTGCTTTTGTCTCGATCCACGAGTTTGTTTTTTTTGTGTTCCATCTTATTTTCTCCCCTCCCCATCTTGCTGAGGAGGGGGGTGATAGAGTGGGCTTTGGTGGGCACCCAGTATCTAGCCAGGGTCAACCCACCACACACAGTAAATTCTAAAAACACTTATTTTGTTCTAAGCAAAACTAAATTAGCACATAAACAGTACAACTAAACTGCATAATTAGGCATGCTGATTATGGCAGGACTGGTATCCCAGGTCTGTCTATTAGGTGTTGTCTCACAACTCTGTGTACTGGTGAGATGTTCTTAAGGTTACAAAACAATTTCCTAAAGATTCCATTAAGAAATGCTGAGTGTGGGCAATACTGATTACAGTGGCTGTTCTTCATTTGTTTCTGCCTTTACTTTAGGTAATTTTAGCCCTCCCACTCTTTTATAAAGCCCTTTAGAAATATTCGAGCAGTTAGTGAGACAGAGACAAAAGGTAAAGGTCTGCCCTGTGTGATGTTTTAGTCTGTGCCACTGTGCTCCACCTACAGTGTGCACAGAAGAAAAGGCCAGAAATAATATTAGTCTGTGTAACCTCAGGAGGCATAACTGATGGTTCAGATTCAATCGCTGTGAATGCAGTTTGAGACTTTTATTTGTTGCTTCATATTTAACACTGAATTTAATTCTGTCATTTGTTCATCAGTCAGTCATGAGGTCACCAGTGTCACAAGGTCTGTTTGGAGCCCTCTGCAGTTTGTTTCTTTAAAACATTTAATAATTCAATATCTGCAACCAACCTTATAACTTCATTCATTTATCCCCACCTGAGATTAGGTGTGTATTGAACAGTGTGGGCCCGAGTGCTACACTGGTGACCTTCCTGCAATGAGACTGTGCATTCCTACCTTTTCTTTCTCATCTTTTAAACTTGTTTATCCATGCAAGCACCTTTTTTTTTTTTTTTCTTTTCCTTCCCCCCAATGTCAACTTAACTTCTTAATTAAAATTTTTGATGGCTGTTTTTATTTTTGCAGTCTTCCTTATCCACATGCTTATGAAATTCCTCAAAAACTCCAATACATTAATGAGTCCTGACTTTATAAAAGAACTGTGTTATCGTCAGTAATGGATTAGTACAGTTAACAATTCAGCCGTGTCATACTTCAAGTTCTGTTTAATTGGTGTTTGAAGACCATCTGGTGCTGGTAACTAGCCAGCATTAATTTTCTCAGTTTGTGTTACAACTTTTTACTGAAATTCAACTTGAGACAGTTCTTCCAGAGTCACTCGTGTAAGTCCTAAAGAGGGAATATAGATGCAGAAAATTCATTTAGTTGTTGTGGTCTTCTATGATCATCCATCTACACATTAATTATTGGTCATAAAAACTTCTGTCAGACCTCCTACTCCTGAGAAAAGAGTGACTGGTTTTATGGCCTTTTAACAAATTGTTCCTCAAAACATTGTTTTTGGGGGTTTTTCTTGGTTTGGGTTTTTTTTTGGCCTGCTCTCTATAATCTTACATAAAATATGACTCTGTGTGTGTGTTTCTTTTAGGATTTTTTTTCTGTTGTTTTTTTCCTACATGGACATGGCTTTGAATTGTTAAATAATACCTTTTGGTAGAGTGATTAAATAGCAAAATGATTAAATACCAATTCAGTGAGCCTCCACTGTAGTGTTTTTGCCACTTGCAAGCACTTTAACTGTTAGCTTATATCTTTGGGTGTTTTGTTGGGGTTTTTTTGTTTGTTTTTAAATAGCTTTTTTTTTAAATAAAATGTGTCACTTAAAGAAGATGCAATTGTGTGAGATGAGGGAAGGTACTGTTGCTTTTTCTGCAGTTTGGTATGTTCAGGGTGTGGCAGAATGAATCTCTGCAGGGTTTGGAACCAGATGCTGCCCGTTCCTCAGAACCAAGTCAGGAATTGCTTTGCCTCTTGTGCATGTCCTGAATAGTTGTTCTATGAGGCAATTATTTGTGCTTAAATATGTAGCTCCATATCTTATACAGCACATATGCACCCTATATAGGGATAGTTGGCATCTTTCATTGTTCGGCTTGCAGCCTCTGTGATCTCTGAGCCTCTTTCAGTATGTTACCCTTGCTGTTGTGTTTCTGGTTGGTTCCTTGTACCACATTCTTCTTTTCTCTGCCTAGGACTTGAGTCCATTGGGAATCTGTGTTTCTCATAGGGAATCTGTTATTTGTCTGCATGTGCATGTCTCACTCCCTTGTATCTATTACTGTTCTGCAGCCTATCAGTCCCTACCCTCAGATGTCTGATATACCTGTCACAGTAATATTCTGAATCAAATTTATGTGTGTGTGTGTATGTGTGTATGTGTATGTATATATATATGTTAAGACTTTTAATCATCTTTATTTTTTAATTTGTTCAGTCTCCTGTTAAATGGCACTCTTCTGCTTCACTCTTTCACTTGCCTTTATTTGGAATTATGGAGCCTTTTTGCAGGTGACATGTATTTCTGAAGAGTGTGCTCTTCTGCATCTGCCTTTGATTTAAAATTCCTCTCTAACTATAAAAGTTGTAGCAACATGGTTCTGTATTGGATTAGGTGAAGGATATATATTTTTTTGTACAAATTTCCTCTCTTCCTTCTGTTCTAAAAATTTCTTCGGATGCTGCAGGTTCCACAGCTTCTCTACCACTTCTGCACCACTGCAATGGTAGGAGCATTTCAGAGAACACCAGTACTGATGTTGTGGCCTTTAACTTCCTACGTAGTTGTCTACTCTATTGTGCAGGCATACCATAAAAACAGATCCTCTCCCCTCATATCTTTCTTCATAGCTTGTGAAGTCAGCTATTTTTAACCCATTAGGTCAGCCAGTACCTAGGGATCCCTAACATCAGATATGAGTGGTTTCAGTGGTAGTTCACACTATGGCCTGCTCCTCTCCTAACAGCTAGGATTGCTGTCCTGACCTCATTTAAGGAATCACTTTTGTTTTCATTAACTTTGTGATCTCCCACCATGAAACTTCTTGCTACATCAGCTCCAGCATGGAGAAAGAAAAGCACAAGGATCATTAACAGTGCTATCAGTGCATCTCTCTGCCTGCAAGTTCCTCTCTTCATCAAAGAAATGTGTTTTTTTTGTCTCTGTGCACATCACTTGGCCACAGGGCAGACAATTATATGTGTGACAGTCATGCAGATGTCTGGGAAACCTCTTATGTCTGGATTGACTTCCGTCAGCATTTTGTTTTATGTGATGTCCGGCTGCTCTGTGTCAGTAGATCTATTCAGTTTCTTCTTCCTTTCCTTCGCCACTTCTTTGCGATCAGTGGGGCTGCAGTAGTGGTGACTTCATGTGTTGTTGTTATCGTTCAGCTGAAGACTGAACACCTCAGGTGGACTCTGTCAGTTTCTAGCACCTGGACAGGCATAGAGCTGTCATGGCACACAAGCTGCTGCTTATCTGAATTCTTTGGTCTTGGACAGGTTGAACCAGTGAAGTTGCTGATGCTGTCACTGTAGGATTGCCCTGGAACCACGCTTTATGTCTTGCTTAGCCTCAGCAGAGCCCTGGGGTCCTTGAAGAATGGCTGTTATTATTGTTGTCTTCTCCCTTCTGCAGTGTACAGGGTGTGTGTTTTGAGGCTTCTGCCATGATTAGCATTTTGAATATTGTTTGTAGGATCAGCAGTGTCGCTGTTACACTATGTAGTACACAGTAAAGGGAGTTAAAGAGTGTCCAAATCCCTGTGGAGTTTACCTTTGAATGCTGCATTAATAAATATATATATATGTAAATTTTGCTTCAACCATGTCAGTGCAGCTCTGACTTCTATTCTCTTCTAACACCTTCCCTGTAGTGTGCTATTCAAAGGATATGATTGCCACCTGTGGGCTGCTCAGCTTTTCTTTACCTTTTAAATATTTTTCTTTTAAGCTTTGCAGCCAGTCTCTGTTGGACTCCTTGCTGTAGTAGGTCCCCCTTCACAAAAGCACATCAATTCTTTCATGGAATTCAGGTAAAGAAAAGGTGTCTGGGGCTCTGACACCATAGCAACCCGACAGTTTATGTCAAGGTATGCTTTGGGAAACCAAGGCAGAAGGAGCTGTGCTCTCTAGATAGCATTGTATACTTCCTGTGCTTAATGGTTAGCAAGGGAGTTTATTTTTTTCCCCTGCCACCCTGCTATGTCTTGTTGGACTGTTGGCATTCTTGTCATGGTGTTGCTCTGACACTTGTCCTTTGGTTTGTGACAATTTGATTGTTACTTATTACTAAAAAAAAAATAAATCTTGATAAATGCAACATTTTCCCTTCTTGAACTGTTTGAATCCTTTGTGTGTCCCCCATTCAGAAAAGGTTTTTCTTTCCCAACTGATTGTTTTCTCTCTTTTTCCTTCTTCCACCCCTTTGTCATCTTCCATGCTGTCCATCCATGCTGTTCCAGCATCCCAGTGACCTTGAAGGCAGCCACACCCTGTGAAGAGGTCTTCATTATAGCTCCATAGTTAAGCTTCTGCAGACACTCAGTATATTCAGGCTCACAGAGGCTGCAAACCACAAGCAGTCCTGTGCCTTTAGTTTTGTCTCTTCATTCTCCTAAATGATAATCCAAAAACCTGCTTAGAAATTCTAGACTGCTGTAATTACCCAGTCTTTCTCAAATCCTTCTTCATCTGTGTGACACTTCCCACAAGTGCCATTCATTTCTAAATGAAACAGCATAGGTACAAATGATCTTTTCTTGAGCTATTAATTTATTTCTCCTCTGACCTTTTGTATCACTTTTAAGTATTTATGGTGTCAGGAATGCCTTTGCTCACCACTTTTCAGTGCTGCTTTTATCTGCTTTTGGCTTAATTTAGTTTAATTGGTCCCCTATCAATGCACCTCCTGTCTACCTTCTGGCAAGGGAGTGTGAGAACAAGAAAGAGTGATTTTTAGTGTTGGGTACAGGTAATAATCTCAGAAGTTATGGTAATGGCCAGGTCTTCAATACAGAGCCCTATTTTTACCCTTATGTTTAGTGTAGAAATCTTTTTTTATCTGGAAATGTGCAGCAATTTCAGAAGACTGAGGGCAATTTGATGCAATGTTCAGAGAAAATTATTAAATCTATTTCTGAAGTAGAGATCCCTGCAAATGTACCCTAATACAGCATTTCCTTGTGTCGCTTCCCCCCGGGAACAGATTGTTGTTATTGCCCTTCAAATTGTCCTCAGAGTGTGGCTAGCTGCCTTTGAAAAAAATAGAAGTTGATTACTCTTATATCAGAAGAACAGAAAATGCGAAGTAAGCAGAATTATCAGCCTGATTGTCTCCGGGGTCTCATTGAAGTTTATTAAGGAACAGAAGGGCCAGTTCTAACTTTTATGGGCCAGTTTTTCTTAGGAATTTAGTATACTGTGTGCTACCTTCCTTATACCAGATGTGTTACACTGGAAACTTGTTTCTGAGTGTGTGCTTCATCCCTGTTTTCCCTACCAAGAGCAAGATCCCAGCTGCTCATTAAACAATGATAGTGAGAGACTGATTGGCAAGTAGTCAATTAATTACTTTTTGCAGCAATTAACTTAACAGCAATTAGCACCTTTTTTTTTCTTTTCTTTTTCCTCCTTGCATTTAGCAAATTATTTGGCGTAATTTGCTAAAATATTTTGACAAGAAAGTTCAAACTATATATTAATTTGCTTTTATTGTTGGCATTTGGAAAATACTTCCTTTTTGTATCATATTGGAGTGTGTTTGGGAGCTGGAGGCAACTAACTGGTCAAGCAGTTTCCAAAGAGACACATGAGCACATTTTTAAATGGTTACTTTTTCAAAAGGTCTGTGCCCTTATCTCTAAAGCTACGCTTTGATGTTTGTTTTTCCCATTCTAACAAAATCTATTAAAAGCAAATAAAAACCAAACCACCTACCTGTATTGATCAAATATCAATTCTACCCTGCAGTCCAGAAGTGTGTACTTTGAGTAGCCTGCATAGCAGAATGAATTTCTAGTTTTCTTTGCTCAGCATTGTAGAAAATAAAATGACATCTCAGTTCTGTAGGGCAGAAAAAGATTTAGACAAAGACTCATGCTGTGAAATGTAATCCAAAATGAAGTGTCCCTATTCCTTGTTTTGCGACACGGGCAGAAGGGAACATTCCGTGAAACTGAACACTGTCAAGCCAATCTCTATCAAAATCCAAAATTGAATATCTGTATAAATAAAAAGGCACTGATGGGGTAGTAAATGAAGAGAAATTGAACTGGCTTATTACATGGCTTAGTCTGAATGTTACCTTGTTCACCTGGAAGCAACAGCAGCTTGATATCAGGCCTTGTTTGCTGGGAGCTGAATGAGATCACCTCTTCAGAGAGACATGTAGAAGTTAGAAGCTGGTGTAGTTTGTTCTGGTGAGAAGGTGTCCTCTTTGCTCCCTCTGAGCCTCACAGGCAGGTAGGGTGCACCAGGCTGGCAGAACCCACAAAGAAGCGTTTTGGGATAAAAGCTTTGGGAGTTATGAAAACACCTGGGAAAGGTGGGTAAAGGTTTTCTTATGATTTCATAACCTTTCATGGGTTATGTGTGTGCCCCAATGGGAATAATTCTTTTTCTGGGAGGTGGAGACCTTCTATACAAAACTTCCATAGCTTAGGAAAAGTGTGAGGCAAGAGCAGTCTGTGAGAGTCTGCTATAAGTGCTGTGTTGAGGCTTCAGAAGAGAGCTCCTTCTGCTTGTTCAGTGGGTGTGAGCCATTGTGTAGTTGTCAGAGATACAGCTGAGTCAAGTCATCAGTGGGGGCCCATGAGTCACTTAAAAGGTTTTTACAGTGTCCTTAAACCTAACATATTGCTGATATGTCTGTGGCTGCTCTCTGAACACTGTTGGGATAGATAGAGCCTGGCTGAAGTGGTAATTCCCATAATCTAATGGTTTGCTGAAGCCTCACAGTCCAAGAAGTGAGGGGGGTTGGTAGAAATTATGAACTATATTGGCAGTGGTGTCAGGGGAAAGTTGAGAGCCAAGCGGAGTTCATAGAACCTTCAGAGCAATGTGACCTAGTTACAGTCACAGTCCTTGTAGGGCTCCTGAGCCGTGTGTCTCAGAGGGGTTGGAGAGGGACAGTGGAGGCATTGAGAACCACCAAACTCCCAAGGTTGTGGTAGAGATGGGGATGTATTCCTCAGCACATTGTAGCACTTGCAGTTTAGGTGAAAACATTATGCTCCCCCTACCCCAGCAGGGGAACACTGCTATACATCATAATATCTGAGAAGGGAAAATCATTCATGCTCTCCAATAATAAATAATATCTTGAAATAACATAATCAGTCTGTTCTTTCTTATGCATGTATATGCATGAAAAAAGGGAGATGTATGAAATGCAGACTGTATAGTGATTTGTGGCATGTTAGTAACAATTTCCAGGTCTTCATTATTAGACTGGATCAAGCAACCATAACATAGAGGATGCCATCAATAACCCTTTCTACTAGTAATGTGGTCTTGCTGCAATTGCACTGGGTTGAGTTACAGCTTTCTGGTCATGAAAAAGAGCTGAGATACAGGTTGAGATAAAAAACTTCTTTTTGCAAGGATTCCCAGACATCATCTCAGAAATGAATACAAAAGAGTCGGAGTGTTACATTTATTCAGGCTTTTAAAAGTTCCCTCATGAATGCAATATTCACCAATGTCTGACAGCTCTGCATCTTTCATGATTCTTTCAGCTCCTTAGGAGAAAAAAGGTGAGGAGGTAAGAAAAAAAAAGATCTATTCAAGTATTTAGAACTCCTTCACATAAGGATTTGTCATTTCTTTAAAGACATGAAAGCTGTGCTAGCCTTTAATTCCTCATCTGAGATGCCCTGACTTGCAGCAGGGAACATAGCAGATGTATAGTTCAATTTTTTTGTTAATATGGAGGTTCTCACCTGATGCCACCGAGCACCAGGCTGAAAATCGATCATGAAACATCTTAAAGAAGGAAGGTCAGTAAAGGATGTTTCTGATATTATATTAAGTGGAATTCCTTAGATTTAAAAGTATACTGTAAGCCAAAGCCATTGAGGAGGTTCTGCAGCATTCAAATTGCTTGTCTTTTCTTCTCGATGGAGTTGATGCTATCCTGCTAGTCTCTGTGGGTGTGGATCCATGGAGAAATTCATAATAATTTCTACTTTGTGTGTTTATGCTACAACACTGAAGTGAGACAGGTAGCCCTGTTTGCTGCTCTGTGTGTTAATTCTATTTTAGCAATTAAATATGTGATCTATAAATATATAAAGAGTTCTAGTAGCATCTGACAGTTTCCAAAAATGGGGTAGAGAGACAGTTGGAGATGAGTATGATCAAATTACTTGTACATCTGAAGTATTTAATTTTTTGTTCTACATAATTGTTCCTGTCCTTCTTCACCTGTCATGTAGCTATTTCTATAGCTAGAAATGTAAACTGTATTGAAGTGAGTTTTGTTTTGGTAATGTCTGACCCACTGTAAAATTTCTTATGTAGTGTTTGTCTTGTCTCCCTCTTACAAGATAGCAACTCTCTCCTATACACTTGCAACGTAAGATGATGTGAAGTTTTGTCTTCTGGCCACCATTCAAATTAAGTTTGCAATTTATTAATAAGAAAGTTATTTCACTTGCTCAGTAATTAAAAAAAAATATTTAAAATATAAAAGTGAAGCATTGAGAAGATATTGTTTACAGATGTATTTGCTTGTTTTCTGCTATTGAAAGATGGATCTCACTTTTTTTTTAAATGCATGTATATTTTTTCTAGTAGCAGCAGCAGTAAAAAAGCCACTACTCATTACTACCTATTACAGCAGAACAACAATCTTCCTCTTTTGAAAATAATTTAATTATTTTTAAAGTAAAATAACTGCATGTGAGGACAAATGAATTGTTCCAGATTTTTACTCCTGCACTCGTACCATCCAGAAAATAGTCTATTATTTTCCGTTATTACTTACCTGGTTCTAAGTAGCCCTTCTCCTAGACTTATGAGTATGTTTTGTTAGTCTGCAGAAATATTGAAGAAAGATAGTTAATATGATGATACTAATGCAAACTGACATACACAGAAATTTACATTAGAAAAGTGAAGGCAGGGACCTTACTGTGGGGTTATATGGCAAGCAAATCCATCTTTCACTCTGCAGCTGAATTTTCAAAATGTGAGTGGTGATTACAGTTGAATGACTTGTTTCCCAAAATGGAGCACCTCGGGAGGACTTAGTTTTTCAGGATAGCAGCACTCAGAAGAGTTTGTGTGGCTCATTTGTTTGCTTTTTATTAATCAGCACTTGTTGTTGTGCCCCAAGCTGGGCATCTAGAGATAATCATAGTCTTCAGTTGCTTATGAAAAACTTTATGTACTCTTGGATCCATGAATAAAGCAGTGGATTTTGTTGTGTATCTTCAGTGACAGAAAGAGGAAATATCATTTTGATCCTGGAATACAAATCTCCCCCATATTGTGAGGGAATAAAGGAGGTTAATGTACCCAGAATGCCAATCCACTCTATAACCTTTATCTCCCTCCAATTCCCACCCAAGGAGGACAGCTTTCCAGTTGAGCAGCCCAGGAGACTTACCTGGGGTCCCTGGCTGAGGGGAATGACAAGAGTGTGCCAGTGGTGGCACTGGTAGAGGCTCTCTAGAGGGCAGGTCAATGACCCTTTGCCCTTCTTCCCCTCCTTCTGAAAGGGCAAAACAGTATTTTACTTTCTTTAGTAATTAAGAACAGGAGAATGGTCTAGCAACTGCTGTCAGGGGAGGAAGAAACCAGACTGCACTTCTTGCAGGAGGGAAAGATGCTCCCCCACGCTGCACCCCGCAGCACAGTTCAGTCCTAATCTGTTTTCTGATGCTTCCTGAGAAAGAAACACTGTGACAAGCTTAACATGTGCTGTTCATACCGTACTTATGCCTTTGTCAGCTGGCGTTGCTTTAAACAAGTTCTTGGAATGAAATCGAGGGATTGAATAGAGTGTCTGGTAGTGAACTGAAAGAAGACAATTTAGAAATGCAGTAATGAAATGGTTGCTGCTGACTGGAGTGTTTCTCACAGTGAATTACCTCAAATATATTTGCCTCTTCTGATTCTACAGTGTTTCCTCTAATTACATCATTGCCGCGAAGGGACAGTAGTTCTCCATCAGCTTGTTCAAATTAGGTCTAGAGACAGCATGACAAAATATTGTCTCCCTTATAGTGAAAGAAGCCAACTAGAAAAACACCAGTTCCTTAATGCAATTGCTTATTACCCACAAGGAGAATGATTTTATCTATATTGCTACAATGGTTGACTCTTCCACGCACTTGTTTCTCCAGTCGCATTAAATGGGCTTCAAGGCAAGAGAGTGAGTGATGAATATTTATTCTGTTTATTAGTTTGAAACAGCACTACCTATAAGCAGATCAGCAAGAGACTGACTGACAATATGTATATGTCAAACTGCTGTGAAAAATGAAGAGCATGCACGTCTGCTGAATAAGTTCTGGTTCATTGCTGTAGACAAGGATGTCTGCTTTTGAGGGAAGGAGCATGAGAGAAGAGAGGGCCTGAATTTGATTTAATTCATATTGTTTTTTAAGCTGACATCACTCCGTACTGTGCAAGCATAAGAGGGTTTGCAGTGTATGTAGGCCTTGCGCAGCAGTGTGCTTGAAGAACTTGTGCAGCTGATGACAGTGTGCTCATTGCAGTGTTGGCAGTGGTCCAGGAAGGAGAAATGATACACAACATCCCCCACAGTAGCAACCCCCTGAAAATCTCTGGCTAGATCATCTCTTTGATGAGACATGGTGGGTTTTGGAGGTGTACCTGGGCTGCATCCAATCTGGTACTAATAGCAGCAGTAGCTGGTAACGTGGATGCTGTGTGTGTAGGGGATCGCAGCTGAGTATGTGTAGTCCACACTGAGACCTCTCTGTGCTGTTCACTGCTGTCTCTATGTGTCATGGCTGGAGCTGATGCACCATTAGTGACTTCCAGCTTTGCAGGGCAGTTGTAGATCACACGGCACTTTCTTTAGAGGCCAATAGGCAAGGTAATGCCAGTGGAAAATACTCTTGAGGAGAAAAGAAAGTGATTAGACCACTACAGCTCATTTTTATTTTCTAGATCTATGGCACCCCTTGAGCTCCAGGTGAGTTGTTTTTGGACAAGGGACTACTGAAAGCAGGGATGGGTTTTCCATAAAGGATGGAACAGTTGCTGATAGGTTTAGATAAACCTCTGCCTGCACTAGAATTAAAGCAGTAACACTGCTGTGGCTTTCTATATAGCTTTACTGGTTCTTAGCATCACTTATTTCCTGTGGATACAGCAAATTAATACATGAATTTCCTTTAGTGCCCAAGCTATTCTAATTGTAACTGGAATAAACCCAGAACTGAAAGTCTTTTAGGCTGGGGGCTCTGAAAGATGTGATTAATCCTGGATATATTCCAGTACCTGTATTCCAGTATACTACTTACTGGCCTGCATTAAGTTTCTGCAAAACTGAAGTTCTGCAAAAATTTCTGCATAAAGGTGATGAAAGATAAGGGGAGTGCTCAGTATATTGTACTCAGAAAAGTAATACATTTTATAAAAAAATCTTTAAACATTTTAAAATATCAAGACCCAGACCGAGGAACTTAATTCACTCACAGTATTTGGAAATCCTGTTCTCCCTCATTTAACAGGAAAGAACCTTGCTGAGTAGCCTGTTGCATCTGGATTCATGTGCCTTTTTTAGGCAAGGAAGACAAAGCAAATCTTAATTGCAAACTCAGAGAGCACATTTAAAAAGAAGATGTGTTCAAAGGTCCTAATTTTAGTGGTTTAGATATCTACAATTTCATTCCAGCAGGCAGAATTCCCATGGTGGCTGCTGTTTAAAGAAATGCTTTCTTAAAGTGTTCTCTGCTGCCATTCAGTGTTGCCTCCTGCTCTGTGTCCTGTTCCCTCGCCTGCTTGCCTTTCCAGTGTCTCTTTTTTAGTCTCAGTTGTTGAGTAAGGACCTGCCACAGAAAACATTGGCCACATTCAAAAATCTTTATGAGAAGCATTGCCTTTAGGCAGCTTTTCCTACGACCAAGGCAGAATTTGCACTGTGTTGCTGATGTTGTTGCTAAGAGTGTGCTGCAATGTGTTCTCAGCTGGCCGTCATCCTACAAACCTGCAGTTCCCCACGTTTAGCATCAACCACCATTAATACTTAATAGAAATATTTAAAAAGTAATAGTTGTTGTAAAGCACTGATAATTCTTAAACCCTTCATGTGCTTGTCACCTGCACTGGGGAGAGGCAAGACCCCATGCAGTGCAGAATTATTTCTCAATCACAGAACACTTCCTTTATTATTGCTATTGCTGTGCAGGGCCAATTTATATGAAGCTGCTCCAGAGCTCCCCAGAAATGTCTGAGGAAAATCTGTCTTTGATAGATCTATACAAAGTTCTTGAACATGTTATCCTAAAAACCACAACAGAGTCTTACTGATTTTTGATGGAAATTAGAATAGAGGGAACTGAAGGCAGAAGTTTCAAAGGAGAAACAGCTAAGATAGAATGGTGTACTTATTGCATTGGATAGCTTCATTTTCTGGCTTTTATGAGTTTGCCATAGGCATGCTGCTTGTAGTAAGCCCAAATTATGACTGTTGATTATTAATAGAAAAATGGATGAGTTAATATTCCTAAAACATCTTAAAGATAAGTATTTAATAAATGCTATATTTTATTAATAGTTTGTATTAAAAACTTGTCAGTCGTCCCCAAAATTAGACTGCTGTTTTAAGACTTTCAGTTCTGGTTATATATTTATTTATTTTTAAGCTGGTGTAAAGTACTAGATGCTGGCTTCCGTTGTTATTGCCACCATTATGTTTAAATTACACAGCCACTGAAATAGGTTTACACTAGTGAAATACTTGGAGTAGGTTGCAGAGCAGTTGATAAGTCTTCCATCCCTTTTGGGTGGATCTTGGTTTGAGCATCCTTCATTAAGAGGCTGAATGCTTTCTTGACTGATGGCAGTGTGTTAGTTTTTAAATGGTTACTTTGCAATTGCAAATCGATGTCCCTTTCTAAGCACCGAATTGGAGGCAGATCAGTATGACTCAACCATATTTGCACTGCTGTAAAAACATGTACAGACACAGTGCTCCAATAATTTTATGACCTTCTCTGTAAATGGATACAGTGTGCTAGGTGGTTGAGATCTTTAAGAATGGCCACGGCTTAGCTAATGTATGCATTAACAGCAATACTCAAATGTATTTTCTCCACAAGTTCCTTTTCATTACACTGGAAAATGAGCTTTAGTTGCTTTGGTTGCACGACTTGATAAAGCTAGATATGCTTCTTGCACTTCCGTTTAGAGGAGGAAAAAAAACATTAGACTGGCTAATGAAATAGAGAGAGAAACATGGTCATTAGCTGGAGTGGTGGTTGGCTCCTGAGCCAACTCTTCCACGGTAAGGAAGCATTTGATGCTCTTAGGAGACTGGCTTATTTCAGTGGGTAATGGTTCTGTTTATTGAGTTTGCGCAAATGCATTTGATTTAGTCAATTTAGGCTCTGCATTTAAGCAAATTACAAGTTAGAACTTGATCAGTGAGAGGTAAATTAGTTTGAATGCATATAAAAGGATCTTGCTGAGGGTAAATTTACAGTCAAACCATTACATGGAAATCATAATGTGCAGTACATGTCAGGTTTGATAAATGAAGCAGGACTGTAAAATTGCCCTTATCTTGAAGTGTGCTTGCGTTTGGCCAGCTACAGAGCTGAAGTGCTGTTATGTCTGCCGTCTTGAACTGGCTCAGGAGAGAGAAATCTCTCCAAAGTTGAAATTATTGAATTAAAAAGGATGATTTAAAGAATCCTTGCAAGCAAGTAAACTACCCAGCTCTTCTACCCAACTCTTCTTCCTCTGCTAAACCACTCACCTCTTCTTCCTCTGCTCCCTGGTCTCCCCCCCGGTGCGACACTTGTCAAGTATGGGCACAAAGGGAAAGGCATTGGCACAGAAGAAACCTTGTGCACAAACACAAATGGGGAATTACTGGGCAGGCCATCAGTCTGCAAATAGGAGAGGATGAACTAGGTGGCCTCTTCGAGCCCTTTCTACTGTGTGGTGGATTTTTTGATTGTTTGGCAGTTTTTTTGCTGCAACACTATTCCCTCTAGAGCTAGGCCTATCCACATCTCTTCCAAGGGTATCCTCCATGGTACAGAAAAGGACTTATTTTGCTTTGTTGATTTCCCCAAATCAGCCACATAAGAAGTGGTAGAAAAACTCAGGTAGCCAAACAGTGTTTGGTTTTGTAATTAAGAATTGAAAACATTAGAAAATATAGTGTCTCTGTGAAGAAAAAAACCTGTTGTTGTTACTAAGGTGACTAATTGTAGATTATCAGTGCAAAATAATAACTATCAATCAAAACTGTTAGTTCTTATATACCACAAACCAGGATATTACAAAGATGTCACACCACAAAGTGAAAGAAAAAATGGTTTATTAAAACCAACATGGAAAAGAGGAATGCCAGTAAAATGAGAAATTTTTTTAACGTCAAAGATGTTTGGCAGGTGGAACAGAAAATGGTCCATGGACTAGGCAGCTAAATGGTAAACTTAATTCTCCATCTGTTATAGCACTTTTAACAGTTCCTGAGTAGTTACAACATCCAGTGACTTTTATGGAATCACATTTTAGAGACTTCACAGCCCAATGTGCCACTGCCAACTGGTGTTTGAGAGTGCACTACTACTGCAGTTACGTATATAAAACGTATTTGAGGCTTTAAGGCTTATAATAGCATATGCCTTAGACAATGTATGCAAAGATGTGATTGTGCATTGTGGCCATGCTTGCCTTAGTCTTGCACTGAATGTATTGGCATCTTGCATACCTGGCCTTAGAGCTATGATATGGATGAACATTGAGCTTACTGTACTTAAGTGCTTTACTGGAGTATCTTTCTTATGAGGAAAGGCTGAGATGTGGGTTTGCTCAGCCTGGAGAAGAGAAGACTGAGAGGGGATCTTATCAATGCTTACAAATACCTAGAGGGTGAGTGTCAAGAGGATGGGGCCAGACTTTTCAGTGGTGCCCAGTGACAGGAGAAGGGACAATGGGCACAAACTGGAACACAGGAGGTTCCATCTGAAGTTGAGGAAAAACTTATTTACTTTAAGAGTGACAGAGCACTGGAATAAGCTGTCCAGAGAGGTTGTGGAGTCTCCTTCTCTGGAGATGTTCAAAACCCACCAGGATGCAATCCTGTGCAACCTGCTCTAGATGTACCTGCTTTGGCATGGTGGTTGGACTCGATGATCGCCAGAAGTTGCTTCCAACACCCACCATTCAGTGGTTCTGTGATTCTGTTTACCTCATTAGACCTTACCTTACCAGGTTTAAAGTGGCTATGTTGGATTTTGGTCATTGATGACTGCTTAATCCTTCTTTAATGTAACTGGAATGCAGCACTGCTGTCTTTAGTTTGTCTTTTCAAGTGTACTGTCAGGATACAGGGCATTTTTCCACCCCGTTATCCCTTTATAGGATGAACACTAGGCAACTTAGCAGTGTGAGAAGCAGGGTTGAATTTTCTGGCTCATAATAATTTAGAAAAAAACAAAACAACTCCAGACTGCTGTTGAAAACCTACGTGTACCCATAACCATTAGCTACTTGTTCAATAGTTGTAATTTTCAGGAAAGTAAACAGTCGAAAATATATTGAGTAGAGATTTATATTACTTTATTTCATTATTTAATTTACATGAGAAAAAGCTATAAACAAACCACTGTGAGCTATTTTGTGTCTGGCCCTGGTTCAGATTTGCAGATCAAGTACTCCCATCTGAAACAACCCTTTTCTCTGCCCTGCTATAATGGCATTCCTGACCTGCTTATTTCCTTCTCGAAGCTGTCCATTTGGCTATATGAACGCATAAGCTTGTATGTAGATATGATTTCAATGTTTTGCAGGTTGTAACCTTTTCCTTCAGTGTGCACCAGCTGTATGCAGCCTCAGATGAAAGCTGGGTTTTCTAATTTAGGGCAACCTACTGTTACAGGCAGTTTTTGTCTGGGGAGTTTGCTCTTCTGTCCAGCTGTCTGTGGGCTGGAGGAGATGCAGAACAGTATTAGCAGCAGCCTGACCTTTCAACCTTGAGATTTGCCACAAGACAGCAGTTTTGTAACAGCAGTTAGAAGTTACTTGGATTTTTTCCTACTTGCCTTAGAATCAGTGAATTCTCAACCAATTTGATCAGCTGTTCCATCCAAATTCACCCCCTTTATTTTACCTTCTATTACTTAATGGGGAGATTTGTTCAGAGTGTCAAAATGGACTGAATAGTAGCAATAATGCAGCCATTAACAGCAAGAAAGGGGCTTGAGGAAATACATATGTAAGGTTAATTTCGTAAAGTCCTGCAGCTCTGTGACAAAGATCTAAGTGGTTGTACTTGCCTATCAGGTTTACTGGGGAGTTTGTTTCTTTGTGGAAAATAAGCTAGCTAGTCATGTTTGGTATTGACCAGATCTGGAAGCTTTTCCCTAAGATGGGGTTCTGCTGTAGCCAGTCAAGTAACCCTAACGCTGGGTGCTGTAGTGAATTGCAGCAGAGCTACCAAGTCCAACTGGGAAGAAAGGTTTTACCAGTGACATGAGATGAAACAAACCATGCAGGGTGATAGCAGGCCTACCATCTGCAGTTCCTGGCATGGCCAAGAAGTTTGCTGCTGCTTGGTTGCTGGCACTGTCTGGGCATCCAGCCCGGCTGTCTCGGTTGATGGATCAGCCTCACCATTTGGATTTTGGAGCAGTAGGAGCCAGAAAGGCTCTGGAGGTGGCATTTGCAGATATGGTGAAACTGAGAGCCTGTTGTTTCCTCTGGTCATTTGAAGTAGAACCTGTAATCTGATGGATATGTCAATAACAGATTGACATGACATAATTTGTTTCCAAGCAGCAATATTTCTTTTCAGCTGAAGAGTTCCTCCCACCTCAGTTATAGGACATAGTTGTCCACAGAAGAAGCCAAGAAAAAAATAAGAGGAGCGATGACTTTCCCTCAAGCAAATTTAACATAAAATAGAATTTTTAGGAGAGAAATGAAATAGAGGTGTTGCTTGAACAGGTGCTAAATAAGAAATACTACAATAACTTGTAGTATTTACTTCTTTCCTAAATCTTCAGGTGGGGTAAACTGGTGCAAACTGTCAGTATCAGTCTATGCTGTCTTAGGCCTGTCTACACAGGCACCTCAGTGCTTAAGAAGACTCTAACTTCAAATCATGCAAAGTTGTGGAGGGGAGGACCCTGATTTATTTCACCTAACCTTCTGCCCCTGAGGGATGTGGGACCTGATTCTGCTCCGTGTGCTGTGTTACCTCAGTGCAGAGGGTTGGAGAGATGAGCGTGCATGCGCCAGTTTTTCTCTCCCAGGGAGCCCTTCCGTTGACATGACACTCAGGGAAAGAGTGAAGCCTTTGGCTGTTTAAATCAAATTCATGTTACATTACAGTACAGAATCATAATGAAGAAAACCACAGAAAAATTAGCTACTCTAGGGCCTCAACTGCCAGTCATCCCTCCTTGCTCATGCCAACTGGAAGTACTGAAGTTGCCAAAGTAAATTATGATTAAAAGGGGAGATGTCAAAGCTGATTATACAGCTTTGCAGAATATTTCGTAAGTGCTTATGTTATTATATTTCATCATACTATGTATCATAAAAGTTAGTCTGAAACTCTAGACACCTACTTTCATCATTATTGTTATTACAGAGTGTTAGATAAAGATGGGGCAGGCGGAAGGCATCAGTTTAATTTTGTACTTAAATATCCTTTTGAAAAAGAAGGAAAAAAGGATACAACTTTAGCATTAGGAAAGTTTTGTGCAGTTCTCCTCAAAATAAGTAACTCCGTAGTCAAGTGAAAATTGTGAAACTCTCAGATTTGGGCTAAAATTTCTGATGTTGGTTCCAGGGGGGAGCATGAAAAGTGTAGGAGTGCTGTAATTTTATGCTATGTTGTCCACTAATCTTGAAATGGAAAGGTGTGTTTTTTGGAGTTGAAATAGATGCATCATACCAGGAATTATCGGGACTTCAGTCACCTGAAGAAATTATTTGTACTCTTGAGTATGAAATAACAGCATAGAAATATATAGACTGAATAATTTTGGAGTTTTGTTTCAATTCTATTGCATTACACATCAGCAGTATGTTTAAGGAGTTATTTTGAAGAAAGGTCTGGATGGTTTTGTGTCTATTTATGAAGAATGAAACAGTGAAAGTGATGTTTCTTCCTAAAATCTTTTCTTTCATAAAATCTGAAGACAGCTGAAAACTGCAAGGTCTTCTTTAAAGGTTTAAAAACTGCAGTGTGGGTGGGGATAGGGATCTTTTGTGGGTCCTTAGTAGATGTGTTCTCATGAAAGGTATGGCATACACTTTTCTTGTTGGTTAGAAACAGGTCACAGAAAAATTTTACTTGCACACGCTGAGAAACCCCTCAGCAGACATTTGAGATCACCCAGAAGCCCCATAGCTGAATAAGGGAAAGCTGGAATTGGCTCCTGTTGGTTTCTATGTTAAAAGAGAGACAAAAAAAATAGTTTGGAATTTTAAGCATTTTAAATTTTTCTTGTGAATTCTAAAAAAATACTAAGCCAGCAAAATGTATTTCCCTTTATAAGCTTCTATAAAGTGCTGAAAGTATGATTTCACAGAAAGAACAAGTAAATTACTCTTTACAGAGAGTCTAAGTTGAAAAATGGTTGTATTTAAAATCAAAACCACAACTTTCTTCATGCATAGCAATTTGCCTAAAGCTAGAGATGAAGAGGGATTTGTCCCATTCAGGGTGAATGTTCATCAAAAATGCCTAAAAGTGACAGTCAACAGGGTCAATCTTAAACACAATTTTAAAAACTTGCAGATGTGAAGTTTTTAGTTTTCAAGTTTAGCAGTGAAGAGTACTTAACGTGTGCACAAAAAAAAAAAAAGGCAGTAAAAACTGTATGCAAAACATCCACCAAAATAAGGGTTTAAATACTTGTGTTCTGCAGATGTGTGTTAGTTTGTAGTCTTGAATTGGTAAATTACATCGCTTCTGGCACAGTCATCAGTGACATAATCTCTAGCAGTTTGCATATGGCTGTGAGGCTCACAACCTGCGCTTTTCAGGAAATTTTATCCATGAATGTGTTGTATGGCAAAAGGTAGTAATAGGGAGCTGGGATCATTCCCAGATGCTCTGCTGAATCTTCAAAGGCAGAAAGCTTTACTAAGGGTACTTGGTGCATCCACTCAGAGCTCTGCGAAAACAAATTAGGCAGGTTTTTCTGTTTCCTTTTAGCCTGGCTATTTGCTGAAGTAGCTGTTGTTTCAGCCTACTGAATTTATTTCCTTTAGCAGAGGACAGCAGCTGGTTGATTCTTTCCACTCGAGAGCTCAAGAAATGTAATAATGTGCAATTGTTTTATTGGTTTTGTTCTGTCCCACACATTCCTGGAAGGCCATGCGAGGGAGGAACATAAAGGCCTCTCTTTTTTTTTTTTTCTTTTTTTTTCAATTTCTTTTATGCAGAAACTCCAGTATTTGTTTCTAAGGCAAAGACATCTTTATGTCAAAGACTATTGCTGATGCAGCGCTGAGCAGAGCAGTGGCAATTTCCTGCCTCTGAGGCAAGGCGCAGCATTAACTCACGGCATTCTAGGCTCCGTTGTGTGAATTTCCCTTGTGTCTTCAAGTCAAAAAAAAAAAAAATCCAAAAACCTCACAAGCAAGTTTGGATTAAAAAAAGAATCCAACAAGCTGAATAAAACCTAGAGGCTAGAAAACATGTCTCTAAACTGCATAATGCCTGTGGGTGTAATGGGCCAAGTGGCTTGGCTGTTCTGTGTGTTGTCAGAAATTCGTGACAATAACATTAACGTCACTCTGCAGAAAAGTCTTGGGGCTTCTTTTGTTCATATTTTTCAAGAATTTTGGAAATACTCAACTGTGTTTGAGTGTTATGGCCTATTTTTCTTGAGCTGCTAAAACAATCCTGAAATATTATAGGGATGAGAATAGGTAAATACAAGGGGCATAAAAAGAATAAAATAGAAAACCATAAATATTTTACAGTGTGTTTGTTAGTAGCACTAGAATGCAGAAGGGACATATAAGACAGTACATGGCCCATAATTAGGCTTTTTCAGAGACAAATGCATGCTTTACTAATTCTTAGCACTTTGAATGGGCATAATATTGCACAGCCATTAACTCTTAACATTAAAAGGCCAGTTGCAAATGAAAACTAGCATACTTGCTGAAATCAGTTACTTCAGGGCTTCACTGCAGCTAGTTGTTTCTTTTTTCTTCAGGTGTATCTGATGAATGTTAGACTCCCCAAATCATTAGAGTGGCAATATACATATTTATTACCATCTCCTTAATGTAGTTTCCTGGTGTAAAGGTGTTTTTTCCCATGGCGGTTTAGGGAACTGTTGTATGCCAAAGAGGCCTTTGTGAATACAAAGCACTCCTGCAGGAGGTCTCCATCAGCACAAATTTTGCAGCTAGACTTTTTTTAGTTATGACAGAAATTCTGAAAAAGTGTATTTAAGGCTCCTGACGGGCAGAGAAAAAAAAATTTAAAACCCTTTTCTTTTAATTGTGTGGTTGTGCCACCTTACTGCTAGGTTGTTTTATTTTTCTGTTGTTTTTCTCTTTTGTAGAGGTAGTTAAACAGTAAATGTTTTGCATGTCCAAGCAAAACCTATGCAAAAGTAGAGTTTAACAATTTGAAACAATCCATAGAAAAGATAATCCATACTTTGGTGATGATTTCATGCTCCTTTAAAACATACAAAGCACTGAGGAAAACCACCTGGATTTGGCATTTGTAGTGAGAATCTAGGAAGCAACTTTCCTCTCCTCATCTATATTTAAACTGCTATCCACAGAACACTCTAAATTTCATTTAAGTCAGATTTGAGGTGGCTTCTGCATTCAGAATTCCTCACAAACTGACAGCATCGAGCAGAAGCAGTAGAGTCTAACTTTGGAAGCTGCTTTTAAGGATTTAATTGAATAGATGACCGTAGGGATTAGTGAGGTGCTGTGCTAATAATCTCAGGGATTCTCCTGCTTCACCTCCATTCTGCTCCAATGCAGTAGTATCATCTTCCTTTAGAAACCTGGCTTGTGAATTTTGCAATGTGTAACTTCAATATCATGTGTACTTGGAGAGAGGGGCAGTATCAAACTTTATTTATTAAGGATGATTTAAAACCCTAGTTCCAGGTAAGTGATAGAACCTGGTTCTACTCCTTCCAGTACAGACTACATCTCCCTACACCAAACAACAGAACCTCTGTTAAAATCCAGTGCTGTTCAAATGATATAGCAGGGGTTTTAGGTGCAACGTATTTTCTTCAATAATCCCATGTTGTATGTAACATTTTTCTTCCCTGCACTTGGTTTCATGGCAATAGCATGACAGCAGCCATGTAGACTGTGTAAAATTTTTACTTTCTCAGTGAAATTTTAATGGGAAATAGCGTGGTTAGAAAAATTTTCTAAAAGCTCTTGGGAGTGTTTTAAGCAAGGCAATATCCTTGTTTCTAAATGAAAGACAGAGGTGTGCATGCACACAAATGCTCTGTATTTAGAATGGTAAAAGAATGTCAGGTTACAGATGAACCTCACCAAAAGTATTTAGGGTGCATTTCAGGAAGTTGGACTTGATGATCCATATGGGTCCCTTCCAACTTTAGATATTCTATGAATCTATGATTCTAAGTTCCATAGTAAAGGAACTTGCATAATATGTGATCTCACTCATCAGAAGAATCATGAAACGTTTCCATTTCAAGCTATAACGAGAGAGAGATTAATAATTTTTTTTTACTCCCTTAATGAAGGAGGTTGGGAGAAAGGATTAGTACTTGCATTCTTGGGAGATACCTTGAAATAGCCATTTGAATATACAACAAACACTGCTCAAATACTTGCATAAAGACATTTTATTATGAATGCAATGTATATATAGGGGTTTTTTTCTTTTTTTTAATCTGAGGTGCTTATATAAACAGACCCTTATCTGTTGCAGAACAGTTAGTTTGCAGGGCATGACAGTGGTTGAACACCTTTCAGCTCCAAAGCTTTGCTGAAGTTAATCTCTTGAGGTTTAGCAGTACCCTTGGTGAGCTTCAGAAATCGAATACATCCTTTAAAACGGATATTAGTGGTCAGCCCAAACTGCATCACACCATCTGAAGGAGGGGAAAAAAAAGAAAAAGGAATTATGTAAGTCTGAGTTGGTACTTAAGTTTGTTCTTTGAGAGTCCTGCAGAACAGATGTCCCCATCAATGTATTAATATGTTTTATTTGCTGTATATCTTCTTTATTCAAAAGATGACAAACATTATGAGTGAATGTGATAAATGCTTATGCTAGTGGCAACAACCTAGTCTTCCTCTTTCTGTCCTAGCCTGACAGTGGCAGAATCTGAACATATTTAAACTGCCATTGTAAACCATGTAACTCAGTTATGTGACATAGAGAGAATTAAGGAAAATGGCCAAATGGCAGCTTCCTACATACAAATGGTATATGATGCATACATGCTAGTCCTGCAGATATCCAACTTCTCAAGCTGTTTTTCCACAGAATAACAGAGCAGAAAAAGGCCAAAATTGATGCACTTCTCACCCCTAACATAATGAGAAAGGCAGTTCCTCAGTATGGACTTCAGGTGGCATTTACGGAACAGTTTTGAGAGTTTTCAAGCATTATGATTTTTTTTTCTTTCTGATAGAAAAGCCAGGGGTTTGAGTACATCTCTTCCACTAGAGAAAGAGGTGATAAAAGTGAGGGTTGGTTTGACTAGGAAGCTGGAAATATTTCTCTCACCTGCTTGAAATTCATGGCCCAACTTGTTTCTCAGTGTTCTTCCAAGTGAAAAAGTGGCTGCAGGGATGCCCTCTAATACAAAGCTATGTGACTGATAAAGTCAGGGTTGCAGAAATAACTTCACACCTGTAGAGGACTGACCGGCCATAGCATTTTGCTGTTTCACAGAGGATGAGATGGTTGAATTGATCTCTCCCTCCTTCCACAGGGAAGAAGGCTAGTAGGAGATGAGTAATGACTTTTACGGGTAGCCAGAAATTTATATCCTCGCCCATGTTCTTCAGGTGAAAAGTTTCTCTGCACTGGAAATTCTCCACTAGCTAATTCCAGCTGGTTCACAACTGTTTGTGCAGCCAGGAGAAGCCTCAAGAGGACTGGAAAATACAAACACTAATTTTGCAAAATCCCATGATACTGTGTTTTAAATTTGTGATGAGGCTGTCTAGGTATTGGGAACATTAAAACAAATCTTGAATGAGGTAGACTAGACAGCAAGAGAAGTGTGAGGTGTTTAAACGTGCATGTAATTTTACTAAATCATTTCATAACTTGCCATGGGGCTGAACTCGGGCATGTCATCTCACTTCAACATGATGTCAGTGTAGGCTTGTTTTGTACAGATTGCAATGTTACTTCCATTTGTTTCTCTTGCTATGTTCCTCTTGATGTACAGCCCAGAACGAGAATCTCCATCTGCAGTGTTTCTTTAGTGCTAGCTCCCATGCTAGAATCCTGTGTTGTTATAAAAAGGCTGCCATAAAGCTGTTTTCCTTCTGGCACAAAGTCCTTAGTCACTGTGACTGAAGTACAGATCTCATATCTCAGTATCAAGAACATTTTTTAAAATGTTCTGAATCTTGAGGGACAAGACTTTTTGGCTGCACTGCCTCCCACGTTAGAATGAGGGAAAAAAACAACTCCTATAAAATAATTTAGGAATTAACTCAAGGTATCTTGCCATTGATGACAGTATGCACTAGAGCAGACACATACTGCAAACATATTTATCTTTTTTGTTTGAAAACTAGAGGGAAACTTTATTTTAAATGAAACAAAATTGGCACTTTGCAAACATCTTAACTGTGTTTTCAGAAAGTAAACTCCTATTAGATAAATTTGTTGATTATCTATGAACATATTAATACTAGCGTTCATTACCAGCTTAGTGGAAGATGAAGCTAGCTACAAAGCTCAGCCCCGTTCTGAATCCTATTCAATTACCTCTGCCTGAAGCAAGTTCTCTCGACAGTAGAATACTTCCAGAATACCAAGTAGCAAATTTTGATTTTTTTTTATTCCTTTAAAAACCACCAGACCATCAGCAAAGACATTCATCAGAAAGAGATGTTGTTTTCTCACCTCTTTGTGCAAGATGCTGTCCACACTCCTCAGTTCCTCAGGTTTTACAGGCTGATTTACACATATGCAGTGCCATGCACCCCAAGGGCATATATGCATTCTTTACTTAAATTTAAATTTGCCATTCTTAATTTAAATTTAAATTTTTCAAATTCTTTTACTGTTGAAACATAACTATTATGCTGTTACTAAACAGAAATTTTAAGGGGGAGGCTGTGTGTGGAGGGGGGCAGCAGAAGGCAGAAAGTCTGCCTGCTCCTCTGTGACAGTGTCTGCCTTTAAGACTGGGCAGGAGGATCTGTGAGAGTCACTTGGTGTTGCGGAACTTCTCTTTCTGAAATGCAGCTGGATGCAGAAACGAGCATCCATGCCTACTGAAACAAACTTAGACAGTCTTTGCATCAAGTTTAACATACTAGTCCCAAGTTTATGATTTCAGACATTACCAAGGTAGCATTGCTAGAGCACAAGTAAAGCATCATTTGTGAGTTAAACGCTCACCAGGATATCCTCCGACAAAGACAGGGTCGTTCGTGTCTGCTGAGGTTGAGGCCCTGTTTGGGCTGTTACTATCCACCTGTCTGTCATCCACAGTCAGCTCTAAGCGGTGTTTGATCTTGCTTGCAAGAACTTTGTGCCACTGCCCATCACACAAGCTGCCTGGTGCATCAGGCTCATAGACAGCAGAGAATCGGCCTGCACCATTGTCAACATGAAACATCACCTGAAAAGGTTGACATGGAAGTCAGATAGTTCTCAACACAGTTCTATTGTTCTTATTTTTATTGTGGTTTTGTTTATTTAAATCAACATGTTCTGACTGCACACACTAAAGCTCTGATTTAATAGCAGACTCTGGGTGGATTGCTGTTTCTCTGCATAGTCTGACTGGGGCCTGGGTTATGTCACTGAGATAAACACTAGTGGAAATATGCTAAATTGTTCTATAGGTTGTCATTTTTCCATTTTTGACTTAGTTTTTGAGAGCCCCCTGAAAAAAACAGCTCTTTATACTGATAGACTACTGACTGGTTTACCAGATTGGGTAATAAAAGATATACAGAAGAAACTAGTAGTATTAATAATAAAACCATTCCTCAAAACTTTTCATATTCTCACTGATTTGAGTCCTGATGTTGCAGTTTTAGGAGACTAAAGTGTTACAGAATCTTTTAAAATAGCTTTGTAAAAGTGTAAAAGCCTCTTCATGTACAGGGAGCGGCAAGCGCTGCAGAGAGTCCTGATACTGACTGAGACAGCTTGAGACTGGGGTAGTAAGGTTGCAATTAAACTTCCTGTGCTTTTTAAAAAAAATCTATATAAAGAGAAAAAATTGTTTGCTACTCACTTTTCCATCTACTAATTCGAGGCCAAGCCCATCCATTTTCTGGCTGCTGACTCCGAGGAGAACACCGTTCATTCGAGTTGTACGGAATTCAAATTCCACAAGCAGGTCTGTTCCCACTTTGTATGCACCAACTTGCAGAGAAAAGAGGAAGCGTAATAAAGTGAAGGAAAGTATTTAGTACATTATTCCTAATAACCACACAAAGTGTGTTGCTGGTAATGCAAGATAACTAACTCATCAATATTAATGCACTCCATTTCATGTGAAATCATGTCAGTAACTGTTATGGCAGCTGTTCTTAGTGTGAGACCTTGCTAAAAAGTCATGTGGTCTGTTTCTAGGGAAGAAAACTAAAAATGATCAGCAAGAGTTTCAAGTATTGGTCTCGCTCTGCTGCAAGTCAAGAGGAGTTGGGTAGCACAAATATTTTTAGCATCTTCTCTTTCTCTGTTCTTTGCCTACCAGCAGAATTGGTGTTCGTTACCTGTTTTGGCAAAGCCTGTTCCATCAAAGTACGTTCCTTTCTGTGCAGTGACAAAGCATTTTCCAACACTGAAGCTGGAAGTTGGATTATCCAGGTCAACGGGTGATTCTGTCATTTTAAAACTTCTGATACAGCCATCGATGCTATGGGTGACCTGCATTCAATGTTTCAAACAAAACATATAACTGTGCAAAGCAAGCCAAAATGCTCAGAATAAAGGCCTGAAGTATGTCATCAAAAAGTACCTTTCATCCGCTTCTCTGCTGGATTTATGGAGCTGAATAAAACTTGAATTTTACATGGCTAATCCTTAATAACTGATTGTAATGGGAATCTAATCTCAGCTACACTGAGGATGAATTACATTACTTTGCAGGGATGTGATCTGAGTCACATCTATTTGGTGTAATGGAGGGGACATAAAATAATACACTGCATAATGAAACATAGCAAATTACATCAGCAATGCAGGAATTTAATGGCCTATACTTTACCTTTTTAACTGACTAGCTTATGGGGTTTGCGAGTAGATGAGGATACTAGATATAGTTCTCTGGGCTGCTGGTAATTACTGGGGCTAATTTTACTAGGGCTTTTTACAATTTTTTTCTCCTTTAATCACTTTAGTATGGGCCTAATGTTGCACGTTAAGGCTGAGCTAATGCAAGTACACAGCTACTAAAATGAACAAAGCCCTTACATAAAGGTTGTTGACTTACTCTTTGTATAATTGTTGACTGTATTCTTTGCATGCTAACTGTATATAGGGCCGGTGGCACAGTGACAAGGGCCACTCTGTTGGCCAGAGAAGCAGGTAGAGGCAGAGGATGTGCTTGGGTGTATGGAGGCTCCTGTGCAGGGTATCAAACTGCAGCTCCCAGCTGGGAGCACATCACTGCGATTCTGAGTGGGTGGGATGTGCAGACTTAAGCTGGTGGTGTAAGTAAGCGAGGTCCTGCCTGGGGCAGGAGTGAGGGGCTGCCCAGGCTACACCCCGGGTTGCCCCAGGGCTCAGTTGTGTGATCAGGGCATCCCAGTGGGATTTCTGAGAGTCACTGGCATCTCCTGTGAACTACCCCCACAGATCTCCCCCTCTTTTCTCTCTGAGGTCTGCAGCAGCTGCATTTTGGTTCTCAGCTTTAGACAAAGGCTTTGATCTTTGACTTAAGAGTTAGGAAGATTTATCTCTGGTATCAGTGGGAGAGAGGAAAATAATAAGCATGTATTTTGAGGGAGAAAAGGAAGACATATTCATAAGAAATGAAGTAGGAAGGAAGAAACTGAAAATCAGCATATAAAATACACTGTAGAACTATGTATAAATACAGAAAGGAGAAAGGCACACCTGCAGAGGGAAGCCTTGACTCTGCACACCACCTCCTCTAACAATATCCTGACTAGTAATTTGAAAGAAATTCCAAAGAATTTCTTTCCTTGTAATTCAAAGCTGGATGTACTGTGGAATTATACCAGTTATTACTTCTCAATACACCTGCACAAAGTTTTAATGAGAACTTGAGCAACACCAGTGAATCAATTCAGTTCTGAGCTCAGTGATGCTTTCTGTCAGCTTCTTTATAAATAGACCTTTTTCCAATTTCTAAGAGAAAGTCACCTACATATCAATAAAAATACTAAAAATAAAAATGCCACAAAACAAAGCTTGCCATCTTCACTGTGAGAATAAATCACAGAAATGCAGGCTCTGTAGGCAACTCGGTACCATTCTCTAACTTCAAAATTTAACTTTTTACCTCATGGAGAAGCAAATCTGGTTATACTTTAGCATGATAACAGGCAATATAACATATTTTGCTGAAAGCAGAGTTTTGAGTCCTTAAAATGTGACATCTGCTGAAGCCAAATAAGTAGGTATCAGCCTTCTACACTGAACAGGAAGCCAGCCCACCTATAGTTATGCATTAAATTAGTGCCTAAAAAGGTTGATGTGTGTTCAGCAGAAAGCCCTAACTAAGATAATACATGCTTTCAACTTACTTTGCTTCAGAGCCTTTACACAAAGCCCGCAACACAACACTCTATGAATACATCATGTGGTGTATTTTATGGAGAATGACTGAAAGGCAAGCACTGGTTTTTACCTTCTGTGAATGACATTTGGAGTCACAGCTTCATTTAAATCCCAAAGCACATGAGACTGTCAGGATCTTACATGACTATTATTGCCAGACTGAGCCATTTATCTATATCTGGGTTCCCTCCATTACTTCTGACAAGGAGCAATAGGTAAAGATTTATTGTTACCTTTCTCCTTAGATTACTATTTGTAAATTGCAGATGTACTTCAAAGGGCATAATTTGATAGTATTAGGAATTATATTTTTCAGTGCCTCAGATCTGCCTTGGTAAATCCAAATGATCAATTTGGTCTTTCTGCACAATCCAAAATTTGTTAAGAAATATGATCTTACACGTCAGTTTTCCTTCTGGAACAAAACTCAGATCTAGAGTGGTTATTATTCCCCTTTATTCCCAATCTCTGAGTTATTATACTGACCTGTTTAAGCAGGATCTAGGAATTCCTTTTTTCCACCCAAACTGGTGGACTCTTGCCTGTCTATATACTAGTATTCTCTATTCCATAATACACTTACTAGAATGGTATTTACTCATGTGCAGTTTCTTTGAGAGTCTGGTTTGTTTCCTTGCAAGGATCTGCGCTTTTACCTCCTCTTTACTGATTCTGTATCACCACCCAGAATGAGCCTAGACATAGCTGCTACTGACATTCCTTTTTTTTTTGTCCACATAGTGCTGTACTGTATGCCTAATTTCTTTTTTGCTATAATTAAGTTCACTCAAGTTCTGAGTTCTGTTTTGGAAGACTCTTCTGTGCAGAGAAAAAATGATGCAGGGAAAAAGTTTTCTCTGATACTGGCACATCTTGGGAGGTGGGAGAGCAACAGGAAAATGAGATGACTGACATGGGAGTTGTGTGGTTCTATGCAATAAATGGCCTAAGTGTAGGAATACAGTGTTCCTAGTTAATCCTACAAGGTTAAGGCCAAAATTATATTCACCCCCATGGGCTCTCTGTTTGCCAAGGTATCTTCTGTGTCAACGTGGAAGCTGGGTGTTTAGAAACAGTGATAAACTGAAATGCACACATTTGTTTTGGAAACAGAAAGAGGACAACAGAGTTTTCATGGCCTAGCTTTCTCTCCTAGCTTAGTAATAACAACACAAAACCAATTACCAGAGTAAGCAGCTGTACTACTGGGTACTTTGTCCCGGGTAATTTTGGCTTCTACTGCTTCTCTTAGGAGACACTTTCAGTGATTATTAGTACTTATTGCTAGGTGAATTACAGCCAAGAGAAAGGGCAAGTAGCATTCAAGACCTTAAACTCCAGCTGCTCATTGATCCAAGTGGATACAAGTCTATGGATCTTTTGACTTTTCCATAACAGTGACTAACTCTGCTCTTTCTAGTTCTTTCCATTAACTGGATTCTGAGTCAGATCTTTCCACTGAAAGAACATAGTGTACCTCCAGTAAGGTCCAGTTTATCCATATTCTTGAGCAGTTCGAGGGAAAAGCAAAACAAAACAGAACTGGGAAGACATTAGTAGCAATCATGACATACTTAAGGAGTGTAAGATAACTTAAACAAACTTGCTTACCGGACCAATTCTTCTAGTTGTGTAGTTAATGGGCAATCCTCCAACATACAGCATTCCTACAACATCCAGTATATCAGCCTTCTTGGGGCTAACAGTCTTGTTTGAAACATCATCTACTATAAGGTTTCCTTCTTGCTTCGTTCGAATTACTTTTATCTAAAAAGACACACAGATGTAATACAATTACAGATAAGTTTTCTGATAACTGCTTCCAGACTGTAACTAGCCTTACATCCAAAATACATAACAGGATGGAAGAAAGTAGTAGTAGTGGTTAGCAGAAGTACTGTGGCAGCAACTATGGATAATGTTCATAGAACACTGCTCCTACACAAGGTTTTGTGCAGACATATAGGTGCTCTGGGTCAGGAGGCATCATGACTATTTTTTATTAGAATTACTGAAAGTATTTAGGGTTCCTTTAAAAAGCTTGTTACTATCATAGGCGTGAAAAAATATTGTTTTTCCTGAAATCAGATAGCAATTTCAAGTACCGGGAAAAGTAAATGATGAATGTTAATGGCATCAGTTGCAAATCTTTATTACAGCACATGTTTGCAGACAGTATTGAGTTTATGATTCCACTAGTTTGGACGTGCCTCAGATCATAGTTCACATTAGAGTAAATAAAACACCAACTATGATCTGTTGGGCTTCTGTTCAGACAAATCGGCTGTGAATCGCATGGAGGAAGTGCAATTGCTGAGGAGTGGAGGAAATTCTACCCCAAGAACCACAGGTGAATTTGTTTCCAAAGATTTATACTCAAATCTCTACAAATCGGTATTGTTTGAATAAAAAGGGGATAAAATGTAAAATACAACATGCACATTAGCAGATTTCTAAACAGCACAGTGGTTAGCTGACCAGAGTGGCAGAGAGAGAGAAACAGCATTTTTCTTTGTCTTTTCTTTAACATGGCTGCTTCTGCTTCAGTGTGGCAGCACATCTGTCAGGCAACAGGAATGACTGAACACTGACAAGGGGTGGCCTGAAGGCAAGGGACTGAACTTGGTGTTTCTAGACCACTGTAAATTTGAGATGGACAGTTACACCCTGGGCAGAAGGAGGATTTGGTGAGTGAGGCAGGAACTGGGAACAAAGAGTCTTACAGAGTACCCATGGTGTGGCTTCTGTAGGCCTGATGAACACTTTTCAACTTAAACCATTTCAAATAGAGAAAAGGTTCTCACTAAAATGTTTATTTTAAGGAGAAGCTCTTGCTTTCTTAAAAAACAAAGACTGTGGTCTTTTATTAAAGAGGTTGCCCTTTTCCTTCTCCCAGAATAGACTTCCTTGTGCTTTTTGGGAACTGTAACTTTGGATTTTATCTCCATTCTCTCCTACAAAAATGGGATCTACAACAAGGGTCCTTCTCTTGTGGAGTGCCAAGCTGAATGCTCAAAGAATACAGTCTTGCATTAAGAATATATGCTTCAGTTAGTTCTCTCAGAATATAGAGAAAATGGCTAAAAGAGAAAAAACCCACCTTTGTTCTGTATCTATATACAATCTAGCAGAAAGGGGCCCTGGTCTACTGCCAGTGCTCCTAGGCATTAGGTAAAACAGATAAATATGACTACAATTTTATTTTTTAGCCTCATTAAATACCTTGGTTTAGAACATTTGCTGTCATCAAAAAGTTCATGAATAAAAATTCAGTGAAAATAAAATTCTCATTTGGTGATAGAGATGTGGATGGTGACTTTCCAAATATCTGTTCAAAATGTAATGCCTCTTATAGCATGTAACTTGAATACATGGTTACATGTATTCTTTTCTCTGTGTCTTTACTGGTGCCTTCAAGCATGTTACCTAATAAATAGACTATGTGTCTGTTGTCCTTGGCCCAGTAAATACTAAACTTCATGGTTGTGATACTATTCCTTTGCTTACCCTCCAAAGGCCACAAGCATTGTATATGCATATATGATATGTATATCATAAAGTCTCAGAAAGGGCTGCCAAGTACATCCATGGATATCATATTTATACCCTAGTGAACTGAATTAATAACGCAGGGAAGATTTACTTAAGTCTTTTTTTTTTTTTCTTTGTTCTTAGCATTAGGGCTGAACAGTGACATTATTAACAAAGAAACAACTGGCTTCAGTGATGTATTGAATCACGATGAGCTGATACTCACCTGAGCCCTATTAGGCAAGAGAGAACATTTTCTACAGTTCCTTACCATACGTGGGCCATATTCTAGATATGTCCAGAAATACATGTGTCCCGAAGGACAAATTTCAAAGATCAGCAATTCTTTTCTTGTTAGTAGAATATATATTGTGTACTCAACAGTGCACCCGAAAGGACAAATTTTGCAGATGACAGAAATGTGTACTTGTAAAGCATGTATAGACTACATTCTGCAAATATCTTACGGCAAAACAAAGCTCACTTTTAGCATTACAAAGAATAATTTAGCATTAGTGACTATTATACCTTGTGCCACTGGCCATCATTTATTTTGTTGGGAATCATTGTGTTGGTGTCTCCACTCCCCAGATCATAGCTGAAATAAGGCAGTCCATTCTTTATCTGAACTGTAGCAAAATCAGCATGGTTGATGCGAGCCATATAAAATAGCAAGCCAGAATCAGCTGTTGTTCGGACTTCAAATTCAATTGTAAGTCTGAAAATCAAACAAACAGGAAAAGAGAAGCAAAGGAAAAGACATTCAGAGTCAGAGAGTAGACAAATTTATCTGCTTTACCTTTTTGTGTTCCAAAACTTTACATTTAGTGGCCCATTTTACTTGTCCATTAGGGTATAAGAAAAAATAATTTGGTTATATGTGAATTGCATTTCACACATATATGATCCCTGACATGTGAGAGTTCATTAGTCCCTTTGCTATGGAAATACAAAAGTGAAACCTTGGCATAGAATTTCAAGATACAATTCTCAGCTGCAGCTGTGGTTGCTAGAAAATCCCAGTGCTTGTAAAATTCCAGCAGCGTTATCTGTCATCCACACACATGATGCTCACTAAGAGGAGCGAGCTGTAGTGACAGCTGGCAAATGTGGAGTTTCTAATGAGTTGTATTGCCTGAAGACAGGTTGCAAAACTTTTAAAGTTGCAGAGAGTAGAGTTTACAATCAAGATATAAAACACGTTCTGATTTCTCCCAACTGAAAATGGGAGTGTCTGAGGAGGTCTGCCATCCTGTCAAAAACCCCTTGGACCAAACAGTAATGCCAAAAACCTCCCCTACAGCAAAGAGAACCTGGGAAGAAATTATTTAGATTCTCTAGATGCTAAGGTTGTACTGGCAGTACATCACTAAGCTAGTCCAAGCTGAGCTGGTAAATCAGTACCTGAAAGCAGTTAATAATATAAATGTGAAAAATCATTGCATGACAACCATCAGGCCTGGATTCTTATTTGAAAAGAAGTTATGCAAGGACTGTAGGATTGCATATTTCTTTTAATTATTTTCCTAGTTTTCTAAAATTAGCATATGTGAAAATATGCAGTAGAGCATTTTTATAGGTAAAAATAAGTGTGAGGCTGATAGACTTGTAAACTATAAGACAGCAAAAATGCTCAGTGATGTGACATGGCACATTTGTTAATGATCATGTTCCATCACAGCAAAAATTGAGCAATTAACAAGTTCTAGCTTCACAAATTCATTGAAAACAGCTGTGTTTTTATAAATAGCTCTTGGAATTCCTTTGTATATCAATGTGTATATGTATATATATGTCACTTTGCCTGTTTACTGTGCAAGCTTGAACTTAAACTATCAGCAGAACAGGAAAAAAAGGTTTGCTTATTACAAAAAATTATCAAGGTAATGAACTAAGAAACTTTATTCCAAAAAAGCAACCTATGAACTCAGTTGCATGACCTGGTTCTATTCTTCTAGGTTTTTTTTCTGCAAATCAGTCTGGGATCTGTATGTGCCCAAACCTTTACAAACACAGATGTAAAATCTTTTTGTGAGAGCTACTTAGGTGGGTACTTCATTGCCTAGATTTCATGCTTTAGTGCTGTTTCTGTTTGTATAATCAAGTGAATTAGCTATGGGACGTGATCTTTTTCAGATTATGCCCATAATTTTGGGAGATGCTTTTGAGAGGGATATTATTCCCACATGATTCCATCAAAACCCATTGCTGAAATGAACAATGTACCTGTTTTTCACTTTGGTGTCATCAAATGCAACTGCAATGTGGCTGTTCCTCGAAAGACCAAATTGCTTGCCACCTTCTAAAATGGCTGGTTCTGTGTCAGCAGCACAGGAATCCTGCAAAATATACAGGTATCATATAAACTTCATATTTCGTATCTAATCTCAGCTGTGCACATGCTGGAAGTCTTCCAACTGCTCAGGAGTTGGAATATTCTAGCTAGTCTAGACACTGGCCTTGCCATTTTCCAGTGTGTTGATGTCTTATCACAACAGCTAAAGTTAGAAATCAGGATGACAGGAACTTGGTGTAAAGGCAGAGCTTGTTAAGCTGGTTGTAAAAGCAAATAAAAGTAATAGATGAACATTGCTGTTTTCATGCCACTAGTGGATATTTACAAGAGTCTTAAGTGATTTCCAGGCAGCTCAGTGTACTCTTAGCTCCCATAACTGAGTTTTACACAGTAGGATGCCCTCTTACACAAATGAAGCAAGGCTGAAGTTTTAAAGGGATGCTTTGCTGATGACTTGAAATCTAGTTACCTTAAAAATAATGAGTTAAAAGTAGTTTCGGATCCTGCACCTGTCAAAGATTCCACCATTCTACTTCTTTATATTGTTTTACAGTTGTATTCTTTGGTTAATGTGCTGTTGTTTCCCTTGGTGCTGTGGAAAGGCCCCCCCAAACAATAAGGGAAGCCGGATAACTGATGGATAGAAGTAACAACTGTTAAACTCCCTAAGCTGTCTCATGCAGACACATTACCCAGGAGATAAAGAAAGAAGCCCCTCCCTGTCTGTTCCACTTCTATTTATCTTAAAGTGGAGCAACAATGGAAGGTAAAATATCTTCTGCCCAGTATAATTTTCTCTTTTTAATTTCACCAGGTCTTTTAATCTCTGGCCCTAAAGCTCTTGTATAGCGGTGCCTGGGGTAATGCGAGACCATGGTAATTACCAGCTCCTACTCTTGTCTGGCTTCTGCCTCCCACTGAGAGTATTGTGAAGAAACTACTCAAAGGATCTAACACAACACAATATCAGGGCAATACCACTGGGAAAAAAAAAACCCCAAAACAACCAAACTTTGATAGCTGCCAGCTCTGTTTTTAAGCACTGTGGCTTAAAAACATTTTTAACTGGCGACAGTCTCTTATTTGAGCCCTGACTCAGCAGGGACCTGCAAAGCACAAGGTGTGGTGCTTTGCTGACAAAGAGCTCTTTCTGTGAAACGTTTTGAAAATGTCATGAGTGACTCATCAGGCACAGAGATTTCAGCCGTAAAGAGGAACTTTCTTTTCCCTTCATACTCAGTTTTTCAGTAGTGTTATATTTTTTGCTTTCACATGTCACAAAAGCCTTCACAACAGTATAAAGCACTTCTAAAAATTAGTTTTCCATAATGAATGCTCTGGTTTGAATATGACAGACTAGAACACCATGCATTACAAAAAGTACACATCAGTGTGCAGTGGAGGGAATAAACGGGGAAAATTCAGCAGGACCAAAGTTATGAATATGTGATAGTAATCTTCCAGTGATCCTCAAATAGGAAAAAAAAAAACCATATTCTTATAATGCTGGGTAGTTTCTAATTATTTTAAGCTTTACAGTTTTATCTAGAAGTTTAACAATAATAATAATACTGTGTATATAATACTTTCAATAGCATTTGGGCTTGCTAAAATTTGAAGATAGGGACTAAGTACAGTACTAGAACAACAGGAAAGAATTGGACAATGGACTAACACACTTTTCTGTGGTATACTTTTACATATTACATGGTGAAAGGACATATTCTGACAGCAAATTGAATTGTGTCTGTTTTCACTTATATCTAAGGACAGCTAGCTTTACAGCCTTCACAAGACTAGATGGATGATCAGCCTATATTAAAATATCCCAGCTTTGTTTTTTCAGTAATGACTTTAAGGTGTCCCAGGTTTAAATCTGGCTGTTTCATAATCTCCCATACTACCCGAGAGCCTCAAGACCGAACTCTTCAGCTGCACTTTACTTCGATCTTGCCAGATGTCAGGGACTGGACTGGTAAATCAAGAAGCTAGGCGTGTAGAATAGAAGAGCCCACTGGTGGACTCTCACACATTCTCTCCAAACAATGCTGTATTAGCAATTACAAAGAAAGTAATTAGGGGGGAAAGGGAGCACCACTGAAGCAGTCCCCACAGCTCACTGAATAGTGTTAATAAAACAATGAAGTAATGCATGAAGAAATGGAAAATACCGTCATGGAGTCAAATGCAGAAGTAATGCTGGCGCTCTTCATTTCAGTGGCAAGCGAGTCCTGAGAAGCAGTGAATAACATGAGGCAGAAGCAGCAGTTACCAATCGATGAGAAATATTTTGGCATCCATAGCAAGCAGCAGCAGCAGACTGGTGACCAGTGTATTTCCCACCTGTCCTACTTCTAGATCTTGTCTTACCTTTAGTACAGGGAAGGTTTCTATCACTTGAGATTAAATTCCCCCTCCCCTTTTACATGCAGATGGATAATAGAGATAAAAAAGTCCTAAAAGGACTCAAGTAGAACAGATACCTTATTTAAGCCTACTATGTGGAAATACTTTTTTTTTTATGTTGTATATTTTCCATATACAATTCTACACTGAGCTTCTATATAATTAACTGTCATATGAGTGCTATCTCAATATTAAACTGTAGTTACTTATTTTGTTCATGATTTCCCAGAAAATTACTTTGGAGAACTTACTTAGATGAACATAAAAGCTATGCAAAAGCTTGCCTTATTTTAAATACTTTCAAGTCTTCAGAATACTAAAACAGTTTCATTTTTTCCAAGAAAGAAAGTGGAGTAATAGTGTTTTATTTAGATTTTTATTTTGAACTCCTATGTCAAGTTATCATGGCTCTAGACAGGTCACATACAAAACTCACCTAGTTACAATGGGACTACTTTCTGTTATTAATGAGTATTAATGTTTCTGTTATTAATGAGTAATTTTGCTATATAAAAGTTAGCGATTAGGGTCTTAGAAAGTGTGCACTGTAGATTTTTACTTTGTTTATAATGCTTGTTCAAAGGATAATATGACTGCACTCTTTCACAACGGTGAGCATTAAAATTGATAACTCTTTTTACCTTGTTGCCTGGTTCCTTATCTTTCTATGGTAGCCTTATTGCAAATATGCTTACTTTCAAATCCAAACAGAAGGATGCATTGGAGCCCTCGTGTTGCAACTACTCCACCTTGTGGGATGAATAAAAAAATGCTGCCCTAGAGCATTAAAGGTCATTAACATAGAACTCTGGGGCTTGAGGCAGGTAATAACGAAGATGGAGCTTGCCTATCTTGAACCCCAGGATCCCATTTCCAAGTACGGAGATGGCTGCATGTGCTGTGGAGAATTCAGTAGTGCCCAACATTCCTTCTAGATAAAGCTGTGCCATATGTACCTGGCGAATGAAGGTGGCCATGAATCTCAAACATAAAATTAACCTTAATATATTAGTCCTTTTGACCTAATTTTTGTACCATTTTTTGTAGAAAAACACTGTTAGAAATCCTATTTATGTCCAAGGAAAATCACATATTAATTCTGAAAACGAGTCAGGTAACAGGGAGTGACTGCATCAATAAATTCAGGTTCCTTTGTCTCTGACAAATTTACAGCCAACTGACTCACTGAAAATCACAAACCCCCCCCCCCCTTTTTTTTTTTTCCTGGTCTTTGTGCAATTAACTGATAATCTTATTCTCTGTAATGTTGTGTCAGTGAGGAGGTGTGAAATAGGAATGAAGATTAAACCTGATTGAGCATGGGAACGCCTTCCAAAAATGGTTAAAAGATCTTATGAAGCCAGTCTGGGAGAAAATGGCAAGACTATCGACTCTTGTATTTAATATATAGAAAAAGGGGATTTAAATATTCCAGTTGTTAACTTCTTAATACTGTCTTATTATGGCAATGTAAATTATGGTAGTGTAAATAGGGTCCTAAGTGGGAAATGTGCAGTCATTTCACCCTGTTTGGAAACCTCACCCATACTGAACTATATACTGCATAAACATGTGGGTTGTATGCAGGTGTAATGAAATGCAAAGGATGTCCCCCACAATAATATCTTCCAGTGGATGCATTATTGAGTTTAATATTCAGATAGCTAAACATATATTTTCTGGACAGTAATATGTTGCGTCAGCTTGTAAAACTGCTACACTTGTGACAGAAGAAGTTTCTTCTTAAATTTCATTGTACAAGACTGCTTGCCACTATCTAGCTATTCAAGATTTCTGGTAACAACATCTGAGTGCAGTTTAGCAGTGACTGGGGTTTCAGTTAAGTCTGTAAGTGTCCTGACTGAAGTTAAAAAATAGCAGTGGAGGAACTGCTGTATCAAACGGACCTCTCTGGTTTACCTTTCTTCATCCTGTCACTGACATGGCTGTTACCATGTGCTTCAGAGAACAGCACAAGAAATATCTTAATGACATGGATTTCCCATAGGAAAATTTCCCTTCCAACCTCAGTTGGATATTGCTTGGTTTACATCCTGAAGTGCAAGGGTTTGTGGCTAAGCATGCAAGCCAAAGAGAATTCTACTGCTATATCACTGTTTTAATTACTGTTGTGATAATCCAAGCAAATGACATCAACCATTTTTCCATTATCCATGGGTTTTAGTGACCTGCAACAAGGTGTTCCCTTTAAAATATCATGCTGAATTGTTACTGTTTTTGTGGCAAATTACTTCATTATTCTTGATGGCTAGCTTTTCAGTTTTGCCTGGAAAAAGAAACTTTTCAAATTTTACCTGAGTGAAGTGATCTACACTTACAAGTGCTGAAGATAGAGATGGTGTTGGAGGAGGAGGGGAAGCAGGAGGAGTCCTGGGTCTTTCTTCCTTCCCATTCGTGTCTAGTTCAGGTTGGATGAGGGCTGTTGCATGGATTGGTTTATCTTCATCCTCAGGTGGCCTAAACTCTGGTTCTAGAGAGGGACATCGGCCAATATCTGCATTTTCAAAGGACACGGGTTGAGCAAAGTCCATGGGGCTGAGAACACACAAAGAAATTGATCTGTTATTAATTTTTCTGCCTTTTTACCACCCGTTTGTAAATAATAGCTATATGCTGCAAAGTAATTCCTCTTTGCAGGACACAAGAGACAGGATTCATCCCTTCTGTTTCAGGTACAGAAGTGGGACACCATCGTCTTTCCTTCCTACAGTCAGTGCAGAGAGACAGGCATCCTCTCTGGCAAGCTTTACCAGCCTAGGTAGGCTGAATCATATTGCAGAGAAGTCCTTTTCTCTGATGTGCATTGATGGAGTGTGGGGTGATAAGATCCTAATTTAGATGCTTAAGTTATGGAGTCATAGAATGGTTTGGGTTGGAAGGGTTCCAACCCCCGTGCTGTGAGCAAGGACATCTTCAACTAGATCAGGTTTGCTTAGAGCCCTGTCCAGTCTGACCTTGAATGTTTCCATGGATGTGGCATCTACCACCTCTCTAAAGAAAGATTTAGATGGGAACTTTCTATAGAGGTTTTACTTTATTCACCATTCATTTTCTCTTTACTTACATGTTCCTTCCAGATTACTGCAGCATGCACTTTCCACAAAGCAAATTAATCCCCATGGTGGTTCTCGGAATTTGTATACTCCTGGAGATCAACCTAAGTGTTATGGTACACCATAAATACCTATCACCGAGGCAAGTCTTACTGCGGCATTGCTGTTGAATTTCTCGGATTTTATGGATAAATAGACAGGTATTAGTTCCTTAATTGTACAGCCTATGGAGTGTATATTGTAGACAAAAAAAAGACGGGGCATATTAAGAAAACAGATAATATTCTAGGATTTGCTGTTAGTATGATTCCTTGCAACAGTGAAGTTTCTTTTGGCAGCCAAGATAGTTAACCAGACCTCATTAACTGGACATCTGTTGGCATCAGTGAGACTTACGTGGCATTAATGACAAGATTCCATATACAGCCCTCAAATGGTGGTATGTTTCTGAGAGGTGCGGTGTGAAACTGAGAAGTAGTACCCCCCACAAAGAGCTTCTTAACAGAGATGGGATGGTCTGTTGGCAGTCTCTGGGTCTGGCCTTGGTCTTCATCTACTTGAACAGTGAAGATCCTGTGAAAAATATATGAAAGCAAAGAAATACATATTTTACTCTGGTTATCGCTTGTATTGAAATCACCACTTTGCAGGCCTCATTTACTCCTACATTAGCAGTATCACCAAGCAACTCAAATTATGTAATTATCAGCTCACATTAAATGCAAATTAACCACTAGAAGGTTTTCTGCTACTGCTATGCTTCCTCGCTAGTTCTCTGACAGAGCTTGGCAAAGCCATGCTGGGGAAGGGAGATAATCTCAGTCACTGGTCGAAGAGGAAGAAGTGGTTTGGAGGGTGGCAACACTGACGTGGTAAGAGCCCAGCCCGCTGCACTGTGATGGTAGGTACAATCCTCTAGCGCTCCGCAGGATGGGAACAGCATGGGGTCACTTTTTATTTGGGCTCCCTATTTCCTGGTTTGTACAAGTTGTTATCTTCTTGCTGAGGGACAAACACTGCTACAAACTGCTCTGATTGCAGAATCAACCACAGACACATACTGCAGACTTTTAAAAAGATCTGGTAGCTGTTTTCTGGGGCAGACGGCAAAGTAGGAGAATTGATGATTGTTCACCATGTACTGATAAAAGTGCTATAATTTGTTCTCATGGGTAACGCACATGCTACAAGTTAAAGACAAAGCAGGCCTATGGAAGATACTGTTAAGGCTGAAAAGAGGAAAGCAGAAGCTTTTGAAGCACAGCACCACTGTCTGACCAAACCAAGTCAAGGAATGGAAAACAGAGCAAATAGCAAAGGGGTAAATATGGTGAAGGGCATTATTCTGGTAAAAGCAATAATCCGAATGTGAGGGAAAAGCTGAATGCACTCGCCTGTCAAGGGTACTGAGATGCAAATGTCGCAGGTTTGTACCACATTTACAGGGAAACATGGTAAAGGGGGCAGAAAGTGAAAAGCTAGTTTGCCATTGTGTATTCTGGGAAAGCAGTGTTAATGTAAGGGCTGTAGAATTGCAAGACTGGATTATTTTGATGGGTAACGTATAAACCAGTGTATAGCAATGACAGTCAGAAATTTACCTGCTGTCTTTAGGAAAATTTACCATCTATGTAATATAGAAAATCTCCAGCTTCTGAGCAAATCTAGCTCAAGGTAAGTTGAGTCACACAGGATGGATGAGAACGTCAGTAATTTTGAAGATGAATGTAGAATGCTAGGTGGCATAATTTTTTTTATGTTTTTAGATTATATTTAATATAATTTAGCCAGGAGAGAACCAAGACCACAAAAAAAGTTGTATATGTTTCTGGTAAACTCTGATATGATTTATGAAGAGCAGTTTTTATTTCAAATGTGTTACAGTCATTCTAAACATTAGAATCTAACTATTCGAGCACCTTTGACTACAATTAGTTATCTAAACCCAAGTTAGGTATCTGTAAGTAAGTAGCTTGATATTTCAGAACTGCTAAGCATTCTTATGACATATCAGAAATAATCAGTTTCTAGCAAATAATTTTCTTTCAACTGCAAAATTATACTGAACTCCAACATTCTTGCTTAAAAATAATAACAAATGCTAGCAACTGAATATTGAAAATTTTTATTGAAAAGAGGCCGATTTTCATATGTAAAATGCCTGGCTTTGTTATTTACACAAGCCCTAGACAGAACTGGATTGTGACTTAAGCACCTGAATTAGATAACTGTTATACTACATGCAAATAGTCCAATTTTCTCATAGTTTTAAATGGATTCATTTTGTCTAAAAAGCTGTAGAGTAAGAAAGTGGTTCATTTTTCAAAAGGTTGGAGGAAGCGACTATTAAAAGACTTATCTTTCGAGACAGTCCCTAAGATTTCCCCCAGACCCTTCAGCAGTGGAAACAGAAGGAGAGAGATTTCTCTGGGGGCAGTTCAGAGCAACAGATTAATTTAGGTTCCATGAAGCGTCCCAGAGAGGACACTTCTCTCTATTGCTTTCAGGGCAAGCGTAGGGAAATCACACTGTTAAGACTCAGGTTATCATTTCTGTTGCTGCACGTTAGTCATCGCCACTGATTGTCAATATTTTCCATCAGCGTGCAATATTTAATCTCATCTTTAGCCATTACCATAGTAAACATTTTGCCTCCAAGCAGAACCATACAATGATTTGCATTAGTTTTCAACAGTATCTTATAATTACCTTGAAAGTAAAAGTAAATACTTCATAATTATATGGACTATTATCTCTCTGAAGAGTTTTCAAAGGGTGTTCCTCTTAGTTAATCAAATAAAGCTTAAGTACATGATGAGCAGAGGAGGGATTAATCTTAATTTCTATCTTTTCACATCCATTTCAGGTTACAGAAACTGTGGAGTTCAGACAATCTGACTGTAACAGAGCTACTTTGAAAACACAGGGGTTTCATCTGAACAAGAGTCATCACTGGATGGTATTGCATTGTACAGTAATTGTGTCCTGATGTACTCTCACAGGTCAAGCTACTGTACTTGTTATAGCACTGCATAAAATAACTTTCTTTGTTGATTAGAGCTTCTTATTATCATCTGCATATTGGTGTTCTGTCACAGTGACAAAATGTTTTGCAAAATGCAGTCATCCATTTCCAAAATAACTTTTTCTCCCAAAGAATTTGCAGTTTTTCCTTGAACCAGTCATTGAATCTGGGGAGAGATATTGACTGAAGACATTATTTACAAGGTTTTTTTTTAACGATACAATAGACATTCAGTCAGAAAATCATACTGACAAAGGACAAAGCAAAGCAAAGCAAATTATAGAGAGGACAGAAGGGTATCTTGGGACTAGACAGACAGGAATTGTTGCTCAAGAAGGCTGCAGTGCTGTAGGGGTAAGAGGATGAAGCCTAGTGTTTGGTGCACTTGGATAAGGACATTTTGTATTGTGCTGGATGTCAGATCTTCTTTCTGATTTTTTGTGTAAACAAAACAGAACAACATTCTGTACAGTGCACTAATCCACTAATCCACTGAATATCTGTACAGTATGTACACATTTGTATGTCCAAATGTCCATAACAAATCCTACTTGGAACAAGAGCTATTCCAGACCATAAATATTACTGACTGCCTGAGTCCTGCAAACTACAGTAGTGCTGTTTGTAATCACTTTCTGGATGATGAAGTGTAATTATCATTTTTTATAATGTCTGGGAAAGGGCAAAGGAATTTAAGTGAAATTCTGCTTAAAATAACGTGGTCTGAGAAGGTCTGCAATGACTTTCAAGCATTCAGAATGACTGACATTTATCTGGGACTGTGCATATTCATTGTTTTACCTTATTTAGCTGGGCACCACCATAACCCTGTGTATATACACCAGCACATGGCACCTCAAAAAGCCTGCAGGCTGCTGCGCTGTTGCTCTTTATATGCTTTGAAAATGGCCTTTTTCTACATGTCTTGAAAATGTGATTTACTGCACTGCAGGAGTATTTTTCGTCCACAGATTTGATTAATAAAATATATTTGCCAACTACCAAAAGATTAAAGATGCCAATTCAGATGAATGCAGGTCTCTGGAGAAACAGGCTGACAGCCTATGAAAGCTGTAAACCCAGACCTGCAGAATAATACGCACTGTCAGAAACTGACTCCTAAAAACTTTTGGATAAGGAAGGAATTATATTAAATTCTTTGTCTCAGCAGAAGCATTTGCATGGATTGCTCATTACATTGGTACTCTTGCTTTGTTGAATTAGCTGTGCTGTGTGGTCTGTAGCAATTGTAGGTATTTGTTACCCTTTAGCTCTTTCTATCCGGATGGAGTGTGCTCTGCCGTCGTGAAACTCGCCAGCTTCTGGTTTGATGGTGATTCTGTGGGGATCCCGTATCCCAGTGGAGATATGCACTTCCAGCCGACCTCTGTTCAGGAACACTGCATAGTAGGCCTGCAATGTACATGTTGGTATGAAAAGCTAAGTTACATTTGGAAAGAAATTATTTCACTTAGTTTTACATTAGTGCGTATGTTTTATTTTCTTACAGTGTTTTTTAATCTGCTCACCATGGTAAAGATACTGTAGTTTTGGTTCTGCTGCCGCTGTATTCAGACTCTCTTGTACTTTTATAATGAGGAAGGGTAAAATGTGGTCATGATGGAAAGCCTCATCAAAAGATTTGACTCTCTGCATGCCTATTTGCAGGGAAGGATGGAGACTTCTAACCTACAATTCTTCTGATTTTTGCTGTTACGAGGGCTGGTCTTAAACCCATCAAGCCCTGAATAGCATTGATCATGCGAGTTCTGCGTTTGAAGGGCTAGCAAGTCATGCTAGTAGTTACTCTAGCAACCAATATCATGTTGTAGCAGATTTCAAGATCTAACCTCCGGTTACTATAGCAATGAGTGTCATGCTCACTTCTGTGACCTGAAGAGCTGGGTAATGATAAAGGAGCCCCTACCCTGAAGTTAATGTCATGTCAGTGAGCCATTATAATGTGTTGTCCCTGGAGCGTGTTCCTCCAGGTCACTGAGAAGTCTCTTCTAAAGCAGGCAGGAAGGAGAATAATGAAATATCACTTCCCAGAAGCCCTGAACAAAGAAAGCACCAAAATATTCTGTTTATCTCTGTTATAATATGTCTGTCTGTGAGACTTCTAATTATTCAAGATCTGAATAATTTCTAACACCAGTCACACTTTTATCAGTCACGTGGACTCTGTAGGTACTTCCTCCGAATAGACTGACTCGATACTCTTCTTCACAAAGGATTTATGCTACAGATCTGTATTTTATGGGAGAGAAGAAGATGCTAGAGCACTCTTAAGCCTTATATTCCACAGCAGTAATCCCAAAAAAGGGGCTTACCTTGCACTGCTTTTAGAAGCCTTTTTTTTTGGTCTCAGAGGAAACAGAATCATCCTCATGAACAGGAATGAGAGATGTTTCCAAGCATTAATAGTGTGTAAGTAGTCCTCAGAAAGACTGAGGAAGAGTATTCTCTAATATTTAGGTTTGATTAAATAAACAACATGGAAGCATCTATATGACAGAAAAACAAATCTGCTGTTGTTTAGCCACAAACAGTAGATGCCTTACTGCAAATCTTCAAGAGAAACAGTTACTCCACCCCAAAAAACCAAACCAATTTTGAGCCTCTATCAGATTCCCCATCAGATAAAGATAACACTAGAAATAATTTATTCCCAAGCACTGAATTTTAACTTAAATATAAACACCTGACAGTGTCTTGAACAAACCAAGTGGAAGAAGTTTAATAAAATTGCGGGTTTTCTTTATTTTTTCCTAGGTTCCTCATACCTGTCCTGTCTGTCTGCGCTTTCTCCTCAGAGGGGCAGCTGTCCTTCCAGTGTATCTGCGCTTTCTCCTGGGAGGGACAACTGTACCACTTGTGCCAAACAAGATGATCCCAGACTCATTCTTGGTGCTGAAGGAGAGGTTGATTTCTGTGCCCAAGTCAAAGGACACAGGCTGGAGTTCCACAAAACCTGGCTTGGGGAAGCTAACCGTATAAATGTTCTGTAGGAAGAAGAGGACAGGGAAGTGCATTAGTAGGATTAAAAGCAAGAGTATGAACATGCAGAAAGATTTCTTAACTAAAGTAATAAACTATGTAAATGTAACCAGTGTGAAGAGATGGGAAGCAAAAACAAACACTAAGCAATTTACTTCTCAAAGTGTTGTGCAAACATTTACCTGTTTACATCTGGTGTCATTAAAGCATTTCTAGAATCCTGTCTTACAGTCTTATTTTGGTATATCCTCTTGGATTAAAAATAACTGCTCACAGATTTTTTTTTTTAATGGATGTTTTCCATTGAGTTAATACAATAGGATTTTGCTTTTAAATCAATACAACAGCCAATATGAACATAAACTAGCTTCTATTATTTGTTAAATGTGCCCAGAAAATACTTTCCATTAATCAGTCATTATTTCTTCATTATTATTGCTTCACTAAGCACCACTGCTTTCTTGATGACTCAGGCTCATAAATGAAGCACTTGTTGTGGATGGCCCAACTCTTTGGACATCAGTAGCCATCAGTACAATTTAAAGAGTAGAATATGTCGTCATATGAAATCAGGGCATACTCCTGAGGATTATCTGTAGTCACTGTGAATTCTTGTACTCTTTCAGCTGCAGAAGACCAGTCTATAGAAACAGTGACTTCTTCTCAAGTAACTCACAAGTTTTTCAGTACAGAAGAACTGTTTTCAGGTCTAGAGATAATAGATTATGCCAAATAAAATAATTGCTGATGATATTCACCTTTCTCTGAAATCTGAGGGCATTTAAATAATTGAGTGTATATCCGGTTTTTATCCTTCGCTTTTACTTCACTTCTTTTTAATTATCCTACATATCCTGTTTTGTACAATTAGAATATTTTACTTAATTCCCCAACAAAATGGTAAATTCAATTAGATTTCATACTTTGAAACCTGAAGAGTTACAAAATAACATGAAAAAACAAAGTACTTTCTAAGATTCATAACAACAGAAGAAAATGAACACAACTATCCTTTCCTATTCAGGAAAGCACCTACAACAAATCAAAACAAATAGAAATTTCTGTTGAAAATTTTTGCGGAATCCAAATTTGTAAGATTGCATTTGAGGAACCTGGTTGTTTACAGTTTAGCTTTATCACAAACCTGAAAACTTAAAAATGGCCATCTCATGACAGATTCATCTAGTCTAATATCCTTTCTGAGTCCTGTTGTTGTGTTCCTTTTGCTCTAATGAAGGCCAGAGGTAGAAGTGACAAATATACCAAAAGAGGGTACTCAGCTTTATTTTGGTCTGGCCAAGTTCCAGTCACTGTTCAAAGGAAATTTTCATTGTTTTATAGAAAAATGTCTGGAGAACATCAGGTTAACAGCATCTCATTTGGGTTTGCTGTAGTGGTATCTGATAGGGAACTCTAGATCATATATCTTAAATAGCATACATTTCCAGGGAAGAAATACAAACTATTAATTGGGAGACATAGGTCACTGGAAATATTTTTTTATATATGAAGACTCTTCTTTTTCCATGAAAAATTACTATATTCTCTCCCAAACTTAGGATCAGATTCCTTGAATTTTATATGCATTGAAAGTCTGTTAATTAGAAGCAGCAATGATTGAAAATAAATATATTTGAGCTGTATTTGAAGTTAAAATAATGACACCAGTTTTGCACATTTGTAGTGATCAGTAAGCAATGTGCATTCCAGCTCAGTGGTAGCTAGGAACAGATCCTATGCTAAAGGTGACTTTGTTTCAGTTACCCCCAAAGAGACTGTGTTTTTCAAAGTACCTCAGGTTTTCTGTAGGGAATGATTTTATAACAACTTTTTTTTAGAAAAATAATTTAAATAATTGGGTTTTGTTTGCATTAACATTTTTAAAGGTTTTTGCATTATCAGTGCCTAATTCTATCCTCATTAATGTCAATACTTCCCATTTAGGTCAGCTGAAACAAAGCTAAAGCACTGCTAAGTATTTCAGAAAATCCTACCCTTTAGGATAGGGGGTATCACAACTGTCCAGTGATAATGTCCGAGAAGTTAGGATCTGGAAAACTGGTCTACTTGCTGATAAAGCTCATTCATCTTTCTTTCTCTTAGACATAACCATTCTGATTTTCAGGTTAGATCCTTATGTTTGTCTAAATATGCCTTATACAATTAATATATTATGCCATAAAGTCAGAAGTCAGAAAACATTTATACCCATGAAAAACAAAATATATGGAAGTCAGACTAACCTCTAGTGTGCATCCTTTGGTTAGACCAACAAAATCAGGACTACTCAATATATTATACGGTGTCCTTGAAATTTCAATCTCTTTCAGGCAGCCTGTATATTTCTTTAAGTTCACTTCAGGCCTAAAAAAAATGTAGAAGTACAATGGATTTTTCAAAATAGAATTTAGGGAGAACACCATCAGCCAGACACATACACATGCACTTCCAGACGCACAGAGGCTTGATTTTTTTTTTTTTAATACACATATACACTCAAATGTATACATCTTGCTTTCTACCACCTATCAGCACATATGGTACTCTGCCTTGCATCTCTCAAAGGTGTATCAGGAGATTAATCTCATCTCCAACTGACAACTGTCCTCTTTTCTATCTTTTCTTTCTTTTCTTTTGCAGGTGGGGTGTTTTTTTTCTTGTTGTTTTTATTTTTGGTAAAGGAGCGCTGTCACCTTTGGTGTTTAAATGCAGTGAGTAAGTAGTTGTTCCTTAGGCAAAGCAGAAAGATGCAAGCTAGGAAATCATAACAATAAGGAGAGCTTAACTGGCAGACAGATGTTTAATTCATCTTTTTGCATGCTAGATGCCAATGAAAGAGGAACTTTAGCAGCTTACAAACATTTTGGATAAAGTCTTTACCAAAGGCTGAAAAAAAAAAACCTATGCTTTTTTAATTTCTTTATGTTCAGGTGGACTGACATTTGTTTTCTATGTAATTTACATTCCAAGTATCTTCTATGAAAGTTGCTGCATATTTTCTTTTGACACAGCAATGCATTTCATTTTCTCAGACAGTTAAATTAAAAAAAAACACTTGGGTTTGTTACAGAAAGCAACCATCCATCCAAGACAGGAAAACAGAAAATTTAATAGAAATGCAAAGTTCCCTAGTTTGGCTTATCAGCTGGTTGCCCGAAGAAACGGGAAAACCCCTGAAAGTAACACCAAAACTAGCGTGCTTGAATGCAAAAAAGTATGATTTCCCAGGCCTGGAAACACCAGAGTGAGACCACATCTGAACCATGCTTGAAAGAAGAAAAGCCTTATAAAACCATTTCAGGAAAAAAGTTGCCATTCATACCATGGAGTATAAATCCAAAAAGAAAAAAAAGCACTAGTTAATTCACTCACAATATTACCCATGGGTGTTTAGTAGAATATCTGAATAATATGAACAACTCAAAGAAAAATTAATTTGGAAAATAAATAAGGAGTTAAAACTGCAGGGGGAGAAAAAAAAAACCAACCCAAACACAGCTCCCTGGAAGGAAAGAAAAGATTTTAAAGAATATTAATTAGAAAATAAAACCATTTTGCACAGATACTGTTCAGCTGCATGTTTTGGTACAGAAAGCCATTCTTTGCATTATAGCCATCCTAGCAAGCATGGTGTATTCTCTGGCAAATTTACATTCCTGAAAGTAAGCACCTATTTTACTAAAATAATCCGTATTCTGCTTTATTTACAGTGATGTAGTTATGGTGACCTTTCATTTTTTCATTTTTTATTTCCTAGCTCTTCCCCAATTCCCTTATAGACTCACCTTCCCAGCAACAAAACAGTTTTGCCACGGCTTTGTCAGGAGTGCCCACACTCTCCTGTCTTTGCCATCCAGAGGATGGTTCCTACCCCCTTCCAGTCTGCCCTCACGCTGTCCTGTTACAAGAAGTTGCTGTTACCTTATAACTCCCAACCCTTATGAACTTTACATCCTTGCAAAAACGGAACACTTGCTTCATGTTTTCCTATGACTTCCTTTAGCCCTTGTTCCCTTCCAAAACATACAAAACAAGGTCCAAGTTCATTCAGATCTTGCATAAATTCTTGGCAGGTGTTTTTTCCAAACTAAGTTTCAAGGGAACACAAGAAAAAAATTCTGGAGCTTGGGAGGAAATAATCTTTCTCAGTACTGTGGATGAAATGGTATTTTTCTAATTCAAGCCAGGAATTGCAAAACATAGTGAAGTTCACTTCATATCTGAGCATATCAAAGCAAAAGTAATGGACACAAGTAGTTGCAAACTGGAAACAGAAATAGGTGACCTCCCCTAACCCCCTGTTCTTAAACTCAGAAGTGGCAAATTTAAAAAAACGTTGCACCTCGCTTTCATACCCTCCTCAGTGGCTACTTCACTGCCTCAGAGTGCAGAGCTCCTCGCCTGACCCGGGACTAGGTTGCTCTTACAAGCCTGGAAGCCAGAACCAAACTCTGCCATAGAGCTTGCCATGGCTCTGCTTCCAAGGCATTCCAGTGTCACAAACAAACAGCTGAAGCAAGCAGCTGCATGAAGAAAAGAAAAGTTGTTTGTGTAGGTGTGTGTACAGCATGTACCATGACAGTGTTAAGCACTTGGGAGCAGCTTTGCTTGTTGCAGCAGGAGCAACTCGCTGAATTAACAGCCTAAGCATAGCAGCTGGTATGAATACTGCCCACACGCTGCTTCTGCGATGCTGCCTGTGCTTTCAAGCTGCGCTTACTAGACACATGCAAGTCATGCAAGTAATCTGATTATGTTTACCTTGCTTTCATACTAGGAGGAAAGAGAAAGAAAAAAAAAATCAAAATTACATTAATTGTAGCAAATGATATCTATTAGCAAGGTTCCAAATATTTCACAGTGAAGCAGATATACATAATTTACAAACAACACATTATAATTTACAAACAACACATAATAGATAGTGAGATTCTAGATACACTATCAGGCTATGGTAATTAACAGGGTTACTCTGCAAACAGCTACCTTAAAATGTAATCTATCAGAGAGCTTTTATAATTTCTTGCTGTACTTGGTCATGTGCAAAAGCAAACCACATAAAGGAATTTGGCAGAACTGATACAACCTGATAATTACAAAGTCATGGGTACCTCAGCATCTATTGTTTGCAGTAGATCAGCTTTGTCCTAATCTCCTTTTCACTACTTTTGATTCTAATTTACCATAACATTCATCTTGCCCCAGTGCCTCATAGCTGTAGGCAAAATGGTTACCATAGGTCCAAGTAGCAGTGGTACACTGATTTTCTAAGCATCCACAAAGGATTTGCTGGAAGATAATTGCTCTAAACATTTTGTTACGCACTTGTGTGATTTCACAATTACATAATATAGTGTTATATTTCATGAGTAAAATAGATTTTAGACCTTTTTATTGCTGGGTGATTTGACATCAGAAGTCAGTTATTAACCTAATAAATTAACAAATAAGTCCATTCTTTTAGTTGCAGAACAGCCTGTGGGCTAATCACAACAGTTCCTTGTGCATAAGACCACTTCAAGGCTGTCATTATACCACATAGCTAAAGCTGACATAGATTAATGGGTTTGTTTCTCTGTTGCTCATCTGTTCCTTGTAGCACAGAATTCTCTTGTTCTTGTCATTGCAAAACTGCTGAATATTCATTTAAACCTTAAGTAAGTTTTTGGTCTATTTGAACCCATAAAATACAGTCACCAAATTCAAGTATCTGTTATCCCATTTCTTTAGTTTATTAAAGCTTAAGTTAATCAATAATATTATTCAATATTTTAAAAATAAATACTTTATTTTTAAAACTTTATTTGCATTAAGAAATCCAGGATCAGGCTTCTGAAAGGAAAAGGTTGCCATATTTTCATTTTACTTACATTAAATATATCAATAATATTTTATCATATACCTGAATACAGGGGGAATTTAATCTAAGGAGTCCAGGAAACTTCTGTCTACAAATAATTTTAAATGATATCTAAACACAATATTTTTACATGTATTGGTAATATACTGACCCAGGTTATGAAAAAACATGCATAGTCATTTAACAGCAATCCCATGAGGAGTAGTTTGTAGTTCAGTTTCTCTATTCATGCAGAAGGTAAACACTTGTGATTAAATTTGTGGAGGTATGGAGCCATTTCTCTAAGTCTAAAGTCACAAATTCAATTCATCAGACAAAAAAACCCCCTTAAAAAATCAGCTACATCACGGTTCTTGCATAGCATCAGAAAGGTGTACTGCACCGTTACTGCTATTTCCATTGTATTTGTGCAATGTGAGCTGCATGAAATACACTGAAATACACAACGTATGCAAATGAAGTGTTGGTCTGCTGAGGCAATATAGGGTACGTTTGGAACTCACCATTCACTTACTGCAAGTGAACTTGAGAAACAGGTACAGAGAATGGGATTACACTGCATTTACATCCCCTCACCAAAGGTAAAGAAATTGGGTTGAGCCACGTTACCTTAGATTTCTCAGGGTTGGCAGTCCTCCAAAATATATTTTCTCATGGCCTTTTAAGTTGAGCCCAAAGTGGCTGCCCGTAGAAGTTGTTGCTATGGTCTCTTCTTCATTAGTGTCTATGTCTACAATTGATATGTTGGCTGGAAGAGATTTGGTATTAGTTTCAAAATATCAGATATAAACAATGATATCTTAATATAAGAAACCAACAGAGAAATATTTGGAGGGTTAGCAAGTGAGGGGAGAGGCAAGAAGGGTTGTATTGTGCAATTAAGACACTGGATTTCCAAATTGTCAGTTATGGGCAGGGGAAGAGACCTGCACTTCCCTCTGTTTCCATAACAACCTGAAATGCTATAGCAATTCTATGTGCTTCATTTTTACATATTCTCTAAATATATTTCAATTTGGTATGTTCTTTGTGTCAATGTAATTTGGAGCTAACATTTCAGGACAAATTCAAGACAGAAGAGATCATTTTACATCTAATTTGTGATTTCAGTCCAAAGGTTGTCACTTGAGCAGGATTTTTTAGGGTAAAAGTTTGTTAAGCACTGGCACTATGTGCCTTAGAGATTGGTGATCAGTCACTCTAAACCATTTTCAACTCGAAGCAGTCAGTTGCTGTCATGTCTAATCTCAATCTGGAGTCAGTGATGCACTATATACAACAATCCTATTTAAATGCTTGTTCTGTGTATAATGTATAGATTAATACAGAAAACAAAGTTAAATGAGAGAGACATGACATGTTGAAAAGTCCTGAGCAGCCCTCGGGGAAGAACGGGATATTCTTCCATAGGGATGCAAAGAAAGGGTTCTTTCCTTCCTTTTTTTTTTTTCTTTTTTTTTTTTTTTTTAGTTCAGACAGTTAAATGCAAGAGATTGCTTATAGTCTACATTTGCACACACTTTCCCCATCAACATACCTAAGGAATTAATTATTTTAATTAAAAAAGCGTCCAGCCTGATTTCTGGTTAAAGACGGAATAGATTGTGCTTGGAGACGAAAGACGTGTCAACCTCTTAGGAGATTTCAAAGGGAGGACTGGCTAGAAGAGGTAATGTATAATCCATGGAGAGGAGGAAGCGATGGAAGGATGGGAGGAAAAGTGTTCTCTGATAAAAGCACTCCACACAGGTGAGTCTCTTGTAGTAGTAGATGACTAAATAAATGCCTTACAAGAGGGAAGGAATGTGTAAAACCTGAAACCAAACTACTGTTTTCAGGAGTGAAGGAGAATCAAATAGGGGACAGACTTACCTGCTGTACCTTACTGTAAATACACTAATTTTCCTTTCATTTCTATACTTGTATCTTCTTTGTAAACACATGATATGTTTGAATGGTATGAATAAATTACAATTACGTGACATTGTATTTTATCTTAATACCTCCTGAGTTAAGTATGAATTAAGACACCTGGCTAGCAATAAGGAATTCCTCCTCTAAAGGTGCAGCAAATCTACCAGTGAGAGCTCCAAGTTATTTTGGCCAGTGTCCCAGCTCCCAAGTCTACTTCAGCCAAATGACAAGAGAGTGGGTCTGTGTTTGAGACATGAAGGTCAGGCGGAGAGCTGGCACTGCAGGGGACAGAGGAGGAACAGTCTGGTCAGGGGCAATGAATTAATGGCTTTTTAAAGCACTTAGGGATGTGCTGAGCTTGACAGGACTGTACAGCATGAAAGGCTATTGCTGTCCTAACAAAAATCACATAGGTTTGTGATCAGGGAACTGATGAAAAAGCTTCTTTCTTCCTCACTCAGAAGCATTTCAGAATGTAGCGATAAAGGAGAATTATGCCTGGAAATTAAGCTACCTGTTCACAAAAGGCCTGTTTGGCAGTGCAATCACTCACATGCAACTCAACACACCTGTAATCTAAGCAAAAGAAGTTGCTAAATCACTAGAACTTTATAATTCCAGTAATTTGGCACATCTTCCCTGTGATTAGATGGTTGGCTGTATTGCATAGAGTAACTGGGAACATCATGGTGTTAACAGCACAGGAACTCACCTTGTTTTTGGATTCTTGACAGGGTGAAAGATTTCCATTTGCCATCATTATGATTTTGGTTGCTGATAACAGAAGCTGTACCTGAACCCAGATCATAGCTGACTTTTATACGCCCACCACTGAGTTCTACACTCATGAAATCCTTCTGTTAATGAAAGGGATTAGACACATTAATGATGATTCCTGTTCATTCTGGTAAGAAACATATGCCATTAAATAAACACTTTCTTTTCCTGAGTGATAACAGATAACTTTTCTCAAGCTTTTTAAAAAAATCTGCTTAGGTGTTCACTGCCTGGGACTGCAATGTACAAATGTCTGCTGCCAACAAGTTCATTTTTCCCCTTTTCTTCTCTGGATTGCTAAATTTTTCTAACAACCTAGGTGGAGTTTTGCTGGGAAGTCTGTACTTTTATTTTCTTAGGCTGAAGACAGAAATGCACATTATAATTACTTGAAAACAAAACTCAGCTTTGAGTATGTCTGTACTAAAGTTATTGTATTTTCTACATATCTCAGCTAGATTTAAACTTGTGAAGTAGAAAACAAGAATAGTAAAGATGACAAAATGGACTTGTTTTACCAGAGTTTCTAAAGAGTAATCTTTACTGATTCAGCAACAGAGAGCTATGAACTATTTTTCTCATCAACCACTGACACCAGTATCTAAGCAGTAACTGGAGATGGCTGACTGGAACAATAGTATAAATTGCAGCACCTACAGAAAAAGAGATGGCAAGATACAAAATGGAAAACAAATAGCCAGGGAACTGGATTGCATCAAGGCATGAAGTGGAACTATGACCCACTACATGAACGTATCAGAGAAATTTTAAGTTTAATGATCATTTTGCTCATGGCCAATTCCACCTGTGCTCAGATCTAAGGAGAATGAAAATCCTTTGCCATATGCTGAATACTTATGCAAAACTGTGGTAATAACATTATGTATGTGAACATAAATTTATGTTAAGAAGAAAAGAGTGAAATATAACAAACACAGTGTTCTAGGTGCTTATGCATGTCTATCCATGCATCACTAGAAAGATAATCCTTAAAGTTTTTATACAGTGGGTCAATATCTTAAGAGACAAATTGTATCAGCGACCAGTTGCCTTCCAGCTCCCAGTGTTTTTCAGAAGTTCAAGTAAATATTTTTTTCTAAAAAACTACATAAAATAATAATTATTATACAAAATAATTATACAAAATAATCTGAAATAATACACCAATTATACTTTCAATATTCAATTATAAAAACTAATTAGAAAAATTTTGTAAGTAAGTAATTATCATAATAAAATGATATCTTTTAGCACAGTAAGTCAGGAGGAGTACCCTCCTCCTTGATAATTCCAGCAATTCTGATAATTTTTCCCAAAATACAGAAATCTGAAATAAGACTGATTTACACAAACACAGTTTTTGTAAAACAGTGAGAGCTCAGTAATTCTTCAAGACATCAGTGAGAACTGCTGCACATAATTTCTGGCCCATATGAAAAGGCTAAGGCTAGGACTCTGTTCCCAGTCAAGTGTGCAAATCAATGCAGATCAGAGATGCTGAAGCTGAGTTATTCCTGATCCATGTGAGGATCTGGCCAGATGTCTTTATAAATAACTTCTGTTATCCACACACATTTGATAGTGTAAGTGAATAAAAAACTTGAACAGCTTTATAACTATTATTTCTGTCATCACCATCACATCCTGTTTTGTTGCACCATTCACTTCCCCTTTAATTCCACTCACATTAAACACAAATTTTTTATTTATATCAGTAAGACTTCTATCTAAGACTTGTCTCTTCCCATATTCTCCTTGCTTTCACACTATGATACTTTAAAACTATGAATGTACAACCACAACTGGCAATGTTTGCACAAGTAAACATTTGGGATAAATGAAAATTAATTAATAATTACAGAAAAGCTGGAATTCTCCTAAGTCTAAAATAATGCTCCCCAGTCAGTGAACACTAGGGTAGTCAACTTCCACATTGTCTTGTGTCAGTATCACTGTCAGCTTTGTCTTCACTTGAACAGCAGTGAAACATCGTACCAGCCAACATCATACCAGGACAGTGCTACATTAAATTACTATTTGTTTTCAGAATATGGTGAATTCAGCCACTGTAAAGATGGCATGAAACCTGTAAAGAGTGTGGAGGTTAGATGTTTTTTCTCACCAAGTCGTCAGTAGCAAGATACATGAGCAGGGCGTTTGATGAGAAGGTCCTGAATTTGAACATGACTGTGGAAATATTGGGGTTCCAGCGGATCGGGCGGCTCACCATGGCATAGCTGTCACCATCGAACTGGACCGTCCCTTCACTGTCTGCCACCTGTGGGCTGAAAAGGGGCAATTCCAACCAGTTTCCTTTGCTGTGTGAAGTTAAAAACTATCTGTGCAACACTGGCTGTCCAACACAAAAACACTTTTGGGAGGAAGATGGAAGTGGAACCTGTTGCATACATCTCATGGTCTGTAATGACTCATTTTGCAATCCTCAACCTAAAATAACATTTATGTACTCTTTCATCTTGTAATAAATCTTAGTTTTGTTATTGTCAGTGATTTTAAAACTTCTAGAGTGTCCCAGACTGAAAACCCTGGAAACTGATTCTCTCTGTTTACCCACGATGACCACAAACACAGAAGCATCAGTCCCTCCACAGTTTTTGATGTTCCTGTCAGTACAGAACAGAAAATATAGTGCTTTGAGATTGTTTGATATGATTTTTATGATAGATTCTTACCCATTTTGGTCACACAGATCAGATAGCTGCAGGACAGCAATCTTTTGGTTTAATCACAAACATAATTAAATTTGAACAAGAGACCTACATGTGAAATACTGACTAGGAACATGTTTGTTATTTATCTTGGCTCACATACAAGGATCTTAAATGTAGTCCTTTCACCCTTCATAGCTATATTTAACAGTTAAGTTTTTGCAAATAGATTTTGCAGGAGAACAGGACTCTGGTACTGGAACAATGGATTAAGGTAAAAGGGAGCTTTTAATACAGTTTTGTACAAACCTCAAGTCTAGTATTCTTTTTTCGGTCTCCCTCCCACCCATTCCCACTTCAAGCAAGCAGATCTACACTATCACTAATGAATGAGAAAATGAAATTTAGGCAGAGATGCACATAAAGGTTTAGGCATTTCCACTAGGACTTGCCTGGAGCTGAAACACACAGACACACAGAATGGTAGGGGCTGGAAGGGACCTCAGTAGATCATCTAGTCCAACCCCCCTGACAAATCAGGTTCCCTACAGCTGGTTGCACAGGAAGCGTCCAGGCGGGTTTTGAACATCTCCAGAGATGGAGACTCCACAACCTCTCTGGGCAGCCTGTTCCAGTGCTCTGTCACCCTCACAGTAAAGAAGTTTTTCCTTAGGTTTGTGTGTTCCAGTTTTTGCCCATTGCCCCTTGTCCTATCACTGGGCACCACCAAAAAGAGCCCGGCCCCATTCATTTGGCCTCCACACTTCAGATATTTATGGACGTTATTAAGATCCCCTCTGAGTCTTCTCTTCTTCAGGCTGAAGAGTCCGAGCTCTCTCAGCCTTTTCTCATATGGGAGATGCTCCAGGCCCCTCATCATCTTTGTGTCCCTCTGCTGGACTCTCTCCAGAAGATCCCTGTCTTTCTTGAACGGAGGAGCCCAGAACTGGACACAGTATTCCAGGTGTGGCCTCACCAGGTCATAGTAGAGCAGGAGGAGAACCTCCCTCGACCTGTTGGCCATGCTCTTTTTAATGCACTCCAGGATACTGTTGGCATTCCTGGCCACAAGGGCACACTGCTGGCTCATGGCCAGCCTGCTGTCCACCAGCACACCCAGCAGGTCAGCCCCTAATGGGTACTGATGCATGCAGTTATTCCTCCCCAGGTGAAGGACTCTACAGTTGCATACATTCATCATCATGCTCCTTAAATTTCCATCTAAATGTCAGTGGCCTACATCTGTAGTCAAGGAAATTCTCAGGTATTTCCAAAATTGTTTCTGTTCACAACTGTAATTTCCACCATTTTCTAACAGCTAAACCGTAGCAGCTTATCAAACTAGAAGCCTAGTTTGAAAACTAGCCTACTCTTAACTTCCCTGACTGGGTCTACAACTATTTTACCTAATGCAGCATGAGCTGTATGCCATACACTGACACTGCCAAATTCCCTTAAAAAAAAAAAAAAAAAAAGCATCTAAGAGGACAACACTGCTTTCATGCAGTGGGTCACTGTGAAATTCATAAACCATAAACAAGGCTGTGAGAAACCCAGAGGCTGTCTTCTTTACATTATAACTCCCAGGAATGCACTGTATCAAGTATAAGGTGCTAAGGTGCTACCTGTGCATAAGGGCCCTCAGCTTTTGAAGCTGAGACATGGCATAGGAAAGTTTGAGATCAGTTTTGTGGGAAAGAGGAATGAAGGTGTGTCACAGCTCTCCAACGACAAGGAAATGAAATACCTGGAAATGAAATAACTTACGTTGTTTTAAACTTCCAGAAGAGAGTTCTGAGCCTACATATATGATTCCTGGTCCTGCCTGAATGGGCCATTTACCTGATCTGGAACCACAGGTCACTGACAGGGACAGGATTTCCTATTCTCTATTGAGAAAGCAAACACATTTCTTTTGTGGGGGGTCTCTGCTCACTACAGTGGTGGCTGTGAAAGCCACCTTGAGGCATATGACTCTTGCTGCATGAGAGCTGCAGGCACCCACACCACAGTTGTCCATGAGCCAGACTCAGTCCCACTGTGGATCTCACCCTCTTTCATGTTTTGACTAATCCTGGTTACTGGTCAGCAGGAGTCTTTCCATCATCACAGCACTGATACACCATCTTAATTCTGTTAAGACACTGACCACATTTATTACCCAGATTAGGTGCTTCCCCTCTTGCTGTAATTGGAACTTAACTTTGTATTTCCTACAACTCTCAGCACTGCACACAGACCACAGGTGTCTACTGGAACCTGATGCTGATGTGGAAACTTCTGCTCCTCACCACAAGTGTGTGTCACCACCGCAAGCAGTATCACCACAGACAGGTTCCCAAAGAAGCATGAGAAAGAGTCAGTGCTTTACCTACCTGACAGCACATCCTTTGCAGTCACCTTCGATATCCCTGAAATTCCATAGTCCTATGGGCTTGCTGTCCAGAAAGGTTTCACCCATGCAGCCAGTGAAGGTGGTGACTCTTACCGCATCTGACTTCTGCAACAGAAAACACAAACCTCATTAGAATTCAATCTGAAGTGATCTACTCTGTCTGAAAGCATAACTGGTATGAAAATCACAAATACCAGAAAATGCGTCTTATTATTTTAAATATCAAGAGTAATATTAAATCTGACAAGCCATCCTATAGAACAACTGATCAGCAAAACTGAGCTAAACAGTGTACCAGTCAGGATGGAAAATCCCATTTATATCCAAGACCTTGGTGAAAGCCTTGGCAGAATGATTCCTGGAGAATGAGGAGCTGCCCAGCTTCCACATCACCATCAGCTTTCCTGGCTATTCAGAGAGCTGCCCACTCCCACTTGTTCAAGGTCTGTCTGGGTTTTTAAGACTTCATAGAAAGGACTATGAGGAATCTCACACACAATACAATAAGCAAAATGTTTCTACTGTACTTAGTGCTCAAAAGCCTGCAAATTGAGCAGATCGTCCAAGATAAAGACCAATTGTGAACTCAACTGGCTACACCTGTAAAGTTCATGCTGAATTTTAGATACAGAAAAAAGTGCAGATGGCAAAGCAATTAAAACTCATATCTCATCAAAACTCATTAAGCTAGGGTCACGCACATGGAGTAAAGCTCATTAGATCATAACATGGTACCATGATCAAGGCAGTAATATTTGACAGTACACAGAGTACTCAGCTCAAAATTATCCTTCTAAAAATACCTAGTTTCATTTAAATTTCACTTCATCAATATGAGCTGATTGAAAATCTATATACTTAGCTATTTGAGATAGACAAGCACCTGCTGTTTTCCATACAGCAATTACGAATATTAAGATCTTGGAAGAGAATATGGAGAACTGCAACTTGAAAATATTCAAGGAAAAGTATGACTCAAAAGACTTAATGTGCTGGTGATATTTCCCAGGGTAATTGGGAAGGTTTTAATTAGCAACAAGGATGAACTTAATGTTACTTCTGAGAAATTAATGATATCTAAGTATCATAGTCTTCTACTCAAGTCAGATGAAAGATGTTTTTAAAAACTGAAAATGAGTTTTTGAATACGCTGCAAAGATGCATGCAAAACAGGATATGGACAAAATCCCAAGACAAATCTAAAGTAAGTACTCCAAAACCCAATACTATGAAAAATCAGATTCCTGAGGCAAAGGTTTAAAAAATACCAGTGACCTTAACAAAGGTCCAAAGAGCTTTGTGGTTTCAGAAAAGAGTCTCAGTTAAGGTCTTAATTTTGTGAGCCTGACAACTGTACCACATGATGACAAAAACCCCTAGAAAAGTAATAATTATTCTTTCAATTCACAGACTGTGTTTAAAACCCCGAATTTCAAATATACCAGCCAACTTACAATACCATTGTCTTCCTACCTCTGCCTTTGTCTTTATTTACCGGGGGGTGAAGGAGGTGGAGAAACCATGATGGTTTTCCTGACTAAGATGAAAAAAATGGACAATCCTCCAGAAAATATGCAAAGAAATATTATTGAGGTTGAAAATGGCTATTCTGGCATCATTTTGCACCATCCATAATTCCTGTTCCAGTTGAGCACCACACCTCATACCTGATCCTAAAACTGTCTTACTTGTTGAATTATGCCCACTACCCACCTTTGCCTTACTGTATCTAACTGAAGGAAAAAAGAAAAACATACAGGAAAATGTTCAGATTTAACTGTTACTGTGTTCCAGGTCCTTTTGCTTATCCTGAAACATGAAGAGCCCTTGAACCCTTTTCCCTTTAGAGATTCTGCTAAGTTTCTAACTTTTTCCTAAATACACACTTCATGAAGCTTCACTGTTAAGTAATTCTTCTTGACTAAGTATTATTCAAATACTGTTGGCATTTAAATATTAAATACATACCCCAGATAAACATTAGTACTAATAAACATGACGTAAAAGCAGTAGATATAATATTAAATATTTTAAAATTCAAACTAACTGTCAGTGTGATTTACGTGAGGATGACCTTTGTTAGGAGTGGTGACAACTTTTATTGTAGTGGTAGGTACAAGTTTTGGGGCCTGGTTACTCAAATAGTACATATGATCTCTTTTTACACCTTTACCTCAGTTTTTCTACCATCAAACTGTAGTCCTAGGAGCTCATTATTTAACAATAAAATATTTATAACACTTAAATCCAGAGATGACATCAAGTAAAACATATTTTTTTGTTAGTCTCTGGTGACAGCTCTGCTGCAGAAACTAGGACTATACACAAGACTACTTTATGCTGTCGCACAGAACCGCTGTTGCTGAATCTCTGTATTGTTTTTGATTCTCTGGATTCTTAGTGTAAACACAAGAATTTTTTTGGAAGTAGAATTCAGGTGAAAGCTCTGGTTTGGGAGGTTTGATGTTCTAGAGTTGTGCAAATCTAATTGCATTTTGTATTGTATTACTATGTTTAGTTCTCGTCCCACTTGTCTTGATAATTCAAAAGTGAAATCTAAAATAAAATTAAAATATAATTTTAGTTTAGGCTGGCATTTGAGGATGAAGCTTCAAGACTCCTTCAGGGGATCACCCAAAGAGAACAAGCCAAAATCCACCTGACCACACATTTTCTAGGGTCTCAACTGAGTCAATAAAATTCAATTATTGTATAAACCAGGCTCTCAAGTGCTTTTCTAAATGTGGAATGATGAAATCATTCATTTAATCATAATTCTGGCATTTATGATTGTTACCTAAGCCAGCCTGCATTCCCGAGCCTGCACTCAGAGTCTGACAGTTAAGCATTTTGGTGAGGTGGGCAGACACACAGACGCCCTATAGCCTCTATGGACTGGTGTGTTTGGGCCTATGGTCATTGTAGCTACACAGCACTGAATAGTCCTGATGCAGATGAGTGGAGAGTTTATTCCACTGAGTTATTATGGTGAGTAAAAAGCAGGACATAATGCCAATGCAATTATATTTGCTACTGGTGAAAACAACAATAGAAATTAAAATTCATCTGACATAGACAAAAATCCAAGAATGAAAGAAAGCTGAGAAGTAAATTAGGTGTGAGAAATAAAGCATCTCTCCCCAGTTTATTTCCATTCCCTTTGAAAAAGCAGATGAAAAGAACAGAGTACAGGAAGACTGTGAGGCCATTCTGGTTTTGTAAGGGTCACTAATCTCTGGCAGAAAGCAGACCAGAACCTCTGTTTAGGACTGTAAGGAGAACACAGAAAAGGTGACAGAAAGGTTTTTTTTTTCTAATATATAATTCTCCAAGAAATTCTTCAATTTACTTTCTTGCCTATTTCCCATATGAAAACAAATTACATAAAACAAAATGAATGGCAGTTATTTACTCATTTAAAGTTTAAGCAGAAACATCAAGATTCATTGCATCTGCATCTTTAGAGCTTGAAAATGTTTGTGATTTTTTCTGGATCCATTTCAGATAAAACAGAGGGAGTAGATCTGAGTTCTACTTATATAGACTGACTTGCAATTTCATAGCCCAAAATCTCATGGAATTTTTCCTGTTCCTGTGAATGCTTATCGAAGTCAGATATATCTCAGTTAATTGAGCTGGTAGTTGTGCCAGTCTGCTCAGAATTGGTTATTTGTGTGTAGCTGTCATCAAGTTCTAAAATGAAGTTATCTGATCACGCTCCGAAACATATGGATATCTTTGAAGCTAAAGCTGGACTTCAAGACACTGATTTCAAGTAAGTGGGATCTACATTCTCTATTCCTCTTGTATCCTCTGATATTGTCTTTGTCTCTCTTGAAATGTGCACCCACATTATTCTCTGTAAGAAAGGAATATGTCTATCCACATATTCCCAAACCAGAACCATCTAGAAATTTGAAACTTCTAAAAACTAGAAGGTTGGACCATAAAATATTGTGCTATTTCAACATTTTGAAGATATACACACACTTTAGTGTAAAAAAACCAGTTCTTCAAGTTCACTGTTTGGGAAAGTCTAAATATTAGCTTTTTTAATATTAAATGAGGATATTTTTGTAATGTTAACATTTAAAAAAATCAAAATATTGATTAGGAACAAAATAGTTCATTTAAATTGTTTTGTAATGAATGCTATTGGAAAATATATGCTAATTAGTTGGAGAACATTTTTTGCTGAAAGATTTCCATCCATTCCATTTGGCATAAATCTTCAACTCATTTCTGTTAAGTTAAGCAACGTAGAAAAAATCACCAGAAAAATTAACAGGAAAAAAGAAGAGAAAATAGATCAGGGATCTGATGCATGTAGCTGTTAAAAAGAGGAGTAGTACAGGGAGGAAAACCAGAATAAAAACGAAGACAATAAAGCAGAAACACCAAAAGTATACTGCAAAGGAAGAAGTGATACTGTGGGTACATGACAAAGAAAAAAACCCCTGAATGCAAAGGAATATATATTGTTATACACATTGTTAGGAGACCAGGAATGTATGGAAACAGAAATGAGTTCCTATCACTATGATACTGACAGTGCAGGTGGACTATTTGCTACTAAAGCACCTATTACAATGATGCCAGCATATTAAAGTTTACTATTTCTACTGTAAGCAATAACAAAAATTGTCCACATAAAAAGCCAGTTAATACACTAGCACCAGACAAGACATTACCTTTATTTTTTCAGTTAAACCACCAACAAACAACATGGCATTAGCATCTACATCCAGAATGGTATATCCAGGTGGAGAGACAGCAGTGAATGTGGCTGGCACAATGCTGGCTTTAGGACCATCCAGAGCTCGCACTGATATTGTGCCATTTTTCCCAGTCCTAGAGATTTAACAGAACAATTTAAGCATACAAAATCAGTAGTTAAACCAAACATACAAAAACTATTTTAGATGGCATCCTTTAATAGAAACATGAACTACTGATTTTATTATGTTCCATTTTGATACAAATTCATAGACTCCTATGCCTGTGTAAGTTAAAGACATGATCATAGAACCAGGTGTTTTTCTCACCTCAAAGTCCTTTTTGAACAAAATTCACTATACAGATGAAGTGGGCCTTTAATTGACTAAAACAAAGAAGCTGCATTTTTAAAATTATTGTGACAAAATTAGTGTTAAGTAATTGTTTCTTGATGTAACAAATCATGTAAGCAAGGTTCTAATTTAAATTTCTGAATTTCATATGGTTTATTATATTATATTTGAACTGAAATTAATGACCATGTGATAAAGTACTTCAATTTCTTCACCGTGATGTACAGAGCTCACATTTTCTGCAGTAGAGCTCTCTGTTTGCTTATCAAACAGGCACAAACCCCATTATGTCTAACGATGTTACCTCATTGTCCACTATGAATAATATAAAGTATTGATGGCAACAACAACAACAAAAGTATTTGCCATTTCTTAATAGTTTCTGCAGCATTTAATTTTATACACCTATTAATTGGCATAGAAAAAGTTTGCTGACCTGTTTTTACAATAGAAGGAACAGAATGTAGAGAGAGATGATTCCTACTAATCTTTCAGGTTTACAGAAAGGTATTTCAAAAGAAACTTGAATAATTTTGAATCCTTTGCAATAATTTGCTTATTACTTTAGCTGACATCAATATGGGTAGTAGCTTTCCATAGAAAGCTTACTACTTACCCAATAAAAGTAAACCACTGGGCATTTATGAAAGTGACACCATAAATTAGTGTTTCATCCCAGACAGATGGACCATAATCAACACACATAATTTCTTACGGGGCCATAATATGACTGTAGAAATAAGCACAGAGTGTGATCCAAGTCCTGTGATGTGCAGATGAAGTATTGAGTATGTCCAGTAATGTGGTGGGTGAGTGGCTGGGAGATGAGATAGGCAGAGGGAGATCACATACTGTGGATTTATGGATAACTTTGGAAATTGCTGCTTTATCTCTTTTTTAATAGGATGCTGGATTTCTCGTGATTGTTGTCATGTTAATTTGGAAATTCCTAACACGAATGCCTGATCTTGAAACCCGAACCAACTAACCGTGCTGAAACACTCAGTGAGGATACCAATATTACACGGAACTTTTCTAACTTATATGTTTGATGTATAAATATACCATTTTAAATAAAACTTTTCTTTTTCTTTCCATAACAGTTTACAAAGAGTGTATATCTACCAAGAGTGACTACCTATTTTTTGGATTACATATGGTATTTCTCTAGCTACCTGATTAGACTCTCAAAATTACTCGGCACCTGTTCTCAAGCTAGACAAACTGAAGCTTTTCTCAGATAACAGATTTTGTAACTGTATTTGTGAAAAAGGTTTCTAGGGAAAGGAAGGAAGTTGATTAAATAGATGTGGTAAAATCCACCAAAAATTTCCATATGTAGTTTTTCTAGATGGAAAGGTACACACTCATCCTATCAAGATACTGTTAATTCACAGCCAGAAAGTAAAAAAAAAAACAAAACAAACCGAACCCTTTGATTTTCTGAAGTCCTGAACTTTGCTGCATGCAAAGATGCAAATTTCCTTTTTGTCCAATTAGAAAAAAAAAGAGATTGGCTTGGGGTATTGAAGTAACAAACAAACTAAAAGTTAAAAGCATACCTTTCAGGAAGAACTGTCATTTCTGTTAAAGCATTACTTGAAGAATTTACATTTAGAGCACAGTAAAGCATCACCTGGGCTGATATACCTACTGAATAAGTTAAATGAAGACATTGCTATCCTGTACTTACAGAATTCCTGGATTTAGAAAGTTTACTGGACCAAGGTGGAAAAATCCTTTAAGAATATGCCTTTTATGTCTAAAAAGACATACGACTCTTCAGAAAGTCCTTTGGGTCAGAACCTATTACCCAAAAACCCAAATGAGTTGATAGGTTTCATATGAAATAGCATAGAACTGGAATAAAGCCACTTAAATTAAAAAAAACCAAAACAATAGTTGAGACATTTCAGTTTTGATAAATTTCTTCTGAACTGTGAAGCAGGGTTGCAAAGTAATTTTGAGGGTTTTCGATCAATGAGAAATACCTTTGTAGATCTATGCCATCTTGCCTGCTTTGTAGTCAGGGACCTCAAGGCTTTCGGTGTGAAGACACATATTTGCAAAAAAAAAAACCCAAAACACTGGAACTTTTAGATTACTGCCCCCACCCCCCGCCATATCTTGATCTGGCAGCTCTGGAAACCACATGGATGGGACTGTCAGTTTCCCAGGGATTCTGCTAAGTGACATCTGGGGTAGGCTAACATGTAGGTGCTCCTACTCATTTTAAGGACATGGGCTAGAGCCATTCACATTATTCTAAATTATTATTTTTAAAAAATTTCTTTTAATGATAATATTTTACCTTTTATTCCAAAATCAGCTGAATGCTAAGCAGATAGCTTTGTGTGCAGTATAAATTCTAAGTTTTTACTTTATTTTTTTCAGAAGGCTTTTTTTCCAGAAGTATTTTTGTGAAGCTCTTTAGAGGATAAAAGTTCTCAATGTAGTACTTGTTGAACTAACAGTTGCTGAAGACTTTTTTGTTTTTTAACTGCTTAGGTTTGATGCTCTCTGAAAGAAAGTCATTGGTACTTTCAATATATATTGTGATGAAATCAAGATTCCAGTTTAAAAACATCCAAGTGCAATAATGCAGAAGTCACTGAGATGAATGGCACTTTTTAGGGTGTCTAATATGTCACAAATAGCATGGGTGTCTTTCATCTTCAAACAGACTGAAATGCTAACAATGGAGTCTCTTCCATAAATAATTCTCTCTTATTTAGGGAGGACAGCTGAGCTTGAGGAAAGAACTTGGCTAGCTTGACAGCAAAAAGACATTGCTATCCTGTGCATGACAAGTCATGAGGTTAGAAGATATTATTGTAGTGGTAGTCATTTCTGCAGAACCGATGGATTATAGAAGATGTACCAGCACTGTGTGGCTGATCATCTGAAAAATTTACATAATGCCATGCATGAAGGATTTGCTCTTTAGGAGATGCGTGATGTAAATGAGATGCCTTTTCCAAGTCATCAACATTAGATTGCAAAATATGGTGTAGAAACCTCTGCTACTTGACCCCTTGAGAGCACAGAAAATCTTAACAGAAAAGTATGTCTTACATTTGCCACAGTAGCTTAAGACTGAAATCTTGCTGAGCTGGGCTGGATATGTCTACAGTGAACTTGTGATTCAAGCGTCCTTTGCCTTCAAATGAAGGGTGCTGTTTAATCTCTGTCATTAACAAAACAACAGTAATACTTAAATCATAATTAATCAGGTCCTGCTCCCAATGGAGGCCAGCTGAAGTCAAGTGACATTGCTTCACTGACCTAATGAGCTTCATCCATTTGACTGTTTCACAAAATTGACATTGTTTGCATGTTGCAAACCTCCTTTAAATCATTTTGTCACATACTGTTATGCCAGATCTTCCTTTGTTAATTGATACTTTGATTGCATTCTTGATGCCAATCAGATTTGCCTCTGTAAGCAGGTAAGTAACTCTGTAAGTGACATTAGTTAAATTCCTGTACCATCAATGTATAGGGAAATCCTATAGGAACAAACAGATTTTACTTCAATTCTGTTAAAAAATATGAAAATATTTCCATAATGACCTCTGCATATACAATAAAATGCAAAGTATTAGCACACTTTAAATAAAAAGGTGATGGAAATTAAAAGTATCCCTGGAAAACAGATGGAGTAATTATCGATTTGGTCATAACACACCGGAAAATATGGTGTGGACTTTAACTGAACTGAACACCTCTGATCATTACTCAGTAGTCAGCTTTTTCATATTTAGATTTCATTCAGTATGACGAGTGGCCTTGAGAATTTCACAACCTCTGTGCCACCACATCTCTTTTTAAGGCTCTTTGGGATCCTTGGTTAAGAACTGCTACCAACCTTTAAATCTACCACATCATAATTATTGTGTGTCAATGCCTGTCACCACTGAAATCAATGGCAAAACTCAGCAAGGCCAGAATTTAATCTTATGTCCCATTCTAAGTGGATGCCCAGCTCCACTGTTCAGGCAGCTCTGTCAGGTTGCTGAAAATGTCCGTGGCTGGAACCGAGCAGAAATTTAGAGAAAACAGGAGAGGGAATGAAATGAGTAAAACTCTCCAATAGCTTATGCAGGGAGTCACAGGAGAGTTACCAAATGGACTAAAATATTCAAAGCTGAAGAATCCTCAGAAGAATGCAAAATCAGTGCTGAGTTCTTCATCTTAATCCCACAAATCCAACTAAAGTCTCTGCAATGTAATTCTCCTTAAACACTGCTCTGTACTTCAGATCTGTGCAGCTGTAATTGTTCTAAATTGCTGATCTAGTAGTTTGTTCAAAACTAATGACATGCACACCCTATATATCCAGAACAATAAGCTTAATAGGCAATGTGCTTTTGTAGGATGTGTGAATTTTTATACCATGTCCTGGCTCCATATTCTGCTGAAGCAGCTTTCCTGCAAATGGAAGTCTGGCATTACTGTGTCACAAAGCTATTTTAGTATGCATAATATGAACTGGCAAAGATTTCAACAATTCATATTGTACCCCAGTTTGTATTTTCCTAGCAATAAGGTTTCATTAAGCCAGTTTCTGGAGATGGTGTTGTAATTTTATTTAATTCTGAATGGCTGATTCCTGTGATTTCAGTAAATTATTTAAACTGGATGCCATTTCCTCCTCTGAAAACTATGGATGCAACTGGAATTAGAGTGCTTTGTTTTCTATCTCCTTTTTTCTCTCATTTTCTGACTATATGTTATTGCTTCTATGTTTAATACTATGTGAAATTAACCATAATGGTGCAGGAGGAATTACTCAGCTTCATATCAAATTGCAATAGAGATGATGTTAGCTAAATTACTAAGATTGGTTCTGAATTAGAAGATAAAGGATATAAAGTTATATAATCCTTATGCTGTAATTACGACACCATATGCCATGTATTTGCTATTTGAGTGGAAAATATAAGTTTCAACTAACAAATGGGAAATTTGAATATTAAGGTATCTGTATTTCTAAAGTTCAAAAACATTCAATAGCTGATCTCAAATAACAAAGTATAATCGAACTTTCCAGAATTTTTCATACCTGAAATACTTGTATTTCAGGTATTATTTGTATAATAATATTATATATTATTATATATTTGTATAACAATATTATTTGTATAAACTGTATCTTTTTAAATATCTCCACTTGAAGAGATATTCTGCCTATAGAAAGAGTGTTTTGAGTAAGAATCAAGATACTGTTATATGACAAATCATTCATTCGCAGTACTATATCAAGACCAGAAATTCAGAAAAGCTGCTCTTCTTCGAAATTCAAGGAGAAAAGGTAACTGTTTGAGTGTCCAAAATTGTAATTGATTTTAAAAGGAAGCTAGTTGAAGAAGAGAATTGATAGAGTGATAGGTAAACAAAAGGGATTATAAGCAGTCATATATTATTGATGCTAGAGGGCAAATATGTGATGAAAATAAATTCTTGACACAGAAGAATTCACAATTCAATAATAATTGTAGTGTATACACTTTTGGTACTATTGGACAAAGGTTCAAATGCTTATTAAACCACCCTACAATTTTTCCTATTTATGATGTCATCTTTTTCAAAAAAGTCAATGCTTCAAATGTAGCAAACATTTCCATGTAAACCTGAGGTATGTCAACTTGAGGACAGTGAATTAGAAGCAGAGCTTGTTAAATTTAGCCATTTTTTCTTTAGGAACCAAATCTTGAAAGTGAAATATATACTTGCCTGGAAGCTTCAATCCGGTACCAAAACCCATCATCTATGGTCAGATCTGGATACTCTACCCGTCCAACACCTGATCCCACATCCCACAGGAAGCTCACCTTGCCTTTGCGCATCTCTAAGGCCAAGAAGTCAGTCTATATGTAAAAAAGGAAAATAGAAGCAATCTCATACCTCAATTAAAGGAAGTCTTTCAGAACTCTCCATGTCTCAGAAGATCTAACAGGGCATCAGAAACCCATATATAGACAGTAAAGTATGAACATTGTCACAGTGATCTAAAATGAGATTCTCTTTCCCCTGCTTTCATTGGTTCAAACAAGGTATCTTAAGCCAAAGATGGCAAATTACTTCTGTCTGTGATATGCAGGAAATGGTTGCTAGACTTACAGAAATGTTAATATTGTAGCCATCAAAAGAAGGATTTAACTCAGAGTAATGTTGCTCATAAGACATCCATTGCATGGCAGAAAGATGTCAGGATTCTAGGCTAACACATGATGCCATCTAGCCTCTTCATTTTGTATCAGGTAAATAAAATATATAGTTCAAAAATGTTAGAAATAGAATATTTTTCCCATTTACTGAATTATTATTGATTATTCTAGAAGTCTCTCTGCTATACGGCTCATGGGAAATGGAATCATTCATCATTATTATGCTTGGAATTGTAGTCTTGACTTAAAATTACAATAAATAAAAGGTCTGACAGATCCAAGACAATTAGCTACTTCATTCCCAAGGGAAAACCCACAACCAACCCAAAAATTACCCTGGTTACACTGTGAATTTTAAAGCTCTAGTGTAGTCCATGTGTAAGTCTCCCGTTTCACATCTAATTAAAATAAAAAAATATATTTAAAAAATTGCTGGTCATGCTTTAGAAGTCCCTGTACTAATAACAGTAAATGTCTAGATTATTTTAGGCTGTCTAATACTGCTTTGAAGCCTCTAGGAGGAAAAAAAAAAAGCCTTTCTCATCTTCTGTATTTGTTAGTAGTCTGATCTGATTGAGCAGCCCTGACATGAAAAGCAGGAGACAGACTTACAAACTTGGCACTTCCAAGGTAAAAAAGCAGATTGTCAGCAACTACAGTCTTCACATTGATAATGACAGTGTTGTACGTTCCCTTCTTTATTTCTGGTCTGTATGTGCGAATACAATTGCCTCCAGAGGACACTGACACTTTGATCTTCAAAGAGAAAAAAAAAAAAAAAAAGCAGAGCAGAAAGAATTCAGTTTATTGCTTATTATTCCAGAAATAATTTTATATGTCCCCAAATAATTATAAGAATATTACACTCCTTTTTTCTTCCTTCCCATTTCTGTGTTATATGTACGAGGGAGTTGCTTGGCTACGCATAGGAGATAGAAATTGAATTTTCTTTCTGGAATTGTTTATTAAAAAGAAATAAAAGCTCTTTCTGGCATTCAGATTTGGAAAGACTAACTGTATTGATTAAAAATAGCTAGAAGATATATTGGTCTCATGCAAGCAGCTGTGGAATTCTAGCAGTAGAGAGTCTATAAGTAGAATGTGCAGCTAGGAAAATAAGCAGCACTCCTGACAGGATCACAGCACATTGCTATCAGGTAGCTAGGATGAGCTATTTTTCCCCTTTATTATTTTTGATTAAGCCAATTTAAGACACCTTTTAACAATTATTTTTAAACCAACAGTTGTGTCTATCACTGCTTTTACATAGCCTCTAATGGAGTTGGTATTCATAACTAAGTTTCATTTTCACAGCTGAGTGACGTGCATTTGGATATATGTGGTAGTTTCCTTAGGCTCTGAGCACAGATAAAACCAGTATATTGTTTGCATTCATAATGCCAGCATAGACATAATGACAGTACAATGGTATTTCAATTCCAGTTAGACATATTATGTATTAGAGTCAATGTACATAATGGTATCTCCTTATGCTAAGGGTAAACTTTGTCAAAAAGGACATCCATTATATGACCAAACTCACAACTTCCCTATCTCAGAAATGCTGAGCAGTTAAACACAAAACCCTATCATCACTGTAGCCTGTCTTTCTATCATGGGCAAATTTCAGCAAGTTTATGAATACACTTCCTCCTCAAGATCCTATTCTGTAGATTTTTTTTCCAACCATTATTCAGAAAGCTTTCTTAAGTACAGGATTTTTTTTCCTATGCTACATTAGGTCACAAGCTGAATAACCTTAATATTAACCAGCGGATCCTTGAGTTTAGAGTATTATTGAGTCAGGGAGATGGACTCCAAACTTATTAAATGGACTAGAAATGTATTCTTAAGTTTGAGTCCTCAGAAGTGCTACTGAACAAAGAAAGTTAAGAATAAGGGAAAACCAAATACATTCAGCAATTTCAGTGAGTTTGAGATGGTGGCATTCTCAGGTAATATAAGTTCTATGAGATTAAATCAGGGGCTTAATACCAGTGCTGAGGCAAAAAAATACATTTTTGTTTTCACAAAAAATCAATGATGCTGTGAGTCTTCTGCTGTACTATCACCCACAATACTTCTGAAATAATAACCTTTCCAGATACGTTCCTACAGATGTTATCTGTTTAACAAGGGTATGTTTTAAATTAAGAAACAAGACAAAGGGTAAAAATCATAAGAATATTCTCTGTTCATCTGAGAAATTATACTCCATTATCTGCTCTCTTTACATATGTTTAGAATTAGAAAGGATTCACCCTGTAGAAAAGAAATAGAAAAGTAGAAAATAAAATCCCATCAATACTCAAAAGGTCATCTTACTGAGGCAGAGGGCTTACCGAATTGGCTTGCTTCCGAGCTTGGTTTATCAGCTCTTTTATCTGAGAAATGTTTTTCCCTAAGTTGTCCTGAAGTTCTTTGATTGGCTTGATTTTATCTAGCAGGCGATCTGCTTCCTTTTCTAGGGTTTTAATACTGGAATCTGCATCAGCAACTTCATAAGAAAGAACAAGGCAGAGTTTTAGAGATAGTGTCAGAAAGTAATTATAAATTGCAATAATAAAATCCAATATTCAGGCGATTGTATATGCTACTGTGAGGTACACACAGAATAGGAAGCCACCTGAACAGAGTAAGATGATTTAAGAATATAGCAATAGTAGCAAAGGCAGATGTTAAAGCAGGATTTTGAAGCAGCAACTACACTTCAGGTCAGGATGATACTAATGGAAAACATTTCCTGCAGCAAAATACACTTATGAATGAAATATTCACTTTTTTTTTTTTTTAAGCTCCAGTTTTGAAACTAAAAAAAAGCTAGATTAATGAAAACTAGTTAATTTCCATTAGTAATTTTTGAAACAGGGTTAGAATTAACTTGAAATTAATTCTTGAATTAATTAACTTGAAATGAATTATTGAATTAACTATAATGGCCACAACTAGAAAAAAGATTTATTCTGGTCACAAGTTTAAAATTCTGTATGTCTACTGAAAGCAGATTAAAAAAACAGTGGCAGTAAACTGCAGATATTTTCTCCTTTTTTATGTGAACTTAATAATTTTGTAAGGATATTTTTTTCTTTTTTTTCTTTAAGCTTCAAATGACTTTTTTGCCTTTCAACATACAACCAGTGAAAAATGCCCTCTCTTTGACAATTCATCAACAGGTCTAAGGATTGCAACACTTAGCTAGCATGGGGGTATGGGTTTGTGTGGATGACACTGAAAGTGAAAAATCTGCATTTACTAAAAGAATGTGTACTGAATGATGATGATGATGATGATGATAATGTGTACATAAAGCATGAAAATCTGGATACCTAGTTATTGCATAGTCACCCAGATACTGATATGAAACCTTCAAGATGCTTCTTAAGGTTTTGCCTAAGTGAAAGTAGTTGCAAAGTCAGCCTATCTCAGAGCCTTCAAAAAGTAAGTATTCAACTATTCAGTGAATGTGAAATGTACAGCACCATGCAGAAGCTTTGGTGGTAAGCAAGGAAGCATCATTTACTGGAAAAGGCATGACAAAAGCAGCAAGAAAGTAAATGTACGTACTGATTTCTGTAGGCAAGATATGCAGACAAAGAAAAGAGAAAAGAAACAGAAATAACGTAAGCAAACATTTTGAAGATCTAAACACAAATGTAAAGTAAGATGAAATGTGTGTAAAGTATAAGTCTAGTTTTCTAGACTTTTCTAATAAGTCTAGAAAACAATTATTACCTTTTATATATTGTATATCTGTGTAAGGAGAATTCAGAGCCTGAATTTTGACATACAAGAGAGGCTATGTCTACTTTAACATGAGTGCCAACAAACTGTATACATTTGGAGCGTTTTACTCAGCATTTACTTTAATCTCATTCTGTAATCTGAGTATCCATTAGCAGTTGAAAAGTGGTAAAAGTGTACTTTTGGAGAACATCTTCCAGTTAAGCTTTTTCTGATGTGAAAGAGCTTGTAAGTGTTAAGACCACTCCTCAATGTGAACCAAGTAATGGTGACTAGGGACAATCAAGAGATTAATTTCTAAATTATTGCTCCTAATCTCAACTAAAATGCTAACATACACATAGTCTTAGAATATCTGGGCTAGGACAGGTGGTCTAGTCTAGATCCAGCACTGTCAAGAAATCACTGCTTTTAGGCCACTTCTCAGCTGTTCATCTCTACCCTAACAGAGGTTGTTACCTCATAGATCTGCTTGTACCATAACCTGCCATAATCTAACCACACTATTTCAATCAATAACTACTTTTCATACTGTCTTAAACTACTATGGATCAGTCTGCCTGATGGGGATTATACCTGAGGCTCACACATGTATCAGTTGATGAGGGATCAGGACCTTGCAATAGGCAAGCAGTGACAAAGAGCCATTGGGATTAACTTCTTTTACTAGTACAGCTACAATTTGAAGAGGATATTTGCCCATAGAATGAGAATGACAACCAGATGTTTTTATGTGCCCAGCTTCCTCAAGATGGTAACAGCCTGGGGAGCCCAGGTGAGCTGAGAAATGGGTCCTTCAGTAATTTTGTAAAGACAGTCTGGTTTTGTGGTCAGCCCTGGCAGTATACTCCTATATGATATGTTCTAGTAATCTACCGTAAAATGTGTTTGACTTTAGAATTCAGTTTTACCCATCATAACCAAAGTGAAAATGCTAAAACAACTGTCACATTTGGTAATAGAATTCACTGGAGAAAAAAAAAAACAACAAACCACAACAACCATTCCCAGAATCTCCTTTTTCTTCTTAAGTGTCTTCACTGTTGTCCCAAAAATACTAATGTCTATGAAGGAAGTCATTAATTTCTCACAGAACTGATTATCCGACTGACTGAAGACAGTAAGTGGTGGAATTTTGCCTGAATCAAGGGGTGAAGTGCCAGTCAGAATCTTAGATTATTAACCTCCTAAATACTTTAACAAGTAGTCTGTGGAACAAATATGTCCACTACACATTCATCCTGCTGACATTAGTGTTTTTTCCAACTACTAATAACTGTTCTTAAGATTTAACATTATTTTTATATATAAAATACAAAAAAAAAGAAGTGATATAGATTCCTTTTATCCCAGCATACTGTAGTAACGCTATGTGAGTGAAATTCTGGAGTCTGTTTCATTTTGAGATGTGCAATTAAAACCACAAACTGAAAAAAAACCACCAGCAAACAACCCCAAAAAGATCTTACTGTTCTTGATAGGATCCTTCACAACAGCATTTGTTTTTGCCACATCGTCTGCAAGCTTACTGTAGTTGTTTCTCAAGCCCAGAAGATTCTGGTTGAGGTCTTTAATCTGGGCCAGGACATCATTTGCAGTATCATTGGCTTGTCTTGCTTTGTCTTTGGCTGCTTGTACCTTTATAGCTGTATCTGTAGGTAGAAAAGGATAATGAAATGATTGCCTACAGTACAGAAGTTTCCTTCACACACCTTAAGAATAAAGATGGGTCAAAATTCTACTACCTTAAATTGTGTTGTGTTCTTTGAGAGCACTTCACATGTCGTAAGACATTACTATTTGTAACTACGGATTGCAGAATCTGTCCCTTTATATCTTTTTTTGAGACACCAAATGCACTTGAAGAAGAGAAAATACTCCAGCTCCATTTGTATGTAAAGGACAAATGATTTTTATTGGCTAAATTTTGGTGCAATTTTGTTGCTGCTGTTGATTCACTAATTAACCTCTGATCAAGTGTTAGATATAAGATTTGATACCTATAATAGAAAAAGGCTTTCAGAGTTCTGATGTACAGTGTACAGAAATTTAACTCCATGTGTTTCAGCTGAAACTGTGACAAATAATCTTGTGAATCAGGACCAAAGGTTGATTGAATTAATCACATACATCCATAGACATCTTTGGTGACCCTGAGCAAAACAATTAGTCTAATGCTGTCCCATCTCTCTGCCTGCAAAATGGAAATGAATGTTCTATCTTTGGGGTGAAAACATTCAAGTCTGGAATGTTTTTGATTCTGCTATCGATAAATGATAAACTAGAGAGCTAGGTATTCAAGAAGGTATTTATTCAAATCCCGTGTTAGTAAATCAAATTGCTTTAAAATTTATCATGCAGCTGTTGAGCAGCTCACGAGCATCCCATGCCACGCTGGGATTACATTACATCATGAGCCAGCAGCACAGGTCGTGTTGGGCTAGGCAGCTGGCAAATTTTCTGAATTCTCACAGACAGGAGGAAGTGAGCAAGTAGAAAATGTTGCAGTGGACACTCCAGTTTGCAAGGGAACCTGTGTGAATTCTCAACTCTACTACCACACCACAGTGGAGTAATGGGAGCTGCAGGAACCTGCTTTGCCACCTGTTCTTGGAGTTGCTTTCCCCTTGTGTTGTCCAAGGTATCCTCGTGTCCCTCAGTCATATGAGAATTCTGGAATGCAGCTGAGAAGTTTGGACATGTCTGAAGCAACCATGTAGAGACAGTACCACTTGTCAAACTGACTGGGCCTTCCTGTACTAGTCTGTGAAGTTAGACTGCGTTGCAGTAGTGGGGAAAGCACAGGATGCTGTGTTTTCTTTCAATTTCTGGCTAAGAGATAGTTGATAGGAGTCAGTTTATACCAACATTTGCTTGAAGCAGATTGCATGTTCCTGATTCTACGGCTGTGTGAAGACATGGGAAACACATGGGACATTTTCTTCATTTCAAGGAGTCAACAGTATAGGTTTCCAAATGGTCTCCTAGTAAGTCCTTCTCCTTCTGTGGAACATCTGATGCAATCAAGCCTGTGGCCTGGGGAGCAGATGATGCTTCCTAGGGCCATAGAGAATTGGTGGGTTTGTCCTGTGCACTGGAGAGTTACCTGACCATTTATACTTTCTTGAGTAAAGATACAGTATACCTGTTCTCCAAACAACTCCATCCTTATTTCTGAAGTTTTGGCTCTGAAAAGCCCCTAAAATACAATAGCACCTTGAAAATACAACTGAACCTCTAATAAACCATTCTTGTCATCAGTACTGACAAGTGAAAGAACAGAGAACTTTGATTGCCTTTTTTCACCTCCTTTTTTCATCATATTTAAGTATCTCTTTTTGAGGCCGTTATTAGAGGTCATGCACCTTTCTGGCAGAGTGAAAGCTGGAGTTACTGTGTTACTTCCCTCTGTTGGTCACACAAATTATATTTGTTTTCAGCCACACTTTAAATTATGCCTATTTCTGCACATGTGGTCCTTGTCCTAAGGTGATCTACCTGTCTATCCCATTTTGAATCTTTCTGCTTTTATTTGGCTATTAGTATAGCACGGACACAAGAATTATGAGTTTAAGCTGCTCTCTGATTTCTTGAATCCTTTAAGAACAAGATATATGACAAGGTAAATTCCTTCCCCATCCTCATTGGTTATTTCCCTGTTGGACAACTAATTTACTGCATTTTCTTATCCATGTCACTTATTTGCTCTGAATTTCATTCATACTACACATCCACTTGTCGTTATCCCAAGAGCAAGCACCCTGTAACTCTAATCTGACAAGAGTTTATTACATTGCTAACGGTTGCATATTTCATATTTCTTTTACTTGTTTCATATTTAGTATTCTGTGTCCTAAGGTCAACTGGCTTTAGAGGTCCATTTTGTTTCACTGAGACATCTATCTCTGCACAAGAAGAGAAACAGTCATGTCAGTTCCTGTGGCCAAGACCTGAGAAGTGGCATAAGATGAGCATGACATACTAAAATAATTTTTTGTGAATGTCTTATTTCAAGGAAAAACCCCAAATTTTTCAGTTATCTAGAATCTTAAAGCCAGAAAAATGTTCAAGACTAATAGTAAACTGTTTTTTATGCCAAGTTTTCATTTTCAGTCTGAACCTTCCAGACCATCACAAATCAGACAGAATATAGATTTTCTTTAGCGACTTTTCTTAAGGCATATCTTCAGTTTACATAGTGCTCCTTAGAGAGAAAAATCATAGCAAATTACATTGTTTTGGAAAATAAAAAAAATTAATCAAACATTCAGTTTATCACTGCCCATTAAACGAAACTAAGTTGTAGCTTCCTGTCTCGCTATTACAACACAAAGTAGCTAACATCCCAGGACTCTGGGATCTAAATGAGTATTAAAAAATCTTTTTTGGCTATATAGAATTATGAATGTGAATAGCACTTCATAGTTCATTGAGGAAAGCCTGTTCCATTTCCAAGCAATTTACAGTCTAAAAAAGACATACAACGCCAGACAGTGACTGGAAACAATACTACAGCATAAAACAACGTGAGTGTGGTAGAAAGGTTAAGACAAAACTCTGCAAATTTAATCCTACTTTTTCTGTAAAGTCAGTAAGCCTTTATTCTTCTCGAGTTAAATTATTCTGGTTACATTATAATGGTTCACTAAACAGCAGTTTCATAAAAAGATTTTTCATATTTAAAGAAAAGACTATTTGTCTCAGATTATATCATAATTCCTGATATAATATTTTTTTCTTTCTGAAATGTTTTGCAGTAGCATGGTACATTTTATTGTGACAAAATGAAAAGTGATACCAGGTATCTGTCAAGTGTTGCAGCACTTTTCCAGCTTACCGTTAGGAATGGCTGATAGCTTTCCAAAGGTTTCATTCAGAGCTCTCAGGAGAATGGAATTCTTCTCATTAGCATCTTTCAGCCTGTTCTGCATGCTGTCCAGGTTATCCTCCTTTTCTACAAAAAGTGCACATAGTACAGAAGCTTTACCTCTTTGTTTCCACTACCCTTTCTTTCTTCATAATTTAAAATGCATAATAATGAGAAAATAATTTATCATTCAGATATTATATTGTGTAAACAAGGAAGCCCACTAAGTGGGGTTCATTGATAATCTTCTGTTTCTTGAAGTTCTCTACTTCCATGGTATCTAAATGCTTGAGCTCTTTGTACTGTTGTATATTTCTCAAGGGTTTTCCTGAGGTATATAGAGGAAAGAAAAAAATGACAGTCACAAATGGTATGATTTATGAAAATTCACACAATGACCCCCTGATAAATTCAACAAGTGTGATGTTTAATCATCGCTTTAATTCCTAGATTAAGTACTGCTGAAATTTTCTTCTTAAGGGAGTTGTCTGTGATGAACGAATTGAATATAGTATGAAAGAGGTAAGATCAATTAGGTCAGTTTACTCTTGCAACTAAACTGGCCAGAGCCCAGTTCTCTCAGATTTTCTCAGAGATAACCAATGTTGACATAACATCTGAGGAAAACACATGAGATCACCCTAGCCCTCATCATCAATGTAACAATAAGTTATTATGAAATAAACATATTAATTTGGGGGGGGGGGAAGCTTGCCTAGTAAATAAAACTCAAAGCTAAGACTTTGTTTGAACTGAAGAACTAGTAAAAATCAAAGGCATAGGTGTGTCATACATTACAGATGTTATCCTTTACAGGCAAGTTCCTATTCTTCCACAGTTGCTTTGAATAAAAATTATAGAGTTTTTTTGAACAATATCCAGCATAGCAATAACTTTTTAAACTCTCAAAAGTGAGATTCCAGCTAAGCTTCATGGCTATTTAAACAGACATTATCTCAAAATCTAAAAGTAAAGTTTGGCACAGAAAATGCCAGTTAATGCTTAAACTACTATCTTAGGGAGCATTTTTCAAAATTTCTTCATATCAATATGTAACTCTTCGGAACAGACAGCGGGTAATTCTTACCTTAAAGGTATGCCCTATTGGGAAACTAATTTAACACACTGTGCTGGATAGGGGGAGGAGGAGAATAATTTGTATAAATGGAGTTCAGGATACAAAGTACGACTGACCTTCAGATATGTGATAGGCTATTGAAAATAAACACCAAGTATTTTGATACTTATCCAAATAGATACTGAGATAGGAAAAAGCACTGGAGATCAGATTACTCAGTGAATTGTAGTCACATACTTGGCAAAACCAAAACAAGCATTTCTTTTTATTAAGGGACAATATTTAGATGTATCATTGGTACTTCAGCATCTCCAACAGCATCAAGGTCATATTTCATAGAATCTCCTAGTTAGAAAAAACCTTTGAGATCATCGAGTCCAACCATACCTGTCCACTACTAAACCATATCTCTGAGCACCCCATCTAGCTGTTTTTTAAATACCTCCAGGGATGGTGGCTCAACCACTTCCCTAGGCAGCCCATTCCAGTGCCTGAGAACACTTTCAGTGAAGAAGTATTTCCTGACACCCAATCTGTACCTCCCCTGGTGTAATTTAAGGCCATTGCCTCTTGTTCTATCACTAGTTGCCTGGGAAAAAAAGACACACACCTGTCTCACTACAACCTCCTTTCAGGTAGTTGTAGATAGTGATAAGGTCTCCCCTCAACCTCCTTCTCTCCAGACTAAACAACCTCAGTTCCCTCAGTTGCTCCTCATAAGGCTTGTTCTCCAGGCCCTTCACCAGCTTCACTGCCCTTCTCTGGACATGCTCCAGTGCCTCAATGTCCTTCTTGTAGTGAGGGGCCCAGAACTGGACACTGTATTCAAGGTGTGGCCTCACCAAGGTTGAGTACAGGGGAACAATCACTTCCTAGGTCCTGCTGGTCACACTGTTTTTGATACAGGCCAGGATGCCATTGGCCTTTTTGGCCACCTGAGCACACTGCTGGCTCATGTTCAGCTGGCTGTCGACCAACAACCCCAGGTCCTTTTCCACTGGGAAGCTCTCCAGCCACTCCTCCCCAAGCCTGTAGCGTTGCATGGGGTTGTTGTGACCCAAGTGCAGGACCTGGCACTTGGCCTTGTTGAACCTCATACAGTTGGTTGCCACCCATTGATTGAACCCATCCAGATCCCTCTGCAGAGCCTTCCTACCCTTGAGCAGATCAACACTTCCACCCAATTTACTGTCATCTGCAAATTTACTGAGGGTGCACTCAATCCCTTCATAAACAGAATAATGGATTAAAACAAAGGATTGTGGTTCATGTTCCACAAATTCTAAAATATAAGACTTCTTAAAACTAGATGTGCAAGAAGCAATTTGTAAAAAAATCATTAACTGGATTTTTCAAGTCTATAGCAAGACTGAAATAGCAGATGGAATTTAAATGAAAATTATACTTTTGTTGTTAGTCCCTTTGAAATGTAATTCAGGAAAAAAAATCTGTTTGCTTTATTTAAATTAGAGCAACACACAGGACTTCAGGAGTGCCTGGAGGTAAGCCTTCATTCCTGCAAAATATCCTGCAGAGGAACAGGATGTTTGTGTGAACTGTTAAGAGGCACAGTTAACACTAGAGTAAAGTTGGAAAGAATAATATAAATTATAAGATTACCTTTCTCCTCAAAAACAACTTTATTTTTAAATGACAGGTTTTATCTCCACTGAGGAATGAGGCTCCTGGTAATGTGATGCTGTTAAACTAGGATGAACTCATAAGATTCTGGTCTTAAATTCTCTGAGACTTTATCTGAGTTAATTTCTTGTTAAGCAGTAATGTCAATAAAACTGTTTTAATTTTCTCCATTTAATTCTGAAATTATCGTCTGTCTGATATTTCCTTGGTGTATTTGGTGCCTTTTGGAATGCTGATGTTTATAAACTGTGCTAATATTTCTGAGGTATTTGATTCAGTTCTGGTGGTGGTGTACTAACTTTGTTGCATAGTCTTAAATTATCTCTTTTTCTCCTCTTTACTCTGCCAGATCCAACATCATGCTAATTATCCCCCAGTTATATTTCTGAAGAATTATGCTTCCCGGCTTCTGTTTTCAGCGTTGTAACCATAGCAGCAAACTGATTTTTATGGATTTTAATAAGGGAAGTTTCCCTAGAACTCCCGAAATTGAATACTGCTACTGTACCTGTTTAATATTTTTTCTTTTAATTCCTCAAATACATTTTAACTGTGTTTTCTAAAATATTACAATAATAAAGGTATAAATAAGTGCCCTGAGGGAGGCTTTTACACAAAGAGATGTGAGGACATACTAAGGCCCGTGGCAGCTTTTCAAGGAAATTGTTCATTCTGCACAGTGATATTAACATGGAGTTATATTTTGAAGTAACTTCCCATCCTGCAATCCAGATGGCCTCTTCACCAAACACTGAGCTAATTTTGTGTATGAATCATGACCTGAAGTGACTTCACTTCAGCTTTTCCCCATCCATTAATTATTAGCATTTATGAAAAATGCTACAGCCATCATTTGAAAGCCCGAGATCCTCCAGTTAATCACAGAGGCTAGACAAAATACAGAAAGCTACAATTTAAATTTTTCCAAACTATACAGCCTATCTGACTTGGAAGAGGTTAGTGGGTCTGCACTGAGAGATGTCAGGCACTGTCAATTCACATTAAAGTGTAGGTTGAGGAGTTTCCTGAGAAATTTCTGTCAAACCTGTTTCAACTTGATTAGCTCTGTGTGGGGATGGAATGGGATGCCAACCAATGCACTGTTCATTGTTCAAATCTACAAAACTATTCATGCATCACTGAAACTAAACCCTAAAGAGTAAGCAGAATCCTGAAGGACTTTGCATGTATGGACCTTTAGGTTTTTTGGTTTGGTTAACATGAGCAAAGATTTTCAATTTCTGTTTCTATTTCCATGGTTAAACACAGCATTACAGAATAAAACACCATACCTTTTTCCTCTAAGTGAATAACTGAAATAAGTAAAATAAAAATAAAAATTTTAAAATCCTTACACTCATATATTTCATTAAGAAAACACTTAAGATGTTAATTTCTGCTTACAAACAGTGACCTATTTTTACAAGAAACAAGCATTTACAAGTGTCTGCAGATCACATACATAGGTGGCACTGGTTAATTACTGACGATGTGCTATGCTACCCAATGTATGTATACCCCCCAAAACCAGAATAAAGGTGAAAATCCATCAAGGAACAATATATGCAGCTGTTTTTATTGAGTGGATACTGACAAAGGAAATGGCAGTTACAAACATTCCTTTCTGTTAACTTTGCTTTGCTTCTTCCAAATAGTATTCTTGCTCCTATAAAGAGGAAGATGGGTCACAAGCTATTTTTTTCTACCCCTAAAACAAGCAAGACTTAAAAACTGACATTAGAAACAAACAGGGGAAAGAGATTTAACTTGAGAAATGCAGCTAATGATGGTTAACATTTTAAAAAGACTCCTTTCAGCACTGACTGCAGTTTTTGTATGAATATTGTGTTCATCATCAAACTAATGCAATAATTTGCAGAATGCAATATGCCAGGTCAGCAAAAAAACAAAGCAGAGGAGAATGCACAAACAAGGAATTAAGCTGTGCCTATCACCTAGAAAATACTTTCGCTAAAATATTCACGTGTTGTCAGACAAGACAGGTTCCCCTCAAGTTGTCAATTCTTGAGCAAAAGAAATGACATGAGCTAAATTTCAGTAGCCACCTGACAGCAGTCTCCAGCTGAAGAGGACTTTATACATCTTATTTTTGCTTTTCATTGATCAGTTTTGACAAAGCCTGTATATAGTCTCAAATCTGCACTGGGGCAAGTATATTTTTAAAACAGTAAATTTAAAATTATAAGGAAGAAAAATTGCTCCTGGCAAACTGAAAAACCCTCAAGGCACAGAGAGAATGAAGCTGGCAGGCAGCAGCATTCACTCATTTGTAGCCAAAATTTCAAAACTCCTTCTTAGCCAGAGCACCACATACAGATTTTGCTTCTCCCACCAGGGTTATTCCTTCTGTCTCCTAGCCCCACAGAGAGAGAAATGACTAAATCTCCATTTTAATAGCTTCTCTCAGAAGCTTTGCTTTGTAAGGACTCTTTCAGCAATTTTTAGTGGTAATATAAAACATTTCTGTGATTAACAGCCATTTTATAACTAGGGTAATTGGCCACAAATCAGGGCAGTGTCATAAAGTAGCAAGAAAACACTCCCATCTCCATCACAGTCCAGCCTGAATTTCTGGGGTATGTATTAGCTGAGTGGCTTCCGGGTCTTCATTACCTTAACTAATGCACTACCTGTAGTGCAGACAGAGAAATTTTGAACTAATGATTACTTCTGTCTATCAGATCTTTATAGAGCACCCATCATCCATCCTGCACTTCCAGTCAAGACTCTGAACAGGGTGGCTTTGTAAGAATTGTAGGAAAATACTGTTCTATTACTTTTACACTCAACTCTCATTTTATATCCTGGAAATTCCAAGACATCCAGAAGGGTTTATGCTCATGATATTAATCTGTCATTGCATTTTATTCTTAAGCATCTGCATTCTGAACATAATGTTAACTGATATCTTTGGGTCACATTGTGGAGCGTGGCCATGTTTTACCAGATGCAAAAAGCTGTACTGTGAAGTTCAAAAGCACTTTAAATCTAAGACATATCATAGAATATTAAGAAAGCTCCATCTCATTACCCTTCAGCATGGAGCAAGAACACAGCCAAAGATCTAATATGTGCATTTTAAGCACTGCTCCCTGCTTGCGTTAGGATTGCTTTATGAATCTTTAGACTGTTTAGACCTTCGCTTCTGAATTATGAAACTGTTATCAGCTTAAATTCTCTGGTTTAAAATGGAAGAATAACATACTTTTTTCAAAAATCTCAGAAGTAATGTCTCATTGAGGTTGTAATACATCTTTCTCGGGGTTAAATTGGACAGTCTTGCAGGCACATGAAATTGACATATATCCAAGTACAGACACTATTTTATTTTGTCCTTGAAAACAGAGCACTGTGCTCTATGGAACACATGATTGCTCTGTTATAACTGCCTGGGGAGCACACAAAGCTACAGACTCCACTGTGTGGCATCTAGCCTTCTAGTTGCTCAGAGGAGCGCTGCGGCAGGGAAGAGGCAGTGCTGCTGTTTTAGTGTTTCCTAGCCACTAGCCATGGCAAACTGCAAAAGTTCGCATTCCAGAAAGGGGCACTAACAGCATTCCTATTCATTCTACTTCAGCCATGCCGCTTCAATTGCACACTGGCCTCCTCTTGTAGTTTTGTGATTTTCTGTAACATATTTACTGAAACATGGCTCTCCAGTCCTAAATCTCTACTGAATCTGGCAGTAGAAAGTTGCAATAAAGAACACCCTAAATATACATCCAAGATTTACTAGTAACTGCAGACACATTTTTTCTCAGAGATGCTACAAGCAAATAATAATGTTTCTAACTTTCAAACAGTATATAACAGTGAAATGTAATTCATGACCTTATGAAATATTGTGCTTTATGACCTTATTAAATATTATGTTTACTTGTTAACTAGTTCTCCAGTTGGAAATCCTAGAGCTGCAAAACTAAATTCAAGTGTAGTAATAGCCAAAAGGTGACTAAGTTGTGTGCATCTCATAGTTGATGCTGTAGGCTTTTTGTAATGCATTTCTCAGGAGGCCAATGAAAATTTTGTATGTTAAAACCTGAAAGACTGGGCTCGATTATAAAAGTCTGTCTCATTTCTAATAAAAAGTATTTTCACTAGTCTGGCATGATAGGGAAGCTTCATGCATCATCTCGGTGACAAGCAGTTTAAATCTCCACCTCAAACATTTACTGCGTGTGATTTTTCTAGTTCTGATGCATGAAATTAAAAACAAAACAAACCAAACCCAGCTCGATTTTCAGATTCTATGATGAGCAAAAAAAAGTCATATCATAGCTGTTTTCCTGTCCTTGTCTTTTTTTCTTCCAAGTCCTAAATCTGTTTCTTCACATCGCTTTTCAAGTGCTATGCTTTTCCCATCCTTGTGGTTAATTCCAGGTTAACCCTATCACAGCTTCAGCCAGTTGAATCAGATTAAACTATAATGTATCTAGTGTGAAAGAATTTTTCAAAATCTGCAGTGACTGGACTCAAGCTTCTTAGAATACACACAACAAAATTTAAAATTACAAAAGGGAGGTGATTACGGTGTACTAACTTGGAATAAACCACAAAGTTATCAACTTGAACTTATTCTGTCTAGACTAACCAAAATATTACTCAGTATTTGGATGAAAGACCTTTAAAATTGCACCCACGAGTGTTGAGGGAGCTGGCTGAAGTCATTGCTAGACCACTCTCCATCATCTTTGCTAAGTCGTGGGGAACGGGAGAGGTGCCTGAGGACTGGAGGAAGGCAAATGTCACTCCAATCTTCAAAAAGGGCAAGAAGGAGGACCCGGGTAACTACAGACCGGTCAGCCTCACCTCCATCCCTGGAAAGGTGATGGAACGACTCATCCTTGGTGCCATCTCTAGGCATATCAAGGATAAGAGGGTCATTAGGGGCAGTCAGCACGGCTTCACCAAGGGGAAGTCGTGCTTGACCAACCTTCTAGACTTTTATGAAAACACGACCAGGTGGCTGAATGATGGTAGAGCAGTGGATGTGGTCTATCTTGATTTCAGCAAGGCATTTGACACGGTCTCCCACAGCATCCTCGCTGATAAATTGAGGAAGTGTGGATTAGATGAGCAGGTAGTGAGATGGATTATTAACTGGCTGGTGGGAAGAAGCCAGAGAGTAGTGGTCAATGGGGCGGAGTCTAGTTGGAGACCTGTGTCTAGTGGAGTCCCTCAAGGGTTGGTACTAGGACCAGTATTATTCAATATATTCATCAATGACCTGGATGAGGGAACAGAGTGCACTGTCAGCAAGTTTGCTGATGATACCAAGCTGGGAGGAGTGGCTGACACAGCAGCAGGCTGTGCTGCCATCCAGAGAGACCTGGACAGGCTGGAGAGCTGGGCAGGGAAAAACTTGATGAAATATAATAAGGGCAAGTGTAGGGTGTTGCACCTGGGCAGGAACAACCCCAGGTTCCAGTATAGGTTAGGAAATGATCTCCTAGAGAGCAGTGAAGGGGAAAGGGATCTGGGAGTCCTGGTGGACAGCAGGATGACCATGAGCCAGCACTGTGCCCTTGTGGCCAGGAAGGCCAATGGCATCCTGGGGTGCATTAGAAGGGGTGTAGTCAGTAGGTCAAGAGAGGTTCTTCTCCCCCTTTACTCTGCCCTGGTGAGGCCACATCTGGAATATTGTGTCCAGTTCTGGGCCCCACAGTTCAAGAAGGACAGGGAGCTGCTTGAGAGAGTCCAGTGAAGAGCCACCAAAATGATTAAGGGAGTGGAGCATCTCCCTTACGAGGAAAGGCTGAGGGAGCTGGGGCTCTTTAGCTTGGAGAAGAGGAGACTGAGGGGGGACCTGATTAATGTTTATAAATATTTGAAGGGTGAGTGTGAGGAGGATGTGGCCAGGCTCTTCACAGTAACGACCGATGATAGGACAAGGGGCAATGGGTGTAAGCTGGAACACAGGAGGTTCCGCTTAAATTTGAGAAAGAACTTCCTTACAGTAAGGGTGACAGAGCACTGGAACAGGCTGCCCAGGGAGGTTGTGGAGTCTCCTTCTCTGGAGACATTCAAGACCCGCCTGGACGCCTTCCTGTGTGAACTCATCTAGGTGTTCCTGCTCCAGCAGGGGGATTGGACTAGATGATCTTTCGAGGTCCCTTCCAATCCCTAATATTCTGTGATTCTGTGATTCTGTGAAAATAGTTGTATGGTGTTAGGGAATGGCTCAGAGAGCAAGGCAGGATGGTTGTGCGAGCAGAGCCTGTCTAACATTTAGCAGGCCACAGTGGAAAAGTACTGAAAACGGACACTGACTGCAACTTTATCTCAATCTGGTAAACAACCTTGAGAAAGGAAGTGTGTGAAAAATGCAGAGAATGCTTTACGGTGAAACCGCAAGTAGGAAGACCATGTAAATGTAACGTTTAGAGCTTAAGCCAATTAGCTAAGGACTAGTAGGAATAATTATCGTAGCCGGTATAAATATGACTTGATGAGAGCAATAAAGTGAACTATGCCTTGTCACTCACACTGAGTCGGCTCGCATAGTTTCCTCCGTCGCTCACAGTATGGAGGACTCAGTTAACTGATTCTCCTCTCAGACTTTAGCATACCAGTGGCACAAACACTCTACGCTACTAAGTTGCTTTCTTTGTTATATGTGAAAACAAAGCAATTAAAGCAGTAACGTTTAACATTTTTCACAAAGGCAGATGTGTGAAACTCACTGTTGGCCTGCTTGAAAGTGGATAATTGTATAATGCATATTTCCCCTCAGGTTTAGTTGAAATGAATTATTTTTTCAATTCCTTTCTAAGACTGCTGTGGAGAAAGAAGTGTTGAGTACTGTTAAACAGATGCTTCATTAGTGCTGCAATAAGTATTTTCTTAGAAGACCTATAAAACAATCTGTCTGGATATAGACACAAGAAATAAACTGCTTTTGGTTGCAATGATTGGAAGATCACTGAATCATAGGTTCAGAACAGATGTTTGTCCAAAGATCATTTTTTTCCTTCTGACCAACAGTCATTCCTCACTGATGTTTGTCTAAGTTGTTTTCAAAGATTTTCAAAGGTCAAATCTCCCTAATTTCTTCAGTAATCAATTCCAGTATTTCTGCATTTTAATTACAAGGAAGATTTTCCTGATATGTGATCTGTATCAGTGCCTTTGAGATATGCTAGTCTCATCCTCTTTGGAGAAATCTTGACATAACTGAAGAATATTAAGTCCCTACTCAATAGTCTCTTCTTCAGTCTACAAATTTAAATTATTTCAATCTTTCTCATCATCTCCCCTCCTTTGTTATACTTTCTAATAACAAAGAAGTATTTTTGTGTGTATGTGAAAAGAATTTTCTCTGGAGACATTATTTTAGTTTCATTTTTTTAAGAAAAAGCTTAGCAATTCCATCCCTTTACTCTGTTTGGCAAACATCTTCATTGTAACTCCTCATGCTTCTCTTTTCTGGCACATTTCCCTAAGCATCATGAAGAGATGTGGTGTCTCTGACTAGCACTGCAAACCTTGCTTCTGTTATTGACAAGAATAAAAACTTAATGCTGGGCTGGTTTTTGCACTAAACTTCTGACAGAGCATTTAGTAAATCAGAACCAGTATTTCCATCACCCTCTCCTCCCAACTTACTCTTGCCCTTACTGTAGTTAGCAAGAGAAGGCCAAGCCTCCATGCTCCTCAGCCTTTCTGTCCAAGAAATGGACAGTGGGGACGAGCATTGCTGCATAATGCCTGGACCCAAAACAGAAAAATCTTTTTCACTGATACAATGTTCAATTTCAAATCACATATAATGAAATATACTTTTTTCAGCTGATACGGTTTCTTCATACTGGAAGCATAGCAGTTTCACAATGTTTTTCTTGTATTTAGTGGGCCTGAATGCCATGTACTGCACATACCTTTAACAGAATTTTCTAACACCTTGGCTTCATTAAGGACTCTGAAGCTTTTCTGAAGAGACCTCTTGGCACCATCCTTCAATGATCCTTGAGGATCAGATGTCTGTAGACAAACAAGAAGTGTCATACATACAGGAAAGTCTGAAGTCGTAAAAGATATATGATCTAAATGAACAGTCATCTAAATTTTAAGTGAACATCAGTGTGTTCTGAATTATATCCCATTGTTGTTACAAAAGTCTACAAGAAAAAAAAAATTCCTGTAATTAATTTCCTTCTGTTTTTACGAGAAGCTAGATCTCCTCTGGAATACCAGTGATAACTTCAATAAAAAGAGAGAATGTTTATAGTGTTAAAGAAACAGGTTGGACTCCAGGAGCAAAACTTTGTCCAAAACAAACAAACAAAAACATATTTCAGCTTGAACAGTGTTTGGCCCTCCAGCTATGGACATAACACCATGCAATACAGTATTTCTTCCTAACAACAGCTACAATACCTTTAGAAGCCAGACTGGATCTGATGATCCAAATTCTAATATTGACAACAGAGATGCCTTTGTGGTTAAATTCAAGAATTGTAATTTCAGTAAAGAAAATATGATACAAAAGAAACAATGTTTAAAAAGAAGAGAAATCTGCAGTTTATCTGAAAGAGTTTTATTACTGAATAACCATCCTTCATCACATCACACTACTTAAAGATCTTTCTTTAGAAGAACATCCATGTCTATCTTCAGTGCACAGACTGATCAATAGATAGAATGATTTTTCTAAATTAGATTAGTATTTTCAGTTGGTAGGGAAATGCTCTAGGTTCTGAACCACTTACCATTCAGTTTGTAAGACTGAACTCAGGTCACACATCATACTGAATACATTACTTTGAGAATACTCCTGACAGCCAGATAACATTCCATATTAGTCATGGGTCACAGCCTTGTAACTAGTATGTAATTAAGAAGCAGCTACTTTTCATTTTCCAGGGCAGATATATACTCAAAAATTAACTGTGTGTCAATTGAATGACACAGTTATTATTGCTGTTCATTATTTATATAATGAGCAAGCCCAGAGGTGATATTTTGCACATTACTACACCTTTGTTGTTTTTCGATGACACTGTGAAAACTGTATATTGGACTTGTCCATTTCTTTTTCTTTTAAACATCTTAGGGAATGCTTTGGGTACTTTCAAAATTCATAACCAAGTTTTTTGCTACAGGATATCGCGTGGTGTATGTTGCCATGTCACAGGGATATTCCTTTTATTCATATGGGAGAGTTTTCATCATAGGCTAAGTAATTTTAAGAAGTAAGGCCCACATGACTGCCATATTTCCAAGCTCACCCAAAATATTAAGCTGAGTACACAAATCCCTTTCCACATCAACAGAAACTATACATTCAAAAGGTGAACAAAATTAGTTTCTTATAGATTTTCTTTATCACATAATACAAGTAACATTGGTAAAAGAAAAATACATATAAACCCAGGAAAAAAAAAAAGACTATGCAATTAAGCAGATGACTGCTCCTGAAGGAAGAATGTTTGCCCAGATTTTGTGGCAGATGCACCTGCCAAATCAGATAATACTTTTATATTCCTTTTCCTATTAGCAACAGAACCCAGGGTACGATCACTCTGTGACCAAAGACTTCAAAAATAATGATTGTTATTATTATTAAATGACTAGGCATGGCTGACTGGCTATTAAAGCAGTTTATGTTCAACACAATGATGCTGGAAGGCCAGATTTACACTACAAAACCAAGTAATATAAAATGCTGCCACTGAAACTATACATCATCCTTAAGGAACCGTTTTTTTCCTATCCATGGGTTAGTAAAAATTTAACAAAGTTTAACAGCAAAACAAAAAACTTCCATGAAGTCACAGAAAAAGTCTATGAATTGATAATTAGCAGACAATTTTGGGAAAGGAAAGGATTTAGGAAGAATATCCCTTTTGTCTCCTTTTTTCTGGTTCTCAATGATTCTTCAACTCTGTTTTTGACAAACAACCCAGCTGCTGCAGGAGGGTCTGAAAGATTTCAGTTCAGCCCATAACCTGGTGGTTTATGGCACTCTCCTGAGACTGAGGAGATCCCTCCAGATCTCCCAGGGACGAGTCAGTTAATCACTGAATTATCCCATTAACAGGGAAATGTGCTACACGCTGCAAGTTTGAATAAGATCAGCCATAGTCACAGCATTCTGAATACTCCCCAGACAGCACATGGTGGGCATGGTCTCAACACATATCAGACTGAGAACTGCTGGGGACTTTGCAGAAAGGAATTTTTTCTGAGGTTTCACAAATGAATGTAAACAGGAAGCAGGCATCATGCTGTCCAGATCTGCTGACATGTCAGTGATTATGATCACATACAGAGATACAGCTCCAAGCATGGATGTAAATGCACTGGGATAGTTTTGAGGATCACATACTTGAATTTACACATGTGCAAGGTATTTTATTGACCTAAGTGCTAATTCACATCAGTTAAAAATAATGCTGCCTAAAATTAAATTATTTTATTTTCACATACACTTATATTCTTGGAAGTTTCCACTGACGTAAGAGTCAGGGCTACTCTCATTTTTACCAGTTCTGAAAATAGTTGAACATTCTGAAATAATAAAATGTTATGAATGATTTGCACCTCTGGACACCCTCATGAGGTGAATGGCTAGGCAGCTTTATGCCATTACCACATAAGGAAACCTAGACACCCACATAACTGTTGGGGTACCACTACAAAAAAGTCAAAAGCAAAGAAGGAATTAGTACCCAAAACTCCTGACATATCCTCTGTGGTTCCAGTTAGTAGCCTATGAGTCCTCTAAGAAGCCTATGAATAATCACACCTTTTCAGGTTGTATTGTAAAACTAGATTCTGATCTGTGAAACATAAGCTAGATCTGTTAACATGACTCTTCCTTTCAGTCAGTTATTCCCTTGGCTAAGTAATAGGATGTTGAAGCTGCTTGAATCCTAGAGATTTCTCATCTGTGATAAATTTATTTTGCTTTTAAAGGAGAGAGCAAATCCATCATAAAAAGCTTAGGAGGAATTTTTCCGTCATATTTTTAATACATTTTTTTCCCCAATCATTTATCAGGATTCCTGTAATCACGATGGATTTTAATAAAACACTTTTCATTCTTGCTTTTAGCAACATTAGCTTAATTTGAAAAGAAAGTAATTTTTCCATAACAAACCAAAACCCAAAAAAACCCTGAGAAATCACTAAGGTTCTTGTAAATTATTCACTCCAGTGACATGTAGGGTGGAATCTAAAACTCAGTCCTGTCTCTACCATCTCTAGTACACGCACCAGCTCACTGCTGTTGGGAAACCTTCCTTTCCCTGCCCCAACATTATAATAATATATATAATGGGTCAATGGGAAAGGCTAGGCTCAGGGATGCATGTGAGCTTCAGCAGTTTTCTCCATTATCTGCTAGCATCTGGAGATCAGTCTTTTCCAGAAGACAGGCACCCACAATTGCTCTCATAACAAAGAGAACATGGATCCATCTTTCAAAAGGAGGGGAAAGACATGATCTCTGTCTTCTACACAGGGTCCCGAAAAGCACCTTCTCAAGAAGGAGGGGACACAGCTTCTGGGGCTTCTTAGTCTGACGGAGCTCAAATCCACAGATACCGCCTTCTAAGAGAGTGCTTGAACCACGGTGCTCCAGACAGCCCTAAGTGAGGGTGCACTTCTGCTCTCATGCTGAAGCTCAGCTAAAAGTAAGTTCCTTGGGGACCGCAGAAAGAGGGAGCCTGATTACCTGATTAGCAGTTAAGCTTTTCACTTAGGATGAGCAAACATTAAACAGTCTTTGCATAAAACAACAACAAAAAACAGAACTGCAAAATGATGATTGGATATCACAATTGTAATTTTTTAAATCTGGCCCAAAATCATCACATTATCATTTACCAAACAGTGGTTAAAATCTACCTTGCTCTGCAGAAATTTGATGGTAAACCACTGATTACCTCTAATCTATCAAATCAATTACATTTAAAAGGCAGCAGCTCCCTCCATTTCTTCTTGATATCAACTAGATCCCTGTTACACATATACAACTCATAACAAAAACAAACTCCCCTAATGAATACATGCAGTAGAGATGCTTAAAACCTCACCTCATTTTAGCCTCTTTCTTTGCTACTCACTTGCCTCTATTTACATCATATTGTCCATCTTTACCTCCAGCCCTTTCAAATTATCTATCCAGTTTCTCTCCAGCCAGTTCACCATCTGATATATATTCTTATGTTGCCATACTGTAATTCTTGCTGTTTCTTGACTGCTGCATGGGTCTTCTTTACCTATGCAATCTTTGAAACAGCTGCCTGCCTCACTCACTGCAAGTCATCAAATGAGTAAAAGATAGTTATCTGTATTAAATCCTAATGAGAAGAAAAACAATTCCACAGCTCCTTAATTGCTTTTGCAGTGTGATTAGGAGTTCTGGTGAAACAAATAACTATTTACAGAGAACCAGTGCATGCTAATGCACAAGGTGATTTTTTTTAATCAAGACAGAAATATAGTAATTACTGTCATTTGAAATAAAAGTTAACAATGTAAACACCTAAAAATATTATTTTTTTTGTGCAGTGGCTAGATAATTTTATCCCTCTCCTAAATACAGACCTTTACAGCACGTGATTGCTTTTGCTCTTCTTGTAATCCATTTTACTGAAGTAGCTCTCTGCAAGCTACCTTTATTGATGTACAAGTGCTGTAACTACAAGTTGCTTCTGTTCGCCTATTTGTTTCTGTATTAAATTTAGGGTCTGGTGATTTCATACTATACTGTCATTTCCTCATGTTTCTGTGTGCCTGTGAAGTGCATGTCAGTTGCTTTCTGACCAGCTTCCACAAATTAGCCATTAACTCCTTTGATATTTGCCATAAAAAATAATTCTGGTTATGCTCAGAAACTTTTCTGCTCACAGGATACACATTAAGAAGCAGAGTTCCTTGTTATGACTCAGGCTGGAGAAAAGGCTTTACCTTACAACCCTATTTTTAAAAGTTCTCTCGGTTTCATCAGAAATTCTGCATGCAGTACCTCACAGTGAGAATAAATTTCTCTGTGAAAAACAACAAAAGAAGCTGTATAGTTTCTCTGAATAAAACTTTCTGCTCCACTCCTACAGTTCTCCATTTCTAGAATTCTGTTGGATGCACGCAGCCCATGCAGAGAACTGCCTCTGAGCTTTTCTGTGGAACTAGAGAGTGAAGAGTTAATTAAGGTATGGAGTTCTTTAGATGTGTGCAAAACATTTGTTAAATATAAACTAGTTTTATTGAGTATCAGATGACCTACACTCCTGACTCAAAGCTTTCTTGCAGCAGCTGTTGGCTTGAGCCATAGACAGAGACTGAAAGGTGGAAGACAGAGGAAGGAAGAAAAGTAAACAAAAAGGGAAAGAAAAATAAGGAACAGGAGTTAAGAACAAAAGGGGATGTAGTTTGAAGGTACATATAGCTCTGATATGGGCACAGCTTTCTGATCTCAACACAAGAATCTACAGTGGCAGTAATCTCTCAATAAAGTCATAATATGGCAAAATATGGATCTGAAATAAGGTTTATCATGGTTCCACAGAAAATCTAAGCTTTCTTCCCAATCTACTTATTTTTCTTACCGCTTGCATAGCTTCATTTGCAAGAGCCTTGGCTTCCTTGGCAACTTTTTCAGCTTCATCTGTGTAATCCTTGATGTTAGTATAAGCATTGAAAGCAAGTGTGGCATTGAAAGAGAGGTTTTTGGCTTCAGCAAGGATTCTGTTGGGATGGGAAAAGTAAACACACCATTAAACCTGCTAGCAGATTTCAACAGAACAGAGCATCCTACTTTTTCAAACTCAAGAGCTTGTATTTAGGCATTTTTTTAGAGTGCAATGCTATGCTTGAGATTTCAGGAGTTCTGGCATCATGGGTTTAATTGAATTCACATTTAACCTGTGCAGAATGACATAAAAACTGATGTTTACTAAAGAGGAGGTTCTGTGATGTAAAAATGGATGAGACACTGAGAGAAGATAGTGTAGTACTTAATATTATAATCCAGGTAACATATATTCATAACATGGGTTTATAGGTTGTGTGTTGAGCCAGGCAACTCAATGAATTTTGCACTGAATGAACATGGGGAGATCATCACAGGCATGTTTTAAAGCAAAATCTATGAACAACTAATATTTCTTGGTCTGGCTGCCAAACACAGAAACATCAGGTTTGGAGGAGATCTCACTGCCTAAACCAAATCCTAAAAGTTAATTTTGCTGACCAAAATGAAAAACTTAAGCAATAATGCTTCATATTGAATAAGGTGTTCCATTTACATGAAATATTCCATTCTAATAACTATAATTAGATTAAAAGCTAAATTATAATTATAAACAAATAATATTTCCTGGTTCAGGGAGCAGAACTCAGCTAACCCCCTTTCAGGGGAATTTCTAGCCAGCAGGCTGCAGAAGGCAATTTTCTTGCACTCTCTCTGTATGATATATTCAAATATTTTCTACAAAGTACTGCACCTACAGAATTAACCTGAAGACATCTATCTCGGAATACATTATACATGACGTCTACGATGCTTTTCCTGAATAAAGGATAAATGGGATAAAATCCCTGCTTGAACTGGACAAGAAGGGATTTTTGCCTCTTTGGGAAATGTTCTAGCCATCAAGGTATATGGCAATACAAAGGAGGCAGGCGTTACTCCTGCTGGACCTGTTCCAGCTTGTATAAAATACTGAGTCATCGAGACAGTGTGTATGGAAGAAAGATAAATTAATTCTCTAACCCAGTAATTAATCTGTTCTCTGGGGAACAGGGACAGCTGGGCTCCAATCCTCACTTCAATGAGTATTTAATGATTTCTACAAAATGCAACAGGAAAACCAAAGAGCACGGAACATATACTCCCTGGACTCCACACGTAGTTTACAGAGGGATAGAGATTCCCTTTAGGCTACTGCAGAAACAGCATGACTGAGTTGCCTCTGGATCACTCCTAGAAAAGCACATCTCCTTCCTTAACTACAGATGGAGATCACTAGGCTACAGTAAGTTTTTGTGATGCGCTGTTAGAGAAATGCACTGCCCAGAATAGCTTTCATCTAGCTAGTAGCTCAGGTACTGCTTAGAAACATGGTACAAATCCCTTCTGGTTAGGAGAGAACTGAACTGAATTTGCCAAATACCAATCATGTTTACTCATGAGCAGGTGATTAGCCATAAGGGAGAAAGCTATACTAATATCCTCTGTATACAGGAAAAATATCTTTTTTTTCCTAGCTTAAATTAATGACCTGTTCCATGTTCTAACTCTCAATAGAACTTCCTCATTTTCAATCAATATACTGTTTGAAGCCTTAGGGGGTGACTGGAGAGGAAGGGCTCTCCCTCTATTTCTTCTATAAGATGAAATGCTATTTTTCAGCAAATTTAGTATTAATTGAAAGACACCCAAGTGCTGGTTGTGAATATAGATACATTTTCTAATACCTAAGACAAAGACTGCATATTCCTGAAAAGTATGTTTAATGTCAGTGTATGAAGTAAACAGCTTTATCCTGATGCAGGATTACAAAGCACCTTGGTATTTCATTCTCCTTTGAAATTATGTATCTTTCTGACCACATTAGAATTTTTACTTTTTAACAACTTGCTTTTGCATATAATTTTTAATGTCCTTGATTGTGGATTTTTTATTGTATCTTGAGAAACTATGGTTGATGTCTAGATCAGATAGAAATATACTGATATATCACAGTGAATGTGACTTTAAACATTACCCTAAGTCCCTTAAGGCCATGCTGTCTACCTGCATTAAGACAAACACATGCATACTCCCATAAAAAAGTATGTTTAGCATAGTTAAAAATCTCTGTCTCAAAATAAGTCTTGCCAACATCTCATTAAGGAGGCAAAATATTATTTTCTGTCTACATTTTCTCTACTTCTTAGTTCCTCCATGCCAACTTGCCATGTATTTGGATACTTACACCCAAATTCAGTACTGTGGTTGGATGTGACACTAGCCACCTACTTTAGGCCCAGAGATGCACCACAAAACTGCCATGTCCTAATCAGACAGTGCACATACCATTTACAGAAGCCACATTTTTCTAGAAACAGGGCCCTTCACATTCTTTTTACTCAGGAAACCACAGCTATCATTATTTTTTAGGTACTCCTCAAACATGAATTAGACTGAATAACTAGAGTGGTTGAGTACACTGTATATGAAGCCAATAATTTTACGAGCATCAGACACTACGAGAAATAATTCTGCGTCTTTTCCTCAAAACTACAGATGCAGATAAGAAAAAATGTTTTAAGTGTCTGCTCACAAGTCTTTGGGATATTAAACTCTTCAGGTAGATCTAAAAGATGTAAGTAACAAAAAATGAGCATATTGTTGCTATTAAAAAAATAGATCTTTTTTATTAATGCAGTGCTTTTGAGAAAATAAAACTCTGAAGCTATGCTGGGGACAGGTCCAAGAGGCAGAATATTCACAATCTATTTCTGAGTATTACTGTTGAGAATTACACTTACTATTTATGGCCTGCTTTCTTAAATGCAAAAAAACCCCAAAACAACCAAAATACACCTTCTTTCTTCCCCCTCCAGAACTGGAACAAACACAGAATAAATCAGAAAAAAACCCCTTATCTTCTATTTATTTCCAGGAAAATATATTCATGATGAGTTATAAAGTATCAGTCTTCTGAAATGGCTGTGGTCATACAAATCAAAGGCATTGCAGTTCCCATGTATATTTAGAAATGTGATAGTGGTAAACAGAAACTGAAGTTTCTGTAATTAGGTTTAAGCATTTTGGCCTTTGACATCTACTCATTTTGGGAGAGTGTTTTGAAACCACTAGAGGGATTATTGCCTGCCACTTCTGACAGTAAACAAACTAGCACCACTATAAGGATCTCCTATCAAAATGGTAATCTTAAAAATAAAAAAAATTATTGCTGCTTGTTTTTAACAAATGTTTATGAAAATACATAGCGGGCTCTGTAAGACAAAGTTCAATTTCTTTCACATCATCATAGCAGCAAGAATATCATAAGTTAAACTCTGTTATGAATGCATCTGAGAGCACTGTTTGCAGTTAATGTAGCCTATAAGCATCACAAGATGTATGGAACAGTTTACAAGATACACACACAAATTAACCAACTGGGTAGTTGTATGCTTATACAGAACATTGGTTATTTGTATACTCCCAGTGATAGATGTTGAAGTCTAAGAAGAATGCCCTTCAATTTTTGTCAAGCAATTTTAAAAACCCACTTCATGATTTTATCATGACCAGTGCATAGCTGCCTTACCCATCTAGTATTGCAGATGATTCATTCAGCTGGGCTGCATGGTTCTCAGCTTGCAACACCTTTTCTGGAAGCATCCTGTCACGAATTTCTTGTGACAAGTCGTCTACTTTATCCTTCAGCTGATCAGACATTGGCTGTATCTTATCTGCAACACCTTCTACATACTGAAAATGACAAAAATAAGGCCTTTAAGAGGCTGAATGCAATCACTCTCTAGCCCTGCATATACATACATACATATATATATTTTCCTTGTGAGTTATTACCTCATAACTTACCCATGCATTAAGACTTCAGGGAACTAATACGGGAAGAATAAAGAAATGGCTGGACAGAAGAGCAGAGGGGAGAAAAAACAATATTCCAAGAGCTACTTGCCTCTCTTGAGCTTCGTAGAAGTTTTTATTTTACAATGAAGGAACTGTAGAGTTTAAAATCTTATAAACTTTATTTTGTATTTCTTTCCTAAATGTAGAGGCATATATAGTTATATCAAGTTGTCATAGTGCTCCACAATAATAACTAACCAATGACAAAAGTTCCATGTTTCAGGATCCCTTGAGCGACTCCGATGTATTTTTGCTTATTAAAATATCTTAGTACAAACTACACTTTTTGAAGACCTGCTGTTCCTGTTCCAATAAGCTGTTGCGAAGTAATCCCTTTCCCATTTCTCCAAAAGCCATTTTTTTCATTCACTATAACAATTTTTGATGCAAGATGGAAATATTTTCAAAATCAATGATATTTCAAGATTTTTTTTTGTAGCTAAGGCACTGATCTCAAACTCTGTTGATAAAACTTTTAAGGCAGAATTTTAAAATACATGTAAAATGAGAGTGCAATCCTCCCCTTTCCTTTATCTATCTAAACTTAAAGTTGTTGCCACAGGCAACAAATTGTTTCTGAAGTTTCCTTCTGACAGGCACACACAGTTTTTGTGCAGATAAATCTACATCTAGATCACAGAGTTGCAGTGACATTGTGAATGGGTCTACTGCAACTATTATGAGCTATCTCTTTATGTAATCAAATAATTTAAATCTCAAAGTTAATAATTTTCACATACCAGATTAGCTTTTCTGCCATACATGAATGGAAAAAAAATATTTCTTCCAATTAAGATATTCCAACATTAAAAAAAAATCAGGTGTTATTTTAATTAGCTATTTTGCTTCCATAATGATGTTTAATTGCTGTACTAATTCTCAGATAAGGATGATAAAACACTCACCTCTATAGCTAAGCTGATTTCATCTGCAAGTTTGTTGGCTTCATTAAGGACATCATTCCCTTCCTGCAGGCTCTTCTCAACATCTTGTCTGCCATCTTCTACAGCTTGCTTCTTTTTCTATAGGATGTGTTTACACAAAAATATGAGTTGTTTACTAGAATGGGGATGACACCTAAGCTTTCAGAGCAAAGACAATGACAACAATAAAACACATATAATGGAATAAATCTTTTCCTTCTCCTCCTGTCCTCAACCTTGTATCCCCCTCCTATATGGTAGATTTTCTGTTGCTCTGTAACAGAGGTAACTCACTGTGGTACTATTGCAAAATGAATCAGAAAGAAGTTAGAAACCCTAATTTTCACCAAGATGTGCAAGTTCCTTATTTTGACAATTACCTTATCTGGCTATGAAGGCAAAATCTATCAAAATACTCTGCTGCTTTCCTATTTATGTCCACTGGCGTTTCACTAACTACTGAATGTAAAACAGAAGATGGTTTGGAGGAACCTTAGGATGCTTGATTTTCCAACTAGCAAAAATACTGCATAGTGTGTAGTAAGGATGGACTTCTTAACAAGGAACTGGCAATTTCCTGTGCAAGATTCATTGAATATCACAGATTAGTTTGATAGGAGACCATGGCATTCTAGCGTTAAGAGCGCACTGATGGCTTCTTGGTCAAAACAGGGTCAAAATAAAGCAAAAAACCTCCTCAAAACAACCACGTGGGCAGGACTGCTGTAAAGGATGCCTTCAGGTACTCTCTGATACTGTGATGCAGAGAGAATATTTTAAAAACTGAGATAGCAGGTAATTTATCCAACCTGTATCCATCAACCTTCGGGAAGAAAATGCACAGAACAAAGATCACCTAACTTTACAGCACTTAATTCAATCAAGCCTACCAACCATTTCTGTTGAGAATTGAGGTCTCAGAACTCTAACCTCATATCGTATATGAGGAAGAAGCTCACCGAGATACAGAGTTGAAACATTTATCTTCATTAGGTTGACTCCGCTCTTTATGTCTTGGCTAAATGCTTGTTAATGTACAGTATAATGCTCTTTAAGTCTCTGCAATTGAAATTAAATCACAAGCAGACCCCTCTGCTATGACGAAGATCATTCATAACAGCTATTAACTACAGAGGATAGAGTCTGATTTATTACTCTGTAATAGCCATACACCCCCTTCAGTCTTCTTCCCAGGGGTTGGAGATGGAGATGAAAGTGTAAGTTTTCTAGGAGCAAATATATGACAGCAAAGATTTCAACTGAACTCCGATTTAAGTCTTGAGCACAGGATTTTAATTTTACGTGACTATTTACTCTGGGATGAATTTAATTTCCCTCAGAATAACAAATCCAGTGCACCCTCCGCTCAGTGTTTAAAAGCAGATTATGTTACTTTGCTATAGCAATGGAGTAATTCTACTTTTCAAAGCCAATGCATTTCCTCATTCTGAACTCTTTTAACTACATGAGATATATTTTAATAATATTTTTGTTTTGCTCACATTTTTGTTTCAAAATTTAATCATGCAAAATTTCAAACTTTCATTAGACTCCAAATAATCAAGGTTACAATTTGTCAGCACTCACCTCTACCATGGTCATATTTTTTTGGTTGATTGCAGATAAACGATCAGCCTCCCTAATTTTACTCATAGCTTCTCTTAGCAGATCTCGAGCATCCTCAACTTTGGTGTGGTAGTTTGCTAGCTTGTCCCGGACCTCATTTTTGAGATCCTCATTTTTCTCACTGGGCTCACCAAATAATTTCTTCACCTTGTCCAAAAGATCTTCTGCATTCCTGCAATACACCACCATCCATGAAAGCACTGAGTTCATATTCCCTACACTGAATAATCTGAATATTCATAATAACATAGACTTCTAAATTAAATCTCAAAGTATCTTTCAAGAGAACACATGCTTAATAAAGTGGAACAGCCGTTGTTCTTAAATCCTTTCTTAAAGAGGTTTTTAAATACCACTAAGGTCCTATTTATGAAGTAGAAAATATTAAAATATTCTTCACTGAAGACTGCTTTGTCTTCCTTTTTTTTTTTTTTTTTTTTTCTTTTTTGGTAAGTTGCCATTCTTGAGATCTGACTAGTAAAGTGAGGTTTTCTGAAACATTTCAACTTGTCAAAAAGATTTCCTTCCTTCACATTAATTCCTGTCTTGAACTGAGTGGGATATGTAGATATGCCTGATTTAAAGCTGTCTTGGAGCAGTCAAACTGCTTTAGACAGTCAAAGATCATAATACTTTCCTGTGAAATAAACAACCCCCAGGATTCTTGGATTTATGACTTCCAGTAGCCAAAGAATTTTGCTTATCTAGATTAAATTCTGGGGTATTTTTAACGGACTTTAGCAACACAGAAATAGAAAGTTCACAAGTGCCTGTTTTTGACAGGGGATGCAATATTTCTTGATCATCACAGAGTTGCTGCCCCCAGTTTTAAAGGACTGGAGTACTGGAGTCTTTATGCCCTGACATTTTTCTGGCTCTTGATACCAGGCCATTGAATGAGTTTCATTTAATGCAATACCACTGTCTTAATGCTATGATATGAGGACAAAAAAAAAAAAGAAAAAAAAAGAAGAAAAAAAAGAGGCACTTCCAAAATAGATGCAAGATAAAGCAAAATCATAAGTAAAAAGGAATCTGTAGGACAGATAACACCTAGAGAAGAAATCTATCACACATCCACCTGGAACAGATTAAGTTTTATTTCCTATCTCATGGCAAAGCGTCTGAAGAAGCTGTATGGAAAACAGCAACTGTATTTTCTGAAAAACACTGCAGTTCAGCCTGTCTGGGGTCAGTTCCATTAGAAACCTTCTAAAAATAAACATATAAATAAACACACACACACACAAATATCTGAGAGGTGAAAAAGATATGCTGCTACTGGGCATAATTTAGATGAAGGATCTGAACTGGAGCCAAAGAAAGCCAAATTGTTACCTTAGTTTTGGGATTTTCTGAGATGGATTTTTTTTCTGCCTTGCCTTTGGTTTTGATGAAAAAAATTATTCAATGTTATAAATTTGCAGCTTCTGAGGACAAAATATTTAATAAAAAATTAAATCCCAGTATTGACACCTTGTCATAGGAGAAGTGTAAAAAAGGAATTAAGAATTTCTCCCATATCTCTTTTATTGTTCTTTGTATAAGCAGCGACTCTCTTACAATTCTAGCAAATTTTGACACCCTTAGGCCTCTGCAGTACTGGAGGAACAGTGGAAGACAGATGTATTTCCTCTTCATGCCCTTGCCTCACAACATAGTCCAAACTACTTATCTGTCCAGTAGTCTACCTCAAAACTCCTTAATGGTCCTCTAAAGATAACACTTCCATAGTGACCTGATGTGCATTTTCCCCTCTACTTTTTCTAAGAAAGTACAAGGGAATAAATCTGTTCCATGTAATCTCTTGCTTTATATACCAGAATTTCTGTGTGACTGGACTGCACGACATTTCTTGAAATACCACCTTGTGCATTTAAGATGTGCTGCTTTCACTGGATGCCTTGCTAGAAAAAGAACAAAACTATACAAAATGCTTGAAGGGCTTAAAGTGTTAGAAGAAACAGGTCTGGGCTAACACCTAGAATGCTGTATGGTCATATGGTCTGGATCCTCAAAATGAGTAAAAAGAAACAAAAGAAAGATTAGAAACTTATGACAAAATTATTACAACCCTCCCTACCCCCCACCTCTCCCTTCAATGTATATATATGTTAGTCTGTTAGAATTGTCCTAGCTGGAGAATAAATGAGGATTATAACATCATGAGTAGCATGGATAAGGTAATTAGCTGTCCAGTGTCTCTCCAAATAGAAAAACAAAAATATCAGGAATCAATGTCAAAACACAGGAGGCATCTCTTCAAATACTGTGTGGCTGAGGTATGCAATTCATTCTTACAGGAACTGGATGATAAAAGTTCACAGTGGCTCAAAAGCCATCAGACAAATTTATGGAAGAAAAATTTACACAAAAATAAAACTATCCAGCATACTAAATAGAAAGATTGAATTCTGTCTCACAGCATCCCTTGACAGCAACTCAGTGGCATCTGAGAAAATGTGTAGGAATGTTCTAAAATATTGAAAGAGTTATTTCATAAGTATGGAAATCAGGGTAGTTTAATACAGAAACTGGTGTATTTTTAACATGTTCTTTTTAGAGAGAAATTATTGACTTATGTGACATTTCAGTACACTAAGGCAGTTAGATTACAGACTTGATTGAAAAGTTTGAAGGAAAATAAATGAGGGAAAAAACTGCACATGTAAGAGAAACTTCGCCATCTATGAAAGCAAGAAGATTTTACTTAATTTGCCTTCTTCCTTTAACTTTTGAGAACTCACTGAAAATATAGGAAAGGTAAGAAGAATCCACTGATTCTTGTCATTGCATTCTTGGATGAAATCCTGAAAGGAGAATACAATCACTGCCAAGAGACATCTCACTAAAGAGTGAACAGGATTAACTACTTCAAAGCAATCATGAGACTTGCAGAGCTGTTCAAAAGTAAATATTTTTAAACGAGTCTGTAAGAATATGTGTGAGCACAGTGATCCACACACATGCGTGCACACAAACACAGTTTTAAGAATTATTATTTTTTCTTCACCCTTTTTCCTTGCAGAGTGTATCTCATCTACTATCTTACTACCTTTTTTAGTCACTTCTAAGACATTTTTAAGAGGCAGTACTTTGTAAAAGAGTTTCAGAAAACATTATCTAGGGACCTTTCCTCTTCACCCTATAATCCACAGTGACTAATTTGCCTTCAGTTCACTGCCAAAATTTCTTGGATCTCCATGACTGCCTATAAAGAGATAATCCTATCCTTAAGATAAACTATACAACTTTGATTGAAATAATGAGTATATCCATGTATTTCTTAGTATAAAATGCATTCCTTTATCAGGAAACAAAAATACTTACTTTGCACATTTCAGGAAGAATGGTAAGAGGGAGAGAAATTCTTTCCCTCAAAAAAGCACTACTGCATTTTCTACTCTAGCTATAGGGCTAAAGTAGGAAATTATTTAATGCCAGTTTTAAAGAGTTTCGTGTTGGCTGTAGCATTGCAGGACTAAGTACAACTTGTTTGAAAGGCCTCCTCGCAGTTTGCCCTAAAATTGCAGGCAGCCCATTCAAAGGTTTGGGTAAATTTTCCTCATCCTTACTTTTTCCTGGTTTATTTTTATGTGTGAGTGGAGAACGGTTTGAAGAGGCTCAGTGGAATCAGAAGAAAAAGCAATAAAACATTGTTGAAAAATAAGTTTGAAATACATCCTTTCTTGAGAGAACAAAAAGTGGAACCATCAGGATTACGGGAAGAAATATTACGCTGGTAGGATTTTCAGAAAATTATCTGGTTTATAAAGTGTAAGACAGGCAGAGCAAATCTGATTCTATACTGCTTGGAATTCTTAGCTAATCTTTTATTCTGTTTAAGTCTCCTTACAGTATGCACGCACTTGATAACTGACATTTTCAGCCCTGAATACCTCTATCCCAGATACTTTTCTGAGCCATCAGAATTTCAGTGGACCACACAGCTTCTCAGCTGGATTACCTGTTAGTTGTTTGCTCTGGTGAAGTGCTAAGCAACACCTAGCTCTAGCGATATACCTGGTCTGACAGATACAGAAGTAACAGACTACCAGAATTTTGACTTCAAGCCAAGTATTTTTCTGGATCAACTAAGTTTTAAGCATTTTGCAAAATGCTTTATAAAGATCTGACAATATAATTATACATACATGTAGTTTTTATTTTTACAGGTAGCTAAATAACCAAACCCTGGGCTTCTCAACTATGCCAAAGAGTTGGAATATTCTAATCTACACTGGCAAAATACATCCTTTTGAATGTGTACTGGACAAACTTTGCAGATAGATAATATTTTTATTAGACCAATTAGTTTTCTGGAAAAAACCCAAGCTTCTAGACAAGCTTTTTAGTACAAAAGCCATTCATCAGGTTTGAAGCAGAAGCTAAAAACAAACTGAGAAAAAATGCATAGAATTTTGATTAGAAATGTTGCTGGTACCTGCAGAGCAGAGAAGTAATTTCCTTTCCACACACGTAAGCATTTCCAAAAACCGCAAGTGTTACATTAACAGATATGAAGCATTAGACTCTGCTTTCCTTCACATTTCTCTAAGCCCCAGTTTGAGAACTTGGTTGGAAAAGATGACGATCACATTTACAAGAGTCAGGTATTACCACTGGGAGGTTGAAGACTGAGATCTCTCTACTCACTTTAACTCATCTTGAGCTATTATTCCTTGCATACTCAGCTCTCTACTTCTCAACTCTGTGATCATTCTGTCAGCCTCACTCTGCAGTTCTGGAAGACTCTTCTCCAAGTTCTCATCTTGGGTTCTGAGTGTCTCATTCAGTTTTATAGCATCTTCATTTGCAGCTGCAGGGGGCCAAAAATATTTGTGTCAGGAGTTAGTAAACAAAAACAACAGAGAGGCTTTAAGTATCTGCCCATCAACTCTATCAGAAAGTGGAATACAACTTGCACTGGTTACTCCTGCTGTGAAATATAAAGGATGGTTAATCCAGTGATCAGTAACAAATGAGAAAATGTTATATGTTTCATCAAACCTCACTTTTAAGCACAATAATTAAAGTAAAGAAGTCTTTATATCCAGTATAAGAAATATATTCCTCCCTTCCTCCTCCCCTTGAAAGAAAGAATTTGCACTGAACCTTCAAAACAGCAAAAGATAATCCAGTATATTGCTCATAGAATTAAGGAGCAGACAGTATAGCAATGAAAATTAGATTTAAATTATTTTTGGAGAACTTCAAAAGATGTCATTTTTAGCATACAGACTTAACAGTGCTAGGAATAATAAATGATTGTGAAATTTTGAAAAAAGAGGAGAAGAGGAGTGAAAGACACCCACAGACATCTGAACCTGCTAACGTGTTCAGAAGCAGATAGGCAGAAATGGAAAAGAATGGTATGAAGGTTGGAATATATGATGGTACACTGTAAATGTATTATGTGTTTGGAATAGCTGAATTTTTCCTAACTGATAGAGCTGTACACATGGTATCATATTCAAGGACTGACTAAATTATTTCTGCCATAGCACACCATGATATATTAGAATATACACCTTCAGAAGCAACCAGGTCATTTACTACAATCAGTTCCATCTTGAATTTTAAAAAGTACTGCTGCCCTTGCACAAGCATAGGGCTCCCAAGTAACTGATTTCTCAAAAATACCACAGGTCCTGGTCACATGGGTACTTCTGAATATTTTAACTTAAATCTTTCATTGAAGAAATGAAAAGCTGTCTTCCAAAATTCAAACAAATTACTATTTCATCTATATTTTGTATAGGTTTAGAACATATTATGAAGAAAATTCTAATCCAATGATGTCTTCAATTTGCTGGTGAGAACTGAGATTTGTATCTTTAATCAAAACTGGCAATGTGTGGGGTAATGAGTATTGGAAAAAAACTACACTGTGCTTAAATGGATCATGGACTGCTTTTGTGCATCATATTATGTATCATTACCAAATTACCCCAGGCCAGGAAGAGGCGTATATATTTTTTTTAAAGTCTGGAATAAATAAATAGTAATTTAACCTCCCTGAAAGAGAAAATGGGTATATTATCTTAGCTTTTATTAGATTCAGGAAAATATATACCTAGCTTTATCTTTCTCCTCCATCCTCCTGTTCTCTTAACAATCTTCACTTCCTAGTTTTAGCATACTACAAACTATCAGAGTCCAGTGGTGGTAGAAGATTTGGATGCACTGACATAGATGAACACAAGTAAGTGCAAAGCTGGGGAAATTCCATAGCTAAGAGGGAAAACTAGTTACAGGTACTCAGAAGTTCAGAAAGTCAGCAATCAGTTCAGTAGAAATGGACTAACGTCAGAGTATAGATGTTACAACAAATTGCTACAAACTTCTCACTTGTAACAAGGATTATTTATGTCTTGAAGAATTCCTTGATTCCCTGATGTTTAGGGAGGCATCTGTCAGATCTATAATCATGTACTTCTGCTGCCATTCTCAAGCATTACCTTCATTCAACGGAAAAAAATAAGTCCTTTAATGGCACTTCATCCTAAAGTTGTTGCCTAATGGCAACAAGTACTATGGAGCTCAGGGTCACAAATACAGGTGTGCATTCCTGGAGATCCAAAGTACTATAACTTCCATAAATCTGTAATTTAGGGATAGGGAACAACGAATGGGCATAAAGAATACCTTCAAACTGGTTGGTCATCTCAATCAGAACATCATGAGTGGACATAATGTCTTTGAGGAACAATATAGCAATGTTTCATAGGTCTAAAAGAGCAGAGACAAAGAAGGTATAGGGCAAATATGCAGTTAAAATGCCGTCAAATTTTAAAATAATCTAGGAATGCTTCCAACATAAGGTGAAAGTTTATCCTCAGTGTTTGAAAGATGGCGATCTTGATCAGGAAGACAACTGAGGATGGCAATTAGAAGTAAGGACACAGAAATTATTAAAACCAGAGAAGAACATTTTAAAGAACTCAAGCTGGAATGGCCAGAGATCTGCCTTTCTAGAAACGTTAAAGGTCTGCTGCACGATATAGCAAATCCAGGAAGACGGTTTGAATGAGAACAAGCAAATGTAGTGCCTGTTTTGAAGCAATGGGAATTCTACTAAGGCCTGAGAACTTGTTTTGGAAGTAAGTGGAAAACAGGATGTGGAATAAATGAATGCGCTTTTATTTTTTTTCTAAAGGTAGCCTATGTCAGACCATACGGTTTCATAGCAAATCCAGTAATATTTTCACTAATGATCCTGGGGGAGTGTGGGTGTAGAAAAAAGGAAGTCTGCTGATAAAATGTGCTTATGAGGAAAAGTTGTAAGACAGTTTTAGTAGAGAAGGATTGGAATGCTATGCAGAAAGAACTGTGTGACCTTCAAAACTGAAGTAATCAGAGGAGAATGAGGTTCAATAGTAGAAAATATAAGGTTGTGAACTAAATAACAGCAGAAATTTCAGCTGTAAACTATAGCTTTGCCAGTTAGATTTAAAGTATGAATGAGAAGAACATAACTATATTACGAATCTCCAATGGCACCCATCTGTGAAAAAAAGGAAATGTTACCCCAGAATGTACTAAGAGAGTTGACATAGGCAGGTTTTACTGCTACTAAAGTGCAAGACACTGAAGCAACCTCATTTCAATGCCCGATAACTGCGTTCAGGAAGAAGAACCTAATTATGAAAAAAGGAAGGGAAATGATACAAAGGTGAGCAGGAGATTTGGGAGAATATGCTTTAAAGTGTTTTAGTCTAGAAAAAAAAAGGGCCAAAGGAGAATATGATTCCTCCCAATGAACATAGTTGTGGGTGGGGGAAGGAGGAGAAGCACTGGGGAGAGGAGAAAACCTATCTGAACTAAAGAACAAGGCTGGCAAAAGAACACATGATGATAAACTAAACATGAATATTTTTAGCTAGGAATGAGGTCTGTAGTTATGAAGAGTTCTGATACTGCTCCCTGTTTAGGTTGTGTGTATTTATGGGAACTCCTTTGAAGATGAGGGTTGGAAAGTTTATGATTGCAGGAGAGTGGATTCAGCAACCCAGAAGGTAGCTTTCAGTCTTGTGATCCTATATTTCATCTATTCTTAAAATGTTAACTTGGCCACTAGGCAAACACATTGATTTTAAAGTCTTTGTGTCTACTTCTAAGATATCATATAAATTTATTTCACCCCTTCAGTGTCTTTTATGTCTGTACTTCCTACTGCTAAATCTGCTTGAGGAAACTTTTGTTTGGGTTACAAACACTGGGCATAAACTTTGTGGAGCAAGAAACTGGTTTAGCCCTTGATATCCCAAATCATCCTGAAATATGAAGAACCTGTTTTTTTGTTTAAAAAACTTCTTGACAACTCGCTTTTCCTATATTTATTTCAAGTCAAAGTTGCACATCCTAAATACATCCTAAATTGCTGATCAGTTCTGGTACAGGGCATGTACTGGGACAAAAGTGGAAGCTTTCCCTTTCAATGAAATGGGCCTTCAGAAGCGTAACTACTGAAATCAGTACTGTAGCGGGAGTTTTGAAGAAGAATGAACACATCAGTATTTTTCAAGTAAAAAAGCTGCCTGTGACTGCCAATCATTTTCATATATTTCAGCCATTATCTGATTTAATAACTTCATGTAATATATAGGTTTTGCTTCTCAAAGCTGTCTACTCTGCTTTTGCTCGTAAGTTTTTATTGCATTTGTAAGTGCAGTGAATTAGCTTGTGGAAGAGAGTTGGCTCCATGCCGCTACTTAGGTAGGGTTAGGAGTCACTTGCAAATTCCAAGTAACAGATGTTCATTCACAGAAAGTAGTAATGTATTTTTTTTAAGTAATTTGGGGAATTAAGATGAAGTGCTAATGTAGTAAGTGCTAAAATTACATCGGTTTTTCACCAATACATGTTTTTAACTGCTTTGAAAATAAACAAAAACAAAGCCCTGTTAGTTACTTCATCATAATAGCTTTTCTTCAAATAACTGCAAAAATCCTGAAGGAAAAATACTCAGTATTCTGCTAGTCTTTGTTCATAATTAACAATGCATTAACTGTTTATATAAACTGCATCTGTAGACTGCAAACAGTCTGAAGATAGTTGATCATAGTTTCTTCACTCAACATTTAAATATTTCTCAGTGAATAAACTCTTCCTCACTCTCTCAGACCCTCTTCCCCGCCATCCTTCAGTTTTCTTGAGAAACAATATTTTTCTTTTTCCAATACCTTCAGCAGCTTGGAGAATGCCTTTGACGAACTGTCCAAGAGATTTTGCTCTGTCATTAGTCCTCTCAGCATCCTGCCTGGTTTGCTCACCATCTGCTGTCACCTTGGTAGCCTAGTGATCCAAATTCAGGAAAAGTATTATTAATAAACAGGACAAGGCTGCAAACTGTGATATTCCTACTGGCTGAATCTACGTATAAAACTTTCCTCAGGCTAAAGACGATCAATGAATTATTGATCAGATGCATGGGAAATGACATGCGCTGTTCAAGTACACAATTAAATTTTATTACCTTTTCCTTTAAATGTAAATTGGAAGGCTTTATTTTAGGTTCTTAGAAACCCTAGTTGTATGCAAGATCACATAACGGGAGACAGGATGAAATTATGCACTGAATTTGTTTAAAGAAACTTTGTTTGAAACCTTTTAATAGATTCTTCAGGGAATACTTTCCATAGTTTCACAATTGTGCACTTCTCAATTGACAAAGTGCAGCAGATCTCATGACCTCTTTGCTTCCTCCCCGGAGGCATTCTCAAAGACACAGTTCACGCCAACAAGCAAGAAGAATTTTAAATCAATACATTAATTTAACCAAGAAAGAGAGAGAAAAAAAAAGTTGTTTTTTTCAGTTCTAATGCTTCACGTTGTTTGTTTATAACATATTGGGGTGTTCAGTAAAAAATTAGCTTTGTGTAACTAAATGCTTTATAATTTTATTGACCCACAGCAGCAGCAGCAGGATGAAGACAGACATCTGCTGCGGACATGAAGAACATGCTAAGGAAAGGAATTATCTTAAGACATTCTGCTTATCTCTCAAATTCCCTATTTACAAAATGGACCCATTTTCATTACAAAGAACCCTAGAATAGTATGGGTTGGAAAGGACCTTAAAGATCATCTAGTTCCAAGACCCCTGCCACGGCAGGTACACCTTCTACTAGACCAAGTTGCTCAAAGCCTCATCCAATCTGCCCTTGAAGACCTCCAGGGAGGGGGCATCCACAATCTCCCTGGGCAACTTGTTCCAGTGTCTGACCACCCTCACAGTCAAGAATTTCTTCCTAAGTTCTAATCTGAACCTACCTTCTTCCAGTTTAAAGCCATTTCTCCTTGTTCTATCACTAACTGCCCTTGTAAAAAGTCCCTCCCCAGCCTTCCTGTAGACCCCTTCAGGTACTGGAAGCCTGCTATAAGATCTCCCTGAAGCCTTCTCTTCTCCAGGCTGAACAGCCCCAACTCTCTCAGTGTTGGGGGCTCATAGCAGAGGTGCTCCAGCCCTCTGATCATCCTCGTGGCCTCCTCTGGACTCGTTCTAACTGGTCCAGGTCTTTCTTGTGTTGGTGCCCCCAGAACTGGATGCAGGACTCCAGGTGGGGCCTTATAAGACTGGAGTAGAGGGGCAGAATCACCTCCCTTGACCTGCTGGTCACGCTTCTCTTGATGCAGCCCGGGTTGGCCTTCTGGGCTGCAAGCTAAGCATCTCAAGCAACAAAGCTTGTCAAACCGTATTGTAAAGCAAAAATCTCAATTTTTTTTTTTTTTTATTTGGAGATTGTATTCCCAATAAATGTCTTGAAGCAGGGCATTATGATCTTTCCAGTCTCTGGGAAATGGTTAGGTCAGTAATTCAAAATGAGTTTAGGTTTTCTCTGACTTGACCTGTACAAACTGTTCTCTCAGTTACAAAAACCTGCCACAAATTTCAATAACAGATAAAGAGAAATAGTATCACTTTAACACATTTATTTTTGCCTGATTAACTTCTAGATGGAGGCCCTCAAGATTATATCAGGACAGCTGGGTTTCTGAAATGGAATCCCTGGCATTATCATACCACTTACAGTTTTGGTCTACTTCAGAGTAGACCTCTGAAAGTAATTTATATTAAAATGGTTCAGGTAAATAGAATTATACAAGAAGAATTAAGAACCCATCCTGACTGGGAGGAGTTGGTTCTATTTTATCCCTGTATCAGTAGAAGAACACAGCTTTTCAGATCTATACAGCTTTAATCATGCTATTGGTTACTTTCTCTAAGATTTACAAAATCCCTTAACTTGGCTGGATACAGAACCAAAATATTGTCACAGTGAGCTGTAAGAGACAACTGGGAAAAGAAAAAGGAAAAAAATACAGAAAGGTCTTGATGGACCACTGCTTTAACCCAGCTTGGCATTTTTGATGTAATTTAATTTTTCATGTAATTGAGAACAACCTTATTATTTATTGTTCAAAACCTCCACAATCAGCCTTTTTTTCTTTGGTTTTATTTGCTTGTAATTTTCACATTCACTTTTATTATCTTCTATATTACTTCTAAGTCCTATACTGCAAATGTTTTTTTATAACTTACATATACTTTTCTTAGTTTTGATTACTTTTTCCACATTTCTGTTAATTCCAATTGGCAAATTTAACCTCTCAATATTTACGACTGAATGGCATGTACTACATTTTTGTACACATTAATCTGTCATTGAACAGTTATCATTTCCTCTTGGTGACAGTTCTTTTAGTACTTAAATCCCATTCAGCTCCACTGAAGGCTTTCTGTATTTTGCCATAATTTCCTCTGATGAAAAATAACCTTTTGCTTCATTATCTTCTCTAGCTTTACCTCCATAAACCAAACTAAACAGCAAACACCTTTTACACCATATCCAAGTGTTCCATGGCTAATTAAATGTTTCAATTTGTTAATAAAGTCCTACTCATTTTCTATATATTCATTTTACGACAATTCACTGTTTGTGTAAGGTAGGTCTTCTGCATCTCCTAACAGCTTAAAAAGGCATAACTTTCTTGGGGGGCAATAATGGACAGGCAAGGGTTTGGAATGAATCTTCAAGAAGCCTGGACAGAAATAAGACTTTTTGGCATAAAGGAGATCCCTACCATGGAAATGTAGTAAAGAAAGTATCTGAGATCAGTGAACCTGTTTTGGTGATGTTCACAACTTGTACTTAGTGACGAAGGTCATGAAAGGCATTGTCCCAGTCTGGGGCAAAAGGAGGCTGAGGCAGGAAATGGCAAGGCTCATTTGGAGAGCTGTAAGCTAGATTGGAAGGGGGAAGGGGTCACAGCTGGGCTTGTGCCAGTGGGGCAGCAGTCTAGAATTGATGAAGGCCAGGACGCCTCCCACCCCCCTAGGCTGACATTGATGTACTCGGCTCGCTCCCTGCAATGCCTGTACACCAATGCACGCACCGTGGGGAATAAGCGGGAGGAGTTAGAAACCCGTGTTCGGTCAGGGGATTATGGTCTGGTGGCAATTACAGAGACATGGTGGGACAGCTCACATGGCTGGAATGTGGTCATGGATGGCTATGCCCTTCTCAGGAAAGACAGGCCAGCAAGGCGAGGTGGTGGAGTTGCTCTTTATGTGAGAGAGCAACTGCAGTGTATTGAGATCTGTCCAGGGGCGGATGAGGAGCGAGTTGAGAGTCTGTGGGTGAAAATCAAGGGGCGGGCTGGTAGGGTTGATACTGTTGTGGGTGTCTATTACAGGCCACCAGATCAGGGTGAAGAAATTGATGAGGCCTTCTACAGGCAGCTGAGAGCAGCCTCGCAATCACAGGCCCTGGTTGTTGTGGTGGATTTTAACTACCCTGATATTTGCTGGAGAGACCACTCGGCCAGCCACCCACAATCCAGGAGGTTCCTCCAGTGCATCGATGACAACTTCCTGATGCAAATGGTGGATGAACCAACCAGGAGGGGAGTGACGCTGGATCTCATCCTCACTGACAAGGAGGGTCTGGTTGAAGCGGCAAAGGTTGAGGACTGCCTGGGCTGCACCGACCATGAGATGGTGAAGTTCAGGATCTCATGTGTCAGGAACAGAATTCCAAGCAGAATTGCAACCCTGGACTTCAGGAGGGCAAACTTTGGCCTTTTCAAGCAATTGTTAGGGGAAATCCCGTGGGAAAGGGTACTTGAAGGTAAAGGGGCCCAAGACAGCTGGTTAGCATTCAGGGACTGCTTCTTCCAAGCTCAAGATCGAAGCATTCCGATATGTCGGAAGTCAGGGAAGGGAGCCAGGAGACCTGCTTGGTTAAACAGGGAACTGCTGGGCAAACTCAAGTGGAAGAGGAGAGTTTACAGATAATGGAAGGAGGGGCTGGCCACTTGGGAAGAATATAAGGCTGTTGTCAGAGGATGTAGGGAGGCAACTAGGAAAGCGAAGGCCTCCTTAGAATTAGACCTTGCCAGAGGGGTTAAAGACAACAGGAAGAGCTTCTTCATATACATAGCAGATAAAACTAACACTAGAGGCAATGTAGGCCCACTGCAGAATGAGGTGGGTACCCTGGTGACAGAGGATACAGAGAAGGCTGAGCTACTGAATGCCCTCTTTGTCTCTGTTGACTCTGCCGGAAGCTGTCTTGAGGAGCTCTGTACCCTGGAGACCCCAGAGGGAGCCAGGACAATAGAGGAGTTTGCCTCAATTGATGAGGACTGGGTTAGGGACCAATTAAGCAATCTGGGCATCCATAAATCTATGGGTCCAGATGGGATGCACCCACGGGTGTTGAGGGAGCTGGCTGAAGTCATTGCTAGACCGCTCTCCATCATCTTTGCTAAGTCGTGGGGAACGGGAGAGGTGCCTGAGGACTGGAGGAAGGCAAATGTCACTCCAGTATTCAAAAAGGGCAAGAAGGAGGACCCAGGTAACTACAGATCGATCAGCCTCAGCTCCATCCCTGGGAAGGTGATGGAACGGCTTATCCTTGGTGCCATCTCTAGGCATATCAAGGATAAGAGGGTCATTAGGGGCAGTCAGCACGGCTTCACCAAGGGGAAGTCATGCTTGACCACCCTGATAGGATTTTATGAGGACATAACCAGGTGGCTAGATGATGGTAGAGCAGTGGATGTGGTCTATCTTGATTTCAGCAAGGCATTTGACACCGTCTCCCACAGCATCCTCGCTGATAAATTGAGGAAGTGTGGATTAGATGAGCAGGTAGTGAGATGGATTATTAACTGGCTGGTGGGAAGAAGCGAGAGAGTGGTGGTCAATGGGGCGGCGTCTAGTTGGAGACCAGTGTCTAGTGGAGTCCCTCAGGGGTCGGTACTGGGACCAGTATTATTCAATATATTCATCAATGACCTGGATGAGGGAATTGAATGCACTGTCAGCAAGTTTGCTGATGACACAAAGCTGGGAGGAGTGGCTGACACAGCAGAGGGCTGTGCTGCCATCCAGAGAGACCTGGACAGGCTGGAGAGTTGGGCAGGGAAAAACTTAATGAAATATAGTAAGGGCAAGTGTAGGGTGTTGCACCTGGTCAGGAACAACCCCAGGTTCCAGTATAGGTTAGAAAATGATCTCCTAGAGAGCAGTGAAGGGGAAAGGGATCTGGGAGTCCTGGTGGACAGCAGGATGACCATGAGCCAGCATCCTGGGGTGCATTAGAAGGAGTGTGGCTAGTAGGTCGAGAGAGGTTCTCCTCCTCCTCTACTCTGCCCTGGTGAGGCCACATCTGGAATATTGTGTCCAGTTCTGGGCCCCACAGTTCAAGAAGGACAGGGAGCTGCTTGAGAGAGTCCAGCGCAGAGCCACCAAGATGATTAAGGGAGTGGAGCATCTCCCTTATGAGGAAAGGCTGAGGGAGCTGGGCCTCTTTAGCTTGGAGGAGAGGAGACATGACGGGTGACCTCAATAATGTTTATAAATATATGAAGGGTGAGTGTCAGGAGGATGGGGCCAGGCTCTTCACAGTGGTGTCCAATGATAGGACAAGAGGCAATGGGTGTAAGCTGGAGCACAGGAGGTTCTGCTTAAACTTCAGAAGGAACTTTTTTACTGTGAGAGTAACAGAGCACTGGAATAGGCTGCCCAGGGAGGTTGTGGAGTCTCCTCTGGAGACATTCAAGACCCACCTGGATGCCTTCCTGTGTGAACTCATCTAGGTGTTCCTGCTCTGCCAGGGGGATTGGACTAGATGATCTTTCGAGGTCCCTTCCAATCCCTGACATTCTGTGTTTCTGTGATTCTGTGACTACCAGCCACTTAGCAACTTAGACTATTAGCAAGTATTAGCAATTGCAAACACATTTTTGTTTTGGTTTTGTTTGTGTGTTTGTCTGATGTCTTAATGGCATCTAGAGGGGAGCCCTACAGGAATTTCTCCAGCTAGTTAACTGCAGACCACAGAAGGAGCAGTAAACACAGACCTCACTGTACATATGGAAGTTCTTGGCTCTCCCTCGAAATGCTTACAACTATTGCAAACTAAGTTGCATCTGCTGCTTCTTCCAAAAATTGTTAAGCTTGAGAAATTCAGTTATACAGGAGGAATGAAAAAGTTTACAAAGTCAAAAGAAGCCGTTCAATCAAGAGGACTGATTCTGATCCATGTCTTTCTTGAGGCTCTGAAGATACATTAATTATAAGGGACGATGGGGTTTGGACTAGAAGTAGTGAATTGAAAGGAAGTGGAGAGTCTTAGGTCTGCCTCTGGTGGTAGATATGGGAACGTGCAAGAAAAAAATCTAAGAACGTAATTAGCATAAGAAAGACATGAGGATCTTCTGTATGGCAGAGTGAATAAAGGAGAGTATGATGGGGGGTGGTGGGGCAGGGGGGAGAAAAAAAAAGGAGTGCTGCACTGATGTAAGTGATCACTGGCTGAAAAGTGACCACAAAGAAGCGAAAGCCCCATAGGTTTTGTAGTGTCTAAATACTATTGTCTTCTACATTTTACCTTAAAAATGGATAATTTCCGCCCCCCCCTCCCCCCCCCCTAGAAATGGACTCACCAATCCTCATCAGCATTTTTCTTCATCACTGTTAGTTTCACTTTGAAAATTTAGTGAGGATGCAAATCAGATATGGGGTAAAACTTTGCTACCTATGACTGTACCATGTGCTCCATGTCTTAGCCCTTATGTGGTTATCAGCTATATCTTCATTTGGAAATGAGACTTGAACACACTACATCAAGACTTTTTTTGGGGGCACATTACTTCTGTTTAAAAACAGAAAGAGAACAATAGGACTTGCCATCAGTTGTTTGCTCCCAAATTAAAAAACTCAACTCCAATGCAGTTAACAATTCACTGTAAGGATAACTGGAAATCATAAGACTATTTACTCATTCCAACAATGGAAAACTGAAGAAAGGGAAGCAGTGATAGTTGTGGAGTGATTGCTAGAGGTAACTAAAAATCAGAAAATGGCTGTGTCCACACAGTAAGGGAAAGGTATAATGGCAAAGAAGATTCCAGAGGAAAAATACAGCGGGCATGCAAGAACCTTCTCTGAGGCTGCCTTCTTACGAGGCCTACTGCTTATAAAAAGAACCCCAGGAGACAGCCAAGGCTTGTTTTTCCAATCACAGCATGGCACGAGACTTGATGTGTTGTCTACGAGCAATCCTGGGTCAACACATGGCACCCCTTAGACAAATACCCCCCCTTTGTGTGGACCTTGAATTACAACAAAACAAAATGGACAAAAACACCAGACCACTGACCCCCCTTCTTTCCCCTTACTGAGCAGGTGCTCCAAGTTTTGGTAATTTCTACCTTAAAAGGGGAATGGAAGTGTCTTTTGCCAATCACCATAAAGATATAACTAGAGTCACTCAAGCTCCACTTTGCAGGTAAAAAAAACCTATGACCCCTTGGACCAGCTGACAGGCTGAGCCTCTCTTCCCCCTCATTGACACACCTTTGGGTAAGACTAAGGCTAAGACTTAGACTTAGCCGAGGATCTTCCTCAGAAACTTAGAAAAATCTCTAGAGAATTATTTTACCAACTTAGCACTTTTAGTAACTTATTACCTTTTAGCAATTAATAGCTTTTTAGTGATCTGTAACTTTCACAGAATCACAGAATGTCAGGGATTGGAAGGGACCTCAAAAGATCATCTAGTTCAACCCCCCTGCCGGAGCAGAAACACCTAAATGAGATCACACAGGAAGGCGTCCAGGCGGGTCTTGAATGTCTCCAAAGAAGCAAATTCTACAACCTCCCTGGGCAGCCTGTTCCAGTGCTCTGTCACCCTCACTGTAAAGAAACTTTAGTACAAGCATTTATTTCTGCAGACAGTAGATTATCACTGGCTATCCATATGAATCCGTATTAATCTTGTTGCTCTATTAAAGTGTTTTTATTTGCTTACAGACTTGCTGCACTATTTCTTTCTGGGCTGTCACCTGATGAGGTCATGGCTGAATGGCGGGTGTAGGACACTATTGAGTGAATCCGGCATTGGTGTGTCCAGGCTGGTAGTGTCACATCAAACTGTGTCTGTCTGTAACTAGCCAACCCAACTGACCTGTGCTCAGTGGGATGCCACTAAATGCTGCATGTTTAGCCGTGTGAGTCCATAAATTGTGGGTATGGGAGTGCAGCGCAACATCGAGTGAGTCCGCTGTTGTCAGACCCGTAGTGCTCAGTTGGGCATCACTCAGGATCTAGGCCCAGCTGCCCCCAGCTCCTCCAGTTATCTGTGGGTGAGTTGGAACGCAAGGGGGTTTATTTCCTGCTAAATCCTTTTACCACCCCTTTTACACAACAAAAATCTGTCCACCACACTAAATTCCCTAAGATCATACCTTCCATATTTTACCTTCCAAGACTGGTCTACAGAAGGTCAAAATATGCAACATTATTTTAGGTCACCTACACGGGGGATTAAAATTTATTTAATTCTTGGTGGTGGTAGGGGTGGGGAGCAATTGGAAAAGGATACTAAAAAGAGCAACCAAGCAAAAGAAAAAAAAAAAATTGTCTTAGCCTAAGAGTGAGAAATCTTAATACAAGAAATATAACCTTCCCTGCTTGAAGGGTTGTCATGAGTTAAAAATCCACCTACTACAGTTATTTCTGTCAGAAAAATAAAAGATCAAACAGAAGTGAAAAAACAAGCTTTCTTTACACTCACCTATTAGAGTATGTATAGATAGAGAACCAGTGTATGCATGTGTGGGTGGGTGTATACACACATGCACATACATGCATATGTATGTAAACACACTACAGATGCTTTCTTAGCCACTACCTATGATTTCACAGGTTTTCTAAAAATTGAATATAATCCACACAAACAGATCAGTTCCTCTGAGAATTTTACTTCCGTAAGCCCTGAACAATTTTAAGACAAGATACTAAAAGTGTATGAGGTTTAAGTAAATTCTCTGAGGTGTATATTCATCAGTACAATAATCCATGACTTTCTTATTTGTCTATTTCAATGCAGGGGAGCACAACTCACAAACATGATTTCTGCTAGTCCTTCATATTAATATATGTTGGACAGCTGCATTTTATTGTGGCTGGTCCATTTCCCTATTTTTTTTCTCCACTAGGTGGCACAGTTTATATTATTTTCTTAGGCAATGTCTTTTACTGACCAAAAGAAGGTCTATCTTGAAATACAACTTTCCTAATAAAAAGAGTAAATAGCACATTGATTGAAATCCAGAAGACCCTCATGTCCTGGTTTTTTCCAGGTATATTTCATTTTCCTAAATGAATAGAATATATATAGAATACATAATAGAATATATATTTAAATAAACTCACACATCTGCATATATTTGAATTCTCCCTTTAATATTGTCCCTAGTTCAATTACTTCATTCATTGACTCTTAATGAGAACTTGTTATTTGTTAAGCCAGGACTTCCATGTCCTTGCTATAAGATTTCTTCAGAATAAATAAATCAGGCTAGGCTACCATTTGCTCTACAGCTCCTGGAGAAACATGCCAACACTATAGATGACCAAAAATGGAAAATGAAACTGCAAAACAACAAAACTTATCCTATAATGTGCTTAAGATGACTGGGCACTAAGTAACTCTGAGTGAATCCAGGCTACTTATATTGCAACAGGCGATCTTAAAAGAGAAAGAGAAACAAGCTGAGAACTATCTCGAGACAGTCAGACTCAGGAGATTTGAAAGGGAATACAAAGAGATGATGCTGCTGATGCAGAAAGCAGACAGCCTTACCAGAGACAGTACTAGTGTTCAGGAAAAAAAGGAAGGGAACCATGCACTTCAGTTTCCGAAAGCCTCAGCCACCAGATGTGTGTGAAACCATATGGTACTCCCATGGTTTTGTTGCCATTAGGTTTGTAACATAAACTGTAGCTGAAGTCATGGGAAAACCCAGAAATGCTATATGAAGAACTCTCTTCCCTTTAGTGTCAGCTGTTCAAAATAAGCTCGTTCTTGGGTGTTCTGCATAAGCATTATAAAATTTTCTTACATTATTATAATGCTTTGCAGGAAATATATCTTGATGTAGTGGCCCACAAAAAGAGGTTCTTAGAAGACTTGCTGCCATTCCAAACACTGAGACTGAGAAGCATCTTATCATTCATCTATTCATTCATGTTTAATTCATATTCAGAAGATTTCTGTCATTATGCAGCCTTAACCAAACCCACAGACCCCAACGTGATCATAGACTTACTCTTGTCAGTAGTTCATCCATTTCTGTCACCAGGGTATCCAGATTTTCTTGTGCTAGCTGAAGAAGTCTCTCTGGTGCTCGCTGAGGTGAAAGCAAATGCTGTTGGGGAAGAGAGGAGAGAGAGTGAAAATCTGTATTTAATGGATCTCAGTGCTTCTAAATATGGTAGAAAAGAAGTATAAAAAACTTCCTTTTCATTACAGCATGCAACTCCCCTTTGTCATTGACTCTTGTGTCACATTCATCCAACATACTTTTCTCAGGAATCTTGACAGCTTTACATAGTTTAGTGGAGGACCTATAAGTATGGTAGGGAACATACAGTATATAAAATACATAACTGCTTTACAGACCACCAGCATGAACACCATTTTATTTGTAAGTGACATCATTTTTTCTGTGCCTGCAGTATAATTCCTTGCATGTAAGTAATTACTGCTGCAAGATTTATTTATTAAAGTAAGTAAAAATAAATAAATGTAATAACTATTTATCAGCCAAAGCAAGTTTGTAAGAATTACATTTTGAATTTTTCTTCTTCCCTGAACCTACTCACAGCTGTATGTTTGAATAGATTCAAGTACAGTTACACTGAAGCCCTGTTATTTATGTATGTGAGCATACCTTTAATTCCTGTGTCATGTTCTCAAAACCATGCAACATTTTATATGGAGCAGGCAATGGACCACTAAGGTTAACACTCAGGATCATCTGGTTTAGTCGATCCAGGTCACTGAGAAGGAGTCCTGTGCATTCATCATCACAAGCTGGGGGGGGAGAACAACAAAGCTTATTTACTCCTGCTAAATGTTTAAGACGTATGTTTGAGTCAGAAAATTTATGGCTCACATACAATTCTGTGAGAGGAAACAATAATTTCACATAATTTACCCTAAAAACATACTGTGAGAAAAGATGGAAACAACAACCAGGGAACAGGCAAAACCTTATTGTTTATTAGGATATGGTAATAGGACAGTTTACTACAAAACGTGAAGAGCAAAATTTGTAGGCTTACCTCACAAAACCAGGAAATAATGTCCATTATGGACTAGCCAATATAAAATCCTAAATTGTACAAGCAATTTGGATGAAATTTAAGAAAAGTGGATAAGTAATTTGGAAAATCTAAGGAGCAATTTAAGAAGTACACTATGGCTGTGGATTTGAACGTAAGAAAAAACTAAAGAAAACTTATAATTTACATACTTTATAGCCATATAACAGCATGGCCAAGCATGCTAAACTTGTAATGCAGACAGTAAAAAGAGTCCAGGTAAAAATAATGATAGTTTTATTTTAAGAAATGCTTTTCCCTGACTCCTCTCACCAAACAGCTTAAAGGTTTTTCAAGTATTCTTCCTTTCTGGCAAATAGTCTTTAGCATGAAAAATAGTGGTGTGTGAAGCATATACCAAAAAGAGTTTGCATTTTTCCCCCTAATTGCTTTCTATTAACAGTTACAAGACATTCGCATAGCCTTAAAGTCTTTAATCATTTATACTGCAGACAGGAAAATTCTTCATTGTTTAGAAGAGATTTGTGGGAATGTCCTTCTATTTCCCTGTGTAAAGGGACTGGCAAACCTAAACAACATCTCAGGAGATGGAGCAAACTGTGAAAAAACAATTAATTCACTGGTGATGTTAAGAGACATGGAGGGTTGTGCCTAAAGTTTTACAAGTATGTAATTACTTATTTCTGTGACACTCCTAGGCAGCTCAATGGCTAAAAAAACCCCCACTAAACAACATATATGTTTCTATAGAAAAAGATAAATAATTTTCAAGAGAGTTACATTTTTTTCCCTGAAACCTATTCTTTATGTAGATTATTTCTTTTCTGTTCTTTAAAGATTTCACAGTTATCTAAATGTTGTAATGTTGTTCTTATTGTGTAGGTTGGCTGTTCTAATATAGCAAAGAGTCGAGTGAAATACAGAGAAATGAATAATGAATACTAGTTTAATACACCATGAAACTGACATGACGATTGAAAAGGAGATAAGATAGATGCTGGATTAGTGCAGCAAGAAGAGGGTACAGAAAGCTAGATACTGTTATTTTAAGACTTCCTTTCACATTTTCGTTGCTTCCCTTTGCAGACTTCCTCCTATTTCACAGTATTTTGTTACGTAAGCTGAACTGCACTGGAACTTCTGTGCAGTTGTTAACTGTGGGCATGATACATTCTGATTTATGTTCCTACAGAAATTTCTACATGAAACTTAAAAACAGAAAAAAAAAAAAAAAAGGGCCCACTAACATCTCAGCTCTTGTCGTCTGTGTGGTTGCTTTTAGAAATCTGAGAGAATTAAAGGAAAAGCAAGTTTTACAGCCAACTGAAGGTTTTATAGAACAAACACCTGTTCTGTAGCTGGTCAAGAAGGTAAGTGGACCTGATAATTATTTTGCACAATGCAAATAAGCAATCTTGGTACTGAAAAGAGCTGTGGGTTTATTTGTGTGTGGTTTTTTGTTTGTTTGTTTTGGGTTTTTGATACATTATTTCACTTACGAAACAAGCTACATCTATTCACCCTCAAAATTGTCAGAGTGGTTGGTAATAAAATGCTAAAAAATTGCTATATGTTAAAGAAAAACTCAGTTCATATTAAGAAGAAAAAAACAAACAGCTTATGTAGAGATGAAGCATTCTCAATGAGTAAACATTTGTAGATGAGCATTCAGTATAAATGAACACTTCTTGAACAATAATCAGGTTGAAAAGAGGAACTACATCAAGTGAGGACCATCGTTGAGTAGATGAGCCAGGACTAAGCTACTCCAATATGCAGTCTGAAATATACTGTAGCTATGGGAAATATTTCAAGAGCATTATTATATTTTGCAAGACTAAATACTTCTGTATCTATCTACAAAACTGTCAAGATAAATTTGTGTCTAATATTAACAAATGCAGTACTAAATTCAGATCATTACAGCAGTGCAAGCATGTAAGAGGCAAATCATGCAGTCAATATTACTATGGTCCAACAAGCAATTAATGCAGATTTCTGCATTTTCCTTTTACACCACACTTTCCCATGCACAAGAAATCCTGTAAGGATTTTGACTTACCTCTTTTGAGAAACATCTCCAAAGTATGCATGCCAAAGAAATCTTTTTAGAAAAATAATTGCTCAAGTAATAAAAGACACTAGCCACTTATTCCATCTTACAAAGAGAAGATAATGTACAATAAAGGAATTACATGTTTGAGCCACCAAGTGTTCCTCCAATTGAGTGATTATCTAACACAATTTTGCTTTAATAAATTAATTGCTGCTAAGATTCAGAAGACTACATGTGTTATACCTAGGTAATTTTTGGTCTAAGGGCAATTAGGTGGTATCCTATGAGAGTCAGTGACTCTTTAGTATTAGTTTCCTGTTGCTTTACAATAAAGTGTTGACTACTGTTAGGCTCATTACTCTGTTGTATGTTACCCTGTTTTTTCCATTTTGGCACTGGTCTCACACCAAGTAATAAACAAGCCCTGCTCTGCCTTCCAAAACAGAACCCCACTAGAGAGATGAAAGCTTTAGTCATTGTTGCTGGTTTCAGGGAGCTTCTGTGGTCAATATGTCTCCAAAATCAGGGAAAATTCAGATTCAGATCAGGGTCTAAAGTACTGACTCAGGTTCATTTCTAATTTTTGTTATTTAGAAAGCCTCATTTGCTGGTTGTGATATGGACCAGTACTAGTTAGGTTTATATAGTGCTTGAGTTGGGCGAAAGGCATTGGAATGTGGGTCTAAACTCAACAGGAGCTCAGACATCAAAAAAAGGGAGAACCACTGATAGCTTATCATCTTCTAGGCCAAGCAGAGCCACCCATTCCTTATTGAGCTCATGCAGACAGAGAAGCAGTTGTCCATCATGAAGCTAAGTTTAATTCTTACAGGTGTGCCATAAGGGCTCACAACTTCTGTCAAACTCAAAACACAGCAGAAGCTAGTCTTAGATGCCTCATCGATCTGATGTCACACACATTATTTTTCTTTTCAGCTCACTCTGTGAAGGCTTGTGACAAGAAGCTCCCAGCTCCTGCTGAATTAAGGACTGTGTAGGAGCTAGATGCTTCTTTTCACAGATTCAAGATCTGCCTCTGATAGTGACAGTTATGTCTGCTTAGTTCTGAATTTGGAAGGGCTCAGATCATGGAGCTACTCCATTGATTCTGCCAGGACCAGTGGCTAGGAGCTTCCTTGTTCTCCCGGGTTCAGAACTGAGTGGCAGCTGGGAAAAAATCCCTCTCATTACAAGCACTAGTCTACTTATAGTATTTAAGTGTCCAAGACCTGGTATTAAAGGAATCCGATTATATAATTTTCTCCTTCTACCAATATTGAATATTTAAATTTGTAAAGATGTAAGTTTGTTGACTGCACAACAGCTGAAAGTCCATTTTTTTCACAAGATTGAGTTAAAGTTCCTAACAATGAAATATCTGTTTGATATCTCTATGTCATGATTGCTTCATGTTCCCTGTTAATCTCAGACAGCAGAACCACATCAACTGCTTGACATTTAGTTTTTTGCTTGACCCCAAGGAACATTTGTGACAGAAGCATATATCTGAGGAAAGGTTTTGCAGTTTGTGTTGCAACTGAGCTCAAAATATTGAAGCCACTTTTTTTTAAGTCCCCAAAGTAATTATGACTGGTGCCCTGAAAGCATTTAGAAGGTGAGTACTGATTTACCATAAGTTTAACAATAAAGCCTTGAAGTTCTCACTAGTATAATTTTTTTCCCCAAACACTGCACAGTAACAAGCAGAGTCACTGTTCCAGCAACACTGTAATCTAAAGTCCTTAATTTTATGTACTACAAGCTGTACAACTGAAGTGAAGTGGAATGTCACAAAGAATTACAAAAAATACACAAGAGAATTACTCATCTAAGAAAATGCACAGGCTTGCTCCAAAACCCTTTGTAGCTCCTTCTTTCCACTTCATCTTGCTAAGGTCAAAGCTCTTTGGGAAGGAAGAGGAGGGAGCAATACATGCTTTGGCTTGTTTACATATTTCTGGTATGCATGTGTAAAATATGAACCAAGCAAATACTAATGATCTCAGTCTGCCTGGGTGTGCTGGGTACAAATGAACTGAGGAAAGGCTGCTCCTGTTCATCACACAGCTCAGCCGTGTTCTAGATTGGAATGGTGAGGTTTAACTAAGAAAACAGAAAATACACGCCTTCAATACTGTAGTGATTACAGGCCAGTCAGTAATTGCCAGTTGACAACTTTCAGTAGAACAAACATTGAGATATATTAATCGTAGCAAAAATGAGTGATGCATAAGGGAGCATCAGTCATTTAGAGGGCAATTAATTTGTAGATAAAAAATAAAAATCTGAAAGCATTAGAGAAGATTTGGGAGAACTTTTGTCTTATTTGACAGTATACAAGAATGTTGTCAGCATTATTAAAATTAGTGTGGAATTAACACTAATTTTCTTACTGGCTACTGACTGTTTCAAAAGAGAATGGATAGTGAGCCTATGAAGTTGATTACTTGTAGACCAAAAATTACAAGGAAGTCTAGATCAGCAGAGTATTACAAGTATTGGTACATGAGAATCTAGATGGTCACTTTAGCTGGGGAAGTAGTCCAGGTATTAACTGTACTAACACAAAATTTTTTTATGATGTGTAGTAGACCATGCAGAGACTCTTGTATAACTTATTAAAAAAAAAATCTACTTTTTGGATATTACTTTCTGTTCCTTAATGGCATTCTAGAGAAAACAACATTGATCTGTTCTAAGAATATAATGGGAAGTGAATTCTGTCCATGCCATTCACCTGTAATTATCTTTATATTCCTATTTAGCAGTAAAAAAAATCTTCTCCTTTTTACAGTGGCTTTTAAAAGATGTGTTCTCTTTCCATGCTACCTGTAGCTTTCTAAAATATAACTGCTTTAACAGAGCACTGAAAAGTGGCATGCACTAAGCAACTGAAAAATGACATGTTATTAAAAAAACAGTAAGAACCTAGTAAAACACATTTTCAGCTATATCAGAAATAGTTCACTTTAATGAACATGCACGTTCCTCTGGATTTTTTTCTGTCTTTTCCTCGAAAATTTTCACTCTAAAATCTTTAGAATACTTATGATAAGGGATATGTTAAAATAGAAATGTTATATTTAAACAATAATACTCCACAATATTATGGCTAAAATACCTAATTGTATTTAAATATGCATTATTTATATTTCATGTCATACTGTGTGGTGACCTTTTATAGAATTTGCCAAAAATTCATTATTCAGATGGTTATTCTTTGCTAAATATTCAAAATCAATTTCCACTTTCTAAATACTAACTAGAACATACTAACATTGGACAGCTTAATCACACTAAGTTTTATATTACTTGCAACTACATTTTTTTCAAATATGAGTGACTGTATTTGCACATATTTTCTTTAAGCTAGACCATTTTACTGGCTAACTAAGGGTCCTTAACACTTCTGACAGGTACAACACAATTTCAGTACTTGAAATGGAACTCTGCAAATGAGCAAAAGTAGATACATGCATACAGCTTATTTGAAATACTGAATGAAAACAGGATTCTGCATATGGCATTAATTTTCTGTACACTAAGAGTACTTAATCATTATTATTACTATTAAGGTTTCATTACAACTGAAGGTACTCAGAAGGGTATTTACTGAGTATTTTGGAAGTGGCTGATACATGAAAGTAAAAATATATTGTACACAGGACCAAATTTCATTCATGACCAATATGACACCTTCAGCCATTTTTAGCACTTCCTTGCTTTCTTTATTTTTCAAATTTGCTTTTAAAATGTTAGCAATTTGTTTCAGTTGTACTAGCAGATTTTAATATTAGATAGCTGTACACCTCTGGGTATTGAGGTAAAGACTGAAGGCATTCTGTGGGAAAAAAAATCCCTCAAATTAAAGTGCTAGAAGAGATAAAAATCAGGTAAAACACTAAAACCAGTTCACTGTGCCTTGCCAATACATTCAAAGATGCACAGATTAAGAAATATTATACACTGTGGACTTATTGGATCCCGATCTGTATTCAACTTTAAAATAAACAATTGTTGCCTCGAGGGAGGGAAAAAAAACCAAAACAATACAATTAATTCCTACTCAGCTGGAGGAGACGGAGGGGAGGAAAATGCCTTAATTCAGTCAGGATTTACTAAGTGTTCTAGAAAGGTTTTGCTACCTGAATTTTTTTGATAAGACGTAAGCATACAGTATCATGGGAAATGAAACTGTGGGCTTAAAAGAAAGACTATCCAATTTCACGGAAAAAATTCCAAACAATAATAAAAGACATTTGGTACATATCAAAACTGAAGATAGGGCAAAGACACCAGTACTGCAAAATGTAACTTAGCGTTTTAGGCTATTAGTTTTCTATTTTAAACAAAGGAAGTTCTTTATTCCTGGATATATTGTACTGTCATTCCTTATGTCTTTTAAATTCCAGTGGGTGGTTGTTGAACCAACATGACCAAGCAAACCTTGTTAAAAACTTTGTGTGACTCATGGCATAGAGGATTGCAATTGCTGGTTAAACATTTAGGCAACACTAAAAAATTCACTAAGAGCAAATATTGTCACAACAGCAGTGACAACCTTTAGCAAAACTAAAGACTTCAAAAACCCACAAAAAGAAATCCTGCAAAGCTTTGTTGTCAGTTTCCAGTGAGCATATTAAAAAGTATTGAGAGTTTTCCTAACATCTCAAGGCTTGTGAAAAAACTGGATCAGAAACCTGAAGTAGTAAGAAGCCTAGCAACTATTTTCAAAGAAACCCACACACTGACTGATGCACAAGTTGGGTTGAATTTCTGAAACATGACAAATACAATCAAAAATTCTCCAAAATTAATTTAGTATACGTACAAATGCATCTCATGCCATCACGCGCATGCAGAGGTTCACAGCCAGCACATTTCCACCCTGTGAATCCAGGCTTGCAAGTGCATTGTCCAGTGACAGGGTCACAGGGGACAGGCAGGGAACCGTATCGATCACACTCACATTCCTGGCAGGAACCTCCTGGAGTTTGTGGGTTTCCCGTGTAGCCAGAAGAACATCTAGACATTGCAAATACAAAACCAGGTTTGGCCAACTGAGATGCAGAGTGTACTACAATGAATACTTGGCAAGACTGTAAACAAAATGTACATGAACATTCACTCATAAACCTTTAAAGATTCTTTGGTGCTTTATGAATCAGTATGCATTTGCAGAGGAAGAATTGTTGCAAACTGTCCGACAAACTGATAATGACTTTTAACCAGGACATGGAAGAGTCTGGATGGAATGAGTATGCAAAAGTGATTCTACACACCTAACAGTTTTCAGTTAAACTACTATACCATGGCAAAAAAGTTTCTACATTAGCAATGTTTAGTCAATAGACTTTTTTTTTTTTTCTCCACTAGCCACTTGTGTTTTGCATTAGAAGTGAAATCTCATAGTTGACACTTGCTAATTTTGATCACCTTAATCCCACAATGTTGTTATGGATAGGACAACAGGTGCTGTTTAGGTTATTAGTTTGCAATTTTGTCGTTAATATGTTTATATGCAAGTGTCTTTCAAAGTCAGTGCCCATGAGGACACAATAGTCACTAGAACAAAGGGTATGAGAGTCATCAAGATACCCTATAAGCACAGTATCTAATTTCAGATAATTTTCAGTTAAACTTCTGAGGCCTGGGGGAAAAAAACCCTCACAAATCAGAAATTAAGACTAGGACAATATCTGTGATATAAATAACACTGATTATCAATTTACGGTGGGTGTACATAAAAATTGCCCATTATGTCTGAGTTTTAACAATATATAAAGAGGAAATAACTTATGCAAAGGCACATATTTCAACACTGGTAAATACATGTTCATAGTATCAAGGGACATTGTTCTCCTTCATGTGTTGCCCACTTTTCATTGTCCCTCTTTCTTCTTTTTCCATTCATCCTACCTTTCACAGTACTGGCCTTCATATCCAGGTGGGCATGCAGTACACCGGTAATCACTAGGTCCTTCCGCAACACAAGAAGGGCTAAAACTGAAACAAAAGCAAATAAAAAACTTCTTCCACACTATTGCATCATTTCACTCTAGTCAGCTGTGCAGAAGGGCCTATGGTAAGAGCTCCACTCTTAATGCAAATGGCGGCATTTTCTTATCTGTTTATAAACACCTGTGGGAGATCCCTCTTTTCTATTAAGAATTTTATGAATGCCTTGCTGTGATACTGGCACAACGCTGGAAGGGCAGATACAATGAGGGTCATATCAAAGGGGATGGAGTCAACAACACCCATGCTGTAGGCTTGTGTGATCGACTGAATGGTGCTGTCACTCAGAGTGACCAAGAAAACAAAGTAATGGGAAGGATGGGAAGGAAAAGATTAAGAAACTGAGCTAACAAACATACAGCCTACCCAGTCTGATTTAATTTTAGTTTGAATAAAAAGAGATAATCCAGGAGAGTTTACTCAAAAGTAAGACATAAAGAGGCAGAAAGGAACCAAAGTCCTAGCCATGTGGCATCTTCCAAAAAGGCTGCATTAGGACGTACTAAAGAGAAAAGCCTGGCCTTTAGAGAAAAAAAAACAAACCAAAAACCAACAACCTAAAAGTTTCCTTCTTCATCATCAGGGAAGGGTCGCATTTTAATCATAGAAGACAGTAGATTATTTTTAATAAGCCATGACACAGATGAATAACTAGTGACTGCGGCACGTACCTATGGGGCCTGTGCAAAGTAGTATGTTGTTGGAATATTAGTGCATTAAGTGCCTGCACAGACAGTTAAAAAAAACCAGAAAGAGCAGGTAGGGGAAAAGAAACGAAGCTACATATTAAAATGGTGCAATATTGTAAAACCCTTTCAGCTCTTTATGGAAGAAGAACCAGAAAAGCACAGAGGTGGCTAGCAGTCAGCCCAGACCTCCTTCTTAGTACAGCAGTCAGCATCCTATTCTAAATTGCTTATAATGCATTAAATCAATAGTGCTTGAATGAGTATATAAAATTACACCTTTGCAAGAAAATGTAAACAAATTGATCTATTACTCACAAACTCATTATCCAACACATTTTCAACTCTATAAAAACAGATCCACGCTCCCAGGAACAATTCGCTCTCTCTGTTCTTTATTTTTTTCAGCTCATCATGACTGCTGATTGTATAGACGTATAAAAACAGTATTTAAAACCTTAGCAGAGTTTTTCAAAAATTTCATAAATAAAAATAATTGCACTATACTCATTCACAAATATTATCATGCTAGTTTTCATGCATTTCATGCAGATTATGATTACTTGACTACTATACAAAAGCTACAGGTAGTTAGATTTTTTTTCCTTAATAGTATCTTGAAGAGCTTTCAGTGAGCTGCACAACACACACAAATCCAAGGAGCGATACCCTCATTTTCTACCTAATTCTGCAGCTTTATGGAATGGATCTATCCCATCTAGGCCTATCTAAAAGTCAGGCATGTAGTCTTAGCCAACTGTTCAGGCATCCTCTAACAAGCAGTGGGAAATGAAGGTGCACAGACAGGCACATAAACACATTTGGAGACTTGTGCTCTCTCCAGCAGTGGCTTCCTTCAGTTTTAATGTGGGTGAGATGTATAGTTGTCTGTCCCACTAAAACTGTTGATGGCTACAGCTAACAGAAGTAGAAGTCCCATCCGTGGTGTCCAGAGACATCCGAGTTAAGCTCTATAAAACCCAAGCAGTTCTGTTTCTGGACACGTTCCAATCTGACTCCTCTCTCGACAGCACTAAGAACCTGGATTACTACCTCATGATTAAGGGTATTTACTAATTGCAGACTGGGTGTTATTCACTTATCTCCTACAAAGGCTTTTGAACAAAAAAGCCTCACAATCACTTAGATGTGACCATGACACAAAAGGCCCTGACAACATCTGCACCTTTGCTTGCTCTTCCTTCCTCTGGCAGCTCAGCAACTTGAGTGTGCATCCAGCACGTGTGTGCTACCTGGAGTCCACACATTTCTCAAATGTAGAGCACTTCAGTGATGCTCACTTTCTGTCTTACGTTAGCTTTTACGTAAGGTACTGAAGTGTTTTCTGGAGCACAGTGGGGACAATACATCTAAATTCTTGCAGTAGGGTGCCATAGCCATGCACGTGAAGAGTCCTACTCATTTTCTGATCTGATACCTGTATTTCTGGGCAACCAAAGTATCTTAAGCCCCAGAAAAAAAAATAGGATCAAATTATATTTTCTGCACTTCCTACTGCCAATTAGTAACAGAAGAAGTTTTTTTACAGTGCGTTTGCTGATGTGCAAAGCTGAGAAGCTTGGTCAATCTTGTTCTTTGCTACTTGAATGTCCTTTCTTGATACTAGTAGGTATAAAACGTAATCAAGTTGTAACAGAAAACATTTGTGAAAAAGGGTACAACTCAGAAAAACTTAAGACCATATTATAACTTTCTGAGATAAAGTATTCCTTTAAGCCCCTTTTATAATTGTTTTGGTTGTTCTCAGTTTGATATTTATGCGGCTTGCAAGTTTTCTTAAACACACCTGCTGTGGATGAAAGATCATGATGTGTTTAGCTACTGATGTTTGAGAAAGGGATTCCCTCCTTCAAAATAAACCTCAGACCACCTCAAACTGATCACAGAATCACAGAATCACAGAATACCAGGGATTGCTGTGGGGCCCAGAACTGGACACAATATTCCAGATGTGGCCTCACCAGGGCAGAGTAAAGGGGAAGAAGAACCTCTCTCGACCTACTGACTACACCCCTTCTAATGCACCCCAGGATGCCATTGGCCTTCCTGGCTACAAGGGCACAGTGCTGGCTCATGGTCATCCTGCTGTCCACCAAGATTCCCAGATCCCTTTCCCCTACACTGCTCTCTAGGAGATCATTTCCTAACCTATACTGGAACCTGGGGTTGTTCCTGCCCAGGTGCAACACCCTACACTTGCCCTTATTATATTTCATCAAGTTTTTCCCTGCCCAGTTCTCCAGCCTGTCCAGGTCTCTCCGGATGGCAGCACAGCCCTCTGCTGTGTCAGCCACTCCTCCCAGCTTTGTATCGTCAGCAAACTTGCTGACAGTGCATTCAATTCCCTCATCCAGGTCATTTATGAATATATTGAATAATACTGGTCCTAGTACTGACCTCTGAGGGACTCCACTAGACACAGGTCTCCAACTAGACTCCGCCCCATTGACCACTACTCTCTGGCTTCTTCCCACCAGCCAGTTAATAATCCATCTCACTACTTGCTCATCTAATCCACGCTTCCTCAATTTATCAGCGAGGATGCTGTGGGAGACCATGTAAAATGCTTTGCTGAAATCAAGATATCAAATGAAGAAGAAAGAAGAAAGAAGAAAAAACCCCACAATCTCAAATATACTGGCTGAAATACTCACTAAAACAGCCTAAAGGTCAGACAAAGCATAGAAAAATGGTTTTAAGGAACACTTCCAACCTTTCAAGAGAATGAGCATGAAACACAAGCCTTTTCAGAGCAGTACTATGGTAGGATCCCAAATACCATTAAGAGCTTTTCAGCAAAACAACAAACAAATCTCAAGTGCTAAAGTATCATCTGTTAGGAACACATGCGGAGATATCGTGGCAAGGCTCATTAGCATAAAGCAACCAATAAAATTTATGCAGCAATAACTATATTGCTTTTAAATTATTCTGTCTTTCACAAATTGCCTAAAACTCATGTAACATTAAATAAGGAATCAATAAATTCCACAGTGGAGCAAGAAAGGCACTGTAACACATTTATACCAACATAATATATGAACATAAGGCTTTTTACAGTTCCCTCGTGGCTATATTGTACTTGAGTTCTGCTCTAGCTTCATTTGTGAGAATACCTTTATAACACACATTCATTATCTGTTGAGTATTGCATTTTCTAACACTTATTAATTTATTCATCACAAATTAGCAAGGGAGCAATTTCTGACTTCTAAAGAAGATCAATTAGCAAAAGTAGATATGAAACTTTTTAGTATGGCTTACATGATGCAGTTCTCCTGTAGTCATCTAAAAAAGGAGAGCCCAAAATAAAGTTCTTGCTTGCTGGAAAGGTAATTCTGCATCATGAGTTTGCTTACTTACTTGTTACTAGAAATGGATAGGGGACAAGCACATGGCTGACAGTCATTTGGAGAGCCTTGGACAATGCCATAAAATCCCAGTGCACATCTCTCACAGTGGTGACCAGCAGTATTGTGCTGACAATTCTGTAGAGAAAGGAAACAGAATGAAAGATGTATTTGATAATTACAAGAAAGCAGACAACACTTTTTTCCCAGCCTCAGGGATTCAAACTTATTTTGATTAATAATTTCTCTCTCCCTGATATGATTCACAGTGGGGCTGCTTGCTTTAAGAATCTATCAAATGCCTGCTGAGTTATATATGACTTTACAAGGAGAAAGAATGGGGGCCTGTAGCTAGCCAGATGTATCCTACAGAATTTCTTATCCCATTCATCCTTCCTTCTCTCTTTTGTTCCAGTCATTGAAGCAGGAGAAATAATCAATTAAAATTCAATCTTACTGTATCAGGTCACACATATTGTTACTTGTAAGAGTACTTTTGTGTTTATTGCATGACACATAGTACATTGTCTCTTTAGTTTGCAGATACTTAGTTTTTTCTTTACACAAACAGTAATTCAGCAGCAATAAAGCACTGCATAATGTGAACTCTAGAAAATCAGAATGGAAAATTTTAAAGGTAGATGGTTTGCTTTTTTGAACCCCCACCTCCCTTTAACTTTGACACTTCAGCTATTCAAGCAAAATTGCATTAAAATACTGTTCTCTATTTTTTTTTAGATCACTTACACAACTTAAAAGTTTTACATTAAGATTAACCTAGTGCTTAAGTTCAGAAATACAATACCTGACAAATTGATGTTTCAGGGTCACACATAGTACTGTGTCCATGACATTGACACACAACACAGGCGCCTAAGGACTGAGTAGGTGTTCTTCCTGCAGGTGAAGATGGAAGCCTATAAAATCCTGGAGAGCATGACTGCAATAAAAAACATGCAGAAGAAAACAGATCATTACAGAGTGGACTAGGTATGGGGAGCATTGCAAGCTCATCTTTCTAATCACCAGTTTTTACAAGTTGTGAAAAGAACCTGACAGGCTTCCAGCTGTGTTACAAACAATATACAGTACTTTACAGATAACAAGAACCAGCCCTAATTGGAAACACTGCTGAAAAATCCCTGGAGCACTCCACCGGCACCAGGCTTACAGCTTGAGAGACCTTTCATTCAGATGCAGAACACCTCACTGTTCTCACTGTGCATCAAGCATCAGTCCTTTCATTTCTTAAGAATAAGGTTTGTTTTTGAAATAATTTTTTTGCATGGACTGTGGAGAGCAAGCATGCCAGTTCTGTTCCTTTGCCCTTGGTGAGTTTTTCAGGTTTGACAAGCTAATATCTGCCTACATACTGCCTGATGGATAACAAGCAAAAGCCAAATGATAATAATAAAAAAACTGGCTGCATGGATGCATTATTTATAGCTATATAATTTAAAGACCATAAAAGTAAAGAATTCAAAATATTAAAGGTTTAACATGTCTTGGGACTATTAGGCCCAAATCAAATTTATCTATCACTAAGTCTCCTCTGCCCCAGCTTGGCAATAAAATTCTGAGAGCAACCCGCAAATTACCAACAAAGCTGACACATGCAAAATCAAGCACTTGATCTTTACTTCAGGCTTATTATGCAAATGTATGAAAGTGTTTCCATAGCTCCCAGAAAGCACACAGCGATGGCAGCAAAAACTACAAACAAGATCAGTTTGATAGTTCAGACCATTGGGGGAAGTGTGTACAGACAAGTCACTCGTCCCAAGTATGAATCCCACCACCTAGTGGTGCTAGGAGCCTATGAAGGCTGCCTGATGAGGTCATTTCCTACTGTTGACCGCAATTTCTGCTTTTTTGGAAAGAATGTGAATAGTACACTTTTCACACAGCAATAAAATAGATGCAAAAATTAAAAAAAAGAGAATCTGAAGTAAGTAACTTTTTGTGATCAAAAGCAGGATTCTTCAGTCAAGCACTAGCTGACATGCTAGATTCTATTCATATGACACCCCTCTGACAGTTTTATCATCATTGCCAAAACCTCCAGGAGTCTAAGTTATGGAAAAAGCATAAACACAATTATTTTCTTTAGCATCACAAAGAAAGCAATCTAACTCACTTCTACTTTCCCTTTTTATTTTGACTTAGACTACATTAAGATCCCTGAAGCATAGAAACAGTCTATCTGCTTTTTTATGGTTTGTGAAGAATTCCAATTTAGATAAATAATCTCAAATAAAAGTAATTTTTTCTTACTACAATTTCCTATTTTTTCTCCCTCCCCATTCCCAGAGAAGTCCTTCTCCAAACATAAAATGGTACAAAGCACAGCTTTACAAGTTCTGAGTAACTTTAGAATTGGAGTACAAATATATGGTACATCCTCAAACAAATCTAATCTCTAATTGTTTTCTCTAATATGCTGTTGACATTTCTCATCTGTTTTGATCTAAGTATTTCTGAGACAAAATGGGACATAGACAACAGATTAGGTAGACTACTTTTTTCATTACTAGTTTGGAAGTTTTTCAGTAGTAGCCATTAGGGAAACTCTTACCACTGCTTTTTCAGCCAACTACTGGACTAATTAAAAAAAAAAAAAAAAATCACTTCTAGTAAAAACTGCTGTGCACATAGTCCTCACAATGCAATTACAGGATAAATCATGAAATACACCCTGTTAGCATTTGCTTAAAAAATGCCTGGATATCAGATACTTTTTTCTCCTGCTGAAATTAAATAAACCTTCACAGAACACACCATAACCTTCACTGAGCGCACTAAAAATAAACTAAGTTACGAGCATGTGAAGACTGTACAATTAAGCACGAAGTATGAAGGTTGCAACTGAGACAGTTATTCCAGTCCCTGGTGGGTGTGAATTAAAATAAAGTTCTAATTACATTGAAATGCTGTTTAATTTTTTTTCTAAAACAAAATATTTCAATCAATCATATAGCTGTTAACACTTTATATGGGAACTTAACTGTTAAACCAGGCAAACTTAAAAATCTGGAAAGCCTTTAAAGAATAGAATTTTAAAATTCTGCATGGCTCTGTTTACAATTTTAATAACATTTTTAAAACTTATTTGTTTTTATACCTTATTTGGTGGCTTTCATTCAACTGACAAACTTTTAACTTTTCAGGAATAAGTAGTGTGTAATCTTTAGTTATTAACTATTGCATATGTTAAACTGTAGTTTACTTACAACTATCAACAATTTATAGATTTTTTTTTTTTTAATTTGACATAGAGGTTTCCTGTGTTTTTCTCCACAGATCCTGTGAATTGTGGTTGTGATAAAATTATGCATACAGTTCAGTCTTTTGGAAGATATCATCCCATAACTGTATTGTGCATTATGGCCTCACCGTAACACAATAACATAGTACAATCTGTTGTAGTACAATCTGTACAATTACAATAGTTTTACACCCTCATCTGTCCAAAAAGGCTTGATCAGTCAGCATCAGTCACAGAATTCAGCCTCAGAGATGCTGACCCAGTAAAGCTCACTTTCCTGTATTCTAAGTACTTGAGTTATCACCATGGTTTCAGTGACATATTTGCTTAAAGCAAAAAAATGTGCTTAAATTCCCTGTGAGAGAGATACCTGAGACAGAAAGAATGCAATAAATACATTAAGGGAGAGTTGTTGCCAGTTAAAAGAATTCACAGTGCAATTACTTATCACACCTTACTAACGAATGGATCAAGGAGGGTATAAAGACTTTTAGTACTGTACCTCACAAGACAAACCAGAATAACCCAATGGGCAGTCACATTTCTCAATCAAGTACGCCTGAGGAGTCATCCCAGACACAGTGCCACCTTCAGCAACTTCCATTGAGATCTCAGAAATCCTGAAAAACAGGAACAAGCATCTCTGATGAGATTAGTCAAGCACTAACTCAAACCCAGTTAGTTCACAGCTGGTATGGGAGAAAATGGTCTACCTACTGTTGGTAGGCTTCTTGATCAACAGGAGACAAATAGCACTCTTTTGCCACTCCTAAGGAAACAATAAAGCTACAACCACTTCCAGTCTCATTTTCCATTTCTAGCAATAGCATAACTAACCTTTCTCTCTGGCTTGATTCAATCTCTTTTTTTAATCTCTTTTCAGCCAGACTATTAACAATAGCTCATATCTGATTCTTCATTTGGAGGGACTCATTAAGAAATTGAAGTCACATACTAAATGCAGTTCCAATTAATGATTCTCATAGGTACAGCAATAAAATTGTTGACTAAATGAGCTTTTAATGAGGCAACTATTTAAAAAAAAAAAAAAAAAATCTATCCTCAGCAACTAAAGCAACCTAACAAGCTCTCGAGTAGACTTCAAAGACATTGGAAATTTGCCTTTTTAGTAGGAATTTTAAGATCTGTATCCAGATATTTTTATTTTTTTTTTCTCCTTAGGATCATTTATGACACATCAACAAACAATTTAAAGCAAACAGGAAATCCTACTACAGAAGCACCTTCTAGTATCAGAAAAGGATAATTTTCATGTTAGAGCTTCTGACATATTAACTTTCCAAACATTTATTTGATTGTATTATTAATAATATCTTTGCCTCTCAACCATTCTCTGTCTTTCCAGCATGCATGCTGGCCTGCCAATAGAGTTGAGTGTATCACGGACAAAGACAGCACACGTAATATCTAACAAAATACACCTAGTCCTAATGTATCACTGTGTTGTACTTTTAGCTTACTTGTTTATTTTGCAGGTTTTTTAGTTTGCTTAAATTAATACTATGATCTGGAACCCCTTGCCATCTTTGAAAATCAAAAAGGGTAGAATAATGTAAATTTTAAACCTTTAGATATATTGCTAACCTAAAAGAAAACGTTGAAGAATGTGTGACTAACTGGCTGAATAAATGTCAATAATGCTACTAGAGTCTATTCATTAAGTGTCTGTGCACAGGGCTAATGCAGAGGAGCTCAGAACTGCTGAACTACTCCTCATGCTTATAGTCTGTTCATCTCCTCTCAAACCTTGATTACTGAGTAACTGAGTGAAACTCTTTTTCTGCACGTTGGCATATAGGCACCAATGTCAGGATGACTGTAGGAAAAGTAAATGTCCACTGCTGAACTAGTTGAGTTTTGTGACAGAGCTAGGTGCCAGACCCACACCACTTGATACCTTGTCTCAATGCAAAATCCCCAAATCATCTAGTAACTTAAACCCTGTGCTCCCTTCCTCCTACCTGAAGAAAGAGGTTCGTTGGAGCAGGGAAATTGAACAAAAAAAACCCCAAGCAAACAAAGCCAGGTCAAAACAGAAGATTGAAGATAAAGAGACCAAGACCATTTCTCCTCCCCCTCTACTCTGCCCTGGTGAGGTCACATCTGGAGTACTGTGTCCAGTTCTGGGCCCCCCAGTTCAAGAAAGACAGGGATCTTCTAGAGAGAGTCCAGCAGAGGGACACAAAGATGATACCTGGAGCATCTCCCATAGGAGGAAAGGCTGAGAGAGCTGGGACTCTTCAGCCTGGAGAAGAGAAGAATGGGAGGGGATCTTATCAATGTCTATAAATAACTGAAGTGTGGGGGCCAAATGGATGGGGTCGCGCTTTTTCCAGTGATGCCCAGTGACAGGACAAGGGGCAATGGGCACAAACTGGAACACTGGAAGTTCCATACAAACATAAGGAAAAACTTCTTTACTGTGAGGGTGTCAGAGCACTGGGACAGGCTGCCCAGAGGGGCTGTGGAGTCTCCATCTGTGGAGATGTTCAAAACCCATCTGGACACTTTCCTGTGCAACCTGTTGTAGGGAACCTACTTTGGCAGGTGGGGTTGGACTAGATGATCTCCTGAGATCCCTTCCAACCCCTACGATTCTGTGATTCAGATCTGATATGTCAATGTAAGCTTACATTGAAATTTCTGTACATTTAATAGAAAAACAAAATGAAATCTGCCTCCCCATAATCTTCAAGCAATGGTCTGTGTGCTGCACAAAACCTATTTACTGTCAGAAAGCTGTATTTACATAATAATATACTCTGGGACCACAAAGCTACCTGTTGTTTGTGTGAAAATGTTATTTAAGGAAGGTCAGGCTTGGTTGATTCTTGGCACATGTCTAATAGGCAGCAATCCAACTACTGCTACCTGATCAGTGTCAGGGATATTGAAATAATTTACAATCAAATTGAAAGCATACTTCCAATTCAAACTAATTTATTATCACAGCCCAGTTGCCTGAAAAGCCAACCAAAATCTAATAAAAGAAATGTTTCAATTCAGAGTGGGGAATGTGAAAATGAGGGCAACAAAACGAACAATATAGGAGAAAAATGTTTGGCTTTGGATTCAGAGCAGAAATCTCTAAATCACTAGTAATGCTGCAGCTTTGAATCAGAAGTAACATTAGCATTGCTGCTAAACTATATAGCTAATACAGTGCTAACACTAGAACTAGGCTATTTTTATGCTTCCAACTGCTGCTATTTTATTTTAAAATGCTTTTTCTGTAGTTTATCACTTATCTGCAGCTTTTAAACGCTGCAATTGAAATAAAGGCACTATTAAAAAATTAAAAATACTTCATATATAATATTTTTCTCCTCCCATCCACAGTTTCTTTTGCTTTATACTTTTCTACTATGCATAGTGAAGTAGAAAAAGAAGTATTACTAGTTTAGAATAGGGGCCTTATTCAGAAAGCACAAGACATTCTATTTAAACAAATGCTTTCTTGTAAGTCACTTAATTCAAACATGTTTAAAGTGAGCATAAATATTGTACTTTGGAGGGTCTCAGACTATTATTAATAAAAGCCTTCAGTTCATACACAAGCTAATATTCCACTAACCTTTAAAAAACATTCTGGGGGATTTATCTTGTGTTCTTAAGCAAAACTTCCTCTGAAATAATTCAAGGTGCTAACTTGAAAAAAACAATAATGTATTCCTGCTGTTTATTTTCTGCTTAGAGCCTCAGATGCCATGTGATGAATGTTACATATGTAACTAGACAGATCATAAAAATCTATTGTAACATAACCACTTCCAAAATCAAACATGGTATGATATGCAAGGTTATGACTTCAGGTGGACAGTTACCAGAAAGAACACATGAACTCTTCTCTAAGTCCTGCTGTCATATAAAATGTCATATTCTGAAATGTGATGCTGTAAAAATGCATCTTGGTTCTTTAAGTGCCACCTTGCAAACCTGCCCTGAAACTGTAAAGTCCTCCTCTGTTCTTTTATATGCCTCATTACTAGGCAGCCTTGATAAAATGGTGGTGTATGACAAAGCAGGTCCAGTTCAGTCACAATGGTCATATGCATCTCCGAACAGAATTACAAAAATGGAGGTTCATTTTCATAAGTTATGCTGCTTGAGCTGAGATAGTATTCAGTTTTTGCTTTCACAGCTGAACTATGATCTGTAGTACATAAAGGGAAGGCAGAAACAGACACAAAACATGGATATGCTTCTCAAATTTTCCATGTAGCAATGGAGTTACTTTCCTATCTCTTTCCACAGGAATTCCCTGTGCTTGTAATACAATATCCTAAATTGACTATGCCAAAAATAAATGAAACCAATGTAAAACATTTATGGCATCTGTTGTTAATATTTAGCATCCAGCCAGTGCAAGTTAGATTAATACTTTCTGGAAATCATATACTTTAAATAGAGACAATAGCAGCAATAATGACTATGTTTTCTGTCATACAATGCTGCAATGTTGCATTGTATCTGCCCCTACTATTCATCCTCATGAACTCCAAATATCATGTTCTTACAGACCTATTTGTGACCTAGAAATCTAGAAATAATTTTAGCCTATCATCACTTTTATGACAGAATCAAAGAAAGAACCTTTGGAGACCTTTGGAGTTTATCTCCCATTATTCCTGTGTTCTTGCTAATAAATTTTGCTTACAAAGGATACTGGGAATTTGTTATCAAAAACTTGTAGGAACAGTTTATGTAATCTATTCCAGAACTTCTTCACACCCTTAAATTTTTCTCTCATGTCTAATGTGAATCTCTCCTGCTGAAAAGCTCATTTCTTTTTTGACTTACCCACCATGGCAACAGAGAAACTGACTCTTTTCTTTCTCTTTGTGACAACATTTTATGGATCTTAAGGCAATTTCTAACTTCTAAATAAATCTAGTTCTTTACATCTTCTCTCATAGGTCACATTTTCTGACCTGTGATGTTTTTCACTATTATCCTCCAAATACTTTTAATATTTTTTTCTTGAATTCCAGTATCCAAAACTTGATGCCTAGGCTTTACTAGTGTTAGGTGGAAGTAAAAGATTATTTTTTTACACTTTGCAGACTGTATCTGTTTATACATGCAGCTAGAATATTAGCATTTCTCAACAAGGCTATAATTACTGAATGAATTATCTTTGAAGAACATGTAACTAAGCAGTTGTTCCTTGTTTGTTCAATTGACTACCCCCTTCAAAGTGCAAAATCTCATAGCTGACCTTTAGATTGCAGCAGATTTTTGTATTATTCCTCTCATCTTGCTGTTTGATGTCCACTTCAAATTTAGTAAGCGTTATCTTTATTTAATCATCTAAGTTATTAATGAATAAACTGAATAGAAAATGTTAAATATATCTTCCCCTAACATACTGGACTAAGTAGCATTTTATTAAAGGAGTACTCTTTCATCTTTGCTTTTTACCTCATTTCCCACTTCCAGGAGAAAATTCCTTCATATGCTAAGATTTATATTTAATTTCAACATCATGTTTTTGTAAAGCAGACATTTAAAAAAAAATACTTTGGGTTTGTTTCAGGATGGATGTGCTTACATGTGTTTTCTGTTCTAGGATCCTGAAAACAAGGATTTCATCTGCCTATTGTGATTTAAATTTTCTGTTGAATAAAATTTCCCTCTCCTGCATCTTCTGCTATGCTGAATGCTAACTCCTTCTGTTCTTCTCAGCAACTGCTTATACCTTATGTTATGAATAAAAATTTGGCTGGGAATCAGGTTTTCTGTGACGACTGCATTATTTCAGAACACTGTATGAAACAGTTACCTGCTCTGCCTCATGATATTGCCATGAGTAGCCTTAATAAGAATGTAATGAACATCATACAACACATTCAGGAAGTCTTCCCGGGATACAGCTCTACTTGATCTTGAGTCATCTCCATAATGCTTCCATGTGAAATCGGCCTGGGACACCGTCCTGTTGACACCTAGGTCTTCACGATAATATTCCCAGGGCACAGTGTTTCTGACTCTTTGGTCATCACCATAATATTCCCATTCATGCTGAAAGACAGTAATACAAAACCACATTATTAACAGTATTAAAAAGAACTGGATGCTTAAGTTCTGGGGAAAAAAAGCAGATGGAAATGTTACCTCTGTCATTTCTATCTCATGCCTTGTCAGTTGCCCAATCAGAGGGGCAGCCATATGCCGGACAATAACTCTTGTATGGGTGGGAGGGCCACCTCTTATGATGACTTGCGGGTAGTAAGTAGTAAAACCTGTCTCTTCTCGTGCTTCAAAGTAGATTGCATACTTCAGTTTCCCTCCATAAGTGGTCAGCTAATGAAGCAAAACACAAAGTAGAAAAAAATATCTTATTTTCAGTTAGCTAAAAATAAATTCCTGGGCATATGTGGGAGCTAGGTACACTTTGCACCTGTGTGCAGTCTGATGAATGTGTGTGTGGTAGAAAATAGCAATACATGTTTGTAGAACTATCTGGGGACAAGGGCTGTGTTCAAAAATACCCATCAGCAACTTGTTATCGTACTACACTAAAACCAGTGTTATCTATTTCTTCACATATGCCTTGCTGCTCCCCAATGTTTGTGCTTAAAGAAAGAAACATCTAAACTTTCCCAAGGCAAAAAAAGAAATATCAGGAGTGCAAAATAAATCCTCACAGACGCATATAACAATATCCAGAAGGAGGGTTATTTCAATAGTTTTCTCCTGTGTAACTTACAAAGATCAGGCTTTTTTTTTTTAATGGAGAGAAACAAAAAGTTACAAGCATGTTATATTAAATTAATGCAGCTTAATTCTTCAAATAACATTTTTATGAGAGAATCTATCTTGTGGAAAAATATTACATGTTACTCTTTGTAAATATATATTTTTAAATAGTGTTTTAGAACTTATGAATTTCCATAATAACAGAGCAAATAACTTTTAATAATAGAATAGCATGTATTTTCTTTTGAAGTACCTTCCACTGTGTGACGACATGCTTATTGGAAGGGAAAAAAGACATTGCAAAACACAAATATAAGATTTATTTATATATATAATATATATTATATATATATGTAAAAATCGATGCCAGTATTCAGTGGAATTTTATGTTTACCTTTCGTCCCTCAAACTGCTCTGGAAGTCTCCAGTAAACAGGTTCTGACCGAAGATCCTGCATCACCTGTTCTATATTTGCTACTATTTCAGGAGGCTGGAATGCAATCCCTGAAAGAGTGCTGCGCTGAAGCTTTTCATCCACCAGTGGTAGAATTGTTTGCTCTGACTTCAAGGTCACCTATATATATTAAAAAAAAAAAAAAAAATCAAGAAGAATATCAAATCTATTTTTCCCCATGAAGTGTTAGTCTTAAAATTCTAACTCTTTTTTTTTAAAAAAAAATGTATCTAGGTAATTGCATTTTACATCATGAGCGGTTTGTCACAAAACAGTCTTACTACTCCTTCAGATATATTCTTTAGCTGCCTCCCACGATGAGAACCAGAAGGCCAGCCACCTCAAGGGCGTGTGTGGCTATGGTGGATCTTCCTGCACGCCTTCCAGGGAAACCTGCATGCTCAAGTAAACTAAACTTGCTGGGGAGGGCAACCTCAATCTACCCCACTCCTGCCAGTTTGGTGCCAGTGACAGCAACAGATGCCCAGAGAAAATGCTCCAGATACCTGGAGAAAGATCACAGGTCTGCAGGAGAGCACCTGAGGAGCAGCTCAATGGAATTCCAGCTGCTCCAGCCAGTAGAGCAGCTTCATCGGGGGCCCAATTAAAATGCCTCTATACAAACACAGGCAACATGGGGAATAAACAAGGGGAGTTAGAGACGTGTGCACGCCTGCAGGGCTATGACCTGACTGGCTTCATGGAGATGTGGTGGGATGGCTCCTATGACTGGAGTGCTGGAATGGAAGGATACAGGCTCTTCAGGAAGGACTGGCAGGGGAGACAAAGAGGAGGTGTCTCCCTCTGTGTCACTGACCAGCTGGAGTGCATGGAGCTCTGCCCTGGGCTAGATGGGGAGCCAATCAAGAGTTTATGGGTTAGGATTAGAGGGAGGACAGGGACAGGAAACATTACAGTGGGGGTTTGCTACAGACCACCCAACCAGGAAGACCAAGCAGATGAGGCCCTCTGCAGACAGATAGGAGCAGTCTTATGCTCACAAGTCCTGGTCCTCATGGGGGACTTCAACCACTCCAATATCTGTTGGAAGGACAACACAGCAAGGCTTGAGCAATCCAGGAGGTTCCCAGAATGTGTCAATGAGAACTTCCTTCTCCAAGTGACCAAGAAGCCAATAAGGAGAGGTGCTGTGCTGGACCTTGTTCTCACCAACAAGGAGGAGCTGGTGGGAATGTGAATCTCAAGGGCAGTCTTGGATGCAGTGATCATGAAATTGTGGAGTTCAAGATCCTTAGGACAGCAAGGAGGGCGTGCAGCAGGCTCACTACCCTGGACTTCAGGAGCAACGCACCACAACAAAGACGAAGTCAGGCAAAACCACTGGAGGCCTGCATGGATGAACAGGGAGCTCCTGGACAAACTCAAAGGCAAAAAGGAAACCTACAGAGGGTGGAAGCAAGGACAGGTAGCCTGGGAGGAATACAGGGAAATTGTCTGAGCAGCCAGGGATCAGGTTAGGAAAGCTAAAGCCCTGGCAGAATTAAATCTGGCCAGGGAAGTAAAGGCCAACAAGAAAAGCTTTTATAGGTATGTTGGGGACAAAAGGAAGAGAAGGAAAAATGTGGGGCCCCTCTGGAAGGAAACAGGAGACCTGGTCATCTGGGATATGGAGAAGGCTGAAGTATTTGACAACTTATTTGCCTCAGTCTTCACCAACAAGTGCTCAAGCCACACCCCCAAGTCACAGAAGGCAGAGGCAGAGACTGGGAGAATGAAGAGCTGCCCACTGTAGCAGAAGTCCAGGTTTGAGAGCATCTGAGGAACCTGAAGGTATACAAGTCCATGGGACCTGATGAGCTGCATCTGCAGATCCCGAGAGAACTGTCAGATGAAGTTGCCAAGCCACTATCCATCATATTTGAGAAGTCCTGGTCATCTGGTGAAGTTCCCATGGACTGGAAAAGAGGTAACGTAACCCCCATTTTTAAAAAGGGAAACAAGGAAAGTCTGGGGAACTACAGGCCAGTCAGTCTCACCGCTGTGCCTGGCAAGGTCATGGAGCAGATACCCCTGGAAACTATGCTAAGGCATATGGGAAGTGAGGAGGTGATTGCTGACAGCCAGTGTGGCTTCACCAAGGGCAAATTGTGCCTGACCAATTTGGTGGCCTTCTGTGATGGAGTTACAGCACCGGTGGATAAGGGAAGAGCAACTGATGTCATCTACCTGGATTTGTGCAAGGCATTTGACACTGCCCTATGTGACATCCTTGTGTCTAAGCTGGAGAGACATGGACTAGATGGGTGAACCACTCGGTGGATAAGGAATTGGCTGGATGGCTGCATTCAAGGAATTGCTGTCAATAGCTCAGTGTCCAAGTGGAGACTGATGATGAGTGATGTCCCTCAGGGGTCAGTATTGCTATTTAACATCTTTGTCAGTGGCATGGACAGGGGGATTGAGTGCACCCTCAGCAAGTTTGCTGATGACACCAAGCTGTGTGGTGCGCTTGACACGCTGGAGGAAAGGAATGCCATCCAGAGGGACCTTGACAGGCTTGAGAGGTGGGATTATGCTAACCTCATGAAGTTCAACAAGGCCAAGTACATTTGCGCCAGGGCAACCCCAAGCACAGTGGGGCAGAGAATGGATCGAAAGCAGCCCTGAGGAGAAGGACGTGGGGGTGCTGGTGGATAAGAAGATCAACATGAGCCAGCAATGCGTGCTCACAGCCCAGAAGGCCAACCGTATCCTGGTCTGCATCAAGAGAAGAGTGGCCAGTATGTCAAGGGCAGTGATTCTGCCCCTCTACTCCACTCTCGTGAGACTTCACCTGGAGTACTGCGGGCCTCAGTTCTGAGGCCCCTAACATAAGAAGGACATGGATCTACTAGAGCAAGTCAAGAGGAGGGCCATGAGGATGATCAGAGGGCTGGAGCACCTCTCCTGTGAGGACAGGCTGAGAGAGTTGGGGCTGTTCATCCTGGAAAAGAGAAAGATCTGAGGAGACCTTATAGTGGCCTTCCAGTACCTAAAGGAGCCTACAGGAAGGCTGAGGAGGGACTTTTTACAAGGGAAGGTAGTGATATAACAAGGGGTAATGGCTTTAGACAGGAAGAGGATACATTTGGATTAGATCTTAGGAAGAAATTCTTTACTGTAAGGGTGGTGAGACACTAGAACAGGTTGCCCAGAGAAGCTGTGGATGCCCCTTCCCTGGAAGTGTTCAAGGCCAGGTTGGATGAGGCTTTGAGCAACCTGGTCTAGTGAAAGGTGTACTTGCCCATGGCATGGGAGTTTGAACTAGATGATCTTTAAGGTCCCTTCCTACCAAAACCATTCTATGATTCTATGAAACAGTGATAATAATGACTTTCCCCTCAAGCCTTTTGCACCTCGTCCTCATGTTAACAAAGTTATGTACTAGCACTGGTTAAAATAGTTTCATCAGCAAGTGATCCCAAGAATTTTATTGAAGCAATTTTCATAGTGCCAATTCAGTCTTCAGCCTATTTCATTTGGAATGGAAGAACAGAACCTTACGACTTCTCACCAGCATTTATACATCACCGGGGCTGTGGAACACACTGCCTGATCCCTTGGTACTTTTACCTAACAGTCAAATGTTCTTCTGGCAATATGCAGAGACTACAGGCTCAGGGTTTCTGTAACTCTAAATTTGGATTTAATGAAAAATATAAGGATGCCACTTAGATACTTGCAATTTTCTTAGACTTCTTGAAAGAGACTCAATAGCATAATATAGAAATCACTATTTTGATCACAAACTGTAATAAAAGTCTTCGTAATCCTGTTCAGATGAAAGTATCACAGGAGGTCTGTGAACAAATGCAAAGGGCTGGTATGAAAATTGCTTTCTCCCAAAGAGTGAGGAAAACAAAGAAAACAAATGCAGACTTAAATCTCGAACAATTGTCCCATCTGCACACTTTTCACAAGACTGGGATCAGGTAATGAGGAATTAACCAAGCCCTGTACTGTACTTTAAGCATCTTGGTATTTCCATTTACAGCAGCATCTATGCATGGACCAGACATGGAAGCACTCCTAACACTGCCAGACCTAAGTGAGATTTCTTGAGTTCCTATCATAACCATATTTCCTGCTTACTACATGAAGAAAGTAGTCAACACATTTGAATTGATCAGTCTTGCCTTATTGCCACATACGACAGGATTTGCTTGTTTAAACATGTCCAATGCCACTTGAAGCACCTGGCAATATCTGAAATAGTCACCAGCAGCTGGCAGAACCTAGTCTCACCCAGTTTACAACTCTGAATCCGTTCTGAAATAGATCAGAGCACCAAAAACTAGATGAGACATGGACATTCACTTATTTAGATAGGACTATAAATAGGAAAGGAAATTAATCAAGAGACACAAAATAATCAGGAGGTTTAAACTATGTTTCTGCTTTATGCTGCCACAAAGGTCAAAGCACAATTTTCCAGAACTGTTGCTGTCATAGAACTTGATTAAATTTCATAACTTATCAGCCTTTTACAGCCTTTCATCTCCACTCTACCAGCACATGATGGGCAAAAATGAAATACTGAGAAAAACTGGGTCAGATCATGATACATCACTCTATCCACTGGGAAGGGAAAGAGGTGCTATTGGATTGAACAATGAAGGGGAGAATGAGTGCTATTCATATTACTTTAACCTCTTTACACAGAATCACAGAATGTTAGGGATTGGAAAGGATCTCTGAAGATCATCTAGTCCAACCGCCCTGCCAGAGTAGGATCACCTACAGGAACGTGTCACATGGGAACGTGCCCAGGCAGGTTTTGAATATCTCCAGAGAAGGAGACTCCACAACCTCTCTGGGCAGCCTGTTCCAGTGCTCTGTTACTCTCACAGTAAAAAAGTTTTTCCTTATGTTTACATGGAACCTCCTATGCTCCAGCTTTCACCCATTGCCCTTTGTCCTGCCATTGGACATCACTGAGAAGAGCCTGGCTCCATCCTCCTGACATTCGCCTTTTACATATTTATAAACATTAGTGAGGTCACCCCTCAGTCTCCTCTTCTCCAAGCTAAAGAGGCCCAGCTCCCTCAGCCTTTCCTCATAAGGGAGATGTTCCACTCCCTTAATCATCTTGGTGGCTCTGCACTGGACTCTCTCCAGCAGTTCCCTGTCCTTCTTGAACTGTGGGGCCCAGAACTGAACACAATATTCCAGGTGTGGCCTCACCAGGGCAGAGTAGAGGGAAAGGAGAACCTCTCTCGACCTACTAACCACACCCCTTCTGATGCACCCCAGGATGCCATTTGCCTTCTTAGCCACGAGGGCACAGTGCTGGCTCATGGTCATCCTGCTGTCCACCAGGACTCCCAGATCCCTTTCCCCTACGTTGCTCTCCAACAGGTCTGTCCCCAGCCTATACTGGAACCTGGGGTTGTTCCTGCCCAGGTGCAACACCCTACACTTGCCCTTATTATATTTCATTAAGTTTTTCCCTGCCCAGCTCTCCAGCCTGTCCAGGTCTCTCTGGATGGCAGCACAGCCTTCTGGTGTGTCAGACACTCCTCCCAGCTTTGTATCATCAGCAAACTTCCTGGCAGTGCCCTCTATTCCCTCATCCAGGTCATTGATGAACATATTGAATAGTACTGGTCCCAGTACCGACCCCTGAGGGACTCCACTAGACACAGGCCTCCAACTAGACTGTGCCCCATTGGCCACCACTCTCTGGCTTCTTCCTTTCAACCAATTCACAGTCCGTCTCACTACCTGATCATCCAGACCACACTTCCTCAGTTTAGCTACAAGGATGCCATGGGAGATGGTGTCAAATGCTTTGCTGAAATCAAGATAGACCACATCCACCGCTCTACCATCATCTAACCACCTGGTTATATCCTCATAAAATCCTATCAGGTTGGTCAAGCATGACTTCCCCTTGGTAAAACCATGTTGGCTGCCCCTAATGACCCTCTTATCTTTGATATGCCTAGAGATAGCGCTGAAGATAAGTTGTTCCATTACCTTTCCAGGGGTGGAGCTGAGGCTGACTGGTCTGTAGTTACCCAGGTCCTCCTTCTTGCCCTTTTTGAAGATTGGAGTGACATTTGCTTTCCTCCAGCCCTCAGGTACCTCTCCCATTCCCCACGAATCCCCATCGACTTATGGATGTCCAGATTGCTTAATTGGTCCCTAACCCAGTCCTCATCAACCAAGGCAAACTCTTCCTTTACCCTGACTTCCTCTGGGGCTTCAGGGGGTCCAGGGCTCCTGAGGACAGTCTCCAGCAGTGTAGACAGATACAAAGAAGGTATTCAGTAACTCAGCCTTCTTTGTATCCTCTGTCACCAGGGCACCCACCTCATTCTGCAGTGGGTCTACACTGCCTCTAGAATTAGCTTTGTCTGTAATGTATTTAAAGAAATCCTTTTCATTGTCCTCCACCTCTCTTGCAAGGTTTAATTCCAAGGAGGCCTTAGCTTTCCCAGTTGCCTCCCTACATCCTCTGACAACCGTCTTATATTCCTCCCAAGTAACCAGCCTCTCCTTTCATGATCTGTAGACTCTCTTCTTCCACAGCAGTTTGCTCAGCAGTTCCCCGTTTAACCCTACAGGTCTCCTGGCTTCCTTTCTTGATTTCCTACATATCAGGATGCTCTGATCTTGAGCTTGGAAGAAGTGGTTCTTTAATGTTAACCAGCTATCTTGGGCCCCTTTACCATCTAGCACCCTGTCCCATTGGATTTCCCCTAGCAATTGCTTGAAAAGGCCAAAGTTGGCCCTGCTGAAGCCCAGGGTTGTGACCCTGCTTGGAATTCTGTTCCTACCGCACAAGATCCCGAAGTCCACTGTCTCATGGTTGCTGCAGCCAAGGCTGCCCTCAACCTTCACCACTTAAACCAGACCCTCTTTATTAGTGAGTATAAGATCCAGCAGCGCTCCTCTCCTATTTGGCTCATTCACCACTTGCATCAAGAAGTTATCATCAGTGCACCGGAGGAACCTCCCGGACTGTGAATGTCTGGCTGTGTAGGCATTCCAGCAAATATCTGGGTAGTTAAAATCCCCCATGAGATCTGTTCAGCAAGAGATCTCACCTTGATTTCAGTCTAAAGCATACTTATCCAGTTGATGCTTGTGCATGACAAGGCAGGGGCTTTGGCTGATTTGCATTAGGCAGACATTCCCCCTATGGCTGACATGTTTTCTAGCAGAGATATGACTGACCATACACAGGGACAGAACTAGTCATTTTCCATTAGAAATAGCTCCTTCAGAATGTAACTGAGAAGCTGGCACAGCAGTGATGGACAGCAGTGGCCTCAATGTGTTTTGTGCTTGTTGTACAAATAAATGGAGACATCTAGTCTGCTTTATTTGTCAGTCCAGCATAGGTCTCAAGGCCCTCTTCCACAAAAATTTGGAAAGCCATTTGTTTGCCCTGATGGATTATACCCTCCCATTCTTGTATTTAAATAGAGCTTTAATAAGCTCTTTTAAAAAAAATGTTTAAAAAACAAAACACCAAAACCCAACTAAAAACCAAAGTAATGAAAATAAACAGATTAATTGAACTATGGGAAATCTATGCTGGACAACGAGCATCTGTGTATGACCCTCGAATACACCTGGGTAAACTGTGTACCATGTACCAGAGACTACGTTACAATGCACTGGACTGCATAATGTCCCCACACGACTGGTGTGCCCTTCCCTGGGTTTTAGTAGCTTTACTGTGGCTTGACGTCAGCTATCCTATCACTAGTTTTCTTATCTACTTACTTACTTTTAGTGCTTTGACCCTGATTGTCTAATGGAACATACTGCTCTCTCCACTTCTCAAAGTATAAAGAGGAAAATCATTGCTTAAATGTTTGGCTCTTTTCTAGCTACCTCCCAGTGCCTGACTAAAAGATGCCAGCAGGAAACTACATTATCGCGTTACATGGCTCAACAGTTTCCTACTCACCCATGTGCGAATCAGCCCCCTTGCCTCACTGCACTGTGTAGTCAGGCCAAAGCAATAGCAACTGCTGCAGCCAAGTGGGTTTCTGGCAGAGAGTCCAAATGTACCAGTCTTGCACCTGTCACAGTGGACACCTTCCACATTAACCTAGAAGAGAGAGAATATTTAATAAATAATAATAATAAAAACCATACAGTAATGATAACAGGTTGCAGAAAAATAATAATTAGTGCAAGGAAATATTCAAGGAACTTTGCAGCTTTCTATGTGTGTATGCAAACACATACAATTAATGTAATTGAGGCATTTTGCATTTGTATCCACTGAGTAGCTTTGAGCAATGGATGCTGGCTTCATACTGCCAGTTGTAAGCACAAAAAAGTCAAACTGCACTTTGGGCATGACATGCACAATAACTGATTGATAAGAAAAAAATATGTCCTTCTGAAATTGCCAGGGTTAATCAAGCCTTTTGTTTAACAGGAATAAGGTTTGACAAGTTAGAACGTTTAAGGTACAGTACTAAATGTTCCTGTTGAGAAACATATTTTAACGGAAATACTGTAGAGAAAAGCTTTCCCCTCTTCATCATTGTTTTCCACATCATTGAACAGTATTAACAAGGTTGAAATGTTTCACTGTTGTAATGTCAATGCTTTTTTTTTTTTTTTCATTTTTCAATTAGTCCAAATAAAAAGCTATACCAGATAGGGCCAGATACACAGTAATTTATACATAGCCTTTTAAAACCATTTTCATACAGAGACCAAGGTATTTTTTTTAAAAAGAGTCACCAATATGAAAGCACTGGTTGGCTTTTCCTCTCTCCCCTTTTTTTCTCTTGAGAGTAATGTGAAGAAGTCAATCTAAAAAACTAATTCAATTTTCCAGAGCTTATACGGGAAACCAACATTATCCCCAAGGATTTACCATTTTTAACCCTCATTTCCACTCTATCAACAAATGTGCCTGCCCTGTATGTAGCTTAGATTTTGTTGCTTTTTGTCAGGACTGACAGAGTGGCTCCTGAGCCTTTGAAAGCTCATTTCTGCAGCTATGACAGCAGGTTTAAAAGGGAACAATTACCATTTTATAAAAATCTAGCTTCTTCAATACATTACTCTCTCCAAAAAGTCACACAAAAGGTTAACTAACCTTAGATTTAATTCAACCTTAGATTTTAATTCCAGGAAAAAAAATCTGCAGACTTAATTCAGTATCATTTGCCCATTTCCTGTCAAAAATTGTGAATTTTACTTGTATTGCATTGTTTCCTATAAATTGCAGTTTCTTATCATTAATCATCAACTAAGTATATACTCCTAATTTGCACTCACAGAAACATACAAGTAACAATATTAGCCTTAAAAGAATCAACAAAGAAGTGTTTCTATTTAAAAATGCCATAAACCCCGATTCTTTCTACTTAGTGCTTACAAGAAAGACATTGACATACTGGACATAATCCACAAAAGGGGCACCAAGATGGTTAGAGGGGTTGGAGCACATGGTGTATCAGGAAAGGCTGAAAGAACTGTGATACTTCTTTTCCATTTCAGAGGATGACATAGGACAAATAACACTGACCATTAGGCTGAGTTTTACTCAGATGGTCCATATGATCAACTCATTTCAGTTTTCTTATGGTCTCACCAACAAATGAATCAGTATTTGTGAAACAGAACATTATGTTTTCTGTTCAAATACACCAGAAGAATAGGAAGGTGGTCAAGCAGTTTGCAGAAAAAGGCGGTGAAATCCCCATTCTTGGAAATACTGCCTCAAGCAGTGTCTTTCAAACAAGGTGCTGGACTATATGACTTCCATAGGTCCCTTCCAATCTAATTTGTTCTACAGTTCCTCCACTGAGTCTATCCTTTAAAATCAGAATGAAGAGACTGGTGCCCATTTAACAAAATAATTACCTGTTAATTCAGTTACTTCAATTTATCTTTCCATTTTACTAGCTCTTTGTGTCAATACAGTCCCTGAAAAAGAATTAATCAAATCACAGAAGGACTCTCTAGAGGTTACTTTTAAAAAACCCCTCCCTGAAGCAGGACTTTCACACATACTAGGTCAGGTTACCCATGCCTCTTTTGAGCCAATTCTTGAAAATCTCCAAGAATGGGGATTTCACAACCTTTCTGGATAACCTGTTCCAGTGCTGCATAACCCTCCCAGTAATTTTTTTTCTTTTCTTAATGTCCAACCCAAAATTCCCAAGATGCCATTGGCAGCTGTTGTCCCTTGTCACATCTTTTGCTGCCATCAGAAATGAATTGACTCCATCAACTACTCTTCAAAGTGCCTGTAGGCTGCAACTGCATTTTCTCTTAGCCTCTATTTCTTGCAGACTAGAAGAGTCCAGCCCTCTCGGTATATCCTTACAGATTATCTACTCTGAGTCTCTTTGTAGCCCTTTGTTGGACCCTCTCCAATTTCTCAACAACACTCTTGAATCAGGTCCTAAAACTGGACACCATTTCCATTCTTACCAGCACTGAGAAGAGGGGGATAAAGACTTTCCTCTGGTGGTCATGCTCTTCATGATGTCCTACCTTGAAGCTGCATTGGCCAGTATGATCAATGCATCCACCTCAGTAGGCAGGTTGCCTTATTTACAATGAGAGCACATGGTTGGCTTATATTCAGTTTGCCATTCTCCAAAGCCTGTATGTGCTTTTCAGCAGGATTACCACTCAGCCTTTTTCCACACAAGCTGTACTGATATTTGAGGTCATGCCACTTCAATTCATGACCTCTCTATATTCCCAACCGTCAAGTTTTTCAAGGACCCTCTAGATTGTAGTTCTACTGTTCAGCATGTCAACCTCTGCCTCCTCCAAATAAGCAATATTCTCAGATCTGCTAATGGTGAATTCTGTCATCTGTGTCACTGATGAAGGTATTGGCTCTGGGGTACTCTGCTTGCTGGCTACCAACTGCATGGCAAAATGCCAATTATTGCCCTTTAAGCCCAGCAATCCAGACAATTTTCAAACTACCTAAGTGTGCTGCTCTTCCAAGAAAAATTCCAAATAAGAGTGCTGTAGGTGATGACTCCAAAAGTCTTTGCTTTAGTGATCATGAGCTGGATGCAGTCTACTCAGAAAAATGTATAGATTTGTTTGCATATATTGTTGGAACAGGCAAGTACAAATGTCAATGAATATTGGAATAAATTTCTCAGCAGCTATAAGATCAGCTAACAGCTTTCATTGTCCTACCTTGCAGCTGCATTGGCCAGTATGATCAATGCATGAGCACTTCCCCGACTCTGTATCACAGCTCTGTGGATCAGTCCCTGCCTGGAAGCACTGACAAGCAACACATTGTGGGTAATTCCAGTAACCCAATCTGCACTCAGTGCATTTATCTCCAGAGAATTCAGGGCGGCAGAAGCAACAGCCTGTGTTTAAGTCACACTGGGAACTCAGGGCTCCAATCAAGCTGCAGTCACAGGGCTAAAAAGAAGAGAAACAAAGAGAAAATTGCAATTGTTCTTCTGAAAAAAAACCCCAACACCCCAACAAAAAAGCAACTCATCTCTTTCAAGTATTTACAAATAAACTACAGCAGTGAATTTTCACTGTCCAAATGTAACACATCTGAAATACAAGGCTAGGCATTTATCTTTATTCGACAAGAGTCAATTACAACACTGTTTTCTTTTTGAACAGATATTACTTATCACTGATGAGTTAGGCAATGAAATAAAATCAATCCAAAAGGGCCAAGACAAAACTAACTTAAAAAACTAAGTGCTTCTTCAAAAAGTACTTTCTTTGTAAATCCTCTGCGGGTCCTGTTCAGACCACTTTGCTAAAACTGGAATTGCTCAAAGGCAGTGGTCCCAGTGGAATTTAGTTCAGTGTTTATTACTCATCCATCAGACACTTAACTATTGTATTTGTACAAAGAAGATTCTTAGATGACAGTAATTTACACGGTAAGGGATAGAGATCTAGTCATGTGGTGTACTGGGAAGTAAACTTTCTCACAGAATGAGATTTGTGCAGGCAGGTAACGATAGAAATAGGTGATTTGCCAGGGGCTCTGGATATTGAATACAGAAGTAAGTAGCAGGGAAAGCTGCAGGCTTCCAAAGAACAGAAGAATTCTTCAGTGCTATTACTGTGACTGTACTGTAAAGTTAGCACAGGACATTTGCTGTCATCACTGGCGTGACCAGAATCTCATATGGAGAAGTTCAGCTTGTAGAAGCAAACTCAGTGCCAGTAGTAGAGGTTACCACAGTAACTGACATGGATAGACTTGCTAAAATTAAGGACACAAAGCTGAAGAAGAGAGGAGGAAAATGTGGATTCAGTTTCTAGTAAACCTGTTTATTACAAGAATACTTACAGCACCCTTCTTCTGGTCTGAAAATATCATTTATAAAGAAGGTGATTATATACAGGAAACATCCAAATTCAATCTTTACTGAATGTCAGAGAAACTGTTTAGCTATTGTTTAAATGTTAGACTGCTAGACCTAACCTAAGAAATAAAATATTTTGACAGAAAGAACCTTATTCTCCAAGATACATTTGAACATAAAGCTTAGAAAGCAAATTGTTCACCATATACTGAAACAGCCTGGTGTGTAATATCAAAACCTAAATTACAATCAGATTTTATGTTTGTTTCGTGAGCCAGCAGTTTTATGCAGTGCTCTCTATCCCCGAGTTATGACAGCCCTGGAAATTTTCTACAAAGAGTGTGAACAGGAGATTCACATCTCACTTTGCAGAAATTAGCTGCAACAGATTGAAAGAGATGTGGGCTGATAGATCATTATTAATTTAGATGGTGCTGTGGAACTGCCACACTAATGCGCTCACATAAAAGACAATCAGAGAATATACTCCAGAGCTCAAACAGAGGTCTTCAACCTCATTAGGCTGGTTTCAGAAGCCAAGAGTCTGTATCACAGCAGCACAGCAGAGGTTTCACAAGAGGAGTTTTTCATACATACAAAAAATAAATCATTCTTGATAATTAGTTTGCAGCCTGAGCTACATGACAAACAGCCTTTTAAGAAAGAGCGTTAATGCTGTATGACCATGTTCAGACAAGACACCGTTTTTTGGGAGTAATTGCAGCAGGACTATATATCCCTCATCACCAATGAGAATAGCAGAGAGGAGAAGGCATTTGAACTTTGCACAATATTCACTGTCACCAGCTTTCAACCTTAACTGAATACTTGTGGTGGTTTCACTTGGCCAGCAGCCAAACACAGCTGTTCACTCACTTGCTCCCCACCAAGGGGATAGGGGAGAGAACTGGTGGGCAAGGGTAAGGAGACTTGTAGGTTGAGATAATAACAATTTAATAATTGAAATAAAATAAAACTTAAAATAAGAATGATAATAAAATAACAATGATAAAAATAATTGTAATAAAATATGCAAATGAGTGATACACAATGCAACTGCTCACTGTGTCATACACTGGATGAATGGAACTTCATAACTTTGTATGGAACAAGAAGGAATTAAAGGCCAATGAGAAGGTTTATTTCCCCTTTAAAAACATAGGAAGAAAGTGCATTTTACAGGTAATGTGGTTGTTTCTTTTCTTCTTTCTTCTTGTCTTTTACACACAAGTTGAAGCCCTTCTCAAGTAAACTTCAAGTACAGTGGTATCAGAATTAGGGCCAAAGTGAAGTAGTTCTACAAAGGCACTGTCAGTTACCTGTAACTATATACGTTGTACAATAATGTGGTAATTGTCTCAATCATGTTAAACAGCTATAATAAAAGAAACCAGGCTCAAGCCAGGACACTGACTCAGCATGACAGCAGTATAAACAGGGTGTTCAGTGTTACAGGCTGCATATCTGAAACAGAGGACCTGTAACAGATTGCAAACTCTTCCACTGCAGTCTGACACCAAAACTTGCAATGCAGAGACAAACCATGATTTACAAACCTAAAATTGTGTTCCAGTTACAAATTACTGTTTTTGCCCCATGGGAAAGAGGTAACACCACAGACAAAACAGAGATCCACTCACCTTGCAGCCTCTGACAATGTCATGGCCCCAGTAATTTGGTGCACATTTGTCACACATCTCTCCAACAGTATTGGGAGGGCAGATACAGCGGCCACTGATGGGATCGCAGTTATTACCAAAATGTGAACAGTCACAGGCTTTATGGGAGACAGAAAAAAAAATAAAGCAGAGGAAAAGTTATCCCCTTAATGTGACACCTGGAGAGCAGACCCTAACAGGGTCAGGATCATTCCACTAAAGCCTCTACTGTACAGTGAACTTTCAGTTATCTGCACAGTGAGGCAGGAAAGGTAGGGAAAACCCAGAGAAAGCAAGACCAGGAGCAATGCAACACAAGTAACTGCAATGAGAACAGAATGGGGAAAATAAAGGCACAGACTGCAGAAGTGCAGAGAACTTCTGAGACGGTGCACCCACATGACGTAGCTTTATCATTTCTGGGCCCTTGCTGTCTAGTGCAAGAAGCTGCCTGACTGTGAGACAACATCCTGAAATTTATGCTGCTGTAAACAGACTCTTAAAGGGAAAAAGAGGTGTTTCAGTTTCTTTTTCCCATTCTACTTGTTTTTTGGTTGGGGTTTTTTTTTTTGGGGGGGGGGGAGGGGAGGGAGTGGGGGAGTGAGGTTCAGATTACATGTATTCTGCCTTGGGAGGACATCAACCATATGCCTCTTCACAGGAAACTGTGATTCTTTGCAGATTTTATTCAATTAAAAATACTTTGGTTTTGGAAGTGGTTCCAAAAGTGGTCTTTGCTCTTAAAATGTTCTTAACTGAACAACTCATTGGTGGCACATGCAGATTCAAGGTATATAAGTGGTAAGTAGTTATGGGGCACAAGACACCTATTTGCCTGGAGGAGCACAACTGGTGAATGGTCATTTTCATACTCATTGTCAACGTTAATTTTGTCGACCTTTATTTTTCCCCTATCAATGTTTTCAAAATAAGATAACTGATGCAAAGAAGATAGTAAGTTTTGCCTCCATCATGCCAGGAACAATATGTTTTGCATGCTACGTAAAATCTTTTGACACACTGTGGCTTGAAGATATTTCAGAATACATCTCTCATTGGGAGACTGAGGCTTTTGGAAGTGACAGCTCTTCTACAGGCTTCCAGTTCTTACAGAAAAGTAGTACAAAAGGCATGAAGGGGAGGAAAATGATACAGTAATATTTTTTGAATTTTTACTTTTATCATTATTAAAAGGAATATGGAAAAAATACAACACATTTATTGCAAGCAGTCGTGAAACAGAAATCTCCTGTATCTTTGCTGCTAGAATGTCAGCATTAACTGATGATGCTATGGGGGCGGGGGGTTTAGGCTTTATGTTTTTTTATTGAACAAGAAAAAAAATCATATTATATTCTTTTTGGATAAATCCTAGATAAAAGAGGTCCAATATTTTATTCGATACTTAACTGTCACTATGGAATTAATTTTTGTGGACTTTCTTTCTAGCATGATTTGATATGCTTTTATTAAATTTCTGATTTTCTCTGTGATTCATAGTTGAATTCCTTTTTTTTTTTTTTTTTTTTTTGGTCATACGAAGGAATACATGAAAAGCCTACTAAAAATAAGTGGGGAAAACCAGTATTTTGAAAATCGAATTCCTTTCCATTTGTTGTATTAACTTTGGAACCTCCAAAAATCACAGTTTTCAGAACATCTTTAGCTGTTGCAGTTATTTAAAATATTTGATGATAACAGGTAGATATATTTCTATTTAAAATATTGTTTGGATTTACAGTAGTTTCACATTTCATCACTATTCCTTAACCTTTGTCATTTCATGTTTGCCAAGAGAGCAGTTAAAATTTTAATGTGAAATCTTGTCAATTGCCCTCTCATTTTCCTTTCCCAACTGTATGAAATTAACAATATTTTGCAGCATTTCACAAGTGATGTGCTTTTAAACTGTGAAATGTTAGAATAATCATAAAGTTATTCTATATTTTTTCCCTCCATATATGTGCTAAGGGCTCTGGGACTGCAGTTATAATGTCCATTTTATTTCAAGCTCTCTCATCAGTGAGCCTGTGAACCAATCTTTCCCTTTTCCAAGGTGCCAACATGTTTGAACTTTTCAAGGTGATAAACATATTCTTAGCCTTTCCTTCCCATGGGAGACAATACTGTGGAGTAATGTTTTTAAATATGGTCTATAATTCAGCCTGGCTCAAGGTTTATCAACACTACTGACGAAATTTAATTTTGCTGCACAGAAATCGGTCTTGAGGTCTAGATGCTCCTTCCATTAAAAAAGAAGGGAATAAAAAAAGGTAGAGAACTAGGTTTGCTGCTTCTGCTGCCATTCTGGATGGGAAAGGGGAAGGAATAGGATACTGGGCATGGTGGTTTCTGCTTCTGGAAAGAATATAGTTTCTGCTTGAAGAATAATAGCACCAATACCCTTGGCTTTATAGCACTGTGCCATCAGCAGAGAATGCTGACGAGCTATTGCCATCCCAACAGCCAGCCACATTACACACCTATCTACGTCTTCCATGACCACACCTAAATGACTCTGTGAGACTTTAAAAATACAGTTCTATCAGAAAAGATGGATATTCTCCTGTGAAGAGACCTATCAATTAGCTTCTTTTCAGTGCAGCAGTCTGTACTGCTTTGAGGACAGGAAGCATATGTTTCAGTGTTTGAACTAATGTCCAAAAGGAGAAACATGAATGTAAAGAAGTGGCTGGATATATTTATGTCTGATGCTAGTTTCAGCATCTGGAAAAACGTACTCTGCATGTACATATAGAAGGGATATAGTAGAGAATTTTATCTAAAGATCTTGTACAAAAAAGTATACAAGTAAGCAAGATCCTAAATATTACTGTAGAGAAATTTAATAAAAAAGGATCAACCATGTAAGGACAGTGAAAAGGTTTGGGATAAAACTAGAAGCAAAGGGATTCTTTTCTCTTTTTTTCTATTCACATCACTTCAAGCTGATGTCATTTTGCAAGAACCTAAATCAGCCTTCTATGATACTTTTACTGTAACTAAAATATAGAAACTTCCTAGGAACTTTTTCAGAATTTAGAGAAAGTATTTAGAAAAAAGGACATTCCTGTTCCTTCTAATCATGGTAGGTTAGCCATAAACTGACCTTAAAATAGCAGATATTGCTTGGGTCTATTGTTCTTGCCAATCACCATCCTTGAAAATTGATTGATTTACAGGGCTGTCTATGAAAATACCTACCTGTCTGGAAAATTTGTCAGGCAATCCAAAACCAGTCAAACTAGAAACTTCGTAATGAATAAACAAATAAATAAATTTTCAATTTGCTGTCAAGAATTTACATACGAGTACAGCCTCCTTCTTCAAAGTTGAAAAATCCATGAGCACAGCGGTCACACTTCTTTCCTGTGACTCCAGGTTGGCAATAACACTGCCCATCTCCATCACAGTCGAAGGACTTTGAACCAAAAGAATTGCAGTTGCAGGGAACACATCCTCTTGACGACTGTAAGCCAAATGTTTCAGGCTGCCACAGAGAGAGGAAGAGCAGTTAGTACATTGAATGATTGTCAGGAGATAAGAGAAAAAGTTGAGAGTGTTGGGAGATCAGGGTGGTTCTTTCCTCTTTATCACTGAAATACTATTAACATATTGAATTGTAGCAGTAAAACACAGGGGCAAGAGCACTAAATAACCTACACAGCTGAAAAATAATAAAGATTTTAGAATGTTACCTGATGCTACAACTGATGTTCTGCAATGTAACACATCTCCTATGAGGTTGTGTTTCCATACACAAATACCACAAGAAATGGAACGTATGCCAGAGCCATATACATATCCTGTGTCTGCCATGTAAGATTATGTCAGGCAGAGCTCGTTGCTAAGAGAGTGAATTCAAATTCTTAGCTATGAATGGAGATTGATTCAACTGGAAAGTCTCTGAACAACCTCCTCTGATCAGGGGCAATGTCTGTATACAGTATTCTGTAACTTGAGGGCATTTCTTTTACATGATACTTAGACATAGCTATAATGTGTTTGTTTACATTAATAGCAAATAATGGGAATTACCTATTTTTAAGGTAAAAACTCTGGTTTTGTGTTAAGTCTAAGACTAAGTCTACTTTCTTTGCTTTCTTTTTCTCATTGAGTACTGTGAAGTTCATGAAGAATCAGAAGAGATGTTATCAACTATAGTAATAAATTTCCTCTTTAACTCCACTAGTTGAGTAAAATTATACTTGTAAAGAAGGAAGGACACATGCTCATTTGTATATTGTAATACGGAGTTTTGCATGAAGCTTTTAACAAACAGACCCCATGGGTTTCACTGCATCAGCTAACAGAGGCCCCTAGGAGCAAACTGTACTTAATATTCATATTCTAAACTCAATCTTGGTCTAGAGTGACTTAAAATGAGAGTACTGTTCTACCTTTTTTTCAGGTATGATGATTTTCAGAGAAAATTGAAATTCAAATCATATTACTAACTTCATTTGAAATTGATATTATAACATTTAATAGTAAAAATCTTTCCTAGGAAAGCAAAATGTTAAAAATGAGATATTAAAAAGATCACTGATAATGAATATAAAGAGAACAAAGTGGAAATTATTTACTTTTACCATGTACTACTGTGTGACCCAGGCATGTGGTATGAGATTTTACCCAGCATAGATCAGTACAGATTTCTCAAGTCAGTAGAGCTGCACTGACTTAAATTTTACGCGGATTTGTTCCACAGTGGAACCCCTATCTTCTTATGTAGGTGAATTCCCAGAGACTTTAGCAAATTTCCATGTAAAAGTCCTGAAATCTGACCTCTGAGGTTAATACTGAAGTTCCATATTCCCACAGAGAATCTGCTGACAGGTATCAGAATACAGGACCACACCTACGGTCAGAATTTGGCCTGAAGATTCGTATGAACCTAATAAAGTATTACCCTAATTTTAATTTTCAAATTATATATATATTTTGCCAATTATATATTTCTGCATGACAATACATGATGTATCAGAGAGAAATACTCAAACTCATATAATTAAATTCCAAGGTTCAATTAAATACACAGACAACTTCTGAAGATTTCTTTTACACAGGAAGAAACAGACAAAAATGTGAATATGCAAAAATCTCAGGACAGACATCCAGATTAATGCAGTGAAGTAACCAGTACACAGCAAGCGGCTCAGTATTCATAGAAAGTTTGATACGATCTAATAAATTCTGTTTATAAGGGTGAAAGCCAGAAAATATCTGATACACTAACACTCCACACTGCATGAAGGAAGAAAAGATCACCAGCATGCTGGGTTGTATTCTGCAGTGAGCTCTGCACAGTGAAAGACAATCAGATCAGTCATGCAAACCCCCAAGATGAAACACCAAGTTGAGCCCTCAGCAAATCTTGTTTACACACAGAAATTCTAAGAATCACATTTACTGAACAAGAGATAAGAACCTGGATGACAAGGAGGAAATATGATGAATTTTCCGAATACGTTATCATATTGTGTCCCTGTATCAGTGTATGTCAAGTGTTTGTGTGGGCAGCACAGTTACGTGAGATATGTTAAACAGGTAAATGCTCATGTTCTCCGAGACAATCCATATGGGCAAATACAGCATGGGTCCCAGAGTCTGGCTGAGGAGGAAAAACACTGCCAGCTATTTTTCAAACTGGGTGTGGTAAGTGTGGAGGTTTTGAGTTTCAGGGGGAAAAAAATCATCATTCCTAAAACACTGCTCAGTTAGAAGCAGTTGCATCATAATCACTTCATTTTAGGAAATAAGTTGCTTTGTGATAAATGATTTGTGTGGTATGTGATAAACAATGAATACTTTTGTCTTTAGGGGTATTACATTCAAATAATGAGCACTTCACCTGGTTAAAAATGGCTGAGATAACTGGCTATATTCACTAATTAGAACTTTTAACACCAGTTAGGTCTGATATTTCAATATTAGATGTTAACACTTTGCCTCTGGGGCTGATCCTTCTCACAAGCTCCTTAAACTTTTGGTTCCTGAAGTGTTAGAAAAGGAAGTCTTACCCTGATGAAAGCCATGAAAATCCTACTGATTCCACTGATGTATGTACATCATCTATACATTTTGTACATACTGCTGTTGATGGTGCTGCTTTTGGACTTATTCTGGAACTTGACTTCTGGCCTATACTGTCATTGGCCCTATGAGAAGCCCTAGGGTGGGGAATCATCCTAAAAAACTGCCTGTCTTCTGAGCCTGTCCGTTTCTTGATAATTTCGTATATTGTAGCATGCCTATTTAAAATAAAATAACGAAAAAAAAAAAAAAAAAAAGCCTGCAGGAGCTCCAAACACAAGCGAATGTGAGATTTCAGCCCATGCAATGCACACAGTTTCTGATTACCGGAGTAGCAGGCCGGTAAGCACCCCGTGGGCACCCACTGGCACTGCTGACGCCCCATCTCCGAGGAGGGACTCGGATCTGCTGACTGCTTCGTGCATTTTCTTTCAATTTAGGCACCTGTCTGCTGATTTCACAGCGTCTGCCCATGAATCCTGATTTGCAGATACATCTTCCTGACATATCACACTGCAGTGACATGGATCCTAAAGTACTGCAGCCACAGGGTATACAGAACAGCTTTTCTGGGGCCCAAAAGTAGCTGGGCTTTAAGAATGAAAAGTAAACGCTGTTAGAAAGTGAAGATAATGAAATTATAGCAAATAAAAGAGTACAGGAATAAAGACAGTAGTAAACACAGTAGTAAACAAAGATTAATTCTAAGCAACAGCCAATATTGTATCAACAAGCTTGATATATTTTCTGTGTATGTTATGCATTCTGTGCAAATTCCACTGATACCAACAATTTTTCTTTGAATGGACTCTGTGGAAGCCAGAGTGTGAGTAAACCTCTTTAAAAATTATGCAGGTTACACAGGATGAAATTGATCCTTATGATTTCTGCAGAATTATTTATGTGCTTTAAATTGTATATGTGGAGGTGTTCTGAGGACACAAGCCTAGCCCACAAGTCCTCATGCTGAGCTAGAGAAACTTGCAGCCAGCTATAACATATTCTTTAGCAGCCTAAAGAAAACTCAAAAAAAGTTCATGAAACACTGTTTTTTGCAGTGATTTATGAGACAGTGAAACAACGTCAAGGAAAAGACACTTTCACCAAAAAAGAATATATTATTTCGACAATACAAGAAGAACCCTTAAGAAAAACCATAAAAGTAGAACATTCACAGCAGAAGTAAACTAGCACCCTGCTTTCACTGAAAATCAGATGCTACCAGATATTTTGCAGCTCTCTTCATAGAGGGATTTTCCCCCAGAGCTGCAATACTTTTAACTAATTTGTTTATAACAAGCACTCAGAATATAAAAGTGTACATACCACATATAAAATGTACTTGTGTGTACAGTGAGATTTAAAATATATTTGCATGCAATGTTCTGCATTTTGTTTTAGAAAACCTTTGGAAAACATTTAAAAAACAGCCATTTTATCATTCTGTACATAAGAACAACCCATATATATTCTTTAAGAGAAAAATGAGCAAAAAAGAAAAACTATCCAAACTGAATCTGTATTTATTCATGAAAAACAGGGAAGGAAGCTGAAAGAAAATACCATTTCTTGTCACTCACCCTGCAGACGTCGCACCGGCGCCCAATCACGTTGGCTTTACACTCGCACTGGCCCGTCTGAGAGTCACAGATCTCTGAGAAGGAGCCATTGATGTGACAGCGACAGGCTGCAGAGGAAGAAGATGGAGCTGTCAATGTATTTCCTAAAACATGTATGCTGCTGAAGCTATGTTTAACAGGCAAATGTTTACAGTGGGGCTTTTGCCACCCTGAGAAACCCAAGAAGTCAGGCCTGAGTAAAGCAGGAAGCTGTTACTCCCATGCAGTAACAACACAAATTAACCTGCCCATGTTAACATGGAATTTTGCTCCAAATCATTACAGTTATTTTTTTTTTTTCTCAATGTGACAATTTCATTTTAAGAAACACTTAAGAGTCCTAACAGTGAACACATGGTGGTCACATACTTGCATGTCAGAAGGTGCCATTTGAGACAAAGCAGATATACTTTTTCTATAGATAGACTACTACAACAGGAGCTTCCTCATTACTTTATTGGACTTGCTATATTGTAAACGGAAAGGATTATTTTCTGTTCTTCTCCCCACTTTGAGGTACTCTGCAAAAGTTGCTTGTTTTAAATGTGACTTTATGGTTCGCCAGTCTGTCCGTGGCCTTATCTCTCAAATGCTTGCAAAGCTGCATCATATTCTAGAGTAAGTAACAAAAATACATTGGGCTCTCTTATCAGTCTGGTAATGCCTCCAGAGGTTTTGATCTCTTTCTGTTTTGCAGTATATTTTTAAAAACTTTGACATTTAAAAACACTTCTGCTGTAATTAACATCACTTCTATTTTCCTTTTACTCTGATTTTTCAACACTAACTGAATCCATAATTTACCTCTTTCATCCTGTATACAGCCCTACTACCATAATACTTACATTTTAAAACTGCTGACACTCTAAACTGTACACGGTGATGAGCATCACATATATACAATTTGAGTATCTTCCTAATTAAAATGGTCAGCATTGAAAGATGATGTGTAAGCTCAAACTCACAAAACCACAATTCTCAATGGAAACCAACAGTATTCCACCACCCTTTTTTAGAAAGGCCTCAAAAAACAAAGCCTGTTTTTATTTGAATCATTTTGTTTATCAGGCATACGACACCACAAGAATAAAAAAGAAAATTTACACTGATTTTATAAACAGAGGAGTTTGTCCTCTTTATATTATATATTACCACAAACAGCACACTATGTATTCTTAATGCAGCCACAGATGACTGAGTGCAGTCAAGTGGTAATGCAGAATTTTGGAGTCAAGACTGCTCTGTTTTTGTTTTGTTTTCTTGGCTCTGGCAGAATGTATATACAGAAGAAACACACAGTCAGGGACATTCATCTACCTAACTGCTACTCAATCTGATAAATTGCATTTATGTCACCTAAAGCCTTCCCATTCGCTCATCTCTACTGGGAAAATTAGCTACTGTCCAAACCTCCAAATGGTTGCTATAATACAGTATAGTCTGTCAGAGAAATTTGTCTTACTTTCTGCCAAAAGGACATTAGTCAAGACCTTTCTCATTCCTCTCAATTTGTGTAAATATTTATGCATGTGTATTTATTATCAACCTACACACTTATTCACCTCCAACAGTAGTACCTATGCACTGGCACATAGGCACACTTGAATATTTGCTTTAATTCATCTCATGTCACTTATCTCTACTACCATCAGCACAACCTCCAGGTATTTGCTTCAGCACACTGTGCTGTTTCACACCAAAAACCAACCTACTAGAATCAAATCAAATAAGCCTAGGACATTTACTCAGTGTTCTTAGATTTATTGTTTTGTACAGATACACCAAGAAATTCAGAGACGCTATAGTGATATAAAGTTGTACTGTCATTTGAAATGGTTAACACAAATGACAACAGCACTGTGCTGAAAAAGGGCAAGAAACATTTCAAACAATAATTTGAAAGCAAAATTCATGCTTTGCAATACTCTTGGATTTGGCTTTTTAATAAGGAATGAAATTGAAAACAACAAAGTAAAGGCATAGTCCCTCTGATATTGTAGCTGCAGGGCAAACTTCATGGAAGCCTGCAAAGGAAATAAAAAATCATATGCAAAAAAGAAAACCCACATAAAAGAGGGAGAGTAGATGAATACAAGGTAACTGTGAGCACAAGGCTATGAATACATTAGGGGCTCTCCTTGTCAGTGATACTAACAACAAAAGCAAAGCTTGTAATTCTACATTAAATATGTATTTATTTTTAATACTTTAAAAAAAAGTATGTTTTCTGAACTGTCCTCTTATTACATCTCTTTCCCATGCAGCCGCCACTACTGCAGAAATGTTAAAAGTAACAGTCCTTTCGATGCCTTAAAAATGGTGACAAGCTAAGGGAAGCTATGATTTTTGAAATACACTTTTTAAAAATCACATTACACACTTAACACTCTAACTTACATGACATAACTCATCACACACTGCTAATTTGTTCAGAAAATATATGTGATTGTCCAACTTTTATCCAGCATTGTATAAAGTAGGTATAGAAAGCATTTACACACATACATGTCTTCATGGCCATGATTTTATGTATATCAGTGTTTATTAGCCTTAGCTGAGAAACCTGGTGATGTTCTGCATCTCACTGGCTCCCAGGCAGTCTCAGGTGGTCCAACAGAGCTTAGCATTCTCACTGTCAAGCTGCAAGCCACTAATAGGGAAAAACCTGGAAATAGATGCCAGTGGCTCAGACTTTAGTGCTTGCAACAAATGTGCAGAAGTGGTCCCTGTATTCCTACATGCAGCAATAATACAATGGCCCAGCTCTTTTACTTGCATAATTTTATCTTGATGTAACACCCTTGTACTCAGTCGAGTTGCTCTGAGTTTATTCCAATGAAGGAAAAGGACTAAATCCTTGTGACAGTGAAATGAAATACTCTTGCTCTTTCAGGATAGTTTATAACTTGTTGTATTCCATTCCTCAGAATGAAGTGGAAGGGTATGTGAAAAATGTTTTTAAGTTAAAAGCACGTGTTTCGCCTAATAGATGCATTCTGAATTCAGCCAGTGCTGCCTCCTACAGAAACAAAAGCTCCTGCTCCTACCAAATCTTTCATCTGTTCTCAGTAATTTCTTGCAGTCGCTATGGGGAAGTATGAGCACCACTTCATAAACATGCCACCACTCAGCTAAGTGTTAGCTTACTGCAGTGCCAGGTGCCTTCCTCTGGAGCACCTTAGAAATTTGTCAGGAGTAAACTCTGCTTTGCAGGAGGTGGGAGAATCTTGCCGTGTAAGGGGCAGCAAGCTCCCAGCTCTTAACAGAGTCATGTAGGTGGGAAGGAGGTCACAAGTACTGACAAAGTTGGACCCTACAGTAACTGAGGTATCACTCCCTCCTTTCAGCATCAGTCTTACTAGATAATGGGATTTCCCTGGATGGCTTACAGTGGTTTTAGTGAATCATTTTCATTTATTTCTGTTTATTTTTCTTGATCTGACATTTAGTATAACCTTTTGCATCCATGCAATGCTCCGCTCTCCCATGCTTGCTTCATTATTGCTTCAACTACAGCAGGAAGTTTTTTAATAGGTTCTTCTTTCTATTTACTTTGATGTCTCCCTTTCCAGATGCAAGTAAAACACTATAGTTATTAGAGGTGTAAGTACAGCATATCATTCTCCTGCTCACACACACAGAGGCGCCGTCTTCCTCTCAGGAACATGGATATAGGATAGATCAATACTGTCAGAAGCAGTAAAAGTTCATGACTTACGTTGACAGTTCCTTGCATCAAGAGCATTGCCAAAATATCCGTCAGCACACCTCTCACAATATTGGCCTGTTGTACCTGGCTTACATATCAGGCAAGCACCAGACAAGCTGTCACAGCTGCCAGGAGTGGAGAAGTCAAGGTTGTCATTACACTGGCATGGCTGGCACGATCCCCCTGGTATTAAAGGTTGTCCAAAATAGCCTTCTGCACACCTAAAGTAAAATACATCACCAGTTAGGACCCTTAAATAATCCTCTTATTAGAAACAAGTTGCCTCACTAATCACCAAAAATTATTTGATCTTCTTTCAAGTATTTTTAAGCGTCTTTTTTCTCTCTCCCTCCTTCTCCTTTTTAACAACATTGTAGATACAATACCAGCTGAAATCCTGCCAGTTCTGCTAGTAATTAGATTTCAGTGGGAGAAAAATCTTGTCACTGGCACTGAAGACGAGACAACGCATAATAAGAAATCTGTCTATTGGCGCACTAGAGGAATTCAGGTTAGATAGGCTTTGTATTTCAGCACAGCATGTCTAGATGTTCTGTACTCAATGACCAGCAAGCTTGGTAATTTTTTCCCTCTACCTTAGAAACTTTTTTTATTTAGAAAAACAGGTTTAGAAAGTAATACAGACATAAATTTTTTTACCTAACAAGACTCTCCCCTGACTTAGCCTTCCCCTGATCTACTGCATGATCAGATTTGTTTAATTAATGGGTTGCTAATCTCTATGTATGTGCAGGTAACAAAAAGATTGCTCATTTTCACAGGAATCATGTTGGTGTGTACTATACCTTTCATATTTTAACAGAGATGTTTAAAAATATCACCTTCTTTGCCACCAGCAATTTATTGTGAGTACCATGTAGAACAGGTTTGTGAATCTGACCTAACACGAGTGTGTATTTAAAGCAAATTACTACTCGTCTCATAGCCTATTTCCTATTTATATTCTGGTCTGCCTTCCTTTTCTTTCTGCTTTACATTTGCTCACACTTCACAGTAAGAGCAACTTGTAGATGGTGAAGAAAAAGAAGAAAAATTGCCCATTTCCAGCTAATGAAGTTGTTAATGCATATATCTCAGATGAACTCCAATTAGCATAAAGAAAACAGAAAGTACATAAAACACATTGCATAAATTCATGTTTCCTACTATTTTGAAGTCAGTTTGAATACAGTTCTAATGTACATAGATACACTATCTGGTATGTAATAGCACTGGATGGTATGGTCAAGTAAAGTTTTTTACCATCCTAATTCAGGAATGCAGAGCTCTACTACACTTTCACTCTTTATGCTCATCAAGTTCATCCTTTTCTTTGCACCCAGAATATCTCAAGAAGCTTCCAACTGGATCCTAAATAAAGCAGTCTAAACATTTATTAAGTATTATTCACTATGATTAGAAAAGATTATAAAAATGGATAACTGAGACTAGAGAGGAAATTACAGTGGGATTTGATTGAACAGCTTTTTGTAGTAAGATATTACACAAAGTAGGATTTTTTCCCATTCTCTAAAAATAACCACAATGCAGACCATAGGTTAATAATATGTATAAATAGTCCCATGGTTTGGGTGCTTGTAAGCACTCAAGAACATGAATAAAAGTTTCACAATCTAAGCCAGTGTACTTTACTCCTTTAGCATAGCTGTCTCTCACAATTACCTCCTCATAGCAACAATACACCAATACCTTGTCATTAGAATAATTCAGGCATTTTATTTTCAGAACCTATCGTGAATGTAGCCACATATTGTACCTCCTTGTATGCCCTGCAAAGAAACAGATATTTTTTCCCTTGGATGTAGGATATCACAGCAACCACAAAAGACTGATTTTTAGCTTACTTTCACCAAAACAAGTTGGCTTTTTTTCCAGCGATGATATCCCAGTTACAAAGGCCAGAAATATCTCTTAAACACATGTAGCAATTAATAGTTATGTTTTATCAAAGCCAAAGAATAATTGGATAATTTATGCAGTTATCTTATTTTACCTAAAACGGATGATGTGTGAAATTCACTAACGCTTTGCTGAGACTTTTCTCACTTCCTATTGGCGTATTTGTCATAATCTGTATCTTTTTGTACTACTAATCTATTTGACTTCACTTACTGTGTATTCATTTTCCTCTTTCACTTTCATTTAGGGGTTAGTTCTGTATCTGATAGCATTCACAGAAACTTACTAAGCAGTTCACAGAAAAAATACTCCTAGGGATTTGTGAGACATGCACTGCTAATAATTTCCTTCTATTAATAGCAGGAGACCTTGATAACTCTTTATATTCTCATCAATTTACACTTGGCTAATTAAAATTAGCAAAGCCCACTACAATTACATAGCTATGTTCTACTTAAATACATACATAATTTTGAATCTAGATTCAAGACGATCCTGAAAATAGGGCTAAACCAGTTAAGCTTAAAAGAAAACTGTGTGCATGTATCTATGTGTAAATTCTTCCACTTTTTCCTCCTACTTCTCCTGAAGTTGCAGGGGAGGATTAAAAAAATTGATTTTCACTAATTCCATCTTTATTCCCTTAAAGCCATTTTAACTTCAGTTACTCTTCTCAGATTAAAAGCGTTGTATGTTTGGCAAGGTTCACATTAAAAAAAAAACCCAACAATAATGTATGTGGCATAGAAAATTACATTTAGGTATTACACAAAATACATATATAAATAAATGACTACTAAGTACAACAGACACCTCTGAGACGAAAAAATAAACAAAAATAGAAGTAAATGCAGTGAAGAAAGACTCTTTCCATTTTTTTTTTCTTCCTCTATGCTTACCTTTAGCCTTAAGTGCAGGTATTTGTGACTGACTGTTTTTATTTGGCATAACTGGCACCAAATACAGGGCTACTACATAAATATATGCGTGTGCATGTGTACTGGGCCTGGCTAGGATGGAGTCACTTTTCTTCATAGCGGCCTGTATGGTGCTGTGTATATACACATATATGCACACAAACGCAGGCCTATTTTATACATTTCTTTATATTTACTGGAAAAAAACACCCTTGAGACAGAGTTAATTTAGGCTGCAAATCTAAATACTTTAAAGTCTGGAAGTACTATTTTTACAGTTGTGCTGAAACTTATGTGCATTCAACCTGTGTATGAAATCAGGCAAAAGCCCCGTGGAGAAAAGATCTGTGAACACACAGTTAAAAATCTTAACTCAGGTGCACAACACAGATGTTATTGTTGTATGAGTAACTATAAACCTTGTATTTTCTAACTTCAGAGAATCTACCTTTACAAGCTGTAAAAGATCCTGCATAACACATTTGTTGTATCAAATCTCCTGACTGCTTGACTCTTTTCCATCAGCACTGCAATAGAGACTTGTATTTCTGGCACTAGTGAGAGAATTATATTAGCTAGCAGGAGCAGCAGGTTGAAGCCAAGGGACTCACGAGGGACTGTGGCTGGTGGCATTCTGTGCTAGACTTGAAAAATGGGGGGTACAGGTGGAAGGAAGGACATTACCAAGCTCACCTTTCTCCTCCCACTTAAGTTACATTGACTTCTCATTTCTTTCTATGGAGTTAGTAGAGTGTCTGTCCTACCTCATACCCCTTAGGAAAGTGGGCAGTTGAGCAAAAGAAAATAAGTCTAATTTCCTGGGGAAAAGGATTAAATGAGGAAGCTGGGCTTTCTCTACAATTATAGATATGTGGTAACTCACAGCACTGTTTATATATGCAATTATTTTGATAGTGTTATAAGCTGAAGCAAAGTGAGCAATTTTCGCAACATTTTCCTGAGAAGTTCAAGTGAGAAAAGTAGTGAATTTTTTTGATATTTTGCAACTCAGGTGAAAAAACATACGTATAAATTAAAAAATAATACCTCTCTAGGTGGTAAAGGATCATTTTGAAGGCCAAATAAGTACAGTACTACATATGGTCACTTCATGATACTTGGTACTTAATGATAATTTAGGACTGTTCAGTTAATGAATCATGTGGCTCAGATCAATTGTCACTTTGCAGTTGCTAAAATGGAGAATATCATGTAAACTCCTTCAGCAATTATACAGTCACTATAAAGAGCAAAAGGCAACACCCTTTCCCCTGTTCATTATTATTGACAGCTTTTCCAAGCAACTTGTTACAATTAAAAGCAAATAGTTCTATGAGCACTGGAATCAATGGCCTAATTTCCAATGGATTTATATCTCATGGTTACAAGGCTAAGGGCTGATTATTTGCTGCAGGATGTTGTTATTCAGCAGGGAGTAATCGCTCAGGCTACAGCAGTGCTTTTTCCTTGCCCTGTGAAAGTTTTCTTATGGGCAGAACATTTAATAATCTCTCCCTGTCTCTCTTGTTCTCTCTCTCTCATGTATTCTCTGCTGTTTAATCAGGTGTGAGTTCACACAGTGTTCTCCCCCTTAGCTATGACATGTCCTGATCTATTAACCTCTATTCAGCCACTTCTTTTCATGAAACCTTCAGGAACAATTATTATCTTTGAGACCTCCTACCCTTCTCTCAAATTTGGCTGAAACTGACCTACAAGTTCAAATGTCTTTACGGGCAGCCAGACAAGCACAAAAAGATCACACTAGCCTCATTTTCATAGGAAATCAGGCTAAAATCCAAGCCTGCCACTTATTCAGATTCTGTCCTACTGCATCTACAGCCTGTGCTCCACTCAGAAATAGCACTTGTTGCTAATGGAGCTGTCAATGACCCTGCATTGACAAACTGCCACCAAAGTGCTCTTGATGTGATTTATTCCTGCCATCATTAACTTCAGAGCCCACTAGCTGAAAGAAGGTGATGACTTCCAAGACAGACAGGAAAAGACAGGTAGAAATAGCACACAGCAGGAGCAGACTCAGTGACGATGGGTGGAAACAGGTGACAGCCTGCACTCACTTCAGGACAGATATAGCACAACAGGGGATTTAAAAGGAAGTAGTTGTAAATGTAAATTGGATAGACAGGACTAGGGGGTGATTCACAGCATCAGGTTCCTGCTTTCCTGGTTGGCTCTTCCTCTTTGTTCATTCCCACTTTTCCTCATCCCAGCATGAATATTGTATATCTTCATTCAGACGCCTTACCTTTTTTTAGGGTTTACACCGGAAAATGCTGCAAACAGCTTATTGGAAGCACCAAATGGCAAAAGCCTACTAAGAAACAGAAGTGCCATGTTTTCATGCCCCATAACTGTCTAGCCAGGTGTTAGATAGTTATCTGCCTCCCACAGCCTCTCTTAAAAACATGTCATTTACAGGGTCACAGGGGACTGGGATCACAGAGAGAAAGCCAATGCTTATTTATCACAACTTCCAAACAACTAGCAGAGGCTCCCTGGCAGACTAACTGGTCTTGAAAGCTGTTCCATGTATGTGAAATCCCAAAGGATGGAAAGGCGTGCAGACACAGTGATGACAGTCCTTGTCTATGCAGTCTCACCTCCTGTGGAAGGGGTTCCTGGGAACTTAGCACCAGCACTCACACTAGCCTTCTGTTTCATTTAAATTCTCCATGTGATCCTTTCAAAATAACAGGATATAAGAAGGGGAGAGAACTTTCTCTCTCAGTTCTAACATGACACTCAGATCTGTCATAGCCAAAGACAGACTAGACATATTTTTTTTTATTTGTCTTTTGTAAAGGTAGTAATGAAGTATAGGAAATCTATATTGAGCTTTTCTATGTATTTGACAAAAAGAAAATATATTTTTTGTCATTAAAACTTAGTTTGTTCTATTTGCTAAATAAAGACCACAACAGGAAACTAGAAGCAACAAAAACATAAAACATTTTTTAAAATAATTAAAATCAACAAATAACTCATTATAAGAGCTGTATTTCCACTGCATATTAACTTCTCTGAAAGAAGCATCAGTAATTTATTGCTTACTTGACTCACCATGCTCTGAACATTCAAATGAAAAAAGAGACAAAATAATTATAAAAATCTCAGAAGAGTGACAGAAAAAGTAGAAGAATCATTTTAGAATAAGACTCTTGCCTCTCAGCAAATGCTTCATGGAAGCTTTGCACATTGCCATGAAGTAATAAAACAAGGACTAGAAATATGCAAATGCCTGGACATAATATCAGATCTATAATAATATCAGAGGAAGATACAGAAGAATTTCTTCAGTGAGTTTCAGGACACAGGAATGGGGATGAGAAGGGGAAGTAATAAAAAGGCAGCTCCATGTGATCAATACTTTTGTTTCAGATCTCACATGGCTAAAAGCGTGGTACTTGCTTACCTCTCGCAGCGTGGTCCCACGTACCCAGCTGGGCATTCATCGCATATTAATCCACGACTTTGGTCAAAATGGCATGTCGGGCTGAAGCTGTATTGTTGACATTGGGTAAGAAGAGGGACAAGGAAGAAACAGAAAGAAAAGATGGTTAGCAGCATAGCTCTCTTCCCACTTCAGAGATCTTTAATTTGAAAAACAGTGCCCAGGAAAAGTGATTCTGGTCGAGGACATAGGGCTTAAGTTTGACTCCAGCAAATAGAATTTGGAATGACTCTGCTATTTCTACGACACTGAATATAGAGTAACGGATGGCAGCATCCCAATAGCCTGTTATTACGGGACTTGAGCCTGCCACCGAGTGGTCTGGATACTATTAAAAAAGCAGGAATGTACAGCTGTTTGTTTGTGCCCCTGAGGGCCTGGCAAAACAGTTTATGCCATAATGTGGCCCCTATATAAAAATCTTTCTGAAGGACAACTGATTTGAAAGCTCAGTTAACTTTGTGTATAACTGGCTGTGAAAGGAACCCAGTGAACAAGGAAGGGGAGGGGCAAAAAGGGAACTATCTGGTGCAGCTTCACAGAGAGTGCATTTGAGTAAATCAAGTGCCAATGACTTCAACCAACAGGCCAAACAGGCACGCTGAAGTTTAAGAATAGCTTGCAGAGCAGCAAGCTTTACCTCTTTGCTATGCTCTACTTATTTTTAGCTGTTTTTTTTTAATAAATAGGGATACCATAGGCATTTGCAAACTCCACCTCTTGATGTCCATGTTCGACTCTGAACTGTTCTCCGTCACTGTTTAGCGTTTTGCTTTCTGTCATCTTTCTCCTTTAACACACTTTTGTGAAGAAACCTCCTAACACTCTAAAAGACTGCATAGAAGTGTAGCAACTGTTCTTCTGTTGTTCTGGAATGATTGTTAGAGACAGAGACATAAAGCCTCATCTAAATAATGGTAATCAATTCTGGTTAACCAAATAAAAAAATATAAAAAAGAAAAAAAAAAAAAGAATGGGAGCAAGTGCATAGTGGGTTGACTGCTCACAATAGGAAAACAAAGCACCTGTCTGAAATTAAGACAATAAACTTATTTTTTGTATCCTAGAAAAATAAAAGTTGAGACGGAATATAATTGCTCTAACAAAGACATCAGAAGGAAGGTACATTCAAGTTAAAAGTTCATGTACAAAAATAACAAATAGACATAATCTGACACTGGATAAATTAAAGCAGGATATATGATGAAAATTTCTGGAGAATAATAGCCACAGGGAAGACAGAAAAGCTTAATAAGGATCATGTAACTCGATTACCTGCTGGTGACTGGGCTCCACTTCTCAGGAGTCATCCATTCTATGATCTAACCTCAGTTACTCTTTATGCTGTTTTTATTATAGATTATTACCATTTATAAATATCCTGACTGTCATAGGGCAAGTTATCCCACAGACATAAAATAGATCAGTAAGAAAAATGAGAGAAGGTCAGGTCTAGTAAACAGAGACAGGTATTGGGCTTTTACTCTTTCCCATAATGATTACGTTTGTGTTATTTTGCAATGTCATTCAATTAAGAATAGATTCATTCACAAATACATGAGAAGGCAGTTGGAGAAACAATAGTTGTTCATTCTATTTTTAAACAGCAATGAAAGCAATTTTTAACTGAGGCACATATTAGCATTGAATTTAATCAGCAGCACCTGACTTATTTCAAGTAAGATCCTGCTTGTCAGTCCCAACCTCACTCTTTTTAAGAGCTACATGGGAAACTTTATGGAGATGATATCACAGCTTATTATAGCATTGCACAAGATTGACTGTACCACAGTTGCATCAAGAGCTCTGAATTAAACTACATAAATTTTAAAGATAACAACAATTAAGTACTTATTTCTAAGCAACAGAATCATAGAAACATTTGGTTGGGAAAGACCTTTGAGATAATCGAGTCCAACCATAATAATAATAGTATTAGTAATAATAATTAGTTAATTATATATAATTATTGTATATTGTAACATTATAGTTATTATCTAATATATCATTAGTAATTATATTAGTAATAATAACTAATAATTATTAATGATATTAATAGTAATTAATAGGAGAATTTCCATGTTTTAAGGTCCTACCATCCTTTGATTCTTTCTCTGACTTGTCAGTCCACAATAAACATTAATATACTGATAAATTCCCATCTGCATACTATAAAGGAAATATGTGATAGTAAAGCGAGGAGAGTTTATCATCCTGATTACTTAGTATTTCATTACTCACTTGTGATAATACTAATGAACAGTGTGTATTGATCTGTCAAAACAAGCTTCAAAAAAATCTTAATCTCTCTTGATTCATCATTATTCTCTTCAGTTTTTACATAAGGTAACAACATTAATACCAGTCAGGACATGGGACAAGTATGAATATACAGTATGGGTATATGTGTGATAGGTCTATGTTGGGAGGCAGAGCTTCTGAAGGCTTACAAGTATATTACAGAAAACATTTATTGGGAATAAGTTTGTGATTTTATTTAATTCTTCAAGAAAATATTAACATGCTGAAACCAACCCAAATTCCTAGTTCACATGCTATGAGGTATTTGTGACCTTTCCAGGCTGAGCGAGCTACCTTCGATCTCCCATCTTCAGTGATATAACATTCATGTCAGGGTCTGCATTACCCATACTAAGTTTATCGCCACTTCAAGGGAAAAGTAGTAATCATCCCAAACATCTACATTTGGTAGAAAGAATTATATAGAATCACAGACTCGCCTAGAATGGAAAAGACCTTTAAGATCATCTAGTCTCCTCCAGGGGTGGTGACTCAACCACCTCCTTAAGCAGCCCACTGCAGTGCCTGATTAACCCTTTCAGTGAAGAAATTTTTTCTGATATCCAATCTGTAACTCCCTTGGTGCAACTTGAGGCCATTGCCTCTTGTTCTATCACTAGTTGCCTGGGAGAAAAGACACACACCTGCCTTGCTACAACCTCCTTTCAGGTAGTTGTAGACAGTGATAAGGTTCTCAGCCTCTTCTTCTCTAGGCTAAACAACCCCAGTTCTCTCAGCAGCTCCTCAAAGGACTTGTGCTTCAGACCCTTCACCAGCTTCGCTGCCCTTCTCTGGACACGCTCCAGCACCTCCATGTCCTTGTAGTGAGGGGCCCAAAACTCACAACAGTACTCGAGGTGTGGCCTCACCAGTGCTGAGTATAGGGGTAAGATGGCTTCCCTGGTCCTACTGCCAAAGTATTCCTGATATTGGCCTTCTTGACCACCTGGGCACATTGCTGGCTCATATTCAGCTGGCTATCAATCAACCCCTCCAGGTCTTCTGCTGAGCAGCTCTCCAGCCACTCCTCTCCCCAGGCCTGTAGCGCTGCTGGGGGTTGCTGTGGCCAAAAGTAGTAACATGTCTGATAATTTCTATGGAAAGAATCAGTTTATTTGAAACTCCTTAAAGAATCGTAGAACAGTTTGTAAGAGTGAGGCATTAATGAGCAGAGATAAGACAAAGAAGTCATGCATTACATATGCCATTTATAATAGGGGTATTGATCTCATTTGCATAATATAAGTACCAATATGGAGATATATGCAAAAAGAGGAAAATATAGCTCAGGAGCTATAAAACAAGCTTAGACAACTTAATTTTAGATTCCTGATTTGGCCAAGTGTTCTTTCCTGACATATGGCAAGTCACTTATCACTGTTGTGCTTCGGAAGGCAGTTTTATAGTTGGCTTCAGTGATTGCATATGAAAACTGCTGCCATTAGGAAACAAGAGAGTGTATGAGCAGCAGTTAAATCAGCTTAAGTGAACTACAGAACAACACCATTACCACCGCATTTCTAAAACAGACAGAACAGTTCTCCTCCACCTTATGTGGCATTGCAAAGAAAAAGACTCAGGTGTTGTGAAAACAGTGATGGGAACCATTATAAACATTATAAAGAAATAAGACACTGCTCTAAAAGACAAAATAATTCCTTAATAGAAATATGTCTGAGAGATTCATTACATGAACCACATTCTCGATGCACCAGGAACATAGTATTAGGCTTAGAGACGTACAGATGCCCTGTCAGGCCACATTAGGAATTAAGTACTACAGCCATTAAAATCTATAGACAGCTATTTATAATAATTTTTACATAAATTAGTCACTTGTTAGGTTGTTCAGAAATAGCATGACATATACTACATCTGTACAGTGATAACAGCTTGGTAGAAATTTCTTTATTTTTCATGTGAAGGATGTGTGAAGGAATCTGAATTCCTTACATATATCATCCCTAGCATACCAAACTCACTGCCAACTAAAAAGGAAAAAAAAAAAGAGTAACACATTACAACAACCTCTTTTTTTCCTCATAAACAAATTTAATAATTGGTCTAGAGCTGTGAAGTCATGAGAGCTCAAACTTTACAATGAGTTCTACAATGCTTGAGGATGTTGTTCACAGTTTTGCTTTTGTCCATTCTAGAAATAGGAAGCTATTGCACAATTCTAATATGGAGCTAAGCAGTTCTACTGTTCAAGAACATTTATATTCTGTGTTTATTTTGTACCTATATTTTTCAAGAATACTAAATATTAAAAAGGGGACTGTCTTGTTCAATTTCAGAAAAGGAAAGTAAAGCAGCCAGAACTCTGATGAATATGTAATAAAGGTCTCCAGGCATTTTGCTGATAAAAACCTAAATTCAATCTATTTGACTTGGTTTGCTGTATAAGATATAAATGTTGTAGTGTCTTTCTTGCTTTGCTGGTACAGTGTTCTCAAACAAGAGAAAGAGAATTAATTAACTATGCAAGGAAATACTAAGTGTGTGAAAGCAATGAGGACATCAGAGGAATCATGCCTGAGCAGCAGACATAATAAACCCATGTATATCTAATAAAACCAACTGAAGAGCTGTGATAACAGGAAGGCAGGCTCACACACTACAATCCCCTGGAATTTCTGCTGATAAGTGGTTAGATTATTCCTGCCCTGATCAGTGCAATTTTAATAGGGCACAATGCCATGCTAGGTAACAGAGTTAGCCTGAACTACTTAAGAGCAAAACCTGGTTTATTTGTGCCTTATGTGGACATACTGCCATTCAGATTATGTTCTCTTTACTTGCATCTTGCAGAGCTCCCTCTCTGTGTGGTGGTAGCCATGCATTTTGTTCTGTAAACCTTCAGAAATACTCTTCGTACTCTTAAATAGTAAAGTGCATTTCATTGACAGAATCTGACTTCTGTTTTGGAATAAAACAGGGCAAAACAGAAGATGCAGGGCTGAAGGGAGAGAAAAGAGAAAAATACTCCACTGGATTTATCTGCTCCTATAGCCACTTAAAGCTTTTAAACTGTGTGACGAGCTTGGGATGGGGCACCCTCTGTGCATAGTTTACAATGTTCCAGTACAATCCTACATCCTTCTGAAATGCTTATTATGGGCTAAGAGTGATTTTTTCAAAAGAAAAATTTGTAGCTGGAAGTTGAGCTAGCATTAGTAACTACTGCAAACATGTCAGATGCATGCTCAACAGTTCCTGATCTTTCGGAACAATTTTATGTGTGGCACCACAGCAGCTTTGCTGTGTAATCTGGACATGTGCTACTTGCACAAGGGCTCCTTCTTCTGTGAAACCATACTGGATGGCATAAATCTAATGTGTTAATTTAAACTGACACACATGATTTCCATTTTTTTTTTAATATGCACAGGAAAAGATAAATGGACAAGATTCAGAGCAGTTTTCTTCAACTACATGGCATCAAATTATTTTGGTATTGTTATTTTTCAGGTACAGACTGGGACAAAACCAATTAAAAAAATGTTCAAGCCACTTGGTATATTAAATTATAGGTAGCAAGTGCCACAGACAAGGTTTTGTAATGAAGGAAACATCTCTCTTTAGATCAGAGGTTCAACTAACCTTTCACTATAATTTTTATTTTAATAAAACAAATTTATAATGATTATTCTGAGATAAGCTGATGAAATATTTTCACTTGCAAGATCTAAGGCTGAATTCAAGCTTCAAGCAAATCAACATTATCACTGAATGTTGACTAGAAGAAAAACTAAAGGTAGAAGAAATCACTATTTTATCTTATCAACATAAACTAAATTTAAATTCAATTAATTAAAAAAAACACATGTCAAATCGGTAAATTAGTCTTTAAAACTAGAAACAACTACTCTTAAGGAGGTCAGAAAAGCAAATGCTAGTCATTGATTCAAAGAGCAGTCATCTAAACTCTGTGTTATTCTTTCTATCCCAGTCTCATCCGGCTTTGTCTTGATCTTTGCCTCCAGCAAAGCTAAGAACTCCACACAATTGTAAAAAGAGAATAAAAATTTATATTGCAGAATATATTACTTGATTAAAACACAAAGAATCTCAGGTATACATGCAGAAGTATAAATTAAACAGTTATACAATTTGCTAAGTGAAAAAGTGGAATATGCAATAAATAGACATCTTACTTGTTAGAAGGTATATTTAGAGGGCAAGCACACAGCTGACAGTCTTCAGCTGTCCCTTTAGTAGGATCACCATAGAAGCCAGGAAGACATCTATCACAATACAAACCACCTGTGTTGTGTTTGCAGTCCTAAACAGAAGATAGAAAGTACAAATTCACAATTAAAGAACTTACACATGGAAAGTCCTTGAAGGTCATTCCCTTAGGCCACTCTCTCAATAGGATTGTAAGAGGTCTGCACCATATATTCTATTTGAGAATAGAACCAAGTTGAGAACCAGTTCTAGAGGTTAGTTGTCACATCAGTGATTCATACATATCAGGTATTTGTGTTATTTTAGGTAATTTTTCTCTATGTAAAACAAAAATAATATTTAACTGCAGACTACCGTTTTTATACCATACAACAGCTGCATTATTGTTTTAGGTTGCTTAAAGAAAACCAACCTGCAGAGCAGCACAAAACAGGTTTAGTATTGCAGTCCTGCAACAGGCCATCTTTTGTGACAAACAGTTCTCAGGTGTTGATCCCAGAAATACAGCCCAGACTATATAATTTATAAAAATGAATCATCACATTTCACATCTAACTGCATTAGCTCATTTTACAAGGTATATGGCTAGCAATATCCTAAATATATTTGGGAACCATAGCAAAGCCTGAATTACTTAATTAATACTTGTTTGCTAGAATAGCATCCAGAGTCTATTTTATGAGTAGAAAAAAGGATAACTATATTGTACACAGGGCCTTATCCAACAGTTTGTGTCCCTGTATGTGACCAGCTTTCATAATATGAGACAGTTTATCTAATTGTATGAAAATCCAATGTACTACATTAAAATGGTAGCACTAGATCTGCATTTTTCTAACAACCTTTGGCCTGATCTCAAATTAAGTGATCTGGCAGAATGGGAATTGGTCCTAAGAATAGGCTTCCCATGATGACTTGCGAGAACCAAGTTCTAGAAAGTAATTACCCTTTCAACTCTTTTTCTTTCCCACCAGATAGGATTTAAAAATTCTAAATAATTTGTCATGATCCATGATAGGCTCAGCAAATTAGTTTTCTGGCTTAGACTTTCTTTTTTTTTGGGGGGGGGCGGGGAGTGGCTTGCCACATTTTAGCATACCACACTATTCCTTTCACTGCTATTTGCTGCAAGACACCCAAGTGTAGCCCTTTCACAGTGTGAAAACACAAAAAGCAGTAGAAATAGTTTTGGTTCTTAAATGCCATCTTGATGTGCCTGGGTATCGACTGAAAAAATATATGGCAACTTGAAAAGGCCAGAATAAAAGCCATGAGAGAGATTGTATTTAATGGACTGTGTTCTGGTCTAATTTAGATGAAGGGCCAGATCAAATATATAATCTGTTTCATTCAAACTGCTGCTTAAGAACTTCTGAGTTTTCTGTTGTTTTGTTTGTTTGCTTGTTTTTTGAGTTGTAGGTATTTCCAAATTTATTATTTAATTTAAAATATTTTAAAGAACACTTTAAAACTGCCTTCTTATTTGCAGTAAGCCATGCATATGGTACTGTGTTGTAAATCATTGAAATGGCTTAGGCCCCTTGGCATAAATCAGAGAGAATTAGCAGAGATCTTCAGTAGGCCTCTTCTCCTTGAGAACTTTAGACAAAACAATTCTAATCAAGCTGGGAAAAAAAAAGGGAGTATCCTGTTTTTGCCCTTTGAAGTTCAACTGAACAAACACCACCTGTTGTAACGAGGAGAAAGTTCTCAGGAGAATTAATAAGCCAATCAGTGTGGATTTATAAGAACGTATGTGGGCTTGGTTAACGGATTGTATATAAGAGACATGTGTGTGATCAATAAATGGGGAAGTCTGATGATTCTCATATTGAGCGTCCGGATTTTTTCCCCCCGTCGCAACAGTACTGACTGATAACAGCATTACTGGCTCAAAGACATAATGTATCCTCAAAAAAGAATAAAGAAAATGGCACTATTCTAAGGAACACTGATTTCTTCTTCAGGACTTTCCAGGATTGCAATTATTAGTAGAAAGTTTTTTACATTGTGCTCTGCATAGCCAGTACCATACATTTGGGCAGCTGAAAAAGCACAATACCCTTTTCAGTCATGAGTGCACTGGAGTCAAAAGCCTTTGTCTCCAGAAATGCTGTCTGCTGTTTTAAAGGGTGCTTTCTTATTGCTTGTGCATACAATCAGCATATCTTTGAAATGAAAACATTAGTCACAATATTATATTTTTACATATGTGGTAGATTGTGAGCTAATATCAATTATTGAGACTCTTAGTCAAACAAAATTATAGCTTTGGAACTGTCAGCTGGGCTAAATTCTACTTCATTAGGTCATTTAAGTCCATTTGATTGTTACTTCAAGTGCTGTCATTCAAAAAAAAAATCTACCGGCCACACTGAAAAAGTATCTGGGAACATTAAGATACGCTTTTAAAAGAAGATGTGACAAAAATAATTTCAGTGTTTCAAAAGAAAAATCCTTTGCAATTCAACTTTTTTAAGGCATCGTGTCAAATTATTTGTACTTTTTCTGAAAAATAAAGGATTCTTCTTTTGTATTAAGTTTAGCTTTAAATATCTTCAGACATATCTTAATGTTTCTGAAGGATAGGAATGGCTTATATGTCAAGGATGTTATTAAAGTGAAAGGAGCTAACACACTATTTTAAAACTACTCCTCTCTGTAAGAGTGGTATTTGCAGCTTCTGCTTTTTTTAAGTAAAAAACCTGAAACCTTCCATTTTGTAGGAAAACAATTCACGTTACAAAGAGCTGACCTTCTCTGATGCATTATTTTCTGAAACTCGTGTCTTATTCTCCTCAATCCCTGTATCTGCTTACTCCCTCACTATGAATCAATAAAACTAAAAACAAAAAAGAAAAGAATGCCAGACATATAGTACTAAAATCTGAGCATACATTGCAGTGTGTATATGTTAGAGTTTATCTGAGAAACAGGGATCTTGTGTAGTCCTATACTCTTCTCCCTGAGCCAGCCTGGATTTTGCAGGACAAAAACAAGGATTATGTAGTAGGCAGATGTGGCATAATTTGCCTGTTTTCTTCAGTGATGCATTAAACTTTATACTAATTTGTCAAATTTATAGATCATTTAAGTACTGAAGTAGGTAAGTTATTACCACTTCTAAAGATATCAACAACCATGAAAAATTCGTGTTTTCTTGTTATCAGTTGGTTGAATGTCAATTTGAAACTTGCCAAAAATACAGCAATAGTTTTGAGCATCATCTACTTTCAGCCATGTCTAATTACAGTGAGATTATTTCCTTAAAACATTTCCTTAACCTTCTGCAGTCTTAATTTAATGTTTGTAGGAACATTTAATTATTTTTTTTGTGCCACAAGACTGGATATAAAGAAGATCATGATCAACTGTCCCTAAGCTGCTCAGCACATTATATATGCTTGCTTTTTATTGCCTTTGAAATACAGTTTTTTATAACACATTCATCTTTTCCCTTGGAAATACGGTTTGTTCCAACACATTGATCTACTGGTTTTGGTAAAATTAATGCCTTGTTCCATAGACACTGTTGCCAGCAATGATTTTATGCCCAAATCTTTGTTTCCAAGTTTCAGGTACTGGATCTAAAACTATTTTGAATACATCAATTTTCTGGACCTCTTTTGTCTCCAAACATTATTAAACTTCACTTAGACAACTTCTGAGTAAGCAAGACTGTGAAATTTATTTTTATCCAAAATGTCAAGTATGACTCAGACCTTGTTGCTAAAAGACTTTACTGCTGATGTTCTAGTGTGTTTTGCACCAATTCCTACTAAGCAGACTCTCCTGCCTTGGAAGAAACCAAATGAACACCTTTATGCTCAGTATGAGGGAACCCTAAATCCACACTGAAAACCACTCCTGTATAGCTGCATATGCAGCTGAGTGTATACAAATATGGAAAGAAACAGTCTGAACAGAAGTGATGAAAATAAAACTATAATCAGGGAGTATGACTGAGTTCAAGATAGTGCCTTTGGCAGGATGCTGCCCTTCCTCGGGATATGCATCACAGAGACAACCAGGGAAGCTGCTGGTTTATGCTAGTTAAAGAAAGCAAAAGGGTGAGCCTGGGTGCCTATTTTAGTGTATTCCCTGGCCATCTAGACCAGACAACGGTATTACGTCTTTGGAAGCATGAATATGCTCTTCTGGCATTTTCAAACTGCCATAATGTCAAGATTACATGGACAATTCCCGTTCCTGCTGCTACAAATGCAAGCAGGATGTTGCAGAGGCTTTACATAATTTTCACCTGTGGTAGAGCCCATACTGCATTTAGCTTAGGACGTATCATTTTGTTACTGCTTGTATGAGGATGGGTGAAGACATTTTGTCACTCCTGTGATGAACACTATCTAAAGCCCATGACTATTAGCTCTGATGCTCGTCTCAATCTATATGGTATGTGCCATTTATACACAAAGAAATAAAATACAAAATGGATGCCACTGGGGACTGCACACTTAGCAATTTGAGCATATCTTAGGGGAGAAAGATCTGCTTTCTCTGGGCTTCCTAATGGGAACATAGTACGCTGCAATGAATGAAACATCTTGAAAGGTGTTCGGTTTTCACAAGGTTTAGGCTTAACCAACCTCCTAAAGCTACTATAAATGTGTGTGTGTAACACTACAAAAGAGTATTTCTGAATGTTAGAACTTGCCCTATGTACCAAAGCAGTTATGTATATCAGTGGTAACGAGAATGATGTATTATGCAGCTCTGTGTGGTTGCTGTGGGGATCAAAGGGCTTTGAAGGTTACTCCAAGATATGCGTTAAAATGAGCTTTTTATACAGGCCTATGTTGAAGCAGATGATTTCAGCTTTTATCATGAGTCAAAAACATATTTCAGCTGCTTTTCAACTACATTTCAAAGCTGAGGAAGAGCAAAAAGAAGTACCATATCAGTAAATTAGGTGCCTAAATTGTCTGTTGTATTACTGAAAAAACACCATGAATAATAATAAGGAGGCCAAAAGGATGTGTAAACCTCAATAGAAAGAATGCCTTTGATGTGAAACATTTCTCTTTTTCAGCATTCAGATTTCTCTCTCTTTCACTTCAAAAGGCTTATGATCCAAATTGAATAGCAGCATTTAATAGCCTGCATGGATACTAACCAATCTAACTTCACTCACAGTGTTTTCAAAGTAAGCTTCAAGAAAATACAGAACTGATTTTAAGCTCCCTGTGCGGCTCTTCTTCATAGGATGATCTAGTATGAGCTCAGACAGAACACATAAAATACAGAATGCTTGATAATGTGTATAGATTAAAGTACATTTTCAACTGGTTATTTTTCACTTCCTTATCAGTGCTGTGTTAGCTTTACACAAGCACCCTTGAAACATCAGAAGAGGGAGCTCTACTGTCTCAGTCACTAGTTCACGTCAGCTGAAAAGTGCAAAAGGACTACAGCGTGCAACTATACGCATGGCCTTCTCGCACATCCAGGCCAATGCTATAGACAAAGCTAAAGAGGGAACTTGTGCAAGGGCTAAAACTTGAAGACACAGAAGCAAGCTACCTCAGAACTCACATCTGGCTATGTACCCCTAAGCAAAATAGTCAATAGTTATGATATACCTTAAACAGCATTCTCTCTTCCCTTTCTTTTCTGTTAATTTATTTCATCCCACACTGATCATAGAATCATAGAATCATAGAATGGTTTGGGTTGGAAGGGACCTTAAAGATCATCTAGTTCCAACCCCCCTGCCATGAGCAGGGACACCTTCCACTAGACCAGGCTGCTCAAAGCCTCATCCAACCTGGCCTTGAACACTTCCAGGGAAGGGGCAGCCACAACTTCCCTGGGCAACCTGTTCCAGTGTCTCACCACCCTCACAGTCAAAAATTTCTTCCTAATATCTCATCTAAACCTACCCTCTTCCATTTTAAAGCCATTTCCCCTTGTTCTATCACTACTTGCCCTTATGAAAAGTCCCTCCCCAGCTTTCTTGTAGCCCCTTCAGGTACTGGAAGGCCGCTATAAAATCTCCCCAGAGCCTTCTCTTCTCCAGGCTGAACAGCCCCAACTCTCTCAGCCTGTCCTCATAGCAGAGGTGCTCCAGCCCTCGGATCATCCTTGTGGCCTCCTCTGGACTCGTTCTAACTGGTCCGTTTCTTTTTTGTGTTGGGGGCTCCAGAACTGGACACAGGACTCCAGGTGGGGCCTTACGAGATTTTATAGACATCATAGCTGGAGGCTACAGTCATTAATGCAATAAATTTTATCTTTGTTGTGAAACACAAATAAGTGAAGGATTCAAAACATGACTGTCATGTCATACATATTTTTCATCCTAGGTACTTCTTTAAGCCTTACAGTATAATTAAATTGAGAATAATTTTAAGCTTCTATTCATGAAAAAGCAATTTGAAAAATTCAGATCCACACATTAAGGATATCTTGTTTTGCACGGCAATGCAATTAAGCATCTTGTATGGGCAAAATGGGAAGACCAGTGATAATTCGAAGTGCCAAGTTACAGTGAAAAAAGCCTGAACTTTAATTTTTGATTTTTCCCAGCAGCTTTTTCTTAAGGAAATAAAAAGGGAACATTTAGAAGCATGCACAATACAGAGTCTGTTTGAAATTCTGCAGGGAAATGAGAGTATGATATCCCACTAAACTGGCACTAGCTCAAATTGTGTTTCTGCAAGACTAATGAAATGAGAAATGTTGTTTCAAGCTTCATGCCATGTCAGACAACATAAAACTAAAAATGCCCTTGAGTTAATCAGAACTGTCTATTCAGCATAATTCACTAATTCCAAAAAGGCTACTGAATGGGCTGGAAATAGTGGTGTGCTGGTAGGCTTTCTATGGATAATATTACAGATTTAATTGCTGAATTAGTAGGTAACTACATAAAATCTCCACAGCTTATAAGAAAAAAAAAGCTAATTTAGCCAAAATCATATGTTTTTATTATTTTTAAGTAAAATTTATTAAGTGTTTCTTCAAGGTTTAGTAAGAATTTAGATGAAGGAAGCCATTAAGAATATCTTCTTGTCTCTCCAGAGCAGAATTTATGAAGTTACCTGCTACATACTATAAATTAAAGACACTGCAGGAGACAGATGGGAGGGGGACATGAATCTTGCATAGGAGAATATTGATGTATGTGCTGCATTCTGCATGACATACCTTAAACTATTGATTCTGTTTCAAAACCTAAGTCCTATGTGAATAAAAATTCCTTTTTTTTAATTGTAGAAGCTACCACATCTTGCTGTGAGGAGATCCTTAAATTCAGCAACAGTCCAACATAAAGGTCTCTTCTGTTAATTCCTGGGTTTTTTTTTTCTCCTTGAGTATTTCAGGTCTTAGAGGTCATTAATTCAATTGCACAGCTATATTGAATTGATGTTGGCCATGTCCATCAGGTTTCTTGTAGTGACACTTACCAGGCATTCTCCTGTGATATCATCACACAATTCTGCATGACCAAAGCATATACATGGTGCACAGACTCCACCAAAAATTGTGCCATTCACGCGCCTGTGTTGGGGCCAGCAAGACTGCAAGATAAATTAGATAAAAAGTTAAACTTTCACTTGAACAGGGAAAGGAATGAGATTTTTAAAATATTGTTGAATTTGATACTTGCACACACAAAAATATACTTTTCAATTTAATACAAACACCAGCATTTATCCAGAAAAGTTGTTCTTTCTGGTGCTGTGGCTTTGCACTGACCTTAGCCTTATTGGTAGGCATGAGATTAGAGGAAGCCTTAACTTGATCACCCTTCTGAAATGGTAAAGTAAAGCAGAGAAATGAAGAACTGCAATACGACAGCATCAAGCAAGAGGTACAGATTGAAAAATAGCCAGAAGGCAAAATACTGAAGGAAAGAGAGGAGGGAAGAAAACTCTAAAACAGCAAACGGTTTTTCTGAGAAGTTCAGCTGCAAAGAGCAATTAAAATACCATTTAGTTTTTCTTGTTTGGAGTCTAGGAAAAGGCTACACTGAAATAAAGCACAGGCTGAAGACAAAGCCATCTTTTTATTTACAAATCATGCTTCTTAAACATAAAGTATAGTAATTTTCCTTTAAGAAAGTGTTCTGACTTTTTTTTTTTTTTAATAAATTCAGATCAATATTAAATGGATGGCCAGTTTTTTCCTTAGGAAAGGTGACATCGTACAACTGTGATTCATCAGCAAAAATTCAGCTATTCCATTTCTTCCTAATAAGATGTCAAGCAGCAGTCTTCCTTACTATATATCTCACAAATGGCTTTATAGGTTTTGCAAACTATCTTTCCTCAATAAGACTGCTCATGTGATCCAAGGATTTTGCATAATATAAGAAAGTTCATGACCTTGAAAAACACCTGGCTAATACAAAAAGAAAGTTTTGTAGTGATACAACACTAAAAGTATAATTTAATAAAGAAAATCCCTTCCCCCTCACGTACACTCTCCAAAAAGGTAACAAGAAGATTCTCCTTTATAAAAGCAAAGATGATGTCCCTTTTTGTATTACTCCTGCAAAATGTGAAAGTAATTTGAAGATGAATTGAAATTATTCTTACCAAAATAATTCCAAAATGTGACATTAACCTTACTTTTCTTTCTTTTCATTCTAACAAAACCAATAAATACTAATAATTAAAATTCAGAGATATAAAATCTAGAAAAGAAAAACAGGTTAAAAGAAATTGCCCTATTTTTTTTCCTCTTTCAGTGATTTTGAAAAGAATGATCTCATGCACAGGTATACATGATATTGCAAAAATAAGGCTCCAAAATTCACTTATTCTAAGGACTTAGACACAGAACATCAACAGCAAGGCTTAGAAGAGGATTAAAAGAAAAGATCACAGATTGGGATCTTAAGAAAAGAAATTATGTAGCATTCAAGAGTCGGGAAAGTTCTTGACCATCATAGTGGTGCAAGTTAAACACAACTCTTTCCACAGTGGAAATAAAAGTGTAGATAAAAAGGGAACAAATCTGGTGTAGAAGAACAATCAGATGTGAAGATGTTGACAAATAAAAGACAGAAGTCTTTCATATGAGTAAATCCAGGCAACTATCAAAAGATAGTCCAATTGGTACTTGAAATTTAAAATATTATCTGCTTTACCTATGCTCACGCAATTCTGTGTTCATTTCTCAGATATACTAGCAAAAACATAACAATTGTATTTGACTAGAATCTAGTAGAAAATTAATTCAGAATTTGTGTAATGGAACAGTCTCATAAGAGACAGCATATTTTAAATGGGATTGTTTATCTTCTGAAGACTGACCGTGCCAAAACATTCACAGCAAGAAAATAAGTAAATAATGGTTGTTTTCAGTGCTGCAGCATCTATGCCAGGTACCACAAAAGCATTATGCAGGAAACAAACACATATATTAATTTAAATGAAAAAGATAAAATCAAACAGAAAACCTGCACAAAATCAATAAAAATGATTCTCTGCTAGGTTGAAACCAGAAGAAGCAAAGTGTTGGACAAGGCCAAAAGTATTTAGAAGAAGCAACTATGGTTGTCGAGTCTCCATCTCTGGAGATGTTCAAACTCTGCCTGGATGCAGTCCTGTGCAACCTGCTGTAGGGAACCTGCTTTGTCAGGGGGCTTGGACTAGATGATCTCCTGAGGTCCTTTCCATCCCCTGCAATTCTGTGATTCTATGAAAAAAGCCACATTTTCAATTTATCTTTCCATACTTTCTCAACTGCTAGTTTGCCTGGAAATCTAAAACTTCATGGGTACCTTTTTGTTGCTTTTCCTTGTTATAAAAAACAGAACCATCTACTCAGAACACTAAAATATTTCCCCATTTTTTTCTATCAAGCATGACTGTTCAATATATATTATATGTTGAACCTCTGCTACAAAAGTCTAATGATAAATTAATTCAGTGAATACAGGCATGGAAATTCAGACTTTTAACTGTATCATTGTTATCATAAGATAGACCAGCTTTGTCAAATGGCATTTCTGAGCTGTCCAAAATGCTCTCAAATTCAGTGAGGGGACACAGGAAAAGTGTGCTGATGCAGAAGTCTTGGGAGGAAAACCAACATACAGGTAGGGACCACAATATCATTTAGTTCAATAGGCCTTGGTAAGCACTGAGCCAGGGCAGGAATCAAAAACTGTCCATCAATACTAGTGTGCATAGAGTTTAAAAATGCAGCTATGCACTTTCTATTGTGGAATATGATCTTAAGTATATATCAAATTTCAAGGACTGTTTTGAATTGGAGAGAAGGTTTAGCATTGAAGGACACAAGAGCGGACAGAGAATTTCTGCGACATCCAGGTAGGAATTCTACCCAAGTCCTTTAGCTTCTACAACAAAAGTAGATATTGAAGCATCTGCAATCAGGGCCTTGCCAAATCCTTTATGGGAAACCACACCTAAACCTGAATTGAGAGGAAAAATGGACAAATAAAAAAAAAAGCGTGAAATACAATGACACTTCATCCAGCTTTTTTTCTTCAAATAATTGAACAGACAGATAATGGTCATACTTCAAAATTATTTCTCAGCCTAGGTAGGCAATATTCTTCTCCAGTTTTGTGGGGGGGTTTTTTTGTTGTTTTTTTTCTGTCCATACTATTTTAGAAGTGATAGGAATATCCATTAATTCCTTCAGGCCTTCTTTCTACATTAGTTTATCTAACCCTAGCAACAAGCAACCACATTTGGCATGAAACTAGACTTTAAGCCCTAAATATCACATATGAGCATGGAAGATTTTAAAGAAAAAGAGAGTTGACAAGCAAATGCCTAGAGTGCCTGTGTAAATGGCATATTGTTTGTAGTTTTGTGAAGCAGAGCATCTTGGTGTTTGAAGCTATTTCCTTAAAGGTAAAGCTTTTGAAGCATTTTTTTTAACTTTTATCTACCCCAAGCTATGCCCATGTGAACTAGTTAATCATATGTATACTTGTATGAACACACTGTGTGAACTCATGAATTTACTAGGAAAGTGGGTATTTTCTGAACGTGTGTGTATGTTATTATCTGTAACAGAACCAAACTAAAGCGAAACAATCTTCACAAGAACACACATGCATCTTCAAAGACTTCAAGGTAAATGGCAAAGCGCTGGGAAAACAAAAGAGGAAACTCAGCCACATTAACTCATATAATTTGATCCAGCTTTGTTGTGCACTGGTCAGATAACTGCCATGTTCCTTCTAAACGTAACAGTTTCATGCATTTGTAGTATCAATTGGCTGAAGAGTACAAATACTGCATTCATCATCTTTTTGTTAGGAGGAATGTCATTTCATATCTTAGAAATTAGACTGCATCGTGATACTCACCTCACATGAGGTACCATCATAACCTGGGGGACAGTCACATAACTCCACTGCAGACGCCACCTTTCTCCCAGCTGAAGTGTCGTCAGCAGATTCAATGCTAACGCTTCTTAGCCTGGATGTAACAGAAATGAAGCAGTTAAAGTAGCAAATTAGATATGTGCAGCTGGATGGAACAAACAGTATACAGTGACATTCAGTGGCTTGTTTAGGTTTTCCTTTTTAAGAATAAGGAGGTTTTCATATTAATCTATTTCTTCCTAAACTATGTATCTCTAGGCATTTTAGTACTTTTTTCCGTCATGTGAAGGAGGCTATGGTCAGACACACATTGATAAAAATACATGAACAAAGTCTCACAGCATTGTATCAGTAGATGGAAGGCTATTCCTGGTCTGCAAGCCAGAAGTGCCAACTTGCATTGCAGCTGTATATATAGCAAATTTGACACTAAGCAGTGTCTTCAACACTTATAAACTACTACTCCAGCTTTCTAAAATATTACATTACGAAGTTTGGGTTGTAGGTTATTTTTATTTTGGAGATTTGACCTCTGAAAAATACTTCAGCTTTGTCCAGCAGGATATAAGTATTGTGTATATGAAAGAAAAAAGAAAATCTTCTACCATATACCTTATGATATGGTATATGGTATATACCTTAGTTTCCCCAGTGACAGAGAAGACAGAGTTGGAGAATTTTCTGTTCCAAGCACCCTTAAAAAATAAATGCTAGATGCTGGCTAAACCATTGTTCAGCCAAACACTGAACACAATTTTTAGTTAAAAAACCATGTAAGTATGATGAGAGAGACAACAAAAGTCTTTTGATAATCTTACAGGTAGTACACAAAAGAGATTTAGTTTACCTCAACAGTATCCATTCAGGGAAAGAAACTGGGATTTGAGGATTTAACTCTTAGGAGAATTCAGAAGGAACACTAAGGCACTATAGAGGCTCAATCACTTCTGTTTTCACCCAGCAATATTAATAAGAGTGCTTGATTACTAGAGCTACCTGAAAAGCTTCTTCTGAAGTCTTTTTCAGCAGAAAATACCTTTCTATCATGACACACATTTTCTTACAAAATAATCAGTTTTCTTTGGAAAACATAAAACAAACTTTTTTTCCTCCATATTAAGGCATTTATCTTTTGGTTGCCAAAAAATCCTGTTTTTTCGCAATTATTTGGGTGACCTTGGCTAAGAAAACATCCAAGAAAAATATTTTGCTGTTACTGCAGCAGTTGGAGGAAAAGTTTAAGACAGGATATTTTTCCACTCAATTTTATGACTACTCTCAATAAGATAGACATGAAAGGTAAGGGGAAAAAAGGAAGATTTCTGAAATTAGGATGGGAGCTTCAGAAAAATACAAGTTATACCATCACTGGGGATATGACTGGACTGTGGAGGGACTATCATTGCGGATTATGAAGTTAGAAACTTTAATCTAATTTGGTGATACTAGAATCTCTGTACAAGGTTCTTGAAACTATTTTAAGAGAAGGATACACGTTCATATCCAAATCTTCAGTGAGATTTCTCTCACTTTTCAATATTTCCCCTTTACCCCATTGCTGCATGCTTATTTTGCAATCATTTTGAATTTTGCTTACTGTAAGATAACCAATATCTAGGATGTTAGGTATCAAATGATGATGACTTTAACAGTAAAAAAATCTAACAACTTAAGGAGAAAAATCTAGAAATGAAGAAACAAATTACTAGTAATAGGCAAAGTTTTATTTATCCTTTGAACTACAGCTAACTCCCTTTCAGCACAGAACTTGGAACAAAGAGAAGCACATACACACAGAAACAATCCGCCTTGCATTATCCCACATTTGTATTCACTGGATTGTTCCAATTTTCACTACATTCTGCTGTTTGCTAAATGAGATTTTAATGTGTTTAACAGTTTTTAGCATTAACAGTTACTCAGTGAAAAAACTTGCAGTGATTTTTTTTTTCTCCCATTTTTATGTTGCAATTTTGATTCCTTGATACCATTCTGCATTCATTAAAATCCATAATACTGGCAGTAATGGGACACTGGATCCTGGAGATGCATGAACAATTTGAGATTCGACATCGAGACCAAATATTTAAGCTGACTGTTACTGTCAGCAGGCAACTGTTGAGTTCTAAAAACAAACAAGATTAAAAGGGAAGGGGGCGTTTCAGGCAGTATCAGCATAGTTTACTGTCTGCTATGCCAGGCATCTGAATCACATCAGCTACATAAGGCACATGAAGTACTGACCCAATCATTGCTCATTTGTCTTGAAGCCAATTCTGCACATGGAAGAAAACCCTCAGCTTTTCCCTCCCTCTTTCTCCTTGCGTCTAGCACTAATTCTGTATGTGGTTGCAAGCAATCCATTATCTTTAGCACCACAATTTCCAAAGCCCATCTGAATGTCTACATCATTTACAATCGGTGGCCACTCTGAATATTAAAACTGAAGAAACAGTGCTATTAAACTTTCTTTAAAGCACAATCTAACAGTATTAGATTAAAAAAAAAAATGATAAAAGAGTCTTTTCATGGCCTGTTGCTTCTATCACAGATGGACTTAACTGCAACAGTTTGGAAGATCTCTCAAGCTAGACCAGGATCTCAATTTAAACCCATTCACCTGAATGAAAGCCCACTCATTCGAGGAAGCTTCCTAATTACGCCATACAGCTCGAACAACATTCTAAGCTTAAAACTACCCCCAAACTGTTCTCAAAAACGTGCTCAAGTAAAACTCATCGTTACTGCATTAATATTGTATAGTAACTACTTGAAAGTGCTACTGATTAACTAATATTCCTAGTAGGTTAGACTAAACAAGGGTGAAAAATATAATCTTTAAGTTAAAACTCTTGCTAACTGAAGACAACTCTATTGAATTTTTAAGTCTTTTTCTACATGACTGCAAGAAAGTTGCTTAATCTTACAATGCCTACATTCTGGCCTCTTCTCAAGCACAGATTATAATACACCCTTATAAATCCTTACACATGTGGTGCCATTATCCCTTTGAAAACTTTTAGTATTTAAACGAACAGGTTGCTTAACATAGCAATCTCTAATTAGCATGTTGCATAATTCTTTGGTTGCTTTGAGGCAGAAATTGTAATTCATGAAGGATTTAATAACCCTGTAACATTTCTGTCTCTCTGCCAGACCCTCTTTACTCTCTCAGAGGAATATCCATCTGTCCACCACACATATACGTTTAAAAGACAATTAAAACCTCTTAGTTCATATCTACTTAAATATTAAGGCTTAGGTCTAACTATTTCTTAGGTAAAAATGTCTTCCTTTGAAGCCCATCAACAGTAGTCCTTAACCATCCCAAGATATCACAAAGCATATCCTCTTCATTGGGTCTGGATATTTTCCTTGTAGGACGAAAGGGGTAGACTATGAAGAAAACAGGTGTTTTGCATGATCCTATTGTTACGAGCACAGCTTTGCACCTAGTATGTTTTAGCATGAGTGAAAGTCAAAGAGACTATAAAAAGAAGTCTAAACTGAGGCATGCCCTGAAAATCAACAGTATGCTTACAACAACAGCTCATAAGCTGGGCCAGATGACATAGATGTTGTTGCTGCTACCTCAAGTGACTGGGAGCATGCACTGTTGTAAGATTTAAATCGTCTCAGTGCATCCCACCCTGATGGGTAAAACTATGATTCTTCTAGTTAAATCAGAGAAGAAAAAATAAATTAATTTAATTGTGATTGGAATTTCACACCCTCTCTTCTGTCACGCTAAACAGCGATGAGCACCCTGACAGAGCTTAATTAAGTGTGTTTACTTTAGAGCAAACTATTTTCAGACTTCTGGATATGCTGATGGTAATCACAGTAACATAGTAACCATTGCATTCCTCTCTGGTAAGAGACATCCTAAGGACAGCTAGAGATGTACCACTAATATAAAATCATTTTTAGCAAAACTTTACTTTTCAAAATTACTTCAGTCCCTTCCCCTAACCCCCTTTGAAATCACTGTCTTAAGGGACCAGCCTTCCTAACTATAATGTCGCTACATCTAGAAGACGGTGGTTCCTAACCTTCAAAGCATAAATTACATGTTTGTCCCAGAGCTCTTCTTGAAGAATATTTGCAAGACATGTTTTCGGAAAGTTATTTATAACACACCACTACAACGTTTCAAAGGCTGAATATGAACAAGACTACAAAACAGCAAGGCACCACACATGGCCAAATGGCTAAAGCAGTAATCTGGGATACAGGTGGTGATGCGCAGTCTTCCAAGTGTGCCACTGACAGGTCTGCCACTTACAGGGCACAAACTATAGACTGTGCCAGTTCCACATGTGAGTGCTCACCCGAGCTCTGTGTTGTCACTCAGGGGGGATCTGATTCATCCCTTTCCCACTGTTCCACAGTAGAGGCAAGAAGGACCAAGTTCATGTTCAGTAGTGCACTTTCTTCACAGATTTTAACTGCCCAGACAAAGCATTCTTTGTAGGAAAGCTCCCCTTCTCATTCTAGTGCAAATGTCAGTACACAAATGTATGTAAATCACTGATAGCTGAAGTTTGCATTTCCCAGAATACTTAGTAAGACCTTTGGCCCAAAGGCAATCATACATACCTCCTTTAAAACAGCATAGCATCAAAGCTCCTATTGTTCACCCCAAAATTGCTCCTGCACTCTTTTAGTTCGGAAAATTCTGGCTCATTTTTTTATTATTTTATTTTATTTGAATGAGAATGGAGTGGAGGAACAGCACTCACTCAGCTCCCACTAGTCTCAGCTGTAAACTATGGATTAACAGCTTCTCATGGTGTCTGCTCATAGTGCATAAGAGATGAGCTCTGGCTTGATGGTTTGACTCTCCTCTAACATCAGGGTGGAAACGTGATGAGCCATGAAAGGTTTTCAAAGTGGATGCTAGGAGATGCAAGACTGATGACCGAATGAGCAAATTAGTAAACAGTTTGGCTCAAACTCAAGTTAGTTATGATTCACAGAGAGGCAATACATACTAGTTAACCACAGAAAGAGAAAGTGATTGAAGAAAGATTCTTTTGTAGGGAAAAAGAAACCTCAAATCAGAAAAATGCATGCTGCTGAGACAACCTGCCTTTCAATTTAGGATATATTTTAATTACCTAAGTATTCGAATAATGGTTGGATTGCTTAAGAAATTTCACAGTAGCAAAAACTGTATCTATGCTCTCAGCAAATAATTACTAAAGTGCTATCAGCTTCCTCCATTCCAGACTGGTTTATACCACTGAATCAAGTGATTTGTAGTTTAGAGAACATTTTAGGCTTCATGCCTTGTGAGTGGAAAACTACTGTGCAGTCAGTTCCATTCCACTGCAAATTTAAAAAATATTATTTATAACACCTGACTATTAATGTATAGACAGAGTGCAATCTCACAGGATGAGGAGAGAAACTGTCTTCTAGCCCACCTGGAGTATTTGCTCATGCACTTATAAAAATTTTAAATGCAAGATGAGCAGGCACTGAGATAGAACAACTGTGTCATATCATATAACGTGTCTTTCATTTTATGAGAAGACTCAGACGAGTTCACATGAAATCAGTGGTTTTAAGCAGTCCAGGCAGCAACCTGACATAAATAAAGAGAAAGGCTTTGGGATTAGGCAGTTCTGTGTGTGGTACTGATTAAAAACATAGAAAACTCGCCTTGAGCCACTTTTCCAGCTTAGAGACTTACGATATTATTCTCTGGTCTACTGTTAATGTGGCCCTATATGCTCATTAAATGGAGAAAACAATATATGATCAATATATCATCTGTTATTTCAACATGTCATTACTGCACTCCATGATTTACTGTATACATGGGAATTACAGTGTTCATAAACTAAACATATTTATAGCACTGTCATTCATGCCTTAATAGTCCATGTGATTTCATTTTCTTACAAGGCTGCTTCTTTCTTTTGCCTCTCCTCCTCCTGCCTACCCAAAATGAAAAAAATACTAACAACTGTTTGAAAGTGTAAATGAATGCTATGGATTTCATTATAACAAATCAATATGTTTTAAATTACATCAACTTAGTTCACTGAAGAAGGAAAACATTTTGAGAAGCTGCCTGTAGCAAATGGACACTTTTCCCACATTCACCTGTAGATGGCATTCATCCCATAGCTGTATGTTGCTCTTATGAGGATCCTCTTCACATTTGCAAGGATAGTCATGAACTCCCTTCTGCTGACTGGAACATCAGTGCCATGCACAGAGAAAGATTCTGGTTTCAGCACGATTTCTTCAGTGTGCTCTTCAGAAGGCTGCAGGTGAATCCCTGCTTTAGGAGTGCTGATTCTCAAGTTACCTCCCTAGAAAGAGCCATGAGAGAGAGACATTTAAATATGAAAAAAGTCAGGGAAAAAGCTCTATCTGTAGCCAGTTGGGGTAAAGGACTTAATAATAGATTTTACAAGACTAACAAATATCAGGAATAACATTCACCTTTCATAACCCTGAAATGGGCTTGCCTGATGAAGTTGAAAGTCAGTACAAAAGAAAGTTTAGGTTATTCAGCTAAAACCTAGTGTCATGGCTTTGCACAGGGAAAAGCAATTAAAAATCCATACAGTGCCAAGCTGCACGAGAACAGGTCTGCTGAAAGAATGTGAAAGTGTTACCTCACACAACCAATTTTTTAAATTTCTTTATTCTTTATAGTTTTGTTAGCTACTGCAATATTGCCAGAGGCTCCTTGAGATACCAAAGATTTTAGTTCTCTAAATGTGTCCATTTTCTGTTATTATAAATTAGCTGAAAGTACATGCACCCTGCTGTTTTGTGTCCTCAACCACTAGGCTTCACACCGAACATCTGAAGAAGTAGGCTTTTTTTTTTTTTTTTGTGGCTGAAAATTACAATCACTTTACCTCTATGATGACATCAGATTGAACCATCAATTGAAATGTCTCTTCTTCCTCTGTGAAGTCATAGGAAACTGTAAATTTCAGAAGTCCTCCCGCAGCTGCTACCTGTAGAGAAAAAAAACAAAACAAAGCAAAACGAAAAAATGCAATCAAATGAATGAAAACAGGCTTTAAACATTTGCAGGCAGTTTTCTCCAGTGTCAGTATTCCCAGAAATAGACTCCTAGTGTTGCAAAACCATATGCAGATACCTGGGGATTACAGCTCTATGGACCATTCCCTTCTTGCTCAACCATCCAGAAATTAAGAGTAGACGTTTTAATTTTTCTTCATTCCTGTCAAAAGCTGCTAATTCCTTAAACACAGGGACTAACAAAGTAATCAGAAACAGATAGGAAATCTATGCAAATTTTGACTTGATACTGACATTAGGTTTTCAGTGTATTTCAGATATATAGTCCTCATTTAGACTGAGCCTCTACATCAGAAGACTTAGCAACCTTTAGAAAAATATTTTTCACTGAATTTTGAATACAAGGGCGATACAGAAGTTGGGCACCTGTGAGATCCCTTCTTTTTGACGTTGTTCTCTGTATCAGTCAAAGATTCAGAGTTTCGTCTCAAGGACTGTCATCCAAGGCCATATCAACACCAAAGAGAACAGAGCATAAAACTTGGCCTTGCTGGTGACAAAGGCATGTATTGTTGAGACCAGAATAGCTGACTAAAAATGTCAAGGAAGTTCCACAGAATTTCCTTTATCTCTCCCACCTGTTTTTAGATTAATACATCAAATATTTCTTTCCAACTGAGAAGGCAGAATCTACGTGTTCAAGAAAAGTCACAGACTCTTCAAGAAATGCAAGTATAGGAGAGAGAAAGCACAGCTATCTTAATTCTAAGCCACCAACTTTCTGGAGGATAGTTAATTTTTTTGGTTGCTCACAGTTAACTGTACTTTTACTATTATGTTACATGTTGTTAAAGGATATAACCAGAGAGCAGACAAGACTGGTTATGACATCCTGACAGTTGCAAAAACTGGGTCAGCCAAAACCCTCTAAAGCAGGAGAGATGGCTCCTTTCCTGTGAATAAATGGCCATGCTCAACAGGAGGAAAGCTGGAGGGTAGAAGAAGCACTCAGTACCACCTTGTGTAAACCATGCTTTGATACCATGCTTGTCACACTAAAATCAGTTTTAAATTAAGACAAGTGACAGTAAACCAGAAAGATTTACAACACTGAAAAAAAAGCATTGCTACAAATATTTGCAAAGCCATAGATGAGGAAAGACTGCGCCTCTTCATATGGAAATCAAATTCTAGAAGTCTTTACCTTCCTCCACTTACTCTGCTGTCAATGCTTTTCTGAGGCAAACTGTCAGGATCTTTCCTGCTAATGTCATTTCTTATGCAGCTTTCATAACCCATCTTACCCTTGAATCATTTGGTGATTCACACTTTCCCTCTCCAATGTCCCTTGTGACTCCGCTTGTAAAGTTTTAGCACTTACTCCACTACACTAGAGGCTGCCCCGTTTCTTCTTAACATCTGCTAAATATAACTTCAGAAGACCAGGAGCTACCTCCACTAAACAGGGTGCTGTTTACAATCCCTTATCTCATCAAGAAGTAAAATGCTCTTCTGTCAGCTAGAAAGAGATTCAGTTTGTGATTAAAGCATCTAAAGATAGTTGCCTGTTTGTGAATTAGATGTCCATGACCCTTTTGAGTGGAAGCCAGATGGAACATACTGGGCCATCTAATATGGCACTATGTGGCTATGTGTAGACAACAGAAAGAAGTCCTTTATATAGTCAAAGGAATCCTGAAAGTGACTAGTCTATGGTTTCCCCACTGACAGATGACTTTCAAATCACTTCACTTTGTATTTCTATTTAAAAAATAACTTGAAAGACTAAAAATACATTTCAAAAATAAGTACAGTATTACACACTAAATGTATTATTGAAATAAAACATATACACCTTGCTCATTTGTTTAGTAGTAAAATCTATATCAGAATGGATTTGGATCAGAGAGGGTTTGATCTCAGGACTAATCCAAGAGAACATGACACCCTCAAATCAAAAATATCCTACTGCATTAAACTAGGTTTAGACCAATACTCATACAACACCAGACTCTAGAAATGAGCAAAATAAAGGGCACCAACAAACAGCAAGAAGTAGACAATCTTTTCCCCCTTCACTGTTAGTGGTTCTAGCACAAGTATAGTCACTGACATGTTGTATTAGAGAGAGAGGTATTACAGAGAGAATTAATATTTTTATTAGATCAATATAGCTGCAATACAGCTATAGAAAGGTGGCATGCTTTTAGAAACACGAACCCTGCTTGCTATTACTTTATTGTATACACAGACATAAAATTAGAACTATACCAAGTGAACAAATGCTACCAGAAAAAGAAAAAAAAAATTTAAAAAACTTACAAACATGAACAGGCAGAACATTTTAGTGGAGAGAGCTAATACACATACCACTAAATACAAAACCAAGGAGTCCCACAGGAAGCTGCTGATAGTAACTCAAGGTTCTAAAAGATAATAATGTTGTCTTATTCCACAGGACATCCCCAAAACAAATAAAAACACCATTTGTTTCCCGATATAACTGTGAACATTCTTTGGCTTGCTGTCAGGGTTATGAGAAATGACATAGATGCTCACTCAGTCTTCCAGTGGCTCTGGCATATTCCTGGTGGCAATACCTACCACTAGACACAGTGCCTGAAGTTAATGAAATCGTATTATATACTGTTTATCATGCCCAGCTTGCTTTCCTGAATAATAGAGCTGCAATAAAATGTTGACATTTATTTGGACTCTTTCAACTTCACAAACTCTCTAGGTACATGTTTATTTTATGGCACAGATTTCACGAAATATAGAGATCTGCCACCAGAACATCAGCACTAACTACCTGAAGGAAATCCTTTTAAAAACAAAAAAAGTTTGGTCCCAGTTTATTAGTGGTAACCTATTTAGTCCATAACTGAGTGGCACCTATGCAGTGGTGATATGATTTGACAAGGCACAGACAATGTACCATCTTAACCAATGGCTAAGTGTTTATCTGTTCTTCTAGCCAGTCCACTCAATGAAGAAGGGAATGGACAAAAGGCTGCTTTTCCTAACGTAATTTACTTACGTTTATGGAAATATTCCATTGTTAACCCAGCTCTCATCTGGATTATTATCTTCTTTATGAAAAGGTACCAGCTGTAAATTTATGATATTTAACTGGGGTTTGCTGATCCAGTCTTCGTGCTGGTTGTAGAGTGAGGGAAGGCAGGGACTAGAAAGGAATTCCAATAGAACCATTACCAAGAAAACATCAAACTTTTACTCATTTAGTAATAGCTCTCAGTAAAAATTGCATATTTTAGTTCTACTCAAGAACCAATTAGAGACTAAACAGACTCTTCTCTCTTAGACAGACTTTAATTTAGATAGGATATAAAAGGTTTTCTAAGGCATTATAGTAATATTTCAGATAAAGCAGGGAGCAGAATAATCCTCTTCCATTTGAATGACAGTATAGTTCTGGTTAGCTTTAAAAAAATGCCGGTTTTCTTCATAGGAAAGTTATTTTTTTTCCCCTGAAAAAACAGGCTGTTTCCCTCAACTCTCTACCACCTAGAGTTCCCCCAACTCTGTCCCTGCTAATTCAGAATCTTACAGTTTCCCTGCTTAAGTACACTCAAAATTCTTCTATATAAATTGTATATATTGATGCTACATTCTACTTAAATTCACTTATTCAGAATACTGCTCCAGAGAAGTTAAAGGAACAAGGAAGGAATAAGCTTATATACAGTAGCCTTACTACTGTATTGCTTGGTACAGTTGCTTTCCGTGAGTGTTTTCCTACAACACTGAACCACTCAAAGAGGAAACTGAGCATTTCAAACTATGCATTGTCACCTCTAGTTTCTTGAAACAGACCACAAGTCACACTATAAGATTTCCAAGTCATTATTTTCTGGAATTTTATTGAGCATGTTATGATATAACATCTTTATTTTTTAGTATTTCCTCTGCTGATCCTATATAAAGGCAGACTTGAATCAAAAATAAAGGAGATTTCTTCGATGTAGGCACTCAATTAATCACAAAATGTTCTCCAATACCTAAGCTATATGCTAAGAAATCAAAGAGCAAGATATAAAGCATAGCAGTGAGAAAGCATTTATTTGCTCTACCTCAAGTGACCTTCATGGGAAATGAAAAGAAAAATCCTGAAAAACTCATTATGTAAGATCTTCTTCCCTCATACATTGGATAATGGAACAACACATTCATAATAAATCTGAATATTTTAAAAATTCCCAGCAATGAAAGAACCATCAAATCTGTGGCTTTAATTTTCATTTTTAATTAAATCAGTACGTGAAGGGGCCTACAGGAAGGCTGGGGAGGGACTTTTTACATGGGCAGGTAGTGATAGGACAAGGGGCAATGGCTTTAAACTGGAAGAGGGCAGGTTCAGATTAGATATAAGGAAGAAATTCTTCACTGTGAGGGTGGTGAGACACTGGCACACGTTGCCCAGGGAGATTGTGGATGCCCCCTCCCTGGAAGTGTTCAAGGGCAGGCTGGATGAGGCTTTGAGCAACCTGGTCTAGTGGAAGGTGTCCCTGCTCATGGCAGCGGGGTTGGAATGGATGATCTTTAAGGTCTCTTTCTCCTTGGATGAACTAGACTGCATTCTTTTGAAGCAAAGAAAAATTAGATGGCTAAATAAAATGTAAAAACTCATTGTGTTTAATACATAATAGTGAAACATCCAATGATATTGAACTCTAAAGGGAAAAATGTAATAAATCTCAGTTCCTAAGGAAGGTGGGAACTGAAGGACATCAGCTCTCCTTTGAGCTGTGTGCTGCCACTCCTTCTTATGTTAAGTAGTTGATCTTTCTGAACTTAACACTGAAAAAATTAATAGAATTAGTGACATATTAAAAAATTTATACAATAAGATTATGTGCTGTTTCCTGAAATGTCTTTATGAATGTAGACATTTACTCTACAAATTTTCAAATCTCTATCATCATTCCCAGTGGTCATTCCCTCTCACTGGGGAAGAGAAACAGAACTATTTGGCCAACCATTCCCAAAGTCTAAAATCCACTTTGCTAATGATAAGCCTTTACAAAATTCAGACTGTATCATTATTTTTTTATAGTTACTTGACCATAAAAACCGTAGCATATAACCTTAGTATGGTTACTCACTTTCTTCTTCCTCCTTTGCTTTCTCTATGATCAAAGTCCTTCTGTGACTGTGCCTTCCCAACCATTGCTCCCCAAGCTGCTGTAACAAGATCAAGGATTCAAAACTATAAAGCAGGGAGTATATTCTTCCACTAGTGATGTGGTAACTGTAATTTATGTACAGGTAATGCCTATGCCTGTTACTGTAGTGGCAAGTAAATCTCAGTCTTTGGAAGTCTCCCAGTTTGGCAAAAATGGGAGACTGTGAAGGCTGTGCTGCCATCCAGAGAGACCTGGACAGGCTGAGAACTGGGCAGGGAAAAACTTGATGAAATATAATAAGGGCAAGTGTAGGGTGTCACACCTGGGCAGGAACAACCCCAGGTTCCAGTATAGGTTGGGAAATGATCTCCTAGAGAGCAGTGTAGGGGAAAGGGATCTGGGAGTCCTGGTGGACAGCAGGATGACCATGAGCCAGCACTGTGCTCTTGTGGCCAGGAAGGCCAATGGCATCCTGGGGTGCATTAGAAGGGGTGTGGTTAGTAGGTCAAGAGAGGTTCTCCTTCCCCTTTACTCTGCCCTAGTGAGGCCACATCTGGAATATTGTGTCCAGTTCTGGGCCCCACAGTTCAAGAAGGACAGGAAACTGCTTGAGAGAGTCCAGTGCAGAGCCACCAAGATGATTAAGGGAGTGGAGCATCTCCCTTATGAGGAAAGGCTGAGGGAGCTGGGCCTCTTTAGCTTGGAGGAAAGGAGACATGAAGGGTGACCTCATTAATGTTTTTAAATATTTGAAGGATGAGTGTCAGGAGGATGGGGCCAGGCTCTTCGCAGTGATGACCAATGATAGGACAAGGGGTAATGGGTGTAAGTTGGAACACAGGAGGTGCCGCTTAAATTTGAGAAGGAACTTCTTTACTGTGAGAGTAACAGAGCACTGGAACAGGCTGCCCAGGGAGGTTGTGGAGTCTCCTTCTCTGGAGACATTCAAGACCCACCTGGACGCCTTCCTGTGTGAACTCATCTAGGTGTTCCTGCTCCGGCAGCGGGATTGGACTAGATGATCTTTCAAGGTCCCTTCCAATCCCTAATATTCTGTGATTCTGTGAAAAATATGCCAGAAGCTGTGACATTGTAGTATAATATGTCAGGCACTCGTTACAGAGGGATATTTTTAAAAATTAACTTTGCGTGTAACCAAAATTGGAGACATTTTTCCCTGACTGAATACAGTTGAACTGAAGAGGAGAAAAAAAAAACAGCTGATACAAACTCACCAGCTGCTAACCAGTTTTTTGCAACAGCTGCTCTGATCTTTATAAGCATCAATTTAGCAGGGCCAGAGTCACTGAAGGGTGAAGGTCTGGATAAAAATAACACTTTTTCTTTAACTGTGAAGATGTTTCAGACTACTAGCGATACTGAAGTCAAACTCACTATTTAAGCATCAACTCTGAGACATGTTTCTAAATAATATATCTTTATCAAATGTTTTAAATAAAAAATGTTTATGGCTGGTCTTGTAGCTGTCAACAACCTCATAACTGAAAGTAATTCTTAATTTTACTGATTAGATGTTCACCTCCCAGTTCCATGGGCTTTGCTTCCAAAGGGACAAACCATAATTACAGTAGACATACCAATAAATGCCTTTCTGTAATATTAGAATGAAATACTAACTAGAACATTTATGTCAATGTTCAGTTCCATTAAGACACAAGAACCAACCCTTACCCTCCCATCTCTGTCTGTACTCCTTCATGAATATTTTAACAAGAAAAATAATTTGCATAATTTTGCGAAACTAAAAAAGCTCATATTTCCATGGCAACAAAATCCCAGCACGCAAGTATTATTAAAAACAAGAATGCAGGCCTATAAAACAAGAGCAACTGTTCAAGTCTAAATTAAAATCTGTTCTTAGTAAAAGTATTTCCCTCAGCCTTGCTATTGCATTTAGGGGTGATCAATATTTGCATCCAGTATTGTTGAGGACATCCCACTGTGTGATGATCTTAAATCAAAAGGCACGAATACTTCCTCAAGTGTTGACTTGCTACTGAAAAAGCTTAAATAGTATAATTACCAACAAGAAATATTCAAATTCTATTTCTTTGTTAGTACAGTTCCCCAGGTTAGCCTGTAAGTATTCTCGATCTTAGGCTTTCTTTTGTTTCCCTGTTTGTAAAGCACCAAGCAAAATAGCTCAGGAATGTTATTTCTAAACTTTGCCACAACAGAAAATGAAAAAAATCCTTAACTTCTAGCCTGCCCAAAGTGATTTTCCTTCTACTTAACTGTTTTGCAACATTACTATGGACAATATTGTACCACTATGATGGTTGCACAAGTAATTCAAAGCTAAGTATGACATAACTAGCACTTTGGGATCCTTTACAAAACTGAAACATATCATAATGTTTCAAGCATGAAAGAGTTGTGCAACTGCAGTATCTGTTGTGTAAAATTATTCTGATGGAAAGGATATACTGTTTTTAATATCTGTCAGTGTTTTTAACTTTTAAAGTGGGAGATTTTGAATGAAATAGCATGTAACTACCTCAATACTTTGAAGAAAAATCCTTTTCTAACAAAAATGCAAGGATATGCAAAGCCCAAATCTCTATTCTTCAGAGGTGGCTTATCTTTTGATAAAATAGATGCAACAATAATATATTCTTATTTAGTACTTTACCGCATATCATGGAGACCTCTAAGAATCACATACATATCAAAATAAAAGCAGTAAAAATAAACATTTGAGTATTAAACAAAGATACAGATCTACATAAACGTGTCTCTGTACTATAATTCACTGACATTAATAATTTTTAAAAACCTCCTTGCATTTTGATTTCATTTTTTCAGGGCAAGGGAAAACAAAGCAGTGAATCAGAACCACTGCGATTTTTCCTCTATTTCAGTCATCATAAACCATGTTTTGAATTACTTTGCCTCTGGATTTGCATTTGCCAATGCTTTTTCATGATTAAATTCATGGCAACTTTCCTGGCTTGTTAGTTTTGCAGCCTTTCTTCTACTAACCTTATTCACGACAAGCTAACAGGGTTTTGAAAAATATCTATGTTTTCTTTTAGAGGAAGAAACTTGTGTTTTATGTTGGTTGAAATGCATACTAGTTAAGAATAACTAATTATATGTATCCATTACTCAAAACCTGAATTTTAATACTTTTTTTACTCCAGGAAAAAAGACCTTACAGAACAGTATAGACAGCACTTAATATGCTATAAGACAGATTTTTTTTTTAAATCAATGAAAAAGAAATCTCTTATTCCATTCTTTATTGTATCCAAGAAAGCAATTCTGCAGTTGTTGTCCCCACCACAGTAATCCACAGACGATTCTTACCCAAGGCAATGCACTCATATATGAACACTGCTTGTGCACAGACACACACACACACTATGTTTATGCATATGCACACACAGTGAAAACAAAACTTGATATGCAATCAACTTTGAAAACTACAAAACTGTGCTGCTATTTAAAAAGGTAAGAAAAAAAATGTTTGTTTCAAAATAATCTTAAAGAAAGGGTCCTATCTGAAAATATTTGCAGGTAATTTTTTTTTTTTTCTTAAAGTTCGAAGTCTTTCTTTCTGAGGTATGATCTATGAAAAAAAACCTGTATTTCTTCTTGGAAGGCTGGAGGGAGGGTGAGAAAGGAGAAATGCCGTATCTTTATAAGGCTTCCGTAAGATAATTTATTCTTTCAACTTCAATTTGCTTTAATAGGAGCTGACAAAAAAAATCCTTTAGTCATTATTAAGACAATCTAACTCTACAAACTCTGTGGTTTCTGCATTCATGTGTGTTATTTTAATATTTTTTTTATTTCCTTAAAGGAAAAACATAATAAATATATGTTCTCTATAAATTATCCTGATTAGAAAAATTACATTATTTTACAGCAAGACAATACAGGTTGCACTTCCTCTTACCATTTGTTCCTACAGGTGCAGAGCCTTCTGTTTACAGACTTGAAGCAATATCTTTTCTACCAATTTTAATTTACATACCTTATATTTTATTGGAAAAAAAAGGACCCTTATACTGATGAATTACTTCTGCTTTAAAGGGAGAATGATGGAGAAAATTTGCTTTGGATGAAAAAGGGCAAGTATACTGTCCAAGGATTAAATGTGCTGAAAGAATCAACATCTTACACTGGCATAAGCTCTATGCAAGTCACATACTGAGTCCCATTTGAAGGATTCATCATCAAAAAACATTGTAGTTCCATGAGGTATGTTAACATAGAGAGTGTGATTAATATAACATGAATTTGAATTCACTCAGGTAGGGAAAAGTTCTACGGAGATTAAATGTTCTCAGGCCTGTCAGCTTCATACACTTAATCATGTGGATATTTTGCAATTTTTTTTACTGGAAGTGCTATGTGGATTTAAGTGAAAGTCACATATTTCGAAGCAAGCCTCCTATTCTCTTCAACAATTCACCTTACAAAATGTCAGGAATTCCTTTACCTTCAGTGACAGAATATACTGCACAACAAATCGAGCATGAAACTATGTGATAGTATTGTCCTATATACACCTTATTTTGATCTTCTCAAAATATCAGGGGCACATAAAAAGTAATACAACCCTCATAACTTAGAGGAGAATAAATACATGAAGTCTAGTTATCCAAAATTATATTCAATATGATTATAATGAATGTACAAGATGAATATAGAATAAGTATTTACACAGATCAATGAAAAAAAAAGTGAAAAAAATATTTCTACTGAAAATTATCTTCTGCACATCCATGTTAGCCATCTAACTCAATACTGTGTCTTTAGTACCTTTCCAGATGATATACTTGACCATACTAGCTAAAACAGATCCCTTCAATTTGCTTTCTCTATGAATGCAGACACTTTTGAATTTTATAGGGACTTTATAAAGAAATTCCTTGCCTTCTAGTACATGGGCACTGAGTATGTTATATCTGGTTGCTGTTATTATAGGTGTGGATACGTGTTATCTTTGATAATTGGCAGCTTCCTTCTCAGACAGTGACTTCTTGAAAAGGTTTATTTAAAACTTCACTATTTCTGAGTATGAAAGAGGGAAAGATAGATCCATCATCTTTCAGACAACTCCCTGTCCCAAATTCATATCTGCTTGGACTAAAAAATTATTAGGATGCAGAAAAGACCATTGGCATAATTAGAAGAAAAAAAATGTACACAGAGATCGTCAAAGAGCAACCAAGTTAAAGGAGGGAGATCAAGATGTTTCAACAGACCACTAATCAAAAATCAAAAGTGATGGACTGCAATTCTTTTCTTGACTCTACCTAAAAGCAAGAACACTTTTTCCATAGCTATTTTAATGATGCTCAGCTAGCAGAGATTAGCTAAAGATGATCAACTGAGGTGTTAATAAGGAAGGATGAATTCCACCAAAGTGAGTCTGGATATGGTGCCTGATCTCAAAAGCCTGGTGCTCTTAAAACTACCAATTGGAATACTGAGACTGAAGGTACTCTAACTTTGTGAGAATTTGTGGTGGGCTGAAATTGGCTGGCTGTCAGGTGCCCACCAAGCCACTGTTTCATTGCCCCTAATCAGTAGGATAGGGGAAGAGAATAAAATGAAAAAGCTCATGGGTTGAGATAATGATGAGAAGATCGCTCACCAATTACCATCATGGGAAAAACTAACTTGGGGAAGATTCATTTATTGACAAGTAAAAATAGAGGCTAGTGAGACACAAAAACAAAAGTAAAACCACCCTTTCCCCATCCTCCCCTTCTTCCCACGCTCAACTTCACTCCTGACTCTTCTACCTCCTCCCAACAAGCAGTGCATGGGGAATGAGAATTGCGGTATATCCATGTAGTAATTTGAAAGTAATAGGGATCCTGTAGTTAATTTCCCAGTTCTTCCTGTTTTTTCTTTAAGTCTTACTCTTCTTTGGGCTACCTCCAGTTGACAATAGAGTCCCAGACACACCAATACCTTTTAATGAAGACCAAAGATCCTTTATAAAGTTGGAACTGCAACAGTGTCTTTTGTAAAGAGAAAAGGTGAGACAGAACATTAAAACAGAGTTTGACATACCAACACTCTCACCTTGAGAGAAGGGAAGAATGAGTGTGTGTGTATGTGCATGCATGTAAATATATGTATTTTTGTGCATACAGTGAGCACAGTTATGCTTGAGATACTCTCCACAGAGAAGATAAATGGACTCTAAAATCAGGTACTTCAGAATCTCTCTGAAAATACCCCAGTAAAAATTCTCTTATGTGAATTTTCTCAATAAGAAAGCACTCCCTACTCTAATGTCAGGATAAACATATTTAAAGTGTAATAGCTATAATACTCAAATAATGAAGTTTTATTTAGAAAAAGCATATAAGTCAGTTTATGCTAGCTACCCATTTCCCTTGGCATAAGCTCAGTTTCTAGCAACTGATTAATTAATGTTTCCTCACTTATATCCTTGGAGAACAGAGAATGACAGTATCTATGTGCACCAGAGATCAGAAAAATGGTGAAATCATTCTGAGTTTCGGTGTTATAAGCAGCTGTTTGAAGAATAACTGTAATTTTGCCACCCCAAGTAAAGTCTCAGTATAGACTTTCATCACATGCTCTAGGATCTTCAAAGCTAAATAACAGCATGTGAGTCTTGAATCTAATAAAATCTAGGAATTTTTATTATTCATTACTATTCACTCTGTTTCAACAGCTTTTCAAAAAGTTATCCTGAATTTCAACAGATAGGTTGGAAAACATCAATTTCTTATTTTAGCCAGGATGCTAACTTTTAACTTCCCTTCAGTATCTTTTGAAATCTTGGCGTAACAAACAGCTATGAGCCTCACGAAGGATCAACATCCTTGCATGTAGTCCATATATAATATAAAAATACAAGGTCTTCTGAGTGTTATTAATGTGATTTATATACCTACATAAATTTCCTTTAATTGAATGTGTTCCTTTCTTCCCTCTTTCTGTTGGTAATGTATATTTTCAGCTCAGTTATAATGTAAGCCAGGCTGCTAGGTCCTAATAAAACAAGTTTTGACTAACAATGTAAATTTTCTGCTTCAGTCTCAAACTCTTTAATATTTATCAGGGTTTCATGCAGCCTTAAATTTAATGCAAATGTTGTAGTCTGGAGAAACGATTAACTTTATAGCTGGAAGATAAAATGTGGATAAAAGAGCTTTTACTTCACAATAGCATTAGGAGAAAAAATGATTAAAAATCTTGAACTTAACAGTGCTGTTTAAAATACGTGTCAGATGAGGACTCTGACCTACACAAATTTATACAATTTTCCAGACACAGTAAGAACACACCATAAACTCTTTTACAAATGCTAATATATTATACATAATACTCATGTATTAAGTTAATCACACATAATCAAGGAAGGCTTTTTGTTTTGTTTTGGTTTGGTTTTTTGCCATAGCATCTATCTACAGCTTGCAAGTCATTGTTCTGACTCAGCAGTGTGTTCCATACCCTATGCCCTTTACTTGGTCATTGGACAAATTCCTCTCCCCACTGTTGACAGTAAAATTTCTGAGAGCTACAGTTCTTTGAAATCTAGAATGGACAGAGATTAGATCCAACACTGTCTTTCAGTCCTCCACTGGCATGATCTCCATTATTAATGTATGAATTCTACTTTTTAATGTCTCTCTTCCCACCCTCCTCCTAGTCGTACTAGCCCATCTGCTATTATTTCATAATCTCTTGCATTAACTACCAATTACAGTTGAAGAATTTAAGTAAATCACTTTTTAGCTAATGCTGTGTGTTTTCTAATCCATTCAGCATTTCATTCTCACCTCAGACTGTAACAGAGCTATTCAGTAGCTCAGAAAATGTGTGCAAATTGCTGTATACTGGGTTGGCATGCAAGACAGCATGGATGTGTGCTTGCTCGCTTGTACTATTCCATACACATGCCATATTGGTCACTGTTGGAGACCACTTCCTAGGCTAGACAGACCCTTCCACTGACTAACTACAGCTGCTCTTATTGTCTCATAGATGTTTCAGAACTGATCTCCAGCTGACAGAATCTGCTGTAGCTCCATGAACCTAATGGATTTCTGAAAATTTCTGCAAACAGGGGATCTGTCTTCTTCTGTAGCACCAAGTATCAACCAGGGTGTTGATATCTCTTCTGAAGAGCTAAAGGTAATGGTTACAATCTCTGGAGAGTAAGTGAATGAGTGTCCAAGGCCAGCTAGCAAGAATTACTTAACACTTGAAAAGATGTCTCTTTCCACTAATTTTCACAGAAAAAGTGTACTGTGCTGTATCCATTTAAGTCTGTTAAGAATTTTGTAGTCAATATCTTTCATTAATTAATATTTGAATGTAGAACAACAAGCAGGTAGCTGAAGTTCAAAACAAAGCATTTAAATATCTTACATTAGGTAAAAGAAAGAATGGAATGTAAAACAACAGGGAGCAAATTGCTAAATACTAAACTTGCACAAATCCACACATGCAAGACATCAGGTTTTGTTCTTAAAATGTAAGTGCACGTATTTGTACACCATTAATAAAGTTTTTCTAAGGAAAATATATAATTTATGTATATTTAGGAAGACTAAAATTTTACAGTCCTGTACAATGTGTGTGGAATTCCACTGCATTCTCAGTATGACTGTAAAAGATTTTAGCTCAGATACTTTTTTTTTTTTCCAAAATATCATCTGTACAAATAATGCTGCTCAGAAAGAAGAATCATGGCCTGTCATTTGCTATACATAGGTGTTCTACTCTGAAATATTCAGATGTAAACAGGGGTGGTCTAATTCTGTCTTCAATTAAATGATAAAATTGTAAATGATAAAAAGATTTTTAAAACCTGCATTGCAATAAAGATTTCAGATACACTAATTCCTTCAGCATTCTAGCCACCAGGAAGTGATCTTCATAAAACTTTCAGTTTACTTGGATTGCAACTGCCTCCATTATGCACACTTTTCAGACCTTTATGTAGAGAATTTAAAATCTGTTTAAACTGGAGATTTGTGTTGGAAGGGACCTTAAAGATCATGTAGTCCCAACCACCCTGCCATGAGCAGGGACACCTTACACCAGAGCAGGTTGCTCAAAGCCCCATCTAACATGACTGTGAATGCTTCCAGGGCAGGGGCACCCACAACTTCTCTGGGCAACCTGTGCCAGTGTCTCACCACCCTCACAGAAAAGAATTTCTTCCTTAAATCTCATCTAAACCTGCCCTTTTCCAGTTTAAAGCCATTTCCCCTTGTTCTATCACTACCTGCCCTTGTAAAAAGTCCCTCCCCAGATTTCTTGTAGCCCCTTCAGGTACTGGAAGGCCGCTATAAGGTCTCCCCAGAGCCTTCTCTTCTCCAGGCTGAACAGCCCCAACTCTCTCAGCCTGTCCTCATAGGAGAGGTGCTCCAGCCCTCAGGTCATCCTTGTGGCCTCCTCTGGACTCACTCCAGTAGGTCCATGTCCTTCTTATGCTGGGGACCCCAGAACTGGACACAGGACTCCAGGTGGGATCTCATGAGAGCATAGAGGAACAGAATCACCTCCCTCGACCTGCTGGACACACTTCTCTTGATGCAGCCCAGGATACAGTTGGCCTTCTGGGCTGTGAGTGCACATTGCCGTCCACCAGCTTTTCATCCACCAGCTTCCCCAAGTCCTTCTCCTCAGGGCTGCTCCTGATCCATTTTCTGCCCAGCCTGTATTTGTGCTTTGGATTGCCCCAACCCAGGTGCAGGACCTTGCACCTTACTTTTCATTCTGGAACAGCTGATGTGAGATTACAATGTAAAGTTTGAAAACATCAAGACATGCTTACCACAAACAGAAGAAAATGACTCAATGGTATTTTTAGTTACAGACTGTGGGAAATACCTGGTCTTTTAGTAAGAACTGTTTGAGAATTACCTGAAGGCAAGGAATACAATCCTTTTAAAAATCCAAGAAATCTAAGGTCTCACTGAAGTCAATGCAGGGAGCTGAATTTCAATAATCTGAATTGAAACTATGGTGTCTATGGTTGCCTAGCACTCCATAGATGTAGCACAGAAAATATAAGTAGAAAACACCTAAATATACTACATCACAAAATATTAATTACAAATGAAGACTCAAATAAAGAGGCAAGTGTTCTGGAGGATTGATCTCTCAAGGTGGTGAACAGTAAATGGCAAATTCTATGTGACATGATTTGTTCAACATTTTTCAATATAAGATTTTGCTTTTAGTATAAAAATAATCATGGCATGATCAGACTCAGGCTTTGCAGACTTTAACTCGCAACTAAATAATTCCAGTATTTAGAACAGTTTACCCATATTAACACATTCCTTTACATCTAACCCGATAGATCAATCTCAGCTTACCTACTGACTAAATTTGATTAAAATGAACAGTAAGTTTAAGGTACTGCAACTAAAAGAACTCTTAAGTTCTAGTGTTTCAGCCACTCACCTCTTTAAAGAAAAACTAGCTTCACCAAGTCCATATGCGAGATGTGACACAGACTGTTTCTCGTTGTATTTTAGTCCCCTTGGATCTCCCTATTGCCATTTAACTACTGTGAACTCAGACACTGATGATACTTACTGGCACCTAGCATTTCCAGTATTATCCTTAACCTCTAGAATAGTCCATGGTACGGTACTTAACCAAAGAATAACAGGAATGTCTGAGATTATAAAACAACAGCAGAACACAATAATTTAAAATACAGTGATTTTCAAATAGTCAACTATATCTCTATGATACACAGTAAGTTGTAAAAAAATTTAATTTATATAATTTTAATTTTAATAATTTTAATTTTAAAGTAATTACTAATACTTAACTCCTTGTAGGTCTGTGACTAATCACAGAACTGTAGAATCATTAAATGGCTGAAGTTGGAAGGGACCTCTGGACATCATCTAGCCCAATCCCTAAATCCAAACACAACTTTAAATGGACATTTCTTTTAAGTGAGATATGCATTTAATTTGGTTTAGCCTTATCTAGAAAGGGGTCAGACTGCTACTATGTAATGTCTAGCAACAGTGTTCTAATACACTGCTCTAGAAGAGTTTAGTGTTGTCTGCAATAGCAAAGAACTTCTAACTTCTTTTTGTGGGAATGCAAAAGAAAAGAGAAAAAGATGTCAACAGCATTAGTTGATTAAAGGAAGTTTTTAAAAAATTCCTTATGGTGTCCATTATTCCTCAAATAAGGAAGGAGAAGGAGCACATAAAGAATGTAAACACTGATACAATGAAATTACTTGGAATAAGAGTGAAGTTGATCTGAGAAATTTTGTTACATTATAATAATGAAGTGATTTCATTTTAAAACGTTACTTTCCTTTTCCTGGAACTATTCAGAAAATCTGAAGATGTTTTTCTCACACTTTCATCTGAAAAATATTTGCTAAGCTAGCAAAACAGAATTTACCAGTCTTCTTCAGCTGTGCTGTTATTCTCTTCATTTTAATAATCGCCTGCAAACCAAAAAAAAATCAGCTCCAGGTCAAATGAAACCCTTGACCTCTACTAAAACCCTTCAGTTCCTCATTTTAGCTGGGAGAAAAAATAAATCCTTCAGTTTTTCATTTTAGCTGAGCAAGCAAAGAAGTTTTTATCACAGGTTGATCCAAAAAAAATTCCCAGTACCATTTGCCCCAACTTTTTTATTTCATGGCCCAGTGAAAGCTGGATTATTCACTGAGACACATTTGAGAATGATTCCTATATTGGTAGAATCTCTGGTCTTCTTTCATGGTTATATCTGCTCACTTTTAAAATTAATGCTGCATAATTCCAGTGCACATGAATCATTTGCAGTGCAAATTATGACTATCCTTTTTCAGATTAAAAATCTATCTGCTGCAGGGAAGAAGAAACTGTGAGAACATCAAAGTGTGGAACATGAATTTGAGTTAGATAATTTAAATGGGTCTACAACTGACTGTTAGTTTGGCTCCTTACCATAAACCACAAGTATCTCCAGGATGCAGTATTATTTGCTGTTTTATAAGAAAACAGGAGCTTCTGCTCAGTAAGGACAGGCCCCCAGGACATTGTCAAGTTTCTGCTAAAGTTCAAAGCAGGATATGAAAGCACTGACTATCCATCAGGACATGAACTGCTATTATATTCACTCTCTCTTGGGTGGCACAAATATCATGCAGCTTTCAGCATATTTAATTTAAATTCCTTCCCACAGAAGTTAAGTAACTATGTTTTCCTGGAAATCTGGCTAGGCACAGGATGACCTTGTTTTCACGAAGGGTTCTTCTCATGTGTCTCCATGCAATTACAAATACTTCCCAGCTCACTTTCTCTTTTGAGTTATCTCCTTATTTAGATACGATGATTCTCTATATTGCTTTAGTCTATTATAGAAATTACTTCAGTCACAATTTTTATTTATTGATCAATCTCAAGTTGGTGCAAAATTCTACAAAAATGAATAGATTAGTGCATGCAGAGGTGCTTGAATTAACTTCAGGACTAGAAGCAGTCTAGACTACAGAGACTGGGAATCCAGTTATTAATACCTATCCTAAACAATTTAAAGTTAGTTCAGAACATTTACACCACCCTGCTGATAGCAGTATACCTAGGGCACTTATTACTACTCTAGACCACTGAGGATCTACAGACAATTGGTCACATGCTGTTGCTGACTGGTTGTGCCATTGACTGGCTTCCAGTTGCTTCATCTTATGCAGAAAGCTAAAATACATAAATATTTATTAATAGTACTTTCCCATACAAGCATTACTTATATTTGCCACTGGGACAATATGCAGCCATAAGTGGATGGAGGAATGACCTTTGCAATCATGAGATGATTCAAGCAATATACATTTTGTGTTTTGCTTTAAAGATTATAGTTTCGAAAGCTGAAGTTTTCTAATCCGACACACATAAACATTTTAGTAATGTACATACAAACATTTCTGTAATGTAGACAAATTATTTACAAATTATATTGACTGTAGTTGCCTTATAGCCCCGTTACACACAGACACTGTATCTTCATTTCATGTGTAAACTGAGAAAAATGACAAGAAATTATTTTTGTGAAATGTTTCACTTGATTGGGAGATCTGGGTGCCATTACATAGGATATCTGATTTATCTCTACAGGTTTCTGTCACAAATCTAATACCAATGGCACAATTTTGGCACAATTTCCATATTTAAGCTTATTTTGTAGGTAAAGTGTCCATTGCAGACTGTGAAAGAAATTTCAAACAGAAATTACAAATCGAGGTACTTCTCATCCTCGCCTCCAAATTGAGGAAGTGTGGATTAGATGAGCAGGTAGTGAGATGGACTGTGAACTGGCTGGTGGGAAGAAGCCAGAGAGTGGTGGTCAATGGGGCAGAGTCTAGTTGGAGACCTGTGTCTAGTGGAGTCCCTCAGGGGTTGGTACTGGGTCCAGTACTATTCAATATATTCATCAATGACCTGGATGAGGGGACAGAGTGCACTGTCAGCAAGTTTGCTGATGATACCAAGCTGGGAGGAGTGGCTGACACAGCAGAAGGCTGTGCTGCCATCCAGAGAGACCTGGACAGGCTGGAGAGCTGGGCAGGGAAAAACTTAATGGAATATAATAAGGGCAAGCGTAGGGTGTCGCACCTGGGCAGGAACAACCCCAGGTTCCAGTACAGGCTGGGAGATGATCTGCTAGAGAGCAGTGTAGGGGAAAGGGATCTGGGAGTCCTGGTGGACAGCAGGATGACCATGAGCCAGCACTGTGCCCTTGTGGCCAGGAAGGCCAATGGCATCCTGGGGTGCATTAGAAGGGGTGTAGTCAGTAGGTCAAGAGAGGTTCTTCTTCCCCTTTACTCTGCCCTGGTGAGGCCACATCTGGAATATTGTGTCCAGTTCTGGGCCCCACAGTTCAAGAAGGACAGGGAACTGCTTGAGAGAGTCCAGCACAGAGCCACCAAGACGATTAAGGGAGTGGAGCATCTCCCTTATGAGGAAAGGCTGAGGGAGCTGGGCCTCTTTAGCTTGGAGAAGAGGAGACTGAGGGGGGACCTGATTAATGTTTATAAATATTTGAAGGGTGAGTGTGAGGAGGATGGGGCCAGGCTCTTCACAGTGGTGTCCAACAATAGGACAAGGGGCAATGGGTGTAAGCTGGAACACAGGAGGTTCCACTTAAACTTCAGAAGAAACTTTTTTACTGTGAGAGTAACAGAGCACTGGAACAGGCTGCCCAGGGACGTTGTGGAGTCTCCTTCTCTGGAGACATTCAAGACCTGCCTGGACACCTTCCTGTGTGATGTCATCTAGGTGTTCCTGCTCTGGCAGGGGGATTGGACTAGATGATCTTCTGAGGTCCCTTCCAATCCCTGGAATTCTGTGATTCTGTGATTCTGTGAGTTTGGTACCTTTTATCTACCTTTTGTCAGCATTTTAAAATATTTTTCAAAACAGAATACTGTCATGTTAAAGTGAGAATTACAGGGACCTTAACCCCAGTTAAAGACAGATACCTTATTTAGTTTTAGAGATTATATTCCTAGTCTCCCTCCACTGTCAATGGAGAAGAAGATGGAATCTCTAAGATCATGTAGAGCACAAGCTAGCACTATGAATTGCTCTCTGGGGGAACTTGTCCCTCTCCTCCAGTTACATAGAGAGCCATCAAGACTGGCTTGTGAACTTAATACACCAGAACAGAACTAATTATTTGGCAAAGTTTCTGCATTTCCCATTTAGGAAGTTCATTTTATAAACTGCATGGTGAGGTAGCAAATCACAACTGTTTAAACTGCTTAAAACTGTTTTCTCTAGTGATTTTCATCTTGCCAAACAATTAATGTGGTTTGAAGTTTTTCTACACTCAACTAGATGTCTGTAGTTCTGCTTAATTCTGAAGAAGATCAAAATATTAACACAGATGGAAGAGAAAATTATAACAAAAAGAGTCTGTAGGAATTTTTCCTAAATTCTCCTGGAAATAGTCTGGGAGCTAGTACAGGCTAAGAGCCATTCTCAAATTATAGTTTGGATGGGACAATTATCTTTTGGAGGCTGAGATTTAAGTAATGCAAAATAATGTAATAATTGTATTAGTTACACTAGAATGTTACTTCTTTAAAGAGCTGCTACAAATTGAAAAGCATTGTGTTTCAACAGTATGCCCACACCAGTGGCCTCAAAACTAGAGAATACATCCTAGCAATTCTTAGTTTATTAATACAGATGTGTCCTTTGAGTACTCATGCGAACAATACTTCTGACAGGGTAGCTCAAAAACTACTTTGCAAAATTTTGTTTTAACTTTTGGTGATTGTGTATTTAAAACTCCTTCCATCCAACTGTCATCTTACGGTTGAATACAAAGTTTGTGTGGTGAGTTTTGGCCCAAGAACCATTTTATTACCCCACTTTCAGCCTACTGGAATGAGAAGTTAATAATGAAAATTACTATTAAATTATTAGGCCTTCATTTCAGTACAGTTGCAATTCGACTCTGATCAATACAGTATCATTTTGCAGCAAAATGGGGAAGTGTATGATAGTTTAAGAGCATTTAAAAATGTCTAAAGTAATAGCTTTATTACACTATGCAAGGCAACTTTTCCCAGACTAACATACAGACATAAATTAGTAACATATTGTACACATGTCGTATGAAGACATTCTACTGAAGATAATATCCTGCCAAGTAGGAAAATGTCATCCTAAAATAGAAAGCCACATTTCCTCAGGATATTGATCTAGCTTAGCTGGATTCTATAAAAGATAGAAAAGTGGGTAATGTAACTTCAGACATGAGAAGTTATTAAGTGAATTGACTGTTGGAGCTGTACCTAATCCTCAATCCCTATAGCATGAGAGTCTCTCAGGTCAGATTGTTTTTATAGCTCTAATCTCCTAATGCAGCTCACTTTTGGGAAGAAGGAGGAACTCTGAAGTGATTAACTTGCTATGGTGCCTGTGTCATGTATTTTTGCACAATTACTTGCTTCCTTGCTTCCCACAGTCATAACACAAAGTGCACAAATCCCTTTAAACATTTTTTTTGTAAGGACTTTAGTCATAGTCCTCTAGCAGTAATTTTTACTATGGAGGGTTTTGTTTTCAAGTTCATGGTGTTTTAATATCTAAAAGGCTTAATCAGTGACTTAACACACATGTAAAACAAGAAACAACAACATTTCAACATTACATTAATAGTTAGACATTCATATGTTCCAGCCTGGTTCCTGCTATACAAGAAACAGCAACAGTAGCCTCAGTGGAACTATGTTTATCAACTGAAAAGTGGCCATCTGCAGTCTGTGGTGTCTACAAGAACAGAGAAGACAGTACCAATGCAGAGTAGCTACTGAACTAGTATACGGTTAAGCACAAAATCTCAACTCCACTTTGAGGACTCTTACTTTCATTCTTATGGCCTCCAGAAAGGTGTTTAAGATTTAAGACAGGACATTAGGAAATAAAGTACATCTTCTCTGCCTCATAACTGATGTCGATAGTGTGCAAAACATCATAAATTGGTGCATCTTTAAGGGAGTAAAAAGAGCCCTGCTAGACCTGAGGAGCTGATGAGTAAAAAGGATGAAGGTATGATCGTCCACATACACTTTCACACAATTAACTGTCCCACAAAACTCAAGTTCTCAGTCAGCAAAGAAAGTTTTGGAGAATATAGTATTGACCTAATTTCTGCAATAGAGGTGAGACAACATAAGCTGGGAAAGATATTTTTTGACCACTACTTCTCTTGCATGGGCCCACTCAAGAAAAGACAGCCAAAGCATGCCTTGAAAAGTAATTGCAATAATTCTTCTTTTCTGTATCCTCCTGTGATTCTGCTTGATCTGATTTACTGCTTCCCCTTCTTCTACCTAAATTTACCCATTTTAGTACTAGCTCAGATCATCTTCCAGGGCTCACTGCCTTTTATACATTTCAGTATAAATGTAGTGTGTGATACAATCACGTAAATTAGAAGAGTAATAACAATATGTTATTCCTTCATTTATTTCAATACCAACTGGAATCAGAGAGGTTTAAAAATTCTTAAAGTATTTCTAGAAGCAAAGTCACAGAATGCATAGAACACCAAGGACATATGGATCCTAATCCTTACAAATATAATTGTTTTAACAAATTAGCTGATTATAATGTAAAGAGAAAAATAACTCATCTCTGAGAAAGAGACATTTTAAAAGATTTTCCTACAATATAAAAATATTTTCCTTCTTTCTGATCAGTGTCACATGTAATAGACAGCAACTTACAGCATGAAGCAAATATAACAGTTTGTGCTTTGATGTCATGGCAAATAACTGCATTTCTTTACAAAGTGTAGGTAATTTTGCCTCCAGACAAATTATCTTACTTGCCAGTGTAAATGGACAAAGCAAAGCAGCACTAAGACCTAGTACAAAAACACTGTTTTTTCACTTAAAAAAAAAAAAGACCATTTAATAGTGCTACTGAGGCTGAAGAAAAACCATTTTGATCTCCCAGATTTTCCCATAAAAAACATTTTTCAGGGACAATTCAAAATCAAATAACAAAGGGTGGGACGCAGAGTGGGCTGCCACACAACTAGACTTGCTGTCCCAAACAAGACCCTCATTTATTGCTAGATCTTCATGTGATAAAGGTTTTAATGTGCAGTTAGGATGAATGAGGACCATTAAATACAGAGACACCTTCATCAGTTCAGAGACTCCCAGGCTACAAGTCAGTTGAGGTTAGAAAAGTATATGATGAAGTAGCACTACACCCTTGCCTACTTCTTACACTCTCCCCTTGGCATTTTCTACTGACCACTGTGATTAAACAGGCTACTGGGCTGGTTGGAATTTCCTCTTGTACAGTTTTGATACTGTCACATTCTCATACTTTGTCTTTTCCTCAGAAAGGTACTAAAGGTTTATGATTCTATGCCAAGAACTGGAAGCATTAACCTTTCTTTCGGTGCCTTATGATCATGATAATAGCAACATATTCAGAAGATAATATATTACCACATCTCACTCTTGTTTTCCCTGAAGAGCCAAATAAAACTACTTGGCAAGAGTAGCTCTAAACCTGAATCTATGATCTTCCTTTCAGGACAAATTCTTCTTCTCAGATCTGCAGTGTGAACCTTGTTTGCAGTTTATTGTTTCATTGTGCTCCTGTTTCTCTCAGTATTGCAGGTGAAAATTCTTAGAGCCACTGTAGAATACCTGATACAGAGCCACTGAACAGAACCCTAATATCAAAGATTTGTAACAGAATAGCTAATATATGTTAGCACACCCAATACACATTGACACCAAATGGGAGAATTTTGTATTTAGTTGTTTCAAAATACAAAAAATCCCCCACAAAAATGGCCCATACTTCTCTGGCAAAATTTTACTTCATTTTCTTCCTAGCTGTCCACATGAGAATGAGGCCACATGCAAGAAGGCACTCACACTCTTCCCAGATACAATCTGCTCATCAACACCATTTTTTCCTTTTCTCCGCCATAAAAACAAGAACTCAGTGGGATCATGTGGTATTTTTATATCAGTTGTTAACAACATAATTGTCTCTGAAGCGTGTAGCAATTTGAATGTCCTTGTGGAGAGTTGGCACAAAAACTAACATGGAATAAATAAACAAACAAATTAAGTAATTAATTAATTGATTAAGAAAACCTATTGAAAACCTTCAAAGAGATTACAGTCACAAATAAGACCTAAGGACAGCTCTAAGAACCTTGTGAAGTTTGAGAACTCACTGAACATACCATGTACTCATAGCTGGAGCTACCTTACAGGGTGCTTTTATCTTTGCTCTTAATGGGATGCTGAATGCTGTCCCAAGCAGATGTACTTATTAGGGCAGCTCAAATCACTCAATATTCACACTTTTGTTCAGTTCACACAGTCAGGATAATAAAGCACACCAATTACAAAATGTCTGCTTAATTTCTGTTGTCATATTGCTGGTATTTCTTTTAAGTTACTTTCTATACAAAAGAAAATAAGAAAAGATTTAAGGCCTTTTGGGTAATATTCTTTAAACTTTCAGTATTTTACATAAAATATATGTGTACTTCTAGTGTAATGGTTAAGAACTTTTTTCTGCAATGTTCAAATGTTCCTGATGGTCCCAGATTGCCCAAAGCACGTGCACAGTCAACTAAGATGTGTACATAAATCCATGATACTGATCACACACTTTTACCAACACAGCTAATGAATAAAATTGAGTTTTAGTGTCCCTCCTATTACTCATTCATTTAGCATTCATTATTTTAACACTGACCATAATTATATCCATTAGATATTACAAAGGATGTCATTTATCCTTCCATAAGACTTCCATCGTAATTCAGCATAGACCGTAATATACTCATTATAATGGATCTTTTAATTAATAATGTGGATTTGTGTCCACATTATCCAATATAATATATGCTGTATTCAAGCATTAATTAACATCCCCTTATTTTAAAGTCGTAGTCACTATCTGTCTAGAGCAAAATAAATCCTACTTTGTAATAGAAGCTTAAATTCACCATCTACTTCAGGCAAAGTGATCAAATCTTGGTAAATAACCAGTATTTCCAGTGTTTTATGAAATGCTGCAGCAGCAGCATACATACTGTAATATTTGTGAAAACTGGTCCTTCCTACACTAGAAAACAGCACACTTCTAACAGACAAGAAACTCTGGAATATAATTTTCAAAGACATGGTTGACTACAGTCATTTTACACTTATTTCTACTGTGGTTCTCCTCTACACCTCTGAGCACCACAGAACAATCTCAAGTACCTAAATAGAGAATCCAGTAGATGGCTTTTCAGCTCTTTGAAGATTTTGAAATTTAAATATGAAACTAAATTTGTGCTGCAAAAATGTCAGAAGGACTTTAGTAGGTCAGATCAAAATCTCTTCAGAGTAATGTCCTCTCTCTAAACATAAGAAAAATTTCATGATGTTACAAAGTAAATAATTAGTCATCTTCAACTCAAAAAGCCCTGGATATTTTCAAACTGCCCAAAAATTCTGTATTTGAAAAATAACGTCTTTTGCTTTGTTACAAAGCAGAACATAGCTACACGTTCTGCATATCTTTTATGCAGAAAGGAACATTAAAATGTCTATTTTAAATAGACATAAAAATAAAATGTAAAATATATACAGGAAACCTACATAACGATTTAAATAAGTCTTCCTATGTTAGAAAAACTAGGACTCTTTGGAAGGAAACAGAAAAATATTTTCTTATAGATTTTCTCTAAGTATTTACTTTAGCTGCATCCATGGAAAAAAAGTTACTTGTGGCAATACATTTCATAGATCTATAGAACAACTATTTTCTAAAAAGAATCTGCAGCATTTAGCCATCCAAAATACTGAAAGACAGTTTGAAAGACCTGTCTTATAAAAACCTCAAGAAAGGGAAGCAAAAGCACTTACCTTTTGGAACATACAATATATGATCAGAACAAAGTTAATACTCTGTACAATGAAGCTATAGCTGATAGCCCAGAATTATCTTACTTCTCAAAAGGGAATATAGAAAACACTTCTCAGTACTATAAAGAAAGTAGACAAAGTTTTTCATATTTGCCTAGAGTAAAACTCTCAATGGCTATGAGCCAAGTATATAGACAATAGACTGAAAGTACACTAGAGGCAGTAGAAACATTTATAAACAAATCTAATTTAAGGGGAAACCTGCTGCTTTTATTATTTTAAGTAAAGCACATGAGCCTCATCAGATTATTTTTTTTTTTTTCCCCACAAAAACTTGCATTGAAAATTTGGAAGGTTTTTTCATACTTCATTTCACTTTTGTCTGTAACTTTCAGAAAAAACATTAGATTTGCAACTCTGTGAACTGTATTAACAACTATGTTTTGTCACACATTTTAATACAGGTTTCACAGTTTGATGACACCACCACTAAACAGTGTACACACTTCTACGTAATTCGGAACTGGCAACAGTCAGAAGAGAGTCAGCTCTTGCGATTCTCACAAATCTTGCAGTTGTCATTTATGTCCTTGAATATTGCAGGCAGAGGGATGTTTTATTTCATGGAGCTCTGGGAAGGCTTGGTGATGAGTGTGATGATTTACTGGTAAGGTCATTTACTTGATGATATTCACGGTGGGAACAAGAGATTTTGAGTTGCTCTATTTGTTACCAAATGTTAAAATTTTTCTACTACTGCTAGCCCCTTTTCAGTAACAGAGGAAGGAAACAGGAGTTACAGACCTGCAGACACACTACAAGTAGCTCAGAAAACCTCCATTAATGCCAGACAGGCTCAGAAGGTCTGCTTTGGCAATGCCACTGTCCAGAATTTGAAACAAAGTATCTCACTGCAATTTTTCTAATAGAAAATTTGAAAATGTTTGTTGGAAAAAGCCAAACCAATATTTTAATGAAGAATTGACAGCTAGTTTTAATATAAAAGCTTGAGGTTTGTTTAAGATTGCCTTGATCATTCCTATATTTAAGTTTACAAGTTTTTTTAATCTCATGCAGCTAGTTTTGTTCTGTTGCATCCTTTGTTTCATACATTCATATTTTGTTCAATAGATGAGAGAAATGTATAAAGCTACTTGTATTCAAATGTATATGTATCATGTATTTGACATAAAAGACACAGGACACCAACAAAACTGGATTTCTGTGCGTCTACCTAAACTGAACTAATACATCATCTGTGAAAGAGAGGAGTAGTTTACTGGACTGCACATGACATAAAATGCATCTCAGCAATGAAACTTTAGAAAGTTCTTTCTCAAAAGGACTTTTCATCACAGCAGACTAAACAGAATTAAGTCACACATTTAAGTAATAAGACACAGCTGACCAAACAACGCATCTATTTATTTGATTAGCTTTAAAGGCATCTGTTGTTACAAATTTACTTTGCAAGTTTAAAAATGCAGTTTCAGTCCACCAGCTTTATTGCTTTAGACTGCTTAGGTTTATTAAGCCACGAAATCTTGTTTCCATAGCTAATGACAAGAGAGTACTGGTCTATTAGTTTTCTTTTTAATTTTACTTTTTCTTTACTTTTCTATCTGCTTTTCTAACTTGGCAAACATTTAAAATAACTAGATGTATGTATAGCTCTGTACTGTTGCATTTAATTTAAAATATGTAAGAAGAAAAATTTCCTCAATAATACAACACACTTTGATCATCTAAGCTTCAAAATAACTTCAAAGGAAACGAAATGCTGTGCTACGGTTTTCTGGAGCATGGAAGATACAATATTGATGGAAAACTATGAATTACTATTCATTGTATTTATCTCCATTAATATTGCTGCAAACATGCTACCCAATTCACAGCAAAGCAAACGTGGAATTGTGCAAGTTTTGCCGTATTAACTGCACGGTAAAGTGTGCACTGCAGTGAGGCACGGCTCGCCAGGACGCGCTGCAGGAAACCTTCTGGTACAAAGCACGCTAAGTAGGAGAGGCATGGATACAGACAGGATTGCTGTGCTTACTGCCCAGCTGCAGGACGGAAAGCCTTTCATTCCGGGGAGTACTGACTCCAGGCCACACTTTCAGAGCAGACTGTAGCTATCTTACGGATAACTGAGATACAGTTTAGGAATATATGAAGCCATTTCTCTTATGCAATTTCATTTGAAAAATTAAATTATAACCAAAATCATCTTTCAGGACAGTAAATTGAAGGTATGTATCTCTGGTACTGTTATTTTTAATTAATAAAATACACTGAAATCCTTACCTTGGGGGTGGGGGTAGGAAATGACACCAAAAAAGCCAATAAGAAAATTGACACAGAAAGTTGTTAAAACTACTGCCTTCACTGTGGAAAACTTTCCTGTCTCCACAAAGAGTTGAACTAATCCAAGAACTGGTCCAGAAGTGTTCTAAGTATTTCATTATATTTTATACTTTAAGGTTTCAAAAGCTTATAATAAAATAATGAAAAATATTGGTAACGTTGGAGTTCCTCTAACTTGCTAATTTTTCTAAGGACATTACCTCTGGAAAATAAATTGATAGGGCCAAACAAATAAAACGAACTCTTCCAATTCGAAAAAAAGTACTCTTGTATCACTATACAGAGTGCCTCTGAGACTGAAAAGGCATGCAGGTACCAATCAGAAATTCATTCAGCCATCTCAGGAGACAGGGGTGGTACTGCACATATAATTAGAAATGTTAGGTACTTCTAGCAAAATATGGAATGTTCAGGCAGGCCCACCATGAAACCCCAAAAAACCACCTCACCAAAAATAAGTGCAAATGTATTCATTTGGGGAAAACAATAATTTATGTGCACTCATGCATGCCATCTGCTCTCATTGCTGCCACTCCTGTCAATCTAAAGTTGATATGTAATGGCCCTATGATTCAGGGAAACCGCTGAAGTGTGTATTCAGGCATCAGTTTGAGAGATGGGTTCATTTATCATCATAATAAGCTATTACCATTGATAGGTCACAACTCATTGAAGAGACAGTCCGTCTAATTGGCTCAATTCAGTTAGCTCTGGATGTGCCTCAAGGAGACAAGCAGTGCTTTGCAGGTAGTGTTCAATCACCCAACAAACCACTTGCTTAATCATTCATCACGGTTCAGATTGGGGTTCTAGCACACGATTATCCCTTCAATATGGCAAATATCTAGTCTTAACCCTTCTGTCTCTTGAGTCCAGGAAGAAAAAGGCAAATTCATTCTGTAGTTAGGGTAAACCTTACTTCTAGAAACTTACTGAATATTTAAAATTTCCTCTGAGGCTTGCTTTCTGAAGAAATTTGTTGTAGTTTGCTAGAGTATCTGTCTGAAAAATAAACTCTTTGCCCCTATCATTCTCTCCTGTTAAAGATCAGCTGATAGCACGTAAACCTAATAGGAATGTAAAGTAATGGAGCTCATTTTGTCTTCTAGAGGTTTAAGGAAGCAGTACGATTCCATTCATAAAACTTTAGCAACCAAGTAATGATAGGGCAGATGAGACAGATGGAAGAGCGTACATGAGACATGGAACCTACAGGTTTTAAAGGATGCTTCATATATAAAAATGTTTAGAATAATGACTGTATGAAGTTAAAACTAAACCAATAATTCAAGCTTATGAGCACTTGTGCTCCTCTCTTGTCAGTTCTGGTTACCTTTTCATTGTTCAATTTTTTGTCAGCATATTGCAGCCATACTGAAAACTTCCTTTGCAACTGCTGCGTTGTCAAAGGCTTCAAGGTTCTTACATCACTTTCAATGGTGTGCTATGGTGGGCTGACCTTGGCCAGCAGCCAAACACTCAGCTCTCACTCATTCTTCTCTCACATAGGATAGGGAGAAAATAGAAGGAAAGTGAAAAGACTTAAGGATTGGTGGGAAGGGTTGGAGAGAAAGCCTTAATGCTGTGCAAGATCTGCTCAGCAAGAGCCAAGAGACTGGTGTGTTACCAACACTGTTTTAGCTACAAATGCAAAGCACAGCATCATACAGGCTGCTATGAAGAAAGTTAACTCCAACCCAGCCAGACCCAGTATAGATGTTAAACTATTATGTTCATACCAGACTACCTGGTCTGCCTTTTTTCCGTCTTTTTCTTATTAAACTGAAATATACAAAAGTTATAGTTTTGATACTTTTTGGATGACTGACTGGAAATTTGGTAAGTATGAAATATCACTCTCTGAAAATTAGTTTGTAAGGCACTCACAACATAATTGCCTACTACTCACTAATTATTTATGAAAAAGTCAAGAATATATGGAATTTACAAAATTATACATTTAATTTTTATTATAATTTGTTGTGGAACTTGTTAGTTATCCCCATAAACAAACATAAAATAAAAAAAGCAGTTCTTTGTATATACTTTGAGTGTCATTTTGAGTTTTCTTTCAGTAATGATATCTTAACTCAATTTGTACCATTTTCAATCGTTGATAAACCACTCTCCCTTCTATACTCTAATGGTGCTTTGTGTGTTAAAAATGAGTGACTCCTGCCAATATTTTGTTGTACAAATATACAACCTTTTTGTTAATGATAATGGGTATAAAATGCCATTAACAAAGTTAGTTGGATTAGGTCTCTCAGAGCTATGGACCGATTAAAAATTTACAACACTCATACAGTGAAATATGTGTCACACAAATTCACATGAATATACCTTTTAATTACATCTGTACACAGGTGACTAGCACTTGGATTTGGGCACCTGTGCTACACTGGTTTGGTCTTCAAACTTCTCATTGACATAAAGTAAAGTTAGTCAATCAAGTTTAGGCACCAAAACTTAATTTCTGAAGAGAGATGAGAAGAAAAGCAATGCCAATTCCTATATGGAATGTAACCATCTTGTAGAGAAGCTGCAGGTCAAGAACATTTTGAGATTGTCAGATACTACTGAGCATGTCAGACTTCAAAAACAATATAGCACAGATTGAAAGCACCCCAAATGGTTTGCAGAAAAGGCTGTTTCCCTTGTGCACCATCAGAAATTCTAAGTACTCTTGCCCTTCTGCATACTGCCTTTTTGACATGGAAAGCAAAACTGAACACCAGAAAATAACAAAACTAAAGCTCAGTGGCATCACGCAGTTTTACTAATGAGTTATAAACTCAACAATTTCAATTACATTCTACTTTAAATTTTTGTAATTCATTTAAATTTAAAGTAAATTGCAGGGAGGCAGGTAAATCAAACAAAAATGGAACTCAATTATTCGTAAAGGGAAATCTGGAAACTGAACTGAACACTACCTCTTTGTCGCTCTCATATTTTGAGAATGACCTTTCAGTAGCTCTTATGTACACCCTTTTGGTGATGGGCATAGATTCCTTCATCACACTCCTGTGGAACCCAGTATCAACTAGGTACCTGGACTGTAAATTCTGTCTGATTAATATAAGTGGGTAAGTTGAGTGAAAGTCCATTAAACCTTTCACTTCAGGTAACCTGTAATCAGCAAGGAACTCTAAATATAATTTTCAAAGCAAATGCTGATTTGCTGAAGTATTTAGCATGCAAGGGTGTACAAGAGGAATAAAACCCCCACGTATCCTCCCTTTCATAAATTTCATTTTTCCTTTGTGGTCTGAAGTAACTACTGTTCAATTTAGCTACTTCTAGCTTAGGAATCACCATCACCATGCTTCTTTGCATGTTGATTAGCTCTCAGTAAAAATCAGCAGACATATTATTTTTTCCCAGCCAAAGACTATTTTCTTCAGCTTTGTTGGATTCTTCAGTATTTTACTATTTGTAATCAGAGATAAGAAGCATAAGACTTTTCAATCTAGCAAGCATATTCCCCAACTTACTTTCTTCTTCATTATTTCCTAGCACCCCTCGGTATTCTCTCTTTTGTATTCACAGCCCCTCTTTTGTGAAACTACTTTATTTCCTGCTTGTTTCTCCATTTTTCAACTGCCGCTATTGATTAAAACCCTTGCCTTCAAGGCAGACTTGGGTAAGCAGGTAATGGAAAGGACGCTTGAGATTTATGAAATAATTTCACCAATAATAAATTTCCTCTTTTCTCTACAGTAGTATAAGATGATTTTAGCACAAAGAAATTAAATGTATCATGGGATACATGAAATACTGCAGTCAGTGGACTCAGCTAGCCAGATTCTGATTCCTGTTACAACTCATTTCCAAGGTGCAATGAGGCTGTGACAGTCTACTGTGCATCCTTAGTTTTCCTTGCAATCACAGTGCCTGCACTCGAACTGTTCCAACAGGCTTTCCAAACATTAAAGGCATTAATGAGGAACAAGGTGTGCAAAATTTACTTATGTCTTGGTGGTTCTTTACAGTCATGGGTAGCTGAACCCCAAATAGGACAGCACTGAAATTGTTCAGTTTGTACTGAGGATCAAGCAAAATTTGGCTAGCCACAGTTGCGACAGAATGCACAGACTGACCCCTGTCTCACTGCATACTGCCACACTGAAAGAATATTTCAGCAAAGATAAAGAATCTAAACCAAATTATGTAATACAAATTAAGTAAACTTAAAGGAAGCATCAGTCAGCTGTGGTTCAGATCTTCACCTGTATTCCTACTATGTTTGCTTTATCCTTTCAGTATCTGAGCTTGCCTATTATCTCAATTTTTAGAAGCTATAGTGAAGCAAGTGCTAATAAAATAAACAGCACATTTGGTATAAGTTGAAGACATCTTCATACTGTTGACTCTGATTACCATGGTGACTTAATTTCAGTCAAGGCAATTTAGATTGTGATTTAAAATAAAATCACAGTATTTATATTAGTTTAAGGTTTACTTGTTGAAAAATAAAAACATATCAATAAACTAAAACAGCTTTTTATCAGAAGAATGCAGTCAAATATGAAAGAAAAAAGATACTGAAGTAGCTGTCTTTACAACAGATATTTTTCTTTAGGTTCAAATGAATAATTTTAATTTTCTGCCATGTGTTGGCTGTTGACATTGCTTTAAAAAATCTGAGGATCTGCAGCTACTGTGAATAACTTCGGGGTGTTGCACTCAATGGAGATTTCTTGCATACTACGTGCTGCTGATACTTATTACTGTTTATTTTACAAATATGCATAACATGCATAACTATTCCATCCTGCTCAAACTTACAAGACATTAAGAATCAATAAATGTCTGTGCAAAATTGGTTTTGGTATTTTATGCCTTCTAATTGAGGATCCCTGGGAAGGTGATGGAACGACTTATCTTTGGTGCCATCTCTAGGCATATCAAGGATAAGAGGGTCATTAGGGGCAGTCAGCATGGTTTTACCAAGGGGAAGTCATGCTTGACCAACCTTCTAGACTCTTATGAAAACACAACTAGGTGGCCAGATGATGGAAGAGCAGTGCATGTGGTATATCTTGATTTCAGCAAGGCATTTGACATGGTCTCCCACAGCATCCTTGCTGCCAAATTGAGGAAGTGTGGATTAGATGATCAGGCAGTGAGATGGACGGTGAACTGGCTGGTGGGAAGAAGCCAGAGAGTGGTGGTTAATGGGGCAGAGTCTAGTTGGAGACCTGTGTCTAGTGGAGTCCCTCAAGGGTCGGTACTAGGACCAGTATTATTCAATATATTCATCAATGACCTGGATGAGGGGACAGAGTGCACTGTCAGCAAGTTTGCTGATGATACCAAGCTGGGAGGAGTGGCTGACACAGCAGAAGGCTGTGCTGCCATCCGGAGAGAACTGGACAGGCTGGAGAGCTGGGCAGGGAAAAACTTAATGAAATATAATAAGGGCAAGTGTAGGGTGTTGCACCTGGGCAGGAACAACCCCAGGTTCCAGTATAGGTTGGGAAGTGATCTCCTAGAGAGCAGTGTAGGGGAAAGGGATCTGGGAGTCCTGGTGGACAGCAGGATGACCATGAGCCAGCACTGTGCCCTTGTGGCCAGGAAGGCCAATGGCATCCTGGGGTACATTAGAAGGGGGGTGGTTAGTAGGTCAAGAGAGGTTCTCCTCCCCCTCTACTCTGCCCTGGTGAAGCCTCATCTGGAATATTGTGTCCAGTTCTGGGCCCCACAGTTCAAGAAGGACAGGGAACTGCTTGAGAGAGTCCAGCGCAGAGCCACCAAGATGATTAAGGGAGTGGAGCATCTCCCTTATAAGGAAAGGCTGAGGGAGCTGGGCCTCTTTAGCTTGGAGAAGAGGAGACTGAGGGGGGACCTCATTAATGTTTATAAATATATGAAGGGTGAGTGTGAGGAGGATGGGGCCAGGCTCTTCACAGTGATGTCCAATGATAGGACAAGGGGCAATGGGTGTAAGCTGGAACACAGAAAGTTCCGCTTAAATTTGAGGAGGAACTTCTTTACAGTAAGGGTGACAGAGCACTGGAACAGGCTGCCCAGGGAGGCTGTGGAGTCTCCTTCTCTGGAGACATTCAAGACCCGCCTGGATGCCTTCCTGTGTGAACTCATGTAGGTGTTCCTGCTCTGGCAAGGGGGTTGGACTAGATGATCTTTCGAGGTCCCTTCCAATCCCTGACATTCTGTGATTCTGCTCCATCCCCAATTTACTTTTTCAAACTTGAAGATGTTCTTTGTTACACATTCAAATCTGGGGCCGAAACTCATTTCTGTGCAGAGGGTATAAAAAAGGGAAAATAATCATGAAGTACTGGGCTTACCTTCACTGCGGAAAAGTTCACTCCCACAGTTAGCAGGTACTTCAAGCACTGCCTTTACGTAACTAAATGATGGCCTGCTTAGATTTGGACAACCCATCTGCATTAGGGAACCAAATCTCCTACATGAAGTCTTAAACTGTCCATATGACCAGCTGAAAGAAGGAAGTAACTTGTAAAGGTGCACAAAGGGAGATCACATCAGCCCACCTAAGTTGCACTACTTTGTTTCCCTGGCAATAAAAGCAATAGAGACACATGCTTAAAAACATCAGTCTGCTGGCTAAATTTAAGACACAGCTGAGAGATGGAATTACGTAGGCTAGGTCACCCACTGCTTTTCATGAGGCCAGTGAATTTCCAAACAAACTGAGAGTACAAAAAAATAGCTTCCAACAACAATTTAACTTGCATCTCGTCAATTTATACCAAAAGGTGTTAAGTTAGATTGTTCTCCTTTTTGAGGAAGGCAGTAAAAGCAAGAAGAAGAGCTGGATCTATCTAACTCTATCATGTCCTATGAACAAGAAAGTCTTGAGATCTGAAACCATGACAATATTAGATGAAGATTTCTGGGTTTAGATGCATTAATAATTTAGGACAATTGATCTTCGCTTTTCTGTTTCTGATTATTGCATTATTTACGCTTCTTTACGTTTCGAGTTTCAACCCCCTCCCTCCCCTCTGGGAGCTGTAGACTGCAATTTGCTTTGCATTATTCCGCCTTTTGCATCAGAATTGCCTAAGAAATGAAAACAAATGGAAGGAAATAAACATAAAAGCCACAAGGACCTAGCTTATGATTATTTTATAATTCAATATCTAAACCTATGAGGTATTCTAGGCAGCCTGCAATAGATAAAATGTCACAAAACAAACTGCTCACTCCATCCCAATCTTTAGATTTCCACAGTACAGTACTTTTAAAGTGCTGATAGATTTTTAAAGTTTGTACATATTGACTACAGGCTTATTATAGTGCCTTCTTTTCTGGACTCAAACATTGACTTCTGTAAGCCAGCAAATAGGTTACACAGCTAATTATAAACAAACAGGCAAAATAAATGAAGTTAAGTCACACAAGTCCCCTTCCTGTTCCTGCACAGATTCCACACCAAACTTTCAGCTGTTGACTTGGTTTTAACTAGAGGTCAGAGAAGGAACAATGTATTTACCACATGGCTGCTTAAGTCTGTGGAGCTGACAAACATGATGTGCTAGAATTTTTCCAAGGTAACAAAGCCTTTTACTCAAGCCTCTTTCACTTTAATTTTCAACATACTCTGATTTCATGAAGGACCAAATTACATTTACTTTACTTACATTGAATGAGATCATGCTGCACAACTAGTTCAAATGATGCCTGTAAACAACATTTGATGTAATAAACTTCTCAGTCTGAGTAAAATCTGTCAGTAAGCAAAGAGTGTCTTTGAGGAGAGGTATTTTAGGGCTTTTGTCATGTTGTTTGCAGTCTGAGTAATGGCAGCATTAGTATCTGCTCAAAAGTCAGACAGAGGAGTTACTGGGGATGTATTGTCTATTTTCTATGTGATTGCTGCATGTTGAGACCTAACGTTGTTCAGAGAAGTGGATTCTAAGACAGCATCCACCTAAGGGCTGAAATAACCTGTGACTGCTGACCAAGGTCTGTGCCCCAACTGTCTGAAAAAGGCAGGGTAAATCTCCATCTTCACGGTTAAAACTGGCCCTTAGCAGAGAAAGGAACATAAAATTTGCAGCAGCAGAGAGAAAAGAAAGCAGAGAGACTTTCTCTAACCAAAGATGGATGTTTCCTCATAGAATCTCAAGTGGCCTCAGCTGCCCCCCGTGTGTGTGTCACGGGGAGGGATCATATGTTTATTTAGATATGCTTCATATCATGTTTTCTTTTTGCTAATCGTAAATGGCTTCTACTCAGCATACAAATTATCAAATTGCTTTTTGCCGAGGTGTCACAGGAAAAGAGGCAGAGTATATACACAATGTCAGACTTCTGGAACATCGCAGACACCTAACCCTTCCACACTGACTTTAAAGAAACAAGTGTTCCACGTCATCCTGCTGAGTTTGGTATCAATATTCTAGCACGGACACAAATTTTAAAATAAACTTATAGATCCATTGTCAAAGCAATTTAAGAAACTGCTAACAAAAGTACCTAAAATTAGAGTTAATAGAATAAGACAATTTTTCAGTAACTAGAAGCTCTAATAGACCGCAAGTCCTCATGATTGCTGCGATCCTTAGTTCAGTAGGCTATGAAAAGATAGGCAGGCAAGAAGATAAACTGTTTTATGATACCTACTAAAACCTTAGTACTAGCCATTTTAAATCTGTTCTCCCAAATTGTCCACTAGGTATTTTATTTCCAGAAATTAAATTCCTCCAGATTACTCTCAAACGTATTCTGCATCAAAAACAGTGTTTAATTTTTCAGTTCAAACACCTATTATATAGTCAGACAGGTAAAATACCTGACTTTTTTTAAAAAAAATCTGTATTTGTACAACAAAGTTTAAGTTTTGGTAGCAGCACATATATTTAGAAGACTAAAAGGATACAGCCATGTTAAACTAATTTGCTTATGTTCTTGTCACACTCTGACATAAACAAGAATCCTGTGCCACCTCTAGCCTCTTGTTATTTATAAGACAGAGACAGTCAAAGGCCACTATCACATAGCCTAGTATCACCCAGATTTAGAAAAAGCTGCAGGCTGCACACTCAGGAGCATCCTATTTATAACGCTTTTTTTCATCCAAAAGAAGCATTTGGAAATGGATGTAAAACAAGCAGATAGCACACATATGGCAATCAACACTGTGGAGGCATATGCACAACATGTCAATTTCATAATCAAAGAATTATTTTAAATAAAGTTTTTGAGCTATATTTGAAAACTAGGAAATGCAGGATGTTTACTACTTTTTGTTACTCAATTTTATTTTGGGGAATAGTATTTAAAAGGATTAATTTTAAAAATAAAAAAGAAAGGCAGTTTTCTCTGACACAAGGTTTACAAATTAAAATAAAAGTGTGCATCTTGACATAAGACTTCCTAAATTGTTCTCTACATTTCCTAAGACAAAAGTTCTTAAAAAAGCCTGCCTACTTTGAAATACCAGTTATTCTACTGTAACACGGCTAGCAATCACTCTCAAGAAAGGACGTCTTTATCTACTTTCTGCTATTTGGCTTTATCCAGTTTCAGCTATTTAGAGAAATGTTTTATTGAGTTTACAAATAAAGACTCTCAATATTCTATTTCCATTCCCCTTTCCATAGCATAAATCATATGGCCTAAGCATGTCATTATGACTACAATTTACGTGATGCAACATGACAGTTAAGATGTACTGTGGTAATTTGTGAGTGCTTTCAGTATTATTGTAGTATCAAAAATTTATACGGTTCAGTTATTAAGGCAAATTGCTTCATTCATACAGAGATATCTGACAGCAACCACAAAGAACCTCCAAATTACACTGAAAAAATGTCTTCCATGTTCAAATAATTTTGAACACCATTATTTTGCTCACTGAATAGAAGCAGGATGAAATTCTGTCTGTGAAAGTATCAGTCCATATCTCAGGGTAAGTTCACCAGGCATGGAAGATTATAGAAGAAGCTATCCCTTGCCCAGCTAAATGAACCTGACTATCTTTAACAATTTATAGCCATGAACAGGATGCCCAATTCTTTGGAATAATGCTATTTAGTTTCAACATGCTCACTTACCTTCTGTCATGTTGATTTTCAGCCAGCAGGAAGAAAATAAATAAATAAGGGGTTGACTAGACTGAAGAGACTACAGAGGAAAATGTGCTCAAGTGTATTAGTGTTAGTACTTCTGATAAGTTTTAGCATAACTGGGGTTACAGTAAATGGAAAGCTGTTCAGCTTTCTTCACATTTAAGACTCACTCAGGCCTCAATTCTACTCTCTGGAAAAAAATAAGGTTTTCATGAAGGTTTGATGTATGATAGCAGAAAGTCTAATGGTGAGAAGCCTGATAGTCAGACCAGTAAATCATTCAAGACTTTAGAAAGTAAATATTCGGTATTAACCTGCAGGGCATGAATATGTGTGTATGTGCGCACATGGGCACATGCAGACTTGGGTAAATATGTGCATTAGAATTGGCACAGAGCTCACAACAGCATTTTCTGAGTTCTAGGGCAGAGAGCTCCCCACACACAAGTTTCTTGCCAAACATTAAAGTTTTGTAACACACCCCCACAACATCTGATACACAACTTGCATGTCTGAAAAGCAGACGAGGGAGCTGGTTTTCAAAGCTGAGGACAAGGTGGGAAGAGAACAGGACAAGCTGAACCACACACCAGCTAATTCATTCAAAAAATAATGCTGCAAGCTATACAGACTTCTCTAATACCTGACAGCAGAAGTGCAAAAAGAGCTCTAGGGCAAAGATACTTAGGCAATTCTCTCAGCTTCTTGCTTCACAAGGATGCTCCATGTGCCTGATTCCGTTCTGCTTCCAATTTTGCTGGTCACATAGCTATCCAACTTAATCTTTCCTCAGTTCCACTCCCCTTCAAAGCCTTACTTCTTTTCTCAATAAATCAAATTAGCATTTAGGCAAGTACCATCTGCACTTACTTTGTTGCCCAAATAAGAACTGGGTGCACTCCAATAATAGGTCTGCGGCAGTACTTTTCGTGCAGCCACGTTGCTGATGCTGAACTGCTGATGCCCATCAAATCTCTTTTGCTTGGGGGTAACTCTAATGAGACCTGGTAAGTCAGTCAGATACCAGCCATTCATGTCTTCTATCTATAATGACAAAAAAAAACCCAACCCAAACCAAAACACTTTATAATGAGAATCAAGACATCAGTCATTTCAATAGTCACAGTCTCCCGTTATTCCATTTTTAAAAAACTGATCAGGTTTATATGATTAACAGCACTTTAGGAGCAAAGAAAACAACAAAGTAGTAACAGTAAAAAATTATCATATTGTATGTGACTGGGAATTATAACTTCTGGGTAGTTTGAAGTTAACTGCAAGTACTTGCTTTCTCTGCTTCACTTGGTCCAGAGTGAGGAGGAGATTCTATCATACAAACATACGCATAAGAATATCTCCAAATATTATATGCTTTCAATAAATAATATCAGTCAATCAGAGAGGGTATAAAAATGAGCTGACAAATGGATACACATTTTCTGATTGTTGTAGGCAGCATAATTTATAATAATTTGTAATTCTAGTTCTAAAGCCTTACAACTTAAAAGTTCAAATATACTTTTTTTAGAAAGGCAAAGCAAAGATAGAAAGTACCAGAACTTGCATTTCTGAAATCCCATAACTAGAAATTAATCAACAGAGAAGAGCACACTTGCTCATATAAGGACAGCTTCTGGAGCCTGAATACAAGCAGAACAATAAATTAGCTCTGCCGTGGGATGGAAAATTTTTCAGGTGCTGAAATGTAAATGAGCACACTAGGCATATATGATTTTACTTGCAGACATCCAGCATACCAACACAGCTAAAACCAGGAGCTAGTAGACCTGGAACACATTCCTCAAACTCAATCTACAGACACAAATATGTAGCATACATCCTTTACAGTAGAATCAGTGTCTGAGCTTTGAGAACTAATTTAATGTTTAGAGTATATGAGCAGGCTAAAGACATTTTTCTACAGCACAAATAAGAACAGTAGGTCCATCTCCCTTTCACATCTTTTCCTAGGAATGCAGTATGCAAAAGGAATTCACTCAAATGCCCCTCACAGAGCATCATTTTTTCTTACATAAACTTCATGTTGTACATTTAATTAGTTACATTTTTTACTGTTATAATTTCTTTTGCACTTCTCACTGTTCAACTGCATGCTTTCAGAACTTTCTCAAAAAGAAACAAAGCTTATAAGCATTTTCTTTTGGATAAATGACAAATATATGAGGCATAAAAGAACATGCATGATTTTATAATAAGATGCACTCTGGTGACAATAGACAGTGACAACATGCAGAAACACATGTACTGATACAGTATGATTTTTCTTACAGTTCTGTAGGTGAGGTAAGAGTGTGTGCAGACATTTGTCTTCCCAGAGCAGAAACATTCCTCACAGCCTTTGGGATTATTTTGCTGCAGATTGAAGAAACCTGATTTGCAACGATCACAGTTTTCTCCTTCAACATGTTCCTGGAAATGCGTATTAGAATATTACTTCAGTTGTTGTAGATTAGAACTTGAGATCACCACATTTATACTCTGCAGGGGAGTATAAATGCAGGACTATAAAGACATTTGTAGGAAAGATTATTCTTATTTGTGAATATTAGTAGCAAATCCTCCACACAACAGAAGTTACTATGGCTGCATGTAAATAACAGGACATGGAACTGGACATTATAAGATTTTAAATTTTTCTTCTACATGAATGGACACACCTGATTTCAGGGAATAATCTAATTTATTTCTGCATGTAAGAGTGTCAGAGGGGAAGGAAGCATGGGACACAATGTTACAGTCTCAACAACTGTAGTTTGTAGGTATGGCTGATAAAACCTGTGCATGCCAAATTAATGCAAGCTACAGGTACATAGTATTAGTTGTACCAGTTATTCAGCATATCAGTTTTTCAGTGGTCTACCATTAATAGCTGAATTCAGGCTAAATCCAAGGGTTAAAAGGGCTGCATTTCTTCTTTCCATAACTACATGTGTTTGCCAGCCATGCAGCCAGGTCTGCAAACTTCCTCTGCAGAAAGCTGGGCACTAAACATACATGAAGAATTCCAAACTTATCATTTGGTAATTACATTTTTCAAAGAAAGCTTATGTTATGCATTAAGTCCTGCTAGCTTACACAATAAATCAATTTGTCCTATAGGCAAAGATAAAGCTAACATTTCTACAAGGATTATGTTGCAAAAGGCTCACATTATGGTGCTGGCTTAGTAATTAAATATTTTTCTCAAAATAGCCCAGAAAATTCTTTCCCTTTAAACAGTGTTATATACAGTATCTTTAATCTGTGAATTCATGCTCTGTGGTGTGCACACAGGACCAAACCGTTGGCTCCACATCAGCAGAGAATGAACACATGACACAAAGCCTGCCCATGCTGTATAGTCTAAGATTGCTTGAAATACACAGCTCTGAAGTAAGTGCATCAAATGCCACTTGACACCCTCCTGGTTAAGATCTAGCAAAGGTGGAAAAAGCAAGGCAGAGCACGTTTAGTTATCAGAGAAAGGACAGCATACATGGATTAAGAGAAAATCGAGACAATAAGGGGGAAGGGGTAAGGACAGGTAAAGAAGGAGATAAAATGAAAATGTAAATATGAGTTCCCTACTAATTATACAGTAACATGTGTAGCAAAATGTCTTTGCTCTGTTTCTATTTTTGTCCTGTATCTATGCTCCCCTTCAACAACATCATATAGACTCTGCTCAACAAACCAAAAATGTCTTTAATACAACTCAAGGCTGTCAATCAATTACTTTTAACTTTAACATCTAATTAATTTAAAGAATTATACTTTTACATTTTCACCAGCAATCTCAGGTTTAATCAAAGTATATTATTGCCATAGGTATACTGAAAACACCCAGCCACTCATGCTTCATACAAAAATAATATGGGTAACAATTGGGAACTCACTGACACCCAAATGCTCTCATGCACAATTCTAACTAGAATTCTGAATGCTGCTCCCAAAAGTTTCAGACCTTGCTGACATGCTTAGTGTGTGCAGAGTGGGAAGGGTAAAATAAAAAGAGCTGCAAAGCAAAATTATGTGTTTAAATGAAAGCAGTCAGAAGCTTGTCATCAGTGAGTAAAACCTGTATAATTCTATTGAGAAGTAAGAAAATTCAGTGGATAAAAGATACATAAATCTCCAAGTTGGAAAGGAGATCTAATGCATCCTTCAGCCAAGGAAGCAACGTTTCTACAGTCTCATGTATTTCTGAATACTGTGTTCAGCCCAGTTTTAAATTATGCAAAAATGAGACTGTGACTATATACCTTCAGAAAGCTCTCTGATAGAATTAGTGATAAACCAGGCATTTATACTTGTCCCTCACCTTTCCGTACTTTAGTTTACTCTGCTAATGTGGTAAAGATAACAATCTAATGTCCACTTTGTTGTATTTTGCTGCTTACAGTCAGAACTCTTTTTCAGCAGTCAATTTCCTTTACAAGGAAACTATGTTTAGTAAATTTAGAGTTCATCATATGTAACTGAAAGATGTTATTAAAATAAGGGAAGCATTTTTTCCTAAGACCTGCTATTAACTTGTCCAGACATCCCACTTTATTCTTCATATGGAGCATAACTAATCTGATGATTTGAGTGTCCCTTTGACCATAATCTGCTTTGATTTGAATTTTAAGATTGCTAGTGAAAATGAATGTGCATGTATCTGTATCTCAGCTATCTGCAAAGTGTATCATTTTTCTCCCAAAAGGACTTAAAAAGGGATTAGAGGAGCAGAAAGGAAACAAAGGATGAACAGGGAGGAAAAAGTATATAGTGTGGACTCTCTGGGATAGGAACAATTATCTGTTTTCCATATTTGTTCATTTTGGTCTGACTGTACTAACAGGTCAGTTTGGCATTACACAAATGATGCTATAATAAGAAGAATCATTCAGCAGTTCTTATCTTGTATTTGGCATGTGACACCTTCATCAAAGCTCCCTTTCAAGTCAGAATATAGCAAAAGCATCCCTTTTCTGATCTTCTAGACTTGATAGCTAAGGAATTTGAACTGTGATATAGACAGATTTTACTTCTGACAGAGAGCATGTGACTGTTATATAAAGTGAGGATAAGGTTAATTCTCTGAGTAGATTTCAGTGCTATTCAGCTGTCACACCAGAGCTTTATGTGTGTATGCAGCATGAGCTGATCAGTTGAAGTAATTTTTGTACATCCTTGTATTTAAGGACATAATGTAAGTATTTTTAAATTCACATTTGTGAGTAATTCTATTAATTAAGTGCTGAAAGGAAATTCCCACAAGCACAACACAGAAAAATTGACCTACAGTACAGTCCTTTGAGCCTATTCTTGGTAACTTACTAAACTGTGACATACAGAGCACCACCATTTTTAAAGCATTTCTGGTAACTAGGTATTATAAGAAGTAGATGCATGTGTTCTCAGAAGTTTTTTTATTTCAATATAATATCAATATATAATGTGAGTGAGGTAGAAGAAGGCATGCAGAGAAAATAGGTCTTAAATTTTCTTCCTAGAAATTTAGAAATTCATCCTACAGAAAGGATGGATCACAATTTTTAAAAATATGTTAGAGATGTCTAAATGACCATCCCAAGGCAGGAAAGACCTCAGTTTGCAAAAACTCTCATTTTGGAACTTAGCAAGAAAGGAGGATTATATCCCTCGACAACCCCTAAAAGGCAACTTTTTTGTTTGTTCTAATACATCATCAGTTCACCTCATTTTCTCTTTTGAAATCGTATTAAAGGTTAGTTTTAAAGCCCACAATACTTTAAACATATAGTTTCTGAGTAGGTGAGGACATGAGTTTGAAACAAATTATTCCTATGCTTCTTAAGTATCTCTTCATTACAGATTTCTAAGGACTTGTGTGACTGGCAGCAGGCTCCTAGGTATCTGTGTGAATTACAGTGAATACTGAGATGACACAAGACAATCTAAGACTTTACAGGACCAAGAATAAGTGTTCTATGAGAAGTGACTAACACAGATACTAACACAGCTAGGTAGGACAGCGGAACACTGTTATATGACAGAAAACCATTAACTGAAATCTTTCAATATTATCAGTATCTTCCTATGGCTCAGAAGAATTTGACATCCATACCTTGCAGGCACAGGGACCTATGCAAGGGTCAACATTCATACTGCCTTTCAGTGAGCAGTTGCAGGGCAAGCACTCAGGATATCCTGTGTAACCCAAGGCACATCTATTGCAGCTCTCTCCTGCATAGCCAGTCTTGCAGTGACAGAAACCAGGCAACATATCTACGGGAAGAAGGAGGAAACATGAGACATTTTTATAATTATTATTATAATCATCATCATCAGATACTTGTGTTAGAATGCTCAAAGCAACACCTTTGGTAGGTGTAACATAAGGGCATTTACCGTGGGTCCAGACAATAAGTCTGTTTAACTCAGTATCTAGTCTGAGACAGACTAGAACAAAGTATGTAGGAAAAGAACAAGTATGTAGTGATTTGAATCCTGAGCTTCCAGAAGTCAGCATATTAGAGATCTTCTAAACTGAAATTTATCCGTACTTTTTTGCATCTAACAGTCTCTGAAAAGCTTCTCTTCCATTAATTCACCTTTGAACATGCTTTACTTTCAGAATAAAGCTCCCTTTGTGGAAATGTAGAAAAAGTTCCATGTTTAGCCATGCGTAGCGTGAAAGAAAATGACATGTTAAACCTGTATTTATTGCCCTGTAATTCTCATATCATAGAAAACAGCAAATAACCATTCCCGACTCACCTTCTCCATGTCATCTGTGATTTCAATATACCTCTATAATATCCCAAACAACATTTTTATTTCATACACCCAAAAACTCCTAAGTCTATTTAATAGCTCTTTTCACAGAAACTACTTTGCATGGTTGAAAATCACTGTTGTAGTCCTCTGCATTGTTTCCAGTTCCAAATAATTACTCAAGGAGAAGGGAGCGTGTAGTGTGGACCAATAAATGGTTTGATGATTTTTTCAGTTTTGTTTTCTAAACATCAGTAATATTTCCTAAGGCTCTGTTGACTTTTTTGACTACTACCGAGCCAGCACTGAGCTGATACATCCAGTATTCTGCTTTTCCTTTAATTGCTACAGAAGTTCATCAGTTATTTTACTACCCAGCCACTGAATATCTTGAGATCTTTCTGAACATTTTGCAGTTCTCTCATTTTTCTATGCTGAAATATTTTGGACTTGCTAACTTGCCACCTTCCTACTCGTCCCTTTTCCAGGTTAAATATAAATATTTTCAACAGTTCATATGGATCATCACTGTGAAAATGGTACATTTATTATTTTAACCAAGTACTAATCTATGACAGAACCTTTCCTCCTTATTCTGTCACACTTTGTTTCATGGTCTTTGGTGAAGGACCCTGCCAAAACCCTTTGAAAATCAAAATACCATATTAATCAAATGAACCTTTTTTCACATGTTCACCAAATCCTCAAACAGATTCATAAGGCACACTGTCCTTTACAAAAAAAACTAATCTTGAGTTTTTTCCCATTTTTTCCAGAGTTCAGAAATGGTATAAATCATTTATTGTAGTTTTACTGCTTTGCTTGATACAGAAACCAGACCTTCTGATTTCAATTTCCTGGAACCCACTGCCTTTCTTTTACAAATTGGATAAAAACAGTTTATATTTATGTAATATTAATGTAAGTTTTAAAAAGTATTTTAAACTATATTAAATGCTTCAAGCAACTCAATTTTTAACCACATCCAGAAGCCCTGGATAAATATGACATATATCTGATTAATTTTTATTCATTTATCAGCTTGCTCTAAATCTGACACTGTTTGAGACAGTTTTTCTGACTAGTTCCCATGAACAAAGACTCCCAAGAGGGAAATTCCCTGAGCTCTTCTATTCACTAATACAAAGAATTAATCTAGCTTTTCTGCTGTGTCCTTTCTTTCTTGAGATCTTCAGTTATAACTTGATTACACCTTAATCATATTTAACTCCTACTGAATCTGAATCTCTAGCAGTTTTTTTGATTCTGATTTATCTGAAGAAGTACTTCTTAGCAACATTTAAGCATTTAGCAAATTACTCCTTGAAATATGTGTACGTGTTATTAAGAGTATGACTTTCCAGAATCTGTCACAATTTATGTCCTTTTCTATTATCCTCAACTGGATATAACTTCTGCTTTTTCAGGGAGCTTCTTTTTTATTTTTTAAATAGATTTTTTTTTCTAGCTAATTGTGTTGTCTGAACCATTTTGAACTAGAGGAATGCACCTTCTCTGAATGTCTAACATACACTCTATAAATCCTATGCTTTCCAAGTTAACCATGAACCAGCAATGTGCCCTCATGGCCAAGAAGTCCAATGGTATCCTGGGGTGCATTAAGAAAAGTGTGGACAGCAGGTCGAGGCAAGCTGTCCTCCCTCTCTCATGTGCCCTAATGAGGTCATATCTGGAGTACTGTGTCCAGTACTGGGTTCCCCAGTTCAAGAAAGACCAGGAACTACTGGAGAGAGTCCAGTGCAGGGCTCCAAATACAGTTAGGGGACTGGAGCACCTCTCTGACAAGGAAAGGCTGAGGGAGCTGGGTCTGTTCAGACTGGAGAAGAGAAGACTGAGGGGTGACCTTATCAATGCTTATAAATACCGAAAGGGTGAGCGTCAAGAGGATGGGGCCAGACTCTTTTCGGTGGTGCTCAGTGACAGGCACAAACTGGAACACAAGAAGTTCCATCTGAAGATGAGGAAAAACTTCTTTACTGTGAGGGTGACAGATCACAGGAGTAGGCTGCCCAGAGAGGTTGTGGAGCCTCCTCTGGAGAAGTTCAAAACCCGCCTGCATGATCCTGTGCAACATTTTCTAGATGTACCTGCTTTGGCAGGGGGGTTGGACTAGATGATCACCAGAGGTCCTTTCCAACCCCCAATCATTCTGTGATTCTGTGATTATCAATCTTGGATTGTTCATTTTGATTTTCTTTTTAAAGGTTTCCTTGTTTTGATTAAGTTGTTTTTTAGGGAGGCCTTCTCATTCCTACAAGAATTTTGAACCTAACTGCCCTTCAAGAAGAGAGTTTTAAACCAGTTCCTCATGCATAAATGAAGAGGTGCTTCTCTTTTTATCATTTCTCTAACTAGCTGTTTGAAGAAGGAGTCGCCTACAGGAGTTTTAAATTATATTACCTGTTAATCTACAGAGAGATGAAATTCAGTCTGTCTTCTCTAACCTTGCAGCCTCTTTGATCTCCTGCAGCACATTATATTGACTGTCATCTTCTTGATCTGCCCTAATTATATACAGAATTTCAGTGCATGAAATTTCTGTGTTACTCTAGTAAGTACCCATGTGCTTCACGGGTTTTGATGCCTGTGGCCCATCTGATTCACAAATTTCTGAGTTACCCTCCTCTCAACTAGCCACTGGCAAGATCCTATAGCAAAGTAGCCCTCAGGCTCTTTTGTAATCTGGATCAATGCACCCTAGCTGGACCTTCTTGTCTCATGAGAAAAACAACCCTGCTGTACCCCAGGGTTCAGCAGTAAAAGACACAGGCAAGTCTAACTCTTTAGAAGTGAGCCAGTCTTATCTGAATGTTTCTGGAACTCATTCTTAGGTTCACGAGTTAAGTCTCAGCAAATTCAAAATTCAGTTAAATATCTCAGTAGGGAACAACTCCCAAATACTCATTTAAATCTATAGTCTCTCCTCCACTGACCAGTCAGTCCATTTTTTTTAGTCCTTTTTTTTTTTTTCATCAAGAACCTTCCCTTCTCCTGCTCTTTCCTTTCTCTGTCACCAGCCCAACAATCCTCTTTCTTATGCAGCATACACAGTAGTGGATGGCCTTCAGCCTACCATCCTGCAGAGACCTCACACTCCACAACAGTGAGACAAAGGTGTAGATACTATTAACTGTCATCTGTTCTTCCAGTTCTTACACTTGTTGATATGGTTAGTGTGTATATTTTATTTGTCTCAAGGCCCTCTTTCATTTACAGCACTTGCAAGAGCTAGGTTCTCATTGTACTACACAGTATGTAAATCCCTGTCACTGTCCCACTGTTTATCTTTGACCAGGCTTCTGTAGTGCCTATGTAGTGAAGATTATGTCAACAGCCTAATTACATTTTGATTTAGGAGAGATGTTTCAGGTCTGTCTTTTCTTGTTGTTGTAATGAACTAACATTTCAACAGATGCATATCCTATTTTGCTTTTGGACTATTAATTCATAGGCCTTATTTGAACAGGGACTTGAATACTCCTTGTTTTCCACCTGAATATTATCAGTTTCTGTCCTATCTTTGAGTGTTCAGAGGCTTTGAAAGTTGATCCTCGAGGATGAGTCATCTTAAAATATGAGTTTTATCAGATAGTTTTCTCCCAGCCTACTAGTCACTCAAAATGGCACAACAATAAATGCACGGAAAAGCACATACCAAACCCTTGAAAAAAACCTGATGGGCCTGTGCAAACCTCATGAAGTTCAACAAGTGCAAGGTCCTGCATCTGGATCAGAGCAACCCCAAGCACGAATACAGGCTGGGCAGAGAATGGATTGAAAGCAGCCCTGAGGAGAAGGACTTGGGGGTGCTGGTGGATGAGAAGCTCAACATGAGCCAGCAATGGGTGCTCACAGCCCAGAAGGCCAATAACCGTATCCTGGGCTGCATCAAGAGAAATGTGGCCAGCAGGTTGAGGGAGGTGATTCTGCCCCTCTACTCTGCTCTTGTGAGATCCCACCTGGAGTCCTGTGTCCAGTTCTGGGGTCCCCAACATAAGAAGGACATGGACCTACTGGAGTGAGTCCAGACAAGGGCCCTGAGGATGATCCGAGGGCTGGAGCACCGCTCCTATGAGGACAGGCTGAGAGTTGGGGCTGTTCAGCCTGGAGAAGAGAAGGCTCTGGGGAGATCTTATAGCAGCCTTCCAGTACCTGAAGGGACTACAGGAAGGCTGAGGAGGGACTGTTTACAAGGGCAGGTAATGGTAGGATGAGGGGTAATGGCTTTAGACTGGAAAAGGGCAGATTTAGATTAGATATAAATTCTTTCCTGTGAGGGTGGTGAGACACTGGCACAGGTTGCCCAGAGAAGTTGTGGATGTCCTCTTCCTGGCAGTGTTCAAAGTCATGTTGGATGAGGCTTTGAGCAACCTGGTCTAGTTGTGGAAGGTGTCCCTGCTCTAGTGGAAGGTGTCCCTGCTCATGGCACGGAGGTTGGAACTAGATGATCTCCAAGGTCCCTTCCAATCCATTCTATGATTCTGTGGTAAATTACTGGCTGTCTTTTGTATATTGCTCATGAACATATCATATAACCTTGCTATGAAAGAATATTTGAAAAGCATTCTTGAAGATTCAAAAACAATAATATACTATACAAGCTAGAATAATAATATTTAATTTCAGAATGCCAAGAGAAACATGTGAGGACAAAGTTATACTAGCTTGCTCAAAATGGAAATTATATGTGTTTAATACACAAAAATACCTCTTTTTCTCCTGAAACAATGCCTGGTCAATTATAAAATTACTCCTTCTTACCCTTCTCTTATCTACTGAAACCTAATGATGACTACAGGATGCAGTCATTTAAATCCTCTTGTTGCACTTCATAAATTTACCAGTTATTATGATATTTGCTGCAGTCTTGCATTTTAATTGTTGCTTGCATACAATATTCAAGCACGCAGAGAATAGACAGCCTCCAGCTTTATTGTCCTTGAGAACTGTTCATGGTGACTATACTCCCAGTGATTTTCATTATAATTATATTTTAGTTTTAGTTTAATGTTTTAAATCTTCCCAACAAATTCACTTACCACTCATTTAAGAAGCATATTCCTATCTTACACCAAGCAAACAATTTGTACTTAAACAACCAGCCAGCAAACTCTGAGATATATTCCAGCCTACCCAGTGTGTATTCATTCTGGTACACTGTCCTGGTTTTGCTAGGATAGGATTAATTTTCTTAGTGGTTAGAAAGCACTGTGTTTTGGTTTCAGTGAGGATTGTTATGAGAAAAAATGTTGATAACTACAAGGACACTCTGCTTGGGCAGTTTCCAAGAAGACAGGACTGGAAGCGGGGAGTAGAGAAGAAAAGTGTAGTAGTTAGTAAAACCCAGAATTAACAGCTGGATATGAATAGATATGATTCCTTCAGACAGATCATGCTTTCCAGCCTCTCTTTTATAAAGGCTTCCCAGTGCTTCAAACCCAATTGCTGCCCAGGGCCCAGTATACAGTAAAAATAATTTGATCAGGGCATTGAATATAAATTTGAGAAAAAACAGTAAAAAGTTATCTGCTTTCAGGATAGTTTTATGCTAAAAATTATATCCAGGTCTGCTCTTGCTTCTAACACAACCTCTTGCATTACCACAAAAATCTTTCTTTAAAAGAAATACTAAAAATACTTTTTTCTTTCAACTAGCATTATTGTGCCTTTTCTGTTGAATAAGACATTACAGTCACAAATCTGGCCCGCTGGTCAAAATCTATAATCAAACATAATGTGCAAGGAGTACAGTTTTCCAAGTGTGTTGGAAACTTATTTAGTAAGAAGAGAAGTATTTAGTAAAAAGCATTATTTAGTAAAAAGAAAAGAAGTAAAGAAAAGCAAATAAACAGAAAGAGCAAGAAACAAAAACAGGACCATTGTAGACAGAATGGCTACAAAGCCCCATTATATGTAGAGCTGACTTATTTTTATTCTTGTGGTCTTAAAATAGTAAGTAAGACAAATATCAGAATTGTCCTCTGGCCACTGTTTACACAGTACAAACTGTCCACTTCTCACTGAACTCCCAGGACTGGGTAAGACAAAGACAACTGGTTTCAGGAACAAATGCATGGACTACTTTGGGGAGGGAATTCCATATATGATGTTTGTTACTTTAAATAACGATTGTTGTGCTTGTCATATATGAGAAGAAGTAGTTTAAATACATAGAATAACCTCTATAGTAAATAAGTTGGAAAGAGGAGGCATCAATGGGTTTAAAAAGCAATAAAGGAAAAAAATCTACTTCATGTGTTACAAACAGCACGTTCAACACAGATTAAAAACATGCTCAGAAGTAACGGGTCTCTAATTTCAGCCATATGAGTTAAGTTTCAGGAAGATCAGAAGAAGCTGGTTACAGTCAAGACAGCAAATGATGAGAGTTTTAATTTTGTGAAGAGAACTAAAAAATTGCTTCTCATGACTGGAGGAACAGCTGAGATAGGAAACTTGTATGAATGACTGGGGCTAGATGAGCAGGACTGGCTGCTTGACAATAAAAGTAAAAGGAGGCAAATCAGAGAGCAATAGTCCAATTTTGGATATGTTATCTTCAAGATGGCAGCAAGACACATTTCTTGATTTATTAGAAAGACACAGTTAACTATCTTTAGATTAGATGGATGGAGACAACAGAGAAAAGGCAAGAAAGCAAAGGAGGGCTCCAAACAGGAGCTTTATTCTCTTACTAGAGAGGCCCAGAAAAGAGGCAAGAGTAAAATTTACCAGAGGATTAAAAAGGCAGAAGGAGATCCAGCAAACATGGTGTTACAGCACAGTACGACCCAGTCAGATTCAGAAAGTGTAAGCAGATCTAGAAAGCAACGATGAGATGGTTTAGATCTGTTGAATGCTCAGAGGCAAGAATAAGATATTATGAGGGCTCCTAATGACAATACTACTGACAACCAAACAAGAACAAAAAATATCTGTATCTTTTTTTCTTCCCTCTTCCGATAAGAGAAGAGCTGACAGCCTATTAACTGCCTTTCAGCTGACAGGCCCCTGGAGAATGACCCGCACCAGTGGCCAGCACAGAAGGTGTGAAAAGAAAGATTGCAGCAGCAGCAGATAGGAACCGAGAGATCAAGCAGCTGCTTCACACGCAAGTGAGACATTGCATTTCTTTGAATTAATCATTTTTCCAACTCAAAGTCATAGTTTCAGTATTTACAAAAGCACTGAATGTCAGCAGTAGCAAATGTTTGAATAAAAGTTGTCCTGTTTAATAGTATGAGAAGTTTGTTTGTTGTATTAAGTCTGTCATCTGTAACTTGTACACTCTCACCCACCGGTTTGGTACAGGCACCACACAGTCTTGCTGTGTCTTCTCCAGCTTTGGGATTCATCCTCTTTTCTGCTTCTACTGTCTCTCCTATCAATCCGTGTGATATGCTGTCCCGGGTGTCTGTGCCCAGGTGCTGGCAGGGGGAGGCTGCAGGGCAGCCTCTGTGAGGAGAGGCCGGGGCTGCCCCATGCTGGACACAGCTGGTTTCAGCCGGCTACAGCTGACCCAACACGGGGCACAGCTGAGCCCCGCCGCCAAGATGGGTCAGAGAAGATCAGAGGAAAAGGAGGGGGAAGAGATGGTCCAGGCACCAGAGCAGAGATTCCTCTGCAGCCTCTGGAGGAGACCATGATGGATCACATCCACACTGCACACCATGGAGGACCCCATGAAGGAACAGGTGGATATTTCCTGAAAGAATACCCATAGTGGAGCAGATTATTTTTTTTTCTAAAGGACAGCAGCTCATGGGAAGGACCCACAATGGAGCCAGGGAAGAGTATGAGGAGAAAGGAGAGTCAGAGAGGAACTGTTATGACCACAGCCCCCATTCCCCATTTCCCTGCACCACTTGTGGTAGGGGGGAAGAAGGTAGAGGAGCTGGAAATGAAGAGCAAGGTTGAGCCTGAAAAAGGAGTTGAAGGGGAAAGGGTTTTTGTCTTTGTTTATCACTGTCTGAATCTATTTAAATTGGCAATAAATTAACTTTATTTTCCCCAGTTTGACTCTGTTTTGCCCAGAACAGCAACTGGCAAGCAACCTCCTGGTCTTTACGTCGACCTGTCAGATTCTTAATCTTATTTTTTTGCACTGTCCTGCTGAGAAGGGCAGTGAGAGAGCAGCTGGGTGGGCAGTTGCAGCTGGCCAAGGTCAACCCATCATATATACAACCGTGACAGTAATCAGTATCGTTTTATTAAACTGATATAATCAGTACATGGTTGTTACAGTAGATTTTAGACCTGTGGACTCTGTATTTGCATCTCTGCTGTGTTGCTTTTATGTTCAATTGATCTTTATTTCAAAAATGATTGCTGCAACATCTCTTGTCAATAGATTGTAATTAGCTCAATTAAAACATCTCTTAAGAATTGACCTTGAGTTTTGTTGTTATCTTCCTACAGTATTTTCAGAAGTTTGTCAACAAAAGAACCAGAAAAATATGGCAATTCATTGTTTCCAAAGCACAAAGAAGCAATTTATTCTCTATTTGAAGATAGATCTTACAGGGCTATAGTAAACAGCTTGCAATCCTACATTAATAATATAGATGGCACATAACTTTCAAACAGATTTTTGTCTAGGTTTCAAATGGAAACATGTTAGAGAGGAAAAGAGATTAAAATATTATGGTTGTACTAGTTTAATCTCTGCTGTAAAAGAATAAAGCTCTTTAAAGCCAAGATTTTCCAATATATTCAACAGGGAATACTCTTCCAAACGTACCTAAGTTTGCAAGCCACAAATCTGAAAGAAGCCTCAGCAAATTTAGGAATACAAAATCTGAGTTTACAAAAAATATGATAAAAATGCAGGTGGATTATTGCTTGCATGAGCAAACTTAAAAAAAAACCCAAAAAAGTGTTTGGTTTTTATTGTTTTTTCTAAGAGATATCACAAATGTGATTCAGCTTTTTTTTTTTTTTACCATGGCTGAACTTAAGCTTTAACATCACTATCATTTAAGGATCTTACCGCCTTCTGCATGTTTTTCATCTTTGACACAGGTATCATGTAAAGACCCATTTGGATCACAGGAACACGGCTGGCATGGATCTGGGCTATCTGGCAATACCTATAAAACCAATGAGATTACAAAACAAAATCTTACCTTTAATAACTGGAAACTTTTATTTACTTCTTAAACAAAAAGCAGGAGAGAATGACTTCTGTCTAGGTAGCTTGCACTTGCAACAAAAATGAGATGCTTAGTCCATGCAGTCTAGGCATTAAAGTTATATTTTGGATTCTTATTTAGAAATATGTAAGTGATTTAGATACAAATATGTTTTCAGCTAAAAAAACAGGTGTAGAGATAATAAAAGACCCTTGTATAATTAAAATCAATAAATGTAACAAACTAGATTTTAAGCATGCACTACCTAAAGTATTAATGACAAATAGTTCAGTTGTTCTGGTCAACATGATTCAAAAATCTAAAGTTAGTTAGTAACTGAACAAAAAAGGTAAGTGAATAAACGAAAACACTAGACAATGGAACAATTTCCTTTTCTTCTTGAAAAGGTTACCTCAGTCAAACTTAAAACTTAGTCTAATATCACACTGGGTATATAAATTAGAAGTTCTGCATCAACTAGTTATTTATGTATTCTATAGATACACTATACACACATACATATAGAATCCCTATTAGTTGGATGATAACCTGATTCAGAGGAAAAAATCAAGTGCCCTGCTGTTGAAGAGATCAGTACTCCTTTTCTCAAGCTCTAAGGCTAAAACCAATATATTAGGGAGAATGTAATTATTGTTATTTGATGATGTTTTCTGTGTTTGAGGATTGAAAATCAACCAGACTAAAGGCCCTAATTTACCCAACTGAAACTATACAGACAAAATATCAGGATTTTAGGCACACACTAATAGTGCAGCTGTTTAAAGCACAGACACAGGCCATATTGGCAATACAACCTAATATAAGATTCATCTTCTGACAGCTTCAACTTAAATAAAAATGCAGCTTTATACAATGAAATACAAAAAACAATTCCCGCTGCACTGAAAATGAAAGGCATTCATGGGACACTACAGAATTTCAGTGGTTATTAATTCTACATCACATTTAAAGAATAAAAATTACAGACACTCTCTCTCCAGTACAAATATAGCAATATTTCTTTGATCTTTGATAACAAATCTTGAAATTCATTACTGAGGCAAAAGTTTTGTTTGCAGGACCACATCCTCTTTTAAATTAAATTGAAATACAAGCTGGAGGCCCTGACCTCAAGTGTGCTCCTCCATATCAACACAATTCACTTCCATATTTCTGTGAATGTTAACTTTAGAGACTTCCAGCTGTGAAAAGCAACTACTACATTGCCAGAATTAGAAGTTAATCTTCATAAAATGGCAGTCCAAACTGTGTCATCTCTTTTTAATAACTGAACTCCCCATGCTGAAGTGGTGGTTTGAACCTCAAGCTTTACAGTGAAGTGACAACAGAACATGTGTTTACCCCTTTAGGTCTGAAGTAACCATCGATGCAGGTCTCGCAGTTTATGCCACCGGTGTGGCTTGTACAGTTAACACACACTCCACCCCCAATGTATTCTCCATGGACATTCAAACTCTGATTTCTGTCTGCAACATCCTGATCATAGTAACACTCCTCAGTCTTCCCATGACAGTTGCACGCTAAAAGAGAAGGAACTGTGTTAGTGAACACCTTCTGGCTGGAGATGCCACTAATGTACTAGAAAAAGTCATTCAACATTTTATCGTTGGTGCTGAGTACACTGTAGCCAACATCATATCTAAGAATTAATTTACTACTTCAGCTATGAAAAGTAATGTGGTCTCACCACAAACACAGCCTGGAATTCTGTATATTGTATTTTTTCTTGATGTTTTGTCTGAAAGAGTATGGAAGTTGACAGATATAGCATAATTATGTTCATCCTGTTTTGGTTGAGAGTTTTTTTCTATTTAAATTGATAGTCTAGAAACCTTTTGGTGGCTGCACAGACATATGATTCATTAAAGAATCAGCTAATTTAGAATACAAGAGGAACTACAAGGAAAGCAGCAGAATGGTATGAGTAAATTAAAATGATTTCCATGAAAGCTGAAAGACACTTAAAAACACTTGATTTGCACGTATACATATAGGAATGGAGTCAAAACAAAGAGATTTCCAATCTTAAAACTTCTTCAGAAGTTAAGATTTGAACCCTTAGGCTTCAGATCCACATACAGGAGAGCTAATCTAATAATCTAAACTAATCTGTTGCTGTGAAAATTAATTTGCACTCTCTCTCCCTTCCCCTGTAGTAGTAAAACATCCCTTTCCATATAAAGAGAAATTCAAAGCTCATTAACATTGAAGTGAGTCATTCTCCCCACATCTGAACCAGATCTCAGGGAACTGTTTCCACCTCGAAAGTACAACAATTCATTGAGGGTTGAACAGGGCATAAAAAGTGTCTCTCAAAAATTAAATATGAAAATAAAGGTACTTTGATTTAATTCCAGAATGCATTCCCAGTGCGGATACAGTCCCTACTGAAACAAAGACCTTTGTGACCAAAATTTACAGGACAAATAAGCAATTACTATTTTTAATATGGGGATATCTTTTTTATTTTTATTTATTTTTAACCACTCATGGTAAATCTATAGCTGCAATCCTACAACTGAATAAACACTTACATGTAATGGAGCACTAGATTTTATTATGTTAAGAAATATAAGTCGTATGTGACCTTTGGAAGTAAGATGTTAAAGTTCAATTATAACCATCCTTACTACAGTAAATCTGAAAATGAATTTCCCACCCTGTGGGAAAGTGATATTTCAATGTATGTTTTCATTCCATGTTGGAAAACTAGATACATTGTTTTTCTCATTAAAAAAAATCAGAAACTCAAATTGCATTTTGATCTTGTAAAAATATTTTGTATCAGCAATGCTGAACATTATTATATATAAAAGGGTCATTTATTTAAAAATCATGTTGTTAAATTTTAATATAAAGAAAAATCTGTAAAAAATATTTTTTACTTAATTAGGTTACAGTTCTGTTATTTTATCAAAACAAACCCACCATAATTATAAAATTAAGCAAGTAAAAATTATTTTTATACAGTATTCCATCATTCACTGGAACAGGTTGCCCAAGGAAGTTGTGGATGCCCCCTCCCTGGAAGTGTTCAAGGCCAGGTTGGATGAGGCTTTGAGCAGCCTGGTCTAGTGGAAGGTGTCCCTGCTCATGGCAGGGGAGTTGGAGGTAGATGATCTTTAAGGTCCCTTCCCCCCCAAACCATTCTATGATCTGATTTAATGCACCATAACAATAAAATACGCTGAGTTCAATAAAACCACGACTCTACATATCATTATTCTGTTAACTCATCTGAGCCAGTCTAAGTAAGTGAACAACTGATTCATAAACAAATGTGGTTAGAAATAAAATTAATTACAAAATCATGTAGGACCCAATTTCAGTTTTAACCAGTAGTTGCAATAAACTTTCTCTTCTGCACCGCTTTCAACTTACGTTCACATTCATGCTTAACCAGGAAAGTGCCAGCATGCCAAGGCTTTTGATTGAATCCAGGACAACACCGATCACATGTCTCTCCGCATGTGTTGTGCTCACACTGACAGACGGATTTCTAATTTTAAAGAGAAACAAATATTTACACAATGTGATGATCTGAAGAATCTGTCCACATACATAATCTGTGTTCCAGTTCAAATTGGGAAAACATTAAGAATAGCTATGCTCTGTAATTCCTCTGTTTATTCATTTTTATTCATTTACGTATCCCACGTTCGCCAAGTGAGAGACAAAAGAGTGTGTTCGACTTCTATAGCTCTATTTTAAGAAAATGGCCACAATGCAAAGGAAGATAGTTGGCCAGATAATCTAAGGAGAATCTAAGAATGTAGGAGAATCTAATTCCAATTGGCTGAAAAAAGGAGGATGGGAGAATGGAAGTTGCCCAATACAGCAAATAATACAAAATGCTGGTAGCCCTCCAATACAGATTCATATTACAGGAAAACTGATCTGATTGATAGTTAGTTTGCACTAGAAGGAGTGAGCCATTCTCCACCCTTCTCTTAGATGTAGCAATCCTGCAGCTGCAGAGTGAAATAAATTCTGTTGGTTGATCCAATAAAAATTGGCTTTTCTTTTAAATTTAGCATTGTTTTTTACTGAGTCAACTCATCTTGTAAACTTCTAACTGCATAAATAATTCTGTGCGAGGGATAGCAGAGATTTCAAACTAATAAGAGATGAGACCAGGAGCAGCTTTTCAGTCACTTTCCAGTTCCTCAACAGACCACCTTAGTCCCAGCTTAGTCCCAGCATTAAAATATTGCTGTAGGGAACACCCTTACTCTCTGAGTCACAGAAGCAGCTTGGAAAAGATAAAAGAAACTGTAGTTTGGAGAAATGAGAAGCAAAAAATGCCTTCCCAATAGTTATTCAGCAGAGGGGATTCTCTCTGGTCCTTGTGAAGCCAATCAATGTCAAAGCAAGCTAATCTGGAGAAATTCTATGGCTCACAAGATAAAGCATAAATCTTGCAAAACAAGGTTAAGTTAAGGAATGCTTCAGAAAAGCAATGCAGTAAATTCAAGCAAGTTTATTCTTTGTAATCCTATGGGAAAGATTCACTGTGCTAACTACAGTCATGATGCTTATAAGCCAAAGCCCACCTATTTTGGTATGGCTCAGTCTAAAGACTATCCCTAAAGAGTTAAACCAAATACTCCAAATCTCTTATAACTTGAGTTGTTTCACTTATGCTATTTTTTGTACTGGTCAGACAACAAATACATATTCGTAATCCTGTAAAACAAGACACCACATTTGTCAAAATGCCTTTTTTTTATCTAGTAGCCAAACTATCTGAAGTATGTATTAATTGTGATAACAGCACTTACTTTCTGAGGTAGGCCCAATTCTAACAGGTGGCACTGAGACCATGCTGCAGTTCGATAACTAAGGCCATCTGAAACCACAGCTCAACACATGCTGTACACACCATCACAGAAAAGGCTTAGAAGGATTAAACCAAGGAGTCTGTAAAATTTTCACAAGGATCTGTGGAAACTGCTTAGAACTGTAAATGCATTTTCTGTAAGTTTCTTCCGGTTTGTTTTTTTTAAACAGTTCTTACACAATGGCTTAACGACATATACAAACAAGATTTTCTGTTTAACCCCACAAAGTTCTTACTTAAGTGAATAGTATATGAAGAGATCCCACATTGTGGCACATTAGTAATACTAGCAGACTGGAAATTCTGTATTAATGATAATGTGTGCATAGATTTGGACCATCACTAACAAATTATATTTCTATATTTCAATTATATTGGTTATGTGTTTATTAATGGTGCAAAAAGAAAGCTACAAATTGGAAGACATTATAAACAGCTCATGATTTTCTAGACCAGCTTGATTGATCACTCAATTAGTATTTCCCACATAACAAATGCACCATTCTAGAGCCATCATTTGTTTTGCAAGTACTGATTAAATACCTGACAGTAATTTTAGGAAACACCTTGATTAATATCAACAAAGAAAAGAAAGGCTGGCTGTTAATGCTCGTCTCTACAGCTACACAATGTAACCCAAATTTCTGTTATTCTAGGAAACTTTCAATATGGACTGAATTATCTGAAATCTATTTTTTCATTTCGGAGAAAGCCTCTGCTGACATTGTAGGAATCTGGTTGCTAACACTGTTTCACCCTGGCACTGCTTCTGACTGTTCTTTTAGGTGAAGAACAGACATAAATTCATAGAACTCTGAGAAATAAAAAGATTTTTTTTCTCATGTTCTACCCTATGAATAAGGCACATAAAAAAAAAAAAAAAAAAGAAATATACATACGTTGGTTGCTGGATCCAGTGGACAAGCCTTTGCATGGCCTGAACATATACACATGCCTCCAACAGAGATATCTTTTATAGAATAGTAATACTGTAAGACAAAACAGAAATTGAATTGCTAAGTGGATTGTAAAATGCAGGTGCCAAGCTGCAGAATTCATTTCTGGTGACAAAACTGTCAGGTCCTGTTTTATTTCTTTTTTGATCTATTACAAATATAGCAGACAGTGTAATTCAAGGTGCGTCTTGATCAACAGATTCAGGCTTAGTGAAAGAGAGGGTATAAATTGGCACAGTTCCATTTGTTTGAAGTCACAAGAGCCATGTCAATTTATACACAATGTGCACCAAACAGAAGAACAGGAAAATGCTATATGCACACTGGATAATAAAAAGTCAAATGCGAGAGAATTTATTCCCTTCAGAAAACATGAAAATCAAAAACCATAATGATAGGGAGAAGAGAAAGGCTAGAACAAAACCTAAGAAAGAAACACCTTTGTTCACCTTAGCTGAGTCTTACTTGGGTATTCACTGAACTGTGGAAAGAACTGTTTTTCAGTTTTGGCCCTTTGAATGACTATGGAATAGTCTTCATTACTGAGATTTAAATAACTTTTGACCTGCTGCTCTGTCATCTAACCATTTCTTTTGTGATGGGGATTAATAGCCCTAACCAGAAAAAAGGACAGAAAGATATTTATAATAATGTATTATGACACCTGTGAAAAGTAAATCTCGCATACCATCTTGTCCATTTTCATCTCTTTTGGCAACAGTCCTGTGACATCCTAATAACTGGATAACCAAAATAAACATATGCTATTTGCAAATTTTGCTATTTCTGTGTTCAGTCTCTCTCAGATCATTAATAAATACAGCAAACAAAATGTGAATTCATATAACTCACAGTTAACCTTCAATCACACAGGAAATGTATCATATGTGGATACCCTTTGTTTCCTGTTTTGTGAAATAGTAGTTGTCTAGTGTCTTCTATAGGGAAAGCCAGACAGGATGGCAAGTTTCAGTTGCTCCTTGCGCCTTTTAGGACAGCCTCATGGAGAGATGACACACAGAACTTATTGTTCTTTGCTGGTTTGAGAAATCTGTTGATTATCCTGCACTAGGTTTTCATGAATATGCAGTGATTTTTAAAGTGTGAATTCAATTTTGTGTTTCTCTTCACTTAGGATCAGATTATTAAATGTGCATTCTTATGTAAACACACAGATTAGTGAGGCTGCAATAACTGCATTCAACTGGAAGGGTTTCTGGGTTTGTAATACAAAATAGAATGGCACATTCCAAACTTTCAGAAATAGCCAGCACTCTCTGTATTTAGAGGAAGAAATGGAAACCAGACATTGGGAACAGAAGCAGTAAATTTTCTTTGTAGTTATCCAACACTGATAAATTATATTAACTAAAGCCAAGAAAAACAATACTCCCCTTTCATACAGGATGTACTACAGTGGTACCTTAAACTTTCCAAAACAAAAATGAGATGACCAACAGAAAGAGGAAGCGAGCAGGAAGAAAATATGTGGAAGGGTATACATCCCCTAAAACAGCTTTTAAGAATACTTAGTAGAAAAATCAGAGGAAAAATATAATAACACACAACATTTGAGCAGCAGGAGAACAGGGAGATGTGGCATAGGAAGAAAGCACAGATTGCAGAAAGAAGAGATAGGGTTGTGCACACACAAGGAACAGTGGAGAAGACCAGAGCATGGTGTGTGTTCAAGTGCTGCGTCCATTCTTTTAAGCAAAAGCACAATTTTGACTGTTAGCAACAATCATATAAGAATGCTGAAAGTGCTGTGTTAAGGCCCTACTACATCTTATAGTATCACTAGTAGAAATTCTACTCAAAGTATGTGCTGAAAGAATCTTAAAGGTAGCAGAGGACTGAGCAGCAGAAAAGGCAAGAAGACATTATCTAACAGCAAGTACTTGCCAATTACCTGCACCCGAACGTTTGCAGCCAAAGGAGTTGTGTGCTTATGTTAATGACCATGTTATGTATGTTAACAACACCATTAAGCAGAAAAGATAAAATTGTTACTTCTGCTATAGAGAAGAGAAAAAACTGTGAAGATGGAAATCTCTAACTCTGGGATTTTGACAGATAACAACAGCTATCCATAATTTCTGAATATTTCCTATGGCAAACAAAGGCAGTTACAGCATTTACAAGTGTAGGAGAACTTCTACAAATGCATTTCCACTGTCTTGCCAGAACTTACCCTCCTTGTAACAATGGGATCAATTTCATTTGGATCTTTGTGTGCGAACATCATTAAATCAGCATTTAGTGTCCGTATCCGCTGAAATCTCAGGCGAATAAAGCGAGCAGAGGTGAATTCTAGTAATACGCGTGAAGGATCATCAGCACTAGGCCGTCCATTAACTAGAGAAGTGTGAATCTGAAGAGAGAATTATTAAAGCAACAAGAAATTACATGACAGCAATGATTATGCCAACAAATATCATTACAGGCACTGTGTGAATGCATTTGTAAATACCTTCTTTCTTTAGAAAGCACATTTCCCCCCAAAATATTCCATGTACTCACAGACCCCAGTTATGGAGAGGCTTGACAGAAAAAACATTTTGAGTAAAAGAAAGTCATCAGCTACAAGAAGACTGTAGCACAAACTGCATATGTGTACCAAGGCCCTACAATAGTGTTCCTGCCACAGGCAATTCATTTCTTCTCCTCTAGTCTAAAACAGGTATTTCCAAGTTATCAAACAACCAAAGGGCTCAAAAAATTTGAATTAAAGGAATGGCTACTGGGAATCGGACTCAGAATTCAACAATGGTTTGCACCTCTTAGAGTCGTCATCAGCAAAAGACTTTTGAACTAGGTATTTTCTAAAGTCACGATAAGGTAACTTTTGGAATACTGAAAACTACAACAGCTAGATGAGACCACATAAGCATTTCCCCTTTCCCACTGTCTCTTTACACAATACATAATTTCATTTGAATCTTTTTCTCAGCAAGTTGAAGCAATTTCCTGGGTTGCAACTGTTTTCACCTGGTCCCTAAGGAAAGTCTTTATCACTTCTGAGAACTCTGTTCAGCATTTGTTTTTCCAAAGACACTATCAATCTCTGTTTAGACTGTGGTTTCTGTAAAGATTTCCCCTCTTTCTCTGCCTGCTCTATTCGAAAGTCTAAAAATTATTTCAGTAAGTGTGCTCTGTGGCTCTTCCATAAAGAGATCCTCTGACCTCAATTGCAGCATCAAGGGCAATGCAACAAAAAATAAGCAATCTTCTTCCTCTCCTGTCTTTTTAGCTGATCATGGCATACATTACCTGTGAATCAACAAAATAAAACAGATGGGCTGCTACAGGATTGTTCTTGGAATAGGCCTACAAGAAGAAGAGTGTCAGGTACAGCAAAATATTGTTAATGAGCACCTAGGGGGAGGGAGGAAGAAACCATTAATTTTCCTGTATTCTGAAGTGTTAAATTTTAATTGGGGCATTTTTATTACAGGCTGGTACACTGAAAGAATGTTCAGATGCTGAGCCAAACGTGCAGAACATTAGAATGAATAAGAGAATTATTTATTCTTTGCAATGAACATGTTGTGCACCTTAACTCAGTGCTCTGAGTGAGAGGTCACACCACACAGCCATCTTCTATCATTGGACATGATCATGTTATCATTGTTTTAGGCGAACCCCTGCATTCAGAATGCCAGCTGGCACCCACTCAGCAGTGGCTGCCTCACAGTGAGGAGAGAGACAGTGAATCTACTGCTCCCAGCAAAGCAGAAGCTCTTCCTTTCCTGGAGTTTTTGCAGGTGCTGGATAAAAGGCTTATTGAACAACTGCTGTCTTGCACTGGCTATGTGATACTATTAACTTACTAATTTTCACTGCCAACAGGGAAACCCTAAACCTCACCACGTCCAGCATCCTACTCCACTGTGTCCGCAGGTACACAAAATCACTGGCAGCCACTCTGTCAGGAGCAACTATCAGTCATATCTTGCCTCAGTATGAATCAGCACCTCTAGGCTTCTGCTATGTTAGCTCCAGGAATAGGTGATACTGAGATCATAATGACAGTCTCACTTAGAGCTCTGACTCAATTTTGCTCCTTACTATGAGTAATTAAATTAAAGGAGATAGTTAGCTGGAAATGAACACAAAAAAAAGCTATGAAAAAGACAGGGTACAATCAAAAGATTATAATAAAACCCCAAAGGAAGCAAGGAGGAGCTCCTGAATGAAAAATGTCTGGCTACAAGCAGGACAAAAAGACATGACCAGAGAGAGCAAACCACTCAAGTCCCCAGTGAAAAGAGAGAGCGAATGTGTGGAGAATAAACTTCAAAAGAAGCCTGGAAATGGTGGCAATAGGTCCAATTGAAATTGATAGATCTTTCCAAAAGAAGCAAGATTTTAGTAAGAACACATGCCTAAAGACTTCTTTGACTATATTTACCTGTAAGTAAGGAAATATGTTTCTTTTGAGTGTTTTTTCACACCATCACCTCCTTCTTTTAAACAGGATCCAAGAGATTTCTTTCTTACAGGCATCTAACATATACGGGTTATGGTTTAAAGCAGTAGAATACTAAAGACCAAACTTTGATATTCCAGACATAAAGAAGAAATATATCTAAAGCAGTGCTAAAAACTTCCACTAGCTCACCCTGAAACAGCAACAGCATCGTAGCCATAAGCAGCATGGCAGTCTGACTATCTCATAAAAAAGATAAAAAATTAAGCTTTTGAGGTTGAGGGGAGAAAGATGCAAGGAAAAGTCCATCTAGAATATGCAAGTGCCCACAGAGATTTAAACGTATGAATCACAGACACAGCTTGACCCCAAATGACACAGCTGACAAAAATCAGTCATACCTTTTGATTTATATTTTTTAAAAAAGAACAAATTTAGTCATGAGACACTGATGGGGAAAGACACCAAGCCCTTTTGGAGGAGTAGTATTCCAGAACTAAAATGTAAATTAACAACATAAAACAAAAGGCACCCTTTTCAGAATAGACCCCTCTTTTTTAAAGGTTTCACAGTTCTGTCTGCCAGCAGCACATCTATTTGGCCAGGCTAAACTAGTAGAGATGATGACTTCCATTTATATTGTCTTACATGCTTAAGTTTAAATGTTTCACAATTTCATTTTAAAACAAACAAATAATTTCTCATAATTACTGAAATGCAGCTATATCCTGTGTGAAAGGTGGCACCTGTTCAAATATGTACACCAAAATTACACTGAGATTAGGAAATTAAAACTGGGTAGTTTTATCAAAATGAATCTGAAGGGAAAATTTTACACAGGCAAAATTAATTACTCTAAATTATTTCTTCTCCTCTCAACATCTGTGATGAAATCATTAATTTCTCCCTGGAAACATTTAGAATCAACTTGAAGAGTGTCCAAATAAGTTGTTCCTACTCCTTGAAATGAGAATAAGGAAGAAACTAAGAGTACTTTGGGAACATCTGTCATTAATCAAGACTAAACAGGCAGAATTTTAAATAACTTTTTTAAAAGAAGTTTAAGTAGAAATCAGACTTACAATACTTCCAACATAACTCTCACAATGAGACATCACTGTGTTTTTCCACAGCACGCTTTCTCTTTTCATCTCCTGCCACAATGTTACTAAGACACAGTTCACATGGCAGCACATTTTCAGTCAAGTCACCAACATGGCCCCTGCTCTCCAAACATTTTAAAATCAGATCTGAAAACTGTTAAAGTGAACAGAGTCCCCAATGTTCTTCTACCATTATGCCATCCAAGATCATCAGAGTACTTCATATGTAGCTCTGAGTTCTGCAAAGACTAGCTCCATTTTCACATAGACATCTGAGGCAGTCATCTCCTACTCTAGCTGTACTAGAGTAGGAGATGTACTGCAGTATGAGCCACAGCAGAGCTAAGATCCAAAGCTGAGTCTACCAGGAAAATATTAATACTTTAATCCACCTGTTGGGTTGCTACAATTTGGATAATCCAAGTCCCCATGCAGGAACAATCTCTCTTTTTATGGACAACTTTTATTTGTCAATTCCAAGATTGCAGTAATCAACATTTTGGATTCTAAATGAAAGCTATGCAGCTTTTCCTTAACAAGGAATTTTCCAGGATTATATTCCAACAAAAGGGATCTTTGGGAAAAATTAGCATTCCTTTACAAAACATCTAAATATTACTACAATGAAAGCCAAATTCTCATTTGGTAAAATAATTCTGAACAATATCTGGTTTGTCAACCAGTTCAATAGTCAGAATTATTAAAGCAAAAGGGTATGTTGACATTTTCCAGTAGCCGCATCAGCAACTGTACGTTAAAAAAGGTTGTAGCACTGAATTACAGAATGGTTAAGGTTGGAAGGACCTCTAGAGGTCATCTGATCCAATCCTCCCAGCAGAGCCACCCAGAGCCTGTTGCCCAGGACTGTGTCCAGACAGCTTTTGGGTATCTCAAACGTTGGAGACTCCACAACCTTCCTGAGCAAACTGTGCCAGTGCCCAGCCACCCTCACAGTGAAAAAGTGTTTCCTGATGTTCAGAGGAAACCTCCTGTGTTTCCGTTTGTGTCCATTGCCTCCTATCCTGTCACTGGGCACCAATACAGAGAGCCTGGGTCCATCTTCCTTACACCCTCCCTTAAGGTATTTATACACATTGAGGAGATCCTCCCTAAGCCTTCTCCAGGCTGACCAGTCCCTCAGCTTCCCCTCACAGAACAGATGTTCCATTCCCTTCATCATCTTTGTGGTGCTTCACCGGACTCCCTCCAGTATGTTCACATATCTTGTACTTAGAAGCCCAGAACTAGACCCAGCACTCCAGGTATGGCCTCACCAGTGATGAACAGAGGGGAAGGACCACCTTCCCTGATCTGCTGACAATACTTTGTCTAATGCTGCCCAGTGTACCATTAGCTTTTGCCACAGGGGTATGTTCTTGGCTCATCTTCAACATGCTGTCCACCAGGACCTTTTCTGACAAGCTGCTTTCCAGATGGGCAGCCCCCAGCATATGCTGGTGAATGGGGTTATTCCTTCCCACATGTAGAACTTTGCGCTTCCACTTGTCGAACCCCATGAGGTTCCTGTCAGCCCATTTGTCCAGTCTGTAGAGGTCCCTCTGGGTGGCAGCATGACCATCTGGTCTTATCAGCCATTCCTGACAGTTTGGCGTCATCTGTAAACTTGCTGAGGGTACACTCTGTCCCATCATCCAAACCATGAATGAAGATATTAAACAGGATTGAACCCAGTAGTGTATTTTCAAGTTAGTTTAGTTACCAAGTTATCTATCTACCTATGTATTTGGTTTGGAACTAAAACTTTTAACCATTATTGAAAATGCGTGCTCTAGTTAAACAGAAAAACAGGAAAAACATTTTGTAACACCAATGATCTACATAATTCAATGTCTTGTCTCCAACAGAGGCCAGTAGAAAATGATTAAGAAGGAATATAAGAAACGAGGCATATAGAGAGTGATCCCTCTGATACACTATCATCATTTCCTCTGACTGAACAGTCTGAATGCTTCCTGAGCTACAGAGTGAATCTGAGTCATAGTGATTAATGTTGACCAATTGCCCCTTTCTCTATTATTAGTCTACTCCCTTTTTCCACCATTAAGTTTTTCGTCACTACAGACATTTGTCCCAATGGGAGGAAATTTGTTTATTTCAAAAAAACAACTAAAATAACAGTTTCTGGTGGGGTTGCTGGTTGTTTGTTTGGCTTTTGTTTTTTGTTTTTTTCTTTCCTATTAAACCTAGAATTCAGATCATGAATCATTTCAGTGACAGTATTCTAGTTTTTCATTTGAGGAAACTGTGAGCAGTGAACAATTTTTTATTTTTGAACTTCAGTATGATATTAAATCAACCTTCTTCCAGGTAACTGTTGAGAATGCTACAAGTTCTCTACTCTGAAGATAATTTAGTCCAACACTACCTCATCAGCATTCATGAATAATTCTTTCTTTCTTACATGTATTACTGTGCTTTTACCAACACTCATTTTCATATAGCATTTTTCATTTAGTATCATAGTCTGCTAATGGGAAAAAATATCTTAAATTTTGCATTACCAACAAATGCTGCTATTACACAGTTTTCTAATTTTACAGATTGCTCACAAATATGCTGAACAACATAGACACTACTAAAGATATTCAAAGAACATTTCAATACATTAGAATATCTGGACCATATCAGAACCAAAAGACCTATTTGCATGGTAGCCTGCCTCATACAGTAGCCAGAACAGTACACTAACAATAAGATGAAGGCAAGCCTACATAATGATTCGGGGATTTCCAGAGGTATAGGTAGTTTCTATACATTTGGTAAGCCTCAAAGGATCTCCATGAACTTACTCGAGTCTCACTTTAAACCCAGGTCACCTTTTAAAATCTAAACCCATCATGTGATTAGGATTATCTCAACTCATTTACATGTCGTAGGGAAAAAGATCATTCTTCTGCTTGTTTTAAACCTACCTCTTACTAAATTGACTTAACACTTCCTAGTTCTTCAATTGGAAGAAATATATCTTTCTACCCACTCTATTCTTCATTACATTTCCTTAATACTAATTAGCTTTGCACAGGTATTGGGCTTCCAGATCTGTAGTTTCCTTGAAGTCCTAAGGAATGTTTCTAAAAAAGTGGTGTTTCATTTGATACCCTACACTCCCTTGTTACTGAGAATATTTGTGAGAGGTTAAATAATAACTGTTCAATTTCACCTATTTTAGCCTTGAGTTCCTTTTCACTATCCAATTCAGCAATTATTTTAGCACCTCTTCAGTTAACAACCTAGTTTGTGACTGTTTCTCCAACTCCTCTCCTGTAAATAATGTTTCCAGTGCTGAAACCCTCCTGACAGTCTCTACAGCAAAAACTGATTCAGATCATTAATTTAGTTTTTCAGCTATGACCTTATCTTTCTTGAATGCTCTTTGATCATCTCTCAGCCGACCAATTCTCTGGCAGACTTTTTGAATCTGATGTCTTTGAAAAAAGGTTTATTTCAACTTTATACTCAGTCACTCAGAATCTTTTTCACGTCTTTATTGTGGTTTAACCTTTCATTTGCTGGAGCTTATTTTCCTACCTCATGACTTCCATTCATAAATGATGCTAGTTTACTTTTAATATCTATTATATTTTCTTAGTTTACGGCTTAAATGTGTTGTAGGTTTTTTGGAGCTATTCTTAAACGTAGCATGCATGTATGCATAATGCTATATTTAAATGAACTCTAGGCTGCCTGAAATTTTTTTTAGCTGTTTGACCACCTTTTCTATTTTTAGATTGTAATTGGGCAGATTTTATTCCCATGGGATGTTGAGTATTTTCTGATTATTTTTACATAACCATTATTGAACAGTTAATACCCCTAAGCAGGATCTATACACTGTTTAGGACTAAATCATGGGTTCCTTTACTGGCTGCACCAAGAACACTGAGGTGTTTAAAAAATACTCTTTTGTATTACATTCTATTCTGACACCTCCACAGTCTGACGAGGGGTTACAGAAGGCTGATATTATGCTCTTAGCCTTCCTTTGGCAAGATCCACTCACTTCCACATTTCTGTTTGGGCAGTTGCTGATACAACATTTAACTTGTGCTGTGCCAATTTAGGTGCTGAATTTTATTTCACAGAGATCTCATATACCATTTTATTTCTGCCAACTTTCTTACTGGGTTTTAGGTTATTCTTAAATCCATAGTGCCTCTCTTCCACAAGCCACTCCGTCATTCATAAGCAACTTAGTGTTTCTGACATGCCAATTGAGTCACCTCTTTCCAGCACCCTTTAAGGGTATTGGCAGAGTAAGTAATCTTCAACGGCTGGGTGTGGATACTTTTGCAAATACTAGGGAGCAACACTGGGATGCACCCAATCCTAGCTTCTGTAACAAAAACACCTGAGAGGACTTGCAATATGCTCCAGCCAGATGACCATCAGACCATATGACCAGAGTTTCATAACAGATATCATTGAGTTTCTGCCACTGAGAAGTGACAGAGGTAGCCTAAGAAACTTTCTGCCATTTTTGGCATTACACAAATCTCATATACTGATGAACATGGACTTATTTAGAGTGTACCTGTAATGAGTCTTCAGAATAGAGAAAAGTATCACTCTGTAACCCACCACATATTGTATGCAGTAATAAAATCTCCCCAAGACTTCTCTTCTCAAGGCTGAGAATTCCCAGCCCTCTCAACTTCTACTTATAGGGCTCCAATTCCTTAATCACCTTCCCAGCCATTTCCTGGACTTGTTCCAAAATGTCCATGTATCTCTTGCACCAAGGAGCCCAGAACTGGACACAGCTCTCCAGGTGTGCTCTCATCACTGCTGATCAGATGGGGAAGAATCACCACAACCTGCTGGTGACACTCAAATGTAGCCCAGGATACTGTTGGCTTGCTTTGCTGCAAGGGCATATTCCTGGCTTATGTTCAACTTGGTGTATACCACTGCCGTCACTTGCTGTTTCCTCCTGATGCTCCTGGGTGATTTAGGCACAACTGTCACATGTCTCATTGAACAGAGCTCCCAGCCCACTATCTGCTACCAAACACTGAACTATCATGTAGCTGCCCATCTGCAGACACTAGACTGTTTTCCTAGAGAAAAGTCAGTTAATCTTTTTCCTGTCACCTCTGATGTTGCATAGCCTGCTGACATCCTCCTGTAGTTCTTTTACTTGGTGACACAATACTCCAACCACAGCCAACAGGCAAGGACATCACCTTTCTGTCACAACCTCAACAAGAGGTCGAAGACAGTTCTTATAGCTTCAGAGGTAAAGATCTGCATCATCCCTCTGGAACTCAGCCTGAGCCAAGAACTCTTCTGTACTGGGGTAGTTGCTCCAGTCGCTGCTGGGGACTGTACCCAAACTGTGCCTCATCAGCACTGGTGAGCACAAAACCACTCTTTTTGCCCCTCCTTCTGTGCATGTTTCTGTGTGAACTGATATGCAAATGTGCAGTATGTTAGCTGCCTCTGTTATTTTACTTAATGCAACAGTAAAAATGCTGCTGCTTTGCATGAAAGTATAGTATCAACTGCTAAGTCACTTAAAATTAACACATTTCAAAAAAGTTTTTAGGAATTTTAAGTATGCATAATGTTCTCATTCAAATTTAAAATATCCATCTATGAATCCAAGTCATGTATTTTTCTACTCAGAGTTTTGGTATTTGAAGTGCATTACTTTGCCAAACAACTTGTGCAGTCAATCTCAAGCTGTTTGTAGGATATAAAAAACCCCAGCTGTTTGGCTATGTGGCATGGAGTTTTTACATTCACTTTCAAGAAAACAGTATTGCTAACCAGTGTGCTTTTCACTGATGCATATCTATACACTGAATGTTAGATAAACTGGAAGACTTAATTCTTTCATAAAAAATGAATGTTACTTAGTGTAATTTGTCACAAGGACGGAGCAGGAACTTCACTCTACAATAATTTTTGCCTAGTAGTGGTAAATAACTCACTTTGTTTAAATACATAGTAGTTTACTCTGGACATCATATCAAGACTGTGGGCTTCAAGCCTGACACTCTGTGTAAGCCTGCAGTCTGAATCTAAAATATTGTCAAGAAAGGTTAATTTCTCACTAAAATATAGTCTCAGACAGCAGCATAAAGGAGAGAAAACCTTCTGTCCTGCACAAAAAGACTTGCTACTTGATAATCAGCAGTGAAGAAGACAGATAAATCAGTCTTAAAATGATTTAATGAGAAAGATACTCCATGATTTACATTCTCAAGTTATGCAAACTCATCAATATGGAGATGGACAATACTGAACATCAATTTTTTCCCAGGTGACTCAGTAGCTCTCATAATTGTCCTACCCCTACCAGCTTTAATTATCTGTTGCAAATAGCTCATTTGCAGTAGATGTAAAATTACTGTTGACTAATTAATCTCTTGGCATCTTACATTTAATCCCTAAAGACAAAAGTTCTGTGTATTGTCTTAGTGCAAGCGCTAACGTATCAATAGAATAGTAGATGGAAGCATATACCAGAACTCATCACAAATATATATTTATTATAATTGTATATAAGAAATAGTGTATTTGGCAAGGTTTGCTGTATTTCTAATAAATAGCTCACTACCTTAATAAATTAATGGTTTAGTAAGTCCCTTCTGCGCCTTGCTAATGAGTACAAGAGCTGCTTGAAATGCAGTGCTTAAACTTGTATTAAAATGTCAAGGGCTATGCATGTCAAGCTCTATCTCAACTAACTCATTCCCCCTAAGAATACCGGCAAATGTCAGCTTAACGAACTGTTTAGCAAATACTATTGTGTCATTGACAACTATACTCTACAGCTTAAACTAAATAAGGCTTCATCTCTTCAGTTCTGATTAACTTGCTTTTGTCATTTTCTTCTTTCCAATTTCACCTGAAACTTAAATTGCTTATTTTTGCCACTGCTTTTCTATGGTTCTTGTTATTTTCATGCTTGTCATTTTTGGACAAGAAATAATTTGTCAAAGACATCATCTTACATACTTTTAAACAGATTGCTTATTGTCAGAACAATAGTTATTAACAAGTAACAGAATAATAAGGAATTTTATTATCTTGGAAGTATACTTGTCAATTCAAGTTTTTATTTTCCTTTTGTTACTGTCTTAACTAAGTGGAAACACTACACCCTGCTGTAGTTTCAGCAACAGTTATGCATATCTCAGTCCATAAGGGATTCAGACAAGACACAAGGCCTGGAATACTCTACTTTAAGACAGTAATAATTGTTTATGTTGTACTGGCTCTTCAAAGTGTGTACACTTTGTGCAAGTGAGACTCCATCTCTTAACTAAGTAAAAAGGTATTTTATGCTTAGTAATAACTAACAAGATAGCTGGAGAATAAGTTAAAGGCTTGGCTCTTACAGCAACATTCTCAAAGATGAAAAATACTGAACCAGTATTTTTAAGAGCTATCTACAACATGGTGGATTTTGCAATGTGCTATAGTTTCTAACACATAATGCCACAGAGGACTTACGATTTTTAAATCTTCAAATGACAGCTTGTGGTGGGTTGACCCTGACCAGAGGCTGAATGCCCACCAAAGCCCACTCTATCACTCCCCCTCCTCAAATGGGCAGGGGGAGAAAATTATAACGAAAAGCTCGTGGGTGGAGATAAGGACGGAGAGAGATCACTCACCAATTACTGGCACGGGCAAAACAGACTCGACTTGGGGAAAAAAAAACAAATTTACTTTATTACAAATCAAAATCAGAGGAGAATGAGAAGTAAAACCAAATCTTAAAACACCTCCCCCATCCCTCCCTTCTTCCCGGGCTTAATCTCTTTCCCGATTTTCCACCTCCTCCCCCCAGCAGCACAGGGGGACAGGGAATGGGGTTAGGGTCAGTTCATCACACGGTGTTTCTGCCGCTGCTTCCTCCTCAGGGGGAGGTCTCCTTCCCCCGCACCAGCGTGGGGTCCCTCTCACGGGAGACAGTCCTCCACCAACTGCTCCAACGTGAGTCCTTCCCATGACTGACAGCTCTTCACGAGCTGCTCCAGTCTGGGTCCATTCCATGGGGTGCAGTCCTTCAGGAAGGGACTGCTCCAGCGCGAGTCCCCCACGGGGTCACAAGTCCTGCCAGCAAACCTGCTCCGGCGTGGGCTCCTCTCTCCACGGGCTACAGGTCTTGACAGGAACCTGCTCCAGCGCGGGCTTCCCGCGGGGTCACAGCCTCCTTCGGCATCCACCTGCTCCAGCGTGGGGTCCTCCACGTGCTACAGGTGGTCATCTGCACCACCATGGACCTCCAGGGGCTGCAGGGGGACAGCCTGCTTCACCATGGTCTTCACCACAGGTTGCGGGGGGAATCTCTGCTCCGGCGCTGGAGCCCATCCTCCCCCTCCTTCTTCACTGACCTTGGTGTCTGCGAAGTTGTTTTCTCTTACATCTTCTCACTCCTCTCTCCAGCTGCAAAGTGTGCAGCTTTTTTTTTTTCTCCCTTCCTTTTTTTTTTCTTAATTATGTTATCACAGAGGCGTTACTGATTGGCTCGGCCTTGGCCAGCGGCGGGTCCGTTCCTGTAGCCGCTGGCATTGGCTGTGTTGGGTCGGACATGGGGGAAGCTTCTGGCAGCTTCTCTCACAGAAGCCACCCCATGTCCCCTCCCCCACTGCTACCAAAAACCTTGCCACGCAAACCCAATACAAGCTGTTTTAAATTTCACCATACACAGAAAACGTGTTGCGATCACTGACATTCTGGTTTCCATTTTGTCAGTGTCACACAGCTCCAGTTCAACCTAGTGACCCTTAAGCAATCAGATAGAATAAGAAAAGAAGTCACATGAACTCAATAGGTGATGCCAATGACAGCTCTAGGTGCAAAGCAATTCTTAAAATTGTGTTAGTTTGGGTTCTGATCAACCAGAGGTGAAACACTCTGGCATTACCGAGTTAAACACTATCACCTATCTGCTAAAAGGATGTGATATAATGGTCTGTCAAACACCTTCCTTACAATTACTCATAAAAGCACAATATAAAAATCTAAATTACACTATTTTTTACAAAATATACTAAAGTGAGATGATACATTATCTTAAGAGGATATTTTTTGATTACTGCTTTTGAAAGTAGTAAACTTCTTTTTGGACAATGATCCTGAATGGGACAAGTAATTCCAAAGGGAAGTTATGTTTTCTTGCAGATTATAATAAAAAGCATTCTGACCCCTAAATTTAACTAAAGGGCTTCTAACTATGCCAAAACAAACAATATTTTTTAAAAATCCTAACACTTGCCTCCTTCCCCACCAAGATATTATGATTTCCCTTATTTGTTATTTTATTTTTCTAAAAAATGACGGCACTTTCCACTGTTTTTTTTCCTGAATGCGATGCACGGTGGAGTGCACTGTAGAATTACAGACAGACTTCTGCCAGAACAGGATAGTGACCAGTAGAAATAAAATCCACATGAACTTGTCCAGCTGTAAGCAGTTGCAAAAGCTGCCAAATGCAACTACTGATGTAAAAGAAGGGGAATGTGAGGATTTAAAGCTGTTCAAACAGTAAACAAGTACATCTGCTCCTGAATATCATAATTAAATAAACTGCAGTAATATACTTTACCTTACTGCAGCATTCTTGTTTTGTACTACATTTCTGAGAAGTTCAGAACTGGGAAAATCTCAACAAAACTTTTTGTGGTTTTTTGCACTGCACCCCTACATGTGGAAAAGCCCATTACAATTACTGTACAGTGTGGAAGTCTAACTTCCAGTAAAACCCGTGTCTTATCATTTGGAACATGCACTGATGAATGCTTCTGAAAAACAGATGGGACCACTTTGAATAGTAAGCATTCAATGCCTTTAAAACCATTTATAATGCTTTAAAAAGAAAGAAGAAATAGACAGCTGTAGAAAACAAGAAACTTTGATCTCTCTCCTACTCCGAATCTGATCTTTCAAAACTTAGATCTATTTAACAGGGACTAATATAAGAAAAAATCAGGAAAAAAAAATCTGTTTCTAAGTAGCACAGAGTAAAAAGCCCAGGCCAGGAATTATATCATAAATCTTCTGTAAAACACAACAGATTAAAGAATTTTGTACATGAAAACAACTTCTTGTTCTTTGCTCCCATCACTAATTCTTGTAAAATTATTAAAATAGTAGTGCTTACTTTGGCTACAAAAACTAAACTTGGCAGAGTTTTGTCAAGCTCTCAACTGTTTGGGTTTTTCAGATTTTATTTATGATATATGATATAACATAAGATGACATGTATATTAAGCTACTGTACTGGTTTTTTCTTCATAGCATCTTGTATGGGGCTATGTTTTGGATCTGTGATGAAAACTGTTGATAACACAGGGATGTTCCAGCTATTGCTGAGCAGCACTTGCACAGCTTCAAGGCCCACCAGCGAGGAGGCTGGGAGTGCATAAGGGGTTAGGAGGGGACACAGCTGGGACAGCTGACCCAAGTTGACCAAAGGGATATTACCTACCATATGACAGCATGCTTAGCAGTAAAAAACTGATGAACAAGTTTGCCAGGGCTTTTAAGCTGTTATTTTAAAACTGTTCTTCCTTCAGAAGTTACTCCAACTTCCTCTAAAACAAATAAAATCTCTAATGTGGCTACTTCTGTATGTCCCTCCATAGGGAATTCAAGCCACAGAATTCACCTGCTATTGACTTACAATCTTGGCATTCCTATTATTATTCCTGATCTTGCCTATCAGCTTTATTATTCTGATGTGCTTGAAAAATCTCCTCATATTGGTTTTTAGGTCTTCAGCACAGTTATTTTCCTGGTATAGAAGGGCAGTTTTTTGGTTCTTGCTCTTTCTCTTTCCTCACTGTGATTTTATGCTAATTTGCAAAATTCCTACTTTCGTTGCTGGGACAAGATGTTTCCACATGATGTCTTTTGGTTTCTAATGCCTACTATATACTCAGATATTTTATCCTGCTACTTTTCTGGATACTAGAAGATTTCTTCTTTTTTATAAGTAGCATGCATAAGCTCCTACATATTTAAGAAGAAAACATACAATATATATTTCCAACCTTCAGAGATCGCTTTAGCTTTTTGTCTATCTTTGCAAATTTTCTTAGGAGCACATCAAATACAGAGAAAATGAGTGCCACTTTACAGAACAGTCTTTAAATAACAGTATTTTGAATTAGCCTGTCTTGCACTCTTCTCACAGCATTTTGAGTTGCTTTTCTCATTCTAAGTTCTCCAATTAGGCTGCTTCTTGGAAGAACATTTAAGGGCGCTCAAAAAACAGCCTCTACTCCATCATGAGAGTTAGACAGCCTATGAGAAGCTAAGCATAGTTTACTTTTTCACTGTGGTGTTTATTTTTGATTCCTTTTTGCCTCCACAGCCTCCTTTGTCAGTTTCACCACCTTGATGAAGCAGTACTGCAGTCCTCACGTTTTCTACTGTTACCGAGGCATGAAATAACCATTTTCTCAGACACAGCCTTGTTTGCTGATACAGTTTGCCTACTTACCTGGCTCTATGCTTTCTTCATTCATGTGATCTAGAATCCAGATCTCAATCAAGGAATTTATCCATTGGCATTACAGTGTCCCATTGATTAAGTTTCCTTCTATTGAAAATTACCATTGGAACTGAAAAGTCCAGGTAAAGTATGCTGTCTGGTTTTGATTTTCTTATACGTGAAAGTCGTTTGCATTGACATTAAAACATACCTACATTTGGCCTCAGGCTGACCCAATCATGCGTCCCTGCTTCAGTGAGATTTTATTGATCAAAATGACTCGTCTAGTAGCCCACCTGGATTTTAACAAATTCTACATTAAAAAAAAATAAAGAGTTTTATTATTTAAACATAAAAACGCCTTGAACGAGGCACTCAATAGATTACTCCCAACTCCTAGTTTTAAATTACCTCATAACCTTTAATGCTTTTTTATCTCTCATCTCTGAACCTCTCAGTTGCTTATCATCTTTACTAAGTCTGTAAGCCCTTCTATGCCTTTGGCCACCAGACTCTAAAAACAACAATTAAGCTATTGTTCCTCCCAGTAATTATTCATGGCTGAAGCAACTACTCAAACAAAAAAAAAGAAAAAAAAGGACAAAAAAAACCCTTTAGAAAGTTGTGTTGCAATTTCCTCATTTCAGGAACAATAACTCTACATAAAATGCGACAGATGATAGCCAAAATAAATAAAGTTTGTGGATTTATGTCTTAGTGGAAAGTGATTACAAGTAGTGTTTCATTTAACCAAAATTTTCTATAAATATTTCAGTTGTGTGGGTAAGGTCTTCAACTATCAGTTCCCCTTCCCCTAAAACACTGACCTGCTGGGGATCTTCGGTTCCACTAATCAAGCAGAAGACAAACTCACCAAGTTACTAACTATCCAGTGTTCTTGTTTCACTTTACTACTGTCCAAAAATCAGCTACTAGACCCAACAAAAAGATAGGTTTGGGTTATTACCACTATTAGTGGACAAGAAGCTTGACATGAGCCAGCAGTATGCAACTGCAGCCTTGAAAGACAATTGTATCCTGGGCTGCAACAAAGAGGGACAGCTAGCAGGGCAGGGATAGATTGTCTCCCTCTACTCTGCCCTTGTAAGGCCCCACCTCGAGTACTGCGTCCAGGCCTGGAGCCCCCAACACAAGAAAGATGTAGAGCTGTTGGAACAGGTCCAGAGGAGAGCCATGAAGACATTCAGAGGGCTGGAGCACCTCTCTTATGAAGAAAGGTTGAAGGAACTGGGCTTGTTTAGCTTGGAGAAGGCTCTGGAGAGACCTCATTGCAGCCTTCCAGTACTTGAAGGGAGCTTATAAACAGGAGGGAGAACAACTTTTTATATGGGCAGTTAGTGACAGGACAAGGGGAAATGGTTTTAAACTGAGAGAGATGTAGTTTAGATATTAGGAGGAAAATTTTCCCCCAGAGGGTGGTGAGGCACTGGAACAGGTTGCCCAGAGAAGCTGTGGATGTCTCATCCCTGGAGGCATGCAAGGCCAGGTTGGATGGGGCCCTGGGCTGCCTGATCTACTGATTGGCAACCCTGTCCACAGCAGGGGCCTTAGAACTAGATGATCTTGAAGGTCCTTTACAACCCCATCCATTCTATGATTCTACAATTCTAAGATTACAAGTAAATTGCAAGATTTAGGTGTACTATTTCCCTTTCCAACCCTAAAAGAGTATGCTAAGTTATAAACTACAACTACAGGAATAAGTCCTCCCTTTATAATTTGGAAAATTATCTAAAGATATACAACACATCTCTTTCAGTAAGCCTTGTGATCAGTAAATGATGGATGCTAAAGAAAAAAGGTAAATCATCTAATCAATTTGACTCTTCAACTTCAAACTTAAGGACTGTTCTGTATAGTATGTCCTTTGTCTATTGCAACTTCATTACTTTTTAAGTCTTATGATTCATATGATTAATCAGCTTCTATTTTTTTTTCCAGAAATGGTAGAAATTACGACAAAAATTTCTACTCAGGGACAAAAACCATGCCAAGATAGAAAAGTGAACTGTCTGACTAACTACACAAAAGAAACTTTCATTTCAATTTGGACCACAGAGATGTACTAGTAAATATACTTCCTCTTGTTTTTACAATAATTAGAGATTGCTGTACTACTCATATGTAGTTGTCCTGGTTTCAGCTGGGACAGTTAATTTTCTTCTTAGTAGCTGGTATAGTGCTGTGTTTTGGATTTAGGATAAGATGTTGATAACACACTGATGTTTTGATTCTTGCTAAGTAGTGTTTACACTAATCATAGAATCATAGAATAGTTTGATTGGAAAACACCATTATGATCATCTAGTCCAACTGTAAACCTAAAATTGCCAAGTTCACCACTAACGCATGTCCCCAAGTACCACATCTACATATCCTTTAAATACCCCCAGGGATGGTGACTCCACCACTTCCCTGGGCAGCCTCTTCCAACGCTTGACTACCCTTTCAGTAATTTTTTTTTCCTAATATCCAACCTAAATCTCCCCTGGCACAACTTAAGGCAGTTCCCTCTTGTCCTATCACTTGTTATTTGGGAGAAGAGACCAACACCCACCTCACTACACCCTCCTTTCAGGTAGTTGTCAAGAGCAGTAAGGTCTCCCCTCAGCCTTCTCTTCTCCAGACTAAACAACCCCAGTTCCCTCAGCTGCTCCTCATAAGACTTGTTCTCCAGGCCCTTCACCAGCTTCGTTGCCCTCCTTTGCATATCCTCCAGCAACTCAATGTCCTTCTTGTAATGAGGGGCCCAAAACTCAACACAGTACTCAAGATGTGGCCTCACCAGTACCAAGTACAGGGGCACAATCACTTCCCTACTCCTGCTGGCCACACTGTTTCTGATACAGGCCAGGATGCTGGTGGCCTTCTTGGCCACCTGGGCACACTGCTGGCTCATGTTCAGCCGGCTGTCGACCAACACCCCCAGGTCCTTTCCTGCCGGGCAGCTCTCCAGCCACTCCTCCCCAAGCCTGTACCATTGTGTGGGTTTGTTGTGACCCAAGTGCAGGACCTTGGCCTTGTTAAACCTCATACAATTGGCCTCAGCCCATCGATCCAACCTGTCCAGATCCCTTTGCAGAGCCTTCCTACCCTCAAGCAGATCAACACTCCTACCCAGTTTGGTGTCATCTGCAAACTTACTGAGGGTGCACTCAATTCCTTTGTCCAGATCATTGATAAAGATATTAAACAGAGCTGGCCCCAAAACTGATCCCTGGGGAACATCACTTGCGAATGGCCACCAAATTGATTTAGCTCCATTCACCACAACTCACTGGGCTCAACCATGCAGCCAGTTTTTACCCAGTGAAGAAGACATCTGTCTAAGCCTTGAGCCACCAGTTTCTCTAGGAGAACACTGTGGGAGACAGTGTCAAAGGCCTTGCTAAAGTCCAGGTCGACAACAGCACAGCCCTACCCTCATGCACTAGGCAGGTCACCTGATCATAGAGGAGATCAGGTTGGTCAAGCAGGACCTGCCTTTCATGAACCCGTGCTGGCTGGGCCCAATTCCCTGGTTGTCCTGCATATGCCACGTGAGTGCACTCCAGATGAACCGCTCCATGACCTTCCCCAGTACCAAGGTCAGGCTGACAGGTCTGTAGTTCCCCAGATCCTCCTTCTGGCCCTTCTCATAGATGGGCACCACATTGGCAAGTCGCCAGTCTTCTGGGACCTCCCCGGTGAGCCAGGACTTTTGATAAATGATGGAAAGTGGCTTGGCAAGTTCCTCCGCCAGCTCTCTCAGTACTCTTGGATGTGGCAGGTCATAAACAGCTTCCTCCTGAATTATGGGGAGTTTATTCTGTTCTCCATCCCCATCTTCCAGCTCAGGGGGCTGAATACCCTGAGGATAACTGGTCTGGCTATTAAAGACAGAGGCAAAGAAGGCATTAAGTACCTCAGCCTTTTCCTCATTTTGATGGCAACATTCCCCCCCACACCCAATAAAGGATTGAGATTCTCCTTGCCTCCCTTTTTGCTGTATTTGTAAAACACACAGTTGTTGTGTATTTGTAAAAACACTTTTTGTTATCTCTAACAACAGTGGCCAGACTGAGTTGTAGCCAGGCTTTTGCCTTTCTAATTTCCTTTCTGCATAACCTAATGAGATCCCTGTACTCTTCTTCAGTTGCCTGCCCCTTCTTCCAGAGATGGTAAACTCTCTTTTTTTTCCTGAGTCCCACCAAGAGCTCCCTGTTCAGCCAGGCCGGTCATCTTCCCTACGGGTTCATCTTGTGGCACACAGGGACAGTCTGCTCCCGGGCCTTTAAGGCTTCCTTCTTGAAGAATGTCCAGACTTCCTGGACCTCTCTGCCCTTCAAGACTGTCTCCCAAGGGACTCTCTTTAAGTCAAGGACTTTTCAGCTTTCCATGCACTGACAGCAAGGAGGTACACAAGAGAGAGCATAGCCAGGATAGCTGACCCAAACTAGCCAAAGGGATATTCCATACCATATGACATCATGCTCAGTATATAAACTAGTGCGAGTTGGCTGGCTGGGGGTGATCATTGCTCAGGGAAAGGCTGGGCACCAGTCAGCAAGTGGTGTGCATCACTCATTTTTTATATTCTTTTTTTTTTCCCCCCTCTTCCTTTGCTGTCCTATTAAACTGTCCTTACCTCAACCCAGGAGAGTTTCTTTGGTTTTTTGTGGGTTTTTTTAACTCTCCTCCCCATCCCATTGAGTGAGCAAGCAGCTGCATGATGCCTAGTTGCCAGATGGAGTAAAACCACAACAGTAGTTTTGCAGACTTGTTTCCTCTTTGGCGCATAATTTAAAATTGCATTATACATTTTATATCCACTCTCTTTTTATAATATTAAATATATGAAACTAAAATTGAGTATGAACTATCAACTTAAAAATATTACTGTACGTATATTGCAACTATAAAATTACTGACTTGCAAGATTACTTGTCCAAGGCTGGAACAGATTATTGCAAAGACTGTTTGTCTCTTGCATAATAATTTAAAGTTGTCTTAAATTCTAGATGTTCCAAAATTCTCATATGATATTGAGCACTACGTCAAATGCTGCTTTTTTTATATATCTACAAATGCTTATTAGGAAATCAGGAAATGCTAATAATTTTATATTAGTGAGGCAATACAGAATTGTGTACATGGTATTATGTAAAATGCATGCACTTACTTGGCAGTCATTTGTTAAACTATTTTCCCTCAGAGTACCTACTCAAGTTTAGTTTTACTAAGTCAAATTTAAAAAGACAAAAAACAAAAAGCAACAAAATGAACTATACCTGGATCTTTGTCCAAATCTCAAATCTATTTTATTTCTTTTAGTAAACTGTTTCTTTCATGGTTGTTCTAATTGGAAATTTTGGGCCAGCTGAAAGCTTATGTGCCAGAATTCTTGAAGAGAATCCATATCCTATTCCTTCTTGGTAGACATAAGTAACTTTTAGGCTAAGTTATGCTTTTAAAACACTCAAAAAGGAGATTCACAAGTAGAAGTTACCACAGTCATTTCACTGAGACCAGTCAGACACAAAAAGATTATATAAAAAGCCATGGCGTGACCATAAGACTTGCTGAAGCTGCTCTAGCCAGAAAGTGGGAGTGAGAGGTAAAGAAAACAAAATGTAAACCAAGACCAATGAGGAGAACAAACTATGATGTAATCCAGAATGTTAAGCAGTGACAGTTTAACCACCGAACTGGTGGAACACTGAATTAAATGAGACGAGAAACAGTCTTCCCAAAAGACTTGATCCAAAGGTTATTGACTTCAGTGGAAAGTTCTTTAACAATAGGCACCATTTCTCTAAGGATCCTGTTGGCTGTCCCCATTACTAATCACTGCTAAATATTAACTATGCATGTGAGACAGAAAACAAGAAATGATCCTAAGCTGATGGGACAACTGAATTTCAGTCCAGAGAAAACTTGATTCATTGTTTTCTACAAAATGAAGCTATGCCACATGGCTAGGTAGCCCGACTCTTGAATGCAAAGACTGCATTTGATAAGGTCTCTATAGGCTGATGCTTTCTTTTGCTTCCTATGCAAAAGGTTGTCCCATGTCCTCCATTCAGTTTTGTGAAATTTGCTTTCATTGTCTTTGCATTAAAAAAAAAAAAAAAGACCACATAAAATGTTTCATATTGTATCACATGGAACAATTCATATCGATCAGAATAAAAATTTCCCTTTCATTGTTCTGAAAAAAAAATGTGAATAATTTTAAATTGTTATTCTTCCTGTTCAGACATCAAGCTGAAAAAAGTTGTTCACAGAACTCTATTTTGGAATTTCTGACTCACATTGCACTCATTAGTCTTTGCCTAAAGTCTTTGTCTAAAAAGTGATGCTGGAAGTAGAACCAGCTTAAATTTCTGAACAGTTTCATCCATTAAGAATAGATTGTTACCTATTTTTTTTGTGTCATTCATTTTTTGCAATGACAATATATCAACAAAATACCAGCACAAGACAACATATGCCATAACCACAAATGCTCTATGGAAATGTACAGAGATGCACATCATATATATGGAAACTCAGCACACTCATGAGAAATGCTTAGGGTGATTGCAGCTGAGAGCATGGAGAGAGAGATTACTGACATTACTTTTCACTGTACAGATGCCTTTTCTACATCTTATGCTATTGAAAAGAAACTCATCACTGTTACTCAAGGGGAACTGACAGTTCAGACTCTAGAAAATTATTTCACAATAAAGACGAGATGCTGAATGCAGGTTAGGAGTTGAGAGGATCAATCTAAAAATAGGAATTATAAAGACAGTATCAATACTGCAATTCATAAACTCTTATGCAACTTTTTTTCAGAAACACTGTAGCTTCTGTATCATCTCTTATTAGGGAAAAAGTAATCACAGAATTTTCAGTCTGCAACCAAACACGTTGCCATTTTGAGCACTTCCAATAATTTTGACCTTCTGTCCTCTTAGCACTGACTCCTAGTGAAAAAGCATTAAATCTGACTGTGGGGAAAATGGACTTAAGAGTCTCTTTTTCTTCCCTTCATTCTCTGTCAGCCAATAAGACTACCGCGAATAGGACAAGCACTATGGCATGAGGAGAAAAATAGCAAGAAAACATTCGGAAGAAGAGTTCAGCATTCTTAGCATCTTTGGTCTGAGGCTATCTCAGCAAACAGCAAATTACGAGGAGTGGGTGAGGTTCAAAGTGAGCTGAAACAGAGCACAGAGATGTGTTTAAAAAGGGGGAGAGTACTAGCATTCAAGTAGTATGGCAAGTGAACAAATAACAAAACCTTAATAACCATCAAGGAACTAGTTTATGCTTCTTTTTCTTCTTTATACATTTAGTACACACTTTGAAATTCCACATGACTGAAGAAAACAAAGACTAATGAATGTGCTTATACAGACAAGCTTTTATTACTACAGAAACATTTTTTTGACCTCACACATACTTTGCTACCATCATAGGAGTAGTAAGAGGTTAAGAGTTTGAAGGAGCAGCACAGAAGCATCACCTTCATTGCAGTATTATCGTCACCATTATAGTAACAGTGACAGGAAAACTCACTTGTGGAAAAGGAAGGAAACAGGTTACTTAACTCTCACCATAATTCCCCTCCTGTCAGTCAGTCTTCTGCTCCAGCGTCAATTCTGGTTAGGGACATAAAATAGGCAGGAAGAACTTTCTTGTTAAAGGCTAACATTGGGACTTGGAGAACCTTATGCTCCAGTGTTCACACAGACAATTGTTCATACATTTACTAAAAGAAATCTCCATGCACTTAATAGGAAAAAAAAAAAATGACACTGAAAATTAATGTCCAGAGCCTTACAATCATGTAGTCATCAAGGTAAAGAAGCTGTGGCACAAACTGCAGTCTACCAGAAGAAAGATTTCAGTAAAAAAAGGTACAAACTAGAGGAAAACATCAGAGGCTCCTGTGTCAGGGAAATGAAGCAAAAATCAGTATAGCAACCCACTAATTTTTAGTTCTCAACCTAATGACCATCTGAGGAAATAAAGAAAAAAAGAAATACCATTCTGATGTGGAGTTTAAGTAATGATGTAAATGTAACAAACTAGGCATTTTTCCTTACCTGAAAATAGCAGCCTCAACCCACCAGTTATTGCCCCTTACATAAATGAATCTTTCTCAGTTAATGCCAAAAAAAAAATTACCATTAAAGCAAGAAACATCGATTCAGTAAAACTTAATAACTCATTAATATAACTGATCTCTTTCAAATCTTTTCCTGGCTTGGAGACACTGAGACAGTGGAACTTGCTTTTTCAATTTGAAAAAATATTTTGGGAAACTTTAGCATTTACATTTATTGATGGTATATCAGACACATAGATGCTAGAAGTCTACCTTTGCCAGTGTGATACAGAGACACTCTGGTCTCCCTATGATTTTTTCAGGTGCCACTGATCGTAGTATGGAAATTGGAATGCTAACGATCTTTCTGCATTCAAGTCTACACTTTTGAGAGAAATTTCCATATTTGAGAATTTCTCAGTTCTGTTCATTCAGAAGTTGTCATAACACAATTTTCCATTAATCTATTAAAATATTGAACAAAATTATTTTATGCAAATAATTATTGGTCTACAGATTGTTTATTCACATTTGAAAAAGTGAATTTAAACTTGGGCTAGTCACACTAACCTGAAGATAAACCACACAGAGTTTTGGTTTGTTTGTTTTCTTCTTGTTGATTTTAATTCTGTGATTGGCCAAGAGAATATTACTGGTGCAAATAGTGACACTATTAAATGCCCAAAATATTTTGCTTAGAATTAACATTTCTGGAAATACTCTAATAAATCAAGTCACCAACTAAAATATTAATTGAAATTATAGATGAAAATAACATATTCTACTTTTTCTAAGATGGCAAGTTTTAACTCAAGACACTATACTATAGATGCAGATTTGGCTTTAGAAATGGCTTGCTGACCAATGCTCCTTCTGCACCATATCAGGTTTCCTGAGTGCACACCACAACAGTGTGCCTAAATATCTCATGGAATCTGAAGCAAACGAAATGTACTTAACATACATTTCATAACTCTGTCAGTCTTACAAAATGGCTGTAATATCTGATACATAGAACAAAAGTCCAACCCTAGAACAAAATAAATGATATGCAGATGTAGGTCCACTGAAAGACCAGGAGCCAGGCAAATATCATCTACAACACAACTACAAAGAAGTCTGATATTGGTATGAATTGTATTATTTTTCATGTTACATGTCTGATAAAACATGAAAAAGAATTAACTTGGATTAATTCTGTGTTAATGCTACATATTTTATAACACAGTCTATAGCTATTTAGATAGATGAAACTATTGTTTTACTTATGAAAAGAATATTGTCAAAAATATAAGCTCATTGCTTCATGTGGAATGATATTCTTCCAGTCATTATCAAAGCTTTAGGCTTTTCATTTCAAAATGTTCTCTCTCTATTAGGGCCATATCTCAGATTAATTACTACCTTTGTTAGGATGGCTTAAATCATACACCTTTCATAGAGTACGCTTGTATCCAACAATTCCACTTTTCCAAGTGGAATGGAACAGATGTATTCCTCATTTCAAAGTCTTCTTCTCATTTAAAGAAACTGCTTAACAAATGCTGGTCTTTTACTAGGTTCAGGATAGAACACCAATTCCTTCACAGCAGGCAAAGTTAAAAATTATTAATTGCACACTTAAGATCAGAATTAAGTCCCACTCAATTCAGCAGGACTTAAGTCAATGTTTCAGTCACAGATATATCCTGGCATGCTGGCTAAAAGCCCTTTGCTGCTTAACTCAGGCAATGAAGAACACAAGGAGGCATTGGTTTAACCAAGAGGACAGCAGACTACTGGTATCAATAGCTGTCTGCAAGAGAATTAGATAATCAAAGAAACTTAATTTTAATCTAAATTAAATTAATCATTGGTATAATTACTTTGGCATTATATTTTAAGTGCAGACATGTTCTCCCAAAGAAACTGTATAAAATTTATTTGTAAGTGATAAACTGCTAACTTGTTTTCTGTTCACCCCTCAAAAAACACTTAGCTAGAAACATTTTAAAAACATAGCACATACGTATGCACTATTTCTTTTAATCACTTTATCTGCTCCTGATAGATTTTACAAGAAATACCCATTCAAATGATACAACCATAAAAGATACAATTACAAAAACAAAGTATTTGTGATGACTCTTCCTAGACATGCAACTGATTTCATATCTGATAACTCATATGAGAGTTCTTTAGATCCAAGCCTAAAACCTTTTAAAGTGTAACAGCAAGATAGTTTCATTGAAAGCTGTATTTTTCTATTTTTGTAGCTGGCACTGGAAATTGTCTGTGAACATAAACAAACTATACATATCTATATCCAGTACCCCAGAATAATTGTATTAACAATTTTGTATGTGAACGTTGCTTTGCAAGTAGAGGAACACAAGGGAGTAAGTTTGTACCTCTTTATATGGAGATAAGCCATTAAAAAAGTGGAACAGAAACAATTAACAGAAGGATAAATATTGAGGCTAAAATTTCACAGAACATCATTAGACATCAAAGAATCTGTAAATAAATAAATCCTTCAGATCTAGTGCAAACTCAAGTCACGTTATTTCCTTGAATTACCAAGTTATGTGCAAAGCAAGTGTCATAAAAAAATCTTTGAAAAAAAATGCAGTTGTTGGAATCTGGCACACATGGCTTTCCTTCTCTTCATTTTAAGTGGCTGAAAACACTGCATTTTCAGATACAGTTGTTACATTTGCCTTGCCCTTTCAACCACAGTTCCTCACTCTCACCTCCACTACATCTTTTCTATGCCCTCAGTTAAAACAAATGACCAGTCCGTGATTCATGTGCCTGGGCTCACGATGAAGCAGCAGAGACCTCTGACAGGAGAATGAATAAGGATATGCAGGGGCAGTGGGCCAATTACAAGCTCTTAAATGTAATAAATTAAACTCTAAGTAAAATCATCACCATTTAACATCCTAGCTTATACACAGAGACTGAAAATGTGACTCAGAGAAGTGTCTTTTAATGACTTCACTGGGACCATGATTCTTCCCAGTATTTTCACCTTCGTTCACAAGCGACACGGGACTATATTTCAAGCACCTGAAGTTGTCTGAAAGTACTAGTGCCTAGCTCTACCTAATAACTCTTTTACCTCTTGGTTTATTTTGTAGAATATGTCTATTAGAGTGTACTTTGTATGCATTTATATAGGACCACATACAATGAGTTTTTTTAACACTGCAAATAGACTACCTTCCCATTTTTTAAGCAAACCACTCTCTGCCTAGTCAAGGGAGATATTTGCCAATTAAGCAAAGGGGCTTTTTTCTGACAGGTTATGGTGCATGGAATAACAGCTGATCTTACCTCTCCATTCTCCAGCGGATGGATTTTGGAATAATAAGAAGTGCATATGACTTCATCATCTTTTATATAGGACGGAGTCCCAGGACGGGGATGAATATTGTAGCGTGTCAGGCACTCACTGTCTGTGATAGCATAATACTGCCACGGTTGATAGTCTACACCATCCAGCGAACGCTCTAATATCCAATTCCCAGGTCGAGGAGAGTTAGCTGCCTTCACAATAACATACGCAATCTGAAAAATCTGAAAAACAAACAAATTGTTAAAATACATATAGATATATAATTATAAATTCATTTCAATTTCTTAATAGCTGCCAAATGAGGAACAATAAATATGGTAACATTTGATGATTTTTTTTCTCTAAAAATGCAATATGGCCTCAGATTCCATATAAATTCTTTAACTACAGAAATAAATTCGCCATTAGCATTTCTGAAAAAAAGATTAGTTATATTAGGCCAATAGAGAATTTGAAAATAGAATTAAAAAGCACTCTAAATTCCACATGACTTAGTAGGTAATTGGTAAACTGCAGTTTCAGCCAAATGTTTGCAAAGTTTGTTTTCAAGTATTTTCAATTTGTAAAGTAGGTTTGTTTCTGTATGTGTATTTATAGACATACACTTTCTGCAATGATTAAGAGTTGCCAAATTCTGTTACAACTTTATCACTGTTAAGAAAAAATGTAGGTTTAAGCTACTAAAGGTAATTACATCATGCTGAAATAATTCTATAAAACATTCTTGTTTCAATCACTTGGCTCAGCACTGTGACCATAAATAAGCTTTATAGGACAGAGACACATCAAATATCACTATAAACAGAATGTAGGCATGTAATCAATGCTCATTATGGTCCATTTCACCTGCCTATTCAATTGATTTATCAAGGCTTATTTCTGTTTACAGGCTTGCCAGAATGAAAGCCACAAACAACACATTTTCAATTGCACAATGACATGTTAGTGATGCGGGTTTGGTTTGATTTGGTTTTTCAAACTTGTAACATCTAGATGCTAGAGGTAGAACTGCAGCTAAGGGAAGGAAATAGCTATTTCTGTTAGAAAAGCAGAATGTACAGCAAGCTAATATTTTTAAAATGCAGTGCTGTGAGTCTGCACATGAGGATGCCAGAGGGTATCATGGAAATAACAGTGTTGGTTTAATACTTAATGTTTTCTATATCAAGCTGCATAATTCAGATTTAGTCCACACAAAATCTGTTGTGAATACGTAGACAATCAGTAATGCTGGTGAAAGATCCTACAGTAATCAATGAAAGAAAAAGTAAGACTCAAACTGTTTTTTTAATAACCACCAATATTAATATAAAATAGAAATTATGTTAAGTGGCAGAGTACTGCAAATACTGCAGTACATTTGATGATGGAGGCAAAGAAAATGTTTATCACCAATTATCATTCCTGCCTTCTGTGTAGATGCTGAAAATATAGTAATATCTACAACAGCTTCAGTCAGGAAGTCAGGTCACTAACAACCAAAGTTTTTCAGTGGGAATAAGAAGTCTGTGAGGCTGTATTTATTTTGACCTGAAAAACACGTGTGTAACTGGGCATTCGTGGAGGATTATCTCAAGTTATCAATATTTTCCTTCAGTGCATAAAAGAAAATCTCCAGAGACAAGGAATAACCTATGTTTAATTTCATTGTTCCAACAGGAATCATATTATTTCTTGTCTCCTGCTTCACAAATGCCCTTTCCTTATAGATATATTCCATTGTGGTCACAAATAACTGTAACTGTAACTATACCAGATCAGTATCACCAATACTGTTTACAATAAACAGAGAAAAACACATTATTATACCTCTCCAAACTGTTTTCCCCCAGTTAAACTCTTTGAAATGAAAGGAAATAGCTGGAGTGTTTAATTCTTTATGATTTTCTAATGGAGGAAATTTTAAGGAACTAGTTATATTTTAAGGAACTAGTTTATCAAGACTTATTTTGTACAATGTCCTTTGAATGAGTAAAGAATCCAGTGTACAATGTAAATTGTTTTTACACCAGCATGATCTAGTCAAGCCACATAATTTCAGCTCCAGTCATTCAGAATAGAGATTGCATTCTAGAGTATTTCTAAATACTTTTTAAAAAAAAATGTCTCATAGTAAGACTATTCCTTATATGTTGAATGGATAACAACTAAGGTTAAATGCTTTGCTATGGCTTCTATCATGGAAGATCTGTGGCTTAGGACACAGTTGACAATAAATTCATAATCTTATGTGTGCACACACAGTTTCCCTTGTGGAAGTTCTAATATTTTCAAAACTTCGCAGAAGATAATGTTAAATACTTCTTTCAGCCAAAAAATCATTCAGGTCTGCAAACATCTCGGATGCATCATCTCTGTGGGGCCAAGAGGCATAATCAGCAGGAAGTCCTTTCTTCTTTGCTTGCTTTGAAACACTAGGCTGTGTGGGAGAGTGAAACTTTCTACAGTTACTTTTCAAATTAGAGCCCTATTTCAATAACATTTCCTGCACATTCTGCTGAAGATTTGTTTGAAGTCTCGCTTCTTACCTTCTGGGACAGTGTACTATTTGACTGCAATTTATCATATACCTTTGGCTTTGATTATTTTTAGCATACTTCGTAAGTGAAACTGCAACAAAATTTTATTAAAAAGGCAGTGGAGAGGAAATAGCATATTGCAGGTCACAGTGAGGTGGACATTACTCCGTTTAATCTAAACTTGACAACAAAAAAACTTGTTTATGTAAATAAAAGTACATATGAAGGGTTGTTTTTAACTACTGCTCAGTTACAGCACTGAGCTATCTGCAACCCACTGGCATGTGAAACATTCTGTTTTCCCTTTCAAGTCTCTATTCACAAGTGGAACTGGAAGACTGTTTTGTATAAAACAAATTATTTCCTGGGCAGACAAATAGAGCTGGAACTAACGTCCAGAACTTTCAAATGTTGGTAGGCTGCTAATGCTAACTGCAGTCAAGGGAAGATGAGTGAGCATCAAAAACATGGCCTGGTTGATATTCCCGATTCTTCTCACTCAGGTTAGGCTGAAGAAAGTATGGGATGCTAATCCCTGCTTCTTAGAAACACTTTTTATTTGGGGGACAACTAGGCTTGTAAAGTTTTAGTACAAATCAGGAAGAAGTATTCCATGCTTTTATGGGCTTCCTAAACAAGTTGACAACAACTAGTGCAGAAAAAACAGGCTAAAATTAATGGCGGCAGTAGGATCATTCTCAAAGCAAGTCAAAGTCATGGAAGCAACATTTACTTTCCAATCAATTGGAAAACTGTCTTTCCCCAGGTAAAAGCATTAACCCTTCTTTTATTGTGGAGTTGATTATCAAGTGGTGTTCTGGTTACTATAATACAACTAGCTAAAACTCTGTGGCATGAGAATGTTAATATCAATAAAGTCTATTGTATCACTAACTGTTTCTGCATTTGTTTCCACAAACAAAAAAAGTGAACCTGCTCAGCTTTCTGGAGCAAAATTTCCTAGTAAATTGTAACACTGAGCTTCTCTTCCCACAGGGTAAATGATGGAGCATGCCTGCTTTACTTTTCAAACAGCATCAATAAGCTGACACATGCCAATTGATGTAATAATTCCACAATCTTAGAGCACATCTGGTTTTGTATCAGGAGGTAACTGGAGACCAAAGTTTGCTGATACAAATGTGAAAATGGAGCAAAACCAAGCTGCCTAGTAGCATGTAATAGTCTAGTATCACAGCTGCCAAAGTGCAGCTGGTGCTTTTTACTCCTTGCTCTGCTCATATGACCATGGTGTAATTATAGGAGTGGGAGGGAAATAGTCTAAATAGTCCTTTAAACCTTTCCCAAATTAAAGACAACATAATCCTCAAGATGAGAAACAAAATGAGTCTTGGGTCTCATTTTCACTGGTAATTGTCTCAGCACGGAGATCTGTGAAGCACATATTGTGAGGAACAGTTCCATAAGTTATAGCACTGTATCCTCTTATGAATGCCTCATAAGACATAGAAAAGTGCATCCTACTATACACGACAATTTGCTACACTAATATTATTCAGATAGAGCTGAAGTGAATCATTAATCTGCATAGGGTTCGCTAGTGAAGCAGGAAATCTCATTGTGCATGACTCCCACCTGTGCTTCTATTTAAAAAATAAAACCTTCAGTCAGAAACCGTTCATGTAAGTCAGAATATCATCAGAGAAAAAAATACACAGTCCCACACAGTGCTACAGAAGCACTTCCATTTCCCAACAGAAGAATGTAAGAGCACTAATGGAAGCTTCCATGAGCAATCTGGTATAAACTGTGTATCTACTGTAATTATATTATTTTGTTGATTATTATTCTAGTCCAGTGGTCAAGTAAACATTTTATTGAGAATAGTGCAGAATTTGGGCAAAGGTTTCTTTCCTTACAGGCTGACAGAAACTTGTGGCCTTAAAAATCCCATAGATTTACTTAACAAATCATTTAAAAGTGCTGTCAGGGGCAGTGAAGCACTGCATACACCCTCTTGTTCCAGTACAAAATCCATCCAGATGAGTCAACTGAGAAAGCTATCTCAGAACGCCCTGCAGGCTAATGGGGGGAGGAGGCTATTGCCTACAGTGGGGTACAACTCATTAAGAGAAGCCGGGGAAAGAATATTTTTGCAGCATGTAAAACTTATAATGGGATGTGTTAAGGGAATTGTGTAAATGGGTGAGACTATGGAAAATTTAGAGGAGGGACCAGAGCTGGGGAAAGGGAAGGATCACGGTGGATCAGGGAGTAACAAGTGTAAGACAGAGGAAAAAGCAGATAAAAGGAACCAGCTAACTGTGAATAGCGAGCTAGTCAGTATGTTTGTCCTGACCATCAATAAACTCTGTCTTATCTTCTCACTTAATCCTGTTTCTAAGTATCTTCCATTGAGGTGTGCTCAACAGTTTTCCTTGATCTTAACTTCCATCTTTAAACTCACATATAAAAAACAACTGTTATATATGCAGGACATAATGCATATCAAATTAAATATCACATTTGCACTATTTTTCATTTTGGAACAGCCTCTTCTACAGGCTAAAGACATAAAACAGACCAAATCCAACTACTTCTGCTAATGAGCTAAAGCAGAGGTTTTGTGAGTTTGAGAAACAGCTCCTCTTGTTCTCAGAGGCTGATGTTAATTCCTTATTCTACGTGGTCAGTTATATTTCAATTCACATATGCTGTTATGGATTATTCATAGAATCATCGAATAGTTTGGGTTGGAAGGGACCTTTAAAGGTCATCTAGTCCAACCCTCCTGCAGTGAGCAGGGACATCTTCCACTAGATCAGGTTGCTCACAACTCCATCCAGACTGACCTTGAATGTTTCCAGGGATGGGGTTTCTTTCACCTCTCTGGGCAACCTGTGCCAGTGTTTCACCATCCTCATTGTAAAAAAATTATTTCGTATATCTAATCTAAATCTACCTTCTTTTTGTTTAAAACCTTATCCCTTGTCCTACCACTACAGGCCCTGCTAAGAAGTTTGTCCTCATCTTTCTTATAAGACTCCAGTAAGTGCTGAAAGCTTGCAGTAAAGTCTCCCAAGAGCCTTCTCTTCTCCAGGCTGAACAGCCCCTACTCTCTCAGCCTTTCTTCAGAGAAGAGGTGTTCCATCTCTTTCATCATTTTTGTGACTCTCCCCTGGACCCACTCCAACAGGTCCACTTCTTTCCTGTGCTGAGGACTCCAGAACTGGATGCAGTACTCCAGGTGAAATCTCACCAGAGCAGAGTAGAGGCAAGTAGAGTTTGTGTCTATTATTTATGAGAGAGAGTAGACAGTTTTGATGCAAGAATTTTCAAACAATTGGCTATTTAAGAACAACTAAGCTTCTTATTTTAGTCTCACATCCAACTCAGACAGAGAAAAAGCCTAATTTAGGCTTTTGGTGTGGTTCTCCAGACTCCTCAACCAACCATCTAGCATGTATCTTTTTCTACCGTTGTCCTGAGTGACAGTGGCCATGGTTTCAAACATTCTGCTCACAGTTAGAAATTCTGTAATTGAAAACGTTGGCATGGGAAAAAAAAAATGCTTAGCAGGATTGAGCTAATATCATTTTAGAGAGCTGAACAGCTCCCCACCATGCAGCAGTTTGCCTTTTAATGACAATGTCTCTCCTGTTCATCTGAGCTGCTTCCAACTGAAATGCTGCTACCAGATGGGGAATTTGGGCTGAAAGATGCACACACTTGATTCTGACATATTTTTTTCTTCCATGGTGTTGCAAACAATTCTAGTTACTAGCTAGCAAGGCATCACCTGTCCCAGAAAAACTGTAGCTATGAATGTCATGCAAAATAAGATGTCCACAGCTCCACGATAAGATTTCCACTCCACGGGAAAAACTGAGATAGAATTTACCATAGAAAACCTTGAAAAGCTCTAAGGTAGGTGTCTCCAAATCAAGCCAAGTTTCAGCTAGAAATCTTCCATCTTTTTTAATGAAATTCACTCATGTACAACGCTCAGCCCCGTTCAGTTAATACCTGCATAACATGCACTTTTTCAAAAAAATACTTCAACTTAGAACAATCTCAGCTTTCCCCCTCCCCTGTATATAACTGCTAGAGAGGCTCGGGTTCTTTTAAGAACATTTTCTCTCCTTCGGAAAAATAGATCCTTTATTAATACCTCTCAACTCTTGCTCATGTTTTAAGTAAAAGATGATTATAACTTGTGTCATTTAAAAAAAAAATAAAGTCTATTAAAACAGTGCACTTTATAAAATGTTAAAATTATAAATCTCTCAAGTTGTCCAGCTGTTGAATATCTAAGATACATTAAGCCAAATGGAGGAAGTCAGTGCCTGTAAAGTTTCTGGCAATGTCAACTTTGTTCTTTGTAATTTTCTCTGTTGGTTTTCTCCATTACCCACTGATCAGTTGTTTGTGAAGGTCTCACAAAGAATAGCTGCTTTCTGTTGACCATTTTTGCTGCTCATCATTGGCCATCAACCAGAATTGAGGGCTAAAGTTAGTAATTTATTTTCACAGTGCTTTCAAGTAATAGCAGAAAGCTATTTCTTTTCTCTTTATTTCCTAAGGCTAATAAATTCTTTCCATGGAGAGAGAGTATTGTGATAAAAAGAAAATTGATGGAAATGTCAATATTCAAACCTTTCTTTTTCAAACTTAGACAATAGGAAAGAAGAACAGAAAAGGTGGTTCTTCTGTTATGGTGCTAAACCACCAAAAATTTACTTTTTAAAAACTTTTATGCTTGATGCAAGAACTGATGCCCAGCTTGGGCCCAGTAGTGTTGAGAATACCCAGGGTAAAGTGTTCTCATTTCCTTCAGTGAGGTTACCATGAAGTGTCTTCTCACCAGCTGCATTTCAGAATAACCTGTCTGTTCCTCTGTCTTGAGAAGAAAAAAACTATCAAAACCAATTTTTTAGGCTCCATTTAAAAGTTCTACAATGTACAAACCTTGAAACCTAAACATTTTAAAACTATTCTCAATCTCCTCACCTATTACAGACTTATACCAAGTCTTTACATTTTAATTCCATAATGAGAATATTAATTTTAACATAGATAAAACTATTTAGTCAGATACAAGAATACCATATAAGAATCTGCTTTTCCTACAGAATGTTTACTTTTCTTATAGAATCATAAAATGGTTTGAGTTGGAAGGGACCTTTGAAGATCCTCTAGTCCAACCCTCTGGCCTTAAGCAGGGACATCTTTCACTAGAGGCTGACTGCTCTGTACTTCCCAGGGTCCTCCTTATTACTCTTTTAAAAAATAGGTGTGATATTCTCTTTTCTCAGGTCACCAGGGATGTTGTCTGACTACCATGACTTTTCAAATATGATGGAGAGTGGTGTAGCCACTCTCAGGACCCTGCAATGTATCTTGTCAAGTTTATTCAAATTACCTTTTTGTACAATGGAGAGCAAGTTCATGCTGCACTAATCTTTTCAATGTGAAATTAAAGATCTTTTTCAATGTTATGGTTTCTAACAGTTTTCAAAGTGCTAAAAAGTATATAAATAAATACTTGTTACTTTCTTAGGCAACATCTATCTGTTACCTACCTTGTAGAGAGGGATAAAACCAAACATCTGAAACTGTTGTACTGTTAGTATAGAGCATCTCCGGAATTATCAACATTTAAACCTTTAACATTTCCTTGATGAAACCTTCACAAGCTTTTACTTTGAGTTCTCTGGAAAACAACATGTTATTCACCATATATAATGTATGATAAGAGGCATCATCTTGAGGACCTGGGATTTTGATTTAATTTTGATTGTAAACTCTTTAAGGTTAAGATCATTGAACTGAATATGAAATAGGCATGTACCAATTTATACCCATTTCCTGAACATGACACAATGTTCTTTCCATCCCAATGTGGAAATATTGTGCAATATGAACAACTTGAACAATGAAAACATGAATAACGTAGTAACTTAAGCCTTCAAATAAAAAAATAAATACTTTTTTCCAAAATACTTTCAGCTTCATTTGCTTCTTCATTTTCTTCATTTTCTCTTCATATACACCACACTTCATTTCTTTAGCCAAACATGACAGTGGTTAAAAAGGCTTAAAAATATATTCTGGCAGTGTTTCTAAGCTCTCTTATGGCACTCAACTTTGGAAATTTCAAAAACATACACAGGGAAAGAAGAAAATAAAAAAGAAAAGAGATTCTAAATCCAATTTCCAGATTAAAAAAAAAAAAGCATGTTCAGTTCTCATTTTTGTTTTTAGTTCTTAATATTTTTAAATGATGCTAAGAACTGCTTTAGATGTGGAGAAATTGCTGTACGGCAAAGCAAGGATTACATGCAATATATAAAATTAATTATGAGGTAAGTAATTTTATATTTCCATCTCATAGCCCCCTTTTACAATCAGAATTTACTAATGAATAATTAGAAGACATAACATGTTAGGACTCACAACCAAGCAAAAGGTTTATCATCACTTCTAAGTTATACGCTCTGTATAAGAACACATCACATTTCTGGTTTTCCATGTTTTGGCGCTGGAGAGATACAATACATACCCTTCTCTAAGTTTCTTCAGTCACTTCGTCCACTTTAGCCCAAATCAAACAAAAAGAGCTACCTTAATGACTGCTTTTACTGTCTAAACTACATCATTGTGTACATATTGTGTCCAGTTCTGGGCCCCACAGTTCAAGAAGGACAGGGAGCTGTTTGAGAGAGTCCAGCGCAGAGCCACCAAGATGATTAAGGGAGTGGAGCATCTCCCTTATGAGGAAAGGCTGAGGGAGCTGGGCCTCTTTAGCTTGGAGGAGAGGAGACTGAGGGGTGACCTCATTAATGCTTATAAATATGTAAAGGGTGAATGTCAGGAGGATTGAGCCAGGCTCTTCACAGTACTGTGCAATGATAGGACAAGGGGCAATGGGTGTAAGCTGGAACACAGGAGGTTCCACTTCAACTTCAGAAGGAACTTCTTTACTGTGAGAGTAACAGAGCACTGGAACAGGCTGCCCAGGGGGGTTGTGGAGTCTCCTTCTCTGGAGACATTCAAGACCCGCCTGGACGCCTTCCTGTGTGAACTCATCTAGGTGTTCCTGCTCTGGCAGGGGGATTGGACTAGATGAACTTTCGAGGTCCCTTCCAATCCCTGACATTCTGTGATTCTGTGATTCTGTGTGATTTGTGACTGATAAGTGAGTCTCTTAAGTGCTTCCACAGGGCATGTGACCTGCTGCACATGGATTTCATGGACCACAGAGAGAGAATAATTTTGCCATCAATATATTTGATGAAAGGAATATATATATATATTCATTCTTGTTCAGAACAAGGGAAGATTTTATATTCAGCCCCAAGGTCTATTTAAACATTTACTTTATTACTATTAGTACTTTTTCCTAGAGTGATTTTAGATTCAACAACAAATCAAGACCATTGCACAGCTGAGGAAAAACTCTCAAGTCAGATTCAATGCTCTTGAGCAAACTCTGACCTACTCTGCACATTACAGAGTAGCAGCATTTCACCCTGTGCTGTATACTGATATCTGAACACTTTCACAACCTGCTAGCTTAAACAAAAGCCGATAAAAAACAACCTTAAGCATGTTTCATCAAAACACTGTATAAATACGGGCATAATGCTGCAAAACACTACATGACATTCACATGACAAGGTACTTTTTTGCTATTGAAAGTTGCGCCTACTCCCCTAAAACTTAACCTTATAAAAAACAACTTTGTCAATTAATAACCTATGTCTTAACACATATTCAGCCGTGTACTACAGAATCTTGCCCATCTTATAGCATAGACCTTAGATTTCAATAACAATTTTATGATAAATGGCTAGCACAGCAGAAGCGCTATTTCATGACCACCACTGTCAGCTACAAAACTCATTTTTTCAAATTAGCTTTTTATTCATCATAAACTACTCAACAACAATATATTTCTCCAGTAAGGAGAGCAAAATCTGCTCAGGACCGAGGTTCCTATGACCCCACTGTTTGTCGCAGCACCATTCTCCCAGGCTCTGTGACTTTATTTAAAATCAGAATTCCAAATAGTACGAAATCAGAAGAAAATCTCATATTCATGTCAGAACATATGTGTCACTCTGGATTCAAAGTTTATAATAAAGCATTCAGTACCTTTATCTTGAAACTATTTACCTGAAGAACGGAAAGTTGAATAGCTCTCCTGGTTAAAGTCAAAATCAGAAAAGAGAAAGTGGTATGTATATTGATTGTAGTCATCCAGGGAATATGTAAGGTAAGTAACCTCATAAAGAAAAACTCTAAATTCTCAATTTTTTTTTTTAATCGTTGTCAGTGTGTGTTATGAACTGAAGCTGAATGGATTTGCTTATTTAGAAATATTTCTGACCAATTAAAACACAATAAAGTTATGGTCTGTTATAGTGGGGAGCATAAAAAAAATTGGGCAAAACAATCCCATGGAGATTTATTATTAATACAACTACTCAACCTAGCTAGCAGCACTTTCTATGATGGGTATTACAAATGATCTTTCAGGACAATAATGGCTTCTTAGCATTGCAGAATGCATTGAAGAGTACTCTCTCCATGTATTTTATACACCGCTCATGAAAAACTTTCTTTTTTAATGCTGCAGGAAAGACAACTTGAGTAACTTCACTAACACTTGTTTAGAACATCTAAAAGCTGAATGCAGCAGGCTCTACTGAAGTTATGGTTGGCACAGATGTGCACTCTCAACCCTTAGCTAAGGAAAAAGGTCATTCATTTTTCTTTAGGCTTTTGTCTGAGTTATATCAATGTGGAAAACTTTATTCTGAGACAAGAACTGAGCCCTGGATGACATCTGTTACTACCATGCACACATTTTGTTCAAGCATATTCTCCCTTTCCCACAAAGAGAAAGCCAGGTAGAAAGCTAAATAATATAAAGTAAACTTGCTAATAGTATATAAAGCAAGTAGTTCTTCAAAATGTTCACTGTGATGTCAAAATATTTACTAGTTCTGTTTGTTTTCACAACTACTAATAATAAGGTTTTCCAGGTATGTTTGCTATAAATCCTCACTGGTATATTTATGTGTTGTTTGTTTTCTGGTTTTTCTTTTTGCTTTTTTCAAATAATTTAATTACAAACTAACTTCCAATCCAATCATTTTGCTTTGGTTAAAAAGAATATCAGAAGGGCAAAGTACGCTTTGCTTCATCCTATAGATATCAGATTATTGCACCACCAGCCAATTGTGAAACTAAAGAAATTAATGTTCAGATTCAAGTCTGTGAAGGCAACAAAAAAAAAGAAATAAAAAAAAAATCTGTACTATAACTAACATCCAGTTACAGGCACAAAAATTGGCTGGTGACTTTAATAAAACAGAACAGATATCATTCTTTTTTAATATTAGTTCCACAATTTCATTTCCATGGTTTTAGTTACATCTTTTTTCAGCTGTCACTTTAACAGTTCATTACCACTTAGGTATAGCTGAGCCAGAGAACTGGATTTACTTTTTTTTCTGAGAGAGAGATAATTAATGTTTGAATTCTCAAATGTTTACATGACTTCAAAACAGAATAATTCATGTGCAAGAAAAACATATTGGGTTTGTGTGGCAAGGTTTTGGCACCAAGGGTGCGGCACACAGGTGGCTTCTGTAAGAAGCTGCCAGAAGCTTCCCCCATGTCCGACACAGCCAATGCCGGACGGCTACAAGACGGACCCACTGCTGGCCAAGGCCGAGCCAACCAGTAATGCCTCTGTGACAACATAATGATGAAAAGGGGAAGAGAAAAAAAGCTGCAGAGTTTGCAGCTGGAGAGGGGAGTGAGAAGATGTGAGAGAAAAAACCCTGCAGACACCAAGGTCAGTGAAGGAGGGGGAGGAGGTGCTCCAGGCGCCAGGCACACATATTCCCCCACAGCCTGTGGTGAAGACCGTGGTGAGGCAGGCTGTCCCCCTGCAGCCCATGGAGGTCCATGGTGGAGCAGATGACCACCCGGGGAGGAGCCCACACCGGAGCAGGTTCCTGTCAGGACCTGTGGCCCAGTGGAGAGAGAAGTCCACACTGGAGCAGGTTTGCTGGCAGGACTTGTGACCCCGTGGGGGACCCGAGCTGGAGCAGTCTGTTCCTGAAGGACTGCACACCATGGAAGGACTCATGCTGGAGCAGTTTGTGATGAACTATCGTTCATGGGAAGAACTCACATTGGAGAAGTTTGTGGAGGACTGCCTCCTGTGAGAGACACCCCACGCTGGTGTGGGGGAAGGAGTCCTCCCCCTGATAAGAAAGGAGCAGCAGAAACAAAGTGTGAGGAACTGACCCCAACCCTCATTCCCTGTCCCCCTGTACCACTGTGGGGAAGGAGGTGGAGATCAGGAGAAAAATTAAGCCTGGGTAGAAGGGAGGAGTGAGGGGAGGTGTTTTAAGATTTGGTTTTATTTCTCATTATCCTCTTGTCTGATTGGTAATAAATTAAAATTTTCTTTTTCCCCCAAGTGGAGTCTCTTTTGCCTGTGCCAGTAACTAGTGAGTGATCTCTCTCTGTCCTTATCTCGACCCATGAGCCTTTCATTATATTTTTCTCCCACCTGTCCAGTTGAGGAGAGGGAGTGATAGAGCAGCTTTGGTGGGTATCTGGCATCCAGACAGGGTCAACCCACCACAAAATACTAAAAACAAATACTCAGGATGACAGCTCTAAGATGCAGGCATGGACTGTACCTCATAGGTCAGTATTCTATACTTTAAAGATTTACAATCAGTTGACGCCAAAACTGAGTGCCAGCTGCTCCAGAGAGGGGTGAAAGTCTTCTCCCTGCAAACTCCAGAATTATGTTCTTGCCCTCTCCCCTGTGCTGGCATTAAAACCCCACACAACAGCAAGCCAAATTAGAAAAATGATCAGGCAGAAACCTAACTGCCCAAAAACAAGACAAGACTTAGTTTTCAGTACCAAGGTATCAGTATCAAGTACTACTGCCAGAACAAGGGAGACGTTCCTGTCTCCTTTAGACAGTTTGGGGTGGGGGATGAGTTGAGCTGGGGAGGAAAAGCAATCATGGAACTACAGCATTACAGTCTGAACAGACTTTGCTTCTGTTCACATTTTTCTCTTTAGACAAACATTTTTGAAGATGGACAAAACAGACTGGCATTTGTTGGTGAAAATTCTCAGTCTGGATTAGTTTTCATTTCTGGTAAATCACTTTCTGGTTTGTGAATGAAGAGAAGTTTTAAGCTCTACCTTTACAGAAACTGTTTTGAAAGCATCTCAGACATTTGAAGCACATAATTTTTAGTAAAACAGAAAAAGAAAATACTAACTGAAAACCTAAGCAAAATGTTTGGACTTATATACAAGTTTAACATATGAAGACCAACTGGCACTTAATTATACTAATCCTGTTCTTGTATCTCAAGACTAAGCAGTGTTGTTAACTCTCTCTTTACTCCTTTAGCTATTTGGATATTTGATATCAGAAGTTACTGGATAGAAAGCTAGCTGTATTTTTTTTCCAACTGGAAAATGTATTTGATATTACAGAACAGAGAAAATATAATGTGAAAACCAAGCATCTCCTGGTGATACAAATATGCCTATACCACTGTGCAGATAATGTGTAAGGGCTATTTTAATATGGTTGTGTTGCTCAACACATTCTGATTCCTTAGCCACTGTTTGGTGAACTGTTATTAGTTAAAACAAAAGCCTATAAAAATACATTACATGAAGCAATGCTGTTGTGAAATATCTTATCATCCAATTTACATTGCATTTCACTGTGGCTGTAAGATTGACTTCAGTCAACCCCTAAATTATTAGTTTAACTGGATCTAATTGTAGGGTTCAACTGTAAAGACAAAGACCCACACAATGGGTTCCACTCATTTTTTGAAGCCAGACAACAGGGAAATGTTCTAGAATCCAAAAATCATGCAACAATTTCTAAAAGTTCAAGACTCAAAAATCTGGTTATTTCTTCTTTAAGAAGATAATAAATTGGTCAGGGATGCAGACTGAGTAAATTCATGGTCTCTGCTGCTTAATTTGCAATATGACATGGTTCCTATTTTCAGACTGGCTTCGGAGGGACAGTGAAACACAGGAATCTCATTTACTAGAAACACGAACAAATGGCTAGTCAGAAAGGGCAACTTTGCTTTTAGGATTACACAAGTACTCCAAGACAGTCCTTCCTATAGCACAATTTGTAACCTCCTCAGTCAAACACTAGAAGGGAGAGGGAAGACGGCCAGAAATGGGCAGAGAAGTGGTGATGGAAATAAGAATTTAATTGCCTATATAATTACGCACACAGAATCACACAGAATCATAGGGGTTGGAAGAGACCTCAGGAGATCATCTAGTCCAACTCCGCTGCCAAAGCAAGTTCCCTACAGCAGGTTGCACAGGAAAGTGTCCAAGGCAGGTTTTGAACATCTCCAGAGAAGGAAAATCCACAACCTCTCTGGGCAGCCTGTTCCAGTGCTCTGACACCATCACAGTAAATAAGTTTTCCCTTAAGTTTGCCTGGAACTTTTGGTGTTCCAGTTTTTGCCCATTGCCCCTTGTCCTGTCACTGGGCACCACTGAAAAGAGCCCGGCCCCATCTATTTGGCCCCCACACTTCAGGTACTTATAGACGCTGATAAGATCCTCTCTCAGTCTTCTCTTCTCCAGGTTGAAGAGTCCCAGCTCTCTCAGCCTCTCCTCATACGGGAGATGTTCAGGCCCCTAAACATAACCTTTCACTAAAAACAACGATTCTTTAAATTAAACATATTACCAACAGGTATGCTGTCTCAGTATGGTCACACATCTGGGCAACATCTTTAACATGGCTCTGCAAGGCAGTACTTGCCATGCTTGCCTTAAGTCATCCTTGTCTAACAAACATCCAAACTCTGCTGCTTGTGCAACAGTGATGAACTCTTCCTGAAAGAGAGTTGCACTCCCCCAAGGGATCTGGTTAATGTTGTGCATCAAAGGAACTGGCAGCTGAAAATAATGTTTCCTTCAAACAACTATCAACACAACAGTCATACTGGCAAAGCTAAGGAGCAAATGACAAGCAAGGTCCCGCAAGCAAGGCCTCTTCTTTGGAAGAGGTTTCTCCTATCTCATACTTCTCCCCCAACAAAGGTCAGCAATACTGCATTAAGACATAGGGGAATACCACCATTTTGGCGCGTGTAGCATCTGACAGGCTTAACATAAAATCTGGACTCTGTTCAGACACAGAGCTTATGAGGGTACATCCACATTGGCTTTTTAGCTCAGATAAGGAGCGTGCTTTTGAGGTGAATCTCCCAACTGTCCCAATTTAGCATGCTTTGGTTCACATCATTAATAGATTGTGGAGCTCACAAACTGGATGTCTCTCAGATAAGAACTAAGCCAGGAGAACATGCTTACAAATAGCTGATTCATTTTAGCTGCTAATGGACATTCAGCCTATGATCCAGAATAGAGCCAATCTGATGTACATTTCCAGACAACTGAGCTGGGCCCTCAGCACCAAATAAACACAAGTCCTCTTCCAAGTCCACCCCCCCTCCCACCCAACTGTGACACACTCTTTGCTAATGCAGGCAAAATTGAAGTATCAATATTAATATTTTTTCCTCAGTTGGTTTCATAGAATCATAGAATGGTTTGGGTTGGAAGGAACCTTAAAGATCATCTAGTTCCAACCCCCTTGAACACTTCCAGGGAGGGGGCATCCACAACTTCCTTGGGCAACCTGTTCCAGTGCCTGACCACCCTCACAGTGAAGAATTTCTTTCTAACATCCAATCTAAACCTACCCTCTTTCAGCTTAAAGCCATTTCCCCTTGTCCTGTCATTAACTGCCCTTGTGAAAAGTCCCTCCCCAGCTTTCCTGTAGACCCCCTTCAAGTATTGAAAGGCTGCTGTAAGATCTCCCTAGAGCCGTCTCTTCTCCAGGCTGAACAGCCCCAACTCTCTCAGCCTGTCCTCATAGGAGAGATGCTCCAGCCCTCGGATCATCCTCATGGCCCTTCTCTGGAGTCGTTCCAAATGGTCCACGTCTCTCTTATGTTGGGGGCTCCAGAACTGGACGCAGCACTCCAAGTGGGGCCTTACAAGAGCAGAGGGGGAGAATCACCTCCCTCGACCTGCTGGCCACGCTTCTCTTGATGCTGCCCATACGGTTGGCCTTCTGGGTTGTGAGTGCCCATTGCCAGCTCGTGTTGAACTTCTCATCTACCACCACTCCCAAGTCCTTCTCTTCAGAGCTGGTCTCAATCCACTCATTGCCCAGCCTGTATTTGTGCTTGGGGTTGCCCCGACCCAGATGCAGGACCTTACATTTGGCCTTGTTGAACTTCATGAGGTTGGCACAGGCCCACCTCTCAAGCCTGTCCAGGTCCCTCTGGATGGTATCTCGTCCCTCCAGCGTGTCAACCACACCACACAGCTTGGTGTCATCGTCAAACTTGCTGAGGGTGCACTCAATCCCACTGTCCATGTCACTGACAAAGATGTTAAATAGCACTGGTCCCAATACCGACCCTTGAGGGACGCCACTCGTCACCGGTTTCCACCCAGACTTTGAGCTGTTGACCACAACTCTTTGAGTGCAACCATCCAGCCAGTTCCTTATCCACTGAGTGGTCCATCCATCAAACCCATATACTTCCAATTTGGAGATAAGAATGCCATGTGGGACGGTGTTAAACACCTTGCACAAGGTTCAGGTAGATGACATCAGTTGCTTTGGCCTTGTCCACCAATGTTGTAACCCCATCATAAAAGGCCACCACATTGGTCAGGCACGATTTGCCCCTGGTGAAGCCATGTTGGTTGTCACCAATCACCTTCTTGTTCTCAATGTGCCTTAGTATAGTTTCTAGGAGTATCTGCTCCATGATCTTGTCAGGCACAGAGGTGAGACTGACTGGCCTGTAGTTCCCTGGGTCTTCCTTGTTACTCTTTTTAAAAATGGAGTTTATGTTCCACTTTTTCCAGTCTGTGGGAACTTCACCAGACTGCCAGGACTTCTCAAATATGATGGATAGTGGTTTTGCAACTTCATCTGCCAGTTCCCTCAGGACCCGTGGATGCATCCCATCAGGTCCCATGGACTTGTGCACCTTCAGGTTCCTTAGGTGCTCCCGAACCTGATCTTCTTCTACAAGGGGTTGCTTTTCATTCTCCTGGACCCATCCTATGCTTTCTAGGACTTGGGCAGTGTGTCACAAGTCCTTGCCAGTAAAGAATGAGGCAAAAAAGTCATTGAGCACCTCAGCTTTCTCAACGTCCCAGGTGACCAAATCTCCTGTTGCCTTCCAGAGAAGGCCCACATTTTCCCTAGTTTTCCTTTTCTCCCCAACATACCTATAAAAGCTTTTTTTGTTGCCCTCGACATCTCTGGCTAAGTTTAATTCTGTCAAGGCCTTGGCTTTCCTTACCTGATTCCTGGCCACTCAGGCAATTTCTCTGTATTCTTCCCAGGTTATTCATCCTTCCTTCCACCCTCTATAGGCTCCCTTCTTGATCCTAAGTTTATTCAGGATGTTCCTATCCATCCATGCAGGCCTCCTGCTGTTTTTGCCTGCCTTCCTCTTTGTAGGGATGCATCACTCCTGAGCTTGGAGGAAGAGATCTTTGAGTATGTTCCAACTGACTTGCACCCCTCTTCCTTCCAGGAATTCATCCCATGGTATGTGACCAAGCAGATCCCTGAAGAGGTCAAAGTCAGCTCTCCTGAAATCCAGGGTGGTGAGTTTGCTGTGCACCTTCTTCACTGCCCTGAGCATCTCAAATTCCAACATTTCATGGTCACTGCAGCCAAGACTGCCCAAGAGCTTCACATTCCCCACCAACCCCTCCTTGTTGGTGAGAACAAGGTCCAGCATGGCACCTCTCCTCGTCAGTTCCTCGACCACCTAGAGAAGGAAGTTGTCCTCCACACATTCCAGGAACCACTTGGATTGTTTGTGCCCTGCTGTGTTGTCTCTCCAACAGATGTTGGGGTCGTTGAAGTCCCCCATGAGGACAAGGGCTTGTGAACGTGAGGCTGCTCCTATCTCCCTATAGAGGGCCTCATCTGCTTGGTCTCCCTGGTCTGGTGGCCTGTAGCAGACCCCCACTGTAAGATCCTCTTTTTCCTGCCTTCCCTTTAATCCTTACCTAAAGACTCTCAGTTAGCTCCTCATCTGTCTCCAGGTGGAGCTCCATACACTCCAGCTGGTTGTTGACATAGAGGGCAACACCTCCTCCTCATCTCCCCTGCCTGTCCTTCCTGAAGAGCCTGTACCCTTCCATTCCAACACTCCAGTCATGGGAGCCATCCCACCATGTCTCTGTGATGCCAATCAGGTCATATCCCTGCAGGCACGCATACATTTCCAATTCTTCTTGTTTATTGCCCATGCTATGTGCATTAGCATAGAGGCATTTAAGTTGGGCCCCCAGCAAAGTTGACTTTGCCCTGTTGGCTGGAGCAGCTGGAATCCCAGTGCAGTGCTCTTCAGGCATGTACCTCCCACAGTTACTACCAACAGTCCCAGTTATATCCCCTTCCCCCTTCCAATCTAGTTTAAAGCCCTATCAATGAGCCCCACTAATTTTTGCTCCAAGACCCTTCTCCCCTTCTGAGACAGGTATGTCCCATCTTTTGCCAGTAGCTCTGGTGCCATGTAAACCTCCCCATTTCAAATTTTATTCAAATGTTCAAATTATAGGTCACATTTCACATTATGTATAGTAGTCCTCAGCGTAGCAGCAGATGTATAAACACATTGTGTAATGCATGTAACCCAAAATTCAAGTGTTAAAATAAAAATAATAATGAAAAAACAAGAATTCTAAAGCACAGTAAAAAAATCAATGAATCACAGTTCATATTGTGCATGTGATACCCGAAACTCAGCTGTGAAATATTACCTTCAGAAATTTATTATATGCTATCTCTGATGTTTGTAACTGTCCTAGCCATAAAGCAAAGAGTGAAGATGTATTTTCCACAAGACTCTTCCTGCCTAATGATCTTCTTTTCAGTTTGGTGACAACTGGTCATGTAGATTCTGTTTCCTTTCATTAATAGAGGAAGGTTTTTTTCCTGCCTTTTAAGCTCTTTCCACAGACTACCACACTGAGCTTTTACAACACTAGTCTGAGTCCCCTCCTTTTATTTTCCTGTCCCAGTCTGAAACTCTCCATTCATTTTATCACAGTTTCTTAGCTCTCTCATGTCTGTCTTTTTCCACAGAGCCATTTAGTTGTACAGTCTTGTGTAGAGAAAGCAAAAGCACTCACTCAGTTTTGCAATTCTTTTCCTCTTCCTAGTGCTAGTCTTATTAAGGATACATGCACACGCACACATGTGTGTGCATATTTCTGCTCATGGGTATTAAATGGAATCAAATAAGAAATAAATAATTCAAAACCAGATCAAAGTCCTTCATTCAAATTATATTTGGACAATAAAGACTTATAGAATAATGAATTTAGCATTAGCAAAATACTGCTGTCTGCTTTTTGTAAATGCTTTTCAAAATGCTTCTGAGCAATCAAGTATTTTTCTCCTACTTCCAGTTATTCAGTTCACTCTATAGTTTCAGAAATGCCACTTCTCAAAGTATAATATATGCCACTCAAATAGTAAAGTCCATGAATTTAAAAACTTACATTCTAAAAAGTACTGAAATACACTTCAGAAGAAGTGAGACTGCAGTGATTTATACACAGAGTCAGAATACAACTTTTCCTCCCTTCCTACAGAAGGAGGGCTGGGGACAGGATGAAAAGACGAGCTGAACACTATCAGAGCTTCACAAGTTTAAAACTGATGAACTGCAATTGCTTTACAGAGAAATCAACTACATAGCTTAATTAGTTATTCTTGCTCTTGCACCTTTTGAGGTGCACCTTATGAGATCATATAAGGCCCTCAGGTATGTAAACTACTTTATTTTCCTTCAGAAATATATGACTGGAAAGGATTACTTGGACACTGAACTGATCCTCCACAATCTCAAGCAATTAAGATAGACTTATTATGTCCAGAATTTTCTGCCAAAACATTAACTCTGGGTCCACTTGAACTCAACACATCTACAAGTCACATAAAATATTCCATCACCATTTAAAAAATATAAAGTGTATAGTACAAAAATCAAAACCCACATAAATAAATATGCTGCTGGCATAAGTATCTGAACAATAGAAGAGTATTACCAATGTCCTTGTTCCCCACAACAGCAGGTAATTTGTTAATAATAAGTATCCTGATGTGTGTAGAAATCAGAAACGGATGTGCTGACCACCCACCTCAAACTGCCAACTGGTTTTCCTGTGTATTTGCCAGTTTTCTTTAAAGATACTCTACCAATCTTCCACATCAGGGTGAAATTAAACTAATCGAAGATTTGGGATAGCATGAGTACAAAGACTATGTTCTCTCTGGAAGCCCAAGCATTTATGTTTTGCTAACTCCCTTCTCTGTACTTCTTGAAGACAAGTCATGTTTTCTGTCCTGCTAAACATTGAACTCGCCACACCCGAATTACTTCCATTGCACTTGAACTGCCCACCACTCTTAAGGCAACACCCACAGACCCTACCCAACCAGCAGGAATAAGAGATACAGAACAGCAGATGGCTTCTATTGGTAATTTGTGAGTTCTTCACAGATGCAACAACTTAGCACACTGATAAACTTACCCTGCCAAACTGGGATCTGCAGTTTCAGTATTCAGGGTAGCTGAAACTCCCATTCTAACCTCCATTTAAATTTGTGTGAGCAACTCCCAAATAAATTTACATTCATATTTTGACCTCCTGTGCACTTGCTGGATGAAAAGCACTGCAAAAATAATTTACATGTACAGCTACAAATCGTGTTCCATAACATTCTTGTGAAATAGATAAGATGGTGACTGTCAAAATGGCTAAAAAGTCTAGAAAAGTGAAGGGTTAAGAACAAATTAGCAAATTAGTTCCAGTTTTCAACTCCTATTTCTGTAACAGACGAGGTACAAATTTCAAGCGTACTTTAATGAACTAGAAACTTAGCCTCCATTATAGAAAAAAAGCTCTTTCTAAGTATTATTGTAAACCTCAACTGTTGGGAGAAAAGGGAAAATACTGCATATCGCCCAACCTGAATGATAATATTTTGGTTTCTTCTAAAGTTAAATATATTGTACTTCTTCAGTTTATTAGTTATTACTAACGAGCATACACCATTTTTATATGGCTACACTGCACAATAAAGTAAAAAAAAAATGTAGCTGCCTCAAAAAGCCAAACATTATATAAATGAAGGAAATGTAATTATTTTCCTGATATTTCGATGAAATTAGGATTGCTAAAAGCATTCCATGTACTGTCATAATTACCACTTATAACATACAAACTAATGCATTGCTGCAATTTTCAGTCCATTACTTGTAGATTTGTCATTTGTTATTTCTATCTTACAAAAAGAAGTTAAGCTTTTTTATACTTACAGCAAGAATTTATCAATACAAACATAGCAAGTACTGAATCTTATATAAGTCAAAGGTAAAGAATGTTATTTCTTTTATGTGAGGTTTCAAAGATATCTGGTGACCTTCATCATTCATAGTGACTACCATGCAAGACGCTAGCTGGAAGAGAAATTTCATATTTTACCAACTACTTTAATAAAGCCTACAATGCTGTGTCTACAAAATACCCGAATAAGCAAACAAAAGCTCCTAATACTCCTCAAAATCCAATAAACTCATTTCTTATGGAGCAGTCTAAAAGCCATGCAAGTTGCAACATACCTTTTACTACATTTTGGGGAAAAAAACTGTTGTTCTATTCATGTAAGGTAACATAGGATAAACATAGCATGCACAGGACACTAACTACATGGGTTACTCATATCATGAAGAGTGTGCCACACCGCATTAGTGACACAGGGTCTTATCCCATCTCTCTGAGATCCACAGAAACCTCAACACTGCTCCTATTCCAGTCAATACAACTGAATAGGCTCAAGAGAAGGTATTAGCTTTAGTACTGCCAAGCTTTATTTGAACAATAAGCAAGAGAAAATGGCAAAGCAACAGGCTTATACTTGAGTCTTGTCTCATTTTTTAAAAATAACAACAAAAACTCACAAAACCACACAACAGACAGTGCAGTACTCTCAGACCACTGTCAACAGTACACAAAGAAGCCCTTTAAATACATTAGAATAACTCATACTTTTTCTTCAATACAGTCACTGACCCTGTAGTTGCTGGCTTTTAGTATGTTAGAAAACTCAAAACTTTTGGAAGTGCACGAATTTGCTTATTTCTTACGACAATCTAGATACTGACAGCAGAAAAAACCAGAAGTTGTAAAGCCCTAGTTTAGCAGACCTGATCTAACCAAGTACACAAGTAAAATCACTAGGGTGGTGAAAAAGAAGGATGCTAATTTAGTTCTAATGCCTGAGGGCAACTCACATATTAGCTCAGTCAATAAGAGGCACAGTCCCTTGCTGTAAAAGGAAACCAGTTAATAATTCTTAAAGTTGAAGACATTTAAAAAACCCCAGAACTTTTTAATGCACAGAAGCTTAAATGCAAACTTCCATAAAAAGGTTTAGCTCTGCTGATTGAAAGAGAAATGCACACTGAATACTTTTGCATATACAAGGCCAAAGACACAGATGTAGAACTGTTTCTACCAGTAACAATGAGGGCTCCAAAGCCAGAATGCTAATAATGATTCCAGAACTCAAAGGCTCTTCCAGGTATAAAGACTACTGCTTTCCAAGCGCATCAATGTCACAGATTCAAGGTACTTACAAGCATTTTTACCATCAGATCATTTGGATTAGAGTTTTTTACAAGAAATAAAGGACAAAAAAAATAGAAATCCAAGCATTACACTTCATTAAACCTTACTGACATTCTGAGTTCTGGACTAAGTTAAGACTAAGTTTGATCTCTTATAACAAGTATGTATGAACACACACAGATGTCTCAATGCCCTGCCTTTCATTTAATTTTCTGACAAACTATGCTTTACTGAAGCCTCTTTAGTTGATAATTAGCTATTGTCCTCTTTGAATATGGCTACATGAGAATGAACGGAGATAAAGACAGGCAAGTTCCAAGTGAAACCAATAAACTAATGATAATAAACTGAAATAGAAAAATTATCTCAGTGAAGAGACCACAGAGGACGAGGGAGCTGGGAAGGGGAATCAATCCCTCTCAAGTGAGACAGAGAAACGGCCTTCCCTTTTTTCTTAACACATGGAAAACAGATTATGACACTGTTACCCACAGCATTCTCCTGGAGAAACTTGATGCTTATGGCTTGGATGGGTGTACCCTTTGCTGGGTGGAAAAATGCCTGCATGGCTAGGCCTAAAGAGTTGTGGTCAATGGAATTAAATCCACTTGGTGGCCGGTCACAAGTGGTGTTCCCCAGGGATCAGTACTGGGGCCAGCTCTGTTTAATGTCTTTATCAATGATCTTGACAAGCGAATTGAGTGCACCCTCAGTAAGTTTTCTGATGACACCAAACTGGGTGACAGTGTTGATCTGCTTGAGGGCAGGAAGGCTCTGCAGAGGGACCTGCACAGGCTGGATCGATGGGCCGAGGCCAATTGTATGAGGTTTAACAAAGCCAAGTGCTGGGTCCTGCACTTGGGTCACAACAACCCCATGTAATGCTACAGGCTTGGGGAGGAGTGGCTGGAGAGCTGCCTGGCTGAAAAGGATCTGGGGTGTTGGTTGACAGCCGGCTGAACATGAGCCAGCAGTGTGCCCAGGTGGCCAAGAAGGCCACCAGCATCCTGGCCTGTATCAGAAACAGTGTGGCCAGCAGGAGTAGGGAAGTGATTGTCCCCCTGTACTCAGCACTGGTGAGGCCACATCTTGAGTACTGTTTTGAATTTTGGGCCCCTCACTACAAGAAGGACATTGAGTTGCTGGAATATGTCCAGAGAAGGGCAATGAAGCTGGTGAAGGGCCTGGAGAACAAGTCTTATGAGGAGCAGCTGAGGGAACTGGGGTTGTTTACTCTGGAGAAGAGGAGGCTGAGGGGAGACATTATTGCTCTCTACAACTACCTGAAAGGAGGGTGTAGTGAGGTGGGTGTTGGTCTCTTCTCCCAAGTAACAAGTGATAGAACAAGAGGGAATGGCCTTAAGTTGTGCCAGGGGAGGTTTAGATTGGATATTAGGAAACATTTCTTCACCAAAAGGGTTGTCAAGCATTGGAACAGGCTGCCTAGGGAAATGGCGGAGTCATCATCCCTGGAGGTACAAATGTGGTGCTTAGCGTGAGTGGTGAACTTGGCCGTGCGAGGTTTGTGGTTGGACTCTATGATCTTAAAGGTCTTTTCCAACCTAAATGATTTTATGATTCTATGTTTTCTGGTCTGATTCTAGTTGCAGACAAATACAGGCCAGCCACAGACCAGAGAAGATTTTAGCAGGGGACGGAATTTGTTACCTACTTAACTGAATACCAAAATGGTCAACTTTAATAACATGATAAATAAACTTGGTACCAGGTAACTGTTCCGCATTTATCCCGACATAATAAAAAGAAAATTGTTTTCCATCTCCTCTCAAATTCTCTTACTTACATACCTGAAATTTCTGTAGCATTTTTGTATACATCACATAACTGCATTCTGTATAGCTACATCTGTTAAGCAAAATTCCACTAACAAGAGGTAATTTATTTAAGGCCTTGTTAGCCAAACTCCTTCTTTACCCAGGCCATCCTTCAAAATAATCCATCATATGCACATGTATCCCTAGCACAGCTGAGCTATTTTTAGTGTATTTCAGTATTGTTAGTACTTTTTGTGTATTTAAGTGTATAGTACTATGTTACTGAAAAAAGAAAGAACAGTACTCTAAACATAAACTTTCATTCATACTAATTTTTCCCCATAATTACCTTCCAATTGTCTTTAAAGAGACAAACCAGAAGTTATAATAAAAAAATACTGAATGTGTTATATTTTAAATAACTTTAGACATGACTTCATAAAAATATATATGAAATAATTATCCATATAAACAACAGAAACTTATAGGAGAAGCTGAGTGTGTTGTCATAACATAAAAGCAGCACAGAACAAAGAGGAAAATAATCCAAGTGATCTGTTGTGTGAGAAAGCAAGCCTTTGCAGAAACAAACAAACAGAAGTCTACCTGCTGGAGGTCCAATGTAATGGTCACATAATGATATTCAATTCCATTCTGGATACTAGGGCTTTGCCACCAAGTGTTCTTGCCATCAATTGCATTTGTTATCGGATGTCGTTCTGTTAGAACAGGAGAAATACATAAATATATTTCAAAATTATTAGGAGATTCAAATGTTTTTAGATCTAAAATCTAGATTTTAATACAATTACAGAACTAATGAGGCAGCACTTTAAAAAAAAAAATCAAGCAGGAAATTATTTTTTCTCTTGGGGCACAGTCATGCTTATTATTACTGGAACACTCAGCTAATGTTAGCTGTTTATTTTTGGTTAGCATCACAAAAAGGTGATTCAGAACACCTAAATGCACTTGGAAGCTCTCCTGATTCTATGGAAAATGAAAGGATTTAAATCAAGTTAACACTTCTTACAGACTTCCAAAGTTTCATGTACTGTAAAGTCATTAAATGTTGCAACAGAAACAACAAATCAGGCACCTGAGATATAGTGTGCAAGGAAAACAGAGATTAAAGTAACAGTGGTACTTGTATTTCTAAGACATTTCTAACCACATATGGAAATAATTCAGGAAATAATTCAGAAATTATTAAAGAGGAAATGAATCAGAAATCATTACAGAATATATTTCTCAACTGGAAAATTGTCTGACTCATACACACGCATACAAAGAAAGTTTGCATTATTGTAATCCATATCAAAGTCCAAGATGCACTACTTTTCACGTCTCCATTTACCCTGCTGCGGTGCCCCAAACAAATCCCAAATAACAGGGATAAGAATTTATTTACAGAATTTAATTTTTCCCAGATTTCAAGATTATCTAAATTTTTGACCTTTGCTCACAGAGTATTTTAATGTTATTTAGACTGAAAAAAATTGCGCTCAACACTTCCCGGTTACTTTTTGTGGTCAATTCGTGTTTCTCTCCTGATTAAAATGGCAAATAACACAACCTCACTTTTAAAAGGTAAAAGAATCTATATTTTGGAGTCCCTAATCGCCTAAAGCAAGTCTGTATGTTATGTGGTAAATAGCCCAATGGAAATTCAAATACAGTAGGTTTCCTCTGTGTAAGTTCTGTCTGCAAGAACATAACAAGACAGGAGAAATCCTACCCCTCTCATTAAGGATGGCTTTCTAAACTGACAGGTTTTCTTCATGTAAAACTGGAATATGCTTCATTACTAGATAGAATTGCAAATAATTAATTCATGATCTGATTAATTTACTTGTTATTTTAATTATTCTTTAAATCAAGCAGCCAGATTGATAGTCTTTGTATCTCTGTTTTTTTGCTACATCAACCACCTGTGGAGGACAGGAGTCCTAGCTCATTAAGGAAAGCCAGAATGTCTGAACATATTTAAAGATACAATTGAAGTGCTTTGTGGGAGTGAGGGAAAGCATAAGCCCTCAAAATTAAAAATTCCAAAAAAATCATTTAAATAACAGATTATTCAGTGTCATTAGTGGGCATCAACATTTACAAGTTAGAATGCTGGTACTGCAGGTGATGTTACTAGTAGCTTTATCTTTATATTCAAGAGAAAAGCAAAACACACCCATGCTCTACATGTTGTCAGTTCCCACAGTTCTCATAATTTTCACAAATCTTGGCTTTAAATGAGTGCTAGCAAAAATCTTCTCTAAATCAGATTCATAGCTCCTTGGTGATTGTGACAGAAGCTGTCTAATTGATGTAAGTCTCTTCAGGTGAAATTGATATAAAGGTAAATCATGAGAAGGAGGGTTGGGAAATGAATCAACAATTAACTGTAATCACTATTATGAAAATTTAATCATAATAAATTTGAAAACACTGATTAATTGCTGGCACGTTTTGCCTATTTAAAAGGAAAGGGAAAATAATACAATGTTTGCAAAAAGGACTGGATTGCAAATGCAGTTCAAGGAAAAATCTCCCTGATGGATGGCAAGGGGGAGAACTTACAGAGTGAACCCATCAAACTGTGCTCTTTAATTTGGGCTCACGTGTGATTAACTAGGGAATTTGTGTTCATTTCCTACTACAGTAATTAAGGGGAGGCACTCCAGACTCACACATTCCAGGGAGATCATTTAAAGTCTGGTTACATTACATGGTTGTCCTATTAATGAGCCACCTCTGTTTAAATAAAGCACTTCCTTCTGCCAAATGAACATTTAAAAACTTTGAAATGGGATGTGGTTGGCAACAAAAGACCAGATATTATGAAGCTGGAAAGATTCAAGTTTTTAAGAGGGTAGGAATGAGGGGAAACACAAATATAAATCATTCAGATGAGGTTTATATATATATATACACACACAGATGTATGTCTGTGTATATACACATACATTAATGTACACTGTCTGATGTCATAGGCAGGACATGGGAACAAAGCAGTCCAGCTCTGTTTTAGGTTTTGGTTTTGAATTAAACAAACATGATATAGAAAAAAAATTGCTCGTGTCTCTAAATACCCACCTATTATAAAGAAAGGGAAGTATCTATTGCACAGTCTTTGCCAGTCAGAATGATTCCACAAGCCCCTGAAATCTCTGAGTGAGACACACTACTACAACTTAACGTATCAATTGAATGCTTGTATTGTCACAAACTTATGTAACCTTTCCTCAGAAGGTGGCATTTACTACAATTAAAAAAGGCGTCAGCACTTGGAAACTGTCTTAGGAAAAAAAAAATAACAGGTTGCAACTGTATTCAGACAAAAGAAGTAGTCTGTACTGGGGCAATTACAATTAGCTTCACAAATAAAAGACAGGGAGAAAATGGATAGATAGCCATTTTGCAGGAAAGCATCTGGGGATTATAATGGACAACTAGCAATGTATCTCTCAGTGGTGTCACACCATTAAAAGGGGGAAATATCTAAGTAAAACATGTAAACAGGAATATATTCTGTTCATTCTGAAGCAAATCGGTATCTTTATGCAGAGCTCAGGTGAATTTTAATAAAGATGAAAACCTTTAGAGAGAATTCAGAGAACTGTAATTTGTACAGTTAAGAATTCTAGAAAATACAAACTACGAAGAGAATGAAAGAGAAGAGATAGCTTCATGTAGAAACTAGATAGAGAAGCAATACCATCAACTCTCAACTAAGTAAAAGAAAAAGGGAATCACAGAATCACACTGAATCACAGAATGGTAGGGCTTGGAAGGGACCTCTGGACATCATCTAGTCCAACCCCCCTGCCAAATCAGGTACACCAAGAATAGGTTTGCACAGGACTGCATCCAGGCAGGTTTTTAGTATCTCCAGAGAAGAGAACTCCAGAACCTCCCTTGGCAGCCTGTTCCAGTGCTCTCTCACCCCCTAAGTAATGAGGATTTTCCTCATATTCAGATGGAACTTCCTGTGTTCCAGTTTGTGCCCGTTGCCCCTTGTCCCATCACCAAGCACCCCTGAAAAGAGCCCCCATTCCTGGTATTGACTGAAGTTAGGAAAAAGGTAACATGAATTTCTGCAAGGAAGATGCATATTAGCCATTAGGAAAAGACTTTGTAGTAGGTAAAATAGCTCTAGGAATGGTGGCCTGGGAAGGAAGTTTCTAAGGAGAAGCTAAACTTACTTCTGTCTGGCAAGGAACAGACAAAGAGCCTGTCTAGAACTAGCAGATTAAATGTTGTATTTCCCCGCCCCCGCCTCTGGTTTTAAGCACATGCTTCAATGTGCTTTTTCATGAGGTGTAAGTATGTGTGAGCTAGGTTTTAGAGGGAAATAACTGGAAAAAAATAGAAATTGTCTCTATGATTCTGTGGCTGTGCTTCTTCCAACATTTTATCTATTTCATTAAAAGCTCTTAAGTGTCTCTACACCTTGTACCATCTGCAGTGCAAATATACCCACAAAAAATCTAACAACATTAATGCTGTTCACACCTTTCACTGCAAGGTCGCATGAAATTAGACTTGTATGACTTGACTAAGAATTTTTTTTTAGTTCAAATCTTCCCAACTATTAGAAACATGCATTTCTGAAGCAGACGATAACAGATTTATACTTGAAAACTGATTTTGCTTCTGGGTAGTCCTAAAAAAAGCAATGTTAGCAAAGATCAATTTCAATATGAAACACTAAGCAATTAAGCCAAGAAGTGCTCCATTATCTTATCTTATTTTTGTTGCCTCAGTGAAACTGGATTAATATCAAACGAAGAAGAAGAGTATCCCAGAACACAATAAAATAAAACTGGAGTTGGCCCTAAACTGAAATTTCATATGCTGCTTAGATGGGCCAAAATGTTTGAATTACACATGTGGGCATGCAGGTAAAAGTCATCTGGTTTTCATTCATGGTCAGTACGTATCAAGAGAATTCAACAACAGCTGTAGAGACTTGATTTTTCTAAATCTGAATTTAGATGCTCCACTTTAAGGATGTGAATTAGAAAGTTCAGTTTGAGGAGTACACATAACAGAAGCAGATTCTGAAATACCAGTGGAAGAGATGGGTAACCAGCCCACTTTAAAAAGAAAGAGACAGGCATTTCATAGTAATTGGGCCAGTGACCTACAGTTTTGTTTGCTGAACAAACTTTGGAAAAAAATCTTAATAAAGGAACAAAATAAAATGACACACGTACGATGTGGAACCCTGCTCCTTTGATCACAAATACGGCACTGAGGGTTCCTTGCCGGCTGTCCAGGTACATGTTCAACAAGTTTGCAGTACATTTCCCGACCATTTTCCCCACAGGTAGCATTGGTTGTGATGAGAGCATTAGTAGCCAGGTTCAGCACTGCAGGAAACAACCCTGCAAACAAAATAAAACAAAATCATAAACAAAAGCAACAAAGGTGAATTTAGCAGCACAATCATAAATGAACATAACACCTTTTATGACATTAAAGCAAAAGGCATAATTTTCAACAACTACGGAAGTAATGAAGCACAGAAAAGTACAAAGTTTGGTTTTGAATCCAGAGTTTAGACATCAGAATAAAGCCATTATACTGATTATTTCCTCCTCAATTCCTTCTAAAATTCAAATTGGTACCCTCTGGTTATATCTTGAACAACAACAGGACACCAAGGAGAAAGTAAAGTATGGAAACATACAAAGCATCATAAATTCATTTTTTTCATAATTAAACCTTGTGTTTCTGCCCAATTGGACTTTGAAATATCGTATGCAAACTACCTATAAAAACTCTTTATTATTCTTCTTGTCTGCTAACATCTCCATAGGAAAGCTGTTCCTTCACACACTGCATCACTTATATTACACTATATTACTATTCTGCTTCGGACCTCTTAGTCACCCTTGTCATCAGAGGAGCTAAGTAATTCTTGCAGCAACATGAATAGCATCTGTCTTGTGTGGCTTCCCTTTCCACAAGAAGAGGATAATGTATGCAACACTACCTTTTATGGCAGTACTGTTGTTATTTTCTTTCAGGTGCACATGCTGAGTGATGTATTATAATTCTTATTCACCATAGCACTTAAGCAAATGTCTGAGCGCTCTGCTGAACTGAGTTCCATGTAGTAGTAAACTATAAAGATTAGAAACCATATGAAGAACAATCAGTAAAGCAGGTTACTCTCCTTCCCACTAAATACTGATCAAAACCTTTGAGCCACAATAAAATTGATCCATGGAGACAAAGTGATATGATAGGCTGAATGTTCACATTAGCCCCTCACATGGAATCAATCAGTTTCGCACCCTCATAAGCGTAATTTGCCATGGCTGCAGGTTAAACCAAAAAAAACAAAAGAAATCTGAGGAATGGATTTGGATAATCTTCAGATTTATTTGATGATAATTCCCACTACCCCCAAACCCACCTTTCTGCAATTCATTTAACTTCTAACCTTATTATATTATTATAAACTTAAAATAAGGCTTTAATCAAAACTGAATCTGCAATTATACACTGATAAAGCTCACTTTATAATGTCTTTCCTTTTCCTCCTCTGTAGATGGACAACACTACTCAAGTGACTCCTTTCAGTTCTTTAACTCCAGTCTCCTGCTTGTCTCTGCAATTAACCTGTATGCCATTTAATTACCAAGCTTGGATGGTCATGCTACAGCCGTCCTCTGATTCTCACGCTCACTTTAAAACCATGTTAAACATACTGCTTGAGCACGGCAACCCCTTAGTTACTAACCTGTCCAATTTGTACAGTCAATCAATAGTTTAGATTTTATAGATCACGTAGTTTGTTTCTTCTGTATAGATTAAAACCCATTTTCACCACATTTAAAAATCTATACAGTTGCTCTTGTATTTTTATTCAAAGTATTCAGTGGTATTTACTGCATTCTACAATGGGAGCACGTGGTAAAATCTGTGAATGCATTAGCTGAGTAGATGTATTAATAGCTGTGGAACTTCCTATGTTGACTCACATCCTCATTGTCTTAGCTGGCTGTACAAAGTTAATAGTGTAAAAGCCAGTAATCATTTAGTCTCAAGAGAGTCTGGCATTTGGTTTAGAGTTAAGTATTTTATTCCCTCAAAAGTGAACACTGTAAAAAGGACAGAATGATCCCACATGCAAAGAATTGCAGTAGATGGCATCATGAGAATAAATAATTCAAAAAACAGTGGAATAGCCAAAAAAAGAGCAGGCAAAAAGCCTCCAAATTCACACAGCTATAAAAATATAATGTTATATGCCTATACATAAATCATATAATTGTTCTAAGTTTAAACTCAAAATTTTAAGGTAAGAGACATAAGTAAATGAAGACTACTTAAGGAACTCATTGGTTAGAGCATAATTTCACTCTCAGGTAACCTCTTTTATGTACAGAAAAGCTTATTAAATTCAATTACAAAATGTATGCAGTTATCATCAATCCCAACTTGAATTCTATGGGCATCCTGCTATGAAATACTTCCAAAAACATGATCTGCTATAATTACAGAAAGCTCTTCTTTCTTTATTGCCAAATACCTTTAGTAATCATTTGCTCTGGTGCAAATGCTGGGTAAAATACCCCTGAGTTAGAAACACATTATCTCTATTTCGTGTAGCTCAAGTGCAAGCACAGAAATTCTTCTCCCTTCAACTGCCAGCTACATCAATCTTTTCCCTCCTTTGTGTCACTGGCAAAAAAAAACCTGATTAGCATTCACTTCTACCTGTAAAAAATACTAAAATTCTAGCAATTGCATGGTGGAAATAGGTAGAAAAGATTGGCTTGTAATCAGGCGGTGGTTTTAGCAGCTTGGATTCAATTTCTAGTTTTCAACAGACTTCTGTTGCATGAAGAGAAAAACACAGCGTCAGATTGTCACCTATGAAATGGGTATGGCCATCTTTCTGCTTTCCACTTTGTTTTTTAAGCATGGAACATATTCCATGGAGCTTTTACAGCACGGAAGCCAGACAGACTGTTTAGTATTGACAGGCGATTAAACCATGAGAGGAAAGTAACACAGAAATTAATAAAACTCTTTAAAGTGGTGTACCAGGCAAGGGTAATCAAGAAAGCTGCTCAACTCTCTACAGAATTAGTGATGATAAGCTTAGTGTGAACAGAAACAGTTTTAGAAAAAACCTGGTAAAACTAAAAAGCAGCGAATCAGCAGCAATAGCTGATTTTTGCCTACAGACTCTGACGTACTCAAATTTTACACTGCTACTGTTCTAGTTAAGTAGGGTGCAGTGCCAAAGTGCTACATTATCAGTTTTTTAAATGATTCCTGGATCAAAGCAGATCTGAATATCTATCTTAAAGACAGAAATAGTGGATGCTTGGGATCAGTGTTTTTTTACAGAAGCCTCACAAGTCATCCCTTATCAATAGTAAAGTTCCATGTAGATGTTGGCCAGCATACAGGTATGAGTGATTCACTGAGTTCAACTTATTTAGATTAACAAACAGATTTTGACAAGAATCTGCAAAGGCCATTAAAAGAACTAAGCTATCATGACATATAAGGGAATGACCTCTAATGAGGTGACATGCAACAAAAAAAAAGGAAAATGGGGATTAACACTGGACAACTACAGCAATCTTTGCTGAAACTTGTTTTGTTCAACCATTATATAAGTAACTTAGAAAAGAGGATAAAAAGTAATGTGACAGTTTATTGATGATAGAAATTATTCAGGATAATCAAAATAAGGACAGATCCCAGAGTGGCAGAAAAATTTCACAGTATGGTATGTCTAGGCAATAAAATGTCAGATGAAATCAAGGAATTGAAATTAATACACAGAGGGAAAATATGATAGGCTCTGTGATAGCTATTATCACTCCTGGAAGAGTTGTTATGGATATTTCAATGAAAATATTAACTCAAGGAATAGATACTAAATTTCATTATTTTATTGCATAAATCCATCTGTAATGACAACTCAAATACTGTAGGATATTCCTTATCTTATCATCTTCAAAAGGATCTGGTAGAACTAAAAAAGACAGAAAAGTATGACAAGATCACAGCTGTGGATCAACTTTTGAATGTGGACATTAACAGGCTACGAATCTTCTACTGGGAAAAGAACTGATTGGGAGATGCACAAAATTATGGAACTGCATATGAAATGGGTTTAGCGAGCGAACATTTGGAAGTGAATATGGTAAGTTTAGTTTCCATTCTAGCACAAACTGGGGATGCTGAGTCAATTTATCATACAGAACTTTTCTTTACTGATCGGGATTTTTTGTCTCTCTATAAATAGAACTGCTTTTCAGTATTATAGAAATTAAATTCTAGATTACATTAATAAATTCTATATTTTTTTTCCAAAAGCAGGAATGGATTAAAAAACAATTAGATGAATATATAGAACAAGAGTTCATCTGGGGCTGTTAAACACGAAGGGCTTGGTGTTGTGAATATTCTGTCAGTTCAGAATATTCCTAAATCACTGACTGTTGCAGGGTTTTATCCAGGGAGGCATTACTGGATAAATTCTCTCACATTTTTCTTTCTCTAACACATACATATAGTTCCTTGGTAGAGCTGGTAACACATATAGCTGAACAACAAGGTCCACACAAAATGGAATAGAAACTGTAACCTTAATTTTGTGTGGCATTGCTAATGAAACCATAATATTTTTACCAATGTTCATTTTTTTCCACCAGCCATTGTTGTCTATAGTACCTCCCATCATTACCTTGCATCCATAGAGGTCTCATTAGTGGCTACTTATTCTATAGAACCCCAGAACATTCTCTGAGATTGGTGATTTCCTTGTAGTTTTCTGCAAACTAGTATCACCTAATTCACTTTCTCATGTTTTCCTAATTTCATTGCATAAAGGAAAATAACAGTCCAGCTTCACATGTTTTCTTTTATGTCCTTTTTATGTTTCCTCACCGAAACCGGCTCATAAAAGCAAAATGAGTATCAGTGGAATAAAGCCCACCAATCTGATGCCTGGCACCTTGCCCTACTTTGTCATGCCCTATTACCTACTCTCTGCCAAACTGACAGATTTTCCACATGCTTTATTGCAATGGTTGAGATCAGCAGAAGCACATGAGCTACACAAGTAGCAGGTACAAGACATTTTCATAAAGCCTGTCAGCTGTTGAATTCAATCTCATTCTCACTCTCACTCTCCTCCCAAATAGCACTATTTGACTGACCTTCAGAGTACACAGCAAGACCCAGCTGATTTCCCTAGCTGAAAGAGGATGGAGGGATCCCAGTGGGAAATCATAGCTATTAACTCTATCTCCAGCTGCCAAATGGTGATTACGGGTTCATTATGAAGTGGGGCTAGTCACTGGGATAACCTACTTTAAAATATGTCAAGGACCAGCTACAGCAAAGGAGGGGTACTGAAAAATAGATACAAATATAAACAAAATAATTACCTTGTACGTTTGCCTCCCTAGCATTTACCAGTTCTGACACTTAGGGTTTTATTTCCTTCCCTTCACATAACCCGTGGAGAATTGCAGATACTGTTTCAATCCAATCAGCATCCTACAACTACAGAGCAACTGGTGGGATACATCTCACTAGAAGGCCATTCCAGCATTACAACGGAAGCAGGAATAACGGGTGAAGAACCAAGACCAAGATTATAACCTTTGTTAGGCTTCTGCTACTGCACGGAGGAAGCAGCAGCCAACTTTAGTGGGAAACAAGGAACCACCCATTAGTGAGAGGAGAGAGAAGACAGTAGCAGAGATTTTTGCATGCAGATGAAGGAAGGACCTGTCTGACTGAGTGGGGGAGACTGGGAAAGGGAGAATAAAATCGAAAGGAGAAAGACCAGTGCAAAGACACTGACAGAAGGCTCTGTAACCTTTTATCTTGACAGATAACGGTTGGCACACAAAATTTTGCATTCGGTATTATTTAATGTCTCGGTTATGATTACATAATGATAAAATCAGTGCTCCGTTTTACTGAGGGTAAAATTAATCTAAATAATCACAGTCCCTGCACATATAAGCAAAATGTTAACTTTAAAAAAAAAATCATTATTTTTTTAATACTATTTTTAAAGTGCTTCCAAGATAGAAAACAAACTCTGGTTTACCAGCTCTGGGATTTCTTTGTCTTATTAAAGCATTAGAACTGAGAAAACATTTTTCTCCTTCAAAGAAAGCTCTGTTAAGACCTGCGTATTCCTCTTCTCCCTTCTAAACAGGCCAATATTTGGCACTGCACATTTCCTTCAATCTTCTCAAAATATCCCTAGTCTCTCCAAAGAAGCAAATAAAACAGCCTGCCTAAATATGTCTAACTTTTCAGGCCAATCTTCCTAGTCTATAGAGTACTTTGAAACGTTCATTCAGTCAAGCAGAGCTGTTTGCCACTGAATTTGTACTAAAAAGACAAAAGAGAATATGTCAATTTCAGATGTTCTAAGAAGTGTCACTGGAAAAAGAGAGACTTGTCTGCTGCAGCGCAGAGCTATGCTAGGCTGTGGGAACACAGTGGGGAGAAAAAACTGGGACAAAACAAAACAAAATGTTGCAGCACAGAATAGTTTCCAGCTGTGCACCACAGGGAATAACTTAATGCACTCTACCCACAATGTAGATGAATAGTTTTATACAACTAGAAAATAAACCCAATTTGAAGAAATAGCTGTCCAGACACAACAGAGCTTGCAAACTGAAAAGAAAATGACACTAAGCCCATTTGTCCAGAGGAAAACAATATCGGAAAATTTATATTTCAGTCCCCGTTTATGTCAGTTGCCCTAAACTGCTGTGCATTATAGTACTGTCCAGTAGTCATCCTTTTTTCCTTCCAAAGGAAATGGAAATGTAGTTTTCGATGGTTAGTGGTAGAGGTGGCTTGCTTTTACTTTCTGGTAATTTTCTCTTCTCATACTGAGTAATGCTACATACATCCTCCTGCATATTTAACTTCAACACAAAAGACACAGTATAAAACCGTAACCTGAAGAAGCTCGATAGCAAAGCTAACTATAATCCTTACAGAGTAACAGACACATCTGAAAAAGGGTATATTGATTATCTAGTAATATTATCTTGCCTCTCCACAGCTTACAGCATTCAAAATCCATAGGGACTTTGCTGATTTGAATAGCAAAACCCTATCAGTTTTACAGATTGGGAGACTGTGTGAAAAAAATGCTATTTGTTTACCCCAATATTATATTGTACAAAATATATAAGCATTCTCCTAGATTTGTAATGAATTTCCCTTTTCCTAGAGCTGTCACAAAAGGTTGTCTTGCAAAGCAGAACAGGAAAAATATAGGTGAAGATGAAATCTTGTCTCTTTGACATCAATGGCAGAACTCCCACTAAATCAAAAATCCAAAGCACAAAGATTTAATGGACATCTCATTTTTGAAGGTATTTACATGCCCAGTTTGAGTCAGGCATTCACTGATTTTCAAAAATAAGTCTGCATTCTGGCACAAATTTTAAAGTGCAAAATCCTACTTGTACAAATACCTTATCCGTAGAAATAGTGTACTATGCATGAAGAAGCAAACAGCACTCTTTACAGTTATTTCCTTGTCTTTATTAGCCACATGACCTTCTTTAAAACCTTTGCAATTCAGTAGCATGGTCCTGGTCAACCAAGGCCTAACAAGAAAAAGTAAAAAGATCTCCGAGAGACAACACTGATCTACTGCAAACAGGAATTCTCCCAAATGGTGTCTCTCCTGTTCTTAGATAGCATATATCAATGTACAACTTTCCCAAACCACATGACATAGCTAAAAACATCCACTTTTGTTCAGTTCCTATGTCTGAATACCAGAGTCTCCATACTGAGAAGACACTGCACATTTGGTTCCCCCCGCTCATACGCTTCCCTCGGTGGCAAAGAGAGAGACCTGTATGATTGGTCTATCCCAGTTCCATCCCACTGAAGGAGAAAAGGATTACGACACTAAATAAAAAAAAAAAAAAAAACAAACAAAAAAACAAACATAATTTCTCAAAGGTAGAATAGAGTCTAGGAAAATTGGAGCCTCCAGATGCAATTTACTGCTGACTTTGGTCTCGACAAAGCTATTGTTCTACACAAAAAAACCCTGCCATACTTTGTCTTGGACACTAAAGAATATGAAGCTTATTACTATTTTTGCAGTAACTTCAAAACGAATGTCCACTGAAACCACACTGCAGAGTCAGAATTAGTTACTGTGCCTTTGAGTCTCCAACGCTGTCAACTTAAAACAGAATGACTGAGATGTTTGCTGTGTTCTTTTACAAGAGGCAACAAAAGACACGTTATGGAGGCTAATAAAAGCCATCCATCTATTCATCATCATCTACACTGACAAAAAATCCAAACTGAGTTTGACATTATGAAACCAAAGAGCAAATGGAAAAACTGATCTTACCGTATGTAAGAGATTCTGTGCACTTATGTTTGTTTACCCTGAGGATTCAGATGAAAATAGTTTAAAGTATGTTTCTCTCAACTGATGAGCTTGAATAAACATTAAGTTCAAGTCTCATTGCTTGAACTGATCGATTTCTTGCTATTTTTCTGTAACACTTTACACACACATACTGATACGGATTCTAAAAGTGTTAACATATTCTGGTAAAATGTGAGACCACCGATTAGCAATTTCTATGCAGTGTTCTTAACGCCATCTTCAGAGAATCAAAGTATTGAGGCTGGAAGGGACCTCTTATCTAGTCCAAACCTCTGCTCAAGTCGTGTCACTAGAGCAAGTTGCCCAGGACAGTGCAGCTGAATTTTCAGTATCTCTAAGAATGCAGACTCCACAGCCTCTCTGGACAACATATTTCACTGTCTGACCACCCTTACAGTAAAAAAAAAAGTCTTTTCTTATGTTTAAATGGAATTTCTTACATAGCGATTTGTTCCCATTACTGGATACCACTGAGAAAAGTCTGGCTACATCTTCTGTATCATCCCGCGACACACATATTTATACACATTGATAAAATCTCCCTGAAACTTCTCTTCTCAAAGTTAACTGACTCCAGCCCTCTCAGCCTCTCCTTGTAGGACAGACACTCCAGGTCCTTAATCATCTTCCCAGCCATTTCCTGGACCTGCTCCAAAATGTCCATGTCTCTCTTGTACTGAGAAGCCCAGAACTGGACACAGCTCTCCAGGTGTGCTCTCATCACTGCTGAGCAGACAGGGAATTACCATCTCCCTCAACCTGCTGGCGACACCCTAACTATTCATAGAATCATAGAATGGTTTGGGTTGGAAGGGACCTTAAAGATCATCTAGTTCCAACCCCCCTGCCATGAGCAGTGACATCTTCCACTAAACCAGGTTACTCAAAGCCTCATCCAGCCTGGCCTTGAACACTTCCAGGGAGGGGACACCCACAACTTCCTTGGGCAACCTGTTCCAGTGTCTCACCACCCTCACAGTGAAGAATTTCTCCCTTATACCTAATCTAAACCTGCTCTCTTTCAGCTTAAAGCCATTCCCCCTTGTCCTGTCATTAACTGCCCTTATGAAAAGTCTCTCCCCAGCTTTCTTGTAGCCCCTTCACGTATTGGAAGGCCACTATAACATCTCCCCAGAGCCTTCTCTTTTCCAGACTGAACAGCCCCAACTCTTTCAGCCTGTCCAATGCAGCCCATTTGCCTTTTTTGCCATATTGCTGGCTCACGCTCAACTTGTTGTCCACTAGGACATCAGGTCCTTTCCTGCAAAGCTGCTTTCCAGCCATTTGGCCCCAATTTGCACTGGTCCATGGGGCTGTTCCTCCCCAGCTGTGAGACTTCACACTTCCTTGAACTGGATGGCAGCATGGCCCTCTAGTGTATCAGTCACTCTGTCCAATTTGGCATTGCCTGTGAACGTGCCGAGGGTGCACTCTGCCCCATCACCCAGGTCATTAATGAAGATGTTTTACAGTATTGGCCCAGGTACACCCTGGGGTACATCACTAGTGATCTGCCTCCAGATGGACTTTGTGGCACTGACCACAGCCGTCTGGGCCTATCTATTCAGTGTTCAATCTACCTTGCTGCCCACTTCTCTACACCATATTTCATTAATTTTTCTATGAGGATGTTACAGAGACAGTACAAAAGCCTTAATAAAGCTAAGATAAATAACATCAGCTCTTCTCCCCTCATCCGCCAAGCCAGCCACCTCATCGTAGAAAGCTATCAGGTTGGCTAAGCACAATTTTGTTCACCACAGACTTTGCTACTAAAGGGTTACTAAATATATATATTTCTAAGTGCTTGTAAAAGTGTATTTATATATTTATAAATTATATATATTTGTAAGATATACAGATATACAAATATAATAATCTGTATCTGTAATCACAGTACTATGAGCATCTGAAATTCTTCTGTTTCATGAACAGAATATATGCATGATTTCAGTATCTTTTTAATATATATCTTGTGTGAAAGAATATTTAAATTATATTTAATAAAATTTATTTCCTCCATGAAAAAAATAGCCCAATAATTTCCTTCCCTTACATATATTTTGTCCCTTAACTTGAACTGTGACTGAACAGGAAGATCAAATGAGGTCTGAGCAGATGGCTGTCAGCAAACCAGTGACAAAGTACCATGGTTTAGAATTAGAGACAAAATGTGCAACCTGGTATACAGTTTCTGCTTCTAACTGCCAAAGACATCTGGCTTAGAATGTAAGCCAGCTTGAACATTCCTACACATATTTACTTTATCATTCATTAAAATTAAATTATATTAGTATTTCTTAGTACTTCTCTGGTCAAGCTGTGCCTACCTGTAATAGTGGAAACCCTCCTTTTCTAGTTTATAAAAGTGGACTTAGACCTGTCACAGATGTCACATCTTTACTTTCCATTAAAATCAGTCAGAACTGCATAGAGATTAATCTCTGCATGTTGCTTTAAAAATGCATGGGATGGCACATCAAGGAAAGGAATCCTTCAGGTCTTCCAGTAAGATTTTAACGAGCTTCAGTGGTACTGCTGTCACTAGCATGATATTTATTCGTGTGATTAAAGGTTTTAGCGATGGACTCCCAACTGGAGAACAAACGGTTTGTTTTTTTAGAAATCTGAAGCAAATATGCATCTCTTGGGTTCTCCTTTGGCTCGTCTCAGTGTTCTGAAAGTGAGGAAAACGCAAAAACAAAAGTTCTCAGGTCCCCCACGTTTGTGTATATCAACAGCTTTTCATGCAACTTCTTCTGATTAACAGAAGTTGCTTTCAGTCATTCTAGGTGACAGACTGCTCAGTCTGCAGAAACCTTAACTTCTATACTTTTTATTTCTACATGAACTGCCCATTGAAGCACGTAGTTCCACATTATCCAATGAGACTTTTAGCAATAGTATTGGCAAGACATAGCTGATTGGCATCCATACAAAAATATATATTTGAAATGTAAGGTCTTTGTAGGCTTACAAAGTTGGTAACATTTGCAGGCATACCTGTAAGTACTGCTAAAAGTGGCTGTAATATCTAAAACTAATTCTAAAACATTAGTGTTCTCTGAATCATTTACTGGCCTGGGAAAGAGGAAGGGAAGGAGAGGCACAAACTATCAGAGCTAGGTGGGTTAGAAGAGTGACACGTTTAACTGCCTGTAACTGTATAAATCCACACCCAGCAGAGCTGGCTGATGAAGACACCTATTACTGTTTTCCAGGTAACAGTGATACACTTGATGGTCCATTCCATGGAGTCTAGTTACTAAGAGACATAGAATTTAAGAGAATTATTTCTTGATCAATGAAAAATTGGAAGAAGGGAGGAATTTAGAATAGGTGCTGAGACCTAAAATAGGCAGGAAACATAATTTTGCAGATAGGCAGTAATGATATGCAATCCTTTTATGCAGAACTGGGGGAATTTTGATACATGAGATGGGGCAGATGGCAGGGCAGGAGGAGCTCCTTTTAAGGATAAAAAGAACAAGTGAATAGGCACAGCCTTTGCCAAGAGAGAAAGGGTAAAAACAGGAAGTTCCTGCAAGGAAGAAAAGAAAGAGAGACCCTTTTATAAGGGAAAAAGTTAAAAGAACACTCAGCAGATGCATCACATTTAGACGTCTGGTGAACCCTAAATGCAGAGGAAATGGTGATGAAAAGAAAATCAGTCTTGGTGGCCCTCCTGCTTTTAAAACCCACAACACCTGATGCAGGGAAGCAGGAAGGTGAGGAGAGCACAAGAGAATCCAAGTGTGTGGGGGAGACACCTGGAGATACACTGTATCGTTTGCATCAGGGCACAGGGCAAGAAAGGTGAAGTGGAAGCAGCAGAGCACAGAGGGATCTCAGGGGCTGAAAACAGAATAGCAATAAGCACGTTTAGCAATAAGAGATCAAAAGTTGGGTAACAAAGAAGACCTGTAAGAAACAAGTCAAAAACTGTTCCCAAAGTGTGGAAAGATGAAGGGAAAGTTTTACGCAACAAATTTGGGTGGGAACACATAATAAACTCTGGTTATTAAGAATACAAAGACTGTAATCTCCTCACATCCAGGAAAAAAAAAGTTTCCTTCTATGAAGGATGACAGAAGCCATTACTCTAATGCCAAAAAACAAAATTGCAAGGTAGATCTAATACAATTTCTACAGGGACAGACTGAGAATTTTCTTCAGGGTAATTTTCAGTGCAAAAGGCTTCAAACTGTTCAATGGCCATTGTAGAACCAGCAACAAAGAAAAAGCTCAAAGCCACATCTTTCCACTTGAAAGTTTTCCTTTTAAAATTCTGTTTGTATATTCTACTGGAGAAAGAAGCATCTATCCTTTTCTGGTTGTTTCTCTAAATAGTATCCTCAAAACTATAATTTTGAAAGTAAGCTGCCCAGTTCTATCTACAAACACAACTCGGCTTTTGTTATGCACAAATACAGTGTAACATCTTAAATTCCCATGTCTAATTCTGAGTCTAAGAAAACTTATTTGATATTGCTATCACAAATCTCCTTAGACAGAAATTCCTAAAAAAGTGAACAATCAGTGCCAAGTCTCTTCCTTCTTCTAGGATAGGATATATAATCTAGGATATATATATATATATAATCTAGGATAATACAAATACTGTCTTTGACCCTTCATGCAATTCTAACCCTAAACATAATTATTAATTAGTCTTTGCTTTCTTTGAGGTATTACACAAAGGAGTTCAAGGAAGATTCTGCAAAGAACATACAAATTAATTTCCTCAGAAAGATTAATGTTTGAAAACCTTTTCCATATGGGACCTTTTTCACAATGGTATGATTATTAGGTGTTGTTAAAGGGGAGAATTAACACTGTAAATATACACTTATTATAAACTACACTTAAATATGAGTTCTCCATGTATTAAACAGGGAATCTGTTAAAAGTGGGGTATGAAATAGCCATTTTAATGTAGTTTATGTCTTAACTTTGTTTATAAACTTCAAACACTGATCCTTAAATCTGCCTAGTGTCTTTTTCATATAACTATGATTACTTTAGGGCTGCAGCAATTCCATTCAGCCTTAACCAGCACAGAATATAACTGTTTTTTCTACTCCATATATATCAACAATTTATTTGGCATCTTTGCAGAGCATTCAGCTGTTCCTAGACTAGGACCAAGGCAAAGCCTCCTGAAATTTACTACAGTTCTCAGGCAGCTATCAGCACACCAGCAGAAACCATGGGGACTTTGTATCACAGCAGGGAGCAGCAGTGTATTTTCTACCCTATAAATCTTACAGTCCTGCCTATAAGTGTCCTTACTTATGAGTTTTTATCCATTTGTTGAAAAAAGAAAAGCTCATCTGCCAGACATTATTAAGTTCATAAGACGGTGGAGATCAGTTTAATATCCTGTAACAGAATTTTCTTTCATTAGAAACAGAGAAGCTACCCAGTTATTGGAAAGATAACAGAAAAACACATTTCAATTAATTCTTCATATTATAAAAGAACCCCTTGGGTTATCTTCAGCCAACTACTCAACTCAAATTAGAACTACTCACAAATATTCCACACAGATTTTGGCTCACCTGCATGCCCATCTGTCATATATTCAATATTTGAGTAGACATAGTGCACCATGGGTTGGTAGACAGTTTTCCTGTGGTAGTAGTTTCTCTCTGCAAAATGATCTTGCTGGGCTTTATCGCTTCTTAAATAATTATTCAACTGTACTGTCAATGTAGCTGAGATCAAAGAAAAGTACCCTTACTGTCATGTAGCAGAATTTCATTTTCTGTTTTTGTGGGCTGCTCATACTTGAAACATATTGCTCTAAAACATGCAATATATTAACATGTTATCATCTTAGAGTTTTCTGTACTTTTAGTCTATCTACGTTTTAACCCTTCTTCCCTATTTTAATTGGGTTCTACTGACTGTTTTTATCACACAGTTGATCTCAAGAAAGCAGGAGAGGGAGAATAATCAATCTTTTACAGTGCCACATGGGATCATAATCTCTATATACAGACTAGATTTGAGTTCCTGTGTTCTCATCTGAAAGAAACCTAACAAAGTAATCTGAAGGATAAATAGTGTATCTCCTGCAGAGTGACAAAACTCCCAAGACAGTCCTACAAGAACCTGAACCTCTCATTTCAGGAAGACTTGGTATTAAAAAGCCAATGGTAAAAGCACTGCTCCATCTCCTCAGGCACCCCTGCGAGCTTTTATTTAGAACACTTAAATGCTTAGCATTAATCTTGTTCTCATTCCCCTCCTGTTTCCTCTAGTCAGTTTTGCATTCAAGCATCAAAGTCAACCATTTCCTGTGATGCTATACAAACAGAAGTTCATTTGTCCAAGCACAAGGCAATCACACACTATTATGCCAGGATATTGATTCTGCTTTTTAAGGTGTGGGGGAAGAGAGCGGTAAACATTCATTAAAATCTTTGATTTTAATTGCAAGAGAAGTTATGTACGTCATAATTATTCCATTAAACATTTTTTGTTGTCACTTTCAAAAGACTGTAACTTTCATGCTGCTCTCTCCTGGATTATATACTCGGTATCACTCTCAAATCTGCTCATTTGGTGGTTTTATGAATGCTTCCATCTGTGTACAGCAAGGTAGGGCTGAAGAGACAAGTTCTCCTGCTGGATGCACTCCCTCCTGAACAGAGGCAGTATTATTATTTTCTCATAGAATCACAGAAAAGTTTGATTGGAAAAGACCATTACAATCATCTAGTCTAACCACAAACCCAGCACTGCCAAACTCACCACTAACGCATGTCCCCAGGTACCACATCTACACACCCTTTAAATACCTCCAGGGATGATGACTCCACCACTCCCCTGGGCAGCCTGTTCCAATACTTGGCAACCCTTTCAGTGAAGAATTTTTTCCTAATATTCAACCTAAACCTCCCCTGGCACAACTTAAGGCCATTCCCTCTTGTCCTATCACTTGTTACTTGGGAGAAGAGACCAACACCCACCTCCCTACACCCTCCTTTCAGGTAGTTGTAGAGAGCAATAAGCTCTCTCAGCCTCCTCTTCTCCAGAGTAAACAACCCCAGTTCCCTCAGCTGCTCCTCATAAGGCTTGTTCTCCAGGCCCTCAGCTGCTTCATTACTCTTCCTTGCACACACGCCAGCAATTCAATGTCCTCCCTGTAGTGAGAGGCCCAAAACTCAACACAGTACTCAAGATGTGGCCTCACCAGTGGTGAGTACAGGGACACAGCCAATTCCTTACTCCTGCTGGCCACACTATTTCTGATACAGGCCAGGATGCTGGTGGCCTTCTTGGCCACCTGAACACACTGCTGGCTCATGTTCAGCTGGCTGTCGACCAACACCCCCAGGTCCTTTTCTGCCGGGCAGCTCTCCAGCCCCTCCTCCCCAAGCCTGTAGCATTGCATGGGGTTGTTGTGACCCAAGTGCAGGACCCAGCACTTGGCTTTGTTAAACCTCATACAATTGGCCTCAGCCCATCAATCCAGCCTGTCCAGGTCCCTTTGCAGAGCCTTTCTGCCCTCAAGCAGATCAACACTCCTACCCAGGTTGGTGTCATCTGCAAACTTACTGAGGGTGCACTCAATTCTTTTGTCCAGATCATTGATAAAGATATTAAACAGAGCTGGCCCCAAAACTGAGCCCTGGGGAACATCACTTGCGAATGGCCACCAAACTGATTTAGCTCCATTCACCACAACTCTCTGGGCTCAACCATGCAGCCAGTTTTTACCCAGTGAAGAAGACACCTGTCTAAGCCTTGAGCTACCACTTTCTCTAGGAGAACACTGTGGGACACAGTGTCAAAGGCCTTGCTAAAGTCCAGGTCGACAACAGCCACAGCCCTACCCTCATGCACTAGGCAGGTCACCTGATCATAGAGGAGATCAGGTTGGTCAAGCAGGACCTGCCTTTCATGAACCCATGCTGGCTGGGCCCGATTCCCTGGTTGTCCTGCACATGCCACGTGAGTGCACTCAAGATGAACTGCTCCATGACCTTCCCCAGTACCAAGGTCAGGCTTACAGGTCTGTAGCTCCCTGGATCCTCCTTCTGGCCCTTCTCGTAGATGGGCATCACATTGGCAAGTCTCCAGTCTTCTGGGACCTCCCCTGTGAGCCAGGACTGTTGATAAATGATGGAGAGTGGCTTGGCAAGTTCCTCCGCCACCTCCCTTAGTACTCTTGGATGGATCCCATCTGGCTCCACAGACTTGTGAGTATTCAGGTGGTGTAGCAGGTCATAAACAGCTTCCCCCTGAATTATGGGGAGTTTATTCTGTTCTCCATCCCCGTCTTCCAGCTCAGGGGGCTGAATACCCTGAGGATAACTGGTCTGGCTATTAAAGACTAAGGCAAAGAAGGCACTAAGTATCTCAGCCCTTTCCTCATCCTTGGTGGCAATGTTGCCCTCTAAATCCAATAAAGGATTGAGATTCTCCTTGCCTCCCTTTTTGCTGTATTTGTAAAACACACAGTTGTTGTATATTTGTAAAAACACTTTTTGTTATCTCTAACAACAGTGGCCAGACTGAGTTGTAGCCAGGCTTTTGCCTTTCTAATTTCCTTTCTGCATAACCTAACGAGATCCCTGTACTCTTCTTGAGTTGCCTGCCTCTTCTTTCAGTAAACTCTTTTTTTTCCTGTGTCCCACCAAGAGCTCCCTGTTCAGCCAGGCCAGTTGTCTTCCCTGCCAGTCTGACTTGTGGCACACAGGGACAGTCTGCTCCTGCACCTTTAAGACTTAATTCTTGAAGAATGTGCAGGCTTCCTGGACCCTTCTGCCCTTCAGGACTGTCTCCCAAGGGACTCACTCAACTAGTGTCCTGAACAGGCCAAAGTTTGCCCTCCAGAAGTCCGTGGTAGTGGTCTTGCTAATCCCCCTCCTTACTTCACCAGCAATCGAGAACTTTACCATTTCATGGTTGCTTAGCCCAAGACTTCCTCTGACCAGCACATCTCCCACCAGTTCTTCTCTGTTGGCAAATAGCAGGTCAAGCGAGGCACCTCCCCTTTGTCAGCTCACTAACCAGCTGTGTCAGGAAGTTTCTGGCTTTATAAACTTTGAGGAGAGATCTGAGTACTGCAGACAGCAAGCAGGTATGTCCAAGACAGACTTGTACATGCAAAAACTGATGTCATGGAGGTTACAGGTACATGCTGTTCATGTCTCTTGACTTGGGTATCTTCCAACCTCCTGAGCTCACTCCACCTGAGTCAGAACTGTAGTAACTCCCAGGTGACAAAATCTGCATCAAAGATAACTGAAAGGCACACCTTTAAAACCAAAATCAAACCAAACCAAATCAATCAAACAAATATAAAACCAAACAAGTGTTTTGCTGTTTAGGCTAATTAGTCTCAGATAAAAGATTCCGTGCTCATAAGACAAAGGCACAGTAAGTTTGCTCATATTACTTCTATCTACCTTCTCCTTGGAGTACACAAAGAAGGGCATTGAAGTTCGCATGTTATACACACAAATTCATGATACTGTGTACACTACATACATTCACTATTTATCTTAAATGTTTAGATGACTGTTAAATTGATGAGTCTATGGATAAAGTAACATCTAAAACGGTGTTATTGAAGAAGTCTGCAATCGTACAACAAGTTCCTAGCAGTATGTTTGGAAAAACTTAACACAAGGATTATAACCTGTCCCGGACTGTACCTACATTCTGTTCTGCGCACGTGAGGCTCAGGTCCTGGCCACAGAAGCCCTCTTCCCCACCCCCCGCAGCTGCCATTCCTACTGGGGTTCCAGTAGCCAAGGGCAGCTTCATATGATAGAACTGCTCCACAACTGGAACAGTCTGACTTAAGAACAATTTCCTCTGCCATCTAGGTCTTAAGAACCACTGCCCTAAACTTTTGTTCAGTTCTTACCAGACTACATACTAATACGGGAATTATTTTCAAGATCACCATTTCACTCTCTCTTTTCTTTTTTTTAATGTTACAAACTACTATGCTCTCAGCCTCCTTGGTTCTAAAAACTGAAGCATCCAAATGACCAGAAGGCCTTGAAATAACACAGGCGTAGAAGTGTAAAATAAAATATCCATTTACCAAAGCTGTTATATATCGGAAGAGAAAGGAAATTTTTGTAAATGTGGAACAATGTATGAAAATGGGAATATGCAATTACGAGGAGATATAAAGTGTATATATGAACCAAAAATCTATAAGATAAACCTCTGAATAGCCAATACCTAGAGAAAGAGGCTTTGAAGGTAGGGAATCTGAGGGATGTTCCTGCAAGTTAAAAAGATCCATTAGGTTTAACTGGAGGAACTCACATCTACGTTATGTAGATAACATAAGGTGTTGGCAATGTAACTGCAAAAATTTTACATATATTTTTCTTACACAATTTCTATGTTATTGGTTTTTTTATTTCCATTTTTACTATAAGCCTGTTTTTAAGAGCATAACATTTTTTTTTTCCATTAGAATATCGTCTTGTAAACAAAACTGAAACAAAACCCGTTAATTTCTTTCATGTCATATTACATAAAGAATGGGATTTGCTTCCCTCAGTTTCTGTCACTTTTGTGGGGTTTCAGTTAAAAGAAATGGAAATAGCTTTTAAAAGTTCCTTTGTCATATATACATACAAATCAATCACATTAATGTCTGGAAGGCAAAATATCAGAGTTCTGCTTCCAACTCCACCACTGGTTTATTGCAAGACCCACCTTAAACCTCCTTTTCCACATCTGTAAAGCAGCGATAATACCTGCCCTGCTTTATTAAAAATATGGAAATTATGTTGGAAGAAAAAGTCTAGAGGTAAAAAAAAAATTAAATATATTTACATATGTAGTTTTCTCCTGATGTGGCAAAATCTTAATGTATCTCTTAGTACTTCAAATAAATACAGCAAAAATGTACCTTTATTTTTTTGACACAGGAGATATACAGGGAGGTCAAAGTGCACCTTTTATTCTGGAAACACGTTCCATAACTGGTTAGGGGAGAGCAAGCACACATATACATACATACATAAGTAAAGGAGGGCAGACCACCCCAAGACACTTCTCATGAAGCATTCTTTTAAACCTAACGATTGAAATCTGACAAGGTCCATAATTTTCTTCTGAAGTACAGGATATCCTCTTTCTGTATCCCCAGCATTATCACTGGAAAAAGATAATACTGATTCCAATTTCCTTTATAAAAGAACTTTGAGATCTACAGATTGTTTAATAGACACTTAGATACCATGGTGCTGAGTGTAGAAAAAATAACTAGAAAATTTCAGTAAAAACTGTTCTAAATTAAGACAGCAAGAAAACCAATAGGAGGCTCTTGCATAGTTCTGCAATCTTTCACACCTCTTTTCTGTTAAGTATCAGGGGCATAATGTCTCTTTTTCATCACCCAGCACAGAACCAAGTTAAATCTATATACATAGTTCCACAACATATTGTGATATAACTTATGCTTTGTGTGTGCTGGGGAAAGCATCAGCTACTTACAACAGTCAATCAAATAAACTCAGTAACTCCAAGTATCAGATAACAGAAGCAAAGCCCTGATAGACCTACAGAACACAATGCTAATGACTCCAAGTTTACTCACCACAGTTAAGTAGCAAAATGTTACCAGATTTTTATTCCGTTCTACATTCTAACCTAAATCCCTTAAGAATGTGTAGGTGCTGGTGTCCATTCCTAAACATCTCTCACATGACAGAGCAACAATTATCTCTGTGAGGAGCTACCTTAAAATATGTAAACACCCTTGTGTAAGTCGCTTTAATCATGAGTACCACATGGAATTCAGATTGTGAACACATGGACATACGGTTCCTCTAGGAACCTGAAGAACATGCAATTGAACCATAATTCAGTTACAACAGAAATGTGGAGAAAATAATGCATTTTGCTGATTTTTCATTTTGATACAATCTCATGAAGGGTACATTTAAGTTGGAAGAATGGGTAAAAATTTAAGTGAATTTAAATTTGGTAAAATTTCAAGGCAGGGTCTGAATTCTTTGTGTCTTGGTATCTTCTGATGCCAGCTACCAGAAGTCAGATGACATCAGACACACACACATTTGTTTCTTCATGTGAACTGCCTAGTCTCAGTATTATAGTCTTGCTACAGTTTATTTCTGCAATAAGTTTTCTCTGCTTCTGCAATACACACACTGAGGGCATAATTAGTCAACCTTCTTGTAATGGCCTTGGCTAGTCATCACTGCTCTGCTGACTTCCCAATCTTTATTTATACTCTTATTATATGTCTCAGTATATTTTGCTGACATAAGCATTTGTGCAGCTGAGGTAAAAAAATCTTCGTATGTTATCTGACTAAATAAGTCATTTTTTCCTCCTAATGAGGTCATTATTTTCAGTGAAGTGGTAAATCTCACCATCTTCTACTTAAAGACATTCTCTGATGCTGCTTTATTTCATGTATATGGCCATGTGAAGAATGGAAATTAAATTGAAAACAGTGCCAAAGCATGGATGATATATTAGAGTGATATTAGACAATGAGTTACAGAAAGGCACTGAAAAACAACTTTGATGTAAATGGTTTCAGAACCTACACAGAAGCCCCTTAAAATGAACTTCAGACGGGCTAAGTGAGAATTTCTTACGTGTATGGAAAACAACACAGAATTTGTATTATAAATTAGATATTTATATAAAAAATATAGTTAATATTTATATAGTTAATATAGTTATATAGACAGTAGTTAATACAGATATAGTATTAATTTGAAAACTGGGTTGTTAGTAACAGTACAGACCAGCATATCTGGTAAACACTCCAGATTCAAACCCAGCCTAAAATTACACTTTATTAGCATCTGCGGTATTTATTTGAATTAAATGTGATCTGCTTACAATTGGAATTATGTGAAAGACAAGACATTTGCATTAAAGTTGGAAGAGCTGAATCCTTCCTTGAATAAGAAAAAAGAAACAAGTCTTTAGCAGAAAATATCAGAAAAACAAGAGTCTGAGGTAAACAAGGAGTCACAAATACGTTAAGTTGCAAGAACACCGAAAGGGGCAACGGCCACAGGTTTCAACTTAAGATGTTCAAATTGGACACCAAGAAAAATTGTTCTTGATGAGTAGTATCGCACCGCAACAGGTTTCTAGAGAGGATATGAAGTCTCTATCCTAAGTGTTTTTTAAGACTTGGCTAGACAAATTCACAGCTACAACTGTAATATTTTAATAATAGTCTATTCTAATAAACAAATTATGTGCAGGTCATATCATAGCTTTGAATCTCAGAAGGTTAGATTCCAGTGGTCCCTTCCCACCAATACTTAAATGATTAACAACTAGGAGACAAACAGAAAAATACAAAGAGCAAGTATTCAAAAAGGCTTAGATTAAAAAAAAAAAAACCAAACAAAAAAATCTTCCAGATTCACCTACAATTCTTTAGCTTATGGCATATTTTAATGGCATATTTTTTATAAATATGACATAAACCAGTGCTTGATTGCATGAGGAACTGACAATTCATACCTATTTTATCCAGATCCACTTTTTTTTTTTTTTGAGAAATCACCAGTAGATGTGCAGATGTTCTGTTTTCATCAGAAAGGATACAGAATAGGAGGGCAAACTCTTATTTCTGTTTCTTCTCAGAACTGCTCAAGATTCAGCTTGATTAATTACTCACTGATTGAAGTTGAAATGATTTTTCAAAATATCTTGGTTCAAATAATGTGTTTCCTTGCTTGGCAAGACTTTATTTTAGGATTACTGTTTTATTCCATGGTTTCCAAGATTCTCCCTCATTATACAGCTATATCTATCACAAGCAAAATGTTTGACTTTATGTCAAGATCAGTTATCTTTTACTTAAGTGAAGAAAAGTGGCAGTCTTCCTAGTGATCTTTTGTTTTGCATGCTTCATGTTTCTACTGAAGCTAGCACATAGTTTGCCAGCTGTCTTAAATCAATCTTGAGCATGTCCTGCCACTAAAAACACCAGATTCTGCCTGCATCCACAAGTTTTTACCATATTTTTGTCAACTGTGGAAATCGTTTGGCTGCACAGTAAATTGGAATTACACATGCACCTGAGGAAAAAATTAGTATCTTATAAGGACAGTGACCTAACTCACCATATGACCACATAATCTGTAACAACCTCACAGAAGAGGCGGGGACAAACTCCTGTGGGAAAGTCAGAGGAAGGGGCAGGTTCTCTCCATTTTGTAACTGCACAGTTACAGGCCAAGTCAGGCCAACTGTGGAGCCACAGATGTTCTCCCCTCTATATATTTATTTTTATATATAGTTGTGAATACATATATAGTCACAGGTCCACTGTTGGTCACTTACCAAATTTCTATTAAAAATGCAACCACCAGATCTCTAGATGGTTTAAGCCCAAAACTTGAAAAACTAATTAATTCACTTTGGCTATCCTCAGCCACAGTTCCACCAGGACAACAGTTCAACTGCCTGTCTGCAGATTCAGCACTAGCACATTCTCATCTATGCTTTTAAGCACACTCTTTTCAGAAACTCATCCATGCCAGAGGCCTTACAGTTCACAGATGAACACCTCTGGGAGCAGGTATAGCATGTCATTTACCTCAGGTGGGTGGCTGACACTACTACCTAAGTAGCATAGGCTTGCACTCTTCCCTCTTTCTTGTTGCGAACATAGCCCTCAGAATCTAATCTATGAAGGATTAAAAAAAAAAACCAACAAAAACAAAAAAACCCAAACAAAAACACAAAACAAACATTGAGAAAGAAAAGAACAGCCTTAAAATTAAGATGTCAAAATTTCAGTTTGACACAGAGTTGCTGTTTCCAAATAGAGTGCATGTACTCTCTATAGACTGTCTATAACCCCTCCACCCAAATAACTCCATCTCCAGCCTCCCCAGTTCTCTGGCAATCTTGCTAATATCCAACCACATAAACAGGAATTCAGTTAAAACTGAAGCTCTAAAAGCTGCAGAACATTATCTTGAATCGTAGTAAGAATTTTTGCTTGCTTGAAGGCAGTAAAGCAAAATGCTTTAAGAGATTGAATGGTGAACTGGATATAGGACAAAAAACCTTTTTCTCATTTACATATAAAATAGCTACTAGGTAAAGACTAATCATGCAAAAGCTGGTTAAGTCATGAGAGTAAAAAGATAAAATTACTTAGGAGGCATACAAAAGGGGCATGGGAATGGAAGGCAACTAAAATATAAAAAATTCAAAGATTATTTTTCACATCTGTAGACTTTTCAAACATTCCCACAGGCAAGTGGCAAGGGTGAAGACCTTTAAATAAGTAACAGAGATTTAGTGAGTAGCTTGTCGTTAAAATGATGAATGTAGTTAGTTAAGTTTTTCTTAAGGAAGAGACTTGTTATGCTGTAGGATGTGTAGACTTGGCTAATAAGAGAACAACTAAGTGGCCGAACAATAGCTATTCAAGAAGGATGTAAAATGAGCAATAACAGATGTGGTCTCACAGAAAACTAAATAGGCACTTCTGAACCTATACTAATACAAAATATCATCTTCCTACCAAACAAAGTTAATAAAAAAGAAAACTTGGTACAATTTTATTGAGTCATAAGATGTGGGGTTTTTTCTATACTTTATGAACATATGACTGTTAGTTCCTCAAAAAGCACAGCATGAGATCAGCCTTTGGAGGTTTCCTCCATCCAAAAGGGTGGGGTTTTATTTCTTTAAACAAAGTAGCATAACAAGTTCTTACCCAACAACATTTATTTTTCAGTTCATGCTAACATAGAAAGACTCCAACAAAACCATAAATTTTTTTACTTTGGTTTGTGACCTTCTAGCAGTAACACTCATATTCAAGATAGAAAAGATAAATATGGTCCTTAGCTATTCTCCAAGCTTCCGAAAAAACCTCTGAAATTTCATCACAAAGAGTAACTCCAATATACAAATTATTTGCTTCAATTAAATTCTTACACAGTCAAGGCATACATACGATAAGGAATTACACAATGCAATGACTTTTCACTTCATCTGGGCTGAGAACTTAAAGGTCAAAAATGTATCTCTTCTGTTTGTTGGCCTTGGTGAATTCTGATTTTTCCTCACTCTCATGTGATATAACCTAGAAGGATAATTTTACAGATTTTGGTATATGTCTGAAGATTGAATGTATTTACCTAGATAGCATAGACCATGGGTGTATGCCGTTTTTAATTTTAATAAAAACATTAAAAATTATCCAGCTATAAAAAGGCTTTTATGTTTTATACAAACTTCCTCAGTAGCTAGTTTAAATCTTATTTACTGTTGTTACTATCCTGTTCATGACTAATAAACCTGTAATAATCCTGAACAGCTGTCAGCCAACAGGTGCTGCTGAATAACACTGAAATACAGCACCATAAACTGGAATCAATTTTTTCTCCTTCACCGTTACAATCAGGCGAGCAGAACAACTGCAGCATCTAACTTGGAGAGACTTGGACTTGACAAATGGACCACTCGGTGGATAAGAAATTGTCTGGATAGTCACGCTCAAAGAGTTGCAGTCAATGGCTCGATGTCCAAGTGGAGACTGCTGACAAGTGGTGTCCCTCAAGGGTTGGTATTGGGACCGGTGCTGTTTAACATCTTTGTCAGTGACATGGACAGAGGGATTGATTGCACCCTCAGCAAGTTTGCCGATGACACCAAGCTGTGTGGTTTGGTCAACATGTTGGAGGGAAGGGATGCTCTCCAGAGGGACCTTGAGAGACTTGAGAGGTAGGTCCATGTAAACCTCATGAAGTTCAACAAGGCCAAGTGCAAGGTTCTGCAGCTGGGTCACAGCAATCCAAAGCAAAGATACAGGCTGGGCAAAGAATGGATTGAGAACAGCCCTGAGGAGGATGATTTGGGGGTTTTGTTGATAAGAAGCTCAGCATGACCCAGCAATGTGCACTTACAGTCCAGAAAGCCAACTGTATCCTGGGCTGCATCAAAAGCATGACCAGCAGGTCCAGGGAGGTGATTTTCCCCCTCTACTCCACTCTTGTGAGATCCCACCTGAGTACTGCTTTCAGCTATGGGGCCCCCAACATAAGAATGACATGGACCTGTTGGCGTGAGTTCAGTGGAGGGACATGAAAATGATCAGAGGCTGGAGCACCTCTCCTATGAGGGCAGGCTGAGAGAGTTGGGGCTGTTCAGCCTGGAGAAGAGAAAGCTTCAGGAAGACTTTATTGCAATCCTCCAGTACTTGAAGGGGGAGCTACAAGAAAGCTATAGAGGGACTTTTTACAAGGGCAGGCAGTGATAGGATGAGAGGTAATGGTTTTAAGCTGAAAGAGGATAGATTTATATTAGATCTTAGGAAGAAATTCTCCACTGTGAGGGTGTTGAGACACTGGAACAGGTTGCCCAGAGAAATTGTGGATGCCTCATCCCTGGAAGTATTCAAGGCCAGTTTGGATGGGGCTTTGAGCAACCTGGTCTAGTGGAAGGTGTCCCTGCTCATGGCAGGGGTCTTTGAACTAGATGATCTTTAAGGTCCCTTCCAACCCAAATCATTCTATGATTTTCAATATTACTTTTAATAACCTGCAGAAATGTAAGTGGGAGACAAAATCTTACAGTATAATCAAGAAAGCACATCCTATCATAATTACAAGTCGTTACAGCTACAATTTTATGAGATTTGTAGGGAAGCTACAGCAAAGGTCTTCCTCTGAAGGCTGAATGTAACTGAGATGCAGTGAGATGAGCACAGAACACACAAAACATTCTTGAAAACAGTTTCTCGAGTTTCATTAAGTTCTAGAGCCTGTTTACTTGCAATCCAAAGCCAGCTACAAATGAGTTTCTACTTAGTACAAAAATTATTTTTTCCTATATTAACTCTTTGTGCTTCAAGGTTTTCCTTGAGCTGCATTAACAGACACTGAAAAGTCCCTGTAAGTAACGATTCTGTGTCTAATAAAACCGTTGTTCACAATAGTAAATATCTAATAATGCAAGAAGAGAGACAAAAAAATTGATTTCTTAAGGCAATACATATATTCCTGAAACTGAAATCAGAAGTATGCAACAATTCATTCATTTAACTGGTGCTTTCATCTTGCAAATAAAACACATTAAAATAACAATTGTTATATTCCTGACAATAAAATATTACAATTAATAGAAAACCTTTTCTAAAATCCTAAAGATTTTCATGGAATGATCAAAATTTCTACTGCTAATTTGCAATACATTGTGGTCAGAGTCATTAAGGGGTGTTACAAAGCCTTGTTGTATCTTCAATCTTCCCAGCTAGGCATTCTCTCAAAGGCCTTCAACCTTGTTAGCAATCAGACTTTATTGTTCAGCTTGTCAGGCTTGCACTCTGTGGGGATCCAGAAATCAGTCACTCAAGACAGCACTATAAATATGTAAATCTAAACAAACAAAGAGCCCACACAAATTTTAACTTTTTTTTTCCTTAAAGCTCTAGCCTTATGCCTTGAGGAAAGGTATAGAGCCCAAGGAGACTAGAAACCAACCTCTCCAACTGACAGAATCTACCTTCTCTTACTGTCCATTTCCTTGGCAGATACAGCAGCAGACCTGGCCACTCACTGCAACAACTTCATCCTTTGCCATATCACAACTACCTCCACCTCTGAGGGAGCTTCCCTCGTTAATCCCATTTTTCTCTAAGACAAAGTCGCCAGTGTATTCTAGCTTAGCTTCTTCAATTAACCGTTAACAACGTTTTTTAATTTTTTTTGGCCATTTTCTTATGTGCAGAAGATTCTTTTTAGAATCTTGAACTAAAAACCACATAATCAAATATATATTTACCCTACAATAGTTTCAATATTCCAACAGCCCCAAATACTTGTGAATTAGTGTAATTTTGCATATACCTTACAGAAGAATACACAATCTACAGATACTTTCCAACACACAAAACCAGCTGTGCACCTGAAAAAGTAACATAGAAGTGACATCCTCAAACATTCAAAAAGCAAATTATATAAAGTTTTATAATTCTCAGCTCTAGCATAATTATCATAGATGGATATCCATTTTTCAAGTGATCTGTGTCCAAGCAAACCTAATTAAGATATCCTGTCTCCAGATGGAGAGTGATCTAAGAGGACACAGTTTTCAAATTTTAATTCTTTCTTTTGTGCTTAAATCACCTTTTCAAAACTAAATTTGCAAGGAAGAAGACAAAGAGGTATCTTTATCTGTACAAACATTAGGTATTTTTCAGTGAAGCTGCCAATAGGCAGAATTAAATTATGCTCCTCAAGAGATACCTCCTAAGTAGCTAATACAAGCAGTCTGAAGTGTACTATGGAGATGCCTAATTCTTGCCACAGTCAGATGACGAAAATACTACCAAAATACATCTAGGAGAATCCTCTCCTGGGATTTAACAGTAATTGCATTGACCAACCTCCTGGTATTGAAGTACAAGTGTATGGTTAATGCTAATAAAATTACAGTCGGTGATTTATTAGTTGCACAGTTGGTGCAACACACTCAAGCAGTCTATATCCAATGTTGCTTGAACATTTATTTTAAATATTAAATTGCTTCCAGAAGTCCAAGAATTTCCAGAAAACTAGCTAAGTGTGATTCACTTAGAAAAAAATCTGCAACTAGGTGGGCAGTGTACCTGAAGTTGCAAGGTAAAATAGCGCTTTTACATACAAACTTGCTTTACATCACACTGGAATGAAATCTCTTTCATGCCTATAAAATTAAATATATAATATGCTTCTTAATTAAAGATTGCATGTAGGAAACAATTTTGTCATTTGGGAAGAAAGATGTATCATGGTCAAAATTAATCAACTACAAAATAATAAACAAACAGGATACAGTTACCCAGAACTAATGGAACATTTACTGTAGGGATTAGTTAGTCTGATGGCTGGGAAGGAAGATGATATATGGAAATAAACAGAATGACAGTAAAGCAGCTCATAAGTCAAATTGACTCAAAATAAGTCAATTTTGAGTAAGAATATGAGAATTGTTGTGAAGCAACTAATTACTAAGAATTTATCTAGTTTTTTAGAAAATAAGAAATTGCATTTTTACTTAATAAATACTTGCTCAAGATTCAGATGGACAAAGGTTTTGTTGAAGGTAACCCAAACACAGAATGGCTGAATCTTTAAGGTTGAAAGGGACCTCTTAAGATTGTCTAGGCCATTCCCCCTACACGGAGCAGGGTCAACTACAAACAGGTTACTTAGGGTCATATGCAGTCAAGGATCCAAAAGCTCAAAGCTCTCTGCGCAACATGTTTCAGTGCTTGATCACCCTTGCAGTAAAAATGGGTTTTCTTGTGTTTAAATGGAATTTCCTTGATTGCTGTTTGTGTACTTGGCTTCTTGTTCTTTGACTAGGCACTGCTGAGAAGAGTCTGACTATGTCTTCTTTACTGTCTCCCAGCGGGTATTTTATACACATTGACAAAATGCTCCCTGAACCTTCTCTTCTCAAGGCTAAGCAATCTCAGCTCTCTCTGCCTCTCCTTGTATGTCAGATGTGTCAAGCCATGAGTTATCTTCTCTGGATTTGCTCCAATAGGTCCATGTCTTTCTTGTACTGGGGAATCCAGAACTCAACACAGTACTACAGGCATGTTCTCACCACTGCAGCGTAGAGAAGCATCACTTCTTTTGACCTGCTGGCCATGCTCTTACTAACACAGCCCAGAATACTGTTTGACCTTCTTTGTCACAGGGGCACTGTGCTGTCACATTTGCAACTTGTTGTCCAACAGGACTCCCTCTGTTGAACTTCATGAGGTTCTTATCAGCCCATTTCTCCAGCCCGCTGAGATCAGCCTGTCTCTCTGAATGGCTGCACAGCCATCTGTTTTGTCATCCCCCCTGTCCAATTTTGTATTGTCTGCAAACGTGCTGAGGGTGCGCTCTGCCCCATCAATGCCCAGGTCATTAGCGACGAGTTTAAACAGTACTGGTCCCAGTACTGACCCTTCACTAGTGACTTGCCTACAGCTGCTGTTTGAGCCCAGCAGTTCAACCTGTTTTCACTCCTCCTCACTGTCCACTTAAGTAGTCTGTATTTCATCAATTTGTAAAAGAGGTTGTTAGCAGAGGCACTGAAAAAAGCCTTGCTGAAGTCAAGATAAACGATAACAACTGCTCTCCCCCACCGCATCCACTGAGCCAGTCATCTCAGTGTAGGAGGCTATCAGGTTAGTCAAGCGTGATTTCTCCTTCACAAATCCATGCTGACCACTTCTAATCACCTTCCTATCCTTTATATGTTTGGAAATGGCTTTCAGGGTGGAAAATGGTTTATCCATCACCTTCCCAGGGATCAGGATAAGACTCAGCAGCCTGTAATTTCCTGGATCCTCCTTTTCATGCCTCCTGAAGATAAGAATGGCAACCAGATCTGTAGAATTTCTAATTTTTCAGGGGAGGGGAGGTGTAGCACCTGATGAAAGTATTTGGCACAGACTAATCATGCAATCTGAAAAGACAGCTCTATCACAGTAATACAGGGATATATACCAACAGTTAGATTATATGAAATAAATTCAATTAATAAACTGACAGTATATGGGATCACTTCTGTAGAAGCTTTGAAGGAAACAACCAGTTTGTCTTCTATCTTCAAAATCATCTGTCACAAGTTACCAAATAACATTGAGAATGTAAATGGACTGATGCCTAAGCATCTCCACTTATTTCTGATCACAGAAGCAGCAGACCATAACCACTTCTCCATAGCAGAGGATTTACCAGCAAGACAAATATGAACATTTCAGGTGACACAAATGCCCTTTACACAGTGCAAGAAATAAGAAAACTAAGTAGGCAATCATATGCAACTTTAATTTCAGTCCTCAACCATTTTGCATATTCTTCCTTGACACTTAAACATTTTTCTTACCTTTTATAAAAAAGTTTGGATTCCCAACAAAAGTTTCTAGAAAATTTGTTTTAAGTAGCTTCAGAATTTTCCATGAGACCTGACAATGTTGTCACTGTCTGCTAAGAGGTGAATAAAACCCACATACTCTAATACGTTACACTTAAAATCCATCATCCTATCCTCTAGGTGACAAAAAAAATTATCAACCAATTATCACAGCCAATTTCACTGCCAATCTTACCTGCTCATGTTAAAGGAAAAGAAAGAATTGGTACAGATGCTGCTGAATACATTTGTAAAGAACTGATATTCAAAGACAAATCTACACAGATTTGTATACGTAAGCTGATTGTGTTACACAAAACTCTGCTACAGACATTTAGAAGTTTTTCTGTTTGTGCAGTTATGTTAGATACTCAAAGCACATCACAGATGCTGGGAGTCTTCCTACTTCTTACTTTAGAGGAAAAGGAAAAATCGCATGTCATGTCCTTTACTTCGTGCTTTCGTTACAGCAGATGCAAAGTAAACAATAGGTATTAATTGTGAGCAGAATTATTTTCTCAGATTCCACAATTATTTCCACAGCTAGCTGTACCAAGGCATCTGTGGTTTTGTGCCTGTCAAATTATCAGGAAAGAGCCTGAAGATCACACTGCTCTTTCCAAATGCCAGTTTCTTCCACTGCAGATACGCACATGCCCTAGAAAGACTACATAGTCTACCCTTTGAGCTGAGTCATCAATTTTTGATAGCTGTCAGAGCTGCCAGTATCAACATACTATATACTGCTTATAAACCCTTCAATGCAAATGTCATTTAAAAACTTTCTAATTTGTAATGCTGAGGTAATGCCCCATTTTCAGGGGGGAAGAAAAAACGGGTTTCATATATACCTTTCAGAACTCTTTCTTGTTAGTAATGAGCTGCTAATTTCATAACTCTCTACATAAAACAATAAAAGAAGAAACAAAAGCTTTTTAATCAAGGAGAAATTACTTAGATGTATTTTGGCTCTCCTTATATTAGTCTAGATTTATCCACATGCTATTAAAATTTCTATTGTATATTTTAGCACATGTATTTGGATAATGTGATTTTTGCACACTGTAATAAGCCACACAACTTTGACCACACTATAAAATGCAAATTTCTGTAAGTAATTAACCTTTGCATTTTGTTCTTTTAAATCAGTGGCAACGTTCCACAAGTTTGAGGGCATGTTTTCATTATTAAGGGGTAATATTTCAGAACAGTAATTAAGTGAATGAAGAAAGTTATTAAAGGAATGAATAAACTGCACTTCATTGGCAACATTGCTCTTTCATAAAATGCAAAGACAGAACAAGAAAATGCATCAGACGTATTTTGCAGTACTATAACATTCCCAGAATATTTTATTTAATTTATCATAACTCCTCTATTTACATATTCAAGCAAACAAAAATAATTCAAATCAATAATTCAAAGTCAATCATGAGATGATTGTGACTCATTTTCCATATCTGGCAGCACCATGGGAATCTGAGCCACTAGAGAAGCATGGAACAAAAGGGAAAAAAATGTTTCAAAAGCAAGAGTGAGAGAATTACAGCAATTGCACTTGCAGTTATTTATGCTAACAGAAATACAATTCTGGATGATGTGCAGCACCTTTTACAGCCACTGCAACTTCTTAACTATTGAATTGAGATGAACTCATTAAAAAAATTACTGTAAATTGAGAAACTCACCTCCCTGCTTATCTTAGGATTGCAACCCTGATAAATTCTGACTCCTTTGAAATCAATTTCCCATTGACTTCACAGATGCCAGGATTTTTTCCCATTTGTTTGCCGTTCATAACATACATAGTATGTTAAAGAATATTTCCCAAAATAATTCTGTGAGTAAATCAGGGGCCTGGTGCTACCCTGCTGAGGGGAAGAGAAATTTGTGTATTTTAGGAGACATTGGATTATTTTAAATACAATTGTCCTTGTTCTCATGGCCCCAAAGTTCAGCTAAGCAGCTGGAAATGATGAACCCTTCAATTAAGTCATCCCGGAAAGGTCTATTACCACTCCACAGCATTTCCATCAGGGCTCTTCCTCAGATTGGCACCAAAAGGGAGCTCCTCTTCTAACTTCCAAAGAAGCAGCAGGATGCACCATCAACTGCCAACCTTATCAGCTTCTTCACATCATTGTATCCCAAAACATACAGATTCTTCTCTACCAAAATATTCCCACAGTATATTAAAATGAAAGGCATCCACTTTAAGACAATGTGTCCAACTGAATCTTTTAGATTCAACATTTGTTACACAAATGCAGGCCCATATAGGGGCTACATTGCTCTCCTGCCTTATGCAGATGGTATTAACACATTATTGCCTATGTCAGTGCATCTCTATTGTCATCATTATCTTTATAAGGGCACTCATGTTTATAAGGCCAAACCTGTTTCCTCTTCCCATTCCTTCTATTTTTGAGCAATAACATGCTGCCTGCTGCCCAGTTCACCTCTTCAAACGTTGGACAGCTCACACTTCAAAACAGTGCAATACCAAACTCATCCAGGTCTTTGCTCTCCATAGGTTCCTGATCTGTGAGGAGGGAAATATGACTGCCAGGAACTGCCCTGCAAGTAGCTGGAAACTACCTGAATCTATATGTTTCATTCTTGTTGTTTTGCAGAGTAGGGACAAATGTTCTTGTATGCTGTGCCATTTCCACATCATCATATGATAAACTGTTGCATCTTAGAAGGCAAAAGGGTCCATAGTAGGTCACGATAAAGTCTAGAAGGGCTGCATCATCATGTGTGCCCTAAGCATGGCTCATTCAGTCACTCTGACTAAGCAAACAGGTTTTGATGTAGTTAGTGACTGTGAGGAAGTTATATTCCACAGTTCACAGTACCACAGATCCTGCAGTTAAACAAGTATGACATGGTAACTCTTCCACAGTTAGCAGCTGAATGCCCTAATTTAATCAGCACTATTTGCAATTAAATGACATTCAGAGAAGCAGTATGTTTACCCAGCTGCAATCAAGGAATGCTGTGTAAAGGATGAGACATACCAGGATGGAGAGCAGGCCAAAATGATGTCCTACAATATGCCCTCACAGTGGTTTCCTCTGAGAGCTAAGGTTAGAGACTACACAGCAGCACCATAAAGCTCCGGAAACCTTCATATTCTCACAGAATAACTACTAAGTGTTATTTCAATTAAGCAACAAGTTCAAGGGTGTGTTCCTATCCAAAGATCTCTTCAAACTCTTCCTACTTGGTATATGCCTGCTACATGACACTCCACACGTAGTTATCTTCATCACCTTGAATTTTATGCAGCATTGTTTACTAGTCCTTTCTTACACAGTGGCATTCCAAAGTTTAGGAATATTTTGATATTCTGATCATTCTGCAGCTAGAGAAATGGCACAGATTTATCAGCACTGTAACTTTCTCAAGGATTCAGTTCACCAGATATTTTAAGAGACTGAAACCAAAGTAATCAAAAACAGAAGAGAAATAATGGGATCAAAGTTCATCATGACAAGACATTCCCAAGAAGGAAAGGATTTTCCAACCAGAAGGGAGGAAGAATGAAGAACAAGCAGGAGTTGCAAAAAGTTGAGGGCTTCTAGCCTGAAAAGTATGAATGGCACTTAGCCACAGGCATCTGCTTCAGAGTACCAAAGAAGAAATTTTTTCACAATGAAAACAATCAGCCATTGGAATAATGTCCCCAGAGAAGTGGTAGATTCTCCAACATTGGACACTTCTAAGATTCAGCTGGACAGGTTGCTGGGCCACCTTGTGTAAACCATAGTTTTGCCAAGTGAGGTTGGACCAGATGATCCTTGAGGTCTCTTCCAACCTGGTGTTCTATGACCCTGTGATCCTATGATACTGCAGAAGCCCCTAACAATTTAAGAGTTTCCTTACTAATAGCATACAAAGAAATGTAGAAAACCTTCAGCGAACCTTTTAATTGTGTTGTCTACTCATTGATTCAGATCTTAATGGGCCTAGAACAGATTTAGAGAAGACCTTCAAGTTTAGAAAGAAAACTGCTTTGAGAACAAAACACACGGTTAAGTGGAGATACCAGGGAACTACCTGCAAAACAGCACAGCTTCTCCAAACCAAATGGCTAGTGTAGAAATATCACAACAGAAGCTTAGTCACCCAGCTCTTGAAAAGGTAATTTACCAGTCTGTCTCCTGAGATGAGCAGGAATTCTTTGGAGGCTCAAGTTACAGCAAGTTTACACGGTGCATTTGAAGACACTAACATATCCCATCCCAGATGCCAGTTCACAAGGTGAATTCCACCTTCTGTATTAATGCAGTTCCAAGAAACCCAGAGGATAAGTTTAACAAACATACCGTTTCCATTCATCTCAGATTATAAACCACTCTGGGACCCTTAGAGAGATTCAGTATGTCACAAAGAATAACCTAGAGGGGAAATAGTACCCAACCAGCCTACAGAAGTACAACAAACAGCAGCATCAGTTGCCTAAGCCTAAACAATATTAGAAATTATGCTTTTCTAGTACCTCAGTCTCACTTTATCATTCCAAGAGATTTTGAAAATGTGGAACTCTATTCTATGCTATGAGAGGCTGTTTTCAAAGCAATGTCATGTTTCCAGAAATGCAGCTGAAGCGCATTTTGAAAACTTACCCTGAATATCACTTAATTTTTATCTTCCCAGATTAATGCTGTAAAAATCAGTTATAGATAATATGGTGTATGTGTCTCTCTTGGGAATTACCTCAAAGTGTCAGAAGCCTTCAAATACTACTGGACAGATATCTAACATTGAGCAGCCTCCTAAACTAAAGATGAATTTGACTTTCCTAACTCGAGCTGCCTTGTGAATGTGGAGAGTGTATACCAGGAATGGCTGCGGGATAAGGGACATGAGAAAATGTGAATGTGGAGAGTGTATACCAGGAATGGCTGCGGGATAAGGGACATGAGAAAATACCACTAGGTAAACTGTAAAAGAGTATACGTGACAGAGACAAAGACACAGAGACAAAGACACCCTGTCTCCAAACTGACTACGAAGCAGTCCTGAGAAAGTTAGCTAGCTGAAGCATGAGAAAGATTAGAATATCTGCGTTCGGATGCAGGATGCAGAAGAAACATTGTAGCTAACAGTCAGCAAGGATAGTATGCCTTTGTTTGTAGAAGCAAATACGCCTTTGTTCAAGAGTTCTTGTAGTTGTAAGCATAAAATAAGTAGGTCATGAAAAACTAGGCATAGGTAACTTCTAATCACTAACCAATAAAGGGTCACGCTTCACAATATGTAATCATAAGCCAATAAGGAGCTAAGTTTTGCAATATGTATGAGCTCATTAACGACTGTATAAATTTGATGCTATTATATCTAATAAACGAGACTTGTTGACCATGATAGCATGAGACTTGTCTCCCGCGGTCCTTTCCGACAAATGGTGACCCCGACGTGATACAATTAGGGAGAGTCGGGAGAAAAACGCTGCCACGAACGGAGACTGCGTTGGGTTCGGGTCCTGCAGCTAGAGGGACGACGAAAAGAGCAAAGCGACCACATCGGTGGGCTCGATAAACACGTATTAAAAGCGACCACCGCGGGGGGCTTAAAAGATACGTGTGCTCAAGCGTCTCGAGTTGGTTCACAGCGGTGAGACTCGACCGATACGTGCTGCCGGAGCCTGGAGGTCTAGCAAACGGCGCCGACGTAAGTAAATATGGATAGGCAAGCAGCATATGATTTATTTATCGTTTTTCTTAAAAGGAGACAGGTTAAAGGGATAGACTTAGAAAAGGAACTCCCTGTTTTGTTAAATCATGCAGTCTCCTATAATTTTTTTGCAAATCCCCACTCAGTACATACTTTAGAGGAGTGGCGACGATATGGGGATAAGTTATGGGAATTAGTTTTAGATGATGATAAGCCCGCAAAAAAGATGAGTAAATTATGGAAAATAGTACATAATGAACTACTGATGAGCCAAGCAGAAAAGAGAGCAGTTCAGGAAGCACAGGCTGCGCAAAAACAGAATCAAGATTATAGTCTGGCATGGGAAACTAGCATTCCAAACCCGCCTGCTTTTACTTCTGTTACTTTGTCTCCAACTCAAATTCCACCCGTACCCTCAGAGGACAGTCAAACAGGTCCCGCAGTTGAAAGCACAGTAGTCTCCTCAAACTCCTCTCCACGGGGTTCGACTCCGTCGGCGCCCCCGTCGGAGCCGACTCCTGGAGCTAAATCTGACCTTGCAGAGGCAGTTGCAAGAGAGAGACGTAATCTGTGGACTATGCTGGCAAGGCGGGGGATGGAAGAAGGGGACAGTGATTTAATACAAACAGCCACGGAAAGTCTTGCGTTCCCTGTCTTTTATTCTCCTATGCCACAGGGTGGGGTGGAAGCTGAAATAAGATCTCTAGATTGGAAAATGTTATCACAATTAAGAGCTACAGTGGGAACATACGGGGTGACTAGTGAACCTGTCAGACAAATGTTAGATTATCTGTTTAATGCGCATACTTTGCTTCCGAGTGATATTAGAGGTATAGCAAAGTTAATTTACTCCCCACACCAATTGATACTGTTTAATGCACACTGGCATCAGGAAGCTATCATGTCTGCTTCTATTCAAAGAGGGCAAGGAGATCCCTTAGCAGGGATAACTCCAGAACAACTATTGGGTCTCGGTGCATGGACTAGAATAGAAGCTCAAGCTCTTTCTGGCCCTGATATTTTACGAGAATCTATGCAAACAGCCCGAAGAGCCATGGAAAAAATAAAACCCCCGGGTGGAACTCCTATTTATATGGGAATAAAACAGGGACGTGAAGAATCAGTAGGCGAGTTTATTGATAAAATTATGGATGCTATTAAAAAGGCTAGTGTCCCAGATTACATGCAACCGGCTCTCATAAAACAGTGTGTACTCCAAAATAGTAACTCCCAAACTAAAACCCTTGTTAATACCCTGTCTGGGGACTGGTCAATTCCTGAGTTGTTAGAGAAAGCTGCTTCGGTCCCATCAGGACCTCAAGCCTTTTTAGTAAATGCATTAGAAAAAATTAGTGATAGTCTCCGAGAACAGGCAAAAGCATTACAGAAGCAGTCTAAATCTAGCTCAGGCGTTTCCTGAGCAGTCTAAGTCCATCCAGCCACAGGTTTTAGCTGCCCTTGCACCCCTCCAGGCTCCTGTTCACGCTGCAGCTTATATCGGCCCCCGCTCAACTAACCGCTCCCGAATGAAATGTTTTCGCTGTGGAAATTCTGGACACATCCGTCGAGAGTGCCGAGTAACTGGAATTTGGTGCAACGACTGCCAGTCTAATACCCACAACACAACTGTATGCCGTAGAAAGTCGGGAAACATGAGGAACAGCGCGAACAGCAGCCGCGCTCAGACACAAATAGCAGCTGCAGTATCAGCGACCCCCAGCGACAACAACCCCAACCTGCCACCAGCGGCAGTCTCGGACTGGACCTGGCAGCATCAGTAGACGTCATTATTTTAACTAACCAGCCTCACCGGATTTCTACTGGACTATTTGGCCCTGTCATAATTAATGGTCAAACTATGGGAGGACTATTAGTAGGCAGATCATCGGCCAGCATGATGGGACTGTTTGTTTTACCTGGAGTAATAGATGCGGACTATCAGGGGGAAATCATGATTATGGTACATACCCCCTACCCACCGATAAAAATTTTAAAGGGACAACGTTTAGCTCAGCTGGTGCCGCTGCCACAATTAACAAAAGGAATGATTCCCCTTCAACAAGAACCAAGAAAACAGGGAGGATTTGGCTCAACTGGACAATTAACTTTACTTACTCTGGATTTATCCACACGTCCAAAAAAACTGTGTACTCTGCACTACCATGATCAGAGTATCACACTAACAGGACTTTTGGATACGGGTGCAGACACATCAATCATCACCCCAGGGGAGTGGCCGCGCAACTGGCCGCTTCAATCATCAACTACCACCGTGTCAGGAGTAGGAGGAATGACACTGGCAAGCAGAACTCCCATGATCACCGTCGAAATAGACAACAGAAAAGCTACAACAATTTTTTCACTTGCATTACTCCCTCCAACAGTATCCTGTCTGATTGGAAGGGATGTGTTGGCCCAATTGGGTCTCGTCCTCACAAATGAACACCCTTTAGTATAGTGGCCATTGCTTGGACTTTCCCAATCCCACTTGTATGGACCACTAACAACCCAGTTATGGTTAAGCAATGGCCACTAAAAAGGGAAAGTCTTCAACAAGCACATAAGCTGGTGCAGGAGCAATTTGACCAAGGACATTTAAAATTATCCACTAGCCCCTGGAACACCCCCATATTTGTAATCAAGAAAAAATCAGGAAAATATCGGCTATTGCACGATCTGAGAGCTGTCAATGATCAAATGGAGCCTATGGGTGCACTTCAACCTGGATTGCCCAATCCTTCTATGCTTCCTGAACACTGGCCCCTTCTTATCATCGACCTGAAAGACTGTTTCTTTACAATTACTCTACACCCCCTGGATACAAAACGTTTTGCATTCACTCTCCCAGCAATAAATAGGGGAGAGCCTGACAAGCGGTATGAGTGGACAGTACTGCCACAAGGAATGCGCAATTCTCCAACTATCTGCCAATTGTATGTTGACGCAGCTCTGCAACCATTGCGCCAAGAAATGCCAAACACCATCATATATCATTATATGGATGATATTCTTTTGGCACAAAGCGATCCATTTACAGACTCTCAGATCGAACGCATTAGGACAGTTCTGGCAACCTTTTCCTTAGTAATAGCTTCTGAAAAAGTACAAAAATCCACACCTTGGAAATATTTAGGATGGCAAATCACTGATAAGCAAGTAAAACCACAGAAATTAACTATCAATACAAATATCACTACCCTTAATGATGCTCAAAAACTCCTTGGAGACCTACAGTGGCTAAAACCAGTCGTCGGTATCCCGAACACATTGTTAGATAAACTATTACCCTTATTAAAGGGCACAGATCCTTGCTCCCCAGTAACCCTCACAACAGAACAGAGGGCAGTGCTCCAGATGATCACAGACTGTGTTACCAAAGGATTTGTTTCTCGTCTAAACCCCACCATACCATTAACCCTTACCATCTGGAGCAGTGATATGCACCTCCTTGGTGCAGTCACCCAGCATAAAAAGAAAACGGGGGAGAAGGTCCTGGAATGGATCTCGCCACCTCTACAAAAACGAAAAACTTTAACTACAAAAATTGAAAATTTGGCAGCGGTAGTAAAAAAGGGCCGCATGCGCATCTTGGAGATCAGTGGCTCAGAACCACAGACAATTTACCTCCCCATGGAAAAACCAACGCTAGACTGGTACCTGTTAAACTCATCAGATCTAGCTGAAGCACTTCTAGCTTCAGGAGCCAAAGTAGAAACAGGTCCACTTGTTCCACGAGTACTGCAATGGATCGGTAAATGGAGCTGGATAAGCATGCCGTTGCGAAGGGACAAGCCCATCATGGACGCTATCACTGCTTATACTGACGCTGGGAAAAAGACACGCAAGGCAGCTGTTGTATGGAAGAAGGAAGGAGTATGGCAGCAGCACACGTTGGAAGCAGTTCCTGAAGATAGTTTACAAACGCTAGAACTGCTTGCTGTAGTTTGGGTTGTTTCTAATATTGATGAGCCCTTAAATGTGGTTTCAGACTCCCTTTATGTTGTAGGGGTGGTTTCAAGAATAGAGGATGCAGTTATTAAGGAAGTTCAGAATAAGCGACTATATGAACTATTTTTACAGCTTAAGCGAGCCCTCAGAAATAGAACAGAACCTTATTCAATTATTCACATTAGAAGTCATAAGTTAGGTAGTGGTCTAGGGGAAGGCAATCAAAGAGCAGATCAATTGGTATCAGTTGCAGTACCAGTGTCACAATTTGCTTTAGCAAGAGAAGCTCATGCTACCTTCCATCAAAATGCCAGAGGCCTATTGAAACAATTTCAAATTTCCCAGGCAGATGCTTCTGCTATTGTCAGAAGTTGCCCAGTTTGTGCAAATCATAACAGTGGGGTAGGATTAGGAATTGGAGTTAATCCCAGAGGTTTATCGATAAATGAAATATGGCAAATGGATGTTACCCATGAGCCCACTTTGGGCCGGTTAAAATATATACATGTTACCATTGACACTTTTAGTAACTTTATTTGGGCAACTGCCCAAGCTGGAGAAAAAGGTATCCATGTAACCCGACATCTTACTGCATGCTTTGCAGTCATGGGAGTATGTGCCCAATTAAAAACAGACAATGGTCCTGCCTATCTAAGTCAAAAGGTTCAGCGTTTTTTACAACAGTGGGGTGTAAAACATATTACTGGCATTCCCCATAACCCACAAGGACAAGCAATAGTTGAGCGAGCCAATGGTACTTTAAAAACCTATCTTAAAAAATTTTCAGAGATTGTAGATGTCCAGGAAAGACTTTTAAAAACGTTATTTGTGTTAAATCATTTATGTATATTTGGAACCTTAGATTGCCCTGCTGCGGAAAAACACAAGTTTCGACATCCTGATTCTGAGACACGATTAGAAGAAACAATGTGGGTTAAATATAGATCTTTACGTACTGGAGAATGGAAAGGCCCCGCTAAGGTGCTTTATTTAGGAAGAGGGTATCTTTGTGTTTCAACCCCTACAGGTTCTGTGTGGATCCCTGCTCGCTGGACAAAACCAGCACCACCCCCACAAGCTGGAGAAAACGGTGGACCTGGAGGACTGTCTTCAGCTGCTGGAAGAGCCCTATCAAACCTTCCTGCGATGCGTCCTACCGACAGTTCATGAACATTTTTATGATCCTCTTACTGAATTAGTGCGAAAAGTATACTCTTTACGGGGACCAATCCCATCTATTCGTGGGTGTTGGGGATGTGGTGTTCGCTGGGGCTGTAGGGCCCAGGTATTGCTTTGCTGTGGAGGCTGTGGAAAACTAGGCTGGTACCCTCAGTTTATCTTTTATGAGCCATGCGCTTTGTGGTGTAAAACATGTCAAAATAATTGGTGGTCACAGGAACCAAACGTATCACAAGAAGACACTCTTGCTTTTGAGTGTTGGCACCTTAGACACATAACTGAAAGAGCTTTAGCTACAAAAAGGTCTCGCATAATAAGTTACCAATGCGGCCTAGGGATCCGGGCCCTTGGGGCCTAATAACCATTTTAGTATTAATGTTCTGGTGGTTATGTTGTGCTGCCATTTGGGCCCCCCCACAGCCCAAAGAAAATATCTGGGTCACAATTGCCAACAAAACGGGTCAAGATGCTATATGCTTAGCCTTATCTTCTCCAGGAAACCCTTTTTCTACCTGCTTGGTCGGCATTCCCTTAGAACACCTCCCATGTCCAATACACGTCTGCCAGTCAAATGACACCCGTCACTATGCAGACACATGGGATGTGTTCACACCCTGGTTCCCTATAGCATCCCTCGAACCACAGGAGTTGGAGATTTTAGGGTCGGTAAAAGCTGATTGGTGTATATTTTTTAATTGGACCAGTGCCTATCGAGCCGGACCTGGGAAAACGGGTGTCAATCTGTTGTACCCCATAGATGTTAACTCTAGCTTGCCAGTATACAGAAATCAGTCAGTGTGGTGTAACTATACTAGCACTAACATATCTCGTTCTTCTACCCACCCTCTAACCCTGCCCAATGGAGTGTTTTTAATATGTGGAGATCGGGCCTGGGCTGGAATTCCTTCAAAATTAGTTGGTGGACCATGTACCTTAGGTCGCTTAACATTGCTTTCTCCTAATACTTCTATGATTCTTCAAATTCACAAGCAACATTCCAGAGTGAGACGGGTAGCACATGCCTTCACCTCAAATTGTAACGATCAAGTGAATTTTTGGAATTTTGAGGAACGCTTTTTTGCCTCCTTTTTCGTGCCTGGGGTTGCTGCTGCTAAAGCCTTAGGTGACTTAAATAAATTAGGCTGTTGGTTAGCAAAGCAAACAAATGCCACCTCTGTAGCACTGTCACAATTCCTAATGGATGTAGACTCAGTAAGGCATGCTACGCTGCAAAATAGAGCTGCCATTGATTTTTTGTTGTTAGCACAAGGACATGGCTGTGAGGAATTTGAAGGTATGTGCTGTATGAACTTATCAGACCATTCTAACTCTATACATCAGCAGCTACAGACATTGTCTACTTTGACCAGCCACTTAAAGGTGAATTCTGGCTTTGGTTTTGATGACTGGCTTCGAAGCCTAGGATTAGGGCCCTGGCTCACTTCTTTGCTGCAACACTTAATTACTATTGCCTTGATAGTACTAACTCTTTTACTAATAGTTCCCTGTCTTTTTAAATGTTTGCAAAATGCTTTACTGCGAATAGTAGACTCAAAGTATACTACCTCTTTCTTAGTCCAAAAAGAAAACGGGGGAAATGTGAATGTGGAGAGTGTATACCAGGAATGGCTGCGGGATAAGGGACATGAGAAAATGTGAATGTGGAGAGTGTATACCAGGAATGGCTGCGGGATAAGGGACATGAGAAAATACCACTAGGTAAACTGTAAAAGAGTATACGTGACAGAGACAAAGACACAGAGACAAAGACACCCTGTCTCCAAACTGACTACGAAGCAGTCCTGAGAAAGTTAGCTAGCTGAAGCATGAGAAAGATTAGAATATCTGCGTTCGGATGCAGGATGCAGAAGAAACATTGTAGCTAACAGTCAGCAAGGATAGTATGCCTTTGTTTGTAGAAGCAAATACGCCTTTGTTCAAGAGTTCTTGTAGTTGTAAGCATAAAATAAGTAGGTCATGAAAAACTAGGCATAGGTAACTTCTAATCACTAACCAATAAAGGGTCACGCTTCACAATATGTAATCATAAGCCAATAAGGAGCTAAGTTTTGCAATATGTATGAGCTCATTAACGACTGTATAAATTTGATGCTATTATATCTAATAAACGAGACTTGTTGACCATGATAGCATGAGACTTGTCTCCCGCGGTCCTTTCCGACACTGCCTCTTTAGATGAAGGCTTCTTCAAAACCACAGTATCTCTAAATGCTATTTAATATTATCCAAAATCTTGATCATTACAATCACCTGTGACAGATCAAAGCAACACACTTCTGAGCCCTCGTGCTCAAGAACTGCAATCTCTGTGCATGCAAATGATACAGCACTTAAAGCCTTGAACACAGAGTTTAATTAGTTTGAGCTGTTTGCTTACACCAAAAGAAGGATTCTCCAACTGCTTATATCCAATGCATTTTTAAGAATGTAAGACTATTTAATTCTATTCCTGGGAGTACATAATGACGTTTCTCAGCTGACCTTGTACAATATGAATTTTTAACTTTATTTTTCATGCAGTTTTTAGGTTTTACTGTTGCTTGACATTAAGAGTCACACCAGAATATTACTTCACAAGTGACATAGCTACACCTAGAAATTCACTTCCTAATAGCATACAAATAAATTTTTGGGAAGCTATTTTCGTTTCAGTAATCAAAAGCAAAATGTTATTAAATGGTAAGGGAATAACATCCACATAGACTCAGAACACCTATAAATAAGAATACTGAGTATGTGTAAATGTACTTAAGCACAAAAGAATGAGCATTATCTGTTCATCATCCCAGATGTCTTTAAAAGATGGGTCTCATGAGAAAGGATTTGGTCCTGACCATGAAACTGCATAAGATGCAGAGCCATTCTTGGCACTCCATGTAGTAGGAATACTGTCAGTTTGGGTTGATCCCTATTTCACATCTGAGTTTTTCAGATGAAAATCTAAAAAGGTATCAATTTTTATCTTTTTTTTTTTCTTTCTAAATCTCTACAAGCAACTGACCTATTTCCATTCATAGGGATATATTTTGTATTCATGGCCATACACATGTAACAGACATAAATCAAAAAGAGATTAAATAGGTTATGAACAAATGGGGGTGGTGAGGGAGGAATGAGCAGTAATATACTTACAAGGTAGTGCTCTGTGATTTACTTCAAAAGAATAAAATGTGATATTCTGTCTTTGAATGCCTAATAAAAACAGGTATTTCAGACCTGCCAAGTAATTAATTTGTAGAATATGCTTCACAGATGAGCAAGTGAGACAGCTCCTCAACAACAGTGAAATATTAATACTTTTACATTTAAAATCCTGTACAGCTTCAAACTGTACTAAAGCAATTCCCAAAGTTCAGGAAAGCAATTTATGCTCTGTAACAGTAACATGGGCACCCCCAGCTAGCCCTGCAGAATACAGCAGAAAACTCATCTAAAACATGGCCGTCTGCAGCGAATGACTGGTTCTTCAGATTAAACTACACTGTACTTTGGAAATGGAATCCAATAGCTTGAGGTCAAAACATTTTGCCCCCACCTCACAATCTGTTTCATTTTAATTGATATCAAATAAAAAAACTTGTTCAGGTCTTTCTTCACAGAGTTGCTGGTTTAACTACATAACACTTACTTCTAAAGTGCTGGAGGAAGGCTCTCATGTCAGAATGGGTTCCATTTGGACAAAGAGTATAAAATGAAAACAGTTACAAGTAATAAAACCATGTTCAGTCCATGAAGCAATCCTTTCTACTGAGCAAATAAGGAGAGAGTGTTGCTGAAATTGATTCTTCACTGGTTTAACAGGTGATCCCGAAAGCACCATTATTTGTACCTAAGCCCCACAGTTCTACAGAACAAGAGAAAAGAAAATCTTGAAGACAACAGGGACATGCAGAAAAGATGTCACTAGATGACGAAATTGGAGATTCATTTGTAAGTTTGCAGATGTCTAGTGCACAGCAGATCATCTAGTGTTCTTCCTCTTTGAAGCTGATTTATGCAACAGACCTTCCCTTTTCTTTCTTCCTGTAAGAATGGTAGAAATATTGGTGTCAAAACTAGCTCAGAGCAACCAGAATTTCCATTTTGTATATTTTCCTGTACCACAGACATCAATACTGAAACTGAAAAACGGATGTTCCTATCCCCTTTAAACCACAGTTGTCTTCCAGTAGAGTTGAAGGGGATTTTGTTCATTTTGTTTTTTTTTAACATGTGAATGCCTAATTTGGAGTCCTAGCTCTTCATTTTCTTTCTAGAGGAGAACATTATGATCCTGGAAGCATTAGACATACACTGCCAATTAAACTCAACTAAGTTCTCCTTCCCCTTTGGGGGATTTTGTTCTCAGTGAGACTTATGTTCAAGAAAACAATTTATATTTCTCTCGTAGACTGCTTCTAATGATTTAGCCTCTTTCTGCATTAAACATAAGGCCTGTCATAGGGCCATAGTCCAAACGTGTGTTAGATCATTTATTCAGTGAGCAGTCATGAGTATCCAAATGTGATTCTTACCTACAGTAATTATAGAAGCTAGAATTAGGTCACAGTATTATTTACTGAATTCAAAATGACCTTCAATATCCAGAAGTTTTTTGTATTGCTCCAGTACTGATCTGTTGGATAGGAAGAGGAGTTTTAACATGTTAGTAAGAAAAGAACTGTGCTAATCTAATATTTAACTAAACAAAATCATGAAAGAAAATTCTCTGTATAGTTCAGCAGTACATAGAACCTACCAAATGAATAACAATTCAAACAAGTGCTTTGAATTTAACAAGAGATTTTTTTTTTTTTTCCAGTTAGAATCAAGAAGATAAGTGGTTTTCATTAAATCTTGCTAGAGGACAGTTATTTGAAATCTTACTGTTGAAATATGGATGTTTCTTGAAAATAAGAGCATCACAAGAACTGAAATTAAGAACATGGGAAAGCTTTGGCAAAGACAAAATATTTCACTCTGAGTGACAGAGTGACATCTAGGAACATGCAGTTTCTAGCTCCCCTGCAATAGTTTATTGTGCTCCTAATCAAACTGGGAATGCACCATGTGCCCCAGTACAAAATGTTCTAAATTAGAATGTGAATAGTGCAGAAAACTAATGAAATTATTTTCTTTTCAGAAAGTACATGAAAACAAACTTTGGATTTCATGCTGCGATTGGAGGACATAAACATTCAGAAAAAAAACAGGATTTTCTTCTTTGATTACAAATAGGCACTAGGAACCCAAAATGAGAAGACACCTATGCCAGCTCCACCCATACTTTCTTTCTGCTTTCAGGACCACATATGCCCTCCACAGAATCCAGGCCACAGCTAGCTACAATATGCATTTCATTCCTGGTGTCAGAGTGGCACAGCTTCTCAGTAGAAAGACAAACACAGTGTGTATCACCATCACACACGCTCAGCTTTTCCACTGTTAAGCATGATGAAAATAAAATGTCAACTGTTCAAAAGAACATGAAAGAAAGTGCAAAGGCAACAAATTTTTAAAAATTAAGCAGACCTTAGTCTTTATCTTTCATTTATAGGAACTCAACTCTGTTCTGGCAGACTGGTCAACATATAAGAAAATGCACAGGAAAACTGAAGAAATGACAGATACAGACACAGTTTCTCAAGTTCACAGCCACATTATCCTAATCATTTCTGCTTTGACCTTAGGCTAATCTATTTCCTTGACACAAGGATTTATTCACATTGCTTACTGGCAGTAACTTAATAATTGAAATGTATCACGGTTTTTTAATTCAAAGAAGTATGTGATTCCAGTCACATCCTTCAGATCCCAGTTCTCTTTAGAACCAGCGGACAAAACCAGTCACTGACCCAGTATTTGTTCAGATGCAGTCTGGTAAGCAGCCTGGTGGATGGTTCAGCCACAGCAATTACCCATCAATTAAGAATTCATTCCTGTTGATATAAGAACTTGGTTGTCTCATCTATTCTTCAATACATTTTTTTCCTCTACTTGCCATAGAATTTAAATTTTCATCCACAGAATTTTAATACTCATAGTCTTGGCAAATCTATTTGGAAAACATTAGTAAAATGGACCAAAAAATTGCCACGAGCGTTGGGTTGTTTTTTTTTTAAATAATCACTGCAACCAAAATGCACTAAGTGAGATCAGAAGACCAGTGGAGTGGGTGACCTGAATGGGTGTCAAAAAAATGAATCCCAAAGGACCTTTAAAACAATGACAGTCTTTGGATCAGACCTAGGTTGTGACAATCAATTACCAGAGCCATCAGTTTTAAATCTTTCACTAATATTTCATTCATATTAATTAAAAAAAAAAATAAATAAATCCCCCCAAATAGTTTAAGACTGAATTCCTATTTCATGTTTTTATCCTTGGAGCCCTAGGAATAACATCCCCTACAACCCCCAAAACAGAAATATTGTGATCTTGCAGGTGCATGGAAACTTGGTTTAACGTCATTAGAGATAACTGAGGATGCAAGGAAAATGTTTTTCTAAAACCAGAAGAGTGAAGCGACTGTTTAAAAAAAAGCACATGTGCAATAACCACAGAGTAACACTGCAGATGGCCACAACACTGTTTATGTGAAATCTGATTATTTATCTCATTTTTGGCAGAGCGTATAAAGAAGCTTATTTTCTTCCCTACATGTGTAATGCCTTTACCAGATACAATGAGGAGCTCAACAAACATATGCTTCCTATGTTTCATCTAATACAATCCACTGTCCCATGAGATAAGGTCCTATCAGGAAACCAAAGTCAAGAAACACTTGGTTGGAGAATCTCATACAAAATACAGGTGTTCCAGTTGAACAATGCTCCTTCAGTCTGCAGGCTTCTGAAAGAAACCGCAGAAGCACTCAGCACAGTATGGGGGTTATTAAGACAACATCAGCTGCAACAGAATTTCCAGACAAACATTTGCTATGACTTAAATGTTTGAAATTATTTTCCTCATTTTTTCCAAACTAATTCATTATGATAGACAGTAGTAAAACGAGCTACTCTGTTACTGTTCTCTGTTACCTCTTCTTGGAAAATGGTGTATGACAGTGTGTAGTTATTAAAAAAAAAGTGGAGAATATGGAAAGTTATATTATCTGCTTCTATTAACTATTTTACGAATTATAGTATGTGCAAGTAGACTGGTAAAAATTACTAAAGTTCCTAATTTCTTGTAAGGCTCACACTTTGTTCAAGAAAATTACAAAGTATTACCTAAAAGGAAAGCTAGGTTGCTTTTAATTTTTGTTATTTTTGTTTCTTGTTGATATTCTAAGGTTTTTACCAGAAAAATGGAAAAACTGTCTTGGACTAAAAAAACAATACACAGTGAGTCAAAAGCTAGAAGCATAGAAGGTAATTAAAAAGTTGAAGAAAATTACTTCTTCCTAAAATCTACAGCTCAGAGAAAAGCTGAGCCCTGAGAAGAAACACCACCACATAAGCAGCAGGAGAGAAAGTGTAAACACTCAAATCAGCATTCCCTGTTTTGAAGCATGCAGAGCAAGAATAATTTGCCTACTCCAGTGACAGAGTAAACTGCTCCTAAACATATAGTTTTGTAGCTTAAAACCTAGGGTTGAAGCTTTGTTAGAGCATCTTGCCTCTGACCAGATTTGCTGTAGGCAGGCTCTGAATCCTGAGATATGATATTGATTATGCTGCAGTGAGACAGAATGGCAGCGTAAGGGCAGTTTCTCACACATTGCAGAGACCTGCACATCATTACAAGAGATTAACAATAACAACTGAAGAAAAATAAAAATATTTTTTTCTTGTGTCACTACTTCCCCCATGGCTGCAACAGAATAGGCTGCATCAGAACAGAATACATGGCTATTTGTGATGAGTAACAGAGCAAAACACAATACTTCTTACACATTCTGCCACCCTCCAGAGAGCCCAGATGCCGTCTGTCAAGCTAGCTAGAATAAAACCTTCTAATGCAACTTCCTCTTACAAGAGAGCTAATGTGTTCTTTGAAAAAATTCATCTCTCATGGGACCTCTGCTTTTAGAGGGCTCTTGGTATTTGTTTCAGTACTCATTCCCCTGGTAGTCTGCAGATCTTATTTTATTTCACCTTACATGCAGATCCTTCAGAAGGATCCTTCAGAATGCCCTGCAGCTTTCTTTTTATGGTACAGCTGTGCAAGAAGCAAAAGGATCTCACTTGCCTGCACAGCAGCTTCACTTGCTTCTCAGTACATGAAAAGGTGCTTGTGACTATACACTGTTGGTTGAAATGGTGAGAACACTCTCATACTAGTTAATTCAGCTGGGAAAGTCAGAAGAATGTAATGGCTTCAAATTTAATGTAAATTTAGCATGAAAATGTCAAGGCTTTTTTTGCATTATGGAACTCACCTCAAACATACATGAGAGCAGACCTCTCATGTCTGCTGTGTCATGTCTCTGTTAGAGGCAGGAGGGTTTTTCAAGATGACAAAATCTCAAGATGGAAGATGAACAGCAGGAACCCATTCTAGACAAATCTCTAACTTGTTTCCCCACCCTGCTACTTGGATAAGCCATCCTAACCAAGGTGCTAGGAACTACTTCCACCAGCTTTACTGATTTTCCTGTGGGATTTTTAGAGCTTGAATGCTGTAAGGTCATATGCTGTAAATTATCAGCAAGTCTTGCTCTTTCTAAATGCATCATCAGTGATAGATACAGAACAGAGGTCTCCATCAGTAAGTGTTTAAAAATCCCAACCCACCGAACCAAAGATACTCCCTAAACACAAAACCTGTACAACTCAGGCCCTTGTAGTAGGGTCATATTCAGGACCTTACATTTGAGGAGTGGAACCTCTTATCCTTTAAGGAGAAGCCTCAAAATCATCCCTAGTTTGACCACTACAGAACAAGAAGCAACTCATTTTAGCAGTGCCATATTTTAAATAACAAGACCCACAGTCATAAAGGAGGAGCACGAAAAATTTGAAGTTATTATTTGAAACTGATAGAAATTGGTCTTGTGAGAGGCTCCTCAGATGGTGAAAAATACCAAAAAAGTGACAGGAGCAGATGGTATTTAAGACAACTTAAGCAAAGAATTAGCACATGCACCAGGTCTATTAATATTAATGAATATAGTGTTATTTCTGAAAAATACAATTTTTCTGCTAAATAACATGATGAAATAATTTTCCTTTTTTTTTTTTTAATCATTTAGCTTCTGCTCACTTTCTTGACTGTTCTCATAAAGTCAAATATCTGTGACAGAGGAAGGATAAACTGGACTTCACGTGATATTCCTGAATCTGATTAGGGAACATATAACCATAAAACTTTGCTAGTAATTTCACTTGTACAGTGCTTCACATTCCAAACAGCAGGTTTTAAACTGTAGCTTAAATGAGCCACACAAGTCCATAGGCTTGATTTAATAGCACTACCAATATTTTAACTCAAAGTTTAATTTCTGTTTGTATCAGTATTTGCTCTTCTTTCTGTGTCTAAATGTCAGCTATGATGTGGCAAAGGCTGCTGATCCTGAAGCATCTACGTAGCAATCTCAACAACAAAGTGACTGGCTTTATCTGCACTAGCAAGTAGCACAGTGGAGTATGAACAGACCTGAAGGGTGAAACATCAGTGCAGAAGACGTGGTATGCATGCTGTAGGCATTTTTGGGAAGTGGTACTTAAAAATTATTTTAGAATAACTCCAGTCAGATCCCACGAACTGCACATCAGATCACACCCCTGGTTTAGTACAACCTGAAAGGAATCCAGCTAATGCACTCTGGAATAAAAATAAAATAAAATAAAATAAAATAAAATAAAATAAAATAAAATAAAATAAAATAAAATAAAATAAAATAAAATAAAATAAAATAAAATAAAATAAAATAAAATAAAATAAAATAAAATAAAATAAAATAAAATAAAATAAATTCAAAAATCGACAAGTGAGAAAATCAAGATGTGCTCAAAACACAATTTTGACCAGATGTCAAATGCAAGCAGAGATGAACCCTGAATTTGGGGACAAAAAGTCTTCATCTGGTCCTCAGGTAGCTGAAAAATCTATAGCTCATAAAATTCCAATGAAAGGCTTCACAGATCTACATCTTAAACTAAAATCTCTGGATATGATTAAAAACCCTTGCAATGGATATGAACCATAGAACCATAGATTACTTTGGGTTGGAAGGGACCTTTAAAAGTCATCTAGTCCAACCCCCTTGCAGTGAGCAGGGACATCTTCAACTAGATCAGGTTGCTCAGAGCCTTGTCCAGCCTGACCTTGAGTATTTCCAGGGATGGGGGTAGATATGGAACAGTGTCATCAGAATAAATACTTACCATTAATTGATCACTAAGTGAAATGCTGCATATTGAATAAAAATAATCATCCAAAGAAGATGCACAACTCAGACTCTACAGAACAACTGTCCTATTGAAAGACCGTAGGGGAAACATGGTGCTTGCACCTTCCCAGCACCATCATTCAAAGAACCAGCAAGAGATCCTGCCCTACAGAAGCAGTATGGGACCAGTGCAGGCAGGGACCTTTGGATTCTCTCTGGCCTGTGCAGCCTGCCTGCTTGTTTCAAATCCCTCTTCCATGTCTTCTACAGATAGAGAGATGGCTAAGAAATAATGTTTAAAACTTTACAAAATAATTCTGCATTTTTATTCTACCCCATTACTTACTCTGTGCACTAAACCCTCCCACTGCCATAGAATTTAAAATTTCAGTCTTCCACATTTCCAATTTACATCTCGGTTCTCCACACATTTCAGGTCATTTTAGATTCTACACTGCAGGGCTCGCAAACAGCTGAGTATCCAGCATAGGATTGACTCTGAACACCTATTTTGAGACAAGAATTTTGTGAGCTCTATGACATTTGCTCCATTTGAAGACAACCTTGAGCATTAACAAAAATACTCCAAAGAAGGAGATTGCACAATTAAAGAAATAAACGCTAAGATTTTTTCAGGTAAGAAAGGCCACAGGAACAATCTTGCTTAGGGCTGTGTGTGACTATTAATGAGTTTTCAGTGTGTATACATGCTCCTCAGAGAACTTTTCATAAGCTGTTCCCCAGATGGGGGATGCTTGACAGTGCAGCTCCACAGGGAGCCTCTATAAATACTCCAAGGCCAAAAGAAACTGTGAGGAGGAATAGCTTGCCCTTCATATAATTTACATGCTCAAAGTCACAAAACACTGCATCTATCAGTAGGGCTCATGGCCTTAACTTATGATTTCCTGTGCAGCAAGGGAATAGCATCTCTTTTCTTGAATCTGAATCAAGGAAAATAAAAACAAAATGTAAGATAATTTATAGTACGCCTGCACAACTCAAGGGCACAGAGAACTACCACAGCTAGCCCTGCTTATACTACCTCAGTTATCATCAGTAGTGCAGTTGTCCTAAGTTGGCTCATAACCTAGACACACTGCTGCCAATTGCTCAGCTGGTTGGTTATCTCTACATTAAACAGCCAGGTAGTTGTTTCAACAACGCAGAGCTATACCAAGCCCATAATAGCTAATGAAAACATCCCTGTGTTTCTCAGTGGGCTTTGGCTCAAACTCACTGCTGAAAAGTAAATGAAACACTAACTTCTTGTCACTGGAATTTGTCAACAAATGAATGGAGACAATGGGCTCAGATTCTAAATAACCACTAGAAGCATCAGAATCAATCAATGTCTAAGAAAACAGAAATAGGTTAATCCTAAAAAGGCTGTGGGGATGCTACCAGATTTCTTGTATTTCTTCTCTATACGTTTTCTGTCACACATGAAAGGAAAATTTATCTGTGTAACAGTACCGCCTTTTAATTTTTAGAAGTTTAAATCAGGAAACATTAATACATAATTAATGATACATTTTTATTTATTTATGCAGCCATGAACCAAAAAGAAACATGTAGAAATCTATGGTTGAGTCTCAGGGCTAGCTTTTGCCTTCCCAAATTTTCTAAGAGACTGAAGTCTTACAGCAGAAATTTGATAGCTGTTGCTTCTGGTACAGGCATCGAGCACAATGGGTCTACATCTCATCCACACTACAGACCTTTTAGTACTCCTGGGACCTTATTTGAGCATTAAAAAACCTTTTGGAAATAAACCAGACCAAATAAACTACTAAAAGCCAGACAAAGTATGTGTAGCCTCTACAGTAATGCTAAACATAGAGTAACTTAACTATGTCTAAAAATGGACCTTTAATTGCACAAAGTGTTTCCTGTACAGACAAGATTTTTTCCAAGTAATACAATGTATTACAAGAATTACATAATAATAATAATAATAATAATAATAATAATAATAATAATAATAATAATAATAGCAGCAACTCACACTGGAAGTTATTTTAAACAGGCAGGCAACTGTCAGCTTTAAACTAAATTTAAGATTGAGACTACAGAAGGAAATCACAAGGAACACATGATATGAATTTACGTGCTTAACTCTTATAGGCTATTTTAAATCCTAGTGTAAAACGAGAATATCATAGTATAAGCCTGTTTTATTGCTTATAGAAACATGGTTGCATGTAATTGGTCACTGTATAGAATTTTGTATTGAGAAAATACAATTGTGGATATGAGAAGAGGAAAAAAAGAATTTGCTGTGACTGTTTTATGTGACTTAAGGGGAATAAATTCCACTACAGTCAGTTTTACCCTTTAATGTCTTTTTTTTTAATGAGCAATTAAAAATTACTAACTCAAACAATGCTACATGACAGGATCCTAAATCAAATTTACTAGACAAAGAGAGGTACCAGTGGACAGTAACAGTATTCACAGGACCAGCATTTGACAGCATTCATCAGTTCACCTGGAATAAAAAATCAGAATTTCTTTCTTATGTGTTATTTTTTTTTTCTGGAGCTGAATGAGAGGAAGAAGCCTACGCACAGGAAGGAACATGGCCAGACATTGGCTCAGGTACAGCTTGAAGATATTTCAGTACTGTCTTCCATTAGACTCATTTAACTACCTTCTACAAACAGTATTAAGAAGAAAAAAGAAAAAAAAAAAAACAAACCACAGACCCCTGACTGTGGTTGTCAGTGAGACTGCAACCCAAATGAATTCCTGATGCAGCACAATTGATATCAGCATAGTTCTGTCTGGTGTATTGCGCTTCCATAGCTAGCTTTTTTCTTCTATAGTTTACCAGCAGTGTACAGGCTTTAAATACAAAGAACACTTAACGCTTGCATCAGTTCCACTGAAGGCCGTGGAATTAGGCCTATATTTAAAGTAGAGTGTACACTCAGATACAATGATGAAATGTGACCTAAATCACATTACTGCAGTGATTGGACCAGTATCTGAAAAGTCTTCAACTAATGCGCATCTAGGCAAAACAGAAACAAAGTAGGCGACCACCCCCATCTCTGGGAATTTACAGGAAGGACAAAGGACAGAACAGGCTTTCCCTAGCACAAACACAGAATGCCCTTGGCCATTGAAATCCAGAGTCTCCAGCTGTCTCCTAAAATTCTACTCACAATTTCATTGTAAAAAATGGATCAGGAAATTACTCTTTCTTTCTAAAGCAACTGTGACATTTATATGGGACATGAGAAGCCTGTCTTCCAGTCCATGCTGCAAGGACTTTTTCAGCATTTTATACTATGCCTCAACCATGAAAAACATACAACAAGTCTCGAGCATGGACGGCAGCACTCCTCTTCCCTCTTCCAGTGGCCAGCCTTTATCATCGTATCTTATTGAGCTATGATCACAGTTTTTTCTTTCCTCAAAGCCTAATGAGTTATTTCTTTATACTCTTGATAAGAGCTGCTGGAGGCTTTCACTCCAGAAAAGTTTTTGTGCAAGGTGCTCCATGTAAAATAAAATGGCAGTCACCATTGCACTTTGGCTTGAGACAGTTCCTGAAAGTGCACACTGAGGTACGTGTAAAGTAAAGCAAGAATGCCCAGCTTCTGGATCTTAACTGTGAGTGTGACCTGATTATAATATCAAAACTGAGGGATTTTAGAGCATGAAGAAAAGCAAAGATTTAAGGACTTAAAAGTGGTAGGCGTATGAGATATAAGCAGGCAAGAGGAGCATCGAAGTCATTTTATAAAATCTAATCCACTATGCATGCAAAATGGATAAAAAATTGGACAGTTCCTCCAGTTGCAAGGTAGGTGCAGGCAGCATCAAATACGGCAGTCAGTATGACATAGAAAAACCAGTTGCAGAGTAGTTCCCCTTACCATTTCACGCTGGGCCTCAAACTGCATCTATGAATAAAAGCATCAGTTTTGAGGGTCATTTGTAAGTACAGACAAAGTGTTGTGGCAACAGGATTGGATTGTGACCACTGGTCTTTCACATCTGCTTTAAACATATATATTTACTGGTCTGTTCACTTGGATAAATTCAAGCTAGCTACTAAAGATATTATTTTAAAAATAAAAAACCAGTCTCAACTATTCTAGTCCAATAAAACAGCTTTTACTGTTTAGAGCTAATTAAAGAAATGCCAAGTCTTACTTTCATATTGAATCTAATTCTTTGGCATGCTCATCTGACTTGAGGATCACCTGAACTCTACTATAGCTATACCAATTTGAATAGAAGCTTCTTGCCCCAACATGATTTTTTAATAACTTTACTGGGACAAAAGATCTCCAAATTCACCAAATAAATAAAAAGAAGGATTCTAATTACCCAATCAAAGAAAGTATACTGACAACATCCTCTGACTTAAGAAACACAAACTTCATTTGGAAAGAACATTTTCTTTTATGCTTGGGAGGTAAGAACATCCTAAATTATCAATAACATAGAATAATTCTTTCAAATATTTACTTTTTCCAACAATGTCAATGTTAACTGGATGAACCCCTGCTGAACCTAGTACAGGCTATCAAAATATAAGGAGGTTAGAACAGCATTCTTTTTTTAGTCATGCTTCTTCTTCGCAAGCATTAAATTTTTCTCAGGAAAAGAATCTTCTTGTCTTTCATCAAGCTCTAAGGTTCTCAGTTTCTCATACCCAAGATTATAAATAATCTCTGTAATATATCAACAGTCAAATACCCCTACATTTTTTTGGGAAGTGTTCTTCCATTTTCCATGTCAGCATATATTCTCTTACTTTTCTTACACTGGACAGACTTAAGATATTTTTATACTTTCTCCTATTAGGACAGTAATTGACTGTCTTCTAATAAAAGGTGACTACAAAAGCCATGAGGGAAAAGGAAGGTGTGTGAAATTCAGAAGCTGTTTGTATGCATTTCTTGCTAAATGCAGAAAATGAATCATGGAGAAAAACCATGATGGCACAAAAAGACTCAATTTACTTTATGTGTGGCTAACTTCTGTAACAGACTGACTGAATCAATTGCTCATTTTTTGAAAATGTTGATTGTTTCCTCTAACTAAATATTCAGCTGGTGTAGTGGCATCTTATCTGGCTTTACTTATTTTAAAATTAAGTCTAACTTGGTGTTTTCCAAAGCTCAACTACTATCCCTCAAAGCTAATCAGAAAGAAATAAGAAAGTCAACAATGAAAAAAAAGGTGATTATTATACAACCTTCAAGACAGGAAAAGCTAATCATCATTCTGAGAAGAAAAAAACTGTATTTTCCTACTTTTCTCTTCCCAGTTTTCCATTCATGCATACTCTCTGCATTTTTCCAAGTCAACCACTCTGCTTTGATAGCAAGGAACATCGATCACCGAAGTAGCATCAGTAAAACTGTTACAATAAGTTGAATTTACTATAATACACAAAATATCTCACCAGAATTAGGTTCCATTTTGCTGTGATACAAGCAAGGACAGAACAATAATCATAACCTTGCTCCCTCAAGGAATTGAGATCTTTTTTCTAGCATAGCAGGAACTCCACTACTCATTACATAGTTTTTATTATAAGACTGTCATATTCTCTTATACAAATCCTTTAAACCAGAGACTATGAACAATGTGGACTCGTGTTACTCTTGTTCTAATCTTGTTTCCATCTCAACAGATGAAAAAACAGCCAGAAGACTCTTCTCACAGTACAATAAATTTAGGGAGATTGAATAGGTAGGAAGAGCTAGCTCTAAGACTTAATTATCTTTAAAGAGACAGTGGAGCTAATACAAAGCTTATCCAGAGATGTAACTTATCCAAGGGGAAGTCTTTCAAAAGACAGGAAAAGAGCTATGTTACATCTATCCTACTGACTCTAGTATATCCTACAGACAGCCATACTCATTATAACTTTTTTTTAAATGTTTTTTATACCAAGTCTGTCAATTACCACAGTGCAAAGGAAAGGTAAGAAATTAAGTGAAATACCAATAACTTCTTAGAGTAAAAGATGAATTACACATATTTCTTATTTTTACACACAGAAAGCAAAAGCTCAGTCAGATTACCAACTGAAATTTTTCTAAATATGAAACTTGCAGACTGATTATCAGTATTCATCACAGAAACAGAAGGATACAAAAAGCAAAATTCTGCAAATTCTGTTCCACATTGAATACTATTTAATACATTCATTAATTATACAAACAGAACAAAGAGTATGCTTATTACAGTGGCATAGCATGGCAAACAGGATTAGAACTCTGCTAGCAGCTAGAGAAGTCTGAAAAGCAGAGCTTGAAATCCAGTGAATTTCAAAACTTACACCAAAAATAATTAGCTTCACAAACACAGGAAGGGGAGCAATAATTATTGACTAGCAGTTCTGTAGAAATCATATATGAGCTATAATGGACCTCAAATTATGAGTTCTCATGAGATGTAGTTACAAAAAGGGTGATAATCATTCCGTGGCATCTAATCAGAGGTGCAGTGTGTCCAGCTTTTAGGTGTCAGTAATTCATACTAGAACTTTTATCAATAGCTGCACATTAGAAACAGTAAAAACTGGAAAGACTGTAAACGATTGTTCAAGACGAGATCTGAGCAATAGTTTAGTTTTAACACTGCACTTTTAAAAAGATCTAGGTTTCAGAGGGCAAGAGAAATGATTAGAAGTCCAGATAATGCCAAGTAGAACTCAAGATGTTCTGTTCAGACCATCTTCAGATACCTGCAAGGGTACTAAAAAAGAAAGGGAATTTTCCAATAGCTTTTTTACATTACCCACTCAGTTAGGACAATGATTTGAGAAAATCAATAAACAAACAAACAAACAAAACCTATAAAAGAACAAAAGAAAACACACATCAATAAAAAACTAAGTGACAATATTTCACAAACTTTGTTATTATATCACTTAAGAAAATGTTTAAGTAATTAAAAGCAAAATCTTAGGCAAATCAAATAAGACTAAGGTTTTTAAACTTTGGATTAAAATTTTAGTCAAAATTTATGCAAGTCAGAACAGTTTTCTGGACACTGAAAACAAGTTTGGTAAAGATATATTGTTTTGTCAGTGTTAATGATAAGTTTCCCAAACCATAGGTCTAGCTACTTGCTACTTTAGAGCAGACCTGCTATAAAGGATATGCTTTTGATGCCCTATTGAAAAGATAATCAGATATCACCTTGTTCTTGTGTACTTTTCTTTATTTCTGTGTGTTTTAACAAGCAGAAAAGAAAGTGGCTACAATTTGGCAGCAAAACTTTCTGAAGATTTCAGCTGTGGTTTCCTGTATCTGGTGGAAAGATCACAGAATCACAGAATCACAGAATATTAGGGATTGGAAGGGACCTCGAAAGATCATCTAGTCCAACCCCCCTGCGAGAGCAGGAACACCTAGATGAGTTCACACAGGAAGGCATCCAGGTGGGTCTTGAATGTCTCCAGAGAAGGAGACTCCACAACCTCCCTGGGCAGCCTGTTCCAGTGCTCTGTCACCCTTACTGTAAAAAAGTTTAAGCAGAACCTCCAGTATTCCAGCTTGCACCCACTGCCCCTTGTCCTATCATTGGTTGTCACCAAGAAGAGTCTAGCTCCATCCTTGTGACACTCACCCTTTATATATTTATAAACATTAATGAGGTGCTCCCAATTAACAACATTAATTGTGCTCCCAGTGTCTCATGTGGGCACTAAAAGTGAATGGGAAATTTTTGTTTATAACCTCTTTGTAACTCCTTTACTGGATACAAAATGGAGCCAATACCTTTCTGTGCTTGACTTCATAGGGAATTCTCACTTGCTTTAAGTACTTAATGATTTGGAACTATTTAAATATAAAATACAATTACAGAAAATACTTACAAAAGAACACCAAAAAAATAGGCAGGAAATCAGTTATTTTGTGTTCAAGACAGAGTGCAAATGGAAAGCAGTAAGTAAGACAAAAGACCACATGTGAGGATTAAAAGAAGCCTGGAAAAATCTTACACTTTTGTAACACCCTGTAATAAAAACCAAACATGATGTGACTGAGAAACTAAAGATTGTATTGCAAACAGATGAAAGTGGTTAATGCATAGACTTTTTCTGAAGATCTTAATTCTGAAGCTTTTAAATGCTCCAGGTTGTGGTGTTAAGCATTCTACACTTGAGGGGTGGGGGAAAGTGTTGATGGAAGTTATACTGGTAAAAATGGAGAAACTAAAACAAAGACTACAGAGTGATTTTACAACTTTTGTGTTATACTGTACATGAAAACTTCACTTGAAAATTTCTAAAATACATAAGAGGAACTCATAGCAAGCCTTTACTAGATTAGGCTGATACAGATGTTTTGAAGATTCGTATTTGTACCTTCTTTTGTTTCTTTACTGTAATCGGGCATCACATACAATTTAGTGACTCTAGTAAAAACTTGGATTTGGCACATTCCCCTTTAGAAGGGATGTGATTTTCAAGACGGATTTATTTACAGTAGAGGGAAAGATTAATCTGCATACAATTAATTCACCTATTAACTCCTTTATCCACAATTTCTGAATTAAACAAAAAAATACTAAAAATAGCTGTGAACTCAATCACTCTGAATTTAGCTATTTGTGATCTGAAATACCCAGAGCACATACACAAAAAGCTAAACTGAATAATCTGTTATTACTTCTCTTTCCTTTTTCTGCCACCCATCTGAAAATGATAAATACTTGTTTTTTACCTAAATTAAGCTAACAGGATGTTGAACTTAAACCACCTCAGTGGATGGTGATCTCTCTGTTCTATTACTCGATATATTCAATATTCTAATGATAAACTCTACAATGCCTCATACTGATAGCACTTCAAAGAATGTTTCATCAATCAAAATGCAATCATTTAACTGTTATTTTTATTCTCCTCTTTGAGCCAGTATCTTTAAGCTAATGTCTGTTAATAATTTGCAGACATCTCAGCCACACTGAAACCATACATGGATGAAACAGGCAAGTATTATGAACCTACTGAACTGTGGAAATGACATGAAGTGGCTGCTTCACTAATGCTTTCAAACGATATTATATTGTCGTCATCATCATCACTTCACAGAATCACAGAATGTTAGGGATTGGAAGGGACCTCAAAAGATCACCTGGTCCAATCCCCAAAACAATTGATTTATATGATATATTCTAACAGCAGATTAAAATGCTTCTATCAGTATATCCTTGAAAATTTAATCCAGTTGATAAAGTGAGCAACAAATACTCAAGATTAAGCAGTTTTAGCCTTTAATCTTCAGTGCTTCATTGCATGGCCTTGAACAAAGCGTGATCTTTAAAACTGACCAAGTAATTTAACTTATCTTGCAGATTTTAACTATGAATAATTTCATAATTCATGTGTTCTGCAAAATTCAAAACATATGTAACATTTTGATACTGAGCATAGAGAAGTTGAATGTACTTACATATTCTGGGCATCTCACAATCCAGACCTTCTCTAAAATACATTTGAAAGAAGATATTTACATGTAACAATTCTAACATAAGATTATTTTTGAATAGTGCAGATCATAAGCCAAGGAGACAGTTTTTCCTCATTCAATATAGGATTTCTTCAGACTCCTAAAATATAACTAGCAGATCTCCCATTTTAATAACATAATGGGAAGTGGTGCAAGTCTGCCTTCACTTCAGCAAGAGTCATGGTGACATGATGTGAAAACTTTGTGTAAGGGTGTCAGATCATTTTGTGCAACTTATCTGCCCTACATTCTTTGTACAGTGCAATAAAGCTTAAACCAGAGTCTATCCCTCCCATTTATTCTCATATAATAGATTTTTGGAAGATCCTTATTTCTTCCACTCCAAGCCTAGTCTGACAGAACCAGTATTCTCAAAGTGGTGCCTTGCACTTTTTTAATGTTTCCCAAATTTCACATTGCAACTAACAACAGCAATTTCATGCACATATAAATTCCTAATTTTGTTCTTTATGGTATTTATGCAGTGTTTGGATTTCAGTAGTTACCGAGGAAGAGATTACTTCTGTAACATTACCAGATGCATGCATGATTACTACTGTTCCTTTAGTTGCATCTTACAAAACATGGTAAAATTCTGGCTTACAAAAAAACAACTGAAGAAGTTTGAGGCAGACAGGGGAGTTACTTTAAATAGTAATTACACAAATAACACTTCTCTTCCACCTTTTACATATGAAACAACCAACAGCCAAATTATGCAACCAATCAAAAAATAGTTAAACAATACATTTCTGCATCAGTTAAGTAGGTAGAGTGAGAATAATGAAGGGAGAGAGGCCATGTATACTTTCAGTGTGATAACTGTATAACCACAGGAAACAACTGAAAGGAAAATAGGTTGGGAAGAGTCCAATTAAAAGGTTAAAAGTACTCTGACCCATAACCAAATCAAAGAATCACAGAATATCCTGAGTCGGAAAGTACCCACAAGGATCATCAAGTCCGGCTCCTGACTCAGGGCAATATAAAAGTTAAAGCACATACTGAAGAGTGTTGTCTGAACGCTTCTTGAACACTAACAGGCTGGGGACCATGACCATTTTCCCAGGGAGCTTGTTCCAGTGCTTGGCCACACTCTCAGTTAAGAATTTTTTCCTAATATCCAGTCTGAACTTCCCCTGATGCAGCTTTCAGCCCTTCCCTCACTTCCTAATCCACTCACTCGCATCCTAAACAAAGGAACAGGCAGTTTTCCAGGGTACATTTGGGTGAGAAGGTAGTGCCATTCATTCTCACAGCAAATGAGTACTCTCATCCCAGAGCCACAGATAGTTTTGCAAGTATTTTAATTAAGCAGCAAATGCCTCACTTGAACTTGAATAACTAGTTCAAAAAATAAATTGGAATAAATGAAGAAGATGGACTGAAAAATACAGCAGTCTCTCCAGTGTTAGAAAAAAATACTTAAGAAGAACATAGAAAGATCACAGAAATCTCTCTGTCTAGTTTACTGCATCATGTATTTCACAGAAGACCACAGATACCCTTCTTAAAACTACCTATCTGCCTTACTGAACATAAACAAGGGAATTCAGGAAAAAAAAAATATTGAATTTTGTCTTACAGAAAAAAACAAAAAACACACAACATGTTATTGTTATAAAATACAGATCCCACTGAGTTAATCTAACTCAAATACCTACTTGCATAAATACACTTGCATTTCAGGAGCAATTTTCCTATATATCAGGAGAAGAAGAGAGACGTCAGAATAATAAATAACTCATAGTAAATTGCTAAACAACAGCTGAATGGCAGATTCACCATCTTCCAGTTGCAATACAAATAACCAGTATTTGTATAAAAGCTCTAAGTTGGAGTAAATTCAACTTAGGCTCCTGCTTACAAGAACTTCTTTTGGCACAATAGGATTATTTTGCAGTAAGACAAGCAGCAGGTCAAATCCCATAAAAGCACAGTCATAATAGATATCTACAACAGAGACAATAGCTTAATTCAGCTTCCTTTGGCCCCTATTATTCACCAATCATGATCATCTCTCCTACTGGAATTTTGTGTTGTACAAATTTCATGGGAAGCAAATGCAACTCACTTTAAACTATTTTGACAGCTTACTTGAAAACAAAACAAAAAAAAAGACTTTTTCAAAAGCTCTAAGGTTCTAAAGATAGCACTTTCCAATTCATACATGCTTCACTTAGAAAAATAAAATCCTAAATTCATATCAGAATTTCATGAACAAAAATAGACTGGCGGAATTTTATCTGCCTTGAAATTTTTTCAGTATCGTTTTTTCTTAAGAATATTGGAAAAACTTTGCAGAATTGAACATTCCTTAAAAATTACATTCTGATGATACAAATTATTACCAAGTCTTTTTTAAAATGTTTTCACCAAAACCTCTGAATGAGCAATGAGATTATTTTTGAAAGTAAATCAAGAATATATCTAATACAGAGTAAAAAACACTTCAGAAGATTAAAGAATCCCATAAAGACAGACTAAGAAATTATTAAGTTAGGACAAAAAAACCCTCTCAGAATTATCTCTTGGTTCTCTCCTCAGAACTAATGTATTTTCCATTAATTGCTGTAGACGATGCCAAAATTAGATGATGGACTAATGTAAAGAGTTCTAGACTTTAAGGCACAGAAAACTCATTTCCATCTAGTTTGGTCATGTACAACGGCTAGGCTAAAGATTTTCACAAAGATATGCCTGTATTATTATCTGAGGTAGGAAAACGTTTCCACGAAAGACATACAATCATGACTAGTCTCTTGCCTTGCCCCAAAACATTCAATATTAGGACCTGGTCAGATCTGGGGCAAACCTTTTTTCATACAATTATATTTGGTCTGCTGAACTAATTCTTATAGAAATAATTTTGCTTTGACATTTTATTAATTCTTTTACTTCAAAAAGCTGTATTTGAAGTATGCAAAATAATAAAAAAACAAAAAATATTTTAGCCTAAGATATGTGTGATTTTTTTAATGTGGAAAAAAGTCATGAAAAAAATTAAGTTCATGCAAAAAAAGGCAAATTATCAATTATTCACAAAATTTTAGTCAAAAACCTTCTCAACATGTCATTATTAGAATTAAGACAACATCGTTTCCCAAAAAACATGCTAATGCCAGTGCAGTAACAGCTGCCTACTCTCATTTGAGTTTTCTCTCAAGTACTGCAGAATCATGATTGTTCTTGTAGCCAACAATCTGCATTACGGACTGATGGCTACACACAGCACTTCAATTCTCTGCTTTATGACAAATTCTTCAGAATTCAGTTCTCTGAATGGGTATGCGTAGTATGTATGTACATATGATTTATGCCCTTTGTTCATAAATGTCTATCCTAGTGAAATGAGACTGCTACCATGAAACCTATAGTGTGCTGTAAAACTTCATCAGATTTTGTTTATTTTAATGGTTGCTTAACCAATGTGTATGACATCTATAACACTTACTAGCAACAAATTCAGGTTTCCTTGCAGATATGTTATAATGATGATAAACAGCCTCAGGACAAGAAAAATCTTCTGGGCCTGGTTATAACCCCATTACCTGATTTTCTGTTTACAGTTTCTGTGGGCTACCTGTTATCATTAAATTTGTGATACACTGGTCTTTTCAAAAAACTAATTTTAATGAGGTTAAATTGATTAAAGTAAGCTAAATAATTTAGAGCACTAAATATGTCAACTTCATTAAAATGCATAACCTAACAAACATTTTATTACAGTTGTTTCATGAAACTATTTTCCAGCATTGGATTTCTTGTTAGCTAATTTCTTGTTAACTAATCCCAAAAGTATCATGCATCTTGATTACCTCCAGTTATAAATCCTCTCCGGGATTTTTCTTTGGATTACTGTAATGCTAATCTGCCTACCACTATCTGAAACATCTTACTTCCACTTTTCAAATGCTGGTACAGCTTCTCCCCTTTTTAAGACTTCCAAGTTTTTCTAGTATTGCAGTTTTCTTAAAACCACTTCATTGGTTCCTATCCTTAAATAAGATAGAAATCTACACCATTCCAGTGGTTTTGTGGATTTTCTCCCTTCTCAAAGAGTTCTTATTGTCTTTATCCACAATACCTGAAGATTATTTTTCCTCTTCATTTAGCTTTCAGGTATCTACTCATAAATGTTAATTCATTAAAAATAAGAGTATCCTGAAATGCTGTCCACTCACTTATCATTTGTCCTCCAGGCAAAGTTTCTCATTAGCCAATGAAAAACCCACATTTGAAAGTAAGCAGCTAGATAAGCTATGATGTGCCCCATATTTAGATGATGTATTCTAGATAGCTCCAAAATTACAGTTTGTATTGGGTTTGTGTGGCCAGGTTTTTGTAGCATGGGGGCTACAGGGGTGGCTTCTGTGAGAAGCTGCCAGAAGCTTCCCCCATGTTTGACAGAGCCCATAGCAGCTGGCTCCAAGATGAAACCACTGCTGGCCAAGGCTGAGCCCATCAGCAACAGTGGTAGCATCTTTGTGGTAACGCATTTAAGAAGTGGGAAAATTTACTGCACAACAGCAACTGTAGTCACAGAGAGGAGTGAGAAGATGTGAGAGAAACAACTCTGCAGACACCAAGGTCAGTGAAGAAGGAGAGGGAGGAGATGCTTCAGGGGCCAGAGCACAGACTCTCCTGCAGCCTGTGGTGAAGACCATGGTGAGGCAGGCTGTCCCCCTGCAGCCAATGGATGTCCATGGGGGAGCTGATATCTACCTGTAGCCTGTGGAGGACCCTAGGCCAGAGCAGATGGATGCCCAAAGGAGGCTGTGACCCCATGGGAAGCCCACTCTGGAGCAGGCTTCTGGCAGGATGTGTGACTCCATGGGGGACTCACAGTGGAGCAATCTGTTCCTGAAGGACTGCACAACATGGAACAGACCGACGCTGGAGCCATTTGTGAAGAACTGTACCCTGTGGGAAGAACTCACACTGGAGAAGTTAATGGAGAACTGCCTTCTGTGGGAGGGACCCCATGCTGGAGCAGAGTAAGAGTGTGAGGAGTCCTCCACCTGAGGAGGACGGAGTGGGAGAGATGAGTGATGAACTGACCGCAACCCCCATTCATCATCCCCCTGTACCACTGGAAGGAAGTAGACAAAATCAAGAGTGAAATTGAGCCTGCAAAGAAAGGAGGAGTGAGGGGAGGGTGTTTTAAGATTTGGCTTTTATTTCTCATTATCCTACTCCAATTTGATTGGTAATAAATTAAATTAGGTTTCCTCATTTGAGTCTCTTTTGTCCATGACAGCAATCCTGATATGTCCTGATATGGACAGATCTCCCTGTCCTTATCTCAAGCCATGAACCTTTCATTAACCTCTCCCCTGCCTAGTTGAGGAGGGAGAGTGATAGAATAGCTTTGGTGGGCACCTGGCATCCAGCCAGAGTCAGCCCACCACACAGTTAATAATACTTTTTTAAGCAAAATAGTCTGGCAGTGCCTGCATGTTCCCCTCTGAAAGTGGAGTGTGGCTTTATTCAGTTAAAGGAACTCAGTCTCTACTTCATGCTTCACTATATTTCACAAGAATTACTGTCAGCTCTCTGAACCAAATAGAGCAGTATCTGCCTGAACTGAAACTAAAATTCTCCGTATTCCCCCCAAATTCCATTAGAGCAAGGAAAAATTTCTTTAATTGCATAGACATAAAATTATCTGAAACACTTAAGGTAAAGAAGAAAAAAAATGTTGTGGGTGTTTGTTGGTTTGTTTTGGTTTTTGTTTTTTGAAATACAGCAATATCTCATAGTAGAGTTTCTGTGAAGTATGAGGTCAAGAGAATTTTCTTAAAAAGCATTGGAAAGAAAAAGCTATTGCCCATACATTGTTAGGTATACCATAGTGATGGTATAAAAATATTTGAATGTGAGAACACAATTCACATTCTCTTTTAACTCTTGAATTCAAGATGTCCCCAGTAAAAAATAGATAATTTTTAATTAAGTACTGCTCATCCCTAACATTAAAGCCACTATCAAGAGACCTTCTGTAATTTAAAATATATTTTTCCTTGCATCTTTTTTTAATGGCCTCATTGAATCCACCAATTAAAACTTGTTTTCCTTCTGGAGGCCTGATGATGCAACATCTTCTCACAATGCTTTGAATGATTCACATGAATATTAGTCACACTAAAAATCATAGAAGTGCTTTTCAAGTGACTACAAAGTTGCAAAATATATTGCCAATGGTCATTCCTCCCAGTTGGCTTAATATTACAGATGTTCTTTGGAGCACTTCAATGACAGCAAAAAACAGAACCAGCTGTTTTGGCAGAAACCTGGTAGTATGTGCATTTTACAAAGTTATTTATAAATACAACAACAGAAAAACCACACTCCAAAAAACAGATGACAAACATCAAAATTGCCAATCATAGTAACGTCATTGTCAAATAAAAAGACATGATTCCCATACCCATCCCAAACAAAACTCAACATTACTGACTTCAAAGGTTCTCTCAGGATGTGATGTCCACGTCTTGGTTTCCATGACACAGCACCACTTACACCTAAGCACTGTTAGCCAGGATTAGCCTGTGCACACTGTGAGTAAGTCTCACCCGACTACCTTAAGTTTTGAAAGTTTATCTCTATTCCTACGTTTACTTTCACAGTTCTACAGTACTTTCATAAGGAGGTTTAATATTAGAACAGTTTGATCCATGTAGAAAAAAGTCAGTAAGGTCACCTACCGCATCTTCAGATACAAGTACCAGACCGCCCCTTACACTTTGATCAAATGTCTAGCTCTCTGGATTATGTGCAAAGGTGTAAGTAAGGAATGCAGCAGTACTTCCAACACTTTGGCTAATCTACCGCTTTTTACAGGCAGCGGTGTGAAAATATAGAAGGCAGGACCAGGAAAAGCCAAACGTTCCCAAGAACGATGAGCAGGGAAGAACATCCTGCACCTTTCTGAATTCTTTGAATCAGAGAACACCTTAAAATCTCAGACCATACCTGGGAAGCATTAAAGCACATTACTGTCAAGGCCAAATCCTACTGACACTTGTACAGCCCCAAGCTACTCTGCTTATCTGAGTATTCATGACCCTTGGCTAAAGGCCAACACACTCACTGACAGCAGTTATTGGGCCATCAGGGTGGAGAGAATGAACATTACCCACAGGAAGAAAAAGCCAAGTTCCAATATTAAATTTCCCTCAGTATTTAACAGAAATTTATTGCCTTCTCCGGTGTTTGGCATTTCACACGTTTGGCTTCTACAAAACTTCACCATAACCAATGCAATTTATCCGATGCAAAATAAAAATCTAAGTAAACCATCAGCAACTTAATTGCACAAAAGGAAATCTTTAAAAAAAAAAAAAGTACCTATGCAATCTGGTAAGAGATGTTAACATTTTATTTGTTGAGATACTTTTCCATATACCACGCTTGTTTTTAAGATTTTGTTCTTTTGTGTTCTTGTTGAACTGGATTGAGCAAAACATAATCCCAGCAAGCTCATCCCTGCTGACTCCTGCTAGATTTAGCAGCATTATGTATCCATAAAGCCCCAAAGTTGCTTTCTTCTCCTGGATAGAAAGAATTAGAACATCATTTACAATTTTTTTCCAAAATATGAAATATACAAGAACCCCAAGTGTAATTTAAGTATGCACAATCACAAACTAATTTTCATATCTTCACATCACTTAACTGTATATTACATTAAGTGCTGATATTATTTTAATGCTCATTGATGCCTTTATTTTATAACAGTGCAAATGACAGCCATTCTTCACAGTGACAATGAGGAAAAAGTGTCACTCCAAAGCACAGGTTCTCTTTTCAAATTAAGCTTTTGATGTCTTCTATGCTTATTATTGTCAACATGCCACTGCTTCAAATATGCTTTAACACAGTTTCTATGTTCTTGAGTAATTAGAATACATTACTGTACTGGTCAGTGGGACAAGTTTTTAAACTCAGATGGAGTATTAGCAACAACACTTTGTGCATAAGTTATTCCTACAAAGAAGCAAATGCAATACAAAATTAGGCAATAAGCCTGGAGGAATGGCATAGTTTAACATAACAGCCCACTCAAAGTAATTTTGTAAATATACTGCCTTGAAAAAATAATGAAAACTTAATAAAAATTTGCATCAATAAGAAATCTTATAAACTTTTGAGCTACTGAGGTTTTAAGAGACTTCCATTACTTTCTTAGGGCTTCTGCACTTCTACCCAGCTACAACTGAAAACAAGTACATACAACCCGTGTGTCCATTAAAAATCTGAAGTGGAATAAATAAAAGAACTCTGCACTACAAAGATGATGTTTTAAAATGAGTTATAGGGCAAAAATCATTTAGTTTGATACTCTGAAAACTCAGTATAGCTAAAATATATGCAACAAAAAATCTAGATTAATGTATTTAATAGGAGTGCTTTTAAAAATTCAAACTATAACAAAAAATTAATGGGCATATGGTAGTGGCACTTAGTAGTAAATATTTGGGGGGAAAAAAAAATTGACACACATATGAAAAACAGATCAAGCTACTAGCCCAAAATTTAATGAAGTAACAATAAAGCCGGAAGGTGAACTCCAGAACTCTAACATGTAGAAGTCCACACAAGGCCCAAAAAACCCTTATTGCAACTTAGGCCCAACAACAGTCATCTTTATCAGCTTCCTTTCTATTTTTTATCAGTAAAATTAGTCACTTGAAAATTTGTCACACCTTCATTTCTGCCAGAAGCTCTAGCAAGGCAGAGGAGCAAAGAATAATGGTATCTTTTTTTGTTTAAGGCCCCACGGCTCCTAGGTAAGCTGCGAAAACAAAAGCAAGTGTCCATCAAGTCATACAATATAATTACGAGAGCAGTATCCTGTCATAAAAGTACTTCCCAAAGATAAGAAAGGCATGAAGAGGTCTGGAGATTTGCTCTCCCCTGTGAGCCTTCCTCTATCAAGAATTAAGAGGGATAGAAAACTCCCCTTCCCACAGCCTTGGATGAGGCTTTGAGCAACCTGGTCTAGTGGAAGGTGTCCCTGCTCATGGCAGAGGGGCTGGAAATAGATGATCTTTAAGGTCCCTTCCAACCCAAACCATTCTATGATTCTATTAATTTAATCACATATCTGTTCACAGAATCCTGAAGGCACCCAGAAACATTAGATACTGTAAATTACCAGCCACACTTGTCTCCAGTTGAGAGGTTTAAAGCCCTAAGGCCCGTAACTAGTAGCTAGGCCAAGCTTGAACAAGAAGCTTCCAATTTATAAACAAACTGATTTCATTAGAATTTGATGCTTGTGTGCTTATTCAGGCTTGCAGATATATTTTCACTGCATTAATAGACAAAGTAGGAACTGGAACTCAAATCGATAACTTGCAAGCAGCTGACTTGCTCAAGCTTCAAGTACCCTTTAATTCAAACTACAGATTTTTGTGGGTAATGGGAATTGGTTAAGAGCAATATTAACATTGTACTTTTAGCTAATGATGCCACAAGGAAAACTCTCTGCATCCATTTTATAAACAGAAAAAAATTCCTTCCCTCCCTGGCATAGCTAATGCAGGAATAAATGTACTAAATAGCATAATACATTCAATCTTTAGTACAGCATTGTCACAAATGATTGGCAAGTGACTGCAAACATTCTCATTCAGGCTCTTGAACTCTCCTGTGTGAATGCAGCAGCACAGTTCTTTATGTTTAAACAGCAATTGGGAAAGAATCCTAGAACTGTTAAGTTGCATGTGTACGGCACTGTGTCTGTGCATATTCACATTTATTTATACACACATTTATCCATTCTTCAAGAGCAACCCCACTGCTACCATCGTCATTGCAGCTACACAGGATCTCAGCTTCTGCCCTGCCTCTCCAACCTCAGTTGCCCCAACATTAGAGCATTTCCTCCCAACAAGAAAAAGCTGTTTAAAACATGCAGTGAAGCTGTGCCTTCCTCAAAAGGAAGTCAGTATGTTGGAAAAAATAAGAACAGAGACAGACAAACCTAGATACACATATCAATCCTACCTTTCTCACATATTTACCAGTGATCTAAAACTGGTAATGAAATTAAAATACCTTTTTAAAGCTCCCACAGGACTAAAAAGTATGTCATATTTGGAAAATTATTACTTTTTGTTGTTGCTTGTTGGTAGTGATTTGGTGTGTCCACATTTTCATAAGGAATAAAGATCAGAAGCACTCAACGTGACAATGATTACAAGCAAGACCTAAAGAAAAATTGTTACCTGAATTAAAAAAGGAGTCATCTTTAATCTGCCAAAACTAACTTAAATCACTCAGCTTTGAAACTTGACAGTGCCAGGCAGTCATTCTGTATAAGACCCATGTTTAATGTAGTTGCCAGAGAAATGCAGTTCTGCTACGGATCATTACTGCATACCTCATGAGCCTAATTCACTAACCCAGTCACATGCAGTTACAAGAAAGCCATCCGAATGCAAAATACCTCTTTAAGAATGCTGTCATGTGCAATTCCTCTGCAATATCAAATCCTGACACATGGCATCTGGACTACCTCATTTATCAGTTATGATATTTCTTTTTATTTTCTTTTTAAAGTACTGTCAATCTGCATGAAGCACACAATAGTAATCAAAAATAACATCCAGTTTAAAAATAGAACGTGAACCTCAGAGAAAAGCTTGCCAAGTTCAAACACAAAAGAAATAAAAAAGCTTCCCTTGATAGGACTGCCCCCCAGACTGTCAGGTGGCTTCCTTCCTCTGCCTTCTGGTTCCAAGTTCCAAACAAGGTTCCAACTCCCTTTTCCTCTAGAAATCCTATTAAACTCCTTCCAAACTCTTAACAGCCCTTCCTGAAACCCTTCATTTTTTTGTTTTATATTTCTTTTGTAGAACAGTCAGAATGCTGCAATTTTTCTTTATCAAAGGAATCTTCTTGAGCTCAATGCAATTACAGTCTTCTAATATAGACTTATGATTTCCCTAATATGGACTTATGATTTTAACAGGGCAGTACCACCAGAAAGTGGTGAGGCAGTTTAAATAATACATTCCACAACTCCACATTGTATCTTTCCTCTACAAATTCACATGTTGTTCTCTTTATGGATTACACTTACACAAATTTGATTACATTTCCTGATCTTCAGATAAACTGCTGGACAGATGGGGAAAACAGATGACAAGGGCTTAGATTCTGGATTATTCTCAAAGCAGGTGTAAAGGCTCTACCAAATGCATGCTGCTGAATTAACGAGTATCAGAAGGTTCACTTACGTGTATCTTCTCCATTGACAGAATATCTAAATAGTTCTAAATCAGCTGAGTTTTGCTCAAATTCACAATTTGAGAAGAAAAGGAAAAATACCCTAATGCTTTCTTGTCCAAATAATACACTCATCCCCCTATTTCTCTAACTTTACAAAGAATTACAAAGAATTTCCCTATTAGCCTTTAGGTATGTGTTGATGGTTTGTGTTCCTAAAGAAATGTATAGAATTTATTATAGAATTAATTTATTACATTTTATTCAAATTAGAAGCATGCATCCCTCCATTTTTCAGGCTTAATTTATTTTCTCTTTTTATTCAGCCCCTCCTTTCTTTCTACCTACCTTCTTTATGACATTTTTTCTGATTGCCAGGAACTACTTGAGACATTTTGTCTAGATTGCTCAATCACTACTGTCCACTTTTCGTGGTCTTTTTATGCTTCATACCCTCTCTTCATTTACAGCTCACAACTAAAGGTGGTAATTCCATAATACTTACAATTGTGATGCTTTAGATAAAGCCTAAGAAATTATTCATCTCTAAGACAAACCAGATGAGAATAGTGTTGACTGAAGATCATTATCATTTGAGAGTTGGCCTGAGGAACTGTGTGACAAAACGACAGTTTCAAATCCTCTGACGCTGTACAAGGCAAAGAACAGCACAAGCTCCTTTAACATTCAGTTAGGCAAAGAGGCTAAATACTGACTGAAAATAAAAATTCGTGTCTTGAACCTAATGGTCAGATGATGATCAAGGCCATGCTGATAGGGGAACGTAATGGAACATGTTCATCCAACTTGTGTTCTGTAGAGATAACTAGAGATACTTCTGGTTTGCAGGTCAGCAGACCAGAACCTCTTATAAGGGCTACTTTAAGTTTTTTAAGAGAAGTAATATTGTTATAAAAATGAAAAAAATAGGTTTTTATTAAACATTTAGCATTCATTTAACATTCTAGGCATTTTAATATTTTTAGCACCCTACTAGGTATCAAATAAGCTTTCCTGTCTCCAAGGTTTACTGACAACAAACAGCACATAAATCACAGGAGCAAAGCCTTTTTAGAACAGACTGAATGCTGCTATTTTTTAAGTAAATTATATGATCAAAGCAAATTATGTAGGTGGGGATTTGCGGTCTTCTATCATGCCTCAAGCCTTGTTAGGGACTTTAGACTATTCTACCAGAAGAAATATTATTTATACAACAGGTGTATAGGAGGCAGAGCTTAGAAGCTATTTCAATATTTTGATATAGCTCTTCTGATTGCTACCTGATCTCATTTTAATATGATTTTAGGAATGCAGAAGTTGCTTATTGCATCAAATTCATATTTTGTGTAATACAGGAGGTTTGCTATAATAATCACTAGGTGTTCAAGACACAGGAAAACTCCATACCAAATCAATGAGGAATAATTGTCCCCTACTGCTAACTCAATATTAACGTTTAATAGTTAAAGAAGTGTAGAAATCTTTCAATATGAAGTTCCTGTCTCCCTTCAATACTCCTTTTGTTAGTATTATACTCCAGAATATTCTCAGTCTCCAAATACTTGTTCAAATTACCTCCAAATTTTAGATGGTTTCACAATGAGAGACAGAGTTCCAATTTACTAGTTATTTTCCTTTTTTTCCTCCCCAAATTCTTTATCTTCTGGGAAATTTTTCCATTTCCACAGGTTATTTTATGTATCTTCTTAACCCATCTAGATTCTAAAGATATACCACAGTCCTACCAACAGGAGACCACTGCAGTGTTTATGTAGTTACCCTAGAGCATTTTTGCTACAGAACATATCCCAGGCAAAATGACTTGTTTAAGGAATGATATAGGGTCAAAGACAAGACAAGAAAAAGAGTCTTATAGCCTAAATGTCTATGCCATGTATTAACCATTGTCCCACATGTAAGTGCACGGTGATAAAGTGCTCGGTGCCTCTTCTGCCAGTGCATTTTATCTTTTGCTTATCTTTCACCTTACAGTTACTAATGGAAAGGCTTCAGAAGTGTTTTCCATCATGCTAGTAATACACTTAGGATGAAGGACAAAAGTTTATCAAAATACTGAAATAGAAATATTAGTACTCTATTCAAGAGTGCTGATACACTGGACAGATTGAATTAGTTCACCAATATTTGTATTATTTCTATGATATCCCAAAATTTTAAGTTTCATTACAAATTGGTAGCCAAAAAAATGTAATAAACTAAAAAAATACTCAGAATACATTCATTTCAGTACTTCAGTTGCTCTGCCAGCTCTGAACTTGAACATCACAGTTCATATTTTAATATCGAAGTTCCTTACCAAACATCTGAAGGAACTCTGCATTCACAGATCTATTGTTTGCTTGCTCATTCAGCCAAAGACCAAAAGTGATGGCATATGTTTTATCTGACCATTCATCTCAGACCATCCATATTTTGACAAAATTTTCCAAATATCTAAAAAAAAAATTCCCTTGTTGTACCCTGTGTCCACTGCCTATTACTGTACCACTCTGAACTTCCAGTTAAGACAGTCTGCAATTTCTTTATACCATCCTATTAGGTAACTGAAAATAACAATATCAGCAAGAAAAGGCACTGATATTTAGATATGCAGAGCCTTATAACACAGATTAGTCTCTTTTCAGTATACGTAAAACACAGGAAAGACAAAGATCACGTGCACTGGCAAAGAACCAAGGATAAAAAAGGAAAAATAATTCACAGGAACTACACACATCTTCATAGTGGAGTCAGCAGGATCTTTGAAAGGCACATTAGAACTCTTAATATTTACAGTACAATGGATCACACTAAAACACTGCATGAAAAAAATATCATATTAACAGAATTGGCAAGAAACACAAATTATTACAGTTAAAATTGAACAATTTTGAGATTATTTTTCTCACTATAATCTTCCTTAATGTATCTGGATAGAATTGAACCAATATTGGTTCTACTTTCTTTCTTCAATACATTGATTCTTAAGTTATACTTTCTTTCTCTTATCCAAATGACTGGATGGAATCTGAAAATAAGATATTCTTCATTTATGTATGCAGACCAACTGCTATATATGTGCAAATTACAATAGCCTTTAGTAAAGACTAAAGACATATGGTAGTACACAAATCTTTCCAACCTACTCGCAGTACTTGAGCAACTAGCTTTGTATACATCATCAGCTTTGCCAACAGTTTGTCAACATTCTTGCATATGCTACTACTCTTAATTTCTTTCACAGAAATTATTTTATGATTTTATTTTTCTTCCTGTATGTTTTACAATATAATAAATATACAGTGTTATACAGCAGATACTGAATACCTTCATGGTCTGTTCAGGATTCGCCAGTAGACATCCTTGTGACCAAATGAGAGGTCTCATTTGACAGTTGAGCTGCGAGCTTGCCCTATGCAGAAGACCTGCACAACAGCAGCAATTTGCACTCAAAAATGTTGGTATGGTTGTAGTGACCACCTTTTATATTCTACAATTCAAGTTTGAAGGTTCTGACAGGCAATGGAAAACCAAAACCACCTTTCTTCTCGAAGAATGTCCTGCTTGTCATGCATAACAGGACGAATTGTGTGAATTCTGCAGCCTGACTCTGTAAATGCACACGGAGTGCTATGGGATGCATCACTGCAAGGCAAAGGTAGCCTGAAGCAAATTATAGGGTTCTGTTTTAATCTAAGTGATCACATTTATATTTTTCATTAGAGAATAAGTGAATAAAATATATAACTGTATTTTAAGAGCATGGGGAGCAAGGAGTAGATATGAGATCTAGTCTGTTTGCCAGATGAGTTGCCTTACCACCAGACAACACAGTCCAGTTTCCCCCAAAACCCCAGTACTCTCCAACTGACTGGTGATCTGGCTCTAACAGGAGAGGCGTAACTTAACTCCCACCAGCTTTTCTCTGTAAACTGATGCACAGAACATCCTCTTTGCAGACAAGATTGAAACATCTCAGACTGAAAAGACATAGAAGCTCAGTCCTCACTTCAGAAGTGACATAAAAAACAGACACTATCAGACACCTCCTCTAACACTTGCTGTTTTGAAGAAAAGGCTGCAGTTGCCATTTCTATCCAGGAGAACAATACAGACACACAAACAGAGCAGTAGGTCAGGAATTTTAATGCCATATAGACCTGGACTGCAAGTCAGCATCTACATGTGGAAAAGATAACTGAATTTCAGCATTTGGCAGCACGGTGCTTTTTCCTATTAATTCAGGACTGTCTTCCATCCTCACATTTGTCCCCTGTGTTAGTGATAGGACAGACTATTTGGACTGTACTAGAGCATGGAGAACAATTACCCTCGTTTTTCCATCTTTAAGGGAAGTCACTATCAGCCATTATGTTTTAACCTCATTTAAATCTAAACTAGTTTTATTCTCAATAGTATTAAAATGCTTAAGGTATTTGGTGAATACTTAGTACAAGTGTGTTCTAGTTACCTAAAGTGGTTATTTTAATAGATATTGAGCACAGTGTGGTAGTTTGAATAAACTACAAAGATTAAAATCGTATTTGCCAGACAGCTTGCTCAAGGATGAAATATATACAGCATTTCACCATGAAAAATAAGAATTATTTTGTTTTCTACTCTTTTGTAATCTTCCATCTCTCCCTTAAATATTTCATCACCTATATAATAATTATTTTCTCTATGTAACATTTCTAAACACCAGCAGATCACTCAATAACTGCACAAAGCAAAACAATTAACATTTCAGGACACCTAAACTAGAAGACTTTTTCACAGCAAGGCCACTGTGATATGCAAATATAATGCACAAATCATTTGAAATGCTTCCAAACAGTAAATGAAATGTTTTACTCAGGTAACATTTAACTGAGAAGAGGTGCATTTACACAGATATTACAGTATGATGTGTTGCCTTCAATGCTTCATGTGTGCCTTTAAGTTATACTGGATAAGCAGAACCACAATTTATACTATCTCATCTACACAGCTATGGCACAATCCTACATATATATTCCATAAGGCACAGTAGCTTCTATGGGGTTGGTGAACATTGAATGAAAAATGGGACTTAAAATTAATAATACATCAGTCCTCTAGCATATGTATGGTAGCAATATTTTGAGTCAAAGGTGAAGTCAGGTGGTGAGGAGAGAGAAGGACAGAGACTAGATCTTTTAGTAAAACATTCACCTTCTTTGCGGCAAAGTTTCAATCTTTCCACTTGGACATGTAAGCAGGTTACATCATCTACAAGACATGTGGCAAACTCTGCGATTGGAGTAACAGAAAGACACCTGTCCAACTGACCCAGTGTAACACTGAAGGGCTATAAGAAACCATCTCCTTCCAACAGTAAATATACTAATGTATTTAAAAATTCATTAAAAAGAAGTGACATACTTGGAGAAATACAAGGAAATCTAGTATTACTCATAATAGCTTAATTAAGAAACTACATAGATCATGTTTTAATATAAAGGGCAGGAAATTATAGATCAGATAGTAGACAGATGGTAACATGGATTACTGGTCCTGATAAATTGACCAGGACTTCAAACTATGCATATATTTCTTCAACAAAATTGTAATTCAGAGTAACTGTACCTCCTAATTATAACCCTTACCCTTATAACCCTAATTATAACCCTTACTCCAAAGGCACAATGTAGGCACAGTGAACATACACACTGTAGCTTCAAGAATTTCAGCAACAGTGAACTTCACAAATAAACATTAAGTACAATACATCATAGCAAAATAACAGCATTTAGAAAATAATGGTATTGTTCCCAAGTGTGGAGTATGTGCTGCAAGGCAATAGGGATTTTAAGAAAAAACATGCTCAAGCCACAAATCTCAAAATTACAACCCTTTTGATTAAAGCTATTCAAAATAAAGACTAATATATATATATATATATATATATATATATATATATATTTAAAACTGAGCAGAAAAGCTAAAATCTATCTGTGAAAACTGAATGCAGTTCAAAATGTTTCCAAAGCAAATAATAATTATCTTCTGCACCTACCAAACTGTAGACTGGCAGAAAGGGAATGTATATATATGTGAACCAGGCCATCCAAAGGTTGTCTGAGTCCCTCCATTTGTCCTGTCCCTACTTCTTAGAAAATAACAACTGCTTTTCAGCTCTGTCTGTGCCTATTATCATCTTCCTCAGGCACTAAAATAAATCCAAGTCCTCCTTCTCTAGGAGTTCACAAAATTTTGAATACAATTGTTCTTACTTGCTTATTTAATCGGTAAAGAGTTAACAGTGAGACAAGCCACAGAGCATTTACGCTCTGTTTCTCTCATAACTGAATGGTAGCTCCCTTCGGCTGACTCCATTTTCTTTCCAACAAGTACGTAATATTTAGCAGGTCAGATTTCATCTTCTTGCCTAAATAAAAATGTCTAGTGTACTAAGGAAGACCCATACACTGATACAAAAGCTTCTCCAACTTCATTTTACTAAATGATTGTGTAAATGGGATCTAGGTAGTCAAAGAATTACTGTTTTGATACTGCAAAGCAGCAAAATGGCATCTTGATGGTGGTCTGAAAGTTCCTGGTCAAAGCAATCAGCATTCCAGACTGCACCATAAATAGAATGAAAAAATGTATGACATTTTAAGCGTACCTGCTTTGAGCTAGTTACTGGGGTGCTAGGCAGTGACTGAATTAACATAGCCTCAGTGCACTTTATAAGAAGACAGGCAGAAAATCAAAGGTCTTGGATTTCAGCCTTTTAACTGCTAGCATTTTTTTACTCCATATCTCCACACTCTATACAATACTGGCAAGCAACTCAGTCTTTAGAACACTCTAACATCACTATTACTTAATATATACTACTAGCAACTCTCTGACTACATGACACTAACAAGAAGAGCTCAAGAAATAGATTAAGCTTCAACTGATACATTTTCTATTTTAATTTAGTTTGTTTAATATATAAAACATCCTCACTATTCCTTGAATACAGTGATTAATATGTTATAGTCAAGTAGCATAGACTATATAGAGATGGCTACATAACTGTACAAATATGTATTTATGTGTATATACACATGCAAAATCAATGGGTTTGCATAAAACACTACAACTTTTAGCACAATATATTGAGCACTGAATCCACTGCCAGGAGGAATCCTTGTATATGCATCATGTTACAAACGAACATGCCTAGTTTAAGCCAGAGCAGTGACGTATGGGAGCTACAGCCTACGTATATTTCATATAGGAGTACCACTGAGCTTACCTGCAGAGAAATGCACTCTATTTGCACTTTCACAGCATGTCTGCGCTTACCACCACTCAAATACAGCAGGGAAGGAAAGCGTTATCTCTAGTCTATTGACTTGTTGACTTTCTCAAATGCAGTTTCAGTTCAGTGTAGTTCAGCTGTAATTATTGACTGTAATTGCAGTCACTCCATGCTCCCAAAAGGGTAGTTTATGTAATATCACAGGTAGCAGAACCTTCTCCCTGACAATGTCCAGCCATTTTAACCTAGATTACTACATCAGTTTTAAGGTTTGAATATTTTTTCTTTATGAATATACACGTGTTTGCAGAGGCCACAGACAAACAGTTATCTTGCTTCTTTAATCCCACTAGGAATAATGGAGTTGAGTGTCTTATATTTTAAAATGAGCTTTTGAGAGTATCTTAAACATAGACAAAATATATGAGACATCCCAGATAGCACATATAGCAATAGCACCCAGAGGTAAAATAATTACACATGCTTGCAACTTAAATGCCTAGACAGATCTATAGCATGCACTAAAAGTAACTTCTGTCCATAATAGACCTGTGTCATTATTCACAAGCCTTTAACAAGATTTCTAAGTTCATGTTCATGAAATTTTTATTTCTCCCCCAAACTACACCCATTCATCTCTTCAAAGATCTTGCCACCCCTATAAGCATCACCTCCCCAACCTGCAAGTCATTTCTCATGTTTTCCTGAACAGAGTTCTGTAACAAGGAAAAGTGGCTATTAGCAGATCACAGATATCACTGCAGAAGTATTTAATGAGGTTTCAAACAATTTCTACTGCTACAAGCTGCAGAAACTTAAAACTTTTTTCCTGTGTCTTTTGATGAGATAAAGGCATTATTAAGATACCTTTTTTAGTACCTAAAAGGAGACCTGCACACCTAAAAAGCTTGTTCATTGTTCCCTAAGTAAACTAGTTGGTCTAATAGATTAACTCATCCCTTCCTATAAGCTTCATATTGCTCATCCTTAAGTATGAGACTGATGTACTACAATATGAAAGACTAATTTAGACCAAACTGTTTTGGCTTTGGATATGGGGAGCTTCCAGACTACAAAGTACATTCATTTAAGTGAATGTGGAATAATGAACTGAATCATAATTCAAGTTTCCAAAAGTTCCAGGATTAATAATATAGATTTACCAAACTTCTAAACTACTTCAAAGACCTAACGCTGGAGACTCTGGGATGATACTTTAAAGCAAGATTTCTGTCTGACCTGCACAGGACCAATTATACACTAAGATTCTGATGTGTCAGAGTAGAAGATTAAATATTTCTGTTAGCTACATTTGTTTAGGTTGTATTTTCACTTAAGACCAAGCAGTAAAATTCTGTAGTTCTATTAAGCGCTGACCAATCATTATTTTATTTAGACTGTTACATAACAAAGGATCTGCCCTTGGCTGGCAAGCTTCAATGCAAGACACATGAGAGAGAAAGAGGAAGGGGGGGGGGGGGGGGGGGGGAGGGGGAGAAAAAAAGGAAGAGAGAGAGAAAGAAAGAAAGGGAGGTAAGAAAAAGTAAAAGTGAGAGAAAGGCAAAGAGAAGGCAAAAGAAAGCAAGAGAAGGGAGCTTCCTCCTTGTAAATAGGAGTAGGAATACTCCTGATCTTGGAGGAGGAAAGCACTTACCTCCAAGTATACTGTTAATTTTTACCTTTGAGGGTCTTGGTAATACAGATGATCAAAACTGTCTCAGCCAAGAGATCAAAAGATATTCAAAAGTGGAAGCTTCATGAAAAGATTATTCAGATCTGCATAACTTACTTTCTCCTTCTCATTCCCTGCTGATACCACCATTCAAAGAAGCTCTTAAACTTGCGTGACAGTATCTTGACAAAATGCTGTGGCCTATACCTGACAGAGTCCAGCAGAATAGAAAGCTTGAAATCAGGCCCATACTTACAGAGATTTGCCGTATAGAATCACCTGGACAAATCTTACAGTGTAACATTCTAGTTTCTTCTACTGTCTCCCTGTTTCACAGTGTCTGGTTTTCAAGGAATGAAATATCTGGCCTACATTCTGGGCTGAAGGTAAGATTCAGGGTCTCCCATAACTCATTTTTTAATATATAATATAGGATTTATATACCAAATAATTTTCAAGTTCATTTCAGATAGCAGAAGAGGGAAGATCACCACAGAATAAAAAGAGACAGAGAATTATAGCAATATAAAAAGATGCAAACAGGATTTGCTTTTCAAGTTTTAATATAAGAAAATAAGTTGCGTGGCTAAAATCTACATAGCTTTTTGGAAAGTAAAACACAAGTCAAAGGATTAAGGATAAAATCTTCTTGAGTTTGTGACTTCCAATGCAAGCACAACACACAGACAGGCAGACTGTCTTCACCTGATATTTCCTTCATGCCAACCACCAAAACAGCATTAGTGAAACAGTGCTTGCAGGACCACAAGACCACCACTGTAGCATCTAAGACTGAATCTTTCTTCTCTGCAAAAGAAAACCAGACGTTCTTCAAAATTCTGAGTCTAAAGTTATGTGTAAGCTAAGGCTTCCCTCATTCAAGAAAAAGAGACCACATTAGAAGGCTGGATCCAGAAACTCAGTAGGCCTCCAAAATCTTGAAAGCACATCCAAACTCTTCGGAGTGCAAAGAGTAAATCAAGTGTCCACAATTGTTCATTATGCCCACTAAGACTTAGATTAAAAAATTTTAAAGCATCTTTACTGTGGCTCTTTCACCTAATTAAAACGGATTAAATTATAATAAAAGGTTTTTAAAAAACAAGTATCTGGAGTTCATCTGACCCTAATGACATTACTTACAAATGTTTATAGAATCCTCTGCTCATCAGGTAACTTTATATATGTTCCACATGCTGCAGAGAGTTTTAGGAAAAGCTCCACAAACCCTGCTCTTCCAGTTTGCAAGCCCTTTCTCAAATCTCTACACGCCAAAAATGTAAGCAAAAATTCAGAAGGCATTAAATTGTGCTAGTCCACTGGCCACATGTACAAAAAGATGCCAGCACAGACATCACAATCTCAACATTGACCTCCAGGTCACGCATAACTGCAATTCATAAACTCAAAAGGATAAGCGGACTTCCCAATAACAGTTGTTTGTCATGTCTGATGCTATTGAGACAAAGAAGATTTTTTGTTGGCTCAGCTTTAGATAGAAAGTACAAGAAAATCTCAAAGGAAAGCAGCTACGTTATATTTTGTTTACTGAAGTTCAGTGGCAAGATAGCCAAGTTCCTTTCAAACAAAACTACATAAATCTAGTGAGGCAATAAGCATGAACCACACCTATTCTCTGAAGGTAATGGAGATCACAGCTGCTCCTTTCACAACAAGACTCCAGTTTTTTCATGCTACACAAATGCAATATTTCTTTCCTTTCTGTACATATTTCCGTTTTACAACATAGAATCAGGTTTCCAAAAATTCTCATCATAACCTGTGCCCTTGGAGATTTGAGAAGAGAACTGAATTCATTCCCACTTTTCCCCAGAAAGCTTCGTGACTCATGTGGCAACCTACCTCTTGTTAAAAATGATAGAGTCTTTACAAGGAACATATTAAATCTTGAACACCCTCCCTGCCCCCCAAAAAAAACTATTATGGGAAGATTCCACTGGGACATAAGGGAAAAAAATATGGGAATAGCCATTAAAAGCTGTCTACTGGTGATGTGTGTTCTAGCAGATTTGGTTTATCTCCCAGTTCTTGCAAATTTGGATGCCTTAAGGCTGGTCTAGTAATAATGCAGAAAACCTCAATGAATTTTAAGACATCATCACTTGGCATTAGGTACTATCTTTGCCTTATAAATACAGAAGCCAAGTTCCAGACATGATTCTGATTTCTTGGGTAATTTATTTTTTAGAAAGATAAAAATCAAAGTAGTAGGGAAAAAAAATGAATGAACTTCCCACAGCAATGTTTGAAAGTCTTCTCTTTTTGCCATCCTGAGTCTCTAGGCATGCGGTTCTCAGCGTATTAAAGCTGCCATGTTGTCATCCTCTCTTCCCTGACACTGTAACCCTGTAGCATATGAAATATTTTACAGACCTCAATTTCTTTATGTGCATGTAGAATTGTCTGCATTATCTAGATCAGATGAAATTAAATTATTACATGATATAAAGTACCATTTTGACACTGTTCCACTATAAGAAGAATGAGGGTTTCCTGCTCTAGTCTCCTCTTAGGTTTACAAAAAAAGTCACAATCATACTTATTTTCTGAATTCAGCATACATGCATTTCATAATGAGACCTAGAAATATACTTCCCTCTCCTTTCATAATAGCAATCTTTAACTAATATCACTAAACGATAACTACAGCTGCAAGTAATATTTTACTGATGCAATTCCTTTAACAGAAAAGCTAAGCTATGAAACAAATTAAAACCATGTCTCTCTAAATCTCAGTTAATATAGCTGTGCAGTAAGTGGTTACAGAAGACATTGGTAGTTGGTTTCTATTACCAGTTCTACCACTGAAAACTTTGGTTGCATCACTTTGTATGTCACATCAATTTCTGTTTGCCTGCAGTACATCTAGCAAGATATAGACAAAATATGGCCATCCTGTAGTACTCAAAAATTACAGTGCTAAAGTGAAAAAACAATACTTGAGTTTAAAAAATTAGGTCAGCTTCTGGCTTGTTTCAGTTCTGATTGTGTCAACTTCAGTCTTAGCAATACCACAAGTACTGCTCACTTTCTAAGACTTCAGTTACTGTCATCTCCACCAAGTGGCACACAATTTGTGAATTTTGTCACTCTTTCCCATCTAATAAGGCTTCAGAAATACGTTGCTGAAACAAACTGAATAGCTTCAGTACAGAGAATTTATCCATATTTGCCCAGAAAGATTTAAATCCATGTTTTCAATCTCCTGGGACATTGGCCCAAATTCCAAACTAGTTGAAAAAGAGAGGGAGGGAGTAGGTATTTTTCCTTTTCTTACTCAATCTGTTCTCCTGTGAATTCTTGAATACTACTTTGGTCTAGGGGACAAAAGGGAGCAGGATTTTTCAGCCATGGAGACTAGCCTAGTCTAGTCATTCAACATGAGAAGTATATTGTAACCTCATCAATATTTTTCTCTTTGCTATTCTTTCTTTGTCCTTCTATCTATACAGTATTAGTCTCAGTTTCTAATTATTAATCCATTATTCACTTGCATTAGTTTTTTTCTCACCACCTGCCCTTTTTTATAACAGTATCAGGGTATCAGACAAGAAAGTAAAGTGACAAAATTGGGGGCTCTTTAGGTAAGAGCAAGTCTCCTTCAGAAAACAAATCACAGAACCTCACACTTGTACTGTGAAGTGCTGTACAAAATAAAGTAACTATATTAATGATTTCTAGAAAGAATATCTCCATGATCAAGTGACATGTCTAATGTTAACGGGTATAGTTACTTTTCCCAGCACTTTATATCTCAGTGGCTTGGGTTTCTGTGGTAGCTTGCTTTATTTGGTTATGCTTCTGAAATATCTTATTGTTAGAGAAACACAATGTTAAGACATTGCTAGCATAACAGAGAGCGGCATTCCTCTCAAAACTTTGATTCTATACAAAGATGGAAATCCTTAAGCGAGATGGCAGGCTATTGTGTAACTCTACATATTTTGGAGAAGAAAGCCACCAAAGCTCTCTCAGTGTAATAATGAATGTTGATTTTGGAATCCACATCTAAACTTCTGACGGAAGTCTGCCCAGGCAGAAAAAACGGAAGAGAAGGGACCCGATCTTGGTATTTTTATTCACAAATTCTACTCAACACTCAGACAAAATAAATCATTTTACTGTTCATACCAAATTTTGCTGTTAGAATTTAATTCTACAAACAATGTAATCTATTGTACATCATTTCAGCTAAATGAAAAAAATTGCTTACTTTGAGGAAGACAAATCACAGTAATTTCATCATCATGGAAAAAAGTTTTACTGCCACTGAAGAAACATGAAAGCAGTTAGTTACCCTGAAAATGCTGCTTTGAATAAAAGTATTTCTACACTAAAAATGTAGTATAAAATAATACTTAACTGCACTTGAATTTAATAGTCATGTAAATGACAATTGCTTATGATTTGGAAGTGAGTGTACACACAAAACTGAATATAATAAAGTTTTTCCCTTTGTGATAGCCAACAGTTAACCACGGATTACAGGACAAATAGGGATAACAGAGAGCATCCATTTATAACAGAGGTTGACTTTGGATACAAGCTTGTTTTATCTGGCATATCAGCAATACTACAGGAAACCAGGCTCAGATTAGAATGCATAAGGTTGAAAGATTCACAACATTATCAGATTTCCCATGCTGCATGCTGTTGCTGTGGGTAGCATCTTAAGACTGGTAACAAAATCCAGACGCAAACCTAGGACATTATTTTTTAACCTCTATTTAAATTTATAACTTCCTGTTTATGTTGTTCAAATATCAAGTTTGCAAGATTTTATTAGCAAAGACTAAAAAATATATTGTGACCTGACCTGATTTAGAAGGCCACTAAACTTCTGCATCCTTCATGCATTACTTGTCCTTCTAGGGTCGGACTGCAAACACAAAGCATTCCACTGACAACAATAACAGGATATTTTCAAAAAGATCATACTGAGCAGTAGAGTAAGAACATTGAAAGTGTAGCAGTCGTAAGCAAAGGATAGTATCTCAGCCTATTTACACAGCACTTTCGACAGTCAGCTTCATCATCCTCTCCAGACAACTGAGGATTGCCCTAATACAAATACCGCATTTTAAAAACACATACTTGCCATGTTGCTATTTTACAAGCCAACTTATACATGTAGGGGGCGAATCATTCATATTCACAGAGATGGCAATAACAGGATATATTTGAAATATATGTATCTGTACATGATGGCATGCATTGCTTAAAAAGCATCAGCCAGAAGAGTTTCCTGGAATATTGTGCTGGAATACTCATACCTGGAAAGGAAACCTGACCATAGCCTCTCTGTTTGACTCAGTATGATTCAAGCAGATTTTAAAGAAAATAAATAATCCCACATCACACGTTTCAAATAATTGAATGCAACAACAGACCATCCAGTACCAGAGAGCACCCATCTTCAGAAATGTTGGTGTCTTTCAAAAGTACATTCTGGACAAGAGTGCCTATTCCTTTGCAAAAAAACATAGAAACTGACACTTTTTCTGAGGCTGATGCACAAACGGATGTTCCTCACAGACAACAACATATTTCCAAGAGAAACACTACTGCTGTTTCTGGGCTTGCTGAGATAATCCCCTTGAGCCTTTTTCATCACGCTGAAGACTGAACCATGAACAAACTTATTCAAAGTGTGTGCACCCCGTCTTTTCCTTTCAGGTCTTGTACCAAGTAAACTTTCAGATCTTCAATATATTCATGAATGACCTGGATGAGGGAACAGAGGGCACTGTCAGCAAGTTTGCTGATGATACAAAGCTGGGAGGAGTGGCTGACACAGCAGAGGGCTGTGCTGCCATTCAGAGAGACCTGGACAGGCTGGAGAGCTGGCCAGGGAAAAACTTTGTGAAATACAACATGAGCAAGTGTAGAGTCTTGCATCTGGGAAAGAACATCCCAATGTACCAGTACAGGTTGGGGACAAACCTGCTGGAGAGCAGTGGGTAGGGGAAATGGACCTGGGGGTTCTGGTGGACAGAACAATGACCATGAGCCAGCACTGTGCCCTTGTGGCCAAGAAGGCCAATGGCATCCTGGGGTGCATTAGAAGGGGTGTGGTTAGGAGGTTGAGAGATGTTCTCCTCCCCCTCTACTCTGCCCTGGTGAGGCCACATCTGGAATATTGTGTCCAGTTCTGGGCCCCACAGTTCAAGAAGGACAGGGAACTGCTTGAGAGAGTCCAGCGCAGAGCCACCAAAATGATTAAGGGAGTGGAACATCTCCCTTACGAGGAAAGGCTGAGGGAGCTGGGCCTCTTTAGCTTGGAGAAGAGGAGACTGAGGGGGGACCTCATTAATGTTTATAAATATATGAAGGGTGAGTGTCAGGAGGATGGGGCCAGGCTCTTCACAGTGGTGTCCAATGATAGGACAAGAGGCAATGGGTGTAAGCTGGAACACAGGAGGTTCCGCTTAAACTTCAGAAGAAACTTCTTTACTGTGAGAGTAACAGAGCACTGGAACAGGCTGCCCAGGGAGGTTGTGGAGTCTCCTTCTTGGGAAACATTCAAAACCTGCCTGGACACATTCCTGTGTGACCTACTGTAGGTGATCCTGCTCTGGCAGGGGGATTGGAGTATATGATCTTTTGAGGTCCCTTCCAATCCCTAGCATTCTGTGATTCTGTGATAAAGGTCACAAACCTACTAGACTTCATAATGTTAATAGAATAATAAAATTAATTCAATATTCCATTATACAGCCACTGTATCAAAAGTACAATGCACTTATCTAAAGAGCAGTGTACAAGTTTCATTTATGTATGCGGAAATAACAGCTTAGCTCACCTTCCAAGTACACATCTATTCTAGATGGATACAAGTATTTGCCATTTAATGGAAGTTATTCTATAGAGAAAGGGGATGGAGTAATAATAATATTGTGACACAAAAGGCCTCTTACAAGGGTGGGAAATATGACCTGTTTCTAGTCTAGAATGTTCTTAAAAATACTGTTTTAAAAAGCAAAGTACATCAGAATAGCTACAATCTCCTTATCTGTTTCTCCTTACAGTAAATCAGTCTGTATCACCACAGCTAGGCCATGTCTAGCAGTCAATCTGTCGGCTTTAAACTACACAGTCTGTATCTCAGGCCTATATCCATAGTCTAATATTAAAAATACTGATGCATTCAAAACTGTTCACAAAATCTGAAAGTCCTAGATAATCTTTTCAGTTGGAATTTTAATGCAGCTTAGTAATATGCAGTAATTCTAACCATTACCTATGTTGTATCTTAAGTAAAGGAGCATATATTGTGATGAAACCAAAGTCAGTCCTCCGTTGTATAGTACAGCACACTGGGGACAAAAACTGAGTTAAGAACATGGAAGAAGATTTTAGACAGATGTAACATCCACTTACAATAATCAGAGTTAAAATAGGTTAAAATTTCAGGGTTTGTTTTAGAACAAAACTGCAAAGATACTGAGGAAGAAAACAGCTTGTGTGTGTTTGCTAATTTAAAAAAAAATAAAAAACTATTTAAAAACAAGTACATTCATTTTCTTTCATGCATATCTTAAAATCTCTTTAGGTCCAATAGGCCTAAATACACACACATTAAATCCACCTTAAAATATAAAATGACAGATACAATAAGCTTTGCTAAAAAAATGAATCAATTATTTTAGAATATAGCTCTAAAATCTTGAGCTTAGTTCTTAAGACACTTTATCTAATAAAGGCTGAATCCCTTGCTGAAGTTTCTTTGCACTGGTAAAAATTACAATTATTTGTACATGAAGAACTATATACCTATTTGAAATTACCACTGGTCAAGTTTTTAATAAAACACACATACACTCATAAGTGCACATGTAGAAGTGATTAATGTTCACAAAACAGAAGAGTGGGATTCTAGTATCATCTGATAATATGCCAATCAGTATTTTGATCCTCACAGATTTAGAACAGATGTTTCTTCAGCCCAGCTGGTACAGTGAAAACATCTTGGCTTGGACACAGAAAAGTTTAATTCCTAACAGAAGGGATTACTATGGATCTGTATATGTAATTTTAAATATCTTCCCCTTGCATGGCATTTCCACAATTTATTTATCCTAAAATATAATTGGTTTTGTTCACTGTTTAGGTACCACTATAAAGTCAAGGGAGCTGATATAAAGATAGAAATAAAGCCTCATTTAAACAGGAAACAATACTAAATGCTTCTTAATAGCTCTCTGCAGCAACTCACTCTCTAGTTTTCAACTATAGCTAATGCTTCAGTTTAACTATTCATTTTGACAGCTCTGGGACCCTCTGGATCCTCTTGTTTTTCCAGTAATTGTAGAAATAAACCACTTACACACACACATGTTCAGTAGAACATTAAGACAGAACAAAATGTTATGTTCTGAGTTGTACGCTCCCTTTATAAGGACTGGGAATTAAATTCTTGCCTCAAGGAAGTCAACAAGAATTTCACTGTAACTTCAAACAAACCTAACTTTCACACTAAAATGAGTACACGTCATATGATATTAAGTATTTTACTCAGATTAACAGCTATAAAGGAAAAGCAGGTAGTGAATGAGAGAAAATTATTTCCTTGAACTCTCTGCAGATTTGGGTTAGCAGATTTCTGTTCACTTCTACAAAATAATTGTACAGCAACTGTCATACTAAAGACAAATGCTACATTTTTAAACTAATTCCAGAAGTGATTTAAAGGTCTGCTGTACAAAGTATAATGGCTTTTACATACAAAATTTAATAATTACTTGAGTTTATGAAACAGATTGAGCAGAGTAATTTCATCTCATTCTCAATTGTCTTAATAATGTTGACTCACTTTGAAACGAAATGTTATATTACAGAGTTACTTAGATAAATTAATGGATTAATTAATCAATGGAATTTCAATTAATTGGAAAAATTTCTTTTCATACCAGGCAGCCAAAATTTCCTCTAGTTCCTAGAAACAACTCTATTTTACAGGACAAGAAAAGTCTAAAACAGTGCCCTTCACACATCATGTTCAAAGTCGTGTACCTGAGCAGTATAAATGCTCGTCCAGTCACATTTGACATTGAGGGTCTGTCACATAATCTTGGGCACACACTACTCAGCCACTCAGCTTCTTTTGCACAAAACTGAGAGCCTATGCAAGAGTAACTGGGAAGAAAACTCTCTCTTGTCATTGTAGCTACATCTAAACATAAATAAAGAGGCTGTAATAACAGAGGAAGAGAGGTAGTAGTTAAAGTCCACATTATGCATGTCATAGTAGGGGTTGTTTTCACTTTGCATCTATCAACAAGCTAGGGCAACAACTCACATGAAAATTGTTTAAGCTTTACTTTTCTTAACTTATTCAAACTGCCTGTGCAGTGGAATTTTCTGTGCTGAGATTCTTCATGTTTCATAGAATCACAGAACCATAGAATGGTTTGGTTGGAAGGGACCTTAAAGATCATCTAGTTCCAACCCCCCTGCAATGAGCAGGGACACCTTCCTCTAGACCACATTGCTCAAAGCCTCATCCAACCGGGCCTTGAACACTTCCAGGGAGGGGGTATCCACAACTTCTCTGGGCAACCTGTTCCAGTGTCTCACCACCCTCACAGTGAAGAATTTCTTCCTAATTTCTAATCTAAACCTACCCTGTTTCAGTTTAAATCCATTTCCCCTTGTTCTATCACTACCTACCCTTGTAAAAAGTCCCTCCCCAGCTTTCTTGTAGGCCCCTTCAGGTACTTATAACGGACAAGGAGAAAAAATGGTTTGTCTCAAACATTCTGTTGTAAAAAGACTAATTGTCTCAACGGAGGAGAAGCCTTGCTGCTCAAAGGATGAGCAGCTTTTCTGATAAAAGAGATGAGTTCACACCTTCCAGGTGTCCTGTAAGAGAAACTGTGGGATGTCTCCAAGGACACACTAAAAGCCCTGCCTTATTCCCTTGCTGATAAGGGGCCCTCAAAGTAACCAAATGACTGCTGCTTGTGCAAAAAGATAGTCACCATCCCCCCTGCCACTTCTAAGGCAAATAAGGGAGAAAACCCCTTCCACTTCTAATGCAAAATACCATTTCATCACCTGCTGCTTTATATGCTAATTTGAAAAAATTAGGCAGAGATCTGAGAACTTTTGTCTCTAATAATAATGGGAGGGTGCGTGCTCACCACCCAAGGATCCCAAAACAGCTGGACCAAACTTCACTGGAACCAAGAAGTGGTGATTTTCCAGAAGCTTTTCTGCCTCTCTCCTTTTTCTCTTTTCCCTCTTTCAATCTTCCTTTTTTTTTTTCCTAGCTTAACTACATTCCTGGCACATAAGGGTAATATCATTATAAGTTTTCAGCATTTCTAAGTGATCACTAGTTCTCAGTATTACTATAAGTTTTCAGTATTGCCAAATGATTGAAAGTTTTGATAGTTATTGTTTAGTTCGCTGTAAGTGATTGACATTTCTAGTGTTTGCTAAGCCACTGTAAGTTTTAGTTTTGTCAGTAAGTGCCAGTAGTAAGTTTCCAAGTCATTTGTATTGATGTGAGTTTTCACTGTCAAGTCATTTATCTTTTGTAATTCCACTACATTTTTACAACACCCTTTAACAAACTGTAGTTTAATAGAACCTCTCGAAGTAATTGTCATCAGTACCGCACAGAGATCCAAAATCAACCTCACCCTAACCCTGCCAAGCGGGATGGGACAGTACTGGAAGGCTGCTGTGTCTCCCCAGACCCTTCTCCGGAGAACAACCCCAACTCTCCCAGCCTGTCTTTATAGGAGAGGTGCTCCAGCCCTCTGATCATCTTCGTGGCCCTCTTCTGAACTTGTTCCCGTAGGTCCATGTCCTTCTTATGTTGGGGGCCGCAGAACTGGACACAGTACTCCAGGTGGGGTCTCACAAGAGCGGAGTAGAGGGGGAGAATCACCTCCCTCGACCTGCTGGCCACACTTCTCTTGATGCAGCCTAGGATACGGTTGGCCACATAAGCTTTCCAGGCATAAGTCTTCCTATTAAAATACTTACAACTAAAATGAAGGAAAATTGAGACAATGAGAATTTCTTGCATCAGAAATGTACAACTGGTTTGTTTCACAAATGCACAGAACTGAGGTAGATTAAAAGCAGTGTCAACGTCTGAGCTACAGAAGACCATGATTTTTGAAGCAGACTGCCTACAAATTATCCCATCTGCCATATAGATGGAGAGATTTGCATGAAAAGTGAAGGTCTATAAATGATCAGCTGTAGAACTGGAATTCCTGGGGACTCACAGCAGCTTACAGTTAGATAAGGCAGAATAATTGTACTTACTGGATCTTTAATAACTGAGCCATAAGAAACTGGCTGCACCCTGTTTAACCGAATGTTGCATTTTCTCACGTAAATTGAAGGAAAGGGACTCTGCAGACCATAACAGTATTACAACGAATTACTAAAAAGTTTTCAATATAACTAATGTTCATATTTATCAATTAAATTTATTATTAATTCCATGGCAGCCAAGCATATACCTTGCCAAAATCTTTGTGCATTTTTCCATAAATGGAGTTCTTTCCTTTTTTTTCTATGATATCATCACTTAAGTTACTCAGGCACATTCTCAAATGCTCTTCTGAAAACCCGAGTCTACTATAATAGCCTTTATTAATATCTCTAATATAAATTCTTTGAAGGCTTATCCATACAACATACAAAAGCGACTTTGGCTCTTTCCAGCACAGCATATTTATCCATGCATTTACTAATTCTACTATTTATCATGTCTACAAATGTGTTCAGTTCTAAAACTACATGCATGTGGCATGTTTAAATATTAGCATCATATTTGCCAGCTTCCATTTCCCCTCTAATGAGGTTGTTCATATAACCTATTGAACAATTGGCTATATAATGTCATTACTCTATCAGCACTTCCACACCAAGTTCTTTACATCCTTCCATAAATCTCAAATTCAAATACCCATTTGCCCTAGAGCTATGAGCTGATACCACTCATCAGCCTTAATCAAGCTATATCTAAGCTGATTCCACAAACATTTTTATGCCAACAACAAATCCTATACCCAGGGTTGATAACTTAATAAATCAGCATTTCTATCCTCCTGTATCTGCTGTTTAGATGAAAACTCTGAGGGCGTTAGTCGTTTGTGTCCTCTATAATGCTAAACACAATCAGAAATTTCTGTATATCTTTCAATAGTTTGCTCATCTACCACAATTTTTCTCTTGAAATACTTTATACATGTGATCCAGCACCATATCACTGTCTGCTTATACGGCACTTCTATTTTAATCCTAAAGAGCTTGGAATACAAAGACAAGGTTATCAAAGGTTTATTACTGAAGCAAAAAGCTTGGTTTATTAGCAGTCATCTCACAAAATATCTATTTTTATTTTCATCCTTACAGACAGACATAAATAGCCTTCTCTTCCAAAATTTTCCCCTAAAAAGTACCTTATGCTCCTCAAGCAATGTTATTAAGAAGTGCACTGTCAAACTGTACATGTATCAGTAAGCAAGCCATGCATTCAAATTAAAAGTCACAAGTGACTAAAATAAAAAATAGATTTTGTATAGATAAAGAAAAACATAGAAACACTGTACAAAGAACTAGACACACAATTTTACTCTCTATTCAAAGTAACATACTAAACCAAGCACTGATCTCTCTCTTACTAGTGGCATACATGTAATTTTACTATTTTGAGTTATACTATGGAACTTAATCAAGATGAAAGACAACAGGTGAAGGCAAAAAGCAAACCAGCAAAACAAGTAGTTGCATAAGAACCTATCACCACTTTTGAATCACAGAAATTTTAAATAGTTATTCTGAGACAAACATATTTTAAGTAGAGGCAAAGTACTGTACAAACAGCCACACATGTGTTAGTATCATGAGGAACCAACAGAGCAGAACATAGCTGCATCCACTGATCCTTTTAGGTAATATCATTTAAGAAGGATAGCCAGAAAAGAAATAATGAGAGTAACAATACTGACCAAAAGATAAGGTGTACCTTCAATGTACAGACAAATGACTCATCTTAATAACGTGACTTCTGCTTCATTCTTCTGATGAATTTCACCAAGAACTGACTCAAACTCTTGACTATGATGATGACTATTATTTATTTTATATTATTGGTTTTCCCATAACTTTTCTATGTCACAAAAGTCATTTCATCAATTAAACTATGAGCTTCAAAGTCACTTTGAAATAACTCCTACCAATATGGCAGGCAGGCTCAGTGCATTTTCCCCTCTAGTTAACAAGCTATGAAGTCGATACAAGCATTTTACTATTAATTCTGCTGGCAAATGACTGCCTTATTCTCCATGTCAAAGCTGCAGCTGGGGGAGGAAACTGAAGCTGCATGCATAATCAATGATTATACGGTATGCATGTAAAAGCTTCCCACCTACTCTGAATTTAGAAAATATTTGCCACATTTACTATATAAGCATACCAGAAGCAACTGGGAGGGAGAAGCACACTTACACAGACCCTAAACCCACACAACACACAACCTTAATACAATGGAACTAATTTCGAAGGCTGTGCCCAGCTGTAGAAAGACACTGCGTAAGAGTGTAATTCACTGTGCATATTACAAATATATTTTTCAATTAAACATGTGCGATTTTCCCCTATGGTAAAGAAAACATTTTTGTGTGAGGGCTTATTCTTCTTTGAAAAGGAATGGTTAATAGAAAACATTCTCCAACTATACCAAAAGCAAAAGTCAATGAGAAACGTACTCTGTTTCAGACCATGTACTGGGTATGGGAATTCTTATGTTCATAGTTCGTGTTCTTCCTCTCTTGTTGTAAAAGGTGACTACAAAATTATCTACAGGGATGAAATGGTACCAAGAATTTATTTTTTCATGTAATATTAATAAATTCACTATTGTCAATGATGGCTCAAGGTTAATTACATAAAGTGCACTTTTGATGCTCTGCAAACATCTTTTTGTTGCCACTACAAAAAATGCATGCGTAATTCACACAACTAAATCAGGCGTTCAACTGCATCACATTCAAATCATCAGCTCTGGGATTTGCACAAACATACATGTTCTGTTCCTGGTGGTTTCAAATATCAAATCCAAAAACCCTGTATGTTTTATTTATGTTACTTTGCATTCTTTAAAAGGCCCGGATTTCTTCTTGTAGAAGGTCTCTGGCTTTCAGAGGAATCCAGACTACTCAGATTCCTTAACACTGCAGACAGGTTTAGAAAATGCACAAAATAAGTTATCACTGCAACATAGTATTTTATCATACGTATTTAGAAGCAAAGTAATACGTAGAAATAATGTGATTTATGTATTCCTTCTCCCAGTCTAAGTTATTCAGCAACAAATGTTTAGTAGTAGTTCTGCATTTTCAGTGCAGGATACACTCCAAGGAAGTTAATATTTAAGGTATTTCCCAATAACAGAGATTATACAGATATTTCTGTGGAACAGGACTACAGGCTGTTAAGCAGCTAGCATCAACAGAGGAGGAACACACTGCCATGTTCAGCATCTTCCATCAAAACCTAAAGGCAGTCCAAATGAAAGTGGCATCCAAAACTTTCAGGGTTCATTTGAGGAGCTGGTGTGCATGTAGAAAATGAAACTAAATCCTAAATCAACTCTCACTGGACATGTGCAGAAAAACAGTGCTTCTCATTTCTTTTTCTTGCACCTCTAAGTTCCTGATTGCCAACCCCCAGCTTTGCTCCATTTTCCCCCAGCAGTGGGAAATATAAAGCATGCTTGGAGTAATTTTCCAAACTTTTCTGATGAAGAACTCTGATTATTTCTTACTTCAAAGACTGCCCTCATTCATTAGGGTACATGAATAATTACAAGATACAGTCATCTGCCATTAAAAAAAAAAATGATATAACTATACAAATATTTTTTTAAATCCTATTTTATTCACTTTTTGGTAATTTTCTTTTTTATTACATCTTAAATACATGAATTATGACAGTAGTAAATACATATATCAGTCGGGACAGAACAAGGCGTTGTAATGGTATTTGGATAATCCACTTTGCAGGAATGTTCATTATTCTTCCTGAGGTTTCACAAGAGTTCCCTGGCATAATACTGCTACAGCTGCTCCACAGTCTAATGTTATTACAAGGTCTGATTCAAAGATAATGTCTGCTAGAGGAATCTGGCAGGGAGCAGAGTCCTAGGAAAACCCTTGTGATGCTAAGCTGTAACTAACAGAGACTGAACTGCTGAAAAAAATTGAGGGTAGTAATAGCTGTTTGTTTTGAGCTTTGCAAGAATTCTCAGAGATCTTTATTTCTCAGAACAAAAATCATACAAATTCAAGTTACTTTTTCTGGAAATCTTACCATTTTTCTAATCAAAAGAAATCCTAAGGGGAAAAAAAAAGATAAGATGCAATCTCTATTTTATCCATGGTACAGAGGTGGTCCAAAAATCATTGCCATTTTCTTTGGTACCCCTCATCCACATTTTTGGATTGAGGAGAATATCAAAGCTGCAGAAAAGCAGGAACTACAAATCAGCTATCAACTACTGTAGCTGGTACAAGAGTATAACAGGTAGTCATCAGTAGAAGCCAGCTTATGAACTAACTTTATTGGCAAACATCAAGGAATTCCCTTTCCTGTTTCAAATACATGGATGGTCATTATAAAGCTTAGCAAACATAAACTTTTTCTGTATTTTACATCTGTAAGCAAGATTTGGTCTGTATTATTGTTAATGTGGCCCGAGTTGTTAGTGTGTGACACACAAGTTCTCAGACATTCTAGACAGAACTTTCATTCAAGAAGAAAAATATCCAGTATTTAAGGACTTACTACCTAAGGAAAAAGTTGTGAAATAAAAGATGATCAGGTGTACACACTAGTTCACATTGGCACGTATTTGTGTCCTGTTACCATTCCTGATATACAAATAAAAGGAGTCTGGACTTCAGGGGAGAAAAAGGAAAAGAAAAAGGGGAAAGGGGAGAGGAAAAAAAAGAGGAGGAGGGGAAAGGGGAGAGGGGGAGAGGGGGAGAGGGAGAGAGGGAGAGAGGGAGAGAGGGAGAGAGGGAGAGAGGGAGAGAGGGAGAGAGGGAGAGAGGGAGAGAGGGAGAGAGGGAGAGAGGGAGAGAGGGAGAGAGGGAGAGAGGGAGAGAGGGAGAGGAAAAAAAAGCAACCCTGCACCATGAATTCATGCTGCTTCTTATTCCAAAATACTATAATCTCCAAAAACTGTCAGTCCAAGTAGCAGGATAAGAAATTAGAACATGTGTGGGTGGATTCCTTCCTCCAGCCTGAATTAATTAAAAATGATTGTTTGCTGTATTATTTTAAAGCCGATTTTTGGAACAGGTTAAGGAAACACTCTTCTGACTTTAGTATTTCAAGCCTATTAAGATAGACTCTTGTAAAAAACTTGTTGGAGGAAAAATTAATAATAAGGGGTTTAAAGTGCATCTTATGTTTTTATTTGTTGCTTGGAGAAATTCACATTCTTGTACAAGATCTACCTCATCCAGTTTGGCTGTGGTGATTTCCAGTTAAAGTATGTACACAAAAAAACCACACATGGATTCAAGTCTCCAGTCAGGCTGGGCAAATCTACCTATTTCTAATACCTTAGGTTAGCCTCTAATGTTTTCCTTTCTCACATTCTAAACATGAAACCCATATTAATACCCTCTGCTTTCACTTTCTCAAACAGTTATTAAACTGTAAGAAAATAATACGGACAACAACTTTAAAGTTAAAAGTTACGAGTGATCACAATATACTCTTGAGAGCAGCATCTCCTAGAATTTTATGGATGATTAACCCCCACTGATCAGGCAACACTAAATACTCCTAAGAGAGCTTCCAGAACTGATCAATGTCTGCCTTATATACATACATTAAAAAAAAAAAAAACACAAATCCTAATTGCCAGATCATCAAAAGTTTATCTGCAAAAACACTTAGCAGCATACAGAATTAATGTTAAAAGGGTATACATAGAATGCACTTTACTGCAGTCCACCTTCAGGGAACAAGGTTTGTTACCTGTTTAAAATCCTGAAATTGGGTTAAACTCCTTTTTTAAAAAAACATACACAGAATTTTACACAATGTAAGACCTTCACCTTCAAAAATGGACAAATTCTCCTTCACATTCTTGAAGCCAGATCCCCATATGTGTTCCCTAACCAGCCTGAATGGATTAGATAATGGCTAAATTCTACCTTTTCTGTCACAGAAGAGAAAGTTCAGGCTCTTTCTCCCAAATAGCCATTGATTTTCAGTGATTATCTTAAAGATTTCTACATTGCTTTCAAATTTGGTTGATATTGGACAACAGCTTCAATATTTATTGAGGTGAGAACAAGCTGATAAACAGAGCAATCACCTAAGCCTTCTTCCCTCAGGAAATCAAAATGCAAATTTACCAACATTATTCTTCCCAATACCAACTAAATAATTCACAAACACCATTCTCCAAATAAAGTTAGCAGAATGTTTTGAATAGTTAAATGCCATCAACTGTGATGCAAATGTTCTCAATACCAAGATTACAGCTGGGAAGGGCTGGTTGTTTTTGAAAACTGACCTGACTCCAAAGAGGTCCCTATAAAGAAATGGGAGACGTGACTTCTGCTTTATCAGATTACACTAATGAAGCATCTGGTTATTTTGACTCTGGAAACAGAGAATCTAAGTCCACACAACATTATTCAATCTTAATATGTGAAATATTAAAATTATATCCCATTATTTCTCTTGACTTTTCAGAGTACAGTGTACAATACGTACACACGTACACACGTACACACGTACATATGAGAGGAGGAATCTTGTAACTCCTCATTTCCATGAGATAACACAGAACAGTTTTGAACTAAACTCTGAAAACTCATTTAAAAAACACACACCTACAGAGACTTAAAAATACTGACCAACTTGCCACCATCCATTGCCTAACAGACTGGCACCAGTTATGTTCTAACACTAGGCTGACGTTCACCCCTCATTTCTCTTGCAAGAAAGAAATTTCACTTTGACTTGATGAGCATCCTATATACATCAGCTCTTAGAGTCAACTTACACTTCCGATCTGTGAGATGCTATGAAACACGCGTACTCCATGAGTCACATCCACGGGCAGCAGCTGACACCACGGATCGAGTTCCTGTGCAGTGTATGTGCCTCAGCGCTGTCCCCACTATTCACACCTTTCACAGACACACAGCTTCCGTTCTCTCCCATGATAGATACTCAGATCTTTTAATAAAATGACTAATGCCTCCAGATCAAAAGCAAGTTTTTTAGTCCTTTCTAAACTATTACTAGTTTCTCCCACATTCCACAGGAAAGAGGATGAACTAAGGTTCAAGATTAAAGAAGAACATTATATAGCACTTCAGTAAATTTGCCTTAACCATAAGGTATGCATAGCTTTAAGAAACACTGTTATCAAATGCACATGCCTTTCTGGTTCTGATTCTTCCATTTTATTAGCCATGCTACATGACTACTTCGTGTTCAAACAACAGAAAAACAAATAACATGTGTAGCTGGAAAAAAAAAAAAATTAACTCCAGCTTTCTGACCACAGTAACTCTTCTAACAACTTTCTTAAAATAAAAATATAGTTAAAAAAAAAACCACAACAGAATTACAGAGTGTTCTCATCTTTGAGGTGCAAAATGTTCTTGAACTGTTCTGTTCTAAAAAACAACAGGGGAATTCATTGTGATGTCTCAAATACTGTTTTTCAAAGCACTGCAGCTCTGTTATATAATTTTCTCCACAGACATCCAACTGGTGCTAAGAATTAGAGAGCAATACTTACCATCCAGCGTTACAGTTATTACCAAATAACTGTTAAGTGGAAAAACAAAAGCTCTAAGTCTAAAGGTATAAACCATGGGTCTAATAACATTCCTGTATATGTAAAAAATCCCCCTGGACTTCAGTGAAGTCAGACTTTTCAGACTTTTTGCATTAGAGAGGAGTTCATTACCTCTTTGACTGGGCAACACTGATATCTATATAGTTCTAGCACCTCCTAGTAGCTGTAACAGATCTTAGAAAGAAAATAGTAAATGGCTTAAAAATCTGGCAGGCCAGCACTTGAATTCAACTGTGAGGTTTAGAACGTCCCATCATCACGTTATTAACATTCAATTAGAAGTCCTAGTGCTCCTCACTGAATTTCCAAAACTCGGTTCTAACATAATACCAATGATGCAGCAGATGAACACCCAAGACACACACTTCTCATTTAAAAGATCTCATTCTTTCACTGCAGAGGTTAAAAAAGCCAAGATACTGCATAAAGAAAAGGACATTCTCCAAAAGTGTCTGTGTGTCTATGTGTGAGTGAGTGAGAGAGAATATTAAAAGGAATGCAAAATCAGTATTTTTTTAGTGAAAAATGAATTAGCTGACAGGGGAAAAAAAGAAAACAAAAAAAGGCAAGAGGAAAATGCATGATGTACTGTATCTTAAATACTCTACTTTTAACATCTCAGTCTTCAGTGTTTACCACTAAGCCTGCATCTAACCACAGTCTAATTCTGGATGAGTTTTATCTAAACAGATACTTGATCAACTGTCATTTATCCTCACACAGTAAAATTAGTATTAAGGAGTCATCTGCTTGAGACACTTTTCTTTCATTAAATGACAGTGCATCAAGTTTTACAAAGTAAATTCTAAACCCTAAAAATTCCTAATCCAAAGCGTTCAGCCTTTAGTGTGACATCAAGGTCAAACAGAAGCTAGCTGTTATTCCAGTGGCTTTAGTTTTATTTTCACACAAGCACGATATCTTCTTACTGCATTTTTTTAACAAGGCTAAACATGTAAAGAGCAGCAAATGCAGGCACCAGAAGGAATTCTGTGACCTGAAGAATGGTTTTAAGGATTTCCTATGGCAGCTGATAAATTTACTAAAGTTTCTTTCTCCCATACCTGTACATCACTCTTTTGTATCTTTCCACATAACGCTAACTGAAAAAAGCAAACAAACAAGAAAGCCCTTAGTGTCAACACACCTAAACACTGCTATGTTGGAAGACGATTGTTTATGTAAGAAATTGACTACTCGTGCAGGGCACTACTGATGCTGTTCCCATTCCCGTCGTGGTCAGTTTCCAACACCGAGAAAAGCTGTTACTGGGTTAAGTGCATCAATGTCACTTTCAGTAAAAGCAGCCCGCACACCGCACGTTTGTTTCAGTGCAGCCTCCCAAACTTCCCCTCAGCACGCAGATGCCAACAGACGGGCACAACATGGGGAGATGGCTGACAACAGATGAGCCTGTAAAGCTCCGGGGACGCTCCGGGGACCAGGACATGTCCTCCAGTCGTCCCTCACCTACAATAACAGTGAGGATGACGTGCCCCTCCGTGTTCAGCCACAACGCAGCTCACGCAGCTGAACGAACCGTGACTTCGCCGCAGAGCGAGCGGGAGACCGAGGGCACAGGGCGCTCTCCCCGGCAGGGGCCCCGCCAGGCCCTCAGCAGCAGCGCCCGCAGCCGCGGAGCCGGGCGGCCCTGCCCCGGGGCGGCGGCAGCGCGCGCGTTACGCGGCCGCGCTCCTGGGTGGGATCCCGCGGCCCCGAGCCAGGGCTGCGCTCGCGGCAAAGCGGGTTCGCTCCGGCGCCGCAAAAGCCGTCTTCGGCCCGGGCGCTGCACCCGCGGTGGTGCCCCGACAGCGCTCCCTTGCCGAGTCCCCTCTACTGGCTGGGGGCTACTTGTCACGCTCGGTCCCTGTCCCCCCGGCTCCCCGTCACCACAAGGACTCCCGAGCCAGTGGCGAGGTCACTTCCCCGTCTACGTCCTCCGCGGCCCCGGCGGGGGCGAGTGAGGCACGGGCTTCCCGCTCCCCCGTACCTCTTTGCGGCGGCGGCGGCTGGCCTCGGCTGCCGAGCGCCGCCAGGAGCAGGAGGAGCGGCAAACTTTCCCGTGCCATGGCTCCTGGGCAGCCGAGCTGCGGGCTCGTCCCGCCCCGGGCCAGCCAAGCGAGTGAGCCGCCGCCGCTCGAGAGAGGAGAGAAGACCCCGGTGCCCCGGGCAGGGAGCAGGACACACCCCTGCCCCCCCCGCCCCCGCCCGCCGCTCTCCGCCCCGCCGCGCCGGGACGCGTCTCTGAGGGCAGGCGAGGCGCGAGAGCGAGAGGGGCCCGTGGGCCCCAGGGGGAGTACAGCCGGGAGCTGCGACCGGAGGAGGGGACGGAGGCTGCCACAGGCTTCCCGCGGCGCTTACCGGGAGGCCGCCGGGGCCCGCCTCTGGGGAGCGGCCAGGTAGCGCCGGAAGAGCAAACGCCCGCGTCTCGGCGCCGGTCGCACGAGGCGCCGCGCGAGGAGGGCGGCACGTGCCCTCCTAACGGCCGCTCCCGCTGGCGCCGGGGGTAGCGCCCGTTACAGGCACCCTGAGCTCCCAGGGGTCGGGTCCCGGGGCTCGGAGAAAGGCGCGGAGCCTTCCTGGAAATTTTCTAACAATTTAAAAACGAAACATTTACGAAGTTGTCTGAGAGAGATCAAAATACCTGTACTGCGGGGAAAAGGAAAAAGCTTTCTGGATAGGCATTCGGAAACGTCGAGTTGCAAATACGCCAATTTTTCCTGCTGTGACTGGGAGTAGTGTGTCAGCTCGAGCCACACATGACAGGGAAAAATCCATAGTACTGCATAAAGGAAAAATTAACGTTGCATTAAAATAAAATGCTGATTAAAATTTATTGCATAGTTTTCCTAAAGGAAAAAAAAAACTTTTAAAAAGTCAATAAAAATCGATTTTGATAATGGAAGTAAACAGCCAGGCTTCCAACCTGTATATAAGCTTACTGATAAAGTTCATAATAGCTTGTTAGAAAACAGAGCTGGGCTGAACTTCCCGTGCATCTGCACAAAGGCACAACAATCAGATTGCGCTAACAGCCTGTTTCTGACTTGTGCGGTCACCGCTGCATCTTCACAGATCTCGTAACACAGCACTTCAAACTGGACGCTCTTTGTGTTTCACATAGAGTTTAAATAATTATGTGGATTTCCCGACATAAGTACTTTGGTATGTATGTGCACAAACATATCTTTACTCGCAGAAGTCAGTGTTGAGCAAGGCTGGGGATAAGCATGCGCAAGCCTGAGACTGATACGTTGTCTGGTTTAGCTCTCAAACCACAGGTTTTTCTGTTGATAAATTCGTCTCTTACTCCAAACTGAAATTCAGGGAAGATAGCATTTTGCATATAATAGACCATTACATCCAGCAACACAGCCTGCTTGTTCCTCTCACTGTCATCCCACCATCCCACCCTGAGTAGACGCCTTCTTTCTCTTCACAGTGACTGCTCCCTTTTGAGGTTTTACCCTGAATGACCTGGGCTCTGCTGCTGGGGTTTCCATTACCAGACACCCATTGCTTCTGTGGCCTTCAAGAGGCTGCTCGCCCAGTACAGGGTGGCAACAATAATGTTCTTGTACAGCTCAGCCATTTGTCACTGGAAGTCAATGGAAAATGCTGCAGTCCTCTTGCCAGGAGGTGGTCTTCTGCACTGGGAAACCCAAGTCCGGGGTTCATCCATATGGTTTTTGTACTGTCGACTATTTATTTTGTTGTGGAAGTATACATAGTCAGTGAGTTGTGAGGGGCAGAGGGGGAAATGTTGTTTATGACACTATCCAAAGTTTTTTCACTGTCACTATTAGGTCCATAAAGTGTTTCCATACAAGCAGTACAGTTGCTAATTTATTACCAAATGGCTCTATTTCTGCAGTTCCCTTTGTGCAAGGATTTTGACTGCGAGGATTTGTGCATCTACACAAGAGGAGTAAGACAGTGAATTGTTAAGTACAATAAATAAAGTAAAAACACTTCAAGTGTATGCCTGTACCTTGGAGAATTCAGTGCCAATTTTATAGGTAGGGATTTAACTATGTCTACAATGGTTTGATTCTAAAAATACATTTATTGCTTGAATTAGGCCAAGCATAGTGGCAGCTGCTGCATAAAAGCCGTACTAGCATGAGTTGCATACTCCCCCAGCTGGAGAAATTCTTTCCAGGGCTCTGAGAGCTGCCAGTGCTACAGATGAGTTTGAGGTAATACTCCAGAAGCAGATTGTAGAAACTGAAAATGAGACCTGAAGGCAGGATCCTCTGCTGCTTTTTGTAAAGAGGGTCTCATCAGATCTTAGGTAGTAGGCTCACATACAGATTTATCCCTTCCTGGGGCTGAAATGGGTTATAGTTTTGACTTTGTTTTCAAAATTATCTTAAGTTTTTTTATTCATATACAAAAATGAGTCAAATTCACTCTTGTCAGTCCTGTTTTTTTCTGTGTACCAACCTTTCTTGCCTTTGCAGCTTCTCAGGTTGCTGTTGGTCTTGAAAACAAAAACTAGCACTTTTTCAGTGCCTGTCCCAGTGTGTTTTCCTCTTTTTAGATGTCTGCGAAATATCTCCATGACTCATGAATTATTAAGATCAGCAGCAGATTGGTTGTAGATGTCCCTACTTCCCCAAATATCAATATTGCACCAGTATTAAACCCAACATATGTTATTTACCTGAGCTTTTCTGCTAATTGGCTTTTCCTGCTGTTGAGCCTATATGGTCTTTGATGTGAGATGGCATTGTAAGAACTCAGCCTAGTTTCAGTTCAGCTGCACTGTTGTCATACCCAGGTACCTAACCACCAGTTAGAGCCAACACTGATGTCTCCGTAACTGTACACCAGAGCTGTAAACTTTTAATAGTTTGAGGATGCAGAGAAGGAAGATATGCCAGGATAACCTACTTGCTTATTAAATCAACAGCATTCATCACATCTGAACCACAGGAAATAATTTCACACTATAAAATGCCGAGCTGTGTCAAGAGTCAGCAAGAGGGGGGTGCTCTGAAAGGGGAGGCAAGTTGGAAAATGAAGACAACACCAAGGTAGGCAGGGCAGGGGCTTGATCCCACAGTACTCAAGTGCAGGAAGAGCAGGTCTGGTGACGATAACCAGCACCAGCCAGGAGTCCAGGTCTCCAGACAGGTTCACAGTGAGGAGACAGATCTAAGGTCAAGCCAAGAAGTCAAATCTGTAAATCAGGGTCAGGATCAGTGAGGTGCAAAGCGAGGCACAGATGTGCAAAGTGCAGGCAGAGACTGCAGGTGAGGGCTTGAGTTTAAAGGCAGCACCCGCTCCTTAAATGCAGGGAAGTACCAACAAGGTTTCTCTGAGCTCTTTCTCAAATGTGTCACCACTGCCTGATACAAGGTTACAGAGCTGTGCTAGGTCCGAGGTGGCCTTGAGCACAGGCAGCTGAACCCATAGGAGTGGGGAAAAGAGGCTGCAGAGCCTGTAGGTGCACTCAGGCCCATGACAAGCTGGACAAAACAGAGATAGAGATGAAGCTTTGTAGCTATAGCACTGGCTAAAGGGGCAATAATTACAGTGCGTACCTAGGTGAGAACTGATGGGCTGAAAGAGCGGTGTGAGTAGAATCAGGCAAGAACTCATCTGGGAACCAATATCACTTCATGTTTTCACAACCTTTGCATAAAATTTAGAGGTTTTTAAAGTTAGTTTTGCTGATAAATTAAGATTGGGGAAGACCAATGTATACATTATAAATGTATACGTTTATGTATGCATTTATATATATATATATTGTGATTTTTTTTTTTTTTCCCATGGCTGAAGTATAGAAAATTAGAAGATACTAAATACTACAAGATCCAGAGTCATGCACATAAGGAATAACAGTAATAGTTTCTTGTGAGAATTAACAATAGAGAATATAATCAGAAACTCCTGGGTGTAAATCAGTGAGTCAAGTTATTTTTTAGTCACCAGAGTGATGCAGCTATGAAACAAGCAAGAAGCTCCTAGGATACATAAGGCCTAAGATCAGACAAAATATTGCTAGTGAAGATACAAAAATTAGGACTGTTGTACTGGTGCATCCCACTTAGGATATGAGCCAGCAGTGTGTGATTACAGCCTGGAAGGCCAACTGTATCCTGGGCTGCAGCAAAAGGGGGGTGGCCAGCAGAGTGAGGGAGGTGATTCTCCTCCTCTACTCTGCCCTTGTGAGGCCCCACCTGGAGTCCTGTGTCCAGTTCTGGAGCCCCCAACACAAGAAAAATGTGGAGCTGTTGGAACGGGACCAGACAAGACCCGTGAAGACGATCAGAGGGCTGGAGCACCTCTCTTATGAAGAAGAGTTGAGGGAGCTGGGCTTGTTTAGCTTAGAGAAGAGAAGGCTCCAGGGAGACCTTGTTGCGGCCTTCCAGTAATTGAAGGGAGCTTATAAACAGGAGGAAGAGCAACCTTTTATATGGGCAGTTAGTGAAAGGACAAGGGGAAATGGTTTTAAACTAAGAAAGGGGAGATTTAGATTAGATATTGGGAGAAAATTTTTCACCCAGAGGGTGGTGAGGCACTGGAAGAGGTTGCCCAGAGAAGCTGTGGATGCCCCATCCCTGGAGGCATTCAAGGCCAGGTTGGATGGGGCCTTGGGCAGCCTGATCTACTGATTGGCAACCCTGTCCACAGCAGTGGGGTTGAAACTAGATGATCTTGAAGGTCCCTTCCAACCCAAACCATTGATTCTATGGTTTTATGATCTATGATATCATAGGGAATTATAATCACCCAAGTTCAAGGAGAATCAATTTGGACTTACACAGAGCAGAGGCCTCTGGGGAATGGAAAGCTTATATGAGATGCATAGATTAGAAGTGTTTGATTTGTTTAACCTGGGAAAATAAGATGTGAAACAGTTATAAGCATATCAGAGATATTAATGGCTGGAATCATCACAAAAGGAAACAAGCACCAATCAGTACAGGCTGGAAAACTGCAAGATGCTTTCTAATCATTAGGTGTGAAAACAGCCTCTGCTAGCAGAGCAGAGGGAGAAAATTTAACTGATTTTAAAATAGAGCTTGACAGATTTAAGAAAGCAGTTCCATGAAAAACTTGCGAGCAAAAGGCAGGAGGAATGGATTTGATGACCTGTGCAACCCTGTCCTATGTTCTTAAGAGGATCTTAATCAACAGATAAAACAAATAAACATGAAAAAGAGGTCTAAAGGATAGAGAGAAGAATCAGATACAGAACTTAGGATGAGCTGAAATGTGTGACTCTCAACAATCAAAGAATTAACCCATTTCAGGGGCAAGGTGAGACATCATCTGTGATTTGGACCCAAGTCAGGACAAAGCAGAGGTGTCTTCATGCCAGGGTTGTGTTCATCCAAAGCAGGTATTAGGGAAGGGGCTGGCAAAAGACAAGATAAAGAAATGAGGTATGAGACTAGGGATCGGTATCAAAGCAGGGTACAGAATTCAAGGTCAAAGGAGACAAAGGAGACATGAAGAAAAGGAAGAATCTAACACTGATAGAAAGCCATTCTTGTGAGACTCTCTGTTGTCGGGGTCACTGAGTATTGTCAGTTTAAAGGCTAATATGCTAGCAGATGCAGATAACTAAAGGCCAGGAAGTAATCTTGTAAAATTAAAGGAGGAAAGAAAGGAAAAAATAATTGAAAGAACAGGGGGAGAATAGGATAGACCTGGGCCTAGGCAATAAAGAGAGGGTAAAAATGATAATTTGACAGGAAAGACTGGGAAGAGAAGGATAACAACAGCAGTCACTGCATCCTGAAGAGGCTAAAGTCAAGAGCAGAGTTGTTACATTTTGATGAGCTACAAATGGCATCATAGAATCACAGAATGGTTTGGGTTAGATGACTTTCAAAGTCATCTAGTCCAACCCCCCTGCAGTGAGCAGGGACATCTTCAACTAGATCAAGTTACTCAGAGCCCTCTACAGCCTGACCTTGAATATTTCCAGGGATGGAGCTTCTACCACCTCTCTCGGCAACCTGTGACAGTGTTTCATCATCCTCATTGTAAAAAATCTCCTCCTTACATCTAGTCTACATCTCCCCTCTTTTAACTTAAAACCATTGCCCATTTTCCTATTGCTACAGGCCCTATTAAAAAGTTTGCCCCCATCATTCTTATAGGCCCCCTTTTGAGTATTGAAAGGCTCCATCATGATGGATCTCATTTCAGAATGAACCTCATTTTGTTTCAAACCCTCTGTTTTGTCTTGCTCACCACCCCTGTAATTAGTGGGGCTATGACTCTCATGCAGCCAACCCACCTACTGCCATTATTTTTTATTAACTCTTACAAAGCTAAATGCTCATCTATTAATATTTCTCTATTGGTACTTATGCATAAGGAACAGATAGGAGTCATGATATTGCCTGATATTGGATTCTGTGTGCCATTTGTAAGCGCCCCTCGTTTCTTGTCTTGACTTCTAACAACTTCCTCTTAAGCCATTGTCCTTTCTGACTATGCCACTATTTTAAGTGGCTTTTGTTTTGGTTTTGGTACCGTGAGAAAGAAATAATTTGGAGAGCAGTGGCAGCGACATTCTAGTAGCTTATATTTAGCTAAAAATACAAAGCAGAAAGCAAATAGAGTTGCTCAGGCCACAATTATTTTTTACAACCAAAGCCTTTTTATACTCTCTATAAATAATATACCTGTTGCAAAGCATTTTGTGGCTCTATTTCCAGAGAATCAGATAGCTGCCAAAAAGACTTAGAGATTTTAATAGCTACTCATTACAAAAAACCTAGAACTTACTCTGAAATAACACATAATCCTTTCAGTTTTAGAATGCATTTTAAAATAGTCTCCATCATTCATTTATTTAGGAGGTCTGTTGCGTGTGAGAAACTGCCAAAATTGTTAGAACCAATTAATAAGAAGAGTTAACATCTACTAATTTTGCCCTGAAGTATAACTTTGCCTCTCATGGAATGGAGATGAGGAGGGTTTGGCTGAATCATCAGTGTGGGGTTTATGTTTCCCTGCCAGCCGCTAATGAATTGTAAAAAATGAAAATTAAATAATAATAATAAAACAGTAGATTGAACCAATTCTGTAGTGACTTGCCTTCCTAAAAATGGATATTACTGCAAAACATGTAGACAGGGAGAGAAACAGATGGACGATAACTGACAAATAAAATTTCCAGATACTGCCCCATCTGTTTCCTTCTACACATCTCAGCTATAAGCTTTTTAGCATTATAGGGTTGCTTGGGTGATATTCCTCTTTGCAATGACGTCACACCCAAAGACCAGCAAGGGCAGGTTGATGCAGTAATCTGAGAGCTAGGATCAGTTCACTAGATTACTACCAATGTATATCCCCAAAAGCACAGGCATTAAATTTCCCTCATTTATAATGGAAAAAAATTATCTTCAATAAATTGTTTTATAAACTTTTCAGCTTGCTTTTTAAATTGTTTCCCAGAAATAGCGAGACCAGCAAAATTAAAGAAAAAAAAAAATCAAAATGTGCAGAAAACATTGCTTCACAAAGATAGTAAGAGATGTACTTACAAGTACATTGGAGACATAAGGTCATTGTCATTTAAGATGTGAGGAGTTCCTGATATCTCCTGTAGATTTGAAGGCCATATTACATTATTTGGTAAAATCTAAATTTTTAGCTCCTCTACTTAAGTTTTTTTATGTTTTCTTCACTCCTCTATACATTTCTAAACAAAATTTATTTTTCTTCTCTGAGACTCTCAATTACTTCATTTATGAAATAAAAATTTGTTCTAAATGTTGCTACATTTTACAAAACCAGGATTTATTAACTAGGAAGTATCATGGCCCTAAGAAGGATAACCATACAGACCATCAAAAAGGCAACACAGTCCAGACTCCTCCCACTGACTCCAAGGAATCAAAATGGGCTTTAATCTAGCAAAGTATTTAGAGAAATGTCTTTCAGAACCTGGGTATTCATAGAGACAACTGAAATGAGTATGAAGTGTTAGAATCAGTGAAATCAGTTACATGGTTGAAGTTACACACAGGATTACATCTTACTGAGCTGACTGTACTGTGGTTTGATACTCCAAGGAAATAATTGAAGCTGATGACAATTCTGGAGGAAGGAAGGAATGAAGAGAGGACTCTTGAATCCCTCAAACCACTATTGAGTTTTTCTCAGCTGATTTACTCCCAAACATAAAGGGCCAAGTAAGAGATCTTTAGAGTTCTTCATTCAGCTGCTATGAAAAGTGACAGATACAAAGTGTCTTCTTACCTGTTTCGATGAAAAGTCAATCTGTATATTTTGTTCATTAGGAAATCTTGGAGAATATTGTAAAAGACTACTGAAGGTCACATTTTTGTCCACTACATATTTGTGTACATGGCCAAAAGTGAACTGCTTCATTTAAGCTGTAGCATTATTTTCCATTCAGTAAAGAAGCCTCCAGATCTCATGCATGGCCTTAAAACTGGGATTTTAGAAGTAGTTGCAGAGTAGATGTTTTTTGACTCACTTGAGTTTTAGTTCCTATTTCTGGAATAAAAAATGTTAAAATCTTGAAACTGGAAATACACAAAATGAAGAATTTTGAATACCATGCCCTCTTCAAGAGAATAGCGTATCATGTACTATTTAGCAAATGCCTTCATGTGCATCTACAAAAACATCTGTCAAAGGGGCAGTTTCTTTTTTCTTTTTAGCAATATCAAAATGTAAAATTAAGGGAACTTTCTAATGTGTATGTTCATCCTCAAAGAGAAATTGTGACTTGGTGCCATCAATAAATTATTTATTTTACAATATTATAATATTTTCCAAATAAAATTTAAAATGGCCAGATTAAACAAGAATCTTTAACTTAAATATCCAATTACCCTATCTTTATTGATAGGTACACTGTATCACTGTTGGCTGGAGAATTATTTTAGTAAAATAAAATTAGCCTGTGGTATGAACTCTAAATGCTTTTATTATTGTATACCTGTCTATCTGTTATTCTGCAGAAATATGTACACAGTACAAAAGTATATCCTACCTGTTCTCCACATCAAAGATGATACCAATTCTGCAGAGAACCAATAAAACATAGGAAAAAAGAGGCACATGGAAAGTAATTCTGTAAAAGAAACAGTGGGTCTTGTTCTATCTTTGTAGGCAAGAAACTGAGTATCTTACAGATCATCCCTTATTAAGCTTTAGCTTGACAGCTTGACTAAGATAAACAAGATACATTCTTAAGTTTGTTTTATATGGGGCTGGTGACTGGATGTTCAGAAGAACAGAAGGCTCTTCATTCTGTTACTCTGCCTCAGTACAAGGTTGTAGACTTCTAGAACTTGCTCCAAAATCTACTTCTTTCTGAAAGAAATTAGGAAAAAAAAAAAAGAGAAGAAATGTGTTTTGAGCTTAATCTAGCCAACAGAGTTCTGTACATTTTATATCAGACATGGTTTTTATTGTCTTTTCAGGTTATTACTGCAAAGATGTTGAGATAGCATTTGATTTCTTTGCCATGTACAATTGTCTTGTGGAGAGTTCATTTGCTTATGCATTTGTTTCAATTTTAGGCACTACCTATGTTTATAAAGAGTAAGGAATGGCTTGACACATATCAGAGCAACAAAAGAAAATATGACTATATGCACTAGGCAAATGCAGGTACTTTTTACTTCTCTTTGCTGGCATTTGTTGACATTTGTTGTCTGTAATATACTTTCCTTTAGTAAGACTTTTGACATCATCTACAGAACTCTTATTGGGAAGCTGAAGACATATAAGCAGGATGAGTTGACTGTTGGATGTGCTGAAGAATTGGCTGGCCTGCCAGGCTCAAAATGTCATAATCAATGGCTTGACATCCAAATGGCATCTGGTAGCAAAATAAGTAAGGGATTGTAACTAGGACATATAATACTTAATTTATTAATCAAAACAGATTTGCAGGTGGCTCTAGATGAGTTGAAGTGTCTGACACAACAGCTGGTAGAGTTTCAGTTCAGAGGGAGTTGGAGAAACTCAAGAACTAACAAAAGCCAGAGAGAGCCATAGCTGACCGGATACAACGTTGGCAGAAGGGCTGCATCAAACAGGAGGCTGGACTAATAGACCTCCAAACATTTCATCCAGCCAGCGTTCTTTCTGTGATTTCTGTGACATTTGTATGGTGTGCTCAAAGAATATGATTCTTTCCTTTATAAATTCTGAATGATCTTGTAAGAAAATAGGGAGACTCTCATAAATTGAAAGAGGTAGAAAAAAACCCCTTTTGCTTGGCAGATTATAGTGAAAGTATTGCAAACCATTCCTTTATAAGTAGTTTTCAAACCTGTATTTTACATCTTCTTATCCAATTACTGCATTTATAAGAGACTTGTTTTTACAAAAAGATAATGAGGTATTTGACATAAACTGTTCTGTTTTGGAATATTAGACTCAATAAAATCTTACAATACATGTGAAATTAATATTAAAACAATGCATTATGCTTTAATAACATTAAATATAACACTAAAATAACAATATTTAACGTGTACATATAAATATTCTTCTAACAGTTGCTATATATGGTTTTAATTTTCTGCTGATATATATATACACACACACACCCACTTGCTGTATGTTAAATACTACTTTTTAATGAAAGCCACATTCATTAATGTATGTAAATCATAGTGCTCTCCTGCCATTACATCTTGCTGGAATGGATGTGGATCCTTGGCCCAAAGGACTTGAATCATAAACAATATAGACCAAAACCCATTTACATACTCCGCATCGAGAATATTTTCTAGCATGATGACTGAAGGCAATACAAAACATAGCTTAATGAGAGACAACCTTTACCTTGTGGATCTTATGAATGAAGATATTAGGAAGAAATTCTTTAATGTGAGGGTGATGAGACACTGGAGCAGGTTGCTCAAAGGAAGTTGTGGGTGCTCCCTCACTGCAAGTGTTCAAGGCCAGGTTGGATGAGGCTTTGAGCAACCTGGTCTAGTGGAAGGTGTCCCTGCTCATGGCAGGGGAGTTGGAACTGGATGGTCTCTTCCAACCCAAACCGTTCTATGATTCTATGTATTTACCACCAAAGTAATTTATTGCAGAATATATTATATGCATTTGCCAAATACCATCAATAGCCAGTGCTGCACTCATCTAGTGCAGTCTGTGCTAGCTTTAACCCTCAGCAAGAACTGTTCAGGCAGCCTAAACAGTATTTGAAGTCTTAAAGTATTATTTATTTTTTTTCTTTGAAGGTCTGTTTCCTGGAGGCAAGTGATTTCCTGTGAATATCAGCTTCATTTTAAAACAGAATGTTAATTTATAGGCATATTGATTGCAGAGGAAAAGTTGATCTAGGTGCTTGATCTAAAATAATTTTTAAAACAGTAAATAAAATAATACAAGTTAAAAAAAATATTTGATTCTTATAAATTTGAAATTTTATTATGAATGCTGGCTGCCTATAATTGTCAATACCAAGTTGAGCCTTTTTTTCAGTCAAAATGTATTTGGGTTAGGATTTGGGGACTGGGATGTGATTTGAAGGAGAAAAACATCCTTCAAGCAAGTAAATGTTCCTATTGAAAAAGTTTGTTCTTACCCATGCTTTAAAAAAAAAAAAAAGTGAGTATGACCAGAGATTTACTGGGAAGACGTTCAACTTAACTTCTGACCCAAGGTTACATCCTGCATGGTGTCAGAGCTAGCCTTGAGCGCAGGCAGCCTGCTGTCTGGGAAGTTGTGTGGCAGGCTGCACTCAGAGCCTTGACAAGGACTGAGAAAAGATACTGCCTTTTTCTGTGGGGGAAGCATAGTCTGACTGTGGGCCAGTACAATTAACTATTTTCAGGGTTTTCGTTAGGGTGGTTTGACACAGATTTTTTAGGGGCTTTGTGTGTAGGGCTGTTACAATACTGAATAAAGGCTCTTGATCTGTACTGAGGTGTTGCGGCAGAAATCACAGAGGTTAGCAAAAGGATAGCAAAAAACCCTTTTTGATTGACTGTCACTGCTACTATCAATAAAGGAAATAAGAAATCTAAGAAAAATATATGTAGATGTCTACCCAGAGATATAATGGAATTACAAAATAAGACTGATACTGGTATGACATCTGAGATCGCCAGGCCTTTTTGACTTTATAATCATGGGATCCAGTAGCCTGAATAGTTGATAAAACAGATGACAACAAATCAGTGTGCAATTAGCACTGTCAAAAATAAAGGAAATTCAGCTTTGTTTTATGCCTGTGTTACATGTGAATCTGATTCTGAAAAACTAATTATCTTAGTAGGATCAGTGTGAACAATGTTGAAAGTTATAATCAGTATGAGTAAAACAATGATTTTTATTTTTTTCTGCCTCACCTCACAAATGAAAAGGAAAAAAATGTGGTTTAGAAACTACATGTATGAAAGTTTAGGATTCTGAGTAGCAAGCAAGAATTACTTTGCCAAGGTATGTAGGCATTTATATCTGAAAAGCAAATAGAATTTAATTATTTTGACAAACTACTGTCGTTTCCAAGATTCATTGCTCAGGAAGAAAAATTAATATGTTTAATAAGTGATCATTCTTGTTCTAGCCTAGTAGTTCCAACTTTTAAGTGCTCTTTGCTTAATTCTAGTTAGCATATTAAGCATGGAATTATATGATTTTCAATATACCATTTAAGCTATAGTGGTTTATTTAGGAAATGTGTTGCAAACTTGGTCTGAGCAAAAACTGCTACTAGGTATTAGTCTTCTTTTAGCCTCAGCTGTGTTTTCAAGCAATATGGCTTCTCTAATTTTTTGGATGCATTTCACTTCAGTTTGTGTCACAGGAAGCACCTAGCTCACCTTCCACTGGAACACAGCCTACTGTTGGTGCTCACCTACACTTATGAGAAAGCTGGTATATTTTATAACTAGACTGTGGCACTTGAACAGCTGCAACACAGACATCCATATCCACATTTACAGTGTTCTCCTGGATCTGTTCCAATGGCTGTCCTAACAAGAATATATTTGGGGATTCATTGCTTCATCCACATCCATACTTTAAATATCTGGGGCATCCCTGAGTATCGTACCTGATGTGACTTCACAATCCTGGTTGAGAAGAACTCAAGCATTAATGTTTACTGATAGTACCATTTCATGTTCCAAATTCTGTATTGATCAACAGTGAGATACTAATTTCAATATATACAAGTCCCTCTTGCAAGACTTAACACTAGGTCTGGTTATTTCTGGTCCCCCACTTGAAAACTAAGATGACATATCATGTTCCAATGGGGAAACAAGCCCAGCTGTTCTCAGCTTTAGGCAGATACACATTCCATCCAACATGCTTGGAAAAGAATCCATGACTAGTATAAGTAACTGAAAGAAGAGAAGACTATTTACTGTACTTTAAGGTCTCTCAATGACATCCCGTGAGCATTAGGCACATCGGCCATGTTTATGATGCCCAAGATTTCTGAAATGCCAAACGGGCACGTGTCCTGGTTTTTGCTAAGATAGGGTTAATTTTCTTCTTTGTACCCAGAAAGCACTGTGTTTTGGTTTCAGTGAAGATTGTTATGAAAACAATGTTGATAACTACAAGGACACTGTGCTTTATAAATATGTATATATATAAAAGTTATCATCATTATTCTTATTATTTTAATTTTATTTTTATTCTAATTATTAAATTGTTCTTATCTCAACCTACGAGTCACCTCACCTTTACCCCTCCAATTCTCTCTCCGATTCCCTGGGTGGGAGGTGAAGGGAGTGAGGTGGGGGTTAGTGCTGTGAATGGCTGTGTCTTTTTTGGCTGCCAGCCAAGTTAAACTATCACAGCACCCTACTGTATTATTATTCATTGCATGACAGTTCTTACCTTCATTGTCAGCGTTGATACTTACTTGCCATTGCTGAATGTTTGAAGTGTTAAGGTCAACCAGGGCTGCATGCGATACTGATTTGATGACATGTGCCCTTTACAACCTACAGAAAGCAAATGAGGAATCTTTCTCATTCACATAGTTCCAGTAAGAATGAACATTTCACAGACCTTTGGCCACCTGATGCTGTATTAATAGCCTTGTGGATCTGGTTCCATGAGGAAAATATTATCTATAACATCATCTGGACTTACACTGATTCCACTAGCCCTAACTTACTCTAGAGTCCCCATCTTTCCATCTTTTCCATATCTCTCCTCCTATCCTTTATCCCTCTCTCTCTTCCTGAAGACACTGGATTGCTTCTTTCTTCTCTTCTAACAGGCAGCAGATTGACTGGGCTGGCTAGAGTAGGGAAAGAACACTTGTATCCTAAATGACAACTTTCTGCTTTACTCTCACTTGTAAAATACATTTCACAGCACCAAGTCCAAAGTCCCTCTGCATCCGTATGTAGCATTCTCCTATTGTGCACACCCAGTCTTTTTAGAGAGCTCTGGGTCCTGTGAGAGTTGAATGAAAAATGTCATTCTGTTCAGTGCCTAACATAAGGCATAGTGGGTGGCTGCCCACACGTGCAACAAGTGCTAAAATCTGTCTACAGGATGCTTCCCACACATTTCCCAATCTTCCCTTGCTCTCCTGCTACTATCCTGAACCTGGACCCTAAAGTCAGGACATATCATCTTACCCTTTATTCTTTAATCATCCTCTCCAAGTTCTCTACTAGGCTAAAAACTGCTGGAATGTGCAGGGGTTTCCATCACTCAACAGAGTACTATGGAAGACTTGCCTCCTGTTGCAGGGACTACAAGGAGAAGGGACAGAGATAGGGTTTGAGGCATCAGTGTGTGAAGAACAGGCTTATGTCCCCTTTCTCTCTCCAAGTAATCTGTTTCATTTTATAGCACTTCTCTACATAAGCACAGACCAGTTGCTAGTGTTAGAATCCCTTCCTCTGCTAAAACTTCTCTTCTGAGAAAAACAAGTTATGTTTCATATCAGGCTAATTATGAAATTTAGAAGAAGCAACGACAACCCAAGATACAGTAATTGTGCCTCACTGTCTCTTCGAGGCCCACCAATACAATGGGAGCATTTATCTGCTTGAAAGTCCAGTTTCAGGCTGGTGGCATTTGTCCTTGATTGGTATTAGCAGAGCAACTGTGCTGGAAAGAAGATAGAGGACTGTGAAAAAAAACCATCAGAAACATCCCCTGTGTCTAAACAGTGGGTTCATCTTTCTATGCAGGACAGTGATAGGTGTCTGCTAGCCCAGACCATGCTTGTGGTCTGGTATTTTAAGCAAGAATCATCAGTGAGATGTTTCTTTTCTAGGACAAAAATCCTTATGTTAGCCTGTGTAGACAAAGGTCATTTCTTCAGGAAAAAGAAAACCATTTTACTATATGAAATAAGAAAATCTCAGTGGGACAAGAATGAACAATCACAAACCAGTTATATATAAGAATATGAATTTGTCACTAACTTCCATATTGTTTCCATGCATTGAATGAAATGAATTGTTATAGGATTTGGTTACCATGATCCACCACTGCCTTGCTTTAAAAGCAGTACTGTAAAGAGAATATTCAACCTTCCTTTAAAATAAAAGTTTCTAGTCCTTTGGTTTGCAATGATAGAATTTAAAATATATTTAAGTGCTATTACTGAATCACTAGATTTAAGGAAACGAGCAACTAACCTTTACCTCTGTGTCAAAATACAACGAGTTTTACCTTTGTGTCAAGATACAATACAAACAACTTCTTGTGAATTTAGAAATATCTCTGAACACATCTTATTTCTAAACCCTAGCCCTCTCAGAAAAAGACCTTTTTCCAGGTCTGTTCATAATGAGCATCACAGGTGAACAGGACTTGCCAAGAGGTCAATAGTGAAAGCAGAACACACAGAAATTCTTAGAGAGGGGAAAAATCTTTGCTTTACAGATCCATCTCAGAAGGCCAAATTTGTCTCCAGAGCAAATGGACATTGTATGGCCTATACCAACACAACGGATTTTAGAAAAAGTAAATATTTTCCTGGGCACTCTCTAGGAAAAGAAAGTTGAGTTATTCACATCGTATTTTCAGCATTCTCTACTTACTCCTTTCCATAGCTTCATGTGCAAATCCATGATAAAGATAACAGGAATACTTACACTATGCCTTACCCTGCATATGCCAAGGAAACCTTACTTTTATTACAAATCTATTAAAAATCTGAGAAATTGAGAGTATCTGTCAGACAAAACAGCCATGTGTACTGACCATATCAATAGTTAATTTTTTCTCATTCCTCTGGTTTACGTGGAACATTGCATGAAGCCAAATATTGCTTTTCAACCTTTTCCTCTTGACTGCAGCTAACAATCTCTGGTTGAGAAAAGTGATGATGACAACATTTAAGGGTTTTGTAGAGCCACAGATGCTCATCAGTCTTTTCTCTTTTCTCTTCTTCTCTTTTCTTCCCTTCTTAGTATGCAGTGCTTCTTGTTAAACTTTGCCTATCTCTTATCAGGAAACACTTTGTCTATGGGAGACATACAACACAAATTCAATTCTGCTATAACTATGGCAGTCACAGTTAGGGTTCTTGCTGGAGTATATGTTTGAACTTTGTATTTTTTGTTTCCACACAAGGAAGAAACTAAAAGGTTCTGTTTGTGACTTTGTACAAAGCCATCAGTTCCTGCTTCCAAAGCAAGTGTTGTTTTAAAAGTAACTAGTGTCTTTAAAAGCAAATAGAAAAGATTTCTTGTCCTTGTTGAAACAGAAATTTTTCAAATATAGACAGATATGAGTACACTACATTAAAGAGTTGTAATCTGGATAATATAAATTAAATATATCTACTTTTGTGAATATATAATCTATATAGAGCTACTGAAGTTATTACTGAACTGTAAACCAAGAACATGCAGAAAAACTGAAAATTTAAATCATCAAGGTAACAAAAATATACTAAGAAAGACTTTGTGTTTCTATCTTAAAAGAAAAAATGCATGACGCCTTCCTGTGTGAACTCATCTAGGTGTTCCTGCTCTGGCAGGGGGATTGGAGTAGATGATCTTTCGAGGTCCCTTCCAATCCCTGACATTCTGTGATTCTGTGAAACCTGAGGAATATGAAGAGCGGTATTTTGCACATAGGGCTAGCAAAAATGTCTGCAGTGAAAGGATCAGTTGCAGAATACAACTGAAAAGATGAGAGACTTGTACATATTAGTTAATCACAAGATGTCTATGATTTACAAATGTGATGATATGATTGTAGTGGGTCTGGCTGGGATGGAGTTGATTTTCCCCGTGGCAGCCCTCAGAGTGCTGTGTTTTGTATTTGGTGGCTCGAGGGGTGTTGATAACACAGCAGTGTTTTGGTTACTGGTGAGCAGTGCTAGCACAGCACCAAGGCTGTCCCTCCAACATTTCCCCCAGTAGGCTGGGAGGGGGGAAGGTCTTGGGAGGGGACACAGCCAGGACAGCTGACCCAAACAGACCAAAGGGATATTCCATACCATATGACGTATGCTCAGAAATAAAGCAAGGAGAACAGAGGGGGAAGGGGGGGCACTCGTTACTTCCGTTTGTCCTCCGGGAACCGCAACGCGTATGAAGCCCTGCTTCCCGGGAAGTGGCCAGACATCGCCTGCTGATGGGAAGTAGAGAATAAATATTTTGTTCTTTTGCTTCTGCGCGCGCAGCTTTGCTTTGCTTCTATTAAACTGCTTTTGTCTCGATCCACGAGTTTGTTTTTTTTGTGTTCCATCTTATTTTCTCCCCTCCCCATCTTGCTGAGGAGGGGGGTGATAGAGTGGGCTTTGGTGGGCACCCAGCATCTAGCCAGGGTCAACCCACCACAATAATGAAAAAGACAAATACACTCTTCTACGTCTCAAACATTTCCCACAAAAGAAGGCAAGGTTGACAGCATTGTTCAAGCTTTGAGAGATCTCACATGAAGTACTGTGTACAATTCTGATTATTCACATTCAGGAAAAATTAATTCAAAATTAAATGAGACAAAAGGAAAAGACTAAGAGACACTGGTTTCTTTCAGGAAAAAAGAAACAAAAAACAAACCAAAACAAAACCAAACCCCAAACCATGTTTAAAAGCTGTATGACTACTGTCTAAGAAAACATTTGTCTTAGGGCAAAAGCACACAGCTAATTCTTTTTACTATAAATTGACATAAGTTAACTAAAAATAAATGTAAGCTAGAAATAACAGTGCAATTTTTGTGCAATACCCATTAAGGACAAATATCACCAGCCTGAAATTGGGCTTTCCAGTAGGCAAATATTCTCTTTCCATCAGAGGGCCTCCAAGAGACAGTGAAGGACCACTGTTGCATCTTGGGTTGCTGTCCCTTCTTCCAAATTGCATGATTAAACTGATATGGAAAATAACTTATTTTCAGGAGGCAAAAGGAAGACTAGGAAAAGTATGGGCCCAGGGCCTGGTTACAGAGCACATGTAAAAGGTAGTGAATGCCTTCTTTGCCTCAGTCTTTACTAGCAAAACCTGCCTTCAGGAATTCCAGGACCCAGAGATGAAGGGAAAAGGCTAGAGCAAGAAAGGTCTGTCATTGGTGGAGGAGGATCAGGTCAAAGAACACTTAAGAAAACTGGACATGTATGTATAAGTCCATGGGCCCTGATGGAATGCGCCAACAAGTGCTGAGGGAGCTGGCTAATATCACTGCAAAGCCACTCTTGATACTCTTTAATTGATCATAGCAACTGAAAGAAGTACCTGAAGCCTGTAGGAAAGCAAATGTCACTCCTCTCTTCAAGAAGGACAGGAAGGAAGACGCAGGGAACTACAGGCCAGTTATCCTCACCTCAATCCCTGAAAAGGCAGTGGAGCAGCTAATCCTGGAAATTATTTCCAGGCACATGAACAACAAGAAAATAATCAGGAGTAGACAGCATGGCTTCACCAATTGGGAGTCATGCTTGACCAACTTGATTAACTTGACTGGCCTGGTAGACTGGAGAAGAGCAGTATATATTGTCTACCTAGACTTCAGTAAGGCCTTAGACTCTGTCTCCCATAAGATCCTCATAGATAAACTGGTGATGTACAGGCTGAATGAGCAGACAGTGAGTTGGATTGAAAATTAACAGAAGGGTCAGGCCCAGAGCATGGTGGTCACTAGAATGAAGTCTAGCTTCTGGCCAGTAACTAACAGTAACCCAGAAGTCAATACTTGATCTAATCTTTTTTAACTTCTTCATTAATGATCTCCATTGATGGGATAAAGAGTATCCTCAGCAAGTGTGCTGATGATACCAAATTTGGAAGAGTGGCTGGTAACACCAGATGGTCATGCTGCCGTCCAAAGGGACCTCAACAGGCTGGAGAAATGAGCTGACAGGAACCTCATGAAGTTCAACAAGGAGAAGTACAAAGCCCTGCACCTGGGTAAGAACAACCCCAGGCACCACCATGTGCTGGGAGCCATCCAGCTGGAAAGCATCTTGGCAGAAAAGGACCTGGGGGTCCTGGTAGATACCATGTTGAACATGAGCCAGCAAAGTGCTCTTGTGGCAAAGAGGGCTAATGGTATCCTGTGCTGCATTAGACAAAGCATTGCCAGCAGGTCAAGGGAGGTGATCCTTCCCCATTTATTCAGCACTGGTGAGGCCAAACCTGGAGAGCTGGGACTGTTTAGCTTAGAGAAAAGAAGGCTGACAGGGAAATTATTAATGTAGGTAAACACCTGAAGGGAGGGTGCAAAGAGGATGGAGCCAGCCTCATTTCAGTGGTGCCCAGAGGCAATGGGCACAAACTGAAACACAGGAGGTTCCATCTGAACATCAGAAAACTGAGAGTGTTTTTAGTGTGAGACTGGCCAAGCACTGGCACAGGTTGTCCAGGAAGGTTCTGGAGTCTCCATCCTTGGAGATATTCAGAGGCCATCTGGACATGGTTGTGGCATCTGGGCAACTGGCTCTAGGTGGCCCTGCTTGAGCAGGGGGGTTGAACCAGATGACCTCCAGAAGTCCCTTCCAACCTCAATAATTCTGTGATTCTGTAATTCTTCTCATAGGAATAGTTCAGACAAGAAATCTTAGAAGTTTAAAATAAAATTTGATCAGTTTAAGAAACATTACATGAGAAATTTGTCCATAATAAGAGAAAACTAGAACTGATGATAGTGGAAGTCTCATACGTGTCCTACTTTGAAGTTATCCTAAAAAAATTCAGTAATATTTCTCACTGAAAATAGTTACTGTTAGAGGTAGAAATGAGATATTGCAAATATTATGAAATTATTTATGTTGTTTAATCATGCAGTGATATGTGTGCTATGCATAATTTAGGATGCTTATTTACATAACAAATAATGAGCTAGGTATTTTACACATACAGCCACAAGAAAACTTCCCTGTAATCAAACCACTATGTCAACTCTCTTTACATTTAATGAGCTGGTTCACACAGAATATACAGCAATATCCTTTTTTATTGGTAGATGCATAATATAAAAGATCTTGATAACTAAGAAAGAGCTGCAGGAGTTGTCCAAATGCAAGTTTCAGTAGAGGGACTCACTATAGGTACACACTGTTATTTCCTTTATAATTTCTAACTTCTGCTATCCCCCCTACCCTGCTCAGATTCAGAATTTATTCAGTTCCATTCTATAAATTTGGAGTCAGCATCTGGATGTTGTACATACCCAACTCCCTCGTGAGCCTTAATTATTTTATCGTCTTTTGGACTGACCCTAAGAAGTGAAAAGTCATGTGCTTGTGACTCAAAGGGAACTGTTCATGAGGGTCTGCAATTTGTCAAGAAGTGCTCAGTAATTCTGCATTTAAAATATGAATAACTTCTTTATGCACAATCTTAGAAGTAACAATGACTCTATTGTATTGTTATTACAGTGTGTTGTAGCACAGCCTGTGCACCAGCTGTTCTTGTTTACAACATGAGAAAACCCTTCATCATAGAGGCTGATGTTTAAACGCAAAAGCATGTCATGTATTCTGCTCATGCAGTGAACATGTAGTTCTTATGAATGATTATAAAAGCTAACCATACTATTTGATGATCACTTAGATCTAATCAGGTTGTGGTTGAATGAACCTTGATCTTTCATTTTATAGTCTCAATATATATCTGCGCATGGATGTGCACATACAAATTTAACATAAAAAGAACATGTTTATTACTATGCTTGCTCTACTAAACAGGCAGTAAGGTACTAATACCACTATGTAGAAGTAGTTGCCTTGGTTTAATTAACTGAGTTAATTTGTATCCTCTTCTGTTTTCTCAAAATCAGCCTATTTTTTAATCTAAAAGACTGTGTCAACGTATGCAATATGTAGAGTGCCCCTCTATTTATGTAATGCTGATAATAAGCCACCACACAATTCTGCTTAAGTTCTCAGTAATGAAGTGCTGGCATGTGTCTGATTTTTCTCCACATGGTTTTAACGAAGAGCTTTTCAGTTTTACTAGTACATAATTAGAATATATGCATAAATCCCACTCTATTGCTCCAATGTAATTAAAGATCTTTCTTCAAGAAGAAAATCATAAAGCTTTTTTAAGCAGAGCTGCTGAAACTTGAAATCCTTGACTAAATACATTTTTATGCATGATTCAATCTTCTGAAATAGTTCTGAAAACAATTAAAAATAGTCTGCTTAAGAGAAACCTTAGTTATTTAATGTGGGAGAGGAGTTTCTCAACATTGTCTTCTGTACGACTTCTGTAACAGTGTCAAGAAAAGCAGAATGTTCAGGCATTCTGCTCATGTAGAAGATACAAAAACCCTTTTTGATAATTAGTTTAAATAAATTTATTTACCTATCTGAATGCCTTATACTATATACTCCAGTAAAATATAAAGCAGAAGACTCACTCTAACTCAAAAAATAGGCATTATAGGGCTATATAAGTACTATTTAAATATTTTAACTTCACCTCCTTTGCTCGGGGTGCAGCAAACAGAGGCAGCTAACAGACACAACACTTTGCATAGCAATTTCTGGCTTCTTTTATTGCCTGGGATGATGGGATGACTTCCTGGAATTCATCTAAGAATTTGGGGTGCCTGCTGCTGCTGGAAAAGTGTGAGCACTAGAGGCTTTTTCTTCTAGCATAGTCAATTTGTAAAAATGTCTGCTAGTCTTTCCTGTTCAAAAGGCAATAAGACCTTTTGTCTGCAACTGATTCCTGATTACAGAGTGTCCAACACCCACTGAGTTAGTGCTAGCAAAAGATCTGTGTAACTACCACGGCTACAGTACAGCAAGGAGTAGCTGATAGACACAGTAGTGCATGCAGAAGAGTGCATGGAAGGGAGCTGAAAGGCCACTTAAAACAGCATGGGTCTGCTCAACAAGCATGGGCATGTGCCACAAGGCACGCTCCCTAACATCAGCTGGAGTCCTTCAGACTCAGAATTCTGAAGGGCAGAGGTGGCCATCCAGGCCTGGGGCTACAGGAAGGGCCTAGTACCTCTCCCTAGGCTGGGACAGGAGAAGTTGGCATCCTTGCCTGCAGGGAGTGTGCTCTGCCTGAGGACCTGCATATTCAACACAAGAAGACAGCAGACTGTGCAGTGTTAGAGAACGTGAAAAAGATTGACAGGATCTTCACAGGGATCATGCGGAGACAAAGGCTCAAATCATCCAACTACACAAGAAAAGGACTACATCATAATACATGTGTACAAATGACCTGAATTAAGGTCAATTCCTACTTCTGGCTTTTGAATCTCTTGTGAGCTTGATTTGGAGACCATATATTCCATGAGGGCCATCTCTGGGATGTATTTAAATAGTCACTCCTGACGAAGTACCTTTCTGTCTTTTTCCTTGGCATTCTTTCTGATCCTCTCAAATACATTTCTTTTTCTATCAGAATATCCTTAACGGTGAAAATTGTCAGAACTGATTCTGTTTTCTTCTACTTCAAGAAATAGAAACAGTCTTAGCATGTAGCAACTTTGAGAAACTCAGAAAAGGAGTCACAATTCACATATGAAGATTTTTGTAGCATGTCTTAGGCAATGTTCTATGTAAATAAGTAACAAAGTTCTTCGTACTATGACATCCTGCTCTTGAACACTTGATCTTTCCAGTTTTCTTTCTGTCTCTATGCCTGTTCTTATTTTCCCTAACTTACACCATGCAGATGTGTTTCTTACAATCCTCTTTCTTACCGTTTTCTTTATCCCTCCACTATTGGTTTAATTCCTTTCATGTTCCTTAGGCTTTGAATAGCTCCTTCTCCTTCTCTGACAAGAACTGTCCTCTACAAACTCTGATCAATGATGAAGGTCTTTCAGGAAACCTTCTAGTACTGATCTGTTAAGTTTACCACTCCATTCTTTCCTTTTGTTTTAAATTAGTATCATATTATTTTTTTTCTGTCTAAATTAGAGTTTGTCTTCTTACGGGAGGGACCTTATCTTTCATGCAATTCTAAAGTGCCACACAAATTTACAGTCATGTACTTATATATATTTGCAGGCATGAACATAATTTTTAATAACTATTCAAAGAGTTGTCAGAGCAGTATGCATAGAGCAAGCAACAATAAAGAAAACCTTACAAAAACCATACAAGTAAATGTAAGTGAATGCAAAGAAAGTTTTCCACAAACTTACAAGCAGCTACTGATATTATCTTTCATCATGCGCTATGCCTTCTCTATGTCTGCTTTCCAAATTTGTATAATTGGCAGAAACACCTGGAGAAGATGAATTTTTATAAGAAACCTGAGCATTCATAAGAAGCATCAGTTATAAGTGTGAAAAAATGTTGCAAATGTTTGCATTAGGGATCCACAGTACCAAAACTGAAATCCTTATTTAACGACGAAAAAATTACTCATCTCAGTCGCCATTAACCTACACAAGGCAAAGGGTAGATGGATAGTTTGGATATTTTTTATGGATATGTCTGTCAAACTGAACACTGTTTTGTTTCAGGTTTTTGTTTTTCACCATTGTTTCTATTTTAGTTTAAAGTCATTCAGGCAGCAGTGAAAGCTAGACTAATACCAAAAAAGAACTTCTCTGCCAAAAGAGACCTTTTTGAGCTTATGCTGGAGAAGGGGGTAGCCAGGATGTACCAAAACTGTGCAACATGGGCACTCAGCAGTACCCCTGTGTTCCTGGTTGCCCCCTCATACGGCTGCAGGGTTCTGTGGGACTACACCACATATCTATCCTTGCCTAACTCTCAAATTTCAATGCTCTGTGACCCAGGTTTACACATAGGCCTAGTGCATTGATGTGGGAAAGACCGAGAAGCCTTTTAATTGTAAACTGATTCCATTATGGGAAGTAATGGCAGTGCATATCCTCTAAACAGACATTTATTGTAGAGAAAGTGTCTTACACATCTAAAAGCACTGTATTTGCCCCAGCTAGCCTCATGTCAATAGTCAATGCTGACTATTTAATTTTTTTTAATTATTTTTTTTTGTGGAGAGAAGTCTTCTCCCTTGTGAAAGAGTATGCTAAGCAACCATGATGCGCTACTACCCCTGTACTTGAACCATCCCAAGTCCCACGGCAAAAGTGAGATTATAAGGAAGAGATAGGATTGACCATTATATAAAAAGATCTGTAAATACGCTGCTATGTAAGATAAAAGCATATGGGGTTGAGAAACTATTTTGTTGACCTGCTTTTCCTTGCTGTTCTGAAACACTGTCCTTGAAGGGTGTAACTGAAGGATCCTACAGTCAAATAGATTTTGAAGGAAACATGGCCAAAGCAAGTGGCAGCTCTGAAGACCTAACTCCCTTGGGCATAAGCAGCTGCACTATGAAATTCTACTGATGAAGAAAAATGTCTTTTCCAAGCCTATACACCCACTCTTCCTGTTCCTGAAGTTCAGACCCATCAAGCTTGTGAATCACAGTGACAGTCTGCTGCTGAATAAAATTTTAATCTTGATTTAAGTACTGAAATAGAAATAGGTGAATGGGTGACGAATACAATGATAACTGTACTTACAGGCCTACCATAAATCAGAATGTTTTTCCTAAGACAAAGCATAAAGTTTAATTAAATGCATAATAATGGCTTGTGTGGATAAAGAACATCTGTAGAAAGAATGTCTAGCAGAAGTAGTGCATGGGAAAAGTGAAGAACTGGACTACCCTTTGACTGAGTTCAGTTCTCATTTCTTGCCATTACTGTTTATTTCTGATGGCCTGGAAATAACACAATAATATGAAATTTGCTGGAGTCACCTAGACAGCAATTTTTAATGCAACAATAAAACCAGATTTGATATATCTTCTTTTGCTCATTATTTATGTCAGTGAAACAGCTAGTAAATATACAGTGATGTAACTAAGGGCATAATTTGTCCTATTGACTACAAAAATCAAAGGTGCATATAATATATAGAATGAAAAATTCATGCCCAGTAGACAAATCAGGATAGACTCCCAGACTGCCAAGTTTCTGTCTGTCTTCTCTTGTTAAACTGTAAAACATACATACAGAATCTCTCTTCTACTATTTAAGACACTTAATCCAAAGGTGTCTACTACGATCTCTACACAGTATTAGAAAGAAATAATAATAAATATTGTACAACGATAACCTGTATTGTCCTGTGCTACGCTGTATGTCAGAGATTAATAATGATATTGCATTGAAACAAATAGTCCCAACAGTATACCAAGCTTGGGAGACCTAACATTAATATTATATTAAAAATTAAGGTATTTCTGGAAACATACAAACTTACTTGCATTTGTATTTGGTAGTCAGTAGGGAAGCAGTGAATTTAAAACAACTAAAATTTATTTTTTGAAATAGATTTTACATTATTTTTAAGTTCTTTTGTGTAAGTGAGAAAGAACATTTCTAAGTACTATTTGATTTTTCTGAATTTAATTTTTCCAAATGTGTCTGGCAGATAAAAGACCTGAAAATGGGATTCTTTCCACTGCTGTCACAGGACCTTAGGTAAAACTGGACAACTCCTCTTTAACCAGGTACAGGCAAATGAAATGGTTCTATATCCAGAGGTATCTCTCTGTTCCTAAACTTACTTACACTTCCCTTGATTAAGACAGCTGCATGAAGCCCTGAATAATTTACAAGAAAAAACAAACTTTAAAAAAAACCATAACAAAACAAACCAACCCACCAAGCAGCACTGATTGCTGTCTCAACAAGTTCTTTTAGACAGAAAAAAAAATTACTACAAACACCAGATAAACAATGCAATTTCCTATGTAATGCATCATTTGTAAATGAACAACAACAAATTTTGCATTTGATTCAGTTCCCCAGAATGTTAAAACAGTCCTTATCTGTATTTAATTAATAACAAATGGCTTTTAAATGCTAACTGCATGTCTTATGAGCTTATACCTTTTATATCAATAAAGTCAATGACAACAAAATGTTTCAGTCCAAAAATGTAAGCACCAACAGAAGTAAGGCTTAAGAATAAACTGAAAATGCATACCGGTATTTGCCACTTCCCATGGTTCCATTTGTGTATCTCAGACCATTCTGTATATATTAGGAAAATCATCCTTTTAATTTTTATGTTATTATTTTCACTCTCCAGATATTGTTAGCAAGTTTTCTTAATGTGAATCAGTTCTCAGAAATCTGCCTGAAGGTTTCTGTTGGATTGGCTTTGATGGGAGAAGGATTAAACCGAGGTCAAAATTTGATGTAAAAACCATAGTTTCATTTTCAAGCCCTTCCAGGTCACTCCAGGAGATCATGATATGTTTGTGAGACGGCCAGTGACATTCACTTTGATCTTCAGAAATACCAATAAATGGATATTTTGACAAGCAAGGGCCACTTGTTCAGCTCAGGTCAACATTAGCAGATTTCACAATGTGTAAAAGAAATGCTCTAGAGTATCCAGCAATAAACCCATGGACATAGCACATATAGGTGCCAGTGATGAGGCCCGAACAGGCCTCACAGGCACAGGAACATAATTCTGTACCGGAAGTATTTCTGAAATATTTATATTTTTTAGAACAGATTGATAAACTGTGGAGAGCTTCAGATTATTAGTTATATGATGAGAACAAAAGGAATTTCAGTGTCTGATCATAAATTACAGAACAGTGAAGGCTGTCTCCATGTTTACTTAATCCTGAGCACATAAGAAAAAACAGACAACAAGGCCTGCATGAAGGATATTTCATTCTGGAAATGGTCAAGGCCTGAGAGTTACTGCTGAGACTGCAGTTCACATATATCTGGCAGAAATGTCATCAGTTCAGAACTCTAATTCAGAGATATAAACTTCTGAATTTGTTTTGAGAATTTCTGAAATTTCAGCTAACAGGAAGGACATGCTAGTGCGAGGAAGGACTGAAATTGACCTCACATGGTCAAATTCAGACCTTTATAAGCAAATACATGTCAGAGATTAATAATGATATTGCATTGAAACAAATAGTCCCAACAGAATACCAAGCCTGGGAGACCTATACGTGAATATTTAGAAGCAAATACTTTTTTCCAGCATGATCAGCAGTGTTGTACCAGTTGTTAAAGTAGAAATATAGCTGTTAAAACCAAGTACTCTTAATGAAGAAACAAAGAGGGAGGAAGAATGTAGGGCAGGCACGGGAACAACAACAAAAAAATGGGCATCAGTAATCCTACAACTGTGCATCCCAAGTCTCTCTTTACCTTTCTTTCACAAATTCCATGGACCATGCAAGGAAACAAGAGGATACTTCAGTAAATATTATTTTTAGGATTTTGCAGTATGAATAATCATGTATCACCATTTACATCCATACAGTAAACATATAATCACAGCTCTATGTTGTTCCCCTAACTGTTGCCAGCAACTGTGAATTAGATATAGTTATGAACATGCTACTTTTTTTTTTTCTTACAACTTTGAGCTTTTTAAAAAAACATTTTTAAAGTTCTACTGACCTCTGTAGACACTAAATTACAGCAGAAAATTTTCACATCTGAAAAAGTGAACTTGTTTACATGCATTTACTTAGCAGTCAGTCCATCAACTCTAGTTTTTAATGAAGCACTTTTTTTTCCTTTTGGCAGAACTATTTATTTGTATCAGAAACATGCATAATATTCAGGAAGAGATTCTTGCAGCCACCTGTAGATGCTTCATGAATGACTGATCTATGTAGATACCATAGGTAAAAGGAAAAAGGATTTGAATTGTAAATTGCAGCTTGCAGACTGCTAAATCTCACAGCAGACTACTCTGGGCAGTATGTTGAAGACCCTGGAGATATTTCTTTAACTGGCATTTGAAACCAGCACAAATAAATGAACTAAGGACAACAAACTTCGTTAATTATAGCTACAACATCAAGACTAACCTAACAAAAGGATTAACAATGTACAACTGCTGAAAAAAAAAAAAAAGACATGTAGGGAAAGATTTTACTTTAATATTTAGCATTCAAGATGGCTCACCTGAAGCAGACCTTTTCATCTCTTTTCAACTGTTTTAAGGAAACACCATCTCTCTTTTTGGGAATGGTGAGATGGGACAGCTGCCTTGGCACTGATGAAGAGCATGTGAATTTTGCTAGAAGAGATGAACTGAGCAGAACTCAGAGTGAGGAACCCAATGGACCCCTGAACTTGGAGCTTGATGTTTGCCATCAGGATCCAGAATACAAGTCCCCAGCTCCTCTGCCACATGCCCAGGTTAAACTGATCACCAGCTGGGAAGCAGGATGGAATGTAACAAATGCCATTCAGGTAACCTTTTACTTCCCGAGTTGTTACAGTCATCATTTGAAAAACCTGGTCATCACTTAGCCTGTTTTATTTTACGTAACCGTACCATCATTTTGCAAATTCAAAAAAGTTTATATTAATTTATTACTAACATATTTCAACCTTTCTGCAGAAGATTAGCACTGTGAACAAATAAAGTTCCAAATGGAAAAAGAAAAGTTAGATACTTTGGCTAAAGTTTAAAAAATAGCTGAAAATGAAAAGGTGGTGATTGCATCTGTTTTACAAGTACAAACATGACCTTTAACAATGACATTTGAATTCAGTGACAGAGAAGTTTGATAGAATGTGAGGTAAACATGTAATAAAAAGAGGATAATAAGACCCAGACTGACGTCAGACAAAAATTTACTGATATGTAAGTTAGACTAGATATAAATGAGAGCACGAAGCATAAGAAACATAATACTTGTCAGTGTTAAAGAAAATAGTCAGGTTGAAAAGACTGAAAGCATTTGGTCCCAGCATTCTCTGTGGAATTTGAGCATCTTTCTGAATTCTTCAATTTATCATTAAATGTTTCAGATTCTTTTTCTCACTTTTCATGATTCATTTCTTTACATAATTCTATCATTACCACTAACTGTCTGTCTGACATGGTAATAAGAAAGCAGTATCCACAGACACATCTAGTCCCAGCAACTGTTACTTAAAACACTTCTTATGGCACTTCAATTATAGAAAAATAATCCAGTGTCACATAAGTCTGTGATTATGCCAGTGAACATTTGTTTATGTATATAGTTCATCCCTTGGCTCTGCAAAGGAGGAGAAAAAGGACATATTTCTAACCCTGCTGTATTTTCAAACATGAGCACCACCACATGAGAGCTGATGCAATAACAACTAAGGCACAGTAGCATATCACACTCAGAAAGTGTTCAGCTGTGGATAAAAGCACAAAGTCCTAAATACCCCAACTACATTCTAGTAGCACATTTTATCTTCAGTCTCCCTCAGCAGCATCTAGTCAGGACAGGAGTCTGGGATGAGAGCCCATTGTTGCCTCTGTGAGTTTTGCCTTTGGTTTCACCGAAGCCAAGATTTCATTCTGGAAGTCAATTTTGTCAATATTTGCTGTACAACCTTTTGGCAAGTCATGTTCTCTCTCACCCATTGTTTTCCTTTCTCAAAAACAAAAGTAATAATTCCTCTGTAAATACATCAAAGTGCCTAAAAATTCCTGAATGTCATTATGTACACAATTACTATTAATTATTAATATTCTAACTTCCAGTTAAAAAATAGACTGATAACACAATGTAAAAACACTGTTAAACATACAATTGCCTGTTTAAAAACAGGACAAATTTAAGCTAAATTATCAGATCAGTAACTATGGTTTTAGTCAAAACTCTCAGCATGCTAACTGTTGCATATGACTGTTGGGTCTCATTTAGAAATCAGCATTAAAAGAGCAGTTGGCTACAGCTGTATTGAGCTTTCCTCCTAAGGCAGGCTGAAGATGGCAAAGACCAGGAGCTGCAGTTTCATTAACAGTATAACTGAAGTGGCCTAATGACACATTGTGAAACTGTGAGCATAGGTGAGTATGTATGTGAATCTATGTACACGTGTGTATATTTCCCAGTACCTTGTCATTTGGTTTAGGAAGAAGGGCAGAGAGCAGAGAAAGGGAATGGGAAAGGCAGGAGAGGAGGAGAGAGTGTTGAAGGGGAATCTACCACTAGAAAATAACAGTTTGAAGAAATTTCTATTAATAGCTTTGAAAAGAAAGTCAGAGTTGTGAACTGAATTATTAAAACAATCCAAATACTCTTGACTGGTGCAGGCAATCTATGCTAAAATCACAGTTCTTTTTTGCCCTACCCAGAGGAAAGGGTGGAAGTGTTTTGCATGGCAATTAGAAGTAAACATTTCAGCAGAATTCTGACGTGTTCTAAACAGTTATTCCAGTGAATACAATTAGTCTAAAAGTGAAATTATTTCACAATCTAGATTTGTTATAGGAATGATTAATTCTTCGGTCTCTGAAATAAAATAGATTTTCTTATAGTGTTTTAAATGCAAATATTTTCAAATAAATGGATAGAATTTTTTATTATTCTTTTAACTTCAACTGATAAAATGTGCACTTTTGGTGATGATATTGTATGTGCAAATGATTGCTTCAGGCATTTAAAGTTTCCAGGGAAACATGCTTTGTATTCCAACACTGCACAGGCAAATGAAAACCTGTATCCAGTTAATCTAGGTAAGGACAGAGACCATAAAGCTGAGTTAATTCAAAATGGAAAATGAACAGTATCACCTGGAAGAGTGGTGTAAATTGCATGTGGTTGTATATAGCAGTAAAAGGCCAAAAAATTTTGTACTGACTTATACAGTAGTGCTGGCTAGATAAGCAAAGCAACAGACACAAGGAAGAAGATAGTTAAACTCTAAAGGTACAGCGTTTCACAGCAGAACTAAAGGACAACAAAGTCTATTTATTTGCCAGCCACATGTAGGAGGATTGTTGCAAACAGTATGGAGAATGTTTGTCCAAGAAAGAGAAAGCCAAAGTAAAAGAAAAGGTGTACTCAGGCTATAGTATCTTGAAGGGAGAGAAGACAACAAAGAATGGAGAAAAACCAAGATAGAGAAAGGGAAGAGTGAATTAAAGTTCATCGCAGCATAGCTGTAATGTACACTGTTGTGGGTCTATCTCCACTTAGATCTCAGTAGCACAAACAAGTTTAACAGCACAAAAAAGTCAGCCACTTTACCAGGCAGCTCCAAAGTGCTTGCAGTATTATGATGCTTGTACAATCTTTAAAATACATTGTAATAGAAGTGCCCGATTCTCCCCTGGATGTTTGGTAGAACATGATAGATCAAATCACATTGAATGTACCGTGTGATTCAATACATCTGATACCTATGTAGCCGTCTCTTGTCTTTTGCAGAGATTAGGTTGTACAAAGATTAGAAATAGAGAATTGTCTCTCTATGGGAGAGACAATTTTCTTGTTCCGTGATCAGAATAACACAATTGGATGCTTGTCTATTGTCAGTGTTTCTAGGAGTAACAATAATGCAATTAGTATTATTAATAATTATTTAAAATCATGTCAATGATATATTAATAATTTTCACAGTAGTGGCCATAAATATGCTCACTGTGTTTATATTCTGTATATTGTACATTAGCTTAGAAAATACTGAACACTTCAATAATCACCATTTTTAAAAATGAGAGTGTCCATCTGTATATCCTTCCTGGTGTGCCATTGTAGATACATTTGCATATTGGTTCCAATTTGGCTCATTTTTATTTATGTAAATCTAAAAGATTCACTTGAAAAAATCTCATAGCCAATATTTATTTTTCTATGATGTTTCCTCTGAATTACCTCCCTTTATCTCCCTAATATCGACTGAATCTTTAGAGTGCTTACTGAGTAGCAACAATTCCCACAGGCTTAAGCAGAAAAGATAGTGACGCTGATAAACAGAATTAGCAGACATGCCCCTAAAGATATAAAGGCAAACATCTTTTTAAGTTGTCTAAACACTCCTCCCATTAAGCTTTACTGATGCTGTATTTAAGTATTTTCTAAATATAAGTATGTACATGTTTGCATGCTTAGAAAGCTAAATATTTTTGCCATCAGGTCATTAGATGTATCACAATACAAATCTTCTCATCCTCAGCCTTAAATAATTTAGTCATATTTAACTAAATAACCACTTAGATCTTAATGGCAGTACTTGATCTTAAGTATTTATTTTCCAGACTTGAGAACAAGGGTCAATCCTTTCTGGTGCCCAGAGCAGTAACTTCTTTAAATTATACATTGAAGATAAAGTCATACTCTGAACTAAATTACAGATGTCTGAAGGAAACAGACTGCTGCAGCTCATATCTAAAGGTGGTACTGAGAATTAAAGACAGATGCCTGATGCTGGTATCTAATCTAGGACCAGTAAGTAATTAAAGTTTCCAAATGGAGCTAGTTAAAAAATGACAGTACAAAGTAAAATTCCACAACTGTGGGACTATGAAAATGTGCACATGAAAATGCTGGTTAACATGATTTCAGCTCAAATGCACCTGCAGTACTGGCCCTATTTTCTTGAGTTTTCAGCTACAAACCCATATAGCCACAACTGGAGACCCAAAAAAAGCCTGGAGTCTGGTGAGAGCCTTCTCAACTTTGATGGAATGTCACCATTATGCAGTGCAATTGATAAAAGATGTATTTTAGGGCAGAAGACTCTGTACCTCTTCTTTGTGCCCTGGTTTTCTCTTGGATTTTCTCTTGAAGGAAGAAAAGAGTCCAGACACAACACCACTATTTCATATAACCTTTTATTTCAGCTCAGACCCTGCAGTAGAATTATTTCGTTTTGTGCACATATTCATATAGCACAGAGAAGGCTACACACAGGATATATATTCTCTCTATTCCCAGCCCTACTTTTTATCACAAAAGCTTTTTATAAAAAATGTGTTATCCTGAAACAATGGAATTATATCTACTTCACAGAAATCTGTTTATTTGACATGTAAGCACTGTGCAGTGGACTGATTTTGAGTTAACTAACTGCCTTTCCCATAAATCTATTACAGAATGCACTATATCAGTCTACTTTTCCCTTGGTCATCTGCAAAGACTAAAAATGTTATGAGACCAGAACTCCTAAGCATGGAGAGGTGACTTATCTAAAGTTGTTCCTTGTTTCAGGAAGGATTTGTATTGTTCTCATGGGATTTAAGTTGCTGTTTTGTAGGGTTTACTTTTTATGTTATTTGTCACGTCATCTGGGCAATGAACAGATGGAGGGAACATTGAATGGGTTTACATCAAAATACTCTACTGTATGGAAATGTTAGGAGTGACAAACCAGTTTTCCTTAGCCCCTCTGTGTCAGATTTGCCAGCAAGAAGGAGCTATGACATAATATAACTAGTCTATAAAATTATTCCCTGGAAATACTCACAGTCCCCAACATATGGACAATTGGTTCAGAAAGCACCATACTAGCTCTTGAATCACCCCAGAAACAAGTACACGAGTTACACAAGTAACAGATCAAAGTATTGCAATTCTTGTAGCCTTCTAGATGTTAAAATGGTATATTAAAAATATTTAGAACTTAAAGCAGTCCTTAGATTATGCTTGACTGCACCATGGGCCCAAAATTGCATTTCCTGGTAGGTGAGTTACAGGACATGTCTCTCTGTCTCCTTTATAAATGATTCTAATAGCCTCAATAGGTTGGCTGTAACTGATATACAATGGTCTATAATTTATTATATCGATGTCTTAAGCTAATTATCATGTGAGATAATTATCTCATATGAGATGAAAGGGAAACAGGGAAACATTCTAAAGTATCATACTCAAATGATGGAATTTAACAGGCAACCTCAGCCATAAATCTGAATATCTCAAATACACTGGGTGTAAGACAGCTATATTTTAAAATATTTATTCTTAACCAATATCTATATTTTATATCTTTAACTGATTTTTACCAGAGCTTTACTGACATAGCTGTCTAATATTACATCCTTTTGATAACAGTAGCCAGAAGTGCTGCTGTGCTTAAAGAAATCTGAATAATTCTGTTCAGTACCTCAAATTACAACCTTATTTTTCAAGAAAGTATCTGAGACTTGGTTTTTAGCAATGTCAATTATCTATCATTTCCAACAACTTTAGCTGAAACTCTTCTTGGCTAGTACTTTTGAAATCTGTACATTTCAGCACCTAAATTTCAAAGCTACCTTATTATCTTTCAGGTTAATCTTGGAAACAGTAGCTAAGTCACTGCAATGCATAATATACTTATCCCAGGGTTGATGTCCATTCAGTGCTGGAAGTGCGCAGCTCACAATCACTATATGGACTGAGTATAACTTTGTGTATTTCATATTAGTATTACTATTAATATTAGGTTTTATTATTATTTCCTTACATCTGTTTTCATTTCAATCCAGGGATCTCCTTTCTTTTTCCCAATTCCCGTTCTCAGGTGGAGAGGGGTCAACGGGTGTTAGAACAGCTGACTAAATGAAGAAACGTAGATGTAATAAAAAGGATGTGGGAGTAACACTTCAGAAACCTGAACCATGTGCCTCTGCCTCCCAGACCTTTTTCTTCCATTTCATCATTAGGAAACCTTCAAGCTCCCCAGGAGATGGCCTGCTCTGGGGGTGTTAATGCCTAAAAAAACCTTTTGCATTAGTAGGTAGATAACTACAAGCACACACATGCTACACTACTCTATTTGTATTTTTCATTGCAAGAATTTTTCATAAGGAAAGTGTTAGGTGAATTAATGTACAGGGTCACATCCAGCTTCCTCTGCTCTGCACTGCTCTCCATAACCAGGCATACAACAAATGCTGGTGATCTCTCCTGAACGTCTGCCTCCCACCTTCCTCCCTGAGGTCGTCACCTGCAGCAGACTCAGGGCTGCTAGAGACACTGCTGGTAGACACCACCTGTGGGAGTGTGTGACAGTGGCAGAGTGTGTTTTCCTGGGCCAGTTCACGTCTTATTTAGATCCCTTTGCTTCCCACATAAAATAGCAATCTGTCTGTTCTGCAGTCAGAAGCAGCTAAACTGAGCTGCTTGTCTTCCTTCCAGAGTCTGCCCATACTAACGTTTCTTCACCACCTGTGAATGTCTTTGTCCTTGCTGCTATACTGGCCTATCATCTGGCATCACATTTGGTCAGACCTCTTTCTAAATCCTCACACAGACTATGCCCAGCTTCTGCTTATTTTTATGGTAAAACATCACTAATACATAGTCTGATTTACCAATCCACAAGGCTAAAACACTTCCCTGAGCACTAATAATTCCCCATCTAGGTCACAGTAACACGCTCTCCCTTGACCTTGCCAAGCTTGCCCCATGCACATCCACTGTAAAGCTGATGCTTTTCCATACCCCATGTGTCCACCAGCTCTTGTAAGCACCTCTTCAACCATCAAATCACATGTAAGCTATTAATCTTTTCTTTAACAATCTACCATTTATCTTTCTGCATCTATTGACTCTGATCTCAGTTCTTCCAGTTACAATTACTGCTGGCAACTTGTTAAATATTTAAACAAGCATTCCTATGAACTTTTAAATGAAGATATTTATTTGCACTTCTCCGATCCCCTTAGAAATGTCCTTTTGCTGAAAATTTCAGTTATGAGCTACACTGAAACCACTATTTATTCCATTGACTCATAGTTCCATATTGATTCATGGTTCCCTTGACTCCCCTGTCTGACTGTATTTGTTTCCTATTTTCTTACCCCTAGATTTTAAATACTTTGGAGAAGAGACCATCTTCTTGTACTTTGTTATCACAGTGCCCTGTACAATGGGATTCTGATTAAGGACTTCCAGGTGCTCCAATAATGATAACAATTTTGAAAGTAAGACTCAAAATTTTACAGAAACTCTTTACAAAAAATATTTTTTTAAACGTGGCCTGTGATAAATCAGCTTGATATTTGATTCAATTTCTTCTCATTTTTCTGTATGGAATGGATTCTTCCTGCTATTGAGATGCATTGTAGGGGCTGAGCACAACATAAATCGGCAGACAAATGTGATGAGTACCTTTAGAATATTCTGCCACTAAAACGAGCATTCCATCTTAAAAATCCAGATGGTCAAGTAAGAGAATGACAGGACAATGATATCGAAGATAAATGAGTAGTAAGTGGATAGTAGTGTTATGAAAATTACACCCATTGAAAGAGTAAATGTTACCAAACAGGATCAAGTAACTGTCAGGTCCTTGAAAGCAGTGATCATGTTATTCCATGGGAGAGCCCAATGCACTACGACTCTGCAGAACGAGGATCTCTGGCTCCCTCAGGTGAAGGGAAGTCCCGCTACACTAAAATCATTCTACCATGCTTTTTGGTCTCATCGATCCCTGAGAGCATTTTTAACAAGCTGAATGAAAACAGATGGTATAATTTCTCCTTTTTTCGTTCATGGCAGGTCACATGGTGTTTAAAAAACACATTATTAGGCAACTTTTAATTTCTTTATCTTTTATATCTCCCTACTTTGTTGCTGTGGTATTATGTTTGACAGTTACCTTTCAAAACAAAGCCCAAGTTACCTATTAAAATTATTTACAAGCCTTCTGCAGCTGAGATAGTTTGCATGCTTGTGCCTCTCTAGAGCACGTGTCACTGACCAGCTATCACCGATGGAAAATATTATTTTTAAAAATAGTCTTTCTGTCCCTATTCTTAAATTTATGAGGTGTTTAACCTCAATGAAGTTGCTTTAATAAACTGTATTTAGACATATAACGCCTCCCAAGATAACATTCCACCCAAGATAGCAAGAACATAGTTGCAGGGAGCACAAAGTAAAATATTTTTGTCAGATAGCATTCCTTTTCCATTTTTTAAAGACTTGCTTCACTTCCATTAGCAAATTTTCAGAAGGGAGCTTGCTTTTTTATAAAAAGAAAGGGCAAGCCTTAGGGTTTATCAAGAAATAAAGGTTGACAAACTCAACATCTGCACGTGTGTATGAGAACTTAATGGTGAAAGCAAAGGATATCTGAATTATTATAATGTACAGATAGAATCAGAAATGACAATGTTTCTGTATTAGACTTTTCAAATGGTAAAGCTTCTTCCACACAATCTGTAGATAGTTAATCTACAGTTTACTTCAATGTGTATGATCCCTGACAGCAGGAGAGTCACTGAAATTGTACAAGATCTGTCTGAATGAGCAAATGGAGCTATTTGAGAAAATAAAAGGCCCTAAACACTGATTATACACAGTAATGAAGATGATATATTGTAACCTAGTTTTAGCACAGTAAGCTGTATAAAATGTTTTGCCCCTAAAGCTAAATAAAAGAAATTTACTTCTATTTGCATCTATTCTCCCTCCTCTCCCCACACACACGTTTCTTGGAAGACAATGTTTCTCTGTATTCTTGGCCAGTGGCACTAGTTTTGCCATATGTACAATACTGTATTCACTAAACAGCTAACAAAAAAAAATCAAATTTAATATTTACTTTTCAAAAATGTAAACATATGAGTCAAAGTGAGGAAACATTTGCTTCAACTCATGCACACATAGTGTGCTATTCATTTCAATTTCTCTGGGTCCATTTCTTGTATTGACACAAATAACAGCACCAGCAGATTAAGTTTTGTAGGTCCCTAGAGCAAATATTTTTGGTTGTTTTTTGTCATCAGTAGCAATGGTGGCTTCAGTTTTTGCCTTTACTGAACATGGGTATTTCATTCATGATAGGTTTTTTTAGTGCTCAGTTTTCCCTTCTAGAAACTTATTTGACTCAGGCTAGTTTCTCCCTGATAAGCAGAGGATTATTTTCAGTTTTAAAACCCATTCCGGTTTGATTAGTTCAAACTAAATCTGAGTATTTCAGAAGTTATGAATAGTTCTACTGAAGCCTGAAGAAATGTAAATATTAGTGTAAGAATTATATGATGGAAGATATATTATTCCTCCAAGAAAGTTATTTATATTTCTAAGAAGTTTTCTTTTATAATGACTGTTAATTCCTTCATTTTACTGTTTGTATCATATTTAGAAGTTCTATTCAATCTCACTACATTTTAAAGCCATTTTCTTGTCTCGTTACCTACATGATTCCTGCAGCTCCATGACATCTCCCCAGCCATCTTCCCTTAAGGGACTTAAAAATCTTCTAACCTTTAATTGTGATCTGGAGTTTAAAAATGAGTTCTCCACTCCTGCTTTTGTTGCTTTTGTTTGCCTGATGACTTTTTTCACTTTTGCTGCTCTGACCTCTTTCTTTTGCACTTTTTTTTGTTGTCATCTCAAGTTAAAAATAAAATACATGAGCAAAACTGTAGGCTTCCCTCTGCTGCTTGGCTGGGATTTCAGAGATTTTGCTATCTCCTAAATTGTGAGGAGCTGCCATGCCACCCCTGAAGGTTTCCTTTCCTAGTCAGACAGGATATTCAGCTGCATAATTTATACTTTCCCTCTAGCCTTCAACTTATTCTTGTCTTGTGCCTATAGTTAGATATTTCTCATATCAGTAATTTTTTCTCACAGCCCCATTCCCCTCATATTCTCCTACCCTTTACTGCTACCTCATATGATTCACAACCTTATGTCCTAGTGTTCCTCACTTTACCTTATGACACCTTTTTCCCCCTGTCTCTGCCTCCCCTGGTGCGGTCTGGTTCCCAGGTTATCCAGCTTTCTGCTTTTCCTTTGCACCTTACAGTCTCATGGCCTTTGTAAAGGAATTCATCTCACACTATAGACAACATAGAGAGACAGGTATATCTGATGGAGATTCACAGATCCTAAAATAAGTGCTCTGCACTGTTGGAATTAATAGTCCTCTGGTGATCCTTATTTCTATCCATCCTTTTTTTTTACTTTTTAATTTTTGGTTTTAGATAGGTGAAGTTAAGAAACCCATTCCTAGCAAGTGTGCATCAAAGCAAGGTGAATTTGCCATGTGACTTTTCTGCTACTGTCTGTACTCATTCATTAAATGTCTGGTTTAGACAGAAAAAGGGTGAGATTAATCCAATTCATATATCCTAAGAAGTGATCATTCCCTTGAGTACCGAAGAAAGTAAAAAAAGTAGTAATTTTAGTAATTTCAGTAATAGTCATTGAGATTTCAACTAAAATCCATTAATTTCACCTCATGAATAAATTGGGATTTTGCCTAAAAATTGGAAAGTGAGAAATGCAAGTTATTTAGGAGAAAGGAACAGAAACTAAATGCTGTCTTAAGATAAATTTATCAAATAGGAAATCTCTACAGCTTTCAACACTGAAGTATGAACAAAGGAGAGATCTTACAGAGCTGAGAAGCTTTCCCTGCACTGTCAGAAAGGTTCAGATTAAGAAAAAGAGGTTAAACTCTTTTTTAAAACATACGAACTCTTACAGCAATTAGTTAACTAACTTTGCTTTAATAATGAAAGTGGTTTTATCTTTATCCATACAGACAATATTTGTATCTAAAAGTTAAGAATAAACCTGAGATCTTTGTCAAAGATCAAGAATAATCAAGGTTCCCACCTTGTTCAGCCAGAAATCCTCAGCTGTTGTTTCCAGACAACATCCTGTCTCCAGGTATTTCCAGTGTGGCTGCAGATGAAGAAAATAATTTTTTTAAAAGAGGAAAACAAAAATAATAATTAAAAAAACACACAGAAAAGAAGTGCGACTTACTTTATAACTCCAGTACTTTTGTTCATGGGCCAGTAGAGGTCAAGAACCACTGTGTCACAGTCTATACAAACAGAATGAGAAATAATGCCTCAAGTAGTAATACTTAAAGTGTTTTACATCTGAAGACTTTAAAAAGACATCTTGGACATGCATTTTATATGCCGTATGCCTGGTTCCACAATGTGTAACTATACTTAAAAATTTATTTTTTTAAAAAGGAGATCTTAAATAACTGCTTTTGTGCTGGGTACTCGGGGCATGCCAGAAAATTCGGTCACATTTCTTCTCTTATCTTCAGTTTTTCTCTTTTTTTATTAATAATACATATTTGGGAATGTTTGTCTAATCTACTTGAAATTAGATTAAAATCCTACTTTGTTGAATTTTAAGAATTATATGATCTTTTATGTCATTATAGGAGACACTTCCATCATGGGAATTCATTTGCAACCTCAACTTATCTGTATCTATGTATGATGAAATATCGGCAGTAAAATCAGTGTCTACTTCTTTTACCCTAAAGGTAGAAGCCTCCAGGGTGCCACTGAAGTTTAACTGAGGTTAAGAGAGGAGAAGTAGTAGAGCTTTGTTGTCTATACTCGGCCTAATTGTAAGACAGCATCTTTTCTCACATACTCCAAAAGAATATTCTATGATATTCTGTATCAGTTTACTGATTCCTAGAGACCAAAAATAATAGTATACCACTATTTACATCCTTCATCCAGACTATGAACTGTATTCTCTCCAGGCAGTACTGTAAGACAAATTTCCCCTTTATACACCGAGCTCTGGGAGTCATTATAGCTTGAGTAAAAGTCCATCTAAAATTGGTGGTTGGGTCTATGCTGAGGAAAGAACAGGACAGTATTAGCCAAGGGAGGATTCAGTCACCTTTTATTCTGCATGCAGTTGTGACAAATCCTATACTAGCTTTCAGAAAATATAACCCAGCTTCCAGAAGATGTAACCTGGATTCCTCTTCACCTCTCAGAGGTGCATAAGGTTTGTTCCAGTGCAAAGTTCTTTGTAGCACGGGTTTGGTTTTTTTTCCATTTCCTCTTCAGCCTTACTTGTTAAAATTAACAAGAACTGTGGCTTGTCCTGTACAGGCAGCATTCAAGAAAAACTCCTAACAAGCCAAATGTTTTCTCCCAGCCTGAGTTTGAACTTTATAAGTGCTTTAACTCTTCCTTTTGTTATGTCAGTGCACATTCAAATTAAGTTCTTTGGCTCCCCACTGCTTTGCTTTGCTTCTAGGCTCCCAAAGTCCCCTCTCTGTATCCCCTCAAGCTCTTTTGACCACGTTTTCATGGAAACTCACTCACATGTGGCTGGTCTGGATGCTTTGAGTACTTGCCTTCCTTCAGGTGAAAACCTGAGAATCCCTGATGAGCTATAATCTCAGAAAAAGGTAAGCAACTAGTGTGTCCATGTTGCTTGCCACTACTAACTTTCAACATAATGTTTGTTTTAGTTTTGTCTGCCTTACTTTTTTCATCTCTTTTTACTCTCCACTACATAATACATAACAAAAGCCCTCATTCTTTTACCAAAGCCTGCTTTCTCCTTTGGGACCAAGCAAAAGAATGTATTTTCTTAAAAGGTAATTTGCTTGGGAGATTTACTTTTTGTGATTCAGTGCATTCTTACAGACAGCTCTGAATTTATGCAAACTAGCTTTTTCCATCAAAGCATACAGAATTAAACATCAAGCATATTATTTCAGTTTTAGAACAAATATTTAAACCAATAGCAAAGCCAATGGGATCAGCTGTCACACTCAATAGCAGCAATTCCTTTTTTGTTGAGCCATTTTCTTTCCTCTGTTCCCTTTCTTAATCTTTAGGAGATTCTTGAAACTAAACTGGCCACTAAAAGGAGAACAAAATCAGTGGCTTCTGTCGGTCAAATAGACACACACATTTTCCAGTGCAGACTGTGCAACTTCCTTACTTGCTTATCTTATCACAACATCTCCTGAGCAGTCTATCTGCCTTCTCATCTGTTTATGGGACCTAAAGGATTGAGAGAAAAACACTTCTAAAGTTCCTCTCAGTATATAAGGTGATTGCAGACATTAATCACAGAACAAACACCTTAGCCACTTTCTTCCCTGCAGCTAAAACAGGCTGGCATTAGCAGAGGGAAAGAATAAGAAAAATCAGGAAAAACAAGATTGCTGAGGTCTAATTCAACTATCCTGAAGTTTTTTCACTGACATTAAAGGAGATGGATCTACTGCTAAGGTCATACATGTCCAGGACAATATTTGAAGTTTTCCACAGAACAGCTTGTAGGTTTTTTTAATTCAAACTCAGCTGAGCTGTGAACAAACTGTGAAGTGAGTGGGAAAGCAGATGAATTCTTTTCCTGGTGTCTGCAGAGCAGTGCCAGGAGTCTGGGTAGCCAGCTAGAGAACTGGAAATTCTTGCTGCTGAAAAGAAATAGAATATAACTGATACTACAAATATATGGTGTGATGATTTATGTTACTGGAATTTAAAAATAATTAAATAAAACATGTTTACAAGAAAAAAGTAGCTAAAAGAAGTGAGGGTGCCACTCTATGTTAGAGAGATAATTATCTGTTTTAGAGCTATTGTCTGGAAAGAAAAATTGTATTGTTCTTAGTGACTTCAGTTTTAAAAATTTATGCTGGAGGTTGTATGCAGTCTGTAGTAAAACACCATTAAAGTTTCTAAAAATGATAGATGATAATTATCTAACACAAAAGACGTTGAAGCTAGCATAAGGTAATTCTATTTTGAGCCTCATTACATTGAATAAAGATGAACAGATCAGTGAATCTAATTACATTCATTATGGAAAAACAGGGGACAGTAATATATATATACTTGGTACTTCAAAAGAGTGAATTTTACAAACCTGGAAAAAATTATGAGAAATAATTGATTAGGAAGAATAAATACAGACAGCAAATTGTGAAAGCAATTTGAAAGTTAACAAGGATTTATGAGATGTCCAGAAGCGACATCTCGTAATTAAGAAATAGTACACCTATGTGTTAAAACCCTTCCTACTTCAGATGTGAAGTGAATGTATCAATTAAAATTAAAAAAAAAAAAAAGCAGAAAGGAGAAAGGGAGAGTGAGAGTAATCATTGTAAATTATAAATTATGAACTCTAGCAAAGAGATATAGGAGCTCAAAGAGACTGGGAAAAAAATGCATCTCAGGATTAGGACAATAAGAAAACAATTTTTAGGAATTGGGAAAAAAAATTATAGATTTAGTGTGGAAATTTGAAACATAAATACTAATAGTGGTATAAATTAAGTACAAATGGAAATGTGTGTCTTTATATGTGATTGTGTATGTTTGTCTAAAAGCATCAGAAGAAAAAGCAGAACAAATTTAAAAGGGAAGGTGTGCGTTAACTGCTACAGAGTTAACTGCACCATATACGTGATTTTGTTCAAGTAGAGAGGTAGAAAAACTGACCTGTAGGTAAGTGTTAAGGGAATGAAGTAGGGGAGAGTATCTATAAAAAAATTTAGATACGGAAAGCAACAGTATTGTGAAATTCAGAAATTCTGCCCAATATTTATGAGGGATGAGATTAAATAATGAGACAAAAATCCAAAACTGCATCCACTCCAAAAGATTAGCTCCAAAAGGTAAATCCATAATCTGTTTGTCGTCACTATTCAAGATGAACCCCAGAGATGTAGTGACCTCTTCACTGCCAGCATCCCTTATCCTCCTTGGTGCACACGAGTGATCCTCACAAAGCCACTAGGACAGACACACCAGTGCTATTGAGTATGTGGATGTGAGAATGGGTAAAATAAACTTAAAATCAGTTTGCTAATGTAAGAAACATTATCTGAGATCTCTCACTGAATTTTGCTACACTGGTTTCCTACATTAGCAGTAGAGGGAGGTTGTAAAATTTTCCTAACTCTGAAAAGAAGATGCAACTGCTCATGAGTATTCTCTGTAGAGAATCAGGAAGATATGCTCAGCACAGGAGAACAGTGGGCTATTTTGTATTTTCTCAGTGTAGGCATCATTCTGCATAAGACATTTAAAAGTTACCTCTCAGAGCTTCTAAGCTGTGTGTCTACACTCCATTGTGTACGTATTCTCTTGCCCAGCAAGAGAAACAGGCATCTCTGAAAGGGAATTCATCTCAGCCCTGCTAATGATCTATCTTAAGATAGGTGTGAGTTACAAATTGAGGTGCCTATTTTTTCCAAGCTTAGACTTGAACAATTACTATTTAAAATGGACATTAAAATGTATCTCATTAATATTTTGAAAGCAGAATGTCCAGCACGTTTGCACTTGGGACATGTAACAAAAGATACATCTGACCTGATAATACTCTTACTCAATTGCTATTACATGTGGAATTTTCAGAAGATTGTGGATATCGTTCCAATATTTTAAAAGTTAGTTAAATCCTGACTAGTGAAACCTTGCAACAATTCTAAGAAACAGAATGTAATTGTTAATACAAGTTTTAATTGATATAGAATAAAAAGCTCGGAGTATAATTGGTGTCAATCATGATGGTTTTGGAGAAAGAGTCCTTACAGTCCTTATTAAACACACTTGATATAATTCTTTGATGAGATTGTAATATAGGCAGTGAGAGGTAAATAATATATTTAGACTTTTAAAAGGAATTTTGACACATTAATACACAACAATCTGATTTTAAAATTAGTGCAACAGTAGAATACATCTCAAGTGGATTAACAACTTCCTGAGTGACAGATCCCAAAAAAGTAACTGTCAATGTGGATCTATTGTCAAAGGAATGAGTTTCTAATATCATTAGGAGGTTATTCTCTCTAGTAGAATAATTGGCATCTGGTCCAGTGTTATTCTATGCAGTCAACAGCGATCTGGAAGATTCAAAATCTCTGTTGATCACAGTGGTGGCTGAGAGAGGAAAACTACCATGGAGGTCAACACACAAGTAGCTCTGTTATCATGGAATGAGATTAAAGGATTTACTATATTTTTTAGTTTAGTACTAATAAAGTTATATCTTCATATAGATACCACAGCAACACAGGCTTGCATTGGTTCTGGAAAATTATTTATTTTAGATGACAACAAATGTTTATCAACATAACTAAATATTTTGTGAAAGTCTATTGGAAATCACGGTTCTTGAATTTATCTCCCTACTCTTCCAAGAAGATCCATGTAGGAGGCTTTCCTTTATAGTTTCTATGCTTAACCCATGTGCACGCAGGGAATCAAATACATAGCTGGGAAAAGAGTTAGGCTTAAATGGACTGTTCTAGTGGAGTAGCTACAGATGGTGAGAAAGACAATCAGAGCTAATTCAGCAGTCTGGCATATTAGCATGTATTCTGCATATAGGAGAGCTGTACTAACCAAATAATTTTCAGTTATATTCTTCTGAATTTCTTAATGCATTTTTCCATCTGATTAAGTCTTAAGGTGAAATCTTTCCCTTTTTTTTAGCACTGCTTTTTATTCAAGTTCATTTCATTGTCTTTTGGCATGTCTCAATTCTGACTATGATTTTATATATCTTTACTTTTTAATTACCTTTCAACCTACTTTGTTTCTCAAAGTGTCATATTTCAGGTTAAAACACCCTATGAAATTAAGCAGTTTACTTGGGACTGAAAAGTCTTAAAACAGAACATTAAGGAATTTTGATATTTTCTCAGAGTGCTTTACTGTGCTCATTTATGCATTTTTCTAAACACATTTTAATCCCTGAGGAGGTGGTTGCCCTGAGGTGAAGTACTGGCAAACACTGACATGATAGCAGAAGGCCCACTTTTTGCATCCTCAACTAATCCAGATATCTAGTATATTTAAACAAGCAGCCAGCCTTGCTGGTGTGGGAAACACTCCCATGTAGTTCAAATATTGCAGTCAAACCACTGACAAATTAAAAAATATTTTAATGGACAGGTGTAATTTGGAAATCCCAATCTGCTTCTATCATATTGTAGGTGGTGGCTGTCATACCTGGTTGCTTCCTCTTGGTGGTATTCTGACAAGGCTAATAAATAGCTTCTAGCTGTGACTGGCCTTTCCTTACATGCCCGTTCCACTCTTGTCCTTGCCATTTCTTCAAAGGCTGATCAGTAGTTCAGCCCTCAGTTCTTTCTAGGCCCAGCTGCCTATGGCTAAGTCTACTCTTGATGTTTGACAAGGACTTCTGCCCAGACACACTGATCAACAGCAAACAGTTCATTTCTATCCTCAGTCTAGGGTGAAAATACCCAAGTGTTGCAAACACCTTGGGAGACAAGGGAAGATGCAGTCTGCTGGGCAAGCTTGGGGTTCTTCCCTCTACAGGGCGGATGGAGTGATGGCAAATAACACAACCACTCAAGCAGAGCCACGATAGAGGACTGCTTCAAAAACTCCGTCTCCCTTATACCCAACTGTGTGAGTGTTTTTTCCCCGTGCTATTCTATTTTGTAAACAGAACACCTTAAAACAGCATGTTTAGTGCTAATGTATTTGACTTTGCACTAGAACAGTTGGAAATAAAACCACTCAAACAGGAGCACTTCCCATGCAGAACACTAAAACTAAGAGCAGAGAGGTAATTTAAGAAACAGTTCCTTTTGCCCCTCAGTTTTAATCGATGTCTCACAGCTAAGGCTCTCTGTGCCATAATGTGGACATGAGAACACAGGATCAGAAGACTCAATAAGAGCAAGTGCTGGGGTCAAGCAGGACTGAATGTGCATTGACAAATGGTGTAGAAATTACTTATATCCTTGTTCCACCAGTGAAGAAACAGTGAAATGTTGACACAACTTGTCTACATTCTCTGTACACTCACTCCTCATGAGAGGGGCATGAAAGCTGACTTTAGCAATGTCTGTGAAATGATTCCTTTATGGAGGAGGAATTTTCCACAGATAAGTCACTGCAAGTAATGCTGTAAGATTGCTGAGCAGCTTTCAGCCAGAGAACACAGCTTGATGCCTGTACTGTTATATTACACTGACAGCAAAATAAGTGCTTATTGAAGATATCTTTTTCTTTGAAACAAAACTGTTTAAACTTCGTGACATTCAGGAAATGGTCCTAACAGAAAGTATTGGTTTTGGAAAGGTGAGAACAGAAGATCAAATCCAAAATGAGTTTTACATTCTGATAAAAAAGTCTTTTGCTCTTTGAGCTCTCATGGTCATCACTAATATTTTTGGATATTTTGTAGAAATTTGACAGTGTGCTCCTACATAAAGCTTTTTTTTTTTTTTTTTAATGGAAAAACTATTTCTGTCAATGCAGGAAAAGAGTTGTCATTTCATCACATACACACTTACTGTATTGGCTTATTCAGAGTACTCTCATTTCTCTCTAGTAACCATGATCTGTATCCAAAAAGCTGCAAAACCAGTTATGTGCATGATGTTTGCTTTCTATTATTAACTGAAAGCTGAAGGACACAGAAATCGAAAGTTCCATACACAAATCTCACCCGTTACTGTTTACAAACTTGGGGAAAAAGATGTCAAAGACATCAACTGAAAGGAAAACTTACAGTTTCTGTAAAAGATTTAAATTAGAAATTCTAAACTCACTGTATATGATTTGAAATTGTCAATCACTGATACATGATTTTAAGTAAGAATATACAGAGTGCAAAAATGGGTGTGTTTAATAAGGTCTGAATTCAGAAGATGAAAAAAAAACCCCAACAAAAAAACCCCACCTCCCATGACCTGTGTTAGACATCAGATAAAATTATTTTATATAAACAACAGCAAGGAGATGTTAGAGGTTAGAATTATGTTATGCTCTGATTAAACTAACAATTAAGCACAGAAAAGCAGACACCTGTGGGGAGGACTGTATATGACTGTCTAATGTGATAACGTCTCTGAAAGACATATGCTTTGGTTTAGGTTGAGGCTGGTCATATAAACATTAATAGACTGAATTCAGCAGGGGAGAAGCCATTGTGTGGGTAAGGCCTGTGCTGGCACTTACCTGTGGTTTAATTATACAGTGACCCTTTGGGTCAGCAGATAACCATTTGAACTCTCAAATGCAGGTTAAGGAGCAAAATAATAATGCTGTGAGTATGGAACAAATGAGATAAGCTTGCCACAAACTGCAAGGAACTGAGAAAATATCACTGTTCTTACGTTATTATGGAAGACAACTTTCCGGCTTTTATTTTCCTAATTTTTTCACAGACTTGCTTTATTTGTGACACTTTTAAACTCAATCTGTTATGTAAATATTCTCTAAGGACTGTTTTCATAGGAAAGAAAATGCATTTTGTTCTTTAGACAGCTACCTAACTTGCTAGTCAGTCAAAGTCTTGATTAAAAATGGCATGATACCAAAAGCTACTGTTAGATGTGTGCTGCCTTGCTCTGGATATAGACAGGTAGCAAATCTTTTCAAGAAAGTAGACTGTTAGATGACAGAAATGATAGAATTTTGGACACTTCTGTGAAGGTCACATACAAAAGAAATGCTGGTTACACTGGAAGCTAATTAGGTCATGAGACCTATATTAGAACGGAGCTAAGCCGTTGGAGTTTGGAGATTTGGGTGACAGAAGTACCACAAACTATGTAGTCAAATGTCCCAGCTCTGAAATGAAATGGCACCTGTGACATACAAAACCATTGCTGTAAATGAAGTCATTGAAAACAACCAGAAAAGGTATCTAGTTAATAACTTTATTATATCAGTAATAATAACTGAGCTACTTCTGTTTCAGTAAGTAAAGGCGTAGACCTTTTTAATCTAAATATACTAGGGTCATGTATTTAATATGATTCTTCCAGCTGTAATTCAACTGAAAATCCGCACATATCTGCATCTAGACTGAAGCCTGGTGAAATAGGTAATGCTGTCCATTCATATGACGGGCACACCATTTTTCTCACTGACCAAGAGAAAAAATACTAAAAAATCCTAATTCAAGGATTTCTGATCTTTCTCTATGGTTGATGCTCACCCCACAATCTGCCCAAAAAGGACTGCTGCTTTGTGATTGGAAGAAAAGAATACTTTTTATACATTGATGATTATTTAGTGTTGGAAAAAATGCCTCTTCAGACCCCTCCTTATGGATCAGGCCTGAGAGTATTTGTATCACTCAGAAGTGGGGTATAAACCCTACAAAGCTGAGACAGGCATTCACCTTCTTGATGAGCTCCAGCAGAGCTGGGCTCCTAGACTGCCCTCAGAGAAACTGTCTGCTGGGTATAAAACCTGAGGGAGTTGATAGAAAACACCAAAGACAGAAGCATTCCTGAAACACTTGTCCCCAGAATGGCCTCATGTCCATGACTGTGGATGTAAAAGTCTGAAAATAAGATTTAGACTGTCAAACTCACCTCTTCTGCTTTGGCTCCTAAAGGCAGTCAGCAGCACTACCCACTCTGAAAGTGAGAGAAGAGTGGGTCACCCTTTTTGCAAGGAGGCCTGTTTCTACTGGGGATTCATGGGTTTTGCAGAGCAGGTGGGGTTGCTCAGGTTTGGTCAGAAGTAGCGGTTAGATGGGTTTGATCCAAATCAAGTCCTTCTGTCAGGCTGGAATATGAGAGAGCAAATATGAGCAAAAATGTTTCATCATGTCGTCCATGCTGTAAGAAATATTGAAGTAAAAATTTCTTTAGAACAAGTTAACTGTATTTGTTTCCTCCCTACCTTTCTTCAGCCATCAAGAACAAAAAAGCCTGACCAGTCTGACTAATGTGCATTGCTTAAAGTCAGCTTTGTAGCATAAAAAGAGAAATGTCATGAAAACATCTTTCATAAATTGGATCTTTTTATGAGTAACTATTGTTCAAAGGTTTTGTGCTGATGGAAATTAAACCACATAAAAGTGTCATTTGTCTTTAAATATAGAGAAGAAAGAAGGAAAAAGACAAAGAAATACACACAGTGTTCTGTGAAACTAAAATGCCACAGGTTTTTTTTACTGGATAAAACAATAATAATTCTGTTCCTGCCGGAAATGTTTAGAGAAAAGTATGTCTATATGTTTTATATGTATTTTTAAGCACCTAAATAAATTTGCACAGTCTAGAATCTCAGCTGTGAGAAGAACCACTTTAGCGGTAGACTTACAAACAACAAAGGCTGCATGAGGCATACAGAAGCCACAGAGAAAACACAAGCAAAGTCTGATGTCACTGTAGTGTCATTTTCTTTCCAGACGCCTGTTAACAATTTTCAAACTGAATAGAATTGCCATTACTGGATCTCTCTCCAGTGTTATTTTTAATTTGAATTAAACTTGTACAGATAATGCTACAGTTCCTTAATTTTACTGGTATCAAACCTGTTTTATTAATATGCAAGTTGACTGAATTACTGCCTATGAACCTTCTAAAATGTGCTTCTAATCACATCAGCGTTAAATATTAACCAGGACCATAATTCAGTCACATTCTCTTTTTCCTAGCTTATCATTACATGTGTGTCAATAGGAGCAGTTATTTACGCTGATCATTTAATTTATCATAAAAAACCACATTTGACTGTATTTTTACTTACTTAGCTGAATGTAGCAGTACTTCCATCATGCAGTTAGGTGAAAGCAGTGTTCAATGGAGGGCAGGCTTGGGAGTGTGGCTCCTAGTAAACATTTTGCCTCAGGGATTTTGTGCTACCTTTTCTTTCTCTTTTTTCCTTTTCAGGGAATATTTGTCCTAGGATTGCCTTATGCTCTTCTCCACAGTGGATATAGTGGCCTGTTTCTTATTATCTTGGCTGCAGCATTATGTTGTTACACAGGCAAAATTCTAATCGCTTGCCTGTATGAAGAAAATGAAGATGGGCAGCTCATAAGAGTGAGAGACACGTATGAAGATATTGCCAATGCCTGCTGCAAAAAGCTATCTCCCAGACTAGGTGGCATAGTTGTCAGTGTGACCCAAGTGATGGAACTGATCATGACATGTATTTTGTATCTGGTTGTTAGTGGGAACTTGCTGTCACATAGTTTTCCATATGTACCAGTGAATGAGAAAACTTGGTCTTTAATTGCATTTGTTACACTGCTGCCTTGTGTATTTATCAAGACTCTCAAAATTATTTCCAAACTCAGCCAGCTTTGCTCTTTGGTCCATCTCATTATCATCCTTGTAGTGATGACTTATTGTCTCACACAAATACATCAGTGGTCTTGGGCAAAATTCAGACTCTCCATCAAGTTTGAGAACTTCTTGGTCTCTGTAGGGGTGATCATTTTCAGTTACACTTCACAAATATTTCTTCCCACACTTGAAGGTAACATGAAAAACCCAGGGGAATTTAGATGTATGTTGAATTGGACTCACTTTTTTGCTTGTATCTTGAAAACAACCTTTGCACTGACTGCATTCTTGACCTGGGGTGAAGAGACAAAGGAAGTTATTACTGACAACTTGCCATCATTTCTTCAAACCCTAGTGAATTTGTGTCTCTTAACCAAGGCTCTTCTTTCTTACCCTTTGCCCTTTTATGCAGCCACAGAAATTGTGTATGCTTGTATTTCTAGAGGCAACCATTCCAATTACAGATCTCCACTATTTGCTCTGGGTGTAAGAGCCTCATTTCTCCTGTTAACACTGCTGATGGCCATGTTCATACCACATTTTGCCTTGCTGATGGGTTTAACAGGCAGTGTAACAGGTGCTGCTATGACTTTTCTTCTTCCTTCTCTCTTTCATTTAAAACTTAAATGGAAAACACTATCCTTCTTAGAGAAATGTGCAGATACCTCTGTTTTTATTTTAGGTTTCCTTTGTAGCCTTGCAGGCATAATTTGCTCAATAAAAGGGCTGATTGAAGCATTTGGAGGAATGTAAAAACATTTCCTGAAAGCCGAATAAGGCTCAAATCTTATAAATACTTTTCCCTCTGTTAGTCACTTTATAAGAGATTTTGTCACTGGGTAAAATTAAGCACATGCTTAAATGTTTACAGGATCAGGGGTTTAACTGTAAAGGAATATGGCTCTAAGCAAATTAGAAAATAACCTTTATAGTAAAAAAAATACAAAATTGCCCCTATTTAAAATGTTGACAGGAAAGAAGGTGTTGGAGATGGTTTAGCTTTAAATAATTTTAGACTAATCTTATATGGCTTTGTTCATACATACAGGCACATCCTAAATGATTATTACAAGTGATTCCACCAATTTAACCAGAATTTCTCACAGGTCAGATACTATTCAGCCTCAAAGCCATCAAATTTAGCTTACAGGATATGGCAGAGTTTGGGAGAGCTATCATTGCAAAGGGATGAAATACGATTTCACATTATTGGCAGAATGTAATTCTACATGTGAACAGAACAAATCAGTGAATTTTATTTTTTATGTAAGACAAGTTCTACTACTTGTTTTTTTAAATGACTAGGCAAAAAGAGAACTTAGTTTACAACAGCCTTGAAAGCCTGCTTTTAGCATGAGTTCAAATGGGAATGCAGTCAGAGTAAAATGGGCATCCTAACAGCTCACAGTCATGGAAAAGGGAATTTGTTCTGAAAGAAGCTATAGGCAATGACTGCGGCTCTTCTGTAAGTCTAATTCCTAAGATTCATGCCTCTGCAATGCAGTTATTCTATTGGTTGGGTTTACAAGAAGTCTCACTGGTAGCATGAAAAAGTTAATATGCAGTTCACTTTCCCTCTTAGGCAAGAGATTTCTTTGATCTTTGCATTTTATCTGATGATATTAAGAGCTCAAAGAAGTAAATCAAGTTCAATAAACAGAGATACAGTTAACTTCCTGTGTGACTTACTAGATCCTTAGCTTTAAAAGATATTGGCTTAATAAAAAGATCAACATTGCAATGTATTTCACATTAGTGATAAAACATTATGACAAGAAGCAATCAGAGCACTGTAATGAATACATATCATCTTATTGTATTAAATCTATATTGTAGTGGGTAATTAAGTAATTATTTGAAAGAAGAAAGTTTACATATTCACTATGACAATTTCACACAACCTTCTACTGTATCATATGAAAAAGTCTTTGCATGTCAACAGAAGACTGGATTATAGAGCAAAAAGCCAAGTAGTAACTACTTAACTATTTTTCTGTGTAGTATCTTAGCATTGATGCTTCTGTCCTGCATGAGCAACAGTGACCTCTCAAGGCTATTTTGCTGAATGATAAATAACATGCAATTAAATTTAAGAGAGGAGTTCTTTGTCAGTCTTGGATGTCACTCTGTTCCTTTCTTTGTCTCCTAATGTATGCTTGTCATGTATGGAATACTGATGAAAAGCTTATTAAAACAAATGAATTGCATAATGACAATTTTTTTTTTTTTAAATGAGGAAATAACTAGTCTCAGAACTTGTATTATTTCTTTTGTACAATGGGTCAAATTCTGACTTGAATCCACAAGAGTTTAATTTATTGAGACTTGTGCTGGAACAAATAGGAGGTATGTAATTTTAAGGAATCTTTTTTTACGTAGAATATTAAAAATACACGAGTCATTGAAGTACATGAAAGCTTGGTATTACCCCTATGACACAGTCAGAAGGATATTATTACTTGGATGATGTCAGTGAAAGGGTGTCATTACTTTTTGTATGGAGAACTTTCACAGACAAACAAACACGCAGGAACAGTGTTTGTTCTAATAATCCTATATAAATCTCTGAGGACAGAGGGAAGTTGTCCAAAGAGTTTCATAAAAATTTTTTCAGCTACTTTACTTGAAAAGTTTCCACAAATAATTCATTTTTTTTTTCCATCTACTGCGTTTATTTACTGTGGTTTTTTTCTAACTCTGTAGAAATTCTTGGAATTGCCTCGGTGCATTTGCTGTTGAGGAAAGCTTGGAAACAGGATACGTGATTTAATTGTATGACAGTTTTGGGAATTCCCTGGCTCATCAGTGTGTTTCGAAACTGGCTTTAGTTAGACTTTATTCTTTCAGCATTTTCAAGAAGCCAATGCCTATTCCTTTCAAGACAAAGATGGTTATTCGTCCACAGAATCATGCTCTCTCACTTATGAAAACTCTTTCCTACAAGGGGAGAGGCTTCATGTTTTATAAGACATGTACTCTTATTGTCCTTACTTAATCATTTAAATAATCTCAGTTGACATTAGGGAACAGCAAGGACTAAGACTGATGAGTAAATACAACTGTAAATGCACAAAAGTGAAAGGGAAATAATCCAAGGGCAAGGCCTCAAGAAGTCACTTAGCAGAAGCCACTAGAAGAAGAGAGAAAACATAGTTCAAGATTCCCTTTTTGTGGCCAGCACTCCACTCTTTTGAAGTGTGCCATTGTTGTGGGACACAAAAGCTGTATGACTTTCCCTCTAAAGCCAGGGCCAGACATCTTCATGAGAAACTGTCTTCTGGGGTCAAGATTAGATGAACCGTCCGACTCAGAAAGGCAGAGATACGCGTACACACCCTACAGTTCAAACCTGAATGTGATGCTCAGCACATGATAAAGGCAAAAATAAATATTAATGATATAAGGTTGACTCACTGGATTTCATTTCCTAAAACACACAACTGCATATTTTTAGATATAAACTTATTTCTGAATACTTTCCAATGGCAAAATTATATTACTAATGTACAAAAAACATTTACAACAGTTTATATTAGACATTAAAATACCGTCTACAGAATATGTTCAGATAATCTAGAAAGGTGGTATTACTACTACCAATTACGAAACAGGAGGCACTGTATTTATCTGTATAATGACTCTCGGGAGTTTTTGTCACTAAATTTATATTACCAATCATTAGAATCACTGAAGCTAGAAAAGTAAAAGACTGACTAAATATTAGCCTATTATTTTGGCCACTCCTGGATTATTCATTGTAATATGATGGTGCTTTATAAAAATTAATTCTGAAAGCAAACAACCAACAGTGGTGAACATAAAGAAAATGCTAAGGAACAAATTATGTGCTGAAATAAAACATTTTCAAATGGTCTTGTTTCATGTATTGAGCCAGTAAAAGTATGAGAAAAGGAACCTGTTTCCTTTCAGCAAGAATATCACATGCGTTGCCCAAAATGCTTCTCCCATTTTAAAGGGATTGCAGCATCAATACCAAACCCCGAATTCCTAGTTCTGACAGTAGTTATGCAGATTTAAGTCAATCAGATTTCTCTAAAATTAAAATATAGGCTCAACTTAGGGATCTCTTGGATGTAAACTGAGGAACTTCAAGTATTTATTTATGAGGGCTTTGAAAAGCTTAAATCTGAAGTTAGGGTGAAAACCTCGCTACCACTAACTCAGTGGAAGTATAACTATTTATTTCAGTGGACCAAGGCTCTAATGTCTATAGTCCATTAACAATGCTTCATTTTTATTTTGTGAAGTGAATTCTGAACTACATGAACAAAATTCACTTTGCATTAACTTGTTACTCTGAAAATGTGGTTGTACCAAAATGGAACAAATAAGATGTCCTGTAAATGCTCCATTAAATCAAGTTTTCATTTTCAGTATTTCTTTTCAGAACTAGGACATTTTAAAAACCAATAGCTGATTTCTAGAAATCATTTATCTGGTTCTTCTGAATTATTATTAATTATCTGGGTGATATATTAGTTTTAAAAAATATTTATCTTCCAAAATTGAGTAGAAAAGGAAGTGTATCTCAAATAATATTATGGTAGTATGCTGAGATTTAGTTGTCCCAAGAGGTCATATAGGAAAGAAAACATTGAAAATTTACTGTATTCTGTAGTAGCTGGCAATGAATTTGAAAATACATGGTTTGAAAACCACTTAAGTATTTTTATCCACTGCTTAAATATTTGTCAAGCTGTTACCACTTTAAGGTTAACTGTTTTTCATTCTCCTATGGTGTCATTATCTTCTTTATGTGATTGCCCCTCAAACTCCTAATATATTTGTCTTCACACTGCCTCTTTGAGGGAGAGAAATTCCAAAATCTTAATTTTACGGTTGCAAAGTCAATACTCAGAAGATAGATTAACGCAAAAGAGAATCCCAAAGAAGCTCCTAGTTAATACTCTTCACTATGCCATGCCTTCTTGGTGATCCTGACAGTCAACACTTCTTTTTTTTCTCTCCTTCATCCTTCATTTTTTCTCCTCTGTCAGTTTGTGCCAGGATAACATGAAGGTGTGTAACACAGCAAGCAGCCCATTATGCAGCATAAATATTTAACTGAAAGCTGCCTTTCCCGTTTAACTTTTTTGTCTTTTAAGATAGAAATATAAAGAGATCCAGGGAAATGAGTTACCTAAATAATTATATAGAGAGGGAAGCAGCAAGTGATATGAAAGAAAAAAAGCACATGGGAGAGGAAAATAGAGCAAATGCATCAAAAAAGGCAAAAGGGGAGAGAAGGATAAAAAGTGTGGTGAGGGACTGGAAGAGGAAAACTGGGAGCTAGCAAAAAGTAAGAAATGGAGAGCAAGGCAAAAGGAAAAGAAAGATCACTGAAAGAAAAAGGCTCAGAAAGAGAAAAGGGGAAGGTAAAGCAGGGGAAATAATCTGATGTAAGAATAACATCATCTGTAAACCTTTTCTACAGTTTTGCACAAGCAGTAATTCAAGCTTCTCTAGTTGTTGCAAGCTGATATATTCTGTGTGTGAACAGTTTTCATTTCTTTCACTTTCCTTAACCTCTCATTAAATCAAAACATTTAAAATAAAATCCTCCTAATTTCTCTGGAATTATCTCTATGTTTAATGTTTTCTGTTTCCCAAAGGAATTTGAAAAAATGCTAAATTTCTGTAAATAAATAATATTGTAAACAAATTCTTTGTCCTTATCTTTTCTTCTTTCTGACTTCTACTACAGCATTGATTGCGAGATATGCACTGATCCTAAGCAGTTATTACCTTGCAGCCCCAAAGCCAGTGCAAAAAGGTCTTAAAATGGGAAAAACCCTCTTACAATGATCGCCACAGAGGGTCTTTTGCACCTTGGGTCAAAACCAAAGCTAATATCCCGGCTGAATTCCCAGTCTGGAAATGGTTTAGATCCACTGCTAGAAAACTCCAGTCAGGCACAAGTTGGGAAAAGATAACACTGAAATGGCACTATACTGTACCTCTGTGGCTCCTCAGGTACACAACACATGAAATAGCAATTCCTACCAGGGTATAAATTAAAGTATCTCTGTGGGCTCCTTCACGTGGTAAAGGGACCTAAATAGCCAGTCAGTTCCCCCAGAATCAGGAATGTGAGGGAGCAAGATCCAGTTCCCTCCAGAGATCATGTAATAAATACGCCAGAGGGAGATCAGGTTGCTTTTGGATGTAACGTGAGTACTAATCCCAATTCTGCATGGATGCTTCAGGGAAAAAGGTTTGCTTCAAAATCCAGAGGAGTTTTACTGTACACTTTCTGTGCTAATGCTAAAGCATTAATGATGACACAGAATGATAAGAGATAAAGGATTTATTAATAGCTAATCAAATAAATAAATGCAATGGGAAAGAAGATGGAATAAAGATCTCGAGAAACAAATTTGGAAGTGACTGGAGAAACAAAGCAGAAGAAGAAAACAGAAATGCTAAGAGTTCAGTGGAAAAGAAATTGAAAGGTATAAGGTTAACCTTAATTTCACTTTGTGCAAAATTGAGCATAATTTAAATAATAGCTGAAATCTAAGTATTCCATCAAGGTTGTCTTTTACCCTTGTCTTCTGGCTTTCAATAATTAAATCATCATGTTTTTGTGTCATTGGCTACCATTTAAAATCCTATTTACCCATCTTACACAAGGCTCTTGACATCCATAAAATTGTTCATACGCAAAGTGGAGTGGGGCGGGGTGGGGGGAGGTGGTGCTGCGGGTGGCTGTGTCTTGTTTGGCTGCCAGCTAAGTTCAACTCTCACAAAAGCAAAGAAAAAAAAAGCAAAACAAAAAAGATAAGAAAAGTAATAATTAGTGATGAATCCAGAGAGTAGTCTGCCTTAGGTCAGGAACCCACCCAGAAAACACAGGACTTGGGCCCTGTGTCAACAGGTTGCCATATTATTAGTGCTTTAGCAATGATCATAATTTGTAATAATAATGTAATGAGCAAAGATAAGGTGAAGGCAGAAGGATTAAAGGAGAGCACTCAGCACACATAAGCCACACTACATCTACCAAATTCCCAGTGCAGCTGCTTCAGGGATACTAAGCCTCATGCGGGCAGCTGCATCCCCTTGTTGCCATCTGTGGCTCTCAGCTCCGGGGCTACTACTCACAACGATCTGCACAGTTGCAAAGGCATAACCCTCCATCAGCAGAAAATATCTGCTTCCACACCTGCTTGCAGGGAACATGGCTAGCACCCAATCCATGGGATACAAGAGCTTTCCTGAGATTAAATAAAGTGGTAACTAATCCTAGGAGTGATGGCTACAGAGAGCAGTGTCTTGCCAGCTGAGGCATCAGATGGGAACACAGGCAGGCATTAAGTTATCAGTTTTATTAGATGACACTAATCTCATTTGCAAAGACTTGCTAATTACACTTCAGGAGAAAGTTTTATTAAGAATGGTGTGATGGGAACCTGAACTGGGTCAAATTTTAAAGGTGGGTCAACCTAAATCAACCCAAATCAAAAGTGGGTCAACCTTTTTGTTAGTGTTCCCAGAGCTCCTGGAGAACTGATTTCCAAAAACTTTCTGTTGGAGCATGGGAACTTAAATGAATGTAGTGAGGTAGATAAGAAACAGATTTAGAAACAAATTTCTCCTCTTCCCCAGACGTAATTTTTGGGCAGACCCTTTCCGTCAGTGGCACCCTAAGTCCTGGCAAATCAGAGACTTACTGGGCTACAAAAAATTCCACTGTCTCCCCTTGCTCCTTTCCATCACAGTTGAGGCCCACTGAGGTGTTTGTTCTTCTTGGAACCCCCCTCATTCTCTGCCTGTGCTACTGAGTCCCTGCCTCCCTCACTTGCACATCACCTCTGTGTGTTTTCAGCAGCTTTGAGGAAAGAAACATCTTCCCCAAACCTCCATAGGCTGCTCTTAATCTGATGCAGCAGACAAAGCAAAGGAAACATAAGTGGGTAGCTTTCTCTCCTAGTTCAGTGGTGCTGGTTCAATGTGCTGCTTTTACATGATAATCTGAAAAGAGGTAACTAAGCTCATAGGCTGATTACCACAGGTGGTCATTTGAATTAAAAAATAGAAGTGAATGGTCCCATCATTTTTTGAATCATATCAGTCACACACTTTGCTATTTTCGGCCCAATCATCATCCTTTGGGAACAGAAGTCACGCAAAGCAAGACAAGTTACTACCAAATAAAATATATTGTCTTGAGCTATTGCAGATAAACCCAACCTGAGCTTGGTAGTTTATATTTCACAATGACTTTGTGCATGAAACATGAGATCAGGGCCTAAAATGCCAATTCAAGTAAGTTAAGCATTATGCCTTCTTATGCTCCCAAACTCTGTTAATCACTCAAATGAACAAAAAAAAAATCAATATCTTAGAAGTCTTATTATCAATTTTGCCATAACACAGCCATACAGATTGTTCCAGGCCAGTGTCTAATGCACCAACTGAGTCAGTAGTACAGCACAGCTATTTTCAGAGCCCTGTAGCAGGGCACCAAAAAGGACAAGAGGAGACAAATTGCAGTAGTTTTGAGAGCTGAGAGGGAGGGGCTGGATCAGAAGTCCTGAAGTCCTGTATTCCTAGGATGGACAATATGAGCAGCTCTGATACTTCTTAAATTAATGTCTAATGCAAAGCATCATCCCTGAATGTTGTCCATTCGGGCTCATATCGCAGATCCAAACTCTTTAATATGAGTCAAGGCTACAATCTAAGACTTACTTGCAGGCCTAACTTGTCTGCCTTCCTGGAAACAAAAACCAGACCTTGATTTTCAGTGACACTTTTTCATCTATTTTAACTCCAGAACTGGAAATGTGGTTATTTGACAAGGCCATCAGCTGAAGCAAATGCAACATCTTACTTACTGTCCAGCTTTTCTGTCCATGAAGCATTTTAGTCTAAGGCCTGATTAGGATTCTTTTAGGGTGATTGGACATAGTAAGCTCCTGGAATAGTGCTAAGCCAGTACAATTGGAAGAGGCTCTTAGAGGAGATCTAGCCTCTTAATGGCATATGGTCAAAAGGTTACTTTGAAAACCAAAAAGTCTTTTTGCCTTCATTTTTCAGGTCTGTAGATTTCTTCTTGACTGAACCTGGGGATGTGGTTCTAAGACTTTCTTCTTAAGACAAAATAAAGGAAACAAAGCCTTTGAATATAGACTTTATTTGGTCGGAATGGTGTATTGGAGCAATGAACATCATAGCATAATAATGCCTGGGACTACTGTGTTTTACCGCTTAATATTATTAAAACTACTGATAAAAGCTTGCTTGATCTCAATAGTTAATTTCTAATACATAATATATTATATATAAGAACCATAATTTCATTCATCATTGAACTGAAACAATCTTAGAATATATAATGTAAAGTGCAGAATGGAACTGGATAAGACAAGATAGGTAAGATAAAATAATTTTGTGTCTTCCTGAAAACAGACATCATTGATATTTTAAGGAGGAGCAATTGTAAGACAATGAGTATTACTAATATTGGTCACATTAAAAAGTATGATTGAATCACAATATGAACGGAATTGTGCTTTTATGCAAGAATGGCTATGTACACTATAATCTATTTAGAAATTATAGATATAGACCTAAGTCATATTTATTTCACTGAAGATTGCCCCCCCAAATTAAATAGCAGAAGCAGGGAGCTCTAGAGGGCAGAAAGTACAAGTCGGTTAGCCAAGGCAGAGGTCTTTGGGGGAACACGGAATTTGCCTGCCAACAGTGTAAATCATAATCTTTGAAAATTTTAGCTTTATGGAAAAATACTATTCCATTTCATTTCATCTAAGAAGCCTGTAATATATTCTACTTTAAAGCTCTTGATAAAGACAGGTGGCAAAATCATCCAGAGCTGTTTTATGATACAGCCTACTGTATGAAAAGCAAAACAGAAAGCAATCTGCTGTTTTAATTACATGCTCAGAGCAAATGCAATATCTGCAGCTTTAATAAACATTGACCCTTTAACTGACTGTGCCCTACAAACACATTAATGCCCATCTGGGAAATAATCCAATGAAATAATCCAATCATACCAACAGGGAATGACTGGTAGATTGGCAAGTGAGGGCTCATATACTTTGGCTGTAGCAGGCTGTTCTCTGTTAGCTTGTTGCCAGAGCTGTGCACCTTTCATAGAATTTTCATCTTTTAAAAGCAGCTTGAAAAAACATTTTTCATTAAATGAGTCAAACCAACATCACTGTGAAATTAAGCCCTCTTGGGTTACACAGACACTGGTTGGCATAAAAAAAAGTAAAATGTAAACCTTTTTGCTAGCTTCACCCCTTGCTTCAGAGGTGCTTTCTTTTCCCAGAAAAAGGGAGTTGGTATTGCTATTGTTTTCCTTCTCTTTAGTAAATCTGCTGACTGGGGGATGTGGTTAGAGAGAAAAAATAAATTCAGTTGAGGAGAGTCATCAGAAAATTCATTGAATCCAGAAAATCTCCCAACTGCCTGGAAAGACCCAGCCCAGTGTCAGAAGAAAAAGCTACTTGCTTATCTTATCACCTTTGAGACTTAGAAAACATGATGTCCAGCAAACAAAAATGAAAATTTTCTCACCATTGCCACGCTGTTTTTCACTGCCACCAGCTGTGCCCAAACCACAACAGAAGATTCAAAAGTTTCCAATCTTGATGTTTCAATGGGCTACGAAGCTGTAACTGGCTAGTGTCTCATGGCTAGGTAAAACCGCTCTGAATCAGTGAGGTCCAGCCAGCCTGATAATGATTATTGTATTAATTTAGAGCCACTGCATCCTGATAGTTATCAGGAGTTTTTGAAGTGCAGAGAAGGAGTTACACTGCTGGCAATATACAGCTGCTGGCATAAATAAAAAGGTTACAAAAAAAGTAAGAGAAAACAGAGGAAAAGATAAGTAAGTGATTTGCCTAAAGTTGGAGAAAGGAATCTTGTCTTTCTATTTCATGCCCAAATATACTGTTCATTCTTCCTATAATGGTATATTTTTAAATTGCATGTATAGGTCCCTACCTACTGGTCCATGCAATGTTTTGTTATATGAATTCTCTTGAAGAAGAAAAAGTGAGATCAGACTCCAGTTATCTGATTCACAGCAATTTACAGACTGGGGGCTGCTAGCAAAGTTTCCATTCATGTTAGATTTTTGTTTGGTTGTTTGCATGTTGATTCTAGAAGCCAAAAAAGTGTGCAATTAATTCCTGTAAGGTCTCAAGCAATAAGCAGAAGGTAATAGTTTGCATTCATTCCTACCCTTAAAAAGCAAGAGTTGTCATGAAAATCAAATACTCATCAGGAAAGTGCAAACTGTGAAAGAGCATTTTATTCCTACCACATTCACCAGAAACTCTGCCTGGAAAAAGGCCACACTTAAGACACATGAGGACCCCTTTTTAATTTAAAATGTCAACTCTAATTTGGCAACAGAATCGCTCTCATAAAGCCCTTTGCTGATGGAATTCATAACTGTGTAATGTCCATGGATACTAAGCCTTAAAGGAGCTGTAATTTTGTTGTATCTTGAAAAAAATTCAGCTACAGGAAAGATTCTAAATTTTTTACTTGTTTTTATTTGTCACCCACACTTGCTTGATTCCTGGGCACAGATTTTCCTTCCGGACATTTTGGAATATTTTATTTTTGCTCTATCTTCTCTTCAAGATGATTACACAGAATTTCTCATACTTCCTCAGAAGCAAACTGTTATGTGCAATTAACACAAAAAATTATTTATTATTTCAGATCAACACTTTTTTTTTTCATTTACTCAACATCCAATGAAGTAATTTGCATTCTTGAGAGGCCAAACATTAGTAGAAGCCACACCATTCACTTTGTACTTAAAACCTAGCCACATTTATGCCTAGGAGAAACAGAAGCTAGATTCTGACTGAGAGTCTGCCCACACACCAGGGCATGAGGAACTTCAGAAATTAACCTTGATATCCCTTATAACCTCATATAAGGTATCCCTATAGGCAAATGAGGAACTATAAGTATAGCTTACTGCATAAGACCAAAAGTCCATCCAGAAGTGTAAAACCTCTTCAACAGTGGCAAAGAACAGATATCTTGGTAATAGTGTAAAAAACAAGCCAGAATATGCCAGTACTTCCCCACAATACTTTTCCAATCTCCAGTAATTAGTGGTTCAGCAAATGCCTGAATGAGAAGGATTGTCTTTATGCTTAAAGTATCTGGTGGATTTTTCATCTGTTAATTAGCTTTCTGAACAGCTGTACATTTTTAATGTCAAAATATCCTGTGGGAAAGAGTTCCACAGTATAACTAAGTTTGTTCATTTCAACCTACCCCTCAAAAACATCTTTTGGGCTCTCACTAGCTTTTGTAGGAAAAAAGTCATTGACTGTTCACCTTCTTCAGTCCATGATAGCTGCACAAAATTAACTTGTCTCTCCTTGGCTGAAAAGTCCTAAACAATTTAGTTGTTCCTCTTATGGAAGCCTTTTTATCTCTTTGATCACTGTTACTGTCCTTCCTTGAACCTTTTCTATTTCTGCTCTGTCCCTTCTGGGGATGAAAGATAGGAGGGAAGACCAGAAACACAACATAGTATTTAAAATTGGACATAGCTTGACATGCTGGTTTGTTCTCTGTTCCTGCAGTAATAATTTCCTGCTCTTTTACTGGTAGCATTGTTCTTGCTGTGGTGGCCCAAGGACATATGAAAGTATGCAGCTTGGAAGTAGAGGTAATATGTTTCTCAGAACAAATTAGAAAAAAAAAAAAAAAAGGTCCTGGCAGTTTGTTACTGCTCATTCTGTAAATTTGTTCTACAACCTTCTCCACAGACTTTTCAGTTTAAAACAGATCTTCTGATACCTCCTTGTAAAGACTTCTGGAGTGTGAATCTCTAAGATCTTCCAGATGAGGAAACATGCAAGAATCCCTTTGTTTTTTCTGCTGTAACTTACCCTCTCATTGACATGTCAATAGGCCTTAACCGAGGCTCTCCACTCTCAATGGCTTTGAGGTAGAGTTTGCTGTTAATTTTTATGCGTTTAGCAAATAGTCCCTAAAACATTTATTGTGGCCTGTGATTTGTGCCGAAATGCTTAATTTGCCACTTTTCACATTCTCTTCTCTTTTGCTTGCTTGGACATGGCTTCAGTTTTTTGAAAAATACTTTCTTACTTTTTCCAGCATTTTTTAGAATTGCTTTCTGTCCAAATTAAGATTGTCAAACTACATATTTAAGGGGGGAAAAGGAAAAAACCCTTTGGTGAATCACTGCTAACAAAAACTCTTAAAAAAAATATTTTTTTTATTGTCTTTCTTTTATTCACTACTAAAGATTGATTTATTAATTGCTTTCCTTTTTGTCATGCAACATCCTCACATTTGGATAATTTATTGTTCTGTTAATGCTTTCCTGCCCTCTGAATTCTTCCTGGTCATAATTTGGTATAAATTGCTGCATTCCTTTACTCTCTGACTTATTTTATTCTGTTGGCTGGAATCCCTGGGGCACATTTTATGTCACAGGCTGACTGTAAATGCTAAAAGTCAGATAATTGCGATTAACATGCAAACACTGCATCAGAAGAAGAATGCATCATGTTAGCAAGAATTTTTCTGAACTGATCTACAGAAGTAATGTATGTGCTGTGATCTGCACACTTAAATGAAAATCAATAGACGGCAATGAAAAGAAAACACCTCGGGGAGATTCAGGTTCTACTGAGAGCATTCTCTTAGGGGAGTGCAAACATTTCAGACGGGAACAAAAGCTGTTGATTGCGAGCTGAAGAGGAACAGAAGTACCAAAGTTCTTTACAGGAGGTGTATTCTGTCCTGTATCCTGAGCACCCTACAGATAAGCATCGGGTAAGTTTAATGTTTTTCTTCAATTGACTTAGCCACAGAGAAGAATTGCTGTCCTAAGAAAACATGTGTGAAGTATCCAGCCTAAGATGACTCACCTACTTAGAAGAGAAGACCTAAAGATCTTACCTTTATCAGTCACAGAAAACACATTTTGAAAGGATGGAGTGTCTTAGATGACTGATGTAATGTATTACCTAATCAATTTTCTGCTGAAGGACAAGGCAATTTCCTGTCTAGACTGTATTGTAGAAGTGCTTGATACTAATTTTCAGCAAGCAAAAGAATAGCTGTCTGTGACTATTTTCTGTTCAAACAAAGCCTGCAGAAGACTCTGCAAGTTTCTGAAATGCTGAGCTGCCTTAAAAACAGGATACACAATAAAACTTAAAATCCTATTCTCCTCAGTGGTTCTGTTGAAAGCAGACTGTTTATTTCCAACTTACCAATTGAAAAAAAATTGTGATATTAAAGCTAATCTTGCCTTGGGTCTTCACTTAAAACCTCAAGGCTGTATGATTTAACTGTGATACTCTCCTGTCTGTTATACCAAAATAACAGAACTATGCTTTCTGAAAGTAAAGGTATCACAATTTGACTGATAGGCTGATTTCCCTGCTCAGCTATTTTTGTCTCTATTACTAAACTATCCTTATCAAAGGACAAACAGAAACATTTTTGTTGTTGTTTCTGGACTGGGTTTAACACGTTACTATTACTTTGCAAACCATTTCATTTATTTGATTGTTTATCACACACTTGTTACCACTTTATATTTGTTATTAAGTACTTGCTATACCTCGGGTATAGGGGAATCTCTGCTTCAATGTTAGTCTTAGTAGTTACTTGGAACAACTAATCACAGGAGCACAGAATCGTAGGGGTTGGAAGGGACCTCTCGAGATCATCTAGTCCAAGCCCCCTTCCAAAGCAGGTTCACCTAGAGCAGGTTGCACAGGAAAGCATCCAGGCGGGTTTGGACATCTCCAAAGAAGGAGACTCCACAACCTCTCCAGGCTGCCTGTCCCAGTGCTCTGTCACCCTCATAGAAAATAAATTCTTCCTCATGTTTAAGTGGAACCTCCTGTGTCCCACCTTGTCCTCATTGCCCCTTGTCCTATCACTGGCCACCATGGAAAAGAGTCTGGCCCCATCCTCTTGACACCCACTCTTTAGATATTTATAAACATTAATAAGGTCCCCTCTCAGTTTTCTCTTCTCTGGGCTAAACAGACCCAGCTCTCTCAGTCTGTCGTCATAAGAAAGATGCTCCAGCCCTTTAATCATATTTGTAGCCCTCCACTGGACCTTCTTCAGAAGTCCCCTTGAACTTGGGGGCCCAGAACTGGACACAATACCCCAGATGCGGCCTCACCAGGGCAGAGTAGAGGGGGAGGATCACCTCCCTCGACCTGCTGGTCACACTCTTCCTAATGCACCCGAGGATACCATTGGCCTTCTTGGCCACAAGGGCACATTGTTGGTTCATGTTCAACTGGTCATTCACCAGTATTCCCAGGACCTTCTCTGCATGGCTGCTTTCCAGTAGGTCAACCCCTAACCTGTACTGGTGCCTGGGGTTATTTCTTCCCAGGTGCAAGACCCTACACTTGTTCTTATTGAACTTCATCAGGTTCCTCCCCACCCAACTCTCCAGCCCATCCAGATCTGGCTGAATGGCAGCACAGCCTTCCAGTGCATCAGCCATTCCTCCTAGTTTAGTGTCATCAGCAAACTTGCTGAGGGCACACTCAGTCCCTCCATCCAAGTCACTGATTAACATATTGAATAGGACTGGACCAAGTACTGACCCCTGGGGAACACCACTAACCACAGGCCTCCAACTAGACTCTGCACCACTGATGAAAACCCTCTGAGCTCTGCCATTGAGCCAGTTCTTCACCCACCTCACTGTCCCCTCATCTAACCTACACTTCCTAAGCTTATCTAGGAGGATACTATGGGAGACAGTGTCAAAAGCCTTGCTGAAGTCAAGGTAGTCAATATCCACTGCTCTCCCCTCATCCAGACATGACATCATAGAAGGCTATCAGACTGGTCAAACGTGCTTTCCCCTTGGTGAATCCATGTTGACTATTCCTGATAACCTTTTCCTCTACATGCTTAGAGATGGCCTCCAGAATGAGCTGTTCCATCACCTTCTCAGGGATGGAGGTGAGGCTGACTGGCCTGTAGTTACCCGGATCCTCCTTCCTGCCCTTTTTGAAGGCTGGAGTGACGTTGGCTTTCCTCCAGTCCTCGGGCACCTCTCCCGTCCTCCATGACTTTTCAAAGATGACGGAGAGTGGCTCTGCAATAACATCCACCAGCTCCCTCTACACTCGAGGGTGCATCCCATCAGGGCCCATAGATTGAGGGGTGTCAAGTTTGGCTAAATGGTCCCTAACCTGATCCTCCTCAACCAAGGGAAAGTATTCCTCTCTCCTGACATCCTCTCCTGCCTCCAGGGCCTGGGATTCCTGAGGGCCAACAGTAAAGACCAAAGCAAAGAAGGCATTCAGCAACTCAGCTTCCTCTGCATCCTCCATCACCAGGGCACCTCCCTCATGCAGCAGCGGCCCCACATTTTCCCTGTTCTTGCTTTTGCTGCTGAGGTACTTGAAGAAGCCCTTCTTATTGTCCTTGACATCCCTTGCTAGATTTAATTCCAAGCAGGCCTTGGCCTCCCTTGTTGCATCCGTGCATACTCTGGCAATGTCCCTATGTTCCACCCAAATGGCCAGGCCCTTTTTCCACATTTTGTAGACTTCCTTCTTCTGACTGAGTTTTTTTCAGCACTAACTTACTGCCCTCACCCTTTGTCTTTTGAGTCCCCACATTCAGCCAGATGGCAAGGGGACGGGGGGGGGGGGATCTTCTGTCTCAGGTGGTCTGGTGGCCTTTTTTACAGCTATCAGGGTACAGTCCCAATAACCTACCTCCTTCTCGCACTCCCTGATACTCCTCAGCCTGCTGATCTCCTCCCGGAGCTCAGTCACCAAGCAGAGGAGTTCCTCTACCTGCTCACACCTCCCGCAGCTCACCGCTGCTGTCCCGCCCCACCGTGAGGGCAGGGCACGCTCGGCAGCCGGACAGCTGGGTGGGTGCCTGTTCCCAGTGTCGCTCTGTCTGGGGGGCTGCATCAGCTCCGTTAGCTGAAGCCCTTTGAGCTCTGAGGCGAGTGCCCGCCATTCTGGCTGAGGCCTCAAGGGTTTCCCTGAGACACGGGAGCTGCGGGCAGACCGCAGCGCCCTGCCCGCGCCAACTGCCGCACTCCGTGTGCCCGCTCCGGTCCCTGGCGCTCCCTGGGGCAGCCCTGTATGGGGGTGGGGGCGGTGACCCTTGGTGCTTTACAGCTCACTCAGATCTGCCGCCGGTGTGGCTGGCTCTGCCCCTGCCCCCTCAGCAGCCCGCCCACAGGTCCCGGGCACAGGCTGGCTGCTGTCCCGGCTCAGAAAAGTCCCAAAAGAGCCGGTCCTTTTTTTGTCGCGATTCTCCTCCCCAGCGCGGACCTACCTGCACTGGAGTGAGTGTCCTCAGCAAGTCAAATTCATAAATTGCAACACTTTAATGTACCGTTATTGGTCACATATATTCTGCTAGTAGCAAAACAGAAAAAATGGCTCTAAATTACACAGGTGACTTAGGTGTTTTGCTTAAGGACATGTATATTCCGTTTTATTCAGATATCAAGAGCAATACAATAAGATTTTCAGAGGCAAAACCAGAAGAGAAATACTTGCCATTAATCCAAGATTGAGAACTGAGCTGTAGAAATGCTCTGAAAACGCCTTTTAAATGTTGAGAATATCCAATAACTATAAATAGATGCTTCATGAAAAATTGCTCATGCTTTTCAAATGAATCACTCTGTAAAGTGGGTTTTTTTCGTAAAAACACCAAGTCATAAACAACCTAGGCTGGAAGGGGCCTAGGTGGGGGTCATCTTGTCCAATCTCCTGCTCAAAGCAGGGCCAGCTCAGAGAAGTCAGTCCCAAAGTGGATCTGCCTCTATCTTTTCTGCACCCTGAGGCTGAAGAACTCTTCACTGCCTCTGCCCTTCTGGCCTCAAAGCTCTGTCCCTGAAAGGCAGAGCTTTGTGGAGAGTGAAGCACTGGGTCAGGCATCACTAATGGAAAGGGAAGAAGGACTAGACAGGATGGCAGAACTTGTCAGGCTCTGCAGTCCTGGACACCACAACCTTTGTCTCAGGAGCCAAGGAAACCTGCCCTGGGGCTGCCTCAGGGCTGTGCTGGAGAACATCCCCACAATCTAAAAGGTGGTAAGGAGGTCACTTACTTCTTCACTGCTCCAGGGATCTTTTTTTCTAACATTTAACTTTATTTAAATCCTTAGTAGCATGGTGTCTGACATCCTTTGAGAAGTGAACTTCATACGAGATAAGCCAATAGATTTATAGTTTAAGTTTTTAGCTCCATTTCCGCGGAATTTTTTTGCTATTCAGTAGGTCCTCAATTTCAGCTCCTATTTCCTTTTCTTTGCAATAATTTAATGGCAAAATTAGGAAAAGGAAATCCCATACAGGGTTTCATCATAGGACCAGGGGGGAAAAAACGGTCACTTACTAACAAAGGTTTTGAAATCCCATCCTGGAATTATGGTTATTGCTATGGCCCTGCAGAAAATCTGAGCATCTTCCATCAAAAAAAACACGGAGTTATCTGAGTTGGTGTGTAAACACTAGAGTATATAAAGCATTTTAAATGCCTGAGATAGAAACAATTACATACTTGACAGTACTGAACACACTGTTGGCACTAAACAAATACAGAACTAATTCCTGACATGTTTAATTAGTCATATTCAGAAAAAATCTTTTGACTTTAGGGAGAACCTTGTATGGACTTCAGGGCCTAACTTTATATTAACGAATAGATAAAATGTCCACCAGGCAGCCATTGGTACACTAGGACAGAGCTGGAAGGCCGGTAGCTCTCTACTATTTCAGCACAAGCAAAGAAGGTGGATTTATGACTGGAAAAGTATTTTAAGCAGCCCTAAAGGTCAAGTGAAAAGGAATATTGAGGTTTTCCAAACTTAATTACTTTGTTTTATTATGACAGAAGGAGTAACATAGGCTGGCAGCATACATCTCAAAATTAAATCTGTATGCTATGTAAAATAATACTCTCCTGCTTTCATGGCACTACTGTGGACTTCCTGAAATAAGTTATGACAGGAATAGCACAGTTAATAGTATTCTGGTCAGAATTTTTCTGAAGAAGTGATTTTAAGAATCAAACTTTCAACACCATGTACCTCATGGTGTTGAAAATCCTTTCTTAGTTATAATCTTCATTTTAAAAAGAGTCAGATCACACTAAGTAACTGCCTACACACATCTTGCCCTTGTATCACAGGTGCAGGAATACTGGGAACTTAGTGCCAGGATAAGTGTGATGGCAAGTACCGGTGGAGATAAAGCCAAATTGACTGGTACAGTTGACTGGTACAGCATGTATTTCTACCAATCTTCAGTTCAAATCTATTCCAGGCAGATTAATTTCAAGTTTTAGAGTTTGTCTGCTAACAGATCTTTCAAATATTATTTCAAACTGCCTGCCTGCTAATGCAGGAGTGTTATAGCCATTTTAAATTGCATGCCAGAACACACTTTGCATGCTGAATGGTGGCAGAGGTATTAAAAAAATGGTGCTGAGTAAACAGTAGGCAAATTGGCTGGTAAGTCAGTACAAATGACAAGTCTTTACCTTTGCATTTAGCACATCAAGACCTTGCTTGGGCTTGGAGGCAGTGCTATGGCAGCTCTGGCATTCCAGTGGCAATGGTACATTTCAGAGTTTATGATCACAAGAAAAGGTTAAATTCTCCCTTGTCTTGTGCCTTATTCAGTCATTTAAATTTGCTTGACTGAGCACAAAGCTGAATCAGAACAGTGGTGGTGCAAGTACACACACCTACACTAGAGCACCTACACTAGAGCTAGGCAGAGGGCAAGTTTGCATCAGCTGAGTCATCTCAAGAAGCTGCCACCCCTTCCTCCACAGGCACTTGCTCCCAGCCGCCTGACTCTGCTGCCACCGTGCTGGTACAATGTCCTTCACTGATCTAGCACAGGAATCTGTGCTGGACCCAACTGAAAAATAGGCCTTTGATGCTGGGGTGGGATTTTTTTTTAAACCAGGTCAGTTCCCTACACTGGTGCCATGCCAAGCTGTGCAGGCTCCGGCATTAGCACAGAGCAGAGGCAGACTGTCAGCTTGCAGCCTGCAGGGCAGTGTCTTGTTCCTGCAAAAGGTGCATCCAATAGCCAAATACCAATCATGGAAAAAACCTGTCAAAACTGGAATTGCATACAATGTTTCCCATAACAGAAGAGAAAATTACAGGAATCTCTCACCTCAGGCAGTAGTCATGCAGCCACTACCATCGCACACCACATCTCCAGACCTGCATTCCAGCAGGATGGCATCACTGAACTTACATCCACGTGTAGATCTCTTGTAAAACTTCCTTAGGAAACCAGGCACGTGTGCACACATGTGCACATACACACACACTATGTGCACTTTACACAGCAGAAAGACACCATGCAAAGCTTTTGAGAGCTATAAGGCTCTGTAAGACTGTTGACAAAATTGCAAATAAACTTTGGTCACTTGTGCACATTAGCCTTCGCATTCTAATTGACTGATTGCAAATGTTTGGGTTACTAAAGGAGGAAAAGCATAGCATTATTTCTTGCCAAAAAACAAGGCAATGATCACACTTAATTGCTGTTTCCCTAACTGCATCATGTGTTCTATCCCCTCTGCATGAAACAGTAGAAGAACATTAGATATGTTACTGCAACATTTGCCTTCAGCAGGAGGGAATATGCTCTCATATTGCATTGGAAAAAGCCTATAAATGAAGCCAATACATCTATCAACCAGTTTGCAGAAAAGCACGTCTTAAATAAACTAAAAACAGAAACTAAAGAATAACCAGCACAGTATCACGCATGCAGATTTTTTTTTCAGATGTCAGTATTAATTTTATTCTGTACTCATTATTTTTCTTTTCTATGTTAGCACAGTTCTGTGTCTTTGTCAGATCCAAAAGTGTATGCAGACATGTACATTTCGTTCCGATGCCAGTATAGATGATACTAGATGATACTAGTATAGATAGCAGCAGATGATATCTCCGGACCAGATCAGAAGCTGGAGGAAATTGGCTTCAATGTATCCCTGACAGTTTATACCAGCTGAGAATCAAGATTGGTATCTCTATGTGAAATGGAGTTTCAAAGACACATCACAGCATTTTTATAAAATGGTTTCAGTTCCTTCAGCAAAGCACTATCTTTCTACTCCACAACTCCACAACAGGTGGTTTCCTACTTTTTCTTCTTACTCTGTCAGTTTTGTTGATATTTTTCTGTTCAGTTTTTGTGATACAAAGTTGAATTTGACTTGCCATGTTAAGAAGGTTACTTCAGGCACTTAGAAACAGATCTAAAACATCATTTAGGCACCTGCAAGTGACACAGGTACCCAGAATTCTGGTACCGAGAATTGCGTTCCCTATGGCCTGCACAGGATCATTGACTAGGGAAGTGATCCTCCTCCCCCTGTACCCGGCACTTGTGAGGCCACACGTGAAGTACCATGTTTAGCTTTGGGCCCCTCGGTAAAGAAGGACATGGGGGTGCTGGAGCATGTCCAAAGAAGGGCAACGGAGCTGGTGAAGGGTCTAGAGCACAAATCTCATGAGGAGTGGCTGAGGGAACTGGGGTTGTTTAGTCTGGAGAAAAGGAGGCTGAAGGGAGACCTTACCACTCTCTACAACTACCTGAAAGGAGGGTGTAGCAAGGTGGGTCTCAGTCCTTCTTCAAATTAACAAGCAATAGGACAAGAGAAAACAGCCTCAAGTTGCACCAGGGGAAATTTAAGTTGCATATTAGGAACAATTTATTCACTGAAAATGTTGTCAAGCATTGGAATAGGTTGCCCAGGGAAGTGGTTGAATCACCATTCCTGTAAGTATTTAAAAAAAGTGTAGATGTGGTGCTTCAGGACGTGGTTTAGTAGTGAACTTGGCAATGTTAGGTTTACTGTTGTACTCAATGATCTTAATGGTCTTTTCCAACCAAGATAGTTCTATGATTACACACACCAAACAATTATCAAGAAATATCATACACTAAATATGGACTTGCCTGTACACAAAGAACCACTATGTCCTAAAAAGTATCTGAAATATCCATCTCTCTAACATTCAGGATCTAACCAAATCAATACTTACAGTCTTAAAACCTCCACAAGAAAAAGCACTTACTTGTAGGTTTGGAAGAATCATGGAGTCATATTACAGAATCACAGAATCACAGAATGTCAGGGATTGGAAGGGACCTCGAAAGATCATCTAGTCCAATCCCCCTGCCAGAGCAGGAACACCTAGATGAGTTCACACAGGAAGGCATCCAGGTGGGTCTTGAGTGTCTCCAGAGAAGGAGACTCCACAACCTCCCTGGGCAGCCTGTTCCAGTGCTCTGTTACCCTCACAGTAAAGAAGTTCCTCCTCAAATCCAAGCGGAACCTCCTGTGTTCCAGCTTACACCCATTGCCCCTTGTCCTATCATTGGACATCACTGTGAACAGCCTGGCTCCATCCACCTGACACGCACCCTTCACATATTTATAAACATTAATGAGATCCCCCCTCAGTCTCCTCTTCTCCAAGCTAAAGAGGCCCAGCTCCCTCAGCCTTTCCTCATAAGGGAGATGCTCCGCTCCCTTAATCATCTTGGTGGCTCTGCGCTGGACTCTCTCAAGCAGTTCCCTGTCCTTCTTGAACTGTGGGGCCCAGAACTGGACACAATATTCCAGATGCAGCCTCACCATGGCAGAGTAGAGGGGGAGGAGAACCTCTCTCGACCTACTAACCACCCCCCTTCTAATGCACCCCAGGATGCCATTGGCTTTCTTGGCCACCAGGGCACAGTGCTGGCTCATGGTCATCCTGCTGTCCACCAGGATTCCCAGATCCCTTTCCCCTACTCTGCTTTCTAACAGATCACTCCCCAACCTATACTGGAACCTGGGGTTGTTCCTGCCCAGGTGCAACACCCTACACTTGCCCTTATTATATTTCATCAAGTTTTTCCCTGCCCAGGTCATAGAATGGTTTGGGTTGGAAGGGACCTTTAAAAGTCATCTAGTTCAACACCTCTGCCTTGAGTGAGGAAGGAAATGGACACATTCAATTCAACACTTCCTCAGTTTGAGGTTTCAGATTGTGTTGGGTTAGGTGGGGGCGGGGGGGAGGGTTGGTAGTGGGGGAAGGGGCCACTTTGTGAGAAGCTTCCCAAAAGCTACACTAGCTCCAAGGCAGAGACCCCCCAGCCCAAGCTGAGCCAATTAGCAATAGAGATACACCTTTGCAAAAACATATTTGGAGGGGAAGGACTGTCTTGAAAAGAAGAACTTGAGAACAACCCATTGACCTAAACAAAAGATGACCATCGGCCTAAACAAAGAGAAAGCTTCACTGCCAGGGGGAAGGAGGAGGAGGGGGTGGACAGAGAACCTGAGACACCCAGTTCAACAGCATGGAGTAGGAGAAGGTAAAGGATGTCCCCTGAAGCCCATGGACATTCAATGGTGGAGCCGATACCCATGTGTGGTCCATGGAAGACTCCATGATGGAGCAGAAAAGCCGAGCCCAAAGGCAAGTGTGACTGAATTAAGACCCCAAGAGATGCTCAATGCCAGAACGGGGGTGGACCCCCAAAACCGGGGGGTGAGGAGGTGTGCTGGACCGGAGGCCCATCTGCAGCCCATGGATGTCCCCATGCTGGAGCCGGGACCTGAACCCAAAGAGGTCTGTGACTCCGTGGGAAGCTCACGTTGGAACATCTTCTTTCTGGACTTTCATGCTGGGAAGAGTGGCAATGGCGAACTGATTGAACCCCCATTCCCTGCCCCCTGTGCCACTGAGGGGGAGGAAGGTAGAGAAACAAGGAGCAAAGTGATTTGAGCCTGGGAAGAAAGGAGGGGTGGGGGGAAGGTGTTGTGAAATGTAGTTGTTGTGTCCACTCAGATGATTTGCAACAAATTAAATTGATTTTTCTTTCCCAAAATGAGTCTATTTTGCCCGTGATCATAACTGGTGAGTGAGCCACCCCTGTCCTTCGTCCTAATCCATGCCCCTTTGTTGTGACTCCCACCCCATCTCACCAGATAGGAGGAGTGAGTGCAGGACTGCATGGTCCACCTGTGGGTTAAACCACCACACAGACCTACATCTCCCACCACCCAAGGAAGTGATCTGACACGACTAGAGATGGCTGTGCTTCCCCTGCACTGCTAGTGGAAGTGGGTCACTACATGAAGGGGTACACAGTCCCTATGGGGCTGGGGACACATTGCTCTGCAGTCGAGAGGTAAGGTGTGCAACAGCAGGAGAGAGTCTGCAGAAATTTCTTCCTTTCTGAATCCAGTGATTCTGCATTTTGTGAGGGACTTCCAGCCTGCCAGAGCATTCCTGTACAACAGGGTACCTCAATGCAGCCTCTGTCCTGGAGACTGCCTCAGTCTGTGTGGAGCAGAGCATGGGTGCTCCATGGCACACGTACAGGACTCCACGCTATTTCCGGGTCTAACAGAAAGACAGGAAGGGCCACTATATTGGACACCTTCAGGACAGTCTGCAGGAATCTTTCCAAAACAAGACTTTCAACTTGAGCTTTCTCATTTGAGTCTTATTCACTTTCCATAGGTACCTCCCTCCCTTATCCAGGTATCTCCATGTGATAGGAGACTGAAAGGTTTGCTTTATGATCTAGATTAAAGATTATTCTTTGTTCATCACACATGATTTTCCTACTCTTGGTACCACATTTCTAAAAAAGATTCAGTATTTTACTTTTTGTTGACCTGTACCTGTTACATGAGAGGCATTTCTCAAATGCAATTAATTACCATTTCTCAAATGCAATTAATTACTTGCTGAATCCTTCTAATTTCTGGATTCCTGTCAAAATGTTTTAAATTCTTTAAAGTACTAAAGTTCACTAAAGTACCTGAGCTCATATTGCACCTTAAGCATACTCTCAAAGCAATCTTTCTTCAGAGGCGCTCTTAAGCAATACAGTTTAAGTGTAAAAAACCCCATCCCATTTAAGGGGGATGGGGTTGTAGCTGGGTTTGCACCAGTGGGGCAGTGTTTTCGTATTAATGAAGGACAGAAGGCCTCCCACCTCACTAGGGTGGGATCAGTGTGCCCAGCTTGCTCCCTGCAATGCCTGTACACCAGCGCACGCAGCGTGGGGAACAAACAGGAGGAGTTAGAAACTGTGTGCGGTCAAAGGGTTATGATTTAGTGGCACTTACAGAGCCATGGTGGGACAGCTCACATGACTGGAATGTGGTCATGGGTGGCTGTGTCCTTTTTAGGAAAGACAAGGATTGGTGATGGAGTTGCTCTTTATGTGACAGAGCAGTTAGAAGGTATTGAGTTCCATCTGGATGAGTGAGTTGAGAGTCTGTGGGTACGGATCAAGGGGCAGGCTGGTATGGGAGATACTGTTGTGGGTGTCTATTACAGGCCATCTGATCAGGGCGAGGAAGTTGATGAGGCCTTCTACAGACAGCTGGCAGCAGCCTCCCAATTACAGGCCCTGTAGAATTTTAACTACCCAGATATTTGCTGGAATGCCTACACAGCCAGCCATCCACAGTCCAGGAGGTTCCTCCAGTGCACTGATGATAACTTTTTGATGCAAGTGGTGGATGAACCAACTAGGAGAGGAGTGCTGCTGAATTTTATACTCATTAATAAAGAGGGTCTGGTTTAATTGGTGAAGGTTGAGGGCAGCCTTGGCTGCAGTGACCATGAGATGGTGGAGTTCAGGATCTTGTGTGGTAGGAACAGAATACCAAGTAGGGTCACAACACTGGACTTCAGGAGGACCAACTTTGGCCTTTTCAAGCAATTGCTAGGGGAAATCAAATGGGACAGGGTGCTAGCACTGTGCCCTTGTGGCCAAGAAGGCCAATGGCATCCTGGGGTGCATTAGAAGGGGTGTGGTTAGGAGGTTGAGAGAGGTTCTCCTCCACCTCTACTCTGCCCTGGTGAGGCCACATCTGGAATATTGTGTCCAGTTCTGGGCCCCACAGTTCAAGAAGGACAGGGAACTGCTTGAGAGAGTCCAGCACAGAGCCACCAAGATGATTAATGGAGTGGAGCATCTCCTTTATGAGGAAAGGCTGAGGGAGCTGGGCCTCTTTAGCTTGGAGAAGAGGAGACTGAAGGGTGGCCTCATTAATGTTTATAAATATGTAAAGGGTGAATGTCGGGAGAATGGAGCCAGGCTCTTCTCAGTGATGTCCAACAGTAGGACAGGGGGCAGTGGGTGAAAGCTGGAGCACAGGAGGTTCCATGTAAACATAAGGAAAAACTTTTTTACTGTGAGAGTGACAGAGCACTGGAACAGGCTGCCCAGAGAGGTTGTGGAGTCTCCTTCTGTGCAGACATTCAAAACCTGCCTGGACACATTCCTGTGTGACCTACTGTAGGTGATCCTGCTCTGGCAGGGATGCTGGACTAGATCTTTTGAGGTCCCTTCCAATCCCTACCATTCTGTGATTCTGTGATATGTTAACAACTGGTTTGCTGAAAAGAGGATATACTGCATCAGATCCCATCCTGATCTGGTTGAGGCCAGTATAAAAGGATATCATCAGAAGCAGTGACTATTGGATTAGGCTGTTAACCTCACTGCTTTGAGGCTAATCTGGGAAAAAGTCTCATGTGTTTACATCTACAGCAACTCTTTAGAAACTCATAGAAATTCTTCCTTACGTGTCAAAATATAAAGTATCTCACATTATGAAAAATAATTTGTACCCTCAACTTCTTTAATGTAATTTCATTATTAAAAAAATAAAACCAACAACAGTCTACAAGGAAGCTTCTTGCACCTATGAGGTTTAAAGCCACTTAAAATAATTAATAATATTAATTTATGTCATCCTTGTCAAACATATATATTAGGACAAATCATATGCCATTGCCTATTTGGAAGAGAATGATTAATCCCAGCCGCACTGGCTGAGATCAGCAACACAAGCGGCACTGACAGTACAGCAGCATTTATGACGAGAACATTTAAAGGCTTCTGATAAATAAATGGGGTGTTAGATTAATTAATATTTGTGAAGTGCTCTGACTTCGTAAGATGAAATGTGCCAAAAGTGCACATGCTTATGTCTTATTATTTCGCACTAATGAAAAGAAAAAAAAAAAATCAGACAAGTGCTCATTAAGCAAGAGTTTTAATTAATGTAAAATAATGGGAATTTTCTGCACTATGTCTGGAAATATCTGCACATGTTACAAACATTTAGGTTTTTATGCACAGCTATTGATCTCTGACTGGTGCTTGACAAGCACAGGGCTGCAAGGTGAGGTCAGAGGGGAGTGTGCCTAGTGAAGAGGTCGCTGCCCTGGTACATGGTGCTGAGCCTGGATCCTGCACCATGGACTCTGATGCTATCAGAGATGTCACAGGCTTCTGAGCTCAACTTCTCCCCAGACACAGCCCAGTCTTCAGTGGAGGTGTAAAAGGTTCCAAGTCTGACCTATCAGAATTAAAGAGACTGATCTTCATATGTGAATGCATGGTTTTCGCCACTTGGTATATATATTTAATACATAAATAAATATGTAATTGCACACATTAAATATATTTAAAACATAAATTTACCGTAATATAAATTTTGTCTATGGCCAAGGTCGAAGAACCCTTTTTGTCAGTCTACTCAATGCATCCATCATTTCTGTTTTATTTTTGTAAAAGATCAGGTTTTCTCTGCAGAACTTGTATGTATTCTCATTTTCCTTTTCCCTCCCCAGCCTCATTTCAAGATTCAGACAGCAGGCTTCATCTGTGAGTGTCTGTTGTGTCCACGCTTTTACTGAAAAAATACTGGAACATCATATCATATTGTATACTTTTGTCATCATTCTTTGAATTTTTCAAGATGAAGGTGAGGATGGCTATAAAGCAGGCTGCCTGTGAACCCGCAGTCCATCTCAGAGTGGATAGTCTGCACATCTGGATTCTGAGATAAATGCACCTTTTTAAAAAAAATTATTTTAAGTTCTTCTAGACTATACCAGAGATCAAGCACCAGAGTTTCAACACTTTGAACAACACCATGTGTGCTGTGGCAACCTCTCCCTGACACCACATAGCACTGATGTGGTCTGTTTCTTTATCATTATGTGTATGAGATGCAAGAGATTGTAACCACTGAGAGAAAGCAGACCTTGCTTTTGTCCACCGCTATTAAGCTTGGTCTTCCAACAAAGGTGCAGATCATTGTGCTGGCTTTAAACTCTAAGAGATTTTTTTCTAGAATTTAGGAAGGTAACAGTCGGCCAGTGCAGTCCACTAGACAATACAGTTTTGCTCTGGACACAATCTTCTTTCTAACTGCAGCAGTCTGGGGAAGATCAAAATAAAGGTGAAAAATTCCTAACATTCACTGTAGAGGGAGAAAAAGGGCTACAACTGCTTTTCTCAAAATACCACAGATACCTTTTTATCTCTGTTAGTTAGGAAGAGGGAAGTATTTGGCAAGCTAGTGTACAATGGCCTGCAAAGCATTTACTGCCTGTACAAAAATTTCCCAAGGGGAAAGTTCAGGCTTTCAAGAAGAAATCCTGCAGGAAATAGCTCCTTATTCAGCCACAAGCACCGCTCACAAAGTGAAGCTCTGTTGCCAAAGGGATCCAACAGTAGAGAGAAATTTCACTTCTATAAAGATTTTCTTACCTCTTACCTCTTACTGTTTTCTGCAGATCTGTGCAATTTTTAGTGCATCTGTGGGTTAAAGGAATCTTGGCACTTACTGTATCAACAACCCAACTTTCAAGCTTCAGCTCTGTTATCCAAAACCCATTTTCTAACTGTAACCTAGCTATTTATATATATATTGATCCTATATGGGAAGAAAAATGACCAGTGTAGCTTCAAATGGTGCAAGTGCTCCTTCCTTTGATAGATTAGTCAACAGAATAATAGATTGCAATGTGAGATCTTTTTTTTTCCTGTGGGTTAATTTTGCTGAGTTTTGTTCAATATTATTAGAATTGTTACTGTTGCATCTGATGTATGGTCTGTGATAGCTCACTAACAGAGTGCCTGTCACGTGTGTATGTGTGCATGAAGATTGTCTATTTTATTTGCTGTTGCAAGTAAGATTAAAAAATAAGTGTGGAGGGTTGCTTCCCTCAAGGGCTGTGTGGTCCACAGATTCTTATTCAGTCCTGAAATCTTTGGAAAGATGAAGTCAACAAAAGGTTTAATCTTGTTAGGAATCTTGATTTCACAGGCTCATTGCTTATAAACTTTGTTTGAAACATACAGAATTGCATTCTGAACCACTCTGCAATCCTACTGCTCAGATTGCACAAGGTTTTGGTAAGCACAGGATTTGCCCACAAAATCTTTTAGCAGCCTTTAGCTCTAGTAGACACAGTAAGTTCAGCAGTGACTTTCCACCATTATATTGGAAGCAAGTTCTCTCTTTTATGCCTCACTTGCAGAACTTCATTGCTATTTTGTTCATGCCTTCTCTTGCCAGTCCTTGATTTTCCTCACACCACTGTAACTCACTGCTTATATTTTTTCAACAGTTTGAGTGTTTATGAGGTGAGATACATGGCAGATCTTGAGTGGGAAATTAATTAAGTGGGGATATCTTGCTTTTGAAAAAACACTGCTTTTTAATCTGTTTTTATGTCCATATTTTAGACCTTCATCTCTCTTGTAATCTAATGGTTAAGAACCAAGGGTTCCACCTTAGTCCAACTAAGGATGCCTGAAGGTGCTATTTAGTTCAACTTTCAAGCATTAAGATCACTAACACTCTCACACACTATCCACTTAAAGTCTTTGGCAACAGCCTTTGTTTTCCACAAAACTCAGTAGAATTTGAAACTTAGGTGTTCCCTGCCTCTAATTATGGCATTTACAAAGCCTGGTCATGTTGATTTTCTGGAGTGTTATCTACTGCAAGTAAAAGGCAAAGAAAAGATGGAAGTGATCCCTCATCATTAGAGCTGTTAGAGCATTTATCTGGAAGGTAGGCACAGGCCTGGGTACAATCTTGATTTGCATGGGGAACTGGCAGCTATGACTGCACTTGGCGATACTGTAATATATATTACACCCCTGACAGCAATGGGAGAAGCTATTTCCCACTGCTAACTCCCTCCCTTATGCCCAGTAAGTCTACATACGCACAGAAAACTTTGCTTCTTACTTGACTTGTCTCTTAATTTGGCACTAAGCATGTTTTTCAGTAGGCTATACTGGTTTCTAAAGTTGGTCTCTCCTGCTTTCTTCTTTGAAGCCTTTTTCTTTTGCACAGATGTGGAAATGTGTTGGGTCAAAGAGCATGAACTGCATCCTGCTGGACAGAGCACCCATGTGGCAGACCTCCTAGTCTGGGAGGCTTCCAGATGTTCCTTGGATTGCCGTATAGCCTGTGGTTAACACATTTATCTGAGAAGCTGAAATGACCTTCAAATTCCTGCTTCAGCTCAGGCAAAGGACTGATTTGGACACTGCATGCTACCCTCAGTGACTACTTTTGTCACTATACCATCAGCTAGCAGGAATAGTGAGGAGGGAAATGGAACATCTCTGTTTTCTCTGACTTAGAAAGGGAAGAGCTTGGTTCTTAGGTCCCTACCATTAAGAATGATTTGTGGGTGGGAAAAATGCTCATCTCTGTGAAAGGAAGAAATCATAGGAGCATAGAATCATAGAATGGAATGGCTTGGGTTGGAAAGGACCTTAAAGATCATCTAGTTCCAACCTCCCTGCTGTGGACAGGGTTGCCAACCACTACCAGATCAGGCTGCCAAGGGCCCCATCCAACCTGGTCTTGAATGCCTTCAGGGATGGGGCATCCACAACAAAGAATAAATTCTATTTTTCTCTTGGAGATTTCCTTCCAGGTAAGTTTTGTGACTGTACAGAGAGTCAAGGAATCTTAGAACTTCTGCCACAGGCATGTAAACTTTACTGCAGGTGCCCTCCAAGCACTGCTCACTGCTGTGCTCTCCCAGTCCCACTGTAAGCAGGGCTCTCAAGCTGCTCAGTTCTCTGCTGTGTTAGAAGTCACTGAAAATTACAGACTTAAAATCTCTTCAGGAAGTTGTGAAATGTTTTGGATTTCATGTTGCTCATCATAAGCAAAACCTTTGGGACTCAAAACAGAGTAGCAATAAAAAAGACATTTTATGTTTTATGTTCTCTAATAAAAAAAAGAGGTAATATTTGTTTTGGAAGGAAGGATTCAGAGGAGTAACCTGAGATACTTCAGGGAAGGAGTACAGATAGTGACGTGCTGCTCTTTGATAAGGTCCAATATAAACTTCAGGAACAGTCCCGCTGCTGCAACAGTTCCCAGTGTGAATAAACTTCCTGACAGAGGACGGGTAAGGCCACAAGAATAACCACCTGCTGTCTCTCTACAAGCCACTTTGCAAACTCTTTTGGGAGCTCTGAAGTCCTTGAAAGCACACTACACTCCTCCTGACCTGGGAAAAGCCTCAGTGCAATATACTTGAGTCATGACTGGCCTAAATTTCTCTCTGATGCTTTCACTATATGATTTTGTCTCAAATATAATTAATGGGGAAATGACCTATACTCCTCCTTTCTGTCTATCTGAGATAAAATCCAGGCCTGTTTCCTTTAGCAAATAATTTTACAGAGGGAGCTCAACTTCCTTGTTTTCCAGATTAACTCAAGTTAATTAATAACAAATTCATAGTCATTAAACTAAGGATAATTCCTTAAGGAAAAAAAAAACCCTTTTGTTTAATCTCTTTTTTTTATCACTGTCAAAAGAGAATTTTTATTTCATAATGACAAACTCCAAATAATTTTCTTTCAATTAAAGAAAAAAATTTTACCATACTTATTGCTGTACTTTTGTCATTCCTGCAAAACTCTACAGGCATCAAAAAACACCCCAAAATCACTCCAACCCCAACAAACAGAAAGTGAAATTTACCCCTTTCACTCTCCTCTCTTTCCACAGACTGAGGGCCACGTGTATCCAACGTGTCAGCACAGCCAGTGAGTCAGACGTTCAGAGATCTGAATCTAGACTTTGTATTCAGAGGCAACCAGTTAGGGGAACCAGGAAGTCTGGTTTCAAAACATACATTTTCCCTATGGTAATTTTGTAGGGCCACAATCAGGGATTACTTGTAGAGTACCTCAAGTGAGCAGAAGTGTCCCAAGTTGTTTATTTGTGATTTCAATTCAATAGATTTTGTGACATTTTGCCAGTGATTTACAATCTAGGTATTTAATCTGTCTAGATATAACACAGACAAGGTCATATTAATCAACAAGGTAAACAGTGAATTTGATGTACTATAGAGGCTGCAAAGTTGTTATTGCCTAGAAGGCGACAGTGTTAGTTTATTTTAAGTGACTGCAGTTCCAGGAATCTCCAGTATCATGGGTATGACTGTACATGTGATGTGTATAACTGTTTGCGGAGGATCAGAAAAGGTACGTTAAAGCAGCCTGTTTCCTACTGCAGTGTACCTTAATGCTCAGGAGCATACGAAACAGAGCCCTGATCCTAATGGCTCTATCCACAAAAAAATTCAATTACTTTGTGTTGATTGCTTGCTCTGGACACCAAAACTCCCTCTAAAAAGAGACAATTAAAGCTTTCGATTTTTGTGTTTCCTGTCAAGGCACTGAGGGAGGAGGTGAGTGAGGTTTGAGACTGCAAATACTTTCACTGTCTCAAAGCTGGTTACATAGGAAGTGAGGCAATCCACAGGGCAGAATACTTTGTACCTCCTGGCAGCTGTATCTTTCCTTGTTTAAAGCTGCCTTGTTTGCAAAAGGGCTACGCATGGGTGTACATGAAAGCAGCTAAAGCTGCTGTTCGCAAGGCTCCCTAAATACATTAACCTTGTCTTAGAATGGGGCAGGGATTTAGTTTAATGGTTACAGTAGGGGTAATGAGATTCTTGACTTGAACTCTAGCTTACATCAATATTTAACTTTGAGGAAGGCTGGAATTCAGAGAGCTATTGCTTCTTCCCCTATGTTTTAATTGGTATCGTTCTCCTCTCCCAAGATATTTGAAGGTTGTAACGATAAATATTTAGATCCCTCTATCCATATTCATTGAAAATACTGATATTATATTTTATTAAAGAGTCTCAAATAGCTTACATCCCACTCTTAATAACCCTATGCATTACAAGCTGCTGTTTCCTCGAGCTATAGACAAATCCTATTACAGGGAGTAGATTAAACTGGGCCTTGACAGATCTTTGCAATTCGCTGACAAAAAAGGACGAGTTGTCTTACTAATAAGAAGACATCATGATCACACTAATATTATGCGTCTCGGTGCTCTCAGATGCAAAAACTTTTAGCACATCCCTTCCAGCAGGCACATTACCCAAATAAACAGCAAGCAATTTTCTTTTAACAATAAACTAAGCTATCTAAGTAGAAATAATTACTTCAGATTCACATTGTGCAAAGGAGCCATCAGTCAACAATAACTGCCTGCTTGATCATGCCCTCTGGCTCCACATCCACAAGGGACCCAGCTCATCCAGATTTGCTGCTGCCACTATGAATGATATGTATGGTTTTGTGTACAAACATGAGCCTGGAACAGAGGGCAGAGCCAGGGCTGAAGTGAGAGCACAAAGAAGCATTTTGTTCGACTTTCTCTAAGGCTCCACAGTGTAGCAGAGGCTGGACCTCAGGTTATGAATGCAAGGGAAAAGGATAACAGTACATAGAAAAACATTTGTATCCCTTTAAAATGCTCTAAGCTCTGTAAAACTCACTAATATACAGACAGTTTTTTTAATAAACAGAAACTAGTCTGAGTGATCAGGTGCTTGTAATCAGATTTTAGAACAGGACATGTGATTTCTTCACATTTTTTTTGATGTGTGCAAGGGTAAAGGAAACTGGTGGCACCACCAATAGAGTAGCAGGCCAGCATTCAGGACAGCAGTCTGAGAAGTGGATGCCCTCAAGCAGCAACCCTGTTATCCAGGATTTCCCACTCCAGAAGAACATCCATCACAATTAGTAATGGAGAACTGACGGCATAGGAAAGTTCTCGATTCCTTGGATGTTGCTGCAGTAAAGTTAATAAAACCATAAACAACATATACTGAACTGGGAGACCGGAATTCTTACTTTTTTTCGCAAGATATAGACTTATTAAAAAATACCTGCGAATGATTCTTCCTCTGTTTCTCAATAAAGGTACCTTACAACAAAACCTTAAATGTTATGCCATCCAAGAGAAGGGGAACAGTAACTGAACAGATCAGTCACAAGCAGTTGCTTGGAAGAGGGAATTTAAAATCTTGCCCAGGCTTGTTTAAGTACAGTCTTAAGATGGATGTTCTTGAGAAAGAAACAACGTGACCTCATGGCTGGCCATGGTTAAACACAGCTGCACAGCCTTCGCGGGGAAGAAAGAGACTTTTGTGGAGATGGTTCACGGGTATCTCGAACGATAGATTACTTCAGCATTATACCAGCTAAAACCAGCACTGTCCTTTTTGTTCACATAGAAAACATGAACAGATAGGCACAGTCCTGGATATTCTTTGTGTATTATTTATGTACTCAACTTACAATATATTTGCCAAAATAGATCTGTGCTGCCACTAAAGAAATTCAGGCTCCAGTAGCTATTGCAAGTGACCTAAACTCTCCAGAGGAGTGTCTGGTACAGACATGCAACGTCTGCATATTCTCCCAGATAACACTTTGATACTAATAAACTGTTATCCAGAAAGATGTTATAAGGCTTTGTAAACAGAACATACGTATTTGCCAGTAACTTTTAAGCATATCTAAGCTTTCGTATCCTTTTGTATTAAAGGTTGTACTCAACACCACCAGGGATGTTATTTGGTGAAACTGCCACCAAATAAAGCACAGAAGTAATAAAACACTAGTTTTCTTTAACCTCTCAATTATACCCATGCACTATATAGGGATCAACTAGTATGTTTATAATAGTTTGTAAAATAGCCTATTCACTGTAAATATTTATTCACTGTGTTTCAGAAACTCTTAGAAACCAGCCAAAGCATTATAGGCCCAGCAAGGTCACTACATGTTTGTCCAGTGTTTGCAAATAACATTTCTGAGATACTGGGTGAGACTTCCTTCACGTTGCTGTCAACTGCATAAGGCATAAAATTCAGACAGAGTTATGTCAGGCAGGGATTATGGCTGGATGGAAAGGCACAGCAAAGAACATTCTCCATTAGTATCTCGCCCTTCCTTTGAAGAGATTAGAGACAGGGATAAGGCTGAGGTACTTAACACCTTCTTTACCTCAGTTTTTAATAGTAGGGTCGTTCTCCAGGTACCCAGCCCCTGAGTCAGAAAACAGGGACAGGGAGCAGAACAAAGCTCCTATGATCCAAAAAGAAATGATTGAGAGACCTGCTCAGCCAATTAGACATTCATAAGTTTATAGGGCTGGATGGGGTCCACCTGAGGGTATTGGGGGAACTGGTGGAGGTCCTCACCAAACCCCTTTCCATCATCTATCAGCAGTCCTGACTGACTGGAGAGGTTCCACTTGACTGGAGGGTGGCAAATGTTATTCCCAGTTACAAGAAGGGCTGTAGGGAGGATACAGAGAACTACAGGCCTTTCAGTCTGACTTTGGTGCCAGGGAAGGTCATGGAGCAGATCATCTTGAGTGCTATCATGCAGCACACACAGGCCAACCAGGTGATCAGGCCCAGTCAACATGGGTTTATGAAAGACAGGTCCTGTCTGACCAACCCAGTCTCCTTCCATTACAAGGTTACCCACCTAGTAGGTGAGGAAGGGATGTGGATATAGTGTACCTGGACTTTAGTAAAGCCTTTAACACCATTTCCCACAGCGTTCTGCTTGAGAAACTGGCTGCTAATAGCCTGGAAAGGCACACTCTCTGCTGGGTAAAAAATTGGCTGAGTGGCTGGACGCAAACAGTGGTGGTAAATGGAGTTAAATCCAGTTGGAGGCCAGTCCACAAGTGGTGTTCCCCAGGGCTCAGTGTTGGGGCCAGCTCTGTTTAATATCTTTATCAATGATCTGGACAAGGGGATCAAGTGCACTCTCAGTAAGTTTGCAGATGACACCAAACTGGGTAGGAGTGTTGATCTGCTCAAGGGTAGGAAGGCTCTGCAGAGGGATCTGGACAGGTTGGATCAATGGGCTGCAACCAACTGTATGAGGTTCAACAAGGCCAAGTGCTGGGTCCTGCACTTGGGTCACAACAACCCCACGCAATGCTACAGGCTTGGGGAAGAGTGGCTGGAGAGCTGCCCGGCTGGGGGTGTTGGTCGACAGCTGGCTGAACATGAGCCAGCAGTGTGCCCAGGTGGCCAAGAAGGCCACCAGCATCCTGGCCTGTATCAGAAACAGTGTGGCCAGCAGGAGTAAGGAAGTCATCCTTCCCCTGTAAGGCTTCACCTCGAGTACTGTGTCCAGTTTTGGGCCACTCACAACAAGAAGGATATTGAGACACTGGAGTGTGTCCAGAGAACGGCAATGAAGCTGGTGAAGGGGCTGGAGCACAAGTCCTGTGAGGAGTGTCTGAGGGAACTGGGGGTGCTTAGCCTGGAGAAAAGGAGGTTGAGGGGAGACCTTATCACTACCTGAAAGGAGGTTGTAGTGAGGTGGGGCTCAGCCTCTTCTCCCAAGTAACAAGTGATATGACAAGAGGAAATGACCTCAAGTTCAGATTGAATAATAGGAAAATTTTCTTCACTGAAAAGGTTATCATCAGGCACTGGAACGGGCTACCTGGGGAAGTGGTTGGGTCACCATCCCTGGAGGCATTTAAAAGGTGGGTAGACAAGGTGCTCAGAGATATGGTTTAGTAGTAGACAGGTATAGCTGGACTCTATGACCTCAAAGGTCTCTTCTAACTAAATGGTTCTATAATTCTATGATAAGTTATAGGTCTTGGGTACTTTTTCCCTGGACCCCACAGGACACTAGTAAAATCTCCGTTTTTCAGGCAGTCTGAATGTGCAGCTGAAAGAATGATCTCCTCCTCAATGAGCAACAATAAGTTTAAAAGTGTCTATTAACATATCTACTGCTGTGTCTTTATCTTTCTAGAATTACAGAATGGTAGAGTGGTCATAACACTCTCTTTCTTTGCAGGCTACAGTGTAGACTGTGCAATAAAGACAGACAGAATAGAACTGCCTTGAGATAAATACGTTTTGAGAGAGAAAAAAACCCTTCAAAATCAACATAGATAAAAAAAATAACCTTTTACCATGTTCAGCAGCTAGGACTGAATCTCCACACAGGGGTATGGATCCATTTTATTTGTTCCTTTTGGTAGCTATTTGTTTTTCCATTGCAACAGACTGGCAGAAAAATGATCGTGCTCAGGTACTAGTTCAAAAAATTTTGGGGGAAATATATAAAATCTGAGACTTATATATGCAGCAGCATGGGATCCTGTTGCCAGATCCATATAGTTGTATTCAAACTCATCATGTTTTGCCAATTATAATTTTGTTTACTATCTAAGATTGACATTATTTTAGGTTTGTTATCCTCCTCTTGATGCTAATCATACCAGTGTACCACTGACTGGAGTTCTGTCTGGTATTTTTTTTTGTCCATTATATTTCTGTACACTTTTTTTTGATAAAACATAGTAGGAAAAAAAATGAATACATAAAAATTCAGGAATTCAAAGTTATGGTTCCCATGGCAACATTTAGTCTCTCATATTGCGTTGTACACGCACTAAAAATAAACATGTAATGAAGTACCGTATTTTGTATGTCAAGGGGAGCAAGTGACTGAAACTTTAATTTTACTTGCCTGAGTTTTATAGATTTAAGTTCTCAGCCCCAATATTGCAGGAACGTGGTTTTATATTGACACAGATATATAACACACAGCATCTATTTACAGCAAGTACATACAGTCTGCCGGATCGTCAGCGCTGATTTACACCAGCTGAACTCAGGGCCATCTGTGCTTATACCTTTGGGGTTATGCTGAGTCTGTGGAGGGGTGGGGACAGCACGTTCCTCTGCAGCACACAGACATTCTGGGGGGGTTCCCTTATAGCTTCAGCAGTGACAAAAAGAGGGGGCAGGGACACCACAGACCTTACCCAGCCTGTCATTGGCATCTCATCACAAATACCAGCAGGAGCAGCAATAAACTGGTATATCATGCTTTTCTCTACAATTTGCAGCCCTTCCGCAATCTCAAGGTATCTCTACATGGAAAAATAATTTTTAAAAAATTAGAAATTCCATGCAAATCAAGAGCTAAAGCGTCTGGGAGTGCAAAATAAGGAATAGCAGCATAAGCAAAGCGCTCCCTTTCGCATTAGGAAAGGAAGAAATATTTTGAAAATAGTTCTGGTCTTCGAAGGTATTTAAATGCAATCAAGAACTCGTAGGTGCAGATAAATCTGCTTTCATGCTGTTTTTCGTCTCCAGAGAATGTGAAAACCCAAACTCAAAGTACATAAGCTGTTCCAATATTTCTTTTATATGAAAGTATCCTCAAAACCAGCTGGGCAACTGATGTTCAGTCACTGAGACATGATTTCCTTTTACCTCTAGACGTGTTTGTACGTGTTTGGTGTCCTTTGTCCTAGACTAGCTCATCTTTGAAGGAGGCGCTGTTTTCTCCTGCAATGAGGATGCAGCGTGAAACACCACATGGCTTTAATTCACAACAAGGCTCTGAGATGCTGTAATACTACCAATGCATCCCATAAGCCACACTAATACAGTTTGGTTCGACCTTCAGTTACTAAATAAATAATATCCCTTGCATAGCTCCATTTAAAATAAACAGAAATCTGAAGGGTAACTGTGGCATGAGGTGAGTTTAGCTTAAAACAAACAAACAAAAAAACTCTCTGGGTTTTAGGTTGTTTTTTGATTGGTTGGTTGGTTTGTTTTGTTTTGAATGATCCTAAAAACCAGCATGCAAAGAAAGATGTAGAAACATGCATGGTGTAAATGCTTGCAATAAGGATCACAGGCCATAGGCAGAAAAACTGGATATGTTTGTTTCTGGAAGTGGACAAAGAGGCAACAGCTCCATTACTGCACCTTTTCTTGTGTTTTAGAAAGAGGAAATACAGATGTATCCCTGACTTTCCTGATATTATAGTCTATGAAATTCATTTAATGTAGTGACTGTGTCTTAAAAATATGATTCCAGTCCTACCGGGTAAAATAACTTTCTGAAAGTTTTCATGTGAATGGTATGATGTTTGGACTTACTAAGTACTTTTTAACTCAGAAAGCAGGTATGAGTCTATTTGCTATAATATTAACATGAGACAAGGGACGTCTCTTCTACAAGTTTAATGTCCAGATTATTCAGAAATCTCTGCATTTCTGGATGTGTGAAATTCAGATGCATGAAGTCCTTTGCTCTGAGTCATCAGGAGACAGAACTGACCTTAGAGTTTCTCCGTGACAGATGCTTGTGTTAATGATGATGGGAAAGCCTCTCTCAAAACTTTGTGTTGAAATAGCACACTAGTGAAACAACACATTTCAACAGGGAAAAATAAAATAAAAAATAAAAAAATGCTGTGACCAGCTCAGCTGGAGAACTGTGATACCCCCTTCTGTGGTAATCCTAAAACTACTCCCTATAATACAGTAATTCTCAGAATAAAAACTTGCTCATGGAAAGCTCATGACTTTTCACAATCTTTGTCGATTGATTTACTTATGTAAGTATTTTCTCCCAACCATGAAACCACAGGATTCACCGATGAGTTTTATGTGACAGTAGTAAATATTCAGTGAAGACAGCGATGTTGGGGCATATGTCTATTGTGTCTAAACCTAAGCGGTCAAAAATTAGGTTTGTTTCACAGAAAGTGCACATCAAATTTTGAGTATAGTGATATTCTATAAAACATGTTTTACTGGTACATCTGAAGTCTTACTGATGATTGGCATAAGTTTTCAGAAAACACAATGCTAAAACTCGCCCCTCTGGAGCATGTACCTGGAATGAACTCAGATGTAGAAACATATTTTCCTTTTTCCAAAGAGAAAACTGTGATGGCAGCTGGATAGCAGAGCTGTTTCACGCAGATGTTATTGAAGGCAGAGTTTGCATCCTAGCTGCAAATCAACATATGGTATACTAGCTACAATTTCATTTTTCTATCTCTACTGCTGTGGACTAAAGTTGTTTATTACTGGGCATTGCAAGACTGAAAGAGGAACAAACCAGAAAGTATTCCAGCACCACAACTACTGTGTAAGACACAGGTACACACTCACCTTCAAATGGATGAAGTATTTTGAGACACCTCCTGGCACTCTGTACAGCTGGTGGCATGGATCAAGGGGACATATCTCACTTGCTTCCCTGCAAACTTGGTCTCCTTCAGGTGACTATCAGATAGGACTCACCTGAATGACTTTGTACCATGGTGAAGTAGAGAACGTGCAGTTATCTTCTGTTAGCATTCGGTACTGGTAGTGAGAAGTGGTGGTATCTTTCTGCTCCAGTTATCTGTGTCCTAACAGAGGTCCATGCAAGCAGCCCCTTAAGGAGAATAAAACCCCCAAAACCCCACAAGTATGTTTTGTGTTTATTTGTTGGAATTTTTTAACTGTATGACCTGTATCAGGCTAACTGCAGATGTAAATGCAGTGTAATTAGATGCATTTTAACACTTCTCACCTAATACTTTTATCTTGCCTAGACCAAGGATATCACCAGTTGGAGGGAAAACAAACACAAAAGCTTGTACAGTTAGGATGTTTCTGTTGGTTAAGGCTGTGCAAACACTTGACACAGGGAGCCAGGTTTCTGCCAGGACTAATCAGTCAGAAATTGGCTTGCAATTCCCTTGATTAACCATAAACAAAATACCTTCTTAACAAACTCTGTGTAGTGCTCTAGAAGGGCAATTCTCCATCCAGTGCTCCCCAACTACTAGAGCGTACACCTCAGCTATAGGGCATTTGCACTGTCCTCATGTCCTGTTCCACTCTCAAAAGACTGTCATAACAGGTCTTTTCAATCTTTCTAATCTTTTGTCTTCCTGTTTATCCCAGATTAAATTTTCCAGACCTCTCCTCTTGGGAGTTATCTCATTCCTCTACTCTTTGCTCCCAGGCCCTCAGTCCTTGTTGGACATCCAGCTTCACAGCAGAAAAAAGCCAAAAGCCTATTGCTCAGGCTCTTGCTCTCCCCTCATCTTTCTGCAGCCTTCCCAACTTCTGTTGTTCACTGCCATTTCATTTTCTTCCAACCCTCTGGGAAATCTGGTAAGCTTTTTTCTTCCAGCTCTCAGGTTTTTATGGTGTCCTATCTGTTTATATCCTTCAGAAGACTCTTGCAAACACCTCAATCTCTCACTTCCAAGTTTCTTACAATTCCTAGTAAGAAAATGTGTGTATGAGAGTGTATACTTACTAATTCACTGATGCTTGTGCACTTTTAATTTGTCTGTATGTTTAATTCTTTCTTTCCGTATATCTAACTCTTTTCTCTGTAGTTCTTGGGGAATATCTCAATTTTTTATGAGATCTGTATAAGGACTAGTATATATTCTAGTTCGGATCAGCTGATTCTTGATAATTACTTATGGGTAAGTGATCATGTAAGAAACACTTGGAAAGAAGCACAGATGAACTACTGGACCCCAAATAATAATATTTCAGAATATTATAACTGAGCAATGTACTTTTGTGACATATCAATCTTAGTAATTATGTAAGTGCCAAAGTTAGACCCTTATACTTAAAAAGGGCTGCTACAAATACTATACTTGTTTCCTTTAGAAATAATTGAGGAAATACATGTTCTTTGGACCACATACAAAGAATGAGAAACCTCTAAGGAAGAGGTAAATTGCAGAAACAAAATTCCTGTATTGAGAATTAGGTACTGTTACAAAGATTCAGACTGGAGTAATAAGGTAATTAATTCTATCTTTCTTTAATTTCTATACTTTGTGGGTTTGTGTTTTTATGCATATTTGCACAGTATCTAACTGTAAGTGGGTGCTTCTATAAAAGAGTTTAGTATTAATAATGGATATCTGAGGTGAGGCCAACATAGAGAGAAGAAATTACAAACAACTCATGCAGCTAATATGTTGACTATTAATTAACATGAGTGATTCATTCAGTGCTATATCCAGACATAAAGCCAGACTGAAAGATGAAAGGACAATTTAGAAAAAGACTATAACTTGCACAGTTATCAGCTGCAGTATCTGAGACCTCAAATAACGGCCTAATTACATCTCATCTGAAAGGTATCAGAGCCTTATCCTTTACAGGAAGTATTAATGGAAAATTACTTGCTTTTCAAAGCCAATAAGCCCATCTGCAGGTTCCATATCAGCTCCCACCAGACATACATCTTTTTACACATGGGTGGTCTGTCACACGGTGATTGACTCAATCTTGACAAGAAAAGGGATAGAAAAATTATCACTTTGTGCAGATATGACCACTTCTGACTTTGGCAGGTGAGGCAGTCTGGATTGCCCTACACCAACCTAATTGCAGAAGATAATATTTTCTTCAGTTCTTCCATTTTCATAAGCACCAGCCAACACATCAATGCTTTCTGTGCTAACTAATCTCCTCTCAGACTATGACTTCTTCCATATTTTATCCATTGGGACCAGCCATATAGGTAACACTTTTCTTCAGTAGCACTGAATGCTACTGAGTACTCCTTTGCATAGCAAGGTAATGCTGAGTAGCAATTATTTGTTACACAAGTGCAGCTACTTGTAGCTAAGGTACTTCTCACTATAAGCAAGTACATCATATTTCTGCCTTTTTACTAACATGGTATGTATGACCAAAGACAAATGAAAAACTGTTATGCCATTATACTGGCACCCTGGATTATAAGCAGCAATAATGATGTGCAGACGGTTAGAATACGAAGACTTGAGTGAGCTTAATTTTTTTTTTTTTTTTTTCCTAGGATTAGGGTGTTGACAGAGTTACCTAGGCTGATAGTTTCTGAGACCATGTGAACCAAGCCAATTCTGAAGTGAGTCACTAGGATATTCAAATCTCCTCAAACAATACATTTGATGGCATTCTTCCTCCCTTCCTGAAGGCTGACCATTGACCACTTGATAGAGGTGTTTGATACAGTGGTCTAGCTGGTCACAAAGATTATTTCTAAACTCACTCAATCTTGATTCTTTTGCAAAGGAACTAATCTCTATTCTTACCTTTTGAACACAATTCATCTGAAACCAAAAGCAGGAGGTATAACTACAGCAAACGGGGCCAACGTTTACTCATGTTTATTTATTTACAAAACAGATGCTTTCCAAAAGTAAGGTATGAGAAGGAATACAAATGACAAGTTACCAGATCAGTCTCTAGACTATGTTTTAAAATACCTTTTAGTGCACCTGAATGTCACTGAAGCTGGGAAAAAATAATATAAATCTACCACTACAACCTCACTTGAATAGTAAAGGATCGGCAGATGTGGCACCTGAATATTCAATAAATACTAAGCAGAAAGAGTAAGTCTCTCAGTGTGGGACGTTTTTTGTTTGTGTTAATTATACTAATTAGAATTAGAACTTCCACCACTCCAATTTCTTGCAGCTGTGTGATGCTAGCTGCTATTGTTAGCACTCACGGAAAATACTCCAACAGAGGGCACCAAGAAAATTACTTGCAATCTGAACACCCACACAATCCTGTCACGTTGGAAAGACTGCAGACGGCATAACTAATAAAGTTATTGTGCTATTTTGAAAGAATAATAGCATGTTTGAAGAGACCATATTAACCCTGTTGTAAAGTATTGATCGCACTCTGTAGTAAAGGAAACGAAACAACAAAGACATAGTGTTTTAATTCTTTTCCTGTATGCTCTTGATAGTTTTACTCTGTTTCAATTTACACCTATATTTGAGAACACAGAAAATGTATCACCCATGGTTCACAAGGACAGTTTTATTTTTACAGACACTCTTTCAGCAACTTGATGCTTTTAAGATTGTACTTCAAGTAAATGGTTGTGAATATGAAAGAAATCCCTGTTTAAAACTGGTTGAATCCTGTTTGTCATGCTTACTTCTGTGTAAAAAAAAAAAGAAAAAAAAAAAAGAAAAAAAAAAAGGAAAAATATGTCAGCTGATTGGCTCTAGACATTTTGGTTTAGACATGTTACCAAAAAAAAAAGGTATAATTATCATTTCTGTCTCTAAGGAAATGCTTTAATTCCATACCAGTGCATTACAAATGAGCAAAACAAGTAGTGTTTCTTTTGTAACAATTTGATGTTGTTTCGAAAGCACATCTGCATGCATATGCCTAACAATACAATGCCACTGTGTAAAGCTGTTCTAGATGAGGCTGAAGCAAATATTTAGGATGATTTTAAGATTTAACATTTTCACAGCACTTAAAGCACTGATCCTCATTAAAATAATCAGATTCAGGTAGTTCTACTAGTTTTGTTTAGACTTGGTATAAACTATTTTCGTATTTTGTGCTAAACTCTAAGTTTAAAAGCAAGAGGACAGATGAATTAGCAGAGAATGACAGACATTTCAAACACCATCTTTTATATACACCAATATATAAAATCAGTTATCTCTCTCTCCTATTGCAAATGAACATAATTTGTAATCATTCTCGGAGGTGATCCTGTATATATAAGATAACTTCAGGGTTTTTTTTTTTTCCTCAAACAGTGCTTTTAAGAGCATGATTCCTGTAATTGCATTTCCTTCTTTTTCTATGAGAGTATCTGTAAAGACATTTGGCATCTCATCAGCAAAAACAGCAGATGGAGAAAGGCCTTCCTACGTGCTCTGTCAAGGGAATTGCAAGTTTAGGTGGGGTTTAATAGACATCAAGGATTTAGTGACATGCCAAAGATTGCATGCCTTCACTGTACCTATTATTTGTGCCTTTCTCTTTTAATAGAAATGAAAACAATTACTGTGCAGAAAAGATTTAGCTTCTCTCTGAGAGTGTCATACCATATGGTATGGGGGATGCATAGCTGACAAAATGAATGTAAAAATGAAGTACATACACTTCAGATGATGCTAGTTGAACTAAATTTATGTTTCAAATTTTAACCGTACTGGTAGCAAAGTTTACAAATAGCAAAAAACTTCATATGCTAATAGCAATTCAAATAAGACATAACTGTTGCTGTTTTGTTACTGTCTCATTTTTTACTGAGTTTGGCTTTACATAAAAATGGCCTTAGGGACCAAAGAAAATTTCAACAGACAACCAAGTAAGCACTACAATTATAAGAACGAAAATCAACAGTTTTTTTTCAAACAACAGTCCTGTTATCACATGATAGCACATGAAATTGCAAACAGAGCAAATATTTTTCTCAGTTACTGAGAAGAGATTTTCCTGATAGGACATGATGTCCACAGATGAGGCATGAAGATATTTGTACTGGTCATTCAAGGAGGAAAAAAATCCCTTTTGTTAGGAGAGAAAACTCATAGCCTGTATCTTGTGTAGTTATCAGGGAGCCTTTAAAATATATATATATATATATATATCCAATGAGTTAAACACAGCAAACTTAAAAAAAAAAATCTCAGCTATCCTGAATTTGCACTTTTTGTGATTAATTATGTGTGCTCCCAGAAAGCTCCTCAATGTTCGCAAAATCCTACCATCAAAATTCTCCATCAGGCATATATGTGAAATATTTGAGCTTGCTCAGATTCTAGAGCTGGATGGAAAGATTTTGCAAGTGACCTTCAACAGCCCCAACTCTTTCAGTCTTTCATGGTATGAGTTCCCTCCTTGTCTCAGAGGAGGAAGGAAATTGCTATCATCATGCTCTAGAATTCAGTGTGCAAATACAGAAATAACAGAGCTCAGTGTTAGGTAGACCTTCATCAATATGGAGAGAATATTCACATCCTTGCAGCAAATGTTATTTGTAGAAAATGGGAAAAAAGAAAAAAATGAAAAAATATTTGGGGACTTTGGGAATAGAGTAGCATTGAAATACTAGTTATGGTGTTATAAAAGTACAGAAGAGTTGTACCAGGATCACTGCAGCTGCAGCAAGATCTCTTGAATCAGGTTTCAGACAGGTCAGTATCTGGGTGCACAGGGGAGAAACATGAGCTATTAATTGCAATATTAATCATATACTGCCACTGTAGTTGTGCAAGGTAGCACTTCACCGCATGTTCATAATGACCAAATGTCCCCTCAGTAATTTCTGCCACTTCTGAATTCCTGGCACCAGGCCTCCACAGAACCTTATTTTCATGGAGCAGGGGGGAAAGTGTATTTCACTTGGGCTGCCTGAGCAGATCCCTGACCAAAGTTCACCACAGTCACATAATCTTAAACTCACTTTCTGAGTACTGCAGTATGACTAAATGCTAGGCATAGGACATAAAGGAAGATCCCAAGGAGTTTCTCTGGTCACCTTTCCTCTGCATGTTTTTTGCTGCCTTCTATCTCTCTTTGATCACAAGAGGGTTCCCGCCTCAATCGCATGCTCTCCCTCACCAACGCCTGAGACAGCCGTATGCCCAGCCAACGCGCTCCTTTTCCTATCTCCACCACAGAACGCCAGTTTAATTTTGGCTTCCTTGAAACAAGAATGTGCTAAGAAACCAATCATTAACAATATCTCTTCATTTACATCTCCAGTGTACCACTTCCCAAAATGGTACTAAAGCTTTTTGCAATCTATAATCATCCTAATATGCGTCTGTGAAAATCTCTGACAACAATCAGTCTGCAAATAACCACTCACTCACTGTGTTATTAACTGTCATGTACTCTGGCCCCTCCCCCAGCTATCCCCTCTGAACTCACTGAATTATATAGCCATGCAAAAAGAGTCACAAAAAACTCCTGGCATATCCCCATCAGTTTCAAAGAGGCAGCAAAGCACTGAAATGAATGTGATCAGCCCCATGTATCATCAGCTAAGATCCCTTTCCTCAGTCAAACAAATGCAAAATGTCACCTCTCTTTTCCTTTCAAACAAGGGACACTCAGAGTAGCTGGAAGGCTCAGGTGATTGGAAACAACACATGAAGGCATTTATGTATGAAAAATGGTTCTAATTCAGATGAGAACAGACTTAAATGAAAGTCACTTGATGAAAGCTGATGTTCTCAGACACCCTGATCACAGAAACTGCCATCACAGTGGTGGCTAGCTTTGGCAAAAGACAAAGGATCACATAGCCTGGATAACTGAAATGACCTCTACTGTCCTGAATGTTTCCCTGGCCATGGAAACCGGAGCTGAAATACATTGGCAAGGTAGCTCACAGAAAGTTGCATTTTTACTAGTTGTGTTGTATCTGCACTGGGGATAAACAGAGGGCTTTCAGTGTCCCAGGGCTGTCAATCTGTCATCTTCCACACACACACAGAACAGGTTTTGCCTTTTAAAAGAAAGAACACTGTGAACAGAAACTCATCATTAATCAAGGCTTATTTGTCCACATGAAAAAAAAAAAAGAAAAAAAAAAGAAAAAAAAAAAAAGAAGCAGAGTCAAGTCACCATCCCCACATTTGGAACTCTATTCCACTTCACAAGCTGTGGATAAAGAATATAAAGTAGAATCAGAAAGTTTGTCCTTAGAGAAAAGGAAAAAGAAACACTTAGGTCTCTGTGTGGGATAAGCTGGTCTGTGGAATTTGAATAAACTGGTACAATACACAATGCTATGACTCACAGTGCCGGATGGAAGAGCACTGTATGCTATCCATCAAACACTTGCTTCAAGACAATCCTTAAAACTTTGAACACAGCAGGATGAGAAGATCACAAACCTCTCTGGAATCTGTGCATGCTGCTAGGCACTCTTACCTGCCTTATAGCAACCATGGCTATAAAAAACCCTTCATGTGCTACCCTGAAATAAATTAATGAGACTGCTTATAATTTACAACTGGATAGGTAGGCTTCCATTTTGTGATTCCAAAGACTTGTTGGAGTACTCTTTGCTAGCACAAGCCAATGAAATAACCTATCTTCTCCAGGTGTTAGAAATGCAGATTTCATTGTAAATCAGGCATGACTCAAACCCCTGACAGTTATTGATTAAAAAATTACAGTAAAAATAATTTTAATTTAAGTGCTTGCTAACAATATATTTTTAATCATTTTATTACTGACAACCCCCTCTGAGATCTATAGTATATAGATAAAACAATAATTAGTGTAGAAAAAGCAAAGACTAATTTAGAAATATATTGTCAAGAGCAATTTTTGGAACTTAAAGGTTGGCACATTTTCAAAATTAAGTTGATTAGTCATTGAAATCCATTATGATGCAAAGTGTTGGTTAAAGACTTAGACTCTTCAAAAATAAAGACTGAATACTTTTTCAGACCTTTGATTTAGTTGAGAAGTGTGGCCACTTAACAGAGGATATTGTTGGATGGCACCATTACTGACCGTATTACGTAGAAAGCAAAAAAATTATTTCTTCTAGTGGCCTTAAAAGCTAAATCTTGAAATTTCATCAATTTTAAGGAGTACTTTGTATTTTTATCAGCTTGGGTGTTTTAATATAAATTTTTATCTTCCAAAGGTTTGAAAACACCTTCAGAAATGGTCAGGGGGAAGTTATGAGATCTGGCCCCATCTAGCAAGCCATTATCATCCTGACTTCAGCAGGACTATTCACAGAACCACATTAATAGTTCTTAGCAATTGTTTCTGCAAAAGTATCTTAAGAGCATTAAGAGAGACAGTGTTGCTGGACAGGACTCTTACTGATAACATAAAGAAAACAACCAAACAGCTAGACCTAAGGTGCCATAAAATGCATCCTGTGAGCACATTGGAAAATAAGGGGAACATATACTCTCTAATCTCTCAGGTACAATAATTTGTAGATGTTACTTGTAACCTCAAATGTAAAAATGTAGGAAGAAGTGAGATTTTAAGCAGACTATACTCCTTATTAAATGAAATATTTAGCAATTTGGAATTAATAATTCTAATCATAAATGCCAGCCAATCACATTTGAACCGCTCCAATAGCTAATTACTCCAGTGGGAAAGGAAACAGGAGAAAGGGTATTTCAGCTGTGCAAAGACAGGTTCTCTCTGAATTTATATTTTGTCCAAATGAAACCTGTAGTTAGATGGAGTTCATGGGAATCCTAACTCTTCGTCTGTAGGAAGTGCAGGGTTTCTGATAATTGTTGTCTTTTTCTTCCTGTGAATAAACCAGTGATTTGCTCCAAGACAAACATAATTTATACTTATAGTTTTCTTTAGCTTCATCATTGTCTATAACCTCCTCTGGGAAAATTATTTAATGATATGGTTATTTTAATGGTGCTGTCACTAGTGCTGTCATTATAGTGGTGCCATGTAGTCAGCAGTCATTAAGTGCTGGCACTCAGGTGGGCACTGTAAAAGGGGCCAACAACTAGTCACTGCCTCTCATTGGGACACAAAAAAATTAGACAAATGTGTCAAATTATTGTGATTAAGACCTAAGAAGTATTTTGGAATTTGGAACTGGAAGACCAAAATCTTACTGACTTAAAAAGCTTCAAGATCAGGTCCACTAGAAGTTACTGTGATACACCTTTTGGGGTCAGATTCATTCATAAACACCTCCTTGAGGTGTCTCAGCCTAGAAGATCAGGCCAGGTAAAACATTTTGCTCACATAAATGGCCATGTGAACCTTCTTTTCAGGAAACGACAAATTCTATAGCAAGTTTCCAGGTAAAGCCCACTAATTCTGCTCTACAGAGTTTTTTATTTTCAACACTCTCCAGGCTCTAATAAAATTATTATTAGGTGTATTGCAGTATCCTGTCTCAGATAACATTGTCTTTCACAACACTGTTTTCTCCAGCTTTTCTGATTTGTTGCTATAAGCTTATTCTAAAGAAAGAAGAAATATTCCGAGTATTATACAACTTAAATGGGATATAAGAAATGCAAGTGTTAAATTTAGAACTAAAAAAGGAAAAAGAAGAAGAATAGAATAACTTTACATATGGCTCCAACATCCTGACGTACAGTAATTCAGAGTGAGTCACTTGCCATCCAGCAAAGACAAGAGTATGATAATTCAACTGCTGATAAACTCTTTGGGCAGAAGTTAACTTGCTTTGGATAAGATATATACACATCTATTCTTGGAGTAGGTAGCCTTTTTCATTTTAGTAGCTTATTTTAAAAAGTTCAGCTCTGAAACAAAGGAACATAAAAGGGGAAACTTAGGGCTTTATGGCAGATACCTGAAAGTCACACTGAAATCTTGGAGTTAAAGTACGCAGAATGGAGGCAGTAATATTCTAAGAGCCACTAGAAAATAGCTGTTGGACCCCAGAGACAAAAATCTTTATGAGTTTGAAAGATTTATCTGATGAGACTTTCCACTTTGGGAGAGAAGTTTAGTGGCAGCTTATGAAAGACTGTTCTAATAGAGAAAGCTTTTGTGGAATGACATGAGCAATCACTACACTAGACATCAGTTATGACTTGTGAGTCTGCTGAGTATGTATTAATGTGGCTGATTAATTTCCCTCGGGGATGAAATCTGCCTAAAACTATAGACAAGATGGCACCCATGAATTTTTAGCAATCGTTTCTGCAAAAGTATCTTAAAAGCATTAACAATTCCTCAGTTTTATATGAGATGAAGAAATAATTCAATATCTATTCCTCCATTCTTTGAGAGGTCATATATCCCTACCCTAGCTGACAAATCTAAGTGGCTGAAGAGGAGAGGGCTATATTTTGCCCTGTTGCAGGTTATGCCAGAAAACCTTTCCTTTTTGGATGGGCTGTCACTGATCAGCAGAGTAGCCACAGGTATGAAGTGCACATACTTGGGCCCCAGTTTTGCTTCCAGCTGGTAGTCAGTGAGACTGCAAAAATAAGTGTGGGTATAGTGGTAGAGTTGAAATGTCTTTAATCATATTCTTGTTCCCTTGAGTACGGACTGATTGATTGCAGATTCCAGTTTTCATTCCTGGCTACCATTAAACTTCGTGAAGGTAAATTTGAATCACATACTGGGCTTCTTGAGCCTCTTTCTTATTCAAATCATAGCTGTCTCTTGGTTAACAGCAAGAATCCCAATATATTGCTTTTAATGGATAAATGCGCCAGAGGAATAGGTAATATTTTTTTATATTGTCACTTACTTGTGCTTGTTTATGCTCAGGGTTGTTTCCTTTAGATTATTTCATATTCAGGCAGACTCCTCAGCTACCCTCATATGTATCAATTTCCAATTAACAAGAAGAGGTGGAAACATGCAAGAATTTGGATCTCATAGAAATTTTTAATACGCCACTGTAACACCAACAATTATTACAGGGAGAGTAATTGCTTTCCTCCAAGCCAAGCCTAGCTGTCTTTAATTTCAGTAACAGGTTTTGCAGTAATCTATATTGAACATTTGTGACTGGATATGCCAAACAAAGTCACTCCCAGTCCCAGCAGACCTGCTAAGCACTACAGAGCTCTGTGTTATTTAAAAGTAATTTTTGATTTATAAGCTTTATTGATATCACTTCAAGGTTTTCTCAAATAGGTCTTCTTTCAGATGAGAGTTCAGCGTTGTCTGGTATTGAGGATCTAATGATAATCTCAAGAATGCTACTTCCATTAAGGGAGGGAAGATTGAATTCTCAATTTATTGTACTTGTAAATAATTAATTTGTCTCCAAGGCCCCATAATAAACTGATCACTGGATGTAGCACAACTGGACGTAACAGCACTGTGAAAGGTCTTGAGGCTATGGACAACTTGCATGTTGTTACTCTCCCTGGATGAATCACACCATTCAAATGAAGTTTTTGAGTTTTATGTTGGTAATGGGGCCAGGGTTTGACATTTACAAATGTATTTCTGATGTCTGTTTTGTATGAAATGTCTCCTCTGCGACCTCTGAATCACTTAAAGCTTGTAAAAAAAGGCTAGGAAAGAGATATTTAAGTGTTTCCAGCCCTATCAGTTGACAGTGTTCAGAAACATGCTCTTTAAAGGTTCTCAAGAGGAAATTACCCAGCTCTGCATTTCTTTTCATGGAGAAAATATCACCATGTTGGTCAGCCCATCGCAACATACTAAGACTAGGTAAAAGCTGGGTGAAAATTGCAATGTGATTTTGGATCACGTTGATTTTACTTTCAGTTTGTTTCTCTCATCCATTAACTTTTTACAGACATTCTACTCATTGAATTTTGAATGTGCATGTTTGGCCAATTAAGCCACAAATATACGCGCGTTTGCCTAGTAAGGAAACAGAAGCAATACTGTGTGATTTATCCTACTGATCACAGCCAACTATTTAACCAAAAAGCCACTGCTAAAATGATCTCTCTAGATGGTCTGTCTATACATTATCCTTCTACATTAATTTTTTTATTAGCTTCTAGTATTCACCGCATCAGATTAACACCTACAAGATCTCATCCAACTCACCTGTTCTGTACTGTTGGATCTCTTTGTCTGCTGTGTTTCAGTGGCAACACATGCCCTAAGGCCATCTGTCCATTTTTCTCCCAATTTCTTATGAATCTCTGAAGGGCACATCGAGTGCCCTTTTGGAGCTGTTACAAAACCTGAACTAACACCTTCAACGGAGTTCAAGCTCAGCTTTAGTGTTGTGGAGTTTAAATCTCTACATGCTTTCAAACCATTGCAAGCAGCAGATATAGGTATAATAATATAAAAAGAATTGGATAACCAGTACAGAAATGCAAGATACCTCTGCAAGTCCTCAGAAACTTCTTAAGTCTTGTTGACATCTTCCCCAATGGCACAAAATGATGTTTCCTTCTATGTTTCTAATGAGGAATATGAGCATGAAGCTGGGATGAATGGGGGTAGAAGACAACTAGTAAAAGGCTTCTAGGTAATGTGGGAAAATGTATTTGCTTAAACACATACATACAGAAAATGTGTTGCAAGAACTTGTTTAAAACTAAACAGTTCTGAGGAGTTAAATGCATTCATAATCACTGATAGATGTACTGTGCTTCACTTACTAGCTGCCCCCCAAAGACCAGTTCTCAATGTCCCCTGCATTAGCCAAACAGTGTCTTGCCAAACAAGACTCTATTGAAATAGAGACAGTTTCTTTGATGTTTAGACAAACTCAGAGACCAGTTTCTTTCTGGCCTGGACCCTGACATAAGGAATGCACAACACAATGTAATTTTGAAGGGGTGGAATTCAGTAAAACAATTTTTTTTCAGAACAAGGCTATGTCTTACTCCTTCTTGAAAGCTATTCCTATGCTATATTTCAGTTGTCAACTATTTTGTCTGCTCAAAGAAAAAATAAGACAGGATTTGGTCAATAATAGTGAATGTGCTCTTTTTTAAAAAATCACAGGCTATTTTATCAAAACTGCAGAAATGAAAAGCAGACCAAAGAAATATCCCATTTCTGGGTAAAGAATTGAAAGTTCTAGCCTGAAAGGTAGACATTTGCTGAGAATGGTGGTCAAGTGAGAACAGGAGTCTCAGGATGGGAAATGCCACACCGCCCTCTGTAACCACACGAACCTGTCGCTAAGTCTGATGACATGGGGGCTGGAGAATGTCAGCAAGAGCTGCAGAGGTTCCCCTGGGGACCAACAGTCGCAGGGCAGTTCCCCTATTGCATGACCTGTTCCCACCATGTACCACAGGTAGCTGAGTGAATGTGGGGTGCTCCTATTTGGAAACTATTATCCTCATCCACCTGTACACACATGGTATGCACCAGAAAATCCCCAACCTCTTTTAGGCCCTCTGCCTGCCCCATATTTTCATCCAAAAAGCAGCTGTATGAGGGGAGATCATTCAAAAGCATCCATAAGACTCAGCACGTCTCCTTCTCTCCAGTCCATGTGTCCATGGTTTGTTACGACAAGAGCATTGGCCACTGGTTCGCTGTGGAATTAATATGCTCTAAAAAAGCCTCTGTGAACACCACGCAGTAAAATAATACATTTAATTGAAATTTACAGTACATTTTACTGAGATTTTTTTCATAAGTCAAAATAGAATGAAGACACTCCTGTAGGCATTATTGGATAACGCCAAGAAAACCTGAGTCAATACAATTATCGAATTTCTGTAGCCAGATCTTCAAGGCTTTGGATCTTGCTAAGGCTCATAAAATAAGCAGGCAGATTTTCACAAAGGAAGCAAACATGAAGAGGGGTAAAAAGTTGGGTGGGAGCCATAGGGTAATGAGAATCCTTGGCTATCTGATCTTTTGGCTAGAAAAATTTCATTTACATTTCTTGAAATCTCCTTGCACTCTAGGAGAATGGTTAAAAGCTCCTGACAAAAAAGAGGGAAGAGGGAAATATTTTTTCTGGTTAGGAATATGTGTTTTACTATAACATAACTAAAGTTTACATACCATGCAAATATCACGAGCAAATACCATGTTAGATATTAATTCTACCATATAGCATTGAGTATTGCTAATTTAAGATATTTTACTATTACTAGATGATATATTATGTTAGACACATCAGTCATTTTGAACAAAATTAAATTATAGCCTGTGTTAAAAAATATGTTATGATGGGCTTAGCTACACCCAAAAGTATAATGGGAAAGTTTTAGCAGGGAATGCAAAAAGGGTAGAGGCATCTAGTAGAGTTTCAGAACCAAATTTTTTTTGTATTTGACAGAGATTTATTTGACACTTTATTTAGAGGTTATAATTATCAGGATAAAGACTGTACCTTCCTTAAGTTCCAAATCCCCTCAGGCTGGAGGGAAAGAGGTTATTGTGGGGTCCCTCTATATTTCTGCTGTTATATTTGGCTTACATTTAACATACAAGTTGTTAGCTCAGTTTTAAAAAGATGTGCAAGAGGTAACATAAATATGCTTTGCCCTTAATTGAAAATGCAAAAGACTGTAAAACATTTAGAGCTCTAACAATGTAAAAGCAGGAACAAAAATAAATCCATTCATGTCATATAAAAATTATCTCAAACCTGACGTGTAAGTTTAAGTATTTGTCAGGATGCCAAGTACAGCACATAGAGTGAACCACACAACAGATACATACCTGGAGGAAAAGTGGGGCCACATGAGCATCTCGCCCACACCTCTCAAGCTCAAACTCTCCAATCAAGGAAAGAATAGCAATCAAAATCCTTTTTGTTGCTTTTTAATAAGAACATGAGTAATAGGGAAGGATGAAATCCCAGGAGACTCCCACTGGAAGATATGGAAACTTTGGATAAAGCACAGGTGACTGTACATCAGAGGGATCCACCACCTCACAGCAGTGAAATGGAGCAGCTGCACATCCACCATCATCCAACATCCTCTCTTGCACCCCAGGACATGGTGACCTGCAGTGCTGGTCACCAGAGATACCTGTGAGACTGCCATGGAGGTTAAATGGAAACAGGCATGAGTCCCCCTCTCCCCTGCCCTCCCCAAACTATTCACGAGTTATCTGGCCTGAATTTATTTTACAGTGTTGGCGCTATAGCTACCAGCATAAAAGATGGCATCAGATTCCCCCACCCCCATAGCTAGATTAATTGGGAGATCTTTTTAATTAAAAATTTCCACATAACAAGAAATGGCAATGCAGCCTAACGCATTAGAAGCCAGGCCAGTGTGCTACTTTCCTTCATGGAAAAGGAAATCCTTCCTGCTTTCCTACTACCTTGCTCAGAAGAATTTCCTGTGTTTACTTGGAGCCAGTACGTGACCCATCCTTCCTGAAACACCGGCTGTCAGGAGATCCGCCTCACCCAGTTCCCATCCTTCGCAAAGTTCAGACAAAGAGCCGGTGTTCACTGAAGCACATCATTTTATAGTTCACAGTAAGCATGCGAGGTGGTTTTCAGCCACTCCACTCAGATGAAGTACAGGGGTAAAGGTTTTTTGGTGATGGCTTTTTTTGGGGGGGGGGGCGGGGCGGGCGGAGGGTGTGTGTGTGTGTGTGAAGTACACAGTTTGTATAACAAAGTAAACTGTTGTGTTTCAGCTTTTTCTTGCTGCGAAAACATGACCGTTTGTGGGGTTTAGCGACAAACCTATCAATTGCCACACACTGGCTAGAAAGGATTTTGAATCACAGCAAACCTGTGATGAACCTGGATTGAATTTCGAGTTTGCAATAAAACCTGTAAGTTTCCAGTGGTTTCAGGTTCTCTTGCAATCATTATACAACATCTCTAATTACAAGATGCCATGCAAAAAAGAAAAAAAAAAAACAGGTTAAAAAATTTGAAGGAATTTTTGCTTACTTAAACAGAAATTCCAGCACTGGTGCCTTTATCCGTTATTCCAAATGCTTTTTAGGGTCCTGAGCTCTGGAAGCGTACCGACCTCCAGTGCTTTCAGAGACAGAGAACGAAGACTTTATTACATGGCATACCTGGGCTCTGGGTCTGGCGAGAGGATCCCGCTTCACAGCCCGCGGGTGCCGGAGCCGTACAGCTGCGCACAGACCTGTCTGAATGGTCGGTGTCACACGTGGCCATGACAGCATTAACGGCAATACCGTTTATTACAACTTCAGTTCCCATTAATGAGACTTCACTGGCATCACGAACCAGACAAGTGTTGCCAAAGATAGAGGAGCAAAAAAACCCCACCAACCCTGGCTAGAGGATACAGCCAGACTGGGTGATGCCCGACGATAACGCAAGGCTCGCCACCCGATCTATAACGCGTTTCTAAAGGCAGGGACCGCGGCAAATCCCACCCGCGGCGGCTGGACTTTTCCCCTGCGAACAACCCCCGGGACCGGCCTTGCCCCCTGCCCCGACCTCCCCACCCCGCCAGCTCAGCCGGCGCCTTCTCCCTCTCGCCCCTTCGCCTCCGGAGGCGGCAGGTTTCCCTGGGCGGGGGTCTCGCAGAGCCGGCGGTAGCGGCGCCCAGGCCGTGCCGTTCCGAGCCGAGAAGATACGCGCTGAGCTGAGCCTGTCTGTGCCGTGCCGGAGGGAGCGGAGAAGCCAAGCCGAGCCGAGCCGAGCTGAGCAGAGGCGGTGCCGGCCCCCGCGCCTGCAGCAGGAGGCGCTGCCGGGCGCCGCTCCGCCCGCGCCAGGCTGCGGGCCGGAGTCCCACATTCCCCCTGCCAAGTGCCGGGGAGCGGGGGTTGGACGTGCGCGCTCGGCTCCTCCCTCCCTCCCCGCTCTCCCAGCAGCAAAGTAACTCCGGAGTACGAGGGGAGCCGGTGCCGCCGCCGCTGCGCCCGTCGCGCCGCAGACGGCTGCCCCAGCGGGCGGCCCCGGGGCCAGCGGGCGCCCGTCGGCGCGGGGGGTCTCCTGGCGAGGCGCCGGGTCGGGAGGGGCGGGCGAGGCGAGCTCCGCCCGCCGCCGCGGGCCGGGGCAGCCCCGGCCTCTTTCGGAAACTTCTCTGCAAGTCGGCATGGGCAGGGGGGCCGGCGCCGCCGCCTCGCTGCCGCTGCTGGCGGCGCTGGCCTTGCTGGCCGGTTGCTCGCCCGCCCTGCTCGGGGCGGCCCGGGCCCAGCTCTCCGCAGGTGAGTCGTCGCTCGGCGCCCAGGTGAGGGCGGGCGGCGCGGCGGGGTCGCGCCGCGCCCGGAGTGCCCGCCGGGGAAGGGGACAGAGAGGGTCGCTGGGGGTCGCGGGTGGCACGGCGCCGGGACCCGGCTCCCGCCCGCCAGCGGCGGCAGCGTGACCGCGGCGGCTGCCCCCCTCTCACAGCCCTCAACCCCCCGCCGCTCTGTGGGGCACGGTGAGGCGGGGAGGGCGACCCACGCGTGTCCGCGGGCTGCCGGCGCGGGGCTCGCAGAGTCGGACAGGGCGCGGGCTTGGGGCATCGCACAAACTCCCCTTCCTCCTCCTCCTCTCCTCCTCCCTCCCGGCCAGCCACCCAGGTGGTGTCGGTGCTGGCGGCGGGGCCGGAGCTGCTGCTGCCCCTTCCCCCGCTCAAACTTTTCCCGGCGTTTCCCTGCCCGGCGCGGGAGGCGCAGCCCCGGGGCGCCCCGGCCGCTTCCCCGCCCGAGCGAAGCGCAGCGCGGCACCGAGCTGCCCTCGCCCCGAGGCGTGGGCGGGGAGTCACGGCCCGGGCTGCTGCCGGCTACCGGAATCCAACCCCCTTACCCCCAGAAGAGAGGGGAAAAAAAGAAAAGAGTGGTGGGCGAGAAAGGGGAGGGCAGGCAGCGCTTGGGGCCGGCGTCTGTTTTGTTTGAAAGCCGCGGATTTCTTGCCCCTTCCCCGCCTCACGGCAGAATTAAAGCCCGCGGGGCCGGGCGGTGGGAGCTGCGGCCAGTGCGGCGGGGACTTGGTGGCCCCGGGACAGGCTCGGGGCTGGGGCTGGGCCGGCCGCTCCTGGCGGGGAGGGGAGGGGAAGGGGCAGCAGATCCTGTGCGGGGCCGGGCGATGGGAGGGCTCGTATGCCGTACCCTGAAACACTTCGCTGTAGCTGATGAGGGGTCCTTCGTTTGCTTACGGTGAAGCTGTAGTGTGAACATGTTCTGATTGTTTGCCCTGTGAAGTATTAGCTGAAGGGCTAGCTGAAGTAGACTTCAGGCTTTATTTATTTATTTATTTATTTTAATAGTACTTCCAATTGCACCGGGTGCATCAGTTGGACGAGCGTTTGAAGCCTTTATCATAGGGTACTGATTTGAAAACTGCTATTAATAAAAGTATCTACATGAGACTTGGAAGCATGGTTTTTATAAGGACTGATGTGTAGTTAGGAGGCTCTTGGTTTTTTTTTCTTTTCCTTCTTCTCTGGTCCTCCTATAAATTAATTTTTTATAGAGACATTTGAGATGTCATCAATTAAGAAATTTGCTGATGCAGTAAGAGAAATTGTGCTGGTCTGAACTGATTACGTCCCTCCAGTGTGTCTGAATTTGGTGTGTATAGCTTAATGTCTGCATATCAGAATTGTAAGATTACGTAAGCACCTACAAGCCTTTTACCAGGGAAGGAAAGTGTGCCATATATGTACCTGATATGTTGTAGGAATAGCTAAAATAAAATATGCCCAAGTGTACCATCTTTTCGTTCAAAACCATACTGAAATCAGACCAGTGTTTTTTTGTTTTACTGTGACTTGTCAGGCTAATGTTAACACCAAAGGTAATGCTTACGTGAAGATTTTTTTATGAGTTTGTTCGCTGGCATAAGAAGAGTGGGAAGTTCTGATAACTTGCACAGTCCGTGGTATTTTATCCTGAAAATATCGCATGTAACCCTTTTTGGAATTACCAGTACAAGAAGCCAGGTTGGTACCATGTGGTATGTGTTAGGTAAGCAGAAAAGAATGTTCAAGATCCTTCTGACCAGAGTAGGTGAAGCTTGTCAAACAGTTGGAACAATTGTATCTAGGAAACATGAGATTTTTTTTTTTCTTAGTATGTCAGCAGCTAGAGACTTTAGTTTCTATTGTCAAGCATTAAAATTACTGATGTATTTCACCAGTCAGAGGTTTATTAATTGCAGACTTGCGCAGACTTTCTTGACAGTTTGGAGAAGCAGATTTGTTAGTAGCTGGTGCTTTCAGTGTAGTCAGTTTAAGGTATGGGGCTTGGACTCTTGTTAAATACATTCAATATCCCCAGATAGAGCTATGCCCTACTGAGCACTCACAGCTAGTCTTGGTTTAGAAGCTCTGAATTTAGTAACTACCATAAACTTTGTTTTTGTTGTCTGAAGTGTGTGTGTTGTTTTTGTGTCTGTTGATGAGAGATTTTAATCCTGGTCTTCACAGGACACAAAGGTTGAGCTTCATATATCCGTTCCAGTGAAGGCCTCTCTGTAGCCTACAATGAGACGTTTCTGTCTCTGGTGCACACAGGAGCATCTGTTTTCTTCATAGTCATCTCCTCTGTTTAACAGGAGTACTGTTCTTGAAGCATCCTGCTTTGATTGCCTTCCCCCCTCCTCACCTTAATTTAAGGGCCTGTGCTTTTCTGCATTAAACAGAATCTAATTCATTTTAAGCTTCCTTTATATTAGTGTTCTTATTGTCTGGGTTGTAGGATTTTTGAACCTTAATTTTTCTTAGCCATTAATGAAGCTGTTAATTCAGTCTGGACCTTTCACAGATCTCTCTCTTTGTAATTTGATTTTTATTTCCTTTTTATGTAGCATTGTACTACTCCTGAGTGTGCGTGTGGCCAGATCCAGAATTCTTCATAAACATTTCGGTGTGTTTATTAAGGGTCTAATCAAATTATAGTGTATGAATTTCTTGAAAGTGGGCCTTCTTTGGGAGCACGTGTGCGACAGTTGTTATCTGTTCTTCCTTGTAACATATTCCATGAAAGCAAATGAGAGGCAAGGGGAGAAGCAGCAGCAAGTTAGGAAAAGGAACAAGATACATCTTGTAATTTGTTGCTGTCTTAAGAATTGTGCTTGTATATCATCTCCACCCCCTTTGCCCACAGTTGAAACACTGTATATTTTATCTTTTCCTATGGATCTAAAAAGAAAAAACAAACAAACAAAAAACTCAGGCAGCTTCTCTCTGCCCACCCCCCCCAACCCAGCCGTAATCCACAGTGTAATGTTTTCTAGTCTCTGTAGATTGTTTCTTTACACTGCTGCTTTCCATGACCCTTCAACTTGGGTGCGTGCCTGTCAGAATCGAGGCCAAAATGTTTTGGCAGCGCGTTCACTGTTGAAGTCTAGCTATTCCTTATATAGCACCTCCTTTCATGCTCAACTCCTACAGTTTGATAAAGAACAAGTTCAGCTTGTTTTCACAACTCGATCATTTTAAACTTATATTTTTTAAAAATATTATTTTTAGCAATTTGCATGTTTTCATTTTTTTTTTTTTAAAGGGAAGAAAAGGAAATATTTTAAAAAAAGATTTTCTTTTTAAGATTGCTGCTGGCTTGTCAGCTGGCTGATGGAAGCATGTGTTGCGCTAACTCTGACAGTATCTGTGCAAGTGTGTGGTTTTTTTAATACTAAATGAAAGATACGAGGATAAAAAGTCTAGAAATGTGTCGGCTTACTTGAGTTTATTGAAGTGTAGTATTTCAGACCATATGGATAGTTAAGCATAAAAACTAGGACTGTATGTTTTAGAAGTTCAAGTCCTTTATTAGAGTAGTTATCCATCAAACTTTCTCATCCAAAGTAGTTAAGGTGCAACAAATGAACTGGCAAGAACAAATATTTCTGAATTAATCTTTTTTTTTTTCCCTGATAGTTATAGTCTGTCTTTGAGAGGGTATCTAACTTGGAAATCTGATATTATAAAATAGAAGGTATTACTTGTTTTATAAGGATTTTGTAATTAAATCTACTTATGGAAAAATATTAAAAAATCAGAATAAGCATATCTGATTTTTTAATTTTTAATCATGTAGTAGAAGAAATTAAGGGCTTTTTGAAAGTGTTTTAAATACTTTTAAGTAATTAAACTCAGATTAGCCCCTTGCTGTCAGAACAGCAAAAGTTGCTTCAGTCTTATTTTATCCTTGCATATACTACTATTTGCATGTGATATACAAGAGACACTTGTGCAGGTAGGCGTGTGTGTGTGTAAGAGATTTCTCAGTAGTTGTTTGTTTTTGTTTTTTTTTTTTTCCCCACCAAGCTGTTAAAGTGTATTGACAAATTATATGGGAGATAAGTGGAATTAAAAGTGAAGTTATTTTCTCGCTTTCACCCCCTCCTTCCCAAATGTTTTACTTTCATTTGTACATTCAGCTCCCTTCCATGGCACTAGTGTTTCAGAGGTCACTTGTCTATCTATATTTTCAGATGCAGTATTGCAATTATAAATGTATAGAAATTAACTGACTCAAATGGAATTGAAAGCACCCAGAACACAGTGACCCCAAAAGTCTGGTTTAGTCCCTTTTGTCTTAGAAATCATGGTACTGCTTGATCTGTTTGCTAGTGATGTAAACAGTGCATCTTAAACCAGGTAGATGTCTTGCCTTTACTTAAGGTCTATTTAAGATAATTAAAAATAATAAAAATAAAATTAAAAAAAAAAAAGAAAAAAGTGAAGGAGAGGGAAGAAATTTGCACCTGACTCTGTATCCAGTCTGTGATGGTGAGCACTTACGGGAGAGGGATTTTGGCAAACTGAGTGACTTTCCATCAGTGTTGTCTGTCCGCAGAGGCAATATGTTGGTATTTAATGTTGCAAGTGGGTTCTTGTAACCGTGATTGTGCCTTATAATGTCTTCACCCTGTATTGGTTTTAGCATTCTCCTCATTTTGTGACAAGGAATCTGTATATTGTGTGAAAAAAGCTATAGTCTTTTTTTTTTTTTTAAATTGCTAGTTGTATTTAATATCTCCTAGCTCTTGTATTAAAGGAATGGTTAATAATTGCTCCAAATTTACCTTCTTCATGCCATGCAGGATTTTTCCACCCTCTCTCAACTATTCCTTTTCTTGTTGGAAAGTCTGATTGTAGCCACTTGCTATAAGGGTCTTATTCCGTATCATTTTTTTCATCCTTTATCAGCCTTCTCTTTCTTTTCCAATTCTACTACATTGCTCAGAGTATCCAAGAGACAGCTGCCTGATGGATTTATACAGTGCTTAATAATGATTTCTATTCTGTTCCCTATCCATAGTATGATCGCTCCTGGCATTTGCTTTGTTTTTTTGACCATTTGTCCCACTCCTGGTTCTGAGCTGACACTTTTATGGAACTATCTATTTCATTACTGAAGAGCTGAGGTCTTTTGCTTAAATGATGGTCTGTGAGGTGGCTGTGCCAGTGGGCAGCAGGACTCTGGGAAAGGGGAGTCTTTAACCAGCCCTTCTGGTGGGGGAAGAACTGTTCAAGAGCAAGGCTCTTGAAGGATCTGTGACTTCATGTTGGATGTCTGTGAGAATTTACCTGTTTAATGCTTGTTGCTGTGGTTTTTCTCTTTTTGAAATGCTGTTGACACAAGTGAGACAAAGAGTTTATCATTCTTGTAATCGTTGGCAGTATCTGGATCAACATTCAGAGGTCTGCAACACTGCTGTGTAGTTGCTTCTTGCTCTGGAGTCTATGATGTCTCTGTGTGACCTCTTTAGCTGGGAGACCTTTAGGTCATCTTACCTCTGAGAAGTTGGGTAAGTCACTGTCAGCTTTGCTTTACATGAGCATGTGTTTTGGTGAAATCCCTACTCTTCCTTTTGCAACACAAATTCTGTTGAATGTGTCATAAGAAGCTTCCAAAACTATTCCTTTAGTCCTGGTAACTGAGTCAGTGAGGACACACCTCATGTTTTCATGTGCTGATGGGATCTCCTCTATCATAGTTTATTATTGTCATGGAAAGATGCCTTTGTAGTGCTGCTCCCAGAAGTGTGCACTCACATTTGGAGCTTCAGTTACATCCTGCCAATGCCATTAAACCAATTTAAGTTACTGCTGCCACAGAGGGAGGCATTTCCATCACTTGAATAGCTCTCAGGTCTTTGCCTGTGGTAGATCTGGCCACCACGTGGCCTGTGGACAGATTGGTTTAGCTTTATATGAATCTTTTTTTGAGGAAAGATGGGGCTTGGCATTAGTTCCCTTTTGATCATTGAGTTTAGCTGACTTGCAGGTGTGTGGCCGCATACGTTTGCTGTATGGGAAGATGAGGGCTGATGGTGGGATGGCTTGGTTTGACAACAAGCTATAATCACAGCACAGCTCATGTCAGGTGAACCTGTGCTGTTTTGGGTCATGCTGGCTCTGCACTGCTCGCCATGCAGTGCTTTGTTCACCTGAGGAAGTGCAAAGAGGAGTCAGGAGGGCACGGAGAGATGTGGTGAGAGGGGCCTGGTGCTCCTTCCAGAGATGTAAGGGTCAGAGTGGGTGGAGGCGGTTGAGGCTGCATTCTGGCTGACTGCACACAAACCAATGACATGGTGCGAGCGTCTCTTTCCCTGATGGGCATCTTCGAGTAAACTGGCCTTAAATATGTTCTTTCATTATAATAGATAGCTAAGGCATTTATTATATAGATGCACAGGCAAGACGTGGCCTATTAATGGCACTTAGTAGAGAGCAGGTGTGACGGGAAGCAGTAGAGGGCTTGGAGGGGGTGACGCTTGGGTACCAGGCTAGAATTAGAGGATGTTGTGACGCCCAGTTTGGTGCACAACAGGAACCGGTTTAAAGCCAGGTTCTGCAGTTTCTCCTTTTTCTCCTGTGTGATCTGTCCTTCTCCATCCCATGAGGTGTTTAAATAGGATTGCCCAGGAGACGTGTGGATGTGGGTAGAAGAGAAGAAACACCCGTGGTTTCTAAAGGCCAAGGTGAGCCAGCTGAGGAGTGCTAAAGGGCATTGGTGAGAATTTTTTAGCATCTGGCTGAGCGTAAGGTCCTGCTGTACCTAATTTTGTAGGTTAGAAAGACCATTACCTTGTGCTGCTTCCTGGTAAGCCTTAACTACAGGTGACTTTAAACTACATAGTTTAAAACTATGCAAACTATCCAGTTTGAAGTCACCTATAGTGCATGCTTACCATGCAGTTTAAAGTCACTTACAGTCTGCTCTTACCAAAAAGCTATATATTAAAGTCATGCTTGCATTTCTAGAAGTTTTATAAATATTAGAAACTAATAAAAATGTACTGAAATATTTCCTAAACAAGAAGTTATTGTATTTGTGTCAACTCAGTGCTCTGTTTAAACAAAGAAACAAACAAGTGAAAAAGCCACATGCTGCCCCAGCCCCCAAACACTGAAAATGACAAAAGAATAGCTGTTTGTTGAAAGGTTTTTTGTAAGTGCATGCACATGTACCCTGAAACTTGCAAAGCTGATGTTGGGTGGCATGTGAAACTCTTCTAAATCAGTTTTTTTTTCCTTCTGAATGTTGAGCTGCTCAATAACCATTAAAATTGTGGAAAGAAACTTAAAATTATCCATTATAAAGAATATTTACACGTTTAAGGAGCTCCTTTTAGTTGACTTAATATCTGATACGTTTTTCTGTAAATAAGCTGCATTTGTCCATTGAGAGCTAAAAGCTAAGTATAGATCAGTGAATTTGCAACAACAGAAGTTTAGGTTCACTTTTTGTTACTGAAATTTAATTTCCATAAAAGTTGGAGTTGTTATAAACAAATCTCTACATATATTTCAGTTAGGAACAACTATTTGTTGATTACTGTAGTGGTTGAATCTTTACCTTGACAGCCTTTGCACTGTTTTATTTTAAACAGTCTAAAAATATTCAACAAGATCTAATATATTACCTAGTATGAAGACAATGAACTAATGGCACAGTGCTGCGATTTGTTTAGTTGAAAGACTGCAGACAAAAAGTTCTGTGAAGTTGTTAATCAAGATAATTTCTGCTGCTGATAGATAAAGTAGTTTTAGAATTGAGGCTGCTAAATTGAACCTCAACAGGGGCAATGTGTCCTTAAGGCACTGGGTGGATGGTCAGGCATTTGAGTCAATGTATTTGTTGAAAAATCTGTAATATGTAGCTGCATTCTGGGATAAGAACATAGCATAAGCATATAGCAGCAAAACCTGCTAATAACATCACATATAAATGATCCACTCGTCTCTGGTTAAAACCATCTGAGTCTCCTTATAGAGGAGGGAGACGTGTTGGCCACTGCCAAAAGGAAGAGGGGCCTCCCAAAAATCACAGCGAACATTGCAGCAATGGGGCAACCAACTGATAACTTTTAATTGCTCTCTCAAGCAGAATAAGACATAATTGTAAACTTCTTTTCCTGTAGGTTTAAAACTTGTGACTGCATTAAGATTTTTTCTTTTTGTATTTTGTGTATTTTTTTTCCTGCTAAATTACTCAATGTTAGATGTGCAAACAAACAAAAAAACCCCCTTTTGAGTGTGGATGAGGTCTAAAGGAGATTCTCTGATCTAATAGTCTGGAGGGGGGAGGGGGGCCGAAATCTGTATTTTTGCTAAGTATGAATTAACTTTAACATGTAAAAACTTATATTAAGCCAGAAGGTGCTGTGCATCGGCTTGTCAGGCTTTTCTTCTTTTTAAGAAGATCATATGTATATGGAATTGGCTGATATTTATGGTAGTGCACCAAGTATATGCCTCAATAAAAGATTTGAGGGACTTAATTTCTTGAGGATTGGTGCTGTGAAAAGTTTAAATACTTTGCTCGGTACTACAGGTAGTATGAGCCAGTGTTTGAAAGATTGGACCCTTCAGTTTGCCAGAAAGTAATTTACTTCTGCTACCATTTACTAAAAACATGTGATTATATTTATTAATTGAGTAGCAAAAGAAGCCATTTCTCAACTACTGTGTCATGAACTTAATTCCACAGACTTATGAGACGCTGTTGTATACTTTAAAACCAAGTTCTACTGCAATTAACTTATGGTATGTTCATTCTAATTATTACACACTGGTTACTCAATTTATTCTGAGGTGGAGTTGTATGTTTTCTTTTGTGTGTAAACACTTGTTCTGTAACAGTAAAAATGACTGATGAATATTAACCAGAAAAGAAAAATGTTATGAAGAACAATCGTGGCTGTAGTTCAAATGAATTCAAAACAGCTCAGAATGAAAATTTTGACTGGGTAGCTGACTTCTTGAATTATGGGTTTGGTTTTTGTTTTTTTTTGTTATTTCCAAATACAGTTTGTGTTTGTGAATCCTATAGTGCAATTTAGGATACCTGTTGCTTTTTAAATGATTTAGGAATTTAAGTAATAAAGGAAAAAAATTATTGAAGCTCTGAAATTTTAGGCTGCTTTTTTCTTCTTCATAAAAAATAAAATTATAAGATCTGGCAGAGACTTGTCCTGTAGCTATTAATTAGAAAAATGCTCTGATTGGATATTTTATCACTTCATTATATCTGTATCATCTCTGTGTGGTATTAGGCTGGAGTGGGATCCAAATGGGGAGTATCAGTTGTCTTGGTTTTCATAGTGTTATCCTGTTTGCCTGTTCTTTGTAAATGTGAAAGCGCTTATCAGCCATGAGAGCACTGAAGAAATGTGGCCGAGTTCATGACTTCATACAGCAGAGATAAGTTCTCAGTGCTGACTGCTATCACTGGACTTCAAATTCTTTAAAGGGACAGTTTCTGAAAACCTACTAATCAGAAATACCCAAGGCAGTTTTATATTTTGTTCAACTTCTGACTTTTTTGAAGAAATGCTTTTTTATATTTGTAGAAGATATTTCTTCAGCTGTCTCTCAAGTTGGTATGCTGAAATCTGAGTACTGTGTATGTTTTAAGTAGACAACACACCAGTGTTTTGGTGTATTAACTTTTCTGTGCTTTTCCTCAAATGTTTTACAGACGTGATAATGGTGTTGGTTAAAAATAATAATAAATAAATAAAAAACCCCAAACCAAACTCAGAACCACCCAGTCATCCCATGATCCCAAGTGGATTGTTACATTCCCACTATCCTTTTTCTCTCCTCTGTTCCCCTCCCCCTTTAAAAAAAAAAATAAAATTCCTTGGCTCTCGTTTTTTGCTAGAAGAGTTCTATGGCAATGTTATGGGGTTTTGTGCCATAACTGAAAGGAGGCAGGGTATATGAGATTCCTTACTCAGAAGTGGTTAGTGATTATAAATATCATTAGACTTTTCAGGAATTTCTTATATGCTCCTTCATTTAACTACTTAGCTGTATATGACTTTGTTTACGTGACAGTGATGTTTGGTGTGTTCAGTGCTCAGTTTTTCAGGCTAGAGACTTTCCAGTGACGGAGGCTTTCCTCTTTTTCCCAATGGAGATGTAATAAAATGTTCTTCTCAGTCTTTTCCCTGTTTAATTCAGAAAAGCCAAACAAATACTCTTTTTGCAGTTACTTTCTACTAGTAATCCATTCTGACCCAACTTGTGAAAATACTAGAAATTGAAACCTAATTCCACAGGCTTGCCAGCTCTTCAGCATATGAATACTTTGTGTGTGTGGTCTTGTTTAATGCAAAAGTTCTATTTATATTAAGTTTCTTGCATTTGTAAATCTCTGTGGGGTTGGCTTTCCTTTTTCTTGCTACCTTTTCTTTCAGATAGTATGGCAAACTATTAACAACCACCATTCCCAAGAAAAAACTTCCTTGCTACATACATACATAAAGCTATAATGTACATACATATGTAAAGGTAAAATCAGGACAGACTATTTCCAGGTGAGAGCAAAACCTTTATTGTATAATGATTTGGATTTCTGAATCAGCTGAAACAAAGCTTGGTAATGAAAGGAAATATAATTTCCCTGGTAAACACAGACTAATAGATGGGTGTAATGTCACAGAATGTAAAGATGGTATTTTTCTGGCTAAGGTAGCTGAAACCTGGTAGTGAGAAGTTGTCAGTCAAATGACTGACTTTTTTTTATATTAACTTTTAATATTTTAAAACCAATTCTGTTAATAATTATTGAGTTTGGATGCTGTTAATAGCCAAGCTGTTTAGCTTTTTTGTTTGATAAAGTTAGTTTGATGCTTTGATTCATCTTGCATAAGTGGGAAGGTGTTGCATTTTTAGGTGATGTTATTCTCAGTACTTTTTTCCTTTTTTTTTTCTTTTCCTTTCCTTTCTTTCCTTTCATTTGAAATCCCCATATGCTAATTTGGTTAAATACTACAGGGTAGATTAACAGCTTCTTCTGAGTCATGTTTAAGGCATGAAGAGCTTCCAGGTCTGCAGCCCTTTCCAGGGGTGAGCAAGTATCCTCTCTGGTTTGTTGTCTGCACAGCAGCAGTTAACTACCAGGCTCAGTTTATAGGTTGTTTTAAACACGTTGAAGTAGATATACTAAACAGCTTTTTTGGGGGTGGTGGTTGTTCCCACTGGCTCACTTTTGTGTGTTTCTTTGAGTTTATACTCCAAATGTGCAATTCTTCTGGTGATTTATTGGTATTTCTGTCAGCTGTTGAACAAGGAGTTGCGTTAAGTGACCAGCATTTGGGAAGGGCAAGATTATGCTCTTGTTTAGAGAGATTGCACAGATGTTCTTTATGAGCATTCAGGAGAAGGGAGACTGTGCATTACTTTCAATTTGACAGAAACCATGTATTTGAAAATCTTTGTTCTGAGCTGAAAGAGTAGCATTTGTGATTAATAATGACATTTGCAGACCCTAGGAATACTGAAATAATCTGTTGGATGGCTTTGCATAGTGATAGTATCCAGATGTTAACTATAAACATCTCCCTCTGTTTGCTTAAGCATGGAAATGGGAATGAAAACAGGTATTAGATAGTTTGTGTTTCAGAGAAAGAATTTTGGCCATCCATCTCTTAAAAAAAAACTATTCTTCACTTGTCACCTGAAAGCAACCTAAGTACTCTATAGGCCAGTCTTAACTTCAATATCATAGAATAAGAGAAGTAGAAAAAAAATAAATCTGTTTAATGGAACTGATTGCGTGATTAAAAACCAGACAAAACCTCTGCCCTTGAATGTGAAGCGTTCGCATCATGAGCCTAAACCTAAAAAACTAAGAGGCAACCAGGAACTGAAGCAAATGCCGAAAGAAATGCTGAAATTAAATCAAATTGCTATTTTATTTAGGAGATAAATAAACATTTACTAACTTCATTCGCTTGTTCCTGTGTCCTCTAGGGACTGTTTAATATATAAAATAACAATCTGATTCGCTTTGGAGGTGCACTGTGGTACTGTTGTTGATTATCTCATAGATACTTTAAGTTCTTATTAAATACAGTTCCAGGGGCACTGCATGTTTAGTGCTTGTAACAAAACTGTAGAGGAAATAGTTTTGGAGAATTTATTGTCATGAATGCTACTTTGAAATTAGGGAAAATATAATATAATCTTGTTTTGATTTATGAAACATAGGGGGGGCATGAAGATATTACTCTTCTTGTTATGGCGTCAAAATCCATATAATTATCTTTAGGGGACTTCTCTCAAAGGAAAATCAACTGCTCTTGTGTTTGTTGTAGGAAAAAAATTATGTCCTAGGATCACAGATTTATAATAAAAATTTGTATAATTAAAAAAAACCTTAACCGATTATGTTTCTAAATCCTCTTCCATTTTTTTCCACATTACATCAGTTATTGCCTTGTGGTGATAGAGCCCTGAGATGGTGGCAGCCTTGCAGCTGTGCAAATGAAACAAAGTGTTTGGAGAAGAAAGTGTAATATTAAAAAGTGGCAGAAGGGTCTGTAAATCTGTTGCGAAAATCTTGAAGTCGATGAGTTTCTTCAGTAGTGTGCGATCAGTTAGGAGAATGATTTTAATCTCAAAAGTTGGACTGAGAATCAAAAGAAGTTAAGGCCATGCTTCTTGCTGCTCTTCAGCTTTTGGTTCTTCAGGAATAACTCACGTTTTATCATCGCCTTGTTGCACTGACAAATGTAGGTGTGTGGGCAGTAATAGGTAGAATTCCAGTCACTCCGCTCGTGCTGTGTGGTGACTGTATTGCCAGATTAAACTGGACAGAAAAACAAACCAGTGTACTTGTCTGCGTTTTCTTGCTTAAGACCCCACTTTCCAGGCTTCCAGCTCCAAGTCAGGGGCTTTTGGTAACTTTTCTGATAATTCTCCAGTTTCTTCCTTGCTTCTGTTCTGTCTTTGTTTCAGTGGTGTGGGTTTTTCGAAGCTCCCAGAGCGTGGTATCTTTATCCTCCAGTTTGCTATATTAAAAAGGCCTCGTCAAGGGGAAATCCAGGTAAAACTGGTTTCTGTTTACTTCCTAATCCTTTTCTGAGAAATTCTGCATCTGAAATGACTGTGTCTTGCTTGTGACAGTATTCTTCCTGCCCTCCTTCTGCATTCTCTCTCACCTGCTTGTTTACTGTATCCCAACTATAGTAATCAAGCATCTGATTAAATTTACATTTCTTTATGTAAGAATTAAGAAAGAGAAGGCAGTACGTGACCTCAGTATTTGATCAAAATGAGGCCTTCTTATGTAAAAGGTTACTTTGGCTGTGTTTAGGCTCAGGGAAGTTGTTATTACCTTACACTTTTGAGGTTTAGAACCTAATTTTTTTTAAAAAAAAGGATGATCAGACCTCAGAATTTCTCTCATCTTGGGGGAAGGGGAAAAAGTACAGAAGGTGTAACATTAAGTAACATTAGAGTTGCACATATTGAAAATTTATGTCTAAATAAGTTATAATTAAGAGGATTTGCCTTTAGCAGTATATAAGATAAACTACCAATGATGGTATCTTCTATGTAAATGTTCAGTAATTGATGTATAGCACATAAATGGACCCAGTGGCTGTTTGAGGAATGTGTAAAATACATGGTAAAATATATAAATACTTATAGATTTCCTGGAGTATTTTTTTTTTCTTTCACATATGATTGATCAGTTTACCTAAGACATAAAGTAGTTTGTTCTTAGACACAGTTTACATATTCTGGCATGATGAAATGTTATAATAGCAGGAGTTGTAGTGCATGTGAAAAGAAGATATTCTTGATGGGGGACTGTAATCAGTGTTTGAAAATTGGCTAATGGATAGCAGGGAGACAGCTGTAAGGACTGAGTATGAAAATGCAAATGCGTGGTAAAATTAAATGAAGTCAAAGCTTGGATAAATGTTCTGAAGTGTAATTCAGTTTGCTTTTCAAAAAGTTTTGAATTAGAGACTTGGGAAATCCACTCACCTGGGTAAGTAGGAAGGCTTTCTTTTTTAGCTTAAGATCTTAACTTGAATGGCTGTGAATAGAGACATTTAAAAAAATAAAAAAAAAAAAATTCCAAAGGCAATGTAAGGTTATGTTTGGGTAGGGTTGTCTGCACACTTAGCTGCACGGCCTTTCTGCTCTTGAACTTTCATGAGCTGCTACGGCAAGAAGTTAGAAGGATCTTGGCAGTTTTATCTGTGATACTAGTAACTGTCAGGGCAATTCTGTTTTGCTGTGTCTTAGGAAGGCTGTGGCTGTATCTACATTGGCAAGCACTTTGGTGCAATAGATGCTGGTCACTGAACTGAAGTGTTCTGAAAAGTGAGGCTCTCGGAACCATTGCGTGTGGTGTAGCCAGGCAAGATTACCTCAGATTAGATGGTCTTTTCCTGTAGGTCAGACATCTCCTCTTCTGTGTTGTGTTCCTAGGCATCTCTTGGTATGTAGTTTACTAACTCCGAACCAAACTTCCCTGTGAAGTGTTCAAATGCTTTCAGACATGGAGCTTCTGGTTTGCTCTTCTCTGAATATGGTGGCGTAGTTCATGCATGCAAGAACTGTGCTGAGAAACAAACTAATGCTTGGTAAATGAAGGCAATCAGGGCATTCAGTTTTTCTTGCTGTTGTGAACCAAATTCCTAACAGAAGTACATCTTATTTAAAAAAAAAAAAAAGCAGGACAGTAGAAAGACTCCCTGCAAGAGAGTGATGGGACAAAAAAATTGAAGAGAAACATATTCTGAAAGAGTTGTGATGTTTTTGAAATAATGTCTTACCCTTTTTACAAACACGCATCTCTGTGTTTTAGATTTAACCATTTGGCTAGTAGGTTTTTCAGGTGGTGAGCAAATGGGAGATGAAGATTATATGTGAATTTGGTGATGAGAAAGTGATGGTGTTTTCAAGGCTGAGAAGCAAACCTTGAAGGAAAAAGTGAAAGCTTGTTTAGATAGTGAAATTAAATACTTGATTCATGCAGTGGTCTATGTTCAGTGGGAAGAGCAAAGGTATGGTCTCAAAATGTTTGAGGCCAGATATCATGCAGGCTAAAGATCTCTGATTCTGTTTTCCTCTGAGATTCTGTTGCCCCTTATTAGACTAATATTTGAGAGACCTAAAATATTTCAGCCTCATGATGTTCCTGTGAGGACTGCTTGTACTACACCCCTCATTTTGCAGGAGGAAGACTGTATGCCTAGAGACTTGACTGTCAATCTACAATAAGGCATTATACTTTAATTTCTTATGTTCTAATTTACATCCTAGTTTGCTACCTACCTGTGGGATTATCTCATCCTGAAACAAGCAAGTGAAATTGTGTATGAAGCAAGGCTGCACAAAATTAAATGCTACTGAGAAAACTAGACCTTAATAAGGCAAGCAGTATCAGTATCAGTATGCTTGCAAGTAGTGTTAATGGCAATAACACCTATTAAAACAATAACACCAATAACGCCTCCACCTGGCAATGACACCTATGATGAGTTTGAGGGAAATGGTTGGTGAAAAGGACCAAACCAGTAGCTTTCCTGTGAAAATCTCTGAAAGGATGCAGGGGAGGGAGAGAGGAGACTTGTTGAGAAAAGTGAAGTAGAATACATGAAAGTTGAAAGAGGAATATAAATCACGGGAAATTAGAATCAAAATAAGAATTGACGAGAAGAGGGGGAGCTATGTGCTAAGGCCAGCTGAGATGTCTGCCCCTATAGAGATTAATATCTCACTATGTGTGAAGACTCTGATCTGGAAATGAGATTAAAACAAGAATTGACCAGAACTGGGAGATGAACCATTGCACCTTCACAGAGGTGTCCACCCCCATGGAGATTAATATCACACAGAATAACAAAAATCTGATTTGGAAAGAGGATAAATATGAGTTCCCCATACCAAGGGGATGATCTTGTACCACTTGCATAGTAAATAGCCTCGACTTCCTTTCAGAGACTAATGCTCTTGTCAAATAGATTCTTCCAAGGCCATTTGAACATTTTGCTTTAGCAGACTTAGCAACAAAACTACCATTGAACATTTTATTAATGTTGCAAAGCAAATCATGGCACGTTCGCTCTTCTCATATTTAATCCTCTTCCTTACACAGTAAGAAATAAGCAGATCAGGTTTCTGCTTAAGCAGTGGAGGATCGATGTCGTCATTGACATATCAAACAGTTCTTTCTACCTCTGTCATTTCAACAGCTCCTGAAAGCATAGGGTTTCTGAAGTTGGATCTCCCTTGGGGAGACGGGAAGAGCAAACTTTCCATAATCTATGTTTATCTGTTAGAAAACTGTGTAATGTATTTTTGTGTTTAAGACTTCAGTGTTAAAACACAACCTTTTCTTCTTTTTTTTTTTTAAAAAAAAAAAAAGTTAGGTGTGTGCTTATGCTTAGTTTTGCTTAAACTTCATTCTAATGTATTAGGATGAATGTGTTCCTTCGACACTTTTCCTTAAAAGTCTGCAGAAATTGACTTTGAGATAGCTCTTATTCAAAGTATTAGTATTGTGGTTCATATTGTAGATGGATCAGGTTAGAAATACAGATCAGTTGAAAGATGTTGGTTTTTTAAAAAAAAATTTCAAACTCTACAGATTACTTACTCCTTTTCTTTCTTCAAGTTCTCCTCATGCATGTTTTCACTGAAGAAGTCAGGGAAATGTTAGTATAATTAGTGATCTCAAAGTCCAGTTCCAGGTGAGATATGTTTGGCTGCACAGTGGGGAAATCTGACGATGGGGAAAAATTTTCATATCTTCCTCTACCCCCCTGTTTTTAACTGCAAAACTTTCAGGTATATAGCTTTGCTTTTGCTATAACTGCAAAACTTTCAGGTATATAGCTTTGCTTTTGCTATAAGCCAGGCAGATGTCAGTTATCAGAAGTGTGTATTTTACTAGGGACTCAGAAGAAGAGCATAATTGTAATTCATGTTGTAGTTACAATACCTACTCTACCATTTATTACTGTCTTTTCATTTTCAATGCTGTTTTTTTAATGGAGGATGACCAGTGCTCCTAGCAGTTTCTGATAGGGACTGTCTTTTGTTGAAATGGCACGATTTACAAAGTGACTTGTGGCATCTCTTTATTCTACTATGGTAGTCATGACACATGGTATGTTACTGCAAGTCAGAATACTTTGGGGTTGATAACTTAATTTTGAATGGAGTCATTCATAAAGGGCATCTGGACCAAGATCACCAGTGCATGGGCTAATCTCAACTGGGAGAATACCCGTGCCTGGGTGCAGGCTGGATAGTGCCTGGGTGGCAGCCCTGCCAAAAAGGGATCTGGGATTGATACCTGGCTGAGTATGAGCCAGTTGCTTGGGATTTGGAGGGGTTTTTTTGTTTGTTTGTTTTGTTTTGTTTGTTTTTTCATTTTCTTTTTTGTGAACAAAACAAAAGGGCATACTGGACTGCACTGGGAGTACTGGTGCGTGTTGAGAAGCTGATGAGTTTGAGAAGCCTGGATGATGTGGCATACAAGGGACACCTGAAGGGAAGTGGACTTGTTTGATCTCAAGGTGAAGACTAAGGGGATAATCTTAACAGGAGCTTGCAAGAACTTGAAGGGCAGTTATGAAGATGATGGAGCCGATCTCCTTTTGATAGCAGCAAACAATACAGCAAGGGGTAGTGGCCACAAATTGCAGCTTGAGAGGCTAATATTGAGTGCTATGAAACATTGCTCATGTGGAGAAGGGTGGTGGAGCAGAAGAGACTGCCCCAGGGAATCCTGTCCATGGAGGCTTCCATGTCTCAGCTAGACAAAACTATGTCTGACATTATAGTCTTGGTGATAGTTCTGCTTTGAAGGGGGTATTTGGCCTAAGTAGCCTCCAGAGGTGCCTTACAAGCAACAGTTCTTTGATTTTAGTAGAACTGTTGTCTGCAATTTCATGGGGTGTGGGAACAGGTCGATGCAGGCTGCAAATGCTCCAGCCTGGCAGAATGGCTGGTTGGTCTTGGCTTCAGAGAGACGTTTTTATAACCCTCGTAACCTTTGCTCCTTCTCTGAACAGCTGGACAGGCCTTTTTTTTTTTTCTTCCTTGGGTGATGCATTCCCAGTATCAAAAAAGTTTTAGAAGTTTTTGTTGCAGAAGAGCAATGGGTTTGTGGAAAGACCTGCACTTTTTTTTCCCCCGTTCTCTAGACCTTTGAATCGGGCAAGATTTATTGTTCATAATGCAGACTCATTCACAAACTTAAGTTACCCTGCAAGTCAAGCAAGAAGACAGCTAGCGTTTGGAATTGAACTGCTTTCTTCTGTTCTTTAGTAAACATGTCTCTACTAGGAAGAAGATGTCTGCAAGTACTTCCATATGATTTCCACCGTTCCACAAGCAAGGTGTCTTGCAGTTGTAGTCAACAACACTTGTTGAGCTGAAACCCCTTGTGCCTGTTTAACGCTTGGCTTTTTAAAAAGGTGGCCAAGTGAGAAGCTGCCTTTCTAACAGGGAGGGCACCTTATGGGAAGTTTTCTACCTGGCAGAGCAGTGTCCATGTTATTCCATGTTGTTCAGGCCCAAGTTCTCTGTTTCAGATGTCCTTTTTTCAAAGCATGGGTGAAGGTGACTTATCCATATGTGACAATAAAGGTCACATTCAAATTAAAAATGAATTTAAAACAATTTAGTAAATTATGTTAAAATTATCTGTGGGTTGCTTTCATTCAGTATTAAAATGACATATTAAAATTCAGTTTAGTATAATTCACCTTAGGAATGGATTAGGATAAATTGGATTAAAGTAGACTAATTCTGGAGAAAGAGGCTACACAAGTTTTTCAAAGTGAAATAGATGTCTTTAGAGTTAATTCAAACTAATTTTCAATATGTCATCCTAGGGCTCATATACCTTATTTTAATCTTGGTGAGAGAGTGTTTAAGATTCGGCCGTTCCTTGCTCTGCTGGACATAAACCTCAAGTAACTTTTTAAAGATGCTGACCCCCTGTTTTATCCTTCTGCCCTGGGAAGCTTCTGAAGGCCCTGTTGAGTCTCCTTCTTCGGTGTATCAGGGAGGTGCATTTTAAATGTAGGTTAAAAAAGGTTATGTCAGACGAAGAATGAACTCAGTTGATATATTTTGCTTATTCATGTTGAGCTGTGTAGACTGGGTAGCCTTCAGGACAAGGTTGCTCTTCAGGATATCAACTAGGAGCTGTGTATGAAGGGGCATCCCCAACGAAACAAGAGTCACTTAACTAAAGGTATGGCGTATTATGTGTTTGTGCAGTGCTTTCATTGAGGAGACTTGATTGCCTTTCGCCTCAGAAGTAATTCACTTAACTAAGGCCTCTGGTGATCAGTTTTGGGGCAGTTTAAGGATTTGTTATCCTTGACTATTTGCTCCAGTAACCCCCAACAGAGCTTGAAACCCAAACGCAGATCATGGAGAGGGAAGAGTGTCCACTCCTTTGTGGCCACAGTTGACAGCCCAGAAGCCGAAGAGGTTGATATTTACAGATGCTGTGCTGGGCTGTGACCTTCCTGGCTAATATTTGCAGTTTGTGTGGGCATTTGCTCAGCAAAGGGGGAATTAACTCCTTCAGCTGCTTTAACCAAATCCAGCAGGAGCTGGAGCAGCGAGCGTGCTGTGTCGGCAGATTCTGAAAGGGATTAGTTTAAGTCTCCTTGAAGCTGTGTGCTCTGAAGTTATTATAAGCAACCTTCTCATGGTTAAAAACCAGGAAACAAGCTGCTGCTTACCAAGGAAAACATACCCCTTCTCCAAACCCTCAAAACCAAACAACCCACAGAATAGCACCTTTGTGTGTGATACATTTGATGTGATGTATACTAATATTTGGGAAACAAGCTTTATTCATATTGTCAAAACTTTTTGAGTTAATATATTCAGAATATTTGGTATTTGGGAAGAGTAGTTGCTGGTTTATATTTGGTTTAATTTGTGATAAATTGAGTGTTTTCTTTTTTTTTTTTTTTTTTTTTCTGAAGTTAGAATTCAAAACAGAAGCAGTTTCTGTTCCAGAAATGGAAGGTTTGTCTTTTAAGGAAGCTCCTTTCATTGTGCTAACTTTAACTATGTATGGTGGTTTAAACCACAGTGGGACCATTTGGTCCTGCACTCACTCCCCTCACCCAGTGAAATGGGATGGGAATCACAACAAAGGGGGCACGGATTAGGGTGAAGGACAGAGATGACTCGCTCACCAGTTATGGTCATGGGCAAAACAGACTCAACTTGGGAAAGAAAAATCAATTTAATTTCATTGCCATTAATCCAAGTAGCACAATGAGACATAACAACCACATCTTGCAACACCTTTCCTCCACCCCTCCCTCCTTCCCAGGCTCAAGTCACTTTGCTCCTGATTTCTCTACCTCCCTGCCCCCTCAGCAGCACAGGGGGCAGGAAATGGGGGTATGGAAGTCCAGGAACAAGATGTTCCAAAGCAAGCTTCCCATGGAGTCATGGACCTCTTCAGGCTCAGCTCCTGGCTCCAGCATGGGGACATCCATGGGCTGCAGATGGGCCTCCAGTCCAGCACACCTCCTCACCCTGCAGCTCTGGGGGTCCACCCCTGCTCTGGCACTGAGTGTCTCTGAGGATCTCAATTCAGTCACACTTGCCCTTGGGTTTGGCTTTTCTGCTCCAGTGTGGAGTCCTCCATGACCTACACGTGGGTATCTGCTGCACCGTTGAACCTCCATGGGCTGCAGGGACCTCCTTTGCCTTCTCCTACTCCATTTTGTTGAACTGGGTGTCTCAGGTTTTCTGTCCTCCTCCAACTCCTTCTTCTTCCCCCTGGCAGTGAAGCTCTTGCTGATGGTCATCTTTTGTTCAGGTCAGTGGCCTCTCCTCCAGGTTCTCTCCTTCTTTTCAAGACAGTCCTTCCCCTCGGAAATATGGATTTGCAGAGGTGTTTCTCTATTGCTAATTGGATCAGCTGGGGCTGGAGGGTGCGCCTTGGAGCCAGGGTAGCTTTTGGGAAGCTTCTCACAAGGTGGCCCCGCACCCCCACCCAAACCAAACACACCATGCATTGTGTATGTCTCAAGGTAGTGACGTTTTGCTCCAACCGCAGAGTGGCTTAATCCACTAATTCAGGTAGAAGCCCATTACCCCTTTCTAAATGGTATCATAGCTAAGACTGCTGATTATTTCACTGTTTTTTTTCAGAAGCAATCAGCTTTTAACTCTTCTATGATTCTAAAATACTATCCTCGTACCAAACCTGTGAGCCATTCCTAGAGCAACCAAAGCTTCAGTCCTTGTTTTGTACAAGATCAGTACAAAATTTAGTAAAGAAAATTTAGTGTGGCTTCAGTGTAAAGTTTTAATATCTGAGGAAGTAATTTTGACCAGTTATTGTATTGCTTGGTGCTTAACTAGAAAATTAAAAGAGCAGATTAAGAGTTCTCTTTTGCTTAACTGGCACAGAACTGTTCAGCAATGTCTATGGACAAGATGCCTTCTGTTATGGGATGGTCACTGGGTGCAAATATTGCTCTTAAGGTTGTTAAGAGTGCAATTAATATCATATTTACTATATTTGAAGGAATAGTCCCTCATTTAAAATGCCTTCAGTTCAAGGTTACATAAAGCTAATGGCTGTGATTGTAGTTTTGCTCCCACTTTTGTATCCCCTGGATGTATTGTCACGCTGTTCCGTATTTGCACACTACGTTTTCAGTATGATGAGAAATTTGGTACACACTCTGGAATACTGCACAAGACTAGCAAACTGTTGTCATAAAAAATATACTCTGAAGGCAAATATGCAGATAATCACAAAATACTTGCTTTAAAGTTCTGCCTTGAGAAAGATCAGGAGCTCTAGCTGTTTTAGATGTGAAAAAAAACCCCTCTCACACTGGTTGCTGGTTACACCTCCCATTGAAGTGGTAGTACTGTTGACCCAGATAGGTTTTAGCTTTTTTCTTTTATTGTAGAGTACATCACTCCTGATGACTTCCTGCCATTTCAAAAATCCAGGAATAATAAAAATTGAAATGCTTTTTAAATAGGAAAACCCACAGTATTAATGGAAATGAAGAAAGAACGAGAAGCCAACAGTGGAAGCACCAAAGCAAGGAGATTGTGTTTAGTAAGGTGGCTAATTTTTTTTTTTTTTCCTTTCCCTTCCTTCTCTATGATTTGAAAGAAGTATGAAGTTGGCAGGGGTCAAATTCTGATCAGATACATGACATAGTACCGTAAGAGAGGGATTTAAAAAATTTTTTTTTTTAAAAAAAAGGAAAGGATATTTGTTGGCCTAGACATTTGAATCCCATTTTTAAATACTGGCAATGTTACATCTTGTTTAACATGAAAATTCTACAGTTCCCTGTAATTTCTGGAGAAATGCTTCAACTGTAAAGGGTGTTTCTTGCTTACTCTTTTTACACTGGCTGTGCTTGGAAAAGTTAAGCAGCCCTGATAAGAGAGTACTTTAGCACTGCTAGTTAAAACTTATCTAGTTAAAACTTATATTCTCATTCCCAATAAAATGTATCCCATTTTTGGCTTACTATTTTGAATGAAACAAAAATTCTCAAGCCTTCAAGACTGCATTTGTAAAATAATTTCAAATATAGGGTGTAGGCTTCCAACTCGCTCGTGGAAACTGGTTTGTTTAGAAGGATGTCAAAAACAATTAAATTTAAATTCTGTGTGGTTTTGTGTATTGGAGAATATTCTCTAGGATCTAGAGCTTTCTTTGGATTTTGTCGTGGTAATATGTGCTGCTTGAATGAGTTGATTAACACTGCTGGCAGTTCAAGTAGGAAGAAAAACCTGAGGAGAAATTATGTTCAAGTGGGTAGCCAGTTGCAATATGATACCAGTCTTTAAATTCCTAGAGCCAGATTAGTATGATCTGCTTTATTCTTACAAATGCAGGCCTTGGGGCTTTCTTCGTTGTCAAGTAAGTATGTTGAAGTCGCAGTTCACTGCGGAGCCATATGTGTTATGGATATTACAGACTTCTAGCTTGAACAAGGAGGGGAAAAAATGAGAAGTGTGAATATTTTTGTTTTCAGGCTAGCTTGATGCAAGCTTCTAATGTAGAGAGAGGCAATTTTGTACAGCATTTGGTGCTGTTAGATGAGAAACTCAAAAAATCTGCTTACATTCAGGAAGATTGGTACTTTCTTTCCCTCTTTGTGTTTCTAGGAACACCATAATTAAACAAGAAATCTTTCAAGCATTGCTGAAGCAATACTGCAAAATTGTTATACCTGTTTTCTTTGACGCTATACATGCCTCTTTCTGTAGCAAATTTGTGAATTAAACATGGCTCACTCTCCCCTTCTTACATGAGACCAGGACCGTTTTGAAAGCCATCAGTAAAGTGCATGCAAACAGAAGGGAAACCAGGAAAGAAACCATGAGTCAACTGAAAGGAATAATTTTCATGCTGGCAAGTTGAAATAGCTTTATTCAGGGACTATGTTTCTGGGTTTTTCTGGGATAATCAGCTACAAGTTGGACTCCATCATGTGGTTATAGATTTGTCTGGCCTAATGTATAATTTGAACTTGGTTTTATAATGATTTTTTGGGACTGGTTAGAGAGTCACTTCCAGCCTGGCTAAAGGTTTCCAGCACCTGGAGGCAGGTGCTTGAGTGTCTCAGAGTTCTTCTGAAACAGAAGCTCCAGCAAGTACAGGGCTGCCCTGGGACCAGGGGTTTGTGCTTTTGCCTGTGTTTCTGTGACCTTCCTGTTCAACGTGCTCCAAGGATGGTAACCAGCTTCCCTGTGAAGACTCTGGAAAAAACTGGGAAGACAGCGGCTGAAGCTTCTGACTTGTGAGCTGTGGAAGATGGTATTATTACTCATGGTAGTTTTAGGCTGTCATGGGATAGAGTTTGGGCTGAACTTTACATATAGGTTTAGTGCTCTGGAAAGGAGGTGGTTATGGTAATTGCATCTCCAAGCCTACTTAATTTATATGAATGGAATGTGGAAGTAAGTATTTTTTACTTCTCCTCATGCTTGAGTACATTTTGACTGTTGTCTAAATAACTTAAAAATGTTAATGACACATCTGGGTTAAGATGGCAAGCAGTTTTTCTTTTCCTGGTTTTTAGTGAGGTAAGGTTAGGAGTTGGTTCCTCGCCAGCTGACCTGAATTGACGCTTCCTCGGTGCCTTTCTTCTCACTTTCCTTGGCATGAACCTGCCTGTTCCTGGTTTGCCAGTTCAGCCTGATAATCCAGCAGGAAACTATTCCCTGAGGTGTCATGCAGGTGGAGGGGAGGGCCAGGAGCTGTGCTGTGCCTCAGGGAGGCAGCAGGGCCAGCGGTAATCCTGGGAGCATGGGGTTGAGCTCTGATCTCCCTGAGCTCAAGCTCCCTGGCTTTGTGTCTCAGGTGAGCATGAGTACTGGCACAAAGGGTGGGAGCTAAAGTCGATGTGGCCACTAGGTGAGGGTGATGAATGTCAAATTGTGCTCCTACATTTTCCCTTCATCTGTCCTTCCATTTACTGATAAGCCTTTCAATTTTTGCCCCATAAAATATAGCTGGGGAGCTTTTTAGGGCTTCAGAGTTAAGGCTGTGTGTATTGCTTTAGCTTGGGTTGACTGCCTGCTGTTGGTTATTAGCAAGGGTGAAATGCTCACTTCTTGTACGTGGGCTCCTGACAGTCACAGCTGCAGCTAAAAGGTTAGAAATCCTTCAGAATGCTCCATCTGCTTTCTGGGGGAAGGATGCCATTTATTTCATCCTGAAATTGTGCAGCGCTCGTTGCCACCAGTCCTAGATGCACGCCAGTTAAATTGTGCACTCCCATATTCAGCCGTATGCTGGCTTGACCAACCCAAATGCCAGTATCCTCTGTAAGCCTCCTCTATGAAAACATCCCCTAGCTGCTGTGCTATGTCTCCTTGTGGCCTCTTTGACACTTTATTAATATGTTTTCAACTGCTCAAAAGGGCTATAATGTTACCTTAAAGGGTTTTGCATGCTTTTAGTTGTGATGTTATTTTTCTCCTGTGATTTAAAGTGGTAAAAGGTCAGAATTGGTAATCAAATCTATGTCTCTCTCTGGACTCAACTTAAAATGTATGTGTCTCGTATTATAAAATACTTAGTAGTCAGGCTGTTTATAACTTTCCTTGGATAGCATGTGGAAACCTTTTTATAAACATAGGCACGCTATAGTTAGTATGGCAGCACGTTGGGTGCATTTTTCCTATTGCAATTTTTTTTTTCCCCAAAGTTGTCCTCCTTTCGTGTTAGGCAAATAGTGAGGCAATTTTATTTTATGGCTTCCATGTACCATTTGATGTAGATGCAAACCAGGTTGTAACTGTAACACTTTGAACAAGATCTATATTTGAATGAGTTAGGATTGTTCAGCCTGGAGAAGAGAAGGCTCTGGGGAGACCTGATAGCAGCCTTGCAGTACCTGAAAGGTACCTACAAGAAAGCTGGGGAAGAACTGTTCACAAGGGCATGTAGCAATAGGACAAGAGGTCATGGTTTTAAACTAGGAAAGGGTAGATTTAGGTTGGATATTAGGAAAAAATTCTTCAAGGGTGGTGGATCATTGGAACAGGTTGCCCAGAGAGGTAGTGGAGGCCCCGTCCCTGGAGATATTCAAGGTCAGGCTGGATGGGGCTCTGAGCAACCTGCTCTAGTAAAGGTGTCCCTGCTCCCTGCAGCGGTGTTGGACAAGATGACCTTTGAAGGTCCCTTCCAGCCCAATACATTCTATGAGTCTATGATTCTATTATTTTTCTTGGAGTGATTGTTGAGGGATAGTGTTATGTGATTAAAACCCCAGAACTTATTACCTGCACAGTATAGGAAGTGTGACCATCTCTAACTGTAGGAATTTTATCTGTGACATTGGTTTTTTTAAGGGGTTTGAAGCGGACAAGTGATACTAATTAAAGTAATCTTGATAGTCCTATTAACCCGAGTACATGGTTAGGGAATGCTTTATACAGCCTCTTTGTGTTACCAGCAGCAGTATTACCCATTAACATGTTACCACATTTCCATTTAGTAGAGCTGTGGGGTTTTTTATTGTTGCGTATTCTATTGATTTATTTTTTAAATAAGAAAGCTATTTGCCAGTGGCCACTGTGGCCTTCAGAGTTTACTTTGTAGGAAATTATCCAGGAAATAACTTGTGCCATATTCAGTACTGACCTTGGGAATGTAAATACATAAGTATCTGATTTTGACAGACTGTTCCTAGAAAACACTATTTTTTTAATCTATTTTTTTCCCTGACTTAATCACCTAAATTTTAGCATTGTATGTTCTTATGCCTAAGCTCAGAATCAGATTTTGTGGTTCAAGGACATTTAGAAAAGAATCTGTGTATAGAAACTTCCCAATGATCTCATTGCAAACAGGGAAGGTGGAGTTGAAGATATAGATTTGAAACTCTTTTCACTTTTTTGTTTTGTTTAAGTAGTGCTGACTGTATCTAGAACAAGCAGTAGAAAGATTTCATATTATCTTTCTGTATTGTGCAGGCAAACTAGAACCTGTAGTGCTGGCTTATTCTCATGGTTGAGTCATTAATCTTCAGTTTGCAGTTGTGGAAAATAAAGGGGTTCTCTGGGAAGAAATAAACAGAGCTTGGAGAGGTTGCTGTGCTTGTTGGGACAGTCTGGATTTTGGCTCTCTTCATAGGAGGGACAGGGAGCACTGTGACCTGTCTGAGGTGTTAATTGAGTTTGTTACAGTCTATTCCAGATAGGCAGTAGTATATTTATGTGATGTTAGAGATGGTTTTACCCATAATTGTCTAAAGACACAATGCTTGGTTGCTGTTTAGTCCTTGTAATATGCATGGAAGGTTAATTCAGAGTTAGTTAACTTGGTGTTAATTGGAACATTAATTGTTCTACCAGTCAGACTTCTAAGAAAATGGGATCTCTGATCTTTGACAATAGTTGCAAAGGGACTGCAAAGAACCCGAGGTCACTGTCTGATTAGATAGAGCAGCAAGCATTTAAATATGACATTCTTAACCAATTCTTTACTACAAAATTACTTCTAGAGGTACAATTTTAGACTGTCCTCATCTTGAATTTTGTTGAAAGGTCAAAGTTGGTTCTAGATCTTGTAAGAGTCAAGTCTTACAATATTGTCCACTGCTACTAAGTAAAGTATTATTTCAATGCTTCTGGGAGATTTCAGAATAGATGCCTGCATTTTCTCACCTTTCCCATTTAATTAATTTTTGTTGGTCATTAAATTTATGTAGATCCCTTTGTTCAAGTCATGGAAGGAGGACAAGACCAGCAGGATTTACTTAATATATTTATAATGTTCCCATGGCCATCAATATAATAGCCGAGTGCTTTATGAAAACTGTGAAATTTGGATTTATAACTTCTTTGTTTTTAAATAAGGTTTGTGAGATTTAATACCTTCTCTCAGAGAATGTCTGCAAATGAGTAGCAGAATGCATGACAGAAAAAAAGAAACATCGTTGATCACACTTTACATTACACAAATGCATTTTGTAATCTCACAAATGCAAAGTGTCTGTGTTGGAGGTAATAGAAAACATGAAATTTCAGGTGCTTACAAGCTGTGGTTACAAACAAACTGGAATTGAGAGGAATGGCATTTTATCTTTTTTGAAAAGTAGTCACTCTAAAAATACCTAATTCTGATTAACGGGCTGGTACGGTGCTTCATCGCAGGTAGAGTCATTCTCTCTTTTGGGTCTGCAGTGGGAAAACCTCTAACTGGGAGCAGTGAAGTGCTTCCTCCTCACTGACTGCTACACTTTATCTATGGAAGAAACTCTTTGAGAACGTGCTCTTTATATTCCTCTTGATTTTTTGTATCTTCTAACTCATACATTTGACTTCTGTTCTTGCAGATAATGGAGTAGAGTTTTCAAGTTACCAGATTTCATAATTTCTGTGCATTAGCACAAAGTCTGAGGACTTCTACTATGAGTGGTGATGACAGCAAAACCAAAGAGCAAACCTGAACTATGTTACTCCTAGGTTTTCGCACAGGTTGAAACTTGTAACTTGTTTAAACTTTTGAATGTTTCTAACAAAGCAATTTGTGAGGGAATTTGTATGCATGCTGTTTGTTGTTTGTGTAAATGTTGTTTGTGTAAATGTGAATGGCTCTTTCCTACACACAAAAAAAAGTAATTCCTCTTCTCTAAAATGCTTATAATTGGAGACACAAGGCAAGCTTAAGTAGCTTAAATCAAGGAAGTAAAAGTATGAACAGGAAAAAAAGGTATAATCTGCATCTGAGTTGAGAGGTGAAATTCCTGATTTCATTTTCAGATTTTAAAAGGTTTTTTAAATCAAAGCTTAGTAGAAAACCTCTACCTGCCTATTACAAGTAGCAATTTTTATAGGAAAAAGGAAAGCTGGACATACAGCAGGCTGTGAGCCCATAATTTATGATCCAATGCACAAGCACCTGTGAATGGAATAACATAAGTTAGTAGAGGAGGTGAAAGTGCCATTTTTCATAGAGGTTGAATCTACAGGACGGCATTAACTTTGTAAACATTTTAGTGAAGGTCAGTGTTAGCAAAGCAGTCATGTATAAGGAATAGCATATTTTTTTGATCAACACTCAAAGTGAGGTTTAACTTCTATATGTATTCACTTATTACTTGCTGGTGTTTCTTCCACTCCCTCCTGGTCCTTCACCCCCCACAAGCATTCCAAAGATAGCCCAGAAATACTCTTGGGTAAAATCATCTTGAAGGCTCTGGAGCGCTTGTTGTAAGGAAGAGATTAGATTTGTTTGGACAGGAACGTAGAGTTGAGTTGCTCATAGTGTGGTGTCACGCAAGTGCATGTAAATTGTTCTAACAAACAAAGCTGGTCACGTTTTATTTTACATGTGATGCTGCTAGAAAATCTGTTCCTATAAGCAGTCTGTATGAGAGAGCCTTAGACAATTTCAGATGCTCGTAAGCCATGTTTATAAATTCCAAAAATGTTGTGTTTTTTGTTAGTTTGGTTTTTTTTTTTTTTTTACAGTTGGGATTTTTTTTTTTAAAGGAAAAAAGTTCTTCTTTATAATAATTATTATTATATGTACACTAATTATAAATATAACATGTACTTGAAATGTAAGGACAAAAAAAAAGGCTTTGCCAGATGTTTAGTGCGATTTCACAACTCTTGCACATGTGAATTTTATCTTCTTTCTGTTGACATAAAATCTTGTCTTAAGTATAATTAGGTACAACCAAAAGGAATATATCAGAAAAAATATGTTCTTGGTTTTTGTACTTAGTGCATACAATTTCATGTGTTAATTTTCTGACTCTGAACTTTCCTTTCTCTTGGAATTTCAAGCTTCATATATGCAGCAGTTTTCTTTAAAGCTGTGCCTGACTTGTTTGCAGAAGTACATCCCTTTTGTCAGTAATCAGTGATGAAGTGCAAGTAAGTAAAATGATTAAAAAGCATTGGGGAGGAAGCCTTGCGATGAATACTTTGATTCTCCCCACCTTGCACAAAAGCACCTTTTTCTTTCCTAGCTCTTTGGGCCTGAAGGGATTTCTGGTGTTCCAGGTTGTCTTTTTCCAGCTAGCTGGGACACATCTGAATAGTGGATGAGGGGAAGACATTACCTGCACTTTCTGCCAGATGAGCTCATGTAGCCGTGAAGTTGATGGAAAGCTGTAGAGGTTGTCAGTGTATGGTACCTTCTTCTGGTAGCACAACCCACGAAGACCCTGTTTGTGGGAAGAGTCAGCAGATGGGTAAATGTCCAGGGCTTTTGGGCTTTCCATGGAGTAGGAATTTTGTAGGTACTTGATGGTTTCTCTTTGGACACGGATGAAGCTGCTTTATTGTTTCCCATTTCAATAAAAACTAATAACAGTCTGGGGGAGACTCTTGTGATCTTAGGCTTTGTCTCTTCACCATGCTGTTGGGGATCAGTTGTCCTGAGCTTGTCTGACTCCAGACTCTCAGTCTCTTAGTGTCATAGGATGGTCTGGGTTGGAAGGAACCTTTAAAGGTCATCTAGTCCAGCCCCCCTGCAGTGAGCAGGGACAGCTTCAACTAGATCAGGTTGCTCAGAGCCCCATCCAGCCTGACACTGAACGTTTCCAGGGATGTGGCTTCTACCACCTCTCTGGGCAAACGGTTCCAGTGTCTCATGAACCTCATCACAAAACATTTCTTCCTTATATCTAGTGTAAATCTACCCTCTTTTAGTTTTAAACCATTACCCCTTGTCCTATCACTACCTGCCCTTGTAAAAAGCCCCTCCCCAGCTTCCCTGTAGCCCCTTCAGGTACTGGAAGGCCGCTATAAGATCTCCCTGGAGCCTTCTCTTCTCCAGGCTGAACAGCCCCAACTCAGCCTGTCCTCATAGGAGAGGTGCTCCAGCCCGCCGATGATTTTTGTGGTCTCCTCTGGACCCGCTCCAACAGGTCCAGATCGTCACCATGACAGCATCCCCTCCTGCTTTGATCACACCGCCCTTCTTCTTTTGTGGGGGAAGCAAAAGAAGCTTTAAAAAAATAACGTTCAAACTTCCTCAGATATTGGCGCTTTTTTTTTTTGGGGGGTGGGGGGAAAGGGGGTGGTCGGAGGAGGGGAGGGTGTTGGTTTTCTTCCTTTCGTTTGGTTTTGTTTTCCCTGCTATTGAGTTTCTCTAAGGACCACCCTTAATGCCCGTGCCCCTCTCTCTACCCGCCCCCTCCCCGGGGAGCAGCTTCCCGCGCCGTTGCGCTTTCAGCGACCTGGCGGCGGCCAGCAGGTGGCGCTAAAGAACACGCGCGGGCCCGTGCCTCGGGGTGGGTGTGCGGTCACGCGCCTCCGCTCCCGCAAAATGGCGAAAAAGTGAGGTTTTGGTTTGTTTTGATTTGTTTTTGTTCTGAGATTTTACCAACCCAAATCGGGGAGAAGAGGGGTGATGCGTTAGCGATGTACCACTAGCAAATTTTTAATCAGTGTGTTCATTCAGAGCTGGCGTGCGGCACGGACAGGCAGTGGCCGAGCTATTTGGGTTGTGCAAACTCTTCTAAATTCCTTACCTGTCACCTGCGAAATGAGAATCTCCTGGCTTTCATTTTACCAGCCGTCCTCTCCTCCCAAAGGTTTATAGAAATTCATAACTTTGCAGTGTGAAGCTGGAGAAACCTTAAAAACTAAGGAAAGCGGATGCAGCTGGAATGGTCGTGAATTTCCACGTGGAAATGTATCAGTGAAACATCTCCTCCCCTCCCACTCCCATCTTCATGTTATCATGAAAATGTAAATTTTATTTGACCAATTTACAAGCCTCTGCAGGTAATTTCCACTGTGTGAGTCCTGGTTCTTGCACTCCACATTGCCCAAGCCCACAGTGTGCCTGGCAAGGGCCATCTTGTGTATAATCTGACCAGCCAAGGTTGACATCACTCCATCAGGAATCAAAGGTGTGTCTGGCTGGTGGCAAGGGCTGCTTATCAAAATGTGCCCGATACAGGTAGAAGAGAACATCAGACTGTCCTGCCTGCTGTTAAATTTGAATTCTGCTGTCAGTCTGGGGATGAGCACGAAGAAAGAGATATTCATGGTGTAGGACTGAAAAGACACCCACAGCCTTTGCAAGGGCCGGTGCCTTGGGTGTGCACCTGCACCTCCAAAACCTGGGGGAGGCTGGAGCTGACCTTCTCTGCCTTTGATGGGTGAATTGCAAGGGGATTCCCTCTGGCTGTCCTGATACTTTTTAATTATCTTAATTCTTAGATATTGGGACCATGTACACTAATTTTTAAAAAGTTTTGCATATTAAATGATATGATTCAGTCATTTATAATCACTTCAAGAAACAGTTCGTACGAACAGTAACTTCAGTGCTAACTTGCGTAGAAGTGTTAGTTGTATATTTTGAGCAGTATGTCTGCTTGACTCCTGGGACTTTGGAAATAGTTTCCTATTCAAAGTCATAATTAGAAGAACTCATTATTTAATAATTTTAATGTTGTATGTTTTCTGTCATCTGTACCTAGTGTTGAATCACTTATCTACAGAAGAGCAAAGCAGTTCAGTTTTTGCAGTTCCCCTTTCCTGCCTCTTTCCCTCCATTTTGAAGTTCTGAAATGCTCTAAAAGGCTCTTCTGGAAAATCAATTTGCTATTTGTGTTGGTTTAATGCTTAACACTTGCTGTGTGTCCTTTGTACCGGCAGCTGTGGAATGCTCTGCTGCAGCTGAATTTGTGTGTTTTCTGACATGCTAAATACAGCGAGGGACTGCCTTACGAGAGGAAGGGATTTACGTTTATTTTTGGTATTTAAATTTTTTTCAAAGAATAACACTTCATGAGTAACATTTCCATAGTTCTGTGCACAGATGTTTTATGCAGTCTTGTACCACTTTTCCTATGTTGTAATTTGATAATTTTATATTCCACTTAGTAAACTTGCAACCATTTTAGAACAATTTTAAAGCAGAAGTGCTACTGCGTTTGTATTGCTACCTGCCTTCTGTGTTACAGGGGAAACTTGAGGTAGGAAGGAATAGAAGTTGAAGTGTGCTAGGTATTGTAAAAGTTAAGCAACATAGTTTATTTTCTTGAGCGCTTTTGTTATTCGCTTGCCACACTGTAGGGAAAATGAGTTATCCTGAAAACTTGCTAATTAATACTTCTATACTTTGTATGGTATAGCAGTGCTGACAGGCCTCTTCATGAACTTTCTGCTTCTCTAGTATATATTTTCAGGAGAGTTCCTTGTGTAGAATCTGCCTTTTCAAAATAAATAAAGGTAGCTAGCTTGGGGAGGTGTTAGGAATATTGCGTGGCTATCATGAGCTGCAGTTGCTATTTGGCCAAAAATATCTTGTGACTTTTTTAGGGGGATTTTTTTTTCCTATTAAATTTGTGTAGAAAGCAGGAAAATAATTAGCATGTGGGGTGGTTTTTACTTTTGGTTGTTTGTTTTTTTTAAAATTGTAATTTAAAAAATTCTCTCTCAGCAGCTTCCAGTTATGAATCTTGCTGATGATTTCACAAAGACCATCTATAACTTTGAAATAGGTACTGTCCTTTTGAAAATTGTACAAGGAGTGATGATAAGTTAAGAGACAACAGGAGAAGGAAACCCTGTAGCTGTTGGCATGTATCTTGGGACTAGCTGAGTATGTAGCTGGGAGGGACTAATGCCTAGCAGCAAGACTTCGAAGAATATTGAGAGATGTTAATTTAATTTAAGTTGGAATTTAATTTGGCAGTTGATAAGGGACATTTGCAGTGTGTTGTTTCCTTTAAGAAATTTAGTGAAATTGCTAAAAATGGGAGACAGGCATTTAAGCCACTGCAAAGAATTCTGTGGGTTAGAGATGGTCTCCTGAAAGCTCCTAGGCCAGATGAAGCTTGGAGAGTAGAAGCAAAGACCATGAAGGCAAAACTAACTGGCCATAGAGGAGTTTTACCAGTAAAGTAAGTTTTGAGCTGAGGGCTATTATCAGTGGCTGATAACAAAAAGGAAGTGTATGTATTTGACACATGAGTGGAAAATTTCTGAAAACTCCTGTGTAAGTGGTGAGGAGGAAAATGTACCATAGACATTGGTTGGTTTCAGCACTGGCTGCTGTAATAGAAATGAGCAATTTGTGAAACTTTTTGTTTTGTTTTGTTTTTTTCTCCTTGATGCTAGTGGTGACTGACGTTTCCAGGGGTTGGGAGTGTATTTCATCCAGCACGTGCAAGAGGTTCTGGGGTATAAATAGAAGAACAAATGCGTGGTGTTGAGACACAGAGCTGCTTGCTAATAAGGGCAAGCTTGGATTTTGAACGACCACTTTTGTGACCTCTGATGTGCCTGTGGGGAGACACTACACACTGGTGCAGTGTTCTGAACTAATCAGGTCTGTGCAATAATACCTCTAAAGCGTTACAGTGTTGGAGTGAACCTGCCAGGACGTTTCAGTCCACAAATGCCTTGTCAGCATTGTCTAGTGGAGCCCTGGTGCTAGGAGAAAAACAGGTTTTAGTAGAGAGCAATTGTAATACAGTTAACGAGGAGGGTGCAGCTTAAACTCAGACCTTGAGGGTAGAGTCCACTGTCAAAGCATTTTCAAAGTCTGACAGACGATATGAGATAAAAAGATATCCTATTGATAGAGGCTTTCATAGCAGTTAATCAAAGGAGGTAGTTACTATGGAGAACAGCTGCTTATATAGAATGCTTTCAAAGACAAATGAAGAGGTCAAACTGTGCGATGAAGGGTGGTGCTGCGCTACCCTTTGAGCTAGAGAGGTGGTTCTTTGACATGTTATTAACAGTCCTTCTGGGGTCAGATAGTGAAGGAAAAGTGTTAAATCAAAGATGGCCTAGCTTGGCAATATTCATCATACTCACATGCCATTGCGTTTGGAGACTTGGATGTATACTGGCTGTGGACTGATATCTAGGTAGATTTGCCCTGAAGACATACTCCATAAATTGCAAGGAACAAAATATTTAGCAGATTTTTGTTTACTCTGTTTTGCAATATCCTCAGAAGTGTTTTGATAGTATGGGGGGAGGAGTAAATAAAAAATTCAGGTTATCTTTGTGCGTTCTATGACTTCATTTTTTAGCTTGAGGTTGGTTTTTTTTGTGTGTGTGTGTGATTTTTTTTTTTAATAGGTTTTATGGTAGGTCATGCCTTCTGCTTCCTATAAACTGAGTTGCTGTAGTCTCTTCTCATTATTAGTGAGATGAGTCTCAGTCTTACAGTGGAATATGAGAAAGCTTTGTTTCCCATAAACTTGGAGAAAGTATGTAGTTAGTGGATTCACAAAGCTGTATGTTTCAAAATCTGGCAGCAAAGCAAGTGACTTTGAGGAGAGGAACACTGAAAGATGTTTAACCCTGGGGGAAGACTTCATGCCAGCATTTGCCATGTTTCTGCTACTCCACTCGTAGTCATCAGTGCTGTCTTCAAGACTGCTGAAAATGTGTTGCATAGATTTTAGTGAGACAGTAAATTAAATGGGGCAGAGTTATACCTGGAATCAGTTGTGGCAGCCCTGTAGCCCTATTCCCTATCTCTAGAAAATGAAGTTTACAGTAGTTGTAGAGCACTATTTTCTTGTGGTCCCTGAAGCCAAGAAGAAGGCCTTGTCAGCCCCAAAGGAATCATAGTTCAGTGTTATGTTTGTAAGTGAAATGTGCTTACAGATCTTTTTAACTGTAGGAATTCTGCTGTGTGAAAATAACGAGAAACAGTAATTTGTGACGGTGTCTGGTGATATCGATCAGAGGAGTAATAAACTGGCACCTTTGAGGAGAAAGGCCCAGAGCAGGATGGTGCAGTGCAGACCTAGAAGAGTTACCCTTAGTATGTTTGGTGGCAGCGTGTCCACCTGTCACTTCAACTACTCCCGCAGTGGAAAAAAAGTTGTTCACTATTTTTAAGACAATATTTGCAACATATCTACAAATTTATTGCAACTATGATGACTCTAGGTTTAAGCCTTGGCTACTTAAAGCTGACTTGCATTTTTGGGTTACCTACATATTATTTGCCCAATGTATGGAGAACACTATACATTTAGGTTTACAATGCTGTCAGGCAAATTACTCTATATTTGTGGTTGGTCATATTGCATTCTTCTGTGGTTGGGGCAGTGTCTGCGTTGGTGGAGTGTCCTGTTTAGCTGATCCTCTTAAAAGGAGAAGAAATTAATGGAATTGGGAGGGAAATGGTAGTTGCCTTCAGATAAAGCTTGCTGTAGTTCAGTTAGAAGAATTTCTTTCAAATGCTTGTTGCATGTAGCAGAACATGTAAGCAGACTGGATTACTGGGCCCATTTCGACTGTGGCTGATAGTATGCCTAAGTGTAAAAATGAATTCTTGAAATTCCTCTGCTAGTCACTGTGAAAATATGAAAAAATGCAGTGCTTAGTAGCCAAGCAACATAAAAGTTGACATCCTGTTATTTGTACTTTGATCTATTATATAAACCAGTTGATTGTAATAGGAAATGAAGTAGTCTTTTAAGACTTAATCCCAGAGAGACTATACATGTTCCAAAGCCAATCTTTAAGGATTGTCAGCAATATTTGTTTTTGTCACCTGATAGAGGAAGCAATGTAGTGAAATAGCTGAAAAGGGTATATCTTTTCTGTGGTCAATTATACCTCAGACCATGGAAATACCAAAAGATTTGTGTTAGTGTTACTACTCTTTATGTAAAGGGTGTGCGATCTACTTTAATTTTTAAAATATGGTGAGCCTAAAATTTTTTGAACTTGGACCAAGAATCATGAGTAGTTGACAATGTAATGCTTAGGAATACTTTCCTGTCTACAAATTAATGGAAAACAGAAGTGACTGTTTTCAGTAAAAAAAAATATCACCTACTGCACCATACAGCAAAACATGCTATAGAGTAGCAAACACTTGATTGTGAATTACAGTAGATGGTTGCTTTTGTCAGTCTTGAGTGTATGGAAATATTGAGATGTACTCCAATAATCTGTATATACCATGCAATTAAAAGGCTCTTATTGCTCTTATTAAGTCCAGGTACTAGTTACTTTTGTACTTAATAGGAGACTCTTCCAGTTAAGGCTTTTAACCATCTTTTTAAAAAAATAATGAAATTGAAATAATGGTGTGTTGGATTTGTGTGGGGTGGGGGGGGGAAGGGGGGAGGAGGAGGTGGCCGTTTTTGGTAGTGGGGGAAGGGGCCACCTTATGAGAAGCGACCCCCCCCGCCCAGGCTGAGCCAATTAGCAGTAGAGAAACGCCTCTGTGAATCCATATTTGTGAGGGAAAGGACTGCCTTTAAAAGAAGAAGGTGAGATCAACCTGGAGGAGAGGCCATTGACCTGAACAAAAGATGATCATCAGCCTAAAAAAAGAGAGAGGTTCCAGGGTGAAGGAGGAGGAGGGGGAGGACAGAGGACCTTAGACACCCAGTTCAACACTAACGGAGTTGGAGAAGGCAAGGAGGTCCCCTGCAGCCCATGGAGGTTCAGTGACGGAGCACATACCCATGTGTAGGCCATGGAGGACTCCATGCTGGAGCAGAAAAGCCGAGCCCAAGAGCAAGTGTGACTGAATTGAGACCCCAAGAGTCGCTCGATACCAGAGCGGAGGTGACTATATGTGCTGGACCCAAGGTCTGTCTGCAGCCTGTGCATGTCCCTGTGCTGGAGCCAGGAGCTGAGCCTGAAGAGGTCCATGACTCCATGGGAAGCTCGCTTTGGAACATCTTGTTCCTGGTCTTGCATGCCATGAAGAGCAGCAGAGGTGAACTGACTGCAACCCCCAGTCCCTGCCCCCTGTGCCGCTGGTGTGGTGGGGTGAGGAGGTAGAGAAATCGGGAGCAAAGTGATTTGAGCCCAGGAAGAAGGGAGGGGTGGGGGTAAAAATGTTGTAAGATGTGGTTGTTATGTCTCATTGTGCTACTTGAATGAATGGCAACAAATTAAATTGATTTTTCTTCCCCAAGTTGAGTCTGTTTTGCCCATGATCATAACTGGTGAGTGAGTCCCAGTCCTTCATCCTAATCTGTGACCATTTGTTGTGACTCCCATCCTATCTCACCGGTTTGGGGGGTTGAGTGCAGTACCACATGGTCCCACTGTAGGCCAAACCACCACAAATGGGTAGAAAAATTGATTGACCAAATACTGCATTTTATTATTATGGTGCACTAATGTTACTGAGTCTTATGTGATCGCTTTAATATTTGTGTAGTGCAACATCATGTACAAAGATTTGCTGCTTGTGTTACTTGAGAGGTGAAACAGATGATTAAATCACAAATGTAACTGTGGTGTCATGCTATGTATTCAAGGTAAAACAGTAAGAGGGAAGAAGGCTCATCAGTAAATGAAAAAAAACGTTTTTTATATGACTGGTCTCATTGTTTGATTCCAGTAAAAATACCCAAAAAACCTACTGTGACCTTATTCAGTCACTTCCTCTGAACAATTTTTTTATTAAATGCATTATTGAAGAGCTGAAGTCTGATATACCTCTAGATCTGGATTTTTAGAGTGATATTTGACTCACTAAAAAGTTAATGCAATTGTCTTGTCTTGAGAAAATACCTTTGTGTTGTATATTCAAATAGTAGTTCTTTTAATTTGTCATGTCCTTTTCTACCTTACATATTAATGTAAATACATTGGAACAGATTGCAGCAATTACCCATAGATTAAGACTTGGCTTAAAATTGTTTATTTAAATTGCACCTCTGAAGGATTTGGTTTTTTTTTTAATCTTTAAAACAAACAAAAACATCCTGAACCCAAGCCCTGTATGAATTGAAGTGCATCAACATTTAGGTTTATCACTGTAGACTGTACATCTTGATCGTCCTCAGATATGTAGATAGTAAGCTAGGAAAAGTTTCCTTGGTACCTCCATTTAGAAAAGAGACCTTTCCCCCTCTCCATGATTAACCCTCCCCCCTTCACTCCCTAATTGGTCTTCTAGCCATTATGTTAACATGTAAAATTAATCATTATATGCAGATTTGCAGAGAGCATTCTGCCTGTCCTGAAGCAGTGGACATTCTTCACTTGGAAAGAAGTGAAGGTGGAATTCCCCTTCCACCTGGAAAGAAATAAACTTTCAGATTCAAGTTCAAGTTTTATATTCAAATCAACTTCAGACTGGGTTGAAGTTTTTAATTGTTCACTCTCAGTTTTATTTAATTGTGTTAATCAAGGAATAGCTAGAGAATAGCTATTACATTATCCTAATGGCTGCTTTTTAATAGCTAAGGGATAACACAGCAGTTAGCTCACTGATTTTTTTTTTTTCCATTTTTTTTTGTTGTCAAATTGTGTCTTTTTTTCTTTGCTTCTCTTGCGCTGTGTATGGCTATTCCCACTAACTGAAGTTGCTAACGGAGAGAGAGTAAAGCATTTCCTACCATTTATTCACAGCAATGGTGTAGTGATGTATTTGTTTTATGCAAAATGCTTCTAGCTATGTTTAACTTTCCTCTATTTTTAGTGATAATGTTTAGAGCTTTCTAAATAAGTCTAGAACCAAATTTCTTCCTCCAACATTGTATAACTGAACCCTTGAAAATTAGCAGAATGTTTTCCAATAGAAATGAAATACCCATGGCGATTGCCTGAGTGTGTAGATATATTTACCTCCCTCTAACTACAAAAGATTAGATATAGGTCAAAAATGTGCTTATATATACCATGTCCCTGGTTCATGTGCCTGTTAAAAAATGGAGAAAGTGTAAACTGAGAAATGCTGTTGATTGTCCTCTTGAATACTGAGTTTTCTCTTTGTATTTCTTAGTCTTTTGTTAGCTTGTTGGTTAGTGACTCAGATTCCCTTTCTCTGCTCAAGCTAAAAGTTTAGGAGCTTGAAAAATAATCTTTCAGTATGTCATTAATGGGCTTGTCCTTCCTATGGATGCTCTAAAAATGCATTTTTAAAATTAATGTAACCTTTAATACAGCATCTCTGCTGTTGAGCTGATTGTTCAGCAAGAGTTAGGAAACTGGTGCAGTTAAGCCTTTTGATACTTGGCTTATCTGAGCAAGGAAGTTGTCTGATTCCGTTTGTAAAATAACTTTGACTAAAGGTAGCCTTTGGGAGAAAGGTTAAAAGTTCTTTTGCATTAGGAGATGTTGCGCCCTTCCACACAGATGTAATGTTTGCTGGAAGTGATTAATATTTGCTTTTGGTGGAATCCTCAGCTAGGCTGAAGTCCTCTCGTTCTCATGGTGGATTAAGAAAGAGCCGGGAAGACTAGTCTGGCTGCTGCTTATCACAGTTGGGTGAATACAATCTCCAGCTGTTAGTTCCCCCTTCTGACTCTAAAATCCTCTGGTTTTACCTGACTGCTTTTGCACTAAACCTGTGAACTATAGATTAAAAAAAAATCTGGCATAGGGAGCACTTGCATTATTTTTTGTTGTTGTTCTTGTGCTATAGATTATGAAATGAGATTTAAGTGATTTTATTAGAGTTAGGTGAGGGCCAGTGATGAAGGTAGGATGGGCTGTCTACGATCCAAGTGTAGAGTTATGTAGAGACAGGTACTGTGTATTGCTGCCAGAAGGGGAGGGTTTTGACTTTTGTCCTGCTCATTCTCTGATGCCAGTGGAAGGATGAGTGTCTGAGGACATGGCCACCTTTTCAGGAACAATACCTGTTTTTGCTCATTGGCTTCACCAGAACTAAAGTGTGAGTTTTATAAGGCAGCTTTAGTAAAGTTTTTGACAGGCTTCATTGCTTGTCAGTGCTGTCTTCCTTTTATTCAAATCTGACAACTAATGCCTTAGAAGATATGCTGGCAGATCACCTAATTGAGAGTTTTTTATTTGCTTGGTTAGAAACATTTGCTGAAATAGGATATGCTTGACAGATTGGTTGCAGACCTCCTAGAGAGAGAGATACCATTATCAGTGGTGTAAATGCCAAGTTATGAGTGTATAGGAGAGTTGTAAGAACTGATAGATATTCATCACTTCTCAGATTAAGAAGGATTTAAGCCATGATCTCAGTTAGAAACTAAAAAAGGAGATATTGGCACTTTTCTGATGACATGGACAGTTTAATTATTCAGATCTGTAGTCATTGTTAAGTTTAACCTGTGTTATTGGATGAGTGAGTATTTCAAACTGGGAATCAGTCTGCGAGCACACAAAATATTGTCTACATTTATCTGATTGCCTTTCAGTTTGATGACTTCAGGAAATTGGGGAACTGTGTGAGGAATAAGACAAATGTTCTAGGAAAACACTTTTGGGGGCAGAACCTCCTGTTTGTGTAGACTGCAGTTATTTTGCTTTTACCTCATGGTTTCAAAGTAGAATTGATATGTGATGCTTAGCTTGGCAGCCAATTATTTGCTCTCATGGGATTGCTAAGTAAAATTGACTAATTATTAATGAGGTTACTTATTCTTGCCTGTACTTTACAGTAATAACTATTGCAAGAGGTTTGGGACATTTAATTCTTGTAACAAATATAGATAAGTAGGAAGATACTTGCCCTCTTGCTTTGGATGTTGTCAGACTCTTCAGAAACTAGTTTTTCAGTAATCATGAGACCAGGGTATAGAAAGCTACTTCATATAAATTTGAGACTTTTCAGTACAGAAAAGCAACTAGACAAAACTGTTGTGAATTTCTGTGAAATTTGCTTACAGTAATTTTTTCATGAAAACTTTATTTCTATGATACAGATAATGGGATATTGGGCTTTTGACTTTGAGATCACAACTGCTTATGTGGTCCTGGTTCAGTAGTCCAGAAGTCATTAACACATGATGTGGAAAATGAGATAATGCAAAACGCTGGAATGGTTAATCCAGATTTATGTTTAATTGCAGAAGAATGAAAGAACAAATACACAAAGAGGCTGAATCATCCTCTTGGTTTTGTAAGCAGCTTCTTCCCAGAAGCTGTATTAGCCTGATGACACATGGAGCTTTCATCTCAAGAGTTCCCATGTTGGTTTAATTTTTAAGGAATAAATGAATGAATCTCACTGTCACTCTCACAACTAGGAATATTAAATTATAATTAAAAATGCTGCTTTCATAAACAAAACCATTTGGGTGCTAGTGCATAATGTGGTGTCCAACCTTATAATAACTTATTTAATTGTAGATCAAACCCGTATTGTTCAAATACATATTAGGTTTTTCATATACCACCTACTAGGAACTACTGAAAACTGGTAGTTTTCCTGTTTTTTTCCTTGCAAGTCTAGGAGGAGGAAACAATTAATGATCCTGTGCTGTCAAAAAGTTCAAGACAGAATGCAGTTATGAAACAGTCTTCTGTGTAGATATTTAGAGAGTGAAGAGGAGCTAGTGTTGACTCACAGATAGCATAATTAACTCACACATAGCATAATTTCCCTTTCTTTTTTCATTCCCCTAGGCCTCACAAAATTGTTTTGTATCTTGAAACATGTTTAATGGAGCTATTAAAAAGTAATATGTTTAGGAGCTGCACTGGTATCATGGGATACCACCAATGAACCAAAATCACTGAGATCAGAGTCTATTTCTAAAAATAGAAAAACAACTTACTTGCAAGAGCATCAATTTTATTCTTTTTTTTATTGAGATGATTTAACATACAGAAGATCTTATTGGCATAAAATGTCAGTTTGAGACTTTGTGGATAAATTTAGGCTCCTAAAATCAGTGTTTTTCAAATTTTAAAGTTATCTGGCTGTCACTGCTGAAGCAATACTTTGGCCAGAAAAAAGGTTATTAGAAGAGGTTAGACCTCATAAACTGTGAAGATAGTACTAGATAATGTTATTCATTATGGTGTCATTTTGGAAGAGGAAAAGATCAATTCAGGTAGAAATTCAGAATGTTTACATGCTTGTTTAAAAAAAAAAATAAAAATTAATGTGGGATGAGGTGATTGTGCCTTGACGCTGCATTTAGCGTTTCACTGTTCTTCTAGCAATTGCTGAATACAGGTGGGGTCAGTTCTGTGCAGTGTCCAATCTGTTTAAAGAGACACGGTGCTTTCTGTTTCAGAGAGTTCTTATTGTTCTGACTGAGTTTGCTTTCAGTATTTAGGCATCAGGGAAGTGTAACTCAGCAGGGTTTTTACTGGGTAGACCTGAATAAAATAAAAGTGTGAGGCTTTCTACCCATCTTTTGTGGTCTGAAGGGCTGAGAGGCGCTGTAATGGGAGAGAGCAGCATCTGCCATGCACTGTGTTCTGCATATTTTTGGTAACTCTTATTGTGGATTAGAACAACTTGGGTTCTGCTACACTTTCCTCAGCTAAAAAGAAAATTAATAGGAAATTAAGTTGGTTTTTTTTTTTTTTTTCTCTCCCTCCTTCTTAACAGCACTTTGTTTCCAACTTCCCTGTTTAGCTCAAGGTATAGGTATTTGAACAAGTTGTCACAGGATAAGGTAGGGCATGAACTTCAAGCATGCCAGTGACTATAGCAACTCTGCGCTCTGTGTATGCTGTGGCGCATGTGGAAAGGACCTAGTGCTTAAGTTACTTTGAAACAGGATTCAATGGATAGTCAAGAAAGCAGCAACAGAAGCACTAGGAACTATTTTCTTCCTTCTAACGTAACACAAAGTTGAAGAGGAGCTACTGAGCAGCAGCAGCAAGAGATGAGGGGAAGGCCTGGGACTGTACTTGCTGTGCCTGATTCTACCTAGGAGTAGTAGCAGTAGCCCTGTTTATTTCTGCTGTGAAATGGAGATTATTTGAAAACATGGGTTTAAAAAACAGTTGGACACTTCCATAATCAAATATAAAATAGTATTGCCTTGTGGTCTACAAAACAAATTATTTGGGAAGGAGGTTGGTGAGACAAAAACTAATCTGGATAAAGTATCTTTAAAAGTTATTTGGCATGCATTGAAAGTCTGAGGAGAAAAATAATATAAAATCATAGAATGGTTTGGGCTGAAAGGGACCTTAAAGATCAGCCAGTTCCAACCCCCCTGCTATGAGCAGGGACACCTTCCACTAGACCAGGTTGCTCAAAGCCTCATCCAGCCTGGCCTTAAACACTTCCAGGGAGGGGGCATCCACAGCTTCTCTGGGCAACCTGTTCCAGTGTCTCACCACCCTCACAGGAAAGAATTTCTTCCTAATATCTAATCTAAACCTCCCCTCTTTCAGCTTAAATCCATTTCCCCTTGTCCTGTCATTAACTGCCCTTGTGAAAAGTCCCTCCCCAGCTTCCCTGTAGCCCCTTCAGGTACTGGAAGGCCGCTATAAGATCTCCCTGGAGCCTTCTATTCTCCAGGCTGAACAGCCCCAACTCTCTCAGCCTGTCCTCATAGGAGAAGTGCTCCAGCCCTTGGATCATCCTCATGGCCATCCTCTGGACTTGTTCCAACTGATCCATGTCTCTCTTGTGTTGGGGGCTCCAAAACTGGATGCAGTACTCCAAGTGGGGCCTTACGAGAGCAGAGTAGAGGGGGAGAATCACCTCCTTCGACCTGTGCAAGGTGTTTGACGCTGTCCCACATGGCATTCTTGTCTCCAAATTGGAAACGTGGATTTGATGGATGGACCACTCGGTGGATGAGGAACTGGCTGGATGGTCACACTCAAAGAGTTGTGGTCAACAGCTCAAAGTCTGAGTGGAAACCAGTGACAAGTGGTGTCCCTCAAGGTTCAGTATTGGGACTGGTGCTCTTTAACATCTTTGTCAGTGACATGGACAGGGGGATTGAGTGCACTCTCAGCAAGTTTGCCGATGACACCAAGCTGAGTGGTGTGGTTGACACACTGGAGGGACGGGACGCCATCCAGAGGGACCTGGACAGGCTTGAGAGGTGGGTCTGTGCCAACCTCATGAAGTTCAACAAGGCCAAATGCAAGGTCCTGCACCTGGGTCGGGGCATCCCCAAGCACAAGTACAGGCTGGGCAATGAGTGGCTTGAGGCCAGCTCTGAAGAGAAGGACTTGGGAGTGGTGGTGGATGAGAAATTCATCATGAGCTGGCAATGTGTGCTCACAGCCCAGAAGGCCAACCCTATCCTGGGCTGCATCAAGAGAAGCGTGACCAGCAGGTCGAGGGAGGTGATTCTTATGTGATAGTTATAGGTGTAGGATTATAAAATGGTGTCTGTAGAAAGACTTTGGCTGTCCTCTTGTACCCAAAGTATTCAGACATGGGGTGTTTTTACAGTACAAGATTGATTTGTGAAACGCCGTGAAAAAAAATTAAGCGATCATTAACACACGTTGTTTCTAGATACCTGTAATCTCTCCTTTATCAGATCAGTGTGCTTGGATAAGCGAACACTACAGGAACTCTACTTCCTCAAGTGTAAGAAAATGTGAGGTGCAAAGAAACAAGTGTAGTGGTGATAGCAGAAGGGGATGGCGTGTGGCTTAAAAAAAAAAAAAAATCAAAAAAAATCAGTCTCACGAGCAACCTGTAATGTATATGAAAAAATTGGTGTTAGAAAGTCTTGATGTGGCTACATCTGTGATGTAAATTCAGGCTTCTCGGAAGGTAATTTGAAGCAGCCTTGTGTCTGGACAGCATTTTGTGTGAGGATTTGCTTTTGGAGTGTAAATTCCTATATTTTTGTCACACTTGTCATGTTTCTTTTCCACGAGATTACTGGAAGGTAATATTGACTGTTTGCTTCTTGGAGGAGTCTGCTGTGCTTAGCTGTTGCAGTGCTTTTTTTGGTACTGTTGCCAGTAGATAACGTTTAGAGAGCTCTTTTTCTACATAGAAACTTAACCTAACCTCAGAGAACAACAGCAAATGGAATATTTTTTTTCATTGCCATTTTTTAGCAATGTCGTCTTCCCCTTCTCTAGAAATCCCTAATCAATTTTATCATGTCTGCGCTAAGTCAGTGTCTCTTGCCTTGACTTAGTTGACTCTTTACCAGAACTTCTTGCTAGTAGCTATGCTGACTGCTGTTTTCCAAATCAGAGAACATAATTGAATATGCATTTGTATAATAGGTGTTCGAATTCTGCTAAGGACTTCTTAAGTTTGGGAAGAGCTCTCCTGTGTTTTGCCTTGAACCCTACAGTTAATTGTTGTACCTTTTGTGAAAGAACTCTTCCTGAAGGACTCGGAGATATGCTGTCAGACAGATATTGAGTGAAAATTTGCCATTGAAGCGGTCAGAATTTTATGTGCAAGACCTTGAAAAGCATCAAGATCTCTACTACTTTGACTGCTGAGTATATTTCTCTTATTTGCTATTTTCTGTTTCACTAAGAAACCTCGATGCTTTACATTCTTCATGTAACTGCTGAAATACTTTATTTGGAGTTCTGTTTTAAATTATTTCAAATGTTAGTGGATACTTGCTTTCAAAATTAAAAAGTGCAAGATTGTTGTATCTGACACGGTGGTGCTATGTGCTGGGGAGATAATGAAATGCTAAAGAGGTGCTTAGCATTCCATGTATACTTACTTAATCTGACTGTATGACTGCCAAATGTTTCAGGGGAGTCATCTTTCCAAAGCTCGACTTCTCTAGTGAGCTTTTGGGGTGAGAGAAATGGTCTATGTCGTTAACCTTTGATGGTATGTATTACACTTGACATAACAAGGCAATTAAGTTATTGACAGTGCTTTTTGTAATGTCAAAGATGTGTGCCCCCCAGAAACAAAGCCCCTCTATTTGGGGATGTAGATATGTTTCTTTGCAACCTAGCACAAAAGTGGCAGTACACAGAGCTATACTGACTGTAGGAGCTTATGGAAATAGTGGAGGGTGTGTGCCAGCATTTTTCTACACTTGATCAACAGGAGGTAAATAACAGTTAGAAGGAAGAGTGGTTTTATAGGCATAAAAAGCAGTGGTGGTAGTTTTCATGCTATGTGTAACAGAAGGTGTTTAATTAGGTTGCAAGTTTGCAGTGGGGTTTTTGGCAATTTGTTTCTCATCAAGGCATAAATCCCTTTCTTCATGTAAAACTAAAGCTAGTTTTGTTTGTGCTTTAATGAGCTACAGTTTATGTGACAACAAAACTGCCTTGATTCACTTATATCTGAATGACAATGTTCTTGGAGAGGAGAAGGGAAGAATTGTGTGTGTTGGTTTCTTTTGTTGTTGTGAGTTTTATTTTTTATTTTTTAAATTTTTTATTACCAGTATTGGGATACCTGGTTTATACCAAGTATATATTGGGGTACAGGATCTGTGTGTGGACTGTTTCTGTTAGCAAATAGGTGCTACATATGGGAAAGGTGCATTGTTGCAGGGACCTGTGTCTTTGGCAAACACAACTGTTATTTTACTAGTAAAATATAAGTATTTTGTTTATGTTCACATGTTAAGGATAAAGGTTGGTATTAGAAATCGAGGTAGGAGAAGGTGATAGCCTAGTTAGTAGAATTTATTTTACATTATGGAACACACTTGTTTTTGCAACATTTATTGTTTTTCTGTTGGGGATCATCTAGCAAAATTTTTAGGCTTATGTTTGAAAAGGAAAAGAATCTACTGAACACCTCTTCAGAACTGATAAATAGAGATTATGTACTTTCTGTCCTACAGTTTAAGTTAATGGATTACCTGGTTAATAAAGTTACCTAGTGACTTACTCTGGCCTTGCTGTTGACCGTGACTGGGAAGGGAACATGTTAAATGACAGCAGTCGCTGTGTGAGATCCTCCTCTCTGCAGGCTAGCGTTGATGTTTGGTACTTTTCCATTAGCTGGAAGGGCAGATACGGCTGTCATAGCACTGAATGCTTGGCTCTACATTTTTATCTCCATGATAGGAAAGTGCCTCAGAGGAAAGAAACAAATACAGTGCCACATGAAGTGTGTCTTGCAGTGCCACGTGAAGTCTCTCTTGCACAGTGTATCCCTGACCTTACTGTCTGGGAGCGCCCTGAATCCAAGCCAGCCCACTCCTCTCATAGTTTCACTGAGCTGTGGCTGTATTGTTAGTTCTGTAGAGGTAAGGTTTGGGTAAGGCACTACTGAATAGTGGGATGAAATCTGGATGTTTTTGGCCGAGTGTTTACCATCTATCTACTTGCAATTACCTGACTCTTTTTTTTTTTTTTTTTTTTTTTTTCTCCTTGCTTCGCTTTTGAGTAGTTTGTCACTACAAAGGTCAGGAGAAATATAGCGATGAAAACATTCCTAATTTCTGTATGCAGCACTGAGACTGTGTACTTTGTTTCTAAATTTGAAATTATAAGCAAAGACACAAGCGTAATATTCTAACAAAGACAACATGTAATAGTTTTATTTTTGTCCCTATCCCATCTACATCTCCTGATGTTCACTTTTGATGGGACCCGAGGGCAGACATACTGACTGTAATTGGGCTCTATTCACCTTTGCTTTTTTCCTCTCCGCTGTGTCCCAGTTTGTTCCCTGTGACCCATGCCCCTGCTGTTGTACAGATGAATGTAAATATCCTCTTGAGCAATCTCTGTAAGATGATGTATTCTCTTATTTCTGACTCTCCCCTTTCTAGCCTCCACCATGCCTTATTTAAAAAAACAAAAACAAACCCCTAACAAATAAAACAAAATCTGAACCTGTGACAAATAGCAGAAACAGAAAACTATAAATAACTGAATAAAACTGGCTGAGCAATGCAAAGTGATGTTGAATGTCTAAGGATTTTTCCTTCCACCTTTGTCAACTTAATGGTTATCAGTAGCAAGTATTTTTTTTTTTCCTAATAAAAAACGTTTCTAAACTGGAACATGTCTTTCTAATAGGGGTTTTGTATCACCATGTTCCAAATGCAGGAATGCCTCTAAAGGAGAAGAGGGGAGGGAAATATGAAGAATCTGGATGCATTTAAATTTTTATACAAATACTCTAACTTTTAGAGCTGTAGAAGAGAATTCTTACAAGTGCCAAAGATGCAGACAAGTGTTCCCTTTTTGCTGAAGCTTTGCTGGCTGACAAGGCTGCTGCTTGTAGCTGCTTGTAGCTGTGGCTGTGCAGAGCTGACTGCCTTCTCATACCTTCTGCCTCCCCTCTTCCTGAATTCAGTCTCCTGTCCACTTATCCAAATCAGCTGGGTAAACAGTTTCCTACGCAGTTTTATCTGAGAGATAGAGGTTAAATAACCTTATCGCCTGATGGATCTGGGAGTGATGGTCTCTAGTGGAAAGGTGCAAACTCTTGAACCCAGGCTGTTGACATTGAGCAAGATAGTGCAGGGCTTGGACAAACTCCTGTGCTGTCTGCCTGAGCCTGCAGTGGTTCACAGCCCAAAGTTTTACTGGTTTATTTTTAGTCGGGACTAACTTAAATAAGGAATTCAAAGTGGCAATGTTCTTAAATGTTCTGGCTTATTTAAAGGAGTTTGGTGGGAGGAGGAGGAGTTGAGGGAAGGAAGAAAGAGAAAAGAAGGTAGGGATCTTGTGAAGCCCTTTCCCAGCACGTCAGCACATGTGGCACATACTGGGTACGTGGGTAGTGTCTCCCAGCTGGGGGACAGCCGGTGGTTTTTGTGCTGTGTCTGGTCCTGGTGCATGGGCCAGGACGTGTTTGCTTTGGAGAGATGGAAGGGGTGTGCAGGGTGTCCTATTTTCCAAAAGCTGGAGAAATCCTGCTTTTTAATGCAAGGCTGTGTTTCTCCTGTTTCCCAAGGAAGGCTCCAACTTGAGATTCAGCGATCTCTGACCGCTGTGGAGCGAGTCAGCTCGCTTGATACAACGAGCAATGCAAACTTGCATAGAGTCTGCCTCCTCCTTTGTGTGCGTGCCTGTGATTGATGTTTTTCATTGCTGATCTTGACAACTGGCACTATAGTACTGGGGTGAGGTAGAGAGAAGTTGTCAGATTGCTTAAATCCCTGTGAAGCCTGACAGCAGAGCTGTGGTGTGGAGGAAGAGGGAATACAAATAATGTGAAGCTGATTTTTTTTTTTTAATTTATTTTATTTTTTTTTTTCCTTCCTTCTGCCCAGCCTGTGTCTTTGCAAATACGAGGGCAACACAAGGCAGTTCCATGAGGGAAAGTTAAGGAATTAATGTGCCATGTCTTAGTGTTACTGTACTGGGGCTAAACAGATGGTGTAATTAGCCTACAGCGGTGAAGAGCTGTTCTTCTGATAAGATAAAAGGAAGTAGTTGTGGGTGGTATAAGAAGAGTCTCTTAAATTGGTGGGGCTTACAATGTGTTTATACAAATATATGAAGTGTATGGATATTATAGTTCCTGTCCAATTGTAGTCCTTTTCTCTTTATATTTTTGTTTATTGAGTAGCTCATAAGGAAAAAAAAAAGTTGAATTATTTTTCAACACTTTGACCAAGCTGATCTGGGAGAGTGAAGGAATCAAAAATAGACATTCCCTTGTCTTGGCTACTGTTGATTGTGTTGCTTTGGAGCAATGGGGAAAGAAGTCTCCCTTCCTTTCATTTCTTCCCACCATATGTGTTGGGAGTCTGTCAGAGGATGGCAAGGGTCTGTTCTTGACTAACCTCACATGTTCTGGGTTTTTAACTCACTCACTTTTAATCTCTTTCTTTGCCTTAACTTATTTTGATTGGGATATTTTAAAAAGGACAGGAGCAATTATAAATAAAAGTTACAAGCAATAAATGAGCTTCAATTTGGCTTTCACTGTTTGAGAAAGAAAATTTTATTTACATTAAAACAGTGGGAAAACAAAGGAATGGCAGCAGGAATAGAAGAAAAAAAAGAGGGGTATTTGGGAAGAAAACACATCTACAACTGGATCAAGGTTCGGTCTTTGTTAGTTTGTTTCCAAGTCCTTTGAACCACTTTCGCTTCCTGCTGGAAAGATACTCAACAGTTATGCTTGCTTTTCAAGCCCAGCTGTTCATGTTTTGACCCTAAATCAGTAGTATCTGGTCTATCAATGGGTTAGTAATTCTGATTTTTGGATAGTTTGTTTAAAAATGGTCTCAGCAATGCTTTATAAAAGGCATTGTATCGGTGAGTAGAAACTGTGGCAAAAGCAATTACTTTGCAGATTTTTTTCCTAATATTTTCCTGTTCTTTTTCCTTGGGAAACAGTTAGGTTTGGTACATTGGTTTTATTTGCCTTTGCTGGTGCAGGCTGTTTTCTGTTGTGCAGTGGTAGCCCCTGTCTTTCTTCAGAGGATTTGGTCTGTCCTGTTTACTTGCAGGAATCTGTGACCTCCTTTATCTGCTTGACAGTATATATGTTGGATTTTTTCTTTTTCACCAAAAAACCCCTAAACCCAGACAACCCTCTGATCTATATCTAAGCCTTATTTCACAAGTCTCCTTTTTGTATCCTATTTCCTGGGAGAGGAGGTGGGTGGAGAGGGCTGTGTTTTGGTGGTAGTCTGCATTAAAGCTTAAAGTACTGCTTCAGGAATGTCGATTGTTTTTTTGTTTGTTTGTTTTGTTTTTTTTCCACCCTCCTCCCTCAGCTTGTAGTCTAAATGACACCAGAAGACAGTCCACAAAGTGATTTATAAAATCCCTCCTTCAAAGAATGTACCTGCATGTTTCCTTTCATGGAAGGAAACCTTGCAGGTTGCCCAGAGAAGCTGTGGATGCCCCCTCCCTGGAAGTGTTCAAGGCCAGGCTGGATGAGGCTTTGAGCAACCTGGTCTAGTGGAAGGTGTTCCTGCTCATGGCAGGGGCGTTGGAACTGGATGGTCCCTTCCAACCCTAAACCATTCTATGATTCTATGAAGCAATCAAATGAGAGGGAATAAAAATAATAAAGGAATGTAAAAGAGTTTTATCCTAATCAATATTTAGCTCTAAATGAACACCATTAGGGCAATAGTTTGTACAGTTTTTTTTTGTTTGGGGGGTAGCTTTTTCTGTAAAGATTAGTCAGTCTTTCCATTAAAAGTGGCTGAGGAAACATGGTACCAAAAGGCATTTTCATGAAGCCATGATAGGTTGTTGTCCGCACATCATGAATGCCTGTTGGGTGTCCAGTGTGTGAGTGTGTGTCACAGCTGATTCAGGTGATTACTGGTGTTAAGGACTTCCCACTTTCATCATCACGTTTCCTCTCACAGCTGTGGGAAGTGGGCACGTGTGAGGGGATGCTGCCTGTTGGCACCGCTTGCTGAGCAAATTGCATCTGGTTCTGAGTGCTCCCAAACAGGCAAAGGGACCAAAGGAGCCCAGCAGCAGCCCCTCGCTATGGGCAGTGCCAGCCGCCAGCATTCCTTGCCTTGGCTGTGTTCTCCGAACACCTCGCTCCTGGGCACGTGTGACAGGTCAGAGCACTTGAGGGTAACAGAAGAAGATTTTTAAATTTACCAGTCCTCTATACTGACTCCATTACTCCTTCAGGAAGGAATAAAGATTAAACAGAATGAGGATGGTGGGGAAAGAGTAAGAATGCAGTTTTTCTTCCCTGAAATACTGTTTTATTTTCAAGGAATTTTATATAATGTAAATAACATGTTACAGATATTTTTGATAACTCAATTAATACTTACTTCTGGAAAAGGCTTTAACACTGTAGCTGACATTTAAGTACCTAGTTTTACTGAAAGAGAGAGAAGGCTGGATTCAGGTTAATTATCATTCCAAGCCAGCTCCTCTTGCAGTTTAAAAAAGTGGATGTGTGTATAAATATATATTTAATACACATACATGCTCTATGTGTATAGTGTGTACATACAAAACCAACTATATATAAATAAAAAAACAGATGTTGGAGGATGTATGTTTCTTCTTTCTAGCTTTCTTCTGAGAGGATAGAAACTCAAGAAATTATGATTGTGTTCATGATTTCTTTGTCAAAAGTTTATCGGAAGATTTAAAGAAGTGTTTGTTGCATCTTTTCCTGGCATTGAGAAGGATGAAAAGCAGAGCTGTTCAAATGTCTTCCTGCTAGTCCTGGTGTCCTAGGAGGGTTTTCCCAGCAGGTATTACCATAACGTGTTACAGTGAGTTTCAGGGATTCCGACCCCTTTGCTTGATCTCAATACTGCAAACACTCTGTTCTTACTGCTGAACCCTCAGTTCTCAAACTACAGGACAAATCCAGAGTGCATATTTTTTACTGGATATATATATATAAGGTTAAAGAATGTTGTGCCCTTGTTTCAGCTATGGAATTTTATTTTCTACTGCCTTAAAGTGTGTAATTATTTCAAATGAAGATTTTTATGAATAAAAATAGGCTTTGATTGAGAAGTCTGGCTTTGAATCCCTTCTGGGTTTAAAGAAAAAGCAATTGGAAAAAGAAATATTTTTGATTTAGAATTCTCCAGTATCCAGACGTACAAGAAAATACTCAGTGGCATTACTCTTCTTGCTTGAAGGTGTATGGACATTCAAGGCCAGGTTGGACGGGGCTCTGAGCCACCTGATCTAGTTGAAGATGTCCCTGCTCACTGCAGGGGTGTCGGACTAGATGGCCTTGAAAGGTCCTTTCCAATCCAAACTATTATTTGATTATATAATGGACATACAGTAAAAAAGAAACCTATTTCTATAGTTGTATTCTCTTTAAATAATATAATTGCCTGATTAATTTATATTTTTGGTCCCAAATAGTATCCCTAATTCACTTTTGTTTGCCTGAGAAGTCAGTGTTTTTATATTGGTGTCTTTCTACTAAGAGGAAGTCTTTAGAAAGTGCTAACAATAACTAGTCTCTATTATGTTTCTCTGGAACTGAAGAAATTTTTTAATTCACTTGAAACTGCCATTCCTTATATCTTAACACTCTCCACATAAGCCATCACCACTCCTCGTGAAACAGGGGGATAGCAGGCCCAAGTTTAAAATATTTTTTTTTCTCCCATGAAGTGATTGTTAGCAGCAGTTACAAAATCTGAAGCTGGATCTTGGAGGGGTATGAGAGATAGGAAGCAACAGGAATGCAAAAAAAATTGCTTTTGGGTGTGTAACACAAGTATTCCAAATAATTTATGGCTCATGAGGCATGTAGTATCTTATCTTCTTATCTAAAATGGCTACTGAATGTGAATGTTAGTCAAGTTTTATGAGAGAACATGAAGACTTTTTTTTTTTTTTCCCCTAGAAAACTGAAGTTGTATGACAGTAAAATAAATGTTTATTATTTTGTCAGTTATCTACAATGTTTATTTGATTGCATTTCTGCTTGGTTCCATATGAGGTAAGTGTATCCTTTTTTTGGAGATGCGTTTTTAGCTTCCAGCCCGTGGGGTATTACTTGGGATATGACTTGACTTCTTATTGTTGCAGATGACAAATACTTTGTGGACCAGAGTAGGTCCACTGCAACAACTGTACAGTTCTCTTTTTTTGTTAGAATTATGCTGTTTTCTGTACCACTGGTTTTTGAATAAGGCGGAAAAGGGTTATAGAAATTGTTCTATCTGTTGAGTTAATGAGCTCATTGTGAGGTGAAATGCATAGACTGGAGGGATCAGAATTAAATCTCAGCTAATCATTTATTATTTAAATGCATCTCTCAAACATATCTGAACTTAATAAAATCACTTGATTTTAGCATTATATAACTGCTAGGTTTGGTCTGGGTTTTTTTTTTTTTTAACATTCCACAAAAGAGCCAGATGTTCCCTTTGACAGACTGAAAAAAATTCAGGCAGTTTTCAAGGTTGAAGCACTGTCCTGAAGTTGATCTGGTCTGGGTTTTGTCATGCCATGCTCTTTGCCATGACACAAATGTGAAACCACCTGTCAGCTTTTGGGGAGCAAATACCCTGCCTGTTGTTTTCAAAAGACAAATAAATCGCTTTGCAAACAATACAAGGTAACATGAGTTTAGAGATACTGAAGGGCAATTCCAGAGTCACTTTTATTTGATTTTTTTTTTTCTAATCTTTAAATAAAAAGATTAATTGGGGTGGGCGAGGGGAAGACTACTGACTGCAATAGTGCTGCGCTGGAAACACTCATTGTAGCCCTGGATTAGGCCATAATTGAATACAATGTATTTTAGAAGCTATTGCTTGCTGTGAAGTATGTGTGCAAGCTAGTTTGGAACAAATGTTTCCATTTAGTTACTGTTTTGATATAGTTATTTAGTTTGTCTCCTTACTGAGTCTACAAACCCCCTTAACAGGATGACAAAATTACAGTCACAATTGCAACTTTCTGGTGAAATATATTTGCCTGTAGAGGAAGTGATTTAAATTAAGTGTGATAAATGTCCATTATATAATGCTTGGCTTAGTTCACAAAAATTACGGTGTCCCTGTGCAGCTTTGCTCAAGTTAGTGAAGCTGCGTTTGGAGGCCAGGGTGGCCCCAGAAAGTCAGAGGTCTGTTGCAGCTGGCAGGTGTGGATGTTCTTTTAGCGATATTATAAGGCATCCTTACATCAGCATGAGGATGGCAGAAGGGTTTAGGAGGTTTTAATTTACAAATGTCCTCTCTAGAAATGCACTGAAATTACCTTGGCAGAAATTCCCCAATAGACTGGGACATAACTGGGGGACGGCTTATTTAAGGCACTTTTAGGGGACTTAAGATTGGTTGGTGATAAATCTCTCATATCTTTAAACTTTACTGCAGATTTAAAGTGAATGCTGATCTCTTGTGATATGTACCTTGTGTTCCCATTTACCTCTAAAGATGTATCTCAAAGGAAGAACAGTGAAGCTTGGCCATGATTGTGTATCAAATAGGCTGAACACTCTGCTTTCCATCTTCCCATGATAAATTATTTTAGGAATTTTGATTAATTCAAAATACTGTGCTTGTAAATTTCTGGGCTTATTGTATTTCAAGAGGGTAACAGGGATGGTGTTGTGTTAATCTAGGACTACTCCATTTATCTTTTCTCTAGGGCAACACAACAGCTCTCTGTTTGACTGGGCTGTTACTGCTACTTGTTGTTCTCGTGTCTGGGCACCTACAGCAGTGCACTGTCACCATTTCCCAAGAGGCTGGAAAAGGGTAAAAGAGTTCTTGCAAAAACATGGAAAATACCAGCTGGCTGTGATCTTGGGTAGAAGTCTGACAAAATCTCCAAGGTCCAAATGGCCCGAGCCATTTGAATTGCCCTGATTTTAAAACATGCAATACATTTAAAAATGTTTTTTTTTGTTTTAGAACCAATTCATGTTTTCTAAATAAGATGTTCCTCCCATCTAACACCCCCTCCCCTGTAGTCAGTTTGAGTCCTTGGAAAAACCAGAAGACCAGAGCAGGTATGTTGATGCCAATCTTTCATCCTTGACATTGGTGGTTTTTTGGTATACAAATGTAACATAGTCTTTCAATGCAACATCTGGATTGTTTGAAAAATACATGATGAACCAGCTGTGGGGTAAAGAACTTCATTATTATTCATAGTTTATAAACATTTCAATTAAAATGATGGTGCTAATAGTGTGGTTTTTCATCTCTGCATGCACTGAAAGCAATTGGGAGGGAGCTCTTCATGAGACTATTGAACTAGTCCATCTTCCCCCACTGCTTTGTGGATGCGCAATGCTGCTGAGTGAGTGGGTTGGAGTGAATGATGGTGCCACAGGACACATATATATTCCAATCCCTCATTCTAATTAGGTTTTAAAGTGTTAACACACTGAATTTCATAAATTAAAAACAACAGATGAGTGGCAGGGAGAATGTGTGTATGTACTTTTGAGTGTCTTGAGGGAAGGGAATAACATGTTATGGGCAGACTTGGAAGTGTAGACAACCAGGGTAACAAGATTTTTTGAGACAAATAAAAAGAGGATGATTCGTAGGGGAAGGTGTCTGGAACAGAGAATGAAAAGGATGAATCAGCAGGACAAAGAAAAATTGCGAAGTTTACAGAGATCACAGCTTTAGAGTGAATGTGAAAAGGGTTGCAAGGAAGTTTGGGCTGGGAGGGAGAAGAAATAATATGAGAGAGCCAGCTATATGGCATTGGCTTTACCAACAGAAGCCGTAAAAGAACGATCTGGCCTTGCAAGCACTCAGGTAAAGTACTGCCTACCTTTCTAACACAGAAAAGCAAACACTCTTCTCTTACCTCCTCCTCCTGTTACCCTCCATGCCCCTGTTGTCTTTGCACTGGACTTGCAGTCATCGTTAGTCACTGTCAGGATATTAGGATTTCCTTAGGAGCTTTCTTAACGCTTCCATAGTGTCTTGAAAGTAGGTGCACCTATTTATGGAAATTTTGAAACATTCTCAGGGCTTGACAAAGGGAAGTTTGTCATTTAATTTATGTGCATTAGCTTCAGGCTGAACAAACAATGAAGTGCTTTAACGTTGCGTGTACTCATTTGGTACTGAAAGGCTTTCTTGAACTTAATTTAGACAAGTGTTTAATGCTTAAACTAAGACCACTTTAAACCTGTAGAAGCATCTGTACAGTTTTAATTTATTTAAGATTTGTGCTTGGAATTATGCCTTCCATTTTCCAGATATCTTGGGTCAGAGCAGCTTGATGGGTGGGTAGAGTATAGTAATCTTGACTTGAATGGCTCTAGTTTTACAGTGATGCTCTTGCTATTTTTGGCTTGAATCAGATTTCTGTAAGAGTGGCTTAAAAGCACAACATTGCACATGTTCACATTCTGAATGCTGTTTGCATTTTTCATATTCTTTTTATATCATCATCTATCTTGCAAAACCAAATGCTTTCGCTCTTTTTCGGAGTACGTAGAAAAACTATTTTTAAAACTTATTTTCCATCTGTTGGTTTCTCTTATTAACAGAGAAGAAAGAGATTGAGGGAGGTGGAAAGAGATATAGCGGTGTAAGCTGGTATTCATCTCAAATAAGAAAGTTTTTAATTATCTGTATGTAGCTACTTCATTCAAAATTCTTTAAACAAAAGCTTCCTCCTGTTTTGAAGAGCCTAAAATTGTTTAAGTATGTTAGTGCAGTCTTGACTTATATTAGTGGTTGTTAAAATAGAGATGAGACTACCCTACAGGTGATTCTTCCTGCCCCTCTCCCTCTCTGTGGGGAATATGGAAACAAAACTGTTTCTAATTCTTTAGGAGTTTTCTTTGATTTAAAAAAAAAAAAAAGTCCTTTTAGACAACATTTCACAACAATTTCAATTAAATTACTAGCAAACATGCTGAAAGTTCACCTCTAGGTTTTTTCTGGCAGAATTTCAGAGCACTGTTTAGAACCAGGGAAAAGTAAGTCACTAAACTTTTCCAGATAAAATTGGCTCATATTGTTTTCTATGCATCTTAAGCCAATATGCATATATGGAGGAAGCACTATTTGCATCTTTACTAATTCTGTGTAGTGATGGACTTCACTAAGTGACTGTAATTTCAGTGAGTTGTCCAGCACTCAGCCATTTAAGCCTTGTTTTAAATTTGAATTAATGACAGGAAACAGAATTGCATGCTTGCTGATGTGTGGTAGTTTCCTCAGAGCTTCATCAGAGTCCCTCTTACCATTAACACTGGTGTGCTCCTTTTGCTTCCCTGGGGCAAGAAAGAGTTGTCTGGGATGTCTGGTCCTCACTGTTTCCTGGGATGTTTGTGACTCAGTATTTTTGCTGATTTTTAGAAAAGTTGAAGAAAACAGGGTAGGCCCAGGAAGTTGATTTCTTGACAGCAACTGAGGGACAATGGTTTGCAGCAAGAGCTTCATCTTTCCTCTGGTGGGTGGCAATGGGTTAGTCTTTTCACCCATCTTGTACTGCGTTCCTTGGCAGGAATCAGATAACTTGCTTCTGAACAAGAGAATATACTGAACAAGAAATATTGCTTAGAAACAGGATGATGACTGAAGGACTGTGTGTTTGTAGAGGTGGGGAAGGACTGCGTTGAGTTAAACAAGCTAGGCCTTTTATCTTTGGTTATTGAAAGCTACTCAAGCATATCCACTATATGTATAGCATATATGTTGCTAGTCAAGCAGCACGTATGAACTGTAATAGTTAAACTGAAGCAAGAAAATAATGATGCATCTTATAATGAATATTGGTGAATGGTAAGATTTGGGAAATTGCATTCTGTTCCTGGAGATGCTTAAAAATCACAGTGTCTTACTGCTTTTATCTAGTGTCTGGGAACCTTGATATGAAGGTGGCAAATGTAGAGTGTGCATTTGGGCATGTTTTCTTCCCAGCTATTTGCATTTAGTCAAAATATTTCTGAGAAGCACTGAGTTTAAAATTACATGGCTCTCTTTAAACTGGTGATGAAACCTTTACACATGCTGCTATCAGAAGGTGAATTTTAATTATATTTCCCACCTGTCCTCAATTTTGAATAGCACAGCTGGGAGGTAAATGGGAAGAGGGCAAATGGGAGGCAGATGGTTGTGTTACAGAAGTTTACAAGTACTCTTAGCTGTAAACTGTTTTGCAGAATTCTTCACATTAATAGCAACGATGGAAGACTCTTGTTTGAGAACCTGCATCCTTCCAGGGTAATAGGGAGCAGTTTCTGTGACTGATAATTGCTTGCTGGGTGAGGGCTTCTTCCATTTCTCCTGTCTATGTGCCTGGTTTGAAGGGGCTGTGCCCCCCTTCTGATGTTCCTACTCCAGGTGCTATCCATTCTGGCACTGGGATGCCCCCTACCCTAATAGGGCTCTCTTCAAGCACTGCCAGAACAGTCTGTTTTGTTGTAACAAAGTCATGGCACTGCCAGTTTTCTTGTTCTTTTTTTTAGTTCACTTTGGATGTCTTCATGTGTATTCTGAATCACTGTCTGTTCAGCTCAGCCCTTGGTATTGGGCAGAAGCTACTGAAACAGTATGTCTTGTCACACTGGGAAGATAATTGTATGAAATTATGAAGATGTACTTAAATGCATTCATGTGGTCCCCCTTCCCCAACCCTTCCTGCCTAGTTTTGTTTTATGCTTTTTCTTTCTTACACATTTTTGAAATACAAAGCCTAAAGAAAGGACCAGCAGGGTGCATGCTCGTGGAGTAGCGATATATGAGATGGAGAAGGCGATATATGAGATGGAGAAGGACCAATTCAGGTCACATCACAGTTTGCAATACAGTACACTGGGTGAGGGCTTCTTCCATTTCTCCTGTCTATGTGCCTGGCTTGAAGGGGCTGTGAGTGGATCTTTGCTTGGGACTGTGTGCTCTCACAAACTTCAGGCTAGCACAGTATAATTAAAAAGTGAGCATGTGGTCAACTCCTTCATTTACAAAATAGTGTAGCATTTTCTGCATAGAGCATCCTTTTAACAGGGTGAGCAAACCGAGTGGGAGATTAGTATTCAGTGAAGATGAGGGTTGTGAAGCCCCTGCTCTCCCTCTGCCAGTCCTGCTGATGCTCTTCATGTTGTTTGGTCCGTTCTGTCTGGCCCAAGACAGCTTTTACAGAACTCTGCTTAGAAAGCATTTATCTCGCACAGACTTCCTCTTATGGCACAACTATACCTGAAATAACACTTTATGTAATAGCGACTGTGGAAGATGGGATTTGTAAACCTAGTTATTTAAGATCCCTTGGAAAATCTTCCACCAGTTTTGTGTGATGGTGTCACCGTCTGAATATGGAATAGATTCCTGTTTAAGTAAACAAAAAAAACCCAAAACAAACCAAAAGCTTCTCTTAAGATCTTACTGAACTTCTTACTTTTGGTTTGCATTTGGTTATTTGGAAGTCGGGTGAGGTATTAAAGTTGATGGGGAGAAGAGAAGGAAAAAGGGAAGGAGGTAATAAAATGTGTCTAATTTCAAACCTTGTAATTTAGTTTAAATTGAAACTTAACTGCATTTAAATAAATGGCCTGCCAATTTATTTTCTATCCCAGACATACCAGCCTTCTGCTATTTCCATTCTGTATTAAAGCCTTCTCGATGCTTGAGTCTGAGGGCGTGCATGTGACCGGCATAGTGCAGCAGTGCCTGGTTACAAGCCTTTCTTCTCAGTGCAGCTATGTAAAGCATTCTGTGCATGTTCAGTAACTTGGAATTTGGCTTCTGTAGGATTAATCATCACAGAGAAAATTCAGGCCTGTGCATGTTTTGCTTTCTCTGTCACTTTGTGTGGAGTGGCTATTCTTTGGGAAGGAGAGGGTACAGGGTATGGATGCTGGAGCGAATGGCTGAAGAGAGGCCAGGGGGACATGGTGCCCCCACAGCTGCCTTCCCGGCATGGAGGGATTTAGACTTCCCAGCACTGAGGGATTTAGAGGGCCTTTGGGAATTCCAGATTGCAGATTGATACTGCAGCAGCAGAAGAGGCTGTTGAAGCCTTGTGGACTTTTTGGTGGGTTGTTTGTTTTGTTTTGTTGTTTTTTTTTCCTTTTTTTCTGGGTAATCTGGAATTGTGTGTGGATTCTCCTTCTCAGATCAAGTCTGGTCTGGTCACCTGGGGAGACTGTGGAGGCTCTGCAGCTGTGCTGGCATTCCTGCACAAGGTTTTGTTGATGCAGCTCCAGTGCTTGCAGCCTTAGCATATACTAGGGTATCTCCCCCACAACAGCGTCTTAAAAATTGAAGCTGGCCATTGTGTGTTGGTGCTTGCCCTCAGTAGAGCTTCAGACTCATTGGGAAGGAGATGTGAAGCAAAACACTACTGTAGATTACGTTTATGTACAAGAAAGCAGTGGAGTTGAATACCTGCTGTAGGAGAAGGTGTGGCTCATCACACAGAAAAACTGTTTTCTTAAGAGCCAAGAGGCTTAGAATTCAAGTACTGTTTATCCTTGTTTCAGGTCTACATCTTTCCTTAAGTTTAAGCAGTTACTGTATAAAGACAAATAGAAGATACTTTAAAAACAAAGGTCATTCTCTAGATGAAAAAATACACTATTTAAATTTCTTAGTAAAGAAAAAAAAATTTCTGTGTCTTGTACTTAATATTCTCTCAAGAACATTTGCCTATTGAACTTTGCCAGTTCCTGTTCCTTCCAGTTGATTTTTGGATTAAAAAGTATATGTTCAACTATATTAAAAAAATCAGGATGGAAAAGAATTCTGCTGCCTGCTAGCTTTATGTTTGAGTTTGCTAGAATAGTGAAAAATATCTGTGCTGCCTCTGTGGTATATACTGTATGGCTGCAGTATTTTCTAATAGACTTGCAGCTATGGTGAGCTTTTAAAATAATTTTGAGTGGCTAGTAATCTTCTCTGAAAATGCTAAAGTTCATGTGTACCCTGTTGGTATGAATTTATACTGGTATCAGTATAATTTAATACTGCTATCAGTATTGTTTTTTTCCCCGTAGAAAAATAAGGATGCCTTATCTTGGCTGCTTAGCTTGTGAATTATAATAGCCATAATATATATATATATATATATATATTTTTTTTTTTTTTTTTTTTTTTGCAATTGAGCATTTTTAAGCTTGGATTAAATGACAGTTCTGTTTTTTTTTTTTCAGACTAGAAGCCTCTGTGTTCTGTCATCTCTCCCTTTCTCCCTCCCTTTGTCCACACTGGCAGTTCGTGGCTTTACTCTGTCCCTTGTGACAGAGGTAGTCTTTTTAGTACTTTGTACTCTTTACCTGCATTTCCTCCCATTGCCTCCAGACTTGTATCATTTTTTCTGTTCTGTGCTGCTTTCTCAAATTTCCTCTTTTCTTGTTTATTCCTACACTGTTGTCAGAGTAGCAACTTTTAGTACTTCTTTCTTTTATGTCATGGTAAAAACTAAACACATTGCATTATATATTAGATACTTAGTTATACTTGTCGTTTCATATGAATCATTATTTTTTATATATATATATGTACAAAAGAAACAACACTCCAGGAGTCTTCCTCTTGTTTGGACTAGTTGAGAATAGTAGAGCCTTCTTCAATAAGCAAGGCAGTGATTATTATCAAGTCTTTCTTTCCCAATACTACATTCTTCCCTTTAATTATTTTCCTTTTTTTTTTTTCTTTTTTTGAAAGATTTATTTATTAGATTTGTACTGACCGGAGTCCTTCGTCAGGGCTCTCTTTGCTAGTCTGCTGCAAAGAGACAGCCTAGTCTGTGAGAACCTGGTTATGGACATAAATTGTTGAGAAGTTTTCCATTCTTTTAAGGGGATGCAAGTTAGGCTTTGAATGAACTTTTACCTGATGACAGCTAATTTGCTTAGGGACAATAGGCTGGCTTAAATGCACCTTTGTTTTTCTGCATTACTCTTCAGACTGCAGAAACAGATGATGGGGCCAGTTGGCTTCCAAGAGGAGTTGCCGTTACCAGGCTTATACAAGTGCATGAAGTGGTGGTGTGGGGTCACAACGGTGTCTTTCGAGGTATTGGCATCATGGAATACTCATAGCAAATACGCTGCTGAGGTGCTGCTATCCCTGCTGGGTGAGGAGGCAGCAGGATTTCGGTTGAAGACGTGTTCCATGGGTCACATGGGGGCTCTGCAAGTGAGCCATGAAGGACCGTCTTGGTTTCTGGCTTCACCTTCCCTTTTTATTTATTTTCTGTCCCAATGTAATCCTCAGACCCCTCACCTGGCAAACATCACCGCTGTGACCACCTGTGTGCTGGCTGTGCTTTGCTTTGGTGCTTTTTCTAGAGGTGGACAGCAAGTACCCCTCACCCCCAGCCTGTGCCCTCCCTTGGGCCCGAAAGAGAAAAGGCAGGGCTGTACCCCGGGGCCAGAGGGCAGGACAGGCAGGGATTTGAGGGAGCAGTGCTGCTGCACGCAGCTGTGCAGCGCTGCAGGTCCTTGCTCTCCTTTACGTCCCAAATCATGCTGGCACAGGGGTATTGATGTATAATCACCCCAGCACAGGAAACAGTGTTAATGTTTATTGGCTTTGTCTTTATGCGGTTTGTTCGTGCCAATTCTCATCTATAATACAGCATGCATAAAGACATAAAAATGCATAATGAATACTGAACATCTGTACAGAATACTTCTGAGCACTCTTTTTTGGTAAGAGTGTTTGAAATGCTGGCTGCCTATTTAAAATACCCACAAAGGGGTCTTGTGATCGTACAATGTTTTATAAAACTTGTCCTAAGTATTTAAAGACAATTTTGGGCTTTGCCAAATAGCTTTATCTGGTGTTAAGGCAACTCTTGGGTTTGAAATGTGGTTTTTCAGTAGGCATGTGTTCGAGAGAGAAAAGTAAGCCAAAATTATTATATATGAAACCGCATGTGATAAAATATACCTTGGCTGTTTAGCATGTTTAGTATTTTTCTTGTTGATGCTTGCTTAAATTTTAATGCCTTCTACAATAAATCTTCCCCTGGCCTCCCTTAATTAGCCATTAGGCTTACAGATCATTATTTAATGGATAGTGTATTAATGGACTTCCCACCCTAATTACTAAAATGAGTGCCTTGCAAATGCACTAGTCAATCAATGATTGAATGTGTGTTGTATCTTGCATTCTTTTTTTTTTTTTTTTTTTCACTGAACTGCCAAAGCTGTTTCAAGCATAGATATTGTGGGACACTATCTTCTGGATTTTAGTCACACCTCAATGATACATGGGGATACCAGTTGTAAACATTTTGTCAATGAACTCAATGTTATTGCTGTTACCATTAACTGTTCTTTTTGATGCTAATTGGAGGTGGTGATTTTGTTGAATAAGTAGAGCTTTGGTTAGTCCTGCCCCTTAGCTCTAAAAATTCTATTATTAATAGTAAAGTGTGAGTTGGAAATGGGTGAATGTGTGTTTTGCCAATATCTATCTGTCCATTAGATACATGTAAAGGCACTCATATATGTGTTTATAATGTTTAAGGCTCTGGCCTTATTGTTCTTATGCTGCATTAATGTAAAAGCCTTTAAACTCAAATAAGATACGCCACTTAACAACAATATGTTCCATTTAGATCACGGTTCAAGCTGGGAAATAGTTGTTCAAGCTATTTTATTGAAACAAAAATAGATGGATGCTAGAAGCAGTAGCAATCAGACACGGTCAGGGCTATTATTTTGAGTGCTGTTCTCCTCCTAAATCCTTAGGATATATTCCAGAGACCAGGCTGAAAACTCTCGTCTTCCAGGAAGTGGAACCAGGAAAGTGGAAGCTCACTGAAGAAGTTGACATTCAATATGAGGCTTAGTAATGGTGGCTTGCAAACAGCAATAACAACAAAAAAACCAGGTGTGTTACTTAAGCAACCTGTGCCTCTTTTGGCTTTGTGTGCCAAAGCTGTTGTCTTTTCCGGATGCTCTTGGCGCATCCCAAGGCCTGGGCAGTGGGAGGTTGTTGTGTGTGTGCTGCCTGCAGTGAGCCGACTCGCCTTGTTAGTCTTCTGGGTCAGATGTCTGGCTGGAAAATCCCTGAAGTGCTGAAGTGGAACAAAGAAAAAAAAATCCATTTTAAATTGAAATCCTCTGGTGATAGAACACTATGAATGTGATAAACTTGCTGGTGAAAATACTGGGAGCTGGTAAAGCGTTGTTTTCACCTTAGTCCAGACTCTTGAGCCAGTGAACACACAGCTAAAGAGATGTTGGGTTTGTGTAGGGTGTTGTGTGTTAAGTTGCTGAATGCTTACTCTCTGTCTTTTTTTGTCATTGCTAAGAATGTTATGAATCGTTGCTAAGAGTTACCAAAAAAAACCCCAACAATTCCAGGTCAAATAGACTTGAAAGAAGATCGCTAGCTATAGTGCAAGGCTGAATTGACAATAGTGCAGTAAGGCAGCATGATCCCAGCTTTCAAAAGACATCCATTTCTTCCCCTTTACCGTGGATTGCTCTAGAAGTGCTGAATAGCTTCTTAATGAGTCATAGGTTGCAACCCAGGCTATGCCGTGCATAACCCTCCTTCTCCCTTTGGCCAGTTTATCACGGAGCTGACACAACATGACTCTTTCAACATAGCTTCCAGTCAATTATTTTGAGGCCTTGGAGACAGCCAATATCAAGAGATACTGATAAGAGTGCAGACTTTGCAGAAATGTTAATGGTAGATAGGAGTGCATTTCTATCCCTACAGGCAACCAGTCTCCTTGAACCCCTGCTGTCCTCTGCTACTAGGAAGGAGAAAATAACCTTCATAATGTAGTAAATTTTTGTTACTGAAGTTATATTTTCATGTTTCAGTTTTTAGGCAAGCCTTTGAATTTAGAAGTAGTAAGCTGGTGTTTTGCAAGCAGGCTTCAAAGACTGTGTTGGTTTTAGCAATGAAGTGTTTCCAGTGTTTGGATCTTCTGTATGCTCTGAGTCTGTTCTTTAAAATGACTACACCTACCATGGCCCAGCCATAGGTAAATGTAGATCCGTCTATCAACAACCCTCAACTTTTTTTTAAGCAAGACATTAAGGTAGTTGTTTCAGTGGTTTTGTGTGTTCTAAGGTTTTCCTTTTGGCTACGGTTTTCCTTTTAGAACAGGAGTATCTACCAATAGTACTGGAGACAATAATTGTAGCTTCTTCATATTATTAAGAGATGCAATCTCGATATCCTTAAATGAATGTGATAACTATTTACAGTGGCTTTGATAGGCTAGCTGAAAAAATAAATGCATGTAATGTTACAGGCTAAAAAGATGATGCATATAGCTACACACCCCAAATAAATGTGAAAGGAAAATGTCGGTGTTTCGGTAAGTAATCAGTTATTGGTTCACTGGCTTCTTGTAGTTCCAAAATAAAGAGTTTGTCTATATGAAACAAGAAGACCAGGACTGAGGGGTTGTAAAAGCTGCTTAGTAATTTGAAAATCCATTGGAGAAAACACCTAGTAATTCAAACTTTTGGACTTCATGTAAGTGAAAAATAACATTCACGTAATGCGAAACATGAATATAAAGTTGGAAAATACTTGCATATATGTAAAAGTAACAGGTTTATTATAAAATATTTTTTGGAAGGACACTAATTTTTGATGTGAATACAGAGAATGATGCCAGGATGAAATAGTTTGGCACAGCTGTAGTACAATTCCATTGTGATTCCAGGTGGGCATGTCCATTTGTGAGCCTCTTTGCATGGCTGATGACTTCTGCTGCAATGAATGCTCCTCAAATTTTACACTTGTGCTATAGGCAATGCTGTTGTATGGTCATTTAACTCTGTTTTCAGAAGTAATTTGTGTGAGGTAAGGTAGTCTCATATACCAACAGCAATACACCAGATGTTAAAAACCCAAAGTGTGCATAGCTGTAATGTAGAGATTTTCCATGCTAAGGTGATTATTGTTTCAGAATGTTATTTAACCTCTGTAGGTTACCTTTTATGATCTTTTTCATGGCTTAATCTGAATTTTTCACATCCAATTCCTCCACTTATATGAAGTAAGTTTGGTTTACTCAGAGGTGGAAATGGCAAGGAAGGGCTTCTTCATCTGAGAAGATCAGAACAACCTAGTGGAAGGAAATGTAATTATATTTGGAAAGGCTTAGTCACATAGCTATGAAGACAAAGATGTAGTGGACCTTGATTAGGGCCTGATGTACTAATTAAATATTTGAAGAGTGTTTTGACAAACAGCAAAGGTTCAAATAAACTAAAAATCTTTTTTGTTTCCCCCCCCCCGTGCTCTTCAAATGATGTCGTGACTATCAAAATACTTGTTTGAAATTTGATTAGCTGCTGTAAGAGTGGTCTTTGCTTTGAAACAATCTGATGTGAGATGTGTAGTGACAGTACACTGGACAAGAAACTGTCAGCTGTGCAGACTCCACTTTAATAAGTGTTTCTTAGGTGCTGCAGTTCTAGACATGTTATTTAAGAAATATGAGAAGAAACATGGAAAGGTGATTTTTTAAAACCATGGTGAAGTCCAAAAATTATATGCTTCAAATTTTTCTGTTGTCAACAAGGCATTATTAATCTTTTAATTGAATTCTTCCATGTAAAGAACTGTCAGTCATATCCTGCCCTACCTTCTCCTCCTTCCTTCCTCCCAAGGATAAATGCTTATTTGGTGGCATAGAAGTTATGTTTACTTTTTAAAATTAAAATATCTTTTTAAGGTGCTCAGGTACAGTTTTATTTTTCCATGCTGAATCTGTTCTGTGGTGACCTTTCTGATGGCTTTTACAATTTCGTCAATTTTTTTTTGTTGTTCTTCATTAGAATCTTTTATCTCTTTATTTTCATGACATGTACCAGCAGGGCTGGATTTGAGAATCTCTGGCTGGTGCCAGTAGAAGCAGCAGCAGCTTGAATATCATTGTTTAATTTCTTCCCAGGGCATTTAAGATGGATTATTTTGCCTTTGGGGCTGTATACATTGAGAATTTTCTAACCAGTTTTAAAACTGGTTGGAGCAGTGGTGTAGATCATGTTCTCTTTTCTTCAAATAGTGCTGGTTTGTCTGACCTGTTTTCTGTTGAAATAGCTCAGTAAAATGCCCCCAGACTGCCGTGTTAATATGCTGCTTATTGCTCTTCAAACGAATTAGCAATTTCTTGTTCTGCTTAGAGCTGCTCATATACAACTCTAGATTTAAAATCACTTTGCATTTATTTCTTCTTGTTTCAGTACAGTATGTTGTTGTTAAGCTCGCCTTTTTAAAGGTCAAAGTGATTTGTAGGTGTGAGCACAAATTTGAGAGTGGTAATTTGGGAAACAAATGTAGAAGTTGTCTATTTGATGCATTTATCTGCTCCTAAATTTACTTTGAGTTGCCTTGAATCATGTATAAATTTAGGTCAGACCTGCAAAACTGTTCTGACAAAGGATTTGTTCGTAAATCTGGTATTTAACTGATAGCACAGTACTCTCTGTTGGGAGGTCAGGGTTCACATCTCTCCACTGTCATTGTTGCTAATGTAAATCTGGCCATTTTTCTGTGTTATGTTGGCCTTTTGCTCTGGTGAGACTAATTTTTTTCTGAAGTGACAAACTGTGTCAGAATGTTTTACGACTTTGAGCAGAATGTTTCAAGTTTGGCTCTCCTGCTGACAGGGAAGGGTACTTACCATTAAGCCTTTGTAGCAAGGAAGCATTGTAACTTTTGTGGCTTTTTCTCAATTCCTTCTCCATGAAACACAAACCCCGAAAAGTCACTGTGACTGGAAACAGTTTTGCCTAGGCTCTGACGTAAAGCTATTGTTGTTTACTGGCTTTACGGTTTCATCTTAAGCACTTAAAGTGATGTCTTGTTTTGATAGGAGGGTTTAACATATTGCACCCCAACTGAACATTTCTTTTTCTTGCTTTGATTTCTAGTATAAGCGGTGTGGTCATTTTTCAGAAGTGATGACAGCTCTCCGCCACAGTTTTTTCTGTGCAGATGACTAATACTGGGTTTGCCCATAGAGTGTTTGCAGCAGACATGGTGGAGCGTGCTCTGAGCCTGAGGAGCATCACATTAGCTCTCATCCAGGAGCTGTGCTGACCCAGCACAGTGCTCAGACCAGGCTAATATGATTTCTTTCCAAACAGGGCTTTTTAGATCAGGCTGGCCACCGTGTTAACACAGTTACAAAGCTTTCCAGTGGCTCGGAGCGCTGGCAGGGCTAGCGCGCATCTGCTGCGGAGCTGGGGCAGAGCGAGTCCCTGTCTGCCCAGTGTGGACGTGCTGACTGTGTTTAGTGAGCCTGACAAATTGCTGCTTTCCCATAACCTGATGTTCTGTGGTTGCACCAAATAGCAGAAGCTGGAGGAGAGCCTGCAGGGAGGCCTTAGGGCGGTCGGCTTGGGGCTGAAGTGACAGCAGTTTCATCCCTCTAATAAGTAGTTAATGAGGAGCCCACCTACTTTTGAAGAAGCAGGGATTAATTTTTTGTTTGTTACTTGGGATGCAGTAACTGGGACCACTTACTTGATGATGGGAAGACAGTTCTTCATATTAGCAAAGGGAATTTTTTATGTTTGTGCTCATTAGAGAAAGATTTTACTGTTCTTGTTGGACTTGGCTTTGTTTCTTGAAAAAAAGATTGTAGATTTCAGTAATTAGTGGGATTTGCACACTGATGTGAGAGTAGATGGTTTTCAGGTAATGGTGACAAACCTTTATCTACACATGCATTTTAATTAAGAAAGGACATAATTAGGTTCCGTGTTCCTTGCTCCATTAGCCAGATTCTAGCCCCAGAAACCAAAACACTAAGCTGTTCAAACTTTCTCATTCCTTAAACTCTAACTGTCAAAGAGGAAAAAATGTAACAAGTCACAGCTACAATTCTTGTACCGGACACTTTTATTCTTGCTCCTTTCAGTTTTTAGATTTAGAATTCTAGTTTTTGGTTGGGTTTTTTTTCAGGCAAATTTTTAAAACACCCCTTCCCATCCCGCACCCCTCTCCCTCCCCCAGCAACTCCAAAAAAACAGCTCACTTAACTTAAAACTCTGAAGTTTTTAAACCTTACTTCTACAATTGGAAAAGTACTAATGTGGAGTTGCTGAGAAATTGAATTTGCCTTTCACTTTTATAGTTTACAAAAAGTCTTAAAAACATTGTGTAGATAAGATCTCATTTGTTTGTCATACATGAGAACTCTTTCTTTCTCATTGCTATTTCTTAGCAGTAGCTCAATGTATCTTCACTTCTAGACTGAATCCATATTGACCTTTTAATCAAAAGCTAATACCAGCTAGTAATATTCTATAGGAAGAAAAATCACTGTTCTGAATGCCTACCTTTTGATTGTAGGACAGAATAAACCCAGGTATTCTCTATTTTGTATTTTTGTGTTTCATTTGCTACTATTTAAAGATTAAATTATAGAAGGAAAATTACAATTCCTAGCATACAGACAAGTAAGATAAAAGACAACCACAAGTGCTAAGTTTGGAAGAAAAAATAAAAATTGGAGAAGTCTGTAAGAGGGACAAGTGTGCTATCAAAGCTCTTTGGTCCCCTGTCAGCTCATGTGTTATGGAGGATAGATTTTGGAACTTTGATAGGAAGTAATGCTTACTTTCCTTTCTAATTTGTGCTTTCCTCTCTGCTTAGTAAGCAAGAAGGCAGTGCTAAGTGTAGAGTAGGTTGGATTTGAGTCCTTTAATGACCAGTCAATTGCTTTGACTTACTAACTAGAAGAGTGGGTGGTGAAGTAGGTGATTATATTTCTGCTTCTGTATGTAGTGGAAGCTTCATGTTCTCACTTTCTTCCAGGAAAGTTTTGTATTTGTAATGTGATACCCAAGTGTGCTAAGTATCTAGTATATATAAATAAATTTTGTGTAGTTGCATACAAATATAAATAAATAAAACAATGGATCCTTTTTGCTATCAATTTAAAGCTGACTACCTGCTGCTCTTTTGTCAGCTAGGAAATTGTGAAGCTATCAAAAATGACTGATGCGTAGCCGAAAGCGTGGCAGTGACCATCATCACTGGAAATTTAATATTCTGACACTCCAGAAAAACTGATTATTAACAGCAGTGGCTCAGCAAGGAGCTGTTGCAGTAGTTGAAGGCAGCGAGCCTCATGATGTATTGTGGGCTCAGAGATGAACTGTGAGACAAAACTCTGATTGTTTAGGAATTTTTAATCCACCTTATCTTGTAGTTTCCTCAGAAGGCACATACTGCCTACCAATCTCCCAAGAGAGACTTTTGAGAAAAGAAAATGAATCTATAAGAATAAGTTTATTTTTTAAGCATAGTGCTGTATTATAGAACAAAGACAACTGTGGTTCAGGTAGTGCTTAATAAAAGCTGGAACTGTTCTAGTTTTCACTACTTGGGTCTCATGAAAATAAAATGGAGTAGAAAGAAATGGAACAGAGTAATTCAAATTGGGTAGGTGAAAATTTCCAAGCCTTTTACAGTAAAGCCCAAATAAGAGAGTAATTGCACCAAAGCAATAGCTGCTCCTGTCTGATGACCAGCCCTCTATGTAACAGAATAAGGGGAGTGAAACAAGCGGTGGCATTTGTCGGGGCTACAAAAAGTGTCTTACTGTCAGTACCCCTGGATGTATTGCCTTTTATTGAGTGTATTAGTTGTGAGTGTATTCTTGAATATTTTTATTAGTTCTAATATTATATATTTGATTAACAAAAGAAATGCAGAAATTTTACAGCTATGTGATCCTCTGTTTATATTAGGAGGATATATAAAGTATTTTTTCTGAGGAATAATACCTGAAAGCTTCTTTGTATAAATGAGTTGGCCTAAACTTGACTAAAGCTATTTATTACTTTTATAATTGGTATCTTTAGGCACTGAGTGACTTAAGACTTGCTCCCTAAATTGGAAGTTTGACATTTTATCATGATAATTTGTCATGAAATAATTAGCAACAGTGATTCTAACTAGAAATATTCTTTATTGATTTTGTTTTCCAAGTATTCATTGTTTGATTTGTATTGATGGCTTATATAAAAATAATTCAGTATCGAGTCTTTTTTTTTTTTTTCTATTCTTTTTTTGGTAAAAATAATAATGTTACATCTAATGCTTATTCACTGCTATCCTTTTAATTTGTTCTTAATATTCTTTTTTTCCTTTTATCCTATTCATTTAAATTAAGATGCTGCTGATAAAGAGGAGCACCTCACTTCCTACCCATTCCCTTGTATTTTTAACAGCCTGAGTTGAAGAAGAATTAGAATGCTCCATTAGAAACATTAACATGTGTGGAAATAGAGCCTGCATGCATAAGATCTCAACTAAAAAAAAAAACCAAACAACCAAAACTGTGTTAAAAAGTTCTTGTAAATTTAGCATCAGTCTGCACTTATGCATTCCTACTGTGTTTAATCCTGAGTAACAGCTAAAGCTTATTTCATGTTGCTTTTACATATATCAGGCACAGCTGACGAGAGGACTCTGCGGCAGGGTTCTGTCCTAGGGCACAACTGTGTCACTCCAGTGCTGCTTCTCAGCTTCTTACTCTTCTTGAACTGACACTTTCTCCTTCTTGAATTCTTTACATCAGCAGCAATGTTCAGCGCTCCCTCCCATGGGCCAAGTAGTATATTTGTCCAAAATCGTGATGACTCTCTTTTTGTCAGCTAGTTGGTTACAGATTAGAACACTAGTGTTTCCATCTGGTAGAAATATAAGAGCATTTAATTTTAATGATGAAATAACATTGTGAAATGTCACCTGATAAAAGGTCTAAACCCAGAAGTATTCCTGTGGTTACCTCAGACTACTACCACTGTGTGACAATTCACTGATAAGTTTTGGATGTCAGTGAGGTGGCAGCTTTGGAGGGCTTTCGTAGTCACTGGCCAGCTGGAATAATTTAACTGTCACTGCTTACTGTGTGGGTTTTGGTGGTGATGATGTCATGTGCAGTTCCTAAATCACAGGTTCTTTAATATAGGTCTTTCCATTAGATTTCTGGTATTCATCTTTTGTCACCTAATATTTTAAAATACTTAAAAGTGTGAATTGATCATAAGTTTTTAAATTGCAACTTGTGAGTTCAATAGAAAAATTAGAAACTTAAGGTCCTAGCTTTTTTTTCTGGAAATAGTACAAACTGAACACTGTTTGGAGACTTTAAAAGAACAAAAAAATTAAGTTCATCGTCCTTCTGCTCTTCAAGGTTTACAGCTACAAATATGAATTTCCTCTTCAGAGGAAAGAAAGATGAAACTGAAGCAATTAGTCTAGCATATGAATTGGTAGCAGGAGGTTTAAAGGTGACCTTAACATGTTGATTGAATAAACATAATGTTAATTCATTTACGGCTGTATAATTTAAAACCAGCTCAAATTAGATCCTCCTCTGCTTACTTTCTGAAATTGGAGTTGTGAATTTCTGGTTTGGTAGACCTAAAAGCAGCAGAGAAATAAATTACTGTATCAAAGGACGGAGATACCAGCTTATTCCTGAGGGCAGGAAAACACAGCATTTTTAACCCTCATCAAAGCGTAACATTGATACCAAAAACTATTTGTTCTAAGGAAAAAATATCCTTCATTCTTCCTCGTCTCCTGCCATCTTAGCTGTTTCTAACTGTTTTTCAATATTTCTAAAAAATATGATTGGTTTTGGTGGTGTAGAGCTAGTATATTCTTTTACATTTCCTCTGTACAATGTACAAATATAAAGATGATGGGATGAGGTGTGGGGAATTGCTTTGCCATATCAACCTGCTGAAAGTTGAGGATTTGGTGGGATCCTAACTTTTAGTGGTTATTATTTGGTCTTTGATTCAGAGTCAGTGGAGACTCTCTCTCTTTTGTTGTTTTTAATATTATCAATTGCATAGCTATAATGTGGTAGGTAGTCACTTGTCTTGAATAATATTTGAGAACACTTATCTTGCCTAATGTTTTCTTTACAAAGTATGGTGATGTATTGGGGAGTATGTGCCTTTTTCGAACTCAGTGCTGAAAGAATTAAAATATTTTCTGACAGTCTTCTTCATTTTGTGTTCCCTGTTAGATAACAAATTAATACTTTTTATTTCTAGTACTTTTTCTCTTTGGGATTTTCTAGTTCTCTCGTTTGTAGATTGAATGTAGTAGTATTGAGTGGGTGGACATAGATGGATTAGGAGGGATGTAGCAAAATATTTCCAGTAATTGACTTTCAAATTTCATTACTACTGTTGTTGATGTATGTGTAGAAACAAAGCAGCAGCAGTTTTGGAAATGGAATTTCTTGCATTATCCTGTCACCGCTCTGGGTTGCAGCCTGTCCTCTGGGAGGCTGCCGCTTGCCGTACCTGTGTGCAGATGTGCCAGCCCCGCCACTTAACTGGAACCCAACTGGGTTCCATGCTGCCTTCCAGCACCAAGGGCCTCTCTGGCTGGCACACAGATGATTCGGGAGCATCTTGAAGTAGCGAGGCTGAGAAAAATCCTGGTTATCAAGTGGTATTTTACCCTCTTCAGTGAGTTGCCTCTGACAAACAGCAACATGACAAAGCTGGCAAAAGAAAAAAATTGCGGTTTGATACTCAAACAGATCTGGGTACAGTAAGTCAGATGAGCTTTCAATCTTTGCGACTATTTTAGCAAATGTGTATTCAGAGTGAGCAAATGGCAGAGCAGTATGACTCAGCAGTGGCAGCTGGGGTAGAGATGCCATCTGTAGTCTGAAATGACACTCATAGTAGTGCGGAGTTGCACGATGGCTAACTACATGTAAGGTAGGTGGGCCCAGAGTGGTACGTGATATTCAGGCTGTGGAGTAGCAGCACTCAAGAGCAGATGTCCAGAGAGTATGAGTGATCCCCGGGTAGATCCAATGTTGCTGCTGTGTAGACTATTATCATGTCATTTGGGCTTAGGGGGAGGGTGTTGCATCCAATTTTATCAGATGGCTGTGGTAAATCGGAGACCTACTGAGAGTGATGCTGAGAGAGAACAGATGTGTATTGTTTTGGTAGAGCTCTTTTTTGGAAATGCTCTGCTACTGAGTTGCAGAAGCATTACTAGAGATGGAAAATATGCCAACTGCAGTAAAAGTACGGTGTAACTGCCAGTTTGCAATTCCTAGTTCCCTCAGGATTAGAAAAAGATTGAGATTAGGTACCTAGGCAGATGTCATCAGCATAGATTACTGTATGGATTGAAGGGTAACTGATTAAAGCTTTGCAAATGGGGAATATTAGTAGTTATACTGACTCTTCAGGTCTGTTCATTTGAACTCTTCCTGGAGACAGTGAAAATGGTGTCTGGTTGCAAGGGCATTGCACAGTAGAAACAGATCACTTGGGGGTTATTCTGGATGGATTTGTTAGTAGACTGTCTTAGCATATACCTTCTAAATAAAACAACGTGGCATCAATCACCAGCGTTTTCTTCTGGAAGTCAGCAAAATGGAGTGTCAAATTGAGACCTTCAGAACAAAGCCAGTGCTAAAAACTGTCTCTGTCTTCTTGGCTAGTCCATGAGACAGACTATTAGAGTACCTTGCAGCAAATTCTGAGTGGTGATTTAGCTGTACAAAATATAACTGATTTTTATCCTGGTTTGAACATGATTACTTCTGTCACCAGTAGACGATTCCTCACATTAGTGAGGCGGCTGTGGACAAGCAAGAAGTTGTGCTAATGGAATCAAAATGGTGTTTATATGGCTCAACTTTCCGCTGCCCCCTGGTGAACACCATACCACAGCGTGCGTCTCTTCTTGGGCTGCAGTACACTTGCAGATTCATTTAAAACAACTATTGTGCTATGTGAATACGTTCCGAAACTGTTATAAAATGTAGACTGTCTCTCAGGCCTTGCAAATGTAATGCTGTGCCTGCCAAGTTAACTCTAGGTGAAAGTGATTTGGACTGGAAGATGAGTATTTTCCATGTAACTGGACTATCTAAAGAACAAGACAAAAGCATATTGGTGCATGGATACCACAGTCATTGCTAGACAGAAGACCCCCACTTGGCATCCAAGGTCACACTGATCACTTGAATTGTACCTTCCCTGAAATCTGATATGTAGGCATTAAATGCATGTAAACATTACAAGGAGTTGTCTTGTATGAGAAGGTGCTGACAGTGTCTCTCTTCTTCAGCTAGTGAAAAACATGTGCTGGCAAAGTTGGTCTTTTTCAGTTCTGTTTAGCTGGTAGGATATGAAAGCAGTGCAAGACTGCTGAATAATGCTATTGGCCTATCGATTTAGCTTTGTGAGTTTTGAGATATGCTAGCACTTCCTCATGCTCAACCCCAGAGATGGTATCAGGGCAGCTATACTTAAAATCTTTCTTTAAAGAACATTTGCAATTTGTTAGCTACCTATGATGCTTGTGCCTTTGCCAGATGAGCCATTCTGACCTTCAGCAGATGATGTTGGCAACTTGGATGAATGGGACGGTATGTGATTTTTGCATTGAAGACCTATGGGCAGCTGAAAACAGGAAACCTAGCCAACCAAATGGCTTGCTTGCCCATACTCAACACTCCATACTCTCTTACCTCCTTCTGCACACATCTGCCTTGCTCCTTATTCTAGCAACAGACTTGCATCATCTTCCTTTTTTTTGGCACTTTTTGACCCCTCTATCTCCCTCCCCTTTAACCCTCTGGGTTGTTTTAACCAGCTAAACCAGAGGAAAACAAATCCAACAACAACAGCAACAAAGGAATAGGTTTCTGCCAGTTGCTGCCACGAGTTCTGTTGAGTTGAATTGGCTGGCTTTCTGTAAGTGGGTATAAGCAATGAATGGTTACAAAAATAAGTTTGTTCTGTGAAAATGCAGAGAGAGGAAGTGAAAGTGGAAGGCAGCCAAAGCGATGGGCTGTAAAGAGAATCTTTTCAGCAGCACTGTGAATAGATAAGAGTGGGTGAAGATGCATTTGTCAAGGGCAGAGAGGAGATGCCGAAGTGATTGGGTTAAGGGGAGATGAAAGCTGGAAAAGAGTTATAGAGAAAGTGTGTCTCAGAAAGCTTTTTAGTTACCCTTCAAAAATCAGGCATAACTGCAGTGAAGGACATAAGAAGAGGCTTGAATGCAGATGTGAATGATGGATGATGCTGTTTGTAATACTTGAGAAAAGATGTGCTGACCTGAGATCAAGATTGGAGTGAGAGAGTAAAAGGGTTGTTGTAACTGTGTTGTGCTGTTTGTGATAGCCAGAAGTCAGAAAGGCAGGCTGAGGTTCAATTTAGGCAGAAGGAGACCACTGTGGATCAGGGGTAAATTGGAGTCAGTCCTGTAGAGAAAATGTTTGCAAATATGTTTGCAGATGAAGATACCCAGAGATGAGATGCAAACAGGGCTTGGAGTCCATCTTTGTCCCTTTGAAGTGTATGCAAATATTCACAATTACAGAGGATGAAAAGAGGACAGTACCTGAAAGTGCCAGTGGGTGACACAAATTTGTACTTGAACTTAAATCAGCAATTTTCAATAGTCTATGCTGGTCACTTCTTGTTATAAAAATGTGATTGCCCTAAGGGTATGGGTGGTATGAAAAAAACACTTCTGTTTTTCCATTGTCTCATACTTTTGTGGGTTGAACTGTGATATGGCAAAAAATTAGAGGGGAGAAGCTTTTGATCACATCCTGAAGCTGTTATTTTATTACAAATTATGTATATTCCTCTGGTACTAAAGTGTCTCAATTTAAAACTAGCAAAATTTTCTTTTGCTTGTTGGTTTATTCATGGCATCCAGATTATGTGTTGGTTATTAAATAATGATTTTTATATTGTCTTAAACATTTTTATGCTTTTCCTGGGTGTTGGTCTTTATGAAGTATTTTCTTCTGACGGTATTGCTCTGCATTATTTTCTGTATTTTAAATTTAAAATGGTGACTTGCTAGTGCAGAGACAATTTTTAGCTTTCTTCAAGTTTTTTTAATGTATAGTGACAAGTAACGCCAGCATCGGGACACACATTGCCCACTGAAACAATTCACATTTATTCTCTTGGATTTAAAAAAGCCAACAAACAATTCGCTCCAACCAAACATGAAACTTCAGATGTTTCCTCCTTCCATCTGGTTTTCATTGTCAAATGAGATATATTCTATGAGTTTTAAGTTAACTGATACTTTTTAGAAGCTTATCCTTCTGCTGTCTCTCTTTCCTTTCACTAGCAAACTGCCCCTTTTTAGGTAATGGCATACCAAAAGTGAATACTTTGTCATATACACATTTTTGTGAATACACTAGCAAAAAGAATGACTGAAAAGCTGCTGTAAAAACATGGGCATGTAATATTTGCACAAGTTCTAGTTGAAGGTGTAAATGCCTTGTCTAGCTTGAAAAAGAGAAGCTGGTGTAAGAGTTAAGTGTAAGACTTTTTTTTTTTTTTTGTAGGAACAATTGTACAGAAGATACTTTACTACTCTGAAAAATGAATCATAAAATGTAGTCTAGTTTGACTGTAGCCTGAGTTATTAAGCTCTCAAGTGCTGTTTAAGAAAAAAGTTACAAAGGAGGGTTATACTTATGTGGTTGACAAATGCTGGGAAAACTGTGTGTGTATCTTTTACCTTTATCATGTCAGGAGTACACCTGCATCGTTACCTCATTCTCAGAGCCATGTATAGCTGTTTCCTCACAGAGGCCTGTATACACTTCCCTGCACAGGGCAGTATTCTGACAAATGGAGCCCATCAGTGATTGCATATGGTAGGAGACAGTAGAGTGATGAGGAGTTACCAGCAGAAACCTTCAGATACTAGGCTACTACTAACAACGTGTATTCAGGACATGACTTCTTCAGACATCTTCACTACTAGTTTGTGTTGTAGTCCTCCCACTACTGTTTCTTACTCTGAGAATCATAGAATGGTCGGGGTTGGAAGGGACCTTTGAAGATCATCTAGTCCAACCCCCCTGCTAGAGCAGGATCACCTAGAGCAGGTCACACAGGAACATGTTCAGGCTGGTTTTGAATGTCTCCAGAGATGGAAACTCCACAGCCTTTTTCAGCACCCTGTTCCATTGCTCTGCTACCCTCACAATAGAGAAGTATTTCCTTATGTTTAGGTTGAACTTGCTGTTTTCCAGTTTGTGACCACTGCCTCTTGTCCTGTCACTGAGTGCCACTAAGAAGAGTCTGTCTCTATCCTCCCGACACCTGCCTTTTAGGTATTTATAAGCACTGATGAGATCCTGCCCCCCACCCTGTCAGCCTTCTCTTCGCTAAGTTAAACTCACCCAACTCTCTCAGTCTTTCCTCATTTGGTAGATGCTCGAGTCCCTTCGTCATTTTAGTGGCCCTGCACTGGACTCTCTCCAGTACTTCCAACATAATATCCTTTCCTCTCTTCCTCCTTAATTCTTAGTGTCCCATTTTTGCTCTCTGAGATATTTTAGCCTCATAATTACATCAAACAGTCAGTTATGGATTTATTTTGTTGTACATTTTATAAGTTTTCTTCTTATTCAGTAGCATGTGTTGGTCCAAAGACTGATATAGCTTAGTATTTTTTCTCTAAATGCCCTGGTTTTATACGCTCTTCTAGTCACTGGCAGGTCTGCAGGTATGCTTTGCCAAAATACTGTCTTAGTGGGATGTGATCTTCCGAGCCAGAAGCGCTTTCTGTATAGTTAGTGTTTCTCGGCTGATGCCAGTGATTTTGTCCATCCTCTCCGCTGAATCTCTGTAGCAACAGTAGCATTCTGTGGCAAGGAGTCCTACTGTGGTGTTTAATTTGATCCTGACACCCCATAGTTTCATTTGAAGCCCTTTAATGTTGTCACACACACAAAATATGTGGTTGGATGCTAGTCTCCTCTTCACATCACTAAGGATGCAACTATCCTCTTTTCTGTGCCATCTCTGCCTGAAAAATCCTAGTCTTTTAAGTTATGTCTAGTACTTTAAGCATCGTGTTATCATCTTTGTTGGATGTTCTCTAAGCCTTTTTTATTTCTGCTGTAACTGTTAGGAAATGGAAAACCAGAACCACACATTATGTCTGGATGTGGCTTATAATGTTGCAAAGAAATGGTCTGTGTTCTTAATTTTATTCCTTATAATTTCTAACTTTTGAATTATCTTTTAACTGCTCTTTAGCATGAAGCTGTTGATTTCATGAAAATACCTAGTTCAGCCTTAACAATCTTAAGACTGAGTGGTAAATGTCTGCTCAGAGACTATTATTGGTATCCTACCAGTGCCTACCAGGATAGTTTGCAGCCATAGTTTTCCTTGTACTTGACTTCTGTGTATTATATAACATGAAGGAATACGTTTTCACTTATGTGCTGAAATTGTAAGATTGTAGGAATCATGTTTCTCTGTTCACCTCTGTTCACCAGTTGTGCTTTGGGCAGTATACTTTCAGGACAAGGACAGAGGATTGGCTCCAAAATGCTGCTTCATCGCACAGCCTAAAGTAGAATTCATCTAACCTTCAGGCTTATCTATTACACTGTTTCACAAAGCCACCCCAGTGAGAGTATTTCTCCATTTAAGAAGTGGAGGGATTACATACAACTTGCATCTGCTTGAAAAATACTATAATACATCTAAGTATTCTTGTAATAGTTACTTCTTTTGAAACTAAAGCATAGATTTGCAGATAAAAATACAAGTTTCAAATCCTTGAGCTCAGTTCCCTGGAGAGTCACAAAATAACGTTTTCTTTGTTTGTTAAATTGTAGTAGAAATACAATTTTGATTGTAAATATTTCTACTCTAAAATAGTGATTTCTTGCAGGAGCTTTACAAGCTTGTTGCAATTTGTCTGAAGAGGGTATTTTTTTATTGCACAAATAAAGCTAAGTTTGATGGCATATCAGTAAGCTTTGTCCAGAATTATGTGATGGTTGGCACTTTTTGCTCATCAGAGGTCTTGTTAAGGACTGATTATGATAAGAGACACGTTATATGCTTATGTGCACAATTTGTATGTTAAATCAATTCAACAATAAGAACTGATTTACCCACATGATGTAAAGGAAGAAAGTGAGTTGTTAGCATCTTCTTTATCTCTGTGTATATGCTCTGAGTGTGTTCAATAGCTTTGCTGTCAGATTACACTTTCCTGATGAAATCTACCTAAAATACCTTCCTGATAGTCTGTGAAATATTTTGATAAATCTTACTGTGATGAAGAATGAAGTATCAACTAATACAAAGAGTAGCATGTGAAATGAATCATCCATTTGGTGTTCATTTGATTCCATAGTGTACCTTTAATGAAAAGCTTAGATTTGTAAGGCTAAAGAGGAAGGGTGGAAGACATATCAGAAAGAAAGAGAAATCTCTGTTTCTTCATGTTTACTGTTCTCTGCTCGTTTAATAGGAAAAGTTTTCATATAAATCTAGTTTCTGTCTCAGCTTTTCTCTGATATTTTCTAGTCCGTATTTAAGCATGATATTGCAGTGGGCAATTGTTTGTGTGATTGAATAAAAGATGTTAGAAGTTATAAGAATATGCAGAGCTTTGTTTTGATACCAGAGAAAATATGAAGTATTACTGAGAAAAGTTTTGGATGGAACAATATTTTAATAGTAGATTGGACAAGAAAGAGAACCCAGGGAAGGACAGGCTGGTGAGTCTCATATCTTGGGAAGGTGATTGAACAGCTAATCCTTGAAATCATTTACAGGCACACGGAGCACTGGCACAGGTCACCCAGGGAGGTCGTGGAGTCTCCGTCCTTGGAGAGACTCAGAAAGTGCCTGAACATGGTCCTAGGCAACTGGCTGTAGCTGACCCTGCTTGAGCAGAGGGCTTGGACCAGATGAACTCCAGAGATCTCTTCCAAACTCAACCATTCTCTGATTCTGTAGATACTTTCAGATCAGTACATCTGAAATCTGTTATTTGCTGTATCTCATCGGGTCTTTCTCAAAATTGGGGAGCTTAGCTGTTTCCTATGGGTACAGAAACCTTCACTGTGTTTTCAAAATACATTTACATTGTCCTTCTTTCTAGCTTTCCTTTCATGAGGATGTTGCTGGACTGCATGAAAAGATATACCAGATATTAAAATGCTATTTTCTTAGTATGAAATGGAAAACTACAGCAGTAACTGCACTTCTGATGCAAAAGGATTTGGCTTTTAGTTTAGCAGTCCCTGTGTGCATGCAGATACATTTTTTGATCTCAATATTGCACATTACCACTCTCATTCATGTGCCTGAGTTCTGTGATTCACTGCTATCTTAATTCTTCTTCTACCTTGATGTCATTTCTTGAAAGAAACCTCTTCTGAGAGGTTCTTGTCATCCTCCTGTGACTCTGGATTTATACTATGACCGAACTCTTCAATCATCTCTCTACCTTCTTAGACTTACCTCCTTCTGTGGCTTCAGAAATGACCTTTTGTAACAGCTTCTGTCATTTTTGACATCAGAGCTTGTCCCATTTCCTTGCATTTAATTGATCTTCCTTTTTGCATGACCATTTAAAATTTTATGCACAGTCTTAAGCTGACTTCCCCCCAGGAAATCCTCAGCTTTTATGTTGGCCATATTCCTTTTGGGCTCTTTGGCCTCCTGTTCCTTCATCTGCATTTGTAGTTTAGTCTGTGTAACTTAGACTCTCTTCCCTCATTTCCTCATTGGTTTTTCTGGCTTCTGCACTGATGCTGTGGTAACTTGTGATTGTTTGTTGTCCTCAAATTCAGCTCCTTTTTATTTTTTGAATGGTTGCTCCTTACCACCCATATGGAAACTCTAATTTTCATCTGTTGAACAAAGTTTCGATACCTGATATCAATAAAGATGTGTTTTCAGAACAAACTTTAGATAAACTATTTTATCCCCTGACACCTTATTTTATGGTTAAACTGTCAAAGTTATAATAGGGTGGCTAGTGTAGTTTTTAGGCCTGCTTTTGTGGTTGAATTGCTGACATGATTAGTAGAGATAAAAGTTTAGCTATAAACTTTTTTCTTCCAAGTTCTTTCTTCAGCTTTGTTTTTTCTTTCTTTTTTTTGTTCTTGGACAGTAGGTTACAAATTAATCAAGTGTTCTGAATCTATAGAAAAATTTGTGATTTAATGTAATGGATGTAGGGCTGTCTTTGTTCAGCACTCCTACTGAGCTTAATCGCCTTCTTATCCATTAACTTTTAACAGCATATTGTGAGAACATCTAGGAGAAATGCCAGAGACACTGATATCTCTATAAGATTTTCTATAAATAAACCCTAACAATATATTGGAAAAAGGTGTTATTTTCAGAAGCGTTGTTGTAAGACCATGTATCCATAAATAATCAAAGTGATTAATTTCATTTTGGAGCTGTGTCCCTCAAGTCATAGAATTTGCTTGCTGGTGTTTTAGTTACTATTGATATAGTAATGAAAATATTTACTAATCTCAAGTACATGATTCCACCCCTTGCCCCCCCAGTTATTTGTATTCAAATGGTATAACTCCATGTCACCAATGCAATTGGTCAGAAGTCTGCTCAGTGCATGGGAGGAAACTTGCAGCCTATGAGCTGAAATACAAAATAGCTTTGGTGTTTTGTGGATGTTGACACTTGTGTATTAATGAAGATCTGTTCATAATTTTCGTGAAACTGTTGTATCTCTTCATGGTTTCAGAAATATCTTGTGAATTGAAATGGAAATCGTCTTGGTAGTTGCAGTTCTATAAAGTGACCTACATATACGGGGCTGTTTGTTCTCTGTTGCCTTGCCCATGCCAAGGAAGTATAAAGAAAACATGAAAATGACATTAAGTAACTGTGCCTCTTCACAGTTACCTGATGTAACCTCTTCAGTAAAGAACAGAAAACCTCCCTTTCCCTGGAGAACAGGAGGAAATTTAAAGACACTCCTGTTCAGATTAGATTTTGCTTAGTTTGGAAACTGAAGGACCGATTTTGTAATAGAGACTGATCTTCTCACCCTTTCATCTATTTCCTTTTTCCATCCTGTTCACTGCTGGTAAAGCATGGAAAGGTTTTCTGTTGTCTGTCAATGTGAAGTTTTTGAAATCAGAGATGAAGAAGGCTTTTCCAGGCCTGGTATAGCGGGAAGTAACCTAATTTACTAGAAAGAATCTAATAAATGGCGTGGCCAGGTAGACCACATCCAATCATGTGCTCCCAAAATTTTGGAGTTAGGATAAATGCTGGGATTAATAGCGAGATCTTTCCCTGAAGATGACAGGAAAGGATGTCAGCATGAGGCTTCCTGCATTCTTGGTAATTTGTACTTAATATTTTTCAAGGTCCCATCTTTTCTTTGTAAAATACACTACTACATTTTATTAATTAGGAATATGGAAGACAGATACAAAATGAAAAAAAAAAACTTGGTTATGACCTCTACTTTGTTTGTTTGGTTTGTTTTTTTGTTTTGCTTATATTGGTTATGGTACTAATATATGGCTGTTGGGGGGTGGGACTGGTTTTTAACATCAAGGTGATTTTTAGCATGTAGTAATTTAGAAATAGTGTTGTCCACTCTCTATTCAGAAATGTTTACTTTTATAGGGATATGTAGATAGAGAGAAGGCTGAGGTCTTCACTGGCAGCCTGTCTCCTCACAGCTCACAAGTTGATGGCCTACAAGACAGAGACCAGGGAGACAAAGTCCCTCCCACTGTAAGTGAAGATAAGGTTTGTGACTATCTGGGGAACCTGAACATACACAAGTCCATGGGACCTGATGGGAAGCATCCCAGAGTCCTGAAGGAATTGGCGGATGTGGTTGCCAAGCCACTCTCATGATATTTGAAAAGTCATGGCAGTCAGGTGAAGTCCCTGGTGACTGGAAGAAGGGAAACATTATGCCCATTTTCAAAAAGGGTAGAAAGGAGGACCCTGGGAACTACTGATCTGTCAGCCTCACCTCTGTGCTTATGGAACAGATCCTCTGTGCCCATGGAACAGATCCTCCTAGAAGCATGCTAAGGCACATGGAGGACAGGGAGGTGATTCAAGACAGCCAGCATGGCTTTACTAGGGGCAGGTCCTGCCTGACCAACCTAGTGGCTTTTTACAATGAAGTAGCTGCATCAGTAGACAAGGTAAGAGCTATGGATGTCATCTATCTGGATTTCTGCAAGGCCTTTGGCACAGAACCCCACAACAACCTTCTCTCTTGAGTCGGAGAGCTATGGATTTGATAAGTGGACTGTTCAGTGGATAAGAAATGGGGTGGATGGTCACATCTAGAGGGTAGTCATCAATGGCTCAATGTCCAGATGGAAGACAGTGACAAACAGTGTCCCTCAAGAGTCTGTACTGGGACCAGTGCTGTTTAATATCTTCACTAATGATACTGACAGCGGGGTTGAGTGCACCCTCAGGAAGTTCGCTGATGATAGCAAGTTGGGTGGTGCATTCAGTGTGCCAGAGGGATGGGATGCCATCCAAAGGGACCCAGACAGGCTGGAGAAGTGGGTCTAGGTGAGCCTCATGAGGTTCAACAAGACACCTGGGGCAGGACAATCCTCATTATCAATACAGGCTAGGAGGTGATGTGCAGGAAGGCAGCCCTGAGGAAAAGGACTTGGGGGTAGTAGTGAATGAAAAGCTGGACATGAGCCACTAATGTGTATCTGCAGCCCAGAAGGCCAACCACATCCTGGGCTACATCAAAAGAAGTATGGCCAGCAGGTCAAGGGAGGTGAGTTTGCCCCTCTACTCTGGTGAGACCTCACCTGGAATGCTGCATCCAGTTTTGGGGCTCTCAACACAAGAAGGACGTGTACCTGTTGGAACATGTCCAGAGGAGGGCCACAAAAATGATCAAAGGGCTGGAAGATAGGCTGAGAGAGTTGGGGTTTTTCAGCCTGGAGAAGAAAAGGCTTATTCCAGGGAGACCTTCTAGCAGCCTTCCAGTACCTGAAAGGTGCCCCTAAGAAAGCTGGGGAAGAACTGTTCACAAGGGCATGTAGCAATAAGATAAGATGGGGGGTAATGGTTTTAAACTAGAAAAGGGTAGATTTAGGTTGGATATTAGGAAAAAGTTCTTCAATATAAGGGTGGTGGATCATTGGAACAGGTTGTCCAGAGAGGTAGTGGAGGCACCATCCCTGGAGATATTCAAGGTCAGGCTTGATGGGGCTCTGAGCAACCTGCTCTAGTAAAAGTGTCCCTGCTCACTGCAGGCAGGTTGGGCTAGATGACCTTTGAAGGTCCTTTCCAACCCAATACATTCTATTATTCTATGATTATTTGACTGTTCTAATGCCATCAACAAAAGCCCTACAATGAAAATAAGATAACGCTAACTTAGGAATAATCAGCCATATTTCCTATTAAGCTGTTGGCATTTACACTCCAGCGGTGTTTTTGAATGAGACCTGGATTTCCAATTTCAAGGTAATAAGCTAAGAGGATGATTAAAACATACTAATAGTGGGAACAAGGCTAGAAGAATTTTGAAAGGTGTTGGTAGATAATTGAGTTTACTTGGCTTTTATTGCTCTTAACTGTAATCAGTCATGTTTTGCATAGTGAATTCTAGTACCTCAAAATAAGATACTGCTGCAAAGTACATAAATATCCTTAGTATTTAGTATGACTTCTCCTTGTAGTGAAGGCAAACCTGTTGTTTTCAAGTGCTGCTGTTTTTATTTTTTTGTTTGTTTTTGTTTTTTAAAAAATTAAATAGTGCCTCTGACGTTCTGTCTTTTTAGATGCCATGGGTTAACTAAGGTTATTTCAGAGTTATACTTCAGTAGGTAATACATAAGCATTTTAACATAAGTCATTAAAATTTATTCTTAAGCTGCATTAACAGCAGTTCATAGTATATTCTTAATAGGTATTTGTATGCTCTGCAATCAATGTGTTTAAAATGTTCATAACAGAAGTAATGTGGTGCCTTTAGAACATGGAAACATCCTGTGCTTTGACGCATTCTGTGATAGAAACATATAAATTAATGTGGTGGGTGGGCAATTTTAAAAGCAGAACCTGTTCCTGGATATATGACTGACAAGAGACCTACTATAACACCTTTATACTCTTCAGGCTTTAAATTCACCAGTCAATGTGAAGAGAAAAAATAAATTTTCACAGGACATTTACCTGAAGTCTCAGTTAAACATAATTTTGTACTGGGTTCTTAACATGGAGCTATCTACTTTGATAAATTTAGAGCTAGTCATTATGCTTTTACAGCAGGTGGCAGAAAAATAAAAAAACAAAAAAACCCCATGCTGTTGAATAAAAGGAGCAAATTGTTCCAACTAGTCATTTGAGCTGGATGAGAAAAAGAATTTTTCATTCCTGGTGTGACACCTTCATACACGAGTCCCAGAGAAACTACTGGTAATGGAGGCCTATTTAAGGGAAAAGATGTGGTGACTAAATTTTGTTGTGTGCCAGTAGTACCACTCCGCTTTCATGATAGAATTTTTTTATTTTGTCTTGGTGATCTGCTTGTTCTTAGTGGATAAATTGCTGGGCTTATTACCAGCTCTTTAAAAATGAAGAGCGTGAAATTTAAGGTGTTACTTGTGTATTTGGAAGTAGTTGGATGCAACAACAGATCTCAGAAATAAACTGTAAAGGTATGTTCTTTTGACTGCCCTTCTATATGTACTCTTTTATGGCTTAAACAAAAAACCCCTTTGCAATGCCGATAGGTTATAGAAATAGCTAATAAAGAACACTTTTAAAATCAATTTGTTTTGGATACCATATCAGGTACTTCCATTTCCACCTCTGCCCAAATCTAGAAGATGCAGTTTTCTTTCATTGCTTTTTCTTATTAGTTTCTGAAAGTTAGTGCCATGTTTTGGTGAGAATGTGCTTGGGAGTTCCAGCAGATAGATATCGTTACTATGGGAAACTAAAAATAAATGCCTTGTTCCTGCTGTTGCATATAACTTGTTCCACCTAATTTTTTTTTTTCTTTATTTTACTTCTGTAGAAAGTGTAATGCAAGACAAAAACATATTCTTTGTAGGGTTTAGAAAAGTGAATACCAGCTATTGCCTTCTCCTACCCCTGATATTAAAGGTCATGTTGTTTTAGAAAGATGGTATAAAGCATGGCCAGTAAATGTGTGTTATGCTTCATCATCTAGTTTTATCAACAGGTATTTAATTTATCACAATTTAGTGGTTTTCTGAATGTCCCTTCCAATCCCTAGCATTCTGTAATTCTGTGATTCTGTGTGATTCTCTTTTGATTTTTTTTTTTTTTTTTTACTACCACATTTCTGAGTGTATTTTAAAGGGCACTGGAGTTTTTAAGGTCTAATTAAATATGAAAACGGATATACAGAATTTCTAGGTGATATATGGGAACAGTTTCCTTTATCTAGAATTCAGTAGATCTCCCGTATAGTATCCCTGTAGTATCATTCATAATAATTGTTATGGGAATCTTAAATTTCATGTAATATTGGTGTGCAACTGACTGCTGTTCTAAATAGTAAAAGTGACATAATATCTAGAAAGTGTAGTGAAAACACTAGAATAGATAAAAGTAATTAGTTCCAAATCTGAATCAGTTTTCCTTTCTGTCCTGAGCTGATGAGCTGGGAGGCCACTGTAAATTTGTAGTGAATATCCATTTATTAGTGGGAGTTGCTTCTCCTAGTCTGTTACTTATTTATATTTTAACCTAGGAGGGGGGGTGGGGAATAAAAATCAGCTCTTCTTTCCTGGGTTGGTATGAAAGGATGTAGGAGAAATCAAAATCACAGAGCAATGTCAGTACTGTGTGTTGCTGCTAAGGAAATATCATGGTAACATTTTTAAAAAAGTATTTTGTCTTTAAATTCAAGCACCTTCAAATAGCTTTTTATAAGGGATGTATATACCTTGACTGTGATCTTTATTAAATTTAGATTAATTTTGGGGATTTTAAGATTAATTTTAAGATTAAATTTAGGTTAATCTTAATGGCCTTGTTGTTTAGTTGAGCTTCAATTTATTTTCTGAGTGGGATATTAATGTCTTCTTTTTATCATGAACATTTAAGATTCCTTATCTTTTATAAATGAAAATGGACATGGAGTGAGGATATTTTTATGAGGCTAGCTAGAAGGATGTTGAAGAGGACTGTGTGAAAGTTCTAAGGGGTGTCTAAGTTGAAGTTAATAACTTAGTGAAGCTTATGGCAAAAGATAATGGAAACATTGAGTTGTTGATTTACTTGGTTTTTGTGAAATGTAAGCATTTCCTATATACTTCCTCAGCAACTGAAGGAATTGGATTGACCCAAAATACAGTTAGCAGTTTGGCAAAAAAAACATCCAGACCTAAGATTCCTTCTGTCTTCCTAGCTTGTGATTACAGTTGTTGCTAAGGTGCTTGTTTCTGATGGACTACTTGATAAATTAATTGTTGAGGCTTACTTGGTGGCTGCTGCTAACACTTGCAGGTGTGGCAAGTCATAACTCTGGTTGGTGCTGCCCCTCAGCAGTGTGCTACTTGTTCCCCTCCAGCCATTCTGGGCCACATCCTGATGGCAGCATTGTTTGAAGGGAGGAGGTGCTGGCTGCCTTACTGACTGGTTCCCAAACCCACATCTGGCTATTTAGGTCTGACCAGGGTGGTGTATTGCTTTGATCCCTTCTGCCACCTTTTTCTGAAGCATGATATTAAAAATCTAAGGTAAATATGGATTTAGGTACTGCAAGGTCCAAGAGCATTTGAATGTCAGCACTGTGTGCTTCCAGCCAGGAGACTGAGCAGAGGTGCACAAATCACTGTTTGTGGTGTGTATTGGTGGGTATGCACAAATTCCAGAGGCAGGGTAGTATTGAAGATGAATTGCACGTTATACATCAGCTGCAGGTCAAGGAATGTGGTGGTGATACATAATGGGACAGTGGTTGGTACTGATTTACCTTTTTATTGAGCTGTAGTGGAGGTTACAAATGGCTGAGTTGGAGATTTCTAACTTGTCATTTCCAGGACATTATCAGATTCATGGCAAAATGTTGGACAGCAAATACAAGTATGTATTTGAGTTCAGTTGCTGAACCTCACTGAAAGGTACTAAACATTCATCGAGCACATCCACCTTCTTCCCTGAATGGTGCTGTCACATTATTGCAGAGAGTGGCCCAGTAGGTGAATTAGGGTACTAACAAGTCCTGACCTATGGTCTACTTCTGTCAGATGTGGTTTTATGTTTGAGCGGTTAAAGATTGATTTACAATGTATATAGTTTTGAGCAAATGACTGCAAACAAAATAGATTACTGCAGGTTTCACCCACCTATTATCTCTTCTTCTTGTGTTTTCCACTCAGCATGTTACACTAGGTTTATCTCTTAGTACCCAGAGTTACTGAAATAGCACACAGGCAGTTGGCTGTTAAAACAGAGAAGGGGAGATCCAATTTCCTCATGCTTGAAGTCATAAGGAGTAGTCTGCAGGGGGTTTAAAATGCTTAGTCTGTCTCATCATGTTGTACTGGATAAATCACTACAGCATTGGCTTTCACTTTACTTGCCTTGAAATGTCGCGGTCTGCTGGTAAGAGGAGGAGGTGTGCTCCGTGAGAGGCAGCCATTGGTTTAGGCAGTTGTTGCAGGGAGGATTTTGTAGTGGGTTGATGATCCATCCAGATAAACTTTGTTCATGTGCGTGCAATAAATGGACATTTGCTTGTTCTGTGGGTGCAGCAGTGATGTGCTACACAAAAGGCGGTTTGGATTGCTTGCTGTCTATTAACAAGCATGTTGTTATTGCTGATCAGAATCCTGATAGCTAAAATTAATAGTGAGCACGAAGATGAGCAATTAAGGACATTCATCTTCCAAATGAGTCTACAAAATTCATTGGTAGTTTAAATTTATATACTGAGGGCACTTAAACCATTAAAAAGGGTAATGGGTGCCCTGCAGGCGTGTGCTTCAAAGCCATATGTCATTTTGGTGCTGGGACAGACGACAGTGCTAACTTCCCTTTAAGGGAAACTGTTACTCACTTATCAATTAAATGATGAAGAAAATGTACATTTTTGCTGTAGAGTGATCATAGCGATGTATTGTAAGTTAAATCAAAGACCAAGATTAATGTTCTAAGACTTTCTGGCTTTATCATGATAGATATTAATTAGAAAAGTCTCTCTGGTAATAGGGCATTGGAGTTGTACTTTTAAAGGCATAGATGTTTCTGTTCCTTGCAGTCTGTGAGTCTGTTGAGTGGTTGTTGTGTTTATATTGTCACAGGGTAACATTTTAGAAGGTTTTGCTGACGTGGAGCTGAATAAAGTTTTAAAGCTTTATAGTACAAGGATTTAGCAGGAATTTTGCTGCAGTATAGAGTTTTCTTTCTCTCCTGGTGCTATCCTTGACAGCCAAGGTACTGGTTAACATACGGTCCTAGGCGAAGCAGAATTAGCTAAAACTTAGGCTGTTTTGTCATTTATTCAAAATGACAAATACTTATGCAGAACTGTGGGAATTATTTGAGTTGTCTCTTGCTGAAGATGAAATATAACCTTGGTTTGGGACACAGTCTAGATTTTCTGATTAAATTTAGTAAAAAAGACTTTCTCTTCCCCAATTATGAACACTGGTTTTGCAAACTCTGCCTGTTATGTGCCATTTGAATACTCCATTTTAGGTAGGTAAAAAATATTTTTATCCTCAATTTGGTGACATACATTCCCTGTCATCCTGTCTTCATTCAAGGCTATGTACGTCTTGTACAGAGGGCAGAAATGAGCACGAACTGTAGTTCTTCATGGTCCACATTCTCACCCTTTCCCACCTCGAGCCCATTCTCCTGCAGGGTGTAGCGTGGGCTGGTGAGAGCCTGGCAGGCATGGGAGGGTGTTTGCTGTTGATGAAGTGGCAGTGACTCATTGTACAGTGACACTAGAATTTAGCATAATAAGGATTTTTTTGTTTGTTCTTGGGACCTGCAGTTCTAGTCCCATATTTTGTATTCAAAAAGTAAGACAATGAAGTAATCACAAATGCTCTTGTTTTTCTAGAGGTGTCTTCTTAACAAGAGCAAATTTTGTTGTAACTGTGGTTGTTAATTGTATTGATATGCCTTAACTACTGAGGACAGAGAGGAGAGGATGCAAGAAATACCTCCTCTGATTTCCAGTAGTTGTTTGCAATTTAATTATTGACTTCTTATATAACTTATTTTATGGATTTAAAAATATTGCCTAAATAAAGATGAATGCACTGTTTTATCTTTCACTCTCTTCTCGTCTTGCCTTTTATTTTTGAGCTGGAGGAACAAACTCAAGGACTGTGTACCATGAATGGAGTCAACAGATTCCACAAAGTTATATGCGTGACGTCTGTATTTTCTTGCGTTTACACTCTACTTTTCTTCAACCAGGCTGTTTTGATTCCTTTGTTTCTTCTGTGTCAAACCTTGATCTCTTGCCATGATCATCGTGTTTTCTTCTCTCTTTATCCCACCCTACCTAATTGTCTTCAGTGAAGAATGCACTAAAAAACTTACTGAATGAGACATTACTATGCTACACAGGAATTTTTTGGGTTTTTTTTTCTCATCTTTTACATTCCTCCCTGTATTCTTTCTCCCTGTTACTTCTCCTCACAACTTTTGTTGTAAGGTTTTCATATCCATTTTTTGTGTGACCCTGAAAAAATGCCTTTAGTTTGTGTTCTGTTATGCTAGATTGATTTAATAGAACAAGATTATCCTATCCAATTCATTCTGCAGCAATTATTTCATTTCTAAGTAATTTTAATTATTTTGTATGACTGCCTTTGTTTTGGGCACACTATTTATCCTAGTTGTTGGTGTTTGGACTTCTTATACTTTCAGTGCATTGGAGTTGTTGATTTATATCTCTACTTTTTGAGTCTAGTTCATTATTTTCTGTTCCCCCCTTGTTTTGGATAGTCTGTTGCTTTTTGTCACAGTCACTGGGGCAGGTTTCACTTGGGCTCAGTGATTCAGCCTGTGATCTCCTGCTCTGAGAGAAGGTGTGCTTGGGGGAAATTGGTTGTATTAAGCAGGGACACTTTAAAAAGAGAGAGGAACACTGATGCGTGAGCTACTTGCAAGTTTTAGCTTTGTGCAGGCGAGCCCGTGAGTGGTGCCGCAGGCTGTGTGGGCTCCGTAGCTGTGATGTGCCCAGGAGGAACACCTCTGCTTGACTCTTGGAAGAGCTCTGCTCTTAAACAAACTAATAACGAGTTTCTTCCCTAGGGGGATGTACATTCGATGATGGTCCTGGACCCTGTGACTACCACCAAGACTTGTACGATGACTTCGACTGGGTACACGTCAGTGCTCAAGAGCCTCACTATTTGCCGCCCGAGATGCCTCAAGGTGAGAACCTCCCGCCATATACTGAAGGCATAAGTTTCTCTATTAAGAAGCTCAGCCTCACTGAATATGGCCTCAGGGCCGTACTCTGTGATCTCTACTTTAAAATTGATAATGAAGTAATAAAAAGAAAAAATAGAATAAATACAGCAATCTTGGAGATACAATGGAGAAACAGATTAAATCCCCCTTTAAGGTAAAGGGGGCATAGGGAAAGGAGAAAGGAAACCATAACTCCTTCTTTGTTCTGCATGGAATTCCTGTTGACTCACACTAAAATTCTGCATCTTAAATGGCAGCTAATGTATCGATTGAATTATTCAGGTATGCATTAGAACAAATGGTGAAAAAAGGATGCATGCAAAAACCCATACACTGATTCCTTCCCTCCCCTCCCCACAACTGCTCATCATCTGAAGGTAATCAGAAAAACTTTGATTTATGGAAATATTGCTGTTGTTAATTACTATTTAGGACAGGTAATGAATAACTGAAGAGGTACAGCCTACATGACCTTGCCTGCTCACCTTTGATGAACAGCTTAATCTGTGCTTCCCAGACAGCATGATATGCTGAGAAAATGAAAGCATTTGAAATTCAGCTACATTTTCCAATTAATAGTACATTAAGTAATTAATCATGCAGAGGAGGAAAAAAGGTCATGGCTATTTTATTTGTATCTAAAAGGTTTTGCGAAGTGAAGTATGTGTGGAGAAGGAGTGGGAAATGTTGCCACATAGAAGTAACCTGACCTCTGCACCGTTCCTTCCCCTGCTTTTTATATGTTGTTGTGCGTTATTAATGGTGGTTAGTGTATGTAATTTTACTTCTTAACTGCTAACTAGCTTAGTTCCCCCTTCTCTGGAGTCACTGATATAAGCAGCTGCTACCATGCCCCTTATCTTACAAAATAGGTTAATTAAGCAAGATACACACTTTACTTAATGGACTGCTTGGTGCTTCAAGTTTGCATATGGAAGAGTAAATAGAAGCCCCGAAGCCTCAGCATTCACGATGCTGGTGGTCTTGTATTAGCAAATTCAAAATAATATCTCCCCTCGAAAGGCAGAAATCTGTTACTTTTCAGTTTGTATTTTTCAGAGTCTACATGGTTTTTTAAAATGGTGGAGGTATTTTAGTTGTGATAGAAGCACCATTTTGTAAAAAAAAAAATGTGGTATCCTCAGACTTCAGGCACAATTTGTATAGGAAGAAAACAATCTGAGGAATTGTATTTTGAATGAATCTAAATGACAAGACAGCTGCTTCTTGCTTCTCCCAAATAACATAGCTGTCATCCTTAGGCAGTTTTCAGAGTTAAATGACACGGTGTTCTCTGACTTTGGTGTACCTTATTTCTGTTTGGTTCTGCTACAGAACCTTTTCCTCTGAATGCAGCATGTGGACTCTTTGGGAGGAAGTTCTTTTTTCACATCTGTGTGTGAAATTTTTGCGGCTCAATAGAATCTAGCAGAATGAAGGAATGTTAGGAACGTTTCAGAGATACAGAAGCTCAGATTATTATTATTTTTTTCTTCCTCTAGTTAGAATTCTACACTTCTTGGACCACTGTTTAGAAGTTTGATGCGTGGTAATTGAGACCCAGACTAAAAGTAAGCAGTCTCATTTGATGAGCTGCCCTTAAGGAGTTAAATCTTCAGATTCTGAAGATCTGTGCTAGATCTAATGACTTAAGCTCTTTTGTGTTTGAAATAACATAATTTTAAATTAAGTCTAAGAATGTAACACAGTTCTGAAGTGAGCGCTGAATTCCTCTGGTGGGCCTGCAGGAAGTGGAGCAGCAAGAGTTTCAAGCAAAAGCAGGAGGGAAATAACTGTGTGCAATCATCTGCCATGGCGTTTTTTAACATTGCTGACCCTACCTGATTACTCTTAAAACTTGATTAGAAAGCAGTCTATACTCATGAAGAAGTTATCCAAGTCGAATAAGATGTAGTAATAAAGGTATAGGTAAAATTAAACTAATACTGTTTTCGCTTTGAAAAATGCTGGATTTTCTAACCTAGATCTCCTAGGGACATGTCAGCCCACTTTCCTATTCAGGAAATAGAGGAGAGTGCCCAGAAAAGCTGAGCAGCACTAAAACTGAAGTGGTAGGGTAGGGACTGTTTTCTCTCCATCTCTTCTTCTTGGGCTCTATAATCCTTCACCTAGGTGTAGAGCTCCTTAACGCATGTTTTCTCCATGGGTGACCCTTGTAGTGTTTGGAGCCCTCATCTCTTACTTCTCTCTGGAATCCAATACAATGTCCTTTCCTTGGCCTTGGTAAGGGGAATACCTATGCCAGCTCAGCTTTGTTTCAGAAGGAGCACTATTTACAAGTATGTTAAAAAGATAATACCCTTTTGCTGAGTATGCAAGGTTTAGGGCTATGACTTTACCAGCTTCATCCAAAAACATTGTAGTCATGAAGGATTATACTCAGTTTTCAAATGTCAATTTTTAGACTCCTATAGCTTCAGAAAGTCTTATTTTTTAAAAAAACAAAAAAGAGGAAGAGAGAAAGCAGGACACAGGAGAAAACAGGAGAAGGAGAAAATTTTACAATTGAGTTAATGTTTTACTTTGGATTCAATGAGGAGGTTTAATTCAGTGTTGTGCTTTGGAGAAGGATAAATCATGGGAAATTTCAGACCTAACGGCACATGCTTCAGGGCGCGATGAAAATGTGAAAGCTTGTCCTAAAGAAAGTATTTTGCAGGTATAGCAATAGTAAACACTATTGGTAAGGCAAGTGTAATTACAGAATCAGAGAATGATAGGGGTTGGAAGGGACCTCAGGAGATCACCCAGTCCAGCCCCCCTGTTAAAGCAGGTTCCCTACAACAAACTGCACAGGAAAGTGTCCAGGCAGGTTTTGAACATTTCCAGAGATGGAGACTCCACAGCCTCTCTGGGCAGCCTGTTCCAGTGCTCTGTCACCCTCACAGTAAAGAAGTTTTTCCTTAGGTTTGTATGGAACTTTTGGTGTTCCAGTTTGTGCCCATTGCTCCTTGTCCTGTCACTGGGTACTACTGAAAAGAGCCTGGCCCCATCCATTTGGCCCCTGCACTTCAGATATTTATAGACATTGGTAAGATCCCCTCCCAGTCTTCTCCAGACTGAAGAGACACAGCTCTCTCAGCCTTTCCTCCTATGGGAGATGCTCCGGGCCCCTCATCATCACTCAGAGGTAATAACCTCTGCATAATTAGTGAAACTTCAGAATTTTTTTATATACTGACCTACACTGTATTTCTCGAATTGTGAACAAAGGCAAAAGCCACTTATCTTCTGTTATGGAAAAAATAAATGCACTACATAGTGATTAATTTTGAAATAAAGTGACCACTTAGAGCAGGTGCTTGTGTACAGCTTTTAATGCCAACTTGTAAATTGTTTGAACTGCAGCTTACATGATAAAACCTCTGGATTACTTATTAAAACCTGAGAAAATACCTGATGGTCCAACATTAGGTTTCTAAGAGCATATAAAAGCGACTGTGCTAGATCAGGCTAAAGGTCTGCTGCTTTTGAGAGTAGCCATTAGCAGTTGCCTACAGAAGAATGCAGAGGAGACAAATGAGTGGCAATCATGCCGTGAATGCTCTCCCACTTTTCTCAGCCAGAAACAGTCTGTGTTCATTATGTTCTCAGTGAATTAACGTTTTTTCCTGTTGGCTTTGTCTTACCATCTGTGGGCTCTTTGAGGGCTACTGGAATCTGCTACATCCTATAACAGAGGGCCAGGATTTGCTACAAATCATGGGAAGGTGCAGCTCTTTTTACTTATTTTATACTTGTACATGGCTTTGGTTGGATAAGTGTTCACATCTTGTCTTGTGAGCAAAGCAAATTCCTAATCACCTTCTCCAACCCATTCAGGTTTTTAAAATACTTTTAAAATAAAATAGACACCATTCTCCTGACATCATTCTAGGTTGAATGGTCCAAGACTATTGAGCTGTTACTTATATAGAAATGGTTCCACAACTGTGGATTTGTGTTTTGTGTGAGGTAAGGTTGGTGACCAGGTGTTATACTTTTGTAGACATGTTGACAAAAATGAAGTCGAAGTATTTACCTGTTGATCTTTATACTTCTGAAGAAAGACATTTTCTGTATGTTGAACCATACCTTTTAGACCATACATTATGTTTTCAGGTGCATGATTTTTATGCATTATACTATACAAGATAGAAATTAGAAAATGTTATTAAGCTGAAATCCAATTTTGGCTATGGATTTTTTCCCAGTTATTTTAGGGACCTATTCATTATGTGTGGATGATTTCGTTTTGCAGAAGACTTAAATAATAGTGCTTTCTTATATCACTGGGGATGTGCAAAGGAGTGGATTTATCCATATTAATAATACATGTACTAATGTTTTTACCCTTAGATATCGAAGATAGTTTATTATTTACCCTGTTTGTCTGTTGAAAGCAGCAGTATTCTGAGGCTATACAGGGTCAGGGCATGAGAGCGTGTAATGGGCTGCATGACAGGGAGCCACTTAATGAAAGGCTTTTTTAATGTAAGGGCTATTACCCTCCTGGATACAAATGCAATTTGAGGAATGTCTAAATTATAGTGGACAATAATGATATGCTGAGATGGACATCTTGTTTCCAGTCTCTTAGGTGGATAATGTGCCCGGATTGGATGTGTGCTAATTTTTTTGAATTTTTTTTCTAGAAATCTGAGGAAAATAAATTAACAGTAGTCGGGGAAGTTCTTAGTTGCACTTGTCATCTAGCGTGACTAAAGGAGAAGAAGTTAAATATCTAACGACGCTCCTTAGTTATTAGAGTGTGTTTTGCAAATGCAAAGTTTATTTTTCACAGTGAAGAGTATTGCAGAAATTCATTTTTTACTTTGCAGAAATTATGTATGACCTTACATATTGCCCCATTTTAAAGAATAAAACTAAATTCACTACTTTTTGAAAAAAAGGAAAAGAACTAAACAGTCTTGATCAGTAAAACATTCTGGTTTAGGCTGACATTTTGAGGACCCTGGTGGAAGACTACACAGTTGTTTCAGAATGGAGAACATAGATGACGAAAGGTGATGGAGATGGGAGGAAGTATGTTGACAAGTAATCTCAGGCCACACTTTCATGATAATTTATTTTATATGGGTTTTAGGTAGAATGTCTCTGTCCGCTCATTCCTGTGTCTTGTCATTCCCAGAGTCATTCTCATGTTGCTGCTTCTTCCCACGTGCTCTGATATGCATGTGGTTGTGCAGTAAGCCAGGTCAGGAAACTGGTGTGAATTAAAAATAATAACCCAGGGGGGGAAAAAAAAAGGATACAGCATGGGTCAGTTCCTTGATGCAGTTCATTGTGCAGCTGTAAAAAGAGTTTTTATGCTGGTGCAGCTGATGACGACCATGGGACCTGGTGGCATAAGTGGGTACAGGGGTTATAGAAACCTCTGAGGCACAGTAAAGAAATATGAAAATTGCACACTTAGATTTACATGCAAGTTTAATTTTCCTATACAGATAGAGTTGAGTATTTGTTGTGATCTGGAAGGTCAGTTGTGTGCTATTTAAGTTCTGTCTTGTACAGAAAGGAAATAGCTTTTGTGTCACCTGCGTGACCCAAAATGAATTTCAACAGAGGACCAACGTAAGTGTTTATGAAATGTATAAATGAAAGAGAGAGGCCAGAAGGTCATGAAATTAGTGTTTTAATACAGATTTCATATGAATGTGGCTCAGGAAGGAAAGCTGTAATGTCGAGGTCATATAGATGAGGCTGTTGGCCTTTTACTTCACTTAAACCTGAAGAATTTTTCTCCTGTAGAAACAAAACCACCAGCCCATGAATAAATTTAGATTATATGAATGTGTATAGGTACAGTCAGACAAAAGTTAACTGGGAAGCAGTGTCTGGTGAGAGATGGGTGTTCCTTATGGTGTTGGAAAGGAAAGAACTCAGCGAGCAGCAGGAGAACTCTTGCAAGGTCCTGGGTTACTGAGCTCTTCTGCAGAGATGCTGATCCACACGCGATGCACCAGCTTCCTATTTTGCACTACAGAAGGGTGAAGTTCAAACAGAATGCTTTCTGAATCTCTTAATTTTAATAGACAGACTAACAAAGTTTACCAGTCCACAAAGTAGTTGAGAACTGATTTTTCAAGGTTTTGCTGCTGTATGGTTCACATTGCCAGTATAAGGGTGATAGATCAGAGAAACTGTATACAAGAGAATTTATTGACTAGTCTGTGGGTTGGCAAATGCAATTCAGGAAGGTAGTGGTTTTAAAGTTTGATCATTGAAAGCTTATCTGGGTCATTACATTATGAAATAAATTGCAAAAGCTTGGATCTGTGTCTGGGGCTGCTAAGAAATTCTGGTGGTCTCTCTTCCTTTTACGTTTCTTGATGTGATGGGGTAGATATGTTTTATTAAAGATGACCAAGATAATTTTTTTTTTTCTTCCTTAGATACTTCAGTCTTCATACACTCCTTGGCCTCAAAAGTTGACTGATACTTGTTTCCTGTTTAACTTGTCAATATAGAGAAATGAATTTGTTTGAAGTACTTCCTTAATCAGAAGAAACATATTTTACTGCTTTTCTTATTCAGTAAGCCTTGTCAGTTGATTTCGTGTCTGTATTATTTGTTAGCAGCATCTTTAGCAGAAAGGAGCCTGTCTTGTTAGTGCAGTGCAATTGCTGACTACCTAAAGAACACCTGTAAACATCCGGATCCTATTTGGCTTGCTCAGTACAGTGCATTAATCAATCTATTGACCAATTCCAAGGGTTCCCAGTTGTTCTCAAGCACACTTTACTTGGTATAAAGTGAAGAGAGGAGAGGCACAGAGAAGGCTTTGTAAATAACGTACAGTGTAGCAGTGCTTTTGTACATTTAGATGAGCCAATTTTTATCAGGAAATGTAGACTTAGTAAAAGTAAGGTTTTTGTAGTACTGGAGAAGACTTTCGCGTATGAGTAACATCTGTGTGTTAGTTTTTCATTCATCGAATTTATTCTGTTTCATTTGGATGGTGAAGGAACATTTAAAAAAGATTACTTGCTGTATTTGCACACTTCAAGGCCAGCTGCTATACCTACTTATGTAGAGTGATATTTGATTGGTTGTGCCTTTTTCTTTTTTCTTTAATTAAGTTATAATACTATTTTGTTCAGCCATAGCTCTTCCATGCAATATGAATTTCCAAAAAGGTCATTTGTTCTTGAATAGTTTATCTTTTTACTGACTTGTATGTGTCAAATGAGTGCATTTTACTGATATCATTACGTTTTAGAAAATCTGTCATATTGTTATTTTGAGTATAGTGTAACCAAACTCCAGTGGAAGCTGTATAAAATGCTGCCTTCTGAGAAACTGTTCCTTCTCTTTCTTTTTCTTCTTTTTCTTTTTTTTTTCCCTAGTTCAGTATTTAAAGCTTATTAGTTTATTACTCTGAATCTGGGGTAATAAATGAAAGCAAAGCAAGAAATCTCTTTGCTATAGATGAAGTTCCAAAATAATCTTGGACAAGTTTACCTTTGCCATACTGATACTGTCAGAGCTTTCATAATACTATTCTTGCTCATGATGGAGCCTTCTGTTGCGTGGTACAGCTTTCTAGCTTCTAATATCTGTATCACAAAATGTTCAAATGGTGTTGGCCATCACTGCAGCACTGTCGGGGCGGGAGAAATGGCTGATTCTTGTCAACTCTTACGGCTGTTAGTGAGGAGCCTGGGCTGCAAGTGGAAATGTTTCATTGCTTATATGAAGTCAGCTGCTGCTTGGGGAACTGTGAATGTCAGTAAGAGGCATTACCTGAAGCTGCTATTTCAGTAGCATTTTGAAGGATGAACAAAAAGCAAAATGGTACTGTGCTAGCCTTTCAGAGTTGCAGGGAAAACAGGGTTTGAATAGCACATTGGTAGCCTGGAAGGTGTTCCAGATTATTTGAAGCATTTGGTGTTCAGAGTGTGCAAGGCTGGATGCCTGAAGCACAGCTGAGGAATTGTGCTTGTTTGATTTCTCACTGCTTCCCTGCATGGAGAGGAGCAAGCCAGCCCTGCTTTTGAGTACTATATCTGCCTAGTGTGCCATTGTCCTACCATCGTTTTCACTCTCTGCCTGTTTATGTGTGTGTGTATGTGTGTGTGTGTGTGTGTATATATATATATATATATATATTTTATTTATTTATTTATTTATTTTTCCTCCCTGCCCATACTGAAGATAACAGCAGTTTGTCTTGCCTTGAAATGTCTGGCTGTATTGAAGTGTAGTGGAGGGCCAGAGCAGAGCTAAGGTACTGCTGTTTCTCATGTGGCTTTGTTTGGCTCAGAGCATGGGCACAGCTCATGCATTCTTGCCCATAGAGCATGGCATGGAGTCAGCACATCTGGTGACTTTGTACCCTCTGTTTGGCACCCTTTGGCTGGACCCTTTCACAGAAAAGATAAAAAGCAAACAACTAGTGTATGTGAATTTAGGTTTATATGGCCACTTCAGTTTGTTCTAAGTGTAGGTAGCCCCCTGTCCTGGTTTTGCACCACACCCCCTGCCCCTTCCCAGGTTTCTGGCTGCTCCTCTTCTTGAGCTTTTACATTTCTGTAGGCTGCCTTGAGCAGAAACCTTATTGCCCTGCTTTCCACTCCCACTCACCTGTGTGCAATTTTTAGCAGTCCAATGAATGCCACAGTCATACAACAGTGTAATTACAGGCTGTCCTGTAGGAGATTTAGAAGAAACCGGGTTTGAAGAAGGGGAAAGTAGTAAAATAATTTTACTACTTAAAAGAGGGAAAATAAAAACTAGGCATGGGGGCTATTTGGGGGAGGGAGTGAATGAATAACACCATGGTATATGAATAAAAATGGTGTTAAGACAAGGTGGAAAAAAAGCCCTATAATAGAATGAGTAATGTACAGTGGGTGCTAATGCAGATTATTATTTCTGAAGTTTACTGCTTCAGAAATACCATGTATTTCTGCAGTTAAGGTGCTATAGTAACCTTTGTGCATGGGTACTTCACGATCTGAGAGACGCACTCCCCTCTCCTGTGCTAACTTCTCACTTTCGTCACATCAGAGGCAAAGTCTCTTAGAAGTGGAAGAGAAACATTGAGCTGCTTAGAATTCATAGCACTTACAATTCCACTTTTAATACAGGACCTATTGTGCAACTGGAAACTAATACCTGAATTACCTACGTGTCTATAACCTGAGCAATGACAACTCCACCAACAGAAGAAGCAATGCTTGTAAAAACAAACAAAAAACCTTAAAGTAAGATGAAATTAAATTCAGGAATCGACATAATAGCAACAAAACAGAGGGAAGTGGTGCTGTGTTCCACATTTTTTCATGTGCAGTACCTGAAACTTTCCTGTCTGCTTAAATATAGATTTCCCAGCTCTAACCCTTTAGTTGCTCAGTATATAATTTATGTTCCCTTGTGCTTTTGCTGCAAGTCTGTGCTGATGCAGCAGTCTTTGATGTTTGCTAATAGGAACTAAATCGTGGTAATAATAAAAACATATTGTTTTATAGAACAGATTTTGAAGCAACTGAGAAAATTCAAACTTTTTATTTTCCTTAGCTTGTGGTGAATTAATCAAATAACTGTTTTCTGAAAAAAGAGTAAAATTTTTAATTTAGCCATTTCTATCATGACTTGTACAGATACTTGTTCAAATTACTTTTATCAAGCTAGTTATCATCAGTAAGGCTTGTTTTACCCCATGCTGCACACATGCCCCCTGCCCCCCAATCCTTGCTGGGATTATTTTGTTCCCTTTCCCACCTTTCTATATAGAAATACTTTGAAAAGGCAAATCCTTTGTGCTGGGGGTCATGCAAACCTCATTTGCAAGTATGTATGCTGTGAAGAGACAATTGCTTAGGTGGATATATTAGAGAAAGAGCAGGTTTATGTCAGGTACAGGAACAGCTTCTGTTGTGTTGCTTTGCCTCATATATGATGTTTGTATGTTTTTTCTTTCTGAATGTTGTTTAACCATTAGCATGTGTAATGTTGCTGCCACAGATAACAGTGACATCCAAAGCTATCTTCCTTTCTTCCCATTTCCTCCTGAAGTTGAAAGTATAACCTCCTTTAAATATGTTTTAGAGTAGATTATAGAATATTATTCAGAAATTAAATCCATGAAGAACATGACCTGCTAGTTAAAAATATTACTTTTAAAATGCAGTGCATTTTTTTTTGTTCCAAAATATGTTGCTTCAGTCTAAAGGTTGAGCAAATTTTAATCAGTTTTATACTGTAGTTAAAAGTATCAAGCAAGAAAACTTGAATTAGATCATATATTTTTAACTTTGATTTGGATTTTACATAGTGTGTATTTTGAAGAGGGCGGGGGGGTGGCAGGGAATAGTAACTACCCCCACACCGTGTCCTCCCTCTTAAAGGACTCTTGTCTCCTTCAAGAAGCCATTCATTAGAGCTGACAGCCATGGCACAGGCTCGGATGACCTAGCTGTCAAAACTTAGGTGGCATTCTGTGTTTTGTAATACTTAGTGAGAAGCTGAGATTTCCTGGAGGTGTTTGTAACCCCAAACCCCTCATTTCCTAGTGGGGTATGAGTGGCAGTAGATGTCAGAGGAGGGCCAGCACTTGCATCTCTCCAAAGGGAGATGACAGGTGTTTTATGGGGCAGCCTGTGTATGATTTGGGAAGGGATATGTACTTCTTCCCATCCTTGCAGTGCCAGTTTGGTTTACTCCCACTTCTGTGCAAGAGTTTGAGTTGTTTTCATTATTGACATAGCACATGTGCTGGATTTTTCAGGGCCTGTTGCTAGAGCAAGCCTTCACATTTGTCCTGAGAAGAAACCTCGATTTAGGTGCTGAGAGCTTCCTTTGGATATTTAGGTGGCAGCCACGTTGCCTCAGGTTTATTGCTCCACAAGTGAGGCAATCCTCTAATGCTGTTGCAGCTCTGCTTGTGTCCCAGTGTCCCCTCACGTCCTGCAGTTTGACGCATGTGTTATGCCTGAGGTGTTATGCTATAAATACGTCTTTTGGGTGGATGCAGAATGTCCCTTTTATTATTTCCAATAGATGCCATGTGGACAGTAGTTGTCAACAGGGCTCCAGAAGAGAGCTGGGCCAGGTATGATGAGGCGTAGGTGTGAGCCAGATATGAGCCTCTCTTCTCCAGAAGGTGGTGAACCTGGCCTACATGGACAGAGCTAGCTTTCAGCAGTTAGCCCAGGTTAAGGTTCACTCCATGTGCCATCCACAATGTCAGGATAGACACAGTGATGCACTACCCAGGTCAAGTTCTCTAAGTATAAGCAGAAAGAACAAAGATTCCTGGTAGATCCTGAAATAGATTGTTGGTAGCAGAGTCTGTGTATAAGTGGAACAGTATATAGAAGACAGATATCCTAACCGGACAGCTATGAAAATGTCAGTCTACTTCTTCACTGAATGTGTTAAACCTGTCCTACCAGATTTGAAAAAATCCTACCTAGTATCAGGAGCCTGCTTTTTCTGTGGAGATATAATTAAGGAATACTCTGGACTAATAAAAGCACAAGGGAGGCATTCCTTTCCTTTTTTTCTATTTTCTTTTTTTTTTTTTTTTGATACACTCTTGGTTTTGGTCTTCATGAAGGGAAGATGCATTTAGCTCTTATTTTGTTTCAGAGGAAATAGCTTTTAAAGCTTTCAGTCTGTTCTGATGTATGAAATCACAGCTTTGGAAAGAAAAATGGATAAAAGTGCAGAACTTAAAGGTACTCTTACAATGTACAATGCTGGACTATCCAGAGGTACTCCAGCTAACCTTTTGTTGCTGAGGTAGTAGGAGAGGTAGTCCAGCTCTACCACCTATTATTGAGTTAGCTTGGTTGTATGCTGCACTTGGGACAGCCCATTACTGGTTCAGGGACATGTGTATTGCACAGTGTTGGGAAGACATGCTCCTGTTCATGCATTTAATACATTGTGGAAATGTGTATGCACCAAAATGGTGATTAATAAGGGATTCATGAGTACTTTGTCAATGCTTCAGTATTTTGCAGTTTAAAAAAAACACAACAAAACCAAATAAAAACTTCCTCCTCTTCTTTTGTCTTTCTAAAGAGCAGCTGTCAGGATATAACAGCTATTTACTCTATTTTGTATCAAACAATTTTTAACTCCTTTGAGAAAGAAAACCTAGCCACATATAAACACAAATCGGACATGCTATTTTAGAGAAAGTCAACAAACATATGAAGTAAGCATTTCTCTTGTGCATTTGGTTCCTCTTAACTAATTCCCATGAATGAGGGATCAGCAAGCTCGTGGCATTCAACAGAAGAAACTGTTGTCCTTCATTTTGCCTCGTTGGTATAGCTGATGCCTCCTAACCCAGCCTTTACCTTCCACTGGTTTCTCCCACTGTGTGTGTGTTTGTGACAGGCTTGTGGACTGCTTTGAGACCTCTGAACTTGTGGACTTAAAATGTGCAGCTGAGTGACATCAGCAGTGCCAGTAGTGAGTGTCCGTTGTGCAGACAGTACAGATGGCTTCCTGTGCTCTTGTGTCTGTTGGTTACAGTGACTTGGAAGGAGGTTGCTTTGGCTTCAGGTTTTGTAGGTGGACTCTTTATCACTTTCCTTCTAACTGGCAATAGCAGCTGTACTTTCTAATTAAACTACAGTTGCAGGTAGATATTAAGCTAATAAAAGTTTTCAATTAGGCTGCAGCTTCACAGGTCACAGTGAGCCAGCCTAAAACCTTACTGTTGAGTAAAATTCTGCCCCTCTTTACTCCCTCTCCTCCTCTGCCTTCATGCTTCAGCTAGCTTCCCTAACTAGCTTTACTAATCAGAGCTTACTGAGAGCTGATATAACTCATTATCCTGGAGAAAATTTTGTTGTTTTCCTGGATTCAGCTGGCTTAGTGAATTGAGTTGACTCATGGAAAGCTCTGACAAGCATCAGAGCCGGCAGCACAAGGGAATGAAGGAGCTGGAAGAAGGAGAGGCATAAAACTGAGAGGAGAGGTAGGCAGGAAGTTGTTAGGTCATGCCATTTTTAAGTTGTAAACAGCAGCTTGTGTTTTGATTTTTGTGATAAATACAGTTTCTAGCCTGTCAGCCCCAGGTTTTCATTGCATGGTCCTGCCAATGCCCTTGTATTTGGTCTTGTGTGAAACCAAGAGATGAATCTGTTCGTCTCATTGATCAGACAATGTCTATATGCATTTGTGTGTAAGTGTCTTCTCCAGATGTGGAGAACCATGTAAGGAGCTGCTTTGGAGGTTTCAGTGAGATATATAGTCCAGACCTCCTAATATGTTGATAGCATGTTGTTGCAAAGCATTCTCCACTGGACTTCAGTAAGAGTATAAGGAAGATGAAGGTATCACCAGTGATGACCTAGGAGCCTTGTGACTGCACAAAGAGAACTGCTGCATCAAACAAATGCAGCCTACTCAATAACACTCAGTAGCACCACAGCTTAATGCAAGCATGGGCAAAAGTGTACGAGGACCTTTTAGACAAAAAAAAAATAATCAGATTATTCCCTCTACAACAAATATATTTTGCAATCCAATCAGACTATCTAGTATGAAAAAAAAAAACCCTCCATAAAATTAACATGTAAATTTACTTACGTTTGTATAAAATTCATAATACTCATAATATAAACAGTTTAATTTACATATATAATTTATATTTATATGAAATTATATTAATGTACTATTCATGTAGAATTTATATAAAGATTTTGATTAAGGAGAGTGAAAGCTACAAAACAGTAGATAACATGGGTAAGGATCAGAGGCTAAATCACGGGTAATATTACAGTAAATGTCTGCTACAGCGTATGAAGAACAGGAGATAGGCAGACCCTTCTTTAAGCAGCTGGTGAAAAGCCTGACAGTCACAGAGTTGGAGAAATGCCACCTTCACAAAAAAGGAAGAACTGTTGGGAGTATGGTTGAGGGCAGCCTCAGCTGAAATGACCATGGGACTTTAGTTTAAGATCCTGAGAGGAGTCGCCAAGACAAACAGCAGAGGAGTTACAACCTTGGACTTTTGCAGATCAGATTTTGACCTGTTTAGGGACTTGCTTGGCAGGATGTGCCTCAGGAGGAGCCCTGAAGGCCAAAGGGGCCTAGGAGAGCTGGTTGATCCAGGGCAGCCTCTTGGCTTACAGGGACGGACTATTGCCTGGTGCAGAGTGAAACAAGCATGGCAGAAAGCTATCATGGGTGAACATGGTAATCCTGATTGAGGACAAAAAGACAGTATGTTGGGACAAAAGCAGGGTCAGGCTACTTGGGAGTATATGGAGACGTTGCCTGCTTATCTAGGGATGGAGTCAGGAAAGCCAAAGCTCATCCGGAGTTGAAGCTGGGCAAGGGAGGTGGAGGACAAGAAGAGAAGTTTCCTTTGCAAGTATGCTGGCAGCAAGCGGGAGGTTATGTGGGCCCAGTGCTCAGTGAGATTGGGGAGCTAGTGACAAGTTAAAAATGGATGTACTTGATGCCTTCTTTGTCTCAGTTTTCTTAGGTAAGGCTTATCCCCAAACCTGAGAGGTTCTGGAGTCTGCTGGTGGAGTCTGTGGGAGTGAGTCCATACCTGCAGGAGGTGAGGACAGAGTTAGGGATCATTTAACGACTTGGACATTCACAAGTCTGGGGGACCAGCTGGGATACATCCAAGAGCTTGCTGATACCATTGTGAGGCTGCTCTTTGTTATCTTCAAAAGGTTATGGTACTTGGGAGAGGTTTCTCAGGACTGGAAAAGGACAGTATCACACTCATCCTCAAAATGGATGAGAAGAAGGATACAGGGAACTATAGGATGGTTTGCAGCCTTCTCCTGGGAAGATGAAAGAGCAGATCATTATAGAAACACTTTCCAAATGTACGAAGGACAAGAAAGAGGTGGTGGGAGCAGCCAACGTGGTTTTGAAGAGGGCAAATCATACCTGATCAGCCTCACTGCTTTCTGTGATACGAGGTACTCTGGACAAGGAAGATGCAGTGTGTGTTTTATACCTTGGCTTTAGCTGGGCCTTTGGCGTAGTCTCTCATAGTTTGCTTATCACTGAATGGTGATATGGGCTCTGCAAGTAGATGGTGAGTGGAAAATTGGCTGGACTCCCAGACTCAGAGTTGGCATCAGGGGTGCACTGGTGGTCAGTTTAATGTCTTCAGTATGCTGGAGGGCAGGGCTGTGCCTAGAGGGTCCTGGGCAGGTTGCAGAAACAACAGGTTGCAAAAATGAGCTGTCAGGAATTTCATAAAGTTTAACAAAGAGAGATGCAAAGTCCTGGTCTGGGGAGGAACAGCAACTTCATGCACCAGCACATGCTGGAGCTGGCCAGCTGAAGAGCATCTTTGCAGAACCTAGGGTTCCTGGTGGACCATAAGCCAGCTATGTATCTTTGCAACAAAGGTGCCTAGCAGCCTCTGCTCATCACTGGTGAAACACATCTGGAGTGCTGTGTCTGGTTCTGGGCTCCAAGTACAAGAGAGGCATGGATACTGGAATGAGTCCAGTGAAGGTCTGCCAAGCTGGTCAGGGACTGGAGCATGAGACATCCAAGGAGAGGCTAAGAGAACTGGGCCTGTTCATCCTGGAATGAAGAAAAGGGCTCAGGGGGAGACTTTGTTTAGAACTGCCTGATCAGAAGATACGGAAAAGCTGGAGCCATACTCTTTCTCACAGTGATAGGATGAGGGGCAGTAGAAAGTTGGAATACAGGAGACTAGTTAGATATTTGGAAATACTTTTTTACCATCAGAGTGGTCAAATAATGGAGCAGGTATCTAGAGAGGGTGTGGGATCTTCATCATTGGAAGTGTTAAAGACCTCATAGGGCTGCTGTGTAGTTCAGCCTGATTTGAGCAGTGGGTTGGACTAGAATGACCTCCAAAGGTTCCTTCTGGCCTAAACCACTCTGTGACTCCACAAAAGCAGGTACATGATGATGCTGATTAAGAATGAATATAAATCAATGATTGGAAAATCAAGATTATGAAGATTAAACAGGAAAAATAGACTAGCAAATTGAACAAAATAGAAGGGAAATGATGTGGGTTTCTACTTGCCATAAATCAGGATTAGGCAACAGTAGTACAGACTTGAGTGAGCTGAGTTCTCCTCAGGAATAGGCAGGGTGCAACACCCCTTAGTTGGGTAGTAACAGACTTTTTCTCCCACTGGTGATTAGGATAGCAGATGGCAACTGCCGAAAAATAAATACATGTTTAATCTGTAGGACAGTATAATTTACATGCAGGGCCCTTTGAATCAAACCCTTGATTCACGATTTTTCCAAGTCATTGGTACTAAATTTTTAAGATGAGCTAGATTTAAAAAAAAACCCACAAAAAACTATAGATAATTCCAAGTTTGTGTGCTTTTGTTTTTTAAGTCTGATTGTGAGCTAGTTGATGTGATGTTAAATTGTATGAGCTAGAAACTTTTTTTGAAGACTAGAAATGAGGCAAAACTTTTGGTGCCATTTAAAATAATCTGCTTGGGAGGCAGCTGTTATGATATTGTCAGCAGAGCACTATCATAGGATGAATGAGGCTTAAAGGTGGTAGCATAAATAGGGGCTTTTTTGTTGTTTGGTTGTTTTATGAAGATAGTGTTTTATTCACAGAATATTCTTTATTTTGGTACCTGTGTTCAGTCAACCATTTATGACTAAATGTATTTGTGGGACTATGGCTTGAAAAGAATACTCAAAAGATCTCGAGGGTCACAGACAGTCTTACAGCTACATATGGATGTAAGTACAGTTGGAGTATAAATGGTTGGTGGACAGATGCAATTGCATCTGCAGTGAGCGTTTGTCCTTGTAGTATTGTCCATTTCAAAACCAGATGCTGTCAAATGGGAAAGAACAGAGAGCAGAGCAGTGAGCAAGGTTAAGGATTCAGAAAGTGCCTCCTGGTGAGACTGAGGGAAGACTGAGGTCTCTTCAGTCGATCTGAAAGAAATTTCAGCTGTTGTGAGGATGGCCAGAAAGTGCCTGCATGAGGAAGAGGTTTAATTGATGATAACTATTTAATCCAGCCAACAAAGGGCATTGTAATATCTAGTGATTGTAAGCAGAAGCAATGTAAGTTCTCTTCAGCCTTGCTTTAAACATTTCTTTCCCCAGTGAGGGAAGCTAACATTAAAACGTTTTTGGTTAGTTTAGATTTTTTTTTGTTGCTTGTTTTGTCACTTTCCAGTTTTCAGTGACTGTAATTTTCCTACTTCAGATCTTGGTTTTGTAGCTTGTTTACATATTTATTAGTTCCCACATGTACAGTCCAAAATCAGAACTATCTGTTCAGTCTGGACAAGTGGTTCCATGGATGTGTGCTATGAAGGTGCAAAATGTATAGTGAGCTGGAATGCAAAACCCTGAAGGCAGCTAAGCCTGTTCTTGTCTATCTTGAGGAGAATTTAGTTTATTTAGTTTTCAGGAAGTTGTTTGGTGGAAAGATTTGTTTGTTTGTTTTTATATATTTATTTTTGCTTATTTATATATTCAGAGTGTTGCAGCATTTTAAAGGCTGTACCAGGGATGTCCAAAGCTTTCAGATTTGCAAATTGGGAAATCGTGGTGTGGAGAAGAGTTCAACACCATCTCCCTAGGCCAGGATCACCCCTTGCCAGCCCAGTACTCCTCCGCTCTGCCAACCTGTCCACCCCATCTCCTAAAACCAACGGTCCCCTCCGTGTACCTTCCCCACTTCACTGGGAGGGATTACTTTTGCTCCAGGCTTCATTCAATTTTGAGATCTCAGAGGGTGACCCCACCTGCTCAGTCATGTGCACCACCAGCAAGTAGGTCCCGAGAGTGAAGCCAGGAGCTAATGCTGCAGCTGTGGTCACTCTTAAACCATATTTAGCTTTAAACCACACACTGCTTCAGCCTCTCTCTCTTCTTGGTCTGATTTAGCTAGCCATTACAGGCACAATCTCCAGGTGTGGGAGGTCGCAGCAGTGCTGGAGGAGAGACATGCATGCCTCCTCGAGGGACCTGCGATGTTTGTACATTACTATCTATTAATTTGTATAATATTTATATATTTAAGGTATGCTTTGGTAAGATTTTAATAAAGAAACATGATATAAAACTGCTCATTAAACTGTACAAAGCTCCTCAAGCAGTACCGCTAGCTTCTTGCTTCTGGAGCTTCATGTACAACAGAGAGTCTGTTTTAAAGGTAGCAATATTTTGCAGTTTCAGTCTTTTTCAGATAGAGGAGCAGAAGGGATATTTTCTTTGCCATCATGACAGCTCTGGCAGATATGTATTTTGGTGAGCAGGCCTTTGTTAAGCCAGGGATTTGACCAGTGTCAGCTACTGAGTTACAAGAAAGCAAGTGAAATTGCAGTTAGGGGTTAGTGAGGGTTGTAACTGTTCCGTAACTGAAGCAGCAATGGTAGCTCTGGGGAGAGAGCAACATGGTGTCGCCTTCAGTGTTTTCCTCTTAAGGCGTGCAACAAATAGTGACAGCATTAAGAGGAAGAGGGAGGCAGTACTCATACAGATCTTTGCTAAGTGTTTCCTGTTGACTTCTGAAAAGGCAACTGGGAAAATTTTTGCTGCTCTTTTTTGAGTCATGTGTTGACTGTTACTGGATTGCTCAGAGACTTTAGCTGACTTTCCTGCTGGGAGAAATTTTCAAATATATCTGACTTAAATAGATGAGCACTTATCTTCCATGTACTTGGATAGCTCCTAAAAAGTTTCTTGTTAACAAAGATACTTGCATTTAAATGTTTGTCTCTTGCATCACATCTGCTCTATCTCTTTTATCCTTAACTTAAATCCTACTTATGATAGCATTTATGATTGTTCCCCATTTAAACTGTGACATTGTTCATATAGGATCTAACATCACTACAGCAACATTTGAAATGTAAAGTTGAAATTCTCCTTGATTTTTTTTTTTTTTTAAATAAAAACTTGATCAGATTTCATGTTTAAGAGTCTAAAGGAATAGGAAAGTATTTATTCAACATTCACCTGTATTCAACAGTATTTTAGTGAACTGGAGAGAGATGTAATGTGATGTATGGTTGCCATAATGAATAAATACTAAATTTAACAGATGAATGAAGGTTTTTTTATTACAAATTTTAATGTTTTTTCAAGTGTGGAGTAGGTTACATTTGTTTATATTTTATTTGGGTGTGCTGCATTGAGTTTTTACCTAGAAAGTTAAGTAAAATAGAAAAAAAAAATGAAATTAGTTGTCAAAATAATGAAGGAAACCCTTTGTTTCTTGGTGGGGGAGAAAAAAATTAAATTATGCAAGCCAGAGTCTTGTGGAACTAAAACCTATGTTACTTTCAGAATAGCCTAGAAAATGATAATTTCTTTGAAGATTTTCATAAGAGATTTTATAATTTGCCTACCCACAATCCTGTAGATAACTGCTGAAGCTGCTGCATCATGTTTGCAGAAGAGATCATATAGCCTTTAGAATGCCATTTTCTGGTTTTGGTCACTTTGTTGAAGATGGACAAATACGCTTAAGTTAGTGGTATAAAAGCTTTGTTGGGGTGTGGAGGGTGTTAGACCTCTGTGATCTGTTTGTTTGTCTTCCTTCAATTTGAGACTCTGCATGACTTTTTAGAAATGTACTAAAATCTTTTGGGGGTATGTGGGACTTATAATGAAGAAAACTTACTTAAAGGAACAGAAGACTAAGTATGAGCTGAAAATAAGATATTTTATGTGCTTCCATCCCTTCCTCCGAATATAAACTGTAAATTTGAGACTAAAAACCTCCTTGTCTAGTGATTTACTTCTCTTTAAAATTCTAAGTGAAATTGGACAGTTATGTAGAAAAAGAAAATCCAGAGTTAATATAAAACCAGAAGCAGTTAAGGAATTTTATTGACAAGATTATAAAATCTGAAGCTGATAGACTGGTTGTTTAAATTATTTGGCAGGTTTCATAAATAATTTTGTTTAAAAGTTTATTTTTTTGAAATGAAGTTTAAGAAATAAAACAAAGTCATGATCTAATCTAAAATAAAAGTATTTTTTAATGTGGACTGCTACACTTTTGTATGTTCCATTACTGTATTCAACACCTATACCAATCTGCCCTCAGATAATTTCCAAGATTATTAGGGAGTGTTTTATGCTAAACATTAACCGAAAGTTGCTTTTAATTAATCCTTTACCACAACAAAGTCTTCATTCTGTAATGTCATCAGCATATTAGTTTTCTATAAGATGTAAAACACTATAGATCTTGAAAAAAATAAACTTTGATCAAAGATCTGAACTTGACATACATATACTAATTCTTCCCATGTTTGGAGTTGATAGGATAGTGAATATTTTTTGCATTAAATAAGCAAGTTAATTTTAATATTTTTAAAAACCTGCAGAAATTTACATGCATCTCTAACGCCTCTGTACTTGATTAAAATTTATAATAGGAAGAAAAATTACATATAATGATGTTTGTCTTTGACCTTCCTTGTTAATTAAAATGGTAACTATCTCTAGTTTTGTTTCATCACCTAAATGATGAAAAATGTTGATTTTGTACTTTGTCATTTCCTAGCCATCGCTTCCCCTTTTTGCTCTGACTCTTCCCCCTCCCTCTCCCACCCTCCTGTAATGCTTTAGCCTACCCTTACACATGTAGGCACAAGGTCACAGAATAAAAGGACATTCAAAGCTGCAGCAGCAGGACTTCAATGCTTTACAATCAGTTTGTTTGCTTACATTAATACATATGTACGAGATCTTAAAGAATTCTACTGTTCCCTTTATACCTTTCCCTCCCCCAAGTACTTTCCTATGTGCTGAATGGAACCAAGTAGCGCTCTAAAGAAGCCTGAGGAAAAAGAACAAGCAAGCATTTTTCACACATATTTGCACTGCTTATCAAGAAAAAAATGACTCAAGTTTTAATCTTCTCTCAATTTGATGAGATGCCAGCCATTTTCAAAATTCTTAATTGGCCTTTGAAATATAAATCAAGGAGTTATTCACCAAATTAATTCTTCTGAAAAGAAGTTCTGAAGATGAAGGTCTCAATGAGTAGGTGGGCATGTTGGAACACAGTGTAAATAAGGAATATGTAAACTGACCCAGAGCTTGCAGGATGATTTTTTTGCTTTTTGTTTACAGAAGACTGACTTAACAATGATAAAGTATTACTCCTGTTGCTTTACAAGCCAGAGTATAAAGAAAGTGTTGCTATGGTATATGGCAAAAATTAGGTCAAATGTGTTTGATTTGGAAGTTGTGGTCCTATCATAATGAGGGAGAATGGAGACACTGAATGGCTTTCTGGCTCAGATTTTGTTCTGGTAAAATTGGTGCAGCAGAGGCCAAGTCTTCTGATGCTTTGAGCTTCATAAGGTCACAACTGATCTTCTACATCTAAATGAAATAAAAGGCTAGATCACCAATGAAAATAGTTAGATATTTTTGCGGAAAGTATGTATTTTTGCTTTTAGAGGAGTTCCTCTACCCAAGTATTTTCTCTTTGACGGCCTGCTTCAATATTCAGTTCTTACATTATGCTTCATTTTTACTCATGGCCTTTTTTTCATCTGGTAGGCTCTGTGCCTAACACTAGTACTATGTCACTTTTCTCTGATTCTGGCTATGTGTGCAGTCTTGTGCATCAGTGAGCTAGGAAACTGGGAAGTCTTGTCAATGTATGTAAATACGTGCAGGAAGAGTGTAAAGAAGACTGAGCCAGGCTCTTTTCAGTGGTGCCCAGTGACAGGACCAGAGGCAATGGGCACAAACTGAAACATAGGAGGTTCCCTCTGAACGTCAGCAAACACTTTTTTGCTGTGAGGGTGACAAAGCATTGTACAGGTTGCCCAGGCAAGTTGTGACATCTCCATCCTTGGAGATACTTAGAAGCCATCTGGACACGCAGTCCTGGACACCTGACTCTGCGTGGCCCTGCTTGAGCAGGAGATTTGAACCAGATGACCTCCAAAGGTCCTTTCCAAACTCAGCCATCTCCTACTCTGTGAAATCTTTAAATTTAGTTTTCTTGTTTTCTGTAACTGTGGAATACTTTTAAAGCAAGATTTATTGTTTCTAAACAGCAAGACAAAGGAACTTTCCAGCTCTGAAAGTATGGTCCAACTCTTTTATTGTTGTGGTCTGTGTATATGGAAGCAGTTTTGGTTTTGTCTAGATTTCTATTGGGAGCAAAACTAGAAGATCGTTGGAAAAAACATTCACTTCTTAAGTGTTGCACAGCTATTATGATTCCTGTGTTACTTTTCCTATCTGATACAGGCACTGTTGCTCACTAAGTGTAATTCAACAAATCGTCTTCAGACTTATGCTACTTAAAAAAAAAAAAAAATCACAACTTTAGCATGATTTTTTTCTGATAGATTTCTGATGTTGGCAGTGTTGATTTATATACAGTTTCCTGGGGCAACACACAGTTTTATTACTGTTCCAACTTTTCATTATAATGAACATTCTACAAATAAGTAGCATACATGTCAATATTGAAGATTTATGAGAGAGAGTGAAAGGAAGAGTAGATTTGTTCAAATTTTCCTCAATCTTTGTCTTATGTTTTTTTTACAATTTAAATATAGCCATAAAAAAAAAAAAATCAAAGATTTAATCTACTCTGAGGTAGTACAAGTTTGTAAAATTGCAGAAGGTAGATATAATTTTATTTTATTTTTTTAAGTTTGAGGTTTATGACTTGCCATATTGTATTAAGTGTATGCATAAATTGCAGTTCATTGTTCCATTAACTGGCACGATATAATAATTTCAAGTCTTTAAGCACTTTATTAAGAGATGGAGAAATTGGAGATTTTTTGCTGTCCAAGAGAACAGAACATAATTAAAGGAGGCACAAACCCACATTTATAAGATATATGGCACATCTGGCAGCTTGTATGAAGATAATATGTTTGTTTGGCTGTGGGAATGCCTGCAATTGTATCTGCCAGTCTGACACAGTAGGAGTTTAGCTAATGAGGTTGCCTAGCAAAAAGTGCATCAGGAGGATGTCAGGGTTAAAAATAAGCATACATGTGAAGAGAGAGCAAAAGATTCATAATGGATGTAGAACTGTTCTAAGTTGTTATGGCAACTAACATTTTAGACCCGTAATTACGTAATAACAATGCTGCCAATCCAAAATAGATTGCTTTTTTGTTATGTGTTTTTATTCCTTTTTTTAAAAAAAAAATAAATCTTGAAATCTTCTCTAAAATATTTAGTATTTGAAATTCTCTGTCAATAGTCATGTAACGTCTGTATATTTTAATTTCTGTAGAACTACTGTGAACAACAAAATAAAACTTAATGGAATAAACCTTAAAAACTAAAATACAGGAAAACTGTGTGATTTTGATACCAAATCAGTTTTCTTTTTGCTTAAACCTGCAAAGCAGATTTAAAGGTGCAAGTCCTAGTACTATTTGTTAGCTTAGACTTAAATAATAGATTTTTCTAACGTTTTAAAAACTAGCTAATAATACTGCTTACTCTCTTGGAAAACTTTATAGGAAAACCTTTGAAAACTTAGAGAAATAATAACCAGAATGCAAAGTGTAGTTATTTGCCCTAAGGGAGAATAAATCTGTTTTGTTCCTGCCACCTCTTGAAGCCAATTTTTTCTGAAAGTCTATGTAATCTTCTCTTTTAAGATTTGGTATAAGCATTACAAAGTTTGATCAGATCATAATAAAAGTAATAGTGACTTAGGCCTTTAATATTTAGAAGCCACCTTGTAGTGTTCATAATGTGACACATGCATAGTCTGCCTTGAGGCTGTTCTTATTTTAGGCTTTATTTTTTGAGGAAAGCAGAATTCAACCTTTTTTATTTTTTTATTTTTTAATTTTCCTTGGATGTAATATAGAGAACTTCTTGCATGATCTGTGCAAGAGGGACGAGACCGATAAGGGAAGGTAGTTGCTGTAATCCAGAACTTGCAATTTATTTATTTTTTTAATCAAGTGGGCTGAAGCAAGATGGGTACTTCAGTTATTTGAAGACAGTGTGAGTATCTTGAAGACCACCCAAACTGCTCCAAAGACATGCTTAGGTACAATCCCTTAATTTTCTTCCAGGAGGAGCTGTGGCAAGGTACTGGATATTCAAGGAAAGGTGTCATACTGCCCATGTCAAAAATTGTTAAATTGTCTTCCCAGCTTCATTAAGTGCTTTTGTGAGACTTGGAGCACTGCTTTGCTTACTGACTGACATGTTTTTCTTGACTAGGAAACAAGCAACAAGGGTATACTTAATTCTTCTTCCAGCTCAGATTACTCCATGGGTGGTGTGCTTTTAGTTCTTTAACCCTTCAGTTTTTCATGTGTGCAAGGACCGAGCTGTATAAGTTGCTTGGAAAAACAGTGGACTGTAAATTGTTTGAGTCTTGCATAAAACTGTTGTAGTGTTGAAGAAGACTGGATTATGTTCTTCCATGATTTGTGAAGGTCATTACTAATGTCACTGAACTGTTGGATTTATATTCCTGCCACAGTAAGAACAAGTAATTGCTTAATACTCCTGAGCCCAGTTTCATAAGTCTTACTTAGTATAATGTAGTGAAAACTGTTTACTCTCCCATCTTTCTAATAGGGGCATATTTACAATAAGATGGAGAGAATTGCTGTTGGTAAGTTTGGTGTTTGATGTATCATAGGTATGTGTGCATAAAATTATGACATTGGGTTTTCTGATAATTTAAAAAGTAGGGGATTAAGCTGAACAGAAAGCTGACAGTGTGACAGAGAGCTTGAGTTGCAAATTCAAGCTTTGTTTAGCCATAATGGAAGAATGAGGTTAACAGTAATGCTGAAGGTCTTATTTTTTTTTTTTTAATCAAATGTATTATAAGTGTGAATTATGTACCAATGAGGTACAAACGGGAAAGAGTACAAACCCTGGAACATTAAATGCAATGTTGCCATACAGCTGTCCAAGACAGATTTTTAGTAGGAACTTGCTAAAAGCTTAGAGTTTAATTAAAACCCCAACTTTGTTAGAAGCTAAGAGCTTGGAGGAAGCTCTTGGGAAGAACAAATATTGAAGGATTAAAAAGAACATTCCAGGTCACCTTATTACAGGGAAGCAGAACATGTTATTTGAACGGTATATGCATGGGAGAGGAACTTTTTTGTATGAGAAAGTCAATGGCTGTGTTTATAGGAAGTTTGCGTATAGTGGGTGCTGTCCATTGCAAGGCATCCCTGGCAGCAGCAACAAATAGTGTTGCAGACATCCAAAAAGAACTCCAGTGTGAAATTGTGGGAGTATTGCTGGTGTCTTGACCATTGCTGACACTGCAAGGTGACAAGTCTGGTGCTAGCCTTTGAAAAGGACTAGAGTAGGATGATTAAACATGTAGCTTATTCCAGAGGGTTGCAGAAGACACTCATTGAGTGGCTGGGTGATAGCAAACAAAGTATTAAAGTGTGTGAAGCACAATGCACTAACTTAGTTATCCAAACTAGGGAATGAGTCTTTGTTCACTGTAAAAAGTGCCTGGCAAATAGTCATGCGTTGTGCTACTGTGAAAGTTATGGGGTAGAAAATGGAAAGCATTTGTAGGCTATTAGAAAATTGCAGTCTTGTGCTGTATGTGGACGTTGCCCGATGCAAGACAGATGAAATAGAGAGACTCCTCTTATTTGAACTTCTTTTGCTAGATGAAGGAAAAAAAAACCTGACAGTTGCTGATGCTCCCTTGACCTAGGCAATTTTATGTAGCTTTTCTATGCATATCAATATGTCCATGGTCAGTGCTTGTGCCGGCAGCATGATCTTCTAGTCCAATTCAGTTTTAGCAGAATTACCTTTGCAGGCGTGTGTATGTATACTGCTGTTATAGATGTGTTAAAATGCTGCTTTTTGAAAGAGCCTTTGCTTTGCAGTAGTTTGTAAACCTTCTTGCATAGCATTTGATTTTGTGAATTTGCTCTGTTACTGTGAGCAAATGGATTGTGTGGTTAAGGAGAGTGTGGTCAGGTGGTGGGCTTGGGTTGATGGAATTATCTTTACCAAAGTGTTTGTATAAGTCAGTGGTGCTTTCACCTCCTCACATGATCAGGGCTGGAATGAGTATTATCTGAAAGGATGTAGCATATCTAAAAAGCCAACGAACCGGAATAAAGAATCAAAAAGGGGTAAAAAGTGATGTCTCTGTTCCTACTTTTACTTGGAGGCTCTACACTACTACACCAGGTAGTATAGAGCAGCTTGGACAAGTGAGAAAGCACGTATGTTAGACATGCAAGCAAGGAGAACTGACTCCAGATTCTGCGTTTTACAGGAAACCTGGATTATGCAGGATGGTTGTTGTTCAGATACACCTTCTGAGACATGTGTGGCTTTTTTGGGTTTATTGATTGTTAATTTTCATAGCACCTTCAACATCTTGGATTGGGGGATCCTGAAGTAGAAGCTCAGAAGGGAGCTGTTGAGGCTGCATTCATTTCATGAAACAACCTGTCATTTATTTTCTGAGTGGTAAGTTCATTGGTTCTGTGGTGTCTTCAAATTAGTAGAAATCTTGTTGAGTAATCAGAAAAGTATGATTGACTGATTAGCATCTTTATATAGTCAAGAGTGCTGTTTTCTGTCTAGAACTGATTAAAAATATTTTTATGGTAACAGGATGTAATTGAAACAAAACATAATTAATTTCTAGAGTGCATTTAGAGAATTTAAAAGCATTCTCTTTTTGCCTTTCCTCCCTTTTTCTACACTGGAAAGCAGGAAAGCAACATTCTGCTTGATTTTCATTCATTTAAGGTGTGTTTTTTTTGGTTCAGATAAAAATATTCTATAAAAATATTACAAACAAAAGTGTTGACAAGCTTAAATGGACAACCATGGTTTTGCATCCCTTTCTACTACACAGATTTGATTTGATAGTCTCATAAAGAGTTTATGGAAAAAAATCCACCTCTGAGTGCTGTTTTTCTGCCCATGAGTATCTTTTCCATCTTGTTGAAAATTTAGGCAGCAGCAGACAGATCCTGAAATCAGGAATGCCGGAGGGATTCAGTCTCAGCATTGTTAGCAGTAGAGCGCTAACGAGGGAGAGGAGTCTGATAGCCAGCTTCTAGGAAGCTGTGCGTGGCAGAAGTGGCTCGTTTCTATATCTTGGGCATCTTCCTTTATAGGCTTTCGAAAATGGTGAAATCTTTTGTGTATATACTACCTGCTCTTTTGCACTGAGAAAATAAACAAAAAGTAGTGTCTTTCCCTTTTAATTATGGTCTCCTTAAAGGATGTTTTAATCTCTTTATTTCAGAACATGTTTTTTCTATTGCTATTTATCTCCCTAAATTTAGACAGTAGTTTCTTCGGGTTAAGGACCAAGTTTACAAGTACAAAAATAGCCATATCCACTCAGATTCTCATATAATTAATTTTCTAAATAAATATTTTTAAGCTGCGAGTTGCAGCTGGAGAGGATGTCTGGTTAAATGTGGGAAACTATTAGTGAGCATCTTAAGTGTAGGACTATCAAGCTGAACGATAACTCACTGGAGATGATTCTCTAGTAAATCTGCTCAATAACATTTGAGCTCAAGCAGCTCACTGCTTTTACATATGTGCATGTGTGCTTTGAAGGATTTGTCTTGTTTCTTGAGTTATTAAAACATATTAATGGGTCAATTGGAAGTACTAAATTGTATTAAAAAGTACATTTAAAAAAAAACATAGGTTTTTACATTCTCATAGCTTTTTGCTTTCAGTGAGTACTTGAAAAACTCAAATGTTATCCTTCCTTGTCATTTGTAATAGTCTGGAGGATGTTCATGCTAGACAAGAATTGGTTTATTTTACAAGTGTAATTTCACAGGTTCTTAGTTTCACTCTTTTTGCAAAAGACTTTATCCAGTAATAAAATTGAGCTGTAATCAGTTCTTCTATTAGATTCAAAGTTTTTCTAGACTTGAGCAGTGGGGAGAGTCACAAAATACATATCAAAGTTGCTTTCAGTGCACTGTTGCCAGCCCTTTTTGGTGTTCTTCTGCCCCTGCTTTCCAGGGGAGTGCAAATTCTCAGATATTCTTGAGAGGGCAGATTCTTAGATATTTTCCAGAAGGATCTGAAATTCAGCAGGGAGTCCAGACTTGGTAAAAGAGCTTAAAGTTTCATGTGAGTAGCCTTTTATGCATTATATGGCTGGGGGTGGATATGGGCCAATATTTTTCTAGTTTCCCGTGAAATGCATTTTTTCAGAGAAGTTAATAATTTGATTTATTTAAGGTTAATACATAGGGCCTAGTTCAGTGCCACGTTGCATTTGCTTTCACAAGAAAAGCACTGTTTATTGAGCAGACTGTATTAGGAAAACAGTGTTCATGGACAAAATCTTTTTGTAGGAGACCTGGTGCAATTCATATGGACCAGAAAGGAGCCACAGCAGGCTGAATCACCTCAGCAGCATGGCAACATGTTGCTTGGCAAAAGTGACAGCATGATATACAAGTTTGAGAGCAGGAAGGAGATGGAAAACAGAATTGATACTTTGTCAGTGGTGGAAGATATTTTATCTCCATCTCACAAGAAGGGAATCTAGAAATAATGGGAAAGGTCGCATCAATAGTCAAAGAGCTGGTGACAAACAGAATTAAGTGGTCTGGGGCTGTGTTTACTGGGCCATGCTGTCCATTTATCCAACTGCAGTTCTCGGGTATTTAACTGTTAGTTGCTGAGCTTTTTTTTTTTCTCGGTAGAGGTGAATGATAACATATTTTGAAGGGTTAATAGTGTTTCAGTATGACTGGTTGATGTTGAAGGAATGAAAAATAGGTTTTCATCACCCCCAACCCCCATCCAAAGCTGGATGTGGAGATTTCTTGTGAATGTGGGTTGGGTATAAGGCACAGTTTAATTGAAGAACTTAGAACAAACAACCCCTCTCACACCCATGCCCCCCCAACCCAGAAGACAAAAGCAGTTCCTCAAAATCTGATTTATTATAGTGTCTTGAGTAAATAATTTTAAATTGCAGATTTTTAAGGAAAATAGTCATGCCCATTTGCTTCATAACACTAACTTAATACTGCACATTACAACTGTATCAAATATGTGAAAAATGGATCTTTTTTGTCTGCTGTTATAACCTCGGACTTATTGTTTAAACCCCTAATACTTGGAATTATTTCTGAATGAAGTGATAGTTTTTCTTCAGCCGTCCAGGGAACTACTGTTCTCTGCCTTCTGTTTTAGCCTGTTCTACTTACTAGACACTGTTTTCTTTTCTCTGCCTCTCTACATCTTGGATTTGCAGTTTTATTTTATATGATTATCAAATCTCAGTAAGAGATATAAGACACTGGAGTGGCAAACTGGGAATCCTTGTGATTTTATCTCAACAATTTTAAACACTTTACACCTCCCCTACTCCTCTGTAACATATCCATATCCTCCATTTATATGTTCTCTATAGCTAAGCCCTTTACAGAAATATATAACAGCATAGTTAATATGAAAGACAGGAAATTGTTTGGATTTTTTTTTTCTTCCTAAAATGGAGCTAGCAGTGGAATAAGTAATAACATTTTCCTCAAGTGCTGAAAGAGCTGGTGGATGTTTTTGCTAAGCCACTCTCTATTATCTTTGAGAGATCCTGGAGAACAGGGAAGGTGCCCAAGAACTGGAGAAAAGCCAGTGTCACTCCAGCCTTCAAAAAGGGCAAGCAGGAGGACCCAGGAAACTATAGTCCAGTCAGCCTCACCTCCATCCCTGGGAAGGTGATGGAACAAACTCATTCTGGGTGTAATCTCTAAGCATGTGGAAGAAAAGAAGGTTATCGGGAGTAGTCAACATGGATTTACCAAGGGGAAATTATGCTTGACCAATCTGATACCCTTCTACGATGGCATGTCTGGCTGGGTGGATGAGGGGAGAGCAGTGGATGTTGCCTACCTCGACTTCAGCAAGGCTTCTGACACTGTCTCTCATTACATCCTCATAAGTAAGCTTGGGAAGTGTGGGTTGGATGAGCGGATAGTGAGGTGGACTGAGAAGTGGTTGAATGGCAGAGCTCAGAGGGTTGTGATCAGCAGTGCAGTCTAGTTGGAAGCCTGTAGCTAGTAGTATCCCCCAGGGGTCAGTACTGGGTCCAGTCTTGTTCAACCTATTAATTAGTGACCTGGGTGAAGGGACAGAAGGGACTGAGTGTACCCTCAGCAGTTTTTCTGACCATACAAAGCTGGGAGGAATGGCTGATACACCAGAAGGCTGTGCTGCCATTCAGCGAGACCTGGACAGGCTGGAGATCTGGGTAGAAAATAACCTAAAGAAGTTCAATAAAGGCAAGTGTAGAGTTCTGCACCTAGGGAGGAATAACCCCAGGCACCAGTACAGGTTGGGGGTTGACCTGTTGGAAAGCAGCTCTGCAGAGAAGGACCTGAGAGTCCTGGTCGACAACAGGTTAACCATGAGCCAGCAATGTGGCTTTGTGGCCAAGAGGGCCAATGATATCCTGGGGTGCATGAAGAAGAGTGTGGCCAGCAGGTCAAGGCAAGTTATCCTCCCTCTTTACCATGCCCTAGTGAGGCCACATGTGGAGTACTGTGTCCAGTTCTGGGCTCCCCAGTTCAAGACCAGGAACTAGTGGAGAGAGTCCAGTGGAGGGCTGCAAAGATGATGAGGGGCCTGGAGCATCTCTCATATGAGGAAAGGTTGAGAGAGCTGGGACTCTTCAGCTTGGAGAAGAGAAGACTGAGAAGGGATCTTACCAATGCTTAGAAATACCTAAAGGGTGGGTGCCGAGAGGAGGGGGCCGGACTCTTTTCAGTGTTGCTCAACAACAGGACAAAGGACAACAGGCTTAAGCTGGAACACAGGAAATTCCATCTGAAGATAAGGAAAAACTTCTTTACTGTGAGACTGACAGAGCACTGGAACAGGCTGGCCAGAGAGGTTTTGGAGTCTCCTTCTCTGGAGATGCTTAATACCTGCCTGGATGCCATCCTGTGCAACCTTCTCTAGTTGAACCTGCTTTGGAAGGGTGTTAGGACTAGATGATCACCAGAGGTACCTTCCGACCTTGGCCATTCTGTGGTTCTGTGATTCTGTAATGTTTCAGGCTTTGCTTATCTGTATCTGAACAAGCAGATCAGAGATTTATAAGAGAAACAGAAACAGTTTAGTGAAAAGAAAAATAATAATTAAAAAAATCTCCGAATGTCATGTAAAACAAGCAAACTTGGCAGCCCTTTAATAGTTAATTCCACACCCCTTCTTCAAGGACTGAGAGAAGGGCAGAAAGTTTCAGAAAACCCGCATTGATCTCAATGTGTGCGTTCTCCTCCATTCAATTCTTCCTCAGGGAAGGTCGAGGAGAGTCCCAGTAGGGGCTTGTTTGGGTTTTTTAAGGCTATTCTCACTGCTCATGAAGTATGTGAATTTTTTCATAGTCTGGAGGCTTAATTATCTAGCTATCCACAGACAAGTACTGTAAGAGTTGTTCCCAGACTAGTCTTCTATGTGTTGCTCGTGTGCCTACTTACGTGGAACAAAAACCCTTAAGTACTTTGTTTTTATTGCTTATTCACTTAATGATGTCTCTTACTGAAATTAAAGTAATAGAGAATGTTTTTTGTGAGGCAGATATTGGCCTTAAGTGTATTGAAGTCACTAAATTGATGCTTTCTACTGAAGGATTATATTGCCAGATATTTGCTAAAACAGCAATCCTGTTCTTGAATTGGTAACCTAAAGTGGAAGGTTTTGCTTTCGGAACATGGATGAGACCTATGTGTAAGAAAAACATATCCTGGAACTTGTGAAATAATCTTCCAAGGCATTTTGTTTTGGGAAAAATATCCTTCCCAGGATTAAGGTGCAAAACGGATTAATTGAAGCTCTCTTTTAAGAGAACTTTAGAATCATGTAGCATCATCTTTCAACCACCCATAATGTGTAGCTAGACTTGGTGAAGCTGTACACTGCTTAGCGCTATTTGAACTATAGCTGTCTCTCTCTTAAACCCCTCCCCTCCTGCATCTGTGTCTTTTAGCTGTCAAAGTATTATATCTGAAGTCTTTAATTGCCGATATTTCCTGTTCTACAACTGCGTTTCACGTGTTAACTCTCCCTTTATAGAATCATAGAATGTTGTTAGTTGGAAGGGACCCACAAGGATCATCGAGTCTTGCCCTAGCACAGGACAATCCCAAGATTCAGGTCATGTGTCTGAGGGCATTTGTTGTCCAAATGCTTCTGGAATGTTTTCAGGCTTGGTGCCATGACAGCCTCCCTGGGGAGCCTGTTCCAGTGCTCCATCACCATCTGGGTGAAGAACCTTTTCCTAATGGCCAACTTAAACCTCCCCTGGCACTTCCTCCTGCCATTTCCTCTGCTCCTATTGTTGGTCACCAGGGAGAAGAGATCAGTGCCTGCCCCTCCTCTCCTCCTTGTGAGGAAGTTATAGACCATGATGAGATCTCCTGTCAGTCTCCTCTTCTCCAGGCTGAACAAGCCAAGCGACTTCAGCCTCTCCTCATATGGCTTCCCCTCTAAGCCCTTCACCAATTTAGTGACCCTCCTCTGGACAATCCCCAGTAGCTTTATATCCTTTTTATCCCGTGGTGCCCAAAACTGCCTCCAGTACTCGAGGTGAGGCCACACCAGTGCAGAGTTAGAGCAGTTTGATCACCTCCCTCGACCGGCTCGCAGTGCAGTCAGTGCTTGATGCACCCCAGGACAGGTTGGCCCTCTTGGCAGTCAGGGCACACTGTTGGCTCATGTTCAACTTGCTGTTGACCAGAACCCTCAGGTCCCTCTCTGCAGGGCTGCTCTCCAGCCTCTTGTTCCCCCAATCTGTGTGTGTGTGACCAGGGTTGCTGTGTCCCAGGTACAAAATCCACGGGCACCTGCCCTTGTTAAAATTCCTATGGTTGGTGATTGCCCAGCTCTCTAATTTATCTAGATCTCTCTGCAGGGCCCCTCTGCCCTTGAGAGCCCCTTTACTTTGACACCCTTTCTTTGTTTGTAATGCTCTTGTTCCGTGTTACTTTGAGATGTCTCCCAGCATTGTATCACCACCCGTCCTGTAGAATACTACTGCTTTTCTGTACTGTGATGTGTTCCAGGGCTGGTCCTGTAGAACTCTGTTGTTAATCTCTCTGTAGCCTGACGATTGCCCTTTTAACAGAGTGAGGGATTTTTTTTGTCTACCTATGCTTTCCTTTCACATTTTCATATTAATTTTGTCTCTGTTGTTCCATCTGGTTTTGTGATACTGTTTTTCCAACTAGCACATTTGATTTTATTTTTATTAAGAGTTTCAGGGTGCTGAAAGCCATATTTATATGTTAACTTCTACTGTATTTGCACTTTGGTGGTGTGTTTTTTTGTTTGTGTTTTTGTTTGTCTGATTGTTTTTTTAAATATCCCCTCTAGTTTGTTTTTTTCCTGGGCAAAATAGTTACTGTCATAGGACATAAGATCATGATGTAGCTAGGAGAATAAGATTTAAATGTGAAGAATTTTTTGCCTACTCATCTCATAGTGATGAGTGGTCCTGAGTAGAAATTAATAAGCGTAACAGAGTTATGTAGTATTAAATTTGTCTATTAAATTGACTAACTCTCAGTAATAATTCAGAGCAATATTGATGCATCTGCCTATGTAATTGTGTGTAGGTATGTATGTTATTGTCTTGTTCCTTCCTCAGCTTAATTATATAGCACCCAAAATGATTCATGAAAGGTGAAGACCATTTCTGTTGAATTTGATGGGACAATTATGTGTTTGGAGGTGAGGTAGGATTACCCCAGTGCTTTTCATTATTTTGGGTACTGCAGCTTGGTATGTGTTTAGTTTGAAATGAAAGGGTAAGAGCAAGAGCCGTGTTACATGATTCATTATTACATCAGATGTAAATTTTCCAGTATGCTGCTTAAAGTGAGTCTTTCTGGCAGCACAGCACTTTCAATAGTGTTGTGATTTATCAGTACAGAATCCTCTTATCATACCAATGTGATGCCCCTATCAGTCTGGAGTAAGTAATCAAATTTTGAAGGCTTTGACTGGAGGTGAAACTTTATAACCTTTGTTTCTTTGAAGATGGGAGCAATTTTTTTAATTGTTAGAGATGATAAATAGTTGACCAAGTAATTGTACCCTATAAAGACAGTGAGGCACTGATCACTCAGAGTAGCAGATGTGCTTGCTGACCTTTGAATTAAAGGAGAAATTGTGACAGGTATTAAAAATTATGGTCTGTTGGTAGTTTTCCTTCCTGAAAGTTATGCCCATGTATGATTTTCAACTTGAGTAGTGTGATTTAGATGACATTATCATTCCTTTGTTCATGGAAACTATTGATTCATTGAGTTTCATGTAATATAAAAGCTTTAGTGTTCTCAAGCAGGTATTAATTTTTCAAAAATTAATATATTCTCTGAATGTAAATTACAAAACTAAATTATGAAAAGTGAGTAGGTGCTGTGAGATGCAGAGAACTGAGTAAGTTCTGGCAAAAGAGAAGTGTAAAATTAAGGACAGAATTTGGCATAATTGTTTTAGATAGACTACAAGTTTCTGGAATTACATAGGTGTAGATATTATGTGCATTCGATACATGCTTTTATGTGCTTCTGTTGGCTTCATCTTCCCATATCCCTGAACACCCACAGTCTCTGAAGGTGCCTTTTGTGTAGAACTACTGAGCCTTGCAGGAAAGAGGCATTTCTCTTGATAATTCTAGCAATATGCATCAGTTTATATGCTGATTTTATCAGACATTGTTCAAATTGGTTCATTAAAATTAAACATCATTGAATACTTCCATAACCACCTGTACTGCCTTAATTCCTGTTTTACTAAACGACTGAGCCGTTTAGTTGCTGCAAGCCTTGCCTCACCCTTGCTATGTTGTACATTACAAAAATGCTTGATTTTATTAAAGAAAAAAAGGTACTTGCTTTCAGACTGTATCTTACATTTTTCAATGTATTATTTTTATTTCAATAAGTTTCTTGGTAGATTTACAACTGAAATAATAATTAGTACCTGACACTGAAAGAAATGATCATTTTTATTAGCTGTATAGACTTTAAAAATTATTTTTAACTTTTGAAGATACTTAAGGTCTTTTGTTTTGCTTTTTGTTTAGACAAAGCAGTTATACCAGCCCAAGCTCTACGGGATAATTGTTCCTGTGGGTCCCCAAATCCCTGGGCTTGTGTATTTATTTATTTATGTATGTTTCATGTAATAATGAGAATGTTGGAGAAGCGAATGGGGGAAATTGAGATTGCAGATACATAGAGTCAGAATGGGTTTTTGCATTTATAGTCACTGGAATCCTTCTTCATCTCACCTCTCTCAATTTGCAATCATGCACTCAGTTACTAGCAGCTTTCCCATAACAGCCAACCAAAAAATCCCAGACCCAAACAGTTGACTCTTGTATAAAAGCCATGAGAATGTGCAAGTAATTTCTGTTAGTCTAATTTTTGCTTCATGAATTGACACTCAAAATGGAAATAGCTGTGTTCCAGTAAACTTTGCTTTAATAGGGACAAACATTTTTCCAAGCTGTGGGTTTCTTCACTTGCATACCATAGTCTATAGTTCAATAAGATGCACCTAAAGAAAAGCTGGTGAGTCTAAACTGCCAGCTGATCTCCTCATTTGCTTATGGCTTCTGGTTGTGCAGCCCTCTCTGCTGGCCTGGTATTACCTGATGTCATATTTTAACTTGGCTGGAAGGCAGACACCACACAGTTACTCGCTGCTCACTCTCCCCCTGCTCCAGGGAACAGGGGAGGGAATTGGTGAGTTAAGGTAAGGAGACTCATAGGTTGAGATAAGAACAATTTAATAATTGAAATAAAATAAAACTTAAAATGATAATGGCAATAATAATAATAATAATGTTAATAACAATAGAATATACAAATGAATGATGTGCAGTGCAATTGCTTGCCACTTGCTGACCAATGCCCAGCCCATTCCTGGATTAGCGATCCCGGAGGAGTGAAAAAAACCCAAAACCAAAAGTGCAATCTCAGAAGAGAGAGAGAACATTCTGGTTGATGCTCATTTATATGCTGAACGTGATGTTATATGATATGGAATATCCCATTGGCATACCCAAATGCCATTTTGGGTCTACTAATTTTACTGTCTATCCCAGTTACTTCTGAACCCGCAGACTAGCAAAATATGGGACATTGGAACCTCCTTGAGTTCTTTAGCAAAAACTGAAAACATCAGTATATTATCAATATTCTTCTTGTACTAAATCCCATACTGAAACCAAACCACAGCTACTAAGAAGAAAAGTAGCTATCCCAGCTGAAACCTGTCACCAAATCCTGCAGGTGCAGTCCTGGGCACTGCCCTCAGCTGGTAGCATGGATGCTGCACTCTTCCAGTTCATTCCTTACATTGTCTGCCATCATTTCGCCATGGCTTCTCCTTCCAAAAGTCTAACCTGAGGTGTGTGGCAATAGCCTCAGCATTGAGCTACAAAAGCTACTGAAGCGCAGCCCCCTTCCCCACCTTTTCCACCCCCAGCATTTTGAACTGAGAAAGCACCAAGAGAGGTGTGAGGAGGGTTGTGTCTCGAGCTATAGAGGTGACACACAGGGCTTGAGGGCGAGTGAACCAGGTGCACGGAGGTTGCCTGACTGGTCTGGGTGGACTGGGTGGAGTTAGCCATGAGGGCCCTGGGGACAGGTGTCCTTCCTGTTCCCTGTGGCCAGGGAGTACCTGCTCCTGCTGCTGACGTGGACAGCTTAGGGTTAGGCATTGAAATGAAGTGTCTTCTGTCCAGCAAAGCTGCTAGTCTTCAGCTCTTTCACCATCCCTCAACACGATGGTATATTTTATGTAGTAATGAGCAAAGGTATGCACACTGGGGAGTATGGAGAAGAAAGTTCTGTAATATGTAAGGAAATGCAAATTTATTTTTCTAAATATATAACAAAAAGAGAGTGAAGGAGTAGATACCACATATCTTAACCTATGATGCTTACTCTTATTAAGCTTGGGGGAGAAACATCTTGATGAAACTGAAGCTGCTTTACACTAATTGAAGAGCTGCTTGGAAAACACCGATAGCATCCTGTTGTTCTTAATGTTTTCAGTAGCGCCATGGGTGATGGAACAGCAAGTGTCCTTTGAACTTTATGAGGATATGCAGATTATCGAGCCTGCGAGCCTGTTTGAGGATAGTCTGGGGTTCAGAATGGTTACGATGAATTGAGGTACTACTAATCAAGAATTAAAAAAAACAATGAAAAATAAATTATTTGATGAAACTGGGCAGGCTTGCAGTTCCACTTGGGTGGAATGATCAGCAGCACGAGTGCAAGATGTCCCTGCTTAGGGACATGGTTTTGCTTAGGGTTGTGCTTTAGTCAGGGACTTGTCAGTGTTGTGTTAATGACTGGACTTGATGATCTTAAAGATCTTTTCCAATCTAGGCAATTCTGTGTGTGATTCTGTGAAGATGATGTACAAATAGTTTTTGTTGTTGCTGTGAATTACTAATTAAATGTGAATCTACATTATTATACCGTTGTGAAAGAGTCAGCCTTTGTGTAGGATATTCTATATAAAAATATATATAAAATAGTATTTTGGGATTCTTTTCTTAGTGCAGTTAGAAGAATGGGGACTTATATTCAGTTTGAAGTGTGGAAGAAGAATTCCCATTTTGGGAAAGCTCAGAGGAAAGCAGCAGAAATTACAGAGGGCTAAACAGCAGCATATCCTCTCTGGAAAGGCTGAAGAAATTAGGATTGTCATTTCTGCAGGTGAGAAAAAGGAAATTGAAATTTTTGAAAAGGAAAAAGTTGGTGCAGAGAATGTGCTAACCAGTCTTCTTGTTGGCTGGTGATAGGTTAAGCAGTAATAATCTTAAATTGCAATAAGAGATTCAGGTTGGCAATTAGCTAAAACATTAATTTAATCTGGAATTGAGTGCTTAATAGCTGTCTTTTACCAGAGTCGTGAGTGTTCTGCTCTCTGCTGTTGTAGTTCTTCCCCATGAAATGTCTCTATGTGCATAAATGCCTGGAAAAGTTATGTGTCTTCTGTATGTGAGAAGAAAACTGGTTAACTAACAATACACAGACTTTATTGTCTATTTTTGTTGTAAACAGTCTAAATTCCTTTTTTCTTTCCCCATTTTTTGTGTATTTCCACTCTGTATAGGGAAGATTCTGGTTAGCCCTCAATCAGTCTCAGGAGAATTGACAGGTAAAGCATATGAGGAAATAAATATTTTAATGTTTTAAAGACTTTAAAAACTTTTTTTTTTTTTTTAAGGAATGACTTTGCCATGATTAACAGTTGTGTTTGTTTTCTAAAGTTATTTGATATTCCCTGGAAGACAATACTGTATGATTAATGTGGCTGCCTTGGCCACAGTGACCACGAAGAAGTCAAGTTCAAAAATCTATGGTAACAGGAGGAAAACTACCAGCAAAACCTCAACTCTGGATATAAGGAGACCAGACTTCAGGTTGCTCAGGGAACCCACTTAGTAAGGTCCCCTGGGAAAAAGGTTTTGAAAGTACTGGAGAACATCAGTGCTGGTCACTTTTTAAGTACCAACTCCTAAGAGCACAGGAGCAGGCAATCCCAAAATGCCAGAAGTCAAGCAGGCGAGGCAGAAGGCTGCCTTGTCTGAGCAGAGAATCTTCTTGTAGAACTAAGGCAGAAAAAGACAGTGCATGGCCAGTGGAAGCAAGGTCAGGCAACGTGGGAGGACTACAGAGATGCTGTTCACCACTGCAGGGAGGAAATTCGTGCAGCTAAAGCTCAATTAGAGTTAAAGCTGTCTGGAACTGTGAGAGACAATAAAAAGGGCTTTTTAAAATATGTTAATAGCAAAAGGCAGACCAGGAATAACATTGGCCCGTGACTTGATGAGCAGATCACCTTACAAATAGGGACACAGACAAAGCAGAAACATCCAATGCCTTCTTCACCTCAGTCTTCAATAATGAGGATGGGCGTAGGAACCCCCAGAGCCCTGGGCTAGAAAGCCATGACTGTGAGACTGATGAACTCCCTGCCAGCCCCCAGACTTGTGCGGGATTTGCTGCTTCAGCTGGATCCCTGTAAGTCTATGGGGCTTGATGGGATCCATCCAAGGGTTCTTAGCAAGACCTCTCTCAATGATCTTTCAATGCTCTTGGGAATCTGGAGAGGTCCCAGCTGACTGGAAGCTGGCAAATGTTGTCCTAATCTTCAAGAAGGGCAACAGGGAAGCCCCTGGTAACTACAGGCCTGTAAGTCTCACTTGTGTGCCTGGCAAAATTATGGAAAAGATTATTCTGGGAGTTATTGAAAAACACCTGGAAGACAACACAGTCATTGGTTCCAGCCAGCATGGGTTCATGAGAGGAAAATGCTGCTTGACAAACCTAATTTCTTTCTGTGACAAGGTTACCCACCTAGTTGACCAAGGGAAGCCAGTCAATGTAATCTTCCTGGACTTCAGTAAAGCCTTTGATACCGTCTCTCACAGTAGACTCTTGGATAAGATGTCCAGCATACAGCTAAATTAACACATATTGCTATGGGTGAGTAATTGGCTGACAGGTCAGGCTCAAAGGGTTCTAGTCAATGGGGTTACATCGGTCTGGGATCCACCTGGTGCTCTTTAATGTCTTCATCAATGACTTGGATACAGGACTTGAGGGACTGCTAAGTTTGCTGATGACACCAAAATTGGAAGTCCTGTGGATGCTCTTGAGGGCAGAGAGGCCCTGCAGAGAGATCTAGATAAATTAGACAGCTGGGCAATCACCAACCATAGGAATTTTATCAGGGGCAGGTGCTGGATTTTGTACCTGGGACACAGCAACCCTGGACACACACACAGAATTGGGGGAACAAGAGGCTGGAGAGCAGCCCTGCAGAGAGGGACCTGGGGGTTCTGGTCGACGGCAAGTTGAACATGAGCCAACAGTGCCTTGGCTGCCAAGAGGGCCAACCTGTCCTGGGGTGCATCAAGCACTGACTGCACTGTGAGCCGGTCGAGGGACGTGATTGTCCTGCTCTGCTCTGCACTGGTGTGGCCTCACCTCGAGTACTGGAGGCAGTTTTGGGCACCACAAGATAAAAAGGATATAAAGCTACTGGAGAGTGTCCAGAGGAGGGTCACTAAATTGGTGAAGGGCTTAGAGGGGAAGCCATATGAGGAGAGGCTGAAGTCGCTTGGCTTGTTCAGCCTGGAGAAGAGGAGACTGACAGGAGATCTCATCATGGTCTGTAACTTCCTCACAAGGGGAAAAGGAGGGGCAGGCACTGATCTCTACTCTCAGGTGACCAACAATAGGAGCAGAGGAAATGGCAGGAGGAAGTGCCAGGGGAGGTTTAAGTTGGCCATTAGGAAAAGGTTCTTCACCCAGATGGTGATGGAGCACTGGAACAGGCTCCCCAGGGAGGCTGTTATGGCACCAAGCCTGACAATATTCCAGAAGCATTTGGACAACATGTGCCCTCAGACACATGGTCTGAATCTTGGGATTGTCCTGTGCTAGGGCAAAAGTTGGATTTGATGATCCTTGTGGGTCCCTTCCAACTCACAACATTATAATCTCTTATTTTCTGAGATGCTTCTTGACACTTGAGTCTCAGTGTCTTATTTGGACATTCAGAACATTTGAAGGCTGTATTAGGATTCATAGTTGTTATCAACTTCAGATTTCTTTTATGGTTTTGGCAAATTCTGATTTTGAAGGAAAGATTTTTACAGACCAAAATTATACTCTTAGTTCAGGATAAATTATACATTCCCTTAGGAAGTACAAGTACAAAAACTTTATTTAAAAGCTTAATTGCAATTTAAAAAAGAAAAGGAAATTAAATAGCTGCTTGGATGACTTGGTACTCTGGTATCTCTACTGTGTCATTGGAGAAACCGAAATGTGAAATAACTCAGACACAGAAAAAATTTGCATGAAATTACATTTGGAACATGGGTTCAATTCCTAGTCCTAATAATTAAGTACAATGTTTGACTAATGAATATTAATATGAAAAGTTCACAAGTTGTCTGAAATGGAGACTAGGTTCTCATCAGTCATATGGTACATCTTTCGGCAGATTTCTCAGTTTTTTATTTTCTAGAACTTTAGGTTAATCATATTAGTTGGTGCCAAGCATTAGCTGGTAACCTCGTGCAGGTAGAGAAATGGTTTATGGGCTTGGATGAATATGCTTAGTGTATTTTGTTGGCATTGTGAACTTCAGTATTCAAAGTAAAGGAGGATTTAAATAGCATTAGCATGTGTAAAGTAGCTATTGGAAGGAAAAAGCTGATTCAATTTTTCATTAATTGGAAAGTGTGGTGTCAAGAGGAAAGATGCTGATCTTCATAAAGTGAGGTGTTTTCTGAGAACAAAACAAAAATCCCCTGAACAGCAACAAAACCTGGCAAAAACCCTATTAATAGCTGTAAACTTCAAGTTTTCTCTATAACAGCAGTCCTAGTTTATATGCAGTCTTTCTCCTTGCTGTTCTTCCCATTGCTGAACACTGAGCCCAATTATTTCTTTCAAAACAGTATCAAAAAAATGCTAGTGTGTTAGCATGAGTGATTTTTATAATAGATAGGGTTGTTTCCATCCATCTCAAAAGTATTTCCCTGTAGAAGAAAGATGGTGTGTACTAGAGTGTAAAACCAATTGAGCTGCTAATGTAATTTGAGAAGAAGTGTTTATAGGGAGAGCTTATTTATTTATTTATCTATGGATTTATTTTAAAACAACTGTTTCAGATGGAGAATACGATGACTTCTCAGGTGTCCTAGCCTCCATCATGCCTGAAGGAGATGCAACAAACCTAAAACTAAGTACAGGTTATAACCATTACTCTGGATGTGATGTATTGATGCTAATCAGTTTAAGTATTTGGGAGAGAAGAGTAATTGACGTCTGTGGAATGGAGGGCTTTTAGCAAGTGGTGAAGCATGGGGAGAGTTGTCACACATCATAAAACCCATGTGTCTGAACTCCAGCATCTAGGAGGGAAAGGAATTCTAATTTCCAAGCTTAAGTTTTTAATGTATTTTCTAAGCCTCCCTAGAGTATCAAGACAAATGTTTCAACTGTGTTTAGGGTGGGTTTTTTGTCTGTCTTTTTTTATTGGTTTTATTGAAATGTTCTTTCTGGTGCACAGCAGATATTTAGGGTTTTTAATCTTGTTTCCATGGTAATTAATATGAAGGATTATGAATCTTCATGTTCTTGGATAGGATTCCTCAATGCATTTTTTGGATATGTAGGATCCACAGATTTTGTGTGTTCTCCGTAGGTGGTATTATTTATTGTGGTTATCATAAAGTTGCATTATAGGACTGTTTGTGCCTGCTAGGTTAATATCATAGTCAGTAACTGGAAAATCAAAAGAAATTCCAGAAGTATCCATCTGTAGGTGTTTCTTTTTTTATCCTTTTCCCTTCCACCTGTGTAAAATTCAGAGCTTTATAGGGCATTCAGCGTTAATGTACTGTGCTTGTTAAACTGCTTAAGATTTAATTTTACAAATATGCATAACGGTGTGTAGTTGGTGGTCTGAAGGCAGATTGAACACTTCATGGAAATAATAAAGATTGTCAGATTTCTTTTCTTTAAGCAAGTACTTAAGTTCACTAAATAGTACTGGAATTTTACTGGTAAAAACATGACTCCTGGTTGCTCTCAGCTGGAGCATGACACTACCGAGTAAGGTACGTACTTCAGAGAGGAGGACGGGTGATCTTTTGAAGAGGTAACAAGTTGCTATTAGATCTGTTTTCTGAATGTATAGGTAAGTATTCTTTCCATGGTTTAAACAGTTCTGTATTGTTTTTCAAAACTCTTAGCTCTTATCAGTAGTTGGTTCTTAATTAATATTATGCTTTCAATCAATGGTATATACAGCTCCTTAAGTGTAGGTCTTACACCTGTAAAAGGGAGAAAATTTGAAATAAAAAGTGATTCTTCAGGTTACTGATGCGTAAAGCAATGTTCTGAGAAAAATAGTTTCCATAGCAGGAAAAATTATTCTTTGGTACCAAGAAGTGTGGTCCAAAATAAAGGTATGAATATTCTTACAGTTAAAAAAAAAAAAAAGTCTAATGAAACAATTTTATAAACCTCCCATGATTTAAATAAATTCTAGGACTACTTTCAAGAAATACAGGGCATTAATTTCCTTTTCTGAAAGGTCTATAATAACAATGGTAATCTGCTGTCACATATGGTAATGATTATGGCTTTTGAGCCTTTATTTAACTGTTGGTGATCCTTGGGAGTGGTATGCTCAGCAGATTGTTAGTTCTTATTTTTGTCACACGCTCATCTAGGGAATGACCAGTTTAATTTCTGTTTTCAATTTCAGTGTATTAAGCTGATAGGAGTGTCTTCTCAATGCACATTAAATACTATTGCTTTTGGAAGAATGTGTGTTAAAGACACTATGAGTATGAATGCTCCTTCAAAAATTATATATTTCCCATTTAGTTAAAATCCAAATGACAGTACTTAAGAGGGGAAAGGAGTTTGCAGGATTTTTTTTTTCTTTTCTTCAGTGGGCAACAAAGAGAAAATAATCCTAAAAATATTTTTTAATTGTATTTCTCTAAAGACTTTCCAGCTACTTGAAGGAAGTTACTTTTAACTCAATTTATGTTTTGGGTTGTTTTGTTGTTGTTTTTGTTTTTCCCCCCTCGGTAAAAAAACCCCTTCAATTTCCTCTTGTATCTTGACCTGGCTCTGGGACTTGTTTGGCTCTTCCAGGAGTCAGTTGATTTCCCTCACCTGGGAAGAAATCAAGCTTTGCTGTCCCCTGGCCTCTTTCAAGAGGGGAATAGGAGACCCGAGTTGTTTTTTGCTGGGTTTTTGTGTTGATTTGGCTTGTGCAAGGGTCCGATGAGTGCAGATGGAGGAGGAGATGGGGTACATCTGTGTGCTGGGAGGAAAAACCCTGTGTGTCTCAATGGCAGCAAGCTTTCAGGTCAGCTCGGCTGGCATTTGTGAATTCTCTGTGAACTCGCATTTGTTCGCCGCTGCAAATGCACAGTACGCCAAAGACCTGTGCAAATGCTCACTGCTCATGTTTTCTATAAGATTGTCTGCGTTAGAATGCTTCTAATATTTTCAAATTTCATTTTAAATTTTTTCCAGATAAAGAATACCTTGCAGAAGTAGTGGATAATTTGATCTGTATGCTTGTAACCTTCTCAGTAAAGAAAAGTGTTTCTCTTTAATCAGCTCTTGAGAAATCTAAATGTCCCTTGGCTTGAGGGTCTTTTTGGGTGTTTGGTTTATGTTCAGTAGTGGTGATGATACAGTGTCATCATAGTCCTATAGGTAGACAGAGAATGGCCAGTGCTGGTCTTTGATCTTGGAATATCTGCCATAAAAATAAGTGGAACAAAACCAACATACAGGAAGGTGTCTGTTTATGCATTACTGCTAATCTTACCCACCCAAGTAGTATCAGAGTGGTTTGTAGCAAAGGTGAAGCAAAACTGATTTCAACTCTTCTCTGCACCTGTATTTCATACAGTGAAGTTGTTGCAAGTGTTTGTAGGTGTCTGTCTCTCCACGGGACTGAACTTTCCTCAGGGGGTGCAGAATGCCTTGAGCTCTGGGAGGAGCTGCATTTTGGAACATCCTACTGGCTTTAGGCTGTGCAAGCACAAATGGTACCCAGTTATTTGATATTCTACTCTGATAACTTCATATTGAGTTTATATTATTCTTGATTTGGATGTTTCTTGGGCATTTTGCTTAAAAAATACATTTTATTCCAGATAGATAATTGACCAATGTATGCTACTGCTTGGGCAGCCAGATCAGCCCATTGGTGGCTCAGAAGCATCGTGCAGTCAGTGTGCCAGCACCCGTGGGATACTTATGGCTTTACAGCAGAATTACAAACAACTTGGAGCTGTTGTTACTTTCCTCTTAGCCATTCATTCATGGACGCTGATGTTACAAATTTATGACCAAGTGCCTCACTTAATTCCCAGATAAATACGAAGCTATTCCATGTGCCTTTCGGTTACTTAAATGCAGCTTTACTGTTCAGTAACACCGTCCTTTCATAAGCTTGCCTGATGCACCATATCAAATGTCATTTTCTGAATGCTTTGTTGGAAGAGACTGTTCAAAGGAGTACATCATAAGATAAATGCTCTTTTGTACAGACACTGCAAGCTTCCATTACAAATTTCAGTTGCTGACATTTTTCTGTCTCAGATTTTGGAGTGCTTAAAGCCTATGTATTTACTGAAGATCTATCACAAGAAAAAGCAAGGTGAAAAGCCTTAAATTATCATACCTCAGAAACTGGTATCTCATTGTGTTTTCTTTCTCTGCATCAGTACAAACAAATCCACAGGAAGCTGGTGTTATGTATGAGAAAACTAGAGATTCAAACACTTCAGAAGTGTATGTTTTTCATGTTTATTCATATGTAAAATGTTGATAAGGGGAACAGAACTTTTGTAGCTGCTTATAGCCTGAGGAATGATTTTCAGTCAAAACTTATTCATAAATTTTACTCCAAATACTGGCATACCTTTGAAACATGGTGGGGCTTGGGTTTTTGTTTTTTTTTTTTTCTTTTTTCTTTCTGTTTTCAAACATTTTATTTTTATGCAATAGACGCGTCACGAGTGCTAGTAGTATCATTCCAGCAGTATCATAGGTGTGAACACTGGTAAAGTGTTGTGGTACCTGCGATACTAATTGTGTGGCTGACCTGGTGCTGCTTTGATTTACCTTGCTTGGATTGGTCTTATTCTGCACTGCCTTGTCAAGCTGTTCCTCTGTTGTTGCTTTACCTCTGTGGGTGTGGAAAATGAGGGAATCCCAGTTGTGTGACCTTGCTGCAGAGCAGTGCTTTTGGTGTTGGTCGAGTACCCCTTTTCCTGTCACCCGAAATTGCAGTGTCAGTCCAAAATTGATGAGCTATTGCAGTCCATTAGGCTGTTTCTATTTGAACGAGTGAGTACTCTGTCTTTACTTACATGGTGTAGCTTAGTGACCTGTGTTGTGCTGGTTATTTTAATAATAATTATTCTCTGTGGGAAGTAGAAGAAAAAAAGAAATAGATTGCATTTTCCAGAAAAATTTCCCGTCTTTGTGTTGGTTTTTTTTTTGTTGTTGTTGTTTTTAATCTTTGTAGTAAATTCAGTCTTGTCTTGACTTGCATTTCAGTTTTGGTGCATTGGCAGTGAGCTATACAGTGAAGCTGAAATTGGTGATCCTGATTTTTTCCCTTTCATTTTTTGACAATCTGTAAAGAAATTGAATCACTCCTTCAACAATATGAGTCTTGTGTAGGGAATAACACTGCAAGCAAGTGAAATGTGTGGAAAGATACCTCTGAATTGTAACCATTTAAAGAAATTTTGTAGAACTCTTGTGTTGTTTGTGGCAATAATGTTATTTTTTAATTTTTTTGATGCAATCAACTGACTGACAGGCAAATCAGTATCTAATGATCTTGCATATTTTGGCTGTGTATCAAGTAATTTATTTTAAGTGGATTTATAGTATCTTTACATTTATTTCTAGACACAATCCTTAAGACATGAAACTGAACTGATGGGACAGGGCATTACAATTAAAAAGCTTAATATTGTCTCTAGCTTTTCCTCTTACTTTCTTTAATATTGTTTTTTCTTTATCTTAGGGTGGCAGATATTCACTATGTGTTGGGTGATGAAAGGAGAAAGAGGAAGAGGAGGCTATAAGGGTTTGAGGTTTTTTTAAATTCAAGCAGATGGAGGTTTATCTGTAGTATATTTAATTTATTAATTGACTTTAGTTTTCTTTCTTTTGAAAATAATACTCTTCCTGCAAGAAGAAAAAGTTAATAGGTTTTGAGGTTTTATCATTAGCCTTTTATTTATCCCTTCTTGCAAATTACAGAAATACATGTAAAGGACCCCCTGTGAAATGATCACGAGGATATTACTCTGAAGAACAAAATAAGCATAAATATTAGTGTGTGGCAAATGTAAGTTTTCTATGAATTAATTTAGACGTTTCTGAACTGCTTCTCTTTGAAGTCTACTTCCAGTTCCAAGCTTATCTTTGTATTTCAGTGTCAGTTCATTGCCCACTGCCTCTCATAAAGGTTTCCTGAAACCTAATTGGGAACTATAATGTTATATAGTAGTTATTAAAAAATGAAATAAAAATGTCACATAGTCCTGAGCTTTAGTATAACGCACTGAAGCACCTTGACTCTCCACCTCATGTCATTGACATTGCTGTGAAATAAAGACAACCCCTTCTTTTAACTTTATGGGAAAGACTTCTTTTTACTGGATCTTTTTCTATTAATCTATTTAAGCGTCTTCACCTTACTGCCTACTACAATGGGAAGCATATAAGTAGTTTTTTCCCCATCAGCAAACTGCAAAGTTGAATCCACTTCTGTACCCATGAATCTAGTTGCATATGAAATTCAGAGCTTCCTGAATTAATTTTTTTCACGTGAAGGTGACAGAATTGTGACTTAGTAACTGAAGGAGCACAGTAGGAGGTGGGGAAGTTACCACAGTGTGCCCTCGAAATGGAGATGCTTTGATAGTTAGTACTTGTTTGAAGGAAGAACGAGTTGCAGGAGTGGAAGTCCAGCCTGCTGAAAATTTACAAGTTTCACACTTCAAATAGTAAGCCTGTTTTTCGGGGAGCAAGGAAGTGACAAAAATAATTTGATTGGGAAAGTGATCTGCCACATTACAGCAGGCATATTTTAGTTAAGGATTTTATTTTTTATTTTTTTAATCTTAGCATGATTTCTGACCTTCAATTAACTGCTAGATGATAAGAAAGCTTGGTTTTCAGTAGGGGATTAAAAAAATAAGGCTTTTCCCAGGTAATTGGTTAAGGAATTAATTTATTCTGAAATCATCTGTCCTTGCCAATGAACTAGGACATCAAGTTTAATACTTGTCAAAATAAACAACACATATTGAAAGCTATGAGGATACAGCTATATTTAATAATATGGCAAAGGAAAAGTCTATGTCTCTTATTCCATATCAATGTAGATGCTTTTTAGCGAGTTCATGAATAAGTGCTGAACAGGCATCAAAATCTTGCTGAATGTCAGATTTTGAAGTTGAATTCTTGACATGAGCTGGGTAAAGTCTTAGGATGCAGTGTTATTTAGCTGTTTCATACTCTGATGTTTCTATTCTGTGCAGGTGAGAATTGGATTGACATTTTAGATCAGGAATGATATTAGGGGCTATTAACTGGCAGATGAATAGAAAGGGGCTTCAGAGAAGAAAAACAAAAATGGGAGGATGGAGTTTGATTTGGAGGAATTTAACCTGTATAAATATGTAGAATAACACTGAAATATGACTGGGAGAAAGAGACTGTTCTTTATAAGTTTTAAAGATTGTAAGCTCTCAAAGATGGGGAAGGCTTGGGAATTACTGGAAAGAGGGTGAAGCAACATCAATGTGGAACTACACGTTTCAAGAAAAATGTTACTGATGAGTTGTGATGCATTTTGTAACAGCCCTGCTGCCAGAATAACTGAAGACTTTGCACTTGGGCATAGTGAAAAATGGACAGTAAAAGGAATAGTTAAGAGCAATGTCCAGGTGTAAATTATGCCTTTGGATACTTTTCACCTCTAATTTATTACGGCATAATCCAAAGATGAAATTTATTCTTTCTGTCTTTTAAAAAGAAAAAAATGAACTTTATGTTCTTGCATGTTAAGTTTCTCTTTCTTAATTATTAAAAATACAGATTTGTAATTTTTTTTTTAATAATTTTGGTTTTTAATGAGACAACTCATTTGCGACTTCCTTATTGTAAAATCTTAGTGGGAACAGAGCACAGGTCAGTTGTTTTTTTTTTCCTTCTTCTCTGCAAGGGAAGTAGGTGTATTAAGTGTTCTACATACGGTGCTTAATCTGTTAGGCCAATAACAACAGCAAAAGTCACAGATCCTAGCTCCACTGGGTTTTAATTAAACAGCTAGCATATGCATTATGTAACTGCAGTTAGATAAAACTATCTAACTGTTACTATTTACCTTTTTGGCAACTGTGGTGGGTGTTCGTTGGCCCAACCCCAGCCAGCCATTCTTTCACTCCCTTCCTCAACAGCACAAGGAGAGAAAATAAGATGAAAAACCTTATGTGTTGAGACAAGGACAGGGAGACAAAGACTGGGAAGTCAGAATTACTGACCATCATGGACAAAACTTGATTTAAGAAAAAATTAACTTAATTCCCCACCAGCACCACCAGCACAGGGGGATGGGGACAGAGGGCTGTGGTCAACCCATAGCACTTGTTCCCTGCTGCTCCTTCCTCCTTGCTCTATTCCCCTGCTGTTCCCCTGGAACACTGTTGTGAATAGTTAGCTCTAACAGTTACTCTAGATTCTTAAAATGACCTTAAAGATCATCTAGTTCCAACCCCCCTGCCATGAACAGGGACACCTTCCACTAGACGAGATTGCTCAAAGCCTTATCCAACCTGACCTTGAACACTTCCAGGGAGGGGGCATCCACAACTTATCTAGGCAACCTGTGCCAGTGTATCACCAGCCTCACAGTCAAGAATTTCTTCCTAAGATCTAACCTAAACCTACCCTCTTTCAGCTTAAAGCCAATACCCCTTGTTCTGTCTCTACATGCCCTGGTAAAAAGTCCCTCCCCAGCCTTCCTGTAGGCCCCTTCAGGTACTGGAAGACCGCTGTAAGGTCTCCCCAGAGCCTTCTCTCCTCCAGGCTGAACAGCCCCAACTGTCTCAGCCTGTCCTCACAAGAGAGGTGCTCCAGCCCTCGGATCATCCTCATGGTCCTCCTCTTGAATTGCTCCAGTAGGTCCATGTCCTTCTCATGTTGAGGGCCCCAGAACTGGACACAGGACTCCAGGTGGGGTCTCACCAGAGCAGAGTAGAGGGGCAGAATCACCTCCCTTGACCTGCTGGCCACACTTCTCTTGATGCAGCCCAGGATATGGTTATTTGCCTTCTGGGCTGTGAGCGCCCATTGCTGGCTCATGTTGAGCTTCTCGTCCACCAGCTTCCTCAAGTCCTTCTCCTCAGGGCTGCTCCTGATCCATTCTCTGCCCAGCCTGTATTTGCGCTTGGGGTTGCCCCGACGCAGATGCAGGGCCTTGTACTTGGCCTTGTTCAACTTCATGAGGTTTACACCTCTCAAGACTGTCAAGGTCCCTCTGGGTGGCATATCTTCCCTCCAGCATGTCAACCGAACCACGCAGCTTGGTGTCATCAGTGAACTTGTTACGGGTGCACTCAGTGCTACTGTCTGTGTCACCGTCAAAAATGTTAAACAGCACCGGTCCCAATACTGACCCCTGAGGGACACCACTCATTACTGGTCTCCACTTGGACATCAAGTTGTTGCCCACAACTCTTTGAGTGTGACCAACTGGCCAATTCTTTATCCACCAAGTGATCCATCTGCTAAGCCCATGTCTCCCCAACTTAGATACAAGGATGTTGTGCAGGATACTGTCAAATACCTTGCACAAGTCCAGCTAGATGATGATAGTTGCTCTTCCCTTATTCACAAATGCTGTGACCTCATCATAGAAGGCCACCAAACTGATCAGGCACAATTTGCCTTTGGTGAAGCCATATTGGCTATCACCAATCACCTCCTCATTTCCCATGTGCCTTAGCATAGTTTCTGGGAGTATCTGCTCCATGGTCTTGCCAGGCACAGAGGTGAGACTGGCTGGCCTGTAGTTCCCTGGAACCCTTGTTCCACTTTTTAAAAATCGGGGTTAAGTTACCCCTTTTCTGGTCTGTGGGAACTTCACCAGATGGCCAGGACTTCTCAAATATGATGGATGGTGGCTTGGCAACTTCATCTGAGAGTTCTCTCGGGACTCGCAGATGCACCTCATCAGGTCCCATGGACTTGTGTACCTTCAGGTTCCTCAGATGCTCTCAAACCTGGACTTCTGCTGCAGTGGGCAGCTCTTCATTCTCCCAGTCTCTGCCTTTGACTTCTATGACTTGAGGGGTATGGCTTGAGCACTTGTTGGTGAAGACTGAGGCAAAGAAGTCATTGAATACCTCAGCCTTCTCCATATCTCGGGTGACCAGGTCTCCCATTTCCTTCCAGAGGGGCCCCACATTTTCCCTACTTTTCCTTTTATCTCTGATGTACCTATAAAAGCTTTTCTTGTTGGCCTTGACTTCCCTGGCTAGATGTGATTCTGCCAGGGCTTTAGCTTTCCTAACCTGATCCTTGGCTGCTCAGACAATTTCCCTGTATTCCTCCCAGGCTACCTGTCCTTGCTTCCACCCTCTGTAGGTTTCCTTTTTGCCTTTGAGTTTGTCCAGGAGCTCCCTGTTCATCCACGCAGGCCTCCTGGTGTTTTTGCCTGCCTTTCTCTTTGTTGGGAGGTATTGCTCTTGGGTTTGGAGGAGGTGATCCTTGAATATTAACCAGCTTTCTTGGGCCTCTTCTCCCTCCAGGGCTTTACGCTGTAGAACTCTACCCAGCAGGTCCCTGAAGAGATGAAAGTCTGCTCTCCTAAAGTCCAGGGTAGTGAGCCTGCTGCATGCCCTTCTTGCTTCTCTAATGAACTCGAACTCCACCATTTCATGGTTACTACATCCAAGACTGCTTTTGAGATTCACATTCCCCACCAGCTCCTCCTTGTTGGTGAGAACAAGGTCCAGCACAGCGCCCTTCCTCATTGGCTTCTTGGTCACTTGGAGAAGGAAGTTGTCATTGATGCATTCTGGGAACCTCCTGGATTTCTCAAGCCTTGCTGTGTTGTCCTTCCAACAGATATTGGCGTGGTTGAAGTCCCCCATGAGGACCAGGACTTGTGAGAGTGAGGCTTCTCCTGTCTCTACAGAGGGCCTCATCTGCTTGGTCTTCCTGGTTGTGTGGTCTGTAGCAAACCCCCACTGTAATGTTTCCTGTCCCTGTCCTCCCTCTAATCCTAACCCATAAACTCTTGATTGGCTCCTCATCTAGCCCAGGGCAGAGCTCCATGCACTCCAGCTGGTCAGTGACACAGAGGGCGACACCTCCTCTTTGTCTCCCCTGCCAGTCCTTCCTGAAGAGCCTGTATCCTTCCATTCCAGCACTCCAGTCATAGGACCCATCCCACCACATCTCCATGAAGCCAGTCAGGTCATAGCCCTGCAGGCGTGCACACGTCTCTAACTCCCCTTGTTTATTCCCCATGCTGCCTGTGTTTGTACAGAGGCATTTTAATTGGGCACCCGGTGAAGCTGCTCTACTGGCTGGAGCAGCTGGAATTCCATTGAGCTGCTCCTCAGGTGCTCTCCTGCAGACCTGTGATCTTTCTCCAGGTATCTGGAGCATTTTTCTCTGGGCATCTGTTGCTGTCACTGGCACCAAACTGTCAGGAGTGGGGATTAAGGTTCCTCTCCCCCAGCAACTTTAGTTTATTTGAGCGTGTAGGTTTCTCTGGAGGGGTTCAGGAGGATCTATCATAAACATAAATGCCCTTGAGATGGTTTGCCTTCTGGTTCTCATCATGGGAAGTATCTAAGGAACATTTATCACTGCTCTGGTTGGGCTGGCTTCTTCCCTACTTGGATATGATGGCACAAGCATTGCCTTTTTGGGCCTCACCCCCCAAGTTACCCACTTTAAAGTCCGCCTCACCAAGTTGGCTAGCTTGCTCCCTAAGACTCCCTTGCCTCTTCTAGACAGGTGGATTCCATCCCTCCCTAACAGGTTATAGTCCTCAAAGAATATCTGTCTAGCTTATGAGCACCTGCCCTCTTGTTGTTTCTCTGTTTTAATGTTTAATATCTTGGTAGTCTTCCCTGTTGCTAGAAGTGGTTTGCTGAGGTTTGCTTATCACCTCTTGCTTTTTACTGTGCCGATGTTGCCACTAATAATAATCCAGGGAGTTGGTTAGCTCTGCAAAGTGGCCACTTGGCTGTTTTATAATCCTTTTATGAAATACATCTATTAATTGAAAACTTCTGACTTGGTAGTACAGATTTGTTTCCTGTGTGTGATGTTTTCATATGCAGTTATGCCCGTGTTTCATCATTTGTACGTAAATAGAAATGCTATTTGTCCATTTACATGGTCAGCTGTATGTTGCAGTAGTTGTACATGAGAACAGGTCAGATGTTTGCCTGACTGCCTGGGATGATTGTTTAAAAAAAAAAAAAAAAAAAAAGAGTAGAGGGTGTATCTAGGACTAAACTTTTTCAAAAGGTTTTTATGTTTTGCCTTAAGATATTACAAGCATGCATAAATGGGGAAAAAACCCCCAATTCTTTAAATTGCATAGTATTTCTTTACAAATAAAGAATTACTGTCTTATAAAAGGTGTAATAAATGATTTTCAGTGTTTTTCAAAGATACAAATTTGATATACAGTTTACTTTGGCATTGGCTTCTGATTTTTTAGGTTTATGTAGATGACTGAGGAAGGAGTGAGGTTGTGTATGTTTGTGGGATATAGCATATTAAGTTTGAAAAAAGGGGCAAGGGGAAGTAGTTTGTGAGAAGCTGAACAGATGCTTTGGCTTTGTGACAAATGGTTTATGAACGCTGTCTGGAGCACTTCGAAATGCTGTAGGACTAACACATGTAGATAGATGTATGCAAATTTACTGCTAAGTATTTTTAAATTATGAAAAATGAGGTTGAAGAAGTACAGTACTATAAAATGTGTTGATGTGCAGAAAAATGTATATTGGAGCTTCCAAAGCCTGTAGTAGATTATCTTAGTGCAGGAACAAGGTCTTGAAATACCTCTAGTTTATTTCTTATAATTTGATTGTGATTTTTCATTTCCTCCCAATGGTTTTGTCTTGAGATAAGTGGAAAGAAACAACAGTTTAAAAATTCTGCAAAAGTCAATTCTTATATTCTACTCCTTCCAGTAATGGATTCTGCCTTTAATTCTAGATATTAAGTAGGTACTTATGTTACATTATAGTAGAGTTTTCTTTAAACCATTGCTTTTTTAAGATTAATATTACAAATCAAGATCCCAGCACTGTATTTTGGTAAGAACTGTGTTCTTTCTATACTGTTGCCTTCTCTTTCATTACAATTTTTTAAGCAGAAGATTGCTTTACAGGCCAGTAAATTAGCATGTCTCATGGATGACTTAATCTATATACATAAATTTTCATCTTTTCCTGAGTAACAGCTTGTCAACAATTTTCAGAATTGTTACTGCAACTGTTTAGGACATACTGAAACACAGTAGTTCCTTGTTGCCTAAAAATCTTGACGTACAGAGTGGTAATAACATATACAAATGTATACCTTAGAGAAGCTTTTCCAACAATAAATGCTTGTTCATGTACATACTCTCAGAAATTCTGTGGGACTACTCATTTGGACAAGCACTCACAAATTTTAAAATTGAGATTAATTTTTGAACTATGTTTTTGATGGACTTAATCTGAGCCTTCTTTAGGAGGAAGGGCTCTTTGTTATGGTGGTCTTTAGGACTGGCAGTAGAAGGAAAATCTGTCAGCATGAAGCTTCTGCAGTCATTAAGCAGGAGAGTAGGTAAGTTCAGGTTAGGAAACTTTCCTGCAGCAAGGCTTCAGATTGTGTACTGAGTTGGATTTTCTCATTTGGTAGTAAGGTTTTGCCTGGCAGGCTGTGTCTTGGAAGCTTTTTTCTGTGGGATTCATTCTCTGGATAGTACCTGGTATGGACTTGTCACTCTTGAAGAAATGGGGTTACTCTAGGGCTAGCACAGATGGTAGCCTTGTCTTTACTGTCCATTCTGCAGAACACCAGGACACGCTTTTTCAGCATTATGTCCAGAGTACATCTGATTTTCAGCTTTCTGCCTTTGTAGCTAGACAGACTGAGCTTGTTCTGTCTTCTGTATACTTGTAAAATAAATTTACAAGATGGGCTTCCTTCTAGCTATAGAAACTTCTGTTATTGCCTCAAATCCATTGACAAATGAAGCAGCAAACACGGGAGAAATGTGTCTTGGTGTTCTAATTGAGCTATTTCTATTGCTAATGTATCTAAAATCCAAATCTACCTCTCTTTCTGGGTAGAGAAAGATGTGTGATAAAGCCACGTTGAGGGATGTGGACCTTATTATTCCATAATTTTCATTTTCAGTAAACCTGTGGGACAAGTTTAGAGAATTTTGACCTCAGTGACCTCAGAATAACGATGATCCTTTGCTCCTCTCATTATTTTTATTGAATCTATCTGTGATCCTAAAAGCAGAGAGGGAAAAGTTTGTAGGTGGAAGCATCTAGATAGGTTGTCAGAGATATATGATGTCTTCTGTAGATGCTGCTTCAGTGGTATTTCTCATCATTTTATACCTTTCTGGATTTCTTGCTACTTGAATTTTGAGATTTTGGAATATGAAAACCTATGCATTCCATCCTTTTGGCAGTGAACAATCACTTTCTTGGCATTTATCTTTTTTCTTACTATTGTTGTATTTTTTTTATTTTTCCTTTCCTATTCCAACCTTATTTAGGATCATATATGATAGTGATTTCCTCAGACCATGACCCCGGAGAAAAGACTAGACTCCAGCTTCCAACAATGAAAGAAAATGATACCCACTGCATCGATTTCAGCTACCTTCTGTACAGCAAGAGTGGAGCAAACCCGGGCACTTTGAACATCCTGGTCAGAGTGAACAAAGGGCCGCTGGCTAATCCCATCTGGAATGTCACTGGTTCCACCGGCAAAGACTGGCTTCGAGCAGAGTTAGCTGTCAGCACTTTCTGGCCCAATGAGTATCAGGTAAGTTTACAATAAATTCTCACTGCTTTCTAACATTTACGATGAGGTCCTATAGAGTTTGTGTTCGTTTTGGTCTGTTCTGATAGAGTATTTTCCCAGTGTCCTTAAATCAATGTTCTTTTCAGAATAAATAATTGTTTGGGGATGGGTATTTCTAAGAGGAGGTGATTGTTCAAAGTTGTGTGTTATTGTATAATAGGAAAAAAGTAAGCTGGAAACAAGCCTCATTAAAATAAATGCTAAGGTTAAAGTCCAGGAACATCAAAAATTATAAACTCCCAGAAATAAATTGCCTCTGCAACTGTAATTTGTACCTGTCTTCCCTCCTCTTTTGGATATGCCTGTGTTACCGTGTCTAATTACATGACCATAAACTGTTTTTTTTTTCCACATGACATTTGCTTCATTTGCTGTGCAGGCAGAACGGTGCTCACCTAATGAGCAGCTGCTCAGGATGTGTTTTTCTCCTGTTTGCTCGCTATGGGACAAAACCACCTGCAGTGCAGGGCTGTTGTTTAGAGAGACAAATCATCTTGTTATTACTAGATGCTGTTATTTGATTTGTTTGATTAACCTGAGAAAGTACCTGCAGCTGTTTCGCTCAGTGGGTATTTGATGTGAAGGATGAATCTCATACACAGGTATTTTTGTCCTGGCATGTACAGGGGGGAAGAGTTGGATTAGATGCGCTTATCTGAGTTGTTATGCCATGAGGTGTTACGTCATCGTGGTATGTAGTGCTTACAGGCCCTCATGGAAGGATGCTGCAGGTCATCAGGGCTCTTGCAAACGGTTTGGATGTCCAGACTGGTTATCAAATGACATAAAGTAACCTCTTTATTAATGGGGCTTTCTTGAATAGCGGTATTGTAGAAAAGCTGTTTAAAGTGCCTTTTTTAAAGTTCTTTGCAATTGCTCACCATCAAAATAATCTTAATTAAAAAAAAAAGGCATCACTGCAAGCAGACTTACATATAGGTTGAAACTGGTGTAATTTGCTATCATTTTATGTTTTCCTTCAGTTTTTGTTTTCTTGTTTTTAATATTTTTATTTATAAAGAAATGCAATCTCAGTGACATTGAAACTTGCTGAAATTTGATTTAAAGTTCTGAAACCTGGTTTCATAAAGCTTGGCTTCTGAGGAGGTGTTCTATTAACCCTTTTATGTTACTAGAAAGTAGCTTTTGGTGTGCTTAAAAAAACCAGGAGCCTTCTATAGCAGTATAGTAGTAATCAAGTATAGCAGTATTATATGCAGTAAATCAGATTTCTGCTGACAGATGGCCAGGCTTGACAATGAGATTGGTGGTTGGGGCCTTATCTTAGAAACATGGCCATTTTTCACTAACATTATAGCCTTCACATTATCTCTCTATAGACTGTGCTTAAATTCATTCTTTTCCTTGGTTGGTCATCCAGCAGAATATTAAAAGCATGTGTAACAGTTTATTTTTAAATTAAAAATAAATCTGGAGTGGAACTGGAGAACTGTTAAGGCAACCTGCTGTCATTTGTGTACAACTTAAACAATTGCTTTTATGAACAGGAGGGAAAATCTGCATGCTGTCCATGCATGCCTGCTTGTTTGCACAAACAGCATTGGTGTTTTTGTGGTTTTAAGTAGCCCTTTGAGGTCTCAAAGTCAACATTGCTCTTCATTTTTTTTTTTGTTTGTTTGTTTTTTTTGTGTGTGTATATGTTTATTTTTTAATTTTAATGTTAGTTTTGAGTTGAGTTATTTTTTTGGCATGGAAGTCTGTTTTTCATTTTTCTCATAGGAGTTCTTTGCTGTAGAGCTCTAGCTCATGATTTTGGTGCTTTAATCTACCTGTCAGTTGATGAGTTTAGCTAGCACTGAAGAGAAATATGCATCGGTTTTTCTAATGTGACTGAAGCGGTTCTTTACTAAACTGGGAATTGGATCTCTGCCTGTACAAGCAAGGTAACTGCTGAAGACCACTGTGGAGCACAACTGTTTGCATGTACGTTTTTAATCAGGTCACCTTCATTGTCATGTCCTTCACTTTTAAGTGAGGAAAGAAAGTAGAGATTAGCAGGGGCTGAATGCCACAGGTTACGTTATAAGGAAGTCTGTTATGGTGACTTGGAAGTTAGGAGGATGGCTGTGTTAATAGTACTAATAAAGTGCTGCACCTTGGCTGATTAATTCCTAAACAGCGTTTCTGTGCTCTGCTGTGCTGGTTGAAGCATTGTTGCTTCCTATTCAAAACTAGCACAGTGTATTTGCCTGTCAGTGGTCAACAGTATAGATACAGCTTGGATTGACTTAACGTTTCTTTTTATTTACAAGAGTATACATCTGTAAATATATATCTATTTAAATAATCCATTTACTTGCTTTTCTTTAACTATATTCTGTTGAGTGGGGTTTTTTTTCTTTGTTTGCTTGGTTTATTTTTTTACTTATTTTCTGACAAAATATTAGTACACTTTATTACAATAGCTTTACTGGATCAAGCTGAATTTTTGTTTAGCTTCATATCCTGTCTCTGATGGCAGATAACAGTGGAAGCTTGTAGAAGAGTTCATGAACAGGACAAACTCATGTTCATACCTTCCTCAGAATACACTTTGAATCTTGAGTTTATTTGTAGTTCATGAACTTTGAGCTTAAGAACCAAAGTAGTGCCTTTATATTCCTCTTGGTGCATGGGCCTTTTTGCACTGGTTCAAGCTTCTAGTGACTACAGTGTATATTACATGAAATTCTAATATTAATTATACATTAGGACCATTCCTGTGGGTTTTTCCAAGCATGAGGCCTGTAATTCCTCAGTTGTCATGTTTTGCACTTGGGGAAGTTTCGGCAGTCTTGTGATGATATGATCTGTCTTCTTTCTCCTGCTAGCAAGGCATCTGCATCTTTTATTCTGTTTGTTTAACATGTGGATGAACTGTGTTGGAAATATGCCACCCTTGACCTGCCTAAAGTTTGCTTCGAAGAAAAAATACTTTTGGGTCTTTTGTTGTTTAAACTCTGTAGCTGCCTGGGAGTTTTGTCTCTCTATTAACTTTGTTGATTACTACTGTAATTCATTAATTTATTTTAGTTAAGATATTTATTCCTGTCCAGATGCATTGTTTTGTCTAATGGTTCTGTTCATTTCCCCAAGTTCTCTCCTGCTTTTCACAGTAGGAATGGCCCAACTGCTGAGAGCTGTCTCCTCCTTTCTGCTTCTGTCGCAGGCATTTTTCCATTTTTCCACTTTTCTTCCCCTGCCCACTCTGCCATCCTTTTTGAATTTTGTTTTGTGGTTTTATTTATGTGCACCATCTTCCTGAAGTCCCTTGTTTTCTTTTTATTGTATGTTGTTCCCTGTCCCCCAGCAAATTAATTTTGCTCCCATTCAGTCACTTCCTTGCTCGATCATATGCGAGGTCCCCTTTGCAGTGTGAACCATGGACTTTTCTGGTTTTGGTTTTATATTACATCTCTCTGTTTTTTGTAACCTTTGATCAGAAACTGATAAAGAAACCCTTGACTTGGAACCAGAAATCTCAAACTTATAAAAAATAAATTACTTTGTTTCCTTATGGTTCTTCTAAACTTCATTATACAGTAATAGGGCTCTGTAGTTTAACAAAGAGGCTGGCTAGGATACCTGCTTGATAGGAGTGATGGTTATACTTGGAAGTGTAGCTAGCAAGCCAAAAGTACTGAACTGCACCAAGAAGACATTCTTTTATCGGATCAGGAAGATTTAATAATGAATGACCATTTAAAAAAAGTACGGGAAGACTCTAAGCAGCCAAATCATTTTATTGCCGAATTGTGAATCCTGATTTGGATAATGAATCTGTTCTTCATTTTAATACTGATGATTTATTGGATTTATAAAAGTTTAAATTGCTCAAAGATCTTGGAAAAGTTATTTTCCTTTATGATGTTTAAAGGTCTTGAAACTGCAATAGAATTATTACAGGAGGACACACTGATCGAAGATTTACTATTGGTGTGTACAGTTGAGTTACATGCCAAATAAGGTAGGAAACCGATTTCTTGTGAAATATGAGAATTTGTTGCCTTTTTGGATATCAGAACACTGTTCTAAACTTTCAGGCATGTGAGACTGTAAACTGGCTGCATGCAGAAAAGTTGAAAAAAGGAGGGAATTTGGTTTGTTTTGGACAGTTGGTACAGCTAAGAAAGGACAGCAACAAGTGAAATGCTAGCGGAAAGTACAGAAGTGCATACAATTTGTGTGAACTGCATAGAACTGAGTCACAGGCCAACTTAAGAAGCAGAAGCCCACCCTCCCAAACTCCCACTTCCTATTTATAATACAGTTGTCCTTGATTCTATTTGATCTCTAACCATGAAGTGCTATGTAGCATCCAGAAAATCCAAAGGTTTTTTTAAAAGAAAAGCATTCCAAAGGACTGATATTTTAAAAGGGTTTTATTTAAAATATATTGGAATACAGAAAACAAAATAATATCAAAGACATACTGGATGAATAAAACTTGGAAATAGTGTAATTTTGTTGACTAGATAAGAATTGACTATGGAAAATGTTATATTTGAACATTTTAAGAAAAAATGATAAGCATCCAGCCAGTTAATGTTAAAACTTGCTGTAGGTTATGGATGTTGAGTTGTGAGATAGTGAAAGTCTTGTGGAAATCTCAGCATGAGCACAAGAGTTTGGTGCCAGAGGAGCAGTCTGTGGGATGGTGCTTCAATAGGCTAAGTTTCTCTTGCCTGGAAAAAGACACAGTTCAGGGGAACATGATAAAGGTCTGCAAAGCCATTGCTGCCAAGAAGGGGAATTCTCTTCCAGTTCAAGAACTGGGAGCCTTTTTGGTCTAGTGAGGGAACCAGGCTTTAAAAGAAGCAAACGGAGGTGGGTCACACAGCAGGCTGTAGGTCCATGGTGGTCTATGTCAGAATTAGCTGTTGTGGATGCCAGAGGAGTATGTAGGCTTGAGGGGATGCTGGACAAGTTCTTGAAAGAGAACTATTAGGAACTATTAATTATGCAAAGAAGGCCTGTAAGTCTCATGAACTGAAAGCAACTGGAGGAGCAGAGAATGTTTTGGGGGACACAGAGAAGTTATGTGCATTCTTGCCGTGTTCTTACCTTTCTTTATGACCCCTGCTAAAGAAAAGATGTTAGGGTAAGCAGACCTTTGGCCTGAACTACTAAGCTATTGTTAAGTTTTATACAAAGGGCAAAGTCTTCCCGCCCCAGTGGATGTGTACTTAATTTGTTTCCGTATTCCTAGGCACACTAAACATATTTTTTTATATTCTGTGGTTGCCTAAACCAGTTTGGTCATATTCTGTGAAAGTTTTTGTTCTCGCTGGAGAAATGAAAACTTACTTCATCTGCCACTATCAGCCATTATCAGTTTCTCTTTCTTCTTTCCCATTGTAATCTGCTTTAATCTAACTTGAGGTAACAGATATTTTTAGACTTTTCAAAACTGGAATTCTTCCAGTTTCTAAGGATTCTTAGAAATAAAACATGAAAAACATGAATTAGAGTTTTGTTTTGGTGAGTGGCTAGAGTTTCATTCTAGCAGAGATATAAAAAATGTTTAGTAAAAGGTGTAAATAAAAGGTTAACTGTCTTTATAACTAAAGAAAACTGAGTTAATATTTATTAAAATGAGACAGATAACTTCTTTTCCTTTTTTCCTTTTTCCTTTTTTTTTTTTCTTTCCTTAAACTTGCAACAGCTTGTGTTTGGCAGGTAGTATAAGTCACCAAAATTCTCCTCATATAGGTGCATTGTTCTTTAGCACTCCTTTTGTGGAACAACTCCTTTGAAAATACTTTGTACCTTTTAAGTATTTACGCTGGCTGTCCATAAACTGTTTTGTTCCTAGTTCATTAATACACAATGAAATGGCTTATACATCTGTTTCCTCCATAGTTTTCATCAGTTAAAAGCACTTTTAACTGTCTCATTGTTTACTACTGTTGGTAATGATGCAAAACTGGGGCCTCTTTGGAAATACATCCAAATAGGAACAGTGTTGTTTTCTCGTCAGAAATGCTCTGTAAATACCTAAGTGTGCTCCTGACTGTTACTTGCTAAACAGCACTTAATCAAAAGACTTTGTTTCTCTATGCAGTTTATTGAAGAGTTACTCTGAGAAACGCTTTTTTATAATGAACTTTGTTATTGCTTCTCCAAGACTTGTTAGTACAAACAAAATGCCATCTTTTAAAAACTGTTAGGATAAACATGAAAGTGTGCAGGCATATTTGTCGCATTTCTGTCTCGTTTCTTCTGAGATGTTTATCAATTTGGTGAGGACAAAGAAAGATTAAGTTCTAGCAGAGTGATTACCAGCAACATTTTAATAATTTAGTTCTGTAGATCACAAAGCACTTACAGCTCTCAAAGGACTTCTGCAAATACAACCTCATTCCAGTCATCAAACTGGGAAATCATGGTGCACAGAGTGAAAATGAACATTGCTCAGACAAGCCCAGTCGTGACTGAGGTGCCAGCCTCCAGGTTTTCCCACCATAAATATTGGAAATTTCATGGAAGCTCTTTCTTTTCTCTTAGAAATGACAACACAAAACACAGTTTTGACTGTTAGTTCGGGTCTGTGCCATCACTTTGGTAATATATGTTCTGCAGGCTAGCCACAACATGTTTTTTTCCCTTCCAGAGTTAGTTCATTTGTGGGCACAGGAAGTTCTGAAGGGATAAGGGAGTGATGGTGGTGGGAAAGCAAATAAATGTTGGTGGTATATGCTGTTGTCATCTTGTCCTCTCCTTCATCTGTCATGTTGTGTCTCTCTCCCTCCCTGCCCACCCCTCCCACCCCGCACTTACTTTTTTCTTAAGAACTTTTAAATTGTCTTACAGAGATGTATATAACAGCTTTCATAACTTGGTGAAGTTAACTTTATTAGCCTGTTTTGGAGATATGTAATTTGTTTTGGGGTCTGCTACATTAAAAAGGGCAACTACAATGAATTAGTATCAAAGAACTTCTTAGAATTAAAAATAGCAGACACTGTTGTTAATCAAGTAAAATCTGTCAACCTTGGCTAAGTCAGTGACCCAAACTGTGACAAGTCTGTCTCCACAACATGATGAGAACTCTATTCTAGCAGTGGTGTAGAAGAAATTACTTTGGCCGCCTTGGTTTTTACAGGCTGTGGAACTGGGTAGTCTGAGCAATCACTCACATTGTTCTATCCCTAGTCCTGTGCTGAAGAAAGAGTGATCTTGCAGAATTTTGAAGTGTTTGTATGTCTAAAAAGGAGATTTAAACGATAATATATCTCTTCAGAAAACAACATGCTTTTCTAAGTTTACACCTTCTCTTTTCTTGTTTAAATTTTTCAAAGCTGCTTTTTCCACTGTTTTGCTTTCTGTTAGTAGCAAAACAGTGAGTCTGTGAGTAGCTTGCTTATGTTCTGCTGTGTTCTGGGTTTCCTTTGCTAAATGTATGATCTGAACTTCTTAAAACTAGGGTACAAATGTCATACTTAAAGTGCTGGAGTATTGCAAGGAACTGTATGGCTATACATACCAGATGTTCAGTTCAGAATAATGTGGTTTCAGTGAAGCTGATGAGCATTTTTACTTTTTTCACTGTTCTCTGCAAGATAGTGTATATCTTCGGGGCAAGGTGGCAAAAATTTAGTAGAAGCTTGGCATTTCCAAAGGCACTGAGATAATTTGGAGGTTAATATGATGTATGGGTCCATGTTATAAATTACCTTTAGTTACCTAGAAGTCTCAGGTGGAAAACTGTCTGGTTGTAAACTTGTGAAGACTTACTTTGAGGTAAGTATGTAATATTTTTAGCCAGTGCTTAATTTCTGATGAAATATATGTGACTTTAACCTCAGTACTCTTCCAAGAAACATTCCACTCATCATCAAGGTGGTATGCAAATTTTAGATTAACCTTGATTACCAACATTATGAAAAGCCTGTAGCATTCCCCTCCCCATCATACAGCAGGTACTGTCAGACAGTGAAGTGGAAAACACACTATTGCTAATCAGCTACCTCAGAGTGCCTGATTCAATTTTGCAGCAATACAAGACTGACTTAAATCATGGTGTGTAAATAAAAAAGTTCTGGATAGTTCCTTTTGTCAAGACTTTTCTTTTTTAGGATTTTTGTCTGTAGTTGGAAGGCATAATTATGTCTTATATAAGAAGCTCAGAATTTTTCATCTTTTTATCAGCTTCTGCAAGATCCTGTCCCTTTCTAAGGAAAATTGTGAGTGTCACGTTATCGAGGAGCTGGCAGTGATATACTCTTCCACTTGACTCTTCTTAAAATACATTTTTATTCGCATGAAATGTTAAATGAATGAAAGAGGGTTATGGCAGAAATCAATGACATATGCTTGAAGTAGATGGTTAAAGGAAAGCAGAAAATTGATAGTACTTTATTTCATTATACAGGTTCTGAAAAGATTGAGTAATGAATTGTGCTCTGTGATGGGTTTCCAGACTACCCCTAAGTGAAAGTAAATAAAAGAAAAATTATATTATTGCAGTATTGAATCATTATCAAAAAGTTCACTAAAATCTCTTCAATTCAAAAATTGGAAACCAATCTGTCTCCAACTTTTGTGGCCTTGAAGAGTCAGGGACTTTGACTTAAAAATCTGAAATCATCAGCTCATCACTGATAAGATGTATTGCTAGGTAATTTTTAGTATGAAGCATTGCATGCTTCTAGATGGCTGAATTTTCCCTGCCATGCTGCCTCCTCCCTGTCCCCCATAATGCCTATGTTGAAAAAAAAAAAACAACTGAGAATTATGCAGTCACTTATCTTTCTTTGGGTCCTTTTCTGCCTGTTATTTAGAGCAAGATAAAATACTCCAGAAGATTTTTTTTTTTTTTTGAGTCTGTGTACACTATGCTTCTGTATGCTGATTGTTTTGGTAGATCTTTTGGAATATTTTATCTTTTTCTAATGCTAAATGGTGAACAGGCCTGAGGCTTGGAGTAAAGTCAAAAGGTTTTCATCATCCAGAGTAGTATGTAACAGGAATCCTGGGCTGACTGGTGAAATGACCTCCTCATAGGGAAATAAATGCTTCATATCTTTATTTGACTCTTTACCCTGTATGTACTACTTTTCTTTTTAGTTTAGGCTTTGTTTGAATTGACATTGAAAAACCAACTGAGGTGGCTGCTCTGAAGGAAAAAAATATTCAAAGTTAAAAGTTGTGGGTAGAAGTATATCAATTACTTTGCACTAGGTTCACATTCTGATCAATTATACAACATCCATGTATTTAAACAAATAAATAAGTAAACAAACAAACCAGCATTGTTGAATTTTCCCCTTTGCCCAAAAGATATTACAAAGCATTTTAAAGACACCCTCACCCTTCTTGCCCCCTCCTGCCAGAGTGAAGTAAATTATACCCCTCTTCTGGATAGTCTGAAACACCATCTGTAGTAGAATAATTTTCTGGCTCTAAGACTAGTAATTGCCCTGTGGGATGCAGGGTGATGGCACAGTCAGGCAGACAGTGCTCTGGGCTCAACGCCAGGAACTGTTGCATTGTAGTCTTTGCAGACATATTATTTTCTTCTTTGAGAGCTCTCTTTCTTATTCTTAGTCAGTTGTGGAGCTCCTTCACTATTTTCTTTAAATATCTTTATGTGCACCTCCCAAAAGGTTTAAAGCATTGGTATAAAACTTGTTGGAGTGGATTATTCCAGCAAAGTACCTTAGCTATCTAGAAGAAATCCTGTGCAATCCAGTGAACCAAGCTGGGTTTTTTCCTGGTGTTTGGTGGGTTTTTTGTTTGTTTGTTTGGGTTTTTTGTTTGTTTTTTTTTTTTTGTTTTTCCCGAGGGTGGTAGGGGTTTTTTTGTTTTGCTTTTTTTTGGGGGGGGAGGGGTTTGTTTGTTTGTTTTTTAATGTTTTGTTTGCTGTTTTTTTGGGGCCTCAGGGTCTTCTGGAGTCTTTTGCACGTGACCTTTTCACGTACCATTCATTTACTGAATAGGTTCTGTAGCTGGACACCTTTTTGGGTTTAGGGTTTACAGTTACTCACTGCGGTTTGGATGGTGCACATGCCAGGATTACTGCATCTCTGCTTGCATTTCAAACAAGCAACAGCAAAAGGAAACCCAACCTGCATCTCCTAGTGCGTTTGTGCTTGAAAACTGCAAGGCAGAGTGAAGACATCTTCCACGCTGGTGGAGAGGGCAGATCGTGTGGACACCCCTGCTGATGCAGAGCAGAGCAGTTTGTGGGGTTGTTGCCATATCACTTTACTGTCCTGCTACAGTGTGAATATTAGATTTACTGGAAGTGATTGAATGTGCTTGTTTTGAGCCTGTGTGTGAGTTAGCTTTTTTGATTGTTGGTTGTGAGTCAACTTTTTGGCTTGGATAACAAAACTGACAATTATGGCAAAAAGTAGTCTTTGCTATGCTTGCCAAGCAATGAATGTCTCTCACAGGTTGTGTATTCTTCAGTTGCTGCTGTCTGTTAGAAGAAAATAACTTGTCAATTTTCTTCTTTAAACAGTGCAATTTTTTTTTAATTATTATTGTGCTGTATTTGGTGATTGAAATTTAAATGCTGCAGGTTTTTATTTCTTCAAATGCAGGAGACATGTCTGTCACCTGGAAGTAGTAGAGGTTTGCTGCTGTTTATGGAATGAAGTTATTTACAAGTAAATAAAGCATATTTGCTCAATTTGAATGATTTTATGATAAGCCTTTAAAAAAATAATAATAAAAAAAATCCTGTAATACCAGCCTTCCCAAGTGCATTGTTGAAGTACTGAAAGAGGAATCAAATATTAGGGATTTTGTGGCAGCACTCAAGTGGTGGTGGTCTTCAGCTATAAGACAGAACAAGAGAAGTTTTGTAACTCAGTGGAGGTGTTGGTTTATGGATGCATGATCCTGTCACTGGCTTGTGAGGAAGGCAGAAAAAACAGTGATTGTGCCAGAGTCAGCAGCAGATACCTAAAGGAGCTGCTTGCTAAAGCATTTCTAGCTTGCTCTACCAACAACAGAAGAGAAGGAGAAAGGAACAAGTGACCATACTTTATCTTCCAGCTGTCAAACTTCAGAAGCAGATTGTAGAGTGAGTATGTGGCTGCCCTTTGGGCATTCATTATGCCCATGTCATGTAACTTTGGTAGGTTTGATCAGTAGTTGATTTGGTTTGACATGATTTGCTTCAAGTTTTGGGTTTGGCTGGTTCATTTCAGAATAAGATTTAATCTGAAAATGCAAAACCCACCTCCAAAAACCCCTCAAACTGAAGTCCACTAATCTTGTGGAAAGGAGACAGATAATCTTTATTTTGTCGGAATTTTTCTTTCTTTTTGTGAATTTAAAGGCACACATGCTCAGGTCCACACCTTCTTGGATGTGAGTGAACCCCCGTTTCTCACCCCCATCTTCTCTACCATGCTTAGGTGATTACTGTAAACTTTATTGCCTTTACAAAATGAGTTAAGAAACAATTGCAACATATGTTAACTCTGTTTTTTTCCCCCTTTTTTTCTCTTGAGTTGTGTTACCTTTCTGTATCAAACGTGAGTTCACCCTTGTGTGTCTGCAGTGCCATTGCTTCACCCTTTTAGATTTTTTTGTGGTTAAAAAAAAAATAATAAGCTTCAGCTAGTGAGGCACTTGAATTGCCATGTTGAACTGTGCTAAACTGAACTTTGGCACTTCTCTATTTCTGGTTCATTACAGTGCAGCCACTGTGTGGTGTGTCTGGAGAGGAAGCCTCCCTTAATCTCAGACTTGCCTTCAGAAGGGCAGGGAGAGCAGTAGCACTGTGGTCCTTGCTTCCCTCTCCTGCTGCACCCACAGCTGCAGACAAGAGGACTGTGATGCTGGTTCTTCCCCTTCCACCACCCCTTTTCTGGTGTCCCCAGCTGCTACCCTTGGAAAGGGTCTAGGGGAGGTTGGTGTTGGTCTTCCCTCTGCACTGGCACAGGTCCCTACCCTCCTGTGTAATTGCACACTTCCAGGGTGATATCTGGTCTTCTCCTTTGTCAGAGTGAATATGTCCTGCCCTTTACTCCATGCTTGTCCTTGTGAAAGACACACAAACCCAAATGTTTCTTAAAAATAAATGAAACAATAATTAATAATAATAGCACCAAAAAAACCCCAAAACAAACCAAAAAACCACAACACCACAAACCACCCACCAGAAAAACCAAGAACCAACCCCAGCCGTCCCAACCATCTCTTTTTCCATAATGGTAAGCCAAGGGGATGACAAGTTCCTGTTACCATGTTTCCAGTGGTTTTTTTTAATGTAATCTTAAAAGTGAAGTAACAATCTGTTGTTCAGTTTTCTGCTGCTCTTAATGAGAAAAGTGTGAGCTTATCATGTTGAACAAATTTATCTCCTATATGAACTGAATTATTAAACTATTTTGTAATGCACTGTAACTGTGATAACTATCAAAATGCAATTTTTTTTGTTGTTGTTTACAGGTTAAAATATCAAGCAGCTTGCAGTGCATTTGCAGGTTACACAATAATATCTTCTGTCATAGGTCTGGGCGGGAGATCAGGTTTTTTTGTGCAGCTTAACGTAGAAATAGGAACGAAACTGGAATTTGCGTGGTTGGCACATTTGTATTTTAACCAAAAATGGCGAACATGGCTGATGATGAGTGTACATGTGGTGGGGTTTGTGTGTATATGAGCATGTATTTGCATGTGCCTAGGCTGTTTGCTTTTGTTTTTAGTAAGGATAAAAATGAACCTTGAAGTAAAGTGTCGTCTTTGGCCCTGGGCTTAATTATGAGATCTTAACACCATATGTATTCGAACAATGAAATAAAATTTAGCAGCAGCTATCTGGTTTTCCATAAAGAACTGGAACATCACATGTACTTATCTCGGTATGTGGTGGTTTGGGTGGGTTTGGCTTGCAGCCAAACACATCCTGCTCTCTCACCCTCCCCCCTCCTCACCCAGGGAGTAGGGGAGAGAATTGGAAGGAAAAGGGCAAAGAAACTCACAGGTTGAGATAAAAACTATTTAGTAATTAAAATAAAATTATAATGATAACAGTGATAACACAGAATATACAAATGAGTGATGCACAGTGCAGTTGCTCACCACCTGCTGACCGATGCCCAGCCCATGCCAGCCAGTGATCCCGGAGCCCAGACAGTCCCAAAACTGAAACCCTGGGAGAGCGATCCCCAGCGATCCCCGAGAGAATGCCCCCGATTTCCGGTCAGCCCTGGTTCATACACTGACATGACGGGATATGATCTGGAATATTTCACTGGCACATCCAAATGCCAGTTTGGGGTTTGCTATTCATTACATTTCTCCCTCCCAGTCCTAATGCAGCCGTGAACCAGACAAACACGATGGCCTTGAGCTCCAGCAGCAACTGATAACATTGGTACTTTATCAACGTTCCTCTCATAACAAGTCTTACACTGAAACTAAAACACAGCTTTTCTCGCTGCTAAGATGAAAATTAACTCTGTCCTAGCAAAACCAGGACATGGTAGCATTGAATTCAGTCTGAATTACATTGCTCAACTGTTGATTTATTACTAATTTATCTAAAGTATAACACATAGTATAACTAGTATTTTTCAAAAGGCTATGTGTGTAATTCCAGTTTTATGTTTTTCTTGATTCAGAAATCCTAGTGAAATCAAAGATAGCATGCATTTAATATATTATTTGTTTACATATGTTAGATAAATACTGCATAGCATTGAAACAGCAAAATGTGTTAAGTGGGTTTTTTGTCACAACAAAACAGTTAAACTAGGCACACATATGTTTTCTTTGCAGCTTTACAGAACCATCAGCTAGATTCAGTACAATTGGCTGAAGAACTGCCCTCCAACTTAGAGGGGTGGGGTTTTTTTGTTGTTTGTTTGTTTTTTTTTTAATTATAACAGTAGAGCTTTCATTTTCCAGAATTTTTTATTCTTTCTTTTTTTTTTTTCTATTATTAAACTTATTATGCATGGTAAGATAATACTGAAGAATGTGCATGCTTCAGGACTTCGTTGACTGTAGTCACTTCTGTAATGGGGAAGTCTACTGAAATACAGATGTCAGTGTTTTTGCTTCTAAAGTCAGAGAGCATTTTATTTTGAGCACATGTATGTCTATTCATTCTCAAAAAGGAGTGGCAGGATCATTAGTACAGGTAATAAGCTCATTTTCTTTTTCTGTGAATCTGAAAATGTCAGTGTAATCTAGGTACAGATATTCTTAATAACCACATAGAGGGTTATAATTTTACTCCAAAGTAAAGCCATAAAGAAGGTAAGTAATTTTCTTTTCCAGTTTAATTAAGTTGTTAATTAAATTGGGAAAACTGGCTTGTCCATTTTTAAATGCATAGTAATTTTGCTACAGTGAGTCTGCTGTAGCGTTAAAACCGGTTCTGCAAGTGCTGTGTATGGCTGAGATTGCAGAGCAGTTCCCCTGCTACAGAACACCTCCCAGGCAAACTCTCTGGAAACCACCTGGGTAGCGTCATTTAACAGGCAATATTTGGTTAATGCATTCCAAATCCTTGTACTTTCACAACAATCTTTTCTGGTAAGTTTGAGGAAAAAGTACTTTGAGTTAGGCCAGGATGAGGGCAAAACACATCACATGAAAAATAAGTTAGTGGTATGTCAGTTAAAAGAAAAAATAATAAAAAGTAATTAAAAACTAAAAAATTGGAAGCCCCTCAAAACAAAGCCTAACCAAACCACTCAGGAAAAAAAAAAAAAGGTCTTTGAGAGCAAGTCTCCTAAGTAGCCTGGGATTGCTGAAGAGCCTGAAGCTTCTTGGTGTGGGTGCGGGAGAGTGGGCAGGGTTACGAAGCCAGGGGCAGCGGGAAAAGCCAGGGAGCAGTTTGGGGACCAGGAGGCTCTCTCACATTTTAGCCCCGAGGTCAGCGTGGTGCTGTCTGTGATTCTGTGACCTGCGCTAGCTTACCCAGGGCTGTGTCAAAACTACCTGAGACTTGTAACTTGGCACTGAACTCGGCAAGCCAGCCCTACTGATTTGTGGGGAAACAAAAGGCTCTGTTTCCATTCAAGATCTGTGAGGTTCTTTTCTTGGGGTGGCTGGGAGAAAACTTTGCACCAGCACTGTTTGGAGACTTGACTTTAGGCTGGTCTCCAGCCTTCCCATGTTCGGGAAGAGCATTTTCTGAACTCATAACAAATGCAGAATGCTGTAGAGCCTTTTTATCGGAAATCTGCAGACAGACACAGAAGGGATGAATCACAGAGAAGGCTCCAAATGTGAGTGTCAGCAGAGCACAACCTGCTGGAGCAGTCGGCACCAGAAGGCAAAGGCGAGGAAGACAATGGAAAGTTGTCACTTCAGGTGCAACGTCCTGGAGCTGGGACATCAGTAATAGGGAACTAATCTTTCAGGAGGCAATATTTCATGGCCAGTTAAATTGCCTCTAGAGCTCTGATGGTGACAAGAAGTGAATGCAGGAGTATTTCTAGGGAGGATTTTTTTGGCGGGGGGCAGGGAGGGCAGGGGGAAATTGTTAATGATTAGATATTTGCTTTCAGAAAGTATATGTCAAAATGATAGTAGGATCTGCTTCCTTAAGTCTAGTCAAAGGGTTTAATATGTTTATTTGCCAAAAAATGAACTTGTGATTAACATTTTTCTTTAAATCATAACAAAAAAATCAAGTACAGTTTTCATAAAAAGGGAAAACCAGGTCAACTTCAAACCATATAAATCAGGAAGTTTAATAATTTGAGAATTGTTTGGTAGAGTCGATTTATTCCAGAGCAGGAATGGTACTAGATACTTCATGTCTCCAAAGATCACACAGGGAAGGTGTGTGGCTGCAAATGGAACTTGTCTGTGTAAAAGCCCTAAGCTGAAATGATTTTTTTTTTTCCCTAACACTTCCCCCAAAGTGCTAGATGAAGCTAAAGCTGAACACCTGAATAATGATTCAAGAAAACTTACGAAGCATAGAAGCTGGAGTTCTGATTTTTCCATTAGTATAATTCGTATAGTTTAAAATCAGATTAGTTTATTAAAGAAAATGACACAGTTTGAGTTTAAGTTAAAATGTGGCTTCTTTTGACTGCTTCATTTTTATTAGTTCAATACTGTAATTTTAAATGTAATAAATTTTCATGGTGTACAAAGGAGCCTTATAGCAGATGTTAATTGGTTTTCTAAATTCTTTGGTTTCATATAAATATTGTGATTCAAGATGATAAGTAATTTTTACCGGTGTTACTTAATGTTGAGGTTTTCACAGGTGTTTCCTCCTTTAGTTCCACAGTTATGATATTTAAGATATAATTAAAGTTTACAATTTAGCTGTAGGAGCTGTTTTATCTCTGCTCTAATATACTTACAAAATGAAGTTGGCTGTGCAGACAACAGGAATAAAATTCAGTTGCAAAACTGGTACAGATCGCCTGCAGAAACATGCTAAGTGTTCAGGAAGGAAAGTCTTGTAGAATTTTTTGTGTACACTCACTATTTTAAAATAAATAATGAAGAAAGGGAGCTGAATGGGTCTTTAGACACTGTTCTGGTGTAATATTTTTCAGGAAGGGTTTGATGATATTCTGACATTCTCCAGGGAGAATTTTCACACGCTATTATTTAAAATGAAGCTAGGATATGTGGGTTTTATTAATAAATCCAGATGTGGTTATTATTGGGCTTTAATAATATGTTTTCACTTATTGTTGTTTCTTTTGCTCGCTAAGTACTTAAGCTTTGATTTTTCTTAGTATTAGGAAGACTGATCAAGTGGCTGCCACTGAATGCAAGTTCCTACATAGCAGTGGGAATAGTATTTCCTATTTACTTACTCTTACTTTACTTACATGGCAGGTAGCAGTAATTAAAGGCAGCTTTAAAGATGGTTTTTTAGTTTTTCTTTCAGATTTTCTTTCCCAAGCCAATTAAAATGAAAAATACCCCTCTTCCTTCCCCTGAATCGTTGGTTGCTGTGTTATCTCTTCTTTTCCACCATGCTTGGTGGTAGCTCCGTAGGCAGCATGAGATGCCTGTTCTGCCAAATTATGGAAGATTCAAACTTCTGGCAACTTTCTTCTACCTTGTCTTCCTCATCATCATCTACCTAATTTGCAAATTCATCACCCATATTACAGCATTCAGTATTTTAATTTTACAAATGAATCTTTGCTATTTTTCCTCAAAGGAGTAATTTTTTCCTTCAGACTTGTTTCCATTCCTGTAAACGAGCTGTTGGTATTGTGGCTTGTAGGCTGTCTTTTCTAAGGATGATTGATATTGAGCCAATATGCTACAGCTGGTGTAGACCAAGAAAACAGTGGTCCTGAAAACAAGTAACAACTCAGTGAGAATGTGAATTGGTCTGTCTATTCTGGTTAGCTGCAACATCCCAGGACATACATTTCCTGAAATGAAATGTAAACAGTTTCTTTAAAACTGGTTCTTGATAGCTGATTTAGATATTTTGTGCACCATTAATCTTTGTCACATCTTGCAGGCATATATCTGCCACTTAAATCAGCCTGTTAAGTGTGTTTGGTAATGCATATTCAGTATCTATGTGTGCCACTGCAGCAGCTCTAGGTTGTCAGTGTTACACATAAGAGGATGAGGTCTGTTAAGTGAGCAGTGTACTATAAAGTTAAAGGTGCTTTGCATGGGGTGTGTTAAAAGTGGTCTATTGACACCTTCCCAGTGAAATCAAACCTGACAACTTAGGTGTATATAAGCCCAAGTCAGGAATAAAACACAGGCAGAATGCAGGACAGTGTGACTGCTGATGGACAACTACAGTCATATGGTGGAACTGCAAGTTCAAGGAATCCCCAAGGTCTGCTGTGCTAACCATGTTCAGCCTCTGTTCAAATCTGTAGCACAGTCAGCAGTTCCAGTTTGCTTAGCATCACAGTGGAGACAGAGACATGAGCCGTGCTGCAGTCATCTTAGTCTGTCAGAGGACTCCAATACACATGTAGTGAGTGCAACGCACAGCTGGAGAATAAAGGGATTATTCATAATACTAAGACAACCTACATGCTGAAGATTTTTGATAGACATGGTATGCGTTTTCATACAGTAAACAATGAGAATTAATGAGATATTTTACTTGAAAATAACACAATAAGGATGTTTTGTGTGTTCAGCTGCTATGTGGAACTGGGGTCCATGAGACTAAACTAATACTGCCATATGTAATGTCAGTTAGCAGCACTGAGGCTTAACTTTTTTTGGTGCCTTCAGTGGTTATTTCTAATAGAAGAATTTTTTAAAAAAATCAATTATATTTGTTTGTATTAATCTACTACTGTAGTTTCCCCAGTTATGAATATTTGAGAGAAAATTCACATTTAGCAGGTACATACTTAAAACCATTATGCAGTCTGGTATTCCTGCGTGCCTTTTGAACATGCCCATGTTAAAAATAGTTGGCCTCCCGGTCCAGGTAGGGCGTTTCTGGGCTGCTTTCAGGAGAAGCTGACGTTGCAAGTCAGGGCCATGCCAACTTGCATCTGCTTGGGATGAGGAAACTGCAGCAGTGCCCTGTGCGTTGTGGGTCTTGTTGTTGTTCATGCTGAATGGCAATTTCAGGAGAAAACTGAAAAATTCCCACAAGGCTGCAATTGCCATCTTTCATCTTGAAATCACTTCCACCAGAAATAAAAGATCATTACTCCCAGTGTGTAGTTATAGGTAGTGTACTATCATGTCATCTTAGTTCAGATTATTTTCACTTATTCAAGAGGCCAAGGCAGGAAGGATCTGAGATGAGAGTGGTGCTAAACTGAGCTCATCAAAGTTGTGAAGGTTTTATAGTTTGTCTGCCAAAGAGGCAGCTGAACTACAGTGAAAAAGCAATTACTTTTCTCAAGATGAAAGAACCTTTTGATAGAAATGTGGTTTAATCCAACTTCCTAAATTAATATGAAACACAACAGTAAAAAGGTTCTGCATCTATCCATGTAGCTACACTTGTTAGACATGTAATTTTTTTTTTTCCTCCCTCTGATTTCTGAAGGACAAGGCTGTGCTGGCAGATTCTGCATTGTGTACAGACTGGTGAGTGCATAAGTAGACCCTATTGTCATGAATCATGTGGTTGGATTTATATTTAGTTATTCATAAGCACCTGCTATTGAATAGCTCTTTATTTAGGTATTCTTGTTTCAAAATACCGTATCTCTGTGCGCTCTTAACTACTGATTCTGTAAAAATGCCCTCACCTTGGACTTGCTCATGAACAGCTGTACTGAGTAACTGCATGTAGACAAGACTCTAATCTTTCCTGATGAGTATAAATACATATCTCTCCAAGTAGCTGAAACTGTTAACAGATGGCAGATGGAAGTAAAAACATAATGTGTGCGCTGCTCCTTCGTTCTATATTCTTCCCTCCTCCTCTATTTGGGGAAACCACAGAGAATTATCATGTGTTCTTGAAAAGTGGATGTAACTGCTCTGCCAATGAGCTTTCAAACACTCTGCTTCCAACAAAAGAGTTTTAATGTTCTCATGCCTTTGCAGAGTTGGAAAATGTTAAATAACAGTTCTGAGAAAAATATCATAGCAACTCTTTGTCATCTATTTAGAGCAGAACATAGATATTTGCAAGACAGAATGTCAGTCAGGATTTGAAGTGTTTTATTTCTTGTCCATTTGAATAGAGGAGTAGTTAGTTCTGCTGATGTTAGAAAGATCTTAAAATACTTAACTTACTGTGCAGAACAGTGATTTTTAAACAATTTTGAGGGAGTTACAGAATTTTGAACCCCTAATTATTTTTGTAAGATGATGAGGAAAAATCTTCCTTCCTTGAAGCATATTGAGCAGTACACCTCCTCCTTGGTTACTCTGCCGAAAGGTTAATTTTTCTGTACCTTGCAGCTTCTTTTTTTTTTTTTTTCTCCCCCCAAACAACCATCCCAGCAAAGAAATAGGGAATTTTTTTTTATTTTTTTTTAAGGCCATTGGTCATTTGGAATTATAAGTGCTTCTTTTTCAAATAGCTCTTGGGAGGGATTGAGGGTGACAGTAATGGTGCCATCTCATTGAGTTAGTATGAGCTTCAGTTACTCTTAAGCAAGTCCCATAGCCTTAACTGTCAGAGGTGAGGTTTGAGAATCCTGTGGCTTCTGTGTAGTTTTTATTTTTCTGTTTCACTGGGGATTCGTTTGCTTTTTCTGAAGTGTTTCAGTTTTATGTTACTTTATTATTCTCTCCCCATGATAACTCTTCTTCTCATTTGAAGTTAGGGATAAAAGTGAGTTTAGTATGTGATACTGGATAAAAATGATAGGAAAAATTCTGTGATTTCGCTGCTCAGATTCTTGCCTGAATTACAGCACATCTTCAGAGAAGTAACTCTTTTTTTTTTTTTTTTCCATTGGAAGACTTAGTTCATCCACTTTCCTCATCTAAAGAGCAGGAAGCTTTGTGGGTAGGACCTACAGGAGAGCAGTACAGACAGATTAAAACAGTCAGAAGATTGACATTTGGAAATTCCAGGAACTGCAGTTTGAACTGCAGACAATAAAATAACTTCACTCATTGAAGGAGTAGGAACACCCTTGGGGCATGGTTGTAAAATGAGGCAGTCAAGCCTGCCTACAGTTTCACATGAGTTTATGGAATTGTTCTCCTCCCCACCATCCCCGATGTGGGTCAGCCAGAGTCTCTGTGGCTCTGGATGGCTTCAGCTTCCCAGTGTTTAGTAGGACAAATACTATCTGGTCACAGGAAAGTATGAATTTGCTTCATCTGTGATTTCAGTTTTGTTATTGCCCTGAAGAAGTGAACTTGTTACAATTCTGTTTTATTTAATGTAGTTGTTGCTCTTATGTGTAGACATCTATTGCATAAGCACTGAAAGAAAGCAGGACTGGAGGAGAGGACACTTTTGCCAGCTCTGGAGTCCCATGAGGGTCTCTCCCCTGTTTGTAGCCATGCAGGCCCATTTCTCGTGCTCTGCACGTTTTGGACCAACCAACTGGTTTGACCCCTTAGCCTGGCAGAAAAACCTAACCCTGCAATTAAAGTCAATAGAGAGTTACTCTGGCTTCTGGAAGGATCTGGTGAGCTTTGATGTTGGCAGAAGGTGGGATGTGGACTGTGCAGGCAGGAGCAGTGAGATTAAGAAGGAAACCTGCCTTTGCTGATGGGAAAGTGCTAGTACTGTCAACTGCCTGTTAAAATGTCATCAAAGCCATGCAATTTCAGGAAAGTTGGGGTTTTTTTGTCTTTGAAATCTGTGTGTTATAATTTACTAGCCCATTTAAAACACTTACTTTTACCTACCTGTGAATCCCAAGTGTTTCATAACAAGATCCAAAGCTGAAAATTACAAATGTCAAAATGACAAAAGTCACCTTTACTTGTGCTTTCACAGAAATCCCTTTAATCGATCAGTGTCGCTCACTGTTTATCTTAGAACTCTCACTTTCAAACCTTGCTCACTATTTAAATGGGCTTCACAATGCAGTTTGACTGGTTACTCTAAAAATATTTCATTCAAATCTGCTGGATCAAACTGATACGCAATTGTGTATATTGGTCTGGAAAAATAATTTATGCTATATGTTTCTAAACATAATCTTAACTTTCCACTTTGATGCTCAAAGTACCATTACCGTCCAGTGACTACCCTAATAGTAACCACTACTATCTAAAGGAGGTTATTAAAAAAATTATTTAGTTTTTAAGATTATTTTAAAAAACCTGAAAACCTCTAAAAGGATTTACTTAAAAGCACTTACCAAATAGTAAAGATGGGAAAGCTGATATGGAATGAGCCATAATTAACAGATTCTTCTGTAAGTTTTCAAAAGAAACATTAAGTATGTTTTCCATATTGGACAGTAAAGAAAGACAACTCCCAATGACAAAACCAGTTTGTCAAATATGGGGAAATTACAGTACTGTTCTCTGAAGAATACTTGAAGGATTGAAAACTGGAGTTTTGCGCTTGACAGCTGTTTTGTCTTGCTTGTGGTAGATGGGATGTCAAGTCTATAGTTTAGTTTAAGCTTCACTTGTGATTCAAGGAATGTTAGAGAATACAACAACTGAAAAGCTTCTCTTGGGACCTTTCAGAGAAGTTAATTATTATTAGCTACAGTATCTAATGACCTTTCGTCATTATGGCCTGTTATGATACCTTCTCCAGTGCACAACTGTTTTTATTTCTCTTCCAGCCATATTAATTATAATAATCTTTGTCATAGCAACCAAGTCTTACAATGTTTGGTTGCCAAGGGTTTTGTTAAAATGAAGATAAAGTACACTTAATTGGGGATTTTTTTTTTTTTGTTAGAATGAAGGCAAAGTACACTTAATTGGGGACTTTTTTTAATTAGTATGACTTTACATGAGAGTAGGTTTATTTTTTTTTTCCCTGAGTCTTCTGACAAGCTCAGAATCTTCTATTCTGCTGAATCTGTAGGTTTATTTCTACTTTTTATTTCCTTTAGTAAAAGTTTTAATGAAGGATAAGCTATGCAAAAGAGTAAAAAGATTAAACTCTTCAAAAAATATTCCAGTAATATTCTGTTTGTCCTTATGGAGATATTGGAAGAATCTTTTGCTCCTAAGCAAAGGAATGTAACTAGGTGCAGGGGTTCTGCACCAGTTTGTTCACAGGGCAACATCAGGCTCTTAAAAAAATAAGTCATCCATAAAAAATATGAAAATTGTGATTTTTCAGAGAAACCCCCTCAATACGTTAAAGACATTGTGAATCTGATTAGAGGAAATACTATCCTAGGACTGGCCAGGATGGTTACTGTTAAGGGCTTATACTAAGCCGGTAATGCTGGTTGATGGGGTAAATATTAAGGTGCAATGTGGAGAGTAAGGTTTGACTTCTATGAATGGTTATTCCTTGAGGTAACTAATTAGGAAACCTACTGAAGGTAGGCTATCTTGGTTGTGCCCCCTCCAAACCCCTTGCTCATCCACAACCCAATCTCCGGTGGGGCAGTGTGAGAAGCAGAGAAAGCCTTGATGCCATGCAAGCACTGCTCAGCAATAGCTAAAACAGCCCAGTGTTATCAACACTGGTTTTGTTACAAATCCAAAATGCAGCATTGTATGAGCTGCTATGAAGAAAATTGTCCTCACCAAAGCCAGTACAAATAGCTAAGACATGAATTAAGTGTACAAAAATGGAGTATACCAAAGTCTTAACCCATGTTATGGAAATAAGTTATTCCTCATAGATCCTTGAGTTCTTAGGAAAGAATTGTGTAAGGAAATATGCAAGGATGATTCAGTTGATATTTTTGGAGATTCAATATATGAAAAGTTTTGACTAAAGGTTCTTTTCCTAGACTTACATTTGCTTGTGAAAAGCAAAAAGACAACTTACAGGTCAGTTGCCTATAAAATAAGAAATTATGTGTAGGAGTAAAATTTGTGATCATAGATTGGGAAGGAGAGAGAAAAGCTGATACTGGAGCTTTGAAAGGATCTCTTCCAGAAGCTATACAGTTCAGCATCTTCACAAATTAATTAGAAAATGGGTGGTTAAGCCAGTGGTAATCTTTTTCAGATTGTTCAGAATTATTTTGGATAGTCTACAAAAAACTGTCTATGAAAAGATGTGAGAGAGTCTCTCCCAGGACAAAAATGAGATAGATAAATTTAATAACAAAAATATTACAGAATAAACTATATGAGAAAGAATTCCAACTGATAATTTGTATCTTATGATGATCATGGATGATGGCAAAGAAGCTATTGCCAGGAGGAAAGAGATAACGGACTCATTGTGGATAGTTCTGTGAAATCTCATTGCTCAAAAAGGTGATCAATCATAAAGAAAAACAGAACATTAGGAATTGCTAAGAGAGGAATAATACATATAAAATGAAGCAGAAAGCATTATGGGAATAGTTCTAATAGCATCAGTTTTTGACTATTCTGAAATGGTGCCTGCCATGCAGCTATGTAGGCGGTAATTAAAAGGGGTAAAAATAAAAAAAAAGGGCAAGTGAACAAAGAAAAACAGCTCCCTAAACTTTCAGAATAGGAAAAGATCCTTAAAGAGGGGGAAATATAGTGAATATGTGGTCTCATGAAATGTGTATTTCACAACAATTGGAGAAAAGATTATTTTCTTACTGTTTATGGTACAACAAGTAAACTCTCCTATAGATATTTTTTGGTGTAGTATTTTACATTATAGAACAATTTCATTCAATTTTTTTGGTCTGTTTTCTATTTGATAACTTTAACAGCAGTTGTTTGATTCATAGGTTTATGAATAAATGTAATATTGATCAAAGCCTGAAGAGCAATGTTTCATTTTGGAATTCGCATTTTGACAATGAAAATTATATTTTGTGTCAAAATACAAGAATTTTGGAGCTTCTGCTTTGTAAAGTACATAATAAGGATGCCATCTTTTATAAAATTATTACATTCTTATGGAGGCAAGAGGAGACCAAGGCCATAGATATTCAAATCATACAAATGAGAATAGTTTAGTGTACTTCCTCTACATGGTTATAAGCCATGTAGAGGAAAGGCAAAGTTGTGTGCTCTCAACCTATTCAGCTTACCAGTTCCTTAGAGTAAGTTCTAATCCAAAGAGTTCTTCAGATACCAAATGCTATCCATGTTGCGAAGTGTCATCCTGTCTTTCTAACTCTTTTTTTTTTAGTATATTAAAAAAGATATCTTGTTGAGGACTATAGTTTTTGGTCTTCTGTCTTTGACCCTGAAAGGGCAAGCAATAAAATGGAGGTTCTCATAATTTAGTGTCCCATAAATAGTCATGCCAAGAAGGGGATGGAAAAAAAAAAAAGCAAAAAAAAAAAGCATAGATATCATCATCTTTTCTCACTGTCATCTTGTTGACAGCATTTTCTGCTAAGGAAACATACATCTCATTAGCTAGAAGATGGAACCACTGAACTGCTGCTTAGAAAGGCACATGTTATTTAAAAATTAATAGAGCTTTGGGTCTCTCCTCCTAAAAATCAGAAATCTCTGGATGACAGGCTTCCTTTTTCTTGTGGGCAGAACTGGATTCTGACTCTCTCCTCTTTCTGTGACTGGCTTTCATGAAGTAAATATGTATGTGGAAAAGCATATAGATATATATAGCATCCTTTCCAAAAGTATGTGGACAAGCAAGCTGCAAGCCTAATAGATGTAGGTATCTCAAGGCCAACACTATGAACTTTAATCTACTGCCTAAAGGATGTTGAAGAGAAGGTGGAGCTGTATTCTTCAGAGAGGTGCATGATAAAAGGACAAGAGGCAGCAGTTACGAGTTTCTGACTGGATGTAGGGAAAAATGAAGAGTTCAGCACTGGAGCGGGTAGCCTGGAGTGGTGATGGAGTATCTCCCAAAACTTGATTGCATAATGAGGTTGCTTGTGGCCTTAACTTTGAAGTTGGCTTGCTTTCAGCAAGTTGTTGGACTAGATGATCTCCAGAGGTCTCTTTCAACCTGAATTATTCTATGACTCTATAGAAACAAGTCTGCATATAGCATCTATGTCTACCCAAGTTTTTTTTTTTTTTATGGGAGGAGGCAGTGACATATGGAATACTAATCCTGGAATTGTTCTTCTAGAACATTCTTGATTAAGTAAGGTGGTGGATATTCAAAGGCAACTATTATTTGGATTTGGAAGCTTTTAGAAGGGAATATTGTCACTCTTCTACGCTTTCATGGACAAACTTTGTAGGTGGAATGATAATTCCTTATATTATCCTAGCATTTCAGGTATGAAGTCATATGGATTGTTACTGGAGTCACCAGAGGGCAGCTATTTGCTGCAGAACATTTTGGCTGCTCAATTTTGGGTAAACTAGAAAGGGGATGCTCATATAGGGTTGTATGGTTTGAAGCAGTGGAGGATATCTTTATGAAATGAAAGATGATACGATACAGAAATAATCCTGTTCATTTCTTCATGGGACTGTCTTAGCATCAGAATGATGCAGTTCTAGTTACAGTCATGCCAACATTTGTATATTAAACTCCATTAATTCCACAGTCTGCACTTTGCTCACCATTCGGACCATAGGGATGCAGTACTTAACTCCAGGACGTATTTCACAAACACAGCTTGTCCTGTAACAGCAAGAGCCAGGTCTCAATACCTGGACAAAACCAGCTGCTCTTACCTGCAGGGGAGGGACTTGGAGCTTTCAAGGCAGCTTTCAAGGAAGAAGGAATGAGCGAGTTCTTCACTTGCATAATGAATTGAAAAATAGACAGGCATGAGGAAAATAATGAAGGCAATGGAATGAAAAAATTGAAGAAGTGGTGCAAAGCACTAGCTGACTCCTAAAAAGCAGTAGTTTACAACAAGTATGTTTGAATTGAGCACCTTATAAGGTTTCAGAGTGTAAGCTGTGTGTGATCTTTGTAGGTGGGCTGAAAATGGAAATGCTAGGGAGTGCTTTTCATAGTCGTTGACACATGATGACTCTTTGATTTGTATAAAATAGATTTATATTTTATTGATTCCTAGCAGGCATGTTGTTATAGCAGCAAGCAGCTTATTTACAAAGGGAAAATATGTAATGTAAATGACAGTGAATCAAAAGAAGCAGTACAGAAATGTGAGCAGCCTGATATTGTGAAGTAAAGAATGAAACAAACAAAACGATGCCAGTAAAATAAACACTAGTTTGTTTGCTTGCAGTGTATTGTGAAGCGCACACATTGGGCCTTCTTAGGTAAGGAGGAATAATTCTAGGTAGGTGGTACTCCAGACAGATTATAAACTACTCTTTAAAGAATACAATTCTGAGATTTCAAAGCAAGAGCTAAACCAACAGCTGAACAGACTTCAGCCACTTAGCTAGTAATATGGTCATTAATATGTATATGTATATTTATAGCACTGTAAAAACTATATCACTTACAGGTAGGTGTTATCAGGGAAAATAATTGATTCTCTTAGATACAGGTGCTGTGAATTCTTTTATGATAAAAATACTCTTTATTTTCAAGAATTATGTATTTCTGGTAACATAGGTGATTTGGCACATCAAACATGAATTTCTTTAAAGATTTTTTCCTTGGGCTCTACTGTTGAAATGCTTCAAATAAACATGATTGCTTTCAATTTTTCAACTTTTCTAGCTTTATTTTTTAAAAAATACCTTTCTATTGATTATCATGAAGTTCTGTAATCTTTTCAGACTGTACAATTTTACTCATGGTAGTCTCTAATCCAGTAACTCAGGCTATTTGGTTTTTATTTTAAAAGGGAGAAATTTGGCACTTCTTGGATTCTTTGCTGCTGTATTAACACCATCTGATCACTTCCTCTTTATCTCTGTTTTATTTTTTTTAAAAAAACCTGTATATAGGGGAGTTTAAAAAAATAAATCAGTATTAAGTTAGTGTCACAGCTAAGGTCTGGACATTTACCTCAAGTTGGCAAAATGTGATAGATCTAGGCTAAGGAAGTGTATTTTCTTGCTTGTCATGTAATTCTTATTTTTGAAATGCAGATCAAAATTTTTTTTTAAGAACTCCTCATTTGTCATAGAAAGACTTAAATGCATTCCTAGCAATTAATACATATATATGAGATAATGGGTTTCTTTAATAAGTGTATTAAATAATCTCACAGTTTTCTGGCTTGCCAGTGGAATACTTGAGGAGATGAAACAGTCTTTGTGTAACTTGTAATTCAATTCTAGAGTGAATGAGGGTTAGTAAAGGAGCAAGGAAGGCTTTGTGGTCCAGAATACAACGAAGCTCATACTTCCAAGTACAGATCATATACATTCCCCATGTCTGTGGGCAAAGCAGCAGACCTGCTCCTTTAGCAAGTCCTGCCCCATCTATCAGCCACAGTGTACGAGGCTGCGTTTTCAAGCCTTAGCCTGGCAAAGTGCTCCCTGTCCTGCTGAGAAAGTAGAATTTTAGACCTGTCTTAAGAGCATGATCATGTTTGGTGAATGTAAGCATGGAAAATAGATGCAAAATCAGAACAAACTGAAAAGTTAAATGAAAGGTCCTTTAAGTACAAAAGTATATAGTTCAAGAAGGTAAGACTAGAAAACAAATGAATGATAGTTGCAAATATATCCGAGGCAAGAGCAAAGGGTCCTAAGATTTGACTATAAATAGAGATGTTGAATAAGTGACTGTGCAACACTGAGAAAGAAGTGGAGAACGTGGTCATCCTTGTGTCATGTCAACAGGTGATGCACAACAGGTAGTGTAGGAGAGGGGAAAAAAAGATGCTTCAGATCCTTTGAGGCTTTGCTGTAGTTGTACAAGTTTGTTATGCTTGGCAAGATGTTTGTATTAATAGCACAGAGAGATGGCCGAGAAACATTTGCCTGCTGTTCAGACATACTGTGTGCATGTGGCTTTTTGTTTTGCATATGTTTTATTTTGTCTTTTAGAAGTGGATTAAGTGCTTTGTTCTTGGAGATGTATGCAAGTGCTGGATTTGCTGAAGTCACTTAGTGAATTGGTTGCTCTGTCACTTAGAAATTTGCCCAGTAAACACTGAAAACTTTTTATTTCAGTGGAGTATTTAAGTATTTAGCAACATGTGCCTTTTAAAAGTGACTTCAAGGTAAATTTGTCTTGGTTAGACCAGAAAAAGCACATGCTTTGCTGGCAGGTAATAATGAATTACAAGACTTCCCAGCCTCCCAAGGAGAAAATATTGTGTAGTAGTTAAGAAGTAGGATTTATTGCTTTTTTTTCAGCAAAGATGCTAAACTTTTATACACAGGCTCCAGCCTCCCAGCCTCAGTGTATTAAAGGGACATTAAAACAGGTAATTTCAGATAAGCATGTAACTTAAGAATATTGATTTAATTTAGTTTAAAGTAATTTAAGTTTCTGTTCCAGGCTTTTGCTGCCAGCTGTGGGACACTTCCAGCTTCTGGCTCTTTTTTTACTCTACTGTCTTACAAATGAGGATATTGTCTGTGTAAGAAGCTTTCACATATCTGTTTGAAAAACACATCAGTAATCTTGGATAGAAGTCTCATGGCTTTTTGTAAATGAAGTGGAACACTTAAAATGGAAGGAATCAAATTACTGTCCTTGAAGATCTTTTCGGAGAGTGGCAGACATACTTTATCCTTTGCAGAAAGGGGAAGACAGAGAGAGAAGAGATGATCGGGGAGACTTTGTAGGGGGGAAAAAAAAGAAGAAAAAGAAAAAAATGGTTTGGGGAAGTAACATTTTCTTAAAAAAAAAAAAATTGCATCTCTGTGTACTTTGACTTGATGAACTGAGCAAACCTACGTACAAAGATGTCATCTTGAATATAATGGTTGCTCTTTGACTCCAACCTATGAAAAGGGATGCTACCTTTGGTTTTTCAGTGATAACAAATTGTCGAGTGTTTTATTGCCAAAACTATTCATTAATGGCCTAGGTGGCTTCCCCTCCCCCACTTTAATCTTACTGGTCAAAAAGGCAACTAAGTCAAAAGAGACAACAAATTAAGGACTCTGTGAATTCAGTATAAGAAATGCTCATTTTTGAGTGTGTTAGATCTTGTTTAAATTTTAAAAGAACTTTATAAATCTGTCTTAGTATTTTAGTCATTACTTTCATGTAGTTTAGCTTAGGTGTAAAGGTATTTGTATCAATCTGTGGTGGTAACCCTTGTTATAAGCAGGGCTATTAAAATAGTGTTTTTCTCAATTTTTACATGTTGTATAAAGCGTAGCATGTGCTTGTCTACTACTCTTACCTGACATGAGTAATAGTCTTACTCACATGTAAGTATTGAAATATACTCTTCATTGGTTAGTTTTTAGAAATGACATGAAAATATTATGGTGTAAATCTATAGGTGTAATATTCCATTAATAATTCTATAAATCTATAGGTGTAATATTCAATTTCTACTTTATTTTCACTTTCCTTGTGCACTAAGAAACTTAATTTCAGCCAACTGCTGTGAGCTTGATTTCACATTGCATCAATTTTAAGAACTGTTTCTGCAGTGACAATTTTTATCCAATCTGCTTATTATCTTTTTTCATTAAAAGCACTACTAGAAAAAGAAAAAAGAAAAACAAACCAACAACAAAACCAAAACCAAAACAAAACAGAAACAAAAAACCCCACAACCAGAAAACCCAAACACCAAACCTCAAAAAAAACCTAAAAAAGCCATACCCTGTATTTTTTTTGGTTTATCCTTTGATTAGCTTCTCATCTGTTTACTGAGTAGAAGAAAGGTTTGAAACTAAATAAATATTGAACTGAGACTACATAGTAAACACTCAAGTTTTTGATGTCTGGATGTTTAAGAGCATATGTTTGAGGATCCATTGGAGGAAGCACCTCAAAGTATCTTCCGAACGAATGAGCTGATTTTTGCATGCTAGTTAGTGTAATGGTTTATTTTAGAGCTCTGTAAACTGGTAAAAGCATGAGATGCTGTAGTAGAGACACAATGGTCTGCTGAAGAAAAGCTGCATGAAAATAAACACACTATGTCTGTATCAGGAGCATTCCATTTAATCGTACTTCTGGGCTTTCCCCCTTTTAAATGATAAAGTTTGTAAATTACAAAGCAGCTCTTTTGTACTTCTTATGTATTTCCGTTACAGATAAGTACTATTCTGCATCACCAGTTGTCTGTATTCGGTATCTGATAAGTATATGTTTAGTTAGTTTCTTTCATGGGCAATGAAAAGTAGCCTTTTAACCTGAGTCAAATTTGCCTGTTTTTGTGTTTCTTTGAGTCATACTAGAGGCAGTATGGTATCTGAGGCATAGTGAGAGATGCTGGTAAATCTCTGGGTTTTATAGTTTCTAGAATTGTGTTTTAAAGCCCTGGAACCTCTTAATGACTTTTTGGCATTAAATGTGTACTTCAGTCTTACTTTCTGGTGCTCATCAAAAGTTTTGCTTGGATATAAAATACAAGGTGTTTTGTGGATAGAACTAGGATATTTCTAAAATGCCCCACTATGAATAAATTGTACTTGAATCTTATATATTACCTGTTCATATTTCCTTATATTCAGAAGGCTACTTGTGATGAGAACGATATACTTTCTTTTCTCCTGTAGACCTTAATGTGGAGTGTGGATGAAGTTTGTAGAACAAACATGGAAATCTTTCTTGAAGCTCTCTTACAGCGTCTTGAAATATTTTATGTTGCCAGAGATAGTGGCAATAAGACAGTAAGGGGAAAAGAAAAAATCTGTGTACCCATGCATGTGTGTGTGTGTGTGTGTGTTAAGACCTGGATGTGTACATAATAAATTGCTGAATTTACAGTGAAATAGTTTTTCTCAGAAGCACATCCTGGATTTAAGAATTGAGGCATTCAACAACTTTTACAGTAAGGTAAAAGATAAAGAGGAAGGAGGAAAAGAAGTCGTGACTGTTAGAAAGGGATTGCTTTACGTACCTTTCAGGCACAAGATGAATAGCACCTGAGTTGCCTAGATATTCTGACATCCACTGAATTTATTGTTCTACAAATACCTTGAATTTTTTCACATCCAAAGACCTGTTTACAGCACAGAGATGGATCACACATTTTTTTCTTCTCTTGGTTTGTATTGTCCTTATTCATCACTTACTTTTGTCAGGAGTGTGATGTTTGACTTTGTTTTTGTGCACAGGATTGACTAAACTTAAAGCCAAGGATAGCGGGGTGTGCCAAAGGACAAAATGACTATTACTCAATTTGTCGTGTTTGCCATTATTAAACAGTAATCACTGTAAGGGAGGGGAATTGAAATGCTCTGAATAGCCCTGTCCCTATCACTGTTTGCCATGATCAAAATGAAAATCAGCTTTGCCAAGGTACACTTGTTATTTCCCATTCAAATTATAGAGGAGAACCCGTCCTCTGGAATATCACTGGATTATAGCTATCAGCAAATGCTGCTAAAGGCGATCTTTGAATATTTTGTAGTATTTTGGCGTATTAGTCTTAGTTAATGAAACATTTTGTCTTTACTGCCTGTAATGGAGCTGGCCATAAAAGCCATATTTATGATTCTCCAAGCAAGGTGTTAAAAAGTAATTTTAGTAAATATTATGAAATAAATTAAAAAGGATAGGTTTTGTGTGGTGTTTGTTTTAAAAGAATTAAATCTGGATAGAGCTTCTGTGCTGAAATGTCAGGAGTTGAAGTCTAAAGTAAACCTGGGCAACAAGCTAAATCTGCTGTTCAGGTTTACACTTCTAGATTGCATTTCAGAAGGAATAAAGTCTAGCTGCTTTAGCTGATAATATGATTGAATGAACCTCTCTGGAGCATCACACCACCATGAGACAGAAGATCTAATCCCACCAGTTTTCTTAAATCTCCCAAGTGCTTCTTATTTAATATAAGTATTTGGTTACTCTTCATATTATTTGTTATGTATCCTTAGCCAAAATACAACTTACCTGACTGGGTGATTAAATACAAAATTTAATGGTCGGCATTTCAGGTCAGGATAGTTGAGGAAAAAGTGCAGCGCAGCAGACAGCAGTTGTGTGCATGAGTGTGTTTGTGTGCTCTAGTATCTTGTTTCCAATAATGGAGACTTTATCAACCTTCTGCAATTGGCAGGTCTGAAGCGCTGGTTTGCAATTGGATGGGGATTGCATGGAGAGGCTGACACACTCTGCTGAGAGACTATAATTGTTGGTGCTGTATAAACACCTTGAGGAGATAGCTCTAGAATCCAAGGAGCTGGGAGATGTAACTGGAAAGCCTTGAAACCTCAGGCTGAGCTTTGCATGAGGAGGTTGGCATATCGGGTCTGCAACTGCAAGAAGAGAGGGTCTGAAACACATGGCTGAAGTACTTGGAAGCAAAGGGAAAGCCTATATATAGATATATATATATATAGAGAGAGAGAGATATATATATATGTTTTGGTTTTTTTCATATTACTCTTCTATGTTAAGTTTTGTCCTTGTGGTCTGTTCATATCAAGTGAGAGTAGACTTTTCCTTTCTCATATACAGTGTAAAGTATATATGTAAGGAGTTGAGTTCAATTTACATTTGTTGGTGAAATGGAAATGTGCAGTGTAACTTGGAAAAGTACTATCAGTTGAGAAAGTGTTAGAGAAGCAGCAGCAAAAGGAAGTACAGCTCTTCAATTTCCAAACTGATTAGAGACTGATTACTAGAAGAGACTCAGAGGAATGTAAACAATACAAAGAACTGGTGAAATCTGTGGCTATTTTCTTCTCAAAATTCTTTAGGTACTGGCTGTCATATTAATGAATGTTTTGGATGCAAAGTAAAAGCTTGGACTATCTGTAGTGCAGTCAGGGGGCATTGTGTGTGTATGTTTTTCCTCCCTGTCTGGTGATGCCCATTTTCATGGGAGCAGAGGGCATCACCAGATGTGATGGTGATGCCCATCACACCAGATCTGACAGAATAATTAGCTGGAGTTTGGGATTAGTGATAATTGCATTTTACTTTGGTGTCTTTGATGCCCTCTGATGCCTTGGTGCTTGTGTTTCAAGTCTCATTGTCCCGTTTATCATACTCATGCACTGGCCTTTCACTCAGCTGACTGAGATGGAAAAAGTTTGCTTACTGTATCAGAAGCTTCCCCACTGTTTTAGTTTTCTGTTGCAAAAGTAGTAGAAATATATTTCAGTTTATAACTATTTTAGTGTTTGAGGATGTGAGTCCTGGAACAGTTGCTGTGCTTGTTTCATTGGCTATTCTCAGCAATGTCATCCAAATGATGGAGCACATCTCTGATGGAGCTCCGCACTTTGACTAGTTTGCCACTTTTTCTTCAGAGAAGGTAACAAATGGTTTTTCAGCCAGTGTATACTGACAAAGAGCTAATACTTTCTACACTTATTTCTGGGATTCATCGCCATATCAGTATGGCCCATCAGAGGTAGGAAATATAAGGGATGTTAAAAGAAACAAGTTGTGCTGCAGCTGTCCAGGTCGTGCTGTGTGTCATGGAAGGTGCTTCATCCTCAGCTCTGCTAGTGCTATGCTCCATCTCACAGCTTACACTTAGAGGCAAGAAGTTTGTTCGCACTTAAATACTGCAGGAAGTTTTGCTGTTATATAAGTTAATATCTAAATGGAAAAAGAGCTTAACTTCTAGACTCTCCTTTGTCTTCTCATATGGGTGAACTGAGTGTATTCTCTTGGGAAAGGACAAAGAGAACAAGATGTCTGAGATAGCAAGTAAAGGCAGATGAGGAGAAAGTCCAGAATACACGAGGTGTCAAGAAACGTCTGATAGAGGGCAATGTTGTGATCAGGAAAGGAAAGAAGAGAGAAATGAAGTTTGCATAAAGAGAAAGTTTCACATTAATTTTTTTCCCCTGAAATTCTCTTTATTTCCTAGGAAAGCTGTTGGGAAGTCTAACATTGAAAAAAATATTGAGGAGCTATTAAAGGACGTATTAATATAAAGCATTGAAAGTTATTTCAGGATCTCATGTTTATTTTGGTAGAATATTGTGCAATGTACCTTTGAGTTAAGTGAATGTTGCTTTGGTGGAGTGGAAGAGCTTACTCAGTGCTCTATGCAAGTATAGAAATATGCAATCAAAGGCCAATAGTCCGAAGCTGCCAGGAGAGCCTGCAGTTAGATGGAGAGAAACTGGGTCTGCTATAACCAAGGGAGAGGAGGAGGGGAATCTGATAATTCCATGTGGATCAACCAAGCAATTAGAGGCAGCTTGATTTTGACACCTCTTTACAAAAGGCTTTTATGTAATCCAGATTACTTGCTCCAAATGCCGTGTTGCTGAATATATAAGAGAGTATCTGAAAATGTTGCTACTTGAAAATGGCATCCAACAATTTTGATGGTTTATCAGCATTCTTTGGATCAACATAGTTAATATTTGCTGGGACGCAATGCCCTGTTCATTGTGTGGTCAATAACTTGTCCAAATTCAAAGTATATATGGGCACATGTTAGCACATGCATGCATGTATCAATTGCTAAATGCAGAAATGTTTCAGTATGCTATAATCAAAAGCCTTATTATCTTCTAGTACATAGAAATTGTGTTTGTGTGTGTGTATATATATATCTATATCTATCTTGTTGAACTTTGTGTTGCATTTTAGGCTTGCGGTTTTATTTAAAAGTTTTGTGAGATTTGGTATCCAGAAGAAATTCTGTAAAGAGATGAGAGCTTGTAGTTTATCACACAGAGATGGATTTGGGGTAATTTTTGTAGCTTGTCTTTAGAATTGTGAAAATAAATGTGCTTGCATATGTATTTAAGTGTGAGCATAAAGTAAACGTGTGTTCTGTGGTGATCTTTGCTAATTTAAATTTCCATGAATTTTCCAGTAGGAAGCAGCAGAGAATTTATTGCAGAGACACTGGCACTGCCTTCAGTATCTATTGTGGAGCGATATACTCTTGGCTTTTTTTCTGAGATTTGTCTGTGGTTGTTAAAGTTGTGTTTTAATGCTGGGAATTTCTTGTGGGTTGTGGTGAGCGTAACAGGTGACCTGCAGACCTTTGTGGGTGGAATGTGATGATAATTGCCTGTGACTGCAGAAGTCTGAAGCTGGTGAGGAGGGAGTCACCATTTCAGATGCAATCCCTAATTTGTTCCCACTTAAGAATCACCTTGTAATCCTTTATAAAATACCATGTAAGTGAAAAGTGCCACGTTGACCATAATGCAACATGCTGTGATACAGATATAACTGGATCCAGTGGTGGGACACTGCCCTCACCCCCATGTTGGAAAGAGAGACAGCTTAAATACAGGTTTCGACTTTCCTGTAATTGCCAGTGGCACATTTTTTAATAACTTGCAATGGCTTACAATAATGAACGATGAACCTTGAGAGCAGAGATTGTAAAATGTGTTTGTTTTGGGATTGAAGTTTATCTTCAGAAGGTTACTAGTAAGGGTGTCCTTCTCTCTTATCTGTTTATTGTAGATAAAAATTGTAATTTTATGAGGTGAAAGGTTAGTGTTCATCTATGCAATCTTTTTCTGCCATTTAATAATCCATCTGTTAGGAAATGATTTTTTAAATAGAAATGTTAAAAATATATGTCTCAAATTAAAAGAAGCAGAAAGTTTGTTCTACTATTTATAAAACCTAAGATGTTTCAAGAGTAGTAATTGCTTGGTGCTTCGTGGTTATTTATCTGAATTTAAAAAAATGTTAGTACTTCATCCTGAAAAAGTTCAAAGAATGTGAGTATGAATGGTTCATGGTTATTTCTGTCTTTCAAGAGACAGTATTCATTCTGGTAGTGAGTATTTTTGCCTTCCTCTTTCTGTGGAGAAAAATGATAAATTTATGTGCAGTACCAGGGACCATAAGCATTACTCATTTTGGTAGCCCAAATCGCTGAAATAGATTATGCAGTACACCCGCAGAAGAAACAAAAAGAATGTCTCCTCAGTATTAATCTTCAATATTTACAAAGGAAAATGTATTTGTTTCAGAATGGAGAAATCCTTTTCTCTTGAATTTAGGATTCATCATTCCTTTGTTTGACTCTTCATTTTAGTTTGTTTGCTCAAAGGCCAGTCGATGTAGGAGTTGTCTTTGCAGGTTGATCTATAAAGGGAAGGTACAAGGGAAAAGGACTAATAAGATTTTAGTAGGTATAGTCAAGGTAAAGGTTTTAAGGGGAACAGAGGAAATTCTTTGCCCCCGAGTCCCTGTCTTGTTGATTTTTATCTTCCTGTGATGTTCCTGACTTGCTTGTCAGTAACTTGTCTTCTCTACTCTGATCCAGCTTCATTTTTTCTGCATCTAGCTCTTTAATACTAGTTACTGCAAAGTGAGAATATAAGGTGAATAGCTATAGCTTTCTGCTCCAAATAAATGGAAGAAACTACAAAGATTCAGTATTTAATTATTATTAATGATGTAATGCTTGAAAACTCTAAAAATATCCCAGAAAAATAAATCTGGAAAATCCCTTCTGACTTAATATAACATATTGGCTTTGGCCAGTGGTGGGATAAACGAGATCTGTATCATTCCTCACTGATGTTTATCGTATCGATTTCACAGACAGATTCCACAGCCGTTACTTTTGGTGCTTCATCATCTTTACTACCCGTTTCTGATGTAGAAGTACTTTGAAAAAGAAATATTTCACTGTCACAATCTCAAATGCAAGTTTCTGCTTTAACTAGGAAATTAGGAAATAAGGAAATTAATCTGACTTGTCTGCTTTTTTTAAGCAAGGCATGTGATATTACACATAACCAAGTAATAGTGACAGTTTAAATGTTTTCAGCGTTACTGGTCTAATGTTTTCAGAAGCAGGAAGATAATTTTCGGAAAGACTTGTTGAAGTGGAATCTGAATATCTGGAGGTCTGGCATAACTGGTGTATCTAAAGGCTTTTTCAAGCTCTTTTTCTTTGTTGCCTCATTAAGTAGTCTTACTGAAAGCAAAATCACCAAAACTTGGACCCAAGTGTACACCCTAGGCATGATATGTGTAAGGATGTCAGTTAATCTTTGAAAGATTCAGTTAGTGATTCTCTTTTTCTGTTCATGGTTGGGGGTTTTTTTTGGTTTATTTTTTTAACTGTACACAAACATCTTAAAGAGAAAAAAAGCTGTGGGTACCATTGTGTATCTATGGAGATATTGTATTCTGATTTTTTTAAAAGGGATAATAGTTTATGTGGATAGAAGCACAAGTTTGTTTAAGCTCTTTCTTCTTCAGGTTCTCATATTTTCAATGCATCATGCTCTTGAGAACCACCTTGGTCTTTTTCATTCACAAATGTGAATTTGATAGGCTTCACTGTCGCTTTGCCAACTATAAGCAATTTATTTCTTTCAGTTGTGGTAGGAACAGAATAAAGGAGTTGAACCAGTTATTAGGCGTGGCTTGGAGTTGTTCTTCTAAGCCTATGTGGGAATTATGCTACTTATGCTAAAGTAAAGGTGTGTTGCCTGTCAGACTGATTTGTGCATAACTACTGTGGAGCAGTGAATTAATGCAGACATGGTTAACAGAATTTAGCTTGTTGTTTCACTGTGACAAAAGCCATTTTGTACTTGATTTTTTTGCTATAATGTGCTTTTAGAGAACTTGCATGTGCTGCCTTTTCCATGCGAATGTTCTAGCTGTAAATTAAGATCTGTGATTGTACTTTGTGTGTGTGTGTGTATATATATATATATGTATATATATATATATATATATATATATGTAAGTTTCTTAGGTCTGTAGTCATTACTGATGGACAAACAGTCATCACAGAAAAGGCAGTAACAACTGCTCTCTTAAACTTATGGTTCCTTAAACCAAAATCTAAAAAAGCTTTGAGGTGCAAAAAGCAAAGAATGTATCAAAAGAGCATGCAAGATAATTTAGGAGTTACTGTATCGGTCAGCTCCATAATCCAGGGCAGCATGATCCTTTCGGCCTGGTTTCTCACATGGAAACAAAAGGAAAATAACACAATAGGTTCTGGGCTCTGCGTTTAAAAAAATCTTCCTTATTATCACTATTCAGATGTCAGAATTTGGCAGCGAAGTCTCCATGAGCTCGTTCTGTGAGCACAGAGGATAGGGCGAGATTGTTTGAGGTATATTGTGTTGTCCCTTGAAAGAGTATCTCCTTCTCCATGGACTTCAGCTGTTGAGTTTGACTGGCTACGGATAGCACTTGTCATGGCTAAAAATGTTTGCTGGAGAACCTTTCATAGCTCAAAACTTTTATTTGTTGATAGATTATATTATGGTTTTACTGGGTTCTAGTGGAAGGGGGTAGGAAGCATTTTCTGAGTTAGGTAGTCCAGGTGACTTACACCAATAGTGCTCCTAACATCCCACAAATTATTCATAGGCAGGAATTAATCCTAAACAAGCAGGTGTTAGTCAGAGGCTGGTGTTCTGGCAAAATACATCTAGCAAGTATTAATATTTGTAAAATACATACATGAAATTTTTCAATTCACACTTTCTGAAGAGAAAGGGGTTCTTTACAATCCAAACTACAGTGAATGTCTGGAAGAAGTATAGTCGTCACTTAACGTTAGCCCTTCTACTTAGTATCCATGAAATCAAATTATTTTGGGGGTCAACATTTCACAAAATCACAGAATGGCCGAAGTTGGAAGGCACTTCTGATGGTTATCTGAACCAACTCCTCTGCTCCTAGAGCCACCTAATGCCAGTTGCCCAAGACCATGTCCAGGCGGCTTCTGAATATCTACAAGGATGGAGACTCCACAACCTCCCAGGCAACCTGTGCCATTGCTCAGTCACCTTCACAGTAAAAGGGTTTGCTGATGTTCAGAGGGAACCTCCTGTGTTTCAGCTGGTGTCCATTGCCTCTTGACTTGTCACTGTGTACCACTGAAAAGAGCCTGGCTCTGTTCTCTTTGTACTCTCCCTTAAGGTATTTATATGCATTGATAAGATCCCCCCTGAGCCTTCTCTTTACCAGGCTGACCAGTCCCAGGTCTCTCAGCCTTTCCTGGGCTGCCTCAAGAGAAGTGTGCCCAGCAGGTCAAGGGAGGTGATTCTCCCCCTCTACTCTCCTCTCATGAGACCCCACCTGTGTCATCTCTGGGGCCCTCAACATAAGAAGGACATGGACCTAGTGGAGCGAATCCAGAGGAGGGCCAAAAGGATGATCCAAGGGCTGGAGCACCTCTCCTATGAAGAGAGGCTGAGAGAGTTGGAGCTGTTCAGCCTGGAAGAGAGAAGGCTTCAGGGAGACCTTATAGCGGCTTTGTGGTACCTGAAGGGGCTACAGGAAAGCTGGGGAGGGACTTTTTACAAGGGCAGGTAATGATAAGGATGAGGGGTAAACCAAAAGAGGGTAGATTTAGACTCAGAAGGTCAATCTTAACTAGCAAAACCTGAGTTAATGAAGGCAATCAGTACCTCAGTCTTTTCCATGTCCTGTGTCACCAGGGTCCTTGTTCCATTCAGAAGCAGGCCAGCATTTTCCATGGTCTTTCTTTTGCTACTTACAGAAATCCTTTTTGTTGACTTTACCATCCCTTGCCAGATTCAGCTCGTCCAGATTCAATTCAGCTTAGTGGATATTGTGCAAGACAAGACTGAGAGCAAGGAAGTGTTTTGACATCATACAGCCTGTGTCTTTAGACATAAGCTGTTTTTACAGGTGGCTGTCATCTTCTTTGTCCAGCACCAAGGTGTTGTGATTAATTCAAAACCAGAAAGTAAAAAGGTGATATACAGGATTTGTGGGTAGAACTATTTCTATTGCATCTCGAAGTACATTTTCGAGAGAACATATCAGAGTAATTTCCTACACAAACCGTGCTGGTTTCAGTATTAGTGTAGGCAGGAGCTGATGCAGTGAATATCTCTCCACAGTGCTGTTTGACAGAACCTGTCCATTGCTTTGAGCAAGTTGGTTTTTCTTTTTTTATTAAATTACTTTCCTTGGCAGTATTTGATCTGTATTTAATAAAATTTATTAAATACCTGTTAAACTGTATCTGTTAAACTGCCATCCACATGTATTAGAATATATTTTATCCTAACTTTCCTAAGTTAAGATGTATTGGCATTATTCCACACTGTTCATGGGGACACAAAGTAGGAGATATTGTGCAGTTTTGCCTTTTTTCTGGTGTTTACTTCCTTCCTGATCCTAGCAGCTGTCATAATTTAGGACAGCTGGATGTCTGTGGCCACTGAATTCTGCTGTTCTTCAAGCAGACTGAATATTAACACTTTTGGAGGAGGTGGCAGGGGGTGATAGCTTCAGTTGTATGAATTTTATTATGGAGGAGCAGAAAAGATAAGGGAGAGGAAAGGAAGCAAGGTACTCGTCAGCACCTTGACTGGCGAATGCTGGAATTAAAAAGTGGTTTTGAACAGCATCTTTGTTTGAAGCAAGGAAATGCATGGATATGGATCGGACTTTCTGCATAGGTGCTTCAAATTGTTTTGGTTGCTGTTCTGAAAATAAGCAATTTTAGATAATGCTTCTCTGATATGGACTGGGAAAAGTTGTTCTAGCAAGCAATATATAGGATGCAACATGAACCTATGAAATTTGTTTGCTGTCTTTCTGCTTGGCTTGGTTTTTGCAGTTCTTCATAGACTAATTCTGTTCTTTTCCTTGTTTGTTTTAAACTGTATATGGAAAAGATCATGTGGTTGAGAAACAATTTTATTTATCTGCATAGTATTCATGCAGATATGACTTCAAGGGATAATTGTTATGATTACTGAGTGTGTTCAAATGTATCAGTAATTTGGCTGGGAATATATATGGTTTGAGACAGAGCATATTTTAATAAATAAATAAATAAATAAAATTCCCCACATGGTAGGGAATTTTCAAGGGTCACTGAAATGCAAAAAAGGACTGACCTTTGCTCTAGGTTTAGAAAAGTACAGTGGCGTCATGCCAGACTTGTACTGCTGCATTTTCTACTAGCTACTCATGTTCAAAAGGACTGCTTCCATCTTACTGGAAAGTATTTCCTTAAAGTTTTGACCTATCACAAAAATAAACGAAGTATTAAGTGTTTCATACTGATACTTAGCTTGTCTCTTACTGCTCCTGTCCTGTTTTAGCCTTAAAATGTCATGATTTACAGTGCTACTAAGGTTTTTGTTTCCCATGGTTGGAAGTCATGTCTTTGGATGCAGTGTTATTATTTTTAAATCTCAATAATTTAGGAACTTTCACCCTTAAACAAATGTTTTGGTTTATTGAAGCTTGTGTTTACAGACTATGTAAGGCTGGTTTTTCTTCAGCTTCTTCAGGCAATTAAGCACAGGGTAGGTTTTTGTAAGACTGTAAGTGCTCCCAGATGATAAACTACTACTGCTCCAAAACCAGAGCAGCTGTAACTCTGTGGTGCTTCATCCAGACATATTCAAAGCATAAGCCTAGAAACATTTGGCATAAGCAGTTTAAGAGAATTAAGTACAGGTAAGTGGAAGGTTATGAGGTTTTTCCTAGTCATAGCGGTCTTCAGGGTCACCGAATCTAGTCTCTATCTTCCCCTGCATCAGATAACTGTGTCATACAGGCCCCTTAAAAGGTTTATTATGCTTCATCTTATTTGTTTTCCTGCAGCATATATGTTGTTTGTGGAGGTAAAATTTTGTTACTAACTCTCCTCATGCTTAGAACGTGTAGCTCACCTAAAGCTCACCTACAGTTCTTGCTTACATGTAAAGAGATGATTAAGGTTAGATTGGGGGGTTTTTTCCCCTCTTTTCTTTTTTTTCTTTTTCTTTTTTCCCCTGGGATTGAGTGGTTGAGATAGCTTATTTACAACTAATAAATTTTCTGAAGGTTTACCCTTTGGGACCCTTGATAAGCATGTTTTCTAGATGATTCCTCACCAGAGAGCATGAACAAAGATAAATGTCTGGAGTATGGACTCACCAATGTTACGTGGAGCTTAAATACAAATTTGGGGCTGAGAGGAGGTGTGTCTGTCATGGTTCCCTATGGGTAACTCTGAGACTGCCGAAGAATCTGCGAGCATTTGTTGACCAGCTCTGCCTTAAATCATTTGGTTTTCAGTCTCAGGAGTTGTGTTATTGAATGGAAAAAAAGAAGTAATAGGGTGTTAGCTGACTTGACAGAATTGAGATCCCAAAGTTTTCACCCAAGTGTTTGATTCGCTGTGCTGGAAATTCTTCTGGGCCCTGTCAGCAGCAAAGGCTGCCTCACAGCATTACTTAAGCATTCAAATAGAAGTAATTATGTTTTCATGATTCCTAAATCACTTCAGCAAAATTATCTATAACTTTCCCAAGGCAAATGCATGTTATTATATCAACAAAATTTTTATATGTACAGTAAAAATTTGTTTAGCTGTCCCTTTCAACTAGCTTTAATTATTTCTTTTGTAACATTATACTATTTTCATGTTTATATTAATTTTTAGTTTCTTGGTAATTAAAAACGTTGCTTTAGTATTTTAACATGCCTTTAACATTGCAAAAACATTGGATAGAACTAGAAGCTTGTAAGTGAATAGATTTGTTCATGTTTTATGTGTAACTGGTCTTGCTGTTCATGGCTTTTCATCTGCAGGAAGTTATTTTACTACAAAACAAACTAGCTCCTATGTGGTGTTTAATCTTAACCAATTCTAGTATAAGTACTAGGTTCAAGTGTATCCGGAGTCACCCGACTGCGCTTTTACAAAAATGAAAATGAATCACTGAAGGAGATGTGTATGAAGTAGAAAAAAATAAATAATTTAAAATGTTATATTTTCCTATTATTATGAAAGACTTTAAGGCTGTATATCTGGTGAGATTAATGTAACTCATATCTGATGAGGTTAATTAATATAACTTCACTGCTGCTTTTGGCTCTAAGTAATTTCTTCTTCATTTGTTTTATTCACAAGCTGAATAGAAATGATGTGGGAGGTGCCAAAAATAGATCAAAATGCACACCATTATGCATACTGGAACAGTGAGGAAAGAGCCCTAAGTTTCCAGTAATCCTAGACTCTAGTTGAAAATCACCAGTTCTTTTTTTTTTTTTTTCCCCCCTTAATGCAATTTAGCACAGATATGATACCTTCTGTTTGCTTACAGCTCTCTAGTACACCTTTCCACTAAGCCACTAGTAAAAGGCTTCCTATAGCTGAACAAAAATGTGTTGCAAGTTGAATGCTCTGTGGAGATTACAAGATCTAACTTTTTTTTTTCTGTTTCCATTTCAAATTTCTTTTCATCATTCTCTAATGATGTGTATTAGAGCATAGCAGGAAGAAATAAGTCAATGAAACTCTACGTTTTTGTTGTAACTAAACCTTTTAATACTCACTTTTATCTAATAGATGTATGGATATTTGCTTCATATATATGATGGTCTGATGGGACTGTTGTCAACTGTGGGAGATGCTTGATTTCTTCAGTACTGCGAGTAGTCAGAACTAGCCAAGCAGAGGAAGGACAAGGAAGGTCTCAACTGCACTGAAAAGCCCTGCTTGGTGACAGTGGTGTATACGAGAAAACAGCTATGACAAAATCTAGGGAGAATTATGTTCTAAGGGTAGGCTGTGGGCTATAGAGTTTTTCTCCCTCTTTCCTGACTGCATTTTGTGCTCAATTGACTAGATATCCTTTGGGAATGCTTGTTTTAATCAGTGCCTCAAATGAGCTAATAATAAGGATACCTGAGGACACTCTTAACAAGAGTTAAGAATTTGGTGAGGCCAGTCCTTAAGTTGTATATTTTATGTATTCCTGCAAGTGCAGGCTTAGTCTTTATGGTGATTACAGAATGCAATGTCAGGACTCTGTAGGAATGTGAAGGTTTGAGTATTTCTTAAGTATTGAACTTCAACAACTAAATACCTTCAGGGATCTCTGCTGTAATAATTACTATTTTCCATTGCATTCACCTACTGTTGAGTATTTAAGTTGTTCACAAACATTTATTTCTGGAATAATATTAAATGAAGAGTGATTGTCACCATCTGCATTTTAGAGCTGGGGTGTGAAAACAAAGTATGTAGTATTTTGCAGTGCCTGACACAAAACAACTAGAACTTTTTTTCTCTTTTTTGCTGTATGTTGCGTGTTATATGCTTAATTTTCAACCTTGGAGCCCTTTAGAGGGGTCAGCAAGGATATAGATAAGGGTGATCTGATGCATACAGACTAGTTTGGTTTCCAAAAGGCTTTTGACCATGTCCCTCTACAAAAGCTCATAGTGAAGCTAAGCTGCCATTCTCTGAGCAGAAAGATATTTCCAAAGGTACATAATTGTTTAGGAGGAAAAAGGAAAAGTAGGAATAAATTACCAATATGCCCAGAAGTAGTCACCACGGCATCCTAGAGATTTGTGCCTTTCAGCTTGTTAATAAGGGAGCAGAGACCAGTAAGAAGACAAACAGTTGTAGGTGAAGGCTACTGTATTGGGTTTGTGTGGCAAGGTTTTGGTAGTGGGGTGGCTACAAGGGTGGCTTCTGTGAGAAGCTGCCAGAAGCTTCCCCTGTGTCTGACAAAGCCAATACCAGTCAGCTCCAAGACAGACCTGCTGCTGGCCAAGGTGAAGCCCATCAGTGATGGTAGTAGCGCTTCTGTGATAACATATTTAAGAAGGGGAAAAAGCTGCTGTGCAACAGCAGCCAGAAGAGAGGAGTGAGAAGATGTGAGAGAAACAACCTTGCAGACACTGAGGTCAGTGAAGAAGGAGGGGTGGGAGGTGCTCCAGGGGCCAGAGCAGAGAGTCTCCTGTGGCTCATGGCAAAGACTATGGTGAGGCAGGCTGTCCCCCTGCAGCCCATGGAGGTCCATGGTGGAGCAGATGTCCACCTGCAGCCCATGGAGGACCCTATACCGGAGCAGGTGGATGCCTGAAGGGGACTGTGACTCCATAGGAAGCCCACACTGGAGCAGGCTCCTGGCAGGACCTGTGGACCCATAGAGAGAAGAGCCCATGCTGAAGCAGGTTTGCTGGCAGGACTTGTGACCCCACAGGGGACCCACGCTGGAGCAGTCTGTTCCTCAAGGACTGCAAATCATGGAAAGGACCCATGCTGGAAAAGTTTGTGAAGAACTGCAGCCTGTGGGAATGACTTGCATTGGAGAAATTCTTGAAGGACTGTCTCCTGTGGTAGGGACCCCATGCTGGAGCAAGGGAGAGTGTGAGGAGTCTTCCCCCTGAGGAGGACAGAGTGGGAGAGATGTGTTAAAAGTCACATTTTAGTGTAGATAAAAAGATAGAAAATAATGCACACTGCATCCTAATTTCACACACAGAACGATGGACTCTGAGCTTGCCATTGGCACTGTGGAGCAAGACCTTGGGGTTCATAAAAATGTCAGCTTAGAGTGCAGTGATGGTCAAAAAAAGCAAATGAAGTGTTAAGAATGATTAAGGTAGTTCAGTATAAATTAGATAATGATATTATGCTGTTGTATAAATTATGACTCACCCACATTTTGATTACTGTGTGCCAGCTCTGCTCTCATTATCTTTAAAAAATATAGCACAATTAGAAAGAGCTTTAGAGGACGAGAAGGATAATCAAAGAAAAGGGGATGGTTTCTATACAAGATAGACTGAATAATCTGTGACTCTTAAAATTTAAGGAAAAAATTACTTGGGGATGTATAATAGAGGTCTACAAAGTTGTGAATAATACAGCAGGATGATTTGGATCAATTTGTTACTGATTTGGGTCATTAAAGGAAGCCAGGTGAAAAACAGAAATTGAAATGTCTGTTAATGCTGGTAAACCCATGGATTTTCCCAAATTATTCTGTTTGTTAAAAGCTTGCTTGGTTTTAGAGGGAAAGTGGATTAATATATGGACAAGAGCTGCATTTGGGATGGCTAAATAACTAATATCCAGTCCAGGGAGTTCTGGCACTGTATCTTCATTGCATCTGAATGCAGGCACTCCATAAACAAGGACATGATATTTTATTTGGAGAAGTAAGTAACTATTTGAGTGTCACCTTGGAACTGTGTAGAAAATTCAGGGATCAAATGGAATTCCCTTGAGTAGCATTTGCATCACCTGAGCTATTCAGCATTTCCCATTCTCATTCACTGCATTGATGCCGGTACAAAGGAGACAGGATAGCTGTCTCCACAGCCTGGCTCTGTGCAAGTCCGATCCATCCCCCCAAAACAGTCTCTCCTCTCCATTAAAGGAAGCGAGCATCTCTCACGAGTGCACTAGAAGAGCATGCAATTAAATTGTAATAAGTGGAAGGACATTTATAGTTGCACAGGCAATTAATGTTTTCTGGCTAGAGTGATAATCTGAATTATTTTTCGGTTGAAATGGAAGTGTTTAAGCCATTCTTTTTAGGACTGGAAGCTGAACAGCAGTTCAGACTAATTGCAGGATTCCCTCCCAGAGCACTGGTGTCTTATTAGGATAAACTTCCTTTAGTGAAAGGAGTATCTCAACAGTCTGGTTTTTCTCAAGTAGTGTGTGCATATGTGAGGAAAAGAACCACCTCAGGTTCTGGTCTGACTTCTCAGCATTTTAAATTGCTGTTTTCACCTATTTATACAGTTCCCTTTTTCCATTCCCGATTTAAAATGTGAACAGATGTTATCAAATTAAAGCCTGATAAGAATTTAACTGAGTTGCACCTTATGCTTTATAATGGCTATAGTTATGAATGTTTCATAGGTGTATTTATACTAATTACGAATGTAAATAAAAAATAATTTAGCAATGTCTGTATGAAATCTCAGCTCTCCAATATCTCTGTCTTTTTAATAACTTCATTTTTCCTTTACTTACCTCATAAATGTTAATCCCTATAACATTTTGTAGGCCTCTTGCATTTCCGTATTTCTTCATGTTTTTTATTTTGTTGTGTTGGGTTGGGTTTTTTTTTTGGTTTTTTTTTCTTCTTCTTCTCATGGATCTCCATGTCTCGGTCTTACTATTTACAATGAAATTATCTTCTTTTGAAATTCTCTTTCTTCATTTGCTATGAAATTCTCTTCCTACTTTTGGAGGGTGGAGATTAATTAAATTAATATAGAAGAGATTAGTAAAAAACCAAGTAAATTCATTCCCAGCTCTGTCGCAAGAAAGGTACCTTTCTCCCCTCTACCCTCACAGTAGGAAGGTACCAACATACAGGGGAAGGACACATGAGGCCCAGCTTCCCTGGGAACTGGATCTAAGTTACTTCCAATTGAATTAATAGCAACTCAGTTCAGGGTGAGGTGTAAGTTTAGTCCAGTTCTTAACACTGATGCTCAAAGTTCTTAACTGGACTTTGGGAAACATAATGGTTTCAGAGTTTGTGTATGCAATAGAACTGTATCATGTTATAAAGAAATTGGTCTGTCAGAAGGGCTTTAAATGCAATATTTATTCTTATTGAGTTGTTTGGCTTACATACCACTTCTGGCTTCTTCTTTTTGAAGAAACTCAATCCAAATTATTAGAGAATTGAAGATATTCATGTTGATGTTCTTTACTGGGGGCAAGTGCCAGCTCCCGGAAGATGCCTGAGGAGCTCTGTTCAGAGAGGTGATTCTGTGAGGGAGTGAAAGTAGGACCCCTAGACACCAAATTACTTTCCATCAAGCCGTTGTTGGACAAGGCAAGAGGAGGAGGCAGAGAATGAAGTGGTTTCTGCAACTTAATTGCATTTGGATGCAAATAAAAATAAAAGGGAAAAAAATACAGTGGAGAGAAGTGCAGCCAGGACCTCAGCAAGAACTTCTAGAGAAGCTGGAAGAGGAATTGAAGCCTGGTGCTGTCAAAGTATGTGTGCCCCACAGGCTTCTTCTTTCTACAGTCAAAGTGTGTCAGGGGACTCTGTGAACCACATTGTGAACATTCTCATATCTACTTTTCCTTTGAAGTTTTCCTTATTTATACCCCTATGAGATTGTGGAATTAGTTCTGAATATAAATGGGTCACCTGAGATCCCTGCCTTCTTTGGTGGGAGGAATAATTGCACTTCATGTCTGAGTGGGATTTGGGGGGAGGGAAATGGAAAGAGTGGAGTGGAAGTACACAGAAATGTTCCTGATGCAGTACTTAGAGTGTAACATCTTGCCAAAGAGGGTAGTTCTTGTGAATAAGAGGTCCAAAAGGAGCTCCAAAGGTAGTTGGGAGCTGCTTCCTCCCAGGAGTCGCTTGAGACTGAAGAGAGTGCAGCAGTCATTACTTCCTAGCAAGATGCCATGAAGATCCCCCACGAAGAAGACCTGAGGAAGATTTTTGATGGGGATAGCATTTTCCTGCTCACCTACAGGGTATGTTGGGTTGCTAATGCATTGCCTTTGCTGCTCCCTTACATTGTCCCCAAGAATGAGAGATGTAAACTACTTGGAAAGATTATGTATAGAGCAGCTGACTTTCTCTGAGTCAGTCTTGTACAGAAGACCCCAACAGATACCTACTTTGGGCGATGATGACTGCAAGTTTGTATCATCTCTTGAATCAGTCTTTACGGGTGTGCTTTCCTCTTTCTTATCTTCTTTTTAGTTTAGATATTCATGCTTCGTCCTTTTTTTTTTTTTTTTTCCTTCTAATTGTTTTCCATTTTCTTTTGTCCTTTTTTTGGTCCATACAAGGGAGCATGAATCTTACATCTGTAGCAAAAGACAGCTTTGTGCTCTGGAGCAGTCCAAGAGCACTTCTTTGTGCTCTTTGGAATGGGACAGGAAGTTGGATTTGAAGACAACCTCTTCTTTTCCTTCGTGCACAGTAATTTCCCCATTGCCTTGCAAGAATGAAGAATTAAGTTAACAACTACTGCATAAATCTCCTGCTACAACTGTTCTTTTCATTGCCACTGGGGAGTGCTGCACTATTTCTGTGCTGCTGTGTGCTTTCCTGTGCAATTATGCTGCAGAAGGTTACAGGAGACTGGACGATATTGTGACCCTCGACAAGAATATAAATTTTGTTAAAATTGGTTGATCAGTTGTGCACTATGATGTTGAACCTGTCTGAAAGTAATGGCTTTTTTTCAGAGTTGAATCATTTTTATACATTTTGTGGAGTGAAAGCAGTATGCCGTTAATTGAAGTAATAAATGTGCTTTTCTGGTGTGCCATAAGCAGCAAATCCAAAGCAAGTCATGTATATGAATGGTATGGAAGTGCAATACATTAAGTAATGAATATTCCATTCAGTCGTCAAACCTTGTAGGAACATCAACTAAATGAAAAAGGCAATGTGTCTTATATCTATATGCTTGCCGCTGTGGGAATTCTGTAGAAATGAGTGTTGTAAACATTTTTTTTCTTTCATTTTGACAGGTAATATTTGAAGCTGAAGTCTCAGATGGGAGAAATGGCTACATTGCCATTGATGACATCCAGGTTCTGAGTTACCCTTGTGGTAAGTAATGATTGAGCTGCATTTTTCTCTGTCTTTTCAGGACATATTTGATATTGCTGTAGACTGCTGAGTTTTCATCACTTGATCAGTAATGTTCTTTGTTCTTTCAATAGTGTTTTTGTTGTAGCTTCCAGAGAAAAATTTAGTGTTGCAATAGTGACTTACCTGGGTAAAATCTTTGTCTGCCAGAAGTAAAGTATACAGGAACATAAAAGCAAAAATTCTTCATTGTCTTTTTAGTCATAACATAATTGGTGTGCATAATCAAAATGGTTTTAAATGGTAATGGGTATACTTGCTGATTAAAGAAAACTGAATTGGCAGATGCATTTAGGAGGTTTACCAGATTTCATGCCCTTGTTCTTTTTTATTTATTTTTTTTCCTAACAGACACAATAGATTTTTTTTTTTTTTTACTATTATTATTATTATTTTTTAGAAAAGGCTTCTGACTATAGAACTACTGAAGGGTTGAGTTTTGTTGTTTTGGTTTTGTGAACAGACTTCAGGCATTTATGTTTGCCTTTTCCAGCTTAATCCTGGGGAAGAGTTACACACATGCAAACACACGTTGTGCTAATGTGAATATTCTACAAATGCAAAGTTGTGGGGAAGAAATTTCAGCCAACCTAGATTTCTGATGTCTGTACTCAGCATAGCTCTGCTCAGATTCAGTATCTGGCTCTGGCTTTTTTTTTTTTTTTTTTTTTTTTTTTCCCTAAATGTGCCAAAACAAAAGGCACTTGGGTACAGCCATGACAGCACATTATCAGCATGATACAGTATTCAGATAAGCTCTTTTTTGCTACTGTAGTTTAAACTTTCTTTGTTCCAATTTTTTTTTTCTTGTATGTTGGGGTTTTGTTGTTGTTGTTGTTTTTTAAGTAAGCACAAAGAAATAACGGTTTGGCTATTGTTTTTATTAATAATTCTTGAGAAAGGGATGGGCAACAGGTGTGTAACATAACCATCTGTCAAATGTGTTTCTTACATCTAATAAATCCTTCAGGTGGCTGTGCCACTGAGCTTTCCTAGGGGCTTTGTCAGTGTGGGAAATAGATTTGTCAGCTCCTGAAATACTATATCCAATAGCACAAATTATTTCATTTAGTAAAACAACAGAGCTCCAAGTTACACTGCAGATAAACTGAATACTATCTCTATTTGCCTGAGCAGTATCCTGCTAACTGGGTTTTCCTCAGTATGATGGGTTTCATACAATCAGAAGTCTTTAGGATAATTTTTGTAAAGTGCTGCTGACATTTTGGCATTTGATCTCCTTCTCTTGACTTTGATTTTTTGAAAGACTTTATTCTAACTCATGTATAACATAAAGTTAGTCGAATCACCAGGGAAGAAGGGAAAGGACTGAAAGCACTCTTTCTTCTTGAACAAAGATGAAACAAATAATTTCCTCTCTTCTGTTTCTGTTTTTTAGCCAAAAATTGTTACAATATGTATCTTCAGGGAGACAATAATATTGCTGTCTCCTTTTTTAGCAATAAGCACTATTTCTAATTTTTTTTTCTCCTCCTCTGCAGATAAATCTCCACATTTCTTGAGGCTGGGGGATGTAGAGGTCAATGCAGGGCAGAATGCTACATTTCAATGCATTGCTACAGGGAGAGATGCAGTGAATAACAAGTTATGGCTCCAGGTAAGGCCAACTCATGCAAGCCTTTTTGGCTAGAGGACAAGCTGCTTTCTGGAGGTGAAATCTACAAATTCCTAAGCCTTTTTTTTTCTTCTACATGTAAAATATTTAGTTTAAGTACAGTTTTATCCCTGTTAAATGGAGAAACTTGTGATCAATTTTGCAATGTTAAAAAGGTTGGATTAAAAACTAGAACAACTACTGTAAACAGTGGAGGAGGGTTGGTCTTTAAGATAAAGTGGGCCTTCTCTCCTTGTAGTTAAGTTTCTCTGTATCAAAATTTATTATCATTAAATGCAGATAATTGCCATTTAGGATTTGGGAAAACACACCTGTAATACTGCTGTCATAAATTTTGAGGATTATTTTATCATATAAATTGCAATTAATTCTTTGTCTAAGCAGGTGGCTGGAGGGATGTGTCTGTACTTCTGTGTGCAACTCAATTTTACTCAACAGCATATTTAATGGGGCAACATAAAAGGACTGTGGCATGTCCTTTTTCTCTGTCTCCATAATAGGAGGGACTTCAACTTTTATCTGTGTGCTATCATGAGAAGTATGGATGTTACAATCTAAGAGATGACTAAAACTGGAAAATAACCCTTCTCACTAAAAAAAAAAAAACCTCAAGAAAAAAGAAGAAACCAACACCACCATCCCCCAAAACAACCACTTTGCTCTGAGGTGTGGGGATGGGGTTACTTACAGTTAAGATCACCAGTTAAGTAGAATGAGGACAAGGTTTCACATTTGCTTCTTAAAAAATTGAATTTTGCCACTTAAGGATTAAAAAATCACTTTAATTCTGTGTGTACCTCTATGTATATACTTTAGTTGATGCATAAACCTTAAGCACCAGCACTCCTTTAGAACGGTTTCTAAATATGACCTTTAAAGCTTTATTTTTTAAAATGTAGTTATGTATATTTTCAGAACTGTAAAGATGTATCCTTTTAGGCAAATGTACTTTGAAATGAGCTATAATCAGTTACTTCAATCTGTTTCATTTTTTATTTAATAGAGAGCAGAGCTGACAAACCTTGAGTAACTGTTTTGTATGGGCATATCATAAACAAAATTTTAAAGAGGTTTTTCTTAATAGAATGAGATTAGCAAAAATCTGATATGCAAAATATATTACTGGACAAATACACCACAACATTAAAAAAGAACACAAATCTAGCTGTAACTGCACTGCATTTAGTAGAATGGTATCATAGCAATAGGAATGACACGTGCTCCATGTCTTTGGGTGGTGACTTGTTTAAATTGAGTAAGCATATAATGCATATATTTAAGAAGAAGACTTTGATTTCAGAGACTTGCCAAATAGAGCACATAAAGCACACAAAATGTAATTAAGCTGGGTTTTGCTCTATCAAAGGCAGAGTATAACAATAGGAGCATACCAGGAAACACATGAAGCACCACCTTCAGTAGATCATGGGTCAGAAAGGCCCGATGGAGACAGCCAGCTGGAAATCTTCCCTGTCGGTCACTCCTCTGAGTCGGATAACTCTGACAGATTATCCTTGCTAACTTTCACTCCCTTGAGAAGCTGGGTTAGCAGCCAGAACAAGTCAAAAAACACGTTTTGTCCCTACATACACTTCATGGGTGGGGCTTTTTTTGTGTGTGGATCACAGATGTGGCAAATTCTCACAATGAGAAAGGTAAGTTACCTTCGAGGTTACAGCTCTGCATGCTTGTGCTTATAAAGTGCCTTGATATTCTTGAAGATACCTTGCTACTAAAATTATGTACTTGAACTTCCTTTCCTCTTGTTTTCCCTTAAGCAGTGCCACATTTTCAGCAATTTAAAGGTGACCCACCCATTTTTTTTCTTTAACTCTCATCATTCCACTCCTCCATCCCTCTTTTCCACCGTAACCGTGAATCGGCAGCTTTCCCTCTCTGAATTTTCTTTTTTAGATCACACAGGAAGTTATTGCTGTTGTGTGCAGCTAATAGTGAATTGACTCCTTTACCTTAAATACTAGGGTGGTTATGTATGGGCCTCATGAGACTCTGGAGTGTGACCTGGAAAAGGTTCACTTTAACCTTTGACCAAACTGGACGTTCATAGAGCCCGAATACTCAGAAAGGAAGAACCAACATATCAAGTAAAATGTCTAAGTAATTGGTTTTGAGAGCCCTGAGCTGAAACATTCCAGGAACGCATTTTTCTCAGAACAGAAAAGCGCCGTGCACCCCTCCGCCCCCTAAAAAAAAAAAAAAAAAAAAAAAAAAAAGAAGTGGGGAAGGAGGAAAAAACTTTCCAAGTACACTGTGTTAGAGAAAATAGCTTTTGGTTATGTCCTTATTGAAAGAGAAAAGATACTTCCTTGGAGAAAAAAAAAAAAAGAAACAGCAGCAATGAAATTGCTATTAAAACACATTCTTTGTTAAGTAAAGATCCAAGGTGCAGTCTCGGACACTGGGGTTTTTAATATCTGAAATGATCCAAGATTGCATTTTTTGCATTGAAGTAATAGAGATGTGCAGGTACAGATTTCATTACAGACTCTACCAGGGCTCTCTGGCTTTCCCAGCCCCCTATTTCAAATTGGGGCTAAAGTAAATTCAGCAGCGGGGAAAAAAAGTAGCAGCCATTCTAATCTGTGTTCAGGGTTGTGCTGTTCCTGGGTGCAGTCCCACAGCTGCTTCAGCCCAGCTCGGTCTCTGCTGCTGCTGTCTTGGCTTCATCCTCCTCATCCCTCTTGTCTATTGGCACTGCAGCTTTTGCAGCTTTTCAGTCAGTCAGTTAGGTCAGGAAGGTGATTTAGCTGAAAAGTATTTTGATCTCAATTGTATTTTTTTTTTATTGTTGGGGAGACTTTTTTGTTTGTTTGTTTGTTTTTTTAAGCTTGATTCATGTCTGAATTACCTATATAAATAGTGCCAGCAGGTGGAAAAAAATTAAGATGTTTGGTTAGAAGCAGAGAAGAGGGAAAGATTATAACAACCTGAACTAAAAGTGGATCTTGGTAGTGTGTCTCATTGTAGTGTCCAAAGTTTTTTGGTTTTTTTTTTAATTATGAGGAAAAAAAACCCTGTTTATATACTATATGACCCGTGTGTGTGCACATTTCCATGCTTATGTTTTTCTCAGTGTATATATAATTAAGTGCACATACCTTTGTGTGTCTGAAAATAAAAATGGGTAAAAATAGGTACAGCATTTCAAGACACTGTTTCCTGTGTGTTTACTGCTTTAATGATAGTCATTTCATCAACTCCATTTTCTATAAATATGCATCTGTAAACATTTCAGACAAATAGGAATTAACATTGAATTGAACTTCTGACTTTCATGACTGTAGATTCTGCTGGTTTTTGTTTGTTTTTAGATTGTATCTGGCCTCTTGTCCCCTTTCATACCCCTTCCCACCCACCCCCGTGTTTTGCAGTCCCACTGGACCAAGGTCTGGGACAGTCAGAGTTCTGGCATTGAAAGATAAGCAATAAAGATAACAGAAGTCTTTAAAAGTTGCAGCTGCATTAATACGAAACAAATATTTGCACAGATAAAGAGATTTAACTGGTTGAACAAGATGATCTGAAACTCACCTTTTGTGGCAGTGTGAATAGTAGGTGTGGGAGTGGGACAGAAATGTAGCTCTCAATTTCTTTTTTCTTCGCCTTTTCAGCCTACTATTGAATCTATTACAGTTGTGAGCTGAAGGATTCTCTTTATGACCTGCAATTACTAGCAAATTCTGAAAGAGTTTCAAAGTCCTTAGTTTTTGTTTAAAGTGGGAATAGATGTTGTTTCTGAAGTATTGCCTTTTTTGCCTGCTGTCCTCTTCTGAATATAGTGCTGTGAGATTTTTTTTCTCAGTATTTTCCCCTTCTTCTTACAATTTCCACTGTAATCTGGCACACACCAACTGTAGTTTGTTGTCACTGTACACACTGAAGCAGTTGGGTTGTGTGATAGGAGCCCTTAGTCCCAAGATGGTAATCTAGCTTTTCTTCCACCTATGCTTTGGTATGCTCTGTCTTATAAGTTTCAGGAGTTAGCAGAAGTTCTTGCAGAAAAGTTCTTTCCTATAGGAGGTGAACATAAGTGTGTATGTAATCTTCAAAGGTTGAAAATAGCATGTATAGACATAATAACTTATAATTTCTTGCCCACTTCTGCTGATTTTCTTTTTCCTAAAGCCTATGAATTGTCTTTCTTTGAAAAGACATTTAAAGAATAAGAATTCTTTAATATATTAGTATTTGATGCACCTTGCTCCTTAGTTCATATTGATTAGTTGAATTAATATGTATAGGGCCACCTTTTATTCTATTTTCCACCCCCTGTGAAATGCCATACATTCCTGTGGAGTTATGTCAATAAATAACCTTGCAAACAAGAATCAGTTCTGCACATTAATCCTGTGCTCGGGTTGGATATGTGTTAAGTATTAAATAATGGAAAGAATAGCGCACACGGGGCATTCTAAACATGAAAATGCCGGAGGCGGTTGGGGTGTGATACAGTCGTTTGCCCATCTGATTTGGAGATTTCTGTGTGGAGAAAGCTTCCAAAGTTTTAACCTTAGTTTCTTTACTAAGACAGAATTGGCTGAATAGAATAAATAACATTTGGGTACACAAAGACTCCGGAAAGCAATGTACGTATTGTCCAGCATTTGTTCTGTGGATCTAATTGGGATATCAGAGCAATAGGGTTTTTTGCATAATCTGGCTATGTTTAACGGCTTCCTGAGCTGGGAACAATTGTGGCTCCCAGAAGCCCAATACGATATTCAGTGTCTTATTGATGTCCGGTTTAACTGGACACTCGCACAGTGCAGAGAATAGAGCTTTTTGCTAGAACATCTGTTAAACCATATGTCTTGGCACCTGGTTCAGATGGCGATAACTGCGGCACTAATGAGTCCATCCATCATTGCTGAGCTTTGCATTAACATAGCATTGGATTAGGGAAAGCAGCTTGTTCTGGCTTTGCAGTTGGATGTGTTTTGCCATGGTCTGCAGTGATGCCATTTGCTTTGGTGAATCTGAAATTCAAAGGGGGTATCGCATGTGTTTAAAAGTTTAATACACGCCTGGTAATCCTGTGCAGATTGCCATCAGAGCCGTGGCGAGCGGACCAATCTGTCAGCAATAGCTGTAGGTGCTGGCTAACCGCCGCTCCTCTTGGGCTGCCAAGGCTGGCAAGGCAGCCCCACTCTCGCCTGTGGAGCAGCTCGTCAGCGTTAACGCGGTCTGATGCAGCCCCTCTCTCCACCAGAGGAAAATGTTGTTCCTTGTGGAATAACAGATAATTAAAGCAATTGCCTGAGAGTAATAATTGAAAAAGTGAAATTAAAAAGCATTATGGAAAATAAAATGCAAATTACTGTAAAAACAATGGAGTCGGGCTGACCTCCCAGCAGTACCAACTGTTACCGGAGGATGAACGAGCATCTGCATGGTCGTCTGTTCAGGCCCAAAAAACTGGCCATATCCCGCTCCCTTTCTTGAGGGGACTGCTATAACCCTTTATGCCCTGTTAACCAGCATCTTGGGTTTTGGTGCTGGTTGCCACTAAACAGGATATTTAGCATTGTTTTTTCTTGCTAGGTATTGCATATGCATGCTCTTTAATGAGTCTTTGAAATGAGCACATGCAGATTGTATCCTGTGATGATGCATTTGACCACATCCTTGTGCAGGACCAATATAATACTTCAGGAATTTAAACTGGACAGTGTATATGAGAACCTGTGCCTCTGGCAGGGGTTTGAGGGACACAATATTGAGTGTTTTGTTTTGCTTTTTGGAAGGACTATATTTCCTCTCAGGGGAAAGAAGTTGTGCGACGCATTTCCTTTCTTCCCACTGTACCCAGAAGGTGAAGGCATGGATCAGTATTCAGCAGGAGGGTTTGAGTATGAGCTGAGGGCCTTTGGGGTAAACCATTTAGCTGCAGGGAAGTGTTGGGAGGCTAACTCATGGTCTCAGAAAAAATGTATCTATAATAGGAGGGTCACGTCCAATTTAAATTTGTTTTACATAGTTTGCATGTTTTTTTTCTACTTTGAGTTTTTCATAGTTTTCTAACGTAACTTTGCCTTTTGAGATCCCACTGCATTTTGATACAGTTAATTAAGTGTTTAAGATACTGATTCTTCAGTTTGATGATAAAACATTTGCTATTGAAGTGCTCCTACCTATTCACCATTTTCATTATACTTGAAGAATGTTTTTTGTTGGTTTGCACAAATTTTACGATCCTTGAAAGTTAAGGGGAGCTGAGAATGCTCTGAATGTTCGAGAAGCTTTGTTATTTTGCTTTTTCTTTTGTGGGGCCTAGAGAAAGTTCAGAGAAGGTGCTTGGTTAGCACCCACAGAGCTTCAGCTTTGGAACTGTGATGGAGATTTTTGGTCCCCTTTTTGGTTTTAGTCAACTGTCAAAGTTTCTTGCTTTTTGATGTTGAACTGAGATAAGTCAGGCCTGCTTATCTGAAGAGGGAGTCAACTCCATGATGTTGTGTGGAGGCCGCAGGAGGAGAGATGACCGATTACTCTGGGTTCGCTCTCTTCCCCAGGTGGCAGGAGCGGTGGGTCAACCTCTGAGGAGCTGCCAGGGAGAGAGCAGACTTTTTGGATCATCAGCGTCATCTGCCCAAAAGAAATACTAATTTGTACAGCAAATTTGACTGTTTATACTAAACCTTCTTTCCTTAACCAGTAAAACGCAGCTCAAGGCTATGTCAGCTTACCTGTATGTTGATTTCTGACAGTGGCCAAGCAGCTTATGAGTTCTTTTTCTGTTGCACTTGAGGCTTGCACAGAAACATCGCTTCCCTCATTTTCTCATCAGTAGTTGCTTTTGTTTATAGAAAAGATGTTTTTGAAAGTGAGCAACAGAATAGGGAAGCATAGAGGACAGGGCTTCTCTCTTGCAGTGCCTTTACCTGCACTTTAACCTCATCATATTTATGGTCTGTGATAGACGTTCTGGTTTTCCAAATATTTTTTCAAAGATGTGTGAAAAGCTGCCTTGAAGTGGTATTTCAAGCTCCTTGTAAGTGACTTGACTTGTAGCTTACTCTACATCGCACACTGCTGACTCTGACACGGTTATAAAGAATATTCGCCAATGAAAAATACCGTATTCATAATTTCATATTTGGTATTTTCTTTCTAACTTGTTTGTTTCACAAAGGTTTTTTTTTCCCTTATCTTTTTGCTCTGTATTCACCTTTGAATGCTATTTATGTCATTTAACCACGAATGAACCATTCTCCCTCTCTTTCCTCAATTTATTGGCTTTCTGGATAAATACGACAGTTCTCCCTAGATGTCCAGTCATCTTAGGTTTCAGCAACATGAAATACTGTAATCCTCCTGGTTTTAATTAAATTCTGCCCCAGTGAACTAGGTTCTTCAGCCTCTGTAGATACCATTCTTTTAGTTTACATGGCAGCCTTTGGGATTGTTATCCCTGTAGGTCTTCCTTAAGGACGCTGCTGCTCTCGCAGCAGCTGGAGCATCGGGCACTGGGGGCTGTGGTGCTGCTGGGGCCGGTGCCCGCGGCGGTGCCAGGGCTGGCTCGCTGAACACCTCTAACACCGGGTGCCTTTTTCTCCTCCTGCCCTTTTGTAATTTAGAGCTAGACCAGCTGTGGTGGAAGTTTGGTCACTCTGGTAGCCTTTCCTCAGCCAGCCAGTGGCTTAAACCCATATAAAGGAGACACTTGAAATTAAGATGGTGTTTATGAAAACCTATATTGTTATAAATTCCTTGACCATTGAGTCCTGTGAGTCTTGTCTGTTAACACCTGCATTCAGGTTGTCTTCTCAGCAGTGTGATATGCGGTAGGTAGCCTAATACCCCAGTCTCTAGTTTCCTCAAATAGCTGCAGATCCTAATGAATTACAAAAGAATAAGAGCAGCTGCTTTTAGGAAAGGGTAAAATTCTCTGCTGAGAAGTTTTTGAGGAACTGTCTTGTGTGGTGCTGGTCTTCTGTAGTGGGGTTTTTTGCAGCTTTTTCCTTCATTGTCTTCTAGACAAATCTTTTGTTTCAAGCTGCAAGATGAATATTGTAGTTCAGCATGCGCTGCTCAAGGTGATACAGATCTTTCATCACTGTGTCCAGAACTTGTATTTCTGTGAATTATGGTTGTTTGTTTTTTTGGGTTTTTTTTTTTTTTAAATCAGCAGTAGTGCATTAAAGAATTATAGCTTTCTGAAATGCTTTATTATTATTATTATTATTATTATTATTATTATTATTATTATTATTATTATTATTATTATTATTATTATTATTATTATTATTATTATTATTATTATTATTATTTATGTTTAAACATAGATTTTTGTGGCATGTGTTAGATTAGGTTCAAAATAAGAGGCTTCCAAATGTCCAGAGAAAGCAAGTGTCATTTTTATTTGTGTAGGACACTGTAGTATGAATTTTGCTATTTTGCCTCTGGTGAATTTTCTTAAAATAAATTAGGATTGCCACCTCTGAAGGGCCAGATGGCTCTCAATTAGATTATTTCATGAGAACCCTTGCTTTTTTCTGTAGGAGGTTCAGAGCAGCGTGAAAGAAACTGAACTACTACAAAGTGTACAAGTTTGAGTAACAGCACTGCATGTAACCAAGACATTTGAAGTAATCATGGATTTTTCTGTATTGCAGTGCAGTATGCAGGATAAAACTTGGCTTGTCACTTGTATTCAAGATCTTCAGTATATGTTTGGATGGGAAAACCTGTGTTGCATTTATTTCCTACTAAAAAAAAATTAACTCCATACTTTCTCTTAAAAATCAAACAAAAAAGAAATTGCTACTTCACTTTTTGTATACTAAGAAGAAGATAGGACTATCTAGGCATGTTATTTAAGCTATAGTTCCAATTCTTGTTCTTGACAAAAATGATTTCTTAGATTTAAATCATATATTTGTAAATAACATTGACTGAACAAAAAATTCCACTTGTTCAGTTCTTTTTTGGGTGAGGAAAAAATTAAAATTTTATTTTTCATTCTTATGATAAATAGATGTCATGCTTTAATATGTTTCTAGTATGCTAAATAATTTTAAAGTCCCAAGAAAATATATTGAGACATTTGTGTAAAAGAATAAAATAATCTTTTTAGAAAGACAGATATTTTTTTTTTTTTTTCCCCTGTTTGGAAATTTTGTCCCAGATGCTGTAAAAGCATATGCTGTGTGTGCCAAAAAGTGCCAGACAGCTACATGTGAGTAAAACTTTAAAAGTATAGTTATTTGTGTTGTTAGTTTCCCTCATGTTGCTTTATTTTTCAGAAACGTCTTTTGGCACAGATCGCATGTTATTGCTGGCATTCAAACTATCCACACTCTACCCTTTTCCCTCTTGCAAAAAAAAAAATGACACTACTTCCTTTACACGATGAGTAAAACCAATAATGTTTTGGAGTAGTTCCCCAGGCTGCTGGGGGCATCCTTCCAGCCCTTCTGCCTCCTGGTGGAGTTTTTTTGATTGCTCCTTCGGGGACCGAGTTGCTCAGGCAAACTCTCGGCTTGTGCCCTGCTCCCCGCATGGATCCTGCCCTCTCCTCTGCTCTCTGTGGCTGTGCAGTGAATCCAATCATCAGCTAATCCCTTTTAAGATGATAGTATATGGGGAAGGTGTATGTTTTCCAGGAAGGTTTTTTTTCATTCCAGGTCAGTTCTCTGCCTGAGCACAGGAATGAAGGCAAGGAGGGAGCGAGCGGGGGTCAGCTGAAGTGGGCGCTGCTGCCAGAGCAGGGCGTGTGCCACTGCAGCTGAAGTGTTGACATCTTCTGATCTCTGGAGGCATCGTGGCATCCAGCCGAGAGCCTGAGAAGGCAACCAGAGTTGACTGTAATTATTAGCAGTGGAGTGGACTTATTTTAAGGTGTTTACAGTAAGAAAGGGACAGGGATGTGTAAGGTTGAGCTGTCCAGGCTGATAAGAGTCACTAGTATGAGGGGGGGGGGGGGGAAAAAAAAAAAAAAAAAAAGAGTTCAGGAAAATTTAGAGGGAACATCACCACAGAAAGTTATGCTTATTGCTGTTTAAGCAAAAAAGCAAAACCCACCACTTTTCAACCTGAAAAGTAGAGAGAGAAATAAATGCAGGTAAGTTTTAAATTTGTATTAGAAAATTGGACATGTACCTAAATTATACTAATTGAATAAGATGTTGAAGCTTAGATGCTTCTGGTTCCATTAAGGTTCTGGAAAATCCACTAAAATTTCATTTCATGTTTATTAAATGCTTGATTTCTTCCATGAGACAGAAAAGAGAAATTGAAGTCTAATTGTTAATTTGACTATGATTGTTTTTTAAGCTGCATAGACTTTACTTTGGACTTTGTTTAAAATATAGATGATCTCATTTCATTGCCTGAAAAAAAAGTTAATAAAATCATGTTCCTATCAAATTAAAAATAAACTTGAAGTCATAGAGATTTATTTAAGGTCATAATTTTAATTGCCTGAAAAGCTAGAATTAAGGATGTTTTTCCATGTGCTTATATTTCTTTTAATCAAGTGTTTATAGAGCATAATTCTTTGTGAAACCCAGAGTTATTTTCAGAAAAGGAGGAGAACTGCCTGGTGGTGACCTCTCCTAAATGAGCAATTCAGAGTTATCAAATCAGACAGCAAGGGACTGGAGGAACCAAGGATCACACAGGGTACAGCCATTACCTATTAGTATAACTCCACATTAATTTTAAATTGAATTTTTAAAACCTAATTGAGCAGCATTTTCAAGCTCTGTTCAGTGTGAGCAGGACATAAATTGAAACAGTATGTACCAGGAACCCTCTAATAAGCAAAGAGCACTGCTGCCTTTCTTTCCTCTCCTTTAAAATCAGTAGTAATGCCCTGACATTAAAAAGAAGAATTTAATTAAGAGATCGTGGCAGTGCATATGAACTCTGACTGGCTAATGGCTTACCAGTGTAAGGGATATGAGCTGAAATGAATGCAGGGTATTTTCTTTAGCATTCATTTTTAAGTGAGAACTCTCTTCTGTTTGAACTTTTAATCATTTTAATGATGGAAAAATATTTTAATGGATAAGCTGTACATTAAGATAAACATTGAAGATATAACTGTACAGTTGGATTCCCAAGAAACAAATCCTAATACAGAGAAATTTCAGCAGCCTTGTAAGATAAAGTGGTAGGAAATCACTGATGTAAATAGAAAATAAAATTCTGGGTTTTGTTTTTGGAGTGGAACTGTAAAGCTTGTTAAAATTCATTTTGATTAATTGCTCTGAAAGTGCATTAATATTTCATTTTAAGTAGGAGCCCAGTTCGCTTTGTTTCTCAACATGAAGTGTGCAGATGAGCTTAAGTAAGCAAGTTCTGAGCTTCGGAGTGTGAATTATTTTACGCAGTAAGCTTGGATGTGCTTCTCTGCTGCAGACTGAGTGCTTGGCATTCAGCTTTAAAGCACTGGACATACTGAATGGAGACCTTCATTTTAGAAAACTCTAATATTTATTTTTCCCTTCATGGCAAGAATGACTGCTTTATGTGGCTTACTTGTCAACTCTGCTATCACACAATTTTTAACAATACACCTTCTGCTTATTATATGCTGCTTGGTCATTTTAACAACGATGTGGCAAATTTGTGTTTAGTGTGGGGGGGTCTTGACTTTGCTTTGCTGGCTGGCTGTGGTGTGGCAATGAGAGCACATGCTGTCTGTACAAGCACAAGAGGAAGAAAGTACCATGAGGTTTGTTTATTTCGGTTACTTCAAGGCACCAGATCCAAGTTTTATATTAAGTTGTAATTCCAGAAAGTTCAAGCCTCTGGTCAAAACTGAAGGGAGAGAGAAAGCAGCTTGAAAATCCTGCTTTGGATTTCGCTTTTGCTATCGGGAGAAGCCAGCTAACCAGAGGAGGATGTGCACCTCCCGCAAAATAATTTTGCTGTAGCTTAAGCAGCACTGAAATAAAGCCTTTAACATCACCCCTCATTTGTATGGTATTGGAATTTAATAATTATTGGAATTTAATAATTTCATTGATCCCTGAAGTTCAATAAAGCCTTTCATTTGTAGGAGTCTCTGCAGGCATCAGCAAACTTCCTTAATTCTTCTTAATAGAAGGCAGATATTTGCAGAGCTAAGAAGGGAGCCAGTGCCTGCTACAGGGCAACTTGGCTGGGCTGTGGTGTATCCGGGTTTCCCAGTGCTCAGCCTCTGTTGCTTTGCCCCTGTGAACATCCCTTCAGACAGCATCCATGTGACGAGCAGGCTTTTTTCAGTTATGGGCTGGTGACTGATTTAGGGAGGAGCAATGCCAAGTACATTTTGGAAGCGTCTCATGATCCATCTTCTTTTGAAGATCTTTTTTCACTCTTTGCATCTTGCTGTACTGCCTGGCCCGGCCTTGCAGACTGAGCTTACCCCAGGGTAGCAATTCCCTGATGTTTCTGGTGTAGCAGGAAAAAGGGAAGCTGAGGGGTTGGAAATGCGTGATGTCTTCATGAAATGAGGAAGAATCATACCAATAAACCTGCTGTTGCTAAAGGTGATGGTGTGGTCTTTGTAGTGGAATACCAGCGACTGAACGAACCTGAAATCAACCAGGTTTGGTATAAATGAACATTTTAACCCAAGGCTTTCAGTGAAGCATGGAGAGGGTGCTTTGACTGCTGCAAGAAAGATGGCAGAAGCTAAAATTTATCTGTTTAAACATATTAATAGTTAAAATGATTACTTGTTCCAACGAGTTTGCAGCAGTGCTGAACTCCTGCTTAATCTACCGCAAAACTGTTTAGAGAGTGAGTAACTCACGCTAAGCTCACAGTGGGTAGATGTAAAACGAAGTGTTTGAGTATTATGAAGTATTCCTGCCTGTGACAGGAGGCTGCCTAGAACACACATGCAGCATTAACTCGTTTCCTTTTTCTCCCCTTTCTTTTTTTGCCACAGGCTTTCAGGTTATTAAATTTTGTGGCTCAGCAGTGCCTCTTCTTGTGTTAGACAAAAGTCTTGGAGTTTAAGACCTCAATGCAGTTTCTCATTCCAGGGGTTGATTAGAGCTAAAAATGTCTGTGGCGGTCACGTTTTGCTGTGTATCGAGCAGAGCAGGTGATGCAGTTACGGGGAAATGATGATGTCTTTCTGGTGACTGAGCAAAGCTGAGTGCTTGGAAATCCTGGTGCTGTATCCTGGTTGGGAAATAACAAGCAGTTAATCCATGGGAGAAAGCAAGAACACTGTTTGTTTACTTGGTGCATGTTTCAGTTTTTTTATTTGCTTGGTTGTTTTTTTTTTAATGCTAACTTTTAGTAGAGGGTCTGTTCTTTGATTAAATAAAAATTGTGCATTTAATATGAATGGGAATAAGGAAAAAGGGTCACAAAAGAGCTCAAACTGTTTCTACCTTACTGACCTCTCACCCTGCCCTGCAGCTCCAGACAGATTAAATTTTTCAGTGATTTGTGGTAGCTATGATTTTTTCTTAGAACACTTTAATTTCCTTCCTTTAAATGAGATATACATCACTCTTCTTTTAGCAGCTTCTTTCCCTCCCCTTTTTATTTCAACTAGCTTTAGGCAGATAGGTGGTGCTTAGTATAACAAAGGTACAATTTTAGAAGGTATTGAATTTGGGCAGATAAAAGGGAGCATTAAAAAGGAAACATTGGCTGGTTGCTGAAAAAGAGCTGTTGAAAACTGATGGAATCCCTCAATGCCAGGTTCATTTAAATATTTCTTACAATATCCCCAGTGTATTTCTTATAATTTCATTTAAAGCTGAATTAATTTTTTTAGGAGTACAACTGCTAGTGCTGGGCTCTCTTGTGGTTCCTGCTGTGAAGCAACATCAGCCGAGTACGTCACAGTCATGTTTTGTGGCAGTGTGAAAGCCTGATGGTGCTTTTCACCCCCAAACTTGATTCTGAAATGCTTTTGAGTACTGCTTGTCTCTTGGTGGGACCTCAGCGCTGAGCTCTTTTACCATGGAAATACAGAACGAGGAGAATGGATTTGGAGTTTTTATGTACTCTTTGCGTGATAATCCTGATAAATGTCTTTTGTATTCTTGTGAGATAACTCTGCCTTGGTTTCTCTTATTTTCAGAGAAGAAATGGGGAAGATATTCCAGTTGCTCAGACTAAAAATATTAATCACAGAAGATTTGCTGCTACCTTTAAGTTGCAAGAGGTGACAAAAACTGACCAGGATTTATACCGCTGTGTGACTCAGTCAGAGAGAGGTTCGGGAGTGTCAAATTTTGCTCAACTTATTGTTCGAGGTAAAGTTTTAATTGCTTTTGTTTTATCCCTTTAAATGCTCTTGATCATATAAAGGTAGCCCTATGAGGCTTCTGAAATTGTCATAAAATGAAAAACTGGTTTGCAAAACTTCTTGCAGTTGCATTCCATAGAATACATCTGTGTAAAAACACTGATCTTGCAATGTGTGTAACATGCCTATGCTTTTCGTTGAACTTAAAGTAAAAACTACTTAACTTTTCATCAATCTTTTTATAGGTATGAGAGAATCCACTGTAGTTAGTTAATGTTCCCTTTTAAAACCTGTTGCCTTGAGTAGACTGGTAATACAGCAAATAATAACACATTTTTCTGGTACTTGGAAGACTGATATATAAAAATATTTGTTAACTTTCACTTACCCAAGAACTGAGAGCATTGTGGAGATGTTCTATGATGCTTTCCAACCTCTGAAGTAGGAGGAAGAAAATTTAAAACTTGCTTTTTTCTACTTGAAATACTATTTTGTTGCAATTCATTTAGAAGCCTGCTGGGGTGCAACTGTAGCTTGTGTGTGGCAATGTCAGGTTGATGATTTATTTACACATTTCGTGTTCTGGGACCATGAAATCTGACTGACAAAGGATATTGTTGAATATAGGAGTTCAGTTTTTGCTTCAGACAGTCACTTGCTGTTTGCCCTGGGATAAGCTATGAAGTCTCTCCTTGCCTAACTGTGTCACCTGTAAAATTGCCCATTTCCCTCTTTGTTGTGATGAGGCTTAATGTGTTTGAAGTGGTGTACAAAACATGCCTGTGATGCTGCTGTCTGGTGCAGGGAATGTTTCGGCCAGGTAAGTGCAGGGGTCAGGCACATGCTTGACTCACTGATCTAACAATTGACTGTTTCGTCAGTTGGCACCTAGGAGTCGGCCACTGCGCCTGGAGCCAGGACAGGGAAAGCAAGTTCACCCTCAGCTTCTAGAAATAGAAGTAGCATAGGAAGTGCTCTAAGATATTTCAACAGGCTATGAAGACAGACTGAGAGAGTTGAGGCTGTTCAGCCTGGAGAAGAGAAGGCTCCAGAGAGACCTTATAGCGGCCTTCCAGTACCTGAAGGAGCCTACAGAAAGGCTGGGGAGTGATTTTTTACAAGCACAGGTAGTGATAGAACAAGGGGTAATGGCTTTAAACTGGAGGAGGGTAGATTTAGATTAGATCTTAGGAAGAAATTCATCACTGTGAGGGTGGTCAGTCACTGGAACAGGTTGCCCAGAGAAGCTGTGGATGCTCCCTCCCTGGAAGTGTTCAAGGCCAGGCTGGATGAGGCTTTGAGCAACCTGGTCTAGTGAAAGATGTCCCTGCCCATGGCAGGGGGGTTGGAACTAGATGGTTTTTAAGGTGTTTTCCAATCCAAACCATTCTATGATTCTGTGGTTTGGTATCTGGTATTTACTGGCAGAGGTCTTTTTTCTGGGAGACCAGTTGACTGAGGTCAGCTAGGATTTATGCTTATAACATCACAATCAAAATGGGCTTTGTGGACTAAATGAGGATTTACACAATATGCCAAAAGCTTTTTAAATTCTGTAGATGTAGCTTTTGTCTAGCAAAGTGCAATATGGTCTTCATCCTAATACAATAAAAGTTCTGTTAGAGCATGAAAAGAGACTTTCAGTTTTGTTGTTAGAAAAGCAGGGCAGTTGGAAGTATTTTTCCAATAAGTGAAATTTTCTGCTTGTTTTCTATCACAATACAGCAATAAAATGGTGTTTAAACCACTATTTCTCTCAAAAAATGACGTAACTATCAAACTTCATAGAACTCTTTTTCAATGCACCATGTTGTGCTACTGAGAAGCTTGGGTCATTTGATAGAGAATACCATCTTTATGACACAAAATGTAAACTTGGTATCTAGCTATATGTAACAGCTATAAAGGTTTTATATTTTAAGATTCATTTTACTTTTTGTGTGCTTTTTGCATTGGAAGCTCAAAAATTTAAAGGGATTTATATATTTTTTTAATAAAAGAAAAATAAAAGAAAAATATTAATATTCTGAAACCATTTTCGTCTATTTGACATCATGGTAGAGAACAAAGATTTATGTTTTATAGTAGGATTTATTGCTTGCTGTTATATTTGAAAAGCAATATACAGTAATATATTTTCTTGTTTGTCTGGATAACCACTAAATAAATCTTGTTAGCCAAAAAAGCATACCCTTAGGGATCAGCTACCCTGGTGTTAAAACTGTACTGAAAATTAACCATAATGACAGGTCCTATATCTCAGTGGCACTTTAAAGCTGACATCCTGCTACATAGATACAAAAGATGATAATTTTAAAGGAAATTTTTGGGCCACTGATATGAATTGCCTTTAATAAGAGCTGGCATAGTATTGCCCATTGTCAAAGATGACCCAGGGGGAAGAGTTTATTAGTGCGTTTCCTTCTAAACTGGAAGTGACAGGGCATGCTTGGGGCCTTTTTGTTGCTGTTTGTAACAAATGAAAATTTTGCTGCAGAATTCTCATGCTGAAGAGTATTGATCTGTGTGTTCTCACAGCCAGAGGAGGAGAAAAAAACGATGAAACACAATTTACTTTGTCATGGCTTTAGTATTGCTTCGAGATCATTTTGAGTAATGATAAGGTCTGTGGATTGTAGAAGGCAAACTTTATTGACAGCACTGGTTATTAGAGAGCGAGGGATGAGGAACAGGAGTTGTTGCCCAGTAACTCAAAACATGAGTGTTTAGGTACAAAGCCAAGATCCTTACATATCCTACCTCTGTGCAGATGTGTGGTACCGTAATATAGGTGTAAAGGCATCTGATACTTTTCCGATAGGCAATCCATAAGTTAGACTTAGTAATGAAAATTTCTAGTTATATAAGGTACATCATGTTGTAAGATCATTATTTCATCTTGAGCTTTAACAGAAGAATTATTCGGTGGAGTTCTAAACTTTATTATAAATGTTGTTACCTGGGAGGAAAAGCATATATTTAAAGACCTTGAAAGGGATAACTCAATTACTCTGATTAGTTTTTTTGAAGAAAAATCAGACTAGGATAGGATTTGTAATTCAATTATGACATTTTATCAAAAGTAGTTCCAGTCAATGATTTAATGTGTCACCTTTGCTTAGCTCAGTAGCTGCATTGTATTGATTTTTTTACGTGGTTTCTATGGCATTGGTGTCAATTTTGGATATAAGTAGAAGGAGCATTCCCTTTCGCCTTCCTTTTACAGGAAACTTGGTGCTGTCATTGCTGTAGTTGTCTTATCCTTCTGAATAGATCCATCTGATTAATCATCTATTTGTATTTTCCCATTTTGGCCAGTAAATTGGCAATTTCTGGAAAAAGGTAATTTCTTGAAGTCTTTCAGGGTTGTTTGCACTGGAACTTGAGGGAAATGCTGGAAGGAACAGTAGCTGTGATATGTAAGTAAGAGTGAACAAGACGACAGTAACAATTCATTTCTTTTTACTTGTTTCTTACTTGCTTTTGGAAACAAGTGTATCATGCTCTCAGTCTTTCTGCTCCTTTTACTACTTAATGTGGAACTGTAGAAATTAAGTGCCAAAAGACATCACCCATGCCCTGGCTCATGCACATACTTGCTATATACAATTATGTAGACTTTCTAAATTACATTACCAAATAGCATTGCTCTCCTCAGTCAGTAAAGGTCTTTGCCCTTTAACCAGTTGTTGTACTGTGTCATTGTTAGGAGCTCTTAAAAACTATTGGAGTATTTGTCTGAAGCTGGTAATATTTATCAGAAAAGCGACCTTGTGCATCAAGAAATGAGCTAGTTTTCATCACTGCAATTGTGATCAACTTCTTGGTTGATGTGGCATTTTAAAAGTGGCTATCAGGAGGAGATGAAACTAATGTTGCATTCTTATGTGGTTTGCTAGCAAAACTTTGTAGAACAATCCCAAATTAGTTTGTCCCTGTTTAGAATGTCTTGTGCTCAGGCAGTCCTGCAGGGACGATGAATAAAACCAACAGTTGTCTTTGGCTGAAGTGGATCAGGAAGATCCACTTGAGTGTTAAGTCTGTCTTTTTTTTTTTTTTTTTTTTTCCCCTCCCCTTTTCTTCCTTCCCCCATGAAGCAGCAGTTTGTTGCTCTGATTGTCAAAAAAAAAAAAAAAAATCCCAAGGAGACTACTCTCTAAAATGGTATGATAAGGAATTACACTTCATGTGAAGTGTTTGTATGCTTTCCTGAGTTTTGTTTTCCTTCAAAGTAGCTACATGTTGTTAACAGGCTAATTGTAGAAAACTTAATATTATGCTATTAAATACTGCAAAATCAGCAGGAAATACATTGCGTTTTATTTTGTGTAGTGGATCTTACATAGATTAGTTGGAAGAAAATGTAGGCTAGTATTAAAGACAGGGAAGAAAAATAAGGAAAAAGACTGTATGAATCAAATGTATGTTAATAATCTGTGAATAGCTCTACCATATGTCTGGTTCTAGTGATAAGTTTCTAGGTTTTATTGGAGTCATATATTATATCAAATTTTGATGTTTTCACTAGGTGAATGTAGTTTTTCTTTGTAACATAGCTTCATCCAACCCAAACAGTTCTTCTATGGTAGGATCAAGGCAAAGGGAGGTCAGCACCTTGATTTATAGTTCAAATATAGAAATGTACTGGTAAATCCAAGTTAGCAACAGAAAGCAAAAGAAAGGCAGTTTTCTTCCACATGGTTTCTTCTACTGTCTTCTGACCTAGAAATCACAAATTCTAGTAAACTGACCTCTTTGTATGGATTTATTGATACGAAAGAATTAATTTTGTTTCTAGTATTTGCTTTGACTTGACAAGCAGTCTCTCCTCTAAGTCATTTGGTTCAAGTTTTGGTGGGGTTTGTGGTGATATTCTTCTTTGTTTCCCTTACTAGACTTAGTTTGCCTTCAGGAGCAGTTTCTACTATGGAAGTATGTCTGGCACTGATATTTGTGCCTTTCTCGTCTGAAACCCCTTTAAAGATTTTATATAGGAAAATCAGTAATTTCCCTGGTCCCAAGTGATGCCAGAACACTGTGAAGATGGAGTTTGCACCTGGCAAATACTTCTCACAGAAGCATTATTTTTTTTCTCTTAAAAAAAAAAAGAAACAAAACTAAAAAACCCTGGAGTCTCTCCTTTTGGGAAAGTCATGATTTACAATTCACTTTTCAAATTTCACCAGTACTTGTTTTATCTGGAAAAAAGTTAAATCTCTGGACTTGCTACCTATGTAGCTACCAATTTACCATTTTTTCTGTCGGTTTTGGACTTAAAAATATGCCTGTCTAATGACATGGAGAGCACTAGGTGGCAGACAGAAGAAAATGCATCACGTAGTCTGAATATATACTCCTTATTTTCAAACAGGCTAACTCTATATCTACCTGTTTCACAAAATAACCTGTATCTCTGTCTTCCAGTATTAAGTTCTCCATCTGGCCAATAGTAGATGTTTTTTCTTCCCCCAACTCTGGTCATATTACTCACCATCTGTTCTGTAAGTGCTAGACAAGGTATTAGTAATACTTTGTAATGTGTTCAGAAATTCAGTCTCCAGGAGGCAGTGGTGATATTTAATAGAGCTTTGGATTGTATCTTTGAAGAGTCTTGAGCAAGGTCTTTGGGTGTGTGTTTCCCTGAACTCACTGAATTTCAGAGCAAAGGGGGAAACTGCGGAGAAAAATTCCACAGTCCAATTCATTGAAATGTGTGGGCTTTACATTGTTATCTTGGCTAAATGCCCCTTTGAACCATCACCAGACTTCTGTAGGAGTATGCAACCATGTTAGTTGCTGTGAATTGGATGAGCCATGTGGCTGCTATGCCTGGTTTGTAAGGTGTATTCCTGGAGTACAGATATTAATACTGTTATTCTTTTGGACCCTCAGCCCCCCTTCAGAACTACTTTATAGCCCAAAATTTCCCATTAGCCAAACATAATTCCTTCATGGTTGTATCCTTGTAGGAAAAGCAGATGACAATGTTTTAATGACTTTGCAGCAGTTGGAAAAATAATTAATGATTCTGAGAAGTTTTTCTAAACCTTGCTAATAAAAGACAAGGTACATTTTGGGTGTATATTTAGGTGTAAGCATTTTTCAAAAAGTCCAGGATCCAATTAACTTGATCTTTTTGTGACATCCTCTGCTTTTAATTTCTCTACCATATTAAGGTCTTTTCCTCTTCAAGCAAGTTTAACACACAAGTTTTCCTATTTCCAATCCACTGTTTTTTGCAGCAGATAAAGAGGGGCTGTCACCCTGAAGTCATATCCTGCCTCCTTTACATAAAAAGAATGAAACAGGAATATGGGAAAATACCTCAGTAAGTCTGTATGTTCGTAATTAATAGATTGAACCAGGTAGGAGTTTAGAGCTCTTTGCACATCTGCCATACCAGAAAGAGTAGCAACCTCACTTTGTCATCAGGCAACTCTTCTGTGCAAGTAACTCAGGTTATCTCCTTTGCTAAGGCAACATTTGTCTCTTGTTTACATAATTAATAGATCCATTGCCCATTTTCTTCAGAAAGCACATGAAAATTGCTTTTCCTGGACAGGCAGGAGAAAATAGTTTGACTGCAGTTTTGAAAGAAGCCAAAGAGTCTTGGATTCTCAGGAGGCAGCAGAAATGCAGATCTATGGAAGTCATCTGGTCCAACCCCACTTCTCAAGCAGAATCACGTAGAGCCACTTGCCTAGGACCATGTCCAGGTGGCTTCTGAGTATCTCCAAGGATGGAGACTCCACAACCTTCCTGTGCCAGTGCTCAACCACCTTCACAGTAAAAGTGTTTGCTGATGTTCAGAGGGAACCTCCTGTGTTTCAGTTTGTGTTCATTGCTTCTTGGCCTGTCACTGGGCACCACTGAAAAGAGCCTGGCTCAGTCTTCTTTGCACCCTCCCTTCAGGTGTTTATACACATTGACGAGGTTTCATTTCAGCCTTCTCTTCTCCAGGCTGACCAATCCCAGTTCTTTTGGCCTTTCCTCATAGTCCTGTCATCATCTTTGTGGCCCTTCATTGGACTCTCTCCAGTACGTCCATGTCTGTCTTGTACTGAGGAGCCCAGCAGTAGATCCAGCACTCAGATGTGGCACCACCAGTGCTAAATAGAGGGGAAGGATCATCTCCATTGACCTGTTAGCAATACTTTGTCTAATGCTGCCCAGGATACCATTAGTGGTTGTGATTTGGTTTGTCTGCCATCCCTACCCCGGCACAGTACTAGCTCGTATTTAACCTGATGTCCACCAGGACCCCCGGATTCTTTTCTGCCAAGCTGCTTTCCAGCTGGGTGTCTTGCAGCATATGGTGGTGCTTGTGGTTGTTCTTCCCCAGGTGCAGAGCTTTGCACTTCTCCTTGTTGAACTGCATGAGGTTACTATCAGCCCATTTTTCAAGCCTGTTGAAGTCTCTCTGAATGGCAGCATGACCCTGTGGCACATCAGCCACTCTTCCCAGTTTGGTGTTGTCTGCAAACTTCCTGAGGGTATACTCTATATCATCCAAATAATTAATGACCATGTTAAACATGAAATGCCACAATGGTTTGTAGCAGTTCGCTTACTTTTTTCCAAGGGAGGAGCAAGGTCCTCTTATTTCAAAGTCTTTTCATGCATGCATGATTTTTAAAGTTTGTGTGTTAAAAGTAAAACTTTCTATTCTTGAGAAAGATTAGTCTGCTGTATGGTATGATGGACACTGTCTATCCAGTTGTGTCGTCCTAGTGTTGTCTTAGTTTGGGTGAGAGTGTTTCTATCTACTTATAATCCTCTTGAAGGTTTTTTTAATGTGAACTGTTGCTTTGTTCTAGTTCTGTGATTTGCTTTTTAAGAAGATCTGAAACATGTAAGATAAAGCACATTTTGCTTTTATCTCAAAAGACGTGAGTTTTGTACTGCTTGATATAGTCTAAATTAATATTCTCATTAGACAAAAGCTAGCTTCTTCTGTGCTGATATGCATTGTCCTACTGTATTGCTTGAACTCTAAGGTGACTGATCTGGATCAGAGGAAAAATCAAGGTCCTGTAGCCTCTTGTTCTGCCTGTGGCTGGGCTCATTAGCTGGTATTTGGGGCAGAGTATCAGAGAAGAGCAGATGTAAAGGTGTCCGTTGCTGGCATAGGATTTTACCTTCCCGGGGTGTGTGGTTGAGGCATCTTTTAAGTAAGAGGTGGTACCCTCTCAGCTTGGACATCAGTGTCATGACTTAATTTCTCATTCATGGAGAAGATGTGTGAGCATACAGCAGAGGGACAAAGTACAGAGGCAGAGAGAGAATACTGCTCATCTTAACTTGTTTCTTCTTGAAAGTATTCTGTTTTATCTACACTTGAAGCGAAAGAGTTTTTCTCATGTTGAAAGAGATTATCAGATACTAACAAAACACAAAATTAGTGGCTACATCAGAGAAGTGACCATGCAAGGTGATTGAGATGATGTGAAGTGGGGTTTTTTTAATCTTTATTTTCGTTAGATCATCTCGTAAACAATCAAAGTCAATCCTGTTATCACTCGTAGGTAAAAATGAAAACTTACAATCTCTTGTGCCAAAGCATGGATTTATAACCTCTGTACAGTTTTGCATAACTGCTAAATATGTAAGAATCATAGTTAACTTAAAAATCGCTTATTAAAAAATATCCATGCAGGAACCAAAAAAAAAATTAATTATTAACTAATTTTGTGCAAAGGATGCTGTCTATTCATGATTTTCATTGCCTGGTGTCTGCTTTTTCGCTGACATCTGTGGTGGATGCTGATGCTGCATGGCACTTTGATTTATGAATCCAAGCAGATAGCAGTACCTGTTGTGTTTCTAGCAAGGCTTCGTTCAACCTATATGGAGAACATGTGAGAAAGCAAACCCTACAGAAGTCCTCTTATCTTCTCTCTCCTTTACTGTCTTCTCAGGGGAAAGTATCTTCCCACAGGTTCTGAGTGGAAACCAGTAGGACAAAGGAAAAAAAAAGAGGAGGAGGAAGGCCAGGGATTCTGGTAATTAGCCAGATTGATGTTTACCAGCCGTGGCTATTTTTGTTCCTTTTTGAGCATTGCTTTAGTATACTTGAAGCTGGTACATTTCTAGGCATCTGATAACTTTTAGAACTACAAATGTTTTTTCTTGTATTTCTCCTAATTATTAAGTATGACACTATTTTGTGTGCCATTAGATGTGACACTGTTTTATGTCCAGGAATGAAGATGTAGCAGGCCTGACTGGTTTTCTGAAGGTTGTCTTCTACCATATACATAAATGTTTAGACAGGAATGTGCTTTCAAAACGAACCTGCAGATTATCCCCACTTCCTGGCCCTCAGTTCCCATCAGAACAAGGGAACTACCCTTCTTTCAGAGGGAGGTAAACCAGCAAGTAAGCACATAATGCTTTCCAGATGCCAGTAGGCATTCAGTAACAGCTAAAGCTCGTCCCAGGCAAAGCTACCTGCAGTGCTCATAGAGGGGTCACTGCGTCCTCAGGATCGACAGCTTCACTCTGCAGGTCTGTTCCTGTTGTCCCACACTGCTTGGGTAGCAAGGTGTTAGGGAAACCCATCAATCGATAAAGTGGTTTTGTTTTTTTTTTCTCCCTCCACCAAGATTAACCCAGAAAAATAACTTCTGAAGTAAGGTTTGTAATCCCTATTCCTCTTATTGTGCAGAGGAGAAATGCCCATGCTGGCTCAAGAGGGAGCAGTGCAGAGATGAGAGTGGGGCTTTAAGGGATCAGTGTGTTTAGGGTTCGGGTGAAGTGTTGGTGAGAGGGCAGCTGTTGGTAGTGAGGGAGGCTTTGCTCCTCTCCTCTGTCCTCCTCCATACCCTTAGCCGCACACAATCTCCCTCCTTCTCTTGGCTCTAGGTCTGTGTTGCTTCCGTGAACTGGTTCAGCAAACGTAACGGGCATTCATCTGCTCTCTCTCAGCCTGGCTGGGACACCTCTGCCTTCCTGGGGGGTGCAGTCAGCTCACCAAAGCTGGCCCAAGGGCCTGGAGCCCAGAGTGGGGCAGGAAAAGGGCCCTCCCCTGCTCACCGTGCCATGGGCTGCTACTTGTTCTTGTCAGGTCTTGTGGAGACCTCACTGTGATTTGGAAGTAAAATAAATACAGCTGTAAGATAATCAAAATCAATGGAAGCCTATAATGGGAAGTGGTGACCTCGGATGAACTTGGCCACGCAGCTCACAATTGCAGAGGGGTCAGTTCTGTGCCAGCAGGCTTAGTGGTGGCTTTAGGTAATGTTCCTCTGTGGCAGACCAAGTATTATCAGCCCCCTTACAGGCAGTGTAAGCTGGGTATCACCTGCTCTGCCTAATCCAACAAAGTTGAGATATGATGCAGCTTCATTCAGCCCTGTTCAGAATTGTGTTGCCAGTGATACCACAGATACAGTATTAATGACTGATTGTGTGAGCATGGTCTTGCCATTTAGATGTTGTCCTATACCTCTGTCATTTTCTCATGTGCCTCCTTATTGCTAAAGTACATAGGTGAATTCGAACAGCAAATAAAGCATTTGGGAAATTAAAATGTAATCACTCTGAACAGTGGGTTTCCTGTTTGCCTTTAAACTTGATGGGAGGCAGTACAAAGGAAAGAAAGAGGCGAGGAAAAAGCTCTCGGCAGGTGTCATTTCAGAGGGGAAATACAGGGGTTTCTTTTGTTTCTTATATCTGCATTTTATCCAGGTACATTGACATGAAGATAATTTGCAGTAACTTGATTTTTCTCATCTTAATTAGAGATGTCTCCAGACTGCCCCACCATGTCAGCGCTGTATTTCACTTGGGTAATTTCCCTTACGGTGTCTGGTCTGTCTCTACGTTTATTTAAATCAGCTGTTTCATTTGAATACTGCAGCCCAGGATGGTCTGTCTCAGTTTAAATGCCATTGAAATTAGCGGGGAGGTTAAGGAAATATTTACTTAAGGGTAGACAAAGTTCCCTTGCCTGCCATCATTTTCCAGTTTGGGGGAGGGAAAAACCCCTCTAGATTTGACATCTCTGTGTATTGTGCAGGGTTGTTAAAAAGTGTACCGATGAGTAGATGCATGGTAATGATGAAAAGGAGTGCATTTGGAATTCAACATAGATGGCAGAAAATGCAGGATGTCAGAGAAGCCATATATTAAAGGGAATTTGAATTGGAAACTGAATCCCAACCTGCCACTGGGGGCATTTTGATCATTTTGATTTATTAAACTTTTATAACAGCATTCAGATGAAGCTGAATTAAAACACTTAGTCTTGGGTGGTTTATGGCACACAAGTCATCATGCGAGTGAAGCCTTGCCATGATCAATGTAGAGTTAATCTAAGTTCCTTTTTGAATGCAGGTGCACCTGTGTGCTTTAGTATGTATTTAAAAATCTAATAGTGTTCTAATACTGAATCACTTAACAAAAATACAAAGTGAAGCCACCCCTGACATTAATTTTCAGCTGCATTTGAGTGAATCTTGATATTAAATTGTAGATGAACTGCGGGAACACAAACTGCATATATATTCCTATACCAAGTTGATATATTGAAAAATATACATCTGGTATAAAATAGCTAGCTATGGAAATATAGCAATATTTCCTTCAAAATGGGTCGTATTCCTAAAGGCATAAGACATCTGCATTGTAGTACCGTCCTGACCATCTCCTGGCTTCAGCAGCCATACATAGTCTTACTGAGCACTGTCTCTGCAATAAAAAGAAATCAATTACTATTAGAGTGGCACTGCAGGTTAAAGGCATTACAGGTTCACACTCAGTTTTGCAGCAGAGAGATGATACTTAGCTGCAAATGGGGAATGATGCAAAAGATGGATGAGACAGAGTTCAAGGAGCAGTAATGTGAGGGTCCAGCACCATCATTCCAAGATGTCTTCGAGACATGATGGATGGTTCAGTGGCAAAAAGCAATAATACCAGATGATGAGAGATTCATCTCCAGATCTTGAGCCCACTGCATGCTGTCTACCTGTTGGTGTTCTAGTGGCATAATGATTCCTGATGTGTTATGAAGAGCTAAATTACTGTACTTAAGCAACTAAACTGGTATGTTGAATTTAGTAACCCAGATTTTTTGGCAGCTGCTAGGAAAGCAAGTAGCATATCAAACGCTCCTGCACATTGTAAATTTAATTACCTTGTTTTTATGCATAGTACTTGTTGACAGGATCTTGTAAGCTATGCTAATATGGTAGGTAATTTGTTACCTCCAGAAATCGCTTTCCATGTGCCTTCTGATCATTATCATGAAACATGATAAATGATCTAGCCCATGAGGTGTGAATGAAAATGAAATGGATAATTGGATTCTATGTCTAAATTGTGGCTGGAATAGTTGTTGCAATTATAATGGAATTTATTTCATAAAAATATGGTTTGCAATTAACTAGTGACCTTTAATCATCTTGGTTGGGGAGTTATTTGAGGATAATTTTAAAGAGATTACAAAAAGTTTACTCAGAATAGTACAGATAGAAGGGGTTTTTTTCTTTCTAAAGAATTTTAAATATTTGTCTGTTTAATAATTCATATTGCAGGATTATCCTGCAGTGTTAACTGCTGTGAGGTAGTATATTTGTAGAATTATACAGAAAATAGCGAGAAACATATCTGCCTCTCCTGAAGAAGAGGAAAGCTTAGCTACATGCAGAAAGGAAGATTTCTTCCTGCTGAGATGCAGCGTTGAATTTGGATGTGCTAGTTTGCTAGAGAGCTTGTCATTGAGACTGATGTGGAACTGCAAAAAGGCATGTCTTGGAGAAGATTTAAGGAGTATTATGAGGAAAAATAATGTGTTTCTCTCCCCTATTCCCCAGTTATGTGCATGTTGCTAATGGCAGAGTTTGTGTCCTACCTCCTCAAAGAGGAAGGATGACACTGTTTTGTTGGGACTGAAGTTTGAATTTTCAGCTTTTTCCTAAACTTTGTGTGAGATTTTTTTTTTTTTAACTGTGTCCAGGATCTCATCTGTAACGTTTCATGTAGTTATTGTGTCCCTTTTTCTTAGCCATTTAACTTTTTAAACTTGTAGCGTATCTTGTACTGCCAAACCTTTTGAATTTACCATGCTCCTTGATATCTGAACATCCTAATAAGTGCAAGTTTTCACTTTCTGGATTCTTTACTAGCAAATGAAAGAGAAAATTTCCACTTGAGAGTTTGTGACCTAAACAGAGACAAATCTCAGTGAACAGTGTTAGAAAAAAGTGAGAGTACCTTCTTAGGAATCAAAGTTGCCTATAATAGACCTATATTAGAAACTTGAGAGCCTAACAAAAACGATTAAGAGAGATGGTAGGGAAAAATCTCTCAACAGTAAACTTACATTTATTACCTTTATCTTCCAAGAAAGGAGAATTTAAGTAAAAAATATGTTCTTAACCAATGTGATCTGAAAGGATTAGACATTGCATGGTATTGATTCAAGGCTTATAAAGTAGGGAGGAGTTCTAGTATTATTAAGGATGATAGTCCTAACTTTGTGTGAATTACTTAATTAAAATAAATAAATAACATAAAAATACTTTGCTCAATTTAGAGTTTTTGTTTAGATTTTTACCCAAATAAATGGATTACAAGTTAACTGAATTTAAGCCTTATTTGAAATTGACAAGCATTTTATAAAATAATTTCTGTAACCTCGTGGAATGTTTTATTTAATTTTTGGAGTATTTATATTAGCTTTTTGCTCCTTGTGTCTGTTTTGTGGTCGATCCCATAAGCCATGTGGAAACTCTACCTGTTTGTGGACACAAGGAAGAATGCTGCAAAGTGTCAATGCCATATATGTTTTTTTTGTGAAGCTGTCTGTAGAAAATCACCTCAGGAAAATCTCATTTCCTGAGAAAATTTAAATTAGTGGATTATATTGAATATCTGATCTATTTCACTATCTAATAAGGATTAAATCTAAAAAAAAACCCATCAAAAAACAACTTTGTGTTGTTTGTTTTTAACCTGAAGTTGCATTTCACAGTTTATGTGAAAATCTGAATTTTATTCTTACATTGACATACTCATGGTAACATAAGTTGTATTTTTTAACTACTAGAGATGTAAAGGCTACTGCTTTTGAAGGGAGATATGAGTAAAGCAAATGCTTTTCTTTGGCTTAAAAATTGAGATTGTAGTCTCATGATTTTTAATGCCTGCTTTGAACTTTACTCTGACTTTGAAATGTGTTGACAGCACTTGAAAATGTTTTGACTAATGATTTTTTCTTTGACTTTCCACTTCTCTTGGACTGGATGACTTGCATGTTCTAGTGAAAAGATACACTCAGTGTGATCAAGCTTGTGATCTGTGGGTTGCATCACCAGCCACGGGAGTATTTTCCCCTTCCCTTTACTGGAGATACAAAGGAGCAGCTGTCTGGCAGTTATGAAGCGCTGTTTCATGTTGTCAGCCAGATACTTCCAGGGTACAGTTGGATGTTGGGGTTTGCTTTTATTAATATGTAGGACTGTGGCACAATTTTTCCTTTGGACATATGCAGTTTAGCACTTGGTCAGTGTAGTGGTTTGATGAGAAGACATCTCTCATGGTTCTGTGGTTGAAGGCTTGGGTCATCTTGCAATGTAGAGTTTTCCCCTTGAAAGCTAGCCAAGAACATCCTCTGGCATATCTGTGTCTTTTGGTCCCTTTCTAGTCTTGTCTGCCCCTGCCCCAGGGCAAAGGGAAAGGCGTGAGTTCAGAATATAGGGAGAAGAAAACCAGCATCTCTGCGTATCACCCTCCCATGCCTTCCTCAAACCAACTTCTGATCTCTGTGATGTCTGAAGACAAAAGAGTGAAGGAAGCCAGCACAATTTTTCCAAGTATAATAATGACTGAAGCAACAAATCCTGCTTAGCTCTTGAACAAATTCAAGCAGCTTGAGTGAAATCAGTGGAGCTCAGCATTGTGATGGTAGATAAGCTAGTCCTCGTCTGTGACGTCTGTGATGTTTTTCTCCATTGTGCTTTTACTTAGGTGAAACATGGCATGTGTTCCAAGAAGCAGGTAAAGTAGACAACTGTGGGGAAAAGAATTTGCTGCAAACTTGCTATCAGTATTTCTGCAAAGATATTTTTCTTCCAGTTCTTCCAGGAGCAGCTTTAGCCTGTTGCTTGAAGCAAGAGACTCAAACCTTACTCCTGTGATGACTCTCTCAGCTCGTTGACTCTTGCCCCCAAAGTCCCACTTGTCATCCTCTCAAAACAGGCGATTTGACCTATACTTCCACCCAGGAAATACAACCGAATTAGCTTTGCTAACAGTTTTTGGTTGGCATCCCATTAATGCAGCATCAAGAGTATGTGCCTCTCCTCTCAGTTCTGCAGGGGAGGGACTCGTCTCGCCAGGTTTCTGATGCCTCTTGACTCCTTGCATTGGCTGTTCTTCAGCAAGTTAAGAAAGTGATGTGACGCACACTCGCAAGTTGCCATTAATACCCTTCTCTACTAGTTCTCACAAGTATGTCGTGCTGCAGTCCTTACTTTTCCCACTGCCCTCTCTCTGTATTTTTTTCAGTTTCGCATCAATAGATGCACTGCTGGACTTTCCACAATGTGCTTTAACTTAGCCATGCTACTTTTTTCAGTGGAGCAGAGAAAAAGCTGTCAGGTTGAATGCAGCAATAAATGACAATGAGGTAATTGAAAGGTCGTTAAAAAGTCTATTTTACTAGAAAGAGTAACTACTTTTCCAAAAGGATTTCAAAAGGCAATATAATTGGACACTGCAAGAAAAAGATTGGAGTGTGCCAACTTTATGGATGGCTGCAGACACATTTAAGATATATTTTGAGTTTAGTCTTGAAGAATTTTGTTCTTTCCTGAGATTTGTCTTTATTCTATGTAAGAACCTGCTTCCACCTTTTCATTTTTTCTTTTTACTACTTAAGTTATTTAACTTCAGCTATTTCTTAATACTGTTTCAGGAATCTGTTTGACCTTCCTCTTGTATTTTTCATTCAGCATGGCTGCCTAAAGAAATATTTCATGAGTTTTATTTTTCCTGGTAACACCTCCAGTGCTTGACCTCTAAGTGTGTGGACTTTGCAACAGAAAGAATTGTGTCCCAGTGATGTTTCTTTTCCCTCCAAATTACCCTTATCAGAGACATTTTCACAATTAGAAATAAAGTGATCCTCATGTTTTAATTCCAGTTGTTCCAGGAGCAGGTTTAGCCTATTCTTTGAATAACATAAAAGGTTAAAGAATTGACTGAGAGAACACAGGTTAGCTTTTTATTCAGGCCAAGTCATGTGGCTGTTTCAAGGAGTCCACCAAGCAACTTTATGGAGGTGCAGGCAGATAAGGGTGGTTTAATTAATATTTTGCTTTGACCAAATTTTGTTCCCCTTTATTTAAAAACAAAATTAACCCCAAAATAGAAATGTAACGGTATGTCAGTGCTTCCAGGCTGGTACAAAGAATTTGTTAAAAATGTATACTGAAAGAAGGAGAATTTTCTTGCTTTTAAACTGAGCATTTTGTATAGCTCCTATTACTTACATTTAAAAAGGGGTCGGGGGAGAGGTGGAATTGTGTGCCAAGTGGTACATGGTACGTGCAAACTGTTACCTTTTTAAGGAGACTGTCACTCAAGATATTTGCACCATTAGAACTTCTAATGAATAAGACAAACTATATTTCAGCAAGAAGACAGCCTTCTGGCCAACTGACTAAGCAGATGCCAAGTGGAAGCAAATCCAAACTAAGTTGAGCTCTCAGGCAATTAACAGAAATTAATGGACCAGGTATCTACAGTCTGTTTCCTGCGGTTGTCCTTGCACTTCCTCAACTTCCAGCTCTGCTGACATTCAGGGGTTTCCTTATTGAAGTTTGCTGGGTTTTATCACTTGCTTGGCAGAGCTCAGGGGTTTTCTGTGGGAGATTAAAAATTCCACAGGATTCTGTAATTTTAAGTGATTGAGGGGGAATCATTGAAGTGATCCTCTGATGGCAAGAATCCTCTTTTGACTCACAGCATTGGTGTCCAGAGGAGGCCTTCCAGAGGGACTTGTGCTCAGTAAAGAGCTGAAGCCTTTCAGTCACCCTTTGGTCTGATTTTAACTTGATTTCTGAAAGATGCATCTCCGTACTGCCATAATTAATGAAGCTTCTTAATCTGTGAAGGAATTTTTTGCATACTCTGGTTTTGACTGATGCTGTGCCTCATGAACAGGTTCATACACCAGTTATTTATTTGTTTGTTTATTTTTTGGACCCTTCTTGAAATATATATGTGCCATAAGCAAGGGCTACATATGTGCATCAGTGTCTGATATTGCAGCAGATGCACCAAAAGGCATGGTCCTACTTTTCTTTTCCCTCTCCCACTCTCAGTGATGTGCTATTCCTGCTGCTTTTCCGCCAGAACTGTACTTGTCTCTCTCTGCAGTGAGCTGACTAACAAAAACCAGACATTGTAGGAAGAAGTGGGTGTTTTCATGTCAGAATAGTTTTCTAACAATACAACCTCTGGTCTGGAAAAGATGGAAAGACCAGGGAAGAGGTGGTAAGTAGTTCACTCTCCACGACGATGTGGTCATTTTAGGTTGGCTTAGCTGTAATGTGAAACTGCATCCTCAGTCTGCTTTGCAAGTGGATTACACTATACTGCAAAAATCTTTGTGCCTACAGGGAAATGTGGTGTGGAATGATTCCCGAGATAAGCACCACTGTCTTGGGGTTTGTTTTTTGTGGGTGTTTTTTTGTTTGTTTTTGTTGGCGGGTAGTTGTTTTTTTTTCTGTATCAGCTTCCTTGTATGAATACGACGCCCTTAGAGGATTTGGTACAACAGATGGGGACTGACAGGAGGTACTAGTATGTTCTCTCAAGCCTACATTATCTTGTCATAGTAAAGGAGATAACCACATGCCAGAATGATGGGCCTTAATGTAATAACCCTGAATAGAAAAAACCTTTAGTAAACCTCATCTTTGGATTGTTAAGAAAAAGAACAGTTGGACTTGGTAAAGAAGAGGAGGGAATCTACTTGGGCATGGGGGGCTGGGAAAGGAAATAGAAAGGAAAATAAAGGTTAAGGAGAGTAAGTAAAATGTCTCTCTTAAACTGAATGTCAAGTTCAAAATGCTAATCAGGACATTTAAATACATAAATAGTGTTAACACTTGGAGTGGCTTTTCCACAATATCTCAGTGAGGGAAGCTAGTATGATTTGTATAGGTATAATTAAAGTGTGGAAAACCAAACATATCTATGTAGTTGTTATACCAATAGCAGTAAATGAATAGTAAGATAGACAGCTATGCATGTGTCACTGCACTGCTATAAAGTGTATTTGAAATTTTCACCCATAACAAACACTCTGAAAGAAGAAAGTGAGGAAAAATGCACTCTTGTCAAATGATTTGTTGAATCTAAATTAAAAATATTCTTCTGCTGAAGAAAAAAAAGTTACTGGTTATGATATTCGAAGTAATTCAGATTGCTCAAAAGACATTTAAAAGGAGGGAGGCAACCAGAAAGCACTGTTAAGGTGTTCATAATTCAGAGAAGAAGAGAGAAGGCAACACAAAGGCAAAAGTAATATATTGAAGATCAAAGGATTATGAACATGGATGAGGAAAGTGCCACTGAAGACATTTAGGTGGAATTACAGGTAAGGGGTTTCTTTTTGTAGTCATTTAATATAAGGTGTAAATGACATAGGGCATGAACAGAAACACTTATTTAATAACTTGAGAAAAATTAGACAACATATCAAAAGGAAAATATCTAGGTTGCTTTAGTGTTTTCAAAGGGTGCTTTGAGCTTCAGCAATGTTACTGGCCCCGTTCCATTACCCATTTTTTCTTTTATGTGTTGTAGAGAAAGAAATGATAAATAATTCAGGCCAAGGAAAGTATAAACACCACAGGGTTAGAATACTTAGCAGTGGGGGAACTGTTTATACTTACTGTGAAACAAAGGCAGACAGCAGGGCAAAACATTTTGCCTTGGCAGGAGAAGCTGTGTAGACAAGTGGTAATTTTATCTTCCTTTAAGGTATTTAACAATTGTAAGCCCCAGTAAAACTCATGGATTGGCCTGCAGTGAGAAGAAGAGTTAAAGGAGTTCAAGCAAGATATTTTACTTGCTGACTTTGTTTACCGTTGCTGTTTATTTTCCCTCACACATTAAAGGGATGATGGGATGGAAGAAAGTTTTTCATAAGGTGATATGTACATGAGATGACTTACTGCAGGCATGACATAATTATGCACTTCTTACTAAATTTGTATTATGTTAACCATTCAGGGATGTAAATCAACAGAAAATTAATCTCTCTTTTCATTTAGTTAGCTTACATGGCTTTAGCTCTGCAAAGTAGCTGTGGTTTTCTAACCAAGAGCTTTCCATTCAAGCAACAGAAAAAAATGAAACTTCATCATTTATAATAAAATGGGAAGGAAATGTGGCTGTGCAGCCATGAATCATTCACTCCCTGAAAGAAGAGGGGACTTGGAGCATTTATAGTTTTATGCAGAGGGCACTCACCTAGAATGGATTGAAGCCCTTGTTTATCTCTTTGTGCAACATTCAATCAATAACTTGACCACTGCTGTTTTTTCCCTCTGCATTGAGTTGATATGGTGATAGCGACTTAAGAAAACACTGCTACTCAGCCAAAAATCTACTTAGTTTAGTAGCTTAGGGGAATATAAAAGAATGGGAAAGGCACACAGTGATACTCTGCCTCCATACATCATCGTAGCATGTAGCAGTCTACAGTTTAAGATTTATCAAACCAGAGACTATATCAACATATTTGTGTGTAATGTCCGCAATGAACCGTCTATGAATTTGTCAAATAATTTTTGAACTTGTGGGGTTTTTTTGCCTGTCATCCTGCAGCAATGAATTCCCACAGTTAACTGGAGTTAGAGAAGAAAGTCCTTCCCTGTGAAGCTGCAGGTTACAGTTTTTAAAAAATTGTTAGGCACCATCATTTTTTTTGCTGCAAGAAGTAGCAGAAGTCATTGCATATTAATCTTTTTCATGCCACTTGTCATTTCATAAACATCTAGCATGTATTCCTTCAATCACCATTCTTTCATGTTGAGTAATCCAGACTTCGTTGATATCTCCCCATATGGAAGTTGTCCTAGGTCTGTAATAACTTCTCTTTGGCCTTTTCTATGTCTTGTCTACTAGCTCACTAGCAGGGTATAGGAAGACCAGATATGTATCTTTTATTTTAGATGAAAGTACATTATAATTTTACACAGTGGCACAAGATACTATGCTTTCTTTTGCGTTCTGTTCCTAATAGTCACTGGTATCTTATCTAGCTTTTTGCCTGAATTGAGTTGATATGGTCATTAAATTCCTCACAGAGATATTATTCCTGTCTGATCATACTGATTTAGAGTCCATAAGGGATTCCCCCCCTCACATGCACTGCTTTGTCAGCTTTGACTTTTATTTCTTAATTCTTTAGTATCTTAAGGAAAACAAGATAAGCTGGATGCATCTATTCACAAGTACTGCCACCACAAACAAAAATATTTCTGCACAAGCAAGATCTACAACTATAAACCCATATTTTCTTCCTGACCTTCTATTAGACATGACTTAATGAATGTGTGGCAAAAAATGGTTTGGTTTAACAGGACGGATGTAGAGGCTCTTCTGAGAATCCCTGGACCTGTAGGTTAAGGCTCTGTCCTGAGAAATGGGAAGTCTTTGCCCCAATCCTAGCTGCAGTTCAGTCAGACAAGAGGAATGGATGTGGAATGTTGTTATGCTGAGGGACTGAAGAAGCCGCTTCTCTACAGACACAATAATGATCTGCGTTCTGAATGCCCCATGTTATTATCTAGTGCCTCACATGCAACTAGGCTGGAAACTCAAAGCCTGTTGTTTTGGAAATGCGAATGTAAATGTTTTTTATTGCATCTATTTGCTGTATTATTATTTTTTTTCATCTTAACCCTCTCAACTTTTACTGAGTGTTTTGCTCCACAACCCCTCCCCCCACACCTCTCCTCCCTTACAAAAAACCTACCCCGACCTCAGCCTATCTAGTCCATTTCATTTCCAAGGAGGAGTACTTTTTTATGTGGAGTTATTCTGTTTTCAATTTCTAAGCCTCTGCACTTAGGAAGGTATAAAATATATGTGTGTGAGATTGGTTTGTGGTAGCTTTATATTCTTGGCTGTAACCAAAGTTAACTATAAAATAGGTTTCCTGCACTTGTGTGGCCCTGAGAAAGGGATTATTTGAGGGCTGGAGTAAAAAACAGAAGTGGCTTTGTGCTCAAGGTCACCTAGCCCCTGAATTTCCACTGGCTGGATGTGGGTACTGAGAAGAAGGATTTGCACCCTGAGATCGTGCCTCAGAAGTGGGAAAGAGGCTGGGCCAGCATGTCGGTGGGGAGAGCTTAGAGATACACATCTAGCTGATTGCTGACTTTTAACTTCAGTGGCCAAACCATTTAATTTCTTAAAGTAAGAGGGAAGTGAATTTTGGAAGGAAAAGCTATTTTAAATAAAAAGGGCAAGGTTTAGGGGATTTATTTTTTTTTAATGTTAAAATGCTGTATTGTGGCTTGTTATATTTAGAAAAAAGTTATGTGCTCCTATTCTGAATGTTTCTGTAGACCCAGCTTGCCTTTTCCAGAACAGGGTGGGAAGGTGGGTGAATAACAGGCAGAAGCTTTCTTGAAAGCAGGCGAGATAATTACTTAGATCCAGAGGTAGAAGCCTAGACAAAGTTCAGTGGGCAACTTCACCAGTCCTCTAACGGAGTTGACAGAACTGCTTTTCTTTTTTTCCCTGAAACCACATTTATCAGAATGGTAACAAGACCCATGAGAGAGGTTTCCTGCTGCTTGCAGTTACTTAAAAACAAACAAACAAACAAAATCCTTCAAAGAACACTCACACATCAAAAGTTTGAGGCAGGACTTTCGGATCTGGCAGGAACAGTCATGACTTTCCTTGTCTTCATGTGAAAAGCAGTATTTAAAATTCCTGAAAAAGTGCTACTAACTTTGTGTACTGGGGCAAACAGAGCTTGCTGATAAAATTATGCAGCATTTTTTCCCCATGGTTAAATGCTTTTGTTACCAATACTTACGTAAAATGTAAGGACTTCTTTAAGGTACTGTTCCTGTTTGTTTAACTGGTAATATGGTAGCATCTGATTTATTTTTATCTCCAGCTACTATCTGTAATGGGCTCTTAGCAGTTTGGTTCAACATGCAGAACCAGCAAACACAGTCTTAGACAAAATGCCCGTATACACAGGCAATCTTAATTTAATAAATAACATAGTTTACTTGTGTAATCTTAGAAGGTAGCAATCTCCATAATGGTGTATATTATTATAAACTCTATTTTTAGCAGTGGATCTCGTATTTGGAGAGGAAAGCTGTACTGTCCAATTTCTGCCCTAGTAATTTCTTCTCTGCTCATTATTTCTGTAGCATTGTTGATTTTGTTTGCCTTTCTTATGTGAATACACAAGGCTAGTTATTGATCTTTCCAAGTGCTAGCTCAGCCTGAAGAAATGGTGATTAGCATCATATTCAAGAGCTAAAACATGCAGTACTAGAATAAAAAGCTGTATGTGCTGAGGTTCACTCATCAAAAAATTAATAAGGTAATTTAGAGTGGTTAAAATAAGATAGCAAAAAAGAATGACATTTTGCTTTTAATTTGACTATGATAGAAGCATATTTTATTTTGGATATTAAAACTGTGATGAGGTGGGAATCAGCTTAGTTGCCTGAATTAGGGCAGTGTGTAAAAAAATTATCATTTATCTTGCCCCATATTCGATATCCATGTCTTCAGTTTAGCCATTCAGTATCAACATTCCTGAATTTAAATAGAGGGAGATTAACAGAATGCAGGAGCACAACAAGGGACAATCACAACTATACAAACCAAGGAACCAACTAAATCAGGATTCTTAAGCAGTGACCAGAGGAGGAAAGAGCTTAATAAGCATACATGACATTTCCCCTGATACCCTCTCAGCATCTAAATCCTTTCAGCAATGGTGCTGAGCCTGGTGGTTGTCTCATTAGTAAGGTTTGCCCACAGTACCATTTGGCTGTGTCTTCTTTTTTCAGCATGAAGATCCCTTCCTTTTTAATTTGTTTTTGAGCCTGCCTTCTGCTACCTTCACTTGATGACCTGTATTAGCTGTATGGGAAAAAGCAAAGATAATTGAATCCTACCATCTTTCTGGAGTGTGATTTTTGCAGAGTTCTGTCACAGTATTACCCCTACATCATCTCTTTTCCAACATGAAGATCCCTGTCCTACTCAGCTGTTTCTCATAGCAGAGATGTTCCCTGATTTCAATCACTGATGTTGCCCTTTACTGAAACCTAGTCATAAATAGGCAGATATCTTGACATAAACAGGCAGATCTGGAGCGTTGTTCAGGATGGTACTTAATAACAGTTCTGCCCCATCCTCCCACCCAGACTGGATTTCAAAGTCAGGCTTCCCCAGTGCTCCACCATCATGTTGTCCAATTTTTCTGAGGGAACATTTCTACAAACTTGAGTGCAAGAGCTTCTGCCTCTCAGCTGAGTGGTATAGATATGGTATGTAACTCATATTTTACAGTACAATTAACGCTTAATTGCTAATGAGTGAACATTGGGCACTGTGGATTAGTTGTGCTGTAGACCTACAGACACTTGAGCTGGCTTTTATTGATCCAGTTAGGTTAAAATTGAATGGGTCTATTTCTCGTGAGACCAGAAAGACAATTGGTGACTTTCTAGTCAGATTCTTCCTCGTGTAAGCAGTCGCACTAATCACATAAATACTGCTACAGAAAAGCAAATATTTGGGTCAGTAGAAAAAAGATGCAAAATTTAGACTCTATTACTGTACTCAAAGAGTTGCTATTCCAAAGTAAATGATTGGTAGTTTTTTGTTATACTTATACTTTGAATCTTTGTTGCAACAAAACAAAGATAATAGGATATTATCAATAATTATAAAGCTTCTAAGCACTATTCCTCAGACCATTTTTATAAACCAAATCATCTAACGCACATACTCATTTTTGTATATGCTTTTATGTCCTGTAGTGAATTTGGGATTCAATACACTGAGTGTCAATTTAATTACAAGGACACCCTCTTTATAGCAACACTGTCATAGTTGACAATATATATATTTTCAAACGCTTTAAAAGAACAGCCCCACCTGAAAAGCAGATTATGAAAATATCCCGATAAAACCAGTCTAAATACTTTTTAGGTTAAAAAGCTACCCTGTTTTCTGTTAATGTAGTGTGCTGCTTTCTCTTTCAAAGGCAAATATTCTCATTCCCCATTTTTGTTGCACCAGATAAAGTCCTTAAACCAACTTGGCCTCTCAGGAGTGAGGCTGTTCTCAAGGTATAAATTAAATGGTCACTCCTCGCCGTTGACTCTATAAGAATTTCATCACCAGCCTCAGTTTTTCATTTCTACTTCACAACACTGCTTTATCAAAACTTTTAATAAATCATTATATGCTGTTCATTCCTTTAAAGAAACATAAGAAACATATATCATAATCTGTTTCCTATTAGCATGCAGCAGTGGTGAGGACTTTTGTTCTTGTTTGTTTTTTTTAGAAACCTCTTCCAGGCTTTTCATCACAGTCAAAATCCATTTGGCAATGAGAAGGTGGACAGTTGCTTTGTTACCTCTTCCCTTAATTTCATAGGTATTTCTTACCATCTGTCTAGGTGCTATGGCAAGAATGTAGGTTCCTTTTGGCTACCCAAATTCCCCCCACCTCTTTCTGACGGTGGCTTTCATGGTAAAGCTAGGCAGATGTAATGGCCAGCACCTGCTGAAAAGGCAATCTCAGTCCTTGCCCTCCCTTTTCCTTTCTCTCAAGCACCTGGACTTGTGCTCCTGATTCTGTGGTGACCCTGGCTCTTGTGTGAAGCCACTGGGAGCTGCTTCAGGGACCCAGGAAAGCAGCAAACCTCCATGTGCACCCCCCACAAGATCAGTTTTAAGCCTAAACTGCCTTGGTGTGGAGTAGGTGAGTGGCACTGCAAGCACCACTGATGGTGGGAAGTGGAAGAGCAGGGTTGATCTTTCAGGTAGGCGTCAGATGATGTGCAATTCAAATCTGTGATGTAAAACTGTGGGGTAAAAGTTAACCAAGTGAGTTTCCATTTTGGTATCTGTTCGTTCATTGCATAGATCGAGGGAAGTGTCTCAGTGCCTCCTAAAATTAGCCCCCTTCTCTGTCATTCCAGTGGGTTGCCTTCTGGCATTTTTGGCAAGAAATATTTGGGCGTACTGTAATAAGAAATGTGAAGACATTGCTGGTGGGAACATCTAAATGTGTCTTGGAAAAGGTTATGAATAGAAATAGAGAGATTTGAGCAAGGAAAGAGTCCCTCAAAAACAAGTTTGCTCAGAAGTGATAGTTTCTGTCATTTTTCCCCACAGACTTGAATAGTCTGAGCACACACAAAATCTCTAGATAATCATTAATGTGTAACCCATATACTGTATTGTATCCATTTATCCTTTGATGATAGTACTGAAGTGCTGACAGAAAGCTTTTAACTTCAATGAAATGGGATATCCAAGGAAGAAATTCGGAGAAGGGAAATATTATTTATCCTGTTCTACAGGCTTTCCTGGATGCTCTGCGAGTCTGAAGGGGAAGGTTTTAAGTTCATCTCTGCCCCTTGCCCATTTGTAGGGTCTTGCCTCAATAATATGGTGCATGAGATGCTTTCCTTCCTTCCTTCTCCCACCTTCATGCATCGAGGTCCGTGGTTTGGGTTGATGCTTACAGTAAAATCAGTCTCTAAAGTGCATAGCTTCCTTCATTTGATAGATCAAATAACCAGAAGCAGCAAGACACAGGAGGAGGAATTGGAGCTGCCTAGGTGGGCCCCAGGGTGCTGCTGGGCAGGTAAAGTTGAAGGAGAACAGTGCAAGGTGGTGTGATAGGAATAGCCTCAAGCAAGTGATTCGGCATGTAGCCTTGCAGGCGCTTGGGTGTCGTACTTAGAAACCTGCACAGGTACCACGGTGAACAGTTCTGGGAATGCTGATGGTATCTCACGTGCTAGGTGAGCTCAGCAGTATTGCAGGAAATGGGGAGAGCTGGGAAGGTGAGATGTCCGTTACTCACCTCTTACGTGCTTGAAGTTTCGGTAATTACTATTGAATAAAACTGTAAATGCTTAGAAACCAAAGCCAATATGACAGATATTCCTCTCAGCTGCAGGTACTTTATATTTCGTTTTCCTTCTGGTACAGCAATGTGTACAGCTCATTGCACTTAAAGGCCATAATACAGTTTTGAATTCTGCCTGGCCATGATACTGTCTCAGCAGCATGTGAAGAATTTTCCTCTGTCATTTGAAAGGCATGCAGAAAAGCTGTTGATAAAAATTTGGATTAGCACTGTCTGGATATAATGTGACTTACAAAGTGAGATATACAGGAGTCTTCAAGGACAGGCAAACCTTGTTGGGAGGGTCAAGCAGTATGAAAGCTCCACCTTACCTGAGAAGTACAGCTGGGCTGCAGGAAGGTAATTCCAGGTTGCTATTGATAGCCTCATGCATGTAGGGTAGATGGCTCTCACTGAAATCCACGGGTGCTGGCTGGGTGGGTTTTTAGCTTTCAAGTTCTGTAGAGATGCAGAGCTAGTAAGGCGTAAATCTGTGAGAGGTTGGGTTTTTTTTTTTTATTTTGGTCACTGAATTCTACTGAAATGCTCTAGTTTTGTTGCAAGGTGTTTTAAGTATTTGAATTTGATTATAAATATGTTAATGTAACATTTTTCCAGCTGAAAGTTTCTGCACTTCATTTGTTTAGGCAGTAAACTGAATATGAGCATGACTGAAGCATCAACAGATGTACCAACAATGCAAAAACCTTTGCAATATCAGTTTATTGGGCCAAGTACTTGAGATGCAGGAAGAAAGAGAAAATTATATTCTTATTACATAAGGAAAAGGAAATCCTGGAGTCTTTAAAATACTATTTTATCCTTCTTCAGCCACTCTTTCCCTAATCTCTAGTTTTATTCCCTCTCATCATTGACAGCATGAGGATGTGCGTGCGGAATACCGTACTGTCACATATTCCACTGCAAAGCCTTGTAGAGCTGAGAGTAATTCTTGGAAAGTACCAATTTTTGAAGAAGGCATTCAATTTTGTTCTTAACCTGCTGGTTGCTGACAATGAAGCAGATAAAATATTTCTTTCCAACAATAATCTCAATGTTGAGATCTCAAGGGAATTACTGATACATGTGGATAATGAAGTTATTGTGATCAAGTCTTTGCCTGAGACATTTCTATAGCTGACTCATTTATACTGAGCAATTTTTTTTTGTCTTTTTTTTTTTTTTTAAGATTTGAATGTCTTCTCATTACAGGCGCCTCTCTTTCTTACATGTATTCATTCTTCCTGTAGGAGTGTACTGCATAAATGTCTCTAACACAATGCAATCTTTTTGACAAAATATGTCATACTCTTCTAATTGATTCCAAGAGTAGCATGGCCTACTATCATTCAATAAATAGGCATGTGTTCTGTTCATAAATTGTGTAGAGGAGTGACACGCTCCAGTTTTTAGAAAGAGGTTTCTTTGGGTTTTTGGGTTTGGTTTTTTTATGTGTAAACTGGGCATGAGCTTAACCTTGTTTACAGTTTCTGCTGACAATGCTAAAGCTGCACAGTGTTCCTTTTATTTAAAGGAGGATAATAAAATGAATGCTGTGGTGTTTCATATCAAGGTGAATAAAATGCCACAGTGATGCATAGGATATAAAATCACTATGCAGAAGTTAGCAGTTTTCACTGTTGAAATAATTCTTATTTCAGCACTTCAGGTGGTCAGTAACTGCCACGTCACTTAAATGAGATACACTTTAGGTGGATGAGCTTGCAGACTTTGTTGTACATACCACACAAACTTGATATATTAGGCAGGTGCTCAAAGATAAATCAGGAGTTTGGGGTGAGCTAGTGACATAGAATCCCTGTTTGCAGACCTAAAATTAGAGATGATATTACAGTGAAATATGTCAGTATCCTCCCTAAGCCAGCATCATAAGCTTGCTGTTCAATTTGCCATTTCTGTTTGTTGCTGATTTTTCTCCAGGAACTGATTCTCTAGGTAATAACTTGAATCTTGCTGTATTATAGATATTCATTTTGAATGTTTGTTTAAAACAGATTCTTTCAGTTTTTCCATTACAAGTAATAAAAGATAATGAAAATGGTCTTGCAGACTCTCTGAAGTGAGTTTGATAAATCACTTGATACGACCTGGTCACTAAGCTGTTGCTTAAAATGAGTTCTTTTGTTCCAGCCAACTAACTCTCTTAATTAAAATGTAACTTTTTGTAGGTATTGTGTCTCAACCTCAGGACTAGCAACTAGTGCCAGATACTGAACAGTTGTGACAAATTGTATTTTAAAATCACAGAGAGAATGTTTCTGGAGTTACAGGAATGAAGTATGCATAAACATCATTAAAAAGAAAAAGCTTTGTGGCAGAATACAAGATCACAAGCTGTTCAAGTTTCTCCATGCAGCCACCATCACTTATGATTGCAGGACAACAGCTGAGATAAGTCTGAGTTAGCTTTTGGTTGTTTTTTGAAAAGATATAAAGGGAGGCTTTTAACTATTTGAAACATTTAACTGTAAAAACTTAACAATTTCTACATTAAATCATTGTATGATGTAGTACATTAAAGTCAGTTATTTGCTGATAAGGTTTTTGCTGTCTTCTCTTCAGGATACTTTTGAGGGCATATGTTGTTAACTTGCATGAGTAGCAGGAACCCACAATAAATGCTTCCTCTGAGTTGTCTGCAGAAGACAAAGGTGGGAGCAATAGAAACTTTTATTTTCGAAAAAAATAACAATGTAGAAAAATAAAAAATGAGATAACTTTATGAGCAGGAGAAGTTTTTGACCATTGGGGAAAACAAAGAAACAAAAAGAATTCTTGTAAAAATGGTAAAGGAGTTTATGAACAAATAGAGAAGCCAGTCAGTGGCTTAGAAAAATATTAATTAAACCTGAAGAATGACCAGGGCTTATGGGAACTCCAAACAGCTTGCAGCTGCTGGCGTTTTGATTGTGTGACTCTAACCAGCATTTGGTCTTGGAGTAGAGGAGGTAATTCGAAAACTCCTCTGAGGTTTCTGTATGTTACAGCTGGTTTAGGTTGAGTGTGCCCTCCTGCAGCCTGTGCAATACGTGCTGCATCCTGCTGGAGCCTGTTTCTGACTGCTACCGTGCCTGGGTATCTTTCGAGGTGAGACACAGGACCAAGCATGGGTTGGGCAGTGGTGGCTCATGCCCATCTGGTGGTGTGTAACTGGCACAATCTACTGAACTGAGGGAGTAGGAAGGTGGTAGACAAAAGTGAAACCCTTGGGGGAAAAATGAGGTTGGGAGTTGGCTGGGAACAGAAAAGGCTGTTGTGGCAGCTGCCTCTTATTCCCCCCCCTCCCTTTTCCATGGACAACCCTACAGCAACTGAAGACTTGCTTTTTCACCTGCTCCTTTATTCTGATGCTTTTCAGATGCATCAGGTCTATTGGGCAGGAGTAATCTGTGTAGCTGATGTGTGGTATGTCTGGCCCAGAATGAGCTTAGCCTTACTCTGCTCCTTTGCCACAAGATTAAGGTAGACTGCCCAGGTGAGAAAAGAGATTACCACTATACAGTGTGCAAGCAAGAATCCCATAAGCTAAGGCCATAACAACAACATTTCTCTACTTAAGGATGCCTATGTGTCTGCATCTTTGAATTGGTTAGGTAAGGCTACCCTGATGTAACATTTGTTTTGGAATTCCCACGTGAATTCTTGGCTAGTGGTTAGAAGGTCTCAGAGAAGTGCACATCCAAGTATGTGTTCTTAATAATGCAGAAAAATAAAATGTAAGTTAAAAAAGCAGCAGCTTTTTTTTTCTTTTTTCTTTTTTTTTCCTTTTTTTCTATTCTCTTCAGAATCCCAGTGGAGTCCTCAGCTCCTGTTAATGAACTGTCCTCTGTGTGTTGGGCAATCTCTTTGATGCATAGGCTGTTGGGTTTTTTATATGTCTTCTGTGTGTTATACAACAAAACTATTAAAGACCTAACTACTCACTAGAGATGGCATGTATAGGGTGACAGACTGAGCTGTGTGTAGTCTGTCATGCAGAGAAAGGGAATACTCGAGATCTTCTTGGAAATTTAAAAATAAACTGTAGAGCTTTCTGTGACTCTAAGGTTCATGATACCTCTGCCGTTAGTCAGTTCTGTGCTTGCAGCTTGGGATCCCTCGATTGTCTGCATTAACCTGCTTTTTTAACTGAATAGAAGAATTTCTTATCAGGCAATGTATTACTTTCTGTAATACTTCTTCCCTTACTTCGCAGAGTCCCCTGTTTGTGTTAATACAGATTTTGTTGGCACTGAGGGTGACAGGTCTTGTCAGGCTCCTGTCAGCATAGAAGACAGCCAGGTGTCCTTCCAGGCAGGCACAAATCCAAAATAAACCTTTTTGTCTTATGTTTTGATTTTTTTTTTTTCTAGCAGAGCAGTATCTCCGAACCATTTTGGAGAGTTGAATGAAAATATTTCTAGTTCATATTAAAGATATGCCACATGTGTACTGATTTTTCTGAAAATAAAAGGAACTGAATATTTGTTATGAAAGTCTCCGTGGTTTATTTTTATCTTTTAACTTTTCATAGCTCATTTTGTGACCATCTTCACACTGTGTAATTTCTTTCAGTTGCACTTCTTTGTAGTCTTGCTTATTGTTATCATCTTCTGTTTTTTCTCCTAACATATAATTTATAAGAAGACACCCGGACTTGACTGAAGACACTCAAATAGAGAATGCAGAATTTCCTACAGTATTATCAGTTTTTGTTCTTCATTTGCTATTCTCACTGTTAAATTTGTGGCTTAATACCATATTTGAATTTAAGCTTTCAGTCGCTGCTTCTTGTTAATTCTTTTTTTCCATTGGATTAGCCAGCCTTTAATACCGAGAGTTTTGTTTCCCCACAAGTACTTGACTGCCGTAATTCTTTCTGCTAAATCTCATGCATTTTCTCCACCTGTTAACCAAACGTTCCTAGTTCTTCAGTTTTTCAATATTTTTTCAAATGTGTGAATCCCTAAAGCCATATGTAATCTTCCAGTACAGGAAGAGTACTGAAACAGTATAGCTGTTGCATGGGACCGGCAGCCTGTTTCCCCACGCTCTTCTGGCTCTGTGCCGCGAGTCTTCTGACGCAGCTTTCCCATAACATCTCCATGTGCAATCTGGAGCCCAGAGCAGATGCACCAGCATGCTTCTGCACAGGGCCAGCTCCTGCCAAGCAAGGTTTTTCCTCTTGGTCTGTGTGCACTGGCTCCTTTGAAAAATCTCGGGTGTCTCAGACTGCGCTCCCTGAGGCCCCTGGTCCCAGGGAGCTTCGTACAGCAAAGGTCATGCTCTAACTATACATAGCCAGTGCGGGTCAGACACTGAACCTCAAGTAGAAACCCAGAGTACTTGCAAGAAATGTGTGGACATACTTAAACAGCTTTGCAAGAAAATGGCCTAGAAGAGGAAATTAGTTTGACCTAGGTGGGAGCTGAGTCAGTCTTGAGTCATTTGTGGAGGCATCTCTGCTTTGCTCCCCAGAATATCCAGTATTAGCTGTATTTATATGGATCTATTTGTTTGTTTCTCTGAATTATGTAAACATTTAAAGGAAATTTGTATTCTTTTGATTTGCCCACTTTCTTGGCAGTTTATGACATAGTTAAGACATACAGATTTACATTTCTGGAGGAGTGAGGCTGATTTTGGCCTTCCTTTAATAAATGGATGCTTTGTTATACTTGTAAAATTTAGCTTTTTTGTTATTACCTCTGTTGTATCTATTGGGTTAAACTGTTGATACCCATCAGCTTACCAACTGTATAGCTTAGTGTAAGGTATTTGACAGAGAAGGCTGAACATGCTGTCACCAGAGGGAAGGCACGCTGTGCACATGAGCAGAGGGAGTTTGCAGGGTATTAATGTGTGGAGGCTTCAGACGAGGTGAGGTTGGGACAGAGTTGCAGGAATGAAGGCATATTTTTTAATGCATACTAGTTACTGTACTAATAACACCAGTGATGTTTTCTGGTTGTTTTGGGGGTTTTCTTTCTGTCTATGTATACATGATTATTTGCATACAATATTTAATATTAAGAATGTGACACAACTGCTTAACTGTGTGAAGACATAGCTGAGGTTGATGCTCCATGCTTATTCTAGTCATTGGTGGCTAAATATCACAGTACATTTAATATGTAATGTCATATACATACTGATGTGAGCATAATGTACTGCTAGTAGCTCAGCAGAATGGGAACTTTGTACTGATGAAATGTCAGTCTTAATTTTTTATTGACTTAGCTGTGGGCATTTTATGTCAAAACCAGAACTGGCCAAGTACTGCAAAATGCTACGCATGAAAATACTTTCATTTCTTTAATGTCTTGCAGATGTACAAGTGCTCTTTTTTTACAGTCTTTCAGAGATGTTAATGGCCATGTGTACTGGGAGGGATTTAATCAGATTTAACACCTTTAAGCAGTGGCTAAAAAATATAGTCAGAAAATGAGTCAGTAATTAAACTAGGTACACTAGAAAAGGGATTCTAAAGTTTGTGCTTAGCAAAGGAAGAAATGAAACTCACCATGCAGGGTTGTCATCCAGACTGCTTAGTGTGTGTCTTAAATACCTACTGACGTCCTGGTTCTACTGGTGAATTTATAAACCATCTATAGGTTGAAATGTTTTTTCATAGAATGTTGTTTAGAACCTTTTTGGCTATTCACAGAGGGTTCACAGCCAAGAAAAGTGGAACTGTACTCAATGAAAATTGCTTGCTAGGAATACTGTGTGCCTTGGCCACATCTACTCATAATAATTGAGGTGGGTGGTTTGTCTTCTGGCAGAAATAAAGAGCAAAATTCTCCAGTTTGGTTGCAGTGACCAGGGCAGCAGTGGGATAGAGGGAGGTCACTGCGCTGCCTGACCTGGCTGCAGATGTGGGTGACTGGAAACCACAAAATGCATTTGAGTAGTGACCACCTGTGAGCGACGTGCCTTGGCAGGACCTGGCAGAGTACAGGCTGGTGTGATGGGTAGCTGGTGAGCCTCAGCTGCCTGCAATGCGACCTCTGATCCAGGCTCAGAACTCCAAATCTGTCACTTGGCTTGGCTGAAGCTGTGTTTTTATATTGTTTATAAACCAGACTAAACTTCTGAGAAGGTGATTTTCTCTGGGGTTCCCTTTCATGCATCCCCTTTTTTTCCATCCCTCATATAAGAAGTTTTTAATTTTTAGCCCTGTCTTAGGACACTGCAAAACATTCTTCTTTGCTATTAGGTAGATGCAGATTGCTAGAGTGAAAACAGCAGCCAGCAACATCAGTTTCTTGAAGGATGTGAATTGTGTTTGAAAACCCACCAAAAGAGGAATATTCTTCTACCTGTGATATTTGCTATAGGAATAGCAACCAAAACATTAACAATGGCTTTGTTCTATCTTTTAGTTATCAATGGCAATTTTTAAACCGTAAAATTTGTGAGTTACTGTATATATAAAAGGAAATTATAAGATTTGAAATTATAATTGGGGAATATTTGATGGATCTGGTTATAGAATAATGAATAAGGATAATTAATAGAAAGTTAATTGGGTAACAGCAGAAAAGTTTATCCTGGTATATTGAGATTGCATGCTTCAGTTGATACTTAGTGTACTTTTGGGATTTCTGGTTGCACCTCACCTCTGGTTCTGATAGTGTATTGTATTATGAAGAATATTAATAATGCTGAGAACAATTACTTGTTCATTTGCTCACTGATTAAAATTCATGCATAATTTATTGGAACTGGGAGAGACTTTATAAATAAGTCTCCTTGTCCCCAAGAGCTTAAAAACAAAATGCATATGCTAATATAAGAATACGCTTTACCTCTTAACATAAAAATTTAATATGCAATGGTATATTAGTCTCATTAATATGAGGTTTTATTTGTGATAATCGTGCTCTTAATCAAAGTGTATACTTCTAAACATAGCCTTATGTTTTAGAGGTTTATAACTTGGAGCTGGTAGTGCATCATGCTCATCAGCATTTGTTTTCTGCTGTAATATACACTGACCTTAAAATTCATTAGTCTGACATTTAATGTGTTAGTTCCAGAGCAAATAAACTGCCCTCATTAAGCCCGGATGTATTTCTGAGCTTTCATGCAGGTAGGGATCTAAGTTAGTTCATATGCACATTTCTTGCCAAAACAGGGTAAAACATGTTAATAATTAATTGAGATACTCTGTAGAAGCAAAAACGGGAACACCTGAGAGCATTCACCTTTTCACTCTGGGAGAAGAAAATGAACTCTGCACGTTCACAGATTCCCTGGTCTCCACACTGAGTGGCTTGAGATGCAGCGACTTTAGAAAAAAGTCAGCAAGAAATCCTTGTGTACCAAAATGTGGGAAAGATGGTTGCTTACAGAGCTGGTAAATACAGCACTGAGAGCCAGCTCTGGTATCTGGAGGGGAGACTTTACTGCTGAACGTAAAGAACTGAGGAGCGGTTCGCTGCACTTCACCATGCAGGGAGGGTGGGATCTCGAAGGAGGTCTGGAGGCCCTCTGTGAGTCCCTCTGTCATCGCTCCCCCCCAGGGCCTCGGTCACTGGCACTGGTGGGGTCATTCGCAGGAGGCAGAATATGTGTGATGCTTCTGCACCTTCATTTCTCTTGTGCAGAGGGGTGGGGGCAGCAGTGATGAGAGGAGTCCCCCTTCTAGGGAATTCTTATGGTTTAGGGTTAAATGTTATTTTTAATGTACTGGCCATGAGATCCCTCTACCTGATCGGAGCTGCCGCGTTGTTAGTTCTGCATTGCTGCTGTGCGAAACCCCTGTGTGCATTGAATTTAGCATTGTTGCCTAATTAACTGAAACAAATTAGTTGAAATATGAGCCATCTGGAATGAAAATGAACCTTCCATGTTTATCAGTGGCTTCATTTTATTAGGAAAGTACATGTTGCTTGTGATTTGTTTCTTAAAATAAATCATGCTGAAGCAACGTACTGCTTCTCTGTGTAAACATTTCTCAGGGTAAGGGGGACCTCACCTCCGTGTTTGGTCCGTCGTTACCTTTTCACTATGTAGCTGTGTTGAAAATTTAGGCGGGCAAACAGAGGGAGACAAAAGGCAACATACATCCTGTTGTTTGAGCTTCTAAATCGGTAGTAAGTTATTGAAGAATAAAATAATATTATACGCTGTTGCTATACATCTTTGTTTTGTTATTCTCTTGGCAGTTTTGCTCAGTTCAGAGTATTCGGAATGCCTATAAGATGTATTTGTGTCTTTAACCGTAACTGCATCTGGTGGGTTTCAAATGAACTGCAGTGACACTAATTTTTAAGAATATTCTGTGCAGGGCGAGTGTATCAACTGTTTCAACTGTTTCTTTAAGGAAAGTACATATGGGCTTCTGTCAATAAAAGAAAATCAGTTAAATTCCTAAATTCTCAAGTTATTGCCATAGTAAATTATATAAATGAGCATGAACTCAGATTTTTTTTAGAAAAAATGTTAATAGGTAGCAACATATAAATCAGATAGGATTTTGTGGTCCTTAGCTGAGATTTCTAAATGGAAGAAATAGCATTGGGCAGATGCCAGTGGTGCGCCACTCACTTCCATCAGCTGAAATTCTCGTCAGCTCTTCTTCAATTGTTGTCAGTTTGATTTTGCTTCCAAGTTTTGAAGTCTTTGCTGACCAAAACCTGACAACTTTCTGTGGAAAGAGTCCTCTTCTTAATGGGTTTTCCAGCTTTTGTTTTATCACTTGCCTTTTTTTTTGTCTCCTCTACAGAGCCGCCTCGGCCCATAGCACCACCGCAGCTGCTGGGCGTTGGGCCCACATACTTACTGATTCAGCTGAATGCCAACTCCATCATTGGGGACGGACCCATTATCCTGAAGGAAGTGGAGTACCGAATGACATCTGGGACCTGGACGGAAACTCATGCTGTCAACGCGCCAACTTACAAGCTCTGGCACTTGGACCCTGACACTGAATATGAGATTCGCGTCCTGCTCACCAGACCGGGTGAAGGTGGGACTGGACAGCCAGGACCACCACTTATCACCAGGACCAAATGTGCGGGTGAGTGCTGCTTTGAAACACAACCAAAGAAAGCTATTTAATGGTTTAATTGATTGGTGGGCTTGTTGGCTGTAATTAACTTGTAGCAGTATTTAAGGGTTCCCTTGGCACCCAAGGGATCCTCAAGTGTCTGGGCTCACATGGATTTGCTGTGTCTCGTGCTTTGCCTGGTCATTGTCAAGGTTGCTGTTTGCTAACCCTGGGAGGTAGGTTAGGAGACAGGATGTTAGTAAGCTAAGAAAACATTTTACTTCTCATGTGAGGAAGGAGACCTCATTGTTTGTAGAAAAGACAAACCACCTGTTTTTTCAGCTTGATATTTTAACTTGAACTTTAGGTAAACTTGCACATAAAGGTAATTGCTTGGAAGAAGAATCTCTTTAAGAAATATAATTTTACAAAAAATGTAGATTAAATTCGGGTGATTTTTCTTTTTCCAAGCAGATACGCATGGCCTGCCAGAATCTCTGACAACTAAAACACCATGGCAGATATTGACAGAGTGTTTTCTTTTCTCCATTTTTGACCTACCACCACCAAAATCACATACTGCTGAATCTTGCAGTCTCATTCTGTTTTTTTAGAGTGCGCCTGCATGGCCAGCACCAAGAAGATTAAGCACTGCCAACGTGTGTTATATGCTGTTCCTTCTAAAGCTACTTAAAGTTATTTTAATCTCAGCTTTCATAAGAAGAAAGATAATGCCTACGTCTCGTAGTCACAGAGGAGAAAAAAAATATAGATTTGAACATCAGACTGGGAGGCAAATAAGCAGAAATTAAATTGTGAGGTTTTTTTACTAATCTCAGAATTTTTAGGGCATGATTTACAGTATTTTAAAGTTTGCAGTATATTAAACAAAGAGTGCTGATAACCATCTCTTCAAAGATGCACCAAAATAGTAAGAAGAGCTGCAGTTGCAGGTTTCCATGTGTCACGTATATGTATGTATGTATAACATGGAAATATAAATGAAATAATTTTTTTCACAAGTTGACGACAGACCTCAGTCAGCAGCTATTCAGTTCTCACCTAAGCATAGATGACCACTCATTTTGTTTACATAAGGAAGAGGGTCTGTGTCTGGATCACAATCCAGAACTTCAAATGGACTGGGTCAATAGGTACAAGTCCCAGAAAATTAGACAGTCTTTTTTAAAATTAAGCATAATATTGTCATAAGGTGAGGCACACAGCTGGAACCAGACTAAACTGAAGGCATTTTTTGGAATTTGTTATCTTATTTATAATTTAGTCTGTTGTTCCTGTGAAGTAAAAATATATGTGTCCATCTCAGTGAAGATGACAATTGTTGAGATAGAGGTAAAGTTAAGGCACTGATTTATTGTACGGCATTGGTTTAGGCATTGGTCTGAAAAAGTAGGAATTGGAAAGCAGCTTCTATTTTAAAGAGTCTGAAGCTGAGACTAACAAATCCCAAATGTTCAGGTTCTTTTTCCCAGTGCTTGAAAAAATATAGTTTCATTTGCACAGTGTGTGGCAGACTAAAGCTTTTTAATGGGAAGGGAAAGGAAAAGAAACAAAGTCATGATTTATGTGACATATTTCTAGAAGCCAGTTAAAGGAAACGTTATTGTGAGTGTGATTTTATTTTTAATTTGTTTTTAACGTAACGGTCACATACAAGGCACCCAAATCTAGTCTGACTTGAAACAAGTTTTCAACTAAATTTAATCCACTATGAAATAAAAAGATAAAAAGAAAATACTTGGGGAAAAGAAATCTGAACTTCTGTGAGAATATTATTTTAATAATAATAAGATTTTGCATTGTTTACCTTGCAGTAAGACTGGTTCTTCTTATCCCATGAAAGGGAAGGTGCAAAAATGTTACTATTAACCAGTTTCAATTAGGAAAATGTGAGTCAGCAAGGGTTTGCAGAGACTGAGGGATTGTGCCCAGTATGAGGAATGATGGCACTGGGTTGAGGTGCAGGTTGGTCAGCTGCCTCACCTGTCTGGAAAATGAAGACAGACCTTCCTTGTCGTGGAGTTCTCTCAAGGCTTCTGTCAAATTACTGCAAGCCCAAATCAACATGAGGTTTTTTTTTTTTAATATTTTGCTCGTAAAAGGCAAACTATAAACATAAAAATTAGTCTTTTCCAAAAAGAAGATTTATAAGAAAAAGCAAAGCTAATAACAGAACAACTCAACCTGCAGTCTCTGCTTCTGCTGGTATTGTACAAGCGTCTGGAAGAAGATTTACTGTGGTATATTAGATGACATCTCCAGAAAGAAGATATTGCTGCAGAGATTCTTCAATTATTCCTAATTCTTGTTTCTGACAAGATCACTTATTTTTCAGACAGATACTCTCTTTTCTGTCGATGTTTTTTGTCAGTTTTGTATTTCCATAAGTTTTGTACATATTAGTTCAAATTCTGAAACAAATTATTATTGATTATCTGCTCAGTGTCAAATGAGGTGGTGGGAAATTAATGAATTTTCAGCATGAAGTTTGACTGCTCTCTATACAGATTAAAAAGTACACATTAGCGAACGTTGATCTGATTATTTTAAATGTTTACATTCCAAGTAGCAGTGATAGCAAACTCAGTGACACATCAGTAAGAATAGGTTAGTATTCTGCTTTCTGTTTTATTTACTATCTAAGCAAATATTAGCATTGTTTTCAAATGAAGACTGAAAATTATTTTTTCCATAATTCATTCAGTATTTATAATTTAATGACATTTCTTAATGACATTATTGATCAGTTGTCCTGTGCTTTGCTGGAGATGTATCCTACTTCTGAACGATTTGAGCAGTGATTTTACTTATCTCGGTATCAGATGTGCATTTTTATTATTAGGTGTTCAGATCATTTTCTGTCTTCCTCATAGCAAAACCATTGTCTAGTGACTCATTTAATAAATATTTCCACTAGTGCTAAACAAGATTGTTTTCTAATGAAGAGATAATTCTTCCACTAGTTAAAAGTCCTCCAACAACCTGTTTGTCTACCTGGGATTTCCCAGGTGATCTGTCCTGTGCTGAAGCTGAGTGACAGCATTTTGCTGGAAAACTTGCATGTTGCTTTATCAGCCTGCAATTAAAGACAGTGCAGAGCAGTCCAATAGATGAAACCACTGGCTGTTTTTAAATGGCTGAAGTAAGACTAGAACATGTGAAGCAAAATATTGTTTTCTGACATTATCCTCCTTAATAGCCAGGTTGTATGCTTTGTGTTTTCATTTCTAAGCACAGCTGAAGTCAGTGCCAAGCACGGTGTTGTGTTCCCAGCTGTGTGTGCTTAGACACAAATAATTTCAAGCTGATGCTCCTGAAGGCTCCTTCTTCCCCATCAATCCTCACAGGGCACCTGAGCTTTATTTCAGTACGACTACACCTCTTGCCTGGTGTCATTGCTCAAATTATTCACTTCTCAAGTATTTTAAAACCAAAATGTAAGGCAGAGTAGCACTTTAATCAGAAGTAATCCTTAAGGCTGTTTCCTGTGGCTTTGAGGCGTGTTGTCCTTCTGAGCATATCCGCAGAGTTGCGATTGCCTATTGCTTTTCCTTTGGAGGGGTGTAAAAAATACGTCTAATCTAAAATTGTCCACTTAGCCCACTTTATCAACTGTAAGTTAGAAGTTACTCTTTTACATTGGCTGCTGCTTCTGAGTAACAGCTCACAGCTCAGTTTTATGATTAACTGATATTTTAGTGGGAAAGGAGGTCAATAGTTCAGCCTGTCCAGAGCTTAATATATGTACACAGTGGAATTGCTCACTCCTATTTTACTGAAGTTCGGTGCAAGGGTGTGATTTTCAGTAAAATATAAAGATTTGTAGAACAGTTGGAGGAAAAGTCCTGAGTTGTTTTCATTTTTTTTTCCAAATGACTTGATTTTAGTAAACTGTTGCCTATATTATTTGATTTTAATAATAAAATGAGTAAGGGGGAGGAGAAGCTCTTTATCAGAACTGAGAACGGAATATTATGCTGCTATTATTATTATTATTATTATTATTATTATTATTATTATTATTATTATTATTATTATTATTATTATTATTATTATTATTATTATTATTATTAAAAAATCCATCACAGAGACATAACTATCGGTAACAGTCAGCCCCAAGGCACGGTAGTGGAGATGCTGGTTCAGCGGTGCAACACTGGCGTATGATCGCCTAAAGCTGAAGGCTTTGGGAGCTGGGCTGCTTTCTTCCTGCCTTTTTCAAGCACAGAATATTTGGTTACAATTTGCACATTTATTAATTTTTAAAACAATGTACACAGTATACAGGACATTGCTGAATTCCCCTCTTGTGGGGGGGTGGGGGGGAAAAGCAGCAAAACATGGTGAATTGGAGGGAAAAAAGCAAGCTTAAGGTTTTTGTTCATTTTCTTTGGATTTTTAACAGAGGGACCCCGGCAGTGTTGCCATTGAGAAAGTGACCTTGTGTGTCCATCTGGAGAACTAAAATGTTGTTCTGGTAACATAAAACTTGTATTCAATTTTCAGAACGAGTGGAGTGAAAGAGATGGTGCAGTGTAAAATCTGCTTCTACTGATGTGGGATGTGTACATTGCTACTTTGGTTAGTGTTATTTGCCTTTTACACTTGCAGAGTGGAGGTGGAGAGTTCAAGGTGAGGAGCTTGATTTATAGGCTTTGCTGTATGCTATACATGAGAATTTAGGATGTTGGTATGTGAGGTGGTGGGCTTGTAAAATTGGGGACAATCAACATCACAAGAGCGTTCTGGAAGATATGGCACTGAATGGATAAGCTTGCTCTTCATTTGTGTCTCTTGCTTCTTAAATTATTTAAATCTTTGAAAGTTAATAAAAGTACAGATTAATGTGTAATTTCCAATCACTTATATTTTTTTAAAAGTGGGCAGAGAAAACATTTACCTTTATAGCAAAGCAGTTATCTTAATGTTTCAAACAGAATCTTTACCTTTTTTCCCTCAAAGTAGGTATCATTAGAGACCCACAATATAGCTTAAAGAGGAGCTTAAGTACATTTTGAGCATTTAAATTACATGTTTTTATTATTCATGTTTTTGTTGGTTACAAGCTGAACACTTTGTTAGAATAAACTAAAGATTAACAACTTGAAAGTAAATGAATGTGATACTTTTAAGAATTATTTTACATTTGTCATTGCAGGAGGGCCCACATTACACCAATATTTGTAAGTTGCTGTTGTTTTTACAAATGTGTTTGGCACTTGTGACCATTTCTGGGCTTTTGGCCAGGTAGTAATTGGAAACATTTAAGATCTCACTAGCAGATACCAAATGCGCCAGTCTCTTGTTCCGTATAGGTTTACCAGTTGACTATGATGGGGGGGAAGGCGGGGGGCGGGGGGGCAGGAGATATTTAAACAATGGAGAAAGTCTCAACTAGGAGAGGACTGAATACCAGGACTGAATACCAAAATTGTTATGAGAGAGCATCCTGTGGAAGAGCTATCTGATTTGGACTATCGGCTGGCACATGCAACCAAACTCTGCTTATTGTGTCACTTGCCACAGTTCAGATTCCCATAGCACATATAGAATCCTAATGATGCTTATATCCATAAGAAAGGACCGTAGCACAGCTGAGTTACCTAGCAGGAGATCAGGCAGACTGCCTAGCCAAGTTTTTGTCAGATTGTGTAAATTAAGCATGGTATCCTTTTTTTTTCAGAGGAAGGCAATGCTGATGACTCAGTTGAATTGGCAGTAAACTGCAAGTTCAGTCACTGACCTCCACTAAATTAGTTTTCAACTTTTTTTGTTCACTATATTCGCCTTGCTTAGTATATTTTTTTTTTTTGGTATTTGCAGCTGCAAGCTCCCTCTGTACTAACTGGATACTTTATTCCTGGGACATTGTGAGTGCCTTGCTATACAATGAGATGTGGGTGTCCTGAATTCTCCTTTGCTTAGTTTTTTGGGGGGGTAAACTTTGTTCATGGTTGGTTATTGTATAGGGTCATATTCAGCAGTAAATTGCACTGATGCTCTTCAGTTGGGGTTAGGGTAGCAGATTTAGGTAGGTGGGTTCCTCTAGCATGGCCACCCACTTTTCAAAGCTTCTGTTGTGTGCATTGGCATCTTCCTTTTCCTTCTTTCTGAAGTCTCTCTCAGTGGGCAGAGGGGACAAGTTACCTACAGCAAGATGTGGTTATGGTCACGGATACCTAACATGCTGGCCAGCCTGGGCTTCTGTGCGAAGCCTGCCGAATTGAGGGAAGTCCTTCAGTTGAGTTAGTGGCTTGCTCTCTGGCAAGGGATGCTAGGTCAGGGATGCCACTTCAGCTGTGCGATGAAGGCTGGGGGAGGAAAAGGAGCAGCTGCCAATCCCACCCAGAGCTCCCCTGTCACGCAAACGATTCCTCCATCTCCTGTCTCACCTCGGCTTGCTCGGCAGCTTTTCCCAGAGCAGAGTGTGCCGCAGCACTGAGACCGTTGTGATTTATCCAAAGTGCATGTAACTAGTCAATAGATCACACTGCCGAGAGGAGCACTGTCTGTGGCAAGAAAATGTATTGCAGTACATTAATCCACGGCGCCCATTCCAGCTGTAAAAGAATGGACGTGGGCAATAATTCATATTGCAGCACTTGAAAATGCTATGGGTGCACCCGGGCCAGATAACTCAGAGCCTGATTAGAGCTTCTCCAGCATTTGGGGACTGATATTCACAGGTTTTTGGTCTGCGTTCACTTGAGAAGAACATGACTGCAGGTTGAGATAATCTTACCCTTTCAGAAGACTAGAGCTCTTTTTTTGAACTGTGACTTTTTAATTTCGACGGAAATAAATCATTTTTAGTGTGATTAATTAGTGTGCTTGACACATTAATTTAGTTTGCTTTCATAATTAAGGTCTCTCAACTGTTTAAGAGTGCAATACTACTTTTATAGTGTTTGAGAATTGGCAAGTACCTAAATAAAACAAACTTTTATAGGACTGGCTTTTATTGTACTTTCATTTATCACTCTATTAAAAATTAAGCAGGAAAATTTGTAATAAGGTTTTCAAAAGTTACTCTGGTTGTTGCAGCACTTAAATGCACGGTTTTGGAAGCACACTAATTTTTCGCTGTTATTTTGGTGCTGTTGGTGGAGTAGCGTGGAGTAGGTAGGGAGGGCTGTGAGTAGCAGGAGTGGTGATGTGGAAGGGTGGAAGAGGAAAGCAGTGCCAGCAGCGTGTGCTGGTTAGGGAGGGATGTTGATGAGATTTCCCGAATACATTCATTATTTTTTCTCTCTCCCCCCATATGTCTTTCTCCTCCAAAGCCATTACAGAGAAATATCACGTCATTCATGCTACTGTGAAATCTTAGTTCAGATTAGCATCCTCCCAGGGTTAGGACAGGCTTCCCAAAAGCCCTGGTTCTTATTGACATTGATTCTTTGGGCTTTACTCTACTTAGATGGATCTTTTTTTCTATTTAATTCTTGTTTGCTGTTTAAATTTTTTTCACATTCATTTCTTTTTAAATGTGGGCAGCATAATTCTTTCCTCCTAATTTGAACCTAGACTGTGTGAGGCAGAACTGAGTGAATTTCACTTTCTTAATTTTATTTGTCAGTAAATCCTCCTGCTGGTGCTGAGAGGGTGAATGGACCAGGTGATGCTTTTTTATGGTATGATAATGAAATAGCTTCCATTATAACAGTAAGCTGAGGTGCACATTAAGCAGCAGCTGATGTCAAGTTACACCTCAGGTGATCAGTAGGTCCAGAATCCTAAAATGGCTTGTCAAAACTCTTAATATTACCTGGTTTTGCTTGCTGTTTAAAAAAAATAAATGAATAAATAAAAATCTAGAGTAGTCCTGGAAAGTTTCAGATGATTTGAAAACAAACATTAAAAATACTGACATGAGGGATCAGGATCACCCAATTGATTAAAAGCTTGTCATCTTGACTTTAATTCTAAGCAGAATAATGGGAACAGCCAACAGAAGGGTTGATTAATGAAGAATTAAGAAAGTAATATAATTAGAGACAGTCAACAGGTTTATGGAATACTGATCTTGTCAGAATAACTTGATTTTTTAAAATTAAATTACAGATTTGGTTAATAAAGGCGATATTGTTCTTCTCTAATGCATTTAATTTGATATAAAACATTTTGATTAAGAAACCAGAATAAAATCAACTCAAATGCAGAACTGGCTGATATATCTAAAACCATTTTTATGGATTAATTGAATAAACATTTCTATTTGGGTCCTATCAGGAACAGTTACATGTAATTTGTAAAGAAAATGTAACTACGATAAAGCTGGCAAATTGCAAAAGATTATGAAAGTGGTAGAAAAAACCCACTGCAAAAAAGAATTGGGTCACTAATTTACAGTGGTTTGAATTGAGTGATGCTAATCTGTGTTTCAGGTAGGCCAGCTGCAGTATAATAAAACCAAAATAGTCCATATGTACAGAGTGGGAAACAGAAGGGCTCAGGCTGTAGGATAGGCTGACACAACAGGGGGTTCACTGACCTTTAGGGCTGTCACTTGGGCACTGGAACTAAAGAGCTCCTGTCATCCCTGGCTATGTAAACCAAAGCAAAATTTTTCACCCTTTCCTTGGTATTGGAAAATGTTTTAAAGCTTTTGAAGGTGCGTTTTGAAGTCACCTTCCCTGGTGTTATTTAAAAGACAAGTAGATGAGGTGCTTAGGGATATGGCTTAGAGGTGGAATTGGTAGTGTTGTATTTATGGTTGGACTCAATGATCTCAAAGGTCTTTTCCAACCACTACAATACTGTGATTTGGTATTTGAAATTGCTTACCAAATTAGTTTCCTTCTGACCCAAGCCCTTTATCCCCATCTCTCTAATCCCTGCCTAAATCTGTTTAGCATCCTGTTCTATAGAATTAAAGGAATGGTGTTTTAGAAGATATTGTTGTCAGGAGGATTAGGAAACCAAAATTAAAAAACAAGAAACTTAAAATCTGGAAACAAAATCTTGTTAAGGTGTGATATGACCAGCATACTGGTTTTAGAGATGCAGATGTGATTTAGACAATGATTTCTCATGTGGTTAAAATTTATTTTCCTTATTTCACATCTCCAACCCCACTGCATGAACAGTTTACTATTTTGTTTTATGCACTTTGTTTTCCAGGTCATTATTAATTGCTGAAAGCTATTTCATTACTCTTGTAAATGGCAACATGTTTAATTATAATTCAGATAATTATCATTTTAGATACTAACAGTACCATAAGCACACATTTTGCAGTTTATAACCTTTATTTTAGAGAATTATGCTCCATGTGAGAGATTGGTGAAAATGTATTTGACAATGTACCTTCTTTTGTCTGCAAAATGAACTCTACCAATTAGGCTGAAATGTCAGAGCATGGGCACCCACTGGGAATACGATGTGCTGCATTCACAGTTTACAACTTGTAGCAGCTTAGATGATTACAAATTAGTAAACGAGAAGTAAACTAGTTCAGTTGCACCATATTTCCTTAAAGTAATGACCTTTGAAGACAGTGCTGAACTGCAGTTCAAGAAACCTGCTTTCTGTCTGTGGCTGTTTTGTCACCTTTGACAAATCAGTTCACTTTATGTCTTCTTGATGCCATTTGGAAACCAGGGTTAGTACGCATGTGTCCCCAGCAATTTCGCTCATGTTAATTTATCCTGTGATTTTTTTTTTCAGAGCAAATATTTATCTTTTATTGTACTAACTGCAATGAGATCTTGGTTTTATCTGACTTAATGCTTTCTGCAGATAAAGAGTTTGTAATTAGAATTTAGTACAATAAAGATCATATGTTAGAGAATATATTTTATTTCATTCAGTGACAAATTTTGTTAGTGATGTAATCTTTGTGGTCCTGTGGAAAAATCACCCCTCCCACCCCACCCCCTTGGAAATAAGCAAGTACAACTGCTCTTCATTCAGCTTCATTCAGTGTGGCCGACGTTTGTGTCCGTCGGTGCAGAATCTACTCTTGTTGTTCACTTGGTACAGTAAGGGATGGGGTGGGGAGTGTGGGAAGAATGCAGCAATCATAGAAACTGTATAGAAATCAGTGGAGATAAGTTGATTCCTGAATTTATTGGGGGGGTGACTGTCTTAACGCTTGTCTGTTACCCTCTGAATGGCCATTAAGGATCATGCTAGTTGGCCACGTCACCTCTAAGACTTCTTCAGTTGCCATTGCCAAGTTTTTCTTTTTCTGTTGCTCAGTTTTTTTGGAACAGAACCCTACCATCCCTCCAACCCCAGCTATTCTCTCCCTTTAGCCGTGAAACACAATTTAAAAGTTAGAAGCAAAAAATACAGATGCTTCTGTCTAAACAATGAATGAGGGAGCTAATAATATGTGGTAGAAATTACTCACACTGGGCAATGTGCTGGTAGAAGGTTTGCAGATCATATGTACATATGCAGTATATGAACCTATACAGAAAAGAGACAAATAAAAAGTTTCATAGATATGACTTATCTTGCCTAGCAGTAACAGTGAAAGGTGGTGAATGCATATTTGAAAGAGAAATTAAGATGGCAGACATTTTTCACTGTTGCTTTACTGATGGGTATATTCAGAGCATATAGCCGTAGTTTACACAATGATAAAAAATGTAACTATAGTAATATTGTATAGAAGTCAATAAACTTACATAGCCATGATCTTTATTTCTTAGTGTGAATTATTTAGTCCTGAATTTACTAGTTATCTTGTGCTTTAAATAAAGTCAGTTCACAAACTTATAATTTTTTTCCCGGTTAATTTGATCTGATTCCCACAGTGGAGACAAATGTGCTACCACTCTTTAATATTACCTTCACAAATCAGCTTACTATCTTCTTTTTTGAGAGAGGATTTGCAAGCTTAAGGTGGGAATTCCGAGTCTGTACGATGCTTTCTGTGATGACTCCAGGTGATTTAAAGATATCTTGGAAATGGATATGCTGTGTGGGTTTCAAGGGGTGAGCTTTCAGCTGGGCCGCTGCAACCCATGGGGAGCAGGGTCTGGAGAAGCCATGCTCTCCTTTCAGTGCACTCTGAAAGTCTGCCTTGTGGACAAGCTTAAATTAGAAAATGCTATTTTTTTTCACTCCTTCTAAAATTAATCTCTTAGATGCTTTACATAGTCTTTCCGTGGACACACATATGCCCACATGTGTTTTTTCCAGCCCCTGAAGAGCAGCCATGATCCACCGGTAGCTCCATTTAAGGCTCTTGGGTGTGATGGGCATACTTCCACCTCTCTAGGCAATTACTCGTGATTGGAAACAAGCATGCAGCAATTGTAATAAAGAACAACAACTACAAAAAACTTAGAGCCTTTACAATGTGGTGTTTCGATCTTGGATGGCAGCACTCTGTTTGTAAATACCCTACTGTTACTCTCACTGTCCTTATTTCTGTGCTTCATCTCTTACCTTACTCTGGCTGGTGTGGGTTTGTGGTGAGGGTTAAGTACCACATAGCACTGACAGCTCATGAAGAAACTCTTTTGTCTCTGGTGCTGAAGGTCTACATTTTTGGAGCATGGATTTGCTGAGTTGTTTTCTGCTCAGAATAATTGCTAGTGAGAGAAAATGGGGTACTCGAAGCAGTGCAACTTCTGTAATAGAAGTTCCTCTCGGTGGATGTGATGGCTTTTAAAAGAACAGGGAAGTCATTGTATATGCTTTTTGTTTGTTTGTTTGTGATTTTAATAATTTAATCCATGTCTTTGAATTTAGCCATGTCATGAATAGTGTCCTTTATGAGGCACAAGAACATAAAGGAGGACACCAGCCTGGGCTGCTGCAGAGTAAGATGCCTTCATGTTGCGGGGCTAAGCATTAGGATGAGCAGCATTAGGAATCAGAGCTCTAACCTAGTGGCCAGCCTGTAATGTTTTAATTTCTGCAAGTGAAGTGTAACTTTTCATCCTTGGTAAAGTGAGTGTCTAGCTATTTAGCGAGGGACAAAGCATAATGTCATCATTTGAGAGATGTATTGTCAACTTGGACAGGTGATATTTAAGGAGCCTGAAGAGAGAAATGACCTGGCAGTGTAACAAGACATATCACAAGTGACTGTCTCGGAAAGAATGAGAACAAGACAGACAATTTCCATTACTCCTCAGTGTTAAGGTGCTAGCATTATCCCCTAAACAACCACATGCTCCAAGCAATAATCATGCACTGTCTTCTTCTGTACTAATATGAAAGTGGAATTCAATCTCTTTGACACATATTGCTTTAGCTTCTGACTTGTCAAGTTGTTTCTCTGCTGGAGCTCAGCTAATATATGGTGAATGGGCTTTGTATACTGACTGAAATGGGGAAATAGTTATCCAGTTTCCTTCGAAGCTGGCCACGGAGGCGTCTAGAATATGCTAGAAGGGAGAGGCTTTGTTTTTGGTAGCCTATCAGTTATTTTCAGTTAGGAAATCTGTGAAACCTCAAGCCCTTTTTCAGGCTGGCTCCTGTTTTGGAGTCTGTTCCCAGTCTGAATGGAGTAGCCTGTTGGCCGTGTACTAATTCCCATAATAGCTTAGAAAGAGGCAATCGGGTTTTTTTCCACTGCCTTCCCAGCAATGCGTGTATGTGCTGGATTTTGTGACAGTATTTCAGACTTTTTTTTTTTTAACTTCTCAGTGGGAACCTATTTTTGCAATAGCTAAGCTCTATATCTTCTGTATCAGTCAAATTCTGCCTTTCAGTTACAATATTCGCTGTTGTTTATGATATTCTGCATATTGATGAAAAACTTTTTATAGTAAAATTGTTTTAATTCTGACATTATAATAGATAATACTGTTGAAACTGTTATTTTTTGTATATATAAGGAGAAATTAAATTAAAATCTGTAAAAATGAGGAATTGCTCTTCTGTGCACTATAAAAAACAGAACAAAACAACCCCCCCCGCCAAACTCTTCACTAATATTCAGTGCCATCGTGGAACTCGATGCTTTTTCTCAACCTGTGGTGTGGTGGAACAACCCACTATTGCCATAGGTGAAATATTTGACAATTCAAAATACTTAATCTGAATCCTATACAATTTTTTTTTTTTTTCGAAAATCAGTGTCTTATGCATAGCTAGAATCACTTTTGTAATAGCCTAGTATATATTTAGCATGCCTGTGTTTCTGTTCTTTTCATTTTAAAGCAGTAGTGTAAGTTTTTTTTAGCTGCAATTACAAGATTAGTTTGTTAAAGAGTTAGGATAACTGGCTATTTTTACATTTACAGAGCAAATTGAGGACACTTTTGCTGTAGTGTGACTGCATCAGTACAGAAAACAGAAACATAAACCACCCTAGCATGAACTGAATCAAATGGTAGGTTGTGAAGCTAATAGTATGACAAACATCAGTCTCAGGCCAGGCAAACCTTTCAGGACGTTCTCCGATTAATACCTAGTGGACTGTGCTTCTACGTACAAAACGTGTGTGAGGGCTTGTGTGGTAAAACACTGATGCTGATGCACTTACTTTTCCTTCAGCTGTCAGAAATGTGTATTTTCTGACACACCTTTTATGATCTAATTTGATTATTTAAAAGCTATATACAAGGAATACAGGAAAAACACATACATAGTTGTATTTATTGTTTGGGGTTTTTTTCAGTCTGTGCCCCTGTATTAGTTGGCTTTTTTTTTTTTTTTTAAAGTTGCTTTAAGGAAAATCATGTGTTTAAAAATAATATAATGCATGTGCATAAGGAAATTGAATGGAGCTTGTTGCTGACACCTCAAAGGTGACATTTCTTAACTTTTGAATACTTGATTTTGCCCTTTTTTTACTGTAATATGACTTTTGTGTATATAATTTGCTATAAACAACAACAACAGACAAGGAAATCCTTCAAATTCTTTCACTTGAAAGTTTCTGCTGGCAGTTGAAGAAAAAGGGAATTAATAAAAAATGCATTTTGACATTTAAAAGAGAATTATTTGCCTTAAAATGCATAAAACATGCAAAAACTTAAATTGCTTGCGTTTGCACATTTTAGAGCATTACTCTGTGAATGACGTTTATTAGCTAAGTTCAGGCATGTGTAGTGGGTTTCTATGTAGCAAGCCTCACTTTTATTTGTTTTGTAAGCTAAATCACATTAGAAGTAGTAGCCTTCCAGCTCTGAGAAGGCTACAGAAATTTTTTTGCCATCAACACATCTTTCTCCGTCCTATTTAGATCTTGGATGTAAAGCCAGGCACAGTCAAGTCTGTTTCCCTGTGACTTTTTAACTTTTAGACTTGCATAGCTGCTGTGTCCATCTCATTGATCTCTAAGTTTTTTGTTGCTTTTGTTGTTGTTGTTCTTGCAGTATCTTTAAATCAATTTCTTTGTAGCAATGGGTAACCTCTGGATTTGTGTTGGTGGTGCTGCTGTGTGTGTGTGCGCTCTAAGAGTTAACAAACTGCATCCTTTGTAGCTGCTGGCCCTCAGGCCTTTTGCTTTGTCTGAAGGATCCTTCTGCTCCCTTGACAGTTACACTGACAGAGCAAATCTCAGAAGTGGTGAGGCCAGCGTTCCCTTATGGAACCCTTTCCTCCCCGTCCTATACTATGTCAGCATCAACTGAAGTTCTTATACAAGAGGACTGCATTTCCTATTTAAAAATAAAACAGAGGGGGAAGAGTGAGAGAGGTCTTGAAATGCTCACTACTATCTCTTTAACTGTTCTTAGGAATGAAGAAGTTTATAGACTTCACCATCACGTAGCTACTGAAGTTATCCTCTCCCAGCTGCTTCTAGGCCATGTAGTTCAGCTCATGTTGTCTGGCAAGGTGATGGAGTCTGTTTCTTCCTTCATGAGGTCACTAATGTGAGTCAGCAGTGCCTAGCTTTGCAGCTCCTTCAGGGTAGGATGCACAGGGTAGAGACTCATATGGACTAAAAGAACCAAAGTATGTTAAGGTGGTGAGATCCATATCTAGCATCTCAGATCCACTATATTTGAAAGGTGGGAAGAGATCAAGGCACTGCAGGATAAAGAATCAACCCGTCCCTTGCAAATCTTTCCTGCTCTTGTGCTGTTGAAAGTCTGGAATGAAGTGCTGTAACTGAGAAGCAGGGGTAGACAAGGGGCAGCTCACCATTGAAGGCTGGGCTAAGGAGACAGCATGTGGCAATGAGGCAGGATGACTTCTCACCTGCCTTTTATGTGGAAATTGTCCGAGACATGGAGGGACCAACCAACATGAGCACTTTCTGAAAGAGTGATGGTAAAATGAATGTTTCAAAATCAGTCATTCTTGCTCAACTGCTTTATTAAAAAAAAAAAAAAAAAGCAGAACAATATTCTCTGCTGTGTTCGGGGACAGGAAAAGATCTAGTTTTGTTTGGACTTCAGTATTAAATTGAAATCTTGTGGTCTGCAATTGCTTCCAGCAATTGGTTGCAAATGTCCATCACCATTCATAGGTATTGCTGGCAATGTTTTCTGCAAAAAGATATGAAAGAAATAGAGAAACCTTTGTTTTAGGATTTAAAATTGTGTATATACACACAAACACATAGATGTTGTGAAATAGATCTCATTTTCAAGAAAAATATTCTGATAGCTTACTGGAGCATTTTTCTGTACGTTGTTATAATATCTTTAATAACTAGTCAAATGGCTAGAACTATTTTCTTTCCCTAGTGTATTACAATAGAGATGAAGGGAAGAAATCCATAGCTGCAGCATTTTATGAATTAAAAAAAACCCAGACAAAACTGTATGTTCCTGCCAGGTCTCATTTGCAAAGAAGCGATTATTTATTTTCAGTGCCTTTTTCTAAATTGCCATCTCTGCGTCACAGTCATGTGTTGGTCTTAATCAGTCATGGCAGTGGGATACATAAATTACACCAGCTACCTGGATGCCTGTAGCAACCGGAATTCAGCTAACTGTTGAGAAACCCCTGTATTGTCAGGATAAGTTGTAATGGGAGAAAGAACTACTTAATCTTAGCAGTTGTGTCAGAGAATTACAGTAAGAATAAATGTAAAAATAAAAAATAATTGTCATATAGATAATAAATAAACATACTTTGGAAGTTAGAAAAAATTATCAAAGCATCCAGGAAGTAGAATTTGAGATTTGTTTTTCCAATTAAAGATGAGGAGAGAAGAAACCTGTTTTTTTTAAAAGGATTGTCTTAAAGTTTATGGAAAGGATTTTGGAGATAACCTAAAAGAATTGCTAGAGGTGGAAAATTATGCTAGTGGCACGAGTGTTTGGATATCCCAGTTGCTGATATCAGAGAGATTTGATTTCCTTGTGTTATACATGTGTTATATTAATCCTGTGTGTCAAGATTGCTGCTGGTCTCTGCTGGGGCCAAGAGCATCTGCCCTTTCTCCTCCCACCAGCCCCCTGGGTGCATAATTTGCCTTTTCAGTGTTCTGATTTTAATCTTTCTGGGACGCATTGGTCACTGGTTTTGTATTTCCATCTGGCATCGTCGGGACTGAACCAGGGTTTGCATCTGTGACCAGAAGGTCGAACTTTTATTAAAGGTAGATTCAAGTATTCTGTTGGTGGTATATCTGGTGGCTCATGAATGCCTCCTGAAAGGCACTTGTTTCTGTCTGGAGGGTAAATGGGTTGAAACAGGCTAGCAGAGTCTTTCAGTTGTTGCTATTGCAAATAATTTCAGACTTCCAAGTACATGCCTAATGATGTTTCCCTTGCGAGCAGCGTTTAGTGATAGCTGTGAAACCAAGCTCCCACTGAGGCATGGCCAGTGAAACCTGACCTTGAAATGATAATGCAAGCCGTGCTGAAAATTAATTGCTGGTATCATTCTCTCTGCTGTTTGATTATTAATGAATAAAGATTTTCTGTGAGTTTTAAGGTTTTTACAGACAGGATGCAAATTTGCTCCTTTTTATTTTTTATTTCAAATTGATAGCTTAGTTGCTCTTGGTGCAGATTATTGAAGACATCTTTTAAAAACTATTTTGATTTTTAAAGTTTCATTACAAAATATAAAGAAAATACAATGGTTTAATGGCATTTAGAAGCTTACTTCATCAGTTTAGTATTATACTTGCAAAGCACATAAGCACAATACCAATTTTGCATTACTTTTAATTTAACAACGTTCTTAGAAAAAAATGTGCTAGTCTAATTTATGTTGACAAAGGCAATACAAAAGTATTCTGTAATAAGCAAGGCACTAATACAGCACACAAGAAATCGATTTCATATTACATTTTTGTATAATTAAGTAAAGTGCTAACTTCAAGCTATTTCTTATGACAGCCCATAAGGCTGTATTTTTTTACACTATTACAGTTAATGTTTAAGTTGAAAAGCATGTTCACTTTAAAAATGTTTGCTACCAAGTATGCTAATATAATTGGCACTAAAGTAATTTAGCTTTATATGTTTTATTATTAAGTAGAAGTAATTCTGTATAGATTTTGTTTCCTTGTTGCTGTAATTTTAACTATAGTATTGAGAATATCCCACATTTGAAATGTTGTTCAACTTTATCTGGTCCGAAGTGATGAAAGGATTTAGGATAAAACTATCTGTACTCTGTTTCACCCTATATTCTACTCAAGCATTTAATGTTACCACACAGCCTTTTCTTCTTATGTGACATTGCTCGCTTTCATCTACTTTTCTTTTAAGAGTGGATATTTAAAATTTAGCTTCCAGTTTTAGAAGTGGGTTATGGAAGTATGCCTTTGGGAAGGTCTTATGCCAAACTCCCAGTCCTTTGTCCCTTTTTTCTGGAAGATAAAAGTTAGAGGTGTTTTGTGATGAGTGGGTTGGTGGGTTTTTTGGAGATGTTTTTTGTTTGTTTGTTTGTCTTTTGAAAATATAAAACAAGGCAGAGGATGCAAGGCTGTTATACTTATTTTTCTTCCTTTCAGCCATTTTTCCCTGGTGCTGATGGCATTGAATTATATGTGCTTTGCCACTTCACATGTTTTTCTCATCAACTGTCCAACCCTCGGGTATTCACTTTCCACCTTTGTGTTGTATCAGGATTTCAATTTCCAGTTAAGTATCTTATACTGAACCTGGAAATTGAAATATATCTATGGATGTGGACTACTGTGAATCAAAAGAAGGCTGTAGCTCTTCTGTCCTACCAGCATCAGTGTCTTCTCTGTAACCCCTGTCCCAAACTGCCTTAGCAATACATATAGTTTTATGGTTGTGTTTTTCTTGCTTTTATATGGGGTTTTTTTTGTCTGCTGACAAGGCAGAAGAAACAAATTATTGGAAGAAGATGGGCAGCCAACCCTTCCCTTTCTTGTTAATAAACTTCTGATGCAAATGCAACAAGGATATAACTGTATTCAAAATACAATAATGAACAGCGATTGACTGTTTCAACTTACTATTCAGTCAGCGTATCTTAAGATGAGACTGATTTTTAAAGGATGTGTTCAGCACTTGTTGAAAATAGAGAGAGGGCTTCCCAAGGCATAACTTCTTGAGCTTCCAGTAACATTATTTTTATCCTTTGCTTAAAACTTCAATAGAATGAAATTGCATGCTTGGCTTAAAATCTGACATAAACCTGTCAGGCCACAGAATTCTTGGTGTAATGAAAGCTCTAGCTAATTTGGATGACCTCAATACATAACAGTGCTATCAGGTATGACCTGTTTTGAAATTTTATATGGAAATATAATCTCATTATATTTGGACTAACTAGGAAACTCAGTATTTGGAAAGTATTGCATTCCTTGAGTAGAATGTTCAGACGATGCTTAGGATTTATTATAAATATTTAGAAATGTTTGGCAGTTCAGCTTCCCTCATGCAAACCTTGGGTTAGGAAATGCTCAGGAAATTGCTTACCTTCTCTAAACGTAGAGACTGTACATCCAGGATTACTCGAGAGGTATTATCTTATGTTTCCTGTTAGGAAGAAGATACTCTATAATAGTATGAATTTTATTTCTGAGTTGTTTCCATATATGCACAGTGAAGACCTTTGCTTCAGTATGCTCCTGAAAAACCATTGGCTCTTCTACTTAGAATTGTAAAATCTTTGTGTCAAGTTGGTGAGTTCCAAAAAGCCATTTGCTGCCTTTCTAAATAACTCAGTTCAGGCAGTTGGAAGAAAATCATAAAGTTAACTAGTTTGTTTTTCCTAAAGTTCCTATTACTGCAGTTCAATTTCCACAGAAAATAAGAGCTGAAACAAGGGTATATAATAACATTAAAGTTCAGTTATCTCAAGAAACTAACAGTGCAGACTGATTGAAAGATAACAGATTGAATTACTGCAAATGTGATATAGGTAATAAATGAGTGCAGTCATTTCCTACATAAGAAACCTGCCTTTTGCAAGACAAAGTTTGCTCATTCTACTGAAAGGTGAAAACAGCAAAAATTAAATAGTGCCTTTGAATCATATTTCCTTTTGTGATTTTTTTTTTTTTTTTAAACTGATGTGTTATAAAGAAAACTTAGCATAATCAACTTGCAAGTTGTCACCGGTACCAAGTAACAACTAATAGTAATATTTGATGCCTAGAAAGAGTGGAAATTCAGTGAATAAAATACTGTATGATATTATTGTACCAATGTATCTGATGTCTGAGAATTTAAATACTCTAATGAACTTTTTAATCAAAATCTTTTTCTTTTCATTTTCTTTGTTTCCAATCCTGAAGAGCTAGAGTGCCAGTGAAACTATTACAAGCTTTATGGCAAAAGTGTGATCTATGCCACATAAAATGGTCATTGAGTTCTGTAATGCAAGAAGTAATGTGGGATTTGCTATGTGAGTGCTTGAGACAGCCTAACTCAGAAGAGCAAGGAAATAAAATCGGTCCAGAGACCTCCAGAGTGTTGATTTTTCAGATGTGTAGAGGAACATCAGTTGTATGGACATAATTAGAATTGTGTGACTTAAGACTTCTGAAAATGCCATTGCGTTCCTGTATGTATTTTTATCTCAGAATATTTTTCTGAGTACTGGTGAGTTCTTTCCTTAAAACCAAACAAAGGTCTACACTACTTAACTTGCTCCTAAGAATTTTATCTTATTTTGTTGTTGTATTTTGACTGCAAACTTTGCTTTACATATATGCCTTGAAGCATGATTGTTCATCTTCTTACCTCTGCACCTCCATCAAATGGTACTCCCTTGCCTTCCCTAACCTTCCCTTCATTGGGGTGAGTGGAAAAGATCATGAGGCCTCTTTGCCCACTGCCATGCAAAGCCGTCCATGCACATTAACTTGAATCCCCCTTGTTGGCAATTTAATCGGAGCTGCTTGACTTTTTAACTTGAGAAAATGAGATCTGCTCATTGTACTGATGGAGGTTTTGAGGGAGAGAATTGCTGGCTGACAGGCATTAATTAACTAACTGCTGAAGTGCTAATACTTTCAGGGCAGCACCAAGGTTTTTATTATCTATCTCTTCTTTCCTTGGACATAGAACTGCAAAAGTATATTCTGCTTAGATCATGAAATGTGAATGTTTTTTAATTACCTGTGGTGAAACTGCCTAGAGCAAGTGGTATGGGCCAAATGGCACAAAACAATAAAACTGGAATTATAACTCAAGTTTCTAGTTCCCAGCTTCATGCTGAATCCATTGGTAAAAATAGTTATATTAATATTAATATGAGACAGTAGGCTAAATTCTTTCATAACCATTAGCTACTGTGTTGGTGTTCTGATGTGTTCAGCATGTTACGGTGATGCCAAGCCTCCTGTCTCAAAGTAACAGCAGGGTCTTCCCATGGGAGCTTGTGTCTTGATGTGCGCTGCAGAAACCAGAAAATTATTTGGCTGGGTAAAGAAATGTCATGTTTGTGTAACAGGATCTGATGTTGAAGCTGTAGAAATCAGGATCATATCAACCCATCTGATTTAGCCTGTAAACCAGCTATTGGCCCCCAAACTGTTCAAAGTTAATTATTGTCTGTATTTTTTTTTTTTTACTGCTAGTTTAAAAGCAATAAATGTACAGTGCTTAGAAACAATTAACTGTATAATAATGAGCTTTGCTACTTGCATTTCTGTAGCATGTAGGAGATTATTTGGCTTTTTCTTGGGCTGAATTATGCTGTGCCATAAAGGACTATAACAGTACTAATTTGCTTGAAATGTGGTTTAATTTATCACATTGAGCAAAGACTTGTATGTGTTTTCTTTCCTGTCTGATTTCACAAATACAAAAGAAAAGAAAAATTACTTTTCTCCCTCTGTTCTTGCAGTTCCCCTCTCCCCAACCCATATGAAAAGTCATCTTTTAGAGCATATTCTGAATTCACAATAATAATATGACTTACTGGGTGTTTTATTCTTAAATACATTATACCAAAACAAGTGAGGCTGGGTGGGTCTCTTGTGGGTTTTTTGTTTTGTTTTTTATTTAGCTCCAAAAGAAACTATAAAAGCATTTTCCTAGTGGGTGTCATATGAAGAAAGAGTATTGATGAAGGCCGGTCTCCTCGGTATCTACCCGAGCAATCTGTGACAGCTATAGTTGTTTAACCATCTAACCTACTTCCCCTTCTCACTGTAGACATTAACCTTATAAGCCCAAAGTATTTAGGAGTTAATGACCTGTTATACAAGTCTAAGCATTCATAGTGATGGGATATTAAGTTATTAAATGTATTTTGCTGTGTAACCGAACCTCAAGTTGTGCTCGTAAATAATCACTTAATTTGTTAGTTTAAATTGAGTGCATCTATTTTTCTGCCTCTGTAGTCCTTGTTGTGTTAGGAGTAGTATTAAAATGTGAGTCTGGTAAACATCAGCATAAATCTCTTACCTTCCCTGAGACAGTGAAAGAAGTGCAGATCATCAGGGGTTTTTTTCCCTTGAAAATAGAAATTTCAAAATTAACAGATTAAGGAAGATAAATTCAGTAGCAGTATGTTCTGTCAAGACCCTTACATGTCCCTGTCAAGCCTCACTGAATTTCATTTTACATTTTGAAATTTTTGAAGAGTTATATTTGAATTGAAGCTAATGTTACTGACAAGAGGAAAATAGAAGCAATTGGTTTGCACTAAACAAGTTTGAATGGTTGTTAATGTGAATGACTTTCAGGCAGCGAATGTCAGAGAACAGTAGATTACTTTCTTTACCTCAGGCATTTTAAACCATCTCCTGTGGTAGGCCTGACATTATTTTTTTTTTCTCTTGAACACGGGAAGCAAAGTAATTGGAGTCTGGTAATTTCAGCCCATGGCTGATGAAGATAAATCATAACGAGCTACTGGAATGCACACTGACAATCCACATAGGGCTACTAGAACATGAACTCTCACTAATGCATTATTCAAATTTTGTTTCCTTCTGATTCATATTCTAGAAGGCCCCCGAAACTGTTAATTATGAAGCCAGCCATCATTTGTTATTCTGCAGAAATTTCATGCCGGAAACCAATTGCTTCAAAACGCCTTCGCTTTGTTTCCAGGACTTGGGCTCCTGAGCACTGTGCTGCTCACTCAACGGTGCCGGTGTGGGTGTGCCGGCTTGACTTACTTGTCTCTGGGGAGCACGAGCTCATTTTGTTGCTTCTGAGAAACGTTGCCCTCCATCCAAAACAGGCAACTGCTCCTCCTGGCACACGGTCAAGTTGTTTGGTCCTGGCATTTGCTTCCATTAAGGTGTGGCTGCCTGCTTCCATACTGTGGAAGCTCATCCCAGGTGTCACAGATGAAGGCAGTCATGCTGCCTTGAATGGCACAGCTGGATCCATCTGGTTACTTGGGGATAGTGCTTGACCTGAGGGAAGGAATTAGAAACTGGCCACAGGGCAGGAATGTGGCAATACAGTTTTAGGTTGGGTTATGATTCCAGAGAATTGCACCCTTTGTGACTTTGTACGTTTTCAACCCTTCCTAGCCAGTGATCCTCTCCTAGCCTTGATCTTCATGGCTGGTCTAGGCAGTCTTCAGTAACATGACCTTCCAACCATGTGTGATGGCTCTGGCTCTATCCTTCTCTGGGAAGGAAATGCAGATAAATCTCAAATATTTTCTGCATAAAAACTCTCCATCCTGTTGTTTCAGCCAGTTAAAGCAGACGCTGGTGGCAGTGCCACATCACCAGGTGGAGGGAGGCAGGGGGGGACCAGTGGGAATGTCATTTTCTCTTTGGACACTTCATCTCTCGTCCTTGCATTTAAGCAACGGTGTAGTTTGCATCCCACAGCAAATTACCCAGTAGGCAGATTGACTTATTTCTGTGGTCTCGATTGCACTCATAGTCATGCTTGATGAAATTGTTTATGCAAATAGTGTATTAACTGAAAGACACAGTGCTGTATTGATCAAAGCTATTTTCTTGTTTTGATGCAATTCATCCGGTAGCTTCAGCTGAGGAAAAATATTGGGAGCCTAAATATTTCATTTCAGTGGTTTTGAAATGAAATGGCTCCGCTTTGACTTTGAAACAATGTTTTGTTTTGAAATTGAGCTAAGCTAAATTTTTAAAAGGATAAAACCTACCTGGCAACAATTATATCGTGAGACATCCAGAGTTTTACTCCAAAGCTGTACTTCAATTTTACTGAAACTATTTTTCCTTTTTTTTGTTTTTCTCTCCCCCATTTTTTCTTCCCCCCCCCCCCCCATTTTTTTTTTTCTTTTGAACTGAAAATACCTCACAGCTCTGTATGTGAGTGTTCCTTGGGGTCATACAGAGAATTGTTTCATTTTACATCTCAGTACCTTGTTTTCTTTCCCTGTGTTTCACAGCCAGGGAATAGTTCACTGCCACTAGTAATTTTCAGGGGACCAGCAAACAGAGGGGGAGAATGAGTGCTTTTGTCTGGGGGGAAGCCTTCTCCTCTGACTGAGGACCAAGCCTCTCCATGTTTCTGATTGAAGATTCACCTGCGACTTGCTATCAAAAGCCCTACGTGTATCCAGATAGTTATGTGAAGAAATGCTTTCCTTTTTGAAAAGAAAGGGGAAAATCACCTATCATGCTTCACAAAAATACCATAGAAATTATTCACTAGTCTGCTGGCTTCCTTCCCTCATTCAGCATTTCACTTGTGCCTGGATAATTTTGCCATGAAACCTGCGAACTTTATTCTCCCCAGGGAACCACGCAAGTGCAGAACTGCTCTCCCAGTTGGTAGATCCTTGTCCAGCACCTCTGTTTTGAGACATGTATAGACTGAAGCATTCAGCCTGGGCATTTAAAATGTTAGCCAGCTAGCTCATTTTCCTCACAGTTCTATGTTTCTAAACCTCATTGCCGTTGCAGAGATTCTATGCAGGCTAACTCAGTGGAGATGCTCCATCACTGGTCTCTGACCACCAAACCAGTGTTTAACTGGTAATATAAAGTTGCTGCTTCTGTGTAGATCTAGTATCACTTTATGGTTGGTAATTAATTGTTGGCTTAATCTAACATGCCTCTGAGGATGTTTTATTACTCCAGTATGGATAGCCTGGCAAGTGAGATAAGGGACTCTGACTAGAAGGAAATTTGGTCTTAACATTTGCAACTTTTCTCTGCAGACATCTTAAGGCCATCTGGGTAATGTTTATGATTTATAGTCCTTTTGGTTGAATCATTTTATTTGAAGCCTTAGAAGTTTCAATGTTTGTGAAGGACTGCTGTTAACTAGAAAGAAGCCATATTCTTAAGTGCAAGTATTTTAACAGCTGCTAAAAAAAAAAAAAAAAGGTCATGTGAACCAAAACCAGTGAAAGCCCATTTTGAAAATGGAAGTCATCAGAAAGGGAATTTATGTCATAAATCTCAAATCTGCTTTTGTCTAGTCATTGATTTCTTAAAAAACTGTCACTGTATTGAAAAGAAATCAATATTTTTAAATAGTATGTACTACTTTATTACTGCTTCTTGAGAGGTTCTAAAGGCCTTTTTTAAGTTTTCTAGTGCGTGAAAGTTAAAATTATTTGTTATGTGAACTTATGAAAGTTAGGGAAAATCTGCTTATTATACGGGAAGATAGGCATTAATATGAATCGTAATGCCAGGCTTGTAAGCCTGTATTGTTTCATGCTTAACCAAACACTAGGAACAATATGACAGTGAACACAAAAACGTACAAAAAGGAAGAAGTTAGAAAAAGAAACAATATTTAACAAACAAGCCATGTGCATTTTGTCATTCAGTAAGTAATGGATCCACATTTTTAATGGCTGGTACTAAGCTAAATAACAACACATCCCAGTATGTAATGAGGATGCTATATAATTTTAAATAAAAATTACAATATAGTACTGTTTTAAATTGCTTCCTGCTATAATCATAAAACACATAACTATCTAGTAGGCATATGTGGAGAAGTAGAGTGAGTGAGAATTTTTTGCTTACATTTGTATACAAACTGGGAATTTCTAAAACCTATCATACCAATTGTCAGCCTTCACAAGAAGGCTTTTGTCATAAGACTTACTGCTCACATACAGAAAAGAAGAATCACAAGTTGATTAGATTATCGTAGTCTTTGGGTTTTATCATGTTATTCTAAAATACTGGATCTGAATAAGGGGGTTTGTGGATTTTTTTTAATTATTATTTTTGGAGGTTTTTGTTTGCTTTGGGCTTGGATTTTTTGAGTACCCTGGTCTCTTCTACTCTGTGAATTTAGCTGGGAAATGAACATCTCGTGTTTGATCTCTGAATCAAAATGAAAGGTATTCCAGAAATTCTTGCTTTCTGCATTTGTTGACTGATTCAGAAGGGAGAAAAGGTTAAAAAAAAATAAAACATCTTTGATGAAAAAGGGAGAAAAAGAGATTGTCAGCAATGTTGTATTAGGGTGACTATTTAGCACTCTTAAAAACTTAATTGAATTTAAATTCCACGTGCGGTTTTTAGCACTATATATAATACTGATTCTAACTATGTTTAATTATATTTTTAACATAAGCTGATAGCGGAATTTCAGCATTAATTGTGCATTCATTTGTGACTTTTAATACATGATTAACTACTTTGTTAGTGCACTTGAGTGCTAGTCAGCATTTGAGTCAGCAAAAATATTAACGATTTGTAATGATGTTTAGCTTTTAAGATAACTAGCTAGAACTAGTCATGTTATATGACGTCTTATGTTAGGCAGGGCTTCAGTTAAACTTCAGCATTAAATGATGCCTATTTCTCCCAAATTCCTTCATTCCAAGCAATTTCTGAATAAAATGGAAAATCATGAATTAACTAAGTCAGCATTAGTAATAGAAGAATTTAGATCTTTAAAAGTCCAGCCCAGGTGAAAGCTAACAGAAATGAGGACAACAAACAAAGATTTCAAGCACTTCATTCTTTAGCTGCAGTAAAGAGTTGCAAACAGTAGAAAATAGCCATAAAGAAGCTGTGGAAATGTGGAGAAAAAATGCATTTCAGAAATGAGCAGTATACAGCACTCACATGAGACATGCTCCATCTCCAAAAGAGAGCTCAGGAGGAAGGTAAAAGCATGGAGAATTTGGCTGTACTTGGCTGTCTACCTTTCTTTCTTTCTCTCTTTCTCTCTTTCTTTCTTTCTTTCTGGGAGAGAGGTGAGTATGGAGGGGTATGTCACAGGATGGAAAAGGGCTTTGATTAGAATCTACAGACCGTGGCTAGTTTACATGGGTAGATTGGTAAATTGTTAGGAGACTTGCAATTAACCCCAGATAAAGCAGCAAATGTGTCAAATAAAACACGGTACTGTGAGCAGACCAAAAGTTGTGGAGAATAACGCTCTGATGATGAGTACTGCAGAAAACCCACAGTGATTATATTCTTGAGAAAGACAGGCAAGTACAGTCTTAAGTCCAGTCCCCAGAAACGGCAAGGACAGTGCTGTGCACGAGGTATTGCCTGTAAATATAGTGGTATAGTGGGATTGTGGTTGTGAAGCCATTCTGAAACATGTCCCATGTATCTTTGAAGCACTATTGGGCTGTGGGATACTGCCAAGAGCACTCTAAACATAAACAGCAAAATAAAAGAGGGAAACAAGACCATATATACATAGGTGCTGCCTCATCCACAGGCTAGTAAACAAAAACCGAAAGGAGAGCAGAGCAGCAATACACACAGGTTAGCCTGCTTTGCATTTGGGAATGAGCAGCACTACTGTGCAAAGCTGTCTGTAGACTCTTCTCTCTTCCCCATCGCCTTCTTGCAAGAGTCCTAGGGTTTCTTTGGATAATCCAACCCAAAAAAACCTTTGCTCTTATTCTAAAGCATTTGATAAAAACACAGGAAAGTGAAGTCTGTAGCTAAAAAACCAAAAAGATACCCAGCTAGCTGAATAAATTTGGAAAGAGGTAGCCACAGCTGTGCTTTCCCTCACCAGCAAATAGTTGCTGATTATTTCCTCGTGCCATGTCCACAGTTAGGGGTTTCTGGGCTAATCTATAGGTTGTGGGGAGCTGCTCTTGGGGTGATGGCCTCACGAGGTGCATGGTGGAACTAACTTCTAAAGAGAGAGATAAATACTGCAGAGCTACTTTCACTGGAATATTAGAAGTATTTGAAAGAAATCTATAAGATTCTCAAGCAGACTTTGTTCAGTAAGCAGCTTCATTCCTAGGCACTGCCTCTCTTGTACTGTTTTTGAGATCTCTTTCCCTCCCTGTTCTTTTTGTCATTGTGTATCTCTCTTGCTATCCAACCAGGGAATTGCTGTGAATAAAGGGTCGTAAGAGAAGAGAACCTAATTTGCTCTGCACACAAGAGATGCTCTGTGTAAATAAAGAAAGATAATGGAAGACTACCTTCTGTCCTGAAAAGTTCATGTGAATGACTCACAGGTAGAGGCACAACCAGTATTTGAAAGAGAGTTTAGTGACAGTGACTAATCTTCTTTTCCTTGTGTAGGAAAGCAAGGATGCCATACAGAATACTGAGGCTCCCTCAGATGATTTTTTTAGTATTATTGTTTCTTTTTCTTGTTTAGTGGGGAAGATTGGAACATAACCCTTTTTTAAACTGTCATTATTAAGCCCTGGAAATATGCTATTTTGATTATGCTGGTGCTGCTTCTTTCCAAAATCGAATGCTTTGTGTTTCAGAGCCCTACCCTATACGTCTACCCTGAGGAGTAAGAAATACATGGGGAACTTGCAAGGTCAGAGACGGTACAGTGTAGAAATCTGCTGCTTTTGTTTCATAATCTCAAGTGTATATTTCCTGCCTTTTTCCTTATTCAGTGAAGATATATAAAGGCTAAATGTAGCAGAAATTGAGCTTAGAGCAAGTTTTGAACATGAAAACACAGATTTATAATAGAACTTGGCAAGTGGATGTTATCTTTTATCCAGAGATCACAATCTGCAATGTGTACTTTGAGGATTGCAGCCATGCCTGGCCGGACAGGGGGATTTGGAGTCCTCTTCTGCCTTTCCTCTTTTTAAAAAAAAGTCTTCATCAGTTTGATGATTGCTTTTGACCAAAGAATACGTGTGTGAAAACTTACTTTTTTGGGGGAGAAAAAGGGCACTCAGAGGTTTGTGACTACATTGCCTACATTTAAAATAAAACAAACCAAACGACAGAAATAAGGAAATTTCACTTGCTCCAGAACATTTGCATCAGCCAGATATAGAGTCCACTTTCTTTTCCTAGTTCCGCCACAAGCATTGGGCACACTGTATGTTTTATATACATATGAACAATGTATTTGATGTAGCAGCAGCAAGCTGACATTTTTACATTGCTTAAGACCGGAATGCCACTGTTAAAACTGCTTTATAGCAAGCAGGCACCCTGTATAGTTTGCAAAGCAGCAGTTACTGTAACCCATGTTTTTAGGGGGGGCCGTTGTCTAGCTGTATGGTTTTGGTTCTGAAATTCCCTTGTGGTACTGAGAGGTTTATTAATAAGTAGCACAGTGTACTGGGTGCATGTCTTATTATTTTGAAAGCTGCTGATATTGAGCTGAGCAAAGAAAAACTTGCGGTGAGTTCCTGGCTCCCAGCCATGATTTTTTTTAAAGTAGCTTTGTGTGGCTTTTATGCATAGCACTGTTCCCGTAACTGATCTTTCTGAAGTTTTTAGCTTATCAGGATGTTTCCAACAGATTTCTTAGATAGAGCTATTATTTGAATGGTCTGTTAGGTGTAACCTCCCTCAGTAGTTGCTCCAGAAATCTCTGACTTTCAGCAGGGAGAAGGAAAAGAACAACTTGGCCTGTGCGTAAGCTGTGATCAAAAGGAGGGTCAGTTGCTCAGGGCCACGCACGCTCATCCAAGGGGAACTGCCTCGCTCTTGAGGTCTGCCAGGGCTCATCCTTCCTCCAGGGGAGAGTCAGGGACTATCTATTTGTTGGGTTCCTTAGCATACAGATGAAGTTTTATGAAACTGCACTGTGTTTCTTAGCCTGTACCAGGACCAGTTATAGCATAGCTGAAGATGAATATTTTAAAGTTGATGACACAGTCTGTTTTTTTAGTGTTAGTCACTGTATTTTATTGAAATCCTGCCCCTGCCAAAGAAGGTCAGACTTCAGACCAATTGATGCACACTCTATATTGATGCAAAATGATGAAGAATCATCAGAAGAAAATTATTTCCTTTGCCATCCATTGCAGTTGCGTCTTAAATGATTATTCTTTGACACAGTGATCCAAGCGTTTATTGACGAGTCTGCAAAATTATGATGGCATCGTGTTTTTCAGGAGGAAACCTTTGTCAGGATCAGAATTTAGGGGTGAGCTAATGATTTAAATACCATCTTGACTGGCAATATTAGAAAAGTATTGTTTATTTCTAGAGAATTCTCAGCCCATGTTGTGCAATATCAGTTATGCTGGCTGTAGCATAATTGAGAGCTGCAGTAATTCTTGTATATTTAGTCCATGAAGCATGCTAGTATGAATTTTTTTTGAGAAATCTTTTATGATTGCAAGCTTTTATTCTCATTAGATGATGGTTGTGAAACATTTTTTAAGCCTGGAAGTCTGTCTACAAATGTAAGAAAATTATGTCGAGGTGTGGTGAGAGGGTGAAGGCTGAAGCAGTAGGAATAGGACTGTCAGGCAGGGGGTGAAACCAATGTTGCCTTCAGATCCTTGTGGACATTTCTACCCAAGAGAACTGAAGACCTTTCTCCATTATCATAGCTGTATGCTCTGTCCTGAGACCAAAATGAACCCCTGTATTGCTACTATAGAAAAGGCAAAGTCGAAGGAGGGCTATAAGTCAATAGGTAGGTCTTTCCAGTAAGCAAATAAAGAATGAATATTTCATCTGCAAATTGTTCTTCTGGTTGTGATGGCTAGTGTATTTTAAGGAGCCCATCACCTACTCCAGGAGCAACAGAGTAAAGAATGCTTTGACGGTCTTGTCTGAACTGTGATGAAATCCAACCTCTGCACATCGCTGCTTTTGGAGAGAGAGATAAAAGTGAAGATCTCCCAGGTGGTATAGATAACTGTGCTGGATTGTTGAGGGATTTGAATGTCCCTTGCATATGCTGGCTTCAAAAATCGTGTCTTGGAAGCTCATGAATTGGAAAGCATAAAAATTATCCCTGTGTCCAGTAATCACACACATCTGAGCAAAAGTTAATTGAAGGACAAATATGCAGAAGGCAGCCTGGTAGTGGAGTTTCATAACAGTTTGATGTCAATACTATTTAAGGTACAGGAATGGAGATCTTTGCTTACTGGTTTTTGAAAGCCAGGTGAATTCTTTGACTGGATTTGCAGCACAACATAAACACAGTTATATAAGCACCTCTGCAGGATTAATTTCTGAAATGCAGGAGCTGTGTTGGGTGGCCACGTGTACAGTCAAGACCTCTGTAGAGTTGTATCTGTTTGGAGGCCCATGTAGCTTTTCACCTTGAATGTGGAGGGATGGGACAAGAGCAGACCTTTACAAATTCCTGTGGGAAAGAGAAGTGGGACATGTTCAATATGGATTAGTTTTCTGCTTTAGGAACATTCTGAGTTACAGAATCTCTGTTACAGCTACAAAACCCTTCCTGGAAGTAAAACAGCCTTGCTGGTTAGCAGGGTGGAGGTGAACGAAGGAGATTAAGAAAAAGGTTATAGGTGTTTACTTGCAGTTTTCAGAACTAGCTTTTACAAGTTGTTCTACATAACAAAAGGTTTTGTTAAACCCCTACTTAGATAGTATTTCAGAAGCAGTGCTTATTACATAGCTGGGTATCTTGTGGTACCTTTTTCAGGTGGGTGAAAAATTCAGAGTTGAGCTAAAGAAGAACCATTAGTAGGTCCCCACAGAGCTATTATTCATTGAAATGCCCAGTGAAACTGTATTCTGTAGTATACAAAACTCTATTCTTGGTTCTTTTGTTTTGTGCAGAGGCCCCTTGTTCTGAGAGGAGTGTGATCTTATTTAAGAGCACACGTTCAACTGTTGTTATTGCAATATTACTGCTGCTTGATCTTGATGTGCTTAGAAGTTACTTTACTTCAGGAACATGCCAGAACCGTGGAAGCTTAAATCTAAATTGCAATATACAGAGTAATAACTGTACAATAGAATATAAATTGGTTGAGTTATAATGAACAATTGCTGCTCACTTGTAAGAAATGAAACTCCAAGGCATTGCACCAATCATATTTTAAAAAGAAAATGTCTTATTGTTGTTTTCATTTTTTCACTTGGACCCGTGGAGAAAAACACTGTGGTGTTTTTTCCTGTGTGTGATGCAGTCAGATGACTGCTGTTAGGAGAATCACGAAATGATTAGAGGATGGGACAAAGGGCTTCTCAACCATAAAAATGTGTCAGTATGTGTTTAGTGAGTGCTAAGGTTTACTTTTATTGCCCATAACACTTAATATAAGGATTACAGGGATCTCAACAGAGAAGATTCTGCCCTTTGGTTCATCTTTAGAACTGGTCTTGACTTATGCAAAAGAAGTAATTAAGAATTTGTTTTATATATAGTTTTATATAACTCTACAGCAGAGTGAATATATGTCACGCATGCTGAGTGAAGTGGTAGGAAAGCTGTACAAGCTGTGATAAGTAACAAGTAGACCATGGGGTTTTTTTGTTTTGTTTTTGTTGGGTTTTTTACTGAAATCTATAGTGCTTTCTGACTGCTTAGAAACTAATGCCTGGCATGTGTTATTGCTTAATTATATCCTGTTGGGTGATTTACAATATGTGCAACTTGATCCAGAAAAGTAATGGTCTTTCAAATTTATAATATGTTCTTCGTCCTTATTAAATCTTTGGATTTTGTTGGAATGCAAGTATGGGCTGCTTTCACTCTCTTCAGTTTGTCCTTGTAAAAATTAAAAAGTTTGTTTGTGTGTTTGGTTGTTTTTTTGTCTGGTTCTAATGGTAGATCTTCTTCTGTCAGGTTGTCAGCTATTTCAAACCTTTCAAATCCCCGAACAAATTTAATTACAAATCTTTCTGTGACAGTTCATTTCCAGCATGCTTCTCTTATCTTTACATCTGAAACTTTATTAAGGGTGATTGTGCAGTAATTCCTTGCTTCTTGCTTCCCCTCTCACTGAGCAGTCAGACTTTGAGGTGCAAAAATGTGTAACTCTTTCTTTGCTGAATCTTTTGATGAGACATTGAAAAACTATGACATTAAGACAGAATACATAAATAGTTGCTGTTAAAAAAATGCAAAATAACCTCCAACACCCCCCAAAACCAAACCAAAACAAACAAACCACCAACCCCCCTGCCCTCAAAATCCTTTTACTTGAGTGTCAAGAGTCATAATGTCTTTAGCAGGATTTTGAATAGGATTTAGTAACTCCTTAGTCATTTATTTGGCTCATAGACTACTAAGGCTACCACCAGTGTGGTTTGAGTATTTGCTAATGTGTTAGAGAAACGTAACTAGGCTAGCTGGTATGTTCCGCAGGCTATTTTCCTTCATGTTTCTTAATTATGAACAGTTAGCTTGAGTGGGTTGTGTTTTTGACAACTTTCAGAAGAATATTGCAAAAAAGTCACTCCAAAGCCCCTGTTTGAATGTAGTACTGACTACAGGGATATGACATCTCTTTTGTGTTGTTTGTTATTGACTATCTCAACCTTCACTCACAGATCCTGATTTTCACAGTGCAGGCAACTTTGATGTGGTCTTTGTCATTTAAAACAAAAGTGTAGAATTTAATAGAAAAGCTGGAGGGTAGCTGAAAAGGCACCTTAGTGACTCTGAAGCCCCAAGTGTCTGAACTGCTTTTGAAATATTTTTTCACACATTTGTCAGAATTTCTCTAGTGTTGGCTCTGATCATTCTAAAAATTCAGATGGCATTATCATTATATCCCAGCCCTGCAAATAAAAATGTCTGTAACTATTCATTTGAGTAGTCCCAGCAGAATTACAGCAATTCAGCTGAACTGTATTTGTATGCAAGGTTAAGACCAAAGAGACATAAGATGTTGCTAGCCATGTCAAAGGGAGTATTTTACAGATTGAGAAATGGATTCTGAAAGGCTAAACCTCTGTTTAGGGTCCTGGCAGGATTGCCTGGATGATAACACGGATAAAGAAGAAAACATGGTAAACAAAACAAAACACACTTAACAAAACAAAAAAAAATAGATACTAATACTATCTAGTAATTCCTAATCAGGTTTTCATGCTGCGGCACTGACTTTGTTCTGGTCCTTGGCTATCCTAACGTGCCAAACTGACAAGTTTTATCACAGTTTTTTTTTACTTTGTGCATGAAACTGTGACTAAAGTTACCTAAAATGGTAACTAATCAGTAGCATTTTCCATAAGATCTATATTTTGTAACATTACTTTCTTAAAATTTCCTAACAGTCATTACTTTTTGAAGACAGTGGGTGGCATTTGAGAGACAGGAAAGTGCGTGTACAGCCTGCCCCAGGGAGTCGAGAGAAGCCCATGGGATTTTCCTCTTGCTTTTTTCCTCCTGTGCTGCTACTACAAGAGAACAGAACATCTGTACCGAGGTCTTCATGAGGAAAAGGAGGAAATGGGTGGTCTTCTCTGAGTTTGCCAATATTTTCATGTTATTAGTTGCATTTTATTTTCATGATATTTTAATATTTTCTTTCAGCCCTCAAAGGGATAAAATGCAGTTATGGAAATATAAAAGATGAGAAATAAAATGATATTATGTCTAGCTTGTCAGAAATGAACGTCTAGAGCATGCTCACTTCTTTCCCCTCTGCCCCAAATTGCACTGCTCATTGTTGCTTTAAAATATCTTTTCACCTGTTATTCCTAAATTGGTTGAAGTAGCCCAGGTAAACTTGAAGCATCAATGTTAGACTTTGGGGGAGCTGTGCACAGTGTGGGGTTGGGAGGGAAACTCCCCTCAGGTCTGGCCTGCCTGCCCAGCACCCATTACACAGCACCCCCTGTCCTATCCGGGGGATAATGGGAAAAGCCGTGCTGTGGGGCTGCTGCCAGGGACATGGCGAAACGTGCCTCCCCGCTTCAGAGTGCCCTTGGCTTTTTCATAGTTTCGGAGCCTGTTTATCAGATCCAGCTGGTTAATAGGCTAATGAGTGTGCGAAGTGAGAGTCAAGAGAGTGAGCAAGCTGCTTCTGCTGTGGCAAGAGAGGAGGAAATGAGACCCAAGGGAAGGCTAAGCTTCCTGCGCTGGAGTCATGCCTGACTTGGATTACATGTTTTAGTTTAACAGTCCTGTAGATCAGGCTTAAGGTTTAGCAGCCTTTGTAGTTTCTGGTCTAGTAGAGTTCAAAATCAGAATGAAATTTGGTGTTACAGAGATTGAATGATCCATACAGGATAGAAATATAGTTTTCTGGGCATAAAACCTAAACAACCTTTTTAATATATACAGTTGTTACAGAGTGTGGCATTTGGGTAAATTCAAATACCACTGGGCAGAAAAAAAGACATTATATGAAGGATTTTAACATTATGTTTTACTTAGAGTGTCCCAATTTGTCTGCTTAAAGAGCAAGAAGAATGAAAATAGGAAAAGAAATATGGATATTTTAGTGAATGTTTAGGCTATTTAACCTATTTTGTTGGTTGACTGCTGAGAATTTTCTCTGTCTTAATCAGAGATCTGTAATTTGAGCTTGTCTTCCCTCCTGAACTTTTTACTATTTTGGAATATGGTTTATGGTCATGCTTTGGACTGTATAGTTGCAGACAGGTCCACAGGGATGAATCAGGCATAGTCTTTGTTCAGAAATGTTAATGGTTTTCATGATGATTACTACAACTACAATAAGATCTGAAACAGGGTAGGCTCTTCTTTTCCCCCCCTCATTATTCCTTTCAAAATACGCCCTTTCTATCACAGCCTTTGTCCTTCTAGTTTGTTAAGTTTATAACATTTGGGGAGCCAGTAAATTGCTTCATGATGTCTAGCATTCTTTCTTTTTCCTTCATATATTCTAAATAACAGTTTTCTATATGGCTGTGGATAAGTAACCTCAGCTAGTTATGCATGGCAGATCAGACCAACACCCAGCCCAACTTTGGCCAAACCTCCCCCGGTTTGTTGTTGTTGGCCAACACAGATTTCTGATCTCTTTAGTCTCTGAAATACCTGTTTCTTGCCTCACTATCACAACCAGGGCTGGTGACTACCCTAGTTTTCTGTCACCTAGTTCTCAAGTTTACATTTTAAGTTAATTTAGCAATATCTTCTGGCCTGTATTCTCAAGGGAAAGCAAAAGTAAAGTCTGAGGCCACTTTATAGAGAATGAGCTTTCTCATACCATAGTGCATATGCAGGCAGCTAGTGTTGAATGGAGTTTATGTCTTTGAGCAATATTTTGGATATACTGGCCCCACGTAAGATGTGCAGGTAGGAGTCCAGAGCTGTCCTGCAAGGAGAGGGCATGACAGTTCTCTCTTCTCAAAAATCAGGAAATCGGGGAGAAGTGCTGCCAGGTTGTCATCACAACCCCTGTGCCTCTCTGCAAGATGCAGGCATCTGAAGTAATTTGCTTCACCAATGGGGATGGATGCACTTGCTGACTGAGCTACAGAGCTGTATTCACCATGACTACAGCTGTTAGTTAAGCGAAAATTCTGTGAAAAAAAAGTATATTGGAACACTGAAATCACTGGGAGAGAAGAGAAAGAATAAGGCTAGATCCAAGGCATAAAGATGATATGTGTCCCTACCAAGCACACCATATTGCTGGGTAACTTAAGAAAGCCTGAAGGTTTGGGAATGCTTAGACATATTGACTATTAAGTAGAGAGAAGTTCTTAACCTTCATATTAAAGGAAACTATAACATGCTAAAATTAATGTTTTGCTTAAGTATGATTCAGTAATATACCTACTTAAGTATGATTGCTATCCCTTCAGGGATTTCTCTCCCACTTCCTATTCAGGTTATATCTGCCTGGCAGACATACATAATCTTGTTGAAACTTGTGTAAAACTAGGCAGGTTTTAAACAGAGCCACCTGGTAGGAGTATTACTAAAGGAACAGAAAGCTCTGCAAAAGCTGAAAGACCTGCCTCAGTATCTGGGCAAGCTCAGAGTGCCCCGGCACTGAGCTCAGTGCTGCCTCACCTCTGCTCCTGTGTAAGTACCTGTGCTGCTAGCATACAAATAGGATGTAGCCAAGCAGCATCACATGTTTTACTGTAGCATGAATATCGTCTGAGCTTCCCAGTAAAAATTAACTGTTATTAAAGCTTTGTATGAAAACTAATAAAATAACTTGAGGCCCGAAAAGAAATTTCACTATCTTAATCTTCCATCTATGACTTCAAATCCTGAAAGTGTCTTTTTTGTCACACTAACATTTTTATTTCCAATGCAAGAACTATCTTGGAGTTTATTACTCTTTTTACACTTTTTTTTTTCCTTCATCTATTTACATTTCGGCCATTCTGGATTTTAAAATCAGATGTTCTTAAGGTAATGACTTTAATGTTAGAACAGGTATTTTTAAGTATTGCCAACACCTTTCCACTAAATGATGTCTAATTTAGAGGGGTATAAGGGCAATTGATGAGGGAAATGAAAATTGTGAATATATGTTAAAACACAATTTCTCCAGAGCTGAGAATCTGAAACCCAAATCTGCACTTTTGGTGAACTTCTGACTTGTCTGCTCATTTGTATGCAAGAGTTAAAATTAAGCTTAGATTGAAGGAATGTAGAAGCTATATCTCAAAAGATAACAATGGTACTGAGCTAAAGTAAATGATTTGCTAATTATAACAAAACAGGGAGAATGTTTCCATTTTGCCCCTCTGGTGGATGTTTTTAAGCTGTTCATTTGTACTGAAAAATGTTCATGTTTGAAGCAATTGCACATTGCGTGTAGATTTTGCAATCAAGATATGAAACTAGTTCCGCTTCTGAAGAAAGAATATTAAAGTATTAATTCTACAACTTGTCATTGCCCCAGTATACATTTGCAAATGCAGCAGTAAAGAAACACTACTTCTCTGAGAACTTGCCCATATGCAGTGAGCCCAAAATAACAAATTTAATGGAAGAGAATTACAGCCAATGCTAATTTACACTCTGGCTCACTTACCATATAATTTTTTCCTGAAATATATTCCAGTTTTTGAGATGGTTTAAGAGTATCAAAATACTTTAGAATATTTGCTAATATGCTATGAATTATCACTATGAACAACATTCGCTAATATTTATTCCAACTAATTATACATGTTGTTTCTTCCTTTTTAACTCATTTTCTTCCAGTGTTAGGAGATTTAAAAATTATCTCCTCCATGTTGCAGAAAATAATCAGTTTTCCTCTGAAACAGCATAGCCCCATCTCTGCTGTACCCAGTACAAGTGTGAGGGGGGAAAAAGCCAGCCTTTGCTGTAAATAATTTAGAGGCTAAGATTAAAACAAGGTACTGACAGTGATAGAGATCAAAATACAAGGAAACATGGGTCATTGTTGGCTTTGCCATCTTAGCTTAATGGGATTCTTGTTTTTCTGTTTTTTTGAGATATTGTGGTCAGAAAAGGTTTTGGATAAGGAATGAGTAAACTTATATATCTTCAGGAGGAACTGGAGCCAATGGGAAAAAGCATGCAGGAACTTGGATAATACTATTACCTGCTTCACAGCTGTGGCCTTGTCAGAGATGGAGGTGTTACATGAAAGATAGTGTTTCACAACCTTGACTGGTTGGAGAGGACAAGCTGCCATTGGGAGAGGGGCAGAATGAGATGAGGACATGCAAAGAGAAGTACACCTTCATAAAACACCGGTCTCGTCCTGGACCATCTCCATAGAGTTATAATCACTCTGGTTTTCTTGCCACTGCCAAAGCTGTTGCACTGTAAATCAGTGTTCAGCAGACAAAGCAGCACGACTACATGGCATAATTTCAGAGAGCTTTTTAAGTATTCCCACCAGTTCTATGGGTATGGGTGTTTTGATTCCATTGCACTTCAATGTGTTATCGGCTTGCTGTAGTACATTTCGCTCCAGTGGTGATAGGATGAAAGATAATAGCAATAAATATTGAAAAATATAGCATTGTTTTAATATTAGAAAAACTTGGATTTGCAAACATTTAGTCTTCAGAATTTTGTAGTTTTTACCATGGACATATTTTTCTATTGTCAAACTGTAATCTATTACTGAAAAGAAGTACATGGAAATACAAATGCTGAAGCAGTTCCTTGTCCAGATTAAAAAAAAAAAATCAGATATATATGCAATAGGATACATGGAGCTGAGGTGCTGGGTCTTTTACAGATCTAAGATCTGGTTCAACTTTCATATTTTCATGTTACAAAGAAGTTTAGGACATTGTCAGGTTATCATGCATGCAACCTGGCAACTGGATAGATGAACATTGATGTTTCTTCTTTGTTGACTTCTGTGGGCTAGCCTATTAGCTGTAATTTAGAAAACAAAAAAGCCAAAACATGAAAAGTACCTGAAAACCAAACACGTTTTTATTTCATTTTTTAGCTAAGTCATGTATAAAGTGTTAATGTAAACACTAATTCTGAAGAGATCCACTATTATGAAATAAATAAGAGTGACTCATCTTGGTTACAGGTGTAAAGATAAATGCTGTGCAGAAGTTATGTGAGTGCTTAGTGTTATGGCTGATTGGCTAACAGACCTTTCATAAAAAAAAAAGCAGGATGACCTCCTTTTTCTCATGTTTGGGTTGTTTTGGGATTTTTCCCTTAAAAAAATATTGAGATTTGTGATAATTTATGCTTCTCAACTTACCTTCTTTTAAAAATTTTATTCCTGCTTCTGGTCACTCTTTGTTAACCCAACAGTTGAAGAAGAAAACTCCTTACCTTCTGCTTTATGTTCTCCTAAAAATAATATGTACCATAGAACTCAATTTCACTCAGAACTTTAAGGCACATTCTTGTGAATGTAATATATACTCTTTGAGATATTTATATTCATAACTCTGGCTGCATTTTGTGCTTTGTTTTGCTTGCATGGGTAAGAGTTGTGATGGATTCGTTCACCCTAGATGATATTTATTCCTTTTACTTCATTACACGTAATCCACCTGTGCTAGATCTTAAAGTCTGTGTACACTTTATACTCTACTAGAGAGCTTATCAGCTTCTCTGCAGGCAGCTCAATTTGAATTTTAAAACTGAAAATGAATGAATTTGTGCTGCTTCTTGAGCTTCTGCATAGATCTGCTCTTGCACCTTCCTGTTGGTGTGATAACTGGAGAATATCAAGCTTGCAGGTCGTTGTTGATTTTGGCTGAAGGTTTTATGATTTAATTCTGATCAGCAGCTACTTCTATTATTATTTTTTCTGCACTCTCCCACCTCTTTACCCTTATGAGAAAGTCCAAGATTTGTTGGCTAGGATAAAGACATCAGGAAGAACAAGAGCAATTGATACTCTTAATTTTAGACAGAATCAAAGTCCAGGCCCAAGTGTACAAATAATGTTCATGTAAATAATTCGCTTCATTATCCTGTAAGACAAATATTAACTCATGCTTGGCTTCCAAGTCAGATAGGTGTTTAAGAAATTGCTGAACATCATTGAATTTCTTTATTGGTAGCCTAAATTTCTACACCTTTTTTACGAGGTATGTCTAAAGTCGTGGTAACATCAGATTTTAAAATGAAGTCAAATTCAATTTATGAATGCATTTTTTTTTTTTTTAAACTGACCAGTGTACCACGCAAGCTAATCATCATTAGAACATCTTAGGGACTGTATATATTCCAGCATTCTACAGCATATAGCTGAGAAGTACCTTTCCTGATAAATCAGCTGTTTCAAGAAAGGAATAATTCATCAAACCAGTACGTACAATTCCTTAGTATGATGATTCGCTCTGCCTAACCCACTTGTATATGACTTAATTGGACTCATATTTGTTCTTTGCCCTGACACTAATATCAATGTTACACTGTCATTATATCCTGGTTTCGACTGGGATAGAGCTAATTCTTTTCTCAGTCACTAGAATAGCACCGTGTTTTGGTTTCAGTATGGGGTTTGGTGTGAGAAGAATGTTAATAATATACTGATGTTTTTAATTGTTGCTAAGAAATCAAGGAGTTCCAAATTCCCATGCTTTGCTAGTCTGCATGTGGTAGAAGAAGCTGCAGGAGGGAGCGTAGCAAGAGCAACTTACCCAAATTGTTCAATGGGAAGTTCCATATCATGCAACATCATGTTCAGTATATAATTGAGAGTTGACTGGGAAGCTGTCTCTTTAGAAGACAGACCATGAAAATGAAACGTGCGTAGTTGGCATTTAGTTCTTTTCTTAGCAAATTGTAGTATCTTGATGAGTTAAAGTAGTAGAGATAATTGCTTTTTTGTTTAACTAGAAGTTATTTTATCCAAATATTCTATCCAGTGCGTTTTGACACTGTAAAATCCATGGCTTTCTATTTCTAGTTTTCTCAAATCTATTTTGAAATATATTTTTATTTTTATATTATTTATATTTATTCTTTAACACATCTAAAGCTGTATTATATACAGATCTGACTATGACCAAAGCTACTTATACTGAAGGGTAAAATAATTACATTTTTATTGGAATTAATACAACTATTTCCTTACCTGTACTTGCAGGAAAGGTGGAAGAAAAAAGACATTCCTTGACAATTATTATCAATTCTTTCTTACACATACTCTGCTTTTGTTTGTTTACCCTAGATTTTATCTACTTTGGAAATAGTTTTGAGTTTTTAATCTTAATTTCATATGTTTTCCTTCTATTTCATCTTGATGCTCAAACAATGTCTCTTTCTGTGATTTAACTTGGCTTAAACCCACTTGTATATGATGACCAGTGGTGTTCTTCCTTTTTTTGTCATGTCAAGAGAAAAGCAAACAGTATTAATGAAATGTTAAGTCATTTGATGGTGCCCTTTTAAACTTTGCTTTTTGGAAATTTGTGTATATTTCTTACTGTTTTAATACTAATCCCGTTAATGTGTTCGAAGGTGGGGTTGGATATTTTTTTTTTTTTCCTTTCACTTTTGAAACCCATACCATTGTATTTGAGCTGCAGGTACCAGCTATCCTGTTTGGCTTCTACATTTCAGGAAATAAAAAGATATAAAATCATAGTATTAAGATCAGTTGGATTTACGTTCATGTTAATGCCTGAAAGAGGCTGTGTGTGGTATCTGTTTCATCTTGAGTAGCTAATGATTTGAAGGAATCTGCAGTAAGTGAAGGAACTTCATTAGCCTGTCAGTGCACTGGTACTAAGTGATGGAATACCTTCCCTTCTTCTGTACAGCCTAATTTTGTTGAGGAGATAAATTGCAGGGTGCATTTTGTCATGTTGTGTTTTAGTGTTGGTTGATTGTAATTATTGTTCGTGGGGTTACTGAAGTTAATTTCTGTATGGGAGAGATATGTAATTTTCCTAGCTATATAATGCAAAACATGTTCAACTGTCACTAATACATTTAAGTTTCATTAGAGTGAATTGTTTATACTGATTAGACAGAACCATAGCATGCCTGAAAGAAAAGCAGAGAGGTTATAGGATGCACTTAGAGCTATGCACTCCACATTGACACAAGGTTTTACAGGGAAACACTCACCAAAGTTTAAATAAATCCAGTGGACAGCATTGTGGCCTGCCCAGCTGTCCACAGTCATGGTCAGCTTTCATTGATACTTTTCCTTACCCTTCCACTTTGGTTGCTGGCTATGAGTGGCATTCCGTACCCTTCATTAGTAGGAGGAAGTTGTGTTAGGTTTTGATCGTTTCCAGTGTCACTTCCCTTTTTATGCCCTTAATTTCTGAGCCCTGTGTCTTACACCTTCTCATAGCGGATCTGTAGAACTTGAAGAACAAATAATTACACATTTGTTAGTAAAATAAATTGGGTGTGACACAGGCTACAAGTAAGATGTCTCAGAATTTTTCTTCTAGACTGAAAGAGAATTTAAAATACTGGTGGCCGTCAAGTGAAATCACGAGCAGCCTTTTTGGGAATACAAAATTTTTGAGAGAGTGAACTTAAAATCAGTAAAACTAAGTTGGATTAGCCAATGGTAGATAGCAGTTGTGAGCAGATATATATCATTTGCACAGCCACAGAATTTGAGAATCCTGATTATAAGTTGTCTACCTTGCTGCCTGCTGTACAAGCATGTGCACAACACCGTGCATATTTTCTGAAGGTGAAGAAAAGGATGAGTCTGATTTCTCCTCCTATCAATGCACTCATGTTTGTCCCCTGAAGAGACAACACACATTTTTCATTAGGAACACAAAGGTCCTTACATGGGAAATATTTGAATAAAAGGGACTCAGTCTCTCAGTGGTTACTAGAGCCCACTGTAGTGGCAGTGCTGATATGAACAACTATGTAAATCTCTTGGACTATGTGGCATTAGCTTCATTTTTAGAAGCCTAACAATTATCTAGATTATGTAGTTGGTCTTGTGGTAAGTCAGTTTTGTATTGCAAGAGTTCTTCGTGCCTAATGGGTAGAAAATGATAAGAAAGTTAATAAAGGAAACACTGTTTCTCTTCTTCTGTAGGTCCCATTTTCATTAAAAAGAACTGTATTTGTATCATTTTGTAATAAGACCTTTGAAGGCAGCATTTCACTTGCTCAAAATGTAGTAGAGCTGTATAGTTTATTGATGTTTTCTGTCAGCAGGGAAAGCTCCACAGGCACTTCAAATGTCACTTGCTACACTTGCCTCTTAAACAGCAGGCCGGGGGAGGGGGTCAAATTTTATCATCATCATCTTCTTTCTCATGGACCTTTGTTTAATCTCACTGTTTCCTAGCTCTTTGGTTTTTTAGCAATAAGGAAGTTTGTTGGTGGACTGGTGGGACTCCAAGGTGAAAAATTAAATGGCCCTTTTTTAAAAAAATGCCTTTTTTTCTCAAGAACATTGAGGGAATGAAATAGAAAGTCTACTATGATCAGAATAGTTGCAAATACTATTTGTACATATCTATTCAACCCTAGACTCATTACACTTGCATTGTAAATATCAGCAAAGAGTTTTTCAGTTATTTCTCTCTGCACTCTTGTCATGTTGACTCTGCATCTGGTTATAGACCTGTTTCTTCTTCATTAGTCATGCAGTGACACTGAAAATAAATCCGTGTTAAAACTTCGAGTAGTGTAGTGTCAAACATTAACTTTCAGGAAAACCGCATGTATAGAGTTTAATCAGTGGGTGAACTTAAATATTAGCCAGCATTCCTCCCTCTCCTTCCTTAACCCTATCCAAAGTCATGCAGCTGTGATTTATTTTTCCTCAGTTTTTCAAGTTCTATGGGCAATATACCTTTGAAAAATACACTGAAAAACTGTAGGATTTTAAAATCTGTAACATTGTCCTTTAACGGTGCACGATTTCTCTTGTGAGGGTTGTTTTGTTTTGGGTTTTTTTTGCATTGTGTAAATTAACCACAGTAAATTGTAGCAACAGAAGTGCTTTATTGTTTTTGAAAAAAAGTCCTATTTTTATTCTTAAAGAAAGGATGCATCTGCATTAATGTATAACTTATTTAAATGTTTTGTTTGTGAAATATGCAGGATAATTGTCTGCTTTGGGGAAAAGATCAGAGTGACAAAGAGAGCTAATAGCACCACTTAAAACTTCAGAATCCTATTGTGAAGCCATCTCAGCATAAGTTACCACTAATTTGACACAACTAAGAAGTGGTAGAGATATATTCTTTGTGTTTAAATGGTTAACTATACTTTGTAAGAGAAGAGGAAGGGAATTGTCTCCTTTTAACAAAACTCTGTTACTTGGGTACATACTGGTTATGTATAGACAATATCACAAAACAGTGCTGTGGCACCTAAGGGATAACATTGTGCCTCCTGTCAAATTTGTTTTCCCTTTCTCCCTTTCTCCCTTTCTCCCTTTCTCCCTTTCTCCCTTTCTCCCTTTCTCCCTTTCTCCCTTTCTCCCTTTCTCCCTTTCTCCCTTTCTCCCTTTCTCCCTTTCTCCCTTTCTCCCTTTCTCCCTTTCTCCCTTTCTCCCTTTCTTTCCCTCTATCCCCCAGTAATTGGAAGCTCTTCAGCTATAGCTTCAATGAGATAGGAGTGCTGTTATCTATTACAGAGGTCAGTGTTGAGAGAAGCTTTGAGGAGAAAACGAGAGGATTTCAACAGTGATGCCTAATTAATTGATTATGTGCATCTAAATGACTCTCCATCCTGTAGACAGAGCACAATGCATGCCTAATCTGCCAAAGTTTTCTATTGATCCCCATTAGGTGAGGTTTTTTTCAAACCCCCACCATTAGTAGTTTATGTTTAGTTGCGAAGGCCAGGAGTTATTCCTGTCACATACATCTTGGATCTGGAAAACTGCCATAATTGCAGACACTCGCTTGTCTTCTAGTGCTTTGAAAGAATGCCAGAATTAGAACTGCTTTTAATTATACAAAAGGCTGCTGTGATTACTTGATCTTTTGCATAGCATATCCATTGTAGATTTCTGCTTTAAAGTAGCATGGACTTTCTCCAAAGAGGAGGAGGTCTTACTCATCACTGTATTTCCTAATTTATCCATGCAGAGTAGCAATCTGTCCTTACCTCTGAGCAAAGATTTAACGGTGGATGAAAGTTCACATTATTGCATGATTTCCTGGCTCTTCCAAAATATGCTACAAACTTTCTTAGGAATTTTAAGCTATGCTATATTTATCCAGTGAGAACAGTATATTTTATGATGCATTACTCTTGCCGTTTTACTACTTTTAGGACTGAATCCCCCGAAATGTAGCTTGAGTGAGTAAGATTCTGCTTTTCATATTTTAGTGAAAAGTATAAATGAATTTATTTATGCAAGTTTGAAGGAAGCTGAACACTGAAAGTTTGTGCAACAACTGTTCTTAAATACTGCTTCCACCTGCAGTCCCATGAATAACACTGATTTATGAATCCTTAAGATTGTATGAGGGCAAATATTAATAAACACCTTGCTATTTCTTAGGTGTATATTCCCACGCTTCTAAATGTCTTCCTTTCCTTTGCTTCTTGCAGTTTATTCTGACACTAATTTAAGAAAGTAACTTGTGGGATAATCCATTCTGCACCTTTTTTTAATGGTGCTATTGGAAAGCATCTTTCCAATGATCAAATTATACTTACAAAAACAGTTTTCTGGGTTGTGATGTTAGTTAGAAATGGATCCTCAGTGGTGATGAAACAGACAAAAAAGTTCCTATCCTAAATATACTCAAGAAACTTATTATATAAAGTTACGTCAAAAAACACATTTTGTTGAACAAGAAGTACTGAATTGCTACAGCCTTTTTCAGTGCAGTTGATGTCGAGCTGTATATTCAGGATTGGGAAGACAGTTGTCTGGATGTGGCATTATCTGATGACACTCAGTAAACGCTTACATATAAAAAGATATGGAGAAATGCTTCATTGGTTCCCTTGGATTGTGGGATTTTTTTCTTCTTTCAGAGTGTGAATGTGATTCATGTACTCAACCACATTGTCTTACATCAGAAAACATAAAGACTAAAAGGAAGATGTGGGCAAAAGAGGTGTAAGGGATCCTAAAAAACACACAGGCGTTTCCTAGCATTCCTGACCTTTACTAAAGATCACAAAATTTAATTTAGGATTATATTTGGTACTGTCTGTGCTTGAGAAGTCTGTAGGTCTTGACTGAACTTGATAAAACTCAATTTTATAAATGGAAACTGTTTCTTTAACAAGACTAGGAGTAAAAGTGTGCAGGAACTATGCTGTGGGATTGGCCGTGTTTACCAAGTTGGCTGCCACTTCCCATTAGTTACAGAAATGTTTATTGCTTGCCCTGTTCTCAGTAGCATATTACATTGCATTGACATTTTCAGTGGCAGATGTTGAGAGTTTTAATTGTCTTTTTCATGGGAAAGAAAAATCAGCCAAAAAATTTTAGAAATTTCTGAAAGCAACAACTCGGGCGGCATATATGTTTTACCTGCATAAAAAATATAGAAACAGTATGGTGGTGTCACTAAGTTTTCAAGGACCTGTTTCTTCACAAGGAATTTGTGTCAAGGGAGCGGCTTTTTTCTATTCCTGTGAGAATCCCGTCGGAATTGTAAGCCTTTGAAATATCCCATCTCAGCAGAGACTTAAGAACTCAAAGTTTAATTCCCTGTAGATTCTGTTTACATTAGCACATTACTGACCAGTACTGTAAGAGAATAAGCAGATCTTTACTGCTGGCATTCTGGACTGTTAAAAGCAGTTTCCATCTAGACACTGGAACAGAATAGGACACACGATTACCCCTGTGCTTTTCATAGTTTGGTAGTTTGCTGTCATCGTGAAAAGGGATTGAAAAAAGGAAAAAGAGATGTACCTGCAAATTGGGAAAAAACTTGGCAGAAAGTCTGTATGAAGGAGAGAATGGAGACTGAAGGTCAGTTCAACAGAGCGTAGGTTGAATAGGATCTGGAAAGCAGCAGAGGAGCCAAGGGTAGGGGCTGGAAATGGCTGGATGAGAGCCAAGGGGAGTAGGGCCTACTAAGAGAGAAGAAGGGTTACAGAGCTGGGGCAGACAGTGAAGACAGTACTAGAAAGAGGAAGCTGGTGGGATGGCTTGGGCCATGAAGACTGGGGTGTCTGCCATAAGAGGAGAGGCCGAGAGAGATAGCACTGTCTAATATGGAAAAGGCTCAGGGGGATCTTTTCCATGTGTACAAATACCTGATAGGGGGAATAAAGAAGGTGGATCCAGGCTCTTTTGAGTGTTGTGCATTGAATGTGCAAGAGGCAGTAGGCACAAACTGCAGTAAAGGAAATATATAAGAAGAAGCTGTGAGAGTAGTTGAACACTGGATAAGGTTACCCAGAGGGGGCTCTGGAATCTCCATCCATGGAGATATTCAGCACCTGACTGGACAGTGCCCTGAGCAGGCTGCTCCAGTTGACCCCACTTTAGCCAGAGGGGTTGGTCTAGACAATGTCCAGAGGCACCTTCCAACCTCAGCCATTGTGTGATTCTGTGAGTAGGGCAGACTGGAAGGTGAGCACTGTGATGAGAAGCCTGGAGTCAAAACAGAAGAGTCTATGTGGAAGAAGTAATACTGGCAAGAGAAATGAAGTCAGAGGAAAATTAGATGTGGGTCATGGACAGCCTAGAGGATAGATAATTAGGATCAGATTCAGAGTGCTGAGAACTGAGCCTGAGATGCAGTCCAGGATCACTGCGTGTCACTATTTTTTAAATGCCAGCATAATACTACAAAGCTGACAACAAAGTATGTCATTCTTCCAAAGTGATGTTCCATGTATCTGCACCAAGTTGTCAATCCCTCCCTCTTGCCCCATTACTACAAAGCTGTAGTTGTCTCTGCTGGGGAGTTGAAAAGCTCAAAAGCTATTGATGATTCTGGTGGATATTTGCATGATAGCACAAATTGTTCTATGAAGGAAAAGAATTTGTACACAGGTGTCAAATTCAAGCCTTCGTTAGTTAGGAAATGCCAGGTTTTGATTGCCAGTGCAATCTCTTATTTGCTCCTCTTCAGGGTACGTGCTGAGATAATGTGCAATTGTCTCATTAGCAGTAATCTTTAGCTCATTCAGTGAAGAGGATGATTGTGCTCTGGGGTGTCTCATAAAGAATCAGTTATTTAATAAAGGGGTCTCTTGGCAGTAAGACCCTTACTGGATTTGTAGAAAGTTGAGACTCATTGGCAAACAAGGCAAAAGTCTTTGGAAAGAGAAAGAATCCCTTTTTGATTAAAAGAAATTGAGCTTTGCTCTCAAAAACCTGGATTCTCTGGAAATTTTGGGGGGATTCTAGGTAGGTCTTATTAAACCAGATATTTCACAAGTGGCAATTGATAGAATTTAATCTGGGCCCCTGCACTGGGGTTCTGGGGTGTGACCTACAGCACTGCTCATTTTTCTTAGCTACAACTGCAGCCAGTGGGAACTTGACCCTGCAAAATACTTAGGAATAATAGCACTGTTGTATCAGTGATGGACAGTGATATAGGGAGGTAGCTTTATGAGGGGAAAATGATATAATTTATTGGACCCAGTGGTACAGCTGAAAAAAAAGCAAGCAAACTTAAGGGCATACAGGCCTGTGCTGAGAATGAACGTCTGTCTGCAGAACAGCCCTTGCTCTGTGTGCTACTTGCCAGCCCGGGTGAGAGGCACAACTCAGCCTGCACGAGAGGTGAGGGAGGCATGTTCTGGGGAAAAAGGAGTTCTCAATGTAGAAAATGAATAGTTTTGCTCTAGTGTGTTTAATACATTATTGATATAGTTAGTTATGTGCCTGCATGACTTGCAAATGTGAAAATAATGCATAGTTATCTGCTCTAGCATATGGAAGGAAATAATGGGAAATAAGCAGTTTAGCATCAAATTCAGCTATTAATTACCAAGATGTCTAAGCAGAGAATGTAGTTCTGTTCTAAGCTTGATGACTTTTGGTGAATTCATTTACAGTTTTATTGTCTTTAACAATATAAAAAATTCCAGCAGTGATTGCTAATAAAAACTTGTCTGCTTTCACTTGGGCTACTTGTGTGTACTGTAAGCGTATTAAAATGGATCCTTTGACTCTATCTGTGCCACACTGATTTTTGCCAATGTCTTCCCTCAGTCTCTAGTTTCAGGCTAGTTTTCTTTTTTCTCCTTTTGAATCGGTGTTCAGACCGTTGCCTTTTTCTCTTTCTCAGCTGCCTTGGAGCGTTCATAGTCCTTGGCAGAGTGCCTGGCAGTGCTTATCCTCACCAAATACCACTCACATGCTTTTAAAGTTACACTTGCCTGAGAAAAAGGGAAATCTAGTATCAAAATAAATGATAAGATCAATACAGGCATAGCTAGAATGTTAGGTCTTGAGCCCATAGCTCTTGGTGATATATTTGTGATACCTGATGAAATCCTCATAATTTTTAAAATCCTTGCTGGAAAAGTCACAGTGTGTGACTTCAATTTATTTCTCATTTCTCTAGAGAAAGTTTGAAGTTTTAGCAGGTTGTTTTTACATAGGGAACATCCAAGCAACGGGGAGAGGAAATCATAGTCTAGGCCTTTATTTTACACCTAGGCATCTCTTCAACTTTTTTTAAATTACTTGCTGACCTCTTTATTAATTGGAACATTTGAGTTAATCATAATTGACTCAATTAAAGTGTAATTCATTTTCTCCTAGTTTCTATAGAGACATCATTTGCATATCTGAACAAGTTTTTGAAGGTATCTGAGGTCTCTATGATGTGCACAGAAAGATAGCATCTGCGTACTTAGGGGCTCAAGCTGCAAGGCCCTGCCCAGCCCTCCTCAGGGGGTCCCCACCACTCCCAGCCCCCAGGGAGCCCCTGGACCCCTAACACTTTGAGGTGACCAATGGTAGCTTTTCATTGACTTTTTTCAAAGTCATCATCCCTCATCCTGCCTTTTCTTATCCCTTTCCTCCTGGAAGAAGGAGGGTGGATTTGTACTTCAGCTGACCCTTGGCTCCAGCCCCATGTGTTGCCTTTCTGCCTGTAAAGTGTGATGGTGTATTGCAGCTGCTTCCCAGGAGAAGTGGGGAAGCTTGGGAAATAAGGGATCTCCACTAGAAAGAAAGGAAGGACACACCACATGCCTTTTGTCTTTCAAAGCAAAAAATGTGTTTGTAGTCCTGATCTAAGCAAAGTTCTGGTTTTTGTAGCCTATTTCTGGGTATTATGGACAATAAAATAACTCACTGCAGTTTTCTAACTAGAGGATTCAGAAAATATTATTCATCAACTAGGGGGTATGCAAAATAGCTGCAAATTAAAGTAAGTCAGTTTCTCTGAATTAATTTATTTGGGTTTTCAATTGAATCATTAGAAAAAAACTACTTTTATGCTACAAGAACATCTCAACTTGTGTCCAGCATAAGGGTGCTGCTGCTTTTCCACAAGCTGTATTTGCATTTGTCTCATCAAAAGTACTAATATTTACCTGATAGGCAGAGCTGCTGACTTTTAGGATAGAGATGACCACAATTTGTACCTATCTCAGTATTCTCCAGGCTTCCAGGGCAACCAGGTTATATTCCCTGTGCCTGTGCAGCTGCTATCCCACCACAGTGGGCTGGAAATGTTGTCCTAGCTATTTGAACTTGATCACCAACAGAGTTCCAACTGTGAATTCTGGATTAATGTTCAAGCAGCAGAGGAAATTTTTAGGCAGCTTTAGGAAAGGTCAGCAGTTTTGAGCAGTGTGGAATATAACCAGCTGTGAAGATGGAGAGATAAGATGGGGCTCTCTTTGTAGTACCAGGTTATAAATTGATTTCTGTGAGAAGACGGCTATCCTTACATTGCATGAATTTTTATGCATGTTTCTTACCTGCTGTTAGTTTTAATGATATACTGATACAAAAGGGTTTTTTTAAAAAGTTAAATTTCCCTTAATTAAAGTTTAGGGTTTTTTCTCCAGGATAGAAAGAAGTGAGCGTATGTCTGTGTGTGTGCAAATATCACCTGTTAAAATAATTATGTAAATGTGCAAATGATAAGAACCTGCCTTAAATTTTTATATTTGAAAAATAATGAACCTGCAGACACCTTTTCCTGCAGTGCTGTGTTAGCAGTGCTTTGGTTTGCATTGTGATAGCTCTGTATTTGCAACAGAAACTCAGAGAGCTAATCTTAGAGACATTGAAATTTGCATCAAAATTTGCAGATTACTTTAGGTTGCTGATCTCAAAAATATGCATGCACAGCACCATTTTTTCCTGTCCCTGATATTAAAGCAACATTAGAGAAATCATGTTATATGTTCTAGTAAGTTGTTTTAGTTTCCTTATTTCACTTTTCCTAGACTCACTGTAGCTGGATGCATTTTGCTAGCAACAGGGTGATCCGCAGGTGGAGTAGGAAGCTGTGTAGAATGTCTGAAAACCTGGTGTAGTTGTGGATTTACTGTCTTCATTCCACCTCTGCTGCAGCTACTGTCCAAGGCTTAGAGCATAAGTTGTGTCAATGAAGGGGATCTTGACTCACCTCCAGCGCTTGTCCTTTCTTCCTCCTAGACTGAGAACAGAGGGAGACAGTCATGGTCTGCTTTTCCTTTCTCCTACCTTGCTCCTCCTTTTAGCACCACTGGGAGTGAGAGGGAGGCAAAATGGAGCTTGTTTGGGCTGGGATGCTTGTGGCAAGTCAGTAAGCCCTTGGAGGGCTAAGGGAACTAGCTCTGAGGTGTGAAGGTGTTCTCAGAGATCCCCTCCAAAGCTCCCCTCCACCACTACACCAAGAGCAATGCAAGTTGTGTCTCCTCTTACCCTTGGAGGACAGCAAAATTAAATTTTGCCTGCAGTTCTGCAATGCTTTAAAGCAGCCTCAGCTGGACAACACTGGTAGGGGCTTTAGATGGACTAGAGAGCAGAGAGAGCTCAATGCCAAAGCTGTGATGTGGTTTATAAATCGTGGACACATCACTCCATATTTTGCATGGATTCCTTATCTTTAGATGTTCAGAAGCAGCAATCATTGATCTGAGGAATGCTTGAGTGGCTTTTGTACTAAGTCAAGTTTCCCTGTCACTCCCTCCACATCCCAAACCACCAGCTTCCTCCTTTTGTCAGTGTAATGATAGGACAAGGGGTAATGATTTTAAACTAAAAAAGAGTAGGTTTAGAATAGATATAAGGAAGACATTTTTTATAATGGGGGTGGTGAAACACTAGAACAGGTTGCCTGGAGAGGTGGTAGAAACCCCATCTCTGGAAACATTCAAGTTCAGGCAGGATGGGGCCCTGAGCAACCTAGTTGTAGATGTCCCTGCTCACTGCTGGGGGGCTGGACTAGATGACCTTTAAAGGTCCCTTCCAACCCAAACCATTCTATGATTCTATAATTTTTCCCCTAGGTCTTTGCTCCAGCCCATCTTGTTGCTGACAAACGATAGCTCCACCTCTACTGATAGCTCCTCGTTGGTCCCTGTGGCTGTTAGCTGGCACGGCCAGGCCAGGGAGATGCCTAGCACTAACTGCCTTCCCACCTTGTCAGGCTGCTGCGAAATCTGGCCCCATGTATAACAGTGTCATTTCCTTGTGGGACATGTAAACAGTGACTTAGTTCTGCCTGAGTGCCAGGGTAGCATTTGTGAAAGCTATTAAAAAGTTTGTAGATGTCAAGTAAATGTATATGATTAAATAAGTGATTCAACTAGTATAATTAACAGATGGCAAGAACAATTATATATTCATATTTCAGGCCAACAACATTTGGTAGATATAATTACTATACAGGTGGTAACTGCCCTTTATCGTGAAATGAGGTGTCTCAAAACACAAGAGGTACCCTGCAAAGTGACTTGTGGTTGTAAAGTTACAAGGAGGTTAACGGCTTTCCTTTTGCATGAGATGTTGGAAAGCTAAATTCAGCTCCTCAGTCTGATAACAAATCTAAGAAAGTGAAGTGAAAGAGATGAGCAGGTGTTCTATAATCTGGTTTCTGGAAAAGGCCACCAAACATTACAATGGATTTAAAATTCACTTTGACGTTTGAAAGCTGCAAAGTCCAAATAGGCAGGCATTCAGGGAGGAAGAGACAGCTGGTAGGAAGAGCTCCTTTGATTTTTCTCAAAATTACTCTTTTTTTTTTTCGTATGTAGAAGAGTAAATTGCATGTAATTTGGATTGGATTCTAGTACAGATTGTGATGACTTGTGGCCAGAAGAGCAAAAATGAATAAGTAGGTTGTAAGTTTATGCTCATTTTGTAACTCATTTTTTTAAATAGAACTAAAAAGTATTAATTCACTGTGAGTTTTGTATAATAAAATTTGCCAAATATGCTAAGTTACATATACAAAACACAGAAGCAATAAATCATATTTTTGAAGGTTCTTTGTTTTATGCTTTACATTTAATGTTTGCATCAAACAAAAAGAACTAGAAGAACCTGTGGGAAACAAAATGCTTTTCATTGGTAGACAAACAGAAAGTTAATACAATTTTACCATTTCCACAGATGGAGGAGATATGGTATACAATCAAGAGCAAGTTTTGATCCTTAATTTTCACCTTTCTTGATATTTGGTTCCTAGAACTATCAAAACCTAGGATACACTTCAATATTATAATTTCAGCATTGCATGATTTTGATTCAGCCAATTTGATTTGTAGCCTAATTTATTTCTGTTTGGCATCATAGCTTGCTATTTATTAAACAATTTAGGCAGCTTAAACACTAGCTTACAAGATCACACTTAATATGTCTGCATCAAAAGTAATATATTTTTACCCAGTGTTTCTTTTTGTGTTGATGCTGGCCATGGTTTTCAGCTGTGTTTGTCAGGGGTCACAGCAGTGGCTCTCTTCAAGGTGCCAGGAAATGCATGTTAGGGGAGAGGGAGCAGAAAGGGTGTTGAAGAAAAAAGAAACAAGCCTGGGAACTTATATCTCTGATATAAACTGAGATAGAGTGGGAAGTCTTAATGTTTGTAGGCACTACCAGCTGAATACTGTAGCCCAGGTGGCATACATTTGTGCAGTGTCAAAGCCTGCTACCATGCTGGTAAGAATTGGGAGGGCCTGGGTGGTGCGCAGCCCTCACGCATGGGCTCGCTGTCTGCGCTGGGCACAGCATGGGTTGCACGGCCATAGTCACAGCCGAATCTCACAAGCTGCAGCGTAGAGAGACCTTCCTAATCCTTAAAATGTTTCTCTCTTTCGTAAGTTTTCCTGTAGTAAAAATGCCACATGCATTATTCTTGTTATGCAAAATCACAGCAAATGGCAAAAGGTCAACAGTAGCTGTCAGGATTATCAGAGAGTAATTGTAGGAGCTCCACAGCATATCAAATGTGAAGGTTTTTATTTAATAATAGTTCACATGGAGTAGCTGGGAAGTAAATATCATATGCAAAACAAATGCTATGCAAAAGGAACGCAAGGGGTTTATTTTTTTCGCTTTGTGGGTTTGTTGCTCTTGCTCACTCAATCATTTTGAGTCCCTCTAAAGCCACAGCAGATGTTTCATCTCTTCCATCTCTGATTATGTATTTTTGACAGTTTTGAAATCTCTGAACATGTGAGCTGATTGTATCTTAATTTCTTTCTTTTATAACCTTCAAAAAATTTTTTTTTCTTTTTTTATTCTGACTAAAAAACATGGAAATGTACCATTTCAGCAAAAAGACAGTCTATACTGAAGTGGCTTTATAAGGTGACATACTTCCAAACTGAAAGACTGTCCTGAGCATACAAAATTTCGTGGAACAATTTCGACAAATGCTACTTGTCTTACAAGGCAAGAGGCATACAGGATTGTTGATAGTTTGCTATTTCCTTACAGATGTGTCATATATGTGAAAATAAAATAATGCTGCGGACTTGATCCCATATGGTTGAGGAAGGGGAAACAATTTTGTGTTATATACTACAAAGCCTTAAAGTATAAGGCAATATAAAATAAAAGGAAAAATTGAAGAAATTAATTTAAACCAAAGTATGCTAGGTGCATTCCAAAGTCCAGGAAAAAAACCAACAACTTTTCCCCCTTTTTTTCTGTTTTCTGTTGAGAGTATTACATTAAGTATTTCTATTGGGTTTTTTAAATGTATTTATTTATTATTATAAGTTATAACAAACTGTTGAGGGTGGCTGGTTCATTATGCAGTGGGTACATAGTAGAACTAACCAGTTAAAGCTCAGTTTAAGCAGCTTGGATTGCTATGTAATTCAGTGCGAAGTGAAAATTGTTTCCTACTGTTTTAGCATTGAGTCAATCTGCTGAACCCACTTGCAGGGTTAGGAAGCACTTTACTAATTTAAGGTACTGTGTATCCTGAACTGGAGTATGTGTCTTATATAGATTGTTTATAATTCCAGTAATTACTTTTTAAAAAATATATTTTAAGTAGAGATGCCTTGTGAGAGAAAATAGCATTCAGCCTTTTACTTATTTGGGTTTATTGGGCTGATATTCAGAGATAGAATTGGCTAGCAAAACATAACCAGTTTTAGAAATACAATATCAGGGCTTTAACAGTGATTTATTAATTCTGGCATTATTACAGGGACTTAATGTATTTTCTATAATGATTATTCAATATGGATTGCTATGTCTATACTGTGCATTATTGCTATTACAAAACTTCTAAGCTGCTTGCATTTGTGCAAAAATCTTTAGATTTTTCTTATGAAAACATTCTTTGTACAAAGTATTTTTTTGTTCTGTGTGTTTGGGAGGAGAAAAAGAAGTAATTCTAATATTTTCTTTCTTTACTGAGTTACTTTGTGCATAGCACACCTGAGAAGAAAGCTAACTGTGCAATATTCATACACAAAATGAGGACTTGATATTGCCAGTGACACATACAAAAGTCTGTCGGAGGCGGCTTTCCAGGACATTTGATAACCATGACATGAGACACATCTATTAAACAGCTGAAAGATACAGATGGAAATACATACCTCACCTTAATATGGCAAGAAGTTGATTCTAAAATGTGATAACAAATATAATAGTCAATGTTCCATATACTGATTATTTACTGATTATTTTCAGAGAAAATATAAAAGCTGCTTTTTAAAGGTTAGTTGTTCATCAGTATATCAACAAATGAAGTTAAAAGGTGGAGGACAAATAAAGTACAAAGAATAATTTAAAGTACTTGTACACTGTGGTATGAATTAGCTGTAACCATAACTCAGAGAATTTTCCTTGAAGTGTTTGGAAAGTTTGTAGTGTGCTGTTATTAGAAATTCTGTCTTGATTTAACCAGACTTCAGGTCCTAGAGTAAAGTAGAAGAGGGTGAAAACTTGGGGAATTTTTTGACTGTGTTAATTCAATTGAGACTGAAATTTCATATGCTGGAATTCTGTTTTATTTAAGGCTTAGTTAATTCATTACCTAATGTCTTGACAAAAACAAAACGAAACAAACCCAAAAAACCCCTACAAAATCCCACTTAATTTAACAGCTTGTTTCTAGACTTATTCAGTTGCAAGACTAAAGGAAAATGGATGATGAGGCAATCCACTCCCTCACACAGCATAGGCCTAGGACTGCCTGGACCTGAGATGGTTCGTTTCTGCATGTCACATTTTGATGTGGAAGGGAGGTGGGCAGAGGGGAAGAGGCTGACATCTCAGTCATAATTTTGTGTGGTGTTGCATCCCATCTGGTTTTATCCATGCAAGACATGAGCTCTTTGCAGATGCCCCATTCAGGTCAAAGCCCGGGAAACGCGGAGAAGATAGGAGAGGTCCTAGCACCAATGGAGAGAAGGTAGTGAGTCTGAAGTATATTAATCCTGATTTTTAAAACGCTTTTCTGATTGTTGTGAAGACTATAAACACATTTAGTGACCTTTTTATGTTCATGGTGAGTGCATCAGTTCTGTATCTCTTGTTTGCAAGCAATAAAATGCAAAATACCTGAAGATTTTTGCCTTGGTGTGGGACACAAGTATCTGGAATTGCTGTATCTATATTTGGAGTTGCGGATGACATTGTTAGATCAAATCAAGAGCAGGGAAATATTTTTGCAGCTGTGGTAAGACGATCCAACACACCTGAGCCTTTAAGATGGAGCATTTTTGGAGTATAGGGGTTAAGGGAGCAGGGGGAAGCAGGGGGAGAGGAGTGTTTTAAGGAGAAAGCGAAGAGGCAGCGGGTTCATGGAGTCTGTGGGAGACCCCAGCAAGCTGTCACACATATCCAGAAAGACCCTGAGCAGTTCTTGTTCTGTGATGGACAAAGACTCTGGTAAAATGGTTTTCTGAACAAATAAATTTTTATTTTTATCCATATGGTGTATAAATGCTTGCCTTGCTCTTACTGCTTAAATTTTCCTTTAGAGCTAATTTATGAACAGATTTGGCTGGTTCTTATGGAGTACTGGTGTCAACAAATGTGCTATGCTTTCAGGCTCAGCCTAAGTATGAAAAGACATGGGGTTCTTTCTTATACCTAAACCCATGCCTGGACAGGAGTATCTCAGAGGGAAAAGCAAGTGACTAGGAATCCTTTTTTGTATAAACCCGCAGAAGTAACAATTTTCTAATACATTTTTGTCTTTTAAACACTGTTACATTGATAATGCCATAAAATAGTATTTTGGAGGGGAAAAAATCTGATATAGAGTGGCAAAAGGAGAAGATTAGCTGAACCCATCTGCTTTTATTTTAGTTGTTTTGATACTTTGTCAGATATTTGAGTTATTTAGTTTTGAAAACACTAAAGAAAAACAAGCAAAATTGCCAGTGCAGTCCCAGTAGTGTGTTTGCCTGACCAGAAGCTGCAGGAGCATTTTAAGTGGGCAAGAGGATTAGGTTTCAGAGAGGTGTCTTTATGTTTGGCCTCTGACTCTAATTCAGATTGTCCTTGGGGAAGCTTCAGTGACTTTCAGTGAGACACTAGTCTTTAAGAAAAAATTGTATGATTGTTTCTTGCAGTCAAGCATGACTTCTGTTTTTTGTGTTGTTTATATAGGGAGACAATGTAACCCCCTTTCCTGCTGCATTGGTGTTCTTTTCTGGTTTTGTTTTATTTTTCTGTGTGGTTGATAATATGACATAATTATCATATTTTAATTCAGACAAATGTGTGTATACATAGTCTTCATTTTGAGTGACGAGCGAAGTAGATTAGTGGAGATGTTTGCAGATAAGGTTTGCTGCCCTTCACTTTAGCCTGTTGTGTTTACCTTTGATCTTTTGCATCTTTTGATTGCAAAATGCAATCAAAATTGCATTTTGAGCTGTGAAGTCAGAATCTGCAAAGGTGAGATAGCTCACTATATAAGTTTGTGATGTTAAACTTGTTAGAATTTTGTACTTGCTTTGAGATTTAAATTTGTGGGTTGATTTTTGTTTTTTTCCCCTCCTCTGATAGTTTAAAGTACAGATAGCGTAGATAATATGGCTTGCTATCTACACACATATGTAAATAAATGCAAGTATTTGGAAGAAGTCATACAGAAACCTGAAAAGAGTTTTGGGAGACGTAGGTCAGCAGTCAACAGTAGCTGTTTGTGTAGTGCTATGAAAAAAAGCAGGGTCATGGCTTGGAAGAAATATGTGATTTTGTGGGTATGACCAATGTTGATATACTGCACGCACATCTGGTGTCCATGCTTTCAACGCACTGATGAAGATTTGGGAGGAATGGAGAAAAGTGCCACAAAAAGACGCATGGCTTAAGATGTAGTCTTACAGTAGGTGACTTAGATGTCAATCATTTAATTCTATCAGAGAGAAGGTGGGAGATGAACATACAGTATGTATACAGGGGAAAAATAATACCAGGTACAAAACCTCTTTCCTCTAGAGGAGGAAAAATGTAAGAATCTGAAATGGCTGCATGCTGAGGTCAGGCTCATTCAAATTAGAAGTAAAGCACACTTATTTATCTTTAAGAGCAAGGCTATTAATCATTGGAACAAATTACTGAGAAAAGTGGTGGGAACAGACAATTGCCATAAATTATAACTCCCTGAGGAATTACCACTGGATTCAGTTATTGGTTTCACCAAAGAGGCATATTATGAAATCCAAATACATTATCTGAAGGAAATTGAACTCAAGCAGTAGCGCGATCCACATAACACTGGAATATTATCATCTGTGTGGTACCAAAGCATAGTCATAATTATAATCATAGCTAGCTACATCTCCTCATTTGTTTTTACTTCATAATGGTATCGTTAAAATAATTTTTCATCCTCCTGTCTTTTTTTCAAAGAATGTTAAGGAAATGAAAGTTGTTGTATTTTCATGCTCAAATGGAGATGAGGGTAACGCAGATTTCACAGTTTCACTTACCTTTGCAAGGAGTCAGTATCATTTTTTTGTCAATGTTATCTGGTGTATTTTTGCTTTATTATATGTCCTTCTCAAATACCAAGTGTTGATTGTTCTAATCACGCTGTTAAACCACTGTGTAAACAGCAGGCTGCATAAAACTGTTTCCAGCCAATTCTGTTAAAGACAAAGCTGTTTCATTTGTGGGCTTTTTAATTTAAATCAATTTCTTATGAGACTATGGATAACTTCCTCTTTCGATATTTTATATTTAGTTAAATTTGATTTGATGTAGGATCTATTAATCATTATAAAAATAATTAAAACCAACTCAGAGTATTTTGGATCCTTTCTAAGACAGATAGCAATTTTCCTAGCATACTCGTCAGCCATGGCCTGATCAAGATAGCTAGGCAAGAATAAGAGTTCAGAGCCAGCAACAACAAAGAAACCAACCATATAGTTAAAATAAATTTCTTCTTAAGGATTTCTGTGTCTAGAAGAAAATAAATAAATCAGAATTTAAATGGAGAGTAGCTTAAAAAAAACCCCACCAAACTCTTCAGCAAATGAAGGAAACTTAGTTTTGTACACCCTGCTTTAATTAGGCAGTAGCATTTGTGTTCAAAAGAAGACAAGCAGTTTGTTGTCCCTTTGGGATGAATGCCTTCTGGACATGTTTCTTGAGAGACACATTCCTCAGGAGCCAAAATGCAAGTAAAGCATGGATTACATTCTTTCCCTGGAAATTTTTATAGATGTGGTGACTTTTTTTCTGAAACCCTCAGGAGTTATGCTTGAAATACAACCTGTGCTCTCTCTTTTCTGAGTATATGCCCCTTTTCCTGCAGACTATATGTCACTTAGATAAGCCAATCCTGCTGCCCTGGCAGAAATATCTGATCATAGACCTCACTATTAAATAGACTAGTTCACCCTCTCAGTAATTGGCTTGATTTAAATGCTTAACTGTGAAAATCATATACTCTGTCAGCCTCTTCAATTGCTGTGTAAAGCTTTCACTCAAAACCAGTTAATACAGATTACTGATTTTGTTGTAATGCTGAAAAGAGCACTGCATTACCCATGGTACTAAAGCAGTTAGAATAGAGAGTGAAAGTATAAATTTCATTAGTGATAGTGGTGGTTACAATGGTGGTACAAATCAGAAAAGTTTAAGGACATTGGCCAATTTTTACAGGACTCGGATATGCATGGTTTTGTCTAGATGTCAAAACACTGGCTTCTGTGCCATTTGCATTCAGATTTAAACTGTTGGCCTTTCCCATCTTTCTTTTAATTCATGAAGAAGCAAAGGTAATGTTCTTAGATGCATCAATGCACACTAATGAGGACTGAGTTCTTATTTTGGGTTCTATTATAAAGTTCAGTGGAAATAAAATCCAACCCAATCCCTCTAAACAAAACAAAGCAAAACACCCAGCAACGAATTTCTAGTAGATATGTATAGTAATCTAAAGGTTATTAAACAGGACAACCCCAACCCACTTCATTCAGACAGCTACCTAACAAATTGAGAATCAATCTCTAAGTGGTGGAAAATATTCAGAGTAGAGTATAGTGGATTCATTGGTTCTGTTCTTTAGCATCAGGTGGTTTGCAAAGAGGAGAGCTGAATTCTTCTGTTCGACTTTTTTTGCACATTTAACTTAAATACTGCAGATAAAAATAATACTTTTAGTAGGAAGCAATGTTTCTGATATTCTGCAAACTGCAAATTTTTATGTCAAACAAGGTGAAGCAAGGAGAAATTTAAGTGAAGTGCTTGCAGTCTTGCCATCTGGCAGAGGTCAGTGCCAGATGCAGTGAATCAAGATTAAAAAAATTCCAAGTTTTTTTAGGGAACTGTGGAATTCTCTGCTCTTATATCTTGTTCCAAACACCAGATAGTTAGAAATCAGCTCAAGCCTTGAAGTTGCATTTATATCTCCTATATATCTTCCATGCCTGTTCTCCTGAGAGGATGTAGCGTCTCCCTCCTTGGACATATTCAGAAATAGCCTGGGCAAGTTCCTGAGCAACCTGATATAATTGCTTTGTGCAGGAGTTTGGATTATATGACCTCCAGAGGTCCCTTCCAAGCTGAATTGTTCTATGATGCCATGATTCATTCTGTCTTCCAGATATCCAAGTCAAGAGCAACAAGAGAAGGGTTGCTGGGAAAGGCAAACATGTACTTGGATTTTTTTGGTTGTTATTTTTTTTTCTGTTAGCACATCCTTGTTAAAGCTCGAATTAATAATAATATAATTTTGCCTAAATATTAAAGTAGCAAGTGAACTTGGGAAGGCAAGAGCTGCCATAACTTTGAGGTTCAAATCAAGGAGAAAGGTAGATGATTATGTAGAACATGATCAGCTGGTATGAATATGAATAGAATGGCCACAAAAGGAAATGCAAAAACTGTCAAGAATTAGATATATTTGGAATGCAAGTAGAAAAAAAAAAAAAGCTCATTATGAGTCGTAACAGTTTTCAAACCAACTCTGTGGAATTTCACATTTCTAAACATTCTACAGCAGATTCTTATTCCTTCAAATTACCATGGTTATCAATAGCAGTTATGAGCTAGTGCGTTGATTGTAGTGACAAGAAGGGATGGTAGTACTTTGCATGTGTGCTCATTATGCTAGTCTCCAAAAGGTTAACAATTAGATGAGTTGTAAAAAAAAAAAAAAATTGCCTAACAAACACTCCAGACAATTTTAAAGCCTTCCAGTAAAAAGTTGGGAGGAAGGGGTTTTTGTTCTTTTTCTTCTTAAGCATTTATTACACTCGGCAATAAATCTGATTTAAATGACATAATGCTGGTGCCCAGCAATTAACCTGTGCTTCTAGATTAATACTGCTTTTGCCTGTGTGGCCTTGACTTGACTAATTGGCTGCCTTTCCTTTTTGTATTCTGTTGTGATTGTATGATGACAGTGATTCAGCGTGTACAACATAGGCATAAAAAAATAATGTAATGCTCCACTTACTCAGCAGGCGTGATTGACACTCTCTTGGGTGACTGTTGCGGTAGCGCTGGTCGGAGCAGCACGTTGGCAGTTGCTTTGCAGTAACAGTGAAGCCAAGACAACTGTGCTAGTACAATGTCTTTTTGAAAGTCAGAACCTGGTAAAATTGTTGAGTGTGATTGACAGCTTGAATTAGATAGATCTCTAGGTGGGTATCTAGAACAAGAAAACATATAGTAAAGAGTGGTGGCTCCTCCTTCAAGTGAAGAGCTTTTACATTTGCATGCGAATGAAAACTAGGTTTGTTGGTTTTGCACCATCTGTTCTGTATAAAGCAATTGCTCATTAATTAATCACGTTTTAGGAAAAAAAAATCTCATTTTAAAAAAAGAATAAGTTACTATCAAAAGCACCTGAAATTATTTTTCTTTTGTGACTTCCAGTAAGCTGCTGGGTTTGCCGTGTTTTTCTGTTATCACTCCTTCAGCTTTACTGTCGACTGAAAATACTCTGGGATCATTTTTCAGGAGCATTTTGTGTCTTGGGATCATGGAATAAACCAGAAGCGTTCAGGAGAAGATTGCAAAGAGAAAATTATTTCTAAAATAAATTACCTTGCTTTACTGCAGAGTGAATTATTTTATGTTTTCCAAGTTTCTGCTTAGACAGGAAACAATAGCTTTTTGAAACACTAGCTGGCTGAAAGTAAAGCAGCAAGGCAATTTCTTTAGAGTATTTTCTGCAGATAAATGTTAAATAAAAATATATTATTTAGATTTCACAGCTTATTTTAAAAAGCTTGCCAGTGCTGCTGTTTGCAAGCAAGGCATTTTTGCTTTTGCTTTCTTTGTCACAAGGACTTTGTTTCACGGTAAAGAAAGAGATGCTTGTGAGCTCACTTCTACAGAGCTCTGCTCCTTTTGAGCAAAGGCAGCTCCAGGAACAAAAGGTTTGCAGGATTAGATCCCAGTTCCCAAAACTGCCTTGCAAACCTTCATAGCTAGTTGGTGGTAGGAAAGAGAATTCTTCCCAGATAGTGCAAGTCAACATAAAAAGGAAATATTCCTTATCATAATTTTCCCTTCTGAAAACAAACATTTTAAAGAACTTTTTTTGAGGGGTGGGGACAAGCAAGGGGCACACAACACAACAAAAAACCCAACTCCTGAAAAACTAACAACTTTAAACTGTATTTTCTAATATTTGTTGACTGTTTCATTAGCAAATTGTAAACAGTGCTTTGCCCATTTACTCAAGAATACTTTTTTTTTTTTTCATAGTTACATCAAGGGACAGTTCAATAGAAATTGGGTTGCTGAAAATGCACAGAAGGTTTTTGTTGCATAAAATATTTGTAAAGAAATATCAGTTTAAGGTGTGCTGGAGGCATAAGGGAAAAGGATTACTTACACAGGGATAGGTATTACATTTTGATAGTTACTTGGCATTGATCATTGAAAAACAGATTGAAAAGTTTTATAGCTGTATTTAGTCAGGTTTTTGCAGGTGGCTGAGTGACTTAAGTAACAAAGTTTCATTGAAATTCAAAGGTGGTAAAAATTCATAGTAATCGCATATCTAGCTTAAAAAAGAATTTACCTGTTTGCCACCTTACCAGCATTTAGAGAGTTCTAAGTACCTCTGAACTGCTAATGTCAAATGAATTGTTTTTTGCCCAGTTGTGTTATTTTGGACTGCATTTATGAAGAAAACAAGCTTTCCTATATTCTCAACTCGTGTTCTTAACTTTATATGAACCAATGAAGAAAATGAAGGCAATTTACTAAACAAATTTCCAAGTGGGTAAATAAAATGTTTCTGGACAATAGAAGCCCAAAATTTGGACATTTGGAGTAAAAAAAAGATAAGCACCAGAATTGTTTCATTGTCAGGTCAAGAGACAGACAACAGATGCATTGTGTGATACAGTGTCATTTCTGGGTTTAAACTACTTCATGATTTTTGCTTTAGCCAAAGTTTATCATATGTGTTATATGACAGATATATATCATCATATGATGTATACATAGTGTGATATATTTTGGTATATATTAATTTTATGAAAGGAGCAGATCCAGAGCAAAGTGCAACACACAGTTATTACTCAGTTTTACCGTACAAACACAGCATGGAAAGGGCAGGTTCGTGGGCTGTGATCCAAATTGAAATTCAAGGCTTTGCTGTTTGCAGGGAGTGGGCTGGAAGGTGGGGGGTTTCACCCAGAGGCTACAGGAGCCAGATGGGGTGAAATGGGAACAGAGGCAAATCAAATTGAGAACGTTTCAGTAGGTGTGCAGAGAGAGAGGGTGCGTTTTGATGGGTATTTTATCTGCATGTGGGGAAATGCATGTGTATACACATATGTGCACTAGTATCTGTGTGTATCTGTGTGTAGATGCACATGCCTGTGTAAAAGTTTTAAGTGAGTATCATGTGGTTACTGCTTGCAGTTTTCATTTCTTAGTCATCAGAGGTGAATATAGCACTAGCTTTATTCACTGTCTGAATCTCTGTTCTGTGCTTACTATTTGTTTATTATAAACTGTGTTCCACATTTGGTCACTTCATTTTGTATGGTAATATTTAGGCTGCCTGACTTAGAGGACTGTAAATTTTATGGACAGCAGAAAGGAAGAGAAGCTTTAATGTTATCCATAGAAGACTCCTGTTTTACCACACTACTCCAGCTTGGGCATTTTGCGTAATACTCGTAACACCCTACGCTTCCAAATATATTATCTGTAAACAAAGCCATAAAAAAGAAGTTTATAAATGTGTATTGGAGAGAAATATAAAATGTGTCATCTAAGCTAACTGGTGATTTATGTTCAAATAAATGTTTGTAAACACTTTCTTCATAGCATTGTATAGTTAGGCTCACTGTTAAGGTGGGTAAAAAGTATATACATATGTGTGTAAATATGTGTTATTTTTAATATAGTGTTTATAATATAACTGTTATTGTTTTAGATGTTGAGTCTTCCATTCTGATTTCATATATCCATGCCACTAGTATTTAAGTCAAGTGTTCACGTTTTTCCCCCATCACAATTAACTTTATAATTGACTTTACACAATTAATCTTCACCATTGCAGTTCTGGACAGGTTTCCTAGGAATTTTGTAATGTCAGGATTTCCCTGTGTTTACTCTTGCAGCCTGATGCTTGTTGACATGTTGATAGGTTTTGTTCATCTGGAGGAGAGAGTGTAGAGAGGTCATGCCAGCTTTTCCTCTCTCCTCCTAGACTGTATATATCCTTTTAATTTAAACTCAGAGGAAAAAAAGGTGGATTTCTACAGCTAAGCTAAACTGGAAAAATCAATGGAATTTATTATCACGGGATGTCTAATCTCTAAAGCTAATACAAAACTTCACAGCTATTGATTACATGCTAAGGATACACAAACTGTTAATCATGCATGGAGGAAATAGAATAAACGTAGTATCAAAAGGGAATGGGCAAATAATAGTCAGTAGTGCAGTTATATTCATCTCTCTACTTCTGGAGCAGGGACAGCTATATTTTGCATCCAAAAAGATACATCCTAAAATATATTGAATATCCCCTCATTGCTACTGAAACTAATGTAGTACAGCTGATTATCTATGTAATAATTCAGATGGTTTCTTCAGCTCCTTGAGGTACATGGTCAATAAGAGATTTGTAAGCTGGCTTAATAAGTCAGTTGCTAGATGAAGTGAGAAGAGGAGAAGCTCATAGATTTTCATGCAATTGCATTATAACCTTCGTTTGCAACAAAATAAATCTCTAGTGCTAGTACAGCATAAATGACATTGTTTCATTTATTCTGGGTTCGTATTTCACATGACAAATAGATGGACATACGAAAGTATAAAAAGTAGGTTCTTTTTGTGTTTGAATCCAAATTTGTTTTACATCTCATATGTGTTACACATCTGAGAAAGGAGATCAATCCCTTTGATTTTTATTGTGGGAATATGTACCTGTTAATTTTTCATTTTCTTTCAGACAGCTGAAATTACTTCAAATGGTATGACTTCTGTCAACTTCATCAGATTTCTTGTTCTTTGATGTTCACTATTTCTTAATGCTTCTAAATTTAAAAAGATTGAAGGCCTGAGTTTTCAGATTTGGCTGCCTGTAAACTGCTGACATGGAACAAGATTTGGAAAAACACAACCAAACAAAGCATACCTCAGACTTTCCAGCCTGCATTTATGTATATGCAGGTGTCCTGTATGTTCTGAGTATGAGGGTGAATATTCCAACACTGGAATATCTGGAATAATAACTTATTCCAATAACATATGAAAAGTTCATATTGATCCAGTTAGTAATACGTTGTGTGGGTTTGGCTTGGAATACACATAAGTAGGTAGGAAAGACCCCCTGACTGAAGATAAGTAGTTAATGAACTATCATTAAGTAGTTGTTAAAGGATTGAAGCCAGTGCTGTTAGTTTATTTTTGCCTTTAACTCTACTGAGAAATTGTCAAATACCTGACAGAGTTACAGGCAAGAAACTTGAATAGAATTTTAAATAATTATTCTGTTATAAAGACAGACTGGTTCAAGGAAATCAGACTGAAATGCTTGGCATTCTTGGGATGTCTGAATAAATTGGATCTTCCTATGTTTGCATCTTACAGTTAAATAATAGAGTTACTGGGAGTTAGTCTGAACTAAATTCTTTTGCATTTGTAAATTAATAAACCTTGAAACAAAGGGGTTTCATCATGGATATTCTAGGACAGCTCACCTTACCTAGGAATTTTTGTTAGCTTTGTTCATAACATAACTAAGTATATAAGTACTTATATGTATGTAAGTACATAAGTACAGGATGCTCCTTTGCCAGACAGCAGATCACCCACAGAAATGCAGAAGTGATCATGGTCGATGCGCATAGTTCTTGCTCAGACTTTGATTGTTTGTGGAAATGTATTAACTCTAGTCCAGTCCTTTTCGATGAGTGATACACTTTTATATACAGCATTGCAGGTGTATGATGTGAAGGATCTTAAGATCTATAAAAATCTTTCTGATTCATCATTCACTAATAAAATTAATAATTGAGAGTAATTGAGCTGAAATGAGCAAGTGAAGAACCTTTGTTTATTGTTTTCTTACTGCACTTTTGACAGTTACTCTGGTTTATGTTTTACTTCCTCCAGTGGTTTTCACTCGTACCATTCTTCCATGCTCTTATCAGGGGTCGTTTTAGAAGAATTTTTTACAGCAGTAGGACTGTAACTTTTTTTACTTTTTTTTTTTCCTTTACTTTCTCATTTTTGGGAATATTTTGTTTTTGTAGGACTTTGCATGAACAAAGGAAGCAGCAGGAGACGCAGTGACATCTTAGAATAATCCTCTTTTATTTCCCTCATGGCAAGGAAACACCTATCCTGGAAAGGTCAGGGGAAGCCACAGGACAGAGAGGCTCATGTTCTCATAAAGAAGAGTTTGAGGAATTCCAGTGGCTGTTCAGACTGAGAATATTGCCAGGAAAATGAGGACATCTCTTTTTTCTATGTCATTTTTATTTTAAAATATAAGGGCAATATAATTAAAGAAGCCTCTGTGAGAAACACTGTGTTTTAAATTACAGGGTTACTATCTTCAACCAAATTTACTTTACTTCTTTAATAATTGTCATACATTTTCTTTTGTATGTCAGAGTTTTTATTTAATATAAGCCACATATTTCTTTGCAGTTTCCTCAAACCTTAGGCAAATTTATGCTTTATCTCACCCTCCAAGTGAGTTTTCACCTCCTGTGTCACCAGTGCAGGTCCCCTGCATCACTCTTAAACTTTATATGAATTTCAGTCAGTGTGGTTAAAGGAGAAAATTGAAGTCAGCTCCTCAGTGTAGCGCCATACCAGAAAGAGTTCAAGGGGGGTAAGATCCAAAAGCCAACCTCAATTAAAGACTTGTATACACAGATAGGATATAGACTATAGACAGTATGGGGTGGTATTCAAGAAGCACCACCTTTATCTGAATGTTTATGTTTTAAAATTGGTCTGATAGTTTTCCGTTTCATGTGAACAAATGTGTGCTCTGTCAGCTGGTCAGAAGATCTAATTCCCCCTCCCCTGCCAGGGAAACGGACACGAAACTGTGCCTTGCAATTAATGTTTAGGATTTCTGAGGGAAGTCAGCAAAACCAAAGGACTTGTCATGCTTTACTAGGCTCGTTTTATGGGATTTTTGTCACAGCTTTGTGAAATCTGTTTCTCTCTGGTTAATACATATTATCATTAAATATAAGTTCTGAGGAAATGTATGCTCTCACTTGGCTTCTTCTGCGACTGTGAAGGCTTTTGTTTTCACTGTGATCTCTGTGTAAGTGAAGATAATCTCTACAAAGGGGCTCTGATATTGACCTGTTGTATCACATGTTGCTTATCAAACACTGAAGAAATTGAGTTTCATTTTATCTGTTATCTGGAGCGTCTTATTAAATTATCCTGCAGTTGAGAGGTGGTATGGGGCCAACAGGTTCTGTCTCTTTTGCCATCTATCTCTGGATTATTAACCTTTTGAGATTTACTAAAGCTGTTCTTTATTTTATCCATAAAGTTGGGTTAAATCTTCTTGATCCATAAATTGTTGTGAGTGCCACATGCATGTAATTCCTTTTACTTAATGCAGTTTCTGGATAAGGAACGATGACTTAGTAATCTGTATATGTGTAGAGATTTCTTTTATTATTCTGTTTTTTCTGTTCTTTTGATACTCTCCCAGTGCCTCTTCTGTTAATTGGTTCAGTGAGTAAAAACAGTCAGATCAGATGATGGATCTGAGTCAGCTTGGTAGTGTTCATTTGCAAAGAGATAAAGGGAGGGGATGAGGAGGCAGATAGCGGAGTTGGGTAATGCCAGGCATGGAGCACAAAAGGCAGAGAGAGAAGCTGGTGGCCGTCAGCAGAGGTGGCAATGGAGTGGAGGTTGTGGCAGCAGTCCATGGGCAGGAAGGGTCTGGTGGAAGGGAGCCTGTCCTCAGTAGAGGGACTCGGGAGAATATGAAGGTCATCCCTACCATCACCACCACCAATTCGCCCATATGCCTTTTTTGCCTAGTTTTTGTTGGAAGATGTGACTCTACCAGTCAGGATGTTCGCATTTAAGAGCTTGATACACTCATAGGATATTGAATTCCCTGCAACAGTAGAGAGTACTTTCTGCTATCTACTTTCTGCTAACACTGCCTCCAGTGTTAAATACATTTTCTGCTGGAGAAAAAGGCTTGAAAAAAAAAAATATAAATACCCCGTCCTCAAAATTTTAATTATAAATACAAGATTTAATGCAAAAAAATATGCTGTTTCATACAAATTCCAAGCTCTCAATCAATAAATCTTTCAAAATGAATGAGCCAAACTATTGTTTTTCAGATAACTTGTCCTTATGCTCAGATATTAGCTTAGGGCAATTAACTCTGGGCAATGCTATGCTTTTTCAAGTTCATTCTAAAAAAATCTGCCAAAACCTCTTTTGATAAAGATCCAGAGTTCAGGGGGAGAGTTAGCATTTCAGTGGAAGCACTAGCAAATAAAGTGTAAATGAGCTTTCTGAATTGCTGCTGCTAGCTCATGCTGTCTGGTGGCCACAGCACAGGTGACCTGGGAGCTGGGTGCCATTCAGTTTTCTTATGGCCCTGGCAGTAAATCACCTTCTGTCTTTGAACAAGCTATTAACCTTTTTGTGTCTCTTTCTCCTCGGATTAACATCACTTACCTGTCTCACAGGGATAATTGCTAGATAAAGGTTGGAAAATATTAAGTGCTTTCTGCTATTATTTAAAACTCCAATTGATAGATTAAGAAATGAACAGAGATTTTTGGGAGCATCTCATTTCTTCCCTCTTTGGCATAGGATGCCAATTTGACAAGAGTAATTCAACAAAGAAGTGAGTAGTCATGGGTTTAAATGTCCATTTATTTTGGATTAAAGTTCTGGATGTGACTGAAAGAGGAAAGGTGAGAAAACAACTGGGAAGACAAGATATAAATTGATTTACTGGGATTAGTAGTACTGAAAAAGTATCCAGAGATCAGAAGAGAATGTGTAAACTGAAATTAAATCCCAACAGGATTAAGAAAATCTTTCAGTAAAATGCAAACTCTCAAGTGTGATGGAGAAAGAGAAAAAAAGGCAGATGAGCACTTCTTTTTGTCCCATCGAGAACAAAGTTATTCTTCATGAGATGCTGAGATTTTGGGGAAACCTACTCAAAAATTCAGTAGTGTTTTAGCTGAGAAAAATAATTATTCAAAGATTGCTTTCTACTGAGGTCTTACAGATGGAGGCTTTGTGCCGTGGTAGTTTAAAACAATTGGTCTTTACCCCTAGAGATCCATGAGAGAAATGTTGCCCAGAAGCAAGTGTAAAATGGTGTTTTTAATGCATCATTTTAGGAGCAGTGGGACAGTTGGCAGACTTTACCAAAGCCGTTGAGAGACTCTGCAGACTTTAATTACCATCTCAATGTTGCAAAAGTTGTTTATTTTCTGCTAAAGAAGCGAATAGTTGTGAGAAAGCGAGATCACACTCTTGTCTTTCATTCTTTCCTTTTTGACAGGTGAATAAAGGATGCTTTTCAGTATCTCCACTGATACTGTGACACATTTGCAAAATTTGCATAGAATTGTAAAATAATTTTTCTTTAAAAGTAACAAAGCTTTTATTTTTTTTTTCTCCTCTTTTGAAAGTGCCATACAGCATAGTATGAATGCAGTTTAAGTGTTGTCATAAAGAAGACAGACAGAAGTGGAGTGCATTTTCTGTTACTGATTAGCCAGCTTCAAACATAATAGCTTCAACCTTCATGGCCAGACAACATGTATTATGTTGTGTTTATTTTAGAGGTTCCAATAAATTTTAAATTCAGGTTTGAATTCCATCTCTTTAGTAGAATAAAGAGGAATTTATTAAAATTAGAAGAATCAATCCGTTTCAGAATGAAAAATAAACCTGTAATACAAAACTTCCTTGGTGAAGGTTATGCTTATTCTTTTAGGCCTCAAACACTAAATCAAAGTATGTACAACTAGGTTTTTTATTGTCATTCATAAGAGAAAAATGCTGTTGGTTTTTTTTTTCTCTCTTTAGCAGTTCACTGCCTCTGTGACATTTGAGTGTCTTTAGGTTTTTTCTAAGTGCTTGCAGTAGCCAAGGAAATACTGATTCTTTGAAGACTTACCAGCTCCACAGATCTAGTGTTGCTCCTTTTTTTTTTTTTTTTATGACTGCCTCACACCAGTCTACTTGCTAAACACCAGCCATTGTTTACTCTATAAACCCCCTTTTTTTTCTCCTTGTCTTCAAGTCTGTTATCTCTCAAGCACCTCTTCAATGCTATCGTTCAGCTTCAGATCTCTGTTATCACAGTATACGATATGTTCAGAAAGCTACTGCCCTGAAAGGCTACTTATTAATTTGGGTTTTTTTGTCATATATATGTTAAATTGGTACTTAAAGGCAAAGAGAACACACTTTTTGGAAATCCAGAAAGGGAAAGATAGATCATGGAAACAAATAGGTACAAATTTTAATCCTTAACGCTCATCATGTTACTAGGAATACCTTTATATTATATTTAGAATTTGATTGTTTTGGTGTTTGAAACTGTTTGCAGTTTGTATGGCAAACTGCATGCTGAATACATTACAGTGATTCACATTTCCTTATTTCAATATACCATCTGTGCTTTTGGCTGGTTGTTAGCCTGGTTAGGACTCATTTCATAAATGCAAGTTACAAAGAACTGTTATGCCCAGAAAGAGAAGACCTATATTTCACTTCCTTGAATAATCTCAACTGTTTTGACCTTACACCAGCAAGGACACGAGGCTGAAGCTGTACCTACAGCAGACTTTATTTTCTCTGGTGAAGGAGGATATATTAGCAGGGTATAAAGATTCCCTTGGTATATTTCTAGTGAAACTCTAGTATATATAGTCATGGTCATGATTTTCATTGTGTAATCATTTTAATTAAGTTCAACGATAAAAGTTAGTCTTGCATGAGGAATGAATGCACTAGAGAGACAGCGAAAGATTGATGACAGCTTGGGGAGCATCACATACTCTGCTGGTGGAAATGCATCTGTGGAGAGCAGCTGAGCTTGGGTAGCAGGTCAGAGATTGCAGCTCAGAGCAATGTCCAGGCAAACTTTTGGGGATCTGAAAGAAGTGAGATACAATGGGGATATCCAAAAGCATTTTTGTAATATTTCTGAGGGGCTTTGCTTGGATGGATAGCTTATTAATTAATGTTGATTATTTTAGTAATTATCTGCATCATTTTTGTAACTGCTAGCTTAGTAAGGTCATTAGTATAATTAGTATAAAACATTGCTTGGTGGCATGATAAATCATAGCGTAGTGAATGTTGACTCTTTATGAGGTATTATCTAATTTACGCAGGTAACAAAGAAAAGGTAAGGGTGAAATCAAGAAGGGAAGCCAGCGGTGACAGCTGTGTGGCCTTTTGGTCACTCTTCTTGCATCTGCTGCCTATATTCTCAATTGCTTTGGATCGCTGCTCTGTTAATTAACAATTCTTTTTCTCCCTGTTGATAAGTTTTAATCACTGATTGAAACCTGCAAAGAGAGGCTGGAGAAGAAAAAAAATAGACACAGAGACTGTGGCACATATTTTCTCTTCAGGGTTTCTGTACAAAGTATGATACCTCTTCTAGTAATAAGTCTGTGTATGTTGAGTATCTCTTTTGCTTTCACATTCTTGGAGGTATCATCTACCAGTTACAGTTCAGTGCAAGGATGAAGACCATTAACAATGTTTTTCTTCATTATACTCTTTTTTTCTAGAACCTATGAGAACACCAAAAACTCTGAAGATTGCTGAGATCCAGGCCAGACACATTGCTGTGGATTGGGAATCTCTGGGTTACAACATCACCCGTTGTCACACTTTTAATGTCACTATATGCTACCACTACTTCTGTGGACACAACGAGAGCAAGGCAGACTGCTTGGACATGGATCCCAAAGCACCCCAGCACGTTGTGGATCACCTGCCTCCCTACACAAATGTCAGCCTCAAAATGATCTTAACCAACCCAGAAGGGAGGAAGGAGAGCGAGGAGACCATTATCCAGACAGATGAAGACGGTATGCGTAAATGCTGTTATGGAAATTGCATCAAAGTCCAGTGTAGACAGGTGGAAGGAAATTACTTTGTGTGTTACAATATGTTTCCCAAAGAATGGAAGTTCTCTTCTATTAATGTATTAATTAGCCATAAAACAGTAGCTTTAAAAGAGTTGTAGCTGTCACCTTCCATATATAGCCCAAACTGTCCATGTAGCACAAGTCAAACTCGATGTCTCTCTTGCAAGAAAAAAGTGGGTGGCTTCCCGGTCATTCCGAAAATGTGCTAACACAGGTTACAAGAAACACATGATGCTGTTAAGTGAAGGCTTCTTCACAGTATTAGGTGCAGTATTTGCAAAATAATTTAATTCTGTAAATTTATATTTAAATACTGAGTTCAGTGCTTAAAGACTCTTTTTAAGATTTAAAACCTCTTCAGTAAATATATTTGAGCAATCATTTATGTTGCAGGTTACAGTACATAGTATATCTTAACTCTTTGAAAGCCATCAGATTAAAGTATTATTTTGACAACTTGAGAGTTGAACTTAATGATTGTTATGGGTCCCTCCAACTAGAGATATTCTATGATTCCTCTTTAAAACTTTATTGACAAGGCAGTTGAACTTATCTTAGCTGGGAAGAAATGAAGAATAGAGGTAGACAATAATGGTGACATTCAGTGGTTAGGCTATGAATCTTGATATGCAAGAGATTAAAATAAAAGTAGATATTTTCCCCTAGTAAAGAGAAATTTTAGTTTCCTTTTCTTAGATTTCGTTAAAATATTGACACCAAAATGAAAATAGATACTGCCATCTGTAACAAAAAAATAATACTTGGACTAATGTAAGAATGTAGATACATAAGAGGATAAAATTTAAAAAGGTAGTGTGTTTGCCTGTAAAATGAAGGAGAGGATATAGCTTTATATATGTAGAGCAATCAAGATCAGAATCTGGTAGCACTTTTTGTCATGTATTTTCAATTTTACAAGAAGTAGAAGAGGAATATGTTTACTGTTGCAATAAAGAGAACAGCTTATTAAATAGGTGGAATATGAGGAGCTGTAGAGAGCTATAGAGATACAGGTGAATCACATAAAGATTTATTGACAAGTACTGAATTAGAATATTTCATGCAATTTTAATTTTAGCTTTTTTAAAAAGAGTTAATTATAGATGTAATCCATGATGAAATATTTCTGTACCTGTGTTTACATTATAGATGTTTGTGGTTGCTATTTTCCTTGAGGTTTTTTTTAAAAAAAGCTATAGCAGTGCTTGCCAAGAGCATATATTTTGTCTTATGGTTTTGTTGTGGTTTATTCTTGGAAAATGATGCCCACAAGGCAGCTTTTGGTCTCAAGCTACCATGCCAGTCTGCTATCAGTGAACTTGGGTAGACTCAGCTTTGGGGTTAGAGGTTACCATATTGTAGAAGAAGCCTCATTCAGTGAACAAAAGTTGCTAAGGTGAATGATTTCAAGCAGATGTTGTTTTCAAATTGGGATTAATACATTTTAAAAGATACCTATACTTAGACACACTGGTGTTAATTATGCCTGTGATCTGAAAATTGCCTCTTGTAAGCTCTATTCAGTGATACTATTGGAAATGAAATGCAGATTTTTAGTTGTACGTTATTGATTAACTTGAAAGTCTATGTCCATTTTGTCACGTATTTCCAACTACAGAGCATGCAAGCAGTGTGCAAGATGGAGGACTTGCAGCCATCTCACAGGATCAAAGGTGTATTCACACCTGCGTCTCTCCTTGAGCTCTCATAGCGATAGTAGTCTGAGTTCCTATATGTATGCTGCTAGTTTAGTCCCATGTCCAAGTGATCAAGTATCTGTCTGGAACTGTTTTAAAACATGGTTTGCAGCCTAAAGCAGGACTCAGACTAAGAAGATGAGAGCTACAGAAAGATACAAGTGTCTGTGCCACACGTATTTCACGTGGTCGGACGTAGCCTCATTGTCACAATGGTTTTTGCAGGTTTTGTAGAATAAGCATGATGTTAATTATGTAGTGGAGGCATTATCAGAGATTCATTTATGAGAAAGAAAATAGAGGGATCACATATTTTCTTACATTTTTGCAAATAATAGTAATTAGAAATAGCCACTGATGACGTGATTATCTGAAACTGTGCACTTACATTGCAAACTTATCGTAAATAGAAATTTTGAAAACTCCAAATGACAACAACAGACAGTTAACTTTTTGTTAGCTTTTCTGTAGCACAGTATTCTTTCCAATGTCATTCTTTCTTACAAGAACCTGCTAATAAAGTAAAAACTTTGTAGACTGTTGGAGTCAAAGTTGTCTATCCCATATTTTCTCACTTCTCTTCATCTTTATCATTTTGCCTTCCTTTTCCGTTGCTTTACCTGTCTTCCCCCTGCTTCCCACTCTTTGCCTTTCTTATCTTTTTGTTGTTGTTGTTGTTATTTTCTTTTAATCTTTCCCTTCATCTCCGTTCTGTCATCTCACCTCCTCCCTATTGCTAGGAGCTTTTCACATATTTGAACTTCTGGTATTCCCTAAATACAGAGGATCTCAGACTTTTGTGGGGCTCTGGTGTGAGACAATGAAGATCTCTGGTTCTCTTTCACAAAGGTTCACATTTATATAAGTTGTTTTCAAGGAGGAAGCTGGTGAAGGGTCTAGAGCACAAGTCTAATGAGGAGGGGCTGAGGGAACTGGCGTTGTTTAGTCTGGAGAAAAGAAAGCTGAGGGGAGACCTTCTTGCTCTCTCAAACTACCCAAAAGGAGGTTGTAGCAAGGTGGGGCTCAGTCTCTTCTCCCGAGTAACAAGCAATAGAACAAGAAGAAATGGCCTCAAGTTGTGCCAGGGGAGGTTCATTGTCACAGCCTGCCCGGGGAAGTGGTTGAGTCACCATCCCTGGAGGTATTTAAAAGACAAGTAGATGAGGTGCTTTGGGACGTGGTTTAAAGGTGGACTTGGCAGTGTTAGGTTTTTAGTTGGACTCTTATGATGTTAAAGATCTTTTCAAACCAAAACAGTTCTATGATTTTGTGATTCTGTGATTGTAAGCTTGCATAGATGGACCACACCTCCCAGAGTGGTGAATAATAACTGAGCAGTGTATGGTACCAGGAGCAGAATTAACTCAGGAAACAATTAGTAAAACAGGGTAAGATTTAGAAGCTGTGCTTCAGACCTGTGGAGCTGCATCGGACAAATGAAGAAGGTTTTAGTGGTTTATAGTTCAGTATCTGCAAGAAAGCAAAGCCAGCAATATCAGTCTGAAAATGGCCTCCTTTCTGACCAGAGCTAGATCTGAGTTTAAAGTATTTCTATTCAACTTATATAGATGGAATTAATCTTTAAAGTGTATTGTAGTAATTTGCAAAGAACTGTATTCCACGTTAAAATTATGCCCTGGAGCAATACACGGTTAAACAAGCTATGCGAAAAGAAAATGAAAACAAGGAAATTGGTGAGTGTTTTATGGGTGAAAAACCATCTTTCACTTTGGGGAGAGACACCACACCATCACTAAGATTTGGGAGAAAGCTCTTCTGAGTACCTGGGCACTCGGCATTATCTGTGCCATAACAGGGACTCACTGCTTCACCTGGCTTGTATAGTGGATGGACAGTGTTTGAGGGCTTTCATAAAGGAAAACGAGGAAGGTTCACACAATCAGGAGCTGCATACATGCTGGGCAGAGATGATGTTTGGCATTTCAAACAAAGTACAAGAACCAGCAGTGGATTTATCACTTAGCATGAATCAGCAGCATGCACGTGTTCTCAGAGCTGCCTGTTGACAAGGGCGCTGCAAACTCAGAGGGACTCTTTGTAAAATCAGTGGATGGTGAATGGGATTAAAGCAGATAAATGCTTCCTTGATTTTTAATTGGAAACAGATGCAAAAGGGAGTGGATTAAGAGGAATGGTGACATTAGCTCTGAGAGAGCAGCTATGGAGAAAGCAAATCATGAAGCTCAAAGTGTTTGATGGTGATTTTATAACTAGTAAGGGAGTGTGTCAGCTAACAGCAGGCAAACAACTAATTGAAAAATTCAATAGTCACTTGGAATAGGATAAGTACCCATTTCGGGGCTTAAAGTATACCAAAGCTTTGGTCTGAGCCAAAGGACATGCTCATTGGACACAAACTAGGTCCCCTGATCTTTCAGAGAGTATGACTCATTCAGGTCCTTGCAGAGAACTCTAGAGCTACAATGCAGGGTTAAGACACCAACTGTCCAACCGTTACTCATGTTCCTGGGAAAACTCCAGCAGGCTCACTACTCTGGGGAACCACAGAGGAAGGGGAAAACGTTACAATAAGAGGACAAAAAAAAATTAAGAAGTGAATGTCTGAATGTATGAAGAGGAAATATCTTCCACCAACTTTTAGAGGGAAGACTTTTGTAAGTTGCCTTACAAAAAAACCCCTCCTTCCCATTTATTATTTGCTATGAGAAGCATTTTTTCCTTTGTACTTTTCCCAAATTGTTCTGGCACACCAGGAAAATTCTGGGGGGTGGGGGAATAAGAGGTAGAAAATACGCTTCAATCAAAGGAAACAGACAAACAAGGAACTTTGAAAAAAGCATAGACGTAAAACTCTACTAATAGCATTTTAAAAGTAACAAAAATAGCTCACCTGGGAAAAAAGTTAATGCAGCTAGATGAGCAGGCAATATGTCCAATGTGGCAAAGAAGGGCTGCAAAGATTGATCGAAATGGCAAACTGTCTCAAAAAATGTGTTACTGATGTAGCTGAGTGACAGATGCATGGATGTCAAGTGAACCCAGTATAGTAATACTATTGGGAAAAAATTGACAAATGGTTGCATTTAATAAAGAGAAACTCATGACTAAGAGATAAAAGTTTCAAAGTAAAGTTGTCCATAAATGCCACTGCTAAAGGTATTGACTGCAGTCCTTGACCTGAAAGGGAGACTAGTGACCTACAAGTCATGAGCAGCTGCAAAATTTAGTGTCATTATAGTCAAATAAGGGAGAAGTGTTTGTCTCTAGCAGCAGTGAACTGAAACTGATTATAACCGACCTACTGCCATTGATAAAAGGAGGCTGGGATAACCTATTTGTCCTTCAGCTTGTGAAAATAAACCAAATTCTTTTTCTCAGATGGTAGGTAAGATTTGTTATCGGCATATCATCAAGAGAGAGAAAAAGTGATTGCAGAAAGACATGTGAGCACTTTTTTATTAAAGACATCAGACAAGTTGATTTGTGAGAAAGTAAGAAAAATATTGAAATTATTAGCAGAGATTTATTTTAAGCATACATTGAACAAACAAAAATGAAGTAAGCTGTTTTAAGGTATTGCAGAGACTAAAAATACAAACTAGGTTTCATATTAATAGCTCAGGAAAAATTGGCCCTGAAATGTAGAATTATTTATCTTGGCTGAAAAAACTTCCTACTTTCATTTCCTGTGGATACCTATATTAGAAGCTTTATAGCTGACAAAGTGATATTGCATATGAGATTCTTTGTTGAAAAGGTGTGTTTGGCATAATGATGCCTGCAAATAGGCCAGAATTAGCGGCTATTTCAGCAGTTTGCAGTGGAATGAGGGCTTACACCTGAGCCCACAAATTCCCATTATTCCCAAGCCATACACTAGCTGAAAGCACTCTCCGAATATTGATTTGCATATTTTTAGAAAGTTGTAAGGTATATGCATATGTGAGGTTATCTCACCCTGACATGGAGAAATGTTTCCAAATCCCAGAAATGAGGAGTACTGAAGTCAGGATTTGGTGTAAAAAAAGCTTTAAACAAAATAGTGCATTAGGCACTTGAGACCCTGAATTCAGCAAATCCAGAACTCAAAAGATTTAACCCCATTTGATAGTTGCACCAACATCTACGGCAAGTGCCATTGCTGCTGAGACTGATTAGCCCTTGTCAGCTTAGTTAATACCATGATTGTAAGCATTTCTATTTGTTGCCTTAGTAATTTTATATAGGCTGGAACGTATGGGAACCCATCGCAAGCATGCAGTTCGGCAGTGGCCCTGGGTGACACAAGGGGCTGTGGGCTTTCACCAAGTCTGGAGGGCATGGGACAGTGCCCCCTTGCTGCCTACCACCTGGGGAGGGCTGCACCCCTGTCACCTCCCAGGGCACCCATACCAGCCCTGCTCCTCCAGAAGGAGAGGTCACAAAATAGAGAGCATGTGCAACAAAGGAGACTATTAATATGCAATTGATCTTCTCAACAGCTTTCAGTAGCATTTTGTTCTTCCCTGCAAATCGTGCAACTTGGGTGATATCCAAAGAAGTAATTTTTGTCACCACTTTTGATGCAAAAACTCCTATGATAAAGACTAATAATAACAATTCTGAACTTTTTTTTTCCTTTTTATTATATAAAATTTTCTTCTACTTTAGCTTTAGTATCAAGTTATAACAAAGCATAAAGTTAAATTGACAAATCCCTCAGAAAAAGCCAGTGGAAAGGTGAGCCATTTTAATTGCCTGTAATGTTTAAACAGTAGAAGAGGATGACTCACCATATCCTGAAAATTAGCATCCCAGCCACTTTACATCATTTATCAGTAGTCCTGGCTAACCAAGGAGGTACCAGTGGACTGGAGATTATCAAATGTGATGTCCACCTACAAGAAGGGCTGGAAGGAGGATCCAAGGAACTACAGGCCTGTCAGTGTGACCTCAGTGCTGGGGAGGGTTATTCAGAATATCATCGAGTGCCATCATGTGGCACGTACAGGACAACTAGGTGGTCAGGCCCAGTCCACATGGGTTTATGAAAGGCAGGTCCTGCTTGACTAACCTGATCTCCTTCTATGACAAAGTGACCTTCTTAATGGATGAAGGAAGGGCTGTGGATGTTGTCTACCTAGACTCCAGTAAAGCTTTGACACTGTTTCCCACAGCATTCTCCTGCAGAAATTTTCTGCTCATGGCTTGGATGGCTATACTCTCCCCTGGGTGGAGAACTGGCTGGATGGCCAGGCCCAAAGGGTTGTGGTGAATAGAGTTAAATCCAGTTGGCGACCGGTCACAAGTGGTGTTCCCCAGGGCTCAGTGTTGGGGCCAGCTCTGTTTAATATCTTTATCAATGATAATTGGACAAGGGATCAAGTGCACCCTCAGTAAGTTTGCAGACAACATGAAGTTGGGCAGGAGTGTTGATCTGCTTGAGGATGGGAATGCTCTGCAAAGGGATCTGGACAGGCTGAATCAGTGGCCTGAGACCAATTGTATGAATTCAACAAGGCCAAGTGCCGGGTCCTGCACTTGGGTCACAACAACCCCATGTAACACTACAGGCTTGGGGAGGAGGGGCTGGAGAGCTGCCCAGTGGAAAAGGACCTGCGGGTGCTGGTTGACAGCTGGCTGAACATGAGCCAGCAGTGTGCCCAGGTGGCCAAGAAGGCCAACAGCATCCTGGCCTGTATCAGAAATAGTGTGGGCAGCAGCACTTAGGAAGTCATCCTTCCCCTGTACTTGGTACTAGCGAGGCTGCACCTTGAATATTGTGTTCAGTTTTAGGCCCTTCACTACGAAAAGGACATGGAGGTGCTGGAGCATGTCCAGAGAAGGGCAACAAAGCTGGTGAGGGGTCTGGAGCAGAAGTCATATGAGGAGTGTCTGAGGGAACTGGTGTTGTTTAGCCTGGAGAAAACGAAGCTGAGGGGAGACCTTCTTGGTCTCTAGAACTACCTGAAAGGAGGTTGTAGCGAGGTGGGGGCTCAGTCTCTTCTCCCAGGTAACAAGTGGACAAGAGGACATGGCCTCAAGTTGCACCAAGGGAGGTTTAGATTGGATATTAAGAAAACTTTCTTCACCAAAAGGGTTGTCAAGCATTGTCACAGCCTGCCTGGGGAAGTGGTTGAGTCACCATCCCTGGAGGTATTTAAAAGATGGGTAGATGTGCTGCTTAGGGATGTGGTTTAGTGGTGGACGTGGCAGTGTTAGGTTTTTGGTTGGACTCGATGATGTTTTGTTTTCCAACCAAAACAATTCTGTGATTCTGTGATCTACCTTCAGAGAAAGGCTGTAAGTTTGTTGCTGATACATTTTACTTTTTGAGTACCACAAAGGAATTTCTCGCAGTATAACCATGCATATATCTACACATAGCCTTTACCATATAGCATAATAGTACTCTGCATGGCTTTCACTGAGTATAATAATAATAAAAATACTCTGTTTACTTGCACTTTCATTATTTTGTAGCAGGAAAACTGAAGCAATATAAATTCATTTTTATAGTGGATGGTGTCAGTTTATACTTTGTTCTTGCAGAAGTAATGTATTGTAATATACATTTCCCATTAAGTTAGCGTAGAACAAGGTTTAGGTTACACTATTCGTGAATAACAATTTATTTGTGATTGTGACATAACTTAATGCAAATATATTGCTCTAAAATGAATTGGTCTGATGTCAGATTGATGGTTTGTACATTTATTATGCATAATATTTATAAAAGTCCACCATCTCATGTGTATATAGAAGACAAGATTATCAGCTATTCACTATATGAATATATAGCTTCATGAAAAGGGCTCTGGAGATGCATGTGAGTCATGAAAGAAGAGCTTTTGATGTTTCCACTATAAAACCTTGCTAAATTTCCCTTTGAATTTGTTTTATGTTATTTTTATTTAGATATACGTTTTATGTTTGTATACATTTTAATAGGAAAAATGTTTTGGTTAGTTTTTCGGGGTTTTTTGGTTTGTGGTTTGTTTTTGTTTTTGTTTTTTCCTTAAGTTAAAAATCTCTTCTGAAACCCTGTTGTAGTTTTGGCTGGGATAGGGCTAACTTTTTTCTCAGTAGCTAGAATAGTGCTGTGTTTTGGATTTAGTGTGGGATTTGATATGATTTGATAATGTACTGTTGTTTACCGTTGTTGCAAAGAAATTAAGGACCTTCCAACTTTCCATATTTTGCTAGTCTGCGGGTGTAGGGGCAGCTGGGGGGAGTATAGCCAGAGTAATGTATCCAAATTGGCTTTTGGGCATGCCAGTGGAATATTCCATATCATATAATGTCATGCTTAGTATATAAAGGAGAATTGGCCAGAAAGCTTGCTCTCTGTGTCTTCTGGGATTGCATTTTCAGGATTTTCACTCCTTCAGGATCACTGTCTCGGAACAGACTGGGCACTGGTCGGTGGGTGGTGAGCAACTGCACTGTGCATCACTCATTCGTATAGTCTATTATTGCTATTATTATTATTATTTTATTTTGTTTCACTTATTAAATTGTTTTTATCTCAACCTATGAGTCTTATTACCTATACCCCTCCAATATTCTCTCCTGTTTCCCAGGGCAGGGGAAAGTGAGTTAGTGGCTGTGTGGTGTTTAGCTGCAGGCCAAGTTAAACCATGACAAACCCTTACAGTTAAACCCACCTAAATTATTTCACTTCTTCAGATAAGTGTAAATCTTGACTTGTTGGAAGCTTAGCATAGAATAATGCATGTTAAAGTGTTTACTGTTGCTGTCACTGAGAGATGGTGGAGTCACACTTTGCAAGGTCAGCAGATGGAAAGAAATCTTTGTAAAGAGAGGGTGCAGAGGCCATCAGTCCCTGAGGTCAACTCTTTGAGCAGCTACTTAGGCTTTTTTGAATTACACAGATTGCTGGTAGAGAATCTTAAGTAACATGCTTCCCCTTAAGATACAGTTGGAATAGCCTTGAGTGTTTTGATTTAGTATAGACAGTCCGTAAGTCCAAGGGGAAGAACAAGAGCTCGGTCAGGAAGAAGAATGGGAGTTGAGACTGCAGCGAAGAGGCACTGTGGTGAGCAATGGGGCCTCTGGAGATGCACACGCAAGCGTGTCGAAAGCCTTTTGGGCTGTTTGTGAGGAGACTTCTGAAAGCTGTTATCAGCACAAGGATGATGGCCGATAGCTGGCTGTTTTTTACCTAAGTCCTTGCTAAATATTATATAAAAGGGAAGGTTCTTAACACTGCTTTGTAAAGGTGAAGTTTAAGGTATTTCTTAAGTCCTTAGCGTCCTGCTGGGAGTCATAGGGAACAGAGAGAACAATGGCTGCCTACATGGAGATGTGCAGTTTGAGTCTTCAAAATAGTGTTATCAACAGGTTATCTTGCTGTTGTTCTCTTAGTTTTTTTTCTTCATTTGGGGTTTTTTTACTAAGGTAATCCTTTTTAAACTTTGTGTTTGTAACTAGTACTAAACTGAGAACAAAGACATAAAAACACTAATGAGGACATTTAGCCATTATTTTGACTAACCTAACTGATGAAACTATGGTCCTGCTCACACATACTCTGTTCTTTAAGCAAATCCTTTTGTTCCTGCTTTTGTTTTTCCTCACTTCTCTTTGCCCCTTGGGTAAAGCTGTGCAATCAAAAGATGTTTTTACTGTGGTTGAACTGAAAAAATGAAGGGAAAAAATAACTTCAGACCCATCAAAACATGTCCTTCAAACTAAAATTAACCTATATTCCTTTTGCTAGGTGTTTCAAATTCTATTTGTTGCTTTATTTTAATTCCAGTTGAGCTCGCAAATAATTGAAGCTGATCCCAAGCTTTATTTTTGGTGAATTTGCAGGGGTGGGTGAGGTTTGTGGGAATTACTGTTGTCTTTTTCTAGGCACTCTTTACTTTCTGACATTTTTCCTGAGCTTCCCAGCAAGCTACTCGCCGCTGTGCTAGCTTCTATTCTTGTGCCCTTCCCATGCCGGTGGGAAGAGGAGCATGAAACTAACTGGGATCACGTAGTTCCAGTCAGTTTAACATTGCTCCCCCAAGCAATGAATTTTATACTGCAGGAGAGGAAAACACGGTCATGCGATGAGATGATCCTAGAGGCTTTTCCCACGTAGATATTTAAGCGGAAAATGTAGGAGGCTTTATGCAACCCTCACACATAGAGCCCTGCACCCAGTTTCAGTTGAATATGAAATGTGTTCCTTAAAAGCACCACAGAAAAAGTATTTTGCAAGTTTTTGAACAATTGTGTCGCTTTTCTTTTTACCTCACATGCTTTGACATGCTTTAACATCAAATTTCATATTCTGTGTACGTGCCCCAGCTTTTTCCTCTGCTGTCTCTCAAACAGAGATGTACATGCACACACATGCACACACATGTGCACACATCTTCCAGGGAAAATGTCATGTGCATCAGGGTCTATTCATTCCTGATTTGAGATGTAGAGAAGAAAAAGAGTAGAGCATTCCCATGAAAGATGAAACATTGCCTACAGCAAGTGTCTCAATGCCACAAACAGCACACAGGGACTGTCATGACATGTCAGTCTTCATCCACTGCCTAGTCTGTGTCAGGACACTGAAGCAAAGCAGCAGCATATGATTTTAGTTAACTTCTCCTAAGTCTTCATTTGACAAATGAAGCTCTCATCTGTTTACTTGTGGGCTTTTTTGACTTCATGAAGTTATTATTAATGTGGCAAATTATGTTTTTTGTACCAAGGGTCAAATCATCATTTGTAGCTTCCATGTCGACTGAGATAAATCCCACTATTGGGACAGACCACCACTCCTGGGTGCTGCTTGCACGGTGCCTCATACTTCCTTTGATCCAGAGGCTTTTAATTTATTTTTATTCTGTAAAATTTCAGTCTGCTTTGATAATTAATACCCAAGAAATGTCACGCGTGAGGCTCACTGAAAGTTACATTGAAGAAAATTGGCTAAGAAGAGGAGAGAAATATACGTCAATATATTAAATAGAAGTAACATTTTAGCTTGAAAGACTGCAGATTAGGGCAACTTTGGCTTTTTGAGGGGGGGAAGGTGTTTCTTTGGGTTCAGGATTTCTTCAGGCACTCCATTATCCTCATCCCATTCTTTCAGCGTGTGTATGTTCAAATCTAGGTGAGCTGCTGTGGTTAAAAAGGAACTGTATGTGCAGGCAAAATATCTTGTAAGCTGAAATGGGAGATAACTAAGCGCTCCCGCCTGGTGTTGATGGGATTACCAGGTACTGTGAATCACTTGGGCAAAGAGGCCTGAGGTGACACTTCAGACTTGTTATTACACTAGGGATATTGGTTTCATTTAAAATAAGAAAGTAGGGTCATCTGAGTGAGGTTCAGTTCAAAGCGTTGAAAATGTCTCTTACTGGAAAGGTTTGAAGTAAGCATTTTCGATCCTTCAGCAGCCCAAGCACGTCAGTGGCTGAAAGAAGTGGGACCTGAGCTCTGCTGTGTTTGTCCCCTGCCCAGCCCCCTCTTTAAACCAGGAATTCTTTTAAAACAACAGGCTGTAAGAAGGGGTGACTAAAATCTATTTTGTAAGCATTTCCCTCCTTTGGAAGATGCTGTGTAACAGAGGCTCTTCCTTGCCTTTGATTTTTCTTTTTAAAAGGATTTTAAAACCGTGTAGTCCTTGTCCTAAGATATGCTTATTACAGAGTTCAGTGATGTTCCCTGAAGTTGTAATCTAGCTTGAACTGTTTCCCCTGGCTACACTACGAGACAATTTGACTTTGCATGAAGTTTTGAAAACCATATGTGGGGATAATGTTTCAACTTCATGCTCTCTCTGCACTGTGAATGACAAAATACACTTTGAAGTGCTTTTTCGTACTCTCTACCGCTGCCTTTTGCAAGTGAATGAATATTAATAAAAATAGACCTGCTCTCACTTTTGGTTTTAATAGGGTGTTCTGTCATCTTTTTAAGTTTTCTCTCTTGAATTTCCTATTTTGAAAAGTTGTTTTTCTGTTTTGTTTTTTTTTTTTTTGTAGTGCCAGGTCCTATACCTGCCAAGTCGGTGAAGGGAACTCCTTTTGAAGATAAGATCTTCCTCAACTGGAAGGAACCAGTGGATCCAAATGGCATCATTACTCAGTACGAGGTAATGATTAAACAGCTAACAAGCATCAGATAGGGCTAGGAAAGTGAGGCAAGAGGGGTGGATGACGGTGGTGCTCTGTATGCAGCTATTCAATTATATACTGCTTTCTTTTACAGAATACTGGATTTTGTGTAGTGCTTACACATTCAAAAATCATAATTATGGTGCATATGTTTTTGGCTGGCCAGCTCTGTCAAGTGGCTTTGGCGTATAACAATATTACAATCCAAATGGGGGGTACTAGTATTAAAGTTCTTGTGTCATTACTATACACCCTTCCAAAGCCATGACAGCCATGATCTTTAAAACCTTCTTTGTTGGAAGAGAAAGTTACACAAAAAGTAAGATTATTATTGAGTTTGGAGCAATGTTTTTTAGCTTTGTCAGATCTTTAGATATAACCCTTCAAGAAAACCTCCATATATGTTCTATTTAAAGTGTATTTATTATATGAACCTCCTAGGGACCTCCACAGGAGGTTGGCAGGAAGCATGAGCTGATTTGAGGAACAGACACCATCCTCTCCACCACTCCTTTTTTAAAGGAACAGAGGATTTAATTTTGTGTACTAGTGAATTATAGGAGGAAGACAAACCAACTAAACAACCAAAATCACTTAAATCTGTTTATCTATTTAATGTTAACAAAATTAATTAAATAGTGTGGGTTAATGCTGATGGGAAGCTCAGCCCCACTCAGACACTTGCTCGCTCCCCTGCAGTGGGATGAGAGAAGAATCAGAAAAGCAAAAGTGTTAGCTTTTGTGTTTTAATTACAAATTCAAAACACAGCACCATATGAGCTGCTGTGAAGAAAATTAACCCCATCCCAGTCAAAGCCAGTACACAGAGATATCATTGCTGGCTTCAAATATATTAATTTGGATTGGACAGTATTTAAATATGATTATTAGAAGAGGAGAGGGAAATGTATTACAGGAAGTGAAAAATAAAGAGATTTGGTGGAGATGAGGAAGATGGTGAGGGTGTCCTAATGTCAACATATCAGTGAAATTTTCCATATGTGAACTAAAATAACAAAGAGAGGTGAAGGGCACTTGAAATGAAACAGACTCTACAGTAATACTCATCAAGTCCTCATGGTATCCCCAGATAGCTAGGTAGTTAGATGAGCCTGTCTTTTGTTTCCTTTCCAGCCAAGCTAATACCCTTGTGCCAAAAACTGTAACAATTGTTACAAAAATAATTGTTTTCACAGGTCAGCTATAGCAGTATACGGTCATTTGATCCTGCAGTTCCAGTTGCAGGACCTCCACAAACCGTGTCAAAGCTGTGGAACAGCACGCACCACATCTTCTCACATTTGCATCCTGGTACTACTTACCAGTTCTTTATACGTGCAAGCACTGTCAAAGGGTTTGGGCCAGCAACCACGATCAATGTGACTACCAACATCTCAGGTAAAAACAAGAAACAACACCAGAAAAAAAAGAAAATAAAAAGGGAAATTATTGGAGGGTGGGAATATTTGGGTTTTGGATTTTTTTTTAAGACTTGAAAAATCATGAAAACCCCCCAAAAATCTTATCATGTTGTGAAACTATATTACTGAAAATGTTTTTGAGCAGTAGTATAAGTTCAGGGATAAATCCTCGTATGAGGTGGAAATGGCACACCTGTAGTTGTCAACTGTTTGATTTTGTGTAATCTTGTACTTTCATCTAAAGATTTTGAAGTGCTGTATAAACCTTAACTAATTAAGTCTTACAACACTCCATGGGTCACTAAGTACTATATTTATTTTGCAGATTAGCAAAGTCAGATGCAGAAAATAACTGACTTATTCAAGGTGACACCACTTAGCAGCACACAGTTATAACAGAATTAGGGTGGTTTGGAGGAAGTGTGAATTTCTTTTGCCAGATTCATATAGGTTTGCTTCCTCATGCCTTTATTCACTTACTGTAGTGCACCAAGATTGACAGTATTCATCTTAATAATGCACTGCAAGCTTGAGAAGAAAGTAAAGTCAAATGGAATGCTTTAGTATTTTTTTTCTTAAATTTCAGTATTATTCTCAAAAAATAAGATAGTAGCTTATGCAGTTGATAGCAGAAGATAAGTCAGTGCTATATCCAGAGAGGCTGTTGATTTTATGACATGGTGACTTCAGAGCTTGGCAGGGATCAAAGAAGTCAGTCACTTAGAACCATAAACAACACAAAGAAGGCTATTTTCCTTATTATTTACCATAATGAAAATTATATTGTCCTGTAAAGAGAAGTTAATAATGTATTGGAATGTGCCTGCCATTTCTATGGGAAACTACTCACATAGTCTCCTCACTCAGTTCCCAAAAACATGCACATAAATCAAAATGTGAGAAAATTCAAGGCAGAGCTCCTTGAATTATGTAGCAAGTGAAATGCTGTAGTTGTTCTAGTTAACGGGAGCAATTTGTTGAATTCCATCCCAGCATGTAAGCACTACCACTCCTTATACCCCAGCCCCTTCAAAAAAACTCAACCAAACTATCAAAAAAACCCCAAAACCTCCAAACATGTTCTGTTCTGTTTGTCTAGCTTTTAGGTTGTTTTGAAGTCTAGTATTTTACTCAGGTTGTTTAAAGGTCCTTGTGTTTCTTCACAACAAATTCCAGATCATAAATTTTGGGGGATAATGGTGGTGTAGTACTTGCATACTTGTTTTCTAACCAATTTGTAGGAGAGGGAAAAGAAAAATAAAAAATGGAACTATGTAATATCTTTCTAGCATGTCTGTCCCCCAGACATTTCAATATTTTGAGAAATAAGTACCTAAGCATGTTTGGATTGTTTAGGACTACAGTGTGTTCAGGCTTCTTCAGATGTGCCCTCTTTTTCCACCCAGAAATTTTGGGAATTTTGTCCAGCATCCAGTCTACCACACTTTCTAGACACAATATGAGTCTGTTAGTTGGTGAAACATGATATACACTAGGAAAGCTTAAAAACAGGCTGTGACACCCTTTGTATCTGAATTTCAGCCTCTTTTGTTTTTTCATCTTGCTTTTACCATTTTCTAGTTCCACTCTGAATAACTGATACTTGTTATGAAGCAACACATATTTCATGAAATACTAGATTTTTTTTAATGAGTGGAATTATTCCTTTTAACCAAGCTTACAAGTGGTTGCCATGATCCTAGTGAACATGGTGTAAAGAGTAATTTATAAATTAACATTATTTCTAGAAAATAATATTTCCTGAAATAAGAGCGATTTTTGTGTTCATCTACGATCTGGGACTAATGAAGCAAGGCTCTTAATCTTTCAGTGATCTTTCACTGGGCACTTTCACTGAGCAATATATTATTGTAAAATGACTGAAATGGTTGACATCCTGCTAGGAAATATCTATTATGTGAAAGTTCATTTTGAAATACACAGGCATCATTAACAATTTTCTAAAGATATGGCCACACATAAAAAAAAAACCCCATGTAGATTGTTTTCAAGCTTGTTAAAGATTAGTAATTAATGGAAATCTATTATTTTTGAAACACAGGAAATCCTGTTTCTTACCTTGCACTAGAGCTGAAGTTAGCAACAGTATTACCAGTGAGGACTGTAACAGGTTTAGTGGCAGCAGGTTAAAGTTGGATGGTTGAAGTAATGACAAGCATCAGCCATCCAACCCACAACAAGTGCTGCTGCCACGAAGCCCTGACAGCTAGTCCACTAGTGAATCAGTTCCTGAACTGCTTCTAGTTTTGACTTTGATTTTGGTTTTTCATAATACCCGTGGCTGAAAACTGCAGTGGTTCAGAAACTGATTAATGAGCAGCTTGGCCATCCATTGTAAGAAACTGAAGGAGAAATGGGCATGGGAATAGATTCCCCCATCCAGTTCTAGTCCACACATGCATATCTATCCAAGCCCAATTTTCATGCACTCTGGTTAGTATTGGTGTGGTCTCCTATGACATTTAAGAGTATATGTGAAAGGTTCTTAAATTTTTGGAGGGTGGAAAAGAGAGGTGGTAGAGGTTGAGTCTTCAAGATGTTTATAGTTGTTTGTAAGGTGAACAGAATGAGGCCAAAATGGAATTTTGTACTCTCAAGTTTTCTTGGCAGTGACTGCCTCCCTCTGTTTCTGTCCTTGAATAAACCTGTTTAACTTGATAGATATCAGGATTTGAGGGGGAGCAGTTAGGAATGGGATTATCAATTGTTGGGGAAGTCACATTCATGCTCTAGTAAAAGATTGTGCCTGATTGAAAAATTATTCAAAAAGCTGATGAAGGTTGTGGCTTTGTACTATATTGTGGACAGCTACAATCTCATGAAAATTCAAAATGCTTTCACTGATTTGTTTCTCATTCTTTTCCTTTCCACTCAACATTAATCAGCTCCCACTTTACCAGACTACGAAGGAGTCGATGCATCTCTCAATGAAACTGCTACTACAATAACTGTGCTCTTGAGACCGGCACAGGCGAAAGGTGCACCTATCAGGTAAAAAAAAAAAGATAATAATTAAAAAAAAAAGTCAGTAAGATATTTTTTAGTTGATTATATGCTGTCTTGCAACTCATAAAGCTGTTCATTTCCAGGTTGTATTCATTTGACATTACTATTGTTTTTCGCAGCTAGACTGAGCTTGCCAATAGATCTGTAATTAAAAAGAAAAAAAAAAAAGATAGTCATGACCTGAATCATCCAGCTGTTTGATTTAGGGTCCTCAGAACCACCTCCTGTCCTTTATCATTTCATTTTACTTTGTCACAGTGTCTCTGAAATATGAGGTTGAAAGGTGTTTGTCAGAAAGTGGATTTGAAAATAACACTTCCTCTCCAGTGCTTCAAACCAGCTATTCTATAGCATATATATATGATTGGAAAATTGGAAGCTCAGAGGAAATGGGAGAATAATAGAGATGAATACAAACTATTTGACCTTTTTCCTCTCAGAGGACTTCTTACTAGAAATCATGTAGCAAGCTATTAAATTTTATTTGGCATGTCCCATAATCATATTAAAATGTTTCATTTATGTTAACTTTGAGAGGTCTTTCCCTTTCTGCTCTCCATTGAGAGATAATTTAATTCTGTTTGCAAAGATTAGTCCACATCCTGCTCTTTACTTCTACTTGTTAGTGCAAAAAAATTGTGATATTATTTGATTCCATTTGTATTTTACTTACGTGGTTGCATCAGCAGTATTCAGGGACAGGGTTGACTAATTGGGGTTAATTAGCTACTGAGCATCAGAACCTTTTCATGCTCTTACCCTTGTGACATTTTAGAGAAATACAAGCTAATGCTTTTCATTCTGTGTTACATAAAGTCAGTTATAGTGGCTCAGCTGATGTCGAGTAATATGCCCGAGTCCTAGAAGCAGAGGAAAATTAACTGCTTCTTAAGTCTATTTCCATTAAGAGGTATGTATGTTTTACATGGATGTTGTGGGGATGTCACATACCTATAAGCATTTTTATATGCTTATCATATAGTCGCTCTTGTGATTTATATGATCAAATTATTTATTTATATTCTGTCATAGAAGATAATACAGATCTATCTCCTTCATAAATAAAATTGTAACCCCATACATTATTAGTTTCTGAAAGATTGCCCTGGAGCAAATGTAAGATTTTTTTGCATGTGAAGAACGATAGTGGTTTATGAAGGTGTCAAAAAGGGTCTATGTACGAAATGTCAATAGATAGTTTGATAGAGTATTAATAACTTGTTGTTTGAGTATGTTCTCAAAAAGCTTATGTCTTTCCTCCTCTCTCCCGTCTTCCTTGTCCACTTACTTCAATTAATTTCTAAAACCTAACAGATTACATTAAATTTCTAACATCAAGAGGCCAAGGAAATAAATCCTTCACCATAATCAGAGAGCTAGGCTTTATCCCTAAAACAAAGCAGGTATTTTGCTCCTTGCTTGGAATGAGGAGCATTCTCCAGGGGGATGCAGAAGACATGGTCCCATTCCCTTTCCAGAAGTTATGCATATGGCAGTCAGTTATTTTTCAGCAGCCTCTTAATAGGGGAGATAAATGTAGCACACTGGCATTCTGAATTGATTCAATGCATTTCGCTAAACTTTATGATGCATTTTAGTGACGCTTCACTCCACCCACTCTGCAGTTGTGTTTCCACTACAAGCTGGCTTGCTGCCATAATGAGTGTTACGAAGTAGGTGGGAAAAAATGCATCGCCTTGCCTGCAGCTGTGATTGAGTACAAGAGACTCAAATGCTGTTCTTTAGCCTGAAACAGAAAAACACTGTTGGCTTTTTGAAAAAGTTTGTTTGCACCCAGTCCTCTAATCCCTGGAGCTGTAGGTGGTCAAATGATCATTTTATTTAATAGCAATAGGTCTGTGTATAAAAAAAAAAAAAAGAAAAAAAAGAAAAAAAAAGAAAAGGAGAAAAAAGCTTGGTCTGAGTCTCTTTTGTTTTACAAATAGAATTATACTGTGCTCGGATTTTGTCATACCTCAGCCTCTCCATCAGCACAGTCCCTCAGGAGACAATTGTTCTTTAACTCAAGTGAAATCTATGTGTGGCTGTCAGTCATTTCTTTAAGACAGTACATGCTATAGTCGTCACAGTTTAAACATTACTCTAATCATATCTTCCCTGTCAAGTGTTATCATGTAATCTCTAGCATTTTTTATGGCTTCCTGAAATTTTAAACCAAATTACAAACTAGAAATGCAAAAGACGACAGGGCTGGATGGCTCAGGCTTTCTGTGGAGTGTGAACCTTTTCACCACCAATCTTGTGGATAAGATCCCAGTCAGGAGCATCAATGGTGCTTCAGTGATTCATTTGAAGATGTGATTTGTCACTGTAGTTTCTCTGAAGGATCCTAAGTGAGCACCAGGTTGAAGTATGAATATGTTCACCACCTCAGTACCTGCTTGAGAGCCTGAGTTTTTAGGGATGAGTGAAAAAGATTTGTTGGCAGGAGCTTCCTTAGGCTGTTTGTCATTCTCTTGGTCAATAAGGGGGCTCTGTGCCAGTTTTCATAAGCAAAATAAAAAGGTTTTAGGCATCAAAAATAGTTTTCTCATGCAAATTTTCAGCAGAGGAGCTCTTCACCTGTTATATCTTCAACATTTTCTCTGCTTACCTGGCTTTCTCAGAAAACTGTTTGGCCTTTATGATCCTGGCAGCTGATACAGAAGCTTTTGAAATTTGTATTACCTTTCAGAATAGCTCAGAATGTATTTTAGTCATTAGGGAGAAGGAATATCATCAGCTAGGTTTTCCACCCTTCCCTCTTTATTTCTGTGTTTTATTTCTGATTTGCTGTATGGGAAGACTGGAGGGGAGAAAAAAAAAGCTATTGAAGGAATTCCCTCAGCTCCAGTCACAAGAAAGCTCTCTCAATAATTGAATTCCCACTGCTACCAAAAAAAAAAATGTACAGAAAACATAAGATAATTGAAGTTGGAATTAGTAATACTTAAAAATCCGATGATAAGCAGAGTACATAGCCTTTAAACTTTCACTTATAGCCTGATATCACACCACCTTTGCAGTCAGTGAAGACCCTGCTTTTCAAGTTGCAAATTTAACATTGGCTTCTGTCTTCACATCTTACAGTGATTGTCCTTTCCAAACAGTTATGTGTCCGTTGAGTGACAGTGCTGCTTTGCAGCCACTATAGTGTTAGTAAATGGGCTTAAACAGATGGTATCACAACGGCCCCAGAGGTAAATGACTATATTCCTATGTGTCTTGTTAGCCTATAATGTTGCATGAAAAATAATGCCAGATCCCCTTTCCAAAGAGGATAGGCACATCTTTTATTTTAAAAATACTTTGTGATTTTTTTTTTTTTTTAAAAAAGGTCTCCTTGCTTGAGACTTTAAAGACTTTCTGTCATTGAGTATCCTTACTTTAACTGAAAGTGATTATATAGATGCAGATGGCTACAATGTGTATATTTATTCATTATTTTCCACATTTTGTTGTTTTTCAGTTGTAGGGGCCCAAAAGGTATTATTTTTTGAAGCATATTTTATGTAAATTACTTTATTTGAAATTTTTTTGGAAACTTCACATTTTATTGTGTTGGTTTTTTTAGTGTTTTTAAGGAATGCTATTAAAAGAGGCTTTCCTAATATTTAACTGTCATGCCCTTCATCTTTGATTTTTGATTGCCAAAGAGACTTGACCATTAAAGAGGAGATGTGCCTTAAAATAAAAGATACCTCCTTTAGCCCTTATTCTACAAAATGGGAGATGGGGGGAAGGGAGTTAACTTGGTGATTGTGGTGGATCTCTGCTTCTGAGCTGCGTGACAAATGGTGCTGTTCCAGGGGATGGTTGCCTCCGTCACATGCTGGCATTGCACTGTCCTTCCTCTCTCCCTGATGGCTTTATCCTCTGAAGTTGGCACAGTATCACAGATGACAATTTCCTGCTCTCCTTGCACTCCAAAGAGCTGAATTTGTGTCGGTCCCGGTCCTTTGGCAGCTCACAAGAGAAGACTGTAGAATGGAAGGAGCAGAGACATGATGTCTGTGTTCCCAGTACTCTCCAGCTGGTTGGCTGCCCAGTTTGGGAGCGGCAGTTTTAACCCTGCCTGAGTCCAGGGCCAGGGAGGGAATGAATGCCTGGAGTCACTTCTTCCCATGGGACATTAGAAACAAAAATTATTTTTAAGATTTTACATCCTGGCAACTTTGTAAAATATCAACACCTTTAGGGTTTTTTTCTAGTGTATTAATTTTGAAGCATAAAGTAAGATTCTGGGTGCTCAGGGATCTTGTGGGAGTGATTTGTTGGTGCAGGCTACATTACCTGGATATGATTAATACATAGAGTTTACCATAGAGGTGATTTATAAACAGGTTCCATTTACAGTTTATGAGAAACAGAGATCCCTGGAACTAACTCATCATTTTTTGGTTTACATTCTTCTCTTACCTAGAATTCAAAAATGAGGTGACTTTTTATATTCCTCTTGGTCACTTTGAAAGGGAAGAGGCTTTCCTCCTTAATTTTATAGGTGCTGGGAAAAGGATATGCTAACAAAGGAGACCTATGAGAAAGATGGGGACAAACTTTTTAGCAGGGCCTTTAACGATAGGACAAGGGGTAACGGTTTTAAACTAAAGAGGGTAGATTTAGACTAGGTGTAAGGAAAAAATTTTTTACAGGGAGGGTGGTGAAACACTAGCACAGGTTGCCCAGAGAGGTGGTACAAGACCCACCCCCGGAAACATTCAAGGTCAGGCTGGACAGGGCTCTGAGCAACATACCTGATGTAGTTGAAGATGTCCCTCACTGCAGGGGGGTTGGAGTAGGTGACCTTTAAAGGTCCCTTCCAACCCAAACCATTCTGTGATTCTTCTTTCAGCTCCAGAAAGACATGAAACTAATTTTTTTCTTCTCTCCTTTCTTCCATTCCCCAGTATTACACTTCATCTCTGCCACTACAGTTATTGGGTTTTCTGAGCAATAGTAGCTGAGAAAATTGACAAAATAATTTAATGCTGCCCCATAAATTCTGAATTGAGGAGGATTGTCTTTGCTTTTGCCTTTCGGAGTCCCTGCAGCAATGCAGTGGTGCTTCCAGAACTCTCTTCTATTTTACTTTTTCTGTTTAGAAAGCTTTCAAACAAAACCAAGTCAAGCAATTCTGGCATTTTAATTGAATAGCTTCGAGTCAGGTCTACATGCTTAGGCATATTTTCTTACAATCTTTCATAAGGTTCTAAAATGTATCTGCGTGTAAATGAGAAACTGTATGCACATACACGTGTGTATGTATGTGCATATGCATAAATATAGTTCTTAAAATCCAAAACCCTTTTTTCTTTTATTTTTTTCTTAGAAACTGAAGAATTGCTTCCTGCTCTTAGTATGTAAGTTCAGTACTTCTGCAGAGCAGGGGAAGCTGATAATGAGTTGGTAACATCCTACAGTTAGAGAAAGAATTACCTGGTTTTTGAGCAGGTGATTTTGAAAAGTAACCAAGCCATGGACCATTTCAAGAGAGGTATTAGGAGGTTGGGATGGCATTTTAATAGGCCAAATGCCATCTGCTGCAGTAATTTGTAACATTTTATCATTGACAACTGTAGAGGAATGAGTTGGTCTATTTTGGTGGAATGGACAGATTTCTGTCCATCTGTGCTTGTATTGCAGCATGTCACTTGCATTTTAGATCTGCATAGCTCTGAGCCAAGATAGAAGCCACAGCAAGGTCAAGAGGTGGAGAAGCCTGTCAGCACGTTCTGTCTCTAATGATATGACAACTGCAAATTGGTGCTTCAAGCACAGCCTGGAGGCAGTCATTATGTTGGGCCTTGAAGCTCAGCTTTCTCATATAGTTTCAAAGGAAAATGCTAACTTCAGATGCTTGCGATTAGCCAAGAGTTTAATCTATTGTAGTTCAAAGTTATATTCCTTCCTGCATTTTTTCAAAAGAGAAAAGCCTAAAAAAAAATAATCATTGTTAGGAGGTTGTGTATAGGTTTGTATTGTTATTTTTCCTGAAAAAAAATGGGTGCTGCTTCTTTCCAATGGCCGAATTAGATAACTTTGCTATATTTCAAGCTTTTGTTTCTTCTCTGCATCCATGCATCTGCTGTCTTTTCCTTTTTTATTTTTTTTTCTTTTTAAGTTTACACAAAGCAATTTGGTTAATATTTTTATGAGACTAGAGATTTGACCCTGGCAGGTCACCTTAAAGATATATTGGTCTTCTTCCATTTCACTAGTGCCTACCAGATTGTTGTTGAGGAGCTGCACCCACACCGAACAAAGCGAGAAACAGGTGCCATGGAGTGCTACCAAATCCCTGTCACCTATCAGACTGCTCTTAGTGGAGGGTCACCGTATTACTTTGCTGCTGAGCTGCCCCCAGGAAACCTGCCGGAGCCAGCCCCCTTTACCGTGGGTGACAACAGGACTTACCAGGGTTTCTGGAACCCGCCACTGGCTCCTCGGAAAGGCTACAACATCTATTTCCAGGCCATGAGCAGTGTTGAGAAGGTAAGTGCTAACCACCCCTTTCACCTGGAAGGCATCAAAGGCATGCCCATGGTGACAGCTAGGACTGTTGAAGTTGGGCGTAGTAGGTATTGGCAGTGGCATGGCTGTAATCCCTTCATTGCTGTGACAGTGTGGCAGCATGCCATTCACATTTCACACCGCCCTTGTATCATGGTAACTGCTACTAGATGAGAGTTTAATACATCTTGTAGTAATCGTCTCAGCGAATAATTTCAGTGCTGTGACCGCCTCCTTGGTAAATAACATCCACAGCCCTTTCCCCAGGTCTCAGTACTTGTGCACTTCAGAAGATTAAATTACTGCAAGATAAACAGAATGTGGGCTGCTCAGCAGGCTAATAAAATGTTACAAACTTTTTGAGACTCTCACACTGAACATCAAATAAAAAGTAAAAATTTGCTTGAACAAAAGTAACCCCAGGCCCATGGTGTGTTTTTGGGAGCCTTTCTGAAAAGGTGGACTTGAGGCTTGCTCCACTGCTGTACCGTAGTAAGAGGTGAAGAGGTGAAGGTGAGCTGTCGCTCACCTCATTACCTTCTTGGTGTTTCATTTTTAACTCTGTCACTGATTATTGCTGCTGGCTTTCTGTACATATGGAAGGGGGAAGAGTGCGAGGGAGGGAGGTTCCAGGTGTGAAGAACAACTGTGGCTCTGCAAGCCCCAGACTGTTGCTCTTCAATGGTTTTTTCCTCTCATAAATTAAAAATGAGGGAGGGGAAAATTATTAGTGAGGGGGTGGAAATGTGGTAGACACAGAAGCTTCAGATATTTAAATTTATTTTGTTTTTATTTCAAATTTAGGAAACTGAAGGTATTATGTCTGTAAGAATTTCCATAGGAAGTGTCCAGGCAGGTCAGAAAGGAACTGCCCAATAGACATTAAGGTCGATGTCTGCTGAGACTCACTAGAGCTATCAGAGAGGAGCAGAAGCCATGTTTACCCTCACATGTGGGTCTCTGTGGTGACTAAACAAATCCTAGCTAACAGGCAACCTTGCCTTGGAGCCTTTTGAAGAAAGTCTCACCTTCTACCTATGGCTATGGAAATTGCATATGCATCAAGTCAGAATAGGGGCAAAGCAGGAGCTAATGAAACTGTACTGGAGCTGCTTGAGAACTGGAGACTTTTTCTGATGGATGAGAGTGTTCCCTCTTTCTAATTCTTATCTATAAACCTATATGAAGCAAACAAAGCAAAATAAAAGATAACTGCTAGTCACTCATTCATATTCCTTTCCCCTGCCACATATGTCTTCTTTGCTTTTGTTGGCTTCCAGCTGACTAAATTGTACGGAAATTGTTTCATTCCTCAAGGAATAAATGGGAGAGAAAAGTAAAACAAAAATATTAAATAGAAAAATAGATCTTTATTTTGGCTTTTACATTTTGGCAGGTAAGTAGAACAAATTATTTTTTTCTTTAACATTATTTCAGTTTGTGAGAGAGTTTAATCCTAAGAAGGTTTCCTATGGTATGATTAAAAACTTTGGATCAGATTTCTGTTCCTAGGAAGAGGTTTTGAGGGAACTGCACTGAATTCTGCCAGGACAGAGATCTAGTGGTTGTAGGATAACCTCTGAGCTGCAGAATATTTAAACAGGTGCTTTACTGTACACCAGTAGGCTCACCAAAATAGTCAAAGGGAAGTAAAGTATGCTCTGAAATATACTGTGGGGTTGGGCTGTGATCCTCACAGACACTGTGATCTCTGTGATCCTCACAGACACTGAAAAGAGCACTGGGCAAGTAAATCCAGTAACTGGGTAAATGCTGCTTAGGTAAGATTGTATCAACAGGCTTTGCAGGACTTTCATTTAGATTGAAAAATTGTCTCTATGGAACAGGTATGGGAAGCGTCAACTCATAGCTTTGCTTGTTCTTTACAAGCTGTGTTTACAAAGCAGTGTCAACATATTTTACATGTTGCTCAGGGATCTTCAAGAGGAAAGAGATCCCAGGGGTTGCATTTGTGAATGGAGTGCTGAGGGGTGCAGGACTAGAGGGACCGTATTTTATAGAATAAAACTGTGTCATTATTATATTTTCACATTACATGCTAATATTGTTTAGAGGGATCTAATACAGCAGCAGCTGTATTAGACTCTATTCAAGACTATCAGAATGCAGCAAGACAAGTTAGTTGAGACACAGTGCTGAACAAATGTACCTTCTTCGCTGCATGGTGCTGTTGGGAGGTCAGTGCTGGCTCAGGATTTCTGTGCCATTAAGTAAACAGGAGCACCAGTCCTCCTTTTTTCTGCACCCTCTCTCTGAATTCTTATGGTATGATTTCAATTTGATTTGAATAATATGAAATGTGATTACATCTGGGCTGTCCTACACCTTTTCTCCCCATCGTTATCTTGGATAGTACAGATCAATGTCTAGATTTCCTGCAGCTTTTGTAAAGGCAGAATCACTCAGTCTCTTCTCTGCTAAGCTCAGAGCCCTGCGCCACCTTGTTGAGTTGCCCCAGCTGATCAGCAGATCTAAGATGAACCTATGGAATGGGAAGGGCAAGAAAAAACAACCTGGTCTAACTGTTTTCTTTGCTTTTCCCTCCTCAACAGGAAACCAAAACTCAGTGTGTTCGAATAGCTACAAAAGGTAAGAGGTTCGTCCCTCCAAGCAAAGTAGCTTTTTTTAATTAAATGTGGAGTTTCTGTTAAATGTTTAAACCAAAGCCAGTACTGTCCATCTATTTTGAACCACTTGATTGTCTTAAAATGTAATGGGCTACTACTTTTTATTCTTTGAAATTGGACTAAGAGAGTACTGCTCTAGCAATACTCAGAATTTAGACAAAGTTCTTCTTTGTTTTCCCTGTCTGAGGTTTTCAAGATCTGCTCTTAGGCAGCTGGAGCATTGCAGGCAGCAGGTAGATGGACTAGAGACTAGAAAGCACACTTGGGAAACTGTCTATGCTAGCAGTTATTTCCAAGCAGGAGTGGAAATAATTGAAAGGACACGATAGTTAATTTTCCTAAGAGCTCGGAGTGTTAGCTAGACATAGGGGAGGGTTGATTTGAGGAAGGCTCATGTCTGATAGCAAGTGAGGCCCTGGGCTAAGACTGGCTGCATAGCTGTGAAAATAAATCACATTGACCCCACATACAGTGGGTTAATCACATACTGCTCGCTCAAAAATGCTGTTTCATCTTGAAATGAGGACTTAGTTGTTCTGCTTATTGTTATCTCTTGCTTTGACTGTATTTATAGCCATTCATTTTGGCTGCTTGATTATGTCAACATGAGAGTTGTTTGATAGACTCTGGCAGCATAAACAAGAAAGGAGCTTACAAATGCTGAAAGAGTACTCTGCAGAGGCCCAGCACTACTTACATTGTCTCTTTCTAATTGCATATTGATATTCAGCATAACAACAGCTTCAGATAGAAGCAAGCAGGTGTTTAAAGTACTGTGGTGGCACATCAGCACCATTTTTTAAATCGTTTCTTTCAGTTTAAAACTTGTTCCTGTTAAAAGCAGATGCCTCTAATGAGACGGTAGCAACAAAGCATTTTCTTGAGAAACCAAAAAATAAAATGTACTTCTCAAGATGTGTTAATATTTTCGTCAAGTGAGGTAAGCTAATAAACACAGGAAATTAAAACCGTGAGCTAAGTCTTCTGTGAAAAGTACATCAGCATTATCTTTCTTATGTTTACCTGGCAAGATTAAATGTTTGAATTAAAATATATTTGCATAAACAAATATTTATATACCACAGGCATGTATTGCTAGGATTTGAGGCAAGTTTTGAAAGGCTCAGAAATATCCTAAAATACTGCAGAAATATGGAAAGAGGAATAGGAAAGCAGTGGTCTCTCTCATCATAAATTTTCTTGATAGAAATAACAAAATGGGGGAGGAGTTCACCTGGCTTATGAGGAAAATATTTTTTTACTTAACCATATTCAGTCCACTGATGTCAAAGGAATGTTCACGGGAGCAATAGTCCTGGTGGTTGCTTGTATGGCTTCCTTGGCTGCTCCAGTCACCTGCACCCCAGTGGCCGTATTCTGAAGGAAAGGGGAAATGAGTAGCACATGTCTTACCCTCATGCTATAAATCTTGCTTTTGCTGTTCTGGCTAAAGACATGTTTTTGTGAAGTAATTGTATTGCCTGATATGTCAGTACTATTCTCCTTGGATGTGGAACTGAAAACCAAAATGTTTTCTCTGACTTTAATTGATAGATGTGAAATGTGAGGGGAGGCAACATTAGGAGCAAATGCTGTCTTTTGCTCTGAAGGAATGCATTTGATAGGGAGTCATCGCTTCAAAGTCACGTACATTCATACTTCTCAAATGAGTTATACTGCTATTCTAAATCATATTTCAAAAGCTAGTACTGAATTTTTTTCCTATGTTTTCATCATAAAAATAATACCACAATTCATTGTACTCTAAATAAAAGTGGACTTAATATATTTGTTTATATATATCTTCATCTAGTTATGCTGATTTTTTTACAGTGTGTGTAAGTTTAATTTGAATCATTGACCTAGGAAACGTCTGTATACATTTGTAATATATTCACAGAAAAAGAGGACTGTCTTGCCCTACCTAGCACACCTTAGTAAACCTAATATACCCTTTTAAAATCCTGAAAATTGCCTAAACTATGTATTCAGTTACAAAAGTAGTGTGCAGTTCTGTGTCACCTCCTGTGACTTGAAGCAGCCTATAGCTGGCCAAACTGAATTTTGCCTTGACCGTGTTGAAAAGACATTAAAAATCGTTAAGACCTGGGTGGAAGCAGGGGGAGAGAAATTACATTAAAGGTGCATGAAAAGGCAAGACAAAATTTCCCTGGTAGTGAAGTTCAGTACCAGGAAAGGTACCTTCTCATTTTTACCTCGTTCAAGGGTCTGATCTTATCTGCTGTGTATATTCACAGTGATAAGATGTAAAGATGGAAAAAAAAAAAAATGGTAGTAATGTCATGGTTTGAGATGGAGTAGTTCCTATCCCTGATGTCCCTGGAATTATAATCTTGATAATTTAACTTTCCTAAATGTGTAAATGTGTTCTTTCCCCTGACTTTTTCTTTTTTTTTCTTTTTTTTTTTTTTTTCACTTGGGCAGTTCTCCATTAACATAATTTACATGTATTTTAACACACAAGGGGTTTTGCACTTATCATTCCCATGGGCTGCCTTCTGCCTTTGAGAACTGAGGGAATACTTTGTTTATTGGTGTCAAAATAATGAAAGTTGGCAAATTTAAATAGAAGCTCTCATATCTTTTCAGTCCGTATATTCCAGGTGTAATGTTCTTATGTGCTTCTGATGACAACATGCACTGAAGTGTGAACTAATCTAAATGGTGCCAAATCACGACTAAAGTATGTTGTTGCTTTTGGTGTATCTTGAAAAAATGTTTTTAGAGTAATCTGAGAGGCTTACTAGTATCTGGTGTATTAAAATACACTCAGTTAATTTTTCATGGAAGAGAATATTGGAACAGCACCAGATTAAAAAGTAGTCTCCTGAGCAGTTCCTGTGTACTAGCAGCTGAAGGATGAATGCCAGAATGATTCTTTGATGGTGCTGATTTAGGGTAATAATAGGATTCTCCCTTTATCTGGACGCTTTCCACAAAGCTTGTAAGAATGTAATGACGTGATGACTTTTGTGCTTCTGCAGGTTGGACTGAACTGGCCAAGAGAGTCACAAATTACTAGATGGGGCAAGAGGGTATTAAAGTTGCACACGTGTACACAGCCTGTTCACATAAGCTTTGATTCTTGAGGAGACAAGGCTAAAAATAACTCCTTGTGACACAGGTGGTGGGTAGGACATACCTAAAGCACCATTTCCAAGTATAGCCCAGAAAATGTATGACCATGAACTATTTTAATTCCTTGGATACTTTTAGCCAATATTACCTTCCTCTGTCAACTTGAATTCCCTTCCCATTCAGATCCTCTTAGTAACCAGTGATCAGCATAATTTTATTTTAAAAAAACCCCAACAGTTATGTGTTCTCTGCTTCATTATTTTCTGAATCTAGGTACTAGCATTACCCAGTCACTAATAATTTGGTTTGCCACAGATAGTAACTGAGGAAAGAGAAAAAAAGTAATCTTGTTTTCTGAAATGCAGAGAATGGTACAGAGACTGAGGTAATAGGTCAGATATTCATTAGGAACAGAAAGATGGAATTATGCTAGGAAATGTGCATTATTTGACAAAGAAGTGTTACATATAATTTCCTAAAAAAAGTTCTCAAACTTTCTAAAACTAATTTGGTAAGGCAGCGTTCAGCCAGTCCATAACCTGCTCATATCATATTTATTATATGATAAATGAACCTGCCTAACCAAAGTATTGCTAGAGGAGTGAATAAAAGATGTGTGATTCCCATAGCATGCACTTTAGAGTAACACATGATGTTGATGACTGATCAGTCACATCTTGGAGTTGAATTTGACTGTGTAAAATTTTGAATGGGTTGCCACTTGCACACGACATTGGCATTTCATTTTACAGTCTAAAATGTTATTGACTGCTGAGGGAATAAAACCAGATTAACATGGTCAAAGAAGAGTGATGCTTCAAATTATTTAGCATGTAAATAGACATTTAAGAGGACAGAAGGGACAGCAGAGATGTTATTAAGCAGAGAGTATATGAAGCTGACATTTCTGACAGTTTTTAGGCTACTAAGTTTGAGGCAAACACTGATTTGCGTGTATTCTGTAGTTTTGTTTAGGAGACTAGAGAAAAATATTGAAAAATTAAGTAGAAGAAATCTACTATGGTAGGAAATAAAGAAGTGGTAGGCCTAGCAGCTTTATCCCAAAGCAGTTAGAAGGAATAAATGAAGTCCAAGGTTCCTCAAGACATGTTGAAAACATGAACTTCATCACCTCCAAAATTATTTTGTCTTGTGGTTTTCCTTTGTATTATTAGTTCAGGCAGTGTGGAAGTTCTCTATCTCTGCACGTTTGGTTCATACAGATGGATGAAAATGCCATTTGAGATTATGCGCATCTGGAAGTAATTGTGAAATAGCAGAAAATGACTTTTTAATCTGATTTGAGGAATAAAAAGGTCTGGGTGGTAACATTTCAACTGCAAGGGTGCATTTAGTCCACCATCATTATTGCTCTGAATTCGTTCCCACAGCAGTTGGGGATTGATCCAAAGGCCTTTGATGTCAATGGGAGTCTTTCCACTGACATTAATGTGCTTTGGATTAGGTCTTTAGAAGTCATAAATCTGTCTAGACCATAATTATTTCCTTGAAATTGTTCCTGATGATGTTTCTGCTCTTAGGGAAATTTGTGAAAGTCAAATCACCTCCTGTAGCAGGATGCTCAGATATGTCTGTTACTGATTAATGCACAAATGAGGGAAGATGTCAGATGCTAAATGTATATGAAACAAAGCTTCTCTTGCTGTTGTTTTTATGTTTGGATCAATGCTCCAACAATGACTTTCAGCTGTAATAGACACTGGAGACCTAAGTGGCAATATAAATTTAGAGAAGAATGCAGATGTTGCCGAAGTCACATCTTTCTTTTTACTAATTTGTAGGAAAAAGCTAGTAATAAGTTTAAACTTCAGTGGTCTTTTGCATAATGTCTTTTATCTCACAAAGAGGAAATTTTAACTGACTTGCTGAGATTTCCAAAGATTGAAACAGAGTATTAGCATGGCATATTTTCCTCTTCTGTATGTGAAATTGCAGTAGCTCACCGAGCAACCACATCTGCCAGTTCTGATAAGTGACACCTTTGGTTGTAAATAACAAATTGAATGATCCTTTGATGGAATACTTGATGATGGTTATACAAAAATCAGTTAACTGAGGGACACCTCCAGATTTCCAGACACAAAACCTTTAATGTGAGTATTTTCATATGTATGTGCAAAGAGTAACAAAATCATGGAATTCAATTATTAAAATTTAATATAAGTAAAAAGGAATTTAGTGTAACAACAGCGTTTATTAGGTGAAGCTAGGTGATTGATATGCATGGGACAACAATTTTAAGAGTGTGTATTTCCCATTCTTTATTATAAGGCACCGAAGTACTCTTTTTCTGCTCATTGCTTGACATCGCAAAGGGTTCCTTCTGAGGATAACAGAAAAAAAGCTCTAAATTACCTAATGTTTTTTATGCTTATGACATTGCCTGAGCAGAACCATTTATTTTAACTGCGTTTGAGAATAGTTATGATCACAGGTATTTTCTAGTTTCCAACCCCTTTCCCAAGTCTTCTGGAATATGGGTTTATTACTATGTTTTGAAAGTGTTGTTGACTGCTTTAGGTCAGAAAAGTTTCATGGATGAGTAAATCTAATAAATACAGTTAATAAGTCTAATTGCTTTACTAGAGAACTTTTATTTTAAATACATTGGTTAGTGAATAAGTGTATTACATGCAAACATTAAATTTGGTTTGGTTTTAAAAACTAGCTTCTTTGAAAATTGGTAAGTTTGTAAGAGGAAACACTAGTGATGCATTTCAGTGTTTTAAAAAAAACAACCATTAGAATGAAGAAATTTTGAGTCCAAAGGTATAATAAATATTAGCTTTCTGTGATTTTGAAATGTTTTGATATTTCTTTTGGCCTAGACACTTAAGAAATTACTTTGTGCAGATGCTATAAGCAGATTGAAATCCTAGGAACCTTAAAAGTTTCCTAAATGATAAGAATTTTAAAAGTAAGAATTCAGGTAAAGGATTGTAGTTTGTATTTAAATTTTAGAGAATGAATGTTGATACTTTACCTACTTTAAATGAAGCATTGGCAAAATCAGTTGTGCTTGAAACCGGTCCCATGAAATGGTGCATTAGATTGGTTGATTTTAACATACACACATTTATTGGATTTGGAAGTTTGTAGGAAAGTCCCAGATTGTTTTGGAAGTGGTAACGAAAATTTAAATGGCACGCCAGTAGTGATTATATGCTCTGAGCCCTGGCTGGTCATCACTGTCCCATAGATATGATGTGTTGTCATTACAGAAGACATTGTGGATGCAGTGTTGAAATAGTAGCACATTTCTTCCTATGCTAAAACTTAGCATTGTTGAAGTAAAACCTATTTACGTGGCATATTGATGATATGAACATTAATAATGAGGAGCTGATGTTGGTAGATCATGTATAAGCCAACACAGATAGAAAATCTAATTTTTAAGAGACTATGTATGGTTGGTGGTCATAGAGCTGATGGAAAAAGTGCCTGTCAGCAGCTTATTGTTATCCCTGCTACAAATAACTGGTTTCACTCAGATTTGCCAAAATAAACTAACTTAACATAGTAAAAATAATTTCTAATGTTTCCTAGCTTAGAACAATTGCTCGAGCAGTTCCAAAAGGAGGGTAGAAATAACAGTACAGCTGGAGTAGTGGTGAAAGGTGGTTTTCACTGTCTTCAGGTACAGCCAAAAGGTCTCAGGTTCATATTTAAAACTGCCAGAATAAATTGAACCTCAAGGTCAAAGCTGCTTCAGTCCAACTACAAAAAGCAAACATTAAACAAATGTTGTATCAATTAATAAGTATGAAATGAATTGATAACTGTATCAATTTGTCACACCTTAGCACAGAGATTATAATCTTTGCAATTATCTATCCTTGTGTTAACAGCTTCCTAACACAGAGGTATTTTGAATAAAAGACAAAATATTTTTTAGCAAGAAGGCTGTTCACTGTGCACCGGGACAGGAAAGACAATCAGGACTTTATCTCAGAAAAGAATGATGTCCAAAGAACACAGAAGAACTTCAGCAACATCTTAATAAGAAATGTGTTGCTTGATTTTTATGAAAACCATTTATGGCCCTAAAATCAACATCACTATGTTTCTCTGTATCTACTCAAACACTTTTAACTAAATGAAAAGAAGTCCCACCTCGTCATGAGCAAAGGTTTATTAAACTATTTGCTTGTCATCTCTGACAGAACGCTAAGTGAAGTTCTACAGCTAGTCATCTAGAAACAAGGAGCAGCATTGCCAAGCGTAGTAGCACTTCCTAAACACTGTGAAATGTGTTGCAGAGCAAGTCAGTATGGTTGATTGGCACTGCTGCCAAATTACTCAAATAAAGAGATTGATGCTTTGTCAGCTGTGTAATGAGATGATGGCTCTGAAGTTCAGGAGCACAAGCTGCTTTCTGCTCTGATGGGCAGTTGCATGCTAACCACACTATTTCTGGAAAGATCCTGACCAGAAGGGTATGCTGGTGGACCTCACAGCAGGGACTGTCTTTCTAGAAATTGTGTGGTTATCACACGTCTGTCTGTAAGAACAGGAGGCAGTTACAGGCACTGTTAAAGCAATTCCTATAGCCAGGTAGATTCAAAGCGTAGGGAACAATTATGACCCTGTATATGGTTTTCAATGCTGTCGACTTCAGAAGTGTGTGGGGGCTTTTGTGCAAATTCAGCAGCCTGGAAAGGACTGTGAATATTCTCCGTGCTTCACAGTCATGTGGTGATAAGTTTCTTGATCAGGATGGACTTCCAGAACCCTTTACTGTCAAAGAGGTCACAAAACAGATTGCCACTTCTGATTAACATTTGCTTTGTTGAGTCAGCAGGAAAGGTAACCACATTCAATACCGTATAGATGCCAGAATATTTAACCTGAACATTAAATCAGAGGTCCCATATCTGCTGACTTGTGTTACTTGCTCTTTGCTGATGACTGAGTATTGGTTATTCACACACATGTAAGCAGACTACATATTATTGACTGTTTTAGTCTCTCTGCCAAGTGGTTTGGCCACGCCATTAGCATAGAGGAAAAAGAGGTCCTGCTCTAACCTTGCCGTGGTGGAAAATAACCTGAGGCAGTAGTCTGTGCTGACAATACACTAATGAAATTTGTGAGAATGGCAGTGCTACTTCAGCAGCATACTTCTTCCAAAACACCATAGTTAATAGCAAAGTCATGCAGGGAATAGCAAAAGCCAATATAGTATTTAGAACGTTAAAGTAGCATGTCTGAAATAAGAGACATCTGGCTTCCCACAAAAGGAAACCTCGATTGTGCATTAGTTGTTGCCATTCTTTGTATGGCTGCAAAACTTGGACCATTTGTGGTCTCCACATCGAGCGTCCAAACCATTTCCAATGCACTGCTTTTGTGCCCTTGCTGCCATAAAGCTGCAGGATGCTACCTTGAATGCAGCACTCCTAAATTGCTGTCACATTGTCCACACTGCAGCAAGATTACAGGATGTCCAGTTATGCCAGAACTGGTTCTCGTGTTGGACAACAGATTGCCCGAAGCTGGTTTGTAAGGGCAGTTGAAATGCAGAGAAAAGCCCAGAGGCAACATAATGAGGTGGTTAGTGGGCAAGTTTCAGGCAAATCCTCAGTTATGTGTAATCAGGTTCACGTTGTGGGAAATTAGTTCTGAAGATTTTCTGCTCCGTCAAAGAGTAGGTACTTATGCCATCATAACATGCAGATAAAATCAGAATGGCACTCTATGGTATAAGTGGATAAACAGATTACATCTGTACACTTCACAATGTCATGAAAATGGGCCTCTTCCTGGGACAATGAAACCAAATCCTTATGTACTGATGGAAAACAGGCATCATAATCACTCTCTCCGTCCCCTGGTGCTACTTTATTTCCAACTGCCATTTCAAAGGGCTACTTATGGAAGATGTAAATAATATTTTTTCGTAAATCATGTCATATGAAGATACATTTTTTGAATGTTTTCTTTCTGTACATGTTATTGTTGGGGCTACTAGATAATGACAGGAAAACTAGACTGTTGGCTATTTCCAAGAACCAGTGAAGGAGTTTTTGCTATTACATCCGTATCTTCAGCAATAATGAAAGGACAACTCTTTTTCCATGAGAGGGAGAAGATGGCATTCTACAGTTACTATAACTGACATTAAAATTGCCTCAACATATGGAAGGCAGTTGATTTGCACAAGTACAGGCATTTGTTTTTTTTAAATGTGAGCCTTACTTTTTATGTTCACTAACATCATCCAGGTTATCTGAATTAGTTGTTTGTTTCTTTGACCAGTTACAGTAGAAAGTATTTAGTCAAGCAAACCTCAAATTAGTCCTTAATCTGTTTCTAATTTCTCAGATTGTGCTAAATTGTGACAATTTGTTTTGAAATGACCCTGCTGCATTCCCTAGCATTTTGTAAGAGGTTTTATAAGGACCAGTAATTCAACATGCTGTCATTATTTTCTGAGATGTAAACAGATTTTCTCATAGTTCTTTAGTGTTTCTCACTTCTGGTGGTTCATTTAGATTTAATCCTGAAGGGTTTAGTATCTGATATGATCCTAAAATTTGGAAAGGTTCTCAGCTGGTTCCCCTTTTTACTTGGAATCACTGAACTATAATGTTTATAGAGGGATTTACATCCTTGCATTTGTCTTTCATAGCATTTCCTTTTGTAGACCCGATGGGAAGGTTTACCATTCCTTGCCCTGGCATCAAGTTATTTAAGATGCTGGACTGTTAAACCTGGGCACTGGGTGCTTCCTCAGCTCAGTGAAACATCTAGGAGTCTCTGTCTTCTGTATCTCAAATGTGATCAAAAATGATGATTGCTGTATGTAGTAATACATTCCATTTTCTACTCACGCTTTTACAGAAAATTCTGTTATAGGTGTCAGATAGGAATGTTGGGGTTTTTTTTTAATTACTTTGTCTGTGAAGGACTGTAGTCTAAGGATGTTGGACTTTTAGTTTTAATGCCTGACTGCTGGCCCAGCTGTTGGACCTGATAGACGTTTCTATAAACTAATGCCTATAGCTTGGAGGAGAAGAGGAACAGCCACCTGGGTATGGTTGCTGCCTGAGCCTACAGCAAGTGTGTGCTGCCTCGTCTGCCACCAGCCAGCCCGTAGAGGTGATAAGCTTTCGGGCAGATACGGAGCACATTGTGCATAGCTAGGCCCAGACAATAAACCTCTCAGGGACCCAACTGCAGGATGTAGCCTCTGTCACATGCTGCCAGAATGATAGAGCCCCGATTGCTATAATTACTCATTCTGAGATTTGGGAAAATTAGGATGTGTCCGTATGCTGAAGAAGACACTTGACTAGTTTTTCAAAGCTATAAAACCAATTGACAGCTGCTTTTCATCAAGTGATAAAATTTATTAAAATATTACTTTTTCCACATTTGAGCTGCTTGCTTTACCTCTCTTCAAAGCAAAATACACTCCGCTGTACAGCACACTCCGTTCAGCCATGTATGGAACCTCCTTGAGCCCAGCCCAATACAGAAGTATTTCATCAAGCCAAGTTTTGTCATTGCCATCACTAGCCATGAGATAATAAGAAATGCAAGATTTGCAACAAATTGTCTTAACATATGTTAGGCTAAAGGGGAAGTATAATCATGCAGGATAAGCTGACTGTGATCCTTTCATCTTTTTCTCTTCCCTCTCAAGATGTAGCTATTCCTTGTTTGAACATAGTTAGGGTAGTTAGAACCAATTTGTACTGTGGTATAAATGTTTGAGACAGAAACATAAATAAAACATCCCTAAACCAGAAGCTAAGTACAAATTTAAGATAAATTTATTTTGCCAGCTTTGAAACTAGCTACTGTGTTTAAAATTAATTTTTTATGATAACAGATCACAGAATGCTAGGGATTGGAAGGGACCTTGAAAGATCATCTAGTCCAATCCCCCTGCCGGAGCAGGAACACCTAGATGAATTCACAAAGGAAGGCATCCAAGCAGGTCTTGAATGTCTCCAGAGAAGGAGTCTCCACAGCCTCCCTGGGCAGCCTGTTCCAGTGCTCTGTCACCCTTACTGTAAAGAAGTTTCTTCTGAAGTTTAAGCGGAACCTCCTGTGTTCCAGCTTACACCCATTACCCCTTGTCCTATCATTGGACACCACTGTGAAGAGCCTGGCTCCGTCCTCCTGACACTCACCCTTCATATATTTATAAACATTAATAAGGTCCCCTCTCAGCCTCCTCTTCTCCAAGCTAGAGGCCCAGCTCCCTCAGCTTTTCCTCATAAGGCAGATGCTACACTCCCTTCTTCATCTTGGTGGCTCTGTGCTGGACTCTCTCAAGCAGTTCCCTGTCCTTCTTGAACTGTGGGGCCCAGAACTGGACACAATATTCCAGATGTGGCCTCACCAGGGCAGAGTAGAGGGGGAGGAGAACCTCTCTTGACCTACTAACCACCCCTCTTCTAATGCACCCCAGGATGCCATTGGCCTGATACTCTCGGCCATTTTCCTATCCTGCTAGTGTTTGTGTAACATTAATTTTGAGAACTATGTGGTCTTTGTTTCCTGATTGAATGACTAACTAGACTTTTACAGCAAAGTGAGAGAAGATATCATCATAATGAACACTAAAAAATACGAGTGTGTTATCTGCAAGTGTGTTAGCTAGCTTGTGATATTTACAGTCCTACAATGTATTCTTAATTTGGTTAAACAACGTTGAGGACTTGTTTCTGGATTGGGGTAGGCCATATGAAATATGAATGCATGCTTTGATGTTTGTGCTGAGGCTTTTCCCCTGGGTCTTCCATTTTAGTATTATTACAGTCCAGTATAATATGAGGTGTTTAAACTTTTCTGGTGGGAGTTCTTTAATAAAGAGAAAGGTCTTGTTTCCATTGTGATACACAGCCTTTCCTAGCCATGCCTGTGCTCTCTGCAGTGTATCAGAGCTGCTTTTCTGCAAACAGAATAGCTCCTCTCTTTAACAGCACACTTATATAAAAATTGGTATTGTAACTTCATTTTCAGCAAACAAGCAATGGAAAATCAACAGATGTCAGGAGGCAAAAAGAGAATGTATGTCCTTGTACCTGAACCATTTGCTTCATTTCTTGAAATATGTTATGGATTCAAGGCTGGATGCTGGATCTTGCCCCATTTCTCTACATAGCTGTAGATTTCTCTCTTGGAGCTTGACATCTCATTAGTATCAGAGCGTGAGATTTTGGTTGGAGGATTGTTCTCCTCTGGTTTTTGACTATGGAGTAATGGAAAAAAATACAGATACTTCACCTATATACAGTGAGCATAGCTATTGCATCTGGGTTTATGTTGAACAGGAACCTGCAAAATAACAATAACAAAATGTTTTTTCTATACTCTGAGGACTTTATTTCATTTTAAAGCCTGGCTTTTATTCCACATACTCAATTTCTCTGCTCACATCTAACAATGTGATTATTAGTAAATTCCCATGAGTAGTATTGAAGAAAGATGCTGTCTTAGGGATATTTTAGGCTTTTCAAGACAAAAAGGACTTGCTATCAGAATTATTATTGATTTCCAGTCACTGTAAAGTACACACACATCACAGTAAAGGTTAAATGCCTAGAAGAATGTAAAGGAACAGTGATTTTAGGTAAAAAGAAATTCCAGATTAAAAAGAAATAATAGTAAAGTAAACAGAATGAACTACTTTCTTTATGAGTAAGTCTGTAATGTTTTCTTCATACAGCTACTGCAATCAGGATATTTTTTCTTTTTCTTCTTAATGCAGACATGAACACATCAATATTTAATTTGACCATGAGCAGTATATATATTTCATTTAACCCCAAATATATTTCAGACTTTGTGTGTTTTTGTAATGATGATACGAATTTATAAATCCTTAATGCCCTTAATGCCTCCCATATGTTGTGCTTGAATCCTTAGAAATCTGTAAAAATGAAAATCAAGGAGATAGTTATGGGCTCTGAAAGCTGAAAACAGACCTAAGCCAGTCTAACAGCTAAAGATTTGTTATCTGGCTCCTAATGCTCCTAAACCTTTGGCATAACAAATGTTGCCTTTTAGAACTTACCCTATTTTATTTGGTCATCTTAATTCACTCTACAGAAATAATATAAAATAAAATAAAATGCTTTACTTCTAAGTAGAAGGCATGATCCTGGCATCTGTGCTTCTGCCCCAAGTGCTGTCCTTCTGTGCCATAATCGTCATGAGCTGTTCTTAGATTTATGCTTGTGGGCATATGGACAACTGGAAGTCATTTGGAGATGCCAGTTGTCCTCATTTTTTTTCTTTTATCCTTATCCACTGTCAGTTGCTAAGGATGGTACTAGTTTTACTTTGAAGAAGCAGTGTGCAGATTGCTTCATGTACGTTTTAGGATTTCAGACGCAGGAGCAAGAGAAGCCATTATAAGAACTAGCACGTGTGCGTATACAGATGTATTCCACCAACAGAAGATAACGTTGATTCCTCAGCATGTGTAAAAGCTCTGTTTCATGTTTTTACATACACTTGCCCAGTATCTGCTAAAGACTAGTCAGATGGAATCAATCAGATGCTCTCATCAATTTATAGACTTTCCATGCCCATTTGAAACCTAAGACTTTTAAAAGCTATGGATCATTACTAGTTTGGAGGCTATTCTGTTCATGGGACTAAGAATTTCTTCTAGTCATCCTATCTTTTGTTGGTAGCCTTTTGTTAGGCAACAATTGCTTTCTTCCTTTCACACCAACTATTCATGTTGCTGGGTTTTATTTTCCCATCCACTCGTAGTAAACTGATGCACCAGTACAGCATTGTAATGAATTTCTATTTCGTTAGGCAAAAGTTGGATTGTCGTGAGTAATCGAATTACTCCTCTGGAGACAGGATTTCTAAGTAAAGTGATGAGGTGAAGCGATTACAGCTGTAACCCTTACAAGCATAAAAAGATGTGTTATGCTAATCCTTTGTGAATGGGTTGAATTGAAAGCGAGGAGAATAAAAAAGAATGCTCTTGGAAAAAGAAGGGGGTGTGAAAGGGCTGCTGTGTCATTTATTCCCTTTTCATTCATCTTCTGCTACTGTAGAGAAAAAAAAAAAAAGTCGTGGTAAACTGGAGTGCTTTACCTTTCAAGTCTGTCATTCAAATAATTTAATCTTAAAATGCCTGAAATACTGTGTAAAAAATCGGAAAGAAAAAAAAAAAAAAGGAGGAAGGGTAGGTATAGCAAAAAGAAATGTGTGGAGAAGTGCCAGTAAGTGGGTTTTTTAAAGTTACTAAACCTGATATGACCCTATCTTACCTTGCTGCAAAAGCAGCAGAGTGAGAAGAAGGGGGAAAAACCACTGAGCTAAGTATGAATTACACCAAACACTACCTTTATCTGCAAACATTTAAAGCCCAAGTGTGAGATCTTTGTTACCCCCAGGCTTGTTTATTTTCTGTTTCAGCTTTTTCAGCTGTTAAATAGGAGTGCTTTGTCTCAAGTTCATACCTGAAAAGACTTTTAAAGGTTCAGCTAGAAAGACAGGTGGCCTGTGAATTACAATTTATTAATTAACTGATTAGAGCAGCATAAGTAGGTTTTGTTAATTGCAGAAGAAGAAATAACTGGTTTTAGAAGACTGAGCTAAATATAAATGACCAGTGGTATAAGATTTTGGGGTTTGTTTTCTAAGATTTCAAACCATTTTTATTGCTGCTCTTTCCCCCCCTCTCTGTGTACTTCTTGGAGGGAGTGGTTGACCCCAGCCAGCAACTAAGCACCCACCCAGCTGCTGACTCACTCTGCCCACAAGAGGAATGGGGAAGAAAATCAGTAGAGAAAAAGTAAAAAAAAAAAAACCAACAACAACAAAAAAACCCAACTTGTGGGCTGAGATGATGATGGTTTAGTAAGTAAAGGGAAGATTTATTTATTTTTTTTAAAGTGATGCAAAGCAGTCACTCACCACCTGCCACAGAAGGCCCAATGCCCAGCCAATTTCTGAGTGATGGTTACTTTGCAAATTCAAACCTGTAGCTTTTATTGCGTGGGGTATCCCTTTGGTCAGTTGGAGTCAGCTATCCTGGTTGTGCCCCCTCCCAGCCCCTTGCTCACCCCCACCCTACTTGCTGGGAGGCAGCGTGAGAAACAGGGATGATTCAGATTTGGTGTTCTGAAAGTTTCATATAAATGAAATCCTCCATTAGCTCTAAATTTGGAAAAAAAAATACCAATAGGCACAGGAGGATGAGCTGTTATTTTTTCCCTGACAAGTATCTGAAACTTACTGGAATTTAAGAATGCAGCCTTTGAAAGAAAAGGAGAAAAATTTCTAGAGCTACTACTTTACGCTTGCATTTCCCCCAAATTCCTTAAGTTCAACCTCCCTGGAAACTTACTACTCTCTTACTGTTTTACCTACATCTCTCTTGAAATTTTTAAGATATTAGGCAAGGTGAAAAGACTTGTTTTAACCTCAGAAGTGATTTTCAAATCATTCCTTTTCATTTCATCATGGCTGGAACAGATGCCTGTCTGGAGAGGAAGGGATAACCCAGCTCTGAACCCAACTCGCCGTAATCGCAGGTGTAATCTTCCCTCATCCAACGTTAAGAGAGGAATGAAATCCAAGCTGAAATCTTTTGTTACTAGAGTATTTGGTGGGCCAAAGGTGAGAAGGGTCTTTGCAAAACACTGAGCAGCAGTCTCTTATACTTGTTACCCACCTGCAGTAGTGCAGGCTTGGTGGCAGTGTTGTGGGAGGATATTTGGTTTTAGTGAGGGAGTACCTGCCAGTATAAAAAGCTAACTCTTCCAGGGCTACAGGATGAGGAAAAATTGACTTCTTCAAAAAAATGAGTTTAAATTTGGCTGTTGCTGTCACTGGGTTTTCAATCAGTGATTGTAGTTAAAATTTCTTAACTATTAATGCTACTTTTTATCCTTGCCAAGATCAGTGTAAGATGGTTCAATGCAATGAAACTTGTTTTGAACTCAGGTTCACTAAGTAAACATTGTTAAGTCAATAAGATGAGTTAGAGTGAAATTTAGTTAGTGTGTTGCTATGCAGTAAAGCATTTAATGTATTTTACTGTTTCTTGAAAAAGGCTTTACAAGCTCTCAATGAACAGATATAAAATTGATATTATACAAAAAATATCTTCTGGTGATGAAACTGGTCTAATAAATACCTGCAATATCTATGAAAGTTTAATAAGGTATTTTTTGGTTAGTGGGCATAAATACATTTCGCTGTAAATGAATGAAAATAAGATTTTTTGTGTATGATTCTGCTGGGAGCTTAGAGGCAATACGTCTAACAAATTGTTGAAAAATTTTGCAGTAGGTATTGCTTTTATGTAAACTGAAAGTCCTTAAATTGTCATCTTTATTTACTACACTGATGAAGCGGAAGATGAAGAAAGAAGTCTTTTCTTTTAGTAGTTTGTATTAAGAGTGGTAGGACCACTCCTCCATTTGTCCATACTGGCATATCCCCACTGATTTCCACTGAAGTTCCACTCTCAGATGCATACGGAGTTGTTTGATTTCCCAGATCTCAAGAGAGTAGCTGAATGTAGAGAATAATTGAAGCAAACTGGAACATTTTGAGTTTAAAAACCTGTTCACACTTTTTAAAAAATACCTCTATGTTTAGAATAGTAATAACAAACATTTTGAAAAGAGTAAACGTACTCTGAAATTTGCTCCTTGTTTTGCTAATATTTAGGCTTAGTCTCATCTTGTTTCATTAATTTGGTCAGTAAAAATTACTTCGAGAAATAATTTCTTTATGCTTAGAAAAAAAGTATAGAGGCTTGAAAACCTTATAAGAAGCATCAAGGGCAAAAGCAGTGTAATAGTTTGAGGCAGGAGTTGTTTGATTTGGGGGAGGGGAAAAGAAGGTTAAGTGACTAGGTCTGCATTGATATTTTTCTGTTAATAGAAGGTAACACCACTTCCCTTGTTTCAGTGACAGTAGGTTTTTTTTACCTGCATGGTAAGAAATAGAAAGGAACATATTTGCTAGAGTTGAAGACTTAGTAGCAGTGACCTGAGGTGATATATATCACAAGGAGGTTGATTTGTAGATCACTCTGTGCAGATCTGACAGTGCCCTTCAGTCATGATTTGTAACGCTATTTACGTTCTTGTTCTGCCCACCTGACAAAAAGGGCACACAGTTGATGCAGAGTTACGTGGTAGTTTTGTGTTGTGGCAGCACATGTAGTAGCACCTGGAGTTCCCATTGCTAACCAGCACAGGGGGTGGCTTTTCTAGAGTGCACAGTGTAATGTTTGTAACAGGTCTGGGATTGTGCCTTCTGAAAGAAGGAAAGAAAGAAGCCATTTCTTTTTCCCACAGATCCACATTTGGGTTAGCTTCTGTTCTCATCGGCATGAATTGCTCAGATTCATGCAGCAAGGGAATACAATTCAAGTCCAATTTAAATTTACATTTGCAACTAAAAATAATTTATTTAATAAAAAAAATTTTTATCACTAAAGAATTTTAAACATTTTCTATATCAACCATTGCCCTTCTTTTTTGTATTTTATACTCTTTTGTTGTTTTCCTTTATTTTTTTTTCTTTTTCTGTTTTCTTAATAGTCCAATTCTTTTTTCATGTTTTCCTTGTTCTGCATATTTGTTTTCCAGACTCTTTTTCTTTTCATTTCTCATTTCCCTTGCCATGTCTCTGTATTTTCTTTCTCCTGTCAGACCTAGGGCAGCTCCTTTAACCACAATCTGTCTTTCTGCTGATAAACCCTGAACTGCCCGTCTTTTATCTCTGCACTCTTCCTTACGGCAGGGTTTCTCCAGCCCTGGGCAGCCCATGGGGAGAGGTCCACAAGCAAATGAGGAGGGTATTCAGGGAGGAAATCAATCACATGCTATAGGCAGAAAGTTCTTTTACCCAGTATGTAACTGTATTAATAGCAGCTTGAAAGGATGCTTTCTACTCTCTTTCCCAGTTAATGAAAACATTATCAAAATGCTTTCTGGTAAGCAAGGTCTAACTCAGCTGATGTCTCTTCTCCACTGACTTTCTGCACTTCTTTGCGTTGAGAGGCAGAACCTGTGGAGCAATCTTCATCTGTACAGGCAATCAGTGGCCACTGAGAATCTTTTTAGCAAACTAGAGCTAGAGTTTTTTTCTTAAATACTCAGGGGCAGATGCTTAAAGGTATGGCCAACTTTGAAAAGTGTGCAGGATCCAGCTCTGACTGAAACTTAGAGGATTGTTTTTGAAATTGCAACAGCCTTAGAAAAAAGCCTCAAACATGAATCTAAAGAAAATACTGGAACTGTAAGAAATGCAAAGTTAAAACCTCATTCCCTGTATTTCAGAGAATACTGGTTCATACATTTATTTATTTATGAAACAAGGCCGTAGTAACTACTTAGAGCAATGAGATGAAGAGTCTCCATTGGTGCCTTCATGTATAAAGTAGGAATCTTGGAATAATTCCAGTTGGAAGGGACCTCTGGAGGTCGTCTAGTCCAACCGTTGCTCAGGGCAGGTTCAGCTTAGTTGGATCTAACTTGGAAGTTAAATTGGGTTGCTCAGGGCCTTGTCAAGCTAAGTTATGAATGTTTCCGAGGACAGAGATTCCTCTCTGGGCACCTGTCCCAGTGTTTGACCACCCTCACTGTGACTTTTTTTTTTTCATTGTCTCTATTTAGGATTTCCCTTGTTGTGGTTGCATCTGTTTGCCTTTAATCTTTTTGCTGCGCACGTATCAGAGCAGAATCTGACTGTCTTCTCTACATTCATCCACCCATGAGGCAGCTGAAGATCGCACCAAGATCCATTCCCTCCTTCCTCAAAACTGTCTTTGCTCTTGGCTGAGCAAAGTCAGCTCCCTCAGTACTCTGTACCCACACTGGGAGCTCACACTGTAGAGTGGCCCATGTTTCAAATCACAAGTCATGTTTTGCCAAAGGGACAATTTAAATGGGGTACATACAGATGTATCTTAGGCTGTGTCTCTGAACACTAGAAAACATTGTTTTCATGTCAGTCCTTGTTTAATTCAATTTTTTGCTCCTATTTTAGCATGCAAATTTGTTTTTGCTTATTGTCAGGCAAAGCTTGTTGCCTCAGTATAGATATTTTTGCCACCTCATCTGCAAGAGTTCTTGGCAGTCCTTCAGTTTAAGGTGATTTTCTCCTCCCAATCAGTCACATTTTAATCTGATCACAACTGACTGAAAACCCTAAAACCAGATTTAAAGCATAAATACCAGTACAGTAATCTTCTTTGTCAGCAACCCGTTACATAAATCATAATACAATATTTGCATGTTATAGTTGGCTTCATTTATTTTGACTTCCATGTGAATTTGAAGCTTTTATTAGATATATTCTTTTTTTCCTTTGATACATTTGTTTTCCTGGAGAATCTAACTGGGAGAGCAACAGCCCAAGGCATATCCAATACAGAGCAGCTAATTTCATTCTCTGGATAAAAACAACTAAATACTCCACTGCCCACAGAACAGGGGTCACAAATCCACTTTCAAACTGATACCTTTTAGTTGTGCACACTGCACAACCCAGTACGACTCTTCCTGCAGCCCAGCTGCCTTCTGTCAGAGTAAGCTTTGTGCAATTAAAAACTGATTAGTCTTTACTTTTTATGAACCAGTGTACTACCAGGTATGAAAAGTTCATCTAACTTTAATCATGGAGGCTCTTTATTACATCTGGTTCCCCCATCGCAATTTTGTGTGAGTACTTACTTGAATAATAGAAATAACAAAAAGTCTTTTATTTCTTTTAGAAGAGAGAAATTGATTAGAGTTTTAGGTTTGAAGGCAACAAGACTTCTGTATGAAAAGAAAAAAAAATGTTTAAAAGTAAAGCCAAAGGTTCAGAAAGTGACAATGCACATTAACAGTCTTTCTCACACGGCTGTTTTGTCCTGTAGTCTGCAAAACTGCCACCTGCAAAACTTCCTGCCTGAAAGTTTCTTTGAAAGGTTAGTAATACAGGGAGATGCCACTATGGAAAGGGAGGCATTGACACAGTACAAAAGGCTTTTAATGCCATTACAGGTCCTGATCTGAACTCACTAGTCAATGGCAGTCAACTTGCTGTGAACATCAATGTGGTTTTTTCATACAGTTGTCATTGCATTAGCTGTACGTGGTTGCAGTGCCATTACAGCTGCATTTCTAGATGTCAAATGCGGTAAACAAGCCTATAAACAGGCTTGTGACTTCCTACACAGGGTTTAGGCTTAGATAACATGTTTGTTCTGCAAATCGTTGGTGTAGCAGAAGATGTCAAAGCTTTCAGTCAGCTAAAGGCTGTTGCCCTCACGTCGCAGCTGGTAGACTAGCGCTGGTAAGCACCACTGCTTTAATGTTTCAGTGCAAAATCAGGTGGCCTGGCGTAATGTTCTGTTGTAAAACTTTTCAGGTATATTTGGGTAAGCAGATTTGGGAACAACTGCATAATTATGGTAATGTCTGAGGCAGTACTTGCAGCCTACTGTGATGTGCAGCTGGGTGGTGCCCAGTTGGTTTGGAAAAGGATATTTGCCTTTCCCTTATACTCCGAGGCCTCCAGCTGCTTGGACACCTATTAGTGCTAAGGAGCTCAGGAGAAGCTCAAGTTTTGACCCATGTCACTTTCTGAGAGTGGAAGCTCTTCAGATGGGAAGATTTTAAAGAGAAGAAAAGTTTTCTGCCATGGGTGTTGCACAGTAGCACATCCTGTGTTGTTTCCCAGCTGTCCCAGTGGACTCCTGTAGACGCTGAATCATGTCAGGAAAGTACTGTGTAGCTGAAAAAGTAGCAAAAAAATTCTCTAGATGGAAGAATAGAATTCCTGTGGAAAAAAAAAAAAGCATCTGGGATTCTTTCTGGGTACTTATATCTACTCTTTCACTTTATCTGAAAAAGTATCAAGTTTTACGGGAAACAAAATACTGAAGGCTGGCAGTCATGACAGGAAGAATCTGGGTACTAATAACCCATTGGTGCTGTTAAAGACTAGTTTTAACAGTGTATAAACTTTGATCTATGTGGGTTTGGAAAAACTGGCACCTAATTCCAAAGCAAGAATTAACAGTTTGTTTTCTTGGAAGGAGTTCTGTGTATTTTCTTGTCTTTTGCCACTCTGAATGGGAAATAGTAACCAATGGGTGCTATTAAAGACTAGTTTTAGCACTATAAACTTTAATCTGTGTGGGTTTGGTTTTTTTGAAAGAATGAAGGAAACACTATTTGTGTTCTTCCTCATTGCCTTTGTATTTGATTCCATCCTCAACGTTATGAACACTGCATTTGATCTAAGATCATTTTTAATCTTAGGAATTTCTGTATTTTGAGCTTAGTGTGAGTATAGTATGAGTTGAGAGTTTCCAGTTTTGTGGTGGAGGAGAGTTAAGCTGTCCTTGCTTCCTTCTGTGTAATTGCACAGGTCTGCAATAACTCTGCAACTCTTACATTACCAGTAAATTCTCACTTACAATTTTATAGTTGCTTAAATTAACAGAAGTTATTCCCAGAATGTTATTTTCAATAAATATAGCAAAATGGAACTTCAGACATTTGAGAGTAATATTTTTCCCCATAAACCACATTGCATGTGTATATAAATGATTACGATCATAACGGTCATTACAATGTACTTTCTCTGCTAAACTTCTTAAATGTTACCTAGTGGAAAGGCACATAAAGATGAGGTATTTTGTATATTTGTTAACAAACATTGCTTTTATAGCCATTTTCTTTTCAGGTTTAATTCTGAGCTAACAAGCTGTATAGGAGTCATTGTCAAAACCAAATAATTTCTTAATGCAGTGTTTTGCATAGTTGAAATTTTATAACTAACATCAAGTGAGAATTTATTATTAAAAACACTTTTTTTTTTTCAGATTAAACCTCAAAAGTTGGTTAATTTCTAATGTGGCCAAACACTAGCACCTCCCAAAAGAAACCCCCAAAAACCCAAAACAAAACAGAAAAAAACAACTTCATAAATGTTCTCATTACCAAAAGGCTGGCTGTCTTTATATGTTCTCAGGAAAAAGTGCTACAACAGGTCTAACAACAGACCTACTATACTTCAGTAGTAATGGCAGTGACCTTAAGAAATGGTAACAGTCCATCTGGAAAGTTGTCGTTAAATGGTTATGATCAGATGGATCAGAGTGGTAGGGGACCATTCTCGACCAATACCCCTTTCCAGAAAATCAGGGAGAAACGGTGTTTTAGACTTCATTGTGTCAGTCTGACACTGTACAGCATTCATGTTATGTATTTATACAATTGGTTTTTTACGTTTCCTTTTCAAGGTATGTTAGTACTCATGCAATGAAAAAAATTGCTTTGAGTTGTTAGATGTCTGCTTCCATATTGGCTATTGAAAGAAGTGCATCAAGTGGTCAAGTCTCATTCTAAAAATTTATTTTATCCTAGACACATAAAATTAACCAGATTGTAGAAAATAAAAGAAAATTGCATTAAGTTTTTCTCTTAATTTCTCCAACATTTCAAGTATGCAACTCTCATAGGGTGACACCTTATATTTTGAGACAACCACTTAGTATTGTCCAGGATTTGTATTTAAGGAGATCCTGTAGCTTTCCAAAAAAATGAGTTCTGGCATAGATTAGGATTTTTTCAGGGTAAGGCTCTAGCCTTTGCACTATAGGCGACAATTTTGAAATTATGACCTGAGAGGGAACATCAAAGATGGAAAAAACAGTACCAAAACCCCAAAAATATGATATTCTGATTTCGTTTAGATTTGTTCTCATTTGTTTTGAAGGTAAGGCAAGAGAGAAGAGGAGGGGAGAAAAAAGGTGGTCTCACAGATTTTCAGATGTCAAATAGACTAATGAATAGACTCTAATTTATCCACAAGATATATTTCCACTGTGTAAACCCAGCAACTTCATTTGTTCAGTATATTTTGGAGCTGACAGTTCCAAAGGCAAGCACAGCTCTGCCAGGACTTAGTGATGTGCTGCAGCCAGGAGAAGTCATCTCTCTCTTGAGCAGTGCTGCTGCAAGACAGGGAAAGGCCATGTTCCCCCACCCTTGGAGTTTGCTCTTTGCTTTGAGAGATGCCATTTCAGAAGCCTTATTAATGTTTATAAATATCTAAAAGGCAGGTAGCAAGAAGATGGGGCCAGGCTCTTTTCAGTGGTGGCCATCAATAGGACAAGGGGCAACGGGCACAAGCTGGAACACAGGAGGTTCCACTTAAAGTTGAGAAGAAACTTCTTTACTGTGAAGGTGTCAGAGTACTGGAACAGGCTGCCCAGAGAGGTTGTGGAGTCCCCTTCTCTGGAGATGTTCAAAACCCACCTGGACGTGTTGGATGTGATCCTGTGCAGTCTCCCTTAGATGTACCTGCTTTGCAGGGGAGTTAGACTAGATCATCTCCAGAGGTTCCTTCAAACCCCTACCATTCTGTGATTTTTATCTTACATCCTAATCTGGTTAAAACAACTGAACTAGAAGCTGACAGTGTAACTTCAAATTACACCTCCTTTTAAAATACCTTATTACAGTTGCCATTTGCATTCACCCAGAGCTTTTTGTGTCCTGAGGACACAGTTGCGTCATTGAGCCCATTTATTTAAAGCTAGCTTAGTTATGTCTACATAAGCAGCTGTCTCTTACGTTAGGATAATAGCTTGCAAAGCAAAAGCCTTACAACCTGTAGAATACAAGATGCACTGAACATCTTCATTCCTTATAGCCGAATCCTGTCCTTGCAGTATTTTAAAAGGTAGCAAAGTGTCTACAAAGTACATGCACAAGTAGTACGTCTTAGTGGCAGATGTAATAGAAATGCATTGAAGGCACTAATCTGCTCTTTCAATGTGACCTGTGGACAGCAGGGCAGAGCATTGCTGGAACATTGTCTCCTCAGCATTGTTCCTACTTTGGCGCTGTTCATCTGCACATGTCCAAGGTTTCACAGTTAGTGAGGCAAATGGATTCAGCACTTTTTTCACTTGATACTTCTGCATCTTTTAAGGTCAACTCTTTCATAATTGGTTATAAATTCATGGACATTACTGTTTTCAAAGGAGTCATTGTGAATTTAAATTGCTTCTCAGTGGAACATTGCAAGAATAAGTCCTCATTAATTTTTGTTACACTCTCTGGTAGCAGAAGACACTTGATTCACCTGATTCTGTTTTCCTTGTAGTTTCCTACCGAAGTAGTACCAGTAAATGGACTGATCTGAAAGTGCTGGAGAGCAGAAAAGATGAGATTGATTTTTTTTTTTTTTAATTATGTATCACTTATCAAAACAATATATATCTACACTTGTGATGGCTTAACAATAACAGTCAGGAACCATTTTTCTATATAAATATGTCTATAATATACTGGAATTTCAAGGTAGCATTCTCATTATTATATGCTAAGATATGCTGTGCAAGTTTGCTTAATTAATTAAGAATGCATATAAATATTTATAATCTGCATGTTCATCACTTAAAAAACATCCGGTAGCATAAGCTCAGGCTATTTTTCTGCACTATCTGGAAGGACGTGGAAGCAGGAAGTCACTTGTTTACCTGGTACCATATTTGTGTGCAGAGCCACCTGTGGGACTTTATCTACCTAACTTCGACAGCATCTTATGGCATCGCAAATCTGACTAGAGGTTAGCCTGAAGCTGCATTTAATTCATTTTTGCACGTAAGCCATCCTGTGAGAGGGATCAAAAAGCACTTTCAGAAGAAGCTGTAGGGGCCTGTGAAACAGTGTCTCTATCCATTTCTGCAGCAATGACCTTTTATGTAGAGAACAGCGGTATCTAATTTTTTTCATATAAGAGCTTAACTTATAATGTCACAAAGCTCTGGGGCCTTGAAGACCCCCTCTGCTAAGCATAGCTGGGAGCATAACTCCCCCTTTCCCTCAGCAAGGGACACACGTGAGGACAAAGATGGGCACAGTATGTTGTAACACAAAGTGAGGCAGCAGGTTTCATCTAAGCATCTCTCTTTCAGGAGAGGTGGGGAGAAGAGGCTGGTGGTGCCGAGCATCGCCCTCTTCACCAGCAGAGCCTTCTAAACTCTTCCCTGGGGCAGCCAGGGACCCTGGTTACCATGGTGACAGGGATGAACCTGACACTTCAAAGCACAGCTCAGACAATCACAGTTTTGGTTCATAATCAAATACAATTTTTCTTTTTAATAATGCTAGCCTACAAAGCTGTAATTTAGAGTCCTGGAAGCAACAACGTAGGTGTACCCAAACCAAATGAGTTTCTGGCATGTCTTTGTCTCCCAGAAGCTGCACTCCAAGGAAGCCATAGAAGGGAGCATTGTGGGGATTCCTTTCCCAGTAAACATATCTCAAGCTTTCAACCTGAAAAAGAAAAATCTTAAAGAGGGATCAGTGGTATACCAAACTGACTCACATGAGGAAATCTTTAAGACCTCATTAATTGTGTGTGTAGTTTTTCTGGAACAAGTTGCATATCTCCTCTCCCCCGTCCCTGCAAAAGCACATTCAAGAGTTTTCATCAAATAGAATTGGCTGAGACTTTTTTTTAAACATGATTAAGCTAAAAAGGGTTACGGGTCTTCTCTCTCTGAACTTGAATTTATTAATTAACTTTCAGACTTCTAAAAATTTTCTTAATTGCACAATGATTATCATTCTAGCAAAGTAGTAACAAAACAAAACTGATAAAGACAGAATGGTCTTTCTGGGCAGATGATTAAAACACAGGGCAGAGCAGTCTAAAAGAAAATATTCATCAGAGAATCTCGCTTAGTTTCTCAAAAAGCCCTTTTCTCAGGTGATAGACTGACATATCGGCAGAGCTATCTGGAACTCCAGTTTCATTTGATGTTATCCTAATGTTACCTTGTTGAACTCATTCAGACGTCATTCCTGTTTTTAATTAAAAGTTTTTGAATGCCACATAACAAAGGTGCAGAACAGATTATCTTGAGCAGAGCTATTTTGTATATCAAGCTATGCAGCAATAACACCAGTTTGTGAGAATTCAAAGATCTGCCACAAACAGAAATTAACATTCAAAGAAAATGCAGTGTAATAAAATAGCAGCTTTAATCATGCATAAAACAGAGTTTCTTCCCTCTCTCACACAAAGGAAACCCAGCATAAAATGCTGTGAATGTTAAGCGAGTCAAATGGTATGGTGAGAAGGTTACGTGTAAAATCTTGTTCAAAACCTCTGATTTAAAAGCTGTCTTTTAGAAGGCTGACTGTTCTCTAAGTGGTACCATACGGGCAGCCCTGCAAAATCCTACCAGAATTTTCTGCTTGAATAATTCTGTTTGGATGAGCAAGTAGAATATCATTATCTTGATTCCAGCACCATCTCCTTAGGAAGGTATAGGTGAATAGATTTTGTACTGAGTCTCATAAATTTTCTGACAATTTTGCAAGGCTGTGTGTAAATTCTGAGACACAGAAGGAAGGAGAAGACAGGAAAGCAATATATGCCATGACTGGATTCCTTAAGCCACAGTATACTTTCAGAATTAAGTATGAATATTAGGCAAACACTCAATTTTAGCAGTCAGTATTGGATTTTTAGCTATATTTGATTAGAAACATTGCAAAAAAATTAGGAGAATTAGGTGCTCGGCAAATTATGAGAATAAGATGGACTATACCTCACCAGCTGTTTAGAATTTTGCTGTCCCTGAGAGTGTTAGCAATCCTAGTCTAGTTTAGTGCTGTCCGCAGTTGAACTTCATGCTATTGATCATGGAAGTAAACTGTTTGACTATTGTCCTTACGTATCTATGAAAACAAGGAAAACTACTTCTTATGTGGTGACTTGCTGGCAACATGCAGAGCCAGAATCACTGGATCAAGTTATTTTATAAGCTTTGTCAATGAAACTGTGGAATATGTTTGCTGTTACTGTTCGGTAGTTCAGGAGAAAGACGAGTGGATAAATTGCTAAATCCAGTGTTCTCCTCCCAGTTTAGCTCATAAATCTTCTACCTAGGCAGCTGTTCTCATAGGGGAAAAAAGATGTAGTTAACTCCCTGTTTCAGATCAGAAACGCATCTTGCAAATTTTATGCAAGATGACTTTGCACTGGTTGAAAACTGTAAGATTATCTCAGACTTGCAGGGTCAAATTGTGAAAAATATTGTAATATGCAAGGATATTGTAAAAATTAGCACTTAATTGAAGGTCTACTAGATTAAGGCTGGCCAAAGGAATTAATAGCCAATAGAAAGTCCATTTTTGTATGATCATCATTCTGTTACAACACAAGGTTCTTTTTCAAACTGATAAATTACCTTTTAATACAGTCTGCCATTCGAGATATATTAAAAGACTGCAGGACTAGATTACTAAAAAGGAATAGCAGAAATTAGTAAAGCAGGTGTTTTTATAACTTAAATAATTTTAGACCATTTTTATCTTGTTTAGAAATATACAGTAGTTAACTCCAATTATCAAAATAATTCGACTTTTAACTACTGTATCTCTCATATTTAGAGTAAAGGATGTTGTGGGTTACCAAAGTTAAGATAGGTGACGTCAGTAGCTCTTCACTTGTCCACTGTTGTAGTCACTCCATCACAGAAAGCCACTATGTTGGTTAGGCAAGATTTGCCCTTGGTGAAGCCTGGCTTAGTTGAGTTGCTTTGTTTGGCAAAAGCAGCAGTTCACCCTATAGGAGAGCCACTTCAGAGAAAGAGAAATCCTGACAGTCTTGTAGTCTAGAAGACAGAGAGAGCAGATATTCAGAGTAAGTAGAATTTTTCTTGCTGCTCTAGTCCTTGTGCAATGAGCAACTAGGAGACACTGATTTATACGCATAAGTTTAACACATAAGCACAAGGTCTCTATGGGTTTTTTTCCTTTGGTTGTGTATGTGTAAACTCACACCAGCTTATTACAATATACTTTCAACTATCAAAATTAAAACACAAGTGATGTGAAATTATTTAAAATTCATAAGTTTCATTAAATGATTCTATGCTACATTCAATGACTTCCTCAAATAATATACTTTATTGCATACAATGCACATACACATAAATAATAGATTACAGTGTGATTTATATCTATAATTGCTTTCATATAGTCCCCAAATGTGACATTTAGTCTAGAGAATGCATATATTATCTGCTGCTGGAAACATACGTATAATAATCCTGGCTTCATTTAAGTCAGAAGCAATTTTTCTGTTGATACTGGGGAAAGGGGTAACATTTTGCACATAGGTTTCAGCATTTTATGTATAGGAGTCTCAACCACTGCTTACGCACTTGCTTAAGCCTATGATTACTCAATATAATTTTTCTCCACTAATTTAGGAGTCTGTGCTACATTTCCAGTGGGCATCAGCTTTATCTCATAAGCAGCATAAAAGCTCATGGAATGTGTTACTGTCCCTTACTTCAAACCCCTTAGTGTAAGGAAACTGGAATAAATGGACAAGCAGTTGATATCCTCCTGACTTTTCACTGCTGTTGTATAAACTTGGACAGAGAGCTGCATTTTGAACAGATACTGATGATCCAAATTCAATTATTTTTTTACAGAATATATAATAAACCACCTAAGTGGTGCCTAAGTTGGGTGAATAACTAAACTCCCTCAGTAGCCTTTCCTTCAGATTTTCTGAAAAGTGTATGGTTGTTTCTCTAAGGTAACTTTTCTGAATGATGTAACATTGTGAGTGGCCAAGCAATAATTTTAAACATGACTGAGAAGCACCTATATTGCAGCTTGCTCTCTCAAGCAATAAGGGTCATATCTTTCTCCAGGGAAGTAGAGACTGGTCTCTCTACTCTCAGTAATACTCCTGTGAAAATACCATCATCCTGATCAAGGCTCAAAGCCTGTACTTTTGGATGTATTTTTGAGCTGTCAACTTTTGAAGTGCATCCTCAGGTCACATCCAATCCTTGTGATTCATATTTTGAAATCTCTCAAAGACCTGGCCTTAAATCTCCATCCACACAGCTAAATCTCTTGCTCAAGTCTTATTTTATTTTATTTTATTTTGCAGCTGGAGTAGTTCTTACCGTGACTAGGTCACATTGTACTCATGGCAATTCCAGACACAGGACTATCCCACTCCTGCGTGCTCCCCTCTACCCTTCCCACGTCCTTGCTGTACCCTGTACAGCAAACATGAAGTTTTGGGGGTTTTTTCCCCCCATTAGCATATAAAGCCATTTATATTTTGGCTTTAATGGTCTTTTGACTCTAGTGATGGGCCTTTTGACTCTACTGCTTATCAAGTGTTCATTTGTGTTTGTCACATCCAGCCCAGCTAATGATGGAGTGGGAGTTGATTCATTTTAAGCACTGAGAATCTTGACACCTTCTTCCAATTCCACCTCAAAATTCATCCCCCTCATTTCCTCTGTTAGACAGCATCATATGTGTATCTGGCATTAATTCTAGTTTGTGTGTGAGTATGTGTTGTGCGTACACAGCTACATGTACATGCATCACTTACCTGATCCTGACTCTTACTCTAGACACATCGATAACACACATAATACACACAAAATACATAGTATTGAGTCCATGCAGGTTATGTATGCAAGTGTGCATGCAGGCATGTGTTTGCACAAAGGAGGAAGCATTTAGTATTTCTTAGCAGATAGAATTCAAGCTGTAGGGGAGAGAGATGATTACGATGATGAGGTCTTATGATGATGATTAAGTTTTATGATTAAAGCACTATCAGATCTCTTACTGTGTGCCTAGCTCTCACACGAGTGTCTGAAAGAGAGCACGTTCCCAGCTCAGTAGGTTGCTCTGAGGATAAGTTGTTAGTAAGTAGTTCAGATACTGCTGAGACGGCGGTTACAGAAACAAGTAATAAAGAGTGATTTTGAACATCAGCATGATCCTTTTCTCAAAAGATAATATGGGTTCCTGCACATGGAACCCAAATAGAAATGGTCTGAGTAATGTGGTTAAAACCAGAAAGTATTATGTATCAGTTACCCGTGGTGCTAACTACCCTGGCTTTCTGAAAGGCCGATGGAGCGGATTTTTGGGAGAGTGGTAGTCTTTCTCTTTCTCTCATTTTTTGTTCTGCTTGTTCAGAGGTCTGTTGAGGAGCCTTTTAGTTTCAGAGTAAAGGACGTTTTCTGTGTAATGACATAGGCATGATGATCCCAACAGCTTGTAACTCCACGTGCAGCTGCTGTGAGGGGGAGGAGGTTAAGTGGCATCTGCTGCATGCTGGGTGGAGAGTGAGAGAAGAAAGGTCATAGAGAAAGCAAGCACACATACCCATCCATGCCTGTAAGCAGGGGAAAGGCAAAGTGCTAAGCCAAAGCCTTAGAAAGTAAGAACTGAAGAGCTGTTTCCCATTTTACAAGTAAACACCTCATGGGATTTTACCCCTGACTGAAACCTATTTATATTTTTTTTATATTTTTGCCAGGCTGAAAAACCCTGTGTTCCTGATCCTTTGTATGCCGGGCTGCGATGCAGAGAGGTGCAGACTGAATGGCTGTGCGCTTTCATATGTATTCTGTTTTCCTCTCTGCTGTAACCTGTGGCCTCAGCCCACTCAGCTGTGTTACAGAGTGGTTTCACCTCTGCGCAGAACACTGATTTTTAAATTTTTTTTTTTAATTTTTATTCTTGAGGGCCTATTAACAGAAATAAAACTACTGCTGACTCTAGGTTTGGCTTTGTGGATGGCCTTATTTGGAGAATACAAATTCCCAGTAAAATGCAGATCTCGGGCCAGATGCTATAAGGTGAATTAATATACAAAGGTGGACTGAAATTGCATGAAGGAGAGAAGGACTAGAGTTTAGGGTGCTGGCTGCAGCTTGTAAAAGAGTTTAATGTACTGTTTCTGAATTAACGTAATCTCACTAGACAATATTAAATATTCCGTATTTAATATCTAAAAGAATAACATTAAAGGAAGTAATGGTGATTTAGTTAATAGATAGTCTCTGCTTTGTCTTCTGCTTTGTAATACAGTAACATTTAGGAAATCCACTTGTACACTTGTACATGTACATTTATGTATACATGAAGTTTTAGATGTTTTTGTATATGCACCTGTGTACACGCATATATAGTCATATACTTGGTGCTGCAAATGTATGGCATGTGGATTGAAATTTATAGTGTGTCTATATACATATGTGTAGATGTAAAACCACATGATGCATATATCTATATTCTGGCTACTGTTTTAAAACACACACATATTTGGAAATTATATAACCAATGATGATTTTTCTTGTCTCCAGTGTTTACACATTTAAGCAACTTCTTTTTTGATTCATTTAGCAGCAGCAACAGAAGAACCTGAGGTGATTCCGGATCCAGCTAAACAAACAGATCGAGTGGTGAAAATAGCAGGAATAAGTGCTGGAATTCTGGTATTCATCCTTCTTCTCCTTGTTGTCATATTGATCGTCAAAAAAAGGTAAGAAAATGATCTATGCTGATCCTTCTTTTTTTTTCTCCATATCAAATAATACCTAAATGAGTATTATTTACAAGTCTTAAAAAAAAAAAAAAGTTTCAGGACCAGTAGCTCACATCAGTCTTTGAATGAGTTCTTTGTATTTCCTGTTGTTTTTGCTGTGATTCTTACAATGGCTATAAAGAGAAGATTTCTTTATATTTGGGACCCAAATAGCTATAGATTTTCTCATATTTATTTACAAGTAGTCTTAAGTTACAGTTGGAGGAATGTACAGAATATAAAAATGAGTGGAATTGAAATTCATGAAGACTTTTTTTTTAAGCAAAGAATAAAAAATAAATTACTGCACTTTTCATGTTGTAATCACCTAATGAATTTGATTTTCTATATGCAGCTCTAATGAGGTATTTGTATCTGTATGTTACCCAACTTGCAAAATAATGTAATTTTATACCTCTATTTATACTCTTGTAAACCTGAAGTTTTTTTTCTTAAAAGTCATACCACATCACTGTAAAATTATCTAGCGAGTTCTTAGTGCATGAAATTGTTTAAAGTGTATTAATTTGAATGAATGTTATATATATTTTTTTTTAGTGCTTTCTTAGACAGTAAGCAATATCGCCATCTTCTGGCATTGTAACTCCGCATAGTAAATTGTGCTACCCTATTGCTTGGTCAGTTTTTAAAAGTCCCGACTTCCCAGTAGTTGCAACTCTTTTAACCTGGTGTAAAAGTTGATAACGTGATTCTATAAATCCGTAGTTATAGCACTGAAACCAATTCATCTCTTTGTGTGCACCCCAACCTCGGTGAGTCCCCTTCACAGGGCACAAGTTGATTTCTCTTGGGTAGAACGAGATGTTTGTCTTCCAGTGGTGCGTGCATTGCGTTCCCTCGCCTTTTACAGAAGTCTTAATGAAAAGTATATTTGTAAATGTTGCCAATGTTCATCTGAAATGCAACTTGCTATTATTTTTTAAAATTAAGAAAAAGAATTTAAATTGTACCTAAGTTCTTTCTATATGTTATAATTACTGGTTTGCATTAGATTTTTTTAATTTATTGCCTCTTTACAATTATCCCTGGAGATATATAACTTGGAGAAGAAACGTCTGCATTAGGAACATTAGGTATGCTTGTAGTGTTCTGTGTTAGTTAGCTACATATGTGATTTTTCCCAGAAGTGCTTTTACTTTTCTCTGTTGTTTCCCTCTGTGGTTGAGAATCTACACATATGCAAAAGGTCCAACTCATCATATGCAAAAAAAAAAGTATACAGTCAGCCAATTTTCTTTATTTACACAACTTTTTAAAAACAAAAGAAAAGTTGTTTTTCAGCTTTCAGGAAGAAATCTCTATTTTATAGCTTTATTGCAAGGTATGTACTGGGGAGTATCATCTTCTCAGCACATGTTGTAGTGGTCCCCTTATGTATAATAGATGACTCTGTGTGTGTGCATGTGTGTGTGTGTGTGTGAAAGAGAGAGAGACTGTCTACCACTATATATTGTCAGTCGCTTCCAGATGGGGTTGACTAGTTTTGCAGGTAAAAAAAAAAAAAGCTTAAAATTCAATGTGTTTGCTTTTCCTATCCCCTTTACCTCTTGCATTTAGAGTCCTTTTAGACTCATGCTTTCCCTGCTGAATTGTTTGATAAATGTAAGTTACTCATATCTGTGAAATGGTATTTTAAAATTTCCCTATTTTCCCCCTTCCCTTTTCTGAACCTGTGAAGTCAGTACCCTCTTGGAATGATACTTGATCATTCTAAAGCACATTAGCATTTCTAAACTCATGTACTATTTTGTATTAAAATAGGTGAGAAATTAACCTGTTTAATGAATCTTTAATGTTTGGCAATTTTTCATCATGATAGTTTAATTGGTTGTCTATCGTGCGTTATAGGTGTGCCATTCCCTCCCCTCCCCATTTAGAGAAAGCAGGCAGGGTTTTTTTTAATACCAGCTTCAGTCTCTTACAAAAAGTATAGAAAATCTTTGTATACCTGAGTTAATTCAGTCCATCTAGCAAATGAGGGAAATCCACATCATGTAGCCAGAACAGCTGTAAAAGCCCTGACACGTTCACACCTTCATAAACACACTTCCCTTAGTTGTGGTGGGACTGAAAACCAATCCCTTTGAGTCATCCTCTCTCTGTAGTGTACATATTCAGTGATCCATTATGTAGTATCCCTTTTGGTACCTGAATTGACCACAGCTTATTACATGGAAAAGTCGACGAAACAATGGTTTCTGCATTTTCACTGGTTTATAAAGTCGTCTGCACAGCCATTGCTATCTCAATCTGATTAAATGCGGCATTACAATTTATTGGAAAATAGAGTACTAAGCAGTTTTGTTCATGAGCTTGAGATGTTTTAGGCTTTGCCTGATCATTTTGTACAAATTGGTTTGACGTCTTCCCAAATGAAGCTCTTAACAGCTCTTACAGAGTTTTACTGGAGTAATCAAACCAACTAAGAAAAGGGATACTGCATCTTTAACAAGCAATGCCATTTTTATTTTCTAAGTCATTGTTGGACTCTTTCCACATGTCCTTCATTTCCTTCCATTTGTTTACCTTCCATATTTTTAATGCTTGGCATGACTACATCAGCATTTCCAATTGTAAGATTTTAAAATAGAAAACATATGTTTGCATTCAGGAAATGTGTGGTATATATGTCAGTACACACATCTCTGTTGTAAAGGTGCATTCTTTGAAATGTGTGTGCTCATATAGCTACATATAGTATGCGTACAAACATATATGTATACACCTGTGTACCGATAAAGATGTTAAAATGAATGACTTGCAATTTGTTTTCAGATTAAATGTATTTATTAATGCAATCTTTAGTTTTTGTAACTGAAAAGTAAAAAAGCATATTTACTGCTCAAGATTTGTACACAGCTGTTCATTTGTCATAACATCTAGGTGGTAATCATTATATTATGCTGAACTGCATGTTGAAAATACACAATCCATTTAATTTTCAAAATTTTTGGCAATAAATGAAATCTCAGCATGTAATTTTCTCAAGTGATCTCTAAAAAACAAATCATTTTTATATGCTAGTGTATTTTTTTTTAATTGCATGGCAAAGTCAAGCTAGTTTGTGCATGAGCAAGTTGAAATGCTAACCAAAGAAACATGAATTTTTCAATTTTTTTTTAAACGCACATTTCTCTGCTTTATTGAATGTGACAGAGTCATGCTTTTCATTCACCATTGCTTCTCTTTCTCCACTGTCTGTGATTTGCTTGCCAGGAGGAGCTACTATTCTTACTCCTACTATCTGTAAGTAGAATACGGGTGACTTACTATTTTACATGTTTTAAAGATGCAGTATCCCTTTTTAAAAAAGAAAAACAGTTTCTATAGTTTTCCTACAGTTTTGTTGATAGTTACATTTTTATTCTCAGGCTTGAAAAATTGCTTGTGTTATTGTTCCTGTTACTCTTACCCTGTGCTTTTTTTTTTTAAAGGGATATTGTATTTCTAACTGTATATTGAGACTTTTGCTTTTTGCTACAGTTTTTCCCATAACTATCATTTTAGTTTTTTATAATCATAATTTAATTTGCATTATGATTCACAGTGACACATCACACTAAGGAAAAAAAAAAACTCTTTTCCCATTTCCTAGCTAGAGAACTGTGCGTGTAAATCACAAATTGTTCTTTCATAGTGTACTAGTTGCCAGGAGTGATCCTGTGCACCAGTTTTCCTACACAGGTCGTAGACAGATGCCAGACCTTTATAAATAGATCTCTGCCCTACCAATGCCAGAGCAACCCATCTGCCTCTGTGATACCAACTTTTTTTTTTCAGAAATGTTTTTTGTGAAGTGTTTTTTGTGTATAAAAATCACCTCACATCTGTTGCCTGTGAAGTGATTTGTAGACACATTTTAAAGCATGGATCTTACTTTATGACATTGTTTTTCACAAAGTTTTTCTTCACTGGAGCAAAAATGACTTCTTTAATATGTGTTGACCAAATTAGTTTTTTGAAGACTGCAGCACTTTTGGCTGTGATTGAGCAAAGCAGTTATACACATTCTTAATTTTAAATAAATGCATAAAGCCCTTGAGTTCAGAGGGGACCTAAGAATGCACTCAAGCGCTTTGATGAACCAGCGGTGTCCAATAATGATGCTCTTCCTCGTTTTTAAGCGGATTAGTTGACTTCCTTAAACAAACTTAAAAATAATTAAAAAAAAAAATGCTAAGCTGGTTTAGCTAACTGCCATTCTGTGGTTTATTGTGACAAATTATAATTTCCTTGTTAAATAACAATTGCTTCAGCTCAAGATAATTAACCACACAATTTCATCCTATGATGGAGCACTTTTCCCTTCCAGCTCCCACTGAAACACCCACCTGCCCAGGTTCACCCAACTGGATCCTTTAGCAGATAATGAGAATCATTTACACTTTCTGTCAGCCTTGAGTACTTTAACCTAACGATTTTCTTAACTATCATGAAGCATAGATTGCATGTGCCTTTAGCTGAGTGAGAGAAGGAAAAAAAGGGAAAGGAAAAAGAAGTTAAACCCCGAGGGAGTCAGGAGCTGGTGAACAATAAAGCTGTCCTCCCGTTTCCCAGCAGCTTTGAGTTGAAGCAGACAGAAGAATTAGAAAGTAGGTGCTGTAATAAGCTAATAACTTGAAAGCCGTAATAGCTGTTGATTTATTTAGCGTAGCTAGCAAGTTTTGTTACAAAGTGATGCTTCAAAGGAGAGCTTAATATAGCCAGGAGATGAGATGTAATAGTCTTTTTGTTCCATTTCTGTGGTGGCGTTAGAAAAAGACTATCTTCAGTGTATAGAGTCTATCTGAAAAGCTTTGAAATTTAAAAAAAAAAAACAGTCTTGAACTAGAAATGCCAGTTTTGTGAAAGCTTTGCTAGTATTGGGAACCAGTTATAAAGCTCAAGCAGTTTCACTTCTGGAAGTTCTGATGGTCCTCGTTTGTTAGACCAGATGTCCTGGTTTTTAGCTATAACAGAGCTGGGTTTCTTTTCCAGTAGCTAGAATTGTGCTGCATTTTGCTTTCAGCCTGGGACTCGCTATGAGAGAGACACTGACAAAAATGTAAACACTGGTATGTTATCAGCTAAAAACCAGGACACCAGAGTATAATTTAAACCAGTTTTTCTTAAGTAAATAGGAATCTGTGGAGTAAATGTATAAAATAAAGCATTTTAAAGGGGACATCCAACTGTCACTGACTTTCTAGTTTTCATTAATACACACAGAGACCTCATGTACACCACAGAGGTTTGATGAAAAAAATTATAGGTTTAGAGACCATCTTTGGGACATTTTTAGTGAGGAGATTATTGAGTAGTGATTTTCCAACTAGTCTATCTTGAATGGGGGAAAAAAAGCGGGGAGGCGGCAGACGACAAAAAAAGGAGATGAGTCTAGTGGTGAAAGAATCTGTGTTATTCTCAGGAGTGCTCTGTCCATCTACATCCTGCTTTGTGGCCCCTTATGTGACCCAAGCCTATTAACTTAAAAAACAATCCTCTAACATTTTCTTAAATATGCAAAAACACAAAGTACTTCCTGCTCTGGAGAGTGGTGTGGGTCCTTTCCAGTGGATGTTCCCAGGACTTAACAAGTAAATGGATGGATAATTTACACTAATATTCTTTTAGTCTACTGTTAGAGTGTGGCACAGAATATTTAAAGTTATCAGGGAACAGAGGAAGAGCAAGCAGTCCTTATAGTCAAAGAAATGTAAGATAAACTGTGTCTAAGCAGTTAACTGGATATTTGATGATATTTTATGCAGAGAAAGCTTGTGAAGCTAAGCTGTGTTTTAAACATGTATTTTCAAGAACCCAGTATTTCAGTGATGATTGAGTCTCTCCCGCGTGGTGTCAGATATATCCAAATAAGCAAGTTGGCTATCTAGTATGTTGCAGTCACAACTTCAGATGAGAAGAGGAAGATTTCAGAACAGTCTAATGTATATCATACATTTCTCATCCAGGTGTTCCTACTCCGGCAGGGATATTGGACTAGATGATCTTTCGAGGTCCCTTCCAATGCCTAACATTCTGTGATTCTGTGATAGATTTGTGCAGAAATAAGGTGCACTTCATGCTGCTCCCCATACTTCCTACTACTCGAATTATATGTTTTAAGAGTAGTAGTCTCTAAATGGTAGTTAAAATATATTATCTGCTTCCAGCTGACTTCTGGAGACAGTGAAAATCACTTCCAGTTCTTCATCAAAAGGAAGGAATTAAGAGATATTTCTGAAGTGTGCACTTTAAGGGCATTGTCTGTTAATTTGGGGGGGTTAGTTGTATGGGTTAGGTTGGTGCTTAACTGTGATACTTTCAGAGTGTAAGACTGCTGATGTCAAAATTTAAGATGTTCCCAAACATGTGTGGTATCATGTTGTGTCTTGTATACTGAATGGGAAGAACATCTTTAAACATAAAAGGTAATATGAATCCATATCTAATAGTTATGTTTCTTTTGTTATTACGTAGGTTTTTTGACTAACAAAATAATTTAGAAGGTTAAATGATTTCTTCCTAACAAGGCAAGCAAGGGGAAGGAATTATCCATTTATAAAATCAAAATGCAGATTTAAATGGAGATGGTTGATAAAACTGCATGCACAGATGCTTCTTATTTATCATTTCAGTTAAAATGTAATTATATTCTCTAATTTGTTTATATTAGTGTAATTACTCAACAGGAAAAAAAAAAAAAAAAAAAGATTACCAGGGTACAGAAGTTAGCACTTCCATTACAGCATTTGTGTGTGTACAGAAAACATACGCTCACGACTCTTTCATAGCAGGGTGCATAATTTTATCAATTTCACACTGGAAAAGTTTTGTACAGGAAAATCAGCCAAACTTTTCAGTCACTCAGGACTATAGATAATGATTATTGTAGACATCAATGTTCATCAAATATTAAGGTGGCTTGGCGTTTTTTTTTTGGCTGGGCAGCAAACTTGCAAAGAAGCGCAAGGATGCCATGGGGACCACCCGCCAGGAGATGACGCACATGGTGAATGCAATGGATAGGAGTTACGCTGACCAGAGCACCCTGCATGCAGAGGATCCCCTTTCGATCACATTTATGGACTCTCACAACTTCAGTCCCAGATGTAAGTATGACAGTGATAGATACTCTGGAATGTAGAGGAATATGGAAACATGGAAAACAGTTCAAGTTCTTGAGGAAAATTGTAAGCTTCAGGTTTTCTAGGAACACGGGTAAACCCTAAGGTTGAGTAGGGGTGTTTGTATGTTATACTTCTGGGTATGTGGCAAATTACTTAAATATTTAAATGTACTTTCAGTATGCATTGATACTTGTTATAGGGAAAATATTACACTTCTACAATATCTCAATTAAAATCTGAAACTGAGTTTCCCCTCATGAGGATATTTAATACCAACATGTTAAATATTACTGTGTAACATCATGTCTGTAATGAATAATAATATGAGGTCCAAATTAATTTATTTCTTTTGGCAGTAAGAATGTTATAACAGAAGGAAACTGACAGTTTTCACTGCTGTTTGTGAAGTTTAGGAACAAGCTTGTTAATATATCTGCAAATTTGCTCTATATTTGTATTCCCTTTTTGTAGACTTGACAACTGTCTGGTTTTGACAGAGTTTGGCAGTTTGGGTTTCTGACTGTTCAGTGCCTGGGTTATAGCTACCGCTATCCAGCATGCCTGCCTCCTGGCATCTGTGCTATGCCTTGTACAAAAGCAAGATACTCCACTGACAGACTCTGAATACCTCAAAATTGGTGTGTAAGTTACTGAAGGGATACGATTCTGCCACCGAGCTGGCAGGAACCTGACCTTCTCATGGCCACATGGACTTGTGGCTTGGTTTTAAACAGATCTGAGCAGCCAGAGCTGCTTCTGAATTGCCATCTTTTGGAAATGACACTCCATCTCCCTTCTCCTGCATCCCATATCGCGTAACATGCTTGAGCAAAATACATCCCTTAAGGCTTTTAAGTTCTTTCCTGATTGTTGTAAGGGAAATTGGTTTTGGATACAGGTTTATTGCTCAGTTTATTGAAGCTTACCAAACTGCAGATTGCTAACATTTTATGTGTCTCATAACCAACTATAAATGGGAGTTTAGTATCAGCCTATGAGGTTTTTCTACGCAGTTTTGGCTGGAACTGTTTGAAAACTCTCCAAAGTTTGATATCTTATTGGCATTGACATTTGTGGAGGCAGGTTTGCAAAGACAGTTCAATTTGGACTAAGTTTGTGGTGGATCCCAGGCAAAGTATCCATCAGGATCCCAATGGCTATTAGTGAGCTGGGGCTGCCAGGCACTTGAGCAGCCTTCCAGATGGACTGACATAATGCCAAGAGCCCACAAGCCCCAGCCACCACAACTGTCCTGGTTGGTTGGCAAAGTTTGACATAACTGTTTTCCACCTTCCTAGGTATGTGATTTTTTGGGTGTTGGAGGATTAAATTCTCCTGACCATTGTCTGTGCTGGGGCAAAAAACCTTCCAAACTTCTGGGGTTTCCTGTTATATGACAAACTGTTAGGCAGGTTGCTGAGAATTGGAGCTCAGTTCTGTCACAGAGCTGTTGATATTTTAAATTTTTATTCTAGACTGGAACAAAACCAAATTATGAATTCCACCATTTTTGTCCCAAACAGTGCATTTGTCTCTGCATGGTTCTAGATGTGGTAACAAACTATAAAAACATGAATTTTATTCAGACATCTGTGTATCTGTGATTTTCTTATACTCATTAAGAGCAATGTCTTTGGCATTGCACATAAAAAAGCTATTAACTGTAATATATATATAATTTTTTTTAAATTACTTGGATGACTTTAAAGAAATACCATTTGATTTTGAGAGAAACTATTCAAGTATTATATGAGAGGATGAATTTAAAAGGAAAAGAGTTGATTCTATGAAAGTGAACCTTTATTGTGAAGCAAAAGAACAATAGTGAAGGAGGAGCCCTTTCAAAAACTAAATTGCATGTAATGTCTTATTCGTTTCAGTAAGAATCTCTTTGCCTTTATCATCACATTTCTGAAGTCCAAAATCACTGCCTTTCATTCCTCTTTTATTCAGGATGCTTTCTGGATCTGTGTATTCATTCTGTTTTTCTATTGTAACAAAATTAATGGGGTTTAGCTATCACTTGGTTATACTCTGAAGTATATTGTTTTTGTTCTTAAAAATACACAAATTGAGGGTAATGTATTTCTTCATGAGCTTTGTTTTCCTACAGTGCCCAATGATCCACTTGTGCCGACAGCTGTGTTAGGTGAGGACCCTAGTCCTTCATTATCCATTCCTGCATGAATTTCGTCTCCTTGCATGGTTGAACATTGAAGCAGCTTATTTTATGTAAAAGAGAGCTATGCTGTTGTCTGAAAATAGTGCTACACTCAGTTTATCAATTCAGAATTAAACTGACACTGCTTTTAGAATAAAAAAAAATATTTTATGTTCTTATTAAGAAGTTATTCCTCATCAGTACTAACTGAAGAGAGAATGAGGAAATAGGTAAATGGAAAATACTAAAACTTTTCTCCCCAGAGCATTCAAACTGATTTCCAATGAAATGACATGTGAAACTGGAACTCTCTTAAGAAATAAGTAAAAATAAAATTCATATCCATATTAGCATTGTTTCACACCCCAAGCTCAATTTCCTAAGTAAATAACAAGAATAAAAAGAAAAATAGTAAAGGGAAAAACTTCTGAAATATCCAAGAACAAACCACAACTTTGTAGGTTCAGTACAGATATTCCTGTATACCTATGTTAATTAAATATTTCAATTGACCTTAAATAATAAGTTTTTCAACTTTGGACTTATTTTAAGAAGAAGAAGAGATGTTGGGAGTGGCCAGGCTGCTTACTTCTATGTCACATCTAATGCTGAATGCATGTTCTAGGGGTTTTTTTAAAACACAAAGCTAAAAGTATAACTTTTATCTGAGTTCTTAGTTTGATAAACACAATGTGTAGTATTGAGTTTTAGTCAATTGCTGAGGTTCTTTTAGGATAAAAGACAAATATCAGGAAGTGGACACAAATATCAACTTACTTTGAAAATTAGGTTCCTGGAAGTAAAGCTTAAGGGACCTGGAGGCAATTTAATCCCTCCTCTGTTTTAAAATGGGATGTTATGTATATAATTTAGACCCTTTCGGTCAGTCCGTTGTATTCTTAAAATCTGTAGTGAAGAGAACTCTGCTTTTGCAATGGCATGTTCCAGTGCCTCGATCCTCCTAAAAAGAAATAAAATTCAAATCCATATTAGCATTATTTGGGACCCAAAGCTCAATTTTCTAACTATTAATTGCTACTAAATGAATGTTACTACTGAGTATTATTATGACTCACTCCTAGTTTTTCCTAACTAGACTAATCTAGACTATAACCTCATTACTGTGAATTGAACCATTTCCTTTTGAGAGACTCGTAGAAAATATGGAGACCTGTCCTTTCAAAACAGCCTTTTACCCATTGAAAGGCTCATGTGTCCTCAGTTGTCTCTCTTGTCGTTGAGATAAACCCAGATCTTCCGCTCATCATCTTGTAGGTGATGTTTTCTAAACTTTTAATCATTCTTTTCCTCTGAACACTTTCCAACTCATAGGTTGAATTTTTTAATTGCGGTGCCCCAAATCAGTTACAGTTCTTAGAAGAAGCCTTAATGCTGAGCTGAGTGTAATAGGTACCCCCCATGCCCTGACTGTAGTGTTCCTGCTACCTGAACTGCATTTTGTCCTTTTTGTTGCACTCGTGTTGCTGACTTGCATTGAGCTACCTGCTGAAATCCCAGCTATCATTGCCTAGTCCATTACTCCATTTTGTAGTTACGTATTTGACTTCCCTTTCCTACTCACAGTATGTTGCATTCACTCTTTAATTCATCTTGTTGATTTTTGCGTCGTCACCCAAATAATGAAGATAACATTGAAATCTGATCCTGTACTTGAGAAGTGCTTGTGGTGCCTTATTGTTCAGTGCTCTCTGCCCATACTCTCAGGATGTTTTCTGTCTTGTTATGCAAGTAGTGGGTAAAATTAGTGATAGAAAATATACCCAGGAGGAGCCTTTGCAGATCTTCATGTAAAGTGTCCTCCAAGACTGACAGCAAATCACTACTTGTAAGTAGCCTTTGGCAAGCTGGTGTATACTCACTGTGTGGGAGATTTATCAAGTCTTATTCTGACCATTTCCTTTTGCTGATGTTTCAAATGCCATTCGCTTGACTACAGCGGTATCTTAGAAGGTTTATAACCATCAGAGCAGTTAGATGCTAGAGCCTTCTACTTTGGACCCAAGGAAACCTAAGTGGTTTAAGAAGTTTATGAGGAGAGGTGAAATAGCACTGTTGCCTGAGAGAGCAAAGGGTTAGATTCAGTAATTCTGAATACTTCCCAAAATTAGATAAATGGACTTCTAGTCATATAAAATTAGTATTTTCCTGAAATTCTTCTAAGATCTTGTAGCTTTTAGCTTTATTTCAGGCACTTACAAGCTACATAGGTACTATCTGGTGATACTTGTCAAGCTATTCCTAATAGCTCATTTAGGCTATAAGCATATTCCAAAGGTCAATGTGTTGCCACTACATTGTGGCAGACACAGACACTGGCAGCGGTGAACAGCAAGGACAAGGAATTAATTGAAGAATAGTTTAGTAATTCCTGTCTCTATTTCCATGTACTGGTAATGGTGTTTTGGGCGTGATAGTCTCCTGGTATAAGCAGAGCAATGATACTTGGAAGAGGCAATATTTTTCACTGTATGGACTTAAATAGCAGAGAGAAGTAGACAAGGTTTTAGGCACGATATGTAGAAGGGGTTGGGTAGCCCTGAGCTTGTTCCTTTGGAACTCAGTCATTTGACATACTCCATCTCCATGTAGCCCTTGGTTGGCTCAGCATGACAAAACAGAACATGTTATTTTATATAAAGCTTTTATTACTTTGTAGCTGTACTAGGTTTCTTTTTCTTCATGTATAGGTTATTAATGCTACTTTCCATTCTGTGTACATTAGCACTAAGTTAGTATGACAATTTTGCTTTTCTCAAGTCCCTATCATTACATTGATGGCATAATAATGTGGCCCTTACTTTTTTAAAATGGCTTTCATTGTTACCTATTGTGAAGCTTTAACAACTTCTAATGTCATTTTCTTTTAGTCATTTTCTAATATAGTCCTGAAATAAATTTCTCATGTTCTGTTCACTCATTGTTTTTTGCTGCTTCAATGGGTTAAAGTGCCTATTACTGGTAAGTATACTGTGAGGAATGGGGAGAACTGTAAATCTGAGGTGGTTTGAAATGTATATGATTTAATATGGGTAACGCTACAATAAAAAGTGACTGCTGCATGTCACTCACATTATTAGGTAGTTTAGTGAGACATAAATGCACTGAAATTAGCAACTTGTGTGACAGTTCAAAGAATCAGGTTTCTTACTAGGAGATCTCATTTCAGAAGGTATTAACAGGGTTTACATTTTGGTGCAACTGTAGAAAATCCAACGCTTCATGTCGTGGGTGTTCATTTTTTCCCTAGAGTGTTTTACTTCCTAACCTGGATCGTTTTCAAGGAAAATGGTGAACTGATTTCAAAGAAGTGTAGGAGAGGTTGGCTACCCACTTCTCATTTCAGTACCTACTTTCCAAAAAGGTTTTAATTAGAATTTTTCTTCCTCTCTAAATGCATTTGAACTGCTGATTGCTAATTTTAAATATATACATATATATATTTCACAGAAAAGATTGAGTAAATGTGATCATAAAATTTTGGCGTTTGGTTTTGATATGAGAATTGGTGTAATGTGGGGCATCAGAGGAGACTATGTTTATATGGAGCAAAAACTTTGGCTGAAATCAGCATACTCAACAGTTTCATTTCTCTCCTAAAAGACCTGAGTTAAAATGACCACTCTGAAGTACTGATTCATCTTCCCAAATGGAGATGATGTTCTAAAGCAGTAGCATAATGGCTTCTCTTTTTCACTGGGATCTCAATTTACTGATTGTTGGCTTTAGACAAATGATGTGCTGATAACACTACAGAGTTATTCTAATTTATTGTTTAAGGTGTAGTATTGCTGTTGATGCATATTACCCATTAAAAAAGTTACTTTGGTTGATAGAGGCTGGAGTTCACAAATACATTAGATTTTGTAGCTTCAAATAAAACACCCTTCAGACATCTTTATTGCGGGATGAAAGATTGCAAACTTTTGTATGTGTTTGCAGTTAAATTCCTTTATGTACTTCACAGTATTTATGTGCTGGAGAGTAAGTGCTTTGCGTTCTCAGAAATTAGATATGTTTTTGAAGAAAGAGGTTGAAAATAGGTGTTGATATCTATAGCATCAGGTGTTGTTGCTCTGCAGGTACTTAATGCATTGATTTCTTGTAAATACAGATGAAAATCACAGTGCGACAGCAGAGTCCAGCCGGCTCCTGGATGTCCCTCGTTACCTCTGCGAAGGCACAGAATCCCCGTACCAGACTGGGCAGCTGCACCCTGCTATCAGGGTGGCCGATCTGCTGCAGCATATTAACCTAATGAAGACCTCTGACAGCTATGGATTTAAAGAGGAGTATGAGGTGAGATCTTCAGTGGTGGATTTTTGCTAGGAGAAATCCCTTTGAAAGTTGCAGCCTTTTGTTTGCATTGCATTGCAAAAGGATGCAACTACATGTCATGGGTTTAAGTGAAAAAGGGATAAAGATAAGCAGGTATTAGATTCCTATATATGTAACCCAAAAGTGAAATAGTGAGTGGAATTCAATGGTCTGAGCAATTACAGTTGCCTGGAAAAAACACTGTCTGTATTCTTTAAGGCATAAGAAGACATGCCCTGATGAATCTTTTTGATGTATTGTAAGAAGTTGCCACCCGTTGGTTGCTGGTTCTTAGTTGAAATGTTGTAATTAGTTATGTGAGTTTTCTGAGCCATGTTCAGTGCAGACCACCTGGATTAGGTTAAGGTAAAGATTTAATCTGGCTGGTTTTGCAAGAAGCACTGACTGGAAGCACTCCCATGATTTATTATAGCATCTCAGGAGGGCAGTACTGGGACTAAACTCCAGCTGAGAAGCAGTAAAGACGTGCTGAGGGTAGTAACTTCTTGAAGTTCTAATTAGATCTGCCTGAGCATGTCTACTTACAACTTTAATGTTAAAATGGAAGCAAAAAATTTCCCAGCACTGGAGGTAGAAGATAAGTACAGATTCATTTTTCTTCTGATCTCTGAATCTGTTGTGATTCTTTGGGATTAGAATATAAGGCAGGACATGCACTAAAGATGTGAATGGTGCTTTGCCAAGATCACACACAATGCAGCTAGTTTTAAAATAAGTTTTTGCTGAGTAAGTAACCTCTTCTGACTCAGTTTTCAACCTTCTCTCTTTTCTGCAGCTCTCTCTACTGTAACATAAGAACTGGAATAAATAAATGTGTGGTTTTTAAAAGAATATTATTCTCTTTTCCTCTCTTTTACTTAAATACACTTTGTTATGCTCTGCCTAACTTCAGGGCTAAGCCCAAGTGTCAACCACTGCTGGGGGGAGGGTTGTTCCTGATGCCACATCGGGCGTTTTCCTACTTGCTACTTCTTCTATTAACATACGTGACATCTTTGCCCTGGCTTGGGCTTCTGAGCATGCATTAAAGTTTTGTTTCTGTGGCTGCTGTGTGCTTTCTGGAGGTAACTTACCGAGGTCAGGATGAGAGAACATCTGGAAGGAAAGAATAGCATAAACCTGCAACAGCTGTACAATATCTACGGGCAATGAAGAAAAACCTGAGGAGGAATAAAAGCCGCTTCTATCACTACTGAGCGATCAGGCTCTTAAGAAAAGTTCAAAAGTGTAGAATAATTTTGTTAGGGGCTAGAGGGAGGGTATGAGCAAAAAAACTATGAACAAAAACATTGGCAGAGGAGGCTTCCTGATGGATTTGTAGGAAGAAAAGCTATTTTAATAAACAATATGATGAAAGTGATGTAGTGCTATCGTAAACAGGCTATATATTATGGTATCTTGTAAGAAGGGTGATCGGTCTCCCTGTGTTTTCTCAGCTTGCTGTTGTTCCCCCATGGCAAGGATCTCTGAGCAAGTTTAGCCTTCCGGCCATTCCAGGATTTGAAATCCCTCTGGAGTCCCTCAGTCACTTTCCCATTGGCACGTAGCAGTCAGAGGGAGAGAATCTCCCTTCTTCTCTAGATATATTTCTGTACCATGGTGCTGTCTGGCTGACCAGAGCGGATGAGCAAGGCTGAGCTTATTTTATGGTAGGGCAGTTCTTTTAAACTGTTATTTTTGGAGATAAATTAATGGTCAGAATGTTTTCTTTCGGAACATTTTTATTTATAGAGTTTCTTTGAGGGGCAGTCAGCTTCTTGGGATGTCGCTAAGAAGGATCAAAACAGAACAAAGAACCGCTATGGAAACATTATAGCATGTGAGTATCGGTGTGCTTGGTTTGAGCAGTAGCCATAGTCATGTGTTACTTGTGCCATGCTCTCTCTTTCTTTACAAGTCTCCGGTGGCATAGCTGCTTAATACCCCAAGCAGAGAAGGAGGACAGTGCCTTTTCCAGCATTTTTTTTTTCTTTGTCCTTCACAGTTCAACTTTCTTCCTTTTATAACCCAGGCTGAATTTCGTATTTGCATCTCTGCTGTGCAAGCTGTGGTAAGCATATAACAACGACAAAGTAGCGCTCATTTGGATGTTAATTCTGTGGCAGTTTTCTGCAGTTATAATTTATTTCAGGTAAATCTGACAGCTTCAAAACTTTTCAGCTTTATGTAATTAGTAGCTGATAGACCTGAATAGTAGTTCAGTAAAACTGATGATTAAAAGATGTGACTAAAATTAGAGGATTCTGTATCTTGTCTTTAGGCATAAAGTTTCAATAGTTTAGATTCATCCCCTGGCATAACGCAATTTAACTGTTTCACAAATGCCATTGAACATGCAGGAATGAAGCTACTGGACAGGTCCCTGACCAGGCAGAGTTACCTCTTCATCAAATCCAAAGTGCATTGATAACTTACTTTTTTAATGTCTCAGTATGAACTGAAGCAGGCTGAGGTCAGAAGTAAGGAAATAGTAATCAAGACTTTTAGTTTTCTAGATTACCGTCAGCAGAGCTGATTTTGAAAGGGCCTTTGAGCAACTGACTTGTTTTCTTTGTGTCTTTTTATCGACGTGTAAGGAAGTGCTACCTTTCAGCTACACTTAATGAAGTTCGGTCAAGTGTTTTTGGAGTAATCGGAGACCTCAGACAAAATGGGTCTTTGTAATTCTGTGTAAACACTTACTCTTTAAGGGTCGTAAATTGTGGGATGCTTATGCCAGGTGATTTTGGTTTTCTAGGCAACTTACCATAATATTTTACTTAAAAATCACATTTCAAAAAGACACCATAACCACTTGGTTTTTACAGATGACCACTCCAGGGTGATTTTGCAACCTGTTGAAGATGATCCATCTTCAGATTACATTAATGCCAACTACATAGATGTGAGTGGATTGCACAGCTTTCTCCCTCTCAATTTGCCAGCTTCTTTATGTGAAACTATTGCATGTATGCCTACAAATGTATTGAAAACTTTCTTTTATTAAGAAGAAAATGTACACTTTCCTTGTTCTACGTCCTAGTACTCACTGACATTGTTGTGCTTTCTTTCACACCTGACTTTGGTTTGGGCTGTAGATTTGGCTGTACAGGGATGTAAGTACCACTATATGTGAATAATGGCATCCTATTGTAAATATTTAATATAGATATTGTTATTACTTAGTTTCCTATCCTATTTTTATCACTAGATAAGTATGCATGCCTCATCTAATTTGTCTCATCTGTTCCTTTAAAAAATTTTCTTTCATGTGAATATTTTTTGTACCTGTTTTGAAAAGATATTTTAGCCTTTTAACAAAGCTCTGAATATTGTTAAATAATGTTAGATAATTCAGGTGAACCTGTCTGTTAAAGAGAATTTGCTGTTCACTTTTTTTTTTTTTTAATTATGATGGTTTTGGCCACTAGCTTTTCTTTTCCCCTTCCCATTTATATGTGAGAAGCTGGATAATGTACTGTACTGTAATTGTCTGAAAATGTACCTGTGAAGTAGTCGTAACATATGTTTTGCAAAAAGGGAAGGGTGATGGCCTTCGGTGGGGGTGTGGGGTGTGCTTGTTTTTAACAACTATTTAGACAAAGAATATTTAGCTGACATTTGTCTTAAGGTGCTAATTTAGGTATTAAAAAGTATATACACAAACATATATATATATAAATAAATATATTTATGATAGCAGAAATTTCCTCACTTCTGCAGAAAACTTATAAAGTTTGAAATTCCATGCTTTGATTAAAATATAAATTAAATTAATTTTTTTTAAAAAAAAAAACCAACAAAAACCTGATACAAGCAGGAAATTTTTTAAAATTCTGCCATGTCTTTTGATTAACAAAATATAACTTTAATCCAATTAACACCTTAGGAATAGACAAGTTGCTGTATTCAAAGTGATTCAAAGTAATTCAAAAGATACTGGAATAGCTAGTACAAGTGTTTTTAAAATACCTGGCTTTGGTTGGGTTTTTTTATAATTTATAATTGCACCTTACTAATTTTTCCTGTCCACTGTTAGTTGATAAATTATTTAAGACCCTCTCAACTTTCCAGAAGATAAAGATTTAGCTCCGGGTATATTGCTGTCTTTTTATTTTGATGCTTTTACACGGCAGTCTCTGTGAAGTGTTAAGCCTGTGATATTTTGCCTGGGGCTTTAAACAAGGAAACTTTCCCAGACCTGTAATAATTCCAGTTCCTTGAGGATGTTATTTCTCTTATTTAGGAGTAAATTGAATCTCATTATAACCAGACAGGAAAGCTACAAGTTAAAACTGGCAGTTTGCAATTTTAAAGTGACACTTTTACCTTCTGGAAAGCGTTACTGAGTATAAAATGGTGCAGCACAGCACTTTCATAATTTGAAGCTAGGGCTTGATATTAAGGACTCCAGGTGAATTTTTTTAGTCATTTGATGCAATCTTGGTCTCTTGTAAAGCCAAGAGTAAGATACTGAGAAGTTTTTTCATAAACTCCAGGTGAAGGTGCTCTCACTCTAGACAGGATAACAGAGCAGACCATGGAAAAGGATATAAACTCCTTGAGTACACTGAAATCCTTCACTTTAGTATCATCTTGTGAATACCAGGAATCCAAGGACTCATGCTCCCTTGTAATGCAATACTTGATTCAAGTGGCCTAATAGAACTGTAACCTAGAAGATAATTGGAGTTATTTCTTTCACATTTGTACATTGTAAAATTCTGTATTGTCTTCTCCAGCAATACTAAAGTTTCCTTTGTAGCTCATATTGCTGGCACTGATCAAAATATATTCTGAATTATATCCTCAAGAGCAGAATCTCTTTGTCTTGTAGCTGTTATGCAGACAATTAACGCTGTACAGTACCACTAGCATTGGCATGGTCCCAGCTAACTGGAAAGGCTTAGTCGTGTAGGGTTATCTATCTACCTGTCTATCTATATATGTATGTGTATATACTTGTGCCTATCATGTCCAGTATGATTGATGCACGCTTTGTGCAGTAGTGCAAAATATTTTGTAGAAGATTTGATGGCAGGAGGACCTTGACTCTGTGCACACACCACAGTGTCCAGCTCTAGCATGGGAAATGCCTGTCCCCATTAGTTATGGCTTGGGTACATAACTCTCTGGGCCTTACAATATTTCTATATTTATAAGAAGAAAAAAGGTGTATATTTTTCCATATTGGGTGGTTTGGGAACATAGATCAACCACTGAGACACTCTGATGGCAAAGAGAATTTTTACTGCATTTTAAGTAAACACCCCAATGTATTCAGCTGGGGAGATAGTATCAATAGAGAAGTAATTTTTAGGCCCAAGGGACCCATGTAAAATATTCCTTCCCAGTACACCACAGTGTCTGTTCAAGTCAGATGTTCTTACTTCCATTTTACTTGTTGTCATTCGAACCTTTTCAGTATTAACCGTTTTTTTAGGTTTTGAGCTTGATGCTGCTCTTAAATATTGGTTTGTCCTGAAAACGTTGTCTAGAGATAGGAATTCTGTAGTACCTTATGCTTTTATTTTCCCCTCTCTGTTAGTAATATGATACTCAAACCAACTTATATTGCTTTTAGGGATATCAGAGACCAAGTCACTACATTGCAACACAAGGTAAGAATCTACCAGCATGAATCAAACCGAACAAGTGTTCTCTGTAGTGTCCAGCAGTGTTTTGGTGAAACGGAAGTAGATGAAAATAAAGCATAAGCAATATTGTGAGTTGTCACCTTGTGTTATGGTAAATTAACATAGCATGTTCAGGTGGAATGTGAATAAATGCAAAAATTGCACCAATTTATCATGTTAATTAGCTATTGAGCAATTCATTCAGTGATAAATTCAGCTGATAAGTCACAAGTTACTACCATGATTTCCAATTATTGTTGAAGAATAGAGAAAAGAGGCATGTGGACAGAGAAGAGAACACTTTCAACCTGCCTTGAGGCATTTTTCTGTCCATATTACAATATATTATTTTTCTGTCTGGGATTTAGTCCATGATGGAGACGATGAAGATAGTGATGATAAATTAAATACTATCTCAGAAAATCTGGGTAAAATAAGGCCAGAGAAGGACAAAGCCCCTTTGTAGGAAGAAGTGAGGGAAATCTTTATCATATAACACCCTGCTAATAAAAAGGGGAGTTGGAAGGAAAAGTTGAATTTCTATGGAAATTATTCATTTTGTATTTCTGATAAAACTTCTCACAATGAGGGAAAACAAATAGATTAGTCTAAGATTGCACTGAAATATTAGAGGCTATGAATTAAAGTAAAAATAATTAGATTTAGAAGTGTCGTTATTTGATCTGTGAGTATAATCAGATAACTGACTGGAAATATCCTGCTATTTGTGTGCTTGGTTGATTGTAGATGCATAGAGGAAAGAAACTAAAGGCTTGTTTTAAAGCAGGATACTAAAATTTCTGTCCACATTTGTTTTATTTTTGTGTAAGTGTTGTCTAAACAGGTCTATCTATGGCAGTTAAGTCTACATTTGTATTTTATATCTGTTTCACTATGTAAATCATTGCACATAATAGTATGTAAAGGACATAAAAATTTATTGCTGCTTTAGTATACAGCCTTCGATCTAGCATATAAAGGAATATGGTTGAGCCTTCAGATGTGTTATATGCAATAATATTTTTACTGCTGCTGGACTGTGGTCAGGGAGACATTTCTGAGATGATTGTAACAGGGTAAAAGCCTCTGTCCCTCAAACATACATGTCTTGCCTCTGCAGTAGAGCAGGAGGCAAAGCTTAAACAAGTGCTCCTCTTTTGCTTCACAGAAAAATAGTTCAGTTCATTTAAATACCCTTCAGTGGGAAGTATATGGCTCAGTGCCTACTTGTGCTTGCACACCTTGCCAGGAGCTAGGTAGTAAGTGCACAAGGTCTGTACCATCAGTCCCCTTGACCGATACTTCACTCCAGTATCTCCTTGGTGAACATATGAAGAAACTCACACTAACACATTATATTTACTAAATGTAAAAGAAACCTAGAAATGTAACTATAGATGTAGTCACACATTGCTGTGTCCTTGTAGTTTTCAAGCAACTTCTGGTGTTTCGCTCCATCAAACATCTGCTATTAATTTCTTTCAAGTGGTAATTCAGTTAAAGTGAGAAGATTCAGCATTGGTTAAAAATAACAGTATAGTCTGAAAACTGGCATGATAGTATGATGATGTGGTTTCATGAAGCTTTCATCTCAAAGCAAGTGTATTCATGCGTGTCAGCTGTGAAAAGCACTAGATTTTATTTTTAGTGTTGGCTTTGACTGTTTCTTTGTTACGCAATTTTACCTGGAATTTTTCTTACAGGTCCAGTTCATGAGACTGTGTATGATTTTTGGAGAATGATATGGCAGGAGCAATCAGCTTGTGTTGTGATGGTCACAAATCTAGTGGAAGTTGGGAGAGTAAGTTTTTGTTTTGTTTTCCTTTTAATGCAACAAGCCTAAAGAAAAACCTGCTGAAAAGACATATTATCAGCAGAATGTAGAAGAGTCTTGTGAAGGACAGCCCTGCACTCTGAGAGGAGGGGAAGGGGGAAAGTTGGTAGTTCAGACATTGTTGTAAGTTACAGTATTGTTTAAAACCGTAGCTAACTTTTGAAGAAATCTGATGCTGTGTTGCTTTCATGAATAGTGAAAAATTTTCTGAATCCAAAATTCATATTTCAGCAAAATAGATTTGTATATTAAGTCACTCAAATGAGCAGAGTAAGTGGACTAGCGAGCAAAGGTGCTTCCATATCAGTGTCTAGAAATCAGCAAATTATTTACAGTTTAGCAGTAACACATCCCTCAGGGAATAATATAAAGTATCTGGGATTACTTGCAACAGTTTGATTACTGATATGAAATGCATTTCAGTTTAACGTTAAGTGGAAATGTATTCCATAGCTCAGCACTAAAAAAAAAGTATAAATGCTCATTTAGAAATGAATTTGGCATCTAAGTACAGCTGCGTAAAGCAGTGGAACCTCCTTGTAGCTAGTGCTTAACTTGACAGAATGACTATTAGCCATGACAAGCCATGAGCACATGGTCATTTTGAAAATGAATGTGGTGCAATGCAGTACATGCAGAAATGTATTCTCAAGCTTTTATTTTCCTTTGGTGTAAAATGTATTCCCATTTTGTATTTAGGTCAAGTGTTACAAATACTGGCCTGATGATACTGAAGTTTATGGTGATTTCAAAGTGACTTGTGTAGAGATGGAACCCCTTGCGGAGTATGTCGTCAGGACCTTCACTCTGGGAAGGGTGAGCACATTTTTAAAGGGCTTGGCAAAATAGTGTTCCCTGGTAGCCAGGACTATGGAGGAGTCTATGCTTGCACATGTTCCTGTGCAATACCAAATCCCTCCATCTGGTTAGCAGGTCCACAGTGTAGACAGCTTTACCTCACTGTAGGAGTAATGCATTGCATCAGTGCTAGCCAAACTGCTTCTCACTGTGAGATTCTGAATTTCCCCAGAAATGTTGACTGCTCCCCTTACCTCTCTGACAGTCACCTCCTCTCTGTAGCCACGCTTCTGAGCTGAGCTCCAGTACTGGGTTATGAGTCATGCCTGTCATTCATCTCCATTCACTCTACCCTGAATGCCACTGAGTCAATCTCGCTTATTCAGAGAATAAACACTGTGAATGCAATATATGTGATGCAGTTGTGGTCTTCTGGTAAATCGTTATACTTGCCTGTATATGTAGCAGGCCCTTGTCTTAGAACAAACTTCTGAAAATCAATGCTAATTGCGTCTAAGTGTATAAAATAATGAGACACAACTGGCATACTTAATGGCAAAAGTGAAAATTGCAAACTTTAAAATGTAAAAAAAAGTCCGACATCTTTAAGCTTTGTGTGGTCTTTGTTTTAAAAAATTGGCGAAATGATGAAAACAGCATGTAGATTCTATAGGTGGATGTTATCATTATTTGAATCAGAGAATATTTATTCTATGAAAGACTTTTAATTTCATAATTTTCTTTGTTGTTTTTTGCAGAGGGGCTACAATGAAATCCGTGAAGTTAAACAGTTTCATTTCACTGGCTGGCCAGATCATGGAGTTCCTTACAATGCTACAGGCCTGCTTTCCTTTATACGGAGAGTCAAATTATCCAACCCTCCTAGTGCAGGACCTATTGTTGTTCATTGCAGGTGTGTACAGAAGAGGTAGATTGGTTTTTTCCACAACCATGTATGTGAGCATTTACAGTACTCTCTTGTCAAGCATCCATAATTTTGAAGCGTTTTGATTTTGTTCTTCCCTTTTTGAATTGCGTAATTCACAGTGTGGTAGGATTTGGCTGTCTACAGCAATGTTTGGAAATAACCAAATTATAATACATTTTTCCTAATTAGAATAGCCAGAGATTTTCTTTTTCCTGCAAGAGATGCACCAGCTAAATCATATGATACCTCAGGCTATCGTTTTAGGTAGCCTACAACAATTTTGTGACAGCAGTCAAGAGTAAGTGGAGATACAGCTGCTTTGATAGCTTGATATTGCATATAATGTCTGAACAGATTATTAATTTAAATCAAAGGAAACAAGTAGATGAAGTAAGATGGAATGAGGTTAATGGCAAGAAATACAGAATGTTGTTTTTCCTGTGCAAAGTTTGCAAGGTTTGTGTTGTAGGGACACAGTCCTTTCACAGATAGAAGTTTCTTTCAGCACCGTCAAATGTTTAATTATATTCTGTAAATAAAGTTACTCAGCCTTTACAGATTTTATGAATTCACTGTGCAAAAACTCTCTGTAGCTTTATATAAAACCAACATAAATTAAGAGTGATTCTTCTGGATACTGTTAAATATGCTGCCTGAATCAGCTTAGAGCTTGGCTGTAAAAATATACACTTGAGTTTCTTATTGTAATGTATCACTTAAAAATCATATTTAGTCTTATTACATAAAAACATGATCTGTCAAATTTTTGAAGTGCTTGTGCTTAATAGTCCTCCAGATTTCTGTTTAACTAACTTCTCTTTTTTCCTTTAAGTATTGATCTGGGTGAAAAAAGGATGAAAACAGGTTTTGTTTTGGTTTGGTTTTGCTTTTACTTAGTGGACCAAATCTGGTGGAAAAATGGTTGTTTTGGGCACATCAATAGATTTAAAAGACATTATGAAGAGAAGGAGAGAAGGTAAAAGTTTGATAGTAGTAATGATGAAAGAGCTGAATGACTTAATAAAAATATTCTCAGTATTGGGTTTATTAAGTTCCTAGGTGTTTTCGTGGGACTATTCCTAACAGTTTTTACTGATTTTCTTTTTTTTAGTGCTGGTGCTGGACGAACAGGTTGTTATATTGTGATCGATATCATGTTAGATATGGCAGAAAGAGAAGGTGTTGTGGATATCTACAACTGTGTCAAAGCCTTACGGTCCCGTCGCATCAACATGGTACAGACAGAGGTACATTTTACCTGCAAAACACCTGGTGCTTTCTGGAATATGCTGGGTCAGGATTTCACTGTTAGTCTGAAAGAGCAGGCAGTGGCCCTGTTGAGGGGTTATCTCCACTGGGGAGCATTGCTCACTGCAAAGAGTGCCCAGAAGCAGGATGGTGCAACAAACTGGCCACCTCTTTCAGTCTTCAGACAAAAAAGTGCCTGCCTAACTTTGTAACAAAAGGAAAACAAAGGAGGATTTTTTAGGGAAGACCCTACAGTAGGCCTGGCTGGCATGTCTCTCCCCAGCTCTGGTATCAGCAATTCCAGGTACCCAAAGTTGGAATTTCAGCAGGTTGCCACCGGTTTTAGACTATCTGCAACTACTTTACCCATAATTTGACTTACCTGTGGAACTTTATGTCCATTTCACTCTCCCTTTTCAACTCTTTTTTATTTGCTTTATTAACCCCATTGCCAAAGCTTTTTCCTTTTCTACCTTTTTTGTGTTTTGTCATGCCTTCAGTAACTCCACAGTAAAACCATTGCCTTAGTGATGAAGCTGTAACAGCTCCCAGTCTGCCACCTGAGTATCACTGACCTTCCACAGAAACATAGGTTGTTGATTTATATTAAGACAGGTTACCTGAAGTGGTTTGCCACTTCTCTCTACTGTCCTCCATGTGGACATCTACCTGTTATTTCACCTGTAATATTGAATATGATCACGTGCAAATATCTGCAGTTGGTAGCCAGGCGTATCAATGTAATTTAGTGCAGTTTTTATTCCATGTTGCAGCCTGTGGCAGTTGAACAAATAAATGTTCCCAATCAACTACCCCTGCTACAGGGCTGTTAAGTTTTGGGAAGTGCATGGGGTGAAGTGTTTCAGTGTGACTGCTTCCACCATCCCAGTTTAATCTGCTCTCACATATGAATTAACATCCCTACTGCTGTTCCTTTTTCTTTTTCTCCCTTTTGCTTCTTACCTGTCATCTTCTCTCTGAGGTTCATACTTACACATCAAAATAAAGCTGTAATTACAGCAAGTTCTTGTGATGGTCATCTACCCAGTGTAGGCAATAGCTATGTGGGTAAGGCACCACGGGCTGTACAGCCAGAATAAAACTATGGTCCCTGGACATGTGCTCTTGTTACAAGCACAAGTTAAAGTTTGTGCTGTTAATAACCTCATCGGTATCTACAATAGGTAGGTGAGGCTGGCACAGTTTGAATTCACACTTTGCTGTGTGGACGTGATTTCAATCTATTACTCTTGGGGTGAGTAAATATAATAGACCTTGTGTAAAAATTGACAGAAGGCCTGATTGAAGAAGTAATGCAATTGTCTAGGACTCAGAATATCTCAAGGCAAGTCAGGAAAAAAAAAAGGGAGGGGAAGAAATGCAGTTTCTGTTGGGACACACATGAGTTTATACTGGCCTAGAGCTGGCTATCAGACAATTGGTGAACTAGCTTGCACACGCATAAGGAGAATGCAGCGTGACAAATGATTGCTAATCAGACTAGTAGTGCTTGAAGCAATCTACACTTTCTGCTAGTATTATAAGACTGAAAGCTATTTTTTAAAAAACCAAAATGAGTAAAGCCAACAATTCACTGGTGTATAAGCAGAAAGCCACAAGCACCACAAGAAAACTGAAAACTTCATGTTAAATAAATTCCCATGCCTGTTCTGTTAAGTTACCAAATTTAGAATGGTTCTGAGGAAAACATCCTTGTTAACTGCACCCCAATTAGGACGAAATTGTGTTTGTACTAAAGCAATATTTAATGGATTGATGGACACTGCCTTGAATGAGTTTTACAGTGTGCAGGAGATGTGTTTAATCTAAAAGAAGGGAAGATCTGTTGTTTTAAAATGGCTATAATTTTTGTTTCTTTGCCTAATTTGGTAGGAGCAGTACATCTTTATTCATGATGCCATTCTAGAAGCTTGCTTGTGTGGAGAAACTGCAATTCCTGTCTGCGAATTCAAAGCTGCTTATTTTGATATGATTAGAATAGACTCTCAGACAAACTCGTCGCATCTCAAAGATGAGTTTCAGGTATTCACAATTCCTACTAATTCTTCATGTGATACTTTTTTGCCTCTAGATACATTTAATTTATTTTAAGGGAAAAGGTTTTCATAACACGTTTATAGCATTTGCTTCCTTACTTTTAGTCCACAAAATAAAGCACTTGTGTTTATGTGTTTTGCAAAGTTGTTTTAAATATTGAATAGTCTCCTTGGAATAAAATTGCAGTAAATATCTGTCTGGAATAGAGAGCACTAGGAACCACTGAGAGTTTTGGCTTGCATTTGCACAGGTAAGGCATAGCTCTTTACGGCTCCAAAGGATCCCTTGTTTTGTTCCTTTTGGAAAGAATGGTGTCATGTGGAATCTGTTCAGTGGGACACAGAGTGACTTGTGCACCAGCAGCTTAACCCCCCTTGAAAAGCCCCAGCAGGTCCATGAAACAGATAGGAGCTCTTATTTGCTAATGTCTTCTTGCTAATGCCTCACATTTTCCCATATTGCAATATTTTAAATAAAAACTTGAAGACTCTCGAGTCCATTGTCTGTTAGTTCAGCATGCTAAAGCGAGCATCCTCTCTCCCTTAGACCCTGAATTCTGTGACCCCTCGCCTGCAAGCGGAGGATTGCAGCATAGCCTGCTTGCCAAGGAACCACGACAAGAACCGCTTCATGGATATGCTGCCACCTGACAGATGTCTGCCTTTCTTAATTACTATTGATGGGGAGAGCAGCAACTACATCAATGCTGCTCTTATGGACGTAAGAGACTATCTTCTTTGTCTGCGTAGTGTGCCGTGAAAAGCTGTGTAATATGAGAGAGCGCACTTACTGGTTTAAGAAAGGGTAATTCTTTCTTACCGTAGTGCCCAATAAAACAGACCTAACAAAGAAGGGTCAGGGGAATGGGTAAGAAACCCCACCAGCTGTGTTGCTTATTCAGGAGGTTTGTTATCTTTAGTCATTTGCTTCCTTGTGGGACCTGCTGGTAATCTCCTCTTTTCAACAGCATTATATAAAGCTCTAGTCTCCATCCCTTCACATCCCAGCAGGATCTCAAAAATCTGCTGTGTGTCGGCAAGTAAATATTACCTACCTGAGCAGGAGGTTACTACCGCTATTTTATAAAAAAGGCTATGTATCTTGAGGCAGGAGAGACAGGGGAAAAGGGAAAAAAAATGTTTATTTGGCACGTTTGGGGATAGGGTTCATATTTTGAGTTGCAGCTCTTCAAAGTTGAAGTTTGAGTGACAGAAGTATTGTCAGGGGAAAAGGTGAATTAATGGGAAAATGGAAGTGAACCTGCTTATAGGTGTCTGATCGATAAAACAGTTTATCACATGTGCTATCAGATACCTGCCTGTGCCTGCCATTAGCATTTCCAAAGTTAAGCCCCTAAAGCTACCCTTTACAGTACATACTTAAATAAGTGACCTGATTTCCTGGAGCATCTCCCCTTCCTCAAAATGAAGTGCTGTCATAAACTGTGGTGTCAAGAAAAAGTGCTGGAATAAAATGGCAAATAGCAGTAGAAATCATCAGGACTGAATGTTATATTCATCCCGGAGTTCTGCCTGAGTTAGTGCAGGAAACATTTAAACTGCTAGCAAAATGCAATCCCTAATCTCACAATTAGCTATTGTGCCAGAAAAATAGAGGAGTAGCATGTGTAAGACCAATCTATTAGAGCATCACTGGGGCTGAATGAATGAATTAGAGCAGTGAGCAGAATTTTGGTAGCAACCAAAATTGTTTAGAATCGCAGTTAAAATTACATTAAGCACCTGAATAGAATTGATGTGCTATGGACCAACCAGCAGAAAAAAAGTAGTGTATGACAATGAAGGCATATAGCAAGGCTGTAATTACAGGGTTAAAACTTTGGGCAATAAAAGCCTTTCCTTGCCATTTCTCTTCTGATGTTTTTTAAGACTGATTTATTTAGAGAGGGTGACCCCACTGCTGGGCAAGGAAAGGGGACTTTTGCTAGCAAAACAGAAATGGAAGCTTTCCCCTTTTCACAACATACTTGTCCCTGTGTTCCCATAAGAAGGTGTCTACTTCCCTACTTCCCAGTGTGAAAATGGATCTCCTGCCTGTTCTTTTTGAAAACCTGATCACCTCAGACTCAGTACGTTCTCTCATCTCATGAAAGACCAGAAACAGTGGAGAAGAGGGTTAGGAAACCATCAGCTAGTACATGTTTTATTTCTTAAAAATACAAGGGAAGAATTGGTGTTGATTTTTCCTCTCTGCTCCCTGGGCAGATCTAGGAAGTAGGACAGAAGCTGCTACTCCCTCAGTATGCTCCCTGCATTAGAAAATGACAGCAAACATAGATTAAAAATTGTCAGCTTCTTTATTCTGTTGTCAAACAAGCACTGATGCTAAAGACATTAATTTATCGTCTTCACAATTTACAGCAAGTAGAAGGGTGAAAGGAATTGTATTGTTACCTTCTGGGCCTCACATTATGCTCTTCCAGAGTATGTCAATATATTGCACGTGAAGATTCCTTATATCAATCTTCAAACAAGCAAGCTGCCATGCCAAAAGTGGTTTAGCTACCCTACCAGGTCTTTCTTCTAGGTGAATTTACTCTACCAGCATGGGTGCTAAACACAGGGTTCTCTGCATTGCATACAGCAGTTCCAATACTTCATCTTCAAACTAGTGATTTACAGTCCCATCCACCTACAAGAATATTGACCATCTTTGTTTCTCAGATTAACCTATCAGTGCTTCCTTGACAATTCATATCTGTATTCCTTCACTACAGAACACTTCTGAGCATAGTTGCAAATTACCTGCAAAAAACTTTGATCTCTCATTTTCTGCTTTTGCTTGTAATGCGTGTGCTGCAGGGACTTAGCCCCTCTGCTATTAGTTGCATCTGAGCTAGCCTATGCAAGGCTGGCAATCCTTGTTTTGCATAACCCAGCATACAGAAAATGGAATCTGCTGTCATGACAGGAAATAGTATTATTTTACTGTTCAACTTCTGCTTTCTGCTGGAAATGGGCCCCAGTAATCCTGAAGGTCAGTTCCATGGGTGACCCTGTGGCTGTGGCACTGAAATAGAATCTGGGATTGAGTTTAGTCCTTGTTTCAGTCACCGAGCTCACGAGTAACCTGCTGTGGGTGGGATGACCTTCTGAGAGAGACCCCTACACCCCTCGGTGTAGGAGAAGGTTTCCTGCTCACTCTCCTGGACACAGTGCCTGGGAGTGGAGTTCCCAGAGCATCAGCTCAGCAGAGTCCTGAAGAGCCTCTTTAGCGCCTCGGGCATATCCCAACATGAGGGCTTGACCTGTAACAAAGCAGAAGGCAGGCCTGAGCAGAGTAACCTCTTTGTTCTTACTGGACATTATAATGCATTTGTGACATCAGCTTTGGTGAAATCGGGTGTAATTGATGTTGCAGCTTTGTTCTGTTTGTGTGTTTTTTCTGTTGCGGTGTTTGAGTGGAAGTTATAAAATACTTCCTCTACCGGTGCTAATTAAATCATTTGCCTTTACAGAGCTACAGGCAGCCAGCAGCTTTTATTGTCACACAACATCCTTTACCAAACACTGTGAAAGATTTCTGGAGATTAGTGTATGACTACGGCTGTACTTCTCTTGTGATGTTAAATGAAGTCGACTTAGCACAGGTTAGTTTGGGGCTTGAGTTTTCCATGTACCGTTGCATGCTTTAATCTGGATCCACTACATGAGCAAAAATGTAGAGCAGTGCAGTGACTTTACAGTTATCTTCTGTGTTACAGCAACCAATTAACACTAGTTGCTCAGTAAAGGTTAGGTGAGATGTCTGCAGTGGCATAAGGCAATGCTTGAGTTGTAACTTACCATTTAATTATGCCGGTTTTGCTCTGGTGCAGGGCTGCCCGCAATACTGGCCTGAGGAAGGGATACTGCGGTATGGTCCCATCCAAGTGGAATGCATGTCGTGTTCAATGGACTGCGACGTCATAAACCGAATTTTCAGGATATGCAATCTAACAAGAGTAAGCATCATCATAACAATATGTAATAGAAAAATACGTCCTTTTTAACACTCTCTGGGCTCTTGTGGGTTTTAATTTTGAATAATAGTAAAATGCTAATATTCTTAAAACATTACACAGAAAAGAGTCAGTCAAGCATCAATATTTAATACTAAATTCTAGTACTTTTCTATAGCTGCACACTAAGCAGAGAGAGCAGTAAGGTAAATGGCTGTTGTTCTGTGGCATTCTACCTGATGAGTAGAAGATGTATGAGAAATATTCTGTCTGTCCAGTGAAAGGAATATCCCTATAATTAACATGTAATGACAGATATTTAATTCATAGCATCCGTAAGACTTCTAACATGGTGAATCGGGAACAGGAGCGCTGAGGCTGGTTATGCAATCAGCACCTTCTCAGCCTAAAATTCAACAACCACAACATAAAAGGAGGATTGTGACACATTGTGAAAACATTCTGAAAGCTCCTGTGCTTCTGAAGGGTTCTCTGCATCTGTGCCTCGACCTACATTTATCATTTTTTTCTCAACTTCAGTAGCAGTGCCAGTCCTGCGTTCTCGTTGACTCTTTCACACCTTACACTATCTTGTCTTTTTGCTGTCCCGTAATGTTTCACACTATCACAGCATCTCAAATCCTATTTGCCACGCGGTGTCTCCCCCTTTAGCTCACCTATGTAAATCACTTATTTATGTTGCCTACAGGTAAAGAGTTACAGATGCTTGTGCCACCGTTACATGTACAGTTAACCAGCAATCCCTATTTTACTTACCATAACTACTTTGTATCCACTACTGATCTTACATGCCATTGACTGATACTTGGAGTACTTGTTTAACTTTCATTAATGTTGAAGAATAGCTGTGGGGAAAACTGATTACTGTGTATACAAAGATTTTTTTAATATTATTTTGGTCACATTTTCATTTTTTAAAGTGCAGAGATCAGTTTGTGTGTGGCCAGTTTTTTAGCCAAGCCTTTATTTTGATTGTATTCAGAGCTGAGAAAAATATTTTCAGCTCTTTATACCTTGTTTGGAAGCTACAGGAAGCTAAGGTGTAGGCACAGTGGCAAATATTACGCTATAGCACTTTTTTGTTGTATTTTGAGACTTCCTTTTTCTTTTTTGTTCATTTCTTATTTTCACTTTTTCCATTTCTTCTTTTTTCTGATGTTTTGATTTTTTGCTCCTCTACTTCTCTTTGTTTCCCAAGCCTTTTTGCCTTTACGTTTTACTTCTAAATATCTCTCTGCTCTCTTCTTCCTTTTCTAAAATCCATATTCCTACTCCTTTTCATCTTCCTTCAGCTCCAAGAAATGGAATAGACTATTTATTCTTCCAATTATTGGGCCTTTCTTGTGACAGTCTAATTCTATTCAAAGCTGTCCCTGTGTAGCAACTAGCACAGGGAAGGCTCAGAGACTGGCAGCAAGGTTCACATGATTATCAGTCTGGCAAAAAGGGAAGACTTCAAGGAAGAGAGTCATGTTTGTGCTTCAGTATTACTTGTTGTTTATTTATAATGGGGTCAGTTCATGCATGGGAGCCAAAGGTATGTCTTTTAATTTCTGTAGGTTTAAGAATTTAACAGGGATGTTTTTAATTTATTATTGATGTTAGGGATAAAAACCCTTGACACATGGAATCTGGGGAATTTGTCCACTTAGAAGAGTCAGGAGAGGTTACATTAGTGATTGATAAACTGTGATGTTGTCTTCAATGTAGTTCCCTTTTTATTCTTTTTTGACATCTGCCTTCAGCTCAAGTGATATGAATTAGTGGAGACCATACATACCATCCAATATATATACATGTTCGAATCTGTCTATAATATAAACACTTAGATTGCATGTTAGTTTTATATTTTGGTTTTCTAAACCAAGATGTAAAGGTGCCATATTGACCTAAGCTCTTTGGTTTCCCTCAGCCACAAGAGGGCTATCTGATGGTGCAGCAATTCCAGTATTTGGGATGGGCTTCTCACAGAGACATACCAGCTTCCAAGAGATCCTTCTTGAAGTTAATTCTCCAGGTTGAAAAATGGCAAGAGGAATGTGAAGAAGGGGAGGGCCGGACCATCATCCATTGCCTGTGAGTAATTGGGAAAAAGTCAAATTGCTGATCTTCAAATAAGTGCTTATAAACTAGTTATTGATTGAAGTTCACACAGTATTCTTATGACTACATTCTTTTGCACATACCCTTGTTTCTTCTATTAAAAACCAAAGAAACAAAAACAAACAAACAAAAAAACCAAAACATAACACTGCTACTGTAAGCTGGCTTTTGGTCAACTTTCAGATTTGCCTTTGTCAGGTCAAGGTACCATAGGAATGAGTATTTTGGACATGGTACTAGAGTGATACAGTGCATTGTCTCCTTCTGTACATAATAGCTTTTTTTTCAGGAACAAAATGTGTACAGATCAATTTCTTCTGTTTGGTTTCAGTAAGGAAGTCTTTTATGCTGAGTGCCAAATGGTTGGTTTTTGTGTCTCTCTTACGTATTGTGTGAAGCATTTTTTCCAGGCAGCCTACTTTATTTTGAGGGTTTTAGACTGAAAGGTACGGATATATGAAATCAGAGAAAAGTTCTATAATACAGTATGTGATCCTAAAACTACTGTTTGTAAATGGCTGATCACTGGCTGCTTATCTGAGCCTGTTATTTAAATAGTTTGGGAGTCTTGAAAAGGCAGTACTCTTTTCTCCCTAAGCAGAGAATGGCCAATCTCTCTCCTACCTTGTTTAAATATAAAGTTTAAAACTTAGAAATTGAATTATGCATTTCTTCTTACTTTTTAAAAAGGCCTTCTGATTAAATGTTCAGAATTAACTTGTGACTCCTTTCTGCCCACCCCTCCTCATTATCTGTGGAACCTTCTGGCTAATTTAAACTTAATAAGAAGAAATGCCTACCTTAATTTCTTTGAAATTAAGATTAAAATAGTTCAGAAGTGTCCCCAAAGGTCAATAAGATATCAAATCAGTGATGCCTTGGCATTACTCTGGCTGGATAATCCTCACACCATAGGATAATTTAAGTGAGTCTCCTTCCAGAACTAAGCAGAAAATGTTGTACTTGCCATTGAACTTAGATTTTTACTTCTAATGCCTGTGGTATTAGGGTGGCATGGTGGGCTGTAAGGGCAGAATTCAAAAGAAGTAATTGTAGAAAGGTCAGAAACAGCAGATGTCTCAGACCAAACCCACTGGAGCTGCAAGAGGTTGCGAAAGCCTGACCTCTCAGTGGGACTCACAAATCACTCGTGCTTACCGAGTGAAAGAACAGGAATGGGTTTTGGATGCTCTCTTATGCCACAGTGACATTTAACCAGCTCTTTTCCTTGTGTACAGAAACGGCGGTGGCCGGAGTGGGATGTTCTGTGCCATTGCCATTGTGGTTGAGATGGTAAAAAGACAGAATGTGGTGGACGTTTTCCATGCCGTGAAGACTTTGCGGAACAGTAAGCCCAACATGGTAGAAACTCCGGTAAGCACCAGCCCATTGGGGTTACTGCAAACAGCCAGGAAGCCAGAGGCTTCCTTGTGTGAGCTGCATTCTCAGTCCTGTGCCCACAAAATGGAGCAAACCTATGTTGGGCCACAAGAAGAAAGGGACTTTTATTGAGTGTACACACAAGTCAGCATCATGAGAGGCCAGGCTAAGCATGTTACGGTACTTTTCTTATTGTGGTACATTGCTTTTCACAGAAAACATTCTGAGTTAACAGAATGCACTTTAATCTCCCAAAATAACCTGGTCTGTTTGAAGCCAATTTGCAGCGGGTTGTGCTCACACAAACCATCTTGAAATTTTACGCAGCGAGGCGTTTCTTCTTTCTTCTACAGGAATGAGCTGTAAAGTCCAGATTAGTAGCTGGAGACTTGAATATTTTGCCACTTAATATCAACTGCTGCTTTGGAAGCTGTATTGAATGATAAAGGTTGTTACTCAGATTTGTAGTAGTCAAAATGAAACCTCAGAACTTTAAAATCAAAGAATTGTATCTAGTGTTTTGGAAATTAATATATAGAATCGTAGAATCATTTAGGTTGGAAAAAACCCTTAAGATCATTGGGTCCAACAGTTAGCCTAAATAATAAAAATGTAAACAATAAAGTTATAAAAAAAATAATATGAGCCTGAATTAGGAAAACCACAAGATTGTACATTGTATGTACACTGCCAGAACTCAAAATAACCTTCACTTTTCTCCTCAATCTTTATTTGTACACTATGAGTGCATATCCATCTGTGTGATCACTTCAGTCATGAAAGCTGAATATTGTGGGAAGTCTTCTAAAAAAAATTCTCCCAAGTGAATTTTTTACCTTCCTGTAGGTGAATGTGAAAGCAGGTTTAGACAGTGTTTGGGAGTTTATGTCATTTGACTCACACTGCCAGCAGCCAGTGTCACTTTTTAGCCAGATGGCTGCCTACAGCATAAAAATCAGGGATGCCAATTGAAATTAAAAGCATTTTGCAGTTTATGCATTGTGAAAATTGCTTCTGACCTTGTGAACTTGCATATTGAGCAAAATGACTGTAGCTGCCTCTTCCTGTATTGCCCTTTTTTCCAGGTGTCACTGTTTGCTTAGTATCAAGTAGCTTCTGTAGCATGATTTGCTTAATTATTGTGCATCATTTCCATCCCTTGCTACCACATAAATTAAGAAGATGATTAAAATGTTAACAGATAAGAGCATCCTGTAGCAACAGTGACACTGGGCTAAGTATTGCTGGTTTTGCTGCAAATAGTTTGCAGTCTGCTGTGCCATAGGCAGCTGAGACACAACATATTGAATTGCTGCCTGGATTTCAGTTCACTGCTATGAAGAAGACAAGTCAGATCACATGGATAGTTACTTGTGTCACTGTAAAGGGGAGGCCAAGGTAGATTGTGTGTGTTTCTGACAAATAGTCTGTAAACTTACATTTCATTTCAATACAGTCCTGAATTCCATTGTAGCTTTAATCTGCAGTTACTGAATTTCCATAGTTACATGTTTCTGTTGTGTGGGTTTTTATTCAGAAGCCTTGAACAGTAGCAGCTGTTGAGTCGGTAGTTAGAAAACAAACCAGGAAAACCGATATATAACACTGTCATGTGCCCTACATTCAGCGACATGATCAGATAACAAAAATGAGCAGCGCAATAAAGCCTTTAAGATATCCCCACCACTTCCTGCTAATGGATCATGCTGGCTTCCTTTGCAAACAAAAATAAATCACTAAAGCAGATTTGTTTTGTTAGGTCGCAAGGACAATAGAGATTGAATTAATTTCCGTGTTTCCTTCTCCTTCTTGCCCTCTCCTCTCTCCTTCCTCCTCCCTCTTCTCAGTATCAGCTCTGAACAGCAGCCTTGTTAAGGAGAAATACTAACCGTGATGACATTTTGAGCTTTGGCTTCTCTTTTAAATGTGCATCTGATCTCTTGGACGCTACATCAACACGACTGTACAAATGGGCTGCGGGCCCAGAGCAGCTTTGTGTTACAGCTCAGTATTCCTGAGCTGTTCCCTGGCTGTCCAAGCAGCAGACACTGGTTAACTGCTCGGTATCAGCTAGCTTAAATATAAATGTTTTATCAGAGTTGAGATGCTTTCACTGCAAGAATGCTCTAACTGATAGAACTTTTCAAGTTTGATAAACCAGTTCAGAAGCTGAAGAAATCAGAGAACCAAATCATTGCATTTCATGGTCAGCTTTTTTTTTTTTCAGTTGGTTGGTTAGGGTGAGTTTTTAAATCAGAGCTGGTAATATACTTGTGTAGTGGGGGGAAAAACAAACAAACAAACAAACCCAAGCGTGTCAGGCTTGAAGTTAAAATTGCACAGTAGTTAGCAAAGACTGTTCTTGTTTGTAGATATTGCTGCTAATACTTTAGAATCTTAATTTATCTTTTGTTTTGTTTTTTTTTCCCCTCTTTCCCCTTAAAGGAGCAATATCGCTTCTGCTACGATGTTGCACTGGAGTACTTGGAATCCTCTTAGTCGGAATGGATGTGACAAAGTTCACCCAATACATGAATCTCAATAAGCTGTTTTGACAACAGCTTTGATCCTGTGAAGAAAGATTTTAGGGGAAGAGGGGGGTGGGAGGGATTTTAAATTTTAAATGCAAAGTATTTTTCTTATGAAGTTGTGTATCTTAATAAAAGAATTCAATCTGTTTCTATGCTTGTATACAGTACCAACATTTAGTGCCACATAAATACTGTTTAATGAAAACCAGAGTCAGAGGAGATTTGCGCAAATTAGGACTTTTCAGTGTTTGTATATGCAGCCGTCTCTCAATCACAGTAGAGCGACCATCTGTTGCATGTATCAATATTTCCTATATGGTATTAATTTTTTTTTTTTTTTTCTTTTGATACATTGTTAAAGTACAATAACAGTGCAAATTGATAGTAAGGTTCATTCTTTATACGTTTCAAGTGTTGCATATATATATTATATATAGGTAAAAAAAACTGGCTTATTTTGTTTTAATGTGCAATGATGGCTGGATCACATAAAGATCTTTATAAAGAAACTTAAACATAAGCCAAAGACTCAAGTGTAAATATGTCTATATGGAGAAAGCACATGTATTTATTGTTTACTTGCATTCCTTTTTTGATGGCTGAAAAAAGAAGAATCATTTTTCTTGAAGAAAGCTTTTTTTGCTGAAATCAAGTGTAAACAATTTTTGTAGTTTATTTTTTGTATGTTTTAGTGTAAGTAGAAGACATACTTTTTATGCATAGACCAAGAAACATTGGTATAGTGGTTTTGTTGTGTACATGCTTGTGATTCAAATCCATGTAAACAACGCAGTTATAGAAGGTCTTTAACTACAGGACCAAAATCAAAACATTTTCCTGAAAATGTATAGTTTTTCACAGTTGCATTAGTTAAGTACTGATCAAAAAAACTATGTAAGGAAGGGCACGCATCAAAATGGCCTTGCCTATGACTTGCACAATATTGGAAGAAATTTTTAAGCACCATTAAAATTGTAAGGGAACCAATTGTTTAAAAAAATATTGATGCACAGGTCAACAGGAGAACTGCCAGACAAATAGATGGTTCTGCCGATGCCCTTCAGGGTAAAAAAGTATTTGTTTAGCAAATTGTAAAATTAAGCAATGTTTATTTTGATGTTTACGAACATGTAAGCTTTGCTTCCAAGAAAGCAAAATTTGAATAAACCAATGCCAGATTCTGATTATAGTTGTGGTGTACAAAATATTACTGTCCTTTTGCTTAGTTTGTATCCATTTGTTCACAAGGTTTCCTATATTTTACCAGCTAAAATCATTCCAGTCTCTTGTTGGTCTTTTTTAGAACTGACAGTAAAATGATAAGGTGCTTTTAAATATTCTGTAAAGTAAGAGTTAATTAAACTTTTATTTAAAGATTATTTTATATTATTTCCCTGTTTTGATACCCTCTCACTTACTGTCCTTGTTAAGGAGTCATTCTTGTCCAAAAGACCGATATCTTTGGAAAAGGAAAATCCCAAAAGGAAATTATATTATTTTTCACCTCAGTGTTTCAGGGAGTATTTGAGAAGACTCCATATCATCTGTATGCCCTAAGTTTCTTCCTTTGCTTCACACACATAGAGTTACCCATCCAGCACTATAGACAGCAGAGAAATGTTTAGAGAAATTCTGCTTCTCAATTTTTTTTTCAGTTCCTCCATCTGTATTGCATACAGCTCCACCTCTTCCAGATCTCAAAAAAAGTCTTTTTTTCTTTTGTCACTCATTGTTAGGTCCTACCTATGAACAGCAAGGTAAACAAATCAAGTTTGAAAATATTCACTGGGTCTGGGTTCTTAATACTCAAAATTGCTCTTTTTTTCCTTTTGCCACGTTGGAAAGGGGATTACAAGCTGCATCCCACAGAATGACAACATTCCCAGCTTTTTCTGTTAGGCCATGGCATTCGGCTAACTTGAGCAGTCAAAATGCTGGTTGTATCGTCTAAAGCTAGCTGTCTGGTCACCACATTTTGTGGAAACAATGTGTCATCTCCACAGACTGATGCATCCTGCTTGTTAGACATGCATCTGGATCTAAATAATTTGGACTGTGGAAGAACCTTCCTCTGTTGTCCATAAAAGGTGTTGAGAAGATTAGTCTAGAAGTCCAGTTTACTTTTTTGACAGATGAGGTGAGTAGCTCTTAGAGTTTTGGAATGCAAAAGCCACATTCCATACTGACCAGAGTGATTTTTATGTGTTTGGATTTGAGTTTTTTGTGGGTTTAGTTTTTTTGTTGGGTTGTTTGTTTTTTTTTTTTCTTTCCTGATCAAAAATGTATCATTACCATTAGGCTGAATGGACAGTTGTTTTCAGGGAGAGCTCATGTTATGGGGACAGGAGGGTCCATCCCCATCAGTACTTCATAATCCCTGGTAAAATCTTTGTGTCCAGTTTCCCCTGTGTATTAATCATGACTGGTGCAAATGCCAGTATGAATCCTGGCATTGCAGCACACTGTGGCTGCACAGGAGTCCTCCATGGGAGCATCCCCCTCTGCCAGAAGGTATTGTAGCTGCCAGTGGTTATTCTGCAGATGGGAACGCAGCCTGTGTTGTTCAAGTACTCTGAGAGTCATGTAATTTCTGTAACTGCAGCTGACTGTGGTGGCCTAATGAGCCTTTGCAATAGCTCATGATTGAAAAAAAAACTTGCAGGAAGTTCCTTGCAAGGCCAGGGAAAAGTGTGCAAAGGGAGTGGGATATGTGTGAGAAGCAAATGAGAAACATTCTCCAGTTATGATCTACCTTGGGAGTCCCTTAGACAATATTAGAATCAGCTTTTTAGTATAAAATCACGAAGAGACAGTTTGTTTTTGTTGTGGAAGCTCTGTTCCCCTGGATAGATGCTGCTCCAGTATCCTTTTCTTATACCTGTGCAAGACAGAAGAAAGAGAAATGGGGGGGGACTAGGAAAACCTGTCTTGCCCCAGAAGAACAGATATTTTTCATAAAGGGAGTGTGCAGTGTAGGAAGAGAGGTATTCCTGATCTTGGGCACTTGAAGAGGGTAATATTTTACTCCCCGAGGCACTGAAAAGCCACCAGCATCAGTATCACAGTGTGTCTGCAGCTCATGCCCTGGAGCAGTTAATAGGTTTCAAGACTTATCAAAATCTTTCTGCTGGCTACTGCCCTTGCTGAAATACTAGCACAAACTCAGTCAAGGGGCCACAGCCTGCAAGGTACCTGGGCTCTGCTTTCCTCAGCAGCATAAAATGAAGACTGGACCAACACAAGCTGTAGACACAGAGAGAGCAAATGAGCATCAAATCAGAATACAAAGAAGCAGCACGAAGGACTTCATCTGTGGAGGAGTGGGAGATGATTCAAATTTGAAAGGAATGAAGTTGAAACTGGTCTAATGTCACATAATGAAAGGAACCAAAGGAGTGTACAACTTCCCAAAAACACGATTGCTCTGTGCGAGAAGATATTCTTTGCTCTAAAACTGCCAAGTGATGACTCCAGTGTCCTAGTCTCCTTAGTTGCTAGTGGAAGGAGTTCCAAGTGTTGCTTTGGTGGCTTAGGTTCATTTTCTGTAGAACAGTAACCAAAGAGGTAACTTAGGGATGTATTCAAACTATCGTAATTTTCCCTAAATAACCAAATCTTAGGATCCAGCACTGAAGGACCATATCAGGCCTTGAACATCTTAAATCATTAGAAATGCCTAAAGCAGTGTCGTGGAGATTGAAGTTTGCTAAAACAAGAGCTACTAAACATCAGCACTCTCTATGAAGAGTGGCTTCTTTTTTTTTTTCTTTTTTTTTTTAGCTCCCTGAAGCTGCCTTTCCTGTTCACAGAAGGAGGTGTGAAGAGACACAGTTTTTGAACTTTTATCCAAGTCCTGAGAGATCAGACCCCAGCTGGTCAGTGAGATCATAGAATTTGTATTTCTTGCTTCCTGGGTAAATGCTATCAGGAAACAATGGCTTTGAAAGAGTCCTTGCCTTCCTGTAAAACAGTCACAAGCATGAGTTTGAAGCTTGAAGCTTAGTACCCTCAGTATATGCAAGCAGTTTTTGGGATTTATTTCATTCAGGAAGTCACTCAGATAATAAAATTATATGGCTTATGGTACAACCTTGCCTTGTGCAAGGTATTATGTTAAGAAACACATCATTCGTTAGAGAAACATGAAAGCCAAAGATGCTGCAGGAGTGTGTTCTTTCAAATGGCTTAGCAATTTCCAAAATCAAAGGTCTAAAAAAGCTAACTGGGGAAGCTGTAGTAGGCAAGTGCTATGTCATTGAGCCTCCATTGTGAATTGAAATCTTAAAGGACGAAGAAGGGGCAGCCTGAGAAAAAATGTTGCAGAATCATGGTGTGGCCAGGCAACCTGGACTGACAAATGACTGTATAAAGGGCCTCTTTTAAGCTTCATTCTGCTGCTGTCTCAGAAGAAACCCTGAGATCTTGAAATAGATGTAAAAGCTGTTTTTATAGTGCCCTGCTCTGTACTGAAAAGTAACTCATTTTCTGCTGTACTTTCCTGTGTCACATAGAGGTCTGATCCTTATCTTAGAAAAGAACCTTTGTGGTGGTTTATTGCTAGTGGTCTTCCTTTGTTAAACAGTTAAAGGTCTTGTAACCTCTGCAGATCCAGGGTAGTCAAGGGTATCTGTGAACATTCACTTACATCTTTACCTTCTGAGGTTGAATAATCTGTTAGGAACAGATTGTGTATACTAAGGGTGAGACAGAATATGCAGAGGTTTAGTCCCATAAATTTCCCTTCAACTTCATGCAGCAAAAACTAGAAGCTCTGTTTGAGCAAAATTTGAGATGCTGACAACATAGAAGTGTTTGTAAATTATTTTAAGCTTGCTGGATACTTTTTCTATAAGCCTGAGTAAAAGAATGATGTGAGATTGTAGTGGTGATTGGCAGGCATAAGCATTATTTTGACCCACGCTTCTCAGAAATTCATTATTTCCCTGCTGTTGGGTTTAGAGTCCTAATTTATGCAGAGATTGACATGTATGATGACAGGCACAATAGGATCCTTACCTAATAATAATGTTTATTAATTGTGTCTTGGCCAACAAAGAACAGATGTTTTTGTGCCTTATTGAGATACAAAAGCTTGATTTCAGTAGTCTTTTGTTACTCCTTCTAGCTTCCATCTGGATCAGAAAATAGTCCTGACTTCTTCACAAATTACATCAAGATAAATCTGAAATCCCCATATGCTCAGAGATTTTTCAGATCTCCAGTAAGTAAGCAGAAAAAATGAAGTCTGTGGTAAAAAACAAAACAAAACAAAAAAACACCAACAAACCAACAAAAAAACCAGCAACAAACTCTCTCTTCTGGACATGGAACCAAAACATGATCTTTCTGCAAGCTTTGGAATACCCTGGAGCTTGTTGGTAGTGAGCACAAGAATGGCATCTGGCAAAACACAGTACCTCCAGGTTGTGATAATTTGTGTGTATTTTCCTGCCAGGTGCAAACCACTGTAAACTCTTTCCATTTCATGGTGGAAAACTTTTGTTTTTCTTTTGTGTATCTAATCTTTTGTAGAATAGTAACTGAAACGACACAGTATTTTGCAGAGTTCTGAAATTTTGAAGACAGTTACTATCTCTTTGCACTCCAATAGCAAATGTGAAAGAGGTTATAGTGTCTTTAGAGTTTTTCTCTCGAGGTAACCACAGTGAGTTGTTTTCTGTAGCGGCCATAAAGCCAAACTATGGTAAGTTTTAGAAAAGTTTTGAAATACAGTTGTTTTATTTAAGTCCCAGCAGGTGAAATCCCAGTTCATTTGCAGTCAAGGACATTAAGTCTGACTACTCATATTTTATTAGTCTTTCTAGTCCATTTGCTGTATCCAAGAGTGGGCACAATAAATAGCCCATCTGGACCCACAGTCCAAACTACCTTCTGCACAGAACCTGGTGCTGTAGCCTTTTTCCCCAGTTTCAGGACAAAGGTGTTATGAAACTTGCTGGTGATACAGATTAGCCGCACAAAATTGCCTCTATTTGCTGGGAATGCTTGAAACCACCTGCTGAATGGGTGTATGCCTTCATTTTGAGCTAGGCAGAAATCATAGACTTAGGAAGCTGTGGCACTGCACAACCTTTATTGTTGCACAAAATTTTATCATTGAAACTTTGGTGGATGCAGTTTAAACTGTATAGATAGGTTGGTGCTTAGTTTCATCTTCTGAAATGATCAAGGTTTCTAGCTTTCCTTGCATTAAGAAATACAGCAGGTTTTGAGCTGTAGTTCTCACAGGTCAGATAACTTCAGGGATGAGGATAAAAATGGAGCATAAAAGCAGTAGACATAGTATAAGTTCTTCTAATATTTCTCCTCCAGCAAGATGAGCTGGTTCAGCCAGTGTGACAGTGAGCTGTAATTACAGCTGTGAGAAAATAGCTGTGTGGTTTTGTCTGTGGCAAAGGCTTTTAAAAATTTCTTTTAAAAAACAGGGAAGGAGTGCAGGCTTTGTTTCTACTTCAGTGTGCCTTCCTTTCAGGCACTTGTTTACTTCAAATAACAGCCTTGCTTAACACAGACCCTTTCTAAGATGATAGACCTTTAAGTAGTCAGAGTCACAGCCTGCAGCAGTCTCTGTCCTTAAACACAAGTAAACTGCTCGTAGTGGATTCGAGGTAGCAGGTACAGGTATGATGGATTCTATAGTGCATTTGGGGGGACCCACAATGGGCAGAGGTCCAAGGAATAAGCCTTTTGCTTTTACACAGGGAGATTTATAAACTTTGCACAAGAGAAAGAGAATAAGGAATGATGAAGGGAGTGGAACTTCTCCCTCATGAGGAAAAGCTGAGGGAGCTGGGTCTCTTTAGCTTGGAGGAGTCTGAGGGGTGACCTCATTAATGTTTATAAATATGTAAAGGGTGAGTGTCATGAGGATAGAACTAGACTCTTCTTGGTGACAACCAATGATAGGACAAGGGGCAATGGGTGCAAGCTGGAATACTGGAGGTTCCGCTTAAACTTGAGAAGAAACTTCTTTACTGTGAGGGTGACAGAGCACTGGAACAGGCTGCCCAGGGAGGTTGTGGAGTCTCCTTCTCTGGAGACATTCAAGATCCGCCTGGATGCCTTCCTGTGTGAACTCACCTAGGTGTTCCTGCTCCGGCAGGGGGATTGGACTAGATGATCTTTCGAGGTCCCTTCCAATCCCTGACATTCTGTGATTCTTTGAATAAAATAGACAGTGAACTGACTGGGACCAGCATGAAGATAGGAATCTTGTTTGTGGGCTATTTGTGCAACAATACATAAAGCACTGGCTTTGGATGTAAGAATAGGCAGGATGGAGAGTATAAAACAATCTAGATGAGATGGGATCTTCCCAAAAAATATGCACTTTTGAAATATAGAGAAGGAAATAAAACTCCTGAATGCCCCCATCAGTGAAAAAGTCTCAAATATTGAGTGTACGTCATGCTGGTGGTCACGCAAGATTGAACAAGTGGTTTAGGCCACTGAGGATGAAAGATACTGAGCAAGCAACAGTGTCAAGGAAAGAAATGGGCAATTTATGTGAGCAGCTCCTTCAATAAAGGAGAGACCTGACTAGGTATCATGAAAGATATAAAAAATTAATAATCCCCCAAAACCAGCCTTAGCACAGGCAACAGACTTGAGGATCAGTTCACGTACCTCATTTTAAGACCTGTGAACTCCACTTGATTTTGTACTCAGGTGGTTAGCTGCCTCGAAGCCTACCAGTGCAATTTTTGTGATAACATATTTGTCGTTGCTGATCAAGAAAATGAGGAAAACAGCACTACTGCAATGCTGAACATGATCGTTCAGATAGTCCCTGTCTTAGTTTTGAGGACAAGCAACAAATGAGAAGTAAATGTCAGTTATAGCTCAGGCATGATTTCACAGGCATGTTCTCAGCCCTTGCCCCACTGTTAATTGAAAGCCAAGTGCTATTTTGCAGGCTTCTTTCTGCTTTGTTCTTTAACGTAATTATGGTTTGGTTTTGTTTTTCCTTTCTTAGAAGAACAAAATTTATACTGAGAAAAGCAACATTAGAGACTGGGGGGTGAGAGGGCAAGCATTTTGGAAGAGCACTCTGAGAAGCAGCAGCTCCTCAGAGGAGCCACTGTAAAGGAAGATTCTGAAGACTGAGAAGGATTCCGAGTGTCTTGAAAACATAAACCAACTTGATAAATGAAATAGGTTCAGAGTCCTATGCTATTTAGCATTTGGGAAAATTTGCAGAATTTGGGTGGGGAGCGGCATATACCCTGCAAGTTGTTATCTGTATTTGCAGTCCAGCATGCCAAAATAAAAATTGAATTAGCAGATGGCCCTGGGAAAAGCAGAGAATAAAATGTGACAATTAATTTGATGATGTACACATACAAGCCTGCATCTTCCACACCTTCACTTTTCAGGCTTTAACACACCTGCTTGGTCATGCAAACTCATCACAGTATCATGATGTCCTGATCTTACTCCATTACTTGGAGTTTGCCAATGAGATGTCTATTCTGGACTTACCACAGACCACACAAACATTTAAGGAGGACAGATACTCATGTCTTTTTAAGATGGGGTGGTTTTCAGTTGTCCTATCACAACTCTATACTCTTACCTTATTGTTTTTCCTCTTCTTCAAGTGATCTTTGTACATGACTGTGATCCAGCAAATGGGCATTGTTTACTGCCCTTTCCAAAATATAGTTTAGGTTACTCAGTTTTGTTGTTTTGTTTTTTTAATTCTTGTTTTCACTGATTTTTTTTCCTCCTCTATACTCTTTTATTTTCTGAGCTGAAGCTCAGCAGGCAGGGATGGGACATGGTATTATCGCCTTTTGTTAGTATTACCAACTTTTTAGCAGAAACTATTTCAAGGAGTAGTTTCAAATTTACACCAAATGGCTGGACCAACACATCCCACCTGAGCCAGGATCAGTTGGCACCTCTGAAAGCAAGCTTCTTGCTGTTTGTCCTTCAAAGTCTACTGAGTCTGTTACAAAGTGAAACAACTGCAACGGCTCTTTTGTGCCTTCCGGTGCTTCTCTGGGGTGGGAAGGAGGTGAGAAAGCCTTCTCCCTCCCAATTCTTTGAAGGTCTCTCCAATTCTTTAAAGGTCTGTGGACTTTAAAAGCAGTGTGAAACAGCACAGGAAGAAGTTTGGTTAGTGATGTGTTTAAGTGTGTTTGATTTGAAAAAGATTAACCCAACAATGTATGGGAGGGGTTGGTTAACTCAATAGAAGATCCTAGGTTTTAAGGGAAGGGAAATAGGAATATCTAGGCATATGTACTCCAGTGTGTATGGTGTCACTGACTTTCTGTTGTGGCAGTTCCTGAAATGCGCTACCGATAAGTGATTTTGGCATGAGACTTAAGCATTAACTAGAAAAGGGAGTGTGGCAAAAATAAATTTTCCTGCACCCAGCTTCCAATAACATTACCATAGCTGGTGTCCATATGGAAGTGGGGAAATATGATCTTGTCTCTTGCCATGGTGCTGGGTTAAAATACATGGCCTGGGAACAGGTTTCAGAAATACAGTATTCTGGGAAGACCAAAACTGCCCAAAATGAGGTGAGGCACCCCAAGTTACAAGCATCTCTTGAGTCGATTGCTCTTCTTTGCTACTGTCCAAGCAAGGAGAGAGGACAACCCCAGGGAACAGCATTGTGATGAGTGCCTATGATAGGACAAGCTTGGATGAGCAAGGGGCTCTGGTTATCCACTAGTTTTAGGAAGCTGTACAGCATCCTCAACTGTGTGTTAAAACAGGAATTGGCAAATTTTCTTCAGCATTTTTGTTCAATCTTTGGGCTGGTTTTTTGCTGTAACTCTGTTTACTTTAATTTTATTTTACTCTCTCTTCCATTAAGAGTTTAAGTGTTCAGATTGGATGGTGTTTTTCCCTTTCTTAAGTACCTTCCTTTATATGATGTATTAAATCTTCCTTGGCAAGCTTGTCTTCAGCCACACTGTGTTGATGGGTTCTGTAGGTGAACAGAGAGCTGAATGCAGAAAAAGAAATGAGCAAAATATGTTGTTTGTAAAAGGAACTTTTGTGTAAGCGATGGCTTTTCAGATTTCATCCTCTAGCTGTGGCAAGTCTGATTGAATTAATTTGTTGGCATAATTCTACAAGAACACTTATAAATACATTCCTCAGAAAGATATGAAGGGAGCTGTAGACTTTCGTTTTTCAAACTGTATCTGTCTGTTCAAACTGGCTGTTTGTTAGATCTCACAACATGCTCAGCACCAGAAAGTCCAGAATGCTGTAGTGCCCCACAGGCTCTCAGCACCCCATGGCTTGGGGTCTCTAGCATTATGGTGAGGAGGAGGAAGGAGAAGGGTCCAACTGCTGCAATGTATGCTTCACCCAGGAGAACATGTGCTAGGAACACATTGAAGGAGATGCCCAAGGGTCACAAATGCTCTTGGATGTCAAATAAATGTAGACCCAACAAACTGAAAACAAGGTGAAAGGCTGGCAGAAGGACTTAAACTCCGAAGTGAGAGCCCCAGGATGTTTCCTTACAGACTGTTTGAAATCTTAGATAATTTAAATGAAATTTGTGGAGAAGGAGAAGGTGAAAGGGCCTTGGTTGGATCATAACATATGTTCCATATTGTGAGGCTCCCTACAAGAAGAAATAGATGCAATGTGTTCTGCTCAGTAACTTACCACTCTGTATGAGAAGTAATGAGATTTATTTAGGTTTGGAAAAGCAGACAAAATAGGTAAGAAAATAGGTGAAGCTTCTGGGCTGAGTATTTTAATAGGAAAGGGCTAAAATACACACTAGAAAAGTTAAAATAAATGCCACCTATGGGTTCTTTAAGAAAAAATGGTCTTTAAGAAAAAAAGAAAATAAGTTTTTATAGATTATTTTGGAGAAAAGCCCCTGTGCTCTTTCAGGCTTATTGACCAATTTGATAAGGAAATACATTTGTTTTTCAGCACTTTTCCCAAATGAGTCTCTGAAAGCATAGCTTCTCACAGTGGGAAGTGTGCTGCATGCTGTTAGTGATCTCCCTGTGTCTTTCAGTCTACGACAAAGATGATGAAGACTGTATGGGACTCGAAAAAGATGTTGGCCAGCAGCTACTGAAAGTACTGTGTTTCTCTCTTGTGCAAGGTAGAGGATGGAATGTGTGCCACCATTTAGGGCATTAGAGGGGGTTTTGTGACCTGTTTATGTTAATGGTACCAGGCACAGCAGAAAAGGCCATGCTCTGCTCCTGTGTCCTGGTTTTTAGCTGGAACAGAGCTGGGTTTCTTTTTAGTAGCTAGAATGGGGCTGCATTTTTGCTTTCAGCCTGGGATTTGTTATGAGAGAAGCACTGATAACATACCTGTGTTTGCATTTTTGTCACTGGAAGTGAAGGACTTCATGTTTTGTTAGTCTGCAAGTGCAAGATCCAAGGGGGTGAGGAATATTTAAATTAATAAGCTAAATTGGCATTTGGGTATGCCAATGGGATATTCCATATCATATCACATCATGTCCAGTGTATCAGTGAGGATCTCTTCCTCTTTTGGCTCTCTCTGGCTTTCACTCAGGCTCTGGTTCTTCCAGGATTGTGATTTTGGTTCGGGATTGTTGCTTCTCCAGGATCAGGCGGGCTTGCTCGGCAAGTGGTGAGCAATTTCACTGTATATCACTCATTTGCATATTTTGTAACTGTTATCTTTATCACTACTATTTTAATATTAGTATTACTTTAAGTTTCCTTTTATTTCTATTATTAAATTTTTCTTATCTCAACCTACAAGCTTCCTTACCCTTGCCCCCAATCCTCTCCCCTATCCCCTGGGGGTGAGGGGGAAGTGGGTGAACAGCTGTGTTGGCTGCTAGCCAAGTGCTAGCCCAGTGTATCTGTCACATCTATGAATGGGCGAAGTAGGACTGGAAGACGAAAAGAAGAGGATGCTTATCTTTGCTTGATATGAAGCAAATGTACATTGCTTATGCTGCTCTCAGTTTATTTTATGGCCAAATTTACTGGATTCTGGATTAATTTAAAAACCAATCTCTATTTAATTGTGCTGGGACCCTTTCCTGAAACCAAATAACTTTATTGCTGATAAGTTAAAAAACCCCATATGACACAAACACAGCATAGAGCACTCGTTCTATCTGTGCCTGTGACGAAATCTAGACAGGTCCTGGCCTCCAACCTCACTATCTCTAGGGATGAGGAGTTTTGAGGACAGACTAAGAACTCCCAGGGCACCCTCTTCTCCTACGGCCTGAAACTCTGGCAGATGCCAGACTGAGAGTCTGGCTGCCTCTTCGGATAGAACAACTCTTTAGCCTTTCTTTACTTTAGATCTTAGTTTTCCCACAGCTTAGACTTTTTCAAATCCCTTAATCTATGTTCAATTCTCCTGTGTGTTTCCAAATAAAAAACCCTCCAAGAAAGACGTCTGCCAATTACTGAAAGCTTTATACTGCCTCTCCTTAAGAAAGAGCAAGGGACACCTGGAACAAGGCCATAGATGCAGATCACTTAAGCAGCAAATGCATTTAAGCTTTCATATGGTAAAATAATAATGATAACCAAAATGCCTTGCAGCAGGGTAATATCAATGCCTTGAAAAAGGTAGGAAATTAGAATCAATTTAACTTATATGTTGGCAAATGTTAACTGCATTTTATATGGAGCCTTTATTCTTTGATGAAACCAAATTTTCCTGCAGAAACAATTTGCTTTTAGATTCAACTTCATATACAGAGTGGAAGTAATTGCAATTGAGTTTGTTCTCCAACTTTCTGAAGCTGTTTCCAAAACCAGGCCAATAAAATTGTGTGCTTGACAGACTATCTTTCTGTGTACCTTTTTTAGAAATGTTCTCATTAACGGTTAAAAAAAAAAAAAAAAGAGAGAGAGGAATGCTTGGTTTTGTATGTATTTTTAAATGACAGCTGATATTTCAGTTCCAATAAAAATGGGCAAACATATTCAGTGCCACCACTTTATCATTAATTTGAACATCAGACAAGTCTGTCATTTAAGGTAAATATTAAGGATGACAAAAATTCAAGGTAACCATTATTAAAATAAATGTTTTGTTGATTTCTTTTCCCAGCTCCTTAGACTAAACTCTGGGTTCTAATGCTCACATAAAAAAGGGGTTATTATTGCTCTTTCTTCTTGTGATGTAGACACTAGAGATGTATGGATGCAAGATGCTAGTTTTCATTCTAGTTGTGTTGAAACTCTTTGCTGTCACGGAAAGTCAAACTGTTTTGCTTCACTTCTGTAGAAAATTGTCAGTTGACAGGTGAAACTTCAGGAATAATTAGTGAAAGTAGATGTGTAAATTCCATTGAGAGAATCAATCTTTCACAAATATATTTAAATGAATTCAGTGTCCTTTTCTTTGAACAGTGGCAGGGTGCAAAAAAATTATTTTGGATTCCTTTAACAGCATGTAGAAACCTACATAGTCTCTTTAAAAATAAATTACAGCACACCTCACTCAAGAAATCACAAAGGGAGAGAGTGATATATAAAATTAATTCCAAAAAGTTCTCCAACATGTCTCCAGCTGTCAAAAATATATTGTAGATATGCCAAATATATTTCAAAACACTTTTTGTAATTTGAAGATATCTCAATTAATTTTTACTCCCAAAGTAAATCTTTAATGGATCTGTACTTCTCTCAAAAATTGTGAAATGTCTTTTTTAAGTTCCTCCCTTCCTTTTTCTATCCTTTCCAAAAAACAACCCAGAGAAACCAGGTCGGTATTTAATGAGATCTGCAGAGGTGATTGGTTTGACTTTTTTTTTTTTTTTTTTTTTTTTTTTTTTTAAGAGAGAGTAGGAAAATAGTTAAATAGTTCTATGGTGAGGGTGCTCAGGTCAGACTTTGGAGATCTGGACACAAGCCATAGCTCTGCCATAGATTTTCCATGTAACCCTGGCTAAGGTGTAAGTTCTCTGCTTTGAGTCTACTCTGGCAAAATGATGCCCCAATCAGAGTATGGAAGATAAAGACCAAAAATGCTTAATATTTGCTTAACTATTGGAATGCTGAGGGTTAGTCAAGTGCCTGGATAGATTTTTACAGTGTGGCACCATGTACAGAGACACTAATATTCCCATGGAAATACTGAGTTCATGTTCTCTGCTGTTAAATAAAAAGTGGTAAAACTAGTTGGGGATCACCTGGGCAGCCCATTTTGTATAAACACCTGTTTTGACACATTCCTTTTTGTATTGGAAAGGCCCGGGAACCCGATAGTATTAAGTATTTGCATTCTGCTTCATCTTCAAAATACTTTATAATAAACACTTAAGAATCAATCATCTTCATATATTTATAAAGACAGGTAGCATTAATTAGTACCTGTTAATAGATGGGGGAATTCCTAGCTTGAGATTTTGAGTCTGTACTAGTGCAGAGTTTAGAAATCTCAGATCATGTCATTTTCTCTGTGGTTGAACAAAACACTAGTAGAGCTGCCTGCCTATGCAGCACTTGAACCTTTCAGGGTCTTGAGCGACCAATTCATGCACAGTGCTAAGACTTTAAATGAATTTATTAAGACCATGATGCTAATCACACTTACCAACAGTTGGAGAGAGAGTTATGGAGATATATTTCCTATAGTTTGCTGATATTTGCAAAGCTACTGCTCTTTGTTGAACAAACTTTGGAAAAAATGCTTTTCAATATTCTTTGCAAGACTGTACCTTAAAATGGCATTATCAGCAAGATGTTTCTATGGGAAGCCACAACCAACCAAAAGCTGTAACTCTTCCTTATTAAGAATCTACTCTAACTCCTCTTAAAATCAATGGAAAGACCTTTCTGACTCCAGTAGGTACAGAATTGCTCAATAAAATGTAGAAAATACCCACAGGTTATTATTGTTCAGTCCATAAAAACAGTCAGCCAAAAATTTCAAAATGTAATGTGTGTACATGTGCTTCAGTTCTTTTAAAAGCACTGGGGGATCCTGGCTCTTCAATAGACTGTTCACTGGAGTCAAACATTGGCAAACAACCCTCTGGGCTCAGGAGCTTTTACTAAAAGACTTTTGTTCACACCTGCTAAGCCATTTCAATTTCATATGAAGAGCACGTCTAAGATCTCTCTGCTGAGCTGTAAGGAAATGTCAAAGAACCCAAAATGTAGTTCCTGAAAACATAAAGGAAGTTTCACAATACAATCACATGGCATTAAAATGTTCCAAGATTTTAAGGCCAGGAGCCATCACAATTCACTGGGGTGACCGCCTGCTTTGTGAAGGTGTTTTAGGATTTTCAACCCAATCACTTTTTTTCTACCAAGTCCAAAAACTTGGAGCAGAGCAAGATAATATCTTTAGAAGGGTAGATTTTATCTTTACATATGGGCTTCAACTGATAAATTTCTGTGGGTAATCATCCTTGCTTTTTAACATGGCTCCTTTTTTAAATTTCAGCAGGATCTTGCTATGCCTTTGTCTGCAGGATTAAAAAGTTCTCTACCCAAACTGACTCATCCTAGGACGAGTATGAGCAGAGGCTGCCCGTGGAAGTAGGAAGGCTAAAAAAGCCCATCTTTTTTGAGTCATTGAAATATGCTGTGCAATGAGTGCCTTATCCTTTCAGGTGAAGGTAGAAGCAAATGTTGTAGGTGCTAGAGGATAAGTTAAATGTTAGACTAACAAAGATAGGTTTCTTTGGAAGGAATTATTTCAGTGTTTAAGAGGTGATCATTTTGGCTTTAATGGGCAATTGATCCCATCGCCTATACATACAGAAGCAGTAGAAAAAGCTTGTACACAAAGATCCATCCATCATGTTGTAACTCATGTTACAACAACCCATGTTGTTGTTTCAATTAGGTCTTATACCCAATTCAGGTCCTGTCTCTCTGGGACAAATCCAGGGGTGCAGCTGTAGAGGTTGGATTTTTTTGCTCATGATGGGGACAGCTTGCTCAAGCTGCAGACACCATCAGTTTACATCACAAGGGTCATTGAAAAGGCATGGTTGTCAGTTGAGTGGCAGGTGCTTCTTGGGTAAGTTGTATGAAACCGGAGTGATCCTATCAGAACCAGTACTGACTGCGAGAGGAAGATCCCAGGTCCTGACCTTTCCCTGGATTCTTTTCATGCTCAGTTCACCTCTGGATAAGTTTCAGTATAATACTGTTTACCTGACTTAGCTGTTGAGCCAGTGGATTCCTATAAATGAAGGATGACACTACAGCTGATCACCTATAGGAATAGATGACCTATCTCCCTTTCTTATCAGAATTGTTCTTGATGATGTCTTATAGTCCTATATTTATTAAGGTCCAAACATCCCAGGTGTCCACTTGTTCCCTTGGGAGATTATTTCACAGCTCAATGCACCTGTGTTAGGGAGGATTCCCTACAGTTTAGTCTGACTTTATTTTTAGTGACAGGTGGAGTTTCCATCTTACTCTGGAAAACATACATTGAACTTCCTGCAGTATCTTGAGTTTGATTCAAAAGCTAGCATAAGCATTTAATATGGGTATATTTCAATATAAACCTCACTCACACTGGCCTCCCAGGGCTTGGCTGTTCACAATTTCCCTAAAGCATATTTCTCTTTGGAATTATTGTTCTGCCAGCTCAAGAATCAGATACATTACCTCTGTGTTTATAAGCTTAATAAATGGGGCCTATCTTCCTGCAGACATAATGCCTGGTTTCATATTTGCAGAATAATTTTAAAGATTCCCTTCAACCAGCTCAACTAATGGCTACATTTATCTGGAGAATGGTCTGAGCTCAAAAAAAAAACCCCACAAACTTTCACAGGCTTGGAACTGATTTTATTCAGAAACTTGAAACACTTTATTGTCTTCCTGAAAACCAGTAAGTAAAACACTTGAATATTCATCAGCATGGTACAAAAATATTATTGGAAATAGTTTTCAAAATTCTGTGTTTCACCCATTTGTCCATTTTTCTGAATTAACTAACCACTACTTTTCGGGCACATTCCCCTGCAGCTGGTTCCTGGCCACTCCCTGAGGGAATGAACAGGGGCTTTTCCATCTGGAGAGATGTGGCTCCTGGTTTGTGCACACCTTCCAGAGCAGCTGGAGCTGCTGATACTGTGGCTGCATGAAGACTCATGGCCACTTTGGCTCTTGTAGGTTCCTGTGCCCTGGTTTGTCCTTCAGCCCGTTGTTGGCAGTAGGAGATGGAGCGGCCAAACCGAATGCTGCCTGACTCCCGCTGGACATGGGTAACCTGGAGGTCCTGATAAGCTCTTTGTGAAGAATGCAATAACTCAGAAATGGAGGTGTGGTAAGGAGAGGTTTGTGATCTCTGTTCTTTCAGTATGGGAAGAATGGGCTCAGATATTGCCTCCTCTCAGTATAGTATACAAGCATTTTTCAGCAGCTTGTCCTAATCATCAATATTGAAACCTGGATGAAGCAAAAGGAATTTTTCCAAGTCAAATCCTCCTGAGGTTTTAATTTCCAATAGGATAACACCCTGAAATGGTCCCTTATTACCAACAGCCTATTATGATTGTGTGATGATCTTCCACTCTGGGATCAAGCATGGTTTGGAGATGGCAAATTATTTTTCTCTGCATTTGGCATTGCACATTAAACTGGAAAAAGCTCCTGCAGAACATTTGGGAGAACAGATCAGTGGTTCTCATTTACCAGTCTAGATGCTAGCAGAGATGGGGACTTCTCTGATAACATGTGAGAAACATGTAGCATCCCTGATTTGGATTGCAGTTTCAGAGGAATGCATGTATAATTCCTTCATTGCTCCTAAGACAACTGGTTTTGTTAGGTTGTGCTATAAAAACCTGGTCTCTGCACACACAGAGGAGCACAGAGGAACAATGGTGGCTGGAGAAACCCCAAAGGTAGCCTGTCCAGGGTATTTCCAAGCACATTACTGGAGAGCCATCAGCCCATTAACAGCTCATCTCACCACTGAGGAGGCACAGGGACATCAGCACCAGCAGGGCACCCCAATAACCCATCAGAGAAATGAAGCCCTTCCTAGAGCCCCCCAGGGCACTGCAGAAGGGTGATCAGCCCTTGAGCTAGACATGACACCCACCACATGAGCTGAGGGGAGAGGGCACTTTACAGACTGAGGGGAGCTGTACTTACAGGTGTGGGACTCACTGTGGGATGCAGGGCAACACCCAAATACAAGACTTACTATGGAGTGTTTAGAAAAACCAAAGGTGGGGAAAGGGAGGGATCAAGATAGTTTTGGGAGGAGCGAGGGTGGAAAAAATACAGGGCTTAAGGGGATAGAAGGGTCTGGTGGCACATAAGCAGGCTGCTGGTCAGTACGCTTGCCTGGCCGTGCCCTGTGCCCCATCAGCACAGCCTGTCCAGGCTTCTCATTCAGCTTGCTAAATATTTTCCTGTGTGAGGGGGTGTGTGTGTGTGTGTGTGTGTGTATGGGAGCCTAAGTGCCAGCAGCTGGAGCAGGACCATGAGTTGCAGGGCCATGTGGGTGCCAGCAGGGCAATTGGCTTGGGAGCCAGAGGAGGGTTGGTGTGTCTGTGTGTCTGTGTCTGTGTGTGCTTATGTGTATTAAGTGTGTGTACCAGCCATTGTCATGGGGCTCTGGGTCTCGAGGGCTGCTCACATGCCCCAGTGCCAGCAGGATCAGAGGCCAGTTACTTGGGAGGACTGTGCCCAAGCCCAGCTACCAGAGGGATCTCCACTGCATATATACATATGTATGTATTTCCCACTAACAGACCTTCATCTAGGTTGGCCAGAGAGGGAGACAGGATGAGGCTGTGGTGCTTGTGTGGGTGCTGTGGTTTCTGCCAAGGCTGAGCTGTGTGGTTGGCTGTGTATTTATGTGTACAGGTGCTGCATACATGTGTGTGTGCATGTCCATGTCAGTTTGGAACACATGCTGCTGGTTGGCCTTGGGAGCATGGAGGTGCAGCTGTCTCCTCCATACTGTTGGGCTGCTGGATTCAGGGTTTTGTTCTGTTTTTTCTTGTATGAAATCCATGCTTGTTTGTACATTTGTTTTGTTGGATTCAAGTGATTTTGAAACCAGTTATTAATTTTTATGTGCATTTGCAGTTCATGTTAAATGTTTTTTGTGGTGTTGTTCCTGGCAATCTTATCAAAGTGAAGAGCCAAATACAAGTGAATTCAGGAACAGTAGAAATGGCCTTAGGGGCTCTTTATCCATTGACCAAAACAATGCAGACAGGTAAAGCCCAGCTGCTGGCACTGACACAATACCTAACAACTCTGGGAGCCAATACATCATGAAAATTGGTGTTGATTCACTAGAGTTACACAAATAACTTTTAAACATATAAAGATGTCCCACTGAAATAGCTGAAACCACTCACACATTCCAGCACTCTGTGCCCTTTAAGAACCAGCTTTTTACAATATGGGTTTTCTGATTACCACTGAATTTGTGTGGTTTCCCCAGCTCTCTCCCAGATCAATTATACTTGCTTAATTTCAAGTGTGTGTTGCTGGGAAGGGAGAATGAGGGATCTTTTGTGTTAAAATAGTTGATGAATGGTTGGCAGTGCATGTTCTCTAGTTTGGCATTTACTAATACCCGTCACTCCTAGATCCAAAGTCCTGTTATTCATCTTGCCTGCAGCACCTGCAGTGCTAACAACTGGCTCTGCACCTGCAGGCTCCCCACTTATAAAACCTATTTCACACTCTGTAGAGCAATATTTGTTAAGACCAAGTTAACAAACTCTTCAAACCCCATAGTTAGCCTGGCGCCTCAAAGGCCTGGGCACACAATATAAGCATTTTGGGTTTTAATATGTGAGGTTTTTAATGTGTGAGTAATGTTGTCTTCTGTAAATTATTACATATAAATGAAATGCAACTACTGAGATTTTTAACAATAAACGGTTATCTCACTCACTGTTTTATCACAACTTCCTACTTTTTCTGACACCTCAGGGAGACAGGAGAGTGGTGTAAGGGAACATGGAATCACAGTCACTTCAGTTTTCCTCGTGATCTGAGTCTGCTGCTTATTTGCTATGTGGTCTCACTCTTCAGAGGAGTGCTACGACAATAATAGCACTTGATCAGGCTCAGAACAGCAGAGTTGGGATCAAAGCTGGAGGTTCATCCTCAGTGCAGTCTGATTTTCACTTGATAACTGGCAGTAGCCTCTTAATTCATTCCAAGATGCAGCATCTCAAATTCAAATCCCCACAAGTCACTCGTGACATTAAAAAATTTTGTTTATTTTGCTTAAGAACATTGTGTTATAATGTCCATTTACATGGTGAAGTAATTTGTATGTCTTAAATCCAGATACAATATTTAAGACAGCAAAAAGCATCAGAACAAAATGGTTTCATTTGTTTTCTTCAAAAGCTGTTTGTGGTTTTGAAGACAACAAACACCAAACTGTTTTGCCACTCTCCAAGACAAAAAACAACAACCAAACCCCACCCAAATCTGAAGTTTTTCCCCCACTTCAGGCAGGGCTGATTTTCAGTATCTTGTTTTTACAGACTCAATGAGCTTCACCAGCGAGATGCAGATTTGTGGCAGATCCCCCTGCCCCCTCCAAAGCCCAGTACCCACAGGACCCCCTGCATGTCTCCCAGCCTGGTGCAGACCCTCGATGGGCATGGGTAACCCAGCCTGGTGACGGGGCCACTGGCTCATCATCACCCCACTCTACCTGCAGCTGTAGGAGGAAGTGGCCACAGCCGCACAGGGGAGGAAGTAGAAGTACCTCCTGTGACGTTTCTCCCCTCTGCCACAGAGCCCCACGGCTCTCCCAGACACACATGCACCAGGCTGCAAGTGTTGCTACCTTGAAAGGTCTTTACGTGCCAAACCCACATGCTGTCTTGCTGTGGACCATGACATCTACTCTGGAGAAGTTCATTCATTCTCTGGACCCCAGAGCCCTTCCCAGGGTTCTCCAAATCCAATCAGGCATCTATTTCCAAGGTGAGCATCGGGTGCTTTCAGGCAAGGCTTTGCGAGACTGTCTTTGACATTGGGTCCTTCTTGGGATTAGGATGTGGGGGAGGCAGAGGGAGGATGCTGACAGAGTTGTCTCCTAGCAGTTTCCCACCAGCAGCATTTTTGTCTTTTGAAGAACCAGCTTAATGATCAATGGCTTTGAAGATATCTTTGATATAGTGTGCATCTGGTCTTTTCACAGACAATGAGGGAAGAATTGTAGTTAGTCCTCATCGTATCCTAGAAAGAGTACAACAATGAGTCAGTTGCAGATCACTTCACAGAGGTTAATTGATTAAACCTAGCTCTGCTCTTCTGGGGTTGGCATGGAGAGGGGCTCTCCAACTCAGAAAAAAAGAACCAGAGAGTCTCAAAAGTGGCTATGAGGAACCATAAGGTTTTCCTGAAGTTCTGCCCTGCATCTGGGGGTCCTTCAGGCAGTGCAATACAAAGGGATGCATATGAGCCGGATAGGAGCATCCAGAGGAAATATTTTGCTGAGTTTTCCTGCTGCAGATCTTTTCATGGTGGTTTTAGTACTGGGCTTTGCTTGTGCACAAAGTACAGTGGGAGGATGGTAAAGAGGCTTGCACTGGAGGGCAAAGTTCTGGGCTTGGTTAGGGCATGGCAGTGAAAACACTGTCAAACCTATGTATCAGTCTAGGAAAAGAAAGTTACCTCCCTGCCACTGCAAGGGAAAACTTTGGGTAACATTAAATAAAATAGAGAGGATTTAATGAAATGAGCAGAAGCCTGCTTTAGCTTCAACCAAATACCTGCTTGAGGATCCACAATATCTATCTTTATGTTAATCTAAAAATCCCCATGCAATAAAAAATAGGAAAGGGCATACTTAAGCTGTGATGGTAGTGTACTGTCATTGTTCTCCTAACTGCCCATCCTGGCTGCTCTGGAGACTGCCTAGGATTCATGAATAGTACTAATACACAAAAAAGCATTCTGAGAAACAAACTTGTCCAAAATTACCCAAAATTTTGAAAATACACTTTTTCTGACCTTTGACATATGGTCTGTTCAAGTTTTACATTTTAAACTGGCCCAAGAACTTGAACTGAATTAAGTTCTTGATAAGGAGGCTACTAGCTAAGTGATAAAGAGCGAAATTTAAATAAAAACAGGAAGACCACCTCGTTTGTCTCTTTCCACACAACTAGGAACCAGAGGTGATATCAGTACAAGTTGTATGTATAGGTACATGTATGTGCAAAAACATGTACATGTATATGTGAGATATATATATACACGTATGTGTGTGAGTGCACAAAATACTGTGAGATATATATGTAGATACAAAATACTATGATAAAATTATGGTAACCCAGCTGTTAGCAGGCTTCTGAGTTCCTACAGTCTGCGTCCTGCTGATGGTGGATGGTAAAACTCACACCAATATATCTTTGGAGGCAAGATATTTCAGCTTGTTCTTCCATTGTGTAAACCCTTCCACACAACAAGAAAAAAAACAAAACAGTGAAGTCTTAGCCCACAGACCGTTCTGCAGCAATATCCTCGCACGTAAGAGAAAAAGGCTATTCGCTGATGACTGTATATAATAAAAGAGCATGCACAGCTTTGGGATGGGGTTGTATTTGCTCTAGAGATCCAGGAATGTTTGCACTAAAAGTGAGAGCTCTTGTGCTGCTCTAGTGCTTCTTCAGTCTTCAGCAGCACCATCTCTTCCTGTCCTCTGCTCCTGGTGGCTTCTTCTCAGCTGTGCTCGTATGTGTTTCCACCGGCACTAACATACATGCAGGTGTTGCTTGTCCAACGAGCAACGCTGATAGAGATGTGCTACTTGGCTCCTTCCCCTCGCAGTCGGCACATCCCCAGAATACTTGCAAGTACCTAGAAACACCGATGGCCACTAGCAGGCTTGTATTGGTTCCTCTCTCTTCTTCTTCCTTGCTTCAGAGGAAGGTTTTGATGCTCAAGACACTCTGTGCCTGATAGTTTTTCAGGGTCTAGGACTACAAAAGATCTTCTCAGTCCAGACTCTCCCTTCTTCTCTCTTCCTCTCTCTCTGAGCATTCTGTCCATGTTAGATATGTCCTGAACATTTTACTCCTCTCCATACCCAGCAGCAGGGTGAACACACTGTTCTGTGATTGCGTTATGATTTATGTTGCATTTTCTGAAGCAAGAGTAGTGCTCCAGAGAGAGTCTGAAGTAACTCCTGTTATATTGATAAACAGGAGAGTGCACCACTTTATGCACTTTGAATTTCCATTAGGACAACCATTCTTTAGTCCTTCCTCAGACAGATCCCTCCGCCTTCCCAACAACCCTTTTGATTTCTCTTACCACATGCCGTACACCAGCAATCACATTGTGGGTAATGGCAGGTCTATAGACAGGGAACATGAGTTTATTGCTATGGTTGCAGGGATCAAATGAGAGCATTCATGCACTGATTGTAGTAGCTCCCAACCATCTACAAATTCAGCCTGGTCAGCTGAGTTCTACTTGGATTAGTGGTTTTATGGAGTGGAGTTTCACAGAAATCTTAAACAATTCTCAACACAACATGCAGATAGTAAGGGAGAAGATTTATTTTTAAAGCATTACATGGGATTGTTTGAAAATGATCAATCACAAGGGATGATTAATTTTCTGGTGTAAGAATTTAAAATAGCAAGGCTTTGTACATATGTATATATTATGTATATTCCCCTCTCCACAACCCCAGAAAAAAGTGCAAGTTTTCTCAATGTCGGCTTAACCAGGTACACAGAATGGCTAATGGAGTAAATAATGGCCTTCTAAATCCATTAGAGCTGTCACATCGAAGTTGTAGCAGCCAATCAAAGAAGGTTATGGCAATCTATGTGGTAAGAAAACAACAGATTGTAATCCATTCGCTGGCCTTCTCTGGTGGACTGTGTGCTGTGGGGATGAAAGTCTTAATTTACTGTATCTGGAAGCAACATTTTCCACACACTGCACTTAGGGCTAAATGATTTTACAAATATAGGAGTTGCAAATCAGACTTACTGTTTTTGATAGGTTTTCAGTACCTCTGGAAGCATAAGAAAAGCATAATGATGTAAGTCTTTGTAAGGATGGATGTACCTTTTTCCATGTGGTGAGGTATTTTTATTAGAAGCTGCAAAGTCAAGTTCTGGGGAAAGAGTGGGAATTTGCTCACCTTGGGCAAGGTAAAAGCGCTAAAATAAGCAATTCTGCCTCTATACCCATGTTAGAGCAAATGCAGTCTAGGTCTCTGTTTTCAGACCCAAGCCTGCCTGCTGCAGTTCCTGGTGGAAAGTAAGTTGAAAACGTATTCTGTGTGCACCCATTCCACCATTAGTCTCTCTACTGGCCAATAAAAAACATGTTACTGCTGCTATTAATGGACTTGTGATGTATTTAACTGTAGCTCCCCAAACTGCAAATGGACAGGACTTTATAGACCCTGTTTCTATTCAGAATGCTTTCAGCTAGAGAAGCTACAGGCAGTTGCACTTTTGCTGTTGGTAGTGAATATTACAACCTAGACACCTTTCTGAGGAAGCTGTTCACTTCTCTGTTCCTGGCTTGAAGCAGAGTCAAGGGTTTCCCTGGGATGATATCAGTGGTTTTTTGTGCTACACCTCGACTTTGGGGTTTGTTGAAGTCTTACCCAGTTTACCTCAGGCAGGATAGCCAAGATTTGAGGAGCTTGTTCATACTCTTATGTTCCTACTCCCCTTTCCTTCTGGCACTGTGTGGCAGCATAGTCCAAGCCCCAACCTGCAGGCACTGCCTGTAACTGCCCCACACTGTGCAGAGTCAGGAACATGGGGTTTTTGTAATAGCCCTGAGTTCTTCTAAAGTGCTTTTCATTCATCACACTCAAAGGACCATAGAGAAATACAGAAGTTATTGTCACCCCTGGTCTGAAAACAGAAACAGGTGAAAGGAGAGGGTGGTTCTGCAAAGCCCAGGGATGCCTCTCAGGGCAGTTGTTTTCAATTCTGCAGTCATAATATCATTGCTACAGAAACTGGACTGTTGAATCTCTAAAGGGAATAGGAAGGCTGATTATAAAATGAAAGCAAGTTTGCCAGATACAAGTATCTTGGTAATCAACACTGATTAGAAAGGAACTACAGAGCAGACTGAAGTACCTGACAATTTAATAGCTCATTAAAATGCATTATTAAAAAATTAAACACTGAAACTCCATTGCAAACTGATTTGATTGATAGAATATATTTCTTTGAACATTTTAGTAAATATTGATGCTTAGTGAGCTAAGTACTGTATGACCGTTGATTTTTACAGATAGCATGCAAGTACAGGCTTTCATCTTTATGTTGCAAAAATTATGTCTGTTTTAATACTGATATAATTATTTTATGGGTAATTGAATTTAATATTCTGCAGGCTTAATTTAACCAGTGGCAGGACAGTAAAAAGTGTCAAACTTTAATTGTGAAAAATGTAGAACTGCTCAAGGCACCTATTCTGTTGGCATTTCATGCCACTAGCCATGTTTCCTACCCACAGCCTTCCTATTTTCATTCCACTTGCATAGAAATCCCACATTGCCTTTTTTTTTTTAATTTCCCTTTAGTTAAATGCACACATCAGCAATGGGGTTAGGACTCTGAGGACTGGGACTTGCAAGAGTACAGGAAGAGTTGGTAACTCGTCTCTGCAGTGTAGCTGAAAGCAGCACGTGTGTTGTGTAAATTGCAGTGCCAGGACATCTCCTTTTTATTACGGGCTTATGAAACACATCGGAGAAGTTTATGCTCTGTGCCCGTTCTCTAAGGATAAGGGAACTCCAAGCCAGCAGCCTCCACCTCTGCAGGTCAGGAGTGCAGTGAAGCAGCACCCCGTAAATGTGGTGCTCCCTTTCCTGGGGCTCTGGAAAATGCCAGGTCTCTCCAGACAGGGAGGAAATGGTGGGAAGAGGCAATAGGGAAGTCATAAGTACATCCCTGGTTAATACCCTTCCAGACCTAAGGGAGTTAAAGATGCCCAGTATGGCAAGGTGGAAATGCTCGCTCCAGGCAGACGCTTGGTGCTCTCTGACAGCTGCGTGAAGGGTGATGCCAAACAAACCCCTTTGGAATTTACTCCGTCTTTGGTGAGTGTGAATAGTTCCATTTCAAAACTCTCTTTGATGAATCATAAAGAACATCTATGTGCTTAGGCTCATGGTAACTCTTGCCTCTCCTTTTCTGGCTGTGTATCCACACCTGCTTGCCCTTTCTGCAGTTTCAATTTCGCCCTTTCTGCTTCTGTTACTGGGAAACAGCATCTCTCCAGTACATCTTCAGTGAGCCTTTCAGGGGAACAAGGGATCTGCTGGCCATCAGCAGAGTGCTGGAACCACTTATAAAAAGTCCTGTTAACCGTGTAGCTGCAGCTAGCCAAACTGAATAGAAGAGGAATCTCTTGTATATCACGTCTCAGCTGTCCTAAGTCCTAATTTTGACAAGAAATCACTCTCAACACTGATAGAAAATTACCATGTAGGATGGAACGATTTTTTTTATTGTTTTTAGGCCAACCTAGAGGGAGCAAATCCTACTTTCTTATCGGTGTGAAAAGCCAGTGAGTTGATGCAAGCTAAGATACACAGTCTGTAATACATGTGAATAAAACAGGCAAGCTACCTCTTCAGGATTCATTAAGGCATTTTTTCTTATAAAAAGCAAAAAGATAATCTAAAGAGAGGCTAAAGCACAGACAGCTTTGAACAGCTTTGATGAAGATAATTAGGGTTGTGTTTCTTACAGATGGAAGATCAATAAAAATGACCTGTGCATTTAGTGGGTGGACTCTCAGTTGAGTGCATGCCAAAGGGAGAATTGCACATGAAATTGGTGAAATTTGTGGTATGGTGTTTGTACCTGCTAATTTGTCTCATTTTTTACAGAGATAGAAGCCAAACCTGTCTGTAAAAACTGAAGTGTTTTTTTTCTTGAACATAGTTGTTTCCCTTCCTCTTGGTTGAGCAGTTAGATGCAAGAGCCCTAGTACAGATGGAGCAACTATAGTTTGGATTCTCTTTTGTGGTCAGTAGTGGGAGCATGTTGGTAAATTTTCTCTATCAATATGTACCACTGAAACTCTCCTACACTTGTTTAGGCTGCTTCAAAAATATGTTTTATTCTGAACAATAAGGAAAGTGCCCTTCAGTGAATGCAATATGAGAACAAAACCTGACTTTTATGGATCAAATATTGCTGATTTTATTCATGCTGCTGCCCTCAATGGGATGACTCATGCAGACACAGTGAGAAAAATCTGACCCTGGGTAGCTGGTGCTGAGGGTGAAGCTGTTTCAAGGATCTCCATGTGGGGATTTTCTTTCTGTGATATGCAGCTTTGGGCCTCTCTGTGGATGGCATGGGAGGTGGACAGAATATCCAAATTGCTTGTCTTGTCTTAACACAAGGGCCAACCCCCTGCCTTGGCTTGCTGGAGCTGCCCTCGAGGTGCTGGTTTCCTGCAGTGGAGAGGGCTCCCTGGGTGTTGTTGAACTTGGTCCTCCAGGGATGCAAGGAGGAGGTCTGCTGCAGGAGCAGCCCTGTTTCCCTACACACAGACCTGCCATCCTACAAAAATACCAAGACATTTTTCACAAACTCGGGTTCTGGGATGGTAAGGAGACAACTATAAAAAATGGCAGAGTAGGGAAGATCCTGGGATAAATATCTCATGATGCACAAGCCCATGAACAAGCATAATTTCTGAGTTACAGGGCTTCTGTGGGGTATTTTTCCCTTCCAGTCCCTGATAATGTATGCATGAAGGAACAAGGCGTTAGTCCAGGTTCATTGTTTCTGGATAGCTCTGTTGGATGCACAGTAATGGCACAAGGGGCAGAGTGCTGTGATCTCAGGAGGGGAAGATACTTAAACATTTTTCCAGTTCTGGGTTTAGCCTGTGAAGTGCTCAACACTCTGGCCTCATCCTGCAACCTAATTTAAGCACTCTTCTTAAACCTGGTTTGATAAAGTACAGATTTTCTGCTAAACATGCACTTCAATAAGCATACCTTAAGGCAAGTAATTAACACTGTAAAGAAAATGAATAAACCTAAATAAATCACGAATAACTGAAACAGTGACTAATGCTGTTCAAAAGCATCTTTTAGCATTCTCTTCACTACCACAGTAATTCTGACTCATGTGGGCAAACCCAAACAAAAGGTCAAAGATGTTACATTTGGAGCTGTGGCTTCACTTGCTCTTTCCACGACAATGGGTGCTGCACTTACAAAGCTCTGCTGCCACATGCAGAGCATGAGCCCTCCGGATAGACAAGAATGAGAAGGAAGTATTAAAAAAAAAAAAAAAAAGGCCATAAACCTATCAGGAAAGGCATAAATCAGAAACTATGAAAGTAATTTTAAAAAAAATTCCATTATGATTGAAATGGCTTAAAGCATTGGACATTTAAAGTTTGACTTTGTATGGCAAAAGGTAAATATTACAGCTTTTGGTTTTTTAATGGTTTTGTGCTGGCAAAAATCAGACCTTCTGCAGCCTACCTTTTGACAGAACGGAGATTTACTTCTGTGGCAATTCAGCAGCTGAACTCCTTGGAGGATTTGTGTCCCAGACAGACCAAACATGCAGTTTTTTCTTGCTTAGGACATGTTAAAGAGAGAAGAGCTGTTGCAAAGCCCAGTAAGTTGCTCTCTCACTTGACAGAGGATCTTCTATACAAATTCATGCCACCTTCCTGACCATAGCTATCTCTGGGCCTCTGGACCACCATGTGGGCACAGGAGAGCTGGGCTCACCCACTCTTGGTGCATGCACCTTCCAGGGGTAGGAAGAAAGCAGTGGATAAAAGCCATACAAGTGCTTCATACTACTTGCAGCCACTCTCATATACTGGAGTTGGAGAGACAAGCTAGGGCATGCTTCCTCCTTTGTCTGCCATTGTGCATATGATTTTTCAGTCTCTTTGTATCTTCCCACAAGATGTTAGTTTATTTGAGTTTATTGGGGAAAATCCAGCATGCTGATTAGCATCTTCAGAGCTCAGGAGGTATTTCACTTCAAAAAAAACCCCACCTAACTTCTCACCATCAGAAATTGGTTGCTTTTCCCTGCTGCTTAATCAGAGCATAATATTATTAAAGTTATTAAGCAAAACTCTCCTCCCTGCAACTTTAAAATAGATCTTTCTTCTTGCCAAAGAGCATAAACTCTGAACAATTGGCTAACCCCCAAATAATGCCCATAAAGAATGATATCTTTTTTATTGATGCTAATTATAGATATGTTATGCCCTTCATTTTACTTTGTGAGCCTGCAGCAGCCTTAATAAAACTGTGATTTCAGCTCAGCTCTGTCACAGGGGAAAGCAGGCTATTATAATTCTGGCTGAATGGCTGCACCAGGGGGTCGTCTCTGTATGTGAAAGCAGAACTATTTCACCAGCTCCTGAAACAGGGTCACTTCTGATCCTGGGAGACAGCACCCATATGGGCAACCGATGACAACATAATAGTGTAGAAAGGAGCATTGGGAAAAGGACGTGGGGACAAAGTTCTACTCTTTCAGGATACGTCAGGAGATCTTTCAGCTCCTTGCAAAGCAGCCAGGTTCCTGGTTCTTTGGATCTTCTTTCACAGAGTGCTCAGCCTGCCAGTTACAATGAATTCAGTGGGTGCTACTGAGAGATGAAAGGGAGAATTTTTTCCTTCAAGGATTCAAACTCATGGGGCTGTGGAGTCAATGCCTAGTGTTTGGCCTGCAAAGTGATTTGGCTTTGTTAGGAGAAAAGCTTAGCCTTTGTAGAAAAAAAAGGGGGGGGGGGGGGGGGGGGGGTGAGGGCGATGGGGCGGTGAAGATGGGGTGTGGATATTTGCAAGTGCTAAGCAGCACCCTGTAGCAGACAGCCAGTTAGACTGGGAGTCAGCCAGCCTGGGCTTGAGCTCCAGCCCTGCTGAATGGTCCTCTGTGTCACCTTAGTGAAGCCTTTCATCTTGTTAGCATTCTCTCCCCAGCTCTCCTTGCTAAACTGCCCAGGGGCATGTGGTGAAAGGGAGTGAGAAAGGAGTGATGTATTATTGTTGTTTAGTCCTGGACCTGATTTTGAGTCACGCTTCCTATCAGCATCAGTGAAGCGTTCCCTCTGAGAGTAGTGACTGAATGGGGCTCTAAGCTGCTGGGAAGAAAAAGGGAAATATTAGAGATGTTGCTGTTCTACCTTGTGTTATAAACTATTTCTCTCAGTGATACTGTCATATGCCCTGACATGAAGAATGACATTCTGCATCTCATGCATTCACTGTATTTATATTTTATATTGTTGTTTTTAATACAAAAAGACTCTTCTTGTACTTATAATGAGAAATAAACCAAATAAAGCACTCAAGTTAGGGAGGACAGTGGCGTGGCTGCTTAGCATTTTAGGAAAGATGGAGGAAAAAGATATTGAATCAATTGTTATGGCTGCTTTGATGTGATCACAGCAGTTGCTAATATGGATTGTCAAACTAGAGATGAGCTTATGAAAGGATATAAATGTGTTTTTTATTGAACAAAGTAGCAATTCAGAAAAGGTGGTTTCAAAGGCAACAAGCTCTTTAATTACAGCCTTCAGGGGTGTTGTTTGATCACTGTAAATAAGCTGCTTTATTCTGGGTTCTGCTAAAATGTTTTTGCATTATATTGCATACATCTTTCTCAAATAAAAAAGATTCAGTCCTTAAGGTTACTTGATTTACATTTTCAATGTCTTACATTTTCTTTGTGGCTTGAGTGGGAAAAACAGTTACTGTTGTGCAATAAGAAATAAATGTACTAAAGGTCCATTTTAATTTTCATTTTATTTTTCAATATATTGTGTATGTGCATCCACATCACACAGCTGAAGTAAAATCTTGCAGGGTCACACTGTCACACAGTGGGTATTTTCACAATGTTTTAAGACTAATTATTGTGGCTTTTAAATAGAAATATTTTTTATTGTCCCTTTTGAAAACATGCAGTTTCCCTCCCTCTTAACATCATAAATATTTGCTGCAAATGCCTAGATGACAAATCGCACAGGTAACATTTTCTTCTCTGAATATAACCTGCACTGTACTATTCCAGGCAAACTGCCAAGCAAGGGCTAAAATCAGGGCTAAGGCAATCTAGTTGCAGACAAATATGTAATTACAATCAATACTGAATGTGCAATTGCACCCCCAAAAATTAATCTGTTCTTTTATGGCTGGCAGAGTTTCATTTTTTGTGGGCTGGTGGGGTTTTTTTTTAATCCTGGTTTCATTAAATATGAGGCTTCTACAATCACCATCTTGGTCTGTTTGCCATCTTCCTCCCACCCTCTCACCCTCATAATCTTTCAACCTCTTGGTCTTTTTCAAATGAATCTGATAAAGGAGGAGGTAATTCAAGTCCTACCTAGTTGCCCATGAAAATGGTCATTTAGGTAGGACACCTACCTGTGTACACATATACACATCTATCTGTCTGTCTATCCACTCATATATATAAGTTTTACTACTGATAACCTTTTGAACGTTGGTGTCTGATTTCCTTAATTGGATGGGAAGTGCGGTAGCATATCTCTGTTACTCAGTGGTTACATGAGCAATTTATCCAGCTTCTCTTCTGGGATGAAAGATATTATCTTATGGCCGTGATTCCAGGGATTCTTGAGCACTCTTCACGTCTACTCCACTAGAAGACTTAAAACATCCTTCCTAGCTGCTTAATATCCTTTCCCTTCTTGGTGATGTCAAAAGCTATGTATTTTCTTTCTTCCTCTTTTTTTTTTAATTCAAGAAGGGTTTAAGTTTCCTTGGTATCATTACAAAGCATTATCTTTGCCTGTGGCTTATGTACCCATGTAGTAGTTTCTTTCTTTGATGGTAAGGCAAGCAATTCCCTTGATTTTATATTTTTTTCCCTCAATTTTAATTAAAATCATGACTGTTTTTTTAAAACTTAGTTTTCATCTCACTTTTCCTTAAAACTGATGCTTTTAGATGAATAATCGATTTGTTTTCCACAACAACGTTACATTTTATTCTGATGAAAGACCCTGAGAATTAAGGTGCTGTGACAGCTCTCTGTGTCTATTCTGTGCACACTTTTATGTGACTTGCAGTCTGACATTTATAATCCGTCTTTTTTCTGAATGCTTTATCTTGGCCCTTGATGTTTCAAACAGAGCCTGCAGCTCCATGTAGTGCTTTTTGTAGACTCCAACTTGAACTCCATATGCTTGTCTGCCTCTGGTACTTACCTCTTTCATGACTGTGAATTTTCTTTTCTTGTGTATTTTACCCCTTTATTGTTGTGTTCTAGATTCTCCACCATCTCTACAGTGCCGGGCCACTGCTTACCTAGGTTATCTGCATTTCTCATGTTTTGAAAAATTTGATTGCATTGTCAAAGGCTAAATTTTGTGACATTCAATCATCTGTTTCTGAGTGTTTGGCATAGATAGTCTCTTTTCATGGATATTGCCAGATCGGATCTTCAGTCTTGGACCCGTCACTAACCAATCAGTGTTTTCACTTTTTTGCAAGCCCCATTTATACTTTTTATTTTGTGACAGAGGGCACTTCTCAAACTTTCTGTAGTGCAATTTGTAGTTAAGCTATTGTGCCTGAGGAAAAGCAAACCTGATAAAAGTAGTAAGTCCTTCAGAACCAGCCATGATCAGAAACAGGACCCTCCTCTGACTCCCCTCTTTATTTCTTAGTGGCACCACTCTGCTGCAGACGTAGACTAAAGTAATAGTTTGAACTTCTTCAATCTTTTTTTTTTTTTCTTGAGTGGTCAGTCTCTTAACTGCTCCATTCCTCCCCTCAGGGCTGCTGCTTGGTTTACTCTCCTCCAGCTACCATGTTGTTTGGAATTCAGCCACAGCCAGTGAGGCCTCCAAACCTGCGTGGCTCAGTGCCTGTGCTCGTACGGAGCAGCACTGCCCACTCACAGGTGTATGGTGGGTCCTGGCTGCATCCAGGGGCATGCTTGCAGAGGCTGTCAAGCAGAGATGAAGAGAAATGTGCCTAAAGCCCATAATTAGTCAGTGTAGTTACTTTCATATGTTAAATTGTTTCTAGGGGTCTATTTTCAAGTGAGATAATCTGGAGAAGCTGGCTCTAAATCTGCAGTGAAGAAAAAAAAAGCCTCTAGAAGGCATGAGCTCCCATTTTGAGTAGGTTTTCACAAATATTTGTTCAGAAGTAAGAATATTGGAATTTTTTGCTCATCTTTCCATGTTTCTATAATGCAGAGCGCTGGGTCCTCTGGGATTCCCTGTATCTAATAACATCGTGGTTGCTTGTGATCTCTACTGTGGCTGATGTAAGGAGTGAGGTGGTTCAGCATAAAAGGAATATTACCCTCTTCATGACTGCTCAGTCTTTCTGTCCCTCTCACTCTAATATGAAAAAAGCATTGCACACATGCTTTTCTGACTGTCATAAAATATCTTAGGGAGCTCAGCTAAAGCAATGAGAGCTGTGATGATTCCTCATGTACTTTATTAGAGCAGCAGCCAGCCTACTGATTGGAGCTGTAGCAATATCCAGCAGAGACATCTGTTAGTCAGTGTTGAATTGCTCAGACTAAAGGGAGAACAAACAACTATGCACTATCTTTACAATAAGAAAACCAGATTGGTTTTTTTTTAGTTAAATGGCAGCAGCTCTTCTTGTCTTCTGCTTAGTACCAGATTGGTTGAAAGGATGCATAAACAGCACGTTTTTTCACCTGACTGTGGTCATTATTTGTGTGGCACTATAATCCAGAATATCTCTGTGCTAGTCATCATCCTGGTGTGCAACAGAATGGCAGTAGCTTGCTGGGGCAGTTTAGAGTTTAAGCACAAGTCCCCTTGATCCTATGTAGGATTCTCAGGAAGGGAGACTAGGCAGTTTTGTCACATACAGCCTGCTAAAAGCATCTGCTACTTTTTTCTTTTTTTTTTTTTAACCTATATTCCTCTACATAGGGCTAAAAATGTACATCAGTACAAGCAACAGACAGGTTTGCCTGGACATGTCTTCACAACAGAGTAAACTTAATCAGTTGCTCAGTGTTATTCTCATTCATCCTCCTGTCCTGACACAAACATGTTGTTCTGTGGTACTCTACTGAGGCTTTGGGTTTAGGCTAAAACCAGAGCAACATCTGTTCAGGTTAGTCTCCCAGTGACTTCCAGTGAGGCTGAGGTGGCAACCAAGTGCTTGTCACCTGCCAGTGCTGCAGCAAAGTTGATAAATATATCCCAGACTCAGTAAGAGATACTTATTAGCCCAGGCTATGGTTGTGACTGGAATTGATCTTGACTGAGCATTAGGAAAATCACTCGGCTAATAGTTACATTTCTGATATGACACCTGGCTAACAAAAACCCCACAACTTTTATTTTTATCCCCACTAACTACAAGGAGAGCTGTGGATTAAGGAATATTACTTTCTGTGTGAAGTAAGTTCTGCAGGCAATGGCTACATTTCAGTAAAGGCCATCTCAATTATTGATTGCTAATATATAGCTAGAGGTCAGATTCTAAATATCTCTCATTGCCTGAGACAATTCTGGTTGCCTAGCCTAAAAAGAAAAAAAGAAAAAAAAAAAAAAAGACAAGCCTTTGAACAAGTTGCAGGAAAGGGCTATTAGAGGGGATTGTGGGAAGGAAAATCTGTCTTCTCAGAGGAGATAAAGGGAATTTGTTTCTTCTAGATTTTTGTCAGAAATGTGACCAGAGAAGGGCAAAATTAACCTTGCAAATCCTTTGGGGAACGGAGAAATGGAAATGAGAAAAATTGTATTTTAAGTAGCAGAGTAATGTTAGTAGCAGAGCAAATGAATGCACCCACCAATGCATTGGCAGTGGAAATGAAAATAAAGTTTCTCACCATAAGGGAAATGAAATACTGAGATGAGATTCCAGAAAGGGTACTTCCACATCACTTCAGGGCAGAGCTTGGTAAGTTCTGAGATGAACTTTACAGCACCAGAAGAATGGAAGCTAGCATTAAAGTCAACATTTCTGAAGTTCTGTGTTCAACGCAGTTCTATCTACAAATGGAACACTGTGTGTTTGCTGCACTGCCTTTCTATATAGTTAATTGATCCCGGGCACCACAGCTTCTGAGAATCTCCTGCAGCAACAAGGAAGAATTTTTCTTTTTCTGCAGAACTTGGCTTTTGTTTTGGTTTTGCTTTATTCTTCTCCCTCTGCCTCCACTTCTGAAACAGCAGAGATTGACCATAGCTAGAATGGAGAAGGGAGAGTTGGCTTTGGCAGGGTAAACTGCAGTTCCAGGTTTTGCTGAGGAAGGTCTGAAACACTTGATTGGATTGCTTGTTCCTGGTCTCAGACTTCTGAATTTCACAGACAAAAAAGCATTTTTTTTTCCTGCCAAATCAGAATCAGTGGGCTCCTTTCAGCATGGGGAGGGGATCACTAGGTACCTTCTAGGGTCTACATTTTTTTGTCTTCTGCTGTAGGCTGTTATTTCCTATGGGATCTGCTATGCCCTGTGCCATGCAGAGGCACCTTTCCTGCCTGAACTCCACTGCTGTACCTCCTTCCCTTTTGGTCTAATATCTTGGAAAGGCAGGTTCTTCAGAACTTGTTCTCCTTCCATGCATCTAAGAGCATTGTACACATAGGGCTGATGTAGACATCACTGAAGTCACAAGATGGATTTTCTTGTGACACTAAGGAAGAAAATGAAAATTAGGTTAGTTATCATGGGATAAGTATTATTTCAATAACTTGCTTTAAGTATTTTTACTTTCATTCAAAGAGGTAAAGACACTTGACAAAGTGAGAAAAAGCTGAATAACTCTTTTCTTTCCTTTTGTATTTCTTTTCAGGTTCCATCTATGAAATGTTTGGAAATGAATGCTGCCTGTCAACGGGAGAAGTCATTAAAGTTATTGGCTTCAAAATTAATAAGCTCATAGCAAGTATCTGTGAGAATAATGAAGTCAGCCAGTTTTCAGCCAAAGTGGAATTACCACTAAACTTTCCTGGTATAGTATTTAATGAATACATGTTTTTGAGGAATTATAACCCTGAGTAATCACCTTTGTTCATTTTATTGATTTGCTGTCTTGATTGATATTTGCTTGAGGTTACAATTCAGCTGTCAAGGATACAATTTTATCATATGGCACAAGACACAATCAACTCATTTTTTAATTCTAACTCTTGCAGTTCTTTTTCAAGCATGGATAGAAATTATGAATGTTATAATTTTTGATGGTAATGCTTGCTACACTTGAGGTTGCTCACTGTAAGAATTATTAAAAAAACCTTCTTTTCAGTTACTTATGACTTTGAAAAACTTTGAGCTGAAATCTTCCTTGCTGTGTGCTCAGAACAGGATTTATTTACTATTATTATATTTTTATTTTATCATTTTGTATATAAAATATTTTGAATACTTTGTTAGGTTTTGTTTTTATTTTAATGGTTTATTTTAATTCCAGTGACCAAACTGTTTGCTCCTTGCCTGGAAACAGGATTAGAGGGAAATGGATGTGGTTTTCTGCTTATAAAACACTTCAGCTGTTCTATAGAGATGTCCTAAAGTATCCATATTATGAAGGATGGACGTGAAATTTGGCATGTGGTACTGACATGTTATCTGAAACATACCTTCCTCTGTTTGTGGGCCCTTGTTAGGGAGAGCTGGCAAAGTGTTGTACAGAGGTTACCTAATTAATCTCATGTCATATTTATTCATTTTTCAATTCTTCTGTCACCTTATTTCCTTTACTGTTAAGGCCCAGCTGTGTTAAACAGGGAAGTGACTGGAATGCAGATGGAGAAGTGCTGGACTGGACTGTGGGTGTCCATGTGTGGGAAGTGGAGGAGGCAAACTAGGTTAGGAAACTGATAAAGATTGGGCCTTGAAGCAGGGCAGAAGGATGAAGAATTGATATGCAAAGATCATGGACTGGAAACAGCAGTGGAGGTGGTTACCAGCACCAGAGGAGGACTTCACCCACACAGAAATATATATGTAGGGCATTTCCTACACTGGGAATCTTGCAGGCAGCAGAGGCAATGGGAGCCCCTCGGGGAGAGGAGATGAGTGAGCTAGCAAACAACACGAGGAGGCCAGTGGGATGTGGGAGGAAGCCTGTGTAGGTCTGGGAGAGAAGTCATGGGAAACCTGAAGGCAAGAAACACTGGAACAGGGCACACACGGGACATGGCAGCCCTCAAGAGCCTGAGGTCATGTTCAGGACTCATTTTGGCCAGCAGTCTAGCTAATGCACCCAATGAGACTACAGTTTTGTAAGAGTTTGGAGAGTGGCGGGGGGAGGCGGGAGGGAGTATGTGAACATTTAATTAACACTGTATTGTACTGCAAGCACATGGGAGGTTAAATTGATGCTGTACAGGGAAACATAATATGAGTGTTTTCTAGTGTTTGAGTGCTTGGCTTACTAACCTCATTGATGTTCTAATGTGCTGCTGAGCATGTGAGAATGCGTGTGCATGCATATATATGGCTTAGGTTACGCCAGTGTACAAACTGGTATGTGCTTTTTCTGAAGAGGGAGGCAAGGCAAACTTCTTGAAGCAAATAAAATGTAAAAGCGCATGGGAATGCAATGTTTCATCTGAATTCCCCATGCCTTCATTTTCCACCTCCAAAATACAGATTTCTCTCTGAGCCTTAAATATATTTTTTTTCCTCCCAGTAGATTCTCAATTTACTTTCATATTTTTCTTATTCAGTGAATCAGAACCATTTGTATGACCACTTATTAAAAGACTTTTTTGGAATGCCATTTTCAAGCACTAGTAGGGCCCAAATGTAGTGATCAAAGACATTTTAATTATCTGTGGCTATCTAGCAATATTGAAGTGCTGCTGTACAGTGAACTCTCAAGATACTTGGTATTTTTCCTGAAATCCAATCTTTTCTATTATTAAAATTTCTTCAATCTCTAAAATATATATACATATAGGAAGTCATATTCTAAATCCTGATTGACAGATGGGTTTGAATATTTCCATCTTAAAATATCCCACACAACCGAGTGATAAAAGTAATCCTACATTTATTAATGCTGAATCTCCTGATTTTTAGAACAAAATGACTTGTGATTTCAAATGCTTGAACCTGGTGAATCTGGATTTTTTTGCATTCAAGTGATCAGTTTTACAGCTTGGCATTTGGTTGTTGTTGCCCTATTGAGCACATTTTGAAATTCAGTCTAATCACTGCAATTTGCACACATAGTTATGAACTCTCTCAACCAGTGCTCTAGAAAACTGGGTTATTTCACTAGAAAAATAAATTTAGAGTTCATTTTGCTGAAATTTATCATTATTATCCTCCACATGACAGTTATTACTGAACAGCAGCACTGAAGAGAGGCATAATGACATTTCTTATTAGCCCAATGGGGAGAACCGCTCTCTTGTTTCTTTCTGTATATGTACTCTTATGCATTCAAGAGCTTTTTGGTAAGATGTAAATTTGTCATTTCTCTAATTCAGTTCTTAGCTGAAGAATGATTCTGCTTTACAAACTCAAGATGTCCCAGGCTCTCCTTTTTCTTGACTTTTTCCTTTTCACTTTATTCTGTACACATGCTAAGCTCTGAACAAAACATGGTATTAGAGCATTGTTGGCTCGCCTCTGTCTCCCAAACAAAGCACAGAAACAAATTGCAGATGATCTTTTTCACGCTGCTGTTGACTTACTTCAATAGAAATATCTGCAGGTGTCTAGGAGCTTGGAGTTGTGTTTACATTGTACCTACAGTGTTCTCTTGCCAGAGTTGATGCAAAGAAACCTTTTGCTTTGATGTTATATTCCATTTCCTCTGTCGTAAGTTATCATTTGGATGTGATGGGCTTGTGTATGTGTGCATGCTGGCATAAATAAGCCATGTTTCTATTTAGGTTACTCTGGGGATAGCATCTCTTTGAGTGAAGACCTGGGCTCATTGGCTTTAAACAAGCCTTGCTCTTTGTCTTTCTGAATGTATTTGCAGTCTACAGAATTCATTTTTTCTGCTCTGGCAAATCAGATCCTTGATAAAAGCTTAATCTGCCCTTTGCATTAGAGAAACCACTGCAACCGCAAGTTCACTATATCTGTGTTATTTCATTTTATCCTCAGTCTAATTTGTTCTTTTTCATGCCTCAGAGGGCCAGACTATTCTTTCTACGCTCATACACTGGGTAAAAAAAAAAGAAGTCTGCTGTTACTCTAGGCACTTCAATGGCCACATTTAACATTTTGAACTACAATTTTCACTAACAAGATGTCAGAGACAGGTAATTTGCACAACACCTGAACTGTGTGCCAGCACAAGTGATTTCATTTTGTTCTGCTCTATTCCTTTTTCTACAAAAATATTGCTGACTGCCCCTGTTCTCAGGCGGTCCCTGGCAGTTGCTGCTGCTCCTTCCTACGTTGTTTGACAGACATGTAGCTGAGCATGACTGTCCCTTTGAGCTCTGAACCTCGGTAATTCACAACTCAGGACACTTGTCTGTGGCCACGCAGTACATATGTGGAAGAACAGGGCTTAGGCACTAGAAGCCTCTACAGAAGACGATGGAGAGATAGGAGAGATGGCCTTTGGGGCAGGATGGGGAGAGGAGGATGCTGAAGCAGAGGAGGCAGCAGAGTGGGTGGTGAAGGTGAGGGAAAAGAGCAATAGCAATCAAGTAATCTCCAGACAAGTTGGAAACTGAGATCTTCACAGTCTTCTGCACTACCTTGAGGAACAGAAACTGGTAGTCTGGAACAGAAGGTCTTTCTGCTATGTTTTTCCTTGAAGGCTACTCGATGCTCTACTAGGTGAGCCCAACTACTGATTTCCTCAGTTTTCTGTGGGGAAAAGAAGAAAAAGAGAGAATAAAAAGGATTCTCCTTTCCTTCAGGACTCTAATTAAGGCTGAAAATAGGAAATATATAAAGCTACAGGGAGGTATGCTTTACCACTCTATAACCAGTAAAAGACAGCTGCATACACTGTTCTATAAAAAGGTGGTAAAAACATCCTTCTATCAAAACATCCTTTCCCACGGGACTAAATGGGTGATCCTTGGGCTATGCTTTCTCTCCCACACCCCTGAAAATATTATTTTTCAGATTCTCAAACCCTCTCTCTCTCACAATGTGTCTATCAATGCCTAAAACTTTTATTGAAAATGATGGGCTGATTAAGTTTGGGGCTTACTAGTTATCATATTATTGCTAGACAGGCACTTCACCTGGTGAAATGACACTAGGTGCAGAGGGTTCATGGAGTGTGACAATGGTTATACATTCCTGTAGTTATTATGCATGTGTATCTATTCTTGTTTCTGTCTGTAGTTTTCCCCAAAACTATTGGGCATTTTGTTTTTAGATCTGTTTACATTTAGACAGTAAATCTACAGGAGAAATAATGCCAGCTGTACCTTTTTCCACGTTTACTATTTCCATCTGTCTTTCCCCCCAGTTGTCCACCAAACTTTCAGGAAAATCTAAGTGAATTTGATTCAGTCATTTTATGATTTATAAAAAAGTACAAAAATATTTTTATTTGACCTCAAAATGTCCAAAATTTAGCATCTCAAACTTACCATATGTCTCCTTCTCTGGAGATTTCCTTGCTATCTTAGGTTTGGAAAACATTTGGTTTTGTAATTTGATTCATAATCATTTCAGTAAGGTTCTGAATGATAATGTTGTTTAGGTTTTGTGGGTTTCTTGTTTGTTAGGTTTTTTTGGGGGGGTTGTTTGTTTCTTTGTTTGTTTATATATATTGTAGCAAGGAGAGAATTAATGAGAAGATACCATGGCAGATTATGGCACTTAGATAGGAACCACAGTGGCTTTCACCTATCATACTAAAATAACTTTTTATATATTCACCTCTTTTCTATAAAGAGAGTAACATATGGAACTTTACATATGCATAAGCATACACAGGTGGCTATTAGATGCCTCTACTTCATGGGTCTCAGCAATAGAGAAGCTAAGTATGCAAGGCCACATGGCTGTTTAGTTGCCTAGGAAAGCATCCTGTTACCAAAATTAAGAAAACTAGCAGAATGGAAGGTGAAGATTTTTCTGCTCCCAACCCTGACAAAGTCAGTCTTCCTAGGCCTGAGGGGATAATCAGTTGTCTCATTTTGTATGAGATCTGGTAATTATACTTCCATATGAAACCTGCTTTCCCAACCCAGGGTGTTCATCGGTTTGTTGCTGAAATAGCTAGCTTCTAAATAGCCCTGTAGTCCCAGCAAAATTAGTAGAGCCTGAGTTTGCTGTCAAACTCACAGAGGAGAAGAATGTTTCTCATGCTTGTACATTGCTGAAAATTTTCACCTGGGAATGGTTTTTTAACATAGTTTATGAAGACTTTTAAATGTAATTCTGAAGGTTTTCTAGGGGCAAAGCACATGCCACTGTATCACAGATGGGTAAACATAGTTATTGCCTTTGGGATACATCATATGTATTTTGAATACATTTTTAAATGAGGAATATTCCTATTTACTTTCTTCCAGCACTGCCGGGAGATGATGCCCATCTTGTGCTTGCAAAGCATGGCACTAGAACACTGTTTGGGGGATGCTCTCTTTTCCACAATTTCAGTTTGTTATTGGTGCCTTGTCACTGTGATATTTTCTAAATGCTGATCAACCAGTTTGTCTTTATCTGCACTGACAGCTACAGTAGTGATTAGGACTGGGGTAGCTAACTTGCTTGCTAATAATAATATTTAAAATGGCTGCAAGAAACATTAAAAATACCAATGAGAAAGAAAAGTGTGTTGAAGTTTTACTTTCTACTCATGCAGTTTTCAATCATAAATGTGGCTTTATTGCAGCCCTGAAAAAGGCCTGGAGGCTTGCCCATAGTGTTGCAGTGAGGACATAAATCTAGAGCATGTATTTGCACAAGGGTACTAATTTCACACAGGAAAAGCTACAGACAACTGCGAAGGCACAGAATTGCAGAAGGCAGTTACACAGGCACAACCAGTAACTATTTCTGCAGCAGATTAAATAGGCTATTACTGTAGGCTGTTGATAAGCCCTCAGAGGTGTTAGTCACCACAGACTCTAGTGGTCTCATGGGATACCTAGAACCAAACATGCCCAATCTGGTGATAAATTCAGTTAAAAGCTATTAAAAGGACAGAATCTTAATAACATCTCCTTTAACAAGAAGGATGCTAAAGCTATGAAGTGAAAGTAGCAGGTTTTGTTACAGTGAAAGAAGAGTCATAGTAATTCTGTGGAAAAACAAAACAAAACAAAACAAAAACAAAACACCAAACTGTTGTGGTGAAGGGAATGGGTTGATATATCCTTTCTGAAGATTGCAATCTTAAGGAGCCTTGACTTCCCTGCAGGCGTCTCAGTTATGTTGATTGTAGTCAGTGGGTGAAACTCAGTAAGCGAAAAGGTGTGGGAGAAAATAAGCAATTTGGAGGTTGCTTTTAACTGAAGCAATCTCCCAATCTAATTTATTAAACAAATCCACTACCAGAGGAGGTCTAGGGAAGGGAGTGAGAGTCTTCCCAATATCCAACAGGAACTGTGCTCTAGTAGCATTCCACTTTGCTGAGACCTAGTTATCTTCTGGGTCATCCTGCCCTTTTTTCACACTCTGGTTCCACAAGAGGGAGTTATAGCCAGTGAGGACCCAGTTCCTGCACTAGACAAGTGAGGACAGGTGGATGGGACACAAACCTTTGTAGACATGGCAGAAGCCGCTCATGAGATGTGGAGCTGCCATGAGAGTCTCTAGCTGTGCCAAGTAGCAATCCTTGAGTACCTATCCCATGCTTCAGGACCACCAAAGTGAAAGTACTCCTTTTCCAAAGGTACAGTACCCTTTGTGCAGTCCAGAGGAGGCAAAAGTGTGGAGCATGGGGGCCATAGGATTTTTGCTAGTTGGCTTTGGGGGGAGGATGGAGAAAAGGCACTGTACCTCCCAGTTACAACTGTAGCTGTAGCTACCAGTTAATTTGTTTGGGTCTCCTGGCTTGCAAACTTGGTCTAGGAATAACCTCTACATTCAGTTGTATTTACTTGGAAGAGATGCCTAGTCAATGCCTGTCCCAGGAAGCTGTGATGTAATTCCATGAGGCAGCGTTCACACTGCCATGCCTGTGGAAGAAAACAACTGAATCATACAGTTGAGTGCAAACCTACTGTTTAGTCCTCTAAACTGTCCACATCATCTTCCTCTATAAAAACACACATGCAAATATAAAAATGTACATATTTTTCTTACAATGTGGACACTTAATGAGACAGCTCCAAGGGGCATGATTAACATGAAATAATAATGTCTCTAGGGGATAGGGAAGCTCAGATTCAGCTTCTGCCTCAGTACTTCAGCACTTTAATTGCCTTGTGAAGGCCACAGTGCTACAATATCTGAACTTTGAATTACTCCATCTGATGGTCTGGGCTATCAAATATGCTAAAATCTATTTCCTTTGCTCATTTTTATCTGTAGGTACTACTTTTTAATTTGTGATTTGTCTTTAAGCATACTTGGTATAGGAATCTACCAGTCTCTGTGTGGAAGAAATAGTAGAACAATGTTTAGCCAGTAACTTTACCCTGCATTGCACTGATCACATTAGTGCTGCTCTTCCTTGTACCATGACTCCATTTTTTCTGAACTGTTGTTTTCCTGAGAAGACAGATAAGAATTTAAGGTAATTTTTCTTTTTTCTATAGCAAATAAAATAATTATTTTCTCTTTTTACTATGGACTTAAAAACATGGAGTGTCAGAAATTACCTGCAGAGTAGAAAGGGGTAATTCCAGCTGCCTATGATTTGTATCATGCAATTGATATTATCTTTATAGAGTCACATTTCTAGCAACCAAACTTTCAGCTATGAATTGTCTGATGTACTTTTCTCTCAATTTTTATTGCATTCACAGTCTAAAATTTGGCATGGCTTCCTTTATATATTCCCTTTTTTATAATACAAGTTTTCTGTTCTTAGGTCTTTATAAGGTTGTGGCAGATAAAACTCCATATGTCAGCATTGAAGAAATTACAAGAAAAGTCTCTATTGGACCAACCAGAATTGGCCATCCTTGTTTCTACAGCTCTGAGGATATAAAATTGGCAAACCTCACTATCAAAAATGGTGAGAAGATCACCTTCAACTCGGTGGAAGAGGTCAATGGAACAATGACTGTGAACTGTGGCGTGGTCAGAAATAACCAGTCTCATTCCTTTACTTTGCCCCTTTCACAAGAAGGAAAATTCTATGAATGTGAAGATGACCAGATATACACCCTAAAAGAGATTGCAGAATGGAAAATCTCTAAGTGCAGAAACCGGATTGTCAAACTTTCCAGTACTCTACATACGTGGGACTCCTCTAATCCACTTCCTGAGAATTTTGACGGCTGCTTGGTTCTCACGCCTGTGTATGAAGTGCAGGCAGTAATGAAATGTAAGTAGGAATCAAAGTCGATGTTCTGTTCATCTTGGTGTGGCAAAGTACCCTTAAATACACAAAATTTGCTTCAAATATGCAGGAAAGATTCAGTTAGGTCAAGAATTCCTGATCCATATTTGCCACTAATACTAGTTTCATGATGAAGAAAGATCAATAATATTGCCTTTTTTATCCCTCTATCAGCTGTTAATTCAGATGGTTATCTTGCATTTCTTTTTGTTGCCATTTTATTGATTACTACAATTAAATCATCATTACAAATAAATTGTATCGTAATGAAAAAGTAGAGCTTTGATATTCTGTTCAGTTCTCAGATTCTCTTTGTGTCTCAGACTTTGGCCGTGGAGAAGCCACTTGATCATTTATGGCTAAGGCTAGGAGGTAGAAAAAGAATACATGTTCTAACGCACTCAACTACCATCTATTTTTCGGAATGTAGGTGCTGCAGAAAGGAAATCCATATTATTTTACTCTGTTGCAGAAACAAATATCAATAGACTATAAACAGAAAAGACTCATGGACAGTTGCTGAAACCTGTAGGTTTGAGGAAACAGTAAGATATTAGAAAACCAATATCTTTAAAAGCTGTAATTTGTGTTATGAGTTTTTATTACAAATAAAATTCAATTATTTTGTCCATGGCACATTGTCGCTGTTCTAGTTGTTCCACCAAAACGTTGAAACTGCTGAGTTCTGTTCTTACCAATGTCTTTATCTATGCCTTACTTTAAACCTGTTAGTGAAATTAGTAATGGAAATAAAATTAGGTGTGCAAGGGTATACGCACAATGAAATTCTCCTCAGTTATGGTGACTTGAATAGCTGAGCTGCAGTAATGACCCATGTGTGTGTTCATGGCATACCCTCTGTGAACGGAGATACCTACTTAAAAAAAAAAATCAGCTTAAGCTAAAATAGTTGACCTTGCTTGAGGCAGTAGATGGGAACTTGCTGCAATTCTACTTGTTGGTGCACCCATCCTGTTAGAGTTTGCAGGATAGGGGCATAACTTTTGGGAAGATTTTGCTGTTTGTTGTGTTTACTAGAAGCAAACCAGCAAGCTCCATAGAAAGAAAATCCTAACAGAAATGTCTTGTTCATGAGGACATTAAGCAGGAAATCTTTTTCCAGTTGAGCTTTCTCTGATGAATGATGTAAGTAAATGAATAAAAGAGAAAGAGATAAAAGTGGGCAGAAGCTGTTAGCGTAACATATTATAGTTGTTAAATGCTTATCACAAAACATTCAGCTGTGCTTGCTATGTGATTTAATGTGTGAGCTTGGAAAATATATCTTAATGAGATAAAATACTTTGTTTTTTTACAACTTGAGCTAGATTTAGTAATGTAGCCCACCTTCTGAAGCTGAATTCACTTAGGTGTATTCCTATAAACACTTAGATCTCTGTGCAGAATCAATAAGAGTTTAACTTTTCTAAAAACCTTTCTGAAGATTCAGAAATGTTTGGTATTCACTTGTCTTCCAATCAGATATTCCAGTGACAGTTGTAGTTGTTGATTTCATTTCATTCCCATTTATTTGTCATAGTGTGCTCAACATTTAAGAAGCATTAAATATGTCCTAAATAACTATTTAATACAAACTTGAAAAGTAGGTTTCATGGTACATGATTAACTACATTCTTATGGACCATGAAAAATGGATTTTCACCATTTTTATAAGAACTATAAATAGATGAGACAAAGTATGAGAAATACTATCCACAATTCAATAAAAAAGATTCCTGGTAAGAGGGATAGCAGATCACAGGCTGTAAGCAGGAATCCTCTATACTTTTCATTCTTAATAATGAACAAATTATGTGTGTGGAACTTCTCCAAATGTTCATAGAAAATTTTATTTTCACTAGTCATTCCTCCTTCATTGTCTTTCCCTTGTGATGCTTAGGATATTTATCACCTGAAGTCGTCAATGTGATAAAAGCAGGGTTGGAATAAACAGATCCTGAATCAGTGTCATAAAACTCTGTCATGTAAAATACAACTGATATTGACTATTAAGCATAAAATATTTGTTTGTCCTGCTACAAGGAAGTGTGAATCCAGGATATACTACCTTCGTGTGCAGGTCTATGCAGAATAAGTCTTATTGAAAGGAGTCATTAAATATTATTTGCTTGTTAAATTTTACTGCCCTGGTCAGCGATCTGTGGTGTCACTGATCTGGAGCCAAGTTCTTAAATAAGTCTTAACTGCATAGTCAGCTTTGTGCTTGGAAGTTTTGCATCCAAAATTTTGCAAATTCAGTTGTGATAAAAGAGTTGTTGCTCCCTGTCAGACTGTTAAGTGCAATGGCTCGGTTCTGATAGTGAATAAAACCAGATGCCACAGAAAAAGGTGCAAGAGTTCCACAGAGAACCATTACAGCAGAAATGTCTTCCTTCATCAGCAATAAGCTTAGACTGTGTTATACAACAGTTTTGCTTTTTTTTAAAAAAAAAGATTATTATTTTCCAATAATTCTAGATGTTTTCTTTATTCTTATAAATATCAAAATATCTTATTTATCCCAGACTAGCTACAGCAAGAACATGTGTTAATGGGTTAAAATGCTATTTATTTATTAAAAATGTTCCCCCACCCATTTCTTTGGAGAAACCATAAGTTACTATGAAATAAAAAAAAAAAAACAAATCAAACAACCAGAAATACATCTTGTACTCAAGAGTGTTTGATAAGTTACACAGCTGACTGAACTTGGAGATGCTGTGGAAAAGATAGTAAACTAGATTTTTTTTCCCTTTCCTTTTTCTTGATCTTTTGTCACTTGCACACCTTATTCTCATCTCCTCCTGTTTGTCTTGTCCTTTGTGAAGTTTCTTGCATATCAGGTAGCCGTATATCTCAGATTATAACAGTTTGACTTTAACTGGCCCTATTAATTGTTCATGTTAACATACACATGTGCATGCCTCGGGGAATGTACTTTTATTATCTGGCCAACACCATATTTTACTCCAATGTCAGTTTGAAAACAAAAATCAATGTATTTCTTTTTCTTTTCAGTTCGAAAGGACATAGTTCGTATCCTCTCAGATCTAGATGTCGAGGTCAAGGATATAACAGACTGTTATGATATTAACTCTTTCCTTCAGCCACTGTCTTTAGAAGATGTATTTGAGAGAACAAGCAAGGAATTTCCTATGGTGGCTGAGATAATGGAAAGGCCTCCAGGAAGCCAAAAACCTTACAACTTTTTGTATACAGGGAAAGAGATTGTAATCTACAAAAAGTTCCAGGCAGCAAGAGTCCTGGCCTCTGAGATCAGAAGCGATTTTCCTAAAAGACATTTTTTAATCCCTATGAGCTACAAAGGAAAGTTCAAGAGAAGACCTCGGGAGTTTCCAACTGCCTATGACTTGGAGATAGCAAGAAGTGAAAAGGAACAGCTTCACGTTGTAGCAACTAAAGCTTTTGATTCCCCCCATAAAGAGCTTTTTTCTGTTTCAGTTGGAGATCAATTTCTAGTTCAGCAAAGCCAGACTAGTGAAGTTCTGTATGAGGGAAGAAAAAAACTTGTAGACGTTTTAGCTTGTGAACAAATACTAAGTGATACTTATAAGAAAGTGCTCATCCCTATGTACATGGAAGGAGGCTTTGTGGAAGTGATTCATGACAAGAAACAGTACCAGCTTTCTGAGATTTGCAAAGAGTTTTGTTTGCCTTTTAATGTCAAAGTGTCTGTGAGGGACCTTTCCATTGAAGAAGATGTCTTGGCTGCCGTGCCTGGTCTGAGGTTTGAAGAAGAAATCACAGACTTTTATTTGCTGATCAGTAGTGCCAACAGCCCAGTGGAAAGCTGGGAGATTCCTGTATATCGCTTAAACATGACGGTCCATTTGCTTAGCAAAGATGTCCACACAGTTGTACCACCTGTGACTAAGACAACAGTGGAAGAGATCAGTGAAGAGCAATATTATATGGTGCGAAGATATGAAAACCAAACCCTTCATCCACCACCCAGGCCTCCCAAAAAGCCAACAACACTTCCACCAAAACCTACTTTTGCAGTACCTAAGCAAGCTGTGTCTGATATACTACAGGCTCCACAGGTAAGGTATCACACCTTGTCTTTGAATCTCTTACAATCATACGTCATGTTCTGTTGGTTTACAGCCTCTATTTCACTGGTGTATCCTTATGGCGTGTACACAGATGGGTCTCAGTTCCCTGTAATAGGCAAATTAGTCATTATAGACAACAATGGCTAAAATCTCTAGTGTGTTAATTGATCCATGAAAAACAACAGAACCATGCCAACTCACAGCAGAAAGCTTGGCCAAATAGTTTTGTGTGGGTAATCCTTGACTGCTCCAATGCAAAGGTGAAGGGAGACACTTGAAGTGGCTGTATTTGAATCTTTATTAAGGGGAAGCATACGTTTTCATGATGTAAAGATAATTTTGCTCAGCTGGAAAGGACAGAATTAAATTCACAGAAAGAGTGGTTATACAGATATTTTGACTGCATGGTTTTGCATTTACCCTAGTGGCAAATAGATTTGGAATAAAAAGGGCAGCTGTTTTAGAATATCATTTGAGTTTAAGAAAGAAGTGTTCCTTCTAGGACCATTTTCTTTGTGATTAACCTAAGGTAATGCATTTGTTCATTTATTTTTGTGGTGGGTCTGACTGAGATGGAGTTAATTTTCTCCACAGCAGCCTGTAACATACTGTGTTTTGGATTTGTGACTAAAACAGAGTGTAGTCACAAATCCCTCAAAACACACCAGTGTTTTGGCTATCGCACAACAGTGCATTCACAGTGTCAAGGCCCTCTCTTTTTCCCAGGCTTCCCCCTGCTCCCAGCAAATAGGCTGGGGGTGGGCAAGAGGTTTGGAGGGGACACAGCTGGATTAGCTGACCCCCAGCTGACCAAAGGGGTATTCCACAACATATAGTGCCATGCTCAGCAATAAAAACTGAGAGGGTGGTTGGTCTGGGAAGGTAGCCATAGCTCAGAGACTTCATGGACATTAGTCTGCTTGTGAGAGGTGTGAGTGACTGTCTTTCAATCACCTGGGCTTTGTTCCTCTTTCTTTCACTTACTAAACTGTCTTTATTTCAACCCATGAGCTTTCTTGGTTTTGCTCTTACTATTCCCTCTCCTGATGAAGTCATCATCCTGATATCATGGAGCGGAGTGAGCAAGTACCTGGCTGGGTTGCTTAGCTGCTGGCTGTGGTCAACCCACAACAATTTTCTTGCATATATTGAAAGAGTCAAAGAAAGGCACCTTGAAGGACTTTAATGAGAGAGACTGTGCAGTAGATATTTAACTTAGGTTGCAGTTGCTCTCATGTGCAAATACAAGTTCCCTACAGGAGAAGAAGGAGAAACACTGGAAATACTTTCAGGTCTATGCATTGTGATTATGCTGCATTTTAAGTGCAAGGTAATTCATGGAATTATATTTTGGGGTGTTCGAAGAAAGTTATTTTTTGTGTTGCTATCAAATTGAAGTCCAGTTGTAGCCACCCTGAAAGGGGAGCCTTGGTAAGTACCTCTCCTGGTCTGCTGAGGGTGTTCCTCTCCTCAGTGCCAATTCCAAGACTACATGCAGGTCTACAGCTCCAGATAGGTCCTGGGAGATGGTTACAACAGGCCACAGGAGAAGTGTTATTCTGTGATTCTGTGTGAACGGGTAAGGCAGGTCCCTCACTTAAGGGAAATACAGCAAAAAGCTGTGCCATTTTCTTTTTTCTTTATTTGTACCATGGAGACATATTTTCTGCTAATTTGTACAGTATACATTGTGGTAGCTTAAATAAGCCATCCTGTTAGGTTAGGGAGGATACATGAGAAACTGGTCCCTGGAGCTAACAGGCAAGCCATCAGCCTGATATTGGGCTGGGCTACAGAACTGGGAAAGAATTCCCTAAAGTTGTGTTTCTGGTAGACCTGTACCCTTGTTGGGAGGACTCAGACCTCCTGCAGTACTGATGTGTGGAGAACAACTGGTAGATGTTGAGTCTAGACTAGACTCATGCTGAAGATAATTTCCTGAAGTGAGGAGAGAGCAATAAATGCAGGAGAGGTATGAGCTGAGGTTCCTTTGCACATTCATGACTGAGAGCAACCTTAGACTGCAGCTGTCCAGAGAAAGCAACACATTTAAGCAGACTGTTCAAAGGGACACTTTTTGTCACATGCTTGTTATAAATAAATAATAAACTGCAGTCAGAATGCATAGAGTTATACAGTTCTGTAAATCTCCTTCCCTGGAAAGGTGAAACAAGTAGAGGTAACTTATTCATGAGATTAAACATATTGAGCTGTAACATAACAGTTTAAAGTTGCCCAGAATGCATTATCTCCTCTGTCCCAAGCACCATGAATATTTTGAGAGGATGTGGATGGCAGCAGATAGGCTCTGCCTCGGCCTCTCTGTCGGCAGTGGCACAGGGGAGACTGCATCTTCTTCTATACGTATCAGGGATGTCTGAGGGTTCAGAAAGTTGGAGATTGTGCCAAACTGATAAATGGCTCTATTTGCATATTTTGTGACTATGCATAGACTTATTTGCATAAATAACAGATGAATGTCCTAATGAGACAAAGTCAAGCCTGATGAGGTGGCAGCCTGGAATAAGCTTTAGTGCTGCATGAATTGCCATGCTCCTCCTGCAGGCAGCTCCCTGCCTGGTGCTCAGGGAGCACTGAATGCTTGCTGGAGGATGGTGAATGGCTTCCTTGCCCACCAGTGGGGAAGCTCTGCTTGGCTTGGTGCTTCAGGATTAAATGCTGCTGCTGCATGAGTCCACAGAGGACTAAGATTCATCTGTTTTATGCCAATACCTGAGGATGCTCTGCAAGTGTGGGTCACCTCTAGCTACGGCTTGTGCTTTGATCACCTCTTAGATCACAGCAAGGCTGTGAGGGCAGAGAGACTCCAGCTGTCTCTGCCTGCTGTTCCCTGACCTTGGTGAGGGAACATTAAGGCCAGGAGCAGAACTATATAGTGTATTTTTCATTGTACTTTGGTCATGTTAGTCACTGTAGCAACCAGTATGGACTGGAACCTCAGATGAGTGCAAGAACTGCCTCTGCTTGTGTGCAAGGTGCAATGCTGCAGAGACATGGATGTTTGCACAGTTCAGCAAAGTCCTGAGACAACAGATGAATTCTCAAACATAATATAGCTGCATTAACTAAGCACTCTTCCCAGTCCCTTCACAGGGCTAATTAAGTTGGCTTGGCTTCTGCTGACACAGCTTTCACTTTCAGAGCCTGGGAATCATTCCTCTCCCCTCCATAGTACAGTGCAGACTTTCCCTTTCTCTCTCATCTGATCATTTTGTTTAGGTAAGAAACATCCAAACCACGTATGTTTGCAGTTTTCCATTATTTGTTAATTGAATAAATAAATACAATCCCCAATAAAAATATATGCAAACTAAGCAAATGAAACAAAATAGCATGTATCAAATGATAAAATTAATCTGATATTTCAGATATTAGATATCTAACATCAATATCAAATAGGAGACATCTAATCTACTAACCAATATCACCTCTACCCACAAGCACCTCAAACTGAGGACAGTGATCACAAAACAATGATTGTACCCTTTGTCTAATGGTAACACATAGGACACAAGCAATCATTCACAAGAAATCCACATTTTCCTCACTGGAATAATTGGAATAAAGTCCTCGGGGGGCTCTAACTGCCATGTTGAATTAAATAGTTTAAGCCATTCAGTTTCTGATTTGTGAGCTTAACTAGAAAATGAGTGCCCTAATAAAACCCTAAAAGTTAATGCTACTGACTTGAGAATGGAGCACTTCACTCTCTTGTCAAGTTGTTCCTGGAGAGAAGTTCCCATGGGAGGAACCACTCAGGACCTCACTTGCTCAAAATTAAAATTATTTTAAAGAGAAAAAAACAGATGTGCCTGTTCTTTCCACAGTTAGAACTGCCATAGTGAATATACCAAACCACATTTTCACTTAATAACTCCCAAGTAAGATTTCAGATGGGACCCCAAACAAAAGACGCCTGAAAATTGTTTCCTAAAATTTCCTTAGGCTTTTTACCTGCTACCTTCTCTTTCTTCAAGGGGATTCAAGCAGCAAAAGTTTTCTAGCTTTCTTTTTGCCTATCAGTTCAAGCAGTAAATATCCTACAGATTTAAGAAGGTGTTAATGTATGTCCCTCAATGGCTTTGTTTTGAATTCAAACAATCGAAGAAGAGCCCACTCCAAATATTGCTAAGTGCATGTTAATACTAGAGGAACTGTAATCAAGGCATGGAAGGCCACAGCTTAGTCTGGATGCTCCTAATACCCTGGGGGCCCTAAGTGAGCTGCTTAAGGAATTTTAAAAGGCAGGTTTTGGCTCCTGATAAACATTACGAGAGATTAGCATTGTCCAATGCTATTTTCAGTAGTCTACGTAGGCATGTATCTAGCCTGAGCAACAGAAGAATCTGTAAAATACTCACCAGCTTCAAGTTAGGATTGCTACTAAACGCCTTTGTGAATGTGGAACTGCAAAAGTCAGTCACAGGCAGTAAACTGCTCAGCTCTGGCAAGAAAGTTGAGAGAATTCCAGCCAGGGAAACTGGAATTTAATAAAATAGTAAGCATCAGGGCATGATAGTTAATCATCATTCTGTGCTAAGGTCCATTATCCTTCAAAAAGTCATTTCAGTGTTATGATATCAGGAACTTTCTTGCTTTCTTGCTTTTTATTTCAAAATTAAAATGAAAGAAAAATTATCACTTCCATCTGGCTTTGCAGTTCTACAAACTGAACTATCAAAATCTTCTATTAACATATTTATCGCATCTGTCTTCACAGCAAAATGAAGACTTATCTGAAATTAAATTGATAAGACATAAGCTGCATATTTCAGCAAATGAGTTTTCCTGCAGCGCCTCCTTTCCTTCCTCCCAACTATTTCTTTTCTGCTTCCAGAGCAATTTTCCTGTTTTTAAGGCCTTTATAGAATAGATTTAACACAAATATTTTTGCTGTGTAGCAAGAAACTAACCTTCCTAAATAAATACGTATTAGAAAATGCATGCAGGACACCTGGGAAGGAATAGGTAAGAACAGAGTTTAGAAATTAATAATCTTTTGGCACTGGAAATGAGGGAGGAAAGTGTGCTTCATTAGCAGATGCAGAAATGTGCATATGCAAATGTAAGAAAGAGGGTTCCTCTGACATACGCTGCACTGTGGCTGCTGAATCTGCAGCTGTGCTTCCTCTTCCTCTCTGTGAAAAATACATGGATCGGTTAGATCAGGTCCAGAGGAAGGCCACAAAAATTGCCAGAGGGCTGTAACACCTCTCCTGTGAGGAAAGGCTGAGAGAGTTGGGGTTGTTCATCCTGGAGAAGAGAAGGCTCTGGGAAGATCTTACTGTAGTCTTTTAACACTTAAAGGGGGCTTTAAGGAAGATGGGAAAAGACTTTTTACCAGGCCCTGTAGTGATAGGACAAGGGGCAACAGTTTAAAACTGAAAAAGGGTAGATTTAGACTGGATATAAGCTATAAGCTGTAGGTGCTGACAAGTATCAAGCTATTTAATTATCTTGTAGTTGGACAGACTGTGCTGAAGGACTTTGTACTGGTGCTCTGTTACAGAGATCCTTATAGCTATGTCCATATGTGGGGGCCCATGACCATGTTCTGGGAACCCTCTATGCACCCTGCTACCACGCTAGACTGAAGCCTGCATGGGTACCATCCTACCTCACGTCCTGGGTTTTTCTGCAAAGGAAACCAAGCAATGCTGGCTGGAGGAGCACTCTAAGCTGGATGAGATTCTGCATGAACCAACAGGAAGGAGTTAGAGGGGCAGGAAACCCTAAAGCCCCAGCTAATAAAGGCCTGGAGTTTTCCTGATATTCTTGGTATGGAGAGCTGCCATTAAGACCTCTTTCTCTTTTAAACAACAATAAAGACTTAAAATTTCCACAGAGAAGCACCAAGTCTGTAATAGGCACTTACTCTGGATTGATGTTACTCTCAAAACTAAAATACAGTGGGGAAGAGAGCAATGTGCCTGTCAGAAGGACAGGCAGTAGATAATTGCCTGAAAAACTAGCAGGGCAATCTGAGGTGTAAGTCTCGTTGCAGAAAGCCATTACTGCTACAGGAAATGCTGATATAGTACATGAAATTATGGAAGGTACAGATGAACATTTGGATTTGCTGAATGATGAAAATGCCAACTGGTTAAAATCAAATTGCTTAATTTGGAGCTAAAAATAAATTACTTGGAGAACAAAGAGAAATGAAATATCAAAATAAAAAAGGTGCCCAGAAGAAATAAAAAATTGGATCACATAAAAATATGAAGCCCTTGATAAGAAGAAGAAAAATGCTCTACACAGTGTTTGAGCCAAAAACCATTGATGTCAGTAAGTGAAGAACTGTCTGGCACATTTTTTTCTCTCTTGTAGAAAGTACATAACAAAACACATAACATAAAAAAATCACATAATTATGTGTAATTATGAAGCAGAACAAGAAAGTAAAAAAATAAATCCAAAATTCTAGGAAGCACTGCAGCAGAATAACTCTCAAAAAATATAATGTGGGGGGATCTGAAATGGATTTTTTTCATTTAGGCTTTCAAGCAGCCTGACTTCCCACAAGGCTGTTCTCCAGGCTGCACTCTGTAGTTTGCCCTTCTCCTCATAACAAGAAGGTTATAAAATTAAGTTCATGGGTAGCTGGTTATTGAAGTGCTACTTATTGCTGCCTGTATTTCAGTCTGTTTGGAACTCACCAAAGATTTTTCCCGTCTAAACTGGCCAGAGAAAAGCTATACCACAATGAATTTCCAGCTCCTTCGATGACCACTGGGGCTGCTCCTGAGGCTCCAGCAGAGCCAGCTGCTGGAACTCCAGGCAGCTGCCAGGCTGACTCCATCCCTGCTTGTCTACCTTTAGGGACTTTTTTGTGGGCTCTGAACACCAACTGGCATGAGGTGGCTGATGTCTCTGCTAGTAACCCTTTCAGCTTCCTTATTTGTGGGGCTGCTAGCAAACTGCATACTGGGAGTGGGCCTTGGGGTGCTTTAACCCCCAGATCATGCCTGGGTACTGTTTGAGAAACTGCTAGTTGGCACAGGTTGAAATTGAGACCAGGGCTGTTTACAGGCACCGTATAATCAACTACTGTTAGTGTAGCCTTTGCCAAAAAAGACAAAAAAGAAAAGAAGGATGCTCATCAGAGTCAGTAAAGTGTGGTATGTAGTCAATGTAAAAGATATTTCCCATTTACGTGATGACTTCCTTCATGAAATTCAAGCTTTGGCAGCAGGGTCTGATCCCAAAGGACCTGTAGGAACAACTCCCATTTTCCAGAAAGTTCTTGCAGTGAGGAATTGAGTGATTATCAGGAAACGGGGAGTACTGTGGAGAGACTCATCAAATCCATTAAAACTAATCTGAGTCCTGGGCTTTCCCTCTCTTTTTTGAATGTGTTAGTCCATAGACATGAAAGAAAAAAAAAGTATGGTGATAATGAAATGAATAGTGAGGTTTATAAATTATTATATGGGGCAACTTTTAAGGGTTGAAAACCAATGTATTTAATATCTGAACTGAGAAAAAGATTTTCCCTTCTTTATGGATAGAGGTGTATAATTTACATTGAACTTTGTCAGAGTATTTAACAGCATTATGTTCTTGTTCTACTTCAGGACATGAAGCAATTATACTGGTAAATATTTTTAATGGCAATATGTTGTAATGCTGTGGTTCAGATTTTCCTCCCAGGTTTTGTTGTTGTTGTTGTTTTTGTTGGGTTTTTTTAATAGGAAGTAAAAAGGGATTTGAGGAGGCACAGAGTATCCTGTTCTGTTGTGATTCCCCTGGTGCCACTGAAAAATCAAGAGCAATGATCCCAGGCTTGCAATGAGTGCAAGAAGTGGCTTGTATCAATGGTCCATCCACCTGAATGAGTGTGATGGAGTCTTAGTAGAGTATAACTTAATAAGAGTCACTGGAGAAAAAAAAAGAAAAGAAAGAAGCCTCTTTGGTAGTTTGTGGCATGCCATGCACCACCCTGATGGGCAACACAGTACTCTGATGACCACTTAGACTCTAGATTAGCTAGACCTGAAATCTGATTAATACAACAGTATAAAGCTATTCCCAAAGCTTCATTTGCTTTTAGATTTTAAATTTAAATACTTTGAAAAAGTAAATAATATTTTATGTGTGAAATGAAGAAACTGTATCTGGAAGCTACTTTTACTGATCCATCTGTTTTGCATAAGTGGTATATGCATATTCTGCAGTATTAATGACAAAAAGAGCAGATGAGTTTGTTTGTGAATTGCTCTCGTTTGAGGGCAGATGGGCCAAGCAACTGAACAGCAGCTCTACAAGAAAATTCTGTCCATGCGAGGAGTGGGCTTTGTAGGAGTTCAGTAGGTCTGGTTTATGTTCCTACTTCTGTCACATGCTGCTTTGGTGACACCAGACAAATCACATAAATATCATTGCCTCAAGATACATGAAGAAGCTGCAGTGTGTGAAGTGAGAGTGTGGGTTTACAGCTCATTAGTTACTTTATATGGATGTTTAAATCTCAGGTAAATGCAAGGTACATTGCCTCACTTTCAGTAAGGGTCAGAGCTACTTCACATTTACTCTGAAGTAATAACCACACAGACAGTTGCCATGGAGTAGCTAATGAGGTGTAAATCCACGCTCATTTGCTTGGTGGCAACTTGTTCATGTAGCTGTCTCTTCTGTCTATGAAATGGGACACAATGCTTCATTTTCCCATCTTGGATATTTATAGAGGCAAGAATTACTTTTGCACGTACGCAGCATTTTGTGCGTTGGCTACCATAATAGGAATAGCAGTAATAATATCAAAGTAATAAAAACAATTAAATTCCTGGACACTAGTATGTTTTAATCTTGCTTAAAAGTTTTCAACTGAATATTAATTTACAGAAGAGGTGCAAAAAGCAGGTGACTCTTGGCAAGGACGGCTAGATTCTGAATCCTAGATATTTGAAAGAGGAAGAAAGAAGAAAAAGGAGAGGTGTGAACTTGTCCCATTTAGCATTGCGAGGTGTTAACCTTGAGGCTCACTAACACCTTTGTAAACTTGGTCGTTTGCTAGCCACTTCATAGTTTATTCTTATAGCAGACATTGGCCTTTGTGCCTTCTGCAACTGCTGTGGCATATCCAGTGTCTTAAGCCTTGTCTTCACCTGGTGGCTCACAGGAGGCAGCAGTTAGTTTCAAGACATGAAGGATTATGGATGGAAATTTAGATGCTTCTCAGAATGCCTCCATAAATTTCCTCAGCTTGTGGACTTTAACAGAGGATAACATTAAACTAAAAGTTGGATGATAAAGTTTATTTTATACAAGCAGGTAAGGTGTCAGCAAGGGAAGAAAACAAGGAAAGAGACTGGCACACTATGGATTATATATACATTTATATTGATAGATCATATTTGGATAAAAAGTAGTGGGACGCAACTGACGATGTATAAATGAATGCTGGACTTAAAGGCCATTTTTCAAAGTCAACCCTAGCACACAGCTTTTACAGACAAATAATTTATACTACTTGCAGTGATGGAGCAGCACCACCATTTGGATTGGAAGAGCAGATTAAGGAGGTAGGCTAGGAAGATGAAATTGAGAACTAGTGAAACAGACAAATGGGATATCCAGTTATCTTCTATCAAGCTGTGAAATGAGATGGGAAAACAGAATTGCATTTTTGTTATAAAAAGGCTTTTTTGAGGGGGGGTATTTTTCTTTCTAAATATGTTCTTTTCCCCTTGTGAATATCCTAATTCATAACTATCCTACCCTCATTGCCTCTCACATAAAAATGAAAAGTAGTGTACTGTAGAAAAAATCTGCTCCGCTTGAACCATATACAATGACTTTAAAATATATACACACATACATACACAGTAAGTAACATGAAATATCTGCTGTTTATGTGCTGTTTTGCACCTCAGTGAACAGAGACAGACCACAGAGGTCTTGGTTTGCCTCCTACTTATGCTCCATACCATCAACATCTGGTAATGTGGATACTCAGGATACAAACCTCCTACACCACTGATATTCACTCTCTGTTCTCATGGTTCAAGTAATAAGAATTTGAGTGCAAAAATATGGAAGCTAGGAGGAAAACAGAAACTAAAAGTCCTTAAACAGCAGGCTTAGATTTTGCACGAGTCTTTTAATGAGTTTGCATCTTCAGAAAACAGATAAAATCCTCTCAAGAAATATTGAAACCACTTCTGCCCCATATGAACATCTGAATGTAAGAGAACTCCCTCTACCCTCCAAAATGGAAAATAAACCTTCTTATGAATGTTATGAGTTATTGAATAATAATATGCCGGTGGTCTGATGCGACTATTGTTGAACCTAAATGAAAAACCCTATTAATCATGGATTTGACAGCTCATTCAGTTATAATAATGTTCCCTGTCAATCCAAGCTCTCATTATAATTGGATCTTACTTAGAAAGGAAGATGCTCTATTGACTGCTCAGATGGAGGAAAATACAGGTTTGAAAATGAAAATATCAGTTGGTATTCTGTTTCCAGGGAGCCTACTTATGCATGTACAAGTTGAATAACACTTTAATCCTTGCTGTGTGTCACATTTGGACGTTGCTATAATAAGATTCTCTCAGTGACTAGACACCAGCTCTAGAGTCATGACAGTAAAAGTGAAAACAGGAAGAGTAAATGAAACTTTTTCTTGGGAATGCAGGTCTCTCACCACTAGACCTAGCTGCAAAGAATTAACTAAAATAGATGGCTTGCCTACATAAGGAATTGTGACAGACTGTGAATTTACAGTTAATTTGGTTTTCTGCATGTCCTTTTTTCTGGTCACTAGGTATGCAGAAAGTATTAGATATTTCACATGGCATTAGGAGAGGATTAAGTTACTCCAAACCAAGGCAATTCAGTGTGCTATAGGAGTGTCTATAAAAAGAGTTAGTGGCAAGGAACCGTAAACTCACACCCTAACTTACTGTACACTATCTTTATGAACAAGGCTGGAGACAGGACAAACAGCTGAGAAGGTTATAAAGGCAGATGAATATTCAGGCTGAGACTGGAAGCACTTGGAAAAGCATCTCAAAAGATGCCATGTAGAAGAGACTCTGTGGGCAAAACCTGTACATTGCATATTGGAGGCCCCGATTCCATGGATGTAGCAGAGCGAGGTGTATTTCCGTGCAGTTTGCAGCTCATTAAGGACACTGAAGCCACAGGATAAGTATAACTTAGACTCACCTTAAAAAATAAAGTTTGCGTGGAAAGCACTTTTCTAGGGCATCTGAAATGATAATTCCTAGAAAGTGTTCTTTATCACTGATAAACCAATGTGGTTACAATAATTGGGACCTTAAAGTAGCTTTCTGATTAGTAGCATAATACCAGCAAATATGGAGGCACCAAATTGTTTTCACTGCATTGCAGGACAAGTAGCAAATAATCTGATAACATCAGGCTAATGTACAGCTCAGAAAATGGTTATAAACTAGGAAAGAAATCTGTCATTTATAGATATGAATAATAAGCAACCCCCTAATTTTTGATGCAGCTTATTTTGAGGAAAACAGAAGTTGGAAAAAATCACCAGTCTGCTCTGACAGAAAATAAAGAGGCAAAGTAGCTGGTGGGAAGTTACTGCAGCTGGTGTAAAGGGTATGGCAAGTCTTTTTGCAGCTCCCATTTTGGGCATGCATGTGCCTGATTAACAAATGAACAAGCAAAGTTATGTCACCTTCAAGCAGCCCACAACCCTACTTCAAAATGCACAGTCTAGGGCCACCAATATGCTGGGATATCAGAGCCATTTGAGCACGTGTAGTAGTGGCAGTGAACATTTTCTTATTATGTCCCAAGAGCTTTCTATTCATTATATGACCTACTGATCCAGTTGGGCTAGAAGGCAAGTAGTCCTGACTGCAACAAAGCCAATCTTCCTCAATATACATGTAGAGAAAGGTCTTCCTAGGAAACCAGATGAGGAGAAGAAGCAGAATTCTGATGCAGGATGAGAATGATTTTGTGAAAAAATAAGCATTCAGTAATGCCATTAACATCTAGTAGCCTTTGGGTATGAAAAATAAATCATTAAATTATTTCAATTATTTATTTCTCAGTTTTCACCCCAAACCTAGCCAAAATTTAGGAATATCTGGTATTTTGTTAATTAATATGCCATTCTTAGAGCTTCATGTGCAGCAATAAATGAGATATCTATTTTTCAGAGTACATATGAAGTGTGTCTGTAAGGCTTGTGTAAGTTTAATCTAATGGAATTCATTGGATGAGTGTAAGGGCTTACTGTTTGTGTACTTGATCCTAAGGCAGATATACACACTGGGAAGGAGAAAGTAAGCAATCTTTTTCTCCCTCAGTGGCTACAACCCATACCAGGATTTAGTAGCCATACTGAGACAATATGCTTTCTTCTGTTATCTGTCTTCAATCATTGCAGCTCAGCACTATCTTTTACTTTGCTTTGCACCAAGCAGAGACAACTTTGTCTTCATAAGATTGCAGTTCCTGAGAGAAATAAGGGCAAGGCTAAGACTAAAAGTGCTGCGCATGTGAACAGGAATAAAACTCCAAGAGAAAGTCGAAAGTGCTTGGTTTGGTTTTGTAATTTTTTAAGTTTTATGCATGGGTAGCTGACTGATTTCTCTTCTCTGAATGAATAAAAATCAAGATTTGTTTCGAGTGAAGAGTTGATATCAAAGGGGTTTATTGTATAGATAGAGTGCAAAGATCATCCAGTCATAGACCAGAAGTTGTCATATGCCTCTACAACTACTCATGTAGTATAAATTTATGGAGGTTATGCAATGGTTTGTAAAGTGCTTATTAGCATAAAAAAGCCCATAGAATTTGCCATGGAGCTATGCAATTCATATGGTATAATATTATTTCAAACAATACTTTTCACATTATATAACTTGATCAGCAGCTGTTGAATCCATAAAATTAACATTTACATTCATGGGATATCTATGAAAAGGTCAAGTAATCCATGTTTTCAATTTGTGGCTATATGTTTAGAGTAATAAATCATAGCAGCTTTCAAAAATAACAACAGCAACCATAATATATGACTCTAAAGTTTCTATGGACTGTAGATTAAACTAATCTATTTTTCTTGGGCACCTCAACACATTTTATTTGTTGGTTGTAATCTTTTATGTAATTACAAAAAGAGATTCGATACCTAATGGCATAAAACATTATGCTAACAATTTCAAATGGGAACTTCCAGCTTATTTCAAGACATGTTGCCAAGTGCTGCTATCGTACTTCAAATAACTTTTTCAAAAGTAAATACATTTTAAATGTACAAATGTAATTTATATTTAGTTTTCAAATGTAAATGTAACTTTTCACCCTGATTGCAAGTACAGCAGAGTTGTAATAATATGATAGCTTGTGACACTAATTTGTGGATTTAAAAAATCCCTCACAAACGTTTTATGTGCTTGTATATTGTATGCACCCCTAAACCAAAATGTTGTGCTTGGGTTTCTCTCAACATTTAGTGTAACTCATATGTAACCACAAAGAAACCTCCACTCTGATATGAAAATGCCTGGCAGAAAATTTGTTTTTTCTAGCTAATGCTGTTCATTAGGCAGTGCCAAATGGTTTCCTTTCCGAAACTCGTATAATGAACATTCTTTCGGCTGCTCTACTCTTTGTCTTGCTGCTCAGCTGTGACTACGTTTTGATGCCTATGTTCCTGCTAAGGCTGTCTGTGCTCAGATAGATGGACCTCCTGGGATATGGGCAGGCTTGGTTTAAGGAAATACAGCTCCATTCTCCTTAATGGAATGGAATTTTCTTCCAAGAAGTGTTAATTTGGAAGATTTGAGTTGAGAGAGGAAAATGACATGCATATTTTTTCAGAGCTGAGCCAGCTGCTGCAGTGACTCATTCGCTGGGACAGCCCAGTTCCAGAGAAAGGCACCTTTGCTTTGGTGACCACGTGTGTGCTATGTATGTCTCTAAGCTCCTGTTATGGCCTGTACAATCAGCAGCACCTAGAGAGTTAAGTAGACACTTTGCGGTTAGCTGAATCACTTTTTAACTGTATCAATGAGGTTTCCTGACTGTAGTCAGAACAAGGACATGTGGAGCATGTAAATAGGTACAGGTAGTTATGTAGATTTTTGTGCCTTGATCTGGAACTGAACTCCACCCATGGTGTAGCAATTAACCCAAACCGAATAACAGACATTTCTTTTTCACGATAGAGTTGATTAGTGTATTTGCATAGGGAAAGAGTCACCACATTATGGCTGCTAGTATGCACAAGGCTTGTCAGCAGTTCAAACAAAGTCCTGATGCCATGGCTGGGTTGACTTGGATACTGTGGAGTTGTGCAGGTGCAAGGTCTGAGGGAAACCTTGGTTCAGAAGGAAGTGCTTCAGCAAGAAAGGCTGAGGCTTAGGTGTCCTTGTATCATCCAAGAACCTACAACACATCCATTTGTAGAGGAAAAAACACATTATCAGAGGACTGTTTTCATCCCCAGCCTACAAGATGCCCTAGTATTGCCTTTTTTGCTCTTCCAGTTATGTGGCATGTGCCTTATTCTCTCAGCCTTATTCAGGAGTTCATGGGTTCTGGAAATTTGGCCTTATGCATATCGAGATTGAAGTTCATTCTTGAACAGAAACAGGCCTAAGCATATTTTAATTTACAAGTAGACCCTCAAAATAAAGGTTTGAGGATCTATGCTTCCTTCTGTGCACATTTCATTCCCACTGAAATGAGGTGTTCAGCAAAAATATATAAGTAAGCATTTCACAAAATTACTTAGTAAGGCTGGAAAAATTTTGTTTTTGTTAGATTTGTTTTTCTTAAATAAAACTAAATATTGTGATGCCAGTTCTCTCTGGACAAATAGATAAAGTAAGAATTCAAATGTAAGCTAGTACTGTTTCCACACCTCTTGCAATGTCAGTAATTAAAGGGCATGCTGGATTGTAGACTATCTAACAGATCCTTGTTTTCATCCACCACTTTGCTTTTGTAGCATTTTTTAGACAGAAACTAGGGGCACAGAGGAGAAGACGCATGCATGTTTCAAAGACATCAGAAACACTGACCACTCACAAGTGACAGCTGTGCCTTTTTTTTTTTTTCCTCCCAAACTCTTTTTTTGAAACAGGTTGTGTTTGCTTAGTGGTTGAAACTTTGAAGTCTTGAAGTTCTTAAAGAGTGTCGTTTGCTATCTGCAAATATGCACACACACAATAAGTCAGAAAAGATGAAAAATGTTTGTTTTGACAGTCTAACCTTATGGTATGTGCCATACTTTTCTTACAACAAAAGGAATAGTGGGGATTTCCGAAGCCTTCGTCTTTACTCCTGGTAAAGATGTAAAGTATCAGCTTGAATTAAAAAAAGCCAAAACAAATCCATTAAGCTTTTAATAACCTTCTTATGACAAAGAAAACTTCAGTTACATGAATTTACATTTGAAAAATCCATTTACATTGGAAGAAACGTGAATGGTTGGTACTCTTGCCATAAATTTTGTTTCCTATATACTGAAACATTGTGCATGTCAGTGTATCTGCTCAACTTTCATTTCAGCTATAAAACATTATCCATGTATCATGGTTTTCCATTCCTCATAGGTTTATAAACCATATCCATTTTGTAAAATTCTGCCCCACACATACAGGGTTGTATAATTGAAAACGTGTCTCCTTGCCCTTGCCCTCTCCCTCTTCCTCTACCTCTCCTTCTCCTTCCTCACTGGATATTGTCAAATGTAGCATAACAGAAGTACAGAATTTTTGATCTTTCCTTTTCTTTTTTTTTAGTATTATTAATCCATTTCATTCATACTTATTACACAAACATCTCAATATTGAACTTCTGTCCTAGATAATTTTAAATCGTAGATAAAAAAAATCATCCACAGAAAAAGTTTGTACTGAAATTCTTTTTTCCTTCTGTACTTAATAAATGTGTCCTCAGCTACTAATTGCACATGGTCCACGTTTTCATTAATAGTTTCAATAAAGTAAATTTATTTTTCTGTCATGTTACTTTCTGATCTTCATTCCACTAACATTTGTCAGTTGTCTGGAAGATGTATGTGGATAGGTTTAACTCACAGAGAATTATAATTTACAAAACACCACATCATATTGAGAACCCTTGCCTAAGGCCTAGTAAGTTAGATTTACAGACTGAGATAACCTTGGATAAGACTTTCTTTTCCAGATCTGCAGGGATTGCCTACTGGTATACAACCACTAAGAGCATTTCTGTGCACCTATCATTGCATTACATTTAGAAGCTTGTTTGGTTAAGGAAAGATGCCATCTCTACTGGTTCAAGCAACACTTTTTTGGAGAAAGAAACCAACTTCCCAAAAAAACCACACTTTTTCACTTTAGATTGTGGTTCACTTCTGTGTAGTCTTACAATAAATACAACATTCATCTGTAAAAAAAGTTTTTTAGCCACTTAGACTGTTTCTTGCACTTTACAATTAATGGGGTGACATACAATCACCATTTAATAAATCAATCAGTCTGGGAAAACATCACTGTCATTCAACTTGCAGAACATATAATCATAGAATCATAGAATAGTTTGTGTAGGAAGGGACCTTAAAGATCATCTAGCTCCAACCCCCCTGCCATGAGCAGGGACACCTTCTACTAGACCAGGTTGCTCAAAGCCTCATCCAGCCTGGCCTTGAACACTTCCAGGGAGGGGGCAGCCACAACTTCCCTGGGCAACCTGTTCCAGTGTCTGACCACCTTCACAGTGAAGAATTTATTTTTAATATCTAATCTAAACCTACCTTCTTTCAGCTTAAAGCCATTTCCCCTTGTCCTGTCATTAACTGCCCTTGTGAAAAGTCCTTCCCCAGCTTTCCTGTAGGCCCCCTTCAGGTATTGGAAGGCTGCTATGAGATCTCCCCGGAGCTGTCTCTTCTTGAGGCTGAACAGCCCCAACTCTCTCAGCCTGTCCTCGTAGGAGAGGTGCTCCATGTCTGATGAGTAAAATGTTCCTAGTAAAGCATATTCAGTAGAAGTCCAGAGGACAAAGTACTTGCAAATTCCTCTGTTCAATACACTACCTAGTCTCCTACTTTCTGCTCTTTAAATAATTAAATGTATATTTTTAACATCATATAATTCTTGGGGTTTTTATTTGCTTTTTGAGGGCCCATTTGGATATATTTTTTGGGAGAAGAGAATGCATCAGCAGTATTTTGAAATAAATGGAATTAGCAGTCAGAAAATAGAAGCATAGCTGTTGACTTCCCAACATTCCCAAGAAACATTTCACAAATGAAATGTCTTGATGCATGTCAGCAGGTAAAAGTACCATTAGTTAATGTCTCCTGTGGAGGGTGGGGCGGGTGGTGGGGGGAGAAGCGCGATATTGTATCACCTTTGAAGGACCATCAAGGTATCATTGAAAGATGAATAGCCTAGTTGTAGTCCCTCTGTCTGAAGGGATCATAACCAGTTGCCATAAAATATGAATTCTTTGGCTCCAAGGCAATGTTGAATGCAGCTTTGTTGTTGAGTCCAGTGATCTTGATGGATAGTATCTTGGGTTGTCTTTAAAAGTTTAGAGGCACAATTCCTTCTGGCTGTAATTTGTATGACTTTAAATTTTTTTGGACAAGGCTTTAAATTCCATTACAGCAAAAATTAGTTTTTTACCACTCTGTTGTGACTGATACCCATTCAGGCAGGAGATTACATCCCATTTGTGGATACTAAAAGTGCATACCAGTGGCATGAGGAGTGTGCTCATGCCTACTCTATTGCTGTTGCTTCTCTTTAGAAAGATTTATGTTATCCACTATGGGACCTGAAATCTCAGAGAGTACACTGGCTCTGACAAAAATTAATGTCAAGGAATTTTTTTGCTTTAAATGTGAGCATGTCTAATTTTTATGACCATTTTCCCTGCTGGCACTTGTGGCCTTTAAGGCCAAAATTGCAGGAGTTTTATGTAAGCAGCCTAGACATCTTGGTTAAAGAATTCCCTTGTTTTACATTGGCTCATCTTTGTGTTTCCTCTTCTTGAGAGCTGAAAAGTCTCTTCCTATCACTTTATGAATCTATATATGCATTTTCCAGATATACAAATTTTGTAAATTCATTGAGTCACTGGAGATGCCCAGAGGATTAATAATTTAAATAAAAACAATCAGAACTGGGTTGATGTTTTACAGTAAAACATGTCTTTTCCCGATACTATTTCCTCTTCTGGTGCATAAATTATTCCGCCAGCATTAGTGGAGCTACGCTAATTTATACTCACAGAGGACTTGGTCTCAAAAGCCTAATTTAGATGACAACGCTGAAGCACAGGGACTTGCCATTTTTATTTGTATGTAAAGTACCAAGCACTCGAGTAGTAGTGTGTCATTAAATTACTTCTAGAAAATAAATTGCCATTTGGAAGGCTTGCTCTTGGGTAAAATTATATCTTTTTGTATGACTTAAGACAGATGCAATGAGTTAATTTGAACAGCTTCTCTTCACTTCCCTAATTTTGTTCTCTCTCCTATCTCCCACCTTTCCTCTGCTGAGCATGCTTTCTTCACTTCATCTGACTGAAATAAATACATCTTGGATGGTAGCTCATGTATTTCATTGCAATGTTCCCTCTGTTCTGAAGGGCCTTGGTAAAAAACGAGGTAGTAGGGCATAAAAGTGGTGGATGTCAGCTATAGCTCCTGGGGCAGCTAAAAGTTGGATGATAAGAAGACTGTTTTAAACCATCAAAGCTCCCTCTTTCTCAGCTGCAAGTTTTTTGTTGCACAGCACAGAATTTCACCCTAGGGTTTTTGACTGAATAGTGATGGATTTGAAAACAGTCTCACCTGCACATTGTAACCATTAATGGGACACTTCATTTCAGAGGAACCATGCAATTAAAATAGCTGATGTGCTTCTTTTCAGGGCTCATGTTAGTCATTTTGTAAAGGCTATGTTTTGTTTTCAGCCGTCAGTTTTTTCCTCATCATTAATTGCTGCAGTACTTGCCTTAGTGGTACCTGAACCATGTTTCGTGTAGCCCTGGTCCAGCTCTGATGCTGCCATTCTAGCACATTAAACTTTCCTTCCAACAAAATTAATTTGGAGTCAGCAAGGCAGCCATGGACATATGTAAATACTGATAAACATGAGAGAGGGCTGCCTTGTTTGCAAACAGCAGAGATGATCCCTGCTGAAAGAGCTTGCGATATGAAAAAAAAAAAGTCTGCGGGAAAAAACTATATCAAGTTTAAGGCTGGTGTTATAATAGCTGATGTAACTGAAACAGAAATCTTACGTGGCTTGTAAAGACGTTATGGGCAGTGGGGGAAGCTATGAACTGATCCCACTGCTTACTAGTGTTTGATTCTACACCTGTCATTAACTCTCGATATTCAACAATGCTTATGTGACTTACAGGCCAGTGGAGTACAGTGTATTGCATTCTGCTTTATGTTTTAAGTAAGTCAGGTCTCTGTGGTGTCTCAGATAACACTGTGAGCTAGCTAATAATTATTGTCATGGTGACCAGAATATACAGTAAACCCTCACAAAGGTAACTCTTTGTCTTGAGGAATCAGTTTTACGTTTTCTCGGAGGTTTTAGTATATTGGTGACAAACTTCTGCAAGGACACAATTTTTTTTATGATAGACAATCCTATAGAAACAGGATCCATTCAGTAGTATATACAGAGAAAAAACTGTTTTCTTTATTGGCAAACTGTATTTAAATTAACTAATCTTTGCACCTTTAACTGTAACTTAGTGGAATTTTTCTGACCTCAGAGTTCTGTTTCATTTAGAAGGTTTCCAGCACTCTGTATTCAAAATAGGTATATTTTATAAATATATAAATATCTGTGTGCATATATCTATTTTGACAAGACAAAGGAACTAAGGCAAGCTTGACTTTTTTTTTTCTCTACATTTTTTGTGTTAGTATTGGCTATACAAAAGGACTGTATGAGGGAAATATGAAAAGAGATAGAACAGAAGACTACTGCTAGTTATATGGATCCTGGGGAGGTATTTAATACTATTGCAGCTGTCTGTATCTTCAGTTTCCAGGCAGCTGGAGGGCTTCTCACACCTGGGGACTTGCCTTGGCCAATCACTGGAAAATAAGAGTGGGATATTTGGATGAAATGAAATTCCACTAGGAAATGGTGTGATGGTAAAGATCCTTTGTACAGATATTTACAGTTATTGTACCACCTACAAGCCCATGTGGAGGAAGGGTCTTGGGGTCTCTGAGTCCTGCAGAAACATGCAGTGAGTGGCCGTCTCAGCAGACATCCTTATGCTCTAAATAGATAGAGAATGCATGTTAGAGGGAACAGACAGCAGATGACTTGCCTGCAGTCACTCAGCAGGTTAGTGGCTAGGTTTCTTGGCTAACAGACCTGTTTTGTCCTGAACTAAATCTCTGGGTAGAAATTTTTCTCTGCAGTTTTTGGGGAGAAAAACAGGCTGAGATCCCAGGTACAAAGTTTGTCAAACCATCAGCCTACAAAAAGCATTCACAGCAACTGCAGTATTCTTTAAGTCAACAGTTTCTTCTTCGGGTTGAATTAATGTTATTCGTGGAAGGATGCATTTGTCATGAGGGTGTAATGTGTCACTATGCATCTATATCTAAGCCCAGTGACAAGTTCTGTGTTCAAATAGCCTTGCAAAATATTATTAGGTATTATTTTTGCAAAATTATTCTGAAGTAGTTGGAGATCATCACTAGACAGCTCTTTCTTGAATGGCACACAGTTTTCTACTGATAGCAGGAATAAATTTTCCACCTACTTTATTGGAAGCCCTTCCTCTTCCTCTGTTTGTGGTAGAAAGATGAAATATAAGCATGTAAGAAGAAATCCTGGAGCAAGACACTACTGTACTCAGTTCTTTGGAGTAAAAACCTCAAGAGACCCTTTTGTGACAATGTGTGTTACAACTGGTTACCTGTCCCAGAACATTAAATTCCACTGTGGTCATGAGAAAGCTGAAGTCAGAGGACTACCTGAAAGTAACGATTTTGGTTATGAATGAAATAAAAGTTTTTTAAAAGAGTAATTTTAAAAGGAAATATTTGAGATGGTTAAAAAAGGTTATTTTAACAAAGGGCAAAGTCAACACTCCTGTACTACTGCTTTAAATCTTTAAATGACTTTGCAGCCATTGATAATGAGCAGCAGTGACAAAGCATGTGGCTCCATTCCTGCCTCAACGCATTATCAGTTCAAATCTGGTCAGTTGTTGAGGAACAGTGTTGGGGCTTGACCAGCCTCCTGATTTTATGCCTCTGTAACACTACCATGTTCAGTAAAGTAGCACCTGCCTACAATGGAAATCCACTACAGGCCTTTGGTTTTGCTTTGTCTTCCACTTGGGGCTGTGATCTAATAATTACCATGTGAAAGAAGAAAGATACCAATTCATCTTATTAAATGCCCATGTGATATATTTCTAACAAATAATAAATAACTGAATAAATCTTTTCATCTGTAAGAAGAAAAGCATCACTGATCTTCATGTATTTACTTGATTTCCCTACTTTTATCACTAGCAAGACAAAAGCAGCCATTGGGAGCAAGAGATGTGCAAGACTAAGAAAACAGTATATTAATGAAACGTACTCAGCAGAGAGCCTATTATGGTATCTGTCCTCTCTCCTGTTCCACTGCAGAGCTAAAAGTGATTTATAATAACCTTGTAGTTACTGTACAATTTGCCTACAATTTTATAGTTGCACTCATGGCATTGATCTATAGTTAAATGAGATAATTCCTGTGTGCTATCTTGCCAGTCTGCCAGGAGCAATGTACCAATTGTACCTGTAAAGTCACAAAAAATGAATACCTGCTTGAATCCAGGGCTTAATATAGAAGTTTTAGATAGCTACATTATGAAATTGCTATAAAGAATATTCTTGAGTTTGTAAGAGAAATGGGATGAGGGCTATTTAAATCCAGAAATTTCTATCAGTAATACTGCTTTTATCAGAAGACTATTTTATAGCCTCTGCTTTCTTCATCTCACTATAGGAATGTTGCAAACTATTTTTTTCTGGGGAAAAAAAAATAAAAAAGGAAACTTTGTAACTGCCGTCGTACTAATATTAAGTTCTAAGACATTAGAAAATGTTTATGCAACATTTAGTGAATTAATCTGCAAAAATGATAGACTACTAAAAATACTGAAATAAACTGCTTTATTATATACAATAGAAGATCTTTTATTTCTGCATATTTTCAATCCCAAACTTATGTATGATGGATCAAAATTTAAACTCTTAGAGGTGGCCAAATGGGCTAGGAGGAGTCAGAAGTTGCTGACCTGATCAGTTCTGGCTTAGAAGGAGGCATTGGGGACATCCTCAGATTGCCTATGACACATCTTTTTAATTCACAGCATTTGTTTCCATTATTTCAGTCAAAATTATAGAATTTGGGACTGTCTGTCTTAGAAATGAGTAGTGCTGAAGGGAAGGCTTCTGCTGGCAAGCAGGGTTGTGTCATTCACAAGCTGTTGCTACCTCACAGATGCTCTCTGATCATCCATTGAAATTAGTAAGAGATTTTAGTCCAACTCCAGGTAAATTAGAGAATTTTCTCCCATGAGCCATTGTTACATGCAGTGTTGCCTGCTGTTGATCTTATTAGTTATCCAAGAAGCTCAAATAAGTGCTGGAGGGTGAGGCTAACCTGAGATCTCATTATTTATGTAAGCTTTCAAATGTCACCAGGTACCCAGAAAACATAGATGGATTTGTTAGTTTTGAAGTTTTCTACACCTAAGTAAATAAAAGACTATTAAACCACAGAATTAATGATAGCAAGCTGTACATTCTTCTTTTATTCTTGTTAGCCTTCTCATAAATTCACAAGGAAATAAATAAATAAATGATGCCAAATTATTTTCACTATTTATTATTTGAATTTTGGTAGCACCCACAATACATTAAAAACTGACCTCATCTGTGGAGAAATATAGTTCTTCCCTGAATACTTTTCAGTTTAAGATATGCAGGATTTGTGTGTCTGATAGATTACTCAGCTGCATTCTATTATTTCCTTAGTGCCAAAAATACGCATTGCTGGAGAAAATATTGTCCTGATCTTGCCAACTGTTAGGCTTGTACAATGCCACCGTGAGATTTTCCATTTGCCAAATGGGATTGTTCACTGTAGTAAACTTAAGTATGTGTGAACATGTTGGCAGGATCAAAGCCTCTAAGGCTCTGCCCCTGTAAACACTTACGCATGTGCAGAGCTGTACTCGTACAAGGATGCACTCTGATTTTAACAAACTAATTTACTCCAGCTAATTAGATATTTTTCTTGCATTAATCTATTGCTCACTGGGTCAGGAAGACAATAGCCAAAACCAGCCAAATGCTTTTAAGAGTTTGTGTTGCTTTCCTTAAACTCTCAGCAATCCATTTTTTCAACTAGCTTGAAACAAGCACCGGCCACCACATCTTTCTATGACTTGGCCGGGGTAATTTCAGGTTTGCCATTTTGCTTCAGCTCAGACCACTTCACTTCTGCCACATGTCTCTTTGTCTGCATGATCTACAGCAGTCTTGATCTGCTCATGGTAGCTGGCTGAAGGCATGGCTGGGAGACAGTCCAGTCTCTTCAGCACTGGAACTTTTTTACATCTGCTTAATGCCATGCCCTTCTACAGCACTGTACTTCCACAATCTGTGGTTTTGGTGAAAGACACAGAGGAGAACAGCTGTGGGAAGGTAAGTGTCTGCTCATAGCTGGTTGTGGTGAGTCTTTCTTCCCCAAGCTCTGTGTTTCTGGCTGTCTGTGCTGGTTTCCTAAGACAGCAACAACTAATTCCTGTCACTTCAGCCAAGAGCCCAGCCTCCTCTTCTACTGCCTGCCACCATTTTGCAAACCAGATGAAGGAAATGAGGGGAGGCTGGAGATCAGCAGACATTTCAGCTGAGAAAAAGAAGTCCTGCTGCTGCCAACACTGCCAGTTTGATCAGACACACTCTTTTGTGCTCCTGGAGCTGAAGTATGAGAGCTGAGTTGGCAGATCTGGGAGACCAGCCTGCGACACTGCTTACAACCTCCTCTGTGAGGTGGGGCATGAAAGCTCTGCTAGTAATCAGACGTGTGACATGTACCGTTGAGGGGAGGTCTAGTCTGCATATTTGAACTACTTGCTGATGGTAAGAGTTGAAAGTTGTCTGTCAACTTATGAAAGTTGTCATAATGGGACTACAAATATTGCCTCTCAAGACTGTCACAAGATGGATGTCATAGTAATATCTTTTAAAACCTTATGTGAGCTTGCTTGGGGTCATCTCAATTTCCATCTCCTGAGAAGAAAGTATTCACACCAGAAAAAAAGACCTAGCTGCCCATCAGAATGAATGTTGAGCATGAAGCCTCAGGACAAGATAGAATCATTGAATGGTTTTGGCTGGAAGGGACCTTAAAGATCATCTAGTTCCAACCCCCCTGCCATGAGCAGGGGCACCTTCCACTAGACCAGGTTGCTCAAAGCCTCATCCAACCTGTCCTTAAACACTTCCAGGGAGGGGAATAACATTGTATTTTTAAAGGCTGGCTGCTAAACAGAAGAACAAATGAACAATTAAGGTTGGTTCAAAGACTGAATGAGATCAAATTTTAGGCTGCAGAAAAAAACACAAATAAATGTGAACTGGGTAGAAGCAACATCCAATTTCAGGGCTCCATAACCATTAGTGTAATCTGCAGAATGGTGGAACTAACACCCAAGGTTTTATCATTAGTTTTTAAGACAAATTAATACTTAACATGGCTGAAATTTTGTGCTCGCCTTTTGAACTACTACACTCAATGAACAGATGCAAGAAAAAACCTTCAGTGAGATTAATGAATTCCCCATTCTTCTATTTTTAGCCCAAGCTAGCCAACCATTCTTATAGCTGAAGTACTGTTCTATAACAAAGAAATTGTCCCATGTCAGAAAGAGACAAGCAGAGCAAGGAGATCTATTTGTCAAGCATGCTGCCTGACTGAGAATAAAATCTGACTTAAAGGTCTAAAAGTTACCTGAATATTTACATACCTTATAAGATTTTATCACAGACCTTTCTGTGTCCAACAAAAATAAACCTCAGATGTTGGCTCCTGTAAAAGCATGATTCTCTTAATTATACTTGTAAAACCTCAATATTTGCTTAATGGACTGTTCACTTCCATTCTACCATAGCTGTGGCAAGAACATTGTCACTGGTAGGTGGACTACAAAGAAACTGTCTGCTCAAGACAGATGACTGGGAACATGACTGCACATATAAAACAGGCAGTGGCAACCAGTTTGCTGAAATCTATTTGATTTTAACATAGTTTTGTCAGCTTCATCATCAGTGTCAGGGGAGTTCAGCAGAAGACAAGGTAGATCCTTATAATGCCATGCACTGAGAACATAAGCAAGAGACTTCCCCAGGGACTAAGAATGAAAGAGACTTTTTGGTCCTTCCTGTAAGCTTGAAGACTGATATTCCCCAAGGTCTGTGCGAGAACATTAACAAGATCATCAAATACAGACCATATATTCACAGCGCGATTCACCCAGGCCTTTTGTCTCAGCTGGAAGTACTTGCCTGCCCTGTATGATACATTCAAAAGATCACAGAGATAAAGACAAATTACTTACATCTTCAAGTCTGTCTTAACTTTCTTGTTGGTCTGTAAGAGCTGACCTGTTTCATCTGACCAGTCAGAAGTACCCTCTCACGTCTCACCACTGGGCATGCTATCTTGAGCCAGATAGTCTTGAAAAATCGAGTGTCCCAGGATGAAGAGTGACTACAGCTCAAAATTCCTCAGAGGGTTTGTTACCTGCCTGCAAAGGGTTGTACTCTTACTGATCCCTTCCAAACTCCTGCAGAGGGAGTTTGAATCGAGGTTCAGCAGTAGCAGCAGCCATAAAGGCCCAAGGTGGCACTGGCCAACATTCATGATTGGATGCCTCCACACCCCGGTTCTGATAGCTCCCTAAGAGATTAAACCATAGGTCCCTGATCTTCCTCAAGAACAGTAATACAATGGCTTGGAGTAAAAAAATGACAGCACACCACACCGCTTTATCCTGTCCACCTGAGTTGCTGATACGTGTCCTCACGGACCCACTGAAAAGATCTTGTCTGCTCTAAAATCTGTGTTGGCAGTCCCTCGCAGTGAACACAGCCTTTGCTTTTCAACATGAGCTGGGGGAGGGAGTGTGGCATATCTGACAAGACTCTGTGTTGTTTTCTTGGTAGGCATGCTGTTCACTGGTGATACAATACAAATATGTAGCATTTGCAAGGGATGGAGGGAGGAGGAGGTGGTGAACAGTTTGGAGGTCCATTTTCTGCTCCATTTCTGAAATGTTTAATTCCAAACATGGAACAGTATGTGCATTTGGTTTACACAGGGGTGTTCACCTTCACAAAAATAACATGTGATTTATTTCCCAGTTGAAATAACTTTGAGGAATTGTGTAAAAGAAAAACACTTCTCTTTCCTAACTGACTTCCTCTTTCTTCTCCCCTATATACAGTTTTTCCATTGTTTTATGCATTTGTAGTTGTGAAACAATTTTAGATTTAGATTGTGCTTAGTCCTTTCTCATCTGATTTAGCTTCAGTTTCAGTGTGAAAGCCAGTACAATTTTAAGAGGCAATACTGGGACAATTTTAGTTTGCCTGTATTTTACTTTAGCTATAACTTAAACCACAGTTCTGCAGTATAGATGGTGGGTACATTTTTATGCTCATCTTTTTAATAGTATCTTAAATAAACAGAATACATTGAAAATTAGTAACTACTGTCTCCAGAATAGTTCCTTTAGGAGCAACAGAAATGAGTGTCAAGGATACCATCACAGTCACTGCAAAGGAATAAAATAAATAATTACCATGTAACCACTGGGAAGAAGATATAGGAGGCAAAGCACAGTGGTGCTGCATTGGAAGAAGCCTGTGGTATGGCACATCCATCTGTGCCCTATGGACTAACCCATTATGCATTAATATGAACATGTACATTACAGGCCTTGACTTCCACGGTACAATGTAAAATGACTAAATACGAACCTTCTTCTGTTATTCGACATTTCTTAGTGTACGAGCGAAGTACCACCGTCACTATTTTCCATGCTCCTTACTAGGATGACTTTCCAGTTGTTTTTCTGCAAGCTAATTTTTAACACTGACCCAAGAAATAACGGGTTTGGATTTGTACAGATCCTCTCTTCTGACCTGTCTCTTTTTGAATGGGCTTAAAAGGCCTTATAAATGCCACAGAGGCATAGCTCTGAAGACCTCTGGAGTCTCATGCCTGTCCTACAAACCCAACTCTCTGGAGAAAACCTAGAAATGAAGTTTTTATATAATAAAATAATATAATTTTATATAAAATATAAAAATAAAAATATAATAATTTTTATATAATAAAAACACTGGAAAACAGTTATGAGCAGAGGAGGACATTTAATTATCATCGTCACAGCTTGGTACTGAGGCAACTTGGGGTTTGAATCTACACCCTGGCTCTGAAGTGGGCTGGGGACCAGGGCCTGCCATTTGCCATGGAGAGAGCTCAGAGGGAGCTTTCAGACCTCCTGTAGCTCCAGCCAGCTCCAGTGCCCAGGAGGGATGGAGGTTCAGGGAGAGGAGCAGGAGGCAGCAGTGGGCACACTGTATTACATAGTTTTATTTTGATACCAGGAAAAAAATGACGTTGCAAGCCTTCTCTCCCCTTACTTTTTGTTCCCTGCACTGAACTGAGGAAATTCAGAATCTAAAACAGCAATAGACAGAAACAGACTGAAAAGTTTCCTTTTAATAGTTTCAAGAAGTACTTGTAATTAGAAATTAATCTTTTCTGAGGGGTAGGCACTTCTGAATTTGCCAGAAGTTCTAGGATGTGAACATCCTTTCTGATGAGAAAAAATCCAGCTTCTCCACAGGACATTTTTCAGTATTAACAACAAACCAAACCCCCCTATGACTTGGTCAAGTTTGCTAACCACCGCTTTACAGTTTAACACAGCTGTGAGTGAATTCAGTGTAAGAGCTTTGAAATTATGTCAGAGAGCAAAGAACAAAGAGGGAAGTGAAAATGGGGTAGAATGGTTTATTTTTGCCAAAGCAGACTAGCTTCTAGTGGGCAAGTTGAAATATTTATATACTCATAGCTCTGTGTGCATTTATATGTATACAAGTGCGTGAGAAGGAAAAATTCTTGAACTGATCCAAAGATTGCAGAAATACCTGTTAGAATAGGAATGCATTTTACTAATAAAATAACCCATTTTTCCTTTTGCTCCTGCTGTTACATTCCCCACTGTGGCCTGGAAAGCAAATGATTTTGAAAAACAAGAAGCCTGATGCTGGATTCAGCCATGACTGAGTAAATCCAGAATAACACTTCAGAACTGCACTGCGTGACTCCAGATTTACACCCAGTTTCTGAGATCTGAATACGGTCTGAAGTATTTAATTCCTACCAACACGGCATCCTGCTGCTTTCCTGAGGCTGCTGTCTGCCATGCACAGCATTTTCTGTCATGCAGTAAGAGGAAGCACAGTGTGAGCTCTGCAGCTGGACTTGCAGACTCATGCTAGGAAGGGCAGCACAGCAGAAAGAACTTGAAAACAACTTATTTCAAAAAACCTGTCCCCCTCCCCCTCCCCCCTCTCTGCAGGGCCACAATCAGAGGAAATAGGGTAGGACACATTTGGACCAAGGGGAGCCAGAACAAGGCTGGAAGTCGATCAGGAGTTCAAGGGGAGACTGGACAAATACTTGGAAGAGGGAACCTTTGAGGCTTACTAATAGACAACCCACATCAAACTCAGGAAATTCCCTGAGCTGAAAATAGTAAGAGGCTGACAGTGTGTTTGGAGGTAGCGGATTGCATTGCTCTGTCCTTACTCTTCCTTGGTGCCTACTTACGGCAACAGTGAAGAAAAGGTACTGAGATGTGTTTTGCCCTGAAGCTGTGTGGCTGTTATTTCATTTTTTAGGGGCAGAGATCTGAGGGCTGAGGGAGACACAGCTGGGAGAATGGTGCAGCAAGGGGTGCCTTGTTTGAGGTTCCGTGTCAGAGAGTTACAGGAAATATCGTTCTTCTCTTCATTTGGTTTCATTTCAAATATTCCCCTCACTAAACTGCACTTATATTCACATCAGCTTCAGCATTCAGATTTCATTCTGTTGAATAGATTCCATCTGCAGTTTGGCAAACCTGCAGATAATTAGCTTTCCCTTGTAATTAAATTTCCAGTTAATGTCCCATTAAGATAAATGAGAAGAATTCGCATCTTCTGCTTAAGTGGTGATTTCACAAAATGCAACATTTCATAGTCTTTGAACAAACAAGCACTTCCATTTGCTGAGGTGAGATGTATTTGTACTGCAGAAGCAGATCTTAATAATTTACATCTTCAGATGTACACTTTTTTCCTCCCAAGAACTTCAGTGCTTAGTGGATGAGTAGCCCAGGAGAAGAGCAAAGCCTGCCTTGGTGTTGAGGCATCAGACTCTCCATCAGACAACAGAGTCCTCTTGTCAGTTCAGTTCACGGTTGCCTTCTCATGCCTTGAATGCCATGGAAACGAGGATTTTCACAGGTGGCTACTAACTGCGTTTCATTGCCCAGAGACAGCCTAGGACTAAATTATGTAGCTGAGGATTCAGTGTGGCTGCAATTGCTGGGCAGGGTGGGCATGCAGTGCTGCTGGCAGCCAAGGTAGGGTGATGAAGAGTCAGGGTGTATGGAAAAGGGACCTCACCAGTTCCTACCTACTTTTTGAAGCTATGTGGAAAAGAGCACATTTCAATTTGCCAGCATGTAAAATGCAGGAAACAATCTTTACCTTTCACTGCACAGTGTTGTTCAATACAGAAAGTACTGTTTAAGACTAAGTACTCAGAAAAAAAATGGCCTTAAGATAAAGATGTATTTGCAAAAATATATGCAATACTAACACAATATACATTACAGTAAAAATGAAAAAAACCTGTTCTCTGCTCTGAGGCTCTGGGGATCAAGTGCTCTCCCCTTTATGTATTTAGCAGGGAGAAGAGAGAGAGAGATGGAGCTGGGAGGATATTATGCACTTCTGTATTTTGCATTTAAACTATTACTAAAAAAGATTTTAAAATACCCTTTTCGATTTGTAACACTAATAGCTGAAGATGTAAGCCTGGTGATTTTGCACTGGCTAATACAGCATAGTTTCATCCCAGGCTACTCAAGGGTGCACAACATCATTTTCTTTTCTCTTTTGCTTGCACACAGACAGAGTGGGAGAAAAATATCTGGGAAAAGAGGCTGACGGCTCCAGTTACCCATTGACATAAAAGACCCTTTGGAAGCAAAGCTTCATTTTAAAGTCTCTTGAGACATACTCTGTACTATTCTGGGATGGATTTTGGAAAAGATCTCATTCAACAAAAAATGATTAAATGAGAACTGTGAGCAGTGAATGAGTACATGAAAGTCACTGCATTGAAAACAAAAAGCTTGGGAGTCTGAGTTTATGCAGCAAGCAAAGAGTTTTAGTAGAATGTAATAGCAGTACACTCTTGTATGGTTTTTTATTGATAACATAACGAAACTTATTTTTGTCTCAACCAGCTGTAGAAAGTTTACCTGAACTGTGGGAACTGCTGGTGAAGAGTGACAGTGTTTAATTCGCCCTCATGAAATTTCCTTGAAAAGCGTGTACTGTGCACCTACAACAGCCCTTCTTGAAAGATCATCCTGTCGCCTGGATTGCTTTTTTGTCCTGTGTTTGCTATTCCCCCCCAAATTCTTAAACCTCAGCCTGTGTAATTATCAGATTTTAGCATTTCACACACATCTTTGCCCCAAGAAATTAATAAATCGGATCAAGAATCTTTTCCTTCTGCCTAGGCCCAGGTGTTGTCGTTTCAAAGGGGGGGAAGGAGTGGGTCAGAAGGAGAGCCCCGTGCCGGCGGGATGCCCGCAGCCGGAGCCCTTCCCGCCGCTCCCCCGGTGCCCCCCAGCTCTCCCCGGGCGGCCCAGCCGGGGCGGTCGGATAAGGCGGGGGATGCCGCCCCCTAGCGGTGCCCTGCTCGCACGGCCGCCCGTCGCCAGTGCGCGCTCCTGGACCATCGACCCCACCGCCCCACGGCCCCCTGAGACAGAACAGCCCCCTCTGTGCCAATAGAAATGTCCTTCCCTTCCCTTTTAGTCTTTTTTAGTCAATATATCATCGGAATATTCATTCGGGCTCACAGATAAACTGTGTGACAGGCACACGAGGAACAGTCCACATACCGTTAACCACAGAATCACAGATCCACTGAACTGTCGGGGTTGGAAGCGACCTCTGGAGATCATCTAGTCCAACCCTCCTGTCAATGCAGGTACATCTAGAGTAGGTTGCACAGGAAAGCATCCAGGCAGGTTTTGAACATCTCCAGAGAATGTTCCACAGCCCCTCTGGGCAGCCTGTTCCAGTGCTCTGTCACCCTCACAGTAAAGAAGTTTTTCCTCATCTTCAGATGGAACTTCTTGTGTTCTAGTTTGTGCCCATTGCCCCTTGTCCTGTCACTGAGCACCATGGAAAAGAGTCTTGCCCCATCCTCTCAAACCCCGCCCTTTAGGTATTTATAAACATTGATAAGATCCCTCTCAGTCTTCAGGCTGAAGAGTCCCAGCTCCCTCAGCCTTTCCTCATACAGGAGATGCTCCTGTCCCCTAATCATCTTTGCAGTCCTCCACTGGACTCTCTCCAGTAGTTCCTGGTCTTGAACTGGGAAGCCCAGAAATGGACACAGTACTCCACAGGTGGCCTCACTAGGGCACAGTAGAGAGGGAGGACGACTTGCCTCGACCTGCTGGCCATGCTCTTCTTAAGGCATCCCAGGATACCATTGACCTTCTTGGCCATGAGGGCACATTGCTGACTCTTGGTTTACTTGTCCACCAGGACTCCCAGGTTCTTCTCCGCAGAGCTGTTTTCCAGCAGGTCAACCCCCAACCTGTACTGATGCCTGGGGTTATTCTTTCCTAGGTGCAGGACTTTACACTTGCCTTTATTGAACTTCATTATGTTCCTTTCCACCCAACTCTCCAGCCTGTCCAGGTCCCACTGACAGGCAGCACAGCCTTCTGGTGTATCAGCCATTCCTCCCAATTTTGTACCATCAGCAAACTCCATCCCTTCGTCGAGGTCATTGATTTCTCCAAGATCATTTAGTTTGATACTTTATATGCTTTTTTTTTTTTTTTTTAACAAATGGATATATCTAGAACATTATTTTCTGCTCTATTTTGTTTTTTAAATCCAAACATTGTTATTCAAGCTCTGAACTAATTCTGTCTCTACTTTTAGGAAAATACTGCTCTTTAAATATGTAGTTTGAACTCTAAGAATGAGCCTACTAGTGGAATCTGTCTACAATCATGACTTCATTTCATAGCTTTCCAATTTTAATCCTTGGGAAAACACAGACTACTGACAACAAGGATCAAATAAATTGCAATATTGTTGGCATGTACCTTGTGAGGGAGAAACCTGTTAAGAACTTGAACCCTAATTAAAAAAATGTAATTTGATCAGATGTTTCATGTCCCTTTTAGGCTGAGAAGAACTCATGGACTAATGTAATTTTGTTGCTGTCTTTGAAATGATATAACCTTGACTCCTTCTTTGGCAAAAATAGTTCATCTGTAGTTTATAGTATCTTATGAGTTCTACAGGCAAATAATAATTCTCCAAAGAACTCCTGTCCTGTATGTTAATGAGGCTAAATGAGGATCCTCTTTATTGCCCATGGCCTTTCTGAAGCACCTTCTAACTAGCTTTTCCCCTTTTTCCACACTCCAATGGACTGTGGAAAATGAAGGCTTGATATCATGTACTGGAATCAGTGCAATGGGGAAGACTGCTAAAATTCTTCACTACAAAATCATACACCCTTGCCAGTACCCTTAACTATGGGTACGCTATGCCCTTGCAAAGATTACCTTGATGTGCAAGATAAGTTGGCTTGCCAATAGATCATGCAAGAAAGCTACCTTGGGATGAAAATGAGTAATAATCTAAAGGTAATTGTTTCCTTTCAAGTGGAATAAATCAGTCCTAACTGTCTTCCATAATAATGCAAATTTCCTGAGAGGTGTCAGCAGTTTCTATGTGTGTATTCCCATTACTTGAATTTGTGTTTCCCATCTGTTAGATGGAAGTACCCATTCCTACTTCAAGTCATACAGTGGGTGAAATTTTATTCTGACTAACATTAATGTAAATCTGACCTATGTAGTTATTCTAGAATCTAGTTACTCCATCTTACACTCTTGCAAACCTGAAAATATTTCAGATCATGTGTTTCAGGATGGTCTAAGGCTCCACTTGTTATAGCACTTTCCCTGGTTTTGTGTTAATACCATATTGGAATCAAAACCGGTGATTCTTCTCTGATTCACTGCAATTCCAAACTGTCCCCGCAGAAAGTCACACAGAAATAATGAAGGTTGGAGCAAAATGGGTAGGTTGTCATTCTGTAGGTTGCTCTGAATCTCACAAAGTCTGCTCTATAAATCAGCAACTATAAATACCCCATCTCACTTAGACCGATACATCTCTCTCTACCCCTCTCTCATAATTTCCATAAAATATTCTCCAAAATATTAAAAGCTAAAGAGTCTTTCAGCCTGGTTTGGGTTTCCCCATGAATATAGTGCTCTGAGACTCTTGCAGAATCTTCATTTGTAGCTTGTGAAGATTTTTTTTTTTTTTTTGGTCTGGAAAGAGTGAAATGTGTTTGGACTGCAAAATCATTCATCACACTTTCATTCTACATATACAGCTGCTTTTCTGGTAGAAAGGTGCATGAGGCAATTAAGCATTTTACAGACAAATATACCTGTGCAGTATATGTCAAAGCAAAGATATATATCTAGAGCTTTGGCTTGAGTTTCTAAAGGCAGCAAAGAGTGCCACTCCGAGCTGTCTTTAAAGTTTGCAATAAAAGGTTTATGATCTGTATCTACTAGCAAGGGTGACTCATAATAAATGTACTCCAAAGGTGTAGGGCCATGTCCAGCGCTGATTGCTCTGAAAAATGAGTACTCCTCTTCACTAGAGTCATTTGTAATCATATAACAGCTTGACTTTCTGTCTGGAAAAGCATAGTTTTGTCAGATTGGTTTATGCCACTGCATCTCTCACAGCATTTTCAGAGACTATGACAGCTGTTGGTTTCATATTTACTCCCACATTTTTCTGTACTTTAAACAAATGTTGTTTTTCTTTCCTTACTCTGAATGTGCTAGATGCTGTTGAGACTTTCTTTCCTTTTTTTTTTAAAAAAAAAGAGAAGCAACCAAGACAACAATTTGTATTATGAACACATGCATTATTTTATTTTATTGTAAACAAATTTAATGGTCTTTTTTTTTTTTACTTGCTTTAAGAACTTATCTTTCTACTATTCTACCTCAAAGGTTATACTAGTTTTACTAGGCATGCTTTTTGTTTGTTTGGGGGGGGGAGTTGTTGTTGGTTTGGGTTTTTTTTTTTTAAATTGTAAGGACACCTGTGCTATTTTCTTGGCTTATTGAGTAGTTGTGACCAAATACTGCTGTCTGAAGTATATGTGGTATGTGGACTGTCTTCAGTAGATTTGGGTTGTGTCTCACAAAGAAGCAGGAATTTCAGGAGCTGGTGCATTGTGGGTTCCAATTTGTCTCCTTTAAAAGGAAAGATTAAATAGACTAGAAACTCTTCAGCCTGAAGAAGAGGTGACTCAGGAAAAAGAGGAAAAACCTGAATGCATGGAGAAAATGAGTAGAGATTACAGCAGCAGCATGAAATTACAAGGTAGGACAGTAAAAAAAAACCCAACGCAAACAAAAAAAACCCAAACAAACAAATAAAAAAACCACTACCCAAAGGAAATTTTACACAATGCAGAAGCAAACTCTGGAACTCATTGCCACATGATGTTGGTATCAGAAATGTAAATGAGTTCAAAAAGCAATTAGAAACAACAATGAAAAAAATATTCACAGGAAGACAACTGTTAACAGCCCGAATTTTTTAAGTCAGAGGAGAATACATCTTGGAGCGGTGAGAAGGGGATGCTAGCAAGGAAATTGCAAGGAAAATTTGCATTCTTGGGACAGGTGATATGTGACTGGGGCTGTAGATAGGCAAAGCTTTACTGTTTGTGCAGTGCCATTTGTAAGAATAAGAACTACTGTGAGATTTCACCGCTTCTGGTGTGGGGCAAGTAGGGGTAAGCCTTGCTTGTCAAAGTGAGTTCATGTACATACACACCAATGCTTTAAACTCTTCAGGTAATCAGGGGAAAATAATTCAAACACTTCAGTCTGAAACTCAACTTGTTACTGCAGTGGTTTTGGTTTACACATCTTAGATAGTCTTTGCACTCACTTACAACTTCTGCAGAATGCTGAAACTTCTGTTCTTACTAAAGTGATGCATCTCCAGCTCTTCAGTTCCCACTTTACCTCGCACACTTTTCTGTATTGTGTTTGATGTAACACCTCCTATTTCCTGAGGGGGACTGCGCAGTCTTACGCTACCTTACCTTTACCACTTTGTGCTTTGTCTTCTGAGTTATTTCTGGACAATGAATAAACCTAGAGATGTCACGGGCAATGCTTAGCCATTAGGGTAAAATTTTTAGTTCACACACTTGCAGCAATTGGTAGAATTTTCTGAATGCTGAGATTCGGTGTTTCCTCATGAGTAGGCTGTTGTAATAAATGACTGTGATTCAGACTGTGAGTTTTCAACTGAGTTAGTGTTTCTTCTGGCAGTAACAGTACTGAAAACCATGGCTGATATCCTGACTTTTTTAAATTAGTGGAACAATGAGTCCAGGTAGATGGAAACTCTGTACTTTTAAGCCTGCCTAGCATTTAAAGACAACTATAAGACTTCATTCTTGTGTAGTTTTAAAAAGTGTCTTATCTCTGTTGGTCTCTTGTATAATTGTTATCTAAATTGCTATTAAGAATTTTAAAGTGATATCAGATTTCAGTATATAATGAAGTGAAAATCTTGTTGGTGTAATCCTGTTTGTTTTTAAATGTTTGTGTTCTGCATATTTTAATTTCTTTGCAGGGTACCCTGGGTAACTATTGTATCACCGTGTGTGGTTTTGCTGGTGACTGATAAGATAGCACAAATTTCTCTTACATTCTTCCTAACGAAGAGATCCTTCTCTTTTGATACCACAGTTAAAGCAATGCGAAATAATCAATCTGAGCATACTCATTCATGATATTGATAGCTAGGATTAATATGTTAAATAAGGACCTGACTATTAAACAAGGAAATTATTTTTTTTATTATTTTTTAAATGTCCACTATTTAAATTAAGTGTCCCTAGTTACCCGACAGCCGACTTTTAAGTGAAAGCTTTCCATGTGCTAAGTATGTCAAATAACTCGAACATAGGAAGAATCTGCCTATGAATAATATTTCCCTGCCCTTCCCAAGACCTTTCATTTGTGACAAACAAGTATGACTGAAACCAAAGACAGGACAATTTTAGTGACAGCTTTGAAAAATTGTTATTAAGGTGAGCAGAAGATGGACATTTCTCAGTAACTACCTGCAAAATGTGTGTTCATATTGCTGGGCCAGACTGGCAACAAACACGTGGTGCATATATGAGTGTGTAGGTGCAGATGATTGGGAAAAGAACTGCAGATCAAAGAAAGGCCGCACTCTGTTGGTGAAAGACAAAGATCCTGTAACCCCAGTGAAGCTATTCTACAACCCACCAGCCAAGCATTGTCCTAGTTTGAACAGTATCTTTTCCATTGAGTTATTTTAATTCTCTGATGTCAAAAGCTACTTCTGACATTTCTGTCCTCTTTGCAAAATATTTCTGAGCCATATTTCCTTTTGTACAAATCCCTGAAGTTTTTGTGGATTACATCACAGCTTAAAGCTTTGCTTGACCTCAGAGGCTCTTTTGCAATCAAGAACACTATCCAGCATTGTACAGGTTGTACTGCACAAACTTGCACTGCACACTGTAACTCAGTCAACCCCTGCAGGTTGAGCTTGCAGTGTTTATTTTCGAAAATTGAGAAAATTGTTGTAAATTCTTCTTACTGAAAAATGAGGGTCTTCCATTTATGTCACGTCATGACCCACCCACTGAGAAAAGTTGTCAATGTTTTACAGATTTTTTCCTCATCTAGTCTCCTTAATATACTCTCTCAAATTTTCTATTTCAGTTACCACTGACTGTCTTCTTGATAGCTGATATCTTTTTTCAAAACAGGCAGACTGTCACAAAATGTAGGCTCATGTTGTGCTTTTGCAAATTATGGCTTGATTCTAAAATGATCAGACACTATTAGAGTGCAGCTACTGTCATTTTTACCAACATGACCTTCTCTCTCTGAACAGGATGGGCCTTTTCATTACTGAGGAATCTACATTTGATTTTGAATGGAAAATCTATACTGGTTGTTTTTAAAATATACACTCTCTGGTATAATTATTGCAACTGGACTGTACCTACGCTGCAGCTACTGTGTAGCTTCATTGAAGATGCACGTTTTGACACTTTTAATTGACTCTTATTTACACAGATGAAAAATATGTATTGGACTAAAACATTTATGACCTGAATACCTCAGAATTTAAAAAAAACCCCCTAGAATTATGAAAATATATGTATCAAGCCTGAATTTCAAGGAGTGCAAGTATTGCAGCCTTGTAACTTTCTTTCTGCAATGTAATAACATTACAATTAATTATTCCATAATTGCCTGTTCGTATCATCTAACTATACTCACTATGCTATGAATTCTACTGGATAAATATAAAATGTCAGACTTTACATGTATTTGTGATGTAATATGTAACAGAACTCATTAAAAGAATGATTGATACAATAAAAATAATTAATCAGAAAGAAATCTCTATCAACCAAAAGGGGTACATAAATCTCCCTCCTTGTGTTTGCATGATCCATATACTCAAAAAAAAAAAAGACAGGAAATCTGTTTTAAAGGTAATTCAGTCACCTAGAGTGCCATCTCATCATGTTATTTTGTGATGTACGTGCCTCAAAGATAAGCATTATGATAAATGTGGTTGATGACTTTGACAAACAGATTTGTGGTGAAAATTCACAGAAATAACCCAAAGAATGTTGCTCTTGTATGTCATATCTTTGAAAAAATCCAGTTTGGAGTAACAATTTATATGTAAAATCAGTGTGCTCTTCTATGTAATTTCAGAATTTCTGTGTAGACACCACCAAGAAATTGTGCTCAAATCAAGCTGACGATGTTTTGGAATTACAAGTTAGCTGTCAAAATGATTTGGTGCTTCATAAGAAGAACGACATGACTGGGAAAGCTGCATTAGTGGAAACCAATGTGATTAAAGGTCAGTTAAGATTTGTGATTTGAGTTATTAATATAACAAAGCTTAATCATAGTCCTGATAATTTACATACAGGATTATTTTGTGTGATTTCACTTGGAATCTGTGGCTTAGTTGAAAGAGATGAAAAGTGAATATTTCTGTTCTTCTTCCATAAATGCCATAAGGCAAATTCATCCAGGCTCTCAACAGCAGCATGGTATTAAACTCTGTTTGACACTGCAGTATGAATATTCAGTAGTTTTTAGGAACAGACGTGTGGAAAAGATGCACTTTCACTTTAGGATGGTGCTTACACATCGTCTGTTACAAAAAACACTGATTCCAACAGGTATTAAAGATAGGCAAGCAATTTACATTAAAGATATGAAGATGTCTTCAACTCACATGTTTGTATTTTGAAGAAAAAAATATTGAACAAATTACTTGACCAATATTTGTCTTTAAAGTTACTGTTTGCTTGGATTTCCCAAGCATTTTTGATAACTGCTTAGTTTTTCTTCTTATCTTTCATGTTTTTCCTTCTTCAGAAAGGAATTGTATGGAAGTTGAGGAGCTAGATGTTAAGAGGACAAATCCAAAAGACATTGCAGTTAATCTAAAAAATTCAATTGATTTAATTAATCTGTCAGTCACAGGTTATATCTGAAATATGAACACACCTCATTAATTACAACACTGGAGCATTGGCAAGACTAAAGCACAAATATTCATCCTCACGGCACTTGTTAACTGATAACTGATATTGATATAAGAACTTCCCATAAAGTTCTCTTTATTGTCTTGTCATTCAGTGTGTGAGACTCCTAAAAAGAACTTTCTGTTTGAAACCATGCATATTGAAACTTCCAAATGCAACATAAATTTTATAGTGAACAATTACTGTCATGTGTTGAATATTCACTAATCATTATTGCTGTGGAAGATGATTATTTGGGAACTTCTTTTGAAAGGTATTTTGGTATCTGACTGCTTTGAAAGAGAATCCCAAATATGATATTTTGTGGCTTTGAAAGATCTCCCTGCAGGCTCCATTTTGTCACTTCTTTATGATTTGATTAGATTTTATAGGGGCAAATGATGAAGATTCCATATTGGCAGGTACAAAGGATGTTTAAACACCAGAAAAAAAAATCAATAACAAGATGGGCTAATGTTGCACTCTTTTGTGCTAAGGGAACTACCTGCACATCACTGGGTCTTGACTGCTATCCGTGCTATGGAGATCAGTTGGATCACTTGCATGGGTTAGGCTACTGTGGGGTGAGGCAGGCACAGGAAGCAGCAGGGACACAACTGAAGAAAACATGACCAAAGCATCCTTACTGAAGTAAGTCAGGCTCAAAGTTTATGCTAAGGATTGTATTATTCACAGGCACAGGGGTCAGTGTTCAGATAGGTGCTTTACTTGATGGATTCAGACTTCTCACAGACAGGGAAAGCCACACAGGCTAAAGTCACATAATGGTTTTACAGTCAAGATTTTTCAAAGATTTTTGTCAGTGCAGCTACCCAGTTTGTGTGGTGAGAAGCAGTGTCATACAGCCACTTCCTGTGCCTCTTACAGGAACTCTGCAGTAGTTTCTAAACTGAGATACCTTGGCCGACAAAAGAAGTTTGGAGCTGCCGTTAATAAGTCTTCAACTCAATCACAGGACTGGCAGGTGGCCAAGTCTTTTCATTCTTTGAATTTGAACCATCTTAATGTGAGAGTATTTGTTACCACTGGTGTTTCTTTTGTCACTGGGCACCACCGAGAAAAGTCTCGCTCCATCTTCTTCACCTCTTCCCATCAGGCATTTATATCCAGTGATAAGGTCTTCCCTGAGCCTTCTCTTTACCTTATTGAGGGTATACTCTGTACCATCATCCATGTCATTAATGAGTCACAGTGTCTGTAGCAGATGCCCACAATAGCATTGCCCGTGTTGGTTCATCTGCTAATACTGATCCAGAAGCTCTCAGTAGGCTTTTCACTTGTCACTATGCAGAGAGCTGCCTCTTTTGGCCATGCTACCAGCAAAGCTTCTGCCTCATCCTTCAGGCTGCTCGCTCTTCTTGTTAGCTAAAGCACTTTGCAGTTTTGGACACTAAGAAACAGACTTGGAATTTTTGCAAATCTTCTTGATTTGGACCTTCTACTGAACACGTTTCATCACTGCAATGAAACAAGGCAATGTTGCTGAATGTCTCATCTGCCCTGGCTGGACTCTGCCTGCTTTCTCTCTATTCATTCTGGGCCAGCAGCACCAGTCTTTTCTCCATCCCATTGAGCCTTATTTATATGTCATTGATAAAGCTTTTTCAGAATCTTCAAGGACAAGGATGTTTTATTTATTATTTTTCACATTCTAGCACAAGTCTATTTTTCTTAGCCATTTTTTTTTTTAAATTTTGAAACACTAATTAAGAAGAAAGATTTTTCTAGAAACCATTTCAAGTTTTAATTTATCTTCTCTTAGCTCTTCTTGTTCTATTTCCTTTGATCTTCATTCCATTAAAATCCCACCCTTTGTTGTGGTACCCCTTCTGTGAACACAGAGTTTTCTTATCTTATGGGTTGTGACCCATGCATCAATCATAAAGGCAAGTTACTGACTTATTTCTTCCGCTTACACTATATTTCTTTTAAACTTTACATAACAATCAGGTTCATTTTTTTCCTATTTCCCTGAGCTTATGGCTAGAGACCTGTGCTTTGCAAGTAGCCCTAGGTGTGCAGCCAAGAGTACTAGAGAAAAAATGGTGTTAGAGCTGCTGAAGGCCTGCTTGCCTCTAGTCCTGCAAAGATTCTCAGTGCTAACTCTTCCCAGCTGGCCCAGTTCTTAGCCCTGTTTCTGATTTCAGAGCTCATGGGTTGTATGTTTCCTGTGTCATTCCTCAAGAAAGCTGCAATTAGTTAATTTTAAATTAATCCTATATATTGTATTAGTTTAGACTACTGACAGAAGATCAGATAAGGAGTAGCCTTTGTTACTGAGGGTTTTCAAGCAAACTCTTAGTACCTCTGTTTTATACACACATAGAAAATTGAGTGGTAGTATCATAATGTTTCTTCTTTTGCAAGGCTAGGAAATTGCTTCTTGTTTAATTGTCTTGGAGTCTATCCCTGTACAAACTTTAACTAATTTGAGTACAGAGTGAATTTGAGCTAGGCAGATTTAACCTAGACCAAAGAGCAGTGATGGATTGTACGCTGACATACCCAAATCAAAGCTAAAGGTTTTTCTGAAAGATATGTGTTTGTGTAGCCCAAAATTATTTGGCTTAATTCAAAGATAACTGCAGAATTATGCAGGAGATTGGATTAGATGATATAGCAGTTCTTCCTGGTCAGCCAAAGGATCCCCATGAGTCCACTGTTGCGTGCAGCAAGCTTGCCTGTTCCAGAGAGTATATTCTGCTCTGCTAATTCACAAGATAATGGATTAGAAAATATGTCAAGACTAATAACACAGACACACTCCTGTGGGTTTTGAGTGGGAGGAAATGCACCATTCACTGACTAATCTTTAAACTTCTACTGGTGAATGTTAAGCCACTCTCTAAAGCACCAACCTGTTTTGAATTCCTAATAAGGATGTTGAATCTGTGCTCTCAAAAAAACCAGTTACAGGGACAATTGCTATTTCTTACCAAAGGCCAGATAGTTCCAAGAAGAAAAGCAACACATTTTTCTTTCAGTTTTAAAGCCTCTATTGTCTTTCCTTACAGAGTTTGTGTTAATAAAGATGCAATTTATTATCTTTGTTTCTAAGAAATTGAACCTTTTTCTTCTGTTGCAGTTAAATCTGAATTGGCTACTAAAGATATTATCTTATTTTCTTATGTTTGACTGACTTTAAACTCATTAGAAATAGTAGCAATATCTGCAGGATAATAACTCTCGTTTGAAATCTGCTGTATCAGTTTTTCTTTAACTTTGAAATTTATTCTAAGTGGAGTTTCTAAAACATTACCTAATCTTCTTGCTCATGGCTTAGGTTTCTGGAATTGTTACAGTCAGCAATAAAAAAGGGTTTATGTTGTTTTTGTTTATTGATATCAGGACATTTTAGGAAAGGTATTTATACATTCTGACTTTAGACACTTGATTTAGGAGGCCAGTGAGCTGGAGAAAGAAAAAAACGAAGGGGCCTTCTGATTGCAATTTAGGATGCACATATAACACCTACTAAATTTGGCAAAGAAGATGGTTTAAGAATGTTCTACCCTTGTGCTGTAGCTTGTTGTCCCATAAATCAGGGCAATGCATTTGCTTATGGATCTGCACTCTAAACCAAATATTAAAATGAATTAAACATAATATCCCCCAAAATTTAAATCAAAACATAGAATTCCAAATTCTTTTAAAGAAAAAAGCTCTTATTTCTTTGGTGACATCACAGGGATTTCACACTATAAACAACACAAATTGGGAATCTTTTACTATATGTGTGTACAACAACTCTTTCCAGCTCCCACACTGGAGCTCGGTCTTTGATTAGGGCAAAACTGTTATGAGGTTGTTTGGCTCCTATGGTCCTGTAACTATCTTCAAAGAACTAATTGGACTCTTTTTCCTCAAAATAAGGAGATAACATCATTTCACAGGATGGTGAGTACACTTTAGTAAATTATATTTAAACATTTCCAACTAGCTTTCTTCTTAACCCAACTCTAACTTGTACAGCAGGGGAAAGAAAGCATAGGCACTAAATCCTTACCTATTTCCCTTGTTTATTAGATATGGCTGATTTTAATTGCAATAATATCTAGAGGTTCCAGGCAGGAGCTTGTAGAAGTGCTTGCAAGGAGGAGGTATCATATTGTCATGTGAAGGGTAACTAAAGGGGACTTTGCATGAGCCACCTCTCCTGCTCTCTAGCAGTGCTGTCCAGCTCTTCTCCACCAGCAACTGAGAGCCTGGGGAGGTGTGTGACAGTGCTCTGAGCCCTTCTCCTCACCCTCTTGCAGGAAGGTATGATGGGGCCTGAAACATGGTTGTTTAAAACTTGTGGCAACCATTTCTCACCTCCAAGAGCTGTCGATACACTAAGAATTTATTTTACAAAAAGAGGCAGTAATGCAACAGTGGAAATTAGTGTCTCTAAGAATTCAATAAAGCCAGCAAGATAGACTAGAAAAGAAGTGAAAAAGAAGAAAATTAAAAATAGAAGGACAGTGAAAGAGGTCAACAGATGTTGCTTTCAAGAAATTTAAGATTTTTACAAAAATTAAATTTAAGATTAATCTTTTTCAAAACAATGGGTTAGTAGATTCCAGAGGGAGATAAACATTAACCATACACAAAATGTAACCCCCCAGTGCATATGAAATATTTTGATTGTGGCACCTAATATTTTTTAAAGATATGCTACATCATCACGAGTGGTTGATGGATACCAGCTCAAGGAAGAGTCCATTAGTTTTATGGGCTCTGATTCTGCTATTGCTCAACAGCTTTCAGTAGCACTCCCTACGGTATTAGCTCTCATTAGCACTGAGGAGCATCAGAACCAGGCCCAAAGCAAATGCAATGCTACTGCTCATAAAAACACTTTGGCTTATGCATATGCCTTCAGTTCTGTGCTTTTTCAGTTAAGTGGTGTTCAGCAATAAGGATGTGGTTCTAGTGTGTTTAGTTCACAATATTATTGCACATAATATTTCACAACTATTGTTTTCAAGTTAAGCATAAATAGAAACACTAAATGTTGCTAATGTGGCTGAATGTTAATTTATGTGACATAAATCCAGAACTGAGATTGTTACCACAGCTGTAAAACCATGTTACAGTCATGACCAGGAGCATTTAGGTGTGCAGTCTTGTGTGTAAGTAAATTGGGGTTTCTAGCACTGGTTGCATTCAAGCAAGGGTTCTGATAGGTTGTTGCTTCTGTTCCCTGCCTTTTGAAGGAGGGCAGAATGGAGAGTTACAACAACTTTTTGTGATCTCTAGTCTGTGAAAAAACAACAAGTATATTCCAAGGGGGGAAAAAAAATCCTACCCATTCGAGTATACAAGTGAGATAAATGGAAATTTTTAGTCTGCAAAGCACTACCCTTCCATTATAAAGGCAAACGTAATTATACAAATTGTTCCTGGAAGAGCAGAATTAATGAAATTTGGTTTAATAAGTATTCAGGTCTGTTGTCCCCTACTACTCCTCTTCCCCTTCCCTGATAATAACCAAAAATCTCCGTATGGCACTCCTATCAAATGAAAAAGAGAAGGTCTGGAGCTATGTGTGTATTGAGTGGCCAACCAATATGCAAACGCTGATTTATCCTGCTGTCTGTTGCCAAATGGAGTGTGTAACAGCTGTGTTCTGCATGCTTCTCTTTCAATAGAGGAACTAATTCAACTCTCGATTTTGTAACCACGTTGAGACTTCTGCCCCCTTTTCAAATCTAACTGAAATTGGCAAAAATTTTTTTTAAAGTACAGAAAAAATTGACAGATGGGTGGATAGACAGCACGATGACATAAGCCTTGTTTTCTTAGCAGGCTGAGATGGTTTATCTCATTCGGTAATTCAGTGTTGAGGCTAATAGATTTATTTTTTTCAAACAGGGAAGCAAATTGCATTGATTTCAGTGTTCAGAATTCCCTTGGGATCATTTAGCTTGTCCCATTCATTGCTTACTGCTTTATTGAAGTGTAAATATATACATTTCAGAAGGCATCCTACACAGGTTTGGGACTAGGGACAGCTGTGATTTAGTCTGGCCTGATGTCATTAATTTCCTTTCTCCTTGAGCTGTCTTGCTTAGAAGCGTACCATTTTGTTTGCATGTGTTTGGGAAAGAAGAAAGTCTAGCTATGCCATCCGTGAGCAATCTGCACTTTATATCCGTATTAGCAAGTCTAAGCGCACAAACAGCACTTCCCCTGCTGAATCACAGGGATTAGCTTATTCTTTCAGTGCTGGTTTTATTCATTAGTTTACTTTTATTGATATCAAACACAGCCAACTTGCAAATGAACTACAAACCTGGAAATGCTTATTAACAAGATAGTGGCCACATGTGTGAGGGAGATCTTCATTAAATTTCTCATCAGAGGTTTGGGTTTTGGGGTTGGTTTTTTTTTCTCCTTTTGATGCCTAGATCTGGAAACACTTTGCTAATTTACTCATTCCTAAAAAGTAGCAGGGGGACTTGTGAATAAATCGGTCTATGATAAACTCTGTGCTGGTGTGGCCAGACAGCTGCTTGATTAACTTAAGGGTTATTTCTGGCCTTAAAAAAATCTATAAAGGACAGGTTCACAACTTCAGCAAGAAATAAGTCCTGCACAGTTTTTCAAAGAGAGACACCTCAGCCTTGGACAGTCTCAGGAGGAACATAAAGGGGGTTTGGAGAATATCAAGAGAATATACAGCTGTTTTCTTGGTGAAGGGGAGGGAACACAGTGGTCACAAGGGTAAGCTTGAGAGGATTTTTGTTTGAGAAGCTAAGTACTATAAAGAAGGACTTCTTTGACAAGCACGGCCTTGCTGGGAGGTCAGATAGACTGTGATGCCTTGTGCATGTTTACAGGTTGTTTAAGGTTATATTGTAGCAAATTAACCAAGCAGGAACAGCTGTACCAAAAGCAGTGTTTCACATTTTTTTTGGCATTTCAGGTGAAATTATTTTGCTTCAGAAACATGGTATCCTCTCAGCTCCATTAAATGTGATGCTTCCTACTAAACCCCATGGGTGAACTGTTGCTGGTAGGAGAACTCCAGTGCTGCTGCCTCAGCCCTAGCTGGTCTAGCTGCCGCCTGCCCTTCTCCACCACAGTCTAGGCCAAGGCATGTGGTGGCTCCAGAGGGGGAAGTGGGTCACTCATTGACTGATCCCTGTAGGGTCCTGCTCCATGTGACCTGTGGTCCTGTGCATCTTGTGGAGCTACCTCTAGCACCAGGGGAGCAGTAGGACCACCTGGGCAGGATAGGAGACCCTGGGGACTTCTGGCAGCTGCCTATAGCTCCCTAGTGTGAGCAGTAATGTGAAGCTGTTGCTGGGCTAAGATTCAGAGCAGAGCCCACCCCTGTGCTGGAGACGCCAAGAGGCCTCCCATGAGGGTCTCTGCCTTTGTGGGAAAAGGCTACTACTTTTTGGAAGGTTTATCCTCAGTATTCCCCCAGGCTGGTCCAGGTGGATGTAAAGAAATGTACTTCAAAACTTTTTGTTTTAACCTCAAGCCACTCTCAAGCCTGCATCTGTTACATTGCCTCCTGAATAAGAAGAAGCTGGGGGTTTTGGCTCTAGGAAATCCCAAAATAACACCACAGTTTCCCAGCTGCAGAGGCTCATCTCTTCAGGCAATGGTACACAAGAGCATGGAAGCACACCTGCAATAGGGATGGTATGTGCTGCACATGGCAAGTGGACTGCTCTTCTCTTTACACAGTCAGACAATTTTACCTGCCTGCTTTTGTGTTGTCAGTGATCATACTTTTTAGTCATTTTAATAAACCTTAGAGCTACCTGTGGACAGCTAGCAGGGAGTGGACAACAGATTATCCTGTTTTCCCACAGAATTCAAGGTATAAGTATTATGCAAAAACCAAAAGAGGAATTCTTAAGAGTGAAGACTCATAAAATGCTCAGCTGGGCTTCATTCTTGATCTGCTGCAGATATTGTTCAGGAACTTGAGCAAGTCATTTAAGATCTCTGTGAAAATGAGAAAAGTGAGAACATTGCTTTCTTTATTTTTTGCTTTTTTTGGTTGTCCCTATGAATTGCGCATTTTTCAGGGCAAGGGCAGAGCTTTCCTTTTCCTTACAGTTATTTTTTATTAATTGCTCAGGTCTAACAAATAAGGAACTTGGAAAGTGTGAGACAGAAGAGGAAGAGGAAGAAGAGCACAACTACCACTATGTAGATGGAAACATAATTGAAAATGTAAGAAAAGTCTTTCAAGACACCACTGTTAGAAATAAGCATGCACTTTCTGAAGGAAGAAGGTGAGTGTGACCTATGATCACTTATGTATGCAAACAAGTGCGGGCTCAGTGATATTTCAGACTGACTGGTAAACTTTACTCCCCAAAACGAGGTTTCCCCTGGGAGCTGCTGCTGATGCCCCCAGTTTCCTGTGAATAATGCAGGAAGGGCATCTTTGAGCTTCTGGCTGTGACACTCTGTCACTCTTAGCAATGTTACCTTTGTCAAAGCAGTACCTATTGTCTTTCTGGTGATAGAAGTGCACAGGCAAGACCAGGCTTGCAGGTGGAGACAAAACCTTGATTAGACTGACAGTTGTCCTTACAAAAACACAGAGAAAACCAGGGAAAGGTTTTGTATCTGAAAACCTGTCTAACTTTTCTGATTTGTGCCAGTTTGTTGTAACAAATTATAGTACTCTAAATGCAATTCTTTTCCTCTTTTTAGAAGTGGACACCTTGTTGTACATGACTAAATTTTGTGTCTTAAAAAGCTTTCAGGCATTACCTGTGTTTTCACTAAATCCTTGAGGTTCTGCTCTGACAGTCTACAGAAGTCTTGAAGTGCTAGTGAAGAAGGCCTTTGCTTCTGAAAAACTCCAAGCATCATTTCCAGCTAAACACAGATTAGAACTTTTTTCTAGATCTGAGTAAAACTGTATAGTCCCATTTCTTTTCATTCACAGCTGAACTTTCTGTGAACTTCACTTGATTCTTCTGAATTGCTTCTCTTGTTAAAAAAAAACTCTGAAAACCCAGAAATACTTGAAATGTTGTGTTCCAGAGATTTTTTAAAATTATTATTTATTATGAAGTGGCATTTTATTTCAAAATGTACTTTGTATTTATTTTACAATGGCATGCAACATTTCTATTCAATTTGAGTTAAACAGTGTATTGAATCTGAAATAAGATCTTATTTTTTTCTGAAATGCTCAAACCTCTCAGGAACATGACGTCCAGGGCTGTGTGTGGTATTTGTATCTTCCCCTGCTCACAGCCACAGAAGCTCTGAAGTTACAGGAAAGACTGAAAAATGAAACAGTAGAGTGCTTCACATAATGCATTACTTCCTCAGTCCACATGTCACTGAGGACAGAGACTTCCTCTATCATGTAAAGAAGTCGAGAAAGCATGAAAGTCTCTTTTGACTAAAATAGTCCTTTTGACTATAGGCATTAAGAGAAAAGCAGTTTCAAGAAGCAATGCCAGCCTAGATGATCAGCCTCTGATTATACTACTTATTGCTATGGCATCAGTTCCTTTATGTCTTTATCCACCTGCCCTTTAAACTCCCTATCGACAGAGGCAAGGTCTTCTTTGAGGGCTCTAGCAAAACATGAAAGAAAGGACCTTTGCTACCTTGAGGGAGATCACTCTCTCTCTTGGTTTATGAAGAAATCCCATAAATTATCATCCTTGGTGGATGATGGAAGTATCAACCCTCCGAAATCATTAGCTAACCAAGGACCACGTAGCTCCTCCAGCCTTCTGGTCTCCTCCCAAACATCAGAAATTCTCGTTATTGCTTTTATCTAACACGTAAAGTTTCTATCAAGCTTCTGTGCTTGCACTTGTGAGAGTTTTGAGAAGCTTGAGTTTAATGTGGGCATATGAAATTAACCTTTAATATGGGAAATTATACCAAAAAAGCTGGTAAGAAGAAACTTTCTAGGACTCACTTTGGAGTTTTAGCAAGCAGGCATTCTTTATTACAGTACTGGATGCACAGGGGATCACTCCACCTATCAAGCATAAGAACTTGTCCCTCTACAAAAAGCTTTATACTATGGAAACATGCATATTCATTTGTTTTCCAAGAAATTATTAGCACATTTATCACATTTCCAAGAACTCATTAATAGATTTAAATGTCCTTTTCACATGTGTACTGGTCATCTTCGGAGGTAGTCTGATGATCACAGAAACTTTTGTCACTCTGCCCCGTAGCTGAATTTTCCTTCTGCACATGCTTAGTTCATCTCTTGGCCTGTTTACAATACTTCTGTCTCCAAAAAAATGGTTTATTATAGCATTGCTAGCTTATCAAAGATTCAAGACCTCAAGTCTCCTGTTACCTATGTTAGACTATAAACTTGACTAAACCTAGCTGGTATGTAACTAACTTTCAGTGTCACATTGTTTTAAGCAGAAGGGTAAGTTATTTCAGGATCAGCAAATATCTATCCAGGTAAAATATTTGATGGAGCTTAAAACATCAGCTTTTGAGCATGTATGCTACACATCAGGTTGAAGGGGCTATTAAAGATAACCAAAGTAGCTGTTTTAAGCTTACTTACAGGCAAATAATGCACAAAAATGAGTTGCCTCGTGCATCTGTGCCAAATGCCTAACATCCAATCATGTTCATTCTACTTAAATAGTCCATTAGTCAACCATTTCCCACCCATGATATCTCCCTTCCTCAGGACATTTATGCTATTTATGAATATCTATTTTTAATTATTTGGTGGCTAGATGATGGCAAAGCAGTGGATGTGGTCTATCTTGATTTCAGAAAGGCATTTGACGCGGTCTCCCACAGCATCCTCGCTGCCAAATTGAGGAAGTCTGGGTTGGTTGGTCAGATAGTGAGATGGACTGTGAACTGGCTGGTGGGAAGAAGCCAGAGAGTGGTGGCCAATGGGGCAGAGTCTAGTTGGAGACCAGTGTCTAGTGGAGTCCCTCAGGGGTCGGTACTGGGACCAGTATTATTCAGTATATTCATCAACAACCTGGATGAAGGAATTGAATGCACTGTCAGCAAGTTTGCTGATGACACAAAGCTGGGAGGAGTGGCTGACACTCCAGAAGGCTGTGCTGCCATCCAGAGAGACCTGGACAGGCTGGAGAGCTGGGCAGGGAAAAATTTAATGAAATATAATAAGGGCAAGTGTAGGGTGTTGCATCTGGGCAGGAACAACTCCAGGTTCCAGTATAGGTTGGGAAGTGATCTGTTAGAAAGCAGTGAAGGGGAAAGGGATCTGGGAGTCCTGGTGGACAGCAGGATGACCATGAGCCAGCACTGTGCCCTTGTGGCCAGGAAGGCAAATGGCATCCTGGGGTGCATTAGAAGGGGTGTGGTTAGTAGGTCGAGAGAGGTTCTTCTTCCCCTCTACTCTGCCCTGGTGAGGCCACATCTGGAATATTGTGTCCAGTTCTGGGCCCCACAGTTCAAGAAGGACAGGGAACTGCTTGAGAGAGTCCAGCGCAGAGCCACCAAAATGATTAAGGGAGTGGAGCATCACCCTTATGAGGAAAGGCTGAGGGAGCTGGGCCTCTTTAGCTTGGAGAAGAGGAGACTGAAGGGGGACCTTATTAATGTTTATAAATATATGAAGGGTGAGTGTCAGGAGGATGGAGCCAGGCTCTTCACAGTGGTGTCCAATGATGGGACAAGGGGCAATGGGTGTAAGCTGGAACACAGGGGGTTCCGCTTGGATTTGAGGAGGAACTTCTTTACTGTGAGGGTGACAGAGCACTGGAACAGGCTGCCCAGGGAGGTTGTGGAGTCTCCTTCTCTGGAGACATTCAAGACCCGCCTGGATGCCTTCCTATGTGATCTCACGTAGGTGTTCCTGCTCTGGCAGGGGGATTGGACTAGATGATCTTTTGAGGTCCCTTCCAAACCCTGACATTCTGTGATTCTGTGATTCTGTGGTATGTATGATCTATCAAAACTAAATTATTGATCCAAATTACTTTTAAATAGAGTCATTCAGGGGGAAAATTGTTTTAATGGAATACAGAAGTAAACCTCAACAGTCAGATATACTTTGAGAAAACCAGTATTTATTATTTGCAGCATTTCATCAGTGCCTCAAAAAAATCTTTCTGTTATCAGGGCCAAAGCATGCCAGGATGATACTATTAAGAGTTAGTCCTCACCCTAACTAGGAGGGAGAAAGAAAAAACAAATATTTCCCTCAGGTCATTGCTATGTTAATTTTGATAGAATTAATGTGCTCGGAGGGTCAATGATGTTAACATGACCTCATCACTCTAGAACAATCAGCAATTAAACAAGGGACTTGGCTACAGATGCCTGAGCTTGCTATAGCAACAGCCACTATTAACATATTTTAACCTTTCATTGAGGATTCAGGAGAAAGTAGGAAAAAACCCTGAAAGCATTTGAATGTGTGGCTTTCTTTTTAACAACACAGTTTCTTTCAGTTGACTGCCATGAGTTGGGGTTTTTTTGGTATTTTTTTTAATGAGGAAAGCTCTCAGTTTGACAGTCTTTTAGAAGGCATTAAAGATGTCAATAATGTTTTTTCTTGGGTGTGTGAGAAAAATGGGGAGAGAGAAGGTTCATTGTAATGAACTGGAATAGCTCTGGTGCTGCTATAATGTCTCATCCCATGTCTCTGCAAACGAAAACATGTGCAGTAGCAGAGACAACCACAAAAAAAAAAAAACCCCAAAACAACCTAACAAAAAAAGCCAACAGGAAAACCAGAGAAAGAAACTTATGTCTCCAGTGCTGATCACTGCTTGTAACCTCATGGCTGGAAAAGGACAGAAACAACAAGGTCCAGCCATCTGGAGAGCTGAAAACAGGTACTGATGTCAGGCTGTTTCAGGACGTGACTTTCTAGACTTGAGCTTCACACAGTGCTGGAAAAGGAATGGTCTCAGCTGACTAAGCCTGAGTGCTTATTAAATAGGATTCAATAAAATAAAAGTAGAAAAGAGAGAGAGGTGAAATAGTGAATGAAAAAAACGACACAGCTGTGTTTTCCTCTTGTCATGAACTCAACAGCTGAGGTGGGGTTTTTTTGTTTGAACAAAGTACTTTTCTATATTTCAAATTTGTACTGATTTTTTAAAAAGTTAGAATATGAAACAGTGAGGTGGAACTTTTTTTCTTCTTTTATCTTGGTTGTGCTGAGATGTAGGTTCCTGCATAACAGAAGGCTAAAGACGGTGCCACAAATGAAACCCAACCTTTCTGACCCCACCGCATCTTCATTAATCCTTTTGTAGTGTTTCTCTAAAACGTTTCTCTGAAGGTTTCATACCACTGTCCCTCTAAGGTAGTTGTTTCTTTCATAGCTCGCCTTGCTTTTAGCTGAAAGGCTAGGGCAAACTTTTTAACCTTGGGGATATCGAAATACGGAACATAAATATGTTACTGGAGTCGTATGTTCTCAGCACTTTTGAAAGTCTTAAGTAGTTTTAAATGCAGATTTGGGGGCATCACATACTTTGCTAATTTTCATTGTTAGATAATTTTTCTATTGCCTGGTGTTTTCACTTTTCCGTAATATGCAAACTGAAGCTATTTTTCCAGGGTGCAATCGGTGGTGATTACAAAGGAAGGAAGAGTCAAGAGGGAGCAAATAAATAGTGTGCTGCTCTGAAAGCTGCAATTCAGTCTTTAGCTTTGACACAGGCAGGACTTCAAACAGCCTGTCTCAAAGCAGTTGTAGGTTCAGAAACCCTAAGGGCAGGGAGGACTACCAGACTACCAGGATTATCTAGATATTCTTCCTACATGCATAGGTCCTGCTATTTCCCTAGAGGGCAGATTAAAACATGCCTTTTTGTGGTGTGGCAGAACTGGGAACAGAGCCCACTGGTGAAGTCTTAGTATGGTGGTATACTGCCACAAAATATTAATAAAGTTATTAGTTAACTTCCCTCCAGGCCTGTATCTTTGTTACCCCAGCCCCAGGGCACCCCGGTTGGAAGTCTGTCTCAGAGAGAGGGGTTTCTCTCCTCCCAAGTCTACCAGGACAGCAACACAACACTGGCATCATGGATGTAGTCATACTGGAGAAACACCAGGAAAGCTTTTTGCTGGAGTCATAGCTTACACTGACTAAACGAGCTCTTCACCGCATACAGGTCAAACCCTTCGCTAAACTGCACAAGCTATACTAATAAAAGAAAAAATTACTGGTATGAGTTTCACACACTTAGGCAAAGTTGCTGGCATAGCTGTGTCGGAGTCATATATTAGCTTTATTTTTGCTGTAGTCCTGGGATTGCTGGTATAATTGTACTGACAAACCATTTTATGGCTTAGATGAGCCCTAACTCACAGCCATTAATTTGACTGAAGAGCTCATTCACTTACACTCTCTGTGTAATTTTTAAATCCAAGTGTAAAGGTTTCCTGTTTCACCCTGTCATTTTCTTTTGTTTGTTTTCAGAGACATCTGAAGCAAAATAATCCTGAAATTAATTGGAAACATATAGGAAGGCATGTCCTTCACATATTAAGATCAACTGCCACTGTAAGAAAAAGCTGCTCATGGAAGTGACCTTCTTGTCTCATGAAGAGCATATGAGGCTGTATTTTAACTACAATAATCTCCTGAGAAACTAAACTGACTACTCGTCCTAAATAAGAAGTCAAACCAGCTAATGTCTCATGACCCTTTGAAAGGACAAGGGTCTTCTAGTACAAATTTATTCATGAATTCAGAAAATGATGCCGAGTCCAATCCTTCATTCTTATTGCACCTGAAATACCAGTTGATTTTCTGAACTACCGTATGGCATATGCAAAAGGAATATCCCTTACTGAAACATCTGTTTGGTTGTTTCCTATGATTTTTGGAGGGGGGAAGGCTAGAGAGAGGAATTAAGTGTTGTCTAAGGTGAATGTCCATTTCTTTAGCCAGTCACATATGTCTAAGGCTAAGGCTCAAAATTGCAAATGGACAGGTTCTGGCTAAAGTAGTACTGTTGCACCTCAAGTAATTCACCCTGGATAGCAATGCCACTCCTCCTAGAGTGCTATTCAGAAGGACTGGGGGTCCTGAAGTTAGACAGCATTGTCATCTCAATAACCCCTTGCCCAGCTTAAGTTCTCTAGAATCACACTAGAGCAGTGTATTTTGCTATTATGCTCAGCACTTTGCTGAAAACACATTCAGGAAAGAAGAACAGAAGTTGGAGCTGAAAGAGTAGCGTTCATGCCAACCCTCCCAACTGAGGAAAAAAAGCACACACTGCCCTCTTTAAGAGGTCTGGAAAAAGCAGTGCTGAAGAGCTTCACCTACATCTTGTGGTACCTCATATTCCTACACAGGTGCCTGAGGGAAGAGGCAGCCCCAGGTGCCTCTTTGCATCACAACAGAATGGCCAATGCTGCCCCACTGGAGAGAAGGCACAGGAAGAGTAGCACAATCTCTTTTTTTAAAAACAAAACAAGTGTTTGCTTTGAAGGATTTCCTTTTACTTCATACTTCTGAAAATAATAAATGAGAGCCAAATGGTTACGTGGTCTCTGAAAAGTTTCGAGACCTCCTTGACCCAGAAGGAGGGACCTCCCTTTGTGCCCTGCCCCTGGCCTGTGAGTGCCGAGCCATGTTAGGGAGAGCCTCTGCTGATATTAGAGCTGCCATATTCCTGTCTGGGACCTCTGTGTGCAATCACATGAGCTGCACAGGTAAAGTGCACTTAACATCTTTGGGTGGCACTGGGCCTAGCCCTCGTTTTCTGGCAGAGTGAGTCTTGTACCCATGGTGTGTAAGAATAAGAAGTGGGCAGCGCCTGCATAACGAGTGCTGAGCATTGAGAAGTGTTAGATCTAGGATGAGTGCACATCCCTCTGGCAGTGTTTTGACTCGGGGAAAATTATTGAGAACTGATGTGTAAACCCATAGCTGATGTGCCAGGAGTTCCCAGACTCAACAGCAGCTTGATCAGAGTGACATATCCAGAAATCCCAGACAGCAGGGTGGAAAAAAGGAACATGTTTGGAAAGCCTAGATGGACCATATTTTGAGTCCTACTGAGGAGTTAAAAAGCAAATGCTCATAAAAAAATCTTAATATACTTTAAGGAAACAGTCTTTTCAAGCAGACAGTATAGTATCTTCAGACTTGCCTATTAAAATTCCACTGAATGATTAATTTTCACTAATACAAATTAAGTAAACTTTCTCAATATTGTCTCACATTAATTTATTCAAGATAAATGTTCATCCTCATTAAAATCAGTTGCAATTTAAGTATTAGGAACATCTCTCAGAGTGCTTTGATTCCATGCATATGTAGCATACGCTGTATTGCATATCACTAGTTAATACAGATGCTTGCAGGTATGTATAAAACTTGTAACTGGCTGACACATCACTTGTGGGTATTTGCAACATATTTTAAGCATTTTACACAAAAATCTCTATTTCTCTTTGTAGTGGCTCGAAACAGCCCAGTTTGTTATGCCAGTATATGCAGTCTGGTATTTGAATAAAAGGAATTCGTTATGTATTTTACTGACTTTTTTTCTTTTCTGCTGAATTTGAAGTTGGCCTCTGCTGGATGTCTGGAAGATATGATCTGTTACTACCACCATTTTCCTTTGCTAAAGTGCCAGAAGCCTGATTTCTGCACCTACAAAGGGGGAGAGGAAAACCAACAGCCTCCTGGGCTGCGCTAGTCAGAGTGATGCCACTAGGTAGACAGAGGTGTCTCTTCCTCCTCCACTCAGCACTGGTGAGGCCACATCTGGACTACTGTGTCCAGTTCAGGCTCCCCGGTACAACAAGGACATGGACATACTGGAGCCAGTCCAACAAAGGGTCATGAAGGTGATTAAGGACTTGGAACATCTGACATCTGAGAAGAGGCTGAGAGACCCTAGAAAAAACAGGGCTCTCATTAGTTGCCTGAGGTGTTAGGATGAGTGTAAACAGGGTGGGATGCAGAAACTTTTCCAACAAACCTAAGATTTTTTCAGACATTCTATAAAAGCTTTTGGGAACTAGTTTGTGAACAAAACCCAAGACTTATCATCCCTTTTTGCAACAACTTCTCTTTAAAATGCTTCCAAAGAAGCAATTTCTCTTCTTTGCATAGATTGTGTCAGATAAAGAGTCTGCTTTTACCACCCTTGTCACATGCAACAATCCTGTCTTGTATATTCAACCTTACTGAGTTCAGTGAGTTTTATTCATCTGAGTAAAGGTGGCAGATTTTATGAACTTCGTAATAAATCTGTCTCAGAGATGTCTCCGGTATCTTTTCCTCAAGCGCATGAGCCAACATCATATCCTATCACAGAAATGAGAATTGGCCTGGCTGTTGAATTTACATGACACAGAGGGACAGTGGCATTTGTGCTCAGTTCTTGGCATGGAAGAGAGGCTGTGGTGCTGTGGGGAAAGGACATCCAGCCTTGTTGGGGGAAACAGAGGGGAGAGAGGAGGCATGAAGTGAGGTCCTAGTAAAAGGCTCATGTTCGCTCATGTTCGATGTGTAAGACTCAGTAAGTATTGTGATTCCCTTATGCTGTACAGATGACCACAGTGATTTCATACTGTTTGCTAATACATGTTTGACAAAGCTATAATGTCACCATGATCCTTGAGGGACCTGGTTATCATTCCCAGACATTACTGCTCAAGAAGACTGCATTCGAGAGGGGAAAACCATTTTCAGCTGAACACAGGCCACAATGGCTATGTCTGAAGAGAATACAAGTGTATTTAAATAACAAGATATTTTCTTTGCAAAAGATTGGTATAAGCTCTTGCACAGATCTGTTAGCTTAAAGGCTTATCTCTTTTAATGCTAAGAAGTATTTCCAGTGTGTTCTCACTGAAGGCCTGCTCAGGAGCAGCTGCTTCTGCAGCACTCGTGTGTCCATAAGCCCTTAGTGAGATGGAATTTTCTGTTTGGACGATAAACATGCACATTTTTTTATATATCCAGCCTTTGTGCCTGGGAAGATAAGAAGAATCTTCTCCCTGAATTCTTCTTTAAATGCCAAAACCTCGCTTGTTTATATACGATATGTTAAACAAGTGCTTATCTACCACAGTCTTCCCAATAAGAAGCCACTGTTTATTCTTGCTATCTTTTCAGGTAACATGTTGGATACTTCTCCTACCTCTCCTCAGATGGCCCAAGTATTTTCCTAACATTTTTTTCACTTTGATGCACCTGTACCATGTGAACTTTTTGGCTCCTTGACACCACATTAAAACGGATAGTCTCCAAAGGGAAAGTTTTCTTACTTCTACCTCATATATTAGTGGCAGGTTGTTGCTGTTTATGTTTGGTTTTGTTTTATTTTAATTTAAAAATATGGTTGTGTGCTTTCTTTCTTGGAAATACACCAGCAGTTCCACAATCCCCATGGTCCTCACAGTGCAAAGGAAGGGTCTGAGCAGGGCTCAGGGGCTTGCCCCATGGGGTACTGCAGCTCTGTTACCAGCAAAAAGACTCTTCTCCTTTTTTCACCTTATTCCAGCTGCCTGTTATCTTTAGGTTTGGTGATCTCATCTGATAATATTTTGGGGCTTAACATTGCACAAAAGGAGAAGTAGAAACAGATTTTCTTTCTAAAATAAGCTTTTCTCTGGGCTGCAAGGCTGGTTTATACTACCACTACCTGTCCTGCCATACCTGCCGCAGTCCTTTCCTGGAAACGTATGCACAAACAGTTCTTGCAGCTCTTTCCCACAGCTACAAATTTTTTGAAGAAGGAAGTGAGAGACATTAAGGATTTTATTTCATTGCATTTTCTGTCCTGGAAAGTTTGGTTAAGAATGAATCAGTTAAAAAACATTTTAAAATTATCATGTTTTTTCTACATAAACATGTTACATAAATTGAGTTGTATTTTAAGTAGGCATAAATGCCTAGTAACAAATCTTTATGCGATTCTGCCTCCATTCCTCATCCTCCAAGCCGCATTTTGAATGACTGTCTGTGCTTGCCAGCCAGAGCAATCCTTTCCAGACAGTGCAGTCTGGCAGGTCTGCAGCCCCTGGGCTCTCCTAGAGATCCTTACCATCCCCTGCCTGGGGCAGCGCTGCACTTCATGCCAGCAAGTTATTCTTAAAACACTTCATGGCCCATTTTGTCTAATCTGTAGTACAGAAGATTAGATCCAAAGTTAGTTTAGGTTCAGATCTCCAAGCATATTTGGATTCTTAAATCATATTGGAAACATCCTATTGGATGTTAGGAGCCCAAATGCCTCTGTGGATATGGGCTGTACACACTTCAAACTTAAATAGAACAGAGCCCAGCAAATGTCCAGCAGTGTCCAGCATTACTGCAAAAATGAAACGGCAGTGGGAGAGGGGGTATCAATGCAGGATTTTTCTTCAGAAATTAAACTGAAGTAAATTTCAGATCTTTTTCAGATGCCAGCTCTTTGCACTCTGTATAAAAAGGCTCAACATATGATCAGAAAAAGTCAACGTTCTCTGCCTGGAGCCACCGAGGTTAGGGTAAGGGAAATGTTCTAAAAAGAGTGTCTAATTTTGAATCTCACTGCCTTCCCTAGTAGGATCCAGAGATTCACAGCTCAGGACATCCTACTGAAGTGGTGCAGGCAACATGCCCTGGTGTGAAAACATGTTGTGCCAACCATGTTTAACCAACAGTTAAAGTACTTGTGCAATGTTCAGGGGTTTTTTCTATCTGGGAGGGTCCAAATCTACATCTTCTGCTTCCCAGCAGAACCTCCTAACTGCCAGGTTAAAGGCTGCCCTGAGCACATCTCAGGAATAAGGAGCTGACCTGCCTGAAATGAGCCTGAATGACCTTGGGAATGAGTAGAGTAGGCTCAGGAGGGGAAGGCAGTGGTTCCCCATCAGCCCTGCAGAGCTGTGGGAAGCGAGCAGGGTCCAGCACTATTGCCCAGGCTCTAAGGAAAATCAGGCTTTTTGCTGATGGATTTTTATTTACCCAAGTTCTTTTTGTCTCATGTATCTATTTCTAACCTTCCCTTCTTGTCTCCTAGATATTGTTTGTTTCAATCCACTTAGGCTCACTATTTCCAAGCCTGTAGAGAAGTTTTACTTCCTGACTTTCTGGAGGTGCAGCCAGTTGTGTTTGTGCTTTCTTCTAACAGCACCTCTGTCAGACAGAAACTGTCCCTGCTTAATGCCGAGCATTCCTCAGCAAAGAGATTACATGTGTAAAAGGCATGAGAACAGGGCTGGAAACACCAGACCAAGGCTGAGTAAGAAAATCCCTTCCACTTTGTCAGTCCTCCTTGCTGGGCAAGCCCATGCTTTGGTAGTTGTCAGCTTTTGCTGGCTCTAACTAGCAAGCAGACTCCTCCAGTGCTCTCCCATCCTTCTTCAGAGACATCCTACCATACCTGTTCAGCCTTCTCTTGATACTTTTCTCTCTGTTTAATTTCTGATATCCTCGTGCTTTCTTTCTAGGTTGCACCTGTTCTGTTTCAAGATAACTGGCTCTGCTCTACTTGTAGGAATCCACCACCCTATGTTTTGTCTAAACTTTTATATGTGCCTCAACTTCCAAAGCACAATTGCTGGCCATTTACCCGAGTGGTTGGCATGCTGGATTAGGACAAAGTGTCTGAAATACTTGAATGTTTGATGCTGCATTAAGAAATACGTTTCTTTTTCAAAATACTGAAGTATTTCCTAATGTTGTTATAAATTAATGTAAGGACATATTTGCTGTTTAAGAATGTGTTTTGCAAATACCCCCTCAAGTGCAGCAGTTTACAGTTTATAAGTTTGTTTTCCCTTTTTGTATTAATGGCTCTTTTAGCTTTCTCAAAGCACACCTTAGGTTAAATCTAAGTTAATGACAGAAAAGGTCAACATTTTTTTTCAAACTTTTCTGGAGTACAAGTAACTTAATATTTTAACAGCTGGCAGCTGTGGTAATTACTTTCAGATTATGCCTAAAGTCTGTTGGAGTCTAATTACTCTGATCTATGAACCAGGTAATTAAGGTAAAAACTCCCACATTTTCTTAGACCTCATTAATGTATTTCCTTTGAAAATTGTTAGCTAATGATGGTACATTAAGAGTTTATCCATAAAATGACAATGAATAATTAAAACCCTTGTCCTGGGACATTAAAGGACAGAACAGTGTTTAATTGCTCAATATCTTGATAATTATTTCTTCATTTGCAGTGCAAATGTCATGCAATTTTGGGGAGAAAGGACCAATCAAACTGGGAAAGTGGCACAGAAAGATACAAATAATGCTATTTTCCTTTGTTTACTTGGTATCCAGCTAATAATTCAGGAGGTGTGGAGACTCCCCAGGAGCTGATGTTTCTCCTACTGCTGGAGTGGACTAACAGCACCGAGGGACACTGAAGGCTTGTTCCCGGCAGGTGCATCGTGTCTGGCCATTTCACCGGGAAAACCTCCCCTGCAGCACAGCTGCACTCTCTGTCACTGTGTTCCTGCATCAACCAGAGAGTGGGCTTAAGGGCAGCCTTGGAAGGTGCCCACCAACTGGTCACCACTGGAGGGCTCAGCTGCTGCTGAGGCTGCGGGAGCTTCTTTCAGCCACTCTGGTGCTGAGGGAAAAGCTGGGAGTCCAAATCTCAACCCTAACATCCATGGAAAACCTTTGTCTGTTGTACAAGTGTCAGGAAGACTATCCCTGCAATGGCTACAAATGAAATCACAGAATCATAGGGGTTGGAAGGGACCTCAGGAGATCATCTAGGCCAAACCCCTTGCCAAAGCAGGTTCCCTACAACAGGTTGCACAGGGAAGTGTCCAGGCTGGTTTTGAACATCTCCAGAGATGGAGACTCCACAGCCTCTCTGGGCAGCCTGTTCCAGTGCTCTGTCACCCTCACAGCAAAGAAGTTTTTCCTTTAGTTTGTGTGGAACTTCCAGTGTTTCAGTTTGTGCCCACTGCCCCTTGTCCTGTCACTGGGCACTACTGAAAAGAGCCTGGCCCCATCCATTTGGCCCCTACACTTCAGGTATTTATAGACATTGATAAGATCTCCTCCCATTCTTCTCTTCTCCAAGCTGAAGAGTCCCAGCTCTCTCAGCCTTTCCACGTATGGGAGATGCTCCAGGCCTCAAATCATGTAGTATGTGAGTACATCGGAGTGAAACCGTATGCTCCAGCTGAAGAGCAAGTGGCACATGTATCTCGCCTTCCAAGTGAGGGTTATGGACTAAGTTGCCAACTGAGATGCTAGGTGCCATCAAAACTGTAGGGAAGACATAAAATGGCAACAAAGTAAAGCTGTTTTCCCTTATTTTGATTTATGAGTCTAAGATTTGTGTCATTTTTAACTACACTGTAGTGCAAGCTATAACCTGACAGGATGCAGCTCATTTTGCCATCCTCTGCTTTTCACCACAGAAAGGTGGGTATAGCAATACCTGCTCTCTGGGGGAAGTTTTCATGAGGATGGAGGATCCAAGTCAGCAGATTTCCTAAGAAACTTCAACCCCTGGCTGCCCGCAGTACCGCTGTCCCACTTCCCCACAGCCTCTGACGCTAAGTTATTATAATTAATTCCCAATATGTGTTATCACCCAGAAAACCAAGATCAGCACCTGAGTCTGAGCATGCCAGACTCTGAGAGGACACACGCATCCCTCTGTAATTAAATCTAATGTATGACACACTGCAACAAGAAGAGTTAGACATGGGGGAGTGGAAAAGCAACCTGTGGCAACACAGTTTACCTAATTGCATAAATCGATAGATAGATCAATGTTTTCTTGAGGAAAGTGAAATGAATAAAATATAAGAAATCTCTGTCAGTCATGTAAGAGCTGCTACAGAATAAGCTCATTTGCTTCAAGACTTCTCAGAAATGGCCCCACAGTACCACGTGAGGCATGCACTTGCTTCAAAGCAGCGTACTGAGGGGATCCATCTGTACTCAAGTATTTAATCTAAAAAGACTGAAAGCTTCAAATTTGACTGCAGCTGGTCTGCAAAATAACAACTTTGGTGGAAAACAGTCGAAGCATTGGCTTTGGATCAGAACTTCAAATAAATGTTTTGGATGATTATCTGTTAGACCAGCAAGAACCTGAGTAATTACATATCTGGTGGGATTCCTGTATACAGGAAAAAAAAACCAGTCTGAAACAGAATGTAATCTGCCTTTATTTAATTTTGTCTCCAATAATGATACATTATTTATAAAGTCCAAAAAAGTAATAAAGTAAGATTTTATGTGAGGTATTTTATTTATAAGTGAATTAGTTAAACAAATGAGCTAATTAGGAAAATTAAGGATAAAAATATTGATTCAATATGAGAGAGATGCACACATGGCTACTCAGGAAATCCTGCTGTAAGAAATTTCCAAGGCCAGATTACCAGACACATATCTGCTAAAGGATTAAATCAATCAAAGTTGGAACTGCTTTTTCTCAAGAAACTGGGCACTGTCAAATCCACTCCTTTCAAATCATTATATATCCCCAGTGGGTCAAATTCCTGGCTTGAAGCCAAGCCTTCAATCAGTTTTCGGCCCATTTTTCTTCCTGCTTCAGTAGACATAGCCTTTTCCCAAAGCTTCAGCAGAAATCCTCCTTGGAAAGAAACACAACATGACATTGTCAAATTAACATGGAGCACATGCAGCTCGCAGCCAACAAGAGATGAAGCGTGTGTCTGGCAACAACCACCCACCACTCTCCTGTGGACAGTGAAATGTAGACAAAGCTGGAGCATGCTGATGGGGTAATAATTGCCTACAACTGTGTAGGGAGACACAGGCCATTCATTCAGCTCAGGATCCTTTGTATTGATAGACAACTCGGCTTGTTCTCTTGTCACCAGTGTTGCAAGTCAAAATGATTGAAGATGCATGTTAAGGTCTTGTTCTGCAATTGTACATAGCTTCATGGCTTATGAAGCAGTGGCCTGGTAGTTATAATCATGCATATCTTTGTTTTTACTCTAAATCAACCAAGCATTTGCACTTCTGCTGGCTAAGGCCTTAAGTTAAAGAAGCAAATGAATGATCCTAATCCTTTCATCTAGGCAACGAGCAGTGGCTCTCTGGAAAGCGTGCCTGACCAGTCCAGTATCAGCACGAGTTTGCAGGATACTCATTGGCTGCTCTCCACTCCTCTCAGTGCTGATCTTTATGGTGGATAGAGGGTCCACAGAGGAAATCTGAGGGTAAGAAGAAGTCTACTAGCAAACCAAGAGAAGTTTATCTCCTGCGAGACATGTTTTTATACAAAACTAGCAACAGTGAAGAATTTAATTTGCACTGTATCGTACAGGGAGTCAAGGAATTAAGAGGAGAAGGAAGTAAAAGGTCCCCTTGCCTAGGACTTCCACAGAAAAGGTGAGGACCGCAGGAAAGTTCTCAAATAACAGGACAACTGCTGTTCTGCCTTTGGATATTGGTGAGGGGTAAAGCAGAAAAAGTAAAGCTTCTGACTGTCCATGAGTCGAGAAACTTTAGAGTTAACACAGCACTCTCAATATAGGTCCCTGCTGGACTCGCAGTGGCAGCTAGAGGAAAGTAAAGAGTAATCAAACTCTGAGTCAAGAAATCAGATCTCACTCTGGGTTCGACAAGGTCCCATAGTAAGAGGTACATTGACCTTCTACCTGCAGTTGAAGTTTGCAGCACCAGAAGAGGACTCCACATCTCAACAGGATGTATTTAAAAGTTTGAGGAATCCGACTCTATGAAAACAGTATGTCACATTTTGTCATCTGAGTTTTGCAGCAATAAGAGCTAGTGTTTTAGGTCCCCATCGAGGCTGTGGACCCAGACCCACGTCAAATTTAGCTTAAAGCTCCTTTTCCAATCTGCAAAGCAGTCACTAGGTTGAGTTAGATGGCATTTAAGTCTGAGCTGAATGCAAAGCTCATTCCTTCAAAGCAGAGTCAGGGAAATCTCCAGCCTGCAAAGCTAGGAATTTCAGCTATGGATCTAGTGACTGCACCTGCCTGAAACTTCTTCACCCCTGTCTTTCCTTCCCTCTACCGTGTTTAACATCCATGCCTTTTTTCTTGTCTCACTCCAGTGCTGCCCCATCTGCTCTGCTGCCCTGGTGCTCTGTTCCCTCCTTGCTGCCCTGCTGCCATGCTTGCCCTTGTTGTTGCCCTCTCACCTCCTGGAGGTAGGTCAAGAAACCCTAAAGTGTGTCATAGACTACCAGGCATGGGAGTTGTTCAGGTCCTTATTCAGACTATGCTATGAAGCACCCCTTGTGCTAGGTGGAAGGTGTGAAGGAGGCAGTCTGTGATGTGAGGATGCTATTTGTAATGCTGAATAGCATCACTACATAGCCTTTTTCAGCTATAAATGTAGCTAGGGAGAGAATTGTCACTGAAATGAATAGACAGAAAAAAATGATCAAAAAGCAAATGCCATAGCTCTGGATATTAGTTTTACATTGTGTTTTTATGTTGTATTTTCATTTAATGATTTAAAATAACTTTCCCTCAGAAAGGACAAGGATAAAAAAGAAACAACCCAGCAATACATATCTATGAAGGAATGTAAACTTCATAAGACTGTAATTCTGTGTCTCACCACTGGATGGTGATGCGCAACTATTTTAGTGAAAATCCCAAACTGTCTAAGGGTACAGTTTTGCTGAGATAGACTGAATGTTCTCTGATAGACCCAAGACTGAGACAAAAACCAAACTCAGAACAATTCTGGACAAGAAAACTGCTGTTTATGATCATTTGCCCACTGTTTGTAGTTACCTCGACTTCATTTAGAGATTTAATTATTTCAGGTATAACTAGTGAAACAAACTAGTCATTGTGGTTTTAAAGTTCCTGTGAAAAACAGAGGAAAAAAGTAAGATCATCTGTTGCAGCAAGTGATGCATTTGTCTCATGGAATCCTCACTGCATATCGTCAGTGTTATCCCATTGCTACATTTGCTCACTGGTGTGCTGTTTATTTATGGTTATATTTCTAGCTCTACTGTTTTTTTTTTAGTCTATAGGAAGTGTCTGTACTATGGTATACCAAAAAATCACTGCATTCATATGGAGAAAGGTCTAGAAAGAGAGAACAAGATACTAAATATCTGTGGACTACAGATATTTTTAGATCAGGCTCATACCTGTTAATTTATTTGCTTTGTGAAGAGCTCTCATTGAAAGCAGGACTCTATTTTGCTCTGGGCTGAAGTCACTAATGGACGGGAGGGCATCCCCTTCAATGAGCATCCTCTGTGGCAGGAAAGCTTGGAAGTCATTTGTGTTCTGTAAAGCTGTAGAGAAGTGGGTGGCTGCAATGAAATCTACAGCGTTAGCCCAGTCTTCACCAAAATTCGCTTCTGGATCAGAGAGAAATTTTAATCTGAAAGAGATAAAAAGAAAAATGTAACAGATAATTGAAATCCACTGTAGAACACATTGGTCTGTCATTTATCCCAAATGTGTTTTGTTTGGTATAAAATCCTGAGCAGTCTCAGTGACACAGTGACTTAAAGCCTCTTTCAGCATTTTACATTTAATTTCTCCTGGCATCACTGCCTCTGCCCAGACTAGACACAGCTCCTGACTCTGGGCTCAGTTCCTAGAGAGGAATCAGCATCTCATGTCAAGCCCCCAGCCTGCCCACCCATTGCCTCCTGGGCAGCCATCTCTCCCTGCTCTTTCCATGTTCCAAAAGAGCAGAAGGAAGAGTAGAGCTCAAAGAGCAGAGGCCTAAAGTGAGAAAGCTCATGCAGATTCTGTTGGGATACCACCCTTCCAAAGAGGCATGAAGATAGGAAGATCCCCCTTGGCCACCTCTTCAACCCCATACCTGTTCCGGAACTTGGGCAGTGAGTAAGCAATGGAGGCAACGTGCGCCCTCCACATCAGATGGAGGGCATCATCCAGTTTGAAGGAGGAGAAGGCTGCAGGGCTCACAGCTTTATGTTCTGTAGACAATAGATACTGCAGCAACAGGAAGGAAAAAAGGCAGATAAATAGAGGGTTTATATTTTTCAGACTTATGCACATACCTCACAAAATAGTAATTTTGCAAGCTAAGGGAAATTGCTCTTGAGTAGCTGGAATGTGCTGCTTTGTAAGTAACTATAATATCTGACATAGGGAGAAAAATATTATTACTATAGATTTATAAAGTGACTACGTATCCCCACTAAAGTCAACTGGAGTTGTCATTCTTTGACTTCAACAGAGTGAGGGTTTTATCCACATGATGTAAGCATTCTGTCACAATAATTCAGTGGACTTTTGTATCTGAGTGCCACAAAAGCTTCTGTGCTGAAATATTGGATTCCTTGAAAACTTATTTATACTCTTCTGGCCACAACTTTCTGAAGATTTTCTGAAAACAAGAAAATTATCCTTAATAGTTATCATTATGGCTGTTTGAGGAGTAGATCTCTTATAATAACTTCTGAAACATACTGTGTAAGAAAAACAATCTTGAGAAAACAAATCCAGTCTTTCTTCTGAAACCTCTGCCTTCAGTCACAGTTGCTAAGAGGGACTTATGCTTTGAATTTTCTGACCACTATCAATTATTTGACTACCATAAAAAATGTTGAATATAGAAGTTTATCTATAAAAACAGTTATTTAATCTATGAAGTAAGAAATATTATTATCTTTGGGATTAGGGAATAGCTGAATGAGGAGGAAAGAGAATATCTACTTGCATAAATAAGTGTCCTTCTGAATGAAGTTTCAGCATTTTCAGTTTTTTAGATGTTCAAAGGAATAAATGAAGCCTATAAAGCCAATTCAAGGCCATCTCTCAAGGGTAATGTTCTATCTCACATGCTTATTCTGCATTGCTAACATAAGCAGTATAGGAAGAATACAAATATAACTGTTAACAAAACAGTCTCTTGGGACGGACTACAAAATTCAGAATTAAAGGAAGGCAAAAATCTACAGCCTACAAAAATCCTGGCCTTCTTACCTCTGACTTACTTTACATCATGCTTTTCTTTTTTTCTGCTTGTTACTTTTATTTGAAGATGTTATTGGAAACAAACCAAGCACTCTGAATCTTACAAATAACAGTAATAATAGTTTTAAAAAGTAATATTCTGGTATAATTTCCTATGAAATATGGAAAAAAATGTAAAATTATTTACTTCAAAATAGGCCTTCCACTCATCCATGAGCTTGGGCATGCGAGACCGGCAGTCAGCAACACTGTAGCAGAAATCATCTCTCCGCTCCTCTGGTGGCAATATTTCTATCTCGTACTGCAGCTGCCCAAAGAGGCCAGCCTCCACTGCTCCCAGAAAGGGTATGACAGCCAGGTAGTAATTCATACCTGTAACAGTAATTTAAAAGGAGGAGGTGTTAACCACAAGCAAATGAAAAATTCCCACAAAGAAAAATGAACACTTTCCCACACCAAATGCAACCATTTCACCTTGCCACTGACACAACTGTGTTCAGCAGTGGGACGTATGTGCTCTACCACAGAGTGCTCATGTGGCTGGGAAGGACAGAGCTGCTCTCTGCAGCCTGCCAGCGGGCCTGGTGGAAAGGGGAACTTGTGGCAGGACAGCAGCGAAGCTGAGGGAGGGAGGGACAGAAACATTGGAAGGAAAATGTACTAGAGGAAAAAGAACGTGGGGCTTTCCCTGCCCTAGGAAGTGAAAGAATATTTAAACTGAAGGGCTTACAAGGCCTTTTACCTCGTTAAACAAAAATTCCATCATTTTATTGCCATCAAATATAAGTAGTGTTTATAATCTGTAGGTCAGTCTTGTCTTTCTTCCCTCCACCCTATGTCAGTTCCATTTCTTTAAAGATCAGCTTTCTAAAAGAGTCAGAATTCCAGTTTTAGAAAAAAACCTAAGTCTAAAAATATAGAATTTGTCTGAAATCAGATAAAGAGATTTTTTTTTTTTTAATAATGTGTTTATTCGGCTTTTGAAAAATGGAAACAAAAACATCATTTGAGAGATTCTGTTTAGACTGGTTGGGATACATTACCCAGTTTGTGTAGGAAAATTAATTAAATATTTTTGATTATTCAAATGAGATGATTTAATGGTTGTTTGTGGTTTTTCATGGACTCAGAAAAAAATTGTCTTGTAAGAAAAACTGTTCAAATCTATCTATACATTGTAATTTGAGGAGTCTATTTCTATATAGGCACTGTCTGTAAAAATACCAGAGGGAAATAGGCTACACATGTCCTTGCACTTGAGAAAATGAGCACTGTAGTATTGGTGTTTTTTCTATTTTTGCTACAAGTGTTATTCATTGGGCTGTTCTGTGCAAGAATAAATGAATACCCTTGAGTTGCATGTGGCATGCCAAACCACTTCCTTTCCTCTTCTGTAAAGCTCTTAGCTAGAAGTGGATACAAGCTGGTTTGTTTTTTTTTTCTTTTCTGTATAAAAACCATGTTATAGTATCCTGTCTCACACACTATTATTTCTTCCATGATCCTGGCATTGGACCTATCCTTATGTCCCACAGGAGGATAACGTGCTCTGCCACATCTCCCAGGAGTGATGCCAACGGCACATATGGCTGAGTTAGCTCACAGCTGGACTTTCAGTAGAGTTTGTCCCTCTGCCTTTTCTCTGCCCTGCCTAGTGCAAAGGTGATTTCAAATTTCATACCACCATCACTGAAATGACACTGCTTCCTGCAATGCATATTTGTGTGAGTGTAATGGATAGACCCATTCTCCTGTTACATCTATGATATACATTTTTACAAATGAAATTCTTGCATCTCTCAGGCTAAAAGGGACCATGTATTAATTTAATCCCTCCAGTTCAACAGGGCAACATATGAATGGCCTGAATTATCAAAAGTATCCAAGAATTTTTGATGTTTCCATTTTGGGGAAGATTGAATTATCTGGATGCGTATTTTTAGAGATACTGAGGAAAACACTGAAAATGTTAGTGGAAATTCAGTTCTTTACACTACTGTCTTCAGTTTGTTGCTACCTATTGGAATAACCAAAAAAAAAACCAAACCCAAACCCCAAAACAAAAACAACACAACAGAATTGCAGCCTACTAGAACTGCAAAGCCAATACAAAAGAGAACAGAAATTGTGTGATAGCTCGTGTATGCCAGGTCAAAATATTAACTGAGTTTGAGTTTTAAAAGCCTGCTGGATAAATTAAAGTAATTAAGTTATTTGGATAGCATGGGCACAAAGTCTCCCTATATTTCATTCTACCAACCACAGTGAATTTGTGGGGGTGCAACCAAAGGCAGAAATGTCCTGTCAGATTTGTATTACTGAGGGTGATGCGAGAACCACAAAGCTTCCTGCTTGACATTCTCACAGTAAGTTTTAACTTGAAGTACTGGCATCTGAACTAAACAAATTTGCTCTGGAGTAATTTAAAATTGTAATTTCTTCAAATGTCTACTAATACAGATACCCATCGTGGTGTTTCCCATGTGTTTTTACATGCATATTTGCAGTGTAGATATCTTTAAGACTGCAAATTTACATTTTTTTCCTTCTTCAAATAAGTTATCAAAGTCAATTAACTTTCATTTACTCACTCACACTTAGGTCTCTTGCTGCAAATTTTTGATGGAGAATTACGTAGCAGTGGAATTACTTTGTAATACAGAAGTCCAAGGGGAAGAAAAATTCTAACTTGCCTACTAGGACATGAATCATATTTCGGAGAAGAACAGTGCAATAGTGTATACTTACAGGCCCACCAGCTTCTTACAGATATGCACAGGAGGTCTCCATCTTCATAGCCACAGGAAGTCACACTGGAAGGATCTGCTAATCTGCCTGAAACAAATGAAATAACACACCAAATACTTCTCAATCTTTTTCACATAAGAAATCCCACTGAGATGGGAAAAAATATCTATAGGAGTAAAGCATGCAGAATTTTGCTCAGAGGAGCAGAACAATTACTGTTGTTTTGCTTCATAAACTGTTGTTCCTAGAGTAGTTGTATTTTTCAGTCAATACTTCATGCAGCACATAGTAATTTAATTGTGCTTTACAGTTTGATTTGTTCCTCACTGTAAATGTATTCTCAGAATTTATGGAACTGCCTGAAAGTAGGACACTGCAGTGATATTTTTATGGAGATATAAATATACATGCACATATGGGCATAAACACATGCATAGCTGATGCATCATTTTCAATAGATGCAGGGCTGCTAGTGCGGAGCTGCTTAACGAGCAGAATAGCATAAATTAAATGTGCTAGTAATTGTCTCACCTAATTGGATTGCGTGATACAGAATCCCTTCCAGCTTAATGGTGCATACGAACATGGCCTTACTGTGAAGCTAAGCATGCAAACATTGTTGTATCTGATTAGCAGGGTTTTCAAGCATCTGTGCTGTAGCAAACATGCAAGATGTTTCACAATTATTCATGACAGCATGTAATGCATATTTTACTTTCAGCATGTGATGTTGAGAAATAGCCTAATTCCTGAAAGCATAATGTACATGTACATTATGTGGTAATTAGTCACATAGTGAGTCACGAAGTCTGCTTTAAGTGTATGATGTGACATTACCATGGTCAGGTCCAGTGACTTGAGCTATTCCAGAAGCTCTCAAACTCTGCCCTACAGAGCACTTACTCTCTGACGAGCCAGTTGAATGCCAACACTGTAATTTCTGTCAGGTTAGAACTAAACCTCATTACATTCTTCAAAACACAAACCAAATTTTCTGATACTTTCTATTTGAGAAGAAGACATGGCCATGAACCATGTGTATACAGATTATCTTAATTATCCTCTCTAGCTGACTGGATAGAGTCTGTACTTTGAGGCTTGCTGGCTGTTCAAGCTTGTATCTTCAAGTAGCAAAGCACTGAAAGCGTGATCTTGCAGTGGTGAGGAATGCAGTTCAACAGGATTTTTTTAATGAAAAATTATATTTTTTAATATCTACAGAAAGATCTCTTTTTCAAGATTCTACTTTAACACAGGGCATCAGAAATAGGCAGCAGTAATTCACTGAAGTGCAGAGGGGTTGAATGGGAAGGATAATGGAAAAGAAGAAAAAGAAGATAAAAAGTTGCAGAAGAATTGCACATGTGATTTATTAAAGATTGTTAGCCTAGGTGTTTTGGAAAATGAAGAGTCCTGGGCAGTAACAGTGATAATTATAAGATATGTATAAATTACCTGGAGCTGGAAGCACTAACCCTACTTCCAGGTGTACACTCCAGGTTTGTCCTCTCTGCTCCCTCCCATCCCTGTGCTTAACATGATTGTTATTTCAGTCTTCAGGTCTACCCAAGCTACTTCAGTTCCTCTGTGTTGACAGTGCCTCCCAGCTGTGTGTCATTAGCAACTATGTGCCACCTCATCAGCAAGATTTCTCTGCTGTTTTTTCTGGCAAGGTTCTTAATGAAAAAGCTAAATGCAGTTGTTCTCAAGGATGATAACTGAATACCTCTAAGCATATCCTCCATTTAGCTGTAACTTCTCTTAGCAATGCTCATCACTGAACTCTCCTTTAGGTATTCCCTTATGAGATTTGAAATTCCACCTGAGTCTTTCTTAAAGTTCTTGCTCCTGGATTTGTACTTCCATATGTCATTTCTTCTATGTGGGAGTAGAGACTGTCCAATTTCCTTTGTCTGTGTAGGTAGAACTCTCAGTTTAGCTCTATCTCCCTAGTGACAATTTTTATTTCCACAATCTCATTCCTATCAGCCATGCTGTGTCAACATTGTCTCTACTGAGAAGTTAGGCAAATTACTGATTTTATGTCAATAAGTAGATTACTGCAAATCTTTGTACCACTCATTAAACAGTAGCTTCACTTGTTCTTTATAGTTTATGTAGGATCATATCCACAACAATATTTTCTCAAGACATGTAACTTTCATGACCAGACAGGATTGTTTGTGCAAAAGTTTCTGTAGCATTTTCAAGGATCTACTGTCCTGCACCATGGACTCAAATCCTACTTTTGCCTGCCTAAGCTTATTGTGCTGGTACACAAATGCTTCAGTCGTTCCTCATTAATCTAGCCACCCAGCTGCCTATCTGTGTTGCATTTAGCCAGCTTCTAACTTCTTTACTGTACGCACAAAAATTATGTCTTTCTTTTCCCCTTACACACTTAACCTTCAACTGCTTACATTTCCTTACTGTTAAACTCTTTCCAGTTATGTGATATTTCTCCTTCTACTATTTTTTCAACCTACTGATCATGTAATTTCAAAAATACATCGTCTTGCCTAAGGACCAGTCCTACAACTCTTTGGCAGGTGACAGCAGGCCTTTACCATATCTGTGCAACCAGGTGCAAATGTTCCTCTCAGCCACCATGACTCACCTCTATTTGGGAGCTGTCACTGCAAACAGGCACATCTTTACTTTGTGGATGAGGTCACCCTAAACAACTAAATCCTTTCCAGCAGGTCACCATTCAAGTGCAGTTTCTGCATCTAATAATCTTTGCCTCTGCCATACATTTGGTCAACTCTCCTGCTGCCCCAGCCATCCTCTTAATCTTCTCTTTCTTTTTCTACACGTAAAGAAGGGAAAGAGGAAAAAGCTTGCCTAAACTCCAACCAAATTCTTCTTGCTGCTGTCTGTTTGCCAGCTAGTTGCCTGATTGTATTTTGCTTACTCTACTTCCTTTTCCTCCTTTTCCTCATTTTGACTTAGAAGTTAATTTCCATTAGGTATGACTAAATGCTGGCAGACTTCCTTCACCATCAGCTGTAGCATCTCTGTTTCAGCTACAAAACATACAGCTACAGCCAAACTGCCACCTCACAAAACTGCAGATTGCAATCAATAAAGAAAATAGGCAGACAGATGCATGTTCTTATGCCTGGTTATGATCAGGCACAAGTTCCTGAAAACATCATTGACTATTATTCCTTTCTTCCCACCTGTTCTGGTTGGTAGAACAAGGCAAGTTAACTCCAGCTTTGAATGGAAAGCTTCACTGCAAGCTACGTGGGAAGCAGTATGTGGGAGAACATGTTCTCTGATAAAGCCCTTGATAAGATACAGCAGCCTTAGCCCCAAAGGACCTTCCACACATGTTTCTCTGTCTGCTTCCCTGGCATGGCCAACCAGCAATTGAGAATGATCACTCCAGATAACAACCAGCTTCTGGGGGATGAGCCATTAGAATCTGGACATAATTAAAAAACAACCAACCAACCAAACAAACAAACAAAAAAACCCCAACAAAACCAAACCCCAACAAACAGAGCAAACTTTAATTTTTGTAAAAAAAATACTTAGAAAATAATGAGGCTGTTCCTAAACTGATCAAAAATGGCAAACAGAAACAAATTCTAAGAGGGAGTGGTGGACTTTTGACTATCTGTATTAGAAATGAAACTCAAACCACCATAAAAGATCATAATACTAACAAGCAAAAAACCCTCTATCAGTTAACAATTGAAGAACAGTACTGCAGAGTGCAGGACCTAAAATCTACCTACTGTAATGTAGAGCAACTGGGAATACCTTTTCAAAGGTTTTCAGATAACTGAAATACTGCCCATCTAAACCACAGATCTTCTGGATTCTGACCGGTTCTGTGTTTAGCAACATCTTTTTCTATTAGGAAATTTAACAGCTATTGCTCAAGGCGAGGGTGTTCCCTTCATTCAGGATTTCTCTTTCAAATTGGCAGCTTAGCTCAGTATGTCTCAGATTTACACCACCTGAGACTATACTGGGCTTGAAAAGCAGAAACCTTGGAAAGGATGACCAAAGTGGGTCTCGTAAACACTTAGTTGTTTCAGTAGCTTAAGGACATAGCTCATACCTGTACGAAATTGCCACCCATGCTGCAATGGTAGTCCCCAGAGAATATTGCCCAAATTTTGGGATCCAAAGGCAGTAAAATATTTAGCTGAAGAGTTTAGCAAGTTCTTATACACTCCCAGTCGTTCTTGATAGTTCCAAGCATTGATGACAATTTTGTTGTCCTTTACTAGGAAATCCAGCAGGTTTTCAGGGGCAAGGTCCCACAGAGGGGGATAGGCATCTCCAGTGGCATCATTTTCATTCTGTGCTGCAGCAGTTGCTGGACTCAGGGTAACCGTCACTATAAGAAGAGTGTATATGCCAAAGCAGGGCCTCATTGTGAAGGTTTGCGACCCAGGTGTTTGTGGCTGCAGGGCTTTTATCATGAAAGGTGAGGGCTGGGCAAAAAAGGGTGACTCAGATGCAGAGGTCTCCATCTCCCTTACCTCTTTCCAGTGACCCTGACGTGGCGTTGCGAGATTAGCAAGCTGTGAGTAATGCTCTGTCCTCCCCATGGGATCTTGGGAGCCACAGCAGATGTTTAAGAGGGATCAGTTAGACCACAGAATGTTCAAGTCTGTGCTGTCCATGACATATGCCCACCCTCCCAAAAGGCTGAGGTGCTACAGTACTGATTTTACAGTTGCATTTTCAACCTTTTGGTCCCTGTATTTCTTACTAGCTGTCACCTTCCCTTTCCCTGCCTAACTCCTTTGGGTAAAGACAGGACAGCAATATGACAGATCTCACCCCAGAACAGGCACAGGCAGGGTTAGGTTAGGGCTGAGGTGCTCTGACGAGGGCTTCAGGCACCGACTGAGAAGTAGCAGTGACATATGGCAGGCACTGATGTTGGCACCTTTGTCTTTTGGCCTTGGGACAACTGCTTGCAGTCTTCAGATCCTAAAAGCGTTGGAAGTACCCAAATACCTGGTTACAGGCCATGCAGCACCTGGCTAGCTGTATTTTTAGTGTGTGTTTGTCTTGTGTGGAAATGGTCATTATAAAGAGCTAAGGTCTCCTACAAAACTTCCATGATCAACATCAAAGGGAGTATAAATGCCACCCCTCCACTGATAAAATTGGTGTCAGACTAAGTTACACTCCAACAAAAATGAAACTGTCTGGCTACCTTCACCTCACCTACTTCTAGGACTTGATAATCTTCAGCTGCTTTTTCTCAGATAAGCAATGGTTACAAAAGAGCACTCAATAAACCAACATATCATTTCTTATCTCTGAAGTCTTTCTTTCACATGAGAAAAACTGCAAATGCCCATTTTATTTGAAGTAATTCTATGAGTTTCGGTTGGGTTTTGTGTGCTTAAGGTACCTTAAACTCTGGATGGGAGCAAGTCAAAATCGTCAGCAAAATTTTGATAGTAAATGTAAAATAAATGTATCAGTTCAATTCAAAAATTTTCCAGCTTCTCTCTTTATTAAGGAGACTTTCTAGTAATAGCATAATTTTTCAAGTGTCGCTTTTTATTTTTGGCTCCACTACAAAGAAAGAAATCCAAAAGCTTTTGAAAAGCAATCAGTGTCCAACAGAAATTAGCACAGATCTGAGAACTCTTTTCCTAATCAAGCTGCCTCACAGAAGTTTCAAATAATCAAATTGTTCTTCCATTAAGTTTCTATGGATGGGATTAATGTAACCTAACTGTGGACATTTAAATATTAACCTAGCTATGTAGATTCCCTTAACAGCAAAAGCAGAGAATCAGGCATGTCCAGAATGTAACTCTTTTAAAATACACCATGGAGAGGTGTATTCCTCTTGACTGACTGTAAAGGGAAATTTCACTTTAGGTGCCTAAGGTAGAGAGATGTGAATAAACATCTTAATTTTTCACAGAGATACCATATATTTACATCCTCATAGCAGATTACATTTAGCAAATTGACTGGTTCTATGATTGTGTGGAACTTTATCCTGCATGAAAAACTGTCCTCCTGCTCTGCCATCTAGAAAGGCAGATTCTATTAACACCAATCTGGGCAGGCATAAGAATATGAATTACTAGTCTGGATGCAAAAACACAGTTTCTCAAAAGACTTGCAATGAAGAATTAAGATAAGATAGAATAGAATAGAATAGAATAGAATAGAATAGAATAGAATAGAATAGAATAGAATAGAATAGAATAGAATAGAATAGTTGGAAAAGACCATTATGATCCTCTAGTTCAACAGTAAACCTAACATTGCCAAGTCCACCACTAAACCATGTCCCTAAGCAGCACATCTACACATCCTTTAAATACTTCCAGGGATGGTGATTTCACCACTTCCCTGGGCAGCCTGTTCCAATACTTGACAAACCTTTCAGTGAAGAATTTTTTCCTAATATCCAAACTAAACCTCCCCTGGCACAACTTAAGACCATTTCCTCTTGTCCTATCACTTGTTATTTGGGAGAAGAGACCAACACCCACCTCTCTACAGCCTCCTTTCAGGTAGCTGTAGAGAGTGACAAGGTCTCCCCTCAGCCTCCCCTTCTCAGTGAGGGGCCCAAAACTGAACACAGCACTCGAGGTGCGGCCTCACCAGTGCCGAGTACAGGGGCACAATCACTTCCCTCCTCCTGCTGGCCACACTATTTCTGATACAGGCCAGGATGCTGGTGGCCTTCTTGGCCGCCTGAGCACACTGCTGGTTCATGTTCAGTCAGCTGTCGACCAACACCCCTATATATGTGCTATAGTGCTGTGCAGGATTTGGATAAAAAGTAATGGTAAAGCTAAAGAAGAACCAAATGTAATATTGATTGTGTATCTAATGCCTAGGCAGTTGGACTGACTGGAGTGGTTCCACTGGAGCAGGATTGCTGGCAAAAGTTCATTACATAATGCTTACCTTATATAATTTTTTTAGCTATTTGAGTAAAAAAGTGCTATACACTAAATTGCAAATAACATAAAACAAGAATATGCCTACTAGAGAGACTCTGCTGAATTCCTTCACTTTTTGAAGTTTGAGTCTTCTGCCTTATTATGGTAACAAAAGGACTTCAACATCCCAGTTAATCTTTAAAGAGTCAAGAATATTTTTTTTTTTAATTAATGTAGTAAAAATATTCTTCCTGCAAAATATTATAATTCATTTTATAGCTCTTACACCATTTTCCCACTTATCTGTGTGGGCAAATAAGTTGCTGAAGTTTTTATAAAACTTTAAGGACAACAGCTTTTCTTTGAGAAATCCCTGTTCTGGCATTTCCAGCTTGGAATCCAGTCCTGCTGGTTTGCTGCCCTGAGCAGAGTGGAGGATTCACGTGACATCAGCTGGACTTGAGTTGTGTTGGTATCGGGTCTTGAGTCATAGCACCCATTCAAGCATGTCAGCATTTTAAATAAGTAGAAGATTAAGGAAGACCATTAGTAATGTCAGATTACTATTCTATTTATCACTTAATAAGTACTCTACCAGTAAGGCTGTGCTCTTACAGACATTGTAACAGAGAAAGCACTGGAAAAGATTGCAGACAGTGATAGATGGCAAATTCAGGTCTGATATGCATTTTTTGTCAAGTTTCAAGAAAGAACACTGTAGTAAGAAAACCTTCAGGTAACCTGGGGATATCATTATCCTTCAATCATGTAAAACAGCACTGAAAGTTCACCCACTTTCTTCTAGGGTAAATGTCCTAAGGGGAAGAAGAATGAGATGGAATATTGGTCTGGATGAGCATCCTTCTCACCTGGCACTCTTTTTTCATGCCTTGACACTTCCGGCAGTGATTGTGAGGGCTGCTTGACTACAAGCCATTCCAGGGAAAACAATACCACACCTTAGCTAAAGGTATTTATTTATTTGTTTGTTTGTTTGTTTGTTTATTTCACTGGATAAACTTGTATCAGTGAATATATTTAGGTTGCTTATCAATCTCTGCTGCTCTTGTTTGCAGCTATTGCTTTGAACAGACTTTCTTTTTGGCACAGGCCTTTGGTACTTGGCAGGGAGGATCTCTCTGGCTCCAGTGTCCTCCAGTAAAGCCCCCTGACAGGGCTATAAAAGGGATTTTAAATTGCTACTTCACTTCTTTTAGGTGTGGCTGTGAGTAAAGGTCATCAGCCAGAGAAACCTGTGGTCACGAGTGAACTCTACCACTAATGCAGCAACACATGTTGTGGTAAGAGCATCAGGCATCTGAGGGGAAGTTACATTGTGTGTGTGGTGGATCTATGCTGTGTCCTCATATCCTGGATCCTCTATGCATCCTTGGACCTAAAATTTCTCCTTCTTTAGAAAACTTCATTCTCATATTATCTATTAATCCTATTCTCCCCTCTGCAAAAGCCTTCCCATGTTATCTGCTGATCTTGCCTCCCCAGAAAGAGTAACCTGTGCTGCAGATCCTGACAATTCAGGCTTCAAATTGTACTGATAAATCCTGTTGGTAAAGGACAGTCATCATAAAATATTAACTTTGTCCTTTTTGTTTTAACAGAAGCAATCTACCGAATTGAACACACATCGTAGAAAAAAAAAACAAAACAACAACACAAACAACAAACGGATAAAGAATCCTGTTCCAAACCAAATCAAATCGCTCCTATTTTAGGAAATACCAGATTCATAGCTGTGTTGGAGTATTTACCATATGCAGTTTTTCTTTCCCAGATGAAGCAGTCATTTTTCCATGAGGCTGGCTGGGTGAATGACTAGCTGGATAAATGGCTACAAAGACAAGTGTAAATCCAATATTTCCAGAGTTCCAATTCCTAATACTAAAAGAAGATGAACTACCAGCAATGTACAAATATTGATTTAGGAGCAAGCCTACACACAAGATGTGTAATGGGTACCTGATGTTGTCCCAGATGTATTCTTTCAGGTCAGAGTGCTCCAGAGGAGGAATACTGGCAATAATCAAATTTCCTGAACAGACATGCTTGCAGGACCAATGTTAAGGTCTATATATAGAAAAACCACCAAACAAAACCCCCTCCATCAGACCTGAAAGAAGAAAATATGGATTAACCTATATTCTTCATTTTCATAGTGTATTATGGAGGTGTATTTACTTCATAGACTAGTTCAGATGGTACCGTACAGTTCATATCTTTTTGTTATCTTCATCTCAGAAGGTGAAGGTTCAACTGATCATAGAGTTAGATATCTGTACAGATATATGGACTTCAGATTCACCTATCATAAAAGACATCAGCCTTAATTTCATAACATGATGGGATTCATTCTTTTGAGGCAAACCACACAAAACTCCTACTCACTGAAACACATATTTAAAAATTGGTGAAACCCAAATAGATAAATATGTTCCTGAGAGCGCCAGGGTTCTGAACAATTGCCTAATGCAGGAAGATGATAGTAATTTTTTAATATAATATGTCTATTTTGTCAGAGATAGTTACTCAAATACAACCCCAAGTCTACTTAGAAATTCAAGGAAAACTTTTGGCTGTTTGTATATTACTAGGGAAAGAGCAAACTGCAGAAAAATCACATTGTCAGTTGGCATTTTTCAATCTTTCATTAATTATGCATCCATTTATAAGACAAATTAACTGAATCTTCACTTATATTTTTAGCATGGCATTTTAATTAGATGAAAATGAGAATAAGTGGGAATAACTAATCAGAAAAAATCAGCATAATAGCAAAGATTCATTAAAAGAAAGGCACAAACATCCAAAGCAGTAAAAATGTAGCTAGATGCTAGCACTCAGATTAACTGATGTGAAGTATGTAAAATGACAACATCAATTAGAAAGTTGGACCAAAATAGCTTTTTTGCCATTTGGAAGGAGTAAACAATTAATTCAGAAATTTAACTTAGAAGATATTTTAACCTCTTGAAACTCAGAAACTGCAGAGAAAATTTTCAGAGGACTGTGATCCATTTTCTTCCAGCTGCCGCCATTTTCCTTAGACTGAAAAAATGAAAGGGAGGGGGAAGGGAGAAGCTTCCTTGCCAGAAAGGAAAGGAGAACTAGCAAAAATGTTTCTCAAAGAAATAAATTAGTCTTCATTGTGTAAGCATAAAAAATAAATTTGGTACAAGACAACTCAAAAGAAACATCGTAAAATAAAAGACAGGAGGTATAAATCATCCTTACATTTATTGCTTAATTTTCCTCTTGTCATGGGAAATAATAACACTCTTGTTGTTTCTAATTGATATTCTGTGTTGGTATACAACACAGTAATTTGGTTTCGCTGTTTCACTCACAGTGACAGAGGAAATAAGGGTGATTTTCAAGAAAAACAGATTTCAGTCTTGTTTAGAGAAGTGTGAATAACTCACTAGAAACAAATTCTAAATCTATTTTATTAAATTAAGATCTATATTTAACATATACTTCTGAAACATAAGCAGGGTACTGTAGACCTAGGAAAGGTATGTAAGGAGCAAACATATGCATGGACAGATATTAAAAGAGAGAAATGACTGGATATTGACAGACACTTGCACAAAAAAGCTAGCCTTATTTTGAGATGAGACATTATGTGATATAATATATAGAGATATGCCACATCACCACGTTGATAGATGACAGAAAACACATTTTTTAAAAACAGAATAGTTTTCTGGAAAACATGATAAATATCTCCGTTTTCCATTTTTTCCATACTTCTGTTTGTCTTCATTTTTATTTCTTTTTAGATCACACCCCAAACACCAACACCTGAATGCTCCAACAACTCTACTTCTGAGATTTCTCACATGACACGATTTCATACACACCAGCATCAGTTCCATAATACAAGTGTCCAAAGCATAAAGATTCATGTGAAATATATTTCCTGTAGCTGACAGCTATCTGCTGATATTACACTGCAAACATAGACATGACTAAGTGTCACAAAGTCCCTCAAGCTTGGGACCATAATGAAACCCCTTGGGCACACAATGGGGCAACTACTGTGAGTTGGGGCTTTCTAGTTCGTGGCCTCGTGCCACCAAAAAATTAGGCCTTAGATTATCAAAGGGATGCAAAAGAAACAATTGTTTTGTTTTAAATGAGTTTGAAAGGAATTTGTTTTTGTCCCTGGGAATTCCTATCAAACAAGAACCTCTGAGGACTCACTGATTTCACTGGAAAAAAATGTCCAGCTTCCCAAATATTCCTGGTCTCTTCCAAAGAGCCATTTCCTCAAACGAATGTGACACATGACCTTACTTAGCGTGAGTCATATTTAATTGTCATATTTTATTCTCATCAAGAAGACGAGAATAGTCTTTGTTAAAAAAAAAAAAAGTGTGTCCCCTTCAGCTACCTTGATTTCCAATATAACCTGAGTTCATCCTCTCCCCGCCTGCACCATTGCTTGGGTTGTGCTCTGTAGTCTTTACGGCGAGCCACAACGTGGTGCTTTCTCACAGTGGGTGGCAGCCCATGGGAAACCATCCAGCAGAAGAGGCTGGGGAGCAATGATCTGAATTTTTTCTGTTGTTTGGGTGGTGAAGGCAGCTGCTGTTCTCCCTAGGAATAAAGGTTGCCTTTTCCAGAGAGTGTTAGAGATGACGAGGGGTGTCACTGACACAGGTCTAAGAAAGCCTTACACTATAGCCTAGAACTAAATGAAAAACCGGGAGTAATATTTTTTGCCTTAGCATAGACCTTGCTACAGCCTTATTTACACATACTAACATGGTACACAGTTAAGCACACACAAACTTTAAATCTCAAAATCTTGAGAACTTAAGCTTCCAAGAAGGAGGCAGAAGACAAAACCGCTCCACAACACTGAATGTAAACAGCCAAGCTTTACAGAAGGCAGGCTTCCTGAAGTCTGTGACTTCCTCATGGATTTCTGTTGCAGTTTCTTCTAATTAAACTAGTTAAAAGAACTTAACCTTGGAGAGAGAATATTTGAATTCTTATTGTGATTGTCTGCCTTTGAACAAGTAATTAAAAAGTGAAGTGTTATAGTTTATTTTGTCTGAGTGGATACATCAGAATGAAAGACAGACTCTGATCCAGGGCTTTTACCTTACACTAAAATCTCACATCAATATTCTCTGACTTAACTTCATCTGCAAAAAAGCTTGCAATAAGATATTTTATACTCTTGTTCCACAACTGTGAATACTGACAATGTGAGCATAACACAACTTCTAACGCAATGATATTTTAAATTTTTGTTCTTTCTTAGAGTTCACCGGCTGACAACTGGAAATAGGGAATTTACCTCCCATTTTCCTTTGGAGTCAGCACTGGTGCCAGGTAATCTGAGTGAATAAGGATGGTGAACTGCAGGCTCCTGTAAATTTGTACATGACCACTAGATGATGCTATATAACTTTTCAATCACTATTACTGCTGTATGAAACAGGAAAAAAAAATAGTAAAGTGAACTAGAACTTTATTTTAATGCACTGGAAAATATGCAGATAAGACAAATCTTAGCACTAAAGTAAAAAACCCATATTCCTCTCCCAGTCAGCAGTAGTTGGCAAACAGAAGTAAAGAGAGGGCACATCTGATTTTAGGGCTCCTATGTGCTGCAGAATGATTATTTAACAAAGCTTTGACAGGAAAGGTCCTTTCAAAAACTGGTAAAAAAGTAACTTTGCACAGCAGTTTTTATGCTGGATCAGGTATTAGATCTTTTCCTGCAGTCAGGATAATGCCTTAAGCTAGCAGAAACATTACGTGCCATACTTGAACTAAGTCAGCTTGGTTTCGATCCAGATGAAATTTGTGCTGCCAGGTAATGTGGTACTGCACAGAAAAAGGCTGTGGCTTAGAAAAAGGCTTTGGAATCATTCTGACTTCTCCTATATTTCCTATATGAAATAGTTCCTCTGATCTCTATGATGCTTGAGTGTGTGATGTCTTTTATATATTTCACATCTTTGTGTCACTGTTCAACCTCTAACCAATCAGTGAATCTGAGTCTAAGGATGGATATAATTTTATATATATATATACACACATTCATACACAGACACATGTATATATATACACACAGACAAGTCCCTGTTCACATAATTATGTGTTTTTCATCATTTTCAGAAATACTGAGGGGGAGAATCCCAAATTTTTCTGTCTGGGAAGCAGACTAGCAGTTGCTCTTGCCTTAGGGAGTTATTGATCTGTACAGTTTCCAGAACTTCCTGGTCAGGGGACATTGTCCATGCACTGATGAACTCAGCAGGCACTCATGGAAATAATTCTGCTGTCACAGATGTGCTCATTTCACATCACTGATACAGGTCACCAGTAACTGAATGGCTTGAATCAGACTAACTGAAAGGGTAATTGATGAGAACACAAGGGTTTGAGTTATGTTTTAAACTTGCTGAAGAATTAGTTTGATCCTTTGCCAAAGCCTTGGTAGTGATCACAAGATGTAGCTTCCAAAGGTTCTTCACCAAGAGCTGTAAAACACTTCCAAAAAGTAAGTTGCTTGGCTAAATCTAACTGCTTTTCTTCTTTCTGGTCATCATTTTGGGGTGTTGCAGTGGTGAAAAACAGTCTCATATTTTTGTAAATTCCTCTGGGCGTTACAAACCTCTACTCAGATACAAACTCTATCCATTAGACAGATGCACAATAATTTCCTAATCTTCATGAATGTGACTGAGCCAAGTTGTATAAACAACTGATTAAATATTAGAAGTCCTAGTGGATAAAATTACCTGTTCTTTCATATGTAAATATATATAGCCAATCTGCTTATTTGCTTAAGGTTGAAACATACTAATGCCCTTGGCTTATGTTTATTTTCCTTGGCACCATTTACCCATTGCGTGCTCTCAAGTGACACCAGATAACACATCAAGGTTAGCAGCATCCCTACACCCTACTTGTCACACACCATTCCTAGAATCGCCTACTCTGTCCTCAAAGGAGAGTCAGGGGGGAGTCTGCTTCTGACAGCCCCTGTGCTCCTGTTCAGTGTTGCCCCTACATGACAGAGGCAAGAGGCAACATTTCTTTAGTATCTCCTGCTTCCCATATTGTTTCTACCTCAGCCTGGAACAAAGGGAGGTTCAGGAAGAATTCAGATCCTAAATCCCCCTAAGAACTGAGAGGAACGCACACGGAGCACTGAAGATCTGGGCTTTGCCTCTCCCCTGCAAGGCTTGTGTTTCATTCCCTGGCCCTGGCAGGCTCTGGCTCACCATCACTGCTCTGGTCTCACTTTGTAAGGTTTGCCCACCAAGATACATGGGGGAATTGGGTCACTATGCTTAGTTCTTGACCTGGCAAAGAAAAGAGGGATGGTGCTAAATGATAGCCACCTGTCCTCCATTCCAAGACAAGAATGGCATCTGACAGATGTCTTGAGTCTTCTGTTGCTGTATTTAAAAAAAAAATCTACCCAACCCAATGTATTAACTCTATTAATTACAACATAATTTTAATAAAAACATTCATTAACACCACTGATATTTTACAGTAAAATGATAGAAAATGTTTCCACTGCCTAGTCACTAAGATATTGAAATATATATCTGCATTTTTCTGTTGCTTTATATGTGGGAAAACAGTTGTCCTGTGTTTTGCAAATGATAAAAATCTTATGGTGTTTCACTGATTTGAGACCTAGTAATCACAGTGTTCACTTAATTCTGATCCAAAATCAAGAGAGACAAAATGCAGCAAGTATTTGTTGTGTCTGAGAAAATACATATATTATTGAACACACCCTGGAATGAATATAGGGGAGAAAAAGGTACAGCGATGCCTGTATGCAACTTATCCACCTCTTCTAAGATGTCATTTTTGATCATACTCATACCTCGTTCCTCTTGCAGCTCTTTTACATTTACTGACTACGCTGAAGAAAAAAAGACATGAAAATGCATGTGAAAAACATAAGACACAGGGTTGGGATTCTTGGCAGAATCTGATTCTGATTCCTGTTGTGGGATGGTTTGCCTGGCCCTTGCCTGCAGGGACTCAGAAGGGTTGTGCTTCTGCCTGCAAAGGTGTGTGGCTCCTCAGTGTCCCAAGAAGCATGGAGCAGCCTGTGGCAAGATTAGTCAGTAGAGCATGGAAAAAAAGGCATATACCTGGTTAAAAAATGATCCAGCAAGCTTCTGCAAAAATGAGTGGGTTTCAGGGAAATCATTGAGCAGACCCAGCAAAGCACCATTGAGAAATCCTGTTCAAGGCAACCACCACTGTAGCAAAGATGCATGTTCTCATATAAAACAGCAGAACAGCTGTGAAGGCTGTTGCTGTTGTTGTAGAAGAAAAGAAAGGGAGATCGGTAGTGGTAGGAGTTCATGAATTTTAGCATTATCAGAACTAGAACACAGAGTTTTATAATGCTCTGAGAGCCTGAGAGCAACTCTGGTCCCTGCCAAGTGAGTGGGAATACAAGTAGGATGGTAAGAGTGTAACTGGGGAACAGAAGCTGTTACCTCTTTTCATACAGACTAGAGAAGTTCTGACTTAACAACACTCTCATTCTAAGCAAGACTCTTCTATCTGTTGTGTATTAAGCTCATGCCCTCATCAAGAATATTTTAATAGACCACTGAACTTTTGTATTTACTCCTGTACACACCTTCAGCTTCCTCTGATAGGAAATGAGGCTTCCTTGCGCTCAGGCACATCGTTTTCTGTTTCATCAGTATTACTGCAACAGCAGTATACATCAAACACCTATCTTACAGTTTCTTCTATATGTCTCCAGGTGCTTTATGGAGAGACCAACATCCTTCTTTGAGCATGTGGGGAAACTATTTAATTTTTCTGGTATGCCAAGAAGGATGCAGGAACATTCCTTACTCTGGAAAGTCATTAAATGATCTCTTAACTGACATAAAAGTCACTTATTCTTGCTGAAAGAGGGGTATTTCAAAAAGTTTTTACATGTGTCTTTTTGTGGGCTTTAACAGTAGTGAAGCTTTCAGCACTACAGTTTTCAGTATTTCAAGCTATTAAAGGTATGGTAAACAAAGGGAAAGCTGGAATTGGCTTTGACTCAGGCATTTTTGAAATTATTATGGATTAATGGAAAGTGCATGCAAATGAAAAGTGACTAAAAATGCCTTTCTGTTTTTTTCTCAAAAAACTGAACTCAGTCCTTTCTGGGAGAAGAGATTTAACCTCCCTGAGTTAATCTGTTTTTCATGGCTCATTCCAGGATTAGATCTGAGGGGATCTGAGGGGAAGAGATGGCCACAAATATTGTAATTACTTTAGGATACTGTGACAGTGGAAGTCATACGGTACATAGAATCATAGAACGGTTTGGGTTGGAAGGGACATTTAAAGGTCCTCTAGTCCAACCCCCCTGCAGTGAGCAGGGACAGCTTCAACTAGATCAGGTTGTTCAGAGCACCGTCCAGCCTGACCTTGAATGTTTCCAGGGATGGGGCTTCTACTACATCTCTGGGCAACTTGTTCCAGTGTTTCACCACCCTCATTGTAAAATATGTCTTCCTTACATCTAGTCTAAATCTACCCTCTTTTAGTTTAAAACCATTACTCCTTATCCTGTCACTAAAGGTCCTGCTAAAAAGTCTGTCCCCATCTTTCTTATAGGCCTCCTTCAAATATAGAAAATGCTGCAATAAGGTCTCCCCAGAGCCTTCTCTTCTCCAAGCTGAACAGTCCCAATTCTTTCAGTCTTTTTTCATAGCAGAAGTGCTTCCAGTCCTCTGATCATCCTCGTGGCCTTCCTCTGGACTTGATCTAACTGGTCCATGTCCTTCTTATGTTGAGAGCCCCAGAACTGGACACAGTACTCCAGGTGGGGTCTCACCAGAGTGGAGTACAGGGAGAGAATCACCTACCTCTACCTGCTGGTCACCTTTCTCTTGATGCAGCCCAGGATATGGTTGGCCTTCTGGGCAGCAAGTGCACACTGATGGCTCACATCCAGCTTTTCATCCACATGGCCAGCATCAAACAGGAGACTGAAGTGCTCTGCTCTGCTCTGCACATGAGCTTCAGCAGCCCCAACTGAGCACAGAGACCCTTCGTTTCCAGTAACTACAGTAGTTTCAAAAGAAAATCTTCATTATAAAATTGTGAACATCTGCTTTACGACATTAAATAAGTTTTATTTTGCTTTTTTTTTTTCTGTAATACAATAATTTTTTACATGGAAAGACAACAAAGACAACTGGTGTTTCAATAAAGTCCATTCCAAAAATCTCTTTGTAGTACAATTGCTATGATTCACAGAATTTCTCAGGTTATATAAAGCATTTCAAGTGAACAAAGCATCAGGCTTTTCTAAACATGGCAGAAATAATCAGTGATTTGAAAAGATGTATTAGTTTTATAGCATTTTATTTAGTAAAGCTTCTAAATTAGACCTGTCAGTACTCAAATCACTGTGAATAATTGTGTGCTGGCTTAGAGGAGATATTGAGTAAAATGGCCAAGGAATTCTAATGTTTGAGGCTGGCCACTTTAATGACAACCTGAGATTTGCTATTGACCTCAGAGGAGCCAAAATTTAGTCCCAGAAGATTTTAAGGGATATCCCTGTAATATGAGGTTTTGTTGCTTCCTTCACATGCCTCGTCCACAATTGCAAAGCAATTTGGATCAAGGAAAAGCAGGGTGTGTTTGGAAAGAGCAGAGCACAGCTCTTTTGAGCAAGCATGGATTTACAGCAGGGCAAGTTTATGCACCTTCTTTGGACTTTCTCCCTCGGTAATAATGAAATGTGTGGGGCATCCTCTCATGTGTATGTATTTCATTAATAACTGATTAGTTAGACCAAGCAGAGGCACTTGGATTTATTTGCTGACTTTGCTGGGATAGATACCAAGTTAACCCCACACTCAGACTCAGAGGAGAGGGAGAGAGAAAGGTTCTCTCAGCAGCACCCTTTCCAACCCAAAGGCATCATCTTAAGGTAACCCTTTATCGTGATCTCTGGCATCCCAGATCAATAAAAGATTATGTCAGATCTGTCCTGCAAGGTTCTGATTCTCCATGGGCAGCAACATCAGCTGTCCAGGGTTCACGGTTTATTATGTCAATGTGACTCAGACACTCACTGCCTGACTCTGATCTCACCTGCCCTGCCCGTACTCCACAGAGCCTGATTGTTATTTCACTTGTAATAGAATTACACCAGAGTGGATGTGCTGTGCTGAATAATACCACTCTACTGGGACTCCAAACAAGATCAGGCTATCAGCACCTTGTCTCTGCTGTGCTTCTGTGAGATGCAAAGCCTGCAGGAGGCAGTTAGGCTGGAGGAGCCCAGCATCCCCTCAGAGCTTACCCTGCAGGAACAAGATCTCTCCTATTTCCATTCTTCAATTCTCTGAGACAACTATAGAGGGTACAAAGGTAACACACCAACCCTGATTTCCCAGGCTGCTCCTTGGAGATACTCCTTCCTCTCCCCCACCTCCTCTCCCACCCCCTGCCAGCGCGATGGCATTGAAGAGGGGCTGCTTGATGGGGTGACATGCAGGTGAAGTCACCATAGAAACGGGGACTCTGGCCTCATTTGCACACTGAGCTGCTCCCCGGCAGCCTGGAGAGAGCACAGAAGCTGTTGTAGGTATAATTGATGCTGCCTGTCATTCAAAACAATCTAAAGCAATATCAGAGTATACAAGGAAGGATATTTGGGGCAAATAATTTTGTCAGCTGTTCTTCTCATATGCAATCTCTGAATCAAATGCCATACAACAAACCTATTGTATATACTTCTCAAAACACCTACAGAGCTTTTTCCATGCATGTGTACCAGATGGAAAAGCTGATATCCCGATTTTGCTATTTTGATGTGTGCCAGAAGTCCTCTTATTTTGCCAAAAGCACTAGGGCATTGTGTAAGACGTTTGGATATGATCCAGGTTGTAGATAACAGCATAATAGGCATGATAGAAAGTCCAACAAATTGGTAAACAAAGGATCTGATTCACTATCAATTTATTAATTTTCAGCTTGCATAAGTACAGTGACTTTTCCCTAGCCTTTGCAAGTGTAAAATTAACAAATCAAATATCAACTCACTATATTCAAAATCCATTAAGATATAGGAATAAGAAAACTTATTTTAAAGATTACTTATGTTGAGCTCTCACAGGTGTTTAAGAGAATAAAAAACAGAGCTAAATTTGCCAACATTTTCAAAAGTTCCTAGTCAAGAGTTACCTCTGAAAATGGCATTAAGCTCACAAATGACTTAGATTTATAGAAAAATCCACTGATCCTAAAATACAAGTTATAGTGAATTATTACCAGAAAGACAAGAAGACATATTATCAATGAGAAGATGACATTAAAGCAGAGAGTACTTCAGGAGGCACCACAGGCACCACAATTGTCTAACACCAAGTCTTAGGAAAATCAGTGTTGAATTTTGCATCTGGAAGCTTATGTGTATGGTAATGTGATGCCACCTGGAAGCCAGAGTAGCAAGATACAGTTCCAGCCTAAACAATTATATACACCCATAACTTATCAAAACAAGCATTCCAAATTAACAAGGAGGAAATAAAAATTAAATTTACATTAAATGAGCAATAAATAAAAAGTAAAACACTCTCAAGCTTCCCAATAAACAAAACACAGACTGTTTCATCACTTGTTTCCTCACTTCAGCCCTCTCCTTTCCAAGGTAAGGGCTAAAGTCTCCTAGCAATCAGAGGAATTGGGCACTTTAGTGCCTTTAAAGTTGTGCAGCTTCATTTTACATTTGCCTGACTGATGCAATGGCCAACTGCTGGGCTGTAATGGATTAACGAAGAAAAATCACCTACTGTGGAGACATCTAGAAAGCACTTTGCCTTATTAGTCACCAGGTGTCCGAGACTGGGATGACCCACCTTCTCCCAAACTCTCTTTAGGCACAGAGGAAGGACTCTGTAAACCCACCCGGATGCAGGCACCGCTGTTGTCACTTACTTTAACCTGTGTTGGAGCTCAATGGCGTAAGAACTTCTGCAATTTGCTTGATCAAATCCTGATGAGCAACAAAACCCTCATGTTGACCGTAGACCACCGTTTGGTGCGACACGTGGGTTGTGTCACAGCCTCCCTCATGGGAGGAAGCAGGCGGACCACAGCATACAGCCTACTCATGGGTAACTTATTTAAAAATCATCCATTTAGTGCTAGAGAAGAGTTCTGAGGTTACCTGCAATCATTGGCCTTTATATTTGAAATCCCTCCCTGGAGAGGGCTGCTTGAACATGCTGGTACTGTGTTAGTGCCCAAATAGGAATATTTTTCTCTTCACGATCCAGTGAGCATATCAAATACAATGAGACAAAGTACAAGAGTGATTAATCCAGAGAAATTTCATATTTTGGCTTTCATTCCTACAATCTTAGCTATAAAATCTTCTTTATAAAATTCTTCTCCCATTAAGTGCATTAACTAATCAATGAGTTTTAGATTCTAATGCAACATATAGGCTATGTAGATATATGCCTGCATGATAGGATTTGTGCACATTTGGCATAATCCTATCCTCCAAATATGAAACAGCAGAGTTGCAGAAAACACAGTGGTACAGACATCTGGGGTTTTTTAGTGCAAATAATGTCTTAAGTTCCAAATTCATAGGTTTTTTTGTTGCTGGGGTTTTGTTTGTTTGTTTGTTTGTTTTGGGGGGGGGGGGATTGGGGGTTGTTTTTTTTAAATCATTCTAGTAACAGAAAGTGTATGAAGTCCAGGAGAGACAGAGAGAGACTGGTAGAGGTTGTTTTTTCATTAGAAATGTTTGAGCAGCACTGGCCTGTTTCAGGGCATGCTCAGTTTTGTCATTATTTCTGAACAATAGGTACAATTGATTGCTGTAGGAATAAAAAGCAGGAGTACTAAACTTCCTGCAGCCTTCAGAAAAGCTGAATTAAATGCCTGACAGCAAAAATAGAACCAGACCTTTTTTTAATAACTATAAGGAATGATTTCTAGTAAGCAACAGAGCTAATGATGATACGAAGCAGAGCGCCTTGACCCTGTCGCTGTCCAGGGGTGCCAGGCCGGTGGCCGTAGTGAGGACCCATCGCTCCCGCAGCCCGCGGAGGCAGCGAACAAAAGGAAGGGCTGTCACCGACCCGTTGCCGGGGCTGAAGGCGCCCGGCGTTCCTGCCTGGTCAGAGCAGGCTCCCCTGACGGGAACGCTAAATAATGGATGAGAATCGACTGCCGGGATGCGCTGGGCAGGAGAAGCGGGCGCATCCCCTCAGCGCAGCCTGCTCCTTCCCCCACCCGCGCTGCGATCCCGTTCCACCATGTGCAGGGAGCTGTGGGGACGCAACTCAGCCTTCAGGCCTGGGCGGGGTTCTTCTTGCCGCTTAATCTTTTCTTTTCTCTTCCCTTGACTGCTTTCCTCCCTCCCCCTCCTTTCCGTCTCCCAGGCCCGGTGAGGTCAGCTCATGAATATCGCTTCATTTTCCTGAGAGGCTCTGCCAGCGCCGGGTACCTCGTGTGCGGGTGCCCGTCTCTCCGTGCGTGCACTTCGCTGGCAGGCAGCAGACAAAGTGGTGGTGAGTAACGCGGATGCTTAAGAGTCAAACTGAACCTTTTGTTTTGTTTTGGTTTGTTTTTTTCTTCCTCCAGAAAGGGAATGTTACTCGGGATTCAGATGCAACAAACTCGCCAGGTACGAAGGGGGACTTACGAAAATCCCCCCGCGCCTTTAAAACGGGGACAAAAGGCAGAAGCGCTCCCAAATCTTAAACCGCGTTTGCGAATCGGGATCCCCGGCGAGGAGAAGGGGGGCCGGGGCCGGGGGGAGCCCGGTCTGACGCCCCGGGCAAGGGAGATCCCCACGCCGGCGGGTGGAGCCACCCGGGCTTGGCCCTTTTGTTGCTGCCGTGTATTTACGTATTTTTCCGCCTGGGCAGCTATTCCCGACAGGAAAACCTGCGGAAACGCCGCGTCCTGGTGCCACGTGGGTTTGCCTCTGGGGAGGAGGTTGTGTGGCCGAGTTTTGTGAGGACAGAGGTTTCGGACTTGGGCTCAAATGGGGCTTTCGTTGTGCCAGGTATAAGATGGGAAAAAAAAAAAAAAGAAAAAGAAAAAATCAGTCAACTGTGCGGTGGGCGGTGGCCGGTCCTGTAATTGGGGACAGGCACGGTGCGGGCTGTGTTCTTGGCAGATCGCGGCTGAACCTGGTGACTTTGCTGCAGTGAAACTTCCCGAAGAGATCCAGGTATAGTGTAGGGTTTCAGATTATGTTTTTTTTAATTATTATTATTTAATTTATTATTTTTGAACAGTAGGTGAAAGGCAGAATAATGAGTAAGATACTGAATCTAAGCTTTCTGCAGTTTCTGTGGGTTTGGATTTCCAGAGTAAAATTTTTGTACCTGCTCAGCTCTGAACAGCATAAGTCTGGGAATTCTGTTTGTGATGCTTAAGAAAGATGCAAAGCAAATCTTTTGTGAAGTGTTGTGACACTAGTGCAAGTTTTGATAGATTTACACTCCCATGCTCCCTTTTTACTAATTAATGCCTAGGAAGTTCCTGCCAAATTGTGTTCTTTTGAGCATTAATTTCCAGTATATTGGTTAAAGTCAGAGTGGTAATGACAGTGCATTTGAGAGGAAGCCCTGTGTCCCTGCCAGTGAGATCAGAGCAAGCACAGTCTCATTGTCTATTATGTTCCAGGGAATAAACCAGTTGTCAGAGTACGGCATAATGTCTGCATTGACTTTGCACAGTCGTATTTCTTTCTTTATTCCCTGTTCTAGTAGGGAATGGTTAAGCTGTGTTCTAGGAGGGAATCCTTAGGCCTTGTTAGCAATGCCGTCCTCTCTACTTTTGCCCACGTTTTCCCTTTAAGGACAGTTGAATAAAGGCTACATGAAAACAGTTTGTGGATCATAGCTATTATTTTCAGAATATATTAAGGAGCATTAGCAACATGATACAGGCTTAACAGTCCTTTTTAATAATCTGTTGTAGCCATGAAAACTCTAGTTTTGTCACTATGGGGGAAAATTGCCTTCTGAGCACCCCTCAGTGAATACCACCTAAAATTTGGTGCTGGGTGAAGGTGTATTCCTTGCTTCCTCTGTTTTGGAAATCTGCTGGAGTGATTTGGCCTTGGTCCAATGTCAGCATAACCAGTAACAAACCTGAATCAGTCTTAAGTCCTAACAATGCCTCTGGAAAATAAACTGGGGCAAATCTGGGCTTAGAAGCTGATTGAAGGGCCTCTTTCCTTTGTGGCCCTGGATTCCCGATTTTTGGAGGCCTAACATTGTCCTGGAAGGGCCCCTGTCAGAGCTGAAGAGAAAACTGTTGTTGCTTCCATGTGTGCAGCCCTTTGTACAGCGGCCTTTCCCCACTTGGCCATGACAGACACCTGTTAGAGGCGTTTGAGGGGGCAGACAGGTGCAGTGCCAACCCAGACTGGTGCTGGGCTGGGCAGCCAGGACGAGCCAGAGGGAAGGTTGTGTGTAGATGGAAATTTAACTGTCATGTGGCAGCCCGTGGGGGGAAGGGTTCGCCATCAAGGAGGGGGGGGTGTGTGGAAAACGCCCCTAGTTGCAAGCGGAGTGGGCACTGATCTCGGCCCCAGCCGTGCGGCGTGAGCTTCCTCCGAAAGCCGCTCATTCCGGGCTGATGCCGGGCTTCAGCCTCGGCCGCCTCATCCCGCAGGTGCCGGCGGGACACGGGGCAGGGTGCGCGAGCGGACAGGGCCGCGGCGCGGCCGGCGAATCCGTCTCCTAGCTGCCCCGGGCTGTCCTCCCTGTCCCCACCCTGACCGTCTTCTCCTCCCCCAGCTCTCCGGGCGGTGGCGGCGGTGGAGGCGGAGGAGGCCGCCGGTGATGGACGTCTCCCCGAGATAGCCGCCGCCATGAGCCAGCCGCCGGCAGGGGGCGCGGCCGCCGAGCCTCGCCTGCACCCCGAGGGCAGCAGCGGCAGGAAGCAGCAGCGAGCCGCCTCCCCGGCCCGGGCCCGAGACGCCCCCCCGCGTCCGCCGCCCGTCGCCGCCGCCGCCTCCCGGTCCCCGACCGCCGCCGTGAAGGCAGCTTCGGCGCGGCCGCCGCCGGGCCAGGCCCCCAGAGCCGCCCGCGGCCGCGCCGCCGAGAAGCCGCAGCGCGGTGCGGCGCCGCCGGGAGCTGTCCAGCCCGGCGCCGGTGCTGAACCGCCGCCCGCCGCCGCCGAGGAGCCACCGTCGCGCCCCGCCGAGCCCGCCGCGTCACGGGCCGCCGAGGAGGCGCCCCCTGCAGGAGGCGGCGGCGGCGGGGGGGAGCGAGAGGGGGTGGTGGCGCCGCCGCCCAAGCACTGGCGGGGGAAAGCGGGGCGGTCTCCGCTGAAGGGCGCAGGGGAGGCGGCCCCGGTGCCTCCATCTTCTTCGGGCGCGGGGAAGGGCCGCGGGGCGGCGGGCGGCGGCGGGTTCTGGAAGGAAGGATGCCTGCAAAGTGAGCTCATCCAGTTCCACCTCAGGAAGGGGCTGGCGGCGGCCGCCCAGATGCAAACCAAGGGCAGCAACCACAGCGGCAGCGGCAGTGCTTCCTCCACCGCCTCCGCGGCCGCCGCCCCGGCCGAGCCTCCCCCGGCCGCCTCCGCCTCCTCTCCCTCTGCCATGGCGGCGGCCGGGGCAGAGGGGCTGCGGCAGGGCGAGGCGGGCGGCGGCGGCAGGAGCGGCGCCCCCGAGGGTGCCCTGAGCCCGGAGCTGCAAGAGGAGATGCAGGAAGAGATGGAGAAGCTGCGGGAGGAGAACGAGAGCCTGAAGGTGAGGGGGGCGGTGGTGGCAGCTGGAGGGGGGACCGGGAACGGGGCGGCGGTGGCAACGGGGGGGAGACCGGGGCCAGGCAGAGGCGGGGGCCGGACGATACCGGGCGGGGGCCGGGCGGTCTTCCCACCCCCGCGCCGGGAGTGGGATTCCCCGCTGGCCTCTCCCCGGCACTGGCGCTGGAGGCAGAGTTAAGGTGGACCTGTCGTGGGGTGGGGGCAGGGGCGCTTCCCTGCTTCGTTGCGGTGTTTTTAATGAGCTGGGTTGTATTTAGCTGGTGTCCCTGCGGGGAGGAGCTCCATTTTGTCCGCCTTCCCCTATACGTGCTGACGTTTATGCTTTTGACCCACTTGTTGCTTCCCTGTCCCCTTCTTGTCCCGGTGCCAGAACGAGATAGATGAGCTGAGGACAGAGATGGACGAGATGAGGGACAGTTTTTTTGAAGAGGACGCTTGTCAGCTTCAAGAAATGCGCCACGAACTGGAGCGAGCCAACAAGAACTGCCGGATCCTTCAGTACCGGCTGCGCAAAGCTGAGCGCAAAAGGCTCCGCTACGCCCAGACCGGCGAGATCGACGGTGAGCTCTTGCGCAGCATGGAGCAGGACCTCAAGGTATGGACGTGAACTGGTGTCAGGGAAAGGGAGCACCTCACATGGAGACGTGAGCGTGCTCTCAGTCCTCGTGACTCAGGCATTTACATCCGTTCTGTGATACACTGTGCACCCAGTGCAGCTCATGGAATAGCAATGGCCAAGCTTACTTTGGTAACAGAAGCCCTTCAGCGTGCAGATAGGCTATTTTCATCTTAGTCCAGTCATTTGTGGTGAAGTTAACGTGCAAGAAGTGACTCAAATACAAATTAGGATCTAGATGTTTTGGATCTTTTATGATGAACACAAAACATACCCTACCACCACAAAATTAAACCGACCTCACTGAATCATCCCACTGACTTTGAGGAGATTACTGTACTCTTTCGTAAAGATTTCAGAGAGCGGGTAGATTGAATACTTGCAGAGTCACAACATGAAATCCTAACTCCACTGGTGTCAGTGGAAAAACTGCTGCTATTTTCAGTGAAGGCAGGATTTTCCACATCCACCTGAAACCAGAGACACCTCAAATTTCAATGTGTAATCAACTGTATTTAGTCTATAACATCTGAATGAACTACAGCCCATTGTTGAGGAAAAGTTCCAGTCCTTGTTTTAAGGTTGTTGTTGGTAAAATAGCCATTATCTCATTTCTAGGTAAGTCCAATTACAGAAGAAAAACCTGTTCTTGTGCTAGTTGGAAGTTGTTTAATTTCTGCTTCCATCTGCTAGACTTTGTTAAGGCTCCTAATCAGGACTCCCAAATCTTTTTCAGTTGACAAGTCTCCCTCCATTTTTCATGGAAGTACAGACCTATGTATAGCAACATTTGTCCTCTTTATAGGACTAGACACCTATTACTCGTTGGATTCAGTGGACTGAAGTTGAAAATGCTAATTTAATACATGACCCGGAACAAGGTCATTCTTATACTTCTTCCTGATAAGTATAGTAGATTGAGAGTCTGTTATTCCCAAGCCTGGTTCACAGACTTGGATAATCTTTTCTGAAAATTTTCCAGCTTGTCATCGTTCTTATTAAAATAGAGACACCAGTCCAAGACACATTCCAGCAGTGTTCTCCCTAATGCCATTTAAAATGCCAATACCCTTCTCTGTATTTCTATTTGATATTCCTTTCTTGTGCATATTCAGAAGCCACATTTGCTGTTGTGGCTGTGATAGTTCTGTAAGTACAGCTTTTCATGTGGCTCTTGACAAAATAGTGTCTTCCTGGTCAGAAGCAAAATGACCTTTTTGTCAGGGGTCAGATGGGATTGCTGATCAAAGGAGGGGACATTTTGCACACTCAGAGTGATACTTGGGTGAATAGTTGAGACATGCACCTTTGCAGGCAGAATTTGAACGTGAGCCTTCATGTCCCAAGTGAATATTGCGATTCCAGGTTATTGAGTTGATTTCTTTGTTGGCTCAATGTTACTTTGTGTTAGGTTGAGCTAGGCAAAGGGCTCAGTTTAATTAGGATTTCTCCCATGTGTTTCACAATAACCATACAACTGACTGTTTGGAAAGGAATAGTGTTTTTGCAAAGTGTTCCCACAGATCATGAATGTGTTCTGCTTTGGAGTAGGGATGAACATCTAATGCCAGTTTCTTCCTAATTGAATGCCAGGTGCTGGCTTACCATAATTGTAACTCATGTACATGCACTCATGTAGTGTTCCCAAGTCTTATTCTGAAGATTTTCTATCCAAAATGACATTGTCCATTTTTCATGAGTAATATATGAGGGGACTTAATCCTTCAGTCTTGCATTTAACTGTATTAAAATGCATCTTGCATAAGTGAGTCCTATTTTCTTTATGATCTAGAAAGTTCTGTAGGATTTCCCTGGATTAATTGCCACTTCATCAAATCTTGTTTCAAAAAATCACTACCAGCAATGAGTTTGTTATTTTATTGTATTTACTGTCACAGACTGTTTCTATGGACTGAAGACAGATTCTGATAGGATGCTGTTAAAAATGTCCCCTATGATTTTCCATTTACTGTGGTTGGACAACCATATGAGTAGTTTAATACCGAGTGTAGGAAAAGCCATCAAGATACAACCTTGTGGTGTGATTCTCAGCTTATCCTGCAGTCTCTTTGGAATATGGTTATAATTGAAATTCCCCTCCATGCTCTCTTTCTGTTGGGCATTATGTGTCTTGAGTGTGTGTGCAGTGGGGGAGGTTATTGAATGATCTTGTGCTACACTGCAGTGTTGTATCTGTAATTCACACACACTGCGTTTCTTGTCAGGGGAGGCTGAGTCACTACGTGCTGCAGCTTTCTGATAGATCAGGTTCTTCTAGGCTGGTTATTATGTTTTTCTTTGGAGTTTTAATATGTCAAAGGGAGTTTTTTGACATGCAAACATTAAGATTGTTCTAGTGAAAGCCATAAAGGATAGCTGTCCAAGTGGCCCTAACTAATGCTAAGAAGGATTAATTATACTTTCCAATGTTCTAAAAAAAGCAGGAAGTTTGGCTTTTCAAACTATGTGTCTAAATTGCCGTCATAACAGTGATTAGTGTATATTTAAATATTTTTGGTGCATGATTATAGTTTCTGGTGGTTTCACAAAATACAATGCAAGTGGCTTGAATGGCAAAATTCTTATTACTTTACATGAAGAGAATTAGATCTTGACATGTGCCTTTTAACTCTGCTCTTTTGAAAATGCATTAAAACCAAGAAAAAAACCCAAAACCTTAGTGTTCATTTGAATTTAAAATATTGGACATCATTTGGGTGAACACAAGGTCAGTAAAAATGTTGCTTGTTCATGTTTTAGTCTTTAAATTAACCAGTAGTAGTAAATGCGAGATTAACTGTCCATGAAAGACAGAGAAACCAGCAGGGTCGAAATAAAGATGTGTTCGGTTGTGGCCCTGTACAAGGAACAGGTGGGGTAGGCCTGGAGAAGATGGGACCTGCTTTTAGATGTTTCTGTGTCAGGTATTTAAAGGGCATATGCCGTAGTGCATTGAAAAACATAAGCTAGCAGTGGTTGGGAGAACACAGATGCTGCACTGTCTCCAAGAAAAATGAAGGTCCTGTTTTGTTATTGACATAACAGAACTGAAGAAGGATTTGGGCTTTAGTGTCTAATGTGGTTTCCAGCGAAGTCCATAGGAAGACTATACCATTTCTGGAAGAAATTGTCTTGAATTTTGAATCATTTAGAACTCTTATCTTTGGATGTGCTTGTCTACATTTCATTTCATACTGCTTTCATCAAAACATCCAGAATTGACCTGTAGATGGTTGCTTAGATGTTAAGCACAGCAATTATTGTTTTTAATATTTCTTTTGAAATATTCTTTCATCTAGGTTGCAAAAGATGTATCAGTGAGACTTCACCATGAGTTAGAAAATGTGGAAGAAAAACGTACTGTAACAGAAGATGAAAATGAAAAATTAAGACAGCAGCTTATAGAAGTCGAAATAGCCAAACAAGCTCTACAGAATGAACTGGAAAAAATGAAAGAGGTTAGTGTTGCTCTTTATTTCTGTACAAAGTTTTTGAAGTTCTCAAATGATTATTGCTGAACTAACTGTTTTTCTTCCTATAACTTGTTTTGGGGGCAAAATATATGGCATGCAAAACTGAAAGTTGCAAAGAGTGCTGACATGCAGTTTGGTGATTGGGAAGCTGAGAACAAACTAAAATACTCAGTGTTTCCTAGGTGAAACAGAAACCAAACTGTGTCCTTGTTTTTCCTATACATGGAGGTAAATGTGGAACTGATGGTAACAGAGTTCAGAAGCTTTGAGACATTGTACTTAGGTTAAGATACGTGCAGAAAGAGTGCTGAAGGGAGTCAGGTGCATCTAACTTTGCAGATGATGTTCCCCACAGGTTTTTACAAAGAACGCTTTTTTGGGACTAGCAGGCACACTGAGACTGGTCATCTAGCCACCTCCTCATCTTGTTCAGTTACGCTCTTTGGAGTGTTGGGAAGTGGCAGGCTCTACCTGGCCTTTCAGTCTAAGCATAATTTTACATTATATCTAATTCATCTTCAAAATTACTCCATTTGCCATTATATAGATGCAAGGTACTCTGCCATTAAGTAAGCAGAAAATTGTATTACAGCAGTAATAGCCTGGCCAACTGAGATAACAAAGCATGCAGTAAAAAGAGAAACTGTTGACTAAGAATGACTTCTCAGAACAGATTTTAAAACCAGCTCTTCAGTTCAATGTTTCAAATTCAATTAATGCCAGTGATTTTCACTTCTAGTCATAGTCCCTAGCAGGAATGCCAATATCTACTTGGATCTTGTATGAAGCAGAAGAGATGTATTCCAGTTGTTAAGAAAGGCAGGAAATTTTCATTTGTGTGATAAGTTACAGTATTTTTAGGAACTGCAAGTGCTTACTTTAAGTGATGTAGTATTAAAAATATTAATATGTTTTCTTTACAGGAACTGAATTTCAAACATGTTAGTAGAGGATAAACAGGTGGTTTTTTCTGCTTTCTACTACTTTTCCAGATGACTGCAGATTCTAAAATGACATGAAATCTGAGCTTTTCTCAGCTTCCCTCTCCTCTACCTGAGACTTTCTTCTTCTCTTTTCACTCTGGTTTCTGCCATCAAATACAACTAATTTTCCAGGACCATCTTTTTTTTTGAGAGCATGATCGTTCTGTAATTATCCTTACAACTTCTTGTTAAGCTTGGCTATACTCCAAATTTTCCATTATTCTTATCCATTCAGTCTCTGCTTTCTTATAAATTCCTATTTCTGTATCCTTTCCTCCTTCCCCTGTGATAGGATGTACCACAGTAAGCTTCTTTTGCCTTCCTAATTCTTACAGATCTTCAGATTACAAGGAAGTATAGTGGCAATTAATGGCTCACGCTCTTTGGGAGCTGTGTACCTGCAGGAAATTAACACAATAAACAAGTTCTTTGTCTATCATCAGTAGTCACTTCTCCTTATCCTGATTATTCCCTCTGGCCCTCTGTGCTGAGCTATGGTTCTGCTGCTCTCATACTGCTTTCCACTTCTTTTTTTAGCTTAGGTGTTAGCTCCTTTCTGTCTTTTTTCTTGATATCAATGGAAAGATACTGGCTACTCCAGAAAAAAGGAAAGTGTCATGTTTAAGCTGGGGGCTCTTCTACACAATACTGTTTTCATGAAGCTGAAACAGATGGATGATTCCTTTTGGCACAGAATGGGGGCACTGAGCCAGAATGGAAGAAAGCAGTAAGACTTAACACAAGAGTAGAGGTGGAGTAGACAAAGAGTCAGAAATACATCCTTATACTGAGCTGGAGAGAACTGCCGTGCCCAGTCATTATATATGTCATCATAATTAGGCAAGAGCTTTCATTTATGTATTTCAAACAGGCTACTGAGTCCCTTTCAGGAGGAGTAGGCTGCTTTTCAGACTAGAACTGTTCAGCACAGCATGGGGAAAGTTGGAGGATGGTTGAGGAGGTTTATTTGACTTGCAAGTCAAAGGCAAGTTTGAAATGCAGCCAAATTATTATGCATTTTGCAAGCATGCCATGTCTTGGGGGACCAATGGAAGGGTGATGGTGAAGAATACTAATTCTTACAAATTTGAAATTTAGAATCCTTGAAGAAACTATGAACATGTTAACATGGTACAACCATGAAAACAATCCAAAGCAGTCTGAAGTGCATTAGAGTTTTTCTGTGACAAATACATTCTCATCTGCTCTGGCGATTAGAGTTTTAATGCATCATAAATGTCATTGTCAGATAGTCATAATGTTAATATTCTGTTTGCTTGTGAGTTATTTCCTCCAGTTTCATGGGTTTACAACCCCTTCTCATTTCAGTACAGCCGTTATAGCCAATGGAACCTCCTGCTTAAGAAGTTCTACTCAGCATAAATAAGAATGCAGAGTCAAGACCTTTTGTCTGGACTGTGATCTTCACTTTATTGAGCTTAGAATTAGTGGGAGAGTTAATCTCCAAAGACAATGAAGCATTTTTCTTTTACAACATAATAACAGTGCTCAGAGTATGTAATGACTGATTTTTGTACTTTTATGTGATCAAATGTACTGCAAAAACACAAACCTTCCCATTCTTCTTAAAATTGTTTTATGTACAACTGACATGGGAAATTTGTTCTCATTTTATAACGAACAGTATGAGATAGCAGAGACTGGTTAAAAGACAATAGAAAATCTTGGAGGCAGAAGCATAATTTTTTGTTAGGTAGTCTCTAGAGCAGAACCAAAGCAAAGTTACCTTTGTGTAGATTCTATATTGTTTTAAAAAACACGGTAGACTTGGCTACAAATATGTATAAAAGATAAATGCTAGCAGGTGTGTTTGTGTAGAGACGAATCTAGAGTTCTCCAGTGAACATTTGGGTGAATATAGACTTGTGAATATATTTATCCGTTTATACAGAGAGATAGTTACTGTTTAATTTCTTGGTCTGGAGTTTTTGAAATAAATAATTATGATATATTCAATGACAAGTATAAGTTGTTGTTGATGGCAGCAGAAACTTTCAAGGATCCAGGATTTGGAAAGTGTTCCTGCAAAAAGTATATATTCTATCAGTTAGTTTTACTTTCAGTTCTGCAACCTGCAGCTATTTCATTTAAAGTTATTCCTGAATACATCCACATGGAAACACAAAATTTTTAATGTGCATTATCAATTCTTGGGATTTATGTGTAGCAACCATTGCTGATTTCCTCTTTATTATTTGTTATTATTAATTGTAATACTTTTGGGGAAGCTGAAAACAAAATAGAGAATTTGTTCCTAGAAGAAAGAGAAAGCAACTGTAGCTAGATTTAATTTTTTCAGATACAAAAAATCTGTTAAAGAGTTGAATTCCTTAACATGTCCATTAATTTGTTGGTAACCATTTGTTAAAGTCTAGCAAACTCTTCTAGAGCTTTTGATGAAAACAGTGTGAACTAAGAATTAATTCATTGCTGTAGCTATGTCAGAAGTGCCCAGTTAGCTGTGCTGTAGGTGATTTGTTGTGAGACAAAGGAAGCAGGGGGAAAATATGATAGATGTGTCAGACCCTGGGCTTTACAAATCCTTATTGTAATGCAGGTATGTAATTGCAGGGGGCACAATGTTTTTCAGAGACATACGTCTTTATGGATAGAAATAGATTGCTCTCCTGGTGCTTCAAACCGGGCAGATGCAAGTCAGCTCAGTTCTTACAGCTGCATTAGGGTGATGTTGTCAAGCTGCCATTTTGTTCTTCTAAGCATGGGTTATTAGCTCAGGTACAGAGCTTGCGATAACCATGGCTAGACAGCATGTGAACCAGAGGGGGCTTTTCTCCCGTCAGTTCAGACTGCAGGCAGAGGAGTTTATGCCTCTCTGCATGGGATTGTATTTTGCTGGAACGGTGCCTGTCTTGTTGGGCAGTGTGTTTGTACGGTGCATGGAAATGGAAGAAGGCAGCAGGGTCTGGGGAACTGGGCACTGGAGCCAGGAGGGGAATCTGAATTCTGTTCCTGATTTGATACTAACCTGCTGTGGGATCACAGGAAAGTAATTATACTTTTCTGCTTACTCTTGCAACCTTTGCCTGCCCTGTTTATGTAACCTGTGGACACAGATTACCTCTCCCTACATCTCTGAGTGCTCAGGCTGCACGGAAATCAGGAGGGTAGCTGGCAATATCACAACAAAAGCTACTGAAAAAAAAAACCAAACAAAAAACCCCTAACCAACAAATCCCTTCCTCCCCAGAAAAACCCAAAAACCGGAGAGCTGTGAAAAGAACTGGTAAGGGATGATCCTATCCCAGTCCCCTTGATCACCAGTGTCAGCTTGCCCACTATGTCTCCTTCATAAAAATCTAGTGTCTCTCCTTTCTTACAGCCCTTTCTTGCTCTAAGCCCCTTCTCCTGCCGTTTAACCACAACCAATTATTTCCAGTCTTTCTCCTATAACTCACAGTCTTAAATTCTCCAGGTTCTCTCTCTCAATCTTGATCCTCTGTCTGTTTTTTCTTTTTTTTTTTTTTCTGGGGGGGCGGGGATGTGTCTTATAATAGTTCCTTTGCTTAGCTGTTTTCCTGTCTTCAGTTTCTAAGTCCCGGTCTTACCCTTCTCCCTCCCACTCCCTCCTTCCCTTCATCCTTCCAACTCTTCATCACTGTCCAATCTCTGTATTTCAAGTCTATTCCAGTTAATTTTCCTCTTATTCTACTCCAAGTATATTATCCCCATTTCTCAGTTACAGCTTGTCTCTTCTGTGAAATTTGTCCTTTTCCTCTGATTCTTCCACCTCATACAAACCTGTCAGCTTCCTTGGTTTGTTCTGTTCCTTTCCTTGTTTCTAAGCCTTAGCTCTCCACTTTTGCATCTGGACTGAGAGCAGTGGAGGATCACTCACTGTACTAGGAAACAGCAACTATATCACTGTGAGCACTATGGGAAAAGGTTTCTGGTTCTAATAAAGCCTCAGCTTTGTCTAGACCTGCACGGAGCAACAATTACAGGACTAGTTGGGCTTTGCCTTCTGGCCAAGAGTCAGAACATAATCGGTCAGCTGGAGAAAATGTGCAGATTGGTAGCTGGGGTGGGAGAGGATGTGGTAATTTTTAAATACATAATTTTCATCAATTTAAATTGGTAAACTCCAAGAAATAATTACCCGTCAGTATACAGAAATGGGAGATTTCTGAAAGGTTACAGTTTGTCCAGTCATGATTTAGATGAATTAGAAAAGTATGAGGTATATATCATATACAGACACAAAAATGTTCCATAGCACAGGCATACTGGAACTTCTCAAAAGAACAGTAGCTAGAATAACTTAACACGAGCAAAACAGAATATTCTCTTCTTGGAAAGACCTGAATGATTTTGCTAAAATTTATCAACATATGAACAACATGGATAACTTATCCTGAGACAGATGCTTGGCATGGAAAATCTGCAACATCTAAAATGTGGTGAGGTTGAAAGGAACTGGAAACAAGTCTCGTAATAGGTGGTGGTGTGCACCATTTCCAGTAGGCAAGACAACCATACCCAACAGCAGCATTACATTTTTTGATGCCTTCAGAATAGAAACTTTCTCGTTCGCTATTTGTCTTGAGCACTTCTCTCAGGACCTTAAACTTCACCATCTCACAGTTGGGCTGCCAGTGCTACCATTGGCCATCAAACCCCTGATCAATGCTTCATTATTTGCAAGAGGTCCATCAGAGTGATTCCTGCAGCTGCCTCGTTTGTCACCTGTGGCAAAAATTGTCTTCAATCTATTGCAGAAGTCATGTGACTTCTTCTAGTTGTCTGAAAATGCTCCATCTATTTCCTCTTATTCATCAGATGATCTGTAGAAGATAGCTCAAATGATGCCACCCTTGCTTCTTTTTCCTATGATTCTTACCCATAGCTCACAGCTGACCCATGAGGTGATGCTACATGCAATTTAACTGCTCTTTTGTGTAGAGCACAACCCTTTTTCCTCATCTTTAGAGTTTGTATCGACCCATAGCTGCACTCCAGGCATGTGAGCTATCCCATCATGTCTCTTTGATCCCAGTGGGGTCACAGCTTTGTAACTGTGCATGGATTTCTAGCTTCTGTTTGTTACCCATGCTGCATGCATACAAGTCACTGGAGATTGGTACTTGGTTGTTGTGCATCATACTGTCTCCCAAGAACTTCCTAATTGCACTTTATATTTTAATTTATCTTCAGAGTTTGAGCCTCATTTCAAACAGCAGGGAGGTTGTAGGGACAAGGTAGAGAGAGATGAGACGCTAGTGCATGTGCTGATGTAGCTTATCAGCTTCACAGGATCAGTGTAGTAAGTGGTACTCTCCGGAAGAGTTACAGTCGTTTACTTGCTCCAGGCACCAGATGGCAGCAAGAGAGGATTGAGTAAGTCTCTCAGGTTCACGTTCCTTCCCGAGTCTTTTGGAGGACCCAAATACCAAGTCTCTCCACAACACTTCTACTAAAAGTACCTCTAAGCAGCGAGTTTCCGTAATATGGAATCTCAGTTTGTTGCCTCATGAAAATTCAATTTGCTTTGGTGAAAAGAACAACAGGCTAATGAAGAGGCTTTTTTAAAAAGAGATGAGAACTCTGCCTGAGTTTATACAGGAATAAGCAAAAAAAGTCCTGTCTCCAAGCACAGCTCAGTGATTCCCTAAGTGCCACATCCCTGCAGATGCAGGACCCCCAGTTACTTCCGTCAGACTTGCTTATGTGAAATTCTGTTACCTTTGGTTTCCTGCCCAAATATTTTGTTCCTTTAGAAACAGTACTCAGCAGGGATGCTATTCATCAGCTGTGAGGCTGTGACTGACGTCTTTGCTCAGAGCACTCTGTGATTTCACAGTGAGCAGGATAAGGAGAGTTTAGTTTTTTGAATGTGAGAAAAGAATCATAATGGAAAAAGAAATTATTTTCTGTTACAAAACCTCTTGTAGTAATTCTCTGAAAATGTCGTGCCATAAATAAGAAAAAAAATGCATGCGTTTGAGAAGTAGTTTACATACATATGATTTTAAACATCATAAAATTACATTTCAATTATGTATCAGCCATCAGCAATTCACGTGAGTCATTTTCTTGAATACAGTTTATCAAAACTGAAAATAAACAGCCTAACGGTCAATAATAATATAGCTCCAAAACATGTGTAATAAATAGCAAATTATTTCAACAGAATAAAACCCCATAAATATCTTATTATAAAGATGCTTTGTGAGTAAAGATGCCACGAGGGGATTTTTTTTTCAGAGTCATTGAAGCATTGTACTGCTTTGTGGATTTCTATTGAATTGTCTTAAAATTTGCAAGGATATGTAAAACGAGTGTCAGATGTGCTTGCTAATGGGGAAGTAATATTGAAAGAGTGGCAATTGTAGTGAAAAAGAGGGTATCTGGAATATCTTTAAAACAGAAAGTAATTTAGCCATCACAAAATAAAGTTTGATCAATGCTTTGGAATCTGTAAACATGATGCTGCTACTCTGGTTTGATGGGGGCATGGGATTTTCTTCCTTGTGGCAGAATGTTACCTTGTTTTCCTTCCTTTCTCTGATGAATAACAGCAGCCTTAGATTTGCAAGTTCTTTTGTTGAAATTGTTATTGACACTACATATACTCTCCGGGTAAAATCAGAGTCTCTTTGCAGTAAGCTCTATTTTAAGGAAAAAAAAAAAATACTTACCATCTTAAAAAAACCTAACCAGAACAGAGGCACAGAATAAGAACTGAGCTTCCAAACACATAGAAACTCTGTGTTTCTTGTGTGTCCTTACATCCTGATCTAAAGTCAGCACGTGAGACCCTATTTTTGCTTGGATCAATCTCAAAGTTGTTATTTCTTACAGAATTGCTTCCATTAGTCAAAAACTATATTTGTAAAGTAAATCAAGCTAACAAAGGTCGCACACACAGACAAGTGATTGCAAGCACATCTAGGTCTAGGTCAGCTACCACTGCTTCAGTGCTTGGGCATGATTTGGGATCTAGCCTGGGTCAGAGCTCATTCCTGATTGATGTTTGGATATGGTCCTACTTCTTTTGAAGTAGGGAAGTTTAGCTGTATTGTAATTTTAGCTGAAAGGAGACTGAATTGTGGAGTGCCATTTGGCATCAGGTCCTGAGTACAGTCCCTGACCATTTCATTTACTAGTGTAAAAACTAAGCAAAGGGTCTCTGACTTGGGATGGAGCCAGATGAGATGGCAAGTAAGACACAGAACATGAAGTCCAGTCCATATGAATTCCTACTTCTGAGAAGTACTGGCAAGGGACAATTCCCAGTAGTGACAAAGCCAACACAACTGGCATGCTCAGTTGTCTGTGGGAGAAGTAGACAGTGTGGTAACTGTGGTGATGGATGGCAACTGGTTACCAGAGAAAGTGGTTTGTGAGCATGAACTCACAGTGGGGCAGGCTGGAAAAGAAGTACTTCTGTTGCTACAGACTTTAGGGTATGGCTTCCTTGAGATCTAAAGGAGAAAGAAGGCCTTTTATATCTCATTACCAAAGTAGGTGATCTGACTTCAGTAAAGTCCTCAAAGTATGATACCACATTAACAAATGGAGGAAAGTTTCAGTAATTCAGTATTACTTGGTTTATATTCAGTTATCTCCTAATCATTTGTTGTCACTGTGTTGTTTGTAAGCCTGAGAAGTTTACTTATTTTCTCCTAACAGACAAAGTTTTTAGGACTCTGTAATGGTCCTCAACCACAGAAGACACGTTTTTATTTTTGCACTTCCTAGTTTCAGTATTTCTTTACTCAAATGAACATTGAAGTGTCCATATATGTTATTTGGATATAGAAGTACCAACTCAATTGTTCAAATGAAAGAAAACGTTGCCAAGTGACTTAAAAGTGTAAAAATGAGCTCCCTGGTTTAGCTGGCTTTTTGATAGCTGTCATGCTACCTTTCACAGTTGTGTCCATAGTTATATCCAGAGACAGTACATAATCCACGTTGGTTCTTTTGTTGTTGTTTTGCTTAGGTTTTTTTAATAATATTTTATACTTTTTAAATTCCAACTATTATTTTATTTATGTCTATTTCATAATTTTTGGAAGGTATCTGGAATTTTTAGTAAGACATTGTGTATGATTTGCTTAATTTCTTAAGAAAGAGATAAGGTAGAGAGGACAATTTTGACCTCCTTGTACCACTACCAAAGAATGAATGGGAGCACAGAGCAAAGCCAGGATTCTCTAGATTTAGAGAAAATCCAGATGACTTTGCAAAATTGCTTTATAGCAGCTGGAAGGCATTATGGAGGCAGAGCGGAGACATTTTCTAAGTTCTGAACCGGAGGTCTAGATACATGTTTTTGTATGGAATAAATATACACCAAATGTCCTAATCTTCCTGGAAGTCTCACCAAGGCTTTGATGAATGATAGTAATTCATGATTTCTGTCCTTTATACCACTGTGTTCAGCGCACTGCTTAAGTGCACCAGTCCCTTCAAAAGAACACCTGGAAAAACAGAGCATTTGCAATGTGCTGATACAGGTCAAAGATGAGCTTGCTTCAGATTGAAAGGAAGGTTACTATAGCTTTGTGTTCTTTAGTGTGTGTGGTCACTGCTGGCTCCAGGGCTTTCTTACTCACTATGGAGTGCTGGGCTTCTTGGTACAAGAGAGACGTGGACGCACTGGAGCAAGGGCTGTGAAGATGATTAAGGGATTGGAGCATGTGTCAAATGAGGGGAGGCTGAGAGAGCTGGGACTGTGCAGCCTGGAGATGTTGGGGAGCAGCAAGGGCTAGCTGCTTCCTGCAGGATTGGGTGTTCTGGTGGATAACACGGCCGGTGGGACAGAGGTGTTGCCAACCGAGGCCCAGGCCCATGGTACCCCAGAAGGGTGAGCAGAGCAGACACAGAGATCATGGCCAGGTTCAAACAAGAGACCAGATTATCAGTCAGGTTCATGGTGATGAGGCAGGTCTGAGGTGAAGCTGGGAAGCAGAAGCCAATCCACAGATGGATCAACAGGGTCCATGGCTGGGCACAGACACAGCTATAGTGAGCTGGAGACCAGTACTCCTCTCTCATAGCTCAAGCAGGACCTGAACCCCACCATGCTGAGCTGAAATGGGGCTCCCGGGCACATAGCCAGGGCCTGTGGGGAGGTCTCAGGTAAGGCTGGTCAGGACCAGTGGGTGCCCTTAGGGCCCCGACAGGAGAAGAATAGGAGGGGGTGTGTGTGTGTGGGGGGGGGGGCAATCTTATCAAAGTGTGTAAATACCTGATAGAAGGGCATAAAGAAGGAGTCAAATTCTTTTCAGTGGTGTCCAGTGACAGGTCAAGAACAATTTTTTTTGCTGTGAAGGTGGTCAAACACTGAACATATTTCCTGTAGAGGAAGGATACTCCTTCTGTGGAGATGTTCAAAGACACCCCAGGACATGCCCCTGAAAAACCTGCTTTAGTTGATTCTGCTCAGAGCAGGGGGACTGGACTAGATCTCCAGAGATCCTTTTTAGCCTCAACTAGTCTGTGATTTTTCTCATTTGTGTGGTCTGTAATTGTTAATAACAAGCAGAATCTAATTTTGTAGCAGAGCGTACAGGAGTTAGAAAAGGTCAGTTCCGGAAGGGCAGAAAGAAAATGGTTTCCAGGTTATTGCTGTTAAGCAGGGAGAGTTCAGGGTCTGCCCAAGCTGTCTTTCTTCTCAGGAGAATCACAGTGAGGGATCAAGAGGTCAGAGGCAGGTACGTGCCATCAAGCAGGGCATTTTCCCTGCTGCACGGATATGCGTGGTGTTTTGTGCAACTGGTTGTGTTCTGGGCAATGCAGCTGTACCTGTGTGTGTGCCTGTGTGCAAAGTACTAAACTTCCCCTCAGGCAGATACCTCCAATACAGTAATGTACAAAGAACAAAGTAAAACAAAGGAAGTATTATACATGGTACAGTGGTGGGGAATACTGCCCAACAAATGGCTTCTGTGACCAGGCTGGACAGCAGTAGAGACTGTATGTGATTGTGCAAGGCAGCCAGCTGATGCTTCATTGTCTACTGGTATGCTAATTCTGCTCTACCTCTGAGCTGCCTTGGAAGTATGCTATACTCCAGAGAGAAGAATGGCATGTTTTGAGCCACCTTCTTCTTTTAGACCCTCTCATTTGCACACATTTAGAGCCATATTCTATGGTGTATGTCACTGCATATTAAATAGAGATAAGTCACTTGACAGGGAGAATACCCAGCTATAGGGTGTGCTGGGTTCTGGGATCAGTCCAGCTGCTCTTCTGAATCATGTGAAGTCAGTACTAGCCAGGAACAAGAACACTGGGATTTTGATGTTTGTTCACTACAGCCTGGAGGTTTATTTTTCACTTACCACAGTGTTCATAATATCAAGAAATGCAACTCTCTGGCATTTTAGTAGATTCAGGTTTTGATAACACTCCATAGTTAAGAGTTCTGAGCAGTGCATTTATTATTTTGAAGTAAAGGGCAGTGGATTAACCTTTTAGCTGTGCAGGTGTGCTTTTCTGAAGTGTTTGTTTCTGCTGAGATGTTTTGAAATATTATGTGGTTTTTTTTCCCCCATTGCTAGGATTACCAACAGCATATACTGGCATGTGTGGAATGAGATCTGTGGGTATCAATTGTATTTTGTTTTGTCTGATCCTAGTTGTATGGCTGTGTTAATTGACTTTGGCTACCTCAGCAATGAATCCAGGTTAGGATAATAACCAAGCTCTTCGCTTAGGCCACGGATGAGTACTTGAACTTAGAAAGTATTTATGATGCGTCTGTTTCTATCAGTGTTGTGTATAATGAAAGGCTTCTACATCCCTGTAAAGCATGACTGATGATCACATCTAACTGATCTAATTACCAGGAGTGTTTTATATTACAGGCTTGGATGAATTATTTTAATTTTTACAGATGCTAGCAGTTTAGATCTTTGACTAAAAAATTAATTAGAAGCACCAGTAACAGTGCCCCAGAAAGAGTTTTGAACTGGGGCATTGCCTTGATGATACACATAGATACATTCAGGGGTTTATTTTCCTTGTGATATGCTTCTAGGAGTATTGTTCACAAACTTTAGTCAGGTTTCATGCATTCAGAAATTATGAGACCAGAATTGTATAATATAGTCAGCCAGTCTGGCCTCCTGAATAATATGGATTATACCCCCAGCTATTTTATTTAAACTGATGAATACTTTCCAGAAAAAAAATGCTGATCTGTGTTAAAAATTGACAGCTGAGAGCAGTCTACCGCAACTCTTCCTGAACTGTCCCAGGAACAGTTTAAAATCTGCACCTCCCTTCTCATCTGAATTTGCTGAAGGCTAGTTACCATCTAGGAAACATGTTCTTAGTACCATGCTGAATTCAAGAGTCCAGTGTTAATGCTTTGTTGTTGTTGTTGTTTGGTTGGTTGGTTGGTTTGGTTTGGTTTTTTTTTAATCTGTATGCTTTGAGTTGATATCATTTAGCCATCTGAAAATTAAGCATTTAAGCTAAGTTAAGAATTTGGCCTCCCTCGAAGGAGAAAGATGGGCAGTATTGTAAGTGATTTATTCCATTTGTCTGAGAGTGGTTTGACTTTCTGGAGAGGCACATTCCTTTCTTGTTATTGCACAGTGTACTTAAGTTTTGACATCCACATCCTAGGACTAAATTAAGCCTTTTGGTCATAAAATTACACTTGGACATTATTTCAGGTGATTATCCTCTATGACCCTGTAGTCTTTTTCAGCAATGTGGCTTTTCAAGATATCTTGATTCTCTAGGCTGCTTTCCTTTTGTCTTAGCATAGCTTTCACTGCTTGTTCCTACATGTGTATCTTCAAATTTAGTCATATTTAAACAGATATTATTTGATTGCACCAAGGTTTGTATCAGTGACTGTCCTTTTCAGTATTTAATATTTCTCCAACCTTCATTCTCCCCGCAGTCTTAATCCATTTTTTTTTTTCCAGGCAGCAGCAAGAAATGTTAATTAGCTTAGGACTAAAAATTGATTCTTGCATAACCCCATTAGGACTACTGTGACATTAATTTGCAGGTGATCTGCTGGTTCAGTGACATTTATGATAAATACTGAAGAGTTGGATGTTTGTTCATGGTAGCTAGTTAAAAATGCACCCCAATGATCAAATATTTATAATGAGCTGAAGTCTATCAAACTCCATTTCAGAATGAGATTTTCGCATTCTTCGCAAAGAGAACCTTTAAATAAGAGTCTTAAGTCAACCTCTACATGAAGATTTTAAGTCAGCCCAAGAGCTACAGTCCCTTCCCTTGCTGGGAATAAGCATTTCCTTTAAGAAGCTGAGCAAGTTTCATTTAGGAAGAAGAGTCATCGTTTAGAAGGGAGAGGCATAGGGCCAGTCAAAGGTCTCTGAGCCTTTTGTAGTCAATGAAGCCGCTAGGCACTCTGCTCTAACCAGCGCTGCAATATTCTCCTTCCCCTTATCTCCATCTTTGAATGATAGAAATACCAGGAAAAGCACTGGGTGCAGACTTATGGGAGAGCAAATTGGTACCAGACAGAGTGGGAAAGGTGGGTATGGGGTTGTCCAAACTGCTAAAATGTCTTCTTTCCTTTTTAGCTTCTAGCCTCCATGGTTTATTTTTCCAGACCACCTTTTTTATATGAGCTGCTCAACAAAACTTAGACTAAAACTTAGATTTGATTTGTGGCAGGATCACACTGGCATAACTTCAGAGCACTGCAGAGCCTGATCCTCTGTTTTCAGAGGAAAACCTAAGTTTCCAAGCACCCTTGAAATTTACCCATATGTTCTATTAATGGAACGTATTTTTCAGCCAATTTACAAATGGCTAGCTTTACAGTAGAACTTTCCCAAGTAAACACAGACAAAAGAAGAGATGAAGAGTAAAACAAGACCTCTCCCTATAGTCAGAGGACAGGGTGGTGATTTCTGACATGTGAGAGATGGATGGGTTTCTTTCCCCTGTTAACAGAAAGTCTTCTGCTCACTGCTCAGGCTTCTAGACCAAGTACAGGTTTCAGAGTTTTTCCTACCGGAATTAATCTCAATTTTTTATCCTCTCAAATGAACTCTAAAATCTGAATTTTTGGTGAGTTGTCCCTATAACTGGAGGTGTTGTCTGAGGTGCAAAGTCTTGTAGAGCAAGCTGAGAAGTTCCTTTATCTACTGTGTGCCAACAGACATAAATGTGCATGTTCTTGGTGCAGTCCTACCCTGTGAATCAGCTGAGAGACTGTAAGAGCTATCTGTGCATTTAATACAACTTTTCAGTATGTAATGATCTTGAACACAAATGCACACGTGTGGTCAGCCCACAACTTTGCAGAACTTGTTTCTATAAACATTTCCAGTGAGCAGTGCAGAGGTGCACACTGTGTGCAGAATCATTCTTATTTTCCTTCTCATTACTTTTCATTTCAGACTAACCATTTTTGTTGGGATATGATAACTACGCTTTGGTTTCTATATATGCATTTTTGTAACCCAGGCAATGAACCTAATCTAATTGCTTGCACTTTCTCATTCTCATGAAAATTTCTTTGGAATCTCTTCTGAGATATTCTTCCAAGAAGACTGAAAAACTCTACATGTGATAATAGGTGTGAAAAAGAAAACTCTTTTTAAATTTGGCAAAATCTCCTGTATTTAATTCATAATTGCCATATACATATCTGTGATTCTGATGGTTGCTATTGTTATGTGGTGGTCTTTTGAACTATGTTGACATACTCTGTCATACTGGCAGTGCCAGGTAAAGACAGGGACAGTGCATTGTACTAGGCATTGTGCAAACTCTGACAAAAAGATTGACTGTCTTCTCCCAAAAAAGACAAATAGCTATGCTGACAAATAAACAGCAACCTAGGAAGCCTAGGAAACAGGTTTAACTGCATCACTATGCAACCAAATACCTTATTCCAGCACTTTCACTCCAAAATATTCATGATGATTTGCTTTTACATTTCGGGATTAGGGAGCCAAGTGTTAGCTGACTGTGATCTCTGCATCCATAAAGAGGCCCACTTGGGTAGTGCTGGGGGACTAACCATGTTTAGCTCTTCCATCTTTTGAAAGGTTCAAATGGCAGGAGATCTCTTCCTCTTCAGAGAAGTTGCTTCCACTGTTTTATGGTATCCTGGTGGATGAAGGAGTGTGTAATCACAGAAAGCAAAGTATTGGAGTTCAGCTGGCTATTTGACCAGGTCACATAGAGAGCTTTGAAAAGGCAGCTTTCATCTTCTACTGCTCAGGATTTTTTTCAAATAGGAAAAAGAAGGAAGCAAATGTAATGGAAGCATAAATGTTCTGCTTCATTTTATGCATTGCAAAGAATGCTTTTACCTAGTTATACCACAGAGTTATCATTATTTGCTCTTGCTCTAGCAATGTGGTTTTGGATCAAAATGGAAAAGGTTTCTCTAGGTAAAGTGCAAATATTGTGTATCTTTTTCTCTCCTTTTTTTTTCTCATTTAATTGGCAAGTGAATAATGACAAACATCTGAAAATGATAACTGAAATAACTCCTAAATAAATGCAGATGAAATAATACAAATTTTGGAGGGCAACTCCTCTTTTCTCTTCTGCAATATGAACACGTTCAAAAGACTACATAAGAACTATTTTTCTCTCTATGGTGAAGTAGTAAAGATTGCTTTCCTTTTGTATCATTCCTAAGCAGTGTTTTCAAATACACCAGTTTTAACATGAAGAGAGCATTGCTAGAGTTAGTAGGGATATGCTTAGTGTTTGTTTCATGGGCAGGGATGATGTGCACTTTGCATTTCACTTACCCCCTGCTTTTTCTCTCCTGCCTTAATTTTGCAAGCAATTAGAATACTGAAATACTCAGGACTCCCCTTGAAGAGGGGTAGAAGGAGTAAAGGGTTGTATGATTCTATGTACTTGTGCCAATGACAGACAAAGCCAGTGTCTTGTGTTTGTTGCTGCCAAATTGCACTGATATATTGCAGAATAAGGAAGACATCTTAAGAACAAAGATTTTTTTTGAGGAGAATGTGGATTTTCAATTTGCCAACATGGATAGTGTCTATTTAGTTTTTACTGTATGTTCTAATACATTGAATTAGAGTCAGTGGCAGTAAACTAAAAAAATTTGTTGCGCCTGTTTTGATTCCACTCCGTGAGCTAACCAACCATATTGACTGCAGGGAAAATGCAGAGAGAGTCTTAGGGCAAATTTCCATTTCCCTGGTCATAGTCACTCTGTGCTAGACAGAGGCAAGTTTGTGCAGCACAGAAGTTGTTCAATATTCAACGACTTTTCAGGCCTGTGAAGATGATCTTAGGTTTGCTGTGATTTTTGAAAGCTGTGCAGATCTGTCACAGCATTCGGGAGGCAGCTAACCCTAACTGTGTGCAGTACAGTTGTGTGCAGATGAGAAGGTTTGGTTGCAGCTGTGGAGGTTCAGGAAGCTGCATGCCCTTTGCCTTAGCCTGTTCTGTGAGGAGAGAGAAGCGCTGTTCATCCATAAATCCCTTTACGTGTCAGGAATTCCTTCTGTGGTTGCCTACATTGATTTTTAGATCACATACCCTCAGATCAGGCTTGAAATAATCAAACCTAAGCATTTTGAAAAATCTTGATATCTTTTGCTTAGGGCTTTATTAATCGCAGAGAGATTTACTGTAGCTTTGGATCAGGTATTGAGAATTTGAGTTCATTTTACAGCTTTGATACTCAGTGGAGTGGGATGCTCTTATTTTTACATTGTGTTATTCTCAGAGTAGATTTCAGGTCTTTTTATGCCCGAGAACCACTGAGCGTCACAGTTGATGTGAGGACTGCACATTTGGCTTGCAGTTTAGGGCTGGCAAGAGAAGGATTATTCCATCTGGTCTTGTCTTGAGAAGTGCTTAGCATCTCCAGCAAGACATTGGATAAATTCCAGTGAAGGTCACCGGAAAATTGATGCTGCTGAACATTGCAACAGAATTGCCCATTGCATGTCATCCAGTGTGCATATAATCTGAATATTATCTGTGGTCTTACTTAGACTGTGGGAACTTCTCAGCATTGCCAGAACACACATGCAGCCCCATGTGTGCTGGCTGCAGTGAATGCTAGAATGGTCAGGTCAAACTCAGGTTTACCTCCTAGTTTTTCAGAGGCCAGCAGAGATTATACAATGTAGTGATACATGTCCCAGTTGCTGATTTTACTATCCCTAGTGCTGTTGAAATATTTCATTAGTGCTTGAGCACTTTAGCAAACCCTCCATTGTAGAAACAGTATTATGCATTTTTTTGCTTATTCTTTTCTCCTGCAGATGGGTAACTTGGTTCAAGGTTATTAAAACCATAAAGCTGTCTAGTAAGGATTACTGATCAGTTAGTGCAAAAGCAGTCTTATATTTGGCACTTTTAACTCATAATCATTGAATAGTGTGAACTGAATATGATTTTTAAAATTATGTAGAAGAATTATCAGAGCCCCAGAATTATCCTTCCACAACAGACTCAAAATCAGTTCTAGAATATGAGGGGCAGATTTTTTTGCTATAGTTGAGAAAACAGCAGAGGTGGCTTTTAGTGGCACTATAGTATGTTTTGTGGTACACTGTGAGATGGAAAAAGGATCAACAAGTAGAGAATTATATTAAAAGGTGATTAAACACAAAAACTTTCGAACAAACCAATTTAGTAAATGAAGGTGGCTGACTCACTCACTGGCCCTGCAAAACATTTGTTAGTATGTCAAAACAAGCCACATGAAGACAATTTTAAGTGTCCAGTTGCAGGGATAATATGAAGATTCACTTGCAGGAGTCTGGGTTGCTATTTTTTGTTTTGCCATATGTTTATTTGAACTTTTTGTTTTCCTTTTTGTGTTTTGTTTTGATACTTTTTTTCATTAGCAGGAATACATTGTTTAACACTGAAAATTCAATCAGAAGACTGGACTAGTACAGGGCTTGAGAAAAAGTTATAAAGAGTAGCCACTGTAAATTGTAAAGTGTCCCTCTGAAAAAACTTTCAAAAATATGTTATTTACAGCAGAATATACTGTTTGATATGTGGCATTCTTTGTTCAGTGTGAGCATTGCCTCAGTGCCCTAACATGATGTTATGGGGCACTGTGATTTTGCAGATGTCATCTGTCAGCTGAGATGTGCAAGTGAGATCTTAACCTCTAGTGATCAGAAATTACCTCATGGTGTTTTTCACAAGAAAACAGATCATACCAATTCCAGCTGGGCCTAATCCACTTACCCAAATCATCCTGCTAATTTAATTTTGCATGTTCTTCATTGCTTTCTGCTATAGAACTGTGTTGCTAAGCACTGTGATTTCTTGGTGGATAGTACAAGCTCCATGGATAGTTTGTTGTAATTCAAGTAGAGGGTAACAGAGAGTAGTGCCCAATCACTGTATAGACACAACTATTGCAGTAATTAAAATGTTGCTATCCTGACTACCAAGACGAACTTTAACGCAAAAGATTTTGAGATAAAGGAGCAAAACGGATTTTTCATTTTGTGTCAAACCCTTAAAAATATTTTTTGCTGTCTTCTGTAGTTTCTCCTTTTTTTTGTCATGGGAAACTTTTTATATAACTTATCTTCTGAGGAGTTGTAGAGTACACAATGAGTTGCAGCTCAGCATTTCAGAACCTCATTATATCTGGGAAGATGCTGAGCTCGGCACAGTGAATAAAAGGTGTTTAGATAATCAAGCAGAAGTACAGTTTAATTTAGTTATTTTATCAGTGGGTGGCATTGGCAAGAATCGGGTGCAAGGAGAAGTTTTCAGTGATAAATAATTTGAAAAGGGGTTTTTCAAAGTGATAAGACATAGTGGTATAATCAGTGGTAATGCATAGTAATATGCTGCACCTTTGAAAGTTTAGTGCTTTATAAATTTGCCAATTCAAAAAGAAAACCACCAAAAAAACCTTCCACATACATATACCATTTCTGCAGTAGGGTAACTGATGGATGACTCTGGAGAAGAAGCGTTTTGTTTGTAGACTGGATCCCATAGTTGTTGGTTTTATTTTTAAAAGGAAAAAGTGAGTTAACTATATTTTTGTGTCTTTTCTGGATTCTTTTGGAATTCTGTGATTTACAGCTATGCAGCTATCACAGCTAAGATGCTAATGATCTTTGGTTTATTGTTTTGTCTATTGAGAGCATTCAGTGTTTCTGCAAGAGGCTTAAAAATTTTAATTCTGGTTCTTGGTGGATCCATCTGTGAATTTTAGTTCTGATTCTGAATCTGAGGTAATTTTTCTTAATTCTTAGATAACTGTACAGTGAATTTGAGCAAAAAGCCTCATGGGAAATCATCTCCCGTGGTTGTTCAAATTTATATGTGAGTCATTTCTATGGCATTGACTTTTCCTTTGGAGTGAGCAGTCTGCAAGATTAGTAGCTGTTATGAGGATGATCTCCAGGAGAAAAAGAACAGTTGGTACCAGCAGGCAAATAGTGCATGGGATCATTATGTGGAGCACGCTCACCCACTCTACTCTGTTCATTGAGGATTATGAACATATTTTAGTTCCCACTGCATGGAACTGGATGGCTTTTAGATACAGCTGGATTCTCCCCTGGCTGATGCAAGAAAATGCCTATTTCTCAACAGCACAAAGAGTCCTTCTACCAGAGAATAATCTCAGAGGGAAATGGTGTTGGTTGTATCACTGCCTTGCCTCAGGGCCTGCGTTTTACCTGGGGATATAAAAACTAGGAACAGCTGCAAGTGGGATGTTATATATTAACATATTCTCTCACTTGCTTTCCTCTCTCCTGCTCTTTTCTTGATCATCTATATTGAGTGTTGACAGCAGGATGGTTGCAGTTGTTTTCCACTGCTACCCACTAACGAACTTTCTACTGTCAGCAATTACAGGATTTTTGCTGGCTATGCTACTAGGCTTCAATCCCAGTGCATCCTGCTCAAAAAGCAAAAGTTTATTTTTTACTCACTTTGGCTTCATAGCAGATAAGAAGACACCAAAGAAGCTTGCTCATATGGTGATGCCTACATGTGTTTGTGTGGTGCTGTTCCTAAGCTAATGTGCTTTGTTTCTCACTAGAACTTTGTAGTCCAAGAAGGTTTAAATTGTATTTCCTTGAATATGTTCTGAAAACAGAACAAAACAGATGTATGTGTGAGTTTGTCTGCACAGATTTTGTCTACAGTGTACACCCACAGAGGCGTGACTGTAATACCCTGCAAGCTTGAAGCCTGTGGGTGGGATACAGAGAAAGGTGTGCTTGTAGATGTACACTCAAGTCAGCTGATGCAATCTCAGTGACACTGTTTCATGTAGCTTGCCTAGCATCAAAGTCTAAGGCCACATGTCTGGCTAGACATATCTTTAAGTGCCTTGGCCCCATTAGGGTTAATATCAAATGGGCGAGACTGAAGCTGGGTTTCATTGCTTGCTTCAGCTTTCCCATCTGTAAGTTACCACTTGGGATACCTGCTTTCTTACCTGTCTTGTCATGTGTTGAACATTCATTATGCACTAGTCTTAAAATGTGTTGAATTAAACAGGTAACAGACTGATTAAACCAATACTTGTATAACTTTGCTGTGCCATTTTTGGGGAGCTCTATCTTCCCTCTGTATTTGCTGTATCTCAAGGACTACAAGAAATTAATTCCTTTATAGTTGCTATGTTTTAAAAGAGTGACTGCATTATATACCTCTTCAGTGAAATATTCAGTGCATCTCATTTTGTTGTTGTTGTTGTAGCAATCACTGAAAAGAAGAGGGAGCAAAGACCTACCAAAATCAGAAAAAAAGTCACAGCAGACACCAACAGAGGTATGTTGGAATAGCAGTAGCCTGGGTTCTCATGTGGAGGCTTCAGGGATACTATGGAAATCACAAGGACCACCTGAACAATCCAATAGTGCTGCAACAGAACCCACCAGCTTTCATATACTCTATAGTTTACACAAAATAAGTAAATGGGAGCACCAGTGGAACAAGATTATAGGCCATTTATGTGCTGTCTTAAGGATTTTTGGACACTATAAAATCTATTACAATGTTGCAAGCCTAGAAAATGTAAGGATTTTTTACAAGGCCCCCACCCCTACAATGTATTTTCTGGGGACTGTGTAAACTTTAGTCACAAGTAAAATAGTCTTTTCCCCTCTTTTAAATTTAAACATTTATTTCTCTTTCTTTAATTTATTGATCAGTGAAAAAATGATTGCAGGAAAATCTCTTAGTATCTAAAGCTGAGTATCTGTGATTGTTAATCTTGTAATTTAAAACCATCCACTGGAGGTCTCCTGTTTTACATCAAGTTTCTTCAAATACTCCTTTTTCTTTTTTCTAAGGAGGACAATGAAGACCTGAAATGCCAGCTACAGTTTGTCAAAGAAGAAGCAGCCTTGATGAGGAAGAAAATGGCTAAGATCGATAAAGAGAAAGACAGATTTGAACATGAGCTGCAAAAATATAGATCGTTTTATGGGGATTTGGACAGTCCCTTGCCAAAAGGTGAAGCAGGTGGGCCACCTACCACAAGAGAAGCTGAACTCAAGCTTCGATTGAGACTTGTGGAGGAGGAAGCTAACATTCTTGGGAGGAAAATAGTGGAACTAGAAGTAGAAAATAGAGGACTGAAAGCAGAGCTTGATGATTTAAGAGGAGATGATTTCTCAGGGACTGCTAACCCGCTCCTGGGAGAGCAGAGTGAATCCCTGTCAGAATTACGACAGCATTTGCAGCTAGTAGAAGATGAAACAGAATTGCTGAGGAGAAATTTAGCTGATTTGGAAGAACAGAACAAGCGCATAACAGCTGAGCTGAACAAATACAAGTACAAGTCCGGGGCCCATGAGAGCTCTAGGCACCATGACAATGCCAAGACAGAGGCATTACAGGAGGAGCTAAAAGCTGCGCGAATGCAGATCAATGAGCTGAGCGGCAAAGTAATGCAACTCCAGTATGAGAACAGAGTCTTAATGTCCAACATGCAACGCTATGACTTGGCCTCTCATCTTGGGATCCGTGGCAGTCCCAGAGACAGTGATGCAGAAAGTGATGCAGGGAAAAAAGAGAGCGATGATGATTCCCGCCCTCCTCACCGTAAAAGGGAAGGCCCCATCGGTGGGGAAAGCGACTCTGAGGAGGTCCGCAACATTCGGTGCCTGACACCCACGAGGTCTTTTTATCCAACGCCGTCCGGGTGGCAGAAAAGCTTCACTGACAGGCAGCAGATGAAGGACATTCGCTCTGAAGCTGAGCGGCTGGGCAAGACAATAGATCGCTTAATTGCTGACACGAGCACCATAATAACAGAGGCAAGAATTTATGTAGCTAATGGGGACCTCTTTGGGCTGATGGATGAGGAAGATGATGGCAGCAGAATACGTGAGCATGAGCTTCTTTACCGGATCAATGCACAGATGAAGGCCTTCAGGAAAGAGCTCCAGGCTTTCATCGACAGACTCGAAGTTCCAAAGTCTTCGGATGACCGAAGTGCAGATGAACCTTTGTCAGTGAGTCAGGTAGACTTTTACTTGTTACGGCCTACAGGTAAAAAGGCTCTGCCAAATGAATTAAGCCTCAAATTTGATGTATGGCACATGAAGATTCTTTATTTTAGACAGTGGACAAAAATCACCGTTTCTTAAATTATTTTAAATCCTCATTTGGCCATATCAAGCCTTGTTCTACCCATGGGGCTGTTTGTGAACAGTGATTATGTCTGATCTCCTGGAAATTAAAAGAATTATGCTCCAGGAGGCGGAAGATTTTATTCCTTTCTGGCTTTGCAGCTGCATTTGCCAGAGTTGTGCCTTCATCACCAGTACAGGCAGTGCAGACAGCATTATTGGTACATAAGTGAACATGATTGTTTTCTTAGCGGTTGGGTTCCTGTTAAATGGATAAAAAGAAAATCTTATTAATTTTAAACAGGAGGAAACGTTAATTTTCAAAAATTATAGAGAATATGACAAACCACAGAGAAAAATAAACCATGCAAATCTCCTTTACAGGTAGTATGAATATTGGAATTGCTGTAACTGATTGTATCTTGTTGAAAGCCTATGGGTCACTGTTTACATGCAGTAGTGACTAGTATCTTCTCTGTAGTTCATTTTTATGCAGAATTGTTCCAGAGAGGTTTTGGGGAGCAAGTTCCTTGCTGACTCAAGATCTTCTGCCATGAAAGATGAAAATTACCTACCCTTATCTTATCATGCAATCCTGTAGTTGGCAAGTCTTGTTATTGCTCATGGTATTATCCAATGTTTTAGTAAATCTCTTGCTGTGTTAATTTACTTTGTGCTGTCCTGCTAGTTTACAATCAAAGTAGTTGCCAGGTGAAGCTGAAAGATATTATTTCTTATTCCTATGCTGACTAATTAGTCTTTTGTTTCCTTGTATCAGAAAGTCACAGACGCAGTGAGTTTAAAGCTAATCAATTACTATACATGTATTGCATGAAATCAAACAGAAACGGCATTTAGCATGCTCACTTTCTGATCTAGCAATAGCTCTGAGCTTGTAGAGCCCCCATTAGCTTACAGGCAGAGCACTGCATGGATTTATACAAATTTAAAGCAAACTAATCCGTATTTTCTCTAAACAAATAACAGCAATAGTTAAATTGGATATTTCAGGGCTTGACCATGCAGAACTCTTACTGAAGAAAATGGGAGGTGGGCACTTGATCTCTCCATAAGCATAGTCTGATTCACTATTTGTTTTGTTGAGACTTTGGACTTGCTATTCCATTAATTGACTGTTCTCTTTGTCTTTGTATTTACTTTCCCAGATGTTCCAGCCTATCATTTTACTTATTCTCATCCTTGTATTATTTTCATCCCTTTCATACACAACAATATTTAAACTTGTCTTCCTTTTTACACTGTTTTTTGTACTGTAAGCCATTCATCATTTACTGTTCATTGTAGTATTATTTTCAGTTTGTTTATTTTGTCCACCCTCCAAGATAAGACGTGCGAGAGACATAGTTTCTGTAATAGCCACTGCTGTAAAAACACTGAAGACTACTTGTTTGCCAAAACCAAAACCAAACCAAAAAAACTGCAAAAAACATACCAAAAAGTCACCCAGTTGAATAGGAAACCCGCTCACCACGGTGTTACAGGTATGTGAATAGAAAATTATATTTTTCACTTTATCTGTTTTTAAGTATTTTTGCATAAATATTTCCTGAGTGACTGGAACCAATTTAATATTCATTAATTTGCACCAAATCAGAAGCAAAACAGAAATTTGCAGAGTGAGTGTGAGGAGTCTGTTCCTTTCCTCTTCCCACTCCCAGAAAAAGAATTTGTATTTTAGCCACAAATGAATAATAAAACCATATTTCATGTGTATTCTACTTATATGTATTTTGTATGTTTGTGATAATGTTTTTCAGCACTTTATTATGTGGATTAGACACCACAGAGGGGACAAAATCAGAGTGGTTGGTATATAGCATACTGTATCTGGAATTGGGGCAAAGAGCTGGAACCCACCGAGAATGAGATGCACGAGAAGGCAGTATCAGAGTAGGTGAGGAGTATTCTGAAAGATGTAGGCTGGCTGCATTGACTTGAACTGAAGAGAGTGATGCTAGACACCTCGTCTGATGTCAAATATCTTTTCCTAGTAAACCTAGTTTTTCAGATACCATTTTCCAGTCTGTAGCCACCAGGGTTCTGGATTCTCTCTCCTGGTTTCAGAACCAGTTTTGAACAAACCTGGTAACTCTTGGCTTGCTGAGTGACCCCCTTCTTACCATGCTATTGGTAGCAAGTGACCATAGGTGAAGGAAGTGAAATGCCCAATGGAGCTCAGTTTTCTTTCTGTTTTATTCAACCTATGTTGAAACCACTGAGTCCCACAAATGTGAATTCTCCAAAGGTGATCATTTACAAGTAAGTTGGTTTTGTTTTGTTCTGTTTTGTTTTTTTTGTGCAGATACCATGATAAAGAATATAGTAATAAATAGTGGTAATAAGTAAAGCAGCTCTTTTTCTAGCTGGCAATAAGGATCCCCTTTCATTTATCATGCTAGCGCTCTGTTCACCTAACCCGTTCCCCAGTGAGAACAATTTTTCTTCGTGCCTGGACTGTGCTCTAATAACTGAAATAGGGGGAGAAACCATTTTGAGCGTAAACCTCTCAGAGGGAAGATGAGGTTGGGCAATAAAATTTATTTTATGAGAATGATCAAATAGTAAACTCACAATATTCAATACTAAACAAAGCTTGTGGTTTTCTCCTTGTTGTTCTGGCTTTTCCTCAGCATACTCTGCAGGTGTAGAAACCTTGATCAGTTAAACTACTTGACCTTTATTTAATCCAGATAGGGATTAAACCAGGGAATGTTGTTGTTGTTATTTATTTTGTAGTTAGCAAGATATGTCTAAAAGAAATTATAATCAATTTATGTGAGATTAATAGATAGCCTTGTCTGGTGTCCTGATTAAAGGGGAAGTAATTTTGAGGAGTTTCTAAGATGCTCTAATTTATGCTCAGTTGCCCAAAAGGTAAGTTCCACATATTAGAAACTATTATGGCAAGATATGGTTAAGCATATCATCACTTGGCAGTGAGTTTCTCTAACTGTAAAGATAGTTCTTAGATCACCTTTTGCTGCTTTTCTCTCAGCAACTGCTGTAAGAAATTTTTCAGCAATTGCTTAAGAAATTTTTTTTTTTTCCCATGGATTTGCAATTTGGACATTAAAAGTATAATAATTTGAAGTTTAAACTTGTCATATCAAATCTTAGCATGAGATTGACTTTTTGAGTTTCTTTCTATTTTAGTATTTCCCTTGGGGGAAGAAAAGATCATTCAGGTTTTCTTAAATGTTACTGGCTCAATCCCATAAAAGAGAAAAAACCATACTTAAATCTGATCTGAAGGTCTGGGCTTTCAGATTTTAACTCGCACTTGTTTATACCTTTCTAAGCCTTGTATGTAATAAGATGAGTAGAGAGGGTTTGATTTACACTGAGTGTATCAGTAACAGTACTACTGTAAAGTAGTGGGAAAGTTTAATACACCGAATTCTTACAGTGAACGCATCTTGGAAGTAACTGTGAAAGATTTGTTTCTTTCTCAGGAATCAGGAAAGGTGAGGATGAACCTCTTGAGAAAAAAGGTGGATATTACAGGCTGCCCAGGGATGTCTCCTTCTCTGGAGACATTCAGAACCTGCCTGGACACCTTCCTGCGTGATCTCATTTAGGTGTTCCTGCTCCGGCAGGGGGATTGGACCAGATGATCTTTTGAGGTCCCTTCCAATCCCTGAAATTCTGTGATTCTGTGATTACATCTTCATGGGACTGGCAATTATAACCCCATTGATTCCTCACAGTGTTTTTTCTTGCATACAGCTGGAGCTTTCCTCATCCTAATTCTGTCAGGCATCAACAAAACAAATGAAAGCTGAGACCTTTTGGGACGTTTAAGGAGCTGTTGCACAGGGTACCATCTGAAATTAGAGCATACCGAAGCATATAAAATAATTTTAGAAGCTCCCTACAGTGCTTGAATTTGTGATGGGCAAGAAAAACGATGAGGACCTTGCAAACCTCAGTATAAGAAATCTCAATAAGAAATGAGATGTGCTTTTAATGTCCTTCTGCATTCAGCTTGAGGGGAGTGATTGGAGCTGCTTATTTGTTTCGCACCAGATAATGCAGACAGGTTCACAGCCCTCCATTTTTCACTATTTTAACAGCTGCTGAGAGAGTTAATAAAATCAGTATGGACATCTCTTCATAGCCAGAAGATAACATCTATCCAAAGAAATAAGTGTTCTGTGTCTTGCAAAATTGAAATACCTTGGTCTCACAAAGAAATGCATGATTATACTTGCCAAGAAAAGAATCAGATTCTCCCCACTCAGTTACTGGCCTGGTGAGCAAAGTCCACCCCATGGGTGAATGAGTGGATGCAGCTGAAAACATCCACCAGTTTGTGCCAGTCGGGCAGGGCAGAGCCAGACAGAACACTGATGATTCCTTAGACTCTCTCTGCTGCATAGCATCTAATTCTGAAGAGCAATAATAACAATATAAGATTCTGCTTTTAAGTATCAACAAGCTGAATATGCCAGGTTACCCAAGAGTTCAAATCTCAGTTGTACTGATAGTAGATTCTCAGTTCCCATTTTGCAGTATTCTGTCAAAAATATCACTGAATTTGAACAGCAAGATTGCCTTAATTTTACATTTCTCTGAAAGATTAAATTTCTGTTTCCTGTGTTCCCAGGGAATTCATTCAATGTTCTTTCCGAAAGAAGAGATCTTGCATCTAAAGATCTAATTCTGACATTTTTACACTTGTGTGAATTGGCAGTAACTCCAGTTAATCTTTATATCATTTAGAAAATAGATGCATTTTTTCCTTTAATGCAATGAGATAAATTACATTTGTTTCATATTGAGAGTCAGCTCTGAATGCCCTAACAAAATACCTCTACAAATATTTTCTTTCCTGTTACTGAAAAATTCCCATGATACCACAATAATGAACTTCTCCAGGATCAGAGATACTTCTTTCGACCACAAATATCCATGCCTGAAGCTCCAGTTAGAGATAGAATAAGTGTCTGCTGACACATGTCACCAGTGCTTCAGAATCAAAACTACAAGAGAGCAGGTGCTATAGTGCAGAAATATGCCTGGCAGTCGGAAAATAGAAAATTGCCAAAACCATGGCTGTCTAAATGTGTGTTATAAAAAGAGATGAACTGCACATGAACTTTGGGAGTTGTTTACGAAAACAAGCAGAGCTTTAGGATATTAGATGCCCTTCCCCTTAATCACCGCAGAATTTGATAGGTGAGTAGGAGACTTCTAAAGGCATTAGTATCAGGGACATAATTCCCATTGGCTTACATTTCTGTCTCTGATTTAATGCCAGGGGAAGTGATATTCAAACCCAACTTTTGCCATTACACATGCAGTTGCCTATGGGGAAAATTACAGTGGCTCTATTTAAAGTAAACATCTAAAGTATCTGCCACCGATTTCCAATGTAACCTTGGAGAAGTGACATGACATAACACTTTATTGGCAACAACTGCTGTTGGATAACTTTATTCTTCCAAAATCAAAAGTCACTACTGCTGCACTTCAGGGTGTAAGACACCTCTTGTCTCCTAATGAGCCCCTCAGTCTCACACATTTCTAATTCCTCACACTGACAGAAATGTAGGATTTAGCCTGAGTGAAAATTCAAGCTTGGGATTTAGTCCATTGTTTTCTGTTATTTTACTGTGTTTTACTTCAAAGAGTTCGTGTAACAAGACAAGGGGCATTCAGTTAGCAATATTAAATATGCAAGAATGATAGCCTGTGCTGCTGATGGATAGGAATAAAAAAAATATGTCTTCATTTGCAGTGATGCAGCTGTGCTGGCTTCAGGGCTGTGGCACCCGGCTTCCAGCGGTGGGCTCCGTTCTGCTTCCAAGCACTCCAGTTTCCCTCCCAGCCATGGCAGCTGGTGTGTTGGGACGTAACCTCCCAAAAGAAAGTCACACTGTTGTTTTATGAACAGGGAATTTTTAAATCCTCAGAGTTCAGAGGTGAAAATTTTCTCCAGGAATGTTCAGTCATGTACTTGAGCATCTTTGTTCACTTTTTAGATCATCTTTGAAATTTTCACAAATAGCCCAAGTCTCATTATTTATGTTACATGGGAGCAGAATAAGCACCCAAGTAATGTATTCACTGAGACTTACAGCTAGACCATATAAGGAAAAAAAATGTGTTTTCCCTGAAACCTGCTTTGGTATTTACTATAAAATGCAGACAGAGGTCAAATCTTAATGCTGTGCATGGATTTATCACAGATAAAACCTTATTGTTGTGAAGAGGAGAGTTGCTGAGTAAGCGAAGGATGTGTGAATCCTTGTGTCATGTCCTTCGTCTCACTGATCCCCTTGTCATCAGCTGCTCTTCCCATTAAAATACACGTCACTCCTGTTTAGTGTATTTGGAGACACCCATCTGCTAGCAGAATTTGTCCAGAGTTTTATGCTGCATGAGTCAGGTACTTTGTGGCCCTTCTTCAGATACACGTGGGGACAAATGTTCCCTGAAATGTGAATCTGCTGACTATGGGTGGCCTCGGTCACTGTCTGCAGGCACATTCAAGAAGTACCCAGCAGAGCAGTGATATCTGCGTGAATCTTCTGCCCCGGGGTGTCTGTCGGCGTGACAAATGAGAGCAATTTGACATGTGGTGCAACAAGATAGATACTGTGGTGGGCAGGGACACAAGGAGCAAGCTGAGCTCCTCCTGCCTGCAGCTCAGCAGGGGGAGCAGCTAGGTTTCACTACACTGGCTTCAGAGTCTCCCGTGGACTTTCACTTGCTGGACCTGTTTTGTCACATAGGTTCCTTTCCCTCACACCATGCTGACACTTGCTATGGGCACTCGCAGTGCTTTAAACCCAGGCCGAGGTGGTTTTGGACCTTCCTTGCTAGTCTTATGCCAGCGGTGAGTTTCCCTGCGCAAGGGAAATTCTCTATCCCACTGCAAGCACTTTGCTTTGCTGAGACAACAAAGTATCTTAACAGACTGGAGAATCTGATCCAGAAAATTTGTAAAGTAGCAGGAATATTTTGGTATATCCCAGAGAAACCATCATCACCATTCCCAGAATGCAAGACAGTAGCATTACACAGTGCCCAATAATTCTGCACTTCCTAAGGGATAGCATTTTAGAATACAGAAAAATATTTTAGGGAGGAGTGGTTTGCTTTTAGCTCTCTAAGATAGCTACTAACCAACAAAACTGCTGCTTTAGACAACCTTCCTTTACAAAGCAGTCTATGAGGGTCAAGTTGCAAAGCTCAAAATGATCATAATAAAAAATATAACCCAGAAAACCGGGTCTGAAAGGCAGCAAAGAATCTTCCTTTAGAACAGGGACACTAATGAAAGAAACCTAAAATTGCCTATTGTCACAGCTTTAATATTAACACTGGCTGCTTTGGCAAGCTTTAAAGACTGGACTGCACCGTAAAACCTAAAAATGTCCTGGACTTGAAGTTGTTTACACAAAATATGAGGAGATATAAAGTTACAGAGCTGGGGGTTGGAAGAGATGGCTTTAAAACCATCCTCCGTGCACTGACGTCACGTGGAAGCCAGCTGCTGGGATGATGCTGAACGGAACTGTTTTTCAGTTTGCAAAAGTTGCGGAGTTATTCAGAGAGTTGCAAATGCTGCCCTAGTTGAAAGGTTGTTTCTTGCTTAGCATTCTTATTTCTTTTAAAGATCAAGATTCACAGAACTGGATCCCAGCTAGCTATGCATTTCATTGCTTTCACTGCTGTTTAGAAATGGACTGAAAAACTTCTGAAGGATTTCTTATTCCATGAAAGGTATGGTTACAGTTTATTTTAAATCCGTGGTTTTGAACAGTTAAGATCAAAAATCAAATGACTAATGTGGCAAGCAGTTATTTAAACATCTCTCATTATTTATGTGCGATGTGGTGTTTGTGTACATTATATATGGTCTTTATTCTTAGAGAAAGACTTTTCATTAGTTCGGTCTGTTTCTTCAGAGCAGGCACTGATATATCAACAGGGATGACAGGTAGCATTGTGAGCATTTGAGTTACTTTCCTTCTTTCTCTCTCTCTTGCTTTCTCTTCCCTTTTTTCCTTTTTCTTCCCTCCCTTCTTTGTTTGTTTCTTTATTTCTCTTTCTTTCTTTCTTTCTTTCTTTCTTTCTTTCTTTCTTTCTTTCTTTCTTTCTTTCTTTCTTTCTTTCTTTCTTTCTTTCTTTCTTTCTTTCTTTCTTTCTTTCTTTCTTTCTTTCTTTCTTTCTTTCTTTCTTTCTTTCTTTCTTTCTTTCTTTCTTTCTTTCTTTCTTTCTTTCTTTCTTTCTTTCTTTCTTTCTTTCTTTCTTTCTTTCTTTCTTTCTTTCTTTCTTTCTCTCCCATTTCTCATTCTTTGTTTGTTCTGCCCTTTCTCTCTCTCTTTCAGTCTCTCACTCAAATGTAGTTTCTTTTTGTGTATAAAGTGCACAGTATTGTGACACATGGCACACTTTTACAATTGAACAAATATGTAAATTTACAATATCCTTAGTCATGCAAAATACATCACTTTGTTGGAAATACAATTTAATCACTTCTTTTTTCTGTAAAATCAAGAGAAGATTTGTATATCTGAATGTTTGTGCACATACAGTCTAATTAATCTCTGTTGACAACATCTCAGCTGATGTCACTGCAGATTATTTTCAGAAGTTAATAGAGGTTGGTTGCAAATTATTTTGCATTTTTAATGTGTAGATAGAAAGAGCACAAGTAAGACATGGGGGAATAATAACATTAACGTCAAATAGTTGCGTATAAACACTTTTTTGCTTGAGAGGAGGGAGGGCTAAAGGAATAGTTAAGGGAAAATGCAGCTGATGTAGACAAAATTGATTATTTGCTTGAATTTGATTGCTGTAATGAGCTTCTGACCTTGTCTAGGACATGCAGAAAGTGCCAGCACTGCAAGAGCACAGATACTGTATGATCCACACATTAAATTATAATGTGGCATTTTACATCCCTTTGGGTTGCTTAGGCCATGTGAAATACCCATGGGGACATCTTGGTGCACTGTACAGACAGAGGATATACTACCACAACTACAAATTTTATTTTATTGCTAGTAGGGGAAAAAAAACAAGCAAACTTCCCGCCCGACCCCCCCGAAAAAAAAAGTTCCCAGCAAACACAAAGGAAAAAAAGGGGAAAGAGTCATAGAAATAGGAGTTAAAACTCTCTGAGGAATTTATCCACTGTACAATAGCAGCAATACTGTGTAGTCATCCAGCTGCTAACATCAATAAACATGACTTTTCTTCTCAGAATTTATGTCAAAAGGAAATCAGAGAAGCATAAGAAGCAATACAAGCTTTTTGTGGCTCTTACAGCTACAAGTGACTGTCTGTAACTTCTGTAATTAACCTCTTCCAAGACTTGATTTCATTTTGATTGTCTCCAATCTCTTGTTATAATCAGATATAATCCCATATGAAACAACCTGGAAATTGTTAAAATGAATGTAAACATGGCAATAGTAGTTCCCAGCACTAAGAAACCACCAGGGGCCTTTTCAATGCTATATGCTTGCTTGAAAGCAGTGCATATTATATATCTCTTCCATGTGTAAAAAAATATATGCTATATAATATTGACTTTCTTTCTAGTAATATGCTGCTGATCGAAGCATGGTCATTGTTCCTCATAGTACACTAGCAAAACCACCTTTTGTGCAAATTGTAGGCAGATTATGCCAGCCTGTCTTGTTCATGACTTTACAGTGTTTACATGTTTTTCAATTTCTTTCTGACATGTATTTGAAGGATTCTGGTGGAGCAGATTGTTGACTTTTATTTATTTCTCAGGGATGTCTTGACAGGTTATAAAGACATAAATGTAGACCAAAAAAAAAAAAAAAGAAAAAGATTACTGTACTAAAAATTGCAGCCTTTGAATTAGTAAAGTGAGAAAGTATTGAAATAGTTCATAGCAGTAGATGTCTAGATTGCAATAGGTTTAACTGCAGTGAAATTTTTTTGTAAGCTGGTTTTGGTCAACGCTTACCAAAGTCTGGCACAACGCTGAAACGTTGGCCTGGAGAGGTACAGTCTCTGTAGCCTGGCTGCCTTCCCTGAGAAGCCATGAGCAAACGAGTGCTTTTATGATGAGAATGCTGTGCTATCTTTCAGCAGCTCATAGACTCAGGGAGTTTTATGTTTTCTGTAAAGCTGTCCAGTATGTTTTTAGGCAGGTGGAAGAAGAAGGGTCTAAAACCTGTTTGTATGTAGTTGAGAGGTAGATTTCCATTTCAGAGCCCCAAGGCAGGTGTGAGTCAGAGTTTGAAAGAGTAAGCTCCAGTGCCACACTGCATGGTGACATAGGTACACCGTTGTGAAACAGGTTGACAGAGGTGTTTGAAGAATAGTCAGCTTGTTCTCTAAAGTCCTCAGTCCAAAATTGCTTGGGGTAAATTGTTTTGCAACCCCTGAATTAGGATTGGGCCCACAATGGCTGTTGGTTGAGAGATGCTGTAGCTGGACTTCTATGACACGAAGACCTGAGTAACCCACTGGACTTCAGCTGAGCTCTTCTGCTTACTTGTTCATGAAAGAAGCTGACTCCAAGTTTGGCATCAGCTTCCCAGTCAGCTGAAATAATGCAGACACTGGTAAGCAGTGATTACACAGTAGCCACAGCTGAATCAACAAGGCTTGTCCAATAATATACAGGGTGGAGAAGGACTTTGCATGAAGCTCAAGAATGGATTTTCACTATATCAAAGAAAACGGGCGATAAAATGGGCAGTTCCTGTGAGTTGATACTCACTGACCATCAGTCAGGGAAAGGAATAAATTCCAGGAAGGTAAACTGGGTTTACCGCTAGTTAACTCTCTGACAGTTAATTTCCATGCCCATACAATTGTTTTCTGGCAGGAGACCAAAGCAATGCAGAGGCATTTTGTGACTAGGACTAGACTTCCATGTCCACATAAGTAACACAACAGCTGGCTTTGAGAACCAAAGTTAGCAAACTCAGGTATCTATGTGTGTGTACCAGCCATTATATCACAGGAGCCATCGGAACTGAGTGAGCGCTATCTTGACCTTGCTGGCATAGTAAATGTGCTCATGGTAGTGGAGTTTCTATTGTAGAGCCTAGGAAAGCAAGAAGAGCACCAGGCCCATAAAATCTGTAACTGTTCTGCTCCGAAGTCAGATGAGTAGATCCAAAATATTTCCCTTAAAATATATATATTTAGTAGTTAAAGTAATTTTTCATCCATAGATACTAAGATACTAAATATTTCTGAAAGAGGATAAACTGAAGAACAAATTAGTTAAATATTCTGAGCAAGGTTTTGAACTAAATTTGAACTAGTGCTATTGTAGAATAGTTTCTAGTTTTCCCTATGCTAGTCCTGGAACTAACGTTTATAGATTTAGACTTGTAAATCCAAAATACATAAACTCTGAATAGTGACCTATAGTCCTATATATAGTAGAATGATGGTTTCTACTGTATAGGTATGTTACCTGTTATTAGCTTTCTTCTCCTGTTTTCCTTCATGTATTCTAAAGCATTCTTATAGCCATGAAAATTTTCTGCATGTATCAAGCTTATAGTCTTCAATTGCCAAATGAATGTCACCGTCTTTGTCGTGCTACATGCATATGTGAAAGGACTGTTTGAGCAAACATGATACCTTTACACTTGCAGTTGTCTTTTGAGCAGATGTAAAAATATCTTTCACCCTCAAGAGCAGACGTTTCAGGATCCCAAGGTCCTGAAGTGCCTTTCAGTATCATGCAGACTCGAATTTCATTGAAAGCAGGTTTATAGTGAAGAATAATGGCAAAGATGTGAAGTGGCCACAGCATGGAGCCCACTGTGGCAGATGTTCCTGAATTCTGTGATGCTGGATGCCTGTCCCTCCTTCCCTTTCCAGACTGGGAGTCTCTGTCCTTGGGTTTGTGTCCTGTAATGCTTAGTTTGTCCATATTCCAGTCACATGCCAGATGTATATCATGCAATTGTGTGATGCTGTCTCCTGCAAGCACATTTCAGTTAATTATTTTGTTTTTTTTTCCTTGAAAGGTAGAATCAAACGCAAGTAAGACTTATTCTGATAAACTTTCAGGAAACATTCAGGGAAGAAAGAAAAAAAGCAGAGCTGTCTTCTTGCTGTTACACAGACTGTTGCCATGGACCTGCGTAAACAACTGGAGAATACTGAGAGGAACTGGAATAAAGAGAAAATGGAATTACTGGAGAAATTTGACAATGAAAGGAAAGAATGGGAATGTCAGTGGAAGGTTATGCAGAAGAAAATAGAAGAGGTACTTTTAAACAAAACTCTGAACACTAGCATTTTCACTTGAGTCTTATCAGTGACTAGGGATCGCTTATATTTATTTTTTTTCTGAATTATATCCTATTTTTTATCTGTCACTAAAAGTTTCTAATATGTGATGGTAGGTTGCAAAGCCTGGGGTTAAGCAGTATTTGCAATTGCTCATTTCATACTCATGGAGACAAAGCAGGAGGTTAAATGTCACTTTGTGTGCAGTTTGCTATGATATTGTTGGCTGTATATACTGCTGTTCTGCTGGGCATGAACCACACTGCTCATTTTATACATGCATATTTTTTTCAAGTACAGATATGCTGAACAAGTGCATATATGGAGTTTAGGAAAGTGTATTTAGTAACAAAAAATCTAGGTATAATAATTCTCTGGCAAAAAGGAATTACATGGCACAGGTGTGCTGAGGTTAATGGTAATATTAAAAGAACGTCATACATTAGATGCTGCGTGATGCAGAACCTTTCTGGCTCGAATCAGCTCCATTTATGGGTGGCTTTTAGTGGAAAAAATGGCTACAGTAAATAGCATGAAAGTCCTGACACCACTTGTGTTTACACATAATAACAAACACTCTCTGCCATTTCTAATGCATCTCCTTCCAGAAATACTTTAGGTAATTATTTATTATTCTTTTATCCCTAAATTGTCACTGCAGCAGAACCCTCTGGCACTCTGTAATGCATAAATTGAATCAGCCTTGGCAACATACAGAAGCAAGTTTTTCACCACTGAACTTTCCACATTTTTCATTCTAATATACGCATGGAGTAGTTTTGCTTGCTCTCTGCCAGCACCGTCCTGTGGCTGAGCAACACAGGAATGTGTGGCAGAGATTGCTCACATGAAAGTATGAGAAGGAAAATTATCAGAGCCAAATGAATTGCAGCCATACACTGCCTGTAAACCAGCCTGCAGCATAACTCCATAATGTCAGCTCTCTTATATTTTACCTGCAGTTCTGGCAGACTTTGGTATGATAGTCTTAGTATGAAAGCCACGTTTTATCTTTTGTGTTAGGACATTTCTGTACCATCTTACTTAATTTCACCACCAAGGTGAGAGTGCTTCAAAAGTTAGTAATGTAATCTGTGTGTGTAGTTGAAATTTTGTTTTTGAGATATATGAGCTGTTTTGGAATGATTTGGAATGAACGGTGATGTATTGTGAAAAGGTATTCTGGCTATTTATAGTCCTGACAATTGCAGTGAATACCATGTTTTTTCCATGTTTTTATTAGCATATGGATTAGGAAAGTGAGACAGAGACAGAAAAACAGATAAAGAATTGAATGGAGCTGAGGGGAAGAGAATGAAGCAAATTCCTGAGTACAGAAGGACCAGACAAAACTGCAGATGATACCCCAAGGTTATCAGTATCCTAAGGTCCCTTCTTAAGCAGTGTCTGCAGCCTGCCCTTGATTTCAGTTGTCTGACATTTCTTTTCCAACATGACTGGAGAAAAAGGGAGATATATTTTAAATGCCATCATCTATAGAGGGATTTCTTCAATAAAACTTGTGCTACCATATCAGCTTGGTTTTTCATTTGGTAGTTTTCTCTAGCCCACGAAATCCTAACTTAATTCTTGGAATCTTCGAGGAGAACCTATGTGGTTTAGGAGATTATATTGTTGAGTTATGAGATGATATCCTTTGTTCTTACTGCTATGCTGAGTCTGTATGAAGCCCTCATTTCTTGGAGATTATGTAAAGTTCAGCCCTTGGGTTCCATGAGGCGCTGGGCTTTGGGAGTGAAATCTGAAGACCCAGGATAAGGCCAAGTGTCAAGTCTCTGAACGTGAGAATACTTCTGATCCATAGCGCTGCCCATGAAATGGCCACATGTTCTTCATGTTGTTATTCTTCTTCACTGTCCTTCCAAAAGCTATTGTGTTTGCATTGTGCACTGTGAGAGAGCAGGCAGATGGCTGTTCAGAGGTGCCTGCTCTGTGCTTCATAAGAGCAAGTTAATGTTTATAAAGAGCTGTGGGATTCTTGGCACTGGAAATGATACTGTAAGCAAAAGAGGTTTTTATAATGTTGCTATTTTTTCTAATTTATAGTTTATCAGAGTTCCTTAGTTTGAATGTGCTGGGTGACAGGAATTAACACCTTTTCATTCACTAATGAAGCCACTGGATCTCAGCAGATAGCATGAAAGAAGAGGGTGACAGCACATTGCCAGATAGTACCATTCTGCAGTACTGATTTATCATGAGCATCATAGAGAAGAATTCTTCTTGTCTAAGAACAGAAAAGTCTGCTCTAGTGCATATGATGCTGTAACATAATAAGACTTCACTTCTCCTCCTTAAACTAATATACATTAGCAGGCTGTAACATAGCCAGAGCCCTCTGCCTCCCTCACATTCTCTCACATTCCCCATCCATCAGATCGGGGCTGTGTCCACCACATAGTGCACTGATATTATTTGGAAGACAACCATACAGCTTCTGGCTCAAGGCAAGGCTGTTGACCTCATGAGATGTCTGCTAATCCCATCCTACGAGTGGAAGCCATACATTAAAACCATGGTAAAGAGTTTGTGAATGGTAACAGCCCTTTCTTCATCCTGTGACAATAATGATCTGTGAACTATCATGCTCTGTGATGCAAAACTTTTCTACTAACACATGTATAAAATCATTCTACTTTGTGCTACTGAGTGAAGCATTGTTCAAAACAGAAGATGAATATGTTCTTTTACCATAAAGCTCATCACGGTACCATGATTTAATAGAAAGTTCTATTGTTTTTTCAGCTTTACCAGGAGGTAAAACTTAGAAGGGAGAGCAATATGAATGTCCATGATAATAAGGCCATTCAGAGCAAGATGCTGCAGCTGTCCATGCATTCCCCTACTTCGGCAGAGAGTGACACAGTGGAGCTGAACTATCAACAAAATGTGGCAAAAGACAGGATGGAAAAAGGGAGTTTGCTTAGTAAAACAGAACACAAATGTAAAGAAATCAGAGCCAAGAGCAGAAACAACAATCTGCTAATGGACAATCAGGCCTTTGAGAACCACGAGGAACCTGAAGACAGCTTCTGCATCAAAACTTCCAAGAAAAATGCCAAGAATTATATTGGTGATCTCAATGCAGTAAGTAAAGCATGAGCATGTTTCAGTTACAAGAGTGAGGAAAATACTGAGGGCTTTGGCCTGCCAGGTTTACTTAAAGAACTGATCTTGCTGATTTTAGCTTACCAGCAAGGCACTGTCTCTACTTTCTCCTCGATTTGCTGTTGATGAGTGTCTTCTCACTGTCTACATGTGTTAACAGCATGCTCTTTATCTCTGTTCACAACCTGGGAGCATTTTTGTATCTCTCCTTGTGCTACTTCCCTCTGTTGTGAGTCTTAAACTCACCACAAATTTCAAAATAACTCTGAAGATACCATTTAAAAGGCTTATGATAAAGATCTGGTTTTATATTTATAAAGGCTCTTAAAGAACTTGCCAGAGTCAGTGAGGAATTGTGCAGCTATCAAGAGGAAATTCGAAAGAAGTCCAACCACAGAAGGTAAAAATGTTTTGGACTCTTTATATTAGAGGAAGGAGATTAATAATGAGACTATGCTCCTGCTCATTTTGAAGTGAGTTTGCTGTTGAATTTATTAGAAGTTGGGCGGTTCCTGTCTTCCTAGTGTTTCAGTGCTCAGCATAAAACATTCAAATGAAATATACTGAAATATGGCATATTTTACTAGCAAAATGAATTTTATCTATAGAACCTACAAAATGAAATTAGTATTTAGAAGAGATGAAATTGTACTTTTTTCTAAAGGCTGTATAGAGGACTGGGAAAGTGGACAGATATTTCTGTCTGCCCTGGTCCCATTTCCATGCAGTTCTATACAACACTGTGGGTTTGTTAGGCTGGGATGTTTCTCCAGATATCAAGCCCAGATCTAACCTTAAATGTGGGGGATGTGTCAGGGACTGACAATCCACAAGTGCAAAGAAGGCAAGGGAAGGAGGAACGACCATACATTTGTACTAATGGAAAGATGGTAAGCCAAACCCTGAAAAGTACAGCAAATGAAAATTCCTCCATCTGTTAAAAATTTTATGTTTGTTGTCTCCTTAGCAAGCTAAACACCAGTCTTCCTCTCAAGTTGTGCAGAGATTCTTAGAAGATAAGGCTGAACCCATGGTGCGACAGGGTGCTCACCATGAAGGAGACTGAAAAAGGCTATGTCAGCTATGCTGAGACCTCATCTAAGTTTGCATCATGGCAAGCTCTTCTCAGATGCTCCCAAAGAACAGAAGGACTTCTTATGCTCCTCCATGCAATCCGTTGGCCATCTAGCACTAATTTATTATTGTAGCTGTGTTAGTTTTTGTATCTTTAAAGCAAATAGATTCATAACTGATAAATAGTTTCTAAATCCTGGCTGAAAAAGATGATTTTTTAACAAATCTCAAAACACACATTTGTAACGCTAGGAACTCTACACAAGGGATGCACTGTGTCCTAAAGCTTTCTTCATTCAGTTCATAGTCAGGTAGGCTCTCACTGGAGTCATTAGAACTCACAAGATCCCATTGTCCTTACTGTAGAATAGGTAAGAAAACAAGCAATCATCTACAAAAACTGAGAAACAGAATTTTAGTGGCAAGGGAAAGGAATACAAGATTCCCTTTGTTGAGCTTTCTTCATATTCTTCATGTTTGTTTCAGATATGCTGGGTGTATCAGATGCAGCAAAACTGCTGTTAAATCTTTTTAAGCAGCCAGTGTTAAAACACCTGTTCATGGGGAGAATGAATCCATGCTGAGGGCCCCTGGAGGAATACCCTTATTGCTCATTGCTAAAACACCTCTCCTTTTATTTCCAGAATGAAGTCACTTCCTTTCCTGGGAGAATTTGAAGAAACCCAAAACACAGTTATTCTGCCTGAGATTAATAATGTGTTCAGCAATGAATCACAAACTTCAGTTGCTTTTGAAACAGAGGAGCATAATAACAGGAAGAATCTGGTGAGCTCCACCAAGTCTTTGAAGGACCTGTCTTATGGTGGTCTTACTGGTGACAGAGGAACAGACTTCAGACCTTGGCAAAAGAAAGAAGCTCCACCAGTTCCTCCACGAAGCACTTCTCGGCACCTAACAAACTCACTTTCTGCAGTTGTACAGCTTTCTGAAGCACCAGTAAGAGATCCAGGCATCAAAAGCAGTTGCAAGGCTCAGGATTGTAGGAGTGGAAGGAAACTAATTAATCTTTCGCCTATAAACCAGAATGAAATTGCATCAGCGTGTGCAAATGAAGGGCAGGCTGTGAAAGGTCCTGTGATGGTAACTGCTGCAATACCTGTAACCAAAAATGAGTGCAATGTACCAACAAGTTTCTGCCACAACACATGGGCATATGATGTGGGCAAACTTGGAAAAGACAATAAAAGTGAACCTTCCCCACTATCAGCCCAAAAAAGTTGTTCAGATGGAAATATGGCCCAAAGCAACAAGATGCACCAGAAACAAAATCCCAAGTCTCACAGCAGCCCTTATTACAGTAATGACTTTTATGCCTCTGCTACCCTGCACAATGATATTTTGGAAGACTCTAGGTATACTGTGGGAAAGACTCGGAGAAATGAAACTTTAGCAGCAAAGATTGATGAGTTTAACCGAACTGTATTTCACACAGATAAACATAACAATGCTTTGCAAGAAAGCCAGGTGCCTCAAACGCCATCAGAAGATCACGAACCCTGCGGCCCACTGTGTGACTCTGCTATTAGCAGGACAGAAACTGTGAATACATCTTGTGTTTCAAATCCCAAATTCTCTGCAGCAAAGGAGCAAGAAGCCAGCAACCCCAGAACTGTCAGAACAGCAGGGCAACAAAAGCAAATAAATGGACTTCCAAATACTAGTGGTTACAGGCACATGCTTCATGAGCATGACTGGAGACCAAGTAATTTATCCGGTCGCCCGCGTTCAGCTGACTCAAGGTCGAACTATGGTGTTGTTGAAAAGCTTTTGAAAAACTATGAAAAATCAACAGTGACTTCTCCATGTAATGTGAAATGCAGCAAAGATAAGGGGACATGGGCAAATTCTGAATTCATGGATGGGGGTTGTGAAACATTGAGTCAGTATTTAGAAATGCTCCAGATTGAGCAAGGAAAGCAAGAATTTCTGAGGAATTCAGCCAGGCATATTGGGCAGCAACTCAAGCAAGGAAAAGAAAGACAGAAGTTACCAGAGGTAAGGTTCATAAGAATGGCAAGAACAAAATAATTCAGCTTCATACTGAGCTTCAGATTCTAAAATGAGGCAGGCTAACGTGATATTGTAAATAATTATGCAAAATTAGACACTTTAGGCCAGGATCTGGATGAATCGGGAATATTTCCTCTGAAGATGATAGAGTTGTTGGGAGGGCATAAGCATGTACGAGTGACCAGTGAAGATGTGTGGCAGACTCTTATCTCTGCTGCTGTTGTGTAAAACTAGATTTTAACTGCAGTGCACTTATTCAAGGATCGAACTAGTAAGAACTGCAATCATATTTTAACTCCCTCCCTCCTTCCTTTATCTGACATGTTATTTCATAAGCCTTAACAAAAGGCTTAAGCACACTTGGCCATGCCAAAATCCTAGAGGGCTTAGATAGCATTCTTCAGCATACAGGGTGCTGCTTCATTCAGGATTGCCTTGGAACTGCCTGTGAAAAGGGGTATTGTAGCTCCATAAATTTTTCAGTAGTAAAGTGACCTCTTCTTACTCATGTTTCAGTTCCAGGCTTCTCCTATATTTTCAAATATAAGCTCACAGAAACAAAAGAGTATGGCATGACTAATTAATTAATATTGATCTGAATTTTATTTGCAGAAGTTTAGAAATATTGCCTTTGCCAATATTCTTTCTTAACGAAAAGAGAAACAGATGGTTTTAAAAATACACTGTAGATGGCAAGTTGTGTGAAAGGCCACAAAGAAAGAAAAATCATTTTTCTTGAAGAGCTCCTTGGCCAACAAACACAGAGATATACTCCTAGTGTCTCAGAAGAGAGAAAGCAAACGTCTTTGGAGCTGAGGAACTTAAACAAGGTCAGACTGTCAGCTGGTGGGCTTTAAACTGTCACAAATTCACAGACTTCAGTGGAGCTATGTGGATTTAAACAGCTGAGAATCTGACCATGCAGATTTTCTTCTGCATGTCTTTCTGACAGCATTGCAGTGATGCAACATCTTGCTTAGCAGAGACATCTTTACTACTGCACAGAAAGAAAAAAACATGAAGCTTCTAATTTCTTTTTCATCCAATGAACTTGAGAAAAAAAAAATCACTCATTAATATGTAGGGAAGAAATAATGACTAGATAATAACTGAGTTTACATTGATGTAAGCCCAGAATAATTTTACTAAGCTAATTGGATTTTTTTTCTCCATAGGCTCACACTTTATGCTGTCACTTATATCTGTACAAGCTAAGTGTAGAATATTGCCTGATTAGGGGGGAAACCATTTTAGGTCCAGCAGTATTCATGTCACAAAGTTGTAAAGAAATCACATGAGGTATTTTGTTTATTTTAATTATTTTCAATTTGCATCACTGTAGGTATTATCAAAATCTGTTCGTTTTCCTGTGTATATAGGGCTCTGAATGCAGGCATGACACTGCAGTAATACATAACCATTTTGAATTAGTTAGCAAGTGCAAACAGTTTCATGCTGCACTAATGGACACAGTTCTTAGCAAGATGTGACTGCTGAAATAGGATCTATCAAAAATACCTGAAAAGTATGTAGATCATACTCCAGTAACGTGAGATGGTATTCTGAGTTCTACGTTTAGAATAGTATACAGTGTTCATCAACCAAAAAAACTTTCAAAAATGAAAAGCAATGAGAAGTGAATGTCAGTTTTGGCTTCCATTAACATTTTATACCTTTCCTTGTGTCTGGCATTTGTCTCCTTATATTTTAAACTGCAACCAATATGAAAATCCCTATACATAGAAATAGCTGTTCTTTTGCATTCTGCACATTACTGTGCTGCTTTTAATAGCTTCAGACCACCTGTTCTGAGGTCACCCCAAATGTCTTCCTACGTTCCTGCTGCATTCCACAAAAGCTGTAACTTGCTAAAGCAAGGAATTGCTTTTGTATTCTAGATATCTGTGCCAGCTAAATGTTCAAGTGGGAAGGGTTTCTCCCGGCCCGCTCGGCCAGCAAATCGACGCTTACCTTCCAGATGGGCATCCAGATCACCGTCAGCACCGCCTGCTGTGAGAAGAACAGCATACAACTGCTCTGTCTCCTTTCGGTCAGAGACCTCAGTAGTCTGAACCCAAAGCTGGGTTGGATGGTGTTGTGAAAGCTCCACGCCTCATTGTAACTGTGTTCGGTATGTGTTAGAGCAACCAGTTCTACACTGTTGTATCTTGTCCAAGAGTGACCCCCCACCACATGCCGGACAAAACGTTTTGGATCTTAGGTCATCATCACCATGGTCTTCAGTGTTTTTATTGAGATGAAGTAACTATACCCCCGATTTTCTCTGTTTTTTTGGTAATAGCTCACAAGGAATTTCTTTTGAATGGCATCTTCCTTAATTTGCCAATCAGTTTTGAGTTGAAACAATGTATAGTGCTGTATATTCTGACTCTTCTGCAAACAGCAGAACATAAAGCTGTGTGCATGATCATGTGTTTGTAGGTGCATGTGTTGGACTAGGAAGTATACAGGTCTGTATTTAGAAGAGACAAACTGTGCTAGTGTTGACATTGAAATTACAACCTATTATGCCTACATATATATATACTTTGTGTTTATTTTAAAAAGTTCAAAATATAGAGTCCTGATAACATTTATATTTTGTATATCTTTTACATAGGTTCACAGGTGTAGTATTTAATGTACAAAAACTAAATATGCATTTTTGTGACTGATTGCGGCGCTATGCCTTGCACAATATGTATCTGAAGCAGACTAGCTCGACTGATTTGTCAGTCATGCTTCATGGCATCCTCGTTCAGTTTCCTAACCCTTATGATGCTAGGTCAAAATACTCAAACATATTTTTTCTGAATTAAAATATTATATGATTTGTAATACATTAGCCTTTTTCAGCACCAGAAACATTCCTGAAATGTTCCAATCCCTTTAAAAAGCTTAAATGTGCCATTATCTATATAGCATACTGTAAACACTTTGGTAGTTTCAACTAATGCAACATACAATTTATGAAGGGAAGAAAAGGGTTGTATATGTTCAGTTCTTGCTTTTCCTTCTAGCATTATACTTTGAAGTTTGGCAAAGTCAGATAACAATGGACTTGTTTACGTTCACTCAAAGCAGGAGAACAAGGACTGTTGTTGTTCCCAGTGCTGCAGCCACACTCCTTTTTTACTCTTCTAGACTAGAGTGCCTGAGCCACTTGCTAATTTGCTACTCCCAGCCTGACTCGTGGCGGTCAGTTACGACGTTTACTTGCACTCTGGCAACAAGCTGCATCTGGTACGGAAATATTGCATTGAGGTATGATCACAACGGTGCCCGAAGTCCTAGGCATGTGGCGCTGGAAGTGTGTTTTTGCCATAACTTGACTCAGGATTATGGGTCATCTGAATGACATGCACAGAGCCTGGCTTGTTCCTTCCCACAGTGTGAAAGAAATATGGATGCTACCCAGACTCTTGCTGAACTTTCAGACAGTGTCCTTCATCCTGGGATTTTTGCACCCTTCTCTAGGCTGTTGCTGGATGCATAGTGTGGTAATGATGACAAATGTTACCTTTAAACAGCATGTCTAGGTTAAAAGGAGTAAAGAGGCACTTTTTCAACATCAGCCTGATCTTGTCTTGCAGCTTTTTTTCTTCTACTGGAGAAACATAGTGGTTCAAATGAATTTAAAAAATCATGTCAGGATCCATTAATGTGCACATCTTCTTATGTGAATGTAAAAAGGATTTCAGAGAGAGTGTAGGCTTTTGTCCTAGTGAATTGTATGTGTGGCACTGTAGGGAAAATTAGTTGTGCTTAATTTGATAGTGATCTATTGTCCTACTCCAGTCATTTTGAGAATCTACAGCTTTTTTCCTTCTTTTTAGGGCCTTATTCTTCTTTCCTCTGCACAACTTTGGTTTTGCAGAGAGAGAAAGCAGGAGGCTATGTGTTCTGAGCAATCTGGCCTGTATGGTGGTATCAGTAACTGTTCAGGCATGCCAGTATTGGAGTGAGCAATCCCACCTTATCACACCATTGTGGCTGCCTGCATGACAAAAAACGTGCTCAGAGTAATTTGCCCAGTCTAGACTTCTGGTCCTTTCTAGGTGTGAGTGGTGGGAAAATCACACAACAGTATATGAAGGCTTCAAACGGATCAACAATTCATCAAAATTTACTCAGACATTATTCCAAAGTTATTACTGGAAAACATACAAGGACAGAGAATCTTGAAGAAAATCAAAGAAAATTTATGCAATTTGGATGGAGACAAAAATCTGTGTGCTTGAGTGAAAAATCAAGCGTACTATAAATTTGTCTGTTTGCCCTAATTTAGAAATTTCACTCCATTAACTTCCTTAGAACTAGAAAAATTAGAGATGATTCATAGTGAATTTGGAACATGGCTTAAGATTCTAGCTAACTGTGGAAATTAGCAAACCAAAATGCCTTGCAAATTGACCTTTTAAATGCCTAAGTAGCTGAGCAGCTTTAAATGCCTAAGGCTGAGGAAAGGGTAATATGAGAATTGTAAAAAAATGGTTCTTAATTTCAGTCAGTGTTGACTGCAATAAAACTTTAAACTACCTTCATGGTAAAGTTAAGCAGTTTTATTCTGAAAAATGGTGGTACGCTTTTCTTTGAATATTGTAACTATGAAAGCTTTTCCTTTGATTTGTTAGTGAAGGTGTTTCTTCAGTTCCTTTCAGTTTCTTTGATCACCTTTGACATATATCACATTGTTGAACAGCAGAGAAAGGATCAAATACCTACAACATTCCCTGATGTATGTAAGTTTGATGAACAGAAGGTTTTTGAAATAAACGAATAGGTCAAGGACAAGTCAATTTTGTCAAGATTTTCTGTGTCCGTCTAGTTACAGACATTGGTTCTTACGCCCAAAAGTATCAAAACTGGTGATTTTGGTCTGTAGGTGGCTAGTTGGTAGGTAGGTAGGTAGTTGGACCTACCAATTTTAGAAAATTGCCACTGACACTGTTTAAATATTCTCTTTGACCACACCTGTAACAGGGCCAGTGCACTGTGGTGAATTTTTTAGTTCCTGGAACTGTGATTACTGAACCATAATAATGGCTTTATTGCACTTATTTACTGTGGGGGGAAGAGCTCTGTTGGACTTTCAGGTTCCCCCATGTTATCTCTGACAAGGAAGTATAGTTACCTTGGAAGCTCTGAAGCAAGATACTCTCTCTACACACACACTTATGCAAGGACCACAAATGATCTAAGTATAACTTGACCTTTCTATTAATTCCTAGTGTCACCTATGGAAGCGGTGAGTTTTGTAAGCCTGTTTTTAAAATAGGTGTTTAATATTGTTCCTCCATATGCTGTCTGAAGTCTTAATGCAGCTGTAGGTTCTTCTTGTGCTCTGAACAAGTCTGAACAAGTCTAAGACTCTATTGCATGTTTATGGGCTTTAGTACTGAAATAAATGCAGCAGGGAGTTTTCAAACTCCCTGCACAGAGTCAGCTGCCCATTGAAATGGGATTGTCACCAGCAATCAGCTGACTGGTACTTAGTTGACAGAAGGCACCATTCTCCCTCAAGCTGGGAGATGGAGCTATAATCTTTCCCTGAGACCCTTTTAGGGAGGAGCGTGGCAGGGTAGAAACATAGAGAAGAGTCAGTTAGACCTTATCTACATATGCAACAAGCAGACCTCCTGAAGGCTAAAAACTGGCCTGACTCAGAGCCTCTGCTAGAGGCAGAAGTAGTAGAGGGAAAAAAAATTTCCTTTAAAACCTCTGGCTATCTTTCCTCAACTCAGAGTACATTTCTGCTAAATGTTTTATCTTTCCAGTGTTAGTGATAGTCTTCTTATGTATCTTAGAAATGTTGCCTAAGGGATGATCATGGCTTGTTCTCCAGCAACAACACAATTATCTTTCACTGTTATACATACTGTAAGGGAGTTAGCTGTTATATATAGCAAAGAATTGGCAATCAGTGTAATATAATTTTCCGGAGCACTCAGAGCACCAATTTATTTCTCTGGTTGTCTATTTAAAAAATTATTTCTGTAAACAGAGATTTTTCTTATCCAAATGACTTTTAACAGAGTTTTAGCAAAGATCTACAGCAAGGCAGCAGGCAGACTGTTTCCTTTAGAATTTTGTTATTTCTGGACCAAGCCTAAATTTCCTTGCATGCAAGAACTTATGCAATTCTCACAGTGCTGTTATGCAAAGAATTTCTTTGGCTTTGGGATCTGTAATATACAACTCTAGCCATTATGCTGCTGATATTCTCTATTGGAATAATCTGTAATGGTGTCTTTGGTTGTGTACACGTTTTTTAACCTGGAAGGCAGAATGCATTTGCTCTAAATGCAGGAAATCAAAGCCCCTTGTTGCCTCTGGCCATGATTCCCAGTGGATGTATATTTTTATGTGGTTTATTGCCATTATTATATGCCATACCATATGACTTTCTATTGGTACTGCAGTCAAAATAATTTTTGGACAGCTTATTCTAAAAAGTGCTGATATTACTATTGCCATTCACAAATATATTAGATCTTCATCTATTGTTTTGCATCACTGAAAATGCACTTTCTTCATCAACTGTTAGTGGCATACATTTTACAAAACTTGTGCTCTTGTTTTTTGAAATGACGATTAATCTGCTTTTGAGGTTTGTTTCTACCCCTATCTCCCTTGCACCTTTTCTGTTTTGCAAAGTACTTGTGTCAGCAGAGACGTGTTTCTGATGTGTATGGTTGATCCAGTTGCTGTGTGGCTATGGGACCTCATACCTAAGGGTGCCTTGTTTCAGAATTTTTTCAGAATTGTATCAGAATTTTAATGGGGTAAGAGAGATCGAACCCTCAATATGATCAAAGTGAAAGTGTGCAAATAAAAATCAGAAAGCAAACAGAAGAATCAAAGAGGAGAGTGTAACATATAGTAAATGTTGTGGCTAATTCTTTGCTTCTAATGGAAGATCCCTCTGTGTTGCCTACTTCATACCACCTGAAATTTCCAGTAATGTACTGGTCTTTTTTCAGTCAGCATCTTTGCATACATGCTTCTCCTGCTCTGTGAGCCCTTCATAGCAAGAAGTGCTGAAGAGATGAAGTTAGTAATGTCAGGTTAACACCAGTCTTTCCTCTTGCCGTATTTGATGATATGGTGGTTATTGAAGAATGCTTAAGTTTCATTTGTTAATCCTTTCTGTGGCAGCAGTCAGTTTTGCCAGCAGATCTGTAATGGTGCTCACAGTGTGAACATTATGGAAGGCACAACATATTGTGTCTTCTACTCACACCGGATTCCCAGTGCTGCACAGGGGCACACTCAGTCACAATGCTGAAACAGGGTGATTCCTGGAAGATAAATGTGGACCCACCTTGTGCTTCAGTACAACAAGAGCCAGACTGTACCTCAGCTCCACTGGTCATGCCAGGCAGTGTGACTAGAGTACATGCAACTGAAGTCCTCAGTACAGGATATTTTTTACCACACTGGAAAAAAAGTACAGTCTTATGCTCTTTTGCAGAGGGATATGCCCTTCTCTAGGGACTTCCGGGGAACAAAGGAGAAGTAGAACCTGTGCTAGGATGGGGCATCTCCTGGATTTGGATCAGATCCATTTCACTTATAGGGGGAAATGAATACAATATACCGATTAGTGTTTATTCTTATGGTTTTCCTAGTACCTATCCAGAGGATGCTGTTAAATGTCTTTTCTCTAGTTGTTACAGTCTACAACATTTCTGTTTAAGGTTCCAGAGTTTGATTCCTTCTAGTAGTGCATATTTGTGTCTGTATGGCCAAGATTCACTGCAAAATGGCACTGTAGGGGACAGTCCATACATCTTACACTTTTAAATCCTATTATCTAATGTGAGAGCCCAAAATATACTTCTCTGTTGCATGACATAATGTTTCCCTTTAATACAGAGTAGATGTGATTCCAATGCGAATTGGGGGGAAGATAGCAGGCTCTGCACAGATATGTCTAAGGCATGTAATACAGGTAAGCAAGTTGTGCTGGCTGATGTTAATGGATGAGCTAAAATCCTTGACTAGTCACCCCAGTAAAGCCAGAGGTTCTTTAATATTCAGTCTCAGTGGATGCATAGACTTCCACTAACTTGCTAGGATGTCACAGGGATCTTAATCTTGGTTTTGGTTGCCCCTTCAACTGGACATATAGAACTGCCTGTGGCAGATGTGCCTGCGTAGTCTTTTGCCAGTGCCCCTCAAATTTCCCTGAAGTAGTTGACTGCAACTGGAAGAATTTTTGACATCACCAAGTCATACTCACAGTAAAAAAGGGCTTTCATTAAAGAAAATTGCACTCATATGTGAACTCTGCAAACATGACACTGCCAGTTGGCATGGTGACACAAAAAAATCATACTGAGTTTTACTTCTACATCACAAGATACCTGCAATAGGTCAGCTATTCTGGTACCATATATGATGTAGAGCTGCTTAAGATCTTATTGATGGAAGTGCACCACAGAGAGATATATGCATACCTATGTTCTGCTTGTTTCTTTGCAGAATCCTTCTAGTTTCCACAAAGATATTCTGATTGTTTAGGGAATTTGTTGTTTGTTTTGGTTTTGTTTGGGTTTTTTGTCAAAATGACTTGAAGGCAGTTGAGCTACACATTGTAAGAAGTTACACAGGGAGTTCTTCTGAAACTAAAATGTCTACTAAGAGAAGTAGCTGGCTACCAAAGGAGGCAAGATGTTCACAAGCTGGCTCATACACTGTCATCTCCTCTGTATAGATATAGAGAGATACATGTATGACACATCTTAGCAACTTTCCCTCTGGAATGTGGCAGTGTCCAATGCAGCTGGTTTTGCTGTAAGACATCATTTACAGTGTATATGATTACCACAGTCAGATACAGAGTACATACAGATAAGTGTTGTCTGATATTGTATGTAAACAGACTCCTTACAAAGAATGGTACTGAAATGCTTTACATTAAAAATAGCACGCGACTTAGTGGGATCCAACAGTTTCTGAAAGCCCATTTCTATATTAGTAAATGCAATCAAATATTTTAAAGAAAAAAATGCACTTATGCACATCACTTTTTCCTTCCAAATATTGTAAGCCTACCTTACAGCTCTGATCCTGATTTTGCCTCTTGTATTGCAGGGGGGAAAAAAAGAAAAAAAAAAAAAAAGGTGGAAATGGAAATAGTGAGAAAAATCCTCTGTCTTAGGCACTGCAAAATAGCTGATACTGGTCTCCCTGTACATGGGTAGAAAACTCTTGACAGCTTATGGTTAAACAGAAAATCACAGTTGTTGTCCATGCAGAGAAGCTGACCATCCATTTCTCCTCTCTGTAGTTTTTTACTCCTTCCTTCCCTCTCCTTCCATTGGGAGACAAAGATTCAACCACTCAAGTAGAAGGGAAATAAGCCTGGTAAAAATAGCAGCCTGGAAGCTTCTCTTTACTTTCCAGCTCTTCTTCTGCAGGCCTCCAGACCTGCAAAACACATGACGTTACCACGGACTAGCTCTGAGAAGCCAGAGAAAGATGCCTTTTGTGGTCTTTCTGCAACTAAAGCGGCCAGTTTCGGGCAGAATAGTTTTACAATTTTTTTTTTTTATTTTTTTTTTTTTTTTTTTTGCTTTTGTAGCGTGGAGAAAGCTTTTGCCTCTTCTGTGCGGGAGTCTGTCTCCCTTTCAACCACCTCTTGGATGGGTTTCTGCAATTTTAATTCATTTTACAGCACATTTTCACAGCAGTTTGGACAGAAAGTGAAGCATTCCTCATTCTCTATTGGAAGTTCTCCAGAAGCTGAACTAGATGTACAAAGGATTTAAAAATGTTTAAAAATCTCCAGCCAAACTGATTTGCAGTCAGCCCACCAAGGTTTTTAGAACTGAACTGTCTCTTTAAGCTTGGCTCTGGGAAATAAACCAACTTGTTTCTATTGTAGTGAGTGGAAAGTGGATGATGAAAGTAATTTGCAACATTCAGAAATGAAGATAACAGCAGTCTGGTGATTTAAGTAGCACTATGCTGCTTTTACAGCCTCCTATGAGTAGTTATGTGTTAAATGTTCTGTTTTTCCTAGGATGACATTCAGTGCCAGCCCATATGTCTTGGTCTAGACTGCTGTGTGTCATAGCAGGTATACATTTAAATATGACTGGGAAAAGCAGGCTGATGTAATGCTGGAGACACCATCTCTGTGATCAGTAACATTTGAGAAAATCAAAGCTCACTAATTCAGAGTGCCTGCTCTCCTTTTATGTCTGTACACACACAAATATGTACACATCACGTGTGTATATACACTGATAATTTTTTTCACTGCCTCCTTCTTGGTTTTGCACTGTCACTCAACTGTAGAGAAACAGCACCAGTGGGGCCTGTACACTGTTACAATCAGTCTTAGATAAACTGGAATGAACAGTGGTGTTACACTGGACTTGGGAGCCCAACCAAATCCCGGTGAAAGGAAATGTCGAGACATTTTAGGGTAGGGACCTGAACCAAACCATTTATCATTCATTTCAGCTAAAGTAGTCCTAATCCTTTCTCATGCTATTCTGTTCAAACATTATAGATTTGCAGCTGTCTGTACAGGGCCAGTTTGATTATGTTCATATTTTTCCCTACCTACATTTTGCTGTGATTTGGAGAAAGACAGGCTGTAGAAAAAGGACTTTGAATAAGATTGAAGATTTCTCAAATTCAGTATGATTTTATTTAGTTCATTCACTTGGTACACAGGGGTCAAATATAAAATGTGTCTGACTAGAATTCATCAAAATCTGGAGAGGAACTGAGTCTTCAAATTCAGATTCTTGGTTTAGTCTAATTGATGCTTGAACCTCCCTAAAATCCAAAAGCAAATCTCAAATTAATCTGCCAGTCCTGGTGCCTCCCACAGAATTTGAATTTTGAATGACTGCAGGGAGAAACTTCAAATTTTCCATGTATGTATAGGTATTATCAGACTATAATGAATCTCAAAACACTTCATGCAGCTCAAAATTTCCTGCTATTTCACACTGATGATCTCCACTCTAGCCTATGGGACCACCTATGTAAAAGCTATGAACCTAAACACCCCCAGAAGAAAAAACAACAACAAAAATAATAAAAAAACTCACAGAAAAAAAGTCCAAGCTCCCACCACACCTGGGACATCTCTACTAAAACAAGGAAGCAGGTACCAGCTCTGCTGCACAGGCTTCAGCACTGATGATTTATTGCCGTAAGCAGATGTGGAAAAGGAGTGGTCTCTTCCCCTTGTAGAGAGGAGCATTAGAAGGACTTCTTTGTGTTCACAGCTGGATTCCCAGGTTTGCACCAACTTTCCTGAAAAAGCAACAATGTCAGAGCTGAATTGGAATAATTTCTTGTGCAATAAATGGATACTAATGCCATGAGTCATCATCTTTTGTTCCAGAAATCCTTGCTGTTACTACTGACCAGGAAAGGCAGGAGGAAAGAAGGGTGTTCTTGCCACGTGTAGCAAGTTTAGGAGTACTGAAGAGTTAATATTACAGTATTTCTTTCTCTAAACACAGTAAAAAACCCAACAGCCTCACTTCTCTTTCTGAAATGCTATGTGTGCACACCTAGTCACTGTTGACTAAAACTGTTTTTCATGACAATCATATTACCCACTGTTGACTAATTGAGTATTACAGAAAAGACCAGCTGCAACAGGTCAGGAATAAGGAAATGCCATTCTTGAATTTCTTATTCTTTGGCAAAGACACAGAGAATTTGGTTTTCATTACACATGCAGCTTTTAGCTTTTAGCTTGATCAAGAGGAGAAAGCATTCATCCATCTACCTCCATAATTTCAGATAGGTCTTGATCTGCAAAATTGTTTAATGCTATCACACAAGAACTTCTGATCATTAGACTTTGTTTGGAGCTAGAATAAATGACAGTGATCCAGCTTAACTCATAAATCTGGGGGTTGGGAAGACCACTGCTCTCCCCACAAGCATCTTACAGTGTGAGAGCATGCTAGATACAAGACATAAAGCACTGCACTGGTACATGTTTATCTTCTAGCTATGTTTTCTGCAGCTCTGTGGAGCAAGCATTAACGTTCCTATTTTTGAAGTGAAAGAAAATGAAGCAGAAAAGAAGTAACAGGGGACGACTTTCTGGGGGAAAGTGGGAGGAAGGAAGTGAAGTGGAAGATCAGAGCAGAAACAGCTGTAGCAATACAAGAACGTGCCATGCTCTTTTCTGTTGTTCTTTCAAGAGGGAAAGAGTGGAATCTCCACCACCTTACAAGCCAAACTCTCTGATGTTGTCTCACCTAATGCCGGTGAAGGGAAAACCTAGCTGAATTTTCATTGAAGTGGGTGATGGACTTGTATGATTTGTTGGTCTGTTCAACCAAGTAACAAGTGATAGGACAAGAGGGAATGGCCTCAAGTTGCACCAAGGGAAGTTTAGATTGCATATTAGGAAGAATTTCTTTACTGAAGGGGTTATCAGGCATTGGAACGGGTTGCCCATGGCAGTGGTAGAGTCCCTGTCCCTGGAGGTATTTAAGAGTTGTCTAGTATAGTGCTTAGGGACATGGTTTATTCGGGGACTTGTCAGTGTTAGTTTAATGATTGGATTCTTAAGATCTTAAAGGTCTTTTCCAATCTAGGCAATTCTGTGATTCTGTGATTCATTCCAGCAGCTCTTCCCGGGAAGGTGGGTGCCTCCTGTGGAGGGAGGGGTGGCTGCTGGTGAGAGAGGGCACCGGCTACCAAGCCAGCACTGTTCTGCTTGCTGTGACAGCTCACTGCAGCCTAAGCAGACTTTCTCTGCCCAGAATGGTGTTCCAGTCCAAAGATGTTAATGTCAGTAACATCAGACTTTCTGTCACCATTGCCCTAGTCAAGTTGGTCAAATCTGACAATCCATTAGCCTGGCCTGACACAGCATATGAGGTATTCCTGTACACACTCTGCAATAGGTCTGGCAACGTGGTGATTTGTTCTAGCCAAAGGCAGAACAGCCAAGTGGGAGGTGTAAATCAGTCCCTAGTGATCTGTACCAGGCTACCCAAGGGTAAGTGGCAGGTCTCTGGATAGAGTGCTGAAAAGACAAGAAGGCAGACCTGTTCTCTGAGCTTTGCATCCTGTTTCTCTATGGGAGACCTCAGACTCCTAGATCTCTCTCCCCCCAACACCTTCCCCTCCTCCCCCAATGTGAAATATCAATCTATTAAGTAGTTCAGACCTATATTATATTAACACTAGATCTCATTGAAGACTGAGGAGATACCATTTGTTCCGCTTAGACTCAGTTCACAGTGAGTAGCTTACTGGTTGTGTGCAGTCTTTAGTTATTTTCATAGATTAGCAAAGAAAATTTTTTAGAGATTTGGTCACTGTCTCAAGTAATTTAATAACTCTGTCAAGCTTGTAAGAATCAGAGAATCATAGGATGTTTTGGGTTGGAAGGGACTTATAAAGGGTCAGTCCCCCTGCAGTGAGCAGGGACATCTTCAACTAGATCAGGTTGCTCAGAGCCCTGTCCAGCCTGACCTTGAATGTTTCCAGGGATGGGGCTTCTACCACCTCTCTGGACAACCTGTGCCAGTGTCTGACCACCCTCATTGTAAAAAATGTCTTCCTTGTATCTAGGCTACGTTTACCCTCTTTTAGTTTAAAACCATTAACCTTTGTCCTATCATTACAGGCCCTGCTAAAAAGTTTATTCTAGCCAGCAAACTATGTAGCAATTGGGTAAGTAATTCTGTAAATCTATATTCACAATCTTAAGAGTCTTCGTTTCAAAATGGGTGTAAGTTCTATGGAGGTTCATCCTTGTACGTACATTTCTGATCTAACAACTGCATGTTTACTATTAGTTTTCTGTTCTTGTTTATCTGTAGGGGCTTAATCCAAAGAACAGAAGTAGCAGCAAGATGGATCATGGGACTGAGACTTTGGAGATCTATGTTCAGTTGTTTTTTTTTATCTACCAGGACACACCGTAGTTGATCTTGCCCAAACCACTGGGTGAGATTCTCAAATAGGGACCTAGTGCTTGCTTATTTCTGTGGGAGTGAGTGAGGCAATTGCATAGTTCTATGGACACAGGCTTTTATTCCCCTTGTGCAAAATAATAGTTATAATAATACTTTCTTTGGCTGACTGGTCTGTTTAGATTATGTTAGTCACTCTGCAGACATAGCAGAAAGACAACAGGAACTCCCTATCGGTGCAGAAGAAATAGTAACAAAATCAAACTCCACTGATATCGTTAGTAGTCTTTTCTATCTTAGATCATGCCCTGTGTGTTTAAAACCAATTTTCGGCTAACATTTCCTATCACTGAATCTGTGAGAATATTAAGGAAAGGAGCTGTATTGGGTTTGTGTGGCAAGGTTTTGGTAGCAGTGGGGGAGGGGACATGGGGTGGCTTCTGTGAGAGAAGCTGCCAGAAGCTTCCCCCCATGTCCGACCCGACACAGCCAATGCCAGCCGGCTACAAGAACGGACTCGCTGCTGGCCAAGGCCGAGCCAATCAGTAACGCCTCTGTGATAACATAATTAAGAAAAAAAAAAAAAAGGAAGAGAGGGAAGAAAAAAAGCTGCACACTTTGCAGCTGGAGAGAGGAGTGAGAAGATGTAAGAGAAACAACTCCACAGACACCAAGGTCAGTGAAGAAGGAGGGGGAGGGGGTGCTCCAGGCGCCGGAGCAGAGATTCCCCGCAGCCTGTGGTGAAGACCAGGGTGAGGCAGGCTGTCCCCCTGCAGCCCCTGGAGGTCCATGGTGGAGCAGATGACCACCTGTAGCCCGTGGAGGACCCCACGCCGGAGCAGGTGGATGCCCGAAGGAGGCTGTGACCCCGCGGGAAGCCCACGCTGGAGCAGGTTCCTGTCAGGACCTGTAGCCCGTGGAGAGAGGAGCCCACGCCGGAGCAGGTTTGCTGGCAGGACTTGTGACCCCGTGGGGGACCTGCGCTGGAGCAGTCCCTTCCTGAAGGACTGCACCCCATGGAATGGACCCAGACTGGAGCAGTTCGTGAAGAACTGTCAGTCATGGGAAGGACTCACGTTGGAGAAGTTCATGGAGGACTGTCTCCCGTGAGAAGGACCCCACGCTGGTGCAGGGGAAGGAGTCCTCCCCCTGAGGAGGAAGCAGCGGCAGAAACACCGTGTGATGAACTGACCCCAACCCCATTCCCTGTTCCCCTGTGCCGCTGGGGGGAGGAGGTAGAAAATCGGGAAAGAGATTAAGTCCGGGAAGAAGGGAGGGATGGGGGAGGTGTTTTAAGATTTGGTTTTACTTCTCATTCTCCTCTGATTTTGATTGGTAATAAAGTAAATTTGTTTTTTCCCCCAAGTCGAGTCTGTTTTGCCCGTGCCAGTAATTGGTGAGTGATCTCTCTCCTTCCTTATCTCCACCCACGAGCTTTTTGTTATAATTTTCTCCCCCTGCCCATTTGAGGAGGGGGAGTGATAGAGTGGGCTTTGGTGGGCATCCAGCTTCTAGCCAGGGTCAACCCACCACAGGAGCCATGAAATAAGGACAGATGCAAAGAGAATTCCGTTCTTTAATTAACAAATATCTACCAGTTACACTTTGGCAAAATTTGCTGATAGTTAATACTTGTTCTGGGAAAATGTGAGTGTCCCAAAGGCCAGCTGACAGTCTGTCATCAAAAGAACTTCTTATTATCAAGGTATTGTATAAAGTTATTAAAATATTGCTGCATTTACCATATAAGGCATATTGAATTCAAAAGGCTGGTCTGTGACTGTTAGTATGATTTAACAGATTCCATGCAGCAGGTTCCAAACCTGCAAAGCTTTATTCTGCTCCTGATTAAGGTCTTGGATCCATACAACTCTCACATTTAGTTGCACTCTCTTCAGTTAAAAACGCATCTTTAATCAAGTGCTGGGCAGCTACAGTTAGCACAATCAGATGAAAGAAAGAAGTCGTAGGTATTGCCAGCAGAGCTCACACAAAGCACACTGAAAAGGCAGGCAGGCTGATGGCTGGAAAAGTTTCTGTCTCCTCTTTTCTTTAATCACCTCTCCCCTCTGCTGCTGACATTTTCTAACTCAGCAGAAGCTGCCAAATCACAGATGGTTGTGGGGCCTGTGTGAATTAGTATAAAACAAGGAAGCTAGTATTTGTTGGAGAGACTGGAACAGCAACAAATAAGACTGACCTGATTATTCAAGCATGGTTGGCCATAATGTCAAACTGCATCTCCTGATATTTGCTGTGAGATTTATATACCAGTATATACTGCAGAATGTCGTAAAAAAGTGCTGCATCCCCTTTTTTCATCTTTGGTGAAATTATTAGCTTTTTGGTGCTCTGAACCTACTGACTTCTGAATTTTGCTATACCAAATGCCTCAAACAGTTTACAGGGAGGGCAGCAATACCAAATCAGATAATGTTTGCTCACATAGTCATAAGTATAGATATTTTGCTACCATGATTTTTAATTGCTAGGCAACTGATAGTCCATTTTGCTGAAGATGTGATATTGCATGCTGGGACTTGTAGTTTCAGCACTGTATCAGTGTATGGAAGTAGAGAATCAACATATTGTAGACAACAGTTGGTGCCTAGATTCACTCTTAGGTCACTTTTGCTACCCTTTCTGATGCTTTGTTATTGAAGGTCCATGCTGGAGAAAAAGTATGGATATAGGTTTAGTCAATGAAGTTTAAAGAACAATGGAAGAGGAATGCTGAAGCACAGGCAAGACTCATCAGGCACTGCTTCTGCCCCTCTGACTCTCTGGCATTAGAATAACCTACTCCTGGAGTAGCACTGCTGCTGCAGTACAAGCCTAGATAGACCTGGGTAGCACTTAGCAGTATTGCATACTTTGGGGAAGGAGAGAAAAAAAAAACAAAACAAAAACACAACCAAACAAGAAAAAAACCCCATAAGTAGAAACACAGAATCATAGAATGGTTTGGGTTGGAAGGGACCTTAAAGATCATCTAGCTCCAACCCCGCTGCCAGTAGCAGGGACACCTTCCACTAGATCAGGCTGCTCAAAACCTCATCTAACCTGGCATTGAACACTTCCAGGGAAGGGGCATCCACAACTGCTCTGGGCAACCTGTTCCAGTGTCTCACCACCCTCACAGGAATGAACTTCTTCCTAATATCTCATCTAAACCTACCCTCTTTCAGCTTAAAGCCATTTCCCCTTGTTCTGTCGCTACTTGGCCTTGTAAAAAGTCCCTCCCCAGCCTTCCTGTAGCCTCTTCAGGTACTGGAAGGCCGCTGTAAGATCTCCCTGGAGCCTTCTCTTCTCCAGGCTGAACAGCCCCAACTCTTAGCCTGTCCTCATAGGAGAGGTGCTCCAGCCCTCAGATCATCCTCATGGCCTCCTCTGGACTCAATCCAGTAGGTCCATGTCCTTCTTATGTTGGGAGCTACAGAACTGGATGCAGTACTGCAGGTGGAGTCTCATGAGAGCAGAGTAGAGGGGGAGAATCACCTTCTTCGACCTCCTGGTCATACTTCTCTTGATGCCCAGGACACGGTTGGCCTTCTGGGCTGTGAGTGTGCATTGCTGGCTCACGTTGAGCTTCTCATCCACCAGCACCCCAAGTCGTCTCCTCAGGGCTGCTCTCGGTCCATTCTCTGCCCAGTCTGTATTTGTTCTTGGGGTTGCCCTGACCCAAGTGCAGGACTTTGCACTTGGCTTTGTTGCACTTCATGAGGTTTCCATGGACCTACCTCTCAAGCCTGTCAAGGTCCATCTGGATGACATCCCTTCCTTCCAGCATGTAAACTGAACCACACAGCTTGGTGTCATCAGTGAACTTGCTGAGGGTGCGCTCAATCCCACTGTCCATGTCACTGACAAAGATGACTTAATTCGTTCTGAAGATAATGCTTCTCCAATTCTTGGTCACAGGTCTATGTGTATGCGCACATTGTTGGACTGGACCTTCTATATTTTTTGGATGCAATGCTATTGTTCCCACTTTGTAGCTGAAGAGCAGAGGCACAGAGACACGTTTTAAAGGCATTGAACTGTGTAATTCCACAGACTTCTCATAGCAGTCAGGTTTCCTAACCTAGTTTCAGCTTCTGGCCAGCTGTTGTCTTCCCTCCCTCTCTGGCCAAACTGTGATTACAGGGTAGAGAAGGAACTACACCTCTCACATCCACTATTATAGCTACGTCTCCACCAACTAAGATTGGGAATTGGGCTCTGCTTACTTGTACTGTTACAACTCGGGAAACTGCTTGAAGCTGTAAGCGGACATAACTTGTCGTTCTGCCTTAAGAGGTGCCTGCTTTAATGGCAACACAGGTTAGCTGTGCATATGGTGAAAAGGAATTTTTTTCTAACCTTCTTGTCTTTCATTCCTCCCCCTGTTCTTATGAGAAAGAGAATGAGTGCAACTTCCTGATTCACTTTCTATGGGTCATTTTAAATGCTTTTAGTCTTGTTACTTTTTATTCAATTTTTTTTATTCAGTCTAAGAAAATGTTCCCAAATTTTTCAAGCATCCTTCCAGGGGAATTTTTCCTTGCCAAGGAATTTTGCCTGGCCTCTAACTATGCTTTGGAAATGCCTCCAATACCATTCTGTCCTCTCAAAATAGGCAGGAGTAAACAATGTGTTTTGGATAAGAAACTCTCCCTGGACTGTCAAATGACACAGAGCACATTTCATACTGTTCTCCATCCCCTTCGGTTTGTATTCTGACATACATCAGCTTTTTTCACCACTGCTGCAAATTTGGCAGAGGTTTTTTTGTGGTTCTCTATGCTGACACCAAGTTAATTTCTAACATGGATTACAGATGCCCTGGGTCACATCCACACAACAAAGTGGAGATGGGACATGCACTGATCTTAGAGATGCTAAGCCACCGAATGTCACTTAGTGGTTGTCTCTAAGTGACTTCAACACAGCTTAGTCATGGAATTAGCACCTGTTAGTCCCAGTTAGTGAGCCCTGCAGGTTCACGTGGTGCCTCTGAAAGATGGTTTTCAAGAAGCTCCAGATGTTCTCTTGCAGGCAGTGAAATTACTATGTCTATTTGTTACTCATGTGGTTAGAAAACATATATACAAAAGAATAATCTTTCATTTTAGAAACTTGTCATTTTGTTTTGTATAGCAGTGGGCAGCAAATGCTAATGAGAGACCAAAAACCATCACACAGGCTAAATGACATGTCTCTTTCTGCAGCCAAATTTAACTTGCATTGAAGTTCATGGGAGTTTTGACAATGACTAGTAGAAATATTGAAGTTCCTCGGGGTCAGAAAAACAGAAACACTATATAGGGAAAAATCTAGCTGAAAGCTTCACTTTAAATATATATGTAAAAGTTAGTCCTGCTCATAAATTGAAAGGAGCCTTAGTTCAAGCCAAAACCAGGGATGCAAGTTCAGCCTGCATAGGCACAAAGTTGGTTAGCTCCTGCTCTGACACACACTGTTATAAAATCATATAAAATCTCATTAAAGTTGCTAGTTTTCTTGTTTGGTAAAATATAACCCTCTCTCCCTATAAAGAAGATGACAATTAAAGTATGCAAATGCAGTACACAGAATCCTTTTGCCTAGATCTTGATCCTGATTAGTGCTTCTGATCCCTGGCTTCATTGAAGAAGTGTTTAAGTGGATAATTTTGTTTCAGTAAGTGAACTGTTCTCTTAGATTACCAGAGAGTATTTAGTGTTCTGCCAATATAAAGTTCAGTAAAAGATGCCCTTTAAAATAAGGTAGGCAAAATAAAGTAGGAGGGTAATCATACACTGGGTAATTGTTGAAAAACATCAGAATACTAACAGACATGTATTTTAATGTGAGAAACACTAATCTAGTTGAGGACTTTTTGGAGACATCAGGGGAGATTTGGACTGCATCGTGCCAGACACATACAAACACATTGATCAGAATGTGTGGGCATGAACACCATAGAGCACTAAATGGATGAGATGGAGAGACAAAAAAAAGTAGTTTATTGTTGTGATGAAAGTTCCTACTGTATGCAGAATCAGATAGAAACTATGTCTGGAAATGTTATAACCAAAATAGGTGTAACTACTGCATCTCCAAATACTCTGGTGTAATTTGTCACACCAAGAAGCATGCTACACCCTGCATTTTTTATAACTGTGCAGACAAATATTAAAAGATATTTACTGAAAAATAAGATAAATCTTCTTCCACATGAATTCATAGGCTCACCAAGTTCAAGACATCAGCACTGAGTCATTTCTGAATGACTAGGTCATAGCAAAATACTAACTATTGTCTAGTATTGAAAGTATCAGGTGTGACCACCTCCTAACATTGTGTTTACATAATTACCCTGGTGATGCTATTTACACAGCTGTGGTCATTCTGTCCCCCTAGGCCTCAGTACTGCCTGTGAAACTGGGTAGTGCTGCCAGCAATGGAGGAGAAGGAGGATGTATGTCACCAATTGGCCATGATGGTTTAGCACACCTGATGCTTATGTGTTGTGTTAGATCCCCAAAGCACTGGGCAAGTAGTGATTTGGTAATGTGAATTCACATTTTATGTCAGAATGACTATTGGATATCCCTAGTAAAACTGTAACTTGGTACTGGTGCTTGCTTTGGGTACTTGATTACTACCAAGACTGCAAAGAGGGGAAAAAAACAACTTTTACCAATAATGCACACTTTCTTTGGAAATTAGGGTTCAGACATCAGCAGCTCCCCAGGAAACAGTCACAGTCCATAATCTCAATGGTCAAGAAGTACAGACTAAGAGCAAGCCAACCTCAGCTTTCTTAAAGGCAAAGCTATTTTGGGATCCAGCCTCCCAATAATATATTAATGGATATTTTCAGGTCCTGCCTTCTGATGTCTGTAACTCACTGACAGCTGTGAGTTTCCTCTCACCAAAGGGTAACTGTGTCCAAGAGATAAATGAATCTGTTTGGTTTATCACTTGAGGCTACCTTATATTTTGGTCTTGACTGCTACATATTTCTCTTGCTGCCTCTCAGACTTTCTCTCCATATTTTCCCCCTTGCCTGGCAGTTGAAAAAAGCAAGAAAACACAAGCAGCATCTTAAAATTTACCACTTTAGGGAGAAAAAAGGAACTTTATACTATTAGTTGCTGTAGGCAACCTCCACATAAATGTGAATGCTCTCCTAGAACATCAAATGCGTTCTGCCTCCCTGCTTTTCACCTGCCAACAAGTCATCCTCACCAGCTGTCAGAAAGCATTAAGTGCTGTGGAGAAACCAGGGATGTAAATGCTGCTATAGAAAATAGAGATATGAAATTATAATAATTACTATTGTACTTACCATATTGCAGTATATAATTGAAGAGTGGGGGTTTTTTTAAAAGCATTACCTAAACTTTTAAATCTGTTAGGAAAGAAAGATAAAACACTTTTCTCAATCTTTCTCATAACTTCATTTCTGAAGAGGGAAAATAGCTGAAAGTTGAAACTATATGCTTCTCCCAGGTCCAGTTCTCAGTAAGTGTTAGTACACAGTATTTGGATTTTATTTACTGATGTTCTGAGTATTTGAAATTTGCAGGTTGATTGTGTTCTGTGAAGTTTTTCCTCAAGCTCATATGGACATAGGAGGTCTCTGCCACGTGACTAAATTGTTGGTTAATTCCATGTGCCACCTAAGACCTAGGTATCACTAGTAATCCTCTGTGTACCAGCTGCTAGTCTGCCATAGATACAAGGTAATGCAACATAGCTCAGACCATTGTGAAAATAAAACATGGTACCCAAGGACTGCAGTCAGACCTAACAATGCAGGGATTAGGAAACTTGGGGTTTTTTCCACTTTCTGCTCATCTGCTGTGGCCCAACTTTGAGCAAATCACTTTGAGCTGTCACCTTTCTCCTATCCCTTTTACTTTTCTTCTCTCTCTTGACTTTGGTTAAAAGAACTTGAAGGATCATACACACTTGGGATCTCTAAACTTCCCCATACAAAAAATTCCTATGTTTGTTGGGGTTTGCATCCAGCTGGGATATGAACCTTTTGGTTCATATGACCTTAAAGAGCACTCTTGTGAAAACAGCCATATATGTAAGTAGGGCTAGTTCAATGAAGGGATTTCATAGTAACTGTGGCAAGATAGGGAATGGTACAGTGCCTGAGTGCAGAACACAATAGCCATTAGTGTGCAATCTGACTGATTGAATCTGACTCCTAACTAAACCACTGCTGTGAGTCACAGCAGTTCTGCGATGTAAATACTTTTCTCAATCAGAGACAATAAACTATAATTGGAGTCAGCTTGTTGTTATTGATTAGAACATAATGCACCAGAGAGCATCCTTTTCCATACACTATTTATAGCGTCTGCATCATGGAACAGTCGTTACAGCTTTTCCATCCTCATTGCACAATCATGAACAAAGCATTAAACACACATTCCTGTGAGCACGCTAACTCAGGCCTGCCAGAAATGATGGGGACTAAAGCCAATCAGAGAATTTAGCCTTTAGTGTTTCTGTAAGAATCTATCCTAGTAGAGTGAAAATCAGGGGAAAAGGGGTGTGATGTAGCAAGGGATGTTAGCTTTCTCCATATGAGGCATGCTACATGCTGAAGACATGGTATGTATGTTTACCCTGCCAACAACATTTACTGGGCAGATGGTACTGCATGGGCCTTTTCCCCCAGTAAAAGTGGCTCTATGCCCAGCTCTGCAGCTTTTCTTCCACTCCTTCCATGAACCTGCAGTCCCAGGAGAGCCTTTCTCAAAGAGGCTTGCCATGGAGAGCAAGGGTTGTGTTCTGCCAAACCCAATTCACTTCAAGCTGTAGCCAGGTGAATGAGGTACGTAATAACAGGCACGTAGCAGGGAAAGTACCTTTAGGCTAATGCAGTGCAACTGACTGCAAAACTAGAGAGAAACTAATGTGCTGACAAAATGCACTTCCTTCCCCTTGCTTTGAATGCCATGGAGGGTTTGACTTTGAGACTGCTGTCTTCAGAGCTGCTGCTGCAGGCTCATGATAGTATCACACGAAGCCTCTGATTTAGTCTGCTTTCTGCAGAGGACACAGGCAGTTGCCACCTCAAGAATGGCTGAGACTGACACTACGATAGCATGATGCATTCCCAGGGGAAATAGCAACCTGAAACGCCTTTGAACAAATCCATTTGGTCTAACTTTTGGAGTAACCTCACAGAGCTCCAAAGGTGAGGTTGGCAGATGCATACTATCATACAGAGCCCTCCTTTGTGATATGAAGCAGGTAGTTAATAATCAGACTCCCAACCGAGCAAAGCACACAAACCCATGATTAACTGCTTGAAGCTAAACGTGTGCCCAAGTAGTTCACTGAACTGGAGCCAAAGGAGGGAAAAGGTGACAGCAAAGGGTATGTTCAACTGAAAAAGAAGAAAAGAAGCTTGTTACTGGAAATGATCATGAGAATTCTTTCAACATCGTCTTTATTTTGTCCCTGCTTGCACCCTAGCACAGCTATGCAGAGCTAAGCTGGAGGGATTCACCCTGAAGTGGGCTGCATTTCAGGGGGAATTACTTTATGAGTGTAATTTATGCTGATTTTTAATAGTAATTGTCTACTTTTCTGGCAGAGAAAGTGAGTAGCATTTCAAAATGAGTAGCAAACAGCAGTGGAAGAACACCTACAATAAACTGTTGTTTACTAGCCATGAACAAATACAGCTTGCTCCAGATTGTGCATCCTTGTGCTACAGCAGACCTCAGACCTCAGAGCACCACAGAGCAATGTGCACCTGCTATAAATAGCCACTAAGAGCTGTTTGAGAGTCTTCTGAAGTACTAAATACTTTTTTCAGGACTAGATCTTTCATTTGTCCTTCATGGTATGACACAACATGAAATTATATTGCTATGATGTATTAACTTGGATATTTTGGGCCTGGGTGTCATTTAGAGCAAAATAGGCAGTAAAAGCACCAATAAAGTTGATACAGAATTTGTCTACTTCAAGGTCTTTCACACTTTCTGCATGGTGTAAAATGTGCCAAAGGCAGCCACGTTCCTCAGTGACATGCTTGTTGTGCTCTGATTTTGCTGCAGCCTCAGCGGCACCTGTGAGCAGGACCATGGAGCAATGCTTCTGCCTCCTCCCTGCAGGAACTTTCATCCCATGCCTTCGGTGACCATGGTCCATCCCGAGTTTCTTGCTGTTAAGGTGTCTCCAGGGTGAAAGCAAAATATATATCCAGAGGACAGAAGGCATGTTGTTTCCAACGCACAGGGCAAAGTGCAGGGGAGGGAGGTGTGTGTGGGGAAGGGGGGGGGGTGGGGAGTGTGTGCAGGAGTGGGTAAAGCTGTCTGGATCATCGCACATCAGATTCCTCTGTGTCCTAGGAGAACATATGGGTCCCACTCCTTGCTGCATGTAGCCCATGAAGTTATGCTGAGCAGCCTGTGACCCATGTGAAACATTACCATCTCTTGCATCTGCAGGGAATGGTTTGATGCTAGCAGTGTCTTGTGGTCTGTGAAAAGGTAGGCACTATCCTTTGGTCCATGTGGTGTGGGATATGAGTTTGATCTTAAGCACTATATTGTGTCAAGAGGTGGCCTATAGCAGCCTGAGAGTGTGCTAGAGAGCACATCCAAATTGCTGTACAGCAAGGGCAGGATCTGTACAAACACACAAACTTTCACAGGGCTACAAGCCAAAGGACATGTATCATCTCCAAGGGATGACAAGAGTTCTCATTGTTTTTTATGGCCAGAGCGGGGTTTATTGCATGGCTGTTAACTCAGACGAGCCAAAGCTGTCAAATCCAGAAGCTCCTGCTGGCCTGCTGCTTGAGACAGAGGACATTGTCCAACAAGAGCTGAATTGTTCATAAGCTGCTCCTCATGAACCTCCTTGTAGTGCCTGAACTCATGTGGGAAGGGCAAATATATCCTTGGAGGATTTCTGTCTTGCTGCTGCTTCCCTGGCATCTGACAGACTGATGGGCATCAGAGCATGCAGCGGTTGAATGAAAGAGAAGGTCACCATGAAAGGAAGCCAAAAGATCAAGCGCTGTTCCAGACACGGCTGCTGATATATAAAATATAATCCAATTGGCATGCAAACCTTTGTAGCTGCCAAACATATCCCATGAAGAGATCAGGGTGGTCTCCAGGGCTGGACCACTGAAAGGAAAAAATGCACTAATGGCAGCAAGATGGGGAAGCCTTGCCAAGTCAGGACAAAAATCACGTGTGTACCAGTTTCCATGCCTGTGAATACAGCTCTGCTGCACCTATGAGAAAGGATCTACACATGGAAACGGTCACACACACACTCGCACACACTCAGCTCAGGCACGTACAGCCCAAGGTGGCTCACACCAGCGTCGCTCTGCCATGCCATCGGCGTCAGATGGTGCTGCTTACACAGACTGCGGTGCACGCTCCTGCTGAAGGGGACTTCACTCCCAGCCACACATTCCCAATACTAATGGTTGTGCTCCCACCTGGTGGGTAGGGGCTGGGGAGAGGTCCAGCTGAAAACCAACCCAGAGGAAAAAAATAAAGACTCATGTTTAGCCTGAGACATTTCCTGACTCAGTGTGCCATGTGTCCCCGCTTCTGCTGTGACTGTGCAAGGAAAGCTTTGGACATGTGCAGCAGGGCCAGTCTCATCCCTTTTGATGATGGTGTGAAATCAGATCTGTGTATCTGCACATGAAACCCCAGGCTGGTTCATGCAGGTCAGACTTGGAGGAGCATTCAAGGGTTTGTTTCAAGGAGACTGTTTGTTTATCTGGACTGTCCTTTCAGACTAAAATAGAAATAAGCATTAACCATGAAGAATTTTATCCCCTTAGGTGCTTAGATGAATTTAGGCTGCTTGAGAGACCAGTTGCTGGCTGACCTGGCTTCTCTCCCTTTTGCCTTCATGAGCCCCTTCTCAGCTGTGTCCTGCCCCCTTGCTGGAACGGCTCTGGGATCTGCAGAACCCCATGCTGAGCCATTTAGCATGTTAAATCCTCAACACATAAACCCATCAGAAGGAAATTAGTTGTTCCTTAGCAGGCCAGGATACTGACTCTTTTTTGCACACCTTCTGACAACCACCAGAAAGGGTGGAAATAAGGGGGTAAGAGCAGCAACCGTGGCTGTCTGCACATGAACCAGTGTAGGCTTCTCCTTTGGGACAACAGCCCCAGGGGACAACAGTCACCTTTTGGTCTGAAACAGTGTGTTTCATGACTTCTTTTGTGAACAGCAAAAATAGTGAAAGGCAAGTTAAAGTCAAGCCTTTGATCTTACTAGTGCTTTGCAGTTCGTTTTGAGTGAAACATGCAATTTACAACCACAGTGCATTTGCTTTCTTGGTTTTCTTTCTCTTGGTGGCCAGCAGACAGGAGGTGTTGAAATAAGAGATGTCTTGTCCAGCTGGAGCAGTCAATTGATATTCAGGATCATTTCATCGGGAGGAATAATCAACTACATGAATCACGTGTCCTTTGGTGTGAACATATTTAACTTACAAAGCACAAAGCCCTGATCTCCTGAGCACAGCTGGAAGGAGTGTGCATTTCCCATGCTCAGTACACCCTAGCCTGCCACACCAGCAAGCTCTGTACCCATCATGTTCAGTTTCTGTTGCTTCTCAGGAAGACCCATTGTTGTAAATCATTGAAATGGCTTAGGCCCCTTGGCATAAATCAGAGAGAATTAGCAGAGATCTTCAGTAGGCCTCTTCTCCTTGAGAACTTTAGACAAAACAATTCTAATCAAGCTGGGAAAAAAGGGAGTATCCTGTTAGGCCTTTCGCATTTTGATGGAATGTGGCATGCGCCTCTCTCAATTGAATTCAGTGGTTCCAATTTTTGGGTGAGCGCTGGAAACGGAACCAATTGGGCCAACCGTGTACCTCGCTTAATAAAACATGGAGGGAAGAGGGTTTGCAACATAATTTGTATTTCTCGGTGGAACCTCCATCAATTAGTCCAGTGAGCACTTGTAGTCCTTTCATAGAGGCCGAGGAACGGCCTATAAGCAATGCTCCAACAGCTTTACCGTTTATCACAACCCATGATGCTTTCTCTTTGGTTTTTGCTGTCAACACACATCTGTCTTTAGTTCATATGCTCATCCCAGGCTCCTGACTCGGCAAACTTCAGCACCACAACACGCTGCGCAGCCTTCACTCATTGCTCCTCTTGTTTTCATGAGGTTTTGCTAATGGCAGCTGGTGGCTGCTCCTGCTGAGCCAAGAGAAGTGCATACCACATCTCTTGTTTGCAGTCATGTCTCTCATGTAGTCTTGTTTTGGGACAGGCAAAACTGCCAGGACTTGTGCACTCTTGAAGATAGATCTTCAAGAGGATGATTTCCTGAAGTCTTTTCGTTGCAGAAGTACCCCACAGTGGGAGGGGGAACAGCCCTGTAGAGCCCCCTCTCATATATAACACAGCAATTCACTCTGATGCAACAAATGCATTCATGGTCTACATGTCCTGCAAGTATCTCATGTCTTCACTGGGCAACGCTGAGGTTAGTATTTGTATCTGTATTTGTGTATTTTTTTCTGCTTTTCAGCTTTTATGTTCTGTTTCTCTCTTTCATTTGTTCACACCTGATCCAAGTATTTTCTCTTTGCACTACACTTTGTTTCTTTCCATTATGTTCTTGTCTATCAGGAAAGTGTTGTTTCCAGTTGCTCTTTTCCCTAGTTCCACATGAATCCGCTCCCTGTACACCCATCCATTTGCTACTGGCTCAACCCAGACTGGTCTCCCAGTTCTGGCAGCTATTTTGAACTGCAGTAAAACATTCTGTACAGACTTGAAATGTCAGGACTTGCACAGACTTGAGATTGCCAGTAATCATAGAATTGTTTGGTTAGAAAAAGACCTTTGAGATCATCAAATCCAACTGTACCTATTCACTACTAAACCATATCTCTGAGCACCTCATGGCCATTCAGAGGCCAGACAACTTTCCTGAAACTCAAATCAATTTTGAGCCAGTAGTTTTTGATAGTAAGTTACATCAAGAAATAAAATAATATTGGAAATTTAGAAGCAGATACATTTACTTTTCCAGTATTTTCCATTTGCTTTTATCTTTTTCTTTTGTCTTCTAGAAACACATAAATCCATAAATTAATGATCAATTCTGGCCCTGCAAAGACTGGGAATTAACATTATGGGATGTGTTGAGTGCATTATCTAGGAGTAGTACTCTGACTGTGTGTACAGGTGTCTACACATGTGGCAGGTATGTGACAGTGTAGATTTATCAATGGAGGCAGATGCAAGCTTTGTGTTGTAACAGAGATTTTCCATGAAAAAAAGGTTCAGCTCTTGAACACAGAAATATCCTAAATACAGACATTTGCATTTTCAGGTTTTGACAGTGTTTATGCTTACCAGAAAAAAAGAAAAAAAAAAGAAATCCCCCAATCTCTAAACCAAAAATACTGTTATAAAAATGCTTTTTAATTTTCTGAGTGCTCCAGAGACTGCTCAGTGTCCCACCTTCCTGGATTATCAAGCCTCACACTAACCTGCTAGACTATCTTGTACCAAAAGATGGCAAGTGGCACTGGAACCCTAGGTTGCCATCCTGTGCCTGACCTGAATCCTTGTTTGTGAGAGAATAATAAAAATATTTATCCGCTCTTGATGTTCTGGTAATTCATTAATTAGCATTTGTATTGCACTCCCAGATTCTCTGGTTGGAGGAAGGATTCTGCAGTTATCCTTAGCAGCAGTAGCAGGAGTGGTTTTAGCCATGCAAGTGAGGTGGTTTTGGTGGCTGCATGCAACACCATGCCCACTGCCATCATGCCAAAAACTCAAAAGTTCAAAGGTATTTCATGGGTCATGTTACTTTGGCCACTTCTCCCTCTCTAATATTGAAATCTGATGTGGTTTTTGGAAGAGGCAGCTTCCCCGAATCCAGCAGGACTGTTTTCATTATAAACAAACCTCTCCTAGTATGGGGTGGAGCCCGCGCTTCTTTGTGCTTGTTGGCTCCAACAGCTGTTCCCCGTCGTGACATGGAGGTGGAAAGTGAGTGCCAATGCCTCCAGCCAGCAATGCTTGCTCCAGCATGGCAGCAGCCCCCCAGCAAGCTGTCTGGATCCTGGAACCCCATTAAAAACCTGTGCCACATCGATGCCAGCCTCACCAGAGCATGAGCTAATGTGGGGGGAAGAGTGACGGAGCACTACTGGATGGGGACCCAGGCTCTGGAGGCAACTGAAGGAAGCAGGAAAGTGGGCAGGGAGTGGTGGATGGAAGTAATGGGGAGTGGGAGTTATGCAAGGAAAGCCCCCAGGAGGATAAATGGGGATAGATAGGGATGCTGGCGGGCAGCTGAGCAGAGGGACAGAGCTGGAGGACAGGGTAAGGATGGGGGCTAGGAAGGGGAAAAGATGGTGACATGGGAAACCGTGGAAAGGAGGTCAGAAGTGGGAAATAAGGAGACAGGGTGATTTCAGACTCCCAGGAGGGAAATCAGATGCTGGGAAATGAAAGGAACTGTCTGAGGGAGCAGAGGGACACGGGGAGCAGACCAGTGTCAGAGATGGCATGAGAATTGGAGGGTAAGCTGTGGGCAGAGAGAAATGTAATGGAGAGAAGGTGAAGGGATGCTGGACTTGGGGTAAGAAGAATCAGGAAAAAAAAGAGAAAGAAAACATGCAAGAGATTAATGTAATGGAGAGAAATAAAGAACGAAAGTGACGAAGCAAGGAAAAGGCTGCAACTCGTAGAAACTCAGTTCATTCAGATTTGTTCCAGCCCAGCTTTTGAGAGTGACTCTCGGGATGGGCTCAGGAGCCTGCGTGAAATAAATTCTGCTTTTTGGAAATTTCCTTCCAATAGGAATGAAGCAAGATGCTTGAAAATTGGCATGTTTCCTATAACACAGAGGAGATGGAAGGAAAGAAAAATAATAGACTTGTCCATAAAGACAGTAATTACAACCACATGCTTTTATAGTAGAACTATTTTTAAAGTATCATTCTAGTATTTTTGTTTATTAACTGTCACTGGGGAGAAAAAGGACGGCAGTGTAGTAAGGAATTAACAAACCTGTGTTTGCAGCATAGCTTACTGCTGTACGGACTTGCATGTATATGCTGTAGGATACACTCCTATGCCATACATCAGGTGGTAGCAGGTGGGGACTGAGGTGCAGTTTCACCAGTGGTTTTACCCAGTGTGCTGTTGCTCTGCTGCTGGAGGGGCTGCGCTCCCGGAGCGGGAGTTTAGAGGGAGGCAGAGACCCTCTCCTGGCAGGGGAGCGATGCTTTTCCCCTCTGCCTTGGGGAACCCGGACCCCTGCCGGGCACTGGCCCGCTGGGAAGGGGCTGGTTTTCAGCCAGTTCCTGTGGCTTGGCTCCTTCTGCCTCAAAGGCTGAACTGAAGCAATGGAATTCAGCCCCAAAAGCAGCCAGCTCTCCATGTCCTCGGTACTGCCAAATTCTCAGAGCAGAGATTTTAATTGCATTTAAGCAGTGCCGTGACAGCAAGACTGAGACTGGAGGGCAGGCTTTCCATCAGATGTCTTGTTGTCATAAGCTTAGCAAGGTGCCTACCTGACAGCGTGATGCTCTTTTAATCTTCAGCATGCTCCTCAGCCCCGAGTGTCTGAATTTTGGCTACTCAGTTCACAGCTTATCCCATTTCTGGCACGGGGAAGGAAAGGCCACACACATAAAAGAGATGCACATGGTATTGCCTGTGGGTTTTTGGTGCATTTCTGCAGCTGCTGTCCCGGGAGGCTCTCAGCTGATTGCTCTGCAGAGGCGGATTATCCAAGAGGGCTGCAGGAGCTCTGCCACTGACACCAGCAGGTGCCACGCATGCTGCCACCCCGTACCCACCAATCCATCCTCTACATGCCCCCTCCCATCATCAGGAATACATCTACCCTGATACATGTACCAAGGGCAGATGGTGAGAATGGGTGATGACAGGGTGGAAAAACCCTTCCCCATCTGGTACCGCTGACTGTATGGAAAACCACCCCCCACCCCGCTACACCAGTGCCTTTCTCCTGGTGCCCACAGACATGCACACCCCTAACAAAAGCCACTGTGTTTTAGCACCCCAGAGCAGAGGCTGTTGATGAATGAGTTCAGCAGATGGCATAGCCTGACACCATGTGCTGGAGCTCTCCTCCTGAGGAATTTCTCTGCGCTAAAGTGCATCGAAAGCTTTAAAAAGCATCAGCAAATACAGCAGTTAAGTACACTCCTTCCAAGCTGCCCTTACACAACAGGTATGGGGCTCTAGAACTTGAGGGTCATTCAAATGAATATGTCGATGAGGGTTCATGCAGGGGGTTGCCTAAGGTGCGTCAGTCAACTTCCAGCATTCTGACACCTGGTATGTATGGAGCTGCTCCTCGGGATGAATGATGAGAATGTTGAGTGCTTATGGGTAAGGATCAAAGGTCAGACTAACATGGGTGACATAGTAGTGGGTGTTTGCTACAGGCCACCTGGTCAGAAGGAGGATGTAGATGAGGCCTTTTACAGTCAGCTGAAAGTAGCCTCACAGTCACAGGTTCTGGTGCTCACGGATGACTTCAATTACCCCAACATTTGCTGGAGGAATAACACTGCAAGGCAAATGCAATAAAAGAGGTTCCTTGAAAGCATTGATGATAACTTTCTCTTGCAAATGACTGAAGAGCCAACAGGGAAAGGCGTGCTGTTGGACCTTGTCCTATCAAATAATGGAGGAGTAGCTGGGAAGGTTTGGGGCAGCCTTGGCTGAGTGACCATGAGATTGTGGAGTTCAGGATCCTGCTGGGAGGAAACAGGGCAGTAATACTGCAACCCTGAACTGTAGGTGAGCTAACTTTAGCCCTTCAGGAACGTTCTTGGAAGAATCCCGTGGGATCTCCTTGAAGGAAGAATCCCCTTGAAGAAGAGGGGTGCAAGACAGCTAATTAATATTCAAATATCACTTCCTCCAGGCTCAACAACAATGCATCCCTATATACAAGAAGTCAAGCAAAGGGGGGAGAAGACTGGGGTGGATGAACAAGGACCTCCTAGCAAAACTCAAACATAAGCAAGAGGTGTACAAGAGGTGGAAGCGCCACTTGGGAAGAATATAAGGGCATCACCAGAGCATGCAGAAATGTGACGAGGAAGGCCAAGGCCCAATTGGAACTACATCTGGCAAGGGAGGTCAGAGACAACAAGAAGGGCTTACTCAAAGGCATCAATAACAAAAGGAAGGCCAGGGAACATGTGGGGCCACTCCTGAATGGGGCAGGATACCTGGTAACAGAGGATACAGAGAAGGCAAAGCTACTGAATGCTGCCTTTGCTTCAGTCTTCATTGTGAAGGCCACTCCTCAGGAATCCCTGACCCTAGTGATCAGTCAGAGAGCCTGGAAAAAGGAAGACTTTCCCTTGGTCAATGAGTATTAGGTTAGAGATTAGCTATGCAACCTTGACACCCACAAGTCCATGGGCCCTGATGGGATGCACCCATGTGTGCTGAGGGAGCTGGGTGACATCATTGCTAGGCCACTCCCAATTATCTTTGGGAGGTCATGGCAGTAAGGAGAGGTTTCTGAAGGCTGGAAGAAGGCAAATGTCACCCCTGCCTTCAAGAAGGGTGAGAAGGAGGACCCAGTGAACTACAGGCCAGTCAGCCTTACTTCAGTCCCTGGAAAGGTAATGGAACAGCTCATCCTGGAGGCCATCTCTAAGCATGTGAAAGACAAGGTCATCAGGGGTAGTCAGCATGGATTCACCAAAGCAAAATCATGCTTAACTAACATGATTGCCTTCTATGACAGGACAACTGGCTGGATAGACAAGGGGAGGGAAGTGGATGTTGTATACTTGGACTTGAGCAAGGCTTTTGATACTGTCTCTCATGGAGTCCTCATTGGCAAACTCAGTTAGTGTGGACATGATGATTGGAAGGTGAGGTGGGTTGAGAACTGGTTGAATGACAGAGCTCAGAGGGTTGTCAGTGGTGATGTGTAATCAAGTTGGAGACCTGTATCTAGTGGTGTCCCCTAGGGGTTAGTACTGGGTCAAGTGCTGTTCAACCTATTCACCAATGACTTAGATGAAGGAACAGAGTGCCTCCTCAGCAAGTTTGCTGATGATACTAAACTGGAAGGAGTGTCGGATACACCAGACAGCTGCGCTGCCATTCAGAGGGACCTCAACACACTGGAGAGATGGGCAGAGAGGAACCTCATGAGGTTCAACAAGGGAAAGTGCAGGGTCCTGCATATGGGAAGGAATAACCCCAGGCACCAGTATGGGTTGGGAGCTGACCTCCTGGAAAGCAGCCCTGTGGAGAAGGACCTGGGGTTCCTGGTGGACAACAAGTTAAATATGAGCCAGCAGTGTGCTCTTGTGGCCAGGAAGGCTCACAGTGTCCTGGATTGTATTAGGAAGAGTGTTGCCAGCAGGTCAAGAGAGGTGGCCCTCCCACTCTGCTCAGCCCTGGTGAGGCCCCACCTGGAGTATTGTGTCCAGTTCTGGGCTCCCCAGTACAGGAAGGACATGGAACTCCTGGAGTGTGTCCAGTAAAGGGCAACTAAGATGATTACAGGACTGAAGCATCTTTCATATGAGGAAAGGCTGAGGGAGCTGGGCCTGTTCAGCCTGGAGAAAAGAAGACTCAGAGGGGATCTAATTAATGTTTATAAATATCTAAAGGGAGAGTGTCTAGAGGACAAAGCCAGACTCTTCTCATTGGCACCCAATGATAGGATGAGATGGAACAGGCATAAACTGCAGCATAGGAAGTTCCACCTGAACATAAGGAAGAACTTTACTGTGAGGGTGACTGAGCACTGGAACAGGCTGCCCAGAGAGGTTGTGGAATCTCCCTCCCTGGAGATATTAAAAAACCATTGGGACAAAATCCTGGTTCACGTGCTCTAGGAGTCCCTGCTTGAGCAGGGTGGTTGGACTAGATTGCCTTCAGAGGTCCCTTCCAACCTCAACCATTCTGTGATTCTGTGATTTTAAATATCTTGTTTACTGCACATGATATTCGAGAGTCACATTTTAATGTCATATTCAAAGAGGTATATATGTCAGTGTGCACTGAGGGAACTGCTGTGTGGTAGCACTGCAAACATACTAGAGGGGTGGTGAGAAGCCTGCCTGCGAAGTTGTGAGGGGAGGCATTTGCCAATGGTAGCTACTCCATTAAAGACAGCAGTAAAGTAAAATTCTGTAAAAATCAGGTATACCCGAGCAGGAAGTTCTTTTGGAAATCCAGCTGGAAGAAATTGCGCTTGTTCAATGAAAATGTAATGAGAATTACTTAACAACATAAAAGCAGTGCATGCATTTGATGAACTCTATATATTTGCATATATTTGATGAACAAGAAGAAATAGTAAAATACCTGGCACTAAGAGTAAAAAATATCAGCATATTTGACTCTTCAAAATGTCTGCTTACAGATTTGAAAACAGGTTTGTTTACTTCATAACTATCAAGGTTATAATGTCTTAAAACAAGCCTCCTGAGATCTTAATCTGGTTTTATAGGTCTTTTCTTACTGATGTAAGTGTTCTCAGGAAATTATCTGGGCTTTGGCATCTCATTAGAAAGAGAATTGTGTTGACTGAAACAGACTGTAAATAAACCTGCGTACAAGCAGGCTGTTTCTTGCCACAGTCCATATCCTGACACTGCATTCATGTACAGACTTGTTAAGGCCTTGTTTTTCAGGGATGCTGAATTCCTGCTCATGTCAAGAATGTTTCTGGATGCAGCAACCTTTTAAAAATTAAAAATCAGGTCAAAGGTAGTTTTCTGTTTTGCTGGTTCCATTTCAGCATCTCAAGAACACTGCACTGGTATGGTGTGGATGTGAACCTGTTACCTACTTCTACGCTCTCTATTGTGTTGGAACAAGTTGCTACTCGTTACTACCATTATATTGATTATACTTAATAGGATAGGGAATTGCCATGGAAACTGCCGGTCCATTTCTCCTCCTTCTGCATCCTGGCATTTCCAAGTAGCTTAGAAATGTAGTCTGAGCTAGCAGTCTCCATAGTCTCCCATCTGTCATCAGCTATGTGCAAGGACTGATTCTTGAGGCATTCATAGAAGGAAAAGCAAGGTAAGGAAAGTGAGAAAAAAGGTCTCCTTCTCCTCAGGGAAATGCCTGGTGCTCTGAAAACAAAGATGAGCTTTTCTTTATTAAGGGCTGCCTGTGAGTTTACATGCTTGTGGCTTTGCCAGTGTGTACTATAGAGCTGTCATTGTTTCTCTCTTTTTTTTTTTCTTATTTTTTTTTTCTTTCTGTACTAGCTATATGGCCATATATAAGCTAGATGATCTTTAAGGTCCCTTCCAGCCTAAACCATTCTATGATTCTATGAAAGTGGTGGCTTATTCTCTCAGGTTATCATAAAATGGTACTTTTCAATATTTTTACTGTGACAAATGTATCAGGATATCTAAACCAGGTGGGAATAACTTTAAATTTAACTCAGTCCCAGCCAGACAAGCTTGCAGTACACATATGGTTTCCTACGGTCAAAATGTGATTGGGTGCCCTATTTTTTTTGTGGGAAACAGATGAATGCACAACTTGAATAGATTAATTTAGCTTCCTAAATAAACCTACAATACTGCCCACATAGCTAATCCATTTGAAAATTGTTCTCTTGGTAACAACTCTTTCTCTTAAGTTCTAACATTTTTAAATTCTAAAAATCCATCTTTGCAATAAATCTGAGCTGTGTGGTTGTGTAATTTTGGTTTTCCTTTTAACTACAAATAGGTTTTCAGAACTTATAAAATGGCAGTGTGTATGAACTCTCCTTTTGCAATATTTGATTAACAATATTATTCCCAGAGCTATGTTGCCATCAGAGAAGGAAAAATGATTTTTATGCATGGGAATAATAGGCTTCCCAGTGCCAGACCTTCCAAATGGGGGGGAGTTGAGAGTTTGACCTTTCTTCACACAGACCTCCAGGTGGATGTAAAGGCCATGAATGGTGGCCAACAAGGCACCGCAGCTTGGCACAGCACCAGCAGCTCCAGGACGCCTGCCTGGCCAGCCTCCCAGCTAGGACAGTTACACACAGCCTGGCCACGAGCTGGGAGAACAAGAGCAGCCTTCACAGAATCACAGAATCACAGAATCACAGAATCACAGAATCACAGAATATTAGGGATTGGAAGGGACCTCGAAAGATCATCTAGTCCAACCCCCCTGCTGGAGCAGGAACACCTAGATGAGTTCGCACAGGAAGGCGTCCAGGGGGGTCTTGAATGTCTCCAGAGAAGGAGACTCCACAACCTCCCTGGGCAGCCTGTTCCAGTGCTCTGTCACCCTCACTGTAAAGAAGTTCTTTCTCAAATTTAAGCGGAACCTCCTGTGTTCCAGCTTACACCCATTGCCCCTTGTCCTATCATTGGTCATCACTGCAAAGAGCCTGGCCCCATCCTCCTGACACTCACCATTCAAATATTTATAAACATTAATCAGGTCCCCCCTCAGCCTCCTCTTCTCCAAGCTAAAGAGCCCCAGCTCCCTCAGCCTTTCCTCATAAGGGAGATGTTCCACTCCCTTAATCATTTTGGTGGCTCTTCGCTGGACTCTCTCAAGCAGCTCCCTGTCCTTCTTGAACTGTGGGGCCCAGAACTGGACACAATATTCCAGATGTGGCCTCACCAGGGCAGAGTAAAGGGGAAGAAGAACCTCTCTTGACCTACTGACTACACCCCTTCTAATGCACCCCAGGATGCCATTGGCCTTCCTGGCCACAAGGGCACAGTGCTGGCTCATGGTCATCCTGCTGTCCACCAGGACTCCCAGATCCCTTTCCCCTTCACTGCTCTCTAGGAGATCATTTCCTAACCTATACTGGAACCTGGGGTTGTTCCTGCCCAGGTGCAACACCCTACACTTGCCCTTATTATATTTCATCAAGTTTTTTCCTGCCCAGCTCTCCAGCCTGTCCAGGTCTCTCTGGATGGCAGCACAGCCTTCTGGAGTGTCAGCCACTCCTCCCAGCTTGGTATCATCAGCAAACTTGCTGACAGTGCACTCAATTCCCTCATCCAGGTCATTTATGAATATATTGAATAATACTGGTCCTAGTACTGACCCCTGAGGGACTCCACTAGACACAGGTCTCCAACTAGACTCCACCCCATTGACCACTACTCTCTGGCTTCTTCCCACCAGCCAGTTAATAATCCATCTCACTACCTGCTCATCTAATCCACACTTCCTCAATTTATCAGCGAGGATGCTGTGGGAGACCGTGTCAAATGCTTTGCTGCATTTCACCTGCATGTGGTGAGCTGGGAACTAAATAGGAAGCACAGTGCTCCAGGGTGGGCAATGACTTTCATGCACATGCTGTCCTCCATGAACCAGTGCAGCACTTGCTTTTACCAGTGCTATTGGATTCATTGTATTGATCCTTCTTATTTATTTCTTATTTATAGAGGGAGCGAATGCTAAATAAAAGTTCAGATGCTACACCATCGATCACAGAATCACAGAATGGTCGGGGTCAGAAGGGACCGTGAAAGATCATCTAGTCCAACCCCCCCGCTAGAGCAGGATCACCTACAGTAGATCACACAGGAACATGTCCAGGTGTTTTTTTAATGTCTCCAGAGACGGAGACTCCACAATGTCTCTGGGCACCCTGTTCCGGTGCTTTGTTACCCTCACACTAAAGAAGTATTTCCTTATGTTTAGGTTGAAAGCCTTTTCAGTGCAGTCTGCCCTGAGTTGCTTTTCTTCACCCCCGATTCTCATCCCCACACCGGCAAAGCCAGGCAGGGATGTGGGAAAGGTTACAGTCCATCAGTGGTGAAGGGCAAGAAGAGGAGATGCAGTTTGGTAATACATTTAAGACTAGAAAAGTTAGGGTTCCTAGTACTGGATCAAAACCTCTCCTGCCCCCAATCTGACACCAGTGAACTCTGCCAGCTCCCACTTATAAAAAGAACATTGGTGGGTCCAGATTTTATCAGCTGGCTTTATATCACTGTTTTAACTTCACATCACATGAGGTACTGCTTGCTCACCCGCAGCTCATGTGAAAGCTTCAATCTGACAGACACCATTGCTACAGGATTGGGTAAAAATGTCAGGAACGTGATTGATCTCATTTGTCCTGTTTGGACAGATAGCGCTCAGGTCTGGTACTAATTATCATGAAACCACAGCCTTGCGAGAAGGCACAGGCAGCAACTGGAAAGCAAGAGAACATGAGAATAAAAAGAGAAAACGAGTGAATAAAAGGAGGAGGGTACAAATGTAAATCTCCAAGGAATAAATAAAAGCAGAGCAATAATAAACTCCAGATTAAATTATTTGGGGATAAGTGGCCAAAACAGGCATGGTGAGGGGGAAGAGGGGGAAGGATATGGCCTGATATTTTGAAGAACCCTTCATCCAAACCTCTTCCTAGTAATCACTGAATTAAAAAGAGGCAGCATATTAGATGCATAAACACTCCTACTTCCATTTTACAGGTGGGGAGGTGACCATGGTCATATATGGGTGGTGGGTTTGTCCGGCATCTTGCAGGAAACCTTGGCAAACCCCAGGCAGCTCTCTCAAGCCCTAGCAGCAGATAGTCCCCCCTCTCCAGTCAGAAGATGAGGAACCGTGGGGAGCAGTCTCCCCTTCCTGAAGGGAAGGCATCAGGCTTGCTGGGGTGGCTGGAGGGGCATGGCCAGGGTTGAAGAGTTGGAGGAACCAAACAGCTAGCATTTCCCTCTCCCTCATGAACGTAACTTCTGGCAAGTCTTCTCAGCAGGGTTCTATTATCAGCTAGCAAAGACAAACTCTGTGTCCAAGGGAAAATGTCCTCACGGTAAACGAGCAGTGTGTTTTTCAAGCCATGATAACCTCATCCAAAATGTGGTCTGGCAGTGGGTTTTTGTCTTTCTTCACGTGCTTCTGCTCCTGAGGACTTCCTATGGCAGAATCAGAAACAGCAGTGAAAATAAGCTCCTCAGTCTCCACCACAGTGTTCCCTTAAAGGACATGGCCCCACAGTAACAGTAGGCTTAAGTGCACATGAAACTACTTTTCATTGTAATGCTTCTCTGTCTCAGTGCTTGCTGCCTGTGAATGTTGTAGGCAGGGCTCAGAAACTGAGATCCCAGAATGGCACAGGCCAAGGGGAAAAAGAACATCTGAGCACACCAATAAAATAAAAACAGAAATGGTAGCTAGACTGAGAGGGGCAAGGCTCTGCAACCACACAGTCCAGCTCAGCATTTGCCCTCGGACCAGCAAATGGGAGTGGGAGGGAGGGACTCACTCTTCCTATATGGCTTCAGCCACATCCTGCTGGGGACAGATTCTTCAACAACATGGATCTGGCTAAAAAGGAGCCAGAACAGTAAATATTGATGTGGGCAGAGCTCATAAAGCCCTGCTCATTTTTGTTTTCTTGAAGTATTATGTAGCAGCAATAGTAAGTGGATCTCTCTTCTCTTTTAGCTGCCCTCAGAAAAATGTGAGAGTTTTCTGGGTTTTTTTTAATTGTGTGAAGCCAACACCAGAAAGGTGTATTTAATAGTCTGAATATCAACATACTTGAAACTATTCCATAGTATTTCTGGGCTGGGATGTTCTTAGAAGAGCACCTCTGGATACAACAAAGTTGTTCATGGCGTTAATCTGGGATTTGCTTTTACCCCTTTAATCTTGCCGTTATTGGGGAGATTTTCACAGAATTGCATCATCAGTTCTGACAGAAGTAAAGTCATTTCTTTCTGCTTCTTTTACATAACAGGCAGGATATTTAGCCATTTGATTGTTATTAATTTCCTTGGGAATTAGGCACCTAAGCATTTTTGGGATTTGAGCTAAACCTCTGTGAAGACATCTCATTTTTGCATTTATAACATTTCTGGTCAGTCTATCCACAGCTGAGTGCCATAATCTGCCTTAAAGCTTACTGTTCTCAGCCATAAATCCCATATTCCTTTACCGAGTTTGCAAGGACAAAATCGACCCTCAGCATTATTGCTGTGAGCTGTACAGCTTGGTAAGAAATGGTGCATGGGTAGAAGAGCCTTCCTCTGCTCCCGTGCAGGTCGTGGGGTGAAGAGCTGCTCTGTGTACTGGCAGCTCAGGAAGGATGAAATGGGGATATATGGGGATATTCATCAGAGGATGAAATTTGCTCAGATGTAAGTTAGGTCAAACAGAAGGCTAAAAAAAGTAATCCCCAAAGCAAACAAAATGCAGCTGGACACAATTACTAGCATGAGCTCTGTCCGCTCTCTGGCCACTTTGGGTTCTTACCCCACTAGTAGTCACTAATGGAGCTTTTCGGCAACAGAAAAAAAAATGGCACTTCAGTGCTATCTTGGCTGGCTTTGAAGCCTGTGCTCTCTTCCACTGTTTTTGCAGAACAGATTTGGGAAGACAGTTCAGCTTTGACAGTGTGTCTTTTTTGAAGGGCTCTGCTGACCTTTCCTGAGAGCTAACAAGACAGAAGTGAGCTGCCTGCATCATTTCCCCCTCACTCCTTGACAGCTCCATACAAATAATAATGCTTAGAACTGTCAGCTGACATTTATATTGTCTAAAGAAAATGACCTCAAAGGAGAGAGGCCCCCTGATGTGTGAAGTTTGTAAAATTATAGTGAACTTGTGTGTTCTGCAAAGTAAAATATAAAAATAGGTGGGACTCGGTGAAGCTCAAGTGAAGTTTGACAGTTTTACTACATATCTGTGTTTCATCACAACCCAAACTGCTCCTTTCTGCCTTTAGCAGCTAGATTAGTTTCCTCACTAGCATTTCTATTGCAGCCAGCAGCCAGGAAAACCAAGGCATGCAGAAGAAGGCTCTGAATTTGCTCTGTCTCCTGGCTGTTGAGTTTTACTGTCAGCCTCTAAAACCCAACCTCAACCCTGGACTTTCCCTGCTCATTCACTTCTCACCCTGCTAAAGTTTTCCACCCAGTCCTGTTTAATATCTTTATCAATGATCTGGGTGGGATCGAGCGCACCCTCAGTCAGTTTGCAGACGACACCAAGCTGGTTGGAAGTGTTGATCTGCTTGAGGGTAGGGAGGCTCTGCAGAGGGATCTGGACAGACTAGATCGATGGGCCAGAACCAATTGCATGAGTTTCAATAAGACCAAGTGCCAGGTTCTGCACTTTGGCCACAACAAGCCCCAGCGGCCCTACAGGCTTGGGGAGGAGTGGCTGGAGAGCTGCTCAGCAGAGAGGGACCCAGGGGTGTCCATTGAGAGCCAGCTGAACACGAGCCAGCAGAGTGCCCAGGCAGCCAAGAAGGCCAATAGCAGCCTGTATCAGCAGTAGTGTGGCCAGTGGGACCACAAAAGTTCCCCTACCCCTGTACTGGGAAGTGGTGAGGCCACACCTTGTGCACTGTGTTCAGTTTTGGGCCCCTCACTACAAGAATTACATTGAGTTGCTGGAGCATGTCCAGAGAAGGGCAGCGGAGCTGGTGAAGGGCCTGGAGCACAAGTCTTATGAGGAATGGCTGAGGGAACTGAGGTGGTTTAGCCTGGAGAAAAGGAGGCTCAGAGGAGACCTTATCGCTCTCTACAACTACCTGAAAGGAGGGTGTAGAGAGGTCGAGGTCAGTCTGTTCAATGAAGTAACAAGTGATAGAACAAGACTAAATGGCCTCAAGTTGTGTCAAGGGAAGTTTAGATTGGATATTAGGAAGAATTTAGGAAGAATTTCTTTACTGAAAGGGTTATCAGGCACTGGAATGGGTTGCCCAGGGCAGCGGTGGAGTCTCCATCCCTGGAAGTATTTAAGAGTAGTGTAGAGTCCATAAGTGCTTAGAGACATGGTTTAGTCAGGGACTTGCCAGTGTTAGGCTAATGATTGGACTTGATTATCTTTAAAGGTCTTTTCCAATCTAGGCAATTCTGTGATTCTTTCAAATGCTGGTATCATAGGCAGGATACAGCCATCAAACCATACCCCTCTTGCATTGCCAAATTTAGAGCAGTGCTAAGGCAATATTTGAAGACACTTGCAGATATCAGAGCACATGATGGCCTGGATTTCTAGAGGATACCAGCTAATGCACTTGCACTTGTGTTGCCTACTTGAGGAAAAACTCTGGTCTCTTTCTCCACCTGGAATCTTCCTAGCACTTACATTTCAGCTTTCTTAGGGCCATCATCTTTGTGTGCCCCACTGAGGGACATGATCACCTGTCAGCAGCTGTCCTAGACTTGTACACAAGTTGCTGCAAATAGGTATCACCAAATATTTACTACTTGCAGCTGGGTATGATGGTTGAAGAAGAGCTCTCCTGAATGTTGGGGAGCTCTTTGACTCCAACATGCACAAGCATTTCTGGGTGCTCCTAATCTGCTGTGATTTGCATTATTTATTGTGAAGATAAAAGTTAGCAGCCCTAACCTCTGAATGTGCTCATACTGCCTTGAACAGTGTGTTTTTACCCCAGGTTTGTAGACCACTTCTAAAAGATACGCAAGAAAGAACTTAAGGAAGGCAAGCCTATCGTCACTATTCAGTGGTAGGTTAGATGCTTAAAAAAACCTAAAGGTAAGAGTCAGCAAGTCAAAAAATGTTTCAACACACTGTCCTAGGATATCTTATTTTGCATATGAAATGTGCAAGTTAAAAATCAGTATCAAACTATCAGGTCCATTGCCAGCCCTTAAGTCGGTATAACAGAGATTTCTGTTCTTAAGGCTTACTGTTGCTATTGCAAGTCATGAAGGCAATAGGTATGAAGGACCCCAGCAGAAATTTTGAGTAACATACTGAGGATGATACAGCTTATAATCTATCTCCCTCCCTTGATTTTGATCTTTTATCTTTCTCCACATCTCTCGTCCTTGTCCATCTAAATGGGAAACTTGTTTAGATTCTACAAAATGCATTGGGGATCTGCTTTTCATGTGTAACTTTATTTTATTGAATCAATATGTACAAATAAAATCTGTAAGAAACAGATTCTTGTAAAAAACTGTGATTCCCCCGTCTCTCCCTCCCTCCAGCTCCCAGGCAGGACAAGCAAGCCAGCACCAGTGGGAAGCACATGCACCATCATGTCAAAAAAAGAAAAATGGACTCAGAGTGCAGGGTATTCCAAGAAAAGTGGACTTCTAATTATGGATTGACAACTCAGCTGAATACTTTTATGAAGCAAAAGCAGCTCAATATATCATCACTTCGAGCAAGCTATCAAGTTGCCAAGCTCATAGCGCACTGGCAGAGCATTCATAGAGGGAGAATTTGTTAAAGAATGCCTTCTTTCTGTTGCCAAAGAGATGTGTCCGGAGAAGGCGGATTTATTTAGTACAGTGAGTCTTTCAGGACCTACAATTACACAACGGATTGAAGAAATGGGGGAAAATCTGAATCTGCAGTTGCAAAATTCCTCAAAAAAACTTTGCTATTTCTCACTGGCACTCGGCGAAAGCAACGATGTTCGTGATTCTGCACAACTTCTAATTTTCATTCGTGGGACAAATTATTCTTTCGAAGTCACAGAGGAGCTCGCTGCACTGAAAAGCATCAAAGGTCAAGTTAGACCTGTTCATTAACCAAATAAAGGAGGAAAACTTCTGCCATCTCCCCACAACTCAAAACCTGTCTGCAGAAAAACCAGCAGTTGCATTCCCAAACAAAACATGTATGGATGTACTAGAAATGTTGCAAAAGGAGTTTCAAATTAGATTTAAAGAGTTTTGTCTCCATGAACAGGACACACAGCTTTTCCAGAACCCATTTTCCGTTGACATTGAAACTGTTGATCCGATTTACCAATGGAATTGGCCAAACTACAGACTTGTGACTTGCTGAAAGATGCATTCAAATCAAGCAGCCTTACTAATTTCTGTGCATCTCTCCCCTCAGAGACATATCAGAATCTCAGGAACCATGCACTCAAAACTGCAACCGTCTTGGGCAGCACCTATTTCTGTGGGCAGACTTTTTCCCAAATGAAACATGTGAAATCTCCAATCAGACCCAGACTAACTGATGAACACTTGCATCGCTTGCTACGACTGGCAGTGACAAATATGGAACCTAACATTGACCGTCTCACTAGTCAAAAGCAGGCCCATAGTTCACATTGAAATATTATTTGGTTTTGTTGATTACAATTGTTCTTCATTTTAAATATTGCATTCTTTTTCCTGGTTTTTGTGCAGTGTGCACAGGAATTCGTTCATTTTTTTCCAAACTATAGTCCGGCCCCGACAGTGTCTGAGGGACAGTGAACCGGCCCCCTGTTTAAAAGGTTTGACGACCCCTGCTTTTGCTAATGGTGCTAGTTTGTTGCTTCAGAGATTTAAAGGAACTGTTAGATCAGCAAATCTGGCTTCCTGTAAAACAACAGGCCAATACACTTCATCCAGCTATTCCTGTACTGAGTGGAATAATTCATTTCTGACCCAAAAGTGACATGTTTAGCTAATGTTTCTGGAAAGAAACTGAAGGCAACAGTGATGGAGAATCTGTCATAACATTCACTATGTTCTGGATTGCTGGGTTTATATATATATACATAGATATATATATATACCTGTATTGGATTTGCTTGTCCAGGTTTTGGCAGAGGAGGTGGGGGGGCATGGGGGTGGCTTCTGTGAGAAGCTGCCAGAAGCTTCCCCTATGTTCGACACAGCCAATGCCAGCCGGCTACAAGATGGACCCGCCGCTGGCCAAGGCCGAGCCCATCAGTAGCGCCTCTGTGATAACATAATTAAGAAAAAAAGAAGAAGAGAAAAAAAAAGCTGCACACTTTGCAGCTGGAGAGAGGAGTGAGAAGACATGAGAGAAACAACTCTGCAGACACCAAGGTCAGTGAAGAAGGAGGGGGAGGAGGTTTTCCAGGCACCAGAGCAGAGATTCCCCTGTAACTTGTGGAGAAGACCGTGGTGAGGCAGGCTGTCCCCCTGCAGTCCATGGAAGTCCATGGTGGAGCAGATGACCACCTGTAGCCCATGGAGGACCCCAGGTTGGAGCAGGTGGATGCCTGAAGGAGGCTGTGACCCCATGGGAAGCCTGTGCTGGAGCAGGTTCCTGTCAGGACCTGTGGTCCCATGGAGAGAGGAGCCCATGCTGGAGCAGGTTTGCTGGCAGGAATTGTGACCCCATGGGGGACCCACGCTGGAGCAGTCCCTTCCTGAAGGACTGCACCCCATGGAAAAGATTCATGCTGAAGTATCAAGAACTGACGGTCATGGGAAGGACTCACGCTGGAGAAGTTCATGGAGGACTGTGTCCCATGAGAGGGACCCCATATTGATGCAGGGGAAGGAGTCCTCCCCCTTAGGAGGAAGGAGCAGCAGAAACTCAGAAGTCAGTAAGGAAGTGATCCCAACCCACATTCCCTGTCCCCCTGTACTGCTGGCAGGAGGAGGTGGAAATTGGGAGAGAAAGCACAAATACAGGCTGGGCAGAGAATGGATTGAGAGAATCCCTGAGGAGAAGGACTTTGGGGTGCTGGTGGATAAGAAGCTCAACATGAGCCAGCAATGCATGCTCAACAGCCCAGAAGGCCAACCGTATCCTGGGATGCATCAAGAGAAGTGTGGCCAGCAGGTCGAGGGAGGTGATTCTGCATCTCTACTCTGCTGTTATGAGACCCCACCTGGAGTACTGTGTCCAGTTCTGGGGCCCCCAAACATAAGAAGGACATGAACCTACTGGAACGAGTTCAGAGGAGGGCCACGAGGATGATCCGAGGGCTCTCTCAGAAGCACCTCTCCTATGAGGACAGGCTGAGAGAGTTGGGGCTGTTCAGCCTGGAGAAGAGAAGGCTCTGAGGAGACCTTATAGTGGCCTTCCAGTACCTGAAGGGTCCCTACAGGAAGGCTGGGGAGTGACTTTTTACAAGCGCAGGTAGTGACAGGACAAAGGGAAATGGCTTTAAACTGGAAGAGGGTAGATTTAGATTAGATATTAGGAATAATTTCTTTACTGTGAGGGTGGTGAGACACTGGAACAGGTTGCCCAGAGAAGCTGTGGATGCCCCCTCCCTGGAAATGTCCAAGGCCAGGCTGGATGAGGCTTTGAGCAACGTGGTCTAGTGGAAGGTGTCTCTGCTCATGGCAGGAGGCTTGGAACTAGATGGTCTTTAAGGTCCCTTCCTACCCAAACCATTCTGTGATTCATTCTATGATATGGAATAATTAGCAGAACTGGAGATCCAGAACCCTAATGTGCCTTCTACCACTGAGGAAATTCCTCCTGTTCAAAGGAGACTTAAAGCATCTTAACCAGAAGTCTTTCTTGAATGACAAAGAGGAAGCAGATCTGGACTGGAAGATGGAGAAACTGAAATCCAATATGATCCATCTGTTCTGGTTAGTGAGATACTTCCTTGGTTGGATAAGCCAATGTTTTACTAGATAGACATCTAAGGCTAGTCTGGTTTGTGCCAAAAGTTGGCTTATCTTCTGGATACCTCAGCATGAAGGACTGGTAATAGAAAGTGCTCCTTGGCAAGCCAGGAGATGACTTTCAAAACAGAGGTGGAACTTCTGTTCAGAAGAAGAGGTAAGACTCATTCTATTGATCTTATAAATGTAGAAATTGGTTTAAAATCCTCATTTGGCATGCTATTTTTTTTTATTTTAAGGGTGCATCAGACACCCTCTCTACTTGCTTCTAAAGCTATGTCCCATCCAACTTGACTCTCCACACTGTAACTGAGAGTGAAGTCTACTTTCTGGAATGTTCCTGCAAGAAGAAATATTTCTTCACTGAAAATTAACTTTCCAGGACCACAGGAACAGCTGGAGTTCATTAATTTTTAAATTACGAAAAACATCCCTCTTTATGTTTTGCAGTATGAACTCAGCTTTCATCACTTCCTGAGGAGAGAAAATGTTACATTTGCCTTCCTGATGGGGCTGCAAGAGTTTAGTAATTTCCCAGGAATGCTAATTCAGTGCCTCTCTTCTCTCTCTTCTTACAAACTGCTCAGGCAAAAGTTTGGAAATATCCAATAATATTTTAAAGCAATTTGCAGTCTGTATTTCATCACACTGTCTCATTGAACTGCTCAGCTATCTAAGAGCATCCAAATGATGATGTCATGCAAGCATGTCTTCATTATATTAATCCATGAGCATAACAATGCTTGTGTATGTATACATACATTTCTAGCAGTTACAGCTCATAGGCTGTAAAGCTGATGCACTAATCTGAAGCAGCAAGTTGTTTTGGCCTCCACCTCTTTTCTGTAAAAACCCAGCAGCACATCATCATCATCATCATCATCATCATACGGGTGTGCTCTGGAGCACAGTGTTAGCACAACGTACAGCTCTGCTTGCTAAGCCAGCGCTGCTGCCTTGAAACAAACCTGAAGCACATGGCTGGGATTTTCATTTTCCACCAAGGTACCCAGATGCTGTTAGAGTCATGAGGGGGAAAAAAAAAAAAAAAAAAAGAAGAATCACAGTCAGTGAGCCTACAGGCACCTTGAGAAGCCATGCTGTCATGGCTTTGACTTTATCCTTTCTCCTCTATCCCTCCATGCTTCACCCAACAAAGGGTATGTAGAGCAATCTGAGTTGTAACTTGACTGAACAAACCAAATGTTTCAAAGCAATGCTGCCTTGTAAATAATACGATTCTTCCCCCTTGTGGCATTTTTTACAAAAATCACAATTTGTGATGTTTATGATAAATATTTTGCAAATCCAACAAGCACAAACCATCGCATTTCATTTGTAGCTACAGGCAGGTAGAGGGAGGAGGAGAGTAGAGATCTGAAGCAGCATTTGAAGATGACTCCTGTCATTTCTGATACGAGTTCAGGGTACAGAAGTGCCACGTCTCCAGATTATGGCAGTGACATTGGCTGCCCTGTGGTGTGTGGCCTCACAGGGTGGTTTGGCTCTGCTAAGGACGTGTCCTGTTTTCAGGTCTGGTGCTCTTTCAGTAACACCATTTAACTCAACGCTGACCCAGTGATCACAGGAGTCAGTGAAGGCAGCATGTGTACGTGCCACAAAGAGTCACTCCTTGGCAGATCTAATTAACATCCTATTCTTCTTTACCCTGATCCCCACTGTTCGTTTAAATAGATGCTCTGGAGCTCACTGAGGGCTTCTGGCATTTGATACACTGTCAATGCAATGAAGATCACTCATAGGAAATCACTCATTCCTCTGACTTAGAGCAGCAACAGCAGAGGACGCATTTTTCATGTGCCATTGCAGAGCACAAGAGGAAGCTTCAGAGAAACTGCAAGTGAATTTCAGGATGTAATACCATGTCATTAATTTGATGAAGTTTCCAAAATATAACTTAGAGGAGGGTTTCCCTGTCACTGCTTTTCCTGTAGTGACTTGGAGCAATAAATCTGTATAGCAAATAACTCTGCTTCTCCACATTTATCCTCATTGTTTAAAGCCAGATCCTTGCATCAGTTTACACTTGAGCTTTTTAAGTTTGTGATGAAAAAGAAAACAGACTTCCTGGAGAGGGGAGGGAACGCTCTTGGGTTGTCACAGAAATTCCTGTTTGAAGCTCTGGTTCTTACTTCATTCGCAGCACATCCTCAAGCCCTGTGAGCAGCATTCAGCCTCTCCTGAAGACCTCCTTGTATCAGTGTGCTGCTGCCAGAGGACCTACCAAGGGTTACAAATGAGGCACACCAGTAATTTAACAGCAGAAATGCACTCCTCCCATTAAAGTCTTGGCAATACCTTTAACTAAGACAGAGCCGTGCTTCACTGAATAGCATCTGCATATTTAACTTCTTTCACTCAATACTGCAGGCAGAGTAATGGGCACACAGCTTCACTACAATTTTTTCTGCTTGGAAAATCAGAGCCTAAGTCTGCTTTTGACATGAAAAATAAAGACCAATGTGCAATTCTCAGTCTGTTTCAACAACCTGGCCTGCAGACTCCCTGTAAATTCATGCTGCTGCAGCAAACCAGCACTTTTATTTTTCATTCTGAATCTTGAAATAGTAGCAACCTCCTATTTAATTTCCCTGGTAACTGTATGGAAGAGAATAGAGTATTCCCTGGCATAGATATGCAGAGCAATTACTGAACTTCATGATGAGCAATTTCAAAATATCATCAGCCTTTTCCACTGCAGGATATTTTTTTTCAGTTCTCCCACAAAACCCCACCCACAGTCAACTGTTTTTATTATCTCCCATTTGTTCCCACACAGGTTCCTGAATATTTGATTGCTTCATTGGTTGGATCCATCAGCCTGCTGCAGCTGTTTTGTAGCACCACAGGTACACGGTGGCCATAAACGTCAAACATGCTTTGTAGCTGCTCTGTGTTAATGGAAATCTCAGGCCATTAACCAAATACAGCTGTAGACACAGAGGGACTGGGATCTGGTCCTAACGTGGCAGCTTGAAAAACCTCAGCTTAAAATGACAGATATATGTGTACTGCATAAAATGTTAGAAAATTGGCTGTTTGGCCACCTTCTCTGGTCAAATCACTTAGGCACCAGCTAAGGAGGTGCTGTATCACCAAGGAAAAAGCCAAGGCTAAGCTGAGGCAGTTCAGTCCAGGGTGGTGGAACCAGCTGCTCAAACCATGGTCATTTTGCAAACCCTTAATAAAGGGCAACTTTTGCCAAGGTTATAGACACCAGTTTCCCTGTGCTATCAATCAGAGCCTCTTCTATACAGCACCTTGGAAAAGCAGCTCGTGACCAGCAGGCAGCTGATTGCCCCCACAACAGGACTGGGAAACATTCTCCTGCAAGGCAGCTGAAAACGCGTTTAATGGAACGTGTGCTGGATTACATCACAGTGAGATGGGCACATATCTGCCTCTGCCTGATGAGTGTGTCCAGTTACAGCCATGTAACTCCTGCTGCCTGCCTGTGAGGGCGGGAGGGGAGCCAGGCCAGCGGAGGGGTGTGACACTGGATTATTGGATTACAGAGAAACAGCTGGCAGCTCCCGCTCTGGCTGCCGCGGCTGCACATAGGCTTTGTCAGACAGTCACATTTTGTAGTTTGGGACACCACTGACTAAAATTTAGGTTATAACATCATACATTCCCTGCCTACACTGATATTTTTTAAATATTTCTTTTTATCCCCAGGGAACATTTGGCTTTCTGTAATACAGTGGCACTTGGTACTGGACACTGATTTATAAACTTTGAGGCCAGGACAGTCTGGGAACAATCTCATCTGATCACCTGAACAAAACAGAGCATTGCATTTCACAAATTTATTCCTACCTTAAGCATAGTTGTTTGGGAACTTGATTGCAAGACATTTGAGTCAAATGCTCACCAAGAGCATTAGTTACTGTAATTACTCTGGCATCTCCATTGTGGAAAGCATGTCCATTCCTCACAGTTAGGTGAAGACAACAGTAAATGAGGAGCTTTTTCCTATCAAGAAGCCACAGCTCCTGAAGTCTCCACTCTGAGGTAAGCCTCAGGTGCAAGTCATCATTATTTCCTTCTTGAAGTCCAGCCTGTCTGGTGAATACCAGATCAAACTAAAATGCATATTGATTGCTGTGTTGCCTTCCCTGGCACACAGCTGTGATGCCCTATGTTCTTCTGTCCTGCTGCAGACATTAAGTTTCCTCATTTGTCTAACCGTACAGGGAAGTTGAATTGGTTTCTTATTGTAGGAAAATTGTATTTGTATTTGGTTTTGTTAAGGTATCACTCAGTTACTACAGGCGTGCATATAACCACTATTACTGCTTAGTAACAATTGTTATTGTTTAATCGGGAGGAAATGCTAAGACAGCAGCTCCTCCACTATTTGCTTTAGGGCAAACCACTCCCAGTGGCTGTCCCAGACCAGAAGGTGCAGCAGGAGCACCAGAGCTTGCAGCCTCTGCCTCTGGCCTCAGGGAGCTGTGGGCAGCTGTGCTGAAAGCTCTCTCCCAGTCTGCCACGGGACTCTTGCTAGGAAAGGAAGGAGCAACTGCATCCCTGTGCTGGAGCAAATGTAGACTGTGTCCAAGACTGGGCTGCATGGTGCAAGTTGCTGTGAATCACATTGTTTCTTTGGTCTTTGAGTCCTTGGGACTAAATGGAGTGCCTCACTGCATTTTCCTCTAGAAACTCAGTGCAGTCTCTGAACCTGAGGCTGAAGGATGTGCTCAGACAACAATTCTATGTCTGCTCTCAGCATCCACCCTTAACTCAAAGGAGAGGTCTCAGTCTAGGGTAGTTCTGCTGCTAAAATTGTCATTCTTGTTTTATGCCAAGGCAGGGCTATATAGAGTAGGTACCTCAAGATTATTAATATATGCCAGTCTTTCAAAGAGCATGGTATGGTCAAACTAGACAAATATCACTTGTATACATACACACACTTCTATCTATCTGTCTGTCTGTCTATCTACCTATCTACCTACCTATCTACAACATAGATTGCTTCCTGGTTTCTTCTCCACGCAGGTCACCATGAAGTGTTACATGCTAATGAAATTCATCTTGGTTTTCTAACCTAAGCCTCAGTAAATGTATTATGACCTGTGTCATCCAGCCATCCCAGATGAGATGACACCTGGATGTTGATATACAACACAGTGTTTACCTATCAGCACAAGCCTTGCAGCTGCAAAGCTCAAAAAGCATGGCCACAGCAAGAGATCCTTCTGCTTCATATCAAAAGTGTTGACTCACCAGTACCGTCTTTGCAAATAGATTTGATTGTCTCCTGTCTTGGTGAGGCCAAGCAAGCTGTCTGTGCACAAAAGCTCACCCACCTTCTTCCCCTCCTCCTCTTTTCTGTTAATCTCCTGACACTTCCCTTCCGTCTTCACTGTATAAACTTGCCATTGTTATTAATGCCTTGCTCCTTTTTCCTTCCTGCCTTGACTTTATAAGGCAAGAACAGAGGAACAGCCCCCTTGGAAAGAAATAAATGTTATTACTACGAGGGGATGAAGACTCCACTGTTGTCAGGTTGCAGGCTCCCACATTGCCATCATGTTTCTGGGAGAGTCCGAAAAAGCAGCTGAAGTCCTTAAGCTACCCATACCACATGAGCTATGAAAGCTGGGAAAGTGTGTTACAGAGCCCTGAATATCTTGGACAGATGACCATGTTACAACAATAAATTTCTTCTCTGAGCTCATTCTGCTTGCAGGTGACATGTATGCATGCAGTCCTATGATTTAGCGCAGGCCTTATGTGTGTAAGTCTGGTATCAGAGGAAAGCTATATTTACCAGAAACAGTGCTAGTATCTGGTGTATCTGATTGCTTGTAGGAAAAAGCAGAGGTTTCCCTGACATGAACTGCTGCAAGGCACATTTGGCTTCACGTATTAGACTGACTGGATCCAGAAAAGGATTTCAGAGTACAGGGCAATGCAGATGAAATGACAAAAAGACATTAACACATTGGGGAACAAGAGAAAGTGGAAAATGTTACATTTATTCTGTTGAAAAAGCTGTTATGATATCTCTGATGTATGCTTTGGCTATGTTGTGTCATTATAACAGACATTATTATTATTGAGACTTATTTTATCTTTAAACAGCATGGAAAAAAGCCTTTATCTCTTCTGAGAAACCTTTGTGTGAAGCAGTGGCTCCGTTCCTGATTCTGAGTGACTCCAGACCATAGCAGGAGTCAGGTGGCTCCTGCGAAGACCCACCAGTCAACTGCACCAGAGCCACTGGGAGATGGGATGTGTCAGCTACCACCATATTTTTGATGGAACACCTTTTCTACCTTCCTCTCAAAGACCTGTATCACATGCATTTAAGGTATCACTTTGACCTCTCTGCTTGGTAAGAACGTCCTGTAGCTCTTTGGCAAATGGCTGTGGTGCACCGTAGAGCGATAGAGGAAGACACTGAAGTGCTGTGGGAGCAGCATGCTCATGCTACTTACTGGGGTCTCTGCCCTGACTGTGTGACCTGGCACATGACAGACAGGGCCTGTCTCATGCACTGGATTCTGACAGACTTCCTGGTTCACTTTTTACCTTGGTGGCCCATCCTCCCTCAATGGCACTTAGAGCACAGTAGCTGCTCTGAGGCTCCCAAACAGTCGCAGGCAGGTTGGGTGCCAGATCCCAGGCAGAATTTTAAACACCTAAGGCTTGAGATGCAGTGAATTCCTCACACAGCATCTTTGTACATGGTCTGTATAAAGATTAATTTCTGTTATTTTCCTTTGCAGGTTTGGTTTGGGTTTTGGTTTCTTTTAAAGATGTGATTATACTCCCTACCCATCTCTTCCTGCTTGGATGAGAAAACAGCAAATGCAATACGGCACAGCGTGCCAAATTATAAACTGCTAAAATGTATATGGCCACAAATGTCTGAACACATCTGATGAACAATCATACCAATACCTGGTGTTACAAAACACTGTACAAAAGGTTTATGTCTAGCATCTATCATTCAACAGAAAGGGAAGGGGACATAAATGGAAAGGCATGAGTCTCCCCTTGCCAGTGTGCATTGTCTTCCTCAATGGGGAATGTCTGCTCACTCCCAGCAGAGTTGTTGGCGGAGCATCCCCCACTGCCAGCTCACAACGCTCCCCTGCCTTCCTGTGACGCTGCACCGAAGTCTGCGCTCAGCCCTGCGCCAGCAAGCACGCACATGGGCCAACTGAGCGACCCAGCCTCCCAGTAACGTCTGGCTAACAAGCATGGAGGGAAAAACAACACGAATCCCAAACACCTTTGGAAATTATGACATGTACCTCATCACCAGCTTTATAGGAATAGAAAAATAAATTTGTCTGCATTAAATTAATTATTAATTGTGATTTATTAACTTGATTCAGCAGTTAAAAGCTTGTAAAATTGGTTTTCTTGGTATATTATTAGGAAGTACATGTTATTTAAGCACCTGAAAGACAGAAAGGCATTCTGTGAAGATTCAGGCTTTTTGTTAATATTTTAAATCCTATTTTATTCACATGTATCTGAAAGGCAATGAAGACAGATGAAAAAATCAACAAAGTGATCTTTTAATTTCTTTACACTTTTTCTTGTCAGGGTAGGCTGGTCATATTTTCAGATGCACTCCTCAAGTATCATCCTGAAATAAAGCTGTCTCAATGTACAACCAGATTATGCACAAACAACAGAAGCAGGAGCAGCCCTGCTTCAGGGACACAGATTATCTAAATTTATGCTCAGGCTGACTCCAGCCTGCCGTCCTCTGGTTGCCTTTGATAGTCCAGGGATTTTGCACCTCTGGTACTTTAGGCCAGCTGGCAACATGCACCTATTTAGATCAACTTAAGCAAAATAAGGTTTGACTGCATTGCTAGTGAAAACATAGCAAGAATTATAAGCTCGCTCACAGATATTCATATTCCAGTGTTATTCATGTTAGGTGTTATTATAGACTTAAACTATCTATTTAAAAAAAACCCAACAAATAGTTAATTGAGATTTTGTATGTTGTTTGTCCAGTTGTCATCTGTTGACAGGGGTAAATGGGTCAGCGCAGGAAACGCCAGTGACACAACAGGAATCTTGAGAGGTTTATTTTGCTTCCAAATCTCTCAGCATTTGGTTTTAGCCTCGAAATAAATCACAAAAGTGGTAAAATTTGACCCTGTAAAAAGAGCAATGGGTTAGAACATTAGACCTATACAGGATTATGCTTTCAGTGGAGGAAAAGTACAGAGCCTGTTTAATCTTTAAAGGCTTTAAAAACAGTAGATATTCAAGATTTTTTTCTATAAAACAACAAAAAAAACCCTATATACAAATTCAGCATTTTGCAATATTAAAAAACTACTAACACATAGCTATAAATGAATTTATTCCTAAATTTACTGCTTTAGAGACATGATCGCAACTATTAACAGTTCTTTAATTCTACTAAAATATCAGATTTAATACCATGAAATCTCTGGTGATAGACATTTCTTATTATTGATTACCTCTTTTACCATTTTAGTATTTTACATGCTTTGTGTTTCTATTTAATGTGGTCTATTGTAAGATAAGCTATAAGCTGGTCAGCTTTCCCGTGTAAAGTCCAGTAGCTCCAGTGAAACCAGGGTCATAGAATTCAGCAGGCTGCTCTGCCTCGACCTGGCTGAGAACCTCATTATCCATCTTTTGAAATAATTCATCTGTGGAAGCAATACACTTACATAACCGCCTACTTTAGACCAAAAAAACCCAACAAAAAAAGAAAAAAAAAGAAAAACAAACAGCTCTGCTTTTACAGATAAATGCTCTGTAGCTCCTGCTGCCACTCAATTCTCACAATTTCCTCTTTCTCTGTAAAGTGTGAACTAGAAAAATATTACGAGCAAAAAATAGTGGTGATCAGGAAAGAAGGAAGAGAAACAATGAAAAGGCAGATGAAAGTAGGGAATAATCCTACCTTAAAAAAGGCACTTAAAAGTATTCCAGTTCTGTTCATTAAGCAACAAACCTCACATTGCATCACAGCATTTTCCGTTTCACTTGGAACCACGTACTATATCATGTGAAAAGGGAAACTAGGACCACGTATTAAACAAAACCAACATCAATTTAGTTTCTGCGACCAGGGATCACAGGAGCGTGGAAGGTACCAGGGCTTCTTCTCAATGGCCAGATTTCAAGAGATCAGTCCCCAGCTGACAGCTTGTCTCTGCTTTAGCTGTGCAGATCTGGCTGCGCTGTGGATGAAGACCTTGCCATGGATGCGATGACGGGTGCCCATGGTGGTGTGCTGAGCCGTGCATCATGGAAATGCAGTGACCCTGAAAGGCTGAATTTTTCAGCCAGATCTCTGCGTAGTTTCTCATAGCTGGACCTCCTCCATAGGTATCTAGGCATAGAAATGCCAACATCTATCATGATTTCATGCTACAGCTACTGATAACAAGTGAAAGTGCTCTTCCAAAATCTTTTAACACACTGTGAGGCAAGAAGGAATGTGGATTTGCAGGCAGAGTGGACCCGATTCAGCAAAGTGGCTATGTGTCACTGAAATCAGTGGGACTATTTAGGGGCTTAATTGCTTTGCTGAATCCAGGCCAACAAGATAAAAAGCAAGGTGGTTAAGCCGCAAGGCTCGGATATATATAACTTCAGCCTGGAACACTTAGATCCTTTATCAATATTACGATCCTCCCTAGTAATTCACGGTGGTTTAGAAAAGTTTCGAAGGAAGCACATGCCTTACTTTCTGGCCTTGATTTAGCAAACATTTTGGTGTCTGTGTAATATGGTTCATGTAGATAGTGCCATTTTCTTCAGAACAGAAAGACACAAGCAAAGTGCCACAACAGGCTGTTTTCGCATGTCAGAGCTGTATTTTAATATCTACAGCATTTAAGCATTTCTACCAAGATTATAAAACTGATAGAGACATCTGGACCTAATACTGAAATGTTCCCTATTGCAATCTGCATGCATGTGAATACTCTTGTGCCAGAATATATTTATTTTAAACTCTCTTTAAAAGAAAGATCAATCAGTTCAGGGAATTATATTTTTTCAGTTGTTTTTCTTTAAATAATAAAGACACCTCAGACAAATAAAAATTAACAATTCCAATAATAATGTTGAAATAATGGTTTTCCTCACTGGTCAGTCAGAACTCATAAAGAATGGCAGCATTTGCCCTAATTAATGGCCCGTTTTCAGGAGAGCTTTTAATTAACAGTTGACATTTAAGCAGCACTACAATGTGCGGTGCAATTATCACCTGGCCTACTTCTGTGTGATTCAAATGCTCTTGGAGAAAAAGGCATGATGCCTTTTTTCCTTGAAAGCTTTTCCTTGAAAGAACAGAGTGGTGAATGAGAACAGAGGAAAATAGGGGAAACACAGTCAGATCTTCAAAGGAATTTAGGGTGGAGTTTTACAGTGCAATCAGCCTGGCTGAGTGACTGGTTGCCCCTTTGAAAGAGGGGCACCCGCTCATGCATCTCTCAGCTTTGCCCTGGGCCACATATTTCTAACCCACTTCCTCTCCACGAACTGACAAAGCCCTGAGCGCCATAGGGAGAGTCAGGAATACAACCAAGCCCATTTGATAGCTCAGTGCTGCCAAAATAGGTTGGTCTTCCTCCTACAGTTTCCTCCATCTTCTTTCCCCTGTTTTGTGTCCTTGAGGCTCAGCTGGTAGGAAACCAAGCTGGTTCAGTTCCTTGGCCCTGGAATCAAAACAAAAAGTAGTTGTTGGCTAAAGCAGTTTCCTGCCAGTTGGGTGAGCTCAACTGGCTTCCTGTGCAGTTGCCCACAGTCCTCACTCCTGGGAAAGAGGAGCAAGAATTGTGGGACCACTACCCCTCCCTCAGCAGAGATGAGCTGGTATTTTAAGCTGTACTGTAAATTGGGCAGTCTTCTGAAATCAGATCTTACCTTGTGTAGGAGGGTGAACCACACACAAGCGTATTTTTGTACTGTATACATTTCCTGACAGAAAATTGATGTCTAATCAAATGACAGTGCTGGTAAAGTGAAAGGTGGGACCTTGTGGCAGGGGCCTGCTGGCCCTTTTGGCTGGACTGAGCCCACTCTTCCAGTGGTGAGCTGTAACCAGACAGAGGACATGGCCGAGCAAGAACATGCTTTACTCTACCTGTTCAAACTGCTCTATATTGCATGCAATAACTTAAGTAGCTATTCATGTTTCAATACATTAATATTTGCTGGGTCACTGAGAGAGTGAGCAAATGCCAAGCTGTGGCCATGTTGAACCTCCAAACCTCTCTCCTACTCTCTGTCCTGATGAATATTTCATTATGCTACACCAAGTGAAACAGCTTTCAGCGTGGAGGTCTGGGCTTCTTTCTCTGAACTTCCTCACAACACACCCCAGCCTGCTGGTCAGAGCACCTTCCCCAGAGAAACGAGCTGGTTCGCTTGGGCAGAAGAAGGCATTCAGTCTGTCTGGGTGACACTTTCCATACCATGCTACAAGAGGTAGGTATTTCTTTGGCTTTTCTTCCAGCCTTGTTTTGGTGGAGCCTGGGGGTGATCTCTGCTGGTTCTCACAGGGCCTGCAGGAGGAGACCCTTAAACAATGTGGACAGAGAACAGAAAATCTACACAGCATGGTAGGATGGGTATGGAGCACCCTGAGAAGAGCTGAGCCCTTTATGGACATGTCCAGTGACCAAATCTTGTGTGGGAAATAAGCCCAGTCTCGTGTGCTGGTGGCTTCGATTCATGAGATGGATGGGCTGACATACAAGTGCCTGATAAGGTTACAGTCCTGGGGTATGCACAGTGACTACTCTGTCCCGGCTCCTGCCTAATGAAATCAAACCAAATTTAACTTGGCATGCAAGGCTGTGTTTAGAAAGCTGCAACAGCTCAGGGGTATTTCAGGGGACAGCACAGACAGCTGGGGTGGTAGTCTTGTTAGCTATCCTGATATAAATTGTTTCTTCCCATGAATCACAGCTGTCAGGCACCAGCGGGGTTTGGGAGCCTCCAGGGTTAGGCTGTGAGGAGAAACTGAATATCATTATTTTGAACCCAGAAATCTAAATTTCAGAGATTTAGAAATAGAATGCATGTATCCGTGTCTTTTTTGTGGGTCTAGTCTTTGGAGTATGCATTAGGCCATCCTTTAGCCTGTTAGACTTCCACACAGAGTGGATGATATTTGTCTCCTAAAAATTACAGTTATGGGACACTTTATGAAATGACTGTGGGGTTATGTGTCAGTTAGCATCCAATAATTCCTGAGATCTAAGCCTGGATCTGTCACTGGCTTGTTCCATGGCTCTGAAAGGACTTTGTAAAAATAGCACCAGGAAGCTCTGTATCTATCGGAATTCAATAGTTCAGTTTGTCAGCCTCGGATCTGAGAGTGACACGTTGCTCTTTTAGCCAGTATACCATCGCCAGCTTCTGGGTTAGTGACAGGGAATGGGGACATAACAAATAATTCAGGTGGTGACCTGACTCTCCTAGGGCAGTACTGCTTCAGCAATGCAAGGAGAAAGGGTTATTGAAATCAGACAGATTATTTGCATGAATAAGAAACTTTGCAGAATTGTGCATTTTTTCTTTTTTTTTTCTTTTCCTTTTTTTTTCTTCTTATTGCACAGTCAAACATGCAGGCACTAGTGTCACCATCCTGCTGGAAGTTAAGACCCGTAAGGAATCTATATGCCTGTTTCCAAAAAGGATTCAATTTGCCTGTTCATTTCCCTACAGTGCTCATTCTGTACTCTGAGGATATCCTGTTCTAAGGATCACGTCTTATATGGTACAATGCAATAAAAACAAAAGTGAGGCAAACTGTTTATAGAACTGAAGGTCAGGTTTGTGCTACTTTCGCTAAGTGCTGCTAGGTGGCAATATGTTACCTAGAAAACCACAAGCTTCCAATCACCATCCCTCTCCTCTGCTTCCTACCAAGGTGGGACTGGTCTGGCCATTGCTCTGCTCCAAAAGGTACAAGGCCTTGGAGGACAACCTGGTGAGAGCTGCTTCACTGACAGAGATTTCTAACTGAATCCTTCTACAAAAAATCTCTCCTCTGTGAACCCAAGAATAAAAATAAAAGGCAAGCCCACTTGTTGCAATATTTCTGTTTATACTGGGAGCATTGTGATAAGGGAGTGAATCCTTTTGTTGTATAAAGGTATTGCCACCTGGGACTAGAATATTTCATATTCTTACAGGATTCTTTTAACAATACAAAATTAAAAATATCTGTTCACAGTGCAAAGATTTTGTTTTTCCAAATGTATGATTAATTTAAATCCTCTGCATGTTCAATCATAATATTTAATCAACTACACCAACTTCAGGACATTTGTATTGACAGTTGGGTAGAAAACCAGCTTTAATAAATGTGGAGAAGATGTATTTCCAGAAACATCTTTCAGCCACGCTATACTTAAAACTGAGTCATCTTATGTATGTGTATTAACAAGGACATAGTAATAAAGAATGGCTCATATTTGCATATTGCTTTGAATACACAAAGAAATCTGCATTGAAACAAGTATTTATTTCACTTGATCTGGCTCCTGGCATGGCAGCATGTGTTCTTCCAAGGGGGGAAAACAACGGTCAGGGAAAGGGCAGAGAGGGCAGGGCTGTGTGTGACAGTGCCATTTTATGCCATCTTAAGTTTACACAAAATTACAGTTTAAGGATTACACACTTTTGATGACAAGGTAGTTTGTTGCTAGCTTGGCAATTTGGCCCAGCTGCCAGAGCGTGGGTGCTGGTAAGTAGCACCTGAAGCTGGGGCGGCTGTGGCCAGGAGCACGCCTGCTGGGAAGGGCTCACAGTTGTGCTGACAGATCATAGAATCATAGAATGGTTTGGGTTGGAAGGGACCTTAAAGATCATCTAGTTCCAACCCTTCTGCCATGAGCAGGGACACTTTCCACTACACCAGGTTGCCCAAAGCCTCATCCAACCTGGCCTTGAACACTTCCAGGGAGGGGGCACCCACAACTGCTCTGGGCAACCTGTTCCAGTGTCTCACCACCCTCGCAGAAAATAATTTATTAGTAATATCTAATCTAAATCTACCCTTTTCCAGTTTGAAGCCATTATTCCTTGTTTTATCACTACCTGTCCTTGTAAAAAGTCCCTCCCCAGACTTCCTGTAGGTCCCTTCAGGCACGGGAAGGCCACTATAAGGTCTCCTCAGAGTCTTCTCTTCTCCAGGCTGAACAGCCCCAACTCTCTCAGCCTGTCCTCATGGGAGAGGTGCTCCAGCCCGCAGGTCATCCTCATGGCCTCCTCTGGACTCAATCCAGTAGGTCCATGTCCTCCTTATGTTGGGACACAGTACTGCAGGTCGGGGTCTCAGCAGCACGGAGTAGAAGGGCAGAATCACCTCCCTTGACCTGCTTTCCACACTTCTCTTGATGCAGCCCAGGATACAGTTATTGGCCTTCTGGGCTGTGAGCGCCCATTGCTGGCTCATGTTGAGCTTCTCATCCACCAGTAGCCCCAAGTCCTATCCTTAGAACTGCTCTCAATCCATTCTCCGTGCAGCCTGTATTTGTGCTTGGGCAGATAAAATAGGCATGTATGAACATGGGGAGCCCGAGTCTCTCCTTGTGGCAGCATGGCACTGATGTCTCTCCTCCAGATAGGGCAGCACTGGTGAGAGCAAGCGGGGAAGGGAGGGACAGTGCGCAGCCACTTTGCTCCAGGCTGAATCCTTTGGGTAGAGACATGAACCTTAGCTTGAGTGACCTGAGGTGAGATGTTGTTCTGGGACAGTGGAGAAATGAGCATCTTTAATTACACTGGCTTGGATAGAAATCCTGGGCTTGCGTTTTAGCAATGCCGGCTCCCGGTGCAGGAAACAAAAATACTAATGACTTGCTTTTGTGCTACTTGGCAACCCTGGGGGTAACAAGCGTCTCCTGCTGCAAAACTGCTTTAATGCAGACCGAGTTTTGGGTGCCCGGGGTCACGCCTAAGTGGATGTGGCACGCAGGAGAGGACACGGCTTCCCAGCTGCGGCTCAGGCCGCCCGGCTGCCGGCCCCGAGTCAGCCTCGGGTTCGCAGGGGCTCAAATATGCGCTTTAATCACCTCTGCTTCGCCCCGGGGGCTGCCTCCCCACCGGCGGCTCCCCAGGGCAGGGCGGCTGCAGGCCCAGCACAGAGCCCTTGGCCCAGAGTCCCCTCCGCGCAGAACCGGGCCTCGGCGGCCGGGCGGCAGTTCCCGGCGGGGCCGCTTTCCCTGCAGCACCGCCCGCCCCTGCCCGACTGGCGACGGGAAGGGAAGCGGCGGGGCCAGGTCAGTCCCTGGCCGTGGGCCTCCGCTTTTCTCCAGGCTGCGGCGCTCGGCGGCTGCCCGTGGCGGCTCGCCGGGACCGCAGGGAGGGGGGCGAAGAGGGCCTCTGCGAGCTGGGGCCGGGGCTGCCGGAGACCCTCGGAGCCTCTGCGGGGCCATGGGGCTTGCGAAGGGAAGAGGCTTGCGGACGGGAGGGGCAGGGTCTGGCCGGGGAACGGGGCCCGGCTGGGCCCGGTGGTGGCACCTGTCGCGGGGGCAGGCGGAAGGCCCGGCCCGGCCCAGCCCGGTCCGGTCCCCGCGGGGGCCGCTGGGCGCCTGAGGCAAAGTCGAGGGGCCTCGCCGGTGTTGGAGCGTCCGGTGGCGTTTCTGCCTGGAAATGTTACGCTCTTGCTTGGCGTGAGCCCTGAGCCCTCAGGTTTTACTTTGGGAACAGCCGGTTACTGCCCTCTTCAGCCCTGTTCGGCACGGAGCCCTCCTTCATCTGGTGATTTAAAATACATAAATAAATAAAAAATGGCCCGTGCCAGGTCTGGGTCAGACCAAGAGCTACATACAGTGCACTTGTCAGGATTTTGGCATGGCACAAGGTCAGCAGCAAGAACCTCTGTTGGGGAGGGAGTTTCCCCCCCTCTACCCCTCGAGTCTTGGCTTTCCTCCCAGGGTGATACCATACAGGATGCCTTTGCTTCCTGGAATTTAGTGTGGAAAGCCAAGGAGCCAGGTGACACGCTGTCCTGTGTGCTTCTGCTAGTTCCCAGTGCCGTGACAGGGGAGCAGGAGATACGTTCCTGAGAATTGAGCTGCGTGGCCAGTTCTGAGGCTGGGATGCAGTTTGGCTGTTACTGTCTGCAAGAGCATTGACTGCTGGTGGTGGTAGGGAGAGCGGTAATAGAGTGTACTAAGTGGAATTCAGAGCACGCTGCTCAACTACAAAACTTTTTATAGTTTTCAAGGCAGATTAATAACTAGGAAAGCATCAGTATTTGCGATTGCAGCTAGAATGAATTCATCACGCTTCTTATGGTTTAGGATTTGGCGACTGTAAAATGAATGGTGAGTTGGCTGTGGTTGTTTCGATTCCTGTGAAATAGCACGTTTGTTTTCAAGGTGTCCAAAATGCACTTAGTAGGCAGTGCACTTTATGTGAACTTAAAAGTGTTTTCTGTCACTATTATAGAGGGTGCTTTGCTGACAGAGGCAAAGAGAACCTCTTCAGATCAAAGTTTTAAAAAATAAAGGGCCCATGTGCTTTTTGCAGTAGATAACGGATTCTAGCTCTCACCCTCTGCTGTGAAACTCAAGATCTTGTGCCAACCATGTCACCAAAACCTCATGTTTTTAGGTAATTTAATGTGTACTTATGGAAAGACTTCTTTTGTTATCTGTTTTACATCCTTGAATGCCATTATTTTTCACTGGACTTGGGTATGTTTCTGTGTAATTTGTTTACTAGGTCTTCAAAATAATTAAAATGTGATTAAAAGAGAATATAATTGGTTAGGAACAGAGGGACAATTCACGTCTAAACCATAGCCTGCAGGGACCATTAAAAATACAGAACTAAACAAAGAACAAATAATTACAAAAACACATAGCTTGCTATCCCCAGAATGAGCTGCTGAGAAACGATGAATAAATGAGGGAAAACAGAGAAAGAGAAGCAGAAAAGAGGTGTAAAGCATAAGCCAGGTTAAAACTGGAACCACAGACAAGAGGGGTTTTTATGTATAATGTTAAAAGGTTTTTTTTCCGCAATTTATTTTTCATAAAATCATAGAACAGTTTGGGTTGGAAGGGACCTTTAAAGGTCACCTAGTCCAGCCCCTCTGCAGTGATCAGGGATGTCTTCAACTAGATCAGGTTGTTGAGAGCCCTGTCCAGCCTGACCTTGAATGTTTCCAAGGATGGAGCTTCTACCACCTCTCTGGGCAACCTGTGCCAGTGTTTCATCACCCTCATAAAAAATTTCCTTCTTACATCCAGTCTAAATCTCCCGTCTTTTAACTTACAACCATTACCCCTTGTCCTGTCACACAGGCCCTATTAAAAAGTTTGCCCCCATCATTCTTATAGGCCCCCTTTAAGTACTGAAAGGCCACAATAAGGTCTCCCCAGAGCCTTCTCTTCTCCAGGCTGAACAACCCCAACTCTCTCAGTCTCTCTTCACAGGAGGGACGCTCTAGCCCTTGGATCATTTTTATGGCACTCCTCTGGACCTGCTCCAGCAGGTCCACGTTTTTCTTGTACTGAGGGCTCCAGAGCTGGACACAGATTTTTATTTATTTCACATGCACGTGTTTTGAAGCTATTTCAGTTAGTTAATCTGGACATAATTTCACTTCTTGTCCTCTCAGCTTCTAGACAGGTAAATGTTGTTTCTAATGCTGACATCTAGAAACTAGGAGGCCCAAACTTTTTGTTCTCTTCTCAACAGTAATATAAAGGCTAAAAACTCCTGTCCTTTATAGTATCAGCTACTTCTTCAGCCTGTTTTTAGAGGAATCACAAAGCTCTTCAAGTATCTTCACACTGAACTGTAGATACTATTAATCCCACCTAATTTGTCTACTGTGCAGGTACCAGAGACAATGTACTAAAAATTTGAACAGGGTTCAGCAAGTTTGAGAGTCACAGCATCTTGAGAAAGGCATGAGCTTGAGGCAGCTCCTCTTGAACTTGGTAGGAGTTCCTGCTTTGGGTGGAGATGCCATAGAGGAGGTGAATTTTCCTTCTTGGGGAGGCAGAATTTCCCAAGCTTTCTTTAGTTTCTGTATTTGTAAGTTTCATTTTGTCAGTAGGTTTTCTGCTGCTGATCCCTTAGCGTGCTTAAGATCTGCTCACTGCTTTCTTCTAGCTGAAGGAAAGCCAGCTGGAGAGGTGACTGCCCTCAGCTTGCTTCAGCTGGTAATTATTAGCGTGGGAAGAACCTGTCAGATAGGGTGTTTAAGTTAACCAAGCCTACGCATTACTGAAGGAAAGAAGAGGTGTATAAGTGGATGAGGTAGATGGAGCGCTCTGGAGGGCTCTGTAACCTTCAGGTGAAGGGTGGTGACAAGCATCTGGCAGCAGTGGCCTGTTGAGCCTGTGCTGAGGAGGAACTCTGCAGGTGAGACCTCCTTCCTACACCTTTATTTCATCTGAAGGCAGGGTCCATTAACACCACTATCACACTGATGCTCTTGTCTTGATTTGCATCCAGGCTGGCCTCCTTGGATATTGTAGTGTCTGAATTCCTTCTTTCTGTCCAACACTGGTATTTATTTTCTTTCTGTGCCCTCTCCTCCAATCACCCACCAGCCCACTGCCCCAGGTTCTGGTCAGTTGGTGTTAATGAGTTTCACTATTTTCAACCTACTTTTTAAAAAATTACTATTATTTTTTTACAGATGGACTGTTTTTTGTGCTTTGGTTATATTTCTTCTTCACCCTCTGCTCTTTCATCTGCTTTCATGTTGTAGGGTCAGTTGTGCCAGTCCTCAGCACTGGGTCACCACTTCCTTTCTATTCCTTAGTCAGTCACTGCAGGAGCCTGGTGAAGCACCCGACAGTCACAGCTCTCTAGCACAGATGAACGCCTTCTGCAGTGACTGGTAAGACAAGCACACACAGTTGAATTGTGAATCATCTCATCATCATCTTCAGTTCGCATCTTCTATCCCTTTCTCAATGCCCTGTCTTCACACTTCTGTGCTTGTCACTGAAACTGCAGCTGCTGAAGGTCTTAAGCAAGTCAAGTTCTCCTGTGCTTCTTGACCTGTCAGCTGTCTTTGATGCCTTTGGCAGTGTCACAAAAGTGCCTTTCTAATTAGTTTTTTGTTATGTCATTTGAGTATTTCCTTCTCCCTGAGATTGCTTTTGTGGATTTTGTATGTTTGATCCCTTTGTTTATGCTACACTTTATATCAGAATATGTATCTACATCCAAACACAGAAATTCAGCTGGTGTTTTTTTGCAGGCAACTCACAAGACTATGTCTGCACATCACACCTGTCACTTCCTGCCCCACATGAAAGAGCACACTTATTTTCCTGATGTATTGAAAATACATGCCTGCATCTTTTGTCCCCATTTTCTTTTCCCCTGACTTGTGTCAGTAATTCAGGTGCTGTCTTTGGGTTGGAATTTTCCCTGCTCATGCATTTTAACTTGCTGATTATTTCTATGTAGCTGCTCCATACTGCAGTGTTTCTTGTTTGTGCATGCAGCTTAGATGCTCGTTTGGGCTCCCAACATCCAGTACTCTGGTTTGTCTTAGTTCTTCTACCCATCAAGGAAGTTGCTACGTGCATCCCTTACCCTCGTGCTGTGACCAGCTATCTTTATGCTCGCTGACAGTTGCAACTGGCAAGGTTGCTGGAGGTTGCTGTTTGATACAGAGTGTTCTAAGAGAAAAACTGGGGTTGCAACAGAGTAGTGGTGAATGGCAAGGTCAAATATGCTTGTTTAGGAATTGGGGTTTATTAGTTTTTCGAAGAATCTGCTAATTTAGGGAATGTTGGTGCTGCTGTTATCCCTATTATTATTTTTCATTCAACAGTGTGAGAGCTGAAATTTAACTAGGCAGTTAACAGAGGCTTTCAGAAGGCCTCATACATAGGCATACACAAAAATACATATACTGTGTATGAGTGTCTGCATGTAGGTACTACCTATGTTCCTCTTGCATAATGTGTATCATTCCTTTGATACTGAAGTGTTAACGTTCCATACCTGTCCACATTAACCTACAGTGTGTGGGCCCACGGGCAAGGGTGTTATAAAATCACTTGAGTGCCGAGTGGGATTTAAACTGTTGGTTTATGTAAGAGGTACAGTAATTGTGGAATGAACAACTATTGTTATCCATACTATTGGCTTATCTCTTAGTTGTCACCAGTGATGCATAAAGGTGTACCACTTCTTAAAACATTTGAAAGATGCTATTTGTCCATAGTGTTCAGTATTCCTGTATATCAGAATTTTTTTTCACTGTAAAAACTGTTCATAAACTGTATGTGCTACGGATGTCAATGGGTATAGCATGTCTGACTTTTAAAATTAGACTACGACTTCATTTCTGCAAGTGTATCTAAATAGGTGTAATTATGTTAAACTGAATCTTTTGGCTTGTTCTACAACATTGCACAAGTTACTGCTGCATCTTTCTCTTGCACTGCTTTCACTTACAGTACAGAAAATCAATCTCAGTCACACCGTGGATTGCAAGGGCTCCATACTGATAGAAATTTTGGATGTTGTTTGTCACAGATCAACAGAAATCCCTTTAGGTTGAGAGAGCGGTAGCTTAAATACCATGCTTTTCCTGAGAGGTTAGCTTTCTCAGACTGAGCTGTTAAAATAATCTTGTGTTTATTAAAAAAGTGCTGGGTACTGACCAGTACTATAAGAGATGGTTTTAAAGAAAATAATTCAAAGATAATATTTTGCATGAGCCATTAATTATGAGTCATGATCAGCAGGCAGTGATGTCCAATTTGTTTTCTAATCCTACACTGGCTGGTGCTCTTTATTACCATAGTGATAATATTAAAGAGCTGTTAATGCATATAACCACGCAGTTGAAAATGACAGACTCTTTTTTTTTTGTGTGTGTGTGTGGAATAAAATTTCCATATCTTAAGTCTGGTTTGCTCTGTACGTTTTTTGATGTGCGAAATCTAGGTAGTATAAATAGTATAAAAGTGATCAAGCAAGTCTAATTTGGCAGGGAGTTAGGTTAACAGAACAGACTTTTTTTTTTTTTTTTTCTTTGCTTTCCAGAAAATCATCATGGCTTTCTAGAGGATTAAGTCTAGTCTGTGCTCTTAGTAGGACTGGGGAGGCTTTGTGTTCATTAAAAATTGGGAGTTAATTGTTCGAGCTACACTTTGTGATGAGAGCCTACACTATCTAAATTTGCATTGTTTCTTCTGTCCTGAGCAAAAGCTAGTAGCTGGATGGGAAGTTTTATTGCACGAATGTATGTGGGGGAATGACTGCTGAAGTTCTGGAGAAAATGGAAGTCTGTTTCTCTCTGAGAGTCTGAATTTAAAGAGAATAATTTAGCTGAGAAATCAGCTTTGGAAACTTGTTTTCACTTTTAAATAAAATTGTATCAAGAGAAGCCATTTTAAAGCTCTGGAAGGTGACAGCTGAAACGTTGCAGATAATATTAGAATGTGCATAGATGGAGAGTGTTGAGGTGCAGCAGCAGTTGGGTGATATTTATAAAGTAATGAATCTGATATTCAATCAGATTTTTAACTTGATTAAATTTTAATTAGTTTTATGAGTTTACACTTGAGTGTAGAAAAGTTGATCGTGACAGATTAAAACTTTGAATTTAGTAAGGAACAGAGAAGACCATTCAAAGTGTCTTACCAGATGTTAAAAAAAATCTCTTTATCTGTTCCAGTGTGTATGATCTTATAATGCATTGATTCACGTAGGCCTTCCTAATTTCTTTGTGTTGAACTTGTGAGATAGTGCTGCATTGGTGGATGCGATGTGGCAGGACAGGGATCAATCTACTGGTGTAGGTGCCTCTATTTGAAATGTACCTGATACGATGCACACTCCTCCACATCTCGTGGTGTGGTTGCTGTGCAAACTCCCCTGTTTCGATGAGGATTATACCTGCCCCACAGAAGCATCTTCCGCTTTAGTGTGGGACAGTGCAGCTAGAGACAAGATACGTGTACACCTGACAGGCTTGTTCACTTCTTTCATTATAAACTAATTGTGTTTGGCTTTTTTAATGTGTGTTTGCTTCTTCATGTATATACCATAAATGTTTTAAAAATTTTGAGTCTGTAAGATGCCCTGGACACAGCATAAAATGTACCTGCCACCAAGTTCTGTCTCAGTGAATATGTTTCTGTTCTGGGCTCACCTTAGGAAAAACTTTCCAGGAGCTTCTTGCCAGTTTTGAAGGAATCTTAATTAAGAAACAAAGGTGGTGTTTTCCCCATTCTCCAAAAAATAGGCATCTACCATGTGTTTTAAATAGCTGTATCCATTAAAAAGAAAGTTGGGGCAAAGCTAGAAGTAGTCTAGTGAATTGCAAGTTTTGAATATAACAAACCTTTTTCCATGTCCTTTGGGGGATTCTTTTGATTCCTACTCCAAGTGACTTCTAAGGTGACTTCTTTTTCAGATCAGCTGTCTACCCTATTTCAGTCTTTGCCCTTTTTCTTATGAATCACTTGCAAACCACTTTCTCCAGTAGGCCTTTTTCCAAAGTAAATAAAATAAGGCAGAGCCACAGATGAACAATAATATTTGATAATGACTTTCTTCTTATTTCCTGATATATGGTCATACGTTGTAGAGTGGAAATAGCAGAGGAATAAGCCACTGGTATACTGGTACATAGAAGTAGTTTGCCATTCTTATGCACTTGTATAAAAGGCAAGTGTGATGCTCAATATGTGATACTATTTTACACTATCCGTCCCTTGGGGTGCTGCACAGGTTCCGGCGCTCTGTGTCCAAGTGAGATCAGTTCAAAGTGCTACTGGAATGACTGGGGAAAGCATATAGCTACAAGGGGCTAGGCAGACTAATTGGTTTTAAGACAAAGCATGATAAAGGTGTTAATGGAATTAGGTGACAGGGAATGGACCTCAATATAAGAATGGTCTTCAGTTCTTAATTTTTGTGTTCCTGAAGTATTTCTGACAGGTTCCTGCTGTAACAGTTGCTCACAGAAAAGAAGGAGATCCAGATCCTGAAAACTAGGGGTTTTGATAGGATTCTCCTCCAATTTAAATGTGGAGTTTGGGTATTTCTTTAGAGGGGAGGGTTATGCAAATTAGTACAGAGTAAGTTGGTCTAATGGAATATGTCAGCATCTTATTACAGTTCTTGAGCCTCTTTCATTTTCTGCACACAAATACTTTTGAGTAATTTTTACAAGAAAAGATTTTAAAAGATGCTAATTTCTGGCTTAACTACTAAAATCACTTCATAAAACTCTTCCTATTAGCTTTATGGGACTAGATTCAAAATAGGAATTTTACAAATATATTCTGTAGTTATTTCTGTAGACTTTTATGATTGCATCACCTTTATATTAGTTTCTGCTGTCTTGCTTCCCTCTCTGTCAGAGGACTGAGGTTGATTTCAAAGGAAATTTCCTTATTTCCTCCCCCCACCTCCATTTATTTCCAGAAATGGCCATTTCTCTGCGGAAGAGCTTACTTCGGACTACAAAGGAGAGGATACTACAACAGAGAAGGACGTTACTGTATAATGGTGCTCATGGCTATGAGGAAGAATTGATAAAGAAGAAACTTCAGCAGTTTTCTGGTGGATCCATCAACCTTTCCAAAGAAGACAGTGGCATTGGAATACTTACTTTGAACAACCCAAAGCTAATGAATGCCTTTACAGGTAATAATTTGTTGATAGGATTGCTGGTTTATTGTTTTTCTCCTTCAGTTACACATTTTAGCATTTTGCCTAAACAAAATAAAAAGCTATGTCTTACCAGTCCATAGTTAAAAGAAGGAAAGTTTAAGTATTATTCAGATGTGGAGCAAATACCCACTCTTCTGCCTAGTAGCTTTGCCATAACTGTCACAAGAATGTAAGAAGATTTCAATGACACAGAGACTGTCCGGCAGAACATCCATGTCTCATTTATTTATTTATTTATTTATTTATTTATTTATTTCCAGTTAGCACAATTCTGCTACTGTGCTCTTTCTTGTATTGCCTTGCACTTTGTCTCTACTGCTCTGGAAACATATAGGGTGTTTTTAGGGGCATGGGAAGATACCGTCTTTGTTTTGTAGGTGGTGTAGAAAGGGTGAGTTTACTTCTTTGTTTTTTTTACCTAAACCCTTCCCTGTAATTTAAACTTCCCTAATTTGGTCTTTTCCAGTCATCAAAACTGACTTCCCTTTCTTCATTATTTCCCTTGTGTCTTAAATACCAATGACTGGTTAATTAAAGATCAGATGAGCTGGGTTTTATCAGCTCTTGCAGCTCAGGAATCTATTTAATATACTTTTACACTGGACAATACTTAGCTATCAAAACCGAGTGCCCTGTTTTATTAATCTTGAGAAGCTTTTAATCTCCACAATAGTTATGTTTGCTTTCTCCTTTACCTGTCTAGAGTATTCCAATTTATACCATTCTCTTTAGACATAAGTGGCACAGGATCAGGGTCTGCATCTGTTGGACCTTGAGCTGGGCATAAGCCTTTACCATAAGAATGCCTTTATCTTTTAGTATTTTGGAATGGATACATTTGTGTCATCTTGTTAATTTCTTTTCTGCTGTTCTATTTTCCTGCCTGGTTCTCACTGTTCCTTTGCTGTCAGCAAGCATATTTGCAACCCACTATCAAAGCGTAGAGCTTCTTACATGGAGAATGCCAATCTACTCCTTCCACTCATATTGTTAGCTGAAAAGAAGAGAACCCGACTGAACAACAGAATTAGTGGTAATGCACCTCGCTGTCTCTGCAGTTTCTCTTTTGTTTCCCTTTAAAAGCTCATGTATATAGTCATTACCTAACTTGAGAAGTTGTAACTAAAAGATGTTAGCATGGAGACTGTCCTGCTCCCTGTCAGCATACATGTTATTATACAATCATAATTGCATTGTTGTTTCCTCTTTTTTCTACACATTGATTTTTATTTTTGACTGAAAATAGAGCTGTGCAAGGTACAGCTTGTGGTCTGTGTGTTCTTAGCTTATCTGTTGTGGAAGTCAAAAGGGGAATGAGAAGTGAGAGGTAAAAGCAGAAGGAGAAAAGACACATAAAGCCCAGTCTGCTGTGGAGATCAGATGTAATAGAAGTCAGATTGCTTAAACTGAACTTTTACAGAAACTTACAACTGTGTTCTCTGTCTTCTGAGTACCTGGCAAAGGGGGCTCAGAACTAATTTGCTGAAGTGCTGAGCAGTCACAACTGTTATTTAGGCCACTGGTAGTTGTGCTTTCACTATACAAAGTGCTATATAATGTTAATGTACTGAAATAATATCACACATCTCAAGTTGAACACCTAAAATTAGCAGATATTTTCTCTCTGGCTCAGTTAGTGGTCTGTAAAATAATGTCTTCTCTCCTCATAGGACTGCTGTGAAAATAAATTATTAGTGTATGTCAATTAGATCCTCTAGAAGCAAAGAGAAGCTACAAAAACCCATGGGGAAATTAATAGTTCTGTCTTTGTTGCAGACCCTGATTAGCATAGAGCAAATGAGCCATGGGATCAGGCAGTTCTGTTTTACAGTAGTGTGTAGAGTCCTGTAGAGAGCAGTACTCCATTTTGCTGGGTAATAGCTGCAACAATTTGCTTTGGAAAATCTTACTGTGGCAGTTCAAGAGATTACTGATTCTTTCTACTGTGCACCTCTGCCAGAGACTTTTGTTGTTACTGGAGGGAGAGTAGAAGCAAAATCATGCTGACCCCTTGGCCACTGTGGTGTATGGTATGGCATATTTATTTATACTGCTCTTCATTTCATCTTAACGTTACTGTCTGTAAGCCGTGGTTGCTGAGGAACTAGCAAGCACTTGATCCTGTTCATTTTATTGAGTATAAAGTAATAACCTTCAGGAGAAGTATGAAAAGGGAAGAGATGTGCAACCCTTAAATTGCCCCAGCAATAGTTGCCCCCTGGTTGACTTCATCAGCCAGAGCCTGAAGATACCCCTCCTCTAATAAATTCTATTGATTCTTTGTCTTAGAGCTTCTGGATAGCGGGAGATGTGAATTTATATATACATGTACGCTTCCTTTAGAAAGCTGCAAAACATCATTAAACTGTTGAGAGAAATCCTATTTGCCAGGCATTTACTTTACACAGCAGCTTTTTATCTCAAAGGAATTATGTTTATTCTAAGCTTGAGCAACTCATGGAACCAAAAGCAGAACAAAATTGTTGGCAAATTGCTAATGGGCAATGTGGAGGTTGTTATGCCTTTTTTTCTCTTCTTAATTGGAAACTGATAGCCACCTGTTTGAAATGGTCTCTTTGGAAACAAATGCTAATAAAGTCAGTGTAAGCTTGGTGGAACCAATTTCAGCAGCCCAACCTCTCTCTGAACTAAAGTTGAACTTAATTTAAAAGAGAAGGAAGCCAGCCTGCAGGAACTAGATAATAATGGTGATAATTTTATTTGCTAGAATTGACTTGAAGGCATTTATTCTCAGATTATAATTAAGATGCAAAGAAATTATTATTCCAGCTAGATTTAGTTCTGTGAAGAGCATAAGCTTACTGGTATCAAATACTGAAGAACCAAGACTGGCAGAATGAGGATTTGCTTTAGTACTGTGTCCTCATCATTATATCAAATGTCATAGACCGTGTCTGTGGGTAAAATAATAGTTAATTGTTGTCAGTAATGGAAGGATCCTCTCCCAAGAGGATGGAACAGGCTCTGTCCAGTGTCTCTTGTCCCGTGCTGTTGCATGTAACTGGCTCATAGGGTTTCTTTTGATAACTCAATTTTTCAGTTAACTAGATTTTTGGCTCATAATACTCTGTGGAAAGACTCTTGCAGTGCCTCGCTCCTAGATTATTAAAAGCACCACAAACTGGTTGTGCTGCATCTTGGCTCTGGCAAAGCTTGGATGCCAGCCCACGTACCTTTTTTGTAAGAAAACTTGGGAAATATGCAAAAAATTAAATCCATGGATACAATGCACACCTATTTAAAGAACAGCATTTGCATAAAAGTCATTGTTGAGTGTACTGTCAGGCTGGGAGAGCATTCCAGGTGAAGACCTACACAAATCCTATCTAGGCCTAGTTCTGCTCAGTAATTCCATTCACAGCTTGAATGATGGAATAGAAGATATGCTGCTGAAATTGTCAGATGACCCCAAATTGGGAGAACTTGCAATAAGATGATTATTTGGAGCAGAGGAGTGGAATTCAAAGTGGTCTTTATGAACTACTATAAAGAGCTCAAGATCAACAAGGTGAAATTTAATGAAAGCAAATGTAATGTGCAACACACAAAAAGCATGACCAAATTATAAATACAGAAGGGAAAGGATAAAACCAATAAAACTGCTGGGATTTGTTAGAGGATCATAGTCTGGACCCAACAGTGGCAAAAAAAAATATCTAATGTCATTCTGTTATATAATATATAATGTCCGCTTAATTATTGCCCTCATCAGCAACATAAGCAAAATGTTCTATTTCAGTGACTGAGAGCAAGCATAAGGCGGAAATGCTTGATTGAGAATTCACTCTTAACCTGGTGCTGGGAAGCTTGCTTCATAAGGAATTGCAAGGAAAACAAGTAAGAAGGAAAAAAAAAAATCTGCCATGTGAGGATGGCTGCTAACAGGAAATTTCAGAACAGGATGAGCTCTCTGCATGCAGACATAGGGTCAAGAAAACACTCTTGGCAGAAAAGGAAGGAGTCCTTGAGGTTATTAATCTAAAGCACATTTCTAGCTGAGGAAGGTAGGCCTGTCCATCTAAATTCTTGTCAAAGGAGGATAAAGCAGAGAGTATCGTCAGGCAGGGTGAAATGACAGTAACATCAAAATGACTAGATGGACAGATCTGGATAGATACATATATAAGTTCCCGTGTCCTGAATATGTGCAAACAAGAGTAAATCAGATAGGGTTTATGCTTGCCTCCTTGTTTTTTTTTTTTTTTTTTTTTGTGAGTGTAACACAAATTGCAGAATATGCTTCAGAATTTCAGGAAGTGCATCTTTGAGGAAAAAACATATGTCAGTGCTTATGTGTGGGATTTAAGGTAATGCTATCTGTTGTGTTTCTAAGCCATCACTTAATAACTTGGTGTTGGTGTTGAAAAATGTAATGTAAAACATAGTGGTGACAATAAATTACTGTTAAAAATTTTGCTTCTCCCTTCTTGTGGCAGGCACTATGATGCTGGAACTCCAGGAGAGGGTAACTGAACTGGAAAACTGGAAAGACGGCAAAGGCCTTATCATCTATGGCGCAGGAAACACCTTTTGCTCAGGATCCGATTTGAATGCTGTCAAAGCAATATGCAACTCCCAGGCAAGTAGTGATACAAATTAAGTTTTTGAAGAAAAATCAGAGATTTTTCTTCAAAATCAAAGAGATCCCTTTCAGGCAGATGTATTGCATTAGGCTTCTGCTGCAATTTTACATGCAAGTCACAGAATAGAGCTTTTAATGGTTCAAAAAATGCTGGCAGACCCTTTAAGCCATGGCTTGAGTGTTACTGTAATTGATTCATAATACTGAATTACTGCATTACATATTCTTTTTAGCCTTTTCTTTTAAAAATGTCATTTCAGTTTCTCAGAGCAGTATTTGGTGAATTTACACATCAAATAATCTGTGCTTCAGTAGTTTGAATTTTAAAAGCAGATACAAGTAATCCCTTCTCATATATTATACAGTCAAAACCAAATTTAAGCAGCATGGCTGCTATTACAGAAATTTTTCAAATTTGTCAAAACTGCTTGGACTTGCCAAAAACAGATGGATGGATGCAATTCTTGTGCTGTAGAGCTTTGACATTGATCTTCTAGTCCAGTCAGGTGAGCCATGTGTAACTATGAGTCTAAAGAGGTCAAGATTTGGCAGTTTTTCGCTCACACCAGCCTATCTTGACATCTTTCACATGTGCTGTTATTCTTTATGGGTTAATATGTGGTTCTTGGCAATGTGTGAAGTAGGACTTTGTCAGCTGCTTGGGAAGGAACTTTCCTGTGCTGCTCTTACATCCTGGTTTGCAGTTGAGGTAACTGGCAGCCTGGTACTTGTTTGTGTCCATTTCAAGTTTCAGGATTTTCCCACGCGAATTAATTTTAGTTGAATGTTCCAGTAAGAACATCAACTCAAAAACTGGTTAATCTGATATTTGTCTTTAGTGATGATTTGTTTCTGTTGAGTAAACTAAATAACGTAAAAACCACAGTGTCTTAAATATTTCTGGCCTGATTAAATCAATAGGATGATCAAGCTTTCAAAAGGTACAGGAGGCTTTGTTTCCTTTGTGGAACACCCTGAGAGGTATGCTTTTCTTAATATGGAGACACCGTGCTTTATAGATAGAATTGTTCATTGAGGAATTTTCATTTGGACACTTTATAAGCACTGGCCATTTTAGAAACAGAGATGTATCTATGATTTGGGATTTTTTTTTTTTTTAATCTGAAATTTTCAGCTTATTTTAGCATTATATCAACAGAAAAGGAGCTGAAACCAAGCACAGGCCAGTTCTTTTCTTATCTGCAGTCTAGACTGCAGTAATTCTCAGTGATTCTGCTGCAATCCTCTCTTGAACATTTAGTATTCTGTCTATATATTTAAACAAATTACTTGGAGCCATTGCAGTGGCAGAGAGGGCTCTTGTAAGGATTAGGGCCCATAATAGATATATAATGGGCAGAACGAAATGTCTAGGTATCAATTATACCTTTGTTGAAAATTATCTGGAAAGAATCTAAATCTCATGCTAGTGCTGAAATATGAGTCTTAAGAGTCACCAGAAATGATCCAAGAATAGTTAAACATTGTTGCTTTCGATTTCCTTGTGAGAGTTCAAACTATTTATCCAGAACTGAGAGTTGCTTTAGAATAGCCAAGTCCTAAACCCTGTTTGATGGGATTTAATAGTCTTTATCAAATAAAGCTTTAATAGAATAAGGAATAGCATTTGCTGTTCTCTAGTCTGGCAGAACTCTATTCTCTAACTCACTTCAGATGAGAGTTTTGTCTGGTTTCAGGTTAAAAGAGCATTAGGTTTTCTGTCCACAGGCATCCCTAAGACAAAAAAAAAAGGGAGTAGCTTCGTGCCTGAACTGTTGTGTTTTCCCTTTACATTTTTACAAGGCTGCTTTAGCCCATAGCTTTTATTAATTACAGAGGACACTTCTATTTTACTCAACTTGTTAGTTGAGGGGAGATTGTATTTTTCATAATCTACGATATAGTTTGCCTTTTCCTGTGGTGCAGGAAAGATGGAACAATGGCCAAGAATGCTGAAGGATTTTCATGCCCCCTAATGGCTCCTCCTCCTCTTCCTCTTTGTCCTATTTCTTCCCTGTTCTGTTGTTCATAATCCTGAAACAAACCCAGGTCCCCTGCCTGCTCATCTTTGGCGAGTGCTAAGTTTCCATGACCAAATCACAGAAGGCAAATTAATAGCGCAATTAAAAAAAAAAAATAATTTTTTTTTCCTCTGGCTTTGTAAGGCTGGTTCCCACGAGCAATAACCTCATTCTGGAATGAGACTTGAAGAGCTGAGAGGAAGGAGGCATGGAGGAGAATTTCACTTTCCTTGGTCCCCATCTAGAAGCCCTAGGACAGAGGTGCCTGAGCAGTAAGCCGTGGAGGGGGGACTTCTGAGCAGTTAGACGTGGTCTGTAAATATTGTTCTGTCTGTAGTGAAAGTGGACTCTAAGCTCTTGCAGCAAATAAGGCTAGGGGTACCGTTTTACCGTTTTATACTTCAGGAAGGTGACTTTCTTCTTCCCTGCCTCCACTACCCCCACTGCAATTTATTAATCCATTTCTTCTATATGTAGTGCATGCTGTATTGCACCTCACTTTCTGCTGGTTAATTTTCTTCTTACTCCAAGGACAGTAGTAGAGCTGAAAATGTGATTATTCCACTAGATTCCAGTAATCACCTCTATTATTCAGATAAAATACTCTGACTGGTAGCCTTATTTTTCTTATCAGGAAGGTTTGAAGGGTGTGTTGGCCAGGATATAAATAATTGTGGTTTTTTTTTCAGTGGGTTTTCTCTGCAGGCATTTTTTCCATGTGGTACACAGCAGTCTCTCTACCACCTGAGAATATGAAGACCTTTCTTTTTGTCTGCTCATTCATAACTGTGTTTCTCAAACTGGTCGGTTCTGGCATTAATCTTTAATTACCATTTTGGTATGAATTCAGACAACCAGTTTGAATGCAAGGACTCTGCTGTGATGAAGTAAAAAAATTACTTTCTCTGAAGAGGTTTTTTTTTGCAGCTTGATCCTGATGGCGGTATTATGGGAATTGTGCAAGTCCATGTCTGAGAACTGGTATCTTGTATGTTTGTGTGGGTTTTGAACTTTGCTTCCTGATTAGAAGTGCTGAGATGGCTATAATGAAGGATTTGATCTTTAATTTGGAATGGAAATGTTGCTACTGGTCTTAATGGATATAGGAGGTTGCTACAGTGATAAATAAAAGCCCCTTTGTAAAGCAAGGTGTGCTGAATTTTTCAAGCAGGCCTTTAATCTAATGGAGCTGAATTCACTCGTTCCTGTGTAGCAATTTTGGTGGCAGCTTGTATCTGCCAGAGATCTGTCCCTAAACACCACCATAAAGCTGGTTGGCGTTGGGCAGAGTAGGTCTTGAGAACACATGAATAAATGGACAATAAATCAACTGAAGTTGACCTACTATTATTTCAAGGTCCTATTCCTAGATGTACTGAAGACTTACTGCATTTCTTTTCTTTCTCTGAGGTATGAGTCAGAAGATTTTAATTAAGGCAGATTCTTTAACTGTAAACTGTGTTTTAGAAATTAGTAAAAGCCAATGAAGAGATGTTTGTTGTTCTTCCTACCATTTGGGGTTTTTTTAGGGTTTGTTTTTTTGTTTTTGTTTTTTTAAAGGCATGCTGAAATTCTTACCTTTTTTTTTTTACTTCTACAGTGTCCAAACATTTATTTTTTTTTAAGAATTCTGGATTAAATGGGACATGTGTAATTCAGTGTATGCAGTTCAGTATATATATGAACATGGTCATACTGGATCATGTAGCCCAGCCACTTGTCAAGTTCCTGGTCAATACAATATGCCTGATAAAGAATATAAGGACAGGGAAGGCAGATGGATAATGATTTTGCTTTAAAATATTCTCTTAGTCCCCAGCAATTTGTGATTTAAGACTTCTAGAGCTAGAGGTGTTACTTTGTATTTAATAAACTTTTGTCGATTTTTCTGTCAGGGGTTTATCTAGTTGTTCTTGAATTCCTGTAGTCTTTCAGAGGTTGCAGTGCCCAAATGCAAAGTGTTTCATAGTTTAACTACATGTTGCAAGAAAAAATATTTGTTTTGAACCTAACAGCAACTGATTTTGTTTGGAGCCCCTTAGTTCTTGTACTGGAAAAGAAAGGAACAATTGTTCCCTATTCACTATTGTTTGCAAGCTGATGTAAAACATAAAGGAAGAGAGAAATAACTGTATCTTGTCTAAACTTTATGGATTTGAAACAGTAAAAAGTATGCAGTGCTCTGTGGTCCCATACAGACTTTTAAAACTTGGCTTTATGGGTGTTTAACTGGGAGCAAGAAGAGAAAATTAAGAGGAGAGGATGTAAAATTTCACATCATAGAAATTCAGTATTGCAGTTACTTTAACAGTGGCTTAATTATAACTGGAATTCATATAAATTAATTGACTTGTGTGGGGGTTTTTTGGTTTTTTGTTTTGTTTTAACCTGATCTATATCAGGTGTTCTGTTTGTGCGTAGTGAAGTTGGGATGGAATTCAGGCAAGATTAACCAAAGAGAAAAAACTGAGCTAGAGTTAATGTAATGAATACTCCTGCTTACTACATTTGTGTGTTTAATTGCTTCACATTAGGATCACTTAACATTTTTTTTTATTTCCTATTCTTTGTAGGATGGGATGAATATGTGCATGTTTATGCAAAATACCTTAACCAGACTTATGAGGTAATATATTTTATTTATTCTTCATTATGAAGTAATTAAAAGGATTGGAATATGTTTTGGCTAAGATGCTTACAGTTAAATACGTAGTTTTAAGTATGCAATTTTGAATCCCAGACCTTATATTCACACATGTTAATCAGGTAGGTATTTTTGGATTTAAATTAGACCTTGACATTTTGCAACTATTAGACTTTCTAGGGACTGGAAAAAAAGAAAAAACCTTATAGCCTTATATGTGGAGGACCAAGAGATACCTAGAGTTAAGGAAATCGAGGCCTTCAAAGTTTCAGAAGCTGACTTCTGTAACTCAGTAGAAATTGGTAGCTCTTAAAAAACAAGCAGGGCCAGCTTATGCAGCCTACGCAGGTAACATTTATTTAATATATTTATTTAATCTTCCCACTTCATAAGGGAAATGTATTCAGTTCTACCATCTGGTACTTCTGAAAAACATTTTTTTCCTTTCCTTTAAACATAGCTTCCCTTAAGAAATGGCATTTCTATTAAACTCATGTGTGGTAGAGTCTGTCTTTTTTCTGCTCAGAGCACTTTGAAGAGAAATATTATTTGTTTTCAAATAATCTGTGTGAGAAAGTGTTATGAGTTTACAGTATTCTAAAACTGCCCAGGAGATTGAAGACTTAGTAGTAGTAGTACTACAAGGAATCCTCAGGATCAGAATTACAATCCATTAGTGTAAGTTGGTTTCCACATCATCAAAACTGATGGGGCAAAACAAAGAGGAGGAAGATGTATGAAGATTAAACCCTCACCTCAGGTGTCTTGACTTAGAGTACGTTAAAGCTGTGGTTCAGGAAGAGCACTGAACTGCTGTATGGGGACATCTGTTGTAGATGGGAGTAATCTCCCTCAGAGGGAGCTGACTGTGATCCTGGAGGAGATGCCTCAAATGGGTCAGTGTGGGTATAGGGGACTTGGACCTACATCTCTGGCTCTTTATAGACCATATGAATAATGAGGTTACCTCTTTCAGAGGGTTCACTTGTGCCATGTATTATATGAAGTGTGCTGCAGCTGGGAAGTGAACTTGGGCTGTAAGAAATTGTTGGTGCTTCTGTTAAAGTAGAAGTAAAACCAAACGTGTGGTCACGATTGGGAGGCTGACTTCTGAACGTGGTTTGAAACTGCTCAAAGAGTTAAATGTCTCTTGATAGTAAAAGATGAAACATCTGTATCAGAATGCAAAGTCTGGGACTAACCAGTTGTGTTAATTTCTTAGGGAACTTGGCTTATCCTAAGTCACTGTTAATTAGTATCCATTTCACAACACTAGTGGGGAAAGAGGTTCTCCATACATACTCTCTCTTCCCTCTGTCCTTTGAATTACCTTGAACATGATTAAATACCTCGAGCATGATTAAATATAACACCATCAAAAGTAACAGATTGTTGCTATCCTCAAAGGATGGTTTTGTCATCCAAAAAAAGTTTGATAGTGACAGAGATGGTAGCACTCTGAAGAAACTGCTGAAGGTGTCATGCTCAATCTCATTATTTTTAGATAACCCAGCCATGTAGTTCTTTGTGTCCCTTTCTACTGCTTTCTGTAGTGTACTGGCTCAGTGCAGGGTCATGTGTCACTGTCCTGTCTCTACTTGCAGATAGTCTTTCTGTGTATCATTTGTAGCATGTAGTTTTCATAACATAGTACATTGTCTTCTCTACTTTGATTTGGTATACTTGTCTTGTGGTTTCATATTGGGATTCCATATTAGTTATGGAATAGTCATTTTAGTATAAGTGGAATTGGTATTGTGCTACTTACCCACAAAGATGTAGTTATTTGAATGAATTGGAACAGTGTATTTTTCTGATCTTTTACTGTAGAGATGGTTTGCTTGAATCCTTTTATAAATTCTGAAAGACTAAAAGCATGAATTTTGGTTACAAAACTCTCTTGTGTAGATTGCCTTTGATCAGTGTTGCACTAGTCCAAGGCAAAGCTGTTGGAGGAGGAGCAGAACTTACCACGGCATGTGATTTCAGGTAAGATCAACAATTTAATTAACTGTCATGTTGGGTCAGTGATTTAATGACTGTACCTGTGGGAATCTTGAGGTACCACTTCTATCAGGAGTCAGGTCCCTGAATTACAAGGCATTAGGAACTAGGCTTTGTCAACCCTCTTTGGAGGAAAAAAGTTTGGGTTTCCTGTTAGTACAGAGGAAAGGTTATTTACTCTCAGGTTATACTGTTAGATTCACCGCCTAAAACAAGAGCAGTGAGGAGCTTTAGCAACCCTGTGTGTCATAGACCAAGTGAGTCCGACTTCTCACTCCTGAGTGAGATGTAGAACTGCAAAATTGCATATCCCCATATGTCTCTTTATGTGGCTGTTATAAGTAAAAATAAATAAATAAACCTCTCCATTAGCCTGATATTTCCTGTTCTGTGTTTATTATTTTTAATATAATTTTGTGCTATACAGTTTTGGAAACAAGAGTTTGAGGTACAGAGGAAAGCAAATGAGGTTCTGTCCGTCTTTTGGTTTTTTTGGGTTTTTTTTTCCATGCAGGTGCAGGGATTTGCCAGCATGAAACAACTAATAAAAAACAGGGCTTTAATTAAAGAGGCTGAACACAGAACAGGAACTGGAAGAAACTGAAATAATAAAATGTCACTTTATTTAAACAGTTGTTAATGTGCAAACAGCCTACAGATGTAACAGGATAAGCACTGCACGCAGCCTCTCTGAAAGTGAGGAGCTTTTAGTGAAGTCTTTGTCTAGGAAAAGAAAATGTGCTTTTAAGATGGCCTTGGTGCCTGAAGTGGGAAAGGAATTATCCATAACAAGCTGAAAGTACTTACATTCAATAGGAGTACTAAGCAAAATAAACTAGAGTATTACACTGCTGCTCCAGGTACCAGGAACAGGCTTTGGCTAGAGGAGATGGTATCTGCATTGTCTGAGCCACTCAGAAGCAATCCTCCTTTGCTTTGAAACTAGATGTGGACAGATATTTCGTCATGTCTACATAGCACCTGGTGAACTGGAACCCCAGCTCTGGCCTCTGGGTGCAGGCTGTGTTATAAATACCTGTAAAGATGCAGAGAGGTGCCGTGTTTGACAGCTGCAGCGCTGACAGGAGAATGCACCTGGGAGACTTAGTTGACCTTTCTGTATCTGTGAGTCCAGTGAGAGAAAGTGAATCCTGTTAAGCCTAAATAGAAGTTTAGCGAATGTGAACATAATGAAATGGAAATCTTTTGGCTTTCTAAAATACATACTCTCTACTTTTACTCCATCTATGTTGTTTGACATACTGTGTAATTATAGTCATTGTCAAATAGCTCTTATTTGCATGAATTGGGCAGCTGCAATTCCTCTGATGTGCTGCCATAATTTTCATAATAACTACAGCTGTTGATCCGTCTTCCATTAGTTTCTAACACACCCATCCAGTGCAGCTAAAGAATAGCAATTCAGGAGCAGCAAATGGGACTTAATTAATAACAACAACAAGATAGAGAAACATACTCTGTGTTGCTATTACTCCTGAATTTGAGAATATTAATACTGGGGGGACAAAATACAAGTTTTTTGAGGACTTTGTGTAGATATTAGTGGAACAGGTATTCTTTCCCGAGTCACTAGATGACAAAAGATGAACTTGAGAACAGAGGTTTGTTTTCATCCTTGAATAAAATGTTTGGACATTTTATTTTATTTTTTAAGAACAGAATGAGTGAGTTGTGGCTACTTTTAATTCTAAATTTTCAAATCCACTTCTGGTTTTCACAGTTAATATGTAAACTAACAAAGTGCTGAAATATTTTCTTATTTTTATGTCTGCCAGATTGTACTCCATTAACTATACTGATATTGTTGAAGTGATTCACTTGAACCAAAACGGCTTACGCACCTTCTCTGAAATGTGCCCTGGCAGTATGATGCACATCTCTACTGAAGTAGAGGTGTGGACAAATCCAATTTTAAAATAGCTGAGGTGGTGTAAGATATTACTGATGTATACTTCCAGTGGCAGTTCTTGAGGCTAATTGTCTCTTAATCTGTTTTAAGACAGCTCATATAAAATTGGATTAGGGAGGGCTTACATGAACTCTGGCACATTTATTGCTGACATAAGGGCAGTGGTGAAAAGTGAAAGCATCTTAGGTAACTCCACCTTTGATTTGGAGGAAGGTGTCTTCTCAAAACATCTTCTTTGATCTGAACTGCTTTATGGATTGTTGCAGTATGCCTCCATAAGAAGCAACATCTTTATAAAGATCATAAACGTGTGATTTAAAAAAAAAAAAAAAATCATTGTCCAGACAAGTGCAAGATAATTAAAATCCTTTCAGACTTTTTCTGATAGGAAAATTGGGAAGATAAGCTTTCTGACACTGTAATTATTTATCTCAATTATTTCTGTAAAACTGGATAATGTAAAACCATACATGTATGAAACTTGTTTGGGCAGCTGAGCTTTTTAGTACAGTTTCAAGAAACATAGACTTTTTTCAGTGTGCCACAGCTGACTGTTCTCTCTGAGGCTGCGAATCACAGAATCACAGAATATTAGGGATTGGAAGGGACCTCGAAAGATCATCTAGTCCAATCCCCCTGCCGGAGCAGGAACACCTAGATGAGATCACACAGGAAGGCATCCAGGCGGGTCTTGAATGTCTCCAGAGAAGGAGACTCCACAACCTCCCTGGGCAGCCTGTTCCAGTGCTCTGTCACCCTCACAGTAAAGAAGTTCTTTCTCAAATTTAAGCGGAACCTCCTGTGTTCCAGCTTACACCCATTGCCCCTTGTCCTATCATCGGTCGTTACTGTGAAGAGCCTGGCTCCATCCTCCTCACACTCACCCTTCAGATATTTATAAACATTAATCAGGTCCCCCCTCAGTCTCCTCTTCTCCAAGCTAAAGAGGCCCAGCTCCCTCAGCCTTTCCTTATAAGGGAGATGCTCCACTCCCTTAATCATCTTGGTGGCTCTTCGCTGGACTCTCTCAAGCAGTTCCCTGTCCTTCTTGAACTGTGGGGCCCAGAACTGGACACAATATTCTAGATGTGCGAAGATGGCTCGTGGGTTCTGCTGCCAAATGCCAGTGTATTTTGCAGTTCTGCATAACACTGCAACTTTTTCAGTGAAGTGCACAAAGTGACTGTGATATTGGATTCAGTGATGCAGTTTTACAAAAAAATCAAAATGAAGTGCCAGTTCTGAGTTCACTATATGCAGAGACTTGTGCAAGTGTTTCTTGTACTTGCACAATGCGTGAAGTTAAGGAGAACTGTTTTGGCAGGGTTGGTTAAGGAATTTGGACAAGAGTTATAGTGGGTTGTTGGGCAATAAACTAACAATTAGATATGGGGCAGAGACAGTTTGGTGATGAATCTGTTTGTGCAGTTATCATGAGCACAGTAATCCCTGAGCACAGTAGCTGCACTGTCAACCAATAGCCGGAAAAACTAACTGAATTCTGAGCTATCACCTTCTATTTCACATCGGGGCCTTTGAGAAATCTTGTTGGGGTGATGTCTCTATAGGTCTTTTAGCACATCTAGAACTTTGAAAATTTGGTCCTACATCACTTGACAAATGGATTTCTATTATACCTTGGTGCTTCTGAAAAATACAGTTTCTTGCCCTCTAACCCCTTTTCCCTTTCCAATGCTACTGTGGTTAAAATAAAGGTGTGCCACTGCCATGTGAATCCCATTTAAATTGTGGTGTCTCCAGGCAGAGAATGGGAGTGTAAAGATGTAAAGCTACCCATTTCTCTTACCATTGACCTCAAAATGCACTCATAGGCAGAGTATTCTCCTTTTCTTTCTGAGAAAATAAATTATGTATAATTTCTTCAGCTGTCATTGATGTTGCACAAATTGCAAAGGGCTGGTGTCATTGTTCTTCTTAGAGCTGCGCAGTATCCTACTTTGTAAAAAGCACCATTGATTTAAAGAGGTATTTCCTTTCTGAGCAGACTTCTCTCTTGTATCTCTAGGAATGGCAGAATCAAACTTTTAATGAGGGAAGAAGCTTATACTAATAATACTGCATTGATATCAAATTGTCCTTGCTGCCTTTTGTGAAATGGGTAGGCATGCTTAGTATTACATTTTGAGGTGTTGGGCATGTTCCATAAGATGCCTAATAAGACATACAGTGAAATGCACTGTTATTGAATGGCTTTTGTTGTATGTGTTCCTGTGGTGACTTGTGTTTATTTACTTTTAGAAGCGTGGTTTTAGTGCAATATATTTCTATGAAATGAAGGGAGCAGAAGATAATATAACCAGTACGTAGATGTAGGCCCACTATGGCTGACTTTTCAGTTGATACTCCTTTAAAAGAAGTGGGAGAGGAAGGCTGTAGAGACATTAGTATTCTACAGTAAGCTTTTCCAAGAATAGATTTCAGAATGTTGGAGCAGAGCACACTAGTTTCTTTGGAAATATTTCACTGTATGCAAGGATTTTGGCTTTCAGTTTTACCAGGAGGAGCTTTTAGGTACACAAGATGCTGCTGTTTGAAATAAGGGTGCCTCAGTCAGTACCTAGTAGCTCTTTTCACTGAGCAGAGCATATATGACTGTACAGGATGGGCTTCACATATTCATGAGTTCTTGCAAATCCAGGCTGACAAAGCACTTTTCATTAGATGTGACTCCATAACGTTGCTGCACATCATCAGGACAAGAATCAGTAGCCAAATCTGAGAGTGGGTTATCACAGCATCAGATGCTTGCTATGTGCCATAAATACTTTTTTTAAATTATGTAAAATTTTCCTCTCTAATATCTATGTGCGTGAGTGTATATATATATATAAATATAAAATGTAAAACCTCCTTGAAATCAGTTGGCAATTTTAGAATTCCATTGCAGTCATGCATCACTTCACATTTTTAGAGCCCTGGGAGGTTTGTTAGTAGAATTTTCTGGTGAATTTTCAGAGAGATGGATTATTGTTTTAGAAGTTTCACGTTGCCTGCCTTTAAGAAGGCTGTTCTTATTTTTGACCTGGCACACTTGACATCTGGTTAAGTAATCACAGCACTGCTAGAAATGGACTCGAGAGCTTGTATTTTAGAGCTTGTATTTATGGACTGGTATTGTTTTTTTCTTTATTACCAGTTTTCCTTTGGATTTGAATTTCATGTGTTTACAATCTTCCAGGCAGAGGATGTTTTACATAGTCTACAATTCAAATTTACCACTGTTTGATTTTAGCGCAGATGTAAAGAACAGCCACACAGCATGAATTTGAGTTGATGTTTTCTTTCTGAGGTTACCTTTTTGTAGGGTTTTAATTCATTCCAAGGTTTGGGGTTGGTTTGGTTGGTTGGTTTTTGTTTTGTTTTGTTTTCTTCTTTGGGAGGCCAAACCAGCTTATCCTGGGTGAATGAGATTTTTGTTACCAGCATGTGTCTACATTTTTAGACCGCTTCTACCATGCAGTCTTACATCCTTTCTGTTGAACAATCCTGGCTGCAGCTGATTCTGTGCTGCACAGTAATAATAAAAAGAGATAGCTCAGATAATAGAAAAATTGGTTAAGACAGATTTTAGGGAATGCAGATCTGGATTTATGCTGGGCTGTCAGTACACTGTAGGGAAGCACTCAAGGTTCAAGGAGAATTAGTTTAGGAAGGGTACAAATGCACTGAAATTGTTCATTATGCTTGCATCTGTGAAGTGACTAATCCCCAGTTTAGATAAACTGAATGCAGGTATTTGAGTTTGATGCTCCATTGTTGATCTTCACTACTAAAATAATATTTTAAAAAAATATATATAATCACATAGCTCCACAAGTTGGTTAATTTGAAGTCTGAGAAGCACTTATGTATTCCAGGCTGCTGATTCTGAGGTGGGATTATGTTTAGTTGTGGCATCACAGGACGGACAGACTGCCTGAGCATCTCACCTTGATGTAGGAGGAGGATGTCCCTGCTGCCCATTCCCAGCTCACTGCTTACCCCTGGTTGTCAGGCACCATTGAAGATGCCTGTATGAGTCAATTGTCTCACTAAAAAGCAACAGAAAGCCTAGATACTTCCCGTTCTTACAGTTAATTAGTGGTTGGAAAGGGGTATAGTATTGGCTAGAGACAATGTAAAGGAGAAGGTGATAAAGAACAGTAGGGGATGGTAATACAGTCTTCTCCTTCTGGCTCTAGGGAGCTGTTAGATAGCATCAGTTTCCCCTGAAGCCACAGCTTTCAACTGCCTAACTTTGCACTGAATCAGGTTCTAGAGCACATCTTCCAGAGTCCCTGTTACCTGTCTCTGTTTCGCAGTCCTGTCACGTGCTATTGAAGGACTATGAATAGAAGAACTCTTCTTCTCTTTATCACTGCAAGTAGCAATATAGTTAACATTGTAGATATCTGAAGGGTAGTCATCCACATCAGAGTTACTGTTCATTGAAATGTTCCCCAGATTACTCAATTTGTGTAAGCAGGCATTTCTTTGTGGATCTCAGCCTACTTTCATTGTAAGCATTGCCCACCCAATTGCAGCTTCCAGTCTTCCCCTTCACCCCCCATTTCTTTTTTTCCCCTCTAATCCAAAGCAACCCAATGTCTTAGTGAAGATTTGCAGCCCTGCAGGCTGGACCTCTGTTCCTGTTGCTTCCAAACTTACCCAAAATTGTGTGAAACAAGACTGCAGACTGTTTGAACCTTTAAATCTTGGTGACTTCAGCTTCTTACTTCCTCCTGGATTCTGTAGTGAGTAGGAAATGAATTGCTTACTGTGACTGCTACTGTAACTCAGCAGTTACAGTAAGAATAAATCAAATTATAAATTCTTATGTTAAATAAATTTCTATTGTGCTTAAACTGTTGTATATGTAAGAACTTCTGCTGTATCCATGGTCTGTTACTAGGTGTTATCCTCGGGTTCTGTTTTGTGTGCTGGTGTGTTCATATTCATAAACAAAAAGCAAATATACAGACTGAGGAAAAACCAATTTCAATTATTGTGGATTTATATGTGTGTAAGAGAGAAAGACTGTAAATAAAAGAGATACCAGGGGGAATTATACTTCTGGTGATAAGAGAATTGCTTACACTTTTAGATATATTTGTGGAGGATCTGTTATAGTTTGCTGAAAATTTGCCTATTTCTTGTCCAGCTAGTCTGAACATACCATCAGTTAGTGATCTGAAGCTGGCTTTAATTCCCCATCAGTATAACTAATGAGCTATATTAAAAAGTAAAGAGGTGAAGAAGCCAAGTTACTGTTTTAATGTAGAATTTTAATGTTAAATGTTCTATTCCATTTATGCCTTTTTTTGAGCTATGACATGTGCTTCCCCCACTCCCCCCAAAAAAAAGAAAAAGCTATCATATCTGGAAAACTTAAAACTTAGGTCACAGCCACTGTGATAATTTAAAAAAACCCCTACAACCCTCAGCATTTTTTGTATGAGATTATTAACCTGATGTCCTGACCAAATGGCAACGTTTCATTATAATTTAATCACCAGTGATTTCAAGTAAGTGTGTGATCTCTCTTAGCTTTAGTCAGAAACTGTTGTGTAGGATGTGCATATGCAGCATCAGTAGCACTGCACGCAGAGACAGCAGAATTTCCAAGTGTCTTGTTACTTTCGGTCTTGCAAAGGGTTGTTAGTGTGATGTTACAACATGTTTGAAATCCTTTAGTGCAGTGGGTTGCAGAAATGTGATATATCAAATCCATCATAAAGTGTGAGAGCAACTTGAACCTTGCATCTTTTAGGGATGATGTCAAGGAATGCTTTTCCTTTCCAGTTGGCTGAGTTCAGGCGGATGAGGCGATCTTTGCCTTTTTGACATTTTAGATGTCAAGCTCTGAGCCAGAGTGTTGGGAAGCTCCCCCTCCCCTTTCTGTATCAGCAGCAGAGATGAGAAAAGAATATGACTGAAATGTTCCTGCATTAGGAGACTCTTGAATTTGGTCCAGGATAATTTTGTTCTGTTTTCTTTGGTCTTGATAAACATATATGATGGAAATAAAGATGTGGGGAACTGAGGTAATAAACATGAATGTAAATGCTATGTGAAAGTGTGCACATAATTTTAAAAATACAATATTTTCAATTTGAAAACAAGCTCCAGTGTGCTGTTTTGATTTCTAGAGGAGCATTGGCATTCAGATTTTACTAAAAATTTCAATTATCAAACACCTTTACCTCTGAGTGGTCTTTTTTTATCAAAGAATCTGGTAAAATATTACAGGATTTTATGGAAATTTTTGCTTTAGTCTAAAAGGCATGTCTGTTGAAAATGCTTGCTTGAATGAAATCCAGATAGCTGTAGTTCCTTTTTTGGAAGGAAAGACTCATGTAACATTTTAGATTTACAGCATGAGTAATTTTTATGTGAGCATTATTTTGGCATTCACTCACTTGTGTATTTAGGCTTTGGCAGCCTGTAAAGAACATCCAAAACCTGCTTCATGGGTAAGACCCGAGTGCTATGTCAAGATGAGAACTACTCTGAAAATAATTGTATGGTAACAGAGGTTGCAGTGTGCCTGTGCCTGGGACCCACTGACACTAGGGTAATAGAAATAAAGTGATAGGTGGGAAGTAGAAGAGGAGGAGAGCGTTAGTAAGACATTGTTTGTTAGCAGTGGAGGAGAAATGGAGTGGTACCCTGTGGATCGCTGCTGTACACCTGCAGGTAGAAAGGAGCATCCAGGTGCTACATTTTGAGCGATGGAGCTTTAGTCCCACTTTATGGCTCTGGTGATCTGTGCCATTTCAGAATTTATACTGCACACCTCAGGGGAATTATAGCCCTCCTGCTGTAACTATATGTTAGATTCTCTCTTCTTTGTGCTTGTAAAATGTAGTATGAGCCATGTGTGCTTTCATAAGCCTTTGTAAAGCCACACTGCTCCTTCTCCACATGTACATGTGAGGTATGGTCAAGCAGATCCAAGGCAGCACCCATGGACAGGGGAGTTGTTATTGCTAACTGTGTAATTGTAAAAAGTCACTGTTTTCTCCACTTGGGAAGAAAGGCCTTTTAATTTACTCATTCTGCTGTCTTCTGGGTCTCCTAGGCTCAGGCACGAGGTGGGGATGAGGGAACAGTGTGCAGCTCACACAGCTTTTGCATCACATCGCAGCCTGATGCGTGCATGCAGCGTGCACTGCATTGCATGCTGATGGTGGGGGGCTGCACGAGCTCCCTGGCCACCCCTCTCTCCATCTCTGCAGCCCCCCTGCATGGTGCTGCCCACCTCCCGGCACTCACAGCCCATTGTGGTGGGTGAGTACCCCAGGCTGCAAAAACCCTCTGTGAGCATCATGTGTGGACCTCAAGAAGTATCAGCCTGGGAAATGGCTTTGCAGTTTGGCCCAATAATTTTCTTTCCTGTCAGTTTATTTAAAAACAACTGGGGAAAAAAGAAAAAAAAGGCTCACGTTACTTCCTTTAATACTGCTTGTAGAGTTTTAATCTGTCATGCTTTTTTGGGCCCCCACTTCTCGCCCTGTGATCTGTCGTCTATTTCAATTTTTTGTTCCTGCTACAGAAAAAGTCATTCTGTAATTTCCAATATTCTGCTGCATTTATCCCTTTTAGATGAAATGTAGCTTTTTATAGCATGCTTTTCTCTCTTTGGCTTCTGCGAAGCCACAGGCGAGAAAGTGTCAGCCTGAGGTAAGGAATTAGTCTTAAAACCTTTAATCCAGGTCTGCTGGGTGAACTTCCATCTGTAGCTGACTTCTGTGATATTCAGATTTGGAATGAGATTGGAAGAGCTGTCGCTGTGGATGGCAGCCAGTGTGACAGGGAGCATCACCTGCAGGAGACTTTTGAGGGGCCCTACCAACCTTGGCTTGTTTGAGGCTGTCCTGCTTCCCTTGCAGGGTATTAGTGACCACTTCTTTCCCTGTGTTTCATAGAACCATAGAATGGTTTGGGTTGGAAGGGACCTTAAAGATCATCCAGTTCCAACCCCCCTGCAATGAGCAGGGACACCTTCCACTAGACCAGGTTGCTCAAAGCCTCATCCAGCCTGGCCTTGAACACTTCCAGGGAGGGGGGCATCCACAACTTCCTTGGGCAACCTGTTCCAGTGTCTCATCATCCTCACAGGAAATAATTTCTTCCTAGTATCTAATCTAAACCTGCCCTCTTCCAGTTTGAAGCCATTGCCCCTTGTTCTATCACTACCTACCTTTGTAAAAAATCTCTCTCCAGCTTTCTTGTAGGCCCTTACATAATCCCTCTCTGAAATTAACAGTCCTTCTGTCCCTCTTTTAGCCATTCTCCTTTGATCACAGAAGTTCTTAAGAAATAAAGCTTTTTTCCATCTCTCTAGTCATTCTTATGCAGTCATGTCTACACCAGTTTCAGTCTGGGTCTTGCTGGATCACAGGGAGCGTTCTCTGCTGCTCTACCATGCTACTTTTTGCTGCTGATAGGCCTTTTCTTAACAGCCCAGACTTTGTTATTGATGAGATGCTGGTTTTTGGGGCATGCAGATTTCTGTATCTGCCTATTATAATTTAACTCCTCTTATAAAAAAGATCTTTTTCTAGCAATAATGTTCTTCCTGAAGTGGCTTCCTCTGAAATTGGTAATCTTGCAACCTGTTGCTGGTGACTCTGTTCCTTTTGGAGGCTCATCTTAATTGAATGTCCGAATGTTTGGGCAATAAGTAGTCAAGTTATCCACACCTTAAGCTCCTCTTTATTCTAGGAGACCATATTCCTTCTAAAATGGCTCATGTCTATTTAGCAGTTTCTGCTCTAATGTTCCCGTATTCCATCTCTGCCTCCAACTCTTCTCTTGTTACTCCATCTTTCCTTTTTTTGATCTAGGACTCCACTTTTCAGAATTTTATCATAAACCAAATGTTTTGTCTTTAGATGAAAATATGACTTTATCAGTCTTTCTTCTGCATTTCATTTGACTCCTGGTGATGTGAGAAAGCATCATAGAGTCAAGTTATAAATGGTTATTTTAAAACTTCCTTTGAAGAGTGCATCTCGTATTGTTTAGGTCCATCTGCGCCCCTCTGGGAAGTGGCCTGGGGTTTCCCAGCCAACCTGGAGGAACATGAGCAGGGACACCTTCCACTAGACCAGATTTCTCAAAGCCTCATCCATCCTTGCTCAAGAAAATACATCTGTAATTAGGGTCTATTTTTGTATCAGATTTTGACCCCGATTCTGAGGGCTTCGTAAAATGCATTGGAAAATCTGACCGGAAGGCAGCAAAGAAAGGTGGTAAAGGCAACATGTGCGAGGGAGATGCGAGATATTTTCTCCTAAGCTACATTATTTAAACCTTGGTTCTTAGCTTTTGTTGTGAGTGGGGGGAAAATGGATGCACTAAGAGTATTACAAAATAATTCAGTAGCTATAAATAAATTACCCTGTAATCTGTAAGGCAGTTTGAAAAGAGCTGTGAGAAAAGTGAGCTCTTGTGTTGGTGAGATTTCTTAGGCTGGCATCAAGCCTACTCCTTTGACACAGAGTTTTCGAGCGTGCCTAGAACACTCTGTACTTGGGAGGTTCAGTAGGTTTTTTTTAGTTTTGGTTCTTGGGTATCATTTTAGCTTATTTAAACCTCAAGTAAAGAAGGTTTATTGTTTTGTTTCATTTTAGTCACTGAAAGGATTAGAGAGGGCTGACTTTCTCATGGGCTTATTAAATGGTAGCTGGACCTACTTCCTTCCATTGCATTCCTGTAAGCTCATAAACAGGAGAGATCACTAATGGGCACAGTCTTCTCTTACCCTACTGAAACTTGGGATTGCAGAGCCGCTTTGTGCAATTGAGTCTACGATACGCACAAGAGACATAGTTTCCCCAAACTCTCTTAAACCATTTTGTCTTCATTTTGATATTATTTTAGGCGTCTGTCAAGTGAATATTTGTGACTAAAGGAATTTCAGAAAGAGCAAAGATTTAGGGGGTTGTTTTTATGATGCAAGTCTGCATGGACTATCATCAAAAGCATGGAGGACAAATTCTTAGTTTATTGGTTTTACAGTGTTTAAATTTGGAAGTCTCACTTCAAGTTGCCAGAGCTCTGAAGCAGCAATTGCTGAATCTTTCTCTGCATAGGGCAGAAACATGAGGAGCTCTCAAAGACAGAGAAGATGCAGGAGAGGAGCGGGGCAGAATCAATACTAGCAAGCTGTGGTGGCAAAGTGCAGAGCAGTCATGGCTGGCTGATATTCACTGCATTGTTATAGTTTGAAAATCTGCTAAATATAATTAGCAAGGAGTTATTTATTAAATGTATAATTGAGGCTTTTTGATCCTTTAAAGCCTATCCAGTTAATCAAGTGAGATTGAAAGATAAGTGAAATTATGATTAACTCTTCTCAGAATGAACCCACTTGTTAATATTTTCAGAGAATTAGGGGGCTTTTTTGGTGATAGAGGGTGTAGTAAGCTAAATTTCAGAAAAATCTTTAGCTGTTTTGTCTAGCTAATACCTTTGCAGAGTACCTAGGTAATTATTTGATGGTGCAGTGATAAAGAGACTGACGAGACTGCACTCAATAGGCAGAGATGGATTAATTAGTCCCAGCTTGCTTTTTGGAGGAGACTGTCTTGCTCTTGAGAGTCTAATTCTAACAGCATCTGTCACGAAAATTGAAGTAAGGACTGGAAACTGCTCATCAGCAGTCTTGCTGACTAGCTAAATTATTTTAGTGTAGTACTGCATATTTCTTCTGCAGAATATTCTTCCCACAGTACCTTGCTGCTTCAGAATTTTATTTTTTTTTTCAAAAATAACTGGTTAATGCAGTTGTTTTAAGGTGAGTTTCTGCAATAACTATGAGAGACTTGTGTGTTGGAATATTGAACAAGGCTAGAACTAGGTTTTTTTAATTAAAAATAGAACCCTATACGCTCTGCAATTAAATACTGATGAAAGTATTCCTAGCCTTTCCAGTAAGATTTATGGTCCTAAGAATATTTTGAGAGACTAAATACTTACACAAGACAATTTGTTACTATTAGAACACAGTGTTGTCTTGTAATTAACTATCAGTATGTAGGTTTCCAGGTTAGGTCTCCCTGGGTATGAACTGCAGCGTTAACTTTAGTCAGTATTCTTAATTTCAGGCTTTCTGTGGCTTTGTGAGGATGTCAAGGCAGTGGTTTGTGTTCAGGTCTTGTTTTCAAGGCTATATTCAGAAACTACTTTTGTTCTCCAGCAAATTGCCAAGGAGCATTCATATATGAGGCCTCAGGAACTTGTATCTTAGTGCTAAGGAAGTTCTGTAGTTTCTTACACGTGTATTAACATCTGTCCGTGCGTGGTGGAGAGGATAGGTTTTAGATATATTAAATGGGAAGGTACATGATCTCTGGTGTATCTTTCTGACTCTTACAATTTGGAACACAGATATCAGATTGAGCACTAGGTACATGTTAGAACTTGCAGGGCCAACTGCCATGCTAAAGAAAATGGGGCGAAGGCAGCTAGCCTGGAGGTTTCCAGACCACAGCATGTGCTACATGAATCGTTTAAGGTAGTGTGCAGTTGCAGCAGTGCTTGACTACTTGTGCAGTGGTCCTTGCCCAAGCTTCAGGCTAACAGCACCTGGAGTTCAAATTAATTGCTCCTTACATCTTGCAGGGCTGCCACTTGCTGGGGCCAGACCCCTTGGCATCCCTGTCTGAGCCAAAGAACTGAAGTTCCAGAGTTGGCTAGCTGCATTTGCAGCAAAGGAGCTGGAGGCATCAGAGGAAACCACCAAGACTTGGGTTTTTTGGGCAAGGCAAGTGCCCCCAGCAAGTGCATCACCCACTGAGTATAGGTTTGCTCAGCCCTTTTGTGATGTAGGAAGAGCTTTATCCTGCTGTTGGTTGAAGACCCTTTCACATGCTTGCATCTCCTCAGGCACAGATGGACCTTGATTTTCACATGCCATGATGGAGATCCCAGCTATTCAGATCCTATAGTTGTACTGAACTCTAGGTGCCTATGGCAATGCTTTTGCCTCCATTGAAAGATTCAAGGTGACTTCTCTCTTTTATAGAAATGCCTTCACATCCAACTACTCGCTTCTACCTCATCTGAACAGTTGTGTTTCAGCCATGCACTTTAAAGCTTTTCTTTTTTTTTTTTTCTTTTTTTTTTTTTGCCTGCAAAGCCAGAGATATAGTATGCTGCCTAGAAGATATTATCTGATTTGTGTGGTGCACTGGACCAACCTGAAGTAAAGGACTTAAGTTTAATCACAAATCAGAGCTTTTGTTGTACAGATAATGGAACAGGTAGCTTAGTTCTTATTCTGATGCTATAAATTCAACAATCACAACTCTCCCTTGCTTTATTTGAACTTAATGTAACAACCTGGTTGACTAAAAATATCCTGTCTGTTGCATGTGTTCAGCAGGGCTTTTTTTTTGTGTGTGTGTTTTGTATGCATCAGCAAGAGAAGAAGGGCAATCAAGTTACAGATGTTACCTTGTTCAACTCTCTGTCTGCTGCCCAAGTCACAGTCACTTGCTGCAAGAACCCAGCAGGAATACTGGGATCTCCTGTGCTTCTTGGGATGCTAAAGAAGTGTAAGTGAAGATAGGGTGAGACTGAGATGCAACATGCAGGTGAAGTCATGAGTCAGGGACTATATTTTTGAGTACTGAGAAGGTAAAGTAGGAGAATAGAGAAGAAGTGGATAAGGGACTTTGGCTTTCTTGCTCACTTCAGGTCCAGCATTCATCTGAGAGCTGCTGCTGTGGTGGATAGTCCTGGTAGCATTCACCAAGCAAAGTTACAAAATCCTGAACTAGCTTACACCTGACCTTTTGTCACTTACAAGCAAGGTCATCAAATTTTCAGGCCCACCTGGCAAAACAAGTTCCATTTACATGATAAATGCCATCCAGAGATAATGTCATACCTGACCTCGAACAAATGCTTGAACTTGCACTCCCCAGCAGTGCGTACTTGAAAAAGCTGGTTTTGCCACATATCAGTGTAGCATGGCTGTTGCCTAATTTAACAAGAGATAATTAAGCTGATGCTGTATTAATTGAGTGTATTAGAAACATAACTGTTGGGGAAAGTGTATAAGGGGATTGTACATCAATTTTGTTCTTCTCTTGTTTACTCACTAAAACAAGTGTTTAGCCCTTGATAACCTTCTTTCTGTTACCATTTTCATGGTGGTTTTCTTTTTTCTTTAATGCCTGTCTCTGCCTGTATTTAAAATAGTTGCTGGGCCACTGCTTTTCATGTGTCTGGATATCTTGTGTCTATATTTTGCAAAAATGTCTAGTTCTATTTGAAGATTTCTAATTATTTCTGTTTCTATATCTCTTGCTTTACAGCATGTTAGAATTATGGATGTGTTTTAATTGTATCCCAAGGCCTTTGACTCTGTTTTTGAAGAATTTTCCACTCTGTGTTGGTTCAGTCTCCTCATAGATAGATGTTACTAAACTTTGTAGAAGAAGGTAGCATGTTTGGGTCATAGCTTCCTGTGACCCAAAGGCATAAGCTTTGCTTATTATTTATGTTGACTGGTGGTTTGCGAGCAGGAGGCCAAACCCTTTGTGAGGGAGACAGAAGTAATGTCCTGCAGTTCTGGCTGTTCTCTCTCAGTATAACCATGGCTGAGAACCAGGTGCTGCAGTGCTGCGTGGTGCCGGCTGCCGCCCTCCATGGTGTGCCAGTCTCACGCCGACTAAAAGGAGGAGATTGGAAGTCCAGAGCTGTGTCCTTATATGACACTGGGAGTCAAACAGGGATGGGAACAAAATCCAGGTTGCTGGCAACGTTTAATGTTTTAAGCATCCTTTCTTCCATCATGGGTTTCAGAAGGATAATGGTAGGAGCTTTTAAAATGCACAAAAGAGAGGATGGTATTTGTCCCTCCCTAGTAAACTTCATTAGTGCCTTTGCCTTGTTAGAATGCTGAATATAATGCAAGCCCCGAAGACCAGGGAATGATGGGGGCCAGCATAGATCTTAATTCTGCCCAAGGAACTGATTATGCCTGTTGGAACAGTTCAATAACATGAGTACTATAAAAAGCAGGTATGAAAAACCGAGAAAATAGATTTTTGTTTGCATCTTCATCTTTCATTGTCTATGCTCCAGCTTCAAGTTGGTGGGAAATACGTTAGCAAAGCCAAGCATAGCTGTTAGCACACAGCAAGCGCTGCCTTTGAGGAAGCGAGGGTACCTGTTTAAGGATGGGATTGGTTAGGTTGCACTGCTAAGGGCAAACAAGGTTTGCTTCTCAAGTGCATTGCTGGTGATGCGATGTGATGCGATGTGAACAGTTGGTAGTTTGTGGGCACAATGAGATGTCATGGAGCGAAGGAATCATCTGATCAAAGGTGGAGGGTTTGTAACATTTAGGGCATCTGAGAACATTTCAAAATGTACAGCAGGAACATTTGCTGTAGCTCTTGTTTGCTTTAGATGACTAATGCAAAATTGGATGTGGACCATGGTGGCTGTGCTTTCTTCTTAGGGGTGTTGTAGTAAGATGGAAATATAATGTTCTTAAAGAAGATTTCAGCTGCACTTTGGTGCTTATGTTGCCTTAACTTCTTATTTCCAATTTAAGTTGTGAGGATTTTGCTACCCTTCACATTTCTGAAGGATATTTCTCTGCTTGTAAGGTCTTCAGTTGCTTTGTATGTTAATTAAATTTATTAAATATTTTTGCAGTATTGTGATGCAACAGATTTTCTTCTTTTTTTAGGGCAGGAAAGGCATGTGTCTAGGAACCTACTGGTATGACCTTCCTCTGGGATACAGGAGACCCAGATTTTAATTCCCTTGATCTGGAAGACACAAACAGGCATACTAAGTCAAATCAGGGTTCATTTTGTGCTCATCTACTATTCTGTCTCAGGCAGGGCCAGTACTAGTTGAGGAATGTGTAAACAGCTGAGGAATAGAACAGTACTTTGGTCTTTTCAGCTTTTTGCTGGCTGCTTCTTTATGTTTAGTAATGCTTGATGTGCTTTTCTTACATAAATTTATCTAATGGGAGATCAGATCTGTCATGTCTTAGAAGGTAGACTCAATTCCTTTCATAAAATAAAAAGGGAAATATTTATGTGAGGCTGAAGCTGGTGATGTTCAGAGGCTGATCCCAGGCTAGCTTGGCAGCGGCATATGCTTCTTCAAATCTGAGCTCAGGTCTCCACTGCTTCCTTGGGCATGGGGACTGGAAGTGAATGGTGTACCTAAGAGAGAGTGGGATGGGTGGTTTCTGTAAGAAATGGTGTGACTTCAGGAGAGGGTTCGTAGTTCAAAAGTCTGAATAACCATAGATACCTTTCTTTAGCCTGAAGGCAGTCCAAGACTACCTTTACACCTTCTACTGACCGCCGCTTATCTCAGTGTTTTCTGTAGAGCTTGTTCAAAGGAGCATTGTAGGGAGAGGTGAATCCCAACGAGATCCTGGAATTTGTAGCCTCACAGTCTCTCTGTGGATTTAGCTGTCAGTCATTTATTTTCCTGACATCATGTTTGGTTCCATTTTCTCAGAGGGAAAGACTGTGAAGACTGTGCAAGGTATCAGAGCCTTTCCCAAACACTAGATGCTTTCAGCTCTTTTCTTCTTGGCACCGATAGATCGGCTGTGCTTCTAATGTGAAATTTGACTTCCCATGCGAACTTCAGCGTGCATTGACCCAAATTCCCAGATGAGTCCATACACTGCCCTTGGGATGTTCACTGCAATGTCTGCCCTTAAGCCTGAACACAGCTGCCTGGGACGCTCTCAGATTCAACACACAAACACGTTGTCTTACTGACCTGCAGGGCTGTCTTATGAGACTGCCTGCAGATTGTCTACCATCAGATGCCTAGCTCCCTATGCCATGCCTAGCTGTCTATGCCTTTTTAATGCTTCACATTGCTCAGCACAGCTAGAATTAAACCCTTAATAATGTTTTCATTATTGCTTTCCCAGTGGGACACTGTATGTCAGCAAATTGCAAAGTAAGCAGAGCCAGTAAAGGAGTTTTGGAATACTTGCAGAGTCTTCCTTTTGGGGAGGAGAGACTTGAGCTCCCTGGGATTTGCTGGGTTTGGGAAGCATTTGCTAATGTTAGCTAAAAGCCTTTCCTCCCCTGCAATACTCTGCTCTCTTCCTTTTGTCACACAACCTTCCTTCACTATTTCTACAGAAAGGCTTTCATGCAATCTGGCATGTCAGCTGTTGCCTTTGTGCATTGTGTTGGGCCTGGGATAAAGCATAAGCTCTTCTTTATAGGATGGCGTGAATGCTGATGGTGCTCTGGTTAAGAAAAAAGCAACCAGGCAAACTTAAAATTAACAATAATTAAGCAGATTTGGGAACTGTGAGTTCCTAGAAGTAGTTGCATTTTTGAAGGTTTTCCTTTTCTTTCCCATTTTAAAGCTGTTCACCTTGGTATTTTCATTATGGCAAACTGCATTGTTAGGAAACAGACTTGTGTGTAGATCTCAATATTGCGAGATTTATCTTCAGAAAGCCAATTAGTGCTTGAAGTAAAAGCTAATCTACTTCACATGTGTAATTAACATCCCTTGTTTTATAAACAGCAGCAATAACCACACTGCAAAACATCATCTTAAGAAAGAGCAGGTACTGGTCTGTTTCTTTACATCTTTTCTATATGTTTCTATTTCTAGAGGGTTTTTCCACTAACCTAATGTGTGTCAGTGTGAACACTTATGTGGAGACAGTACAATCCGCTTCAGCAGAGCTCCTCCAGGGAGATAGCTTAATCAGCCCTAGGGTGAGTTCTTAAATAAGGGAGGTGACAGACTGTAGAAAAGCAGCAAAGATGTGAAATCTTTGAAAAAAGGAATGTGACTCTACCTTCTGGAGGGGAGGAATTCTATTACACACTGTAAGTAGAAAAAGAAAGCAATTCTATTACACGTAGAGAGCCATAAGCCGAGCATCCAGCCTGATTTCCCTTGCTACAGTGAGTAGTTAGAAATCAAAACTCACATGGACCCTTAAACTATGGAACAAAAAACCCCAGCTGTGCTATAACCAAACACCAGTGTGCTGGTAGAACCTCCCCAGTGCAGATCAGCACTAAGACACGGTCCATCCTCTTGAGAAATACGTTTTGTGCGTTAGATTGCTTGGCTTTTACCCAAAACCCTGTTGTTTAGGTGTGAATTAGCAAGGCAGTGTTGGCATTGTCAATCAGTGTGATGTGCCCTCTGTCTGCCATTCTGTTTTCAAAACCTTTTTAGAACTGGCTACAGGTATCAGTGTGGGCACTAAGCATCTTTACTTGTGCCAGCCCTTGTACCTCATTTTGAGAAGGGCCAAAAGCAGCAGCCAAGGCACTGGATGATGTAAAAATTAAGGTACTCCAGCTGTGGCTGTAAGCAGCATGCTGTCAAGTTGTATCAGCCTTTGGAAGCGGAGAGGAGAAAATAGAAAATTGAGTGCCGGCAAGCTGAAAACGGAAGTCAATGCACAGACTGACCTCAGTGTGTTTGTTCTTCATTGACAGGTTGATGACGCCAGGGAGTGAAATTCGATTTGTCCACAAGCACATGGGTCTGGTGCCAGGCTGGGGAGGAGCTGCCCGGCTGGTGCGGATCGTGGGCAGCGGGGCTGCCCTCCGGCTGCTGAGCGGGGCTGCCGGGGTGGACCCCGAGAGAGCTTTGCGCCTTGGGCTCTCAGAAGAGACGTTGTCATCTTCAGAGGAAACCGCAGCCTTAGAAGAAGCCCGAGCCTGGCTGAGTCAGTATACAGAGGGTCCTGCCAGTGTGATTCGGGCTGTGAAGAAGGTGGTGACAGCAGGAAGAGAGCTACCAGTGGAAGCTGCCCTAAGGACGGAGAAGGACATTTTTGGAACTGTATGGGGTGGGCCTGCCAACTTGCAGGCATTGGCTAGAAGACCAAAACATAAATGACAGTCAACATATAAGAAATGTTCTTGACCTTTTTGCAAACAAAGCTTTCACTAAAGCAGGCATTAAACTGAATAATTTAAGGACTTATTGATTTAAACTGCCATTAACATTACTGTTGTTCATGTTGGCAGACATATTTAGTGTACAACCACAGAGAAATACCCAGCAGATTCTTTACTGTCCTAATCACCACTGAATGGAGATTAGAGAAATTAGTATGTAAAGGTAAATACTGTGCTGAGAATAGAACTATAATTCTTTTGGAATGAGGCTGAAGATTATTTTCTTTTGAGTTAATTTTGGTTTTTTAACTGGTATGTTAAGGACTTGCTTGAAAGATATGAGGTTTATTTATTTGCAGAACAGGTGCATCTAAAGCTGCAAAATACAAGTTCCCCCAAATGAGACCAGTGTCTTTAAGCAGCTTTGAAGGAATGATAACTTGTGAGATGATATTTTTTTATTTTTTCATCTTCAGTCAGTTCTCTGTATAATTGCTGAGAAAGTATCCAAGGATACTTCAGTTTTAATGGTGATTTCTACAGGAGAAGCTCTAACTTACTGAAGAGCTTATAGCCCTTGTTCACTGACACCAATTCAGGTCTTTAAATGCATTTAGGTGTCTTCTCATTGCTCGAGGAACCAATTACCTACATAGGCATCTGCACATTCCCATAACCTGGACCTGTGCAAAGCTAACCTGATTCTTTATATAGAATCTAGTGGAAATCGTGACCCCAGATGGGATGTCCTTAACTGACTGCGTGGTCTGAGTACTTCAGCATTCTCTAAGGACTTGTGTGTGGATCTGTCTGTGTCTTACTTCAGAGTTTGTTTACTGGTAGGCCATATTTGGGCTGATCAGAAGATTTGGAACTCTGTCTCCATGTCAGTGACTATGCAAGTAATAACTCAGCGGGGAGGGTTTTCCTTTTAGAAATTAGAAACTAACACCAAGTCCTTGCTTTGGTAGATGATTCTTAAAATGAAACATCTGTGAGAGCAAAAACACGCAGCCATATCCATGACTGAGAGTTTCCTGTACTGTTGGTTAGTATGCACTTTTCTCTAAATCCAGCAGGAGCTGAGATCTGAGCCCTGGACCCAAGTACTCCAGGGGAGCATGATAAGGAGGAAACTTTGGGCTATGTGGCATTGACATGCATTCTCGCTCTGACGAGGCATAACTAACTCTAGATCCAGGGAACAAGCAAAAAGCTCCCTCAGGAAAAGGAGGCGATTCCTTGGATGGAAATCCATGTTAGGATCCTGTGTGGCAGGATTCCTGAGTCTCAGACAGCAAGGTAACTGTACATATGTTGAGGATCTTGGGACAGATCAGTGATGGGAATTAGGCCTGGATTGCATGTCGAGATTCTGCAGCTTTTGAGCAGATGCTGTGCTCTGCCTGGGGATGTGGCTATATGTGGCTATATGGCTTTTCCAGCAGGGAATGTGTATAGCCTGAAGCAACAAAAGAAATGCTGAAGAAAGGGATGTGTGTGGAGCTGGCACCTCAGGGAGGATAAGGAACTTACCAGTGCATACAACCAACCTGTTGATCCTGCCTGCTTGCCTTCACACCTGAAGCTGCTGCTGGCAGAAGATTTCAAGTCTTTCTTCCCCAAAAATAAAGTTCATGTTCACTTCCAGGATAGAGAAGAGACAGGAGTGGGAATATAGGGAGAGAGTAGTGATCTGGTTTGTGCCTCTTCCCCACCTTCTCACACTCCAGTAGCTCAGTTGTTAGTCCCCTGTGCAGCTCTGTTCTTTCCCGTGCTCTGAAGGACTTCAAGCCCCTGATTTTTGAAGCACAGATGTTTTAATATAGTCAGGCAGTACCTGATTGTTTGGTAATGAAGCTGTTCTGCTTTTCATGAAGTCCCTCAAGACTCGTGAGGGATTCCAGACTGCCAACATCACTGAACATTCAGAGCACGCTCCGGTCCATACTCATCCAACGTTTTGAAGCAATAGCGTATCACATTGTCATGAGTCAAAAAAATTGTGCTTTAAAGGGTAACTGGTTATGTCTTTGCTAGTAACAAGAATTAATTTGCCATTACTAATACTGTCATTATGCTTTTAAAAATGGGTGTGAAAATTGCTTAGAACCTGAGCAAGACCCTTGAATCATTTTTGATTTTTTAGATGCCAGGCTGTAAGGCTCATTAGTGTATTCTGTGCGCTAATGGGTGATATAAATTTGAAAGGGAGGAAATTGTAGCAGAAAAGCAGGATCGGTTTTACTTGCACATTTTGAACTAGACCTGTGCTGCCAGTAAGGGAAACTCTGTATGTACATCTGTTGGGGACCTCTTTCCATTTGGATTTGTAGATGATGAACTTGCTTCTCATTTCAGCAAATAATACATTTCCCCAGCCATCCTCTCCAGTTTGTATCAAAGGCAAACATTTGCTGCTAAGAACAGGACAAATAATTAACTAGTACTGAGTAAGACACTTTCAGAAAAGGTTACAGAAACTCATTGTCCTCTGGTCTGTTGGAATCACAAAAATACCAAAAATAGCTACAGGAGATTTTGAAGGTAATTACAAGTGTTTGTTTTCAAGCATTTTGTGAGCAGCCTAATACCATATTCTCTGGTTTCTTTTCTGTTTTAAAAGCAAGTACAGCCCTTCATATGAAAACAAGCCTAACTAAATTATCTTGAGTGCTAGCATGAGAGCTCCAGACTGAGTGAGATGAAATGGAATCCCATTTTACCAATTTCAAACCTAAATGCTTTACTTCATCAAATACTTGCTTATCATCTTGAAGTGACAAATACCTGTAACCAGCAGCTGAGAAGTATTTATATCTTCTTTACAATTATTAAAGAACCCAAGCTTCATCTCAGTTTTTGTTCCCCTTCAGAAATGGCCTAAAATCAAACAAGCACTAAATGCACAAAATAAATTAGAAACCTGTGTTCAAAATTGATACTCCCAGTCTAATTAAATGAAGTACTAGCTTTTGTATTTCCTAAGGACTAGTTTGCCAGCTCCCTCCCTGGCAACTACCTTTCCTATTACATTATGAAATACCCGTCTTGTTCCCATGCCTCTCTGTACTGGGACAGCCAGAGTGCTTAATGGGAGCATGGCTTCAGCACCAAGCTTTCAAAGGTGGATACTGGAGGTCACTTTTACCACTGTAGATACTTTATCATATTTGCTACTGACAGAAATATACTTACCAAATGGGCAATCTAGGTAAGCTAGATGTTCCTGCTGAATGCTTGGTTCACTGTGTTTCTGTGGTTATCTGTTCTGGAAATGAAGAGATGTAGTAGATTTTTATAGTATTTTAATTTTCCTTTTTTTTTTCCCCATTCTGCTCCACTGTCCATTTCTCTAGCTATGCTGTACAAGTTGAAAAAATCACTTAATGTATGGAGTTACAGAAAGCCACATAATGCAATGAGGGTGTGGCTTAGCTAAAATTGACAGAGGACTTGTCTCCTACTGAAAGTAATGCTTTAAATATGAGAATTACCAGTTACTGCTTTTTCCTAGCTTGATCTGGGGCGTGCATTTGCCACTCTGATGATCAGCTATGAAGCTCTCACCAGCCTCACTTTAACTAATTTTAGTATTTCACTGCTGCAGTCAGCCAGCAGGAGCCAAAGGCAGTATGATGGGTGTTTGGCTGAACGTAGGTCTGCCTCTCTACTTGTGGGTTCTTGACCAAAGGATAATCGCTGATAAAATTATTTGTAGACTGGTTGGGCTCAAAGTCCTGAAATTAAGTGTACAGCCAGTCAAGTTCTTGCTTCTTGCTCTCTTTAAGAGAGCATACCCTCACATGAAGTAATGCATGTGCACACAGCAGAAGTGTTCTTACTGAAAGTGCTTGTAGCACAGCGCCAGACTTTGATTAGAGCCAATGCATACTAACTCAAAACAGAGAAATAAGACAGCTGGCAACTAACAAACAGAAGTAAAAAACATTCCACCTTTTTTCCTTCTGAGTCCATGCTACTGGCAGATTTCCTTATGGAACTGGAGGGTGATAGTAAAAATCTGCAATCAAGAGCACCCATTCCTAGCTGAGAAAGAAAGAAATCTTCCTTACTCCATCCTAGTCTCCTCTGCACTTTCCTTTGTTCACTGACCCACTGATCTCACCTGTGGGCAGAGGAAACAAACGGGAGGGCTGGCACCGTTTTGGTCAAGATTAGACACAACAGCCATCATTACAGTAAGGAGAACATTTTACAAGTTAACAGCCCATTTAATTCCCTTCAAATGGCTGCATGCCTACAGCAACTATTATCTATAGTATGTAATGCTTATGTATCAGCTACTGTCCCTTTCTATTCAGGGATACATGTATTAAGAATTGGAGTTTAAAATAAAGCTAATTAAAGATTTAATCCAAAATCAGCTGCTGCTGTTCCTCAGTTTGGGGGGAAGGGAAAAAAAAAGTAAAACAACTCCACAGACAGAAAAGACAAGCTGTGCTTCAAGACCTGGCTTCTAACCTTCTCTAACACGCAGAAGTCAGTTTGTGAAAACCGGGGCAACTCCAGGAGATGCATTTCTAAACCAAGCGCAAAATTACCCCTTCTTTGCTGCCACTAGTTTTGCTATGATCAGATAAACAGCAATGTAGTCCTTAACATCCATGTTCTTTGTTATAAGGTCAGATTTGACAACATATGCTCTTTTATGTCAATATTTCTGCTGTTAAAATAAGGCTGTGTGTGATACTTTTGCCTTTCATAACAGAAAAGTGAGTTAATCAGCTCTTCAGATGGGGAGTGTTGAGCCTGCAACTCATGATTTTTCAGCAGAAAGACATACTCCTACAGTGTTGTGTTTGAGATGCAAGAACTTCAAGACACCACTCAGAGCCAGTCCTCCCTTCTGGCAAACACGGGAAGCTGTTTTATGATAGCTTTCTTTAATGTTCCTCCAGTGAAGTTCAATTAAACTGCAGACATATCGAAGATTGTTACTGATAAAATGTAGTTTTATTAAATTATAAATTCCGTAACAAAAACGAGACAGATCAAGAAAGACCTCAAAAACAAAGCTACAAGGACTAGATGGCAAAGCCAATGAAAATGCCATGAAGAGTGTATAAGTAAGAATTTGCAATAAAAGTTAACAGCATTTTTACATTTCCATTGAAGGAAGGTAAATGATTGCTCTTGTCTAGTAAAAACACATTTTAACTCCAAACTCACATCTATTTTCTCACATTAAATTAAGCATCCTGCTCACACCCAACATCTTGCCGGCTCCCACATTGCTTTAGTGTTCTTTTCATACATCAACCCATGCAGAAAGTAGTAAGACACTTAATGCAACAGTCAGATAATGAAGACAATTCAAGTTGTACAGTAGATATACATTGGCCAAAAAGGGACTGAGTATCTCTGAGGGGAAAATGCTACAAAATAAACACAAGACATTTTCAAGAAAACTGGGTATTGCTAAGCAGCTTTCAAACCATTAACAGGACAACCCAGTTTCCTACAGTTAGAGTCTTTCAGCTGAGACATGTTAAGAGACTTAGTTAAACAGGCCAAATCTGTTTCTCCCCTTCACCCCACCCTCCCACCAGAACACACTGCTAGGTTTGAGTGCAATGCCAACGTAGACAGAAAATTTACAGATATAGGACTGAATTTTTATTTGCATGGCTCTAGATTTAAACTTCAGTGACTGTGCACTGTCCATCTGGCCTTCTAGATCTTACACTTGTGTTTACCACCCCGCCCCCTGCCACTGGTCTATCCGCTCCCGACTGGTTTGTATTTGCATTCAAGTGTCTCTGCTGGGCAGAGGATGGGCGTTGCTGAAGGTGGGCAGACACATCCTCGCTATCGCTGCTGGCATCGGATTCGGTCTCCTCAACAGAGGTGTCGGGGGCTGGCACCCTACCAGAAGATGATGATTCGTGGTCTTCTTCTCCCTCTACCCTATGACTCCTTTCAGCCATACTGTCTCCATTTATTTGCAAGTGGGTGAAAGAGTTCTCTAGAGAATTGCTTGCATCTGGTGATGGCGTTGAAGGACTCATCAGCTGACCATCTAGTGACGGCAGGGGCCTAGCAGGAATGGACGCCAGAGGCTGCACAGCTGCAGCCCCCGGAGTCGGTGCGCTGTCTGCGCCATCAGCAGAGCTCTCTCTTGCCAGGTTGACAGTGTTAGCGTCACAGTCCAACCTCAGCCCAGCCACTCCCTTCTTTGGTATATCTATTATGTCCCGTTTTATTTTTCTGCGGCGTCCGTGCTCGTTTCTCCTATACTGAACCATATTTTCGAGATCTGCTACGTATAAAAACCCAGCAATTAGCATTTCAGTGCTCTTTTTACCCTTGGAAAAGGCATCTTCCAGCTCTCTGCTGGTACGTTCATCATACTGCCACCAACCATTTCTACCTTCATAGTACCAAGCATATTCTCCATTACCTCTGCTTGCTGCTTTGAGTTCTTCTGGCGACAATAAGGTTGGCTTGTCAAGAAAATCCTCTGGAATCTCCTGCCGGCAGAGCGCACATCGTTTCCCAAGCCAAGAAGCTCCCTTCACACACAGATAGCAGAAAACGTGTTTGCAAGGCAGACTTACTGGATGGACACATGTTTGCAGACAGATGGCACATTCGGGCACTGTCAGGGAAGGTGCTGCGTTAGCACACGACTCATTTGTCTTCCTGTTTGTGGGAAGCATGTTGATTGAATGATCTATTTCGCCACAGCCAGCCATCCTGCACAGGATCAAAGATAGATTCAAATCAGTTTATTGTGTCAACCTAAACTGGTACCTTACATCACCTTTGACCTCAACACCCACAGAATGAGATGCTTACATTAAATTAAAGTATCATTTAAGCTCAACTCAAAGAAACTGACAGGTTAAAATTCTGTTTCCTGAGCTGACAGACTAAATTGAGTACTGGGAGAATTTCTTTTGCTCATCACCACTCTCTATCTGTTTCATTTTCAGCACATTATCATGCCAAGTTAGAAAACAAATTTTGGAATTTCCTCTGTTCTTTCTCTGAAGCAGTGTTGATTAATGAACCCCCAGTCAGGCAGTTACTTTGGAGCTTCCTTGGGGAACTTAAAGAAGCTATGATTCTTTCCTCAAGAGGTGATCTAGCTGCAAACATTGAACTTAGAACAATCTCTCTCTGCAGTACTGGTGACCATCCATTTGATTAAGGGATTGCCTGAGCAGTACTTCAGACGAGGTTTCCACAGCAGAAAATATGCCTGGCAGCAGCACCCAGCTTAAGTATTACCCCACTGTTTCTTAGTCCCCATGCGCCACAGTACATATGTGCCCATATACTGTTCCTCAAACTGGACTTGGAACCACCACAGGGCTGCAGAATGAACTGGATTTGAAAACTGAGGTGGCTTTTTCAAAAGATATGCTGGATTTCTTTTTACTAAACATCAAGTGAACTCCCCAATACAGCTGAATGCATCTCGAAAGGAATTGTTGCAGCCCAGCAGAAGGAGCAGCATATCACAGAAGACATACAACCATTATCTGATTGGTTTGTGAAGTCATTGCCTCTGCCTTCTCTGGCCATATCTTCTTTCTATCATTAAAGATAATTTTTGTAACCAACTGTAAGAGAGCAGGGAATGCAAAACTGTGTCACTTTGGCATTGCATTGGATTTCAGTAGTTGAAAAATTCTAGCCTGAATATGCAAATGCTTTCTCAACTACATTTTTGCCATGGCAATCTCTCACAGTCTGTTTCATGGGAATTTTCCTTTTATGTTCCTATTTATTAGCAATCAAAACCAAACATCAGATATCAAATGAGGGAAAAGAATGGGCTTTGGGGGATGTGGCCTAAAAAAAAGGTGCCTTTTTTCATTTAAATCCCCAAGGAACTTTAAGGCATAGAGCTGATATATTCAGCTAAACAGCCTTTCAGTGAAACTAGTCTTTGTTGTCCAAGCAGCTAGGAATAGTTGATACAAAATTCTCACAGACTCGGGCCAAAAGGGTCTTTTAGAGGTCCAGTCTCTTGCTCCCCATGGCACTACTACCAATACAGATCAGATCAGCCATGGCTTTGCCTAGCTGAGCTTTTTCTGAAACCTGCAAGGATGGAGATACCACAACCTCCCTGGACAGCCTGTTTTAGCATTACACGTATTTCTAGCAAAATGTCTTAGCTCAAGAGAAAATGCCTAGTGTTACCGTAAAAGCCTCCACTGCTCTGAACATCTTATGAATACATGCTGGGATTAAAAAAAAGATTTGTGCTTCACTATCTATATTTATATTTACAATAATGTATTAAGTGCTATTTACTTAAAAATGTATTTCTGAATGCTATCTGTTCCCTTCTATCACTATGATTTCCTCTCAAAATGCTTCTTTAATCCATTTTTTATCAAATCATTCTTTCAAAAAGCTCTACAGCTCAAATATTTTTTCCTGAAGTAGCATAATGATATCCACCTGTGTTTTAGTTTCATGTCTGAATTTCTTTCTCTGAGATTAAAGACAAATCTGCATACTAGTTCTTAAATCAGCATGCCAAATACAGACACAGCACTACCTACCACCTGGTAACTGCCTTTTTTCTGTACAGTACACATCTATCTGCGAGATCCATGCTAACAATGTTGTGAACAAGTTGCTTTCTGGGAGGCTCACACTTCTGAGGTTATATTTTGCAGCAGAATTTACACCAAAACTAGGGTTTTATAACAAGAAACTTATTAGAAAAAGGGAGGAAGAAAAGCTATTGAGATTTCAGAATACCCACAAATACAACCAAACTGGTAGCTCACAACAGAAGAGCTGAAAGAGAAATCCATGTATTGATTAATTTGCGCTAACCACGGCTGAGGTAAAGGATCTGAATTTTCAAGTGCTCCCATAATGAGATACTCCTGTACAAAATGGCAAAACAGCAGAGATTTTTACTTCCATGCTGCAGTTTTACAAAAGGCTGCTTCTCCCTGAATGCTCTCTATAAGGTTATCCTTTTAAGAGTAAAAGAAAAGATTAGAACAACCTGTAGATACGTAATTTCTATTTAAGTCATTTATTATAATTAAGATTTTGGAGACTGCTGGGATTAGAAATGCAATGCATTTTGACAAATCAAATTCTCATCCCATGAGCTAACTTAGTAAACTAAAAGCAGAATGAAAGTTCTCATCTGTTCACTGGAAGCACAAAAATGTTAACATTTGAACTGTGTGCAATAGGTCACTCATTGATTTGGAGTGTTCTTCGATTCCTTACTAGATCAAGACAATAATGCAGGATACGAAAAGAAGGGAGTAAATGCCTTATCTTGAAATTCCTATGTGATTTCTAATGACCCAGAAGAACATGTTGTGTGTAAAATTAATAGAGCTAGAGGAGTAAACCTTATCTCTAAGCAAGTGCTACCCAGCAATATAAAACTCTAAAAAGATAAGCACAACTGCAGTTGCATGTGCTCAGAATGCAGGACAATTATGCACTTCAAGATTCATATCAACTAAAATTATGCTGTCTCACTTTTGGTTATTAAAAGTAAATCCTTTTCTGTTTGCCTTTTTAAGTATCAAATATAGGTCATAGAGTTTGTTTATAAGCTGTTATGAGGATGTGTATGTAGATTTTTATTGAAGAGGTAATCCTTTAGAAAGGAGGAAAAACATCTAGGGCTGCTATTCTGCTATGTGATGGCTGTGGAAGCACTTTCATTGCCACTTCATGGCATTAAGAACTAAACAAAACTGACCACAGAATATTTTTCCCGAAGAGTAATATTTTATAACAAGGATTAATCAAAAGAGGCTTCATATTAGAATGTTATCAAACAGTAAAGCTCTCTTTTTTGCGTTCTCTTAAGTCACTTCTGGCAACAAGGTAAATTACATTATTGAATAGTAAGGCTAAAAATGAATCAAATTCAAGGACAAGTTGTAAAGCTAATTTTATTTGAAGTATTTAGATCCTCAATTCAGGTATAAATAAGGGAATAATAAGCATCTGAACACTGCATTTTAACATAAATACAGCCTAAAGCCAAGTGAGAAGGAACGAGTCCACAATTCTGCTAGATCCCACCTCTCTATTATCCTTCTGTGTTTTGTTATTCTTTTTTTTAATATTAGAACATATTTAATTTGTTAGGCGTAGGGTGCACAAACTAGAGCGCCTTCATCAACACACAAAGTATGGAAGAGGTGATGTATCAAAACTATATTAAAAGACCTTGGGCCTTCTAGGACTCTATCAGAAAAAAAAGTAAATTCCCACAAAGCCACCTCAAACCTGAGCAATTTTTCAGACTCCAGGTCAAATTCAAACCGCAGCTGAGCGGTCTGTCAGGGAGCGGAAATGCCCAAGTCCATTAACAAAACAACAGCTTACTTTTTCTGAATAATTTCTACTGAAGCATGCCACAAGACTAAAATGTCCTCTCTTCAGATGTCTCCAGCTAGGATGGCAGGTCCTCTTTCCCAGGCTGGCTCATTCCTTACTTGTCCTGCCCAACGGTACACTACAGCGCTGCAGCTTCTCTGCAAACTAATGAAAAGCAAATAATATCACCATTACAATGTTGTACAGAGATATGTGTAAGCAACATACAAAGCCAAGGTCCTGTTACAGAAAATAAATTACTACCCTTTCATTTACCTCATGCAGAATATTTTCAATAAAAATATCATCAGACTTCTGTTTTATTTTTCGCAATAATCAATTGTGGCCCACAGTTTTGATGTCAATTATTTTGATGTATTATGAAAGGCAATTATCTTTAACTATAATAAACTCATTGGCTCATTTCCATATAGTGACCATTTACACAAAAGAAACAAGACCAAAGTTAGGAGCATGTTATGCTTATGCAAATTTAACCTCTAACAAATGATTCCTTATATTCAGAGAGTTTGAAAAGTCACAATGGCTTCCTCAAGCTGTTTATAAAACTACCCATTTCATATTGTTCCAAAGGACTATCTAGGCTCGTATCTTGTCTCTTAACAGGGACTAGCATCAGATGCTTGAGGAGAAAACAGTGCATGCAAACAGCTTATTTCCCCGAGGTCCTCACCATATTTCAAGCAGTCTGTAGCTCAGAGCCTTGCATCCTTGTCCTCTTTTTCAGAGATCACATGCATTCATTTAACAAATGAACCTCAGAACCCTTCAGCAATTTTTTTCCTTATAAATCTACATATGTATGTCCCTCATACTAGCTTATAAAACAAACTCTTATGACCTAGATCTGATACTTAACAAGGTAAACAAAAAAAGGATTAATTAGGATCTGGCTTTATTTCTTTTACGTGCTGAAGGGCTCCGAGGTTCCTTCATGGAATGCATGCACGAGATCTCTGAAAAAGAGGACAAGGACACAACTCAGCCTCCACACCTCTGAGGTAACATACTCCTCTTCAGGCTAGCAGGTCATGCCAGTCACAATACATTCTGTGCATGTCACCAACCAGAATCTGAGCTAAGTCGTTTCACAAATACATAGTAATCACTGGAAACCATTAAATGTCTAAAAAATACCTAAATAACTCTACAGTAGGGAAGGAGCAATCTGCGAACTCAGAGAGGGCAGGGGGGACCATCAACATTTCACTGTCACATTCTCACACTCTAAACAGGAAGGTCTTGACCTAGAACAGCCACCCTTAGGTACAGAAAGTGTTTGTGAATCCTCTGTTAAAAGACTAATGAGCCATAGAGTTTTATCTTCTTTCTGGGCTGCAGCTTTCAAGATGATTCTTAAGGATCTTTAACTACAATTTCCAGTTGCTGCAAAATGTTACATACAGGAATGATCTGAAGAAGAGCTGAGAATGTCACATCTTAGATTTCAATTGGCTCAAGGAAAGAATAATTTCAGTATAAATACAGAGCAGATCAGACACGTACAGAGTTGAGCACAGTCAAGGAGTGATAAGTCCCTGAAAGAACATGGAACACTTAGCATTACAGTATTCTGTGCAATAGTCCTTCATCAAATAATTGAGCATTTATCATTAATAGCATCAGAGTGAAATGTTCAGATGACTTTGGCATAAGACACATTACTCAAACACATTATTTTTTCTTTATAGCTGAGCTTCACATAGCATTCCACGCAGCTATTTTCAGAAAGAGCTCTTAAGGAAAAAAATGCAAAAATTAGCAAGCCTAGCCACTCCTTTTCCAAAGGGAGAAGGTTCTCCCCCCATCATTCTAGCAGTTTCTCCTTTCTTTACACATCAATCTGAAACCAAGAGCTGCAATCGAATTAAAATTTTGACTCTACTAATCTACCGAGAGAAGATACTATGTTTGCCAGGATCAAAGAGACAGTTGCAACAAGCCTGATGCTGTGGGTGTGGTGTTCAGTCCATCTTAGGAGGTGGCTTTCTGTTAGGTCTGTCGGTATCACTTGAAGCCTTTTACCTACTACCTCTCACAATCCAGTATTAAAGGTAGCACATCATAAAACCAAATGATATGTGGAGATGGGAGAAAAAGGTTCGGTCAGTTCTGGCAGATTTCTTAGGAAATAGAAAATGCATGCACATATTTAAGGTATGTAATTATACCTAGAAGAATCCAATTAGGGCATAATTATAGGATTATGGTAAGGCAACTTTCTAATTGCTGCATAGCTCTTAAAAAGAACTAGTTCATAAATTGACTTCAGGTAACCTCTACATTTCATGACGTTGTTATTTATTTAATAAGCCAGTCTTGAAAATTTTACAGGATAAAAGACACTTGTGGTTACACACACACACCCTTTCCTGGATGACAACTCCTCCTTTAAAGTCAAGTGGTAAGAGCTGTGTTCTATACTTAGCAATTAATTTTCTATGCTAGAAAAGCATGTAGTATGAGCAGTTACGCTATCTGCAGCAACCTGCAAGTATCCGTTCCCTGTGCACACTCACTGAATTCGCACGTCCTTTCACACACCGACTCTGAAACCTTCAGTCAAGGTGCAACAGACAAAGGACAATCCAGCTGATCAGGAGCAAGAATTTAAACTGGGGAACACCCTCTCCCAAACTGAGGCTCAGCCAGCATTTAAGTGTTCTCTTTGTCCCCTTGAAAGTCTCTCAGGTTGCTTGCTGGGAGAAGGCTCGTCCACTTCTTCCACGCAACTTCAACATTTTGAAGTGGCGAGCTTCCCGCCTCCCAAAAATGATTTCAGGTTCTCCTCACGAAAAACATCAAAGCTTTTACTAGACCAGGGTGGCATGAAACAATTTCTTGCCACTTCAGCCAACTGTGTTCACTGGATTCCCAGTAAACTATCGGACTCAACGCATTTCTTTCCACTGTTCTATTTCTTCGGAAAAAGGAGCAAAAATTTTCAAAAGTTACAGAAACCTACAAATTTAAGAAGCCAGCTCCTAAATGTCAATTCATGTTACCTACAGTCTTAAGAAATCTTTTCTGTAAGTAAAAGCTTAGCTTTTTAAAAACAAGCAAGCACAAACCACTAGTAAATTCAACTAACACCAGCTTCTAAACAAAGTAGTCCAAGACTATTATTTGAGTCATACCTCAAATGACAGATGATCTCACAAATTCTGCAACTCTGTACAGATTACTCTAAAATAGCTATCACAAACTCATCAGTCCCGCCCCAGTTACAGCACCACTTAAAAAGAGTAAATGCTTTTCTGTAATTAAATACTAGGATTTTTCCATCAAGCTCTCTAACGCGTAACTCATTATTGGATGGGCAGGAGGGGAAAAAGAACCCCAGAATTCTGTCCTTCCCTACAAGTCACCACAAGCCAAACACTGTGGGAAGAAGGAAAGTGGCTTGTTTTTTAAATAAGAAAAATCACTCTCCTGTCTGACAGTCTGCTACTGTCAATATAGTATCAGCTCAAGGTACTGAGTCTATTTTAAACTGTCCCTGGGCACTGGACAGCACAACAGATTAATAACCTCACAGTTTCCTGTTCTCACCTACTTTTCTGTATCTGTTTCTTAAACTTAGAATATCTTCAGGAATTGCTGCTTGTGATGAAGTTTCAACTTGCCTGTCATTCCTTATCCTTTGCTATTACACACTAATTGAAAAACCCAAACCCTTATATGTACATTTGGAACCGCATCACAGTAGAATAGTCAAGTGCAGAACAATCAGCCATTTCAGTACTGAACTGCTACATATTTATGCCCAAGAAGGTTCTTCTATGCTACAATCGGAGCACTGAATTTGAATTTCGAGCATATATCCTTTCCATTTATCAGAGCAAAATGTGAGTTTCTCACTCAGATAAAACGATATTGTGTGGAAAACAGAAGCTAGTTCCTCTGAAGTTACCAATGCTTCAGAAATGGAGAGTAAGCACAGGAACATCTCTTGAGATATATATTAATATATATATAAACTTGATTAGCATGCACAGAAGAGAGAAAAAAATATTCCATTTCAACAAAAAGCCTTTTCCCCCACCAATTCCAGGAGTCCCTTGTTTAATAGCCTTTAAAAATACTGCTGTTCTTGCTCTCTTAAATAAATGACAATTCAATTACATCTAAATTGATGCAGTGTATTTTGAAGGAAACAAGAACAACAGAACTTTTTTCTTTCATTCAGTACAGATTCTGCATTATAACAATTTAAACAATTGGCACTTTGATTCACTTGGAAAGAAGCCACAGTATTAACCACACAAGACTATAAAGCAAGTTCTTGCAAACATTCAATATTTAAGATTTAATCAAAATGATCAAATCAATATTCAGATTTCACTGCATCTTCTATTCTATTACAAACCGTAATTTTTTGGTAGTGCATTTTTAGAGACGCTGTAGGAACTATTTTTCAGAAGCCCACTGTCCAAAGGCAGTAGCTAACAAAGTAGCACGACTGTATTTTTAGCATTACAAATCTGACAGAAGCAAAATGTTTTTAAAGCTCTGCTCCCTACTCCTCCTTGTAATTAATCAATGTATATTTGCATATTACACCACCAGTAACAAAACCTTCCGTATTTCTAGTTCACAGCACAGAAAAGTTAAGACTCAGATTTAGAAATACACACTTTTATTTGGTTATAACTATTTCACCATTCTGATTATTTGTTTGTATGAAAAGAAACTCGCATTCACTAAACATGTTGTAATAATGGTTCAGTGGCGGCCATACGTACTGCACCAAACGCCGGACCTATTTTCAGGTCCCCTATTTTGACATTCGGAGGGGACGCAATCAAACGCTTGTGCCGAGTCCCCCAAGCACAAAGAAACAAAAGCACATCCATTAAAAGCGGCAGTTACTTCTGGTTCCGTGCTCCGTACGGTGCTGCTCTGACTGCCCGCACGGTTTCCACGCTGTGTCCCGGCAGCTCACTGGGGAAATCCCAGGGACGCGGCCACAGCAATGACATTTTGAAAGGCGAGTGACAACGCGCAGCACGGAATTAACGCCGGCGTCTCCGAATTAAAGCGCTGCGCTCGTTCGGCCCGGGGATTCTGCCACGCGTGACGAGGCCACGGCTAATGCTCCTGACCTATTTCACTACCGAACAAAACGAAACCCGGAAACCCGGGCGGCGACCCGGCACCCAGCGCGCACGGAACTCGGCACGGGCAGGGGGACGCTGCCGCCCTCGGAGCCGGATCCCGGCCGGAACCGCCGGCCGCAGGAGGGCCCCGGGAAGGACTAACAGGTTCTCCGCCGCCTCCAGCGGGCTGAACGGAGCCTGGTCCCGGCTCTCCCCGCTGCTCGGGGCCGCGGACGGGCCTTCCCGCCGGGGCAACGGGGACGGCCGGCAGCGCCCAGCGCCGCCGCGGCCCCAGCACCCCTCACGTGACCCCGCGGGCGGGGCGGGGGTGGGTTGGTGGCCCCCCCCTTACCCCCCCAAACAATAAGGGGCAGACTTCCCGGCTGGGACGGCGCGGCGCCGCGGCAGGGCCCCATCCCATCGCGCCGCTCGCCGGCCTTTTGTTCAGGGTGCCCGCCCGGCGAGGCCTCGGCACCCGCCGCCGGCGGAGGGGGCAGCGCCGGCCCCGGCGGAAGAGGGGCGCTGTGGCAGCAACCTTTAGCGGCGGCGGCGGCGGCCTCCTCCTCCCCCCACCCCGCGCCCGCGGCGGCGCCCGGGACTCAGGCACTCACCCGCCGGCCCGGCCGGCTTGCGCGGCTCAGCCCGCCGCCACCTGCCGCCTCCTCCGGCCCCGCCGCCGGGACAGCGGGACGCGCCAACGTCACGCGCAGGCTGGGGGGGCCGAACGCGCCACTGTGACGCCGCGGAGCGGGGAGGGGCAGCGGGAGGGAGTGGGGGGAGCTCACCGGAAGGGACGGGCGCGCGCGCCTGTGACGCCACTGCATGACGCTGCACCGCCCTGGCCGCGCAGCGGCGCCATGGCGGCTGGGTCTGCGGGTTACGCCGTCCGGGTGCTGCGGGACTGACCGGGGGGTCGGGCGGGCAGTGCCTTGGGGACCGCCGCCCCTCCGAGGGTTCCGTTGTGAGGCCTGCGCGGTGCGGGGGAGCGCCGGGAGGGCCTCGCCACATGGCTGAGCGCGTCGGGAGGTGGGGGCGCCCGGCGCGGCCCGGCCTTCCCTTCCCTCCCCTGCCCGGCAGTCAGGCAGGCACGCGCCATTGCGTTTCCTCGTTCGTGTGTCACCGCATCGGTGACCCAGGCCGCGGAAAAACGAGCTGACAGCTCCGTCACGCGTGATTGGCCTGAAGGCCGGTTGCAGTTGCGCCCATCCTCGCTGCTGACGGTGGCTGGTGGAGGGCTGGCGGCTTTCGTGGTCTCCCACGGGAGGGGACAGACCTGGGGGTAACTGGAAAGGGCCGGACTGTCCCAGAGCTGAGCTGCTGCGTTTGGGATGAGGTGCAGGGGGGAGACTTGTAAGTTTCCCGCTGTGGTCAGAAACAGCTGAAAAGTCTGCTGTGTTAATTGAATAAACCAGGGTAGAAAACAGTAATCCACACATCAGTTAAGCTGGAATGATGCTCTTCTAGGTGGGTGAGGAGGGTCCATGTCCAGCTGCTCACTGCACATAAAGGGAAAACTAAATGTTTCAAAATGACTAAAGGTGCAAACTGGCCAGGGGTTCCAGAGCCCAGAGGTATTGTTGGCTGCTCTTTTTGGTACTTTAACACCCAGAAATCACAAGGGAACATAAAAGATCAAAAAATTAAGAATACTAAATTCTACTAAAACAAGTGAATTTGATTAAACCACTGAGTTTTTCTACAAGCCTCTAAGAGCCTGCCCATAATTAGCACTGTTTTTTGAAAAATGTGACATGATTGCATCCAAGGACAAACATTTACATCTCAACCTATATTGCTGTTTAAAAAGGTCGCCGTGAGGCTGAGTCGAAGAATACAGATTTGAGAAAAGCAAAGGTCCCTTTACTGGCAGTGTGTGTTCAGTAACAATAGGCTTAATCCTTTACTGAACCAGACCTTGATCCCGTGGAAGCTATTGAGGCCAAATTCCTATCGATTCTGGTTAGAATCTGACCTAAAAAAGGAAAGCAGGCCCGCGCACTTGAGGGATCTAAAGAGTTCAAGCAAAGCTACTCTCAACCTGTGCAGCTTCATAAGAGAAGCAGCAGCTTGGAAAACTGTACTTGGTAAAAAAAGAAGTCCGTACCTGTGTTTGCATAGGTTTGTGACTGTTGACTGCAGATCAGAAATTACCTGCTTAACTTCTAGTAAGATGATACCTTCTGAAATATTACCTACACTATTATCAGTCCATATTACCAGCTCTTATTTCAGTCAGAATGGGTATTATTTACATATCTTTTTTTGTGTTTTTGGTTTTGGCATGAACACATCCCATCTATTCCAGTGATGGCTTCATGTGTATTAGTTTATACCTCTCTGTTGTAACTGAAACCACCTCATTTATATCTTTTCTACCTCTGCTTGCTTCACAGTTCTGTTCTCTCTTCTGTTGCTGCTTTTTTGTTTTTACTGTTGTCTACAATGTCATCAATCAGGAATTTATGTCTAATGCTAGTCACTAAATTATTAATGAATACAATGGACTGAAAAATAAAGATTCGCCAGACTAATCCTTAGAAGTCACTACTTCCCCTCTTAAGTGTCTGCAGTCCCACCATTAATATTTTGCTGATGCTTTGACAATGGAGAACTAATAATCCATATTTCAGTGTTTCTATTTATAAAGCATTTTTTCTGCTTCTTCAAATATATGTGATACTATATAAAGCCTTGCAGATATGCCAGTGTCTTATATTCACCAAGAGCTCAATCCCTTGCTGCACTTGGCACAGTTCAGGAGAGAGGGGAGGAAACTAGTTACACTGTGGTTTTGAGTCAGTTTATATCAAAGCAGTTTGTGGAGTTAGTGTGGAGACCCTCAGAACTGTTGCAAATTACGCCAGCAGTAAAGGGGTGCGTGACGTGGTATCGTGCTCCCCCTTTCCACGCTCCTGCACCTTCAGCAAACCCTCTGTACCCCACAGAGAAGGTGTAAAGTTGGCCATGTGCCCCTCAAGTGGAAGTGTACCCTTGGCTCTTCTGTGCTGGCAGCCAGAGGAGGGGCTGAGGGTTGAGTTCCAAAGCGTAAGTTTACTAAACAGAAATCCTGGTTTTGTTTCAGTGACACCTTTGTTCCATGACACCCTGTTGCTTGTCACTGGCTGCATTCCTTTCCTCTAAGCTGTTGTAGAATGTGGGATCCCCATCTTACACTACGATTTTCATTACACTGATAAACTTCACTGTCTTAAAAGACTAAGATACACAAATTCTCTGGAATTATTTATTTATTTATTTTTAATGATGTGTTATAGTTTTTACAGTCCCTGGCACGAGCTTGCCCCTTGTGCTAGGAGCGTTTTTAGCCCGAGAGCCAGTTGGGCTAGCCAGGGACTCCTCTGGCAGTGTGCGGCCAACATCATGCTGCCTCCCTCATTCGCTGGCCCTGGCACCTGGCAGTCCTGGCTCTCTGCAACCAGGCAGACAGTGGAAGAGCAGTGCCCAAAGTGGTGTCAGTGAGACAAAATGGCATATTGGCTTCAACTCCCTTGAAATGCAGTTGCAGTTGTTCAGTGATGTACAAAAGGTAAGTTGATTGATGGGAGTCCAAAGTCTGGTTTTGGGTTTGTAAGTGATGTTTAATTTTGACTAGCTGGAAATTGTTGAGGTTCATGTCTGTCTCAGCAATTTACACTTCTAGTCCTGCTGCTCTGGAGCTAAACTGGTTTCTAGTCACTATTTGTAGATGCAGAACAAAGTGTTAAGGCCTGAATTGCCTCCCGAAAACCCAACTGCCATACCTTGTATAATTTCTATATTTTGCTTACGTAATCTAGAAGTGTAGCAAACTGCCAAATAAACTGCTGCTTAACAGTTTTGGAAAGATTATGTTAATTAGTCATGAGAACAGTCCCATTTTGCTTTAAAAACAGAAAGTTGAATGATGCTAAGGAGGAGAAGCAGGAGAAAGGATCTGAGCGCGTGTATTCTTTCTCAGTCTTCTCACTCTGTTACTTTAACTGGATCTGTACCCATACTGTCTGTGAACTCCCAGGGAAGGATCCTGATTGTTTTGCTTTCATTTAGTGGCAGTAAAAAATTCCACACAGCATACAAAACAAATTTATTTTATTGCCCCAGTTGGCAGGAAAGGTAAAATTTTCTTCTGCCAATAAGTAAACATTGACTTTTTCCATTATCCCAGCTGTCAGAATCATATCACAGTGTATGTTGCTGTTGAACTGAAATCATCCATATGGTGATGCAGGCAAGCAGAAAAAAACATGCCACAAAACAGTTACTGCCTTATAATCCAGTGTGTTTAAAACTTTTTGTTTCCCAGGCAGAGAGTTTCCATGATTAAAGCTTACTTTTCCCAATAGTGAAACTTGTGCCTTAGTCTCAAGACCACTAGGATCTCTTTAACTTCCTCCCCATCAGCAGGGAATATTAACCTCGTATTAAAAAAAAAAAAATCTTCAAAATAATGAAGTTTACAAGATTTTGGGGTTCTTTTAGATTTGACCCCCAAGTTTTACCTCTGTAGGACTTAAAACAACTAATATCTACATATAAAATGCAGTTCTGTAGCCATAAGGCAGACTTTTAATTTTGCTGAAGCTGAGATTCTTGTATAATCGTACATCTTCAGAAATGAAATCTTCTTGAAAACTTTCTGATGTCATAGGATTCTTGATGGAGAACCTGTTAATCACATAGAGGAGGTAGCACATTCATGACTATGTTTTATTTAGTATAAGGAAAGCAAAATATCAAAAATATGTTGTTGCCGTCTTTGTCTTTCATTTAAAGAATGAATTAGAAATTGCAGTTTCCTTTTGTGTCACTAGATGGTATATGGCAACTGTAGGGAAGCTGAACTCTGAAAAAAAATTTTTGTTAGAGTATAGGTACTGCTGTCTCTCCTTTTCCACCCATTGCACTGACCAGATTCCTGGCTTACAGGGGAAATGCTGGCAAAGCCATTCCTGACAACTAAAACTGCCTGTGGTACCAAAACCCGGGTCCTACTGCGGTCGGTGGCAGAACTTGCTGAGTGGTTCTGTGGTGATGTTTTCTGGGTTAGGCTTCTAAGTCAAGATTATATTTAAAAAGAGGAACTCTGTATTGAAATGCTTGAAAACACCTACACTTTGTTGGAAAGTTAAAAAAGTCTTCAAACTGCTTGTATCAGACCTTCTGAGCTACCTGATGGTGAACTCTCAATAGGCATAAACGTCCTTACAGAGACAGAACAAATGGAAATACAACCTTGTAATTGTAGTTACATGAAGTGCCATATAGTCACCATGCAAGCAGTGACTTTTACAGTAGAGGGCACATTACTATTTTTACAGGTAGTATTTTTGAGTGCTACAATAGCACAATCAAAACAGCATTTCCAATAACAATTATAAAAGAAAAAAATAGGTACAATAGGATAATAAATAAAGTAAGAAAATAATAGAACAAATGAGCAAAGGGTAGCCAAAAACAATAAAATATAAAAATATATTTTCCCCAGAAAATATAAGAAGATCAATGTAAATTTTAACATCTAAGAAAACTTCTATTGCTGAATCCATTAAAAGACTGTGATGAGTCAAGAAAGCGTCTTTGCCTGAGATCTTCTTAGGACCTGAAACTGCTGCAACCTTACAACTTCTAACAAGTAAGATAACAACTAACAAGCACCCCAGTATTTTGATTAACAAGTAAGATTATTTTGGTTTTGCTTTATAAAAGAACCAAGAGCATTTTTAGATGTCCCATTTGGGTCAACAGTTCAGTAAATTAAATTGAGCTATTTCCACTTTCCAATTAGGATAGTGACATTTTGGTTTGAAAGTTTTAGATTTTTAAAAAATTAAAATGTCTCTGGGTGACTTTGTCCCTAGGCCAGGGGTCCTCAAACTTTTTAAACAGGGGGCCGGTTCACTGTCCCTCAGACACTGTCGGAGCCGGACTATAGTTTGGAAAAAAATGAACGAATTCCTGTGCACACTGCACATATTTTATTTGTAGGAGTGCACAAAACCAGGAAAAAGAATGCAATATTTAAAATGAAGAACAATTGTAATTAACAAAAACAAATAATATTTCAGTGTGAACCATGGGCCTGCTTTTGGCTAATGAGATGGTCAATGTTAGGTTCCATATTTGTCACTGCTAGTCCTAGCAAGTGATGCAAGTGTTCATCAGAGAGTCTGGATCTGATTGGAGATTTCAGATGTTTCATTTGGGAAAAAATCTGCCCACAGACACAGGTGCTGCCAAAGACGGTTGCAATTTTGAGTGCCTGGTTCCTGAGATTATGAGATGTCTCTGAGGGGAGAGATGCACAGAAATTAGTAAGGCTGCTTGATTTGAATGCATCTTTCAGCGAGTCACAAGTCTGTAGTTCGGCCAATTCCATTTGGTAAATCGGATCAACAGTTTCAATGTCAACAGAAAAAGGGTTCCGGAAAAGCTGTGTGTCCTGTTCATGGAGATGAAGCTCTTTAAATCTAATTTGAAACTCCTTTTGCAACATTTCTAGTACATCCATACATGTTTTGTTTGGGAATGCAACTGCTGGTTTTTCTGCAGACAGGTTTTGAGTTGTGGGGAGATGGCAGAAGCTTTCCTCCTTTATTTGGTTAATGAGCAGGTCTAATTTGACCTTTGATGCTTTTCAGTGCAGCGAGCTCCTCTGTGACTTCGAAAGAATCATTTGTCCCACGAATGAAAATTAGAAGTTGTGCAGAATCACGAACATCGTTGCTTTCGCCGAGTGCCAATGAGAAATAGCAAAGTTTTTTTGAGGAGTTTTGCAACTGCAGATTCAAATTTTCCCCCATTTCTTCAATCCTTCGTGTAACTGTAGGTCCTGAAAGACTCACTGTACTAAATAAATCCGCCTTCTCCGGACACATCTCTTTGGCAACAGAAAGAAGGCATTCTTTAACTAATTCTCCCTCTATGAATGCTCTGCCAGTGTGCTATGAGCTTGGCAACTTGCTCGAAGTGATGATATATTGAGCTGCTTTTGCTTCATCAAAGTATTCTGCTGAGTTGTCAATCCATGTTTCAGTCATAATATTTTATCTTTTCTCACTTGTCTGACCAAAGAATCATATTTATCTTTATGTTGAATTTCGTAGTGTTGACGCAAATTGTATTCCTTGAACACAGACACTGAATTCTGGCATATCAGACAAACAGCTCTTTCTTTGCACTCCGTGAAAAAATAATCAGAAGGCCACTTTTCTTGGAATACCCTGCACTCAGAGTCAATTTTTCTTTTTTTTGGACATGATGGTGCACGTGCTTCCCACTGGTGCTGGCTCGCTTGTCCTGCCTGGGAGCTGGAGGGAGGGAAGGAGAGATGGGGGAGTCGCCCACCTCGCTGATGCCGCCGCCCCCCTCCTCAGCCCGGCCATGCAGTCCAGAAAGGGCGGCCAGAAGGGACTGAAGGAACTTTGCCGCGCCGGGGCTCTGGCGATTCGCCCGAGTTGGCCGGACCTCGCAGTCCAGAGGCTGCCGGCTGAGCTTGCCCGGCAGAGGAGATGCCCGCGCCTCTCGCCCGCCGCAGGGGGGCCGGTCGAGGACGAGGCGCTGGTTCCAGCCCAGTCCCGGCGGGTGCTTGGGGGCTGTGGAGGCCGGCGCGCGGATTGAGTGGCAGGGAGTCATCTGCGGCTGCTTGGTTCCCCCCCAACCCCCGGAAGGGGAGTGCAGGGAGTTCTGTAAATACCGGCAGGCCGGATTGAGGACCCTGGGGTGCCGTATCAGGCCCGCGGGCCGTAGTTTGAGGACCCCTGCTCTAGGCTTTACTTGTGTGAAAAGGGCCACAAGAGCAAGATTTATGGTCACAGTTCCACAGTTAAATTGTATTTATCCTTTTCTGTATAGAAGCCAACATTTTCTTGGTGCTTTTAAGCAGAAAACAAAAAAAAAAGAAAGTGCCCATTTTTCAGAGACTACTTTGCTGTTTGGTGGTTTGTGCTTTTTGCGTTTCCTTGGTCTCTCCTGTGCTTAGACTCTGTTGCTTTCTGGGTGAGAGACCCTTTCATTATGGTGGGCAGCATCATCTGAAGCTTTCAGAAGAGTTTCTCACAGTGTCATCAATTTCTACAGTAGCATGAAACACTGTGGAGGAGGATTCAGTGTGCAGGGCTGGCAGGGCAGTGCTCTTGGGTCCTTTCTACCCCAGCACTAGAGAGAAAGAGTGGGACAAAGGAGATCTCAGGAACGAGGCACACGCTGTGTGACGTGTAGTGCCCCAGCATTGTACCGAGGTGGCAAACAAGGAGAGTCTCAGATGTGCAGTACCATCCTCCATTACAGTCTCCATGGCAGAATGGGAGTCCCCCAAAGCAGATCTCATTTTCCAGCCTCAGGGAACAGATCAATTTTTGTAGTACTTAAGACCAGCAAGAGAAAATGTTTTCTGAAGATGTATAGAGCTACAGTACAGAAAAGTGGGAGGGGGTAGCTATGCCACCCAAAAGAAGTGTTAATCTTGGCTATGACAGGCAGCCATGTAGTGACAACATCTCTTTGTTTCTTGAGTGAGGAATAACAACATGATGTAAAGAAAATAACTGGAGTAAATGTTCTCATTTGAAGTTTAGTCTCTTCCTCTGGATGCTCACAACTCCCAGTGAGATGTATATGATGGCTGATGCTACCAAGAATGCCCGATTAGGTCAGACTTGTAATGTGCTTCCCAGCTACATGGTTGATGTAGTACTGCTGTGGAGAAATGCTTCTTAATATTATTATTTTTTTTTTTAATGCTAATAATATAGCCTAAATATAGGTCTTTGAGAAGGATTTTGTTTCTATGGCTTCACCAGACTTTTTTCCATAAAGGAAGGAAAGAAGATGGAGTTGTGACAAAATCTAAAAAGGAAATTCATGTCCATCAATGCTTAAATAATTATTATAATTGCAATTTTAATGATTGTCACCTCTAAGAACCACACCAGGTGGCACAGTTAACTCAAAGGTGATGTGGTCGATGGAAACAACACAGTATCACTTGCTTTTGCATTTGTTTTATAAAATGCTCTCAGTATGCCAGCATAGCATAGAAAAGTGCATTTCTTAGTGGCATGAACTCTGAGCTGAAAAAAGTTCATTGAGAATTCGAGGCATGAATTAGTCAGCAATGCTGCACTTCCTGTTATATCTTAAGAGTTTAATTAACAAATTCAGTGAAGTGAATAAATAGTGATAAAGGGATGTTCAGCATAGCTGGCAAAATAACCATTTGAATGTTAAAAAGCATAAAGTCAAAAGTTAATAATTGTGATTGCCCAGACAGCCTTGAAGCCAGTACTTCCTTGCACACAACCTTACATTTATGCTTGCAAGTAGTTTCTTTAGATCCATCAGGATGGACTGCCCAAGTGAATGTCTGTGTGTGTTTAAATGTGCTGTCTTGCAACCCAGAGAGACCAGTGGTCTATGAAGGGTTTTGTGCCTTCTCCTATAGAAGCGAACGAGAAAGGGTTCAAAAACATGAAAGTGCAATTAACCCCTGTGTAGATCTTCCCCAAGGGGAAGAGAGGGACAAATCTACATCCTGGTTGAGTTCATTGACAAACTAGTTTAGAAATGGCATGAGCAGGCTGCCCTGCTAGCACCATTTATCAGGAAGAGGTGCTCCAGTGGAAGATAAATGACTTGTAATCTCGAGAGAAGGGATGCATTTTCTGCAGCCTAGAGTGCAATACCCTTTCCTTATGTACGCTTAATGCCTTAACTTGGGCTGTTTCCTGCTCATCCTGTTAGCTCTGGTAGACCTAATTGTTCTGCTGGAGTGCACATCAGTTCTGTGGATTTCACAGGATGACAAAAATTAACTGCAACAGCACTGTATTCCCTCTCTGGACCCAGAGGAAGAGGGCAGGCAAAAGAAAGTGGAAGGCAGGGAAGGAAAGTTTGCAGAAGGATTACTGCACTTTTGGGAGCCCGAGTTCAGGAAGTACAGCTTTCTAATCTCTCCTCTGGCATAAACTTTACCAAATCAGGAGTCAATTTCTCTACCTGTGAGATAGATTATAGTGCTTACCTCCTCACAGGGCCCCTTTGAGGATTCATTAGTTACAATCCTTTGAAGATGGAGAATGCAAAGTGATAGTATTCTGCTGATACTATCATCCTCTCCAAGCTCCTAAATGTCATCAGGGCACCCTCTGAGGAAAACAGTTGTTTCTAAACTGGTTATTTACCATTTATTGTCTATTGTCTATTAGGTATGCTTGAGATTATATCTGTTTGCATTTTCTCTACTGATTTTTTTTTTCTCCATAGCAGAGTTGATAGGATCTCAAGATGAAATTCATTTTTTCTGTTTGTGGTGGTGCTGCCCTGGGGATTGCTACACCCAAGCCTTAGCCTTTGTGTGCATCAGTGCGTAATTATTGGCCTCACTGGAATTTAAGTAAGAAAAAGAGTGCTATTCCAAGGCTTCTTGGTGTGTGAATTAGGTCTCTTGGTGCATCTGTAATGTTAGCTTGGAGTTTTTTGTGGGTTTAGATCCATTTTAATAATCTTGAAAAGCTGATGTATTACTGCATCATTAATATGAAAGACCGTGTATTCTTTTGAAGGGCTAAGGTAAACTGATTAGACATTTTGTTGTTTTTTTTTTCTAAGTTCTCACATGAGCTACATTTTTAGAAGTGTTCTAATTATGCAGAGCTTGGAAAGGTGGGGAAAGAGCAATTAAATAAAGTGTTCTTGCTTCTTGACTTCCAGCAGTGCTGATGAAGGCCATGAAGGGTTCCTATTAGAAACAGATGAGGAGTCTCAGTTCACCACCCTTCCTGGTTTTGAGTAGGATGTTACTTTGGGCTCAATTCTAGATAGCACTTTACTCTGGAGTTAGGTTCACCAGTTTCTGTTAATTCATTAAGGCATATGATGCTCCCTTCTTCCACTGCTGTTGTCCTCTCTCCAAGGGAATTGTGATAGACTTATTTAAATTCAGGTAAAGGAAATGGCTACACAATTTCCCTTGACTTTGAAATAAGCTCTGAAAAATCTAATTTTGTGTATCTCTATTTTGTGTCACCATTGAGCACTGCTGACTGTATTGGGTAATGCCACAGGGACACACCCACAGCCAGCATAGCTCAGTGCTGTTCTGTGGAGTTTAGCAGACTTTCAGCTACTTACATCAGCAATGAGTAGTGTGTAGCCTTTAAAATACAGAGCATGTGAACAGCAAGATGTCTGGGTTGCATCCATCCCTGGTATAAATTCCTGGATTTATTCTAGGGCTGAATTTATGGCATCTATTTACCCAGGGGCTCAAAGCCGCCCCCATTATTCATTTTGAGCAGGATGCTACGACTATGTTATTCCACTGATCATGGATTAAATTCATTGCTGTTGTAAGAACATACAATTCCTTGAGTTCCAGTGAAGTGACACTGGGTCATACCTGCCGCAGATTCATTTGTATGATCTCATCCAAGACTCCAACACAACTGGATAGTGAAACAAAGTTGAATCAGACAGTAATGTGTTAAAGAGGGAGCAGTAAGGCTAGAAGAGGTGATCAGATATGGATGAATTAGTTGACTTGCTTCTGGTTTATATTACAGACTCCACAAAGCTATAGATTTCAAAGATTAAGCAGTACATTTTATAGGAGGCGAAGTGCGCTTGGTTTGAGAGAAGATGATGAATGGACCTGCACTTTCATTTGCATTTCCATAGCACAGAAGGTATCTATGGGTCTTTAAGGAATGTGTGCAGTTGTATACATCCTCACATACAGAGTTGTGTGTGCTTCATGCTTACCCTAAAGGAGACACCAGAGTGGAGAAACAGTTGCTGTGACATCTAATGCTGTATCAGAGGGCAAGTGAGAACCATGCATCATTGCAAATATGGTACAGGCCTTATAGGAGACGTGTGCCCATTTTGAAGTGCTCTTTGAAAGTCAGATGGAATATGATAGACAGTGTAAAATGGCCCTGGGCACCTGCCTTTGGACAACCCTTCAGGTTCCACCGACTGTGCTCGCCAATTCTCCACTGACAATAACAAGACTTAAGACAGCTAACCTGTGCAGACACCTCCACGAAGACAGTGAAAATTAGGCATGCTCATCTCAGACTGAACCTCATCCTTTCCCTCAGAGCTGAAATAGACTGAAATAGAGGCTGACTCGGCCAATGGGTTCTGCCCCAGTACATCACCAACTCCTGCTCTTGAGACTGTCCTTTCTTGCTGGGAATTATGCTCGCCCGTGTCTGAGCATGTCGCAGGCTGGTAGATGCCAAAGGTCTTCAGGGCAGCTGTGAGCAAAAGAGAGGCTGTTGCTAACAAGGCTGATGATAGCTACTCCGCTGGTCAAGGCTTTTTTGCCCTGATGGAAGATGCTGAAGAATTGCATCACATGAGCTTACACTTGTGATCTTTTTCATATATAATGAGCTATACATAAAAATTTCTGCTGCATGATGGCAGTGAAGGGACTGTACAATGTATACAAAGAACAACAAAGTTTTCATCTCTCCACTCTCCATCTGTGGGTAGTAAGGTGAAATAACACCATAATAGAATAATTACCATAATATTCTTTAACAATGGAAGTCTTGCTGATAGTTAAGCATATTTAAATTAGGAGATGCCATTTCTCATGATGCAGTGAAAGACAGTATTGTTAACTGCCAGCACTCATAACTTTACAGGTAATTGCAGCTATGTATGAGCCATACTTTTGTTTGACTAAATTGGTTTACCCAATAATTGAAGGCTTATTGTAATGTAATTGTAATATACTGTGTTATTTCTGAACAATAGAGAAGTAAAGGCTAAAGGGTATCCGGTGGAACAAACTACCTCCTGCATGCAAATAAATTATCCAGTTGCTGTTATAAACAAGAAGCATTGTGTTCTGCCAGACTTGTAACAAAGAAATCATTATCTGTCTGGCCTGTGCATTGGAGAACAGTAATCTGTATTTCCAAAATTAAAACCATAATTAAGCTATTATTATGAGTCCACAGCACAAGAATGAAGAAAATGATAGTGTTAGGCCCCTCTGAGTCTCAGATCCCCAATTAGCAACCCCTGAATCAGTGGTTCAAATTTTTCCCACATAAGGATTGCTTCGCCTGACTCCCTGTCGGTTATGGAGGCATCAGCCCATGGGCCAGCTGAGTCACTGTAACGCTTCTCTCATTGCCCACCTGCCAAGCAAAGCAGGACATTGCCATTAGTTACTGGAAACCAGAAAACTATGCAGGAGCACTCTGACTGGTAAACAGTGATCACAGGTTTGCTTGGGGTTTTTTTGAGCTAATAAAAAGAGGCTGAAATCACTTCTTATGCTCTTCTTCAGGGTTGCGTCTCACTTTCCTTTGAGTGTGGCTGCGAGTCTTGATCACTGAATCTAAATAGCATAACAGAAAATAGAGTAAAAAAAGACAGTGATCTTTCAAGGTTTTTGCCACAAAGCAGGCCCTCTAAATTCCAATTAATATACAGAGGTGTGTGTATATGTATGTATTTGTCCACATCCTTATTATTGTCAGATGTTAAGGCCAAGATCTTAATAAATCTTAAGTTTCATGTGTGTTATTAATGTGTCATTGAATTTAAAAAGAAGACACTGTTCAGATCATCTGGACACAGAGACAAATAGTAAAGTTAGTAAGTCACTTGGTAGATCTTCAGCATCGCCTAAGCTTCTGTAGAAGATAAATGAGTGAGAATGCTGAATCTAATGAATTTGCTACATTATCTAGGATGGCTGACGGAGCAAAAGCAACTTCAAATTTTGGAATACAAAACTGCAGTTTCATAGAGATTTATAGAGAACAATGTTAATGGGACTCACTCACATCCTATCTCTGGGTTTAAGGCTGAAACTGAAGCAAGGAATCTGGAATACCCTGCATGAGTAGGGTCAAAACAAAAGCAAGATGACTAGTTTGTGTGGGTTTTTTTTTCTTTTTGTAATAGAAACTTTGAGGAAAGAAGGTGATCCAGAGCAGGTAGTAAAGAAGTTCCAGGTAAAATATGTTTTACCGGCATATTATCATCACCAAATTTTCTCTCCCATCTGTTATTCATGTAGCTTCATTCTTCCTCAATACTTCTTTCAGACAAATAGCTGATAAGTATTGATCTGGGACACTCTCTCTCTCCTGTGATTCATATCCTTCAGTTATGATGTAAACAAATGTCTTTTGGCAGAGTGTGTATTACCGGGAAGTTTGTTGTGCTAGAGAAGTTGTGATCTTTTCAGAGTGCTGTGAAAAGTCAGTGACTGCTGAAGTGAATAAACACGTCCATCCCTCGGCTCCACTGGCTCAGACTAACACTCTACATTGCCAACATCTATAAGCCTTCGCAACGAGTTGTGAACAACACAACCTTGAACCCAGTGACAAGGCTCTGTTTTGCCTGCTGTGGTCCCTTTGAAGTGGCTCCTTTAACCACTGCCTTCTGCAAAGCTGCTCCTTCCTTGTGCCCAGATCAGTTCTCCAGCAACATCACTTTCTGCCCTGCACATTCATGTTTTGACAGTGAGCATATGTAACACTGCTCAGGTGCTGAGGCCACCCACATGGCCAAGAGATCTTGAAACTTTTTTCTTCTTTTTTTAAGTAGACATTCCTTTGCAGCCTGTCCGTGTGATCCTAATGGTTTCAGTGTGAATGGCCTAAACTGGGGCAGTCACACAGTGGGAATGCTGCTCTGCTCTGATCTCTGCTCCAAACTGGGACACTCAGCTGTGAACCCAGCTGTTTACTAGTCCAGTGAAATGTCACTGTCCTGGATCTTGGTGTTTGCAGTATGGTCTCTCCCTGTCCCTTTGCATGTGTTCCTTTGACTTCCAGGTCACAACATATGTGTGAAATGACACACCTGCTTGGGTTGATGTAGGCATTGATGCACACAGCTGGGAATTCAGTCCCCAAATTTGCTTTTTAATTCAGACTGCATTAGATGATAGATAGCTCTTTGCTCTGCTTTCTGAGGATCCCTGTATGGACCTTGTTTTCAGGATACATTCCTGAGGTGGGGAACACTGTTTCAATATTGGGAAGTGCCATATGTGACAGGGAAGGAAGGAGTTGGATTTCTAATCTAGTTCCAGGGCTTTCAATAAAACCAGAGCAGTCCGTATTTTTCATTAATTTTAGATATAATATATATATGTATATCTTAAGATGGCAGAATCAACAGTTCTCAAAATCTCATCTGTCTACCTAAAGAGGGAGTACTGGGGTAGCCCTGCATTTGCCATACCCCATCAGCTCCTCTGCCGAGCAGCACTGGGCGGGCTGCACACAGAGGTGAGTGCCCAGGGGAACTGGAGGAGCAATGATGGGAGTGTGCTCCCTCTCTTCTCTCTTCCCTCACGCTCATGCTGACTGGAGCAACCTGCAGAGCTCAGCTGCCTTCTGTGCACAGGTCCACGCTGGAGAAGTTTTCCCTGAGCTAGACAGGGTTGCAGCATGTGTGGCATAAGTATTCAAAAGCAGTTCAGCTGCTTTGGTCATTGGTGGGGTCCTCTAGAGACTGCTTTCCAGTTCCTGAATGTCATGGTAGGTTGGTGTGTAACGGTAGAGGGGGCTCTGCTTTTCCCAGCAGCATCCTTCAGGTGTGATGTAAAGCTGTGGTCCTGGCTGCTCACAGGTACCGCTGATCTGTTGGTGTGTCTTCTGTATGGAAATAGTACTGTCTTACCAAGGATTTAAGAAATCATAAGTTGTCTGTCTGTGCCTTTCCTCCTGCCAAAATCATGAAGGTGAATGAAAAATTTTAAGTTTTGAAAGTAAAACATGTCATTCAATAAGCAGCAAAAATAAGGACAACAGTTTTCCTTTGGATCTATGTCTATGGGCCCCAGACCTTCCCTTTTTCCCCAGCGGCCCTGCCTCTGCTGCATGCTCCCCACAGCACCCTCACAGACAGGTCTAGAAGCCTGTACCTGCTGCCTGGCAGACCAGGTTCTCTCTGCCAAATGCCTACCTTGTACAAACTTGATTTTCTTGGATTTTTTTTTTTTCCTCCAAATCAAGGTGAAACTGGCCAGCAAGCTGAAGAGTTGCTGGGACAGCTAGCTGCCAGATGGCCAGTGTGACAGCAGAAGTTTTGTTTCTCTAAGAAAGGAGATGATAAATTGTATGTTTTGTATTTGTCTTCTGAATTTGGAGGCTTCAGTGTTCGTTTCAGTCATCTGGAAACAGGGAGGGTAAATTTTGTGTGGAAAAGAATAGGAAAGCTGTGATTCTTGTCTAAATGTATGAATATGGGAGCTAGGAATGCAAGCACCATGTATCCTGAGAAAGAGGGGACGGAAGGGATATTTTAGTTTCACCTACCTAGATTTCTCAATGTGCTTGCAATGTGCTGCATTTTTATTTTTGCTACCTGCCTTCAATGATTGTTATTGGTTATTATATCCAGAAAAGGGGAAATTTGTACACATAAAGAATTCCTTAGTTCTGTTTTCTTCAGCTGTCCTCCAAATGATTCCCATTCGTGGCCATATCCTTCTCACCCTTGGCAATGTTGCTGTAGGTCTGTTATCTGCCCCATAGATACCGTTAGATGTGGGAACATTTTTCTGGAGCTTTGAGCATTCTCAGTGCTCTTGCCCGGGCTCTTTCCAGTTAGACCACCTCTTTTTTGAACTGTGGTACCTTAAGGGGATGCTGTACTTCAGCTGACACGTCTAGCACTGCTGAGGAGAACAGAAGAATTGCTTCATATATGTTACAGGCTACATCCTTGTGTGTATGTCCCGGTATGATGTTTGCTTTCTTCGTGATATCATGACGCTGCGTACAGCTGTGACTTACCACTGCTGCTTAAGGGGCCTTTTCTTATTCCTCTGTGTATTTGTATGCTCCTGCCTTCGTGCTCTGCACTCTCCCCTTTGAATTTCATCTTGCAGATGAAATTCACTACAGATCTGTGTCACTGTATTAAAAAAGTAAAGTTAAAAGCTGTTTAAGAAAATACGCAGTGGTGTCAGTGTATCCTCTAAATAAACCACTAGATGCTTTGCTTTGCCTTTTGCCTTATAGCAAGCCAAGAATGTTCACTTTTCAGATTAATATTGAAATTCTTCATGATACTGTCAACTATTTTTCAAAACATGGCAGTTATTGCTCTCCCCCAGGGGGAGATAGCTGAAGGATGATGAAGATGCTTCTGCAGCTCCCACTCTTAATAATAAATAAAGCAATGCATGGTGCTGCTAGTGTGATTTTTTATGTAGTAAATTTTCGGTAAAAGCTGGTTACAAAACACACCAAGTATGATTTATAGGCCTGAGATTATGACTATCAAGCATTCCTGACTGATGACTTATTTATTCTTGTAGTCAGAAGACAAAGCTTTCTATATTGAAAAATAGTTGATACCTCTTTAATTACAGCTTAGGTACAATGTGGACATTGTGCTTTTTAACCACCCACTGACAGTCACTAAAGTGCAGTGGACCTGCATTTCCTAATGTATGAAGTTGCTCCTAGGATTCTGCAGGACCCATGAGAAAATTGCAAAGAATTCTAACTTATGCCTGAGCATGTGTGTCTCGGCTGAATAAAACTTCTAAGCCTTTCTAAAAGGTTCATTCTTAAGATCTTATATTGAGGTGACCCCCTAATGGTGTACCAGAATCTCAGCTTTAGGTGCCCAGCTGACTTTCAAATCCACACTTTTAATTATCGTTCTTTTCTTTCCCCTGGGATTAATTTTGTAAATATAAGTCTCAGGGTGCTTGTGCTTTAGAAATAGTCTTATATTGACATTTCTCCCTTGTATAAAAAAGCTAAACAAACCAAAACAAGAAATTGATCTCTCAAGCAAGATTTCCACTACCATGAGAATAGTTGTTTTTTCTATTCTCCTTCCCTCTAAGCAGCAAGTACAATATGTCTAGACTTCAGTAATGCATTAGGCACAGCAAATGTAAGGTCGTAGGAAAAAGGATGTGAAAAGAAACCGCAGATGAGAGATGCTAATTACATCATTTGATGTGCTATGGGAGTGCAGATAACACTGGTAAGGTAAAAGGACTCATAAAGAGTGGAATATATACTTAAGGTGAACTGGAGAGCTACCACCAAAAGATACTGCAAAGAGAATTTGTCAAGGTGGAAAATAGTGAGTGGCTTAGTCCTCACTATTCATTACCAATAGTGTAAACAACTTCATTAACATTCAGGAAGACTGTTCAGTCATTACAGATCACATTAGGAGTTGAGCTGAGCATCTATTTCAAGGAGAATGATACAGAAATAACATGGTATACTACAAACCATATATAAAGAAACAGGCCAAGACTGTAGCCCAAGAGGTCAGGCTGTGCCCTGGGGATTTATTTCAGGGATAACTACAAGAGACTAAACTGTATGAATGTTCCATCCCAGGCTTTCAAAGTGTATAAAACTATAGTAGTGCCTCATATAATATGTTCTCTTTTTAGAGGGTTTGATCCAAAGTCCAGTCTCCATCAGCCCTTCTATCCCTGACCCTAATGCACATACACATGCACGTAGGGCTTCCAAATCACACGGTCCTGTTCTCATCAAAACTGGGTTAGTTCTCCTATGTACAACCTATCCACTGAACAGAAGGCAGGGGCTGGTGACTGGAAGTGTGTTTCAAAAAGAAGTAGCTAGATTCTGGAAAAAAAACAGAAGATAATCACACTCTGGGAATAGTCAAAGTCACTCTTCAATGGAAGAGAGACACTGAAAGAGCAGTAGTGTCTCGGATACTCTTAGTGAATAGCATGGCAGGAAAACATAAGCTTCTGACACAGAGACATCATCACCAAAAGTGAGAGCATTGTGCACCTCAGCCACTGTTCAAGAAATCTCCTGATTTAAAAACAGTGAGTGACAGCTCCTTGCCCAGCTATTCAGTCTCTTGCTTGCAAAACCAGATGCTCTCCTATGAGCTAGATGGGAATTAACAGTGGGGAGAAAGAGGTGATAAAAGGATGACCTTGGTTTTATTTATTATTTTGGATATTATTTTTCCAATAACTAGCAAGGGTACATTGGTATCTGTCAGTGTCATGTGGATATAGTTTCCCATTTTCAGTCCCCTCCTGCTGTCTGAAACTGTAAATCCAATTTCCAGAGAACAGAATTATTAGACCAGCTGTATGACAGATTTTGTTGTCATTTACTCACTGGAGGTTTCTTTTATAGACAAAGCGTCACAGTGAAAAATAACTTTCTTTATAATTTTGAGGTATGCTTTTGCTGTGAGATTTTTTTCAAAGTTCGTACCATTGTTCAACTTTGACAGCAGAATAAAACAATGTGTCATTTCTTCTAAAAAGAAACACACCCTTGAGCAGGTTGTGTTGATTGGCCCAAAAAATTTTATCCACATTTTCCTTTTTTTGTAGAAGACTATTTTATAGACTAATATATATTTATACTGTGCATTGATAATATAGAATAGATCAAACCATTTGTGAGACCAGTATTTCATGCTCTAGCATAAAGTAGAAAGGGGGCCTGCCTTCCTCTTTTTCAGCCACAAAAAATCCCAAATCACACGAGCAATTCCTTAATGTCATGCTCTGGGAAAATACCTGTTGCACTAGTGCAAGATTTGTTGCTGTACTGACTCCTCCTGGAGTCTGGCTTTATGAACACCTCTAGAACATCATTAACTTGCTTAACCATAGGTACGCTGGAGTAGACTATGAGTGAGTGGAGAGTAGAGATTAGTAGGTTGAATATTAGTGACAGTATATTTTTCAGCTTCTTGCTTACCTGCATCCAGCCATCCCTCTGTTCCCATCTCTGCATCAGTTTATCTCTTCTCTGGTTTCTGCCTATGGGCATACCAAGAACTAAATAAATTGAAGCCTATTGGTTTCATTCTAGGATAATTTATCCTAGCACTTTATTCCAATTATACATGAAAAAGCAGTTGCTGTTGCTAGTTTTTGTTCATATCCTCCTTTTAAATGTGGTGGACTAGCTGATGACTGTTTTCCCTCCGGTCCCTGTCATATTGCATCCTATTTTTGTGGCACCTGCAGATTTTCTTCTGCCTCCACAGTACTGACTCGAGAAAAAGTTGTGCTGCCAATTTTATCCAAAAGAGGCTGCTTGTACCCAACCTTCCTTTCCCCAGACTGAGGCCCCATGATTACAAGCAAATCTGGTAGTGAGCCAGTTCAGTTTCAATTTACTTCACAGGCTTCATAAGAAGAAATAACCGAAGCAAGATAAGCAAGGGAGAGGTGTGAAGAGAAGAAAAAAAGAGGAGACTCAAAAGTCAAATGCAGTCAGTTTGTCACTCAGGTAGCAGTTAGATTTGTCAGTGAGGATATCCAAGATGGGTTAGAAGGAGAGGAATGAGGGTAGTGAAGAAGAAAGGGGGAGTAAAGGACACTTAGATGGAAACTGGAGAGGACAGGAGGAAGAAGCAAGAATATAGGTGAATGTGAGACCATTCTCTCCTATATGTGACCACAATTACCAGGGCTTCAAAAGTTCAGCTGGAGACATGAAATTCAGATCTGTGTGTACCTAACTGAAGAAAAGCCAGACAGAAAGGAGAATAGTTAATGACCCAAAACCAAATGCCTCTACAGCCTCTACGTGAGCTAAGCAGGACAGAGTAATTTAGATGTATGCACAGCGTAAGTGCAGACCTGCGTGTGCATTGGGAGAGGAAGGTGGAGAGTACCGTACTTGTTATTAACCTTTCCATTAACAGCCCAGGTTGGATGAGGTAAGGTTGAGATGGAAACAGAGCTGCAAGGTGCTGAAATACATCTTAAGACTACTCCTAGGAAATACTTAGTAAATTCTAAAAAGCAGCACTGCATGGCAAATTTCAAAGATCCTTAAAGGTCTGTTTTCTTGCTGACATATGCATGATCACTCTCAGACAGCTTTACATCTAAACACATGTTTAACAAATGTTCCTGAGGCAAGATGCACTTCCAGACAGCCTTCTGCAGGAGTGCATAGAGTTGATTTTAAAGAAATTGAATGACTGTCTTCTGAATGAGGGATTGATGTGGAGATTGTTAGTACTCTGAAATGCTCTAGAGAACAGTATCAACAAAAATTTCATCTGCCCATGAAAAAAACAGAGATTTCTGTGCCAAACCAATCAATGGATATTCTTGTTTCTCAAAGACAAATGCAATTAGCATTCTGGGTCTGAAAGAACAGGCCTAAATCCATTAGGAATATCAGTGCTAAGTTAGTAGAGAAAGATATAAGGAACAGACAAGTTATTATAATGGTGAATAAACATGCTGACTTAACTTCTTTTTAAATTATCCTAGTTTATTACAAAATAACAGGAAAAATCTAATCTTCTGTTAACAAGAGGCCATATGGGAGAATTATTTGAGGATGTGTAACTGCAGAGCGCACTTGCTGCAGGAGCGTGGAAAGTCTTTACTATGTCAGCTCTGTGCGAAGTAATGGCAATGAAGTAGCAGATATGAGCCTGAAAACATGACAGCTCCATGTGGGATTTAGGAAAACTGAAACTGCAGCTTCAGCTGCTGCTTGCAGAATGTCACTGCGAAGAGTGGCTCGTATGATCAGCTAGTGTGTCCTGCTGTGCAAGTTGTTTGTTTGTTTGTTTGAATTCTTGCAACTTCACACAAACCATGCAAATGAAAACTAGTGCTGTCTTTAAAACTAACAATGCATAGGAATTAAGTACAAGAATCATGGTACATTCGTGCTGCATCACAAAGTTAAGCTTGCAAGAAGTTTCAGAGCCTAAAACCACTGAAAAACAAAAAAAGAAAATTAGTCATGAGGGCTATAGGGGAAGACTTCTGAATTAATAACAGTATTCATGTGCTGCTTTCCCATCAGCGTATCAACCACAAGTATCCAGAGGCAATTGGTAGAGGGTACGACACGAGACCTTCATTGTGGGTGATGGTCCCATTCTGCTGATGAGTCCTTCTGCTGCCACTTTACTATAAGGTACAGCAAAACCTGTCATTTATTCAGTGCATTCATCAGCCTGACAAATCCATTCTGGTGGCTCAGAATAAAGCTGCTGAGACAATTATTAAAAGCTCTGAACTGCTGAACCCTTTATTGAAATTAATAATTGTCTGATTGCCAATTTGACATCTTTGTTGCTGGGTGGGCAGAGTGTCACTGCAATATATATTTGACTTACAAATGCCCACATTCTTCAGTTTCCTGTGAGTCCAAATGGAGTAGTTCACCTGCCATCAGGGTAGTATACATTCAGTGCCAGGACTGGAGAAACTTTTAGTTGCCTGGATGAGCTGGATGTACTTTTTAGTGCTTCACCATGGCTACAGGAAATATTATCAAACATTATCCTCTGTGGGAGGGAACAACATGACGGCACAGTCCTTGATCATTTCCAGGAAAAGTTGTATCATGGTTTTTCAGGTACTTTTGCTACTAATTTTTACTACCATAAGCCAAATTTGTTTCACTTTTTTATTGGTTGCTGAAAGGTGATAGTATTCCAAGTTCTGCTCTCGGTAAGACAAACCATCTTTCTTGTCCCTGCCACTTGTGTAAGCAGGGAGAGGCATGCTAGAATTTGTAATAAAGGTTTATGTGTCAGTGTATAACAAAGCTTACATTTGTATCCCAAATTATCTTCTTTTCCTTTCACCCTCTTTTTTTTCTTCTATCTGTAGCTCTTGAACTACGTGATACTGCTTTTCCAGTCTTCTATCTATCTTTGCCAGATAAATGACATTCCTTTGACTCCTCCAAGTGTTGTAGCAGAGAATCCCTGAGATCAGGGACATTTTGGGTTTAGCTTCTTACTTTGCTTTTCCTTCTTTTTACTTCCCTCTCAGAACTCTTGTTCATTTTTATAGTTTTTGCTTATGCTTTTGTCAAGAGCGATTCTTCCATCTGAACACCCCTTGCCATTTAACTCCTGTACTTAATCCCACTGGTTAGCTTTAAGAGTTGCAGACAAAGCTCCTCTGGGTTCAGTTATTTGTGTGGTCCAGTTGGTGGTCTAGTTTGCTGAATCCAACTAGGGATACTTTGCCTGGCCAACAGCTGTCCCTGGAGGAAGTAAATTGAGTAGTAATCCCTTCCTGAGCATCTGAACAACCCTGCCTGCCCACCAGCACCTCTGAAAGATGTGTGACTGCAGTTACTGGAGAGGGTTTGAAGCACCAAAGAGTTTGAAGCCACTTTCTGTTGTGATGCCAACCCTTCTCAGCCCACCTCATCTTTTGGTGCCAGCCTATGAGTCTGTCAGTAGCAGGATTTCTCCTTTCCTCTCTCTGCCTCCCTTCAGCATTACCCAGAGCCTCAGTGCTGAGCACAGGTCCTGCACCCTCCGCTTCTCCAAGACCAACTTCTCCTCAGTTGCTGCTGCCAAGAAGGTGGGAAGATGTTAGTGGAGGAAGATGACTGCTGCTGCCAGGATCAGTAGTGGGAGACTGAGACCATCTCACTTTGGAGGAGGATGTAGACAGGTTATGTGATGGAGCTGGGAGCCTTTGAATAGCCACCCCATCTCCAGTTTCCCACTGTTAGGTGCCTCTCACTGGCATTCAGCCCACCTTGCTTTTCTCTCTCACCCATTCAGACTTCATATGAGTGTTGCATGCATATGATGCTCATCTCTGTAAAATGTAGCCTTTAGCATTTAGGTCTTCTCACTAGCAAAAATATAATATGTGCATATAATGAAGGACTGGTGTCAGAAAATTCTGACTAATTCTTATGAAAGTTGGAGGCAAGCTGTGGGAGCCTTAGACACCCATGTTATTAAACTACTACGTCTATACATGCATCATTAAGAGACCGAGCTTTTACAAAACAAAATGTTGCAAATTATCCTGCATCGCTGTCTGGATGATTAGGATATTCCTCCAAAAGTCACTGAAGCCTGTCTCTCGGTATGAGAAAGCCTGAGTGACAGGCTTCACTCTTGGGCAGAATCTTTTCTAAGGTCAAACTCATTGTGAGAAACAGAAATAGTGAATAGGGATGGGAACTGTCTGGGAAGGCTTGCTTGTCCATGCCCCACACTGAGCAGGCTTATTACCTCTTACCCCTGTGACAACTACCCTTGGGGAAGGCATGGCAACAAAACACTTCCTATGAAGCATGTTGGTTCCTCAATGTATTTCTGTAAAGGGGAAATCCATTTCTGAGCAGCGAGTCAGTGTATAGCATAACCTGTGCTTCACTCGTGAGTCACTCTAGCCACTAATATAGCCAGAATGGTACCAAGAGTATGTCCTTTTGGACACAGAACGGTTTGTCCTCTGAGCACTGGAGAATTTCACCTCTGCTGTATCATAGAGAAGAGCTAGAACAAGAACAGCAGTTTGTGATTTCTATCCCTCAGTAGATTTATTGTCATGGATATTCTTTCCCTGGGTGTACATTGTGGATGTAAGTTGTGTCCTCTTCTGTTTGTGAAGCTGTGAAGTCATTCCCTCCCCAAGTAGAAAAGGCGACACCATCACTGGGAAAAACACATACTTACATGATCTATTTTTCTGGTTTTTATTAACTCAACATTGTCTCCTACAAATACGATTTGTCATTCACTGGAAGATTTGAAATGTAGACTTAAGTTACACATAGGTATAAAAAGCATAAAACAGCACACACGGTACCACTGTTTAGACCAGAAAACATTGTGTTGTCCCACAGACCCGAGCAGTATTCAAGCTCAGCTGTGTCACCTTCTGCCTCAGGAATTCAGTCTTCAAAGCTGCAGATGCTTCTGCTTCTTTTCCCTCAGCTTGTGAAGCCCTGTGGGCTCTCCCCTGGTGCTCCTGACCCACGTCTGGAGCACAGACCAGGGAACCACAGGGCAATCCCACCTCACTCCACCAGAGGTTGTAAAACCTTGGGCTCCTACTGGCTCTTCGGAAACATTTTCCTCCTTCTCTTAATATTTATGTACAATATATGAAGAGATACGATTTGTGTCTTTGATTTAGACATATCTCTTGCCTCATACTTAATAACTTGAAAAATATTTTACAAGAAGAAGAACATTGTTCATCTGAATGTCATTCATTATTATATTGCTATATTTTATACCCTATTATTAATATATACAAAATTTCTTAATTGCCTTTTACAGATGCATGGAAGCATATAATATAACAGTTTTAAAGTATCCCATTTTTAGATTTTTTTTTCCTTGGCTCATGTCAATCTCTTTAATAAACTATGGTTGCTTGGAGAGTATAGGAAGTATTTGGAATGTTGTTTAAAGTTTAATAATAACTGGTAGCATTGTCCATTTGCAGCCTGATCGGTTGGAGCACCTGTCAGGGCGATCTGGTAGAGATAGCAGCATCATAAGACTTAAACAATCATGGAGAGCTGTTAATGTGCAGTGTCGACGGGCGCCAGGTTCAGTTCTTTATTAGGGGCTTTTTTTTTCTTCGGCTGCGTTTTGTTGTTGTTTTCCCTCTGTTCTCGGTTTTGTCTTCGGGCTGCTCGCCCTTTGCTTTCCTGTCTTGTCTCCTTGCTTTCCTCTTTGTCGGACTTTTTTCTTTTCTCCTCCCTATTTTTTTTCCCTGAAATAAAAATGATGGCACATTAGAAGATTTTCTCAGACAGTTACAGTTTCTGATTCCCTCATTTTGCCATAGCCTGTAAAACTGGCCCTGGATTAGCACCTCCCATTAGAAGCTGGACACTAGCACTAGTGTTTAGAAATGTCCAACTCTTCATCAGACTACTAAATTCTGCCAATGTACTAACACCTCCCATCAGTCTGATTCTGAGCAAAGAGCTGAGAACTCCCTCAGGAGTCCTGGTGCTTTGGAGCTGGTATAAATATCTCACACCCTCATTGCCTGTCTCCCACAGCCAGGGACACAGCTCCATGTGCTCCACCAAAACACAGCTGGTTTGGAGACATCTATGGCTGAAGCCAGGTAACATTAACTAATCTAAATTTATCTTGGGCTGGGACCCAGAGCATACGGTGCAAGGAAAAGAGCCATCATGTTACTCCCCTTCACTGACAATGCTCAGCAGCTATGTCTTTTTAAAATCCCTCTTCCCTCCTTTAACCCCCACCACACCCACATCCCAGGGATTCTAGGTGTTGCCACGTGAATCCCACAACAAAATGTCAGCTCCAGCGCAAGTATGTGACCCTCTTCAGACTAGAAAGTCGTGTTTCAAGTCTCAAGTCAAGCTTTAGACCATTGTTACAAAATTAGATATTCAAGTACTTTATTGCTTTAAATACTTAGAAAGGGAAGATGTTGAAGATTTTGTTATTGCTACGGACCTCTCCAATAAAGCATCCCATCCCCTTAGGAACTTTAAAACTTTGTGTATTGGCTGTGGAGATTATATTATATAGTGCATTTTTGCTTGGACATAAGGAAGAAATTCTTTACACTGAGTGTGATAAGACACTGGAACTGGTTGCCCAGAGAAGTTGTGGATGCTTCATCACTGGAAGTTTTCAAAATCAAGATGGATGGGGCTTTGAGCAACCTGGTCTGGTGACAGATGTTCCTGCCCATGGCAGGGAGAGGTTGGACTAGATGATTTTCAAAGGTCCCTTCCAACCCAAACGATTCTGTGATTCTATGATTCTATTCCTTCTATTTACTTTACAAGCCAATGCAGGTATGGCATTGAGTTGAACTTGTATATACACAGAAGCCTAAAACAGATTAGATTTTTTTCTGTGTGGAACTGGTTTGTCTACTGAGCTATGTGGCTGAAATTCATCTGTGGTTAGATGGATCCCAATGATGTCTTCAAAAGTAACCTCTCTTGAGACTTTGATGATACAATGTTATACTGACCTGCATGCCTCCTTACATGGAGAAATTTCTGCACAAGTATTGAAAAACATTCAGAGAACAATACAATTACATTTCAAATCAGCCTAAAAACATCTGCCCAAATTGTGTTTTATGATATCCAATACTACTGAATATAATCTATCCCTCTTTGTTACAGCAAAAAAATACTTTTTGCTTTTAAATATCAGCAGAGATAATACAGACTTTCCTACATCAGTGTTGGGGGAATTACTCAAACCTGGCAATAGCTCTTGCTGTTGAGGGTGCTGAATGCAGGGAACTGTGCCCATTCCAGACTCAAAACCAATGCTGGGAGTTTTTGGTGCCTTGATGGGAGTATGTCATAGTGGAAGAGTAGATTCAAAGACTGGTCAGATAAAGGGAGAGAGATTCAGAAGAGGTGATGAGAAGGCAGAAAGCAAGGAGTAAGACTAAGATGTGAGGATATGCTGTATCCTCTTCTTGTTGTGTAGATCTATCAGCTTGTTTTACAGCTTCTCCATTCCTTACTGTCACTGCCTGAGATTGGAGAGCAAGGGAAGGTTTAGATACACATGTTAAGTCAAGTAAGGACAAACATCTGCCTTTCTCATCTATTGTTTCTGAAACATGCAGTAAAGCTTTAAATGTAAAAAGGCACCTCACATTTTAGGTAACCACTCAAGTTACCCCAATATACTCCCACATACCTGCAGAATCCTTCTCTGAATCTGGCAATGCCACCTACGATACACAAAGGTGAGCAGGGGAGACCTGTGGAATGGGCATGTGAGACCCAGTGAGAGCTACCACCACCAGGAGAGCAGGGAGAGCTCCATGCAGAAGTGAGTCTGCATCCTGCCCAGCTGTAATGCTGTCTCTTACTAATGGATAAATGACAGTATGGAATTTCATTCCAGTGGTTTGTAAATACAGTTGGCCCAAGATGAAATGTTATTTAAATGGAAACTGTCCAGATGTTCAGTGTTTGACATTGTTCACTTGATGATTAGCCAAAATCCTTCAGCTGTGACTTCCTAGCCACAATTCTTTAAGTATGTTGGAATGACATTTAATGGTTTCTCTTTCAGTCATGGATCAAGATGTATGTATTTGTATGTACGTGTGTGAATATACTAAGAATACACTATCTCTGTCTAACTAGAGACTTATCTGGGCACAGCTTCACTGTTTCTGTTTCAGTTAGACTGATGTCATTATAAGGGGCAAGCAAAACTGATCTCGGGAAAGAACTTAAAACTCATTACTAATTCTCTTCTACTCTCAGGATAACTAGTTTGGAGTGCTCTGAGCAATTTTATACACGGTTTAATGACATCATCTCCATGCTGTTGCTATTTGTGAAAGGATCTGCCCTCTAGACGTGAGTTGTTCTGGTAAAGCCATAAAGCACAGAAGGGTCATTTTTGTCCAGGCTGGTTGCTTAGCTCCTTTCACCACTGTTTTAGTGGGAGTTTTTATATGACAGTATAATGTTGCTTCCAGTCAGTCCTTGGTTCAGTTTAAAGCCAAGAGAAGATTTGACCAGCAGTTATTTGCTAGCATCAGAGAATGGCTGAAGCCAAATTCTTGCATGCATCTCTCTCCCTGTTCATACCCTGCTATTGCCTTCCCAGAGATTTGTTGCTGAATATTTTTTCTTCTTTCTACTACTTGCTAAAGCTTACTTCACAACAGCACATCAAGCTGGATGCCAGAAGTTGGGGAAATTAACTGAAAATTTGGGCATATATTGGGTTTGCATGCTGGGTTTTGGTAGTGAAGGGGCATAGAGGCTGCTTCTGTGAGAAGCTGCCAGAAACTTCCCCTGTGTCTGACAAAGACAGCTGAGGAAGGAGAGTGATAGAGTGGCTTTGGTGGGCACCTGGTGTCCATCCAGGGTCAATCCACCACAGGGCAATTGACTATCTGTGAAATGAAAAGTGCAAAAACTACATTATATTTATATATATGTTATATATATACATTTTATATTTTTACAATTTCATGTGCAAGTTGTGTTTACAAGTTCATCTCTGAACTATTTTGCATTTGAAGAAGAAGAAGAAGAAAAGGCAAGGACAGCATTAAAACGAAAGTTCATCAGAGAAGTAAATGATGTCATAACATAACTTAGAAGAAAATATTCTCCTGAAATTTCAGTTTCTCTTGTGAAGAATGTTGTTTTTAGAAAATCCTTCTGTGTTTGAATATGTAGCATTTTATGCATATCTATATCTCTATATCTCCATATCTTTATCTATAACTATATCTATGTCATCTATATCTATGTCATCTATATCTATATCTATATCTATATCTATATCTATATCTATCTATATCTATATCTATATCTATATCTATATCTATATCTATATCTATATCTATATCTATATCATCTATATCTATATCTATATCTATATATATCCAGTGCCTTTGCACGTGACCGTCCTGCATCTCACGGGAGCGGCCGCGGTGGTGCCAGTTCCGGTGCCAGCCGCGCGGGGGCGCCGCAGTGCCGCGCCGGAGCCAATCGCCGCGGGGTCCGGCTCCTGCGGGCCGGGGTGAGGGGCAGGGCCCCCCACGCGTGGAGGTTTCCCTCTCTCTACTCTCCAGTTATTTTTTAAGGAGTTAGCAACGGGTGTTATCCTGTCCCATTCCCTTCCTTCGCATTCTGTCCGCTGTTGTATCTGCTGTCTGTGCTTCGTATTGTGCACGTGATGAATTTTTTTAGTGTGCCAGGAAGAAGATATCAAAAAGGGCAGTATGTTGTGCCACAACGTGGGAATGTTGTTGTTTCCTGATGGGTTATAGGATTCTCTTATAGTGATGACTAACACTACTAAAGCTTATGTCTTCTTATGGATTCAAAAACCCCTTTTAAAATTAAAAAAAAAAAAAGGAAAGAAAAAAAAAAAAAGAGGGTAAGTGTTTTTTTAAATAGGAGCTAGTCAAACATTTTCCAAGTGAATGTTTTGCTCATAAAGATGTGGATTCATGAGATTCTAGCAGTTCTATGAAGTAATTATTTGGCATTAAAATAGCTTTTATTCCAGAACCGAAACTTCGTACAGCCAACTGTACTGGAAGAATTAGTCTGTAGGCACTGTCCAGTGAATATTCTTGTACATAGTGGATTCTTTACTACTTTTAATAGTAGCAACTTTGTATATTGAAGAACATCTACAGACAGGCTATAGTTTTGAGAAGTGCAGTAGTTCAAATTAAATGCATACATGAAAATAATTCAGAGAACAATATAATTACATGTCAAATCAGCCTAAAGGTGCTGAGTTCTTGTTATTCTGATTTATATCCCCTAGTTGAAGAAATCCTTGCATCTGTATTTATGCAATCCATGTCTGAATATATCTTTAAATATCTTTAAGTATGGTTTCTGTAGGCGCTGAAACCCCAAACCACCATAGGAAGGCATTAAATTTGATTGTGCAAACTGCTTCACTTTGGTGGGGGGGGTGTCACAAGGTAGGTCTCATGAAAATCCCAGAGGGATGAGAATCTGACGTCAGGCACTTGGGATGACCGTATTTCTTTTGGACAGGTCACTCCCACCAATAAATTTACCCCAGGAGAGCAGAAGGGGCAAGAAGAGTCACTGAACTGTGCCTGGCGATGCTGCAGGCACAGATGTAATCAGCCCCTATCTGGAAGGGTCCTGGCGCTTCTACTGTGCCTGTCACCACGGACCACAAAATCCTCCCCACTACACTGTAATAAGCTGAAGAGCTATAATAAAAGACCACAAGGCACAGCTGTAACGTGCCACAGTGTTCTTTCACACCCCTCTCAGCCTCGGCTGACCTCTCAGCACTTTCCCAGCTGCTGGAGCACTGTCAGCACCGATGCTTCAGTACCAGTGTCCCAATACTTCTGTACTCCATGAGGTACAGGGTCAGAACTTGGGGGCTAAGTGCCACCGCTCTGTGTCACCCTCCTTCCCACCTATCCACACCCTTCTCAGAGACTTTTTTTAGCCCTCTAAGACTAAAAGTCTGTCACTCTTTCCTCACGATGCAACCTGGACGACAACAACAGCGTGACGTGTGCAGAGCAAAGATAGCAGTAAGAGGAGCACCTCTGAGGCTCTAAAACTACTTACTACAACTCCATCTACAATACAGTTATGTTATATTATGCAAATGAGGAGATCACTCTCATTTTCCAGAAAAGTGACACATTCTTTTCTGGAACACAGGCTGTAGCATGTACTCATGCTGCTTGCCAAGAAAACAAGCCTCCAAAACCCCAACTGCCCAGTGATGCAAAGGACATTCTCCTTTCATTCACAAGCCACTAGCAGATGATTCATCTGCTATGTCTTTTTGAAATTTAAACAGCATAAATTTCTTAGCAGCAATCATTGTTTTCCTTGTTATAGTGTCCCTATTTTATAATCACTAGATTTTCAGGTGACCAGAGTGGTGAGGATCAACAGCTTCAGAATTACGTAGGTGCCGCCAGCTCAGTGTGTTTCCTGGCCTTACTTACTCTTGAGGACATACCAACTGCTGAAGTGAATATGGGTAAAAATTTTAAAGGAGCTGAGGTCCAAAGGCCTCCCAGGAGCAATTAATTTGGCCAACCATAGGTTCTTCTGCTGTTGAGATGCATTAGGCTGTTGAGATGCATGAGGACAGCCTACCTGGCTTCCACATACTAGTCCAGATGGATACAGGTCTTAAGGCAAGTGTCATATCCACAGTCCTATATGGTGATCTCAGGTAACCCAAGATACCTCAAACGATATCAACACTTACGGATATGCAACTGTGTTAGGGGACTTAGTGACTAACTTGTACTTATGTGCCCTATCTCCTCTTGAAAATTGAAGTATTTTTTCTAGATGTAGACTCTAGGTGACATTGGAGCCTGAGACCTACAGAAGTCTTTCTATGAGGCTTAGGATCCTTGAGCTTCATTTGCCTCTGAAAATAGGATCTGGATTACTAAATTGGACTCACTTTAAAAAAGTTCATATTTGTGGATGTTCAGCATGAAGAAGAGAAGGCTCTGAGGAGACCTTATAGCAGCCTTCCAGTACCTGAAGGGATGTACAGGAAGGCTGGGGAGAGACTTTTTTCAAGGTTACGTAGTGATAGGACGAGGGGTAACAGCTTTAAACTGGAAGAAGGTAGATTTAGATGAGATATTAGGAAGAACTTCTTTCCTGTGAGGATGGTCAGACACTGGAACAGGTTGCCCAGAGAAGTTGTGGATGCCCCCTCCCTGCAAATGTTCAAGGCCAGGCTGGATGAGGCTTTGGGCAACCTGGTCTAGTGGAAGGTGTCCCTGCTCATGGCAGGGGGGTTGGAACTAGGTGATCTTTAAGGTCCCTTCCAACCCAAACTGTTCTATGATTGTATGATTCTATAATTGCATGTGCTAGCCTGTCCTTGCAAGAAGATGAGAATGCTGAGGCAGGCACGTTAGAGGGAATAAGAACGTTATGTCAAAATACAGGAATAGATCAGGCCTGTGCAATGGCTGTTTGCATAGAGCAAGCAGAGAGGAAAGAGAGGAGGCTGAGCAGATCAGCTATGCCGAGACAGGAGATGTCAGGCTTTGCTGCTGCAGTGGGTAAAATCAAGTTTTGTCCCATTAGGTGCATGGCAAGTAGGAAGAGATCATTTCTTCTGTGGGCTGCTTGAAAAATGATGGTGCTGCACTCATGAGCTCATAAGCAAGGCTTATGGAAAGTACCTAGCTTAATTGTCTTGTGATGACCTCTTTGCAAAAGAAATGTGTTGGACCTGCCTTTCCTGTGCCATAGAAAAGACATTGCCAATGCCGGGAAGTACAAGTACATCCTCCAGTCAAAGAAGCAGCCAGAGGAGGAGGATTTCTATGAGGAGTTGTGTTTGCTATTTGTGGAGACATTTACTGCTGTCTCTTCAAAACAGAGCCTGTGGGGATTTATTTCCTTTGCCCTTGCCTGTTGGGACTAAGGGAATTTGTTAGCAGCCTTGTTTTAATCAGGCCTAATGTTGTGCTAACAACAGCAATTTTATAATTACATAACAGTTTTCATCTTATAAGAAGCTGCAGCTTATAAACTCTGAACACAGCTTCCAAAGACAGGAAAGTAATGGCTATTTAGCACTCTGCTAAAACCACTCTGCGTTGCTTAGGACGGGAAGTGACATACACCATGCTGGTATTTAGGAAAGTGGCATTTTCTCGGCAAGCTTGCTCTGAGATTTTTAGCGGTGGCTTCTGAATGTGATTTGATTTTTACAGCTCTGCTAAATGTGGCAAGAAGGTAGATGAATGTCCAAATCCACCTTATAAGCCTCTTTTAAGACTAATGGAATCAAATGCCGGTACAAAGACTGGTGATACTAGTGACTGGTACCAAAATCCCTTATCCTGTTCTTAGAGCATCAAGATATTGGCAGAAATGTATAATTTATTGTTTTCCTTTAGGCATCAATAATCCAAGCCCTCCCATTAGCCCAGATTTAGGTCATAAATATAGTCCTCTTTAGAGACTTAGTTCAGCTCGTGCAGGCTTTTGAGCAAGGCAGAAATAAAAATGTGATGCTGCATTATGTCAGAGCCGCCTGTTTAGTCTGCCTCTCTAGAAATAATCAAGAAAAGTTATACATGATAAGACACAGATGCTAGTGTCTCAGCAGACATTTGAACTCTTTCTAGTACAATGGTAAAAAGGAGAAAATACCCAAAGAAACTTGCTTCTTTAGTGCTCAAATTTGTACTCAGAGTGCTCTGAACAGAGGGATAAATGAGAAAAGATGTTTTCCTTGGCTTTACTTAAACTGATTGCATTAATGTAACTTGCTAATACAGAAGATACTTTTACAACCCTGGTGTTTGGATGTATTCATAAGAATGCCTTTTTCCTTAAGCCACCACGTCTTGGAGATGGGCTATAGCAATGATGGAATACGGATCCTGGAGGGGATTTGCAAGTGCCAATGCTACCATTAGGGCCAGGCCAGCAGTTCCTGCCCCAGTACTAGATGTCAGGGCCAGGAGACCTCTTCATCTTCCACCATTTAATTTGCTGGTATAGGTGTAGCTATACGCTCCCCCTGGAACCCCTTCCTACATCTCCTTAAGTTTCCTGATGTGCCAGGCAGGTAAAGGAAGATGAGGAGTCAACAGGATGCACCTCTGGCCCCGCTCTGCACGGTTCACTTCTCCCCTCCACTCTAAGCACAGTTTGTTTGCGTTCCTGCCTGGGGTGACACCTGTGCTGACAGGTAGGTGGGAGCCCCTGCACGTCCCACAGGTAACCCGGGCCAGCCTGACAGATGGATCGGCCAGTCAGCAGTAGCTAACGTGCAGAGGGACAGCAGCCCCTGACTGATCCACTCAGCAAAACCATCAGCCCAGAGCCAAGGTGCTATTACTTAAATTTGCTGGAGACCTGATTCTGCCCTCTGTTGTACTTGCTCAAACACACGGAGGTCACCAAGGTTGGTCTCTGGTGTAAATGAAGGGAGAATTTGCTTTCAAGGATACTTTTCAAAACAAGGTGTTGAAAAATGGCTGTTTCTTTCTGTTTTGTGTCTCCAATGTGTGTGTACTATTTCAGTTGGCCAAAGTGTTGATCCTCGCCTCTCTAGGTAGTGCCAGTTTTTCCAAATACATTTTCACGCTGATTAAAATGACAGGTCAAATTTCTAAATTTCCAAGAGTTCACGTACTCAAAAAGGGTGCCTTGACGTTTCACTTTGGCCATCTCCAGATGTTTCTGAAGAGTTTTTCTCACCTATTGAAAGGATACCTGGCAGTTCACCAAGTAGAGAGCAGCTTGTGGAGAAGGGGACTGCCATCACCAAGACTCTTGGGCTGCCTCTTAAAAAGGCTCAGGAAATTTTTATGCCAAAGTGATTCAGATCTTAGCTCTAGGAAACTCAGGGAGCTTGGGTGACCAAGATGCTGTCAGAGGGACCTCGGGTTTTCAGGATCTTGAGTTCTTGTCAGCCTGCCAGGTGGGTTGCCAAAGGCCAACCCAATGGACAAGTCGGCAGGGTATTAGACATAAACCTAACAAAAAGGCAAAGTTGTTTCAAAACCTGCCTACTTTCCACTGGGGCTTCATTGAAATCAGCAAGTTTCTGGGAAATGTGATGACTTTGGTAATCTGGTATTTTCCATTCCTTTGGAAAATTCATCTCTATAAAATATATTAAAAAAAACCCCCAATGATTTCCAAGCAGGGGTCAAGGAGGACACACATGAAAAAAAACTTGAATGCAAATATTTTAACATTGTCCATAAGTCTTCAGTTTAAAATGAATTACAGATAGAAATTATCCACATAAATTTTATCCAGGCTGTCTTGTCTTCTTTTATTTTTTCCAAGAATGTGATAAGTTTATTCTTTTTAAATCCCTCTAGGAATGAACTGTGCATTTAGAGCTGTTTGTAGTAACACAGGCTTCGGACACTAAAGTGAGCAGCCGGCTTTATGAGTAGCTTGAAGTGGAATGTGAAGAATGAGTATGCCATGTGATCGTGCATCACTGGAGTCCACTTCACTTAGTATACGTTATAAACTGACCACCACACCATTTAGATCAGATATGAACAAGGTCACATGACCCAAAATTTAGAGGAGAAGCAGACCCCACTGAGATGAGAGAGCAGCCTCTCATGACAGAGAGCACCACCAAGTCTCAAGAAAAATTTGTAACCCCTTAGCCACCCCACCAGGAAATCTGCCCTCTGTCCTGTCCAGCACAGTTCCTACCAGCAGTATACAATGGCAGATCAGCAGAACTCGCTATAGGCATGTTTTATTTTTCTGCTCGGTGCTTGGCTGGTGTGTTAAGAGTGCTACAGCAATGCTGGCAAATTGGTCCTTGACTTTACCCTCCCAGGTGTGCATGTGTGCTGTGCCCAGCCCATACGATGGGGCTGCTTACAGGAGCTGAATTGTAGGGCTGCAAAAAGGTTCTAGGGAACCCGAAGAAAAAGTTCAATGAGTGATATTTTCTGTACTATGATGTATTGCAAGAAGTCAGGACCTTCTCTAGCCTCTGAAAACTGGGACTGTGGGGACCAGCAGCCTCTCTTTCCAGCTACCTCCTTTCTCCAGATGAAGCCCACTGTACACTAGTCAACTAATGTGTTCATGCTTCTCTTTAAAACTGAGCAACTAATCACTTACCTGCCTGCTCCAAGCACTTTTACATTAGTCAAAAGGAGAAACTTCTCACTCTTTCTACACATCTCAGCACCACCTTCTTTTGCTAGCAACTCTCTAGGCACTATTTTATAACATCTGAGACCAACCCTCTAGCCACTAAAATGAATAATATTTTGCAACAGTCTGGTATGACATGCTCAGAAACACTTTATAGACTGTCAGACAGAAGTGTGGAAACCTCAGGCACAGCAAACAGTTGGTGCACACATGCTGTAGTGAGATACTAAAAGGAACAGGATGCTTTGTCCAAAGAATCCAGAGCAAATAGATCTTTACTCTAACCTCAATCAGAAACTGTAAGAAGTTACTTAAAATTGTTCATGTACAATTGTTCCTTTTGAAAATGTGACCCAGGATGTCTCTATGTCCAGGAAGTTAATTTACGTGCTCTGAAAGAGTGAGTTGCTTTCAGTTAGAAAACAGAGGTTCTATCAACCTTAAGCCTGTAGTATTCAGAGGGATTCACAGAGACTCTCCCATCTCCATATTGTATCTTCCACTATGTCACTTTTAAACTTAAGAGATTTATCCATCATAGCTTTAGTTTGATTTAAAACCACTGGTGAAAAATTCCAGCACCATAAAATATACCATTGCTGGGAATGTGATCCTTCATGTCAGTGGCAAATATTTTTTTTCTTTATAATGCAGACTTCATATGACTTCCTCAGGTTCCAGAACTGTAAAATGGAGATAAAGATTCCTTAATTTTGCTAAGTGCTTTGGGATCTACAAATAAAAACCACTACTGCTGCAAATCAGAGACACTGAAGTGGACAGAGTCTCCTCCTTACTTCAATTAAAGTTTTGAAGGACCAAACATCATGCTTCAGTCTAATAGAGAGCTCAGGATCCTTCTTTGCAGGGTATCATTTCCTTGCTCATGCTTAAAGGTAGCAAGGGCTGGATCATCCACTGGCATTCCCTCCCACTGACATCCGTACAAGAAATAAAGTCAGTTCCTCTGGATTTAAACTAAATCCTTCTGGTTTAGCAATTCACATTTCTACTTAAGCAATAAACATCTGCTGTCTGCCATTCATTAATATTAATTATAAATGGTCACTAGCTGATGGGATCCAAGTCCACCAGCTGAGATTTTTCCAACTCTGACCTTGTTAGGGTTTGTATAAAAAGTGTTCAGAAGGGTCCTTCGAAGCTCGAAGCCAACAATAAGTGCAATTTGCAGAGTACAGCATTTAGAATATGCACTTAGAACAAGGGCAGTCAGAAGGGGTGCTGGGGAGTGGGGTGGGGGAGGGAAGGAGGGAATACAGAGCCTGAAACAGAGTTTCTTTAAATGCTTAAGAGTTTTAGACCTTTCTGCAGGCTAATGACTGGGAGAGGCATTGTCCATAATGAAACTGGCCCATCCATTGAACATTACAGTAGATGAAAGGTTGCATGAATTAAAGGTTGTTCATCTCATGTTTCAGGAATGTAGCTGTCTTCCATGTTTGAAGCCTGTTTTCCTTTTAAATGGAGTTCTTCAGATGACAAATGAGAGAGAGAATTTCAGAAAGCAAATGGGTAGAAGTAAATACATGTTTAAGAACAAAGTAGAGACATAACTGTAGCTGTAAATCTTTATACTTGGGCTACTGTGTGCCATAGATATTGGGGAGGATTAGATTAGAACTAAGAAATTTCATTACTGTATCATTTTGCTTGTAAACCAAAAAACAATACAAAAATCCCACAGTTAATCGTTAAGTTCTAGCCTTAATATCACATGTATATGTTTCACTCATGGATTACTGGTTAATTCCTTTGTTACCAATTTGGATTTCAAGAAACTAAAAATAGAAAAATTAGGAAATGCTTTTTCTGACTTCTGTATGGCCACCACATCTTTAAATGATAAGTGTTTTTTTTTTCTCTACCCTTGCCACTACAGAATTGCTTCAAAAAATACTGAAAAATAATATTCGTTTGCATCAGTACTTAAAATTAGCTCATTTTTTTTCAGGCCTAAGCATACAGCAATTTTATCTTCATGAGCCACATCTTCATCTGCTCCTAAAATATATATAGCTTCATTGACAGAGAGGTGGTAGCTTATATCTCTGGTGAATTACTACAAAAAATTCACTGAAATTTTCTGTAAGAAAATCCGGCCACGTACTGTTCCTATAACAATGATTCAAAGCTGACGAATGCAAAGAGGAACATGCACAGATATCTCAGCAATGCAAATGACTAAACTGGACAAAATTAAAGGAAAATTGGTTTCAGTTCTTTGACTCAGGCCCAAATGAAAGTCTGAGCTTGGTAATGACAGCAGGAGGCCTCATATTGATGTCAATGGACAGAGATACTTGGATTTATGCTCTGTAAACGTGCAGTACACTGTCTCTCTGTGGAAATCTTATAGAAGGCAACAGGCAATAAAGAAAAAGTGGGAATTTTGTAGCGGTTTAGAAATGCTTATCAAAGCATTATCTAGTTCCTTACTAGACTATGAAGCTGAACTACTATACTTAGACTGTCTTTGATGGATGTTTGTCTAACCTCCTTAAAAATCTTCCATAATGGAGATTCCCACAACCTTCCTCCTCATGTTTACAATCTCTGATAATAACATTGGATCTTATAATTTAATTGGGAACACTCTGAAGCTCCTTTGGACCTTTATAAAGGGAAGTTATGGCAGCAAGTGTTTTCTTTTTCAAAGTTACTAAGTTGGAAGAGACCTGGGAGGTGGCAGGCTAAGCAGACCAAAGGCTACACCAGGTGTCAGAACTGGGAGGGGAGAGTGAGCTGAGAAGAGACAAGGAGACTGGAGATGTAGAGACCTGGGTGGAGAAAAGCAAACAGAGCTGCCTGGGTGGGGAAGAACAGGCAAATATCCAGTAAGATGAGGAGAAACAGCAGCCAAAAAGTGCTCTTTTGTTTTCGCTTTGTTACAAAGGAATGCTGAAAATCCCTTCTTTACGGCTAGATCCAAAGTACTCTGAAGTCAATGGGCTTTCAGTGGGTCTTGGATCAGGCCCTTTAAAAGAAGGGCAACTAATACAATAGTGAATGAGTGCCATTGCTGTCCACAACTGGCAGTGCTATAACAGCATTGCTATACATGGAAGTGTTCCACAGCCCAGGATTTAGCTGATTAAACAGTGCTGCATATGTCACCATTAGACTTGAAACATCCACTGCCTGATTTAGTCTGTAGCTCACATACCCCAAATGTTTTACATTCTTGAACTAAATTTGATAGATGTACTAGCAAACTACTCTTGCATTTGTTCTTCTTTCCAGGACACACAGGCCGAAGTAAAGAGGGGTTTAGATCTCCAGGTGGGAAGGGCTGGGTGAGCCCTGCTGTCAGCAGCCACTTCCCTTTGCCTTTACTTTGTGGTAATATTGCCCAAAGGTGAGAAAACAGCTTGCTGTGTTCTTCTGGTGAGTCAAGAGAAAGAAGTTGTCAAAATTTCTTGCTGTGGCACACAGTATACAAGAGAGTCATTTCCTCTTCCAGCTGTGACAAACGTGTCCCTCTCTCAGAAAGAGCTCCTTAGAGCACTAGAAGTTAGGGCAAGGACTTTGGAAGCATTGACTATGAGAAGTAATAGAAAGACCAGTGAGGAGAGAAAGACAAGTACGTGAGGTTGTGGAAGCAGAGCAAGGAAGTGATGTGGGGTAAGAGATGACGATACTCTGCTCTTTGGCACATGGTCTCTGCCCTGCACTGAGAGGGGAGAGTAGCCACAGTTTCCTATTTGCCTCTCCCTGAACCTCCAGAATGTGAAGTGACTGAAGGTGAAGGTGCCATGGACAAGTACAGCGGTACCAGGGAAGAAGGCCAGAGGCCAGGCAGACCCCTGAGTGTCTGCACAGCATAACCAGTACGTTGTTTTAGGACTCTGTTTGACCTACAACAGCTGTCCTTCTTCCCCAGTCAAATCTGATATGGAGGGAATAGCCCCAGCTAATCTGGATGCGGGTGCAAGCCAGAAGATGGCCTTTTGCCTTGTGGCCGAGAAGCAGACCTTTGCCTGGTTTTCTTTAGCAGTATAGACATAGATGCAGATTTCATCTTCTAGAGCAGGAGCTGCTCCTCTCAGTCCCAAACATTTTTATTCAAGAGGGAAGATTTTAGGCAGGTGGTGGAAAATGGGTGCTGAATGAACACCTGATAGGCACTTTGGAAAGGGGAGGAAGAGGGATTCGTGAAACATTTGTATTCCCTCCTGTTTTTCCTGCAGACCTCAAGTGTCTAAAAGCTCAAGTGTCTAAAAAGCCAGCCAGCTAATTCTGGAGCACAAGGAGGCACCAGAAGGGAAGACCAAGAAAGAGAAAAAGAGCTGGTTTCTATCCCTTATTTGGTTTAGTGATCTGAGCAGAACAGCTTTCACATCACTCACATTTTAACAGAAGAATGCAATCAGCTTTTTCCTGATTCATTTCCCTTACGGGTGCAATTGACCACATGCTTCTTTCTCAGCTTTGACACCATTCCTGTTAATATGAGATTGGTGTTATTTACCAGCAGCATGTCCCTCATTCTTTATAGCATGCTCCAGAGGACCTCAGGGCAGCTGAGCCATGTTCCCTCTGCTCCCAGGGCCCCCAGGACAGGGAGGAGATGGAAGGTGGCAAGAGAGGAGCTGGCAGCAGGAGAGGAGAACCACCTCCCCAAGAGCACATAGACTGTCAGCCCAGCACGCTGCGTGATGTTCAAAACTGCCTGTGATTAAATTTGGAAAAATGCTACAGTTAAAGTTTAAAAATGGCTTTTTCCAACGCTTTTAGCACCTGAATTGTAGAGCCAGTACACCCTCTATTATTAGCTATTTTGGATTCTCAAATTGCTCCAACTCATATCAGTCAAATTTTTCCCCTCTTAACCTTTCTCACCCAGAATCTTTCCTGGACTGTGTCCCTGGTCACCGGCCTGCAGCAGTGGGCAGCTCTGTGCTGCTGGTGCCCTGTCTCGCCCAAGGTGTCCCCAGGACACCATTTCACTTCACATCGCAACTAGCAAATTCCCAGTCTCAACAGCCTTGCTCTTGGAGGCTGGAAATGTGTTAAAGTTAAAGAGTCAAAAGCCCTGCAAGGAAAGGAAATGAGAGGTCCTCTTGGCAGCAACAAACAGAAAATAAACAAACAAACTCTTCAGAAGACAGATTCCTCAATTATAGTAACTCAGTCTTGAAAAGGCCAGAGTTATGACCCATCAGCGTATGCAGTATGTAAACACAGGGATGCAGTAATTAGCTTTGTGTTCATTTTGAGGCTTCAGAAGTCCTGTGACCTGCCATGGAGTAAGGTCATTAACCATAACCACACTAGTGACCTTCACACAGGACACCCCATCTCTCACAGTTATACAAGCGAACTGTGCACTGCGATGTCTCTCCGGCTCACGTGCTCCAGCCCTCTTGTTTTAAATGCCACTGAGCTACACATGAGGGAGAGGATGTGACTTTTGGGATGAGCTGTGACTGGAATATCTTACTTTCCCACGTAAAAATGCTTAGGAATTAAAATGTGATTAAGTAAAAATACTCAGTACTAAAATATCCAGATTTTCCCTCAATTACTTGTCTTTCTTAGAATCCATCTTACAGTGTCATGGATCCCACCCCCCCCCCCCCCCCAGTGCAGTATTACCCCACCATTAACTTGACCATTGCTTTGACAAAAATAACTATTTTTTAGCTGTCCAGCTTAAATGTAGTGGATCCCATTATACTCTTGCCAAGCCTACAGAGGAGGCTCAGTAGAGTCCCAGCTTGTCTTTCCTTGTCTGAATCCTCAGAAAGCAAAACCTTCTCTGTGAAAATCAGATCCATGTCAAATTCAGATTGTCCAGTGTGGCAACAGAGCTCAACAAAATACACAAGTGATTGTTGTCACTGAGGCCTGGCAGTTCAGAATTTTTGGGGAAAAATGGGTATTACCCCATGAATACATACGTTGATGTGGCACATATTTATGAAAATCTTAAGTGGCTACATACGATTTTCTACAGGTTTTGAACATCACGAAACCCCGATTTTATACGCCATGATTTAAAACCTGTACAAAGTGGTGAAACTCCTTCTGATTTCAAATGGCTTCCTTCACTACTGTACTTCCACCTACATTTTAGAATGTAATGCAACTAAGACATCTTTTCTTCCTTTTAGTATCTTTTTTGTTCTCTGTTTTGCCTGGGACAGCTTAACTGACTGTTAATGAAATTAACACCTCAACTGGAGATCAACTGCAGAAACTTTTCTTGTGAGAAATACTAAAGGGGCGATTTGGTTTAGACTCCAGAGTCCTCTGTGCTCCATTGTTACATGGATCCATACAGCACCAGAGCCTGTACATTAGAATAGGTAACTCAGTTAATTCAAGTGAGTGGAATTAATCTATTGCCTAGTATTTTAAGTTTGTTAGTATTAAGTTACATTGTTTTCAGATCAAGTAAATTATTGATGAATGGTTTGGGATTTTTAGTTGAGTGGTGGTTTGGGAAATCTGATGGATGCCTGGTAGGATTCCTTCCTCACACTGTAGCAAACTGAAGATATCTTCAGTCATGATCTATTTAATATAGTTGAGGCATTATGGGGACATATAGCAATAAGGGGTGGAGGAACTAGTTCAAAGAAAAAACAGAGGTAATCTGATTCTCAGTTGTCTAAACTATTTAAATCAAACCTGGAATTTTATATTCACATGTACGCAGTGCAGGATAGAAGCATTTATTTTACTTTATTTCTCCAAAATATACATCCTTCCTCATTAAAACTGCTCAACAACAAATTCTGTTCCCTTTGTTCCCTTCTCTTCGACAGTCTGCATCTAGAATTCAGTTCTTCATCTCAAAGACACTGCCTTCTCTCTTATTCTTGCTGTACGCTAAAAAAAATCACGGCACAATTATCTGTATTCTCCTTATAGCACAAACCATTAACTGACAAACTACCTTGCCTCCAGAGGGTTGTAATCTTGTGAATTTTGACTAAAATTGCCCCTCTTCCTTTCATAACAGTATCCAAGCTTTTAGATTCTACAAGGTGACAATTCCTACACTCCACAGTGAAAAAGAAATATGCTATTCTGCATTTGTCCCATGCAGAATTCAGTGCAAAATGCTTGAATTTTTGCCTGCCAGGAACAGGAACTGATCTGCATTTGCACAGAACTGGACACAGTTAATATTGGTTCTCTCCTTTGAATATCTAAATGTCACCAGCATGCAAGTGAATCAATATATGAACAAGCAACAATTGAAACATATTATTTATTCATTTAAAACAGTACAACTGTGAAACCAGTGTAGCCTATCTATTTGCTTGCATAATACCCAGCTTTCTAAGATGTCTTCCTTGCTCATAACTACCCACTTAGTCTTTTGGTGAGTGTTTTTAGTCTCTTCAAACTGATCAGAACACATTCTCTGAAAGCACTGTCTGCTCTCAGGAGAGTTTAGTTGGGACTCAACAGAAAGTCGTATGGTGAATGTTCTCTTCTTGGCAGAATTACTCATGCATGAAAACATGCAATTCTTTCCCCACAAATACTTTTGTATGCAATTCTGATATTTGTCTTTTGCCCAGTAAAAGTCAATCATCTCACACATTTGCAGACAGCAGTCCAAAGGGACTTGTGTTTGGCCAGAGCACATTTATTAAGACAAAGAAATAATGTTGATGGATAATTTGCAGTGTTTGAAGAGCTCTGCAAGTTATGCTTTTCCAGTACATCATTTTCCATTTACCATTAATGGACATGGCCACAGAAAACACATGACTCTCAATGTATGTCTACCAGTGAAAGGTAGGAACCAAGAGGATGTTAAGTGTGGGAAGATAAAAGTAGCTGTGCATTGGACTGGAGGAACAAAACAAAAAGTGTGAGGAAAAGAAAGGAAGAAGAAGAAACTGGAACTGAAAATATAGTCATGTAGACTAAAAAGAACTCACCAGCATGGGATTAAAAGAGGAAAATTGTGAAATAAATTACAGTGAGGTTTGGATGGGAATGAACTATAAAAGAAGCCTATATGTGAAACACATGGGAATTACCACATCAGAACACACTGAGATCAACTAATTTAGTGCTAAAATGAGAAAAAAGAACCTTTTAGACTAGTCAGGCTATTTGTATCCTCATTATTCCCATTTGTTTGCATTCATTCTGAAAATACTCGCACCTTCACCCAGTAAAACTTCATTTTATAGCTAGTGAGGGAAAAAAAAAGAGTTGTAATAGAGCTCACCATCTTTAATGACACACCAGCAGATGGAAACAAAAAAAACCCTCTTCATTCATTTTATCTTATTTTGCATAGCCCTTCCAGAAACATGTCCTTGCTTCTGTGCGATAGCAGAGACTTAACTGAGTAACATCCTGTCTCTGACCTCAACTTCTTGAGCAAAGTCATTGAGGCATCTGTGACGAGGATACCCCGTCATCATGTGGTCTTTGCCCTAACTCCCTCAGCCACAGACGTCTACTCAACATGGAAACAGCAGGGGCTGACCAACTCCGTCTTCTTGACCATGGAGAAAAGATTTAGCAGCACTGTTGGTAACTGCTGGGTTTGCTGCTGGACTTCAAAAGCTGATGCCGTGAAAGCTAAACTCCAAAGCAGTGCCTGAGCAGCACTGGAAAGTCGTACAATACAAAAGAGCATTTTCAATATTTCTTAGCAGTAAATGCAGACATATTTACTTTCTCTTCCCTTTCTCAAAGTGTTTTTGTTGTTGTCTCCTTCTGCACTCACAGGATGCAGGTAACCAGAAGAACAGTGCCTAGCTTGGTTTCTTGTGCAATTATTCTCTTATTCAAAGAGGAACAGAAGTTTCTCTTTGTGTAATGGCGGGAAGATAAGTTGCCTGGAGATTAACTTGGAAAGCTTAATTTCCCTGTTCCAGTAGGAACAGAAAGAAAACTTTTAGCTTAATTCTCGGTTTCCTGGCTTGTCACCATAATCCATCCCTTAAAGCTATTTTAACATAAGGTTTTATGTGTGAATTTCCTCAGTTTTATTAAGAATTACTTTTTTTTTTTTTGTTAAATTGTAAATTTATCTCCCTGTGAAAGTGTATGAAAGTGAATGGGACAGACTTGTGTGGATACTGAGGAGTATCTAGTGGTTCATTTCAGAACATTAAAAAAAATGGCTCTCAGACAGAGACATACAAATCCCAAGGGCACTGGTAGAGTTAGAACATAGGTTCCATCTGACAGCATTGGTTTCAAAGGAATTGTCTACTTAGTGTAAACAGGCTAGAATATAATCTGTGTCGTGCTCAAAAGGAAAAAAAAAACAAAACCCTTACCTTTATGCACATTGCAGAAAAAAAAAAAAAAAGAAAAAGATTCACGATTGTGAACGAATTCTTGTGGTGTGCAGTATTTTTCAAGTCTGGTTTGGCTCAAATCCCATAAAATAAGAATTAACAGTAAAATACGTGAGTAGTTTCTCCTAAAGTACATACTACATAGGAACAGCAGGCATTTCTCAAAGAGAAACGTCTTGTCCAATCTGAAGAGGTTGCCAAATTGCCGTAAGAAAATACACAACATCATTATCACCTCAAAAAAAACAGTTTCACAGTTCCAAAATTACAGTTCAGTCCTATATTTTCAGCCCTGGCAAAAGTAGCTTTGGTATTTAAAAAAAAAAAAAAAAAAAAAGAACTCTTCCTCCAGTTACAGTGGACTAATGAAAGGCTGTGTTTCAAGTTGTGCTGCTGTGTGGGAGGACAAGCAAGCATGGACATTTTGGACACAGATTCTAAGCATAAAAGAATAAGTAAATAGCTTGCCTTGGCTGCTCCCCTGAGGCAGATACACCTCTCTACCTCTTCAAGGCACTGCCTGACACAAGAAGGAGGAGGTGACATCTACCCATAAATCAGTAGATCTCGCCAGCTCTTGGGTGAGGAGGAGGCACCTGTAGCTATCTGGTTCATAAGATCCTCCTTCTAACTTTATTTCCCTTCCCTTGAGGTATATCCCTAGGGAACAAGCCAACCTTCAAAAGGATTACAAACTCCAAACCCCTTTAGTGTTTCTATAAGTAATCTGCAGCAACCCTAGCAATCATTTAACAATGAAACAGTAAGTTACTACTTGGTACCAGTGGCTCATGCTGGCCCAGAGATGTTCATACAGGAGGCAGCAGCTCCATCTGTTCCATGCATTCTCAAAAGGGGTGAAATCTTGGTTTTGAGTTGAGAGGAAAGCGGGGAATAGAAAGGATGGGGAAAACGGGAGGGATGGGGAAAAGGAAATATGCCATTGATACTCCTGTGCCAACCAGAGTAACTGCACCGGGGACAGAGCAAGTAACTGCCCTGCTGCAAGAAGCAGAGAAAAGGGAACAATGGAACAACAATCTCTATTGGGTGGAATTCGTATAAATTATTATTTCATAGACTTCTTAACCATCTCCCATTCCTAACATGTTGGATGCCATTCACTAGGTGCCCTGTGGGGGAATAAGTCCAACAAGCTGGCTTGCATGGAGAGGTGGTTCTGCAAATGGAGTTTTCCTTGGCTACCATGCAGTGTTGTGGTCTTTCTCCCATGCTGGGACTCCATGAGCCAGATGCAGATGGCAGGATCAGGCCACATTGTTCAGCCAGAGCTAGCCGAAAGAAGGTGGGAGAGAGGCCACAGCCCTGCAATTTCAAGAATTATTGTCTTACCTGTGGGGAAGCATGAAATAGGAATTGGTTTGGAGGAGTCCCATAGATGAAGCGTGAAACTTGGCTGCCTGATACCCAAAAAACTAATCCCATCATGATGTGTTTTACAATGGATCTTTTTGTTCTGAGCTCCACATGCAACCCCTCATCTTGGCGGCTCTTTCACCAGAACTGAGAGAGAATGTGCCTACCCATCCAGCCCACCCTGTCCTCTCTAGATTACACAAAGTGCATTTTTTTGAGCAGCATTAGGACTTTATTTACTCCAGGCAAGGGCACAGTTCTCTCCATCCCAAAGAACACCACATCAATGGGAGCTTTGGTGAAGCCTGCAATCAAGGCCCAGGAATTCAGATGTGAGTTATTAAACAAGCACAATATCAATCTCATATTATGACGATGATAATGTGGTACCTTTTCCTTCCTTCTGACATCTCTTTCTTTGTACAATACATTTTCTGCTCTCGCTTGTAGCTGGGCAAGGATTGCCCCTTGCTGATGGATGCTGTACGATCTCTCTGACCCTTACTTCATTTCCTCTTTTGAAACCACATGTTTTTCCTTTCTTTGTGCAAGGGCTCCATGGACTCCACTCACTAGCTTCACAGTGCACTGCAATAAACATAGGACAAGCTGAGCCTGGCCAATATCTTTTCGTATACACAATACATATGGTACATTAATTTTATTCTGTATCAACCAAAAAGTGGCAAAAAATAATATAATTAATCAGGATTTGCAGCAGTGAATTGACAGAAATCAGACTGCTGAAGATATACTGCACAAAATAACATCAAATCATTATATCAGTTCAATTTTGTACTCCCTGTTTCATAATTCCATTCCGTTTCTAAAACAGATCAAAAGCAACACAATTTATCTCAATTAAATCAGTTACTGGGATTTGTTCTGAGATTGCCTTTGTTATGTGGAGGTATAAATCCTTGTAGCTTCAGTGGAATTAAATTTTGGTCATGTCTGTGTGAAAGGAGAGTGAAGTCATTGGGTCAAGCTGCTGCAGTTGGTCTCAAAGGTATTGAATTTGGAAATAAACAGAGTTATAAAGGACCAACTGATATCAAAAGACATTACTTTAAGAATCAAGTATCTTTGGTGATCTGCTGCTTGGTATTCAGCTTAAATAGTGAAAGAGCCATCGTCTGCAGCATATGTAAGGCTGTAAGTAGCCAAAGCAGAGGAGAATTTGTGTCAGGGGAGGTGCAAGCATTTCAGAAAAGTGCGGGTTACAGTTTCTAAACCACAGTGATCTGAGTGCGCATCCCGTACTATTGGGAACCCAAAAGGTGCGCAGCTGGACACTTGTCAAAACATTGTAGACAAAAATGGGAGTAATCTTGGAAGCTTAATAACTATCCTTCTTTTGTGCTGCCTACTTAGTATCCTTTTCCTTATAATAATAAGAATAAACATTTATATTTACTTTGTGTTCAGATGCATGCTTAAGACTAATAAACCATTGCTGAAGAAGGAAAGACTTCCAGCCCCTCTATAAAGAGGAATTTGTAAGTCAACATCTTTCCAGCTCCAGAATTTACTTCCAACCTTTTCAAAACCTAAAAATATAACTGACCTCAAGCAACCTCTGAGCCTTCCTCCAGTGAATTGTCATGTGGGTCATTTTGTTTTACACATTACACTGAGCTCTCCTGTTAAAATTATTGGCCTTCACGTGCACAAAAAGGTTCTGTTTTTCCTCCGTAGCTTTAAATGGCTTTTCCTAGTTGAGACTGACTCATTGTTAAAGCAGCTAAGTCTACTGCACTTGGAAACAGCCATCAAGAAACAAAAACGATCCCTTAAATTTCTTTCAGAGATGAAAGTCTTCGCTTGAAAATAAAACTGTAAAAACCATCACTACCACCTGAACTAATATACATTTGAGAAGGAAAATGCCAAACTCCTGCACACTAATTTTATTCCTGCATTACTTCTACAAAACACGCAATGCCAGGGAGAGCTATGTGCATGATTCTGTGGGGGAGGAGATTACCATCATGGCCAGACTGTGCCTAAGTGCTCCCTGGTTGCTGGTGGCTGAAGAGGTTACTGCTTCCACCGCAGTTCGTAGCCCTCAGCCACCACAATTCACAGCCGGCATACTGAAATAAGCTGAACCTTGCCACAGCTTTGGCATGCCCATGGCAGGGGATGTCAACTGCAGCGGCCTAGAGGCAAATATTTAACTCGTTCTGCTTTCAGCCAGAGGGATGGCAGAGGGATGGAGTAGACAGTTAGGTGTGGTGACCTCTAAAATTGCCCCAACATGAATAACTGGAGCTTGTGAGTCAGAGGTTGGAGAGACACAAAAGTAGGAGCCAATGAGTCACAGGACCAGTGTTGCCAATCTCATTCCTTCAGTGACACTGCCACACTGTTTAGTGTTTTATTTTAATCTTCAGTTTCTGGAGTCATGTGATTGTGCATATATACCAATTTGGAGGGTTTTTTTGTTTTGTTTTTATTTTTTCTTTTCCTTAATGTTTTAATTTCTAACCTTCACCTTTGTGAAGGTAAGCTTCAAAATGTTCACGCACACATGCTTTGAAGGCTCAGGTAGTACAAGGGAGCTAAAGCAAAGCAGTTAGTATTTTAATCTTTCAACTACATGTGGGGTCTGGCTTAGGATTTTTGAAGCTTTGATGTTAGCAGTGCTGCATAACACCATAACAGAGCAAGTAAGAGATGGATGTCATTCTACCTCAGTGCAGACCAAACAGGCCTTATTTCCTGAAGCAGAATTGCCCTTAGCGTCAAGGCTGTGTTTGTGTTTGTGCGGCACAACTGAGCTTGTGCTTCTTGTGAAATGTCAGACTTGGGAAATACCTTGAGTTTGTTGTGCTGGGGAACACATCTTGTGATGTAGAACATTTTCATTTTAATTTACACTTCCTTGGTGGTGTAAGTGATCTTGCAACTCATGCCCTCCTTAGATCCCCCATCCCCTATGAGAAAACCAGGCAGGATGAGAAGAGACCTGACTTACCAATGCTAGTGCACTCCATTGTGTGATTGTTGGCTTCCAGCCCATCAGGGCACTTTTCAAGGCACTTTCCACTGTATAAGTAAAACCCACTTTTACACTTTGTGCAGAAGTTTCGGGTGAAGCAGGTATCACAGTCAGCTTTACATTCTGAAATGCAAACAGTAAACAACAACATTGTTGCTCTTTGCCACGAAACACCATAGGCTCTCTCACATATACAGGAACCACACAATTCTAGCAATATTAAACAATCTTCAGAGGAAGCAAATTATATTTAGATCTTCTCTGTGGCCTGTACACACAGTGAGGACAGCCACAAGAGATCTTGGCATGAGTGAGGATTTAGTAAGGATAGCCTGATGCTGAATGGCCTCACACTGCTTGTCTTCTTGCAGACCTATGCAAACAGATGACAGAGCACAACAAATCAGAATAACAAGATACTGCTTCTGCCCAACACTGGCACAACATAGGTACTAATTAACCCCACAGGGCACAGGTACTGGGCCAGTTCCACAATATCTATCTCCATTCATCCAGGAGAGATAAAAATATGCCAGAATTTAGAGTCTGCTTAAGGCTGTTTTGCATCAAGATCTTTTTTAATTTTTAAATCATTCCCTGATGTTCAACCTGATGTCCTGTAGAATTTCATGTATTCTTTATGTGACTACCCAAACTGGCAATAGTGGTATATTTCCCAGTTCTCAGATATTTTTAAAAGAAATACATAAAAATTTGCGTATGGCACAGCTCATGTCTGATATGCAAGGCCACACACTGCTAAAAAGTGAACAAATACTTTACAGCATCAAGTTACTCTGCAAGACTTTACTCTGGGGTCCGTTCACTAAATAACTTTTATTACCAGGTAAAAACTGGGAGAGTTTCTTGGATGTCACTCTTATGTTTTTATGTGACCTGTGGGATTAAAAACAGTGAATTCAACAACAAAAAGAGGAGTGAGGAGGATGTTACAATCTTTTCCAGTTCATTTACGGTTCAAAATACATAGTGGGGTCAAAATGCTGCCTGAGTGGTAAAGAATAGAGTTGGGTTCTCTGTATCTCTATATCCCAGCCTGGAGACAACATGAATCAGTAACTTCCCCCATATCAGGCTGAAGCCTGGCCAGTTGAAACCTGGCCAGCTGCTACAGGCATTGAGAGGACTACGCTGACTGTGAGACAAGCTGTAAAGAGACCAGGGCAAACTGCATCTCCAAAGAATGCCACCTGCCATCTTCCCTTCCTGGGTAGTGGGCTAAAAGGCTCCAGCCACCAAGGTTCAGTGTCCCTTGGCCCCAGCTTATCAGAGCTGCCGCTGCTCCCTCTCACTGCTGTGGGGCAGTGCCTGGAGCCCACCGGTACTTCCTTTTTGTATCAGGGTGTAGAGGAGAAGACCATCACCTGGGTGCTAGGCAGTCACTCAGGCAGAGCTGGGATCCCTGAGCTTTAGGCCGTTATGTGATCTTTCACCTTAACTTCTCTCTTGGGTTAGTATTTACTGCAGTACTATAAAAGAACTCAACAAATAAAGATACAGCGTGTCCATCTGCTTCTCTGTTGACCTGACTCCTGAGGAGACACAGCATTCAAGAGAGAACAAACCAGTTCATGTGCTTCCCTTTCCCCAGCACTTACTTGCACACTTATTAATGTCGGGATACCGTGTCCCATAGTATCCGCTGGGACACGAGGAAAGACATACTCCGATCTGCTTCATGCCAATCCTCTCCAGAACAAAAAAGAGCCTGGGCTTACACGACAGGCATCCGTTGTAGTCAGAACATGTAGCACACCCTCCTTGGCAACCCTGGCTCACATTAGGATGCACTGGGAAGACAAGCATTAAAAAAAAAAAAAAAGGTGAGAGAACAAGATATGAGAGAACAAGATATTAGACAAGACCATGAAATAATGGTTCCTCTGTACTTGGAAGGGTAGACCATCCACCCCTCTGACAGGGGTGACAATCTTAAAGATTGTTTCATTTTTTCTTGTGTCTCTTATGACCTGACATTTCATTTCAGCAATTATTTCATCTGCATAAAAATGAGAAGCTCAGTCGAAGTGCTCACATCTTGCAGAAATAGCTAACGGCAAATTATATTTGAAATAGATTTTATGGAAGAGCAGCATCCTAGAGAAGTTATTTTTCTTTTAGTTATTTTCAGTGGCTTTTCTGCCTTGTATGCACTTGGCTCAGCAGATAAATACATGTTCATTAATCTCTGCTTTTCCTAGTGGGATGATTAAAAAATCAACCTAGTGTATGATTTCCTTTGTTGAATAAATACCATTTGATTGAGTTCTGCTGTGCGAGAATATGCTCTTGTAAGATCTGACACTAATTTGCCTTAATAAAAAGACACAGGAGAACCATCCTTCTCACCCTCCTTCTTTCCCTGGAATGTTCTTTCTGGCATGTTTTTAATCTCTAACAATTACAACCTGATGTTCAGACTTAACTATGGCATTTACCCTGCTTCAGTCCCAGCATGGAGCATAGGTAGGATTATATTTGCCTTTCAATTGAATTGTTCTAATTCTTCAGACAAGGACAGGAAAACTTATTACAATCACTGCTTAAGATTATGCAGTTCTTCTTTAGGGGCTTGGGGGTAGGAAAAAAGAGGGTGCTATTGCAGACTATCTTTTCAGTAGCAGACATTAATCAGTATATTACTTCTCAGTGGCAGAGAATAAAGTTTTGCATCTTTTTGTACTTTAGAAGTTGTTACCTACTTTTAATTCCTTCTTGGTTGCATTCTTAAATAGGAGTTGGATCTGAAAAATAATTAAGCATCAAATGCTCCAGGCCCTGTGTACCCTCTTTTTTAACCTCACCTTGTATGAAAAACCTAGGAATTTGTCTAAGGGTAAGCTTTTATCTCTCAACCCGAGACATCTGGTTATATTTCATATGTAAGATAAATCCCGTCCTCATTTACATTTGCAAATCCTATTTGTAAAAACTATTGTTTTCCTGTTCTGCCTTCTCCTCAGGCCAGTGAGAGTTTTATAAATATGCACGTGCTATACTTTGATTGTCTATTTTAGTGTTTTGATTTTATTTTTATCTTCAGACACTGCTAAATATCTTGTATACACAATGAACTTGCCTTTGTCAGCTCTCTTCTGTGGATCCCTTGGGGGCAGACCAGAAGCCCACATGAATCCATGGCTTGCCACTCTCTGCTACCTCAGGGGAGTTTGTCTGGTGGCAGGGGAGTTCAGGAATACCTCTGTACTTTGTTCACTTACAGTTTTTGCAGAAAAGACATGACCCATGAATGTGAAAAGCATTCCTCTGTGCTCTGGGGTTTCAATGACCAGTCCCGCAATCTGAGAAACCTCAAAGGGAGTTCAAGTTCACTTTTCCTCTTTCATTAGTAGAATGAGGAATGAGGGTTATTTCTCTCAGTAGGGCTGAACACATAGGAGAAGAGCAAACTTTGGCCCTGCTGCAGACAAACAATTTCAATGAGAATATAAGAACCCAATTCTCTGTGCCCCCTGAGGCACTCACTTTGTAGAACAACCTGGAGGAAAGTGTCTTTACCACGAGGACACACCACTACTATGACAATAAACGGCATTCTGAGATTCCAAAGATACAGAGTATCTTTGAAATTTTGCAATTTTGCAATTAAGAGCCTGAAAAATTAGCTTTCTTTTTAAAGTTAAGTAAATGAAAATGACCATGTCTCTCTCTCCCCTGTCTTGTGGCTCTTATATGAAGCTCCTTTCAAAGGTGGACACAGTAACATGATATAAGAAGCTGACATTATTTAAATACTATCCGTGACTTTCCTTCATTAAGTCTGACAGAGGGAAGAAAAAGCAGCTGAAGTACAAAATATTTGTCGTCAAAGCTGCTATATAAAATACAGACTATCAGTTTTGACAGGAAACATATTATGTGTGAGCACCTGTGACACGTCATTATGAATAGATTCTCTTGACAGAGAAAACATTATGTGCAACTGCTCTGAGGTCAAGCTGTATGTGTGAACCTTTGAGAAAGGCAATACTTTATTACCAAAAGATGTTAATTCTCTATAGTTAAGATCCATTACATGGCAAATTTCCACCTCCCTTTTAACTCCAGAAGTATTAAGTATAAAATAGGAATGTACTCCTAGCCACTTTCACAATTTCTGCCTTCTTTCTTGCAGCCCACATACACCTCGTACAAATAACATGGCAAAAAAAGAAGAAAGTCTGTAGTTCCAAATGGACAATAATGCTGTTGGTATTACAGAGTAAGGAATAACTTAAAACACATATGTCAAGCTTCATTTAAAGGTTTATTTCATGCCATGTTATAACTCAATGTGTGAAGCACGACAAGATTCTATTCTTGGAAATACATAGAGCAAAAGTCTTGTTGGAAAGTCAAAATTGACATTTTAAATGAAGAAAGACTTTTTTTCTCTTAAAAGCTATTAAAGATATCCTTTTTCAATTACCTCCTATTGTGCCTGGCATTTCTTTGAGCCCTGTATCTGTGTAATGAAACTGTCTCCCATTGCGCTTGCTACAAATGCTAGGAAGACCCTTATGCTAGCTCAGGCAAGAAGCAAAGCAGGGAGAACCAGATGCTCCAGAAATTGGTACTGTTTCAAAGCACAGCACTGGGATTTGTCATTGAACCTGGGAGAAAATAAATGTGGAGGGAAAATACTTGTGTCTAGAAAATTAGGTATTTGAAATAAGGCATCTCCGAGATCCAGCTGAAGATCTCTTTTTCATTACCTCTCAGCCTCCTCCCTCTCTGGTTCAGATCCAGGCACTTGCCTGATCCTTAGGTATAGAGGCCTGTCCCTTCCCTCCTGCAGAGGCCAAGTGGGGTCGAAGAGATTCCAGTAGGAAATGGGACAAACTCAGTTTCTGAAACGTTTCTGCCACAGGGAGGGAACTTATCACTGCTGGATACCGAACTGGCCCTTACTATTTCTCTCTCATTGCAGCCAGGTTTTAGTGCCTGCAGACCTCAAGCACTTCAGCAACTTCACACTACAAGGAAGCAACCAGAAGTTTTACTTATTTTTTCCCCCCATATCACACACTGCAAGCTCAGAGTTTAAGTGATATGCCACAACAAGCTGGGAACACAAACCATATCTGGTGAAATCCAGCCACGTTACACCTGGTGTAAGCATTGCTTCAGATTTCTATACTGAGGTCAACAGTAGACATGGGTAAGTAATGTATACACACTTAAAGAAACACTTTGAAGTATACAGGTGAAAAAGCATTAGGAGAGCACAAACCACTCCTGTTAGCCACAAGTTTTAGATGTGGTAAGCAGGGCAGAGAGAGGTCCGGTCTCTTGGCAGAAGGGCAGGCGCTGTGGCCTCATGGGTTAGGAACTGGCTGCAGAACTAGGAGGTCTGGGCTTTAACATTGTAAATAGGTCCAAGAAATGCTCTTGCTTGTAACCACTTGGTCTTTGGTGCAATCTGCTCCATTATAAAGACAAATAAAATGAAATGTAAAAAATCTCCGCAACCCTCAGAACCGACTTTGGTAAGGATGAAGTATTCTATGTATGGACTTTTAGGAGCAGTGTCTGCCATTAGAGATGATCCTTCCAGCCATCAAGCAGGTTGCCTTCTTGTATTCAAACACTCTTTGAGCATAGTGAAATCCTGGACTCTCAAAGGTGAGAAATACAGCATAGCAATGGGCAAAGCAAGTGGTGGTGTGGTGATTTCACTTGGCTAGAGTGCACAGAGACCCACAGGCAAGTTCTTTGCCATCTCTTACACAAGTGTCAGCCAGGCTTGCTGACTCATCAGGTGCAAAGTATGTACGTGCAGGCTTGTGACTGGCTTTAGGTCCAGAATCTATCCCTCCATTATTTTTTTTAATAAAATCTAAATACTGGAGATCAGAGAAGACACTAAGTTAATCTTGAACTATTCTCTTCCCCTGCCTGGCTTTAATCCCTTTTTGGCTTGGAGGCCTTTTTTTGTGCAAACTATCTGTCCAGATATTAGTTTAAAGCCTCATTAGCAAATGAAATCACTGGGGATTTTTCTTTCTCCTAATATTTTCCAAAGCCCTGCTCTGGAAACAATGAGTTGTGATCTCTCTGTTAAAAATAGGAAGTTAGGGACAAGAAGCTGAATTTGAATGTGAACACTCATTACAAGACCATAGGAGATTTGACAGCACACAGTAAATAAAATAAAAAACCTCTGCAATGAAATTTTTCTATCATCAGTTTTACTTTATGTAGAGATTCACATTTATGGGATCAAAAAAAGAAAATAAGACAATGCAGGAGGAATCCAGGTAGTCATATGTTCTGACAGCCAGGGAAAAAGCTCAGGGCAGAAGAATATTCTTTGCGCATTTGCTGCAGCTGAGGTGCGCTGCCTCATCACCAATCTTCAATGACAAGATGTCTATTTAGAGGCTTGCCTTGGAAATAGATGTGCTAGACAAATGAAATCCATCCCTGCTACAGAGCTGCTGCTACTCCTGGTTTCTTGGGCTTGCGTGTTCTCGCAGGAAATATTTTCACAGCAGAGCTGCTCTGGAATTCAGCCTCCCTGGTGGCTGCCCCTTGCTGCAAGACCCAGGCCCTGCCTTGGCTTTACTGAACACGTGGCACACACACGGGTACCAGGCCTTGTGGAGGGGAGCATTTGGGGTGGGATGTCCGATCAGTTCTCATGTCACTTGATTGCTCTGTGTATTCACAGACATTGGATTCATTGGTTTCTCTCTCTCTCTCTTGCCTAGTGCGAAGCAGCTGCCTGTGGCAGTGGCCTGAAAACAATGCTTCATGTAAAGCTGAGCTATTCTTAATCATGCAGACTGTCCTTTAGGCAAACACAAACAGCATTTGGCAGTGAGCTCTTCTAATGAGAAAGTCATTAAGGAATTCAGATTGCAAACCACAGCGTATTTCCTCAGACTCTTTCTTGGACAGCATTTCTCCATGTGGAAATGTGTTAGAAGTGGAATGGACAATGTGGGGCAAAAACAGTGAACCAACTCGGAGGCAACATGCAGTGCGATGCAAAGAGAAAGCCCAGGAGTGGTGGGTCAACACTGAGAGTAAGTACACATGGGTGTGATAAGTTTGCATTATCACTGCTTAATATATTGCCAGCCTGGGCTGAGGGGAAACCTGAGCTCAATCTTGCAAGCTAAACTCTGCTTGATTGCTTGGCCTTAAATCACCCACACGGAAGCAAGAGACTTAATGTGTCATGATGGGGCAGCAGCTGGGCTCTGCAGGGAAGATAGACCCATACATGACTGTTGCTACATTGCGTTTGCCATAAGTTTTCTGGGATGCAACCGAACCAGTGTTGATAGCTGAGGCGTGTGGACTCTCCATCCAGCCTCCCCTGGATCTACAGGAGTCTGAGGCAACCTTGAAAGGAGAAGGAATCGCAAAAGGAACAAAGATGAAAAATCAGTCTAAAAGTAAACTGTTCAAGGCTTAACATCTTCTGTTTCTCTTCTTCTGTTTCTGCTTCACTCATACTTTAAAGTTTCTTTCTAAGAGGACAGTAACTCCTCTAGAGATTTGGCTGACTTCAATTGCTGCTTTCTATGGTACAAAAAACACATAGCAAAGAAGATCCTCAAGTGTCCTCCAGTGTTTTGAAGGAAAAAAATCTCATAAGAACTGGAAAAAAATTACCTCAGACATCTGCTGGGCTTGACAGAATATTTTCCTCCTCAAGAGGCACTTCCTATCTGAGGGGAAAGAACCCAACCTATTTTGTTCACCAAGTGTCAACAGTTCTAAAGAGCAATAGAAACCAGAGCATGGGACTGTCCTACAGTCTCAGGGAGTATCTGTAACCATTTTGTAGTGGTGTCTATGAGCAAGGAGACCCTCAGCCCAAATGGCCAAGATCTCACTGGGGAATACCTCATCATTATTAAACATGTCTGGCAAAGTAATCCTGAAAATTAAGCATACTGGCTGCCAGAACACATTTCCCCTGAATTTGGTTAGAAAGAGCATTGCCAGGCTGAAAAATCTCACCAGGGGTGCAGAGTTTTATGCAGTCTCCTAGCATCTTCAGCACAACAGAAATCAGCCACAGCAACCACAAATGGCTCTTTCTCATTCCAGAGAGTTTTGTAAATAAACTGAAACATTCTTTTAATGAAGACAGAAGGGAAATTGCCTTTTTTTTTTCCCATGTACTATGGAGTACCACCAAAATTTAGGAATCCAGGAAGTTTAACCAGTATAGGAACCAAAGAAGATCCCTGAGACAAGTTGTCTTAAGCATTCTGGTAGTGATGGTAAAGGTAGGACCAGATCATACAATACCTTCTCACACCAGGTTCTAAATCCTATAAATTATAGATCTTACTTTTAGAGTCAGCTGTAGTTGTTTCTAAATACTTAAACTTCAAGACTATACATTATGAATCTTCCCTAAAAATTGAAAAATGAATTACATTGTCTCCTCATTATTGTCTAGTCAAGAAGACCTGCTATAGAAGGGAAAGTATGGAATCTATAAAGAGTAGTAGTAACCTAATAGCTGTATAGCCTAATAGTTGTACAACTAACATGTCATGACACTTGTCAGACTCAGCTATTTGCAAATAAAGTATCTGTGCTGAGATGAAAAAAGGAGGTGTGAGTTTTAGAAAGGATTATATCTTATGCACATATATTTAGACAGTATTTTAATACTCTAATCCTGTAAAATGCCATCATGAAGATCCTCAGTTGATTTTACACTGTTTATATGCACACAGAATTCTAGAAACAAAGTTGTCAATGTCACTGTGACTCCCATGACTCCCCATTCTCTTCTCTACAATTTACACATACTTCTACCAAGTAAAAAAGCACAGCTGTATATTGCACATGCTAATTCTTTGAAATACTCAGTCATTCTACTTGATTTTCTGCTTGTTTGCTTCTCCTATTTTATTCCTTTAACACACTGAAGACTTTTATTGTTGCGTATTACAGAGATGCTCGTGTACTTCCAAGCTGTATAAGGATCACTCAGCTCATACTGTCAACATTACACAACTACAGTAGCATTTGCAAGTTTCTCATTTCCCACAGGGTCTTTTGAGACCAGAGTTTTTCTCTGAAAGTTTTGTTTCAGAAACCACAGAAAGAACAGCAGGATGTAACAGATTTTACTTTCCATGCTGGAGACTAGGGAGAAGAATTTAGACAGCAAAACCCTGTAATCCTGTGTCGAAGCTATGATTTTCTACTACCATGTTTACAGTGTTAAAAAACTAATAAGCTAGACAGCAAGCCAGCCCACTGCCCTGGCTTTACTCAGATGTGCCTTTTGTCAATTACTTAATATCCCCTCAGTTTTGTATATTTTCCTGAGTGGAACTGATCAAAAGTTTGTACTGAATGAAATATTTTTTCTCTGTGTAACAATTAAATTCATACCTTGCTAAAGCTAACTAAAAGCCCTAAAGTGTGTTGTTTGCAGTGTAACTGTTCTGGACGGATACCTGTGAGCATTGAAGCAGAACCTGTCTCTTTAAATTCAAGTCTCATATCAAGATTCGAACCCAGAGTATAGATACTAAGGAGTATCCCAATGCTGCAGGGTCTCTACAAGTTGTTTTCTACTTTTTGTAACAAGGGGAAACCCTGATCTCAAATTTATCTAAAGGAAAAAGGGTAAATTCTCCGGGCTGACCAGACCATCCATCTGTCAGTGACACAATATGCTGTCCAAAATTCCAAGCTTAAATTAATGAGTAAAATACTAGCTCTAGTGACCACTTCTCTGCTGTAGTGCTGTGTAGCGATGCATATGCTATCAACACTCAGTAAAAGATGATCCAACTATTTTCACCTTTCCCTCATGCCACTGGGACCCACGCCAGTCTAAAAAAAAAAAAACAAAACAAAACCCAAAAAAGGAACGAAAGGTTTTTGAGTGCAAAGCATGAACAGGATGATATGAAATTGAATTCAACTCTGATGGAAAACAGACAAGAGACTTCATCACCCATCAGCTCAGACTCACTGATGGAAGTCCTGGCCCACCAAAGTCAAGGACAAAACTCCCGAGAAAAGACAGGGGAGAGGATTTCACTAATTTGTCAAGAGATGTTAGGGCAGTCTGTGGATCAGAGTATAGTTATCTGATTTTTAGAAGGCAGTGTGATTGGATGGCTTGTTTTGATTAGGATTAAGTAATAGAATGGGTGAGATGTAAGTAAGCATCTGATTCCTCAGAAACGGACTCAGTTCAACAGCTCTGTGTGCCTGGCTTTTCTTATGAAGTAACTATGAATGGCACGTAGTTAGGGCTTGTTTCATCACCCCTCTGTGCGCTGCCCTCCCTTTGAAGTCTGAGCCTTCCCCTCCCAACCGGCTTTGCTGCCTCACACACTGACCCACATGAAAGAAATTTAGCGCTCACACTAAGCATCATTCACTTCCCCAAAACTGTAATACATCTAACATCACTGCAGTGAAGCACAGCAGGCAGTTTACAGCTGAGTTAAAGTCATGCTAGGAAATATTTGAGATGAATTGTTGGGGTGCTGGTGATGAAATCAAGGCTGTCGTCCATTTTGTGCTTAAGCAGGGATATAGCTCAATTTTTATGCAGCAGTGTACCACCACTTCACTGAGGATTTGTGCGCCAATCAGCTCAGCTGATTGCAAGAGAATATGAATTAAAATGAATTAAAACTGCTTGTTGGTTTTTGTGGTTTTTTAATGTAAAATCTGTACAAATATGTTCTTTATCCCAAACCCAATTAACAGCATAACACTGACACATCCAACTTTCCAGACAGTTAAAATAATTGAAAGCTCATGTGCAGACTGTATTTGAAAATAGAAACTGCAGATTTCATGGGGTGGTTAATGACTGTTGTAGCCAGTGGTTGGACAGATGGGGTGAGCTCCAAGCAGCCATGCAGGTAAATGGCAGGCAGCACCAGTATGAGCTGGCCTGTATCAGCAGTAGTGTGGCCAGCAGGACCAGGGAAGTGATTGTCCCCCTGAACACGGCACTAGTAAGGCCTCATCTCAAGTACTGTGTTCAGTTTTGGGCCCCTCACTACAAGAAGGACATTAAGTTGCTGTAGCGTGTCCAGAGAAGCGCAAAAAAGGTGGTGAAGGGCCTGGAGAACAAGTCTTATGAGGAGCAGCTGAGGGGACTGGGGTTGTTTAGTCTGGAGAAGAGAAGGCTGAGGGGAGTCCTTATTGCCCTCTACAACTACCTGAAAGGAGGCTGTAGTGAGGTAGATATCAGTTGCTTCTCCCAAGTAACAAGTGATAGAATGAGATGAAATAGCCTCAAGTTGTGCCAGGGGAGGTTTAGATGAGATATTAGGAAAAGAATCTTCATTGAAAGTGTTGTCAAGCATTGGAACAGGCTGCCCAGGGAAGTGGTTGAGTCACCATCCCTGGAGCTGTTTAAAAGACGTGTAGATTTGTTGCTCAGGAACACGGTTTTGTGGTGGACTCAGCAATAATCTTACAGGTCTTTTCCAATCAAAGCGATTCTATGATTCTATGACCTCAGTGGTCAGTAAGCCGATCAATCACTAGCTCCAGAGACTTTCTATCTGGTGCTAGTTTGCCTGCAAGAATCCTATTAGATGCATTAGTGGTACAAAAAGGTCTGGGCAGAGGCCAAAATGCCCTGTTGTCCCCTTACTGCCATCTCCAGTGTAGAAGACACTCCCTGCAGCTGCTGGGTCAGTGGAGGATGAAGCCGGGTCCCCCTTACCCACCTTCACCTGTGCTCTTCCTGCAACGAGGAGCCCCTTAGCTACCACCTCCCTTGCAACCTAAGCCTGAAAGCTGCCAAGCTGCTGCAGCTTCTTGAAGATGCCCTGGACAAGATGTGCAGCAACTGGAAAATCATTTTAATTGCTTAAAGGATTCTGAATATTTTGCTCTGCTCTGATGTCTGCCCATGATGATCACACCTATAGAGGATGATGGGAATTCTATTTCACAAGGAAGGATTTTCAAAAGTGGAATTCATGCAAAATTTCCATAAAATGCAAAACTTATAAAATAGGCCACAAAAATATAAAAGATTATATATTTCACTTTATTGGGAGCATTTGGTTTTAGTTTAACCTTGTAGAACATTCATATTACATAAAATAATTAAAAATTAATCACTCAAGAGGAAAAAAATAATTGAGATTGAAATCTCAGAAAAATGATTTCCAGATGATGTTAGAAGTTTTTTTAGTATTATGCAAAATGCTTCTTTTTTATTCTGAAACAAAATTCAGTCAAAGCTTTTTTACAAAATATTTCTATTTTTACAGTGTGATATGTTCCAATGGAATTTTGTTCTGTTAATGAATCTCCAAGTGGCTTTAATTTGAAATAATAATAATAACAAAATAAAGGTGATATGGAATGGTAAGTTATAACATTTTAATTTCAAAGAAAAAGGAAACCCTAAAGTAAAAAAAAAAAACAACAGCAAAAAATGGGGGGAAAAAAGCCTCATGTGTCTTTAAAACCAGTTTAACCTAAACTGAAGATAACATTTGGAAAGATTAATGGTTAACCTATGAATTATGACTTTTAGGGATGACTTTTTTATTTGTCTGATATGTTATTTAATATCGCTGATGCACATCCAAAGCGATATCTGACACTTTTTATGCCTAATTGAACAAGTGATCTTAAAAATATACTTTTGCTGAAGTATTTCAGCAAAAGCAATGGTAGGAGTCACATAATTTAGGCTGGTTCACAGCAGCATCCTGAGGGCACATGTTTAACCTTACGCTGCACATGCAAGTACAAATTTGTGAGACACCTCTTCCTACCCAACCTGCTGCGTAACAAAATGATCCATTTGCTGTTTCGTGGCCTGAGAGAGCTGCTTTTTCAGGTGTCAGATGCCTTAGCCAGCTTGTGAAATATCCTTGGCGCTTTGCAACAGTGCTCCGTTGAAGAACATTTTTCTAATAACTACAGTAATGAAGAAGAAAGGACTGTTCATTTCTGCTTTGTCATCCTGTAAAATAATTAACTTAAGCTGATGCAGAATAAATGATAGAAATAGAACCCATTACTGCAAATAGAACTGTCTAATGTAAGTTATACCAACAATTAGTTAGGCTTCGGTGAAAACCCAACATCCCCTAGATATTAGAAAAACATGAAATTACAGCAGTTATTTTTAAAGCATCCAATACAAGGAATATTTGGCAGCTCAACTAGTGGCTAGTGGCTTGCGGCACCATGTTTGGCTGCCATGAGACAGGGCTCGGATATGAGATGACCGCAACAACACCACTCCAAATGCTGGGCTGCTGCAGCAAAAATTGTGATAAAATATGACACAAGCAGATGCCAAAACAGAATAAGTGAAAGGAAAGGTTGAACTGTGCCCTAGTATGAAAACATCCTTCTTAACTAACTCTTTCAGCTCATGGAGTTGCATGAAGCAAGTCAAGCAATTTGCTTGCACAGAGAGGAAGCTGTTCCCCACAAGTACATGCCCCCAAATTGTTCATATAGGGGATTCTGTCCTGGGATAGAGTGATGGACCCAGTTATTAACCCGCAATATGTAGAACACCAGAGGTCTGCATAACATTAGAAATGGGGAAAAATTATTACAATCATATTGGTTCCCCACCCTCAAAGCTAGCGAATACACACTCCACTAGCCGTAAAAAAGAAACAAGCAGTGTGGAAGAAAATAAAAGCAATAGGTGAACTTTCAACATCTAGTTACTTTGTGTTCCTCAATATTTGAACCCCACCCTAACAGCACCACTGAGTTATGTGCTGTTGGAGAATGCTAGGGGTTCTTGGATTGTTGAAGGCCGGTAAAGTTCCCTGTTTATGGTTCACTTCTAGCATTGGAAAATTAAAAGTATTAGGATCCACATTTTCAAACCCAGGGCCTCCAGTGAAACAACTAATCTTCTGCTTCATTCCTTCGTAAATAACCTGATTTTCAGAGTGCCTGTGGAAGATGCAGATGGTCAGAGGTCTGAAAATGCAGCTATTTGTTTAGGAGTTCAGTCAAAGGATTGCTGCTTCACTTCTAGAGCCAAACTTAAAAGTTTTGGCCTTGTCATTTTTGGGCTTTAATTTCTTCATCTGCAAAGGAGAAATGATACCTATTTCCTAGGCGTGTTGAGGTGTTTAATTCATGGATGTTTACAATATGTCCTCAACTTTGGCTGAAATTCCTGGCTTCTTTGCACATGCAAGCCTTCATGTGTGATTCTGTTCCTGGCACCGCATTAAACCTTGCTTTACACAGGATTCTCTCATATACGTCAGGTTGTTGTGAACACAACTACTGAGTCACGGGTGCAAGTGTGGTAACAATTTATTGTAGTCACTCACACAACCTTTCCATGCACAGATTTCAAAAGTGCACCGAGACAAGTTGAGAAGCCAGTTATTTTAACTTTCCTATTTCTCCTCTGTGACTGAAGAGATTAGATTATTGGAAAACATGCTATTAGCTCTGGCTTGTGGCCAAAAGGTCTGCTATGCATTCTGCAAGGGGTGCTGTACTCACTGTAAATTAAGGAAAAGATCTGGGTAAGTTACTACAGCAAAGAATGTTCCCTTTGGGAATTGTCCACTGCAAACGAGAGCTGTGGTTGGTGAGCAAAGAGCAACAGGGAGAAGAAAAATAACAAAAAAGGTCAGAAAATTCAGGGAAATAAAAGATTCTTTCTCCTCTATACCGAGAACCAAGTTAACAAGCTTTAATGTTTGTTGATCCCTTTTATGCTACTTTCTGCATTGCCAGACCCAGTTGAAAAAAACCCTGAATAATTACAGTGTAAACCCATGCTTAAATTCCTCCCCATTTGAAAAAGCACATCAGCATACGGTTACCTTCACACATGTGTTACAGACCCCTTGACTTCAATTAGACCTAAATACCTGATTAAAATTAAGGACACATTCTTGAATAGAGACTCTTGTGCTTGGAGCAGACACACATCTTCCTGAAGTAGGCAAAAGCCTAACTCTTAACATACTAACTTCAAAAATGATGCCTTGAACTTCTCAACCGTTAACTAGTTCAAAGTTTAAACTATTTTTTTTAACTTTTCAATGTTTTTAGGTAATTTTGTAGTACAGAAAATGAAATAGCAAGTATTTTCAACACAACTATGTTTTCATGGTGAGCCAGAGGGCAAAAACATTATTCTTTATTCTTTTCTTCTTTTTTAAAAGTTAAAAAAAATAATTATCTTCCTAATTTGCAGAGAAAAACATAGCTATGTGAATTCAAGAGGCTTATAAAAAGCTTTTGGTGCTAATTGAATTTATTAACTTTTTAAAATTAACATTTGTGCATTTAAAATAACTGCCATTATATCTGGGAGTAAGACCCTACAGTGCTTGGAGTTAGCAGCCCTTTTTCTTTGTATCTCAGCAGGAAACCTGACACAGATTATAATTTCATTGCTTTAATATAAAGATTTTCAATTTTGAGTTTATAAAATAATTTTATAAGGGACTACTAAACTGTATCCTGATAGGAAGGAAAACAGTTTGCTTTGATTTCAGTAAGAATCAAACTGTTGTCCTACAAAAGGAGAGACTCAAAGCCTGTCTATTAATATCTAAAGTATCTTTTTCAGCTTAAATTTGCTGTTTACTCAGTAATACTTTCCATACCAACGTCATATGTAACACTCCATATGGAAAAAAAGCCAGTACAACAAAGGTGTTCTCGCAGAAAATTAGAAAGAGATGTTCAAAGGCAAACCAAGTGAAACGGAGGGCAAATGATCAGAGGAAAGGGTTACAAAGTTTTTCACTTACATGTGAAAAAGAGAATAAATATAATTATTGCAAACTGGTTTGTGATTTTGACTATCCTTGAAAAACCCCAAGAACACCATATCAAATAGCAACAGGAGTAGTAACAGTAAGACTTCAAATATACATGCCGTTCTGTAGGACCTTTCATTCTGTGGTCCTCAAGGGACTTTATAGCAAACAAGTAAGATGCAGCTCCATGATGTAAGTAAATGCTTTAGGGGTCATATTACCTTTCTCTTAGGTGACTGTGGCAGCTCTTTAACAGCACATGTTTGGAGAAGAAAGGGAATGCACCGCGTGTTTGGTAGCTGCTATAACCAGTCTGAGCTGAAACAGTTGAGGAACCTCTAGGACTGAAACTGTAGCTCTTGCCAGCAAAAGCAACGTGATTGCTATTGGCCTCATTCTGCTTTACGTTGCAAGAAGGAGGTGTAGCCATCCTAATGCCCACGCTGAACTTCAGTACTAGGGATTCAGGAAAGTCAGTGCTCTTTTCTTCCTCTGAAGATCTCTAAGCTTTGAAGTGTCTTGACACTACATAATGCTGAGAGCTGCTGGTGACAGGTGGGGCAGAGCCTTGAGGGAAAGCAGCACTGAGATGTTTTTGTGGTCTTCACTTTCATAAAGAACACAGTTGCTTGGTCACAACATAGGAACAACACTGTGGTAGACCCTGCTCCAATTCTTCTCTTATGACTTTATAAGCAAAGAACAGCTCCATGAAAGTTTTACACCAGAAGTGTTACACTGGCATAGAAGAGTGCTGAGACCAGATACATTAAAGCCTCAGCTGTATCTGTTCTTACAGATAAAAAAGCAAAGCAACAACTTTATCTAGCTTAGAGAAGCTTTTTCTCCAAAACCAGCCTTGCCTGAAGCACATTCTACAACAGCACCTCTTTCTCAAGGTAGAAAAAATGTCAATCTGTAATTGAGCATTACCCCTAAAATATCTGTTGCTATAAAGCTATCTGCTACTGGAAGGTACAACAAACCAATGGTTGGAAATGGACATCAGTGAGTCTCAATGGCATTATCCAAGACAAATTTCAGAAAGCCTTGGTAATTCAATTGTTGCAATAGTCTCAGGGGAGGCAGTATGATCTCAGTCACATGTGTGCTTCAAATAAGAGGTCGAATATCTCTGTAAAAGCATGCTGTAGTTTAACCATAAATTACTGTGCCTGGGAAAGAAACCATTGAGTGGGTCCTACAGTTTTTGCTAGGCACCTTCAGACATCCCTCACCACTGTACCCCTGGCCAGGAGCTGCACGCACTGGCGAGCCAGCAATTTGTTAACATTTTACCCTGACATAGCATCAGCAATATCATCGTTTTCTTACTCACAGTGAGTTGTATTATGCTCATCAATCTGATTCTGATGACATAAAAAAAAGAGAATTAAATAATTGTGGATAAAAGCAAATAAAAATGCCATATTTTTAATATAGGGTGATCAGCCAATATTTTCTTTGTGATTTGAGATCTACTTGCTTCACAGGTCTTTTCAGAAATAAAATAAACTTTAGTTTCCTTAAAACAAACTCCACATTGTTGCCTTATGAACAAAATTGGATTTTTATGTCTCATAAGGTTTCAATGTAGCATATCTGCTGGATGAGACATTAGTGTAAGCAAACAGATGGTAGGAGACTTGTTGATTTTACCATGATACATTTGTGCAGGATAGAGAAAGAGAGACTCTTAAGAAACTATCCTTTGATTTCACATAATTTTCTCTTGCTGTGTCTTAGCCATTTCTCTAATGCAATTTATCATTCATATTAAATTACTGATATACCAAAAGAAAATTAACAGTAGCTTTTGATTTTCTAAAGCCTAGATATGTATCTAAAATTCTTTGACCGTATGGTCTCTTCCTCAATTTGTTTATTCTTTATATTGGAGAAAATTAAGAAAGCAACACTAAATTAGTATTTTAAAGAGGATGTAAAGATGGAATGTTGTTTCATGTAAAAAAAAAAGGTTAAATGATGGAATGCTCCTCTTTCAAAAAGCAGAAGGAATAACAAGCCAAGCTATTCACTGCTCCTGTCTTTTCTGAACTACAGCATATATTCTTCTTTGTTCCTTTGAACTAGCGTCTCGGAAGAGTGTTTAAAGTGTTATCTTACACACAACTTGGAAACACCTTTACCTTAAACAGCATAATCCTTCAGCCATTGTGTCTATGAGCAAATGAAGAAAAAAATACTTTTATTATTATTGCCTCTCTTTTTACACTTTTCTTTCATCTCCATTGTGCTGTGGCTCCTACACTGAAAGTGTAGAGCTGGATCCCCTCCTCTGGGGTTATGCATTCACATCTGGGCTAAGTGGCTGCAAAGTGCTTCTATTCTCAGTCAGAAGTTTCACACTAAAATTGCATGTGCTTATGCTGTAACCCACCATACAGCAATGGAGTAGCAATTTTGAGAAACAACAGTTTTCATAGTGATCATTATGTTGTAAGATCAGTGGGAAATACAGGCCCGTAGCAGCACAAACTTAGGGGGAAATTAAATGCCAGCAAACCCCCTGAAATGATATATAATTAAAATATCTGCTGTCTTTGAACATTCAAGCATGTCTCCAGAGTAGGAATTAAGAGCTCTGCAGGTTCAGTTTCCTTTCAACTACACTTTAGCACCTCTGAAATATTTTTATCCAGTTTTAAAAACTAAGGTGCCTGCACTTAAGGACCTATGCTGGGATTTGTTTCCCCTTGTTGCAGACACTGAAGATTTGGACATCCATGATTAACCCAGCTGGCCAGGCTCCTCCAGACTCAACACAGGTCTTGTCAGCTTTAATTCTTTTATGGATGGAGAAGGAGAGATCCTCTGGGCTTGGGGACACCAGACTTTGTAGTCATCGGAGGCAAAGAGACACTTCTAGGGCTCAGTCCATCTGAACTATCTTAAATCTCTGCTTATGGATGAGATGGCCCAGGAGTTGCCACTTCATGTCCAGTGGCTAGTTCAGTTGTTCATGTTTATGTTTTCAATGCCTGCAGGCAAGGGAGATGGTCACATTATTTATTTGGGTCAAATGTCATGGTCCTGTAAAAATCAACAGGGGCCTGCCAAATTATCCAGTGGGAGATTTGTTCCTTGAGGTAAAGAGGTCTGGCCACCTGACATCAGCAAGATTTGCAAGTAAGTGTTCTGTGTGTCTTGAAATGAGATCATTGCTGTTGGCTAGTCTTAGAAGAGAACGTATAGAATCATAGAATAGAACCATAGAATGGTTTGGGTTGGAAGGGACCTTAAAGATCATCTAGTTCCAACCCCCCTGCCATCAGCAGGGACACCTTCCACTGGATCAGGTTGCTCAAAGCCTCATCCAACCTGGCCTTGAACACTCCCAGGGAGGGGGCATCCACAACTTCTCTGGGCAACCTGTTCCAGTGTCTCACCACCCTCACAGGATCTTATCAGTAACTTTCCTGCCTCCTTTTTACTTTTTGAAAAATTATGATAATGCCCTTTTTCAAATCTGTCAAGAGGATTAATACGAAAAATAAACTGATATTTGTACAAGTTTTGAAAGGTGCATTCTTGTGCTGCTTCTTATTGTTATTATTTTAAGGTAAATACAATCATGTAGGGGAGTTTTGTGCAGAGCGAAACACTCATTACTGAAGTTCCTCTTCATTGAAGAAATCAGCATGATATCTTCCCCTTTTTTTCTCTGGGAAACTCTCAGGATCAAACTTTACCTTAGCAAGTTTCATCCTTCTTCCCTGCCATGACACGGAAGCCAGCAACTCCATAAGCCACTATGATCAGTGATGGGAGTACCCCACAAGTCAGCATGTTCCTGCTCAGCAGCTCGCACCTGTCTCCCAGCTGGCTAACTTGCTTGTATTTATTTCTTCAGTAAAGATCTAAACTCACATGCAGAAAATGGTGACCCTAAGTCTGAAAAGTCAGTTTGGGCTATGAAACCAAAATGAACAACACAGATAACTCCTAGAGACTATTTATATATTTTCTTTATGGTAGGGGACAAGGAAGTGGAAGGGGGCTGCCAGCATCAAACATTCAAAATGATGCCTTACATGCATTATTTCTGAGTACCAGACATGCCACCCTAGGAAAGCATCACAAATGGCCTGGATCAGCCCCAGGCCTTTTTAATTGCAGGACCTAACCAGTGCAAGGTGGACACTGGAGCCAACTCTTGCAATCAATTTTTTACCCTTTTTGTATTGGAACCAGCATACTTGGCTCACTGCAAACTGACAATATGTAATGGAATTAAAATGAAAAAAGTCAGTATCACCAGTCTTTGTTGAGATAGAAAATTCTGGTATGGTATGCTATTCACTGTTTTCCTAGAATATATATTTTTTTTCAGCAAATAGATTTAGCCAGCTAAAGCACAGGTGCACTTACACTTCTTCATTTGTCTCAGTTTGTTTTATATGTGGCTTTTTTTGGTTCTCAAAGTTGTGTCCACTCTCCCTTTTCTGGTACTAATATCACATGGCACAGTGAACATTTAAGGCACTGTATAGTGAGGTTAATTGTAGAATACAATAAAAGTTATTAATTCCACCAGACAAGGGCTTGTCTTTTTCCCCTGTAACACAGGACAACGCAGTGAAGCTTTTTCTTGATACATTTTGGATGGGGGGAACTTGGTGTTTGTTTGTGGGCTTTTTTTTTTTTAAATTTTTGAGGCAGACCACAGAAAGGCAAAGAGGTCCAAACTGGGGCTCTGGGTACTTTTGCAGCTTGATACAGTTCATTTAAAATACATTGGTCAGGAGAGCACACTTTACCAATTGCTGTCTAGAAGATTTACAAGCATGGAGCACACATTACAGAATGCTGTCTCTGCACTGATTATTTGTAATGATAACACACTGACGCTCAGATTACACTGTGTTCTGGCTGCTGCCTTCTATCTTGCCCTTTCTTACAAGCAGCCTAGAGGTAGGGCTTTCGTATGCGTTTTTAAAGGGCCTATTGCTGCAAACATTAATAAGAGCTATCACTTAGGAGCAGTTACTTACACTTTGTTTAATCTCTAATGGATTCTTCTAAATATTTACAGTAGAACAGTTGTCAGACCAAATGCTGGAAAATACTGGCAACTTCCCAACAGCCCAAAGGAAAGGGAAAAGGAGAGAAAAAGGAAAGGAAAGGAAAGGAAAGGAAAGGAAAGGAAAGGAAAGGAAAGGAAAGGAAAGGAAAGGAAAGGAAAGGAAAGGAAAGGAAAGGAAAGGAAAGGAAAGGAAAGGAAAGGAAAGGAAAGGAAAGGAAAGGAAAGGAAAGGAAAGGAAAGGAAAGGAAAGGAAAGGAAAGGAAAGGAAAGGAAAGGAAAGGAAAGGAAAGGAAAGGAAAGGAAAGGAAAGGAAAGGAAAGGAAAGGAAGAAGAGAAGAGAAGAGAAGAGAAGAGAAGAGAAGAGAAGAGAAGAGAAGAGAAGAGAAGAGAAGAGAAGAGAAGAGAAGAGAAGAGAAGAGAAGAGAAGAGAAGAGAAGAGAAGAGAAGAGAAGAGGAGAGGAGAGGAGAGGAGAGGAGAGGAGAGGAGAAGAGAAGAGAAGAGAAGAGAAGAGAAGAGAAGAGAAGAGAAGAGAAGAGAAGAGAAGAGAAGAGAAGAGAAGAGAAGAGAAGAGAAGAGAAGAGAAGAGAAGAGAAGGAAAATCCACTCATTACTGCATTCTTCTGTGCAGTTTTAGTAAGTGGGGGTCTGCACTGAGAAGGGTTGGTCCAGAAAATTGTTCTTCCACCAGCTTCAAGTTGTGCTTCAGCTGCATAAAGCTGCCTCTATTCTTGCCAGTCTTGAGGGAAGTGGTGGTTTGCTTTTCAGACCCTGAAGTAAATAAACTATCTGAAAGGCTGGTGGCTGCTGGAAGAGGGACAGTAACTCTAAACTTTTTGAGAGTGTCAGCATAGGACACAGTGCTGTGTGCTGTTGCTTGCACTGTGTGCTGCATTTGAGGAGTCTCTTGGCTGTTAGATCTGGAGCCTGTAATGTTCTCCCATCATTGTGGCTCCCTGGCAAAGGCTGATTGCAGGCACATGGACTAAAAAAAATATAAAGCAAAGCCCTTGAGGCTAAAAGAAAACCTTTGATTTTATCTCCACAGCCCTTGAAGTTGCTTTGGCTCTGATGTGGAAGATGTGTGTGAAGGAGGTGTGAAGGAGGAACAAGAGGATGGGCAGCAGTAGGAGCATGTGGCTCCTGGGAGGGACCCATGTGCCAGCAGTAGCTGGCTGGCAGATCACCCACCAGGCTACCCAGGTGAGCCCAAAAAGTGGGGCCCTGGGGAGGCAGGAGGAGAGAACAGCAGCTGCATCACTGTTTTACAGCTGGCAGAAGTGCCAGCACATGGAAGGGGGACCTAAGACAGGAGGCACTTGTGTGGTTCGCTATATCCCCCTGTGACACAGCAGGTCTGTACTTACCCAAAAAGGCATGAAGGATTGTTGTCTTTCTTTGGAAAAATGTCCATTGATTTAAAAATTAGAACTTTGCCTGAATAAGGATCTATGAATTTATCCAGATAGAGAAATTTTCTGTAGTATTTGCTATTGTAAGGGCCTGTCCTAATTTTGAGACGTGTGTGTGTGACTGTGTATGTGTACAAATGGATGTGCGAGAGGGAGAGAAATCTCACTGCCTAAAACTGTTCTGCCAAGATAAACTTTGGAGCATTTTATAAATTAACTCGGCTCTATGTGTTTATTTTTCTTTTGGAGATTCTAAAAGGAGAGTGTTCAACTCATCTTATTAGGGGCAGCATATTTTTTTAAAGAGAAAAATAAGTTCCTACTCTGCACTGGAAAGTATTTGCTATTTTCAGCTAAAAGTATTCTTTCCTTCTGACCTGGCATATTAGATAAGATTTATATTTCTGACCTGACATTAGGTAGTTAAGATTTACCCTTCTATATTAACTTTACTGAGCTTGCAAGCTATTCATTTACAGCATAGAGAATATATTTATGGCAGAAGCAAAGAAAGTTCACTACAAAGTAGTAAAATATGTTATTAGGAGTGTCCCGTAGACTGATGAAAATTGTGAGTACCCTTGCAGCTGGCTCCCTTCTGGCTCTTTTTTCCTTCTTTGTTATTTCAACTTTAAAACTTGAATTTGAAGTCAGTTTCGATGGTGAATAACTTAAAAGAGTCCAGATGATTCTAATATATCCACATATATGTACAAACGTATATGCTGTGACTGAGAGGTGCAGGGAAGGGGATAACAAGTGACTTGAATTCTCTCTGTGTTCTGCTGGCAATGACCCAGGCATAAGTAACTTTGGACCTTGCTCTCATGCCAGTATAAATCAGGAGGAACTCCACTGAGGTATAAAGCTGGTGCGTGAGTGAGAGCTGAATCAGATCTAGAGCTTTCCTATATCCAAAGGTGTGGGCTCAGGCAATCCGTTAATGTCCAATCGACTTAAAGAGGAGAACCGCAGACTATGATGGAAACCTGGAAGCACTTCAAGCCTCTATAGACAGAAAGTTGGAAAGTTAAAGGCCTCCTATTGAAATCAGTGACAAAACCTCCTATTAACTTCAATAGGAACAGACTCAGGGCCTAGAAATGTCTGGAAGCCAAGGAACTGGATGGCTCAAGAAATAGGTAATAGGAGCTGATTACTTTCACCAATAAATCACCAATGTAAACCTGGCTGTGCTTGGTTTAGACTCAAAATTGCTTTCATCTGATATTTGTTTGAAACTGTACGCACTATAAAACCTTCAAGAACTGGCAGTCATGACAGCTGTCTCAGCAAGAGGCCAATGGCTGGACAGGGTGTGGTATCTCCTCCATCCCCACATCATCAGAGGGAGTCAATCTTAAAAAGAAGCAAGAAGCACTGGCCTGCCTGTAGAGAGAGCAGGGCTTGGGCTTTGCTGTTAACCATAGGTTTTCTATTTCAGAAACTGTCAGACTAGCTCTGTAAATCCACTTAGACTGAATATATTGGGGGAGGGGGTTAGGACTCCACAGCAAGCCAAGAGGAGGAGTAGATATTTCCATTTGTAGACATTATTCAACTGCTGTCACAAGAGAGAATAGAGATGTGCAGAGCTTTGAGGAATTAAATGTGTTGGAGAAAGGGCTTGGCATAGGGAAAGTTAGGACCATCACACATTACAAAAGCTGAGAATTGCTTATGGAGTGCAGCAAGCAGTGCTGTGCATTGCAGTTTGTCTGATGGACTCCGCTGCTCATCCCTTCTGCGACTCTACAGCTGAGGAGGAGGATTTTGTAAGTCATACTAAACCGAGGCCAGTTGCCCTGCCATCCATCATGGCACTCCCTGACAAAGTTGTGGGGAAATGCAATGTGTTATGGAGGGGTTTTCCTCCCCCTGTATTTTTGCAAACAGTGAAATTTTTCTGCTGGTCCCTGAAGGGTCCTGCACTGCTGCTTGGAGAGCAGTAGACAAACTGTGAATATTTTAGTATCTGTGCTTGGTCCAACAGCCACAGACATGTTTGGTGTTAACTGACATGTTCAGAATAGTTCACCACTTTCCAAACTCCACGCTTCATATTCTTGTATTTGACAGATCTCGAGGCTACGTACTCTATTGCAGTATGCAAACTTTTCCAGCTCCCTCCTTACTTCTACCAGGCCACAGCTGACAAATGCTCTGAGGATTCACATCTCTTTGTATATCCAAAGATTCATAGCTTGTTTTTACAATCTGTCTTTGTAAATCAAAGAAGCTGTTCACTGCTTCATTTCTCTCACCAAGAAGCCCACTGCTATCATCAAGTCATCACACCACAGCTCAAGAACATCCATTTTTTTTCCACCATTTCTCCTCAAAATCCTGGGCTCAGAACTGTAAGCTGCAATGAGTTGTGGCTTGGCATCAAAAGGGAAAAGTATGCTGAGGAAGAAACTTGCTATAGGTACTAGTAGGGGAATGAGGAAGAAGGAACACTAAGAGAATGTTCCTTTGGGGTGACAGTAAGTAAGAAAATGATGATTTTTTCTTTTTTTTTAATACATTATCATATACCCTACGTTATTGCATGGGAGTTCTGGTGTGTCTGCTCTGTTTCAATACATTCACCTGATTGTTCTTGTTTCCAGTGGGCTTGAGTTGGATCCCGACATATTACAGATAGTGAGGAGGGCGTAGACCGGGCCTGTGTTGAATCAGGCAGGCTAATCACTTGCCACTCCAAAAAATGCAGCATTTTCGAGTCTTATCCTGTGCTTACTTATTTATCATAGAATCAAAGAATCATAGAATGGTTTGGGTTGGAAGGGACCTTAAAAGATCATCCAGTTCCATCTGCCATGAGCAGGGACACTTTCCACTAGATCAGGTTGCTCAAAGCCTCATCCAACCTGGCCTTCAACACTTCCAGGGAGGCGGAATCCACAACTTCTCTGGGCAACCTGTGCCAGTGTCTCACTGTCCTCATAGGAAGGAATTTCTTCCTAATATCTAATTTAAACCTACCCTCTTCCAGTTTAAAGCCATTTCCCCTTGTTCTATCACCACGTGTCCTTGTAAAAAGTCTCTCCCCAGCCTTCCTGTAGGCCCCTTCAGGTATTGGAAAGCTGCTGGAAGGTTTCCCCAGAAAGCTAATTCTCACTTTGTGAATTACTTCAGTCACTACTTTGAGAAATAGTGACTGAGTTCAGTACGTGTAGAGAGGGAGGGAAGTAGGAAGCTTAACAACTGCAACTGAGCAAATTACAGTAGAGTAGAAGAAAGCTCATGAGCACACAGTGCTGGACAGGGTGAAGAAGTACATCAGGGGGAAAGCAGTACAAGTATCCCTCCCACACTTTTAAGTGGCAAACTGCAGCTGTTCTCTTACAAACAACAGTGCAATACCCTCACGCCCTTCACCAGTGCCTCGCAAAGAGAAGTGCAGGTTGCATTGTTGCTTCTTTTCTTGGTGAGTAAGAACAAAAATCCCCCACCAACTATCGTGTTTTTTTAATAGCCTGTATAAACATTTAGGCTGGATTCTGAGCACATGCAAATTTTATGCTGGCAGAGCTCTGTGAGTTATTTGCTTCCTGACATGAGTTGTAACTAAGAGCAGAATCAATCCCTTAACCTCATGAGATGTTTATTCTGCCTAAACCAACTCCCATTAAAAAAAATGCAGAGGCTCTAATTGAAAACCTCTGGCATGTGCCTTATGATCATGACATTTCTGTTCTCTGATGAAAGAGGAATATTAACTCTCCAGGCTGTTCCCTCCACACATGCACTGGTGCAGATACACCCGTACAGGCACACGCGTGGAGACATTCCCCCCTGGGAACATCAGCACTGGTGTTGCTGGGGTGTCATGGGGCAAGGAATAGGACTTTTCTCTAGCACTACTGATTTCCCTTTCCAGGGCCCAATCCTAAGGAACATAGTTTTCCTCCTCATTGGCTGAATAAATTTCCATCCCAGTGACACACATCATATGAAAATCCAGAAGGTTTCACCTGTAAGCAACAAAAAAGGTAAGGGTGCATATAACTTTCTGGTAGTTTTAAGCATGCCAGGCTCAACAGAAAGGGAAGAGGATCCACTACCAAGCTTCTTGTGCATTTTTTTTTCTTTAAATACATTTAGTGTTTGATTTAACCTATATAAAACTAATTGCTATGTTTTCTGTGATGAAACAGACCAAAAGAACAGTGGAAAAAGAGGTGGAGTTTTCAGACAAACCAAAAAGTTTTGCATAGCTTAAAAAACTCCTTCTTCTGTCTGGGGTTATCAGTATCCTTTTTACCTCTATTTTAAGACAATTTCAAAGTGAAAAAACGTTAAGAACAAAACCGTTAATTCTTGCTTGTGTCTATGCGAGTTTGTATGTATGTGAATGCATATATACCGATATAGAAATGAACTTGTAGGGGAGAAGGGGGAGATGATTAAAGGTCTGATGTATAATGTATAAATATATTTTCCATCAAAATTTTATATTTTGTTAATATATTGCGAATGGTTTTAAACATCATCCTACACTTTTGGTAAGTGTACGGCTTTCTGACACCTTTGTCAAGTGTTACATACGCTGGTGGTCAAAAATGTCTTTTTAGCTGCATAAAGGAGTTTTTCCAGCTCTAGGACTACAGCTGTAGGCTTAGGGGTTTCCAGGGGATGAAGTACCTAAGCCAGAGAAGGCTTATATAGAAGTCAGAGAGTATAAAATGGAAGATTCTTCTTCTGAATAAGCTCTCTTATATGCATTACCACAATTTCTGTGGCTGATCTCTTTTAGACAAGATGTGTCCAAGGTCTCTGTGTACTCTCAGATGAAAAACACAGGCCCTTTTTGGTGCACACAGCAGTCACCACAGTCAGTCAGAGAACCAGGGTGGAAGGCTCGACCAGCAAATTCTGTAGATAAATAGCTTATTTTTCAACAAATTATGCAAGGCTTCAGAAAGGATTATGGACTGACCTTCATAATGCTTGGTGGTCTTTTAGTGGCAACTGTGGTTAGAATCCTCCTTTTTTACATAATCAACGAAGCATGGAAATGCAAGGAAAGATTACTCTTTTGATTAATCTATTTTATCTGGACTCAGGTGTGATTTATTCTGAGGAGGAAATTAACTTCTCCACTCACTGGATAGCTGGGAAATTATGTGATTTCAGAAAGAGGTGAATAGCAGCCTGTCCTCATCTGGAAAGGGTACGGTTTACAGTTTCCTTTGTGGCCAGTCAGATCCTGGCAAATAGGAATAAGACACCCCCCCACACTCCAGTCACTCCCCACCCAGTGATTCTAACCTCTGTACAGCTTGGGAAGATGTCTGTTCATCAGAGTATCTATCCACAGCACACAGAGAAATTGTAAAAGAAAGCCTACAAGAAATTGTAAATGAAACCTCCTCCATAATTTTCATGTCCATGGAGTGACTGAGTCCACTTTGACCTCTAAGAGACCCCACAACCATAATATACGTAACCACTTGTTACATTATTTCCTGAAATATACCCAACTCAGAGTTAGTAGTGTAACAGCTTGCTTATTCTAAAACATGCATTTGAAAGAAGTTGAAAGTTTAAAGCCTGATTAGTATCTCAGTGAATTCCTCAGTTTAAAGAACATGATGACCAGTCATGGAAGAGAATAAGCATTTTCAAATAATGCAAATTTTATAGGTTGTTATTAGAAATAAATTATGCTGACAAAGAAAAAGGAAATATTTTTGTCCACAACCTTTCTGGGAAAACTTGTTTTTATATTTACCTGTTCCTTAAAATAACTTTGACCTTTTCTTAAGAAATAATACATGACCTAAGCAGCCATGTGGATGTCCTCTTGCTGACATTCACTTGCAGCTGCATCCTAGCGATAAATTCTTAGACAACTGAAACTTCCCCTCAATGGGTAGCTTAAATAGCAACTTTAAGTTGTTCCATTCCTAAAGTCAGGGCCTTGGACTTAAAAATGCTTGTCTAGGACATAGCACAAGTTATAAATTCTAGACTCTCATACAGAATTCTACTTTTGCTTTTAATGCACTGTCAACTCTGGGACTTGTTACTTGCTCAAACCTTCATAAAACATAAACAAAAAAGACAAATGTGTGACTTCATTTTGCAGTGCAAAACAAAAGCCTTTTTTTTTTTCTTTTTTTTGCAAAATACCAAATTGTGTGATTTATTTACCTTTCCTGCCTTTAAGATCTTGCCTATTAGATTTTATGATACCTGTGGCCATCGTGCCCAGCACAAGGACATCTCACCTTAGTTGATCATTTCACTTCATTGTTATACTAGAACTTTCTGGAAGCTTCATCCACCTCCATGTATTTGCTAAATATATGCACTTAACATCCTTTGGCTCCCATGTTAAATAAATATACTTTGGGCCCACTTGGTTCTGTTTTGGAGGGGTCATTCTTCACTCAGCAGTGCAACATAAAGTAAAATAAAAACAGCAACTCTTTATTCAGTGGCATAGAAAAAAGTGAAATTAATTATGAACATTCTAGGAAAAGGAAACAAGATTATGAAACACTTGCCGACTCTGGTGTTTGTAATCATCATGAATAAGCAATGCAACAGCGCAGAGCAAGTGTGCGTGGGAGGCGCGCTCTGAAGAAACTGGCTGTTTTCCTCTCTCTGACCAGTTGAGCTGTTATGAATAAAAAATGTTGTTGCTAAAGAAACCTGTAATAAATCCTGTTGGGAGTATTACATGTGCTGATAACATGCATAAACTTTGTAAACATATTAAAGTGTCAGGTTTTAGTAGCTCTGGTTCATGTGGATGTTTGTAAATGTTAGTTGAGAAATGCAATAGAAATCTTGTTCTACCAGCTGTTTGCTCCTGCATTTCTGGTTCGCCTGAGAGACTTCTCTTCTTCCTTCCCCTTGAAGCAGAACCTCGCTTTGTAGAGGAGATGAGAAAAATGGGCCCTGTCTCTGCTGTAACTTCCCACCAAAAAACTATCACTGGAGAAGCTGTACACCTGGTGAGTTATTTGGAGAGAAGTGGGTTGGATGAGCTGGAGCTTGGTAAAGGTTTTATGCTATTCTGAACTTCCCTGCTTTGTGTAGAGATGCCCTCCATTGATGCCGCTGACAAAGCACAGTTGGCAGCCCTGAGTGAGGCACCTAAGCTGCCTTTTAGTAGGTGGGAAGAATTAGGTGCCTCTGAAAAGGACTGACAAAAACCAGCATGCTGAACAAGGGACTCTCAGCCTAGTCACGGGGAAATGCTGGGGTCAGAAAATGTCTCAAATCCCAGTTGTCCACGGGATTTAGGTGCCCTGGCACTTCTATCCAGCCCTGCAAGCCATAATATTCTTTAACAACACGAAGGAGGCCTCACTCTTTTCTTCTGAAACACACCAAAAGGGAGCAGCAGCCTTACTACCCTTAATATACCCAAAACCTTAGTAGCTAAAATATTCATCCGGGAGTTGAAAATCTAAGTTAAATTAATTCTTCTATCCAGCACAGCTAGCCTGTGTTGATCTGCTCTAATAATAAACTGTCTTTTTATCATCTGGAGTTGCATACAATCTCAAGTCATTTGGTTACACCCCTTTTAGTTAGCACAGAAAATAAAAGGGCTTGGAGGGCCCTGGTATGGGAGCAGGTGACTGTATTCCAGTGTCAGTAAGCAATTGCCCATGCTCCCTGTGGAAGAACCTTGCATTGCTATTTTTATTATTTGTTATTATTTATGCATTGCCTTTTTAACCCATGGTTTCTTTAAGATAAAATCTCAAAGTTTCTGCAGAAGGGACCCAAGCTCAGACATCACCCATGCCAGGTGGATGCTGAATGTCTATAAGCTCAAGACTCATGTAAAAAAAAAAAAAATAATAAATATATATATATATATATATAAAACATCTGAGAAATGCCCATGTGTCAAGAGCAAGGTGGCAGTTAAGCAGAGCTTTGAAGGTGAGGGACTCAGGTGTTTAAATCCTTGCCCAGACACACCTTAGGCACCTAAGTCCTGTTCTTGGATCTGAGCCTTGCTGTGTCTGCCCTTGCACTTTACAGGAAGCCACAGGAATCGCTCATCGTTGCTTTTCCAACACCCATCAATGAGCTCCTGTTTTATTTTACAGTGCTCCAAAATCTGCTTTACCCTGCAGGAAATATCAAACGTCTGAAATCCCATCAGGGACCTTTCAGGTTTAAACTTGAAACACATCAGGACATAAACCTGACACACAATAAGAAGCTTGAAAGGATCAAGTTTATATCAGCGTGCTACCAGAAATCAGTGTAAACCTGTGGTTTGGGGTTTTACTTTCATTTAAAAGTATCACTATATGCATTTTTTAATGTTCTTCTGCCTAATTACTCTGTTGCACAGAGCTAAAGTATCGGTGCAAGGGTGGGGAGCTGCTCAGAGCAGGCTGGAGCTCAGTGCGGTCACTGCAGCCAAAGGTGAGATTCCCCTTCATGGCTCTCCCAGTCCAGCTCCGGTCCCCATAGGCCAGTCCTTGCCTAGCAGCACTGCAGGGAGATAAGTTTTGGGGCTCCTTTGCTTTGGAGGGTGCTATTTTTGATCAAATCAATAAATAGCACTAACTTTAAAATGTGTGGTCTATAGCTCACAATCTAGAAATCGAAACACACAAAAATGTTTATTAGTCAGCTGTCGTATAACTGCAGTATAATTGTTCCTTCTTTTTAAGTAGTGTTGCTCATTGCATTGCTCGCTGCTAACAACAAAAATAGGGCTAAGCTAATCAGTAATAAAATCTGTTGGATTTTATTATGACAAAGTGTCTAATAAGTAATCCTTCTGCCATCGCCAGAAACTTGGTTATTCAATTATTTATAAAAGTTGTAGCTTTTCTCTTTTTTTTTTTTTTGAGAACCATAACAATTTTTGCCTGAATAAATATTCTCTAAATATTTTTATCTGTGGTGTTGTTTGTGGTAATAGCAGACAGACAGACTTCAGTATAAAAATGTACATGGTTTCAGCTGCCTTTTGTCATCTGATAAGACCGCTTTGTTCTGAATTATTTTGGTAAAAAATTGGCAAAGTGATTTTGCGTAGTTCAGTCTTCAAAATTAAAAATAAGACAAAAATATTATTTTTTTATTAGTTTTTACTTCTCTTCCACCAGGCTTTCGCAACTTTTAATTTAATTTCAAGAGCAAAAGGAACAGTTTATTGTTGGAGAAAAACCTTCTTAAGAACCTCCATAGTTTTAATGGACGAGCTTTCCTAGTAGTCGCTGATTGAATATGATTGAATATGAAATGATAGACAGCTTATTAATGTTAGCAATAAACAGAGTGGTCAAGCCAGCACACAGCTTTATTGACCAGAAAGTAGAATGAGCATACTAGGCAAGAGATAATGAGTAAGTCTGATTTTTAAGTCCTAGCTCAGATTTTATTAGGTATAACTTCCATTATCTTCAGTGAAAAATTTACAGCAAGAAGCAGCAGACCACGGATTTGCAAAGATTTGATACACTAATAATGTAGCTTTAAAGAAGAAATTAATCTCAGAGTTAACTTTATTGACTTCAGTTGGCCCAGTGGGTGAAAGTAGTAAAGTAACTGTTCTTTACACATGCTTAAGAAAGAGATTGCCTTCCAAGCAGACTATATATCATAGTCTTGAAAGGCATAGAACATTGTTTTTTCCTATATAGGGCTTGTACATATTTGGTTTATGAAATCTTGCAAGTACTTTAGCATAGGAATTCTTCCAAAATCAAAATGTTTCCTGAGGTCCTGCAGAAAGAGAGCCCCCTCCAGCTCCAGCAAAGTCCATGGGACTTTCTCCACTGAAAGCAAAGGAGGCAGGTTCAAGCTCTAAAACCATGTCATTATTAATAGCAATATTTTGTTCTGCCTTCAAAGAGAAATAAGACTTTTTGTACATTTCCTCTGATATACCATCCTACATCAATGGCTTTGAGAAGTTGTGGTACTGTATGTATTTACAGTTTAACATTAATTTTGTATAGTATAGGAAAAGTCTTCAGCAGCTGAAATAAACAAAATTTGAAATTATCATCCTTTCGGATGTTGGGTATGAGATGAGAACTGGTCTGTAACATCCTTTGGTCTCTTGGGATAATAGCATGTATCGTTCCACATGCAGCTGGTATACTTCAAGCACAGATCTAGATTTTATTAAAAAAACCAAAACAAAACAGTGCAAGCAGTCTATCCCTATAATACTTCTAATGCTTTCAGCAATGAGTAGTGATTTTCTAATATTTAATTATTTAAGATATCGCTACAATGAAACATGTTCCCAGTTTATGAAAATACAGTGAAACAATTCTCTGACTGCTTTTGTTTCTAATGACTGCAACAGGAATTGTACAGTCTATTTCGAAACAAACAGGATCTCATCCAAAAATGAGAAATATTGTTTTATTGCAAAAAAGATGCACTTGTCACCAGCAAAGTATTTACCCTGAAAATACTAGTATGAAAACGTCACAGAAAAAATATACCAGCGGCACACAAATACTTTGAAAGAGAACGAACACTGAATAATTTAATCCCGCCCAAGGACAGATTCAGTTTACTTGATGGCTGCTTGCTTGGCTAACTTCTGCTTTAAATTATTGCATTCAGATATTCAATTATTTCTTTTTTTAAAAAAATTGGTAACAACACCTGTATTAAATATAGACTATATTAAATATTTCTTTTTTAAAAAAATTGGTAACAACACCTGTATTAGATATAGAGTATATTAAATGTTTCTTTTTAAAAAAATTGATAACAACACCTGTATTAGATATAGTATGTGTAGCATTACCATCTGTGCCATGCCTACCCTAAACATACATGTAGATATCAGTAATATATGTATTCATGGTGAACTATTTAAAAAATTGCTTCCAAAATGCAGTGTTACTTCAAGAATAATGATTCCTCTTTTCTTGTTGACATTTTGTTTCCATGTAAATGACACCCTTCTCAAGGTATAAAAAACCTGCATAATTTTACAAAGTTGTGATTGGTCAGTTCTCTCCTGATTTGATTTATTTTATATAGCTATATTTTCAATCGGGCTGTTACGCATCTGCTTAATTTTGAATTTGTAAGCAGACGCATGCAAACCGAGCCAGAGAGGCCGAGTGTTTGCAGGATGGAGCTCTCCACTCGTGATCGTGACCAGAAGCAGATGCTGGGAGACCTGCAGTCCTGTGTCAACAGAAGAACCAACGGAGGAGCGACTGAAGGAACGAACGTGGAGTATAGCAAATCTGCTGTTACAGCAAAAGGCAGGAGGCGGTTGCCAGCGTCAGATGTTGAGGGGGCTACCGATAGTATATATCATGGGAGCCCTACGGCCAAATTGCAGTTCCATTAAGCTGTACTGATAATTTTACTCCCAGATGTAGGAGTTGTGGTACAAATGCGGAATGTTCTATCACTTTGCTTATTCTAGTGATTTCCATATTTAGTCCATGGCTCACTGGTAGTCCACAGGGTCACGGCAGACAGTCTGCCGGTCATTCACAGACCCATAGTAAATAATATTTCATTTCTATCCATTAAGGAGTCAACATGAAAGATGCACAACTGTCAGTACTAAGTTTTGAGGGTTGGTGGTGGCCTGCAGAGCCAAAATATTTTGGAATTTTTGTCTTAATCCTACTTTTTTTCTAAGCAAACTGTAATCACTGGCAGATATATAGAATTTCTTTTTATTGATATGCTAGTCTATACTCAGCTACATATTAATCTCTCCTGTGGGACCTGAGCAAGCAACTTGTTAATCTTAATTGCTCTTATCAGAATAAAATCACAAATCTCTTTGCTAATAATATGTTTGCTTTTGAACTTTTATTGATATTGTGCTGTGCCCAATTATGGACCTGATCCTCTGTCTGCACTCCACTGTTGACTTCAGAGGAGTTTTGCCTCTGAACAGCATTTACTACTGGTCACAGGATAGAAATTTAGGATGCTCAAATTAAAAACTTCAGGGGGAGTTTGGGGATTGAAAGGACTGCAAGCCAGATTTTTATCCTAGTAAAGATTACTTTGGCAATAGGTACAAAATAAGTAATGCTTCAAGACCAGGTCATTCTGATGGAATAATTAACAAAGAAACTTCAATTTATACCAACTGAGAGTCTGGCCCAGCATATTCTGAATTAGTCAGTTCAGGCTTCGTTATTCCTTTATCTTAAAATTGTGGAAGTCTACATTATAATCCATAGAATGTGGCGCTCAGATATTAAACAAGATGAAGTAACACTGGGTCACTGACTGCTTGATGGCAAGCGATTTTTACTGTATTTAAAAATGCACAGGTTAAATGGAAACTTGAAAACACTTCCCTAGCAATGGGTTTAAGACTTATGCTAAAAGGAGACTGTCTGGGCAAAAGAAACAGAAATCCAGAGAATGTCTTCCATGTAGTAGGTGAATTTGACAGGTGTCTTCTTTATTGACATGGAACTTTTTTCGAGTTCCAATATTCATTAATAGTGATTCATAGATTTTTAGAGTAAAAGTGATTAGTGCAAGTGGTGACCTTAATCTCTTTTATGGTAACTTTTGCAAACACTCACGCTCTAAGTTTTGCTTCACACCAAGCAACCACTAGTGACACCAAAGCGTGTTTTACAACCAGCCCAATTTGAAGACCTCAGCCAGTGGATGATGCACACCGTGTCCAGGTGAGGTGTTCTGACGGATCTTCACTGACAAAATAATGAGACTGATTTCCATTCTGACTCTTCGCAGCCGTGACTTTTCAGCCTCTTGTTCTACTGTGAATTTAACCTAACTCTTGCATTTTAACCAGAAAACTTTGAGCAAGTACTAGATACCTTCTCCGTGTTGTACCAACCAGCTAATTATTTGCAGGTAACGCTTCCACCTCTATTTCCCGAAAATTACACTACCTGACGGGGAACATAAGAAGCAGGGCGGTGGGACGGGGCTGGCAGGAGGAGGGCACCGCACGCACATGCAGCAGCCCCCACACTGGACAACGCCGCTGCCCCTCGCCCATCGCAGACACGGACCGCGGGCAGGGGGGTGATTTGCCTTCCCCCGCAGAAAGGGCTGCCCCGGGAGTGGGGCAACCGCCGGGCCGAACCGATCCGAGCCAGGTCGAGCAGCGGGGAGCGGCGGAGAGCGGCAAGGAGCACCTGCCGGTGCGGGCTGCCCGCCGCGGCAGAGGACAGCAGAGGTCGCCGCCGTCCCGGCTCTGGCCCGGCGCGGGGCGCACCAGGTGCCGGGGCACGGACGGGCGGAGCGGGCCCCTCTCCCCGACCCTCGCCCCATGGAGCGAGGTCCTGTCCCCCCTGCCCCTGTTGTGGCCCCGACCCGGAGCTGAACCCCTCCACCGCGCCCGTCGGGGTTCCCCGCCACCCCCACCGGGGTGGGCAGCCGCAGCTTATGGGCCGGCGGTTGCCAGGGGTTAAAGGAGTGGGTGGGAAGGGATGGAAGCTGCTGAGCCCTCCCTTGCCAAGGATAATAAATCGGATGCCCTGACATGTTTTACTTAGCCCTTAGTGCTCCCTCGCTGCGCGGCCGCGGGGATGGGAGGGCTGGAGCGCCGGTCTCTCTCGTCCTCGGCTCCACTTTAGGGGCACTTTAGGTGAATCAAACCTTGTGTGCAGGAGGCAAATCATACAAAGGAGGCTTTCAAGGGCTAGCCATGCTAGGCAGGGGAAAGGAGCGAGCGCTGCGCAAAAAAAAAAAAAAAAAGTAACTCCCCCCCCCCCGTCCCCTTCCCCTGCCTGAAGAAGTAACTCAGTTACTTCTTGCTGATTAAATGCAGGCTGCCGTGTTTGATGGCATTTCATCAGTATCTGTAGCTGTGAGGGAAGGAGGACAGGCGTGAGCAGCCCCTCCCCGGTAGGTGCGCAGAAAATGACTCCCCTCCCCAAAAACGGCGACGGGTCCGATGCAGGCGGGGTGGTCAGGCGGGATCGGGGGCACGTCCCGCTGCCTCCGCTGCCGCATCCGCCGCCGTCGGAGGCTCCTTGCGGCACCTCGGCGGGGCTCTGCCCGGCGGTGCGGCCGGGTGTGTTTGGGGGAGTCATCGCGGAATCGGGTCCTCGGAGCTGCCCTGTGCTGCCGGCCACGCCGGAGCCCATCGCAGCGCCCCGGGAACTGGACAGCGCCTTCCCGACGGGGCGACTGGCTTCTGCCCGGCTTTTCTTCATGCCCTGATGCTGAGGAGATCTCCTCGCTTCTGGTCTCCCACACCCCCTCCTGCTGACGGCAGCGCCCAAGGAGCTGCTATCAGCACCCCTGGATACTGCTCCTCGTCCCCCGGCCTTCCCGGCTCCCTCCTGCCGCCACCCTGGATCCAGGCGACATTGGTCAGGGGCTGGCTAAATCAGAAGGGACGAATTCCCTTCATCCCATGGGATTAAAAAATAAATAAATAAATAAAATCAAACCCGACATAAAATACGAGGGGCCACAGCTCCAGAGCGGTGCCGATGGATAACCCAGGAGCTTACCGGACAGTACCACCGAGGTGACTGGTGGCGAGTGGAGGCTGGAAGCCAGCGGCCCCGGCCGCGCCGCGACACCCCAGCCCACCACCCTGCATCGCCGGGCGCCAGCCTAAACCTACAGCGATAATCTGTGCTGCTGGTTCTTGGGGTGCGAGCTTCTCTCTCCGTCCTCCCACAGGTCACTAAATGGTGACCAGGATGGAGAGAGGCGCCTACGGCATCACGGAGAAAAGTTACCTGTCCTGTCATCGCGCTTTCCTTTTAGGAAGTGGAAAGAGCTCTGTCCCCTTTACCAGACATTAAAAGATAGAGAAGCAGACACAGGTCCTCCCGGAGCCAGCCCTGCTCATCCCGGTGGGGCGAAAGAGAAGAACAGAAAGAGGTAAAATATCGCCTTCATCCCGCCAGCCCAATTAAACTGCCTGCAAATCCCCTCGGCCGCGCCGCGGGACTGGCTGCCCCGCGCACTCGCAAAGACACGGCGGGGGACAAGAACCCCCCGGACAGGTGAACAGCACAAGGAGAGGAAGCAGAAGTTATCAAAGTATAAATCTCTTCATACTTACTTCTTCCCTGTCGCCGTACCCTGGAGGCGTGCTGGCTGCCAATGTATTCCATAAAGTTCAAAGTGATAAAAAACCAAGAAACCAGTCGCAATTGCATAGTAACCCTTTGAGAGTTCGACTTCTCCTTTTCGTCCTTTTTTTCTTTCCTTTAGAAAAAAACAAAAATAAACCGAGGTGGTGGGCGGCAAGGGTTGAACTGAGATCCAAAGCTGGGCTTGGCCGGGTTGATTTGGGGTATTTTTGCTTTTTGCTTTCTTCGAGTTCGGGATTTATTTCCCCCCCCCTTCCTCTCCGCTTTTCTTAGTGCACTTTGCAACCGTCTGCCCCGCTACCTGCCGCAAACCTCAGAGGGGAGTCAGCAGCGGAGAGGAGCCGAGCAGCCGCCGCCGGGGTCCATACCGGGCCGGCGGCCGGCAGCATGTTGTGGGGGTGCCGGGGTGCGTGCGGCTGAGCGCGCCCGTGTGTGCGCCGGGCGGGCGAGGTGCCGACAGGACGGGGATGGATGGCGGTGGGAGAGGAGTGTGCGAGGGCGGGAGCGGCGGGGGGGCAGGAGGAGGACCCAGCCCCGCCGCCGCCGCCGCTCCGGAGCAGCCGCGCTCTGCGCCGCGGGCACCGCCAGCCGCCGGGCGCAGGTGGGCCGCCCCCCCCCCCACCCCCGCCCTGGCTCTCCCGCCCGCCGACCAGGAGCCCCCGGGCTTCATGCGGGAGCTGCTCTGGAGCGGGGCCCCGGGGGAGAGGCCCCGGGGCGGGGCGGGAGGAGGCGAGCCCCAGCGCCCTGGCACGGCGGGGGGAGGCTCCCCGCGCTCGGCCGAGCCCCCTCGGGGTATCAGCACCCGAGCAGCCTCCAGCAGCGGGGCCGGGCGGGGGGCGCCGCTCCGCGCCGGCCCCGCGGCTGCGCTGCCCCCCATGGCGGGGCGGGGCGGGCCGGGCAGGGGCAAGGGCCGGGGCGGGCGGCGGGGCTCCTTAGCCTCGCTGGCAGCCCCCGCCCGGAGGGCTCCTCTCGCCTCCCCTGCGCCGCCGGCCTTCCCCGGGCCCCGCCGAGCGGCCGCTTCCCCCCGGGCCCCGGCCTCTCCGTGGGGAGGAGCCCCCCACTTTCCGGGCGGACGGGTGGTGTGCTCGGCCCCTTCCCCGCGGAGGGGGACACAGCGCAGCGCCTTCCTCTTGCCTCAACCTGCCCCCCACAGCCCCGCTCGAAATGGAGCTGGGGCGATGGGAGGGTGGTGAGGCGTCTCCAGCCTCTCCTGCTCCTCAGAGCTTTCTCCGTTGTTGCCTTTCCCCCGGGACAGGCGTTTCCCGCGGTGGTTTCTCCTCCGGGACCGGGCAGAGCAAGCCGCGTGTCCCGTCGGGACCGGTGTCCGTCCCCTCCCACGGCAGGCTGGCAGCAGGGAAGGCGCGGGGCTGAGCCGCAGCGCCCGGGGGTGCCCGCTGCCACCTCCCCGCCGCCGCCGGGACCCTCGCCGGAGCCCCGGCAGCTCAGCTGCACCCAGGCGAGGCACGACCGCCTGTGTGACAGAAGAGTATCGCGTTTCCTTTCTCCGGCAAGGGTTTCTTTTTTGGGGGGAAGGAGAGGGCTAGAAAGGGAGAGGTGAAGATGATTCAGGGAAAACCGGCGACTTCACCGAACCCTTTCTTGCTTGGCTTCTTATCACAGTGGCTATCGCTGGGATGAGAGAGAAAGCCGGATAAAACGGCGGTGATCGCATCAGGAACCTCGGGGGTGTGAGGAGCAGCCACTCTATTTGTAACTGTTTTCCTCAGTCTCTCCCCCCGCCGCCCCTCTCAGAGCTGTTAAATATCTGTACCATAAAATGTGGGGGATTTAAAGGTCTGTGGGAGGCTCCCTTTGAAAAGGACTCTGGGGAAAGTCTTTCTAATCCAGGATACTTGAGCCGGATGGGGTGGGATTGCCAGAGAGGCATAAAATAAAAGTCATTCGGCAGACAAGCCGAGGGGCTACACTGACGTGAAGAAAGTGCGTTCGCCTTGGTGTTTTGTTTTTTGTTGGAGATTGAGATTTCTCATGTGCTAGTGTGCGTGTGGAAGTTTTTTGAGCAAGACAGGAGAGTGGCATAAATAAATCAGGCTGCGGAGAAAGGATGGGACACGCATGTGAGCCAACCTGCAGCCAGCCAGCCAGCTCACTCGAGCATCATTAGCACCAGTGGGCAGAGAAAGCATGTCAAAAAATAAACGCTCCACGAGAAACATAAGGAAAACATTAAACAAACGGGGAGTGCACTCCCTCTCCTTGCCCTGACAAAGTATGGCTCAGAAACTCTGCTTGCTGCCTCCCCAGCTTCTTCCCTTCCATGTGTCCCTGCTACAGCAGGGATGCATGGGGCAGGCATGCTGGGGGACAGTCCTGGGGACCCAAGAGCCTCAGTAAAACTGACTTGTGGGGTGTGTGCGGACCAAGGGCCAGGCAGAAGGGCAGGGTACGCATGAGTGACCAGCAGCGGGGGGAGAGGCTGCTTCTCTGCTGTGAAAGACGAGCAGTAGCATAGACTGGGGAGAAAACAAAAGCTGTGTCTTGACTCGAGATGGGCTCCGAAAAGAGGCAGGGATGCCGGCGAGACATCTTACCCCCTCAAACCACCTCTGTTAGTGGGGAAAAAACATCCAACAATAACAAACCTAGCCCATAAACAGTTACTGCCATTCTGCGATAAAAGGAGAAGATTTATATTGCTCAAATGTGTGGAAGGAGCTTGTTCCAGAGCAAAACTCTGGCGTGCAATCCTCTGTTTATGTCGCTCATCCCAATGAGATATCGGTGGCAAAGTTCAGGCTGACATCAGCCCCGAGGAGGCAGAGCCAGCGGCCGGGCCAGGCTCTGCAGGGCTGCACAGCTGCGCATGGGCCTGGGCCGGTGGGCTGCGGCGGCAGGGGGATTGGGCTTCCAGAAAACCTCCTCTTACCAGGCCCCAGGATGCGAGGAGCCAGCAGCAGCCCACACGGCGAAGGGAGCTGGATGGAGTATTTCCTTGCAACTGAAAGGGATGAATCAGAAGCAGCTCCCAGGGTGGTTTTGTGAGACTCTCTATTTTGGGGTTTATTAAAGAGGATGGGGAGGGGGAGAATGGCTGATGGTCTGTATTGTTGCTAGAAAGTGAAAGATGTCTGAGCCCTCTGTTTTACTGAACTGTATTAAAAGCAGCAGCAGGAGACTGTAAAATCAGCTAGGTGGTGTGTTTAAAAAAACCCAAAACCTCATAGAAGAATAGTGTGTGGTGGTTTCACTATTGCAATTCCTGCCCAGTAGCTTTTCTGTGCAACTTTCCATAGCTAGAAAATGTTAATTCCAGTTTTCAGAATAGCAAACAAAGTAGGGGAAAAAGGAGGTGGGCTCAGGATGCTCAGATTATATTCAAAATAAGAAAATAATATTCAATTATTAGCTGATACTGTGCTTGCTTAAAATGGCACTCTAGTCATAAAAACTAGCCATGTGAACAGGACAGCTGAATGCTAACCCTTTGTCATTCTTCTCTAGACTGGAAATAGTTTGTGTAAGTGAACAAAAGGGTCACTAATTTGCCTTTTCAACTTGGGAAACAGTAAAGAAATAAAGGCCTTGGATTTCTTCTGATATAGAATTTGAAAATTAAGCATACTGTCTCCAATACAATATCCTTATTTTCCAGGTGTTGCTCAGGGTGTGGATGGCATAGGTCAGACTTTCACCACCAAGGAGGTGTCCACAGTAGCATCCCGACAGACCTGGCTCTGTAGTATCCACTGAACAGAGAAGGGTTAGAGGACTAGAGCAGTCATCCCAAGTAAAGTTTGCACAATCCAACACATTTACTATTTGTGAAACACCAACAATATTCTTGGCACTGCACAGGACCCCGAATGAGGACAGTCTTTGCCCCAGATATTTTTTTTCTTTTCTTTTCTGTGCAAACTAAGAAGCAGGCACAGAGTGGGCAAGGCATGCAGAGAGGTGCAAATACTTAAGAAATTACCCAAAACACACACATATATGTACGTCTGTGTGTGTCTCTGTTACTACTCTTTTCCATATTTTCAAATCTGACAGTTGTTACATTTCTCTGTGTTTCCTACCATAACCCCTTTGTGTTTCAGTTATATTCAGTTTAGGAAGTTAATATTCTGTAACTTCATGAGCATTCTCAAAAGCTGTTAATATCACAAACAGAAAATTATAATTGCACAGTCTAAATAAACCAAAAGGGGTGATATGAAATGCTTTACTCACAATAAGTCAAATCTATTAGAATAGGTGTACTTTTTAAAATATAAACTGACTCCTAAAGATCCAGTCCCAGTATCACTAATAATGTCTTTATGCTTCAGGTACTTAAACAATGTGATGGCAGAACATTAACAAAATGTGCAATAGGTAACAATCTTACACTGACAACAAATAGACTAGATGACCTAATTGATTTTTCCCATCTCTGACTTGTGCAATTCTGTCATTGTAATAAAATCCCGGGGTAATCAAAGTCTGCAGGATCAGGCCCTAAATTAGCATGTCGGTCTGGACTATCCCTCAGCCTGGGCCACGTCCAAAGCCTGCTGCTGTCAGCTTGACCCTTTGTCAGTCTGCAAGAGGTTTGGATCTGGTCTTCCGGATCACACTGGAAGAGAACTAGATTGTTGTTTTATTGTACGTAGGGAAAAAAAGCATATTTGTGTGAAAAACACATGGGCAAATTCTGCAGTACAAGTCTTCCAGATGCAGTTCAGTTAAGAAAGTCCAACAGGAAGGCCTCAAAATGAAACTGAGAGCTTTTTGGCACAGAGGAAGTTTTAGCAGTTAATACGAGGATGATCAAACCTCGCTAAGTCATTGTTTCCCTGTATTCATCTACCAATTGGTCTTCTCTTGGACTTGCAATCAGATTGTAAAATCTTTGGGATGCAGACCAACTTTTTGTTCTGTGTTTGTAGAATCTGTGCCTAGAGCAATTGTATCTACAAGAAAAAAAATCTCAGCATTGCCATGGAAGTATCTGTATATTTTGGGTGTAAATACTCAACCTAGAAAAAAGTTATTAACATAAATATTTTTGTAATGTATGAAATGCTTTTGACCTAGACTTTAGCTACGCAGAAGGCAGTACCAGAATAACTGCACTGGTTTAGATTCACATATCAGTTTGCCCAAGTATACTGCTCCTGTGGTGACAGGCCATAAGGTGAAACTATAACTGGGTAAAGCTGGAGGTTGTGAGTAACCAACAACAAAGGTTTCACAGGACTCTGACACATCCATTTGTCTCTATGGCTGACTTCACTGTGATTTGAGTATTTGGGAGGGTGGCTCATAACACCTAAGGTAAGAGCTGTTTTCTCACTTTGGCAGTGTTTCCTGTGAATTTCTTTGGTGGTAATGTCAGCCTAAGTAGGTCTCACACGCCCAAGTGACTTGCTCATTCCCACTTCCTGGGCTGTGCTGGTCCAAGCATTAACAATCACACACTGGATTAGGAAAATATCAGGACAAAGAAGTGAAATCCTGCAAAAAAAAAGTTTATTTCCAGCAGATTCAGTTCGCTGATCTGATTCACCATGAGGAAATGGGAATGAAAAGCCTGATATAAAACAGTAAGGGAAAGGAGTCAAAAGTGTCAATGAAGCAATCACACTACTGAAGGTGAAAATATGGATGTAGAGTCCTTTGGAAAGGTAGAGAGTAGAGAAGCGGCCTGTTTCTTAATGTGTGTGCTCACACCCCAGCATGGGTGTTGGCATGTTATCTAGTGTGCATAAAGAGCAAGAGGCAGGCATAAAGAAGGCTGATAGTGCACAGTGTGGTTGGAGTTTGTGTGCTGCAGTTCCAACTGTTCTCAACAACCTTATCCCGTTGCCAGGAACCCCTGAAGCAGTTCAGCCTCAGTGGCCTGGAGGTGCAAGATGTACTACAGGGCTGGTAGTAGCTGTGCTCTGATGAGGGACTGGGCACCACTGTCACAACACATCACACAGAGTGTGCGAGTCTGGGGTGCCTGGCCCTGTGCTAGCAGGGAAGTGCAGCAGAAGTCTGGCTGAACCACACAAAATAGGTCTTGGCTTCCACGTTAACAAATATAGTGAAACAGCAGCATTGTCCCTCCTAAACAAGCCCTCAGGGCTGGCACAGGAGGAGAAGTTGTTCCACTGGCCATACTTTGTGGCACTTAATTAGAATTTTATCAGGTAAAGGCAACTATTATGTGATTTAAAACGTTAAAAGAGATAGTCCCTCACTAAACATTGCTACATGTGTAACAAATACTTATTCTGTGAGATATTTTGGTACTAGGCAGATAATGCTGAGCAATCAAGAAGCACTTCTGTATTCAAATGCTCTTGTTGCTTGCTTCAAGGTGTAAATCGAAGGTCCTAAAAGACTGCAGAATAGTAGTCCTGAAGAGTAATGTTCTCTGCTTAACTATGGTGCACCAGACACAAGGTCCTCTGTTGAGAACTTTTAAGCACAAGCTGATGTCAGTCCCTATGCCTGCAGAGCACGAAGCAGATGCATATTTTGCACTGACATCAACAGAACTGAAATAAGCCTGTGCACTTGTCTGAAGAGACACATCTTCAGTCAGAGCTTTACCATTTGTATGTACCTTCCAGTATATTTCTGACCACTATTCATGACTGGAAAGAACCACTCTGCATTTTAATTCAGGACTTAGTTCTCTGACTTATGGGGCTGATAGTTGACTGTGGAACAAGGATTTAGTGATGTGGAGCTTCTGCTAAGATAGCATCCACATTTACCACACTGAACAAGCTACAAACCAGGAATCAGTCAACTACAGTGTGAAAGCCAAGATTTAATTAAATACATAGTGGCATCTTCAACCTAGGAGAAAAAATTCCTATATTTTAGGCATATGGCTTTGCAAGTGACGTCCAACACTCAAGAATTAGGTGCCTTAAACTCCCCATATAAGCTGCAGGAATAGGTGCACTCCTCCGGACTGCTATGAGAACAAACACTCATCCTGAACTGAGAGCCATCAGGAGCCGGCAATAAAGAAACACTCAGCCCAACTGGGTTTTTTTTGCCCAGCTGAATATTCGCCATGCCTGGGCCAGACAGCCTTCTCCATCAGGGGAGAAATTAAAATCGTTTCTTCCAAAGAACTGATTTAGCTTTCTTTTTTCTCTCTGTGTCCCCTTTAGTATAAAAGCCCCATGGCAAGAAAACTTGTCCAGAGTGTGGACTATGTTCCATATCTACTTTCAATGCAAGTGTGATTTAGAGTGCAGTCACACTGTATGCTCTAGGCTCCTGGTTAGGGGATTCTTCAGCTGGAGTCACTTCACAGTCTGCTTGCTGCAGTCATGCCACTGCCACTGTGTAGCAAAGGAGACTAGATTCTTGGTGGCAGAGCATAAGAAGGAGCCAAGTTTAAGATTCATGAAGGGAAGTCTTAATTCCTCTCCTCTCCTCTCCTCTCCTCTCCTCTCCTCTCCTCTCCTCTCCTCTCCTCTCCTCTCCTCTCCTCTCCTCTCCTCTCCTCTCCTCTCCTCTCCTCTCCTCTCCTCTCCTCTCCTCTCCTCTCCTCTCCTCTCCTCTCCTCTCCTCTCCTCTCCTCTCCTCTCCTCTCCTCTCTCTCTCTTTTTTTTTTTTTTTTTAGATTGCTTGCATAAATTTCACATTAAACAGAAATTTCTGAGTAGAAATTGATATCTTCTGGCTACATATATCCTAATTGCTAAACAAAGGCATTATAATTATAATTTTTTTTTTTTCTGTCCCTGATTTTTAAAGAACCTATTGCACACTGCTTGCTGAGCTGGGTCTGGTCCCGTGGGTCTAGCTCCTCAGTGAATTTAGCTCTGCTACACTCAGCTTTGGCCCATAAACTGCTCACCCAGGAGTCCTGCCTGAGCTGGCTCTGGGTCTCTGCAGGGGCTGAACTCCGAGGAGCATTCACCCCAAACAAGGAAGGACACTGTGAACTTAATTAGGTGCTTCCAGGCTAAGCTGCTCCTGAAAATGGTCTCTTAGATCACAGCTTTCTGCACAGCCATCACAGTCCCTGTTTGGATCAAACTTCTCATACCAACCTGCTTTAATGTGCTTGCAGACTTACATACAGTAATAACATTCAGGACATCGCAAGGAGGAGTTTCAAGCTTCCTTACACGACACTGTCCCACCCACCTGCCAACTAAAGGTGAAATAAAATCTCCAACTTCTTAATCTGTTAGTTACTTACCTTTAAGAGTTAACTGTTTGAGAAGGTTTTAGTACCCACAGATTCACGAAAAAGCATCTGAAGTAGCATTTTGTAGCAGGGCTTAACGGTCATTGTTAAGAAATTGTATCTTCCTGGATAAAAATATATATATATATATATATTTATAACGTGTGGAGTTAAGAGTGTTTTTCATCTGCAACAGTAGCTTCTACAACTGTTACTGGCAGGCTATTTCACAGAAGCCAGGCTGTTTAACCGTGGGGTATGGCTATAAAGAACACATGTATATGTATTTCAGGAACTAGAAAGCTAATTTTGTAATATGGAGTCAAGCGGGGCATATGGTAGATAACAGTCCCCTTTCACATTCTAACACAGGATTGAGATTTCTTAACAAAGGCAATAGAGTTGCAAAACAGCATGACTTTGTTGCAGTTAGTAATTAATGAGGTGCTAAAAGTGCCTAAACAGAGAATCCCAGACAGAGAATGCATGACTCAAGAGGATAAGAAGCCCCCATCATTTCAAACAACAGTGTCATTTAAATAAACAAGCAGCAGTCCCTGGGCGTGTGGGGTGGGAGGATGGCTGCAGCAGCCTCCACGTTAGCCAGCGCTTTTCTGCCGGGGAGAAACCAGTTGTGCTCTTCCACACGCACTCGCAGCCGGAGCCTGCAAGTGTGAAACATTTGTTTAGTGCCTTGTTGGGGGGTGAGGGGGCGAATCACACTCATCGTTGCTGCCGCTTTTCTACTGGCATGTGAATCGATTCTACTTATAATCAAATAACAGTGACTGCCCTAAAGACTGTTACCAGCTACATACTTCTCAGGATGGAGTTTACCTAGCAGCCTTTTTTTTTTTTTTTCCTTTTTTTAAATTTATTTTTTTTCTCCTCGTAAAAGACACAATTTCTGTATTCTCAGATGAGACATAAATCTTATTTGCTTTACCCTTTTTGATTTTTTTCCTTTTTGCATTTTAACAAGCATGGGAGATTTTATGTCATTCTGCACTGCACTACAGGATTATTATTTTTTTTTTCCTAAGCAAAACCAATTCCAGTTTGAGTATTATATGAAAATAGCAAAGGTTTATAAAGTGTTTGTCCTGTAATGTTTACTTTCTTTCCAACCAAACATTTATAAATAGATTGAGAGAAATGTGGCAAAGCACCAAAATAATTCACTAAAATATTTCATAAGAAACTATAATGTGAAAGGGGAATAAAGGAGCACTATTGGAAGTGATGTTTGTTAGTGAATTCTTTTTCGTGTAGGGGGATGTGATGCAATATGTCATGTTGACCCTTTGGAGTCTATGGCATAGTGATCCAAATTTATTCCTGGAGGGACTGCAATGCAGTACATGAGTTGTAGTCAGATTGAATTAATCTACACATTTCTGCAGCTAAAAAGATGCTAAGTGCCCTCTTTTGTTTTGGTTTTTTTTTTTTTTTTCTTTTTCACTTTCTCTTGTGACTTTAGACAACTAGTGACTGAGAATCCATCACATGCTAGGGAGTAATGGAGCTAGTTAGTAAAAATTCAATTTCTCTATTTTAGGATCCAGCTAGCTACTGTATAGGTACACTTTTTTTTTTTTTTTTTTTTCCCCTGCAGCTATCTTTACATCTTACTGCCTGGTAGAGAGAGAAAAAAAACTTTGCATGTCCTTTATTCTCTTTTCATTATTACATATGAAACTTACAGAATGTATTTGATGTTCTGTTTGCTTCTTTGGAAGACTCTGTGTCTTCTTTCCACTGGGCTTTTCCTTGAAAATTCAGTTGCTTTTTCTATGCTACCTTTCCTCCTGTTCAATGTCTTGCCACTACTTGTAATCAATCCTCTGTGGCTCCCCCAGAGTAAGCAGTAGTGGAAGCATTAGCAGATACAGAGCATGGCTGAACATTGGGGTTTCTTGTTGTGTTGTGCACAATGGGACTGAGGGACTTTAACTGAAAAGCTTGTGAAGACCTCGGTAACTACCTTGGCACTGCTCGTTTAGAAGTAGGTAACAGAAAGAATAGACATTTGGGATCTGCAGTTGTGACAACACTGTTTTGGGGTTTTTGACACCCCAAGGGCCAAAGTGAATGAAGATCCTGCACTACAACAGGTCCCTGTAGGTATGAGTCCACTCTGTTCTGGCTCATCACTACAGACCAAATGAAAGCTCTCCTGCTGCCTTTCATCGATGAAGTCAGGCAGGCTTTGGTTCCCCTTCTGGAAAATATAGGCATGCAGTACTACGATTCTTTCACCTCTTACCGAAAAAGATTTTCCTTTATTTTCTCATCTCAGCGAGGCACCAGGCAGAGAGCTCCACTGAAGAGATGCTACTGGGCACAAAGGTATTATTGCATTGGGAGAGAAGTACATTTTGGTGGGACTGCTGTGAGAGTTTCTGCATCAAAAAAAAAATTTCCTGTATCAAGCTTTTCCTTAAAAATACTCTAGAGGGAGTCAAATCTAAAAGTTTATTTATCTTTAAAGTAATTCAACTGCAGTTCCTTCTTTTAAAACACTCTGTTTGTTTTCTGTTTATTTATTTTAGGCCTGTCTATTAATACAGCATTTTTGTTTGAATGTGTTTGTACATTTTCAGATCAGATAGGTGCTAATAGTACTTAAGAGGCATTACTTGGAGTGATGTGTCACTGTCACAGCAATAAATAGCCCTTAAAACCAGCAAATACCAGTTTTAGCTTTGAAGGAAACAGAGCCCTAGGAAACAAAAGCAGAAAAGAAAGTGAAAGAGCTTCACATCCCAAAGAAATTGAGTTATTGCTTGCCTTGAAGATCATTTTCTACAGTGCTTTGTATGACTTTAGTATCTGGTGACACAGTAAGTCTATTACTTCATATTAGAAATGTAATTCTGAATCAGTTATAACTTCCTATCAGTTACACACTTGTATCTTGGATGAAGGCTGTGGACATACTCTGATTAAAAAAGTGAGCCCACTTTTAACATTGATTTATGGTTTGAACATATTACTATACTTTCTTTGCAGTTGTCACAGGGTTCTGTTTTTAAGAATTAAACCTATACCAGGGTGGGAGGGAAGACAGGGCTGTGCAACTTTAAAAATTATTCTGGATGAGCCTCTCCTAGAGCAGAGCTACCTCTCTTTAACCTCATTTCACGTATGTATCCAGTGTAGCAGCAGACTGGAAACTTTGCTGCTTTTATTTAGCTTCCACTGTTACAGCTGCTAAATGTCTCCTGGCTTTCTGACAACAGCAGAGAACAAGCATTTGTCAGAAAACCATGAATTCAGCTTCTTCCCTTAAAGGAGAGAGAGAGAGAGCAATGCTCATGAGGTTCCTTTCTGGAGATTCCTCCACAATCATTGAGAGAATTACACCCACTGCTTCATGGAAAAGACTATCTGGTATCTGGAAACCCAGAAACTCCACAAATTCCCTGAGATCTAAACACCCAGCAGAGATAATGAGTGGGAGGCCAGAGCTAGCAGTTGAATTTCAACCTGGTTTCACTCATCAATGAACACAACCTGGTGTGATTCTGCAAGCAGAGCCTGGCTTGTGCTGTGAGAGGATCTGTATTTTTTGGGGGGGGAAGTGAAAAGGAGGTGGGGGGAATAGTCATGGGCTTAGAATTAATCTGAACTTGTCATCTAGACTGCTTTTGTAGTTTGTGGAAACACACAGGTATTTCATAACTGATTTATTGGTCTTGTGATAGACACCTAAAAGAATTGCATTGCATTGTGTCCTAAAATATGTAAATGCCTGAAGTTAGATGAAATAACTTCCCTTCTGCACTGTTCTGAATAGACAAAGGAATGTATAGAGGGAAGGTCAGGCAATTAGCAGAGTAAGGGAAATTAAATTCTAACTCACTGGTATTTTGGATTTCCAAAATTATCCTTTTTGTCTTTGTTTCACACAGGCTCAAGGCATTTTGAAGAAATCCCTGGAAAGCACTGCTCCCTTTCCCTCTTCTGCCTGTGCCTCCTAGGGCGATGAGCGTGCTTGGCTGTTCTGCAGGAAAACCATGCTTGTGTCCTTCGTCGACATTACATTTGCTATGGACTCTGCAGCAAAAAATTGAATGGGACATGTCACCTAACAGTGTTCAGCAGGTGAACACAAGCTTTTCCAGCCCATCAGCTGCAGCTTACTATCAATGCTCTTCCTAGCTTTTGAGCTCCAGAGCAGTACATTGCTCAACTTGCTCTCACAGCCTGACTGGCACCAGGGATGGGTGACCAGGTCTCTGCACAGCAGTTGAGCATCCCTGTCACTGCAGGCTGGAGGATCTCCTTTCCTCTGTGACAGTCTCCCTGCTAGAAAAGTCCTAGCTGATTTGGGAAAAGGAAGCAATTGATCAGAAATCACTCATTACATCAGGGAAGAGCCACCTTGATATTCCTTTTTGAAGTCAGAAGGGACAGGGGTTTGAATTCCAGCTCTCCATGACCTCAGAAGGTGACCTACCCTAACCTACCCTACCTAACCCAATCCAAGCAAACCCAACCCAGTACAATCCAATGGTTTCTGTCTGATCCTGGCTGGAAATTATCCATGCTTTCCTGATCGTGTCAATAAAAAAAACCCACTATTTCCCTGATAAACTTTAGTTTCAGCGTGTCCAATTTTCTTACAAAGCTACTAGCCTGAAAAGTCCAGTTAAATTCCTCAGCAATATTTTTCCTTTAGCTCTTTCTAATCATAACATTGAGCCTCCCTGAGGAACAGCACAGGCCATAGGACCAGTGGATGAACTATGGCCATGTTTTTCAAAGAAATCAGCTGGATGAAGAGGAAGCTGGGGCTAATATGAAACATTGCCCTACACCTCACATTGGCTTAAAGGATATATTTTCCTCCTCTGCCTCTCTCTTTTTCCTTTCCTTTCCTTTCCTTTCCTTTCCTTTCCTTTCCTTTCCTTTCCTTTCCTTTCCTTTCCTTTCCTTTCCTTTCCTTTCCTTTCCTTTCCTTTCCTTTCCTTTCCTTTCCTTTCCTTTCCTTTCCTTTCCTTTCCTTTCCTTTCCTTTCCTTTCCTTTCCTTTCCTTTCCTTTCCTTTCCTTTCCTTTCCTTTCCTTTCCTTTCCTTTCCTTTCCTTTCCTTTCCTTTCCTTTCCTTTCCTTTCCTTTCCTTTCCTTTCCTTTCCTTTCCTTTCCTTTCCTTTCCTTTTTCATTGTTGAATGAGATGGATCAGGTTTTCCAAAGTTCATGAAGAGGAAATTCATCTCTCCTGGTGTCATTGTTTATATACAGAGATTGAGTGGCCTCTGTCACATTAAAAAACCAGCATCACTAATATGTTATAAAAGGACATTTTATTTAAATTAGATGGTTGGCTACTTTGCCTTTGCCTCATCTATGCTTTTATAACTAAACATAATATTTCACACTTTTCATCTTCCAAAAACTTTGTAACCATTTACTCATTAGTCTTCATAGTAACCTTGAGAAATATCATTACTGTTACGGTGTCCATGGAGAAAGCAAAAGCAGAGAGGACCTGAAGAAAATAATATTTTCTTTACAAGTTGCTCACCAGCAGAACTTCTGTTGTGGTACTGATGATGGGAGATGTGGCGTGGAAAAGCCAGCAGCAGCAGCAGCAGCCACCAGCATGGATTGCAAAAACTACAGTCGGCCCTGGGCCACAGTTAGATGCTATGGATGTTTAATTAACAGGGATCAGTCACGGCAGTGTTACAATTATTCCTACCTATTGGTGGAACTGCAGCAGTGGGAATGTTCTTTGGACTAAAATCAGTAGAGACATATCAAAACAGACTTGCCCACAACCAAGCCTATTAGCTATTGCAACATAATTCTTGTGTAAATACTCCCATTAAGTTCAGCTGGAATTATAAACTCTTAACTCAGGATGCTCTGTAAGTCATGGCTAGGTTGTGGAGAGGTGAAAATAGTAGTGCCAGTAATTCAGTTTAAATGGCTTTTCCTGTTTGAGTTTGTCTTTTTTTTTTTTTTTTTTCCTCACAGAGCAGTTGTTGATCTTGAAAGCTTGAAAGCAGATGCCTCCAAGCCTGTCTTCTTCCTCCTGGAGGAATGTGTTGCAGACACTCCAACGTGGCAATGGGGCCTGCCTCCCCCAGGGCCTTGGAGGGGGAAAAAGGCAGAGGGCATGTGGCAAAAATCAGGATGTTGGGCAGTTCTTGAAGGACAGTGAGTAGCATTAACCCCATGAGGTGCTGTCTAACCATAGAAATGCAATGTTGTCTGACATCAGAAGTACTGTGGCTCAGATTTGTACTTTCAGGTGATCCAGTCTGCAGAGTCTTTCCAGTTGTCTGCCTGAGGACAAGAATGTCCTTGTATATACAAAACCATTTAGGGATAGCTAATTAAATTTAGAACCAGTCTTCATCCAGACCATTTTGAAATAATCATTGGTCCTCAACACTCCAGCTTCACCTAATTTAGTTAGAGAGGTGAAGTCAAACCCATCCAAGCCCCTATATAAATATTTTTATTTCATTTCTTAAAACTATCTCATTTGAATTCACTTAAGAGCTCCTCTTAACAATTAAAAAGGTATTTTAAAAGAAATAGAACTACCTTACCATTTGGTATTTATACCTGCTATTAAAATCATGGAGAATGCCACTCTAGAGCAGGTTCTATTGCATCTGCCCTCCTGGGGATTTTTGTTCCTGCCTCTGCAGTACCTTTTCCAAATTATTACCAAAGATAAACACTGCAATATTTGCATTTTCAGGGTAGCTATGCCTCTGCTGCACCTGAAGTCCATGATTCATCCAAACCACTTACACACAGCACCCTAAGAAGAGCCTGTTTCACGCCCAGGCTTAAAGAGAAAAGTGCTCATTTTTTGTCCTTGCTTTTCCTACTCATTGCTGAAAAAACTGAAGAGCTCTCCTTCTGTCCTTCACAGAATCTCCCACAAGCAACATGTCCCCTCCATGTTTCCCTCTGTGGAAGGGAGAAGCACAAGGACACATAACTAAACTAAACTAAACCCAAATTTCTTGAAGTTGTAGGAAGAATGAAAAAAAACCCCGGAGAAACAGAAGGTGAAAAAAACCCAACATATGCAATCTGAGCTCTTTTGCAAATGCCCTTCTTACTTGTGGCATTGACTTTTTATGGTGGACTTTGGTGGAACTGGGTCCTGAATGAGTATAAGATGGGTATTAGACGTAATTCTGCAATTTCACCTGATGTTGATCAGCATTAACATCTACACAGTTATTTGTTAGTGGTGTGTCATTCATGTGGATAGCAGAGTAACTGTGCCATGGTTAAAGAGAGACATGAGGAAACGCAATGCTAAAGATGTATAACTCAGGAGAATAGGGCTTTACCACTTTCGGCTCCTGCTGGAATCCAGAAGCAAAGTAGCTGCTTAGGTTGAGGATGAAGTCCAAGCTGAGAAGCTCTGCTGGGCCTGGGCTGGTGCTATGGGGAGCCTATTTGGAGGGACCTTGGGCTGACCCAGGACATCAGGGGACATAGTGCCACAGGCATGAGGTCACATAAAGGCAGATGGTCAGCTGAAGGCTGGCCCAGTGCAAAGTTTCTTGTCTCCTCTCTGCTGTCCATGTACTCAGGGGGTAGGTGTGTGCAGAATTGGCTCCAGTTTGGACTGAAATTTAAAATTCTGTGGCAGGGGAAAGGTTTGGTGCACAGAGTAAGTAATGGGGTAGAATAAAAATGCAGAATTTTTGTGTAAAGTCGTAAACATTGTTCCTTATTTATCTCTCTATCTGTATAGATTGCTGAAAGAAACAAGGACTAACAACAAGCAGAAAGGCAGATGTAGATTAAAGCTGAGGTGATGAAATGAAAGACACGGAAGAGGGATTTGGAACAAGCAGGCAGGCTGCACAGGCCAGAGAGAGTCCAAAGGTCCCTGCCTGCACTGGTCCCATACTGCTTCTGTAGGGCAGGATCTCTTGCTGGTTCTTTGAATGATGGTGCTGGGAAGGTGCAAGCACCATGTTTGCCCTGTGGTCTTTCAATAGGACAGTTGTTCTATAGAGTCTGAGTTGTGCATCTTCTTTGGATGATTATTTTTATTCAATATACAGCATTTCACTTAGTGACCAATTAGTGATAAGTATTTACTCTTCTGACTCTGTTCCTTATCTACCCCCATCCCTGGAAGCATTCCAGGTCAGGCTGGACAAGGCTCTGAGCAACCTGATCTAGTTGAAGATGTCCCTGCTCACGCAGGGGGGTTGGACTAGATGAACTTTAAAGGTCCTTTCCAACCCAAACTAATCTATGGTTCTATGGTTCTATGGCTGGCACCTGGTCTGACTCTGTGCTCCATGTCTCCACACGCCCCCACCCATCTCTGCCTTCCCTGTGTGATCTGAGCTTCACCTGAGGCCTTGTGTCCTTGCCTTCCCCAGCCCCCACTCCCTGCTCCAGATAACACAGGGTTAACCAGGTCTGTTGGAACAACTAATCCTAAATCTTAGTTTTCTTCTGAAAAAAAGGTTGCAGAAAAGGCTTTGGTAGAGAATGGTCTGACTATGAAAAGAGGTGTCCATCTGAAGACTAAGAATAGAAGTGCCACCCTAAAATGTAAACCCCAGAAAAGACTGAGGAAACAGGAAAAATACATCCACTTAACGATGCTCCAGGCTGTCTGGGTGGCAGCCTGCTGGGGCGAACACCGTGGGTTAATGGAGTAACCTCTCACCTCTGGAAACTAGTTTAAATCTTGCCTTAGGGTAATAAAGGAAAAATGCATCTGATGGTGTCAAATTAGTCCCTAGTGGACTTTTCTCCACATCACAAATTCACCACAAATTTCACACAATTTGTCATGATTGGCAGAATCTGCCAGGAAGAAGTTTAGGATGGGAATAGCTGGGGTTTGGTAGGCTGGGAGTCAGGGGCTGTTTGCAAACGGCTTTAGCACTATCAGGCCTTCGCTGTCAGAACAAAGCCCCAGCTTCATCCCCACTCATCAAAGCAAGGGAAACAAATAGAGGAACCATCATCTCATGACAGAATTAAACCATTATTCACCTTTAGACCTGGGGAGGTTTGTCAGAGACAGATCTGACCTATCTCAGATTGACACTAATGTCTCATTCGGTGAAGTTATTTGGGGTTTACATCAGTCAAAATGACAGCAAAAAATATAATCACATACTAGAGTTTAAAATAATAAAGTATTTTAAAAGATAGTGGCCTTGGCATAAATGAAACTGCAGATTCTGATAAAATTTGGCCATTTCACATGGACCATTGTGTGAAATACCAATTTAAGAAACTCCCCCTGCCTAAGTCTTCAGGTGCATCTGCTTCATGCACAGGCACACATCTGAGTCTCACACGTGCTCTATACACACAGAATTGAGGATAAATGACTTAAAAAGTATATCTTGTGCATGAGAATTTTGAAAAAAAATGGTTCTAAAGAAATAAAAAAACCCCCTTTTAGAAGGCTTTGAAGAAGAATTGAGAGGATAGGAGAATAAACAGGAAAAAAAAAAGAATGTAAAAAAAATCAGGAAAGTAGAGTCTGGATGCATTCTTAGAGCTGATAGGGTGTTCTGTCCATTTCCTCTTGGTTCTAGTACCTGAGCAAAACCACCTGTGATAGAGCTGGAAGCCTCCTAAGAAAAGGACTGGAGAATTTAGCTCAAAGTAACTTAATTTAGCAGTGTAATTTGAGAAATAGAGTCCTTATCTTTGGATGCTGTGAGAAAGAGACAACGTGCTGGCCCACGTGGGTGTTGGAGTAATAACAATACCTGCTGATGGAGTCTGGTGTCACCGTACACTGCCTTTGAAAGCATCACGGCCCCTTTTTATGTTATTACTGGATGTCCTTACTGCAAGTTGTAGGACTTGTCAGATGGCTGCTTTCCAGATTTATTGGCTTTGCTTGTATCCTGTTGAAAATTCTTAATAACGGTGCTGAATCAGGTATAAACATGTGCTTAACGTCTTTGAACTCGAAACATAAGCACTTTGCAAAGGTTAGCTGAAATAAGTGGCAATAACATGCGGTTTCTTTTAAACAACAGACAAAAATGCTGTGCCTGTTTTTTATGAACAGGTTCTCTTGACAAAACATACTTTAGAAACCTTGAGCTACCCTGTCCTGCTGGTTGTTTCAGTTGGTCTCCACTGACCTTCCTCTGTGCTGGCCAAGGGGGAAGGCAGCAATGTCCTGCTGCAGGCCTGGCTCTTCCCCGTGCCTGCCACCAGTCTGGGGGCGGGCAGGGGAATGGTCGCTGGCCAACCTGCAAGTAGGAAGGGGCTAGGAGTCCTTGATCTACAGGTTAGGGCTGTATCTAGGGATCTGGGAGCACGAGAACAGCACCAAAGCCAACCCTTGACCTGTCAGGTAGCTCACAGGAGGAGTGGTTTCATGGTCATCTTTCACGGTAGGGCCAGCTCAGGGAGCCCTGTCTCGCTGCCTCTCCCGCCCATCCCTTGTCCGCAGCCTGCCAGGCTGTGCCATGGGACATTCTATGGCTCTGCATGGGTACCCATCTTCACAGGGCCTGTGACTGCTGCAGGGGGTGGCTGCTACCTATTGCAAAGGAATGGTATGGTGGACAACCTAAATTTTTTTTTTTCAATATCTGCATATGTAATATGTAAGTTTCCTACATAGCTAAAATATAAAAATGTAAATCAGATAAGCCTTAGTAGTTCTGGCTGAAAAGTAAAATTCTTACATCCATTCTCGCAAGTTTGCACCCTTACCACTTCCCATTGAACAATTAATATAAAAACTTTGCATCAAGCTTTTCTTTAGCATAGTCTGTTGCATTGCAGAACACTATCTATCTCTCTAATATGAGCAAGTGCTAACATTTAAACAAAATAAATCTATTTTCTGGTGGAATCTATTTTTAGGTGGATCAAGCTTTGAATGAAGTGAGCTTTTGTAGCTCTAAAGACCAAATACAAAGCTTGGTTTAGAAGTGCATTAAGGTGAAATATATAGGCTCAAGCCTTCCCTCAGTACTGAGAAGGTGAGGAAAAGAGAAAGGACTCAGAGGTAAAATATATTTAAATTGTTTATAATAAATAAGCCATTTTCTAAAGTACTTTCTCATTTCCTGTTTTTCTGAGGAAAAAACAAACAAACCAACAAACCAACAAATATTCCCCAGAGTGCACCTACTCACAAAACCTCCTACACCATTTGCCCCTACTTAGGAGTAAAGTTGACCTGAAATTTGATTTCAGCTTAGTTTCATGTTCCATATGAGCAAAAGAGCAAGTGATTCTCAGCACGTGTACAGATGAATACAGACATGTCCATCCCCTGACACACATAACCTGCTCCAACCTATTCAAATAATACTTTCATCAAAAACTACTGACAGAGGGGAAGGTCATGGGATATGATGTGCTGAGGTAGCTGTGGACAACCAGAGATGGTGTCACAGGAAAGATCTGACAGCAGAGGAAGGATACAGATCTACACTTACATTAGTCATGGTTTCTGTACAAATCCGTGTAGAATTTTTTTTCCTTCAAAAAAAAAAATACATCCCTTAACTATTTTAATCTAAAACAGCACTCTGTTAGCTAGCAAAAACAGTGAGGTCTCATCTTTTTGCTGGCTACTCGCTAACAGCATAAATTAGACTTAGAAAATTCTTTCTACTGTGGATGTCTGAGGCATAAATAACACCATATGTTCAGCAGCAGTTTAAATAAAATATCATTCTTACCTTCACAATGACAGTCTAATTTAGGAGCCAAGGCTGTAATCAAAATGAAAGCACTGAAGTGTTCTGCTTAATCTTTGTAAAGTTCTATAGTACTTTTGCACTGCTGTTAAACTATATAAAATACTGTATTATATATGCAAGGGGAAATCCCCATCATCTTCTAGCTCTGTGCTGCCAGTATATACCAATCAGAAAATTTAAGTGTCATCAGGAATGACCCACAGAATGAAAAACTTGTTCCTAAGAACATATGGACCCCACTGGCCTCAGGAAATATTTGAAGAGTGCACACACATTTCATCAAGATTTTTGAAATCCCAGAGGGAAAGGAAGGAATGAAAACATGACAGAGTAATTTAAAATGTCAGGTATTGCACTTTTCTTGTTTGACACTGGAAATCAGATACCTAATATTAATAAAGTCATTATTTTTATTACTCCTATTAAAGAGGCTAACACCTGCCATCGCCCAGATTTTTGAGAGTGGTTTAATTTTTCCTTCGCCTCTGTAGTGGTGCTTATATTGCTCTGGGCAGGAGCAAACACCATTACTTTAAAGATTGTTGTCTACTTTACCTTCCCAGGAGACTGTACCTGGCTGGAGTAGTTTGTTCAGGGCAGAGGGAGAAATAAACCCTCACTGCTGGAGCAGAAGTGGAGGAGCAGCCTCTGAATGCAGCAAGGTCAGTGCATCTGGAGACCTTTCCTTTGGGAATGGTGGGAACCAGTTGCCTCACTGCCTCCCCATCCCAAGGATGACCCGCCCAGCTGTAGCCTGGCTGCTGGAGGTAGTGGAGACACATCCTGCTTTAGGGTGCTCAGTGCTGTCCTGCAGGAATCCGGTTTCTCCTTTGCTCTTCTGCTATCCCACAGCTTGACTTTGGGCAAGTCATTCACTTCCTGTGTTTCCCTCCACTCTTTGTGTCCATTAATTGGATGGTAAGGGATGAGCTCCTTTTCTTAATCAGGGCTAAGCAGAGTTAAGGATTTTTTTTAACCCATTCCAAAAATAAAAATGGAAAATAACTTACAATGAAGGACAACCAGTTGAATTCCTCCTCTTCCTGAGTACATATGACTGCTTGCTCCAGCCACTTTGCCTGCTCATTAGTCCCACATTCTCAGGACCCTGCTGGAGAAAAAAGTCCTTTGCCAGCCTCAGAGCTTGTTTTACTCTTTTAGTAATTTGAACAGCACTTTTCCAAAGTCCTGAAGTAACACTTTTAAACATTTCAGTCCTGTAATTAAAGTGTCCTTCTTTTCAAGGCTAGATATAATAATCTCTCTCTTTTTTTCCCCTCATTAAGACAGACTTTATAAAAATAGATTAACTTTTTAACCTGACTATATGCAAAAGTGATTTTGTGAGTCTGCTGTAAGGCCAAATACGAGGTAAATTTTGCAGTTGCTGCTGTTGTTGTAGTCTTTCAGCACAGGCAGGTATCCACATAGGACAGTGGTGAGAAATTTTCTAACAACCCTCAACCACAGGATTTTCAAAGACATTGCACATATTTTTCAGGCTACTGTATGAAACATTCCCTTGAGAACACAGAGGGCTTGGATTTACTGCCGCTGGCATGGAGTATGTGTTGCATTCATCTAGTCAGAGTTTTCCCTATAAATCACAAGCAAGTTGCCTACTTTTGCCTTTGCAGCAACGGCATGAGAAGCCTGCCCCTGGTGATGTATGCCTTAATATTAGACGCTTTCTAGGAGTGTGTAACTGAAATCTTGCAAAGTTGGAACATTTTACAGTGATGAGTTTGCTGTGTTGGCATTCAATGCCGCGAAACGCTGCCACCGCTTCCGAATTTCTGAGGTTTTCACAGCTTGTTTGCCCTCAGGTTCAAGGGCGCATGAATCATGTTACCATCAACAAGGGAAAGAAAGCTTTGGTGGTAGAGTCCACCTCAAGACTGCTGCTGCATCTGGGCTTGTTGTGCAACCACTGGGTTCCTCAGACAGGCAGTAAACCTGCGAGGCTTTCACATAAATGATGTTTTAAGTATATTCCTTCAACTTTCAAGCCTTTACTGTTGTCAAAACCCCTTAGGAACATTTTTTGTGGCATAAAAACACTGAGCATCCCACTGGGCACAGACATGTTTTCAGTGAGTGCTGTGAAGAAAATAATCTGCCTTGATAAAATGAGTGTGTGCTATTAAAACCCCAGAGATAAGAAATAGGAGATGCTGAGATAGACCAGGCTGGTACAGGTTTTTGGTGACTGTATTGATTGCTGGTGCTGCTGTGTCTAGAAGCAAATCAGTCAGCCTTGCGAACTCCCTGAAGAAATTACATAGGTGTCTCTCACAGGTGGTTTTGTGCTTATATGAGAAGATCTGGCCAGCATACACTGGGAGAAGGAAGAAGGGGCAAAGGACAAATGAGAGAGACATTAACAGATGTTAACCTTCACTGTGTGCATCAAATTCCAGGTTCAGACACATAAGTCCAAGTACAACCCTTCCATGGGGTCCTATGTTTAAGCCTCCCTAGTTCCTAATGGACACATAAGTACTAAAGTGAATTAGAAATGTGGACTGGTAATTACCATTCATAAATTTCACAGTTAACACAAGCCTGTGTGATGAGATTCAGTGCCAGATGTCTGGGCTGGCACTGGATGAGGTTGCTCCAGGAACAGAAACAGCATCACCACATCGGTATGGCATGGGACCCAAGCAAATGAGCCGTGCTCAAAGAAGTTGCTCAGTGCAGTGCTGTGCTGTGCTGGTTATCGTTTCTGGCATTGTCACTCACCTCTTTGCATGGTGCTGCATGGTGCCATGTAGCAATGAGAGTATGTTGTGAGGTAATGTAGGGACATAGGGTCTGGCTGGAAGTTGCCATTCGCAGGACAGAACTGTAGAGAAAACAGCCCTCATTGCTGCCAGAGCAAAATCAATGGGGGACTTTAAAGAGTGAGATGCAGAGAATTTGTTTCCTTTCATTAGAGAAAACCCAAACCTTTATTTATTAACCTTTTGCTTTTCAGCACTGCTCTTACAGGTAGAGCAGGGATGCCCAGCTAGTGGCTTTCAGGCAGAATCTGGCCTGTAAGTTTGATCTTGCCTCCCAGAAGAGTGTAGACAGAGCCAACACAGCATGTACCAAAATAATCCTTTCCTTTTTTTCAGGGAAGACGTGTGGCTGGAGAGGAACCACGTATTACCCAGCTGTCTTTTCCCACTCAACCACTCTATCTTGTATGCCAAAGGCGTTGCAGTGCGTGCTGCACACGACTGCACCAGTAATATAGGAGACTGAAGAAGGGAGAGGAAATATCAGGAGGAGTAGGGAGACAGAGATAGCAGCTATTTGAACGGGGTTCTGACCTCGTCAGCCTTTATCTATGAACGGTTTATCTACACTATTAATTATCGATATCATGGGGGCAGAAACCCCAAAGTAGATGCATGCATAATTCCAATTTAACAGGATTCATTAAGTCAGGCTTTACAATATGAAAGTTAGCTATGCTACTTCCAAGCCCATTCAGCCACTTTCCAATGTTGTCCAGGGTAATAAACCCTGACAAGTTTATTCTGATTCCATGCAGAGGCAAAATTAATGTCTCTGCTCTCCACTCCTGACATACTGGGATCCAGGCAGTTTGTTATGGCTTGGCCACTGCAACACTTTGCCTGCAGCCAGCATTCAACAGTATAGCAACTCCATATTAAGGACTCTTACTACCAGTTTGAGAGGTACCACAAAGATATGATGATAGAATCATAGAATAGTATGGGTTGGAAATGGATGGGATACCTTCTACTAGACCATGTTGCTCAAAGTCTCATCCAACCTGGACTTGAACAGTTGCAGGGAGGCGGAAATTGTCACAGATTATCTGGGCAACCTGTTCCACTGTCTCATCACTCTCAAATTTGGTGGTGAATAAACTTATTTTTCTACTACCAATTTGTTGCGTGATTTGCTCTGGCTTATCTTTTCATTAGTTAGGCTTATGTGGCTTGGGCATTGATGGTCCTGTGGTTGTTACCTTGGAAACATAAAATTAATAAATTTTAAATAAAGTGCTTCAGTTCACATGTCAGAAGAAAGGTTGCATGTCCACAATTTACATTTGCATCTGCATCAACTGGGAGGGCTCAGGTATGATACTATCGTTGTGGACCTATGGCCAGACACAGCAGGAACTTGGAAGAGATTGGAGGCATTAAATATCTGAGCAGGAGCTGGCTCCAAATCCAGACAGACACCATAGTCAGGGTCTCAATGCTTCTCACTCCACTGACCCTCCATCTCACTCAGTCAGAGCTTTTACATTAGCCAGGGAAATTCCAGCCTTGCAATCATCCTGTGACATCCCTTGTAAAAAAAACCCAAAACCTGACACCAAATGTGCTATAAATAGCTGCTTCTGTGTTATGCAGTAGTTCTCCCATAATTAAAACCTAGTGTCCAGGTGTTGGATACCCCATAGAACAGTAATGTTCCTCAACAGTAGAGAAGTGGTTATGCAGATAGGAAGGAGACTCCAGAGATATAAAGCTATTTATATCAAAGAACACTTCCCTTATGGATGGAGACTTCTTGCTGGCTCAGAAATCTGATACAAAAGCTTCCAAAGCTTTTGATTGTTTTCTCTGCACTTTCCCCGAAAGCACGTTGGACGAGGATGGTTTGCACTCTTGCCACAGTTGCTGTAGCATGCATAGATTCTGCTTTATGATAGCACGATAGGACTGGTCTGCATGCACAAGATTTTAGGAGATCGGTGGCAAGAACTCTCAGTGCACAAGCACTGTTTCTGTACAGGTGATAGAGTACCGCAGTGATGACAGCACTGTATTTTCTTTCTTTTGGCTTAAAATTTATTTCACATGTGTTTTGCTTTCTGCTTTAAACAGATGATGATTTACTTGATTTGGTTATGAACCCCATATCATCTTAGATCACCATGAATGTCTACAATGAAACAGTTTTCCCACTTGAGAAACAAAATGCCAGGTCAACTTGTATGTATACTGACATGTGTATAGTGATACATGCCTTATTGAAAAATAGTGGAAGAAGAGGCTTTAGACTGACAAGGAGTGTTTCTAAGGGTTAGGCAGCCATGTTTCAAAATGGCCAGAGCTTATCTTGATCAGTAGCCTTTACTGTCGTGACTCAGAATACAATTTTTGTCAAAGTTTCACAGTGGTAGATTCCTGGTCTAAATGTCTTGCCTAAGAAAAGGTAAAATCAGTTGAGATTAAACCTTTATGTTATAGTTGCGTATGTAGATTAAGAACTCTCTTTTCTGTATTTGAGAATTTGCGATTTAATTTATCATGCAGCTTTCTGTAACTTTTGATTCTTGTGGGATTTTAAACCTCATCTTTTCAGCCTTCAAAAAAGCTAGTGTATGTCTTCCAGCCAAGCCTTCACAACACAGAACTCTCAGTCTAGTAAAATACCACTGACAATGATACTGTTACATCCTTTCACCCACGAAGTGAGACTTGTTTTTGTTCTTCAGGGAGAGAGGTTTTTCTTCATCAGTCTATAGATCTGGAACAGTGGGTTTGAAGCAGCCCATGGTGAGTTGCTCATCTCACTAAACTATGTTTCAGAATAGGTATGTCTTTCAGTTTAATGGCCAATTAGTATTAGTGTCTGCAGGAAAACTTGGCTGACTGGAGCTAGCCCCCAGGGCATCATATCCCCCTTTCAGCTGGTTAAGGTAATGCAGCAGGCTCTTTCCTTATTAATTCACTCCTTCTGAAGCACGGGCACACCAGGGAGCAATCACAAGTTAAAGGGGATTGATATTTTGGCAGACACCCCATTTACTTTGGAATAGTCCTGGAAATAGTACCTGCCCAAATTATCAAAGATAGGACTAAATTCTGCCTTTTATTTAGTGCAGACTTTGGTACTGAGTTTGGAGGGTACCTGTGGTGGTTTCACTAGCAGCCAAAGGTAGCTGGTTGCTCACTCTCCCCCTTCTCAGGGAATAAGGGAGAGAATTGGAGGGGTAAGAGTAAGGACACTTGTAGGTTGAGATAAGGAGAATTTAATAATTGAAATAAAATAAAACTTAAAATAATAATGTCAATAATAATGGTAATAATAGTACCAATAAAATAATGGTGATAATAGTAATAATAAAATATACAAATAACTGTACCCAGCTGGCTTTCAGATACCCCCAGCCAGGCATTACTGTGGGGTGGGTGTGTGCCATGAGGCAGTGTGGGGATCCCCTTTGTCCACTCAGCCCCCTGTGCTGCAGCAGCGATGCGAGGCTGTCGCTGCGGCTGCCTGCAGTATGGGAGTTGTTGCACAGTGCTGAGGATCCACAAAACCTGTCACTGGGAGAGATGAGCAATCAAGAAACCTGCTGTCAAGGAGAAATCCATGCCAGCACTTGCCCATCAACAAAGTGGCTCTGCTCACACCAGCCCTAATACACCTGCCTCCTCTTCCTGGCGTGTTGCAGTCAGTGATGCTCGGGGGAGAGCAGACAGCTTTGTTTCCTTCATTCTCGCAGGCTGGAGTTCTTGATCCACATTTTTCTCTTTCCTTTTGCTGGCAGGCAGCACAGCTTCGTGTTTCTGAAGGTGTAAGAAAGGAGCTGATTAAGCAGTAAGAGTAGCCTGGGCTGATTTGGTTTTTCAGTGGCTGTGGGCAATGGATATTACTTATGCTGTATCTCCAGGATCATTTGAACCTGGTATAAATCTACTCTGCTGCTGAAAGCAGGTGGCTTCATTTTATCCTGTGAGCTCAGTCTTCCACTCCCACAGCCATTCCTAATGCTGTCACTAACGCTTATGAGGGCCTGTGGCGAGATCGATCAAAGAGGGCATCCCACTGCAGACTAAACTCTCCTCCACTCCTGTGACCATGAAAAACTCTATACTGATAGAAGGAAGTGCTACCTTGGAAGTGCTCAATCTGCCTCTGCTAGGAGTTTGCTTCCAATAAATGGCTCAGGACACCAAAAGAAGAAATTAAAGTGACAGAAAGCAACTTTTTGTTGCTTTCCAGTAGTCATGGCATTTGTGTTATACTTGTTTTTAGACTCTCTCCAAATGCCAAAATGGGATAAGACAGATCAAAACTAACCTGGAATAATTCAAAACACTTGTGAATTCACAACACGTCTGAGTACAGGCCGTGAAAGTTGCACCTGCATAGTCCATGCTGCATGAGTTTGTTTCATGTAGTGCTTCAATGTTCCTTGCTATTTGAGAAAACTATACTTCAAATGTCAGGGAACCTGATTGAAAATAGGTTCAATAAACTCCCCAGGCAGTTTGTGAAAAAGACAGTGTAGTTCAAGTAGCATCACACATGTTTAAAATTGCAACAGACACTTTGAAACCATGTGTTGTGTAATGATCAGGGTGCTAAATCATGTGTCAAAGCTGAGGGATCTGGTTTCTCTGAAAAGTGCTATTTTTTTTTTTTTATGCTGAGTAGAAGCTGTGTTTAAAAGAAATGACCAGAAAGCACAAGCCAGTTTATAAGAGCATTAGTGCTTCAGATGTGGTTTATCTACTTAGCAGCAAACCCAGCCTGCAGCAAACATATTTTGGACATACGAAAGGAATCATCCTATCTGCACACAAACCTCACATAACAGTTTGCTTTGGTGGTAAAAGTAACCAGTGATTAAATTGCTGCAACAGTGAAGTTGGTAAAAAGTGATGTGTCAGAGAGAACACGCTGTTTAGTGGTAGGTGCCCTTCTGTTGCAAGTCGAGGCTTAATGACGCTTCTTGGCCAGATCTGAAGCACATTGGTCATTTCAGTGATTTGAACTTCATCCAAGACTTTCTCAGAACTGTTCCTAATTATCTGTTTGCACCATCTTGCACTTGGAGTTGCCCCAGTACGTCCTTGCAAATCTGTTGCACCTGACATTCTTGGTGTCTGTAAGCCTGACCAGTGTTTTTGTCTGGCAGTTCACTAAGCTCCTGTCTATACTATGAAGAGCTGGACCAATTGCTTACCATTTCCCAAAGAAGAAAGTTCATTTTCATTCTGAAAATGGGAGCCACTACATCTCAGCTAGGAGCAGAAAGACAAGAAGAGCTGGAGGAATCATTAGCAGCTTTGTGTCTAGAGGGAGGTAAGCAGCTTTCAGTCAAGACAACCCCAAACTGGGATTCCTTGACCTCTCTAAGGACAGGAAGGAAAACCAGAGTGGAGTGGAAAACAGAGAAAAGCCAGCCACACAGCAACCTAGAGACTGCTGTCTTTGCTCTTACTGTGGGGTCATTAAGTGGTTCAGCTTTTACCTCGTGCAGACAAATCACATATTTGAGTGTATAAATACTCCCTGATCTAAAGTGAGATTTTTCAGATAAAGTTTTAGTTGAGGGCAGGACCTCCATTTTCTTTATTTCACTTTTGGTCCCTAGCAGATATGAGTCAGGATAGACTAGAAGTAGAGAAACCACCTTTTCAACTGTGTAAAAAATGGTTTACAGTAAGAAATGGAGCACAATGCAGGCATCAGTGATGGAAATCCAACAATTCTTGTGGATGAAAATGCAGGATGCACGAGCATAGGTATATTTATCCATATGTCTTCTTTTACCTCACCTGAGTTTTCAAGGGAAATTTGAGTTGGAAGCCCAATGTATAACTTCAATCTACTGTCTGACCTGAGACAATTTTAAACCCCAAGCCCTTGCAAAGTGTACAGATCCCTCAGCAGCCTGACATGAACAGGGCTCCTGCAAGCTCACTCAGCATCCTGTTCCTATTAGCCCAAATTTCAATCTCTGACTGCACAACAGTGCAGGGCAATTTCCTTTGTAGCAGAAATTTCAAGGCAGTGTATTGGAGAATGAACTTCTAGTGTTTTCTTGCAACGCACAAATTTCCTCAGTCTTCAATGTATTCTGTCACCAAATCTCAAAAGAGGTGCAGACACAGGAAGCTATATACTCCTACCAAGGTCCTGCTCCTTGGCTAAGTTCAACTCTCCCAGTGCTACCTCAACCTCAAAATGTTAGTACCGTAGGCTAGTAAAAGATTCCTTGTCTCTTTCCTCACGAAGTCTAGCTCAACAATCTAGATGGAAGCCCTGATATTTGACCTGTTTGAGGATTTTAGAAATTTTAGATCTCTTCAACAGTACCAATATCACAGCAATAGCTCACTATTCAGTACAGTCCTTGCAACTGTCAGCATTAAACTATTGCAAACCATAAACTTGTGGTCATTTAAAGGCAAATTTATAGGGACTTAATAACAACAAATTTCTGGCTTGATAGGGTCTTTCTGATTTGTGCATGCTTATTTGGGTTGGAGCATGTCCCTTATGCAACTTCTTGAAGGTTATCCCAGAAAGCATGGTGATACAGTCCTGGCATTCTGCTCCAATATTGCCAATAAGCACGAGGAAATGCTGTGGTTATTAAAACCTGCTGTATCCACTTGTAATCTGAGTGATCTTAACAAAGCCAAGCTGACTTCCTTGGATGCCAAGTTGCTCTACGGTACACCTCACATCATGAAAACCGCTCTGGGGCTACAAAATGAAAGCTGAATTAATGTCAACAGCTAGAAGAGGTCTGCACCCTCTGTAGAATCTGTGTCTTGCCATCTGTTGGAATAAAGACCCTAGACATAAGTATGGAGCGTAACAAATAGGAAGGAAATGTTACTGAGCTGGTGGGCTGCGAACACTTCAACATAGGCATCTGGAAAGGAACAGGCTCTCTCCTAACACATAATGAAAACAATTCAGAGTAGTGCCACTTCATACAGTGCCGTGAGTCAAAGGATGTCCTTATGAGTCCTAGCACCTCATACAAGAGGTGTGCATATCTGGATGCAGTAATGAGAGGATGGCTTTCTGCTGTAGCTCTTCACACCCACACTCAGCTAACCCAGATGCCAGGGAGCACCTGAATTAAAATTATCAGGGATGGTATATTCTGAAGCACGCTATGAAGAATTGAGACTCTTAAAATTTTTCTCTCTACTCTTGAAAATCCTGTCACATGACCTTTGTTTAAGCAATAGGATGCACATGGTCCAAATCAGTGTTTAGGATGAAGGTCTGGATTCAGGGACCAAAACAAAGTCAGTAGCCAAAAGTCAAGCTGAAGGTCAGGGGAAGGGCTAGCAACAAAAGGCTGCAGTTGTCAGCCAGCCCAGGAGCAACTGCAAGTTCTGGCTGCTCTCTCCAGCCAGTAACCCAGGGTTACTTCAGCGTGACCCAAAGCGGTTGTTTATTCAGTCATTCCTGCCAGGCCTCACTGGCAGGGAGGTCTGGTCCAAACCTAGGACCCAGAAACAAGCACTTGGTTTTATTTGAGAAAATAAACAGAGCTAGAGTTTCAAACTGTGGGTGTTAAACACCCATAAAGAACTTGCATGGTACAGGTCATTCTCCCTCTTCGGCTTGAAATATTCCACATGAAAATCTGGCAGACCATATCTAAGCAACAAACACATTTGTCCCACTGTGGGATCTATTTTGAGACAATACTTAACCAAAGAAGGGCTCAGCCTGAGGAAAACATTTTTCCCAGTCATTTGTAACTTGCAGAAGCAATTTTCAAATATGCTTAATATTGGACAGTCTGATATTAAAGTAAATGTCTAAATTCGTGGGCATCAACAGAAGCCAATTAATAGACAGAAAACACTTTTGACAGACTCTCCCACATAATTCCCCATGTTGGAAACATTGTAGGAAGATTAATATCCAATGAAGTTAATATGAAGAAACAGAGAATGCTTTCACCCTTTCAGCTTCTAGCATTTGTGTAATTCTCCTCTTGCAAATGGTAATCCTGTCAAATGTCATGATGATTTTGTAATTTTGTTAGTTTTGTGGGTGTTTTTTTTTTTTTTTTTTTAAATAACAGGATACTTTAACAGCCATTACTAATATCTCTTGGTATGCAAAGCATGGCCATGATACAATGCAGGAAAACTTCACAAATCAGAGAGCAAAATTATTAAATGCAAACCTCAAAAATACTTTCTGTTTGTGTATAAACTTGTATGAATACACTTTTAGAAGACGTGCAGATTATGGACAGTATTTTTATGTTCCACATGACTGAAAATTGAGTGATGATATAAATTGCATCACAGTGTCACTTCTTTGGGAAGCTAAAGCAATTTGATTGACTTTAACTGGAATTATTCCAGGTTTGTGTTAATATAACTGAGAAAAAAACCTCAGTATTTATCTTTCCTTTATTCAGTGAAGTAGGTCCCACTCTTATAGGAAGTTACACAGGAGGTTCCACTTAAACTTGAGAAGAAACTTCTTTACAGTAAGGGTGACAGAGCACTGGAACAGGCTGCCCAGGGAAGTTGTGGAGTCTCCTTCTCTGGAGACATTCAAGACCCGCCTGGACGCCTTCCTGTGTGATCTCATTTAGGAGTTCCTGCTCTGTCAGGGGGATTGGACTAGATGATCTTTCGAGGCCCCTTCCAATCCCTGACATTCTGTGATTCTGTGAAGTCTCACTGAAGCTGATGAAGTATCTGTTGTGTGTGGCACAAGTGATTTTTTAGGTTATCAAAAATTACAGAGGCCACTGAGCTTTGTCATGTGTCGCCTAGATGCAAGTTTTAGTAAAGATTTTAGAAATACTTGCACTTCTGATATGAAATTTTGCCATGCTGACAAAATAAGAATCACATTTTTTTTAAAATGCCTTTCATAAGAAATTGGAAAAGATATTTGTTGCATTCTAAATTAAAGATCATAACAGAACTTATAAATTTCTTATAAAGCAGAAATACCATTTTATTTTTCAGCTTTATTCATTAGAGCAAGAATGGAAGTAATTTAGAATAAGAAATTCCAAGTTTTGCAGAAGGTTGTGTGTGGATTTACTTGTAGCTCTGGAAATGCCCAAAAGAATGAAACTGAAAATAACAACACAAACAACATCTTCTTCACAAAATTTGTAAGGATCTCTGAAATGCAGAATTAGAATATTACATTGCTTTGAGGCAGTCACATGAACAACAACTTTGATCATAAAGGCAGTGTATGCGTACTCTCCACTTCCTTTCCCCACACTCATTACCTCATTACGCCTTCTCATCCTGCATTGCAGCTCGTCACTCTTTCAGGTAGGCCAGGGAAAGCTGTTTGTAGGCCCACATTATAAAGCAAGCTACTGTAAAGTTATCACAATTAAAAAAAATAAAAAATGCTTAACTAAGAAAGAAAAACCAAAATTTTTACAGATGTGTCTGCTTTCTTCCATAAAATGCTTGTTAAAGAGGACACTGGGAATTGTAGCTAAAGTTCCAATTTTTCCCTTTCTCTATCATTTAATTAATTTGATTTAATTTAATTTAACTTCATTTTATTATTTAACTGTTTCATTTTTCCTCTTTCTTTTCCTCCTCCTTTTACTGAACCAGATCAAGAGGTTAAGCAGGCACTCAGACATATGCTGAGATTAGAACTGAATTATACAGTAAAGACACAGTTTTTATGCATTGGAGTTCCTGGCTCCTTTGCTGCAGAATATAGCAAACTTGTAGTGAACACGGCAGGGGATTGCAGGCAAGAGACAATCTCACATTAATGGAAGCCAAGTGCTCTCCCAGACAACCTTGATTCCATCACAGCACATTTTCTTGAACATAGATTTGCAAAACTTATCCATATCATAATTCATTGCATATGAAGATGGCATATTACCTTGTAAGCTATACATTCTTTTGGGGCTTCTTATGGGTATGGAGTCCACACATTAATATATAGAAGAGGGAAATCTAAGCCTTTCATAAATATCTTTCCATATTTTGTCTGTGTTTTTTGGGAAGTATAGGGAGATCTTATTTCCTGGAAGCTTTTTTCCATGTCTATAGTTTGGAAATATTCAGAAAACCACAGTCTAGCTGACAAATACACTATACATTTCCAATGAATTCTCTGTTGTTTGGCTGCTAAATCTACCATAGCAGCTTTATTTCTGTTGAATAGTGTGACTCTAGTTCTCTCCAGCAAATAAGACTCCAATAAGCACAGGCAGGCTTTGTCGTCTTGTGTGGATGATTTTCTAGGCAATTTGCTAAGTTACTGTAGTTTTGATAGCAATGGAAAAACTATTTCATTTAAATGTCAGTACATTTTTCAGCATCCAAAGATAAACACGGGATTTATTTATACTTTGTTTTAATGTAATTTAATTTATTAGTGTCTATTTTATTGACTTATTTACATAAACTAACAATCTTCTGCTCTTCTTTCTTGGTAGAAACCAGTCTGTTACATGGCAAAAACTTCCCTGGCACTTCTGCTTTCTATTACATACAAAAGATCATTTTGGTTCTTCTCTTCCTGATTCTTCTAGTCAAAAATATTTCTTCTATCTCATGCTGTTTTACTGTTAGAATCTCAAAGATCCTGTCTCAGAATATTCAGTCTGTAAGCATTTGTGGGGAAGATGTATTTGCTTCCATGAATTTTTTCTTTGCTATTTTAAACACAAGCAACTAATTGCTTATTCTTAGAATATGGATTGAGCTGATGCCAAGGAGTTTCCCCGGAGCAGGGAATTTTTGCTTGTTTGGCCAGACTTGCAGCACATCCAAACTGATATAAATTAATTTGAGACAATGACATATTACTAATTTATAAATTATGATGATATATGATCATAATCTAATGCATTTTAGTTTAATTATTTCACAACATGTGGAAGATTGGTGTGTATGTATCATTTTGATCAATTCATGTATCTCATGTTAAATACCTAAGGAAGAAGGATCCAGGAATAAATTTAGAGGTGTTGAAAACTATAGTCTTACAGTTATTTATCTTGGGAAATGTAGATGGAAGGCTGGTTGCCATAGAAGGTTCTTTTTTGCACAACAGTGATTCTTCTACTTCACCATCAACAGGTATCTGCTTTGCTTTATGGTTGCTAAATTCAATCCTTATCTAAGGATTTTTTTAGAAGGCCTTGATGTTTGAAAAAATAGGCAACAATGGTAATTCATATAAAATGGAGAACTAAAGAAAAAAGCCCCAACCCTTTGGTAGAAAGATTATTAATGTTATTCATATAATTCATACTGCTGTGCACATGGTTCTGATAAAATCTGTTTTTTCTTGCCCTTTTGGACATCAGGTAAATAAAATGTCACATTAAATTGGCCTTTGTAGGATAGAACAACTGTCACCAGGATTTTCTGAAGTTAACTTTGCTATTTTCATACATCCTTTTCCAGTTTTGTCAATAAAGAAAAAAATCTCAACAAACTTGAACCCAACTTTTCAATCTGTCTGTTGTAGGCTGCACCAGTGTACTGACTTACATGCTTCTTTTAAGGAGTATGAATTCACTAAAAGCAGTTATAATCACATGGGAACAGTCAAGGCAGTCAAGGAAGAGAATGAATTAAAAATGAAAGAACTTGAAAAAGTGTCTTGCAAGGAATCAATGTCAAGAGACACTCGTGTATTGTAGGAATATTGCAGATACTATCCAAATCTCCACAGTAAGAAAGGACAGTAAATGACATTTCCATGCAGGTGATGTGGGAAGGAGTCCAGCCAAATGTTGCATAAAGCCAACAGCAAGTACAACCATTTGGTGCTAAGTTGTGCTGTGGCAACCTGTCATCCTTGTTACACATAGATTTTTTTGTTCTCTTTAATTACAAACTAGGATGACTCAGAATACCCCACTTTTTGATTCACTTTAGGCACGTGGTGATTCCTGGGGGCTGAGACTGAGCATTCATCCAGGGCTACACAAGTGGCATAGGAGGAAGTGGAAACCTGGACACAGCTGGAGAAATGTGGGCCTTCCCTCCCTTTCAGGGCTGATGCTGGTCCACAGAACAACTGGGACCTTCCAGAACTGGAAGCTTGAGCATTTCCAGCATCAGAGGATGGACTGGAAATACTCCAGTGCCTGTTGCCATTATAAAAAGGGAAACACTATGAGAAGGATTTGTGTCTTAAGAAATTCAGAAAGCCTAAGTGACTGATGCTATGAGTAATCCTGGGATCCACAGGCTGGAAATCACTTTGCTCTCCTCACCCAAAGGTGAGAAAATGTCTACACAAGCTAGTGGTGTTAGCCACTCCCCCTCATGACAACTGGAAGAAGTAACAGTCCTTTTCACCCTTTTTGGAGAACATGCTGTGAGTGTTCAAGAAGTGAGAGCAGTACTGAATATGTGCTTGCCCCTGAGAAAGGTTCTCACTCTCCTTTCCATCATCAAGGGAGAGGCATTAAGCCACAGAGATGGATTCACACTGGTTCCTTCTTACTGTGTTCACAAATATTTAATTCCTAAGCTAAAAAGTTAAACTGCTGCAGCTAAAAGGAAATGACGTGTTGCATTCCCCTCATTAGTTCCCCAAAAATGAAAGAATTGAAGGCACAGGGGAGACATGGTGTGACCTTTTTTCACATAGGGAAAGAAACTGTCACACCTGTACTGTGGTAGTGCTGGAGAGAGAGTCTATCATGAGGAGAGTCTAGCTTCTGCTTTCCACATTTCATAGTAGGCAATGTGTGAAACAAACTGACTTCTCCAAATTCCCTGCGGATCTTCCTCAGGGCCTTTGTAGCTATAGACTGGTGGAGCCTGGGAGCTCTACTTCAGGCTGTCAGCTGTGAGTAGCAGGAACCATCAGTATAAAAAAAGCTTATAGGCAGTATACAGACCATATAGTCTTGGAGATCCAATCTTGGATCTCATTAATGTTTAGTTAACCATCTATAAGACCATTAGTTCTCAACTCTCAGACTGATCAGTGGAAATCATAGAATCACAGAATAGTTTGGGTTGGAAGGAACCTTTAAAGGTCATCTAGCCCCAACCTCACTGTGGCAAGCAGGGACATCTTCAACTTGATCAGGTTGCTCAGCGCCCCATCCAGCCTGACCTTGAGTCTTTCCAGGGATGGGGCTTCTTCCATCTCCCTGGGCAACCTGCTCCAGTGTTTCACCACCCACATTGTAAAAAATGTCTTCCTTACATCTATCCTAGATCTACCCACATTTAGTTTAAAACCGTCATCCCTTATCCTGTTGCTAAAGGCCCTGACAAAAAAAATCTGTCCCCATCTTTCTTACAGGCCCCCTTGAAAGACCACAATAAGGTCTCCCTAGAGCCCTCCCTTTACCAGGATGAACAACCCCAACTCTTTCAGCCTTTCCTCATAGGAGAGGTGCTCCAGCCCTCTGATCGCTTTTGTGGCTCTCCTCTGGACCTGATCCATCAGGTCAATGTCTTTCTTTTGCTGAGAACTTCAGAATTGGACACAGTACTCCAGGAGGGGTCTCACCAGAGTTGAGTAGAGGGGTAGAATCACCTCCTTCGACCTGCTGGCCACACTGCTTTTCATGCAGCTCAGGATATGGCTGGCCTTCTGGGCTGCTTCTCAGCTCATGTGCCTCTTTTCATCCATTAGTATTTCCGTGGAGCTGCTCTCAATGTCTTCATCCCTCAGCCTGTATTGACACCAGAGATTGCACTGACCCAGGTGCAGGACCTTGCAGTTGGCCTTGTTGCACCCCATAAGGTTCACATGGGCCTACTTCTCAAGCTTGTCCAGGTCCCTCTGGATCCTGCCCCTCAGGCGTGTCAACCACACTGCTCAGCTTGGCATAGTCAGCAAACTTGCTGAAGGTGCACTCAGTCCCACTGTCTGTGTCATCGATGAAGATCTTAAACAGTACTGGTCCCAATACGGAACCCTAAGGGACACCACTTGTCACTGATCTCCATCTGGACATTGAGCTATTGACCATTACCCTCTGTATGTGACCATCCAACCAATTACTCTTCTACTGAACAGTCTACTCATCAAATCCATACCTCTCCATTTTAGAGAGAAAGATGTTGTGAGGGACCCTGTCAAAGGCCTTACGGAAGTGCAGATAGATGACATCTGTAACTTTTCCCTTGTCCACTGATGTATTCACTCCATCACAGAAGGCCACAACGTCGGTCAGGCAGGACTTGCCCTTGGTGAAGCCATGCTAGCTATCTCAAATCACTTCCCTGTCCTCCATGTGCCTTAACATAGCTTCTAGGAAGATCTGTTCCATGATCTTCCCAGGCATGGAAGTGAGGCTGACAGGTCGGTAGTTCCCAGGGTCCTCCTTTTTACCCTGTTTAAAAAAGAGTGCAATGTTTCCCTTTTTCCAGTCACCGGGGACTTCAGCTGGACTGTCAGCTTCTTAAAGGAACACCTCTTAATTCCTTTGAGGTATTTCACTGGTGTTTCTTTATTGGCTCCTATTACCTCAGGAGCCCCTGGTTCATCTCCGTAAGACTTTGAGTGTGGTGCAGTGTACCCATCACATCTCAGAGCAACAGAATGAGGGCCCTAACATCTCTTGTTAAAGGCAGTGATAAACAGAAAAGGAGCCTAATACTTACATAAATACTTACATTTGTACAGATCTTTTTTGAAATGGAATTATGCTTGCAGTACTAGGAAGACAACAATAGCTTTTATGGCAGCTGGAAATTCCTCAAATAGCACTTAGGACTTTTAGAATGAACAAAACTTCTCCTTAGACATTGCAGATAAAAGCCTGGCTCCTGGAATTCAGTGGGAGTTTCATCATCGGTTTCAGTGGAGTCTGGATTTCAACACAAAAATATGAAGTCATAGAAACTGGAGATGGAGAAAGCTGCTTAATCTTTCAGATTGAACCAATTTTTTTTTTTTAAGTATTTTTTTCCCCAAGGACTTATTTGGCATCTGAGAACATTTCACAGACTCTTTTGTTCTGAGATGTTCTTCTCCTTCCTTCCTAAACATCTCAGACCCCTTACTTAGCTGGGAAACTGAGGAACAAGGCCAGTAGCTTGGAGATCTTGATATTCCTGACTGGTGGTTCCATTCCCCTTCTCCCCTTCATACTTCACCAGTCCCAATATTGTGTCATGCTCCCAGAAGGATGGGAAAGAGCTTCCACCCTCACACTTCACCTGTAGGATGCTTTTCCGTCCTAATGCACTCATGAAAACCACTGCCAACTAAATAACCCACAGCAGCCCTCAGAAGCCCAGCTTTCACCTCTGTCACTCAAATCTATCCTGTGCCAGTTCAGCATCATACTCTACAATGAAGCTTCTCCATCCTTTGTAGGCTTTGCACACCTAATTTTTCACATGGTCTAAAAAAATATCTGTTAAGACATACCCTAACCTTAAAAACCAGGGTGCAAAAGCAAGAGGAAAATAAAGGTGGTGTTCTCCAAGTGGGAGGAAGACAACATCTACTCACAAAATATTGTTTGAAAGCTTAGCAGATTTAGTCTACATAATTTAAATGGATAGCTTCAGTCAGGCAGCTTTCCTAAAAGGAGAGGATAAGTCAGAGAGGGAGTGAACATCAGTCTCAGGACACCTTTATTCATATCTTGGTAACTTTGTGCAAAGCGGCAATCTAATGGACCTTCAAAGGAGATTTTGTGAAGAGAGTTAAGCAGGTGCACTAGTAGGGTTAAAGAAGGTGGAGCAAAGTGCCAGATATCTACAATTTTTAAAGCAGCTAAAGCAGCAGGTTGCCTTCAGGGACATTTTCAGAATTGTCAGGGGACCTTGTAACTTTGATCACAACCAAACCTGGGAATCTGTGAATGCACTGTGTGTCTGTCTGCTGCGTAATGCCTTTGATGGTCAGGCTTAAAGACAATGAAGAAAATGTTTATAAGTAATGAGCTGCTTCTCTTTTATGCCTGTTTAGAGTTTGCTGTTAGGAAGCTTTAGGAGACTTTTTTTCTCCTTATACACTTACTGTGTTTGTTCTTATTTCTATTTCATTATTTCTACCTATATGTCTTAGCATAGTCTTCTTGACCCCTGGTGATGTATCACAAAATCTTCATAAGGTACTGAAACACAAGATAGCTGAAGGAGGGATGGTGAAAGGGAGCTTTCAGGAATGGGTGCAAGCACAGAAGGTTGTAGATGCTGGTAGTCTCTAGTATCCTTCCTCCCACATTTAGAGATTGGGTCATTCCAGCATTCTGCAAGCAAGCTCAATCTTATTGCCAGTCAGCTGATGTAGACAAAGTTGGGCAACCGCAGCACATCAGGAAAATTTGTTTTTCTTTCTTGGTACTTGTGATGCTGAAGAACATGAAAGAGGATTTGTGTCACAGTTTAACTGAGCTGTGTTAATGTGTTGACACTTCTAGACTTTTCTCATAGGTAGTCCCTCTTTCTTCCAGTTTTCAAGCTTGGTTGTTTCATTAGCTCTGTGGGTTAGCATGCAAGGTGTGTGCAATGTGTACAATGCAGATGTCTACATGGGGGCTAGTTCCCTAGCTTCTCTTAATTGTCAATGTTAAAAAGAACCCAACAAAACAAAACAAAACATTTTTAGGGTGTGGTTAAGAGATTTACTTTAGAAAACTACTTCACGAAGAGATAAGCAGTGCCTTACAGAAGCTTCTTCCTCTAACTCTCTAAAAGAAGATCTTAGATGACCAGCTCAGATGTACACGTTTATACTGCTGACACACACATGAAGAAAAAGGAAGCCCAACTAGGCACTTAGTAAGACATCTGTATATCTGGATGACATTTTCATTTGGAGGTGCTGAAATCAAGTCTTACAAACCTGAAAGAAGCTAAAAGCTGGAAATGGATTTATGGGTTCTAGACATTCAAATGTGAAAACTGGGCCTTTCAAGTCTGCAGGGAAGGAATGTATTCATCTTTTCACCATATTCTAGTTTCTCTAAGACAAAATCCTATAGTTTTATCCTTGTAAGGCTACATCCTATATCTACAGATCAAGACCTAAGGATCTTCTGATCTGGACTGCTGTAAAATCTGAGATAGGGTCTAGAAGATTCAAACCATATGTTTGTCAAGCCCATCAAATCCCAGAATTAGACTCATCTGTAGATCTGTTTTTTATCCACTCCCATATGAGACAGGTATATTGTAAAAAGTGCAGATGAAGATACAGGTCTAGGTAGAGATGAAAAGTATCTGCTAAGAGCACTTTGCATTGGAGAAGGAATGCATTAGTGAATATATGGCTCACTCTTTATGGTGGATGTGTGCATAACATTTTGCATGTACTTATTTAAGGGCTCGAACTGCAGCTCAGTGTAAATAATTTCCCAGTTTTCCTGTCATCTTATCAACAGTTGTGTTCTATGGAGCTTTATCATTTAATGTGTGATTGTCGGAGAGGCAGATCACATTGTCCAAAGTTTTCTACTTGTGAAAAAATAGAATAGCATTTAATTTTAAAAATTATTTGTCAAGAACTGCATAACAAATCACACATGATCTTTCAATTTTCCAATTAAAAAATCTACCTTTAAGAAATGTGGCAATAAGCAGAGGTACCTGGGCTCTTTGGCAGCCTGCATGAAAATCCCTGCAGCCAATGAATAACGATTACACTACAGAGCATCTGTCATCCAGAAATAGACTGTTCTGTCTCTTAAACCTACTATTGTGTCTTTGTACACAACATGTATGCAATTTCCTTTGTTGAGCAGTTGCTAACTTTAAAGGTTTAATTTACATCTTGTATTCTTTTTAGAGTGGTGAAACACTGGAGCAGGTTGCCCAGAGAGGTGGTAGAAGCCTAATCCTTGGAAAAATTCAGGGTCGGGTTGGATGAGGCTTTGAGCAACCTGATGTAGATGAAGGGGGGTTGGACTAGATGATCTTTAAAGGTCCCTTCCAACTAAAACCATTCTATAAGTGTATGATTCGGTTGTGGAGGTGAAAGTGTTTTTTATTCTAGATACAGTGAGGACTCCAATTTTCATTTAAATTAGAAATGTCATTAAACAAGATCCAATAATACATAATTTTAGTCAAATATTAAAATATATCATTCATTCTCCTTCAGATTTTTCCATGTGAACATTAAGTATTTTGTTGCTTGTTATGTAAAAGCAGAACAGTTCTAATATAAAGTTTTTTTCCAGTAGCCTTTCATTAAAAATGTCAACACTGATTGAAATAAGTAGCTGACATCCCAAAACAAACTTTTCAGAGAGTTACTAAACAGAGAGCTGTCAGGACAGGTCAAGCCATTGCAAGCACACCTTCACAACAGGCAAAAGTATTTTCGTTCTCATCAGGGTCTGATAAATCAAAAGCCACTCTTACCTTTCTTTACAGACAGAGGTATCCAGAGGAAGTGTTGAAGGGATCTGAGGAGCAAAAATTCCTCCAGAAGAGTGGATGGAAAGCACAAGCCACAAATAGCTGGAACAGTTACAAACTGGAGAGAATGAAAAAGAGATTTGCTTCCCTTTTTTTTTTTTTTTTTTTTTTTTTTTTAAGACACAGTGCATCTCTGTTAGAAATTAATAGGCACTCAGCACCTTCATATTGGTACCACTCTTTCATCAAACCAGATCCACTTGTATCATCTAACATTAAATGTACACAAATATCGGACAAGTTTTTTTTTTCTCCTCTATGTCTCAGTGACTTGAGTAGAAGCCACAGGGATTTTCTTTGACTGCAGAGCAAGGCACATAATTATTCTCAATTCTTATGACTTCCAAAAGAATGTGATGTTATCAACTGTATGTACTGATAGACTATTCCAAACTATGCCTGGGTTTGATAACGGAGGTGAATTTAAAAAGCAAAAGATTGCATGTCAGATACTTGTCAATACTGGAGAATCATTAAAAGGAATGCCAGCTCAACTCTCCCATATGCTTTTAAGTGGCTCGATTTAAAAGTTTATGGGTTTAGGATATAAAACTGAACATAACACATATAAAAATAAATGGTAAACTAGGAAAAAGTTTCAGAATTTTTGGAATTTGTGGATTCAGCTTTTCTCCAGAAATTCTGAAGACAAAAATTTAATACATCTGAGCAAGACTTCATTTTTATTTGCTTTCTGATGCCTTAGAAAGTACGTTAATTTTAGTCAGATTATCACAGCTTGAAAAGATATATGAAGGTGAAAAGAATGATATCTTCTGTGTTGGGATACTGATTAGGATGTGAGTCTGCAATTGGTTACACATTAGCTACATCTTCTTTGTCACTGGCTACATGAAGGTCAGAATATATATAATTATGCATTACTATAGACATTGGCTGGATCAAAGTCACAGATGAAGTAACCAGACTGCTCTCAAATAGTGGATCTAGAACTTCACTTGTGTAGTTTGTAAGTATATTATCTTTTTGTTATTTTTCTTTTATTTTTTTTTTTAAAGTTCACCTGATCTTTCAGGGCTGAACGTCTAGCTCTCAAGAAAATATTGGGGTTTTGTAAGTCTATAGAGACCTACATGTTTCTTTATTTGTTATAAATGTCAAAGAAAATGAAATGATAGTTGTAATTTTAATGCTCTAACATACGAGCTATTGCTAAATTGAAAGAATATTTAAAATATTAAAACTGTGTATAGTTTTCTGATTCTTTTCCTGATAAGGAAAGTTACTTATCACAATTGTTTCCCCTCAACATCATTCTCTTATTATACATCAACCTTGGTTCAAGCATCTTGATACTATTGTCATACGTCAAACCAAACATTACTTGGCAACAGGCAAGGGCAAACAGATAGACTTACATTCTGCTTTTATAATTAGCTACTGTGTCAGTGTAAAAGCTAGGAAAAAGTCCTAAGATACGTGGCCAAGGTACATGATAATGAAGTGTCATGCAAGACTACCTGCTAGGCTCATTTGCAGCATTGTGTATCATGAACAGATAGGTATGTAGCACTGTGCAATCTCAGACAGGGCAAGGACAGTTTCAATGATTAGAATGTGTCATTACTGAAGCTGCATCTAGAAATTTAAGTGGAGATGGGCCATGTCAGCTCATCACAGAAACCTGGAATCATCCCACCTAATTTCAGGTCACTGGCAGTAATGCCTAAGTTATGGGCAGGGACTTGCTAAATTTCTTTTTCTGTCAGTGGAGAGAGAGAGGATCACTGCCAGAAGCAGATGTCTAAAGTTAGGGGAGATGAGTGAAAGAGCAACTGTTTCCAGGCGTAGAGAAGGTGGCATGTATTGCCTTCACATTTTTCCACATATATTCCTATAGAAGAACGGTTTACATAAGGTGTAACTGAGCTGTGGCTGCTGCAATTCAGACTCCCCCCCTCCTCACAATGAGTAGATGCTACCCACAATAGGAAAACTTCAGAGTTTATGGGTTACATGAGGACCATCTCCTTAAAGTACTTGCCTTTGTAGACTGAAAATCATACTAGAGGGTTCCTCACACACTTATAACATGGTAAGAAGAATTGTCTGGACATAGAAAAGAGACATGACAGTGCTGGGTGCAGATCTGGTGGGAGTAAGCTGATCAGTGGCATGGCTGCTATCCTGGGAAACACTGTTCAGGGTGCTAGTGCAAGGGGAATTTTAGGACTTCCTAGGAAATTCACCACTAACTAACGCATTTGCTTAAGCTGTGTGAAACTACACTGCATTTTTTAATTGTTTCACATTCTGTTTGATAAGAGGATGTGTTATGGTGGGCTGCTGAACTGGTTTGTCTTCTTATGCCTTGCAACATCTGATGAAGTAATGCAAACACATTTAGACTGTATATATGTAGATAAGTTTGTACATATACATGCATGAAACAGCTGTTTGCTGGGCTTGATATATTTCTGTGGGATGAAACTGCATGTAAAGTGCAACTATTCTTATCTGACAGAGGTTTTGTACTCTCTTGAGCTATGTGGTTGGTACAATACGACATGCAAGAAAACTGGGACTACATAACTTCTAGAAAAATAAGTTGGATACATTTCAACAAAGTGATTATGGAAATGTTTTGCACTGAACATATCCTTCAAAATGTTTAAATACTTTTCTTTGTCAGGGTTTTTTTTATCTTTATGCCTTTGTTCTTTACTGTGAATACATCCAGTCAACATTTTTCTGACAGCAGAATGCTCTCTGTGTAATGTGTGCATTTGTTTTCTTGAAAATGTAATAATTTGAGAAACTTTCAGCAAAACAAAGAAGTGTTCTGCAAATTCTCTTAATTCTTGACAGCTCTGCCCTAAAGACAGGACCATTGGATCCCCAGCCTTGGGCAATTATTTTTATCTGAGAACAGTGAACCTTTAGAACATAGTGTTCAGGAAAAGTGTTAAATTCTCTAAATAGCTGCAGGGTAGAGGAAGCAATGATTTGGGCTTAACCGTTATTTGACCCAGTATGGACCAAAACCGAAAGGAAATCATGTCCCCTTCCCCTCATCATATTTTTTTAAAACATGGTAAATCTGTTACTTTATTGGCTCTACCTGCAAATATTTTTGGAATAACTCTAGACTAATCACTTAAAGCTTCAGAGCATTCACTCAGTCATTTTGATCTAGAGTATGACAGAGATAAGGGGTTAGGTGTTTAAATACTTAGTGATAACAGGAGAGGTGCACATCATCCAGGTCTATTTCACTGAACACAACAGAAAGCAGAACATTTTCCTGGAGTCCAGAAAAGATCTATAAATACTGTGCTATTATGTGTCAAAATAGACACCTCTGTGTCACAAGTTGATTCAGGTTACTTGACTAGTTCTCTAAACAGACACTGGATTCCTCCATATCTTTTGTTTCTCTGATTCGAAGCAGCCGTAATTTGCAAGGATGGATTTATCACTGAGGTGAGTGGAGAGAGCTTTAATTCCCTGAGCCATCAGCCAGGGCATTATGTGCTCCTGTATTATGTCAGGGAGTTGTGGGCACAGGGCTGTGCAGCCCCTTCAGTCAGATCAGGGCTTCAGCTATCACTGCTCTCAGTCCTTAGTACATCACCATCTTAAAAGCATTGCCCCTCCAAGAGCCTCATCCCAGTTGTTTCTGTGGGTAAGATTCAGCTAATAAAATAAAGACAACTGCAAGCTAGTTTTTGTACACTCTCTCATCCTTCCTTACTGAAGGGATTTGGAAAATTTTAGAGAGCATCATAAAAAATTCCATTGTAAACATACTTTTTTCCTCCCAAATAGCTATAAAAGGAAGCAGGAATGAGCAGCTCAGGGGCTGACATCTACTGTGTAGATATCTATAGTCAAATTACTTTAGCGTTTCATGACCCTAAGAAACTTCTAATATTTATGGCAGCATGAAATGTCCTGGAAATGAGGGTATTAATAGTATGATGTGAATTGGTTGAATTTAGCATACTGAAAATTTGGCCTCAAGAATGTGGGCACCAGTTGCTGTGAAGAAGTGTACCTCTTCAGCAGTTAGTATGGTCCCTATTCCTGTAGTATAGAACCACCACAGGCATCAGTGTTTCCAGCCTTCATGTACATTAAAAGGGAAAAATGACATAATTCCTATGTATGCTTGAAGAAGCAAGGATATGGGCAGATGTGCTTTTACTTAACTAGCCAGAGTAGTTTATCAATTCATTGCCCTGTCAATTTGTTACCACAAACCCACCAGAGATTATTGCCACATCCCTTGCTGGGATGACATGACCGTCCATATGAGCTCTCTTAGTTTGTTTTAGGGCCTGCTCAGTGTTCCTAACTTAGACCTTATTTGCAGTTTTCAAACCACACTCACAAGTGCTATAAAGGCATGTCTGTCCATCCTCTGAGGCAACAGCAGTGGCTGCATCTTAGATCTTAGAGTATAGAGGCTAGATAGGTTCAGCTCACGTAAAGCCAGGAAGGGAAGAGTGCAGTGGAAGAGAGAAGGGCAACACTCTTCATTCTCTCTCTGTATCTGCCCATGTACATAAAGATGGAGGGTTTTTTCCCAAGCTGGGCAAGTGGGCTATTTAAAAGTCTAGGAGTTAGGTCTAGGTATCTTGAGCTTTAGGCTGATGACTTCAAGTCATAGAATCAGAGAATCATAGAATAGCTTGGTTGGAAAAGACCATTATGATCATCTAGTCCAACCGTAAACCTAACATTGCCAAGTTCACCACTAAAGCATGTCCCCAAGTACCATATCTACACGTCCTTTAAATACCTCCAGGGATGGTGACTCCACCACTTCCCTGAGCAGCCTGTTCCAATGCTTGACAACCCTTCCGGAGATAATTTTTTTCCTAATATCCAATCTAAACCTCCCCTGGCACAGCTTAAGGCAGTTCCCTCTTGTCCTATCACTTGTTATTTGGGAGAAGAGACCAACCCCCACCTCATTACAACCTCCTTTCAGGTAGTTGTCAAGAGCAATAAGGTCTCCCCTCAGCCTCCTCTTCTCCAGACTAAACAATCCCAGTTCCCTCAGTTGTTCCTCATAAGACTTGTTCTCCAGGCCCTTCACCCGCTTCTTTGCCCTCCTTTGCATATGCTCCAGCAACTCAATGTCCTTCTTGTAGTGAGAGGCCCAGAACTGGACACAGTACTCAAGGTGTGGCCTCACCAGTGCCAAGTACAGGGACACGATCACTTCCCTACTCCTGCTGGCCATACTGTTGCTGATACAGGCCAGGATGCTGGTGGCCTTCTTGGCCACCTGGGCACACTGCTGGCTCATGTTCAGTCGGCTGTCGACCAGTATCTCCAAGTCCTTTTCTACCGGGCAGCTCTCCAGCCACTCCTCCCCAAACCTCTAGCATTGCATGGGGTTGTTGTGACCCAAGTGCAGGACCCGGCACTTGGCCTTGTTAAAACTCATACAATTGGCCTCGGCCCATCGATCCAGCCTGTCCAGGTCCCTTTGCAGAGCCTTCCTACCCTTGAGCAGATCAACACTCCTGCCCAGCTTGGTGTCATCTGCAAACTTACTGAGAGTGCACTCAATCCCCTCATCCAGATCATTGATAAATACATTAAACAGAGCTGGCCCCAAAACTGATCCCTGGGGAACACCACTTGTGACTGGCCACCAAGTAGATTTTGCTCCATTCACCACAACTCTTTGGGCTCAGCCATGCAAATAGATACAGTAGAAGAGGAAAACAAAAACAAAAATTTTAAAAAAAATTCCAAACAAAAAAACCCCAAACAAACCCTAATTTACATCAGTTCTGAAAAAGTAATTGAAATTCTTAAGAACAGATGTTACTTAAAATTCACAAGCACAGACCAACATTTCAGACAGTAAGGAAGTTTACCATTTAAAGATTGTGTTGGAATTCAGAAGCCAGGCAACAGCAAGCAGAAGGGATGCTATATTAGGATTTGGTGAGGCTATATGCCTGGATTCATAGATGGCAATTCCTATATACTCATTAAATGTTCTTTAAAAAGTTACAAGCTGTATAGGACATCCAGAGTAATTTTCTGTGGTTGTAGGCAAACAGCACAACTAGTTTGCTGGTATTTCAGATTTTCTGCAGCTTGTTTTAAATTCTTTCAATTCACTGTACTATATAAAAATGTGATAGTTTGCATATAGGGAGTTGTGGTTTTGTTCAGATCTGTGGTTTTTGCATCCTGGAAGTCTTGTTTTGAGAGAAAATCTGGTCATTCCAAATTGATTACACAAAAGCTATAGACTAGGTTATAATTTCCATGGTGTGTGTAATATGTGGTGCAGCTGATTGGGTGCTCAGAAATTGTGGTAGACCCTCCAGCTTGCTAACTTCCTAACTCAGCAGATCACAAGCCTTTAGATATATGTATGTCCTATTACAAGGATGGTGATGTTATTACTGTAGGTCTAATTAGGTATCCTTTAATGTTGCTTTCACTCAAGAATCTTGGAGATGCATTTCATCTGGATTTGGTTCTTGTCTTTGTTAAAAAAAAAAGGGAAAAAAGGGTATTTATTTTGTAGCTCTGCCATGATTTAAAAAATATCACTAAAGACTTGTAGGAGATTGCAGACTGAAGAGAATTAAAATAAATCCTCTCCAGGAAAAGGAAACTTACACCAAGTTGCAAAAAAAAAAAACAAAACAAAAAAATCTTGCATGAGCAATTGGATCCCAAAATGTAATGAAATGTTGGCTGAATGTTGCACTGCGTACTGAATACTCCCTTTAACAAGCTGAAATCTGAAAACAGGGGAAACATAGGTCAAAGTTTCTGCTCAGAAATGATAGTGCAAGAACAAGGAGCTGTAACAGAAATAGGTTTCTCATTCATAAATATCTTTATGTTAAACATTGGTTTGAAAACACTTTTTTTTTTTTCATGAAGAATCTAGAATCAGAAAGGAAAAAAAGCTTAAAATAAAAACCTACCAGGGTTTAAGGGAACTGACACATTCCATTAGGAGAATGACTTTTTTCCTCCTTCGACAGTGTTGTCACTTGGCAGAAGTTAAGAAGGAAGAAAGGAAGTAGAAAATGCAATTTATGCTCCGGCAATAAATTTGAGTTGGAGTATTTTTAATGGAAATATCGGTTCTCACAAAAATAAAATAATGTGTGAATTTGTTTATAATCACTAGATCTGTTAATAACACAAACTCAGGTTGTCACCACTCTGTAAAAAGAGTCAAAGATGGGATACTGCACGAATGCATTTGCAAGAGATCTGCCATTTCCTTAAGTGTGTCAGATTAACATGTCCCCACTAAAGTGAGTGGATCTTTGAATATTACTGGCTGGCTGTGGCATCCATGCTCCTTTCCACAAGGAAGTCCAGTAAGTGAACCTCTTCCTGCATAATCAAAGCCTCATTTCTTTATCAGAAATTGCCTTTGGACTGATAATTTTGAATTTAAACTTGCTATGATCAGGAGAAGTCAGATCTATAAGCATTGTCAGACAAACAGGCGTCAGTTTTCCTGAATATAGGAAAGGATCAACCCTACCTTCACACCCTGCCCTTATCATACAGATATTCAAGCTTTTAGTCCAGAAATATATGATTCTCTTGGAAGCCCTATTTATATGTGCTAGTCCTGCATGGCAGATATCCCCTCTCAGATATTGTAAGATCTCTGGAGTGACACCGAATATCTGTGTATGAGCAACTGAATCAAAACCATTACGACAGTTGTCACAGGATTTTCAAAAACATTTTGTCACTTGTCTCCCACTGAAAATCACTGGAGGTGTATTTGAATCATTAGCATCATTAGCAACCAAAATAACTGGCGTGAAGTACTCCAAGCTGTCACTATGCAGCTGTTTAATATCTTGCATAACAGCTGGTGTGTGTCTTCCAGATAATTTCCAAGACACCAGGAAAAGTGTAGAAGTCTATCTATGGGCAGAATGAAACACAAGTCTTTTAAAACCAGCATACAGTTGAGTATGTTTAGAAGATTTTTTAATTGCTATATAAAAGTATTATAAATATCAATCAGTAATATCAATCTGTAATAACAGAAATATAGACTTATATATGAACATGAATTTATTTCAAGTAAAAAAATATTAAGTACCTGAAAGTTTTAAACATATTTTCAACAATGTATTTGAAATACCAGCCATATTTTCTGTGGGTTTTTTTCTGTCTAGTTCATCATTTAGTGTCTTTTTCACATAATTGATAAACAATTATCTTAATATTGGCTGGTTCTAGAGTAGTAATCTGTGTTTATTGTCCAAGTTCTAGTCCAATATCATGTATCGTCCATCATAGTCTCATAGTTCATAACCCTGTTTTTCAAAAGGTGATAGTTACACAAGGGAAAAAATAAGGCACAGCAGCAAGTAGCAGATCAAACTGTATAGGAATTTTTCACATCCAAATCTTTCCTTCCAATCTAACAGTGAATTGCAGTCTTATTCTTTGCCTGTCTATGATAAATCAAAAAAAGAGGAAGAATATATTCCCAGGGTACCATCATTTAGTGGCATTACTTGTACTTGGTGGCATTGAACAGAGCAAGAATGTCTCTGCAGTCCCTCTCCTATCTCTTTTCCTGTTTAATTTTTCTCCATTCAGTAGCAGGAAGAGATCATCCCCTGCTGATGCAGTAGGAAATCCTTCGACAGGAGCAAAATTACAAGCTGTTAAGCCTTCCTGAAGAGCCATGGCACTCATAATAAAGAGTTAAGGGGTCCCTCCAACTGCCATGTCTTCTGCTCTTTCATGTGCTCCATAGATTTGTGAGTTTTCCTAGTATTATTCACTGCTTCTGTGCCTCACTAGGGAGATTCAGACTTTCTCCACGGGTACTGAGACTGTGGCTCTGCAAAGTTTCTTCTCTATCATTTCTCATTGATACAAGTTTCCCTTGCGTAGGATGGGATGGTGCCTTGAAGGCATCTTCTGAACAGGGTGAACGAAGAAAGAGCAATCCTTGGTATAGCCCTCACTTTCTGATGCCCTATCCTGCTCTGCACAGTTCAACCCCAGGGGTGCCAAGTGTCCAGGGAGCACAGGCCAGGCTTTGGCTCCCTGGAAATTCATAGGAATTGCTGTAAATACAAGGGAACAAATGACACTTCACAAAAAAGATGGTAGCATCCTTTCACTTTTGTTCTTGCAAGGTATTTTTCCTCTGGAATAATGGAGTTTTTTACACCACAGTGGTAATATGAAGTGAGCACACAAAGGCTACAATTCTAACAGATCCCTGCATAAATGGGAAACATGTCTTGTTTCCTCACTTTGTCCCTTTAACTCACTTCATGTTGTGGTTGACAGGCTCTGCAGCTTGTTGGAAAGCAAGGGCCAGCCTATGTAACAACATCTCCTACCATCAGCTGCTGCCACATCTGTTTCCCTCAGATGAAGATGCCTGGACAGAATAAAGAAGATCCAGTTTTCTCCTGTGTAATAGGCAGAGAACTTTCTCACTCCAATGAGACCAGGTTCCCGGCTGGCATAAAATCACTGACTTTGCTGGAGCTCCACCAACTTAGCACAGCTGAGGAGGTGGGCCAAAACAGACTTACATATTCAGATGAATAAATATTTAAAAATGTTTATACCTAGAGGGGAGAGAGGACTAGCTGTGCTTCAGGTCTCAAATGTGTGTATAAGTCAGAGTCGCTATTAAGGCTTTGAGGCTCCCTCACCTCTGGATTTTATTCTTCTCTCTCTTCTCCTCCCCCACCCCAGCATGTTTGGCATTTGGAAGTTTTGAAGTAATTTCCTCCCTTGGTCTCACCTGGGATCTGTGCTGTCCCAGAACCTCCTCCTGACCTCAGTGTTGTGTTTTCATTTAAAGTCGGGGATGTCTATAAATGTCAGCAGTACAGGGCAATTAGAAGTTTGAAAAGGGCTGTAACATAAACCAGCATTATAGTGAAATGGATACCGCCTTAAGCTGCCTGAAATTCACTTGCTGTTGGAAAGACAATATCCTGCCATTCTCCCATGGTGGCCTTCAATTGAACACATTTGGCTGAGGGTTGACCCATTATTAGGATAAGTCACCGCATGGCTTGAAACAACGAAGAAACACAGGGAGAGAAAAGCCAGCAAATTGGGCTGGTAGTTAGCCAGCACTGGGCAGAAATGTGACACTGGCTTAGGCCTGTCTGTGGTGCTATCTGTGAAATCCAATGCTCTCCTTGTTTCCCTGCATTGGAGGGCAGAAGCATGTGGTTAGATGTTGAATGAAATCCCCCCTCCTTTCTTTTTTTTTTTTTTTTTTTTTTTTTACTAATAGCCTCTAAAACATACCTCCTGTAACTCTAAAAATAAACATTCATTGCAATAACAATTTGCTTCGTTAACAAGGTCTCTTTTTTTTCATATGTCATCACACTATGTTAATTTACGATGTTTCTGAGTAGCTCTGTCCTTGCCGCTCCAGTGCACATGTGCTGCTTTCCCTCCCTGCTCTAAGTTGCTATATATAAACTCTACTTCTGCCTTCATACCAGCTCCACTAAAGTCATTCAAACACCCTCAAAATACAAAATGCTCCCTCACCATAAAGGGGAAGGAGAGGAATTTTCTGCACAAAACATGTTCTGGATTCAGCAACATTACCTTCCTCTATTTACATGATGCAACCTAGTGCAAAAGCAATATGGTAAAACTCTCTGAAAGGCTGGGAGTATGTACTAAAGCCAAAGACAAAAGCTCCAAAGTGATCTGTTCCATGAATTTTATAGCAAATACCTTTATTTCTGCAGAAAGATTTTGTGGAACCTGTCTCTCTGTTCCTAAGACAAAATTTCATCTTGTTGCACTTTGTTATATACAAAAATCCATACAGGCAGAATTTTGCCAATTTTCTGAGAGGGAATTTTGGTAAAAGATGTCTGTGATTTCTAAATATTTGGGTTCATATATGTCATTTTTTCCTCTTTGGAACTAGGATGGAAACACAGAGCCAGTTTCGTACTTTGAAAAATACATGTGAAAATAATCTGCGTTATTGTTGCTCTTTAAAGTTCAGTTAATTCACTGATCCTGCCTACTGCCCAGTAGATATGGGTGTTCTTTTGTAGTACCTTGACTTTCCTCAAAGGTCCCATACTGCACATTCACCTAAACACATTTGATTCACAATCAGACCAGGGCGTCCTGATGCAAAACCCTGAAAAGATTCCCATTGCCTTGAGTAGATTTTGAGTCAGGCCACCAAGATTTTTGAAAGGATGGTAGGATTTCCACACAGCCACCACACCCCACCATGTAATGTGCTGTCCCAGGAGTGCCCCTGGTATGTATGGTTGTGCGCTGCTACAATGTGTGCGCTGAAAAAAAAAGTGTACTGCAATTTTTATTTCAGTGAACGTTTCAAAACTTCCCAGTCAGTATGATGCCATTTTTACATCTGTAATAAAACTAGTCCTCTACATGAGATACACAAACAGGTCACGGCCTGTGAAAATATCAGAGGTGTCAAGGGAAAACCAAAGTATGAGTTGATGCTGGAAAAAAATGTGCAATTTACTACACAATTGTTGGTGCAAGTTCTTGTTCCAAGCAGGACCCACTTGCTAGAAGCAAAACTTTGTGTCTCTGTAGGGTATAATATGGCTGTTGCAGCACATTTCTAGTCACCCTGACATGTTTTGCAAACAGCACGGTGCTCAAGCTTTATCTCTGACCTTAGCAATCCTGCTATGAAACTTAAAACATACGTATATAGTAGTATAGCAGTATAGTGCTGTGTTCCTTATTCACACAAGGGTCAAGTCCACCTTTGGGAAAGAGGCAGGGATGCAAAAAGACTACTAAATGTGTCTAAAAATCTTTTTAGAGTGTCAGCTGAAGAGAGCTATATGAGATCTGGAACAGGAAAAGCTTAACACAAAGAGGAATGGAGACCTTTTGTCCTGGTTTTTGCTAGAATAGAGTTAATTTTCCTCTTAGTAGTTAGAATAGCTGTGTTTTAGTTTCAGTGTAGAACTTGTTATGAGAGGAATGTTGATAAAGTACTAATGTTATTAGTTGCTGCTGGAGCTCAAGACCACCGTGTTTGGCTGGTTCACAGCTGCATTAGGACTGGGAGGGACAAGCGTAGTGAATAACAAACCCCAAAACTGCCATTTGGATGTGCCCATGAGACATTCCATATCATATCATATCATGTGGTGTCTGTATATTAACCAGGTTGATCGGAAATCAGGGCTATTTCTCTTGGGCTTGCTCTTCTGGAGTTTTGTTTTTCAGGACTGTCTTGGCTTAGGATCACTGTCTGGGACAGGCTGGACATTGGTCAGTGTGTGGTGAGCAATTGCACTGTGCATCACTCATTTGTATATTCTATTATCACTGTTGTTATCATTATCATTTTATTTTAATTAGTAATTAGTTTTTATCTCAACCCATGAGTCTCCTTGCCCCTTTCTTTCCAGTTCTCTGCCCTACTCTCTGGAGCTGGGGGGGAGGTTGAGAGAGCAGGATGTGTTTGGCTGCAAACTAAAAGGGTGAAGCCAATCCACAACACTTTTATCATAGAATCACAGAATCATAGAATCATGGAGTGGTTTGGGTTGGAAGGGACGTTAAAGATTATCTAGTTCCAACCACCCTGCCATGAACAGGGACACCTTCCACTAGACCAGGTTGCTCAAAGCCTCATCCAACCTGTCCTTAAACACTTCCAGGGAGGAGACAACCACAACTTCTCTGGGCAACCTGTTCCAGTGTCTCAACACCCTCTCAGTGAAGAATTTCTTCCTAATATCTCATCTAAACCTCCCCTCTTCCAGTTTGAAGCCATCACCCCTTGTTCTGTCACCTTGTAAAAAGTCCCTCCCCAGCCTTCCTGTAGGTCCCTTTCAGGTACTGGAAGGCCTCTATAAGGTTATCATATTTTATTTTTCAGATATAAAGTGTAGGCAAGCTCTTTAGTTATTCTTTCAAGTTATACTCTTGAAAGTTATCTAGCTACCCACTCCAATCTTTAAGCTTCATAGTATTGGGTTATATTTTCCACCATCATTAACAATTTTTGAAGATGGGGGAAGATGTGAACCATGATATTATTGAATGCAAACTCTTTTTCCTCTGTTGATATACAGCTACCCAAGAGTTCAATCTATGACTCTATAAAGACCTGCATCTCCCAAACTATACAGGCATCCATGGTTCACAGATCTTTGTCAGTGAGTTTCAGAGGCTAGGTACTGAAAGCTGAATGATGCTCATAGTGTGAATTAGGCTCTACAGGGAACATAACATTGAGAAAATCCTTCTCTGATTCGAGTTCTAGATGCAACTCCTTTCTGAAGCAATTCAGTAGGATACCTCAAGGGAATGTGTGCAATCAAATTGGAAGTGTAGAGAAGTAACTCCTTTTTGTACGGGCTTGGGAGAATCCTGTCCCAGGTTTCAGTCAAAACATGGGCCCGCAAAGTGTGGACATTCAGTTTAATACAGCTCCCGACTTCCACACAGCAGTGCAAGAACTGCCAAATATCCTGTGTGATAGAGTTTTCCATATTACACAGCCAAATAACATCTCACATATGAAAAAAAAAAATCAACCAAAAAAACCAAACCATGGCTTTTGACACATTTTTGCAGCAACCACTTTCCCAGGTGCCCAGAAAACAGGGTCTTAGAAAGGGACGACAGAGCGTATAGAGAGTTTCTAGATGGGCAGAGTAATGCCATGCTGAACATACCATGAGCCCAACCAAATCACTCCCAGTAACAGATGTGAAGCAGAACTGGTTCATGCCACTGCCTTGTCCACAGCTTCCAGGGTCTCCCACTAACCCAGCCACACTTGCAGACTTGGCTGGCTCCCACTGCAGTCCTTTTGGCCCCTGATGTTCAGTACAGAGATCACTTTGCAGGGCTGAAGGGCAGGCAGTTTACATCTACCTAATTTCTGTTGCTCTGCAGCACAGATAGAAGCTCATCAAAAGTCTTCAGTGCCAGCCCTACAGTCTCAGGGCTACCAGCTTGGAATTCAGCATGTGTTTAAATGCTTTACTGCCTTCAGCTGGTATAAGATAAGCACACCCCTAAATGCCCTTCAGAACCATGGACTAATATGAAGGTCCATTTTAGCTGATATAAATTGGTGCATCTCTGAGTAGTACTCATTTTCTGCTTAAATTTGCTGTTTAGACTATGTCTAATCTCTTCATTGGGACACAGACATCCAACTTTTGGGGTAAATTCTTCCCTCAGTTATGCTGGTGTAAAACTGGGTAAATCCTTCAGCAAAAAGTAGTAATTTTATCCTTACACAGGCACCACTGGGAAGAGGATTCAGCCACAACTTACAGTATTTCTCACAATACCAGCTGTACATTAGCCACAAAAACATCTCAGAGATGCTTGGGTTTGTTTCAGTGGTAAATTAGAACAGGTAATCCCTTCTTTAGGGATGATTGTGTGGGAGGGTTTTTTCCCCTTCCAGGAGAAAACCTCCATAGGGCTCTAAACCATCTTACTTGAGACTGATTCTAATCCTTCCTACATGACTTTAGACCACAGTGTGTACCAGCCAAGCCCAAATCTGTATATAGCAAGCCACAAGATTGCACAGCAGAACACCACCAGTTTTCAGGCCAAATGCAGTACAAAAAGTGGGATGCCCATAGACCACCTGATTACCTTCTGGAAAGACCAACACAACAAGCAACAGAAGGGGCCGCAGCACATGGGACTGTGTTCAAGGAAAATACTGAGCCTACTTTTACCTTCACAGGGGAATATTTAAAAGTGCTCCTAAGGAAAAGCAGGCTGAATTTCCTGGGAGATCAAATAGATTTGATCTCTACTGAAGTCAGTGAAACTCTTCCAGGATATATCAGCATAAAATTGGGGTCATTGTACCCAAAAATGTATACAAGCCTACTGTTGTCTTGTGGGTAAAAATTACATGAATAGAGAAAATCACATCCATTTCAGTTATGATCTTGTTTCTGTAAATGCTGCAGGGCCATTCCTCAAGTCTTTTATTCATAGCAGCTGACTATGAATGCACAAGAAACAAGAATTATCACTGTGTTTACAATCATATTTGTCATACAGATAAATTATCTGTGAGATCTACACCTGAGAGTGCCAAAGACATGGGGCAATGTGTTTGTGGAAAAGTGTGTAAACAGTGACATAAACCAGTGATACTTTTCTTCAAGATATTGAGATGTTATATTCAAATATGTTCTGTGAAAACCAAAGAAATAATTACCTTTGCAAAAATTCTCCTTGGCTTCTGCATTCTTAAACTAAAGAGTTTGCACTAACCAACTTGTACATGTTGTCTCTGGTACATTTTAAAAAGACAAATAATAAAGGGAGGTGATATACATTAGCTTATTCTCTTGGAAGTCTGACTGCTAGTGTTCAAGAATGCAAGATAAAATGAACGAAAGCCTACCTTGGGAACCTTGAGCAAATTCCTTGCACACCACCCTGACACTTTATTGCATAATTAAATTTATTGCAAAGGTACTTTATCTTCATTACATATGACAACTTTACTTTTTTGCCCTGCAGTCTTCTCTTTAAGTCTTTAAATTCAGAAATTCTTGCTTCTCCAGACTTATGTGCACATGCAGTTCAACAAATTACAGAAATAATTTATCTGGGAAGAGTCAGAGTATATTTTTGACTTATGGCTCAATCAGAGTTGTCAGACAGGCACAGTTACTGCAATGTATTGCAGTCTGGCCCACTACTTACCTGTGTGAATGTTAAATTCAGAGTGTGCCATACCCTTTCTCTCTGTGTTGCTACATGACTACACTGATTGAGTCATCACAAAACAAAATAAAAGTCAGCTGTAATGGATTTGTACCAAATAATCTTTAGCTATCACATACCAAAACAAACAGCACTGAATTTTAGAGCTGAACGGTGATTTATCTTTGAAATAATCAATGCATCATTCTAATGCTATTCAGAAGGCAATCAAGCTTGCACCCTGGTTGGTAAGATGTAGCAGAATTTGTAGGTCAGCTACCCTTAGTGAGGGAGGAACTTAACCTAGGGCCATAGGACAGAGGAAAATGAAGAAGGAAATTGCTCTCTAGGATCCTGTTTGGGTCTTTAGCAGTAGGACTGGAAAGGAGGGAAAAGAACCAGAAGCCGGAATATGGGAGAGAAATGTGTGCCTGGAAGAAGGGCAGGTGGAAGGAAGCTGTAGCCAGGGAAGAACACAAGGCAGTGCTGTGTGGAGGATAAAGCACGGGGACACATCCCATGTAAGAGAGAAGATGCTCACTATCTTTGTCTGGTTGAGAGGTGGGGAAAGGGATACAGACAGGCAGAGAGGGCGTTACAGGTATCCTAGGGACATTATCTAGGGAGAGGGCAGCATAAAGTAATCCTGGTTCTCTGAAATCTTTTTGGAGAGGACTTAGGAACTGCAGACAGCAGCTGAAGGGAGGAATCCAAATTCAGAGAAGAGCAGGAGAGGCACACTGCCAGAAGGGCAGGTGTGAGGGGTGGACAGGAGAGAAAAGAAAGGAACTGGCAGCTGTGTTTGGAGGAGGTGACAAAGGAGCCCATGAAATGAGATCTGCAGCTCTGCTGGGGAAAGGGAAGGAGATTTGGTGGAGAACAACCCAATGGTGATGAGTAGCATGGTGATGAGCTGTGGGGAAGGGTGATGGTGGACTGAGGATCTTACAAGTATTAAATGTGAAAAGTTTCTGGAAAAAGCTGAATCTGAAAACTCAGTAATTTTTTGCAGAAGGACCTCATCATGCTGTGTCACCCCATGAAGAAGGTTGCTTAGGTCTGACACAGGAAAAACATGGAATAAGAGTAGCTCTCCTCTTTCTTGTGACAGCTGTCCCTTGCTGAGCCACTGAAGTTTCCTCATTTCACTGTTTTTCAGCATATAGGATATGTAATATTGGATGCTAGCTGGCTTTCCCTGACAAAGATCCCAATTTCAAGTGTCAATAAATAGGTATGGTGGAGGCCACATCTGATTATTATTTTCCATGTTTTTTAATATGTTCGCCTGGGGTCTTGCAGACAAATAAAAGACTTGCTCCATGATCTGGAGACCTTATCATATCAGCAGGATTTGAGTGGAATTTGTGGTTTCAGGAGCATCCCACCAGGGGCTGCACAGATATTCCTCCCAATCACCACTCCACATTTTTCATATTCCACAGTTCTGGACCAGATTTAAAGTCTGACCCTTAGTTATGAGTTTCTGGGTTTGGATCACACATTTTTGGATCAGCTTCACAGATTATTCTGTTCCTCTCTTTTGTCAAAACCAGCAGAGGGGACCAAAGTGATCAAACCACCTGTGTCTGCAGTGAAACACCGCCCTGTGGTACCATACTTTTCAGCTTGCAGAAACATTAAAGGCAGTTGCAGAGGTCTCAAGGAGAAAGAGCCCTGTCAATTGCTTGTGCCCTGCTTAGTGATCCCATTGACATTGCTTGTGTTCTAGGCAGAGAAGGGTGACAGGCTGTGAAAATAGAAAACCCAAAAGAGTGAAACCTGCTTAGACTTGATTCCTCTGCCCCATTTATGTCCCTTTCTGTTACATGGTGTTCATGGGGGTTGTGGTAGCCATGGGAATTGTGGCAGAGAACAGGAGCATCCCATTCCTTCTTCCATAGTCTCCAAAAAGTAAAACACATTAATGCTTTATGCAATGGACTCTGGGGTAAGATTGTAAATTACTGTATATTTAGAAATGTTATACATGAGATGCTAAAGGTTTCTATTTCAAAGCACATTAAAACCTAGAGCAGTGATGTCCATGGCAGCCTGGACCTCTGTAAGCTCATATTACATTTATAACTACAGCCTTTCTTTTGTTTCCTTTTTTGTATAGCATATGTTTGACATTTTATTTTTATATTACAGTTCAGGGAGTCTTTTAGTGAAGCCTCATAGCTAATTCTGGAGGACTGAAGACATCCAAACATTACCCAACCACGCCAGCCACCTGCTACATCTACATGACAGAAGCAGGGAGGTGGTATCAGTCTGGATTTGCTACTTGCCGTTCATAACCAGTGTGTAAGAATCTGAAGAAACACCCATATGTGCATGACATATCAACAGCTTCTCCTGGGAACAAATGTCAGCTCTGTTTACAAATGTAGGTTCAAATGTTGGTTATAATAGCACGGTTGGTATTGCTACCTCAGAGATGAACTCTGATCAAACATTTTGTGGTTTCCAGTTGCAGCTGGTTTGTGTTCCCTTCTCTTTCTCAAAGTCTTGGTAGAGCACAGGTGTTGGACTTTCTACAATACTTAGCAGTTATAATAACATTTATATGAGAGGGGAGACATTTATTAGCGTCTTCTCACTGCAGCAGCACCTACATAAACAGAAACCCCAGCATGCCAGGAGCATGAGTAGGTGTCTGACAACAGTGCCTGTACCCAGGGGGCAATCAAGACAGTCAAGCAAGCAGAAAATGGAAGAGAGACACAAGAAAAGTTGCTGTGGACTCCTGGTGACTGAGCAGATCACTGGGAGAGCCACAATCTGGGGAAGGTAATTCCAGTTCACCAGATCTTGAGCCACAGGAAGAGTTTACTGTCACTGGCCAAAGCCAACCAGCCTCTAAATAACTCAAAGAAATTGGTTTCTGGGAACCCAAAATAAAGGACTTTGCTTTCAGGCAGTTAAACTCTTATCTCTTTTACTTAAAACTGTAGCCCAACATCAAAATAAAATTGGTATTCTGAAATGACAAATTAAGCTCTCTCATCTTAAAGCTCCTGAAACAAACATTTAGACTTTAGAAATGCTGACATCTTCCTCTCACCTTTTTGACTGAAGTGAGTATTCCAGTTCATAGCTGCATTACAAAGCAGATTTTACATTTTATGTTTGTCAAAAATACATTCACTCAGGTCTACACATAGCCCTCCAGTTTCTGGAGTGAAATAAATGAATGAAACTTTATGTTTAATGTTTTTAACTGTGTGGTATATGCAAGCCAAAATACCCAGTGCAACTCAGTTGCTATGCAGACACTTCAAAGAAACCTCCCTAACAGTTTTATAGTCCATCTTCCTTGCTCCTGTCAGTGAGGATCTGATACCCAGCCTGGTAAGTTTTCTTTTAGCAACCCTGTAGGTCTATATCAGAGGATGAACAAGCAACATCTACAGCTACACCAAATAGAGGCAAGGTGAGAAGGGTCTCTCTCTATCTGGTCAAAGGCACTGGTTAGCAGTGATGGCTGCATGTAGCTCTCACATGGGGGATTCGTCTGCTTGTCTCACCTGTCCCCAGCTCGGAGGACACTGCTGAGCAGATCATTAGCAGCACCAGAGGACTGCTTAGCCCTCTGCAGCAGCTTGCCCTCCACCTGTTCTCACTGGGTTCACAATAATGTGATGTGGGAAGGATACTGATCAATTGTGTTCAGATGGAGACCTCTTAAGGTTCCTTTTGCATTTCATAAACTGCACCATAGCAGGATGTAAGTGGCAATCCAAAATGCTCTGATAAGACACAGCGTCCACTGTCCTCCCCGCATCCTTCTCCTCTTCACCACAGCCTGTGGTGAACTCTGAAAATAGTCCTAGTAAGGTGACCAGAGGGTGAAATTACTGGGTCTTGATCTTCTAAGTTTCATTGAAGCTTATTTTCTAATGGCTTATGAAAAACATCATTTAAAATATGCATCAAAAGTAATCCAAGTAGACCTTCTTTACCCTGGCGCCTAATGGTGAGAGAAGGCATCTGTACTCGGCAAAGTGGCAAAAGCAGTCTGACTAAAACTGAGTGAATTGCTCTGCGATACAGAGAAGATCTGTAGTCATGAACCCTGCTCTCCCCTGAAGCAACTCCTCTTAGTATTGCTGCATGATATCTGGCATTCTCCATGTGATTAAGCCCCTCAGAGCATATAACAGGCTCCCTGGCACCCAGGAGGGAACTTGACCTCTGCTAGATTTTTCTTCATGGATAGGGAAGAAGTTTCTGATGTGGTTTTGTTTCCATGACAGGTCAGAAGGTAAAGAAGTCTTTAATCAAAACCCTGAGTTTGTGGCAAGGAGCAAGCAAGACTAATTGGGAAAAAAGTGAGAGTTCAATGGAAAATGACAGCAGAAACAGCCTCATATTGATTAGTATTTTATGAGGGCATCTTTATAAATGCTGGTAATTTTTATAGGGGTGAACTAATACATGTTAAGTTACTGGAAATCAGTAGCAACAAGGATGTCAAAACCCAGGAGGACAGAGCACAACCAGTTAAGTCTATTTTGTGACAATTACCAGGAGGTCTTTAGATGAACAGTGACTTTGTTTGTATAAGAGCAGAAGAATGCAATAGGTAGTATTTTCCTTGGGGACAGAGTGCAGCTTTTGTATATGATTGTATAGGTGTTTGTTCCTGGTGTTAGCAGGAGTTTGGGGACATTACAGAGAGTTAGATAAACAGCCTGAAACCCTTCCAATTGGACATACACCAAACTGCTGTGTAAATAGGGACCGATTTATTTCAGGCAAAAAGCGAAGAGGTAGAGCAGCATATGATGAATAACAGCAGCCAGATTGTTGGTAGTTAAAGGATTGACTGGGCTGTCCACACAGCTGTACCTTGCTAAGGCAGGGTCTGAAGAGACCCAGCAATTTAGGCAAGGACAGGCCAGACTATGAGCTACAACAAGCTCATGGGCAGTTTGAGGGAAAATGCCAAATGTCAAATGTGACTTTCAGTGTGACTATGTTACCCTGGGCCTGCTGGGTATCCAGAGTCATCCAGCAAGGGTGGAAAATACCTTGTCATGTGCACTGAAAGTGGTACTCTCAGTTCTGTTTGGGAGCAGACCAAACCTAGCCCTATCTAGTCATATAGTGAAGCTGTTATCTTTGTATGTTCATAACATTGTATGTTACATCTTGCCTGTGAGCTGCTCTAGAAGCTTTAGTTTCTCATGGGTTCCAGAAACAGGTCATAGATCTTATGGATCCTGGTTAGATGGAGATTTGGGAATATAAGTTGTGATGACCAGATTTTGACAGCCCCCTCTAGAATATGCTCCGTGAGTACCAACGCCCACGTGCAGTGCTGCAGCTGCCATGCCCGTGTGTTGTAGGTTGGTGGGAGAACCAGGCGATAGAGGAAGGCAGGGATGAGCAATGAAGCGTGGCTCACATGAGGCATGAGGCTAGCCCTCTGCCCCTCTGAACAGGCTCACCTTGGATTTGGTGCATGAGGACAGTTTGAAAGGGCTGTTATCTGACCTGGCTGTCTGCAGCAATGTGAGTTTGGGTGTGAAGCAGAGCACAGGTTACAAACCTGAAGGCTTCGTCTCATCCACTGAGTGCATGTCATCCTTCTTCAGACCACATGCTCTCAGCTGGTGAGTGCAACCCCAAATTTCTCTGCTCTCCCTCTCCCACTGCAGCCCCTGAATAATACTCATAATCCAGTCAAATTCTTCCAAAACCAAGTGTTTTATCAGCCAGCTGAAGCTTTCACCCAGGCCGTCTGGCAGAGCAGCAGCCTGCTTTGGGAGCAGCATGGCTCCTCCGGCACGTGGGCTCAGGGTTTCACTGTGGGAGCCATTCATCTGGATCCCGTTCATCTTCCCTGCAAATAAGGGAATCCGAGGAGTTTGTCTCTGATTTCTCCAGTGACACAAAGTTATGTAAACATGCCTGCTGCCGTTAACAGCTCGCCATTTTTACTGTTTGAAACATAATCAGTTTGTATAACGATATGGACCGATTTGGGTATCCAGTCCAACACACCCTGCCTGCTGGCTAAACATTTTATTGTTGTTAATTTATGGGGACTGTGCTGGCCTCTTCAAGAGACCTTTCTGAATTGCAGCAGTTTATAATGATACCACAATGCAATTCAGCATTTCCAAGAATTACTTTTGTTTTCTTTAGAATAGAAAGGACTTTTTTAAGGGTTATTTTTTTCTGTTTCTGATGAAATAGAACTATTTCTATTTATATACTTCAAAAAAAAAATTTCCAGTTTCTCCTTTTTTTTTTTTTTTGTCCCTAATTTTTGGCCTGACCTTCTGATTTCAGTGGGAACCAGGGAGGGGTGTGTTAGTACCTTGTTGAAAAGACCATAAGCATCCTGCCCAGAGCTGCATGGGTCCCCAGCTGGGCCCTGCCACTGCATCCCGTGCACGTTTTGGAAACCAACCACAGACACTCGAGAGTGTGTGCCTTGGCCAACCTGAGCACAGAGGAAACTATCAAACATTCAGAGCAATTGTTGACAATTTCCAGTCACCACTAATTGCTTGGGGTTTTCTTGGACCTCAGCCACATCTATACCTTTGTGTCCTTAATCACTAGGCACCCTTTGGATAATATGTCACACCTGGGACATAAGATAATTTATCGCTTACAAATGGATTAGCATCACAGCTCGCTTAGATAAATTTTACTTTAGCCTCAGTCCCAGAGGCCTTTCTTTTATAGCACAGTTTTATCCATTAAAATTATGACTTCCAAAATTCTGTTGTATTTTATGACTTTCATGAGATATTTATGACCCTTACTGTTTAAGTGGACATTTGTAGAGATTTACTGCAGAAATAATTCAAGCAAATAGCTCAGAAGAGGTACTGCCAATAGCTTACAGTTTAGATTTGATGTTGCTAAAAGACATAGAAAACAGTGTGCATATTTAACTATGGATTCTTAACGCATTATACTGAAATGCTGCTGACTATGTATTCAAAAAACCTATCCTTATGGACTAGTTCTAGACAAAATCCAAACGCTGAGTTTTAACCTTCCAAGCTCCCTCTTTCCCCATGTTCTTATCCTTTGCTCTTCTGCAAAGTGTTAGAGATAGAAGCAAAAGGCAGTCAAAAAGAATTCATAAAGTCAAATAAATTAGAGTCAAAAGAGACAAAATAGCACATGTAAGCCATCCCCTTGCTAATTCAACATTATAGCACATTTTCAGTGTTTTTACCGCTCTTGTTACAAAACGTCCCATGAAATTAAATATATGCCTTTTATCTTGGGAAGCTGTCACACAGTTTATTAGAAAATACCTTTTTCGCTCTTTCTTTATATTTCTTTGCACTACATTTGCCTTCAGATATCTTGAAAAGCTAAACATACAACTCACAGTGGCTGCATAGACAAGTCATTCCCCCAAGATTTATTTTTTCCTAGAAATCCAAAACTCTCTACATTAAGCCTTAGATGTAAAGCAGGAGATGACTGCAAATGGCTGCAGTTCCCTATTATTGATTATCAGAAAAGATGAGATAAAAGATTTTTTCTATGAGCAGTTGTTTCTTATAAGTTGTCTTTCACCACTGAGCTTTAATGTCTGTCACAGCTGCAATATTCAACTAGATGAGGCTAGAAGTTTTGCTGATTTTTATGCAGTAGTTAAATCAGTTGTACATTGGTGGGTTTAGGGAACACAGAGAAAAGCCAGACAAGAGGATACTGAGAGAAGCATGTGACAGAATAGTTCTTAACTCAAATATAAAATCTAGTTTATATATCTAAGAATAATGCACCAGGTAAAATCTTTGTCACATGGAAGTCGAGCCCTCATGAGCAAATTTATGGTTATTGTGTATTAATCTCAGCTGGCTCCTGACATTCCAAGGGGACCCACAAGTTGTCTGAAAAAAAAAAAGCCTGTGAGGGGGGAGATATGAGAAGTGTTTCTCTTTACCTAGCTGCTTAGTTTTGCCCTAATTGGGCTAATGCTATGGGTGGCCGGGGCCCTGAAAGACAGAGCTCAGGTTGCAGTTTGACAGAGCCACTGGAGGCTTAATCTGCTGCAAGGAGAAAGTTGAGCTCTGTCTGTTTGGTCCTTTTAGGATTAGAACTGCTCATCTGTTTTGTACTATATAAAGTCTGAGGATTAGAAAAGTAGCCTCCTTGGCTTACAACGTGTCTCTGTGAGAAGTGACTGACGCTGTCGGCCAACTCTGTAATACATTTCCCAGCTTTTTTCTCTTTGGGGTGAGTGTGAAGCCTTTTACAGCACAGTAATACAGGAGCAGAAAGCACTCTTGTTGGCTTGTCAGCTTCCACGTTTCCAGTGTGCATCTATTTTATAGCCTTCAATATCCTGATCCCTTGGTGAAGCTGAGGGAACCCCATGGAAGATCTCCAAGCGCCTCTCTGGGAATGGCACACCAAGTGATGCAGATGCTGGGCTCAGTGGCTCACAGAGCAGCAAGAAGTATTTCACAAAGTACCTTAGTCCCATGGATTCTAAGTGAAAATCAAAAAAAGCAGATTTATCCAGATATGTAGGTGTGCAATGCATACTTTGCATTAGGAATCAGATTCCTAAATAATTCCAAAATTTGACACAGATTACCTTTCAAAACATGGAATTCACTGCAGTGTCCATAACTTTTACTCATTAAGTTAATGTAATTCAAGACAAAAGACCAAACCCCTTCCTGCAGCTGGTTCTTCGATAGATTTTAGAGCATGACAATATTTCCCCAGTGTATGTGCAAAAGGTATGAATACAGCCCTCGCAAATGCTTAAAGGAACTGATTCCAAGAGGGTTTATCCATCTGCAGGAACAAATTCATAAGATATGATGGGAGGAAGACAGCCAAGTTCAACTGTTAGTTAAAGGTAGCCTGTCCTCATCTGTCTGGGAGAGATAAATGTACCTGAGGGAAGATCTCTCTGCACGTTGCATCAGCTCCAGCTACTGAATGGCGCACTTTGGTCCTAGCATCTCTGTCCCTGTCAAGGAACCATAGCCAATAGCGTAACTGCTGAAGAAAGAGAAGAGTTTAAAATTAAAATAAAGTGATTTAAGACTGACATTGGTCTTGGATTGACCTTTACACATGGCAAATTTTATCCTTCAAGCTTCTTTCCCTTCCTCACCACCCCAAAATATGCTCCTTTTACCTTCACTGTTCTCCCCTGCTGAACTCACTCTATAGAGTTTTGTAACAGAACTGAAAAAACAAGAAACAGACATGCCATTGTATATTCAGGCTCATACAGGACTCTAAAACTAATCTTTGTTCTGGCAAATCTCATGCAGCATTGACTGCTTTGCTGGCTACTTCATTCATCATGTGGAAAATGCATTTTACTGACTACCAATTACAAGAGCCAAACAGTGGCTTTGTCAGTATTACATGGTAACCATTACCTTTGTAATTGCATATTGACTGATGTACAGTATGATGTAATGACAGGTTAAATAAATGCATACAAATTTGTCCCGCTAAAAGAAAGGAATGCCAGCATGTTAACACAATTGCAAGTTATTTTATATGATTATACATGAAGTAAAGGTATACATTTATCATAAAAATCATGGTAGCTGCTATGTTTCAACTTCTAAAAATTATTTTCTCCTTTAAAAAGTTGAGACATGTCTAATGTCTTTGCACCTTTGTTAATAGTGTTTACAGAAGAAACATTTCAAAATGTGCTAGAAATGTTGGAGTTCCCTTGCTATAAGAGTTGAAATGTTTTTCTGTGGGTTTTTTTTTTTTTTTTTGTAAAATGTTCCATTAGAAAATTTTCATTTACTTATTGAAAAATCATTAACAAGATATATTTTGGTAACTACTTAAACCAATGCAGGCCTAGATTTCAGGTAGCATATATTGTCATGTATTAAAGAAAAAATGAATAGAAAATAAGGGTGAGGTCAGTTATTTATAAAAAACCCCACTCATATAGTTAAAGAAAAATATTACTGACTGGAGATGTTGATATGAAAAATGTCAGTGAAACATAATTGGGAGGCAGAGAATTAATCTAGGTTTCGTGTATGGAGAAATAGAAGTAAAACTAATGGCATGAAATGGAAAAAGACTTAAGAGCAAAACTTGGAGGTTTTCAGTTCTGTGCAGAGAGCACTAAGTCAAGAATCCAAATGAAGACCATGAGAGTGCTGTTACCCTGAGCCAGAAAGACCAAGCAGTCACAAAACAGATTTCTTCTGCATCCATAGTTCAGTTTCGGTATTCAGGTTAGTTTTCCTCCCAGGTCATCAAAAGTCCAGATTTCCCAGTTCACAACCTGTAGCTAGGACTGCCTCTGCTGTAGTGCCAAAATGGCAGGAAAGGACAGGATTACAGCTGTCTTGCTTTGAATTTGGCAGGTCCACAGGAAAAGAAGGAAATTGAGCAATTTGGAAACTTGCGTGCCAGGAAAACCCATGCCTAAAATCTTTTAGATCCTTTCCCCAATACAATCTCTTACCTCTTTCCCACATCTAAATTCACCTTCCAAAATCTACTCTTCTCTCTAAAATTGGTATGTCTTTCCTCCTGTTCTCCAGACTCCATCTCTCCTTAGTGTTTTAGTATTTTACACTCTTATTATAGGATGTCTTCTCTTTCTTTGAAATAATCTGTTCTGGCTTTGCTATTCACAGACCTTTCGTAATCCCAACAATCTCAGGGGCAAGTAATAGTCTATGAAGGAAAAGATTAGTTTTTCCCCATGTAAGACAATTCACAATCATTTAAAGCTGTAATTTAGCTTCTATGTGTTCAATACGTAAAGCTTCTGTGGAAATGTTCTTCCTTGCAAATGCAGGGATTTCTGGGAGGGTTTTTTTCTGCTGGTGATATTAATTCCAATAGCAATTTTGTAATATAGAGGAAAAGAAAAGGGAATGACAATATGATTTTAAAATCTGTATGATAGCCTTGAGGTAAGGTTTTGACTAGATGCAATTCCTACATACCAAGAGAGAGCATGGCTCAGGGTTTGAGAATGGTTGGAAGTCTTTCCCATCTAAGTAGAAGTCAGCAATGTCCCCATTTTGGTAGAAGTGGTGACCAAACTGGGAGGTTATATTCCTGTTATAGCCTTATCTTCTCATAAGTCACAGAGGTAGACTTCATCATTTCAGACTAGCTATGTAAAAGTGAGGAGGCTAAATGGGATTTTATGCCAAATTAAGGAACAGAAGTCATAGAATAAATGAAAAAGCATGCTGGCTGTGTTTCTTGCTTCCATGGCAAGACGCCAAATACGATGAAACTAAACACTTTGGAAGGTGCCAAAATGCTCCTGTTGCACAGAGAGGCTTGTGGTGTAGAGGCATCTAAGTAGATCCACAGGGAAAGCTGGGTGAAAACAGCATCCATCAGGCTGGTCTGTGAAGGTGAGCTCCACTGGGATTGGGCTTCTGGCACTACCTCTGCTGCCAATGCCATCCACAAGAGCAGGTTTCACACACAGGGGTAAGAAGTAACACTGACCATGATGGAAATGAAGTGAGAAGGAGTGAGGGAACAGACAGAGTCCAGGAGCTGGAAGACCAAGGAGGAGAAGCTGATCAAATAAGAGGTGGGTATCACGTCATCATCCTGTGGTTTCTATTCCTAATTTCTTATTCTAATTTCTTAAAATGAGAAAATTTGGTGGATAAGGGAAGAGCAACTGATGTCATCTACCCGGATTGGTGCAAGGCATTTGACACTGTTCTGCACAGCATCCTTGTCTCTAAGTTGGAGAGGCACAGACTAGACAGATGGATCACTCAACAGGTAAGGAATTGTCTGGATGATTGCACCCGAAGAGTTGTGGTCAACAGCTTGATGTCCTCAGGGGTTGGTATTGGGACGGGCTCTGTTTAGCATCTTTGTCAGCAACGTGGACAGTGGGATTGAGGGCAACCACAGCAAGTTTGTGATGACCCCAAGCTGTGTGGTTCAGTCAACACGTTGGAGGGAAGGGAAACCATCAAGAGGACCTTGACAGGCTTGAGGGGTGGGCCCATGTAAACCTCATGAAGTTCCACAAGGACAAGTGCAAGGTCCAAGCACAAATACAGGTTGAGTGGAGAATAGATTGAGAGCAGCCTTGAGGAGAAGGACTTGGGAGTACTGGTGGATGAGAAGATCAGCATGAGTTGGCAATGTGCATGCACAGCCCAGAAGGCCAACTGTATCCTGGGCTGCATCAAGGTTAGTGTGGCCAGCAGGTTGACAGAGATGATTCTGTCCCTCTACTCTGCTCTCGTGAGGCCCCACCTGGAGTACTGCATCCAGTTCTGAGGTCTCCAACATAAGAAGGACATGGACCTACTAGACTGAGTCCAGAGGACACCACAAGGATGATCAGAGATTCCCCCAAAGGGGGAGGGACTTTTTACAAAGGCAGGTAGTGATAGAACAAGGAATAACAGCTATAAACTTGAAGAGGGTAGGTTTAGATTAGATATTGGGAATAAATTCTTTACTGTGAGGGTGGTCAGACACTGGAACAGGTTGCCCAAGGAAGTTGTGGGTGCCCCCTCCCTGGAAGTGCTTAAGGCCAGGCTGGATGAGGCTTTGAGCAAACTGATCTAGTAGAAGGTGTCCCTGCTCTTTGCAGAAGGGTTGGAAATAGATGATCTTTAAGGTCCCTTCCAACCCAAACTATTCTATGATTCTATGAAATTGCTGTGCCCTGTCATGCTGGGCACAGTAATTTTTTTTTGCACATCTTTTGGAAAACACATGAACCTTGGGAATCTTGTCCATTGTATCCATCCTTTCAGCTATCTTGGACTAAACTGAACACAATTGAAGCAGTGAAATTTCATAATGACATCTGGAAGATATAGCCTTTTTCTGATTCAGAATATAAATCAAGTTTATGTTCTTATGTAGAAGGAACCACTTCCTTCTTCTTTCCAAACATGAAGTAGATGTTAGAAGATGTGAGAAACTTAGAGAATCTAGGTTTAAGTTACAGAACAGCAGTAAGATATGAGCAGTCTTTAAATTATCATGTCTGGTAAATCTTCAAAACTGATTGCACATTGCCTTCCATACAGTGGCTGGATGTGGTAATTATTACTGTATCATTACAACATAAATACACAATCGGCCTGTCCTCCAAGCTGGGGGTTCAGTTTAGTGAAATTATATGGTTACTGGGGAGGAGTAATTGTCTAGATTGACACACAATCTTAGCAAATTCTAGTAACTGTGTAAAGTTGCATAATTGTATCCAGTTATTCAGCAATATTTTTTTCTCTAATTTCAGCTCACTGCCATGTAATTATGATATAATTATATGGTTATTTCACCTTATAAAGGAAAGTAAACTACAAAGATGCAGAGCTTACTTCATAGGCCCTGCCGAGCTTTAAGCAGGGGAATAACCCTAGGCAAAGTCAATGTGACTTTCCTTGAGTTTGATGCTAAGCAGGGCTAGGGCACAACAATGTGTAACGTGCCAGATTTCTAAACTACCTTTGAGTCTGAGCAGAGAAAGTCAATCTCATTTTGGAATTTTATCTTAAATGTATTGCTCTCCATATACAAACGTGAGCACAATTTGGTCCATTTCCAATTAGGAACAACTGGGGGAAAAAAGGTGAGAAAAAAAAGAACGGTAGGAAGTACATAGTTTAGACTATCCCTATATGTGTATGCATGTATTCCTGACTTTAGCTGGACTTACTGAAATTCATTCATCTTTGAAATAAAATGTGTTTAAATTACAGAGGAAAAGCACTCACAAACTCACCACTCATTTTATGAGCGCTGCCAAGCACCACCGGCCGGGAAGCTCACTGTGCCTCAAGCTACTCAGAGACTGCATGTTCTCCTGGTACTGCAAAGTGCTTATGGCTTCAGTATGAGTATGTTGGGCTCAGGACCACACTTCTTTCTATCCATTTTTATTTTGTTTGCAAGGAATTATAACAAGTCTTTTTGTTATGTATGGGTTGGGACAGGGCAGCAGTGGAATCTGGGGCCCCCTCTCTGTCCCCAGGACTAGGTAGGGAACAGGCAGCTGCATGCCAAGCTATCTCCCTCTGCCTGCCAGTGATGGGAGGGCTTTCACCTGCAGAACTGGGTCATAATTCAGTCTCCACACTGGATCATGTCTAGGCCATGCCCAAGCAGAGAAGTTGTGTTAAATTACACTTGTGTTTTGTTTTTTTTTTTTTTGTTATACTCTGTGAACTACTGTTTGTGGAGGCCGGAGTGAGACCACCTGGCAGTCTCATTGCGGTAAATAGGGGCTGGAGATGGTTTTGGCCAAAGGGCAGAATGTTTTCTCCCAGGTCTCACTTGTTCTCCCTATCACCCCCTTCCACATGCAGCAGTCACATGAAACAGATATCTGGAGGCCCAAACACCCTTCCTGAACAATAACTTCTCCACAATGGTTGCCCTTGCTACTTCAACCTTTTGTGTTCGAAGAGCTAGGACTGTCAGAGGTTATTTTTCAAATGCTGCACTTCTACCCCTGAAAAATCCAGAATATGCCAAAATGTTTTAGACCTGGCTTATGGGTGCTGCAGCACTGCAGACCACCAATTGCTTGTGGCCTAAGTAAGGGTTAATTAGCATAAAGAAATACTGAATGGGGTACAAGAAGGTAATTCAGGTTGTCCCAGTTGTATATGTGGGAAAATAGTGCAAATACTTGAGAAGTCTGAAATGTAATTGCGTGTGACTCTCCAGGAAGGCTCACTTGGTTACCCAAGGCAAATTATTTAAGAAAATTGAACTGGAATGAACACAGACAAAGGGTTCTCTGGCAGAGACATCTTTTGGAACAGTGCTTTCCAACAGTGATTGTCTGATCACCTACTCTCACAAGAGACAAGACCTCACCTCAGCTTCTTCCAAAATGCAAACTTTTGGGATCTGAAAAATTCATAGTTAATTGTCTCTACGGTTCACGGTTTTATGGGAAGAGTGAATCCATAGATGTTAATAGCTACTAAATGTTGGACCTGGAGTATTTAGTGTTCTATGACAGACAGTAGGAAATATATACAAGTATCTGTTCTCTTTCTATCAGATGATGAAGGCCAAAACATAAACATGCTCTAATGAATAGCAGACATCATCAATCAATTAATTTAATCTTCAAAGTCAGGATGAAATAATAATAATAAAAAAGATCCAAGGCTATGTGACAATGAACAATGAGCTCTTGTCGTATAGTAACTTTTATGAAAGCACTCAGTTGCTCTATTTCAGGGAAACCTGCTTCCTGTTTTAATTTTCTTTAAATCATGTATGTGCATATTTAAAATTAATATAATTTGTAAAGCATTGAAAGCCTAATTGCCATTATCAAGCATTAATGAAACTGAGCTGGCTTTCAAGCTCCTCATATCTCCAGGCAACCATGTTTGAAAATGAATCCAATGAACAGTACTTTTTTAAAATGAATGTTTTTTAAAATAAACATTTTTAAAAGTACTGTTTTCTCTGTTCATTGTTCTGTCATTTTAGAAGTGGTAAGCTTATGATTTGATCTCAACCCTCAGCCTTGCAGCTCTTCTTGGCAACATCTCAAATAAATGGAAGGGGTATTCATTTATTTTCAGGTATATCTATGCAACTCCCCTTGATTGCAGAGAGATTTGTATATGCATATTGGTATTTTTTCATGCAAAATAAACCCTTTTGTATTAAATGTCTTTACAAGACAGATTTCACTCTTCTCTTCCATGTTACAATTTTTTTGGCCTTGAAATATGTTAATGGTAAAAAGTATAGAAGCAGAAAGCCAAATCCTATGTGAAAATAAGACCAACCTGACAAATTTACAAGTAATGAGGCTTTACTATTTAAATATTTGGTCGAACCAAATTCTCACTAGCAAGTTACATCTATGGAGGGCAGAGATAAAAACAGAGAAATAAGCAAATGGCAATTGTAAGAAGACCACAGTAGAATAGGAAGACACTTGAAGGCCATAACACAGGAGATATTGTCATAATGTCAAAAACAGTTAAACCTTGTCATTGAAAGAAACAAGTCCTTTCTTAGCTGCTCTTAGTGTCCTCAGCTTTCAGCATTGGTCAAAGTCCTATAATCTTTCAAACTACTTCTTTGAGATGACAGTCAATTACCTTTGCTTTCTTGGGCAGCCCATAGCTATAGACACTTCCCTCGTGACTCACAATTATGAGAGGGAGTGTGAATGTCAGGCTGGGTTAAAGGGAATTCTGTTCCCTGGCATTTTAATATTTTATTGTTGCTAATATTATATTTCATTGAGATTTGACTTTTCACATCAGGAAATATGTAACAACTGCATGTATTAACTATGTCCAGCAGAACAACATTCAGATTTGAAGTGGTCAAGGCTTTCATTAAAATGGGTTTTCTGTGTTCTAGATTCACATGAGACCACCAAAAAGTCTGTTAGGAAGAAGAAACAAGATGGTAATATTGACTTTATTTTCTGAGCTCTGAAGATTTAAAAATAAAATAATATTTATGATAAAACATTGTTCTCAGGATGACTGGGGTTCACAGGAGGAATTTAAATTTGCAGTCTGTACACTGCTGTCTCACTACAGCCTCCAGAGGCTGAATGTGCAGACAGATGCAACTGTAACAAATGACCTAGAGAAACTAACTCACAGCTACTCTGGAGAAGGAAATTATGACATTCAAATAACTGCTAATGACATTTTAAGCCATCACACTGTGTTGTTTTATGCTTCTTGATCGTGACATTTCTATGCCAGTGGTCTCAGCTGGAAGATTTGAAACAAATAACAAAAGGTACTCCTTCCCAGGAGGCACAGGTGAGCATTCCTTGATGCAGGATATTATGGATGGAAATACTTTATCTGAGGACAGGGAAAAAGCTATAGAAAAGAAGTTCCACAATGATTCAGTGTCATGAAAATAAAAAACATCTCTTCTGGCTCAGGAAATCCTTATACCACAAATTACTGAAGGCCATGAGAGTACCCTGGGGAGGTGCTTCTAGAGCCTTGGTAAATTTATGTTCTACCACCTTTCTTGGTGACAGGGCAGTGGTTTGAATGAACCTTTGTTCTTGACTCAGTATGGCCATTCTTAGGTTCTTATGTCCCTGCATTCACTATTAGTACCTCCAGAAAGCCCTTGGTGGGAGTAATAGAACAATTTTGAAAAAAACTGCTAATACAAAGCCACCAGTCGCCTAGTTTAGACTACATTAAATCAAAGTGTGCAAAACAGTATAGCAATTTGCTCCCAGGACTGTGGTCTTTAGTGGTGCCCCTGGAGTGTAGATGAGTTGAGCATGATGGCTGGAAGGAGAAAGCATGAGGTAGGATCAAGTCAAAAGCTGCATAGGAGCCCAAAAGGAACTGTAAAAATGCGGTCACTTAAAAGTGCAAATCTGGTTTATTTTTCAAGTATTAAAAACAGACATTGTCTTTGGCAGCAGTTTGGAGAAATGTGTCTTAGCAAATTTCCTGACTGAACCAAAGAATTATTCAATATTACTTAAAGACTTGAAGCTATGGCCTAAATAGTAATTAGCATATTTCTTATTGGCATGGATGCTTTTCTCTGCAGGAAGCAGATGTAACAGAAAATATGAAAGTGATAAAAATTTCATTTTTCACCAGTGCTGAAAGTCATTTGGGAATTTTTTTTTTTTTTTTTTTTTTTACCATCATGTCATTCACTGTTCAGAGCTCTACTAACATTACCTGTCCAAATACAGACAGACAAATCTAGACAGAGATCTAGGAGTATTTCAGTGCAGTTGGCATGGCAGAAAGCCACTGAGATTAAATGGTGATCCATAAAGGATGCTCTGTAATCCCAAGGAGATGCATGTCTATGGAAGCAACGAATGACACTGACATTTTTACTGATGGTGATGACTGGCATTCAGAGTATTTAGCATTTGGCAGTGATGAGTGGTCAGCCAAGGCAGCACTGAAGTTTAGAACCAACAGAGATCTTCTCCAAGTTAAATATTTACTTCTTTTTCTTTGTTATAAAGTTGACAATCTAGAATTCATGGCTTGATTGTTCATCAGCTGCCTTGAAGGAGGGAAATGAATCAACCTCTTTCTATGATGCAGTGTTTTCTTAGATTATATATAGTCCTATATATATATACATATATGTATGTATATGGCCATATATATATATATATATATATGTACATATATGGCACTTATTTCCAGACAGTGCTTCAGCCTGACATTCATCTTCTCAAGTCCATATCATAACTCAGACAGACATCTCAGGAGCCTTACCCAGAAAAACTAGAAGAAAAGAAAACAAAGAAAGAAAAAACTTGATTTATTAAAAGAATCTTATGATCCTTATAGTTCTGCACTTTAGAAGGTAAGATAAGCAAATCTTATTTTATTTCAGTTTAAAGAAGTAAAAATGTTCTTAAATATTCTCATAGTAAAGATTAATAAATTAATGACATTAATTAAGAAAAAAGATTAGAAGAATTTAATAGCATCCAGCTTTGCAGAAAGCGGTGAACAAAAGACATAGCCAAAGTATGATGGCCACTCCTTTGGAGATTTCTGAAGACATTTTCCTCTTATACTAGAATAAAAAGCAAATCTTCTGTGAAGTGAGCTGTATCAAAATATCTGCTTTCAGAGCAAAAAGATTTATTTATCTATTTGTCTTTGATGTGCAAAATCAGACACAAGACATCCCAGTGCCTGATTCAGAGTAGATTTTTCAGGTGAAGTCTATCTCAGCAGAGGCAGAAAATTATATCTTCCATCCTGGTACCTAAAACACTGAAAAACAAGTAGTGAGTGACAGAGTGGGATTTAATTAATGTACTTTAGACACCTACAAGGTGGATTTCTTCATGTGAACTAGTGGCTCCCTTTATAATTAGAAAAACTAGAAGAAAAGAAAACAAAGAAAGAAAAAACTTGATTTATTAAAAGAATCTTATGATCCTTATAGTTCCGTACATCTGCTAAGTGAACATTAAATTTAAGTCAGATATTTCATAGAATCATAGAATGATTAGGATTGGAAGGGGCCTTAATGATCATCTAGTTCCAACCCCTCTGCCACACCTTCCACTAGATCAGGTTGCTCAAAGCCTCATCCAACATGGCCTTGAACACTTCCAGGGAGGGGGCATCCCCAACTTCCTTGGCCAACCTGTTCTAGTATCCGACCACCCTCACAGTAAAGAATTTCTTCATATCTCATCTAAACCTACCCTCTTCCAGTTGAACACCATTGCCCCTTGTTCTATCACTAGTTACGTGGGAAAAAAGACACACACCCACCTCCCTAATCTCCTTTCAGGTAGCTGTAGACAGCAATTAGATCTCCCCTCAGCCTCCTTTTCTCTAGACTAAACAACCCTAGTTCCCTCAGTCGCTCCTCATAAGGCTTGTTCTCCAGGCTCTTCACCAAATTCATTGCCCTTCTCTCAAAGGCCACTATAAGATCTCCCCAAAGCCTTCTCTTTTCCAGGCTGAACAGCCCCAACTCTCTCAGTCTGTCCTTGTAGGAGAGGTGCTCCAGCCCTTGGATCATCCTTGTGGCCTCCTCTGGACTCATTCTAACAGATCCATTTAAGAGACGAAGCTTCTCCTTCAAACCTCTATAAGCAAAAATTATCTTCCATTAATATTTTATTGAAGCCAATACTACTCCAAACAAGGCACCAATGAAAGAACAAGATATTGTCAAAGCTTCAGCTTCGGGAACATTTTCCAACAAGATTGCTTTGAAAAGACGTAATTCTACGAGTTGAAAAAATTCAGCTGTGTCCTTCCCCTCACACAAACGAAAATCACTGTTGGTTGAAATACAACATGAAGTAGTGTATTCTGTCACTGGGGGGAAGTATAACATGTTGAGGCAGTGGGGGAAAAGCAACTGTGCTGTTCTCTCTGCAGTATTTTACCCATCCTCATGGAAACACCTTTATGTTGTATGCCTGGTTCCAGGGTTAGGAAAAGAGATGAGGCCAGTGCAAAGAGTGGTCAAAATAGATGTACCACACAGTCCTGCAGAAAGTGTCTGCTTTGCTACTGCCTACCTGCTTCCTCTTCAGGAAGAAAGTAAGAGGCAGAACATCTTACACTCACTATTTTATTGTCTTTGCAAGTTATATTTTTTCTGTTTGGTAAAAATGTGTGTTATTGTTTATTTTTAAATTCCTCTGCCAGGCTGACATCATGCTCTGCACATTATGAGAAAAAAACACTGAAAGGATTTTTTTCTTTTTTTTTTCTTACTTTCCAGAGAATGTAGTGTTGCAACTACTGGCAAGTTGCATACGCAAACAGTGAACGGATGCTACCACATTTAACTCTTCATTGGACCTTTTGTCTCCACACAGTAGGATTTTTCTTTTTCTTTTTTTTTCTTAAAAAATACTGTTTGATAAAAGTGTCAGGCAGCCACCAATGTGATCTCAACTCCAAATCCCAGCTACTAGAATATAATATTTTCCTGTATGTACTACCAAGCCCCCAGGTTTCTCTGAGCCTTAGGGAATTAATAAAATTTCAAGTCTTTAGCTTATAACTCATTCTCCTACCCAGCTACTCCTTTCAGTTGCCCTGTCCTGCTCCCTCTAGTCCAGGTACTTCCTCCTGCCCCTGGCTCCTCACAATCCTGTCTTGCTTTTTCTCTTGCCCCTCAGTGCGCCTTATCAGCTTTTCCTTAATTATAAAACTTGACACCAAATTTACTATGTTGGGGGTTGCTTTCTAATTTTAATGTGCACTTGAAGACAGTCTAACTTTGGACAGCTTTTATTCATATCAAGGAATGTGAAGGAATGAGGAATGGAAGACGAGATCTTCTTTCTTTTCTTTTCTTTTCTTTTCTTTTCTTTTCTTTTCTTTTCTTTTCTTTTCTTTTCTTTTCTTTTCTTTTCTTTTCTTTTCTTTTCTTTTCTTTTCTTTTCTTTTCTTTTCTTTTCTTTTCTTTTCTTTTCTTTTCTTTTCTTTTCTTCTTCTCTTCTCTTCTCTTCTCTTCTCTTCTCTTCTCTTCTCTTCTCTTCTCTTCTCTTCTCTTCTCTTCTCTTCTCTTCTCTTCTCTTCTCTTCTCTTCTCTTCTCTTCTCTTCTCTTCTCTTCTCTTCTCTTCTCTTCTCTTCTCTTCTCTTCTCTTCTCTTCTCTTTTCTCTGTAATTTGTTGTAATGTAGTCCCTAAGAACCACAAATTCTTCTTTGGGTTGGTCCTCATGGCTCACTGAGAAAGAGAGGTGTTTTCCTCCTTTGATACTGGCATTCCCCTTGTTTGTTTACCTGGGTCAACCCATAATCTGCTGGGATGATTGCTAGATTATAGTGTAGTCTTTAGGAGTCTGTAGCCCACTTGTGTGAGCTCAGCTCAAGAAGGATTTATTCATGTGATACACCAAAGTGTAAACAAAAAAGACAAATCACTGAGGCACCTTACAGGAAAAACTGATGGGGACAGGGCCAATGACACAAACTGCATCTCGGACTTGGTTTCATCCTTCACTGTTGTGATGTCTTCAATGTTGAGACAATAGGCAGTAAAAAACCTGAGGTTTCTGTAGAAATTTGACTGTATCTGCTCCCCCTTGCCCACTCTGAGATCAGTTGTCCTCTGTTGTTTTTCAGAGAAGTGACTGTAATAGATTCAGACCAAGGAAGATAAAATACTCCTCCCAGTTTCAATGTCTGTATCTTATCACTTTAAGAAAGGCTTTAGAAAGAAAATAGGTTGGAACAAGCAACCAGATCTTGCAATCAGCTCCACAGTCACTGAGACTTTGTGCAGGCCCAAGAGGCTAGGGAGGGAACCTCTAATGACCTGGCTACAGACCAAGATCAAAAGACGTTTACCTTTTATTTGATGTGACATAAAGCTAATGCAATGTGTTAGAGATGGTGTTGAACCAAAACATTGGCTCTGTGCCCCATTTGAGCATAAAAAGAATCAGAATCTAAACTCAGAATTAAACTCTGAAATTTATGGCTGTTTTTTATTGATATGCTGGAGAGAACAAAAATCCCAGCTATAAACCACTGAGCGCTGGAGGAGAGTTATCTCCCACATCAAGATCTTGACTCTGCATCTTGCATGTAGCTCGGAGTTTGCTTGCTCATTTCTCATGAGAGTCATCTTTGGCTCTGTCAGTATTGGTAAATTAAAGGTGCTTGGGATAGTTCTCTGGCACTGAGCCCAACCCACATGTGAGAATATGTGTCCACATCATTAACTAGGCTCTTGCCCTCCAGAACAGGATGACTGCATCCCAAACTGTCCATTTGAAATGATCCTTGGCCCACTGTGGGGGTGCTTGCACAGCCCACCCTTGGAAAAGGACCTGGACAACCCCACCTGCTAAGATAAGCATGTGGCTGTAAACAGCATGTGTGGATTGAACACACAAAGCCAGCCCAAAACTCATTGTGTTAAAGAGGAAGATGACCCTCAACCAGAGTAAACAGCAACCAAGGAATTACAAAGAGACGTTTGAAAAAAAGAAGGAATCAGTTAGAAAGGAAATATAAAAAAGGAATCTCAATATGTAACAGGGGTGGAGATCTTGATGTGAAAACAGAAGTAGCCAAAACCTAGTGTGCCACTTTGGGGGACGCCCTGCAGCACCCTGAGCTCCAGCAGTCCCGGCAGGGCTGGCTCCCTGTGGAGTAGTGGCAGGGGTAGGTGGACAGCTGGAGATCCCCCATGGCCCAGTATGTGCAAGTTTGCCTATGGACATGTGTGTACAGCCTCTTGGGATTAGGACTGGAAGGGTATTGAGAGGATTATAGATGTTTATTAACATTTTAGAAATGTCAAACACTGTGATTTATCTGTTATATTACTGATATTGATCCTGAATGTGTAGTTTAATGATTGGTGATTAATTGCTAGCATAAACAGCAAATCACTGCAGTCCTGATTTTACTTATACTCTGTGAACTCAGTGGTTTTCCCCTGCCACAGTTTGTGCTAATCCATGAAGTGCATATGGGCAGGAGAGCTAGGCTGTCCCAGTAAAAAAGGGCCAGGACCTAGTTTAACGTTCCTAAGAGTATGGACAATTAAATTGCAGTGCCCAGGACCATTTACTAGCCTTACTTAACTCACCAGCATAGATGTAGCCTGTATTTTTCTCATGAGAGGGACACCATCCTGTCTGCAACATGTACTTCACCTGCTCCTTTGAAGATGTTCTCGCACTAAATGCCAAAAAATAAGCAATGTCTGCAAGAGTAACATAACAGCTTGTACAAATGTAAGAAAACCTGGAGCACCTTTTTGTTTAAATGAAATGTAGCAACTGTTGTGGAAATTAGCACAGCATCAGCTGGTGAGCAGCTTGAGAGATTTATGTACACTAGGCCTTCACCTTTCTGTCCTCAGCAGATCTTTAATGTTTCTTTATTTACCTATTTTTACATTAAAATTATAAGTGCCAGTTTGGACCCAGCACTGGTATGATGGTGGCTAGAAGTTTGTACCTGTAACTTCACAAGATTTTGGTGTCAGTCCCTGCACAGTCTGTGCATGGGAATCCAATCTGACAGTAGAGATACAGAACCCCTGTAACACTGGTAAGAGCAATTTTAATGCAAGTGACTCATGGGGAGAGCCAGCTCATCTTGCTTTGGCATCTAATTCAGTGTGTAGTGAGGTGATGGTAGAAAAGCAATCATCTGACTCCGCTCACAAGGGAGGAGGCAACATCTTGGAGAGCCCCCAGACCAGGTACTCAGTTTGAGGGTTGGGGCAGGCAGACAGGGCCTTCCCCTGGAGACCCTTGAAGATGTTTTCCCTCCACTGGGCAGGTAGTGGTCCTTGACTAGCTGCTTGAAACCTCAGTACAAGTTTGTTGCAGGCAGACTGGATCTCAGCTGGTGATTCCTTTGGGCCTGATCTAACACCTAGTAAAGAAATTGGAAATTATCCCACTTCTTCCACTGCATTTCACAGACTGTTTTTTGCATCTGCCTGTCTCTCTTTCTTCTCTCTTGTGATTAATATAGAGTGCACAAGAGGAAGAAACATCTAAATACAAACTTTCTCACATGAAGACCAGTATTTTCTCTTTGTTGGCCACGGCAAAGACAGTAAGGTGGCTTTTCAGACTACTTCAGTGACAATTGCTTGCTTTTCTGCCCCATTTATGGAGTACAAGGCTGTGCAGAAACCCCCAGCCTGGCTCTGAAGTAAATATTTGGACTAATAATGGACTAATATTTGTGGCTGCTTTAATTGCATGTGATTTAGTGTAACAGTCATAAAGTTTAGAACAACAGTCATAAAGTGTAGCACAATATTTTAAATCTGTGTATTCTCAGCAGAGACTCAATGTAGTCTAGGAAAACAGGTAGAATGAAAACCATACCTTGCGTATATTTTATTGCTCTTCTATGGCATGTAAGACTACAGTAAGATTCCTCTATTGTTCAGGAAAATAATAATAAAAAAAAGATTCTCAAAATTCTAACATATTAACTAATGTTAAAAATATTATTGCCAAGATGAAATCACTTCACATGTTACTGGTGACTGTATTGTTAAGTCTGCTTTGGTCTATAGCCTGACCTAAATTCTTTCCACACTCTCTCTTTATAAATTTGAGGCTAGCTCTACAAGGGGATTTAGGCATGACATCACCATACCTAACTTGCTTTCTGCATCCAGATCCTTGAAGTAGCTACTCACTTAATGGCCACTGAGGAGCACAGCTCTCATTTAAATTAATGAGAGTTAGGCTCCTAAATAGCTTTCTAATGTACACATTTAAGTGCCATTGCTGAGCCCGCTGTAACTTACAGAGGAGTGCAAGTCAGATGATACACCATGACAATAGCCACAGCTAATTCTTGAAGTGATATAATCTTCAGAAAATAATAGTTAACAAATGTTTTGGGCTGTACCTGAGAAGGAGTTGGACACTTTCTCACATGGTGAATGGGGGAGTTAAGAGCTTCAGCTAGGATTCACAACCAGCCACTAACTGAATGGGGACATGCCTACACCATTCATTTGGAAAGGCTGACGTCTCCCCTATTCAGCAGGCTAGGCACTCATCTTCAGCCTATGTGGGACTGAATTTAATAATCCAAGTCTTCTTTTTAAACCAAGGTATCAAAATCACCTCATTTAGCAATAAGTGGTTGTCTCACTCTTTTTGTTTAAATTATGGCCTGCAGTGGTGCCACTCATGTTTCATGTTATGCATTAGTCGGCATAACAGTCCTTGCTCTCTGGACTATTCCTGTATTTTAGAAAATGATCATCCACTGAAAAATGCATCAGAAGTCTAGACCACAATGACCAGGATTGAGTTTGCCCCTCCAGCTGCATGGTTTTTCCACTATGCAGCTTGTTTCTCTGGATCATGACTTCTATACTCTTACTCATCACAGTGGCTCAGCTGTAGCAATAGGACAATACTGTCTTTAAAATGAGATATAAACCCCATCAATTCAGTCTCAGAAAGCTCTGTAGTGACTAGAGTCCAGGTTTCCCCTTTATGGGTGAGTACTCCAGCCATGTAAATGAAGCAAAATATCTCCGCACTTGTTTCTTTTTAAGAGGAAGATTGGTAGTGGTGATTCACTTTTAGGGAAAAACAGAGGCATACAGCACTGATGTGGACAGCAAGGCTTTGGAGAAGTGCAGGTGCCTGGACTTATCTGTAAGCAGCCTTTAAACTTTCTGGATCTCTTTTTTTTTTCCAGACTTTACAAGCTTTTATTAACTGGTTTGGAGTCTTATATGCATAAACTGATATTACTGGGATCATATACCCCTCTCCAAGGCATTTTAGTGTTCAAGTTTGGAACTTGCACATTTTGCCTTAAATTATACAGAAAGATCTGTAGAAGAACCAGAAGCTGAATATGGAGGTCTGCAGATCCTTCAGAGTTACCTAACTACTGGCTTGTTCTGGCATCTTCCTCAACTGAAGCAGAAGAGAGCTTGTATATTTATTACAATTTTAAATTCTATACCAATGTATTTTCTGGATTTCTGGGTTTGTGGGTTGGTGGCACAGTAACTATTTACAAACATCTATTCATTTTACTCTCAGAAAGAGAAATAGCTGACTATAGGTGTCTGGAAAACTTTATCTGATTTGAGTTCAGAGATCCATCTCCTGGATATTTAGCTTGGCAAAGCTTAGCAAGCACTGTCACCTCCAGCTTAGAACCATTGTTCCCCTCAAAACCTTGGAAAGTTGTAGGGTACAATCCTACCAAAACAAGACTTTTCCTCCCTCTTCCCTCAACTCGTGATTCTCCTTCTAGGAGTTCAGCTGCCTGTGATCCCAGGCTTAGTTTTGATACAACCCAGCTGTGCAACCTTAGCTCAAACTTTAGAGAAAATGTTAAATTATGAGAAAGAGCTGTGAGAAAGTACATAGACTAGAGTCAGCCAAATTAAAAGTAAAACTGGAGGCAGAGGCAAGTTCATTGAGAGAAACACAAGTAACAACTAAAGGATTCGAGGAGAAAATCACTGACAAGAAAATGTATAAAATCTTATGAGAGAAGATAGTGAGCCGGAAGGTGGCAACTCAGTGACACCGAGGACCTGCTTGTTCCCACGAGCAGCAGCAAAAGGCTGATGCTTTCCACCTGACAGATGCCTGTCTGGCCAGCAATGTTCTGGGTGTCTTTTTGGGGGTGGTGAGCATGCTAATGCTTAACCTAGTACCTAATACTAGTGCTTAGCTCCTTACTTCCTTGTATGCACCATCCAATACATAATAGTCTTGTGGGGTTTTTTTGTTGGGTATACCCTATTTGCAGAACTTGTCTCTTCTTACATGGGAAAAGTTGCCTGAATAAAGAGAACCAGGGGACGTAGCAACCTGTAAAAACATGGCTCTGTACTGTTGCACCCTAACACAGAGTAATATAGTATTGCACAAGGTACAGTTAAATCATTAAAGGTATTTTTCTATTGCACGTTCCTTCCTAGGAACTATTACACTTAAGATGTGCAAGTTACAATGGGTTTGAAACCTACAGCTGCCTAACTGGAGACACATGCCAGCCTAACTCTGTAACACAAAGAGTGGCAAGTATCCCAGAGGAGTTCAGTGTTTGAAAAGAAAAATATCAAGACCAGCACAGCTCTCTCAGAGGCAAAACCAACACAAGACTTAGAAAGAAAAAAGGTTATTGAGACTCATTTTCATTTCACTTTTTTTTTAGGACAGGTAGTGAAGTAATTTGTGTGACTGCAAATACCCCTAACACTGGCAACCTAAATATCTCTTGTCAGGTTTAAACATCAACTTCCACATTACTGTAGAAGAGTGATGGTACTTAAGGTCTGCATGAGGTATCTCAACACTTCTCAAGTCTGGGCATACAACGTAGAAGGGAAAAATCCTGATAAATCTTTAATTGTTGACAGAATGACAAAGTTTTCAAATTGGAGGTGCCTAAAGTCAGGAATCAGAACTTTTATTGTTGTGAAATTTTATTTCATTTTGCTCTAGTGGGATAGAAACAGCATAAAGCAACTTTAGTAGTCTGAATGTTAAAAAAGGCAATTTGTGATTATTGGCATGTATAAAGTTGTCAAAATGTTCCTTTTCTTGATGTAGTGACAGCAGCTTTTGGATCTTTGTAAATATTCTGCCTTCCTCAGCTGTTTATTCCTGTATTTATTTGATAGTACTTCCTTTGAGAATAACTCCAGTTATCTAAAGTAGAAAATGGCCAAGTAACATACTCTGGAAACTGCATATTAATGTATCATGCCTTTTATTTATAAACTCCAGGCTTCTTCAGATTTTTCTTTTATTCCTGTATAAATGTGAACTTTTCAACTTGGATAGTCTCACAAAGTATTTTTTAAAAAGTCAAAAAAATTGCTAGTAGAAACATATATATTGAAGTCATTCATTTTCTGACATACGAAGTTCTCAGTTATTTTATATTTTATAATAGTTATTTTATATTGTTTCCTTTTTTTTCTTTTTTTTTTTTTTTCCCCTACATTCAACTGATTATGTCCATGGAAACTAGCCCTAATTGTAGCTTTACAGGCAGGCCGTGTTTTCCATCATTGGCACATACTGATGTAACTCACTGGGGAGTAGCAAAGGACTGAGCTGCTGTTTTCTGTTATGCTGTAAATCAGAACAAGATTGGTATTTCTGATTAATCATTTTTGCAAGTGGCCTACCAATTCCCTGCCAGATTATCATGTAATAAATAAAAACATCATCAAAGATACTAGGCTCAGCACTGTTTTAAAAAAAAAAAAAAAAGTTTTTCAAGGAAGATGTTTCAAAGTTTGCACTTGCTATAGTGGTCTTCCTGAGTTCCTGAGAGTTCTTGTGTAGGTGCAGAGACATAGATATGATCCCTTCTTTCACCCTTGGTGCAGGGCCGTGATGTGGAGGCTGTGACGCCTCTAGACAGGCTGCTACGGAAATGCACGGACCATGCTGGTGGTGCAAGGATGCCTCCAAACCCTACTTTGCTAGGTGGTTCTGTGATGGCTGTAAAACTTGGGAAAGCTTTGGTACTGCTAACCAAAGAAGGAAGCTGGGAAAGTGTTTTTCACCAGCAAGGCACCAGTGAGACCTCCAGATGTGTGGGACAAGGCACCGGCAGAAGACCAGCGGAGGGGCAGCAGCAGGTAAGGGAGCTTGCCAGCCCCCGCTGACTATGGCTGCCCACCTTGCTGGCCTGGAGAGCACTCCTCTTCGCACTGAGAGAGGGAAGAGGTGGGCAGCCTGCCTGTGTGGGTCCGTTGCCCCAGCATGAGGGAGAAAAGGCTCTGAGTGAACGTTCCTCTCCTGGCCAGCCAGGCAGCTACCTACCACAGAGAGGGAGCTTTGGGCCGGGGAAGGTGAGCCAAGCTGCCTGCTCGGGAGCCAGCACTCGCTCCACAGCTGCTGCGGTTCAGGAGGCCGCCGGCCCCTGTGCAGCCACCTGCTGTGCTCGGTGGGAGGGCGAGGGAGATGTTGTCTGCAGGCACTGCTGAACATCCAATGTCGGGCTGTTAGCACGCCGGTGGTAGCCAGCCTTGGCAAGACCTTGAAAACACCATGCAGGCAACAGTGCTAGGCGGACGCCGAGGCCAATCTCTAATGGCTGCTGCAATTCCTTTGTGCTGTAGCCCTTGTTTTGACTGTTGCTTGGGTTAATCTCTATTCATTTCTTTAAAGCCAAAGGTCTTCAGCAGAAAACAATATACATCTCTCAAGGTGAGGGGCCATTCCAGCCCTGTGGGTCAGGGTAAGAATTAAATCAGCTGGAGTATGAGGATTTCAGGTAGCATGCCGACGAGCATGCTGTGCCCAGGCAGATAAGGCGAGCCTTCTGTCAATACAGTTTTGATCTCCGGCCTTTTCCAACCCACTCTCTTCAGGAACAGGTTTTTGGAGGAGTAAACTGAAGTCTAAAGCTTCTCTTGTGAAACTGTCTATTGTACTTTTCTGCAACCTTCACAGTATGAAAACAGATGCCATTTTTATTATTACTGCCACCTCTTTTGTGTTAATCAACCATCTACTTGTCCTTGGCTGAAGTTTTTGCCGACTTTAAGAAAAACTCCCTTTAAAACATGAGAATTAAAAAAAAAAATTTTTTTTCCACTTTCAACCTCCAAGTTTTTGAGGCTTCTCTGTGTGTTCTATGGCAACTCATGAACTACAAGTACTGAAACGTATGAAAGGTATATTAAAATGTGTTTGCATTTCTGATTTTTTTTCATTCTGCTACATTGGATGGTGTTAGACTGACAGTGAACCTGGAAATACAATGTCACAACACAGGGCACTGGAGGGTAGCTGTTAGAAGCCATCAGAGCTCTGGTATATGTTCTTTCCTAATGACACCACTCATTCAATCATGTTTTAGCAGCCTCCCAGCAGGAAGTGTTGATTTGTTTAACTCTATTAAGCCTAGATAAGAAAGGTAAATAATATGTCTACCCAATATAAGACAACCACTCCAAAATAAGTTTGACATTGGCCAATAATGACTGAAAAATTTTTGTGGCTTTAGCAGCTTTTGAGCCTGTTGAATGGCACAATGGGAAAAAAAAAAAAGAGTGAGAGAACGAACGCCCGCTTGTTGCTTTAGCCTATTTGAGATGAATTATTAGGAAGGACAGCCAACACTCAGGCTAAACACTAACAGATGTGGTGTCTGGTGTGCCATTTAGATGCTGGTGGTTTGCTGTGGAGCCGTAGGAAGTGGCCGCAGTGGGTGGCAAAGGGAGTTGGTGTCCAGGCAGTGAGTGGCTGATGGGGTGCAGCTGGAGAAATCCTGCCCAACGCTGGAACTGGCACTGTGTCTAAGAAGCTAGTTTAATGTTTTTACCTGATTCCTGTCGGGAAACGTCTTCTGGCCAGGCGTGTCTTTGACAGCAACTCTATCCATGAAGCAGGAGAAAGGCCTCAGGTCTTTTGTGGGGCATGGGTGGTTCTAAAATTGCTTTGTTGTGTAGGAGCTAGTACAGACCAGCCACGAGGGCTGAAGAGAGAGGCCTCTCTCAGCTCATTGGACTCACTCAGGACGTGATGAAGCTATAACTTTGCCATTGAGATATTTAAGAAGGCTTTTCGCAAAATCACTGATGAGTTTTTGTGTAAGATGAGTCTGGTATTCACTAAATGAGAGTCTGGGATGTGCTGGGCATCCGTATGGTGTGACAAAAACAGGGTGGCTGCTTCACCTTGCAGACATCTGCCAGTTGTTTTCCAACAGGACTGTTTTTCAGCTCCTTGGCATGCAAATTACAGTGACATATCTGTGTTGAAACCTGACAAAGCTGTAACAAACCAGTTGAATGTCTTGTGGTGTTCAAAGCTTCAGTGAGAGGGACAAAAAGGTTTTCAACACAAAAACTAATATTGTGCAGTGATGTAGGAAGACAGTCAAAGAGCACAAAAAACAATAGCAAAGACCCACAACAGGAGATGTGACTTAACATGAGCAGACCACAAGCCAAGGTTTGCTCAGGAAAAGCCATCACTGAACACATTTGATGAAGGAAGGCGTTCTTATCACAATCTGCTTGATAAAAGAGCAGAAGATGGCCTGTTGGCCAAGATACCGTGCATCCCCTCCTACCTGCCTGCCTTGAAAAGGCATTGGTGTGAATCCTGATTCATGGAGGGTAGGGAAATGTGGCTGAAGTTTTTACCAGAACCACACTGAGTAGACTCATGTTCTGGTGTGCAATGAATGCAAGTATTTTCTGCCTGGATAATTACTGATTTTTTTTATTTTAAATGGACAACTCATTTGATATAGAAAAAAGTGTCACCAAAGAGAAGGTTGTCATAACTTCTTCCCAACCTCAACAGCGTTTAGGGGTTGGTTATACTCTTCCTGGCTTGAAGAGTCTCTTCATTAAATAGTCTAATGTTAAATAGTTTAATATTAAATGTTTGTTATTCATCCATTGTGTCTTCTGACCTTCATTTGTGGGGTCTGAAAAACTAGACCATTGCAATTTTCTTTCTTTTGGCCTGTTTTGACTGGTCAAACTCATGTTTCTAGGGTCTAACAGTAAATCATTAGTGGCTGGATTTCTCATTCATCACTCTGGTTTCTTGCCTGCCAGATAAGACAGGACAGCACTGTAGCCAAAAGGCTCCTGAAGCCCAAGCAACTACATTTTTAAATGATTGCCCACATTTTTATGAGCTTCATAGCTCTTAGGAAAAAACTTTCCAGCAGACAAGTGGCAGAAGCCCTGGAGTATCTTGTCTGGGGAAGCTGTCAACAGTTCACCAGCAGCAGTCTATAGGTGCAAGTTAGATGGACGTCTGTCAAGAAAGACACAGGCAGTGTTACCTCGAGGTTTATGAGTGGCCTGGAGACCTCCTGCAGCTCCCCCAGACATCTCTGGCTGCCCAATAAAGGATCAGGGCCTGCCCCATCTCACAGGGAAGAGGCTGCATGACACTATGTCCATATCTCTTTAGCCCAATGCTCCACTTATACAGAGGTGAACTTATGAACTTTTTATTTTATGGATATCTTAACAGCACTGAACAGAAGGATTTTGGCTTCTCCTTACAGTATGACAGATTTTGCTGAGGAGACCACAAGAACTGGACAGGTAGCATCTATTCCAAGTCCAAGTTTATACCGCTCTGAGAACATCTGTTTTAGCTTGATTCTTGCAGGTCAGAATGTCATTCCTAGTACTTTTGTGAAGCTGCTAACATCGAGTTTGAAATAATTTTACTGTTAGAAAAACAAATAAACAACTCATAGACTTTAATGCAGTATAAGCCACTCTGGTGCCTCCTATCCAGGTCAGTTTGTTAAGGGTACAGTTATCAGAGCCATTCCCAGACTGAATTTAATCATGAGACAAAATACAACTGCAAATTCCATCTTTAACAGGGACAAAGTAATCAGATTTGACACTGTGTCTATTATGTATCAATAATGACAGCAGGGTCCAAAAGGTATTTTCCAAACACTGTTCCAGGGTTACCTGCCCTTGGTATTGTTGTGTTCACCAAGTCAGATGGATTTTAAGGGTGCTTGCCCTTTCTTATGGTCATAATCTCCCATGACTTGGCCAGACCTGAATGTGGGTCTCAGTGACTACAGAAAACAGAAAGTGATGAGACTCTGGTCACCACTCAGGCATGGGTTTACCCTTGAATGTGCAGGAGAGCTAGCAGGGACAGGGAGAACCCTAAAACTCTCACCTCAGCAGTGTTGCCTGGGTAGAAACCAGATATTGTGTGATATGACTAAGTTCAGCCACTTGCACAGGCTCTTCCAACAGGTCTGTGTGTGTCAAATACTAGTTTTAGTGGATTTTGGATTTCTTATTTAGACCTTTTTCTTTCTCTGCCCAAAATTTTCTTAAGCAATCTAGAATACGTTCATTGTTATATCACATGCGTCACTTGTAGTTGTTGTAAAATGCTGGTAAAACATTGCAACGGGGACTGACAAGGCCACAGGAGAACGTAATTTAGAATTACAAGTAAGTTGGACTGAGATGAGCTTCACATTTGACTGTTTATCTCACTTCCCCACCACATGCTGTGAAGTTAATAGAGAGAAACCTGAGTTGCAGAGTTGGCTTCAGACAGCATATCCAAAATTCAGCTGGAAGCAGGGCTTTTGTCTCCATTTTTTAACAGCTGATACAAATCAGTAGACATCTACTGATTTCAGAACCTCTGCTATTGGTTTATGCCAGTTGAACTCTCCCCTATTTTGCATCTTGCCATCCCTCATCACGGTAGGTGGCGAGTACATGAGGCACACACTTTTCTGTTGTAGTCCCCCCCAAAAATGGGCCCGGTCCTTAAGGCAATAATGTGAATTTAGTAAATGTTTTTGGAATAGGAATTCATTTGAGAGAGGGAAATAATTCAATAAAAGGGTGGGTGCATGGGTAAAACTCCTCTCTGTTTGGAAATAAGATCCTTATGAGCACATCTCAGCCTAACAGCCAGGGCCATGACACTTATTCCATAAAAGCTGCCTAAATATTTTTGACTTCTGCTCAGCATTGTTACATTAAGGCTTATGAAAAATTAAGGAGATCTTTTAATTCTTGTTTTTAAATGACACGGAAAAGAGAATTACATTTTCTGACAATGGCAGAAGACTAGATAAGTGTGATTCATTCCTTCCAATAAGTTAAAGAATATTAACCACTGCAGTCACTTACTCAGCGAGGATTCTCTGTTACTTGAAAATATGTTGTACGTATTCAGTTTTCTGAGCTTCTGAACAACAGAGTAGTTAAACATATTTTTCTTTTTTTCTTTTTTTTTTTTTTCATGGTCAGAGATACTGCCTTGTAACTTGCTCTTTTACTTCTGAGTAAAACAACTGGATTTTGGACATAGCTTGAAAAATTTCCTGCAAAATCTATCATACAATGGAAACATATTCCACATAATTACCTTAGATATTTTCAGTTACAAGGTATTATTTTAACTGTAAGAAATCACACAGGAAATTAGTCACAGAGCAGAGTACTGAATGCATCCTTATTTCCTAAATTTGTCTAAGAAAGAGTTTTCTTGTCCTGCTAGATTATATGATACTGCAGGCTATTTTTCCATCCCAAATATGAATGAAAAGTCAAATGGTTTTGTATGTGAAGAACTCAAAATATATTCTGACCAGAGTCAAACCAATACACATTTCAAACTGAAAAGTTTTTAGGGTCCAGAAAATATACTTTTACTTAGAAGAACATCAAAACAAAACTGTTGAAATAATTGCAATACTAAAAAAAAATAATCATAGTTTCAAGAATCACAAATGTCTATGTTTTCCTATTGGCAGCTCTGATTTTAATTGCCAGGCTTTTATCAATTTTAACATATACTCGATGCCTAGTCTTGCATTTGTGATCTTTCCTCCTTCTCCCAGGATTATCCAGCCTCATATTGCAATTACAAAACTAAGAGAACTTTTATTTTTCCCCACTTCTTTAGCAATACAAGCCCACTTTCCACAGTGGCATGTTGGTTGCCCCAGCCATGTAACTCACACACTGATCTGGGTTGCTTGCATGGCTGTGTAAAAAATTGTTCACTAAATCCTCACTAAAAGCATTTTTCATGAAGATGAAGGGTTTGTAGTCTATTCATGGGGCAGCTGGTTTCAGTCTTTATTTCCTTCACTTGTATTTACGTTAAAAATTCATCTCTCTTGTTGGACTTCCTCTATTTATTTAATTATTTCTTACATACCCTATACACATATATATATATATATATATATATATTAAACATCTTCCGTTTTCCCTGGCACAAGCCCAGTGTTAAAAGGTATCACACATTTTCTCTAAGCTTTTAAGATTTTTATTTAATGGTTATATTAACCCATATAAATAAAGAGAATAATAAAATTATCTTCCCATAATTTAGCAAAAGGGCTTAACTAAATAAAATATTTTCTACAAAAATTACATCTAACCCACACATCTAGCTGCAGAGGTCTAGCTTCAGAAGTAATTTGTTATTCTAGTAATTTAAGAATTCAGCATGGATGGAGTTTCTCCCTTAGATGTATACCCTGAGTTAAACACGATATGAATAACAAAGAAAGGTAGATTCAATTTTTACAGAGCCGTAGCCTTGAAAGTGTTGGGCTCTTGTAGAGAAAGCTCTACAGTGCTACAAAAAGAAGGTTACAGTCTTTTGCGAGGCTAACTTAACTACTTTCAACAGATCTACCCTAGGGATCTACTTGGCCCACAATTTATGCTTTCCATGCAGATAGCATGAATGCTGCAGTTATTTCTGTCATCAATTCAGATCGTACTAGCACAAGATTTCAGACTCACGGGAGAAAAGAAAATGTTGCTGTTGAGCTGGAGACCTGTTCTAAGAAGTTACTGATAGGATGGAAGAATCCATTGCCTTCAGCCAAGGTGAAGCTCTCCCAGGAAACAGCAAGTGTCTGAGCCTACAAATGTGGTTTGTTGGTTTTGGTTTTGTTTTGGGTTTTGTTTTTTTTCTTCTCAAAATATCATTATTCACAGGTCTAATCACATTAAAATCAAGTCTGATGGAGGCTTTCATCTTAGAATTCACATTTTACCTTTGCCTCCCACAGGAGATGTGTAGCCAAACCCAATTAGCCCATCTGGAAGCCTCAATGTGTGTCCCTGCTTCACCCATGCAGGGGAGCCACTACAGGGACTGACTGATCATTGGTCATTACTTGTTTTAGGATTATCTAGCTTTTCAGAATTAAATGATTTTTAGTTTATTTATTGCCTACTTGAATCAACAACTTCACTTTCTGCCCTTTGCTGAAAGATCTAGGTACCTAAATAGTGTCACACTAGCCTATCTGCTGACGAGGAATCACAGAATGGTAGCGGTTAGAAGGGACCTCAGGAGATCATCTAGTCCAACCCCCCTGACAAAGCAGGTTCCCTACAACAGATTGCATAGGAAAGTGTCCAGGCAGGTTTTGAACATCTCCAGAGATGGAGACTCCACAACCTCTCTGGGCAGCCTGTTCCAGTGCTCTGACACCCTCACAGTAAAGACGTTTTCCCCTAAGTTTGTCTGGAACTATCAGTGTTCCAGGTTTTGCCCATTGCCCCTTGTCCTGTCACTGGGTACTACTGAAAAGAGCCCGGCCCCATCCATTTGGCCCCCACACTTCAGATATTTATAGACATTAATAAGATCCCCTCTCAATCTTCTCTTCTCCAGGCTGAAGAGTCCCAGCTCTCTCAGCCTTTCCTTGTACGGCAGATGCTGCAGGCCCCTAATCAAAGGAAGTGGAGGACAGTGAAAAGCAGCCAATAAAGAAATGTCAATGAGTGATAAATGTTCAGTCCCTAGCCCAGATAAAATCAAGGATGAAAAAAACATGGCTACTTACAAATGGGCTCCAAAGCATGGCTGCTTTCCTGTGGTCAGATATCTAAAGCAGAGAAGTCCTTTCTTACTAAAAGTGAGGGAGAGAAATAATCGTCTGTATTTTCAGTAGCTAAGTACTTTGGAGTGCTCACCTGAGAAGTGAGATATGAAGATCAAAATTCCACCGTTTGATTGACTGAAGTGGTGAAGGGAAAGTAAGTATTCAGCCTCCCAGGTCTCCCACCCTACTAGTTTATTCACCAGGCAATAAAGTATTCTGAGCTGAGGTTTTCCCTGTATCTCTTGCATTGATGCTGTTGTCCTTTGTACAATTGGATATTCCCTAGCCCAGGGACCTAAGCCCCACTCAACTCTTCCATGTAAATGACCTCCTATAGCCTGTAAAGCAAGTCGAAAGCTTGCAAAAAAAAAAAAAAAAAAAAAAAAAAAAGCTTGCTTTTTTCATGTTATAATGAGGTATTTTACCATGGATTAAGGGGCACAAGGTAACCCAACTGCAAATATGCTCCTGGGGAGTCAAAATCACAGGGTAGGCAACAGAAAGGCATACTAGTACCATGTTTGGAACACCACTGTTTTGCATCCTGTGGGATGGAGAAACTGATAGCCCTTAATAATGAGTGAGGCTTTTGGCCAAGGAGAGAAGATTGCTATATTTCCATCCTGAGAAGATTAAAGTGCTAAAATCAGGTTGATTGTGAGGAGATGGCTATAATTCAAGGAGTAATATCTCAGCCTAGAATAAGGAAATAGCAAGTTAGAGAGTTCTTAAATTAGATATTTCATTTTAAGTAGCTTTAGTGAACTTCATCCTAGATACTTCAAAAACTGTCTGCAGCAATCTCAGAAGCATTAACAGTTATATTTAAGAAATAGTGGAGGAGAGAGAAGGTATTGGAAAGCTAGAAAACGTCATATTTAATTATTTAAAAAAAGAAAGGAAGGAATAGATTACTCAGTTTAACCTATGTATCTAGGAAATACTGGAAATAATATGCAGATATCTTTTTGCAGGATAAACTGAGTAACAAACAGTACAGACTCATCAGGAGCAGAACAATCTAATTTCCCTCCATAGAATGGAAATAGATTTTTTCAACTCTGTAGTAACAGTAGATACAGAAACATATATCTTGACTGTAATCAGACCTTTGACACTGTGTTACACATGAAGCATACTCTTGTGAGTCTGTGGTCTAGGAAAGCATAGCCCTGAGAGTATGTGGAAGTTGTTGAAACAAATCTTCCAAGAGATTCATAATTTTTCCACACTCCCATAGGGAGAATAAGTGAAGAAGGGTTGCATGGGACTGTATTCTGGCCAGGCTCTGTTCAGTGCTGTTGTAAATAAGCCAGGTGGTAGACAGAACAGAGTTACTACATTTGTAGAGGACATGATAATTAGAAAGACCATACATATGCAGGAGATGAGCAAAACTCAAAAGGATGTAGAGTAACTGGAGAAATGGTCTAAAATAAGATAATTCTATGTAAAGAAAATAAGTAAGCACCATTTCCCACACTTCAATGGAAGAACAAGTTCACAAAGGGGAACAATTTACTAGACAGAGGTAAAAAAAATGAGTTATGGTGAATCAGAAGCTGAGCATGCTCACTGAAGAAATGTAAATGTCGCACTGTGGGGCACAAACTTGAATAGAGCTTGAAAGTGATGTGATATGATCCTTCAGTTCCATTCAGGTTTGAAAGGCTTTTGCTGGAGTCCAGTCTACAGTTTTGCCCCAGGGATGATGTAGATCTACAAGAGAGGGTCCAGAGAGCAGCATCTTGAATGTCCTGAAAGGAATGGGTCTTTTTTAATTTCCTGAATGGAAGAAGGTGCTTCCAAGAGAAATGTCCCTGGCAAAGGTGTAAGTGTGAGGATGTTCCAGAGCCTCTTTAATACGAAGTCTTCAGTCAAGTATCTGCTAGGAATGATGTAGTTTGTATAGTTTGTTTCTGACATGGAGTAGAAAGGTAAAATATATGATCTTTTGAGGTCCCTTGAAGAGGACCTTGAGATTTTACCATTATTTTATGATTAACCTTGCTCTATATAACACTGAGGTCTGTAACAAAGAGGCCAGTTGGGCTGCATTCTGGCTTGACCACACTCCTGAATGTTATGTTTAATTATTAATATCAAACAAGAAAAGCGTAGGAACTTCTGGTGCTGTGACTGATTCTACTGAAGGAGCTAGCAGAATTACAAGTAGCTATGTGTCTATGCTACCCCAGCAGAGGAGATGCAGGTGCACAGACAACTAGTCAACTAGCTCATCAGGCCACATAGACCAAACAAGGGTGATTCTGCTAGATATTGTTCAAACTTACAGGAATGACAGCAAACTAAAATATCAACTCATTTTAATAGCACAGCTCAGTGATTTGAAGAATATATCCTAACTGGTAGAGGTGGATATCTACATTTCAGTCATGTGCAATCTGCAAAGTTCACCATGAATTTATGAAAGTTCATAATTTCCAGAAACAACCAGCAAGTGTAGATGCATATGAAAAGCCATTTATGAAGATTATGCAAATCCATCAAGCAGAACCTAGAGTTTAAAAGTGGATAAGAGGATAAGTGAAGAGACATGAGCTGTATGTGACTGGAGGGAGGTGCTGAGGGTAATGCAGTCAGGTGGAGGGATTTTTTAGTCATAGATTTGACAACATTAGGCAGGACTATTAGAAGAAATAAGCTATCTTTCTATATATTATAACTGTGAGTGTGGTGTTGTTTTTAATCTGTTAACCCTGTATGAAATCAAATAACATACTTGACTGGAAAAATAGTCTTTATTTGAAGGTATTAAGAGATGGAAAATCCACTACATTTTTTGTAATTTTCTGTAAGGGCTTAACATTCTCAGGTCTGGGGAGGAAAAAAACCCAACTCAAACCAAACAAAACAATCAAAAAACACCTCCCTTCCCCCTCATCTGTATATTTCCAGTCTGAATTTTTGTGGATTTCATTTTCAGCTCTTCTTTATTTTCTCAGTAAAGAGCCCTTGAGTGACTGATTTTTTTATTTCCAAAATGTTGATAAATTATTCTGTTTCTTTCTTTGATAAGTAAACAGAGTAATTCTTACTGGCAAAGCCTAATCCTAATCTTTCTGGTGGCTCTTTTTTGTATTCTTTCCAAGTTCTTGACACCCTCTTAAAACTAGTTACCAGAAGTGGATATGATTCTGTAGTATCTTTCTCCGAGTGCTGAATAAAAAATTTAATTAACCTCTCAACTCCTACTCACTGGTCATTTATTTATTCAGCCATGAACTGCAGAGAAATGAAGTGACCTCTTGCATCATGAATCTGATTCCCTGCTATCTGAATTGCCTAATCATAAGAACTAGAACTTCTGCACTGGGTCCAGCCAAAAGTCCATGAAGACCACTACCACACCTCCGACAGTAGCTAGTCACAGAGACTTAAAGAGAAACAGAACAAGCTTACAATGATCTTTTTCAGAGCATATTTCATAGTTTTCAGTTCAAAGATGTAATAAATAAAAAGCTGCACCTTTGTGCTTAATAATTCCTGATAGATTTTTTCCTCATGTACTTCTTTAATTGGATACTTGCTAGTCATTAGACTGCGAAAAATAGTGAATAATCATTCACCGTTCATCTTCTCCATACTGTTCATGACATTTTATTTCTCTAACATACACCCCTTTAAGTTACTCTTTTCCAAGATGGATACTCTTAGTCTGTCTCACTCTATAGAATCATTGCCTAATTTTGCACATTGCTGTTATTTCTGACCTGTTTTTCTCTTCCTACACTTTTATTTTGGAAATGGGGAAAAAGAACTGCGCATAAGATTCAAGATGCAAGTTCTATTTTCAATTTGTTTGACCTGGAAAGAGAGCTCTGCAAAAGGACTCATCACCCAGACTCAGTTACCTAAATTAGGTATTTAAATTGACTGGCCAGATTTCCAGGACTGTTGGGTACTCACTGCCTTCCACTGAGGTAGTGGAAACTGTGGCTTGCTCTTCTGAATATCTGAACCCTGCTGTGGACACTGAGCACTTTGGAACTAAAGTTATAATATAAATATATCTTGGAAACAGCATGTTTGCCTGAACAGCAACAGAATGAAAAAATTCCTCTAACTCTCTCACATTTTTTAATGCTGAGGTTAAATATGCAGTCATGGGTAGGCAGAAAGAGGGTGTGTAAACTCCCTGCAACTGTATCATTTCATCATTTTTATGAGCAGTGGGGATTATTTTTTTGCAAAGAACACTATGCATTATAAAAACATGTGATTTTTTGAAACACATTTCCTGGCATCTTAGACTTCAGCAGTATTTCTTCTTGTATTTTAGAGGTTTTTTAGAGGATTTTTTTCACAAACAATTTCTTGTGGAAATTATGACTAATTATATCTAATTTAGGCTACATTTATATCACTCTATGGATAAAATGTTTATCTTTACAACAGTGGAAATGCTGAACAGCTTTGCTAATGCTGATGTATTCCCTTGTAACAGACAGGGGCATAGTTCTAGTTCTTAAACAGAAGGCTTTTTATCAGTACAACCCTTACTCTTTGACACGGATCATAACTTCACTGAAAGGCCCAAACAAAAAAAAAAAAAGTAATAAATAATGAAGCAAAATTCATGAATTTGAGTACACCTGCCTCTTGTACATAGGACTGGAAAAGTCCTATGGAAAAAATAGTAGTATTGTTCTCCTCTCTCATCAATTCATCCCCTTTCATAAGCACTGCACGTTTTTTCTCAACATAATTAAAAAAGGAGAGCTAGTGTCCTGGGAATTTGTATGCTTCATTTACCGGGTGTACCTCTCCCTCGCATTTTCTCCCAGCAAACATATATAGTAGATTATAAAACGCAGAAAAGGCAGGAAAGTCCACACAACTGCTTCTTTCTAGAAAAACATGGCGATGTGATTTTATTGCATTAAGAAATTGAGTCCTCCTTTGTCCTTCATGGGAGCCCTTCAAATATGAAATAAACATTTGGTAATTGAAGTAAATGACAGTGCTGACTCTTTTGGCCTATAATTGGTAACTAGGGACCTGCATTGCAGGGATTTCAGGTCCTGAAGCAGTAGAGGAAGGTGGAGGTTGCTCACAGTGTTCAGATTAATAAATACCAAGTCTCTTCGGTGAGCTCTACCAGAGCTTTCTTGTAGCAAGAGAACTCTTCACCCTAGGGATGAAGAATGAATGTCACTATTTCCAGGACTGCTTAGAGTAGGTTCTGTATGCCTTGGTTTCTGAAGTAGAAATCATTGTTGTACTTTAAAATCATTGAAGTACTTTAGCAGTACTTCCATGGTCAAAGGGATTTCACCAAAGTGAATCTGCCTCAGTATTTTGCTACTTAAATTATACCTCCACAAGAACTTGTTCTCAGAAGCAGAGCATTGCATAGTGTTAGCTGAAGATGTGTTTCTTATCTAATTGCAGTTTAAAGCCTACAACATAGATCAGTGAAAATAAAGTCTATATTATGTGGTGTACATCTTAAAATTGCACTTTTTTGCCACTACAATGAAATATCTGTCTGAATGAAGGCCCTACTAAATTGTACAATCATCTAACTCTGAGACCTATGCTTTGAATTTCCCTTCATAAGTAATAATGTTTGAATAAAAGAGAATTTTCCTGTCAGAACATAAGACACGGAGTCATAGGTGTTGTACAGAAAAATGAATGCTGTCTTGGGAATCAAGAGGCAAAAGTTATGGCCTCAGCCGTGCTTTTAGTTACTCACAAAACCTGGGAAAGTGATTAACCTGCCTTATTTTTTAAAAATAAGGATAATTGCTGATCTCTAGAGCTGTAAATCTGTACCCATCTTAAAGTCTGCCTTCTCACTTTCAGTGGCTGCAGATGCCCACCTGTGCTCAGACTTCACCCTGGCCTGTCATCCCTCTCCTTGAGCAGCAGCAATGCCAGAGGAGATGTTTGTGGCCTCAGACGTGACAGCCTTTTCCTGGCATCACCTCAAACATGCTGATGCCATGCCTGCCTACAAGGACAGGCTGAGAGTTGGGGCTGTTCAACCTGGAGAAGAGAAGGCTCAGGGAGATCTTATAGTGGCCTTCCAGTACCTGAAGGGGCCACAGGAAGGCTGGGGAGGGACTTTTTATAAGGGCAGGTAATGATAGAACAAGGGACCCTCTTCAAACTGGAAGAGGGTACAGTACATTTAGGTTAGATATTAGGAAGAAATTCTTTCTTATGAGGGTGGTGAGACACTGGAACAGGTTTCCCAGAGAAGTTGTGGATGCCCTCTCCCTGGAAGTGTTTAAGGCCAGGTTGGATGAGGCTTTGAGCAACCTGATCCAGTGGGGGGTTTCCCTGCTCATGGCAGAGGGGTTGGAACTAGATGATCTTTAAGGTCCCTTCCAACCCAAACCATTCTATGACTGTATGATCTTTCTCATCCTGCATGTGTTGTGGCTTTGCTTGCATCTTTGGTCAACTACTTTAAAATGTACCATTGCAAAGTACTGTAGAAGAGGTAGGTCTATGTTATCATTATAGTCAGAAAGACCTTTGATAAAGAAGATATGTGAATGCTAGTTCTCAGAGCAAGTGTCAAAGATATTTTCAGGCAAAGTCTGTGTGCAACAGCTAGCAACCAGTCCCTCTGAAGGCACTGGAACAGCTCCTGGGAGCCTCGCTGACCCGTGGTAACCAGAAGTGTGCTGGGAGCTGGCTGCAGGAAGGGAAGGGATTCCCGGGCTTTGGATCAGCCCCAGGTAAAGACATCAGTGTCTTTAATTTTGCCAAGCCTGGAGAAAAGTGAGAGCTGGCACTGAGAAGGTGTTAGGAAGAGTGAACATATCCTCAAATAGGCTGAAGAAGAGCAGTAACATAGGGTATGACTGAAACCCTCCATCTATTGTCTTTTGTTATGCTGGGGGAGAAAAGTGGGTGAAATTGTCTACCTGTGGATTTGACTTACAAAATCTCAGTTCCTTTCTCACACTAGATACTGTTCAGTGGGATAGTGTTCAGTGGGATGGGATAGAGATGAAGCAGAAAAACACAGTATCCTACTTACATGACATTAAGTAATCTGTGTTGATTGAGAAGAAATTATTGGACTCACAGTTTCAATTTACCTGAGTCCCAAGAGATCGATTTTGTGTTATATCTCACTTACTGTCCCTTTCCTAAAGGAAGATTGAAATCTCCCTGCACTATCTCAGTGAAACTGAATTGAGGAAATCTGCAGACTATTTGGAGTTAAAAGTAGACCCAAACCATTCAGCAAAATTGGAAGATAAGATGTTTTTCCTTGCTGTGCCGGTTCTGTGTAACTTGTCTCCTGATGTGAACTTCTCACTGCTATAGAAAAATCGTAATGCATTTTTTTCCCCAATATGATTTAGTTGTGCTATAGATTTTTTGAAAAAAAGAGAAAAAAAACCCCAACAAATAAAACCCCAAACTGCTCAAATAAACCCCAAACAAAACCCAAAAAAACAAACAAAACACAAAAAAACCCAGCTAACTGTTTTTTTCCAAATATTTTCTTCAGCTGTGGTTGTGACCAGAAAAGGGTATTGGCAATTGCAGCATATTTTATTAAACTACTAATTGTTCTCATATCCTGTACAAAACAGCAGTGTGCCAGAGTTTATCTTTGTTTGACAATCACTTTTTCTTTTCACAGGATGGACACTGAATATTTGGCTTATTTTTATGTCATGCCCATTTTCAGATATTTCAGATAGAGGCAGGTAGAGCAAAGGAAGAGGTGTCAGATGGAGGTGTTGGTGTTGCTACCCAGTGTCTAACACATGTTCTCCTATGTAAGGAGCTTATGGAGACCCAAATGACCTGTGAGGAGAGCAGACAGGTGGTGGAAGAGAATGAGTAAGCCATGGTGGTTAACATTTCCAGAGTGACAAGAGGTACCTGTGGAACCTGCTTTTGGGTGGGGGTTGACAGTTCACTCCTCTGCTTGCTGAGGTAGATTTTTTTTTTATTTCTTAATCAGAAGGAATTGTATTAAAAGAGGAGAAACTAATGAGGCTGGCCAGGTAGCTGCCTGTGAGAAGAGATGTTTACTTGTACAGGAATGCCTTCTTGCTCCTTCTAAATGATATTTCTGATTTTAATTTTAGGGACTTACAGGCAAACATCCTACCTTTCTGAAAGTCAAAGCAAATTTTGCCCTGGGCTTCACCAATGCTGCAAATCCACCCTGATCCTTTTGTAGGCCCTGGAAACATGCCCTTGGCACACACTTAAGCAGTTGTACTGCTGTGACCCTACAAAAACAATATAGCAGTGATCTGGCCCTCAGCAAAGGCTGATGTCTGAGCAAGCACCACACTACAGTTGTCAGGGAGTTGCTGCACCATGGAAGCTACGTCAGTGTCAGTGTAGAGGTGCAGAAGTACATTATATATAAAAGCCTCCTGTTCCTTTTGAGGCCCCCATGGTGAATTTGCCACCCTCCTCACAGCCTGGGCCAAATCCAGAGTCCTCCCCACAGCACCTGACCCCAGAGGCAGGTATTTCTCACAGCAAACAGCTCAGCAGGTCCTGGCTGTGATCAGAATGGCACGTTGTCCCCCTGAACAGAATTAGTTGTATTGTTTCATGCAACATAAACGCCACTTTTTATATTGCTTGGCAGATTCTAACTTTGCATAGTACAAATAAATCAGCAATGACCCCTTGTACGGTGTTAGTGTAATGCACTTTACATTTAATATTCCAAAATAACCCGACTAGGCTATGACCACTTGCTTTTGTCAGACCTCCTGACTCAAGAAGAAATGGACACAAGCTCACAGATTACTTACTAATGAATAATACTCCAGATGTTGTTAACCCCATCTTCTGTTGGACATCAACAGAGGCAGATGATGGGTGCAGCTATAATATATCTTTAGTCTCAAAGCTGGCTCTTGTTCAAAAAGAGAGAAAAAAAAAGCCACAAGTGATTTGTTTTACTAAAAGAGGTTCATGAAATGTTCCCTCTTCAAATTAATCCTACTGAAATCCTAAAAATTGAGGGGTGCCACAGAGTGTTAGTTTAGCAAGCCAGAAGCATTTGCTGTGAACTTCAAGTCCCCTCACCACAACTCAAGCCAAAAAACATCTCCAAGCAACAGATTTCTGTTCTTAAGAGGTTTATAACATGGGTGAAACAGTTATGTGTAACTTTTTTCTATGGGAAAAAAGAAAAAAGAAAAAAAGAAAGAAACAAAAGATTGCAGCTGCAATCAAACCAGAGACACTGAAGCAGCAAAATGGAGCAAGAACTGCAAGAGAGAAGAGTTCTGTCAGATCCTGAACATGCTGTTGGAAAATGTTAGGCGAATACAGCAACCATATTCCTCCACAGAGAAAGAAAGGATGCTGGTTAGGACCCACATCAAACAAGTGACTGCTTATATTTTAAATGGCTATTATTTATTCATTAAATAAACCAATTAAATGTCTTGTCTCACCAAATAATAAGAAACTTTTAATTTATCATAGTGTGATAGTTCAACAATATAAACCCAGGTTCAGGTAATCAGCCAACACAAACACTATCCAAGTAGGAGAAAAGGACAAAGAAATACCTCCATCTACCTGCTGTTTGGTCTCCAGATGCCTGGGAAATTTTGTAGACCTTATCAGCATTCCAGGTTATGGATTCCAAGCAAACTCAAAAATCAGATCCTTATCTCAAAAATGTCCCATCTGCAGTTCCTTTGATTTTCCCTTCTTGAAAGTCCGGGGCAAAGAGTATCAGAGACTGAAAAAAAGATGCAAGAATCTTCATGTCAACTATTAAATTGGAAAATAAAGTTATGATACTGAAGAAAAACAAAACAAAAAACCCCAACAAACTATAGTGGATATAAGGTGTATGAAAAAAATCTCAAACTTACTGGACCACCCAGCAAGTACCAAACTCAGTACTTTCCTTCAAATGCTTCCTGGCTTCATTCCTGGATAGACATGCCACAGACTGAGACTTTAACAAACCCCCTCCACCCTGCCGTCATGGTCAGCAGCTGATAACCAGCCAGACCTGATCACACTCATGTTGAAGCAGAGGCAACGGAAGGGTAATATTAAAGAGCTGCTTCACCTGGGAGACCACAGCTCTTTGAGTACACAGAACTTTTTGTTACCTCTGCAGTGCAGCCACAGGGAAGCATCTTTCATCCTACAGAGCAGGAGTTTCCAACATAAAGGAAGTCTTTAACACCAGGACACAAATGTAGATTTATTCCATCATGCCCAGAAGTAAAATTTCAGATACAACAATTCCTCTCTCTGCTTTCTCCTGTGCTCTCAGCAGCTACCAGGTGCATATCCCATGCCCAGCTGTGAGGCAGCTGTCCTTGCCCTCCACACATGAGCAAATGACATCTGAAGTTGGATTTTCTCACTGAGATCATCATCACTGCCATCCATCTGAGGAAAGCTGTACAAAACAATAGAAACAACTGAAAACCCCATTTAGAATCACCCTTTTGCCTGGATTTAGAGATCATTTGTAAACATGTTCATGCCTGTTGTTGCAATAGGTATGTTTTTCTTCCCTTCCTCACATTCTCTTTACTTTTCTATCAGCTATTGCCTGCATTAGGTGTGAAAAAGGACAAATATTTTTGAAACTTTAATTCCCCTCCCCCCTCTTTCATTGATTTGAACTCTAGGAAATAAGGTTATGCATTTTATTGAAAGAATGGGGATCAATATCATGGCTCCCTATATTATGTATATGTAATGGAGTATTGTAATACCATGTAGTACAATATATGCTATGTAAAGCATTACTACATTGTTGTTTAGATAGTATATGATAGATAAGATAACACACTGTGTGTATATATAGAACACGTATAGAATGCATATATGCACTATATGTATACATGCACATATGTATGTAGTGTTTACATATAAAATACAAGAGTGCCTATTAGTATATACAATATATAATAGAGTATGTATTATTATGTGGCATTTATGTGCCACACTATTAATGTGCATTGTATTCATGTGCAAGTTGCTCTGTGGTGAACAATTAATGAGGCCATATGGATTTATGTGCACTTTCACCACAGTAACCTGAGATTACCTATGACTTCATACTTCTACAATATATGCAGGGTTTTTTTCCATTATACCTGTTTTCCTCTGCCTCTCTATGTAATGGATTTTGGTTAGAGAAGCTGAAGTATGAGCTGTATCAGTTCCAGTGCTGACTGTCCAGTCTATGCATGTGTCCCAACTGGCCAGCTGGCAAACCAAACCAAATAGATAATTACTACTCTCACACTGCAGCTTTTTGTTTGTTCCTTAAGCTGGGCTAACCTCCATTACCAAGCTACTAACTCCACAAAGTTCGTAGAAATGTAATTTTGTTCAAATCTTCTGTCAAATTTTTTTAACCAATGAGTTAACCAATAGTTGGCAGAAGGAATGACAGACACATACACAAACAAATTGAGAGAGGGACTGAATGCATATGACACACTTAGGAAACAATAAAGGGATTAATATTCTTAGGCACTTCAGAGTGTATGTGTTTTGTATAAATTACTTGTCTTGGTCACTTCTACACTCAATGACGGCAGACATATACAGCAGGCATTTGACCCAGTTTAGGATATGTAGATGAACATTTATTGGATAAAATATTGATAGTACTGTATAGCATATGGGCAGTTATTGATTCAGAAAGGCTCTCTGTTGGTTTATCACACCCATTAGCTGAAGCAGAAGCTGTGTTCTTCGGTGACCCTAGCAACCAGCCCCTGGGAAGCAGTACACTCCCAAAGAGGAACCAAAGCCAGATCTATCTGTCATTTTGCGGTTGCACCCAGACCTGTTTCTACAGACACATCCTCTTCATAGAGGCCAAATCTTATTTAGAAAAAAAAAATAATGACAGCGTTGGACAAGTTTTTTAATCACTGGCAAACTTACCAGTCCCCGGACAGTGCGGTTTGGTATACAAAAGACCTGGAGAAGTGAGCTTTCTGCATGTAGAGAAAACTTGCAACAGGTCCAGTGCAGGCTGGATGTGTCAGGCTTACTGCACAGGCACAGATCAACCACCTGGGCAGCCCTGCTCACTGCCCATTCACTGCAGTTACATGGAGAGGGCAAGTGTACCTGGTCTGACACAGCCTGCTCACATCAGGCTTTCTATGGATGTATCACACGTTTCTCTATCTGAGAATCCCAAAGGAAATGTTATAGTTAGAAGTGTTATCAGAAAATATTAACAAGAGTATTTTTCAAACACTAATTTCAAAATGGGCAAAGTCTCCCTGGAACAAAGTAACCCAGCATAGAGATTGACACGGGTGTGGAGCATGAAAGAATTACTGAGTTTACAAATACAGAACTAAGCAAAGGCTTATAAGGAGAGTGCTGTAAACTTCTGCAAGAAAGGGTAAAGTTTACAAACACACTCAAATCACACAAGACTTACCATTTTCAATACCAAAATCAACCAGTCACATCTAGTCTCTATGAATGTAAAGAGAAGTTCGGGAAGCAATAGTTCTGATATAATTTGCTTTTACATCTCAAAATACTGCATTAATGTTCCTTAATTTGTAGTGGTGTTAAATTTGGAAATATTCTAGAGCGCTTATGAAGGTGATGCAAAATCTCCATATCCTCAATAAAGAGAAATGCAATCTATTAATTGGAAAGCAAACAAGATTCAATCCCTAAAGATAAAATTAGCCTAGCTGTAGTTTCAGGAAGCCTCCCTCTCAGATGAGGACAGACAGACTTTCCTTCAGACTATGGTTCATATTCTGTTTCTTGCTTTCAGTTGACATCTAGAGAAACCCTTTGTTGACTGGTGACCTAATGAACTATTCCCATCCCTTGGGTTTATCTCAGCCCCTAAATTCCTGGAGTTGTTCTTTAGTGCAAGCAAAAACTATAAACATGTCGGCTGTCTCCATCACTGCTAGACTTTCCACAACAGTGTACTCCTTCAACTCCTCCAAAACCTCACTTTTGTGGTGGTACCTGCAGTGCAAGGGGATTACAAAGGTCTGCAGTTATTATATTGACCACAACCATTTTTTTGTCCCTTAAAATCCTCCCAGATGTATATTGTATTAATCTGTTGCCTCTGCCTGCAAACTATGAGGTCCTTATACCAGGAACAACCCTTATTGTTCCTTAGTTGAATGTCCCATGATTAGAATAATGGTTGTATTGTGCTACAATCCTCGACTGTAGCTACAAGGATGCCTCAAAACATAGGTTTAGCTCTAGGAAGAAGTTCAGTTTGCCTAGGGACTCTCAAGAAAGATAAACAAGCTGTAGCCAAGCCTACTTCACCCAGGTAAATCCTTAAAAACAGGTTATCAGCTGCCGCCGAAAGAGGGGCAGCAGTGTGTGTGGTGGCAGCCTCTCCCAGCAGCCACGTTCTCTGCTCCCATTGACTGTGGTCTCCCCATGTACCAAAAGCAGCAAGCTCAGCTCTTGAGGAGTCTTTCCTGGTTTTTCACCACACAGATCTTTTCTTCACTTTATTTTCTCTGGCAGAAGTTTCCCTGGCCATAGCCTTGGCCTGGGCAAAGAGAAACTGTTCTTGCTGTGCTGCCTGAGGAGCCTTGAATTGGCACCACGTTTACACACAGAAACATCTATAAATAAATTACCAGTTTTGGGGTTTGCTCAGTTCCTCTTGGGTTCCATTGCTCAATTCCATTGGGAACTTCAATGTAGTTTAGTTTGTCTTAGGTGGGAGATGAATATTCAGCAAAGGTGGTGGCTAAATGCCAGTCTTTCTCAATTCCCTCCAAAGCACACATGGAATAAAATTGCAGGCATATATAATGCTGTATTTGTTAGAGGTAGAAAAATAGAAGGGTATCCATACAACCATGACTAATATTTTGGTCAAGCTGTATTCACTCTATACACAATTATTTTTCTATACATGAATCGAAACAGAGGGGTTTTTCCTTGCAATCAATAAAGGACAATGCCTTATTTATGCAGGTGCAAGGTGCTCTGTATGTGTGTACCCTGGCCTAGATGAATGCAGACTCTTGGAAGCCATTTTAAAAATACCACTGATTTGTTTTGATTTTTTTTGCCAGCAAGGACTGGTCACAGGGTCAACATATGGGACTGATTTAGGGCATTATTCAAATGAGCACCCTCTGCCACTGCTTCCTTGCTCTCTCCCAAACTACCAGCAAAATATTTCAGCCATCAAAGCACCAGTCATTTTGGTGGAAGGTACGTCCACAGTCTGAGGGTTACACCTTGATGATTTGTCCAGGCTAGCTGCTTCTCTATTCCCTGAAATCTTCCCCATGTTGTTATTTAAAAAGTATGAAAATCCATATAGCATACAAAAATGTGAGCATGCCTTTGTCTGCTTGCATTTATGTGTTTGTATTGGTGGTGGGAAGTTTAGTATTATGGATGATCTCACGCTTCAAAATTCATCTCTGCATATATGTTTTGCTAATGCTCTGGAGTGCTCAGATCAGTGTTCTGGCAAGGTCAGTGCCTGGGATTAAAATGTTCTAAATTGTTAAAATGGATGTGATTTAAAAATACCTCCTCCCTTCTAGCAGTTTGTAAAATATTCCCCAAATGCTGGAGAAAAGGCAGAAGCAGGAATGTAAATTTTCAGTGATTATATAACCTGTTGTTCACTGGAGCCACAGTAAGGCTCTTATCCCTAATACGGAGTGCTTCAGCAGAAATGCTGTCTGGAAGGAATCTGCCCTTTCTGGAGATCTTATGCTGCTTCATGCTTACAGCATAAAAAACAATTTGACAAATTGCAGATCACAAAGAAATCAGTGGAAGAGTGTAGTAAAGACTTAATTCAGGTGCTTCTCACAAAAAGCTAATGATTATATACTAACAGCATCTTTCTTGGAAAGTGATGATGAGCAGCAATGAGAAACCCACGGAGAAACTGGCGAGAAATCTGCTACTGTCCACCTGTGGGGTGAAATTTGGCCACACTTTAAAAGAAAACTAGAACAGCTGGACTTGGTTAGGGCCACAGCGGACAGGTCAGATATCTATGTGTTGAAGTTTCCTCATGTGCATGCAGACACCCATACAACCATGTACAGAAATCTGCACACTATGTGCATGCTGCATGCATACTGTGAACAACAAAAAAGTCTACTGGAAAGTTAATAATCTAGACAACTAAAGTAGCTGCGGTAGCTCAGTTTCAGATATCTCAGTTTAGAAGACATGAATCCCACTCAAAATTATTTTTTTCAATACCCTTCCCTCATTGATTGTACTGATGCTTAGCATGTATAAGCTGTGTTCTGTCCTTCCGCAGGTGATGTGTTGCTATATTTTCTATGTTCTTGAGTATAAGAACACTCTTCTTCAAATGGTAGGCTTTAGAAATATATTTGCAGAGAGGAGATGTATGGTCAGACAAAAAGTACCAGAATTTACCAGGACCAGCATCCACTGTATTGCCAAGGACAGCAGCAAACTGGGAATCTCACTGTGCCAGTCATTCCACCATTACCCAGCCTTGCATAGAAGGTAATCAGAGTCCAGTATTTTAATTCTGGGTGCTAGATGTTTGGTTTTGGGTATCAATACAGGCCTGGGCATTGGTACAGCCAATGATGCTGCTTCACAGATCAGACTCAGCTTCCCATTGGGAGTATGGCAGCAAGTGCCTGGGCAAGTACTCACATGAGGGCACGTCCAATGCCTCTTGGACATCATCTGTTTCCTATAATGTCATTCTCATCTCCTTCAGTACCTGTTCAGCTCCCCAGCATACAAAATAGAGGGTCTCTGAGAACTGCCTGGAATGAATTGCCTGATCCAGTTCACAGGCTTCTGGTCAAGCCACATACTTACAAATAGATTAATTGTTTCCACAGCTTTACAGATGCTTAAAAAGAGTTCTTCAAATCTGAGTGGAAAGTGAGAAGCTACGTATTTTGTTGCTCAGCTTCCCTCCAAAAAAAACCCCAACAAAACATTGCTGAGTTTACAAACTTTCACCATGGGATGCAACAGCTATGGACATGAACTTAATTTGTGTTCTCCCCCACAATGACTGAACACACAGGGGACAGGAAACTCAGCACTGATTTATATGAAAACTTAGAGCATATAAAATAAACCAATAAAACACTCCTTCCTTAAATCAGATAATGTGAGGCTCTCCCAAAAGTGCAAGAGAATAATCAACTTCTTAATAACTTTATTTGAGCCGTGGGACAAAGAGATAAGTAATTATTATCTACCTGCTTTCATTTATATGGTACCCAAGAGTGTGCTTCATCCTACCCCTAAAAATCACTGGGAATACTGTTACACAGCTTTTTCTCATATAGGGCTTTGCTCATTAGTCCTTTCTCCTTTTTTTTTTTTCTCTCCTTCCACCATCCACTGGAACCAATACATCTCTCCTACTCTGTCTCACTTTCTGTTTGAAGCTTTGCCACTACCTGATTGTATTCAGGATAGTTTGCAGGGATACTGGACAGATATATGGAGGAAAAGAAGGTGGAAAGACATGGTGGCAACTCAGGAAGGCAAGGTCTGGGAGCTTCCCTGCCACTTCCTGAATGAGATAGCAGCAAAGAAGCCTTTGCTCACAGAGAGATGTGTCCAAGACTTCTTGGATATCATCTGTTTCCAGTAATGCCCTGCCAGGTGATTTCTCACAGGAGGTTTCATTTCCTGCTTGCAGAGGTGCGTGAAGAGGGAGATTTTCTTCAAGCTAAGACAATGGTCCCAATGAAACCTGTCTTGGAAAACAGTATAATAATTTCATGAAAGAAAAAAAGTTGGTGAGCATCTTGAAGAAGGTTTTCTTTCACAGTACTTGATATTTGTGCATGAATAGGTTGCTAAAGGTTAACTACACTCCAGGACTGGTCTTTCTTCAACAGCCGTCTATGTTTCTGCCATCATTAACTAGGATGTCAGGAGTCTAGGAGAACAGTTGAAATTTCCAGACACTTCTCCTTACAAAAATAACTCATGCAGACCAAAGGTGTCCAGTAACTGAGACTTCTATTAAGATTAAAAAACAAATAAGGCATTCCCACTGAACAGTGGTATCAAACAGGTGAGGTGGCAAGGCTTGTATGTTCATCTATGTCTGTACTGGGGGACCTGAGAATGCTTCCCAGTTCCAAATTAGAAGCATCTCCATGGGACCATTAATGTATCTTTCCTCTCCTCCCTCTCCTGTGAAACTGGCAACCAGACTGCCACAAAGCCCCACTCTCTAAATGAGGCCATTGAGTACTGGTCAGGGAATTAAATGATGGTGATTGTGTGGGATGTGGGGCACACACCCTCATCTTCTAGGAACACAGCTGTAATTATAGAACTAGATTTTTTTTTGTCTTATTTACACGGGTATTTAATTAAGAATAATTAATTTAGCACTAAGAGAATAGCTCCAAACTAAAAAGTGTAACTCAGAGAAGAATTTAGGATCAGGATTTAATATATGGAAACAGTAAATCTGTTACTATATTTATGAATGTAATTCTCTGAGATCACATTTATTCCTGTATAATTCTATTCAAATCAATAGAATTACACTAGGGATTAATTCACTCCTTAAATTTAACCACATGGAATATGTGGTTAATTATAATTATAATGTCCTATGACTATAATATTTTCATTTTCCAGGGGGAGAAATTTGCCAATGTGTAATACGGTCCCACATATCTGATTGCACATTACCTCCAAATCTGTGAGAGCCTGCAAGAATGGTAAAGCTAAAAAAGTCATGCTGTTTAGAGCCAGGTGCATCATTGGCTGAACATGTAGGCTGCCTTCAAAATGGATGCATAAAAACGATGTCGAAATGGTACGACATATGTTGATTATGAAATCTCAAAACTTTGCTGTTGTTTCAGCAAAATTCTTTGTGTGAAAAGGGGGCCCAGTCCTAAGAGGGCCACAGCAGCTGCAATTCCTGCTGACCTCACTAGGAGTTGGAAGTGCAGCACTGGAAGCTAAAGGATTTGCTCTGATCACATTGGTCTGGTACGTGCTTGGAGAAGTTTTTTTAGAACCAGTAGAATCATGGACATATGAAACTGACACAAGCTTGGTTCTAACACGGGTCTTTAAGATTGCATGCTGCTTTCATTTTCTGAATTTATGGTCTCTGTATTCCCGAGGATGACCAGTAATTCTCTGAAAGATAAAAATAGAAAATACTGAGCTCCTGAGGAAAGGATAGTCCTGTATTTCCTTATTTTCATCAGTCAGAACTTCACAAGTATTTTTAATGAAATATAACAGGATGCACAAATATTTTAAAGAAGTAGAAAAAAATTCCAGTCCCTCAAATATTCTTACAGTATTTTAGTTTGTTTTTTTCACAACATGTCTTATAATATTTCAGTTCAGATTTCAACAACAACAAGAAGTTCATAATTTCTTACTTCAAAATACACTTTTGGAAACTGAAGCTTTTCAGGTTTTTCAGTCAGAAGTTTTGTTTTCCAGATTTTGGTATCCTACTCTTCCCCAATGCTAACTTTAAAAAATTTGGGGTATTGAAGCCATTTTTTTTTCAATTGTTTGAGGAGAATATAAGGCAGTACAAAGAAAATAAACAAACATAAAAGATTCTCATGAATTTGCTTTCTCTCTCAAAAAGAACTTTTTTTGTTTTAAGAATTTTAATTTTAAAATCAGTTTTTCAAGAAGTCAGTGGAACTATCCAGGGAATAAACAGTGTTGTTAAGCAGGGATTCTGTTGAAACAGGTGATTTTAACCTAGAGTTCAAATAATCATTGGGTTTTTTAATGCCCTTTATGCAGTGCTAAAAATCTTGTCTCCTGAATTTTTGTACTGGTTCTTGCAATCTGCTAGAACATCTTTTCTTTCTTTTTTATATACTGTTTATACACTACATCTTTACCTCACAGATTTCTTCGCTAGCCAGATGCCACCACAAGTTTAAGAAAGGTTTGATTTTGTGGTACAAATAGCTCTTGGAGCATGTAGAACTAAATGTCATCACATTGCAGCATTTTAGCACAGGGCGATGATATTCTGTTTTGACACAGTGTCATCACGCTGCATCCCAGTAGAAAGATGTTTTGACACAAAGTGCTGACAAAACATCAAAACGTTAACAATTGTTCTTTAATATTCATGTGTTCTTTGATGCCTGGAGCATACTGATAATAGCAAGACAGAGGACCAGTAAAGATTACTGTTAAATATATTTATTTATTTTTTTATACAAACAAATTCCTACTGAATATTTCTACCCAAGTGAAAGTGAACACATGTCCTCCATAAGGACTACCAAACAGGATGCTACCAACCTAGCATCTTAATCTGCAGAAAAGGGACAAAAATTCAAACTCACAAAGAAACCTTCCTTTTAACTTATTTTTTTCTGTTTTTACAATGCACGAAATGAAATGAACTAATGGTCAGAAATAGCAGCTTGGAAGAAGCATGATCTTAATATGAGCGACTGGAAATGACATTTGGTAGAAACTATTATAAGTGCCTAAACATGAAAAAAGCAAGGATGTATAAGAAGAAGACTGAAAGATGACTGAGAAACATTTTGAGATTTTTGGGTGTGAGGCACAGTGAGGGGAAGAAAGATTTCAAGCTGAACAGTCAGCGAGGAGACAGCCTGCTTGGGGTCCCAGTTAGCCAGTCTGCCTGAAAACCCACAACTCGGCATCCCAGACGGGCAAACAGCCCAGCAAGCAAGAAAACTGCAAGGGGTTTTCACCCTAGAGCTGGAAGCAACAACTCTGTCAATTAGCTCACCTAAGGAAAAAGCCCTCACATAAGTTTCTCAATATGCTTCACAGAAGATATTCAGGCAGTGAGTTTTACTGAACTCTCTTTTTTTCTGAACCTGAACCTGGGTTTAACCTGAATAACAGACTTGTGCAGTACACCAGGTGACAGTTGGGGCAGGGAAGCCACAGATTGAGGCTGTCTACCAGCCAGGCTGAGAGGAGCAGCAGCATGACACTGGGTCAAAGATATGATTTGTAAAGTCAGATGTTCTTCCTAATGTTCAGCCTCTTCCAACACAATACCGCAAAGCTGCATCGTAGCCACATTATTCATATATTTTCATTATGTTAATTTTATTTTCATCACTCAGCTAAAGTGCATTTTTTTTTTTATCCACTGCAAAATATTTATTTTAAGGCAATGCTAATAAACCAGTAAAATAATTATTTTTTTCCAGATAGAATGATTAGAACATGGTGTGACACTTATCTGCCATTTTTATGATGAACCATCTGAATCTATTGACAGCTTTGACAAGTTAAGACCTGTATTTGTTTTCCAGTATTCAGCTACCCTTCTCTTTATGACTTTATATTTGAGATTACAGTGTTTGCCTGAAAGAATGTGACGTATTGAGAAATAGCAAATAATTCTGGAGAAATTTTCAAGCCACAGGTACGCCTAAGTACTACAGATTAGCATAAATGTAAAATTATCCCTTGTCATCTGCAAGTACGTAATACTAGGCATCCAAATCCATTCTGTTTTGTGAATATAACTATTGATTTATTTGAATCTAACAAATGATTAAAAGTTACTTACTTGCATAAATGTGTGTGCAGAATCAGATCCTTAATAAAACCTGTGTCTGGACATGTTGCCCTTTCCACATGAATTTTCACTGGCTGCAACAGTATAGGCTTGCTATAATTATAGCATTGAATTACTTGCCCTAATGTTTATGAAACTTATATTTCATCTCTTTCTTTAAAAGGTGAGAGCCAAGGAGAGGCTCACAAGTTCTCATGGTCTCAAAAAAAACAATATTTTATTCTAAAAGATTATCATTAATGTAAAGATTTGGTCCTGAGCCCATTTCTCCAAGGATTAGTGGCTCCAAAGTTTCTGGCACATGTTTAAGTTACATTTGAATATAATGAATGACTGTCATGAAGAATGGCCATAACCAGCAGCCTGTGTTGAACGTGTTCTGCACTGTTATGGGCTAAATCCTGTAATAGTTCAGCACCTTCATTTCTTATTGACTTCATTAGGAGCCAAGGTGCTTGGAACAAAACCTGACTGAATGGTGACAATTCCATTTTATGCAACTTTCAAGGTTTAACATTTGTTTCGGTTTCATGTTGAACTGTTTATTATTGTACTGAAACCTGAACTGTTCATCTGGGATCCTGAGCAGCATTTCTTGATTTACTTCCACCTTGAATCTGGTAAAAAACCTGCAATTAGCTTTCCCAAAATAATGCAGCAGAATACAAGATGGTCTCTTATTTTTTTTTTCTTTTTCTTGGAAAAAAAATTAAAATCTCCAAACCTCTTGCAGCTTAAAACTTAAAATGAGAAAAATGAACATGAAAACTTTTGCCCAAGTAACTTGTAGGTGCAAACCTCAGCACTTCCTTGGCTCTGGGTCCCTGGGTGCTGAACAGTCTTTTCATCACTGCTGCCCAACACAAAGGCCCTTGGGCAATGCACACCTTCACCCGCACAACCAAGGAGCTGACTGGCATGTGTGTGCACCAGTCTGGGGTTTCCACTCCAGGCAGTGTGAGCAGTAGCATGCACCATCACCTCGCCCACCTAGGTACTCCAGTTTGCTCCACTGTGACAGCATACATGCACATTTAATACAATGTCAGGTTGTTTCCAGAGGAAAACTGTAGTTAACAGCTGATCAGGCTTTTACAAAAATGTATGTAAGTGGTAAACACTTGCTTTAGGGTTAGATTCCTTAGCAGACAGATATAATTACAGTGCACTATTAATTTACAGAGCCACGTAGGAAAGTTGCAGGCTCTCTCTCCATCTTCCTGATGCAGCCAAGCATCCAGGACTGCCTGTGCGTGCTGTATAGAGTTATCTGCATGTGCCCAGCAAGTCTGACACGCATATCACACATGTGCTGGCCATCTGTAGGGTGCATGTGCAGGAGGTTCAGTGAGCTGCTGCACTTCAGCCTGTGATTTCCTGGACAAAGGAATAGGAGCTGTATCCACAGGCACTCACAACACAGTGATGGTGTGTGACCACACACTTGGCCAGTGTGCCGAGGGCTGAGTCCAGCCCCCAGAGTGAGTCTGACTTCAGCTGCGGGTCTGCCTGTTCATTGTAGGTTTTTCTCCTTTCATTTCTAGCCATTCTGTCAGTGCCTGCATTGATCTCCATTTGACTTACCTTTCAGAGCGCAGACAAACTGGGGAAGTGATTGCCCTCTGCAACTGCAACCATGTGAAAGGTCTCTGAGTAAATCCTCTCACTTACTCAATTATCCCTTCACTGAAGTGATTTGCACAGCCGTGGGTGGGGAGACCTGAACTCCCAGTGCACCACACTCATTTATCAGGTGAAATGAGGCAAAGAAAGAAAGGTCAGTGAGTGTCCATGCTGCTTACAAGCTGCAGAGCCCTCAAGCCTGTCATTGCCCAGGTTACTTAAAAACTCATTCCCTTCTCAGCATACTATTGCCTTTATCAGCAGCTGCTCTCCACTCACAGGCAAGAGGAAGCTTGTTAGCCTTTGTTGCCATGCTCAGAATTGCAATGGCACTACAGACAAAAGCAGTACCAGAGAAGGTAGTACCCATGCTAGTGAAACAGACTTTCTTAAGTTTTGGAGCATTGGCTGAGAAGCTCCTCAACCCCCTGATATGTTTTGATGGAAATCAGTATTTACAAGAAGACAAATCAGAACAGGCAGACGGAAAATGATTGCTTAAAGATTGTTTGGCTTTTTGGTCCTTTAACAAGTAATGGCAATAGAACTACAGTGTACTTTAGAAAAGTAAGAATCTTTGAGATAAATATTTCATTCCTGGAAGTTTTGTGAAGATAGATGCCCCTACAGAAACAAGAAATCCTATGTGTCCCAGATAAATCTGACCCATATCTGTAGGACAGCAAACTTCATTACTTTTAAATGTCATACTGATGACTTGTCATTCCTACAGTCAGTTTTAATAAACAAAGTGGGTCTACCTCAATTTCAACAGGCAACATTGTGTAGCCTCTGAAACCAGTAAGTTAATGAGTACAAGTGTTCCACAGGAAAATCTGAAGAATTTTTTACTTTCTTTGAGCAATTCTAATTAGCCCTAGCATTAACATGATTTGCTCAGACGCATTTTCAGGCCTATAGGAGATACTCACATCACCCTGTCTAACAGAGAAGTTGGTTCTGGGATCATGGGCTGTCACTGTTTTCCTTCATGATCAAAGCAGAGTTCTGTTCGTAGGACTTTGGAGGAAAATGTATCATGCTATCTATGTTAAATCAGTTATAATGAGATACAGATATGTGGGCATACATGCAAACACACACACACACTTTCACAGCAGTTTCAAATGGCAGCATCCTCCCAGCTGCTCCTGCTTCTAGTTTACACTAGGATTTTACAGACAGTCCATCCAGGAGACCTAGAACCATACCAATGGCTTACTGGTGCACACGTGAAGACTGTACTCTTGAGGTTGTGGTTTCATGCTTGTTGTCTGCATAGTCACCAGTTCTGATTATAAGGGTGCTTTTTGTCAGAAAATAGTGCATTTTGCCTTCTACACCAGGGTAAATCAGGGGAGAGCTTTAGTGTTGCCAATAAGTTATTGCTGAGTTTGGGATCTACTGGTGACCTGTAATGCTGTGTTACAAGTCAATAGGAGATTGTCTTGCTCTGTGCCACTAACATGGGTGGCGGAAAACACGGGTATTCTGAGGAAAAAGAATTCTGCCAGGTTGTAAGCCACTTTGAGTGGATCCTGCTGCTGGGAAGGCCAGGTCAGCTTTGAGAACTGATGTCTAAAACTTCACCACAGAGCTATGGCACAGCTGTTAACGATTGAGAAAGCCAGGGCTTATACAGGCTGTGTGGTCTCTTCAGCCCTCACAGTGCCCACTTATCGTCAAAGACTTATGAAAGACCAGTGAGGGACTAATGATGAGGACAATACATGTGCCTTCAGTGAGTCTGAGAAGCCTAGATGCCTCTCCTGGAGGTAACCTTGACAAACTTGACGTTTACTTGACAGACTACTGATATTTGGCTATTGAATGATAATTCTCGAATCATCCATCCCAGTATTTGTGTCTAGATTCGGTAGTAAAGACTGTCATGCAGAGATATTTTATCAGCTTTCAGGAATACAAAAACCTGATTATAATCATGTAGACCAAGTTTAGTTATTCCTCTTTTCCTGTACTTTAAAGGGACACCGGTAAATCTGCTTGTCCTAACATTAAACCTACTAGATTTCTTTTGATTTAAACACAAATGCTATTTTCTGCTTCTTATCCATTCTTACAAACAGGCGGGATGTTCTGGCCTTGACTCTACTGCTCTTGTTCACATCTACATCTGCAAGGCAGGCAAGGTATGAGAGTTACTGAATATGTATATGCTTTTTTCACAGAAAATCTTGAGCCAGTGGTGAGCACGTTCCCCAGCCAAGAAGATGAGTGAAGTATGAGGGATGAGGGGAACTGCATTGCTACAGTGTGAAGATGGGAAATGTGTCTCCACAGTAGCTGTTTCAGAAGTGACATAGCCTTTTTCTTTTTTTTTTTTTACATAAAATGGACATTTACTTAATAGAAATTTGGGGGCGTCATCCACACAACTGGGTTCCTTTAACAGGATGCTTTGTATTTTACTACCTTTCATTTTCTTGTCTCCAAACTAGACTTTTCAGTACAGAGCTGGCATGAAAGCAGTAACTATACTGACGTGGGCTCTTTCATGAAGAGCTGACCAAGCAACTGTCATTGTGGAAGACAATCCTAAGAACAGTTTTTGAAAAGACTCTTGGAGCCAATTCCACACCACTTCTCATGGGACAGTGAAAACATTGCTGATCATCCTCCATTTCTCCAATTTCTTGTGTGCATGAAGTGTGTGAAGCCCATAGTTTAAAGCTCATGTTATTTGTATAGCATTCCTGGGGCCAGATTATGACTCTGTGCCACCGTTTGCATTATGGGTTGGCAAAGAAAAGGTCTGACCTCTACTGATAGTCCCCGGAGCCATGGTGAGTTCAGCTGCACATCTCCTCTGCAGTTCATCTCTCTGCTGGCTGGTGAGGAAAGGGGCAGCATCACAAGACTTGAAGTTTTCACTTTGAATGCAGTTGCTTGTCACAAGCAGCATTAGATGAGAGAAAGTAAAATGTGAGCTGTGGGATAGTTCACTTCAGGATAACACCCTAAGGCAGCTGAAATTGATGGGAATCTTACTTCTACTGGGTGAGCTCTTTCAGATCAGCTTTGCTCCTTTTGGAATCGTTCCGTGTAACCGCAGTGTAAGGAACAGGATAAGAAAGCAGGGGAAATGCATTCAGTGCCTTGCCCCATGACCCTGAGTCCATCAACATTTATCTGTGTCCCATCTTCTCTTCTCTTCTCTTCTCTTCTCTTCTCTTCTCTTCTCTTCTCTTCTCTTCTCTTCTCTTCTCTTCTCTTCTCTTCTCTTCTCTTCTCTTCTCTTCTCTTCTCTTCTCTTCTCTTCTCTTCTCTTCTCTTCTCTTCTCTTCTCTTCTCTTCTCTTCTCTTCTCTTTCTCCTCTTTTCTCTTCTCTTTCTCCTCTTTTCTCTTTTTTCTCTTAGAGAAGAGAAGAGAAATAAGTACCTCACAGCTGGGATTAGCTCCTACCATGTATACACTTAGTACACAATGAGGCCCTGATCTCAGAAACTGTCTAATGACACAGGTAAGATAATCCAGAGCAAAAGTTTCAGTTTCCTTCTGGAACTGCATATTTTGGTGATGATGAAAATATGCCAAAGGCTAAGGTTGCACACAGAGTCTCACAGAAACCAAAGCAAATATTCAAAGACCAAACATATAACTTCCTTTCTCTTTCTGCAGAGCTGTTAGATTCTCTTCTCCTTGTACACAGAGAGTGTTTAGAGGGGTTTCATTGCAGCTGAGCTTTCTTCTCATTTACTGTTGACTGGATCTACTTTTCTCTTTGTTAAAGTACAATTCCAAAGACTGGTAGTAGGAATGAAACAAGGCTGCAAACTAAAAAGAAAAACAGTTATCTGCTACATTTTCTGAGCTGGCAGGCTCTGATAAAAACATGTATTTTTTATGCATGAGGCAAACACAAGATCTTGCTTTAAGAAGGGCCAGGGTTTTGATAGAAATCTAAGAGTCCTGGAGCACTCACCCTGTCGAGTGCTAAACATCTTTGATGAATATGGAGTGCAATGTGGTACACAGATGACAGAGCAGACACTTAGAAAGTACAAAACAAAACAAAAAATCCTAACCCTTGGACAGTGAGATTAAGCAGATAGGATGATACTACACAGAACTCTGAAGACACTACATGTGTGGACATGCACTAAATCACAGCCTTTATATAAAGTCATGCAGGCTGCCATTTCATATCTATCATCAACTCCAGTTAACATGATGGACTGACCGGTGAGGGGGTGCAGTGCCATGCTAACAGATGGGTATGAATGTAAACAGGCAAGAGACTGTGCAGGAGCTTCAGGATGGGCCCACTCAGGTCATATGTGAGACAGGAACAGGGAAATTTTCATGTTGTTTCTATGGTTTCTATCTCTTGGCATCAGCACATGATTTGCATGCCTCTCTGGGGCTGGATTGCTACTGAAGAGTTATAGAACAACTCTTGTGCATGCATAAGCTGAGGTCTTTAAAATGCAACTACTGCCAGAGCTTCAAGAAAGTAAGTGGAATGAATGGAGATACAAAAACGTGCCCAAAACCTCTTCTTGCTTCATCAACGCAACCTCCCCTTCCGCAGTCAGCAGAGATCTGTGTACCTTCAGTCACCTCAGTCCTATATGCACTGAATAGGTATGGGGGATGCTTCTTCCTCAGAGAAATCACCTTGCTTGCAAACCCCACTGATGAAGAGCCTTCAGTGTGGTTAAAAGGTGACCAAGCAATTTTCTTTTAGTCGGTGGAGGTTATTTTAGTAGCTTTGGCATCTCAATTCAAAAGCAACTTACTTGAGCAGCAATCTATTTATTTAATCATTTGCCACGCAGTATGCATAGCTGTCAGATGACAAAAATTTGCCTTACTCTGTCAGCCAAAACTGATTTTTTGCAAATAACTATTTTTTATCTTGCTTCATCTTTGAGGAATTAAGTCCCCCTTTATATAAGATCTTTTTCTCTCTCAATGTTCCTCAGATGAAATATGCTGCAGCTTTACAGTTGAATTTGTGGTTGTCTATCATTTATATTATTTTTGTTTCAAGGCACCAGGTCAAACTCTGTCCTCACTTACTCTCGTGCAACCACAGAGACTTCAGTGTGGCTGCAATCGAGGATGGAATCTGACCCACTGTGTTTGTTTTTAATCGGAATATGCATGACTTAATGTTGCCTTCTCCTTTATTTTAATCTCCCAGGGTAGTTTGAAAAATCAGATGTTGAATCTCAAGAGATTTCCCCACAGTGAAACATTCTAAATATGTCAGGAAAAATGTTTTGCCAATTGCAGCTTGTTGATTCACCCCAGCCAGCTGGCTGGGCAGGCTCAACCACTACACGCTGCCATACAACCTGGGAGGTCGGAACTGGGCGCATGCAGGCAGGATGGTAGGGCCATGTGCTGGAGTAGGTTGGATGGATTCCACGTATTGTAGTAATGTGTTTGGTCTTCTGAGAGAAGAGGAGGTTGCACACCAGCTGTCCTTTAACTTCCTTTAACTGACTGAAGTAGAGAGAAGTTGGAGTTAAGGTTTATCGCCATGTTTTCATCCTCCTAGACTAGATTCTGCTCTGCCCTTTGTATCAAAGGTATCAGAACTGTGGTGCGCCTCTGAAGATGGAGAAGCTGTAGTCTCTGCCTTGCCAACCTCCAGATGTACGAATAATCACTGAAGGGTTCTACACAGATAAAAAGCATCCTCCATCAAAATGAACACCTCAGAAATTGCCTTTCATGAAGACCTGATCTATTTTTTTGCATTCTTGAAAAATAAAAAGGAAGGTTGACCTTTTACATAGCTAATCATTAACATTAAGGAAATTGTCCTTTTTCTTTCCTTTACAAAACTGATCCAGATCCTGAAAATAATTTGGAAAGTTGCAATTTATCTCTGATGCATCAAGAGATTTCTCAAAAAAAGTGGATTTTCGTTTAGTAGATTACGCATATTGAAATAGCAAAGGAATGTTAAGAACATCCCCTTGGTTGAGGACAGCTTAGATAGATAGGCAGAGATTTTGAGAAAATGTTAGTTTTATGTGACTGTGTGGAAGGGGAGCATAATGCTGCTGGTGCCATGGGAGGGCACTGAGGTGTAAAACAAATCAGAAGGAAAGTGTGTGTCAAACCAACAAAGCCAATCATCTTCTGGAGGTGCAAGTTCAGAAGCTCTCTATCTTAATGAGATTTTTAATATTAGTGAGTATTTTATGAAAGTAAGGTGTAACAGTTTCACTGAGGCTTATATTTTCATTGCACTTCAAGTGCTTAGATTTTCATATTGCCCTTGCCTTGGATCATAGCCCTAAAGACCAAATCAATACTATAGGTGCCTTAGTGCAAAATGAGAAGGGAAAACAACCAAAGCAAAGGAGCAGACACAGAAAGCAATACACAAAGAGACAAACGACACAAAGCAGAACCAGACTTAGACACCAGAGGTCAATCTGCAAAATATTGTGAGGGATGAACATGTAAAAAAGAAAATTCTTCCAAGGAAAGTAGTCACAAAATGGTTTCTGAGAAAGCTGCAGGGCTCCCTCATATGGGCTCCTCATGCAATATGTACCCCTTGCTCTCCCGCATTTGGCTTTGGCACACACATCACAGACAATAAGAAAGCAGTTGTGAACCACTTTTTATTGTTGGGGTATGTTTATCTATAGAAATTTTAATTCAACTCTAATTTTAATGAAGGCTTTTTGTAGAAATTGAGGGCAATTCTAAAGTAAAAATAACTAAAAATAGCCAAAAAAGAAGAGCACAACTTTGTTTTGACCTTACTTTGCTGACTGAAGTAGAGAGAAGTTGGAGTTAAAACTTAACAAGAGATGTACCAAAATGTGTCACAGTATTAGAATCTACAAAATCAACACATGGTCAGAATAACAGAAAAAGAGACATACACTGAACTGTGGATGTGCAGTCAGAAGTAAAACATTTCTTATTGCTAACCTATCCCATTTGCCATAATGTTCTATACCCAGGAAAAGAAACTTCAGTCCATATAACCAATATTTTTATGTTTCCTCCTAAAATGCAAACCCTGCCTTGTAGATCATTAATGGAAAAAAGTTTTAGCAGCACCTGTTCTAGGCCATTGGAATAAATGTCATATTTTGCATATGCTTCTAAAATTACAGTGCAAAATTAGCCCAATTAATTTCAGTGGCTCAAAAGCTGCAACACCTACCTTCTCACTGGATAACTGCTGCAGATTTTCAGTTGTCCAGGTGGTCCCTGCTGACTTATGCTCAGAGTTGTCACTGTCAATGTGAACAGTGTCAAAGACCTGGGAAGAAGAAATGCTTCATCTTCTCATAGGAAACCATAGTGAGCAAACTGGATGCTTAGGTTAAGCATATTGATAAGTGTGGTGTGATATTCAAAAGTAAGCACTCTTCATAAGGATCCTTATTTCTACAAGTAAAGGAGTTGTATGCCTCATCCTTAGTGTAAATGAGACGCCTCTTCCACCTCTTTCCTTTCACATCTGTACGATGATTTTTATATGGCTCTAGATATTTCCAGTTTCTCCTAATCTAACCTAAGCTTGCTATGTCTTAGTCCATATTTTCAGTATGAAACTTCTGTGAGTCTCATCCAAGACTTGCCTCTCAAAGTCCATGTCAAAGCTAAACATGGACTGTCAGAAAGACTCTGAAAGCTGAGCTGCCTCTGAGTGCCCAGGTCTTGGAGCACATCCCAAAGGCAGACCCTGCCCCTGGTCACTTCTTGCTGGCTGGCCTTTATTCAGGAAAGCTTCAGACCTCATGACTGAAACAAAACATCCTCAAGGAACTTATGAATAAGTCCATTTGCTTCCTGCTTCAAACACTTCTAAAACATTAACCTGAAGCGTAAACGTTTCTGCCTTTCATTTCCTTGGGGATGACAGCAGAGAGAGACTGAGACTGATTGCAAAAGCTGTAGTGCTTGTCTGAAGTTTTTAGCCTGACTCTGGTCAGGCCCCAGGTGACCAGCTAATGAAAATAATTCAAACTTTACCAAAACAAGAGCCATTTATAATGTGGAAATTCTAGACAGACAGCTCCACAAAACCCTGGGAACAAACATGGAGATAAATCTTTGCAAGAAAAAACACCCCCACCTCACTACTCATGAGGTCAATTCTAAATAGCATTGTGGGGCACAGCCCTCACATGTGGCAGAAAATAAGTTAATATTAGCTGGTTTTTAAATACATCCATACCTGTGCATTTTCCCTCTGGAGTCACGAGGTATAAGGAAACATTTGGCTTCAGAAACACTAGAAAGGCTTTTGAAACCCATGCCTTTTAAATAGATGGTCTTTGCGATTATTCTTAAGAACTATTTCTATAACTGCAAACGAAAGTGGAAGAAATGAACCATGGAAAATGGGTATAAAAGCCCTGATTTCAAATAAACACAACACAGCCATGAAACAAGACACAGAAAAACATGAGGAACATGCATGAAGGAGGAAATCAGCTGAGGCTCTCCAGTAACAAAACTGGAAGCTTTCAGATGTCAAAAACCTCCCAGAAACAGGAAAAGTAGGATGGGTTGCATGCCATGGGACATAGACTGTGCAAGATTGGAGCAATGCGGCACCAATGAAGCACAGCTGGAGTCAATCATTGACAGGGAACCACAGCATCCCAGGGAAATCTTGTGTTGGGTTTCCTGAGCTTAGTGACCCATCCTCCTGTGCCAGGAGGAGTTGCCCAGTGGCAGAGATGGACCATCGGATAGGCTTGGGGTTGGCAGGGACTCCCCTGCCAAAAAGCATGCAGTTATGAGCAAAGTGCACATTAACTTTCGCAGGCTCAGGACCACCCTCAGCACATGCCTGAAGACCAAGCAATGGGAAACAATTTGTAATCAGTCACCAAACTGTTCTGTGAGACCATTCCAGACACTACACAAAATTTCAAGACTCTTTTTTCCAGTTAAGTCTATTTAAAAGCCTTATCTAAGGCCTTAACTTTTGTAATTTAGACATTTTAACTACGTTAGAATTAACTGCTTTTAACGTGAGTTTTGTAAATAAAAGGTCTTAGAGGTACGCACTGTGGAGCTAATAATACTTCCTTTATATTAATTTCATATATATAAAAAAACTATATAAAACATTTCTATGTATATATATTTTTTTCTTCTTGTCATTTATTATTTTCATATTATATTTATTTTTTACTAGCTATCTTCTGAGTATTTTCCAAGAAGTCTGCAGAGACACAAATTTCATTTCCACTTCCTGTGGAAAAAACAATATTTGGAAAATTGGCTTTTTAGTATTACTGCCTTCTGAGGCATCTTAGATGTGTCCTAATACAAAAGGTATTACAAAAGTTATTAAATGAGTCACATTGAATCATATCCTCATTCCACATAGTAAACGAAATAATTTTATCTCAGTGTTTAGTCCCAATGAAAAATAGTATTTCCCACACTCGCTTCTTTATAGGGTTAGAGTAGAGCAAAAGTCCTCTCTTACTATATATCTGTTATCTGGCTGAACAACATGTGCACAGGACATAGAGAGGAGCATTTTAAAAGGTATTTATTTTTTCCAAAATAACTGAAAGAGAAGAATATTATATGGACTCTCAAAATATCTCCATATTAAAGAAAACCATCAGGATATGGTTACTTTCAAGTTCTGACTGCAAGAAGAAAATTATTATAGGAAGTGATGGAGAATTCTCGGTGTGGTTAAAATTCCTAAATGCTGACTGCTACATCATGTCATGTGGTGATGTATAAAAGTAGCACAGTGCATTACTGCCTACGCCATCACTTGAAAATGATTTTCAAAACATCTGTGAAATCACTGATGGAAGTCAGATCTATGCTTTGCTTGCAGGTGTCCAACATTATTTTGATGGGACTCATTTCAGTTCATTATTGAAACCATCATGAATTAGCAAAATGAAATTAAAATAGAAGCAAAACCCCTGAGAGTGCCTAACAAATCTTCCTTCTAGGTTTCCTGAACACAGCTCTCAAGAAGACATCACAGGCATAGGAACTCACGAAAAACACTCAAAAATGTTGGTGTCTCTGCTCAAAGGAAGAAATGTGTTAAACTAAAAAAAAAAATGTTAAACTGTCCAAAAGAGTTTAGAGGAAATTTGTCAGTCTACCACTTTTCAATACAAGAGATCTCATTTCTGAATTGCAAGATAACACATTATAGTTTTGTTCTTTACTTAGTACCAACTGTTTTGTGCCATATAATTTTTATTATGAAAACTCATATGAATTATAAAAAATGAAAAAATTATCCATGAACATCTGTAGTTGAATATGTACTACTAGTCTCCAGATTGGAAAATGATGGGAGAATCAGCATTGTGAATTGCAACATACATTACCAGTGCCCACTAACAGACCTTACAGGTTTCAGATGTAAGCTCCCACAGCCCCAACTTTTTACCCCCAAAGCTGGCATCATTGCCAAGACTTTCCTGCAGGCAAAGATGTTGGTGCTGCAGTGGTGATGGGTGGGTTACAGCCTTCCCTTTCCCTCCAGGAAACACAGAGGTTCGAGAGGCTGATGTCCGCCAGCTCAGGACACGTCTGGAAGGCTGGTGAGAGCTGTTGCTGCTCCAAGGGAAGCCCCTGCCCCGTGTGACCACATACCCCCCAGCATGGCTACAGCTGCCACCCATGGCTAAGTGGATGGCCACACAGCTTCCCTGAAGAAATGTGTAAGTAATCTTCAAGGTCTGAGTGGGGCAAAGTGTAGGGAAACACCCTTTTACTGCTAGTCTACAAGCACTTACCCACAAGTCTTATCAAAGCTCATTTCCAGGGAAGCTTGGGAGAGGTGAGTAGCTTCAGCCCTCCCTAACCCATCCCTGACAGTCACTCCAGATGCCTCCAGGGTACCCCATTACAAGCTTATCAGGTCTTGGATTGTCAGCTTTGCAATGATGGGCTGAAGTTATCTGAATACATTATGCTGCCTTCGTGTTATTTTGTGAACAACCGCGCTACAGAAGTAAATCAACAGAGGCTAGAGGGAGTCTTCCAGTAACTCAGCAATCTGATAACTAGCTCAACAATTGTACAAAGAATTACCATTCCCTTAAAGAATGTCTCCATGCCCTTGAGACCCATTATCCTGGTATCCAAATTACAAGAACATCACACAATAGCAAAAAACGAAAAACTTGTGTCTGTTTATATCTTCTTCCTAATAAATCTTTTGAGAAAGAAGAAACATTTTCAGGGAAATTTCTATGAACAAGCTAAAGGATAACAATTATTTTTTAAATGACTTGTGAATAATTTCCAGAAAACTAGCTTTTTCACAGACAAGTTGTTGAAAGAAGGGAGGCAGATAGATAGGAACTGCATAGAACATTTAATTCATCATGACTGAGTCACTCAGTTGCAGTCTGAAGTGAAAATTAAGGTACAGAAAGATATATTCAAATAACATTTAACGCTTGGCTTCATTTCAGATGAACAAGCATTCTGCAGTTGAGTCAAGCTGAAAGTTTTCCTTGTTCCCATGCACTGTAAGTTTTAAAGAATGATTGTCATGGTGTTTTGTATAGGTCAAGCTAAGTGGTATCATAGGTTAAGTTCTGGTATTCAATCTAAATGCCCTCATGTTTGTACTTTACAACGAGGTTTTGAACATTACTTGAAAAATTGTCTACATCCGAACAAGAATGATCGCGCACAGGCCCCCTTTCAAGAGTTTTTCCCTCCCTCTTTTCTGCTTTCCTGCGTTAGAGAAATGCCATTTCAAAGGGGCAAGAAAACCATTAGGCACTCTCTGCACTTGGAAGGGATGCTGACTTTTTAAGAACTTTGGGCTGAAATTTTGCATGTCATGAAATGTTTTGATTAAAAAAATTAGTTACTGATACAGGAGTTGGAGTGGCATATGCAAGATTGACTGAGAAATAAAGAATCCTCGCTGTTCCTTGTAAAATCTATCTTCTAAGGTTTTGTTGGTTTGTTGTTTTTGGGTTTTTTTATTGCAACTGTTATAGCAAAGGCTCATTATTCTTATTAACTCTGAGTGACTCAGTGTGCATTAATCACCTCCTAGGAAGACAACAGCTCTCAGTCGCGTGGGCTGTGTGTCACAGCTTTCTCTGCTCAGTGCACTAGGGTATTCTCCAGCGTTGTTTATGTTTGCCACAGCTTAATCACTTAGCAGATCTCCAATAGTGATATTGTTCAGACGCAGATGATCCAGTGTCATCAGCTAGGCATTTATACACAGTGCCTTGGTTTGGGAATTTAGGACGGTCTTTAATTGAACAAGACTAAGAAAAACTCTTCAAGAGAAAGTTAAGAAGCAGAAAGCATAAACTGAATTGGGTCAGATTTCGTGACTAACACTAGATGTAGCGGGTGCTCTCAGAAATTTTCTTCTGGCTTCACAGATTTCAAAGAATTTCAAGATATCCCCTATTCTTATAAGGAACAATTCTGCTACTTGCCAACATTCCCTCCCAGCACCACAAGGAATGATATATGCACTCTTACTGCCTGAGCAAACAAAAGACTTCCCTAGCTGAGCCACGCTACAAGACCTGGTGTTAACATGTCTAATCCCTTAGTTGCTTTTCAGCTAGGATAGACGGTCTACCCTCAGCAGTGCTGTCAGCAGATGCATCTCGTGTACCGCAAAACTGAATCCTGTTTGTGCCACTTGTATAAAACAAACTGGAGCCCTGATAGGGACAAGGGGCATACAGGCACACATACTCTATCAGTACATCTTTCTCTCCCACTTCACCTCTTTGGAGGGCTGGGTGACTAGTTTTGGTTGTTCACTGGCAGTTAGAAGGGAGAAAAAAGAATCTTTGGTCAAACCAAAAGTAAAATTCTTTCATGTGTCCAGTAAACAAAGGAATGTAATTTCTAAACAAGTCAGAGATATTTGAATTAGATTTCAAGCACTCTTAAGGAAAAGGAAAGGGAATTTGGAAACAGGAGGTTAGAAGATCCAAGCACTGCTCATTAAAAGAGAAGAGCGATTCCCTGAAAATCTAAGGCCCCCTGGTTAGAGCACTCATTCAAAATACTGGAAATACACGTTCCTCCCACCACCTGCCCAGAAGCAGGGATGTAACCCTCTAGCATGAACATCCTCACCATCAGGCTGTAGGGCCCCTGTCACTTTATAGCTATGTCTGAAGAGCATTTTTTCTCCCTTTGGAAGCTGCTTAAATATATGAAAGCTAAAGACACTCTATATCTCAACAAGCGCTACCACAGACAGGCTCACTGTGTCTTGAGTGCATTCATTTTCTAAATTCACCTTTGTTTTCCAGATCATCCTTGGGCAGACAAGTCATTTTAGCTATTTATAGATCTTTCTTATTTCTCCCTTTTTAATAACTGGTATGGAAATCTATTGCTCTTTCATAATTCTAAAATATCTGAAAAATTAGAATGTTCTACTTTAATCACAACTATACCACACGTGCCTTTGTAATCTTTTGCCTCAGCTACTCCAGCCTCTGCCATTTTGACCTTTGCATCTCATCATGCTTCCCTCTGGTGTATACACAGTGCTGCTAAATCAAATTTACTCTCATACAAATCAAGCCCTTGTCACTTCTCTTTTTCAAACACCCTCAGCAGATTCTGGTAAATTTCTGTGTCACATGTGAGCTTCTTATCAAAAACTTCACATTTTCTGATTCACAGGCCAATGCAATACCTGACTCATTTATACTTAAAAATCCCTTTTGTTTTCTTTTCTGGATTTACCATTTTTCCTGTAAAGGCCTTGTCTTTTCACTTTTTCTTTTGGCTCAGATGACTACATTTTCTTCATTCTAACCCTTCCTTCCAAGGAGTTTCTCACAGTAAGCCCTTTGCTAGTGTTCAGCCAAAGCTTTCACTGTCTGATAGACTTAGACTATATTATCTGTGTTTTATAGACAAAGAGTAAATACATTGTAAGCACTAGTAAATTATACTTACCAATATCACTTTTGGAAAATAAACTGGAGAGGAATCAGGCCAAACTACACCTTGGATGTTTATGACAAAAAAAAGGTAGAAATAAAATTTTCACCTCAGCCATGGGAACTGCATCAGAGATGAAGAGAGAGAGACACCATGCATGCATGTCTTTCTGGCTCAAAGTCTGATCTTTCCCCATTTCAGTCAATGGAAGCTTCATCATTACTCTCAACATGCCCATGATTGAGCCTGTAAAGGGGCTATGGCAAAGACAAATTGAGCTCTCAGATCCTCAAAGCCAGTAATGCAAAACACAAAGCAGGATCCAGGTATGCAAGTTCAAATAAAGAGCTTAAGCATGCAAGGGGCCTCATTTAGAAAATTTTGAAACATCTAATTACTAAAGTAGATATTATTGTTCCTGAGTTGAACAAGTTAAAAAAATACTATTTTTATAGCAGTATTGATTCATCTGGAAACTGGCAAATAATAGTTTGAATACAATCGTTTGAATAAAATTATGTGCTATTGATTCCTAAAATACTCCTACCAATTATAGATTATAAACAGCCTTGCTTATCTTGTAAACCAAATAAGTTTTGCTTAACTTATACTTAGCTTAGTTGTCTTCCAGTCTCATATATTCTTTAAGGTCCTATTGAAATGAATGTTTCTGCTATTTACAACAGAGGAGAGGAACCTAGCATGTATAATTGTGGATCCTGCTTCAGTACATCTCAGTGACAGATCTGTTCCCATGTTAGTTTGAGCTATGAAGGAGTCTTGAACCTTGCCTGCAACTGCTCTCTGGAGAAGACTGTCAAAGTAAGACTGGCTGCAGCCACTGTAAATGCTGTTCTGCCCAGCTAAAGCTTGGAGAGGAGAAGGCAACTCAGGGATTGTCCCTTGGCAAATCCCCAGTGTCTGTAAAGGATGGCTTGGCTTGTTTAAACACACAAGAGAGGATAAAGGAACTGTAATAATGCACAGGAAAGACAGGGGTCATAAAAATATAGGAGCAGATGTGGCAGGGAGTGGAAAAGAGGTACATTGTTTTTCCACAGGAGATGCAAGATGAACTAATTCAGTGGGATGGTTGGGATGTGGTAAGACTAACACTAAGGCTCAGATTTTCACAACAGCAGCTATATATTCTCACATCTAATTCTCATTTGCACAAAAGATGGTATTGCACAATGTCATTTCACATACAGTCTTGGGGAAGACTGGTTCAGGTCAAACATGCCACTGAGAACATTTTTAAAAGGGTCTAAATATTTCTATATAGGTTTTATACATTATTGACAATGGTTTCTTGAATATTTTTATAAGAGTTTTTGTGATGTTGACAGTGGCTCTTTGAGTGTTTTTATATCTGCTTTGAGTGCGTTTGATGGGAAATGCTCAAGCATATAGAGACCTCATTTAAACGTAATCCATTCCTTGGAGAGAGGAAGATGTGGCCTGCATTGAGGTTAATGAACTGGCTGGCAGAGAAATCTGTAAGACCGAGTTCTAACTCATTTATTTTTTAGTGAAGATTATGCCCCTGAAAGCTGACTATGGAGAAATTCCCACATCTCCCATTAAAATGTTCCCACCTATGGCTTTTCAACAGAAAAAATGCCAGAAAGGCCTTTTAGGCCAAAGAGTTCAGTCATGTTATTTCTACTACCCCAACTAAAAATGCCTCCTTACACTATTGCAGCTAGAAATATTGCCACATTATTTGCTGTTGAGCTTCTTCCAATAGAAATACCACAAAAATGCCTTTTCTTTGGAGTATGTAGACTATGAAATTCTTACAAATTGAATATATCAACATAGCTCAAAATGGTACCAAGTATTTTTCTTTTTTAACATTACCTGTGTTTTGTAGCACATCTTCCTTTTGCATTTTGAGAACACAACATCAGATTAGAGTTTCAGTTGGGAAGAAACTGTCACCAGCATTCTTACTTGGTAAGAGATGAAGAAAATTTAAATTATTAAAAAATGTGTAAAAACTCATCTTTGCTTTAAAAGTGAGTTCAAATCCTATCTTTTCTAGAGAACAAAATTGGCTGGTGTATTTAAGCAAGATTGGCAGTCAAATGGATAACTTTCTCGATGATTTATTTATGTACACAGCTATATAGGTCTTGCAAATTCTGTTACCACAGTGGGCACCGGTAGGAAAATAACTTCCATTTTTTAATAGCTTCATTTAGGATATATCCTAACTCTGAAATATTTGGTTATGTGAATGAAGAAATGTGTCCTTCATGTCTCTTTTTCCATTTACTGCTTTGAAAGATCCAAAGGCTGGCTTGAAAGCTCAAAGCAGGGAATGAAATTCTGCTTCTTTGGTGACACAGCTGTTGGAGAGCAATTGAATCAAAAGGGAGGTTCTCTCTACATCCATCATAACATTCAAAAGGTTCTCTGTAAAAACATTACCTTGGAGTCTCCAAAATTTGGAGGAGAGTTAGCTAAGCTGAGAAAGCTTACAAACAAATATACGGAGAGTCACCCTGTGAGAATTCAAGCCCACAGCAATATCCTTGGGCAAGATGCATATAAAGGTTTTGTCACATTGTGTGTATTGTCAGTGTGCACTCTTACAGGCTCACTAGGAGATAAGGCTTGCCAAAAGTTGGTTGGGGGAGCAATAATGATAGTTGGTGATGATGCTGGATTCCCTCCAGTTTGAGAAAGTTTAGGTTTAGTTGGGGAGCATCTGCCTTATGCTGCTTACCATAAGGGATCAAACTGGGACATCAGCTTGAACTGGCTTCCCATTTTCCCAGCATTGTGTTCAAATCTAAATCTTGAATTAATGTAATGGCTTGAAGACTCCTCTTCTAGGTAGTAAAGGTAATAACTATCCTTTCTTTGACTTCTAGAGTTGAAAGAATTGACCCAAGATGAAGAAAAAATTTCTATAGTTTATTAAATTTCTATTTTGTGTCCAACACTACAAAAGCTCATCTTAGCACTAGCAGTGTCTTTGGTTTCTTTTCAGTTCACCTGAGTTGCTTACTCAAATAATGCAGTTCTGCAGCATCTCAGGGCACCAGCCCAGGAAGACTGAGGTTCACAAAGGAACTCTCAGACCTGATAACTGCATTACAGGTTTCCAGAGAACACTATTTCAACAGACTTCAGAAGAACAGGAATGACTGCTACCAAACAATTTCAGTGTTTGAAGACAGTTCCCAGACTGAGCACCAGAATGGGCTCTGGGTTGGTACCGAGAAATACGGATGTCATGCAAAGCCTATCTCTTCTCTGACTCACACTGCTTTTATAGTGGTGTGGTCCTGCTGAGCAGCCAGCTCACACAGAGAACATCGGAAATGGGCCCGCAGAGTAACCACAGAAGCAAGCAACATCTAGGTAGGTCCCTTTGCTCCAGCCTAAAATGTGGTGGGGGTTTTTTTGTTGGTGGTGGTGGTTTTTTCCCCAATACTATTTGGCACTCCCCTGAGCTGTTGAGTAACTTGGTTAGAATTTTTTGTTTGTTTGCTTTAAACAAAATGGGATTGTTATTGTGCAATAGCATTGTTCTGGGATGCAGACAGATTTTGCAGGCTGTCTGCAGCTTTGTATTTATAAAGTATCTGTGTTTTTAAAACAAAGGTCAGTGATCATGCTATCAGGTCATTACTGTATCTATGTCACTGTGGGATCAGAGTCTGCTGATAATTGGGCCACCAACTCCCCCATACTCCCACAAGCAGCTTTGGTACAGCCATCTGCAGGGCTGTAGGGTTACTGCAGGTGAGCTTGCATCCTCCCACCCTGCTCCAGCCACCCTGCAGATCAAGGTTTTCTTTCCCAGGTGTTCCCTGTCCAGTCAGGCAGCAGAGCTTGATTTAGTACTGCTAGTAATCAGCACCTTGAGATGAATTAAAAGCAGGACTGTAAATCTTGACATGCTCTTTCATCCGTGACTTTTTGGTTCTTAACATCAAAATAGATTGACATTCCTCTACCACATGGCAGGGTTTGGTCTTATTTTTACTGAGAAATTGAAGACTGCAGCCGCAGCGCTCATGATGTAACGATAGAGTGTGTGGGAAGAGGCTGAGTGACATGTCTAATAGAATACTGGCTTTGTTCCTCTGGGATCCAGGTTTTCAGTTGAATCTTAAGTCCTGTATTAAACACATAGTGTCTGCTCCAGTCCTGGGGGAACAGCACTTTGTGTTAGAAAACCACGGTGCATAATTCAGCAGACTCAGTAGCTGAAAGCCAGGAACCAGATTCTCAGAGACAGTTAAATGTCTTCCTGCTGGACAGAAGATCCCTTCTGCTCCTCTGGTCTCATGTCAGAAAACACCTTATGGGAATCCTGCCCATGGTAAAGCCAAGGACACTTATGCCAGAACTAGCCTCAACCACAAAATGTAGAAATAAACCTCTGACTGGTGCTGTCTTGTAGGAGCAATGTAATTCCCCAGCTTGAATCTGATAATACTCCTCCCAGACAACACTAATATCATTCACTAATAAAGTGAAGAACCTTTTGGTCCAAAAAAGCCTCCATACTGTCCCCCTTAGAAGCTGTTGGATATGCAAGCCCTGGAGTGGCTCGTACTCTTGAGTTCAGTTCAAAAAATACTAAGCAGATACAGCTGTAGTGCCCTGAGAATTTCAAACACATCTTGTTTTTATGAAGGGAAATTAGCCCACGACTGGTAACAGAATCTGGTGATCGATTTGTCTATTAATTTTAATCAGATAGAATTCCAGGAAAAAGACTTTGGAGCCACATGTCTGCCCCAGGATCCTGACACCAATATGAGCTTTATGATGAGACTGTAAATGCTCAAGGAACCTAGATGAAAAGACAGAGGAGCCTCAAGACTGGACACTGGAGGCAAGCTCCTGGGAAGAGCAGCCATCTTCAGCACAGTGTGCTGACTGGACTGGAGGCTACCTCAGCCCAGAATATCAACCCTTAAAGATACAATCACAACATATGGTATGGAAATTATAGAACAGAATAATAAGCACAAGGGGAAATGGTAAGACAAAAGCTTTCATTAACAGGTGGGATGAATAATAAAAAGGTTGTTTGGATCACGTGAGCTGTATCCCATGATCACTCGCTGATGCTGACGTAGTATTACAATCATGGAACAATTTTAATTGTTTTAAGGTCCACAGTCTGATCTTGCTGTTTAATTATGAAGTATTCCACCAATGTCTTTAGAATTACTCAGGCTTTAGGAAAATCTGAATCTAGCCCAATGTTGTACAAATGTCAACTTTTCAGTACATTATTATTAACAGTAAACCAGACCCCACAACATGCAGTGTCTGCTGATCAGTGGGAAGCCAGGCTGTGCCATTTGCTTTTCTGGGAGAAGGCTGTAAGAAACAAGAGGCACACATTCAAGGGCTGTAGTGAGAATGCAGAGGTTCATGTGCATGCTACAAAGCAATGCTATGCAGAGGTATAGAAACAGGATGGACAAAGAGTAGCAAGACTATATTGCCCAAGGGTGGCAATGGTGTTCTGACATGGGAACACAGCTTCCAGGCCTAAATCAGTGTCTCTGCACTTCCCTATACAGATATGCCAATTTGTTTGGAGGCTAGTTGGACAGGAATCCTTACATAGTGCTGGGTTGCTTCATATAGACGTATATGAGAAGGCTGTTTCTGTGAGGGGAAGATAAATGGAAGGAGTACTTTCATTGCAACATCTGTGACTAGACAAGAGCTGCATGGAGTCAAATGTGTACAAAATTGTATGAAATTCTGTGGTTTACCAGAAGGCAACAGTCTCCTCTTCCCTTGCAATCAATGAGGCATTAGTCCATCTTTCACATAGCACCTCTGGCACAATCATATCCATTTTCTCCTTCTTCCCTTCAGCTTCTCTTTTCCCATCTCTCTCTCTGATGATATGCCTTAAAGGTTCACTGAAGTCCTCCAGGTCTCACCACTCAGCAACACCAGCACCCCAGTCACCTGAAATGACTGTGCTCAAAGCTGTAATTCACTATTATTCTTCACTGTATACATTAGAGAGAAATATCCCAATTAATAGTGCTTTAGATTAAAACTTATCTGGGATTTCAGCCACTTAAGAGTTGTCAAGCGTTGTACTTAGTCATAAGTAAGTCATAAGTAAGGCCAAGCTGGAGTGCGAACAATTGCTTTTTTCCTCCAGAACACTAATTCGTTATTAATCTCTCAGCTAAAAGTGTGATGACTGGAGTGTTACTTCAAGGAGACTGATAAGAGTGCTATGTCTTGGGGTAGGGGGGTCAGTATCTTAGAACTATTTGTTTTAGATAAGCAATTAGGTCTACGTTATCAAGTTTGTGTGGGGGAAAAAAAGGCATTTAATTCAGATCCTTACTTAGGCACTTCAGTGGATTAGCAGGAGCATGAAGGCTAAGTTAGTTGTACGTGACCAGGTTTGGAAATGTTTGACTTCATCTTCCATAAGAGAAATCAAACTGAAAATTACCTAATACTAAATATATGGGAAAGAAGAAAAACTATTTTGGAAACAGGGTGATGTAGCAGAGCAACTGTACGTAGTTATCAGCTGCTGCTGAGGAAGGTGCACACCTGCAGCGTCCTGGAAATCATATCAGCAGTGCTTGAACAAAAGACCAGAGAGTCCTGTGTTTAAGCTAATAATTACAGGGAAAACTGGATGGGCAGCATGCTGTGGTCCTAATTGCATCTAAATACAAAGCTGAATGTTTAAAAGCTGGTCTTTAAATCAAAGCATATTCCCCTTTCATTACTGGACCTTCAAGGCAGAGTGTATTCATAGCAAATTCTAAGGCTTTAAAGTCTTTTCCCATACATTAAATCATCAAAGACTTTTCTGCATATATTTTGGACTGGCTTATGGCCAATCAGGGGGGACTTGACCATTTACGCTCTATCTGCTTAGTGTTCCTATAGCAAAAGGAAGCATCTTGGGAAGGAACCGATATACCTACTGACTGTCAAATCCACACTACCTGTGTTTGTTTTAGCAGTGGAGAACACAAATCTCCATTATCTCGGGTCTGAGATTCCTTTCAAGACTTAAATCACCACTGACAGGCAGAACCAGAGACAAGCTCTGTCCCTGCACTTAGCAATCTAAGGCCAAACTGCTAGAATATCCAACCCTCACCAAAAAATAATTTCTTAAGTAACTACCTCTCTCCCTTGAAGAAAAACAGCTCTGAATTTCACCTTGCATTTCCACAGATTTCCTATGATGAGAAAAGAGATGGGAATTCCACAGCCAACTGTCGGACTTCTCATGGAGATGGACCACTACGAAGGCGCTTTCTCTGATGTCTTCATAGCAGATGCTGCAGCTGCTGTGGAACCAACATCTTGCCTCAAGCAGGAGGACTCAAGCCACTCTATCAGGTGTGAAAGGACAAAGACAGTACCCTTCTGATTTCCACAGGCAGGCACAGAGGAGGATGAAGCCCTGATACTGCATACTGAAAAGTGGGGTTCTCCTATTGCCGTATGTGATGCATTCATTAACGTGTCATTTGTCTGGCACTACAGGCTATCCAGAAAACCAAGTGGATAGTCTTTAACTGAATGGAAAAAGTTGCTATGCAGAAAAAAGAAGAAACCCTGCAAATAAAACATAAAGCAGCTGCCTAAAAGGCAAACACCTTAACAAGTGATAAAGGTTTTGTATCATTTGCAGTTTTATATAAACTTCAAGTCTAGTCCTTTCCTTATGCAGTGCTCACAGTAGAAGCTTACATAGTGCAGCAGGGAACTGAGTTGTGCCTAAAATTTTGCAAGTTACTTTCCACCTGCCTCAACATAAACGATGGACAATTATTTTTATAAATATCAGCCTGGTTAGAAAAAGTGAAATCCGTCTAGATTCTGACGCAAAATCAGAGCAACTAGTGGCAGATGCTCCAGCCCAGGGAGAAAATAGTTTTTCACCACTTTCTACATCCTTATTATTAGCGGTCCAATCTCCTCTATGCCCTAATTCAGCTGCAATGAGTAAAGGAACAACAGAAAACTGGCATGTATTACACACAGAAAATTGCGCAACCCATGACTTTAGGACTCAAACTGCAGCAAGATGACATTGCAAGCACAGGATTAAGCACCTGTTGTAAATTATCCTGCCTTCCTAATTACTGGCCTAAAATGGAGTCCTGAGGAATCCAAAAGTATTGACTGCAAGTGACTAAAAGCAGGCAGGATTTTTTTCTTTACATCTATGTCCAGCCAAAGCCATCCTTTAGCAAGCACCTATCTTATAAAAAAGTTCCAGGATATTTAGGGGTTTTGTTGGAGTAAAAATTAGTGGGAAACTATGTGATAGCTGAAAAATGAGAGAGGTAAAGGATACCCTTTGGATTCAACCAATTCCCTCCCCCTCAAAATAAGGTACAGGTAGAGGATTTTAGATGTTCTTTACATTAGGCAGATAAGTCTTAACACGAGCCTGCCCTGTCCTCCTGTATCTCCTAGCCATCAACCCACAGACCTAGTTTCTTTTCATTTCTTGTGTGAAAAGGGTTTTGCCCAGACTGTCAATTGTCCACAGGCTGTGTCCTGAAGTCCAAGCTCTGACAAAGATAATTCATGGACAGCTAACAGCAGAGGTATCCAGGATATATCAGAAGGAAGCACAACAGGATAGATCCATCAATGAATTTTTTCCTCAACTTTTTAGGATACAGTAGGGCCCCATTGCACTCAGTGGTGAAACTTGCACTACTTTCAGTCTCTTGAACCCAGACAGTCTTTGTGTTCACAGCTGAAGAAAAGAGACTGTTCCCAGCTGCTCAACAAGGGAATAGCGTGTGTGGAAGAAAAGGAAAGGCAAAAGGGAAAGCACCATGTGCCTGTTGGCCTCCCCCTCCTCCCACTTTGCCCCTCGTGCATCCCCCAAGGTCAGGCACAATCTGTCCCTTTGTATCCAGGAAAGAAATAGGACGCAAAGTGTTAGGAATTTCCTAAAACTGTCTCGAATCATGCGCTGTTTAAGTAACTGTCATTTTGCTGCCTGGTTCATTGACACTTGGGTCTTAAACGGTGCTTGTGGAGTAATATTTTCAGCTCTGAAGGGGTAAAGAAAACAGTCTTACAAAACCAAAGCCTTTCAACAGTGATATGCCAAGGAGGAATATGTTGATATGATTATTTCATGTAAAGCCTGCATTCTCTTTGCATGAAATCAACAAGACGTTAAAGTAAGTATTTCACCAAAGTGCAGCATGTAGGAGAAGTCTATTTTCATAGAAGGAAAAAAAGTTAGAACAGATGGTTGAGGGAAAAATTAGTCTAAAGACATCAGAAACAGCTGAATAAACTTTCAGTAGTCCAAGAGAAAAAGAGGCTCAATCTTCTGGTTTGTTCTTATTTTCTTATTTACATTCTTTAAATGCACTGGAAATGGTATTCAACTTTTCTAGTACCTTGGCCTTTTTCATTTATTAAGGTTTTTGGTTATGGATCATAATGTTTAAGGTCATGGGGAAGAGCAATGTTAAAACAGCACTAGATCTAGTGTTACTCTCCTTATGTTAATTTTGAAATCATAAACAAACAGGCACACAAGACTTCAGAGCTGTTATTAGTCCACACCTCATGAACATGCCATAACAGAGACAGTATTAAACATCAGACTCATCTATTTAAAAAAAAATCTCACTTATGACTTTCATTTGACAGGTTCTGCTGTATGTTGCAGCATGCAAATGTGTGGCTGTGTGAGAGCTCACAGCCAGCTTCAATCGATGTGTTCGGTGCCACCAGAAGAAACTTTGTTTAGGGTGATGAACTGTCTGATGGATTAGACATTGGTCAGAATTTCTTCTGGTGTAATATCACATTTAGATTTAAATAGTGAAGAAGAAGGGTGCTGGGAAAAGTCTTTTACATGTTAAATGGTAATTTCTTCTTCCAGGTATGCCAGAGACATTAGGCAAGCAACCCTTTTCAATTATACTAGATCCTATCTATATCAGTCCTGATCTGGATTAAGAATTAAAGAGGAGTGTTGGACTAAGACATAGTTTTTAAAGTTATTAAAAATTAGGCAGAGCTGACATTAGATATTAATATTATTTTTTTCTGTAGGGGAGACTTTTTAAAATCTCAATTTGCATGTGAATCCATAATAATTACACCTATATTATAAAGTACTAAATACTTTTCTGTGAATTATCTGACTCTAGGACAGGAAGATGAAGAAAATGCATTTTTGATAAATAATGTATATATTGCATTTTATTGAATGTGAGGCACTGGTTTTCAGCGATGAAACAGAATTCTCATTATTGTAACAAAATTCTTATTTTCAAACAAAATTCTCCTCATGATAACACATATGTAACATGTTTCATGTCAAATAGCAGCATAGTAGTAGACAGGAATAATTTAGTCTGGAAGTGTTAAGATTGTTGACACATGCAAGTAGTTTGAGTCTTTTTGCCACTCAGTAACATCAACAAGTTGTAGACAAATAACATTTTTTTCATCCTTAGATTTAAAGTGAGAAAATGTAAGGTAAAATTTTCATTTCTTATACAAGTCCTCAGGTTTTCCTGTGGTAGAACAATATATCTTCAGGATAAAAAGCATAATAAGGTTGAATTTAATGACTAAGGCCAGAAATATCTTCTTCCTACCTTTTTATGACAAGTTTTCTTTTGTATCACAGCAAATACTGCTAGAAAAACGTCTTCCAAAAAAAAAAATAAAAGCAATTTTACATATAACTAAAAAACAAAGCAAAATCAAGGAAAATCAATAACCTACAGTAACCTCTGAGCAAACAATGAAACGTGGTTGTATTTTTTGTGTTTTTTCAGCAGCATGTCAAATTATCCCCAACTGAAATTTGACAAAAAAAATTTCTTCAGTATTTTCTATTAATGCTAGTTATGTCTTGTATCATATCTAATTTTGATCTTTCATGAAAAAAATATGAACATTTTGAACAGCATTATTTTTAGCCTATAACATAAGAATATTTTGTCTACTTCCCTTCATAATTCTTAAGAAAACACGCTTATCTTGACTTCATTTTTAGTCTATTGATTTTTAGACTAGTATGGGACCTTTTTTCTGTTCCCTAATAGAATGGAGCCAAAACTGTGTTTATAACCGGTGTTTATTAAGAAAGATAAGCCATTCCATAATCAACTTGTTTTATGATTAATCTAATCTTTTCCAGTGGCTGAATGAGATTTGTAGTCATATCCTTCCAGAACAGTTCCCAGTACAGGGCCCTCAATGAAGTTAAGTTCAATTTACTTGTAGAGAAGCATAAGGAGAGTTGAAAGGCCAGAGAGGAAACCAACTGGTAACAGAATATGATCTAAAAAGTCCCTTTTGCAGAAGACTTTGAAAATACGATTCTTTTTAGAAAGATTACTTTAACCAATCTATTGGTGTACACATGAAAAAACATAATCCATCTCTTCCTGGGTTTTTTGGTACAATTTGGATGAGGCTTAAATGAAGTCATTGCACCTGTACTTTCCCATGACATCCTTCAATGTACCACTATGTCATGCGTGCTGTTTGAACTGTCTGAATCAGACTTATATCTTACATGAAATATTCAAACCACTTGAGTATTGCTACTATAAAGTAGCAATAAAATAAGCAGTAGGCCACGTCTGTGTCTTTATCATCCTGACATTTTTAAAGACATAGTTTATAATCTTTTTCCAAATTACTGTCTAAAGGAATTCCCAACTTTCAAGCATGCAGAACAGTCAAGTAAAGCATTAGATGATATTCAGTTTTCCTTTTATTTGTCACAGGCAAATTTTCATTGTAGTTCTTGATGGTTTTGATGGTTTTTGAGCAAACTGCTTTGTAAAAATTGTCACTTTCCCTTTTATTGTACATGTCTAAAACGTGCTTTCTGTATTTGCTGTTTAATTAAAACTGTCTTCTACCAACAGCATAAAACTGGAGCTTAAGCCATTAGCCACAACTAGGAGACAGCTTAGGTGAACATGGATTCACTGTCCAGTTCAGTTAATATTCCCTTTGAAGTCACAGGGACATCATCCACAATTTCAGTTAATGTTGTAGTAAACCTCCAACATCTGGTTTAACAAAACTTTAAATGTGTCTTTCTTTGAACTCCAGATTTAGTCATGCTTCCCTGCTGACTGGATATGTTCCCATGTTGTGTAAAGAGTCCACCTCTACAATCAGTGACATTCAGAAACCGCTGGAAGACCTCATGGCAAATCAAGGCACTGCAGCTCAGATCTCTGTCTTGTCCTCATTCCTGAGGTCTGGGACCACCCTCCAACAGCTGGTCTTTGGAGCTCTGTACTGGCTTTTTGCAGACACTCACAGCTAACACAAATCCTCTCTCAGAAGCTAAGCAGATCCTTCCCTGTTTAACCCTTAGCTGTGGTGTATAATACACTCACCTTCAGGCTTTGTACAGTTCCTAAATACCATATAGCTCTTAAAAGGCAAAGTACAAGAGAGGTTAGAAGCCAGCAAGCAAACAAGCTGAATACAAATCCTTTTCTCCGTTGTTCATTCTTTCACTGGGGGCCCATCTACATAGGATATCAGGGTTAGGAAAGCAACTGTGCCCCAGGGAGCTCTTGCCCTGGCACTGCTCATCCTGAGCAAGCAATTGCTCTCCATATACATCCCTTTTTTTGTCAGAAGTCTCAGTTCAGCCCCAAGAGGCAGTCAGGGACAACTATCAAGTGTATAATTGACAGGTAATCTCTCCAATGAACATTTCCACTAGGGTCAAATACCTTCTTTTTTGAAGCAAATTAATTATGAGAACAAATCAGCAAATCTTGTTAGATTTGTTATTCTGTGCCACTGGTGTGGGGAATTTTGCTGCAGGCACAGATAAAATTGAGTAACAAAGACACAAGCAATAAAAAGGAGTTCTTGCCTCACATTCACATATGCAGAAAGTTCATAATTTCCAACAGGATTCATGAATTGTTATAAATGGATTCTTCATGTCAACACAAACATTTGCAGATGTATTGCTGAGCTGAGGTTCACGGGAGATTGGTGAACAGCAGAGACTGATTCTTCCATAAATTTTAATACTGACCATGAAACCAAATTTTATTTCTGAAAAGAGAAGTCAGCTACGCTTTGATATTGTGCTGTGAGACTCTGCTACAAAAATTAAGTGGTCAAAGGCAGGAACAGAATTGCCAACACTTGTGATTTTATTAGGAGAGAGATTGTTTTTTCTTAAAACCATAGATCCTGAAGTCATACAACTACAGGAAACTGTCAGGTTTCATTCTTGCAGAAGAAATAGTTTCTACCTTTTGCGGTTGTGAAGAAAAGTTGAAAATATAAATCCAATAGATGGGGCCACCAGATGACAAAAAGACACCATCTTTATTGGTATTTTAAGGAAAGTGATGGCTTTTGAAGGCCTGAAGTTTGGAACACTGAAATAATGTTATTCAAACAAAGAATGAAGTGAGTAATGATGTGAAAGTAAAATCTAAAAAGTTGGACTGCTTTCTCTATCGTACTAAAGAGAGGAAATAGCATGTATAGTGAAATTCCCCAGCTTCAAAGCTCATCCACATTTTTATCCTAGAGTAGTTGTTTAAAAATATATATCTTTATTCTTGGAGAGTGGAGCACGTACTATGTCAGAGGAGAATTGCTGATACATTAATGGAAAGATAAAGCAGTGTTTTAGGTCTATATGTTGGAACTTTACTTTTCCTGTTTCTCCAGATAAAAACGAGAGAGATATGTTAAATAATATGAAGCCAAGCTATTGCAGAATTTGCAGAAACTGCTTCCTGTGAAGAATAGGGGTTTAATTAGCTAAAAAGGAAGTGTACAGAGGGATGATAACTCAGAGTTGGTCACCCTGTCTCGCTGATGGGATTATCCTCTGTACCTCTGAACTTTATTATCCAAACAACAAGTCCATGGCGTGATTTGGTGCCTCCAATAATCTTGTGCTAATTTTTACTCATGCTGTCTGTCAGGAGGCCCTGAGTTTTTTGCAGAACAGCTCTAGTTATGAAGAACAACTGAATGCGTTAACTGCATGTGCAGGAATGTTATTATAGACATCAAAAAATAGACACTGACTCCTGATCCAAAGTCCATTGAAATCAACAAACAACTTTTTAAATCAAGATCTTTGATTACTTTTGCTTAGTATATTTTTGTGCTTTTATTTTAAAATTGGTTTATTTGATCATCCCAGGAAATATAGGCCTAGGTTTCCTAAAATGGATGACAATGTGAAAACAGGATCAGGTTTAACTGACCATTGAAGCACCATGTGCAAAGGTGAGAGAGGTACTCCTTCAAATATATGCATCTCTGGGATAAAGACAGAGCTAAGGACAAGCAACAGGTTGCCAGTCTGGGTCCATTGTTAGAATCCTCCTTTGCTTCCTCCTGGCCTCATGTACTTTCTGGCTGTGACTTGACCTTGTTCTCTTTCTGAGGAAGATGTCACCAATACGACATTCTGCAAGGGTTCAGGCACTGACTTGTAACTACCCACATGCCAACAGACGGGATCTGCTGCTTGTTACAAGTGTCGAGATTGTAGGTAGGTTGTAGTAGGATGTATCCTACCAACTGCTTGGTGAATCTCCTTTTCCCATGCAAAATGGAATGGTAAACGCCACTGTTAAGGTCTCAAGGTGATCCACAACCATGTGGTGCTCCCTACTGCAAACAGAAAGTGATCCTGCCTGGAGCAAAGCTGCAGCCTCAGGCTCATGGAAAAAGCTCACTCTATAAAAAATTTTTACAAGCCAAGAATTGACCCCCTTCACTACCATAGCCTTGGCATAGGCAGGTACTTATTTGGGCTCCCAATACAGTGACACTACATTTTTTAGGGAAGCTATTTAGTGTGAAAATATGTCAACATTAGTTCTGGTATTCTGAGGGATTCAGAGCTGTGGGGAAGGAAAGCATATAAAAACCTCCATAAGCTGGTGTGGACAAAGAGAAAGAACAAAATGAGACGATAAAGGAATTAAAGGATGATATGGGATGAGATGTAAGAGTCATTGAGAGATGTGGATCAAAAGCAGCTGTAGGGATCTTATTCTCATTTGTCCTTTAGCAACAGTTTAAGAACATCGCTGACTGAGGGATCCCACTGTGCTAAAAGTATTGCACAAACTCACTGCAATTTTTACAGGCATGCTCTGCTCTGAACCGTTTCTAATCTCAGTTGGTGAGCAAGGGCACAAAGACACAGAGAAAGGAAGAAGCTTGCCCAAAGTAGGTTAGTAGCAGAAATAAAGATAGGATCCAGATCTCCCGCAGCCAACTGGATGCATCCCATGGAGAAAAGTGTAATCTGCCTCCCAAGCCCATGGGGAAGCTTCCAGGCAGAAAAATCTATTCAAATAAAAAAAGCAAGGGAAAAGAGAAAGTGGGGACTCGAGGGTCCTAATTGGCATACATAGGAACATGCTGACTGTCTGTAACTTTCTCACAGTGGAAAGTTCCAAGGAAATAAACAAATACAGATGATTTAAACAAAAACCAAGATTTGGTAGCTGCAGCACTCAGAGTCTCTGTTAATGTTGCAGTCCATTCTCTCTTCAGAGAAAAAAAAAAAAAAACAAACCATGGCAAAGTCAGTACAGACCTCTCACAAGTGTATTATACAGTGAGGACAAAAAGAGGATAAGTATGTTATTCTAAGCTTTAGTGGTTTGGGGAAATTTTGAACTAGAACATTTCTTTTCAGCTAAAAAAGCACAGATTCATTTCTTCAGATATTTAAGTCTGGATTTCTTGCTGTTTTACTTCAGCTTCTGTTCCAAGCTGCTTCTGATTCTCATCTTTTAGCTGTTTTAGAGACTTGAGAGACTGAAAAATGGCTCCGGTCCATTGAAATTTCAACATGGCTGTGAAAAACTATATCTGTAAAAACTGGCCTATTATTAAGCCAAGGTACAATACAAATTAGCAAATCACATACTTCCATTGTGTTGCACAATGCCATTAAGAAAAGCATGATAATTCCCTCCACAGAGACATTGTTAGCAACAATGTAAGCATGGCATGAAATAAAAACTTTCAAAAAGAAAGCAAGATTGTCAATGTACCTGAGGTTTTGTGTGTCAGTGTCAAAGGTTTCAAAATCAAGGAATGGAATTAAGAAAGAAAATCTAAGGCAACAGTGAAACATTATGCAGCATAGCATTAGTACTAAATTTTTATGCAATTATCCATTTCTCATCCAGGGAGAACATTACTTTTTTCCTCTAGCAATCTGAAAGCATTTTGCTTAAAGAAGACCACCTCTGTAAATCAAGTATGATAGTATTCTTGCATCAGCCCTAAAGGAAGGTAAGCTGAAGTACAGAGATGCTAAAGAGTAGGCTCTGCTACCTGCCTCTCTGACCTGAGTTAAAGGGAATAATCACATTCATCATCTTTCAAAACTAGATTCTGAATAAAGGTGCTCAAAAATGAAAGCAAAAACCATACTTATGAAATGAAGTAGTTAGTTCTTAAAATTTGGTCTTCCTATTTCACACGATATACTAGTGTCAGAAAGGGTCACAGCCCAGACATACAGGCCTCTTGTTTCCTGTGCTAGCCACTCAGGTAGGACATTTTGCCTACAGGCAAACATTGCTTGCTTTTTCCCAGATTATTTCCATTTCTTATTCTGCACACAGATGTTCATCACATGCACACTTGTCTAGCAGCTCAGAGAGAAACTTTCTTTACTTCACATTTAAATATGTTGGATTTGGGATATTTTATAGTAATTACTATATCCTTTAATGAGAAAAACATTACCAAAACTCTAAAATCATGAATGACACATGTTACATTGTCAAACCAATTAAGGCAGGGAAGTTGCATGTGCTTTGGTTTCCAGCACTGGATAGAATCATCTCTAAACCAATGTATTCCTGGTGCAGGTTAGCTCATTAACAGCACAGATCTGGAAGGTAACTTCTAATGATGAATGAATTCCTTAGTGTCCAAATTGTTCTGGAAATTTATCTGCGCAAGATCTTTTTCAGGCACATGTGAAGGGGATCATTAGTCTTGTCATTAAATCACAGGACAGAGTCTGGCAGCACGGATTCTGGTCTCAGCTCCTTTACTGAGCTGCTTTGCTGAATGCAAGCTAGTTTCCATTTTTCCAAATGTCTGCTTAGATTAGGTGATTAGCCTCTATTTTCAAAACCAACTGAGGGGAAATCCTCAAAGAGAGTTAGACCAGGCAAAAAAGCAAGAATGAGACAGTGTGTGGCCACAAACACCAAGTTGGCACTTTGCTTTACCTGGCATAGGATGCAATTGCTGCCCATGCACACACACAGCACATTGACATAAGCCATCGTGGCTGTACAAAGAACTCACCTATCCCCAGCACACTGGCCCTGTGTTTCTGTCTTCCTTGTGTTGGTCTCAGCCTTGGTGCAGCTCGAGGTGGACAACTTCAATACTCAAGTAAAATTCACAAGTCAGTTAAAAGGTGTGGCAAGTTGCTTAAGGCAATGACCATGGTTAAAACCAACCTTTTCTCCTTTTCTGTCAATCTTAGTTCTAATACAGATCGATTCACTGATCTGGATCACCATCCAGCATCACAGATGTTTGTGCCAGCACTGGGCGGCGATGAGACAAAGGTGTGAACAAGATGCTAGAGGTGAACTGACAGTGGTAGCAGTGCTTGTTTATGCTGATCTAAAGTATACATGAAACTTACAGCTTTATTTTTTTTTTCCTTTCTGCTTATGAAAGTGTTCAGACAAGCAGAATTCTGTACAGTCTGTCTGAAAGAAAGATGACTGGATGATGATGATGATGATTATTATTATTATTATTTTTTAAAAGGCTTCACTTCCTTTCACTTTGCAAAACAAACATTTTCTCTGAGGATTTAATGGTTAAGTGTTTAAGCGCCAAATCCTGTTGACGAGGCCTATGTTTGAAAATTCACATTCAAAAGCATTACCCTTTGTATTGCTGAATCCATTTATCTGTTTATGAAACATGACTGGCATTTATCTACATGGAATTTATCTCTACTCTTGCTGCCCAGTTGTCTAGAAAAAGCAAAGAGGAGGCTGCCTGCTGATAAGACATCACATATTTTTTACATTAGGACCTACACATCTGGGATAGGGTTTCTGGAGTTCACAGCTCAGACTCACTCTGAAGCTGATCTGAACATATTCCACTGGATCAGCCTCTGAAAATGCTGGCTGGGTATGAATGGAATAGATGTTTTAATGGATGCAAGATCAGACTTTCATTAATAAAGTTCAAGGATCAATTAATTCAGGGGTCGTCCTGCCTCTGCTTTCTGATTATACCCACAGGCCTCACAAGGGCCTATAATTAACAGGGAAAAAAAAAAAAAAGTGAAATCAAAGAAGGACAGAGGTGTTCTGAGGGGTGGGTATGACTTCCCTAGAAAAGTCTGAAACTGAGAGACAAATTTCCTATAGCTTCAGTCTCCAAAACCATTTGATTACACTCACCACATCTTTTGGGAAGGAGAACTTTGCAGAGATGTTTCCTTGAAGGAAGTCACCCCATGAGTAGGTGCCCTGTAGGGTGCACAGCTCTTGGGGGAGCCAGACATGCTGCACAAGGGAAGAGAGGCTGGTGCTCACAGCTTGTTGAGAGCTACTGGTGGTGGCTCTCTGCAATGGACACCTTCCCTCTGAAATGTGTGCTAAAGTCACAGCGTCCTTAATATATCCTTAGCTACAGAGTTTCTGGGCCAAAAATCCCTACTCCTTTCAGTGGCATAAACAGAGTGAAACCACTTAGAAGAAGCCTGCAAATCTTGGCCTCACCTCTGTCCCTAGTGAGGTCCCAAAGGATGGGCCTGAAAACTGTCCACATAGAAGTATTTTGCTAGCCTTCACATCAAGGGTCACAATGGGGACAGGATCTATCCCTGTGCCAGATCATAAGGTAATCCGGAGAAGGTAAGGTCTCCTACCACCCAGTGTAGGTGCATGCTCTACTTGCTCCTGTAGAACAAGTTTCTGCCAACACAGTTGTAACTCTCTGCAAGTGATGTGTCAGAAAAAGTCCCCTTAGCTTATTCTGGGGTGGATTTATAGAATGCCTTTAATTGCCTGTCTTAGTGGAGCATATCCACACCTTGTCTCAGGAGGCAGCTGGGTCACCGCAAGATCCCTCCCATCGTCCTGCTTCCCTCCCACTGATACTGTATCCAACCCTGGTGGGCCCACCTACAGTGGAATTTGAGAAAGAAGTTTATTTCTCTTCCCCTCAAATATAATTTTCTTCCTTTTTCAGTCTGAGTCAGGCTAATTGGGAACCTAGCAACTCAAGAGATCAGTCGTATAGTTAAACTCTTACAGAAATATTCACACCATCTTTGCTGGGCTATTTGTTCTAGGACCTATCCTCAACACAAGAAAGACATGGACAAAGACTTGGACCTGTTGGAGTGGGTCCAGAGGAGGGCCAGAAAAATCATCAGAGGGCTGGAGCACCTCTGCTGTGAGAAAAGGCTGAGAGAGCGGACTTCAGCCTGGAGAAGAGAAGGCTCCGGGAGACCTTATTGTGGCCTTTCAATACTTAAAGGGGGCCTATAAGAAAGACAGGGACAAACTTTTTAGCAGGGCCTTTAGCAATAGGACAAAGGTTAATGGTTTTAAGCTAGGGTAGATTTATACTAGGTATAAGGTAGACTTATACTAGGTATAAGGAGAACATTTTTTACTATGAGGTTGGTGAAAAACTGGAATAAGTTGCCCAGAGAGGTGGTCCCATGTCTGGAAATGTTCAAAGATAGGCTGAACAGGGCTCTGAGCAACCAGATCTAGCTGAAGATGTCCCTGCTCACTGCAGGGGGTTGGACTAGATGATATTCAAAGGTCCTTTCCAATCCAGACCATTCTATGATTCTATGGCTCTTACACAGGTGATACTCAAGGGACTAAGCTGGAGGTCTCAAGTAACCTAAAGTCTGAATTAACCATTATGGGATGGGGTTTGTGAATATGGTAGAAGCTGTATTAACTTATTTTTTAATTTAAGTCCACAGTAGCCAGACTCAGTATGAAACAGGGTTAGCTGTACTGGGAAAGCTTCTGAGGAGCTCACCCCTCAATATTTCTTATGCAAGAGGCAATATTTTTCACATCCAACAGTAAGGTCAAATATTATCTGTGGGTAAATGTTACTAAACCAGTGTTCCTTACCATCTTCTGGACTGGAAGTGGTAGCAGAGACTGTTCTGGACTCCTCATGAGCACCTTTGCTAAAAGAGCATGCTGAGTTATGAAGCATGGGGGAGACGGAGAATCTGAAGCAAAGCAATGCTTGTGAGTACGTGGCTCGCATCTCACTCTGAGTGCATAGAGAAGCTATATGTGAGCTGTCTATGAACCTCAAAGCACAGGAATGCTCACACCAACAAAGCCACAAAGCAAAAGCCATATTTGAAGCTGCTGCTGCTGCTTCCTCAGTGGCATAGTTACCCAGTATGTCAAACCTCTTGACATGCAAATGAGACATAAGCCACTTACAATAGAGCTCTTTTGCACATCTTCAGTGCTGGGAGCAGTGTGCCCTCTGCTAAAGATGAGGATGCATCAAAATCAGTTCATTACCAGACTGCATTGTACTCACAGGAGGCAGGAGGATTGACAAGTGACAAGCACCACACGATGACGTGCACCAAGTGCCAGCTCTGGGCCCCCATCCAAAGTGGCTCTTCTCAAGGAAAAGTATAGCACATCCAGTATCACCTCACTGGCTACATTCACTCCCTTCTCCTCACAGTATTTCAGAGATCTTCAGAGTCGCAGCTGCGGAGAAGTCTTGCCTGTTTGGCAAGTGTGCAGGATGGCTGAGCATATCAAATGAGCTTTCTAAGCTTAATTGATAATGACAACAAGTCTAAGGCAATCAAATATAAAATACTCTCTTCTCTCAGATGTTGCTGGACGAGTGCTGGCACAGCCGCCTTTCCTCACAAACATTTCAGATACTGTTTCTTACTTTTTGGCTAGAGCTTTCAGTAAGACTTGGAAAAAGACCAAGATTTATCATGGGCCTGCGTTACTTTATTTTTTCTACATTTTTGTCCCTATTTTCCTCAGACAAAACACTGTTTGATTCACTTAAAAAAATCATCCTCTAACCCTGTTCTCACTTTCAGTTCCCACTGAGGATATGGGTTAAGGTCAGGAACACTCTGAAATGGCACCTTTGCAGACAGCATGTTAATGGCACGGAAGTCAGATTCATTTCACTTACACCTTGGCTAATGGACTTTTTACAGAGTACATACACATACACACACAGCTTTCTGTGTCTCCATAAATAAAATCTCCTCCAAGCACAAGATGGTACCTTTATGGGACTTTTATGAAGTGGCATTGTTCAGTAAACTTTATGTAAGTACATGTCAACATTATGTCTGGTATAGTGTGCTACAGCTAAGAGCTGGAAATGAAGGCTTCTAAATATCAGGAGCGTTCATCAGTGGGGTTCTGAAGCAGGCACTTTGCAGACAGTGGAAGCACACAGGGTGCGGGGGGGTGGGAGGGAGATGGAAGATGGTTTTGATCCAAACCCAAATACTTTTAAGTCTTGAATGGAGGTTTGGGTCCAAATTTTTGGTTTAGCACATTACTGAAACATGAAAGCTATTCATGGAAGAGAGATCTGATGCTGAACTTGTCTCACTTGTGTGGAGTGTCCTGAACTGTGGCTTGGTTCAGGCTCATGGCTGAAACATTTTTGCTTCAGAGTGACCTACATTTTGTGGTTCAAACAGTTTTCCCCTTCAGCCTCCTCACAGTGTGGTTTGAACTGCTGCAGTTGCTGTTTCTTCTCAAACATGCCCTTTGTATCTTCTCTGAGTCCCAGGAGGGAATATCTTATATAAAGGCTCAGGTGGGTAATGATGTTGTACTTATCAAACATGACCACCTTTCAACAAGGAGATGTCCACACCAGTGGCAGCCCAGCCAGCCTGCCCATCACTAGAGAGGAATTTGTGGCTGTATGGACACCAGCCTGGGCTATAAAATCTCTAGGACCCTCAGGAGGTGTTCGGCTGTTAAAAGCCATGTCACTGCAGCTTCACTCATTAAGCATACAAGTCTCAGTAATGCAGAGGAAAAGATGGGAAATAACAGATTTTGAAAGGTGGTCCAAGAGAAGACTTATGGCCACATTTCCAGCTATTTGCCTTTCACATAGTAATAAACATACTAGGCACACAAGGGGAAAAAAAGATAAATGGGATTTAGGCTGTTCATTTGCAAAGAAACTGGAAACCTAACCTCAGCTCTCTCTTTCCCTCATGTTCTCTCCCAAGAACGACCATTTTTTCTGCAAGAGCAGTTTGTTGAAAACCCCCATGGATCATCCATGTCTGTGTCTCTTCTATTCAGAGATAAATGAGAACAAAATGTTGATGATTCTCTCTTCTCCTCAGTTTCCTGGTTTCCCTGTCAGAGCAAACAGCTAGGGCTGAGACACCATCCCAAAGTCATCAGCTCAGCTGAAAACTGCCCATAGTTTTCCACTGCAACGTATCACTCATTGCCTGACTCACTAAAAATCAGTTGTATTTTTTAATCCACTGAAACCTGTACAAAAGAGCCAAAGCTTTGACAAATCTGCGACAGAAGAGCTATAGCTTTTTATGACCATGACCTTAAGTGACCATGTTAATTTACTCTTCTTCCTGGCTCCATGCCAAATCCCACTTGTATGATCCACACAATGAGTCCAAGTTGTCCAAAGCAGACGAGAGGGGTTTCAGTTTGCTGCTGTGTAATTAGGCTCAGTAAATAACAGTGCTCTTTAGCTGTAAACCGAGTACTGTTGGGGCTGAAGAAGGAGCGAGGAATTGTGCGAAGAGGAGAGAAAAAAAGAGGAAAGAAGGAAAGATGCACAGAAACTGCCTCCATACATGCAGAATTTTTCTCCCCTGGACTAAGACCAAGCAAAGCAGGCACATCTGATCAGCATTACTCAGGTGCACCTCTACCTTTTCCCCTTCTTTTCTGGCTGATGCATTTTAGTGCAAGAGCACAGATGTCATGGCTGGCTGTAGGCCAGGAGCATGTCCCAAATGGCCTTGATTCTTGTCTCTGCTGCAAAAGTTGGGAGGCAAAGCCTGACAGGACTGTGGAAGCATGGGGGCAGCAAGGCAGCGTGCCTGAGCCCAAGGGAAGACATGAACTTTCTCCACTGTTGAGTGACCACTGAGAATAGCCTGCTCCTGCAGTCTCCTGGGACAAGGACAGATGTCTTTTCCCTGCACAGTGGACTGTGTACCCACTGCACAGCCCCAAGGCAGGGAGTAGACACTCTCACTTCCCAAGGGATTGTTGTCTCCACATCAACAGCACGCTTGGCAAATATTTGGAAAGGAGAAGCACATATTATCCAGGCCTTTTACATATAGCAACATGGAGGCCACACACTGAACCTGAAAGGGACATGCCTTACCCCGAAATGCCTACCCTTGCTCTTTTTTTTGCCGAGTTGACTGTGCAGCACTCGACCTGTAAGTGGTTACCAGGAAGGATCCACTGATATTTCCAGTGAAAAGTCTGATGAGGATTAGGTTTTAGAGTCAACTCTTTGGCCTGACCAGCCTACTTGGAATTACTGGAAAACAGACCACTAGACAGTGGAAAATATAAATGCATTTAAAATTACTGTTCTGCAAAAATGGAAACATAGCAATTATATTTTACATTTATTTGTAAATGAAGCTTATTTGTAATAAATTAAGCACGTGCAACTTGTCCTAGATTCCACAGGTTCTACGGAAAAGGAAGGAGACTATTATACTGGGCAGTAGAGTGGCAAGCTGAGGTCCCCAGAGCTGTGTAGTTCCCTCCTGCAGCTCATCTGTGGAAGTCATAGTTTCCTTTCTTTCTTTCTTTCTTTCTTTCTTTCTTTCTTTCTTTCTTTCTTTCTTCTCTTTCTTTTTTTCTTTCTTTCTTTCTTTCTTTCTTTCTTTCTTTTCTTTCTTTCTTTCTTTCTTTTTCTTTCTTTCTTTTCTTTCTTTCTTTCTTCTTTCTTCTTTCTCCTTTCTTTCTTTCTTCTTTCTCTTTCTTTCTTTCTTTCTTTCTTTCTTTTCTTTCTTTCTTTCTTTCTTTCTTTTTCTTTCTTTCTTCTTTCTTTCTTTCTTTCTTTCTTTCTTTCTTTCTTTCTTTCTTTCTTTCTTTCTTTCTTTTTCTTTTCTTTCTTTCTTTCTTTCTTTCTTTCTTTCTTTTTCTTTTCTTTCTTTCTTCTTTCTTTCTTTCTTCTTTCTCTCTTTCTTTCTTCTCTCTCTTTCTCTCTTTCTCTTCCTTTCTCTCCCTTTCTCTCTTTCTTCTTCTTTCTTCTCTTTCTTTCTTTCTTTCTTCTTTCTTTCTTTCTTTCTTTCTTTTTCTTTTCTTTCTTTCTTTCTTTCTTTCTTTCTTTCTTTCTTTCTTTCTTTTCTTTCTTTCTTTCTTTCTTTCTTTCTTCTTTCTTTCTTTCCTTTCTTTCTTTCTTCCTTTCTTTCTTTCTTCCTTTCTTCCTTTCTTCCTTTCTTTCCTTTCTTCCTTTCTTCCTTTCTTTCCTTTCTTCCTTTCTTTCTTTCTCCTTTCTTCCTCTTTCTTCCTTTCTTCCTTCTTCCTTTTCTTTCCTTTCTTTTCTTTCTTTCCTTGATTTTGCCTCTTATGTCTGTTCTCCTTTCTTGTTTCCTCCCTCCTTACATAACACCTGTGCTGGAAAAAATAGTGTTCCGACCTTTCCACAACTCCAAAAGGAATTATTTAATAAAAATATTGTAAAAATTGTTAATGTAAACAGGAAGATAAGTTTTTAATTAGACATAGGGAAAAAAGCAGATTAGCCCCAGGATCTGTTGTGTGGAGATCATGGGGCCATTACTGCAGCTATTTTCCTGATGTCTGCGTGGACTGAAGCCAGCTACTTTTTGCTCCTGCTGAAGAATCAGGTTAATCAAAATGATGACAGCCAAATGGACAGAGAGCAGGATTCATCCAGGCCTCTTTGTCTAAAGTCCAGATGGAATTAGAAAGTTAAAGCACAGACAGCATGTCCAGGATGGCCAGGCCCTCATGTGACAAGCCCTGTCTAAAAATCGTTCCCATTAATTTGCAACTGTCAATCACCTCAGCATTCTGCTCCAAAACAATGGCTGGCTCCAGATCACAGCTTCTCCCCATCTCCTCGCACCAGCACAGCAGAGAATTAGGGATTTTTTTTTTCTCTCTTGATTAGCAAAGACTTCTTGGTGCAGTGCAACCAGCTTGGTGCAAGAAAATAAGCTGTTTGAAGGCTAAGGGACACTTTACACAGACCCACCCCCTAATAAAGAACTAAAACTATTTAATGGATTACATTTAGTGGCTGCGTTTGGTCTGTGTGAGTAACAAATTTTTCAGCTTGGCACCCAGATAAAAAAAATCAAATGTGAGCAGGAGGGTGGAAGTTGGTTTGAAGTGAAGTTAAAAGCAAGGGAAACAAAAACTAAGATTTGCCACCCCACTGGAGAAGAAGGAAACAGCGGTATCTCTCTTTCACTCAATAGCTCATGGGTGGCTGCTCTCGCCCAGGGTGACCTTACCCATAGAAGGCCTGAATGTGGGTTCCAGTCACTGCTTTGGTGACCATAAGGAGAAGCATCACCAGGAGAAACTGAGAACATCTTTCATCAGCTGTCAATAACCCACTGCCTTCTGTGCTTTCTCGCAGGGGCTGGTAGCTGAGTTCAAAGTCAAACAAGTACAGGAGGGAATGAATCATGGTCTCGTTCTGGTTTTGGAGAGTGCCCTGACTGAAAATATAGGGCAGATAGGAGGTCACAGGAAGTTCTTCCGCAGTTTTGTGTCTTGATCACCTGTATTCCCTGGGAGAAAAGAGTACAGAAAATTTGACCCAAGTTCCTAAATGGCTTTAGGAGGACTAAAAATACATATTTGAAGGCACATTTAATAATAACAACAAAAAAACCTCCCTTGTTCTATGAAGGCACATTTGCTGTTATCACATTTCTTTTTTGCAGCTCACATTACCAGCACATTGAATCTTATATAAGGCTCAAGCACATTTTGAAATCAAATCACATTAATTTAAGATATGCAGAAAACTAAAGAAAAAGATACAAGAGGAATTTTGAAGTCAGAAGATATTATTTGAAATGCAGCTTCCTTTTCTTTTCAGGTCCTTAGCATAGTATTTTTAAAAGAAAGAAGTCAAACCAGACATTTCAAATTTACTTCAAAGGAGGTTTTTTAGTTTTTTCAAAAAGTTCCCAGAGTTTCTGTTTCAGTTCCACCCAAACCGAAGATCTTTCTCCCATTGTTCAGTTCAGCAACCAAATTGAAAAACAGAATCACAGAATCACAGAATGGTTGAGGTTGGAAGGGACCTCCGAAGGTCATCTTGTCCAACCAGCCTGCTCAAGCAGGGACTCCTAGAGCACATGAACCAGGATTTTGTCCAGACGGTTTTTTAATATCTCCAGGGAGGGAGATTCCACAACCTCTCTGGGCAACCTGTTCCAGTGCTCAGTTACCCTCACAGTAAAGTTCTTCCTTATGTTCAGGTGGAACTTCCTATGCTGCAGTTTATGCCTGTTGCCTCTCGTAATATCGTTGGGTGCCAATGAGAAGAGTCTGGCTTTGTCCTCTACACACTCTCCCCTAGATATTTATAAACATTAATCAGATCCCCTCTGAGTCTTCTTTTCTCCAGGCTGAACAGGCCCAGCTCCCTCAGCCTTTCCTCATATGAAAGATGCTCCAGTCCTTTAATCATCTTAGTCGCCCTTCGCTGGGCACGTTCCAGGAGTTCCATGTCCTTCCTGTACTGGGAGGCCCAGAACTGGACACAAAACTCCAGGTGGGGCCTCACCAGGGCTGAGCAGAGTGGGAGGGCCACCTCTCTTGACCTGCTGACAACACTCTTCCTAATACAATCCAGGATACCATGAGCCTTCCTGGCCACAAGAGCACACTGCTAGCTCATATTTAACTTGTTGTCCACCAGGACTCCCAGGTCTTTCTCTGCAGGGCTGCTCTCCAGGAGGTTAGTCCCCAACCTGTACTGGTGCCTGGAGTTATTCCTTCCCATATGCAGGACCCTGCACTTTCCCTTGTTGAGCCTCATGAGGTTCCTCTCTGCCCATCTCTCTAGTGTGTCGAGGTCCCTCTGAATGGCAGCGCAGCCGTCTGGCATATCCGACACTCCTTCCAGTTTAGTATCATCAGCAAACTTGCTGAGGAGGCACTCTGTTCCTTCATCTAAGTCATTGATGAATAGGTTGAACAGCACTGGACCCAGTATTGACTCCTGGGGGACACCACTAGATACAGGCCTCCAACTTGATTACACACCACCACTGACAACCCTCAGCTCTGCCATTCAGGCAGTTCTCAATCCACCTCACCACCCAATCATCATGTCCACACTAACTGAGTTTGCCAATGAGGACGTCATGGGAGACAGTACCAAAAGCCTTGCTCAAGTCCAAGTATACAACATCCACTGCCCTCCCCTCATCTATCCAGCCAGTTGTCCTGTCATAGAGCCGTGATTTCCCTTTAGTGGATCCATGCTGACTCCCCCTGATGACCTTCTTGTCTTTCATATGCTTAGAGATGACCTCCAGGGACTAAGGTAAGGCTGACTGGCCTGTAGTTCCCTGGGTCCTCCTTCTCACCCTCCTTGAAGGCAGGGGTGACATTTGCATTTTTCCAGTCTTCAGGAACCTCTCCTGATTGCCATGACCTCCCAGAGATGATCGAGGGTGGCCTAGCAATGACGTCATCCAGCTCCTTCAGCACATGTGGGTGCATCCCATCAGGGCCAATGGACTTGTAGGTGTCAAGGTTGCATTTTGATTTCTAACCCAATACTCATTGGCCAAGGGAAAGTCTTCCTTTTTCCAGACTCTCTGACTGGTCACTAGAGTCAGGGATTCCTGAGGGATGGCCTTGGCAGTGAAGACTGAAGCAAAGAAGGCATTTAGTAACCCTATCTTCTCTGTGTCCTCTGTTACCAGGTACCCTGCCTCATTCAGGAGTGGCCCCACAAAACCTTGTTCTTCACAGCTCTTAGTATAACACAAAATGACTTGCCACCTGAGATTGCTTTCCTGAGTATATTACTCCTATATTTGGGTGACTCAGTCTGAAGACATAAAGCCAGTCAGTAGCCATTTCACTTTCCAGACTTAGGCTGAGTTGTTGCCCTGCACATGCCTTGTTTTTTCTGTTTGTCTGTCTAAAGACACATACACACAATATCTAACACATGTATGATACAGGGATGACATCATACTCTATTTTAAAGAATCATACAGCAAAGATCATCTGTTGTACATCACAGAAAACTTGTATAACTTGAAGATTCGTATTTTTCCTTATTATTTAGAGTTTACCCATGAAGTTTGCAGTTATAGGAAGGCAAAGAAACTGTTAGCTACCTGAGATGTAATACAAAACAACACTCTCAAAACCAATCTTAGAGATGAAAAGAAGGAAGAGAGGGTTAAAAAATGACATTACTTTGCTTCTGGGGAATGGATCTTTGAAAATGAATGCAGTCATTAACCATCTGGTTTACTAAATAGTGAGCTAAAAGTTCCTCTGAAAGGATTTGCTTTACATTCATAACTGCAGTTTATTGGTCCATTGGCACTAGCATGCCTAAACACAAGGGAAAGTCAATACTGTATCATAGCATCGCCTCGCTAACACCTGGAATATATTCTCTGGAGTGAAAACAGCAGGGAACTGACCAGAAATAACCTCTTTCATATTATTCCTTCAATTAGACCAAAACAAGTTTCCCTTTGAAAACTTAATAATAAACACTGCAGGTCATTCACTTGTTTGGAGCCCCTTTGGGAAAGCTGAGCAGATGGGTCCCCTTATCTAGCCCCCTTGCTGTCACAGAGACAACAGCCACAAATCAGGACAGATATTGATTTTAATTGGAACCAACAGCATCTACATACCGTCTTAATATCCACATTTTCCTGGAAAAAAAAAATACATCTTTTTAAAAGATTGGTTTGTTTTGTCCTGTCAGGTTGATTAGACAGAATGAGGTAATTCTTTGCAAGATGAACAATTATGCCATTTTTCAGGTTCACTGCTTACGTAGATACACACAGCAAATCCCTAAGCAAACCCAAGGTCCATTTCAGAGCCTTTGTATGTACAAGCAGCACAGATTAAAACATTGTTCATCCAAACTGAGGCAGTTATATTCTCATTATCAAACAGATTTGAGGTGTCATCAGGGTCTCTTCAGTGGTTTTCACTGGAGTGTAAGTATTCCTTAGCCGTGGAGAGAGCTAACAACACAAAGTGAACATCTACTTAAAATCAAATTATCTGGGACATTTTCACCACCCCCAGGGTAAAAGCAGTTCTCCTCAAAATTCTTGTAAATTCATCAAGCCTGCTATTCCCTGTAGAACCTCAGATGCGTTGCTATTTGTCTTTAACAGACGCAAGGAAGCTTTCCCTCCCTGCCCCCAGCATATGAATCTCTTTCCCATACGGCATGTTAATTCCCGCGAGGGAGGTGAGATGAACAGGTGTCATGGTTCTTGACTTAATTGCTGCGAAAAGTAGAGCACTAATAACGAGCTGTTCACTAGAGGCAGTTTCCATCCTGGCAGAACAGCCCTGCCAATCTGGGGGCCGTCAGCCAGGCAGTGGCACTGTCATCCAGCCGGCTGCTCAGGCTGCTGGGACAGGCAGATTGCGCTCTCGGCAGCAGGCCAGCCCAAGTAGACCTCGCAGAGCTGTCCTTGTCATCGGCATTAGCATCCTCCTTCCAAAGAGGCAAACAACATCACCGTCCCTCCCCCTGGGAACCATAGGAAATAGCTTTATCACTAAGGCAGTCATCTCAGGGGACATCTATGGACTCTACAATAACACAAGTGGTAGCATGAAGACAGAACTCCTGCTTGCATATATCACTATGGAGGCCTTAACAGGGAACAAATTAGACCAGAGAACAGTTAGACCAGGGGTCCTCAAACTTTTTAAACAGGGGGCCGGTTCACTGTCCCTCAGACACTGTCGGGGGCCGGACTTATACTTTGGAAAAAAATGAACGAATTCCTATGCACACTGCACATATTTTATTTGTAGGAGTGCACAAAAACTAGGAAAAAGAATGCAATATTTAAAATGAAGAACAATTGTAATCAACAAAACCAAATAATATTTCAATGTGAACTATGGGCTTGCTTTTGGCTAATGAGATGGTCAATGTTAGGTTCCATATTTGTCACTGCCAGTCGTAGCAAGTGACGCAAGTGTTCATCAGTTAGTCTGGATCTGATTGGAGATTTCAGATGTTTCATTCGGGAAAAGGTCTGCTCACAGACATAGGTGCTGCCAAAGACGGTTGCAGTTTTGAGTGCATGGTTCCTGAGATTATGAGATGTCTCTGAGGGGAGAGATGCACAGAAATTAGTAAGGCTGCTTGATTTGAATGCATCTTTCAGCGAGTCACAAGTCTGTAGTTCGGCCAATTCCATTTGGTAAATCAGATCAATAGTCTCAATGTCAACAGAAAAAGGGTTCCGGAAAAGCTGTGTGTCCTGTTCATGGAGACAAAGCTCTTTAAATCTAATTTGAAACTCCTTTTGCAACATTTCTAGTACATCCATACATGTTTTGTTTGGGAATGCAACTGCTGGTTTTTCTGCAGACAGGTTTTGAGTTGTGGGGAGATGGCAGTTTTCCTGCTTTATTTGGTTAATGAACAGGTCTAACTTGACCTTTGATGCTTTTCAGTGCAGCAAGCTCCTCTGTGACTTCGAAAGAATCATTTGTCCCACGAATGAAAATTAGAAGTTGTGCAGAATCACGAACATCGTTGCTTTCGCCGAGTGCCAATGAGAAACAGCAAAGTTTTTTTGAGGTGTTTTGCAACTGCAGATTCAAATTTTCCCCCATTTCTTCAACCCTTTGTGTAATTGTAGGTCCTAAAAGACTCACTGTACTAAATAAATCTGCCTTCTCCAGACACATCTCTTTGGCAACAGAAAGAAGGCATTCTTTAACAAATTCTCCCTCTATCAATGCTCTGCCAGTGCGCGCTATGAGCTTGGCAACTTGCTCGAAGTGATGATATATTGAGCTGCTTTTGCTTCATCAAAGTATTCTGCTGAGTTGTCAATCCATGTTTCAGTCATAATATTTTATCTTTTCTCACTTGTCCTACCAAAGAATCATATTTATCTTTATGTTGAGTTTCGTAGTGTCGACGCAAATTGTATTCCTTGAACACAGACACTGAATTCTGGCATATCAGACAAACAGCTCTTTCTTTGCACTCCGTGAAAAAATAATCAGAAGTCCACTTTTCTTGGAATACCCTGCACTCAGAGTCAATTTTTCTTTTTTTGGACATGACAGTGCGCTTCCCACCGGTGCTGGCTCGCTTGTCCTGCCTGGGAGCTGGAAGGAGGGAGGGAGAGATGGGGGAGTCGTCCACCTCGCTGATGCCGCCGCCCACCTCCTCAGCCCGGCCACGCAGTCCGGAAAGGGCGGCCAGAAGGGACTGAAGGAACTTTGCCGCGCCGGGGCTCTGGCGATTCGCCCGAGTTGGCCAGACCTCACAGTCCAGAGGCTGCCGGCTGAGCTTGCCCGGCAGAGGAGATGCCCGCGCCTCTCGCCCGCCGCAGGGGGGCTGGTCGAGGACAAGGAGCTGGTTCCAGCCCAGTCCCAGCGGGTGCTTGGGGCTGTGGAGGCCGGCGCGCGGATTAAGTGGCAGGAAGTCACCTGCGGCTGCTTGGTTCCCCCCCAACCCCCGGCGGGGCGGGGAGTTCTGTAAATACCGGCAGGCCGAATTGAGGACCCTGGGGGCTGTATCTGGCCTGTGGGGCCGTAGTTTGAGGACCCCTGAGTTAGACATTGCATCAGGAGGCTGGGGTGCAAATGGAGGGATCACGCAGGGCTTTCATTAGCCCCTTAACTATGGGGCACAGCATTGTCATAACAGGCTGGAGGCAACGTAAAGTCTGTTTCTACCTTATCTCTGTATATTCCATGCATTGATGGTCGTGTCTGGGTATTTTTGGGTGTACACTGTGGGTGGGGCATCTGCAGGGAGCCTAGACACAGACACCTATACGCTCCATATTCTCCAGCTCACGGACTTGTTCTGCAGAAGTAGGAGGGTGGGTGTTGCACATCCTCAAAGGGGAGTGCTCCTTCCCATGTACCAAGCAGCTCCAGGAGAAATTCTTCCTCCATGAGAAACATCGGCACTTGGCATCATAATAGCCTCTCAAGGGCAGTGGTATAACCCATGGCTTGAATCATTTAAAACTAGATTGTAGCAAGTGCCAGCAGATGTAGGGGAGATAAAAATCACGCAGGGGGTGTGGGAAGGAGGAGGAGGACTACTGTCCATCTCTGACATCTGTGCTTCTGTGATTGATGAAATCCCCAGCAACAGCTGCCCTTTTGGCTAAGACTCAACAAATCTATAGGTTGTTAGAGCTTTTTGCAGGGCCGAAGGGAAATGCAGTGGGTCTCTTGCATCTTAAGAATTGTGTAGCACACTCAGATTGCTTCTCCTCCTTCACTACTTGATATGCCTTTTAATTTTCCCTTGTGCCACTCATCTCCAGTCCTCCTGTCAGACTGCCCTGTCAGCTTGGCAAGCTTTGTTTCTTCAAGTGCATACTTACCCTTCATGCAAGTTTTCCCAAGATCTCACTGCTTCTGTTAAAAGCCCCCCGGAGATGAACTACTGTGTCGGGTCGGACATGGGGGAAGCTTCTGGCAGCTTCTCTCACAGAAGCCACCCCATGTCCCCTCCCCCACTGCTACCAAAAACCTTGCCATGCAAACCCAATACATTCCACCCCTCGCCTCTGTGAATCACATATTTAAGAATCATCACTAAAATCCACATCCATCACACAATCTTCACAAACTTCACTCACATCAACAAAAAAGAATTCCCTACACCAAAATCAAAATAACTTCATCACAACACCAGACAAAAGTGGACAATTTACACACATAATCCACCCCTTGTCTCTTCACCACAATTAAATCGATAAAATCCCCCATAATTGTCCTACTCACCACTCTTTAGCCATGTTCAGTCTATGTTTTGCCCGTTACCTCTCCTCTCTCCGTTAATAACCTTATCTCCAATCTCTCATGCCCCACGTTGGGCGCCAAAAAAGACTGTGGTGGGTTGACCCTGGCTAGAGACCGGATGCCCACCAAAGCCCACTCTATCACTCCCCCTCCTCAAATGGGCAGGGGGAGAAAATTATAACGAAAAGCTCGTGGGTGGAGATAAGGACGGAGAGAGATCACTCACCAATTACTGGCACGGGCAAAACAGACTCGACTTGGGGGAAAAAAAACAAATTTACTTTATTACAAATCAAAATCAGAGGAGAATGAGAAGTAAAACCAAATCTTAAAACACCTCCCCCATCCCTCCCTTCTTCCCGGGCTTAATCTCTTTCCCGATTTTCCACCTCCTCCCCCCAGCAGCACAGGGGGACAGGGAATGGGGTTGGGGTCAGTTCATCATACGGTGTTTCTGCCGCTGCTTCCTCCTCAGGGGGAGGTCTCCTTCCCCCGCACCAGCGTGGGGTCCCTCTCACGGGAGACAGTCCTCCACCAACTGCTCCAACGTGAGTCCTTCCCATGACCAACAGTTCCTCACGAACTGCTTTGGCATGGGTCCATTCCATGGGGTGCAGTCCTTCAGGAAGGGACTGCTCCAGCGCGGGTCCCCCACGGGGTCACAAGTCCTGCCAGCAAACCTGCTCCGGCGTGGGCTCCTCTCTCCACGGGCTACAGGTCCTGACAGGAACCTGCTCCAGCGCGGGCTTCCTGCGGGGTCACAGCCTCCTTCGGCATCCACCTGCTCCGGCGTGGGGTCCTCCACGGGCTACAGGTGGTCATCTGCACCACCATGGACCTCCAGGGGCTGCAGGGGGACAGCCCGCTTCACCCTGGTCTTTCACCACCTCTTGGGGGGGGAATCTCTGCTCCGGCGCCTGGAGCCCATTCCCTCCCCCTCCTTCTTCACTGACCTTGGTGTCTGCGGAGTTGTTTCTCTTACATCTTCTTACTCCTCTCTCTAGCTGCAAAGTGTGCAGCTTTTTTTTTCTCCCTTCCTTTTTTTTTTTTCTTAATTATGTTATCACAGAGGCGTTACTGATTGGCTCGGCCTTGGCCAGCGGCGGGTCCGTTCCTGTAGCCGCTGGCATTGGCTGTGTCGGGTCGGACATGGGGGAAGCTTCTGGCAGCTTCTCTCACAGAAGCCACCCCATGTCCCCTCCCCCACTGCTACCAAAAACCTTGCCATGCAAACCCAATACAACTACAAGACTAACACTAATTACCATAATAATTTGTTAGACCATTGCTTTGATCTTTTCTCACCTACCAAGTCAGTCTTGTTCTACTCCATCTCCAGAAGTGTTAAACGTGATTACAGAACTAATTAACACAAGAGACTGAATTTTAAAGAATGTATGACAGTAATACAGATAAAAGTTTTGATCTTTTGATAAACAAGGAAGTGGGCACATATATCACTTCCCAGGAGACTTGTAGCCAGCCAGTTATTGGCAGAAATGTAATGCATAGCACAAATGACTTAGAATGACATTGCTAAGTCAGCAAGAAGTACTGTTCCCTCAACAGTTTCTGTAGAAAACACCATTACTTTAAAAAAACTCACAATCTTGAAATAGTTGTATTTTATTCTTAGGTGTGAAGCATGATTCACATAAAGGGTATTTCTCTGTGATCAGGCAAACCCCAAACTTTTTCAGATGTTTTATCTCCTTTCAGGATCAATTTCAGTTTGGTTTCTACTTCAGAATAAGACAGTTTTGAGTGTTTTCAGATTCCTTGGTGTGTCATCACTATTTCATTCCATAGGATGCCTGGCAAGTTACACAGAAGAGCTCTCATTGTATTCCTTTGAATAAATAAGAAAGAGAGGAGAGGGAGAGAGATCACATATCACACTTTATAACTAGGTCAACTTACACAATTCCTTCTAAAACATGTTACCTAGGATTTAGAAAACAGAATTAGCCCATTGGACTTATATACTGGCTTTAGAGATTTTGACATCATCACAATAGGTAAAAATGGAACAGGAAAACAGAAAAGCACGCGTGAGCATCAGGAACTACATAACTGGGATTATTAAAGCAGTAAGAGTCTCTGCATGACTGCTTCCTGTTGTCACCTACAATATCTTCAATATCAGAAGCTTTTGTTGGATGATAGAAGCCTATGAGAAGCTATTGATCCAGCATAATTAAAGGACAGTGCTGTTATAAAGATTTTTTTTTTTTAAGATTTTGGGCACCTAGTATTTTACGCTCATGGTTCCTACTAGGCTAAGGAAAATTTTCCAGGACAGGTATGAGTGGTATTTGATGGTAAGGAAAACCATGTTAAAAAAAAAATGACAACTACATTCAACTCGCTGTATTATACTATGGCACTTGAAGTGCAACATTAAAATATTGCTCTGAGAAATAAATAGTTCCTGAATAAGCAGTGTATTCCATACAGCTAGAGATGAGGGTGCCCATGCAAAGGGTGCACTGTGCAGGTCTGCTTTCTTGTCAGTTCCAGCACATTTTTCACACTGCTTAGTGTAAAGGAGTGGTGCTGTGGTTGCTAGCAAGGTACAGTTCTCCTCAGGGTTTAAAACATTCAATAGGTATTTGGCATGGTTCACATGCCAGACTGAGACATGCACAGGATCAGTTTTCAGTAGGAACTTGAGCTTGCAAATGCTGCTGAGGGAAGGAAGGGGGTCTCTGGATGAGGGCTGTTAGAAAACAGTCTCCAGGAAATGTTTGCAATTGTCTTCTGGTTTTATTTCCTGCCCTCTCTCTCTCTATGTCCACCTCCTTCTCTCCTCTCCCCTTCCTTCCCAAAAGCACTCTGTGTGTGTGTGTGTGCTTGGGCCAAATTAACAAGTTTGATTTTGATGACAGCCCAGGACTATGAAATGAAGGAATTCATATAGAAAGATTCTAAACAGATTTAAAATACTTCTGTTACAATCCCTTCCTTTTTTACTAAAAATGAAGAGGGGGAAAAAAAAGAAAGAAAAAAAAGAAAAGCCTAGCTTTTTGACAGAGGAGTTACTTTGTGTTTCTGTCATCAGAGATACATAATTTGGACCTGAAAATTTTTGCAAGCTTCTCTCCCCATCCTTGGTACCAGCCTTAGCATGACATGTTACTACAGAGCCTCTTGTATGACAAATTGCACAGCAGCAGAACAATATATCATCAGATCTGACTCATGACCAGAGCGTTCATCGAAATGGCCAAGTCTACAAATCATTTCAGGGCTAACTAATGTTACAATATTCAGCATGCAGATTGTGATTTATTAATCTGAGGTTTGTTTAAATTTTTTCATACTGCCATGTGCAGACAGATCTTTTCGCATATGGACTCCACTGTATGGTAACCTGCACAACTGAGAAAGGATTCTTATCTCTTTGGTAAACCAGCTGATGTATTTCCTACTCTCACTCCCGTACCAATATAAAACTGTTGCCCATTTAAGTCATACAAATTTACATTTCATTAGCAGTGGCATAATATTTCTTATATACAGTTTTGCAGGTGAATGGCCAGGTCATTTCCTAGCACTTCAGTTCAGTTACTGGGTTAAAATATATCTTGGCGTCACTGACATAAAAAAGCATATACCACTTATTAATGATATATTTGAATTTAGATAAAGCTGTGAGACAAAGAATAGACAGCCTGTGTGTAGGCAACTTCGTTAGCACCAAATTTAAATTTGACCTCGTGATCTTTGCAGGCCTACAATGCAATTTAATTCAGTCACTTCAGATTTCATTTGAGGTACCTTTCACTGGGAAAGGAATTTACCTTCTTGTGTGCTTGAGTTAAAGCTGCCAAGAGAAAGTAAAGCAAATATTCCTCTCATTTATTCCACTTCAACTTTAATGGACTCCATCGGCATAAGCAAGAAGAGAATTTTGTTCATTGTCTCCACATACAACTACGTGTATCTCATTCCTAATGAGCAAAATCAGAAGGAAACTGAGCAAAAGTACAGAAAATTGGTCCCTCAGGTCATTTTTAATGATCTACAAAAATAAAGGCTCTTAGATCTTTCTCAACTCTAACCTGATTGATTGCTGATGCTTTTGGAGGAAGAAAGGTGAACCTAATCTATTGCACACACTCTAAGGTGAACACTGAGACAATAATGATACACAAGAAACTGTGCTCCTTGTTAGAGAGGCCTTTTTATCTGTAATGGTTTTCCTCATTGGCTTCATTACAACTGCTAAAACATGGCTATCATTTGAGAAGTGAATAAAAAAGTCCTCCTCATCCTACAAATATATTTTTCCTTTGTCTGTCTACTTTGGGACATTAGGGAGTTAGTCTGCAGGCAAGGCCAATTCCCAGTTACCCCGTGAAGGAAGGAGAAAGTTGACGTCAGTGAATGCTTAGTGAGAGTAATGACTGCAGATTCTGTCCTCTTGTAAACCTTCAGGCATTACAGTCCCTGTAAAATCTACTCAGCATTACCTTACCGGCTAAGTGCTAACTCCAAAGCTTACTGTAAGATGATGTGACCCGTATGGTCTACTCTACCTGAGCTTGACTTTATCTCATTCTTTATGAGTAACTGAATGGTATTCCAGGCTCCATGCATGATCAAGGAAGAGAAGGCTGGGCAGAGAATGGATCAGGAGCAGCTTTTAGGAGAAGAACCTGGGGCTACTGGTGGACCAGAAGCTCAATGTGAGCTGACACTGTGCACTCACAGCCAAGAAGGCCAACTTTATCCTAGACAGCATCAAGAGAAGTGTGGCCAGCAGGCTGAGGGAAGTAATTCTGCCGCTCTACTCCACTCTCATGAGACCCCACCTCGAGTCCTGCATCCAGTTCTGGGGCCCCCAACATAAGGACATGGACCTGTTGGAGCAAGTCCAGAGAAGGACCATGAGGATTATCAAAGGGCTGAAGCACCCTTCCTATGAGGACAGGTTGAGAGAGTTGGGGCTGTTTAGCCTGGAGAAGTCTCTGGGAAGACCTTATAGCAGCCTTCCAATACCTGAAGATGGCCTAGGGACTTTTTACAAGGGCAGGTAGTGATAGGATGAGTGATAATGGCTTTAAACTGGAATAGGGTAGATTTAAATTAGATATTAGGAAGAAATTATTTCCTGTGATGGTGGTGAGATGCTGGAACATATTGCCCAGAGAAGTTGTGGATGTCCCCTCCCTGGCAGTATTCAAGGCCAGGTTGGATGAGGCTTCGAGAAACCTGGTCTAGTGGAAGGTGTCCCTGCTCATGGCAGGGGGGTTGGAACTAGATGATCTTTAAGGTCCCATCCAACCCTAACCATACTATGATTCATTCTATGATTCTATAAAACAGATAGAGATCATAGAATCACAGAATCATAGAATGGTCTAGGTTGAACACTTCCAGAGAGGGGGCAACCCCAACTTCTCTGGGCAAGACATTTAGACCTCTCTCTGAATTTAGGAATTGGTTAGGATCTAAGTCACTTTTCTAGCTTTGATCTTTTATGATTGGTGGGAAAAAGGGAGATTCAATGGGTAATTCAGGGTACCCATGCACTCCTCTCTCCTCTGGAGGCACTTGCTTGTGGTTGCTGTACACTGAATTAACAGGCATTTATTAGCCTGACAAGTTAGATATCTCACATACTTGTAGATAAGTATGCTACCTGACAACACAGAGGATCCTGATCTCAGGCCTGTTCTTCCCTTTGCAGTATGATATGAATGATTAAAGGTCTTTCAGAGATTTCCTGCTCTATCAGTTGTCTTGTCTTTGGACTTGTATGCTCATCTTTGGAGAGCCTAAAGACCCCTTTTCAAGCATTTTGTGCTCTTTCTTGCCTTTATAAATGTAAGCTGTATTCTATTTCTGGTGGTTAGTGCTATTATTGAGTGTAATGCAAAATCTTTCACCAGGTACTCTGGCATGTATTTGAATGTGTGGAAGGACCAGAGTTTCATACTTCAGTCCCTGAAGCACGAGATTTAATTAATCATCCAATTCTTAGTTGGGATGAGTAAAAAGGCCATGAGTGTTCATTTAGTCGTGTTATCTTCTGGCATATTTCCCTCTTCCACCATTCTTCTATTCTTTGGAATAAAATAGAAATGCAGAAAATAATTTGCAGCATTTTATTACAGAGAATAATTTACTTGATCACAGACTTGAAAATGTGTAGTAGTAAGACACACTTCTATGCTTTTTAAAAATAAATAATGAGATTTTAAATTTATTATTTTATCTTGAGGGGAAATATACATGAAAGTAAGATATTATGTAGGTCTGTGTGTGTGTGTGGCTGTGGGTAATTCATTAAAAATACATTCTTCATTCTGCCTGCCCCTGGAAATGTGAAAGGTTAGCCTTTTTAGAGTTGCCACCTGTGAGATGAGGGATCACTAGTTCCTTCTTCCTCCCAAGGACCCATAGTGTTCATTCTTGCTGTAATGAAGAAGCTGATTGATGGATGTCACCCTCCATGCTGTTGACATCCTTATCTCCCCCTGCTTTATGCAACAGGCATGACCTCCTTCAGTTGAATGGTTTCTGAGGGCTGCATCCGCTACTCACTTCCACCACCTTCTCAGCATGCTCACCTTCAGTACACATGCCCATTGGCAGCAACCTATATGTCTGTCTGTCAGTGGCTCTGTAATGAGACTAATTTATTAGGTTACATAATCCTACCTCTTTAGGGAAGTGGGGGGGAAATTGTACAGCACATTGGAAGAAATGTATCCTGGCTTCTGACTATCGTGACTGTGGGAGCTGATTTCTTTTTAGTCAAAAAAAAAAAAAAGTAGTGATAGACTGGCATGTTTGATATTTGTTCACTTCAGGGCAATCTCACAATATTTTCTTATTGTTATAGCTTACTGTTTTACTACATTCCATAGTGGGTCTGAATCAAAATGCCAGAGGCAGAATTCTCTGGGCTTTGTAGAAGGTCAGATCCAACCCAGTTTTGTCATTGTTTTCCTGATATGATTGTATCGCAAGTCATTTTATCAGCCACTGTTGCTTCCTTTAAAAAAGTGCCATCTTGTTATGTTGAAGAACTCTATTGCTTCATTTCATATTTCGTCACTGGAGATACTCAAGAAAAGAAGAAGAACCTAGGTAAATCTTCATTGTGATGTAAAATAAACACACAGGATGGCAGCCTTTGGGCAGTAGTGACAGTGCAATGCTAGAGGCTTGAATGAGATACATAAATAGAGAATGAGGACAACAGGCTAGTTTCTGTGTATGCTAGCCACTATATAAAAGATTATAGCCCTCTATAGTCACATCCAACTCCAATAACTTGCAATGTAAGTAGACAAGATTAAAAAAAAAAAAGGAAAAAAAAAAAAAGACAACATGGAATATTCAGGTAAATATTTCAGGAGAAATATTATTAACAACTTGTATGGCAGAAATACCCACAAATTCCAGCGAAAATCAAGATCTTATTGTGCTAACTATTTCAATGAAAAGCAACAACAACAAAACTGAATTCAGATTCAGATTCAGCCTGTATAATGTTGGCACCTAAATTTGAAGCATTGTTTCCCTGGATTCCCCCTAGCAAACAAAGAAGAGCACATCCAGGGGATAATTCAGAGGTTAGACAGGTTGAAATGCCTTTTAGAGATGCCTAATGCTAAGGTGAATCAACCTCAACCTAAAGGACAACTATGTTTCTATAAGAAAAATAAAAAATACATTAAATGTGAAAATAATAGTCAAAACAATTTAGAAGCACAACTCAGTTTTGAGTTCATCTGTTTTTGAAGGGAAAACAAAAGATATTGGCTACAACTCTTTAAATATATTTGAAAATATATTAAAAAAAAAATTCCTGAACTTTGTATCACAGAAGAGAAACCTTATACTTAGTTGAAAACTCTGAAAAGGAAAAAAAGAATACTGTGTGGTTTATGTAATAGATATTAAGTTCCCAATACACCATTCAAGAGCTGCATCTCCCTACTAAATAAAATGGACTAGGGACCATTCTCTAGCTGCTATAGCAAAGTGCTTTGCATCAAAAATTCCTGTTGGTAGCAGTCTCTTGCTCATTCCTTCTGACTCCTGAACTGCATCTGGGAATTGTTTGGAAGAGTGTTTTTTGGCACAGGCCAAAACTGAGCTAAAAAAGTAGAATAACAATTTAACAGTAGAAGTGATCATGTGCCAGTATTCTGGCACTGTTTAATCTACTAGTACAGAGACAGCCAAATTAGCTACAACTGATTTACCTGGCTCAAGAGTCAAGCTTTTAACCAAACCATTCAGTTATGAGACTGCGATATGAAAGCATAGTAAACAGGCCCTAAGGTTCCCACCCACAGTCTTACTAGAGAGCACCTTACATAGCAATTAAGTAACCTTGCCTCTACCTAAGTCCAGGATTTCTTTATATACATAATGTGAAACAAATCGCTGAATTAATTACTCTCATGTGCACTCCTTTATTAAGTCCTTTTTGGGGGCCAAACACTGAATACAGAACAACAAACCTAAATGCAACAAGAAATGCAGAGATGTGGCTCCTGGTGTTACTGCTCAAACCCAGGCTACCAGCTCCCCTAGTGGGAAGTTCTCTGCATTGAACTCAAGTCAAGATTTTGCCTATACAAATGCCTGGATCGTGAGCTTACAGAGACACAAAAATAACCAGAGCACTTGCTAACCCCAGAGGGCATTGATGCTGCATTACCATCAATTCCTTGTCAGACTTAACATATTTATTATACAGAACATCTTTGGGAAAGGAACAGACATCATAGTGATTGGTGAACAAAGGAGGAAAAGAATAAACACAGTACAATAGATATCACTCATGCAGAGTAATTCATCTAAGATACAGAAACAAGGGAAATATCTCCAATCAAAACTATCTGCTCCTTAAGCCTAAACATTCAATAACTTCCCAGCTTTGGAATGTATGTGCATCTCCTCCCTGGGTTTCCTGTGGTTTACATTATCATTTGCAAGGTATATTATGACAAGTTATTTACTTTGGGCCATTGCCCTGAGGCATTTGGGTGTCTTCCTTTCAAAGAATGCCATAAATAAACATGAATAATCTGCATAAAGGGAGATGACTTTATCTTATAACAAGTCAGAAGAGCAGGCTATACTCCTCCACACACAATTCTCTACATATATTTCCTTTTGTCTGATCATGAAGGCAGTAAGGTTTTGTGTGCCTGTTAAAAAAATAAACAAACCTTTCCTGTTATATTGTACAGCACGGCATTCACATTCAAACAGCGAGATGTTCACTTAAGTCAAATAGCTTCTACCAGCAAAAGCTATTATTTTACTGCCAACATTATTTTTTTCTATGCTGTGCTAACAGATGAATAATTGTGCAGCCAATAAATAAGCAATTCAGTTTAAAATCAGTAGCACTTGTCAAACAACAGTTCCTTAACACCACTCTCTGATATCTCCCAGCATTACCTCATGAGGCTAGAGAGAAGGGACAAGGAAGGCTTTTAGATTAAACAACAAGACTCACCATAGCCTAGCTCCCAAAATAGCAGAGAGAAAGGCAAAAATAGTTAGACATGCTGATTGTATTGTTATAACTTAAATTGTATTCAGATGCAAACTATGACGTGCCAAAAACTGTAAGAGCTGAGCGTGAAAGATCAGAAAAGTGACATCTGGTATTGGATGCCCCTCCAGACATGACTAATACCATTGGTATTGTGTAGGCTTTGCCCTTCCTAATTTAATAGTCAAATGTAAAGGTTAGGCCCCCGCAGCTCCTACGGTATCACGAGAGACTGTTTTACTGTATGTCTATATAAAATTCGCTTCTATCCTTCTCCCTGGATCTCCACAGATGGGCTGACTTTGAATAGGCCTATATATCTTTCATATTGCTATGGACAGTTCATCTCATTACTTCCAGCTGGTGGATTTACAACTGAACCATATGACTCTCTCCATTATTAGAGGGAAACGAGGGAAATTTGACCACTAAATATCGATTTTATGCAAGAGTGAGTTTTTACTGTACAGTATGTGACATATATATGCAGCTAGACCTACACTTCATCTTCATTTTCATTAAAGCTGGAGTTACAGCTGTAGAGTTCCAGTGCATTATTAACTGCACAGTCCAAGTACTTTTAAGTCTTTGACTTTACCCTAATGAATATCATAAAGCAGGCAGTGTTAAGAAAATTAAAACTTTATCTTTCCCTGAAGTTAGCCTCTGAAGTCAGGAACCCAAGTCTAATTTTTTTTCTCTAAGTAAGTTTAAATACCTGTTGCTGCCACACCAGACAAGCTAGTGGTATTTTTTAACTTTTCATATAGTAAAGCAGAATAATAATAGAGCTTTCCTAGAGCTCTTTGCAGACATAGGTTTCAAAATATTTTGTCCCAGGAAGTGTATGAACCCACCCTTCACAGATGGAGAAACTGTCCCAAGCAAAACCAGCAGGCTTATTCCAAGTCACAAAGCAAACTTACATAAATCTAGCAGCAGAAGAGCATCCTGTCTGTATCCTACTCTCTGTGTGACCCAGCTATACCAACACATATGTAGATCACACAGTCTTAAAGCTGTTATCTATGATTTTGGTACATGTCAAGGCATGTGATGACAGGGGTGACATAGATGACAGCACCAAAGGATCATGGAAATGCTAATCCACAAGAGAAGCATCATGGAAAATTTTGCCACAAAACAACCAGCCAAAGGCAGAAATTCACAAGGCCTGGAAATATGAAGCTCAGTGTAACATTTCACATGATAAAAACTTTGCCTATTTTAAAATTACTTATATGTTTATCTATTTACTTTATATTCACTTTGTTACTTTTATAACAACAATGTAGGTAGAGCTAATCAGACAAACTTGGGTAAAAAATAAGAGTGAGTTGAAAAGGGCCACAAAGATGATGAGGAGCCTGGAGCATCTCCCATATGAGAGAAAGGCTGAGAGAGCTGGGACTCTTCAGCCTGGAGAAGAGAAGACTGAGAGGGGATCTTATAAATGTCTATAAATAACTGAAGTGTGGGGGCCAGATGGATGGGGCCAGGCTCTTTTCAGTAGTACCCAGTGACAGGACAAGGGGAAATGGGCAAAAACTTGGAACACCAAAAGTTCCAGACAAGCCTAACGAAATACTTCTTTGCTGTGAGGGTGACAGACAAGCCTAACGAAATACTTCTTTGCTGTGAAGGTGACAGAGCACTGGAACAGGCTGCCCAGGGAGGTTGTGGAGTCTTCTTCTCTGGAGACATTCAACACCCGCCTGGACACTTCCCTGTGCAATCTGTTGTAGGGAACCTGCTTTACCAGGGGGGCTGGATTAGATGATCTTCTGAGGTCCCTTCCAATGCCTATGTTTCTGTGATTCTGTGAAATACCGTGATAATTCTCTGCAAACACTCCACAATAAGTGGGTGATAGCTTGAAAAAAACCCAAACAAAAACCAAAACAAAAAGGTTCAAATTTTGTCACTTCATTGGTATTGAGCAGTACACCAACTCTAACATATAAGGTACAATGCATCAGCCTTGCTTATGGCCTGTTAAAATTGACTTTTTCTTTCCTAAAATATAATAGTGCAATTATTCTAATATCTGCTGTAGGAACAGCTCAGGTTCCCTTGAATATGAATTAGCTTTGTATATGACTGGGAGCCACTAGATTTCACACCAAATAATCTAAAACTTGTACCTGAAAGCCTGTTAGCAAAGTATAAAAAGCATACACAGAGCACTCAAAACATTATCTATGGATCAAATAGAAACTCCATGTTGAATAAGGCAGGCTTAACCTGAATATTATCAATACTGGAGGACAGAAGAGAGAATAAACCTTACAATTCAGAGGTTCACTTTGGTTTGGCTAAGGACCCAATACTTGAACATTCATTTGGGTTTCATCCAGACTGTCTGACCATTTTTGATCTTCAGAACTAGCCTGGAAGTCTTGCAAAAACAGGGTATTCTTGTGAAACTTCCAGTAATTTCTCTTTCTGGTTGGGGTTGAAATACCGTAAAAGTAGTCTTTTTTGTGGTATTTCATTTGGTCATTAAGCTCCAAGTACAGTGTCAGTGCTCAATAAATAATACATAAGTGTAGTCTTTCAACACTTGTGTTTCCAATCCTGATCAGACATGGGAAGTGAAGAAGAGTGAAAAACTGCAAAAAAACGGTCAACTCAAGTCCAAAAATGTCTTTAACATTTGGGCTTTTGTGGTTTTAAAGCCAGAAAAGGAGGCCCCATGGCTGCTGTGCAACAACTCAGTCACTGCTATCACTGGAGGAAAAAAGATGGGTTTGCTGGCCATGGTCAGAAATGAAAGGATGGTTGTGTGCCACATGGGAGAACCCTTCCAAGATCCATGCTAGTAATAGTATTCAAGTTTTAAACTAGTGCTTTGAATAACTAAACATATCCCTTGTCTTTTAGCATCCAAAAGTTCTCAGGTTTAAATATCAAGCAGAACTTTTGAGTCCTTTAAAATCTTGACTTTTTCTCCTTTTTTTCCAAAGCCTTCTATCATATTTTTTAAATCTTAGCACAAATCTCTGGCTTCTTGTAAACAAAAAAGCAGCTGAGATGACACTTTTTCCTGCCCTTATTACTGATAGGGGTAGGAGAAGGGAGATCTGTGTGACAGCTGGCCAACCCAGCCAACCTGATCTCTAAAGAACAAAATATCTCAAGGTCTCAGGTAAGAGACATCAGATTTAGGGAGAGGAGTATGCAAAACCCCCAAGGAAGTATCAGCAATTTACTTATAACCCATATGAGAATTGCTGCAGTCATTATTAAAACTTAAAGGCATGTGATGATTACAAAACAAGCTGGTATTTCTCTAATTTGGAAGTTCAACACTTTTTATATTATAGATCCTTATCCTGGGATCTAAGTAACAAATGTGTTCATTTTTCTTTTGGAATAAAAAATACTGAGCCTAATACTGTTTGTTTGGTTTTTTTTTCTTTAATAATACTTCAAATAAAAAAGGAAAACAAATAAATTACAATTTTGTGCTTATCTTTCAAGTTACATTACTTTGTTTTTTTCTGATTAAAAAAATCTATATCCAAGGAAAATGAAAAATATATGGTTTTAAATAGTTTAAGCCATGAATATGAGTCACTGCTACTAAATTTTATGACACTTTCCATCTAATTAATGTGACAGAATGTACCAAAGATATACTTTTATTCATATGCCTCTGAGAAATAGATATGAGGCTCTGCTGGAAGACAGCCAATCTAATGCGGATGTGGATGATAGGTAACCTATACCAGAGGTCTCATCATGGTCAGATAGATAGGTTTTCCAGCCGCATAACAACCTTTTCAACAAGGAAGAAGAGAAGAGTTCTAGTTGTTGGAGACTCACTCCTCAAAGGTACAGAGGGCCCGATATATTGAATTGACCCTCATCACAGGGTCTGTAGTCTTCCTGGAGCCCAAATCAGGGATATCACGAGGAAACTCCCCACCTTGGCACTGTCATCAGACTATTACCCACTACTGATCTTCCAGACATGTGGGGAGGAAGCTGAATCCCATAGTCTGAGGCGAGTGAAGAGAGACTTCAAGGCCTTGGGGGAGTTGATGAAAGAGTCTGGGATGCAAGTTATTTTGTCTTCCCTCCTTCCAGTTGCAGGCGATGACATGGGATGGAATAGAAGGATCCAGTCCCTAAATACTTGGCTTCGAGACTGGTGCTACAGGCAGGGCTTTGGCTTCTTTGATCATGGCTGGTTTTATAAGACACCAGGCCTGAAGGTAATATATGAAAAAGGTCTAACCTGCAGGCAGAAAAGGGTTCTGGGACAAGAATTAGCAGCACTCATTCATAGAGCTTTAAACTAGATTCGAAGGGGAATGGGGTTGTAGCTGGGTTTGCACCAGTGGGGCAGTGTTCTAGTATTAATGAAGGACAGAAGGCCTCCCACCCCACTAGGGTGGAATCAGTGTGCCCAGCTCGCTCCCTGAAATGCCTGTACACCAGCGCACGCAGCGTGGGGAACAAACAGGAGGAGTTAGAAACTGTGTGCGGTCAAAGGGTTATGATTTAGTGGCACTTACAGAGCCATGGTGGGACAGCTCACATGACTGGAATGTGGTCATGGGTGGCTGTGTCCTTTTTAGGAAAGACAAGGAGAGGTGATGGGGTTGCTCTTTATGTGACAGAGCAGTTAGAAGGTATTGAGTTCCATCTGGATGAGTGAGTTGAGAGTCTGTGGGTACGTATCAAGGGGCAGGCTGGTAGGGGAGATACCGTTGTGGGTGTCTATTACAGGCCATCTGATCAGGGTGAGGAAGTTGATGAGGCCTTCTACAGACAGCTGGCAGCAACCTCCCAGTTACAGGCCCTGGAGAATTTTAACTACCCAGATATTTGCTGGAATGCCTACACAGCCAGCCATTCACAGTCCAGGAGGTTCCTCCAGTGCACTGATGATAACTTCTTGATGCAAGTGGTGGATGAACCAACCAGGAGAGGAGCGCTGCTGGATCTTATTAATAAGGAGGGCCTGGTTGAAGCAGTGAAGGTTGAAGGCAGCCTTGGCTGCAGTGACCATGAGATGGTGGAGTTCAGGATCTTGTGCGGTAGGAACAGAATACCAAGCAGGATTTCAACACTGGTCTTCAGCAGGGCCAACTTTGGCCTTTTCAAGCAATTGCTAGGGGAAATCCAATGGGAAAGCTAAGGCCTCCTTGGAATTAAACCTTGCAAGAGACATCCAGGGCAACAAAAAGGGTTTCTTCAACTACATTGCAGACAAAGCTAACTCTAGAAGCAATGTAGGCCCACTGCAGAATGGGGTGGGTGCCCTGGTGACAGAGCATACAAAGAAGGCTGAGTTACTGAATGCCCTCTTTGTCTCTGTCTACATGGCTGGAGACTGTCCTCAGGAGCCCTGGACCCCTGAAACTCCAGAGGAAGTCAGGGTAAAAGAGGAGTTTGCCTTGGTTGATGAGGGCTGGGTTAGGGATCAATCAAGCAATCTGGACATCCATAAATCCATGGGTCCTAATGGAGTGCACCTGCGGGTGCTGAGGCAGCTGGCAGAAGTCATTACTAGGCCACTTTCTGTCATCTTTGGTAAGCTGTGGGGAACAGAAGAGGTACCTGAGGACTGAAGGAAAGCAAATGAAAGACAGGCTCTTCTCACAAATGTCCATCAGTAGGACAAGGGGCAATGGCTGCAAGCTGAAGCTCAGGAGGTTCTATGTAAACATAAAGAAAAACTTTTTCACTGTGAGGGTGACAGAGCACTGGAACAGGCTGCCCAGGGAGGTTGTGGAGTCTCCTTCTCTGGAGACATTTAAAACCTGCCTGGACACTTTCCTGTGTGACCTACTGTAGGTGATCCTGCTCTGAAGGGGGTTTGGACTAGAATATCTTTCAAGGTCCCTTCCAATCCAATAACATTCTGTGATTCTGTGATTCTGGAAGATAATAAACCACTCCATAGTAATGGTTAACATATTCAGAGATAAACACACATACACACACACACTCGTATAAATGCAGGTAAATATTACAACTTTTCTGTAGGCTACTTATATATACTTGTATTGCATTGAAAGCAAAAAGACTTTTTTTTTTTCTTGTACACATAAGGTAAAATGAAGATCAAAATTCATAGAAATACTTCCTTAATTTTCTGTTTTATAATGGAAAATTCTTAACAGGCTGACTTCTATAGTAACAGGGTCTGTGTTAATGAGTGTTACATATTTTACATACTTATATCTTGACTGTCTAGCTGCTTCTGATGCAGCATGCTCATAGTTGTAGCTGACTTTGATATGATTCAACACCCTAGAATAAGCTTTGATGATTAAAACTGTGTAGCACAGTAGACTGTTTACTCCCATGTGAATACAACGAAATATTAATTAGCTTTGAATTTTTCACAGGCAACAAAAGAAAAGCCTCAGTTCCAAATGTTCTCAAGAAAGAGGCTTCACTTTTCAACATGCTGATCATTTAAAAAATGTGTGAGTAATTTAAGTCTTTAGTACTTTAAGTCCTGTGGTCTTTTGGAAACAAAGGATGCAACTAGATGAGCTCCAAGGAATCTATTTGCAGGAGTTTAAAATGTCCCCACCTTGTCACTTCATCTGTCACCTTGAATTATCCATCCCACAAGAAAGTATGCTGTTCTCTAGCCTGCTTATCATAGTGTTCACTATCTCAGCCTAAACCCACTACCAGTACAAACTTCAGTTACCAGACTTTGCACTGCAGCAGGTACAACATGCACGCTTGCCTTATGCTGCTGACTGCTTCTGGGGCAGGATGGCAGCAACCAGAAGCCAGGAGACTCTCACACCCTGAACCACTTCCAGCAGAGTCTTTGGAGTATGTCTGACTGTGCCCTTAGGCTTCTCCATCACAATATTTTGTGATTATGGAATACCATAATTCTTTGTGTCATCATATTTCTACGCAAGAGAGTTCAAATCTGTTTTATTTTTCTTTATTGGGAAATCATTCTGTGCTTTTGAGCACACATGTTACTCAACTCCATACCCTACATCCCCTTTGGAGTGGAGGAACAGGGCTCCACACACTGTTTCAGAGGGGGCTACACCATGGCCTTCGTCATACAGTGGAAGAACAAAGTTGTCTGCTCCATTCTCCATGAATGAGCACTGAACTGATACTTTTCTTTCTCTCAAGATCTCATTCCTGAATGGGAATAGTCAACTCAAAGGTTAAGGTTTTCTAAATAAAGTTAGGGTTGTTATTTTTCTATGCGTGTCACTTTACATTTACCTATATTTATTTTTTTGCTGCAATTTATTTCTTCATCACTCAGTATTGTGAGACTTTGTTTATTTGTTTCTTTGTTTGTTTGTTTTTCAGACAGCTTTGCTACCATGAAAAACTGAGAATCATCAGCAAACTTTGTCACCCCACTGCTCACCTGCTCTTCCCTGAATTATCTGTGAAATCCCTGCCTAGGCACGTGCTGTTCAGGCCGAAGCACATATTATTGTGGCACTCTGTGTATAAACTCTTTCAGTATGAAAAGTGACCTTTTATTCCTGTCCTGTGCCTCCTAACATTTAACCAGTTTTTTATCTGTGTGAAGATCTTCCTTCTTATGTTATGGTAGCTGTGTTTCCTTAGAAGCTTTTGGTGAAGACACGGTTACAACTTGAGCATGCCAATTAAATAATACACTCTAGAAAAAGAAATTTGTTTAAGCATGTGGTAACCAAATTAAATTAAACTTCAGAAAAACCTTATTTTGAATTCTGTCTTATTAGCCAACAGCAAAATCATAGTGCCCTACACCAGATACTTAGAGCACATTAACACATAACAACTAATGTACATGAATATCCTTTTTTTTCATTGAGTCTAGACAAAACCTTTTTGTGAAATGCCGTGCTGGAATACTAGTCACAGCAAGCTCACTATTAATTTGGGATGTGTCCCATAAACTGGAGTATGTTCATCCTGAATGCTTACACTTTTGTCATTTCCAGTGAATGCCACCTTTCTGCTTCAGAGTTCCGTAATTGTCAGGCCGACTAGAAAGAGGTGCAGGCTTGTCTTTTGCATCACCAGCTGATTATAGAATAGGAAACACATGAAGTCATTTTAGTTTATTATTTCTTCAGTTGCCAACATGACTTTGGTACAACTAATAAAATAACAAATATTTCTCTGTGCTCTTTACTATGAACTAAAAATTTAAACAACACTTTTTAATATAAAATGAAAAAGTTATTATTCCTTGGCTGAGCTGGCATATACCATCTTGTCTTCCTGCTTCTGGTTTTAATAGAAAGGAAAAGGGATATATTACTTTCACAATAACTTGATTACCTTATGAGCCAGATCTTTCCTCCAATTTTGTAGTAACTGCCCTGTAAATGGTTGTAGTGTTTATTTGTCTAGATGCAATTAAGTTGTGGTGCCTTACATTAGTAGTCATGCCAAATCAAGCTACTTATGAAAAAACATTACTTTGAGATTATAAAGGCTGTGAAAAACCCTGAAAACACAAACATCTTTGAGTGTAAAAATGTGCTACTCTAAGGAGCATCTGACTTGAGTCCTTTAAATACTCCTATCAGACTCCTGCCACCAAAACCCCCCTAAAGCCCCTATGAATTCTTTAGCTCCATAAAACTTATATTCATTAAATTTGCTTTACTAAGTAATCTCTAATCACTCAGTGTCAGTGAAATTTCACAGGCCATAGTTATAATTCTCTTCCTATGACTCCAAAAATCTGTGAATTTCCGTGTTTTCCAGCAGATTTAATTTCTGTCACTAAAGGCAAAATAGCTCATGGATTTCATGTCACATTGTTTTAGTATCCAAGCAATTGTGATATACAGTTCAATTTTTCTGTAACTTTGTTATCAGTGGGATAAAACATCAGAGTGGTCTACACTGATGAACCATAACCTAACAATTTCTTCTGATTGAGCTGATTTGCATTCAAAAGTACCAAAGACCAGAGGTTTCTGCTTAAAAACTTGGGGTTCTCATAGCTGTAAAGTTACACACTATTTCAGATAATGAACATGGTACTTAAACAATGTACAGTGGCTGAATTTGCCTTTCTGTGAGATTCTCGGGCAATGTTTATGTTTTTACTGCAATCTGAAAAGTTATATTTGGTCTGCTGCTTTGGATGAAGGAGATCATTATATCACCCTCATATCAAGCTTGTACTTTAGACAAATGTTTTTGGTTTTTCTCCATGGTTGGAAACATAAAATGCTGGATGTGCAGTGGGCCACAAGGCTATGAAACCCTCACTATTGACAAAGATAAAAAGTAGGTCTAGACCTTTTGCTGCAACTATTATGATCTGATGAAAGGATTATACAACTTTTCACATTAAATGGGAGAGAAATATTTTTAAAAAGAAGCTTCAAAGACATTATAGAGGCCTTCAAACCCTCCATAGACCACTAGCAATCCACACAGAGTCAACTGTTATTCTCATTTCCAGCTAAGAGAAACAAAACAGATGGGAAGAGATGAAGAACAAAAGCAGAAAATGCAAGTGTTTTGTTTTTCAGAAAGGGAATAACATTTATCACACTCAATACAGTACAAATGCATAAATACTTTCCTAGTATTAATTTTCTGTGTGAGCAACCACTGTCATTGCCACAGGGGTATTATCTGAGCGTGCATAATAGAGAAGGCAGCCCACACAGTTCTGAAGGGGAGGGAACCTGGTTACCAGCTCTTTTACCAAGAAATTATCCATGTTAATAAATGTTTTAGCACCCCTCCCAATGGAATTTGAAGAGAATTTTTAATATCAGTAATTTTCCAGACAGAATCCTAGTGGCTAACTATGCCCAGTTTGGGGTAATAAAAATTTAATTTCCTTAAATTCTTTTGTATCCAATTTTCCTTCCTTTATACTGAGAAAAACTAAATAATACTTACGCAAAAGCATTCTATCACTTCAGACGTAAGAGTTGCATAGTTCAAACATCAAATAGCAAATGCTATTTAGCAATGGGGAAACCAGTCTAAACAAGTTAATGGAATCTTTTTGCAGTCTGTGACAGAGTGATCAATGGTGAGGATGTGGCATATAAAACTATTTGTTAAAAAATGCAGCATGCTGGGATTTTGTGTGGGATAGCACGTAAGCTGCAAATATCAACTGTAACCTCTTGTCAGGCTACAGGACACACTTCCCATTGGGACTTCTGTATTCGGCTGCCAACCACTCAGACTTTCATATTATAATACTACCCTGTATCTAAGGCATAGTCCATTTAGCAGACTAACATTCTTCAGTTTATTCCAATTGCACTCAGTAGCTGTACAAAGCCACTGAGGCACAAATCAAAGGAGAAAAGCATAGATCCTGCAGAGTGTGAAAACTAATGCCTTCTGTCTTGAATTTTTCAAAAACACTGATAATTCCAAATGACTTTGTTTCCCTAAGTGTCTCTGTTTCGACACTCTGAAGCAGCAGTAGCCTGGGTCATAAGACCTTTCTGAACATCAGATGTTTTTTTTTTTTTTCACCAAGCTTCACATGATAAACTTCTGATTTCTTTTTACAAAAGCTGTGCCTTTTGGTGGCTTGTGAAAATTTTGATGTCAAGGGCTTTAAGACTAAGGTTTTTTTGGTGCGTGGGATTTTTTGTTAATTTTGTAAACTGAGGTGAAGATTATTTATGAAGTGAAACACATCACCAACTCTTCTGGAGGATGTCAATCAATGTTATCTTTTCTCTGTCTCAGTGAGATAACGCTGCATTTGTTCTTAAAAGGAAACTACATTGGATTAACACAGAGATTTTGCACATTTTGAGAAGAGGGCTCTTCAAATGGCTTCTCAAGGAAGATCACTCATGTGCTAATAGGGCAGATATTGTCATCTTTAGTCAAGACGGAGGATTCTGAACCTGAACATAACTGAAGAAAACAAAAACCATGGGGACTCCTACGGCAAATTGCCTAGAAGGGTTTTTAAGAGCCTTTGTTTGTCCTCAGGGACATCTAACTGAGAGCAAATGAAGTCCCGATGGATAGAACAGGGCTATTTGCAAGAAGGAAAAGGTTGAAAGCAAAATTTTCAACCAGCGATGAAAAGTGAATCCTTCCTTCATGCAGTAAAGTTTCTACAGTTGCTTCCATTATCCATTTGCCAGCTCAGACACACTATCTTCTGAAGTTTAACTTCATCATGGTCTCTAAGTCTCGCTTCAATAACGGCATTTTCCAAATGTCCCGATTTTACTATGTCTATTCTCCCATCTATTTCTCTTTTGTAGTACCACTGGTACAGCGTAGGCCACAGAAACACTCTGAAGCTTGTCTGTTCAATAACAATCAACCACTTTCTTCTGGCAACCTGGATTTCCTAGCACAAAATGCCCTGTCAACAATGAATAAACTATTATTGACTGAAGTCTTCAAAGGATTAATATAATAGACAGTCATCAAACAAGCACTTCACTGGCATCCTGCAATTATTAAAGTTTCCACTGCTATAAAATCTTTAGCACCCCAAGTACCTGTCAATGAGGCTCCAAAACTTACTGTCTAAAATATTTTTTTTTGTCTTTCTTGCTTTGTTTTTTGACATTACCCCAGTGAGTCCTGAAGCTTCTTTTTTTGCTTTTCATTGGTTTTGCAGAGTAATAATGTTTCTAATAATATTTTTACATGAGCAAAAACTACATGATGAAGACAGTAAAAAATAGTAAAAGGCTGTTTTCGCTTATATAGCTTATTTTCTATATTTTTTTCCTAAGAGGGACAGAATAACCTCTACATACAAAAGTAGTATATGGAGAGAGAACTATAAAGGTCCAGTATAGCTTTATTGGAATGTGCGTAATCAAAAATATAAAGGGAATTTTTGCAAAGTGCTTAAAGGAAAGTTAGTGCTGTCAGAAAGTAGATGGTCTCTCAGCTGTTTGTCTTGCTTTCCATCAGAGAAACAGAGCTTTCTACATTTCCACATGTAAATACGCATATCGCCACTGAAATAATTGATTCACATTATAATTTTCTTCTCTAACTAGATGACTCTAAAATATTTGGAGTTCTTTGAGTCCTGGTTGAGACAAAAGGATTTTATACTGAAGCTTTATAACCTGCCATGACCACAGTATCACTCATAGTCAAAGGGGAAGCGTGATTTGTGATTAGAATTTCAGGAACCATCATTTAATCTTCCGTGTTTCCGCCTTTCATCATGGTACCTAAAGGCGGACTGTACGAATTACTTCTTTTGCCAGACCATCCCTGACTATAATATATCACACAATCTGAAGTACAACATTCTTTCAGTCATTACTCATCCCATTCATGTGGTTCATTTTAGGTGAGTTTGGCTGCATCGATGGTCTGTATGGCTGGAATGTAAACAAGGAGGGCTTGGAGGATGAGGCAAAGAAAGGTGAAGAAGCAAGCTCCAGAGATAGTACTGGATAATATGGAACAGCCTTGATCTGATTTTAATTAGAGTACATGCCATAGGACCATTTACTCACAAAAAAAAATTCAAGAATTTGTGGGCTGGAAACCTCTGTTTAAAGGAAACTTCTCTGCCCTAGGCTGCTTCAAGATGTCACTACATTAGCTAGATTTAAATATGTGTGTCTCATTCCAGATTCAGTGCCCTCGAGTCTTTCTGGCATGATAGTTACTTTCTACTCAACTCCTGTCACTAATCAACACAGAAGCTGCTGCAGAGCAGGGCTTATTTAGGGAGAACAGATTTAATAAAGTGGAATCAGAGCAGCTCGGTTTCAAATTAAATCTCTTTTGCTAGCTTTTGAGGCTACAGCTTGCTACCTATTTCTGACCTTCTAAAAGCAAGTTTCTCCTGTAAATGAGGTTAACACTTCTTAATTCGGTAGAGCATTGAGCTGAGGAGCTGAGACATTAAATGATATTTCATAAGGGATATGGAAGGACTTCAAGTTTCCTACCACTGCATAAATTACTATTATTTATGTCACACATAGAAGTCCCAGTCAAGAGTTGTCCCAGTTGTCCCATTACTTCTGGCCTATCAGAAACATGTAACAATATGCATTTTTTTCTCTGAAGACCTGAGTGAGATGGCACAAGTGACCAGCAGGCTTCTTTTACAGATAAACTAACTCAGGATCAAGTGACTTGACCAAAATCACTCAAGAAATGAGACTACTTTCCCACTCCTCCAGCACCATAACCACAAAATTTTTTCACATCTCTAAGATAGCAGCAACTCCAATGAACTTAGTGAGAAAGAACATTGTAAAGGGAATCATCCATTATGCTGCCAGGGTTTATAAAATGATTACTTTGAAAATAGAAGGCCAGGGAAATGTTTTATTTCTCAAACCTTTAATTAACTTGATACTTCTAAAAAACTTCCAAATAAGTTTTTCTTATCCATATCCCACAAATGAAGGTCTAGATTACCAGGAGGTAAAGCACTTCTGGTGGAACAGGTCTTTACAAACAGAGATCCTAGACAGAGGAATAACTAAAAGTGAGTACAGAGGACCTGTGGAGTAGATATCATCTTCCATGCAAACTAATTAAAAGATTCTTTGGAAGGTAGGTTAGTATATAAACTTTAAAACAAGGTCTTATAATTATTAGGGATGTGACTGCTGCAAAGTACACTCAGAGAATTTTAAAAACAGAACACACTGATGATACATGGCTATATCCCCTGGTCCCTCATCTATCCATGTAAACAAAAAGCGGCTCTTTGGAGTTCACAGAGGCCATGTTGTTCTGCAACTTATGAGAGCAGGATACATACCTGCTATGGCTGTATGCATAACAAACAGTAGCATTTGAAAGCAATAACAGTGAAGTGAAAAATACAGCCATCAAATATTCTATTATTAAAAGCCACACATCTGTGATGAAATGTATTCTCTAGTTCTGGTCTAAGTGTTACAGCATTGCTCTTTGAAAAAAAAGAAACTGGAAGAAACTGAAAAAGTGACACATGCCGCTTGCCTCGCTGAATGTTATTTTAATACTAATGTGGAAATTTTGCTTTGTGCACAAACACTTTTCTTTAGGGTGGATTAAAAAAACCCAAAAAACCTCGAAGAATTCTGTATCTATTTCACTGGTGATGACAAGTATGTTAATTGCTTGCAGATAACATCTGCTGTAGCAAAATCAAGATGCAGGCTCTCCCTGGACTGCTAGCGCTACACTTTGCGCTTTGTCTAGGAGGTCTACTGCTCTTTGCTGAAATTTGAAGGCAGATGAAGTGCCTTTGAATTTTTTGAGAATCTTCCAGTAACTGAAACCAAATCTGCCAGGAGTCCTGGGTCATCGCAATGTCTCTCTTTGAGCACAGGACTTACCTTTGAAGCTCAGAGACTTTCACTGACCATGACGCCAAAGTGTGCTCTGGCTGAAACAAGTTCATGGTGATCTGCCAACAGCCCTGCATGAGCGAGCCTCTGATTCCTTTCTGTTTACAGTAGAAGGTGAAGGGCCTTTCCTGCAAGAAAAGCGTGAGCCTGGTAAATATAATGTCAGATCTAAGGAGCCCTTATCCTCTACAGACCACATTTACCGTTTTACAGTGTGCATATGCAGACCCTGCCATGAAGCTACTTACCAGATGTGCCTATTGACTCTGTCAAACACAGTGTTGAAGAAGCAGCTCCAGACTGTTATCATTCCCTACTTCCTACTGTGCATTTGCATGTGTTCTTTAGTCAACTTGCAGCTTTCCTAAAATGCTTGAATCTAATTAGCTCTCCAATATGAGGAAAAATTCCTGACAATCTGTTATTGCAATAGCATTTATGAGGGAGCAAGGGACAAACAACTCCCACTCATCCTTAACAGAAAACCATTATTAAAATCCTAAAGACACAATGAATAGCAAGTAGAGGTCAATATGCAATTGCACACTTAATAGAGCTTGTTCTTTGCCAGCCAGGTTCCCACTAGGAATAAAGTTCAGCCATATACTGAGGGTTGTTGCCAAGAGTTGTGCTGCCTGGGGGAAAAAAAGGCATTTCTTGGTTTTACTGAGCTGTTTTCCAAGCTCTTCTCCTGTGTAGGGATAACCACACAAATATAAAACACAAAAAAACCTTACAAAGTAGCTGAATTGCAAAACAGGAGTTTATAGTGGACTATATACATGGTCTATCTATAGAGATAAATCTGTATCAAATCTATGATAGATGATTAGTGAACGTAAATTAATGGTGTTTCTCTATTGTGGCAAAGGGTAATTCTGTTACTAGGCTGTATAAAGAAAGGTAATGTCTATAAACCAGAGGCTGCAGTTCTTTGTGAACTGCTGGCAAGGCTGCAGTGGAAGTAAACACATTCAGTTTGTGGAGTCTAACTAAAGTTGTGGATTGACTAAAAAGAGTCCTCGGAACAGCAGCAAGAATGATCAGAGGTTTTTAAACAAACAGAAATATTGAAGGAATTAGAGTTATGTACTCCAGAGAAAAAACTACTAGGGGAAACATGATGATGATTCAAATACATACAGAACAGCTATGAAGAGAGAGGTAATATACCATTCTCCATGTCCAGTAAGGAGAAGTAAAAGGGCTGCAAGTTAAACTCACAGCAAGGGAGATTTCAGTCCAAAACCAGAGAAAACTCAGGAGCAACTGTGAAGCCCTGGAACAGATTGATGTGAAAGACTGTGAAATCTTTATCACTGTCTGTTTTTAAGAAGAGTCTGATCATGCTCTTTCTGGTGATGCAGCTCCTCCTGCAACAGGTTAAAGAGATGATTTAAAAGGGTTTTTGAAGGTATTGGCAGACTTCTAGTATAACTTGACAAACCAAGAGCCATCTAAGGGAATTGCTGCTGAACGGCAGGGTCTCTCCTCAGTAAATCACTATAGAAACAGCAACACCATCTCTCTGTTTGAATTTGTGTCAGACAAAGTTTTGAGGTGGTTCTGACTACACCTTTTCCTCAAAACAAGGACACCAAGGGTATTTTTAAGCTCTAGAGCTACATTTTATTTGACTACATAATGAATCAAAGTCGCTTTTTGAACAGCAAAAATTTCAGTCTGCTGGGAATGACAAAATAAAAGCCAAATAAATCTCTCCCTGTCCCCCTTGCCTACTGTGCCATTTCGGAGGGGGGTGGGGGTGGATCCTTTCCCCTAGTCTTTTTGCAGCTCAGGAATGTTTAGCGGCTTCCTGGGATGCAATAAATTACACGCATTCCCTCTGTGTCTCTAGATAAAGTCCGTCTCCTTCCCTGCTGACTGAGGCAAGGCTGTGTGTCTGCATGCTGCTCCTCTGAGGATCGGCACAGTGTTTGCCCATGCTGCTGGCCTCCAGCCACCCCTGTGCTCCTCATCTCAACCCTGTGCACCCAGCCTTCTCCCCAGGCACGGCTTGGGTTGATTTGTCCCCAGGGAGGCCTGTCCTCCCACCCACCTGGGGCCAACAGTGACCACCAGAACAAAGAAGCAGGCAGCTTTCCTCCCTGCTGTCAGGTGCAGCTCTTTCAAGGAGCACAGTACCTCACATACAGTAAAGGAATGAAACAGCTCCCACCTGTCACAGCAAGATAAACCTCTTAGCATCATATCCATGACATACACTCTCAATAACAAAAAAAAGGTTTTCTGCTGTATTTTACCCCTTGCTTTGTTTTCACACCATTTTTCTTTTTGAGTTTTCTCTAAAGACAAGCTGGAAAGTTTCCTCTCACTGATCTGCTCTTAGAAGGGACAGAGCTAACATTTCACAATAATCCCAAATTTGCCAAATACTCCAGAGCAGGGATTATGGAGAGGTGGGACAGCAACTGGATCAGTATTTTGGTCCAGTGAGAAACTTTGCATTAAGCAATGTGATGTGACAAGGTTCCCTTATCTGCAGAAAGCCTCCACTTCTCCTCTGCAAGAACTGTTCAAAAGCCTTTTCATGGACAACTGAAGACCACAAGTCTCAATAGTACAGGGGATCTCAGGTACAGCTGGAAAGTAAAAAGAAAAACAAACAAAATAAAACCCAATCAAGGGTCAAATTAAAATAAAGTGAAGGTCAGTAGATTAATCAGAGAGTGATTTCAGAGCTGGTTATACAGTTTACCAGCAGGGTTTATCAGCACAGATCATTGAATTAAAGAAAACTTTTTTTTTTCTTTTTTTTCAGAAAAGGGCAATATAAACCATTTCTTGTTCTAGAATGCAGTTCTGGAATTTCCAAGATGGTTTTGGTTCTAGACATATTTGCTATTACTGCTAACTCTGCAAGAGCTTAATAAAATGAAAATTTCCAGTCTTTACGCAGTGGAATGGAGGATTTAATTTTATTTCATTCATTATAATGCAGTAGAGTTCATTTCATTTCATTTCATTTATTTCATTTCATATATTTTAAGGCAATCTCCTAGACTGAATGCCTAAAATTAGGCTTTTCAGTTTATAGAAAAGAATCTGCTTGATTTTGTAGAACTGCTTAGCACCCAGCAATACCAACTGAGGGTGTTCAGCATCTGTTGGATACACAATATTTACTCGCCTAAACCTCTGGCAACTTAGAGCCTAAATCAAGGCATTCACTTCCAAAAATGTTGTAAAAGCTGTTATAGATTCCTTGTTTACCAAAAATATATTTCTAGTGCACTCTATCTGTTTTCTTTTTTCAACTTTGTATGAATACAACTAGCTGCAATCAGATGTTGAAACTACTTTTTCCAATCTTGAGTTTCAATTTCTGTCATTTCAACCATTTATTCCTCAGGTTATGAAAATAAACATATTCTTCTTAAAGCTTTTAGTTCCCTTACTCCCTCTCTCCTTCCACAACTTTTAAAAATACAAAAGGTTATGTAACCTGATAGATTTACCCATATACAGAAAGGCTACTGTTGCCTGCTCCCTAGCACTGGAAAATTTGGAATTGTGGTGGGTTGACCCTGACCAGAGGCTGAATGCCCACCAAAGCCCAGTCTATCACTCCCCCTCCTCAACTGCGCAGGGGGAGAAAAATATAATTAAAAGCTCGTGGGTGGAGATAAGGACAGAGAGAGATCACTCACCAATTACTGGCACGGGCAAAAGAGATTCCACTTGGGGGAAAAAAAAACAAATTTACTCTATTACCAATCAAAATCAGAGGATACTGAGAAGTAAAACCAAATCTTAAAACACCTCCCCCATCCCTCCCTTCTTCCCGGGCTTAATCTCTTTCCCGATTTCCATCTCCTTCCCCGAGTGGCACAAGGGGACAGGGGCTTGAGGTCAGTTCATCACACTTTGTTTCTGCTTCTTCTTCTTCCTCAGGGGGAGGACTCCTTCCCCTGCACCAGAGTGGGGTCCCTCTCACAGGAGATAGTCCTCCACGAACTTCTCCAACCTGAGTCCTTCCCATGACTGACAGCTCTTCACGAACTGCTCCAGCCTGGGCCCTTTCCATGGGGTGCAGTCCGTCAGGAACAGACTGCTCCAGCGTGGGACCCCCATGGGGTCACAAGTCCTGCTAGCAAACCTGCTCCAGCATGGGTTTGTCTCTTCACAGGCCACAGGTCCTGACAGGAACCTGCTCCAGCACGGGCTTCCTGCGGGGTCACAGCCTCCTTCAGGCATCCACCTGCTCCGGCGTGGGGTCCTCCACAGGCTACAGGTGGTCATCTGCTCCACCATGGACCTCCAGGGGCTGCAGGGGGACAGCCTGCCTCACCATGGTCTTCACCACAGGCTGCGGGGGAATCTCTGCTTTGGTGCCTGGAGCACCTCCTCCCCTCCTTCTTCACTGACCTTGGTGTCTGTGGAGTTGTTTCTCTCACATCTTCTCACTTTTGTCTTTAGCTGCAAAGTGTGCTGGGGTTTTTTTTTCCCTCTCTTCCTTTTTTTTTCTTAATTCTGTTATCACAGAGGCATTACTGATGGACTCAGTCTTGGCCAGCAGCAGGTCCATTCCTGTAGCCGGCTGGCATTGGCTGTGTCTGGTCGGACATGGGGGAAGCTTCTCCCAGAAGCCACCCCATGTCCCCCCTGCCCTGCTACCAAAACCTTGCCATGCAAACCCAATGCAGGAATGTAAAAAACATTTATATTTTTATTTATATTTATATTTTTGTATAGCTAACCATACAATCCTCCTAATGCTTCTTTCTTGATTAATGTTTACATTATTTTGAAACGGAGAAACAGAATTATACAATTGACATCTCTGTTATTCTAAACTGATATTTATACATACATGCCTTGATGCCAGTGTAGCCATTTCTGACATCAAAGGCAAGAATAACTGTCATGTTGCAAACAAGCCTTAAAAAGGTAATATACTTAGTAAAGTTATCCTGAAAAAGAACCTGTTGTGTTCCATTGAAATAGTGTAAATCCCCAAATCATTTAGTCACTTTCAATTATGTCCTTTCCAATTGCTTCTCTGTGACAGTCTTATAAGACTGGCAGAACTGCCCTCTTTTTTATTGTTTTGTTGGGGCAGAGGGGTGTTGTTGGTGTTTTTCTCAGTCTCTCCTTATCTCTACCTAGATACCGTAGAGATTCCTCACAAATACAGCTTATTGGCTACCATGGCTCTAGTCTCTTAATTTGGAAATGACAAAGCTTGTATTTCAGCAGCACCATTTTGTGAATTATTCTGCTCTAAGGTGCCTGAGGAGTCTTCAGTTGAGAGAAGACCCATAATAAACTCTACCATAAGATTAATTTGTCTAATGAGTCAGCAGACACAGTTAATTTCTGAGGCTGCCTTGCTCTAACACTTTACCCAGAAAATTAACCTTTGAAGGATTTCTCAGCAATCCCTTTGCCAATGTTGTCTGTTCACACCTACTGGAACTCAAAACTAAGAGCTGGGGGGAAAATTACATTTGTTAAAACAGCTGGGAATGTTAATGCTAAAACCAGAAAGGAAGAAGAGGGAAATAAGGAGCAAACATTCTTTTGGGTAAAACTCTTGCAGATTTAGGTTCATAAACTGACCCTTGTGGTATCTGCTTATAAGGCTGAAAGAACGATATCCCTGGCAGACTTGCCTAGAAGGTCTCTTATGTATTTGTCAGGTGTGGAGCCAGAAATCTAAAAGTATTACTGAGAAATAAAGATATATAAAAGTTACAGAGCCTTCCCAGAGATTCTAGTGTGTGCCTGCTTTTGTGACAGAGGGTAAAATCACTTCTGCTTTAAAGCCACAGGATATAGAAGGCTCCGGTCTACACTTGAAGAACCATTTGAAAGGTAGCACTGGAATTATATTTCCCCTTTCTTGGTTGCCTGACAGTATGCTTCCTATTTGAGGAAAACTGCATATTTTCATTGTCAGTTGTTCACTGATAAACTGCTTTACAGATTGTGATGAAACAATTTGGCAATCATTTTCTCCAAGCCACAGAAAGGAAAGAAAAATGCACTATTCTCAGCTCATTTATGCTTTCAACTGTTCCCTCTTGCCAGAAAGAACAGCCCTAGCCACTTGTTTTAAAAGAGGCAAGGTTTATTTTAGGTGGCACAAAAGTTTAGAACAGAACATTACAGGAAATCAAAGGGTACTGTGGAGCAGAGGAAGAGAAATTTGGGCCATCTGAAAAGGTGGAAGACCAAAAAAAGACAAACAAGAAGGAAAAGAGGGAAATTTGTGTCCTATAGCTGTTGTCAGGAAGAGGAAAGCTGTCCCACTAACCATACTTCAGCTATTTTACAGCTGGCATTCCAGTCACCCCCATGAGACGATCTTGAGGACTTGGAAGATTTTATGTTACTTTGAGCAGAAGTGCAGAATCCATCCCCTGTTAAAAGTAACCATCATCAGGAAAGCAAAAACATAAGTGGGAATGATCCTGACTGGTCCAAAAATGTAGCCCACTCAGGAAAGGTTTGAGGAGAAATAGAGAGCTAAAAAGAATAATAAAGGGAACTGATTCAACAAAAACAGGATCTTGGAACTCTGAAAATAAAAGAACAAAAGAAGAACAGTCAAAGTTAAAATTATTAACAAAGTTCGTCAGTGAAAGTGTTGGGAATAGCTTTAATACTTGAATTCTTGATCACAAAATATTTTTTCAACAAAAAAGTAAGCATCACAATGGCATTTGCTGATGAAAAATGGGAGGCAAGCTGGTTACAATTTATAATAGAAAAATTAAGCAGTTCAAGATTAGATAAAGAACTGTACAGACTAAAGTGAACTACTTATCAAATGTATGAATGTTTGATTTATATATATATATACACATATAACTACTTGGTCTCAACACCTTATTACAACTGCTCTGATGAAAGTTTTAACCTATCAATAGGCATACATGCCTGCAAGGGAGCTCCAGGAAAGTCTTATATACAGTCATACAAGTATCACCTCTTACGTGACCATTATCAAGCTCTATGTAGTTTACTTGAATCAGAAAATTGTAGGGGTTGGAGGGGACCTCAGGAGATCATCTAGTCCAACCCCCCTGACAAAGCAGGTTCCCTACAACAGGTTGCACAGGGAAGTGTCCAGGCAGGTTTTGAACATGTCCAGAGATGGAGACTCCACAGCCTCTCTGGGCAGCCTGTTCCAGTGCTCTGTCACCCTCAGAGTAAAGAAGTTTTTCCTTAAGTTTATGTGGAACTGTTGGTGTTCCAGTTTTTGCCCATTGCCCCTTGTCCTGTCACTGTGTACTACTGAAAAAAGCCCGGCCCCATGCATTTGGCCCCTGCACTTCAGGCATTTATAGACATTGATAAGATCCCCTCCCATTCTTCTCTTCTCCAGGCTGAAGAGTCCCAGCTCTCTCAGCCTCTCCTCGTAAGGCAGATGATCCAGGCCCCTAATCATCTTTGTGCCCCTCCACTGGACTCTCTCCAGAAGATTCCTGTCTTTTTTGAAGTGGGGAGCCCAGAACTGGATGCAGTATTCCAGATGTGGCCTCACCAGGGCAGAGTAGAGGGGGAGGAGAACCTCCCTCGACCTGCTGGCCATGCTCTTTTTAATGCACCCCAGGATACTGTTGGCCTTCCTGGCCACAAGGGCACACTGCTGGCTCATGGCCAGCCTGATGTCCACCAGCACACCCAGGTCCTTTTCCACCGAACTCCTCTCCAGCAGGTCAGCCCCTAACGTGTACTGCTGCATGCGGTTATTCCTCCCCAGGTGAAGGGCTCTGCACTTGCTCTTGTTGGACCTCATCAGGTTCCTTTCCACCCAACTCTCCAGCATGTCCAGGTCTCGTTGAATGGCAGCACAGGCATTGGTGCCAGCCACTCCTCCCAGCTTTGTGTCATCAGCAAACTTGCTGAGGATGGACTCTATCCCTACATCCAGGTCATTGATGAAGATGTTAAACAAGACTGGACCCAGCACTGACCCCTGGGAAACACAAGAACGTTATGGGATATGGTATCAAAAGCCTTGCTGAAATCAAGGTATACAATATCCACTGCTTTCCCCCCCACCTACCCAGCTAGTGATGACATCATAGAAGTCTACCAGATTGGTCAGGCATGATTTCCCCTTAGTGAAACCATGTTGACTACTCTTGATAACCTTCTCTTCTTACAATTGCTTAGAGATGTTATCAAGAATGAGCTGTTCCATCACCTTTCCGGGGATGGAGGTGAGGCTGACTGGCCTGTAGTTGAAATTGTTTCTTTGTTTCCATCCCACTATTTTTACTAGACAGTTCCTCCAAAACTGTCATTGTCATACTTAGAAATATACTTTAAGTCTTAGCCTAACATCTTTCTTGATCAGTTTATATCCTGTTTGTCCTTGGGCCCACACTTTGATGATAAGTCTGGGCCTAATTCTATCCTTGCTTCTTAAAACATACCCAAAGACTTTCATTAATGCTAAGAACAGAATGAAGCAAAGTTTTTCTGAGGCTGATCCATTAACACTGTATTTAAGGAACTCCTGAAGAGCTTTCTAGGCACAAGGTAGCATTTCATTTTGTGAGTCTGAGCCATGATGAATATTTCTTCTATGTGGAAATGCTGGTGTGACTTACACACAGAAAAAGCTTAGATGCTATTGCCCTGCCAGGATACTGGCTTATGGAAAGGGACTTCTGGACAGTGCATATTGGTACCTATGTAAATGCAAACAATTGTGTAATAGTAATACTTGGATTAGTTTATTCTGCTTGTATTGATGATCCTGACACAGTGTGTTCTCAGTAAAAAAGAGCATGGAAATCACATGAAATTCTCTCCTGGGCTGCCTGGAGCATATGAGGATGGCTTCCCAGCTGAGCCTCAGCTGAGTAACTGGTCAAATTTGTGTCATCATCAGTACTAAAATGCCTGAAGTATTTTGCAACTGGTTTGAAGAATCACACTTTTTCTTTTTGGATTTGCAAGCTATAATCTTCTGGTAAATTTTTCCAAGTGCTTTAAAAAAATCATGGTTGTTTTTTTAGCAATAACTAAATCTCTGCTCTGTGTATTTCTAGTAGGTGGCACAGGTTCTACTAGTGTGTTCCAGGAGAAGGCAGAGATAAGATAGGAAGAGGACTTTTCCTCTTCAGCTTACTATGTTCACTGAAATATAAAGTGGAAAAAAAGCAGCATTTGATGGAGTTGGCTCAGAAGCCTACATCTCACCCAGAGCCCCGATCCTGGCAAATGACACTCATGTGATACACTGCTGTGTTCTTCTCATACGTCTTTAACCTCACTGCAGATCTGCTCCTTAATCCATCTCTCAGCTGCAAGTAGAACTGTACTGTTTGTATAAACAGTGTGAGGAAGCTAAGCAGCAGGAGCAAGGGAAGGTTTTAGACAAAAGATATAATTTGAAACAGAATACAAGATGCAGAATAGCTCTATTGTTATTGTTACAATAAAGTTCTTTATTCAGTGTTAGACGAAAGCTACTGACCACTTTTTACATGACAGATTTCTTCCAGTATAAGAGCTTTCTGAACAGCTCCAACCTCCACTTATATAAAACAAATTGGTCTGCAAAGCCTGCTCCTTGTTTAAGCTCCAATTTGTAATTTTCTTCCTTAAGTGATCTTTCCGTTTCAGTCTGTAACAGGTAGGAGTTGGTTTTGGACCACTAACTTTTTCCACATCATAATAATAACTTTACAGGGGTTTTGTGTAGTCCAGCAGAAACAGAAACAAGTAAAAACTTAAAAGACTATTTCTGGCTTATACTATCATTAGATACTAAAGTCCACTTCTAGCCATTGATAAGTTATATTACCTTGCCCCCAGAGGGTTCTAACACCCATACAGTATAAAACATGTGTTTGGAAAGAAATGGAGCTACCCAAAAATTTTTGAAAACTCTAAACCATTCATTCCTGAAGTGATTTTTTAAAACAAAGTTTTAAAATTTGTTTTGCTTATACCCAATACACAATAGTGTGATCTGAGAGAATGTAAAGCTTTGATTAGCATTCTTTGTGAAAGTTTGGGTATTTTCTTGATTTGTTTCCAGCATATAGTTATGGAAAAGGTTAAATTGTATGGAAAATGAACAACTAAAGTTATATAAACAACAAAGTTATTCTTTCAATGTGAACTATATCCATTTCTATCTCATAGAGATACAGTATGACTGGAAGGGATGACCTAGGTCATTGGTTTCTCAGGAAACCGTAATATATAACGTAATTAATAAAGTCACAACATTTAATCGAAAATTAATGAGTAGGTTGATGCCTTTCCACACTAGCAGAAAGAACAATGTGAGAAAATAAAGTGTACATACTCCTATGAAACACAAGAAGTTCAGAAAACATGAAATGTTTAGGAAATTATCTCCTAAAATTAAACTCAGGATTAGGAGTGCTGAATAAAAATGTTAACATCCAAAAGAGGTAAATGACCAAGAAAGCACTTAAGACATCAAAGAATTGAAAATCACCAGGAACTGATACCATCTATGTTCTTGGTGCAGTTATTTATGTGTCTGCACAAGGGATTACCACAGCCCCATTATGCAGTTCTGCAAGGAGACACCAGTGAATGGATGACACATAGGAAAACAAAACAAATTTTTAAGTACTGATCAACCAAATGTTGGTCTCCAGTTGTATGGAGATTGTTAATATTTATGATGCCAAACCTAAACTCTGACCATTTAGTCAACCAAAAGAGATTAAAATGAAATACAGGAAGTGCAATAGCTCAACTTTTGATTCACAAGTTCATTGAAGAGACTGCTAAATATAAGAAAAGAATCTGTGGAGTAATGCGGACAGATTAAAAAAGACCATTCATTCAATCCCATAGTCACAGTTATGGAAAGTTTGAGAAGCAAATAGCTTCTATAAATGCCTATGTCCTCTGTCATTCTGTCCTCCAAACCAAAACCACTATGCTTAAGTGCGAGTTACTCTTATTCCCCCAAACACTGAAGGGTGCTGAGCTACTGTCATTCCTGGTCCTTACTAGGAGCTTATAATGGATCATAACTTGATCATTTTTACATGTTTATGCAGACCATTATTGCCAAATTATACGTATATTTGTATATGGGTTTTGGTATGTTCAAATCCCACCCCAGCTACCTGCAAGGGAGGAGTCTTTCATGAAAATTAAATGGCTTGTTTACAGCCAAGTTAAATAATGACCTAGTTGCTTGAGAGTCTCTTTGCTTCTTGGCCAGGAGATGTCCCAGGGGACACCACCATCTCCAAAGCAGAAGCTCTGTAGTCACTTGGGAAATAAATGTTAAAAATGGAGAGACTGGATTAGAGTTAACTTGTGAATGACAAGAAACTCTTTGTATGGACATTTGAAACTGAATAGATTCCTCAAGGGGAAAGACACATCTAAGCACAAGGTTGTCTTGAGAGCAAGATCATAGGACTTGCCAACATAAATACTAGTTTGCAGCTAAAATGGCTGTGTGGGCATCCTAACATCTTGTTGTATGGATTTGAGCTGACTGTGTCAGGACATCACAAGGGACAGTGGCTCCTTGGGGTCAGGAACTGATAGCCATGGGGGCTCCCCAGACCAGGAGGCAGGTCTAGGGGGCAGGTCTAGGGGGCAGAAGGGACAGCCCCAGACCCAGACATCAGGTACTTCCCTGGGGATGTGCTGAGGATGGGCTAGGGAGGGAGCTTGTAGGTGAGCCCAACTCAGCAGGGCCCATGGTTGGCAGGACAGGGCTGTGGGAAGCTGGAGACTGGCTGTGGGCAGGGTGAAGGGACCCACAGGAGGGCTGGGCAGAGTCAATAAGGCCTGTGGTTTCCTCTATGGCCCTGATCTACTGGTAGCTGTAACCTTTAATTTTATCTGACTTTACCTCAATTTATTTTATTTATATTTTTCAAACTGATTATTATTGTAATAAATGACATCTTAATAAAATAAGTTGGTTACCTTTATCTTAATGTTTACCCAGTCATATGAGTGATTTCAGGGTGCCTCAGGAAATCCAAATACCTATTTCTCAAAGGACTGACAGTCCGTGGTGGCAATCCACTGCTGCTCTACTGTTGTACCACTCAGCTCCTGCTGCACGATCAAGACTATCAACGAAGCAGCAGGATATTCCTCCACTAACCTAAATTTTACAGTCAAAAGGAGAGGTAACAGACTGCAGCATGTGAATGGAAAGGGGCACGTAAGCTAAGGAGTACTGGTGAGTACTCTTCATGAGTCCTAAAGAGTACTGAAGAGCACTTCAATCTAGGGAGGGCTGTGCTCTCTCAAAATATTCTAATGTCAAACAAAACCCTGCAGTGACCCTAAAAGAAGTGGGAAAAGACAGAATTTTGGAAAAAGCCATGAAGGAATAAATGATATGAATAAAACCCAATGTATTAGTCTTTCTTCATAAATTTCAAAATGTTCAACAACAAATAACAGAATCCCTGCTCTCTTTTACAAATAGGTGAAAACCTACACCAAACTTATCTCATTCAGGGATACTTAATCCCCAGTGGCAATCCTAGAAACCATGCTGTTCTTTGCATATTATATTGCACTGTTTTTTTCCTTAAAGCTTGTTCTTTTCTGCAGAGAGGTCTGCAACCTGCAGATGAATGTCATTCAGCATTCAATTTTTATCCATACAATACGATTTTGTGACAGTTCAAAGTTCCAAGAATAAGGTGTATGCTCATGTAGACAACTGTGATATATTTCTGAAGGGCAAACCTACACAGAGCCAAAATATTAGAGTCTGAAGAGACTTCACAGATTTCCAAGGCCACCCAGAAGCAGAATTAATGAGTGTTTTCAGTACACCTTCTTATGTGCGTCTACAGCAATGACTCTTCCATGAATGAATAGAAAATAAATCTCAGGCACACTGTAGAAAGTCCACTTCACAGACAGAGATTAATTTCATGTATATTTTGGGATATACTATTTAAAAAGGAATTATCTTAACTCTAAACAATTTAGACTTCAAAAGCTAAGGTTCTTATTTTGGAGAATGACTGTCACACTATAATTCCTATTTTACTAATTTAGACAATAATAGATGAGTATAGGCTATAAATAAATAAATTAGATTTATCCAGCAGCTACTATCCTTTTCTGGCATATTCTACCTGATTGAAGGTGCCATGAAATACTGCCAATAATTCTTTGATGATTGTTGTGCTGTACTATCTCTTCTCAGTGTTATCTTTCCTACTGTTATTTTTGACATTTTTTCCTGTACTGTAGTAGTCTTAGCAGCTGACCTGCTAGTGCATGTGTTTTCCGTCTGACTTTCACGTGTCTTAACTATTGTATAGCAAAAGCCTGCTTCACATAGCACTGAGCAACTTTCCCTCATAGAGGCCGTGGAAAGAGGTATGGGCTGACAGGCTTGTCTGTGTGTCTCCTGATATTATTCACTGTGGAATCCTGGGCCAATGCTAGTCTCCACGGTCTTTTCAGTTTACATTCCTCGTTCTGAAAGATGCCAAGAAACAGCAAGAAAGCATTTATTAAATTAGACAGGGAGACATTACAAAACAGGAAGGGAGCTGGATGGATGAGTATTTATCTTCAGAAGGTCCCAGCAAAAAGATTTGTTCGAATTGCTGGAGATTATTCAGTTTGGTAAACTATAGGCTTCTGCCACACTTCGGTTGGCTAAGCTGATCTTTTTTAAATTGCTTATATGCTTGCAGCCTTTATGAAGGTACAAAGAAGTATGTTACTTAAGTGGGACTACTCAATGGGTGAACTTACTGTTTATTTGCAATCTGTGGGAAACTGTTCCTAATAAAATGAAACTCACAGAGAGGGTGACAGGTTTTTTGTCATTTAAGATCTTCCTTTTTTTCAAACAGGTAAAAGAAGTAATGTGCGTAACCCCAATTTCAAGCTCAGCTGAAATGAAATATCTGTTGCATTCTAAACTCAGAATGAAAGATTACTTTCTCTGGGCTCTATTCAGCAGAAAGTCCAATTTTTGTGGTTTTGGCAATAGTTTCCTTGTGGGCTTCAATGGTTTAACTTTCGCTGAGCTGAAGTCTCAATCAAGAGCCAGAAGTTTCTCCACACCTCTCCCTTGAGAATTGCCCTGGAGGTTCTGGCAGCAGTTCTTTACTAGTATTGAAAAGATGTCATGATCCTGAAGCACACAGATTTGCTTCATATTTACTCGTATCTGTCGTTTACCTTAACTCCATCTTAACATTGGTCAAGTGTTAATGTTAGCATATATATGCTTAAACAAAAAGCAAGAAATAACCAGCTACTTTCTTTTTTAAGATGTATGGGTAGAAGTAAATATCAGTAACATAGATGGGGGAAAAAAAATAAAAAGTAATTCCACAGATGATGCAATTATCTGCAAACTAGCTCTCTAAATACAGAAAATACAGAGTTAAAGTTAAACTTAAAAACCCCTAGTTCAGGGGGTGGAAATATAAGGGAGATACCAAAGTAACTGCAAATTTAGTTATCTCACAGGCTTCTACTACACTTCTTTTGGTTATATCTCCTCTTCGAATTAAGTATCTGCATAACTGCAGTATAAAATACAATTGTGACAAAGGTATTCCTGTGGCTGTGATACCAGACTAAAAAAAACAGAAAAGACCTTTAAATATCTTCACTTTTCCCAGTGTTGCTTAACTGCAATAAAAAAGTAAGTGTCTTGGTTCTCTCTTTGTAAACTAATACTTCAATAATTCTGCTACCTCATCTCAGTTTCTGAGGTTCAGGGTGATGAGAACTTCATACTGTCCAGGAGCTAATTTATTCTGCATAGGATACGCAGACCTTCAACAGCAAGCTGTAAGAAATCTCTGGAGCCACACATCAAGTTGCAAAGATATAGGTACAACTGATTTCCCCTAATTTTTGCACCTGTGACTTTGCAACCTAAAAACATTCAACAAATTTTTAGATTAATTATATAAACACATATATTGTCTATATCCATACATTTTAATGCAGATGGAATATTAGGTGAGTTTGCAATTGTGATATGCCATGGAAAGGATTAGATAACAGGTATGTGCATCCACAGTGCCCCTAGCCCAGTGATGTAATGGTGTTTAAATGCACATTCTCACAGGTTGTGTGGGTAAACAGATGCATAGGGAGTTTCAGAATCTCTTATCTTCCACTGAAATGAGTATAAGTGGTGTGCCTGGGAACATTATGCATAGAGGGTGTTTGTGTGCAATTTTAAATGTCTAAATGTCCCTTAAAATACAGCGGTAAAACCTTATCCTGATGTGAGGTAAATTCTGAGTGAGAAAGCAGTAAGAGAGCATCTCCCAGCCACTAAGACTAGGTTCTTCCTCCATTCAGTAGCAATGAACAGATAGGCTGAATTATGCCTAGTCCTTTGGGTATTTTGAAATAGACTACAAGTACTACAAAAGTTATACATTTTTCTGGGTATTCCTAACTTCATTCTCATAGGCAGACAAATCAATTCTGTGTACAAGTCTAAAGAAGAAAGATTTAAGGAGATATGGAAACATTTTTTAATGCTCAAACATCAAGTTGATCTTTTACAAAGTTTTCTGTCAAAGAAACAATTCTGGTATCTGAAGCAATGCTGTATTTTTCCTATTTGCATCTAGAAAATAGTAGCGGTATTTTAAGATGCAGGAGCACAAATAAATCACCACAGAGGAAGCTGAGACTTAAATCAGTTGCCTTGCAAGTATGCACTGTGCATCATCCCACATTTATCCCAGGGTACAAGAACACACATAAACAGTTATTGGGAAGAATAGCTTTTGTGCTGCAAATTCCCATCTAGCTTTACTGCATATGTTGATGTACCAATGACTTGTGATTAGATGGAAAGAGATGAATTGGTGAAAAGAGTCTATAAGACCTATTATTTACCCAAAAAGTGATGATGTAAATTGACCCAGTTAAGTCCTTTTGGTGATTTTAGGAGCAACATGCATCATTCTAAGTTTCTCAATGACCCTTCCCAAGAAAAGGCAATTTTTTGTGGTTGCTTCAGATAGAAGAGAGTAGAAATGCATCATTATCACTTAAGGTTAATGTAGAGGTGGAGTATTTACCCTGGTGAGCTATAGATAGACAGAAGGCGTTATAGGTGCATATTGCAGTAGGTCTCATTAGAAGTTCAAGAATATGAAAGAAAAGTTGGAAAAATGGCTAGAGTCAAGTCAAAGGACATTGAAGAGGCAAACAGTATAGAAGTAGAAACTAGGATGAGAGCTTGCCAGGATTATGTCAGTACTAACCATTATGAATCTTTGGTTATAGATCTAGATTGGTAGATTGAGGTGATTTAAACATCTGCCATAGTCAAAGTGATAGCTCATAAGAAAAATGCACAAAAGGAAATATATGGGACATTTTATTGTGTGGACATAGAGAGAGAATTATACATTAGGAGAAGAAGATGGCAGAAATTAGATTATTTCAACACTGAAAAGGTGGAAGCACATTTAGCAGCAGGAGATTTGTCTGGGAAAGCTGCAATTCAGGACAGGATACACACAGCAGTCATCGTATGAGGAGTAACACCTCAGGGATGCTTACAGCATCAGTTACTGGGGAACTGTGTGGGATTCCCATCCACATCACCCACATATGAAGATGTAGGAGACATTGCTCTCTTTTAAGTTACCCCACAACAACTACAGCCTTCTCCAAAATTCAATGTCTTTCTCACCAACAAATATCAAAAAAGTAAAAACGTAAATTTCTCTAATTTCAGAATACCTTATTATTCTAGTCATATTACCAGTAGGGTGTTGATGGAGGACAAAGCAGTGGAAGTAATCCAGCGAAAGCTAAACACAAGCTTATCACATTACACTCTAAATTTCATACGCAGTACAAAGTGAAGTAATGAAACAACTAACTCCTAACTGTAGAAGAGAAGACTGGGAGGGGATCTTATCAATGTCTATAAATATCTAAAGTGTAGGGGCCAAATGGATGGGGCTGGGCTTTTTTCAGTAGCACCCAGTGACAGGACAAGGGGCAATGGGCACAAACTGGAACACCAACAGTTCCACACAAACTTAAGGAAAATCTTTTTTACTGTGAGGGTGTCAGAGCACTGGAACAGGCTGCTCAGAGAGGTTGTGGAGTCTCCATCTCTGGACATGTTCAAAACCCACCTGGATGCTTTCCTGTGCAATCTGTTGTAGGGAACCTGCTTTGTCAGGGAGGCTGGATTAGATGATCTCCTGAGGTCCCTTCCAACCCCTACGATTCTGTGGTTCCATGATATTGCAATACTGAATGGTTGAGTTCAGATAGAAATGAGAAGATTACATGCTTTGAGTATAGGATGCTAAAGTAAGGAGAGCAGTTAGCCAGACCTTTCCTTTCCTTTCCTTTCCTTTCCTTTCCTTTCCTTTCCTTTCCTTTCCTTTCCTTTCCTTTCCTTTCCTTTCCTTTCCTTTCCTTTCCTTTCCTTTCCTTTCCTTTCCTTTCCTTTCCTTTCCTTTCCTTTCCTTTCCTTTCCTTTCCTTTCCTTTCCTTTCCTTTCCTTTCCTTTCCTTTCCTTTCCTTTCCTTCCTTCCTTCCTTCCTTTCCTCTCCTTTCCTTTCCTCTCCTTTCCTCTCCTTTCCTCTCCTCTCCTCTCCTCTCCTCTCCTCTCCTCTCCTCTCCTCTCCTCTCCTCTCCTCTCCTCTCCTCTCCTCTCCTCTCCTCTCCTCTCCTCTCCTCTCCTCTCCTCTCCTCTCCTCTCCTCTCCTCTCCTCTCCTCTCCTCTCCTCTCCTCTCCTCTCCTCTCCTCTCCTCTCCTCTCCTCTCCTCTCCTCTCCTCTCCTCTCCTCTCCTCTCCTCATCTTTCTGCAAATGGCTTTGGAATTGAGAGCAGGGAGCAGTCCAGGCTGGGCTGCATTAGGCTGAGCTGTTTGTAACGTTCTGGGTATTTTCAGTGAGTGGTTCAGCAGTGGGCACAAGTCCCCGTCACCTGGCCCAGGCTAACAGGATGGGAGGGAACCTGTTAGCAGGCCCACTGGGAGTGTAATAGTTTGTCTGAACAAAAACCATACACCAAAACTCCTGTCTCAGTGTGGTTGGAAACTTTGTTGTATATCAGGAGAAATCCAGACAAAAGGGCAGTTCCAAGAGAGACACTACAATGGCAGCCTAATGCAATATGACAGGCAGAGTGAAATACAATCTATAGTAATAATTTACTACTTTACAAAATCTTGCCAGGTAGCTGATGGTTCTATTAGAAACAGACAATTTCAAGGTACCCACAAAGTAGTATGTCACACAGCATCAGTTAGCACCTGCTCATCTTTAGTTTTTATAGGAAGATTTCCACAATTTAAATTGTAAAGAAGGTTCTAGTTTTCCTGCTAGCTAATGAAACAGGTGTTGCATTCATTTAAAAACAAATATTTTATTGTACTAATTGACTCAAGACCAGCAAAATCTATCCATCCTCAAAATATTCATTGCTCTTCTTTTGAGTTCTTACAAGAGTTGTAAAAAAGTCATTAATGCTCATAGCATAAAAATATTTTCCCATTAAAACAGTGGCCTGCTTTTAATAAATCCCAAAGTTATTGTTGGCTCTGGATTTCCAACATATAACCAAATGAATATTTTTTTTGTGCGTAAGTCATGAAACTTAATATACTCTGTAAAACTGTTCAAATCCTTCAACAACTCATTTAGTCTATGCAGATGTCAGGAGAGACGAAGCTGTATTTTAAACTACTATACAGCCATGATTGACCTTTCTTTCACTACTTTTATCTCCATAAGTAGGAAAAGTTGTATTGACAACATTTCTGCTGGGTTGCTGCGGAAAAGAAATTTTGTTTTCTGTGCTACCAAGAGGATAACCTACTTCAGAGCTTTACCTGCAACTGTGGTACATTTTATCAGACAGATAGCAATATCTAGAGGAACATTATGTCTTGCAGTTTAGTCAGGTAAGTTGGTAATCTGACAAGTTTCCTTAAGCTATAATTTGATCCACTAAAGTCAAAGGAAACGTAATCACTGCATTTGACACTGCTGTGATTTCACCCCGTGTTTTTAAAACACAAAAATTATTCCAAAAAGGTCTGTTTCAGTCAGTCATTTCTGCACCTGAAGGAAGAACAGGTTTGACTGTGCTCTCAGCTTCATTTCACATGGAAGGCTCTTCATTGAACCATGGTAAAATATTTAACTGATTTTTTTTACTAAAATATTTAATATTTACAGTGTGAAATATCTTTCATGTAATTTTATTATGGCTCCCATTCAGGAAAGCACCCTTATTCTGGAACAATAGACGAACCACAGCTATCTTGGGCTGCATGCCCCACCTTTTTGAGTACTTTCCTGGGAACCCAGGTTACGGTGGGTTTAACCAAAATTAAATGAGTAATTATGGTAAGGGATTAACTGATGCCTAAGTGACATAAATGCACAGAGAATTCTTTCAGCAGCCTCTAGCTTAGGTGTGATAATGATCTGGCGTACTGAGATACTATTATCACTATTATTTGTTTAGGCTTTTAAAAATTAAAATAGCCATGTCTGTTGTGTTTAATGCTGGAGTCAGTACTATTCCAGATACAACTAAAAATTTGATGTCCAACTCAAAATTAGGCTCCTGTTGAGATACATCTTGGGATCCTCACAATTTATATAGGAGATAACTGTCTTTTTCCTCAGAGCTGGGAGCTTCTGTACCTACAAAGGCACCTAGTTTATGTCACCCTCGGAACATACAGGCTGAGGAGGGACATAGAACCAAGCTTCAACAGTATGTGGTTGAGGCTTTTATTGGATTATAGGGTGCTCAAATGGTTTTCCTGAGGAAAGACACCTAATATTTATACAGGTCCTATTTTAGGTGCCAAGTAGGCATGCTGCATCATCCCTGACAAGTCTGAAAAAACAGCAGAACTAAATTAGGCATCTATCTTTTTAGTTAGTTATGCTAACGAAAACACTATGTTTCAGAAACTGTAGGCCTAGGGGTGTAGCGGATGAAGAAGTAACCAACACCAAGATGTGTTCAGGCATCAGGCATCAGCACTATATTGAAGCTTTGCACTTCTTACATATCCTTTATTCCTCCAGCACGCCCCAAGCACGTGGCACTCTTTGACTTTTGATTCATTACCCCTTATCACACACGCGCCTAAACCATTGACAAGATTGGATAAATCCACCGGTTCATGAGCCATTCTTTTACTTCTAACTGGTTACTAATTACAGCTCCTAAGCATCCTTATGTTGTCTCATACACATTCTTGCTTGTTTTTCCACTTTGTTTTTCACTCAAGGTCAGAAATTAATTGCTCAAGGCTGAAGCCGCCGGTAGCTTTGGCTCTTAAAGCACCAACATAAGGGGATCATCATGATTATGAAATCTTATTTATAGAATGACAGTGTTAAAGAAACTCACTGGATAATTTTACACCAAGTTCATAACACTTCTTTGAACTGTAGTATGTATTTTAGAAAAGTATTTAAAGGCTTTAGATGATACAGAGCATACCAGAAGTGGGAGAGAGTCTCTCAGAAAATAGATCTTGCCAAAGGTTGTTCTCAGTATAAGGTAGAAAGATGGGCTGCTTGAAAGTGTGGTTTATCACAGAAACCTACTTGCAACTTTACAATACATCTAGGACCACCTGCAGAGATTTACATCTATAATGTGGAATGTGTCCCCTTGAGTTCAGTTGGCTTGAGTACATCTCCTCTGCCTGACATGGCTATTCAATGTTTTCATCACCTGATATCCATGTAGAGAAAGGCTGAGCAGTTCCTGAATTTGGAGAAAGACACAATTATTTATCAGATAACTTAAAATGCCAGTTCAAAAATCAGTTCTCTATTTTTATATTTCTAAAATACTCCTTACACCCATGAACATCACAGAAACCCAGGTGGATTGTGAGCTCTCAGCACCTCAGAACCAGCTGCATAATGGCCAGTAGCTCAGAGTGACTTCAGTTTTCCCAAATGGAAAGGCTTGGTGACTAAAAGCTCAATCTATGGCCCTTCACAGTTACAAAACTTGCCTGCCAATAGAGTTAATTTTCTGAAAATTTTCCACAACCATTTTACTGACAGGGCACAGCAGATGTAAAGGATTGTTTAAATAAACCCGGCACAGTACTGGTGCCCAAACCAGCTTCAGTCACCAATCAGCCTCTGTGAACTTCCTTCATGGGCAGAGCTGGCAGCAATGACCAAGGAACTGCCTGGAAGGTTGTCCTCCTCCTTCCTCAGGAAATTTCTCAGCTGGCAGCCATTTCAGAGGGACAATTTCCCCTCCTTCTTTCATTAACTCTGACCACAGCTTCCCTCCGTATATTAACAAAGCAGTGAGCAAAGGAAGCACTCTTCAGTCAGCTCTGCTCCAAAGGGCAGGCAGAAGTCACAATTCATAAATGGTGAAAGACTCACCAGGGAAACACTGTCTCAAATAGTGAGAAATAAGACAGTGTGACCATCTCCTACAGATCTTTCTTTAACATTCTTTTATGAAGTAGTAATAGACACATATTTTTAAATGAAGCTCTTCAGCAAAAAAAGAAGCTCCAGAGCGCAACTAAAGCTGTGTTTTATTTACTGCTTCTTTTTTTTGTGAAAAAATGTACTGTATTTCAGGGTTATTATAGGAATTAATTAAGAAAAATAACTTTGTAGACTCAGGCAGCTTACAGAAGTGGGTTAAAATTAATATGACTGTGTCTATTTTATGTGAGAAATATAAACTTCATTCTCCAGAATTACCAGGAGGAGAGAATTAGAATCATTAATGAAATTGCTTTGATCTAACTCCAGATTATAATTAACGAGATGCCTGATACATACCTAATATATCATGTTACATTGGGGCAGAGATAAGGTTGTTTGGTAGCTTTACATGTGAAAATATATATATTCCCATATTGGTTTTTTTTAATTTTATTTTCATAATATTTTCTGGTCTTAGAATGTTTGTTTTAGGAATACCACAACAGCCTCATAAAAGGATTTCATGCCAAATCACTGCTATGTATGTACTCTCAACCTCACTGTAGATTTTATCTGGGAATATGCATGCGCCTTCAGTCATTTGATGCAGAACAGCTAAAAAGAAATCAGGAAATTTATTTTCAATCTCAAAGTAAAGTTATGATTTCTTCCCCTAAAAAGGAGTGTTTGCAGGCAGGCACCTGGAGAAGTCCAACACTGTATGAGACATCTGTATCTATATGAAGTCAGAGTCTGTCCCTGCAGTTATCTTGGAAGGTGATGTCAGCAAGATATTTCAGCAGAAGGATGATATACAGCTCAAAGAGTTCTTTTCATTTTTGACTGATTTTAGCTTAATTTGCAAAGTGGTACCCCTAAACATTTTGTATTTGTTGCATCATCCTTTAGTTTTCAGTTTGTTATTTAGAAGTATTGTCTATTTTCCATTTTAAAGTGTAGCTGTTGCCCATTTCCTTTATTTGTCTCTGATTTTAGAATATATCATTCCCTGCAATGGTCTCTCTGCCAAAAATAAAGATTACTTTCTCAGCTGCCTAATTGCAGTACCTTTGCAATAAATTTCTCCTTCAGAGCATCATAACTCAAATAACAGCGATGAGTTCAAAACAGCTTTATAAATGGTGTACAACTAGACAAAAATATTTGTCAGCATAATTTCACATCTCTGCCATCTCTTTTGGCCACAGACAGGAGATTTATTTTCCAGCAGCATCTGAAGCAATGGTCTCCACTTTGTATATATGATTATTTGTGTCAAAGCAATTTTGCATGCTTTTCAGCCATTCTGCTTAAGGGTGGCTGAGATCGATGACATTTTGCAGTTGCATGCTGGGAGAAGTAGTCCCCCACAGGGCATACTTCCCATATTAAAGGGATTACAATCTCTCTATTTTCTGCATATCTGATTTAGACCTTCAGCTCCATATGAGCTGCCAGTGCAATCACTCAGTTGGGCAACATTTGGATGTTTCTCTCTTAGGTTTTCCAGCCTGTTTTAATACACAATATCTGTTCTGTTCAAATCTTGGCTGTGTTTTACTTTCTTTTCTGGAACTGCAAAATATCATAAGTTTGGCTGCCTAGCACCACTGTCTAATGTAATACTCCCTAACCCGTCTTTAAAAAGCCTGCCAAAGTCAGATTACTGCAAACATGAAGATCAGATATGTCTAATATAACTTTAGAAAAACCATGTGTTGTTTCCGCATCACTATTATTGTTCTGGAAAGAAAAGCAGCAAAAAGTATTTGACATCTACTGTCTCCTCTGGTAGTTGTGGTGGCTACTTAAAAGAAAAACATATAATACATATGGCAGTCCTGCAGGACATCTACGCTTATTTTAATGCAAATTCTAATAAGGCTGCAAGTCTCATTTACAACCCTATATTGCTTTCTGCATAAAAACAAACCAAAATAAAAACTTTCAGAATATATTATCTTTCTATGTTGAAAGCGTCCACACCTGACAACCAAAGACCTTTTCCCTGTAATTAAAAAAAATGCTCCTATTTCTCTGTCAATCTAACAAGAAAATGGTCACAGCAGTGGCTCGGGAAACGTGTATGTTTCAGATGTACACTTATCTGTTCCGCACTGAGGTGCAGCCATTGCAATACTGAAAAAAATATTTTTAATTATAAATGTAAAAGCAATAGAAAATATGGTCTGTGTATCCTCAGAGAGAATCCTCCTGATTTCAATAATGTTTCTCAGGTTAACCAAGTTGAGAGATATCAGTAAGCTTGATTGGATAAGAGATTTATTTCTGAGAGGTGTACAAAATACTCCAAATTTCATGGTCCTCTGAAAAAAACCCATCATAATAATATTATTGTAGCTCATTAAATGCCCACAGAGCAGAAAAAAAAATAACTCTGGAAGTCCATTGTGCTACAGATAAACCTTTTTTTCCTGTTATTAAAATGGATATTACAATGAATCTTCTAGTCAAAAACTAAGTCACAGCTATGAAAAATGACTGAAGTAATTATCAGTACAGTAATTATCCTATAGCTAGGAGGGCTCCCAGACTTTACTTGCCAGTTCTTCTTCAGGCGTGCAGACTTTTCATGAAAAGATGAGCTTAAGCATAGCTAACACTGTAGCGCAGAAGCTAGCAGGAGGGATGGTTATCTTGAACCATTTCAGTTTGGAAATCTTTGCTGTAAAATCAGTGGGACTGACCAAGTGCAAAGAAAGTAGACTTTGGCCACATTTGTTTGGCACTGGTGAGCTAAAAACCTCACTGAAAAGGAGAATTGTTCCTCTGCAATGTTTGGATTACCTTCACTTTTGCACTTCTTATGAGCTCTCCACAATGCTTTGGGAAAAACCTGAGCTTTATGTGTGGACTTCTTTCCATCAAAAGAAATCACACCAAAAGTACAACCACCTGTGAGGAGTGTACAAAAATGGCAGAATGATGCTGAGGATTTATTCTCTAGTGTTTGGTCCACAGTCCTGGAAAGGAAAGAGTTGCAAACAAGACACCTTCTGTGAATTTCGGCAACACAGATGCCTTTACTCCTGAAGTACTGGAAATGCTAGCGGCATAACTGTCTTTCTTAAAAAGTTTAAAACTTATTGTAGCCAGGGTGCCTAAGAAGTGCCATAAAATGGATGTGCTGTGGTTGAAAAATATGATACACTGCTAACAGTTACTTCAACTCCTACTCATCTTCTCCCCAGATCCTGGTGAGTGTCATGCTGACAACACCACAGAATAGAATATCTGCATCTTTTCTAGTTTGCATTGCCCTAACCTCCTCTCCCCAAGTGCTTGCTCTTCCTCATGGCCTCCTGAGAGAAACACTTTCAGCAGAATCTGTCACAGTTCCTGGTGTCCCCTTGTACGTGGTTTGAAGGTCAGTCATGTATGCTTATATGTATCTCAGATGGGTTCCCAGTGGTGAAAATGCAGCTGGTTCTCCAGCCCTAGAACAGCAGCTGTCTGGCTGGAAGCAGGCAGCTACACTGGGTGTAACCAGGAAAGGAGTAAGAGCACCTCCTTCAAGCTAACCTGCACGTGCTGCCTATTCCATGGCCTTTGGAGGAGTCCTTACTTCCAACTACACCAGTGGGGACTGCTTAAGCACCAATCATTACATCCCTTGGGGTGCATTTGTATAATCAGTGGAAATAGAACTGCAGATTTCTCCATGCCCTAGTACTGGCCCTGTAATCTCTAGATAAATACTGCCTCTGCTAGCAAGCTGTCATCAATTAAAACAATATGCTTAAAAATATTTAATGGTCCTCATGTTAATCCCAGTCACAACTCAGTTTCTGAACACTCTCTGGCCAAACTAACACATACAGATAATAAATTAGTCGTTTAAAAAGAAAGAAATAAATACCAAAACTATTTCTGTGATTAGACAAACATTTCAGTGGGTATATGAATCTTCTTAACATGACATTCACAGTGTAAGGCAGATACGTATTTTTCCACATTAAGGTCTTAAGATAGGATATCCCATCAGCCCACTCCTCAGACAATTAGCATATTAGCTAAATATGCTGACAGGCATTCTGTGTGAGATTTATATCTTCTTTCAGTCCAAGTGAAATATTTGTCTTTCTGCAGTGTTTTCCAAGAACATACAGCATGTTTGAGAGCTTTACTGTCCTATTTTGATAACTAAGTCCAAAACTAAGCTTAAAATGAATTGCCCAACCCAGCTCTCATGAAATGTCAAACTGAAGCTGGCAAAGGAACATAACAGATCATAAAGGTGGCATTCTCAGGGAGCTAACTGGTGCTGTTATGCTTTAGGCTCTCTCCGTTGCTACACTGAGTACCCTTACTTGGAGGGGTTTATAACTTGGCTGCAAAAATGTTTTCTGGGCAATACTTGGCAGACAAAGCCTTAACTTGAGAGTAAATACATTTTAAAACAAGTTTCTGGAAAAAAAAAAGAAAAAAAAAAAGAGAAAAACCTGTCCACAGTGAGGCTTTCAGCAATTCATAGTCAAACTGAGTGGATGTGGTTGTGGTAAACTACAACACACCCATCACAGCCCCTGAGGGCTAGCTCTGCCCACCTTGCCACCATTCCTACAGAGGAACCAACATGATGTCTGCTTTCACCCTCCCACCAGCTCAGCTGAATCAAATGTGGACATCTGGGAGCAGCCACCGTGCCTGCAGGAGGAGACAGGGCTGGAAGGGCTTGTCCTCCTTGGGGTGGCTGCAGGCATAGGGGTAAGAGCTCAGCATCACTGTCTTGCCTCTGCTCATGAGAGCCTGTGGCAGAGCTGGGGCCCAGCCCTTGCATGAGAAAGATTTGATGCCTCTTCATTTAGTTGGCTTTTGCAGACACACTTCTAGCATTCACACCCTCTATGTTCACACAAGGAGAAGAAAATTCACAACAGCAATACCTTCGTCTTTAGTGGCATTTTTCCTGCAGGACTGTCAATTTTAACTGTCATCTTAAGATTCCCAGTTCAAGACACACTGCAAGCTGCTGCCTGTTTCTCAAATAGATCACCACACAGGGAAGTGAAATAGTTTCCTGCCCCTCAGGGTCAGAAAGAGTCCTGACCCACTTACCTGCTCTTATGATGGCATGTTTCAAGCCCAGTAGACAGTTTTCAGTTCTCTTAAGATAGGTTATGATTCTCACTGGCTTTAAAAAGTTCATGAATCAGGCCCCAAAGACTATCCCAGAGATCCTGAGGGGCAAAAAGCTGGTAATTTCACCTGAATATCTGAAAGATACAAGAAACTCTTATCTTTTCCTGGCCAGAGTCACACACCAATTACTTGTATTGCAAGTAGTCATGCTGTATGGCATGGATATACGGTATAGCTGGACCCTCTGTGTGAGGGCGTGTGGAAGACAGGGAAGGACTCATGTGTGTCCCTCCACTTGTTTTTATTCAACAAAAATGTTAATTCTATTTGAACTGAAGCTGTTTGTTAATTATAGTTAAATTTAGGAGGAAAAAAATGTTTCTGATTAATAAGAAAGAAATGCAGAAATTTCAAAACAGTTCATTTGAGTATTTCCAAAATGAAGTGTTTTGCTTTTCTGGATTATATTCAAAAAGCACATTAAACAATATTCCATAAAAAACAAAACAAAGCAAAGCAGCCAGAGAAGAAAATGATGGCATATGGCCCACAGTTTGGGCAGTCTGTTTGCGTATAAAGATCATTTTGAACATCCTGTCTTCCTGGAGAGGGCACTCACTCACCTTTGAACAAAAGAGTCATTCTCACTTGTCCTTGCTGTCCCCATGAAAGTTTATTTGCTTCAATCCACCTCAGAATTCCCAATATCTAGATGGTTGGGAGGTACACAGCCTTCGTTTATCATCCCTGCTCTGGCTCAAACTCAAAGAGAAAGAGTCTCCACACTCTCCTTCTCAGCTATAAAGTAAGAAAAAGAGCAACAATGGTAAAAATTCTGAGTTCAAACCACATACCCTTTCTTAGTTTCCATTTTGGCCATTAACCTGAAAAATTAAGTAACAGACTGAATGAATTCATGTAGACCAAATGTGAATTTTAGCAAATCCTGTACACTTCTATAAAAGAAAAATATCTATCTTTAGTTCCTCAGTGCTGTCCAATGGAACATCATTGTGTCAAGTACGTGAGAAACAAGGGCAAACAGTAACGTTCACAGAAGATTTAATGAGGTAACATTGTTTTAGAAGAACTCTTCCTGAGCTTTAGAAGCAGTGAAAACCATTGCAAAGTCATCAAAAGGTAAAAATTGTGCAAGACAATGTCTAGCCTAAATTTTTGGTTTCAAGTTTAAACTTGAATTAACAACTGAGAATTTTTTTTTTTTTTTCTCATTTTCTGCAGTTCCCCTGCCTCTAGGGACAGAATATGGGCACAGGTTTATTCTCTGGAATTTTTAGCTAAAAGGTACATGATTTCTTTCAAATACATAATTTAGCTTGTATCTCAGCAGTCTAATAAGTCCTTGATCCTGTAAGTGGGCATCTAACTTTATAGTACTGTCAAGAATTTATTAATTTCTAGGAAGAACATATAAACATGGACAAGAAACATCAAGGTCAATGCCTCGTTTTACAGTGAGTAGGCAAATCGAGCGTTAATGCTATGAATTCAGCCATTTCTGATCAACATCTAGGTGCTGATGCATAAACATTATTAAATGAAGCTTCTGACAATATTTGACTAGATCTCTGTATCTGCTACATCTTTTGACCTAATTATCTATGCAAACTAGTTGGTAGTAGGAACTACCATTTTATGTGTCTTTCAGTGCAAGAGGTCTCAGAGATTATTTTCTCGGCAGTTCCCAACACCCAAAGCAGAGAATCCTCTCTTTGGACTCCACCCAGATTTATTTGTTCTTTAACATTTTCTGCTTTTTCCTTCCTGTACACATATTGAAAACGATGCTATATGTATACTAAACTATGGGGTTTCCACATTATTTTATTATTGTACCAAGAAATTCCAAATTTGATTAGATAATCTCAATGAATGAGCAACTCTACAGAGCTCAGGTAAACTTGCAAATTTTTTTTGCAGAAGACACACCAATGTTAAATGGTGTGGAATCACAATAGGAATTAGTTTCAGTCACAGGTGAAATTAAATCAAACATTAATTTAAAAAAAAAATTAATAAAGTAAACCCTGATATCTTTATCAGGAATTTCATGGATACCACCCTTAACAATAACTGTAATGAAAAAAAATGGTGGGGTTAAATGTTAAACATATTATACTTATAAAAAAATGAAGTTGATGTGTGTAACCAAATATGAATCCTGTTATTTTTTTGTTTTTCTTGGTTTTCTCATGCTTATTGTCTCTAAGTCACTTGTCATTCATTCCTCAGTAAACCTATTACTTCAGTGCTCTGTTAGATTTGCATTCACTGCTCTCAGTCAACTCTCTTATATCCATGAAATTTTATTCATGATGCACAAGAAAAAGCCTGAAAAAAATTGAGATCTAGGGGATTGACAGAAACTACGGAACTGAACTGCTGCTAAAGTCAGTCCTTTCAGGATTGCAGGGGAGTTCTTCAGAAGCACTCAGCACTTAACTTACAGTGACTGCAATTGTGGTATTCAAATGCATAGGACTGGATGGAGATCTTGCATCTATTCCTCATCATTTTAGGTTTCTGCTCTTTTTTGTCATCAGTCAGCTCAGACATTGGACAGGGATACATCCCTGCACATAGTTAGCTTGAGCAGAGATATCAGTGGAGGGTCAGGACATGAGAGTGGATGAGCAGAGCCTCCTGACTTAAGACCATTGAAAGCTCAACCATGATCATCAACTGAATCCTTGCAGAATGCCAAAAGTCATTCTATCTCCTTTGTAAGGACACTGAGTTACAATCCAGTGATAAGATAACAAACAAGTAGTTTAAAATTAGTTACAAATATCAAGCTTGACAGCCTTTGAGATGGCAGCCATTTTGTCTTCACCACACAGGACTGCTCAGTGCTGGCATTTCTCTTTGCCTTTGCATTTATCTCTTCAATGTCCCTTCTCTCACTTTCTCTCTCAACATAATAAGCTAAAGTTTTGTTACAAACTCTGCTATAATTTCTCAGTAATGTGAGAGGATAACCACAGCTGCAGTTTTGAGGTTGCCAGCAATTCCTGCTACTGGCAATTTTCCGTCAGTCTTGTTAAGAAAGTTGCCGCAATTTTACCACAAATAGCAAGTCTGTGGCATACTCCAGAATTTGCATACAATTGCCGTTAGCTTACCAAAGTGTTCATTTCTGTTAACAATAGCTCTCTAAAACTGCTTGAAAACCAGCCTTCAGCCAAGCCAGTCTGGTTTACATTATACAAAGTATTTTAATGTGAAATCTTTTAATAGAAATCATCACTAAAGTCACTTTGAGATCATGCCTGCTATCTGCAAGACTTGAAAAACTAATTGTATACTTGATTTTTGGATTATTTGTACTGCTTTTAAAAAAAAAAAAATTGGAAGCATGTTTTGCCAAAATTTAAGTACAAGTTATTTTGTTAACATTATTAAAATGCATATTCAGCAGATTCATTTGGCTGCGTTAGCTCGTACATTCATGCAGCTTCTGAATCCTTACACTGTGTTACTAGTAGTTCAGAAGAAAATCTATATTAAATTCTGTTTGTGTTGCCTTTTGGTTTCATAGGTTAAATAGATGTCATATACAAAGTAAATTACAAAAAATCTAAAGCTATTAAAAAAATTTGTAGTGATATTTAAAACCAGGTGAAACTGGTTTGTTTAAGGATTTTTAATGAAATGTGATCAAGTTTCACCTAAACTGATTAATTTGGACAAAGTTTCAGTTTGTAATGATTTATTTTGCTGGACACAACCAAAACTCTATGGATCATCATGGGGTTTTTTTTGTTTTAGTTTGGTTTGGATTTTTTTGTATGCCTGTAGAAGAAGTATACAATTAATTCTCCAAAATAAATTACATTTTAACTAATGATTTTGAGTTGGGACATTCTTCCTGTAATTCACAAATCTCACACTTTCATTTCAGTTAGGTTTTCAAAAAGACTAAACATTATGAAATTTTCCGTAGAAAACGAAATAAAATGTATTTCTTACAAGAGCTGTTCTTGCAGTAAGTCTAGCCATTTGGCATATAGTTTCTCAGCTGCACACGTAAATCAGGTGTGTCATTGCATGTACATTTTGCTTACACTCATGCTTGATCTTGTTTTACGAGTTAGCATATTGCTGAGAAGGATGGAACAATTTAAACACTCTGAAGGGTTGTGGTTTTGATCTAAGAAAACATTGTGGCTGGTCATATAGGAAAAGTCCTTCCTAAAATGCTAAGGGAATCATTTTTTTAATAACAAAAAATTCACCTATTCAGCAGGTTTTAATTCTTTCAGAGGAGCTTGACAGTATATCAAATTGTCCAGTCATTAAATGCTGACACTATAATGAAGCCGCCTTCTCTCATGATTATATCATTCTCTCCATTAGTGAAGAGACTTTAGCCCAGCCGTCCATTTAATAGTGTTCTCTTTACTAAAAAGTAATAAGTTTTACTGATAAAAATGGAACCAGTCTGTTCTTAAAGGTGGAAATTAATTTTCCAAACCGCTGCTATTTTGAAGGCTGGCACAAGGGTAAATCTACAAATCCCAATCAATTTCACTGGTGTTGGCTGTCCTTGAACCAAAACAGATGCTGGTGCTTTTTTTTTCTGTACTACCTAATGGTGAATTTTTGGATTCTGGAAACCAGTTAAAAGTGATAGGGCAATTATGAGGAGCTTTCACTTTTAGCATCTAACTAGCATTAGACTGCTTAACTTTGAATGGAGACAGAGCACAGCAAGGCCCTGTGGTCAGGACACTCAGTGTTCATCCACTTCCCTCTGACAGTGGAAATCTTATAGAGTTAAAGTGTTGTAAATAAATGGACAAACACTGTGCTGAAAAGTATATAAACATTCACATCTGAAACCATTAGCTTAAGACTCATCTCAATTTATTTAATATCAAGATTTATAGCATTAGTGCCATTCCCACATGTATTTAATCTTGTGACATCCAGCTTTGGTAGACTGATAGGAGAGATTGCTTTCATAAATCTTAAGACTAAATAAATTGATCATGAGGTAATGAAGTTCTTGACTACTAATAAAATATTTCTTCAGAATCACTCATCTTAATAACAAGTTATTTCTTCCCAACCCAAGGGCAAGTTAAATTTGTCACACAGTCCAACAGTGTTTAGACTAAATGCAGTCTTAATTAGCACTGTTAGGATACTATTTTTTTGTCTGTCGTGATGCTGATGACTTCATAAATCCTCTGACTACTGTTTTTGATAGTTCTGGCTGCTATATTAGTAGTGTTGTGCTGCTCATTATTCAGCTTCAGACTGAAAGGCTCAGGTACCCTCTGGCCTATGGGCTTGAGCCCATCTCATACTGCAAAAAAAAATTAATATCTTAAAATACTACTAAGAAACACATATTTGGATGGCTTCCTTTACCCTAAGAAAATGGGAAAGTTATGACTATATTAGAGAGTTAGGGGTTTTCCCTCATCATAGTACTATATTTATAAGCCAAAACAGAGTTTCTTGGTAGACTTACAAAGGGATTTTGACTGTTATGCACAAAGCGAACAACTAGATTTAAATATGTCTTGCAGGTTCCTCTAGATAGACTGTAATGGTCCTGCTGAGACATACCATGTTCCAAGCCTCTAATAAAGTATTTAATCCTTACCTTATTCCTCTTTTCCAGTTTTCACCCTTCCTTTCAGCTACATTGCACCTCTTTATAAATTGATTCAATTAAAAAGGTACCTTTCAGCAGATCAGCCTTTGAGTCTGTCTCTAAACTGCCCTGTTAATATGGTCTCCTAATCAGACTGCTGGAGCTGTGTATGAATTCCTCCTCTTCTCAGAATGATCCAGTAAACATTATTATTATTAATTTTTCTTAAAAAACAATGCATCATTAAATTAGAACAACAAGTATTTATGCAACCAATCAGTATCCTTGGAGCAAAATGGTAGTCTGCAGTTGTATTCCTGCAGAAAGTATTTCTTTCTTGAAATACTTGGGCTCCTTTTTTGACATGAAAAAACTGCCTGTTGTTTCCTAACATAACAGCATACATGAAGTTCAGCACAATGCAATCACCACAGCCCTTGTTCTTACTCAGTTTGCACAAGTCCACTTTGCAAGGATTTCAGTTAGATTCTGTCATGAGGCACTAGTGAAAGAGTATTCCCTTCAACCATGAATTGTTGCTCCAGACCTCATAGCACTTCTTTGAGATGGTTACTGTGTTCAGTCCCACACTCAAATATCTTTATTCTAGAAACTTGGAAGCTTGACTGTACATATTACATTGCACATGATCTCCTAAAAAGGCGCAATGACCAACCCAAACAAAAGTCATGAAACAAACATCAGATGAGACAAACTTTCTCTTGATTATTCACTCTTAATTTATATGCCTCAACTCAGAGGAATCATTTGCAGTTCTTTTCACAAAGGTATTTGTTTTATAATCTGCACACAATAGCTGAGCACCATTCACCCACTTGGTCAGAGCTTTAGCCATTCATTGTAAGTTTATAACAAAGTGCATTCAATTCCCAAGGCAACTTATTGCTTTTACTCTTGATTCACATCATCATTAGGATATTTTGATGGCTACACCAAACAGATAAACACTACAGAATTTAGACTGAAAGAGACCACAGGAAAAAAGTTGAGAATCACAGGTAGAAAATAATATGTAAAATCTGAAAACTAGTCTCTGATGAGTCCTCATACATCACCGTTTACCGTGTCTGTGGAAAACAAAATGATTCTGCACTTTATCTCAACTACTGCTTCAGTCAATCCTTCCCTTGTACCATCTCCCAAGAGAAACTCTTCATAGGATTGTCTGACACTAGGCAGTTAAGCAGAAATGAAAAGGTTGATTAAGATTACAGAAAGATAAATTATTCTCCATATGGTCCTATATGATTGAGTAGAAGAAAAAAAAAATCAAGAGACTCTTTCCACTTCTATCTTTCCATTTCAAACTTCCCTTGCTGTTACATACTTTAATGTCTACGTCACTTCTGTTTATGTTCATGTAATTCCTGCACAAAGATTGTCTACAGATAGATTGCCCAAATGCCCTTATTTGCATCTCAATAGGAAGTCCATCCCAGAGTATCATTGGGTCATATTCACCCCTGAAACATGCAGGTAGGATTGAAAATCAGTCTCTGAATTTGCCATTCTTCAATTGGTGCTGTACTAATCACTGTACCTCCTGTAATTTAAATTGTTTCTTAATTGCATCAGAAAGAAATCCAGAGTAAACTCTTTTCCCTGTTGCCATCAGCAGAAGCTGTTGATGGAATATGTTCAGTAAGAGTGGACCTGCCAGAATGAACAGACTGCGGTTTCCTGTTCCAGAGGAAGGAAACAATTGGTTTTTCCCACAAGCGCATAAAAGAGGCTGCTTCTTTGTAGGTAAACATAAGGGAAGGTGTGCAAGCCACGTACTTCCTTTTGCTGCTAGCTGAGTCCTGAAAGACCGAGATTACTCTGTACATATATGAAATTAATTCAGGCTCAAATAACTCAACATGAAAATCCAACTGCTGACAAGCTATAGCTCTTGAAATACACACCATGTCTCTATCTGAAGCAATGAAAAATTCACCTGGACGAAGTACAAATTTTGATGACATCAACAAATAGAGATGACAACAATACTTAATTCTTCTATATCTCCTTTAGTTCTTAGTTATAAAAACTCTTTATAAAGATAGACAAATATTTATATTTTTATACTGCATCTTCAAAAGTGAAATAACTTTCTGCTTAAAATTAAAAGCCCAGCGAGTGATGCAGAAAAAATCAGTAGCAGCTAGATTTCTAATGCTGTTGTTTCTTCATTAGGTGGTTTAAGGTGTATACTGAAAAGCTTTAAAAAAAAAAAAAATCAGGAGTGACAACTTCAATGCCCTGATTTGTTACATGGCCTCACTATCCAGCTTTGGCAGATCCAAGAAAAAAGTCTCATGGTTCAGTTGCTTTAAATGATCCACACTGTCTTAGCAGATGATTGGCAACAGCCACTGAATCTATGGTGTAGTGTCCCAATTTTGAATACTCATCTGCTGAGCTGCGGGTCCTTAGAAAGGAGCTTTCTCATTTGTATTTTAATAACATTGAAAAAAAAAAATAAACCAAAAAAATCTATGCTTTCAGCTTTTAATATCCGTCTTTTATTTAGGTTGTTTAATACTGCTGACCATTTCTCATCTTACATTATTTATCTTACTTTAAGTGTTCAGTATCACCTGAAAAAATAAGATGCTTGGACTATCCCCCATCAAAACTCTTGCAGGTTGCATCACTTCTAGGGAAAAAGGTCACAAAATGAATCTGCACCCGATATCAGGACATTACATGTCAAATTCAAGCTTTCTTACATTTTAGGGCAATACAGGCAGCTTTGGGGTTCTGTGGTTTTATGCCTGCAAATGGAATTCCTATTGAATTTTCACTATCTATTTTACAGGAGCTTATATATTACGTTTCATTTTCTAGTTTGCCTATAGTTTGCGAAAAGCACATATATACTTTTACAGCCATTGAAGCGCTGTAGCAGTACTTGAAACAGAGGGCTAGAAGCAATCTGGGGTCCCATTGGGTCTATTTTACTTTAAATAGTCTTGTCCTTGTCCCTTACTAACATACAGATTTTTCCTTGATAATCTGTGAACGGTACTTTAGCTTTCTTGTATATACTTTTTTGACTTACTTACCCAAAATCAAAACACTGGACCCTCACTTGTTTTTGTCATTTCCTTTACTCATCTCTTTATGGTGATCAGGGACCGCAGAGGACCTTGAGCTCTTACAAAACTTCATAAGTAAGCCCCTTGGTACAGCAGCATCCCACAGGTCATGTTTCCCCCACGCAGAGCATGACCTCACCTCCCCACTCGAGTCAACAGAAGTTTGGCCACTGAGTTCAGAGGGAGTAGGATGAGGCCCTAATGTGTCACCAGTTACCTTGTTGCTCAACTGTTCCGGGGCTGGTAGGACAGCAGGAGCTTGTAAGACACTGTGACATAGAAGTCCTCTGTTTCATACAGCAGTGCAATGCTCTTAGCCTCATCAGAGAGCCTGATAATCCTCAAATGATACTGTTGGCTTCTTGTACTGTTGCCTGGTAATGAAAACAGGGAAATGCTTCCAGCAGTGAGCCATCACCCTTTAGTCCTTAGGGGAAAACGCACATGTGAAGAGAAGCACACAAGCATGCATGCATGTGCATGCACACACACATATGGCTCACATATATCACGAAATGATTGGCCAGAGCCATAGTTAGCCTGTGGAAAATCTTATCTTGGTTAGATTAAAATATACCTCACTTCTTAAGCCTTTTTCCTTCATGAACATAGTCATCTTGTTACCTCAGTGAACCGCACTTTGTCCAATGCCTTGTACATTTGAAAAATTATATGGTTAAGCAAGACATTTCATAATCATTAATCTATAGTTAACTCAGCCTGCTGTGTTATGCAATACTATGAGGAACAGCTGGGGCCCACTAACCAGAAAGCACTTTTATGGTTTCTCTTAAGGGCCATTAAATCAATGTGATGAGAGCACAGCTGGAAAAAATCCTGCAAAAATTTATCAGATCCCACACAATATGTAAAGGGACCACTCGGTGCAATTGCAGACTCAGCACCAAGCCCTCTTGGTTGAAACTGCAGGTGGAGGAACATTTACAGCAGAGCTCTTACACAGTCCTGAAAATGTCTGCTGCCTGTCCCTTTCCCCTCATCTATGAGGTTTTCCATTTGGGCCTCAGTAACTGCTATAATTGCTGTGGATCTCTTAGGGGTAGATTAATGGGATCATGAGCGCAGCCTTTTCGGCAATTGCCATGCTGCCTGCTTAAGCCGTTTGAGGCGTAACTTCCTAATGTTATTGCAGGGGACACTGGCAGTGCTGCCTCCCTTACCTCAAGCCCACTCTGACAGGGGCCTGGAAATGTCAAGCTTTCCTCCTTCACATTTTGAAACAGAAGGAAGAAAACAGAAAAAAGCTATTAATCTCTGAAACCCACGTTTCACCACTGTTCACACATCATAGATAATGCAAAATAATTAAGAAGGAATGCTGTCATGAGTTATAATGTCCTGCAGAAATAACCTCTGATGAAATAAAGCAGATTGGGAAGTGAAAGGCATATTAATCAGAATAAAGCAGACAAAAAAAAATAAAATCACTGTATCTGCTTTACGGATTTCTAATGGTTTTTAAGCCCCAGAGCAATTCCTTCAACACCTTTCTTAAATGCTTATTAAGGACCTGATCCTGAGAGTCAGTTGAAGCCAGTGTAGTTCTGCTATGGACTTAAGAGTTTGGATTAGATCCATAAACGAATCAAATGAAAAGATAGTCAAAAGAGATAAGTATTGAAAGAACTCCAGAGGCAGAGATAAGAGAGAGAAAATACAATCCAAAAGGGACATTACAGAAAAAAATAAAAAATAAAAAAATTGAGCACACTTCTGGAAGAATCTAAGCAGTGGCCCATGGTTATTTTTGCATACTGGTGCAAAAGTAATCATTGCACATGCCTGATAATCACAAGTTCTGGGCTATGGTCTGAATGCACATTAGAAAAATTTGACGTTAGAGGACTTGATCCTACCAGACCTTACATTCAAATCTATGCAAGGCAGTAGACAGGTGTCTTCCTACTGCTCTACATAAATGATTGGTATAAAGCCAGATAGTTTATACATCTAGGCTCATCATCAACGTTTTCACTTACGGTTTCCTTCCTGTCTTCTCTAGAATGAACAACCCACACAGACTGCTTCCATTCTTTGCTCCTTTTTGTGTGTGAGACTATGCTATCTTCAAATAAGACACTCATGAAACAGCTGCTGTGTTTAACACTGCAATATTACCAAATAGCTTAGGTAGGAACTAAAATGAAACAAACAAAGTAAAAACAGACTGGGAATGTGTATGTGTGGGAGGGAGGGTTTTGAAGAAGAAATGAATACCACTGCCAAATTAGAACTTAGCTACATACACCACATCTAGCAGCTTTCCACTTGGAAAGGGAGTTGTGATCTTAAAGGATCACATTTTGGCAGATTGCACATGGACAATAATTACAGAATAGCACATAGTCAGTATCATGCACATATGAAAAATATATATGCATTTGTATAAGTACACATGTATATGTGTGTGTCTGTGTAAAAATGTTATGTGCATGATTTATGCCATGTATCTTAAGCCATGCTATATTGCTTATACATATGATATTTAGATATGCACAAACACAAAACATATATCTCATGATAACACACTGTACCTGGATTAAAATTCAACAAAGATAATATCCCACTGAAACATCTTCTTTTTCCCTGTCACCCCTCCTAGCCAAGACCAAGACGAATCTGGTTTTATGTAGCTTAGGAAGACTGAAGGGCTCACACAGAAAAAATGAATAAACCCTTTTTCTGAACCACTAAAGTCTATGGAATATTTGACCTTCAGAGAGCACAGGATCAAGTCCTTCTAGGGCTGAATAGGAAGACCAGGATCAGGCATTCATGCAAAAGTCTGTGCTTGAGTGGAGAAAACAGGTCCTTCTGATTCCTGGGACTCCTTTATAGGATCATGTCTCCATATAGCAGGAGCCACAGGGAAGAACAGTTTGGAGTGAGTGAGGAGAGGCGGGGGGAGTAGGTGACACAAGTATCCATCTCCAGGCAATGCACTCAAAGAAAATTCTGCTTCACACTGTGCCCTCTTTTCCTTCTTGCCCTTACATATTCTGGAACTACATTGAAAAAAGCCAAGGTCTTTATGGAAAATCTCTCTTACAGACATGATGCTTGAAGGCTAGAAGCATAACACAAGACATCCAGGGCATGGCTGAGGAGAGGGGCAGCTGGTGCTCATATTCAATAATTCCTTAAAATTTTATGTCTCCCCAGTGGTATTCTTTGTGTGTGTGTAAAAGGCTCCACATTCTCCACAGAAAAGAGGCTTAAGAAAAAAACACACTTAGTTTTCAAAAGTTCTATTGGTTCTCAAACATATTTTGACAGGCTTGCTGCTGTTAAAATATCCTGATATAACCAAAGCAGAAATACCCTCTGCAATAGTTCATGGTTCTTTTTACTGAGGAAGTCTGAAATGAGTTTCCAAACCCAAAGCAGGGGAAGTACAGAATTTTTGAATTTTAAAAACACAGAAAGCCAAGACTCCCTAAGGTATACAAAAATGTAGAGGGAGAAATTCTATCTTCTCAAGGTTTGCCAAATGAAATGATGAAGAGGGGGAATTAGTTCTCTTCAGAAACAAAAGAGGAAACAGGAGAAAAGCTTGGGTCATGAGCACCAAGCAGGCAACAGCTTGCTGCAACACTTGTTCTCTCCACTGGAAATGCAGTGTAGCACAGGATGCTCTCGGTTCTTTAGGGTATTGTACCTTTAGATCGAGACATGACACGCAGGAGTGACCAGCAGAAAGCTCTTCTATGACTGTACATTAACATGTGGCACAATCATAACTGTCAGGTTTATCAAGTCTGTCAAAAATCCCAGTAGAGTCCCAAAAGGTTACAAATATAATCCTGTTCAGGTTAGTATTTTGCTATTAATGGCAACTAACATGAGAGACAACAGATCCTGACGTTCTTGTTACCTCAGCTTCCAAGAGAATGTCTTGATGTTTTAAACCTTATTCATATCCAGACCACCAGAAAAGTATGAAGTGCTCATATCCTCTTAATTATATTTCAAGATAATATGTGGGTAATGTGGCTCATTCACCTCCATTAAACATAAGCAGTTTCCAGTTTTTTTTTTTTTAAGGTCTCTCTAAATATTTCATGATTCTGCAATTTTGATCCCATCTGTTTATTTTCATCAAATTTCTTACACTTTAAGAGTATTTTTCAAGAAGGAATACTTTCTTTTTCTCCTTTAAAACCTTCATCCTTATCCTCTATCCCAAATTAACGCTTTTAATTAAAAATAAGTTTGATTCAGGGTTGCTGGCAAACTTCCATGTTCATTCTTGGTACCTGCTTATTCAAAATGAAAGTCTCAAGTCCCTGCAGGATTAAATTTCAGAGATAGTAAAAAACTCTTACCAGAGATTTTTCAAAGTTAAAACATTATTTTAAAAAGTAGTCACCCAAAAGCAGTTAGATACATGGGTCATCAAGAGACAAACGACATTACAGAAGAGGATATAACTTAACAAACCAGAACAAAAGTCTTCTTGAGTTCATTGATTAAAGTTTGGAAATTAAGACATATTACTGAAAGTCTATAAAGAATTTGTTATTCTAGTTTGAAACCAAGGAGTAACGGCACAAGGACTTTTTTCTGTGTTCCATATCAGAGAGATTCAAAGCAGACCTACAAAAGCAACAGAGCACTTTGTTTCCAATATATCTGATAACTAGATTGCCTTGCTTATAAAAAACCAACATGTAAAAGCTTTTAAAATCTGATGATTAAAAAACCACAACTCAAAACCCAATAGCAAAGATATCTTGAAGTGTAAGAGTGCTTATTTGTTGTTACTGATTTGTACTGTCTAGTATGTGGTCTCATCTTCTGTGGCCTAAATAGAACCAGAACTCAGGTGAATTTCTTAATTTGTATATGATAGCCTTTATTTCTGTTTTCCTTTTTCCTTATTTGGGCCATTGCATGCTTCATCAATCAACCTGAAAGGCAAGAGAAGACAGTAGGCACCACCATCTCCTCTCACATTTTTGTAAGGGTTGGCTTAAAGAATTCAGAGATGTAATCCAAAGCAGAGAAAAACATTGTCTTTCAACTTCAGATAATCTATATTCTCTACATTTCTCTCTGATTAATACATTACACAGACTGTTGTTTTCCATAGATTCCATGCTTACATCTCTCTCCCTCTTTACTGTGCAAAGAGTTGGCTTGGCTAGCTGACTTGGCACTAGTGGGCAGAGAGACACCTAATTAATTCCTCTAAGTAGGTACCATGACTTAGACCACTACTCTGTCAAAATATTATTGTGATGCAAAAGGTCAGATTGATGACCCTTTGAAAATGTCTCCTTAGTCCAAGAATCTGTCCTACCACCAAGAAATGAACATTCCTGATGACATGCTGTTAATGCACAATGGAAAAATTGATCAGCTGCCTCTTTCACACCACTTTGCAAATGACCTTCTGCTTGGGAAAGCACTCTGAAAGCAATATTTCTTTCCTGATACATGGAACATTATTAAAAATGGACACCCAGTCCACCCTTTGAAAGAATTCTGACATTTCCTATTAAAAAATATGAGTACTGTACACTGATACATTCTCATCTTATTTGTACCCAAACTTTGTAAATATTGTTGGAATTGCTATTAATTTATAATGCTGTAAATACTTACATACAGTGCTGAGCTCTTATTAAAACTGAAATTTTTATCCATTAACATAAAATATTAGCACTGTGTGCTGGTCCTGAATTTACCATGAGATCAGACCAGGGAAGGAAGATGGAAAAACAGTTATCGTATTTACCCACAACTGCCTGCAGTCTTCTAATACTTTATCCAAAAGGTTTAGTTGTATTTGGTGTTTGGGGATAGAGTGATACCTCCTTGGTATCAGCACCATGAATGACAAATTGCATCACCTGTCATTATTCTTTGATATATATTCTCAAAGAATAATTGGCAGGTACCTTTGGTGGTTTTAGCACCAATACACAAAAATAAAAATGTGAGGATTTAAAACAGGTGTGTCCTTCATTAGAAGGATAGAAAATATGTTATTATCATTTGTTGGTGCTGAACACTTTGGCCACAAAATACTTGCCTCCTTTACAAATTGGAGCCTAAAAGAAAAATTGAGGGGAATGAATTAGAAGAAATATGGCTGAAACAAAAAACCTAACAAAAATAAATTGAAAGTTTTCTTCTAATTTCAGCAGCTTTGGATTGTCTTCCCTTACACAAATCCAAGTAGTAGAAAAGACAAGCTAGTTCAAGAGCTCATGGGTTGTAAATGTATCTAGATGACAGAAAAATAGCATCATGCATTCACTTCTGAGTAAACCACTTGCAAAGAGATTTTTTAAGGGATGTTTATACATTCTTAGTTTCTTACATGATGTAAGTACTGAAATAGAAGCTTTCCTGAACAAAATGGAAATTGCATCAACTATCCAATTGGCCTTTAAAACCTTAGGCTATAGTACTATGCTTGTATGTGTTTGGGTGTTTTCTTTTCCAAAAGATTACCAAATGTCAGCCAGAAACAGCTAAATGTATAGGATCTACTTCTCTCAGGCTGTCAGTTGTGTAACGGCTGCCATTCATCTTGAGCATTTGTTTGGAAGGAAAGATTTATTGTTTCTTTTTAAAATTTGTTTAAATATTTTTTTTAGACAGGACTAAAAAGCACTGAAACAGAAAAAGCAGATAGTTTCCTAATCCACTGGTGTCAGTTACAGTACACTGTCCAGTCATCATCAGGCAAGGAAAGTCAGGCAAAAAAAACCCAAACAAACCACCACCTCTCCACAAGCACAACTACATTTAGAAAAAAAAACTGAAGCAGCATTCTGGTCTGCTTCCTTAGCAACTAGGAGAGAGGTTTGTTCTGGGAAGTTCAGAGACCAGATTGAGCTTCAAACAATCCCATAGGTAATATTTATAGTATGATTTTGTAGGAAAGTATTGGTGACCATTGTATTGGCCATTAGTCTGAATCGATTTTGAGTTGATGTTAATAACAGAGCAACAGAATTTCAATTAGATATGGTAAAAGCCACTGATGTTGTCTGGAAAAATATGAAATGAAGGACTAATCTGAACTGAACAAAGACTTGGAAGCAGTATGGGACACATGGAGAGACCTAAAGGAGATGCACGTTTTCTCTGAAGATCCTTACCCATAGTTGCACAAACTGATATCTGAAAATATGAATTTATGGAAATTTTTAAAAGATAACACTGAATCTGGCCATAGATTTCTTTATGCTTCTGCTGAAGATAAGGTTTTCTGAGAAAAAACTGCTAAAAATGTAAAAGAAAAAAAAAAAAAGCTAAATCATGTTTTGAAATCTTGTTTTGATATATTTCTATGTTTTGGTATTTCAGGGAAAAATGTATCGATATTTCTTTTTATGTTGTGGTACATTACATGCTTTTAAAAGTCAAAATGAAAACAAACCATTAAAAGTAGTTTTCAGCTTTTAAACTGACATTTTGGCACTAGAATTTGAGACAAAGTTCTGAAGTTCTCACAGTGCTTTCCCAGAATTTTTGTTTTTCATAGAGCTCTAGTTCTGGCCCACTCTGTGACACAATGATTGTAGCATGTGAAGCAAGTTTAGCTTTTGAAAAACTCCCAGTTACAGATTAATAACAAGATTCATAAGAATCTTAGAAATACTTCAGCACATTTAGAAAACTCAAGGAAACCTCCACAGCAATATCAACAGAACCTAATTAGAAAATAAAATAATTTTAATAGCCTAAGACATGACAAATATTTAATTACATAGAATCACATCTGATTGCAGAAAAACATTTGAAAGCTGGCTTAAATGTCTATCTTGTTACCAGTTATATTATGTTAATATTTATCTAAGAATAAGAATGGTTGTATTGCATCAGAACAAAAATCTCTTTAGTCCAGCATCATGTGTACATTATGGGTCAGTAGGGGTATAAGGAAATATTACAAGAAGACAGCTTTTCTTAAATAGCCTTTTGTCTGTTTTTTCCTTCCAGTACACCATAGCTTAGGGACTTTCTGAGGCAGAGGTTGAAGTCTGACCATCAACTGTAATAACCATGGATAGATCTATCTTCCCTAAATATAAGTAATTATTTTTTGACTCATTTATACCGTAGCCTTCTACAGCATCCTGAGGCCATGAATGCAAATGTTTGATAATGTATTTTAATTAACTAGACTTACTCTTCTGGCCCAATTTTGAGTTCATTTCATTTCTATCCAAAATGTTTTAGCAGAGGAGGATGGAGTGTTAGATTTTGGGTTAGATTTTGGGGGTTTTTAAGAGCTTATTAGAACCAATAAGGATGGCCAACTAGGATTTCATTTGTGCATGTTTTTACCTGTAGCCCAAAAGGCTTTGTTGAAAATATCTAATGTAAGATTACTTCTAATGAAAACCAGAACAGGAAAGTGAAGTCCTGATTTCAGTTGTATTTCACATCCTACAATGTGAAATCAGTCATTGGATCACTGGATCTTTACAATGTAGATAGTGGACTTCAAATATATTCACTTTGGCTTAGCCTAAAATTTTGATAGGCACTAGTCTTTATTATTATTATTCCAATACAGCCTTGTTTAATCCACCTATGTAGGTATTAAACACACCTACATAAGAGATAGAGAGAGGAACAAGAAAAAAAGGAAGTATCAGTCTGCTCAGACAACAAAGGAGGGAAACTTGACTAATTCCAGAGGCTCCTCTAGGGCTTCAGAAATGATAGAAAATGTCCGCTTATACAATTTTTGTTATTCCAGAGAGAAAAGAGAGAAGAATGAGGGATAAGATAGATATTATCTCAAAAAAATTGAAATTTTTTACTTTGTCCCAGTGTGGGAAGATTTTATATTTTTTCCTTTTCTTTCTTTTTTTCTTTCTTTTTCTTTTTAATTAAAGTTTTACAGAATTTAAGCTTTTTACATGAAAGAATAATTTCCCATGCAGCACTGTCCGCAATGAATTCTGACTGCAACTAAACTTTGTCCACTAATGTTTTAGGGTTTTTCTATATAATTAATGGCTGTCAAATGATATTCTACTATAACAGGTCTGAATTTCATTCAGTACCACCAAACATAAAAATCAAACAGATGCTGCCAGTTCCTTCATGGTGGCAGAATAGAAACAATCCCAAGCCAACTTCAAGAAGGGACGTGATGTCCCAGAGGAGAAATGAGCTGGGTCTGTCAGAGATTAGGTATACTTCCAAGGTGTAAGCAGGCAAAATCACTGTTGAGCCTTTGCAGTGAGCAAGCAGGCTTTCTCTAGCTGTAGGGACAGCTATTTGCGAGACCAGGCTATGACGGCATCATCAAAGTCCCCTCTCCTTTACATGGGGGTACTAGCAAGCTTCAGGATACCAGTCTTCATCTTTCAAGATGATAAGAATTTTACACAGATACCTTCAAACAGAACCTTAATAAACTACTATTGCTCATATGATTGACTTCTGGCAGCAGATCTGCAATTAGGAAGCAGTAATAACCACTGTCTATCTGAGTAGACTGGATATATAGAGATATGCTCTGGCCACCAGTCTTCGGAGGACTGGTGGACAAACCAGTGTATGAAATGGACTCCCAATGTAATTACCCAAGGATCTATTGTCTAACTCCTTTAAAAGAATTTGGCATAGCATTTGGTCCACATCTGTTCTCCCTGCCTCTCTGTGGCTGAGGTATAAAACCTCTGAATGAAAAAATGTATGCTTAGAAAAAGTAATTCAAACCAAATCCACTTTGGAGTCAAAGGTCACCAAGCAGCAGAAAGGACACCGAGACATTCAATTTTTCTATTATTCCAGCAGCTTTTAGAAAGGGGCTTTGTCAGTCAGACTGTCCATTCAGCTATGTGCCACCCAAATAACACTGGAATACAACAACTCATTTCAAACAAACATGGTGAGGGGACAAATCCTCAACCAATAAAGTTCTTCAGCCTCATGTAAGTCAGCAGCTGCATCAAATATTTACATCTGAGTCCAACTGAGAGCAGCTTCTGTATAACTGTCCAGTTAGACAGTTTGGAGGGTGAGAAGGAAGACAGGTTAAAGGGTGCAGAGAAGTGAGACTGGAAGTATGGTGAAGCTGTAGGTGAGGGGTAGCGCAGAAAAGACCTAAGAAAAATAATTTGTGGAGTATAGGTGAGTGGGAGAATGAAGCATTGCAGTGGGAAAGACAGAGGGCTTCAGAAAGAGCAGAGATTGCTGTGGTACAAAGGGAAGGATATACACTTCCACAGCAGAATAGGTTTTACTTGTTCAGCTATTCATGGAATAACATGTCACATTTGTGGTGGTTTGGAGAGCAGATGGAGCATTTGGTCCAAGTCTGCAAAGGATATATGAATCAGAAGCAAATAAAGTTCACAGTACAGAGTAGGAATATCCTCAGAGCATCACCAGATATTTTATTACAGACATCTTTCAACGAGAAGAGTGGAGAAAACTGTCTCCTTGGCTCCTGCTATCTCAAGAGATATTCTCCTACTTTCCATTTAGCTCATCAGTTTTGCAGAAATAACATTAAGCTAAATCAGGGCCTTGCATTTGCCATTTCCAGCTCCTTTTATTCATAATACAACTGCAAGAGGAGCACAATGCCATTAAAGTTAACACCTTTTAAATATTTTATTTCTTTTTTATAGAAAAAGAAGGTCTAATATGCAATAATTGGCAGAACAACTCATTTGGAAATACGTAGTGCCAAAGGAAAACATTCAGTATCTTTCCGTTCAATGCCCTGAGTATTTTCTCACTCCAGGGTGTAAAAACATTTGTTCTTGATTCACACGATTATTCCAAATACTTGCCAAATTATGCAAAGAGCTGTCAGATTTAATGGTGCAAGCATCTTATTCCTTATTATGGGATTTGGACAAACAAAAGCAACACATTGTAAAAACAGGTAGTGAAGCTTTTGCCAAAAGTCATCACAAGAAGATGTTTTTAATAGTATTCTGTCCTGTCTGTAGTGCCTCTCCCAGATCTGAAGCCTGTTTAGGGTCCGAGTTTAATCTGCAGTGCACCTGTAAAATACATTAATAAACACTATTTTCATTTTATACGTAGAAAGACACTCCTTTCACGGAAGCTATAACCTCAATTCAGTAATGTACTGAGCCAATTATTTGATTTTAGGTACACCAGAGACACCCAAATGCATGTTTCAAGGTCCTACTGAACTGAAGGCTCAGCAGCTTCCCCCTGCACTGCACTCACAGCAAAATTTATGCCATGCCAGGAATGGAGTATACATGTGACCCTTGCCTGGTCACATGTAGATCCTTGGAGGTAACTTAATCTTTGGTTCAGTAGATAAATAGAAAAAAACATCCAACAATTGTGCTTAAATTTAATTTTGTTGGGTTGTTTTCTTTTCCTCCCAAGGCAAATAAACCCCCTCCCCCCCAAAACAAAACAAAAACCAAACCCCATTGGAGGACTGAGTCCCTGCAGCAATATGAACTCTAACCACTCACCACTCCAGTGAGTGGCCTGAGCAGCTGCCTGTACAGTCCTGTCAGGTGGTCAGTTTTCATCCTGCTTCTTTGGAGTCTGTTCCACTTTACATGAAATATCTTCAGGCTTATTTCAACAATCTAAGTGATTTATTTGTTTAACACTACAGACAAAGCACCTTTGACTCTCCAGCTTGCATGACCAGGTAATCATTTACAGCTGGATCATCTTGAAACTGATCTCATCACAATATCAGATTGAGACATGAACTGTTGCTGAGCAGAGAAGATGCCCAAAAGACTGTTATTTTGTCATTCCTTATAATTCCTGCTTCCTGATACTACAAAGAGATTGTTGTGGGCCACAGAAAATCAAGCAGACTATTTTATATAGAAATAAACAAAAGATACAGAAATTCCCTCTCTAAATTTGAATAAACAGCCCACAGGTCAACTTTTAGCCCAAATAATCTGATATGATCACAAAACTGTAGATCTAGCCTGAAACAGTTAATTGGAGCTGTGAAAATTCTCACTTGGACTGAATTTCTTTCTTTCTTTCTTTCCTTCTTTCCTTCTTTCTTTCTTTCTTTCTTTCTTTCTTTCTTTCTTTCTTTCTTTCTTTCTTTCTTTCTTTCTTTCTTTCTTTCTTTCTTTCTTTCTTTCTTTCTTTCTTTCTTTCTTTCTTTCTTTCTTTCTTTCTTTCTTTCTTTCTTTCTTTCTTTCTTTCTTTCTTTCTCTCTCTTTCTCTCTTTCCCTCTTTCTCTCTTTCTCTCTTTCTTCTTTTTTTTTAACAGCCTTACAAGTATGATTTGAGTTCTGCTGTTAGAAATGCATTTCAGAGCAAGACTGTACTGCTCATTAAGTGAGTATCACCAGCTTTCAGCCATTTCAGAGTCTTGCTTCCCAACCTGTAGTCATTTGTGTTGGCAGAGAAACTTTTGCAAAATTTGATATGTAATAAAAGTTAAAATAAGGATATTTTTCAGGTTTCCACTTGAGTGTGTCAGGAAACTGGGACTGAAAGATTTACAGTTTTGGGTACAAAGACTAGTTAAGAATTAAGCAAGAAGGTACTCTTTCTCCCCAGGAAAAAAAACCTCTAGTGTTACAGTCAATAGGATTTTTTCCATCTACTTCTAAGAGAAGATGATGATCAGATTTCAAGATGTAGATGGAAAGGGGAAAAACTCAGTGATCCAACTAACTTACTGCTTTTAATGAGAAGGGAGGCACCTCCCAAAGTTACAGCAATGTGTTTGCCTTGATTAAGGAAGGTGTAGTACCCTCTGCCAGGCATCAACACAACTACATCATTTGCACCCCTTCTCCAAATAACCTCTGCATGCAATAAGAACAGAAAGGGCTGCTGAGAGTTTTATTAGTAGTGACCCTGGAACATAATTTGTCCTTCTTAAAAAGAAAGACCACCACAGGTAAACATCCTCTGTTCTTTTGGCTAATTTGGACAATTAAAAAACATATTGTTTCTGTAGACTTGGTCTCAGCTCCCCTACAGAAATATTTGACTACTTTTGAATTAAATTACTAGTTCCTCAGTCTAAGGCACTGAAGTGCACACCTAAATATCTCCAGGAAATTACTCCTAAATGATGATTTATCAAATCAGAAAGAATCAAATCTTGCACTCTCCTTTTTTCTCTCTAAGCAATTGAAATATACTTTATGTAAGACACTGGACAATTTTGATTTTTGCATGGCAAGCTACACTAGCAGGTTTTCTTTCTCATCTTCTCAATACAGGGCACCCTTTTTGTTATTTACAAGTACTCAGAGTGCTATTGGTTACATTGCTAAAGTTTTGCTTTTCCTAGCAGACAACACACTTTACTCTTTCACCCTTTTCAATCCTCCTGTCCTCAGCTCCAGTGCTATAGTATGACACTGGCTCTGATTCTCAAAAGAAAGAAAGAGAGAGAGAGAGAGGAAAGTATTTTTCACTAAAATAATAGCTCCCCTTTTGGCAACAAACAAAGGAGAGAAAAAATACATCCCGAGAAACTGAACTCTTTAAAAGTGCTTTTTTGCTGTTTGATGACACAGGCACAAAGCCAAAATTCACCCATTGTACTTCATGTTTGAAATTTCTTCACACAGCTCTAAATTGCTGACAGGTCTTTAGCTACAGCCATGCTACCGGGCTCCATTATAATAGTTTGCCATAACATTATGATGTGTCAATGTTTATGACCTGTATCCTAAAACTGGACGACACTCACATCTGTTGACTGCCTCTAAATCACTTTTTTGGAAAAGATTTAAAGTATTGAGATTGCAAATAGAATTGCTATTGCTCAAATGGCCCCACTAATCTTTTTTTTCATTGAAAACACCAAAAGGTTACAGAATTGTAAAGCCCATGTGGAACAAAACACAGGAAAATACTTATTGTTCTCATACAGAGGAACACATATAATACCTGCAGCTGTATGAAGGCCCAGAGGGCTTGTTTATTGGTGCATGGATGAATTTTTTATTGCTACTGAATAAAGTGTTTTTGACATAAGTATTTGACCTCTGACACTAGCAAGATTCCCTCTTGGTAGCCATTAGAATAAAAATCCTACTTCATGTCTTCTGATTTTCACTATCTGCAGAGGTTTTTTTAGTGGGAGTAAAATCAGAGAAACGAGAGTAAGAAAGTGTCTTATTGCCGGGAGATGGGCCAAAGTGGGTTGAGGTGATTTCACTTACCTTGGCCTTGAAAAACTTGAAGGCATGCTGAGCAGAGCAACCTGCTTCACCACCAAGCAAGAAGACGAGTGAAATGGGGAAGGCAGGAAAAGCAAAGCAAGGGGTTTCTGACTACTTAGGGCTTACAGGTCTTCAGTTGGCATGGCTGAATAATGCCTGTTTCTGTAGCCAGGCAACTAAGAGAATAATGTGCTTCGCCTTAGGTGATTACCTCTCCTTCAGCAGCCCAAGTCTACCTATTTGCATAGAATTAAGTATGATTAAAAGTCCATTTCGAAAGAAGGATCAACCTGCTTTTATTTTTAGCATGGATGCCCCTCTGAGGATTTCAGTAGTCACATCAAACTCCAGTTGACTGACAAATATGAAACTTAGACTGCCTCCTACCCTAGAGAAAGTCTTCATTGTTTTCATTTCTTCATAAAATTTTGTAAACTTCATCTCTGTTTAGCTCATGTTTGCTTATGAAGCCTTTTAATTAAATCAGGTAACTGATCGGATTAAAAGATATTTGTACCAGTTTTGCTGCATATTTTTCATGAGAATTTCCTATAGGTACTGACTTAGCAGAAAACTGTCTTCTGATATTTTTGAGTCCTTCTTGTGCCTTCTCCTCCACACCTCTAGTTCTCTGACACGTTCCATTTATTAGATCTGATCACGTCTGAGACATTCCTCATCCTCTTCTACCTTCCCAGGGATGTCCTGTGATCCTGTGACCAATAAAACAAAAGCCAGGAAAAATACAGCATTATTGGCAACAATACATTATCAGAACTTCAGTCCAAGCAGTTCTAACAAGTTCTGTGTCTTTGGTCCCATTTTTCAACTATAACAGTTAAGTCACACCCCTCTGAGTTATTCTGGTAATAAATCACTTTGTCCATCTGGAAAGTCCCCACTCCCTTCTGGGCAGCACTTCCAGCGGCTGTCAGGAGCCCGCACCCTGTTTATGAGATAGTCCCGCTGGACAGCAGAAAACACACACAGAGCATTGATCCACCATTGTGACTCTTTCTGTTTAAAATTCACACTGGTTTCAGTGACAAATTATACTAACAGCCCAGAGAAAAAGCCAGGGAAGAGGCAGAATGTGTACCTTTTTGCTACCCTTTTGTTGAACAACAGTTAGGGGTACCCGCAGAATCTGCAAACAGACAACATCTAGGATTTCTCAGAGGAGGAAAGTCCCACACCCTCAGCCACCATATTTATGTTCAGTATTTGTGAAACAACTCACATTAAGAATGTTTTCAAATGACTGCACCACATGAGACCTCCTGCTTCTCAAATGAGTTGTTTGAAAAGGTAGTGAAAACTGACTCCCGGTACCCCACTCCTTCATCAGGATCTTTCCTTTCACCTTGGCTGTCTCACAATGCAGACAGAAGGTGGAAGCACTGACCCTCTTCATGCCTGCTCTACGGGTGGAGAACTAAAGTCAAAATGGTCTTACAAGGACCTGCTTCCCTTCCTCCACAAGCCTCCTCTAGTAACTCAGATTTGTTGGTGAAACCTATAGTGGATCTTAAGAAATGGGGAGAAAATTCTAAATCTATGCAACCTCAAAAGTAGCAAAGCTACACTCTAGTTATCAACCACTTTTCCATTGAGCAAAAAGTAGATATTGAGGTACCAAAAAAAAAAAAAAAAAAAAAAAGAAGAAGAAGCTGAAAGAATAGGCATCAGCTGGAAGAAGTACAGAAACCACTATTCACATTGCAAACTGCAACTAGCAAATATCTCTGCCCATCGATGGAAATGGCACTGCAGGCAACACAAATGGATTCCTGTGGTGGCACAGTGTAAGACTCACTTCAGAAAGAATTTAGGTATAGGGAATCTCATTGTTCAGGTATGAAGGATAAGGCTATCTTATTCTGCTGTAACTAAATATTGATGCAAAATTAAAATATTTGTTTTGTAAATACCATATTTGCACCTAACCTACAAATACAGGACAAAAGATTCTGAGGGCAGGCAAATACCATCTACTCAGCCACCTACAACATGGAAACAGCAGAGAGACTAAGTCCGACCTGGTCCAAAAGAAACAGCCATTTTCAGGGGGTTTCTAACTTTAGCAGGGAACACCACAGGCTTCTAAAATAGCTACAGGAACATATATGAAGAACAATACACTATGTCATGGCTGGCTGGTGAGAACAAGACAGAGGAGGGCTTGCAATGGAGCAAGTGACGAAGATGGATTGATTTGAGTGATGTTTAAATTTGGTTTATTATGGGGCTGCGGTTGACAATGTTGCAAACTGCTCACCTCCCAGAGAGATAGGCATGTGGGCCATTCTTTGATTTCATAAATCATCCAGGAACATACCCAGAGCATTGACCTTTTATGGGGAGGGAGCTTAGGGCATTCAGCATAATTTAACACCGGCATGTCGGATGATGTCCGGCACAGTTTAACACTCCTTAACCTCTGCCTCATTAGACATCTGTCCTGTCATTTAGCTTTCTGTTTATTTTCCGAGTGATATATTATTGGTAATAACTAAGGAATGGGCACTGATGTTACTCTCCATGGAGCTGCCATTAGTCAGCTGGAAGTCAGGCCAGCATCACTCTGAAACTGGTACACAAAACAGCTTTTAAAGGATTTCAAGTATTTTCTTTGCCAAGCAATTTCCTCCTGGCATGGGCAGCTAGCACCCTTATTATATGATCTTTTATTTATTTTTGCTCTTTCCAGACCAGATTTCAGGAGTTTTAATACCAGCAAGTATTATTACTGTTGGTAATATGACCTGAATTATTCTTTTTGCAGCAGAAACTTCATCCTGTCTGTGACAACCATGGCTAAATAAGAAGCCAGCAGGGAAATGGCAGGGTCTTCCATTCCAACCACAGATATAGACAGACTTATACACAGGGACAGATACACATACACACACACAGACACACACGCTCACACTCTTCCCTCCCACCTAGGTCATCACCATAACGGCAGATATCAGGACTCCTTTCTAAACGCAAATATTTTAGCACATCTATAATTGGCTTAATATTGAAGATTTCATTTATGCTGCCTTTCTTTATCAAGCGGCAACTACTTTTCCAATATTTGATATACTGAGTTACATTCTGGAAGAGGAAAAAAAGCAAAGAAAGCATGGGGCCACAGTGAGGGGAAAATGAAATATTACACATTTTTTCTGTGTTGTGTAACATATGTGTTGTGATATTGGATGGGAAGTAAATTGCAACAAAGATTCTTCTATGGTACATACAGTACTAAGCATGAATTTGGATTTCTAGCAGATTGTAAAGAAGGTATAAGTCTAAAAGGACCTGTAAATTGAAACAAAGGCATTCTGGATTTGTTTATATTGTTGATATTTGTGAGTCAGCTCTATAATAGATGTAACACCTTGAGAAAATATTGATCATGTTTTGTTTAACTGAATAACAATATTTTGCTTTTAAATCCATCATCGCATGAAAGATATTGAAATTTTGAGCAATAACAAACGATTTTATATGAGCAATATTACCACTGAGACACAGCTTGAAGTAGTTAAGGAACCCACTGGCTGACCTGAAATGTCCTCTGTTTAAACACACACACACACACACACACATATGCACAGAGAAACCTTCAGCAAAACAAATGCTAAACAATATCAAATGTCCTGAGAAGCTGCACGAGGCAGGTATCCCTGAAATTTGGATTATGGAGATGAGAAAGCACAAATCAATGGGAGGTGAGCCTGCTGCTGGCTTGTGTTGGTTGAGGCAGGCGAGCACAGCCAAGAAGGAATTCAATGGGTGGGAGTGAGTTCACCGGGGTACCAGAAGCTTTACTTTCCAGATGTACTTTATTTATAAAGCACTTAATCCTTTTAAAACTACCTACGTCCCACACAGATTTGGCATTGCTTTATTGCTTAATTAATACCATCATCTCAGTTTTTGTATAACACTGTGGTTACAGATAAAATTATAGCTCCACTCATTCAAATGCTGCCATATCTAACATGACACCGTGGAAGCAATTTTGATATCATAAACAAGACATGATCTTTGACTGCTTCAGTTCATGCTGTGCAACTGAGCGTTTTAGATGCACTTTTTTGAAAGCTGGAACCACGTAATCGGAGTTTAAAAGCTTGAGGGGTCCTGTGAGCTTCTAGACTCAAACTCTGGCTACTTCTTCAGCAATGAAAAACATGCATATACCAGTCAGTCACAGGATGCCTATGCACCAAAGGAGCACTTATGATAAAGGCATTGTGATCTTGAGAATGAATCCAGCAAGGTGTTTCTAGGAGTATGAAAGCCACCAACACAAGGCCGTTGTGAAACCTCAAGCATTGTTGGCCGTTCGGGTCACCCACTTTGACAGAAAGGGAACTCATGCCAGAACAGGTGCAGAAATGGCCATTGGGATGATCCAAGCAATGGAGAGTTTATTTTACAAGAGGAAATTAAAAGACAGTGGCTTATTTAGCCAAGCTGATCCAAGTCTGAGAGGGGATAAATTCACTCTTTGTAAATACAGCTGGAGGATAAGCACCAGAAAAGGGAAAGAGATTTTTAAGCTTAAAGACAATGAGTTGGCGAAAGAACAAAGAGATATAAGCCAGTCGTTAAGAAGTTCAGGCTGGAAATTAGGTATAGGTTTCTAGCTCTCAGAAAGGTGAATTTCTGGACCAGCTTTTTGTAGAGGTGGGGTCAGAATTTGCCATTAGTTTGCTGTGGATTATGAAAGATTTTACATGACAGAGCGCGGCAGGACAAGCACATACTGTGTGTCAGTGTTTTCCTCAGCTCTTCCCACCCTGTCCCCAGCCAGCAGGATTGTGAACCAGTTCTGATCCTGTTTCCAGACAACGATTCTGCATTTTCTTCCTTTGGGAACCAGAGTATGAGAGACACCAGGCTGGAGATACTTCATACATTGTCCACACTTCAGTAGTGTTCCCAGGCGGGAGTCAGGAAGCACTCCCAGTTGTCTAGATATGGGGTTGAGGGATCTTGCAAATCTTGCAGTCCTGCAAAATAATTTATCTGAGCTAAAAGTCTTATGACAACAGGGCAATCTGTACTTTTCCTGTGTTATCCAGGCAAGGTAAATCTGCCACACAGCCTGCTTTACCTCCATCTACTGAGGCGCAGATGGCTTCAGGCTGCCCTGCTTGCAGGCTGCCCAGGCCCAGCTTCACACCAGCCATGTCTCCAGGGCCTGATCAGCCACTGAGCCCTACAGAAGGAGTCTCCCAAAACCCATTTCTGTCCAGTACACACGCTGAACTATGCACTCACTGCCTAATCCTCCTTAAGAGCAGCATTTAAATGTTTGTGTGTTTCTCCTAATTAAGTGCCAAATGATTTTGAGCTTTCTCCTCAGTGAGGGGAGACTCGGCCCAGTCCAACCTTCATGTAAATCCAATGATGCTAGTGGTTCAGTCAAGCTACATGATTCAAATTTGGCCCATTTTTTTTCCCCTGTTAGTAATAAAATGTAAAGGTTATTTTGAAAGTACATAATTAATAATATTGTCAACAAAATCCACCATTTCTCCAGCATCACCCTATAATGAAAAGCAACTATGTTAATACAATGCAGGTCATAAACAAAACATTGTTTAGCTCTGTGTTTCTAGTTAAATTCTAAGGCTTTTAGATTTTGTATATTGAAGTAGAAAATGGAGTATACAGAATATTCTAAATCTATAAATGCACCTAATGAGTTGAAAAATGAAATTTTAGTTTTTATAGTCTTCTGTTATTATTTAAAGTCCCAGACAGGGTTACTATAACATACAAAAAACAGCTTATGTTTAGCAAGAAATTTAAAGATCAGAACTCCTGTAAACACTGGTCTAACATTTGGGCGCAATAAACTCAGCTTCCCTTTCTGTGTTAATGATATGCTGGGTAAATGCCTGCAGATAATTTACTTTGGAAAAAATTTGTATGAAAAAATATGAGGTTTTTTTTCAGGTTGTCTCAAGATAGAAAGTGTATTGCTAGCACTGGGACAGGCCCCCACCACACACAGGCACACGCTGCATGACATTGAACCCAAAGAAAACCTCCACCTGAACCTTCTCGCTGATTGTGGTGGCAGAGCTTTGAAACCTGCTTTGTACCTGTGCCAAGTTATCCTCTGCACCACAAGGGAAAGAAAGGGAGTCCCACCTCACATTGTAACAGCAGTATTTTTAACACCCAGCTAGCTCAGGCAATAATTTGGGGTGGGTGAGAGGTTTGCTCTCTCTTCAGGAGATCAAAGACCTTGGCTTCAATGTGGTGTGTGTTCTCAGCAGGCTGGGACATTACCGGCTGACTGGGACCCCACACAACAGGCACCCAGAGTTGGCCCAATGAACACGGTGCTCCCAGAACCATCTTTGAAACCTAACACAGCTGCCCGTACTGCCACCCTGCAAAACACTGTGTTGCAACCTGCACTGGAAAACACACTGGGGATGGGTCTCAGAAACTACATTTTTTGAGCCTAAAAGTGGATGCAGAGCCTGAGGATACAGAGATGGCTCCTCATGGAGTCAGGTGCCTGTCCTGCCCAGCTCAGCAAGGCTTGTGAGCACTGTGCAGGGATAGGACTGAGCTGGAAGAACCTTTCAGCCCACTTCCCTGACAGGCTTTGTGGCCTTCCTCAGCCCAGAACCCCATCCCGTGTATCACTGTGAGACCCTTAGCATCAGGGTGTGACTTCTCAAACCAGGATAGAGTCCAAAGCCAGATCGACTCAGCTGATGAGCTTCAGCAGCTCCAGCAAAGTTTTACGAGAACCACCAATTTGTATTTGAATCGCACTCCAAAGAAATCTTTGAACAAACATACCAACAGTGTGTGTAAACAACCATGAAACTGCATTTGCTGACCAAAAATGCCAATATCTGAATTCTTCCCAAGAAAAATTGCAATATTTTTCTTTTTTACTGAAGTTTTTTTTTTTTTTCCTAGTTCACAATATCCATAATCTTTTAATTTATGATATCTCAGCACAAACAACTGACTATGGACACGCTCCTTTTCACATGCTGAGACATCAGGTTTAGACTCAGTCTGAGATAGTTACACCATGGTGTCACCTGGACTTGCTCCAAACCACATGAGAAAAAGGTGGTGTAATAAGGGTGAATACCATCAGCTCCACAAAGGACCTACTTAGATTCCTCTAAACTCACCTCCAAAATATGTACATCACCTTGGGTTCATCACAAGTGATATTCCTTGCACAGCAGCTTTTGTCTCTCATCCCCTCACACACATTGTTCTCTTTCAAAGACAACTTTTCAGTCCTAAGAGACCGCTGCAGAAATGCTGCAGTTTTGTTGTTGTGAAGTGATGAATGCAGGGCTGTGAAATTTCCAACATTCATAACAAATTAATTTAGTGTTGAAGTGTTTTTCTGCCATTTTTAGTTAGACCACCCTGAAATATCTTTAGATGCATCAGTTAAATTGTTAAAGTTCCCCTGACTTAGTTTCTGTTGGAATTCAGCTTCATTCCAATAACGACAGGACAGAAATTTGGGAAGTACATATATTTCCAAGAAACACAGGCCCTATCAATTCCTACTCAAAGTTAGGTTCTCAGTTGCCCTAGTTATTTTTTGCAAATGGATTTTAGAATCAAAGTCTATTTCTAACTACAAAAGTTCTTTTTCCTAATACAGCCAGTGTATGAAGCGACATCATTTTATACTAATGAGTTGTTCTTTTTCTAAGCAGATTATCATCATCATCATCGTACACAACCTTCAGAAATTCATACGCTGAATGAGTTTCCTCTGTTCTGTGCAGTACTGTCTGTTTCCTAACTTATTCTATAAATCTGCCATCCATATTTAGATAAAGTACATGCACAATTCCTGAACAAGGAGGTTTTATACAATAGCATTTAGTGTTAAGACATTAAGGGAACAAGCTTAGACACACGCTGAGTATTGCATCATTCCTTGTCCCACCACCAGCCGTATACTATAGCTGGATAATTTCACTATGGCACCAGAAAGCCCTGTTTTTCATTAACCAAAGAAAAGTCTTCTGTCACCCCCATAAAGTCAGAAATACTGTTGTCTTTTCTCCTGTACAGGATATGGTACAGCTCTTTCTGAAATCTTCAGACTTGCTGACAGAGCAAAAAGCAAGGAGCCAGATAACCCCCTTCCCCCAAAAAAAGAAAAGTCTGTTGAGCTTACCTAACAGCCCAGAGCTTGCCATTTTTTTCCCCTCTTAGTACAACATCTCTAACAAATGTACATATCATATCTTTTTTTAAAAAAAATCACATGGAAATAACTTTAAACCAAATGCCACAAGTTCAAATGGCATCTCAGTTACACAAAAAAGTCTGGTTCGTTTAGGTTACAAGACAGTGGTTTACAATAAGTAGGGCTGTATGGTGAAGATATTAAAGCACTGAATTACAGGTCAGTGTCTGAGGGATTTGATATCAATATAACAAAAAAAAGAAATTGTGCTTTCAGTTGAGGTTTGGAATAAGTGGTGAGGCAGTGAAGCAGAGATACAAGAAGGCTGTTTTGAATGGCAGGAGCTTAAGAGAAGGTGATTCTCAAACCAGTGGTGTTTGGAAAGAACAGAAGAATCGACGTAGACAGACAAAAAGAGCAAGAGCAATGGCAAGGAGGTAAAGGCAGGAAGGACTTCCTGAGAAACAACAGTAGAAATTCAGACAGGACTTTCAGAATAGTACAGAAACATGTAATAAGATTGCAAATATATTAAAGAGTTTAAAAGAAGAAAACATGTCCACCACTAGGATGTCTCTCTGTTGATACCTGATGTACAGTAACAAAGGTCACACACACTCACTGTTTCCAACAAAAGGCACTGTTCCACACTATAAAGTCCAATTTCTGGAATACTGGATGAAACATTATTTTTGGAAATATAAACTGGGAAATCATTGAGGTCTCTTTTTGTAGGCTGATTTACCAGCTTTTCCAAAGAGCAATATAAGAAGCGTTTATGAGTTCCTATCAAATATGGCTTCATATATTTGTTAGAAAGTTCACAGAAAGGACAGGAAGTGAGCTACTTTATTGCTTACATCAAGAGTGGGGGCTGGGAGCAAATTCATCCCCACATCCTTCTGCAATAGCTGTATTGTCTGAAAAGGGAAAGTAGAGGGGACAGCGGAGAGAGGGAAGGTGCAGGAAGAGAAGAGAAGAGAAGAGAAGAGAAGAGAAGAGAAGAGAAGAGAAGAGAAGAGAAGAGAAGAGAAGAGAAGAGAAGAGAAGAGAAGAGAAGAGAAGAGAAGAGAAGGAAGAGAAGAGAAGGAAGAGAATAAGAGAGAGAAGAGAGAGGGAAAGGAAAGGAAAGGAAAGGAAAGGAAAGGAAAGGAAAGGAAAGGAAAGGAAAGGAAAGGAAAGGAAAGGAAAGGAAAGGAAAGGAAAGGAAAGGAAAGGAAAGGAAAGGAAAGGAAAGGAAAGGAAAGGAAAGGAAAGGAAAGGAAAGGAAAGGAAAGGAAAGGAAAGGAAAGGAAAGGAAAGGAAAGGAAAGGAAAGGAAAGGAAAGGAAAGGAAAGGATAAATTGGCTCTTCTGTGTAAACACATCACACTTGGAAAAACCTTCCTCATTAGCTCTCAAACATTAAAAGAATCCATGGTCCTTGTTAAAAGAATAAATCTTGGCAAACTACCATTGTGACAGAATGGAAAAATCTGTGTCAAATTATGAAACTTGTGTTGTATTAAGAGTGCAAACAAGTTAGGACATGCCCAATTACAACCTATTACACTGAATTAATATAAAGGCTTTTTGCATGTCAGTAAAAGGCTAATGCCCAGAAAGCCTACATCCCCTTGATCTGGGTATGCCTATAGGAGCGGGTGCAAAGGGACACAAGTGAACTCTGTCCATATTCGGAGCTAGCCGGAGAGAAGCCAGCTCCGGTACAGAAGCCACGTAGGATATGTCTACACCATCAATTGCAGGCAGATGTGAGTTTCATTCGCCAGCACACTGAACAAGCAGGCAGAGTTGTAGCCATGTTTACTGTGGCATGAAGTAATTTTTGAAAGAAACAGAAAACAAAAAACAACAGCATTTTAGGTCCTGGTCCCGCCTTCCTCATAAAGCTCCAGATTTGGGCCTCTCCTTGTCTATACAATTTGCATTGTACTGCCAGACAGGGCTTATTATTTCAGGCTCAGTGCTTTCCTAACTGCAGTTTTGCAGTCTCCAGACCATATGTGCAACAAACACTGCCTGCAGAAGACACACACTCATACATTAGTACACCACCAATCTTAAACTAGCTAAGCAAAGCCACTCTGCTGCTTCCAAAATAAAACTAGTCTGGTCTAGCAAGACTCGGAGAAGAATGCAGGTTTCTGCATCTATCCAGATATGCTCAGATATGCCCACCTTTGAGTCCCTGATGGTGCTGTGCTACATCCTTCCAACGAGATTACAAACTAATTAAAGCAAACAGGGGAGCAGTAGAAGGCTAAAGAGATTTTTGACCAGCATGGTAGGCAGTGGCCTGAGAACATCAATAGCCCTGTCACATCTACATATGAGGGGGAGAATGAACTCAGGTTTGAGGGCTCTGAATCTCAGGACTTGTCTATAACATGATATTTAACTCCCAGTGCTGTTAAAGTGAATGATTCACTTTATGTTATAAAGTTCTTTGCTGAGCCCAGTAAAGGAGTTAAATGAGAAGCTATAGCTACACAATGTCTGGTGCAGGTGTGTGGGATGTGACATGTGTAAGTAGTAAGCTTAGTAACTAACTAATTAATGTGTAAGCAAGTAATTAATCAAAGTCTGAAATATCTCTGTAACACTGTCAGGGATTTTAAAAATCTTGATTCACCCTACTTGAAACCTCCCGTAGGAGCATGCTAGCTTTAAAGAGTGTGAAGTTAGGGGGGTTTCCCAGGTGCACAGGACTGAAGAACAAGACAAACATTCATTACCATCCTGTACTAAGTAAAACCTTGTTATTGGGACAGTCACCCAACAGTAATTCAAATAATTACTACTCTGGATGAGTCAGGGACTAACTTCAGATGGAGTTTTCCACAGCATATGAGTGCTTTGTCCACCTGAATTCTGTGAGAGAAATGCTGGGACCACTCAGTTACTTTCTCACCTCTAAAAATCTGACCTGTGTTGATGACATGTCAATACAGAGGGAGAGGAAAAGGGAGAAGAATAAGAGGGAATGTCACCTACCCCACTCCAGAACTTGGACACCAATTTCAGTGGATGGCTGTCTGTGTGTCCATCTGGGAAGTTCAGCTAGTAAGAGGCTGATATGCCTAAGACACATACTGAAAACAATGCTGAATAATAGCCAGATCCTCTGCTGGGTGGGATGTAGTATCAACGTGAGACAAGTGACCATGGAGATAGGCACTCAGCTAGACTTTAAATTTTACTTAACATCCATATTTTTGCTGCTTTTTAAGGAGGCATTTCATAACCAATGTCTGTATTTTGTCAGCTTCCTCTAGATAGCCTCATTAGCTGCACATAACTATACTATGCAATTCATTTTTCTACTGTCTAGATCTAGGTTAGATAAACTGCAACTCGTATCCATTTCCAGAGCTGGGAGGAGTTTGGAGGCATCATCCTCTGTTCCCTAAGAGGGATAAAACACTACACTACTCAGTAACCCGTGAGACTGAAAAACAAGGAACATTGCTGGAAACCTCAAAAAGGAAGCTAGAAATACTAAACGCAAACCATGGCATAATACTGTGAGGATGGACTATTGTTAAGTGGAAACTCTGGCATAAGTGCAGATACTTGTTCACCCCATTTGCTTGAGCAGAAAGTCAATATATATTCAGAACCTTCTTAAGAAGTGACTGTTCCTCAGGAATAATGCTTAAAAAAAATTCCCTCCCTGGTAACAGAAGGTACATAAAACTCAGAGGTGATAAATGTCAAGTAACAACCAAAGATCAGAATTAAGGCAACCATGAATAAGCGTCTGAGGGAAATATCTTAGCCTCCTTTTGGGAGAGTAAAACTACAGGATAAAGCTATGTGTATGTATATGCATGCTATATGGCTTATTTAATTAAGGCCTTTTAGCTCAAATTATCTTGTATAATCAAATCAATAAAAGATAGTATAGAAATTATGTCAGAAAGTTATGAAGATGTGAATTTCCTTATATGTTATTAATCATAGAATCATAGAATGGTTTGGGTTGGAGGGGACCCTAAAGATCATCTAGTTCCAACCCCCTTGAAATGAGCAGGGACACCTTCCACTAGATCAGGTTGCTCAAAGCCTCATCCAACCTGGCCTTGAACACTTCCAGGGAGGGGTCATCCACAGCTTCTCTGGAATCTCCAAAATTTTAATTTCACGCTTGATCTTCTATTTCACAGGCTTGAGGATTTTCACAACCACCTTCTCTGTTCCAGTGTCTCTGAATTAGCTTTGTGTTCTGGACAATTTATACCAGAATATAGAGTGAAAACAGAAATCCAGAGATGGGTACTAATTATTATTAAACACACAGGATCATTCCCACTCCATGACACAGTGAAAAAATTAAGACTGAAAGTGAGGAAAAAGGGGAAATCATGCATATTAGTGGGTTTTGTTTACATCTAGAGCAAAGCTGTAGCTGAGGATAAGACTTTAATTTCAGGATGCCCTGTTCAGTATTGCAAAACTGCTGTTCTGAATCACAGTAGGAACCAAAAATTTCCAACTTTTTTATAAATGAGCATTCTGAAAATACAATTTGATCCAGGCACATCAGAATATTTCATCTGAAACTCTCAAAACATAATAATACAAAATCAAATAATGTTGAAATGAAACAAGATTTCAAAATGGAATGCAAGATGGGATTTTTTTGTGTTTCTGGAACATTTTTTCCAATTTTGTTTTGTAACAAAATTATAGTGAATCTGACAGTTTTATAAAGCAATTTTCATTCCAGCAAAAATACTTTCTCTACTTGACTTTGGTTTTATTAATAGAGCTGTGGCCGACTATATTCCTACTTTTTATTTATTTGAAAAAAAATAAAAGAAAGAAGGATATCCAACAAAATTATCAGGCAAAATATTTAACACCAATAAAGGCAAGTACAGCCATAAGATACAGCTGAATCCAGAGTCTTCATAGGAATCAAAACCAGATGAGATATTTAATGAGCATAGGCAGAGTTGAAGTAGAAAACATTTACAAAAAGAAAGATACCATCTAGCACATGAGTCAAATGTTAAATGATGAGGGAGAAACTGTCTCTATAAGTGAGTTATTCCTGACTGCCTGCTATGGTCTTTTATGTACTTCTTCTGTGAAGTTTCTGCTGTCCCTCAGAGACAGGTAGTGCATGAACGGACAGAGGGCTGACCTGCTGCTGCTTGGCCCCATCTTTGTTACTGTGCATCTTAAAAGAAGTAGGAGAGACATTTTGCAGATTTCATTGCTGGAAGACCCATTTTCCTTACACCCTCTGTCCCCAAACTTTTGCATCTGCTGTTTCGGAATCATTCAGAATTTGGCTCACAAGCTGACAACTCATTCATCTATAATCACGCTGCTTGGAAAGACGGCTTTTGGAGATAGTTCTCACTGAACCACTTCCAGAGGTCCTGGTTTCCTCTGCTAACATAGGTCTAGCCATTTCTTTGTACTTTCTTTACTGTGTTTACTTATTCAGATGACTTTTATGTCACTGCTTGCAAGTCTGTTCATTCCTTTCAGCAGCATTTCCTCCTCTTGTTTAAAACTTGCTGAGTGCCTTCTTACATTTATGAGGGAGCGCATCTACAGTTCAACCAGAACACTAAATATATTATATGTTCTGTTTATTACATGCCCTAGAGAACTGCATTTAACAGTGCAGATAAAAGAAAAAAAAAATGGCTGTACTGTTCTTTAAAGGAAAGAATTAAGAGAGAAGCTCACAAAAGTGCAATTCTTACAGCCCATCAGACAGACGCACTTATCTGCTTCTCCAGCGTTACCTCACAGGCAGTAAGATACTTAGCTGCAAAATTTATCAGCTATGAGGTCATTAATAAAGCTGGTCAGTCTCAGTAGTTACTTTAAAGACGATAGTGCTCAAAGATAAAGTAAAGTACTAGAAGATAGTTTTGTTATATGTAAGTATCTGAGTTATGATTTTGTAGTTTAAAGGATTTTGACAATGCTTTCTTTGAAATTTCTGGCCTAGCTTTTCAGTCAAGGACCCATTTACATATTCTGCTCTTTCCATCAAGCTAGCTTTAAGAATCAAGGAATACGAGTGAGTCCTCGCCAAAGAATATAAAAGGAAATGCAAGAATTTAGATTTATAGTAGAGCTGGTACAGCTTAGCTTGGAGAAATCTCACCAGGCAAGCAGGCTCTTTTCCCTAAAAGAAAGCCCTTAAAGCTTCCAAGCTACAGATAGTTTTACTAATACCCATGGAAAATTCTGATATGAAAGTAGGAAAGTGGCAAAAATTTAAAAGTCTAATTACAAGCTATGCTGTCAACGCTCTCTTTTTGTAAGCTCTTAGCTTGTGCCCACTTCAACATTTTTCAAATTTCCACCTGAAGAAGTCAAGGGGCAAGTGTCCCTGCATGGAGCTGTCATATATAATGTAGTAAAGGGTACCTGCACCTGTCTTGTTCACTAGTGGGAAGATTTGTGGATCACAACCTTGAACTGAGCTCACCCACAAAGAAAGGGTTAACTTGCATGTGTGTCAGGCTCAGAGCCCACACACAGACACTGCAGTTGGTAAGCTCCAGTGAACTGGTTGTGTGTGTAAGTGCTTGAGGCAGCCCATATTCAGAAATGTGGGACATGCATACAGAACTTCTTATGATCACAGTTGCAAATGATCAAACATATTAAAACCCTGCTCGGGCTCCTAAATAGAAGTGCTCTAGTGAATATTCCCCTGGACCAAAAGGTTTGCATTAACCTGCACAGGACTGGTGGGGACTGCCTTCCTTCAGCCCCCCCTGCCTCCTGTACATCTTTTCACACCTTCAGCAGCAACAGACTCTCCACCCCAGTATATAGAAGCTGCTTCTTATCAGAGCCTTAAATATACATATCCTAGAGCTACAGGAAAATTGCAATCCAAATTGTGCAAATTGAAGGCCGCATCTCTCACAAGCCAGGCAGAAAACAGCCAAACGCTTGAAGGTATATTTTCACAGTTAACACACACAGCAGATTAGTTTCAAATCAGCTGCCTAATCAGGGTTCCCAGGAAGGCTGCAGGCACATTTTTCAAAGATGAAGAGAAAGGCTTTCCTGCCACTTTAACTGCAGTCATTATGAAATCCCAGAGCATGAGGCTGGTGAGACGCAGGGTGAGTTTCTCCCCAGCGTGCTCCTTTTCTTACGTTTCAGCCTGCCCCCTTTCTCCCAAGGAACTCTAAATACAATGTGTATCTTCTTACCACAGGTTTGGGTTTTTTTCCTTTTCTCATTTTTTATTTCATGAAATCAAATGCACTTCTCCAAACACTGTCACACAAGAGTTGATACTTAAGTGTTATTTATACCAAGTGTCCAACAAAACAGGGGAAAGAAAAAGGTGAAAAAAACCCTCTGCCACATTTTTAACCTGACTAGGCCATCATGTGCATCTCCTAATTTTTTTATCTTCTTATTGAGACAGTAGACCACAAAAGGCATTACTGTGTAAGTATCCCACAATTCAGCTTATTAAAAAGCCTCTCAATTTTCTCCTTCAGTTTAAAACTCAAGATATAGCAGTGCTCACCATGGGGACCCTTTGTAGGACACCACACTATATAAAACCACCTCTGAAAAATATTTCTCTACATATAGTAGTTCCTGCAGACTTCTATGAATGGCTCTTCCCAGATGCAGAGCCTTCCCTGTTGTCTTTATTTGCAAGCTGTGGTCTGCCTGGAAGTGGCCATGGGCTCTCAACCACTTTGCTGCTGGTGCAGAGCAAATGTCGCAGGAAAGCAGGCAGCTGGGGTCTTGCAGGGTGCCCTCTGTGCCAGAGGTCCAGCTCAGGGGAAGGACATGGAGTGAGGACATCATTCTCAGTCATGGCCATAGCAAACATTTCCCATGCCCCTACCCTGTCAGCAAAGTGCTTCCATGAGGCAGTGGCTCTCTGAACCTACCTGAAATCTCCTTGGAGAGCTTTACCAACTTTTAAGGTTTAGTCGAATTTGTATCCTTTTCCTCTGATTTACATAGCCAGAGAAACTGTATGACCCACGTGTTTGACTCGGGTAGAAAAAAACCACTGTCCCTTGACCATTTCATTTGACCAGTGCTGTGTTGTTTTTTCTGATCAGATACACCTTCTCTTCACAGTCTGCTGCAGGATTATTTACTCTGCCTTCTGGGAAATCCATCATTAGTCTGTAAATAGGATAATGAGTTTGCTGCAAAGCTGACACTGGTCTAACCTGCAAATACACAGTTAACATTAATGCCATGCATGGCTTTTGCCAAATCCTTTCCTGGTGTCATCACTATGATTGGCATGTTTGCAGCACACATTGCAGGAGCTTGATTTGGTTCACAGCTCTCAGTCATTTTTATGTTCAGACATATAATCTAATGAGGTGAAAATGGAAAGCAGCCCCTGAGCATTTGGCTATTGCTGGGAAAGAATGCAAATTAAATATTTGAAAGAGAGAGAGGGGCACGGGGTAGTGTGTCACGGAGTTTCGGAGTTCCATCAGGTGCCTCACCAGCTTGCACAGCCTTTGTGTCCACATTGTCTGCCTGTTGGACGGAGCTAAGAGACAGAAGAATGACAGTCTGCAGAAAAGAAAGAAAGACAGTAATTATGAGACGTATGTGATTAGCATGGTAGCCAGAGAAATTAAACCACTAGTCCCAGGAATCTTCCCTTCTATAAGGTACCTGTGGTGGAACAGAAAAGCTCCTCACTACAGAGTTCAGCTGGAATCCACTCCCTGCTAGTTTAGCTTGATTGCTTTTTTGGATACCTACTGTGGGGGTTCAGTTCCTTGACCTTCCTTTCTATAGAACTATATTGTCCTGCCACGAAGAAAGGCAGATTAAGAATTTACAGGGATCCTTCCATCACTGGACTCTGACAGGAGTGCTCAGGGAGTTCATTTTTCATGGCTTAAATTGCTCCAGGCCAGCATTCTTATCAAAAAGGTTTGGTTTAATGTAAAACACAGACTTCTTTTCTTTCTTTTTAATTTTAGCTCCGTATTAAACACCACTACAAATTTCCCTTTGAACAGCAAGTTCCTGAGCTGCTTTCCTTTGAATAACATATAAATTTAGACTAAACTTTATTGTTCCTCAGTAAATCAGTCTGGTTAAGCAGTTTATAATTATTATTAGGGAGGTAAAATGTTTTATATAACACCTGAAAAGTCTGGAAAATTCCTGGTTTAATTAGACCATGAGTTCATTGTTTGCTTGCTCCTTAAAGGTACCAGCCTACAGGATAGTTTCCAAACTTTGTCTTTTGGGTGACTTGAGATCTTGACAAGGTTGGAAATAAAAAGAATTAAAAGTCTGGTAAGCACTAGCTGGCATTCCAACCATCACTTCCAGCAGGATTTTCCCTCACACCACCCAGCACACACTGCTGTTTCTCCACAAACATATTCCCTCCATAATTCCCCAGGATTTTCACTATGTGGCTGCTACCCCTCAGGTGGTGCCCACTTCTTGTGCTTCGGCAGCTCGGGAGCTGGCAGTGTGGCCATGGGGAGAAGGCATCTGGTCCCTGCAGCAGCGCAACATTTCTGTCTGGCAAGGGGGTCCTTCAGGCACCCCAGAGCATCATGAAAGCTGCTTTCCCCCAGTAGCACCACAGGTACGATTAGGCTGAGAGCCAAAGGTTCATTCCTCTCCCATCCCTTAGGCCCTTTGAACCCGCAATTTGTCTGCAAAAATGCCTGAACTATTAACTGCCAAGCTTCTGGGTACTCAGAGACAGGAAGCTGTTTCACTTTACAGGGAATAATTAAATATAAATTTGGCAAGAGAGATGGAGCTGGTGTTGATGTAATTCTGGAGCCTAGTAAGCACTCATCAGAAAGGATCAGACCAAGCTTTCTGTCCCTGCTCTGAGGACAGTGTGCATAGTGTTGGATTAAACCTACCTGAATAAAACACATATAGCAGAGCTACATGTGGGGATAACCAGAAGCCACAAGGGGGTAACCAGAAGCCAAGTGTCCTTCCAGCACCATGCTTAATGTGCTCTTCCTCTGTTTCTCTGTCCTCTCTTCAGTCAGTCCCCACAAAGTCATGCTCAGATAACCCCTAAGCTAGAGCTACGACAACTCTGGAAAGTAAGGGAAATGGCAACAAAGAGGAGTGGAGCTGCAGATGAGGAAAGGACCTTTACCCTCTCATACGCAACTCAGTCTATCAAATTTCAGCTGTTCCCTGAAGTTGCTACCAGACTGAGCACCGTGTGTAAGACAGTTTGGAGAACACTTATGTGTGATTCTTTTTGAGGAGCAGGTCTAAAATAGGCAGCAAATGGCTTAGTGCTCTCAAGGCAAAGGTAAAAGCCAGCTGGAGAATTTTACAGTCAGATGGAGAATTTTAACTATAGAAATGTAGGTACCTAGAGAGTTTAAACACCATCTGAGCAGAGATTTTAAGGATCTAAATTTTGGGCCTAGAATTAGATCCCCTTTGGAATCCAGTTTTAAATTCCTAGGGTGAAATAGAGGCCAACTGCTGCTGAAGTCTATGGGAATTTCACCATAGGCTTCAGTAATGCCAAGAGCTCCTTTTAAGAGCTAGAATGGGAACACTATATAGTCTACTTGGCAAATGGCATGCCATTTTCTCTAGCCTTGTAATCATAAACAATACATATATGACATGAAATACAAACATTTAATATGGCAATTATAATTTCCAAAGAACAAGTTACAAAAAGATCCATTTTTGCCAGCACTGAAGTATGTGTTTGCTACCTTCTACATGTAAACCCACCTAAATTGCCTGTCAAGTACACTAAAAGTTTGGGGAATCAGTATCACAGTCAAATCCTGTGGATGGGTGGTTTCATACTTTGTGGGAAAGACTTACTTTTCAAATAAAATTTTTAAAACTTCAGAGATATTGATGTATTCTTAGCTAACCAGATGCTGTATACTAAATGTGTGCCAGTATTCTCTTAGTGCTGGAAGAAAAATAGTTGAGAGAACATATTTGATGAATTTGTTTAGGGATTTTGTATGCATATGGAAATAATTTGCTTCTCTAGTGCAAAGTATGTTTGATTTTTCAGTATCAACATTTAACTAGAAAAAGTAGCTACAGTGCTCCCAGTTGTGTAAAGCACAAGCTAAACTAAACAAAAACTGAAAAGCAGCTTCAGCATATCTCAGCCTCATTAGGAGAATAAATGATGAAAAAATTAACTGATGACAGGTATGCAGATTTCTGTAACTCAAAAATTTAATGTAAGAGTCTTGCTTGGTAGAGTTACACAGAAGGAAATCCTAAAAGACTGATGTAACTCCACCTGCAAAAAAAGTGGTTTGGTGAACATCAACAGGTTATGAGACAAAGTTCCACTGAAGTGTTAACTGCACAATGCCGTCTCTAAAGAAATAAATAATATCTCGTTTGCATATTCTCACTACAGAAAAACACTGGTGTAAAAAGTTTCTTCTTTTCTGTTCTTGAGGTTCCCAGATGGGAGAATCTCAGGTGGAAATACAGCCATATCTGGCATGCACCCTATGCAAAGGCATGCATTGCCGGTGATACAGGATGCATTGAATTCATTAAGTGCACACTGCAGAGATGCACATGCACAGCCAATTAAATGTATTCCAGACCAGTTAGACTAGTTCACATGCACATCAGTTGTGCGCACAGGCTACTGCAGGTTTGATCATTCAAGAGAAATGGTCAAATTTTTTTCTCATTCACACAAACTTTGTTCCCAAACAGTTTGGATTTCCCTGAATATGTCATCTGATAGCTCTGGGTTTTTTTCTGTTCATAATCAGATGATGGTGAAGAGATTTTTATTTTTTTTACAGAATATATTCATCATTCCAAAGCATGATTTTGTCATCTTGTTTCACCTTAATTGAGGTTGAAAGTTATAATTAACACTTGATAGGCTTTCTTTCTCTGAGTGTTTACATTTAACTACTTTTCTAGTGTAAAGTTCAGAGAAAGCAAATTCAAAATTTACTTTCCTTATTTTTATTGTTGCTCCAGCATAAGATTTGTTTTCTATACAACTTTCTCAACAGTAAACTTCCAAAGCAAATTTATTTAAGAATTCAGTAACCACACAGAACTAATCACTGCCTGGGTAACTTGTTTTTTCTTTACTCAAATGTATAATTAATTTTTTGTAATAACATTTCCTGAGGCTTATTTTTTTGTGAACAAAAAGACTTGTATACAGCTACTTTATGCAACTTAAGATGTAATAATGTTGCAGATGTGAAGATATAGCCAAATTGAAAAGGAACCACTACATTTTGGGATACACTAAAAACCAGACTGTTTAGGCTTGTACATAAGAAAAAAAGTAAAAATGAAACCAGATTGCCTCCTAGACTAGGGTCCGAATTATAATCTCATCAGAAAACTTTGGTTGTACTTAGTACAACAAATGTTTTTAGGATTTAGGACACAGATAGATTTAGTATTACTGCTGCAGTTGTATTCCTCCTGCCAGAAAAAAAAAAAAAAGTCAGGTTCAAATTTCCAAATGTTTCACTTAAAAAGAATGAGCATCCTAAGATCAGTATGCTGCCCAGAGGAACCTGGATAAAATTGGACACCTGCTTGTGCATCCACATTTGCAAGTAAATGCTCCTGCATTTAAAAGTTTTTAATCAGTGTAAATAAAATAAAATAATGTAGGACAATATAATGTCCTACAAAAACTGGAGGTGGCAATGAACATGACACTATGCTGGAAAAAGCCATTATCTGCTTTCCCAGTGCAGGAACTGACTCCAGAATGGATAAGGCCACATTTGGACAGGCTGGATCAATGGGCTAAGGCCAACTGTACGAGGTTTAATAAGACCAAGCTCCGGGTCCTGCACTTGGGTCACAGCCTCATGTAATGCTACAGGCTTCAGGAAGAGTGGTTGGAAAGCTGCCTGGTGGAAAAGAATCTGGGTGTGTGGGCCAATAGCTGGCTGAACATGAATCAGCAGTGTGCCCAGATGGCCAAGAAGACCAATGGCATCCTGGCTTATATCAGAACAGGAGGAACAGGGAAGTGATCATCTCCCTGTACTCAGCACTGGAGAGGCCACACTGAGTATCATGTGCACTCTTGGGCCCCTCACTGCAAGAAGGACATGGAGGCACTGAACTGTATCCAAAGAGCAATGAAGCTGGTGAAGAGTCTGGAGCACACGTCATGAAGAGCAGCTAAGGGAACTGGGGTTGTTTAGTCTGGAGAAAAGGAGGCTGAGGGGAGACCTTACAACTCTCTACAACTACATGAAAGGAGGTTGTAGCAAGGTGGGAGCTGGTTTCTTCTCCCAGGCAACCAGCGATAGGATGAGAGGTGATGGCCTCAAGTTGCACCAGGGGATGTTCAGGTTGGATATTAGGAAAAATTTCTTCTCCAAAAGAGTGGTCAGATGTTGGAACAAGCTGCCTAGGGAAGTGGTAGTTTCACTGTCCATGGAGGTGTTTAAGAAACATTTAGATGTAGCACTTAGAGATATCGTTTAGTGTGTGGGCATGGTAGTGACGAGTTGACGGTTGGACTGGATTATCTTAGAAGTCTTTTCCAACATTAGTGATTCTGTGACTTTGTGACATTTAAAATGTGGTGCCCAAACAGAAGCACTCCAGACTTAATTTTTAGAAAAGGTGAGCTACCTACCTACCCAGCTAAAGTGAACGTGGGCTGCCTTTCTATCGGCTTCTGAGGAGATATAACATTTCTCAAGCTGGTAAACAAAAGTGTATTTATCAAAAAATGAATGGGTACTTTGTGCAACTTACAGCTTTTCTAAGTCTGTGTCAGGGATTTGTACATCTCTTGGTTAAAACAAGTCCTGAAAAGAGACAAGAGTTCTACATCTCCACCAAAATAAACTCTTAACAAACTAGTGGCTTTAATAAATTTGGCATTCTAATCAGAGAAGACCCAAAATTGTGTCCGAGTCTTTTGCCATCCAGGGACATAGTTCTCACCCTACAGCAAATGTGCTCCTGTGAGGCAACCTGTTGGCATAATAAAACTGACTGACAGTCAAAGACATCTCAGAGTCAGTATTAAACAACTATGTAATTCAGAGAAGACATCAGTATTTTCATCAGACATTTTCCTAGAAGTCTGTTACTAAAAAGGAGACAGTGGGTGGGAAGAAAGCAGCAAAGTCTGCATGATGCCCTTCAAATTATAGTCTCTCATGTAACATGTTGGGGATTATATATCTTAGAGGGAAAACTTGTGACAGACTAAATGGACAAATATTGCTTGGGACAAACATTCTGGGAAAAAAAATTCTTATTACTTATTTTCTTTTTTTCTCAACCTTAAATCAGGGATTTGTATTCGAACACTCCTGCTTGGTTATGGAAGACACCCATTGCCTACCTCTCTCCTCAAATCCAGGGGTGCATGGGTGAGGAGTCGAGGGACACAAAAAATTGATGTCAAGAAATGAATTTCTAAAAGATACAAAGGTCTGCACTGAGGAAAGCTGGATCAAGTGCAGGTAATTATTCAGACTTTTCTAATCAACATAAAGTAGGTTAGGACTGTCCCAACTAGCCTGAGAAAGCAGCTTAATGAGACACTGTACAGACAGATTGCCTTTCTGTTTCAGAATTTTCCATATGATACCATTTTCAAAGCAGTTTGGGGTGAAAAGGAAATTTTGTCATGTATTCTATGTACATGTACACCCGTCTCTGGTCACAATCATGTCACACTAGCAACAGAGAAAATATGGTTTTAGGCTTGGAAGAAAAATATCTGCCTTTCCTTTCAGCAAACACATATCTTTTTGAAGTCGAGTAATTATTTTTATCCAGTCTGACCAATTCTGAGAAGGGAAAATTAAAGAACTCCCAGAAGATCCCAAGGGTTAATTTGAAATTACCTTTTTGCAAATATCAAGCTAAATGTAGGGTATTTCTATACAGACAGGTATGAACAGGAACAAGCGACTTTGCCCACCCAGGATCCAAATGGACCAGATTCAGAGCAACTTGAAAATAAAAGTGATTTAGTTACATTTCACAGTGCTATTCTCAAGCTATGCCCTCTGCCTTAGTGGCCAGATACTTTACCACTCCAAATCAAGTCTAAACCAGTGATGCCTTGAGTTTAGACCATTTGGAAGGTGGTTGATAGTTGCCTTACATTTAGCTTTACCTTTGAAAGAAGATTTTAAGTTAACCAGTAACTCTTACTAGTGTGCATTTGATATCCTAGGATGGCAGGACAGCTCAGGCAGGACAGAAGCTTGGGAGGTCCCTGTTCCAGCCCTGCCACAGCAGGCTCAGCCCTTGGGTCTGACCAGGCTGCTCAGGGCTGTGTTGCCTTGGGGCTGGAAACCCCCAAGACAGAGCCAGCACAGCCACCCTGGTCAGCCTGCGACTCTGACCCTCGGCTCCCAGGGAAAAAAAATCTCCCTGTATCCAGTCTACACCTCTCATATAAAATTTAATTTATACACATGGTCTCCTGTCCTGCTATCATGTAGCACTGTCAGCAGCCTGGCTCTGTTTTCATAAAGTACAAACACGCTGTGCACTGTGGACCTCAAGGCACAATAAATTTACCTATACTTATGGTGTCACTGGCAGGTTGAGTTAAATAATGTTTTGGGGTCACATCGTGAGCTGGCAGCTTCTTTAAACCGTGATGGTTTTTCTAACCACAGTTCAAGCTGGCTGTGTGTGCACTGCTCTGAAAGTCCTTACCTTTGCATATGAGGGTTGTTCCCTTTCTGCCAATGTGACCCCACACCATGTGGGAAGTAAAACACGTATGGAAATATTTGTATGGTCAGGCTGAGATAATGCAGAAGGATCGTGTGAGACTGAGCAAGCAATAAAACAGTAGAATAAATTCATCGATATACATGTAAAGTGATATAGGGAAAATAATCTTAACCTCATATATAAAATAATGGGCTTTGAGCTGACTGTTAGCAGTCGGGAGAAAGACCCTGGGATTATGTTCTATGAAAACAACCCCTTCCTAGCAATCAAAAAAGCAAATTGAAAGTTAGGAATTATTAGGAAAGGAGTAGAGAGCAAACATAGCTATGCAGCTGTATAAACTCACGGTGTGCCTGTGTCTTGAATACTGCCTGCAGTTCTCATTTCAAAAGGTGTATAGCAGAAGTGGCAAAGGTTCAGAGGAGGGAGACAGAGGTGATCAAAGGTATGATATGGCTCCTACGAAGGGGATGGCTAAGCAGAGTCAACTCTGCAGCCTGGAAAAGAGGTGACTTAGAAAGGTGTTATGACTATGGTTCACCAGAATCATTGAGTGGATCTACTTTTCACCATCTCTCCTGTTGAGGATCATCCAGTGAAGCCAATGGGAGCCAAGTTCAAAATTAGCAAAATAAAGTGACTCATGATGCACGAGGAGGCAGATCTGTGGAGCTTGTTGTTCAAAGGTGATTTGGGGTAGGACTCAGAAGAGAGATCAATTTGGAATAAAGAGAGAAACCACAACAGCCTTGGGAAATATCCCGACCTGAAACTAGTAGGAATCTGGGACAATACTCAGAAAAAATATTAAATATGTTTGCCCGGTTCTTACTCTTTTGGAGGTATTTGCTTACAGCCACTGTTGGAGGCAAGACTTTGGGCTAGATCAGCCCTTGCTCTGACATGTTATGGTCTTTTTTAATGTTCTTTTCAGGGTTATAGCGTGTTTGTACTGATGTTTTGATGCCATTATAAATTCACTTTCTGTGACCATTATAAGGAGATAAACCTTTAAAAGAAAAAACTAATTATAAAAGTTCTATAGCTCAAAGATTAGGACTAAATTAAGAAAAATATTATCATTCAAAGACTTTATTTGTAAGCTAGTAAAGAAAGGTTTAACAAGAACCAGTGATGGCAGCTGAAGCCAGATTAGATGGACTCAATACAGGAGCAGTTAGGTAACATGCAATGGCCTGTGATACACAGAAGGTCAGGCAAGATGATCTAATGTCCCTTCTGGCCTAAATATCTCTAAGTATAGTACTCTGGCAGCCACACAAATGTTGAAAGTTAACTCCAACTCAGCATGTTTTCTGTCAGCCACACTATATCTAGATAGATTTTCATGCCAAGTTTTTAAAAACTTGTCCAGTTGATTTTAAAACTGCATTTTATTTCTCTGCTTAAAGAAGAAAATACTGAAATTCTAGGACAACTTAAAGCCATGATAACCTGCAACCACCACTTTGTATTTATTTGTGTGAACATTTGTTTCTGTTTCAATCAATGCAATATTTTCATCTTTGGCAGCACCCCTGTATTTTGCTTTTTGAGTGTAGTTGTTCAGAAAATATGTTCTTTCTCCCCTAGTGAAATTTTGATTTCCACCTTTTTTTTTCATTTCTACCAGAACTGCAAGACCAGTGAGTCACATATGGACTTCCTGATTAATCAAAGAATTGCTCATGCTCTGCAGAAAAATGTTAAAAACCTAGAAAGTGCTAGGACAGGGACCTAGGTTGGTCTTAAAAATGAGAAAAAGAAAAAACAATAATATGAGTCAACAAAAAAAAAGGTAACCAAATCAGAAAGAAGAGGAATTCTTTGATAGTTCCCTGTCTTGTCCTGATTGAATACAGGTGATACCAGGAATTGCTATAAGGTTACTGGCTTCAGTCACCCTCTTGTACCCCCTTCCCACAGAACAGCCAGAAATCTCTGCCTTCCTCTCTCCTTTGCACACTCTTTCTCTCTCTCTGAAACTAGTGTTTCAAAATAATGTAAATCACATGTAAAAAGACCTTCTAGTTTCAAGTTTCCTTTGGAGTAGCCTATTAACTCTAATCACCTCTGATTCATAATTTTGGGTGGCATTTACAGATTTCTACAAGTATACACAAAATCCATTGAAGATTTTATTAGTCCTGTCTAATAAAAACATGTGCTTGAAATAAAACTGCTACTTTATCTAGCCCATAAACTCTCTGTTTGTCTACTTAGAAGACAAATTGTTAGTAGAAGTCAGTGAAAGCAAAGGTTATGTCTGAATCATGGGTACATCTTTAAAAGCTTGTAATTTTATCACAAAGCCTGTAAAAGGGCAAAGGTTAGCAGCAGTGTCCAACTCTTTTTACCATATGGAATTGTTTTCAGAGCAATTCTGAGATAAATTATTTATAGGCCTTAGTCTGTGGTATCAGATTAGTACAAGCACTTATGAGTAGGTGGACATGATTGAACAAGCTAACAGGATTTTTTCACTTCAAATTACCAACTATCTATCAAAGAACTAATGAATAATAACATAACAAAATCACAAAATCAGTGTCCACCAATCAATTTATCATGCTGACTTAGAGGATTCACTGATTTTCTCAATTTCAAAATGTAGTTGCCAATAGGGTATCATAATTACATCAAGTTGTGCTTAGTAAGGTTTCAGGGAACTGATATTTCAGGTGCTAGTCAACAAATTCATGAGACATAAAAACAGCTGTATCTTTTGATAATAACTGAAAAACTTAAACTTCTACAAACAACAGCCTTAAGTCAGACCCACAAATTGCGAAGACAGTATCGCAGGAACAAGTGCCTGAAGAGAACTGATGAATCAGAAGGTGGAGAACTGAGCATGAACTTCAGACGTGGTCTGCAACAACAGGGCTAATGAAATCCTTGTATGTATAAAGAAGGAACCAGTCCTCTTGTGGGAAGGGAGACTATGGGATTATGGAAATGAATTTATACCTCATACAGAATAGGATCTATACATTTTAGAGTGATGCACGATAGTCTGGTGCACATTTTAGAAAAGATGGCAAAACAATGGGGAGGGTAGAGGAAAGAACAACAAACCCAATCCAAAGACTGAAGAAAATGCTTTCATACAGAACTTGTGAGGGAATAAGAAGTGAAGCCAGCTTTATAGCTTAGTTAAAATATACATTTGGGAGAGGAAAGACACAGATTTGGAGCCACAGGAAATTATTAACATCTATTAAATTAGGTATTAATTGGAAGGGGACCGGACTTCTCCCTCAAATGAAAGATTTATTCCAATGACCTGTATAGCTGTGCTCATATTATCTGACTGCCAGAGACTGCAAATGTAAATGCTGCCTGTTCCATATGAAATTGTAAGAGGAAAGCTTTAGACATCCCAGTCCCAGAATATCCTCCAGTGGGTACAGCATACGGTTTCAGTGTGGTAGGAACTAGGTCTGAGCCACTGGAGTGGAAAAAAACAGATAACACCAGATGTCGGGCATAGATTGTGCGAAGCCTGAATCAGGAGGCATGGTCAGAAAATAAGCACCATGATAAATGCTCCAACCAGGACAGACATTCCTCACCCTGGTTTCATCGCAGCTGTATTTAGGCACTTAATTGAGTTGCAAGACCAGTAGGAAGACTGCATCATCAAAGAGTTTGCTTTTCCTCCAGTGACTGTGTGATCACTGCTGAAACCTGAGTGGCCCCTTTCTGAGTGGGCCCTGGCTCAGATCCCTCAGGTGGTAAAGAAACTTAAGCAACACTAATAAAGGCAGTGACAACTCTTGTGACTGCTAGAATTACAAGACACTAGAGTGGGCATGTTGAATTTAAAGGTCAAAAGTAGGAATTAGTTTGGCCATAGGCACCTGTGGGCATATGTGTACCATACATTTCAGCTCTGTGTACTCTTGACCCTGGCTACTTCTGACCAACATGACTCTTGTTCTCAGCTGGGCACAGGGTAAGATAGGTGCCAATAGCCTGTCCATGGTTTGGCACCCCTCTGAGCACAGAGAGGGTAATCAGTGCTCCCACTTGGCATGGCTGATGAGTTGGAGCAATTGCACAAACACAGCCATCCTACTGTTGATCACAGCTCCCAGTCTTCCTGGTCTGAGTTGGGTAATTCCCGATGCCACAGCAATACTCCAGCTGCAGGCCTGCTACTTGTGGGTGATGTAACTGAAGAAGGCTCTCACATGGAAGCCCTTGTTATGCTCTTTGGCATATGCAGAAGATGAACAAAGAATATTCTCTAATTAAATGTTAGTATCCCAAGTGAAAGTACACTGGCTTCATAAAACCAGGGGAGGTACATTCATATTTAACATTAAAATAATTAGCTAGTTTGTTTTGAAAGAACAAGACATTTCATTAAGTTTTAAATATTCAGAAATTGGGATTTTTCTGCTCAACAAGTAATATTAAGTCCAGTTATCTTCATTCAATCCACTGATTTTCACAGTAACTTTGCCTGTGTGGAAACTGCAGGATCGGATCCATAAACATAGATTAAATTGCTGAGTCTGTTACCTAGCGTTTGCAGTCATTAATTCTTTAAGCTTTACTAGTTCAAACCCAACAGGTAAATGACAGCAACGCCTACCATTAAATGTAATAGTTGGTTGTTGCTTTAAATAAAACTCATATTTTCTAAATTTTAGGTTGCAGAAGGAACTTGGCATAAAATTTTCCAGCCTGGAAACAACTTTTATGCATGCAGATTTTCAAAGGGATCTGTTTGGCTGTTTTTGAGTTACAGAAACATAAGAAGCTCATAGCTAGCATTTAAGAAGGGACTTTTCTTATTGTTGTCTTGATGCAGCTTGTGTGTGGATGGAAATCCTTTAAAAGGTATAACAGTATATTCGTTAACAGACCTATGATTCCCTCGTTTTTCACAGAGCACCTGTGTGTGCTTATAAGTGATGTACAGATATCTGTGAGGGGCCTGACAAGCAAAGATCGAGTCTGGATTCGATCATTCTGAGAGCTCAGTGGTTTTGGATTGAGGGATTTAATCTGAGGCCATTTCTTGTAATGTATTTTAAAGGTGAAAGGGCTTTTCTTCTGCCAAGATGAGAGTATAAGGCTGCAGGGATTTGCATTTCTCTTGCAGCTGTAGACAGCACTAGCAAATATGGCCTCAAATCTGGAAGCAGCTTAGATCTCCACCGTGACATAGTGCTCCATTACAGCTGGTCTTCAGAGGCAAAGTGAGCCACGCCAGCTGCAGCATGAGGTCAGAGATGACCAGGAGAGTACACTGCAGTAATGCTTCAGTGTCATCCTCCTAAATATCACTGCAGCACAAGCCTTTATTATTAGTGCCCTCAGCATCAGGGGGAGGTGATCAGAGGGCACTTTACTGGAAATTTAAAGATATTGCTACAGCTTTATGTTTCTTTAAAAACTAGATTTTCAATAGATGAGACAATAATCTGAGCCTCTGTGGTCATCAGCACCATGAGCCTGGGCTGCAGGTCCTCCCCTGCACCCAGAGCCTGTGCGGAAGGAGGTGGTGGTGGAGGAGGTCAGAGGGGAACAAGGCACGCTGCACTAAGGGACAGGAGCACACAGTCAAAGTTTATCTTCAGGTGATTGTTAACTGAGTACCTTATTAACCTCCTTAAAACCAATTTACTAACAGGCTATTGTTGGAAGTTTCAACTGCTGACATTCCCCTTCCCCAGGGATTGCTCCAGCAAATGAGCCCCCTTACCCTTCCTGGGTACCTCTTTTCCTCAGCCTTTCCTTAACAGAATGCAACTTTGATTAAGACCAGCAGTTGACCTGAACCTTGCAAACCCACTGCCTCTGAGTATCAGAGATCTAGGTAAATTGTGCTTGCACGTTGTCCTGATCAACCAGGGAGGCTGAGTAGGCAAAACCCACATTCTCAGAAACATATTAATGCAAAAGTTTTAGAATGAAACTTGATGGCAAAACCATTAACTTCCCATTGTGAAGCAGCCACAGTTCCACTATACAATTTCATATTTACTGCAGAATTCCAAATCTTCTTGGGTTACCATATTTTTACCAAGAAACTGAGAAATTTATCACTTTTAAATGATGCTACGAAGTTAGCTAAACAGCTGTCCTGGACAAAAAGTCATTTTGTTTGTTATAGTTGATGAGGTAAGGAATTAGTTTCATGAAAGAAAAGCTTATTAGGGATTCATTCTCATTACTATAAAGAAGGTCTTTTAATTCCAAAGACTATATTATCAGCAAAGTTATATATATTGCATAGAAATCTGTACCTGCTTGTGTACAGACACATACATATTTACAGACATGCATATACATGCACTTCAAAAAACTATACTTACTCATGTCCGCTCTTGAAAAATAGATACTCTGTGAAGGTAAATTCCTATGTAACATTGACTGAAATTTGCTTTCCTTGTATTTAAAATCCAGGAAGCATGTGATGCAACATCCTACAATCCGTGTGCTACATCTGACTAGCTCGTATTGAATACAAGCTCTGTTAAGTTGAAAGGATTTCTGGTTTGTTTCAACTTGAAAGTGATTTAATATGAGGCCCGGAGAGAAAATCTGTCTCAGTAATCAAATTATAACAAGTAAGGATTAAAAGTATTAAGAAGTTTAAGCAATCTTTTAGCTGCCCTGTGTTCTTGAGGTCATTTGAAGCTGGCTGTGGGAATAAGTAAAATAAAATAACAAGAGGGAAAAACCCAAAGTATTATAGAAAGAAATCAAAGAGCGTCCTTCAGGATTAGATTATGGTACAAGAAAGGGACTGAAACATTCTCCAGGATCCTTAATTCATTTTCCTTTGGGAAACATAATTTTTAGGAAACATATGGGGTTTGGGGGGTTTTTGGGGGTATTGTAATACCAATCTTTCTTTTCTTTCTTTCTAAACTGGCTGTACAAACACTTAATTTTTTTTTTTTTCTAAAAAAAAAATAAAAAATGCTGACAATGTCCACTAATTCACAAAATAAGCAATGTCCCCCAAATAGACAATTTTAGGGACTGGGCATACAGTATTAGTTTTTCATTCTTTATTAATACATGCATATATATATTAAAAAAAATTTTAAAGCATATTCAACCTGAATCAATAGATGCAAACCCACTAAAATCAAATAGTTTCATAGCAACTCAAGTAAGCGCCTCAGTGCAAAAGATAGTCATGTCTGCTCTTGTAAATCATTTTGACAGGCTTTACAAAGAGAAAAACTGAACCAACTCACTAGTAAGGTACTGGTGGCATGTCCAACTTGATGCAGGAGAGGGCTGAAGTGGTGTTACAAGGAGATATAAATATTTCTTTTCTCTGTCTGAACCTGTTTTTCTTTCAATTAGTAGCATCTTTCACAGGAGCTAAAAGCACTTGCTGTTCCTACAAATGCCTGGCATATTCTTTGGGATGAATCCCACTAACTCTTATTCCCAAAACCTACACCAGTGAAGCCAATTATGAAGTGCAAAAGGTGAGGACTTGCAATCACAAATAGTTTCCTCAAATTAATTTTGTTAGGAAAAAGAAGAAATATTGAAAATTACATTTTCTATATCCTCATACTCTCCTTCCAATAAAATTTTTTAAGCAACTCATCCTGAGTATTTACCTATGTGGCAAGTCCTGACAAATGTATATGTATGGGTAACTTGTACATGTCTGAGATTTACTTCAGGCAACAGTTCAGGTCTAAATAATGCTGCTCAGAAAGCACCTTGCCCCCCACTGCACCCACACCCACCACTGTCCAACTTGCCATGCTGTCATATGCTGTGTGGGAAACGTAACCTCCAATGAAACCAACCAGACATCACCCTGCACTGAAAAGTTACAGCCTGTGTATTGCTGAGTTGCTGTGCAGAGAGAGAGGAAAGGAAAGATCAGGGCACCGAGCCCATTTATATATAATTAGTGATTGTAATTAGGTTGTGATAGAGGAATTGTGGACATCTGATCATAATTAGTTTTTTTCTAGCAAATGAACACTTGTTTGCACAATTAAAAAAAAACCCCAAACTTAACCTAAATGAGGCAACACAAGCCAAAACACACTGTGCAAGCAAGCTGGTGTCCAGATTTGATTGCTAAGCCTTCAAAAAGCAGCTGCCAATTACTATTAGATGGTCTCTGCATCAGAAGTTTGCTTCCCAGAGAAAACAGTGAGTCCATGCAGCATTACACAGGTATATTGTGTGAAGGACTGTTTTTTTAAAAAGGAGGAGGTGGGTGAAATCTCTGTTGGGTCGAGCGGACACCTGCAGACACAGCTAGAGTGTAAATGTTCTCAGCAGGGTTAGCTGACTCACTGGCTGATCAGGGAGTATAGAGAGCAAACAATTTCCTAAGGTGGTGAGTTGTGCTTTTTTGCTTTCCTTTTTTTACCTCTGCAAACTGAGAATATAACTGATTTAGCTTCTGACACATAATTCTAACCAGCCACTTTTTTCTGTGGTGGCTTTAATTTTATTGCCCATGTATTTTAAATCAAGCTGTTACTGCCTGGACAAGTTCATTAAGAAAGCTTCCAAGATAGGTGGGCTGAGGGACCTGGTAGGGCTGTGACCAGCAGCACAACTGGCTGCTAAGCTCCCCAGGCAGCTGTGGCAGAGGGTCCCACTCCTCCAGGCCAGAGGGCTGTGGCACCAGCCAGACACAAAGAAGGACATGGGGAGAACAGCCTCACAGCAAAATATGAGGCAGCTGCGGGTGAGGGTGCTGGTCTCCAGGAATTTTATTCATGGCTTAAAATTATGGTATATATACCATTATGTGTGTGTATATGTATATATATATCTCCATTATTTATTTATATATATATATATATATATGTGTACACACGCATATATGTACACACCATATTTTTGCCCAAATATACTGTAATTTGGTCATGTTTTTGAACAAGATATTTGTGAAAGCAATGGCAACTTTTCCCTCAGTACCTTTTATCTTCTGTACTCTTACTCTTTTGGGGGGGTCATAGTCCCAAAATCTGAAAATCACCAACCTGCACCAAGTAGACCTTCAATAAGTCATTTTTATTGAAACATTGACCCATATATTACTCTGACTTGCAGAGATAAACATGATTTATTTTTCTACCAAAGATATGATGGTGACAGTATCTCTTTAAGTTTATTATGCTTGATTATGAAGATACTGTAACTTAATAAAAATCATATGTGTTTTTTACCTAAGGCTTTTCACTTTTGTTGTTGTGATGTTGATATGTTTCAGTGTGAAAAACAAAACTCAGCAGAGGCTGTTGTTAATTTTTGAGTAAATACATGTACAAAACCATATTGTGGATGTCTTCCTCTAGAATAATTAGAAAAGACTTCACCTAATTAGGTTGTATGTGACTGCCTGAATCTCACCTTGTTTTTTTACTGCTGCCACCCTGGATTCCCTTTGGGGAAGTCCTTGGTTGTAGAAGGGCTTGGGTCCATGCCTGCTGAATTGAAGAAGTTTTCAGTGAAGGATGCTTGATAATGATCTGATTGCAGATATTTATTTGGCAATGACTTCAGAGTAGTTTTTCATATCCTAAGGGAGGTGGCTCTTGAAAGCTCCCTAGGAGGTACAAAGGTCCCTCACTGGATAGGGAATCTACAGGGAAAAGCTTTTTATGAGATGTTTTAAAGGGTGTAGAGGAGAGGAAACTATCTTATTTTTTAAACATACTTGAGGCATACCCTACAGATCTTCATTCAGGCAGTACTAGTGATTTCAGAGGAACTGCTATGGAGAACCAGGGGTTTGGTTTCTTCTGGTTACCTAGTGCACAGACAGGAAGGGAGAGAAAACAAACTCTTATGCTGTGTCCTTGTTTCCTTATTGCTAAGATTTTATCTGTAGGATGAAAACAGATAGGATGAGATAGTAAAGACCTCCAAGAAAGCATGGGTAAATGGGTGCAGCAAGGGAAGCGCACCTTTCAGTCAGAAGTAGAAACTTAGTAGTGACTTGGATCTAGTCAGCAGTAAAGTAATTCTATAAAGCAGACAGAGGGGTCTAGGTCATGCACTGGTGAGAGGGTGACCCAAGGAATCTGCAGAAAGAGAACAAACAGAGGGAGGCTGGATCACTAAGCAGTACTTCAATTGTTGACTCTTAGTAAGGACACAGCCATAACCAGAGCTACTGGTCATCAGCAAGGATAAAATCACTTAGGCCTAAACGTGGGTTCTGCCTTAAGAACTATATAATAAATCCATGTATACTTTTATAAACAGCACAGAACTGAAATTCAATCTACTGAAGAGAGGATTTTCAAATGCTCTACAGTCTACAATCAGAAGACAAAATACTCAATAGATGTCTGCTAGAGACATCCAATTCTTTTCCTTTTTAATCCCAATAATTATCATGTCCTCTGCATCCTATATGACCAGAGGAAGGTACAAGCTGCATATCCAGAGATTGTAACACACCTGTCACCACCTGTAATATGACTGCAACCACAGATGTACAAAAAACTGCCTTCTAAACTGAAGCATTTCTCTCAGTAGAGAAATCCTCTCCCAGCATATGACTGTGACACACAAAGTTAAATTAAGATTAGAACAAAATCCAGGAGGATTATTTAAAATGAGAATCAAAAGGTTATAAAGCTCAATGCTTTTTCAGAGCCAGTGGTTGTCATAGTAACCACTTGTACAACTTTTTTTCTTGGAAACACAGAGTAAACACATATTAAAGTGGGCCTCAGTGATGCAGTAAGTGCATGAATTTATTACTATTTGCAGTCAGAGTTGGGTGAAGAAATCCAGGGGACACTATTTCAGAATTTGTTTTCCTTCTTAAACCAAAGGTCCAGTGATACAAAGTCATTGAAGTGACCAAGGAGCCAGAGATGCACGTGTATTGTCTGTTTTGGCCCATCCCTGGGGCCAGCCTTGGGGCCCTGCAGCTGCAGCTGAGCAACCAGTTTCATCTGGGTCAAACTAAAAGACATGGGTAGCACACATTAGGCTATCATGTTGCGAAGAGGATGACCTGATGTACAGCTGGCATGGCAATTTTGGAAACACAGTTTCCAATTAGTCTAATTTTTCTCTAATTAGGTTGTGTTTTTTGTTTGCAGCCAAGCTGTATAAGTTAAAAGTCTACTGTAAAGAATAACACATAATGCAAGCTGTGTTCTCTCCAGGCTTTAGCTGTATGGGACAAACCAACATCTTGTTAAACAAGATAACATTAAAATTATACACAAAATATTCCAAGGTAAATGGTTTGGATACGTTAACCCAATCACTAGAACTGCTGTGAGCATCTATAGTTTGAACTTCCAACAACTTTTGGATCATTCCAAAAAAAAAAAAGGATGTGAAGTCTCAGGACAAATTTCTTCAATAAAGACACATGCAAATAGCAAATTCTTGATTGCATGTGAAAACACTGTCAAGTCATGTGAAGCCCTAATTTATGTTTTAAAATTAAAAAGGTAAAAAATATTAAAATCTTATTTTAAAGTTTTCTTCTTCTAAAAATATTTTTTTAAAAATTGAAAATCTGTGACATTTACCATTTCTTTATTAAGCAGCAGTACTTAATTATAGCTTTGGATATAGACATGTAGCATCTACCTTAGACTAAAGGGAGATCTGAGCATCTGTCCTACATCCCAATTATTGCAAAAACAGAGGGATGGTGTTAGAAGCAAGGCCTGGAACCTCAGTGTTCTAGCCACAGACTGACTTTTTTTTTCAGTAGGCTACACATCAGCCTTCTGCCTATGTGCCTTTATGATCTCTCTCAGATGGAACAAATTCTCTGTGTTGGGATGCTACTCAAAAAAAAAAACTCAAAAAAGACTGTCTTCCCCTAAAGAACAGTTTGTGGGTTGTCCTGAGTCATAACATTTTGGGAACATAGACTGGTACTGTCTTAGGAGCTCAGTCAGGAGGCAACTATTTTACACCCAGATAACCTAGTGGGAGCTATTTTTGTGGGTGAGGGGAAAATGGAACACTGTAGACATAAACTGTCAACAATAACTGCATTTTCTGAAGATCCCAACCTTGGGAAGTATTTTGTTTTCTCAGCAACACCTACTAAACTAAACCTCTCTGGGAGACAGATAGAAAACACATTGGCTACATCTATAGTACTAAATCAAATGAGCGTGGGACTGTTTTCTGTCACTGAGTCCAACTGGCATGGAGCAGCCTACATCCATACTCCTAAATTCTCATCTTCTAAAACATGCTGGAGGCAGCCAAATTGCCTGTGATCTCTGAATGACCTTTGGCCTCTGGAAATCCTTACTGTACTCAGCAATTGTTTGGGATACTGCTAGCTGGTCCAGGTCAAAACCATCCTAGGAACCCTTCTAACAATTTAACAGTTAGATGACTGAGCTCTTATGTCCAGGAACATTCCCAACACAGTCTAATTTATTAATACAGACACTGTAATTTTAACTCTTCCCCAAAGAGGCCCAGATGTGAGTTAAGAGTTACATGGACAAACTGTCAGGACTGGGATAGTTCTGGAAATGTAGACAATTAAATTCAATTAAATTTTCAGTTTACAAGACAGAAATTAGGATTTTGACATCCAGACTTTACCTAAGACTTCACCTACGTATATGGTGCTAAAATGCCTTGATCTGACTATATAGTTTTAATATAGAAAATGTTTTCAGAATGACAAAATGAAAGTTTCTAGGCTCACTTTGCTTCATACATAGCACAATTTTCCACTCATGAAACAAACAGCTGTACAGATGTTTCTCAGCTGCATGAAACACAATATAAAATTTCTTCAGGAAACCAGAATTTGTTCTGGTTTTTCACTCCACATAAATTTTTCTACACAGCTCTATTTGGGACAAAATTTTAATTTGAAGTATCTATTTCCCATGTATTTTTGGTTTGTGATATTACAATCTATAACTCTTCCCACTATTCATTTCATTATTTATTCAGCTTTTAAGTGTCCAAAAAAGAAACATCAAACTTGAGCCTGAATCATGATCTGCTAAAAAGAATTTCCAATAAAATTTCCTAGATTTCTGATGGACACGTGAATCTACTGTTGCAATGCCCACTGGGGATTCAGAAGTATAGAGCCTTAGGCTAGGTGAGGAACATGTTATAAAATTGAAAGTAGCTGATTCATGAATATGTCATATTTATTTTTCAGCATTGAACAGCACAGGGAGTCCTCCTGCATACTGCGGCTAAGCAGAATAATACCAATACGTTCCTTTGGAGAACTACAGAAGAGAAAAGCTGATCCCTTCTTACCACAGCTTTTCTTCAGGACATGCCTGGTTGCTTTGCTGATGGACACAGAAACTCTCCATCTCACTTCACTCATTGACTGACTTACTGGCCCTATGAGGTAGGTTGAGATGCTTACTGTGCTGTGAGACTGTATAAACTCTGGGGTGCAAAATGCTTATTTTCTTTCATTTCTAAGGCTTGTATATGCTCTAAAATGCATGCTGTACATAGAAATAAAAGAGCCATGGGATTTTAAAGCAGACGATACAAAAATATTGAACTGGGCAGGCCAAGTTCCTGTTGCACAGAACCAAGGACCAAAAGACATCTTGATACCTGAAGCAGAAACAAACTAAGCCCAAGCGTATCCACCACCACGCTGGAAAGTGACAGGGAAGGCAGGAAGGAGCTGAGTCACCCTGGATGGAGGGAATCAGTGAAAGGAAAAAATAAGATTAGCAGTCTCTCCTCTCAGTATATATCATACTTATCTGAACCATAGGTGGAAACTTCTGAAGTTTGTTCCTCACCTTTTTTCCAGTGCTGCAAAGAGCGGTAGGTTGTGTACTTTCTTAATTCAAAGGATAAACCTGATTGCTTCAGTATTCAGTACATAATATTAAAAAATAACTAGCATCTCTCTTCAACTTGGAAAAAAGTAAACATCTATACATTCTTTTGTACAGATGAAGTAAAAACAACTTGGCAGGAGCCATGGGATAAATTAGATCCTAGAAAGAATCCAGATCTTCAAATTAGAGCTAGTCAGGATTTTTTGTTTTTAACAAGAAAATTTTTATGTGCAGACATTTAAACAAGTTGCTTTAGATAAATCTAAATTTTCAGCAGAAACATCACAATTTGAACCATTTTTTAAGTGGAAGAAATATTCTCACCTGTTGAACAGTATTCCAAGTATGTATAAAGAAAGAGAGGTACACCTAACTTCAGAATAGCCAAAACATTTGACAGGGTGCATGAAAGATCTAATTCGCCTTCCAGGTCAGAAACACGCAAAACTGAGTTTCTGCATCTCATGTGAGTGCCCTAATTCCTGGTATAGCCTGCACTCTCTATTCCCTTCCTGTTCATGTATCATTTCAAAAAATTTCTGGATTTTTCTTGGGGTAGAAAAGGGCCTTTTTACCTATATACTTTTTGCAAGACAAAAACCCCTTTTTCCTACCCAGCTCCACTTCTGATCTCTACTTTTGCACCCGCTATACTGAACATTGCTACAATTGTCTGGAAAGCAATTCTTGAGCCCATAGAGGCAAATAATTGCAGTGGCCAAGAGCTGATCAGTGCAGGAGAGAAAGTCAGTAATCAGGAAGATCTCGTTACGACTCTTTGATTCTCTGACAGCACTGGCCACAGAGGCAGTGTGCATGCGTTAGAGCAACCCTCAGGCTAGTCTAACCTACACCAGATGACAATGGTCTTATGATGGCAAAATGCCAGCTGGAATTATCTGGAGCACAGTAGCACTCCGGTCTCATCCCCTCCAGCCTCTGGCATATTATTATTGTATAGACTGAGACTGGTAAGATTCAGAGCCATGCCCGTTTAATGCCTACTAAAAATTCCCTTCTGCTGGGAAATTCTCATTTGGCCAGATACAACTGAATTCCTGAGGCTCAGAGAGGCTAGCATATGGAACTGCATCTGCCCCAGTGTATTTTTGGTCTATCATCTTTTTAACCCATCAGTTAAGAAAATATTCTCAGCTTAAAAGAGCCCGGCTGTGGTGTCATGTTGTGGTGATCCCACTTTATAGTACGCTTTGCACTAGAACTCAATGTCACTGACGCATCTCAAAGTGAGAGGTCACATCAAGAAGAGAATCAGCCAAGAAATCTGACAAGATACAGCTTTCTTGGTGCTAATGAAGCCAAGATTTGCAGAAAAGGCTGCTTCAGAAGACTAAAAGACAGCAACACTGGTGGTGATAACTACCATCTCTTACATAATTGCTGCCATGGTTACAGAAGGTCCTGTTCAGAGAGAATGTAGCAGAAGAAAACAGACACTTAAATCAAGCTTTTCTAAATATGTGTGCATGTTTGTGTATATGTTTCTAAAATAACACAGTAAAAGACTTCTCCTCAACTAATAGCCCCCCAAAAACCTTGTTAGAATCACACATCTTCACCAAAAACCTCTTCTATTTCTAGTCAGTATAAATGGGCATTTCAGTTAAGAAGGCAGTAGGACTATAAACTAATTAAAATTATAGCAACACCGTTGACAAAAGTCTTCCTTGGGATGAGAAATACTTTTGATTACTGGAGCTTATCCACTATGTTCTCAGTAAGGAGCATTAAAACAACCACCTTGTCCAGGAGATGTAGCAGGGAACTGCTCATCAGAACCCTATGGCTCTGCTTCCCTCACAGGTACCATCTTTCTCAGGCAAACTGCTTAGCATTCATGCGCTCCAGCAAACTGCTGGAGACCACTTTTTAAATTTCCTAGACCAAAAGCTTAATTACAGAGCCTAATTCTGAATGGTCAGCAGCACCAAATCACTCACTTATCACAAGAGTTTTAAAAGACGACACTGAAACTCACTGAAGTTGTCAAAGGCAAAACACTTCTTGTGCTCTCTGTACATTAGTTCAAAGGAATATTAGGCAACAATTTCTAGCTGGGTAAGAATGAGAAAATCCTAGACAGATGTCAGTTCAGGATAATTTTAACGTGACCTGCAACTCAATGCCTGCCTAATTTCCTTAAGCATAAACCTTTGCTTTCATAGTAAATATAGCAAACACTGAAACAAATTTCCCCATCTTGCAGGTGGAGTGCAAAAGGGTTGGTAACTGGAAAGAGCAGCAAACTTAGCTTCTGCTATACTTATATCTTTTTCTTTCTCACTGTACTTCTCAAAAACACCTGCTCATTGACCAAGGTTCTCCAGCAAGTTAAAGGAAAAACATAAGCTTTTTCACAGAAAAGTGGATGAATTTCTGGGTAAAGTCTCCTCTAGGAGACAGTGGTTTTGATGGCAAGACAAGCTAGTATTATCCTTCTCTGTCTTCAATAGGCAACTTAATGTCATATGTTGAATTTAAAAGGCTACACTTCTTCATCATGAACTTATCTTTGGTTCTTATCACTGTGGTATCTGCTCCCTGAATTCCTAGAAAAGAGTCTACTTTCATGCAACAGAGTCAGAGATACAGATGTAAAAGAAAACAAACCATTGGGTTTTGATGTCAAAATTAAGACATCCATGGAGAAACTTTTTAATATATTGAGCATGGTATAACTCTCAATATGTTGAAAGCACAGGGATCAGAGCTTCCAATGACACATATGAGGACTCAACTTTTCTGCAAATAAGAACTTATGCTCTCCATTCAGATAAAGAGAAAATGTGTCATGCATATGCAGTAACTACATGCAAAGGACCAGGGACTTATCCCTTTGTGGCAGATGAAAAAATAGAATCCAGTTCTTTATTGCAGCAGACAAATACATTAATAGTACAAATGTGCTTTTGGTTTTGGCAGCCCTTTCCAACTTCTGCAAAGATTGGATCTTTTAGACAATCACTACTCAAACCTGATTAATTTCCAGGGCAGCTCCACTCTATGTACTGAACTAACAGTGATCTTCTGGAAACAGGACTACAGACTGAGATAAATTAAAGTTATCATAAACTATACAGCAGAGTAATGGATTAGAGTTCTAGAAGTATATACTGATATGCCATTTTTTGTGACAGCTTGCCTCTACAATCCTAATACACTGGATTTTGGGGCTTTTGTTGTTGTGGTGGTTTTTTTGCACTTGTTTCTCTTAAAGCTTGGGAAATCTGGGGGGAAAAAAATAAAAATTTAAAAAATTAATCTCCTCATAAAAGTCCATATGGGCCTTACAGCAGAGCTGGCATCTTTGGTTGCTTGGCAAAAATCTCTGCCACAGGAAGTGAATGGAGTAACTGGGAGAAATAGAAGGCTGCTATATTCTGTGCAAATCAGCCTCTAGACATGAATGAGAACCACACTTTGCATTCAGCAAACATCCTTGTAATTTAATGACACGGGGTAGTAAGAGAATTTACTAAATGCTAGAATGGCATGGAGAGCATTAACATCACCCCACCTTGGGCAGCTAGCCCAGTCAGAAGGTTGATCTCTAGTCAATGAAGGGAGTTAGGCCCAGAGGTTGATTCAAAAATATGAAAGGGCCTTGAGAGGTCTCCTAGCTAGTTCCTTGTTACATTACTTGGGCCTTCCTGATAGATAGTCTGAGCTGTCCTTTTAAAAGATGAAGTCAGGCAAAACCATTGGAGGCCTGCATGGATGAACAGGGAGCTCCTGGACAAACTCAAAGGCAAAAAGGAAACCTACAGAGGGTGGAAGCAAGGACAGGTAGCCTGGGAGGAATACAGGGAAATTGTCTGAGCAGCCAAGGATCAGGTTAGGAAAGCTAAAGCCCTGGCAGAATCACATCTAGCCAGGAAAGTCAAGGCCAACAAGAAAAGCTTTTATAGGTACATCAGAGATAAAAGGAAAAGTAGGGAAAATGTGGGGCCCCTCTGGAAGGAAACGGGAGACCTGGTCACCTGAGATATGGACAAGGCTGAGGTATTCAATGACTTCTTTGCCTCAGTCTTCACCAACAAGTGCTTAAGCCACACCCTCCAAGTTGCAGAAGGCAGAGGAAGAGACTAGGAGAATGGAGAGCCACCCATTGTTGGAGAAGACCAAGTTTGAGAGCATCTGAGGAACCTGAAGGTGCTCTAGTCCATGGCACCAGATGAGTTCCTGAGAGAACTGGTGGATGAAGTTGCCAAGCCACTATACATCATATTTGAGAAGCTGTGACAGTTTGGTGAAGTTCCCATGGACTGGAAAAAGGGGAACATAACCCCCATTTTTAAAACAGGGAACAAGGGAAATCCAGGGAAGTACAGTCTCACCTCTGTGCCTGGCAAGATCATGGAGTAGATCCTCCTGGAAACTATGATAAGGAACATGTGAAGTGAGGAGGTGATTGGTGACAGCCAATATGGCTTCACCAAGAGCAAATCATACTTGACCAATGTGGTGGCTTTCTTCACAGAGTTACAGTGTTGGTACATAAGGGAAGAGCAACTGATGTAATCTACCTGGTCTTGTGCAAGGCATTTGACACTGTCCTGCAAGACATCCTTGTCTCTAAGTTGGAGAGACATGGGTTGGCTGGATGGACGACTTGATGGATAAGGAATTGGCTGGATGGTTTCACTCAGAGCTGTGGTCAACAGCTCAAAGTCCAAGTGGAAACTGGTGATCAGTGGCATCCCTCAGGGGCCAATATTGGGACTGGCTCTGTTTAATACCTTTGCTGGTGACATGGACAGTGGAATTGAGTGCACCTTCAGCCAGTTTGCTGGTGACACCAAGCTGTGCGGTTCAGCCAACATGGTGGAAGGAAGGGATGCCATCCAGAGGGACCTTGACAGGCTTGAGAGGTGGGCCTGTGCAAACGTCATGAAGTTCAACAAGGCCAAGTGCAAGGTCCTGCACCTGGGTCAGGGCAACCTCAAGCACAAATACAGGCTGGGTGGAGAATGGATCAAGAGCAGCCCTGAGGAGAGAGACTTGGGGGTACTGGTGGACCAGAAGCTCAACATGAGGCAGCAATGCTCACTTGCAGCCCAGAAGGCCAACTGTATCCAGTGTGGCCAGCACTTCTGTTCCTCTTTCATGAGATCCCCACATGCAGTACTGTGTCCAGTTCTGGGGCCCCAAACATAAGAAGGACATGGACCTGTTAGAACGAGTCCAGAGAAGGGCTATGAGGATTATCCAAGGGCTGGAGCACCTCTCCTATGAGGACAGCCTGAGAGAATTTGGGCTGTTCAGCCTGTGGAAGAGAAGGTTCTGGGGAGACATTCTAACGGCCTTCCAGTACCTGAAGGGGCTACAGGAAGGCTGGGGAGTGACTTTTTACAAGGGCAGTTAATGATAGAACAAGGGGAAATGGCTTTCAGCTGAAAGAGGGCAGGTTTAGATGAGATATTAGGAAGAAATTATTTCCTGTGAGGGTGGTGAGATGCTGGAACAGGTTGCCCAGAGAAGCTGTGGATGCCCCCTCCCTGGAAGTGTTCAAGGCCAGGCTGGATGAGGTTTTGAGCAACCTGGTCTACTGGAAGGTGTCCCTGCTCATGGCAGGGGGGTTGGAACTGGATGGTCTTTAAAGTCCCTTCCAACCTGTACCATTCTGTGATTCTATGATAATTATTTTTAAACAGCCATATTTCCCTTTAGGATAGAGCTGTTTTCTTGTCATAGCAAGAGTGAGAATAAACTATATTTTTCAGTACTGAAATATATAAAACCCATGTCCAACTGAAAAGTAAAGAGCAAAAGGAAATGGAAAAGGCAAGAAAAGCCAGTGGCACACAATGTTTTAATTAAAAATAGGTTGCTGGAACTGAGAAAGCATGAGAAAATCAATATCCTTCACCTCATAATAAAAGTGGTTTAAAAATCTTTTAATATTATTAAACTAACAGTTTCAAACACTTTAAAATTCTATTCCCAACTAGGCTGGAGATGTGAAAACTCACAGAGGAGTCTCTTTCAATAGTGGGCTGGCTGATGTCAAAAAGAGCGTGACTCTCCTTTTTTATTCTTATCTTTTTAGTTGTTTTCTTTAATGGAAATCATGGGTAATGAGATGCATATAACCTTCGGGAGAATTTACTCACTTCATCAAGAGTACTTTCTTGTTTGACTGAAACATACTAATGGTGGCCAAAATGGTCTTAATACATATTGCAAAAATTGAAAATATTTAATGAATAAAGGCATGCTGAGACCACTACCTCACAGGGCTTTGAGGAAAATCTTGGTGGTCTTCTCAATTTGGAAGAGAAGATTCAGGGCCAAATATCTGGAGAGGCTGTACTCTGTTTAACACAAAGCCCAGGAAAGAAACAAACATCTACCTGTGGTAGCAGTGTAAAATCCAAGTGTCTGAAGGCCTTCCATGCCAAATCAATAAAAAGCTATTATACCTTTAATCTTATTGTCAAAAAAACAATTAAAGGGACTTTAGATTCCCAAAGCATTTTCCTATAGTTTTCCTAATATTCATATCTCACCTTCATCACCTGTTCCCCACACACTTAAAAAGTTAACAATGAATTTATTTTGATGAAGTTTTTTAAGGCCAACTTTTCCTTCATTTACCTTTTCTTGAGGGGAAAAAAAATGAGATCATATCATATCATAGAGGCAGCTTTCATTAAGTTTAAGACTTGCTCTGATTTCATTCTTTTACACAGTGGCTGTCCTGTACAATGTCTAGACTGTTAAATGATGTTTAGACTGTTAAGCAGTCCAAATACTGCTGACATTCACGAGGGCTGTCCACTTCTGTTATGAAGAGAGACAAAGACCTTTATATTCCAAAAGTTCCTTTTTCTACTCATAAAGTAACATTAATTTTTTAGAGGTCACCTTTTCCTTTGGTTACCATTAGGAAACAAAAAGCATCATTTTACTGCACAGAAGAGAAAAACATGCATTCAAGTAGCATTTGAATACACTGCTAAAAATAAGTCTTCTACTTCTTTTCAGTTGAGGACGATTTTGTGGTGTAGAAATACTTTTTAAAGTTTTCTGTTCTCACCAGGTAACTGATTGATTGGCAATCAGTTAGTGCTTCCAGATAAATCTCTTGTGTTTACAGCAATATTTCTGCCTCACTTATTTTTTAACTGTTTAGTTTTATATTCTCATAGACTTGTGGAAATTAGTAATTGAAAAAGCTAATTCTTCACTTTTTCCATCTTGCAGGTCAGAGCCAGATTCTTCTTTATTTTATGGTCTAGAAAGCTTTGTTCAGGCTCTTTTTAAATATCCCAAAGGATGGGTATTCTACCACTTTTCTTGGAAAACTTTCTACAGCCTAATAGACTTCATTATTAGCAAAAATAGTCCCATGAATCAGCCTAATTTTCATATGCTACATTTAAATCTGTTGTTTTTCTTAGTTACAGTGTCCGGGACCACTCTACACAATTCCCACATCCTTCCTTTCTTTTTAACATCTTTCAAAATTCTTGGCTTAGATTCCTGTCCTAATAACTGTTGCTACCTGTTCCTTGGGAGCAAACTCTTTTCTCAGTAGGAGACACTCGGGTAATGCTGGGTACATCCTGTTTACATGTTTTACTGACATTTTACAACTTTTAACAGCAGCTGATTTTTTTTTTTTTTTTTAAGTCTAGTTAACATCATCCCATATTACACTGTGGTAATTGGGAATAGAAAGACCCAAAAATCCAGGTTTGCAGAATGCTTACCTAGCAGAATATGCTTTATGTGTGTTTACTTCTTTTAAGACGTCTGTGTTTGTTCAAGCAGACTTTAAAAACTCTGGTTAAAAAAACCGGGAAGTTCCAGTTTTCCCTACTCTTCCTCTTGGGATCTTTCTCTGATAAAGCACAATACTGAACATCATGAAGAGGACAGCGAGGCACAACTTTGTTTCTGTTCATGATATGTGCTTGCAATGTTTGAATAGCTGCTGTCTGAATCCATTGGCAGTGCTGCCACTGAGCAGCCAGAGAGGTGGTTATGGAACATCAGGCAGGACCATGATGAGGCTATTTTTCCTCTCGTAAGCAAAGCTAACATGTGAACAGAAAGGTAGATCAAACTGTTCTCTTACTCCTAGAGATGGATATCAAGGTATATGTCAGACCGTGGAAAAACAACTTTTATGGTATCTCTCCTCTTTTGTGTACCTCCCAAGGCCAACACAATCTAACTCCCCATAACTTGGCTTTGTCCAGTTTCAGCAGAAAATGTAACTCTGTGAAAACAATGGTAGCTTAATTATAGTGTGAAATTTACCAATTTGAAAGAGTAAACAACAAAGTTGTCAGAAACCTCCCGAAAGACAGATCAGAGCAAGCAGCTGGAGACTTCCTACAGCGAATCAGTTGCTGGAGGAATAGGAAATGGCTCTGCTGGTGGCAGGTCCCCTTTGAGAAACCTCCCTTTTGCATCCACTCTCTCTTGGTTGCCAGCTATGCCAAATGTCAGATGAACATTTTAACATGGTTGTTCTGTAACACAAGACTTGAAAGCCTCTAACAGGTCCAGGGACAGCATCAAGAAGCAGGGAGCAGGAAACTTTCAGAATTATGATTAAAAAGTTTAAGTTACTATTGTTTGTGAAAGTTACAATTGGTAAACAACTCAGAGTCTAGCATTACTAACAAGGACAATGTATAACTGAAAAAGTCATCTATCTTCTAAAACTTAATTACCATCATTGTATACATATATGAGAAAGAGATTTAGGAAGCAGGGCCTTCAGTAGCAGTATAACAACCAAATATACTCACTAGCTAATGAGGATAAATACATTTTCAAAGATATCTAGTGAACTGGCAAATAAAATCTTAACAGGGAGGAGAAAAAAGATGAAATCACAAGTTTATGGGGTATAAATGGTTTCTAAAGGAATCAAATTTCTATATGGACTTCCTATTCCACAAATCTTAAAAGGTTTATTTGAGAAAGCACTACATTTTTTTCAGCTTTCCCTCAGCTCAAAATTACCTTTTTTCTGTCTTCTTGAACTTGAAAAAAACTCCAAGACAAATTATGATACCATGTCTTTTTGTCTTGCAAACACTGTTTGATTATAACAATGCCACCTATAAGCATAATTGTGGAGTCTTGTGATAAGACTCCATAGAACATTATTGTATATTCATGTAACTGGGACTCTACCCAACACTTATCATGATGTTTTTCCCACAAATCTCAAAAATCCTCAAGTGAAGATGACGACTGTATGCATATAGCATTTGTATGGAAAAATTGAGCAAGAAAGTACTATAATAATCTGGAAACAATTCCTCAGTGTGCTGTTCCTTCCAATAACACCACTTGTCTACAGTGCACCATGGCAAATATTACAGATTATGATTCCATTAAACATTTGGCTTACTGTATAGTTTTAAAACAAGTAGTTCTCTGGGATTATAAAAAAGCAGTACAAACTGGAGGTGATAATGGACATAAAGTTTCACTTGGTTAATCAAGTACTTGGCTACCTGCTTTTTTGCTGGGATAGCAAACATTCATGGTTTATTAATTTACCCAAGGGTAGCTGCAGAGCTTGCAACACATTCTGTTGAGGAGATTAAATACTCACGTAGTTTAAGTGTTTAGGCTCAATTCTTCCACAATACATGGGTGTCTGCATTCTTACTTACAGACTTAACCTACCTTTTTGCATCTTTGATATTCACATGACTGGAAATGAGGACAACAGGTACATCACTGGCTGGTTTTTGTTCCCTCATCTTTTAGGGAAAAAGTAGATCAGATTTTGTGTCGGAACATATTTTGATAGAGTTAATCTTGGTTTATCCATCCAAGTTAAAAGAAAAGAAGGAATCAAATTTCAGGTTTGTGCTGGAGTCACATGTTTACATGCCATGTACACCTCATTTCTGTGAGGGGCAGTTGGGACCTATTCTTGTCTGGAAATCTATAGCTTGTAAGCATTTCAATGAATGCTTAGCCAGATGTTCAACAAAATAATTATTCACTTTCCAAAATAGAGTTTGGTATCTGATTAAACAGGTGCTTATAGATTGCACTGTGAACACTAATTTGGATATCTGAAGAAATGTCAGTCGTGCTATTATACAAAAGTTCACTTTCATCCTTCTATTATTGCCATTTCATCTAATTTTGTTCTGTTTAATTCTTCAGAATTTGTAAGTCAGTAATGTTCAGTTCCTTCTTTAGTATTAGCAATAGAAAGATTTTGTTACAAAATAGTTCTCTTCATCTGTGGGTATTACTCAACTCTATTTACTGTCCTTAGAAGTAGGTTCTAAACACTTGCAAATAATTCTACCAGCTCAAAAAGCCTCACATAATCACACATAAGTTCAACTTTCAGCAGAGTATGCCCTATTTTTAAACAATGAAAGTTAGCAGAAAAAATAATATATTGAGTGAGAATACAAACTGAATGACTTCACACATTACTCTAAGAGTCAAACTCTTAAAGTTATATTCTTACAGGAATATCACAAAAATAGTTTAGAAGAAACTCTAAATTAATATTTGATACGAACTATCTACTTGTTAGTCAGACAAATAATATCTGTCTTTCTTTTTTTCCTTCTTTACAAGATGAATCTCTTTCTACAGGAAAGGTAACTCAGTTTCAGTCCTGCTCCTATGTCACATTTAAACCAAAGCAGAAGGGTGAAGCCTTGCTTTCAGAGACTGCAAAGAAAAAGAACTTCCTACTATTTTTTTCTAAGCAATCTGTAATTCTTTCCTTGGTCTCATCATGACTACAGCCTTTATAAACATACCATAAAATTAACTGAAGTCATCCAGGGGCTTGGTTCCCAAACTTAGCGGATTTTCATCAATCATATCCTATTTAATGTTAGCTGTGAGACTTTTCGCCTCTGGGGTGTTATGCAGAAATTGGTGGTAGTGAAATAAATTCCATCATTATATAACATAATGGTTCTATATACAGAGAACCTTATGATCTCCTTGTGTGACCCAGTCATCATCTTTTGTGTCACCACAAAAATTAGTTCAGTAACTATTTACATTCACAAATTTTGATACAAAACGTTATCACTGCAAGATGCTTCTTTATTATGAGTTAGAATGCTGTGACATGGGTTTCTCTCATTTGCATAGAGTATGCATATTCACCTCATGCTTCTGCATAGCTGGAGAACTGGATAGGATAGACAGTCATAAAACTCAATACTAAAAAGGACTCAGCCTCTTGCAAAAAGCCGACAACTCTTAGCACTGGCTGGATGGGACAATTTAAAGACAGGAATTTCTTTATCTCTCCTTGTGGATGTGTATGTACGATGAGCAGTGTATCACTACAAAGGCTGGAGACTTTTCAGCTACTACACAGTGGTGCACAGTGCAACACTCAGACTATCTGTCCAAAAGATAATTCCTGCACCAATATAAATAATATAAAATTAGCACAGGACTTCACTATGATTAATTTACTGTGCTTTTGCCACTGTAGATCCATGAGTTTCATCAGCAGTGCTAGTTCAAGGAGCTCTTCTCTGGTTTCTTTCCTAACCCTACAAGTCCTTCTGATCTTTGCACTTCATCGACTACAGCAGATCAGATATCTAGTTAAATTTAAACTAAATTAAAAAGAGGGACCTTCCCAAATAGATATGAAACCTACAATTTGCTAACACTTCATCCAAGTGCACCTCTCCATGGCACTGCATTATCCTGCAAGGATTTACTACCAGGCTTTCTCATTTGTGGGATGGCCAGGGGTGTTTTGGCCTCTGATAAAATCAATCTAGTAGATGTGGCTACAAAAAACTATACTGATTTTTTTTTTCTTATGTCTACACCCTGAAGATTAGTAGTTCAATTGAAGTGACCAGGTGCTTTGCAATTTTCAGTGGAACACTAGAGAAATCTTCAGTGGAACGCTAGAGAAATCTTGACTATTTCAAATGATGCACAATGTAGCTATTAAAAAGCAGGGGTGAAAAGTCTTTTTTGTTGTTGTTTATTTGGGTTTGGTTTTTTTTCCCCCCTGGAAGGCTGTGGAAGTCCTCTTGTAGAAGAATTTTGCACACTTTTTTCTTCAACTGAAAAATAATTAAGCAGCTAATCTCTACTGCACAGAAAATTGAACCCTATTTGGACTGGATTGTTCTCTGTTGTAGAAGGAAAAGGCTATCATTTTACTTGTCTAAAGAAAGCTATAACTAGATGAGTAAAATGTGTGGAGGAAAAAGCTGCTTAAAATGCTAGCATGCTGATGAAATGATATCATCAGAATGAAATGATTATGTGGTCTCCTTGAATAGGTGCGCACCCAGCCACTATGACTCTTGCCATTTCCTCAAATTGACCCAAAAGGCTCACATTGTTATGTCTGTACTAATTTGCATGATCCCCTTTTGCATGCTGACTTTGCTAGGACAGCTGTATTTCTGCAATCAGTTGAAATGCTTCTTTTGAAAATGTGGTTATTCAATACATGGTTTTTAATTGGGTATTACTATAAGGGCTGTACTGTGTAGTCCCCCTAAGGATAAACTTACTCCAGATGAAAAGGATCATCTGGTTTAAAATGGTTAAAGTTGAATTTTTTCCTTATTTACTTTTAGCTAAGAATAACAAGAGATAAGATACTTACTCTTTCTAAAACAGGGCCTAATCCTGCAGTCTGCACAGTCTGATTGAAAGAGTTACATTTAGCTGAAAAATATATATTTGTGAACTGTACCTACAAAGTCCAGAAAGGTAGACTGAAAATTAGAACTGAAATGGTTGGAGATCCCTCACTCAATCAAGCCCCTACCAATCTTGGTGTTGACTCATACCATATCTATCAGACTCATTAAAGTCTGGAACGTGTGACTGAAAATATTAAGGGAAAGAATCTCCTTGTAAGATTTCTGTTCCAAAACACCAAAGTAACCTCATCATAATGGTATTAACATGTGTCTGCTTTTATTGTGAAGTACAACTGATAAATGTAATGAAAAATAATGTTAAAGGGGAAAACAACTCTCTTATCCAATTTATTATTCTACAATGAATCAAAAATACTTTTAAATTTTATACAAAAAATGAAGCAGAGTTGCTACTCGTCACCCATTCCCTTCTCCACACTTGTTCCTCACTCTCCTGAATATAACTCACACCAGTTTCCTCTTTTTGTTCTTTCCTGCTCCTAAACTCCTTCAGAAAAGACTCAGGACTGTGCTAGTTTCTTCAACTGTATGTTTCTTTCCCTTATATTAATAGTACTGCCTCTGGAATGAAACTATAATTCTCATCCTTCTTTACTGGTTTCAATACCATCAACTCCTGAAATACATTTTCTAACTTTTACTATTTCCTTGACCATTCTCCTACTACAAAATATCTGAATACTTCTGCAAAGAGTAGATTTAGATAACATAAAGGATGCAGTGTGCAAGTAGCCCAATTATTTTCTTACACCTGTTCAGCAGGAAGAGTTTGCTTTGTATTTGAAAGGCAATGACTACTGTGAAACCAAAGCTTTCCCTTCTCTCGGAAAAAAAAAAACCAACAAACCAAACAAATAAAACAAAACCAAACCCAAACCATGCTCAGTGCATTGGAAGGATATAGCTTGACCTTCTTCCTTCAGGAAAACTGCATTTGATTTGATTATGGAAGGTTTTCAGAGGTAGGAAGGTTAAAAGCATTGCTTCATATGTTTAGATAATTCTAAAAGGACGAAAACAATTATCTGAATAAAAAATCTATGATACTTATTTCCCAATATTTTATAATACATTGCTTCTGTATGCCCACTGGAAAGTAATGCTGATGTAACTTCTTTAGAAAAGGACACTACAGCATTTTCTACTTGCTTCCAGCAATGCTTTTAACGCAGCTGCTTTTGCTATATCTAATACATTTGGTTACAGTAGCCATGAAAAACTTAAAATGGGTATAAGGTTTTACAGCTTCAGCATACCACAAGTTAAGCAGTCTATGGGAATGGTGAGCCATCTACTTAATCTTTATGATAGTACACAAAGTGCTGGAGTCTAACATCAGAAAATTCTTTTGTCAGGTCAAATATTACTATTTTTATTAATATTTTTAATTCTGAAGAAATTGAATAGCATATCACAATTTTGGTATGGCTTTAAGAATCATGAATGATGGAATATTTTGCTTCATTTAAATATCCATGATTAAAACTTATGTTTCTTAATGGGGTTTTTTCCTGTGTAAACCAGATGAGATTCAGAATTAATATTTATTTCTTTCTTGCACTTTTCAGCACCCTGCAGAAGTCAAGAAAGACATACAAGCTTAAGTAAATCACAAAAAGAAAAACTTTTACAGGGGATTATCAGCTAAACTAATTCTCCTGACTTGATATCCACCTCAATATCCAGCTCTGATTAAAAGCTTTCAGGAATTCTAGCAGAGCCCTAAAACCGAGATTTTTTTATTAAAGAGAGAGAAAGGGAAAGAAACTTCATGCACTGAGATTTACTGAAAATGTATGCTTTTAAAGTTTAATTTCATCAAAACACTTTTGCAAAACATTTTGTTTTGCGATTATCTCTTTCTATCTTTATAGAGAAAAAAAGCCATAAAATGAAAAGAATATAAGAAAATCCAATAATCTTGTGGCTCTGCAGCATTTGCTTTAAAAACAAGAACATTTACCCACCTCCAAATGGACTGTTAGTTAAAATTTTTAAAACTCTGGATCAACAAACCTACTGGGATGAAATGGAAATCAAATAAGAGAAATTCAGGTCAACACAAAAACCTTACTTTTACTTTGGAACAATCTAACCCAATAAAATTGATGTTTGGAAGTATAGGATTATATAGTCCTTTTAAAGAGCAATTTAAACTTAGCAAAACAAATCAGAGCAGGAAAATATTTTATTGAAGACAGAATTCATGAAAGTTTTGAAATCAGCTTCACTCTACAAGCTACAGTGTGAATGTGAGAGTAACCAAAATAGCAGAAAGGTAAACTGCATCACATTTACAGTAAGATGAAAGAAATTCATCATACATCTGACTCTATTGTAATTACTGTTTTCCTATGTCTAGACCATCCTTCCACCATTTCTTCTCTACATGCCATGCATATTTTACTTCAACAAATGTAGTCTAGACCTATCTTTAAAATGCTGTGTTTGGGAAAACCCGATTCAACATAACCAAAAACTGACTTATGCACTTCTCTGTTTTAGGAGCCAAGGCTTGAAAGCACTGGCCTTTTAACCCAGCCTCTCAGTACACGTAGGACAAGCTCCTCATATTTCTCTCACTATAGACAATGTTCTTAGCATTTGTAGAAAGTGAAAAAAATAAGACTAAACTATTTTTAGCATAAAGATTTAGATAACTAAGTGTTAATATGAAATATTTAACAGCAAGATCCTCCAAATGAATCAGAAAATACAATGCTGGATAATCTAACCAACCTGAAATTTAACATATGATTGAAGCCTAGTCTGTTAAGTATAACAATTGGGAAAAAATGCTTCTGACAGAAAATTAAGAAACAATGTTTTAGTCAGTTCATCTTTACAGAATCATAAGACTCTTCCAGATATTCATATAATGAAACAGAACAAGCAGAGCATTGAACTATATTTAATTGAGGGGACTTAAAATTCACCTGTCCTGAACACAGGACAGCTTCCAGCACCTCCTATTGTAAACAAATCAGTTTTTCCTTTCTTGGCTTCAGAAGAGCAACTGTGCTTCCCCAGAGCTGGCACAATTAAGTCATATTCCTCAGAATAAGGATGAGAAATAGATTCCAACAGGACTCACCTCCCTTTTAGACATGCTTTAATTATGATTCACTTCAAAAGTATATGCAAATAACGTATCTTGGCAAAATTAAGATGTTTTACTCACTAAAAAGGACTGTAAAACCTTCTGGCACTCAAAAAATTTACTCGTATCAGGAAATGAAAGGTTGGAAGTGTGGGAGTCAGGGTAGTCAGTCATCCTTTCCACTGAGGTTGCAATGATTCTGACTTGGACACATTCCATATTTCCTTAATAATATTAAATAATAACATGGAATAGCATTCTTCCCCTCATAAATGGTCAGTCATCACAGTTTGAAATTTAGAAAAAACAAACTAATCTGGTCAAGACTTTTTGGAGGAGGAGCAAAAAATCTCTGCTGCTTCACCTGAAAAGGTGAGGAAGGAAAGGGGAACGATAACGACTGTCCAGTGTTTGTTTCTGGGGTAGGTAAGGGAAGTTTTGAACCTGTTCCACCATATTCTGGATGTCAATTGGACTCAAAATACCATTCAGCAGATGAGAGTAACTACAGCAACAGCATCTCATACCTCACCCTGTGCTAGGACCTTTGATGTAGGAAAGTAACGAGATGGCACAGATCTAGTTATCCCCCATGAACAGAATTTAATTCTTTTTGTTGATGCAGTGACATACAAGGGCCTGAGTGAACTAGAGAAACAGATCAAGTATCTTTCACTTTGCTGTGTATAGCAGAGAACCTCTGTGACTCAAGAATCTGCATTTGAACTCCACTCCTGCTCTTCTTTCAGTTCAGAAGACATTTACAGTTTTCAGCTGGCTAGATACATCTTTTTATGCATACATGTAGAAGAGTACTCATACAAATATGTGTTAGCATACATGTGTGTGTGTGGAAATTTCATTTTATCTCCTTGTATAGATTGCAATACTTAAGAGATTTTAAAATAATGTTCTGGAAGAATTCTTCAGCACTGTTTCTTGGTAGAAACAGTGGTAGAAACAGTTTTCTCAATATTTTGCTGTTGCAAATTTATTGAGTTAAGGAGAGACATTCTAACACACACAGAGACCAAACCGGTTGAAAAAGTTATGCACTAAACCCTTATCAAATCATTGATGTATGCTGTTGCAAAATTGGCTGTATAAAATCCTAGGAAATTTTAAAAAAAAAATTCCCCTTGACATTACCTTAAGTAGCTTTTTAAATACAGCTTATGATACTCTTTCATAAAACACAGTGAACACTTAAAACATATTCATTTTGCTTTACCTAAGAGAACCGTGTGATCTTAAAGAAATAATTGGTATAAAAATATTTAATAACACTTAAGTTTCTGATGATTTATGTTTTTTGAGGAATCCAGCAAAGTAAGGAGGGGACACAAGTGTGTGTTCATAGACTATGTCATTTTCAATTTATTGACAAGCAGGAGGCAAGAGAAAAAGGATTATATGTTCTCCTTCCCCCAGCCTCTTTCAGGAAAGCAAACTCCCAAAATGGTTGGAAAAGTTCCAGAAGAGGAGTTGAGTTTTGTGTGTCTCTGAATTTGGGATGAAGCAACTGGCAGGGCTCTGTGCCAAAAAGGTGTTGGCTACCATCATAGCTGTACCCGATGTGGGCTTAGAAGGACAGGAAAGTGTTTCTATTTATTTTTAGTTGTTTTCTTACTCCTTCTCCTTTTGAAGAAATTCTTATAAAAACGTTTATCTTGTCATCATGTGTAAATTATGTAGTATATTTTCAGTATTAGAGGGTTATGTCCACCCCACTGTGGGTTATATATCAAGATTCCTGCAGCTGTTCTGAAAAGCATTTTACTCTGAAGATACTCCAAAGTTCTGGTTGACTTGAATTTGGAATAAGAATTTTGCCATTATATGCTTTATGAGAGGGAGACTGGTAAATGTCTGGACTTTGGAACTGACTTTGTGATATTTGGACTGTGCATACACATCATGTGGTGAATTAGCATGTGGTGTTCTTATGCAAACAATAAAAACAAAACAAAGAAAGAATTAAAAGTGCATTTGAGAAAATGAGTTTCAGCATATGACTAAAACAATCCCATAATAGCAACAACTTTGCGGTAAAGGTACATACTTGCCAAAAATATCTGCTAGTGTGGAAGCCTAGTATTCAAAACCCTCAATTTAGCAGTAGTACAGATGCTGTTATTTAGTTAATGTTGAGTATCATACAAAAAAATAAATGCAGCCTAGAGACTGCACTTGAGAGCAAGATGCAGTAGTCAAACCTGTTGGGGCAAAATCTTGCTCCCATTTTCAGCAGTATGGATCACTTTGCATGACTTCGGATTTACACCAGTCTAAATGGGGAAAAATTGCCCCACAACATCTATACACGCAAAAAAAGATGTTAACAATCCTAAAAAGTAAAAATGATTAACATTACAAAAAGTTCACCTAAAAAGTTCTTTATCTCAGCCAATTGATAATTTCCCTTCAGCAAATACAATGCTCAGTCAGCTGAACCCCTAAGAAAATCTAATGCTCTACTGGAGACAAGATACACAAGTCTACAGTTTTTAATGCTGATCTCTTGCATGTTAATAGTTTCTGTTATTTACCTCAGTTGAACTAAAATTTGGATCCTACTGCAGAACAGATAACAGATAAGCAAAGAAAGTAGCTTGCCTGTTTAAATCATAACTGAGGGCATAGTACCGTAAAGAAATTATTGTCTGCAAAATTTTAGTAGCTGGCTTCCTTTCAGATCAAAGGGCTTCAGTTCTTAGAACCACTTATATGGGAGATTACATCTGTTCTTCTTGGACCTTTTCTAAGGGGAAGAGTTTTTCCCAATGCACTTGGTCAAATCTTTCATCTAGTACTTATATTCTATTCAAATATGGTATTTCATCCCCCTCCCCACCCCCGCCCCCCACCCCCCCCCAAAAAAAGGAAGAATTTCAGTAAGGCTGTATTATTTATTACACTTATATAGTTCTGCAGCTAGAACAGATCAACTATTGTGAAATATTTTCCACAAGTGTTAATTCCGATTTTTAAAAAGATAAATATATTTCAGCTTAGCTTTTCCCAAGTTAATTAAATGGAATTTATAATCAGGAATATGGATTTAAGCAATTTAAGCACACTTCAGAAAGTGTTTACTGAATGGCATGTTTACATCTGTCTTCTGCAAGCTTCCAGCTAAGAATTGTTACCTATGTTCAATCAGGACACAGAATGGAAACTAACTGGCTGATTACAGACTGTTGCCTTTCAAATGGCAATCATCAAAAACAGACGGCTGATCAGTGAGCTAAAAACCAAGACTCACTAAGAATATTCAACAAACAATTCTGAATGGTGAATACACTTGAAGAAACTGAATTACTCATCAAGAATTCACAGTAAAAAAGGAAAATTTTGTGAGTTATCTGTTCAAAAATGGTTTAGAGCATTGCAAGCTTCAAGAAAACATTTGCTGTTGAAAAGAAATATAAATAAAATGGATGGTTAATGACAACAATTTCAGATATTCTGCAAAATTTGATCAGCACATGAGAGTGTCTTGTAGGGTAACAAAATCTAATTTCTTGTCAGAGAAACTGAAAAGGATACCTGAAACTGAAAAATATGGTAACAGGGTAAAAATTATTTTTTTAGTTGCTTAGGATGCCTTCCTCTGTTATCTTCCTCTTCTACTCAAGGGATATATTGTAACATATATGAGCCAACAATTCTAGCATATGTTCGAATAATAGATTACTGTGACCCAATAAGGATAATTTAAACAATTTTTGGCAAGTTCTCCATAGATTCAGTGTTGGCTTATTTTTTTTCTCGTAATAGTAAGGAAAACTTTCAAACAAGGAATGGCAAACAAAATTGCAACAGGGTTTTAAAACTCAAAGATTTAAAAACCATGTTATTTGCAAGGTTTAACTATGGCTAATAAAACTTGAGGTTGACTCATTTACTTTTTATTTCTGGAAAACTGTATTTACAGTTTTTGGTCAATTTTTCAAATTATCACCAAGCTTTGTGTTAGAAAAAAAAGATACATAGAAAAACCTGTATTAAGATAATACAAATGCTGTAAGTTACAGCAAGTCCATCACAGTAGCAAGTTATAGGGCTGTGCGTGATGGATGGGTATAACTGCATCTTATTTGCCTAGTGCTAGAGCTTCAGTCTTCATCACTAGTTTCTCTAATGGCTTCATAGAAGCTCAAGCAAGACTGACGAATGACTACATTAAACTAGTGCAAAGGTACAGTTTCAAACTGGTTTAGGAAGTTTGGAAAAAAAAAAAATGCTTCCCTTTTACCAGTTACCTCCTGCAATGTTTTTGTTATTATATCTCCACAGTTAACGAGGTAGGAAGAACCTTGCTTCTTACTGTAAGGAAAATACCAGGAACAACCTCCGCCCTAGTTTAATTTTTCTTAAAAAGCAGAATTTGACTGTGCCTTTTATCAACTCTGTCTTAGCCTTGAAATTTGGGGTGTGGGGATGTATAAAAATATAAAAATAAAAATCACTGGAAATAGAGAACAAATTTGATGCTGCAATTTTCATTCCCATGCTGGCTGCTCCACTTACATGCTGAACAACTCTCAGAGAAAATGTTTTGATGTGTTTCTTTATATCTTCAAGAATGTCCTCCTCCAACAGTTCACATGTCTCTGGTGTAGATTAGTTATGGACCTTTCATGCTGATGAGGTAATCTCCTTAATGTACTATACACCATAGGATATCCTCCTCCTCTGTTTCATGTTCTGACATTGTTTAAAGGTCAGGAAAGTGTTTCATGTGGTGCTAGACCCTATTTAAATAGGAAATTACAAGAACAGACCAAAATTTATTTTTCTCTGGGTTTCCAAGGATAGTACAAGAAGCCTAGGTAAAAAAGGATTGTGAATGCATCTTGTAGTAAAAGTACAGTCATAGTTTTTGCTCAAAATTTGGTATTAACCTCTAAAGATTTCTTTCCAATATAAAGACTGGTAATACAGTGGTACTGATACAGTAAGATGAGATCCATACTGTAACTGCTAAGTTTACTCATAGAAAATGTAGACTTCACATCAAACAGTAACAACATAAAAATAATTTAAGTTGAATGTAAAAATTACTGCTCTAAACACATGACTTCTATTAAAAGTATACTTCCTCTGTAACAGAGGCATGTAAAAATTAAATTAACTCAGAAATAAAGATATTTTGTTACATAAATTATGTCTCAAACATGGTCCACATTTCAAGAGGGATGCAGACAAGAGTTAAACTTATTAAGCTCTTAAAATATTATACTCGAGCTTTTTAACAAACATTATCATTTTTACATGGAATTTGCAAGAGAAAACTTGAAAAAAGTTGTTATTTCAAAAGTGTGTCTTTACTATTAGGAATATTTTGCTTGTTTGTGCAATAATTTCATGTTAGTTTTTTAACAAACTGATATTAGTATGAATTATAAAGTCCCAATTGTGTACAGCTTTAAACATTCAGCTTTTAATTCTTATATTTTTTCTCAAAAGAATGTGTATTCCTCAGCAAAAAAAATATAAAGAAAATTAAACAAAATTTTTCAATCAATAGCTAACACACTAAAGAAGAAATTAAAATGTCTTTGTTCATGTTTACATTGGATGTGATGCTTCCTTCTTAATAAGGAAGAAAAAAAAAAATAAAAAGGTTCATCTTGTGAATTGTCTCCACAAAGGACAATATAAGTTTGATAAGGAAAATTGAACATTTGCTTCAGCTACTCTTTTCGCTGTTTAAAGCCTAGTATCTGTTGGAATTATTGCTTAGGTTCCAGTGTAAATGTTCTGCAACGCTAAAACCATCCTCTCCTCTCCCTTTCTTCCCTTTAGCACTGAAGTTAGGGGCTAGAAAAAAGAGGAACAGAAAATACTGGGAAGAAACTCTGCTTAGTCTTCAAAATCAAGAATATTAAGAATGTTATGGAAACTGGAAGACTTCTCTGGGACATGAGTCATAATTGGATTTTCAAGCTTGAATAAAGGAATAAAATATCAAATATTTAAAAAAACCCTTTAAAATATATATTAACCCCTGTAGTTAGGGGAAAAAACAAAACAAACAACAAACTCCCCCCCCCCCAAAAAAAAAACAGAACAAAACAAACCAAGCAAAAAATTTTAAAATTAACAAAAATTTAAAATAATTTAACAAAAATCTTCTTCATTTTCAACCAGAGAGTAGCCTGATATTTTAAATCGATGGGTTCCTCAGAGAATAAAACATAGCCCCAGGTAGCCTTAAGTTCCATCTGGAGTTTTATACATTAGAAAATAGCTAGAGTTTCTGAATTGTAACAAAAAAAATAATAACAATAAAAAAATCTAAATTTCTTAAAAAGTTTTATACATAAAATCCAGTATGTGCAAAGGTCTTTCATACCAGAACAAGCATTTTAAACTACGGTTAGTAGAGACAAAATAATACCTTCTTGGTAAATCACCAAATTTCTAAGACATCATTTTAGAGATACACCAGGAACTTTATGAAAATAGAGCTATTAGAAGAGTTTTCCATAGAAGAAAGGAGTATCCAACTTATCCCATCCTCTTCCCTTGTGAGTGAAAGTGGGCAAGCAAGAAGTAGGAAAAAACCTTGTTAGCAGAAATATCCAAGGTACAATTCAGGTCAATACATTAACGTTTGTTTTGGAGAAGTTCGGTGTAATTAAGCATCCATTCTACCCAAGCAAAGATGATTTGGAGAGGTGTTTTCTTTTTATTTCCAGGAAAACCTTGCAAAAGATGCTAGGTTCATGAAAATAACATGCCAAAGTAAAACTGCTGTGCTTGCACTCATCCGGTGTTTTTAATATTGCCTATTCTTCCAACCCTTGGCTATAGCTGCACCGCCAGCAAGCTGTTTAGCAAATAAGAAAAGTTCAACATAAGGCACGGTAGCATGAACAATAACACAAACAATAAAATTTCTTTGTGTTTGTCAGTATAAAATTATAGTACAATTAACGCCTTCTCAAGTTAGTTAAGTTATTCCATACCTTGTTGAGACTTAACTTCAAAAATTGGAATCAACAAAAAGTATCAGTAAACCCTAGGTCTTCCTTTCACAACCTCACGATGTTTGTGTTTATGTTGCATATATACAGAAATATTACAGTGAACAGGGAAAAGTAAGCCATGATATTTCAGAAACCTTGTGCAAGCAATAGCTCCTATGCTTCTTTTCTCCCTGAAGACTAATGCTTTTGGGGAACATTTAATATTTGAATTCTACTCAGTATTTAGGATAACCTAAAGCAAATTAATTAAAATATCCTATATTAATGTCCACAAAAGCACAGAAAAAAGCTACAGGAAAGGTTAGAAAAAGCCACAAAATTCTCCACGGCAGACCTCCTATAGAATCACATGGAAAGACACCAAGGCCACTGCAGTACTGATGTCCAAAGAAATTCCCCCAGCACCTTATGGATACAGCAGTGTGTCTCCCAAGACCTGGATATTTGCCCAAAGCAGATCCTTACTTGACACACTCATGGCTAGCAAGAGAGCCACACACCACAGAGCCACAACAACTGAGACCAGGGGAAGTGCCATATCCTGCCGTGACTGTGAGACTGAAGCTTTCTTACGGACAAGTATCTTCTGAGACAGTAGATTCAAACTAATTTCAGATCATTTCTCTGCAAGACATTTTGTAAAACTGAAATAGCACCAGTGATGGGGCTAGACTGTTTTTTTGCTATTTGGAACCATTCTTAGCCAACTGTTCCTTCTCTCATTCCTATTTTATAAACTTCAGTCAAAGAGAGGAAAAGAAAGCTTCACCTGGCTGCTGATTGCTCCTTTGAAGCTTTTTCCTTAAACTCTCTTCAACACAGTATACATTTCAAAGCCAACAGACTGCTGAAGGATTCTTGTACAAATTACAGTGCCTATTCATCAAGTTAACCATCTTTGCTAACCTTCTTTTCTTTCCACTAAAAAACAAACACCACCCCCACTTCCCCCTCAAAAAAACCCCACAAACCAACCCAAAAAAACCCCATCAGCAATGGTGAAGATGGATTCTCATTATTAATTCTGCAGACACTTATATATCTATATACACACACACACACACTAATCTGAGAAACATCTATAGGTGAACAACCTGTTGGTCATTTAAACAAAAAATGCATTATTACCCAAATTCACATAAAAAATACTAATGTCCCTCCAAAGCAAATTAATAGTTAATCCATTCTTTTGGTAGCAGCAGACTTTTAAATGTTGCTGCCCTAAAATAAAACTTCACTATGCTCTCCAGTCTTATCCAGAAAAGGAAAGGGAAACAATAAGGAAAACAAAATCAAAATGAATTACTGGAAAGCAGGCAAGTTAATTTACATATACTGTTATGTATTTTGCTAAATTTTAGTAACTATGGAAAAGTTTGTTGTAAAGCTCTTAGATCAAGCAAGTTTAACTTCTCTTGTCCACTTCTGATCTGAATTTTCAACATTTATGCATATGAATTTGTGGAAAAAACTTCCAGAATAGGCAACAGGAAAAGTATCATCAAAATTAGTTACCAAGTGGAACTCTGATGACAATTTAGGAAGATATCCCCTATCCCCACAGACACAACATTAACTTAAAAAAAGTTTTAGAACAGCATTGTTACTCAGACTATATGAAAATTATTGTCCCCCTCCCCCAAATCCCAACCTTTAAACTCAGAAAATGCAGGAACCCACAATTAAACTTCAACATGAAAAACAAATTGTGAAACTAGAGAAACACAGTTAAGGTAGGCCAGACAATCATTTCCTATGCCATGCGCTTACCTTTCCCTTTTTCTTACTGCTCCTCCTTCTTTTTTTTTTAAATTAGGGTCTGCCTTTAACTAATTTTTAATTGCTAAACAACCTTCAGAAATCAGTAATATTTAAACTGTTGACCAACTTTGGAAACAGCACAGTACATGCATAATTTTTCCTGAATAGTGAAAACAAATTAAAGAATAAAGGATTTAAACATGTTCCCACGTAACTCACGATTAGTATGCTACCTTTAGCTGTTACCCTGTGAGCATCCTCCAGCAGCTAGGACTAGAGGCTTGCTTGTACTAAGATTTCAGCTATGCAATAGAATTTTAAAAACTGGTTTACATGCTACTTAAAAGTTTTCCTTTATCTCGTTTATTTATAAAACTTGCACAAATCTCATTAAAACTGACTTGAGTTATATAATCTAATCTCTGTGTGTACTTACCTGAAGTTAAACAAATGAAAAAAATCACATCTGTCAATTTTAAAGGTTAGCACAAATACAATTAGACCAATTTAAACCTGATGTAAGGGATTAGAATCTCCAGCTAATCCAATCTTATTACATTTATTTGGAAGTGTTTGCACTTTATAATTTTTGATTCAAGATCTGTTCACTTGCCAAAACAGACATCCATCTTTGCTTTCCACACACTGAGGAAACAAAATAGCAGTCTCTGCTTTGGTAGAGCCTGACCTAGTGCTAGGAGGTTAAGAGCAAGCCATTCCTGGAGGAAGTGCTCTTAGTTTTATTTAAATCCTGCAATCACGTTATAGCCCAGTAGTAAAGCTAGGTCTACAATTCTTTTGTAAACCAGCAGTAATTTTAGGGCTGTTCAGGCATTTTTCTACGCTCTACCAAGTTCTCCACGCACTGAAATCATTCCCCCAGGAAAGTGACCTTCTCAGTAAGAAACTTGATCTTACAGGTATCAAATGACCTGAAAAGATCTTTCAGCAATTTGGTCAGGACAGCATTAATAACCCAGCCCACAGGGGAATATTATGTACCTAAGCCTGTGTGAACATGATGAATGTGGACTGCAAAGAAACTGACATACCCCCAACATTGTTCACCAAACAGTAAATTAATGAATTCCAACTGACTATGCTGCAGAAACACAAGCTGTCAGGCGGGAAGACTCTTCACCAACTTCCTCAAAAAGTTGCAATTCAGTATTCAGCACAACAAAAATGCTGTCAGCATCTTCTCACTGCAGAACTGAAACTACCCAAACATGTAAGAATTTTGTTCTATTATGCTCTTTTATCATATCCAAGTAGACTACCACAGCAGCTACAAGTACAATACCATTAAAACATATCAAGGAATCTATATTCCAGTACTCATATATAGTATATTGAACTGAAAAACAACTACATACAGCGCTTTGAAACAGTCTGAAGAACTTGAATCTGATATATAGTTTTCAGTTCTGGAAAAATGAGTTTTATTTTACTGTAATCAGCACTTTTATTTGAATATAAGTCACACCTTCTAAATATATACTCATAATCATAAGTCACCTCAAAACCCTATGTATTTAGGAGTTACAGTGCCCTATCATTAGTTGTGCTAAGCTGATAAAAGACTAATGGAATGCTGAGTCAGCAGCTGAACCAGTACGAGCTCTATGTCTTATAGCTAAGGCTGCTGTATGAGCAATGTCCTGTACAAAAAACTCCTGCATAAAACTGCCCAGAGAACACACCCGTTTCCAAAAACAAGGCTATGTTGTACAAGTAACTACAGACCTATAACTAAGAAAACTATGATGCTGAAACATTGAGCTTCAAAGACAGAAAAATCTTCAAGATCTATCAAAGCTCTGTATATCTAACTTTTACTCTCTCAGAATGGATCAGCAGAACACCCTTTTTTAACATGAATGGGAATTTTTTTAAACATTAATTGCCCTACCTATGTCAGCAGTGCAGGTTTGGCAGGATCCAAAAAAATATCTGGAAGTGTCACAACCTATAGCATACTTTTTAGTAAGAATAAACAGAATATTTTCTCTAAGGGGAAATTACTGCAGGGAAGAAAAAGACAGTTTTTGCTCTATCTCCACCTTATGGCTAGAAAAAGAATTTTCCTATTACAGCATATATATTTCTGATTTTTTTTCCGTTCACGGTATCACTATAGCCAGAGAACAGTTACTATTTGTATTACACAACTGAAACTATTTTTAGCAACAATGCACTCCTCCACCTACAAGCACAATGAAAGTCCAAGGCATAAGTGTCCTTTCTAGCATCTAGATTGACTTTCTGAATCAAAAGAGCAGACGTAAGGATCCAACATGACTTTAGACTCAAATAGAACATGGATTATTTGGGCCCTGCCCCACAAAAGTATACAAGTTCATATATTCCTGTTGACTCCGTTAGGAGTTAAACAGCTAGATTTCTCCACAGATCTAACCTTCACTGATTCCCCATTCTTAATACTCACTTTTAAAAAATAAAAACTTAATAATCAGTTCATTTATACCACTCGGTAAATATTAAACTTACAAGCTCTACAAATGAAGACAAAAGTATGCATGCATCTAGTTTTAAAGCTTTCACAACTCTCTCTCTCCACTTATCTTGCAAGCAAAATGATGAGACCATAAGAGCTGGAATAGTGTACACTGGTGAAGCCTTACTCAAGTTGACAAACAGCAGATCCTTTCATCAGTCACTCCAAACATGAGACAAAACAAAAATAGCAGCAGCACCACCCCACAAAACACTCTTCCCTCAGTTATCTGCTTATCAATAAACATTTTTATTCTTCTTTTGTGCCTCAATCATTTGTGATACCATTCACTGGCCCAGGGACAAACATCAGCTATATGAAAAGCTGAAAACCAAGACAAGGCCACCAGAAGTACTTTTGCCAAATTCTTCTATTTCTTCATTTTGACTTTTCCTTCTTTCACAGATGGTCATAGTGAAAGGGCAAGGTAGGACACAGAACAACACTGGGAAGGCTACAAAGAGAAGAAAGAGAAAGGAAAAAATTGAGAATGTCCTAGTGTCTCTTCAATATTTTTTTAGGCCTTCTATCTTGCTTTCCTGAGGAAATTAAGAGTCCAGTTGTACTGTCTGAGCACCTCCCCTTCACAAAATCTCTTGAATCTTATCTTTAAAATCAGAGGAAATTCAATAGTGGTTTCTGAATACTAAATTTCTCAAAGTTCCATGAAAACAGCTGAGTAGAAGAGATACCTTAACACATCAGCATGACCCTTCCCTCAATAATCCTCCTGACCCTAGAGAATTATCACAGGAATTCAAATAAGAGAATGCAACTTCATTAGGCTTTCTACCACGGACCTAGCTTAACCCCCCACCCCCCATTTTCTAGAACTACACATTTTGGTGTTCTGTCATTAAATAGAGATTCAGTAACAGAAAATAGATTATTAGTATATCCTCCAAGGTTCTATCAACCGGAAGTGCTCACAGGTATTTAGACAACACTGCTGAAAGGAGTTTTGATTTTAAAAATCCAGTAAAGAGTACTGCGTAGAGAAGGGACTCTGTGTATATACATGAAGGACTACAGAAGAGCTGCCAAATATGAATAAAATTAACCTTATGGTGAATTTTCAAGAAGACGACACTAGAAAAACATAATAGTATTGTGTATTTCTAAACGCTCAACCACCCATCAATCGCATTTATTTTCAGTAAGCATTTATTTACAGTTTGAGAGAAACCTGAATATCTGCCTGCTTCAGCTATTACAAAACGTTCACAAAGTCCTGGCAATTCAGTGACAGGACACGCTCTGACTTTAACTTCTCAGGGCTTATAGAAAAAAGTCCCTCTCCTATAAAGGATAAGGGACCTTCTTAACCATGCATACAGGCTAAAACCACTGTATAATACATTAAAACAAATACCCTGGTGGCTGGTTGTAACCCTTCCTTGTCTCCCCTCCCCAGTGGTAGCCTATCATCCAGCCACCGCATGAGAATGAGAACATTCCACTAAGCTCAGAGTGGACCTTGCTTCTAGGCAAATCAAAAAAGTGGACATCAAAACAAGTTCCAAAAGAAGCTACAGCACTCAAATGACTATACAATGAGGAAAGGTGTGTGGTTATACAAGACTGTAAGAAAATATTTTGGACAAAAAATACGAGAAAACATATCTAACAAAGGCAAATCTAGTGTTGCAATAACATTGTTAAATCATGGACAATAATTACAAAGAAAAATATAAATATCTAGTCAGGTCTCCCTTATTCCTGAGAGTGTGCTTCAGATTATTAAATCCAAATATCGTCTACACTGTATTTTCTTAGCTTTCTTTGTGGATTTCAAGGGAGTAAGAGAAGAAAACGCAGAATAAGGAATCTAGTCAACCTTACAAGAAGCAGACTGAACTAAGCCCTAGGAGTTAAGTAAAGCAGAAATCATCCCTCCTTTCTGCATGCTGTAAAAGGATGACTTTCCACAGGTTGTACAGGATTTTATAGAGTACGTGGACATGATATCAAATTTGAAGTTCGAGCATTACTCCAGTTTCCCTACACTACAAAAATACTTATAAAATGCAACTATTTTCTCCTGAGTTTCTAGAATATACTCAGTAATGCATTAAACAAAATTAGACAACTCAATACATAATGTTTTAAAAAAATTCTTTATTTTAACAATAGCTAACTGTGCATAGGAAGGATCAGCTACAACATATTCCAGAAAACTGTATTATCAGCTCAAACTGTGAGATTCAACTATATCTTTATTGAAAGATTTATTACGTAAAGACTTCAGCAACTATTTAAAAATATCAAATTAGGAATTGAATGTTATTTTAATTTTAAAATATATTATTATACAATGTAAGTTTCTAGACTTCTGACAAGTTAGGATGACACTCACAAGAGGAGAGGAAGGAGCTTGGCACTCACGCCAACTTATCTTCACAGTTTGTACGGGATCTAACTTCAAAAACATCAACTCTGCCGGATCTTTTCTATAACGTGCATCTGTCCACACCAATTGAATAAGAGACCACCAACTTGTCCCATATACCACATCAAACAACAGGTCAACTCTACAGTTCAGAGCACGATTTAGAAATACAAAATATGTATTCTTTCCCCAGAACACAGAAGTTTTAGCCTACTTTTCAAAGACATTTAAAAAATATTAAGACATTTATAAACAAATTGAAGCCAAGATATTTAATACACTACTTTCTACAGTGATTGTTTTGAAGGCCAAGATTTTGTTTATCTGGTAAGTGTGCTTTGAACTGCATAATGGATTTGGTGAAACCTGCATTTTTATTACTGTTCTCCTTTAAAAGTTTCACACTTATAATAATAAATTACACATTGTGAGTGACTGCAGTGTACACATTCCTCCATTATTATGGAAGAAATAAGGGTCCTAAGTGACAAGTGACACAGCTTTTAAAATTATGCATGAAGTGTATGAAAATACACATTGTAAGATTATTAACTTTTTTTTAAAAAGAAACAGCAAGATACTCGGTCAGGAGATAGGCATTAATAAAACTAAATACTTCCACAAATGCAAAAGTTGGCTCACAGGACCTCACATTAGTAAGAAAACATAGAAAAACATGTGTTTTGAAATTCCAGTGGTCTGTTTTCTAGCCTCTGCTTTTCTTTAAAATAACCTGCAAAAAGAAAAAAGTATATTTACCACTGCTTTTATCACTACAATCCAGGCAACAGCAAGAGATGTAAAACACTAGGCTACTCAGACCAAAAGTTCACCTAGCCAAACAATCAATGTTTCCAAAAGTAGAGTCATCAAGGGTAAAAGTCTAGCAAAAAGGTTAGAAATAAAGCAAAAGCCTACAGAAAAATGCCGTATCAGAAAGCATTTTTTAAAAATAAGAACATTCATACCCAAGAATTCTGTAAAATAAAAGGCTTATTTTAAAAATGAGTGCTGAGAAACAGCAATAGCAGTCTCAAGCCCTCAGCTGCTTCCTTGAAGCTTATACACCATTAGGCCTAGACAAAAAGAAAAGAATAAGATTTGCAATTATGCAGCTACTATGCTCAATTTTTGTTTGTAATTCCTTATTTCTGTCTATACCAAGAGTGCCTAGACCCTTGGAAGGACATTTTTTGGTTTGGAGTTTAGGTTGAAAAAGAAACTTCAAAGCCCAATTGGGACCACTTAAGTGTTAACATTATTAAAATACAGGCAGCTTTTTCTTTCTTCTCATCTTAAAAAAAATAAATGTAGCACAAAAATGTTTAAATAATGTTAAGATTGCAGTTAAAAAGAAATTACAAATGCATAAGATTCCAACTGTAACATTCACTTGGCTACCTTACACATCCTGTATATATTTCTGTTACTATAGTAATAGAAAGTATCAAACTAAACATTTCACCATAGGAAAAAAGAAATACTGAAGATAAACAGAAGCCACCGGACCCAAATATCAGATAACACTGAGTTTTATTCTTCCAGTTTGCCCAGCAGTAGTAGGTGGTTGAACAGATAACTCAACAAATTAAAGAGACTGCATTCCTTCATGAAACCTAGGTAAAGCAGACATATCCTAGCGAGGGAAATGAGCTATAAAATACAGAAGAATTTCAGTCATACTTTGACACTAGTTCTCTCTATAAAGAGAGAAAGCTGTGTAATACTTTCCTCTTTCCCTTCTTTTGCATGTACACAAAACTTACCACACTATAATTCAGAGAAGTCCTCCTTCACAGATACTCATGCAGCAGTTTTTGTTATGCTGAACTACCCATACAGCAATGCAGTTTAATCCTCCCTTAGTTCTTCCCTTCTCAAACACATCACACAAAGTATCTGTTCAAGTAGTATTCACACAATGCTGCAAGAATCCCCTTCAAACATCTTTCAGACTAAGCAGGTAGGAACTGAAGGGGTAAGAAAGATATTTTAACCTCTTTGAACTATTTCTCACTTGTTCCATAAAGCTTCAATTATATTACTGAAGCTAAGACAGCATGCTTCCTTGATATAGTATCATCTGAAATAAAGACCCTCCAACTTCGGAATTTGCTCCTGTTCCCTGGGCTTTCAGCCCATGGATGCTTGCTGGTAGACTACTGCGTAGTTGCTCACATACTGAAACTATGAATTTAAACATAGAATAATCAAGAAAAATAAGGCTTATTTAATAGGGCAAGGAGCGTTAATTTGATGTTTTGCTAACAGTGAATTATGCCAATGATGGATTAAAAAACATTATGTTTCTGCAAGTTTTGGATTATAAATAAAAACAGATCAACACTAACACGGAAAACTTGCATATGCTGTCATAATACATTTTACATTAAACAAAAATTGTAAATATTTAAAATGCTTTATTACCTTTGCTGCAGCTATAGTGTGCTCAGGTTTAATTATTTTACTTTTGTTCTCAAAAGCATTTGTCCTGGCTTCTTCTGCTAGCCGATGGAGAAACAGTAAGAAGCTCAAATGCACCTTTAAAAGAGGGGAAAAAAAAATAAAAACAAGAAAGATTCAAACTATTTCAGCACAGTTTATTTTTTAAGAGGTTCATTGTTTGAGACTGAGGATTCACATATTAGACTGCTTCCAAATTCCTGAAAGGTGTTCTCAGAAAAACAAAGTACCACTCAGTTCCAGCCTTAATACATTCCCTAGACATTCCTTACTGCAAGACTCTTGTAAATATAGTTTAAATTTAGTGTACTTAAATCATAAAAGTGCTCTAGAAATAATCATAAGAACAACAACTAATCTAACAGAAATCAAATCTGATTTTATGAGCAGTTTTTAATAATCAAATGTAAACATAAATATCAGAGAATAAGGACTCTTTTTGCTTACTAGCAAATATAGTCAGCTTTCAGCGACTACAATGGACAAACTTTTAACAAACAGCAAACTCATTCCTGCTTTATCAGCAAATGGACCACAGACAAGTTTAAGGACTTCTGCCCCCTTCCAACACAAAGAAGTGCTGACATTAATTTCTCCAGAAGAAGAAATTCTCCACTGTCAGGAGGTTCCATCCATTTTTTCCCAGCTCCTCACTTGCTTAGCCTTTCTACATGAAAAGAACTGGTAGGGCATTATTCCGTTCAACACAGAACGTTGCTCTGCTAGTACAGAAGCAGCAAAAATTTCAGCAGGCAAGGCATAGAGCCAACTTTGACTAAAAACTGACAGGCAAAAGCACCCTTGTGTAATAAGGGACCTATAATACAAACCTCGAGCATCATACAGACATTATATGAACTATTTTAATAATTCAACCTGAAAATTGGCAATTGCGTCTTTTGTAAATTAATCTTTCAAACAATATTAGCTTTGCTATGTCAGGTGTACAAAAATACTTGTTCAATCAAGAGCTCAGAAAAACATTACCGAAATATATGAAAATTTTATTTATATGTATTAGGTGATACACTTATTCTGCCACACCTGAGCAAAGCCTAGAAAGATATAAAAAGGAAAGTTACAAGTTAGAGTTTATAGGAAATACTTTGGCAGTGGGTTTGCAGTACAAAGAACCTGTTAGAGGACAGGCATTTCAGTGTTCACATGATAAGCAATTTAATTTTTTGGTTTTGTTTTTTTTTTTAATGTCCTGAACTAAATTAAGCCAGCGTGCAATAGATAAACTGACATACATCATATTTAGTATGGCCTGGAAGCATCTACTAGACACAAAGCAGATGTTATTGCAGATTTATTTAGCAAAATATCAAAGCAATTTTTAAACTAGTCTTTAGTTACTCACACAGAATTAGCCTCTGACAGAATCAAGCAGTGGCACTAAAATATTGTTCAACATTAGAACTGTCATTATTAGACTTATCAACCTGGAGGTTAGATTTCTGGAAACAACTGGGGGGAGAAGAGGAAGACAGAACAAAAGCTTCCATACTTGCAAGTCCTCCTGCTGAGATACCTAAAGGCAAAAGTGTTAGTTTTAAAACTGCCTTTAAAAACTGCATCTTCTCTCAGAATCACTGTACCTTTATTTTTGTATTTTTGAAGTAAATTACTGCATGTGGAGAAGCTTCCCCTGAACTCCTATAGATTTTAACATAACCATATAACTAAAATTAGAACATTCCACGACAGAGCACACATGCTAATAAATATTCCAGATTATTCAAGGCAATTGAGAAAGGCTAACGGAAGGCAGAATGACTGAATACCATGAATGGGACAGTTACTGACAAGCACCTAAGCGATACCACATTTGTTTAAAGACTTTGCTTTACAAAGTATTCGATTATTGTCCCTCTGCATAAAATTTAAAAAGTTTTGCACTACTCATGAAAACCACCTTACACGACAGAATAATTATTTCCCATAAAAGAAAGGTTGTAAAGCTTTAAGACATATATAAAAACACAGCACTGCTTGCAGAGCAGCTTCCACACACCTGTTCAACAGAAGTAATGAATACTAGAGACAAGCTCCATAATTTTGTTTTGCTGCCAAAACATCAGAACAATTTTTTAAACTGATATTTTGACTTCACTGTACACTTATTCATCATTCTATGCTGATAATGAAGCAAAAAGGGGTAATTCAATGCAGTGCTTCAAGCTTTTTCTGCAATGTAAATACAAACCTGTCCTTCTAGCGTAAAACAAGTGAGTTCCTGCTTTTCTTCTATAATTTTAAGCTAGACAAAGTTTGCAGCTTTTTCTTCAGACCATTGTAGGGGGAACATCTAAACTCCATGCCTTTCAGAACTCCAGTACTGAAATCTTTACTTGTTATTTTCAAAGAGGTAAATAATTGAGTTTAAGTTCTGGGGAAAACCTTAAACATTATTCATACCTCTTCAAAGATATTATCACACTCCTTCAAAAAAAAAAAAAACAAAACCAAAAACAAAACAGCTTCTTGAGAAAGTTCGATTAAATTTGTTAGGAAGATAGCCCAGAAACTGAACTAGCCAGTTCTCACATTTCCCTGCAGAAGACACAAGCACTCTACTCAAAATATATATGGTTTTGTCTTGTTAAGATAGCTCCTATGTAAGTTTCTAACGTAATCAGTCTTACAAGGTTTGTAGGGAATAATAGAAACACTAAAAAACATACTCACAAAACTTACTACTTGTCTAACTGCAGGACTAAACTCCCTCTCCTTTTTTTTAAAAAAAAAATAAATGCAGCTGGAGTTTTGCTTTATTATTTATTCACAGAAATAAAGAGCTAAAGAGCTTTTAACCACATGCCTAGTTGAAGAACATCATGGACAGTTACCACCCCAGGACATTCCAGGCAAAATAAAAAAGCCAAGCCTCCTAACTTTAAAGACCATTTGACATCACCAGAAGAGACATCTAAGCTTCCACCACATTATTAAATTTTATTTTCATCTCATCCTTAATGCTGGAATAAGTATTGGTACAGTCATATTTTAACCTAGATCAGATTGTTGTTGTTCATTTGTTTCCATCAATTCAATTCACTGATTGTCTTTGCAGCCCACAGAACACTAGTGCCAGGATGAGGAAGGGATGGGAAACAATGACCAAGATGTGGAGAGATGTCCCACTTACTCCTTTTCGGACAGCTACACTACCCTGAAGCCAAATTAACGTGACCATGGAAACATAGACCAACTGTTACTAACAACTACAAAAAAAAATGTATTGGCAATTGCATGAGTTTGATTAGTTGACTACTGCATTCCACTGAGTAAGCTCCGAGTCTGAGCATGAGTAGAAAGGGGCCAGGTCCTAAGTCCACAAAATACTCCAAAGATAGCAAAAGCAGTAGGAAGAGACCATATTTTTATTAGACCAATCAGAAAAATATGTACTGTTTACAATAAAATTTAAATCCCCTCATGTAATTACCATATTCATTCTTTAAAAAAAAAATTAAAAAATTGTATTTTTACATTTAGCTTCATATATCCACATACCAACCTTCAAGATGCTGCAAGACACGACTTTTATATACATACGAAACACAAACTTACCATTCAAGTCAGGGACCATACTAGTATACAGTATTCATTAATGCTGTGGGAATTACACACATTTGAAAACAAGAGGGAATGACGGTCACTTCAAATAACATTTTTTATGCACAGATATTATCCTTTTTTTCAATATGGCAGCTACCACAAGCTCTCTTGAGGTCAGGTTTCCATGCTGTAGTCAAGTAATTTCTTGGTAAGACAAACTCTTCCTGTGCCACAAATCCCTTACTGCAGGTCAGAAGGACCCGCTTTGCGGCCTCAGTTTTCTGAAACTTGTTCGATATGCCACCATTATCCCTACACCTTTATGGCAGGTGTTTTTAAACTATGAACAGGATTGCAACACCTTATTCTCCTCATTAGATTACTAACAAGACTTGTCTTTCCTTACTTTAGGGCAGGCATTGCTTAGATGGCCTTCTACAAAAATATGATCATTCAAAATGCCTTAACAGCTTAGCAATTCATTAATCACAACTCAGTTGATTGATATCTGTATACCCTAATTGCTCTACATAATATCTGCACACTACAGTCACATAATCCAAATTCCTATTTCTCAGTCAGTCTACGTGAAACTCTTTGAATGGCAGTGTGTACACGTCATGACACAATATTTCTGCATCAGTTTGTCCCTGAAACCCCAAACTGTCAGGAACCTATAATACAGTAGCCACCAGCAAAGCAGAAAGCTTTCTGCAAAGCAGAAAGCTGCAACCACAACTTACTAGTACTTCATGAGAATAACCAGCCACCTATCTCCCCACAAACTTTGCCTCCCCTTTGCCTGTAGGTCACTGCAGAAACACCATTAATAGTAACTTGACATCGCATTACACCCAGTAACCCCAAAGTGCTCCAGTGTGCACAATCCACCGGTCCATGTCTTTCAAGCGATAAAATATTTAGAGGCTAAATGTCCCTCTTTAGGGACACCTGCCCCTAGGCAACCGGAATGGCTGCAGCCGCCCTTCACAGCCAAAAGCACAACTGCCCCTGGGCCTGCGCTACCGCCCCAGGCTCCCCGGGGAGGGCTCGTGGAGCTGGAGGGCTCAGCCTTTGAGCTCACCGCGCAGCCGGCTGCTTGGAGCAGGCGCCGCCCGAGCGGCCCGGGCCCGGAGAAGGCAGGCTGGAGGCTGCCGGGGCCAGCGCTGAGGGGCGGAACGGCCCGCACACAACTGCAGGCCGCACACCCGGCGCCCGCCCCTCTCCTTCCTCACCAGCAGGTCGGCGTTAGCCGCCAGGCGTAACTGCGGCTTGTGCTTCTTTATTATCTTCCGCAAAGTGCTGCGGGGCGCCGTGCGCTGCATCACCACCATCCTCCTCCCGCTGAGGCCGTCGCTGCCGCCGAGAAGGGGCCGAAGGGGCCCAGCAACTCCCGCCCCGCCGCCGTTCGAATCCGCCGCCCTGGCGCAGGCGCGCGCGCGCCCGCCGTGACGCACTTCCTAACGGCCGCGCGGTGCCGCCCTCGGAGAGCGCGGAGGTGAGCGGAGCCCCCGCCTTCCGCCCCGCCGGGCAGCGGCGCTAAACCGTCTCCCTGGAAACCGCCCGCAGCCGTTGTAGTCACGGCAGAGCCGTACGGCCCCGGGCGGCCGGGCCGCCGCCGAAGAAAGCTGAGGGGAAAGAGGCGCCGTCCCACCTGCGCTCGCAGCTCTGCGCCCCCTGCCCTTCCTCGGGCACCGCCGGCAGCCGCCCCCGCCCGCCCCTCTCCCCAGCCCCTGGGCCGCGCCGGGCCGGGCCGGGCCCTCTCCCCCAGCCGCCGCCGACGGGTACGGCGGTTGCCGGCTCCGCAGTGACAGTCCCGCGGCCGAGGTGGCGTAGGCGGGGCGGGAAGAACCGCCTGAGCTGGTGCGGGGTTTGTAAGGGGGCCCCGGTCGTTCCCCTGGCGAGCACCTACGTGTCAAAGCGGTTCCCTCGTAAGCTGCCCAAAGCCGCGGGTTAGCTGGGGCCGCGGCGACTTACCCCGGCCTTCACCCAGCCCTGTTCTAATCAAACAGAAAGAAAATGGAGGTGACCGTGTCCTGACCGCCCTTACCTACCGGGCCACTGCCACCCGCAGAGGTTTCCCAAAGCCGAGGGAAGATGGCACTGCTCCGAGGCACCTGCACGGTGCCTCCTAAACAAGCCTCAGGCCAAGACCTGTGGATTTTAAGTTGGCAATCGTCTCCCAAGTGTGATAGAATTTATTTGCTGCAGAAGTTGAGGGAGTTGTGCAACGCGGTTGTTTCTCCCCTTTGTTGCCTTATGTGACCTTGCAGGGAAGTGTGACACCAAACGGCCTGGTCTGGGGGGACTGCAGGACCAGAAGCCTAATTAGCACCATAAACCTGAGCACCATAAACCTACACTAAAATGAGTTTAGAGCGATAGTTATGTTCTGCACATAAATCTGGACAAAATACAGCGTTAATACAAGTATGCCATTGACTTAATTGTACACAGAAACACACACTCGTTCTGAAATCAGCCGCCACTTTAAAGTGTCATCTTTTCTTTAGCATCTGTCCCTACACTTCTCTTTTCGCTGAGGGATGCTGCTGACTGAAATACAGGTTTCCCCACAGAGGGGCCCCTGTAGCTTGGCATTCTCAGTGTATTTGGACTGTGTGTACTTAGTTGGAGAAGGGGTCAGGATTTCATACTGAGGTATGGAGTTTTTCAGCATATTTATTAGTTTTTTGTTTTCTTTGGCCTATGGGATGTTTGCAAATTTAAATGTTAAATCAATAAGATAAATATATGGTCTTAATATAGTCAAAATTATCAGCACCCAGATATGAATCAGTTTTATTGAGAATGTTCTTAAATCTGTATGATTTAGTATTTTAGTTAATTTCGTGATATGCACAAAATGTAGTCCAAATAGAAGCATGCTATCTGACAGCAGGAGAGAATTTAAGATTTGCCAGTTCTTCATAGTCTGTCAGATATTTGAAAATCATGCTTTATTCTTTCAGCTTTGACTGTCACTTGCCATTAATTGTCAACAGTAATGTAAATCTTAAAACCAAGCTCTTAACATGTTTTCTGTTAATGGATAAGCGCACTAAAATGTAAGGGGGTTTTTTCTGCAGTTTAATAATAATTACAGTTAATGGCTCAGCAGCACTTCTAGAAGTAAACATTTGTTTTTTCAGTTAACTAAATGGCTATGACTCAGGAGCTACATAGGGTCGTATACTGTAATGCTCATAATATACACATAGAACCTTGCATTGGATTCAACAATAATTCAGTATGTCAACAGATTCAAATCTACAGCTGGGATAAATCAGTAGCTCCACTGGACTTCACTTGAGCTGAGAACTGGGCCTTGTAATCTCACACTATCTGTGGGAAACTAGTATAAAATCTACTATTAAGTCTAATACTATTAGACTTTTGTTAGTTCTGATAGTTTTATATTTCTGGTGTACCGTTCTTTGCTTTTAGTCACAGAAAATAATAATTTAAAGTGCTGTCTCAAATCTACTTATTTACCAGATTTCCTTTTTTCTTTTGTTTTGAAGAATTTATGACATTACTTACTGAAAGCAATTTATAACAGACATCCAATATAAAAATGTTAAATTACAGGTTATGATTTACAAAATAAACATAAACTTGCATAGCTAAAATTTCTTCTTGAATTTATATCTTAACCTCTGTATCAGTAAATATTTCTGTAAAGGCAATTTTTGAATAGTTTAATTTTAATACAGGAATATTGTAGAACAAGAAAAAATTATATTGCTGTACAGTATGTATTTCAATAGACAAATGTTATTTTATAAGTTAACTAAATGACTAAATTTCATACAAATCACAACTGTTTAAATTATGTGATTTGTATTAACAAGTGGATTAGTTATTACATTACAGTGAATCACAGAAAACAGCAAACTCACATGATGCTTCTGATTTTGAACATGACTGTTTTCCTTTTCTGTCTTTCTGATAGAATCCATAATGTTCTGTTGTAATGCTATTATGCAATATCATTTAAATAGCTGAAAGAATAATGCAAAATGGATTTTAAATGAATTCTTGAAAAGTTGAAATAACAAATTTTGTCATGCTCATGCAGCTTTATAAAAAAAGACAATTCTGTGCCTTATAGGCACATTTTCATGTTTTGCCTGTTCAAAAGCTGCGTGAGCTTTGCATCCATTTTCTACACACAGTTGCCTTATTTTCAAATAGTATTTCAATAATTTTGTATTTTTTACTTTTTAATTACTGCAGTTTTTAAGCGTATATTAGTTTATTTTGTGAACCGGATGTGTTTTGTGGCTTCAGCTGCAGCACAGCATCTTCCAAGCGTTCCAGCAATACTGAACTGTGTTTTAGAACTAAATACACAATCTGGTACTGATGATACGAGCTAAAAAAAAAAATCAGCAATTAAAATGCCACTATCTAGGTCCAACTTCTTCAAGAAAACAAGCAAGCTTTGCAGTGTTTTTGAATAAAGGCAATTTTAGTGATGTTATTTTGTCACTTTTGCTTACAGATTATGTGGGTTTCTTGAAAACAGTTCCATACATTTCAGTGACTAAAAAGAGGCCAAGCCTGGGGCCATCACTGCTGAACTACAAACTAGTAAACATTTTGTTCTCTGTTTCTTTAAGGAAAGAAATCAATTTAAAGATTAATTTTATCCACTCTTCTAATACACTGTAAGATGGAACAAGGGTAATATTTGGAAATTAAATTGAAAAGCAGTGTTTCCTCTCTGACATGAAATTTTTACAAGCCCATCTTCACTTGTTAAATTGGCTCTCCCAGCCTGTCCTTCATAACTATTAGTTTAATTATTTTATTTCTAGATTTTTACATTATCTTCAATCAGACTCTTCATCAGCTCTTCATCAATTCATAATTTTAGAGTCAACCTTCCCAAAGAACACTGAAGAATTTCATTTTAAATATGTGATATCTTGAAATTATTAATCACATTTTATAGATTCCTGCTAAGCCAAATGTCCCTCGGTTCCTTCTCTAGTCAGGTAGAGACTGTTAAATACTTTCTGGTGCTAATCCAGTTTCAGTGGCTGATGAAAGACTTTGAAAGTTATCCTGGATATGAATGTCAAAGCCTAAAATCATTTGATGTTTCCTTCAGTGATGAAAAGATATCTCTAAAACAGAACATAACAATTCAGCAAAAGTAAACTCTTCTATAATGTAGTTGATAGGCTTGATCATAGTGGTTGGAGTGCACAGACTGACTCTCTTGTTACATCTGTATATTCTTTCCGTTGGATATAGGATAATTCAGGTGTGGTTGAATACTTTTGTAGAGAAACAGGAAAAGAGAGAATACAAAGGAGCAAATTGTATGTTTTCCTCTCCTCCATGAAACTGAAAAAGAAGGTGGAAATGGCAATTTTAACAAGAAGCTTTTCTCTTGACTGTTGCTACTAATACGATAGGAATAATTTAACTGCAATAGTAAATACTAGAAGCTCAAAGATGTGTTTGGCATTCACCTTTTATTTTCATGGAGAAAAGAAAGAAGTTTCTAGGATCAATCATTTTTAAAATTACTTTTTTTTATTTAGCCCTGTTTCTATCTGTTTTCAGGCATAGTGTTGAACAGTGAAAAATAAGGAAAGCAAAACACCATAAATTACATTTGAAATGCAGACTATTTGCTGATTTTAAGGTTTACAATTTAAACTAAGTTTTGTTTTTCAGGACATTCTGTATTTCAGGCTGTGAAGAGCCCACCTAAAGCCAGTTGACTTCCACAGACCAGACACTGTCTGGCTGTTGTAACTGTTGGGATTGGATTCATAATAAAGTAAAAACATATAAATCATAGCTCAGCAGTCACTCTTACCTTCAGAGGTATTCCTCATGCACTTGACATGCCATCAACTAAAAGTATATCAGTTTCACTGCTTTTGAAGTCATTTAGTGAAGGATCACATTGATATATATGTCCAATGCTTTATTTAATTCTGTAAGAGAAAATTGTTTATTTTAGGTGTTTCAAAGGAAATCCATAAAGATGTATAAATAACACCAAAAGTAATTACTTCAGATACCCACTTTGTCTGCATTCATGTAACTTTTCTCATTGCTTTCTTAGATTCTTACATTATTTCCACTTTAGTCCCAAACCTTCTGCACCCATTTAATGCCAGTCATATTTCCTCCCTCACATTCCAGAAGGAACGATGTTATCCTCTGCAGATGTCATGCTTCCTATGACTACGTACAAGCCAGAAGGATCTTCTAGCACCTCTACTCTGATCAGCTAATCCAGACGTGCCAAAAAGACCACCTTCTCTGAGAAACTTCCACAAACCTAAAAAATATTCTGAAAAATATCTGTTGTCTGCCATCCAGAAAATATATTTTATGCAAATGTATTATAAACAGAGAAGAAAGGAGAGTGCAAAACTTAGTGACATTCCCTTTGATCTTACTTTACTGAAAACTGGTCTAATTAGCATAACATGTTTAATAGTAAAGGCCAATAGAGAACTCAAACAAAAATTAATAGATGGATACATATTAGTCAAGTGCTAACTTCTAATTACATTTATCAGGGAGAGTAGATCTGAGGTGTTGACCACAAGAAGGCCTGAGCCTAATGGTTTTTCTTTACTCTGTTTTTCACATGAAGAGCAGCAACATCTTTTAGCCCCACTAGAAGAGATGTTAGCTTTCACCTCCTTCAAGGACCTTGTTTTTCCTCCATTGAGTTTCTCTTCAGTCAGAAAGGAATCTCTAGAAGTCTCATATGCAACAGGATTTTTCCTGCCTCTTCACTGATTTCCTTCAGGTTGTGTCAGCTCTGCAATGCTAAATGGTGCGCTACAGAATGGCCTGCTTAGCTGTGTGTCTTGCCACCAGTTTTCTGTTCGCGGCTGCAGAGGAAATTGTGTGATCCCAATTTGAGCTACCAACCCCTGCAGCAAAAAAAATAATAGCATATTGCTGGTGTTTCTGATTGTCTCTAATCCTCAGCTCTCCTAAAGTAGTGGCCCTGAGGGCCACTCTAACAGAAAATACCCACTTCTTGCCTGGTACTGCCTGAACACCCTGTGAATGTACTAAAGCAAAGGGACGTATATCTATTTGTTAACATTAAAGCCAATTGGACAACTGAGCACATGTATATCTCAGGCCAAAAACATAAATACAGTTTTGGGTGGGTTTTTTAAGCTAATAAACACTAGGTGATAACCCATGGAATGCCTGTCTGCCAGCTGATTTGCCCTGATGCCCCTGATGATGGATTACAGCAAACTGGATTCAAAGAGAACCAATAAACTGGCAGACAGGTTAGGTTTCAGATGAGGTGAATTGATGGCTGATTACTTAAATCTCACTTCATGTGGCAGAAGCCAAGCTATAACATTATTGTTGTATATTAACATGGTAGAAAAAAGAATGGCAGCTATAGTGGAGCAAAAATTTAAATACTGACTTTCAGGTGCATGGAATACACCTAGAACACAATAGGAGTTGTCTTTAGTGCACAAAGTTGGCATGTATTCTGCAATCAAGAAAAAAGGAGAGGGAAAAATTAAGGAATTCTAATTTATCTCTTTTACCATCATAGCCAATAAAGGAGTTTAAAAAAGAACATTTCAGACAAAATATGAATAATTCAGAATAGGCTGTAATCAGAATATATATTTTTTCGATGCAGATTTTCAGAACTAAACCTGCCAGAAGGAACATACAGTCACCTGAGAATGAAGTAATATAATTTATGCCAAACAGTTGATTTACCACAAATAGTGATCCACCTTCTTTAGCAAGCAGACATAAAATCATTGGTCTTCAAAATTATGTTGAGAAATTAATGATCTAATACAAGCTATCAGGAGTGGCATGCATAGAGTTCGACTATCTATTTTTCTGGGGGAAAAAAGTGTTAATGTCAGTTCTGTGTTAGTAAAGAATAAACGCTCTGGAGAATGACAGAATTACTCTTCCATTTCTGTCATTACAGAAAAACTTGCATTCCTTTTGAGTGCACAGAAATCTTCCTGAATATGACTCTATGTCATGCTTTTTTCAAATTTGCAAACACCTTTTTTAAACAAATTAATAAAGAAAATATAAAACCCTCTGAAATGGTTCCAGATTCTAGTGAGAATCAGTAGCTTTCCGAAAGTACCTAAATGAAAAAGATAAATTTTTAAAAATTGCTGCTGCTGTAACATAAATGAAGGAAAAGTACTTCTTCAGAGAATACGGTGGAGTATAGGAATTACTAAATCCTTTTCCTTTCGGCTAGTTAACTACAAATATTATTCTTAGGAATGTAGGTTTGCGAGGTTTTTTTAATATCTTGCTATATAGTTTATAGAAAGAGGCATCAAACATTAATTATCCATTGAGCTAAAAATTCTTTTATTAGCTTAGAATAATTTTGCCTTCTGGGTGTGGTAACATTTGCAGTTTCGAATATGTGTAATGGAAGTGGTAGCTTACGGAATGAAAGATCCTGTGTATACTTTGAATGTAAAACACCACCAGTAAGTATTGCTTAAATAAATGTAACTTGGACCACATTTTTGTAAATAAACAACTGTTGATACAATCTTTTTCTTTTCCTACAGAACAAACACACGTTCTTCAAACAGTGCTTGACACAAAGAAAAATAGCAAGGGTGTAATGCTTCAGGTTAATAAAAGTAAAAGATAGCAGCTGTGGCTGCAGCCTTGCATGGAGGCAAGATGCTGCTCTCTGCTGTAAGAACTGTGTGGAAGCCTTAACATAAAAATAACCATATTGTCTGTGGAAAAGAGAAGCTGTGCTGAGTTTTCTTCATCTCCCCCAGACTGCTGTGTAAGCCTGTTGTTAAGGCAGAAACGTACATGGAGGCACAGCAGCTAGTAGAACTGGTTTAATAAACTGAAGTGCCGTACTGTTTTTCTAGACACAAGGAGGCTACCTACCTGAGCTTGCGTAGTGTAACTTAACTACCACAAAGCTAAGAAAGAGATCTATTTTAAGCTGAAAGTCACACCTTTTGCATCAGCACAAATACAATTATAACAAAACTAACCCCATAAAACCACAGAGTGAATCATAACACAAATGCAAGATTTTTTTGAAAGAGCATACTATAATGTTAGCTGACACACTTGGAAAACAGAAGTCAGCTCCAACGTCTCTCACCTTTATCCCAGGTATCGCAGGTATAGGCGTTTTGTATTTAGACTACCTAGCCCGAGTATTAGCAAAGTCTAAGCTTGGGTTTTCAGTGTGCAGTGATCTTCTTCATAGTAAATAAGGCTGCTGTGATGGTTTTTTAAGTACCTTCAGCAGGGTATGGGCTGTGGCTCCTTAATGCTACCAGTGATGCACCAGCTTCCAGATGTGCTATGGAACAGTTTCCTTGGAGTAAGTGAATATCCTCAAACTGCTGCTAGTTACTGTCCTGACTGGTGGCACATTACCCCATACAAATCAACTACTCAGTTCTGCCATTAAACAATGCAGAGAGAAACTTCAAATTGCTGTTCAGAGGCAGCTCTTTGCCTGAAAAGGTGGCAGATGTGTGCATTTTCAGAATTTTTTTGGTAATACATTGATATCAAATGATACCCTGCCTTGTAGAGTGAATAAAAATATGCTTATGCTTGAAATCAGGATATATTTTTCCAGCATATTTTTCAAACTGTTTTGAAAGATATGTTTGCATCTCTGTAGCATTCTTCCCACTTTCATCTGTAGCATTCTTCCCACTTTCATCTGGTGATGTAGTGATATCATGAGGTCTACTCTTATGTGCAAACTGTCCTGGAAGAGAGCCATCGGGAGAAAGAGAAAAAAATGAGTGTATACAAGAATACAGAAAGCTGAGCCTAGATGCAGTTCTTTTGTGGGAGTTTCCAGTGTAAATGTCATTTGGTTGACAGCCCATACTCATTGGTATGCTCAGCTGTTTTGCAGTGCTACGAGTAAGCGAAACAGCTGTAAACCTAGATTAACTCTCAAATTAAGCTGAATTTATGACATCTTTACAATACCAGTGCAGAACAAAGCAGCTGGAGACAGGAGTAATTCTGATCCTAACGATCCCTTTTTAGGCTTTATTTGGCATTCTTTAGTCAGGCAAAAGTTTGCCAGTTTGTCTAAGATTAAATTTAGAGGCCTCTGAGCGGCCTCTGAAGATTAAACAAAATTATACCATAGAACACATGTTCATAAATGCATAGACTTTAAATGTTTCTTTGTAACATTATATTTTGAGCTGATTAATCCAATTTGGATGCCTTGTGAACTCAGAACTCTCACTGATTTCAATAATTACCAGGACTGCACTTTAATTAGTTTTGCCTATTACTTTTTTTTTTTTTTTACAAAGAAGTAAACTGATTTTTATTTCCAAAATAAATTTAGCAGTTGCCTTCTGCCACAGTTCTTACACTTGTGAATTGTATGTGTGGATGGCAAATCTTCATTTACCCTTAGCTACAAGGGTCCTGAAATATGGTTCTGAAAGACGTGTGTTTGTATGAAGAAGCTGGTCATCAGTGTCTTGATGTACAGTTCACAGCCTTACTGCTTTTCTTTGTGATTCCCGGCAGAAAGGACAATTTGAAGTAGTTATAATTTTTTTTTTTTTTTTTTCAGTTGCCTCTAGTAGACCCAAACAGCAGAATCTGGTTGTTCATTCAGAATAAGACTCTCCTGTTTGATTTCATAGGCTAGATCGGTACCTATGAGTATAATGTTGGGTCTACTCTTGGGTCTAAGAGGAAGAAGTATGCTGCACCTCAGGTACCTATGGCTAAGTTATCTTCTCCCTAAATACAGGGTGATCTCATCAATCTCCACTATTGGGGTCGAAACCTTCCATGCACCATCCTCTGGGATGTGTTGAGGAGTTGGCTGGGAGAGTGCTTGTTGGCTCAGGCCAGAGCTGTGCCTGCTGGTCTCATGCTATAAACAGTAGTTACCACTATTGCATGCCAGACTTGGTGCCTGCCCCTTCTCTGCTTTAGCGCACTGTATCTGTAGCCATGGAGTAACGCAGTAATGATTGCAGAATAATTGTAAGTGGGGCTAAAAGTTAGAGTCCTAACAAGAAGTTCCATGTCAAAATTAGAAAAGCTTAATGGCCAGACTCGACAAGAAGGTTGGTTCATGTCAGGATTGTTTCTGGGTTTTATTTTGTGCTCCAACTAGCCAAGACCAGGGTCCAGAACATGGATCTCTTTTGTGCTTGGAGGCTGTCCTTACACTGCCCTACAAGATCAGCTACTTCTACTTTTTCTTTCTAGTCTTAAATCATGTTCTGTTTGCTACAGCAACAGTATTTCAACAAGCAGAATAGGAATTAGATGTCTCTGCATGTCCAGAGCCTGGTGGCTGGGGCATGCCTTTGGAGGTGGGGAATGCCGTCTTCAGCCACAAAATTTAAGGAGGAAACAGACTGAGGATCCTTCTCCCAGGACAAATTACTCATCAGAAAGGTATCATACAGAAGAGAAAGTAGAAAGTACCAGTTGGTATTCGGGGATACAGAGTCTGGTTATGATGGTTTAACTGCAAAAACCAGGACAATGGTCAACAGGCACTGCTCCATGCTTCAGCCATTGTAAAAAAATATTCTTGTTTGTTCATTTTTTTGCCATGGTTTTGTTTAGACAGTATCAGTTGGTGGAACCAAACTGTTCTCAGTTTTTAAGTTATGCTGTCTGACACTCAAAGAGTTGCTTGATGTCAGGGGGCAAGCACGGGATAAGAAATTTATTAAATCTACCGTGAAAGAGTTTCATTTTCTTTACCTTAGTCCAATGGGAAACAATAGTGCAATAGCACAGCACTTACACCTGCAAATAAATGGTTGCTGGTCTGAGCATAAATTCATGGGAGAATGTGTTCTATATATTTGTATAGCTGTACATTCAGAAGATCTGAAATCTAGCAACAGTGTCTGGATCCAGAGCTTTGATTCAGATTGTGTTCCTCTGGGCATGCTGTTCCATATGTATATAAAACTGAACTTAGCAACTAAATGGGAAATAATGCCTCCTAGACCCATTAATACGTACTTGTAACAAAGTACAAGACTGGGTTTGGAAGTTCTGTCTTTGAGAAGATTTGATTCTAGATTTCTAGTTCCAGCATTTCTCTGATAGCTTGAAGTCTGCAACGTATGAGTGTGCTGTATGATACGTAGAAGAAAGTCTGATTGAATCTATCAGGGGTATGAATTGCTATATGCATAACTAGATGATTAATGCAGTTTTATACATCATTACCTATATTCTGTCAAGTACATGCATTAATATCAGAAATACTGGTTTATCCAGTATCAGCCCTGATTTGTCTGTTATCTACTACATCCATCCACAGGAACGGAAAAGCCTCTACTTAGGATGCCTCCTGAAAGCCATTCCTCCAAGCAGATAGAACATATAGATCTTTTTCCAAATCTAAATGAAATTTTAATACTTTAATACCTTTTTCAACACATGAAGAGTGTCATGTGATCCCAAATATTCCTCCAATCTTTAAACCTTAGTAAGCATCTGAAAATTATTAGTTAAGTTCTTGCCCTATACCTATGCAAAAGACAATGAGGATACTGAGGATACTTTGTTGATGGCTAACTTTTCCAGTCCCTAGTTAACTCTTTCTCCCATTAGGAAATATATTAATGGATTTTATTGATTAGCTTCTAATTACTTGCAGTAGTTTTTTCATATACTTGAATTTTCCTCTTTGATGCAAACAATGAAAGCTACAAATATAACTTAAGACAAAATGCCTGTGACATTTGGTGTCTGAGAGACTTGGATTTTTTTTCAGGTGATACAGTTCTATAAAGCAACGTGCTCAGAAGTTAGTGTGATATAAGTTTAATACACATTTGCATCTTACATTTCTTGTTAATGAAGTTCATGCTTGAAATACGTCTTTCTTGTAACTCAAAAAGGCTACAGTTTGCAAAAGAATCAGAATCTTTTTTAAATTCTGTAGGATTAGTTACAACCTCGGTATCTATGATCTTTTTAAACCAGTATCTTCACAATGTAACATGTTAAATAAATACAGCTTGTCTTTTACAAGATGTCTTCTCCCATTGACTGCCAAACGAAGCACAACAAAAATGTTAAAAAAAGAATCCTCAATCTCTGCATGAGTACTTGTCCACTTACTCCAGAGATCAGTAAAATATTTGGCAAGGAAAACATGGACTGAGCACTAGCACTCATTCACATGTCAAAGCCAAAATATAGAACATAGTTCATAGTGGAGTGCAAGGACAAGACTGCTGGAAAGGCATTTTTGCAACTGTGTGCTGCAAAACTGTACCACTCTCCACCTTCTCTGTTGCTTTCATGTGCAGTTCAACTACATTTCAGTAAAACGGTGTGCCCAAGTGCAATTCAGGAATGTGTACGTCTTGTGTGACCAGATGCAGAGAACTCCAGCCCCTGTGTCAGTGTGTGGACATACTACACATCTGGAAGAGCAGTCGCAGCTATTAAGAAAAAGCACATGTTTTTCCTCCCAGGTTATCTAAAAGCTTGATTTGTAGTGTGAAAGTGTGTTTTAAACATGATTTTGACCACATTAAATTTTGCAAACTAAAGACAATGTAAATTTAATGGTGGCATTTAAGCTCTCAGGTCTTAACTGAATGACATACATTAGCAGTCAAAAATAGCTGATCAGTTCAAAATCAAGTTATGTAAAGCTCTGTAAATTTATGTGACTGCCTGACACACACTCAGAAAAGCAGTGTGGGGAGTCAAACAATCTAACAGTCCTCTATTACCTGCCTAAAAAGGTGGCAGGAGTGCGTACTGCACTGTCAAAATATATGTAGAGACAGTCTGAGTTGCATTGAGTTGATCATGGGCAGGAGCAGAAAAGGGGAAAGGAGAAGGACAAAAGGAGAAGTTCCTCCACCCTCAAGGAACCAATAACACCTTACCCCGCCTCATGTACCCCTAACTGCAGGTTTAGCTGAAAAAAAGCTGGAGTATTAACAGGGACAACACGCCATAGGCAGGAGCCTGTAAATCTTTGCCGTCTCCAAGGCATGAGTTCCATGGGCTTAGCATTCATTGCACTTGACTGGTTGTCAGGGCTGCCCTGAGGTGTGCAAGGCACTGCCTGAGCAGGCATGGGAGCATATGCAGACTTTAGGGAAATGGCATTTCAAAAAGAGACCTTAGGCATTCACAAACATAAAATCTACTTCTTTTCTAAAATTGAGGGGGATTAATTCTGATCTAAGTTTATATAAAAAAAAAAAACAAAACAAAACAAAAAAAGAATGGTTCTTTATTCCTTCTGAAATAAGGTCTAAGGTGCTCCAATCCTTTTGTAAAATATAGTCCTTTTTTTTCACTGGATGTATATACATTAATGGCTCTAGCACTTACCAGACCTTTACAAACAAGTATCTAGGCATCACGAAACTACAGTAAAGTTGATACAGCAATCATGGTCCTTACTTTGTGGACAATGTAACCTTCTCTAAGATGCTAAGACCAAACTGTTGCCCTAAATCTCAACACTTGCAGACATACTTGATAACAAACAGGTGATAGAAGAGTTATCAGACTGAAAACACCAGAGTACTATTTAAGGTCTGTGAAGATAGATGCCCAAGTCCAAAAACACTGTTTAAGTTCATGTTTTCCAGCCACTTAGACCATGCATAGTAATATTTATTTATGTGAATGTGTTTACAGACACTTTAAATTTGTTAATTTTTTTAGAAATTTTTTCCATGAGACAAAGTTACCTTTTTCAGTAGATTTACCTTTTGCTTCTTCTAGAAGAGGATTTACTTCTGGGCTAACAAAGTTCCATTTAATAATGGATGAATTTTCCTCTTATGAAGCTAGATAGTTTTTCCATCACTCGTACTTCAGTATTTTTGAAACCAGGTGTTAATTTTCAGGGGGATAGGAGGTTTCCAAGCAGCTGCCAGGACTAATATAGCAGCCAGCAGTAAACGCTGAATAAGCTTAGGTACAAAATCTATACCATCTGGTTTCTGGAGTCCCCAGCCAAAAAATGTGAGGCCAGTTCCTTTCATGTCCAGAAATCTTCTAGTTCATTGGGAATTGTGAAATGGATCTTACCTTTGCATTACCTTTTAATTCACAACTCAGAGGAAGATTCAAATAATGGTCTTAAGAAAACATTGCATAACTGTAAAATGGGAAACTAAGTCTCGTGCTCAGGCTTCATAATAAGAAAGAAGAACACTATTTGACAAGCTGAGATCAAACTCCTTGCTCAGGCTCCCAGTAGTTCAGTTTTCCAAGGTGCTGTTTCTTAAAATCAATGATAGCTACCAGTGCTCAACATAGAAACAAAGTCCCTCAGAGAAATGGTCTCCTAGACCAGTAAGTCCATAAGGAGACACAAAATGAAGCCCTTCAGTTTTGATTTAAGACCAGGGAAGTAAGGAATGAGGTCTGTCTTGGCTGCCAATGAGGAAATACTTCTGGTTCCTTAGGTATCTGAAGAGATCAACTGTGTTCTCCATAAGAAAATGCTATACTGAAAATTTTGATAAAAGAGTAACCTAAGAGCGACTTTGTTCACAGACATGAATTAGAAGGCATAGATATAGCTTGTGCCACTCTGGAGATACCCGAGGAAATCCAACCAACAGAACTGCCAATGAAGAAATGTGGAAAAGGAGTGTTTCCTGCAATTTTTAAAGTCCAAATCATTTCACTCTCTCTCAGGCATTTACAGCTATACATACTCCACAAGGTCACTTTCTATCAAAGCGCTGAAGGTACCAAGCTATAGTCCCATCCAAAGAGTCATTAATATCTCTTAGCTTTTTATGTCTGGGTTATATATAAGAAATGAGACATCAGAAGAAACCATGCAAGCCTGTTTTTCTTTTACTATCATCACTGTTTTCAACACACTGATTTAATCACTACTTTAACTGGATGAATAAACCCTCTTGAGAAGGGACTGTCATGTTTCTGTATTTGGCTAGAACAGAGTATAATGATTCCCTGGTCCACAGGCACTATCACAATGCAGATAAAACAACAATGATAGTGATGTTGCATTCCTGGTAACCATGTGTTTGTCTGCACTGCTGTATAGAAAGATTGCCCTGAGCTCCATACAGCAAGTTAGAATAGCTCTATCATTTGATCTAGTCGCAGGTTTAACTGGAGACACTTTTAAAAATGGGCAAATGAATGCAGATCAGACTGAGTCAGAAAAAACATAATTTTAAAAGCCTGATGTTTTCTTTCATCACCAATCTCCAGAAGACTTAATGTTATGAGGATTCATTCCGACTCCTTTGTGGCTAGTAGTCAAAATATTTTCTTGTATCTGTGTCTAGTAATAGATGATCCTTCTGATCATATACACTGCAGTAGTGTTTGATCATAGATTCCAGCCAGAGGGCATTCTGAATTAAAAATTTTACATAACCAGACTATTTTATAATGCACTGTGAATAATTATTACAGTAAAGGCAGTGATTTTGCTGTGTTCATGCCCTGGAACAATAGTGCTAGTATAAATCCCAAGATAGCACTCAATGTACTTTAAGAGAGAATTTTAGTCACCTTAAAAAAATTTAAAAGGCTGTGTTCCAAAGTTCCACTTATCGCTGAATGTGTGATAAATTCTTGATGCACAGATAGAGAAGTCTTCTGTATTGCATCCATGAAGCATCTGTAAGTGATAACTTAGGCAACTGTAGTGTGCTGATATTTTTCAAAATGGCAACAAAACACACATCAAAATACTGACCAGTCACTGGCTAACTGACCATTATATTCTACACTCTTGGAGCTGTAGGCACCACACATAAAAAGTAGGACTAGTCCACAGACTGCAGAACCACTTAAAGAGCAGACATGACACAAGGTTCAACCAGATCCAACAGGCTTTCCTGTAGCTAATTTTAATCTAATTCATTATTTAATGTATTTATTAGGATGTCTATTTGACTATTTCTGATATTGTGAAAGCTTCAGGGACTAAATAATACCAAAAAACATGGGTCTTTATTTCACTTTTATTTCACATCTGGTCTAGTTCCCAAAACTTGTAAATCACTTTTAATACCAGAGAGAAAATATTTTAAGGAAAGCAAGTACATGCACAGCCTCCATCCAAGAAGAAGAAGCAGGAGAAATTTTATCACTCACTCTTCTTCAGTGTTAACAGCCAGAGGGAATACACTCTGGAAATCAATTTTCTTTTACAGGAACTTGATGTGGGTAGTTGCTTGATGTGTTCAGCTTCTGTATGGCCCAGATTCAACAAGACACTTAAAAGCGTGGCTGACTTTATTCATGTGGGTATTTAGGTATGTGCTTAAGTACCTTGCTGAACTGGAGCTTATGTGAGGTCATAAGTATTTACTAGGTCAGGCATCCAGGCTAAAAATGTCTCTGTTTTTCCTGGTTACACCACAGATAACTACAGTCACACAATACATTTGGAAGCACCTGCAATGAATTTATCAGATGATGTTAGCCAAGGCAATGGAGAATACATTCTTGTTCAGTTGGAGAAACATATTAATTTGCCTCCTCAGTACAGGCCCTGCAGACTGCTAAGAGGACCTATGTGGGCCAAACTTCAAACATACAGTATAATAGAATAACATTTTATTTAAATATTTGTGCTGCAGCAATATACAGCAGTTGAAGCCAGTGTTATGCTCAGTGTACTAGGTGCCATAGAGAAGCATGAGGTCCCTGCTCCAAGTAATTTACATCCTTAAGAAGCATTGCATGTCAGGACTAAGTAACTGAAGAACTGTATGTTTGCCACAATGAAACACTTACTGAGACAAATCAAAAAGCACACAACTTAAGAAGGAAAAATTAAATGCATGACTGCTTTTTTCCTCTTTAAATTCTGGTTATTAGCCCAAACATTACCCTATCTAACCTGCAAGAGAATAAGTTTTTAAGGAAACAGTGATTCCAAGCATTGAGGGAGTATTACTGGGCAATATTTTTTATTTTCTTGGAAGAGAAGATGTGATTAAGATTGTGCTCTAGTCTGCCCATCAACCGTCTGTCACTGACTTCTAACTTCGTAGCACATTTTAGAGACAAAGATGTGTCTCTAAAAGTCCCCGTGTGTTGTTTGAGATCCTGTGGCAGAAAAGATAACCGTTGCTGCTGCTAGCTGTTGCAGGCCCCATTAACAAGGCATAGAGTCTGGCTGGGAAAACTGGTGCCTTGCTCAAGCTTTGACTGCGTTTGAAACTCATACTCGCTGCAAGCGAACCAGGTTCTTTTCCCTTCTCTACCACTGAGTACATTTTCTCTGCATAAACTGCAGTATCCTACTCTGCACTTTACTATCCTGGCAAAAAACCCCTTGAATTAGTGCTGTCTCTAAGTAAAAGACAGCTCAACCAAGAAGATGTACCCATCTAATCTATCTATGCATATAGACAAGCCAGTCAGTGCATGCATGGCTATAATCAAGCCTGAGCATATGGGAAAGAAAGACTAGGAGGTATGAGAAGGAACTGCAGTTCCCAAAGAGAGTAGGACAGAACCTGGGACACAATTCCTTGTTTAACCAAGTTTCACCAATTCCGTTGCTCACTTATTGCATAATTATCTTCCTTGACTTGCTTTCATTCAGCTGTAGTCCACAGAAGTGTTTCTCAGTGTCTTGATTTTGCCTCAACATCAAGACTTCAATAATGTGTTTTTTTCCAGAGAAAACTATTTTGGGACGGATTGCTTCTAAGTAATTCAGCAAGGGTGAACATTGGTCTTGTGAGTTGTTGTAGTATCTTTTTCTTTTTCTGGAACCAACCCCCAACAATCATAAAAAGCTCATGTTAACTTTTGTGAACTGAAATGTCATTCTTGTGATATTCATTCAGACTTTCTGTAAAATTTGACTGTTAGTATCAGTTTATATAACAAGATTTATTGATGTTTTGGTGGTATAAAAATCCTTTGCTGTTTGCAAAAAGCCATGGATATATTGTCATGGCTTTTAACAGTGGTTATGTACTGTTAACATCACCAAAAATAATTAGTGGAAACCATTTGTGCTATGTTTCTTTTTAGTGTAAATTGGATACAATGCTTAAAAAGGGGAAATTGTCATCAGGTTAGCAAAAGTCCTGTCTTAGGTCTCACCCATCTGCACTGTGTTTTATTCCACTCATGGAATCTGTACGTACTTTGAACTCTAAGACTAAACTGTGAACATCTATTGAGGAGGGGGAACATATAGCAATTAAATTATAGAACAGAAGAAGAACGAAGCTGGAAATTAGGCCAGAAGATTGAAATCAGGACAAATTTAAATAATTCTTTGCTATTTTATTCATCTTGGTTGTCTGATAAACTATCAAGCAGGACAAAGTTCAGGAGACTTGGTATAGTGCATGTTAAGTCTTTGTTGTTATAAGGGGAACTCCCTTACTCCAACTTGCTCTTTCGTCTCCCACACTTGTTGTTTTAATACAGAGGAAAGTTCAACTCCCCCTGCTTAACTCCAGTACCTCTTAATGAGGGAACTGTAACACTATCCAGTCATCTCTCCACACAGCAATCAGAATTTCATTGCTTTGCACAGCTTGACTTATGTCAAAAAAGAAGGTTAAAATTCACCCAAGTTCTAGAAACCCCCTGTTGAGTTAAACAGATCACATCTTAGCTACAGGAGGATTTTTGGTTGGTTGGTTGGTTTGGTTTTTAAACAGTCAAAGGTCAAGAAGTACTATTTGCAAAATCTCTCACATACCTGTTTCTTAGGATGCATATCATATAGTTAAAGAGACACAAGCAATAGAGCTTCATGTGCCAATAAAAAGAAACACCATTTACAAAAAATACAGTCTGATCATACAAAATGGATCCTTTAGCTTATTGTGGTTAAGAAAATCTCTTACAGCATCCTAATAGATTATCTTTGACAGTGTGGGCTTTGCATTTACAAATGAGCAAAAATCAGAACAGAAGACTCAAGGGCAGTAAATTTGAGTTACGGGAGGTAATGTTATTTATGAGCGGCAGCACTTGACCCACCATTTCTGAAGCCTTCAGGACAAGCCTCCTTGAAGGCTCACATGCAGATTATATGGTTATTGCAATTGCTGCAAGAGAAACAACACAAGCAAACATTTGCAGGCACTTGGCTTATGCTTCCTGTAGCTCAAGTTGTACCTTTCAAGAGTTTTTAGGCATGCTCTTTTTTTTCTAGTATGTTGCTTCTATTAAACTGAAAACCAGACACAAGAGAATGCTCTATTAAACTGTGAAATTATTGTATTGCATTACAGGAAGCCTTCAAGTTTATAGAAATAGGAATATCTTTGTGGTTTAGGAGTAAAAGATTCTTACTACTCCTGTTTACAAGACAGTTCAAAGGATATCATAAACAATTACTTCTGAAGTGATAATGCTATGGATATTTTTCTGTGTAAGTAGAGTCAGTGCAAGGAGATAACTTTTAATAGTGGTGGCTTTACATCCATGAAAGATTAATTACCCAGAGAAAACATTAATTGCTTATAAGCAACAGCCTTAGAACAAAAAAAAAAAAAAGGATTTTTAAATCGTGTGTCTAATTTAAAGATAATTTAAAGGTACAGAGCCTGACTGAGTAGGCCAGTTGTCTTTATTCTCGAGAAGAGACCACCAAAGGAATATACAAAGAGTTTACAGAAACATAAGGGGCATGGAGGTGAATAGGGATCAGCTGCTCCCTATTTTCTCCAGTGCGAAACCAGGAAGGCATCAAGTGAAGACTCTAAATTCTGATCAAACAAATGTTAGATCATGGTTCTTCAAGCAATATGGGCAGTAGCAGATGTTGTACACAGATGGGTTTGAGGGGACACTAGACCAGTTAATGGAATAAAAATCCATTACAGGTTACTAAATACATAGAAACTGCATCTGATTCAGGAAACTCTCAGCTAGTGATAATATAAAACTGAGAGTCCTAATGGAATACTCATATTTGCTTGCTCTGTTGTAGTTTTTTCTCTAGGCATCTGCTTATGATCATTGTTCTCACTGGATTTCCTCTTACAAACAAACTTCAGCTCATGTCTAATACCAGCTATCCAGCCAGAGTAAAGGATGATGAAATTTAAAAATTGGCAAAAAATTACAGAGACATCAAAGAGGAAGAGAGTCAAAGGGTCAAAGGTAGAAAAAAATAGAGTGTGTGGGTGGGGCAGAGGCAACCCAAAATAACTCCAAGTGTGTGCCAACAGTATCACTAGTCCTTCAAGACATCCAGCTCAAGGTACTCAAGGAGATAATTGATATTGCTCAGTGCTGCTCTTCCCAAATGGAAGAGACAGAACAAGGGAACACAGATTCATCCTGCACACAGCAGATCCCATCAAGTTTCCTTCCCTTGAAGCTGTGAACAGTCAGCATAGACACAGACAGGAGGAGATTGACAGTAAGGTCTTGTGACTTTGTGGGTCCTCAGGTGAGGAGGGTGTAAATGAGAAGCTGAAGGGAGAAATGCAGCCATAGCCTACAGTAAGAATCTGAGCACCAATTGGGGCCAGTCCATGCTGGGGTACAGATTTTATGGATAGGCTGCCCATCATCCAATTAAGTTCTGGTTCTCTTGGCACATTTATTTCTCCTCATCTTGCACAAGGGACAACAGTTTATACCTTCTGTGAGGAGTGAAGATCGTGGTACACATTACCATGGCCAATGGTGTCTGTGTGCAAGGAAGGAAGAGGTTGTACTTGTAGCACAGTGCACACTGCTGATGTGCAGCAAGGACAAGACCTACCTTTCCAAAAGGCTGAGACTTAAACAGTGCAGATACAGGCCAATCCGCCTCATTTGGTCAGGAGGTACTCTTTGGTGTGAATATCACCGGCAATATCAATGTAGCATATAAATAAAAAGAAAAATGTATCAATGCACTTCTAGCACCTCAGAGTTCGCAACTCAGGATTTAGACAAGGCAGACAGAATAGTTGCACAGCAGATAATCAAGGTGAGTCCAGAGAGTGCTCTCCAAATAGACAACACTTTTATCCTTTACCTGAAATGCAAGTTCCTCCATATCATCACCATAGTTAAATTTGTTAAAGAAAAAACAAACAAAAACCATAAACACAGCATTTCTGCAATCTGTCTGAGAAAACTTGGACTTTTAGGTGTTTTTAGGGCGTGAGAATTATGAATCACTCTCAGAGGAATGCAGCTGCATGTAGAAAGTATCAATGACTTGTTACATACAAATATCGAAAGCTTGTTTAGAGTTGTCAGTCTTTGGATATGGTCTCTGTTATACAGATTTATGTCTCACAAAGCCACATGGTCTTAGGCCAGGCCCAGTTGTGCTTTCAAAGACAGTGTGATGTAAGATAAGAAACTTTAGCATATACATGCTGTGCTGATTTTTTCAAGTGCAGTGCAAACATTGGCAAACCTGTTTACAGAGCGTGAGAGCCATGTTGCACAACAGCTTATATCCATCTATCTCCAAGGGCAAGGCTACACTGCTTGTCAGGGGCCTGCGTACAGCCTCTTTCCCCCCATGTCTCTTTGCCAGGGCCTGGCTGCCTGGTCCCAAGCTTTTTAGACAACTGTATGGCCTTGAGCCAGAGAGCTGTGGGGAAGGAGCTGAGGGAAGCAGGTTTCTACCCTTCTTTTCTTGGGAGCTGCTTTTAAGCTCAGACCTTCACCCTTGATTTCTCCCCAAGGGATATTTGCAGCTGTGCCTGAGCCTGACCATTGCCAGCTGGCTTGACTTACCAGCTTGACCTTGAACCTGCCTTCTCTATATGGATGTTTCAGGTGATCTGGACCCTTGGGTGACCCTGGTTGCTGTTTCTGGACCTCACTGCTTCTGGCACAGTCTTGAGAACCTTCCTGTGGCTGACCATGGAACCAGCTTTGTATTTCCCATGGACAGGCAACCAGTTTGCAAGGTTGGCCCCAAGTGATCTTGGTGACCATCCCAACAGGTGGCATCCCACAGCCTTGATCTTACCATCTGGTTTGCCCAGATAGGCTATCCATGTGCTGCCTGGGAGGCAGATGTGTCAGGGAGCAAGCCATGAGCATGGTTTTGTGTCAAAGGTTGTATAGACATAGGAAAAATGATTAATAAAGCTAAGTGAAGAGAGAGCTGAGTCTATTCAAATATCAAATACCATAATTCATCCTGATTCGCCTGGGATGATTCAACAGCTGTAACCATTTAGGCTACAATTCAGAAAGGCAAATACTTTAATCTAATGCTATCAGGGGATTGCCAAGGAAAGGGAGGAACTGAAAAGAAAATATATAAAAATTTCAAACTCCATCCTGGAAACAGAATTCCAAAACTTCATTAAAACGTTTATGTTGAATGTATCAAAATATAACTCAATTGTACCAAAAAAATTTGCTTCCAATTTGTTGAGAAGGATCAAGAACACCCATGATCCATGCAATGCAGACAAAACAGGTCCAAGAAAAGTGATGAAGGAGGCCATTATCCAGCAGTGCCTTATCATGAAGACATCTAAAATTTAATAGGCACTTCTATTATGCCTTTTCATGGTCTCAGAGCTCCCTAAGGGACTGCACATCCCCAGTAGGCCCTCAGCTGTGAGGCACGTTCTCACTTGTGCTCTACCATGATCCAGAGATAAGGATGTCCTTATCACAGCTGCACTCCATTACAGCCTGCTTCCAACACACGTAGAGCGCTGAGATCAGCATATAGCCTCATCTCTGCCAATGGACCAATTTCCAGGAACTCTTTTCTGCCAGTGCTGTTCCTCACACCCCGTGGTAGTTCAGTGTTATGCAGAATTGCCCCTCTAGTGAGAGGAAGGGCGCCTGACGTCTATTAAGCTGAACCTGGATGCATAGCATGCTGTGATTGTACTATTAGTTTCCTCCAGTGTGTGCAGGCTTTGAAATAACATTCAGTTTTCACCATCTAACTGTCAGTGAGTTAGCAGCTGAGTCATTGAAATGATGTTAGGGTTGACTTAAGCCTTCAATGTGTAGTATCCTTTTGAACTACTTACTAATCACTCTAAAAAAAAAAAAAAAAATTGGTCAGGTAGTGTCTTTCTCTTCCTTCAGTTCACAAGATTAATTACTTGTCTTCAATAAAGATCAAAAGGAGAGGCTTATGCAGCTCTGGGTTCCAGCTGGGATGGAGACTTTTGCCAGAGCAGCAGACATCAGTTAACTTCAGCATAGTGTTAAGAGACATCACTGGTAAGTGAGGATGCACTGATAAGATCAGTGTATGAGAAGAAGCAGTTAGGTCCTCTTTCACCCAATTTGTTATTATAAGTTGTTTACTACTGTTAAAATAAACAGGTCTTAAGATAAGCTTTCTTCTAAACCCCTTTCTGTCAAAGGCAAAGTGAGTAGTCCTGCGATGCAACTGTTTTTAAAGGCAATTTGATATAAGGTACATTTCCAGCAAGATACTGGTTTTTAGTGGCAGAGGAAAAGTTAACCACATGTCTTGCACACAGTAAAAAAGAGTAGTAGAACTCAACCTCCTAGGTGTTAATTCTTGGCATTAATTGCTCTGTGCAAATGTGATGGTCATTCTCACACTATTTCCTGGCTACCCTGCACAATAATTCCAATTAATTTTTTTTAATCAAGTAATTTCCAATAGGTAGTGCAATAGCATAGCAATGTATCAACATCAGTGTATATGCTTAAGATCTGTGTTTTGTGTTATATGAATGGTATAGCTATGTAGCTGCAGGCTCTGGAGATCTTCCCACCAGGAGCAATTTCCCAAGTCTGCAGCTTCAGTAACTGAGCAGATGCATAGTGCAATGTTAAAGTAGTACATATTAAAGGGAGCTGGGCACCTTAACATTGAAATTAGATAGAAAAAATGAATTGCTGGAGACTAGGTAAAACTGCTTAGATTATTTCTTTTATGTTTAAGAAGCTACAGGAAAATTCAGCAGAAATGGCTTGTGGACTGTACTGGTATACCTGGGAGAAGACTCAGGTAAGAGTTCCACAATATTGACACATGTAGATTACATTTTATATCCTCTCATGAAAAAAATGGCTTCATTCATAAATTGTATTCTTAAAAACTGAGCATAATTTGGTATATGTAGGGAGAGAAAAGAAAGTGTGGCACCAATAGTATCTGATTTTTAAACAAACTCCAAACTTGTACTGTTTCAATACCAGTAGGGAGATTTAAATAAAGGTGCATCTTAATTTCTTGAGGTTATTACAGAGCTAATACTACCAAGACAGTGTCAAAATACAACTGATATAAACTATCAGATTATATTTTCAGAGTACATTCAAGAAAAGTCATTCAAGTAGTGCCAACCCAAGTTACTGATGTATGGCACCACACAAACTCGGAGAGACTGTTCCAGACCTAAGCTGGCTCAAACTGAGCTAAGTTTGATGTCTCTGCACAAGTTTCATAGTTCATACACAATCTGAAAATCCATTTTTAGATAATCAAAAGCTGACTGTATCTATCATATACTTGGTGGGGCAGGAAAGGAGAGGTGGGGAACAACAAGGTTCCAAATTCTGGCCAGTCTACCAACAAACTTCAGGGGATCAGAGGATAGCTGAGGCTGGAAATAACTTCTCACAATTGTCTGGTTCACCCTGCTGCTAAAAGCAGTGACAGCTAGAGCAGGTTGACCAGAACCTTCCCTAGTCAGATTTTGAAAAAAACGAGGATGGATATTTCCACAGCCTCTCTGAGAAACCTGTTCCAATGTCTGATCATCCCTATCAGAAAGAAGTTTTTCCCTATGTTTAAATGGAGTTTCCTGTACTTCAGTTTGCACCCATTGCCCCTTGCCCTTTCACTGCACACTAACAAGAAGCATCTGGTTCTCGTAACACAATATGTGGTTCACCTACTCTACCCTCCTTGTCAAAAACTTTTTTCCTAATGTCCTACCAAGCTACATTTTGTGTCCATTGACTTTTCTTGTATACTTTGCCACAAAAGATAAAAGTTTGGCTCTGACATCTTTGTAACTCGGTTTCTACTGCTATTAGATCACCTTTTAGGCTTCTCTTTGCCAGGAAGAAACAAGCCCAGATTCCTCAATCAGCCTCCCTTCAGAGGTGATGTGTTCTGAGCTCCCAACCAGCTTAGTAACCTATCCAGTGTCTCTCCAGTTTCTACCCCTTGAACTGAGGCAAAAACTAGATTCAGTATCCCAGGTGTGGCCTCCCAAGCACAAGTCAAGGGCAGTTATAACTTCCCTTGATCAACTAGCCGTGCTCCCCTTAATGTATTCCAATATGCAATCTGCCTTATTCACTCATTTGTTCTTCAGTCAAATCCTGTCCTTGCTCTAAAACATACATATCTAATCATTGTTGAAAATTAATCAGTATGTGTAGTGATATATTTAACTTATGCTGCTCTTGAAAGGTACACCCCAGAGCCAACTGTCTCATGTTCCTATGGCAAACCTGTTGACCATGATAAATTAACATCACAGAAAATAATAAAATGGTTCAATCAAACTGAGCGCTGCTGAGCTAATATGATCCTTGGCACACTTTCAGAGTTTTCATTGACTTACTCTGCTGGTTTATATGATGGGTCAGAGCAGACGTCTGCTGTAAGAATGGAGCCCATCTGAAAATAAAAGATCAATATTTCTTAGTCAAGGAGGTCAGGCAGTAGCACAAATTCCAGAATCAGTGTGTGGTATATGCAGAATCTGTTTATCTCCAGAAAAGTACTTCAAAGCCAGAGCATGACGTTTAGAAGTATTGACATGCACCTCCACCCATCTCTTCAAAAACTCTCACTCAAAACCCAAACCTTCCACCCTGGCCTGGATGAGAGATCTTGGCTGAAGGCCCAGCAGTCTTTGCAGTCTGCTTAAACCAGGCTTGGGTGGACCCTGAAATGAGATACAGTTGCTCTATTCATTGTAGAGACTCTGGTTTAAAGATAAGCAGTGAAAGACAAGGAAAATTGAGAGAATTGTATTCAAACTGACTGTTAGGAGCTTCAAGAAAGTGTAAAGTTTGGGGAATGGAAAAAATGAACATTACCTTTTTAGAAGAAGGAATAAACTGAGAAAATTGCTTTATATTTAAAGACTGAGCATCCTCTGCAAGGCATTTAATAGCTTCCACTCCCAGTAGCTTCAGTGGGAGAGGCTGTACTTGTTAGCTGCTCCCCCCTTCTTTAGCAAAACCGTAAGCAATCTGAAACACTTAGGTCATGCTAAATGATCATATGCCAGTTATTGTGATGATGGCTGGTCTTGCTTCCTGAGCAGAATTACACAATGAACAAGAATGGAAGTAAGTAGGTGTTTAAAAGTACTTGTAGTCTTAAGGACAAGGTTGTGCAAATCTCTGACTCCTTGAGCTATGTCATTGTTTTAGAAAACATTGGCATCTAATGACACCTGTCCCCTTGACTGCCAGCATGGCCATTGAGCCAGGAGCTTCAGAAGCATCTTAAATACTAAAGCATGACCCAAGGGACACAGAAAATGTGCTGCCAGTGAAGTGGCACAGCTAAGGCCCTGGAGCTTGTACCTATCAAGGGGTTACAGTCAGCAAGCAGCAAAAACAGGATTGCCCCGTGAAGGAGGACAAGTCCGCAACTAAGGGTGACCACAGCATAGGCTGTGCTGGCACCATCCCGCAGGGACTGAACACAGCAGGCAGAGCCAGGGGCTGTAGCAGGGACCATCAACAGCCCCCAACACAAGTGATGAACAAGGGCCAGGGTCCACCCAGAGGCTCCAGTAAGGAGCAAAAGGAGGTGGAGCTGGAGCCCAGGTTGAAGGTAAGCTGCGACATATAGCTGAGGGGTCCATCCAGGGTACAAGCTAACTACAGAGTAGGTCCAAGGTCTACTGGGAGGGGGCAGGGCTGGAGATAGGCACACATGCAACATAGCTCAGGACAGGACCAGGAGTCCATTTCTGACCTTATAGAGCCCCTGGGCAGAGGAAGTGTGGGTGAGTGTCCCAAGTGAGGCCAGTTGGGGCCATTAAGGCATTGGCAGTTACCTCACATGACCCTAATTCCAGTATGAGAAAGAGGTCATGTCAGAGAGCAAGAGCAAGCCAGAAGAACAGCAGCCCAAGCAGGAAGTGCAAGCCATCAGCCAGGCTCACCTTATTCATAAGGACTAAGCACATTAGCTGAATCTCATTTGCAAGAAATCATTAAATGTTGTACTGAGACCAGCTGATATTAGTAAGGCCTCACAATCCCTGTTGTCGACAGCTCATTCGCATAATTCATGGCTGCCTCCAATTATCTGTGGGAGATTTGAAAGCTGGACTCTCAGCCTGCGAAGGAGGTTCCACATGGGCAGGCGCTTAATGAACAGATTGGATTATAAACACTGGCTAATCTTTCCCACATGTACACCTGAAGAATATCACAAGTGACAGCTGTTTAAATTTCCAAGGAAATTAATGATTCCTAAAGAGGCAAGACTTATCAAGGCTTTGACTGGGCCTGATAACGGACAACCACCAAGGGGCAAATTGTTTATAATAGTCCATAAGTGCCTCATTCTATGGGTTCATCTTGGAAACTTTTATTGACATGTTCCTTTTTATTAATGTTTGTGCTGGCAAAGACTAGAACAGCTTTGTTCAATCTGCTGATGATATTAGGCTACTAAGGCCTCTAATGAGCATCTCGTATCTTCAGGTCACAGTCAGTTTAAAATGATTGGTACTGGGGCCAGGATACCATGTGCTCATCTGAACCCTACGAGGCGGCTACATTGTGCCTGCCCCATGCAGAGCTCACATCCTTGCAGGGCCCATCTGTGAGACTGCTAAAACATTAACTCATGTGCAGTGGGTCATTTGCTGCATTCACTGTCTTGAGGTTCGGGGGTGGGAGGGGGGTGGTGGGAAGAGGGCAATCCAGGTTTACCGTGAGACTGTAACTAACCTTTTCTAGTAGACCACATATGGAGAAAGCAAGCCCCTTCCTCTGTCCCCTTTTGCAGAAAGCCTCTACTTTGACATTAGGACACAAAACCTCCATCGGTCACCCTGGCATTCCTCTTTCCCCATGGAGGACATAGCAGGACACTTTCTTATTTCCATGAGCACTTTTCAGAGCTTGGTTCTGTTTCAAAGAAGGCATCCTGAAAAAAGAGCATCCACACTGACCTGTGTGAAAGTGGCCACATGGAATGATCTTTGTTAAACTCAGATGTCAAGAAAAGGAATTAGCTACAGCAAGTCATTCTCCTCAAGCTACAAGTAATGCAATTCCTGTGCAGAACTGAGTAGCTATGGGATTATTTTAAAGTTCAAACTTCTCTTCCTGGTCAATGAGTGTTTCACAAAGGAGCATGGAATTAATTTAAATTCAAGACTACAGACAAAACAAATGGCTCACAAATAGCTTATAAATGTTTTCTTGTGTAAGAATAACTCTGTGATACATCACTGGGTTCACTGCTGGAGTCTCCACAGCAAGGGACCTGTTCCTCCTGCCACACTGGTGTAAACCAGAATTGATTCAGTTGAAACAAATGGATGAAGGTAATGGTTAAAGTCAGGCTAAGGCAAATGGAACTGGGAGGAGTCTGACTTGTATTTTATCTAAACTCATGCTAATATTACTGTGTGACCCATTGCACTCAATTAAGCCATTTTTGGATGTATGTCGTATATTCTGCAAATCAGCTCTTTCCCAGTTTATATTCATATAATTACACTGACTCTGCCTGGTGAAGGTCTGGCCCAGTATTTGCGACTTTAATTTCTCTGCCATTCATCATCAAAATTAGCTGGGGGCTTCACTTAAAGAATATTGGAACCTCCAGTGACCGAATAAATCATTTCTGTATGGGTTATTTCTTGCGCTTTCTCTGACTAGCACAGAATTTTTCCCAGGAATAAATATGAAAGAGAAGTAAATCACTGGCCCTATGATTGGATTAATAAATAATGGATATTTTCAAATACAACTTTCAGGCAAAAGATGATCTATGTCCTCCCAATGAGCACGCACACATATCCTTTCCTCAGTTTTATTTTAGGATCTTGCACGATTGGGCTTTTTCTTCAGATGCTGCATATCTGCCACAGAGAATGTTCTATCATAATCATAACAATGTGATACTGTACTAGGAAAGGAACTAAATTTTTAGGACTTTTGTTTGGAGTCTTTGTTAGTTACAATTCAAGCCTGTTTGCTTTCATGAGGTGAAGAAACCAAGAACACCTAGCCTAAGCAGGAGCTGTTTCTAGCAGGTAATGGAACTGCCTTGGTCAAATTGACTGCTTACTAACTTTCTGCTGGATTTCTAAAAATGTAAAATTCTTGTCCCTCAGTGACTAATACAGCATTTTTTAATAATCTTTTAATGCCTCTGTCCTTAGGTAACAAAGCAAGTGTAAAGAACACATGCAAAATGAATGTAAGTGTGATGCCAGTTGGTTTAAGGCAGACAAGGGAAATGCTGAAGCCATGTAGAACAAATGAGGCCTTTTCCTGAGCCTCACCTTGTTTTTTTCCTCCCACGTTTCTTTCTTCTAATGTTCCATGTTTGTCTTTAATGAAGACCTTGACCCCTCCCCTGACCCCTCTCCCCAGAAACTGGAGAGAACAGGCTGACCTGTGCGAAAGGTGTGGCAGAGACCCCCTGGCACGGCTGGCAGGGTGAAGAAGTAGGGAAAGGGAGAGTACTTTCCTTCTCACCATGGCTCTGCAGCCTTGCCACTGTTATCAAAGTATACCAGTCCTGTCTTAATGCAACTATAATACACCTACACACCACTCCAGGAATTTCTTTCTGCTTTCAAAGACCACTGTTCAAATGCCTATGCCTGATTATCAAGGTCAGATAGCCCTATCTGGTGAAAGTCTTTCTATGGCAGAAATTAAAAAATAAAACAAAACAAAAAAAAACCCACAAAAAAAAACAACAACCCCAAAACCCAACCAACCAACCAAAAAAAAAAAACAGTGGCTGCTTCTTGTGGATCCCATAGAGAGCATAGATCTGGGGAAAAAACACTCAACAAAACCCTTTTCTTAACAAGACTAAAAATTTGCTCAAATGGTCTGAGGGAGAATTTACAAGACAACGTACAACAGTGCCATCTGATGGGCTTACTCAAAAGGGTAAACAAGGTGATGGAAGTAATCTTCAGGTTTGGCAAGCTACCTTCAGTCCTAAGCAAAATTATATGATCAATACTGGATTTGATTAAAAAGAGGCGCTGTCCAATGAATTCTTATTTATATATGAGCCTATGTCAAACTACTTTTTAAAATAAAGTTGTGGGGTTTTCTGATAAAGATAATAGAGATAAAATAATTTCCATGGTGAGATATTTGATTTATTACTGTGAGACATTTTGATTGAGACACTACAACAAATGAAACATACAGGTCAAGTTAAATGCACTAATTACTGGGTAATAGACCCTTAAGTGAAATTTCAAAGATGGAAGCATTGCAGGGGAGATGAGAGTCCAGAGGTCTCTTGAGAAGAGCTGATGTGTCACAGAGGCAGACTACATAGCTATCTAGAATGACAGAAAGGGAAAGGAAATATTGTATAATTGATCAGCATTTATGTGTTGATATCTCTTTGACAATGTAAACAACTGTGGGTTTCATCTTTGCAGAATACATTGCCCTTAAATAGTTGCCAGAGATTTGTAGGACAAAGTTAGCATAGGGTGGGGTTTTTCTACATCCAATTCATTCTTCTGCAAGACCTCAGTCATGTGACTTTGTTTTGAAGAATGGGGTATGTTGATTTCCCATTAAAATAAATGTAGAAATGAGTCTTCTGAGTTGCAGTTGTGACTTCTAAGAGCTTTCTGTGGCTACTTATCAGTCGACTGCCTCCCCTAAGCCTCTTCTTCCTATATTGCATGAAGTTGTCATTATTATGTCATTAATTTTGAAAATATCTCTCTTCTTAGGTCAATTCCAAATGCAAAAGTGACCTTTTACTTGATTTACATCTTCATTACTGTATTATAGCATAGATAAAACAAATTAATTTCCCTAGGTCTGAATTCCTGTGAACATGCAGAACTGCATAGCAAAATTTATTTCATCTGCTGCAGTGAAGTAGCAAGAGCCACCCCTGGCCACACAAATCAGTTCATGGCCCTGTAATGTAAACAGCTTTTATCAATGAGCCAGGAGAAAACCTTAAATCATTATTTATACAATCTCTAAATAACACAAATACTGGAAATATATATAAATATTGGAAAGAAAAGACTTTTGAAACAGAGCTGGACCATTTGGTAAGTAGGGTTCAGATCAGTGTTATATTGTTCAGCACAGGTAAATTAAAAACTTGGGGAAAATGTAGTACATCTTTTTAAAACTCACTTTATCTCCAACAAGGAGCCTACTAAAAATGCTTGGAGATTATGATAGATAACTGGTTGAATATTAACTGATTTATTTGGTGTTTGTTTTCAACTTCCTTCCCAACTCTTAACTTTTACAAAAGTCCCACTTTTTTTTTCCCTCCACAAATTGATTAGTCTCAGAAAGCAAAAGTAATTTTTTCCTGAGATGAAAAATAATATGAAAAATTTTGCTTTAGCTCTTGATTTTCTTTGGAGTTCTAACTCCTGTCTCGGGAATGTTCATGGAGGAAAGCCCTGTTCAAACATCTGTCTCAGAGGGGGATTAGGTGGATGAGATATGAAAGGCCAGGGAAGAAAAAAAGTTTATGTTGAACCAGGAAAGGATTGTTTCATTAACGGATGCTTGGAGGGAGAGAAGGAAATGGGGAATGATGGCAGGGGGAGAAGTAGTGGCATTGGTGAGATGTGGGCATCTCACACATAAAGAAAGCATTATTGCTGCTTTTGGAAAACTGAAATTAAATATGCAAACACTATGGCTGAGACATCTTCTTGTACTTGACATTTCCTGGGTCTACCCACATCAGTCCTTGATATTAACAGGGTAACAATCAGTTCTATGCCAAAAGCTGTTAATAGCTCTATTTCATAGGAAAGCTCACTTTGAGGTGGTACTTGGAGATAGTACTGATAGAGTATTTTGATTCTATAATTTATACATTGACCCTTATTAAATCCAGGAGCTATTTTTTACGAAAGGCATAGTTGAAAAACTCAGGTAACCAGAGTTTTCTTTTGTGTGTGTATTATGTGTGCAATTTAGTTATGCAGCTAAAAAGGACCAAATCCCAGATGTCTTCAGTTGACATAGCAGAGAATGTGTCTAAGAGGCACCAATGCTGGCTGTGAGCAGAACCACATTGCTGTACCAGGACACAGAGGTATGATGCATGGTTATCTGTTTTTAGCTTCATGATCTGAGGCAAGGTAGGAAGCAAGTATACAGCCCTATATCTGTGCTTTTATGTACTTTTGTTATTATTCTCAAATCCTCTGGTAACCATTCTACAATGAGTGGCTGATTATTTAAATTGATGTTTACCAGTTAATCTTCTGTCTAGTATCTCCTTTGTCAGTAAATCTAGGCCCAGTTATGGGCTATAAGGCAAGATGGAAATGTGAACTCCAGCCAGTAACATTGTCAGAGTGGCTCTAAACCTGCTAAATCAATAAAACCAGAGGTGAAGACTCATAAATCTGTGTGTGTGTGCATAGCTGCCACAATCCTGCTACTTCTGGGAGCCTGCATGTGGCCTCCAAATAGAGTTCCTGGCAGTTCATCTTTCTGGTCTAGAGGTACATCTGTGATAAAGCAGATTTAATGGGGAAGACCTAGCAGTGGAATAACATAAGCTGTATGTTTTCTTTCTTCTTTCTCACCAAAAAGCTAATACTTAGTTTCTCTCCTGTCCAAGTCAGATTAGCTTCCCATAACAGCACTCACCCATGATGGTCTACACTATTTTATTTCACAACAAACTGATCACCATGAAGTAGAACACTTGCTTTTGGAGCTGACTGCAATGGATGCTGAGCAAGCCTCAAGCATTTGCACTTGGAAAGGGGCAAAGCTGTGTATTTATATTGTAGCTTTCTGCCTGCATGTCTGAGTGTATATGTGATCTAGTGCCAAACAAGAAAATTCATCTATGAATTGCAACGTTAATGTAATGTGCAATGCATATGGAAAAGAACAGTTTCATTAAATGAACATGAAACACAGTGATATATGTAACCCTTTGGTTTTGTTAGCCAGGAAGAAAATAAATATTGTGATTTTTTGTTTGTAAGGAATAAATGTTTTTAGCAGTTTCTCAATAGACATATTATACCTTGTATTTATTAACAATGATTTTTAAAAAATCTATCAAGTTAGTCCACTAGTTTAAAAAGAAAGCATTAGCTTTCTCTTTTCTTTAATTTCTTTTTTTGTGTGTCCTTTTTTTTTAGCTTTTCTAGTCACAAATGCAATGTTTTGCTGCATACTTAGCATAAGTTCTACAGTTTCATGGGAGTGTTCAAAACATGAAGAATTCTTATGAATAAAAGCAGGAGTGGAAAAAAATATTAACAAGGTTTCAAATGGATCAGAAGTGAGAAGCATGGAAAGAGTCCGTAGAGTCAACAGTTTCAGCCGTAAAAGAAGGTTTCCAGAAAGATTAAGACCATTAAAGAAAAACTAAATTAAATCTTTACTAGTAAAGGAGGTTTCCACCAGAGCCTTTCTTTACAGAGGGCTGAGTCTGATGGGCTGTTTCAAACTGTAGTGTCAGAATAAATTTTTGAATAAAATTTATTAAAGGAGAAGTAGGAAATCAGAAGGACCAGACGGTGTTCACCCGGGTTTTCTGAAGGAATGCACGTACCGATGTGAAAATGCTATGTGTAACCTGCCACTTAAAATCATTCTCATTCCTAAAGAAACAGAAAGCAACAAATGTGACACCATTTTTAGGGCATCAGGAAAGATTTGGGGAACTATAGATTAATACGTCTCACTTCCATATAAGGGAAACTATGGAAACTATAATAAAATCTAGAATTAGTAGCCATATGGAAAGATTTTATTTAGTAAAGAAGAGTCAAAACTGTTTTTCTGGATGGAAGCCACAGCTCACATATTAAATATTTCTTCAAAGGAATTAGTGAGAATGCAGACAACTTTCCAGAAGTGTCTACTGTATTTCAGACACAAGGAATAGAGGGGAAAACAAAAAATTCATTAAACCACTATATGAATCCATGTTGAGTGCTGCATGCAGGTCTAACCCTTGAATATCAAAGTGTATAGTAGTCATAAAAATATATAGAGAGAAAGAAGTCATGCTAGCATAGCAAAACTGTGAAGAAAGGACAGATATCTTTTGACACTGTAACATCACTGAGAGTTAGACAGATTCATTTTACTTAAAAAAGCAATTTCGGATTACTGATGTCAGGAAAAGGAGAATCTTTAAAGTCCTGTAAAAATGTTGTTGAACATACATGCAAACTTTAGAGACATATAAATTGCCATCTGTTTCAGTCTTTCATTGTATTTGTACTTAAAACAGAGTCATCAGCATAAAAAAAATGTCCCTAGGATCTCTTGAGCTGTGAACAGGGGATGACTTTCCTTAGCTTAGCAAAAGGGCTACTGTTAAATGGAGCTTGAAGACAGTTACTGAATATGTTTTGTGGAAAGAAAGGACAACAACTTTTCTCCAAATGGAGAGGAAAAAAAAGTCTAAAGTAAGGTTCTGGAGTTTGGAAGAGTTAAAACTCCAGTGAGAATGGGTGGTTTAACCAGAATTTTTATTCTGCAGCACTCTTAGCAATTGTTTCTAATAAATCCCTTCCTGTCCTTCAGGATTATCTTCTGCAAAATTGGTCTTGCAGATGCAAGGAACCACATGTGAGAATTTTGGGGAAGATGTTAAGCCAGGGAACAAGAAATGGAGGTGGGTGGACCCTTGTTAGTGCAAAGGAATGATCCCATGTGTAAAAGAAAAATACTCATCTGTAGTGTAGACAAGCCCAAAATTCCTAGGCCTGTTTCCCCAGTATTGCAGGATCATGACACTCACAGGCATATTTTCTAAGATGCTAAAATCCTGTGATTGATTTTCATGGAGCTCCAAAGCACCCTTAGCTGCTGGGGGTATGGAATTATAGCACCCACATTACTAAAAGGATTTGTGGCAATACAAATACAAAATTGTGTTTGCTTTTTCCATCTTTGTTTAGATTTATGTACATGGGTAAGGATCTATCTCTATTGTCTAGGGGATTTTGTTTTTAAAATGGTGTTACAGCAAATATTTACAAATAATAGTGTAATGAGCAGTTTTGCAACCTAAGCCTGTCCTCCCCTTCCAGCATTTTCTCTGACCTCTTTTCCAGATCAGTCTTTTAATCTATCCAGAGGCTGGTGACTATGACAAAAACTTTTTAAAACAAACTTGCTTATAGCCAGTGTCTCAAAACCATGGATATGCCTATGTCTAAGAAGAACATCATACACAGATAAGCATATAAGCATTCATAACACCACAGGTCACATTACGACAAGTATTTCTTCTTTCCCCATTCTTGTGCACCAGAAAACACCTCCCTGTATTCGCTCCATTCCCTCTGGCATCTACAGCAATTATGGGCACAAGAGGCAGGTGTCCCAGTAATATTTCTAAATCTTTCACTTCACAGAAGGAGTCATTGCTGAGTATTTTCTTAGCAAAAGGCAAAGCAAGTAGCCTCTCATCTTGGTTAAAACCCTCTGACTTTTGGAATCCTCTGCTAAATTATATTTGCCATACAGGAAGGGTGTAGGAGGGAGGAAAAGAATTGAAAAAACTGCAGTCCTGTGTCAATTATCAAGTGTTTTAAATTTAGAGATTTTCCCATCAGCTAGAAACTAAATCCACTTGTTTGTTGCCAGAGAAAATGGGTGAAGATGCCATTTCTAAAGTGTGTAAAGACTTTGTGGTTCATTTCACAATAATATTTGTTGAACTTTTGTGGCACTCTTTCAGAGGAATCAAGACAGGGCTGTGTTAGTCATGATCCACTAAATAGTACGCCCTAATCCTTCCTAGTTTTTGTTTATTCATGCCTTGCTCTGGGATTTACAGTGTTAGCTCATGGAAAGAAAAAGAAAATCTCAGAAGATAGAGGAATGCAGCCTTCCAGTCCGCTACTTGGAGTCAGGTTTGGATATTTCTGTAAGGAGGACTTGCTTCACTTCTGACAGAAACCCAAATGCATAGGGAATGGGGAAAAAGGAGCAGAAACTGCTGGTCTACTTCTCAGGCATATGTATGTGAGACCCAGGAGACCAAGTTCTGCATGCAAGATGACCTTGAAATCAGAGGTACAGCTCGGTGAGGCAATGTGGGGTGACCTGAGTCTTCCTCCCGAGAGCTCATCACATCCCTGCCTGCTGCCTCTGACAGCCAAAGCTGCAGTCACGTAGAGAACATCTAGCTTCAGATACCCCAGGGCACCTCCAAGCAATGTCACGGCAAGGAGGAGGGTACAAGCTGTGCTAGAAGTGTTCCCACGAGCTCTGATTCCTGCCTCATGAGGTTATTTCAAAGGTTGCTTTCATTCTCCATCTCTCCAGACTGAGCTGACTGATAAAGGATCTCCTCTTATTTTTTCTCACCTGCTCTGAAACAGTATCTGTTTGTTGTGAGAGGCTCTTTTGTCAGAGGAAGGTGTCTCTTCTCTGTTTCCTCTTGACTCTCACTGGCCATAACCTTGGTGGAGGTGAAGGAGGGAGCTGCGGCACTGCTGTGGGTGGCAAAGCCGCGTCCCACCGGTGAGGCGCAAGCACAGAGGGGTGGCGAACAAGGGAGCGAGTGTGTTGAAATTTTGCCTGTGCTTTTCCTGTCCAGGTGATCCTGTCAGTGACAGATCTGGTCTGAACCTCTACTACCGCTGAGGAGGGCAAGTGTGGAGGGATAGGAAAACCAAAGCCGGTGGTGCATAATGAAGTCCTTATGTGCTGAAAACTCATATTTGATATGCCATAGATGCAGATGCTGACAGCCACAATCTGTGCCTTGCAGGAAAAGTTTTTGAAGAGAAAATACACTGCCTTTGCAAACGCTGGCACAGAGCCGGCACAGGCCTGCAGAGCATTGGGTCTGTTCAGTAATTACTCTTGCTAGAGAACTAAGGAAGGAATAGTTTAATTTTATATTTTTTTTTACTCTAGTGCATAGCTCAGTTGCTGAGTGTGTAGAACAAGGACCACAGCATCCAGGAAGGCTGGATTTCTGGTTTTCGGCCTGTCATGGTCTTTATGCATGAATTTATGCAAGTCTGCTCTGTTCTGGGCCCTTTGGTTTCTTCATCTCAAGTTTTTGCAGCTCTTGGGAAGCTGAGTAGCAAATACTGTTATTAATTAAAGTCCCTTGGTACCTTTTTTATTTTTGATCAGTCTATCAGTCCTCAAGAAAAGTTGCAGTTTTTGCAGATATCTCCTTTGCAGTGCAAATGCATTTTCCTACACAAGTTACTGTGAAAATGGTGTGGTGAGACTCCATAAACAGGATGAGTGTATGTTCTGTGGCTGATACACGAGAGAAAAAGGACTCCAACTGCCTCTTCCTAAGCTGCTTTGAAGTGACTGGGGTAACAAGACTCAAAACCATGTATAGTTCATTAGTTTAGACCTGACTGTACCTTGCATGCTTTGTTATGATCATTAATTTTGGAACATATATTCTTGATTATAACACAGGATTTTAACATGCCTTTTGAGTTGCAGTAGAAGCTTCTTTTAGCTTGACTGCACCAGTACACTGTGTATCCAGTTCACACATCTTTTGCCAGTAGTCATTGCTATGATTATCTCACTTCATTATTTCTCTTCACTTATTCTTATAACATTGGACTCAGATTTGCAAGATCCCAACTTGTGGACACAGGTTAAACTATCTCTCTCTAGTTGGCATGATGTGGAGTAGCTATTCTGCCACTGCAAACTGCAATACAAGCATTTTCACCCAGAACTGGACAAGCAGAAATGAATCCCTGAGACCCCAAAACCATGTTTGGTATTCATACTGTATAAAGAGTGGTCTGTCATATCCATATAATTTTATCCCTGTTGTTCACCATATTAATACAGGTCAACAATCACCCACACTTCCCACACTGTGCTAAGTGGTAGGGAAAACAGCCACATCTAGCTATCGTAGCTTTTCCCAATCCAGGAATTCTCCTCAGGATTTGCATGGTGGTTGGCCATGACACACACATCTTGCTAACATATCTGCAGGTACCTTGGCTGTATCAGTGTAGATACAGAGGTATAGCTGTGGCTATGTCTCTCATGAGAGGAGCTACACCAGTTCACAGCTGCAGGTCTGCACCCCTGCTACGGTTAGGTGTATATTCCAAATGTAGTTCTTCCCTTTTGCCTTTTCTAATTTCTCAAAATAATGCCTCGAAGTAAGAGAAGTCAGAGACAAAATTTTAAAATGGAGACCCCAAAGAACAGCCTCCCATCTATGGTGGCACTTTCATTGTGCCTGGCTCTGTCAGTCATTCCTCAGATTCCCTCCTTTTGTCTAGGCTTTTTTTTTTTTTAATTAGTATGCCAGTAAGGAACAAGCTTTTTTCAAGTTAAATGAGATCCAGAATGAAAGACATAATTTTGTATTTAGGAATGAGGAGCATTCTTTTATTAAATCTTGATCACATTTTGGGTTGTTTGAACCACTGTGACAATTTTTGCAACAGCACAAGAAAGAAATTGAAATTTATATTTGATATTATCTTTATTAAATGTAGTTTTTTTAATTCAGTATACTAGTCTGAACATCACTTTTAATTCAGGAGATCAGAAATAAGCAACAGAAAATGTTTTTACAGTGTTGTTGCTTTTGAGTCACTAGAACAGATTTTTCTATTACCCACACTATATTCTTATAACATAAAGGGATAAATGCAGAGTAAACGCTAGGTAAAGAATTCTCTAGATTATATCACTTAGTGTACATAATAATAAAAAAAAAACCTCCTCAGCACTACAACTTCATATTATATTCTTCAAAACATTGTCTTGCACAAATTATGTGCCAAGTCATGCTCTCTTCAACTTCATTGCTTCCATGACAAAAGCCAGGGCAATCTCCAAAGCTGTGATCCTGCCTATTAAAAACTTTATGCTCAAGTTTGTTGTCATTTCTACTGTGAAGCTACTGATGGCCTCAAAGACAAAACAGACAGCTCAGTTCTAGCTCCATGCCATTTATTTAAACAGTTTTTCTTCCAACTTTCTCCTGTGTACAAAGAAAATTAGATGCACTTATATAATAATATTACCTTTCTGGATACAAGCAGCAGTTATGGGGTTTTCAGTGTTAACGTTGTCGTGTTTCATTTGAGGTGGCAGAAAAATATGCATAAAAATATTTGGGTATTTTCTTACAACAAATGAAACCTGGAATGTTTTGGGGCGACTGAAACTTGCACAGACCCAGGCATAATTTTGGAAATGTCTGGATTACATGATAGCATGGCCTGCAGAGCTCGGGAAACTGCATTCATTTCTGTTCCTCTCTATTCAAAATTAATAGAATTTTTTTGCATTAAAATCATACCCTAAAATCATACCCAAAAATCATGTCTCACATTTTGCAGGAATATCATGGGGTAGCCAGTGCTACCTACCTTCAGTTCAGCTGGTGAGCTCCCACCTTCTGTGGAATGAATGTCCACAGCTATTTGCAAATCTAGACCTTACTCCAAAAGTATGAATACAAGGGGTAAAGTTATTATTTTGCTAACTAGATCAGAATATTAGATTCATGTCTACAGTTGAGACAATATGTTGCTGCATTTTGAAAAACGGGCAAATCGTTGCCAAGCTGCAGAGACATAAAGTGGTAGTACAAATATGACTTTATTATCTTTTCCTTGAAGCGTTCCTACCATCCAGATGTTTCTGGTGACATCTGTCTTTGCTCAGAGGACTCATGTCATTGCACAGTCCCATCACTTTATGCTGAGTAATTGAAAAAAACAACTTATACTCAGCTCAGCAACACCCTGTTTACAGGAGAAAAGCTTTAATTTCAGCACTTTCAACTTGGAGTGCTATTTGGAAACATTTAGCTCATGAAAAGTCTTACAGTTCACGCTTTGACCTCATCATGACCCGAACATTTTGTTAACAAAGTACCCTGTTAATGTTTTGACCAAAAGAACTAATGTACTTGGGGCTGGTTGTGTTGCCAAAGTGGTGCTTGCTCCTAAAAAGGGAAAGTTTTAATTCCATTTTCAAAAGCAATGTCTTACTCCTAACTATATATGGAAATGTCATCAATCAGTCCTGGAAACAGTGTGCACTGCAATGCATTATAATAGCTTGTGTTTTTGTATTTGGTGTGACAAATCTCACCATACTGGAGCTTGCAGCGGAAGTCTTTTGCTATGTCTATTTTCCCTTTACTAGCTTGAGTAGATATGAATATTACTTCTGTTTTAATCACCAGCAGTGAAGTATAAAGTAACAAGCTAATCAAAAGAGGGGATAATAAAACACAGAGCCATTCCCAGCCATATTTACAACAGAATTCTTTTTTCCAAGGTGTTTTGTTTGTGGTTTGGCTTTTGGGTTTTTTTAAATTAAGGTGTAAACCACCTGACCCTGAACCCTTCTGCTCTTGGTTCTTTTTTAATGTAATAAATGACTTAGCTAAAAAATGGATTCTAAGCATTTTTATCAGTGCCCTATTAATAGCTACCAAAGGGTTTCAGCAACAAAAACCATCTCCTTGTTATGTGAACATTAGATCTACCAGGATTGCCAAAAGGTTGGTGTTTTTGAAGTAGGCAGTGAGCTCAGACTGTTTGGTCTTCAATTTTATAAACCAAATCCCAAGAAATCCCTGACTGATAAATTCAGCAGCAATGAAAGTAGCAATTACATCAAAACACTAAAAAGCAATCATTAAGAAAGGTTGCATTAGCCAAATCAGAACTGAACCTTGCTAAAATACACAGGAGAGTATTAGAAGCATTGGGAAGTATTGCATGTGCAGTCGTCATTAACTAACCATTTAAATGCATTTCATCTCTATCTTTTAACTTTGGTAAGTCTTGGTCAAGATTAAAAAGCACTATGTACTATGTATATTTTAAAACAGTCACATTAACTCCCCCCTTTTTGATTTTTTCTTTGCATGGACCTCACCGAATATTGTGTATTATTTTTTTTCTCCTTGTCTTTCATCTTACTTACTGTCTCCTTATGGGAATAATGAGCACTTCTAGGTCCTTTCAGAAGTGCATTTTAGGAACTCAAAACAGTCAGAGATTATCGGGTTAATATGCAAAAAGGGGTTCTACAAGCCCCTGGTAGAAGAGTTGTTGTAGAAGAAAATATGAGTCAAGTAGACAAGATGCAGAAAAATAGTGAAAGAGGATAACAAATGGGAGGTTTTGTGGCTTCTTAAAATATTGCCAGCTAAATGTAGGACAGCAGAGACCTTGTCAAAATTAGCAGTCAACATGATGTAAGTGTGTAGGATAAAATCTATTTTGTTGGTGAGGAAAAGAATACTATTGTAACTGATTTAGCTACAGGATATTGTTTCTGACACTTCGTCAGCATGTTCTTATTAATACGAAGGCTGAGCATTATTTGTGTTAAAATTGTCACTCGCAGCCCTCACTTCCCAGCAGACTTCAGTTTCTTAGTAATCTGCAAACTCACACAGTTATTTTTGTTTGGGGGTTCAACCTCTATTTGATGCCAGAGTAAAAGTGGCAGACAAACAGAAAGAGAGAGAAACCTTTCACAGAGCTCAATCTGTTGAGCATAGATTAATAAATTTAGAGTATTTTAGTTAGGAAGCCTGATCATTTATAAGGGTCAGTTCACCTCATTAGAAAACTGGCTGCAGAGTTAGAGGGACTATTTGCAAAAGTCTTCATCCACTTTTGCAGTACCCCATTCCTTGAAGAGATTATACTATATATTTCAGAAAGTTCAGCTAACTAAATGCTTACATTAAATACAGAATATCCTGAGTTACAATAGACCAATGTAAAGCTTTAGGAGAACAATTAAATGTGTTTTAGATTTAAGCCAATCTCTGTTAGCCAGGGTTTGAGAGTAATCTCCTTCAGTAAGCATATTTTCATGAACAGTCTAGGTGATGAAAAACAGAAAATCCTTATTAAATCTGCAGACAATAGGAAGGGTGGAGCTTCAGACACACCAAAGAGCTCAGAATGATCCTGAAAACTGAAGTTCCATAAAAAAGCAGGATGATATTCAACAAGGAAGAACTCAAAATACTACACTTCAGCAGGAGGAATCAGCTTCTCAGTGCAGGATGGGGAACAATAGGTCAGGTGGACAGGGACCAGAGAGGATCCCAGGGTTATAAAGCACTGCTGGATGAGTATAAATCATCCATGTCGTCCTGCTCTGGACAGGCCAAACACTAAGCTAGAGAGAAACAAAGACATGCAGCAGCTTCTGTTCTACTCAGAAAATAAAACCTGCTGTTATGCTTTAGCCAGTTTTGGTGTTTCCACTTTTCAGTACACTCTATTTTCTAGGATCATTGTTACTCTAGACTTCACAATAACTTTTTCAGAGGACCTGGAGCCAGCTGCCATTGATGGTGACGTGTGGGATGAGCAGGGCTTCTATGGTTCCTCTGTCCTCTGCGACTTCACTATACACAGTGCCCCATGTAGGGGACTGGGCTGCTCGTTTGCATAGCTTTTTTTTTTTTTTTTTCATTTTCATTTGATGATGTGGGTCTGATCCCCAGATCTGACAGTAGTTCTGAAATGTTTCAGTTCCTTATTTCTCCCAAACTCTAGGCTCACCTCCAAGTCCTTCAGATGGGAAAGCGTTGTATCATATTTGTATTGCCTTTACCTCAGCTGTTCTGCAGCACCACCAGGCCAAACATCCATGGGATGGAAGGGATAACAGAAGAAGGAATAAAAGGTCAGGTTTCTGAGTATGGCATATAACTTGTTGAGGGGAATGAAGAACTTTTACATTCATAATTTTACTTGAGTTCAGGCCAGTGAGTAAACATCCTTATCCTGAAAAATATGTTGCACAGCTATTGAAATCTCACATTTTGTTCTGTCTACTTTTAAAATCCTTCCTTAGATTTTGCTTTTTCTAATTTGTTTCTAATGAGAACAAAGACATTTACTTGGTCCAACTTAATTTATCTTTATTCTGTAAACTGCATGCCCTTCAGAAATCAGAAACTGTCTAGTCACAAATGAATTATCATAGACTGTATGGGGAATGGCTTTGTGAGAAAAAGAAGTCACTGCTGAAGTCCAGTATTCCCTTTAGCCTACAAAAGTCTTAAAACTTTGATATTTCTATTGCAAGCTAGTAACAGCACTGGTTTCAGTTCCACCCTCCAGACAACACACCACCTCCCTCAAGTGGTCAGTGAAATTAGGATTGTTTTCTCTGCTTCAAGGGCTGTTTTTTGGCACGGCCCAAAGAATGTGTTGAAGAATGCACATTGTAAAAACATTATTAATAGATCAAGTTTAAACTGTTCTGCAAAAAAAGTGTTTTGAATGGTAGAAAGAGATAACAATCCCAGAAACAAATACTTAGCTGGCATCACTTGGGCACTGTAGGGTTTTGATGAGAAGAAAACTGAAACAACTGCTTTTTTTGTGGATGGGCTCTAATAGCTTTCTGCCTGCGGTTACAGGCATTCAGTTACGGTCACTGCCACGGTGGGGACTGTATAAGCACATAAGCTAATCAAAACAGGGGCACATTTGGAAAAACAGCACTGTTAATTCTGATGGCTTGCTCAAATCCTCATTGGAATAGTTACAGTTTTCTTCTTTTGTTCAAAATGCTCTCCATTTAGAAACAGTTCTTTTGTAATTTGCTGCCTATTATGTGCTTGCAGAACAAACTGGGGAAGAGCTCACAGGAGCTCAAACCAGACTTACATAAATTTCAAAAACAGTAATAATAATGGTAAGATAAAAACAGAGAGGAAATAGAAAGCTTCATACTTCAGGAAGCAAACCAGACATGCATTGCTAGGGTTCAGGATAAAATTTTCTCATGGAACAGTGTGCTATAGAAGCACCTTGTAGATAGACATAAGTCAAACACATGAAGCAACACCTGTGTATGTGTGCTGACAATATCCACCATGGCAATGGGTAAAGAAGGTCCTGCTCATGCATCCAAATTGCGATCTCCTACCCCCCACTGGACACCTGCGAAATTCTGTGGGTATTGTCCCAGGTGAAACCAAACATTCACATATACCACTGCCCTATTACTGCCCAAACACTGATTTTCATCACTACCTCATATGAGCAAAGACTGATAGCAAACACAAAAGGAAAGCAGTTCAGGAAGAACTGAGACGGCAATGAAAAATCAGGAGCACTATAAAAAAAATCTTAATTTATAGTCTCACAAAAAATATGTCCTATCTAACAAAAGACCTCACAACACATAGTTTTAGAGAGGAGGCAAAAAAGCAGTGATGCCAAGTCACCAAGGAGTTAGTTAGTACAGGAAACACAATCCTCCCATTTCAAGACCTAAGTAAGTCAGTCCCCAGCAGGAGTCAGGAATAAAATTGTGAAGTACGACACATATAGCCAGTATATTATAAGCATTGCTGTTGCTAGAGGCAATGTTCTCTTCTAGGATGTAATTTTTGTGTTCCTTTTGCTGGGTAAAACTGCAATCAGGTAGTTCCAACAACTTCTTTTAACAAAAACCTGCTAATTAAAGCAACACTCCCCAGCCTTCTACTTGGCAGAAAAGGAGTGCCAGAGGAAGGAAGCCTTAAGCATTTATTTTCCTCTCAGAGCATCTAATATCCCACACTGCAGCCGGTGGAAAAATGGTAACACATTTCCTGACAAAGAAAAGAAAAAAGAGAGAAAGAACATATTTATCACAAAAGTTTTAAGTACAAAGTTTCTTTTGCAGTCTGTCTGAAAGCTGTTGAAAGGATAATGTCTTCTGCATATTTGAAATAAACACAAGTCGTATGAAAAAAGGTCCTTCTTGCCTTACCACAGCACCAGGGTGGTTTAGGTTGGCTGTTGCAGGTCTCTAAGAAATATGGCCAAATCAGACTGTAGACAATCTGCAGGTGTTGAGACAGAAGCATGGCTAAGGACAACAGCCCTTGACTTGTAGTGCAGATATGAAGAGATGCAGAAGACAGAGATAACTCACAAGATGATCATTGCTAACTTTATGGGATTAATCTACAGCTATGATGCCCCTCCCGTTGCCTCCTATTTTCTCTTATTCTATTGCTCCCACCTAAGAGCTGCCTTTCATTCACTCTGGCGTCTGAGAAGCCTTTAGAAAGAAAAGAGATTCCTTGGTACCAGATGCAAGCCAAACCAAACTCCTGTCTCTAAATATCCCTGAAGTTTAGAATTGCTTGAAATTTAAACTCATATCTAGATCCAAATTTGGCTGTTTGAGGTCATCTTTACACATTTTTGTTTAAAAAATAGCGTTGTCTGATTCCTCCAACTTTTTTTGCTTCAGCCTTTTGGGTCATGGTCAGATTGGCTTACCAGAGGCTCTGGTAACCTACCATACACATCCCATTCCCCCTACTCTTCACTTCATAATCTTCCAGAGATGAAATTCAAGATTGCCCACTAATTGTAACAGGACAGCTTCTCAGACAGATGACTTTCCAAGTAACCTTCTCATTCCACTCATATTTGGGGAACGAAAAAGTATGCCAGAGCGTTATGTGATGATGGATGAGGGCCAACATTACAATTTATGTTTGTGACCTGGCACACAGATGGAAACACAGAGTATGATTCAGTGGTTTTTGCAACCTTAATCCCTACTAAAGAGTGGCTCTGCCAAGGTAAACCTGACATTTTAAATGAAACTGCTTTGCATACACTGCCTGGAACCTGAGATCCCACTTTTGTACTGCGGTTTCCTTCTAAAATGTAGCTACTGCCTGACAGGGCAGAGTAAGTGTGCCGTCTGGGCTCCCCTGTGCTAACAGTATTTGGTCTGCTTCAGCAAATCGCAGTGACGAGCAGACCGTGCAAAGGGAGCGAGACAAATGTTTTTTGAACATGTACATTCCCAATGCTGAGAAGAGGAGCAAAAATAAGGTCTGGATCCCACTTTCCTTCTCCACCCAGGCAACTCCCAAGCAACAAAATCCAAATTAGGCCCCACATTTGTAATAACATCACATTTCCTGGTAAATCAATCATTAATTTACAGAACTAAGAAAGGCATCGTTATGTCTACAACTCAAAACAAGGTTTTAGCACTGAGAGAAGTTTCCTCTTTCCCCTCACCATTGCTGCCATTATGCAAAATAAAATATTGACAGCTTTAGAAAAAGGAGGAAGAGAAGGAACTTAAGTCATTTAGTTCTCATTATAGCACCAGTGCAACCCAGCACAAAAAGCTAGCCTCTGCTTTAGTATACAAGTAGACAAAATCCATGGGGTTTATGCAAGAGATTAAAGGTACTGCACCAAAGCCTGAATATTGAGTTTTGACTGAACCTCTCTGCACCAGTGCAGCAGGAACAGCAATGGTTTTCCTCAGGCAAAACCCCACCAAAACACCTCACACGCAGTGGGCAGAGCTATTGCACAAAACATAGCTCATCTCCCCACTGCCTTGCTCTCCCTGTTGTGAGCATGCAATGAGGAGATCTATTTAGACCAAGAGCAAGTTATTTCACCCAAACACTCCAATGTCATCAAATGTCATCAAGGTCATCATAATCTCTGACTGTCAGCAGCCAGACCTGGAGTCAAAGGTACAACCTGTGTAGTGTATAAATTACATGTCTCCAAACGCTGCATAAGCCTGGGAAAAGAAGAGTGTGGAGACAGCTGGAGACAATTAGCTAACACAGGCTTCTTCAGCCTGCTCCTCTCTGTCTGGAGAGAACAAAAAACATTTAAGTATCCCCATGTCTTATCTCTCATCCACCCCCAGACACTTTCTATACTTTCCTTCACCCAGGCATTTTTTATGTGTAAACAGGTGAAAAATCAAAGCCCAAGTAAAGCCAGACATTGCCTTGGGCTCTGTGACTGAGAATCAGAAGTACAAGACGCTGTTCAAGAGCTTGCAGGTAGCACTCTCTTTCACAGATTTACCCATATGTGCAACTTTTCAAGCACTGGCTTTTGAGCCTCCACAGGAGCTCCCCTGCCTCATCTCCCAGGCCCTGCCAGAAAGAAAAGAGGGATTTCTATTTATCTTTGAACATGTGGATGCCCTACAAACCTGGTTTATCTTTGGTAGCTGGTTTGTCTTTGAAACCAGTTTATCCCTTATGCTCTACTGAATGTGTAGCTCTGGAAATATCTGCAGTGGTAATTTCTACATTTCTTCGGTAAAATATAACCAGAACAAGATTATTTCCAATCAACTATTTGAACTAAGCCTACTACTGAAAATGCTACCACCTGACCTTTTCGACTTCTTAACGCTGCACTTATGGGAGAGAAGTGTCGAGAAATTCCTCTTCTTTCAGGAGAGAATGGTGGAGAAACAGCAAAACAGTTCACAAAAAAATAAAAATCACAAACACTTGAAAGACATAAGTTTCCATTCAACTTTCTTAAAAATATTTTGAAGGACAGGAAAGGGAATAATTCCATGTATTTTTCTGGTCAAACAAGTGTGAAATGGGCCTTTCCTAACACTCCAGAGGTGCCAGGGAGGTTGGGTATCTGCCTTCAGCATCCTAAGAATTTTAGCTCAGCCACTGTTACTCCACCATTGCTCTCCTCCTCTAGCTTCCCTAGTAAATCTGTCCCTGACCAACTTTATACACATACTCCCTAGCAGGGATAGCATGGGTTTCTGATCCTTTCAGCTGGGTCAGTTTGGACTTCAGCTGCATTTCTAGGCAGCTAGACACAGCATCCTTTCTCATGCAGCTATAAGCTTTCCTTAATGCAGCGGAATCTTCTACTATTTAAATATTTTTTCCAGAGTATAATTTAAACAGGACTGGCCATAATTATATATATTTTGGAAACTGGAAAAAACTTATGATAGGAAATGTATGTTTCCTGCTTTTCATCACTGATTTTGAGACTCTCCAAAGATATATCAAAAGCTTTGAAAACTTTTCTTCTGCTTTTACAGATCACTTTTTTTGGTGTTGAAAGTCAAAATGCAGCAGTTTAAAAGTCAACAAGCCCAGCACATTTTCTTTGCTATACAACAGCACAGTATTGCATTGCAGGAGTTGCAATAGGGTAAAGGGTAATGGTTTTAAAATAAAGAGGGTAGATTTAGCCTAGATACAAGAAAGAAATTTTTTACAATGAGGGTAGTGAAACACTGGAACAGGTTGCCCAGAGAGGTGGTAGAAGCCCCATCCCTGGAAACATTTGACATCAGGTTGAATGGGGCTCTGAGCAACCTGATCTAGTTGAAGATGTCCCTGCTCAATGCAGAGGGGTTGATCTAGATGACCTTTAAAGGTCCCTTGCAACACAGACCATTCTATGATTTTGTGATTCTATCTGTCTTTAGAACAGAAATGCAGATAAAAAATTAGATTAAATACAACGGGCAACAAGGAGGAGAAACTGGTAAAGAGGGATGGATTAAAAAAAAAAAAACATCAAAAAAGACACAGGGACATAGAAGCATATCCATGAGCCTCTCTCTTTCTCCACCTACCAGCAGATAATGCATCTTAGGAATATTCCACATTGAAAGTAGGGAAAAAATAAAAGCAGCTTTGAAATATTGTTAGCCATAAAGGATATCCAGGTAACACATTTATAACTGAATCAGGACACCCTTAGCTCATCACTCCATAAACATTTCTGCAAAGATAGAAAAAAAAAATAAACCAACAAAACACCAAACCAAAAAACCCCAAAAAACCCCGTTGTAACATAGGAAGATTATTTTAGTTGGCTAAGCTGTAGTATAAACTTCATAAACACTAAGATGATGTTAAAAACCTTTAGACTGCATTAGCACTTTTAGCTGACTAGTTAGACAGTAACTTTAGAAGCATATTACAGATCATAATATTTAGGAGCAGATTTAGCCATTTTAATTGACACAAGAACCCATAAGACTCATGGGTCACTTGTAATTTTTATTACCAAAAAAAGAAAAACAAGAAAGTTGCAAACAAAAGCCCTGCCAATATTCAAACAAGGAGAAATGTAGTGAAAGTAGTGGAAATCAGAAACCACACATGTGTAGTCATGTGAAAGTGCTAACGTAGAGAAAGAGGTCTCTAAAGCATGTGCTGCCTTTTTAAACCAAGAATTCTTATATGGATTCCTGAGGGACTAAAACAGTGACAGCTACTCCCAAGGACTGGAGCACTTCACAATAATACCCTGAGCAGTGCTGTCTGTGAAATTCTAGGGATGATCAAGGTGGTATCCTCTTCTTTACATCTTACCTGCAGGTACCAACAGGTTTGCACAAATGCTAATCCAATCTTCCTTCCACCATTTAACCCAGATCCATTTGTTCTTCCTATGTAAATGTTCCTTTGGCATTTCTATCTTTATTCACTTTATGTCCAGAAGTGCGTGCTCTGCAGAGACAGGCACACAAAGCTCTGCTGCAGAATCGTTTTGTTGCATGAATACTGCACCTGAAGACTGCACAAGTCTCTAGGAGAAGCATGAAGAGTTAAAGACAGCCAAAAGCTGTGCTGGTATCTGCCTTTGGATAATAAAGGATTGTAGCAGGAAGCAAAAGGGACTGATCAGCCTAAGAGGGATTAAGCCCACATCCCTAAAAAGTGCTCTAACCACCAGATCATAGGGTATGCTGGGCAAGAGCATTCCTCAGTCTCCCTCTTGAAACTGAGCCACAGTGCAGCTGGGCAGAGAAGAGCTACGGAGCCAGCCAGATAAAAGGCAAAAAGGAATATGACTGTAAGCTAGTGGTTAGGGCACTCATCTTGGAGAGAGACAATTGAAAGCCTAGCCTGTTCTCCCAGGTTTGTTCTGGATTTTCTTTAACCCATAACTAGTCCAGTGACAAACTGAAGGGAAATGCATACACATCCCAAAAGGTAGGGTCTAGCCCCCATCTTCCTCCCTACACAGTCAAGTAACTAACTAATCAACTACAGTCAACATCTCTCTTGCTGCTGTTTCCTGTGGTTCTCCTTCAACTGAAGGAAGAGATATTCTCAAGTGGCATACAGTATGGCCTTGCAGCCCAGTTCCTTTTGTGACATGAAGAGAGAAGTTTTCTCCTTGTCCAGCTGAGTGGATCCAGCATTCAAAGCATCCCACTGCCCATGAGAGCACTGTGACCACTGCTACACGAAAGGAGCATCCCTCTGGTCCCCTCTCTCATTAGGTACGTGGCCTCAGAAGAAAGGTATACAGACAAGGTGGTTGAGTGGAGACTAGCACCCAATATTTCCAAAAGGTGTAGGTACCTAAATTAGGTGACCTGACTGACGGTAAGAGATGGCACTGCTTGCACGACTGGCACTGAATTGGATGAGGAGGCTAAGCGGATGAAGAATACACCTAATGCCGGTTTGTGTGTATGTGTGTGTGTGTTTGAAGAAATATGAGCATCTTTCTAGTCTAGTGATGTCTCAGGTAATGTCAGGAGAAGTTAAGACACACACAGGCACAGATACAGTGTGATGATCCGGCCAGACTGCTATAAGCTTTTGGTTTCTGCTGATAAAAACCAGATGTTGGCAAGATCTGATTTTCTGAGTTTGCTTAACTCCTTGGAGCATCACTTTAGAATAAACACAGAGGCATCTTTTCTCACAGCTCTCACAGCTCTCTTTTCTCTCGCATCAGACTTACCTCAGCTGAACAGGTTATTTATTGTCCAGTGGGAAATGTCAATTACACAGCATCATTTGAAAACTTGGAGGGAGGTGGGGAAAGAAAATCAGTGTGAAATTTTCCAGGCAAAACTGCATTTTTACCCTTCATTTGATTTGATACAGTGGTTTGCTACTGTCAGCTATAGGTCCACTGATATGTTTAAGCAGACCAGAAAAAACCTTGCACTATTCAGCATAAGAAGATAAATGTAAATTTAATGTATGGCTCATTGAAAACTTATTTAGGATTTTAGTCAAAGAATACTATCATTCTCTTCTCCCTTGTGATTTATTTGTTGCATGAAGAACAAGTGATTGGAGAAGTACTTCAGAGACAGTATACCTGGATAAAATAGATCAACATCTGTCCCGTTCCACCTGTAAGTAAGTACACAACTTGTAAGATAGTACACAACAAAAATCTGGAATTTCAACTCCACCTAGAGCAACTCTATGTAGTTTCACAACTAGCATAAAGTGTCTTGAGTTAAGCCATCACAAATGTAGTACTAACGATGTTAACAATGACTTTTAAGAAGGGACAGGTCATGAAAGGGAAGTTTCAAAAATTTAGCTTGCTGCCTTGCTCTTTATCCCACGTGGAAAAGCTACCACTAAGAGTCTACACAGAGCTCCTCCATGGGAGTCAACAGACAGCAAGGAGGAGGAAGCGTACCCCGGCAATGCTGCTGAGGTCAGCAAGAACAAAGTCTCCCCAAGGTCTATCCCCTCTTAAATCTCTACCACTAAGAGGCATAAATGAACTCTGAACTCTATATTCTATTATGCTGTGCTCCTTGCTACTCTTTAAACGTCTCAGTCCCAAAAGGGCTGAGAGGTAGAACAGGGAAGAGTAGAACCCTTCCTGTGCCAATTCCCCCCCTTCAGACTAGCTGCCCCAAATTAATTTTGCCCGCCAGATGTCTGCAGTCTGTGTCTCTGGCTCACAAATGGGAAAAGCGACCTTCTTCCCTGAAGGAAAATTGCTTCAAATATGGAAATTGTGGGAAGAGGCAGCAAACCAGATTATATCACATGGCAAGGTCTCTCTGAACAAAATAGCCTAAATTGCGCTTATAAAATGGACCAAAATAGCTTAAATTGCACTTATAAAATGAACAAAAGTGGCAGAAAAAAGAACATATGGATGACCTATAGCAAACTTTTTGTCTAGGAGATATAGTATTCTTTTAGCCATTTCCACATATTACTCAGAAAATCTGTTGCTCTGCAACACGCCTACATTTACAAATTTGCACAGATGTTTAGTGCAGTGCTCTGCAATAGCACACCGCTGCCCAGCTCACCAGAACTACATGGGTGGAGGAGTTTGCAGAACTGACTTGATTGTTTTCACTTAAACTAATCAATAGCACCAAAATATTTGTAGGAATTACAACAGTCCACACTACAACTATCTCTTATCACGTAAAATTTGAGTGTGCAGCAAGCTGTTTATGAAAATCAAATTAATTTTATGACCAGACAACCCATTCACATAAACATTACAAAATCTTTTTTTTTTTTTTTTTATATGAACTATCTCTCTCCCCTTCCCCCAGATCAGCAAGGATAATCTGTCTATTCCAGAGAGAAGAGAAGATTTAGAGTAACCAAGTAGAAAGCAAACAGCTGGAGAGGCCACTTTCAGACTGGGAGGTGCAAAAGCATGCAGCAAGGCAGAAATATAGATCACTGGCTTACAAAGCCATGGAAGACTCCACTCTAAGTGGATACAAAAGAGATGATGTTTGCAGTGCTGCAGATGTTTAATCCATTCAGCAAGTAAATAATAGTAAAATCAGTCTACTGGATGTGATGAGTCTGTAGGGATATAGACACATGTGCAAGAAACACCCTTCTTTTATTAGGATCAGAGAAGAGGAATCTTGAAACTCCCTCTCTTTGTGACTTGGGGTCACAGTCTGGAAGAGATTGAGAACCACTGTGTTAGAGTGCCTCAGTTTCTGGCACGAATCAATCCAACATCTAGAAGAGGTGATAACCCATCTATACTGCCCATAGATCACTGATAGTCACTGATCAGCCAGGCATATGAATAATATTCAAAATGAGACAAAATAATTAGCTCCAGCTGTAGTTTTTGAACATACATCTAACTAAAGCATCTCTTGCTGTAAAAAATGTCCTCCTTCTGTCAACATTGTAAAGGCTCTGCTCGACAGGCCTGGTATCCCTGCTCTCTGTATGTCTGACAGCCCTGGTACTGCCAGCTACTCTGCAATCGTTCCCGTTTATTAGCTGGAGGCTGACAAGTCCATTGAATTCCACTCAGCAATAAAGCATGTAAGGAGTGACACTGTCTTCTGCTTCTGGGATTACTCACTTGCTCTGTTATTGAGCAGTGCTTAAGTGCTTTGCTGGAGCAAACCAAGCCACTCAGCACCATCCAGGATCTGGTACCACAACCCTGCAGACTGCAGTCCTATGTCCTGAGCACTACACACAGTTTAATTTAGGGTAGGAAAAGGTGATGGATATTCATAGATGAGTAGGTAAAACATGGAAGATATGAAGGAAGATGATCAGAAGGAGAGTGACAATGGTGTAATCTTTAAAGCAAACAAATAAAAGCTTCAAACCAGGTGTTTTAAGAGATTTTACTCTACATAGAATACACTAAAGGAATAGAGTCCTGGTTTGACAAGATACAGGATGTGCTGGAGCAGCCTTACACACTCAGATGACAAATTTAGGCTAAAAATCAGAAGTTAACTGCAAAATCAGTTGGGCATAAGTGCGCCCTCAAAAGAGGCAGATGAAGCCACGAGATCTGCAGCTATGCAAGAACCCAGTAAGGTACTACAGGATGTGAACCAGGGTATGATCCCACAAATGTAACAGATTCTTTTCTGGATCACCCAGGTTGATGTTATATTTTTCCCTATCCATTGATAGACCAAGCTTACTTCTGTTGAAGACAGTGGGAATTTTGCCACTGACTTCCAAGGGAGCAGCAGCCCTATGATTTGGCTGTGTACAATTTCAATTAAAAAGTCTATGAATCACATCATTATGCTCTTGGCAGCTGAGAGATGAAGACAGCGGGATAGGAAAAGAGCAGCTCAAGCAAATGGAAATAATTTTTCTATAAAACTTTTTTTTTAAAAGGAAGATACTCAGCACAACTTACTCCTTTTTTTTCATTCTGTTACCAATAACCATCTAGTGTGATTAAAGTGGATTGCTAACATCTTGTTTACTTTGCACTATCTACATGTTTGATCCTATGGGATTTACTCACTATGGTTAAAACTCATTCCTATACAGAAAAAGTAGTCATGTTCAGGGGTCATTCAAGTCCTCACTTAGCTCAATTTTGACAGTTAATTTGGTCTTTGGCTAATGGCACGCTCTTGTGAACAGGGCACGGGAAAGCCTCTCAGAAGTACTTCTGTGAGCTTCAGTGATGCCAGTGGGGCAGACTAATTGTTCAGATTGGAAACAGACCTCTGCCCTTACGCTGCCTCTATGTCGTGAGCACCCAGCTGGTTTGAAACATACCATTGACTGTGTGTGCTTGCATTATAAACTATGTGTATTAAAGTATAGTCTACAAAAAAAAAAGCCATTCTGAGAACACAACTGCAGCTACACAAAGAATCTTCATACGCAATATTCTCTGAAAGAATGCAGCAAGGACACAGGATAGTGCCAGTGGAGAAAGACTGATATTCAGATGGTCTTGGCTAAGATCCAGGCTTCCTAAATGCCCGAGTACAAGTCACTAGGAAGGTGCCAACATAGGCCAGTAGACAGATGACCCTGCAGATTCCATTAACACTACATTAAAAACTGGAAAAACAAAACAAAACAAAACCAAACAAAAAAAACCAAACCCAAACCCAATAAACCATAAGGCTAGAGGAAAAGATACTGACTGAGCATAAGTGAGCATGGATGAGGATGTGTCTATGGAGAGGAATTCCTGTGGACTCAGGGATGAGCTGCCCTGCATCCTTGTCCCATCTGTCTGGCACATCTCCACTGTGTTGTGTGGTGCCAGTTCGGGCCAGCCCTGGTATCTCAGAAGCTCAAGGCACTTGGATATTTGGCTCACAATTATTTCAGTGAGATTTAAGCACATAAAGAAGGAAGCATTTTATAGGATCTGGGCCTCAATTCCCTTTCTGTGTTTCCCTCTTCCAGAAATATTGGCCTTTTCCCATGCTCCATAATGTCTGTTTTGATCTGTAAGACCTTTAGAGTACTTTCTTGCTTTGTGTGTGTACAATAGCACAGCAAGACTGCAGCCCCTGCAAATGCTCTGTAAACATAAAACAAACATATTATTAGTAAAAACAGAATACACAATTTTATTATGAATCATCATTGTTCTTGAGATAAGACTTCCCTAAGACTTCAGCAGAAGTAGCTTGCTAGCTTCAGATAAGTACCACCAAACGACTCCAAATGTAGCTAGGGTCATTGCCAACTGGGTCGACTCAAAAGCACTGCAAAGATCTTTTCAGAAATGTTTTTCTGGAGATAAAATACACTCATGCCTCTTTCTCCCACTAGCATCCATATTCCATAGCACTGTGACCTTGTCATTACATCATCAATTAGTAGAGGTATTAAGATAACTCTTCCTCTTTTAAGAACAAAAGCATTAGAACCACAGCAAATCTTAACCTGAGTGAAACCCAGTGACCCAAAGCTGAACCAAGAGCATGTGAGATAAAACACTGAGTACAGCAATAGCCAACAACCTACTTTGGCAGATAAATATTTGTTCGTTTTTTGTTTTATGAAGGCATAAAGTCATGACGGGGAGACTAAAAATCTTCCACTCTGTGAATCCTTTTATCCACAAGGTCTTCTTCATGCTTGTGTCATGTGTTCTCTGGTAGTCTTCCTATTTAATACCCATTATCCACACTTTCTTTCCATAATACCCATAATCCTTTGATACTGCACAGAGCAGAGTTCAGAAGCTTTGCAAGCCAAGACATTTTTAAGTGATTTATACAGTGAAGTAGAATTTCCTCTGCCCACCTGCAAAAGCTGAAGCATTTCTGTGATTACAGTTCATTTTTATAAGTTTCCATTCATGGAGGGTTTTTTATTAAAAAAGAAGCACATTAAAGGGATTCATATATATATGTCTGCTACTTAAATCTTCAACAGGTCTCACAGTGTGCCACTTGGAAGAACAAATTTTATTTCGTTTGAAACAATCTGCTTGCTACATGCAATTGTTTTAGCTGTAAATTGTTTTGTTACACTATAAACAAAAAGATTATAGGAAAGGAAAATATCAATTACACATGCAGAATTTTTCCTCTAATAACATCACCACACACACTTGTTTTTATTGTAGAATGGAGTAGCAATCTGTTCATTTTCGTTAGCAACGTCACACTCTCAACAGCTATTAAAATTGCTTCTTGAGGATCAAATTAGAACAATCAAATGAAAAAAAAAATAAAAAGAGAAACTCTTCTTATACAAAAACATTTTGTTAACTTCCTTAGTCTAGACATGCAGTAGAAAGATAGTGGCAAATGTTTTCATATCCCATTGCCTACTTCCTGAGCCATACTGTCCCATGTTAACAGAAAAGAAACTCAGATTAATCAAAATAATATCTATCAGAGAATATTCCATTCAGAACAAAAGGAGAAATTGTTAGCAATGTCATAAAATTGCAGCTGGTAACTTAAATGTCGGCAAGGATTGCAGACAAAGAAACAACACTAAAAACTCTAAATTAAACACAAATAAAAGGCCTAGTGGAAAATTAAGAGAAGTGCCTCTACATTTAAAACAAAATGTACAGAATAGGATGTTGAGGAAACTAGCAAAAGCAGTACTGGGGAAGAAAAATTATTATAGGGCACATAAACACTAGTTAGAGGAAGAGCGTGGCCTTCTTCCATCTTGAAAGGCTGTTAGGTTACTAAAAGGCAGCAGTAAAAGATCAGAGCATTGTTAATCAGCATGAAAGGAGTTCAGCCAAGAACAGCAAAAAAAAAAATATATTTTTAATGACTATTAAAAATCACAGGTCTTCTGGCCAAACAGGGAGTCTGGGATGTCTGGTTACTTCACTCTAGCAGGAGACATGACAATTGGATTTACCCTTTGGTGCTTACACAGAAGAGGCCAGTTTTAGCAGTACCTGAGGTACGTAGAAGCAGACAGCACTGGGAAGCCCAGGTGGCTGCTTTGTCTGCCCTCTTGGTGTTGGCTTTGGGAGGCACTAGCTTCAGCTGTTTGTGCAGAGCAGCCTAATAACCCCGAGATGCTGTGGCACTGAACCACCATTCATAACAGTAGCTTAAGTCCACAAAGCCTAAAATGCACCTATGTTTAATATAGTAGGTAGTATTCTTACATTATTTAGAATTCCCTACAAAATTCCTGTGCAGCAAATACCATGCCTACATGTTTCCAGCTGGGGCTGGGCCTTTTGAGGCACTTAGACAATAGAAAACATTGGAAATTTTAACTGCTGGGAAGATTGTCTGTAGAGTTTAGTGAATGAGCGATATGAAAAGCAACACATCAGTGTTTCAGTAACTGTAAGCCTTGCAGATCAATGATGTACCTGCTAGAGGAGCAGGACATGGAGTCACCATGTTAAATAAAACATTATCTAAATCCTACTCTCCTGGAGGATGATCTCCTTGCTGGGATTTTGTTATCTCCCATGGTCTTTTAGGAGCTGCCAAACATCTCTCCAATGAACTTTAGGCTGTACTTATATCCAAACACCATCTCACTAAACATTTTTCGCAGTAGGGCATCCAAAATGAGACCAGACTGCTAGCAAAAAAGTATGAGTATTGCTCACATACTAAAGAGAATTGCTCTTCATGTTGCGATTTTCCTCACACACTTTCTAACGCAGAAGTGGAACCATCTTTCAAAGGAGTTTCTGGAGAGAAACAGAGTTAAAAGGGTTATTTCATAGGAATATTCAGTAAAAATAATGAAGTACCTTACCTCACATACCAGATATTGCTTCTATGGGACTTAATGTTGTACAATGTGCTGTACATTCCTTATCTGCAGATAAGGAACTGGCTGGATGTTCACAATCAAAGAGTTGTGGTCAACAGCTCGATGTCCAAGTGGAAACCAGTGACGAGTGGTGTCCCTCAAGGGTCAATATTTGAGCCGGTGCTCTTCAACTTCTTTGTCGGAGACATGGACAGTGGGACTGAGTGCACCCTCAGCAAGTTTGCCAACGACACCAAGCTGAGTGGTGCGGTTGACGCGCTGGAGGGACGAGATACCATCCAGAGGGACCTCGACAGGCTTGAGAGGTGGGCCTGTGCAAACCTCATGAAGTTTAACAAGGCCAAATGCAAGGTCCTGCATCTGGGTCGGGGCAACCCCAAGCACAAATACAGGTTGGACGATGAATGGCTTGAGACCAGCTCCAAAGAGAAGGACTTGGGAGAGGTGGTGGATGAGAAAGAAGCTCAACATGAGCCAGCAATGTGCGCTGGAAGCCCGAAGGTCAACCCTATCCTATCAAGAGAAGTGTGGCCAGCAGGTCGAGGGAGGTGATTCTCCTCCTCTACTCCGCTCTCGTAAGGCCCCACCTGGAGTACTGCGTCCAGTTCTGGAGCCCCCAACAAAAGAGAGACATGGACCTGTTAGAACAAGTCCAGAGTAGGCCACGAGGATGATTCAAGGGCTGGAGCACCTCTCCTATGAGGACAGGCTGGGAGAGTTGGGGCTGTTCAGCCTGCAGAAGAGACGGCTCTGGGGAGATCTTGTAGCGGCCTTCCAGTACCTGAAGGGGGCCTACAAGAAAGCTGGGGAGGGACTTTTCATAAGGGTAGGTAGTTAAAGAACAAGGGGAAATGGCTCTAAAATGGAAGAGGGTAGGTTTAGATGAGATATTAGGAAGAAATTCTTCATTGTGAGGCTGGTCAGACACTGGAACAGGTTGCCCAAGGAAGTTGTGGGTGCCCCCTCCCTGGAAGTGTTCAAGGCCAGGTTGGATGAGGCTTTGAGCAACCTGGTCTAGTGGAAGGTGTCCCTGCTAGTGGCAGCGGGGTTGGAACTAGTTGGTCCCTTCCAACCCAAACCATTCTATGATTCTACGATTCTACATATGACACTGTTGTCAAGGCATTGCACAGAGCTGATGATACCCTACTCCAGGAATACTGAAGACTGAAAAATAAAAAGCATCTAAAATATGATACTTCTGGTGAATCATATGCCAACAAACTCTCTCTCCCGTGAGTAATTTAATATGCAATTTCAAAGCAGATATATTTTTCCTAATGCTATTTACAGATCTCTCAAACTGCAAATACAGTTCCTTTTGTCGCTCAGACTTTTTCCCAGCTCAAATGTAACACTGATACAAGTCTGCGTGTTATTTTAGGATACCTCTAATCTTTTTATTTTTATCTTGTACTGCTTGTTAAAATTTCTTTGGCTGCCATTTAAACATCTGTGGAAAATACAACTGAATTTACATTTCAATAAGGAACTTTCATTGAGTGTTTTTTCTCCTGAATGAAATCTCTACTCCTATTTCATGTTTTCATGGGAGGAAATCCAGTTTTCTTCTGCAGTTCCTTATTTTCGTTTGATTCTTTCTGAAACCTTTAAATTACCTCTTATTCTTTTACTGGTTGTGAGAAAGGAAGAAGGCTCCCTTCACTCATCTCCTGTTTTGGTCATTCATTCTTAGCAGGACCTCAGAATTATATAGATTATATTCTCAAGTAATAAATTGTGATATTTTTTACTAAAGTAGCCATTACTGAGACAGCTTTGGATTTTTAAAACTCGGTCTGATGTTCAAGCATAAAATTCAGAGGTAGTGATTCCATGGATCTATGTGAAATGCAGCATACTCTAGCCAAACTAGTTCAAGAAAGTAGCATTTAAGATCCATGGTACATTTCAACTGGGGTTCAGGATCTGGATCTGAAACTAAACTGAAGCCAAGGATAATGCTCCATTTATTTCCATGGCTTTATTTCTCATTTAGGTTAAAAAGAAAACACAGTGCTTTGAATCTCACAAATCAAACTAGGCAGAACTGTAGAGTATAATCCCACAGGCTCAAATTCAGGAACTACAGTATTAATTTTCAAATGCATGGGGTTTACATTTGACGGTGCACATAAAATTATCCAATCTAGCACTTTGCTGTATTATTTTATCTTATCTTATTTTCTACCTTAAATTAATATAAACAGTGAGTCAAATGCTGTTACCTAAAACAGTGTGATAGCAAAATGGTAAAATCAGAATAAGTCTTTTTCTGTGCATTTTGTCAATTTCTGTTAGACATCATATAGGCTACAAGGATCCGCTACATATAATATTGCTTTAATTCATAGCACCAGCAACAGGCTACTCTTTAACAATTCTAATTTCAGTCAAGTTTTGATGAATTCTCAAAGCTAGGTCTATCCAAATCTACAAAAATCAGCATAAGACCAGAAATCTTTTGGAAGTGAGCTTTACCACCTGTTGTCTGGGACTTCATGAAGTCTGGAATTTTTAATAGCATCTCAGGACCTATGCTTTCACTTCTGAACCCAAACAGAATAGCAAAGAAATTTTAGAAGTGCTTCAGCATCATACTGCTCTACTCAGCATCAATTCTGCAAAAAACCCTGCATTTTGCAGACAGAAGCACGTGGGAGTCAGTTATGTCAGACCAGTTCATCTGTCTAGGGTTTGTATCAACTCACTCCAGTGCTTAACAAAAGCACGTATCCTGAGTGTACTGTTAAAGGTGACTTAATGCCAAATCTTATCGCCTTCTGCCTGCTTGGGCTTCTGTCATCCTTTCTGTGCAGGATGAAGGCAAAGATTGCACATTCTGCTGCTTTCTATGGTCCCCTGCAACTTTGAAAAGCATCTGTAGAACAGAATCTGTTTGAATAGAGAGAAGTCTAGGTATCCTGATAACATAAGGCTGTAAAAAAAAAAAGCCCAGGGGAGGAAGTGAGAGAAAAATAGATACCTTTTTATTGCTTTTCTTCATTTTTTTTCTTTTTTCTGCAAAAGGCTATAAAGGGGCTAACTGCACACAGAGAAGCACACACAACAAAACTAAACCTGCAGATCCAAAAAGAAAAAAACTCCTGGGGAATCATGTTTGAGACAGGTGTAAATGGGGAGCTTCCATGTGCTTTTGATGACAGCACACCGTCAGCTTCTTCAGATTTCTTTATTTACTATGATCTGAAAACAGAGAAAACATTTAAAGGTTTTCACTTCATAAACATAGTATGGAAAATTTAAAAAGATGGTAGATCCTATGGGAAAATAAATCTTTACCTTCTTGCTGCTCTGCTGCTTTAAAGACTTTCACCCTATTTATTCTGATTGTTTGACTCCTATAAATTAAGGACCAGATCTACAACACCTAATAAATTAGTGCAGCACTGCTATCCAGTTCATTTACTGGTTCATTTACAAATAAGTTCATTTACATGAGTTCAGATCTGAATCTTCTGTTGCCTCTGGGTATGTCTTCTGCAGTAAGCGATTTCACCAAACCATTTAATCATTTTGGAGTGTTAGGATATTTTTACACTCCATTAATGAGATTAGCTTTATTAGATTTATCTAAAGTTTCAAAAGATGTCATTTTAAATGGCTAAGGCCATTAAATTGAGGAGATTTTTTAAAAAAACCCCAAACCCTAAACTAAAACTAACAAGTTTGCCAGCATTGTAAAGTGAAAAAAAAAGCAGTCAGAATTGGCAAAAAATTCAATGTGGATGAGGCAGGTTATGACTGGGAAATATGGAAAATTATTTGTCCAACTGTATAATAACTTAAAAATATGTACTTTACACACTGCAGGCTACTATATCACCATTTATACTTGTAAAAACAATCTCCTTTTATCTCTCCAGGCTGTGGAACATCTGGTAAGCAGCTTCCACTCTGCATTCTTTGCTGCCCAGTAAAACTTTAAGGTTTGAGGAAAACCCATTACCCAACTTGCCCCTAAAAAGTAAATATTTTAAGAGATTCACCAAAAATGTCTGAGGATAATTCACTTATTTATGGACATGCTATTGACTTTATAGTTCAAGCCAGTTCTGCCTCAAAGGTTCTGTATCTGATGGTGGGAAACCTGTTTCTCATGGCAGATGGATGGGAGGAGGGATAGCCCTTCTCAGAAGGAACACTTTTAACAGCTTTTGAGAACTGAGCTGTACAGTGCAACTCAATCAATTGTAGTAAGCAGATCTGAAGACTGGGCTGCTCAATGAAATATCAACCATGACTGTATTTTGAGAATATTTTTCTCTAGCTCTTTTTTTCTCTCTTTCACACTGGAAAACTCAACACACAAATTCCAAAACCTTTCGTCTCTGACCCGCCACATCAGTGTCTCTTGTGATGGTCATGCTCTTCTACATTTTCCTCAGCAATGCTTCCTTCAGCTCCTCTCTGCTCATACCTACAGGAGACACCAGGAGAGATATGGGGTAACCATGAAGATGAGCTTGCAGATCAGATTCAGAAAGTCTCTTTTGGAGCCTAGCCTGACCTTGTTCAAAAGTGGAAGGCATAGGAGTGGAAAAATATTATCCAGTCTATTCTAAATCAAACCTACAGATTTAGTGCAGCTACATAACCCCCCAATATTTTTATGTTCCCTTTGCTCCAGAGCAGCAAGTTTTGAAACTCTCATATTTTTACATAGTTTGACATTTGCCCAACTCAGTCTCAGCTGAAAAAGGGTAGTTGGATGCCATGAGATAGCAGGAGACAGAGGCAGCTCTGCAGCAGCTTTGCCCTTCAGGCACACTGCTGAGGCTGTCACTGGGGCTCAGTCCTCACCATGCTCAGCAGGATCTGAGGCCAGGAACCTGTTGGGGACTTAAGCAGCACAACACACAGCCCTTCCAGAGGAGCCATATCGAGGCCCATATAAGGGATGTCAATGGCTTTGGGCTCTTCTCCCTCCATAAAACTGTAGGGCTGGGCCTGGCTTCACACCAGAGTGAATTTCTAGTAATACTTTAGCAGAAAGCTATACAAGAGCTGTTACTCTGACACGAAATATCTGAGATGCTAAACTGTACAGTTTTGTACTAGGACAGGACAAGTAACAGTGTGGTCCTAAGGATGAAAGGCATTGGAGTTGCATTATTTTTCAACATTGCAAAAGGACATTGAAGCATGACTCTGAAGAGGTTTGCTTGAAATTAGCATTGAGAACATGTGCACAGGTCCTAAATTGAGCTCTTATGGCTCGTACTATTTGTTATACTGGCACTTCCCACCCCTGGATTTGTTTAATCTTACCCAGATGTGCAGTACTAGAGAGGCCCATACATCAGGCATGCACATTTACTGCTCCACGCCAGTCCTGCCAACTGTCCAACAGGTGGGACTGCTGAAGAGTAATATATCCTGGCGGTACCAAATGAAGACTAGGAGGGAGATGCTCTGGGTCAACAGGAAGATACAAGGCAGGGGAAGGAAGTCTTACTTGTTTTATCAACTAAGTGGTGGGATTCTCTGGAGGGGGCTCTTGATGCCAAAGGGAAGGTACAACCCTCTCCCATGATCTCCCTCTATTCCCCTACCCCCATCTCTACTGTCTCCTCCTTCCTGACTTTGAAGATGAGAAAGGAAGAAGATCCCTCTCTTGTTCTTCTCATGAAACAAAACTCTCCCTCTTCCTTCTGCCCTGCATTGTGGATGAAAAGAGAGGATGAACCCACAGCATCCCCTCCCCTGGGGCTCCTGGGCAGGGTAAGGAGGCACTTCTGGCACAGGTTTCGTTGTTTAACTTTAGGCCTTTTAGTCCTCAGCTTTTAGCCTGTTTCTTTTTAAAAGAACATACTGGATAAAAGTCATTGCTTAGGGCGAAAAAAGACACTGGGCTTTGAGTTTCACTCAACTTATTAGTCCAAGCTGACTTGTGGTATAATTGTAATTGTGCCAGATATCTGGTTAGCTGTCCAGCTTGCTCCAATTCTGTGACTGTTTCTCCTCAGAGTAGCTTGTAGCCATACAGAAATGGTACAAGTCTTAGCACTTGGAATGGACAAGAAAAACGACTCCTGTTAAGTTCACAGGTTTCTATATTTAAAGGGTGGGGTGTTTTTAATCTGCCTGTTCTGCTTTTACAAAGTTCTCCTTTGCCATTATTCCTTCTAAATGACCTATCAGAATCCAAATGTGGAAAAAACCACCAAAATACAACAACAAAACACAACAGAAAAAAACACAAGAGAATGACAGCAACAGCAAAACACTAAGAGAGAAGTAACAATTTACCTGTAAGAAACAACCAAAACAGCAGAAAATGTGATCCAGCTAAATAAATAAAGTGAAGCATTAGCTTAAGTTTAGCCTGCAACAGTCCTACAGATCTAGAAAAAGGACTTCTGGTCTGTTAGTACAGCTACTGGGAAAGCAGCAGGTCCTGGGCGGGGGGAGCTGGGACACTGTGCGTCCTTTGGGAACCAGGGTGGAGTTGGTTTCTTGGCAGCGCTCATCTCCCTTCCCAGATCTCCAGGAGACCTCTCTGTGAACACTGATGGTGGTTTTCAAGCATGTCTTTAATTGCAGACCGCCCAAACATTATGCTGGAGGGGCAGAGTACATGATACTGCCTTAAATCTTACTGCCACTAGGCTTGTTTTTCTTAGTTGCCATTCACTGGCCTTTCCACTGGAGTGTACAGACAGTGCAGAGATGGAAAAGCACTGCCCTTGGACCCTTGCTTGTGGCATCAAGGGAAGGCAGAGAGTGCCAAAGCTGAGAAAGCATACATCCATCACAAGCAAATATCCAGAATAGTGCAAGGTTCACAGAAAGTCCTTCGAGAACTTGCTGTGCCCCTGCCTAGGAAGGTGTTTAGGACTGTCCTAGGAGCTGCATCAGCTGCTTTTATGCCAAAAGATGTTCTCTTAGGAAGATCAACAAGATGCTAGAGTCTATCAGAAATGCCAGAAGATGCCATACAGTGAACCTGTTTATTCTGGCACCAGACTTATATAAGGTCAGAGGCTGAAAAAACTTGTTCATGAAATAAACCTGCTCTCTTCTGATGGCAGGCACATGGTCACTTCTGCTCTACTTCAGCCCCTCATGAAACAGAAGAGATTTCATAACGTGCACATACATGGGATAACAAAGTACTCAGAAAATACAAGTGAGAAAGGGTATGTTGCTCTTCAATTTAGTGCAAGTTAATTCACTGTTTTCAAAGAAAGCAGCAGCAGCCCTCTTCAAAGCAGAAGTATCTCACTAAGTGCCCACAAGGATGGTCTGATGAGGCAAGAGAGTGCTTTGTGATTTCAGGATCAGGCCTTTTGGGAATGAATAAAATAGAAGGTTGTGTTACACTGATAATATTCTTCTGTACATTTCAGTCTCCATAATGCTCTGGACACCAAGCATTTAATTTAATTAGGGATAAAACAAGAAGGCCATGTTATGGTTTTGGTTTTGAAGAACTACATTAGTCAGGTTGTGATTTGCACAACCCAGATCGGGGATGGTTTAAATCCAGTTCCCTTTTTAGCCAAACCACCAAAGTCCAGAGGGGATAGAGGGCCCAGATAAAAGGTTTTGAGTTCAGTCTCATGTCTATAATGGACAAACTGGAGTGGTTTGGGTTTGAATTTTGCAAAACCTCATCACTCAGGTTTTGGTTTTGCAAAAACAAAAACAAACTTGGGGTTGGTTTGGATGCCATTCCATTTTATCTGAATCATTAAATTTGGGAGAGGGGATGGGATTGGTTAAAGGCTCAATTTATGCCCCGTCTCTAGCTTAACAGCATTGTTGTGATTTTTCCTGTGAATTTTCAGGAGACAAAGAAAACCGGACCAAACAAAAAAAAAAAAAAAGTAGATTATGAAGTCAGTTTAGGGCTCAGTTTTTCAAGATGCTAAGCAATTCTGCAGGGTATCGAGCTAACACAGCTGCCAGCACCTTTACAAAATATTGAGGGCACATGGTATTTTGTAGGAGACTAAGCCACTGGCACTTTACAGGTCAAGCCCTTGATTGGCAGAGCTGTCACCATGCCTCTGAGGCTTAATAGCCAAGGATTTGCTCCACTGAGCCAAATTTCACTGTTGTAATCAAGCATGTAAGTCCCATTCATGAAGTTAGTCAACTTGGATGGAAGTAATTGGAACCCTAAAGGGTTAGAGATTTAGGAATTCAGATGACATTTGAAACTGAGAATTCATATTCTCTGAGCTGAAAGGTTAACACTGTCCAGTACAGGACATGTGTTGGGAATGATTGGAAAAAGAACATCAGATTCACAGTTATGAAACAACTCATTTAAACAATGCTATTCATAGTGTAATTCAGTAATGTTTTATTATTCTTTCTTTTTCTTCCTCTGACTCTGTGTTGATCTTTCTTAAATGCAAATTCATATATAAAGCAAATTGCTGACCTTTTCAGAAATCAATCCTAGTTGTGTCTTCTAGAACAATTTTCCCTCTCCCTTTTTGATTGCCCTATTTTCAGCAAATTGAAAAATAATATATATATATATATGTATGTATATTCATATAAATATAGACATTGTCAATGTTATTAAGAATCAGACCCAAGCTGTTAAATTTAGGTAGTCTTTTAATTTGGAGTAGAACAAACATCAATACAAGGCTCATTGAAGATACCTCCTTTGCTCAAATCAACGTTGGATCAGTTCTGTAGTCAACAATTACATGTCTGTAGAGTGCTAGTGGATAAATGAGTGAGAAGATGTTAATGAAAGGTAAAATATTTCTGTCATCTTCTTACTAGCATTTGATCATTAGATCCCTCTTCCTACACTGCTACATCCAAACTCTTCTTTCACACTCAAGCCCTGCCTCTTAATTTTCCCTAAATGACTGTCTCTTCACCAAATTCAAAGATTTGATGATTAATGCACAGACTATGTTGTAGAGCTGGGCTAGCAGAGACATCTACTCTCCAGTCTCCTGCCCAACCTCCTCAATACATCCAGGTTTCTGAAACGCCAGGGTCTGTAAAGGAGCACTCTGGAAGATAGAGCAGACTGGAGGCACCTGTGCTCATTGTCTTATTGTTCATTCTTGGTCACTATGGTTAGTGACTATGTCATATATTAATCAATCTTATTGTAAGTTGTCTTACCCATTTTCTGACTTCCCTGGGTCTCTGTTGTTTACACATTCTTTTCTTTGTCTGTTTTGTCTTTTCTTTCCTCTTATTTTTTTCTTTTTCACTTTCTCAGCTAACTTTAGACTATGCCCTTTTCCTTGCAACTCTTATCTAAGCACTCCCATATCCTTTGTCTCTCTTCCCATCCATATAACTATATCCTGAATATCAAGTGCCTCTCTATCCTACTTCACATGGACTCGTGACCATTGCACTGAGTTACTATAATGACAGCAAATTACTCTAAGGAGTTGCATGCCACCTCACAAACAAATAAAGGATTGTGGCTTCTAAGCTTTCTGTCATTGTTTCACACACTACATTCATCCCTACAATCCTCAGATCTGTACTGGCAAAGTTTTTAACTTTAAACTGTCCTGAATGCAGTTTTCAAAGACTGGAAAGCAGTAGTATGATTTCACATTTTGTATATACAACTAGACATATGTCTGAAACAGAAATAGACCTTACATCTTCTCTGAGTGTGAACTAGCATTTTATGTTGCAGGTGTAAGCGCTACAAACACCTCGGCTTTGCCTCGGATACACTCCTACCACGTGTGTACCCAGCCTCCAGACTACAGCTTTGCGAGTAACAGGCTGTTAGGCACCCTACATACTTTAGCCCGAGACCCTACAATTCCTGTTGATGTTGCCTTCAAATACACAGGGAGCCCAGCAGTGCATTTCTGAATGGGGCATTCCTTGTTGTTAAATCCTTTATTGTTACCTGCCCTGTGGAATGAGATCTGAAGGAGAAGCAGATTAACTCAAAAGAGCTGTTCTGGCTGCCCTGTGGTCAGCTTCTGCTCCAGCAACTTATCAGGAAAAAAAGTGTGTTCCCGACAGTATGTAGTTGCCTGTTGTCTTCAGGCCCTAGACCTTATTCCTTTCCTGCTGAAAGGAGGTTAAGAGCTAAGTTTAATTGGTAGGGAGGAGAGATCAGAAGTATCAGACACTTTACAAAAATCATTCTCAAAGAGAGGATTTCTCAGGTAAACCTGATGATACCTACTGGTGGGAAAATTCTCCTTTGTAATTCCAAAAACAGATGTGATGTTTACATATTCTGGCATAACTAATTTACACAGCATGAATATTAACTTGGATTTTTCCAATTCCCTACATCAACCTCATCCAGACTTTCAATAGCACACTTCATTCACTATTGAGAAGACCCAGAAAAAAACAAAAGGGTGGATAAGCAGCAAAAGCTTCTCTTTACAGATAGCAAAATCAAAGAACAGAAGCCAGGAGAGATGCTGAAGATTGCCTTAGACCAGAAATAAATCACAGGTTTCAGGGCTCTCATTCTGTACCCTGAACACAATCTCTCCTTTCCAGAACTCACATTGAATGAATATCAGTGGGTAAATGATAGTGGCAGGAAAGACATTGTATTTCTTCAGAGCTAGTCAAAAACAATTCTGCTCTTATCATGGTAATGAGGGATACATGAGAGATTTGTTGGAAAAAAAGTTGAACAGAGCTTTAAGATGGAGGGGTGTTAGTTTGGCAAATTTTGTCACAAAGGGTTGTGGAAATTATTTTTTCTGCCTTTAACTAAGGAAATGAAATGCAAACAAGTCTCCTTTATAACTCATTTGAGATTTTTAAGCACTGAGAACTCAAGAATTTTATTAGTAACATTCCCACGGCAACTGTAACTTGTCCATACTGCGCATATATATGGCACCATAAAAACTAACACTCCAGATAGTAATAGAAATTTTCTGAACAATACTTTTGTACTGTGGTGGTTAATGCAGAAATTAAAATACTGATTTCCATCATACACATTGTATCAAAATGTCAGCCAGAAGGCTTAAGTAACATTGGGTAGGATTCACTTAACCATTAAAGCACTCTCTCAACTTCCTGGGAGAAGTTGCCTTAGCCTCTGCATCACCCATGAACCCTCTCCACCTTCACCCACCTTCACACTGTGCTTGGCTGTGTTCACTGCCATAAGTTGTGAGATGGAAGAGAGGAAATTTAGATTAGATATTAGGAAGAAATTCTTCACTGTGAAGGTGGTCAGGCACTGGAACAGGTTGCCCAGAGAAGCTGTGGATGCCCCCTCCCTGGAATTGTTCAAGGCCAGGCTGGATGAGGCTTTGAGCAACCTGGCCTAGTGGAAGGTGTCCCTGCTCATGGCAGGGGGGTTGGAACTGGTTGGTCTTTAAGGTCCCTTCCAACCAAACCATTCTATGAATCTATGAGAACAGCTGCAGATTTGTTGCAGGCATGGGAGGATGCAAAAGGCGGGTAGCGCACGCACTGGGATTCATCACTGACCCCATTTCACAGGAACATGAGAACAGGACAAAACAGAGGTGGCATCAGTCATGTTGGCCAACTCTTTGGTCCTGCCTGCAGATTTGAGGTGTTTGATCTTTCTGCTACTTGAAAGCAAAGCTTCTCCCCAGGCTATGGGGTGAATTGCTCTCTGTTGTGCAGAAATCCAGCATTCAGGGCACTTACTTGCAGTAGAAACAGAGCTTTGATGATGTTTTTACATGGCCTAGACATTATGCTTGGCCATCAGGCAGGAAGTCTTGGTCAGCGCATCTGCATTAAAAAAATACTAATAAGCCTTCTCTGAAATTTATAATGTATAATGAGGGAGTTGTCATGATACTGTATTTCACCTCTGCAATAGCAGCTGAGTTTGTGGAAGTCAAGCTGAATCAGGAAAAAGTTGGCTTTACATTTGTGTCTGTCCAAGAAGCACCATCTGGCATCCACAGCTGGAGAACCGCTGCAAAGTTTGTCTTGGTATCACCATCTGTCATCTGGAGGCAGAATAATCATGCAACGTGTTCAGGTGACCAACAGCTTTGAGTTGAACAGGGGTACTTGCAGGTATGAAGAGTGTGAACAGCATATAGGTCCTGACCGGCCATGGAGGAAGGCTTGGTGCTGGAGCACACAGCTAGCAGCAGCCAGGAAGCCTGCTTTTCCTGCACCCGTGTTCCCACTTTTTTTGCTCAACATTTCTGAAATATCTCTGCTGCTTTTTGTTCTTCTGCTCCCTCCAGCACTGCTCCCAGGGTGAGCTTTGCTGAGCATCTGGCTCACTCGTCTCCTCCAAAACCAGTTTCCACCAACTAAAACAGGCAGACCATCTGCAAGCCGGACCCCAGGCAAGGCAAACCAAAGAGTTGTTTCCTATTTACAGCATACCTCTTTGTTCTGACCTGCCGCTGGGGAAGGAAGCTGTGGACAGGGAGGAGATCGGTGCCCGGGCCGAGCAGGTCATGCGGACTAGGGAGCTGGTAGTTTGAAGGGAAGCTGAGGATATTGGCCAGGGAGCAAGTAGAAAGATGGAAATATGGGAGACTCCTGCTTCAACTGCATTTTTGGCAGTTGTGGGACTGTTGTTGGCTGGGAGCACAGTACTTGACTGGCACAAATAGCTATTTGGAGAAATAAGGGAAAGGGAATACTGTATATTTCACATACAATTTGACCCACCATAATCAAATTTGTTAATAATAACCAGCAAATAGCTGAGCGGTAATGAAATGATACAGAACATGTTCTGTGGAAATTTCTAGCAGCACCAAAACTCTCATGCTGAGTTCTATAAAACACTGCCCTTTTAAGGAGGAAAGAAGCCATTTGAAAAAAAGCCTTCCCATCCTCCCATCGGTCACATGCAGCAGATGGATTCAGTTATTGCAAAATCAATAGAACAAAGAAAGGAATTAAAAGTAATCAGGTAGCTGAGCATTAATACATCCAAGCAGTAGAGTCAAGGCAGCAAAGGAGGACTCTTTGCCAGTGATGGGGAGCTAAAAAGGGAAAATGTCTGAGGGGGAAGAAGGAGAGGAATTTGTGGGAGAGAAATAGCAAAGCAGGGCTAGAGACAGACTCCCAGTCCCAGAGTTTCCCCAAGCAGTTCTGTTCAATGGCACTGCACAGGCACAGTATAGCTGCTCTTACTGGGAGCAAGCTTAGCTGATCTGGGCCATGAGACGTGGTCAGGCAGATTCCCCTAGCAAACTCTGCCTTGCACGGTGCTGGGCAGACAGAAGACTTTGGGTCTGAAGGTACATCTACACACAGAGACCTAACAGGACTACAGAGAAAAGTTTGAGAAAGACAAGTCCACTGAAGCCAAATAAATATTGTAAGCAGTGAGGAGGGAAAGACAAGTAGGGTGCTAGTCTCATTTTTGAATCAGATAAAGTAAAGTCAAGGAGGTCCATGAGCTGTCACTGAATGATTCTGATATATATAAATATGTACATAAATATATGGTGCCCCATGACCCCTATGATGGAGAAAGTCAGAGCAAATTATCCTAACAGTCTCTCCTGGTTTATGAAACTCTAAATGTATGAATTTATATTTGAAAGTACAGCCTCTCTCACGCCCAGCAAGATATGCTGTGGCTCCAGCAGCACTTCAATGGTGAACCAAGTGGGGGCCACACAGGGAGAGTAAAATCACAACCAACCAGGCAGTGGGGCTATTGCAATCACTTTTTATGCAACTATTTAGGAAAAATCTTAAAGATTTCCCAGTATTTTTTCCATATGTGAAAAAAAAAAGCTGCAAGATCCAGGTCTCAGCATGAGGACAAGTATCCAGGCCTGCCTGGGAAGGTTCTGTTCTGCAGCTGGTCGTTTTGCATTGCTTATCTCACAGCCGCCACGCAGTTTTGTCAGCACAGTGCTGCTTCCTGACTAGCACACTCCATGAATCTTATCTGCTGTCAGTGCATCATGCAGAGAGGATTTTGTTTATGTGCACGCATGCACGTGTGACACAGAGCTCCCTGGAGCTGCTTTATAACTTGTGCCTTGACCTTTTCCCTTTGCTGGCTTTGATCAGACTGTGAAACTTTTGTTGAGGACTTGCTAGATATGCAAAGTAGATTTTGGGCAGCGTGATAAGGATAAAGCAGTGGGTTGTTAGCTGAACAAACAAACAAACAAACAAACAAACCCCAAACCACTTCTAAAAATTGAATTTTGCTGTCACATGATTCTCTTTTGGCTTTTGTTTGCAACATTTAATGATAACCATGCTGGTGGTTGACCTTGAAGAGCCCAACTGCAAATCCCTCTCTCTAACTTTGCTGTGTTCCTCCGGGTCATCCCATAACCCTCTTTTCTCTCCTTCATATTTTCCCACATAGATGATTGCATTTGCAGTTGCAATATTTAAAATGAGAAACACTGAATTTTTTGCCTGCCTGCCTTGGAAACACTCCAGCCATTCCACCTGCACGTTCTTCTGCTGTCCTTCTTCCATTCTACTCAAGCCACTCCTGAAGCTGCTGTCCTCAAGGTTGGTTAGGGAAATCGTGCTCTCCCCTAAGGATGGGTGTCCTTAGCACAGCTCAGTGAACGCATAAGTTAGTGCCCCAGTCCCAGGAAGGGTTTTGATCAGGGCTAGTGCCTGCTTAGCCATGAAATACAAACCACAGCTAATTAGGCTCATTCATTCCAGCCCACTGGGACCCATTTTTTTGAAGGAACTACATATATCCTGGTCCCACATGGAGAGGCTGTGGCAACATCTGGGGTCATCCAGGGTGTCAGTAGGGTCATGGTTGCAGTTCACAAACATGTCCCAGAATGACCCCGATGGAGAAAAGGGCTGTGGGAAAGTCTGTCCCCTCTCCCCAAGCACCTCTGCACCTTGCCAGGAAAAGCCCCAGCAAGACAGAGGAATGAGAGATCCCTCCCTCTTGTTGTTGTTGTTGGCTTGTATTTTTGTTGCATTTGAGAGTCCTGGTCAGAAATTAGTTAAGCTCATTAACCAGGTAGTATGGAAATAAAAGTGAAATTTCCTGCCCCTTGTACGTCCCTGTCATTTCTCTATGAGGTACATAGGTTTTCTGATGTGCTGTCTTCCTTTCCCTTGTTGGTTTTTTGCACAATAACATGCTCAAAAGACTCTGAAGCTCCACTTAAATATAAATAGCAAATTACATCTACCCAGACTCAACTGTCCTTATGCCTTCAAACAAATTTGCAGTTAGAAACTGAGCTCGGAGACATAATCACCCTTAAATTTTACATTACAGTTCTGAGAAAGCCATGACTGTCCAGCTTTCAACAAATCATTTGTCTTCAATTTAATTCTCAATTTATCATACATTGAAAATGAGGAATGGAGGAGAAACAGCGCAAGGGAAAACCTGGCCACACTCCACTATGTGCTCTGCAATGATCACTCCATCAACCAAGAGGGCTGGCTTCCAGTTAAGGACACTGACCTGTAAGGGGTTATATCACTGACAGGGATATTTCCTCTGGGCTAAAAAGTTGGCATAAGAGGCCTTGCAGTTCACACGTAAAAGCAATAGCTCTGAGAAAAGGGTGGGTACCAGAGTGTGTTTTTTTTTAAATTTCTGTTATATTCCTAACACTTGTGCAATGACCATATCCTGAAAGGGGTGGATTTTCTGTCTTTCTCAGGCCTGATTGATTTAGATCAGAATATTTATTTGGTTTTCAGGAAAGAGTTATTGTTCCCATGTGCAGTGATTTTTATATGGCCAACAAAGCTTTGTGATGTTTCTAGCATATGGCGTGAGTGTATTTACTTGACAGCTCACTTTATATTTAGTCCAGAAGCTGGGGTTAGAAGTGGGAAAACACAAGAAGTGATTAGAAACTCCTTAGCTCTCACCTGGCTCTTCTCACTGACTCCCTGTGTGGTTTAGGATGCTGGGCTAGATCAATTTTTAAAAACAGCCTCTGAGCAGGACTGCCGAGTTTCTGGCTAGTGCAAGACACTGTAAGCCTTCTCTTCATATTGCTGGTTTTTTGTTGTTTGTTTTTTTTTTTTAATCTCCTGTAGTGTTTACCTAATGACTTAATTACCTAAAAGTTACTGGACATAAATGGATATATCAGTTTCTCCATTTCAAAATATGGTATGCTAACATTAATCTCCTTCATCAACATGAACCAAGAATTGGTTATTTAAAATCCATACAAACCTTTGATGTTCACTTTGAATCAGTTCATACTCAGCCTGCCTTATTTCAATACAGAATTAAAGTCGGGTTGAATCGAAATATACGTATGGAGATCTTCCTTTATTGGCAGTCGAGAACAGTCTGATTTCAGCCCAGTTCTAATGGCAATTGATTGAAGTGTTTACTGCAGGTCCAACAAATCCCAGCTGCAAGACTCCTTGTGCAAACGTGCAGGTTGACTGTGGCCTTCGTACAGGATTTCTGGACAGTTGGCAGACCAGGAGCTTGATATCCAGCCAAACAAAGTGACAAGGCAGTAAGGAATTGCTAAAATCTGTGATCTGCCACCAAAGCCTGTAGAGCCTGCAGGGGTAGAATAACCCCTGATTGTATCTGCACAAATAAATTCTTCCAGCATAAGCTGTCTCTGAATAAAACCATATTGTGGTGATTGCTTTGGATTACTCTACTCACGTGAATCGTGGGCATTCACTTTTTTTCAATCATTGTTACTCTCCTGTGTCTGGAGATAATGGTGGAGTCAGGAAAGGGCTACCCAGCCCCCTTACAGAGAGACATTAAGTGCTCAGAACGAGAGCATTTCAGAAAAAATGTGTCATAAAAACAATCCACAACTCACAGGTGACCAGCCACACAGAAATGCTGGCTGCTCTCAAGTGTCTCAGGCAGTCCCTAAGGCCCTCTTGCTGAGATTAAGAACATTTTGCTGTTTCCAGCACCATCATCCTGTTCCCCAAATGGGAGGCTTCTCTGGTGCTGTGGTCTCCCTAAAAGCCATTGTGCTGGACTCTGCTCCTTGACTGAGATTTTTGGTGGGACTGTGATGAATGAAAGTCATCTCCCTTTTCTGTGTCATCACACAAATTATACACTTTCCACAGAGAAGATATTAAAGCAAATTTAAGCAGTAAAGCTCTATACAAGGACAAATAATTATATAAAGTAGCATAAGAACCAATGCCAGATTGATCATCTGATGACAAGCAGCCCCTTGAGCAAGTATTGTCCTCTTACAGCCTGCCTACTCTTGTATTCCTAAAATTGCTAAGATCTCCTTAAATCAATTATCAGACATGGGTGCTTCACAAACAATTGCCACTTTCTGAGTACAGTTTTCAGAAGTACCTTTGCTGCTAAGCCCTATTGACTGAGTGGTACTTAGAGATCAAACACGTGGTCAGGTTACTCAAACTTGTCCAGCCAGAAGTTACCAGAGGTCGTGCATAAGCTGAATGGCAGTAAATGTCTGTGTGCCTACGAATGCAATGTAATTCGACCTAATTTAAACGTCTGATATTATGAGGCAAGTTCAGAGCTGCCACAGACTGAAAGCAGACACACAGAGAGGCATTGCAGCTTAATGGACACATGGTAACCTGCTATGCTGCAGGAGTTGGGTGGTTGATCTGGGCTCTTAGGTTCTCAAATTCCTTTTGAAAATGGAATTTGGGTGTTTCAAAAGATTGCACAAATCTCCTTGTATGTTGAAAGCCTAAACTCATTGTGGTGCTGTGTAGCTTTGGAGGCACTTTTGGAGATGGCTGCTACCAATACGCATAGCACTTGAGGGGAAAAGAAAAAAGAAAGCTTGCAAAAATAAAAAGTAACTGACAGAATTTCTCCTTTCCTTAGCTGAAGGGACTATGGGACCTTGCAACTTACATTGATTGCTGACTTCCATGCAGAACACAAAAATTTCATTCAAATAGTCACAGTGAGGAGATATAACTTAGTAGTGGAAAACTGAATTACCATGTACTTAGCTTTATTTTCAGAGAGGTTTCTAATGAACTTATCATGTAATTTCCATAACAAAGTGTGTAATTATTCCTCTTTTTTATTGTGGAGTTTTAATATTGAGTAGTAGCCTCAGGTCTATTGCTAAACCACATGCTACAATAAAGCTGTAGTTTTGTTTGATTTTAATTCTTAGACCTAACAAAAGGACACCCTGGCAGAGCTTGTTTAAAGTGGAAAATTGGCTACATCCCTTGAAGCTCAAAGAAAAGATAATTTATTATACAGTCTTCTCAATGTCTTCATAAGCATTGTCCATTTTCTGAAAAACTGTGTCAATAAATCAACCACTAATTGTTATTTGAAGGTCAAGCTAAAGGTTTTGTTTTTCTTGCAGTTGACTTCTGTAGGTGAAGAAACATTTGGCTTCATGGCTAGACATTCTTGGAATTAATTTTACAACAGTTCTTACGCTACTGAATGTCAAATATTTCTGCCTTTGAAACTGTCACATCATTCTGAGGAGCTAAATCTAATTGCCACCTCTTTGAAATATTTCTTTGAGCATTTCTGTGGCTTTTTAATTTTTGCCTGTATTCTTTCCTTTTGTGCCTTCAGCACTTTTTTTTTTTTTTTTTTTTGGCTCCAAAGACCTTTCTGAATCTCAGTGTCTTTTTAGGAGCCAGGCTAAAAGCAAAAATTGCAAGTAAAGTTTTACCACTGTGTGCTGACTTCCTTAATACTTTAGAAAAGGGTCTCACCTGTCCCACTGGACTGAGAGGAGGAGTGTGGGTGGCTGGGTGGAAAGGCAGCCACGAGAGTTTGCTTCATGGGAATAGATGCCGTCGATGACTGGAGAGAGACAGGTATTGCCAGGGGCTGACAGGCGGGATACAAAGGCGAGAGCAACCGGGGAAAGCTGGCTGGCTGAGGGTTTCCAGACTGTAGCTGTGGGGCTGGGAGTGCTGTGGAAAAAGCTGCCCAAGAAAAGCAATGGGCCATGATGAGACCGGCCATCACCAGACAAGGTGATCTGGAGACTGCGTGCCTTGAAAAGGAGCAAAGGTAATTACGGGGATGCAACTCTCCCCTGATGTCATCTCATACAGGGAGCTGCTGGAGGCAACCACTGTATGTAGGACGTTATCACAGTTTCTTTCCCATCACGTGGGCTGAGTTATCGTATAACACTTGGCACTAGGGAGTGGCTGCACCAATGTGTGTGATACGTAGCCCATTTCTTTGCTCCCCATGGTGAGTTATGGTGGAAGGCTGTTACATCCCTTCTGGCATGGTGTGCATTGCAGCAACCTTTCTGTTATGGCCACTGAGGCTCATCTTGCCTACTATTAGATGCCAATAGTCATCCACACCTGGACTAATTGTCTAAACTCACTCTATAGTAAATGGGGAGACACAGACACATCTAAAATGCAGTTCACCTTTTCCTAAGGCAGGTGTCTTAAACGAGGCAGATGAATTGCTCTCCCAACATACCTATTTCTTTTCTTTGACTATAAAGTAAGTAGGTTCTGTAAGCCTCTAAAGTTAGTTTAGATTAATGTGCTCTGCATATCTGCAAGAACTAATTCTCTTTTTACAAAGTTGACATGGGCAACATTTGTTGGATTTTTGCTTCTTTCTATTATTTGTTCTTTTTCAAGTCACCAACTCTTTTTCATATTTTAATCTCTTTGGCTTTATGATATGTATGATGCATGATGTCTGTTGCTTCTCTCTTGCCTTGCTCATTTACTAGATATCAGCAACAGGATTAGGTGACAGTTCCATCACAAAATATTCACTCTAAATTCACTGACTGGGCAAAAGTAGATCTTCTGGTACAGATGTTGACATTTGGCCCAATGACTCCCACCCTAGGTGAGACTTCTAAGGTTCAGAGCCTGGCAGTTGCCCAATGTTTTAGAAGCAGAGAGAAATTCTGCATCTTTTCCTGAAGAACTAGTCTTCCAGCTGAGAGAGGCAATCAAAACAGCAAGGACCATGCAGCAGATTGGGAACAGATGATTGCAGAACAGAACTGAATTTTGGACAGGAGTGTTTGGATGTGTTGGATGGAAAAGAAAAAGTGGGTCCATTCTTCTAAGGAAAGAATTGAAATCTTTGCACATAGACAGGAGAAAAGACAAAAATGAGAGAAAGAAAGAGGATTAAGACTATAAGAAATGAGTAAAGGCAGTTTGGGGACGGTGTCTATAAATCTCATTCATCTCCTGCTGTATTATAGTCAGACTCAATTTTAGAAATGCCAGATGGTGCCCTCCTTCCTCATGACACCTCTTTCCACAGTCAGCACATGTCACGGTGTTGCCCTTGCCCATGTCCCTGAGGAGAGAGTCTGGCCTCCAACAGCAGCCAAGGTGAAGGGTGGGAGGGAAAGACTGCATGGAGAGATGGGAAGAAACTGTTCAGCTCTGTTCAGATGGGAGGGGTTTGTACCCTACTGAGATCTAGAAAAACAAGTGGAAATTGTAGCCATAAGTTTTGAATAAATAAAATAAATATTAAAAAAACAGTTCTGCAGTTCTAAGGAGAAAATAATATTTGATTAAAAGACAAAACATGTATGGGGTAACTTTTTCATTTCCTGTTCATGATGAAGGTATTACTGACATTATTTAAACTGTGTTGAAGACATATAACGAGAGTCTAAGCAGATATAAATGTTCTTTTGGAATGTTATTTATAGTTCCTTGGTACCCAATGCCAAACGTTAATAAGGTTTATGAGAAACCAGTGGAGACTGTAAATTGTTAGACTTCTAATTTAAATCATGCTGCTGACTCCATTTGTTTCCTACACATTGATCTGACATTCAGATAAATCTGATAAAATTCTCCAAGTTGGAGAAAGATTTGTTTTCTGTCAGTGGGAATCTAACTATTAGAAAGACAAGGAGTGAGGTTATTGGGAACAAAGCCACAGGCAGTAATACACCACACTTGAATACTTTTTTTATTTATTTAAATGTTACAGTGTTTGATAAATTGCTTATGCAGCCATTTAACTGACTCTTCTGGAAAGTGTTTATTTGCAGTCACCTCAATGTCAGCAGTGAAATGAGCTGGAACTGAAATTTCATTAAGAAAGTCATATTTCATTATTATGGCCCCAGCGATCATCACTCTGTGTACATTAAGTACAAAACCTATAGAATGTTTAAATAATAATACAGCTATGGCAAAAAATGGGCATAAGCCAGACAGGATATTCACTGTTAACGCACTGGCCGTACCAACAGCTTGGGCTCTTGTGGGACAAATAGCTGAAACAGTATGTAGGTCTTAAACTTTGAATTTCCTTTGATTTACCCATTTCAAATTGCAGCCTTAATTTCCTTCAGTGCAAGGAAAACCTCAAGCTACCTGCTCTGTGCCAAATTGAGCCCTCCTGCTGTAAAAGCTGAAGGAGAAGGCCAAATAGGGAGGGAAAAGTTAAAAGGATCCTCATTAGGAAGTCTCCTCTGAATGCTTCCCTTGGGACAGAAGTGGTTTCCCTCCTGCTAAAAGTGAGGTTACAGAGGTGGGTCAGTCCCCTACCTTCTGGACAACCATAGGATCCGGGCCAGGGGCTAGTGCCCTCCTGGTTTTGAAACACCCACTATTTTACAGCAGCTAAATCCACCCTTTTCCCAAACTGCACTGTAATGTTTGTCTACAAACCAGCTTACCCCAGTTCAGCTAAATCAGCTTAAGCATTTCACAGAATCACCGAACCATTAAGGTTGGAAAAGATCTCTAAGATCATCCAGTCCAGCCATAAACTCATCACCACTATGCCCACTGAAGCATATCCCTGAGTGCTACATCTACACGTTTCTTGATCACCTCCAGGGATAGTGACTCCACCACTTCCCTGGGCAGCCTGTTCCAATGTCTGAGCACTCTTTTGGAGAAAAAAAATATTTCCTAATATCCAACCTGAACCTCTCCTGGTGCAACTTGAGGCCATTGCATTTTGTCCTATCACTGGTTACCTGGGAGAAGAGACCAACCCCCACCTCACTACAACCACCTTTCATGTAGTTGTAGAGAGCAATAACATCTCCCCTCAGCCTCCTCTCCCAGACTACAAGTTTATGTTGTAAGGGTTTGGTACTCCTATGGAGGGACATGATTGGCCTATGAAGCCAACAGAGAGAGGGATGGACAGATGAACAGACAGGCAGGGTTGCAGCAGTCCTGCTGGACCAGGGCAGGTGACAGACCACATCATAAAGCTCAAAGCAGGATAAGGACCTGCTAGGAGTGGTATTTTTCCCAGGTGCAGTCTTGCACCTTAATTTTTCTTCCCACCACATACTCTGTCATCTAAGTGGTTTGGTACACCTAAAATGTCACACACTGACTCAGAAGCAAGCTGCAATATTTGCATCTGACTGTGTTATGATTGTATCTATGGGTTTAGAAGTGTCATTTTGAAGAAACAATATTTGGAAATAACAGCCAGTTAACATTAATGACACGTGGAGTTTTATTCCTATTTTCTGTCAGTCAGTAAAGTCCTTGAGGAAAACAAGCATACACAAATGAACACAATTAAGATATAGTAAATAAAATAAACTATAGAAAGCAAGGTTACACTGGGGTTTTTGTTTGTGCCTTTGAATACACCAGCATGAACCAAATTAAAATCAGAATATTACAGGAAAATGGAACCAAAGGGGACCTTGAAAGACAAACAGCTCTTAGACAGCTTATCTACACCTTCCATCCCAACAGTGTGATTCAAACCCTGCAGAAGCTGATGTGTGTTGTAGGCTTTGGTGGCTTTAACTCAGGTCCTCAGTGTTTTACAATCCCTTTGGAGCAAGAGAAATCTAGCTTGCCTTCTTCTATACACCGAGTAAAGTTTTCAAAATGGCACCTCTGCCTTGCTGACTACACTCTTTTCATTCTTAATTGTACACGTGTATCCCTGAGAAACCTCATTCCAAGTTCAGAATAATCTTATGTTTCCTCTGCTTGCCAGAAGAAAATGAAAAGTAAAGCCCCATCAATTTTATTGCTCATAATTGTGGATAAAATGCAATATATTTGGCTCATATAAATTTGCTAGCAAATTATATTCAATAAAACCCTGGTGAGCAATTTAAAAGCATAAATCCCCCCATGCTGAAAAAAAGCTCATAAATTATACAAGAAAAAGGAGTGATTTCATCAAAGAGCCAAGCTCTGCCCATGGAACGTTTCAATAGTACTGGATTTATAGTTTTCTAGGAGACGATTTATGATCCCTAATTTTCTGCAATAAAAAGCTCAGCAGGGATTCTCAGAATGAAATATCTTTTAACAAATAAATTAATTAATTAAAAATCCATCTGAGAGTGAATGCAGACAATGCCATTCTTGGAGAGTTGCCCCTTCCATGTTCCTGTTCCAAAATTAATCATGGATGACCCTAATAAAGATTACACAGTGAAAAACAAAAGGAAGATCATTAGACTTTGAAATAAATGCATTGCACAGTTGGAGAGGGTATATTTTAGTAATAAATTAACCTGTGATACTTCATAGCCATTGTCTTAAGAACAAAATGATCAGACTAGTTTAAAGGAAAGGTTAAATATTTCCAAAACACACAGGGATGATAACATTATACAAATATCCTAGAGGGGGAGGTTGTGTGTGAAGCCTGTGCACAGATGTGAGATGCAATGACAGCTAGATACACAGAGAGATTCACTCATTTACCCTAACTTTAGGGCTCTGATTCACAGTCCTTGCCAAATGTAGTGGTGGTGGCTGAGGAGGTTACTGTTCCCACGGGCTATTAGTCACCAGGCAGCAGGGACCATGAATCAGAGCATCCATCTGTCACAGGTCACAGACCAGGGTGTTAAGGTGATGCAAAAACAAGAGGATTTAAGTTAATATGCCAAGCTGTGAATTGTGACAGCTGAGAAGGAAACTTAATGTCTCTTCAACTGTTAAAGGGATGGGATAGAAAAAAAAAAATCTTCAATCATCTTTTAAAAACTCCCACATAAATCACCAAGGTTGGGACCAAGATCTCCTGCTTTGAAAGCCTGCTACTGGGTGGTAAGAGAAAGATAATGGGCTGGAAGGACGCTTGCTGTAGTACACCATGGTTGTTTCTCAAGGTGTTATTATTCCCATGTTATTGATAAGCTGAGGCATATGAAGATGTAAAGACCTGTGTGAAGATCAGACAAGCAGAATGACAATACGGGGATCTAAGTGCATTAGATGTTAGATTGACCACTCTCCTCCCTCTCTACCATACTAACTATCCATACACAGTCCATGATCCCAGTACATGGGGATAGGGATAGCTCTCAGGATAAGTGGGAGCAGTGAAAGCACCTACTGCTCAGTACCTACATCACTGGGATTAGCAGCAAATGCTCAAAAATCTCTCACTGCCCCTCCAGACTTCCAGACATTGAGAAATAGAAAAAAAGTGAAGGTGCAGTTCAAGTAGATTTCCCATTTCTATCCATTGGATTTTCCCTGTTTATTTTTGCTGTGTGAGGGCTCCAATCTGGGCCCCCAAACTTTCAACTTCTATGGCCAAAAATACAGACACAGGCAGGTAGGGGCTGATACAATGCCAATGCAAGCCTGTAGATGAAAGAACTCTCTTGCCTTTGGTAAGCATTAGACTGAGCCCTTGCCTAAACCCACATAGTACAAATGAAAATAAAATGCTCAAAAACATTTTGTTTTGACAGCAAACAACGGGCAAAAAAGGTCGGTGAAGATATTTGACTGACTAGTGTTTTTCTCATCAAGCTTGATTATGAAATAGGGCAAGAATTGCTGGAAATAACTGGTTCAACTAACTCTTTCTTATATAGCACAGAAGACAGTTGACAAAGCTTCAGGAAAGAGGGGTAAGAAACCTGCAGTAGGGAGAAAGATTTTTCAAGAAATTAATTTAAATTCATATTGCAGCTCTGGAAGACAACCAGCTAAGACTGCTGAGGCAGAACAGCTGGCTGAAAGGAAGGAAGTGTTGTCTTTGGAAAGGTAATTTGTAAGTATTAAGCATGCAAGATTTGTTATCTATCGTCTATCCCTGCTCCAAAACACTTTACAAGCACCAGGCATTTTGCCCATGTCTGTCCAGCAGGACCTGGGAGTACTTCCTAGCTCCTCTGCTTAGGTATTCATGCCAGCTACATCCAATGCTATGTTGGGAGCAGACCCAACTACAGACTGGTCCTCTCCATTCCATGGAGTGGAAACCTTGCGGCCCAGGAGGAAACTGCAAAGTACCCTTCTGCTCCCCTGATCTGGACAGAGAGTATGGGCCTGGAGCTAACTTACCCTGTACTCTTACAACATTTGAGGCTGTAGCAGACCAGGAGAAGGCATTCATCAATGCTTAATTCATTGTTCCTCTAGAAAAAAAAAAAAAAATAGCTTGATCATTCACTGCTCTTACAGAATTGTTCTTTCTTTGCTTGTTTGGTTGGGTTTTTTTCTTTATATTTTTGCTTAATCAAGAGTGCAAAATAAGACTTTTTGCAGGTATAAGTGTTCTAGTTATCTACAGATATTCCAGTAAATATATCTATATTCTTTTCATCCACTGTTGATACCAGAACATACTTTAGGGAATGTATACATGTAGCCATATATTAACATCTCTATTTCACATCCCAATGTACCAAAAAAAGTAGCATTTTCTTATGCAGACAGTGGTATCCGGCTTCCAAACTGAATAGCAATACATTTATTTGACATAAGTAGAAACATCCCTACAAAACAGCTCTCCACAAAATAAAGGCATTCCAAACTACAGCTCTGTGATCCATTCAGTCAGTTTGACTAGATTAAATTTCAGAGACAAAATGAAATTTATTTTTTATATATCTTGTAGATAATTACATTTCAGTAAATGAGACATCACTGATGCTGCAGTGCCCTAGTGTGCCTCCTGAAGTACATCAACTGGCTGACCTTGGCAGGAGTTGTATCTGCTTAGGAATAGTTATTCCTGAAAGGTCCTTTTAAACATTCCTTATGTGGATCTGTCCAGGACTTTGACACAACTGGAAAGATTTTTTTTTTTTTTAAAGGAAAAAAAAAAGTGCCATCACTTAGTTATTTATCTTGATCCACAAAATAGATCCAAACCAACCCTCCAGACTTTTACTTGATCCCATATGGAAGCTCAGGTCTATAAACAAGGTAATTATTCACGCATTGTGAAGCCTTACTACATTAGTACAGGCTTCCAAATGATCTGCAACAATAAAAACAGGATTTTTGAACAACCTGCCCATTATTGATGCCTAAAATAGCAGAGCTGGATTGCCAAAATATGTTATGTTCAGAGAAGCAAAGGAACTCTGCCTGAAACCTTTCCCTTTGTCTTTTTCAGCACAATTCAACTGACCTGCAAGAGATCTTGCAGCTACTAAAAAAGGAACCAAGTAAATAAGAAGCTGATTACTCAAACTGAAATGCATAAGAGGACATCCAAAAGGTGACAAAACAACTGAAAGACAAATGTGCAGCAGGTATAAAAGAAACAACCTGAGTTGGAGAACAGTTTGCTCATACAGACTGAAAACAGCCAGAGACACTTTGCCTGAGGAAGGGTCCAGCTTCAGCAAACAGCCTCACAGGCAGCATACATAAAATGCAGGGTAATATTTTTGCATAGTATGTTCTAGTAAAGTAAGAGTTATAAACACTCCAAAAACAAGGCTGGAAGGGATCTCAAGAAATCATTTACTCCATGTTTTTAATGTGAGGCAGGCTAAAAGCAGCTGAGAGTGATATGTTCAATCTGTTCTTAAAAATGTCTAATAAAGGTCAGGACATGGATATACTGGAGACTACGGGAAGGAAATTAATTCAAAACACAATACCTGCCTTGCAAATGACTGGGTTCTCCAGGCTGACCTACAAGTTATCTGCAAAGTTGCTTTATTGAAGTTATAAGCTACACCTTTATTGTCAGTTACAACCAGAAGTCCTGGGTGTTGGGATTAGATCACCAGTGCTAATGCTGGGTGTCCTTGTTTTCTCCAGAAGAGTCAGAAGAGCATAAGGAAGAAGTGGGAAATGGCAGCTTTTAAAAAGGAATCTACTGTTATCAACACAAGAGCAATATCTCGGTATCATGATGAGTGGTCAGTTGGATCCTGGTGGCTCTTCAATGTATCTGGGAACTTCCTAGAGTCAGAAGTCATGGCACTGACCAGTCATGAATCTTGAGTTATAATCCTGAAGTCAACCTCAGCAAGGTCAAGACAACCCCACATAATTCAGATGTAATGTAAAGGTTATTTTTGTTTGTGGTTGTTTCTGAGTGCTGAAGGCATAGGAAGTTACTCCCAAATTTTTGTGAAGGCATGATCCAAGAACCAAATGTCATACAATCAGTATTCAGCAGCATCCAACAACTAAGGCTTATGAGAGGAAAATATTAAAAGAAAAAGAAAGGAAATACATGCTCAACAGTAAAAACAGGTGCTTACTAAATAAGCCATAAATGAGCCAGGGACCTCTGGCCTAAATATCATGGTGTACTTATTCATTTAACCAGTTAATTTCACACATAAGAAGGCTGAAAATGGCTAAAAAGAAAGACAGAGCAAGAGGGGACTGTGTGCTTTACCAAGGGCCAGTTCTAGGATGCCCCTGGGAGTGAATCAATAGAAAGCAAGAGGAAAAGTACCTGGAAGGCTTTCACTAACCTGTCTATGTGCCGGCTGGGGCAATCAGCTATCTCACTACAGTGAGACAAATCATTGCTGATGTTCATGCCAAGCCACAGATACCACACTCAATTTGTTAGGGAATAACCTCAGGTCTTTCCAGCAAAATATTCACTCCTTCCATAACCTGTCAGCGAGCAATATGGAAAAATTTCCCTCTAATGAGTGAGTGTTGTGTCTTAAAACAAGTCTGAGAAACCATAGCTTGTACTTCGTGCATGAAAGTACTGGAGAATTAGAAACTCAGCTGAACCATGCAGATTGTCTGCTGATGAGGGTAGATGCTTATTAAAAAAGCGTGGAGGAATTTGTTCTTTGAAGTTTACAGCTGTTGCCATTTCAGCCACAAGGTCAAGTTTACATCCATGACAGTCGAAGCACAGCACAGAAAAAGAGATCCGGCTTGCTAATTACATGACCATTTTCCACCTTTCTGAGAGAGGCTTTTGTTTCCTTCTATTTCAGTGGCTTCATCAAGGGAAAAGATTATTTGTTTGGTACCCTAGGAAGATGAAGTCTCTTGTTGTTCCCCCAGTGGTGTAGCTGGGACAGGAGGAGTGTCTTGGAGCAGTTTATCCACTCTGGGTGGGAGGCTGGGTTGTTTTCAGTATGAGTGAGATTGCTAGTCTCTCCCCTCTCCAATGCCTTCCTCCCTCCACACTCCCCATAAAACTACTCCACCAAAAATGTACTTCTTTCCCAGAGGGGAGCCAGGATGGAGCTCAACTAGAAATGAAAGAGCACATTAGTGTCCATGCTTATTTTCCTTTTGGGTTACCTGATAAGATCCAGCAAAGACTCTGGAGATGTGTTTTCCTTGTTACCTGGATAAAAGCTTATCCTTTCTAGCCACTGCAATGACACTCTGATGTCATGCATTTAACACATTCCATTGAACAAATTATAACAACCTTCCACTGCGTTGATGTTATATCCTTGATTAAACTGAGCTGCTGCCTATTTGTACTTCACCTCAGAGCTGGGTGGTCTCTTCACTGTTATTCCTAAATCAGTGCAACAAGATTAAGATCATCCAAGACCACACCTTAACAGTGCCACATGTCTCCAGTTCAAATCTTCTTAACAAAACCTTTCCAGAAACATTCCTCAACCTGTAGATTGATTAGTCTGATCAGAGGATCACAAGTGTCAGAGCGGGCATCTCTCTGCAATCATCACACTGCATGACTCGACAGCTGATGTCCTTGGACATCTATGTATGTGATGGATTAGGAGCAGCCTATTGCATATTTGGCTGGTAGTGTGTGGTGTGGACACAGAGCTACTCCACAATAATTTTAACAGCATGCATTGACCTAATAACAGTTTATTGCACAAATATTTTGGTTAAGTTTAATAGCAGACTGTAAGGAAAACAGTCAGAAAGGAAGAGAAATGGCTTGAACTCAGCCAGCCCTGCAGTTAACACAGGACAATAGGAAAGTCATGGGCTTGCAGGAGTCTGGTTCAGCTTCCTGCGGGGCCTACGGAACTGACTGGGAAAAACCGAGCCAAAAGTCTGACAACCGAGAAACACAAATGAACTCTGGCTGCATCAGCAGGACCCTCTTTTCAGAGCCAGGGAGATCTTGGGGAGCTGTTTAGGGGCACCAGACCGAGACTCAGGCACTCGCTGTAGTGTCTGCAGAAGTAAGACCTGCCTCAGTTGCCAAAGGGGCAGAGCTTTGCATAACTTGGAGGAAGGGGAAGCATTGCTCATTCTATAAATGTTTTTCTGGAAAAAGAAACATTACCATAGTTTTCAGAAAGCAGTTTTGATATTTTGTGGACATCATTTGTCACACTATCCTTGAGGGAAAGTACACAGACATCCAAACATGGCTGGATGTTTTGATGAAACCTTTCCTCCCTGTACTGCAGCCCTGGCAGCTCAAGGAGAGATGAAACCCAAATTCTTGAAATCTCCCCCAGCTGGACAAGACTCAATTCCCAAGGTGCGTTCAAGGCCCAGTTTCCAGTAACAAACTCTGGTGGGACTATGGATGTAGAGGCTGGCCTGTGAGCCCCACAGCTTAGGGGGGCTCACACAGGATCACCCTGGTCAGACACTGGCAGTCAGCTCCTCCACATCTCCCCTGCCAAGAAGAGCATCAGACAGTGCCTGATGTCTGACCCAAAGTGTTTTCTTCTGCTCTTGTGGGCTTTGCAGCCCATCAGAGTCCCAATACCAGAGGGGCAGACTGACTGTTGTTAGTCCTGCAGTCAGCCTGCGTGGGACAGAGTGTGCTTGAACACACACACAGGGCGAGCTTACGTGATCAGGAGCAAGCATTGCCTCTTGGTGCTGAAGAAGGTGACACCTCTTGCTACGACCTAGTATCTTTTACTGCAACTAAGTAAGCTAGGCTAGTTTAAGTCACTTGAAATAATGTTTAATATTAAAATGGATATTAGCATATTAATGACTTTGCATTACTTTTGCAATGGGGTGGGTACCAGGCCTGCTCAGGTCCTGTCTTCCAGCTCCAGGGCAGTAACAAGAAGTGCTAGTGCATGTTGCTCAGAGCCCCATCCAACATTCAAGGTCAGGCTGGATAGGGCTCTGAACAACCTGCAGGGGTGTTGGACTACATGACATTTAAAGGTCCCTTCCAACCCAAACCATTCTATGATTCTCTGTCCTCTTTGTGATCATTTGAGTGTATCCTCACAGCATTGCTTTTCCATGCCGCATTTCAGAACTAGCAGTTCTCCTCTTCCAAAACCAAACTGCTTATTTAGATGAAATTTCATTGAGACTTCTGTGGGCCTTATAGATGTGCATCAGTAAGAAAGGACACAGCCCTTGCTGGACAACAGCAAACACTCACTGGCTTATGTATATGAGGACAAGTGACTGCTAGGTCATATTTAATTTACCCTTACCACACTGACCATAATTCTGTCTAACCAGAAAAAAACATTGCATGATAAGGAAAACAGGCAGACCACGAACTAAGTATACACCACAAAATCCAGTACAGCTTGTTGAGTAAGCAGATGCCACTGGAAGGAAAGTGCAATACTGTAGGTACTGAAAACCTTCAACTGACATCTGCATGCCTTTATTTCTATCTAAAGGTTTCCTTTTATAGCTGACTTCATGATCTCATTTTTATACTTTCAGATGTAAAATGGTGATAGCTTATATTTGCAATTCTCTGAAAGATGTTTTAATCCTGTTCAGAAAATCAGGTATCTTCTTGTTACAGGTGAAATAATGTTCATCTGATAGATGATTTCTGAGGAACACTGGTGGATTACTTTAGAGAAGGTCATGTATGATCATAAAGAAAATGACACTTAGCTGAAGAAAGAATTGTCAGCAAAAACAAAAGGTTTGTCAGCTTTAGATAACCTAAGCAGCACCTTGTCCCTTAGCAGGGAGCTAGTCTTGAAAAGCAATAATAACAGGGGAAGAACTAGCCCATAAGAGCAGCAGTCTTTTCTCTTATGTCCCCAATTGCTCATAGAAACTACAGCTCAAAATCTCAGCAGGGAGCTGGATGCCGAGTACTTCATGCTTCGGATGCACAACTGGAGAAATATTACAAGGGCCCAGTTTTAAGGAGTCCTCTCAAAAATCAGGCTTTGTTTTGGACATCATAAGCTATTCAGCATCACCAGTCAGATGCTTAAATCTTGGCTAGAAAGTACATCTTCCCATAAGCAGTATGCACATCTTCACAACAGGAACCCGGTCTGCAGTTTGTAATGCTTGGCATTCTAACCTCAAGTAAATACACCAAGTAATCTGCAGGATTTGTCTCTGAGCATGCTTACATGGTAGTAATGATGTTAAAGTAGAATGGCCATATGATTTATTATGCCTTGTGAAATAAAGCAAAGCCAGTCTCTTCCTACCACGGGAAGTACCATCACAGTAGAAAATGGAAACAAGAAAAAATGAAATACCACCCAGGCCTGGTTCAAACATGCAAACTTTCTAATAAAATATCAGAACCAGATGCTGCTAAAGATGAGTGATAATTAAAGAAGATAAATTAAAGAAATGTTTTTCCAGGGAATGACTCTACTGCACACAAATTGTTTCAGCATGGGGAAAAAAAATATAATAAAATTACTGCTGCTGCCTGTTTTCAAAAGTTTCCATTAATGAGTCAAGGCAGGTTCCCTGCTAAATTCCCTCATATCCATGCTCCCTCTTTGCCTCTGTTGGTTTAATCTCAGTGTGGTTTAGCAGAGTGAGCAGAGGACTGAGTGCCAGGAACTCAGTTCCAGCACTGACTCACTGTGTGGGCTCCCTTATGTCATGCTCAGGGCAGGTCAGCCCTGGAAAGCACATCTCTAAAAATGTTCTCGAGGGGTTCAGAGCCTGACAGTCTCCCCACTCTCCGTGTCAGACATGCACAGTTCACCAGAGGTTTTCCCCTGACTGCCAGCCCAGCAAACTGATCTCAGGCTAAGCTGGTGTAATGTTATTTTCTTTCGGTCTGGTGTCTCATCGCAAGAAATGAGTACACTGGAAGTCAAATTATGCTGCCACCTGTGCAAACGCACAGCAGGAAACACTGCTGGAGCCCTGAAGATGAAGGGCAGCTTCAGGAGACCTGTTAAGACCACCCTGGATCTTTATGTGCCTGCATATAAGCTCATCTTGGTCTAGGTTGTTGTTAAGTTTCAACTTAGCTAAACACACAATGATGTTTAAGCCCCTCAAAGACTTTTAATTTCCTCAGATTTCTTGCACACAGAGAAGTGCCTATCCAGTTGCCGTAGGCGTTTTCATAGCAAATAAAATAATGTACAGCACCAGGAAAGGAAAAGAATAAAATGAAACTGTAAATACATTGCCTTGTTCCCTTTTAACCACATGTTCCCCAGGCTCATAACCTCTGCAAATACCCATAAGGAATAAAGTGGTTTGCAGTGTGCCTTCAAGGTCAACAAATTTGGCTTGTTTCAGGATGAACAAGGGCTCAGACTCAAGATCAGGCTCCCTTGACTTAACAAGCTGCTGCACGGTGACCATCTGCGTGAGTACATTTTCCTCATGGAGAGCTCAAGGTGAAACTGCACTGACCTCACCAAGGTTTGCATCCCTGGCCTCCTGCCTCGCTTGCCCTAGGGGCTGAGGGGGTGTGTATGGTGGGTCACTGCAGTTTGGTGGCCCTGTCTCCAGTCAGTAAGCCAGGGTAATGCAGCTGCATGTCTCACATGCACATGTCAAAGCCAAGAGAGCCTCATGAAGGACACTGGGCTCACAGCTCTTTCTCCTGAGTAGCAAAGTCAAACCAAATGGATGAATTCACACACAGAGTCCAGAACAGGGTTAGGCCTTTTGAGCATGCAAGCGCCTACCTATTTGCAGTTGTTTTAGCTAAAACTGGGAATTTGTTCTCTATTTGACATTTCCACAGGCCGTTGTCTGCCAACCCCAGCCCTGCCACACACCAGCTGCACTCCCCACTTTCTCCTCCCAGCCCCCTGGGAGGGAGGATGCCGTCACAGTGCAGGTGTGCAGGGACGAGGCACAGGTGATAGTAACTAGGGATGCTTCCAAAACAGTAACAGCCATGATCTGCTGGACAGACCCAGAAGAGCAGTGCTGACCCCATCTCTCACTTGATCTTCTGAACAGTGCATTTATTAAGAGCCCCTACCCCCTGCAGACCTTTGAACATGAAATAAGAGGTATTGGTTACACGTGTTTGTAGGGAGCCTGGTGATCACTCCTCGATTTCTACTTCAGTCCTCCTGCTACTGATGCCACACGGCATCTGCCCACAAGTCATGCTTCTCATGTGTTGGACAGACATCCCTGGAGACATCAGATGTAGGAATCGGAGAGGAGAGGAGAGGAGAGGAGAGGAGAGGAGAGGAGAGGAGAGGAGAGGAGAGGAGAGGAGAGGAGAGGAGAGGAGAGGAGAGGAGAGGAGAGGAGAGGAGAGGAGAGGAGAGGAGAGGAGAAGATTTTTTTTTTTTAAAAAAAGGAGGCATGAATCTGGGTGTGTAATTTATATATGAGGGAAAGTTTAAACCAGTGTGATTGGCAAGAATACAATGTTACTAAAAGCCACAGACATGCTAATTGTGAGTCATTTAGTGTAAACCCTATTGATCTTGTAAGTTTGCCAGTTTTCAATTTTCACTTTTGCTTGAAAACAGCTCAGAAAATGAGACTTAACCAGAAACTCATGATCAGTGACTTTTTAATCCAATTTTTTAGCAAATAGAACTTCTCTTTCTTGAGGGGTGCTTTTGTTTGACCAAGAGAATATTTACAGAGAGCTTCTCTTTACACACCTAAGCCTCCCTTAGCACAGTCTGGAGACACACACTTGGGGCAGGTCGGGTCCTATGTGCTTTTCTCCTGTAGCTGCAAACCAAGATATTTTTTCCAATGGTGGTCTTTGCTGCCAGCAACCAGTTTTAGGTGTATAAGAAATAACCATCAGAGGCCTGTGACACCTCAGCCACACTGCAGCAGAGGTGGAGGGAATCCAAATGGTCAAGTTCTCACAGCCATGCCCAGCACAGAAATTTGCTCTGAGCTGCTCAGAAATTTGACTGACATTGTTGTCTTGCTGACAGTAAATGAATGTGACTGATGTCTAACTGTTCAAAGATGAGGTTAGTATGGCAATTCATGTAAAGGAACAAAAAAACCCCAAGATTTTATCCCATTATCCCATTCCTCCTCTATTATTTGGGTTGTAGCTATGGCAAACTTGGCACAAGTGGCCAAAGCAGGTACCCTGGCTGTCCACCCTGCTCCTCTGACACAGGTTAGGAAGGTCTTGTCCTCTGTGAAAGAAGCACCATCAGCTGCTGGGCAATCCTGAGCTGCCACGATAGAGGGATGGGTTCCTTTCCCCCCTTAGAGAGAGTGTCAGTAAACAGGCACAGGCTTTCCACATTTTTAAGCAAAATATTTACTTTACAAGTGCTGAAACAGAATTTGGAAAAGTGAAGAATAATATTTATTTTGACGATGTTCAATTGCATTAAAGTTGAAAGTGCAAATTAGATGCATGCACATACACTGAGGGCATTATCCACTAATCACAGGAACATAAAAGAACTGGAAAAATACCCTTCTCCACTGCCACTAGGAAAGTTGGTCTGGACTAAATTACAGGCAAAATATATAATTAAGCAAGCTATTATTATCCAGTGTCTTAGCAGATGCTGACCTTGTTTATGGTGATTTGGATAAGAATTCAACCAAGGTTTGATTTCACAGCTGTGTCCACGATGCCTTGGACCTGTTGTACTGCCCCAGAAATTCCCAGCGTGTTAGCACTGGTGTCTAAGTGTGGTGCTTACTGTTTCCTATCCTCCTCGGCTGCTGACTGGGAAACTTTTCTCTAGCTTCTTGGGAAAGAGAAAATGGTTTTACTGATCTGTCAGCCAGGCTTTATACTTGAAACCTGTGTTTAATTACTTTGAAGAAGCTTTAATATTCCACCAGTACAAGGAGGGGGGACCTTCCACTGCTGTGTTATTCTCTTATTTTTATTTTTTGCAGGTGTAGGCTTGTGGCTTAGTTACTGAAATAATAATTCTGTTGGAAATATCATTGGCATGAGAGATGAGCTGCCAAAGTGTTATGGGCTCAGTAATTTGTACATGGAAATGAGGATCCAGGGAACAACATTAACATCAGTGGCCCAAGGAGCTTATGATTAAAACATGATGCTGAGCTTTTATGATTTCTACAGCTAATTAGCAAGATTTATAAGCATCTAACAAAAAAAACAAGGCTGGATACAGTAATGATCCTTATTTTCCACTTGGAGCAGAAAACAAACTACTGGGTTCTAAAATACCAGGGAAAGGAAGAGAGGAACAAACACTCCTATCTCTTCATTTGCCCATAATTTAGCCTCTCTCTTTTCCATAGGATGAGTGGTTGTCTCTCAGGTGGCAAGCATCAAGTCTGTGACTTATTCACACCCATGGCAATACCTCATTGATTTAATAGAGAAAAAGTTTCCTGCTGTTTCTTTATGGCTTCAGAATAGCACTGCTTCTGCTTTCCAGCAGTGTGCTGGGGGAACACAAGATGTTTGAAAAAGCCACTTCCACCAAAGTATACTTGGTTGATTCTGTTCCCCAGAGGTGCAAAAGGAAAAAGCCAGGGAGTAGGGGAGAAGAAGTACCAAACTAGTCTGCAGAGGAATTAAGGGCTTAGTCTACAGCCACAGACCCAAGCAGACTCCCGCTGCTCCCGGGAGGGCTTCTGGCCAGCAGCACCTGTGGGACCTGCATGAAAACTTCCCGGTGTGCACGGAGGGACTGTGCACAACCCAAGCTCTTTCCCTACAGCTTCTGCATTTCCAGAAACCCAAACATCCTCATATAGTCATGGACTGGAAAACTCCTGACCAATGTGGAAAACAATTCTTCCTGCGGAAACCTTCCAGCTAGAGACATCCTCCAGAAATCTTGATTGCATGGAAAACTCATTGCATATGAAGAGCCTTGCTCAAAGCATAGATAAATAAAAGATGACATTCACAGAAGCCATTGGCAAAGGAATTGCTCCAATACAGACCCACAGCGACAGAAGTCAGATGCCATGGCTGGTTTTGTGGGGGTTGCACACAGCTCCAGTGCACAGCACAGCTGAAGTTTCACCCAAAATGCAGCTGGCTGTCTCGGCCGAGGTGCCCCTCACTCAGGTTTGCCTTTGGGAAGAGGCTCTCCAGCCACGGCAGATGTTGCCTTTTTTCAGCATCTGCACTGAGCATTTTTCCCCTTTCTATCCAGGAATGCAAAGACCACCAGTGGTTCTGTGGTCCCCTGGGCGGGGAATCAGGACCAGTGGTGGGGGACTGAGAGACCTGCTGGGCCCCCAGCTGCCTGGGCAGCAGTGCTCCCAATGACACAGAGTTACGTGGAGAGAGATGTGCTGTGTGTACAGCCATCCCAGGCCAACCTGACCTTCAGAGGGCTGTACTTCATTTTTTGTTGGTTGTAAACTTCTAGTGGCAAGCACAGCATCTTCCCATGTCTGTGGAAACTGTTTTATGCATTCTGTATGTTGCCACAATGTAATAATTAAAAATACACTGTCTTACTACACAGTTAGTGTGACCACAAAAGTCCATTTGTAAAGCTCTATCTGTTTATACTGGAGCTGTGTTTGCTCAGCTTAGAGATATACAAATAGTGGTATGTCATGCTTAACGATATCCTAGCATTTTATTATTTTTTAATGAACCACTGTCATCACCACCACTAGTATTTTTTTTTATCTTGTTCCTGTATTCCTAGACACTTGGCCTAAGTCGGTGTAACAGGATAATTTCTACTTCAACAACAGTTTGGTGCTTACGTTAAATGGTGCCTGCTAGCTGGCACATCCTTAAGACACTGAGTTTGATGAAGTTTATGGTGAGACCCACACTGCAGTGATGCCATACTCTCCATTTTCACCTCCAAAACCAGTCCATTTTTTGGTGACATGGAGTGGGAGCAATAACCTAGAAACATTTTTGGAGAGTTTCTGGTCTCACATTAGATAAGGAGGTTTAGCCAGAGAATTTACACCAAAGTGGCACTTGGCATCCTATTTTCTTGGCTAGAGGTGCTTCAGACCACAGTCATGACACATCAGGAACTCCCACAGCAAAACATTCAGCAAGAGAACCATCAGCAGAGCCTGCTCTCATGGTATAAACCCGGGGCTGTGTATGAAGCAAAGTTCTCAAAACAAGGCTGTGGGTGGAAGGATCTCTTCCCGCTGAAAAGAGGAAAGTGGAGCAAAGGTCTGGGCTTGGCCAGCATGGCCAGGACATCAGCGGAGCTCAGGCCAGTACTAGAAGCAGTGGGAGGGGAGCGGGGTGGGGGGCACCCTGCCGCAGGGAGACCCTCTCACCGCTCACCCTCCCGCACAAGGAGCAGGATCCACCCAGGCTCTTTTACAGGTGTGCAGGGAAACGGGGGAGTGACGGGCTGCCAGCGCTCTCCTCCAGGCATGTGCACTCCAGATGTGCCAGGAGGGAAAGCCAGCCAGTAAGGAATATTATTTATAATAACAATAATAACAATATTAATAACATAAGAACATCTGGTAGTGTTTTTTTTCCATCTACCATTTGGCTGGAGGCAGAGCATCCGGGTGACATGACAATCAGTATTTCTGTTTCCAATTTAGACCCAGCTCAGCTGCTGCAGTGACTCAGAGACAGGAGCTCCCAGGGATGCGTCCTCAGCTCCTGGGCTCGGCCAGCCCCGCAGGTGTCACTCCTACCACCGCCGATGGCAGAATCACTTAAAATCATCTGGTTTTGGGTTTTTACATTTCCATGGCTCCTTTCCATCCTACCCTATGAGAAAGTTACCCAACTACTACTGTGTGCAGTTTCAGATAGAAAACATAAGCTAGCTGTTTTGAAATCAAAAGAGAAGTGGCTCTATTACACATTTCACGCTATTGAAAGTATGTTTGACTAAATACACATTTAAACCATTTTGGTATTGTTTTGAATTCTAAGGCTTTCAGTTGTGTCCAGTAAATACATCACTTCTACCTACAAAGACTTCAGTTTTGACACACAACTAACATCTTGCCTAAAAAACTAATGCTGTGATTAAAAACCAGTCAACCGCCTTTTCTTTCCTCATTATACTGACAGAAAGCTAAAAGCAAAATTACTGTGGCAGCTGCAGCCACTGCTTCTAACGTATATGTAGGTAGTTGTAGGATAAATCCTTTTACTCATCCTGCTTATCCCTAGTTTCTCCCAGCAAGTTGTAGGCTGTAGAGTTGATTTCTTCAGAACCTAGAGTGGGGAGGATGGATTTCTTAGTTGTGGAACAGACTTTTGTTTCAAAGCAGATAACACATTGCACACAGACTCTCATATGCTATAAATTTTGTACAGGTTGATTACAAACTTAAAATGTGCACTATTAAAACTTTGTGTTCAAGAAAAACATGCATTTAAGTATTCAAAGTTTCTTCTTCAAGTCATTGAAGACTGAGATTTATGTAGAGCAAACAAAGAAGTCCCCTTATGCCTTTGGAGGCACGTATCCTGTTCCTATCCTTGGGGTCACCCAGCTCTGCACGTACACTTAAGGACAAATTAGGCCTCGACACTCAATATATTATCAAATTTGCATAATAAGAAGCAGCAAAAGTTGCTGATAAACAGAAAATTGAGGCCTTTGATTCAGAACTTTTCCAATTATTAAAATAAGTTGCTTTAGATGGCATCTTAAATAAATCCTTTTCTCTTAATGTACTTTCCATACCATTCTGTGAATAATAGGTTAGATTAAATCTAATTATGCAGCTAGACCTCCCAGTTTATGCAGCTGAATTTATAGGGCAAGGCAAGACTGCTCCCATCACCTTTGGCTCTAGTGCCGTGATTCTTAAAACACACAAGGCGAAAATTTCAATAGTGCAGCACTATTTGTAACTGGCAAAAGCCAGGAATTTGGGTTAATTCTACTTCCAGCCTTATTTTAAACCCCACATAGGCTCCTTGTTGTCACAAATATTATTAGCGTATGAAACCTGCTGACTTCTAAAGTTTGGGGAATTCCAATAATGAAGGAATTTCCATACCTTTAAATCTGACACATTTTCTTGTATATTACAAAGCTCCCCTGGTTGTTTCAGTGCTAACTTACAGTAGCCAAGAGCCTGGAGCTCTGGCCTATGAATACATGGCCAGACTCTCATCTCTTGGCCTGGAGAACCAGTGGTTCCCCTTCCCCTTGGGGACACTCATGATGCCACCCATGTGGGGACCCAGTGCCTGCCAGGGTGCTGAGCCTGGCCCTGGCTGCAGTGATTACGGGGCAGCGCACAAACAGACTAGAAATTTGGCATCTGAGCAGCCAGAAAAGAAAGGGAAGAAGCAGAGTGGGAATGAGCAGACCTGGGAAAAAGAAACTGGGAAGGAACAAAGAGAGCTGTAATCAGAAATAATCTCAAGCAACCCCATTAATATGTTATGCATAACAATGTCCTTGATGACAGTCCAGGACTCTCAGCTTAGGCCAGGGAACTGTCAGCTAGAAAGGAGTAAGTTGTTACATAGGTTTATACTATTAATAGTGTCAGTGCTCAGTAAATCTTACCTTGTGTGCTGTAAACAAGTTTTTATTTCTATGGCGCAGGACAAGTCCTTCCAAATCCAAAATTTATCTGTCTCCCAGCTACACAGACCAGAGGTCCAGCTTTGCAGACAGAATTGAAACACTGCAACACTGAGCACAGCACTGGTTGCGTGTATTTTTTTTAGCACAAATAGGTATGATTCATCTTTCTCTTGCAAGGTGTTGAGCCTCTAGGTTCAATTTCTCCTCCTCTTTCCACGTACTACCTCTCCGTAACAGGGTCCTCCCTCTCTTCTGCAGGGCATTTCCTCATGTACAAGCTCTTTTGCTTTATGTGAACTAAAGAAGTCTCTGAGACAGTCACCTGGGTGAGTGACAAGTGGGTTCTTGTCTCTGTTTCAAAGATTTAGTGCAGTGGTAGAGTGGGATCCAGATCTCCACAGTCTCTGGAGAGGTCTTAGAGCCTGGCAAGACAGCCTTGCCTCTTCCAGCGCTTCCTCTGAATGTGATCATTAAATCCTTGAACCCAAAAATGAGAGCTTCAGTGGGGAGACTGAGGTGCCTCAGCACAAAGCTTTCAAATCCTTTTCTCCTAGAAGGTGGGTTAAACAGCCCTGGCTCCCCCTGGCAAAGGAGGGGCTTCAAACTGGATGTCCCACAGACTAGGTGAGCAGGCAGAGCTGGATCTGCCTAAACCCCTTCTCAGTCTGTTGAGGTCTGCCTTACTCTACCATCAGAGGTAAGCAGTGAGCCAGCCAGTCTTTGCATAGCAAGTCTCTGTTCAGCAGGTGACCTTCAAGCAGAGATGCTCTGTCCCCCACTCCTGTGTTTCAATAGCCTTATTGCCAGCAAATCCTGAATATCAACCTTGATTTTCTGGTAAGATTTCAATTGTTGGGTTTGCTTTTTTTTTTTTTAAATGCAGGTGTAGAAGGCTGATGAAAGGTCCCCATAGTGACATGTGTTATAGTGTCAGCATTGGAAATCTAGAGAGAATATCAGTGATTCACTCTCATATTTCTGCTTGCATGTCACCTGAAAGAAAAACTTGTTTAGTGCTGAGTATTATACAATTACGGAAGGACACAGAAATCAAATAATAGGAGAGGGCACACACGCTTCTCACTAAAAATATCCCTAGGAATAAATACCGCAATTTATTGTTGTTGGTTTATGCCTTTTTCCAAAGGTTGCCTTTGAGCATGACTTACAGGCAAGACACTTTACTTTCCCCTTGGGCACAAAAATAAAAACCTCTCTCCAAAGAAAGGCCTGGAGGGGAATAGATGCGGTCTACCTGGCACTTAAATTCGGGTGTTGCCAAGAGCTTCAGGATCTTTGAGCATAAATGCCCACAAATTTGCTTGAACAGTCAGACTTTTTCTGCAGTGGAGAAAAAACATTGATTAGATTTAGCCTTGATTTCCAGAAATAATTTATGGGCTTCCTGTGTACTCATGCATGCACTGGATTACTTGACACTTCCACCTACGTAATTCTGAGTGTATCAGCCACAGGACCATGAATTACTCTGTCTTCTCAAAGAGGATGCTGGTAGCAGCGAAGCTCCCTTTTGACACCAGGTTAGCGTTGATGTTAGTGAGCTGTGGGCTTGGGCTGTGGGGGAAGGAAGAGAAAACAATTATTGAATTCATAAAGAGAGGATCCTAGAGTGGCCACTAAATGGGAGAAGTGAGGATGACTAGTGTCATATTGATTGCTGTCAAAGCACAGTCCCTTCCAAACTCTTTATAAGGAAGAAGACTAGAGCTCGGGAAGAGGAGAAGCTGTCCAGCCCAGTGAATCCGGATGGACAGTCCACCTCTGTAACGGGTAAATGAGCTGGTCCAGCTCCCACCCAAAATAGCAGAAGCTGGAGGGCTAAGCCCACTTAACTTTAACCAACTTTTGCTAATGTGGGACCTCAAACCACACATATTGGGGGATCAAGAAACAAGAGCGCTACTGGCTGCATTACAATGAACAAAATGAGCAGCAAAGTGACTGCATATGGGTAATAAAAATAATAGCCTGTGGGAAACATGAGGAATCATTTACATGATGCAAGAGAAAGGATATACATCTGAGTATATTTTTCATCGGCAAACAGACGAAAACTGGTCCTCCAGCAAAGCTGGGGTACAGCCAGGGACTTAGATGTTGCAATGTTTTAATTTGCAGGTTTCCTGTTGCCTAGCAGACTCCTCAGCCAGGAGTTAGACAGTCAAGATACGATTCCCGCGGAGAATTAGGTGCCTTAGAATAGTATTCCTAGAAACCAGCACACTGAGCATGAGCTTATTTACACCGGCCTGGAGAAGCCTCAGAAGAACAGAACAGGACCACAGTCAGAGACAGCAAAAATCTCTCTCTCTGCTCAGTCTTGAATCTCCTCCTGAAGGTAGATGTTCACACCCAGTTAGGCTTTCTTATTAAGTGTACAAGAGTAATATTTATGTGGAATCAGCTGACAGCTACATCCAAAAAACCAACTATCCCAATGAATATTTATGTGATTTTATCCAGCTAACAGTAAAATGCTTCTGCATGAGCAGAATCTGTTTAATTAATATTATAATATGGACAGCTGTATATTGCTTGCAGGCAACCTCTCCACTGATAGCAGTAGGTTGGTCATTGTCAAATTTAGAATAACCTTGAAGATCTAGTCTTAGAAAACAATTTTTAAGTTGGTGTGAATTATATATGCTTCAGACTTGTATTATGGATTCTTTTAAATGTAACATAAGTGTGCACTAAGTCATTTTCTTAACGATGTTCACAATACGGCAGCACTCCCAGGCTTAGATTCAGAGGATTTGTGTCTCTGTGGCTGCCCCTGAAACTCTATCTCTTTCTGTAGGCAAGTAATTTTCAGTAGTGTCTTATCTAGCTCCTTAGGACAGGCTTCCCTACCAGATAAACCACAGCAGTTTGAAACCACGGGAAAGCAAACTTCCTTGCTCAGAGTGACTGTAAACGTACAAGCAAACATGCTCTCAATAAATGAAAGAGCCTCTGAGTTAATGACAGCATATGCCAATAGCCGTCTTGTTTTCTGCTAAGAGAATGTTCTAGACTGAAAGGATTGAGATAATCAGGAGCCAAACACTGCTGTTGATGTAGATGTTTGATTTGACCAGTTATGGTCAAATGAAATGTACTTCAGAAAAATGTACCGAATCTGATCTGTGTAAGAAGAGCCAAAAAACTAGATAATTTTTCTGACCATACCAGACCATCTCCCACCTCTCAACAGTACCCCAGACTACTCCCCTGTTATAATTAAGGTTATGTTGGGTATTATTGGTGGCAAAACTTTGTCGAATAAACAGAACCTATTTAGAAATTGGCTGGACAAAACAATAGCAAATAGACCATGAAAGCAATAATCCTGTGCTGGCACAGATGGACACCGGATGATCTAATTGACCTTCTGCATTTGAACCTTGTCATCTATCACTGGCTACAGGCTGCAGAAGAATGAAAAATGTGTAAGATGAAAACAGGTTTAACAATAGAAAAAGAAAACACAAATGCAAATGCAGAATGCAATACGATTGCTCAAGATGCAAATTATAACCAGACCCAGGGACAGATTAAGAAATGATGAGTATACTCAGAGTGCCAGACTGCAAATAGTAGGTTGCTGTAATGCCTCCTTTTTAACCCCACTCAGTCACTTAGCCAGCAGTAGACTTCCTTTGTAGGACCGGGATCTCCTTATGTTCAGGACAAAGGTAGAAAAGCACATTCAAAGCCCCAGTTTGACTTCTAGGTCTAAGGCACATTAGAGACAACAACCTGGACTTCATTTTACAATGGAAAGAGTTGCAGTAGGTAAGTAGCTCATCTCATCCAAGGCAGCTGAAGGCTGGATAAAACCTGTGTCTGTGGAAGATGGTATAATTGACACATGACCTCTGAAAACACCTCTATAAATTCATATTTCCCAGAGTTTATGCTAGAGGCATAAAAGACAGAAAAGAAGGAACAATGCTTGTGAGGGGCCACAGCTCTGCTCTCTCTCATCTCTGCTACTCAGCTCAAGGTCCACAGAGCACCAGGGTTTCTACATCAGGAGGTGGCTAGTAAAATGACTACACCTTGCTTCAAACGTACCCACAGCTTCCAAGGGGATTTGCTGGGAAGCATCACTGCCTGCTGGAGAAAACAGTGGGAGCCAGTCACCCAGCCATCAGTTTTTATGGGTTGGCAGGACCTACTGTCAGGCATAATAACATTTTGATTATCAACATTTCTAATTAAATTGTTTGATTACAAGATTAAGCTAGGATTTTGCAAAGTGATTAATTGCCAAATATTTTCTAACACTACTGACCTTTTTTCCCAACAAAGAGTGGAATACAGAAAGGTTCATAGACTTCTATAAAACTATATAATTCTTCAATTAAGAAAGGCTGAGAAATACTACCCTTATTCAAAACAATCAAAGACGTTACAAATCCTCCTGCTCTCTGCCATATGACTTTCAAAGCTAGATTAAGAAGGGAAAAACATAACCTTAAAATAGACAGATCAACCTCTCCCAAGATCTCAGCTGCAATAGAAATGGAGCTGGAAGTATATGAGTGACCCTCTATTTTGTAGTTTTCCAGTTTCTTCTCTTGCAAGTAGAATTAACAGTAAGTTTAAGTTCATTCTATTCCTCAGAATCTTTAACAAAAGCAATTTCTGTCCTCCATCTCTAACAAAAGGTCCTCAATCTCAGCATTACCTCAACAGCTCTAATAAACAGTTATGTGTCTCCACTGAACAATTTCTTTGCAAATCAGATTGACACAGAACGATTTCCTTGGCCAAGAAAACCAAGAATTCAGCCAAAAAAAGACAAAAAAAAAATCCCTTTCCCTTCATTTTTCAGGCAAACACACAACTGTAATAATATTTAAGCATATTTTATCATCAAAATCAACTACTTCACTTTTAAACAACTTACACTATTTAGACAACCATCCAACTAAACTGCTGGTCTGCCGAAAAAATTAGTCATATTTTAAACCAATGATAACAGGCAAGATCATGGTTTCCATAATAAATAAAGTTATCATTTTTAGTAGAAACCATACTTTGTATCTGTTTCTCCAATATATATATTATTGTATATATATCAATGTAGTTAATAATCAGACGACAACCAACGGAGAACAGAAAAGAAACCAAGGCTGGCATAGATCCTGCCTCATCCTGAGTTTCTGCTTCTGGGACAGGAGTCAGGAAAATAAAAGGTCTTGGTACACTTCATTCTGTCACAAGTAATGAGTAGGAAAGAGGAAGGCAAACCCACAAAGAAACCAGAACAAGATGAGACCTTGGGATTTCAAATTCTCTTCCAACTCATATAAACAGAGGCTATTGCCTTTGGGTTTAAATCCCTACCCCACCTTATTGCACTGTTGCACATTCTAAGTAGAGATCCCAACCATTTACCTGACTAAGTTACCATAATACATTCTCAGAAGAACTGCAATCACCAGAAGAACTCAGGTCATTAGTGCCCAGCCCAAGAGATCAGCTGCTCTACCACCTGCAAGGGGGTGGGTGGTTTCACCAGCATGAAGCAGACACGCCTGGAGCCAAGCACATGGCACATTTTGCTCTTTCCAAATCCTGCACCTCAGGGCACAATGTCCTGTTTCAACAGAAAAGGTATCGACAGCACAAAATAAAGCAGCTCAATACACCAATGCTGGCTTTGCACCACAGTGGGGAGAATGGGTGTCCTTTTGGGCCTGTGACACCTGGGTGCACATCCCTTTCCCCTCTAACTGCCCATCCAGACAGTTGCTAAGAGGGGACCTGTCACCTATTCCAGGCTGCTGGTGTGTCACCTCGAAGCTGGCTGCAGCAGGACTTCCTTTCTCACAAGGATCAGCTGTAACAAAGACTTGGGACCTCCACAACACAAACCCAGGCTTTGGTGGGTGGTTTTTTTGGGCTGAGCCTGGTTTGTTTTGTTTTGTTTTTTTCTTTTCAGGCAGACAATTATGTAAGAGGGAACACCTGAACTAACTGAAATCCAAGTAATGATGTGGGGAAGGGAGAGGGCGAGGAACAGGGAAAAGAGTGGAAAAGCTTAGCTGTCAGTAATTCCTTACCTATATTAATTTCTAAAGCTAGCTAAGCACCTAAGCATGTGCAAAACTGCTTAGACTGAAGTCTTCCTCTGGATCACCTCCAAGACATTAATTCAAGCATTCAGAATTAAAAAAATATGCATATATAATTATAATTAATGAGATTACAGATTTATTGAGATCCCATCATTTCCAGCTCAATGTAAGAACAATTTTGGAGGGGTCACTTGCCCTTTCTTATCCAAAGGACTTGCGCCAATGTAAAATTACTAAGTGGGAGGAGAATTAAAGCATGTCGCTGGAAACTGGACAATTTAAGTCTCTAGAGATATACATCTGGTTTTATAGTTCATTCTTTGATATTTTTCTTTAAAAGCCTGAAAAAGTACAAGCAATTGAATACCAATTAAACCGTTACAGTGTCTGCAGGGCTTTTTTCCATTACAGGTTCAATAACCTAAATGAGGCATTTTAGTTACTTTGACAGAGTCCAGATTTACAAAAACACCCCCCTGCCCCCCAAGACTTTGGATGATGAAATCCCTGGTTTATAAAATCACATATTGAGATCAGTTTTGAGGAAACTCAGAAGCAACAGCGCAGTTACATGTCTGCTAGGACAGGCAGCAGATAGGGATCATTTAGAAGAAAGGCATCCCTTTTGTTCTGCTCAGAACATCTATATTTTTGACAGTGAGTCAAAGTGAAATACATTCTGCCATTGTAGCTACAAAGGCATCCTACAGCTACAGCAGAGACTACTGTAAAGTTACAGCATTTGTGCTTTGAGTTATAAATAAAGCAACCTGTGGGACTGGGTGCTTAACGTTGGTGCTTCAGATATTCTTCACCCCCCTTTTCAGAACTTAGGTATTAACACAACAGATTAGTTGGACACTTTAAAAACTGCCCTATCCAGCTTTCCAGATGCCCCAAATCTACAAAGCAAAAGGCAACCGGTTCCAAAATAGAGCCTTCAGGTACCAAGCTTACAGACTGGCAAAACCTTAAGCCAAGAAGCGGTTAGATTTCCTGCTTTCTGCCCAGGCTATAAAGAGGCTGTAATATTTCATGGTAAAAGATTGCCATGGAAGATATTTGCCTGCACTTTTAAAATAAAGTCTATTTGGCAGCTATTGGGGAATGGACCATTAGGTATTTTTCCATCTCTAGCGTCTATTATTCTAATTTCATCTAGGAATAGCACTCCAGTATCCATCCGCAGCAGCGAAGGCTAGAAAGGTAGAGTCAAGCACAGACATAAAAACACACGCTGCTGGTACAGCCAACATGATCAGTTGTCCATATCTGGTAGCCAGTAATCTGATAGTCTAGCCTCTTACCTTTAAGATTGCAAATATCCATCATCATAGAGTGGGAATTCATTTCTAGAAGAACAAATAGAAAACTTTGAAAATAACCTTCTAGGCATGTGCTGGAGGCACCTCACCATCCTGTCCTCTGTCTTTGCACTGATGTGTTGCATCCTGTGAAGAAGGCTAAGACAGACTCTCTGAAATGTTGTGATATTTTTCTCTTCACCTTGTCACAGATCTGCTGAGTGATGGAGGAGGATCTGAATGGTCTATTCTCTCTGGAGTGAGAGAATAATGTCAACACTGCTCTAGATTTCAGATCTGGCAAAATGTGCCTGAAGGTGACATGGAAGCACAGTAAGTTTTAAATGACATCTCCATTCTCATATGACTCCTGTGAAGGTCTGCGATTATAAGATAAAGCTTTCTTAAAAATTAAATGTGATTCTTGTGTCTCTCATACTGAGTATCTCAGCACAACACTGAGTTAAATAAGGCAGACAGTTACCTTAGATATGGAACGATAAGCACCAACTACTTATCAGTTTTAATGAAATTCTATGAGTACATTTTAGTCCCAGCACCATCAGTGCTCGCAGACTAGCAATGCTCCATAGATTAATTAGTTTTTCTTGACATTATCAATCACAAACATTCAGCTTTTTCTCTGGAAACCCTAACACAGTTGGGTCTTTTGTGGAAAAACTCTTTCAGACAAGCTTTGAAGACAATAAAGGATTAATTAGTTTCCCAGGTCTTGATCTGTTTGCCATGGTTTGGTATAAAATAAAGAGTAGCTTCCTTACAAATGACAAGTTAGAGTGAATGAAACAAATTGTGCAGATTACAACCTTTGAAGTTTTACTTGAAGATCATATTAATTGCCCAGAAACATTTAACAATCAATCACTGACAAATCCACTGGCATTGTTGCTCATGGTGCCAAGCAGTTTACATAACCTGCATTTTGTTCAAGAAAACATGTAGTAAGTTGTGGACAATTACTTTATAGTTCACCATTAATCTTCCTCGCTAATTTTAAAATCAGTCTTTCTTTCATATATTTTCAGTGCTCTCCTATGGATCATTGGTTCTTTCCACTTAGAAAGCAAATGAATACAAATGGTGCCCACAAGCACTAAAATATTAAATGCTACAGCAAAACCCTACACAATTTCTAGTTTCACAGACATATCCAGATTTAGATTTACAAATCCAGAACATTTTGCTTTCCCTATCCCCTAGCACAGAAAAAAATCCCAGTGGATGTATGGCATTGTGAGCTGGTTGTGATCAACCCCAGAAGAAAAGGTGGTAGAGTGGTTTGGGAGCTAGCCTGAGACTTGGGAGATGTTCATTTTCCTGCTCCATTATGACATCATGTATGACCTTGGGCAAGTCACATTACTAAAATGGGAATAATATCTATTTCATAAAGATCTTGTGAGGACTAATGCATTCCAGAATGCAACACATTCAAATCATTGGATCATAGAATGGTTTGGGTTGGAAGGGATCCTAAAGATCATTTAATTCCAACCCCCTGCCATGAGCAGGGACACCTTTTCACTACACCAAGTTGCTCAAAGCCTCATCCAACCTGGCCTTGAACACTTCCAGGGAGGGGGCAGCCACAACTTCTCTGGGCAACCTGTTCCAGTGTCTCACCACCCTCACAGTGAAGAATTTCCTCCTAACATCTAATCCAAATCTATTCTCTTCCAGTTTAAAACAGTTAAGCCACATCCTATCACTACACTCCCTGATAAAAGAGTCCTTCCTCATTTTCCTATAGGCCCCTTGAGGTACTACAAGGCCACTATAAGGTTTCCCCGGAGCTTTCTCTTCTCCAGGCTGAACAGCCCAAATTCTCTCAGCCTGTCCTCATAGGGGAGGTGCTCCAGATCATCTCCGTGGCCCTCCTCTGGACCTGCTCTAGTCAGTCCATGTCTTTCTTATGCTGGGGGCCCCAGAGCTGTTGGTTTATATAAATACATAAAATAGTTATGCAAACTCTGTGGCTGGAAGGTTCGCAGGATAAGGAAAACTAGGTTCCCATATAATTTGGAGAAAGAATGGCCACAGAACTATATATGAAAGGAGTCTTCACTCTGCATTCCTGAAGGCCGGTGTTCCACACGGGAAGTTTTAAGCCTCAGAGATGAATGCCTACTTGCTTTTCATATACAGAAAACTGCTTCAGGCTTCAGGCAGGATATAAAATCTGGTGTACCCATTGCAATTACAACTGCTGCTCTGTCGCTCTTGTGCTGCTTCATCATCTCAGCATACAGGGTACAAATACGCAGACAAGTACACACATAGCATCTCATTCCAAACACCTCTCAAAACTCCTCTGTGTGCTGCTGTTTGTTGGGTAACTGACTTTTAACCTGCTACACAACACTCCTGCTCCCCCATACTCTTCAGGGTGAGATTAACTAGTCAGCAACTGCACACATTGAATCTGGTTTAAGTCCTGCTACTCAGACCTTACCCACACAGACAAGCACTATCATCTCACTCAAATCACACTCAGAGAGCAAAAAATAAAACCCAGCACATCCTCACACCAGCTACCTAGGCATGTTCTTTGAAAGGCCTGGGTCAAAAAGTTGCAGCATCCAAATTAAGGGAATCCCAAGCCACCCCTCAGTTGACAGATTGAGAGGAAAGAACTGATTTATCTGTAAAAATCAGTAGCCACTGAGATGAGAATCCAAATAGGACAAAGACCAAATCAGAAACACATTATGGTCCAGTTTCACGGGGTTGGAAAATAATATGAGCCAAATCAGCTTGGAGATAATTTTTTTGAAAGGAAAACAGGAGTAATAATTAGGAGGTATTAAAAAAGAGAGCACTGAACACCTAAAAATCCACAATCACACACCAAAAAAAGGAAGACCTCAATACTGTGACACACACTGTGGCTGGCCTTAAAAGCCTCCAGAACCTGAAGAGAGGCTGCAAGTGCCCCTGGGCTGCAAAGTTCTTCACACCCCTCCAAGGTGCTAAATCCAATGGACCAAAAGCCCAGTTGCAGCTCCACTACTGATCCTCACATTTCCTCTGGGTTAACTTTGGCACACCCTGTCCCTGGACCACAACAAGAAAAAAAAGCTTTCAGCAGCCACAACATAGCTCTTCGTTTAGAAGAAAAACACAGTAAAGCAGAAGTTGCAAGTGAGTAAATAACCCCCAAAGGCAATCCTTCTCACTTTAGTTTATCTTTCCTTTGCTCAAAGACATGGATAATCCAGGTTATAAAAGGCAGCTTATGATTTTTCTTCCTCAACCTTCCACAATTTTACATTTACCAAAGCCCACTGTGACACAAAAGAGCACCAGCTGCCTTCCTGCCTCTCGGGCAATTCAGCGAGGAGCTGCTCAGTCTCGGCAGTCGGCCTGAGGTCTAGGAGAGATGTGACAGAGACCACAGTTTCATGAACACAGTGAGCTGATCCAACAGCTCACCTCCGATGGAAGAAAATCCACTCCCTTGCAGTGATCTTCTTCAGCAGAAAGCATAGTTTTCTGCTGGCTTAGTAAACTGAACAGGCACAAGGAAGGCTCCAGTGAGAAGCAGAGTCAGTGCAAGAGTGGGCAACTCTGCTGAGCACAGCATGAGAAAAGCCAGGACCAGGGACCAGGGAACAGGCACCAAACCCTCTCCTTTCAGCAGCACTGCACTGTCACGTTAGTTCCCCTGCTTGTGAAACCGCAGGCTGAGGACTCGCTGCGGAGTAATAACTCATCTGCAGAACCTTTCATGAAACGTAATCCTGTACTCCCAAGCGGGATTTGTATCTCACCCATCAGGTCCCCAAAGCATCGTACATATTAAGTAACAATCTACTGAAAAGGGAAGTAAAATTAGCTGTACAAATATTTAGATAACTCATAAAAAAAGAGAAGTAGGCAGCAACTCACAGAAATCAAAAGCCAGAAAACTGATAAGGCAGCCAAAACGACAACGGGAAATAAATTCCATGACACCAAAAGACACTAAGAAAGGAGAGATTTTGATGTTTGGGTGTTTGCTCTCCTGTGTGTTTGTTGAATTCTTGGGTTTTGCTTTATATCAAAACCAAATTTGTTCATTTTTGGATGGACAAAGTAGATAAAAATGAAGAGACAGAACTATTTCATAAATAATTTATCCAGCATTATAGAAGCAGCAGTTGACATCCATATATGAAATGAAAGTTAATTAAGTGGCCTTCCTGTAAACAAAGAGTTGCAGTAAAAAAATAGCCATTACCAACTAGAGTAATTCTTAAATGAGCAAGTCAGACTCATCCCTATCCAAGAGCTCTACAAGAGCTGACTGACAAGTGCTCTGGACTTACTCCTCTCCATTGACTAGAAGGAGACTAACATGGCTGCTTTAGATATGGACGTTGACATGAACGATCAGGTGAGTCAAACCTCAGTATAAATATTAATTGTCAGTGTGCTGCAGAAACTTAAGATATCTGGAATAAAGCGAATGTTGTGCCAGTTTGGCAAAGGACAAAGTACTGTCCTGCCAACTTGATCAGTGGTACCAATCTTGATATAAGACCCATCATTATAATAATGATTACAACAATCAATATCACTCAAAATGGGTATATGGAAAGGAGGCTTTCTCAAACCTGTAGCAATTCTTGAAAGCCTGCTATTTGAAACTCTAAAAAATCAGAGTATTTTATGGTTTAAACAACCCAAATTTTAGAAGTGTCATTCCCAAAACAGGCCTGATTTCCATAAATCAAGAGAGAATGAAGTATCATGGGAAACAATGAACTATTTTGTCCCATTCATTGGTAATGAGTTAAATGGATAGCTCATTAATCAAGTATGCATTTCTGAAGTACAAACTACTCTCAGTGAGATGAAAAATCAGAGGAAGGATTCAAAAATCTTCTGTATCTTGTTGTTCTTGTAGAGTTGACTTAATTAAAAGCTTTTATCATATTAAACTAAAATTGTATTATATTCATAATTTACTAGGTTACTTTATTAAAAGCTTTAGCTTTTTCAGGGAGTTTATTTCAATCCATTATCGCTGTAAGGATCACACAGGCTTTACTGTCAACAAAGAACTTCCTATATTATCTTTTGCCTAAACTCTCTTCTCTGAATGGCACATGTTATTACCACTGAATACAGTGGGAATTGCTCACACAAAAAGGAATGCTCCTTGTGGCTTAGGTTATCAACTTTTAGACTTTGACATGCCAGCCTAAGAGTTATAAGTTGATGGAAAAAAAAAAGGAATTCTTTAAAATATTTTTTTATTGTTTCAAATGTGAGATTCAAGACCTGCTGATTGTTGATAATTAGAAGATGATTAAACAATATATCTTTAAAAAGAAGCATGTCCAAATTCATGCTCTGTTTTTGCATTAATACAGGCAAATTGTGACAAATGTTTTCAAGGGCACAATCTAAAGAACTTGTAAGGAGAATACGTTATCCTGAATAACTCTTTCTGCTCATAATAGGATGAGCAGAAAAAGTCCACTTGCTGTTATAGAACTCAAAATGCATTTGCAAAGGTGGCACTCAAAGAAATACGCCTTGCTCACAAACTGTGCACATTTGGTATGGAAATATGCAAGACAATGTCTGAAAATATGTCCCAGTGCTGCCTCTCCTGACTGAAAGATGGGCTGAACTTCAGCTGAGACATTTCACTTTCCTCTTTCTGCCTCCTTGAGATGACATTTGTCCCTACCTCAGCATCCTGAGAAGGAAAGAGGCCAGGCACTGTGCATTTCCCCTGTTCCTTCAAAGCAGCTGGGAGGCAAGTCAAGGGAGCCTGTCGAGCATCAGCTCACACCTGCTGAACAACCAATGGAGAAATCCAGCAGCTAACGGTGACAAGGAGCACATTCTTTAAAAACAAAGCCCTCAGCCAAGTGGAAATGAATGGAAGCAGTAGGTCTCCCACAAGAGATGAGAGGGACCGTATGGCTTTCAGTGCCAGCAGGCACAGCCTGGAGACAGGAGATGCTGCTGCCCACATTGTCCTCCATAATGCTTTAGCAGCTGCCACCTCCTTCACAGTCTTCAGATTCATCAGACATGTTAAGTGGTCCATATGGGAAAGTTGCTGTTGTTATTGTTCATAATGACTAATAGAATATGCCATAAATATAACGAGTATTATTCATTCTCCATGCAAGAGGTGCTCTAGGCAGGTCAGCAAGGTGCTCAGAGCATCTGCAATGAGGAGCTCCTGCCATCCCCTCCTCTGGCAAGTGCTATCATCTGAGCTAATGTGCTCACAAGGAGCTTTTGGATGCCCTCGTGAGCTACAGCCTTGCAGCTGGAGGGGCTGCACAGGTGGACAGGGCACCCTCTGGCAAGGCCATGGGAAGAGGCTGTCAGGGTCCCAGGGCACTGCCCATGTTCAGAGCACTGCCATTTATCTGTCTCAGCATGGTCACGAAGAGAGGAACACACTCAGCAAGGTCTTAGTAAGATTACAAGCTTCCAGAAGTCTCTCCTGGTGAGAGGAAGGAGGGGAAGGAACACGGGCCACTTGCCAGACATTGATCTGTCCAATTTAAAAAAATTAATTTGTTTGTGGCAGTAGGAGAGCTTGCAGCTGCTGGCTCCAGTAAGCCGGGACAGTAAGAACACAAGGCGCCAACGCTGCTAGAATTAAGCAAGTGAGGTGAGTGCCCAGCAGCCGGCACTCGGGACACTTGGTGGCTTCATGTCCCTGAGGTGGTAAGACTGCACACCCACCTCTGCCCTTTTGAACAGTTACTTCCCAGGGTTGCCAGCTCTCTAAAATGCAGGCTGGCTGTTAACACGTAGAGGAGGTGGCATGAGAGAGCACTTAAAAACCTCACCCCCCTGCAATCACAACCTTGCCCTGCAAAAGCCAGAGGTCTGTCCCACAAAGGGGAGCCCCAGCGGGCTGCTCGGGTGGGTGGGAGATGCCGGCTGCGTGCTCCATACCCGGCACGCAGACGCCCGCAGCCCGGGAAGGGGAAAGGCAGGGAGAGCGCTAACAACTGTGTAATTACAAAATTATGTTTGCTTTTTTTTTCTTTTTTTGCCTTTTTTTTTGCCTCAGAAGATAAGAACAGTTGGAGAAGTATATGCTGTGGGGCCTCAGTAAATCGACTGCCAGGATTTGCTGTTTGAGGCTTTCATCCATCCAGTTTTAATCCAAATTAGTAGGAGCTTCAGAAAGCGATTCTGGCAAAGTCACAGCTGGAAAGATTTTCATCATTAATTCTGCCAAGCATATAAAAATACAATTAAAAAAAAGAGAGAAAGGGGGGGTGGGATATAACAGTACTTGGCACAAACATGATTTGGTTTGCTTTTAGAGTAAAGACAATAATGAAAGAAAAATCTATATTTAATTAAGAAATAGTCCTTATCTTCGTCTTCTTTGACATCTTTACATAAGGCTACAAATGCTACTCTCTGATTGCTATAAAACTAATTTCTCACTGAATTAGAAATTTTCTTTGCTTTATAAAGAGGCAAGGAGGCTGGGGGTGAGGGGGCAGGTACTGCTTCCCCGGCCCCAGCAGCACAGGGCCTGTGCGGTATTTTGGCAAACAGCAAACAGCAGTAGTTTATGGAGTTCAGCCCTGCAGCTTGTCAGGTCTCCCTGGGGAACACCAGAAAGAACAAGGAGGCAGGACAACCCCAGGCATTGCTTGGGCACTCATATATATTTGCCCAATATGCACAAGCATATTCACCACCACCCACACCAGCTGCTTCGCAACTACAGAACCGAGCAGGGGCACCACGGTACTGCAGAAGCTGCTTCCAGTAACCACTACCAAAGAATCACCCTTGGCTGCACACACACCTCTGTGACAGCTCCTATTGCAAGCCATGGAGACTAAAACATGACCTTTTGCAGATGCTAACTGACAAATATTTACTGATTAAGTGAACCAGCACTTTTTCTCATGTAATTTCATCAACTTTTTTCAGGGAGTGACGTGTTAAGGAATGGGGTTCGAGCAAAGGCATACAAGTACTCTGTCACATACATGTTTTGAAGAGAGACGAAACTTCCCAAAACCTTTCTAAATTGATAGGTGTTTGTTTATTAGCAAGACAGAAGGTTCTCTCCAAGACAGGAATGTGTGTCCTACGGTGCTGCTCATGGCTCTGGTCATCTTAGTCTCTCCCACAGCTGTTACTGCAATAAACACGTTGCACCAACCTAGAACTTAAGAATCTCAGCATCTCACAGCTTTATGCAAACAGCCTCAAAACAAACCCGTAGAGCAGAACAATTTATAAAGGCATGAACTTTAGCAGGGCCTGCAGCAATAAGACAAGGGGTTTAAAACTAAAAGAGGGTAGTTTTAGAGTAGATATAAGGAAGACATTTTTTACAATGAGGGTGGTGGAACACTGGCACAGGTTGCCCAGAGAGGTGGTAGAAACCCCATCCCTGGAAACATACAAGGTCAAGTTGGACAGAGCTCTGAGCAACCTGATCTAGTTGAAGATGTCCCTGCTCACTGCAAGGGGGATTGGACTAGGTGACCTTTGTCTTCCCATGGACTGGGGCCAGAGAAGCACCATTCCACCCATTGCATACATTCACATGAAGAAGAGTATTACAACTCAGTGGAGAAGAGTGCCTGTGGGTAAGGACCTATTCTTCCAGTTGAATAGATCCAACTACTCATGGGATTTTGTCCACACAAACAAAATCTATGTTTAATTTCTAGCCAAAAATCACAATATTTTTGAACCCATCCTATCACTTGCTAAGAACTTTCATAGCTAAATTTATTCTGTACTGACTTTATCCATTTGCATTTCTCCTTGTGCTGCATTCAACAGAAAATAATACAGATCAAGGATTAGTCTTGCTCCAAAATGCAATCATCGGTGTATTTCCATCTTTAGTGGAAATCTCTCCTATCAGCCTCAGGGTAAAGCAAAGACAATCTGGGCTGTCCAGTCGTGGCACTGAATATCCATCCTTCGTCATCACTGAGAGACACCTCATCTTTTGGGACAGACTCTTAGAGAAGGAAGTATAATTAATCGCTACACGCCTATTTTTCCAATGGTATCTCCTTAAGGGGATGAGATTGCTTAGTTAAGAGTTTTGTATTTGATTACAATTAATTACTTATCCCATCACATACAGTAACAACCTCTGTTATTTTGCACTTTATTAGTGCAAAATTTATTAGAATGAATCAATGAAGAACAAGTTTTAATTTTTAATTTTATACAGCAGGTGGCATTTTCATTGAAAAAAATTGAAAAGTATTTTTAAAATAAAATTTAGTTTTTGAGAGAATTAAAACACTGATAATAAGAGGATGTTTTGACATCTTTAGAAGGTAGGGGTTTTTTTTTTTTATTTTAACCATTCTTATGTAAAGCAACAGAAATTTTGGATTAGAATCTCAGATGAACAATGGCAATCATCGTATCTTTGTACCAAACAGTCTCTTTCCAGCACCTGGAAGTTGAATTTTAAAAAAAAAATATTAACTTTGGGGGAATTTTAAATGGAGCAAAATGGCCTGTTCCTACCCAATTGTACTCAAAATACTCCTTGTGAAACCTGACATGCAGGGTTGAAGGCTCCTGTGCTGGCATCTGCAGTGGGTTGTCTGCAATCTAATGCATTTCCTGTGCACCTCACTGAGTGTATGGATCACCAAGATCACAACCGTGGCAGTGAAGACATCGAGATCTCCCTCCTAATCAGTGCCTTTTTACCTTTCAGCTGCCCACCTAATTTTAAGCAATATACAAGAATTTAAAATGATCTTACTTGGTAAGCCTGTCTTGAGGTCCAATACTCTTAAGTGTACCCAGACAGATTGTCCTTTCTCTGGGACCTTGGCTTTGATGGGCCTTTCAGCTGCAAGGGAGCTGACGTCTCTTTTGAGAGATGTCCTGCACATCCACAGGCTAAGGGAAGCTGTAACTGATTGGAGTCACTGAAGAAAATAACAGCAGCAGCAATAGACAACTATAATGAAAACAGTTGTGAGGATACATACATAAACAAGAGACTGTTACAGTCCAAAAAGCCAGTGAGAGAACATCAGCAAGTTGACACATCTGCTTGACTCCTCTCATCTGAGTGATGAGGAGAAACTACCAAGTCTAAGTTTTTGCGAGTTGGTCTCATAGCTTGAGTAAAAGTGGAAAGTTCACCCGAGACCTTTACGTTCCTTCTAAAAAAGCTCTTTGTATGCTTTTTTTTGTTCTTTTTGTCTTAAAGAGAAGATCAAGAAGCAGCAGAACCAGCACTAGTTGTAGCAGTGGCAACAAAAATCATGGGCAGAGTTTTTGTCTGCAGGTCTTGTTTCAATGTGGGTTGCTTGATGTTTAAAGAGAGTTAAACTTACTTTACAGCCTTTTCCCTGGAAGAGATTAACTAGGTCTTTTTCTTCAAAATCCCTGCCTCTTTAAAAAAATAAAATAAAATTGCAGCTCCCTGTTACTTGCAAGACCTCATCAAACCTTGACCTTCTTTCAAACTTGTTCAAATTGGCCGCTAATTAAAAAAGTATTAGAGAGAAATAAGCAGGTAGGACACACAATTAGTGAAGAGAAAATCTATTTTTGCTATTCCTCCTCTGCCCATAGATACGTGGGAGGCTCAGCAGCCGGGACCACCACCAGGTAAAGGGATTCTGTGAAAAGAGGGGGCTCCTTCCCCTTGTTGCCTCAACAGTAACAGCCAGCCTCTGCCCATGTGATCCCGCAGCCCTTTTCAGCTCCTCCCTCCACCCCATTTGCTGCAGCACAACAACGCGCTCCAAAAATAACATTTATTTTTCAAAACTGGAAAATGGCACAAACCACCCCAAAGGAGAGAATGACAAAGGCATGAGTTCAGCGCGGGCTCATGAACTGACCCTCCCTGCCAGGGACAGGAAACTGGAACCTCACGGAAAGAGACTGAATGGAACCAGATCGAACGAAAGCGCCAGAAACCGCGGCCATTGATGGCCAAATCCTGCCGAAAGGATAACTCACCCGCCCCTCAGTCCCTCGCTACAGCCAGTACGGGGACTGCGTCACCGCTCTACAGCCACAAACGCCTCCGCTCTGCAAGTCTGCGCGTAAACAGCTGGAGCATGCACATTAAGCAAGGAGAAGTTTAGAGATCAGAAATATTTCCAAATGATAGCTTTAAAGCTGGGGATCAGCAGAGCTTGAACATCTGATTGCAATTCTGAAGTATTTTGATTAGCGGCTGTCGATGCAGTACCCCAAATACACTTGCAGTTTCTGTTCAAAATGGTATTCTCCAGTAATGATAGAGCTGTTATGTATGAACTGCTAAACAGAGGCCACACCACTGCTGCTGAGTGGACTAAAAGTTGGACCAGGCAGAGGAGAAATAAACTAAATCATTCTCTTTGCATAGACAGAGCCAGGTTTGCCACTACCTTACATCTTGTATAACCATTTAGATCGTGTCTATGTAGGGTAACTTTTATGAAAATGAACTTATAAATGCATAATAAATCCATCTAGAAAAATTCCTTGCCTATGAAGAACAGCAAGTAATTTTAATTTGTAAAGTAGTAAAAGCTGAATGCCAAATTGTAACGCTAAAATTGAAGTCAGAAGTTACATGAAGACAGGTTTTCAGAAGCAATAATTTTTTTGATGTAATATTTGAAAGTGATCAATTCAAATTCTGCTTTTGAAAATTTTTCTGAGCTTTGATCTCGCTCCAAGTTTAGCCCAGAACAACTATTATATGGCTGACATTAAAAGTCTCAAAACAAAGTGATTTATAATGGAAACAGAAAATAAATCACTGTTTCAGAACTTTCTAACACACCACAGATTAGATCCAGAAGGTCAGACAAAGTTGTCATTGAGTACGCGAGCTCTCCCCGTTGCAGTTGAGGCCCACAACACACAGAACAGCAAATGCCGTTAATTAACTCGATCACATACACACAGCGACTCGTGCCTTCTGAGGTATGACTGGTTTTCTGGAAAGGCACTTTAAGATGGTAATCTACAAAGACTGTAACACAGCCACAGTCTGTAACTTGCAGCAAGTTGAGAAGCAAGGCTTGCTCTGGCTGGAGCAAGTAGATGCATCCACCAATGCCCAACTGAAGGATATCTGACCACCAAATGAGAAGAGACATTAACATCCTAAATTAAAGGGCTTAGTGGTTTTCAAATGAGGTATTTTCATGATGGACATGGTGTGGATTCAGCAAAGTTTGCCCTTTAACAAATACAGCTTCAGTTTCAAACATTTGATTAGGCTTAATACCATTAGGGAGCCATTACTGATTTTATGCTGCTGTTGTTACTGCTTTAACTATCAGTTTCTGAACCAAAAACTGCAGACAGTTGGCTTGACCAAGAGTCAAGGTTTAGGAATGCAAAAGCAAATCCAAGGTACAGATGAGCTTCAGATGTGGACAGGCTTCACAGGGTTTAATAGGCTCTCCAGAGTTGGTCAGGTCAAAGAGGCTTTTTTTTTTCCTTGGGGGGTGTGTGTGCGCGTGCACGTTAGTTTCTTCGTGTTTTTTTGTTTGTTTTAAACCCTGTGGCCCCAGCCACAGCAATCACACAAGCAGTTATTGCATGCAACAATTAAAAAAAACTCACGACAATCTTTTCTGGTTTATTGTATACTATTTACAACAAAACAAATGAAAATAATCTTCTTAATAAGCAATACTTGATCACCACCACGTGTTTCTAAAACAGCCAGATGTCCACAGTTTAAGCAGCCAAATAATACTACCACTTTTTTGTAAACGTTAATGGTGAAAGAACAATAATAATGGTTTTAGTCAATCATCATTAGTACTTGAAAGTACAAATATAAATTAAATAAGACTCAAAAAACTTGTACAATAAAATCCGCTATAAACAAAGCTAATTAAAAAGAACTGCTCTCAACCTGTGTTGTGGGTTTCATCTTGTTTTAAAATTAAAAGCAGTATTTATTTTTCTGAAGCATCCAAATGAATGTTCATATCCAGATGTCCTTACAAAGAAACACAATCTTCATTCTTTCCTTATTTTTTAATCTGTTTATATTATATTTTACTTCTGATTGTCTTTTTCTTCTTTGGCAATCCTCTTTGTCACACCACTGAAATACTTCTCACGGAATGAGTTGTGTCCCCTGTATGGCGTATATTGTCCATCCAGTAAGTAAGAATTCTGATCTTGATCCTGCATGGTATCAAAACACGAGCATTAGACTTTATGGTAGTGGGGTCACCATGTATTGCCATTGGTTCTCCTCCTGACTTTTTCAGACAATTACAAGCAAGAGTGAAGTTGGTTGGGTTTTGTTTTTTTTGTTTTGGGGTTTTGGGGTTTGTTTGGGGTTTTTTTTTACAATTCAATAGCAAAAATTTGAGTTATTAGATTAATTAATGATTGGTCTCAATGATCTGAAAGGCTTTTTCCAATCTAGGCAATTCTGTGATTAAAGAATTAAAAAACCGGAATGCTAAGGTTTCCATAAGGATTAACAAGAACACATGCATTCTACTGCAAAGTCTTAACATTTAACAGAAATTAAAATACATATGCAATGGATTCTCATTTGACATTGATCAAATACAAGCTGTAAGCAGGCAAGGGTTTTTTGTTGGTGTTTTTTTATGTACTCATTCAAATTTTCATCATTCTACTCTACAGAGCAAAATGATGCGAGTTGTCAGTAGTCGGAAGTTTTAACAGTGCTGCATCAATGGAAATATCTCAGCTACCATCACCAGAATCCAACCTTAGCACGAATAAATGAGAGCACAGGTACTATGCCACACAGACTTTTATAAAGGAAAATACAAAGATTAGTTCCTTGAAAAAATGCTACCTGGAGAATTCAATCACTAGAAAGAGGAACACAAATAACTAAAATGAGTTCCTTCAGATACTGAAGCCCTATCAGAGGATTTTCTGTTGTGCAGTATTAATGTAATTCCAAACACAGTAAATCCCTATATATAATACCTGGATGACATCACCCAGGAACACAGTCTAGAATATTCTCCCATTATATATACAAAGGTTTAGTTCATCATGTACTGTGGCTTTATACAATTAAGATACTTGTCAACTAATCTTATCAATACTCCAAGATAAACACTACATCAAACTTTAGTCAGTGCACTAAAGGAAACTGATAGCAACTTAAAAAAATCATTTAACACTTATGGTTGATGTCAGTTTATTGTGCTCAATAGCACGATGGGACTGAGATAAACAGCCTCACAGAGGACAACTGAACTATGCAAAGAGAAAATAAAAACAAGCATAAGACAGAACTAAGCCTCTATTCCACTAAATCCTCATTACTATAATTTTTTTCAGCAATGCAGCAACATATAGACTGGTCCATTACTTAAGTTTCAGTTCAGGGTTATTGTTCATATTTGAAAATGAGGTTACTGTTGAATGCTTTAGCATAACCAGTAGGAACACAGAAGTAGATGTAAGTCAGTATTTTCATACATTATGGAAGTACCACAATGCAAGGATGAACTGAATTGCAGTGGACAACCTCCCCCTTCAGCTATTCTGTAGCCTGTCCAGGCTTTCACCTAGCAAGATCAATGCCTCAGCTTGCTTTGGATATCCTAATATGCATCCTAAAGGAGTGAAACGAAAGTTTTTCCGCACAGCGAGATGTTTGTGTGCATGTACAAGTGCCCTCTCCTGGACACAGTGAGATATTGCCATGAAGCGGTTCTCACCTGCTATCTCCGCAGACACCAGCAGCACGCCACTAGCTCAAATGAGCTTGCTAACAGTTAAGTGCCATGTGGATACCTAACATGCAAAGCAAGTACCCCAGTAGCAGCAAATCAGTGCTATTTAAACACCACAATGTTGGAAAATAGTAGGAGAAAATTACCTCTAAACCCACTGCAGACACAGCACTATCTCTTGTCTTTTGGTCACCTGTGAGAGGCAACCATCTCTAAGACTATTTTCAGGCTGATAATCAACAGGCTTTAACAAGTCCATGGGGAAAAAAAAAAGCTATAGGCAGTCAGTAAACAAGGAGGATTTAAGACATGCTCCTCTCACAGTCAGCCTTTACCTGCTTCTCCATGTCTCTTACACAGGACCACTCTGAGGAAAAGAGCACTTACTCTTCCAATGAATTTGCAGGTCAGTAATCCTTCTTTGACTTAAACATATAATTTACTTTTTATGCTTTTGGGATGTGTTTTAATGATAATTCTACACAATTTGCTTGTTTAGAGAAATGAATGGGATATCTGACCCTGAAAATAATGATATATGAGTCAACAGTATTTTAACATAAAAATTAATCCCCACAACCTGTAAGAGGTCACACATCTGTACACCATTCATCTTAATTCCTTAAGTAACAAAATGCTGACTCAGGGTGAAGGGAGGAAGGAAGAAAGGAACTACCCCCCTCTACCCTCAAGCTGGTTAGGGCAAAGAGAGGATATGACATGTAGAAGAACAAACTTAGAATCATAGAATAGTTTGGTTGGAAAAGACCATTACGATCATCTAGTCCAACCGTAAACCCAGCATTGCCAAGTTCACCACTAAAGCATGTCCCCAAGTACCACATCTACACGTCCTTTAAATACCCCCAGGGATGGTGACTCCACCACTTCCCTGAGCAGCCTGTTCCAATGCTTGACAACCCTTCCGGCGATAATTTTTTTCCTAATATCCAACCTAAACCTCCCCTGGCACAGCTTAAGGCCATTCCCTCTTGTCCTATCACTTGTTACCTGGGAGAAGAGACCAACATCCACCTCACTACAGCCTCCTTTCAGGTAGTTGTCAAGAGCAGTAAGGTCTCCCCTCAGCCTCCTCTTCTCTAGACTAAACAATCCCAGTTCCCTCAGCTGCTCCTCAGAAGACTTGTTCTCCAGGCCCTTCACCAGCTTTGTTGCCCTTCTTGGCACATGCTCCAGCAACTCAATGTCCTTCTTGTAGTGAGGGGCCCAAAACTGAACACAGTACTCAAGGTGTGGCTTCACCAGTGCTGAGTACAGGGACACGATCACTTCCCTACTCCTGCTGGCCACACTGTTGCTAGTACAGGCCAGGATGCTGGTGGCCTTCTTGGCCACCTGGGCACACTACTGGCTCATGTTCAGCCAGCTGTCGACTGACACCCCCAGGTCCTTTCCTGCCAGGCAGCTTTCCAGCCACTCCTCCCCAAGCCTGTAGCGTTGCATGGGGTTGTTGTGACCGAAGTGCAGGACCTGGCACTTGGCCTTGTTAAACCTCATACAACTGGCCTCAGCCCATTGATCCAGCCTGTCCAGATCCCTCTGCAGAGCCTTCCTACCCTTGAGCAGATCAACACTCTTACCCAGGTTGGTGTCATCTGCAAACGTACTGAGGGTGCACTCAATCCCCTCACCCAGATCATTGATAAAGATATTAAACAGAGCTGGCCCCAAAACTGATCCCTGGGGAACACCACTTGTGACCGGCTGCCAAGTGGATTTATCTCCGTTCACCACAACTCTCTGGGCTCGGCCATGCAGCCAGTTTTTACCCAGTGAAGAAGACACCTGTCTAAGCCTTGAGCTACCACTCTCTCTAGGAGAACACTGTGGGACACAGTGTCAAAGGCCTTGCTAAAGTCCAGGTCGACAACAGCCACAGCCCTACCCTCATGCACTGGGCAAGTCACCTGATCATAGAGGAGATCAGGTTGGTCAAGCAGGACCTGCCTTTCATGAACCCATGCTGGCTGGGCCCGATTCCCTGGTTGTCCTGCATATGCCACGTGAGTGCCCTCCAGATGAACTGCTCCATGACCTTCCCCAGTACCAAGGTCAGGCTGACAGGTCTGTAGTTCCCCAGATCCTCCTTCCGGCCCTTCTCATAGATGGGCACCACACTGGCAAGTCGCCAGTCTTCTGGGACCTCCCCGGTGAGCCAGGACTTTTGATAAATGATGGAAAGTGGCTTGGCAAGTTCCTCCGCCAGCTCCCTCAGTACTCTTGGATGTGGCAGGTCATAAACAGCTTCCTCCTGAATTATGGGGAGTTTATTCTGTTCTCCATCCCCATCTTACAGCTCAGGGGGCTGAATACCCTGAGGATAACTGGTCTGGCTATTAAAGACAGAGGCAAAGAAGGCATTAAGTATCTCAGCCTTTTCCTCATTTTGATGGCAACGTTACCCCCCACATCCAATAAAGGACTGAGATTCTCCTTGCCTCTCTTGTTGTTGTATTTGTAAAACACACAGTTGTTGTGTATTTGTAAAAACACTTTTTGTTATCTCTAACAACAGTGGCCAGACTGAGTTGTAGCCGGGCTTTTGCCTTTCTAATTTCCTTTCTGCATAACCTAACGAGATCCCTGTACTCTTCTTCAGTTGCCTCTCCCTTCTTCCAGAGATGATAAACTCTCTTTTTTTTCCTGAGTCCTAGCAAGAGCTCCCTGTTCAGCCAGGTCATCTTCCCCACCGGTTCATCTTGTGGCACACAGGGACAGTCTGCTCCCGGGCCTTTAAGGCTTTAACTTCAAGTTAAACACAGCTGTAAGAGGAGCATCTGCATTCATCAAATGGAAACAGGCTTGGTGCATCACTCCACTGCAGAATCCATTTTGTAAATCCAGGCCTCATCAAAAGCCATGCCAATCATTGCTTGCTAGATGAGAGGCGATCTGCAGTCAGGCATGGATTTCTTGGGAGGGCTTACAAAGGAAGGTCCTGGCCCACATCACAGTAATTCCAGTTTAAGAGCTTCCATTCCCTACCTCTCCCCTGTACAGACATGACTGCCCAATGAAGATGGTAATTGCTTTGAAGAAAAATAACAGATTGGAAACTGCTTTTTAAAAAAGGGAAAAGAAAATAAGAAACCCTGAACTACCTAGAGGTGCCACGCACTGTTGACATTTACTAGTCAAAACAGCTTTATGGGCAACATGAGAACGGATCAAAGTAAATGGGATTCTTGGATTTCAGAGGCTAATGATTTCCAAACAAATTCTAACTTAGGGTGTTTTATATCTACACAAGGAACTGAATGTGTTCAATCTGAACACTATGGATAGGCTGCATTTAACTCTACAGAGATAAGAAGTTGTCAAAAATCACCTTCACAAAACAATTTGTTGTGCCTATTTGCACTAGAATTTGCCTGAGCATCAGGCACCAGCTTGTTTCACAGAGGAAGCCAGTCAAACATCCTCAGTTAAGCTTTACCTTATGTAGCACAAATTGGTAGAATATGCACTCTAAATAATTGGCAGGAATGTTTTGTAGCAAGAGAAGATCTCTTACAGAGGGTGTCAGTGGCAGTGTCAACTACCCCTCAAGTCCATTAACTGTCCAGTGCAGTCAATATGGATGTTTTTTCCTTTCTCTTAGAAAAACTGAACAAACAAACAAAAAGTTAAATCAGAGAATTGAGTTGAACCACAGTGTTTTAAGGGAGATAGTCTCTTTCCTTCTCTGGAAGAGGAATAAGGAGTACTGCTTGTGATATGCAGCTGCATCTAGGGGCGAGTAGCTTTTTTCACTCATTTCCTTTCAAACAACTGTTACATATTTTTCGAGGTATGAAGTTTGAAATTGTTTATTCAACATAAAACACTGAGATTTCCCAAGAAATAACTTCCAAGACTGATCAGCCTGCTTGACACTAAGTCAGCTCCTTGCCTAGTCTGTTACCACTACCAAAACAACAAAGACTTCTTCCTTTATTTGTAAAAGTCAGAACTGAAGATGTTCGTTAATTCCTGGTCATTCTTTATCATCATCCTTGGTTCTCACTTTGAATAATTTAAATTCTCAAAACAGCTGACTAGTTGCAAACAACAGTTATCACATAAAACTTTTCTTCTGAAATGTTTTATGATGACTTCTGTGGTAACTGAAAACCAGCACAGCTCTTGTCAAAGTGCATGCTACCAAACTACTTTTAGGTAATTTGAGTTTCCAACTCAACGCTTACTTGTTCTAAAGTGTTACAGATCTCCAATAAAGAATGAAAGAGGTGGAAGAAAGAGAAGGAAGCTTAAAGATAACAAGAAAGCTTTGCTTTTCTTTAAATCTTAGCAAATATTAAGTGAAATTCTAAAGGTTTTTTATGAATCTATCGTGCCTCAGTTCAGCCTCAGAGTAATTACGCACATTCACTTTTTGTTTAAAAAAAAAGTCTTCCTAGCCTTATCACAGTTTCCTACCACTCTACATCTGGTGCTGGACCGTAGCTATAGAAACCACTTGTACTAATGTTATACAGCTATAAACAACACCAAGCAGCTTCAAAATCAGGGACAACAGGGTCATACGCAGGAACAGACACTGCTAAATTCAGTAGGAAAAATTCTACAGCAGTAATGACCCTGGAGTGACCGTGTGACATGGAAACGCTGGACCCATTCAGTGTGGGGGATTTGCATGCCTGATGCTCTGGAGTCCTTTCATGGGCAGTCATATGCTCAGAGTTTCTCCTTCAGTCAAGTTTTCTGTTTCGTCTTGCTACATAATTTCTAGGCGTCTCTCTTAGCCCTTATCAATTACAGATCTCTCCTCCAATATTTTAAGAAGTCCTAATCAGAAACTTCAGAACTAGGTAGCTTCATTTACCAGCCAGATAGATACCATATATTTCTGTAAGACAGTCAGCAGAGGAATAATGTAATTTGTCAAGAACTGAAATAATTCAGCACAGGGAAATCAACAAGCCTCAGAAAACAAAAGCTAGACATACTGTTGTATAGAAAGGGAACACCAAACAACTCTACAGTTAACACTATTAGTAAGTCCACCCCTTCTGAAAATAATTGGCTGATCACCAGATATAGATTCCCAAGAACCCTTGTGGTAATAATGCTGAGTTTTTATACTCCAATTTTCCTACTGATTAACGACTTACCAGTTATTTGCCATTTAAATAAAAAAATAATGATAACAATTCAGAGCTAAGTGTCACAGACTGAGACCTTTCAGTCTTACATAACTGTATTTCTTAAGGCTTTTGAAAAATAAACTGGCACAATGGAAGGTACATTTTTATTTGATTTGGGCTGGAAGAATTGGTTCAAACCTCCATTGACCAAAAGCAGAAGACTGGACTCCTACGAGATCACAGTTGACAAACACTACATACAAATTTTCTTGCCCAACAGCTTCTCATTCTTCCACTACCCCTGTATTTCAGTTTTTACAAATGAATGCCTATAGTCTTCAGAGAGCTGGACTTGGGTTTATTGCTTAAAAACCCCTCCCTTCACAGTTCAATGAGGGTAGACTCACACACAGTCCTTCCCACTATAATATCAATTAGAAAGTTTTATTTCAGGTTTAGAGAGATATTGGGGACATCCATATCCATTTAGTACCAGAAGAAAGGACACTAATGTCCATAGAAAAAAAGTAGTACATTAGGCTAGTAAGCTCTCACCTTATATCACTTGTTTTGTTCCTCTCCTGTTACACACTCCTGTTCCTCACTTCCCTAATTCCTCTGCCTTCACAGTTTGAGAAGACTAGAAGCCATTAGCCAACTGCTGCTAGCTGCCCTCTACAACAACTGCCTTCATCAGCTCCTATTATTATCACTATAACTTAAGACTGGGGAGGAGGAGAGTTACTAAGGACCACCGTGGCTGTTCAAAAAAAGCCTTAAATGTTAAAAAATAACTCTTCTGCTCATATTGTGCACATGCTGGAAAAGTCTACTCACATCAACACTGTGTTCAGTAAAAAACCTTTTCCAGTTGGCACGATTTCATCGTAAACTTAAATAGAACAGACTGGATGCTTACAAGACAGTGAGTTATAGATCACCTTTTGTGATGTTTTTAGTCCAATATTTATTATCTTCATGCTTAAGATCAATTATGATAGACCACTACTTCAAATAGACATATTCATTTTTTGCATTCACTTTGGTCTCTTACACTACAAGCACAATCAAACTGCACCACCAATTGCATGTTCAGTAACTGACTGAATCAATCTCTAGTTAAGAGTTTAGAGTGTTAACACTGAAATTGAATTTCCTGTGAAATCTGCAATTCATTATTGGTGGCAAACATTGGGGAAACCAAAGGACTGCACAATGACACTACATAACTTGTAAAACTTGTTAGCCACTTGTGAGTATTACGCTAAACTGGATTAAAAGGCACTTGTGAGTGTCTGCTACAAACCAGTTTAGTAAAGCAGGCAGGAACTCTCTGGAAACATAAATGCTTGTAATATTCATTAAAAAACACTCCTTCATTTGAGAAAAAATAAAATGGCCACATCTCCAACTATTGAATTTTATGATCATAGCTGGTAAGTCAAAAGTGTCAAATTCAAAGGTTGTTCAAGATACTAAGACAGGAAAAAACACAACCCAGGTAAGGGACGCTGGGGTGGGGAAATCTTAGTCAGACACCACACAACAGGACCCTAAACCAAGCACACACTAGCTAAGGAATCAATATGTATTTAGTTAATTGGACAAGTTTTGCATCATCAGAAACACTGCATGGGTTCTGGTATCCTTCAATTATCTAAAAGACATCTGGAGTCCTGAGTGTAAGCACCTGCACAGTTTTATCTAAGCAGTAAGCCTGCCAACTAGACTCAGGTGCTCAGAGCTAAGCATTCCCAGACATGAACCTGTCAAAGCATGTACTGAAGAACAGGTGATGCACAAAACAAGAATAACAAATGATGAAAGCCTATTTGCACAAGGGTGGATACATTTTTGAAATTGGAACGTTATCCTCCAGCACTGGCAGTAATAAAACTCCTGCAGAAAACCTCCAAGAACATCCTGAAACATACATGTCAAAAACCTGCATAATTTACCCTTCTCAGCTTGCTACTGGTGAAGCTGGCAGCTCTGGCTCTGAACTCCACACACAGTGTTTTAAAACAATTCAAGGTGTTGCTTGAGAATCTCAGTCATCATTAGTATTATGAATGCTGTACTGAAGTGCAAGCAGCACGCAGGCACAGCAGTCTGACTGTACCTCCTGTCATTTAAAATAGCTCTTCCAACTGACAAGGAATGTACTAACACCACTTTGCTCACCATTTGCATGTGTTTTCATTAAGAATTTGCTTCACCTTCATTTAGCATCTATTTTAACAGTATTAGGCGAGAGAAGCAGCAAGAAGAGAAAGGAGACCTGACTCCAATATTCCCCAGTCTCAGTGCCTCAGGAGCGGCACTTAGCATGTCCCAAAACAAACAAACAACAAAAAAAACCTAACCACAATGTACTTCACTCTACTTATGTCACAGCTACATATAATTTCCAAAAGCTAAAAGAGTACCACTCTAAAAATGAAGTAACAGAATTTAATGCTTTTTACCTGGACTGCCAGACCCACAAAGGCATTTAGTATTTACTTGGGCACCATATTACACTTTGGAATCAATGGGAATTTAGGCATCTAGGCATCTCTGCAGATGGGATTCACAGATTTCAGTTTTCCATTTTCCAAGAAAAGCATATGCAACTTTCATAAGTAGCTGTAAGTTCAAAGATCTCTTTCACACTATTAAGCAGCTTGCTCAGGATGAAAAGTTTCTCAAAAACAGGAGAAAAAGGAAAAGACCAAAACCAGAATGGTCCCTTAAATCACTACCTGATTTATTTTAAAGAAATGTGTGACAATTTTACAAAATCTCTAACTCTCACGATAAAAAAACTCAAGTGTGATAGAAATAAGGATCAAATGCTGAACAGCACAAACTTTCCATTGCTACTATTTTACCTTGAATTCTTTCACCTTTTCCATGGTTATCAGGCGCCTTGATGTGTGGCTGGAAAGCATCTGCTCACAGTTGCTAATAAGTTTCAGGCATGGGTGGCGGGGAATGATCTCCTCTGTGTATCTGGAAGAAATAAACATTCATAGACCTGTAAGCTCATGAACTGCAACACTCGCATCTGAAACAAAATTCATACAGATTCTTCATGAAATGGCTTACACTAGAAAGTTGCTATGTATTTTAATCTGATTAAAGAAATTCAGATATTGGTGCTCCAGAGTTTTAACACCATATAATGCAATCATCTTGTGACGTAAAATGTGTAGAATAAATTAAAACCTCACAGTCAAGAGACCCCCACCCACATTTTGTACGTGTATTTACCTCATGTCAATGTATGCTCACAGGCCTGCCTGTATCATTTCAAGTAGAAAACAAATCTCAGCCAATCAGGAGTAACAACCTACCCAATCAGGAGCTGTGTTTTTAAAAACGTATTCCAGTCAGCTGGAATAAAGCTGCAGAAACAAGAGACTTAACTCTGGGTCCCTAAGAGGAGACCATTACACTTCAACTCCAGATTGTATTAAACCAGCTCTTATTAGACAGTGACATTACTGGACTTCAGAATTTGGTGTTACAAATGCATCACATTATAATTATTTTTTCTAAAGGGAATTTTTAAAATTCATTATCTTTTAACATCAGATGGCAGCCACACTGGCTTGCAATTAAATCCTATCTATAGAAGCAAGCAGTTACAGTGTTTTAAACACCCCTATCACAGAATCACAGACTGTCAGGGATTGGAAGGGACCTCAAAAGATCATTTAGTCCAATCCCCCTTCTGGAGCAGGAACACCTACATGAGATCACACAGGAAGGCGTCCAGGTGGGTCTTGAATGTCTCCAGAGAAGGAGACTCCACAACCTCCCTGGGCAGCCTGTTCCAGTGCTCTGTCACCCTCCCTGTAAAGAAGTTTCTTCTCAAGTTTAAGTGGAACCTCCTGTGTTCCAGCTTGCACCCATTGCCCCTTGTCTTATCATTATCTCATAAGCATACTATTTTCTATAGAAACAGCTTTCTCTAGATTGCTTTCAATACTTCTATTTCTCCAAATGCTGAAAGAAGAATTTAAGTATTTAAAAGCTTTGCATGGAACTAGAGGAGTAAGAAGTACTGATCTAGCTAATAAGATAAATATGATATCAGACATCCTTCCTATATACTGAAATATAGACCAGCCATTTAATGTTAGTGTTTGTATAAGCTTCCTGTAATAGGTACTACAACGTAATACAGAAGATGGTAGATGGTACTGTCAGTGACTATGATTTAACACAAAATGCCTGCTATTGTGATTCCCCAATGCCCGGGAGTCAACAGAAGTCAGACATTAAGAAGTAGAACTAAACTTTTATACCTATCACTTGAACTTAAAAGATACAAAGGAGGAGCTTCCTGTGAAGAAATGGATTTTCTCAATGCACTTTACAAAGTAAGTATATTGTTCTGGGAGAAAGAGAAGTCAAATCCAACACAACTCAACATAGGATCCATCTAGGTGCTGATGGAAATCTTGACATTTCCTCAAGATAATAGTGAGCTGTTAAACAAGTAAGACAATACCAAATACAGACTTGTAAATAAGAAAAAACCCAAACAGTACTGCCTCTTTTCATTGTTCCAAAACTGCCAGATCCCAAAACAACATTTTGGACACTTCTCATGTGTGAAATCAAGTCACCACTTCTGCTAGGTGAGGTCAGAACGTGCTTTTGACAAAGGAGAATCAATTCTCAACTGTTTTTCTATTACACAAGACTTGATGCATCTAGTACCACCAAACTGTCTCTCTTACAAAGGTAGGCACTCGGCCACAACATCTTAAAAGTTTCTTTTTATAACCATATAAAAGCCTGACTGCAAAGGAATTGAAAGAATTCAGACTCAACAATGATTTACATGTCAGATTGAAAAACCAAACTTTGGAGTGAGATGCTATCTTGCAGAGGGAGAGATCATTATCACTTTGTTAAAAAGCCTTGTCTGTTAGCATTAATGCTTATATTCATACATTCTTTCAGGTAAAACCGAGAACATTATCAAATAAGAAATATAGTAGCAGTGGTTTTGACAGACATCTATTTTAATCCAGTTTTGTTTTTAATTTAGGGAAATACACAAGGATCTCAAATAACACATGAACCTGATCGCAGGTGTTGCCAAGAGATATTTCATAGCACAAGATATTAGTAGACAGTATCTTGTCTTCCCTCCACAGACCTGCTTTAATGTTTGTTCTTCTGTTCATTATTACCGCTGAAAATAAAGTGGCTATACTGATATTCTCTGCTAATATAGTGACTCCAGTATTTCAACCTTCATTGCATAAAGCAAATTCACAGCAGCATGTACAAATTTACTTTTTAAGAAGCAACCCAACTAGATCTTGAGAGAGCTGACTTCCCTAAAACAGCAACCAAAGTAGAACCAGGATGTGCAGTTTGTATCTAATGCTGTTGTACTGAGGAAGCGTGCTCTTACCAATATTCAGTGAGCTGACAAAAAGCTCTGTTATCTTGACAAACAGAATAAACCCAGTAACTACAAACAGAGTTTATTGACACAGAAATCTAACAATTCACAATCACACACAGTCTGTCAGGGTTAAGTATGTATAGACAGACATTCTGATACACAATCAGGTATAGTACTGTTAATGGAATTCATTGTTTTGTTTGTGAACATTCTTATGAGGAAAAAAGCCTAAATACCAATTCTATCATTAAAAAAAGAAAAGGCAAGCTACGAAGTGCACTCTTCTGTTACGGAAGCATCTAACAGACACAGCTCCTTTTGATTTCCAAATTTTCAAAACAGCATGTGATAATTAAATGTAGGATTGTCACAAGCCATTTCCATGGTGAAACCAGGGACAACAACCACTTTAGAGTGTCTATACTATATTTTCAGTATAGTTTGACTGTACATAGAAACATATGACATTGTAGAAGCTATCTTCACAGCACATCTACATCTGGAAGATACTTACAAACAGCTACTGTACATCAACTCCTCACTTTACTATGAAACATTTTTTAAATAACCCAAACAAACCAACCAAAAAAAACCTCCCTCAAAAGCTTGTCTAAGAGATGCTGGAGTGAGGTACACAAACAGATGCCTTTTCTTTTTAAACCCAGTTCTAGTCCCAGACTGCATTACTGAGCAGACAGCATCATGCAGTCTCTGCTGGCCTCTCTCATCCTTAACAGGGCTGTTCCCCTATGCTTCCTGCCTCTCACTGCCATCTCTTGGTCACTTGACACTTGACTTCTGAGAAGAAAGCAAAATTAGTAGTGCCAAACCTCAAAGAGCCAAGAACCTTCTCTTACAGGACCTTGTCACGCACCTCTATCAACTACTCTAGCAGAAACACGTATTAATAAGAGCCTTGCTACTACTATCTTAGAATTCGATCTCCACCTTGAAGGTCTAATTTTCTAACCTTAAACTTTAACCAACTGGACATGCATTTGCAAGGACATGTGAAGGCTTTTTTCTTTTTGGTAATAGTCAGGAATGATCTCCATCCAAAAACCTTATTTCAAAACCTGCTGTCCCACATAGGAAGTTTTAAAATATGAAGTCTGAGCATCACTCAAGTGCTAGTACTATGGAAGTTCCAGCTGTACTATGCCCCAAAAGAAAGCACAGTGAGAATGTAGCATCCATTCTGACATGCTACATACCAGAAATCGAGAATACATACTCAGGCCTGTAGATGGGCAGCCAGTAAACTAATCTTCCTCCCATCACCAGATATTCTGCTGCAAACTTCAACAGGTCAAAAAAGATGTCGCTTAGATGATAATTGGATGAAACAAAGATGTGACTTTCTGTGCTAAACAAAAAATTTACAAGTGTAAACATAAAAAGACAGGTAAAACCTGCATTCTTAATTAAAATTAAAAACAAACGAACAAACAACAGCAAACCCCCCCCCACACACACAAAACAGCGCTATCCAAGCTTTGCAAAACTACTCAGGACAATCCCGGAGTACAAGTTCCACTATGAGGAATATGACTTCCCAAATTGTGGAAGTCAAAGAATCACAAGCATGCTGGGAATAGTTATTTTGCAAAGCATCTTATCAAGGGCAATTCACAGTAAAAAGAAGAAAACAGAAAAGCCGGACAGTGGAGAAACCATGTGTTATCTCTGAAGAGAAATGAGCAATGGAAACCCAAGAGGAAAGGTTAAGGTAAAATAGAGGTATTCCATTTTAGACTGATTTTGCAGCTTGCAGGGACTAAAGAGAACTTTCTGAAAATAGGAAACACAAGGTAATGGAGGCTCACAGAGACAAGAAATAGGATTTGAAACCTGAACACATGCAAATGATAAGCAGGGAGAACAAAAACAAGGAACTGACACACTAGTTTTGCAAACAGAACAAAAAGGGCTTTTCTTCTTTCATTATTATTACTATCATATTTTTTAACTGCTGACAGCCAACCAAGAAATAATAAAGATTCTAAAACTGTACCTGGGTTTCCATTAAGACATTTATATTCCACAACAGACAAGACAGCTTACCTACCTTCTTTCAGCTGACTTAACTGTTTCCTTATGTGAACCCATTCTGCGAGTAGCTTCTCTGATACCATACGGTGCTATACAAAGCAAATGCATAATGCAGAGATGAGAACCTCATTCTTTGTCCAAATAACACACAACTATATTATACAAACGTAACAGAGTACAAAGTGGCCTATAAAAAGTCCAAAAAAAAAAAAAAGGGGAAAAGCTTTTACAAAGTAAAAATCAGTAAGGGTAATTTCTTCAAGATCTATTAAAAGCTTCTTGCTCCAAAAGGTTTCTTTAAAACTGTTTCAAAGAAAGCCCTTCAGCTGTAAGAGGCTTCTAGCAGCCTAGATGTTTGCTTTTTGGTTTTGTTCATTAAAAGATACTCCTTACATTTCTTACATGTGACAAATAATCCCATCCTCTTTTGTTTGACAGACACAAACGTCTCCCCTATAACACTTAGCTAACTTTTTTCAAAATCAAATTGTGTATATTGGAATTTCATATTACACAAATAGTAATTCTCACACATGAAAAGAGTCAGAGATGGCTTTTTCTCATACAGTTTTGCACATTTCTATTAGCATAACATACTTACTTCATGTTCAACACATGTTTTTGTGAGACTTGTTTCAGCATCATGGAAGCACCCAGATCACCATTTTGTAAATGCAGAAGTTGTGACACAATTTGCAAACTCCGTTCCAAATCATATTAATTTTCTACATTGTCTTATTGCCAAATAAAAATTATCAGGCAACCCATAAAGAAAAATCACACTCTTTATTCCTAATCAATATAAATGTGCCATCGTAAGAGCCAGCACTATAGATCAGAAATTGCTGTATCAAGCAATTTTACTTATTTATTATTTATTCCCTTAGCCACTATTTCCTCTCATGCATGACAAATGGTGTTAAGCACACAGGTTTCTAAAAAAGCTGAGGATCCTTTCAAACCACTAGTGCTCCTAGTAGTTAAGTGTATCAGAAGTGCATTAAAATTTCTCTCTGGAAGTATTCCAATAAGCACTTAACATTTAAGTCTCCAGAAGTCCATCACAACTGCATGGCAGACTCCAGCCTGTTGCAAATCAAGTCCTAACAGCAGCACGAACCATTCTGATGAGAAGTCTCTGTGCATCAATAAAGTTATGCCTTTACTTAATGAGACTTCTTTGAAGGAAGATTTTCAGCCATATTGATTTCTACCGCTGAACATAACATTCTCTCCACGGAAGAAAGTCTTATCTTCAGCTTTGTTATACATATATAACTATCCTTAAATGCAGAGATGTCAAATGCAGATTCAATTTCTATAGTGCTGCTCTCTATGGTCATCTTTTGTAATACAGAAACTGCAGATCTAAGTCCTCATCAGGACATGAAATCAATGTACACAGGCATTGATCTTTTAGTCATTGTTATTAAGCAACAGAAAGCATTAACAAACTTACGATCTGTAATGATTGCATCAAACAGCGTCCCTTTTCGCCACACTGGTCTCGAAGAATCAGAAACCAGTGCATCAAGGTAATATTTTTCTAAACCATACTGTCGGAGATTAGCTCTGATGTTTTCATCTGGCCCTCTCCATTTCTGGTTCTTTCTGCTTGCCTTGCCTAGGGGTGAGGGGGCATGGAATGGGGGGAAAAAAGCATACTCAACAACAAACTGCTTTATAGGAAAACCTTTCATACACTCTGTCTTTTATTTTAAAGGAAAAGTATTAAATGTCACATACAAAACCAGAGTTTATCTTCTGCCTTATTCTACTGTCACAAGTATTTGTGCTGAACTTCACAAGTAGCAAGGAATAATAAAAAAACATGAGAAAAGTTGTGCTGCATCATCTGCATAGGGTGTCACAGAACACATTTATAAAAATGTTGGTTTGTAAGAAGTTCTCACTATCCATCAGTCATAATCCTGTCCAATAAGTCAGATTTTTCTGACTTATTGGACCGCAGTTTTTCAGAGAAGAACAGGATTAGACTTTCTGGGTTAGGTTACAAGAAGCTTCCTACATCACAGACTAAAAAAACACACAGCTGTTGTAATTACTATTTGAAACTTTGATTTGGTTTTCATTATTCCTTTTATAATACATTTCCTGTTTAAAAAAATAAGAGAATATCTTAGCTAGGATACATGTAAATTGATCCATAAAAATAAGCATGAACAAATAAATCCTGTGAAGATTAATGTTGCTTTAAAATCCACTAAGTATCAACCGCTACCATCAGTATTCTTAAATTCCAGAGAGTATGAGTTCAGTGGCTTAGAAACATGTAACATACCTAATCCATGGATTGTGTTGTAATCTATATCAGCACCACACACATATGCTCCAAAGTGTGCTGAGGAGATTAGAAGGCCACCTACAAAGGGGACAAAAGGGGAAAAGTATAAACTGCTATCATAAATGTTAGCTGTTCTAGGATTTTTTGCTCAAGAGTTCACACCAGTAGCACACTAGACCCAAAGCTAGACCCAAGGAAAAAAAATTGAAAAATTAAAACTACCAACAAGTTAGAATCACTACACAACTATAATCAGAGATAATAACATTAAGTCCCCTGTCCACTATACCTGATTGAGACTGTTTTTAGCAGTTTGTTTACAGTTTTCTGTATTTCAAGGCAATAAGATCCTTTAATCATTACATGAACCAAAACTTTTAATTCTACTTTGCAAGCAGCAGAATATCAAATGGTTGACAAACAATGTGAAAAATCATCACCAAATGAATGGCAATTCTACCGTGTCTGTTCTCGAACTCAGTCTCCTTAACTGTGTCTAAAATCAAACTTGTTGTATAATGTGGCCATTCCCTGAGTAAGAAGCAATGGTCAAGAACCTCGTAAATGTAAATAACCTCCAATGTAAACAGCAATATCAAAAAAGTTTCTGTAATTGTTTCGCAGTGTGAAAGCTATACACAAACGCATTTTTTCTGTGAATATGCAGCCTATTTTGTCCCCACATTTATTAGTGTACTCATCCTGCAATAAAACAAATTTTTTAATCATTACTATTGTGATCTGCTTTCCTAACTAGGAAAAAAAATTAAAAAGTGTGATTTCCCCTTGAAACAGGGCAATGCTTGAATAGCCCACAGAAAAGAGCAAACGACATCTCTTTAACAGTTTTCAAACTAAAAAAAGAAAAAAAGGCAGCAGAAATTTACCAGAGAGCTGTGGTGCTGAGTTGTTAATAAACAGGTATGTAGTTAACAGGATAGTTTAAAACAGAATAGTGACTGAGAACAAGGCTGTGAACCCCACACTACTGCTGTTATGGATACAAACAGTCCTGCTAAAATAAAGGGGATGACTGCTGCAGGACAAAGAGTTGACCAGCACAGGGAACAACGCGCAAGCTGGTTGCGAGGTGACATCAGTTCTCCTACTCACAGGCAGTGTGGAGAGAAGCATCTCAAACGGCTGCATTCCCCTGCACCACACACTCAGCACCAACAAATCCCTAACACACTGCGTGCACAGGCTAAAGATCCCATCTCAGGGCACTAGAAAACTTCTACATCATAAGCTAATGAACTCTACCAAAACTGAAGGTGAGGGAGAAAGAAAAAAAAAAAAAAATCCTCTGCTTTTTCTTATGAAATGGATCAGGGAAAAGCAAGGTTACTCACCCCAGAGGAGTCACCCATTTCCCTTCTTGGCTGCAATCCCTCAGAACAGATGGGTAGTACCTCCAGAGGGTCAAGACAAATTTAGCTAGCCCTGACCCCAAGTATGGCATACCACCCAGTCCTATAAAAAAAGTAAGAAGAAAGTACTTTGCCCATCTAAGAATGCTTTTAATCATATGTAAAAAAAAAAAAAAAAAGTTAAGAAAACATGAACTTACAGCTTTTAATAAATCTCAGCTGGTACTAGTTCAATTGAGTTCACAGAGAAGGTGCATAAACACTTAATATTCTAAGATGGACAGCCCTTTGACCCACTATATCAAACAGGTGTATACAAAGGGTTAATAAGAGAATCTTTGTGTCCCCTGATGACTATCAGCAGAATGATGACGGCACAGAACTTCATGCCTTTCTATCATACACTATTTCCCCCATCTCTTCAGCACAGGTGAGGGTCTGGTCATACCACTGTCCTCCAGGATATCAAAGAAAAAATTCCTGTCATTTGCAACTGTGCCATATCACAAAGTGGCAAAGGGAAAGTAGAGACAAACATCTTCGCAAGGTACAAACAGAAAGCTTACCGAGATAACCAGAACAGATTGTCTAGGAGAAAGTACAAAGTACTCAGGTAAAAGACTTGATTTATTCTTCTAGAAACCTCCAGGCTTCCTTCTGCTCAACGACGAGGAAAGAATATCTAAACAGTTTATGGGAGTTACATTTTACAACTCAAACAATCCTGGCCATTCCAATTCTGCTTTACAAAAAAGGGGAATCAAGTTTCCTAAACCAGCCTTGTCAAAAGCACTTTTCATTCCAAGGACAAATTCCAATTGTCCACTCTTAGACTAATGTGGAAGACTTGTGATTTGGCTCAACCAGCAAAAACGGTGTTTCCAACAGGCAAGCACCATTTTGCAAGGCTGTTCTAATTTGGCACTATTTACCTTCTCAGCATAAAAACCAGGAAGAAACCAAGTCAGTTATTAAAGATGCACCAATAAAGAAATCTGAACTGCAGTTTCTCCAAAGTACTCCTCAAATCCTGAATGTATGTTCTTTCCAAAACCATCAGCTCAAACCCCCTGCATCACTCTCAACTACCTCCCAAAATTCCAGTGTCAAGGCACTGTTGCACTGACAAACTTGAAAATCCTCTAAAGGATCTCAAGAGACTATTGAAATTCCTGGGGTTTAGTCACCAAAAGCAGGAGCAAAAGTTGCTGTTTAGTCATAAATACACTTTATTGACAAATGGCATGCCACTCGGTATCTCCAGTGTCCCTATGTACCTTTAACCTCAAGCCTGTATATTACAGCTGTTTAGTGCAATGAAACCACAAAAATTGCAATTCAGATCACTAGGCAATTTGGGAAGATTTTTGTGTATGTTACACTTTTGAACTGAAAAAGAACTTATCATTTGTCTTGAATTTTTATAGCTTCACCACTTCTATGTGATTTTTCTTTCTCTAACTTTACCCTTCCTTTTTTTTCTTCAATTTTCACTCCCAAGAGAATGAAGGCTCTCAGAGAATTTTTTGCTATTTAGGTTTAGCAGATTTTTGTAAAAAGACACAAAACCATAGACACCAAAATGAAACAAACTGCTTAGAGATGAAGTAGAGGAATTTCCTCAACCTTTCAAAGGTTAGTACCATCTGCAAGGAATACAAGCACAAGGAGGAGGAGGAAATTTCATAAGACATTATTATGCACACAAAAAAACAAGTTGTATATGAACAAAAATTTAAAACAAAAACATACAGTTCACTGGAGCACTGTGTTTCTGAAAATATTGTAACTCTGGTGTATTTTCTATGGCACAGAGAAGCCACATGCTAATAAGAATTTGTTCTACTAGGGACCCTGTAGTGTCGCTTTCTCTCTCCCCCTAACTTCTCTGCAGTGATTTCTGCCATGAATTCTCTTCATTCTCCCAATTAATGTAAGTATTTTTAATTCTATGTGACTCATACGCAGTCTTCTTGATCAAAGTTTAGCAAAATCCAGGTCAGAAGCACAGCCTTTGTTAAGCTTTTGAAGAAAATACTATAGGTAGCTTAATAGAACATACTCTTGTATGATTAAACGGCACAACCTGACACTACAGATCTTCTATTTCACCTACAAAACAGCTGCGTTTCCCTTCAGTGAAAAGTACTTCTATGGCAGACAGAGCGATACGTGGAATAAAAGCTCCCCCTCCTGGCCCAACTGAGGAAAGTTCAGCTGGGGGAGAAAACATGGTGTGAATATTGTCCTGAAGACAAGACCTGACGCTACAAGGAACTGGCCACTATTGAATGCTGTGATCTAACCATCGCTACGTCGCACCAGGTGCCCAGAAGTGCTCTCAGCACTCCTCCAGTCACCTCCAAAAGTACTGCTCCCTGTAACACTGTAAAAGCGGCTGCAGGGACTGTTCTAGCCAAATTTCAGTTCTTAGTCGCTTTGGATCTTAAGCAGTCCATGGCACACATGAACTGGTGTTTAAGCCACGTTACATAAAACAATGCAGTGAACAAAGACTTGTCAGAAGTATAAAATAAACTGTTTACATCTTCTGAAGTTCGTCTCCTTTCACCAAAATCCCTCTCAGGTTAACAAAACATTCACCTTATAATCACCATCTTGCTTCTGGTATAATCTCAGTTGAGCACCAGAAGTCACTGCGCCAGGTAAAAGTGTGGTACGAGCAGTAACACAATGTTCTAGTTTTTCACTCCAGTAGGAAAAAAAATTACCTGTTCCAACAAACGGATCATAAACAACATCATTGGGTTTTACTCTCCCGTGGTTTGCCATAATGAAAGACAGGCAGGCATCCATGCTCGTATTTCCAATAAAGTGTCTCTTTTTTACACTGTAGGACTCGATAAGTTCTCTTTGGCCATCTGCAATCTGTTGAAACATGTAAAATCACTGCCAGGTCTTAGATTCAAGATATAAGCAGACAGGTTAACAGACTTGCTTCAGTGACACCATCCAACAAACAGGTAACTAACTCTTTGTTTCATAACACTTGACTTTGCTTTCTGCCTTCTGAAAGCATAACAGACTTCTTTCCAAACAACAGATAACTTGGTTCAACACCTAGATAAATTCTTCAAGACAGAGGTCAAAAATATACAAAAAACTCAGAGGGAAAATTCTTCTGAAGAAGTAACAATTAGAGCAACTTTACTATTATTCTACATATCAGAAAAACAATCCCTGGCAATTCAGAGTTAAAAGAATTTCAAAACTACAAGGAGTAGTGATGCATGTTAACACCGCGTGCACGTACACGCATACATGCTTAAGGTCACACACGATTTCCATCTTCACTGGCTTTTCTGTCATGCTCAAAATATAAATATAGGATAGTGTTGACAGCTCAGAATTTACTGGAAAAACAATCAAAGACTGGAAAAACAAACAAAGACCAAATGGTAACATTGTTACATCACACTTACAAAATATGTTGAAGAGGACCAAAGCAGTCTGGAAGAAAACACATTCAGACGTTCTTCCAACACCACTGCGAGCTTCAGTCTTACTCGGTAAACAAAATACACTTGCCTATTTTTTTCAGGTTGGTTTACTCGTTTTTAAATACTTCAGGAATCCATCACATATGGGACAACAGCTGCAATGTTCTGCAGAACTGCCACAACCCAGGGTGCTTTCACATTAATCACAGGCATGGAGAATATTCACAGGGCTAACAGATCACTTGGACATCTAATTTCTCTGTGCACAGCCCTTGACCATAGCTGTACAACCCCAGCAGTGGTTCTCCCTCCTTCCAGCTGCCCTTGCCCCAGCAAATTGCAAACACACATTCCCATCAGTCACTGGTGTCATTCTGGAAGATGTCCTTTGGGAAGCCACTTTTTTTCTCACAAGAAATAAAAGACCAGATCAGATTTCCTCAGGATAACCTAATACTGTAGCAGGTTTGGAGTGCATACACCTGACAGGCAATAATGTTTATAGCAAAGACCTCAGATGACAAGCTCCAGACAGTTTCTGAGCAGGGTTCCTACAACAGAGCACTACACTGTCAGTGTTCCCCAGGGACAAGCATCCACCTGTGGGCTGGACCCATTGATGTTCCAAGCCTTGGGGTTCAGTCTGCGCCTTTCTGTGGAGGTGCCTGTCCCGACCACTTGAACCACTTACAGAACACTCCAGTGGGGCTGATGCAACTCAGCGGGGCCACAAGCCATCTGCAGCTCCTACAAATCTTTCTTCCTGTTTGAAACAAGCTGCTGGTGCTTTTAGCTACATCTGCGTCCACAATAATATCATACACCATCACAGCTGTGCAGTCTCACTGCTGTAGTTACCTCAGTAGAGGGCAAGATAAGGTGTGTTCCCAGATACAACTTCAATTTTTTTCACCTCTTAATTACTCCATTAACTTGCTTTTTCCCAGTCACAATAAGGACTTTCAAGACTTGCATCAGCATATTATGCAGTGACAGATTTAGTCATAATTATATTGTCTGCTTCCAGTAAAGCCCAAGACAATTTTTTACATTTAAATTGAAGAATACTTATCTGAAAACACAAGCTCATAAGAACAGAAGCAAGCACACTCACGCACCCATCTACCAAAATAGAGATGAAAGGGCTCTTCTGGAACATTATTTGGATCCATTCCATAATCTTCCAAAATCCAGAAGATGTGTTCTGGATTCTTTAAATTTACTCTTCCTTTGAATGGCAGAAATTCAAGGGCCTATACAATAAAGAAAAACAGAATCAAAAATAACAGGGTCAAATTTTTGAAACACACACCCCACAAAAAAAAAGAAAAAAAAATAAAACCAAAAAACAAAAGCACAATTCCGTTTTTAAGAAATGATAAATTACTACTAAAAGTACATTCCAAATTTTCTTTGGATTTTTTATATGCTTTTCTTCTGAATATAGATAGCTCAAGTGACCAATGATCAGAACCATAACATTCTTTATTAACTGAACAGAACTCAACTTTAGAGGAAATGAACTGTGCATATTCATTATGCAATTTTCAAGTTATAAAAACAACACTGATGATGAACAATGGGATTTAAAATTTCAGTGATGTGCAGCTACACCAAGTTATATACTCAGCATTATTTCATGTACATAAAAACTGAAAAAAACAGGAAAGGGTAGCTACTAGTAATACAGATAAGTTCAGTCTCTGTAAATTAAGTAAATAGGATAAATAGCTGCTAAAAATAGAATGTGGAAGAGTAAAAATTAACAGCAATTTTAAAAATGTTCCTAATTAAAATCCTGATACAGTCAGGAGAAGAGCACAAGTGCAGACAAGAGCATAAGGACAGAACAGGAAATCAGCTCATAATCCACAGCTTGCAACTGAAGTCACTGCACTGGCTTGTTCCACATTCTGCAACATTAAATGCCTAATATGGAGATCAACCACCAGATTTCCTAAAAATCTAGCACCTAACTCGAGCCATTTGAGCCATTCGAGTTTTAGGCAATAAGTTTCAGTTTCCCCAGCACACCAGGCTGAAATCAGCACTGATGTTTGTCTTTGTATAGGCCTTAAAATGGTCTGTTTAGAAAAAAAAAAAAAAAAAAGTGTCATGAATTTTGAGGAGAAAGTTAATTCAGATACAAAGATCTCATTTAGAGATGTAAGGCATAAGCTGTAAACTGCTTTAAGATCTAGACAACACTGATAGCATAGAATAAGAACAATGTGAATAGATTAAATTAATGTCAAAGTTTTCTTAAAAATCTACTTACATCTATCTTTTTTATTTTCTGTGCTTGGGTCAATGTTTTATTAAATGTATGAATGTGTACTTTGTAAGTAGAGTCCGACTGCAGATATGGAAGCTGAAAAAAAGGCAAAGACACTTTCATTAGTACCACTGCAGTGTGATTAAGGAACCATATTATCCAGATTCTTCCTATGCATACCATCTTGTCCATTGGAAAGTTCTTCAAAGATACATAGAGCTCCTCCGCAGATCTTCCATGACCCCACAGTTCAAATATAGACCTGAAATTACAGTATACGTTAGTTGAAAGAGCATGGCATATAGAACACCTGCAAGCTGTTTTGTCATGTTTTACCTCCTTAGTAGCCTACAGCTGGTTTTGGAAGTGCAGTCCAGTTTATCTCCATTGCAAACATACTATCATAAGGACAATTTTGTATACATGGGGTTTCTTTATGCAAAAGTGTACAATCCAAGTCATTGTAGGTAAAACTGAATGCCTGACACAAGAAGCGCTCAACAGGGACCATACAATGCTCTGCAGAGGCACCCAAAGTAACCCTGAACAGGACAGCACAGACACCCCAACTTTAGTGCTGTCAGAGAGCCATAGCACAGCTTTGCTGCTTGTCAGCCTGAACCATCCCTCCAAGGTATCTCTCAAGCCTCACTGGAAAGCGCGTTATGCAGACACCTCTAAAAAGGACCAAAAGCCGGAGGAACACTCACTCTCTGGCATATTCCTGTGCTCTTGAATCTTTGAGAGGGACCCCTGCTGCAGCAGTCTGGGCTGAGGGCTCAGACACCAGCACTAGGAGGGTGACACAAAGAATCACTACATTTCCCTTCTAAACGTGATTTTCAGTTTTTATACATCACTGTTTTTATCCTTTAATGTCATAAACACTTTAAAACAAGCCAGTACCCAAACACTATTCAAGGAGACTAAAACCTCAGTGACATGACAAGTACTGGCTCTGCAGTAAAGAACACTGCTACAAGACTCTGCATTGATCATACAACTAGTCAAGAGGATGGGCGTGCTAGACAATCAGTCTTACAGGCTCTAGTAACACCTCCTCAATTCTAGAGGTAATCAGGGACAGTTTACTTCAAGACTCCACACAAAATTAATATTTGCCACAATACAGCAAAATAATTTTCCACCATCTACGTTACCATTTACAAGATTTTTCACCTCTTACTTTGCACACACTGTCCGTTTCATTAGTCCCCATGCCATCTCTTCTGAAGGAATATTGAGTATCCAAAACGGAGACTGAAATAAAGAGAAGATAAGTGATGCAAATACCTAGCCAGAGGATGGCACAGGAATTACACAACTACACAATTCTGTTCTACAGAAACAGAACATGCATGCATGAATTAAGAAAAATTTAAAAATTCTGTTAACTGTGCAGAAAACATGAGGATAAAACATTTAATTTCAGGTAAAAATGTATATTCGGCTTGAATGTTTCAGAAATTTCATTAGGTATTTCATTTTCCCACCACATCTTTGATGTGGTAAAATACTATGATTTGTTTATGCTTCTCTAGATTATTCATCCTCTAAAGACTCAAAACACCTTGTTACACACAAGTAATATCTAAAACCCAGTAAAGTTTTCCGACTAAGCATTGAGACCAGAATCATACAGCTTTCTAGCTTCACTCTTCCTGATATGCTGTCTCACTGACTTAGAGGTAAACACCAAATTCAAACTGCTGCTCAATGTTTTTGTGGTTTGGCTATTCTGAAAAGAAAGGAGCCTCCCAGCAGATGGCACCGTTGCTTTTCACACCGTTAAACAAAGGCATCCTGAAGTGCGTTTTGTGCATCTTTCACTCAGTTCTGAGTCTTTACTGCAATTGAGAATTGTTCATTTTTTGAAGATTCCTTATTTTCCTTAGAAACTTCAAAATCTATTCAGCTATTCGCTCTTAATAAAAATCCTATAAACCACATATTTGTATACCATACACACACTCAAGTGAAATACTTGGTTCTCACTTACATTTACACGAATCTCCTGTTCACCACTGAATTGTCCACCATAAAGCGAAAGCAAAGATGTTATTTCCTAAAATGAAAATATAAAGGTCGGGCTTTAGCACCATTAACTAATGGGTTTGGGTTTTTTAGTCTTAAAAAAAAAAAAAAAAAAAAAAGCAAACCAAGTTTTTCTACAGAGATAATTTCAGAGATAGAGCAGCACGCAATAAATTCTATCACAGGCTGTAACCTCCATAGGGATTGCAAACAAAATCTTAGGGATGGCAACAGAAGAAAGAATGGCGTTTACTACTGACTTACTGTGGGATTTGACAACGAAACGGTTGGTGCAATTGTGTGGATAGGGCCGAGGTTCACAATTAAATCCAGCTTATTTAAGAAACAGCTTTCTCAGAGTTCAGTTGCAAATGAATGAGCTATGAATAGTTTATGAAATGTACAGTACACAACAAGATCAAGTTAGGCAAATTTCAGTAATCAAATACCACTAGTTTGCATTTTTCTACTCCTCTTTCATCGCTATCTTTAATGTTCAATCCTATGCTCTCACAACAATATTCCTCTTACAGGTATCTCAACAGTCCTCTTCAGTAGCTGTCTTCTCCAGCGTAAACTAAATCAGAGGCTGTAAACTGAGCACAGAAAACAGGAAATCTCCAAGAAATGGGGCAGCAAGTAATAATTTAAAAAACAGCCACTGAAAAGGCTTTTCTACTGAAATGAGAGGTAAACATTGAGGATGTTCCTCATGCAGCCCCTTCACTAGAAACAACACTCTGCAGCCTCCAAACGTTACTGGCAAAAGAACATGGAAGCAAATTTTTATACTGGCTTAGATTTTAAACGAGCAGGTAAACAAAAAGATTACAATGAAGTATCCCAAAAAATGGAGGAAAAGAAAACCCCTAAATAACACTATCACATGGCTTTAGTGGGACATTGCCCCATTCATTTCCATCTTTCCATTTGCATAGAAAGGATGTGAGAAACACTGGAAAAACAGGGGGTTTGCTCCAAGAGAATAAAAGTTTATGCACAGCTATTTAATTGTATGGTTCTGGGACAACAAAGGCACCTGAGATTTTACACATGAATTGGTGGCAACTTGACACATTACTGGTAATTATTATCTACAGGAAAGTGACAAGAATGAGAAGTGAAAAAAATGAAGTCTGCAGGGAAAGTCTTGGAGAGAAACACAGTCATGACCTCTACACATGCTAAAGGTTGTTGTGATAAAGGAAGGTAATAATCTGTTTTCCACGTTTACTATGGAGGAGACAGAGCACTGGGTTCAGATCACAGCAGTGCTCTGGATAAGAGGTGGGAAGATCCCTCCAAGAGCAAAGAGAGTGAAGCACTGGAACAGATCTGTCTGAAGATAACGATAAGAAAACATTTGACATGCATCTATCTGTCCATTAGAGACACGCTGTGCTGGAAAACAGGATGCGTGGTGTTACCCCTCAGTATCTGACCCAACCGAAGAGAGGTCCCTGACAATGGAGCACAGTTTCTTATCAACTATGAACTCAGAAACACAGAACTTTATTCTACAGACAACTAACAAACGTGGACTTCAACAAACACCTTTGGTTGCTGTGATCCAGCACCAACCACCAGAAGAAAAGTAGTGCTCTCATATCCCATATGAAGGTGTGTTAGAGATGGAGATCAGGTAGCTGATCTGGCTGAAAAATCCATCCTTGGTTGTTTCATTTTCAGACAAATCAGGTCCCTAACAGCTCATCACAAAGCTAAACACGCGGCTGAGCAGTCACCATAGTACAAGAAAAGGGAAACAGAACTGCTTTCTTCAGCAGCTGTATCAACCAGGTCCAACTACAACCTTGGTGAAAAAGTAAGAACTTTCTATGTTACATATCTATCATCTTTTTTTTAATCTTGCCTAAAGAAAAATTGAGCTGATCATAAATAAATGAATTCACGTTCCTGTCCTACAAAGCAGATAATAAAAAGCAATGCACAAAAGAAAGCCTTAATGAAAACAAGGAAAAGAAATGATGCAATACACATTAAATACTTTAAAACATGTGTAATGATGACCTACCAATTCTAACAAAATAACTCTGCATTTCTGCAGTATTTTAAACAATAACAAATTTTGTAACCAACTGACATAAACATGTCAATGACGAGCAAACTGCAGCGAGTCCTGCTGGCTGGCTCCCACACCTGACATGTTACGATCCTGCCACGGAAGTGGGTCTACTCTCTCTGATCCTGCATTGGCCAGCTGTGCTGGATTTGGCTGGAACAGAGTTAATTTTCTCCACAGCAGCTGGTATGGACTCTGTTTTGGATTTGTGCTGGAAACTGTGTTGATAACACAGGGATGTTTTCCCTACTGCTGAGCGGCGCTTGCACAGAGTCAGGGCAGGGCCTTCTCTGCTTCTCACCCCACCCCACTGCCAAAGAGGCTTGGGGTGCACAAGAAGCTGGGAGGGGACACAGATGGGACAGGTGACCCCATCTGACCCCAAGCATATCCCATACCGTATGATGTCACGTTCAGCATATAAAGCTGGGGGAAGAAGGAAGGGGAGGCCATTTGGAGGGATGGTGTTTGTCTCCTTAAGTAACAGTTATGCGTGATGGATTCCTGCTTTCTTGGAGATGTCTGAACACCTGCCTGCCCATGGGAAGTAGTGAATCAATTCCTTGTTTTGCTTCGCTTGTGCACGTGGGTTTTGCTTTACCTATTAAACTGCCTTTACCTCAACCCACGAGTATTCTCTCTTTTATTCTTCCAATTCTCTTCCCCCATCCCACTGTGGGGGAGCGAGCAAGCGGCTGTGTGGTGCTTAGTTGCTGGCTGGGGTTAAACCACGATACCAGCTCAGCATGGACCGTTCTGACTGCATGGAAATAAGCACTCAAAATCCAAAGCCAAAGGGAAGCAGTCCTCAGTGCCACGGGTGCAACACGGAGTAGGGAGGCTCGCGACCAGGACACCAGCCAAGGCCTCGGAGACCTCCGCTTGATCCCAGCATGCATGCAGGCCCCAGGACTTCAGCGAAGCCCCATCCTCACCACTCCTCACATTTTCCTCCAGAAAATGAAGACATCTGCACCCTCCTGCCCTGCACAGCCCCACGAACACCCAGGACAGGGAGGACCTCACGTGTTGTCAGGGCAGCACTGGCCATTTGTGTTCCCACACCACAGGGGCGGGAGCACCCTCACTGCAGTTTAAACAAACTGAAAAGTCACTGCTCCAGGGCGCTAACTTCCTCAAGGGAACATTTTCACTAACCCATTTTTTAACTCCCAGCTCCCATTTCTTAACCGGAGCCCCAGGACTTTGCTGGCGGCCTCTCCTGGCTCCAAAGGCTCTGGAGGGCGGCAAGCGAAGCGCTGCCCTAGAGGCATCGCGAAGAGGCTCTCGGCGGCGGCGACGGGAGGAGGCCGGCGCCCGCTGCAGGCTGAGGGGGACAGGGGCAGCCCCGCGCCAGGGACTCGCTTGCCCCGGAGATGGCGAGTGCAGGGGCACCGGCTGCCCCCGGCAGCCGCCGGCTCCCCCCGAGCCGCGCGGGGCGGGCCGCAGCCGAGGCCCCGCCGCAGACCGGCCGCCTCCCGGGCACACCCGGAGCCGTGCTGCCCGGGACCGCGGGCAGCGCCTCGCCCGGTCCCGCGCCTCACTGGAACGACCCTACCGGGCTCCCGATCCCGATCCCGATCCCGGCCCCGGCCCCACGGGGCGCTCACCGGCAGGCGGAACTCGAGGTGCTCCTGCGCCAGCAGCAGCAGGTACCGCCGGAACGCCGACGCAGCCAGCGCCATGTCCGGGCCATCCCCCGCCTCCCCGCGCCGCATGCGCCGCCGGGCGGGCCCTGCGCCGCGGCGGGAGCGGGAGAGGCGGGAGGAGCCCCCCCGCCGGCAGCGGTGAGGGGTGCGGGGAGCCCCGAAACGCCGTGTGTGGTGCCGCGCTTCGCCGTGGCGCGGGTACCTGGGGGCTGTGGGGTCCAGGGCAGCGGCCGGCGGCGCGAGGTGCGGCGACAGAGCACTGCTCGCGCCCTCCATTAATTATAGTGTCTTTAATCTTTTTTTAATTTGTAGTTTTGTGTATGGTTTATAACGCCGGCCGTGCGCACCATACAGCGGCACCTGCGTGTAACTGATAAATAAGGAGGCAGATGTGCCCCGGGGCCGGGTGCTGAGCCGTGTCACTGGGAGGGCAGCTCGGCTTCAGGGGCCGGGGAGGCCGCGGGCACCAGGCTGGTTTGGGCCGGGCCCTGCCCTTGGCGGCTGCAGCCTCTCCTTCCCTCAGCAATAGGCTTCCCTCGCTGGCGTCGGTGGAGCAGATCGTTAAATGACATTAACAATTAACAGGCGCCAAAGGAGCCGCTTTCGTTTTTCCGTGAGAAGGAGCTCAGCGCCGGCGACATGGGTGTAAGAGCAGATAGAGATGAGAAACACATTCCCAGGAAAGGGGCAGAGCTGTGACTATCCAACAAGGGGAAAAAAAAAAAAAAAATCCAAAAAACAAACAACTTTTTGTATTGCAGTTTATATTTTGTTCTATTTTAACATCTAGACTTGATAACTATAATCCCGTACTCACTGATTTCCCTGTTATGTTGAGCTGAAAGGTTCAGCTTATCCAGATTTCAATAAGCCTTTGAATAGGACCAGGCCAGCTCAGCACTGAACTCATGTTTAATTTTTTTCTGTGCTGATTTTTGAACAGCTTTTTTCCTAGATGGCTAAGATTTTGCTCATGGCCTGTGAGCACTGCACAGGCAGTGTTCCTTATGCATCTCCATAATCTCATCCTGCAGCTTCTCCAGTTACCTCTTCCTGCAGTACTCAAAACTGAGGTTTGCTGTGAAGATTTAGCTCCAAAGACTGACAAGAAAGCAATGTAAATGTAAATGGGCACCTACACATGAACTTTCCTAGAAGGGAAAGAAAAGAGGTAGATGCAGATCAGGCTTGTTCACTCCAGGAGTTCAGTGCTGAAACCCAGCAATAAACACATTGCTGAGCGGCTGACAAATCATGCAAGTCTGAGATTGCTTACAAAATCTCAGACCTGCTGAAAGAGATTTAGTGGAAGAAGACTGCTTTTATTTTTTTCAATCTGTCTCTCTTTAAGTTTCTTAGCTATATAGCTTCCATTTTAGAAACTTCCTAGGAAGGGTTATTAAGCTTAACCTCTTACGGACTGGCTTTCTTTTACTTTATCTGCACTCCTTTATCTGCCAGGCATTGCTCTCTGTCTTCTGTCATACTGTCACGAGAACAAAGTGCTTTTCAGATGCTGTGTTAGTAAACATACATTTCTATACTGTATCAAGCAGTTTGTTAGCTTAGATTTGGGGTGTCATCTTATATTGACAACATTACATAACTATCTTAGGAAGGGAAAGGAAGAACAATTAACCTTTTTAGCCTTCAGGGGAATTTTAAGTACACAAAATATAATTACTCAAATTGAAATTTATCCAGGAACCTAGAATTAACCACCCTCCTCACAAAAATCTAACAACAGGATCATATGATGATCATGAGTTTCAATTTAAAAGTGAGAGACTGTGAATGAAAAGCCATAATTTAATTTGTGCTGCTGTTCATCTCTCTCAATTCTCTTTAGCAGCCATCATGTTGCGATCTTCTGCTCACCCCTTGTGCTCCTCTAGACCCAAATGCAACACAAGTTTTTTTGACTGTGACTTGCACATTCTGCCAGGGCATTCAGTGGGCTCTGTCACTGCTCATGGGGTTCACGTGCAGCAGCATCAACATGTGTATATGGGCAAATACCCATGAAACCTTAGTTAAAAATAAACAATGCTTTTAAAATATAGAAATTCCTAATCTATAATTCAGGCATTAAATTGTTCAGAATTCTCATTGCTGTCCCTTTCCCCATAGAAAAGCCAGCACTAATCCTCTGTTTTATCTCCAAGTGTCTGTAAGAAAAGTATCAGCTCTACTAGTGTGCTTTATGGAAACTCCAGTTAGTGTATTTCAACAGGTGAGGGAGATGATCCAGCAAAGACATGGTTACAACAGAGCTGGATCTCTATATCACAGAATCACAGAATGGTTTGGGTTGGAAGGGACCTATAAAAGCCTGTCCCTAATTCATCAAAATAATTACATACTGCACAGATAGTCCATCATCTAAGTACATGCCATTTTACAGGTGGCAGGCAGCCTTGTGCCTAGAGGAGCTCGGCAGTTTCACCTCTGGCAGGCAAGCTTCTTTGCCTGCAGCCTGCCTGTAGGCTTTAATAAGCAGACATGTCTGTGCAGCGCAGCCTTTTAAGGGAGAACTATCTCTTCTAGTTTTGTCTTCTTTGCTAAATAGGGTGTTGCGAGACGGTTCTGCACTCGCTAACTGCAGTTCTACTTCTATTTTCAGTGCCTGATGTGGAAAAACTCCCTGGCTTCCACTGGGTATTGGTGTTTCAGCTCCAGAAAATGTTTTCTGTGCATAATTGCTACCGCAGTCTGTGGGCACCTCGTCAGCACAGCGTGGGTTTGTCCACCTTTAATCGTTGTGGAGGCAGGAGAGAGGCTGCCCACCCCTGTGTGTGGGTTGGTGGCTGCCTCTTGGGGAATGATTTGCTCCCCTGCCTGTCAGTGAGGCTGTGCTGAACAGGTCAGCCAGCACTGCATCAGATTGTTTGGGAAGCCTGCCGGGGATAAGGATAAAGTTCCTGAAGAGGTGGCATTGCATGAAGAGTAAGTACTGCACTACGTTTGTGTTGCACGGAGGCTGCGGGGCATGTGCGGTAACTGCGGGATCAGCGGTATGTCCTGGAACCTTGTCAGCATAACCTGCTGCCCTGTGTTACAATGTGACTTCCGAATTTCCACTGAATCACTTTTACTTTCTTCATGGCTTTAGAATTATGGGAAGACTTAAGAAAATCTTCAGATATTTAATGTCTTTTTCAGCAGGCTTGCATCTCACTCAGGCAAAACTCTTCCAAAATTATCAGGCTAGTCTGTTGTTGTTTTTCCTTCACAGCTGACAGTGCGCCCAAGAGCCAGAGTTACAACCAGTCATTGATTTGTTCCCCGCTTGAGTGCCATAAAACATTCTCAAGAAATGGAGGAAGATAAAGGACAGAGTGCTAAAGCTACCAGTGCTGTGGGTGACTTGAGGAAAAGTTGGCAGACCTGGGCAGAGGATCACATTGAGTATCAGAGAAAGAACCCGTTCAGCAATGACAACAGGCTTGCATCTAAACCTGTGCCTACTCACAGAAGAGATCCTACCTACGGGAGACCCCTTGAAGGGTCTCAGACAGAGCAGAGAGGGAAAGATGCTCACTCACATGTGGGTAAGGAAGTAGAAGAGCTGTGCTTGATCATTAGAAGCACTGGAGAGGTGGGAGAAGATGGACATGTAAGTGTGACGTTTGGGCAGCTGTTTGAAACATACGTGACTATTTCCAATAAAGTAGTGGGGATCTTGTTAAGGGCCAGAAAACATGGTCTGGTTCATTTTGAAGGTGAAATGCTTTGGCAAGGAAAAGATGATGATGTGATCATCACTTTACTAGAATAAGGCTTTGTCATCATCCAGTGAATTCTGCTGCATGGTTCTATGATATCTGGATACCATCTTGAAAGAGGTTTTCATTACAGAATTTCAACTCGGCTACTCACTGGGACATGAGAGAAAATGGGTGAGAAGGATGAAAAAATATTTTTGTAAAAATGGTAGAGATTTGGACAGAAATCACAAATAATCAGCTAATCCATCACACTGCCATTGGATTTTCCTTTCATTATTATTATCCACTAACAAGTATACCACAGTTCTTCAGATACCTCCAACTGCTTTAGGTTGCTGAAAGTATAAATTACTAACTTGCTACCATGCAACACTGAGTCTTGCAGATTGTGAAATATTTGCTGTGTGTGTGATTTTGATTTGTAAAACATGAAATTGAAAACTTTTATGGGAATTTATATACTTTGTCAAAAAAGGAGCCTGATATATAGCAAAAGCTATTTTCACATGGTGAAATTGAATAAACGTAAGTTATGTTGACTTTCACGGGGTATATGAAAATTCCCAAATTTACAGAAATATCACAGCAAGGATATTTGACGGTTCCTGAATTAGATGCGTCTTGCATGTATTTTGGAGAGCTGCACTAGTCCTGGTATTTAATAGCCTTTTCTTATAATCGTATTTTCTCCAAACCTTCTGTGTCTCTTTCTTTTTCTTCTGTATCTCACGCCATTTTTACCTGTTCAGTTCTTCTAATGCTGTGTCATACCCTAGAAGATCACAAAGCTCTGCAGCCATCTTGGTGAATTCAGCTATAACCCTTCATAGAAAGGAGGGTGCCACAACAGAAAGACAACTGAAACTGTATACTGGGCACTGCGCATTCATGAGGTGGGGGAAAAAAAGGCTCTTTCTGTTCTTTCACCAAAATGTAGCAATGTTGTTTACAACAGGAGGAGAGTAGAGTTCCTGTAGTGCCAAGTGCATAAATAAAAGTATAGTGGTGCAGTCCCATGCCTCATTTAGCTGAGGCAGAGCTGTGCTTCCAGAGCACTGTTGTCAGTTCTCCAAACTGGGAGAAAAAATGATCAGCTAGTTAAAATGGAGACTGAAAAATGACCAATAACAATTTCCTTCATAGTTCTTCTGGAGGAACTTTTTCTAAGTTAAAAAAAAAAAAAAAGATTGGTTATATACAATAGTTGTAATAATGCTATTAAAAATAATCAGGAGCTATATTTACAACAGTTCCCACCAAGAAAACTATATAATTAGAAATATAAAATTCTATTTTTTATGGTTGCAAATAAAAACTTTTATGTGTTGTTAACTATACTGCTTGATGAGTCTTTAAAGTAAGATATTCTCTTGTCTCAAAAGGATATTGACATTTAATATAAATTATGAACTTGATAAAAGTGATAATTATTTTATGCTATTTCTGTTAAAAAAATCTTTTTGCAAAAAGCCTAAAAAAATGGGTTTTTGTTTTGACATTTTCATACAATGGGGATTTGCATCAAAATCAGCTTTTTGACTGAGCAAATAAAAATACGTATTTCATTATCCCTCTGCTTCCTTTTCCTAGTGAAAAGACAATGAAAATATTTAAAGGTGAGGAGATTAATGTGCTGAAATAAGTATATCTGGGAGACGAGGGATCAGCTGCAGGTAGAACATGGGTGGGGAAACAAAGGCCGGGTTTTAATCACCACATAATTTTACCACACTGGGAATACGCACTGCACAAGGCACTGCTGGCATGTTCCCTTAGTTTTCAAACCCACTCCTCCTTCCTGAACAAATCTGTCTTGCAGCTGGAAACAAGACATATAATCTGTGGCCTTAACATGTTTTGATTTTTGGAAAAGCATTTATTGCCAAAACGACATGAGCACACCTCAGTGGATTTCACTTCTGTTAGATAAAGCCTGGACATGGATTTTGATTTCGAAACAAATCAAGTGTTTTGTAACACAGATAGTTTGTTTAATTCTAACAACTTCCAAATTCAGTCAGTGCTACTGTAGCACTTGCAGGAAGCAGCGTCAGGCAGTTCAAGTGTCATCACCAGACTCACAGCACGGCAATATCAAGAAAAATAATACATGACGAGGCATCGTACACATAATACATTAAAAGACACACAGCTGAGGCGGTGTGTCGCCTGAGCACCCCAAGATGCAAGTCCAGCTCGTGCAAACTTGCTAGTTCTTAATTAAGTCTGTCTCAAGCAGTTAAATGACAGGAATCTGGACTTCCATTGCTATGTGAGGAGTGAGTGTTAGATACTTATGTGGCCTCTGCTGCACTCTCTCCTGCTGCTGGTTGGTTGAAGTATCACTTGAGTACATCTACAAGAGCTTTAAGCACCCTTTGATCAAAACAGATAGAAGCAGAGTAAGCCCTAATGAAATGGTCTTACCCACTTTGTAAGTGACAACAAAAAGCTTGCCCTGTCATGATATTTTGAATAAAACCGAGGATTATTCTTAAAAACATTATTTAGAGGGAGGGATTTTTTTTACACAATTATAGCAACAAATTTCCTACCTGCCAGCTTAAGATAACCATTCTCTAAAGAGTGACGGAAACCTTTCTATGTGCCCATGCAATGGATATAAACACCAAAAATCTGCCAAACTGTGTCAGCACACAGGTTGATAAATCCAATCTCCCACTTGGAGCAGTAGCCTGGATTTCAAAAGAAACCTAAACCACAGATAATACAATAGGTCAGCTTGTCCACTGGTACACTCTGGAATAAAAAAAAAAGTCTCCTGAAGCCTACCTAATCACAAATGCATCATATCTAATGCACGTGACTCAATTTAGCTACTAGTTTACAGGTTTTACAAAATTCTGCTTCCTCACCTGCAATGTGGAGATTAGAATAGTATCTACAGATGAAACAGGATTTAAACTTTGCAACAGGCAACTTTTTTGCAGCTGGCTCCCATTAGAGTAAATGGAACAGAATATATTAAATTCTTTTTACAAAAAATGTAGCATGTGAGGTTTTCTAGTATTATAGATTATTTGGAGTAGTAAGTAAACCCTGACTTTCTAAAAGGTGTTCTTGCCCTACCAAGTAACTTTCAGCTCTTCAAATCTCTCCTAAACTTCACTTCTCTGTGGCAAGCTCCCTCAGTGGTCTTTCCTCTTCTTCCACTTGAAGCCTATGAATTCTGCATCTGGTTGGGACTGTACCTTGTACAGGGATTGCCTATGTTTTGTGTCATCAAACACCAAAAGCACTTTCAGCACTTCAATAAATATTGCACATCAGTTTGAAATGACAGCGAGTTTTTATGTGGCGTTTTATTGTTTCCAAGTTTTGTCAAATTTGAAATACAATTTTCACTGTTTTGCTCTCATTTTTATGCTTTTATTTGCCACTCACACTTAAGAAGACTTCAGAATAGCTTGAGGAGCTATTACCAATTTAATCACATTGAAAATGCTGTCCTTAGTCAAAACACAGGCTTTTAAATTCTACATGAACAGCCCTGTATGTGCATCCCCCCTTCCAGAGGGAGCGGTTAGTACTTCAGCACAATAGCGTTATTCTCTGGGTTCGCATTAGGTTGGGAGTTTATGTAAAACAATTGAGCAAAAGAGTACAATCAAAGCTTTGTTACTCCTGAGCATGTAGTCAAAAAAGCAGCTTTTCTCAGGAGAGCTAATACTGGATCAACGAACAACAGAGCCAGGGGCAGTGGCTAAAGCAACTTTCCTTTGCTTCTCCAGGCTCTTGGAGAGTAAGAGCTGCTGAGTTCACACTCCAAGAGGATTTTATTGATCTTTACTCACTGGAAAGCTCCACAGAAGATTTTGGAAATTTTAAAATGATGTTATAGTGTTGCTGTAGAAGAGTGACATAGTCAGTGGGGTCTGGTCACCACCTCTTTCAGGGGCTACCCAATAATTCTGAAACATAATCAAAGCATTACGATAGGCTTTTCAGAAAATACTTCTTAGCCTAATTAAAAAAATTATCTGCTGAGTCTGAGAATGCTTGTCAATACAGAAGGAAAATGGAACATGGTTCTAAGCTGAAAACCACTAATGAGATACTGACCATTCATCTCTGTAATTAACGTGTCATTTTAACACTTTTGTTCAAGCTGCTTTGAGGCTTGCCTGCTGCTGTCAGACACATTGAATTCCTCACCTTGCTCAGCAGCAAAAGTTTGGAAGCTAGATTATATCCCGAATTTTACCTTTCCAGTCTCACTGTCATTAGTGGGACCCTCCTCAAATGTAAGATACAAAAGCTGACCTTTGTGCTTCTGTTCACATTTGACAATGTAGTGGGTCTGGCTGCGATGGAGAAAGTTTTCTTCAGAACTGCCCATAAGGTGCCACGCGTTGGGTTTGTGACTGAAGCAGTCTTGGTAACACACTGCTGTTCTGGAGGCTGCTGAGCAGCGCTCGCAGAGCCAAGACCTTCTTTTTCCTGCTCTGCCCCTCCAGTGGGTAAAACACTGGGAGGGGTGCACAACCCACACAACTGGCACAAACTGACCAGCGGGGATATTCCGTGCCATATAATGTCATGCTCAGCAATCAAACCTGAGGAGAGGGGTTTTTTGGAGGGGGGTGGGGGCAGCCATTGCTCCTGGCCTGCTTGTGATGGTGTTACCTTCGCATGGCATGCCTTGGGTTTTCTTCTTCTTCTTTCCTTCATTTATTAAACTGTCTTTATCTCGATCCATGAGTTTTCTCACTTTTGCACTTCCTGTTCTCTCCTCTGTCCTGCTGGAGTCAGGGGTGAAGAGCAAGCAAAGGGGTATCTAGGGTCAACCATTCCACTGCACTGGAAGATCATTCCAAGATTAGCATTCATTCTGTTTGTTTATTAATCCTTTTTGACAACAGTTCATGTTGGTACTTTAAATATTACATGTCACAGTGTAAATTCATTACAAATCAGAACACATACACAGTATTAAATCCTGAAAGATCTTAAAGTTCAGATATTTAACAAAGCTACGAGCCAGCTCAAACCTCTTGATCAGAAGTAGTCAAAGTTCAGTGGCTTTAATTCACACTCTTCCTACCTAATGTTCCAAATTAAATTAAATGTGAGTGCCCACTCATAAGAATAACAAAACATGAGGAAGAAGGTCTTACAGAAAAGAGAGGTGTAAACTCCTCCGGCTAGAAAACATTGCTCTTCAGGAGGGTCTGAACTTTCTGAAGTGTGACGCATAGGTTACTCTAAGAATATGACAAATGCATGGTACCACTAGGGCAACGGGTGCTGGATCAGCAGAAAACACTGAGTAGATTAGACTCAGGGAAGCTTGCGGGGGCAACAGACCATCACTGCCTCAGCTGCATTTCAATGCACCAGGCACGGACGCTTGATTAGTCAGGCACCACAAGACACACTCTCTGAATGAAGAAAATCCACTCCGTGTTTTATGGAGTTTTCGCTTTCCAAACAGTCTGCCTTAATATAGCCTTGAAAAACAAAGCGCTAGCACTACTGATTAGAGTCATACAGCAAAGGCAAATGTTCAGCAGGTTCCTTAAGCAACCCAACATGTTCCAATTTTGGGCTGAGTCCCTGCTATCCCAAATTCAAATCAGATTGCTATTATGCAAGCCTGTCACATACTCACCATGCTAAAGACTCATTTCTCTTATGACTTAGTCTAGAAATCAAATTTAGCCAAGGCATTTGTAATCTCCAAGGGACTTCCAGTGAGAACAATATCAGAACCATCTAAAAACTTGGGATTTTTTTCTATCATTGTGCAGAAGAGTGGTATATTAAATAAATTCCTCTGAACTCTTCACATTTTTTGTAAACATACAATTTAAAATACTGTGCACACAGAGGGAAACAATCTCTAAGTCCAACATACAACCACCTACACATATATTTAAACTATATTCTATGTTATATAGCATCATCACATTCTGGGCACCTATTGCATTAACATTTACTATGTCACTGTCATGCTCATAAGACAGGTAATATATGAAAGTGGTTTAGCCCCAGAAAGTTAGTAGTGTACTTTCAGCTCTAACTTTGCATAAGTAACATATCATACAAATACAGATGGTAACAAAAATGTCTGAAACGTTACTTGCAAGCCCAGAACAAGGCATCCTTAAAATAAAAGCTTGATTCCACAACAAATACTCTCTTTGGTACCACATGCATGCTGCTAGCAGTAACTTGTTGCCTTAGTTGCAATACATTCTGCTGCTATACTCTGCCTTTTGCCAGGAAAATTCTCTGCTCATGTGTGTATGTGTGTGTATGCATTATGTATATACATACAAATATAAAATTGTAATCAAAATACATTGCCTTATTGTCAGAGAAGTATATTGATTCAAGTATCCAATGGGAGAATTAGGTTGGCAGCTACAAATTCTGTGTGTATTTCCTTATAAGGAACTAAAGCTTTTTTTATTCTGGTATATTATTGGCAACATCAAACTGTGCAACCTTAAATCAAAGTTCAAAAAGAGAGAACAAACTGTCTAGCGACATAAGGCTCAGAGTGCTTTCAACTGGCAGCATTTTCAGTTTGCAGTCGCTCAATCAGTTGTTCAGCCTATGAAAGACAGAAAGCAACACATTAGCTACACCATGGACCTTCAGTTTACTGAAAATTCCATTTTAAAAACAGTGACTCCGACAGAGCATTTACTTTTCATTTTTACAGACAAAACACACAACAGAAGCAGAATACAGTGACTGCTTTAAACAGCAAACTCTTTGATTGTTTTCATCAAACTCCCATTAGGTGATGAGAAAAGGATATAGAACCCATGGAAGTCAGAGGATATTTGAGCAAATAAACAGCAGATAAAGCAGTGTGGATTTGAAGACCTCAGAAGACAGCAGTGCTCAGAACAACCAAGCTGTGAGACCTGGAGTTCTCTGGCAGGCCTTCCAGAACAGCGTGTCGTGTCCTCCCATCACTCGACCAGCTGTGCACCAGCCACATACGTTGTGCACTCAAGTATGTGACTCATTTCACATCCATTCTTTGGCTATGTCACTATGCTCACACACAACTTTTCTCATCATATGGCTATTTATCTAGCACGTAACTGGGACAGCTGTATTTTGTATGCATGCAACAGCACCAGCCCACAGAGCCTTCAGAAAGTCTCAGGGCAGAAGGAAGTCTGCCAGCATTGTTCTAGCAGGTCAAAGTGGCCACACGGAGACCAACATGGGCACTTGTGAAACAAATCAGTTTACTGCTGGCCTTTTTTTGCCAGTCCCACTGAATTAATCTTTTATTTTGAACTAGTGCTTGAGGTTTTAAGAAGATCTCCAAGAGAACCATGTTAAAGGTAAAAAGCTTTAAAAAGCAAGTTTTAAAAAATACACACAGTAAAAATGCAATCAGCTACTTAGGGTAGGAGCAACTCAGCAGGACATAAGTAGCTCTTGCAGCTTATTTGCAAATAAAGCTAGATAAAGCATGGATCAACTGAAAATTATGTTATCTGAACCTTGTTTTGCATTCTTAAACAAGTATCTCATTCAAGCCATTAAAACTTAAAAAATCCCAAAAAACCACACACACACACACCAAAAAAACCAAATCCCAAAACCAACTCAAGAATATTTTCCAACTTCATAACAGGGTGAAATATCTTCTCAAGTGTACCCATGTTGGATAACCAAACTTGGTGCAGATCCCCTGAGCTAATCCAAGACAAGAAGCAGTAAAACTACACAGCTATACTGACTCGAGGGCCAAGTATCTGTGTGACGCTCTACAATACAGCAGAGACACATCAGCTTTTTTTGAGCTAGGTGAGATCTCTAGTGAGGTACCACTGTGAAGAAGGCACGTTTTTTCTCTTAAAGAGGCTCTCTATTCTTTAGTGAAGACAACTTTTTCAGCATCGTGCAATGTGCACGTGTGCAATGACACCAGGATGCTGCAGCTACATTACAAGGAGAGGTCCTTTGCTCTGTCAAAGCAGTGAGAATAAGCTTTAGTCCTCGAGAGAGAGATTTTCAAACAATGATTTAGTTCAGTCTCATTGCTCCTCTCTACTGACATAAATCAGTACAATGTTTTTGTAAAGCAGACACTTGTTTTAGTCTAAAGACAATAAGATGAGAAAAAAAACGTGTGAATTGATAAAACCAACAGTCAGGTAGACAAGTTTTTCACCTACACTGGATAAGCCAGGTTATGCATGACACAATCCATCATATTTGAATATATCTTTTTAAATTAAAGAACAGATACTTACAAAGTGTCCTCAGAACCTCATCACATTAACCTAAGCTACACATTAGATCCAGAACTACTGTATTGTTTGCTGTTAATGTTATTGGCATTCCATTCCCCTCAATAAACATAAACATTAAGGTTTTTACCATTATATTTTCAAAAATAGTTAATGCTAAATATATACAGTTAATAATTACAGTAATAACAAAAATAATTGCTCAAAGAATTTTTGCACAGAGTTAAAATGTTCAAAAGACATCACATTCTCGGCTGGCAATTGAAAATCTACCAAAAAGCTCATCTGCCTTACACTTACCGTGATAAACCAGTAGGAATTGCTTCTGTACACAAGTCTGGATAGGAACCCTAGCTGACTGGCTGGGGCCAGGACGTGAAGATGCAAGTGGGATATTGAGCAGAACGGAGGCCAGTGAAAACCCATTCTTCAGAAAAGGAAAAAAAGTAAAAAATACTGGTGATGTTAATTCAGCAAGAAGAGGAAAATTGCAAGTTATTTCACATGATCAGCTGAATTAACAACTCAACTCGTCGCATTTTCCTTGTACATAAAGGCAAGAACATAAATAGGCCCTTTCCATTCGTTATGCTCTCAGGGAACCTTTTCAAAGCGCATTAACCTCCTCCTTCACACCTCTGCATTTAAGATACATTTTGTTAAAAAGAAGGGGTTTAAAAAATAAAATGTATCTTAAGTGCCTCGTATCTAGTTTGCATCTGGAAAGCAAACTGTCACTAGACAAACACAGTTTCTACCTATTTTAATCACGAAGGCCCAGTTCCCTGTACTCTACACCTTTAAAATTATGTTGCAATTCACTTCAGCTATCAGAGGCACTGGGTTAAATGAAAAGGTGCAGCACTGATATTAAATGAATGCAGGTATGACTGAAACACAATGCAGTGCCCTGCTCGAGTATGACAAAGTTTACCTCTCTTCTGGAATCTGGGATTTAGAGCATATTTTCGGCCTGTAATTAAAGAGTGGCCTTTCTGGTAAGTTCTTTGAGGTACCCTCCCTACCCCAAGATGCGGTCAAGAACGAATCTCAGAGTTGGAATGCAATTTGCGCTGGAAATTTATCAGAAAAAAAGCGTGTATGTTCAATGGCAGCACATTCTACTTGAGAAACCACGTGATAAGTGAATGCAGACCCAATTTCTTCAATAAATCACACCTCAGTTATTGCCACCATCACTAAAATAGCATTCTGAAAATTAAAAAACACTCAACAGGAGGTTTCCATGACATACCTTACATCATTCAAGTCACTAAAATTATTTCTCTGGAGGACAGCTTTTCCAACTTCCATCATTCTCTTCACTGTTAAACACAAATAAATTTAATTTAATATTTAAGTGATATTTTATAATATTTATATTTACTTATGGCATCAAGTAAATTAAAAATGGATTCTTCAGAATATTAACTTCAACAAACTGAAGACACCGAGATCACAAACATGTTTTTTCAAAACATAAATACTGTAACTACCCATAACCAAACAAAAATTACCAAGATAGTGTGCAATGATCAATATGAAAACTGTCACTGTTACCAATTTCCACACTAATAATGCTTTTATGTGTGGTACTAGTCTAAGAACTTTGGCCAAGCCATGCTAACACCACACCCTTACCAAAAAACCCAACAAATACTGATTGGTCAGGATTATGACATTTACACTAATTCCAGCATTGTATCTCTACACAGCTATGGGACTTTGACCTCTAGGTCCTGTGCAGCCTGGTGTAAGTTAGGAAGTTTGAGAGATGGTACACAAATGTAAATTAAAATAAAACCATCAGTCCTACTTGTTACTAGGACAAAATTTCATTACTGTATCGCTGAGAAAAGAAGCAACCCTAATAAAAAAACTCAAGGAAAAAGTCTAAGGGATTGTCTCGAATCCAACCACGTACAGAAGTTGTTTCTGGAGAAAATTACCCTACGTTTAGAAGAGAAATACAGTGATGCAAAGTTCACAATATACAACTATAACTCCTTTCTTGCATCACCTGTACAATTCCCTAAGGTGGAATCTCTTCATGCACATATGGCAGCAGTTTCTTCTGTTACTCAACACACTTAGCTAGGCATTTCGTGTGAAACAAATTCCAGGACAATGTTTTCTTAAGATTAAAAAAAAGCCTATCAACAATAAATCATAGCTTCAATATGTTAGAATTTTATCTTTTCCAAAATTACTGAAGTTTATTAGAACACCATTTCCCTGTTTCTTCTTTCAGTCTTTTATTTCTTGGAAAATAATGTATCACTTATTTTAAAATATACGTTTTATAAAATTATTCTATAATTTTTCATATAATTCAAAATTGCATATATATCTAAGAAAACACAATGGAGCAGCACATAAACACTTTAAAAATAAAGGTACATTGCAATGTTTTTCTGGAATTGCACAAAAAAAGTGCTATTCTAGAACAGCCCAGGGAAGTTCCCAAGAAGGGCAAGTCTCCAGGTACACTCACTCACACCACCTATTTCCATGTTTACATCCTCAACCAAACGCTGCTCAAAGGTGTAATTTACTTGACAACACACTATTTAAGGCTATGCAAAACTATTTTCCTTTAGGTTAAACACACACACAACCTTACCTAGAGGTATGTGTTCTGACTTCAGTGTTTTGCAGTTTCCCATGTGCTCCACCGGCACCACCAGATAGTGGTGGGGGGCACCAGGTTTGATGTCTCTAAAGCAAACAAGGTCTTCATACTAAAAAAGGGTGCAAACATATTGAATTGATTAGGACGAGGATATTGGCAAAGAGTAGGTAACAAAGTCCATCTTCCTCATTATTTAGTGTGATACTTAAGAGCGGTCAGACATTGGAACGGGCTGCCCAGGGAAGTGGTGGAATCACCATCCCTGGAGGTGTTCAAGAAACATGTAGATGTAGCACTCAGATATGCCTGAGTGGGCATGGTGGTGATGAGCTGATGGCTGGACTGGATGATCTTAGAGGCCTTTTCCAACCTCAATGGTTCGGTGATATTTGAAGTAACTAGCTGTCCTGGTTTTTGTTAGGATAGGGTTAATTTTCTTCTTAGTATCTAGAAAGCACTGTGGTTTCAGTGAGGACTGTTATGAGAACAATGTTGATAACTACAAGGACACTGTGCTAGGCTGTTTCCAAGAAGAGAGGACTGGAAGAGGGGAGTGGAGAAGAAAAGTGTAGTAGTTAGTAAAACCCAGAACTGACAGTTGGATATGCCAATAAGATATTCCATATCATATTATGTCATGTTTAGTATATTAAGCAGGATTGACCGGAAACCGGGGGGGATTCTCTCTGGAATCGCTTGGGCTCACTTTTCCAGGATTTTGGGTTCGGGGTTCCTTTTTGCTCCTCCAGGATCGTTATCAGTGGGTGGTGAGCAGTTGTACTCTGCATCACTCATACATACATATATATATATGTGTGTATATATATATATATATATAGTTGTTATCATCATTACTCTTATTATTCTTATTAGTGTGATTTTATTTTAATTCTAATTATTAAATTGTTCTTATCTCAACCTACGAGTCACCTCACCTTTACCCCTTCAATCTCGCTCATTCCCTGGGTAAGGGGGTGAAGGGGGCAGGGTGGGGGTTAGTGCTGTGAGTGGCTGTGTCTTGTTTGACTGCCAGCCAAGTTAAACTATCACACTCACAAAAATCATAAGATTTTTGGAGCCAGCGCCCAGAATGGGGGGAGGGACCTCCTGCACTCAGGATCCCTCGGTGCCTGCTTGAAGGTCTCCGGCTGTTGTGCCACTAGGTAAGGACAACAAGGTGTTTCCTTTCCCATCACCGTTTCCCTCCCGTCTCCGCACAGGACCCGCACGGCTCCCTAGACCCCGCCAGGCCTGTCACAGGCAGCGGCGGCCCGGGCACCGCCTCACCCGAGGGAGGGCAGGGCTGGGACACCGCCGGCCTACGCACACGCGGCGTGCGGCTTTGATCCGTCCTTCTCAAACCAACCGCCGCGGCCCCGGCCCGCTCCCCAGCAGGAGGAGCGCTAGCACCGGCATGGCGACGGCCAGAACCTGGCTCTTCGACAAAAACCGGCAACGAACAACCAACCCCCGGCCAACAGCAGCCCCGTCGCTGCCCGCGGGCAGCGGGCCCGACCCGCACCTCCGGGAGCGAGGGCAAGGGCAGCGGCGAAGGGCGGAAGCGCTGCGGCCGGATACCGGGGGAGGCTGCCGCCGCCGCGGCCCTCACCCACCTGGCAGGGCAGCAGCGCCGTGCCCGGCTCCTCCCGCCGGGCGATCCTGCAGAACACGCACTTGCCGTCATAGCCGCCGCCGTCCGCGGCTTCTCTCCCCTCAGCGGCACCGGCCGCAGCCTCCACCGCCTCCCCCGCCATGGCCCCGCCCACCGCCTGCGGACTCCGCCGGGCCCGCGCGCGCCCCTGCCGGCGGCTGCCGCTCTCCGCGAGACCAATAGGGGACCGCCCCGCCCTGCCTGCTGCGCCGCCAGGGGGCGCGCGCGGGCCGCGGGAGTGCCCCGCCCTTCCTCTGCTCCCCGTGCGGGAGGGCGCGCGGCGGAGGGCCCCAGCCCCGCCCCCAGCGGGCTCCCGCGTGATCACCCGTGATTAAAATGGCGGTTGGGAGAGGCCGGGCCGGAGTGTGCGCGGTGCCAGGTTTCCTCCCGCCCCCGACCGGCTCTTCTCGGCGGGTTACACATTGGCTTCCCCCGCTGCCCGAAGCGAACCTCCGGCCACGCACCGAGTGACACCCCAGTGCAGCAGCACCAAGGGCTGAAAGTCCTTTCGCCCTGTGCTTGCACTAAAAAAAAGGGACAAACCGAGAATAAAATTACGTGAATGCATCCTGAGCTCATCCAATTCATAGAGTCACAGAACGGTTTGGGCTGGAAGGGACCTTTAACGGTCTAGTCCAACTCCCCTGCAGTGAGCAGGGACATCTTCAACTAGACCAGGTTGCTCAGAGCTCCGTCCAGCCTGACCTTGAATGGTTCCAGGGATGGGGCTTCTACCACCTCTCTGGGCAACCTGTGCCAGTGTCTGACCACCCTCACCCCATCAGCTGCTCCCAAAGCTAACAGAGGGGATTTCTAAGTGGCAGCTAACATGTAGGTCCTAAAAACTACACTAGATGTGTAGACGTAGTGCTTAGGGACATGGTTTAGTCAGGAACTTGTCAGTGTTAGGTTAATGACTCGATCTTAAAGGTATTTTCCAATCTGGGCAATTCTGTGATTCTAAGTGTAATTTGATTTTTCTTAATGCCACCTCTGTATAACATAAAACTAATAAAAGCCAAGAACTAAGTACTTTTAAGACTTTGTATGCCTTTGTCTTGCTTGGACAGAAAGAAAAATACAGGAACACTTTAGCAACATAAAAAGGGTGCATAGAATAATTATGTACACAGACTTTTGACTTCTGGGAACAGGTTGGTCAAAAAAGATGAGGGAATACATGTCATCCACCACAGCTGAGAGAAGCAATGAGAACTACTAGGTCAACTGTTTAACTGTTTACTTATATTTCTTAGCCCTTTGTCACAGTCTGTCTCACAGTGAACTCGAAACACAGCTCTATTTTAGGAGATGCCATACCCCACACAAAAAAACCCAACCTTCAAAAGCTCTCATCTCCTCAGTCATGTTTCTAAACTATGGTATCACTGGAATTCTTTCTGAGGGGATGTGTATGTATTTGTAACTTAAGCTGCATCCTTTCATCTTTAAGACGTACTAAAATTTGTGAACAAAAGAGGAAACATCCGTAACAAGTTTCTGAATGCATAAATTCCTTTATTGAAAATATTATGATAGCACTGCATTACATATATTCAATATTCATAGTTTCAAGGGCCACAGAATTTTGATTGAACAACACTGTTTTGAATATAGACCACAGCGTTCAGATATGCTCTGACAAGGATAATATGATGGAGTAAGTTGTAGGTAGCAACAGTGAAATGTATGTAAGATGTTGAACTTGGTTGTTTTGGGTTTGGGTTTTGTTTTGGTTTTTTTTAAACTATTAAGTGGTCTGCCACCATTTAAAAGAGCAAACAGCATTAGATATTCCTGGTATCTTTAAAGCATTATGCTGTTAGCAACTTCCAAAATATTTTACAGCATTACCAATAAGAATTTTATTTATGGCTAGAAGGAAAGTGTTAAAAGCTCACGTGCAGCGTGTTACAGGCTTACTGTATATAGCATTGGTTTTGAGACTGTGAAATTCCTGTGCAGGATTAAGATTTAGTAATGCTTTTGAAAGAAAACCATTAGGGTTGTGGTTTGTTTTTTTTTTTTTTTTAATCTATTCAAAATAGGAAGGGCAGTGAAGAAATTGTGTTACTCAGTTTGTAATATTCTGAAACTAGACTGTATTTTAATGCATGGAAGCACACTACCATTTCTAAAACCCGCCTTTCTCAGGACAATGACATGTTTAAGTCTAAGGACAGGACGGCATCCTAATGTTGGTCGATCTGGATTATATAAACAAAATCCACACCTTAATGGGAAAGCAGAATTCTTTAGCATACAGTGAAAATTGCCAGTTCTCTATCTATCAAAATTTTCTTTTTTTTAACATGGAGTTTTTTCTCTTCAGCATTGAGGGAGAGAAGAGGAGGAAGTATATGATTGTTTCATGAAAAACAAGAGTATTAGTTGCCTGTCAAATCCTAAACCAGCCTGTTGCTTCAAGTCTGTTTTGGGAAGGAAATCATATATATATATATATATAATTACTAAGAAAACACATATTACCCTAACATGATCTGGCCCCTGTTAGGGAAATAGCATTTGTCTGTAAATCTTGATTGTATTTTCTCCTCAACAAAGCAGTTACTCTTCAATTTGTAAAGAAGCGCTCATACAAGCACAGTGGGTGGCTTATTTTGAATCATTTGGTGGCGATACAGAAAAACAGTCCTCTCAGAAATGTTCTTCGTAAACAGTCAAATAATACTAGGGCAGATGCTCAGAGCCTGCTGTCAACTGCAACAGAGCTGATACCGTCTATACCAGGTGGCAGTTTGCCCAATGTCTCCATACACTGCCAAAATAATAATCTATTAGCAGGAATGTGGCAGCAAAGTTAATAAGAAGCACTGTCCACCTTCTCCCTCATCTCAGAAAAAAAACAAAAAACAAAGGAAACAGAATTATGCACTCAAGTGTTTCTGACAGAAAACAAACCCTCTAATTAGGGTAAAATGAAAACCAAATCTCATTTACAAAATAAAAATATAAAAATTAACTTCAGAAATCAAATAAATTGATTCAGAATAAATGTCAATGCATAAGAAACCTACCTGAATAGTAATTATTTATCAAATTGAGATTTGAAACATTAAAAGAAAAAAATCATAGCTAATACATTTACAAAAAAAGAAAAATCTGCTATACAATAACAATAAATAAAAAGATTTTAAAAACATGTTCCCTTAAGTGCTGTGTACACCTATTTCTGATTCTTTCCCATGGCAAACAGTATGCTATAGATTTTGGTAAAGTAACTTTTTATTTTTGGTTAGCATTTGTACATTGAAAATAAATACACATGGAATGTACTAGATAATTATAGTTTTCCCACAGGATCTTTTTCACAGTTACAGAAAAAGTTTTCAACTTACACACACCATGAATGTTTTCATAAGCATCGTATCTTCGATGCAGGAGTCTTGGAGGAGGAAGTAAAAAACTTCAGACTGATCTCTTTCTTCTGTCTCTTACTGCCTCTCAAAATCAGCTCTCTTTTTTTTTATTTTTTTCTTCCTTGGATTGGTTTTTGGGGTTTTTTTTTGCGTAGTCATGCTCTGGTACAAACTTGAGGAAAAAGCGTGTAATGTCGTGAGGCAGCCTGCACCTTCTAGTTAACTTTTAAGTGCCTAATGGATCCAGTCCTTAAGGCAGTCAGTATTTCACTCAAATGTCCACACTTCCACATCTTGTATTATGAAATCTTCTTTCTTAGATAAGATGTCATTATTGAAGGTGCTGCAGGAGTTGCTTCGCCCGTGATACAAATCTGCATCTAACCATAAGCCAAACCGGCCACTACAGAGGAAATACACAACAAATTTGAGGTTATATATAGCAGTAAAAATACTGGAAGCTGTTGAAAGAGCTAGAGGAATGATACAGAGTAAGCAATTCTGAGGACCTCTGGACCAAATGTGAAGAGCTCAGTCCTGGCAAAGCACTTGCCAAGAAGCTCATGGAGCCATCCCCTCGCTTTTGTTTGCACCAGTGAGCGGGGCAGAGTGCAGGGCCGAGGATGTGCCCAGGGCCTCTGTGCCGCTCGGCTGTTCGCACCACTAGCTGCGGCAGACACCAGGGCACGGACATCCGGGTCCCTTCCCTGGCTGTTTGGATGTGGACAGAGCCCCTTCTGGGTTAGGAGGAGGGGTGTTTATACACTCCTGATGCAAACCATGCCCTGATGTCCCATGGTGCAGCCTGTGGTCAGCTTTAGCTAGTCGTATAGCCTTAGCCCTTGATTTCATACCCACTGACCTTTGAAACTTGGGACCTGAATAAGCACTGTCTGTATCCTTGCTCCGTGTATCAACAGAATAACGACAATTTAATAAGGACCATGGGAGAAACCTTAAAAGCTGATGGCAAAACTGCCATGAGAGATTATCTTCCAGTGGCAAACCTCTTCAGCAATGAGACATGTATCTACTCAAAACATCTGGTCTTTTCCTACCTAAAAAAAAAATTCCAAAACTCAACAAACCCTACTTGCCTAACAAGTCACTCTCTTTAAGCGATGGAAATTGCTCTGGGTCTGTAACAGAAATCAGATTGCTGAGGTATCTGCCCTAAACAGTTTATTAGAAGTTAAGTTCAGCCATTTTACTGATTAGTTTTTCTTTCAACTACCACTGTTTCTATTCTCATTAAAAAAAAAAAAAAAAGCAAAACCCCAACCAAACAGTTAGCTGCATGATTTGAAACCCAAACATTCACTCACCCTCCACCTCCGAGCTCCAGAGAGCTGGTGTCTCCATTAATGAAGTATGTGTTCTCTCCACTCCATTTAAATACCTGAGGAGGGGTGAAAAAACAAGTATATTTGGACTGTGAGGATTCTTGTATTCTAAAACTCCTAGCGACTGACTCTTTGCAAATATTTTTTGGTGTGGCCATATTTTATTTTTTCCTTGAAGGGGAGGACGAAGAGGTAATAGGTAGAAAGTAAAGGAACGATACATATTTATAATTATGAACAAGGCACCCTAATCCTTTTTAAAATTCTGCTTGCATCTCTAAATCTACAGGCACTCTGTTCAAAAGGAACAAAGTGTTCAATATTGAAAAATGCCTAAGCCATGAACATTAAGGGGTATTTCAGTAGCACTCTTGTCTCTGGTTTGTCATCACTGGGATCCTAAGCACATGTGAAATTACACCCTATTCTCGATATCTCTGCCTTCCCAGGTGAGCCTTTGACAGTCCATTCCTTACTCCTCCCTGCTTCTGCCTTCAATCCACTTAAAACCCTCTCTGCACCCTTACAGATTGTCCCCTTGGCACTTCCGGTAATTACGGCCACTTTTGCTTAAAGCATTGCATTGAAGCAATGAGTGATCAACAGCCCACACATCTTCTAAACTCAGATATTCTGTCTTCATAAAAATTTCATAAATGTTTCAGAAATGGAACCCAAAAAAACTTATTTGAGAAAGTGAACACCCACTTACCTTGAAGTTTGGACTGAAAGTGTAGAGGAATGTTTCACCAGTGCCATAGTAATGGTCACTAAACCTGAAGGGATGTGTAGCATATGCTCCAAATATCTGTCAATAAAATTATTAAACTACTTTTGAAGACAGTGCAAGATTCAAGAGAAAAAAACGCAAACATTTCAAAATACTTTCTAAAAAACAAATGACTAGTGTTTCATGTTAGAAGAACCAACTAGTAAAGTACACCATGAGCAAGTACTCCTGCAAGTCTTTTGTATCCTGCAAGTTAAAAGCCAGATGCTAACAACAGCAACAGGAATGCCAAGTCTAGGAGCTACTGAGGTGTTAGATCTCCACAGAGGCGTTATTTGTACAGCTTGTTAACTGAGATACCTAAGGAAGATACTTCCATGGGCCCTATTAAAAGGAGCACTCATTGCAATTATGAAGCTGGGGAGCGTATTTGTATTAGTGCTGATGTACTCTCCTGTCTTCAGTTTAAGCAGTAGAAAATATAAAACACCAATGTCTTATTTTGGTACAATGTCACTTCACAGTATGAGCAGCACTTCATAACGATCACTTTTTATAATGCTTCCCTTTCAGTCCAACCCTCACAGAAGCAACGCTCCTTACCTGGTTGTCCATATCCTTGACGACAAGGAGGACTGGACTGTCGAGAGATGCCGATTTACGGTACAGAGTCTTCAGGCTAGTCCCGTGCTCCAGCGTACTGTAGGCAAGCCGCCACGGGTATCCCTGCACGCGTGCGGGAAGGCGTCGGGCAAGCTGGGCAACAAACAGGGGGAAATGGTTATGTATTCTACAGCTGTATTCTATGTATTCTACAGACTATTCCCTTTCTGAGGGGGCTTCTGAGCCAAAAAATGGCTGTCAAGGGAGCAGCTGGTGGCAGCAGCTTAACATCTCTGCCACTAAGCCCAACTGTCTGCATTCACATCACCTGTGAAAGACATTTCAAAACTGGCACCCCTTCTCTGAGCACTGAAAGAGTTGCCAGTCCTCAGTATTACAACTCAAACTCCAGAGTTCCAAAACATAAAAAAATAAGCTTTCCAGGTGAGACAATGGTGCAGCCAACAGGACCCTGCAAAAGGACACTCCAACATACGAAGTAGTTCCGACCTCTTAAAAATAGAATAAATATTTATATTTATAATATAAATAAATAATATAAAAATATACCAACATTGGTATATTGCCTCCAGAAAGCAGAACGTCCCACACTCAGCAGAAACAGCACCACAGCTAACTAGGAAACTTAAGGTTTTTCTAGCCATACCTGCTCTATGTGCATATTCTCCAAGAGAGCGCTGTGATGCTTTAAGACAGGCAAAGTGTCATCATCATCATCTTCATAGTAACTGCAAACGCTCTTTCGTCGCTTTGCTTCTTCTACAGTAATGATCTGGGGCAAAAGAACAAGTATCCAACCTAAAGCATTGCTCTTACACTGTCAGTCCTCTGTTGAAGCAAATTAATTTAAACCAACATACTCCTCAGCTGTTACACCGTGTGGAGCAAAACCACTGTATGGGATGGTTGTATCAAGCACAGGCAGCATTGACCAAATGGGGAAAATCTTAACTGGCAAGGTGTCTTTGAGATAGCATAGCCAGAATTTCTTTATGCCCTGGTGACCTTCCACAGCTGTAGGGTTCTTTGAGATTAATAAACATTGGGGCAACCAGGTGACATCATGTGGTCAGTCTCAGAAATACTTGGTCCCAAGTCAGAAAGCTGAAGTGCACCTACTTCTTCTGAGGCACACTACATACATCTGAACTAGATGTCTCTTTTGTGTCTAAATGAGGAGGACATGGAAGCTTCTTTGTTTTCTCTCATGCAGCTAGGTGAGTACATTAATTATTTTCTCAGGTGCTAATGCATGGGAATATAAAAAAGTTTAAAACGTCACTTCTTTTTATGAAAATAGCAGCTCTTTCCTGGTTTTCTTTACTGACTCAGACATGGTTTTGTGTATACAAACTGAAACAGAATGAATACAGTGAAGAAATAAAAATGTAAATCAACTTGAACAGATATTTCAAAGTTCTGTCTTGTAGGAAATGTGCTACCTAAGATTTTGAGCATCCAGCTGAAAATACTCATTCTGAGAGTCAAGGTCTTTAAAAAATATAATCTTAGTTGAAAATGATCTAATAGCTCTTTGGGAACTTCTGTATATTCCTTTGCCTAAGACTTTACAAAGAGAGCATCTTGTAATATTTTAAAAGGTGAGTCCATATAAATATTTCTAACATCACATTTGAACTTAAACACTTAGAAAACAAAGCACAGACTTATCTCCAGCAACTACAGGTAAGCCACATCACTTTTTCCCATAAAGCTAGACACAAAATGAGAATGCGAGTCCATATGCTTAATGCTTATCTATAAAAGGACTCATCAGCCTACAAGGTGCTGAGGGAGACAGGGAACAAACTCTGAACCCCAGGTGGCACCAGCAGCAAACAGGAGCCCAAACGTGTCACAGGCCCCAGGCTGGCAGCGCCCGTGGTGCCCGGTGATCACCACAGAGGGGAGGACACTGCCTCGCCCCTCGGTGGCAGCGGCCTGGGTGTCCTGGCTCCCAAGGAGCTGCTGCTGGGGTGCTCACCCTGCTGCTGGCAGAGCATCGTCTGGCACAGCTGGAAAGCTGCTAATCCTTCAGTGCAGCTCGGGGCGCCGCGCGAGCGACAGGAGCATCGGCTCCACACAGCAGTGGGAGGTGAGATGAGGCACACTGCACCCAGCAGCGGGGCTCTGGGGCTCAGTGCCACTGCGGCAAACACAAAGCAGCAGCAAGAGCTCAGAGATGGGGCTGATGAGAAAGAAAAGGGGAAGCAAGGAACCCTAACTACAAAACAAACAGGAAACTTTAAACCGCCTTCCTTCCAGGAGCATATCACCACAGAGGTCTTCTGGAGCAAGAACCTCAAGATGTGGCTGCAGAGAACGCTGTGCTGCTGCCACACATCTCCCTGCAAACATGGCTTCCAAACGACTTTCATGTTGCGTATGGATAGAGTTTCACGTAACTCCTCCGCGCCTTCACGATCGTTGCTTGAACTTGCAGAAGCTGTCAACAGTCAAGCCAACTGCCAAGAAGTGCCTGGAGGTCCTACACAGGTGAGGAAACAAGCCCACTGGACTGACTCCAGGTGGAGATTTAACCACACCACAAAACACAGGAGCAGCTTTTCGTGAAGACTAGGACCGGTGAGGAGTTCACCGTGGGCAGGACAAAGCCCTAATGCCATCAGTCACACCCGGCATCTCCAGCGGGACACAAGCAACACGTCCACTGCAGGCACTCATGCCCGGCCCGCATTCACCAGCAGCCGCCTGGAGCTCAGCCCAGGGCGGCCGCCCCAAGCAGGGCACCCGGGCACTGGTGCTCCAACACACATAGCAGGGTTAGGAGAGGACAGGAAGGAGCAGCACAAGGGAAAATCCAGCCTGCTGAGTTAACATTGTTCGTGCCCCTGCACACCTGGGCAGTACAGGTATTCCTGCCAGTGACAGTGGAAGAGCTGTACAGCTGCATCCTGCCCCTCCATCCCAGGCTCAGTGGGATCTAGTCCTGGGTCTTCTGAGACTGGAGGAAATCTTGTGCTGGAAATTTTTTTGTATAATGAATTTCAGAGAAAGTTTGCACTACAAAATTAAGATCAATTAAAAAAAAAAAAAAAAAAAAACAAACAATACTAAACCAAAAAATTTACAACATATTTTTAAAGGAGGATGGGCTTTCTGCTTTTATCCTTGTTCTTTTTCCACCTCCTGAATAGTTTTCCTTTATTACTTTATTTTACTACTTTTTTGTTTGTTTGTTTTTTAATGAACACCTTTTTCCTCTTGTATCAAAAGGGCCCAACTCCTCTTTGGAAGACTGTTTTCTAGGAATAGTCTCCCTGCAGGGGGTGGGGGGAAGTATCACAGTAAATCAACCAGCAACAGGTATCTGTATCAAAATGCAACCAAACTCACAGACACAGGCAAATACAGAAAATCCATTAATACAGCGGTAAATTGCAAATCAACTCCGAAGACAAACAAGCTCCACTCTTCACTGCATAGATACCTATTCAGCCTATAACTGAAGCACACATTTGAATGAAGTTCAGAGTCAACAACTGCAAAAAAAGGGATCTGCAAGATCAGATATTTACAGACCACACAAAAGCAGAAAGAGACTAAAAACCAACCACTACAGAAACAGGATCTACAAAATCTTTTTAAGATTTTTGTGGGACTGAGAAATCAAGCTACCTGGGGTGGAAATACCATGTTAAAATTAGTCAGAGTATGGAGCACATTTTTTTACTGTACCAGATCCATGCTGTTCAAACAGCTGCACAGTTCAACATACCTCCACAAAAGGTTCCTCCTGGTCAGGTCTGGCATAGTAAAGAATTCGAACATTCAAAGGCATTTGTTTCCCTTTCATCCTCCACCAGTTTATTGTGCAGTATCCACTACACTTCCGTGCTCTAGTGGCAAGAGCTCTCACTCACAAGTATGACAGACGGCTACTGCCTGTGGCACGCTGTGATAAAATTGCTTATATGCTTCTCTACAATCAGTTTCTGTTTCCCCACAAGGGAGAGTGAAACTTTCACAGTAATCATGCCCAAATTTGGACTCTCAATAGAGATTTCCTGGCAGACCTACTTTATATTTGTAAAGCTTGAATATATTACAAATAAAAGAGACACACCTTTAAGAAGCTAATTCTCCTCTTAATACATATTTAAATAAAACAATGAGAGAAAAGCTCCCAGGGTGATCAGATCTCTCCCACTTCTGTTCTGTGGATCACTGGCCCTCCTCCTTCATTTTGGTTTTATGAAAATGGCATGCAAATAACAACTGAACAGTGAAATCTAGTGAGATATATGACTGCACTCAGCTCTGAGCAGAACAATGAATGAAGACTCTTTTTTTTTTTTTCCTTTTTTTCATCTTGCACTTCCAAAGCAGTAACATTAAGAAACTACAAAACTAAAAATAAAAGCTGTTTGGGATTAGAGGTGATGTTGCTGTATTTCAAGTGACAAGCCTCACTCCAAAGCTCCGCTTTTGAACGGGACAACATACTTTGAAGACAGGAATGTGAAGAAAAAAAAAAAAAGAGGGCATTAGAATTTCAAAAACGAGTTTATGTTTAAGACAAAGAATCAGATCACTTTTTAAATCACCATCAAGATATTTCCCACTTCGGGATTTATCTTTTTTTTTTAATTTAACCCATATCCTTAGCACAGCAAGTGCTTCAGCGTTCAGAAATATAACTACAAAATGTGTGCGAGCTTATTTCCCTTAGAAACTCACTTTGTATGTACAAGAGACAGACAGATAACAAACAGAGGCTTGCCAAGTAGTTAAAACAGATTGCGAAAGCCCTCATATGAAAAAGCCCCCATATGAAAAAGCCAAAGTTCCAGTCTAAAACCTATCCATCTTACAACCAAAATTCAAACAATATTGCTGAGTGCACCCGAGAAGCAAGGGCACGGCATATCACCACACACCAATCCATTTCAACCAGCACACAGGAGTCTCTGCTGGTGTTCAGGCATACATACACAGTTTGAAGGTTTTACATGTAGCATATAAATACAACACAAATTTAGCAACGCTGACAACATACACCTGTATAATTCTGCAAAAGGCTAACATCACATAGCCAAAATATTTACAGAACTTCTGCTGGTTGCACACCACAGAGCTCCCAGCTGCTTGCCTGCTCTTTCTAGAGAGAGAGAAGAAAGGAGGACTGAAGGAATACAAGTACATTTGTGAGACAGATACAAGCCTTGAGAAAACTTCTATATGAAGCAGCAAGCATTATAACAAAACACCACAAAACCCATCAAAAGAGCAAGTGCTGAGATTCTTAACAGGGGATGCACACTTGATACGCACATGCTTCATACAACAGCAGAAGGCACTCACCTCCCAGCTTTTAGTAGTGGGCTCACTGAAGAAGTTGTCTATCATGTCAAGCTCCTCCTTTTCTACCACGACAAAACCTTGCTCTTTGGCGTCTTTCCCGTATATTTCTGGTGACCACTGAACAAAAAACGTGTACAAGTGATCCACCCTGCAAACAGAAGAGGAGGAGACAACCGTTGTGCAGTGGTCCATGCACACAGCACTGTCATGTAGTACTGAGGTTTTGCCAAATGACAAGGAAGGGACAACCATATAAATAGGATACCCCCATACTTCCACCTCTGGGTACCACACAAGAAAATAGCTCTTTCCACCTGGCAGCCTGAAACATTTCAAAGTTTATCTGATTTTTGTCCCCACAATATTTTTTTTACTCCCTTTGCTATACAGACAACCAAAGTATCATGGAAAAACTGCGTGGCTTGTCCAGTCCCACACAATTAATGTTCAGATGACAAATTGTTTGGTATTAAATCATGCTCACAAAAGTTAAGTCTATAAAAAACCCTCACTTTAATTATTTAGTTTGACTTCCTGCATAAACTAAGGCAGAAGATACCGCCAGCGAAGTCTACACCACATTTCTAGCTGCCCTCTAAAAGTTATAGAGACTAACCACATGAAAATAAGCAGTTACTAACAGCTTTGCTAATGATACGCAGTATATGCACTTCCATAATGCAGTCAGCTCTCAATGACTGTCTTTAGAGGGAGATTTTTTGACAACATCTGTTACAAACACTGAAACAATTTCTAAAGAAGGAATGTATGTAGTATATTAAAATTAAAATGAACATAAGCAGTTTCAAACAGGAATACTGTTTGGATCTACTGTATAAGAAGCTGAATTAGCAGCAAAAAAAATCAAACCCTAATTAAAGAGAGCAGATAGAAAGATAGTAGGTACTTATGACACTGGATCTTTCTCCAGTTATTCACCAGAAAGTTTTGTCCAGCATTCCTTGATCAATACATAGAAAAATCTTAGAGGAACTTAGACATTTTCCCCCTACTATTTCAAGTTACTTGGATATATACATAGATAGATACGCACAAATAATCTTAAAACGCCATCTCAGCACTGTTGGATTCTGTTCAGGGTCACTAGTATGATTCCGGAGATTTTCCCAATAGAGTCTACATTTTTTGTCCTACACTCCTACCACTGAGGGCTGGAGTCTGATGTCAGTTCTAACTGCATGAACTGACCACCCTGAAATTGCTGCCCACTCATGACAGCTACACTAATTGAAAGTCAAAATTAGATATATGGATGGGTTTAACTCACTTTGGCCTCAAGAAATTTGGATCCAATTTTTTTTTATTTTATTTTTTTTCCATTATCAAAGACCTCTCCCAATGATCAAAACCTTTCAAAGGATGATAGAAAGCAGCCTTGCAATACTCAATACAGTCAGAATATTTCCTGTCAGGTCCCACGGACCTGTATATGCTCAGTTTATTTAAGTAGTTCATAACTAAGTTTTCCTTTGCCATGGACAGATGCTGAATAAATCCAGACACTCCAGATTTAACAAGCAGCAGCATAAAATGAGAAATAGGTGACTGTACAAGTGAGGTCATTCTGCAAGGGGATGCAGAGCATCCCTTCTCTCTTAATAGAATTATAACGTTAAGCTATGGTGGCATTTCCAAGCTACTAAATTGAAAAGTCTGGAGACAATTTTTAAATTACAAAACAACTGCTTAAGGAACACTCTTACAGCCAGCTGGACAGCTGCAAGAAAATTTATCCTAGAACTCAATAGCTGTTTTGGTGATCACATGCTTATGAGGGAGTCACGCACTAACAGAGAAACATCAATAAAACATAAAATACTTGGAAAGTAGCAATGTCAGAAACCTGAAGTTCATCACTCCAGAAAGAAATTATGCAAAAGGAAAAGATGATAACAGGAATTTTTTTTTTTTTTTTTTTTAAAAAGCAACCTAGGAGACACAAAACAAAAATGAAAGAGGGATTAAAGAGGGATCCCTCCAGCTGTAGCCAGATTAAAAGTAAAGTGAGTTTGCTTACAGGTATGTTCACAGTAACACACACAGAGGGCACAAATCAAATCTAAAAAGAAAACTTTATAGTGAAAGATATAAATTTAGTAGAAAACTAATTTTGGAGAGCACAACACATGACAAAGATCATGACAGCAAAGTGATAAAAATCAGTGTAAGACAAAAGCTTTGTGGAGTATTTATGCCACTGCATTGCTTAGCAAACTGGGCACAATCATCTGTGTGTGTGAATGCACCCGAACAGAGGAGCGCACACTGAAGAACAGTGAGCAGGGGCTGCGCTTGCAGGATGGCACTTCACCTTTGGCAGAAGGACCCTAGAGACCTGGCTCTGCATTTTGGAGTGAGAGCTCCACACCAGCACACTGATCACAATACTTGGTGCAATCTTTGAATGTATCAAGAAAATAACAGGGGCAGGAATGAGATTGTGTTTAGTTTGGTGTTTGACACTTTGGTGACCACTGCTGGAATACTTGGCCTGTCTCTGGTGCACCATTCCCAAGTTGTGCTCAAGTGTTACAGCTTAAAGATGCAAACCCAACTGCTGTGCAGCAAGAAGCGAAAAGAGTTATTCAGCTTACAGGAGTGACGGCCTACATTAATAGGAACTGAATTCCGGTAATACAGATACAACCACAACCAGGGACTGGAAGACAGAAGAATTACAGTAGGTATAGAGTGTACCAAAAAAGAGCAAAGACGACTATCAGTAAAACACACCAGACAACTTGTCAAGTCACAGTTGATTTTTTAGGGGGAACTGTAAATTATTTTTATTCTAAGAGATATACTTTAATTTAGGGGGTCCCAAACTGAGATCATCACCACCACCATTTCTGTTGATACGGCAACAATACCTGACTTCTTTGAGGGCAAACACAAACCAGTTTTCCACAAATGTCTTCAAGTCAGTCACAGGTGGGAGCGGGGCTACTTCCACATTTTTGTGTTTGGGAAGTGGGAGAGGGTTTGGGCATCCTCCGAAACATGCACAAAGGCTCTAAGTCCAACCACAGCTCCTGGCCTAGAAACAGGAATTAATGCAGAGGAATCCTACAACTCTGTTACAAACGTGCCCGACTAGATGATGATTCTTCATTAATCTCATGAGGGCTAAGGTATCGTAAGCCCTCATATGCTTATATAGACTTATAGGAGCCCTTATTACAAGATATTAAGCTATAGATACAAGCAGGTTTTCACAGGTGTCATCTGAATAGTTTGATGAAACTCCTTTTTTATCAGGAGTCTAGGAGTACTCTTTTTGTAGAAGGCTAATTCTAAGCTTTATGGTACCTATTCTATTCCATTAACAGAAGCATGGAAGAGCGATCCTTCAGCATCAGGATCACCTTAATCATTGTCCCTTTATGCAAAGCCCTGTTTAAGAAGCATCATGTAGGTATTGACTCCAGACAGTTGTGCTGCAAGTTCTTCCAGATCTCAGCTTCAACTACAGGGTGTTATGCACTAGATACTAACAGGAGTCATAACCAAGCAACATCTTGCTCTACAAAAGGAAACCCCACAGAAACAGGAACAAAAAAACAAACCAAAACTCACTCAACTCCCCAAACCAAAAAAGAAAACAAAACAAAACAAAAAAGCCCAACAAATCACAATGAGGCAAGAAGCTAAGACTGAAAGAGAGAAGCAAGGCTCAACCCCTGTTACTTTTCCTCTCTGAGAATCTGCCTGCTCTTGAAGAACATTCCAAAAAAGCGGATGCCCTCTCAGTGGCGTGATCTCGACACAATGTCTTTACAGCAACATCAATGCAAATTATACATTCATAAACCAAACCTGTCTGCCAGATTTGCATTATAGATAATCAACGAGATTTAATTCTTAACTGAAGAACTAGTCAATGCTAAAATGAGGAAATTATTTGTTAAGACACATGTTTATAAACAAAGAAATTCTGCATTACTGTCTCTGTCCTCTGAAAGACCTTGAGGACATTTGTGACATAATTACTGAGCTACTACTACTCAAAATCCACTAGGGTGGAAAATCTACGTACCATTTAAACATAAATCCACATAGTAAGAGCACGCACAGACTTACCCTCTAACACTGTAAGCTACACCCATTGCAAGACTTCTCAGCAAAAGAATCAATCTCTACTACATGGGTGTCTCTCTCTTCAGCTGAACCCAACAAGAAGCTGCCCTAGACTGAGTAATCTGTATATAAGGCAATTTGAGATGTCCATCTCCCCTGCTACATGTCAAGGTGAGCACCACTGTGACCAAGCAGGCAGCACAAAGGAGCCCTACAGTCACTGATTAACTCACTGTGCTGTGTGGGTCACAGGGTGACGCACTCTGGGATACTCTCGGCACCCGGGAAGCCACGTAGGGAGAGAGAAAACCTACAACAGGGTAACAAGACTTAGGACTCACTGACAGCCTTTATAAAGAGTATCAGCCTAATGGTCTTCTCTCTGTATTGTTTCCAGAGGCTTCCATTTTTTCAATATGTGGCTTAGGTTCCCTAACTAATCAGAAAGTTTCTGCTCATCAAATGACAAGTAAAGAAGCTGTTTTCCCAGTTTGTGATAAGAAGCTTAACAGATTTAACTGCTGCACAGAGCACGGTCAGAGACGACCCCAGCTCAGCAGCTTTATTCAACATTAGATACACCATCCCCAAAGCAGTGACTGACCTTGTGTTATATTACAGCATCACTCCAACTCCTTGAAGTATTTACTCACACTTCAACCTAGAATTTTCTGAACCCACTCTTTTGCAATCCCTGAGGAGCCAAGGACTGGGTTCAGCAGATAGCAAGCAAACCTAAAGCTATCTTCAGCTACACTCCCAGTGGCCACATTCCAGCTGGATTAAACCTCTCCTTCTCCCCTGGGTCAGCAACTTCCACACTACTGGTCTGCTCAAAATACTCACTTCTAAAATACAAAAAATAAACACTTAACGTGTGCTACAAATTTTTTTAAAAAATTAAATATTCTGAAAAATTATTACAAAAAAATAAAAAAAAATTAATGCAGCTTAAAAAGACACCTCTGAGACTGATTACCAGTTCAGATTCTTGCTTCCTGTTATCTAACTCCCCAGAAGTGGGACCTCTGATTTCCCTATTGTGGTTCATCAACAGACCAGAGAGTTGCTCTAGCTGCCTTCTAGAAAGAGAAGGAACAGGAATTTGATTCCTCACAGCCAGTGAAAATTCTTGGGTGAAAAATCACAGACCTTCAGCTTTGTTTTGTTTTTTTAATTTGCATACATACACACCTACAGGCACATAAAACATTTAAATTGATTTTATTGTGAAGGAAGCCATGGTTTTTCATGGTCCTGAAGGCAGAAACAGCCACATCCATTCAGTTAGAAGCATCTCCCTTTTCCACATCATGCCTTTTGTTCGTATGAAATGCCTATTTTTTAGCACTGGCACCTTAGTGGATTCCTTGCCTCTCTTGACACTGCTCCCCCTTTCCACATTCTCTCACTTCCTAGACCATGGCCAAAATCCCATGTTAGCTGCACATATATCACAGAACCACAGGGGTTGGAAGGGACCTCAGGAGATCATCTAGTCCAGCCCCCCACGCTAAGGCAGGTTCCCTACAGCAGGTTGCACAGGAAAGTGTCCAGGCAGGTTTTGAACATCTCCAGAGGTGGAGACTCGACAACCTCTCTGGGCAGCCTGTTCCAGTGTTCCGGCACCCTCACAGTAAAGAAGTTTTTCCTGAGGTTTGTCTGGAACTTTCAGTGTTCCAGTTTGTGCCCATTGCCCCTTGTCCTGTCACTGGGCACCACTGAAAAGAGCCCAGCCCCATCCATTTGGCACCTGCACTTCAAGTATTTATAGACATTGATAAGGTCCCTTCTCAATCTTCTCTTCTCCAGGCTGAAGAGTCCCAGCTCTCTCAGCCTCTCCTCATACAGCAGATGCTCCAGGCCCCTCATCACCTCTGTGCCCCTCCGCTGGACTCTCTCCAGAAGATCCCTGCCTTTCTTGAACTGGGGAGCCCAGAACTGGATGCAGTATTCCAGATGTGGCCTCACCAGGGCAGAGTAGAGAGGGAGGAGAACCTCCCTCGACCTGCTGGCCATGCTCTTTTTAATGCACCCCAGGATACTGTTGGCCTTCCTGGCCCCAGGGGCACACTGCTGGCTCATGGACAGCCTGATGTCCATGAGGACACCCAGGTCCTTTTCCACAGAGCTCCTTTCCAGCAGGTCAGCCCCCAACCTGTACTGGTGCATGCGGTTATTCCTCCCCATATGTGGTTATATATCCACCTTTTAATCTTTCAAGTGGCACGTGACCCCTTCTTCCTTCTCACTGGAAGTCATATTAGACCAGCAACGCTGCTTTAGCTCTCTGGCATGCTGTGAAACAAGGGCACCCCTCTCCTCATCTCACTGTCCTTGCTGCACTTCACACCTCCGACCACATAGCAAAAGAAGCCAGATTCAACTCTAGAAAGCACTACTTTTTTCTTTTTTTTTTAAAGAAAAGAGAGAAACATGTTTTCATGCTATGCACTGCAGCTTACCTTTCCCGAGGAACAGCAAACCAGTACTCTGGTTGCTTTATCTTTTTACTGTACTGCTGAGACATGGTGGTGCTCTGAGACGCAAAGGACTTTCTCATGGGCTTGCCTACTTTAATACACAGAAACATTGGAGGAGTCTTGCTCTTCTCCTCTTTTGAAGGAAGCATATCTGAATGAGAGACAAAAGAAATGGGCTGCTTACAGGAAAGTACAAGTACTACAGCTGATAAAACACTATCACAAAGATTAACAATCTTGTGTGAAGGAATAATTAGAGGCACTACACAGAATTAAACCTGACGTCATTCAAGAGCAAAACTGGGTTAATAAATCCTTGTTCATCCTAAATTGTGTCCATTTATTCACATTTCGTCACAGTCTGTGTCGCTCTCAGCTGTACAGTTATGTACAGAACAGTGCTGTAAAACAAATCAGTGAGTTGATGAGGCTGGGTGCAAACTGCAACATGAAGCAGCCAAGTAACGGGGACAGTGTTTGACTGGGCCCAGTAAACCCAGCCAGTCGAAGTTAGGTAACTGCACACACACAGACACACACACAAAACCTGATCAGTTCTTCAACTCTGATGGTCAGACAGACATCCAAACACCTTTTGTCTGCACAAGGCAGGGTCAACCATAAGAGCAGTTTAAGTTTATTAAATTGCTAGTGAGACAAAAAAAATTGCTTATTAAACTACAGCCTGAATCACACTGAAGTTGTCTCATTCCTTTCAGAAGCACACATGCAGCCTTTTGGTTTTTTTCCTCTCCCAAAAAGAATGATCACCAAATACAACTAGGGAGATATAAACCCTCCCAAATGCAAGGAAAAAATAATTTTTACAACAACTGGTTTTAAAATAAAGACTTCCACTCTAATCATCCTCCACGACCTGATATGAATCAAGTGTATGTCCACTGGTTCATTAAACTACCGAGAAAAGAGCACCAGTGCTCCAGGACGGACTAGTGCTTAGAGGCACTGGGCTACAGTAGAAATAGTGATATGTGAACACAAGATCTAAATTGGCATTTAATTCTGTAACATGCTTTCCAGTACAGCCTGAATTTTATTTATAATAACCAAGTGACCAATCAGGACAAAACGATCTCTCAGTAAGACGACATATATTCCTCTTTATCACTTCTTTAAGAGTTTCCATAGCATGGAAGACACCAGACAGGTGCAAATAGTGTCCAGAACACTCTGGTACCCCCCCTCTACAGCAACGCACTACTACATTGGATTCTATCAGAAATACACTGACAGGCTTCACTGAAGCAACAGAAGTTACCAATACAGCGTGACAATGCTTAGGCCATAAATTGTCCTGCCACTGGATGACATTTCAAGGTCCTTCTGAAAGCCAGTGAACAGAGGTGAAGATTACATAAGCAGTGATCACTGAATATGGAAAGAGCATACAAGCTACTTATCAAACTAGAAGCTTAGGGAATTTGAAGGTATTTGTTTCTTCTAAATAGCAGATAATATAAAAATGCAATATACAGGAGGAAAAAAAGAAAATTATTGTAGAAAGAGGAAATTTAGAGCAGAAGGTTATCAATTCAAAGGTTACCGTCATAATGCCATCCAAGTCTCAGAGGAAACAAGGATAACCAGAGACCTACCTTCAATTGGCACTTGAATTTTCTGCAGCAGCCACAGTCTGATTTCTGATTGATTGTCTAACTGTGTTTCTTGACAGGTCTTGTCTATAGCTGGTACTAATGAAGAGTCCACAGACTCTTTCAGATCCTTTTCCTTTGCTGCTGCTGCGCTGATTTCTAATGAAGGTGCTTTCCTTTCAACACAGCAGGAATCAAGTTCCATACTTTTAACTGTATGGACTTCATTAGCTTGGGACTTTGAACAGCTAAGTGTAAGGTCTATGCCAATTGCTTTATTGTTTTCACCTTTCTGGATTTCAGCCTTGTGTAAGTCTTCAGATGACTGAGACCCATGCCCATCTTTATTGAGGTAAAATTCAATAAGTTTATCTTTCTCTAGCTCTTTCTTAGTGTCCAATGCAGTCTCCACCTTACCTGTCGGGGAACTGACACATTTGTTTACTTCTGGAATAACATCTTGCTTTTCACACAGCTCTAAGTCTAAGTCAGCTTTAGGTTCAACACTGTCCTTTTTTTCCAAGGAATCAACTGTCAAGTGCTCCTGGACTTCTGTAGTGGGTTTGGTTACCTGCTGCTTAGTTCTCCCCAACTCCCTGGGGTCAGCCAGCAAGCCTTCCATTACTGAGATTTTCCTGTCCAACCTTCTATCCATACGAGATGACGTCTTTTCCAGCTCACTGAAGTCATTGTCTCCTTCTCCCAAAAGGGATTTTTCTTTGGTTTTGATGTCTGAAGCATTTTTTTCCCCAGAAGGGTCCTTGGCACATGGATCCATAGCAAACTTTTCCAAATGTTCAGTGCCAGTGATGTTGTTGGGAAACTCCAGTGACTTTGACTTGATTGAGCCTGTACTCTCAGATGACTGAAGAACTTCAAAATCAGCAGACTTTTCTTTATCTGAAGGCTTTATCTCTTTGGCACCGAGAGCAAGGGATGGATCCCCATTCTGCTGCCTCTTTTCCTTGTTAAGGGACTTGAATTTGCTGAAAGGATTGATATCTTTCTCAGATGATAGGTCTTCCCATTCTCCTGGCCTGTACAGAGGACAAAGATCCTTTGGTATGTCACTGTCAGGGAAAATGATGGATGTACATAGGATGTTAAAAGCAAAATGGAAACAGAAAAAACGGAAAATAAAAAATAAATAATATACCAACTTAAGCTCTGAAACTCAATGAAAAATTACTTTCTCCAAAATAAACATACATTGGTGGAAATAAGTGACTTTAAAGAAAATGGAGAAAAATGTGGAAAGGATAATACCAAAATAAAATGAGTAAACCACTTGGCAGAATATGCCACATGGGTGAAGAAGCGGTACACATGTATTAACAATGTGCAAGTCATCAGGAGTTCAGTAACCAGAAACCCACAGGATATGTATTTAGCTGCTGGAATTTAATTCATACCATATTAATATTGTAATTTCCCACACCTAACAATGAGTCAACCTCTACAACCATCCATGCCTCCCTAGTCAGCACAAATGTATTTTTGAGAAGAAAGCAAGGAGACAGGCCGTGCCCTGTTTGAACACGTTTACAGCAAAACAGTAACAGGCAACAGAGTTGGGGTTTTCCTTTTATTTTTCTCCATTACTCTGATGTACTGTTTGAATGCAGACTTCCCCAAAGATCTCTTTTAAAGCAGGACAATCATAAAACATTTTGAAATGGAAGATTCTTAAAAACTTAAGAGCATACAACTTGAGCTCTTTATTACTGCTAAAAAGTCTGAAGTGAAGGAGAACACAAGATTCTCAATACTTAAAACCTACTAAAATGTTACCAGACACTTTAGTAATGAGCATAACAAATATCTGGAAAGATTTTCTTGAAATGAGAAAATGGAGGGAAGTAGATGAATTTCACCAATGAGTTGCCTAAGGACAAAACCTTGCTTAGAACAAATACATAAGCAGTGCCTAGAGTGTGCATGAATGAAAGTAGCCCAGCCCAGAAAGTCTATTATGTATTATACGTTCAAACTATCAAATGCATTTCTGGTTCGGACATGGAAGTATTCCACAGACGAGTATTTCTGTAAGTACTGAAGGTGGCAGTTAAGGTACTGTTATCTTCAAAAGTTTTAAATATTCATCTCGGAACACAGAATCATAGAATTGTTTGGTTGGAAAAGACCTTTGAGATCACTGAGTCCAATTGTAGCTGTCCACTAATAAACTGTATCTCCCAGCACCCCATCTAACCGTCTTTTTAAATACCTCCAGGGATGGTGACCCAACCACTTCCCTAGGTAGTTCGTTCCAGTGCCTCATAACCCTTTCAGTGAAGAAATTTTTCCTAATATCCAATCTGAATCTCCCTTGGTGCAACTTGAGGCCATGGCCTCTTGTCACATCACTTGTTACTTGGGAGAAAAGACACACACCCACCTCCCTACAACCTCCTTTCAGGTCCTTGTAGACAGTGATAAGGTTTCCCCCCAGCCCCCATGTCTCCAGGCTAAACAACCCCAGTTCCCTCAACTGCTCCTCATAAGGCTTGCTCTCCAGGCCCTTCACCAGCTCCTCTGCCCTTCTCTGGACACGCTCCAGTGCCTTGACAAATGCTCCAAATCTAACCCTCTTCACTACCACTGAAATAACCCCAGAGCCAGGTCAGCGCAAGAGCCCAACCATGGCATGTCACCAGTTCTTTTAATTACTGCTTTTTATTGGTCGTCTTTGCACTTTGGCTCTTATATTGCTGAGCCATTTCTCTTTACTCCTACTGAAGTGTTCTAAAAAGAAAGCAGAAGAACAATACAAGTGAATCATTCCTTTGCTGGCATTTTCCTTCCCTGATCTGCCTTATTCTGCTGCACTAAAACTCTTCCCCTCCATTCCCCCTGTCTTATTCCATGACCCTTACTGAAAAACTGGAAACATAAGTTCAGGGAAGAACACTCCTTACGATGGCAATGCGTCTTTAATCTTCATGTGAGAGATGTCATTGTAGAGAGCTATTGAGACAACCTCCTCCATGGGGCAGATGAGCCCATATTCTTCACAGCCATTCTCAATTACCAGAGGATCAGACTTATGTGGGTCAAACATGATATTGTTTGGAGTTACTATCATGACTCCTCCAACTACACCCTAAAACAGGAGAAGGAAGAGTTAGCACATCACATGTAATTCACTTATCATTTGGTATTGGATTTTAGGCTACTATCCTAAAAAGAAAACCCTCTCTCCTGCCTCTTTATACCCCATCATGCAATGCCTGCCAACAAAATATTTTGCTTTCAAATTGCATCAAGTCAGACATTGTAAGTAAAGAAAAAGATTGCTTAGTGACAAGTTCCTGGCTGATAAGCAAAAATATCTGAACTACTCAATTTCCAGTGCTGGCTGCTACAAGCTAAAGCTGCAGATTGTTACACAATCTCAGACAAAAGAGGTTAGTGAATTAAAAAAAAAAAAAAAGTTCCACTACTTTATTCTAGATGCAGCCACCTCCATACAATAGATGAATTTCTATGCAACCAGGAGACCTGAAGGCAGTCTTACTCATGGAAATGTCAAGGTTACTATGCTAAGCTACATTACACATCTCTTTGATCTACTCTCCCAGAGGTAAATGCAAAAGGTTTCTATATATAGGGACCTGACATGAAACAGCTTCTCCCTGATCTAGAAGTAGCTTCTATCACTGATCCAAGCATATTTTGCACAGCTGTAAAAGACATTTAATTCTTCAAAACGTGCTCTAGCCATGGATTCAATAAAAAGGAGATTTCCAAATGCCTTGCTCTGTACCCTCTCTTCCAGACAAGCTACAAAATTCAACAGACCAACTCAGAAGCTGAGTGTAAATCATGACAACTGACAAAGATGAGCCACAGATCTACACCGCAGATACTATTAATTATCCAAGGTCATCTGCAAGGCAAGCCGAGGAAGGCTAACAAATAGGCAGGTAAAGGACCACAACCTTGGTTTGTTGTTTTTTGTTTGGTTGTTTGTGGGGTTTTTTGTTGTTTTGGTGTTTTTTGGGGTTTGTTTTGGTTTGGTTTTTTTTAAATCAGGGAGATGTGAAGTTGATGGCTTGGCACTGGCAAGTGAGCACATGTGTGCCTGCTCCTTTGTAAAGCAAAGTCCTTATGTATTTCCTGTCTTCTCCTACATGACTCATGTACACGTGCCTGGTTTGTGTTCGGATGAAAGACTCAGAATCAAGTGCAAAGGCTTCTCCCACAGGTATGTAACTCAATTTAGCCAGAAGAGCAATACATCACTAGGCTGTACTTCCCACCTAGCCACTGCAGAAACCACGGCAACCAGGGATTTTAGCTACACTGGCAAAGAAGCCATCCCACTTTCGATTGTTCTGACTGCAAATTACTTTTTCAGTCCTGCAGCCATAAAATTGGCAATCTGTATCCTCTGCACCTAGCAGCATCACATAACAAAGCAACAGTATTGCCCTAATTTACATGCCAGATGTCAAGTAGCCCCCAATTACTTTCTACAAAATAGCAGACTGAAAAACTGCAGGCTGGTTAAATACAGTCTACATCTGCTCGATGAGAAAAGAAGCCAAAAACTGTAGGTGTAAACACATCCATCTTACAAAAGTTAGGACTAAGGGAAAAATATATTTAAACTACAATGGTTAGCTTCTCTACTGTTATAAATTCCAGAGAACTTGAAAACTCAAACATGCAGACAGCTAACTGAAACCAGAGTCAACAAGAGTAGATATATCAAAGTAGACAGTTCAGGATGACAGTATCTTGCAACCTTGAGAAGAAAAGAGGGTTAAAATACTGCCCAAGCCGTGTGCCTTTGCTTCTAAAACACCTGCTGTAAAATTCAGGGTTGCAGTCCCAGTCTGAACACGCATGTTACAAGAACACTTGCAAGAAAAAAAAAAAAAAGAAAAAAAAAGGGTTGTATCATGCAATATTTATCTTTGTATTAGTGTTTGTACGACACTAGCAAGTGCAGAGGCAACATGGACATATTTGGAAACACTGCTCTGGAAACAGTTAAAATTTAGCTCAAAGTCATAAATGAAACAGATAGGAATGTGCTCATTTTATAAAGCTGTTGCACAATTTGATGGAACTGGACAACTAATCCTGACACGTCATAACTCTGAAGTGCAGTTTTCTCTGTGTATCCAGCAAAACACTCCTAAACAGATAATTCTGGTAAGGCAGGGTAAGGGAATGAAGATGTGTAGAAGATCTATTCTTTCATAAAGCAACTATCATAACAGATCAAACAATTTAAAGAACAAAATGATACAGAATATTACCACAGTACCAATAAACACAGCAGTGATAGCTAAAGCCACCACAACATTTATGTCCTTTACGAACATGGAGCACATTTGCCTCCCCCCGTATTCATCTTTCACTTATCCAAACAGATTTTGCTTTTAAAAGATCTCAAACAACGCCCAAGAGCCAGGTTCCACCTACCTTACCATCTGTGAAGTAACGACAATTCATTTTTAAAAATTTGACAACCACAGGCTCATCCTCTTCTGAAGTAGAGGACAGGACTCTCTCAACTGGTTTGAAGGCCTTTCTCGCCAAATCAGCATCCTTAAAAAAAAAAAAGAAAAAGAAAAGATCAGTGTAGAGCAACAGGACTAGAACAATGTAATTTTCGATTTTGGGTAACTAAAAGGCCAAATTATTTCCCTTTTGCTTAAGAAGAAAAGTGGTGGTCAGGTATGTATGCATGCACAATTCCCACAGTATTCTGTATGGAAGAAAAATCTCATGACATTACAAGAAAATCTCCATACAAATAACATGCAAGAAATTAAAAAATGACAAGGAAAGACAGCTCACTGAATTAAGAGAGAGCCAGTCCTGCCACCTCACCTACACCAAAGACCTCTGCACACACTGCACTGGTGTGACTCCCCATGCAGATGGCACAGAGGTGTAGAGACTAAGGTGAAACACAGTTATGGACTGCAGGCTTCTCTCCACTTTCCTTTTCAATAGTTATGGATTTGAAATGTCTAACCACTTTAACATCAGCAGGTGGACCATTAAACTCCCCAAAACTGCTATCTAAAATCATCATGGCAAATCATCCTTCTAAGGAAAATGAAGGATCAGCTATGCCAAGGCCTTTCACAAAGATTAAATTCAGCAGTTATAGACAAGTCTCTATATGGGTACCACCTAATATGCTTAACTAGAAATAAACTGACTGCACAGACAAAACTAACAGCCTCCATGCTCAAGGATCCAAATGCAAGATCAAGGCTCTCAACTGTAGAGCAGCATAGAAATCTCAGGATGAAACATTAAATAATTCTTCATGTTTAACTTTCTGTTCTTTAAAAACTATACATGACCACTTTCAACTGCCTTGATAGACTCTGGGCCAAACTGAACTTGCACTGGGTTTCTACATTCTGAATTCCCTTAATTTGGAATATTTTAAAGAGATGGTAAATTCTGTTGTACAGCAAATTAGAATTAGCGTTACTCAATACACTACACACGAGGTCTGAACTGTAACCTCAAAAAACTGCTATTGACACAGCCTTGAATCTCAGCTTCAGCATCAGAAATTGTTTTGTGACCAGTTTAAGACCAGTGAATCAATGTTTGACTTACAGGGAGTTTATCATATTCAGCATCTGATGATGAAGGAGAAACGGGAGCACCGGGACTGAAAGATGACAACCTTGCAGCGCTTGTTTCTGGCACAAAGAGAATCTAAATACAAACACACATGTCACAACAGTAAGACAGAAGCTTCAAAAAGTTATTCACTATAAATCCTACGTTCTGCTAGAAAGACAACCCAATACTGATCGCTCGTGATTGCAATGCACTCCTTAACAACTACTTATTCTAGAGTCCTTCTTCACAGGTGGTGATGGCAGGGCACCTGCAGGTCAAACTAATTACAGGATCTAGCTCTACATTTTGTTTTGCAGCACAGGCAAGAAAATAAAACATTTTCCACAGGATGAGACCCTGATTTTTTCCCCTCAAAGTTTCAATCTCAGGTTGTCTTGCAAGTATTGCAACTACAAAATAAGTAACAGTAAAATCAACTGTTAGCAGTCATTCACTTGTAATAGCAAACTCTGATCTAAAGAGAAGGCCGTTGCTGAAGATGGGGGGTTTTTAGTGCTAGAAGTTTATAACACCTCACTATAGCTTGTCTGTTTCAAAATACATACTTGCATCTCCAAATTTAAGAAAAAATGGTTTATATGAATCCATATTTTAGCATCATGTACCACATTTAAAAGAAAAAATAACAACTTACACTAATATAAGTGTATATAAAAATGTAATACTTGGTTTGAATTTTCATATTGCCTCACAGTGACCATCCCAAATTTTTAGTACAGCAATACTAAAATTGCAGTACAGCTTTGGACCTCCACCCCAAATAAAAACTGAGTCAACTGTTGTAAGTGTCAGAGCAAAGAAAGATACTTCTGAAGTTAAAAAAAATGTTCACAGTCAGTTTTAAACTAAAAATGTTCAGCTTATCCCGGCTTTTGCCTGCTGGGTATTCTTAGGCAAGTCACACCATCTCTTTGTGCCTCAGTTTCCCCATCTGCAAATCAGGACACTTCAATCTCTTCATGTCCATGAAGCAGAAGTAGAGATCTGCTATTCGTGAACCAGATGTTACCCTTCATATTTGCATTTCCGTTACTTGACTCTCCCAAAACCAGCTTATCTCCGATCTCCATTTATTTCTCATCTTACAGTAGACTGACTCATCCCCATCATAATGGCAAAGAGCCATTTCAATTACTGTAATAACTCTCTAATTCTTTACTGTATTATATTTATCTAGGCTCTCCAAGAATTTGACTCTCTTGCAACAGCTACATTACTCTCTTGAGCTTCAGAGCCATCTTTAAGCTTTAGTGACAGCAAATAAATAACAGAAGTCAGATATGGCAATTACAAATCTCCCCACCCCTCAATCCAGGCAATGATCTACTGAGTTCCCCTTTGAAGGATTTAAATTACTGTTCATTATCCTTGTAACCAAGTACCTAAAAGATATGTGAAAGTAGTAAAAAGCTTTTAAATACATAGCAAATAATCAGGTTTCATGTATTGAAAAAACATAGAATATTTACCTGGCCTGGCACAATCGTATGCGTGAAAAGCTTATTGAGCTCCACAAGCTTGTTTGGGGTGATGTTAAACTTTAATGCTATGCTGTTTATGGTGTCCTGATTTCCTGCCTGAAGAAAGAGTTGAATCTTAAGATACCATAGTGAATACATTCAGCACACCAGTTGAACTAAAGTAATCTAACAGACTGTTTGCAGGGAACAGATTTTATGATCTCAACACACTCTGTTTAATAGCTGATGTGATAAGCCAGTGTCAATAAAAATAAAAAAATATTATCTTATACTATACAGTAGATGAAATAGAGAGGTTACAGAGGTTCCTCTCCTTTTCTCATAAAACTTTAAAGCAACACCACCTGTATTTAGAACTGGTCTGGCAAATGGGGAATAGACACGCTGGAGAGTTCATTTACACCTTCAGCAGTCACAGCTCATCAGGCATTTGTGCTGTTTCTAGATGGGACACTCATCTTCCACGGTTGCTCTGTGTGATGGAGGGTGGGGTTCAGGGACCTGGCTGGCTCACACAGAGACTTTCTAGACAGAGTAAGCCCTCCAAGCCGCTGCAGCAGCACAATGACACCCTGCTCCAGCTTAAAGAGGTCTTGCCTCATTTCAGGACCAAGCACAAGCCAACCACTCGATGACCCAAGCAACAGTCTGGAATGGCAGTATTTTTCAGAGTAATAAAACTGATTACTAAAGAGCCATGGTGCTGACATAAAAATAGGATTGACAGCTGTGAGAAGGGGCAGAGGACCTGGGTTGAACAGGGGTCAGGATATGAGCTTAGCTCTTCCCACACAATGATATTTGGAGCAACCTCTATTGAGATAGGTACAGACTGCAGTCAGTATTCACTTAGTGATTTCAGTTTTATGCCACAGGCTCCCCTCTCCACCTCAACAACTCCACTTTCAAAAAGCAGACATGAACAAAGTACACACCAATACTTACAGTATATTCTATGGTACCATGGGGTTTCTGAGAAACCATTTTTTTCTCTTTCTTTTCATTGTTTTTGTTTTGATTGTCATCTAAAGAGAAAAAAAAAAGATTCAAGTAATTGATTTTCAAGATGTTTGCCCATCAACAAGTTTTGAAAGAGATTTACAGGATGTGCAAATTGCAGCTGCGAGCAGGAACAAGAGGGCACATCAAAAATATCTCTTAGGCCTTAAAACTGCATGGCAAGGCAAGCAAAACTTCATCAAGTACAGTAGGTTTAGTAATACTTCAGGAACTCTGAAAGAGCAATGTATGCATCACACCGTATCAATAGAGAACTGCTTGCATGTTCTTCTCTGTGATTCCTGCACAGGTCAGCTGTTGGATGAGCTGCTGCTGTCAAGGCTGAGGCAGAAACCAGCGGATGAACGGACGCACTGACCACAGTAAATATGGGTTAAATGCCACTTCACCATCAGGACATCGTATTTAAATACAACTTTAAGTTCTGGAGGTAAAAGAATGCCGAGAGGCCTGCCAAACGTGCGTGCACCAGCATACCGCCACGCACCAGAAAGCCCAAAGCCTGTTCAGCTGACATTTTCCGTGAGCTACATCAGGCAAAACTCTCTGCACCTGCGGAAAGACCTGCGAGACCCCAGAGCTCACCTGAGCTCAGGGGAGCCTGAGCAGGTGCCCATTGCCGGCTGCCGCCGCGGCAGCGGGCAGCCAGGGCCCAGGGCCGGGGAAGGGGCCCGCTGCCGCCGGCTCCAGCTCCCAGAGCGCGGCGCCGGCCCCGGGCTGAGCACCCCCCGCACCTCAGCCCAGACCCGCCTACCTGGGGGCGGCGAGGGCGGCAGGCAGCCCCAGCTCCAGGAGCGGGGCCGGGGCGCGGACAGGCCGTGCATGACTGCCCCGCTCGCCCGGCCTGCTTCACCTCGGCCCCTCCGGATGGTCCCGCTGGCTCCGGCGGGCTGCTGCCGCCCGCCTGGGGCGGGGAGAGGCGAGCAGACGAGGCCGGGCTGGGCCCCGCACGGCCACCGGCCCGGAGCGGGGAGAGGCTGCCCTCCCTCCCGGGCGGCCCCCGCCGGCAGCCCCGGCGGGAGGTGAGGGAGGAGAGGCCGGGGAAGGGCTGCGGAGGGCGCCTGTCCCGCATTCCGGCCTCCGCCACCGCTGCTGTTTCCAGAGAGCGGGAGGCAGGCCGGAAAAGCAGGGCGAAGGCTCGCCTGCCCCACTGCAGAGGGCACAAGGAGAAAGGGGGGGCTCGGGACCGCGCTGCACCCGACCCTCCTGTCAGCCCATTTCCACAGCGAGGTCATTGCTGACTGCCCCCCATCCTCCGGAGGCCACAGGGACAGAGACCATCTCCTTCTGGCAGCAGAGACCCCAAGAGCCCAGCCTGGCGCAGGCAGCTGCGCGTCCATCCAGGTGTCACTGCAGGGGTACCCTGGCACGGCCTGCCAGGGACAGCGTCAGCAGCAGCACCATGGTGGTTGTCACCATACAACATGGAGCAAAGATGGTTTTCCCACAAGGAAACAAGAGGCAGAAAGCATGCAGGGAATAAACACACACCACCTAACTACATGTGGACTGTACACATGGCGTGAAGGACAGAGGTAGAAGATCGGTACAACGCTGGCTTTTTCCTGACGGCATGTTAAAACAAAGCATCGCACAATGATCTCAGACGTGTCATCTCTGAGACTGGAGACCCACAGTAAAACTTTTAAAATTAGCTTTCTTGCTGCCTTTTTCTGACCATTTGTATTTTCACCACACCATCTTCCTCTGATCAAAGTCAAAGCAGTCTGTCGTGAAGGGTGGAAAAACAGGTAATGACAATTAGCAGAGCACAGCATTAAACGGTCAGAAACACAATGCCAATATGACAGACAAAGAACTGACAAATACTGGATGTTTCCTTAATCCACTTTATACATACAACTGCCAATATGGACATAATCCTGACTGGAGAAACTCCCCCAGCTAGCAGTGATCAAGTTCACACTATTTGGCATTACTCAGGCAGTATCACTTCAATTACTCCAGGATAACCGGAACAATGTATCACACCCATGCAGGCAAACTACCTAAGCTGCCTGTGACCTATCACTGGAGAGAGACAAGAAAGGTTTATAGGTAGAGTTCATCTTCTAGTAAATCATTTGGTCTAGCTAGAAAAAACAGACAAGTTTTCATATCTATTAAATCTGGCTTAGGTCTGGAACAGCACACAACGCAGGAAACAGTTACGAACAATTATTTCATTTCACGTGTGGATGAGAGGAATAACAATATTCAATAAAAGCAGTTTCTCTGCAGAGCTTACGATAGTTGGTATTAGCTAAACATTTTTGTTCCAAAGCTTTGTCTTTGGAAAGCGAGATGGTGACTGAGAGCTGACCACAAGATACTCTAGCAATACAGATAATTTTCTCCTTCACAGCTTCCTACCTGGCAGGGGATGTTGATCTCTCTCACACCTCTCTCTCTCCCCTTGTAAAAGACATTATTTTTCAGGTCCTCCTAATTGCATCAGCTCCAGAAGTTTGGAGATAAAAAAAAAAATAGTATCCAGTAAGAAGTTATAACCTGAAATACTGTGTTGCAAGGAGGCATATAATATGCTCTAGTTCTCAGCTGACAGGACTGTGGGTCTGTTTGATTAGTAGTCTCCAACACAACCATTGTGCAATAGAGAAGAGCTAGATACTCACACATAGTTGAAAACCCGAAACTGTACAGATAAGTAAAAGTTCAAACAACAAGCTGAGTTTAGACTAATCATAATACAGTCCTCCTTTTACCAATAAAGGTTAATAAATCCTAAATAAGTTAAACAATTAGACTGCTTTTCTTTCACATCTACATGCAAGAATATATGTTGTATAGTCTGTTTAGCTGCAGGCCAAAAGAAGTAGTCACAGTCTGTGAACCTACCTGTCTTCTGAAACCAAAATATGACAATTTTGTTTGCATACTTTAAAAAAAAAAAATTAAAAAAAAATCCCACCAGTTCTGGACACCATCCTTACACTGAGCGTAACTACTCGTCAGGCTTTGGCAATTACAAACTGCAACACATAATTTTCAATAGTGGAAAGTCTCAACTAATCTATATTTTTAATTGTGCATATAAAGCTTTAGAATTTAGAATTGTAAATTAAAAAATTCAGACCTTCAGGGGAAAAAGAAATGCAATGAATCCATTAAATCTGGCAGGTACTCCTGACCCCAATTACTGTACACGTAGCAAGGACAAGATCACAAATTATGCTTGGCATCAATGGTTACAGTGGAGGAGGTGGAAAGCCTGGCAAGGCAAGCAAAACATCACAATATACTATTTCTCCAGTTGCCTTATCTTCTCTCATTTTTCCTTCAGGAACCAAAATGTTGTCTGATGTGATGGGAAGGCAGCTAGCCCTGGTAGTAGTCCCAAAGGCACCCAGAGCACACAAAGGTGAGATGGAGTCTTCAGTAACCACAGTTCTTTCAGACAGAACGAGGCAGAAGAGCTGCACCTCTCCACAGGCTTTAAAATAAAAGCCACCAGCAACTTTTTGAAATTGAACATTTGCTTAGTGGTGAAGTGACTCATGGTTCTGCCTCCCAAGTTTTCCTGCACTGCACGTACGCTGAAGATGGGATTGTACAAGCATGAGAACTGACTAGGTGTACATGCAGATCTGATCACACTGCATTTTTAGGAAAAGGGCAGAGTGGGTACCTGAGAGCCCCTCTGAGATTTTAAGAAACATGTAAAATAAGAATTATGTAAAAATAGTAAAATTAATGAGCAATAAGAATGCCAAGTGAGAACAGGCAAGAAAATATAGACCTATTGAAAATGAAGAGGTCTAGAATGGAAATTTTTCTGCCCTTATTGATACATTTACACCTAACTCGGTTTCCAAGCAGACTGTTCATATTTCTTTTGCAATGCACTGGGAAACCTTACAAAAATAGTTACCTAGGAATAATTTGGAAAGCAACTATTGAAGTACTCTTACAAAGAGGTCAATCACAGTTTATCATCCAAAAGACCTTGACACAGGAGAGGTGAATTACACCTCTGCAACTATGTAAATAGCTGTATACCTAGACCAAATAGGTCAAGAAGCGTCAATAGAATCCCAGGCTGCTCACACTGACCTACGACGTACCACTGCAAGACGATGCCATCAATGCTACGGACTAACCTGCTGCTGACTGAGATCAGTGTGAGGTTTTGCAGTGCTTGCAGTGACAGCTGAACCTGCCCAGCAGTTCCTGAGCCGTCAGGCTGATGTCTGGTAACGCCAGCAGGAATGCTGAAGTAAACAAGGGGCCAAAGGACTGACCACTTTCCACACCAGGTAAACAAACTCAGTAGCCCGAGAGAATAGAGGCAGTGGTACGCTTGGACCAAAAGTCCATTTTACTCATTAATCTCTGTCTTACCAAACACTTTGGTGGCACATAAATACAGAAATCTTTCCCCAACTAGCCCCTCTGGCTTCTAGAAATCATGGATTTCCCAAGGTAGAGGAGCAGCATCCACTAAGCTGCTCAGTCCTTTCAAAACCTCTACACAGGTCCTATGCCAATGAACCCCACGGTACTGTGATGTGCTACATAAAATAGCACTTCCTTTCTTGTATAATTTCACTGAGCACCCTAATAAATGTTGGTTTAAGGGTGAACAAATAAATATTCCTTATTCACCTTCTCCATACCATTCACAATGTCACAGATTTCCAACATCTTCTCTTAGTTATTTCACTTTTTCAGGTTGACTAATACTAGCACATTTTAGACTCTTTCCTGTTTCTCCGATCTCACAGGCTGTCCTTCTGTTTAGTTTTTCTTCTACTATACTCTTTTGAGATGGAGGAAGGAAAACCAAATGCAGATTTTAAGATGCAAAAAAACCCCATTCATTTGTGCAATGACATAATGCAGGTTTACTTAAAACTGTAAGATACAAGTCTTATTTTTCCACATTGCTGCACATGTCACTGCTGTTTTAGGACATTCCAGTCTTACATCTCTATGACAGTTCTGTTAGAAGAAATGAAACTATTTTACTACAGTCTAGCCAAACACCAGGACTACAGAGTGAAAACCTGAAGGTGGCTTACAAGAATCTGAAAAGCAATAAATTCAGGGGATAACAGTGATCACTTGGAGTAACCTAATCAGAGTACCGATAAGAAATTAAGCAAACAAGGCTTCCTGGGGTAGTTCCTTTATCAGTGAATGAGGTCTGATACCAACTATCTTAACAGAGATGGAGTACAGTAAGTATCTTAAGTAATTCTAGAGAGACACAGAGACCTCAGAAATATGAAAGTCCTGCTTGGACTGGTAGAGGAGGAAGGAGAAAGACAAAGCAGATTATCTGAACAATTTTTCATTTCTTCTTTCTAGACTAACATTTAAATAACTTTCAGCAATGCTGCTGCTACATGCGGAGTTGCGTATACAATGATTTAATCATGTCTCCACAAGCGTCCTCCTGGCTCTTCTCATGGCTCTCAGAGTGAACTGAACAGCGTTCACATTAAAATTATTACTTTTAAATGTTTTGGATTTTTTTCAGCTCCTGTCAAGCATGAGTGAACCCCACCACCATAGGGGTTGGATCCCTGTTTTGGGACATCCTCCACACACTCTGACATTTCAGCACTTCCCAGAGGCTGCAGCAGCCTTCTAGGAGGAGACATTATCCCAGCCCCATTCCCTCCTTTAGCCAGCAGCAGCAGCTGGGGTGCACACCCATAAAAAGGTTTTTAGGCATCTGATCAGACCTATCTCCCTGAGGAAAAAGTAGCAAGTTAGACAGAAACATTCCCTGCTCAGATTTGGGTAGCACACTGCTACCATGTTAAAAGAGAAGAAAAACAAACAAATAAAAAACCTCAAACAAAACCACAACCAAACAACAAAATCAAACACACTCTCCCCACCCCATAATATTCCAGCATCTTAGGCATCAGTTTTTCTGTTCTGCTTTTCTGCTTCCCACTTTTCACACACCCTCCTGTGAAGTCCTCACTTCTACTTCTGTGTATTTTTCCTCTACTGAATCATACTGTTATTTGGCTTCTACCTTCTCTACTGCTGAAGTCACTTGAAACAAAAAGGCAGCTGTCACCCATCACAACACTTTTGCTCCTTCATTCTTGAAACTTTTGTCAGAGAAGAAAAGCAATTCCCTGATCAATACAAGCCCAGGCATATGACTGAAATACCTACATCTTGAACTATTCCAAATAAAAATTGATGGTGATTCTCCATGAGCTATTTTCCAAGCAAATCTTTCAAAGGAATAAAGAGATCACCAGAAAATACAGGGCCGCAACAAAAAGGACAAGCAGCTCAAACAATTGATATAAAAAAGGTAGTAATTCCTCTGCTATAAATTGAGAAGGTATTTTAAAGCACATTTAAATAAGAATTTGGTTATTGATATTAATGCAATATTCATATACCACAGCTTCTACATGAAAAACTGCAAATATTTTCAAGGAACTTAAATTCTCTCTTTATTTACTCCTTCCTCCTCAAAATGTGGTTTTAGCTCCTTTGCAGAGGAGCTTTAAGTTTGCTACTACCTGAATGTGCTGCACTAAAACGTGAAGTGACCATTTCCCACCACAGTCAAAGCAGCAGAACCATCCTTCCCCTGCAGCCCTGCGCCGGGCTGGAGACAGACAGCACCCGTGCTTGGGCAGTGGGGGATTTTTGGGGCAATGGGACACGCAGAGGTGCCTGCACACCCAGAAAGCCCTCCAGCTGAGCGAGGGCAAAGGGCTTCCCTGCAGCAGGGTTTCTCCCACCAGGAGCCTTGCAAGGAGATGTTGTCCAGGGCAGCATCATTGCCATTTTTTTGAGGGCACTTGAACAAAGTGGACACAGAGCAGGAGACACAAGCCCTGCAGGGACAGCACAGGGGGAATGAGTGTTCAGCAAGAGTGCCAAGCTCCAGGCAGCCAAGCAGCTCTCGTGCAGAATAGCAAGCCATGCGCTGCTGCATTCGAAGTTTCCTTTGTGATGATCTGCTTGAAAAGTGAGAGGAGGAAAGATCTAGTTTAAAAGGTCGTTGAGGTTTAGGAAAAGGGGGAAAAAAAAAAATATAAAAAAACCCAACTACTCAATTTCAGAGGGAGGTAGTTCATGTACTCGAACTGTCAAGAGGAAAATCTGACACATTATTGTGAAGAAATAGTGAGATGTGGCAGAGAGCCCAGTGCTTTAGCTCTAAATCTCATCTGGAAAACAATATAGCAGCAGTTTAAATGTACTGAAACCAGGGTACTGCTGAAGCAGTGTGTTATTGGGCACCCAGAAAGAAGCACTGAAGAGGGGTGACTTCTCAGAAGACTCTATATTGAACACTACGGTCAGAAGGGAAGCTTAGAGGAGAGGATGCACAGTGCTGTGAGCAGGTAGGACATACAGAGGATGTCCAGTAAAGGCAGAGACGGAGGGTTCCTGGCATTCATTCTTGGTGCTGTCTGAAGTCACAGGAAGGATTCAGATCAACTGATAACCTCATACCAGACAGAAAACAGACAAACTTCTGTGGGTAGAGACCAATACTTAAGAAATAGGTCATGGTAAAGTTTGCCAAAGCATAGCAAGCCTGTACAGAAAGCCTTTCTAGATTCATGTACCTTGTTGACTGAGATTGCACAACCATTCCTCTGCTAACAGGGGATGCTGATGGGCAGGACAGCTTCTGCCTCCAGCCCCTGTGAAACTTACCCTGGGAAAAAGGAGATGAGTGACTCCCAGGGAGCACTTTCCCCACATCTTTTGAGGTGCAAAGCAGCCTATCTGCAATGTGAGTATTTGGAGTCATAGAATGGTTTGGGTTGGAAGGGACCTTAAAGCTCATCTAGTTCCAATCCCCCTGCCATGAGCAGGGACACCTTCCACTAGACCAGGTTGCTCAAAGCCTCGTCCAACCTGGCCTTGAACACTTCCAGGGAGGGGGCATCCACAACTTTTTTTGGCAACCTGTTCCAGTGTCTCACCACCCTCACAGTGAAGAATTTCTTCCTAATATCTAATCTCATTACCCCTTGTCCTGTCACTCCCTGCCCTTATAAAAAGTCCCTCCTAGCCTTCCTGTAGGCCCCTTCAGGTACTGGAAGGCTGCTATAACTCTCCCCAGAGCCTTCTCTTCTCCAGGCTGAACAGCCCCAACCCTCTCAGCCTGTCCTCATAGGAGAGGTATTCCAACTCTCTGATGATTTTTGCAGCCCTCCTCTGGGCTTCCTCCAGTAGATCCATGTCCTCCTTGTGTTGGGGACCCCAGAACTGGATGCAGTACTGCAGGTGGGGTCTCACAAGAGCAGAGGGGCAGAATCACCTCCCTTGACCTGCTGGTCACGGGAGTCATGGGGAAGAAGGAAGGAGAGAACACAAAGATGTGGTAGAGGGTCCTTGTAGCCAAAAATAGACAAGACAAGGCTATTGGAAGAGGTAACAGGTTTCTTATAGAACCATGAATACAGAGGGGAAAAATGAGAGAAGTCTTTGGGACCACAAACACACTTTTCGGGTCTGACAAGGACCAGGCTTTGCTGCTAAATACACATTAGGAACAAGTTAAGATATTTATCAGCTGGACAAGAGAATAGCTCCCAACTGCAATGGTCATATCTCTCTTTCTTTAACCTTAAGTAAACTGGTTGCACATGCTTTTCTTTTGCGCATGGTGCAAATGTTTTGCATCCTAAGCCTCTCTGAGACAGACTAGGTGCGTGACCAAACATCACCTTCAGCTGTCTGTGGATCAAAACAAAGATCACATTCCCTTTTGAATTTGAGGCAGAACCAAAACACACACTGAGACTTTGTTTAAACAGCTGTTTAGAGTTCACTGATTTTGTACATCCCTAGGGAATGTAATGTACAATAATTTAACTATCCTGAGCATCTCTCCAAAGGAGAGAGTGGTTCTTGTTTGAAGATGCAGAAGAAAAGCTGTTAAGAGAAAACAATCTCATTTCTGCTAATCACATTTTGGGGAATAGTTCATACAATTTTGCACAGAATCACAGAATGGTTTGGGTTGGAAGGGACCATTAAAGGCCATCTAGTCCAACCCCCCTGCAGTGAGCAGGGACATCATCAACTAGACCAGGTGGCTCAGAGCCCCATCCAACCTGACCTTGAATGTTTCCAGGGATGGAGCACCTACCACCTCTGTGGACTTTTAAACCAAGTCCCCATGATGCAACTGGAATGCATCTGTAAGCAGAGTCCTTGCAGACACAAGTGAATACCTCCTTCCACAAGGGTGAAATACCTATTGAGACTGAGTAAAAAACTAATAGTTGTTAATTGCATTACTAAACTATACATGGTTTTGCTCTTGGAGATGTAACTGATGCTGAGATACCAATCCCTGCCTCATTTTGGGTAAGATTTGCCTAAGTGTCTGGGTGAAGTTTTCCAAGAGCAATTTAGGCCTCTGAAGTAACTGCATTGCTCTTAAAGATTTTACACCAGGGCATTTTGAAGTTTTATTCCTTACTTTATTGGAATTGACAATTCACATTGCCATACTATAATACTAGAAAGTGTTAAAATACCAAATTCAGGTAAAGAGTAGTGTCAAAATCTAAAAGGACTGCTCAAATGCCTGAAGTTCAACACAAGCTGCACATCTATAGACCTCTGACTTGTTCAAGACTGTACACTGGCAGCTGGGCAAAGAACTTAATTACAGAGGTGGTCTCACTTCATATTATAAATCAGGTTAGTGTTTTTAAAATTGTAGGAGAGACATCATTCCCAAATTTATATTTGTTCAATGCAGCTATATAAACAAAAAGCAGAAATGAAAAGTGGTACAGGAATTAAAAAAAACAAAACTAGGTAAATTTCCTTACACAAAAGGATAATACTTTGGAGAAAATGAAAAAAAAAAATGTCAACAACTCTTAAATTAAATTGTATTTAGACCATGTTAAATACCTAAAAGCAACCATACAACATGTTGAGCTCTAAAGTCAATACTGATTACGTAGAGGAAAGCATTTACAGGATACACCAAACTCCCCCATATGCAAATACTTCAAAGAAAATGAAAGAATTACATCAAGATTAATTTGATTTGGGTTTAGGAAGTGCAGTAGGAACAAAACCCACACAGCTACTGAATTGACCTCGGCGAAGGTGCAGTGGCCTAGATCAGTTTGGTAGCTTACTTTTAAAACGTAGCTTACTTAAGGCAGGAGAAAAGTGTTTGTGTAATGCAGTACAATTATACAAAGATATCCAAGGACTGAAGTTTCAAAAGATTTATAATGTTAGACCACAGAGAAATGTACAACTTTTGTGCTCTGGATTCCTTCAGTCTCACATTACTTAGTAGTGACAGTGACCTCCAGTTCCTCTTCACGGCAGACACAGGGCATGGTTTCATAAGCTCCTAAGAGGAGGGGAGCTGTTCTCACCCCTCCTTCTACCTTGGGCTCTAGCTCTCATCTGGTGCCACAGAGATAAATGATAAAAACAATTATCTCAATTTTTGTCTTTGTTGGTCTAGGGAATTGACTCACCTTACCTTGTGATCAGATGAACGCCAGTGCCAGTTCAGAGAGGAGAAAAGTGTAGTTCAGAGCAAGGGGAGGAAGCACAAGACCTCCCTGTTCAGCAGCAGCAGCACTCAGCTGTACTTTGAAACTATTGCTTAAGAAAATATAGTCACCAGACATATGGGCACAGTCTATATCTAGTCTGGGACACTTTAAGGAAGCAACTTTAAGAAGAAAGCCATTTTATACATATGAAACTTGTTTATTACACTTAAAGATTGTGAGGGACAATCAGAAAGATGAAGATGGCATAAAATCATTAGGTTTTAGCAACAAGACAGCTGACAAGACAACAGTAAGGAGGAGTAACAAATGTAAAAGGAAAGAAAGCCCTCATTAGTTTTAAAATGGAGCGTGACCTGTTTAGTCTCTGTAAGGAATTATACAATAATTACTATCTCTAAGGAATTATATTACTGTTACTATAGCAGAGAACAAGATCCAAGATACAAGCAGCTCCTCTTCACCATGAAGCACATTCCTGTGTAAGGTCTTAGCCCCAGCAACACTATTTCAAAATGCTTAGCTTTACAATTTGGATTTACCCATATTATTGCACAAAACCAAATTTTTAGTTCCTCACTTCTTGAGGAAGCATATTTTTTTTGGATTATGCTTTAAAACAGCAAATAGTTTCCTAGCTTTATATTCTGCTTATCCTACACTAATCTATTGACTCTCATCCCATTCCAATCTGACTAACCGTCCCAGGGCAAGGTGGCATTTAACCAAGCCTGGTGTCAGCACTAAGGATGAGAGAGGCAAGGGAGGGAAGGGACAGCGGCAGAATGAGGGGATGGAAATGAAGAAGGGCAGGAGTATCTGTAAAACACAGCCCCATCACAGCTGGAACAATTGGGTGATAAATCCAGGCCCTAACTCTATTCTTTCCTTTAGAAAAGGACAACTAATTGTTTTCTCTCTTCATTATCAGTCCTGTGTCTGACATATGGTTATCACAATTCCTTTTCTGAAGGTTGTCTTGCCACTGATGTTATCAGGATACAAAGCCATGTGTGATAATTTTATCTTTCCATTCCACAGCCAGGTGTCCTTGTGCACACTCCTGCGTATAGACAAAGCAGTGGTGAAACAAAAGGAGATCTTGCTACACAAAGCTGTAAGTGCAACATTCAGAAGGAAATCCACAGAAAATTTCAGATGGGAAAATATCTGCAAGTGCTCTCCTGCATTTTCCATACATAATTTAACTACAGTTACTGTGGAAGCACTTGTAACCATGTATTTATTCCGGCCCTGGGTAGTTGCAATTAAATACTGACATGCCTGTAACACCAGGAAGTGATCATCATTTCTGTGAAAGAAGCTTTTTTCCTACGTGCTCTGGGTCACCACTTCGTGGTGTCATCAAAACTGTGGACTATTCCCAACCTACTTTTAATTTCCCACTAAAACTGCCTCTCCCCACTGCTGTTTCACCAACCTCCAACAGCCTATGCAAGAGGGACTTGGGAGCACGTTGTTCACCTGAGCTCTCCACAAGACAGACTGAAGTCCTACTTCACATCAACACCACCTTAGATTAACTGCAATGAGCAGACAGATATCACATCTTCAGCTAAGTGCTTTATCCTCCTTCAGAGTAAAGTTTATGAACCACATTTATCAGCCACAGGAAAGACTGCAAGCAACAGATGTCTGCTACCTAAGGGCAGACTAAATAGCTACCATCCATGAGGTCAACAGCTATCAGGGAAGTAATTACACAGCGTGCAGGTACACATGCTATCTTCAACCTAAGTGTGAATAACAGCCAAAGCAAAGATGCAGCAGTAGAAACTTAAGCATAGGCTGCTGAGTACACTGAGTATGCACACAAGAACCCCAAAACGGCATTATTATGTCCTCCACACAAACAGGAGGCAACATATGTCTAGTTCCCCACTAGCATGCTTAGTATTATACACAACACACAATGTTAAATCAACCTTCCACAGAGATACCAACTTGTGTAAGACAATTCACAAACTCAGCATCCAGAAACTTCTTCCCCATCCAGAGTTTGGCTTTACTCATATAAAAGAAATGCATAGACTCAAGATTAGAAGCTGTTCATATCATCTATCATCACTTCTTCCAGTTTCTAGTTCAAAACCATTCAATCTACCCCAAGATCCCTGTGTTTGACATTCTACCTCTAAAATATCCTGCTCTCCTTGTGTACTTGTGAAGGAAGAAAGGGCCTCTTGGGTGCACCGATAAAGCCAGGTGGAGCTGCAGGACAAAATGAATTTTGTGCTTTGACAGATTTATCAGCCAGTGGTGTCTTAGCTGTCTTACAACATTGCAACAGTGACCACAGACATAAAGGATAAGTAGTCTACACTCCAAAAAATAGCAAGTTGAATTACATTTAAAAAATAGAACAAATTACTTTCCCTGGTTTTCTTTAAAATCGGGGTAGGGGGAAACTCTATATTTTCAGTTTGATACAGAGAGTAATAAAGTATCTGGTAACTTCTCCCTTGGATAGCATTTTCCCCCATTATTCACTGCATGTGAAAGAGCTGTTCTGGCTAAGCTGGTGACCCACAGATGTATACTCCATGCAGGTGTTTGTGCTATTAACCCATAACTGGATCAAACCGCACAGCACAGCTGAAGTATGTCAATCTTCAAACACACTACAGAAATCCGCTGCATTACTGGGAAACGGAATAAGAAAGCCGCAGGTACCCTTAGATCAGATAGAGATACTTGTTCTTATTTTCTGTCACTTGCCTGAATGAACTGTTCAGACACTTTGTATCTAACTGTGCGGTCAAGAACACAATTCTTAGGCAAATTCTACATCCTGTTTTCAGTTACTGAAGAAAATCCACATACAGGAAGGAAAGCTTTCACACCACCTTTCTCAGGCCTCTGCTGGATGGAGTTCATTCAGGTGAACTTAAGGAACAAAATGGTGGGAATGAGAAAAAGCAAAGACTTCCATTAGGAAACACTAAAAATCCTCAACATATAATTTAAACTGTACATTGTTTGTCTTCTTTTTTTAGGTTTTTTGTTTGTTTATTAGGAAAAAAAAAAAACAGCAGATACACTTTCATACTAAACATTGTTTAAAAATCAACCCTTTCACACATCTAACTTTAATTTCTTCAACAAATTTACCTTGACAGTGACAAAGGCTTAGTACACATGACTCTGTACAGCTACCCCTGAAAACAGACCCAAGATCAGTCCCTCTGGAGCAGCACTGGATTTGGGCACAGCTCCATGAGCATCTCAAACCAACGTACAATGAAGCTGTTGCTGAAAGGGGCGATTCCACCAACCTCCTTCTTCCACGTGTTCCTGCCACCAGCCCTGTGCTGGCCGAGTTTGCTAGATGCCAGTCTAGGGGAAGCAGCTCCCAACTCTGGGCTGGCGACAGCTGAAGGGACCAGCCAGGACTGGGACCATCCAGCTGGGCTCAGGAGGAGGAGAACAGGCAGTACATCCTCTTTTAGCAGCAACACAGACACCTTAGATTGGCTTAAACTGTTTATGAAAGCACACCCTGGGAGTGACAATCAGAACTAGTTGCAGGTTTCTTATACAAATGTGGAGGAAAAAAGGTTGGTGATGATTTCAAGAGATGAGGGGATGCAGAAAAACAAAGTTCAGTGAATTGTTACTTACTCTGGGTGTAGGTAGACTCAGGAGCATTCTGCAGATGTGTGGAAGAGAAGCTCCCCAGTGGCCTTTCTGTGGTCTGACAGACAGCATTGCTTGTGAATCCCGTTCAGCCAAGTGTCAGTACCTAAATGCATCTATCACAACACTACCACCATAAAATTTCTGACTATCCGTTACATCAGGGACTCAAATACAGTATAGAGTGAAGAAAATCAGCCTGTCAAACAGAGCAGGGCTGAGGGAACATATCACATCACAGAAGAAGATGTGCACTTTAGAAAACTGTTAACACTACACACGCTGCTCTCCTTCATTCATTTTGCTTCTTGAACAGACGGCAGTGTGCCTGGAAGGCTATGCCATGTAAGTCGACCAGGATGACATCTCTTCAAAAAACACATGCTGCATTGCCTTGTCTATTGGTTGGTGATGACAAGGTCACAGGTCAAAAATACAGAAGAAAATCACAAAGACCCTAAAGATATGGGACACATGCCCTGCTTTCATGTACAGAGATGACATCAGCATCTGATGTGTTGCTGACTGCCAGCACTTCATCATGCAGATCCTTAAGAGCCATATAAAAGAGCAACTCAGTTTACATACGCTACTGATCACAAACACAACCTGATGAGTTGTATCATGGACATCACAACAGACTGATGAGACATGAAAAAATGTCACTGTGGAAAGCTGGGAGCAAGAGTGTTACAAAATAAAAAAAGATCTGGCTTAACTTTGTATTATTACTTAAATGTGGGTAAAGGAGTTCTGCTTTTTGGAGCATTTAGGTTAACTTTCCAGACAGTGTATTTCAAGCACAATATAGAAAGTTGTTGAAGAAAAGAAATTCAAAGCCTGCCTTAAGGGTACCAGGCTTGAGTTATGCAGGCTCCCCGAGAATGACTCCCTCACGCCTCTGCGTGGAGATGAAAAGATTTGCAATATGATTTCAAATGCACTCTCTTATGCTCCTTACATACCTGGCTTATGAATATTCCTGCCTTAAAGAGATAAAAATCTTAGATATGTAAACTTCATGTCTGAAACTACAAAGATAATATTTTGCCTCTTCCCTGTGGGAAGAGATCCCCAGAGAGCTACAGGGAGTCACTGGGTGGGGGAGAGAGACTACGGCACTGATATATCTGGGTCTTGCAGAGGTCTGCTCCACAGGCGCTTGGGGCGGGGGTCCTGGAAACCTGGGTGGGGGAAGAGGCAAAGGATCCAGTTTGCCTGGTCAACAGCCCTCTTGGGAAATGCTGAAGAGAAAAACCTGTAAGAGAGTCCAGCCCTTTCTCCTAGGACCAGATACCAAAATCACCTCCAAGGAGCTGCACATCCCCTGCTCAGAGTAACTTCACAGGGCACCGGTGCTTAGCAAGTGCAAGACCCAACAGGCAGCTGGTGCGACCTGGGAAAGTTCAGGCTATGCCAAATACGATGAGCCAGTGGATCCTGGAAGCAAAGAACTCACTAAACATGCAGACACACTGCCCTTCTTCATCCCCAGAAGAAATATGACAGCTCTCTCCATTAATTCTCCCGCCACGCTTCCCTTTCTCCTCCTGCATGCATACACCTGCCACAGCCTCGCTGTGTGCTATGCGACCAATTGCTCCACAGCTTTCCTCCCTTCCTCCAGGGGCCACTTTCCAGAGATGTTAAGTACATCTGCATTTATATATAATTAAGAATGTAAGTGCTCACTCTTCCTGAAAATTCAGGCCCTGGGAAAACAGACAGCCCTTGGAAATACACCTGGTTCTTTCAGCAGTGACATCAGTTTTAGCTGATCAAACACCACCCATGTCATTCCCTAGTCTGACCTTTGTGGAACAGGTCACAAAACACCACCAGCCTAAACCTCACTTCAAGTAACTGCTATAGGAGAATGTAACTTTTAGAAAGTATCAAATACCGGTATTTTTTTCCCCAGTGACAGAAATTCCACTGTAACCCTTTTTAACTTTCTCCCCTCAAAAACTACTGCCACTGTTAAAAAGTTATCTCTGCTTTCTAATCTCCACTTGTTTTGCTCTATCTCCCCAGTTTGCTCAGCCTGCCAAAACTCTTTGCTATATTTCAATTATTTACACAAGTAATTTAGAATAAGGCTCTGGGTTTTTTTCCCCTCATGGACAGTTATAACTGAAGGAGTCTCTCAACTCCCTCTTGTCCTCAAACATTTGCTTCCTCTCTGACCTATCCTAAACAGAGCTCACAGTAAATCAAGTCGGAGGATCTGAGTTAAGAGCAAAAACATCCCCTGTCCCAGCATCGTGGGTCCTGGAGGTTCAAAGAAGGGTAACAAAGACAAGGAAAGCCATTAAGCAGTTTACACGTAAAGAATGCTGAAGTTCTTCAGCCTGGAAAGGAAACTATGGAATAGGGGTATTTTATAGAAAAGATTATTAAAAAAAAAAAAAATCATAGGAGGCTTAAAGGGGGTAAGTAGGGATTGACTGTTCAGTTTCTTCTACAAGAACCAGTGGCCAAACACAGCCATCAGGAACAAGACTGTTCTTCATGCAAATGGCAGCCAATCTGTGCACTCTTTACCAAAAGATATCATAGAAACCTGCACAGGCCCAGGGAGACAAGGTAAGCATATGGAAGAACAATGCCATACAACATAGAAACCATAAGCAGCTCAGAAGATCCCAAAAAGTTGAAAAGCATCAGAGGATGGGAGAACATTTGTGCAGATAATTTTACTAAATTCACTGTGTTCTTAATCTTCCCCAGACGCCCAGGTGTGGCCTCTGTGAGAGAACAAATGCTGCACTAAACGCACCCTGCTCTGAAAGAGCATGGCCATTCCCATGGCCCTTCTAGCACTTCTCCATCCTAGAACCACAGACACCAGGCTGGGATGTAGTGGTTCAGCAGCAGTCACACCGTATCTTGCTGTCCTGGTTTTGCTAGGATAGAGTTAATTTTCTTCTTAGCAGCTAGAAGTGCTGTGTTTTAGTTTCAGTATGGGATTTGTTATGAGAGAAATGTTGATAAAGTACTAATGTTATCAGTTACTGCTGGAGCTCAAGGTCATTTTTTTTGGCTGGTTCACAGCTGCATTAGGACTGGGAGGGAGAAATGTAGTGAACAGCAAAACCCAAAACTGGCACTTGGATGTGCCAATGAAATAGTCCATATCATATCATATCATATCATATCATATCATATCATATCATATCATGTCATGTCAGTGTATTAACCAGGGCTGACCAGAAATCAGGGATATTTCTCCCGGGGATTCCTCAGGCTCACTCTTCTGGGGTTTCAGTTTCAGGACTGTCTTGGCTCTGGGATCATTCACTGGCACAGGCTGGGCATCAGTTGGCCTGTGGTGAGCAACTGCACTGTGCATCACTCATTTGTATATTCTGCTATCACTGTTACTATAATTTTAATTACTAAATTGTTTTTACCTCAGCCTGTGAGTCTCCTTGCCCTTGACCTTCCAATTCCCTCACTCCCTGGGGGGGGGGGTGGATTAAAAGAGCAACTGGGTTTGGCTGCAAGCCAAAGGAGTGAAACCACCACACTTACACAAAATTTTACCTGTAGGTTTTTTTTTTTTTTCTCCAAAGTAATGTTCTGCAAGTTTATGCTCAGGTAAATATGCACAAGTACTTGAAGTAATTAACTGGCCCCTCATCCTGGAAATCTTTGTTCTACAATTTACATTTAAACATGTACTTTGCACGTGCTCAATTTACCAATCAATTCTCATAACTCAGCATTGGTAACTTGTGCTGCTTACAATTCTTACAACTTGGCCCAAATGCGATGGGCCTATAAAATCATGAAATCACACACAGCAAGGAACCAATCCCTTCAGAGATAAACACACTTGTTCAGTCATCCTACTGGAGATACCATCCAAATTTAAAACTTATTATGTTCTAGAATAGAAACTCAAGGGCCACACAAAATACTAGTACACAACATCAGCAACATAATTCTTACAAATGCAACTGGCCTTGATTGACTATTCAAAAATTAAAGGAAAGAATATAAAAATCTTGTATCAACTCTTTTTAAAGGCTTACTGAAGAAAACCAGCATCACTGATCTAGAAGGTTCATCAATAAGCTTTTAGGACTCAGACATGAAAAACAGCTCTGCCAATTAAAAATAGAGACTACATCTATTAAGCTAATGTTTTCCTTCATTCCTAACTGCTTGAGTGGAGAGAATCACACCAGAGGATACAAATACATCAATTCTCCTTCTACATCTCCGCTTCCTTTCGCTGCCCAAGTGCACACCAGAAAACGACTGAAAATTCAATTACTAGCACCCCACAAGCTAAAATTATTGTTAGTTCCTCCTCTTTTGTTCTTAACACAGTTAAGAAATCCCTTTATTTTTATGTCACTGGACACAGTTTTCATGTTCTGTCCTTTCCCATTTCAACTCCCTCACCGCCCACTTGAAACATAAGTTCACTCTCAATGGCCAAGTTTACAATCTGGTTTTACATATCCATATAGCTTCCATCTAACAGCAGACTTAAAAACAGCTCAGTCTTCTGTCTTAACTACAGGTTTTCAGGCAGCTTGTCATGTCTTGATAGGCAATACCTAAGAATTACATAAAAACATCAAGTTTCACTTGTTTGTTGTTTACTTAGTTTTACAATAAACAGGAGTTTATGCATCAAGATGAGAATTAGAAGAGGATTCCACACATTGGGAGCTCAAGCAATGTTAAGATTTTCCATCCAAGTTTTCAGGAGTTAAGTGCTAACATCATTATTTCTGGTACTTACTGCTCAGATCAAATCCTCCTGCCTGCAGACAAGGCCTCCCTTCTGCATGCAGCAGTTTCTAGTAAACACCAATTAACAATCCAGCCTGAATATAACCTGGTGGCCCTAACACTGATCCATTGGGATTTGAGATCATTTGTTCTTATTTCAAAACAGGCGATCTGAAACTAGTTGCCTTTCAGTCATTTGTCCACCTCATTCTTTCCATGTGGTTTCAGAAACTGATGCCAATATACCAATTGCCTGACACTTCCCAACCAGCCATTGTCAACTGCATTCAGTTTACACTCATACATAAGTTATTTCAAACCCCCTGTTATTCTATGTGGGCAATTACAACCAAATAAACTTCTTCCTATGCTGCTCTAATTCTATTTGAGAAAGAAGAAGAAACAAATTATTTGCCTTTTCACCCCTCCTTATGCCTACTCTCATTTTTGCTGTCTGAAGCCAACCTGAAACACAAAGGCTAAAGCAATGTCTCAGAACTCGGGAAAATTCTGATCCTGTTCCTCTTACTGTTGTATTAAGCAACTTAACACAACACTTTATAAATCATTTGGATTACTTAGAATACAAAGCACTTTGCTACACCAATATGGTTGACCAAATCAAGCCCCCAGAGATTAGGGCTGATTACAGTTAGCTAGTTACCAGTAAGAACTTATACGAATTTTCTTTTATTTATTTATTTATTAAATGCACTCTACCCTTTTATGACTAGTATCTTAATTAAGACCTCAACTGCATCCTATTGTTAAATAGCTGTACCAGGTAGCAGAAAAGACAAAGCTAGGACTCATTAGCAGAAGGCAGCTTCAATTTTCAACTCAACATATACGGAAAAGTCCGCTTCAGATTGAGCCTACTTAGCAAGTGACCTAAATATTAGAAACTATTATGAAAAGTGGGTTCAGTAAGTGCCCCACCTTTTAATTAATTTAAATTCTCTATAAATTTACACTGCATCACACACCACTTTTAACTCTGGAACAGATTAAGTACTGGTGGTATCATGAGAGCTGCCTCTGATGATTCTGTGCTATTCAAAGCAAATCTTACCATATTATGGGTGATGAAAATTGCTGTGCCCTCTCTGTTTTATTTACTAACATTTGTTCTTGGCCAGCTACCAGAACATTCAGAGGCTTGGTAACTGCATGTGTGCCACGCTGCTCTTGTATCATCCCCTGCCTGAGTGACTGCAGGGAGGACAAGTCAAAAAGGCATCTGTTTTCTGACTCTGGGGAGATACTCTGGCAATTCCTGGCCAACATAAAATATACGGCCTCATTAAATGTGTACATACCATTCTTCCCTCTCAGGACTCTCACCACAGTGTTTAGGACTCCTGCTTGTTTTGGACAGAAATCAGAGCTACAGTAAGAGGAGGTTTTGTTAGTCTCACCTCCCACTCACTGCAGAAACTGAACATTGTATAGTGAATGAGAAAGGATGGTTTTATGATTAGAGAGCAGAATGATAAGCTAGTTACCAGGATTTTATTTTGCTGATAAAAGTAATGGTGTGATGCAGGACAAGTCACCTAACCCAAACTTTTCTTTATGATGCACTTTTTAACGGAGACCAATTCCTCACACAGCCTGTGACACATGGAGGGGAAAAAAAAAAAGCTAAACAATGAGGAAAAAAAAAAAAAAGAGAGAGAAAAAAAAAATGAAGCTTAGCAAGTCAACATCTTCCAACAAAAACAGGCTTCCCACAGAAAGTGTGTCTGAACAAAGCAGACAAGCTGCAGAAGTAGGTTAGCTAGGTTATCCCAAGAAGAAGGGCACAGCATCCTGTGCACTAGGTACAGCTGCCAGGCTGCCTATGTAACCATTGCAAGGTGCCAGACAGACACATCCTTGGGAGTCTGAATGAAGATTAGTGCAGCAACAACAGCAGAAGGGGTAAAAAGAAAAGTTAAAAAGCTGATTCCCACATAAGCCAGGAGATGAGGCAAAAATGAGGAGAAAAGAGTGTTATTTCCATTGGTCCACAGGAAGAAAAATAAGCAGTACTGAAGCCTCTGTTGTTTTAAGACAAGAAAACAAGGGCTATAACTGTCCTTGCCTTAGAGATCTGGAGATTGAATGGCACAAACATATTCCAAAACTACAGAGTCATTGAAGAACAACACAAGTGCTAACAGAAAAGGAAAATATGAGGTTACACAGGAGAAACCTTTTGGCAGTGGGATCTGTTCAGACGTTTAGCAGTGCCGCAAGAGAAATGATCAACACCTTGTACCATGAGGCTATTTGTAACAGTGCCACCACAGCACTAGCAGCTCTCCTGTACAGAACAACCTTGACTGGGCAGAGGGATGCTGGAGGATGCCTGAGCCACAACCCCTCCTTGGATCCGTGATGCCCTCCACCATCTGCAGGCAGCACAGCACTTGGTGTACACCAGGCGAGGATCTCCTCGCTCCATCACTGCACTTCCATCTTCTTCAAAAAATAAGAGAAGTCTTTTAATCACTCTCTTTTCTACAAAGCATGACAGGGAGCACCACCACCTCCAATTCTCTGCAGCCTTCAGAAACTGCATGACACACTTTCTACCAAAGAAGAGGGATTTACTGAGTCAACAAAATCCTTCTGACAGAGTATCAGCCCTTGCATATATCTATTAAAAGGAATGACATTCAAAGTGAAAGACTAAGGATGTCACTGTCAGCATTTATGAATTCATAAGGCAAATGCATTCACAGGCTTCTAACAAAGGGACATGGTGTGTGAGGGACAAATTATAGTGAGATGTGATGTTCCTTCCTCATTTCTCTTAGAACAAGAAATAAAGAAGGATTTATGGTCCTGTGAAATATGAAAGGGAGATTATTCAGAGGACAGAGGTCTTCATGCTGCGAGACTGACAGACACAACCCTTCTAGGCTCAAAGCAGCTTATGACAGGACCTCCATTAAGCTACAAAATAAAGTTTGCATGCATCATCAGACCAGCACACAGATGAGACAATCTGCAAGATTAAGGCTACGTCTAATGCATTCTTTTGACTAGGAAAACTAAGCATTTTGTCAAAGTATAGAAAACATTCAGAAAAAGAATTAGTAGAACTTTTAAGAAAATCTGGTGTAGGAATTAGACATTAAGCCAATGCTGTGAATTTGGAAGAAAAAAAAAAACCACAACAAAAAACCCCACCACCAAACAAAACCCCCCAAGCCCTTGTGCAAACACACTCAGAAAAAAGGTGAACCATAGATAAGAGAGAGAAACTATTTTAGTCAGAGCACGTCAGAAATATCGATAAAGGAACAACTCGGAGGGGAAAAAAAATCATATTAAAAAAAAAAAAAAGATATGCATCCATAATGTTAAATGATGAAGACAGATGTGTAAGTATGGATAACCCCTCTCAGGCAGTTTCGTAAGAAAGCAGATCAACAATTAAAAAATAAAGTCTCTACAGATTTGGCAGTACCTTCCCACCGCAGCAGCTAGCACACCTGCCAGTAGGGAACTGCTGAATGCACACCTGACAGCAGAACTCTGCTCAGCCAGACCCACGGTTTTGGCCTCTGCCACGTGCAAGTGAAGGCTAACTATTCACACCAGTCCAGTTCACCCAGGCTGCTACACATGGGTGGGGGGAGAGCTCTCGGGACGTTAGCGAAGGTGGCAGCTTTCAGGAGAGCAGCAGTAACCAGCAGCTAAGCAGGTAACCACTGCCAGCTATAGCTGCACAGGACCAGGGCAGGTGTAACATAAGCAGACTAATAATACGGCAATTAACGATTCCACTGGAATTACTTTCTTCTGAGAGTTGCAAAAGGAACATGGAGATATTGCACTTGTTTCACAATCAACTATTTTCCATCCCTCTTCAAACTTTCACTTCTACAATTTTGATGCTTCAGTTGGGTAAAAGTCTGTATTTAGGAATAACCAAAAGCAAGCATTTGAACAACAAAGGGGTTTCTCTCTCCAGGGATTTTTTTAGTTAGGTCTTTGCTCAGCTCAACAGCAGCATTAAGTTCTTGTATTTCTCAACAGAATTTCGGTATTTCTGCAGAACCCAGAGGCTTTGCACACCCACATGATGGCCAGTAGCATTTCAAGTCACCCCTGCAATGATGCCAATCCACATGAAACAGAAATGCTTATGAAGCAGACATTAGTAAAACCTGAGTTTGTATTCAACCTGGAGAGTTTTACATTCTCCTTTGCCAACCCTGCAGCACTCTCCAGTGAGAGACAGGGATGCCCTCACCCACTCCTCCCTCATCTCCCCCGCAAATACCAATCGTTGCAGCATTTTTCACAAAACTACTGAAACACTAGAGAAACAAAATTCAGCAACCTCAAAACCCCCACCAAATTCCTTCAGGTACAAACCAACAATAAATAGCTGCTTTTAGCAGAAGCGCTTTACTAGAAATGGAAAAAGAGTTTATATTTGGGTGTGGTTTGTTGGTTGTTTTTTTTTTTTTAAATTAGCATACTAAAACACCAGAAAAAGTTAACAGGTTCATTCACTAACAGTTCTACAGTTTTCCTTCTACAGATTTTATTTCAAGGACAATGTAGTCAGAATTTCAGACAAAGAGAAGCAAGTTTTCTTACAGTTCTCAGATTATTGATCTCATAAGATTTAAATCTGCCAAATTACAGTCTGATCAATAAATCACTGTAAACTCATGAGCTCACCAGGAAACATTACTCTAAGATTTATCTTCTTTTTGGTAAGGCTTGTGTTGCCTCATAAAAGACAATGTCCAGGTGTGGACTAGTCTGCATGTGCCAGTCAACATGTAACAACATTTTTACTGCTGATTTATTTCCTTCTCCTACCGAGGACTCCTTAGGAGCCAGCCGTTCGTGTACGCTGTGGGAGCAGGAAAGCAGTCTGTCTCTAGGATAACCACCATTTTCTGTTGCCTACTTTCTCTTTACAAAAGGATTCCTTCCAAGATGGAACCAGAGTTCTCTTAATCTAAAAGATCATTCCTACAAAATACCAAGAGAAAATCTGGAAGGAGAAATATTTCATAAATCATATCTAAATTTACTTAAGAGTGTCTAACAAATTACAATCCAGAACTGCAAACAGCTGTGTATTATGACTCACCTCACATATATTTAAGCACAAACTGATTTTTTTTTTCCAAATTACTTGCAAGACTAAATCTAAAAAAGATATTTATGATTAACTGAGGTATTAATACAGTTGAGGGGTGGGAAACAAGCTTTCCAGTGCAGAAGCCCTTTGAGATCTTATTTAAAAATATGTAGTTAATTTACTTGTTTGTTCACACTTCAGCAGACAAAAGGACTATGAATTAAGAATGAAATCTGAAACAGTATGCATTAATTTAGGAAACAAACAGCCCCACCAAACAACAATCCCAATGCCATAAAACACTGAAGACAAAACTTAAAAAAAAAAAAAGCAGTAATAAACTGTTGCCCATAACAGTGAGTTTTAGAACTGAGAAACGAGAAATACATATGGTTTAAGTACTACAATGTTAAATTCAGAAGCAGACAATATGCAGAACTACAAAATTTTGTTAGTTTTTTGTGGGAAGGATATCCAAAGTCAATTATCCTTTTAAGGAAGGCCTAGAGAGTATGAGAAAAGCATATTACCGAGCTAACAAAGCAAACATATTTCAAAATACTACAGCATTAACATAACTCACCAGTACTATAGTATCTTTTAAGTTCTGTGCGTCTGATGTCTTTCAGTTGATTGTATTTTTTCTTTTTCTTTTCTTTGTCTGGAACAGTTTCCTTTTCCCCAGCAAATTTACAGTTGTCTTCAGAGGAACTGATTTGCTCCAAAATAACTTTACTTTCATCATCTTTCTCCGAAGATGTTTTGGAAACAGGAGATCCGGGGGAATTGGCAGAGACAGTCTCGGTGTTTTGTTTGGCTTGCCTTTTCTTTTTCAAACTATGCATAAAGGAAAAACCCACAACATTAAGATACAGCCAACCCCTACAGAAAAGTTAACTCATTTGCTAACCTGATATTTTAAAAATTAATTTAATATCAGAATTCCTTACAACTCAGTGAAAAACACACATTTTGCATCAACAACATGTTAGCTAAGATTACCCTATAGAACACTCTTCAGTCATCATATCATCATCTCAAGGACATCTCAAGATTGACAAAAAAGGGAATAAAGTATTTACTGTTGTTTACTCAGAAGGAGGAATGGGGAAAAAGAAACAAAAACCATCAAAAAGTTGTTTTGTTTTAAAACCATACATCTAAATGTAGAAACAAGATACTGAATCACATTTTCAAGATGAAGCTTAGGATAAAATAAACCCTCAGATCATAATGTATTATAATACAATAGCTAACATAACTTCACAGTCAACTGCTCCTGCTTTATAAAGCTACTTGTTTTGATACAAACTTGTTATTTATTTTCATTTTGTGCAAGGTTATCTCCCAGCAGCCACCCATGCTGCTGGACATCTGTTCTTGCACAACCCACACCACCTGGTACTGCAAGTGTCACCCAACAGCTCCTTCTGCAACACGACCAATGTGGCCACAAGCTGCTTGTGCAGGAACATTTCCCAGCTGCTGCAGCTCCTCTGAGAGAAATCTTAACAGCTGCCTGTAAACCTTGGAACTTGTCACTATAGCAACAAGAGTATTTTCTTTTTTGAAGACTCCTTAAAGCACAGCTCAAGTAAGAAAGATGTTTCAGGAATCCTAACATGGAATTTTCTCCTAAATCACCATCTTTAGCACCTACTTTGCTTAGTGAGAGCAAAGGCCGATTTTATGGGCTGAGAGCCAGTGACACTAAAATAGTCCTCAGTTAAGAATCACTGACTCACACCACACAAAATGACCAACTAATCTATCTAATGATCCGCCTCTCTAGTACATTAACTTCTTGGTTATGAGGTACCTAAGGGAGGGAGCAGTTTATTAATCTCCCTGATGCTAAGAGCTGTTACGTGTACAGGAAGAATTATGCATAGAAAATACAGACAATCAATGAGTCACCACAAATGGGAAAAGGTTACATGATGTCACAGCAGTAGTTTATATAAGGGAAAACTTAATACATTAAGTTATTAATGTAATGCAGGAATTTCAGAGATTCTTCCTCCACCTTTTATATTTGTATACTATTAATATATCTTTTCAGGCTACAATATAAAAATTAATACAGAGAGTATTTCAGAATTATAGTAAGACATTTCAGGCTATGTTGGTTTTGGGGTTTTTTTAAGAAAAAAACAACCCCAAAACATTAAAACCAGTTCCCAAGTTTAGAATATCCAGCTTGAGACCTCCAAGAAGGGTCAGTTTCTCAGACCACATATGACCAACACTTCTCAGTGAGGCATTTCAAAAGATTCTCTTGCAAAAGCTGTATCTATCACACACATCTGTATGCCTATTTCTTAAATGCTTCCCAAAATATGATAGGAGGAGATTCATATTCTGCAGCCAACTTGGTGAGGATGCTGTGGTTTCCCATTCATTCAAACCCACCAATTTGCAAGACAAGTAGTAGTTGCTCTGCACAGCAAAAGAGATTTAGTGTGTGTGAAATTTCACAGATCAGGTCCTGACTACATATGAAAACAACCTACAGGGATTTATAAAAGTGAATAAATCCATATCACAAATGAAGTGTTTTGTTCAGATTAATGAAAATTTGCATATATAAAGGAAGCTTATTTTTGACTAATAAGCCATAGTCCTGATCAAAGGCTGCTGTAGCAACTGCAAAACATTACAGTCGCATTGCATACACAATGTCTATATTTAGCCCTGGCAGAAATCTTTGCAAAGCAGCCCTCTACACTGATATGGCATAGCCTTACCATGGTTGCACTCGATTCCAAACTTGTAAATGAGTCACATCCCTGACTTTTTACTCTAGTGACTCAACAACCTTCCTGTATGTGCGCATATCACAGGGTACCCAACTCATCTGCTTCGGCAGATGAGAACTGGCAAGCACCCCACTGCCAGCCCCATTTCTACTCACACTGCAACAGAGACTTCTGTCCTCAGATTCACAGTCTATTTGTTTTGATCACAAACTCTGTTAAGTAAGCTTTCTGTAGTATAAATGTAGTATCTCAAAACAAGAAAAAAAATAAAAAGGTTGCTAATGGAAACATAAAACCCTTCTTCAGATGTGAAGAAAAAAATACAGAGAAAAACCTCCCTAGAGGTGGTAATAGTAACAGCTTCCATCAGTATTTTCCTTAAAACATACTCATTTGAACTGGAGTCTCCAAAGTTGCCCCAGGCAACTTTAAGAATTAAGAGCTAAAATAAAACTGGTCCATTAGTGACAGAAAAGATGAAAGCAGAAACAAGCATCTGAACTGACTGACTGCAACATAACTGACTGATGGTTCTCCCCATAGCGTTTCATCTTGCCTGTTTCCCATGTACCACAGCCCACCAACAGCTCATCACAAAACGTACAGCACAGAATCACAGAACGGTTTGGGTTGGAAGGAACCTTTAAAGATCATCTAGTCCAACTCCCCTGCAGTGAGCAGGAACATCTTCAACTACCAGATCAGGTTGTTCAGAGCCCCATCCAACCTGACCTTGAATGTTTCCTGGGATGGGGCTTCTACTAGCACACAGCTGCTGCTGTGGATGAGCAGTACCACAGGTATTTTTCAGGTGATCAAGAATCTCTGTACTCCATAATTTCTATTCCATCCTCATGGCAGGCATCAGATTTTCAGATAGTGCCAAACCTCCTCCTCCTCCTGCCCACTGCTCCATTTCAAGGCACTGACCATCCAACTCGCAAAGCAGCAACCTTGGCACTAGACAAAATACCAGATGAGGACCCAGTATCCATGACATTTATCATAGGACTCAGAGTTACTGCAACTCTACTGGGGTTATGATCTCTGCTCAGAAGATGCTGCTTCTAGAGGTCTCTAAACCCTGGCCAAAATCATCCCAAACCTTCCACTTCACTCACTCTTGAAAAACCTCAACTATAATATCCCAAGGAACCAAAACAAGCCTTTAACAGCATTTCAAACCACAACAGCAGTCTCAAATTTACTATGCTTCTTTCGACATTATGTGCATCCTCTTAGTAAAGTAAACACAAAGTCCTGTATACATACAAGGCAATTCGTCACCAACATGCAGTGGTACAGAGCAGCAGAGATTGGGCTGTGAGGAGCACAGCTGGAGGGTTTACTGCATCTTAAACAGAACTCCATCCCCTCGAGGCACCCCCTTCAGCCTCCGCTCCCCCTTCTCTTGCACGCACCTGCACATCCCAGCAAGGCAGACTGGGTACCCACACAAGCTGCCAGCCCCTCTCCCACTCAGATTTCAAACCAATCACCTCCTGAAGAAGTTGGAGGCTGAAAGTCTCATCTGCTCTTCTCCCAGCTCTCAGGTATTTCCCAGCCTTCATGTCAAGAGCTGCCATGGAAGACAGAATTAAGAACACCATTTGTCAAATTATTTCCTTTTCCAACTACTTTGGAATATTTCAAGTGGTTTTGTTCCATTTCAAAGGGGATTTCTCTGAATAAAACTAACACTCAGTCTTGTCCTAATGGTTATGAGAGCAAAAGGGAGCTGAAGGCCACATAAGTTTAAAAAAAAAAAAAAATAAAAAAAAAGAAACCCCTCAGTTTGACCTGTGTCAGGTTTTGCAATTAAATCATGCTTTCAGTATCATTTCCTGTGAATGGATAAGGTGTTACTGCAGAAGATGTTTGTTTTTCAGTATCAGACTCAACAAATATGTTGTTTCACTATGCAACTTGATGGGGGAAGGAAGAGGGAGAGAGAAAAGGGAGCGCAGGAGAAACAAACAGCTTATCTGAAAAATACTCAGGTTCCTGAGGAAAGAGTCTTACATATCTGTAATTTAATTTAGATGCCAGATGTTTTCCAAGCTAACTGGTTCTGATAGGCAGAATATCTCTTCTGAATTTATATAGAGGCACCCTTTTACAGCTCCTCAAAATGTTCTCTGAGCAACAGCTGATAAGCTATTTTCTAAGTCTGTTCAAACACAGTTTTCCAGTAAAAGTTTTCAGCCTGTTACTGGGCACAGCGGATGGCACAGGGCCTTTTCCACTGAGTCCCCTGAGAATCAGAGGAACTGCTTCTTAATGGGCACTGTGAGCTGGTTGCAGGGACCTTTCAGGCTTCTACCCTACAGAGGGAACAGGGAGCATAAGCTTTCTGCAACACGACGACTGTTCTCATACCATTTAGAAAGACTAATGATCCAAAATGGACATCATTTCAGAGTAGGCAGGTAAAAGTACAAGGTCAGCAGTGCTCACTTAAATTAATTTGCAACTGAGCTTAACAGCTTGGGCACTGACTTAAAAGAGCAAGGAAAGATTGAAAGAAATTGCCTACTTCATCTTCCAGACCCAAGTCTATCTGACTGCCTACAAAAGGAAAATAAATCTGCATTTTTAGAATAAACAGCCTGAATTTCCCATTACACTAACAAGGCAGGTAGCTAGTGTAAAACAAACAAACAAACAAACAAAAAAACAACAAAAAAACAAACTTGATCAGAGAATGAAGGAGTCATGATATCTGCACAGCTTTCACTGGAAGACTACAAGCAATCAATAAAGCTTTGCAACTCTGACACTGAGACAATAAAGAAATGGAAATCTGACAATTTTTTTCTGGAAATTTGATTTGGTTTTGGTTAACACTTAAGCACTTACTCAACAGAAATGCCTAACAAACAATTGAATAGGATCTCATCTGATATACAGTAATTAATCACAGACAAAGAGCACTAGGTCCATATTGTAGAATGTTTTAAAAATCTCCTAGGATAATAAGGCATTTTTATGATGTATTAGATTAATAAAAATCATACAGCATAGACAACACTCACTTTAGAAACAAAAGCACCTAACAAAGAGGCTTTCCAAAAATATTAAAAAAGGAGGAAGTGAGAAGGGAGAAGAAGTCTTCATTCTATCTTGAAGCTGACACAGTTTTCCTTTTGGGAAATTTTCCACAATGTGCATCCTCTAAAATGTGCTTTGATATCTGGCATGCAATCAGCTTAACATCCTGCACAGCACAAACAGATCATGTTCTACAAATGCTGGGGTTTTTAATCTATTTATGTATATATATATATAATAAGATTAACAAAACTTGTAAAAAGGAACTTTAAAACACTTCAAATATCTTAATCTGCTTTGTTGCCATCGAGATTCCTTTTAATTTACTTTGTATAAAAATTTATATACATCCCAATTATTTCATTCAGAATTAACCATTTTCATCTTAATTTAAATCTCTGCACTCAATATAATGTATACTAATTTCTTTGTACCTTATGTGTCATCCAGAACAGTTAAATAAATCAAATTAATGACATTAAAAAGTGCTATGTACAGAAACCTTAGAGTAAAAATCTCCGTTAGGCACCCACTGGTCTGATCCCAGTCAGCTACGTCCTATCCCAGCTCACAGAGATCATCCACCTCCCTGTCACCCAGCTCAGTGCCAGCACGACTCGGCCAGCTCCGGGCACGGCTACCCTCTCATCCCATCTGATGTAACCTGACAAATAAGCAACCTCAGACAAAATAAATCATTACTGTTTGCAAAGCCAGAGGAAGTCAGATTGCTTGCCAGACCATAAAGCTTCGCTCCTGACTTCCGCAGTGCAGCTACTTTCACTTCACAACAGAAATGAATACAAAACCATTCATCCTCAGTGAGATATCTTCTTATAAACAAAGCAGCATCCACCCTGCAAGAAACCACGCTCCATGAAACACCAACCATTTCAGGTATGCATCCTGTTTTGGACACGAACTAGCCACAAGGCTGTGTGTTTACTATTAAAACAGACTATTAAGGCAAAAATAAGGCATGGAACACATTTTTATTTTTTATTTAAACAACTAACTGCAGAAGGAAAAAACCTACCAAAAAAAAAAAAAGTAACTCTGAAATAATTACCAAGGACATCACTGTGGTTGCAGCATCGCAGTTACAGACACTGAAAAGTATCCATAGTCTGGTCATTCCAAATGACAACCAGCAACTACAGAAAGCTCTGATATTAGTAGCACAAGTCAAAACTAGAAATTTACACTTTTATCAGAGCTCCTGTTACTAATTTACAACAAATATCATCATCAGGTTTCACACATGGTCGGTCATCAGCAATGCTCAAGAAAGTTGGCATGCTTCAAAGAATCAAATGCTGCACCGATAATCAGTGTATGTTTGTTTTCTTCCTGATACTGCTATTAGCTTACAAAACCAAGTCTCTCTACCTCTATTTCATCATTTGTAGTGTGGAGGGAATGATCTGTAGTAAAGCTGTTCTGAAATTTTAAAGGCATTGTACGTTTTAACAGAGAAAAGATTAAATGAAAACATGTTTATTTCCCCCCCAGTCTTCTGACTGATATCAGGGAATTTTAAACATCTCACTTAAGCTGTCTTATGTTTATTTTGGGGGGAATAATCAGCATTTCCCAGGATAAAACTCTAGAGAGTTTTGAGCTGTCAGAAAGTTTGTTTTCTTAAATTTAAGAACAGGATGTTCCCATACAGCATAATAAACTTCATATTTTCAAAGTATCCCCGTTTTTTCTGTTTATTTAGCAAAAGAGGTTCTGATGTGTTCAGCGCTTCATTACCATGACAACAATTTAATAGAATCTTTTCCATAGGGAAAGGATTTTGGAAAGCTGTTTTGTTTGGTTTAGACATCTATTTAATTCCTTCTCTCATAACCTCAGTTACCACAGGCTCTCAAAGAGCAGCTTTAGGCAGAAGGCAAAATGAAGAAATCTCTCCCTTTGGATGACTCCTTTAACTTTGTCTAAAGTTCATTTAACAGGCTTGCTCAATTAAACCCACACCACAGATCTATCTTGTCACACATACCAACTGGACTCTTACCACACTCCCATCCTGCTCCTCCTCTTCTCCTCTGCTAATAATGCCAGATCTTTCTCCTACTGTGGTGCTCATTAATCATCCCAAACAGCTCCTACGCATGCAACGAATTCTTCCCAAAGCGGCTCAGCAAGACACACTCCCCGCACCAGAGCCCTGGTCGGGGGGAACGGCCTTGCCCCGTCACCTCCAGCTGGTGCTGGGCTCCAGCTGCTCTCCTCACGCTCGGTGCCAGCTCCCAGAGCCACCACTCCCCTGACAGCAGCTGGAGGAAACCGTAAGAAAAAGGGAACTGCAGTTACAAGGCAGAGGAAGATGCTACGGAGAAGCTGCACAGATTCTGCACAGGAGACTCATATCCTATTAAAGTTATTAAGATTATGTGACAAGGACAATGAGCACATGGTAATCAGGCTGGCTGAAATACATCTCAAGTTCTCCCCAAGACTTTGATAAACTCCCTGCCTCAGCTTAACACTCTCCAAGAGACTCAACTTCCATGAAACAAAGAGGAAGGCCCTTTTAAATTAGTAACTGATTAATACAGTGCAAGAATTCAGAACAACCCGAAAGATCAAAGAAGACGACAGGGTACATGGAGAGCTGTGGGACCACTCCATACAGCCACTGCTACACACCCCTTCTCAGATTAGGTAAATACCAAATTTTTCCTGATAACACAGAGCCGGTTTTAGTATAAAATAAATTGCATGAAAGCAAGACGGAAGGAAATTTAGCACTCGGTGACTCAAACAGCAATAAATATTTACAATGAAACAATAAAATAGTAGATGAAAATCAATGGTTAGTTAAAGTAAAATCCACAGGAAATGTGCCATACGTTGTGCAGTGATAATGTAGCTCAACCCACCTCCAGGAAAAAGTCTCAGGGAATAGTATTTTACTATTTCTTACATGAGAAATACCAAGGGCACCACATAAAATTATTTAAAGAAATACTTTCAGATAAGGTGAAAAGCAGCTAAAAATAAATAGCTTAGGCATGCTTTGTTTGCCAAAGACACAAAAAGCAACTATGAAAATTCATCATGGCAGGGCCTATGAAGCACTATGGGGAAGACAGTCACAGGGGTGACCCTTTGGGTTTGTTTTTTTTTTTGTTTGGGTTTTTTGGTTGTTGTTGTTGTTCTGGAGGTACCTACGCTACAAAAGGCTAGAAGCCTGTACACCTTTGGGCACACTCATGAAGGATTCCTACCTGCATTCACTTCCCCACCTCATTCTTAAGCATCCCCAGCCAGCCCCTGGCAAGAGATAAAGCATGGTGAGTACAGCGGTAACGGGGCAAAAAGAACAGCAAACCCCGAGGATTCAGGAGGGGCACAGTGCTACTCAAGGAAAAGCTGGAAGCTCAAAGAAGCATTTTAAGCCACTTTAGTCAGCAAAAGAAGGCACCTCTCTCTGTTCACCATTGATCCTGCAAAACTGACAATATATAAAATAATTTTTCAAAATGGGGTCACTCCCCCTTTAAATCCCACTTGGCTGTGCTGACATTTTTATCAACACAAAGGAGAGAGCCAAAAGGGGAGACACAGAATCACACAGAATTGCCTACATTGGAAAAGACCTTTAAGATCAAGTCCAACCATTAACCTAACACTGAAAAAATCCCCCAATAAACCATGGCCCTAAGCACTATGTCTACATGACTCTTAAGTTCCTCCAGGGATGGGGACTCCACCACTGCCCTGAGTAACTCATTCCAATGCCTGATAACCATTTCAGTAAAGAAATTCTTCCTCATATCCAATCTAAAGTTCCCTTGGTGCAACTTGAGGCCATTTCCTCTTGTTCCATCACTTGTTACTTGGTTGAACAGACTGACCTCCACCTCTCTACACCCTCCTTTCACGTAGAGAAGACAAGCCTGCTCTTCCAAGCAGCACTGCCAGTTCAAAGGCACTTTGCCCAGACCAAAGCATTTATCAAGCTGCAGTCTTGCTTGTTCCCTGTAATGTTAAGCTGAGATCAGCCAAGAGAGGAAGCCAGAAAGCCAAACCAGATGCAGGCCATGTTGTGCCCCATAGATCTCTGGACAACAGCGCTGAAGTGCTTGTGGCAGACAGGGATCCTCTAGAGAGAGTCCAGTGGAGGGACACAGAGGTGATGAGGGGCCTGGAGCATCTCCCATATGAGGAAAGGCTGAGAGAGCTGGGACTCTTCTGCCTGGAGAAAAGACTGAGAGGGGATCTTATCAATGTCTATAAATAACTGAAGTGCAGGGGCCAAATGGATGGGGCAAAAACTGGAACACCAACAGTTCCATAAAAACTTAAGGAAAAACTTATTTACTGTGAGGGTGTCAGAGCACTGGAACAGGCTGCCCAGAGAGGTTGTGGAGTCTCCAATTCTGGAGATGTTCAAAACCCACCTGGACACTTTCCTGTGCAACCGGCTGCAGGGAACCTGCTTTGTCAGGGGGGTTGGATTAGGTCCCTTCCAACCCCTACCATTCTGTGGTTCTGTGTGATTCTTTCCACTTATCCAGAAAAGACACTTTGATGTTGAGAAATTTTCACAAAGATTTACACTGCCAGGGTTGCCAGACAGGCAGCTTCCCCTGCTACAAAAAGCAAGGAAACAGTGACTCTGCTTCTCCAACAGCAGCAGGGAAGAGGAGAAATCATTGTTTTCTTCATAAAGAGGATCTTAATATTGAGTAAATTGACTGAACTCTATAAGTGTAGTCACCTGGCTGACTCTGATGATCAGCAAATTCAGGGGGATCCGAAAGTAACCATGGTCAAGAAGCCAGTGACCAAACTAAAGTAAAAAATTCAGTTAGGGATATCTTAGGGAGGGAGGGGACTGAGATTTAAAACACCTGTATGCATCAGCTTTTGCTTTTATTTTAAAAGTTACTTTGAAAATTAACGTTTAAATTTTAAGGCACTCTGCACCATTGCACTATTCTGTTTGGCATGAAACTACAGATTTAATACAGATATAAATACAATAGTTTAAAAAAGAAAAAACAAAGAGAAAAAACGTACAACTTCTTATTTTCTTATTATTAATAAAAAAGGTCAGGATAAAAAAAAAAAAAAGCATTAAAAAGGAAGCCAAACTAATGGTTTTAAACGCAGCTTTCACGATGACGCTATTACCCAAATGCCACCACGTATTTCTCAGGGATTCTGTTAATCACATCTGGAGCTCATAACGTAAGAGATGCTGTGCACATGCTTATAAACAGGTTGCAAACTCATCTGTTCAGGAGCAAATTTACAGCAAGAAGCATCATGACACAAGTGGAGAAAGGTTCTATTTAAAGTATTTCAGAGTAATTGTTAAAAACAGATCTCAACCAACCCACCCTGTGTCTCAGTTCTATGTTCGCTTTCATTGTCCCCAAACAACCTGTAACCTATTTCACACACTGAGCAGTTTAATTGGCTTCCTGATTAGAGTTCCCATTAACTGACACTCACTCAGCACAGAAGAGGAAATGCCCAAGCATACTGAAGATCCTGTTACATGGATTAAAGTTCAAAGAAACACTCAGCAATGCTGACAATGAGTGGGAAAAAGAGGAATCTAGCTTTAGTGTTTGGAATAATGAGCAATATTGTCTCCTACAATGGACATTTCATAAGTGAGATTGATAATCCCACTCCACCCAGAGGAGGTACTTGCATCAATGCTTCTATAGAATATGACACCACCTTTTTAACACTATGGTCAAAAGATCAATAACCATAAGAATAAAGATGACACAAAGGGTAGGGCTTGTCTACATGGGACAGGCTCATGGAAAGCACATACCAATGCAACATCTCATGTGCGTATACCTTATGCTAAAATGAGTACTTGGCACAGTCCAATATTTTTCACACCATTAGACTAGTGTAACAGGTCCTTCATTACATTTACGTTTGTAAGAGACAAAATGTGTGTTAATTACTACATCTTAAAGTTTTATTTGTTTATTAAATCAAAAATTATTTCTGCTTTTGACTGAAAAATGGATTGGATTCTTTCATTTACTCTTCAGCTGAAACTTTGAACATGCCCTCAAAATGTTTATGATTGGAAGGGTAAGAAGCAATTGCCTCATGGGAAAAACAAAGACAAAAAGTAAATCTTGCCCTCTATCAGCATGATGGAAGAGGTGGTGACAGGAGGAAACAGCAGGTTCTGCTCCATCTCCACATTCTCCAGCTAGGACAGCACAAAGGCTGTCTCTCCAATTCCCTCCACCTACCCCCATAGGCTGGGAGTGGGGAAGGTCTTGGGAGGTGACATAGCCAAGACAGTTGACCAAAATGGACCAAAGGGATATTCCATACCATATCACAGAATCACAGAATGCTAGGGATTGGAAGGGATCTCGAAAGATCATCTAGTCCAATCCCCCTGCCAGAGCAGGAACACCTATATGACGTCTGCTCAGAAATAAAAGCAAGGAGAACAGAGGGAGAAGGGAGGACATTCGTCATCTACAACATTTGTCCTCTGAAGCAACCATTATGCATCTGAAGCCCAGAAATAATAATCAGAAAGTTACAGTGCTCTTGAATTTGACCTTATAAGGCAGCCCCTCTGCTTAACATTGAGTGGCCTTGCTCCGGGCAGTAACCACGTGCGCCCTGGCTGCGGCATGGCTGGGGGTTCAGTGCCACCTCCTCCCCACAGAAACAGAGCAGGAGGGTGGTGGGGAGAAGCACACCAGCTATCTTCAATCCCCTGCTGCGTTCAAGGACTAGGGTTGCCCAGCCAACCCAGCTGGCCACAGCCAGATAAGGCAGGTGCTCTACAACACCCTGTCCTGTCGCCTGCCACCGTCCCCCTGTGCCCCTTCCCTTCTGGGCTGGGAAGGAAAGCTTCCTGGCATGCTGGGTCCAACCCTTGCTATGGCAGGTGGGTGGAGAGCTGGTGGCCACCTCTCCTGTCTGCTGCCCTGATATTTCACCCCACAGCAGCAGTGCCTCGGGGCTGCTCCCACCACCCTCACTACAGCTCAGTCCCTACAAGCAACGGTCACTGTTCTGTTAAACCAAACAGTATGACTCTTCGTATGCATAAATTGCTCAACTGCACCAGTTCACGGGACCAGAGTCATATGCTCTACTTTTAAACACACTGTGGAATTAAAAAAAAAAAAAACAAAAAAAAAACAAAACCAAAAACCAAACAAACCAAAAAAAACCCCAAACCATGTATTTTGGCAGCATTTGTAACACAAACCACTTCTATAATAACAAAAAAACCCTTAGAGCCTCAGGTAAGAAAAACTGCTACACACAGCACCTGCTGTGGTCCAGGTGGAAAGAGAAGCATCATCTTTTTAATACAGATATTGAACATATGGATAAATCTTCTGTTTAAGGAGATTTGATTTTTAAAGATGTCCGATTGAAACGTGATTAACACCGTGTGTCCATGTATTTATAAAAATATTACTGAAAGCAAAAATCCACCAGCTGGCAGAAATGCACTCTTATGTCAAAACCATAGAATATTATTTAAACTAAGTTTATCTGTGATTGGCTACATATTAAGTTTATGCCTACTGAAATAATAGTAAAAACCTCCAGAAAAATAGTGGTAAAAACCTGGATTTATTATCAGTATATTAAGTGTTATACAAGACAAGTTCTCTGTGCCAGAGACTGCGGACAGGAAAATAGTCAGTGCATTAAGCCACCAGAGAGCTGATTTATGGCTCATTTACATTACAAAGGTTTTCCAGCATAAGAACAATTCTCTCACCCCCTCCCCCAAATTCCTCACCAGTTTTGCTGCTCTCCTTGGGATTTTCTCCTACACAAATCAACAGGACAAATCCACAGACCTCAATAAGAGACTCGGAGCACAGCTAACATAAATGCTTAAATTTCAGATGATCCTAGGCAACACTCCCTGCCCAGACTACAGAGTAGGACAGAAAAGAACCACCACAAATCTACACTTACAACCCACCCCCCATAATCAGACTGTCAGGAACAGGGTGAGCTGGGGAGAAATCCCTTCCAAACACAGTCTGGAAGCTGGATTAATGCTGAGGGTATGAGAGCTTACCAGCCTGGCCCCACGGGAACCCTAATGCCATCAGGAATATCCATACAGCCTCAGCCTGTCCAAAGCCCCAGGGAAGAGGGAAAAAGCTTCATTTCCTAGGGGAGGCAGGAGTGGGGAGCCCCAATGCCCAGAGGCATGCAGCACAAACTACAGAACATGCAACTACTAGTTCAAACACAGTGCAAGCAGACAGTCATTCAGCATCCCCACACAGGATCCACAGCACTTTTTCCTCTTACTGAGAGTATTCCCTTAGTTAGCTATAAAATGCTTTCCAGTCCCTTGGACAGAGCAAAAACCTACCTCTCTCCAAAAGCACGTACCTGCAGGGTATCATTCATCTTTCCCTTCAAACGTGCAGCACCATTACCAGAAACAGACAACCCAGCAGCCAAAGCAGCAATCCCACATAGCACAGCACACATCAGAAACAAACGGGCAAAAGTCTGGAATCACAGCAGCAGACACAAGGCAGGCAATTTCACCTGTGGGCCAGAAACACCAGCAACTTTCCCTGAAGGGGCATGTCTAGCTTCTCAGCAACGTGGGTTTTCTTTAGTCCAGCAAACCCTAACATATCTTAAGATGCTGACTCTTTTCCTTCTCAAAATACTGTACACCCCACTCCTTACCACAGTGTGGTACAAAGCACAGGAGAGCTGACCAGGGCTCTGCCAAAAGGTGGTAGGACAGCTGGGATATCCCAGAGCATGAGCAAGAGATGGTTAACAGCATCACCAAAAAGGCAGTATCATTAGGCATGTCTTTAGCTGTGTGCCTCCACGTCATGTAAACAAAATTGTGGCTCCTTCTGGAAGGGGCCCTCGTGCCACAGCAGCTCTGCCATCCATAAGAGACATGGCAAAACCAGAAGGTTGAGTGGGACCACCTCTTTTGGTAGCATCTTACATAGCATCACTTTAAATTGACTGTGGAACATCTGCCCAGTATTAATCCTAAATTTCCACCAGCATTTAAAGCTAGGCTTAGTTTTGAACATTTCACTAGGATTAAGCAGAGATTTATGCAGTAAGTCCTAAGAACAGAAGAGAAGACACTTCTGAGAGACTGAAGGGACAGGACCATACCTGCAGACACTAATGAAACACAGTGTAATTTTAAAAGGTAATTACATCAGTTTCCTACAGACAACAGTAAAAAGTCAATATATCCACTTATCCAGAAAGCCACCTTTGAAGCCCCCAAATTTTAGATCCTTTAAGATACAACATCTTTAAATCCCTCCAGCAGCAAGAAGGTGAAGGGCACGGCCCCCCAGGAGCCTGCAGCACACCCCTCTGTAGGCCCCGGGGAAGGGAAAGAGGAAGACAAAACACATTGCAACTATGTTAAAAGCAACTCTTATCAAAACTGCACAGACTCCTACATCAAAAGGCCTATCATGTAACTATTCATGTTCTAAGAAGGAGGCTAAATAAGTTTGTTTTTTGTAGTTTCTTTTTAAAAGCTGATTAGAGTCAACCAAAGGTCCCTTTGAAAAAAGGAAACGTAAGGTATGCTTGCTGCCCAAAGAGGCAGCCCTGTAAGTATCTTGCAAGGTGATTAGTGAAAATTCTGAAATTGCTGGTGTGAGACAGCATGTCTGCAGATTAAATAAACAGAAACTCTTCTCTGTATGTTCTGCAATACAGCCCTCAAACAAATCAAGAACATCAGGAAACTCTCTCCTCCTTCTCTTTCCTAAAAAAAGCCTCTTTATGCAGAGCCCACACTCACTTCACATGCAGAGGGAAGAGAACGGATGAGAAGATTAACCATGCTTCTCATCTTATGCAAGCTTTCTATCTCCATAAATAGCATTTCTGGTACTGGAAAATTTTGAAAAACCCTGAAGAAAGCCTCAGGGCCCCATCAGATACTGTCACTAACTCTGTTACCCAATAACAGAATTCTTCTTCAGTCCTAAATGACTTCACTACTCTCCAAGATTAAAGCACTGGAAAGAATCAAGATTGTACAAACCACTGCATTGTTTATGCTTCCCAGGGAATAATTCTGTGATTCGCAGGCTAAGTAGAGGACGGTAATTTACGCTCTTCTGCTGACTCTCATCCTGCACCACAAAATTACAAGACCGCTAATATAAACATTATTTTAATTATTATAAAAGCCTCAGAGTTCAGAAAGCAACAGCAATGCAAGATGAGGCAACAGTTCCCAAAATAAGCAGCTGTTCAACATACTTTTCCCCTGCACTGCAACACTCCTTAGAAAAAGCAGGTTCAGTTTTCCCCCAACTTTCATTCTCCAGATTTCTATCTATGATAAAAAGAAAACTTTTGCTTTTTTTTTTTTATATATATATACACTACACTAAGTTTATGAGAAACGAACAGTAACTGTGTCTCAAACATCTGAAGGACCTGATCAACCTCCCAAAGCTCTACTCAAAAGCTCCTGGTGCTGCTGCCTATGAAATTCTAGACATTCTTCACTGTCTAGAAACCCTGCGACAGTTGCAAAGGACAGTTGAAATACTAACCTACATAGCAGCAGGCAGAAAGTCTGCTAAAAACATTGAAACACCTTCATTTTCAGTAACTGGAAGGCAAATCATGATACTGTATATTTCAGAGAATATTTTATGGCTTCTCTCATCCCATATAGCAAATCAACTAACCCACAAATATACCCTTAAATAACGGAGGAAATAATATCCACTGCACCCCATAAATCTGAGGTAGTGATATCTTCAGCCCTTTCTTAGCAAATAAAATGCCTTAGGTATACATATTATTGGTCAAAACAATGTGAGTAAAACGCAATACTGTTTTTAGTTTTAATAATGGGATTATGAGGTAATGTTTATACGTCTGGAAGTCGAGCTAAGAAATTTCCATTATACAGATGAGGTAAAATGATGTATTATTTCCTTTGGTCATTTAAAAAAAATTTAGGCACCTCCAGGACCTTGGCTTGACTATTCTTCACACCCAAGATAAACCTCCATGATGGTTTGTTTTAAAAACAATGTGTGGAAACTTCTCCTTCTAAAAGCAAAAAAATAAATTATGGGTGCTACAGGAAACCTGCATAAACATCAACACTTTGGCTCAGCAGAGCAAGAACAATTGCAAGGAGATGACTGTTGGAGAAATAGTGGCTTGAGGAGCACTCAACATTTGAAGACTGTTCCGTGGATACAATGAGTCTGGCCAACAAGAAAAGCACTTAACAGAAAAACCTGTGACAAAGTCTGACATATAGGAGATGCTCTCAAGAAAGGATGTTAGTGCACATACTCCTTATCTGGGCCTCCCTCCTTCCTAGCCACCACTGAGATCCTGTCTTTCCACACATTCCCTCTGTGCTCACTGCATTTTTCTCGTTTCACCATCTTCCTATGTCTTAACAATGAAAGGAATGAAAAATAGGAACTGTACAAATACTACATATGGGAATAAAACAGAAGAAAGCCATAAAAGTTCCAAATGAGATGCTTATAAACCTGTTAGTCTGTCATATGCAAAAGACTGACCAAAGGAGTGACCATAGTGCTTCAGACCAAGGGTCTGTTCAAGCCAACATGCTGTCAGCAGCTAAGAGCAAGGATCAGGGAAAGACCGTAACAATATGACAAGCGTAGACGACTCCTCCAGCTAAGCTTTCCAGACTTGAGCTGTTTACAGCTCAGCCAACATTTATTAATGATTCCTACTGTCATGGGTTTTGAATGTTTAAAAGGTAAGCTAAGGTTAGGTCATAAACAACTAATGTCATTGGAATGCTGTATTCTATTTGTTTATGGTTTGTTTCACTTATTTTGGGGTATTAAAAATAATTAGGAGAAGAAAAAAGCTGTAAATTACAGCCTGGTAACAAGAAAATTATAACTGTACTAAACACTCATATATATCTTTGTAAATCTTGGGTTTAATATACAAATCTTAATCTGTATGAATGCAAATTTAGGTATCTGAGCCAAGAATCTACATTAAATTAAAAGATTCCTTTATTTCCATTAAATATTCACATCATAAGGCAACACAAGGTGAACATCAGGTTATACAACTGGCTTCAGGTTCTGACAGAGTATTAGCAATCTGGAGCTAAAGGGAGTCTCTGCCTAATCAGATGGGCTTTGGACCATGTCCCAGACACTTACGTAGTTTGGTTGTTTGGTTTTTTTTTTCCAAAATAATGATGGTAACAAGACCAGTGTAATAAACAAAAGAGCACCCAAATCCCAGTGAGAATATTTTCCCTAATACAAGCACTTCATCCTTGACTTCAGAAATCTAGCTGTGCAGAAAGAGAGACTGAGAACTAAAATTAGTAATTCCCCTGAAAACTATTAAGAAAATCATTCAATGTCAGTATTAATTTTACAGTTCATCTTCATACAGCATTCTTCAGATTAAGGTTGGAGACATAGCTATTAATGTAAGCATCTCAGTCAACTTGTTGAAAAGTAACATTTTTTCAAAAAAAACATTGCTTTGTTTTTCTCTGCTAAGAAAGTAGTAGAGAGCTAATTGGCATAGATAATAGGGAGATCATATAAAGCATGGAAAATGCTAAGTAACTCATAACAAGGAAGGTTAAGAGACACAGAAAACTTGAAAGCAAGAGAGCGTCTTTTGCCATTCTTTCAGAAAACTACTCAAACTCTTCCCTTACAATTTCTCATCTCCTAGAATGTCTTGTCCAAATATATCCAGTATCACACAATAGCACATGCAAGGCAATTATAGTTTCAAGCTGTACTTTCAGTGTTTAAGATTACCAATTTATATCCAAAGCAATTCTTTCCATGTGACACACATCACTCATTTTGGTAATTTCTTTTTAAATTAAGTTAAAATTTTAATAGCTATTCATTCCACAAGGTGAAATACCTCTGAACTTGACCCTATGCAATGGGCAGGGGAAAACTGAGAGGCTCTGAATTTTGTAAGGAGAGAGTAAAGATAAAGAAAGCACAGGCAAAAGGAAATGGCAAGTTGTACAAGGGCACATAATCACAATAAAAAGCACCAAATGTCACAGTAGAGTCAGGGACCCAATACACAGATATGTGCCATTGTACAGTATAGTATAGATGTACCATTTATTTTTGGACTTGCTGGATACCAGGACAGACTTCACAGCAAAGGGAGACAGAGTTCTTTGCAAGAACTGGAATAATATTGGTCCATTTGGGAGCTAATGACACAGAAGTCAACAGAAGAGCCCAAAAACAAGGTTTGAAGGATTAGGCAAGAAAACTTAAGACTACACAGAATAGTCTTTAAGTAGGAGTAGCAGTCTTAAATAAGGACCTATTGCATAAGAGAAATTTATGCTTGCACGTTACTCTCATACTTCTTTACTGTTAAACTCCCACAAGCAGTAACATCTTATCTGCACAGGAATCTAAATTGGTCTTTTAAAAGTTTTGTAGAGATTTCTATTTTGTTTGAAAAGTTACTTGTTTCATTTCTTGCCAATAAAGCAAAAAATTAAGCCTTTTACCACAAAACACAGTGGGTAAAGGAGCATTTAGTAAGAAGTAGAAATGGTTTTACTTCAGTTTCACTTGCCATAAGGAGGGGAAGGGACCCAGGAAAACTGAGGCACTCAGATCATGAAGATATGTAGTGGAAAGATACAATGGCTGGGTGCCCCTCTTCTATAGAGAAATTTTAAATATTTTAAAGGATAAATGTTTAAACCACCTTATTTACAACACTTAAGTTTAGGGGACAGAGACATGGACAGTTATTTCACATTTCCCCTCTAGCAGTTCAGGAGCTGGTTTGTCCACGCTAACCACTGAGTATTTTGGTGTTCTCCAGCTAACCTTTCCAACAATTGCTAGCATAACCAGTCAGACACTGAGTGCCACTCCTACCAAAAGCCATCCAGGAAGGGCTGAGCTTACACTAGCCTGAAGGCCAAAAACCACCTTCTGCTGGGAAGTCAGACACTGTGGGATGCTGGCAGGGCAGCGAGGCCGCTACTCATCCCGCTGTTCATGCCCACATGCTCCCTTGCTCTGCCAACAGAGAACTTGGGTTTCTGTTAGCAGGAGCTTAAGAGAAAGAGCTGTCACCTCCCATTTTTCAGTTAATGCCTTTGTCCTTGCCAATACTACAATAACCCTTCCCCTCACAATAAAGAGTGAAATTTTCTATTACAATTTGTATGTTTGAATTAATATAGTCCACAAGGTAGCTATAAAACATTTCACTTCATCAGCATTGAACATATACATTTTCCCCTTTCTAATCAGAATGTAAGCAGCATCCTTCTTCTCATCCCTGGGTCAGGCAGAGGCCTTTTCCCTACCTTCCTGACACAGACCACAGTTTTCCCTCCTGCTGGCAAAAAGTCTAATCCATTTCCCATTCTCTTGCTCGATAAGCAGCAGAGTCTTCTTCCATGAACATCTGATCGTAGACAAAAATAATAAGATTCAGCTAAAGGTGGGGGAAAAAGTCGTTATCTCATAAGAATGTTTACTATACATAGCCTTAGATCTTGTAAATACTATCTCAGGCCCACAAAACATAAGAGTAATAAGAGGTAAACAACAAAAAAAACAACAGTAATGAAAGTAGAGGCATCCATGTGTTGAGGAATCAGCTGAGGTTGCTCTTAGCTTAATAAATACGAGCCCAAGCTGGCAGGAAAAGCAGGGTGTTTGAAGTAGCACACAAAAAAGTATGAGGGCCAAAACTTATTAAACTTGGGTGCTTAAAATTAAGGATAGAAGAGGTGTCCACTGATTCTAAGATACAAAACAACCAAAATTGACAGCAACATCAAAGCATGCACCTGATTATATTATCTCAGTGTCCCAATAACGGGCACCTAAGCTGGGACCTTTTGTCTACATCAAGACCAAAGCTAGATTTTAAGAAGTTTAAAAAAAACAAGCAGGGACATTGTTAGTACTAAAGGCAATATAAGCTGCCTATTATTTTCAGGTACTCATATGACATTTACATGGGTCATCATGCAAAGCATTCTAACCACTCATCTGCAAGATGCTGGGACACCTGTTTACTAGAGGAAGCATGCTAGACTTAAGATGCTAGACTAAAACCAAGGACATGTAAGTTCAATTCTGCTTCTCTCCCTGACTACACACGCAGTCAATGTAAGTGAAGTTAAGCTGGGCATAACACCTTCTGACCTGCTTTAGCTTCTATTAAAACATGACATGAGGGTCTGCAAGAACATTCTCGTAGAAATCATACACAGGTTTGCTTAGAGTGAGAACTTAAGGGCCAGCAACCTACATAAAGAAATAAGATGCAAGCCAGGAGGGAAAGAGACAGATGACCTCCCCAAAGTTACATAGCAGGTAAGTGCTAGAACTAAGAACTGATTTCAGGTCTTTTTGACCCTTGCCTAATGTCCTGTGTCCATACAAGGCACACTGCCCCTGTGAATTTTTAAAAGTGAATATCTGCAGGTGACACAGGAAAGCTGCAAAACAGACTAAATAAAATGTCAAGGACTTTGCTGAAAGCCTCTTGTGGGTTTCCATTTTGTTTATCAGACAGCGTTTAGGAAGGACCCAGAACACTGTCTTCAAAACTAAAGCATCTTACTCAGATAACTCTCTCAAAGTCCAAGTCTTCCTTAACAAGAAATTACTTGCTCCTTAGTTCAATCTCTTTAGCTACTTCTGCTTTATCCTACTCGATGCTTCCTGGGCTGTAGGTGCCATTGTTTATTTCCCCCTTCTCAAAATCCAAAACTGCAACATTCCTTTCTGTCAACATCAACATAACTGCATAACTCCAAATGGAAAGCAAGTTACCTGGCTTTAACAGATGTCCTTCACCACAAAACTTCCTCAAGCCTTTAGCCACCACTGCAGACCACCTGAACAGCAACAAAGAAGTGCTGCAACTTTTACACAAGCTACTACTTCTAAGCGGTGTGACAGGCAGGTCTCTAGATGTCTGTAACGGGCCAAGGTGAGTGTTTTAGTGCAGTTTCAATACTAGTTATTTAGTACAGAGTGGAGAGAGTATACAACCGTGCTTTTCAACCGTGCAGAAAGCATCTCTGAGTGAAAGATGGTTTTTATACTGATTTCTTCCCCTTTCTGCCTCCCCCCAAGAGTAAGTGAACTTTGGTTCTTCTTGTACATCAGAGCTCAGATGATTACAGACTTGCTAAATTGTTTAACAAAGACCAGTTATTAGGTAATCAATATCAATTATTTCTTAAAAATCACCAATCGTGAACTCCAAATGACAAAAACGATTGACTGAAAAAAACATTACTTTTATTTATAAATGTGATAAGAGTCTATGTAGCTAAACCTATCACCTTATAACAACTCTCTCTTAGCTGATCTTATCCTATGAGATAAGCACTACTCAGTCTGTGCTTTTTTGAAATCAGATAAACTTTAGGTTTAGACCTATTTGTTTTAGATGTGCTTGTTTTTATAAACATTCCTCAGGAATTGGATGCTGGAAGCTCAAATGCAGTGCAATTTGCAATTGAATACCCAAGAACAGTTTTGTGTTACAAAATACAAATTATTTGTGTTACAAATAACAATTATAATTCAAGCTTATCTCCACTACTCAAAATGAAAAAAAATATCACTCCAACATCAGGAACACAGCAAAGAAAGCACTTTCTGGATACATAATGCAGCATGGGCTTCATTCTTATATATACTTGAAAAATTGTAAAGCTTTGTGAAAAAGGCAGAATGAAGAGTTCCATATCTTAACCAACACTGAAATAAACCCTGTTACCTTACCGAGCAAAATAGCCTTGCCTTCGTTCCTTCTTCTCTTCCTTGGTCTCCATTATGTACAGTCAAATGGGCAAGGTGGGCAGCCAAGTGTGATGCTCTTTTTCGCCTCAGCACCTCATATCCAGGCAGAGTCCCCTGTATAACATTTAAAAACAGGAAGTTCATAAATCAACACGTTAACAACACCTACAAAAACCAACAAGGTTGCGGAAATGCAATTGACCCAGTGAAAAAATAAAGTAAAACTTTAACATGCTTGACATGTGATAGCCATTTAGTATACAATGAGACAAAAAAAAAAAACAACAACAAATGCACCCAGGTCAGTTTCTCCAGCAGAGGAAGAGAGATACTGCAAAACAGATAACCCACAGAGCAGCAGCAACTTTTAAAACCCAGGAAGGATTAAAATATTTTGCAAGCTGTTAAATAGTTTATACCAAAACATCTTCCTAGCTTCATGTGTTTCATAGCCAGGAAGATCAAGAGAAGCTTTGAAAAGACCCAGTACAAACAGTAAAACCAGAAAGACACATAATGTTCACTTTTTTAAAATTCTGTAAAATAGTGAGAAATAAGAAAGTTTCAAAACAATGTAAAGAAAAAAAAAAAAGAGCGATCTACATTCCTTACACAGGTTTAACTTGTGAGCAACACACGAGTTCAAACAAGTATAACGGGAGAAACACAATGGACCTCCTGCTCTCCCGATGAACTGCAGTCACCTTCAGACAGATCAGACTAGGGAAGATTTTCTGACAAGTTAAAAAAAAAAAAAAAAAGAAAAAGACTGGAGAACAGTAACAGCAGCTTTCACTGGCTTTTAACATGGAAATCACTACCTCTGCAGGATGCTGCACTGAACCACTTGGAAACCAGGAGCTGGGAATTTCAGAACTGCTTGGTAATTACTGCAATTAACGATATGCCACATCAATTGCTGCCTAAGATTCCTGCCAAGACGTTTCATCCTCTTTCCCTCTCCAGCACACACTCATCTTACCCTGATGGCTTGTGCACATGCACAAAATAAGTTAACTTCTGAAAAGTTTTTAACAGTATTCTAGATTAAAGTTCAAACCAAAGTTACTACTAAACATTTTAGTCTAATGGACTGTACAACGAAGAAGTGGAAGCGACATAAATTATGATTTGTAGCAAAAGAAGAAAAATTCCTCCAGGACCTAATCAGTTCCCATTATTTTCCCCTGCATTAAAGCATAGTAAGCTGCAAACTGACAGATGTCAACCAAAGAGAAAATGTAACAAAAAGAGTAATCTATTGAAAAGCCCAAGAACATATCATGCTGGATTCTATCAGAAATACTTGCCATAATTTTCTCTCCACATTTATGGAGCATCTGTCCACAGCAATTAAAGTCCATTGCTTCAAAATGCACTTTTTCTTACTCATTAAATTTTTAATACATCCAGTGACTCAAAAACAATCTCGTCTCTCTCATTTTAATGCATCAGGTAGAGTCTTACAGTAATGGTCACTCTTTAAATGGCAAATTTGTCCACGATATCTTTGCCTTCATAAAGAGAACACTATTTTATCTCTGCATGGTAATGCATGTCACAGTCTTCAGCCAGACACAGAAACCTACATGACAGTAGTGTAAGAACAGCATCAAAACAAACTGTCCTGATTAGATGTCCAGTCTGTACGAAGATATCACATGCTGCCTGAGAGTTCTGATGCATCCCTACCCTCCCTGCTGTGGCAGGTCCTTAGATCTTCGGAGGATCAAAACTGGTGGCTTTGTTAGCACTGCATTTAGTGTTACAATAAATCTGTCAAACCATAGAACCACAAACCCCTACAGCAAACTACAGAGTTCAAAGAAAGAGAAACCACTCTAACCCCTCTGCCCGCTTTGCTTTCACTGTGCTCTGGGATGTTTGTGCAAGAGCACTGACGGGCCAGAGTTGAGTCTCACACTGACACCAAGAACTAACAAATAACCACAGAGCACCAAGATAATATTAAACACATGACCACGAGGACAGGGAGACCCATGGGAATGAGAAAAGGGAAGTGAGGAGAGCCCCTCTCACCTCACTGAAACATGATCAGCTGGGATGGATGGAGGGAAGTGAGATCTGTCCTCAGGGCCTCACCCTGTGCAAGAGTCAGCAGCACACTCCTTCCGTTCCTTCTCTTCATCTCCTGTGATCTACCCACCCAGGGGAACACCAGCCCTGCGCCAGCACAGCGTGGGCAGATGAAGGGAGTGCCACTGCTCAGGGAACCAGGAGGAGAAAACCCTGCCTGCCCACAGCCCTGTCCTGCCCAGCGCTGGAGCAGCCACCTCCTGCTTCAGCAAAGGGGGCACGAAGAGAGGGGAGGTAGGGCTTAAGCCTAGACCAAACCACAGGTGCTGCAGGAGATGCCAGCACCAAACCCACGTGGCATTGCTCAGCTCGACAAGCGTGAGGTTTGCTGTTTGCTTTCATCAATGCTGAACAAAGCTAGCAATGAAAATAGGGGTATGGAGCCTGTTCTTCCCACATCAACTTAAATGCAACTTCAAGTCCTTTCACACAGTGAGAGGGAATAAATCAAGAACTTAAAAAAAAAATACAATATTCAAAACAGATGGGCACTCAGAAAACTGGAATGTTATCCGTAGATTAGAAGTAACAAAGGCATTCAGGTGATTTTTTTTTTTCTTTTGCTGATAAAAATACACAAGAATCTCATATCTAGTCACCAATTAATGAAAATTTTCATAATAAAATAACATCAGATCCCACTCTGTTGACTTAAAACTTGTTTAGCTCTCCCTCTTAGAAGAAACAAAGGTAGTGTTCTAGGAAGGCATGTTTGAGGCTGAAAACTATACCTTGAAAATGTAGTACTAAGAAAAGCAAACTGATTAGGAGTTTAGACTCCAAAACCTCCGAGTTTACTTTTGCTGTTGGGAATTTTTCATGTACTAGTTGGCTTAAAGGGGAAAAAACAAACAAACCAAAAAACAAAACCATGAAAGCTAGAAGGACCACAGCATAACCTGCAGTAACTGCTACTGAAAACTTAGTATTTCTGAAAGGTCTTTTTCAACTATTAGTTCTTTAAGCAGTACAGCACAAAAGCCACGTTTACTTTATAGGTTGTCACTGATGTTTTAAAGTTACATAAAAAAACCAAACTACTACACACCTCCCCCTTACCTCTCCTTTGATATCTCCCAATAAATAAATCCCAGGTATTCTTTATTAACAGCTTAAAATATCATTAAGGATATATAATTTAAATGAATCATGGTTTCCTGGTAGCACCTTTCTGGTAGAGATGAAGACTGAATCAGGCAGACTATTAAAAATGTACATATTTGGGGGATATTTATATGCTGGGAGACAGCATCTTACTCACATATCATGAGTACACTTGAAACTCAAATGATTACAAAGCCGATTTTATAGAAATTTCAGGCTCAATTTAACCCTTCCTATGTTGAAACTGAAGACAGTGAAAAGCTTATATTACATGTCTACAGCAATGTTAAATTTTTTATTAGATAATTTCAAGAGAAAAGATATTCCTGATGGACAAACAATGCATTTAAGTCAGGATCCCGTTAAAAATTTGCCACTCTCTAAATTTAGCCAATGTCAGCACCTGATAATTATATGAAGAACAAAACACATAAAAATATACTGTACTTTTTGCTGTAAGTCCTATTGCTCTGGATTTTTTTTATTTATATTAGCATAGTTTTGGATACTTGCTTTTCTGTTTAGGCTTGCTGCCAGGGAGTTTTGGGGATGCTACTGGGAGTTTGTAATGTGGGTGGAAATACTCCAGCAAGGCAACAAAATCACAACAAATAAAAATAAAACTTAAAAAACAAACAAACAAAAAACCAGGAACAGACTGAACTCCTGACTGTGGGTAGCCACACCAATGCAACTGCCACCACTCTCCCAAGACCTTCAGAAATGCTGCTTCCAGCTCCTGCCGCCTGCTCTGCCACCTGGCACTGCAGGACAACAGCCTCCTGCCATGCTACATTCAAAGCAGCAGCAGCAGAAGATGCTCTAATTTAGAGGATAAACAAAGGCGAAGAGAACTGTGTTTTTGAGGGTAACATTAAAAATAAACATGTGAACAGAACATCCCAAATCCTCTGAAGACTTTGATAAATTTATCATTTTTTTTCTAATTATTTTTCCTCTTTTCCCTCCCTTCTCAGGCATGAAGAATAATACACCTTGGTACCTGCAGTTTAAGTAGTTCACATTTTCATGAGACAACAAAAGGACCTGCTTGCTTCAGTCAGGGTAAGCACACCAAAATCCTGTTTGCTGGCTCTGAAGCATGAATGATCAATCCTCCAATTGCGAGCGTTACTTTCCAAAACCATGCACATGAACAACAGCACATCCAACAGCACTAGCAATGCAGAAGCCAATGAAGTATCTGATTATTTTTAGAACATTCAATGGACTTGATAGCTTGTCTCTGCACATCTGTGCCTACTGCAAGTTCTGGACAGACATACAGAAAAAAAAACAAAAAACCCCCCCAAAACCCCACCAAACAACAAAAACCCCATTCAATATCATGCAATTCTCGAGATATATTTTCACAACCCTGTAGAGTCAGTATCTCTCAACCTTTCATGAAGTACAAAAATACTGTAATTCCTTATTTTGCAAATGGGGAACTAAACTACAGGAAGTACCTCCACAAGCTCAAATAAGAGTGAAAAAGCAATGTGTGGAAGTATCCTCTCACTAACTTTAATCTAACCAGCCTCAATAGCCAGCAGCAATGAGAACAAGGGAGGAGGTGACTTTGACAAGGAGGCAGTTATTTCCTGAGTAAAATTTAAACTGACAAACCCTGGAGACCCATAGCACAGTCTCACCTTTACTTGGCTCTGCAGGCATATGCATAGAAATGAAAGCTCAGATCCACAAAAGGAAATAAAAATCCTAACTTCTCTGAGGATCTAGGTTTAAATGGCTCCTTCAGGAAATAAGTAAAAAAAGCAAAGAATTGACTTTAGGGAAACCAAGTCAAGGGTGGTACCTTAACAGGGGCCCCACAAGGCAAGCAATGGTGGCAGTGATCATACCGTGAAAAACAAGCAGGGGAGGCGAGAAGCCTCAGAACAAATTTTCCACAGCTAGGAAGACAGAGCAGATTACAGCAGAAGGCTCCCAGCGAGACAAGTAGACACGGTCACGCCAAGGATGCAACAGGGAGACCCCACTGTGCTGAGGGAACAGGATGCTGCTCAGACGCCCCACGCAGCTCTCACCTGCTCTCTGGTGCAGTGTCCCACACAACATTCGTTTCTTTTATTTTTGCTTCTCTATTTTATCTCTGCCCCTGAGACTACAGGCAAATATTGCACACATCTGCTCATACCACTGCACGCTTCCTTACTATCATCTGCTGCACACAAACATTCAGAAGTTGCCACCAGTCATTTTCGTACATGAAGCATTACTAACAATCCTGCTTGGATCAGCAACTCCGCAGCAGGGCCTCTTAGGAGTAAGAAGTCCTCCGAGTACATTGGGCAATTCTGACCCCTAAAAAAATGCACGACAAGGATCACACCAACAAGTCAATATTAAGATTTTAAAAAGTAAAGATACATATGCAGTACTTCAAGAGCAATATTAAAAATGTCTATCAAGCTGTCAGAATAAGAAATTGTAGAACAAATCACAGACCGAGGGGAAGCACTTTCAGTGTATTAGCTCTGAAATGGAACCCTTGGGGGTTGCTATCTGCACCTCTGGTGAGCTCAAAGCACTTTCCAGGGCACTGTGCAGATGCAACCAGATACAAACACACACAGACAAGGCTGCAGCACAGGGTCACACACAACATCTTTAAGCATAAGGCAACAGAAACAGGTTAATGTGGAAGAGGAGACATTATAATTTGCTACTGGGTCATATAAATGCAGGTGATTAAGCTTCACAAACCAAAGCACTAATATTAACTCCAACACTCATTTCAACAGACATCCCATTTTTAAAAACAGGAAGGTGAAAGCACATTAGCACCTTATGAGAAATGCTAAACTTTGCAGTATTTCATTAATGCCTGGACTAACCACGTGGAGTTTTACTGCTTTCATATTCTACTAGTGTATTTCATTCAGTGTAATAGTAAAGATAAAAGTTTCAGAATAAACACTGCGGCATCTCAAGATGAAAGGTAACAGAAATGCACAGCCAGCAAAGAGAAGAGTAAGCCACAACTTTTTTAGTCTTTTCTTCAGGCAGAATGATCTAGCTAAAAGACTAGAAGTTTAGAGGAAAGTACTAGCACAAGCCAAAAAAACACAGTGTAGACTAATTACATTAAGTTAGAATGGACGAAAGATAGCTTGTTCTCAAGCTACCTTAAGATAAATATGGAATTATTTTAATACAATTATACAGTTACATTCTAATTACCATGCAAAGTGTAATGTTATTTCTATAACATTAATTAGCTCTATAAAGAAGCTCCAGTCCCTTATACATAGCTGAAGGGTGCTAAACTAATGTAGGAGAGCTCTTCCACCTCGGTGAAGTTGAGGCTGATGACGCAACCCTTGCTTAGGTGAATAACCCTTCTTTATGCACACAGCTCCACAACCTTTAAAGCATTAAGCTTGTCATTTTTCTTGTAACATTCTTAAAATTGCCAAATAATTACAATGTAAAAATTAATAGATAAATTTGTGTGCAGAAGCAATTTCTGGACTTCTTGCTCAGGTTAAACACCGACGAGTATCACAATTTCTCTATCTCCAAATGGAGAGAGTCCATGTGGCTATTGCACCCTGTGGACTCTCAAGGAGAGTGAAGATAAGATCTGGAGACATGACAGGCAAAGGAAACAAATACCCTTGCTCCTGAGGAACTGGCTGCAATGTTCAGGAGGTCATTATCCCCACCACAGAGGTATAGTAAGCTACTGGTACAAGCATTTTCGTTCCCTACTAATGCAAGTAAGAACAGACTAAGCTTAGATCACCTTTAACTCATCAACTGGATCTGCAACAGCCTGTCCGCATGAACAAAGGTCAAGTAAAATAAATAAGAATCAAGGTAACAGAAACATTTCTGATTCAGAAACAGAACAACAATAACAAACCTTGATTCAGCCCCAATGGACTCCCCAGCCAAACTATTTCTGCCTTGCTCCAGAGAAGACTTACTCACTAACCCAGGCTGTCACGTTTCACCCAGAATAAGGGGAAGCAAAAGAGCTACCAGAAATTCCACATCACCGGTGACGGTTGTCAAGAGAGAAAAACACCCAGATTTAATCTTCTCTCATTGGCAGCTGAACATCACCATATGCATTTTCCATAAGGAACAATGGATTTTGCTGTGTAATTCAGCTGTGGTTGCTAGACAGAAACCAGTTACAAAACACAGTGTAAACTATTAACAGGTAGAGCACTATGCCATACCAAATGTAATAGTGCAGTGCTGTTTGAAATCAGGCCACTTAGGAAGATTTTCTTTCTTAAGTCAACAAGAATATTACTACCTAAGTTTTAAAAGAATTAACACCTTCATTTTCTTGTGTTCCCTGTTTTAAATGCCAAATCCTGCATCTTTATGGACTGCTGACAGAAAACACTGTTCTCTTCCTACCAAACACTGTGACAATAGGCACGAGGCAGCAGAAAAACACTAGCATTTGGATAAACGGAATGAATTATGTAGCTACTGAAATAAAGAAAGCCTCATGCATGTAAATAACAAACACCCAAGAATTTGCAGGGTGCTGGTTCCAGTTAATTGAGATTCCAGTAAATTTTAGCTACTTTTCTTCAACAAGCTAAGCATTTCAAACATTCCTCATCAAGAACATTGCTTTCATTTTACAGGTGAGAGACTGAGATCCAGAAGGACTTTGTGGTCCTCCTGCAAAGTTTTTACAAAACCACAGATCTTGTAAGTGCAAGGCAAAAGGCTTACCCTTCATGCCTTTCCTTCCTGGGACATCTGCTGAATTAAATCAGGTCTGTGCTTTCGCCACATACGAAGGCATTTCTATCACAGTTTACGTTGCATTTCTGAGTCAGATCCTAAACTCACATACAGCATCATAGTTCCACCACCACAGATGAAGAGGAGGATGCAGTTTACCATATCCAAAGAGGATAAGACAGACATCAGTGTTCTCTTACCTCTCCCTGGAGCACGCAGGCACACACACAAAGGAATTTTTATGTATGTGCTTAGCAGTGTTCAACTAAAACAACAAGTACTTGCAGTTTTCTAAATAATAAAAGCTGAAGAACATTCAACACATCAACTAGCAATTAGACAATCCCCTTAGGACTACCTTGCTGATTTGGTAGTTGACACCAGCATGTTCCTTGCTTTTAACAACTGCTAGTTTCATCTGTTCAGAAACATTTCAAAGAAATCCTGCACATCTGTTTTGACAAGGTCAAAACACATGCATACAGATAACCATATCACTCCCAGAGCCAATGAGCTACAGGTTCTCTACCAAGATTTTCAGGGACATGACCAAGTCCTCCTTAGATTCTCCTCTCTGAACCAAGTAAAGGGACAGAAGTGGCAAACAGGAAGTCACTCCATCCTCACGCTCCTAACACAGCAAGGTGTTACAAGAGCAAGTCAGGTAGCAAATAAAATCAGACAACTGCCTGATGCCACCCCCCATGACAGGTGAGCAACCAGAACCATCATCATAGAATGGTTTGGGTTGGAAGGGACCTTTAAAGGTCACGTAGTCCAACCCCCCTGCAGTGATCAGGGACGTCTTCTACTGGATCAGGTTGCTCAGTGCCCGGTCCAGCCTGACCTTGAACATTTCCAGGGATGGGGCTTCTACTACCTTTCTAGGCAAACAGTTGCAGTGTTTCACCACTGTAAAAATTTTCTTCCTTGCATCTAGTCTAAATCTACCCTCTTTTAGTTTAAAACCATCACCCTTTGTTCTACTGCTGCACACCCTGCAAAAAGTTTGTCCCCATCTTCCTTACAGGACTCCTGAAGTATTGAAAGGCCACTATAAGGTCTCCTCAGAGCCTTTTCTTCTCCAGGTTGAACAACCCCAACTCTCTCAGCCTCTCTTCACAGGGGAGGTGTTCCATCCCTCTGGTCATTTTTGTGGCCCTGTCTCATGTCCCATACACAAAATGTTGTTAAGGGCCTTTGGATCCACAGTGTCACATATCCCAGACCCAGCCATATACCAGAGTTGCTCCTATGAATTAGCTCACCCAGGGCTCGGGTGGGATTTGCACCAGCAAAACAGCAGCACCACTGCAGACACATGCAGGAAAAGTCCTTTGGTAATCAAGGGGACCTTGGCCAGCCGAAGTGCCAAGACAAAGAAACTGGGCTTTTGCTTGCCTGTCTCAGGCTGTTAAAATACATCCACACAGCAAGCAGCTGCCAGTTTGAAGTATTTGTGCCCTTTGCCTTCATCCCTTTCACCTACTTCAGCTGTTTGCTACCACTCCTCCACCCAAAATTACCACACAAATTACCTGCAGCAGAGTCAGCACAAGCAGCTCTGTATCTGCAGCTCAGTTTATATCCTGCTGTGCCAGCTCACACCCGCTTCCAGCAGGCTCTGTTGCACACAGCTGAACTGCAAGCACGCCCTTACTTCTGGCACCAAAGGCAGACCTGCAGCAGAAACCTTGTGCAGATAGCTGTCAACCTACCTCCTTGAGCAGCCACTCGGTTTACTGGGCCTCAGCAACTGCACTCTTGACGGATGACCACTGCCGAGACCTACAGCCAGCAGTCATGAGATGAGAAACAGACTACGAAAAACAAATGTATGTTTTCAGCTTCACAGCAAACTTGCTCTCTCACTTCCCTGCTCTTTTCTCACCAGCCCAATAAAGGCATTTATACCAATGGTAAATAAAGTAGAGGTAGAGCAGAAAGAGGCAGGTGTTTGAAGAGTCACTCAAACCACAAAGATGCGGCTTGATGCACAAATACCCGTACTGTAAATCACAGGTACCATAGATCACTTTCCACTTATAATCAGTTCAGGTCCCAAAATGCTTAAGCATAAAGTTAGGTTTCTATTTGTTTGGGTTATTCCTGCCTCGGGTAAAGGTAAACCCACTTGTGGGATTACTTTTGCTCAAGGACCTGGATGTACCTGGTGGGTGATGCACAAAGATGCATATCACAATTATTATAATTGTGCATCACACTAACAGTTTTATACTAAGTATTTTTCCCAGGTTAACAAGGTATATCACCCTGGGAGTAACCTCTGCAATAGATACTGTGGCCACTCCAAGGCCCATGACAAGAACTGTAGCTATTCAGACCCCAAAACAGGTATTCCAGCTATACAGACCACAGTAACAAGGTCTACAGCTGTTCGAACTCCAAGAACAGATACTGCAGCTACACAAACCTTGACAGCAAGAAATGCAGCTATTCAAACCCAGACAACCAACCCTCAGCCTCCAGAGACATCTTCTGTCAGGTGTGAGGGAAAGGATGATATTGTATGGCAACCAGGGGCAGGCAAATGGCCTACCACGGATAGAGGTACCCAGCTTTTGAGGGAACTGGCTGTGCAAGAACTGATTTAGGATGACCCAGACAATGTGCAGCCACCTGCGGATCCAGACGAAGTCCGATGCATGATACTCATGTGATGGAAGCTCATACGGATGGAACCTGAAGTTATGGACTAAATGAACTCAATATATATTTTGGCAAGACCATCCATGAACAAAGGGTATGATATTTGTATATATGTGTGTATATATGTATAATGCTTTACAGAATAAGGGCCAGGCCAGAATAAAGTGTTAAAATACGAATAAATACATCAATCTAACAGGAAGTGTTAGAAATGGTCACTGGTTTTAGGTCAAGTACATTTCCAACAATATTCATAATCATGCTGTAAAAATTACCAGAAACTTTTCTTTAGAAAGTACCCATCATTTTTAACTTATTAGAAAGACTCTCCAATTAACAGCCTACTGACACTACATTGTGAAAGGTTAACATCTAAATACTTCCTCACTTCAAAAAGCAACTCAAGACACAAGAACTACTTAAAGGGAAAACTGTAATCTTTAAGTTTCAGCTCAACATCCCTTTTTTCAATCAACCCTGACTCATGCAAATTCCAGGCCATGCCTTTTTTTCTGTCACCTGCCTCCCAACTGAGAAGCAAAGGAGCCAAGGAGTCAGGGGAGAAAGGAGTCTCACAGTAATACAATGCAAATGTTTTCCTATCTGAAACACCATTAACAGAACCAATATGCCACGTTTCCATAGCAACCTTCACTGTGTTACATTGCATGCACTGTACATTAAGTAACATACTGAACAGTTTAATTGTAACAGAAAATCCTGTGTATTTGTAATGTACAAAATTAACACTGGAAAACTTCAGTCTTTACTTTTCAATTCCTTAACTTGCAACATTTATTGCGTTACAGTGTGTTTGGTGTGACCTTGCCTGACATCAGCACTCAGCTTCACAGGGGCTCAGATGGTGGCAGCATTAGGTGCATTAAAATCACAATGATCGACAGAAAATCGTACCCTCTACCCACTGCGTAGTCTGAAGCCTGTTTTAAAAGCAGCAATGTTTCTAATTATTTCCTTCCTCCTTGCAAAATTCCTTAAGGTATTGTGTAACTGAGAACTATTTAGTTCTCTTGCTTTTCTGAAACATCCTTAAAGCCTTTATTATCTTACCATTTTTCCCTCCTCCCCCTCTGGATTCCTGTACAACACTACACACTGTTTCTGGCCTTGTACCGAGATTCTCCTTGCACTATATACAAAGCAAAAACTGCCCTCTCAAACTGAATTCTTTTTGCTATATACCATAGCACAGTCACATGTACCTACCTAATTAGAGAGTCTGCCTGAATAGCTGCTTGCTTCTTTACAGAAACAGAAAAATACTTTTTCTCTATTTTTCTGTGTTCTAACCATTTGTGCACAGCTAAGTGTCTGCTTTAAATTATTCAGGTATATAAAGTTAGCAACCTATTCCTATCAATGCAGTAAAGACAGAACAACAGCATAGTTTATACAAAACAGCTATATGCTATCCTCTTTTTCAGCACATCTAATCTGGACTTTATTTGCTCAGTTCTGGATGTGTTCAGCCACTGAGATGGTACAGGACTTAGTTAAAAAAAAAAAGTTAAAAATACACTTGAATTAAGGTTGAGTACTGTTGCCTAAAAAACGGATGTATAGAAATTTTCTGGTAAAACAATAGCAGTGTATCTTTTACTTTCAGATTACTCAAGTGTTTTAAACATTATTCTTGAACCAAGGTGCTCTTGTTGATCAAAAAAGGATGACTTTGAAACTAAAACATCTGACAATATCGACAAAGTAACTCAGCATTTCTGAAGCTAGATACTTCTTTTTGCTGTGGAAAACAAAAACAAACCCTTCACAAAATGTGACCTAATTTTACAAATAGCTTCAATTCCTGCAGTGCTGCATTTTTATGGAAGCCATCTCAGCCACATCAGCAGGTACCACAATGCTGCTGAGCTCTCTACTCACGTACCAAGTGCATTCAGACGGACCACTCACTCACACGAGTTATGCTTGTAATACCTAAGCACACATTTGGTGGTGCAGAATTGGTGCCCAGAGATGAAAGCCGCTAACATTCCACCCACCAGAAGTTATGCCTGACATAGCTGGTAATGGTGAGTGTTTCAGATTGCCCAACACATTTCAAACAAAACCTTCTCTTCACTTGTTTACAGCTACATCAAAGTAATTGCTTGCCCTTCCTCAAGTTGAAGCCAGCCAAAGCAGTTAAGGTATTAATGAGTTTTGGGGTTTTTTTCTGGTCCATGTTAAAGCCTCTTTTTTGAGGGACTGTAGTACTTCCAGTTTTGGTCTTAAAACTTAAAAAAATTGACAGAAAGCAATTAAGTTGTTGTGAAAATCTGTCCAAACCAGGTAGAGACCTACATCTTTGAGAAAATAGGAAAAGCAGCTTACACCTACCCCATCTAGGTGCATTAGTAATTTGTAGTTAAAAGGGAACGATGGGGAAGTGTATTACCCCAGAGCGAGACTCATGTTGTTATCAATAATTAGTACAAGACCTAGGATTAAAATGCTAACTTCCAATTTCAAACACATGACTGGGCTAACCTAATGAACAGGTAATATCCAGCACTAGCTTACGCAGGTGAAAATTGCTTTTCTGGGCTATCCGCTTGCTGGACTTGGTGAAGTAAAAAGAAGAAAAAAAAAAAAGTGAAGAGAAGCAGGAAGATATGTTTCAAGGCCAGATAAAGTAAATTCCAATTTATAACACAGTATGCTGTCATCCTAGAGCATTTCAGTGAAAAAAATAATAATCCATAGCTCTTTCATCACAGAATCCATGACAAACAGTACGTGAGATGAAGAAGAAATCAAAACCTAAACAGTTACAAAACACAGTACCAGGTAAAACCTTTATTTTAAATGCAATATTTGCTGACTGCAAAGCAGTTAAAAGTTGAAAACTGTATTCAGTACTGAAGGTAAAGTCCTGATTTCAGTAACACCCATGGAACTTTGATTGTTTACAAAGTTTCCAGATACTAAAAAAAACCCCAAACAACCACAGCCAGAAGAGAGGCTTTTGAAGGCCTGTTACCATTTTCTGAGGGATGACAATAATTTCGCCCAAGAAATAAATTTTATACCTTGAAGCCCTTACATCCCAAATCCTACATGAGGCCACATGACAAAATGGAACACATCACAGTTAGCAGGTAGAAAGAAACACACCTTTCCTCAGAAGTGCCTTAAAATCGGGTCTGGTGCTAGACCTGGCCCCTTCAGACCCGCCAGCTTCCCTTCTGTGACCCTCCTTGGCTCCCCGCTGGCATTTGACAGACCGCTCGGCAACCGTGGCTGGCTGCTAGCGGGGCTGGGCAGCGTCCTGCGAGGAGCAGTGTGCTCCTGCTCTGCTGGGTCTGCATTTCCTTCCCAGGGGGAAATCATGGAAGGGTATGCACCTTCCTTGCTCTTCTCACAAGCTTAGTCCAAAGCGTGCTCAGGGCTGGGCAGAAGGGCTCGGAACCACTCTCCTGGGTGCAGTGTTTATTCCGTATCTTGCCATCTGTGGAGCCCAGGAGAACTCAACAACACATGCAACTGCATAAGGTCTGGTTGTTTCCTGGAGTTCATGTTACTTGCTGTTCCTCCCCTTGCCTGTAAAAGGTTCTGGATTTCTTGTACTTGCTGTACAATTTTGGTTGTAAACCAGTAAAACCTGCCTGTAACCTACCAGGCTCAGTCTGGGACTGGAAGCTACCAGAGCAGGGCTTAGGAACGGACACAACAAGTTGATAAAACACTGAAATTCACTACTCACACAATAGCATCAAATGCACAGTGTCAACAGAGTAGGAGAAAACTAATCTCCAGCTCCGTAATCTCTTCTCATGACAACCAACGTGTTACTAACAGAAATTATGCATTACAAAGGAAAATCCAGTTTTCAAAACAAATGACCCACTTAAAAATTTATCACCTGAGTGATCAGTTAGCAGCACAGCTCAATCTCAAGGAATCCAGAAGTCCTGTATATAAGGAAACAAAGGTGCCCCAACGAGAAACCTCATCGGCACTAGCCCAACACTGGACATTTTACTTTCCATCCCATAAGCATGACCATAGCAGGACACAAATGTAGGTACTGCTGCAAGTTCCTGCCTAGCCTCTGTACAGTGATATGATGATGCCAGCCACCTCCCACCATCTACTCACCCCTAACAAGGCATACCTGATCAACACAGCTCAGCATCATACACTAGAAACAAAAACATAAGACAAACCCACACACAAATTCCTTGTAAATAAAATGAAATTTCTTCAGCTGTCCGGCTGATATTTAAGCACAAGGGATGGAGAACAACTCACCACACTGGCAGAAAGCCAGCCCTGTAATTCCTTTGTGGTTCTCAATTACACTCCTAACTGCTCTGATGACTACTCAGACAACTTGCTACTTGACCCTGCACATCTGGGTGGCAAGGGGGTTTTCATGCTCATCAGCTGTTGCATAGCTGTCAATCATTTGGCCCCATCTACACGGGTGACACATACAGCAGGCAAAGTCGATCTTTCACCACATACCTGGAAACACTTCCGCACACTGTTCTGTAACAAAGAAAGAGTCAAAGTTTTATCTCCTTGCTTATCCACCCATTCTTACCAGGATGTCACTGCTCACACCACACACCTACTAGAAAACACCGGCATTTCAGAAGCTTTTGGAGTTTCTGAAAGTGGGAACTGCCTGGATTTTATGTCACGGGTTATCACAGCTGCTACCTTTAGTCACCAGTCTTCAGCAGCTTTGCTGCAAAAGGTTTGATTGGAGAAACCAGGATGGAAAAAAAGGGAGTACAAAAAGTCAAACATTGCTTATATTACAAGCAAATAATTTCTTTTTAATGTATATTCTAAATATCATACAAATAATCTTAATGTGTAAACTTACTTTATTATACTCTTCACTGCTTCTCTGAATCATCTGAACCTTTGTGAGAAAGGATGAAGGAAAAACTCCAGCCACTCTCTGGCCTACAAAGCTTTGCTGAGCTTGGTACAGCTACCAAAACCTGCACACTATTATACTCAGCTTTATCAGAACTGCCCACGTCTTTCGTATCAGTATAGCTACTCAGAAAGCATTACAGAAATGCTACTTCTGAAGTCAATTGTAAAATAAAGCCCTTGCCACCAGACTGAGGCATTTTTTGACCACGAGACAGTTAACTACAGCAACAGACTTGTGCACAGTGGCTCTGACACAGCATGCGAGCACTGCTGAGCCACTGACTATATTCAGTTTTCCCTTGTACCATCCCCTCCAAGTAACAACCAAGGCAGATCCCAATTAGTTTCTGCACTCACAGCATCACCTGACCTGGCAGGAAGCCCTCCACACCTCTTCCCCTCAGAAGGAAGGTGGCAGTGATGGTTCATAAATATTCATATTTCTTTTCTATCTGCCATGTTAGCTTAGAGTATTGAAAAAGAAAACAAACCAGAAAATAAGACAGATGGCACGTGGGACAGAAAGCAGAGAAAAAAAAAACAAAACAAAACAGACAGAAGTAGCGGCAGATAGAGAGAGCACTGTTAAAATAGGTTACATTTACTTGAAAAATGAGTCAGGGAATAAATTACCTTTTTTTTTTTTTTAAGATCAGGTAGAGTTCAAGGAAGCAGTAGCTCTCACTGTGAACTTCTGCAAAACAAAGCTGTGATTTCCTCTAACTGGCAGCTGTCTGCCCAGGGAGTCTTAGATTCTGGGGCAACCGCTCTCAGATAACTATGGAAACACCATGGGAAGATCCCAAAATCAGTCACTAATGGGGGAGCCTACTATAAGAAAATTTCCTGTCTAGAAATTGGTAGCTGTTAATAAAAGGCTTTTAAATCCCACTAAATGGATAGAATGAAACATAAACAATCCTAATCTGACACTGTAACCAAAAGGTAAATGCAAAGCTTGCCTGTAAAAACAGTGTAACTTCTCTGCTCAGCTCTGATTTTTTTGTGTTCCTGTAAACCAGGTTGACATTACCATTATTTAAATATGGTGGGTAGTCACAGAGCCTGTGTTTCAGAAAGGACGTCAAAAAACAACTGTTAAACGTACAGATTAGCCATAACAAAGGCAACACAAGAAAAAAATGGTACCTCAGTGGGATCTACACATAGCTTATTAAACAGGAGGCTTAATGCTTAATTACAACGCATGAGTACTACAGGGACAGAAAAACAGAGCAGGAAACAGCTTCCTCTAGTTGCCAAGGCCATAGGACCACACAACAAACGGCATTTGAGGCATGCAACTGACAGCATAGCTCACATCTTCGAAACAAGTAACAATCAGAAAAGCTTATTAAGATTATGATTAGTACTCCATACCTTGAGAGCTCCAAATCTAAGCCAGAAGTCTTCCTAAAGGATAAGCTGTCATTCGACGACAACTCGTTAAGTCTTAAGTAAGTAGAGGCACATCACTAGGATGCTGTACAGTACCAAGCTGAAACACTGGTACTATTTCTCCAAGCTTGGTCAGAGACTGGGAGCAGCACAGGTGAGACAGCAAAGCACTACACCTGGAGTAACTCACCTTTCTTGGCCCTTCCTACTGCCTTCTGCACTGCAACCCATCAGGAAGTACCGCCAGATCCCACAGAGCCCGCCTGCCCCCCACCCTCACAGGCAAGCAGAGGAGAGACTGCACACACACAGCCCCCTGTCCCCCTCAAAACTGAATAGTTCATAACAGACACCTTCCAGAAAAAGAAGCGTAGCTTTCCATCTACAGTCAGAAGGGTCTGCAAAGAAAAGGTGAAAAAAAAAAAACAAACCTCCCATGTACGCATTTAACGTATCAATCAGAAATATTATGTTTGTGAGGGAAATATAATCCCTCTAGCTTGCTGTGAATTTTGTCACTGCCTCACTGTTTCATGAATTGGGCTACTGAAAAATGACACAGGATTAAGGAAACTAGTCAGATAAAAAAAAAACAAAACCAAAAAAACTCACCAAAAATCCCAACAACTTTTTTCTCCTGTGCTGCTTTTCTTTCTGGTCAAGCAAGGGTGCCTGAGTGAGTGCTCTTAATGCTGACTTCACTCCTCAATTGCAGCGTTAGGTTTCGTCTTTTTGGGAAAGCAATCTTAACCCTCAGGACTAACTTGTGGCAGCAGTGGTGTGACTTGTGCTTCTTCCTCCACGAGGATGCAGACCCCAAGTCCCAGTTCCCTCGCATCAGGGAGCAAGAAACCACCAGCTCTGTGGCAGGCAGCCATCCCCACCGTCAATAACGACACCAGTGAGTGGATACCTCACTAAAACAAGAGCTGCACCCGTAAAGCCTTAGACTTTTTTGGTTTATTGATCACAAGGAGGAAGAGATTGGTCAATCTGCTGCTTCTTGGGTGATGACACTAGATTCACCCCACCAGCACAGCTGAGGACCACGACTACCTGTTGCTACATCTGGCTTCTGCCAAGACACAGAGGGCACAAGACAGGTGCCAGACAAGGGGTCTTACCATTTTTCTTGACATTGGTTATGTTCCAGCTTTCCTTCAATGCCTACTAGAAAGCAAAGGGAAACTGAGTCCCTTCATTCCCTACTTCCATCACAATTATAATTTGCAAACACCTCCAGCTGCCTAGAGCAGCAATCTCCTGTGTCAGATCATGCTCCAGAGGCTCACACTAATTTCCCACCTTTGAAACACTCACCCAGATGGGTGACTGCAGGGAGCCGCTCTGGTTGCAGTACCTATCTATAGGATTCTCACAATTTTGTTACTGACCTTTTAGAACTAATGTTATCCTTCAACCCAGATCACCCTCCAATTAATTAACTTTCACTTGAATAGAGGGACTTGCTCCCTAACACTGTAACGGATTTGCAAGCCATCCACTGCACTCAGGACCATAAAGTAGGCAAATATTTACTAGAGTCAATCCCCAGCCAGTCTTCCCTTTCAAAATCCTGGATACACAAAGCAACAAAGCTATATTCCTGTACAAGACAAGGACTTTTCCAATATAGTCTAAGTCACTTCAACTCACATGGAATCACTTATTTCAGTAGCAGACCTGATGAATTCAAATGGGAGTGTGGCCACTGGCACAGTGAGAACAGGACACTGGGCAAAGGCAAGGAGCAAGACTCACAGACTGTGCCTCACAACTGACTTAGACAAATCAGGTTTTCTAGAAGTGTTTCGTTTTCATAACACAGAATCACAACAGGAAAAAAACATATTGAATTTAACTGAAGTACAGAATTTCCTTTCAAGCCCAAGATTTTTTATCATTAAAAAAAAAAAAAAAATTAAAAAGGGAGGACGGAAGCCATCAGACAGTATTTTGTCTACAAGCAGTTCCATCAGCTTCAACACAGCTCATTACAGGCCCAACATCACTTGCCTGTCTAGATCCCTAAAATACTTTGTGTATATTTAGGGACGTTTTCCAGGTAAAAGGATGAAAGTGAAAGCAGCCTAAAATCCACCAGACTTACATATTTTTAATCATGACTTACATTTAAAGACATATCTTCCTGATAAAGTAATTGTCATTCAGAAAGCAGAGATTCTTGGTATTTTTAATTGCCTTCTCCATTCATTTTCTGAAGCCTGTGTGTGTATACATACACACCCAAAAGAACAATATTAGCAAAACATTATTTCCTCGCTATGTAAACACTTGCTAATACACATGCTGTGAGAGTTCATCAATATGCATTTTAAGAACCATCCAAACACAGGCCCTTAGTCTGGGTCACAGCATTTGAGGCAAACCATAATCGATTAATGGGCACCTACCCATTTTAAAAGTCCATCATTATGCATTAATACAAGGAACGTACGACTACTTAATGGGAGAACAGTAATTGTGGCGTGTAAAGTAAACACATGGTAAAAGCCTGTTATTGTGAATAGAGGTGTTCATCATCTGATTTCACCAGCGAGAGGACAAGCAGCTACTGCATCCCCGAGCACCGTGATATTGGAAACACACCCCCAACGCACAGGAAAGCCCCTCCAGCCAAAAAACAACTCTGGAGTAGTGTGTGATGAGGTGCAGAGAGGAAACTCCACTGCACAGATGAACAGACAAAAATCAGTTACTGACACACCTCTGGCAGCCGGCAGCACTTCTTAATCACGACAGCCATAAATTAATATACAGGGAGCCTGGAACATTCCAGTAAATCACTCAGGATCTGGGGAAGGGAGGAAATGAACGAGGTTTGGAGCCGTGAAAGCCAACACAGCGATCCCCTCGGCGGTACGGGCAGGATAAAGGCGAAGCGGAGGCAAAAGACAGGGCTGGCAGGAGCAGCGCGGCCGGGCCCGCCCGGAGACCCCGCTGCCGCCCGCAGGTCTCCGCCGCCGCCCGTGCCTCCGGGCCACGCACGCCCCAGCAGCGGCGTATCGGGAGCGCGCGGCCGCCCGCACCCCCTGCGCCGCGATGCCCGGCGGGCTCCGGACAGAAGCCAGCGGGCGAACAGCTCCTCCACCGCCCACGGCGCCGGCCGCGCTGCCGGCGCCAACCCCGGCCCACCCCGGCCCCGCCGACCCCCGCCAGGGAACAGGCCGTGTCCCCGCAGCCGCGCCGCCCGCCCTCGCACGGCGTCAACAGGAGAATAACGCCCGCCCCCGCCCCTCGCCCCGCGGCGCGCACCTGCAGGGCGGGCGGGCGGCATGACGGCCCCGCTGCCGGGCGGCGGCGGGAGGGCGCTGCGGGAGCGCCGGCTGCAGCGTTCCCCGTTCGGCCAGAGCAGCGCCGTCCCCGCTGCTTTCCCCCAGCCTGGCCCGGCCCTGCCCGGCCCAGCCCGCGGCTCCGCCCCGCCCCGAGGATCCCGCCTCCCGCTCGGCACCGCCCCGGTCGCAGCGGATCGCGGTGGCCCCAGGGCCGGCGGGCTCAGGCGGGGCGGAGCGGTACGGGACCGGGCCCGTCCCGGAGCGCGGGGCGGGTAGAGAAGGACGCGCTTTTCCCGAGCACCCACCCCCGGCCGCGGTGCCGGCAAGCCCCGTGTCCTGAGGAACGGTGTCTGTCCTTGGGGCCAAAAAAAAAGCCGCGCATGGAGCATCTCTCCCTAAAGCCGAAGCGCCGGGCTCTGCCTCGGGAGTTTTCTCAAGGGCAGCGCTAAAACAAAACAACTAATTGTGGAAATTGAAGTGCTGGATTTGGCTGGAACAGAGTTAATTTTCTCCACAGCAGCTGGTATGGACTCTGTTTTGGATTTGTGCTGGAAACTGTGTTGATAACACAGGGATGTTTTCCCTACTGCTGAGCGGCGCTTGCACAGAGTCAGGGCCTTCTCTGCTTCTCACCCCACCCCACCAGCAAGAAGGCTGGAGGTGCACAAGAAGTTGGGAGGGGACACAGGTGACCCCAACTGATCCCAGGGGTATCCCATGCTCAGGATATAAAGCTGCAGGAAAGAGGAAGGGGGGACAGTCGGAGTGATGGTGTAACAGTTACGCATGATGGAGCCCTGCTTTCCTGGAGATGGCTGAACACCTGCCTGCCCGTGGGAAGGAGTGAACTCACTGCTTTGCTTGCATGCACGGCTTTTGCTTTACCTATTAAACTGCCTTTATCTCAACCCACGAGTATTCTCTCTTTTACTCTTCCAATTCTCTTCCAAGCAAGTGGCTGCATGGTGCTTAGTTGCTGGCTGGGGTTAAACCACAACAGAGGTTAACCAAAACCTTTAGATCCATGGGAAACTGAAACGCCTGCAAACTATCTGCTGTTTCCACACTGCCCACATGCAGGTTTCTTCACCCAACCCCCAAAACCCAACACCTGCTATAGTTACCAGAAACTCCATTCCCTTAGTTGAGATAACTCCAGGTAACGCTTCTAGACATTTGTGGCTAGCCTAAATGAGATCTAGCTTCCTATTCCCTCCTTGGGTCAGTAACCAACTCTGAAAGACCGGAAAGCTCAGGGAAAAGCCTCAGAGCAGTTTACACTAATATCAGAAAAAAAAATTGTATTGCTCATGTCTACCTCATGTAATTAATACTTTTTTAATATCTGCAAATGTTAGCTTATGGCTTATTTATTTAAGAAAGGCAATTAGCCATAGAGAATTACACTGATGAGCTTTAATACCATAATACTCCAGTTTTGAAAAGGTATAAAAATAAAGGTGACATCAATCTTTTCTTTTTCCATTAGCAGTCATCCTGTTTTTTCCCAATTACTCTTACAATTATTCATCATGATATAGTCACAAAATAGGTTTCATACAGGGAGATTTTTTTATGCATAATTGAGGCTCTGCTTGATCCTACCTTGCACTGGGAGCTGTCTTCTGTAACAATACATTACTATTTTTATCCTGGTTTCCTCAGTTTATGTAATGATGAATTTTCTGAGTGTCCCAAACTAACCCTGTAACTTTGAATTGATTGTCTAGATATAACTCAGTTTCACAGAGGTACTGAAAATGTCCACAAGTTTCATAAAAATGAAAGACAAAGAGATCAGAGCTTGAAACTTTTATAAGTACTCCCCTCATAACTGATTCTGTGTGCACGTTCCTGTCTAGTAAAGCAAACCAGAAGTTGCTTCCAATATATTCTGCAGAAGACTGTAAAAGAAAAGGAATTTGCTCAGATACATGAGGACATGATTAAAAGTTGTATTTGTTTCAACTAAGGTATTTTGTGGAGCTCAGCGGACACTGAATGAAGCAACTCACAGCCATACCTTATCCCAAACTCCACGATCACATGCATTTTAACACAGGCTAAGAGGAAAAAAAGCTGACACCTGCCTTCCTGGATCAAATACGGTGTCAAGGGAAGAAAGAAAGATCAAGAGAAACAAGACAAGAACTTGTAAAATTATTTATAAAAATACTGCTGGTATGTTACTCCCCCATGTTCCTTCAGGATCTTCTAAAATATTTTCTGCCAATAGTAAATGACCAGTCTGAACAGTATTAAGACATGACATTGCAAATTCTCACAGGCTGCCCCCTAGCTCCGTTTAAATTAAACTGCAAGAAGATAGAGCAAGTCACTGTACAGCTTGGAAGATGATCTTGGAGCTAGGAGAATCAGAACTGCTGTAACGTTTGGACAACATCTTTTGAGATTTTCTTTAGACTCTTTACATAAAAACATTACTATGGTGAAAACAGATATAAGAAATATAAATTCCAATAGTATTTTTTCCCCCAGAAAATCATTATTACCTATCAGTTAAATAATCGTTCTGACCATACATGGAAATTAAACATAAAGTAGCAAAAGACTATGCATCATCTTTTCCTTTCCTCTCCTCTCCACCTCCCTGAAACTGGGATGATATACATGTAAATCAGGCTAACTTAAAGAAGAAAAGCTGATGCCAAGACTTTCCAGATCAAATACACAGTTGAGGAAGGAGCAGAGTGATAAATGCACACATTACACAGAGTTATAAATATCATTTGTAAATATCATACGTAAATATCATTTACAGCTCCTGTGCAAATCAAGGATTTTCCCTACTGTAGAAGCATGTACCCCAGGTAAAGACAATTTGTACTTACCATTATATAGCAGAAATATATGAAAATAATATATTTTCAGTGAATTTGCAAGTTAATTTGATGATATTCTTACTATTTTTTACATAATAAGCCTACTGTCACACATCAATTAGCACGGCAAATTAAAGTAATAATAATATGCAATATATTCATATGGAACAGATAAGTTAATTGCATGCTGCTTTACAGCTTGCATTTAAAGTAATTGCTCTGATTTTTCAGGTTCCAAAATTCAGCTGTGCATACCAAACTCTGAAAGCTGGGGTACAGTACCTCTAACACTGAATGTTACTCACTTGGTTTTACTGACACGCTGTCATTCCGCTGTGTTAAGTCAAAAGAAACATCAGCCTCTGACATTCCTTCTCTGGTGCTTTTGGGAAGATCATTCTTCTCCAGCAGGGACGCAGGCACAGGCACTGGCTGCTTCTGTGCTGGCAGGAGGCTGAATCGCTGACAGTTTCACTGATGCATCTCTCTATCAGATACAGGAAGCCAGAGAAGAGGCATAATCTTTTTCTCAGTGCACTCGACTTGTATAGAAAAGAAATCTATTTCTAAACATAACTAGAAAGCATATGATTCTCAATGCTACTTTTCTGGTGGTCTAGTGGTCAGCCCCCAGCCCCCCTACAACCTGGGTTCGCATCCAGGAAAAGATTTCCTATTTCAGTGAAACTTCTCTAGTACCTACATTAGAGTTTCCACTACTCTTGGGGCTGCAATCAATGACCCCTTCACTGGTCAATAGAAATTTAGTGTGCCATATTACACATTTGAAAACAACTTGCTAATTGTCAAGCATAACAGAGCAAGAATTGTTTGTTTCTACATCTAACAGTTTCCCAAGAGACTGACAAAACAGGGTCACCTGCCCTGCCAACAGCCATGAGGTCCCATCTTTCATTGGCTCAGCTACTTTTCTGAAATTATTGGGGGGAATATTTTGTCTCTATCACTCAGGCAGCTTAAGAATCAGGGGGCTCCCCCCTGCCTTCCTCTGAGGTGTCACACAACAGAGGCACTCTTAAGAACAAACAGTGGCAATGACCCTTCTGCAACATCTTTGTCCCTGCAAATGCAGCTGACGTGGATCTACTCTAGTTTTAACTTAGCCATCTCACGCACTGCTAGCATCCCAGCCACGGAAGCACGGAAATCAGTACCCCTCCAAAACCCACCTGAGAACCACCCAGGGTGGGGAAGCCTATGCTTTTAACCATGAGACCGTGGAGCTAGTGAAACATACAAACACCTTTAAAGCTATCTCAGTTTCTGCCATATAGAACCACCTTAATACTTGTTTGGTGACCTTTGCAGGTCCCAAGTTGCAGGAAACTCTCCGCAAGGGCACAGATTACCTGCTGGGACCAGGTGACCTGTATCCCCTAACCATGTCCCTCTCTTTGCAGTGGCCTCAGGCCCTGGTGGTGCCTCAGTCTGAGCTGTGTTCCGCCTCCTGCACTCTGCAGCTTTGTCTCCTCAAGGACTGAAATACCTTGGTCTTACCAAAGAAGCTGCAATCACTATACACGTCAAGTGCAGTTCTTGCAGTATGTAAGGTATCTGACTACCTAACAGGGCCTCACATTTTGTAAGTTAGCTTGTTGTACAGTAAAATTGCTCACATTGGACAAAAGAAATCTCCATTGCAATCAAGATACACAATTTGTTCAAGCCTGCTATTGTGAAGGGCTTGGGACGAAATGAAGCATTGGCTGAACAGGGACTCTGGTGAGGCAGAAACCAAACACCTAAAACTCCCGAGTACATCCCTAAGGAGAGGTCTCCTTAAGTTTGCTTTCAGATCTAAAGCTTTTAAAAATAAGCTAAAGCATATTTGCAGAGTCCACAAGCATGAAGTCTGAAGCTTATCTATCTTAACATGGAAAAGGTCTCTTATATAATGCATTTCAGAGGCAGAGGGTTTGAAAAATAAATTTGCTTGTGCAGAGCAAACCCTCTTATAGGATGGACGCTGTTTAAATACAAAAAAATAACTTTTGCTGGTACAGCTTGCAGATCTGCTTTGCTCATGAAATCAACAAGCCAGAGGAAAAGCACTTATGCAATGTCATATGCATCGATGGCAGTTTTCACTCCTCTCATAGAAACCTCACCAAAAAAAGTGAAGCCACAGATTCATATCGGTCGCGTACGAAGGCCCTGGCAGTGCCAGGCAGCTGAACTGCCCCTCTGGTTTCCCTCTCTGGAGCCAGGGACTGACACCTGAGGGTACGCCTTTTGATCGGCTCTCCCCTGCAGACCAGATACCGAAAGCCGGACCAGATGGCGGTCTTTTTGTCCCCACAGGCTGTCTGAAGCGCGGTTATGACGGAGCGGAGGCCACCGCCACCAGCACGGACCTTCCTCCCTCCCGGGAGTCGCCGTCCGGGATCAGCAGCGCAGAGCGCTCGGCTGGCGAGGCTCTGCCTGCGGCCGTTACAGCAACACCTCGTACAGAGACCATCTTGTCAGGAACAGCGTGAGGAGGCAACACGCAATGAGGAAATAACCCCTCTGTCACCGGGCGGCTGAAGGAGAGAGGGAATCCCAGCCCGCCCTGCGCCCCGGCCGCGCAGCTCTTCCTTGTCGCGCTGTGCGGGGTACGTCTCCTCCTGCTCCTGCACCGACGGAGTGGCGGCAGGGCACGGGACTCTGTCCCGCCCGGCCACCCACTGCTATCTCGCCTCCCGCCTGCGGCTAGGGCTCGTCACCCGCCTCGCGTGAGGTGCCCTCTCTCCTCCTCACCCCGCCGCCGCTCCCCCCTTCCGTGGCGTGGAATGGAACACCCCTTCCTAACACAGCCGCTTCCGGGACTTGGTACTGCCCGGAAGGGGGGAACACAAAGAAGGAAAATCAGTGGGGCAGTAGGGCGCAGACAGGACGGGGGTGGTGGGGTAGGGGGAGCATGGACTAGATATGTGTGTTACCTCTTGAGGAAGAAGTTGAATAACACTATACAGATCCCTGGTGGTCTAGTGGTTAGGATTCGGCGCTCTCACCGCCGCGGCCCGGGTTCGATTCCCGGTCAGGGAAAGTGCTTTTTTTTTTTTTACGTGTTTTTCTTTACTGTTTGTTTTTCTTCTCCCCCGACTCATTTGCCTTTATAGGATTCTCTCCGGCCTTCTCTTTTTGCTCTTACAGTTCAGGGAGCATCCATCTGGCTGCTGTGCGAGCTCAAGGCATCAGTGTTGCTGCCTAGCAAAGAGTTTTACTTGACTTGGCAGTTCGGAGAAGTCCCGCATGAAGGGAGCATGAAAAGTCTCCCTGCCCTGGGGAGGTGTGGGGTGGCAAGGGAAGCCTGCCCAGGTGTAGCATCTGTCTGGAAGTCTGCCCTTCACAAAACTGCCAATGGACGCCCCATGCCCACACACTGGGTTTCCAGGAGTTGGTAGAGGGCTGCTGAGCAATGGTTGCCTAGAGGGACACAGGCAGGGCCGTTGACCAGCACCCAGGAATACCATATTTTGGGTTTGTTTGGTTTTTTTGCTGTGCTCTGACAGCTAAGGGCTTTCCTACACCTCTCTCCCCACAGATCAGTGGTTACTTGGTGCCATCGTGAATCCTTGGGCCATGGCAGCAGAGACCCTCTTAGCTGTCCCTGTTGTGCACACCTCTCTGAATGTCATGTCCCCCAGAGAACGTGGGAAGGGTTTGTCCCCTGCACCTCTCTCCTGGCAGGAGAGGGGCTGCAATTCTCTGTGGCGTCTCCACATCTGACTGTCTCTTTGCAGTGTATTGCAAAGTCCTCATCAGGCAAGGTTGTTGAGTATATGGTTAGAGGGACAAGAGAGATCCCAGATATTCTTCAGGAGGTGGAAAGAAGTAAATAGAGAGAGCAAGGGAAGTTTTAATACCTCCCTGTCATTAGCGTTTGTCTTGCTCCCTCCTGCAAGGAAGCCCTCAGCACACCCTCTCCGCTCCTAAAAATAATACAGGTGCCTTGGAAGATGAGGAGGAGAGAGATGATGAGAAAGGGGTAAAGCCTCTTACAGTCCTGCAGCAGCGGGGCACCTCCCTTCCTCCTCCCAGAGCTCCCAGAAGCAACCAGGTGTGTCCCATAGGAGAGTACATCAGCTGCACACTCAAACGCGCACCCAGGGCTCCAGTAAGAGCTGCTCTTCTTCTCCCTATAGTCCCCCACCTCTCACCCCTGCCTGTGATTTGTGGGATGAGAAAGTAGGCAATGGGAGGACCTCTTCTTTCATGTTGGAGCAGTGCCTTGCCTGTGGTGAGCTGACTTTGGCTGGCCACCAGCTGCCTACCCAGCCGCTGTCTCACTCCCCCTCCTCAGCATGACAGGGGGAGACAATAAGATGAAAAACTCACAGGTTGAGATGAAGATGGGTTAATTAAAGAAAGCAAAAGCCACACACAGAAGCAAAGCAAAAAAAGATTATTTATTCTCCACTTTGCATCAGCAAGTGATGCCCAGCCACTTCCTAGGAAGCAGGGCCCCACAGCCTCGATGCTATGAGAACATTGCTCAGCAGTAGCCACAACACTGGTGTGTTATCAGCACCCTTCTAGCTACAGATACAAAGCACAGCACTAATGAGGGCATGCTATAGGGAAAGTTAACTCCATCCCAGATGGACCTAATACACTGCTGCAGTTAAGACAAGAAATATTGGTAATAAATGAATATAATAGTTACCTTAGACAGACTGCAAAACAAAGGCCAGCATACCTGGCAGATTATGCTTTAGCAGGGATCCTCCCTGCTGCCAGGAGTAAGCCACGGCCATTGCATCACCCATGTAACTCCTTAACGCCGTCAGGCCACACTTTGTGCGGGAGTACTTGGCCCTGATGTGAAATCACCACTGGAAATAACGGCTTTGGCTGCCTTTCCCAGGGTGTGTTGGAGCCGTACTGCGGTCTGGGCTGCCCTCCAGTGCAGGCGGGGGCATCTCATGAGAAATCCCAAAGTCCTCTCCTGTATTTTTTCATGACAAGAAAGCATTAAAGGGGATTCAAAGGGGTGGGATCACTTTTATTTCAAGACAGAGAGCAACAGTCAAAATGGCTGTTGTCACCCTTAGATATTAAGAAAAGGTGACAAATAATAGGACACCAGCAAGAGGACTGGTTTCCACTCCTCACCAGGTGGATATTTGTCCTCTGCACAATGACAAGTTTCAGGTCTGGCATCAAACTGAAAAGAGATTGGGAAGTCCATTAGGTAGCCTCTTCAGAGACTAAGCTTCCATTCCTAGTGAAACACTGGAAATCATACTCTTTCTTTGTGTGCAAAAGCTATTCTGGTGACTTTCCCAGAATCGCTTGGACTTTCTAAAACCTCACCTAAGATTAACCTTTCTCAAAGGACTTTAAACCTGGACTCATGGTGCTAAGAGTGTGCAAACATACTAAAAAACCAAACAAACAAACAGTTTTGTGAAACCATACCTATACCTTTTCTAGGACACTAGTTAACACCTGAAATTCACTTTAGCCACTTCTAAAATGACCCATCATTTTCTGAAGTAGAAAATAGCAACTTCTTCCACTGACTTGGTAATGCATTTCACTGAGACCAAAGAGAGAGAGCCCACACAGCTATCAGTGCAACTCATGTAAACTGGTAATTACAGGGGAAAGTCCAAGATACAATAATAAAATTAGGACCTCTGGGACTTTAGGACACCCATGGAGCTATTCCCCTGGCCCAGCCTGAGACCCTTGATGAGGTGCTTGCCCAGCCTGCTCTTAACAACCTCCAGCCACAGGAATGCAATTCCTTAGGTTACATCCTTTGGTCTCAGTGCTTAGTTATTAACATGTAAGGTGTCCTGATTTGGGTTAAAAAGACTCCAGGATAAGTATTCACCTTCAGCATGGGTTGAATGGTTAGGGCAGTATTAAGTTTGTTTCCTGGGCCTTAGATTGATGTGATGGAGGGAAGGAACAGGGTACTTGCTTTTAACAGATGGAAGAAGCATCTCTCCTAGAGTCTTTGCTGCTATTATTGTTTTAAATAAGTCACTCACAACAGTGGAATGTTAAAGCCCCAGAAAAGGTGGGCTATTTTGCAGAAGACAGGCAGTACAAAGATAAAATACAAAAGCAATCTGACACATGGCTGCACAGGCTACAGTTGTGGTATTTCCAACAAATATAAGACCAATATGAATTTTATTATTATTTGGTTATGATTACTATGATGATGATTGTTATTATTAGTGTTACATTCTCAGATTTACTTCTAACTGTGATATATTCTGAGACACTCAATCTCAAATATTTTTATTTTCATTTCTGTTCTTTCTCAAAAGCTTCCATCTCACAGTGAAGGTTGATGGGAGTGCACTGCAGTAGAAATAAGGAAGGTAAGGAAAACCATACCTTAACTACTGATCAATTTAAATAAGCAGCCGAGCTTCTGGTTAAGACTCTTAGTGCTTACTTTTTATACTTTATTGGAAAATTTGTGAACAGGAGCTTTCACATCAAAACTAGATAGGGCTTTAACTTTTCTTTCTGGGTGCCTTCTTTAAATTACAGCCCTACATTAATTCCACTTTGTAAGTTTTTTTGAATCTTATATGAAATGTCTTGCCCTGTGCACTAACATAAAATTTTGCATGACTTTTACAACCAGTAGACTCTTTAGAAAATGAAAGCACCCAGTTTTTTTCTAAAGGCATATTTTCTACTTGCTCTCATATTTCCCTTCTATCTGAAAGAGGTACAGTCATGCATTCATTGGATTTATTCTGTTCCCAGGACATTCTGGTGGCTGCTTATCGCTTTGTTTTTTTGTTTTATTGTGGACATAAACAAGTACAACTTCATGCTATCCTCTCCAGGGCAACGAGCCTCTGCTTACTGGTAAAAATATCGTTTGAACATGCCACGAGGTGGCACCCCGGTCCCGTCTCTGCCACTACCCACTTCCACCTCCCAGTACGGTCCCTGCTCTGGAGGTTTCAGATTTAATTCCATAGGTTCACGTTGTGTCTGTTTAAGTCCAATGAGCTATAAAGTAATGAAGGCTTTGTATTGGCTGATAAAGCCAACTTCATGTACAGATGAAGTTGTTATTAAGCCAAATCATATGCAACATGTTTCCTTGAGCCCAAGGCTGTACATGGAAGCTTTACAAGCTGTCTTTGAAATAGCATGAACGTAGCATTTAAAAAAGAGAAGTTGCAAAGGGTTATCAGCAGTATGGCTCGTATTCTTCAACACTTCAGGCCATCATCTGTGGCATTTATACACTGATGATATATGTCATTACCAGAGTGACAGAGAACCACGTGTCCCTGGACATGTTCATCCTCACAGCCACTCTGTTGGGGGCCAGCAGTATCTCTGCTTTTCACCTGTAGATTTTGAACTGAAGATCATGCAGAAAGTCTGCACCAAGGCAAAGGAGGAAACCAGAATTTCTGCATCCCCAGTCAGGATCCTAGGGCATCAGCTGGCTGGGGAGACAAGAAAGGCCTGGTTTCATTCCCTTCTGTGCTAATTTACCAGCCTAGTGGACTATGGGAGCAGTCTGTGCTATGACATTAGTGCTGTTGTCACCATGGCAGTCAAAGGACACAAACAAGGCAAAGTGTTTATTAAACTGCTGGAGATGGAAGGGAAAAAAAAAAAGAAAAAGTTGCTTTCAGGCACACAATCTCTTCCCCAGACTTTTTTTTCCCCCCCTTCCTATTATCTCTCCCAGAGATCCTTTCTGTAGAATTCTGCTGTCTTAAAACATAACTGTAAATCTCTTTCCTAGATACAGATTCAATATGGAACACCTCCTAGACAGGAAGATAAATGAAAGAAACATAGTAACCTCATTTCAAATCCTGCTAGGACTGTTTAAAATGGCAGTTTGAAAAAGTACTCTGAATCATGTTTTAAGATAAATTATTTTATCCAAACTGAGGCATTTTATTTAAGGTGATGGTAACGAAAGTCGAATGCAGATTTAATTACCACACACAGATCTAGATAATACTATCCCAGGACCATTTTCCAAAAAGTCCTTTTACAGGAGCAATTGCCATGTCCTATTAAGAAGTGCTCTGATCATGAAATTATGAAAGCTCTGATCCTTTTAAATGCCTGAACTTTTTCCACTTACAGGCTGAAAAGCTGCTTTCTAGACCCCTTTTATTACTGCCTTGTGGCTAAAGTCAATCATTACCTTCTGCTTTTCCATGCTTTGTTTCCCATCTGCTCTTTTGATTAATCACATTTTAGTAAACTATATTGACAATGTTATTATGCTGTGCCTAATCTTTGTCTCGCTGGCAGGAAAATGGAGCTGGGAGGTGCCAGCTTCCCCCAAAAGCAGGAAAATAATAGCAGACTATAAACTGATATTGCAACACATGCTCTGGCTGGTGATGCTGCCTGCTGTGTGCAACAGGGAATAGCAGTGACCCAGGCGAGGCTGAGGCGGCTGATGGAGCGTGGCCACGGCAGGGTGCCTTCTGCAGCTCTGCCGCCGAGCGGCTGTGCACCCAAACTGGCCCCACATCCTTTGCAAGGAGTTTTTTTTACATAAATGACAACTCTGTATTCCATAAATGGCATAATTGGTATTGTGTAAGCTGCAGTTCTGCACAAGAGATACAGCTAAATAAATGAAAGAAACAGGAATGATCTTTCCCTCTGTTTAGATAAGAGACTGCCTGTTTAATTGTAACAGGATGAAGTTTTGTAGTATATAATCTTCAGCTTGTTCCTTCTCTACCTCAAGCTTGGGAGAAAGTCTCAGTTTCAGATCTGTTTGGGCAATGGCCTCAGGTCGGTTGAAATGGAGCATCTTGCTGTAGACTGCTGGGTGGCTTTCATCCCTCCAACTATACTGCACTCACCTCCCCTTAAGCAAGCAGGCTGAAGCTGAGCATGAAGCACGTGAGATGATGAGTACAAGCTCCTCTCACCATAATTTCCCTGCCTGCTGCAAGGTTCACAGGGAGCCCTGGTGTGCATACCAAACCTGGTTCTGAAGTGCTCACCTTTGGGCTTCCCACCCCAACCACCCTAAGTCTGTGTTTGGTGAGAAAGGAGTGACGGGAGCTGCTGGTGGCCCTAGCTGTGAATGCAGGCAATATGCAACAGCTCCCTGCGCTGTGCCGTACTGACACACTTCTTCAGAAGCACGTAAGTTTAGGAGAGACACTTGCCACCCCTGCCTACCTGCTTTCTCAGAACTCCGCTTCTGAGCTGCTTGGAGCGGGTAACTCAGGCAGGCACGAGTCACCTCACCCCAAACACGGCAGTGATTCCCCCATGACAGCTCAGGACAGCAAAACTCAGAACTAGCACCTCTGCTTATTCATTCCTATCATGTTGGTGCTCTTAAAGATACTGCAGCACTTTTGAATCTTAATTTTTTTGTACCTACTGTCTACTACAGTTTGCTGCTTTAAGAGTAAAAAAAGTGAATGGTTAACAGTAATTTAATAAATTCTGCTGCTCCTCTGGTCATATGGTCTGAAGGGGATTTTTCTTCCATGTCACCCCTTATGCCATCAGAAATTTGCCTCCTTCACTAGCATCTGGGCTCCAGGACAGCTACTGTCTTCTTTTAACTGAAGGCTTATGGTAAGGGCCAGAGACTCTAGTTAGGGATGCTCACAAGATGAATATGAGTTGAGAGACAATCTTTTCTCTGGAGACTGAGGTCTAATTAGACAAGATTAAGGGAAAAAAACTAAATAACACTATTCCCATTTTACAGGTAGTCAACCAAGAAGCAGAGTAATGAACAGTTGCACTTCGGACATGTTTAAGCAATCAAAAGGAGTTTGACACTTCATATTTTTACAAATCAGACAAATGCGAATTCATCCTCTGCAGTTTTGGTCCTGCAAGGGCTTCAAAGCATGAATAACTTTGTTTATATGAATAGTCCCACTGAAGTGGAATAGTTCCTCTGAGTACGCCGAACATCCTTAGTCCCTCTGCAGGATCAGTCCTTAAGTGCATATTGTTTCTGAACTAGCAGACTGATTTTGAAAAGCAACAGGGAGCCCTCGCTTAGCTGAAAAAGTCATGCACATCAATAGTAGCTAGAAAATATCTCTCTAACATGTCCAGCATTTCTTCCCTTAAAGGGAAATACACAGGGGGAAAAAAAAAAAAAAAAAAAAAGATTCTCTATTTCTCTTTTTTGTCTCCACTTTCAACCACAGGCAGAGAAATACCCCACTGCAAAAGCTGGGCATACAGGCAAGCAGGTTTTACATATTTATATTGAATTATTACTTCTCTATTGTTTTGTTGGTGGCTACTGCTATTGGGCATCCTTGGGTTTTGACGGTCACATCAAAGGAGCTGCTCTGGCGTGAGAACCGGTCAAAGTGAGCCAGATAATTCATGGATTTATGACTGAGGTCGGTTCCCATGATTGTCAGTGGGCAGCAGCCGCTGCTGTGTCGTAATCCTCATTCTCTCGGTAAGGCACATACTGCCTTAAAAAGGTTTAATGATCCAATAGTGATTTACTAATGGGAATCTTTCTTGTGGGTTTAGCAGGCCTTGAAGGAGGACAGGGCGGCACATGAAGGTCGGTTTTCAGCAGTATCAAGAAACGTTTTTATATTTGTTTTGTTTTGAGATTCCTGTTTGTGGTATTTTTATCTGCTAAATACAATAATAAATTGAAGGGACAAAGTCATTGTAGGTGGGCAGGTATCAGACCCGTGATAACAGAGGGAGGGAAGGAAGCAGACACCGGTGATGTGATGGCAGATCACCGCTGAAGAGCTGAGGTAATTATCAAAAAACACACACTTTGGCCTTTGTGATCAACGAAATGAAAAGAGCACGACGAGAGAGACCGGGACAGCCTGGTGAAACTGCAGCCTGTTGCTGTGGTTGCAACCTGTTTGCCTTTCCTTTCTGTCGGGAAAGCAGGGAGGGGGCTGCCCACTGGGATGGCTGCCCAAAAAGAGGGCAGGAGAGAGAAAAGGCAAGGAAGGGCTTTGCCTACCCAGAGGAAAAGAGATGCTGCTGGCGCCCGTGGAGCCAGCGTGCCCCGCCGCCGCTCCCCCTTGCCACCTCGGGTGCCTCTTCGGAAAAACAAACCCAAGAAAACCCAAACAAAATAAACTCCCTTCTCCTCCACCAAAATACATTTAGAAAGCAACAGAGGGAGATGGGGGTGGGGAGAGAGACAATGTTATTTTATTTTAAGGCTTGTATATTAAATCCAAGTGTTGTGCTGGGAAGTGTCATTAAAACCTACTTGAGCTACCCACGCACAGCACACCTCATCTTGTTGGTCTAGTTACAAAAGTGTACCTTAAATGCATAATATTTTGTTTTAAACTCCCCGAGGGAGAATCTTTCTCCTAAAGAAAAATAAAGTTACTTGGCACTCTGATATATGAAAAAAAAATTAACCCCCCCCCCCCTCCATAGTTCAGAGTTAAAACTAAGGGGAAAAAAGTGTAGGCCTGTAAGTAATTGTAATTTTGTCACCTTAGGTTTATGCATTGCCTTGTATTAGATTTTCACCTACCACACAGTAATGCAGAATACTATCTACGGGTATTCTTTACAGGTAAAACACTTTTCTTTACATCTTCCAGTAATATACTGTTTTCTGGAGCAGTGTATTGATGCTACAGAAGAAGGTCCTTCAGTGTAACATATACGGGCAGTTAGAAATTTCCCAGCAGGCGACTGCAGTCACAGTTTCAGTGTTGTATCACGGTATTTTTTTTCATCCTGAACTTTCCTTTGTAGAAGAGAAAAATGCTGAACATGGACTATGTGGAAAGCAAAATTAAGTCAACACCTCAGAAGGACTTCCCTGTAATAGCTCTGTTCAGATAAACAGCATCTAAAACTGCCTTTTCTTTAATTCAATATTGGCAGCTGTAGCTGTCAGAATGGAGCCTGCCTCTCCAGACCATGAAAGTAATTAAACTAAACACATTTTCTTTTATTTCCCATATTAATTTCCTTTTTCTTCTGATTTTTTCAGTTTCTAGGGTACAACACTAATTCATGTGTCCCCGCTTTGCACTGCCACCATGAATGCAGAAAAATATCCCTTTAAAAAGAAATTACATTGACATCATCTTATAATCACCACCACTGCTACAGCCAGAGCATTAAGAGAAATTCTGAAGTTAGTGTTGAATGAGCCCATTGCAGATGTTCACTGGTTTTAGTTTTACAAGATGATAACAACACATTATCATCAAGTGCTCTTGACACCATTCTCTTGTTTCCTCAGGTAAGAAGGAGGCTGATTTTTTAAAATAATTAGATCACATATAGAAATATTATTAAACTTCGAGTCCTATCTCTCCACAGATAATACAAGATAGAGAAGGAGAAATTCAGTTCTCTGGCCATATGCATTTAGTGCCACTTAAGCAACCTTGGGTTTCCCAGGCATCTGCACCAGGCTGGTAGAGATGACATGTAACACAAGGGAGACCTGCATCTTCCAGAGTCATAGTTGGAGCCCAGCTTAGAGTTAACCAAATATTTAGGCAACTGAATGCTGACTAATTGATTGTATTTACACATTAATAACACTTTACAGCTTCCAGCAGTAGCAATCACCAGAGGAAAAAACAAAAACAAAAACAAAACCCAAACAGACACCCCCCCCCCCCAAAAAAAAACCAAAAAAACCCAAACAAATCCCAAACAAACCAACAAACCCAAACCACTGCTTTTCAGGTAATTATCTGTCAAAATTTGGTTTCATTTGTAAATCAGGAAAGCTTGGGTTTACCCTCAAATTGAGATTGCAGCACTTCTAGCACCTGCCTGGTACTTTTCTGCTTATCATTTATGGTCATGGTCAGATGTGTGTTGCTGTTGTCATCGCTTTTGAAAGACCTTTACACATCACCCCCCAAAACACAAGTCTTTGCTGTGTAAAATGGTGAAGTAGAGGAACAGAGCACAAGTGAAAAATTCAGCGCTGAGTAAAATTACACTCAGGTTCAGGCAGTCCCCTCACACAAATGAGGCTGGGCACACGCAGCTTGCAAACAAAGCTATACCAGTTTCTTAATCTTTTCTTGAAGTTGGACAACACTACTTGTGACTATTAAATCATTCAGGTCCTTATTTGTGTGACCTTAGGCTGTGCCTATAGAAGTAGGTGACTAATGAGACTGCTGACTACAGAGCTGGTAAGAGTCCACATTGCAGTAGTATTTTCTTATGCAGTACCTCTTCTGATGCAAAGACGCTTCTGACCTTTTTCTGTTATGGAGAAGAAATTTCCTAAGAATTTGCCAATATCCATGTTCCAGGCTTTGGTAAATGCCCTTTATGAATCTCATGACAACCTGATTGAAGTATCATCTTTCATAATAGCTGCAAACAAATGTTTTGGAGGCTCACACTAAGGAGGCAACAGCATGAGCTGGTGCCTCCTGGCAGTAGTTCAGGCAGATGTAGTCACAGCCAGGATACGATTATTCTGCTTTGGATATATGCATTCAGCCCTCAGCCACAGTAGCTGGTTTTTCTTCTGGGGCAATACCTAATGCCGGATTTCCTCCACTTAAAATCAGAGCAAAGGGAGGACAGGCAGCACCGCCTCTCAATTGCATCTCCTCTCTAGGGTAATAATCTCTCGGTGCTGTGTGACACAGTTAGTCCCACAGCTACAGCAGCCTAAGTGCTTTTTATTTGCACTGCTGAGGGCTAAGGTTTTGAGCCTGTTAATGCTGAGTGACAGAATTGGTTTTTAGCATTTTCCTCTTCCTGAAAAACAATCTAGGAAATTGCATAACCTCCTTTGATCCTCTTGATAACTGGAATTTAAGGTTGCAAGCCCACCCATTGAAAAGTTAGTCAAAGCCAATTGCTTACTGTTGAGCAAGCAGCCTGATTTGCCTTCATGTGCTATGATCTAGTCCTAAATTATATAAATTACAAACTTTCTCCTTCCTCCAGATCCATTCATCATCATATGCAGGTAAAGATATAAAAGGGTTGAAGTAAGGTTGCATGCACTGCCATGAGTCCTACCTTTTGGATCTCAGTTATGCCAAGGAAACAGCTTTCCCTTGCTCTGTTTCAAAAATTGTGGAGACTCCTGACCTGTTAGCACAGCTACAACCAAAGCCATCAGAAGCTATCACCCTCTGATGTTGTTCCAGCAGCACATGTGAAATATGCTGCTTCTCCATTAATTTCTCACTCAGGAAGTCTTCATCTGCTATCACAGAGGTAACATTCCCAGCAGAAGCTCAGGACTAACCAGGCATGAAGGCTGAGATCCTGCCTCATGTGCTGGTCCCTTCAGGTGATTCAGATTAAAAAAAACAAAATAAAATAAAACAAAAGAAGAAAAAAAAGGAGACATCAGCAACTCAGAATGCATGAATTTGGCCTGTTTCATGTGAGTGAAAATAGGATAAGCCCAAACACGCAGGCTGCAAAAATCCATCCATGGTGTGTTGTTTCAGGATGCTAAAAAACCTATGCTTTCATCTAACCAGTCTCTTAAATATTTATTCAAACTCTCTTTTTATAAAAAGAGACAAAATGTTTAATCTGGGGCAACAAATGGTAATGTTTTGGGACATATCAATTAGATTGAAGCCCTTAGGTGGAACCAAGTCAGTGGCTGCCCATTTTTAACACGATATGATGCATGGGAGACCTCATACCAGGATCTTAGAGGGCAGGTTAATAGTTAACAGCTTAAAGTCAAGTAGGGTTGCAACCTGCTCTTTGTCATGTAAAGAAATCCCACTTTTTATCTACTTGCCAGTTCACTAATGTCATTTTTATTCTTGAAACTGCTTGAATGGAAAGTGAATGGTACCTGAACCAAGTGCTGATAAACGTGGCAATACTGCAGTGCAGCATTTATGTCCTGAAAAAGTCTAATTCCCCCACAAACAACAAAACTTGAAAGCAAATCAATCATGATTTACAGTGCTGGGGTAGGGAGCCTTCTTCCCGCTCTTTTGTCCACTTTCTCTGTGGGACAGCACGCTGACCAGGCAAATCACAACCCCTCCTCCATCCCTCCTCGCTTTGGGGCTGGAGACCAGCTGATGACGGTGAGGATGGGTTACATCCTTAACACCAGGGAGAAAGGATTGATGGGGAGCGAGCCACCAGCTGAGGTGGCATTCCAGGGAAGGATGAAGTCTCTGACTGAAGGGTGGTCACACCATTTCTGTGCCTCAGTCTTGCCAGCTGTTAATTGGGCGTAATAATCTTTCAGTGTCTTTTGGACATGTAAGACTTTGTGCTCATCCTTATGGGCAGAGCTCTACACACCCTCTCCAGATAGGCTTTGCAGATCTCAGATGAAACAATAACAAACCCTTGCCTCAGTTAGAACTAGTAAATTAGAAGGCCAGAATGGGAGGTGAAAACTACCCTCTCATAATCCAGATATTTCATTATATCATTGGCTTAAAATTTTCCCCTTCCAAACACAGGCCCTTAGTGAGGATCAGAAGGAAAGCTGACCCTGTAAATCCCAACAATATTTTATGGCTCTCCAGGATAGAGAGGCAGGTTTGTATCATGAAGTGTACCATCAATGCAGAAGCAGTTTACAAGCCTGAAAACCAATGTTGCTTTGCTGATTGCTTTTTTTCTGCCTATTTCAGAGCACGCCATACGAGACGGGATCCCTGGCTGAGCAAGGGGAGCAGGAGAGGATGGAGCAACTGATGGGCTCATTACCAGTGGCAGAAACTAATTCTGAGTCCACAAGTATTCCTCAAGAGCAAACAAAAACTGCAACAATTCATCCATAAAACGCAGTCAAAAAGGACTTCATTTAATTAGTGATATGTAAAGACTTTTGCATAGAAAAAAGGTTAACAAAGTAATGCATAAAAGACCGACTAGGTACAGTATTTTTAAAACAAATATTTTAAAGTATATTTTGCATAATGTTTAACATTCTCAATGCTTATTGCTTTCTCCACACAGCAGAGAAATCAAGTGCATAATAATACATGCTGTGTTTTTTTTTTTTCTTTTTAATTTTTTTTTACATAAAATCTCTAGTTCTTGACTGGTTGTATTAAAATACTTAGGTTATTTTAAGTCACTGTAATAAAAAAAGAAAGCAAACCATTTAATGCAGCACTAGTTGTCTGGGTATTGACAAAATAATTTACTGACATACCCTTTAATACATTCAGTTTGGTTTGGAATCAAACCCACATTACAATGTTGGCATGTTAATAGCCAATTAAAAAATTTCCCTACCGTAACTTCATTCATACCCAGAGTGATAGTTCTCCCTGTAGTTGATAGTGAAAAGAAGAGGGATCTTGCACAGAACTGGCTAAAAGTAAATGTCCAAATACAGTTAAATAAGTTAATTTTAACTCTTGCAACATGGAGTCTCTTGTATTGGCATGAAGCAACCGATTCTGAGCGTGCACACTTTAAATAGGTGGTTACTTCAGGGGGCACGACAAATTCAATGTTTGTGCAGATAGGAGCTAGCACCATACTTAAGCCATAAAAAAGGAAAAGGGTGCCTTGAGGCTCACAGGCAGCGCTGAAATGTTCATTAATCCCAGCACTGATATGATAATTGCTTTTAGCAATGCTACGCTAGATGTCACAATCTGGCAAGTCTGTACAAAGAAAGTGAACTAAGGGAGTGAGAACTAGGCCTGTCGAACTGAACATTCTTCCTCGGCAATCTTTTGGCTAAAAAAACCTCTCCACTTCCAAGAGCACGCTCTTCCCTGGAAAGCTATCCGAGTCCTGGAGCTGAACGCAGGATTTCCCCTCTCTCCAATACCATTTCCATACCTGTGCAATGTTATTTGTTTTAGCAGAACACACACATATATATAATTTTTTAAATTATTATCTTTTCAATGTCAGGCACTTATGAAACTCAAACTCTTCTTCTAGCCTGGGGAGACCCGGTAGGTGCGATCCCTCACCTCTCTGCCAAACAAGGATGCATAGCTGGAGAATTATTAGTTCTAGTGTCTACGTACTTCCCAGGAAACCTCTACATGCCGACCAATATGGCCACGCTGATTCTGAAAGCCACTGCTGCTCCCTCAAGGTGCCTCCAGCACAACAAACTGAGAAGAAGAAGAAGAAGATACCATCCCGTGTCCTCTCGACGCCTGAAAGGAGGACAGCTGTGCCATTCCTCGGTGGCCTTGCCAGCACCTCTCAGGCCCTTTGGGTAAAGGTGTCCCCTCGGCTGGGCTGAGCAGGAAGGACACGCTGAGTCCCGGAGCCCCGTGCGTGGGTGTGGGCGTGTGTGGGGGGTGCGTGTGCACGCGTGCCTGTGCTGAGGGAGAGGAGGGAGCCGGACCGGGAAGGGTGTGGGGGCACTTAGAAGGCTCCAACTTCGGTCCCCCAGGGCCGGTAGGGTTTAGTGCTGCCCCCGCTGCCGGCCTGCTGAGGGCTGGCGGTGGCTGATACGGCCAAGGGAGGGGTGATGGCTGTCGCCGCAGCCACAGCTGCAGCGGCCGCGCTGGGGGGAAGCATGGGGAAGGCGCCGGTGAAGGAGAGGGGGAAGCTCTGGGCAGCGGCTGTGGCTGCCGCTGCCGCAGCATGAACTGTAGCCGAGAGGGACAAGAGGGAGGTAGAGAGAGGGGGGACGCAGGGAGCAACGCTGCCAGCAGAGGGGACTCTGAGGGCGGCGTCGGCGTGTGCAAAGGTGGCCGTGAGCAGCGCGGAGCCGTGGGGAGGCACGTCTGAGGAGAGTCTGCACGGGGCAGCGTCGGAGCCGTGGAGTCCATTTGGCTGCAGCAAAGCAGCCGGGAGGTGGTGAAAGGCAGCTGCCCAGTGGTGAGGGTGCAAGGGGTGGTGGTGGTGGTGGGCCATGGAGGAGGTCATGGCAGCGGCTTCCCTCTGAGAGGCACAGGTACTCAGGTGAGACACGAGCCGAACGCGCAGGGGGTCAGATGTGTCAAGACCTTCCACCGAAGTCAGGTACCTCGCGACTTCTGTCAAGCACTCCCGGAAGCCAATGCTCATGAAATCCATGGCCAGGGAATGAGCATCAAAATAACCTGCAAGAGGAGGGCAAAAGATGCGTTGAGTGTCGTGCCGGCTTCCCAGACGATGTTAGGGGAGATGGCTGACCCGGTCCTCACTCAGCTGCCACATCTCCCATTTACGGGTTAAGATTTGCAACGCAAAAAGTTTGTTCTCTGATCTGTAAATTACTTGTGTGACCATCCCTGTAATGCAATAGGCTGCAGTTGTTTTTTCAGACAATACACAAATGAAAAGAATTAAGTCCATAAGTACTTGTGATACTTAAGAAGATATACGATGCCTCTCCTGAAATTCCTCAGCAAGCCGCTGCAGTGCAGTATTGACCCTGCGCGCGTGTGTGAACCAGGCGCTTATCCACACAAAGAAACAGGCTGGAGATCAGAGAGCTTGCATGTGCTGCCCTGCCTTTTCTTCCCTCCGCTGGCATTCCCAGTAACGCCCTTAAACTATTTCTTGACATTGTGAGATAGTTGTTGCAACTGCTGCCGGGGTTCCATCTACTTCACAGAGTCATTAAGACAATATGACATACGGTGTTATTTAACTGCAAACTAAAACCATCTTGTCATGACTCTGCACACACACAATAAAAAGCTTTACTGAGAAAACGTTTTATGTAATGCCATTGCTAATTTGGAGATGGAAGACTGACAGTCATATGGCCCATGAGATATTTCAACAAACAGCAACTGGAGCTCCACAAGCTTGGGACAAAGAAGCATTTGAACAAAAAATCTGTCTTATTAAATGCACATGAAAAGATATTCGCTTTCTAAAAGGGTCGAGCATCAAATCTACAGCTTAAGTTGCAGCTCATCAACTACAAAAACCTATTCCAGTTTTTGGAATTTTCCTGTTTTAGTTTAAAAGTAGTCTCCTTTGGAGGAATAATGTTCTATCCACTCCCAAGGTGGCATGGTGCTTTTTCCTCTTGCTTTCAATTAAAATTTTTAGGTATGCGTGACTATGATGTCTATTAGCATATAAAGATCAAGTGCCTTTATTATGGAGGAATGTGGCAGCAATACCTGCATTAGGCCTTGCATTCTGGCATGAAATAACCTCAGTCCTGAAAAATGCTAGCATCTTAGATAGTTATTTTCGCTTTTATCAGCTTTCAAGCAAGAAGAGAGCCGTTATGTCGCTGCACACTTGCAAATTAATTTGGGCACATTTATAGATGTCGCCCCAAATCCCCTGCCTGCTACATACCACTTCTTGCCAAATTACGACAGTGATTTTTGATGCAGGCTGCCTGGCTCATCTGAGGCTTTGTGAAACCAGAGAGAAACACCGGCTTGGCCAGCAGATGGGTGGGCATGAGGGATCGAGGACTCAACTAAGCAAGCTCTGACTCCTCGCAGCTTTTTTCCTGTCAGGTCCACTGCGACCAAGCGATGTGTGGAAACACCACAGTTTGAGTGAAGTCCTGAGAACCAAATGCCAGGCAGGCTGGTGTTGGTGAGCTAGCAGGGTACCTGCCTGGGTGCCAGCCAGCCTGGCACAGGGACTGCTCTACGCTGGAGGCTCCAGGACCTCCGGTGGCTTCAGAGGAGCTGACATGCAGCCAAAGCCACCTCCCAGCTCTGGCCACCAGTCAGCCAGCCTGGGAGTCCTGAGAGTGCGCGGCTCAAGCCAGGGCTTCCCAGCCTGCCTGCCTCCTTCCTTCCCTCCAGACCAGAGGAGACACGGAGGATGTGGTTGTCACTAGCTTCCCCTGAGTCTGAGCTGCTAGCTCTGTGATGAGCCATCCCAAAGCCCTGGTGATCCTGGCTCTTCTCAGTCTCCTATTGTAGCCAAGACATGAAAACAGAAGGAAAATGAGAGCTGGCACTCCCAAGCTCCATTATGTTTTTTTTATTTTGATGGTTATCTTTTCCAGGTTTTCCCTTTGCTGGCTTCTCCCTTCTGAGAGAGACTTAAAAATGTCGTTTCTTTCCAAAATCCAAGAATATCTTCCACCACCACCCACATGCATACACACCGACGTTTTGTAACGAATGGGAAGTCTCACTTTTCCTTCATCTATCCTGGTAACCCACCTGCTCTACACACAGGAAACCCACTAAGTCATTTAAGCTATATTACCCCATGCTGCTGACCAAGGTGTCAGCCACCCAAGCTAAATTTGCAACGAAGCTGCAATAAAACAACATTGAGGTCCCTGCGAGCTACTTGCTGTTGACAAATTACTCCTCCCCTGTGCTTGCTTGCTTGTCCTGTGCTTGCTTGCATGGTCAGCAAAAAGCCCTGGCCCCAGGCCAAAATAATAACTCCACGTGAACAGGAAACCATCACCTGCACCTGCGTCAGGGTGGTGGAAACACGGAGTCCGCACGGGACTTCAGAGGCTGCAGCCTGCCTGCCTGGGCAGCTCCGAAAAGCTGAGAAGAAACGGGGCTCACATCAGGTTTTCTTCTCCCGTGCCCTCCTTGGGCTCAGCACGCTGAGCAGCAGCCAACTCCACCCTGGCTTTCCTAGCCCCGGGCACTCCTCATCGTGGGTGTCCTCCATTTCTGTGTGAGGAGGAAGAGGATGAGCTCTCCCTAGCCCTCAGTGCAGGAGAGTCTAAGGGTATCAAGACCGATTTTTCCCTGCTCCTGCTTTTGTCCACAGGAAAAAAGATGCAACTCATTTTTTTGCTGATCCAAAAAAGATCCTGGCTCAGAAGATGACTTACAAAGTGGGAATAACTACACTTGCAAATAAAACAATTATCTGACTTAAAAAACACTCTAAGAAATTATATTTAAGCTCTTACTTAGGTTGCAAAGTAAAACATTAAGTAAGCAGGAAATGTAGGCTTAAACTTTGCCTGGTACCAACTTGAAACCTCTTTCTCTTAAACTTTCTTAATCCATGCAGTGAGATCACTCTTATCTCTGGCTCAGAAGGAGAAGATAAAGTTGTAGTATTTGTGAAGCGATCAGGTGTTACACTGATGTGCCACCCGCTACGGACACGGTATGGAGGGTGGCTGTGGGTCTAAGCCGGAATTGGCTGTCCCTGCACCCGGACACTTCGCCCTTCTCCACACTGCCCTCGGTCAGCCACAGGCATGCTGGTGTCAGCCAGGGCAGGGAGAAGCACAGCAGCGAGGGCAGGCCAAGGAAAGGACTTCAGGACCAGGACTGCTAACAAAATCCGGCTTGTCTGGCCACAGCCGGAGGTCAGGGCTCTGCCGACACCTCTGTCCGCCTGGCAGCTCCCATCCCAGGCACTTCATCCCCTGCCCCGCTAGCTGGGCCACCTGACCTGACCCAGTTCTAAAATAATCCCCGCATACTTTTTTCGGGCGCGGTGGCAGAGGAAGGAGGATTCCTATGAAATTAGGGCTCCGACTGGGTTCACCTCCCGGCCCTCCCACTGTTGGTGCAGACGTCCAAGGGGTGGGAGCTGCTGTGGCTTTTCAGAGGAACGAAGGGCAGCATGAAGTGCAGGTCAGGTTGGGATAGCCGAGCTGCACATCGTGCCGGCAGGATGAAGCAAAACAGCCACTGATTCCCTCAGCAACTGAGCGTCAATGCCCCATGCACTGAGAGAGACGGAGCTTGTGGAGAGCCAGCACGCAACCACGCAATTAAAGACAGCACCATCACGGACACACACGGAGGATCTGAATTCAAATTGCACAAGCATGATCTATTCTGGCATTTCATAACTTTCAAGAGCGTAATTTTACAAACTAAATAGTGCTTCTTCAAGCATGTTTTTAGATATAAAAACCCATTTTTATAGATTTAATTTTGCACATTTTCTGAGGAATCAAGAGATGCATCTGTTACATGAAGGACAATAAAATCCCCTTCACCTCTTATAGAACAAGTTATCCATAAATTTTAAGCTTAAGTGAACCTCTAGCAAAAGCCTCTTAACACCTAGAAAATACATATGTCAGCCTGGTGTAAATTTTCACAAATAACGGAACACCAGCCTTCGACACGATTTCCTACAACCACCTGTTGTTAAGCATGCACTGATTATAAGCTGAATTCTGCAATTGCTGCAAGGTACAGAGAGTAGCAGTAATTCAATCACAGGCTTAAAACTTTAATCAAAAAAGCAAGAGAGAGCAGCAGCAGCAGCTTCTTTTGTAGCCTCTACCTATATGGCATAGCGGGTCAATGAAAAATCAGCTGGTTTCCATTACAACAACTGGAATCATAATCAGAGTCGATGGCACGGGATGTGGTACTGTGCTTACGGCAGCCCTGTGAGTTTTTCACTTCAAGTAAGTTCCAAAATCATGACTACACAGAATACCTCGTGGGTGGCTGAAATAATTTGGCCTCTAGCCTTGGGACTGTCAGCTTGCACAAGCGAGGTAACGCTCGGCTCCTGGCAGCCGGCTGATCCAGTGGGTCAGCCAGGGCGGCCCCTGGGTCACACCAGCACCCACTAACACCGAGCTACTCAGCTCACTGACCCACAAATATAGGATATAAATCTGAGTGCAGAGACCTGTCTGCCTGTCTGCCTTATCAGATACCTGGAGCTCCACAGAGCAAAACTGGGTTTTGTTCTGGTGAATGATAGAGTCTAACCTGGCATTTAAAAGTCTTTCCAGAACAAAGAGAATACATAAACAATAATGAAAGTTCCTCTTCATCCACTTCCTTCAGTATAGCTGCTGGATAATGAGGTTTAGCATCGGTTTTGTGCTACACAATTGTTGCCACAAATCTCCTGTTTATGTTTGGTGTTTGTGTATTTATTTTGTCTCCCTGTGCAGATTTCAGTGCTCTTTGGAAACCCCAAACAAATCTCTGACTGGGCTGCCTGTGAATGAAGCCTTTACTCCCACAGTGTTATGAAAGCAAACACAAGCCCAGGGTCAAGTGCTTCTTTTGTCCCAGTAGTTCTTTCCCACGAGTTCAATCCTGCCATTAGCATTGATTTCCACTCCTTTAATCTGGAAACGCCTATCACAGCTCCTCAAAGCACCTTTTTTGCCCAGATTTCTCCAAATATTAGAAAAGAAACTGTCAGCTCCTTACCTTTGCCTCCTGTTGCCTGCAGCATCTTCAGATGATCCACTGTCATTTGCAGTATTTCCGCTTTTTCTAATTTGGCTGATCCCTTTGAGATAAGAGACTCGTATAAATAAAGGCTTACAAGTACTAGAAACTTTAATTTTATATACTTTCCACTGAGCTCAGCCTTATGGTTTCAATTTCCCTATCATTAGGACATTCTCAGCTTAATTCTTTTGTGAGCATCTGCCTCACAGACTTTGTCTGAGGACTAATGGCGCATCCTCTCCAGCGATACCGGCAGCAACAGCATAATTTTGCTTTATTAAGGCTACAGTTTAGCATAGCTCTGGCCTTCAAGATAGTGTAGAGATTACATCTTCATTAAATGAGAGAAATACATAACTTTCTGGACAAGAAAAACAAACGGAGAGCAGGCAGGACAGTGATTGATGAAGACCCTGCAGCAAGATTTTTTATTCTGCTTTTACCAGTAGGTGTCCCTGTGGACACACACCCTGAAGTCTCCCTCTCTCTTAATCGACTATTAATTTTCGACATGTCATTTGGCTGCTGAATATTCTATTCTCATTTTTGACTGAAAAAACAACCACATAGTCCACTGTACTTTAAGTTAGCGAGAGACCTAGTTTGCAGGGACATAAAGCTAAATACTGTGAAAAAGGAGTCCTTCTCTTGTCAATAAAAATCTTCTGCTACTGAGGGTGGCTCACAGAACCACGACAGGTCCTGGAAAAGTATAAAATACAACTCAAAAGGTAGTATTAAAATATTACTCTCTAAATAAAACTATTTTGCATGGCAACATTTCCTTGAATACCAGGCACACACTCAGAGGACTGAGTTTACCACGCAAATGTGATTCTGGTGCAAGAGGTCATCCCCTTGGCATCAGTTAAAACCAGGACAACATGGGCTTCAGCCACTGGCAGATTGCTGCAAGCCAAATTTTTCTCTTATTTATCATCTGGGCCACCTCATGGCTGTCGGCCATCCTGCAACCTCAGATGGCTTTGCCCAGGTTGCAGGCGTGCAAGTTGGGTAAGGCTCCCAGCCTCCTTCCTTCGCGGCTCCACTCCGCCAGCGCTCCCCTCTGCAAGGGACTCAGGGGAGCAGAGGGAGGAAAGGAGGCGGAAGCGAAACTAAACCTCCAACTTGGAAACCTCAGTGAGCTGAATGTCAAAGAGCTGGAAAAGGACCCGATGACTTTGTCCTTGGCATATTGCAGAAAAATGGTGGGGCTTTCTAAAGAAAATACAGTGTGCGCTCATTTTTACGCCAACACCTTTTTGTTGATCCTCTTATTGCTCTCAGCACTTTCCTCATACAAAGGTTGGTGCACGTGTGAATTTTTGGTCAGAATTCCCCATTTTCCATGTGACTACATCCTGTACTTTTCCCAGACTTCATCTTTTCCATAGACACAGCACAAGCTGTCTCAGTGAGAGTGACTAATAGCTAAAAACTGCATGGCGCTGGGTAATTTCCAAAGGCTCTGTAGGACTTGTTTTATAATGTTTGTGGTTTTCAAGAAGTAAACAATAAAATGGGACAAACAACTGTTGTCTCTTGCCCCTGTTTATCTAGCTGAAAATATCTCTGTCACTCCATTTTGCCAGAATCTACGGAAGGGCACAGTTATTTAAAAGCGTATGGCAGGTGACACAAGTGATGCTCTCACCACGATTAGAATATTTAAAATTTTTTGTTAGCTTTTGTTCAGACCAAGGATGTAACAGGCTTAATACCGTGCGGTGCTTGCCACACAATTACCACTGATGTTCAGCACCTCACAATTCTGCTCTCAAATTTTACTTTCTGGTTTTTATCTTACTACTACAAGGAAGTCAGGTTCTTTATTTTCAGTTGGTTCCTTTTTATTGAAATGTAGCATCAATTGCACATATCAACAGATCTTCAGATACCTCCAGTAAAACAGGAACAAGGCTCAATATTGAATCAAAACCCCAAAAAATAAAAACCAAGATATGGACATGTAAATAAATAATTTAATGTGAATGGCATTAAAAAAATGTACTTTATTACAGGACAGATTGTATTCTAAGCTTTTGGTCAGTAGTTTCACGACCAAGGAGCTGAACCAAAGTTATCTGGATCCCTCCAGCCTTCTCACTGAATACTTTCTCACTGAAAGTCTTTGAACATATCACTGACTTCACTAGTTCACACGCCATGGGCCTATTCCCTCTCCTAATGTCCTGGTTCTAAATAGGCATTTTAAAATGCGAATAATCCAGACTGCCTGTTCCCTTTTCAGGAAACTGGATCCATTAGTTTGTAACTGAAATTATAGATTAAAAAATAAAGGTTTGTTAAAGTAGGGGTGAAGGAGATAATATTTAAAGGTTTACATAGAAGGCTAACTGACATACAGGTTTGGGGGAGTCGTGTTAGGTTTGGGTTTTTTTAAAAAATATGGAGTAAAGCACATTTTTAACAAAACCACTACTGGAATTCATCGAAAGAACAGAAGCAACATGAACACAGTTACCCTTAAGGGAAAAACAAGCCAAAGAATGGAAATGTTTTTCAGCCTTATAATGAATTATGTTTCTAATAGTTTCACCACAAGAAAGCATTTTATTGCAGTGCCTGCTTTGTGCCAGATCAGGACACATACAATATTATTTTAATGAGTTTTACAAGAGAACTAACACTGCCAGATGAGATACAGAATTAAAAAAATAAAAAAGGGCTTACTTGTTTTTCAAAAGCAGTTGGCACAAGCCGCCTCAGCTCTGATAAACTGTTATTTATACGATCACGGCGCCTTTTCTCTATAATCTATTCCCAAAAAAACAAAACACATTAAGTTTATAAAAAATGTTGAAGGGCAAAATCACAGCACACATGCAAACTGTCACACGGGAAAAGAATTAAATGCAACATACCCCTCTTCTTTTTTTTCTGGCCATAATCTGAGATGTTGTTGTTGGGGAATTTGATCGAATGACAGAACTATTACTTTGCCTGTGAAACAATAAAAGTATGTCAGGTGTTGCACAACTTGACACTGCTCTTTGAAGGCACTTTAGGTCACCATATTAAGTATGCATAGTCTTTCTCATGCCATTTTCAGTGCTTAGAAGACATGCTTTGCACCACACAGTATTTTTATAGAGACAGATATTTCATTTTCGATTGCCCCAGCATGCATTTTGAATTGACAGAACACTGTTGGAAATAAAGTCCCTTTCTGAAGACAGCCCACTGCCCAGCTCAGCTTGATTTCGTTTCCATTGCATATAAAGCCCTGCCTATCAAATACAGCCTGAAGAACCAAGTCCAAAACCACCATCTCTACAGGCTAACAGCAAAGCTAAGTACATGTATGTACCCAATGCCACAACCTCTGCCTGGCCTGCTACGTTTTGACATTCCTGCCCATTGCTACACTGCTACACCAGTTAATAGACGTTCAAGTACAAAGCCAGAACCCAGCCTGAATTTGCTGTGTCGTCCTGCATCAGGAACATAATTCAAAACTCACTTTTAAAACCACCCACAAGTAAAATATGTCCTTATTTCATCATGAGTGAGCAAAAAATCCAGTAGCTTTTGATACTTGTTTAGCCACTGGTGCAGACGAGATGTGGCTCTGGTGCATGTGCCTCCAAATTGGCCAGACCAGGGTTGGGGAGCAACGCGGTGCCCACCGAGCTCCCAGGCCGGACCTCCTTTGACAAACACCTTGGCTGGCCCACAGCTCGCACGCTGGGCTCGTTGAAGTTACCATCCCACTACTGTGGATCCCTGATTACTTTCCACAGCTCATTTCCCACGGGTGCTGATTCCCGTAGGTTGTGTGGCCTGCTCAGGAGCTATTTTGGAAAAGATCTGACTGAAAACGGCAAATTAAGGGGAGCTCATGAATAGCAGCCTGGTGGCTCACAAGGTACTTGAGGGCGCCGCTAGCGTCCAGGCTGGAGCAGCTCGACCGTGGGGCAAATTCTTGGGGGGCTGTCAACAAGCTGCTGGGTGACCTGGAGGGGGACAAAACCGCACCTCACTTCGCACTCGAGGGGACGCCCCCACACCCACCCCTCCCCGACGGGGCGGTCGGGTTTCCCCCTCGCTCTGCCCCATCCCGGGGCCCATCCCGGCCCCCGCCACCGCTCGGGGAGTCGGCGTCCTCGGGGGGGCGGGGGTGCCCCACTTACCCCGAGTAGTTGTTCTCACTCCCCACGTCTATCGTCTCGTCCATGTCGCTGTCTGAGGTAGTTTCCTCGCAAGGTCGCTTCATCGTGGGCACAGGACGCGGCGCAGCTTATAGCCGGGGTGGGGGCAGAGAGAAATAAATCCGGGGGGGCTCCGGGCGGCTCCGCTCGGCTCGGCACGGCTCAGCTCCGTACCGCCAGCAGAGCAAACCCTCTCTGAGGCGCTTTCCCACGCCGCGGCACAGCCTCAAGCCCGACGGCCCGCCCACGGCAAGGCCCGCCCCGCCCCGCCGGGGGTCAGGGGAGGGGAGGGGAAGGGGGGTCGCCCACCGAGGAGGCGCGGAGCTGCGGGGAGGACCGAGCGGTCGCCTCGCGGGGGCCCCGGACGCCCTCGACCACCGGCAGGCGAGGAGCGGAGCGGGCAGATGCCCCTGGCACGGAGCGGCGGGGGGGGGGGGCCGTGGTGCTCGAGGGCAGTCCCGGGCTTTGCCCTGTGCGGGGAAGAAGCGGCATCTGCCTCCCAGCCCTCCCCTGCCGCCGGTTGCGGGGCGGCCCCACTCTCCCACCCAGCATTTGCGGGGGGCTGTACTGCCTCTGGCCCGTAAGTCCCGAGCGGCATCTTCCTCCCAGCCCTCCCCTGCCGCCGGTTGCGGGGCGGCCCCACTCTCCCACCCGGCATTTGCGGGGGGCCGTACTGCTCCTGGCCCGTAAGTCCCGAGCTGCATCAGGTCCCCGCCCCGTCCTGCAATGCCCCCTGCGATGCCGGGTAGCCCTGGCCGCCACTCCTGGCGTGACGCGGGATATCTTATAGGGCACGGGACTGCGGGTTTGGGGTTATGTAAATCTCGGAAAAAGTATTAAATCCCGGGAAAGGTGTAAATCCCAGCCCGGCCGGGCTAGCGGCCCCGTCCGCCCCGTTCAGCAGGGCTCCCACGGGCGCGCCGAGGGGTAGCGGGCACTTGCAGGGACGGGAGCCAAGCACTGCGGTAATCCCGGCTCGAAGGGACTTGAAGGAAGCTTAGCGGCTCCGTTACTGGCGGATCTGTAACAGGCGGGTTTTATTTTGCTTTTGTTTGGGATTTCCCACCCCCCCTCCCCCCGTTTGTTTGTTTTGTGTTTTCTAATTCCGGATTCCTGACAAAAGACATTCGGGGTGGTACGTTCTCCAGTATATTCTCCGCAGAATGCCAACGACTCTGTTTTCCACTCGATTAAATCCTGCTGAAGGTACAGGTGGTTCGGTTCGTTTGCGGGTGTGCGTGCGAGAGAGCCGTGGCTAAAGGGAAACCGGCGCCAGCTTTTTTTTCCCGCTAATACCCTCCCTCCATGCAATTACATTTAGTGGCACGTCGGGTGTTTGCACTTTCATGTGGATGTTGGTACTGTGTAAAGGAACAGCGGGATTTCCTGCCTCGTTGCCCCACCGGGACATCCTTTTCATACCCATGTTTGCAGAGTTACTAAAAGCTCCGCGGCTGCTTAGGCACAGCAGAAGCCAGCGCCCGCGGAAAAGCAAAGGCAGCTCCTGGGGCCTTAGGACGCATTCCCCACAGTGGGGCCTTTGATGGGATCCGACCCCAAAAGAACCCCCAAACAAAACAAACAAAAAAAACCACCCCCCCAAAAAACACCCAAAAACGTATCGGGACATTTCGGGGGAAGTGGGATAAACGGGAGCAGCCTGCTGTACCCGCCTGCAATCTGAACCACAAACGCTTTAGAGATCTGGGAGCAGACTCAGCAGTTTTGCTGCTCCGCGTGAGGTTTTCTAGATTAAAAAAATAAAATAAAATAAAGAAAATAAAAAATACAAAAGCTTCCCTTCGTTGCCTGTGCTGTAAAGACACGGGGGAGACGCGCCCGGGCCCGGCTACCCCGCCGCAGCCGTCGCCTTTCAGAGGGGAGAAGGGTCCTACCCGAAGCTCCCGGTACCTTGTCGGGGCTGCAGCTGCTCTAGATGCGCCTGCGATAGCGTCCGGAAAGGAACAACAGGCTCGAGCGTCGCATTTTGAATCCCCACGCTAAAATACTTTAATCACCCAGGGATATTGGTGCGTTTTCGAGCTGTCTCGGGGGTTTGCACTGAAATCTGTAACGTCACGCGTTGGTGCCACTGGATTTGTAATTTCTGCTCCCTCTGGAAATCATTCCTGCTGCTTTACGAGATTTTTTTTTCCCTTGGGGCACAAGCCTCCCGTGCTTTTCTCCTACCGAAACCTCAGCTATCCTGTGTTTACCTCCCCGAGCAGAGCTTATGTCAGCGTTGTTTGTCGTGGATCCGGCTACTAAATTCTCCTGGCAGCCTGGCTGAAGTCCCTCCTCTGGGGAGCTCCCAGTGTTAGCAGGCACTTACCTTCTTCAGTTTACCCAGATTTTTTTCTTTATTATTATTTTTTTTTAAAAAATTTTAACTCTACCTGCTCCTTGGGCGGGTGGAATTACGGGCTTTCCCGGGCGCAGCGAGGCAGGCAAGCCCTGGCACCCCTGCCAGCCCGCGGGCCCGCCGGCCGCGGCAGGTGCGCTGGGGCAGGCGATGGCTGCCAGGGGCCCCTCGGGCAGGGCCAGCACCGGCACCGCGACCCCGGGCCGGGCAGGGACTGCGGCGGGCCCTCCGCGCCCAGGGAGCTTCCGTGGCGGGGCGAAGCCTCGGGTTTTGCTGAGGTTCCCGGTGGGAAGATGTCCTGTTACTCGCTTGTCTCTTTCGCCAGTGGCCCCGTCAAGCGTGGCTCCCCGCAGCATTGGCTCCCCGTCCCGCCGGCAGCAAGCGGCGCTGACACCCACGCATTTGAACCCCAGAGAAACGCATCTTCCTCCGTTCCCCGCTTCTCTTCCCTCCAAAGGGAAAAAGCCGGATGGACTGGCCGCGCCCGCCGGCGCTCCCTGCTTGGGAGCCGCGGGGCCCCGGGACAGCCCCCGCTCTCGCCCACCTCCGGCAGAGAGAGAGCCGGGAGGGGACCCTCTCTCCTCGGAGCCCCCCCGGACACTTGTCCCCGGTAGAAGCAGCGGACGGGCAGCGGCTCCGCGGGAGGATCCCTGGCCCAGAGAGACCCTGTCCGCCGCCGCGGCCGGCCGGGGGATGGCGGGAGAGGGGCAGGCCATCCTTCCCTCCCTCGGGTTTCGGTGTCGTTTGGGGATTTTTTGGGTTCCCCCTCTCCCCCCTTTTTTTTTTTCCCTCTTGAAAAACCTGTTGCGAATCGAAGCCCGCTGTGGCTCCGGGGCCTGGAGGCGGCGGGGGGACGCTCCTCCGTGGTCACACGAGGCCAAACCCGGGCGGGCGGCAATGGGGCGCCGTGGGGCCGGTGGGGCCGGTGCTCCCGGCGAGTGGCCGAACGGTGGGGACTTCGAGACTTGGCTTGCGAAATAAGGAAAGCCGGACATTTCTCGCTACATCGATAGAACCGGCTCCCGTAGAGAAGCGACGCTCGTGTGCCCCCGCATCCCCGAAAAGAAATCTGCCATTTCCCCGGGATTTCAGGATCGCCCCTTTGATGTAGCTGTGAGGCGTTTAGGATTAAATAGGTAGGAGTTTTAAAGAACATTTTTAAATGAGCGTGGCCTCTTGAAGGAGCTGTGGTTTTACCCAGCAGCTTTCTTCGAGGGGACTCAAGATTGTCCCAAGTTTCTTTACTGGACACAGAAGGCACTCAGACAGTGTTAGAGCTGTTTTTTATACTTTTCCCTTTTCTTCTTAAACGTTTGCATCTCATTTCCTTCACCCAGTAACCAGCCTCTTAGGAATAACTGTTCTATTACTTTTAAATTACTTTCTCCTAGTAGGAAGCTCTAAGAGCAGTAGAGAAAAACATTCTGCGTTCATGGACTATGGATAATGACGCTGTATTTTCTTTTCTTGATGGACTCATCATTAACTGCCAAAAAAAGTAGAAAAAAAAGAAAGAAAAGCTCTATTTTTTTTATTTTTTTTTTTTTTTTTTTTCTGATGCAATTGAACCTAAAAGGTTAAGATTATTTCTGGCTAAATTCATACCAAGGCAGGATTGACATGAAACTGAAGGAAATAATACCCAACAAAGGTAGAGAGTTCTTAAAACATGTGGCTTTGCCTAGACAGTGGCTGCACACGGGTGGAAGTGGATGCAGGGCATTTCATACATTTTTTCATCATGGAGGAGTGTTTTGCTATTAGCTGGGCTGTGGGGCTCTTGCCAATGGGTCACAGTAGGGGCTGACCATAGGTGGTTGCTGCGGTACCACTATAACCACGTAGATACTGATGGAATTGCACTGCCCTGAGGTGGGTGCAATCACAGTTCAGCTTACTTCGGTTTAGGGAAGTATAAAAATTATACAGAGACTTGCTGGAAGAAACTACAATTTCAAGCTGAGTAGGATTTTTTTAAAAAGTAGGAAGGAAGGAAGATGCAGTGAGTATTTATGGATCTTTCTCAGTGACATCTTTTAATGTTTATCATTGGGCTACACCTCCACAAATCTGATCGTGGTGAAGTAGGGAAGCTGACTATCGGGTTTTTAGGCTGACCACGAAAACATGACTCCGCGTCCCCTGTGATGTGTCACACTACATCTCTGCTTTCAGTGCCTACAGAGGTCAATGAATGCACCCTCCTGGGTCGAGTGCTTCCTCCTGGCCCCTGGTCAACAGGTGCTTCGTGTTTCTCCGGTCCTCCCATTAAATGCATTAAATGCTCTCCCTGAGAGCTGTCACTACGTTGTAGGTGACAGGGAAAGACAGGAATACCTCCTCTGGCTCCCACAGAATCACGGACCCAGGGCTGTGCTGTCTGGTGATAAGGAGGATGGTTGAGCAGCACCCCAAGGAAGGGCTGCTGGAGAGGACAAACGCTGCAGTTGAAGAGCTTCATCCTTAACTCTTTGCACCTTGGCACGCTTCCTATATGAGCTCAGGCACGCAGGACAATTAATTACGTTAACAAAAGGGGTAAATTAAAAGTGCCTGTGAATTGTATTGAACCTCAATTTGCATGCTCTTATTCACAACAGAACTGGCTGCAATTTGATTTAAATTAATTCACTTTCAGAATAAAATAACAGTGAATAGAATAAAAGCAGCTTTAGTTTTGAATGGATGTCTACATAGAATTGCTTGTGGTTTAACTAATCCGCTTTGAAAATTAACTCTATTAATTTTCCTGGGCATTTCCATCTAGCCTAGCTTGCGTTGTCTCTCGATTTCAGTCCGCTATCAGTAAAATGGAAACAGTAATTGCCTGCTAACATTTAAAGTCATTATGTCGAAGGGTCTTGGTAACTGCAGCATTTTGCCCGATACTCAGCGTATATGTTCTGCAAAAGCCAGGTCTTGATTTTCTACACATGTGCAAAATTCTTGCCTGCTAGTATTTTCTGAGGACTGTACCCATCTGTGACCACAGGAGACATGCAGCACTGGAGAATTAGGGCCTCATTGTGCGTTTTAGACTTCCCCTGAACATCTCCTTGGCTTTGGCTCTGTTTTCTCCAAAGAAAAAGGAGAAGATTTTCCCCAAATATGGGCCAAGATTTAAGTACTTTCTAACTTTAGTCATCTTAATGGATGGCTTCAATGGTGTTAATGGGAACTAGTGCACTTTCTTTATTAATAGAAATCAGGCCACTTAATTACCCACAAAAATACACAGAACCTAGTCTGACAGTTTTCTGCACAACACAAATTATAAACTTTAATCTATTTTACAGGTATTAAAATCCATAGAACTGTAGCAAGAATAAAATTATCTTATTATAATGGAAATACAGTACTTGTAAAATGAGCACATAAGCACAGCTTTCTTGTTGAAAATCATTTCTGTTTAAAGTTTTACAGTGGTTTGACTGGCTCATGTTGGTAGCAACTACGGCAAGGCTAAACACATCTTGTGTTGAAAATAGGGACCTTCTTGAACTTTTTTTTAATCAAAAGTTGGTGGGTTTTGGACTAACCCACAAAAAAAAAAAGTTTTTTTAGTTCCTTCTTCCGAGTCAGCTTTCTACAGCATTTTCCTCCCTTTTGTGAGTGTTTTCACTCCAAATAAAACTTGTCTTTTGTTGCCACAAACTGGAGAATTGTCTTTATTTGAGTTTTGTTGGTGGTTGTTCTTTTAAAATAAAAAAAAAAACAAGGTGCTTTCCAGAGACTTAGGAAGGAACCAATTTTCAGGGAGTGCTAAAGCAACAGCAGTGGCGTTAGCCAAGTTTTCTTTATGAGAGAAAATACTGTATTATCTTCAGGCTTCAAACCTAGCTGTTAATAATAAAACACATCACCTAATGCTTTAAAAATACTCCAGAATATAGACTATGCATATAATAAAAATTAGCAACCCCAGATATTTTGATTAGATGCATGGCATTTGAATGAAGTTCCTCAGGAACAGTAGTCATTGTTGGCACCTGGAAGTAACCATGAAGCTACAGACCCCACAAAGCTACAAAGCTATATAATTAAAAAGACACACTAAATATCCGCTTGTTAGTAGGAGAAGTTGTGATCTCTGGAAAAATAAAATTATTGATGAAAGCATCTTGCAGATCTCTGCAATAAAACATGTAGGGTCAAAATCAATACTTAACTGGTAAAATTTGTACCCAGGTTAAGCAGGCATAAATCCAGTCAAGAGCCAGAGCCTTCCACCACAGAAGAGTTTGGATCTGGATCTAAAGCTGAAGGGGTGAACTCTTTTTCCCCAAACTGGAAGTTTTTAATATTGCTGTGAATGTGTGTCCATGAAGAGAACAGTTATTCTAAATTGCAGAAAGTTCCCTTTTGTCAACCTCTTTCATATTTGAGGGAGAGAAATTGCTTCTGTCTTGGCTGTGCTCAGTCTTGTGTCTTATGGCTGCCTGTGCTTAAACAAGTATTTTTGTGATTATTAATTAATATCGCATTTGATCCTGCTGAGCTTAGTCAGGAAAACCTGTGTTGACTGAATATGACTGTTGTTTCAATAAAGAAATTGAAGAGCTCTCCATAAGAGCTGGGCCTAACTCCAATTTTCTTCTCACTTTTAAAAGAAAAAGATATAGTCAAGTTATTTTTTTTTATGGTGATAAATATTTTTCTCTCCTTCAAAATATAGAATTACTTTGGTAATATTTTAGTTTAACATCTTTCTGTTTATTTTTATTCTGTATATCTTTTTTGTTTATACACTATTGAAAAGAAATATATCATGTTACAGGAAGGCTCTTTCTTTGAGAGGAAAGCTCTGAGGACGTTAGACTAATTGTCAGTGACTTTAAAAGTGTTTGCTGTTCTTTGTGGTGCCAGAGATGAAAAAATCTGTGCAGACTGAAGGCTTTCCAGAATGCTAACTGCTTTCTTTTGCTTGGTAAGTTATTTTTGTGTGTTTTATTTTTTATGGCAGATACATTTACAGTTACTGTCAGAGAGCACTTTTCTTCTGGTGCTTCCCAATCCTGCGTGGGTGTTGGTGCTTACCTTTGCAAGGAGCAGAGGTTTCACTTTCAGACCCATGCTGTTCCCACTTTGGGCTCCATAGCACGACCGGAGGCAACCAGCACCCCTTCCTCAGGCCTGTGACCCCTCTGGGGCCGCAGCAAACAATTGCTCCCACTGCTGAAACACCATGAGGTCCCTGGGTGCTTTTCTCCTGGTGTTAAGGACAAAACAGACATTTATTTCATGTTTCTTCCCTTCAGCCCTTAGCTTAGTCACTGTTGTGTTGGTTTTGACCATGGAACGCTTTTTTAACTGAAGATTTTAGCTTCCTTTTCTGAGCCAAATCTCAGGTCTCCAAAACTTCCTCTTCTTTCAGGCCATTGCTCCAGTTTGAAAAGCTGCCCTCCCTGGCCCTCTGCAAGCCCCGCTCCTTACAGCTTCTTTCCCTGTTCCTGATTATCCCTTTATTTTCTACTGCTCTGCATGAGGAGTGCTCAGGTCTCAGCCTTAGGACTGCATCTCACAGAGCTGGATTTCTGGCAGTAGCTTCTCCCCAGCCACAGGGGTGGCTCTTACCTTGCATTTTTCTGACAGGCTCTCCCTCTTCCTGCATTCCTCTCCCAGCTTTGGCATTCACACAGCCAGCGCTGAACTTCTCTTCCTCCTTCCAAAAGCTCTTGTCTCCTCTGCTTCCTCAGACATGGCTGAGGGCAGCAGCTCCTCCAGTCTTGGTCGGAAAGGCTGGTGCCTTCTCTGCCCCAGTGTTTGCTTAGACACAAATGCAGTCTCCAACTGCAGCTATAAGGTCCTCCTACAAAAGCAGAGAATGGCCTGAATTTTCTGCTAGATAGACTAAACTTTATTCAGGCTTCTGCCTGGCATCCCAGACACATCTCTCTACTTCTGGACTGCTAGAAAAGCTGTTCAGTTTGTTCTTCTGGTTAATAGCTCTGGCCACATTGCTCCTGTCACTCCCTCTGGCTCACTCATTCCTACTCTGCCTGAAATACCCTGTCTTCACCTGTCTTTGTCCTTCCCCAATCCTCCCTCACCCCTGCCTTTTCTCTTACCATATTATCTCCTCCTTTCTTCCACTGGTTTGGTCAAGCCAGGCTTATCTGCCTTCCCAATTCCTGTGCACGTGAAGAGACTCCGAAGGATTTTGTTGGATTTTCCAGACATGGTCAGGGTTAGTGATGGTTTCGCGGGGCTCCCAAACACGAGGGCTGTGACAGTCATCTACATAGTCTGCTCAGACTCCCCATACTGATTTTCCAGGATCAGCAGATGTTCCCCAGAGCAGACTAGCTCCAGTATTTTCCAGGTTATATCCAGGTTATATTGCAGTAGCACTGCTAGTATATCTCCTTTATTTCCTTTATATTGTTTCTGGGATTAAGCATAGATGCTGTAAAGCCCAGGTGCCCCCAGGGCTACTGAGTATGTCCAAGTCCCTAAGCCACCACGATGTTCCCCCCAACCTTGGAGCTTCTGCTGGCTGGGAGCCCCACACTGTGCTACTTTGATGCACATGATATTTTGTATGAGGTGACATGTCAGAGCAGTGACACTTGGACTCCATCACCCATGCACTTCTGTGGGCGATTTGGGTTTCTGCAATCAGAGGGGATTTTTCTTCCCTGATAGGGGAATTCCAAGCTGGAGCTGCAGCCCACTGGCTCTGTCAGGGAGAAAGGAGGCGAGAGGGATGAGCTCCAGAAACCTCCCTGCTGCCCTTCCTTAGCTGCCGGTGGGGAGGGGGGTCTGGTCTGTGCAGGCACGTGGGGCTGGCAAGGGCAAAGGGAAGTAGGACATTTCCTCCAAAGGGGCAGAATCTGTGCTGAGGAAATGTGCTGGGCAAACTTTCTTGCTCTGAGAGGCAGTCTGACAGTAAGGAGGACAAAGGAAGACCACCTTACTGGTATTGAGTAAGGAGAAGGGATTGTCACACGGAACACCTGGCCTGCTGGAGACAGGTGCCAAGTACTTGCTTATCTGGAATAGGTTAGTACCCATGTGATGGGTACACGTTACCCATGTGCCCCACTTCCAAAGTCAGTTAACCTGCAGGGCTCAGGACCTCAGAGCAGTTTCATGTAGAGTCGGCATTTTGCCATGGTTTCAACAAGGCCAGAGCCCTGGTGCTCTATGAGTCATAGAATTATAGAATGGTTTGGGTTGGAAGTGACCTTTAAAGGCCATCTAGTCCAAACCCCCTGCAGTGAGCAGGGACATCTTCAACCATGTTGTTCAGAGACCCATCCAACCTGACCTTGATTGTTTCCAGGGATGGGGCTTCTACCACCTCTCTGGGCAACCTGTGCCAGTGTTTCACTACCTTAATTGTAAAAAATGTCTTCCTTACATCCAGTCTATATCTACCCTCTTTTAGTTTAAAACCATTACCTCTTCTCTTATTGCTACAGATCCTGCTAAAAAAGTTTGTTCCTATCTTTCTTATAGGCCCCCTTCAAATACTGAAAGGCCGCTATAAGATCTCCCTGGATCCATCTCTTCTCCAGGCTGAACAACCCCAACTCACTCAGCCTGCACTCATAGGAGAAGTGTTCCATCCCTCTGATAATTTTTGTGGCTCTCCTCTGGACCCACTCCAGCAGATCCATGTTTTTCTTGTCCTGAGGACTCCAGAGCTGGACTCAGTACTCCAGGTGGGGTCTCACCAGAGGGGAGTAGAGGGGTACTAGCCGGATGTGACCAGCCATGGGATTGCCTGAGCAGTCCATCTGAAGTCTATCACTTGTGTTATTATCAATCCAGTATTTCATTTGTTGTACACAGCAAAACATAAAATAGCCTAGGTAATACATATTTAGATTTTCAGGACCACTCTTCCAAGTACAATTTCTCCAGGAATCTTAACTTTCTGCTAATTAAAATTATCCGAGATAAAACCACTGCTACAAAGAGAGGAAGACAGCTAACAGACCAGATGCAGAGGAGATGCCAGCAATGGATTATAGTCTAGAGAGAAGTGCGTGAAAGAATTAGGTTTTGGGCCATTGATGTCTTCTGTATTGATTCTAAATGAGGAGTAAGCAGACTACTGGAGAGATGCTAAAGAGACCATGTAAGATTATTTAAAATTTAGAGACCTGCCAATAGCTGTGAGGACATGGGCATGACAGAAAACAATCTGGAGACCTCAGGAAACACAGCCCAAGTCACAAGTTGGATTATGAGAAACAGGAGTGTGCTCCAGCAGAGGGACACGGAGTATTTCCAGCATACGAAATCTATAAGCTGCCAGTGTAGCTCAGTTGGTCAAGTGGCCATGACCTGTGGGGCAGGCCTGCAGAGGTACCAGGGGAGCAAATCCTCATGGTACAGCCAGGCACTGTCACAGCAGTGACAGAACCAGACCATTTTCCCCACTGAAAGCTCAGGAAGAAAGAGGACGGCACGAGTTGCCTTCCGTGGCGTGTTTCACATTGTTCTCAACTTCTTCAAGTCACAATTTTTTGATTCAGAACATGCCTTGTGCAGGGATCAGAGTCAAAATAGGAAACATTTAGAGAGGATAATAACTCTGTGTAGAAAGACAGTAGAGTTTCATTGCTAGGCACAGTGGTGGTACAAAGCACACTTGTCCACACACATTTGTCCACACACCTGCTGCTCACCTTCCCCTTCCCCGTGGGCATAGACACCATTTGCTGTCACACCACCACCCCTCTCCTTTTTCATGTGTGCCTGTGCAGGTTAAGAACTCTTTAGTGGGGGAGAATTTAGGCCCTTCAAAAGCAATGGAAGAACCTGTTGAGTTAATTTTCAGTGTAACTAGTCTTGCAGTCTTGGGTTGGCTGGACTTCTGATGTTTTGCTGGGGTTTCATGGCTGCTGGCAAAGTGACTAGGGAAGTATTTCACAGAGTCATCTAAGGGAGAAAAGAAAACATCCTAACAGAACACATTCCAGCAGATGACTAACTTTTAAAAATATGTTTTGATATTTGCTCATATAACTCTGTCATACACAAAATTGTAATGGATGAGAAAACACACCGCTGATGTTTCTTTTCCTACATCATTAAGTATCTTGTCCAGTAAAGACATGTTCAGATATCTCTCGTGAGAGATATTATAAACCTAAGAGCAAAGGGAGTGATAAACACTTGCTCTGAAATAACTGTGTAACAGATCTGCTGCTGTTTTATACTTCCATGCAATGCCTTATCCAAAGACATCTCATGTTCCAGTAAAAGGAACTTTTAAATTGACTTCTATATTAGCTCCACTTCACTAACCATTGATTAACAAAATTAATAAATAGTGCTTAAAAATCTATATCTTGTTAATATACAGTAAGTGAGCTTTGTATATTCTCTATATTCATGTTGAAATATTTCCCTTGTATTTTTTAACAGTTTGAGTGCTCTTCGTAGACTCAAAATATCCAGACTTAGTGGCTCCCACATAAAAAAAAAAGTTCAAATGGCAAAGCTGCAAAACTCCAGTTCAAAGGGTGAAAGTTTTGCAAAGTGTTCCAGTAATAATAAATGTAAATTTTGCTATGACCACTTGGTGTCATCTAGTCAGAGCTAGTTAGCTTCTTGTTCTAGACTTGGTTTTACAGTTAAAAAAATAACATTTAATCTCGATTATATGAGACGTGGAGGACCAATACTAGCTCTTACTCTCTCTAGGTAAGCTTTTCAGGGACAGCAGTGCAGAGTCACTGGAAGACCACCAGCCTTAACAACTCTATTCCCTCTTAACAAGGCTGCTTTTGGGGCAGACTTAGGCATGTGACTGAGACTTTTTACCCTGATTGCAAAGTTGTTTTGCTGCCAGTGCTGCTGGAGAGCAGTCAAGGTGAGTACATCCTCATACTGTAACTGAGATCAAGTGCAAGGGTCCAATGTGTTGCAAACAACACTATTAGGCAACACAAGTGAAGCCCTCAGGAGCTCCCATGTAAATCCGGTGTCAGCTCAGGACAGCTCTTCACTCACTCTGCAGAGTGAGCCCTCCACCTCTTTGCCAGCCTGCTAGTGAGAGGAAAATACTCAGCCCTCGAATGAGACAAACAATTCTGGGTCTCTGAGGGGGAAGCACATTTTTCAAGAATTCCTTGTGAGGTGAAACACTTGATTTTTTTTTTTTTTTTCCTTTGTAAAGAGCCTCCTCTGTTCTGCTCTCCAGTTGGGCGACCCAGCAGTGAGTTACACCCAGCAAATGGGTAATTGCTTGGAACTTGGAATCGAGGCTTGGAAAATCTTTTTGTGTTTAAATCTGTACCTAATCAAATATCTACTCACTCTGTGAGGAGCAAGAACATAGAGCAGAGAGGGGAATATTTCACATCAGCAGAAATGAAAGGCGATGGTTTGATTTGCTTGCTTTCCTGCCACTTAAATTCAGTTTACCAGGAAATGGGTTTAGAGAGAGGGTGCTTTTGAAAGAGTTTTAATTGTTCCATATATCAGAGTTTTCTGTGTTTTAAATATTTCAGCAATTACCTTTGCTGCTGAAGGACCAAGGAATCTGATTGTTTCTGGTGCTGCCTACCACAAAAAGTGTAATATGGAATGTATAACAAAACTGGGAAAAAACACAGGTAGTGCAAGCAGTAAAATGCAACAAATGACTAGTTGGTTACTTACCAAAAAGAAAACAGTCACACCTTGTCAGCACTGCGACAATCCAGTTATTCAAAGATCAGAGCATTGCAGATTGATGCTGACAAAGTGGAGGGAATTAACTTAAAATAACTGCTGTTGGACTTTAAGGACTGGTTTATGGGAAAGATTAAAACAGCTAGATAAAGCCTGCCTGTCTAGATACTTGCATAACAGTAATGAATGTGATCTATTATGCTACGTGGTGAAGGGCTTGGTGGAAGCTGAGGGATCCAGTAACCACTTATAAAGTTGTAGGCTGTAAGCACAAAGAAAGGAAAGAAGGGGGTAAGGATTGCTGAAGGAGCACAAGTGCTAAGATGAAAAGGAGGAAAGCTCATACCAAACACTAGGAAACATTACCTCCTGTGAGAACTGTTAGGCTGTGGTCAGAAGTTATACAAAATGCCTCAGCTGAGTCATTTAAACTGAATTGTAAAAAACACTCTAGAAAATATGCTGTATTGGCACAGCGTGAGCCTAGATCGGGAACAACCAGCCTACTCCCTGGCTTCCTTTTTCCCAAGGGCCCTTTACTGCTAGTATGGTAGATATTAGTTGACTTAGCAAGAAGCAGAACAGGGATGGCTGGAGGCAAGGAGGGAAAATTCAGTACATGAGTTTTGTGTATTGTGGGAGCTCGGCGTGGCTGGTCTTATGCAGATGCAGTAGCCCCACGGACATGGCACGTCACATGGACAGGCAGGAGCCAAGCACGCCCTGTCCCGAAATGAGCCACTGTATCAGCTCAGATATAATCTTCCCTGAATCACTGATCAAAGGGATCGGTGCCAAGAGGAACTACAAGACATAATGGGGCAAACCGGAGGATCTGCGACAGCTGCCTCTATTGCATCCATGTTCATGGCTGGTTGTGCTTATGGAAGGGGAGGAGTGAGAGGCAGGAGGCTTGCAAAGACACATCACCTTGCTGCACTGACATGTTCTCACCTCTTTCTCCTACCACCACAGATTTCCCACACTTTTAGTTAAGGAGAAAAACAGTTGAACCTGTCACTCTGAACATTTTATGTTTCCTTCCTTTCTTGTATTGATAAGGCAGGACTTATAGAGATTTGTGGGGAAGCTCTATGGCAGTTGGAAACAGCCTGGAAAAAAGAATTGCTCTCGTGGGAGCCTCAGGAGAAAGCTGCAAAATGAAAAAAAAAAGTTCTTTGCTGGATGGAAAATTCTGGGTCTACTTACTGATCCTGCTGAGGCCACTACAAAGGCTTGGTGGTGCCCAGATGCACCCATCATGCACATCCAGCTACTGTTCTTTGCTTCTTCAGGAGACTTATCCCTGTGGCTTTACCCCATCATGGTCAGCACCACATTCACCTGGTCAAAATTAATTTAAAACACAGTCTTTAGCATAGATACTGTCTTTACTGTAAGGGAATATTTATGATTTGATAGAGTGTCAATTCTCAGTCCATATTTGTTGGAGAGTCTTATTTTTAATTTTGTTTACAAAGGACACCTCAGAGTATGCTCTGAAGGTGATGAGCTGGGTTGCTTATTTCCCTATAGAACCTCTAACTTCATCAGAGCAAAATGACTGCAAAACCACAAAGAATTTAGCAGCTCATGGACTTTAATGTGCTTTATATTCACAGTACTCCTCCAAGCTTCAGAAATGTTTTATCTGGTGAAAAATATTATTTGTATTGTGCAGATGGGGATGAGATGGGCTAAGGAATAGAGTCACAACAGGATACTGAAGTTTTGACTCTCAGCATTGGCTGGCAAAACCCATGCCTTTGAGTTGGGCTCTCAAGGACATGCAGGCATGTCATAGGGAGAGTGAAGTACCTCTGAGCAGCAGTGACACTCTAGGATGTTTAGTAGCATGTGTAGTCGACGTAAATGGTGTTTATGTGTTGTTTAGATGGCTAGTAGGACACACTATGGGTATGTCCAAGCCCCAGGCCTTTCTGAATCTCTGATACTGCTGTGGGGGACAGCCTGAAGCTCTCCCCTGGAGGTAGACCCCAAGATGTCCCATGGTCGAGGTTTTCAGCAACACAGCTAGCCTGGTCTGAGGTAAAGGATGGAGAGATTGGACTTGGCCTGGAAAGAGAAGAAGGAAAGGGCAGATCTGAGGCAGAGAGCTGGGGAAGAGCCCACCAGGGTGCATGCCTGGTGAAAAAAGGAGGGAGGATCCCACCAGCAGCAGCTGGTCATGCAAGGCCAAGCAGCAAACGCAGTTTCTCAGGCCTATGCCACCAGCAGAGCAGACCACAGGGCTGCTACCCTCAGCAGGCTACAGCCCTCCTCAGCTGCCTACGCCCAGTCACAGCTCAGTACTAAGCCAGCCCTTTGAAAAACAGCCAGGCTTATCTCTTTCTTTCAAAATCTACTTAGAGATGCAGTGCTTGTTCCTTCCATGCCTCAGAATTGATGGATGTGGGAAGGGATATTTGCCTTTGCTTCCACTGAAGTCACAGCCTTTTGGGATGACTGAAAATAAAAAAGAAAGGGTGGACCCGCTCTTTGCATGGATGGTACTCTGAACAAGACCCACTGCCAGCCTGACGTGGAGGGGGAAAGTTTCATGGATTAGTGACACATAGCCTTATCCCAACCAGCACAACCGTTCTTCTCTAAGTATTAAAAGCGTAATACTAATGACTCTCAGTTATAGCTCTTAATACTTCTTGAGTATTTAGATTTTTGGGCATTTTGATCTCTTTTCTGGTGATGTATTACAGCAGGGGAAGCCAGCCACAGCTGGAGACTTTTTACTCATATGAGTGTGTGAGTTGCAAGATGGCAGGATGCTTTGCAGAAGGTGTCTTCTGACAGAGCCTTTGGTCTCCGTACCTGGGTGTGTTAAATTCTGATTGAACTGCAAAGGACCATCCTTTCTCTCTCTGTCAGACTTGCAAGCTGGGTAGCAAAAAGTGGACTTGGCAACTTTTAAACTTTAATGGGGTCTGTGGTCTATTTATTTGATAATGTATTTTTAGCAGAATATGATAGGTATCCTTTTCTGGGAGAGAAATGCAATAAAAAATCTAGTGAATAAATACAAATTCTTCTTTTCAACACTCACCTCCTGCTGTCAAGTGACTGCAAAATTCAAAGAGATTATTTTGGTGGTTCCAAAAATCTGTTATACAGATCTGATTTTTTTTACTTGTGTTTGTCAATGTGTGACTGAGCACAAGTATTACAGGAAACAAGGAAATGTTTGGTCTTTAAAAAATGGCTGTGGAAAAAGACCTCCTACTGATTAACAACTGCAGTTTAATAAAATAATTTTCGGATGTCCAAATTGCTGATTGTTCCAGTGAGGGTTATGTTCTGACCAGAAGGGATCCCACCAGTCCCATGTCATCAGCCTGAGTGCTCTGAGAAGAGGCTCTTCTGCAGCCATTTCCTGCTTCAAAACAATGGAGAATGAGAGATGATCATCTTTACTCCCCGTGATGTGGGGATCTATTTATCACAATCTCTAGGGTGCCATCAAAACAAGGGGAGAAGGAGCTAGAAGAGGAAGTAGAGTGCAAGAGAACATCTTTGTTCTGGACATGCAACCCACTGTCTGATTAGGAAGGCTCAGCTAGGATGGAAAAAGAGATGTCTCGTGCTTGCCAAAATGTTGAGGGTCAGTGTGGGTGTACTAGGAGCTAGCTGGAAGGAGAGCAGGGGGAGCCAGGAACTCATGTGGAATTCACTAGGAGCTTCTCTATTCTGAACTTCTCCCTCCATGGCAGGGTCCCAGCCCAGGGCTGCTCTTGTGCTTTCCTCCACAGGGCTGGCACTCAGGATACCTGGCGCACACCAAAGCCCTGGCTGGTATTTGGGCTGTTTTGTTATAATTGTGCTGATTCAAGTGCTTGCATGCACAAACTTTTCTCTTATCTCTGTTATGTTTTGAGTTGTGCTGCAAGGCTCAGGTCTGGTTTGGTTGTCTTGTGAGGCACTGGCAGAATGCCACCAGGTGGTCTTTCACAGGTGATATCCACAGTGCTACAGCCAAACTCCTCACCTTGAACCAGGGCCATATCCGTGGCAGGTCTGACACACTCCTAGTAACACGTTTCCTCTGCCAGCTTCTTCCTGGATAAAATACATGGCTTCATCTCCATACAGTTATGTATTCTTAGTCTAAATGTAGTGAAGGTAGCAAATTGATGGGGCTGTCCTTTTTTAATTTTTGTATTTCTTTTTTTAGAGGCAGCCAGAAGATGCCAGGAAGGGTTGCTTATTGACATTAATCATTACCCTGTTGATAGCCCTGGGCAGGCTGCTTTAATTGACCAGAACTGAATCCAGTAATCATATCATGGAAAATATACATCACATTTATTTCAGTAGCACATGTGAATTACAGCAATATGAGTTCATGGCAAAACTCTCAGTGACTACATCAGAAGCAGGAGCAGAGCCATTGTCTGCTAGCACAGATGTAACAGAGCTCTGCCCCACAGTCTGCTGTGCTTAGGCAGGACAGTGAGGCTACATCCAAAAAGTCATAAAATTATCCTCCAGGATTCTGCAGCTCAAACCCTATTCAGACAAATAAAGAGAAGTCTGTGCATGGTGGTTATAGAACTGTGTTTTCCATTGTTTTCTTTGAGTATAACTCTTCAATAGGGGGGGTGGCCACAGTCCCTTCAAACAGCAGAAATGCTCAAATAAGAATTCATAAAAGAGACTATCCAAAAAGACAATAATTACAGAAGCCTCTTCTTTTACCCAATTATCTACAGAAAATTATAGTTAAAAAAAAAAAGCTGAGAAAGTAAAGCAACAAGAAAAACATCTGAGATTTACTTTGATCACGTTATTCCTGGGAAAAAAGAACAAGAAGTTAATCATCAAACAATATTTGTATATTGACTAATGTGTTAATTAATTCAATTTTTGTTCAATAGCATCAACATGTTAGATATTACATTGAAAAGAAACAAGGAAGAATAGCTAGCTAAAATTGTCAATTGAGCCTCTTTTCTCCATGATGAATGCAAAGTCTCTGACCTTTGTTCAACAGAATGGTTGAGAGAGGAGGCTTGGGACTGTGTTAAGTTACCATGAACAGTAGAATCCAGGGGGAACAGATGTGATTACTTGTCTGAACTTGACTGTAGCTATATTTCTGTGGATCTTTTCTCAGCCCATTCCCTGCAGTACACAGCCTAACAGCTAAATATTGACTACAATTAAATTAAAATGTGGATTAAGATGCTGATTTGCAAAGATTAATAGCTTGAAGATGAGGAGACCTCTTGGGCTCCATGAATGTGCTCATATTATACCTACTTCACTTTGTGCATTACCTATATGTATTTGTAGTGCTTATACTGGTTCACTGGCATTAAAACTCCCAAATGGCCAAAATGTCACCTTGGGAATGGTACCCTATAAGCTAGTAGGCTTGTGTAAAGTATGCCAAATTTAACACATGTAAGTTGTGTTCAAACTTTTTATATACAAATAAGACCTTACTTTACATGGGCAAAGTAGAATACAACATTTCTCACACTGAGAGTTTTACAGCTGTTTCAGACATTGATGCAATATATTACTATAGGTTTGTAAAGCAATGCTGATATATACCTAGGTAATACTCACCCCCTTAAACTTTGCTTTGCTGAGAAAGGAGATAGAATAGACTGAAAAGCGGAGGAATATACATGCAGTAAGATGTACAATGCACACATATGCATGTACTGAAAAATTAAGCAGCCTTTAATTAGATCATTGCTTCCTTTCTTGCAGGATAGGTATGTTTTATTTAAATCATCAGGAGAGATCTGCATGAGTTTCAAAGGTGAGGACATTGCTGAGATGGAACAGAATACTCTGTCAGCACCAACCCGGGGGATTTCAAAGGGAGGTGGAGCTGAGATAAAGACCAGAATTAGTTTATGTTCCTTTGTATTGCAGTGGCTTAGTATGAAATTCTTTAAATATAGCTTACTTAGGAGGTCAGACAGCCTCTTCATAGGGATGATGAAACATCTAGAGATAGACTGATGTCTGTAGCTGCCTTGCCTTCAGGAGGAGATCCACTTTTGGGGTTCTTTAAAATTCTCCATTTCTTACATGTTTTCATCTTTCTTTCAAGCCATTATGATAATGCATAATATTAAAAGCTTGAAAACACCGAGAATTTAACCTTTTTATTGCAATTCTCTGGTAATAGAAATATTGCAGTTTATAAGATGAAATGATTCTCAGAAGCTACAAACTTAAATGAATTGCTGCCTCTTATCCAGCCATGTACTACTTCAGATTTTGGAAACCATGCAAATTTTAATGGAGAATTTCAGTTTTCAAACTTTATTATTAGTAGCCAGAAAGAAACTGTAATGACATTTTAAATTTTTCTCTAATTTGATTTACAAAAACTGACTGTGTGTAGATTAGGTACTTCCTTCAGTGACTTGCTGTCTCAGGACCTCTCAGCCCAGGTTGAACATGCCAGGGCATCATGTAATTTCCTTACTGCAAAACTTTGATAATGAAGTCAGGAACACAATAAAGTTGGAATCCATTATTTTATCCTTAACTCTCTTCTCTGTATCGACATGTGCTTTAAAGCATTGTGAGAAAATTCACCATCCTGCTGCCTTCCTTGCATTCAGCCTCTCCTAGAAAATGACTGCCAGGTCAGTAAGTTGTGTCTCAAGAGGAAAAATTAAAATAATTAAGCCATCAACACTGAATTTCCTTTTGTTCTACTTCCAGAAAGGACCAAGTTACATTAATGATGGTTTCATGTTTGCATTTCTCCTGACAGAGTTGCAAGGACAACATGTGAAGGACTTCCTGATAATGATATGTTCACCTAACTGTCTGGGCTTCCAAAGTTTCCACTGGTAGTTCTCAATAAATGTGCAGACTGGTTAAAATTCACCTCTTTCCATTTAGATGCTTGGCCCCAGCTGTTTTTCTGAGTGCCAAAACTTTGCTAGGAAAAAAAGAAGATCCAAAAGTGTGCTATGCTACTTGACAGAGGAGAAATCTTCTCTTTCTACCCTGGCATTAAACTCTCGAAGGTGAACAAAGAGGGAGACGTGTCTAGAAATGCACAAAGAAGCTGGCTAATTAAGAGAGCTCCCACTGCCCCTCTTCATGAAAGCTGCTATGCTTTTGAAACCCTGGAGATGGTTTCACTGTGAATTTGTGAGGTTAGGAATACAGCTGGGATGCTGAGACTGTGGGCTGGGTGGTATGTATAGAATGTGTTTGATCAGTTTCCCCAGTTGTATTAGAAAGAGATGGCATAAAATAAATGGGGTGGAAATAGTCAGAGGGGATGAGCAGCTCCCTCTGGGATAAGTCTGAACTGATTTAGATTGTGTGAAATCAGATTTTGTGTTGAATGCATTTTTTCTTAGAGATTTCAGTGAGAAGATTATTTTTTTTCACCTAATCTTTATCAATATCACAGAAAACATATCTTGAGCCTTCAGAAGCATGAAGCTCAAACCTTGCAGTTCATTCCTCCAGATGTAACATGGCATGCTACAGCCCAGCTTTTTGTCTATTGACATGCAAATAGCTTGCCACACTCACCTTGCCCATGCTATTTTGCACTATTACTATTATAGCCTACTTGGTCTATACCATTTTTTGGTATTCAGCCGAGAAAAAATAGTTGCCTGAAACATCCCCACAGAGCAGGTACTTGAATACTACTATCTCTGGGGCTAAGTGTGTGCAATCACAGTTTGTTGGACAAACAGAACATGAGTGATGCAGGATACAGTGCCTCTCTTTACAAACCACTGAAAATGAATAAAGAATCTCCACTGTATCCCATTGAAACCACCAACATTAAGGTTGCCCAGAAGATCACAATATGTGGTCAGTAGATTCATATGGCACTCAGTCCTTTCAGTCGTATTCACTGGCAAAAGTTCCTTTACTCCTCTTCTTCTTCAGTAAGAAGTGTGTGAACAAGTCCTTTACACCATCTGAAATAAGTCAGAATCCTTGTGTCTGCTCTTCCCTGAGGAGCCCAACTCTGATTGTCCGATTCCTGTACCAACAAGGAGCGATTCCTTCACTCAACAGGACCATGGATAAACCTGGCAGAAAGTAAAGAGCATTAATAATAACAGATGTTGTAATGTTTTGCTATGTTTACAAGACCCCCGTGTGCTCCATGTATCATTTGAAATTATATTGAAATGATTGATTCTCATTTAATTAATATAAGATAAAACATTTGCAGAACAGCTCAAGGCTTTCTAAAGATGCAAATAAACAGTTCAGAGTCTGTCTGAGAAACTCGGGACTTGACTCCACTTGTTAAAAACTGGTGTTCATTTAAATAGAGAACTATAATTTTGTTTCAATTTTCTTTCTTTTCTGTTGGAAAGATGGAAGTTGCACTGAGATTCTATAGGGAAAGCAATACCAGTAAAGGAAAAGTAAGGCATCAGAATTAAAGGGAAAACAATTGTAAAGTTTATTTAAAAAATTATGCAATTGTTTATCACTGCCCAACTTTTTCTTTCAGTGTTTCTTCGCTTTGGCTTTTATTCAGCAAGCTGCTTAAATCTATGGCTTGCTTTAAGTGGGCAGCAGATTAAAATCCTTGTTGAACTGGGGTAGGCACAGTTAAATGTTAGTTCAGCTCAGAATGATAAATATTTGCTCGTATTAGTGCTATGCAAAACTTAATCTTTAACCTCATGAAAACTGTGACATGAGCAAAGGACTTGGAGTCTTGCATAAGCCTCTGGAGGAGAAGTACCACATGTACATGATGTGTGAAGGGCACCTTTATGCAGAAGATGCTATGGATCTGTAGATCTGTGATGATTCACTAAACAATTTCTAGTGATCCTGGAAATCTGCATTTCCTGGGGCAGCAGCAGGAGTAATGACACATTTGACAAAGGAAATGAACTAACTTTGCTTTTTCTGCCAGCCAGGGGATGTCACATTCTCCATCATGGTGTTAAGAGAGGGACTAACAGTCAGCCTCCGAGTGCCAGTTGCTTTCTGCTTTCCCACATGATGGTTTGTAGCACAGGAGGGATGGGGCGCTGGGGCAAGTCACGCTCACAACAAGCAAGAGTTGGTTGAGTTTGTAGTTTTCATTAAGTGAATCAATATATTTAATCCTAGACTGTAACAAGAAGTTAGGACATGCTAAAATGATACCATTTGCAGATTCACTGAAAGAGCTGGCTAAGCCAGCCCAGAGCAATTAACACATTTTTTCTAGTCTGAACGTTATACAGAACGAAGCAAGGAGAAAAGGTAACAGGCAGATTACTTATCGGTGACCAGCACTCTTTGAAAATGTCAGTCCCTATGTACAAGCACTCAGTGGGTGAAAGTAGATACACCAGTTACTATCTGAACCTCCCTCCATCTCCCCAGGCTTGCTAAATGCACATGAACATGGCATCATCTTGATTACCATGTCCTCAAAGAGACAGATTAAAAAGCCTCTGATGAAGAGGGAAATGAGTGTAACATACATTCAGACCACATACCTTGAAACATTCCCATTGCTGTTGTTCCTGTCTTTGAGGGGACATACACCTTCATACTGCGAGTCCCCCTGAGCTGTGATGCTACTCAGTTATCCATGAATGGCTTTCAAAAAACAGGTCTTGGGCTCCAGGAAGCCACTGGGCTTGCTTGAGACTCTTGTTGAAAGTGCTGTAAATGGTAACCAGTAAAGGGCTGTGTAAAGGAGATCAGGCATTACATCTCCTCCTCTGCAAACAGACTGCCACGAAATGCCCTGTTATGAAGCATTCCCATAGCAAGTCATGAGGCTGACTGGGGCTCAGAGGGCTGCCCCAGCTGATTTCCAAGTGCCACTTTCATGTGCCTCTGAGGATCATGTAAAGGCAGGAGTGGAATAATCAGTCTGTCGAGGAAGAACCTCATGCCATACAGGCTGGTGCTCAAAACCAGCATGTAGGTGTATTGAGAGGGAAGACGAAACAGATTCCTCTGGTTGCAAAAGAAAAAAAAAATCTGACCAAAATGCAGTGCTCAGGAGCACTCTATGGCATTGGCAGTCTTGCAGATTTGGCCTTGGTGAGCTATTCCTTCAAGAGACAGAGCCTCCCACCACCCACCCTGTGAGAATCTGGAGTGACTGTGGTCCCCTCTGTCTCCCCTGGGAAGCCCAGGCACCAGCAGCACCACCCCTGTGCTGGGACAGGGAGTGCCACAACTGCTTGGCTGCCACGCTTAGCAAAAGGCCAGCAAATTCAACCCAATGAGCAATGAAAACCTGTGCCCTACAGTCCCACTTAGACAAACAGTCTCTTCTCGATGGGGAACAACTCTGTGTCCCTTTTAAAGCACTCCCACCCAAGAGGCAGAAATCTTCTCTTTCCTGTTTAGCAACTGGAAGATTTTTTAAAAAATGCTTTTCTAGAATCAGGTTCTGAGCAGACTCAAATTGCTTGAACCATACTTCTCGTAGGGCAAGAAATGCCATTCTGGTTCTTCACCATGCACCAAAGCCACTCATTTTTTGTCCTCTGCATCCTGGACCCATTCTGTCATGATTTCCAAAACTGCATTTTGCCTACACTGCTGAGAAGCCTTGAGCTGGCTTTACGTTTAAAAATGCTGAAGGCAACTGAGTACCTAGGAATGTGGAGGCTGAGGAAAATTTGAGTCATAAGCAATTCTATTATTTGAGTGAGACTCTTTGTCTGGCCTTGAAAGAAATACTTGGAAATTTTAGCTCTGGGATTATTTTAAAAGGTTGGTTTTGTTTGTTTGTTTGTTTGTTTTTTACTCTTCACTCCCTGGATTGCCATTTTAAAGCTTACTCCCTGTATTTCCCCAGATTCATAGGCTGGTTTGTTGCCCAGAGTTCACTGCTGCCTCCTTTACAAGTAGCTGGGCTCTATGTAGGGGCGGTGTGTCAGCGTGAGGTGTGTTGATCCAAACCTTGGCTAAGACAGCAACGCTGAGGTGAAGCTATGTTGACAGATTTGGGGTCTGTTGTATTGCTACTCTGAGCTCTGTGGGAATCTGAGACACCATTGTGGTATTTTGGAGTAAACATTTTAAAGAGAAGGAACAATTTTCAGTAAACTGTAGGGCGGGTGGGAGAGAAGCTTTGCTGTTAGAAGAGGAAGCTGGAAATAAAGGCTTTTGTTTCTTCCTGCGTGGAGAGGTCACTCAGTGTCTCTGAACTTCCAGTTACCTCCTATAAAAAATATTACAGCTGTTAATGTGAACCATTGTAGTGCCCAAGTACAAAACCGGACAAGCTGAATGGCAGAGCTGGTCTTTTTATTTTTTGTTCTGTTTGGTTTTGTTTTGTTTCTGGAAAGAAGAAAAAAAGAAGCAGAATAAAATGAGTGCAAATTGTAAAGTCTTTTCTCTCCATTTTAAATTGCTGTAATAAAAAGGGTCAATATATAACAGCCACATAGAGAATAACACAGAGGGGGGAAGGAAGGGTAAGGTGGCCTTATGGCTTAAGAAACAGAGCTCATCAGGCTGGGTGCAGTATTGCATTAATGCAGGATTAATCCTCCTTCCCTGCAGTGGCTCTTTTAGAAGTGGTTTGAGGATCTCTGCAAGGTGTTACCTGCGCAGTGCCTGGGGAATACGTGTTTTGTGGGGGTGCCCACCTGCTCTGGGGGGTGCCCAGCTGGGGTCAGCTCCTCTCCCACCACAGGTCTGCAGCTGGAGGAACAACCAGCCTGGCCCATTTGGAGCTTCTCTACAGATCCCTGGGTTAGAAAGATGTCAGCCAAGGAAATGTATGCTCTTCTGGAACAACTCCCTCGGCCTGTTCCAAGTGCCCACTGGCTGCAGGTACTGACCCATCTGGGAGACCCAGCTGTGGCGTAGAGAGGAGGGAGGCAGGGAAACCAGGCTGCTCCTCCTAGGCCATCCATCAGGGCTACATCTGCTCTTAATGGCCCCCTGGGAAAGGTGGAAAATGGAGGAGTTAAGTTGTTTTCTGCACACCCGGTGTCTCTGCTCAAACATATGCACCTCTGTCAGTCGTACCTCTGGTAACTCCTCTGGGGTCCTCTCTAATTCTGTGGCAGAGAAGCTGGCATTGGCGTTTCCTGACAGCCATTTGTGTCCTACTTGGAAAGCAGCACTTTGCTTCTGCCTCTTGGCTTCCCTGTCTGTCCCAGCCACAGAAGAATCCTGTGGAAAAAAGTTGAATGTCAGGTTTGTATCAGAATAAATGTATAAAAGGGTCTCAAATTAACATCACACAGGAAACATTTTTATACTTCCTAAATTTTAAGTGCCTGACTTTGCACCTTATCAATACTTATAGAGATTTTTCTTCTTATACGTTTTGTTATTGTTATGAAAAGCTCTGGCCGCCCATTAAGTACTATGAGCAGTCCCGAAGAAACCCACAGGTTTTTGGGAAATATATTAATTTGTTCCAGATCTCATTTTACTTATCACCATTAGTTTTGGAAGCCAGCAACTTTAAAGCACAGTTGCAAATCGTTTCAGCATGTTAAAACCCACAGTGGTGTGTAAGTTCATCTGTGTATGCCATGTGTCTTAGACAGAGATGTGCATTTTATGTCAAACATTCAAAATGACCACTTAAGAACATGGGAATTTATTTAAATTTTGGCCGCCCAGTAAGTGTTTGACTACATTTCCACTAAATAATAATGACATCAAGAGCTTTGTTAAATTAACCACAAGACCAGTATGTATTTCCTACGGTTTTCTCAGGGGATGCCCAGTACACTAATCCTGCCAAAAGACAACATGCTAAAATATTGCAGGGACTGAGTACATGTGGAGCAAGACGGAAGCTGACAAACGACTGTCAGGTGCTAAAGTCCAGCATAGACCTACGTAATTTAGGATTATTGCTACTATCTTGGAATGTGAAATAAATACAGCATCAGTTTGATGTCAGCTCCCCTGAGCTGGACTGATTGCTAAAGTATGTAGCTGAGGATGCTCTGCTGATGCTGGGAACTTCACGACACATCTGCTTTCCTATCTTTTGTGTACCATCGGGCTTCAGTCCTGAAAACTGCTGCCCCAGGCCATGCGCACAAGCAAACATTGTCTGCTGGTTTGTGTATGTGTATATAAGTCTGTCTTTGCTCAAAGCTCCAACTAGAAATCACTGTTTCGGTTCCACTGTCTGTTGTTGAAAAGTTTCACATAGTTGAATAGAAATAATATAGAAATAGAAATAATGTAATGTGAGTTAGGTGTAACACAAAGAGCATACACTTCAATAAAGAGTTACAGTGAATCTTCTACAAGTAAAACAATTTGATAAAATGCAGAGCTTAAAAATAATTTATGAATAGGGAAAAGGGGTGGTTTTGTTATGTTTTGGGCTGCAAAGAGTTTACGTGGCTCCAGTGCTGCATCAGCCAGGTAGTTGAGCTAGTGTCCAAATGGTTTCTGACTCCAGGAGCTGCAGAAGCTGTGCTAAAGGCAGTGGAGGTCTGTGCAGAGCATGGTGTCTCCCCTGGCACGCATCTCCCCCCTTCCCTGGGCACTATTGGGTGCTGCAGCATGCTCACAGCTTTGCCCTGGGTGCTAGGGATGCAGAGCTGCTTCTGCTTTTTGATAGAAACTGCCCTGCCCATAAAAAGTGGAACATCAAAGATATCCTTGTGAGCAGTCATGCTCCATCCTCTGGAGACAAGTACCTTCTGCTCCAGAAAAAGCAGAGGAAGGTGTGAGTATCCAACAGTGATACTTTTCTGGGACATGGAGGAGCAGAAAATGGACAAAATTCTGTGCATCAGTGCAGACACTTGGACAAGGGAAAATGGGAGCCGAAGGAAGAGGAAAGGGAGGGAAAATGCTGTAGGCACAGAAAGGGAAACTTCAGTGTCTGAATATTTCTCACTTTCTTTCTCATCCATGTTGATCTGATCCTCTCAGGTCTATTCTCTTCATACCCAGCTTCATATCAGTGGTCTCAAGGAAGCACAAGGACTTAATCTTGCTATAATTTTGCTGTTTTAATTTTTATTCCAAATAGCCAGAAATAATGCAGGCATACCCTGACAGTGACAGTACCTGAAAGCACCCATAACATGGGTGCATGTTGTAGAAATCTAGACTTTTGCATTGTACCTGCTTAGTGTATCAGTTAGGTTCTCAGGGTTCATTTTTTGGGAAATTCTTTTGTGGGCTTATGTCTTTTATCTTGGTAATAAACACTGGAGTTCCACTAAGTTTTGTGGTATTAGTTTAAACAAAACTGAAATGACTATGCTTCCAATAAGTCATTCCTTCAGTACATTTAGAAGCATTTATCAGAGATGCAGCATAAAACTTGTGGTGATTTCCTAGCTGACAAAATGGAACAGTCATGACTTGAAGTCAAGCAGCAGCATTTTAAAAGATGAGTTTTGGCAGGGAAAGAAGGATATCATCATAGTGATGTTGCCAAGTGCATGGGTTTTTTGAGTGTTTTGGTTGTTATGTACTCTATGATAGTATGGTCATTTAAAAAAATAAGGAAGGTCAGTCTTAAGGAAGTACCTTAGTTTAGATGATATACAAATTGTGACTGATGTATCTGATAAAAAAACATTTAGCAAAGCAGTTTGTGGACATAGAGTACACAGATACCAGCACAACTGATGCTAAAAGGTAAGTACAACTGACAGCAGCAATAGCAACAACTTCTGTCTTCATAGTTGGCTCCTGATAGGTCAAGAGATACCTACATTCCTTTCTTTTCCTACAACTTTGCACCCTCTTCTCCACCAAATGCATACCAGCTGATATATTTTCCTTTCATATCTCCCATACCCCAAAAGGCAGTTGCTGTTGGATTGCCATTACCCAGCTGTCTGAGTTAATTGAGTGTGCAAAAGTAGTAATTGTCTATGTAGAGTCACCTACTGTGATGGCAAGCATTTACACCAGGGATAATCAGCAGCTGCTGATGTTGCCCTTGATTGAGTGATCCGTGCATCAATAAGGTAAGTATAGCACAGGTTGGGTATTGCAGCTGTAGAATAAGGACTTGACATACATAAATCTGACTCCACGCTCACTTGCCAAGAATCCAAGTGAGTCAGTTGTGTGGCCCACTGTAGAAACCATTCTGGTAATGTATTTATTATCACTTTCAGTGCATGGCAGCACTAATAAGTCATAACTTTTTTGTGGTATTGCAAATTCAAGAGAGTAAATCTGTATGCTCAAGTGACTCCTTGTGGTATAGTGTTCAGCGATAGATGTGCTCATTCCTGAGGTCGTAGAGGGGTGGCCAGGGCGACTGCACTGTAATACAACTTTATGCTGGGACATGTTTTTCCATATTGCCTGGTTTAGCCATGAAATATCAGTCCACTCAGAAAGTGAACAATTGCAAGTAACAGGAGACCAAGATCACATTTTTACTGACTAGTGACTGTTTCTGGTATTTGCCCACTAGATGGCTGCAATTGTTGAAGGTAAGTACCTTAGATGCTTGGAAGGGTCTTCAGAGGGCAAAAATCTACTTTCCATTCTCTCCTGAGCGGTTGTCCTCACTTCATTACTTAGAGAACTGAGAGGCAGCAGAGGGCTGGAATTCCTCAAATCAAAGGTGAAAAATCTACCCTGATACGTCATCTTTAGCAAGAAAGAATTTGCAGAAAGGGGTCCAATTGTGACCTAATGAATTGTTGTGTCAAACAAGAACCTATGAATGAAACTTGTAGGATACAAGGAATAGAAAGAGGAAATAAACCATTTCCTGCATCTTAGAAAATGTAGGGACAAAGTGAAAATTTCTAGAAGTCAAGCTCTTAACTTAAAGAAATAAAGCAAATAACAGCAGGTAAAGCAAGAAACATAAAGGAGCAAATAAAAAATAAGTGCATCAGCCATGCCATAAGTATATTACAGGGTTAAAAGGTAATCTGAATATTGTGTAAAGCTAAACAAACACTTTGTCTCAGCTTTCAATAGTGATGATGTTGGCCATAAGGTAAAAAGTGGAAAGGTGAATGGGAGTAGGTATATTAGAATGAGTGTGGTGGTAATAAGACTCAGATAAGCTGCTCAAATAAGGTATGGTAGATTACATAAATATACAAGAGTCAATTCACAGGGTTAGACTGAAAATCCATCTTGCCATGCTTCCCAATTCCGGATTAGTCTCTGAGCCTCCAGCAGTTTATGGCCCAGGGACTTATGTACCCAGAGTAAGCGTGGGGAGGGCTGTAGTTATTAACCTTCAGTTGCTTCCTCTTTCATTGACTCATTCATGCACCCCCTCATCTTTTTTAAACTCGAATCATCCACAACATCTCAGGACAAGAAACTTCAGAGGTTACTTGCAGCTTGATTGAAGAACAACCTCTTTGTGTCTGCTTTGAATATGGGTCCTGCTTCTTGAATTGGAAGAGACAATGAGGAACATGCGGTGTTCACACTCTGTCCATCTACTCAGGAGAGTCAGGGCACTGGACAGCCTTCACCTGTGAGACCAGTCGAAGAGTGTAGTTCTAGCAGCAAAGACTTTCAGTACAGTTTACTGCTGACATATAGAATAATTAAGAAAATTGAGGTAAATAGAAAACAGGACAAAACATTGCCTTGGGTGCATAAAGCATTCCATGTTGGCATCAAATTTCTCTTTGAGAAAAATAAGTGATTTTCTAGCTAAAGGAAATATAATATGTCCAATATACCTGGTGTCTAGTGAAGTATTTGATATTGTACCATCTGAGAAACTGTCAGATTGGAGAAGATGGAGATTAATATGAGAGCTGAGTTACACGTAAAAGGGAAGGGTCAACATGCTGTGCTGCAAAGAAACCTGTCAGGCTGCAAGGAGGTGCCTTGAGGCACTATCTTGGCACTGGTGCCACTTATCTGTTTGTTTCATGAGTTTGGCATAGAAAACAGGAATAAACTGATGAAAACCACTAGTGATAAAGAAAAAAGCATGTCAATACAGATGAAGATGAGACCATTGCATAAAGATGACTTTAAGGATTGTTTGAAGATGACTACGGCAGAAATGGGATAGAATTTAATATTGCAAACAGCAAATCATTACATTTAGGAGGTGATCAGAACATCTGTTATAAGCTGGGTTTCTGTAAGAGGTAATAGGCACTTAGAAACATCAGTGTGATCTGGGGGTGAAAAAGACTTATTTACCTTCAGATGTTTTGTCAGGTCTGGCATCTTAAATGAAGGTAGAATGCTTTTGCAAGGTGCTTATGAGCTTGTATTTAAAATTTCATTTTCATTCTGTTTACCCCACTTCAAGAGAAACTGGTTAGGACCAGAGTAGACAGCAAAGTGGAAAAGGAGAGTGATCATGGAATCAAAGATCTGATTTACAATGAGAAAATAGCAGAGGCTGGTGTGTTAGCTTAGTGGGGGGGGGGATGTGATTACTCTCTATAAACACATCAGGGGAGAAGATAAGGTAACTGAAGTTAATTTAGAAAGAAACTAAATGCTAATGTAAGCACAAGTACAAATGACTATAAACTGACTGTGAGTAGGTAGAAAAAAAACCCCATTTTTTGGATGGAGTTAGATAAGTACCTAAAACTTTGCTGCTATCAGTTCCTCTTGTGATAAGGGATTGTCCAAGAAGATGTTAATTTTATCATTTTCTGTCACAGACTGATGAGCCATTTGCCTCTGGCCCCTCAGGAGTTTGTACTGGCAATGCATGCCCCAGTGAAGGGCACTGCCTACTTGGTGATACCTTTCCTGGTACGGATTACGTGCCAGCCTTGAGCAACTGCCAACAAAATGTACAAGAGCCTTGGCACATTCATCTGTGGTTGGTTGCACCAGTTTCCAGAACACAGTGTCCTTCCCACTCTCTTTTGGAGAGGCCTGTCTCATGCTGCCTATTTTTAGCTTCCTTTTTGCCCACTCTCCGTGGTGGGGGGTTTGCCTCCAACCTCTTAAAATGCTCTTCATGTTCTACTTCCATTTCCTTCATTTCTTTTTTTTTCACAATCCTCTCTTTCCCTTGCTAATTGTAAAGCCTGCACAAGGCTGTCTTTGAGATATTTAAAAGGACACAACACTCCCTAAACACAAAGTTTTCAAATGCCTTCCTCTTTTCTCTCCAGGGCCATACTATCTGGTACATCTACGTTTTGTCAGATCAGCTTGGTTGTTTTCTGGTTGTCCTATAAAGATTCTGAGAAAGCTGCATTAATCTTATATGGTAGTGTAAGACACACCTGGGAAGATCTGTATTAATTGCTTGCAAAGTGTCGCTCCCAGTGAGCCTAAACTTCAAGAGTTCACAGAGCCTTTTTTTGCATGGGATTGTAAGACTGGTTTTGTGGTTTCTTTTACACTACTTGAAGAGAGGGAAGCCTCAATACAGAATCCTCTCCCTCCCCTCACTGCCCTGATCTGTTAGTTCATCAGACCTGGGATCTGTTGCAAAATGCTGGAGCTGCCTCCAGCAAACGCATTTTGCTTTCCTTCCTTTGGGACTGAGGGCACAAGGGAGGGAGGGAGGGAGCGAGTCCGCATGTCAGGGTCTAGTTTTGACTTCCCCCTCAGTCAGAGTGAGGATTCTGGACATGCCTCAGAAATGGACCTGGACCAGGGAGCTGGTCCCACAGCATGTTCATAGACAGGCTGTATCTAGGCTCTCACCTCTGAGTAGTATCAATTCATCTTGTGGTAGTTGAGGTTTGTAAAGTTCATTTTAAGGGAGGGGCATCAGAAGCATGGAGAAAACACCTGTTTTGCCCAAAGCTGTGTCAGGTCTGGTGACAGACTTTAGAAAACCTTATCCCTAGACCCAGGAATAAAGTCAGATAAGCAATGAACTCATCAACATTATGTTTGATATTGATTTTTTTTTTTCCATATTTTTCCCTTTGTTTTACCAAGCATATAGTCTCTCCACTCTTCATTTATATGCATTGCATACCACAAGATAAAAACCCTCTTGTGGATTTCAGAAACAGAAAGGCTTCTTACCATGGTAAGAGAGGCATATAAAGAGATGCCTGGGGTTACAGTTCTGTTTCTCATTACATCACATACATTAGCTAATGTGATGCTTCAACAGTGCAAGTGATGAAGGGTGTGTGTGTAAAGCAATAGGTGACAAGCTGGTCCATGTCACTGTTATGTCACTCTTCTGTGACTTTATTTGCATATCACACTTTAAATGACAAAGTGAATGGTGACTCTGTACCACATTATTCCATTTTCCATGCAAGATGCACAAATACAAATCGAAGTGATCTTTGGGAAGCTACCTCTTATTTTCTGCTTTTCTTGCAACAAGGGACCTGTCTCAAATGTCTGTGGGACACCTATTCCAATACAAATATATCATGGTTAATGCCTGATTTGAAATCCATCCGAGACAAGAGCAAGTCCATTGTTTATTTATTATTTTTGGTGCCAGTTTTCTAAAAGCCCTCTCTACATTTTCTATAATCCTCTCTTTCCTCTTTCCTATCTGTGTTGAAGGGAGCACTCTGAGAAAAAGCAGTTTTTTCCCTAAGCTTCTATGTCACAGGCTGCAGGATGCAGCGGGATACCTCAAGGTGTTTCAGTTTTACTGATCCTTGTTTGTTAAGTAATTTTTGTGGAAACTGATAAACAATGCTGATGTTACAAATAAGAGCAACCACAGGGAGATGGGAAAGGAGCATGTGGACAGGGACTGACTTAAGCTATCATTTGCTATCTTCAATATGGGTAGGGATCAGGGAAATACTTGAACTATTTAAAGGAATGCAGGGACATTTTGAACATATGCCACCAATGTGTACTTAGCAGATGACCCTGGGTCACAGTGACCATATTAACATCAGAGTAATAAGGGATATCAGGGAGAAACTGTTAAGGAGGACTGTTCTGCTTAGGCATAGCTGGTGCTTTTTCCCCATAATGAGAGGATTACCTTGAACAACCTTCCTGAAACTCTGTATTGATACTTGATATTCTCCAAAATAGGACAATGACTCTTCTGAGACTGATTTCTTGGACTGAACATCCTGCAGGACTTCTCCCAGCAAAGCTCCCCCCAGTGACTCAGAGAGCTGGCTAGTGCAATACTGGGCTCATGGCAAGGAAAATACCACTCCCTTTTTGTGACTGACTCCTTTTAGGCTCCCCTTAGTGCATCTCCTGGCAATGATTAGGAACATCTACTTATTTTTTTAAAGGCTACTCCCCCTCTCATAGACTCCAGTCCTGTGAAGTCCTTAGGAAACATACCAAGATCTGAAAAGCTATTGTTTGGTATTTCAAATCCTGGTCCCTTTATGTCCAGCTGGTGGGAAAAGAAGAGAGAGAGAGAGAAAGAAAATAAGAAGGCGGTGGCAGGGAATGGTAGGAAGAGTTAGAAGTTTAGTGCAAAACGGGTAGAACTAGGGATAAATGGATCCAAAGGATGAAAAAAAGTGGGACAAAAGTAGAGCAAGGTATGCTTAGTCCTGCTGGATGTTTCCCTAGGGACTTTATGCAACCAGGGGGAGGATTTCTCCTATGAAATAGCCCGTAGGGAGAATTAATTAAAAATATAGGCACCTCAATAAAGAAGGCAAAGATTAAGAAAAAAAAAAATCAAACAGAATAGCAGAAAGAAAGAGAAAGAAAAAATATCTAAGAAGTATCTGGAATATAAAGGCGAGAGAAAAAAAAAACGAAAAACCAAAAAGCAAGTATTCTGTAAGTGGCTTCCTGCCAAGGACAGATGATTTTATCTCTCTGTGCCGTGGTTCTTCCCACTGCAGAATGGAGCCATGGCTGCTATTCCAATTTTTCAGAAATATTTGAAGTCTAGGAGTTGTTTGGATTGCTGTTAACAGTGGATAATGTAGAGTGAAAGAGGCTTGTTACAGAGATGGAGTCATCTTGGGAATATCAAGACAAAGACAACTTCATAACAGCCACTAATATGTAATAGTGCTACTGAGATTTTATGGAAGAAAACAAGGACATATTTAATGAATATGAAGAAAGCATTCAAATATTAAAAAGAATCAGCAATAGATAAAAATGCAGAGTTGACTTGACATGTTGTAAATTTAGCATTTTCCCCTCCTATAGTCTTGGGTTTTTTTTTTTTTTTTTATTGCTTGAAGTTTAATACTAACTTTCCTTTGGTTTGAGTTTACCCTTCCCATTCCCATCTCCAAGCTGCAGGTCATCAGACTTGCTTACTGTCTATGATGGAAAATTCTTGAGAATAAAGCTTTATCTTTGGTTGGCTGGGCCAAACACATAGCACGTTTACAGAGCCTGCTATCCCGCAGCAAATACAATTATTGTCTGATAATCTGATGTTGTGCTTCTGATAGACATGTGTAAATGTACAGGCTACATAGGAAGCTCTGTATGGGATTGTTTGGCATATGTTTGGGTTATTTTCTTAGCATAAATGAATTTGTGAAATGGCTTGCACTAGTAACAGCTGAAAATTATAATGATCTCTTTCATCTTTGATACCACTGAAAACAACATGGCTATTCTCTATTGCAAAATCCTGATGGTCTTTGTCAGTTGCTTGAAACTTTGGCTATGGATGCATCTTCCTTCCTGATCCCTGACTTCATCACTATTTCATGTACAGTTACATTATGCAAACTAGTGGATGATGCTTTATTTTTGCTCAGCACCACTATGCCTTAAACTTCACCTGAGTCATGGCAAAGTTTGGGCCATGCTGGAGAAAACAATGTCAGAAGAAGTTTGGATAGGCTTCAGATTTCTCACATTTCAAAGAGCATTTGGCTGCAATAAAACAATTTAATCGTGACCAAAGGATTGGATTTTCAATGCTTAGGAATCTCAAAAAGATATGATAGAAAAGAAAAAATATAAAATCATAAGATTACAGTTGCATTTGTATGTGAGCAGGAAGGCATTGAAATACCCTTTTGTTTTGGAGGAATGCAGATCTGTGTCTCTGTCTTGTAGATAAGTGTGTGAAGAACACTCAGCTGTAATTAAGGATGGAATCTCTTCTGAACCTCTTTTGGCTGCGTGGGAAAACCTGCTGGTGGTTTCGTTTAATGAGGATAGCCCCACAGAGTTTCTGTCTTAAAAATTCTGGGATTAAGAAATAAAGAATGTAAAAACTATGAATACTGAGGAAGCTAACATTTTTCTTATTCCACTGATTTACAAACAAAGTGTGGACTACTTGTCGTCCGGAGCTGGCCTATGAAACTCTCACCAGTATGATGTTTTGAATTAAGAACTTTATGACAAGGGTTTCTGATGGTCTGCAGGCTGGCAGTGATCCATGGCTGCCTGGGTTCAAGATCTACTCACTGGTTCAACATAGATTTTTATGTATCACTCATGGTGTGAGACACCCAATTGCCTCTAGTGATGCCTTAAGTGTGGCTATACAGCTGCAACACATGGCTGCTTCTTTCTCCGGTTCTTCTTTTCCAGTGCTCCATCTTAGTGGGGCTGAACGCAGGCTGCATGATATTTCTAATGGATAAAGGCAAGGATGAAGTTCTCCTTTTTTCTGGAAGTATAAGGAGTTGCTAGAAGATAAAGTAGTACTTCTTTATAAGCTGACAACATATTACTGAGTGCTTTTCAATATCACTCCTGCCACAATGGAGAAAAGGGGTTGTGCGCCACAAGCTATGTTGTGAAGGGCTGAGCAAACCTGAATGCTGTTATGAATGTTGGGTTCCCTCCACAGGTTTTAGTTCTGGCTTTGTCACCCTTCTGGTCATTGCAATGGTACAGCTTACAACCAATCTGGGAATGAAAGTACTGCCAAGATGAATAACAGGAGATAATAATTTCATGTTTGATTGAGACTTCAGCATCTGTCCTTAGATTGTGGTGTAAGGAATTGCTATAATGTTACTGTCAGTAAAGTACCTGGAACCCCATGGTCAGAAGCTTTAGGGACAAAAAAGCTATCTACTCCCTCCATTGATGAAAAGGGTAAAGTCCTGTTATGCAGAACTTCATTTGAAAAGAGAAATTCAAGAGGTAGTTTATCATAGTTGCACTTGCACTTTGGGAGTTTAACAGAGGTGTTATCTTGTAGTAAAGACTTCATTTCCAAGCTTCAAGACCTTCTTCTCAAGGTTGCTGCAGAGATCCCCATTTCTGGGGTCGCGTTTGCAATGGACTGAACACTAATGTGGGTGATGGTAGGGAGGATCTTGCAGTGGGATTTGGCACATGAGATAGTAGTACCTTCCTCTCCTCTTCTGCCCCTCAGGGAGACTGGGACACTGTCTGAGTAAGGGAATGATGCTCTCACAGTAAGTCTAAGCAAGCTGGACACCTAAGGACTAGAGACAGACCTGCCAAGAGAAACCTGGGCTACCGCCCTTCATTGATGTGGTCTGTGAGAGGTGGTGGACCTGGCATGGCTGTGGGATGGTCTTCACCTTTAGTCTAAAAGGAATCAGAGGAGATGTCTATCAAGGGCATTAGAAAGCCGTGAGAGTGGTACTCTATTTACCTTATCCCCTGTATTTCAGCAGGACTTTTTTTTTTTTCCCTAAGTTCATTGTTGCATTGCCCCTCCTCTTCTAGAGACTTTGTTTCTACAGTCTCAATGTACTTGAATGTGAGAAGTAACGTGGGGAATAGTCCTAGGGGAGGAACACTGAATTTCCCCATATTTCTGTATTAGTCTTGAACCAAACCTGGTATTTATCACAAAACAACCCCACAGATGCTAGTGTCTAAAAGACACGTGGGACCCAGAGGGTGGCCAGCTGCAGACTGGTGGCAGTGCAGCTGAGGACGCTGGGGCAGCCCTTTCCCTTTGCAGGCTGTTCAGTGTGGCATTCCCAGGACAGCTTCCCAGGGCTTATCTCAGGGACTGGCGACACCAGCCTCAGGGCAGCCTTTTGCCCTTCTAAGTCATTGTCTTCTGTTGGGGTGAAACTTCACAAACTAGCTAAAGACCAGAAGTAGAAAGAAACAGCTTTTCAGAAAATACACTGATTCTGCTTTTTTTCTCTCCCTCTTTTCCCCCCGGCAGCTCGGACAGGACCCGCCGACTGCTTTCTGCTGCCTCCATGGTGCGAGAGTGCTTGCTGCGCCACAGTAAACTTTGTCTCTGTTAAATCAACCCTAGAGGCTTAAAATGCACTTCTAAAGGCTCTTTTGTCTGACTGGTGCAATGTCCTGTATCCCTGGTGCTGCTCACATTATGTCGGTTTTACTTGCCACTTTTCAGTTGTCTTTACAGCACTTTATTTCTGAAGTCCTCTACCAACAATCCAGTTGCGCTGCTGCCTCTCTATCAGAACTGGGAAAATATATTTTAAAACTATTATTAATCTCTGTTTAAACCTATGAGTTTCTGCAATACTTCCAAGAATGGGAGAAACCAGTGGACTGGCAAGACATAGTTATTTTAAAGAAGAACCTACACCTTGCACCAGAGGTTCAAGTGGTCAGGAAGCACAGCTCATGGGGTACAAGTGTGCATTATCTCTATAAGCACTGAATTTTTTCATCAGAGCACAGGAGAGGATGTTGGTAGGGTTTATCTGGGATGTAAAAGTATAGAGTGCTTCCCCAGTGAGATCAAGGTGCTGAAGCAGAACTCCAAAACTACATACAAGATATATATAAAATTATACACACGCATTTGTATTTGATCAAATATTTATTTTTTAATTTGATCTCTTTCTGGGAAAGAAAAGGGAAGGAAAATCTCAGTTTCTGCTAGAAAAAACTCACAGCTAATAGAAAAATGTACCCTTCCCATTCTTCAGTGTGTAATGAGATGTAACTGCTTCTCCACCAACTTTAATTTTACAAAAATTTCCTTGTTTCTATAATCATGTGGGAAAACACTGTTGGCTCTGTACCTAAGAACTGCAGAGGTGAATGTTTTGTTTCAGCGCCCTCTTCCCTGTTCATTCTTGTATCTATTGTAATGATCTATTCTTTGAAGTTCAAGGTGTCAAACGTTCGAAATGAACGCTGGAGGTATAACCATAGGTCAGCGTCTGCCGTTCATGGCCTTAACTGTAATCTATGCCCTGGTTTCTCCAGGGAATGTTTGACCTGACACTGCATTGAATTTATGTGAGTGAAATCCCTTCACAAGGGCAAGTGCTGAAAATTTGTTATAGCTGTCTCACCTTGTGGGAAAATTATATGATTTACAGAAAATCTAAAAAATAGAATTAAAGCACACAGCAACCTGGAAGCATGTCACTTCTGCTTCTGGGATGTTTTCTTCTTGCACCTTGCAAACTGCTCAACAACGTGGCTGGCCAAAATATAACCCTATGACTGAAAATACAAAGAACTAGAAAGCACAGGCAAAAGGAACAGAAAAGTAATTAAAGTTCCAAAGTTAGTGCTGGAAATAAGGGCATCAAACAAAGCCAGACACTGGTACTATCATCAGTGCAATTTTAACACAGCCATGACAATGTAAGTCATCATTATATATATCTCCTCTGTGAGAGCACCAAGGACCCTACATAGCACAGTATTTCGGTATATATTTATATTCAGGTATTTCTGTAAAACTGGTCATTTCTAGTTTATCCTCATTATCATTAAGGAAAACCCTAACCTGAAGTTAGAGAGATGTTCATGCATTCTGCCCCATCTGAGAGCTCTGAAGGCAAGAAAAACCTGTGCTGTTCTCTGCAGATGGTACAATGCAAGACCTGGCAGTATGGTCCATCACGCTTTGTCTATGGGTAAGTGCTATGTCCAGCCCAATACAGCTGAACTGCTTGTTAAAGAAGAAATTACAGTTCTGCATGTTGCCATTGTTGTCATTCCTGTTATTGGTTTGGTTTCCTTTCATGATTATTAGTGAGACAACTAGAAGAGGAGAAAAAGATATGCAGGAGGGTGGAGCTGGAAACCACTGGAAACCACCTAAAAGTGTCTGATCATCTGTATTTTGTCTCTCTGGAAGGCTGGCAGAATCCATGAGGATGACACCTTTGCTTCAGTAAATGGCAGCATTACCCCCTACATCTGAGCCCCCCATCTGAGAGAACTGATGTGCTGTTTTCACTGCACTCGTGCCTCTGAGCCTAACGTGGACCAGCACCCTGCCATGCCAGGTGATGCAAAAAGATTTTCAGAACGTGCTGATTTCTGTGTTGCCTTCTGGTGCTTGATGGCTGCCATGCAGAACAACTGAGTCTAGGAGATGTTACCTTATTTAACTAGTATTATTTGTACTAATGCTGCATGTAAGTTAGCCAGCACATTCTTCTACTCTCTTTACTCATCACTGCTTCTAAATCCAGAGGCTCAGGAAACATCCACCTCGTGGGAATAGAAACATCCAAGCTGGGTTGGCTGAGCCAGTGGTAGGTTGGAAACATTTTGGTTACAGAGACCCTGAATGTGGAGAACCCCACCTATGGAAGTCAATGGGTCCAGGACTAGTGCACATATGGTCGTTCAGTATCAATAAGACATATTTCAAAATAATGTTTTTCACAATTCTGGTAATAATTTAATTCTATAAATTACTGCTTCCTCATCTATTCAGAGGAGATGGCATGGGATTACCTTACTGTTTTGAGATCACACCATGCTGGTGGACCCTCGCTCTGGGTTTTGTGTGTTGTGCTCTGCTGCACAGCAGAGAGATGTTCCTCAGTCTTCACAGTGAGGGCTCTGGCACAGGGACACAAAGGAACAGAAATCAAAGTCAGGCAGGCTGAGAAAATGTCAATTACAGTAAATGCACTGAAAAACATCAGGGATCAGGCAACCTTTTGATCTCAAACAGCCAAGGATCTGACTCTATATTTAAATTTATTTCGTTAATACATTATTCTAAATAAGATCAGTAGCGATGTGATGGTAGGTTAAAACATAGATATTTGTCCATATATATTTTATTCCAACCACATCTCCTTACAGATAATTTTATTCTTGACTTTGAAACATTTGCACCATTATCTGGTTTTTATTGTGTGTGGGATAGCTAAGTAAAGACATCTGCTTGTAAGGTGGCTGCACAGGACTCTCATGCAGAGGCTGCTGGACTCTGAAAGAACATGAATTCCTGAGGAATCTGCATTCCCACCAGCAAAATTCCCCAAGTGCCTGGAATTCTGCATGGCCTCTGGGTGTGGGGAGTTGTGTGGGACCTTCCTGCCTAGTACACCCCATGGGGCCCACCCTGGTGGGTTCTTCCTGCAGCAGATGTACACAGTGGTCTGAACATCACGCAACCAACCTGTCAGAAGACATGGTGATGGGTCAGGATCAGAGAAACAGTTGCTCAGAGGTGGCTTCAATAGGTACCACATCAAAGGACTAAGAAGAAGAGAACAACTAAGGGCATTCCCTGTAAGCTGTTCCTCAGGGAAGGTCTGAATAAGAGACAATATGCTTGCTGTATAAAAAAAACTTTTCCTTTGACACCACTCTCATGCCCTTCCCTGGCAGAAGCGACACTTTTCTCTCCCCTTGTGCCGTCTCCATCTCCCATCACACTGCAGCTCTCTCTCAGTGGCCTTGCTCCATCCACTGCTGTGCCTGGGCTGTTTCTCATGGCAGCCAAACAGCGAGTTCAGTTTCTGTAGCCAAAGTTCACAGCGGGGCTGAAATAGAGCTGGCTGCCTGATCCAGGCTATTTGAGAGGAGGCATTACAGTGGCAGCACGGGCACTGTCCTCCCTCCAGCTGGTCACCGCTCTCTCTGCCTCTCACCTCTGATGTGTGGCACTGTAGTGACAGAGGAGACTGCCCAAGCGGGCACCAGGGAGGTCCCGGTGCTGAAAGGGCTCCCTGCACATCCAGCTGCCATTGCTATCCATTCACATATTGCGTCAGGGTTAGAGCACATGGGGAATTTAGTTTTTATCCCCTTATTATAGAGGCAATATGAAATATGGTGATGGACTGAGAAAAGATGCCCCACACTAGTCTGTACCCAGTAGCCATGATGCTCTCCAGGAAAATTTAAAATACAGACTGACAATTCCATCTTGATTGTACTCATTTAATGGTTACCTTGCAGTGACTCACAAAGAGTTTATGTGATTCTTCATTCTAGTATTTCTTCTACATTAGAAATAACAAGACGGCCCTACAATCCCACAGCGTGTCCTTTTTCTGAAGATATAAGTGCAATTCAGCTTCCATGACAAGAGATGTTGGAGCATTAGATGTCCAATTTAAAATAGTTATCAAGGTTCCCTCTGTAATTATGGGAGAAAGATGGGTGCCTCAAGAGAGCCATTTTAGGAACCATTTTAGGATGAGAAAATTACCTTCTGGAGAAGACACTTGTCTCCAGTGACTGTGCAATGTGGGTTACTAATGACGCCTGACTTTCAGATGATCCGCACTGGGTGGCATGAATGTCTGTTCTGCATTTGCCTGTCTGAGTCCTGTGAACCTCCAAGGTGGTTTCAGCTAGTTCTTTATACGCCCCAAGATAAAATTAATCAGGAAGTCGATTTGGGAAACAGTACAACTCAGCAACTAACTTTTCTAAATATTTCTCAGCCTGAGAGCTGAGTTCTGATGTAGGTTGTGTTAATTGTGTGATTGCGTGCGGTCTTTGTGCTGAAGGTTGATGCAAAGATTTAATATTTTGCCTTCGCCTGTGTGATCAAGTGGTGTCATTCCTATGCTACATGGTGGTCCAGCTCTTTTCCCATCCTCCTCTTACTGCTAACGTAATTGGAGTATGTTTCTTTGTTGCCCTTTATGTCTCTTGGTATATGTACATCGTAGAATTATAATTTCAGCCATGCAGTAATTTATTTTGAATGATTGCTGCATAGCTGCCTTGTAAATTCTGACATGTCGAATGTTTTAAGAATGCAGACTGGGATTAATTCACATCATAGACTAATCTGCTACAAATGTCCTTTTAAAAAGTCTTTTATATTGCTCCTCAAAGAGGGCATCAAGCAATAGAAAAAGAAAAACAACAATTGAGACAAAACTGAGAAGAAATGAGATTCTATTTAACTTTAAATGGTGTTAACTTTTTTTTGTTCATATGTCTAGGCTGACACTCTTTAGGATATATATTCCAGAACAAATTTCTGTTGTGATCATGCAAGCAGGTTGTTTTGAGCCAAAGGCTTAAGACACAAAGATCTTTTGACTGTAATATGGTGGTAGTTAACAAAATGAATTTAAAGAAAGAGCATCAGTGTCCTGGTATAGGTTCTGTTGTAAATATAGTGAAGCTGTACAAAGGCAGTTGACATCATAGTTATTTCCTAACCGTGCAGGAAAAAACTATACTGTTAAAAAGACTTCTCTGGCTAATAGAGCTGTATCTGGAGGTGTTACCACAGCTAAAGCATTGCAGCCTGCGTGTGTGGGAAGGGGAGCGGGTGCTCTCAGCCCTGCCAGTGCCCCTCACATTCCCCTCACCCCTCGCCTGCGTTGGGCAGTGTTTCTGTGCAGCTGCTGTGGGTGCTGCTGAAAGCAGACTGGACAGAGGCTCTGTGTAAGGCAAAGCACGTAGCTGTGAAACATATTGTGCTATCAATTTTTAAGCACTGTTGAAGTGATGGCACAGAGTGGTTTTCATAAATAAATGCAGAAGACTAAGTGTCCTAAGTGGGAGGCAACAACAACAGCAAAAAACAGTGAAAAAACTTCACCCGATATTTTCTAAACTGCTAGGCAGCCTTTTCCCTATGGCCACGACAGCCATGATGTGACACTCTTACAAGCTGAGCATGGCTTTGGGATAGGGCACCTTACAGGAAAACTAAATGCTGTACAAGAAATAGCATTCTTCTGACAATTTGTTAAGGAAGAGGTCATTCTTCCTGGGGAGTAAGGAATGAATCCGTGTCCCGGCATGAAGCTAAGGGCTCCAGACCTCCGTGCTCATTGTCAGAGCTCCAGTAAGGCTTTTTGTAACAGTTAGTGTCTCCTCTAAAATTCAAGCTGAGAAATTATGTTCTGATTGTCTGTTTTCCTACAGTGGTTTTATTTGGGCATGATATACTCATTGTCTGTAGCTGTTGCAGTGTCGTTGTTTGTTCTCACAGCACACAAAATGTTCCACCTTAGAAGCAACCGCTTTTCAGGGCTAAATAATGCCAGCATGTGCAGCACATAAAGTCCTTTAAGATTCCACACAATGAAACAGCCTATATTTTGAGGAATTGTGTTCTTGTTCTTTTAGGCCTCAAACAGGAAATATTTAAGTACATTTTCAATTAAGTTGCATTGAAGTTAGTATAATTTAAGTCCATATTTTTTAACATGTGTTTCTAATTAAATGCATCCATTAATGCTTTCCTGATCAGAGGTCTTCAAGCCTGCAAAAACACAGAAGCTGAAGCGTGCATTTTCGGCTTCTCTGGATGCTTGTTTGGGTATGTACTTTTGAAAGCAATCATCGTACTCCCTCCTTCCACAGTGCTGTATCTCAGGCCTGGACTGGGAACTGCAGTTGTACCTATAATGTCCAAGCCTCAAGGCCATGGGTTGCTTAAAGAAGGACTGGAATGTATGGTGCTTATATGTTACAGAGAACAGTCACACACACACACAAAAAACCACCATAGATAAAGAAGCACTGAAGTTGAAGGTTTCACGAATTAATTTAATATCCCAGACATGGTGGTTTGAAAAGACACACCATGCTCTAGTTCTCTTTAGGACGAAGACAGAGAGCCTGGTTTAAGCCACCACTAGTTTGCTCTGGCTGGAAAAAGAAAAAAAAAAATCACAGTGAAGTGCTGATTTGGGCTAAGCAATGATAATCATGTTTTTGCAACATAAAACACACTCAGCACTACATTAGAGAGGAGCACACCAGTGTGTTCACACTTTAGGCACTGGTTTTAGCTGTCTCTTCACTGGCATATTGGAACTCCATTATAGTCCTGTTGCAAGAAGGAGATATTTTGACTTTCACAGCTTGAGACTACTGAAAGAAAAATTGAATGGAAGACTAGATCCATAAAGCCATATACCAGAAACTTTCTGGATGGTTGGACACAAATGTTTGTAACTGCAAGCTGCTTGTCTGCCTCCTTTATGATCAAAATCAATTGCCTTTTATTATTTTCGGCATTATGTCAAGTAAGGAACATGAGATTTTTTTAACCTTTCTTCCTAGGTTTGCTGTTAAAAACACAAATGAACAGATTTATTTCATCATCTACAGGTAATGACAGCAGCAATTCTTTTTCAAAAAGAAAGGCAGGATCTGGTTGTGATTTTGTGAAAATAGCCTAACAGCCGTTTGCTGGCTTCTTTTACTGTGCTCGTCATGTCTTTTTTTTTTTTTTTTTTTAAATAGCTCCTCAACTTGTAAAAAATACAAGAACAGAAGGAAATTTCTGCATCTCCATCTCCATTTTTGAGACAAATTTTCATGCATGCTTTTAATTCTCAGCTTTAAGTGGGTGGAGGATTAATGGTACACTATGATTTTACATTGTCTTTCTAAGGGTGTGAATGCTGATATCTGACATCCTGCTGTCTTTGATGAGCATGTGCTACAGCTGAAGGCTGAGTGCTGCAGAGCCCCTACCAGCTGGGCACAGGGCTTGGGCTCATGGATCTTGACATCTCCATTGTTCCCAGGAACGAAGCTGTCATGGGAAGCTGTGATGCTCTAGGCTTGGCCCACAGGTAACTTTGATAGGTCTTAGGGAGGATTTTGACATAGAGGACAAAACGTAGGGGTTGTTGAAGAATATGCCTATAAAGCAACAAAGAATAGACTGTAAAATATGATAATGACACTACAGAGGACATTAAGACAAATGTTTGCACAATGATTGAGAAAATAAAATACTAACTCATTTTGACACAACAAAAAAGAATACGATGCTCATCACCTTTAGTACTGCCGTATGAATGCACTACAGGATCCCAATACATTTTGACTTCTGGTCATCTAAAGAGTACCACACTATCCTTGCAAAAGCCCTTATGCTGGTTTCCTGGGGTGGTAGCAGCCTTGGCTTATGCATCTACTTTAGTTCCAGGCACACCCTTGCCAGAGCTCCAACTTGTCCCTCTGCATGTTTTCTCATAACAGAGCTCAGATAACAAACATTCCCACACTGGCACTTGGCATTTCCTTGTACCACCATTTAGCACCCTTCATCTTCCATCTTCAGCTCCCCGGAGACTGGTTCTGTGATTTTAACCTCTCATTTTATTTGCTACCAGCTGTAGACTTCAGCTCTTCTTCTTTTTCTCCATTGCTCTGGACAGCCAAGCTAAAGCATCACGTAGATAGCTAACCATAAACAAACTCTTGGGAATACTCTAGTGTTTGCAGCAGGAGGAACATATTTGTTATGCTTCCATTTCAGAGAAGCTTGTTCAGCTTCCAGTGATTATTACATGGCCTTAAGCCTTGTAAGAGTTACTTAATATTATATTTTCCTTGCTAACACATGCCACAATGCTGTACTTATTATTTAAAGCTTTTCTGCTAAAAAGCCATTGTTCATGAATTAGTTTGATAAGACTTGTGTAAATACAGAGTTGTGACTTTGCGTGTGAACTATTTAGCCTTTTTCATAAGAAATCCTAGTGTGACAGGCTCCCCACAACCACACAAATCAATTTTTTTTTCAGTAGTTCCTTGCCAGGGAAGATGCCCCAAGGATCTGCCTGTTGGCTAAGGTAATCTTAAATATTTGTACTTTTTGAACACATGAAATGTTAAATCCTTGACAAGCAGAGATATAATTTCTCATTTTTGCCCTCTTTCCTCAAAAGTGACATTAGTCCCCGTATCTGAGCCCTAGATTATTGACTGAAACAGAGCCCTGGGCTGTGGGCAGGGTGAAGGGAGCCCCAAGAAACAGTGAGGCCTGTGGGTGCTCTCAGCACCATGGGTAAGTTCCTTGCCTGTGTAAGGGCATTGCTGATACTAATGCCAATGGCATTACTTGTAGTTTGGTTTTATTTAGTATCCGAGTTTTCTAGGAAATAAAGCTTCCAACATAACACTCAGTGTGGTGTGTATGTGTTTGCTCATATTCATATCTCAATATCTTTCAAACCAGCTGGCCTGTTTCAGATAGAGTTGGTAGGGATCACCAAGGTGTTAGTGACATTTCTGCAAGCTTCATGAAATCACACAAGCTTATTGTATCACTCCAGCTGAGAGAAATGGTGTTGAGGGAGTGCAACCCTGTTAGACACCTGAGAATCCACTGGAGACAGAGCTTTCCAGAGAAGAAACTTTACTACTCTCTGGACACCAGCTTTGAAACACAAGTCTGTGGGAAACCACGTGCCCTTTGCGCTGGCACCCAGAGTGACGCATTTGGCGGACACTTCAGCTTTCCCCCCCTGCACCTTGTTTGGCAGCAGCTGACTGTGAGCAGCCGGCTGGTCTGGTCAGCCCGCATTGTTCTTGCTTTTCCCTCAAACATAAAGACACATTCATCAATGTTTTCAGTTCGTACTTTTTGTACATTTACTTGTAGGGAAGGAATAGTGGCAGCAATAGCAACAGGTTTTACGGAGGTGTAGGGAAGAGGAAGCAATCTACACAGGCAACACTGGACTCCAAAGGAGTAGCTACAGACCTTCACGTTCAAACTGATGTTTGGCAAGAAAAGCAGACCTTGCCCTGTGCAGTTCCTTTCCTGAACTAGGCACAAAATACCCTGTCCCCTTACCACAGGAGCGTAAATAACATTATGGACAGTTTTTAAAAAAAACTCATGGGGGATCAGGGCCGTACATACAGAAAGACACACAAGCAATAGCAGGAGGAGTGAGAAAGCATTGCTACTCCCTTTTCTGTGGGCTCCCACGAGGCTGGTTTGTATCACGAAGAACAATCCATTCTGTGTCCATCTGGAATCTCAAACAACCACCTCATTTTTCTTTTCCAGTAATGGGGCCAGTTTTGTGCAAAGTAGACACGGAGGTCCAGAGACAGCAGAACTGTTAAGCCCATGTGGAAGTATAATTGCAGTTCATAAAAAATTGGAATGAGGCTTCTTGAAGTAGGAGGATACTTGGATGTAGAAGTTGTAGCCTGAAGGTGTTTCCAAGGACAACTCTGTACCTCTTTCCTATGGGTGTCATTATGTCTTGTTGAACATGTCTCATAGTGGACAAACATGAGGTTTGAAGAGTGCAGGAAAATATTTTTCAAGTGTACCCAAAAAGCCCATGACTGATGTGGTACAGTTTGGCTTGTCCTCAAAATGAGATTTTCTGCACTCTACCATCAGTTTACAATAGAGATGCCTGTGAGGACATCTTCTCTATAGTTTTTAATACCTAATAACAGGCTAGAAAAAGCCTTACTGGCCTTGGTACGATGCCCTTCCCTACTCCTGAGCTTTGGGGAGCCTGCCGAGTCCCTGACAGCAGCTTTTTCTTGTGGGAGAAGACTGAATGATTTGATCCAGGAGAAGAGACAGGGTTTTCATATTTTATTCTGATGTCAGCAACAGAAGTCTTCAAAGCAGGGAAATACTCCCCGACTGTGAGCTGAGTTACTCAGGAGGTACCACTCCTGTCGCTTTACCGAGCTGATCAGGGTTGGAAAGAGCTCTTTTTTCTAGGCTGGGCGCACTGAAGAGGTGCCAGGGCCTCCCACCCGCAATCCTCATTAAAGAAAAATAGCAACAGGACAAAGCCCAAGGATTGTTTACTTATTTGTAGTATCTCGGCAACGGCTACTCTCTATCATCTGTTTTTGCTTTGGTGATTTCTTTTTTTATTAAGAAGAAACGCCACATGCTGCCACACAAGTAGCTAACCTCCTGCTGCTGGTCAGAGGCTGCCCGCTATGCCCAGGAGGGACGGAGCGTGGGCTCTGCTCCACAGCTGCAGGACCTGGCTTAGGAGGAAGGGGCACAGACCAGGGCTTTGCAATTGTTGCCCTTTCCTCAATAAATCAAGCGTTCACCCAAAAAAGAAGTTCAATCTTGTGACACTGGGTCAGGCAGGACAACTAATTTTGGCTGAAGCAAAAACTCACAAAGTTCTGGAAATGCCCAACTGGTTCATTTCAACATTTTCAGAAGGAAACATTGAATTTTGGAAGGTTTGATTCATGAGGCAACTTAGTGGCTTTCACAACGCAGAGAAGAAAGAGGTGGTTGCATATCCCTCCCTCACAACTCATTCTTATATGTTGGTGTCTACAGCACTTGTCTGAGTGGGTAATAAATTATTTTAATTACTTCATATAAATTGGGATGAAGCTTCAGTTAGAAATATTGGGAGAGATCCACTACAGAGCACCTTTTCTGAGTGTTGAGACAAGCTCCCAAGAAGCAAAGGGCCCAAATGCAAGTGTGTTGTTCTCTACAGTAGAGACTCAGTGAGGAATTTGTGTCTCCTCAGTAAATACTGCAACAAATGAACTTTCCTGGTTAAAGATGTAGGACCAAGGCATAACATGTTCTCAAGGTTTTTAAAGTCACTTGGTAAATCTAGCCTTTAATTTTTAAATTTCTTTAAGTTAAAGAGCTCCAAAATCAAATAATGGTTCAGAAAAAAAATCAGTTAAAATAGTTCTGAGTCAAATGTTGAATTGAAAATTATTTTTTTAGGAAGCTGTACTGCAAATTAGCAGACACAAGAGCTAGCACTGTGTGAAGAGTTAGCTACTTAGGCAGCAGGTTCTTTGAGATGGGAAACACGTTATTGCGTTTCTGTCTGGAGTAGATGACACCTCATGAGTATAGAGCACTATGTGAGTATTAGGCAACTCTTTTGTAGTCAAGTAGTTGTAAAACCTTAATGAGTTGTGAAAGATGTTTCTGGCCTATGGACCAATCAGGACTCCTGCCCGTAATGGAGTCTGACAAACCTTGGTGTAGGAAACCAAAGGCATCAAAAGGAGGCAGGAGACCAGTATCTCATGCTTGGCAAAGTTATCCAGAGAGGCTGGTAGTACAGAGTGATAAAGCTGTGCTTGATAGCAGCAGTTGTTAAAAGATAAAAAGGAGAAGTCATATGTGGACATCTATCTACCTGCTTATTTTTTTGTGGGCTACCATACAGGATTTCACTAACATTGGTGTCCCTGTGGCATAGATATAGGGAGAGAGGCAGTCCTGGCCTGAGGACCTCATAGCTATGACACCCAGATTCTGGATGGGAAAACAGAAAAGATGTCATCCCATTCATGTAAGATTTCTTGGCTTATCCAGCATTTCAGTTAGTCTCTAGCTGAGGCAGGGACTGAGCCTAGAATACCTGAACATCGGTGCTCTAACCATGTGGCCATGTGTTGGGAAGACTCAGGGGAACATCAGAACAGCAAGAATGACTGAATTGTGTCCCAGTTGCTCCACAGGCAATTTCTGTCCCAGCCACCAGGGCAGAGAAGATCACTCCTTTCCCTCCCACACTCCACAATACAGCTTGCTTACAGGCTCCTTTGTACTTGCTCCCTTTGGTTAAGAGACTGCCCTGATCCGGCTGGCAGGCTGAGCTCTGCATGTACTGGCTTAATTGAAGATGGTGAGGAGCACAGCAGGAATTGTTCCTGAGTACTGGAAACAATACTTATAAAATCGCTTCATAGTAGTTATAATGCAACTTGTTGGAATACAAACAGCTTTGAAGACCAATGGCTACTCAAAAACCACTCTGAACAAAGTGCTTATGCTCTTCCTCTTTCAAGTCTACGTCTACTTCTGGTCCTGCAGCAAAGGGGAGCTGTTAACAGAAAACAAAGATGACAGTACTTTCCATATGGAGAACATAGAATCATAGAACGTTGTTAGTTGGAAGGGACCCACAAGGATCATCGAGTCCAATTCTTGCCCTAGCATAGGACAATCCCAAGATTCAGACCATGTGTCTGAGGGCACATGTTGTCCAAATGCTTCTTGAATATTGTCAGGCTTGGTGCCATGACTGCCTCCCTGGGGAGCCTGTTCCAGTGCTCCATCCACCAGCCTCTGGGTGAAGAAACTTTTCCTAAAGTCCAACCTAAACTTGCCCTGGCACTTCTTCCTGCCATTTACCCCGGTCCTATCATTGGTCAGCAGAGAAAATAGATGAGCACCTGCTCCTCCTCTTCCCCTTGTGAGGAAGTTACAGACCACAGTGAGATCTCCTCTCAGTCTCCTCTTCTCCAGGCTGAACACACCAAGCAACTTCAGCCTCTCCTCATATGGTTTCCGCTCTAAGCCCTTCACCAATTTGGTGGCCTCCTCTGGACACTCTCCAGTAGCTTTATATCCTTTTTATTCTGTGGCAACCAAAACTGCACCCAGTATTCGGGGTGAGGCCACACCCCTGCAGAGTAGAGCGGGTCGATCACCTCCTTCCACCAGCTCACAGTGCAGTGCTTGATGCACCCCAGGACATGCTTGGCCCTCTTGGCAGCCAGGGCACACTGTTGGCTCTTGTTCGACTTGCCATCGACCAGAACCCTCAGGTCTGTCTCCCCAGGGCTGCTCTCCAGCCTCTCTTTCCCCAGTCTGTGTTTGTGTCCAGGGTTGTAGTGTCCCAGGTGCAAGATCCAGCACTTGCCCTTGTTAAAACGCATACAGTTGGTGAGAATATGAATTTATGTGATAATTTTAATTGCTTGAGAACACTGGGGTCTCAATTTTAAATCGTCAGTTCTAAAGATCCACTTTAAGGAACATAATGGCTGAAAATGATTTAGCAACACATATAACCCCCTGGTTATTGATTTTCTCATGCATATCATTCTTATAGATATGGAAGCTAAGCACACAATCTCAGGTGGCCTTTGGGGTTGAGTATCTTCAAGCTACCCATGCCCTCCCTAACATAGTAGCAGGCTGGGAATGATGCTGAACATTCCCCACTTTTTTGCATTTTCCAAGCAAACTTGGAAAAAAACCAAAACAAAAACGTTTGGTGCCCTTGCAGCCCCAAGTGCTGAACTTGTCTTTTTGAAATGCTATGTCAACAGCTCTTCACTAGCAGGCCCATTATTTTTATTGGCTTCGGCTCTTTGGCTAGTGTTGACAGGTTAATTTACAGTAACAGTGAGAGTCACCTTTACTCCCTATACCAGAAAGCACAACCCACTCCATACTTGAATGCCACACTCTTGAGAGCAGGAATGTTGGAGAGCAAGCGAGCGGGTGCTGCCTCATAGTCTTGTACAGGCACTCGGGGACTCGCACAAAAGAATGCTCTTTTGGTGAAATAATTTTTGTCAGCATATACGACTTGAGCAGGAATGGTTGTAATTATTTCTTACCGTGCTTGTTAGAGAGGACATATGGGAAGATTAGCCTCAAGAATGTCACTCTTGGACATGGTCTTCCCATGGGGATTACACCACAGGTTTTTTTATTTTCTTTTATTTTTCCCCCTTTTCAATACATCAAAGTTCACTGTGAGAGATTTCCCTTGGTAACATGTGTACAGATACTACTAAGCAGATCTCAGAAAATGTTTTGTGGGGTGTACTTAAAGAACTTGTACCCTTTTTGCTCTCTCCTCTCCTCTCCTCTCCTCTCCTCTCCTCTCCTCTCCTCTCCTCTCCTCTCCTCTCCTCTCCTCTCCTCTCCTCTCCTCTCCTCTCCTCTCCTCTCCTCTCCTCTCCTCTCCTCTCCTCTCCTCTCCTCTCCTCTCCTCTCCTCTCCTCTCCTCTCCTCTCCTCTCCTCTCCTCTCCTCTCCTCTCCTCTCCTCTCCTCTCCTCTCCTTCTTTTCTGATCTTGTCTTGTCTCGCCTTCCTAAGAGAGTTTTCCCAAGAAATCAATCCTAGCATGGGGAGGGAAGTTTTAGGCTGAGAGAAAGGCCTTTTCTCTAGTTTGCAAAGCCATAGTGCTGCAATATAAAGTCTCAGGCTAGGCTGACACAATACAGATGGTGAAGAAGCCATGAGAAAGCTGATGAAGAGCACATACATTGAAGAAGTAAGAGGAATTATGAGCCCTTAAGGGAGATGGATAAGTGCAGCCAAGAGTTAAATTATGACAGACAGAGTACAGATTGACAGGCCTTGCATCACAGGAAAACTAAAAAAATTATAGTGTGTCTCTATAGGACAGCTATACGAAGCAAATGAACGAATGGGGTTTTAATCCTAGAAATATCAGGTATCAAAAGTTTTGGATTCTTGCAGTTCCTCATATAAATTGATCATGTTCTGGCACTGCTTACCCAGCACAAGGAAGCACCAAAGCTGGATCTCATACAAGGACTTTCTCTTCTTTTGGCATTGGCAGTCATTGTGCCACCAAACTTACAGCCCTCAGACTTGGGTGTTCTGTTTTGGCTACATGGCCATTATAGATCCAGAAGAAGTGCCTCTGGGATCGTGACCATATTGGAGGTTGCAGTGGCTACACTCTGCTCAAGTGGTTCTCTGAGTTTGCAGTACAGTTCTTTTTCCAGACTAGCCTTCACTCTTGCTTTTACTCACTCCAGCCATAGCAAGTAAAATTGTTGAAACAATTCATGCATTTAGTCTGCAAATCCCTCAGTAAAATCTTTTTGAAAAGCTTTGGGATCTTGCTGCAGCACAAATTTCACATCTTTGTGTTTAAAACTGCTCTGTCACCAATCCGTTCTCATCAGCTAGCTCTCTGAAAGTCTTCATGGCACCTCTCCATCCTGCTGGCTCAGATGTAGCTCAAGATGTCAGAAATTGTCAGAAGTTCCCACCAGCTTGGAGAGCCACAGAGAAAACCAGGGAGAAAGAAGATGGGAGGAAGGAGTGTAAAATCAATCAGAGCTAGATTAGATTAGAAAAAGTAAATCTTAGTTTCCTCTATTTTCATACACAGATTTCTATGCATGCACATATGCATATACGCAGAGTCACAAAGGAGCACCACTGAAACATGTCACTTCTCAGTCACTGAAACAATCACCTCTACAACACACTTGTTCAGGATACATGCATTTAGTTTATAAAAAAAAGATTGTTTTGGTGATTAGGACACCAGGTGAGGCTTGAGGAAGCTGTGTTCAGCTAACATGATACAACACTTATTTCCTCCTGTATTTCCAGTACTGTATAACTGTCAGATCTCCTGGAGTAATTGCAAGGATAAACATATTGAGAGAGTGAACTATTCAAATATTAATGCAATGATGACCAGGAAAAAACTGTATGCAGACAATTTCCTTTTCTTTTCATTTGCTGTGCATGCTGCTGTTTTCAAAGGATCCATTGAAAATCAGGATTTCATTTTAGCTAGAGGTGAGAATAAACACAGCAAAACAGAGCTTATCAAAACAAGTATTATGTAATTCAGCTACTTCTCTGAAAAACAAGTAAACAGATTTTCTCCAGATCATTACTCTACTATTAGTAAGCCCTATATAAATCATATAGTAGTCTCCATCTGCAGTAGCTTTTAGCATCAAGTTTAGCTTGCTAGTACCTTGCCAGTTATACCTGAAAAGTTAAAGAACAGCTTATAGAATTGCTCTTCTTTCCATATTTAAGATAGTTTGTGCTTTTAAAGTTCAAAACATCACTGGCTTTTACACAGTCTCTATGGGTTTCATAGAAGGACTGTGGGTCAGGTGGGATCCTTGTATTAGCTAAGCATCCTCAGTGCCTCAGTTGTATGGGCATGAATGGAGAGCAGCTAATTGCAATAGTTCAATGAACCTTCTCATTGAAAATAAGGCTGCTTTAATATATTTTAACATAGGCACTGGCAAGCTGGGGGCTACCTTAAGCCATGACACTTAAGAAAGTCATAGGTGGGAACTTAGGAGGAGAAGGCAAAGCTTTGTTGTTTTGTGGTAGCGTTACGAAGAAAAGAAGGCTGGGAGTAATCGTGTGTCATGTATAAAAGCTGCTGCAGAGCCTACTTGGGCTTGTGAAGGTGGAGGGCTCCTTTGCTGCCCTATATCACACTGTAGCTCTGGCCGGGGGGGCCTCTCTGTTTCTGTGGCCAGCGGACGGAGACGTTCCCACAGTCTCCTTTGCTCTGCTGTAACTCAATCACTGTGTGACAGCTACAGTCAAGGGCAGAGACAGAGACACTGAATCAGAAAAGCCCTTCTCCTTTCAACCACAGTCTTTCTTCTACACCCTCTATCTTGCTCACATCACAGCCAAAAGAAAGCCAGAGAGATGGAGGTAAACACACCAGCACACCAGCACTGGGAGATGCTCCCTGCTGGTGAGGTGATCTATACTGAGGGCAAAGGCAATAACTGAGCTGTCTTATGCAAGGCACTAGCCATTATAGTTTCAAGATGAACAACATTTCCAGCAATTACTCCACATCTGTGGTTGAAGACTCACTGTGGCAAAGGGTATAATAAAAATAGACAAGCATTGAGTGCTCTTAGAACAAAATCTGCCACTGTCCCCACTGTTATCGCTGCTTTCATGTGAGAGGCCAGAGGCACAGCAGTGGTGATTCAAGCAGGGCAGCCCATCATGCTGCTGCTGGGATGTCCCTAGTCTGCCGTGGAACTGATCACCCCATCACAGATGGCTGTAGGGGGGTGACTGGCTTGACAGCAGCCCGGGGAAGTCCTGATAGCCCCTCTGGCAGCAGCATCCATCTCCAGCCTTACAGAGAGGGCTCCGGCCTGGCTGAGTCCTCTCAGGGCTGCCAGCCATGTTTGCAAGGGGTTTGGCAGCTGCCTTGCAATGGGAATGTGCTGATGGTGGGAGACTCCCATTTGAGCAAAGTGCATCGTGCTCAAACATTTTTGTTGCTGATCTCATGATCAGCCTTGGGTTGAAGGGCAAAGACATTTACCATCCCATCATTCTGACACACATTCAAATGTTACGTTCAAAGTCAGACCAGAAACTGAAAAGTAAACCCAGGTCTCCCCATGTTCAAGGCTACAACCCCCTTATGCTGTTATCCAGAAGAGAGAAGAGGTAGATTGGGTAATACTGGACTTAAATAGTTAAATTATTTCCATGAGCTGAAAAATTGACTTCATACCCAAATCCCCAGTTTAGCAATCTGTAACATTTGTGACAGATTTTTAAAGTGAACATCTCTGCCTGGTGGCTTCCAAGCAGCAGAATTGTTACACACTTTCCCTTGCACTTCATCATCTTTTTGGACCCACGAAAGCATCCCTGGTTCACACCATGCTGCCATCTGTAGCTGTTGCAGAGTAACAAAATGAAAAAGGGATCAAAATCCCTGGTTTGGATTACAGCTGGGGTTCTTCCACAGCATTGGTTTCATCTACAGCCAAGGTGAGAGCCATAGTTCTGTTATATGGGCAGATTGGAAAGTATTCTGTCAGTCTTATAGTACCTGCTCAGGAGTCTTACGTTCCCTCAGTCAACAAGCTCAAAGAGCTAAAAGAAAATTTTAAATCAGCCAGAGACCTGGTGTTACTCACTTCCCTTCTCAGTAATGCTATGGCACGTGTCTGGAACTCCCTGGTTCCAGTTTCAGTAATCTTTCAGTATCCTTGTTTTTACTGTTGGTGGAAAAGAGCTTGCTCCAGTCTCCTGCACCACCCTTCCACCTCTGTGACACGCCTGTTATGCCTCAGGCAGCAAGGGAGGGGGTCACGGTTCTGCTTGCTAGTTTGTTTAAGTGTTGAATCTGCATTCCTTTGCTGAAAGCATCTGTTCAGATATGATATTATTGCCTTCAGATATTTGTTCTCTTTATTAGACCTCTTACTTGTTACAGAATAACATGGTGATTTTGGTGGGAGCTTCAGCTAAAGGAGAGCAGAGTGACCAAAAGCCTAATAGCCTTCATTAGATAAGCATTCCAGCCTGTGCAGCAGATCTAACTAAACCACACCAGAAAAGTACAAAACCAGAAAAGTTTCAGGCAGCGAGAGCCGTTGAGAGAGACTGCGAGGATCTGACCTCTCAACCAAATCTGCACCACCACCTTTTTCCTGTCCGATTGGTTCCGCGTTGCTCCCTGTCCCTGCTTGCTGCTGTTGCCGCTTCAGGGTCCAGTGGCTGAACTTCCATGCTCTCTGAGCTTCTCTTTGCTCCTGGCAGGGTCAGAAGAAGACAGTGTAGCAATTACTATGAATTATACCTACACATAATTGACTGAGAGATTCAAATGTCAATGGCATATCCTCTCAGATATTACACTCCTTAAAAAAAAAAAAAAAAAAAAAAAAAGCATGATCTTCTTTATTATGCTAGGAATGTAAAAAACCACAAACCCCTACATTTTCACAAGAGGCCATTATTTGTCACAGTCATATATCTTATGTGTCTTTACTCTTAACGCAATTATTTTAAGGGATATTTTGTTTACAAGGAACACAAAGGAAAAACTGAAATGTATGACTTATGCTCTTCAAAAGTAGTTATTTGTAACTAGACTAATTGTTTTGTTGCCTTAAAAGCTGTGGGTCATGGCAACACAGCTGGTTTTGCTCTGGCTAGTAAGCCTTAGCTTTGGACTAATGTTACAAGGGAAAGTTTTCAAGCCCGTTATGAACAGCTCATGAGCAGTGACACAAACCTTTTATCTGCCTGCTGCGATCCACTGAGAGACTGCAAAGGTGGAGATTTATTTGTGCTTTAAAACACACCTATTTTCTTTCTTACAAGTAATCCATGATGTATTTCCCCTTGATAATACCAGTCACACATAGGAGAGGACAAATTTGTTAAGCAATATCAGGGTTCTGTAACCTTTTAAAAAGCCTCTTCCCTGTACTTCAGGCACTCAGTAACTCATGTGGACTTGCTGACTGTCAAAGACATTCATAAGACATGAAAAACCTACATGAAAAAACCTAGTAGTTTAGTATCTCAGTGTTAATGAAGAATATTTAATTATTTAATGTGAAAAATCTCTTCAACTGATACTTTCCAGTTAGACACTAGACCATGAATTTGTTGAGAAGAATGATCCTGACAGAGCTTGAAAGGGTTGCTGAACAAGTGTGCAGGCTGCATCTGGCCCCTGACTTTGTTATGGAGTAGAGACAAGGGTTGACTTCCCCAAATAATTTGCTGGATTCTAAATTAAACTCAAAATTCATTGTCAGAACTAATAGTTTTAATCAACAGAATTTAGTTCTCTGGTGGTTTAGGTCATACAAGCTAGGCAAAGCTCAAGGTATCATAGAAATAGTGGTTGCTCAATCTGTAGGGCAGTGCAGGGACTTACACTAAAGGTGCTGGAGGCAGGGGGTACTGCCTTTTTCTATGGGGCTCTGCCCACAGAGCTTCATGGGGTGAGGCACATAGCCAGGAAAAACCTCCTGTGGTTGGTGAGCACACAGATGTAGTGGGAGCAGGATGCTGTAATTAAATAGCTAAAGCCAGGACTAGAGTGTTGCAGCTGACACTTAGAGCTCAGCTGGTAAAAAAGAGTGAGCTAATGAATGAGGTTAAAAAGTGACCAGAGTGCATAAACATTTCTGTTTCAGATATGATGGTAAAAATGGAAAAGATGCTACCTTGAGGTTGATTCTAGAATTTTAAAAATATCTATTTTTTTTAGGAATATAGTACTTCTCATATCAGACCAGTATGTGGCTCATCCTGTTCAACATGCTAGCTTAAAAACTGGTCAGCACTAGACACTTGGTGAGAAAACCTTGTCTTACACAGGCAGGCAGATTTGTGTTCCTTCCCAGTGGTTTTCTTCTTCGCCACCAGTATTTAGTGCCATATAAATCCTGAAGCAACAGGTTTAATGTTCCCTTTGGATTTTTTTTCAGCATTATCTTTTATAATTCCTTACATTTTTATTCTTCACATAGTTGTCCAATCTCTTTTTTCAAATGCTAACTCTCCCAGAAGCACTAACAATTAGAGTTTTCTGTCTCAGAGGCACATTGAATAGATATTTTAACTAAGACCTTCCAGAAGGTACTTGAGTCTTTTTTTCTAGTGGTTACAATAACTGGAGTATTTCTTAGATGCTAGGTAAGAATTTCAGCTTGCTGTGCCTTTCCTGTGTTGCTACTTTACAATTACCCCAAAGAAAAGTCAAACCCACTGATTTAAGAAGAGAGAATTCTGGAGAACTCCCCTTAATCTTGCCACATTGAAAAATAACCCTTTATGGATCCTAGCTTTTTCCTTATACTGCTGTTTTTGATTTGTAGCCAGATTTTGTGTAGTATGGGGAGAACGACCATATACAGAATTGTTCTGTTTGCTTCTTTCTTTCAGTTAAAATTATTTCAGTTCTGGAATATTATCCACCTGTCAATTCAAACTGAAGGAGATCCATGTAGTCCTCTGATATGCAAAGTTCATTGCCCAATGTCTTGGCACCCATCTACAGCAATTGATTTAAGTGTTGGACGTTTCCTCTTCTGATCCCCTCCTACTTATGCTTCTGAAAGGGCTTGTGTTTTTAAAACAATGGCAATAGGAAGTGTATCAGAGTACGCACAAAAGGGAGTCCTACAATGAGTATTTGGCTAGATAAAATGCAGCAAATAAAAGAGTTGGAGCATATTACAGCTTTAGCTGCATCATCCCAGAGCCATTAGGAGGCAAGATGGGCTGACTGGACCTATTAATGATAAGGATAAAGGGACCCCAAATGAAAATGCTCATGTGTAATGTGTTTTGCCTTCTAGAAGAATGTGATGCATGCATACTAAACAGTAATAAAGGAGATTGGAGAAGGTTTTAGGAATTATTTTTAATGTGCAGCCAGCTACACACTGAATTATGTTACCTGAGGAAACTGAGGAATCTCCATCATTTGAGATCTTAAAGGGGAGATTCCATAAGCATGCCTGGAATAGTTTAAATTAGTCCTTCCTTGGGGTCTAGTCAGAAAACCTCTTTGAACCCTATAATCTGTTGTTTGAAGGCCTGCTCATGGTTCCCTTGTGATGCCACAGTTGCCAATGGGTCTGTTCCCTTGCTTGCTACTTGCTTGGAAACCGCTTATTTTGAAACAAATCCTCTCTGTTCCTGATGTGACAAGAAACTCTTACAATGGCTGCTCTGTTTCCTAACATGGAGCCTGGATTGTTCTATATACAAAATGTATCACTATAAAATTATTTTTTCTGGGTAACAAACCATGGTAATACCTATTATGTGTTTCTTTTGTTTCTGCATTAATCACTGATACCAAACCAGACCCATCTCTTTGAGAGCTGGCTTGCTGCTCTCTATTCTCCAGAAAACTTGGCTTACTCTGTACACCAATATACTTGGCCTTTGAAAATTGGCTTGCACTTAGCAGACAGAAGTAGGGTCAGAATTAGTTCAAAATAAATTAATAGTCAGAAGTTCTAACTTGTTAAGCTGCATGCAATCCACCCTTCAAAGGATATTCACCAATTGCTGTAATTGCTCTCTTCAAGGGCTTCCAAAAAATCCTTGGACATGCTAATTAATGCTGTTTTAGATATATGTTAAGGTATTTGACCCGAGAGTTTAATTCTACAGTTTAATTCCATAATGATTGTAAATGGTAGGACTGCGGCATATTTAAAAGAACACTAATGTGAATTTAGCTAGCTGTTGGCAGTTTAACAGTGACTAACAGATATTAAATAAGCATGAAATTCTAGTGGTGAATGACACTTTTATAGGGGCAAGGGCTGGAAGCTGAAGGCAGGAGAAAATGTTGCGACCATCCATGGTGACCTTCCTTTTCCCCTGGATTTTACAGAGTCTTTGCCCAACTTTCCCAGCATTGAGGCAAGCCTGGGTTGGTGGAAGGGCCTTGTTCTTGCAGGCTTGGACGTCACATAATGAATTCAGTGGGATTTGAACTCCTAGATATGCTGAAGTCACTGACACATCCCTTGCTGATGTCACTGGCACCAGGATTTCCCCAAAGACCCGAATTCTTTAGCCAGGCAAAGTTAATTGCATTTTCCAGTATTTACAGTGTCAAGGCAGAGGTGTGTGAATTCTACCCCTTCCCCTGCCAGATTTTTCTTTTTTTAAAAGTGGATGTCAAAAGAAATCAATTGCCTAGAGAAAAGAAAAGAAAACAAGTTGATCCCTTTATTGTCACTGTTCAAAAGCACCTCTTTGTTTTAGGAACAAAAATGATGGCAAGTGACTTTTTTCCACCCCACAGTGGCTATATAAATTTCTGCTACTAAGAGACGAACACCATTGATTTGACCGACTTATTCAAAACAGGTCACGAAGCTACAGCTTGTTGTGTCAGTTCTCATCATATACTGATGTGACGAGTTTTATGAATAAAATATGGGCAGTTGCTGTCTGGGATGGTGCCACATCTTAGCTACCCCAAACCCTCTGTCCTTGAAGAGCAAAGCTTTAAAAAATTAGGACCATGTTTCAATCCAAGCTGCACAATATGCTTTTCAATGAAGTGTAATATATTGTTTTTAGCTGAATAACTTTCTTCTCCTCTTCTCCCCTCCCCCAGTCCCTCCCCTACTTAGGGAAAAAAAAAAAAAAAAAAAGCCATGGCATCTTAAACTAAAGCACACTTCAGTCAGTCTCCCTGTGTGTGCTCCCTGCCAGCAGCCACAGCATTTCTTTCATCTTGGCTTCAAAGTGGTGCTGAGAGGGGGAGGGGGGCATCTAATGAAAGAAGAGAAAACAAACAAACAAACAAACAAACACAAAATGGGGGAGGAAATGAAAAATAGCAGTCTACCTTTCAAATCTGAGTGCTGCCTGCAGGCACACTCTGCAGTGGATGTTGCACTCAGCTTCATCCCCTTGTATATTTTTTTTTTGTTATTGCCACTTCCCATGCTGGGAAGATTCTTGTCATCCCTCACATATTTTATCCGCAGAAAAGGCTGCCCTGCCCTGTGCTTGGTGATTGAGGCTGTGCCCCTGGTGTGCCACACTATCAGTGGTTCCCAAGGCTGCCTAGCCTGGGAAAAGCTGCATGGAAACGGTCCAAAATCAGCATTACATGCATTATTGTTCTTACTCTCTCTGATTAGAGTGCACACAATGAAAACAACAGCAACAGCCTCGTTTTCTAGCCCTCCTCCCAACACAAGGCTGTTCTTAGACTGTTTTTCTTTCTCGGACTCTTCATAGAAATTAACTGCTTCTGTGCTGGTAGGTCCCAGGCATCCCAGCTGTTTCTCTGGGGGAAGCTCAAGGAGCTTAGTCCCACTGGCAGTAACATTTGCAATAGTGTCTACTTGACTTGTGAACTGAAATCCTTTTATTTTATTTTATTTTTAAAAAAGGTCTAGATGTAGACTGCTTTGTGTACCACTAGAAATGCACAACTCAGATGCCATGGCAATGTGCATGGCACAGTAAACCCAGTAAAACAAAAGAGAATAGGCTGAAAGATATTTAGGCAGTTGTTCCTTTGAATGCTTATGTGTTGTGTTAACACAAACCATGTCCTAGCAGCAGGTCACAGCACATGGGTATTCCCAAGTGTAACGACCACTTTTTTGGTTTACTCCCTGGTCAAAGGGATCTTGTTGTCCTGGCTGAAAGGCACCAGAGTGGATGGAAGACACCAACACCCAAACCACCCCCTGCCCTAATTGCTATGCAATAATTTGGTAGGTAATAGTTTAAATTTCCTGAGGTTGTCTAGTCTGGGTGTTCCACTTCTTGGGTTAGCCAGTTTGGGATGGGACAAGATAAAGCTCAATGTCATCGCTCTCTCTGAAGAAATGGTATCCAGTGCTCATCCCAAGCACATGGAAATGCCTCTTTAGAGGCACTAAGTAAGTGATTTCAGACTGACTCCTCTCCTCTGTTTTTCATATTCCCTGAAATAATTAGGTGGCATGTCAAAGAAAGGAGGTAATACATTTTCTTCTTGCTTTACAGATTGGATCATGTCCTGCAGTGCCAAGTACCTGCACCTTGAGTATATTCAGGCATGTGCTAGATGTTGAGCTGGTAAGGCTGCTTCAGAAGAAAACAATAAAAATACTGTAAAGTACATTTTTTGTTCAGTTAGAACAGATGCAACTCTTTCTCATTTTTAAAAAACAAATATGCATGTCTGTTTTCAGGACACTTTTGGGAACACAACTAGGAACAGACACAGACTGTAGGTGATGTTTTGTTTTGAGATCCATTTCTGACTTTTTTCCTCTCTCCCAGCTGTGTTTCAGAAAGACACTCCTGATGTTGTATTCCCTTCTTCACAGAAAAAGGTGTAGATGCACTGGATTTCTCTGTACTCAAGTACTCCTGAGAGCCCCAAGCACCGCTTGCTCCCAGTGACTCAGAATCTGCAGAGGTACTTGCAGGGTTAATGATAGATTTTCTTTAATTGCCATCCAGGCGATGAAAGACAGATGTTTACTTTTAAACCACTTTCAGACCAGAGTAAAAAGCACTTTGAAATTTGAATTTCTGTGACGTGAAGAAAAAGCAACAGCCCACTAGTCAGTGCCAGGTCGACTCTTCTTAAGAGAGATTAAACTGAACGATGGAAAACATAAATGTAAAATTGCATTGTTCTGTTCTGTCACTTGTTTCAGTGTCACAGTGGTTAAATCTGCAAGTTTTTTCTAACTTTTGCCAGTTCAGCCTGAAATTTCAGAATCTTTTCAGCCATTTTTTTCTGCCTTGTGCATCACTTGTGGCAAAAAACATGAGAAGAATGTCAGTTCACTGTTTTTCTAAGACTGTATGGCACAATGCAGGAAAGGATTCAGTTTATTCTTCAAGAGCTCTAGTGTCACCATATTCCTCAGATAAATAAGGTTGTCTCTTTTTTTGCTGACAAAGTTTCAAAGGTAAAGCTGGGCAAAATTCTGCTCTTGTCTTGAATGACTACTATATCTTTTGGCAGGATTAGCCTTTTGGTTGTGTTTTCCTGTCATAATTCTTGTAACTCTTGAGAGCTACCTAAAAAAAACCAGTGAATAGAGGCCTGTAAGAAATAATTTTAACCAACTTTTATGAACTTTTCCATGTTTTAGAAAAAAACTTTTGTTACTTAGTATGTGAACTTAAATACATCTGAGATGGGACTTCTGTATCAAAAACATTTCCTCTAATAAAAACCTGGAAACTGGCTGTCATTACTCTTGCTTCTCTTTCTTCCCAAATCAAATAGTTGTGCCAGCTGCTTGTTTTGTTTAGCAGTCTCAGTCAGAGAGATATCATGGCTAATCACGGTATCATTTTCTAATGTTCACTGGAAGGAAATCTCAGATTGTTCTTGAGAACTTAAATATTAGGCTTATTATAAATCTGATTAAGCAGAGGCACCAGTTTTTGAAGACAGAATGAATACAATTCCTAGGGAACAGTGAAAAAGAAAACTAAACTTTGTTGAACTATTCTGTTTACAGATTATTGCAGGAGACTAGCCTTCCCAAATATGTGGATTTTCTCTGCTCTCATTAGTTTATTTGCCTATCAGTTTCTCTTTCATTAGTTTATAAAAGTTCAAAATTTAAAGAGAACTGGCAAAACCTATCCCTGCACTCTTTGCTAATATGCCCAGCTTGAACTGAAATGCTTGTTTTCACCTGTGCACTGGGCAAAGATATAGAAGTTGTGTCGTGCCCTGCATGGGGCCCATGATCGCAGGTTTGTGCTTACATTGCCGTATGCCAAACAGGAATGTCCATGGGGAGGGTGGTATCTATGAATCAAGAAGTGTTAACCCAGCCTCATGGGAAATGCTGTAATTGCCAGCTTGGATAAGCCATCAGCCTCACTGAAAGCTGGAGGGAGGTAGGTCGTAAAATCACCATGAAAAACATGTGCTTTAAAAAAATGCCAACTTAAATCTACCTAGACTGGAGCTATTTCTAAATCCGCATGAGATTCACACAGGACGTAACTGCTGCACTTGGGTTTTATTTTTGTGCTGAGTTACCATCGTGGACAAATCTCCAACTGAACAAACAAACGTGCATTGTGGCCCAAACGAAGCTCCCTTGGCAGGGGTTCAGAGTTTCACTGGAGTACATAGGAGCTGGATGTGACATAGATGTCGCTGGGGCTAAAGTGCCACACAAAGCTGGTGGGAGTGCTGGCAACGGCTAGGCAGGCTGTGGGGCTATTGCACCACTTCCCACACCACCTCCAGGGCAAGTGGGGCTGAGGCAGCTGCTGGCTCCCTGTTGTGGGCTGACAGCACATCTGCAGTGGGGTACTGAAGTGTGCCTGCATGTCAGCCAGGGCCCTGACCTCCACCCTCCTGCAGAGCCACCCCTTCATCGGAGCTTCCTCCTGGCCCCGGGGGAATGCCGCTACCTGACTGTTGTCTGGGCTTATTTGTCATAACTTTTTATTTCCACTACAGCCGAGGCATTCCTCATAGATACTCTGCTCGAATACAACAAGATGGGATAAATCCTGGCAGTAAACAGGCTAGAAGGCAGTTTTCTTCCTTTCATAAGATTTTATTTATGGGGAAGAGGCCACATGAATAATTGAAGATGCCTGTTTGCACCCACTGCAATCTGTGAGTGGTTTGAAATGTAAACATGTCAACTCACAACTGGAGCTCGAGAACCACATGTGCCGAAGAGCCGCAGGCCGTTTGTCTGTCTGTCACACTTACCTTCCCAGCGGCCCTCTCCTCCTCGCACGCACGGGCAGCCCAGGCGCGGGGCGTTACTCTCCTATATGACGCTGGTGCGAGTTTCCATGGAAAAATTGATGCGGAGGAGAATGGAAACACGCACATGACATGAGGTGAACTTATGGTGAGTTTTAGACATTAAAAAGCAAATGGTATTTCAGACTGGGTTTTTTGTTTTGTTTTGTTTTGTTCTGTTTTGTTTTGTTTTCTTGTGTGCCATACAAATTGAGATCAGCTGAGGCTCCAGTAGTGGTGCATTTAGAGAAACTCAAATGCTGTGCAGAAATACATGACAGAAAGAGCAGACAAAAGGCCAATGCGGAGAAGAGTAGAGAGGCCTGAAGCATTGGAGGGGGATGTTGGACAATCCTGCTTGCATAGATCTAGTAAAACATAACAAGAGACAGAAGTATTGCTTTATAAGGTGCCATAAAAAACAGGAATAACACAAAAATCCAGTATTCTCTAAGAAGTGGCAAAGTCTCCAAAGTATTTTAAATCTGACTCTACTATGTACAGGTCAGACATAGAATGAATCAGATCCTCAACACTGTTCTTGATCTGACATGATTTCTGAACACATGAATCAATTTCTATAAATATTAAAGAAAGATTAATGTTCAAAACTTCTGCCATCCTAAAACCCTAGAGCACACAGAGGACAGCATTTCATTCCCTCCAAATCTAGGATCTAGGGGGTATAATGAGTTGTTATTTAGGTATATTAGATTAAAAATAAAGAATTTGGGAAAACATCAGGAGAAGCATTTTCCATAGCCACAAAGGTGAATTAAAATAACATCAGACCCTAGAAGAGTGATAAAGAGGACTGTTCTGAATGCACAGAGGAAATTTTGGAGACGTCTCTGGGACAGACAGAAAAATTCAAAGACAGAATTCAAAAATTCATCATTGCTTTGCTCTCTTTGTACAGAAGTGAAATGAGTAAATAGATTTTGTAGAAAAACTGTGAAAAATGTATCCTACCAACATCCTTTCAAATGTATCCTACCAACAGTTTCAAAAACATGCATTTATTTTTAAAAGCAAGGTGGTAAGTGAGCAGCAGCACTATATCAGGAATAAAGTTGATGCAGAAAAAGAGGACTGGGGTAGACTTCTCACCAACTTTGCACTGGTGTCACATTGTTGGCTACAGTGGACCCAGCCCTGATTAATTGCCCTTGTCAGTCAAATCCTGGGAAAGAGTCTTGAAGGCAGACTGATACTCCAAGGGCACTTCAGATGTGAGGTTACTTGATTAAGGTCTTAGCTGACAGTGGATCTATAATGTTTTGGGTTGCTGGGCTGTGCAGTGACAACAAGCATTAAGAATTGCCATAAGCACAGGTTCTGCATCCTGTTTCTCTGTGCAATTCTCCAAAATGTGTGCATAGGTCCTGTCAAAATCAGTGGGATTTATGAGAAAATATCGGAGAACAATGTGATCATAATGCACTTAAGTTCCATCAGTTATGAGAATTGTCCCACTGCATTGTTCATTTGCTAAGGATTGGTTTCTGCAACTTAAAAACTTTTTTATTAATAATAATAATGCCTAAGATTTTTTTCTTGAGCTTTCCTGAATTAGGTCATGCATCACTTGTATCTAAATTTAGTCTGGGTATGACTGCTCTCTCTAATGTTTTCTCTTATTTCATATTCATCTCTCTTCTGTCTGATGGCTTCCTTTCAGACAAAGAAAGTCAATATTTTCTCTGCAAGTTATTTCATTTTGTGGGTCTATGATATCATAGCAAATGTCAGCTGATCTTATGTAATATAGAGTTGAAGACAGATTGTTATCCTTACTTTTACAAATAAATAGATTAAATAATATAGGTTCGTGGTCAAATTAAGTATTTTTAGAGCTATTAAGGCAGTTAAAACAGTTCTCTGCTGATGAGAAAGTTTGCCTCTTCCCGGTGGTCTCTTGTTTCTCCTCCGCTTGCATTTGATCTCGGCAACACTGACCGTTTCGCTGGTAACAAAGTCATCATTCACTCATTACTTAGCAAGTCTGAGCACATTTTACGGTGGATAGCTGGACTGCCAACATGATCCAAAATTAGCCTCTTTCTGCTTATTCTTGCTTAGCCTGTAGGGCCATGGCAGTACAAAACTCAACGTGTGTCAGGTAGCAGCAAATGATAGCTGCTGTGTTTCCTTACACCAAAGGGGCTAAGTCCTCTGCTGTTTCGAATGCAGGTAAGTCTGCTGTCAGCAGATGAAAATCTGGTGCAACAACGTTGAGAACTCCCACTATTTCTTCAGTCTGTGATTTGGACAGGAGCTGGATATCTCTCTTTAGTTTACAACCGCAAAATGGCCTTAAAAGGTCCATAATACACATGCACAATCGCTCCTTGCACGTGCAGGCAGTGGGAACCAGTGACTGTGTAGGAGGTTTGGTGCTTGCTCTGCGTCGCTGTTTTCCTTGGTAGGACGCAGTTGCGGGGAGCAAGAGCGAGGCTACGGGAGCTGCTGGTCAGCCCCGGCTCTCAGCACACATACATTTTCTCTCCCAGCATGGTGGATTAACTTTTGCTACTACCAAAAGGGCAAGACAAATGTGTTTTAAAATCTCCTCCTCCATGTAATCAGAAGGAAAGAAACACAACACGAAAGCCACAAACAAAGAGCAGACAAGCGCACCCACCCCTTCAATCTCCCCTTCAATCACCCGCGCTGCGTCTGGCTCTCACGGCCCATCTAGGTCTCATTATGACTCCTTTATTAGTGTTTAAGGTCACTGGGAGACATGGAAGTGCATCCTATATCAGGAAGTGTAGTATGTCTCAAGAGTGAAATATTTGGCTGTTAGTGGGAGCCGTGGCTGTGACTCGGAAATCCCGGGAAGCGCCTGAAGGGCAGGCAGGCTCCAGGCGCCGCGCTGCCTCCCGCCAGATAGAGTCACTGGGAAGCGGAGCGGCTTTCCTGCCATTCTCTGCACGGGGCTGCCTTCCTCCCAGACTTTCCTACAGAGTGCCGACAGCCCCATTGCCACTCTGTCCAGCTGGCTGCGGGTTGCAATTCAAAAGAAAAAGTCACCACTAAGGCAGGTACCCAGCACAAAAATGTGCCGCCGTCTAATCTGGTATTGTTGCTCCTGCAGGAAGGCTGATTAGGAGCACGTACCACGGGTGGGGAAAAGGTGGGTGCCAGCCTGCAGCTCTGTGTGAGCAGGCGGAAGATTTATTGGAGTATTTATTGGAGCTGGGCCCTGGGGAGACTTGGCGAGAGTGTGGAGGCACATTGCCTCACGGCACGCACCGCAGCCCGGCGCCTGTGGGGAGGGAGAAAAGCAGGAGATGCGGTCCTGGGACCAGTCTCCTGACGTCTTTAAAGTCAAGGTTGGATGCCTTTCTGGAGCCACAGGTCCTGCAACGAAGATTAGATCGCAAGTGCGAAGATCCTTGAAAGGCATTGGGTGGTAGCTGGTTTCACAGCTTCCTTAGCTGTACCCACAACCAGTTTGTCTCTCTTTTGCTCTGACTTTAACGTCACTCAGGCATAACTCACCCTCAGAGCATACGCGTTTTTTTATGCAGTGTGCTTGACAATAGCTAAATGAAGCCGCTATTGGCAAAATTTGATGTAAAAAGGAGACAGAAACAGGATCATTTTCCTTATCTTTGTGATAAAGTTCAAAATATTTATGTTGTACTAGTACATGCAAGGATAATATCCCATTCTTTTTATTGTACTCATGTAAAAGAGATAGAGGGAGACAAGGGTGTGTAAACGTCAACAAAAATTTGAACATTGAAATGCTTATCAGCTATTTTAGCTGTGGTCTTGCTGCAGGGTGGAGGATCCTCTCAAAAACCCATCCAACTGCATAGTAAAAAAGGCAACACTTCCCCTTACAGCAGGAAGAGACTATCAAGTAATCATGGTCTCAATCTGACAGGTTTCGATTACAGGATCTCTAAGCTCCCCTGAATGATAAGCACAAATAGATGGAGAGGGCAAACTCTTGGCAGCACTCACGCCTACTGTAGCTACAGAGCTATTCCCACCAGAGATCCTTGTTTGCAGGCATTAGCAACTTTTTTTCTTTTTCCAAAGCAGCCTCAGACAAATATTATGTATATGTGTGTGTGTGTGTTTGTGTGTGGTTTTACACGTGTATGTGTGCATACACAGCAAATATATATTTTACTCTTTGATTTTTTAGATTCAGTGAAATGGAGACTCAGCCAAAAATAGGACATTGCAGCATATAAAGCATTGAGATTGATTTGAATTTGCAAGGTTTCTGTTCAGAGCCATTTTTAATTTCCCAGAAAAGTATTTGACTTTTAAAAGATATTTTAATTGAAATTTCATTTAAAATCACACTTGAAACACAATTTAAAAGGAAACAAACCAATAACCATCCTAAAACGAAGGCTTAGTAAGGAAAAAAAAAAATATTAGAGTGTTAATAATACTTAGATTAAATGTCTGGGCTTAAGGGAAAAACTTCAATAACATCACCAATGTGTGGCAAATAGTCATCTTCTAAAAATGCCAGGTTTTTTCTGAAACATTTTTGTGTGTTTTGGTCAGCTGCAGATTAATTTCCTTTTATTTTTTTTTTTTTAGCACAATGAAAGGAGGGTAAAAGTTGCATTTTAGAAATGCTCAAGCCTCTGAGTTAAGGGTATAGTTCCTGGCTCCCTGGCTCTGAGCAAATTTTCGCATGACCAGAAACATTTTATTAATACAGTTCATGTCGGTAAAATTGGTATATGTACATACAAGAAAAAGCTTTTACTGCAGAGTCAGCTTTCCCTGAAGTGTTTTATCCTATCTAGAAAAAAAAGTTTAAAAAATCCAGTGGTAGGCTGTATTTATGTCACCTAACCATGTGTGGTAGCAATTAAGTACCAACCTTCACAGTCCTCTGTCCTATGGGACATCCATCTGCCATCATAGGGCACCTTTGAGCAGCATCTTTGCTTGGGTAGCTGACATGGGCATGCACAACATGACCCCTAAGCACCTTGGGCAGTCAGCTTACAGAAGGAGATTTGCTTGTGTGCTGATTTTGGCAGTCAGATCAGATTAGTAGGTCTAACTTTATGCCAGCTGGTTTTGACAGGCTCATTTATTACATTGTATTTAATTATTTATGGTTGTACTGCCATAAAAACCCACTATGCCTCATATCGCTGCCTTTAGAAGATCATCTGTGATTAACATTATTGATAGCACCCAGAGGGTCAGCTGGAGACTTTTTGTAAATGTTAAGCTAAATAGGTCTCCTGTGGTTTTCCCTGCTCTTTCCTCGTCTCTCGCTGGAAGGATATCTCGCCCGCCCTGGTGAAGGTAGCAGCTATACATGGCAATAGACTGAGGGTTTTCTCCTTTCCTTTTCCAGAGAAGGACACTGTTCTCCAGTGTAGACCAGACAAGCCTTTGCAGGCCTGGAGAAGCTGCAAAGGGTTGTGTGCAATCTGTTCTTCTCACGCAGATCTGAGATCAACAGCGTGACAAACCTGGCTGTGTCAGGCATATATGGCAGGCTCAGAGCATTAATAAGCATTTTTCTTAGCTGTCACTGTAAGACAAGTCTCTGCTCTGTGAATCTGTTGGAAGATATTTACTGCTTGGGTAAAAAAAAAAAGAAAAAGGCAACTGTTGAACAGATGAAATTAATTAAAGGCTTCATTTTGCTAAGTAAAATTTCATATTTCCCTCCACGTAGGCTGTTATAGGTTGCATGATGACTAACCTAAACATTATCACACGACATGCTGTCATCTTTCATAAATAATGTAAGGATTGCTGTAATCCTGCATAAACCCAACTTTGGATGTTGAGAAATATTATGCAAGTGTCCAACATGAAAAGAATCATGTTTCTTATTCCGCCACTCTGGCCAAATACCATGTTGTCTTTACTGGAAAACTGGTGTTCATCAAACAAGTTTAAAGCTGAGAGTGGGAGAGGGTGGGACATTGCATTCTTGAGAAATGACATTATAAATAATACGGTACTGCTTTGTCTTTGTGGTGTTAGTAAATCTGGGATATTATAGAGCGAAGAGGGAGAGCACGCCATAGTCTTCTTGTGCTCCAGCTTCGTCTTTTTCTTTGAACACATAGACTGCATAAAATGATCTGTGCTCACTGGGGCTTTCCGTTCTGTTCTTAAGCTTAAAGCTCTAGATCAAGAAATATAAAACTTTCTCAGTCTTTCAGCCCATAATCAAAAAGGAAAAGGAAGGAGGAGGAAAGAAAATCCATCACGGACCTGGTTTTATTTCTTTACAACAAAATAGATGTTATAGAGGAAGAAGAGGACTAAAGGAGATGACGAGGTTGATTTTGAGAGACTGAATCACAGAACAGTTGAAGTATAAGCATTTTTTCTTTGCCTGTTAGTGGATTTCTGAAGGGTACAGGTGTTCAGATCATAAACATTGAAGAACTATTTTAAAAGTGCCAGTTTTACTCTGGGACTCTTTCTTTGTATAATGTTTCATCAACTGAAATAGGAGTAGGATTTTATTTTTTTTTAATAGGATCAGGCCTTTTCCCTTTAACTGAAGAGACAGACAGTGCTGTCATGCACGCTTACCGTTCAAGATGTAAAAATTAACTTTCAGTAAGCAGGCATAGAGATCTGCAGTATGACCCACAGTGCACAGTGTCTGCTTCGGGGGTTTTGATGAATGCATCGGTCTCACATGGAAGTGCTTCTGGTGTGTGCTCTTGTATACGAGAACTGGATGGAAGCTCTTTAGTTGAAAGATGTTAATGACCTCTTTATCAAAGGAAACTAAAAAGCAAAACAGCAAGAGTTTTATTAATTTCTTATATGTACGTCTTGTTTTATCAATTTCGTATATGGATTTCTGTGGCTCCCTGGAAACAGAATGTTGTCAGAAATCCTCAAAATTATTGAATGTAACAATAAATAGTAATAATGAAAGGTCTTTTTAGAACCTAAAATTCCTTTCTTGTGGGAGCTTTTTCTGAACAGCCCAGCAAGATGTGGAAGCTTGTAACTGTAAAAAATGTGACTTGGATGCAACAAGTCCAAAGGTTATGCAAGGGTCTTCTCTCCTTACCATGTTTTTCCTCTCGATCTTTCTCTCTCTTGCTCCCTCCTTTCCATTTCACCTTCCCTCCCTCTCCTGTTTCTCCCACCAGGGCACAGCTTCTGGGAAGGAAGGAGACAGACTGCTCTGCCCCCTGCCTTCATAGGCACAGAGGACCTCAATGAAAGGGAACTTCTCTCTGCTTAGCAGGAGTCTTTAACACACTGCTGTCCTGCTGCAACATCAACATCTCAAAACCTGGTGGGGAATGGGACCACTCCAGGTGACACAGCATGTGTCATGTTAAGCACGTTCGTAATGAAGAAAGAAAAACAGTAAACAGTTTTTCTCCTTCCTCTGTACTTCATAGTGAGAAGGGGAACTGAGTAGGTTAATTGGAGATAGGGACTTGGTAAAGGAGAGAGAATCAAAGTGTTCTTCAGCCAGTGCTGGCTGGCAGAGGATGCAGCCTTGTCCTGCTGAGGGAGGGATCTGTGCATGGCATGGTGCTGGCCCCAGCCCCAACTTTTTTCTTGATAACTCTGTAAAAGTTGTTGACATTTGAGATAGGTTTGAGTAAGCTTGGATAGCTTTAAGACCAGAGTGTAGAGCTTTTGTGTTCCTCTCTAGGGGAAAGTCCGATCAAGTTCTAGCAACACTGATCAGAAGAGAGCTCAGAGAAATGTTTGGGAGAGACCACTAAAAGAGCTTGAAAGTGGACAGGGCATTTGCCTGTAAACTTTATCTTTCTAAACATACAGTATGGAGATATTAATGCAAAGACATAGGCTGTGGTTTCTGTTCCCTGAAAAGCACAAAGTAGACTGCTCCTATTCATCTAAGCATTTGTTAGGTTCATGTAAGCAAATGAAAGGCGTAATCTTGAGTAATAAATATCTGTTAATGAACACTGCTCAAACACTCTTCTGGTGAATCTCAGAAGTTCAGGCCAGCTTTCCCACACTGGTTGATCCACAGTTCAGCTCTTGGAGACCTTTGCTGAACCTAAAACCTGATACCTAAGCTTTCACTGAAGAGACTTTTCTGTGGAGCTGTGTCCCAGCTGTACTGGTATGTAGGGTTATTCAATCCTAGATGTAAGACTTTGCACTTGCTTTTGTTGAAATTATGAGGTTCCTCTCAGCCAGTTTTTCAGCTTTTTCCTGTCACTGCAGGTAGCATCCCTGCTCTCAAGCATATTGACCCTCTCATCCAACATTTTTATGAATGCATGAAGGCCCATCATCCAGATTGTTAATGAAGATATTAAACTGTAGACCCCCGCTGGACTTGGCACCTCTGATCACAGCTTTGAGCCTGGCAGTCCAGATAATTTTTCACCCACCTTATTGTCCACTTGTACAATGATAATGAAACTACGAGAGACTGTGTGACAGACCTAGCTAAACTCAAAGTGTATGACATTCATTACCCTACCCTTGTCCACAGCGTGTTGTCACAGAAAGCACTGAGATTGGCCAGGCATGATTTGCCCTTGGCAAACCCCTGTTTGCTGCTCCTAATCACCTTCTTGTCCTTCATGTGTTTGGAACGGTTTCTAGAACAACTTGCTTCATCACCTTCCCAGGGACTGGGGTGAGGCTGACCAACCTGCAATTTCCTGCATCCTCCTTCTTGCTCTTCTCAAGGACGGACTTTACATTGCCTTTTTCCTGTCCTGAGGAGCTTCTCCCAGGTGCCATGACCTTTTGAAAGTTACATAGACTGGCCCCACAATGACACCAGCCAGCTCCTGCTGCACCCTTGGATGCATCCCAGATGATCCCATGGACTTGTGCATATCCAAGAGTTCCTAGCTCTGTCCTAGTCTCCTGCAGATTTGGCCTCACTCCCACAAATTCTGCCAGCAAACTCTGGGACCTATGAGGCCTGAGGACAACTGAAAACTGAGGCAAAAAAGGCATAGAGGTGCACTTTTCCCTTTCTACTAGATTCTGGACCCCACTGAGCAATGGGCCCACACTATCCTTATCCTTTCTCTTGCTGCCAGTGTACTTACAGAGGAAACCTTTCCCATTATCCTCCACCCTTGCTAGCTTCAACTCCAGATGACCCTTGGCTTTCTTTATTCCAACCCTACATGCACAGACAACGTCTCTGTATCCTCCCAAACGGCCTGTCCCAGCTCCCGTCTCTGTGCACTTCCTTTTCGTGCTCAGGCTCCTTCAGGATCACTATGTTCATCCATGACAACCTTCTGTCATGCTTGCTCAACTCTCTGCACGTTGTCTTGGACCATTCTTGTTCTCTGAGGATCCTGCCCTTGATGATGTGAATGAAATTTAGCTGGGACTGAAGCTCCAGCATTACACCTTAACCAGTGCTGAGTGCATTCCCCAGCAGCCATGGGCACTTTCATCTCTCTATGCTGATTTTCTATGGAGTTTCAAAACCAAAGGAAGGTTTGGGGCTCTTTTTTGAGGTTTAAAGTGAGCTTCACCCAGGAAAAATTTAATGCTTTATCTTATAATGCCTCTGACAGAACAGTTTGTATAAAAAGAAAAAATATTGTTTGCGCAAAAAAAGGCATGTTTCTTTGGGGTAAAATTAGAGAGTCTACATTAAACTTCCCCAAAATCTAAAGCCTATCATACATATCACCTTTTTTTTTTTTGCCTCAAATGCATTTCTGTTCTGCCCTCTCTCATGCATGCCACAGTATGTGTGTTAAAGGAAAAGAGATAGCTTTTCCCACCTTCCCAAAGCTAATAGAAAAAGACACTTTCTTGTAGATTCTTGTCCCTTCAGGGAGAAGATGAGAAAATAAGCACCCTGAGATGACTGATGTACACTCACCACACTAAATGCACTATTCCAAGGTATAAATACTGCAGTAATGAGTGTGCCACAAAAACCTGCATGTAACAGAATAAAACATCATGCTCCACATTTATGATTTTCACCATTCCAGTGTACTAGAAGGGACATCCTACCTTCTCAAAGAAGCCAGATTTGGGCATACTGGAGCAGACATGGTTTTCATCTTAAATTCTAAAGTAAGTTCCTATGCCTTTTCCTTTTGAAGAGAGCCTTAAGAAAACATGAAGGTGAAGCATGGAGTCTTAAGAGCCTTTGTAGGAAGGTACATAAAATGCATCAGGAATGCCTGAAAGTAAGTAGCAAGACAGTGTGTTTGCAGGAGGCTAATTTTTCACTGAAGATTCCACAATTAATTTTTTTCAAAGTAGCTTTGGCACTAGAAAGCCCTTTTCTGGATTACCCGAAATACAATGTGTGATGCTAGAGACAGCATTAGGACTGAAAAATTAGAACAAGTGACTGGGGAACCCAAACATGCCAAGGTATGAAGCTAAGTTAGGAAGCATGGCAAGCCATCCAGTGTTGGATGGGATGAGAGAAGGATCCACCCCTCAGCCCCTGTCTGTTGTTTGCCCTGGCTCAGCGGGAAACGTGGTAGCAGGTGTCAGTCTAATAAGACCCATTGTAAAGGAGCATATGCGATTAACAGGCAAAAAACCCCAGCACATCTGTAAATTGGTAACACTTGTGGAGGATTGTGTAGACAGCAAAGCCCGTTCCAATGCAGAAATGCAAACGCCACTGGGACAAGGACAAAAAAGTGAAATTTGAGGTATTTTACTTTCCATTCTTATTTCTTGCTTTTTATTCATTCTTAGTACTGAATTGGCAGCTTTATTCGGGATTCTGAAAGGGAATGGCTAGTTTATGCAAAGTATGTGATATGTTATTGATGGACTAGGAGAACCTTCTTCTTGTTAAAACTGTGCTTTACTTTCCACATGTAGTTTGTTGTCCCAATGGGCAAAACTGCATCTATGAGGATACTGTGTGCCAGAAACCCTAATACAATGCTGGATGAAAAACTGTGCCAACACAGAAGTATAGGAGTGTAAAAAGAGTTAAGAATAAAGCTATTCTGTACACATATAAGGGAAATCTGTGAAGAAAAAAAGATACTAAATGAGAGGAAATAACTTTTAAGCCTGGGGGGTATTCTCTCAACCCATCTAATTTCATATGATCTTAAACACATGAGCCAGCAGTGTGCCCTCCTGTCCAAGAAGGCCAACAGTATCCTGGGGTGCATTGCCTGGAGCATCTCCTGTATGATGAAAGGCTGACAGAGCTGGGACTCTTCAGCCTGGAGAAGAGAAGACTGAAGGGGGATCTTACCAATGCCTTTAAATATCTGAAGCCCAGGGGCCAAATGGATGGGGCCGGGCTCTTTTCAGTAGTACCCAGTGACAGGACAAGGGGCAATGGGCAATGGGCAAAAACTGGAACACCAACAGTTCCATACAAACCTAACGAAAAACTTCTTTACTGTGATGGTGACAGAGCACTGGGACAGGCTGCCCAGTGAGGCTGTGGAGTCTCCATCTCTGGACATGTTCAAAACCCACCTGGACACTTTCCTGTGCAACCTGTTGTAGGGAACCTGCTTTGTCAGGGGGGTTGGACTAGATGATCTCCTGAGATCCCTTTCAACCCCTACCATTCTGTGATTCTGTGATATTGATTTTTGTTTAATTTGTGACACTAAACATAGACATTAGAGTCAATTTCATAATGAAAATCTAATCTAAACATCAAAAGTAGAAAGGCATATCCACTTTTGATAGCTACTAATGGACAGAAACAGTTTAAACATAAATTGATCAATAGGTAAAATGTTCTTGTTCAGTTTACAGACTTTCTTTTTTTCAGTTTACAATAGCACTGAATAAAACTACTTTGGCTTCAGTGTCCTCTTGGAGTCACTTTCACCCACCCTTGTGGAGAGCCCAGAAACAGGGACTTCCGAGTCTCTGTTGCAATACTCTTGGTTCACTGTGCCATATCAGTAGCAGAACAAGATCTGCTCACTTCAGCTTTCACATCCAGGCTGGCACAGAATAGTCTAAAGCAAAAAATTTCTAGAAGGCTTTCTAATACCTTACCAGTGTTTTGTGCAGTAAAATTTGCGTTTTCCTGGGAAATAAATATATTTTTGAATAATAAATCTATTAAGGAACTCTGTGATTCCTTTACAATAGTAGATATCTCAAAAGAAGATAAGATGGAGTCTTGAACATATCATCTGCCCATTGGAAAACTTTATTAGGTGTTTGGGGTTAGTAGTTAATACTATTAATTCTTGTAAGTTGAGCATTGTTTCATGATAGACTGTCAAGAAAAATGACTGCAGAAAGAAGGGGATGCCAGACCTTCAAAGAGTTAGATTTTTGGACTTGGTTTCTCAGGGTCCCAAATTGGCAGCAGGGAAATATATTTAGTATTCCCACTCATAAGGAAGGCTGCTATCTCACTACTTGACAATCTGGGGGCATGTAATAAGTGTACCTCATAGGCTGCTCATTACCATGATACACTCTTAGTTTGTCACTTAAGTTGTTTAAATTAACAGGTTTTGGTCAGAGTTTTTTGTTTTGTTCTGGGAGCATTGTGCAACCAGAAACAGAGAGAAACTTATGGTGGAAATGCTATACTGTGAAATGTTATATTGTGACATAAATAATTTGGAAAGCATTCATTTCTGTAAGAGGCTGACTCTTACACTTCTAAAACTCCTGTCTCTGGTAAACTCCAGCAAAGAAGGCTCACAGTTTTCTGGCTAGATGTTAACTTTCTTGTTCTTCACCAGCTGCACAACAGCAGGGCAGGAAAACTAGGACTGTATTGCCAGTAAGTTCTGCTCCTGTCCAGATTTAAGGACAGGACACTGGAGGGTCCTCTGAATATAAGGTTCAAGAAAATGCTACTGGCCTAAGTTACCTAAAACATAGGGCACATAACAAAAAAGCTGCAAAAGAAATCAGAATAGTGTTGAAATATAAACTATTGACAGCTTCATAACTGTTCTGGGCAGCACGTCATGGACCATCTCAGAGGACTTCTTACTGTAGGATGCTAATCAAGTTGCTGTATCATCTGGTATGAGTCATGCAATTTGTCTCTGCATTTGAACAACGTTTTGCAAATTAAACACTGAACAGATGAGGGCCTATAATATAATTGACAAAGTTTGTGAACAGAGATTCCATCACAAAATGGCACATGTTGCTGTGATGGCTGTCATCTCCTGCTTGAACATGTCAGAGACACTGTAGGAGCAGACAAAAAAAGCTTATATAGACTGAACTGGATTGATGAAGAGGTAAAGAGCAAGTAGGTAGGAGTCTTTGCAGAAACAACACTTCCCTAAGCATACAGGCTCTAGCTTCTGAAATAGTCCAGAGCACCCCAAGAGTTGATCTGAGCTGACTGGAATAATGGCATAAAGGTCATTTTGTTGCTTGAGCCCTGGCCAAAACTGTCTATACTCTAGGTAAAAACCCATTTACTATTAACATGCAGTTTCCAACCCTCCGAGCTCGCTCTCCACCTCTTCTTTTCAAGGAAGGAAGGCAAGGAAGGCCTTGTTTGTACTCAGATAAATTGTCACTTGCTCTCAGTTTCTTTATTCCCACCTCATCTCTTTCAGTTAAGAGTTAGTTTCTTTGTCCATTCTCCATAACTTCACTCATTGTGACCTTGCATTGGGGGAGTTTTGTATTTTTCTATGAGTGGAATTGCCTCAAGGTAATATACTGGTAACTGGTATTTCCTTCCGGCAGTGGGATTCCGACTTTGACTGCTGCTTAGTTATATGAAACCACTGATGATGAGTGAAGTCAGCCGGGTTTCTAAGTTTCTGCTGGATTTCATTCATATTTCAAAGAGATTAAAGAACAATAGGTATTATGTTGTCTGCTGCCAGACATACTGACAAAATGTTCGAGTCCTCTACAGTTTGTGCCTTTGAAAGAAAACATTTTTCTCAACTGATAATAACTTCTGATATGCAAAGGAGAGCAGCACTGAATATGAACTTAAGGAGTTCCTTCATTTAATAAAGGTAAGGGTCATGTTGTCATTTTGATTGCTATGTGAATTTAATACTTTGCTCTATTTTCCTTTCCCTAAATTGAACTGAAGCATCATCCCTCTAAGGAATTACACCGATTTGGTCATTTGGTGCAACAGGTACCTCTCATTTGCCTGTGGTCCATTTTAAAAGCATGTGATGACTTTGAAATACTCAGTAGACAAAGATTTATAGAATGATTTTACATTCCTGAGAAAATTTGGACAAGAGAATATAAGTAAACATAGAAATATGGAAAATGCTCCTATTTTGACAGTTATATTGCATATTTATGTAGTGAGAAATCAGGTAACTAAAGATGACAGAGAACTAATAATTTTGCCTACAGGGACCAGAAATATGTAGTCTCATTAATCCCTCCAGGAGGAAGATGGCTACACCAGAACAATAATCTTTACTTATAAAAATTCTTACACAATGGGAAATAATTTTACATGTAACACACGGCAAATTTCTATTATTAAACTGAAAACAAAGTCTTACATTGAAATTAGTAAATTGAAAAGTACTGTAGTAGAAACTGGTATAAAATGTTACAGCATCTACTTTTAGATCGGAGAATTTGTTGCACTGAATGTAACAGGAAACAAGAAAAGGCTTTGTTATTGCCTCTTATATTCTCAGATTTGTATTTTTTTCTGTAGAAGTACAAAATAAGACAAATATCTCCTGGAATGGCTAATTTAGAGACCATACATTTCATGGAGTCTCAGTGGAAAGTGTTCACAGACTGTATGCAATCACTGCATCATCTGAACAGACCTAACAAAATAATCTATATATGTAAAAAAAGAACAACAGCTTCTTATTTTCAAATTGAAGAGGAACATAGACTAGAAGAATACATGAGGAGCAGTGTGACTGACTCATCTGGTTGTCATCTACACTTCACCATATACCTTGCAAATTGTGGGTTATAGCCATTGCTATCTGCTTGGTACTAGAGAAATGGAAGTGTGAAAGAAAATGTGATGATTTACAATTACTCTAAAGAACAGAATTATAGCTATGAAGCTTATGTGTTACCAGATACAAAAGGAATATGAAATATCAGGTGTTTCCTACAACAGACCATTTTAGGAACAAACATTACAAGGATAGTACATTCATAGGCTTCCAGAGACAAACTTGTTAAAATGTTTGTTTTAACAAGGAGCCTAAGTTAAACTACTAAGAACACAGGAATCCAAGTATCCTCACATTGCAAGGAGTGGCTACACAGCATGCTCCAGATTTAGGGTCAAGTTTTCACTGTGATGATTTAGAATGACGCCCAAGTCTCATGAGCATTCCCTGCAACCACTGTTAAGTTAGAAGTGACTTCCCTTCTTTCAGGGATGGCAGGACAGATGATGTGACCACTCTTCGGCTGCTCCCAGTCAGCTCTCTTGACCTGAATTGGCTTAGGTTGTGAGGTGGATGGCAGCTGAGTGTGTTGGGGGGAAGGGGGGAAGGGGGGATGTTTTTTTTTGGTAGTGGGGAAAAGGCCACCTTGTGAGAGCAAAAAGCTCCCCTGGCTCCAAGGCACAGAGCCCCCAGCCCAGGCTGGGCCAATGAGCAGTAGAGAAATGCCTCTGTGAATTCATATTTGTGAGAGCAAGGACTGTCCTGAGAAGAAGTAGGTGGCTGTGAACCTGGAGGAGAGGCCATTGACCTAACAAAAGATAACCATCAGCTTAAACAAAGGACAGACAGAGAGCTTCATTGCCAGAGAAAAAGACAGAGACCCACACCCATTCTACCTTATGGAGTAGGACAAGACAAAGTCACATGCAGCCCATGGAGATTCAACAGTGAAGCAGAGACGCACGTGTAGAGCATGGAGGACTCCACACTGGAGCAGAGAAGCTGAGCCTGAAGGCAAGTGTGACTGGAATTGGGACCCCGAAAGTCGCTTGCTGCCAGAGTGGGGATGGACCCCCAGAGTGGGGAGTGAGTCTGCAGCCCGTGGATGTCACCATGCCGAAGCCAGGAGCTGAGCCCGAAGAGGTCCGTGATTCCACTGGCAGCTCATTTTGGAACATCTTGTTCCTGGACTTTCATGCCAGGAAGAGCGGAAGACGTGAACTGACTGAACCCCCCATTCCCTGCCCCCTGCGCCACTGGAGGGGAAGGTAGAGACATCTGGAGCAAAGTGAGTTGAACCAGAGAAGAAGGGAGGAGTGGGGGAAAGTGTTGTAAGATGTGGTTCTTTTGTCTACTCAGATGATTTGCAACAAATTAAATTGATTTTTCTTCCCCAAGTTTGAGACTGTTTTGCCCATGACCATAACTGGTGACTGAGCTGTCCCTGTCCTTCACTCCTGATCCCATGCCCCTTTGTTGTGTCTCCTCTCCCATCTCACCAGGTGGGGGGAGTGAGTGCAGGACTGCATGGTCCCACTGTGGGTCAAACCACCACACTGAGGTGGGCTGGGTACAGAGGTGGGGCAATCTCTCAAGGATTATCATCCCATGAATGCCCAGAGCTTCTGAAGGGACAGCTAGAGATGGGAGAGCAAGCAATAGAAAATCCTAAGCATCTTAGATAAATAGCTTAAGCAGAAATATTAGACAAATTTTAATTTTGTGTGTATGTTGTTTCATTTTTTTTTTTTTAAGAAGAGATTTGTGATTACACAGATGTGATTGGAGAAGTCTGGACAATTTACATCTGGATATTGATTTCATAATAAACTGTGATAATATTAATGTATTAGAGTAAGATACAATTTGATATCTATTATTTCACTCCCTTTGGGTAGCCCAGTTATTCAAGAAATATCACTATTGAAGCCAAGAGTTACTCCTACACCAGCAAATAAAAGGGACCAGGGCTGTTTTCCACCCTTGGAAGTAAATGTCATGGCACAGCTTGTATCTGTCTGTACAGCCAAACCCTTCCTTACCACCTGTAGGAAGAGTCATAGAATAAAAAAATCATTTAGGTTGGAAAAGACCTTTAAGATCATAGAGTCCAACCATTAACCTAACACTGCCAAGTCCACCACTAAAATACATCCTTAAGCACCACATCTACACGTCTTTTAAATACACACAGGGATGGTGACTCAGCCACTTCCCTGGGCAGCCTGTTCCAATACTTGATAACCCTTTCAGTGAAGAAATTCTTTCCTAATACCCAACCTAAACCTCCCCTGGTGCAACATGAGGCCATTTCCTCCTGTCTCTGCCTGTGCTGTCCCCAGGCTGACCCTGGGACTGGCAGATGACCACGTCCATGTGCACTGATGTTTCCACGTAGGGTGCTCCTGCTGCAGTCCCAGACAGCACAGGTCCCACCTGCCAGCCTTCTGCTCTGTCTTCAGTGTCCTGAGGGGCTTCTGCATCTCTCTGTCTATGGGCAAGCAACAGAGGGGAACCCCTTGTGAGAGTCTTCTCTAAGGTCCCTTGACAGGACAAGGAGACAGAAGGACACCCGGGGTGGGTAAGGCATGTTGGGGGCCCTGTGTCTGTGTCTCTCAGAGCTGTAAAACCACACCAGATGGCAGTTAAATTGATAAAGCTAGCTGAGGAGATAGGATTTTTTTTAAGTGTTCCTCCTCTTCCACTTAAGCAGGTCAATAGTCCTTTCATTTGTATAAAACATTTTGAAGGGGATTGTATTTGGGAGGCAGCTTTGACTAGACACTGACTCAGTGTGTACTTTTTTTTCCTGAAACAAGTTTTTGTGGTGGAATAGTGCCACCATTCACACCAAGTGAAGCTTTAGGATTGAATTTGATAACGTTAAGGAACAGTGATGAATTAGTTAGCTCTGTGTTGGGTTGCAAATGAACATCAGATACTGTACAACAATTTCCTCTTTGTTTGGTCTAAGCGGTATTCTTAGGGGCTTGAATCAGGATTTTCCACTATCTATCTGAATTATGTGGGGCAAATGTTCATTTAATAAAGATATATTGCATTGCATTTTCATATACCCATGGAGGTATATAGCAAATAGATCTCAGAAGGCTTTTACTTCAATTAGATAGTACTGCTGTGAATAATCATTACAGATTTTATTTCGTACAGTTACAGTTCTCACTTTCTAAGGGCTGAAGGAGTGTGCACGTGGGTGTGCAAAGGCTCGGAAGAACAATGTTGCCAAGCCTGTTTGTAAAGAAAATGCACGTAACATCACTTGGAGTACTTAAGAGTGATTTATGTACCCTTCTAGATAATGTTACAGGAGTTACTGTTATGCTAAGTGCATAATACTGTGTTAGTCCTGCTTATCTCATTTCACTTACTTGACAGACAGTTCTTGCACCAGACCAGTTTGTGCTTGTGTAAAACAAGCAGTGAGTATAATGCACAATTGGTCTCATTTTAATGTTTTTACCACCTGGAGCCAGAAATGAGCTTTCAGGCCAAGGAACAAGGAAGCTCCTTTCATAACTTCCTAACGAGCTCACGCTCCCTCTGTTTGACATCAAGCTGCACACAGCATGTCTTTCAACAGATGTTGTAGAGCCTGTTGATGGGTACCTGCTCTTCTCATAAAGCTAGGGAGTTATTTCACTGAACAGGAGTGCAAGTAAAAATGAGAGAACTCTATGTGTAGGTGAAGATATGTTAACATCCTTTATTCCCTTTATTGAGTATGAGTATCTACTGGAGTCCTGTTCTCTGCAAGTATTGATAACCCATTCTAAACACTGAAAATAACCACCCATAATTTATTCAGGGCGGTGGCGGTTGGGGGGGGGAGGGGGGCTAATATAAGAAGCTGTCCTTGCGTATTACTAACGGTGTATCAGTAGGAGCGGATGAGCAGCAGGACTGGCATGGCCATAAATGTTCTGGAAGACTAATACAACCTGCAATTCAGAAAACTTTCCTTGATTATACCAAAGGTAAAGAACACAACTGGAAAAATCTAAAAGAGTGCTACCCTCACAACATTGTATGTATACTTTTCATCCCTGAGACAGGGCGACTGGAAATGGCAGCTTTCTGAATTAAGCTGGTGTGCTTACTTTCAAATTTACCTTGTCTCAAAGTAAATACGAATTCATAGATTGTGAAATGGGATAATAATGCAAACTATATACAAAATGGAAAATTACTATTAAGAATCTGAGATAACATCACTGAGGAATGTTTTCCCTATTTTGCCTACAGGTAGAAGTCTTACAAATTTTCCTTCTGAGTTTTGGTGCTTTCATCCATAAGGTATTTGAAACATCTTATTCATATGGAATACTGGAGAAAGAAATATCATATTACTTATATTAGACTATAATCTGCTGGTGAGCATGTAGGAGTTTAATCTTTTTTTTTATATAAGTTATAGTTAAACTACAGCTTCCCCCAAACAACTGAAAATCCAGGATTAAAATGGAACCTGCATCACAGTCCTAGCTACAATATTGAGTCATTGAGTTTATAATCCTATAAGGTTTAATACTCTGTCATTCTCTTTCTACTAATTGCTATCAGAGTGTCTTTCTCACTTGTCAATGAATAATATAATGATTTTCTAGATACGAAAAACCCCCACTGTGGTCACATGATACAAAACACTGACCAAAAATGAACTCACATCATCAGCATAAATGTGCTAAAAAACATTGACAACCCGACTTTGTACCAGCAGGATTTACTCCAGATCTTGTATTATCTTCCTGTACTGTTCTAACTTTGTGCTGGTTCAGCTATTTTAAGTCCTCTTAAAGTCAGAATAAAACTGTCAGACAAAAGCCTAAAACTGGCATAGACTCCATAGTGTGAGCTCTGGTTAATGCGACAGAGAAGAGGTTGTATGACGATGCTTGGGCTTCATGGGCGATCTGACAGGGCTCCAATCTCTGAGACATGCAGAGTAGAGAATGGAGGAACTGTGAAGTTGGAATAAAGTGGAAAACTTTAATGGATGAAACCAAATCCTTGGGCTGGAGCCCCAGTTAAACATGTTAAGTGCCTTGATCAGGCTCTGAACATCATGGCATCAACCTGTTCCTAGCAGGGACAGGAGAAATGGATTACTAACACCTAGCACTGGCACTTCAGAATAAAAGGATGAACCAGAAAAAGATTCCTCTTATTAGCCCTAATCACCGTACACCCCCAGTTCTTCTGAAAAAGTCGACTTGATTTGAAATAATTTTATCAGAGAAGTTCTTCTTTTAGCAGAAAAGGGTGATTCCTTGCCCCAGGACTTCTCAGTAATTTTATTTGAAGTTTATTGAAGTTCCCTTCAAAGAGGCTACTTGTTTCTGTTGGAAGTATGTTCTGTAAGAATAGAGAAAACTCTGGTAGCAACTATTTTTTTCAAGGAAGGGGAAAAACGTATGAAAATACTTTTTTTTCCATGTCTCAGGAGTGTCTTCTATGGCCCTTAGTAGTCAGATAAAAGGGTCTGTGTGATGTTTACGCAGCCTCCTGCAGAGTAATTGCCATAGCAGCTCATATAAAAGCAACAGTAGAAAGGTGTAAAAGTCATTTGCTAGGAAGAAATAGGAAGCAATCAGCAGCACTTTAAACAAATTATTGCCATGAAATCACTCTCTCAGCTTGAGATAAGCACTCAGGGTCTGTTAAAACTATAACAGCCCTGGGGCTTCTCCTCCCAAGACGTTTTTCTGCTGTTTTTATTCATAAAACGAGGGATACAGTGGAGTTATGCTTTAAGCTGGTATTAATTTACTGGTCTTCAAGATCCAGCTGGTACCTCCCTGGTGTGCGTGAATATGTGTACGTGTGTGTGTACATGTGAATGCACGTGTGCGAGCGTATATGTGAATGTGTGTGCGTGCAAGGACTTGTCATTAGGAGCGATGTCCTTTTGCAGTGAAGGAAAAGTCTGTGTGGGTTAAGCTGGTTGGAAGTAGCTGTTTGTAGAAGAGCCATCAGCAGATCTCTGTGGTAGGTAGCAGAGCTCTGAGCTGCCCTGAGAGGGAAGCACTTGGCACAGGTGAGCTGGTAAAGGAATGACCTTTCAGGGGGAAATCTAAAGGATGGGAGGATTTTTTGGGCTGCCTGTGAAGCTGGGCCAGCTCTGTGGCCACCCTGGCTCCCTGGGAGGGAGATGTGCTCTCCTGGCACTCTGCCTTTGGAGGGAGAAAGTATCGTCCCTGTGAATCCCCTGCCCTGCCCTTGGCGAGAGGCCATGTTCACACTGAACATTTGGCTGCTTGTTCCAAGTCCCGGTTACTACATCCAAAGGGTACTTGAACAGTGTATTCAGTTTGTCATTATGGGAAACTCAAAAGTGTTTACTTCAGAAATGGTGTGATTCTGTCATATTTCTGGGTGTGCAGAAGTTTTGGATCTCATCTCTACTTATTCTCTTCTTTTTTTTTTTTTTTAAGCTCCTCTTTTGGAACAGATGGATGTGGGTGTAGTAAATGAATATGAGATTAATTACTTTTGCCTTTTACTGAAAATCAGAAGTCGGCCCATTTCCCCTGATGTCACCGGTAGGATTAGGAGTGCAGGTGGGGACTAAGTGGATGAGCTCTTGAGAAGGAAATTCTCATTTTGTAAATCTTCTTTCTGAGAGAAACTTGGCTTGGTGGAGATGCAGGGCTCCAGGGTTATGATTCAAAGGGAAAAACAGGAATAACAGTGGATGTGGTAATATGCTGTGTGTAGACGTGCAGACCCGGGTTAGCAGGAAGGGAATTGAGGATGAGGTGGGATGGTCCTCGAATATGGGAAAGGGACAGTGACTGGGAGTGATGGAAGGTTACAAGGCTACCTCTGCTGTGAGAAAATGGTTCTTGGCTCTTGCAAACCATGCCCAAGCAATGCAAGTGGGCTGGGAGGCAGCCACAGGCACTGCTCCCAGGAGCCTGCTGACAGCCAAACAGTACAGGCAGCTATGAGCCAGTGTTTAAGCCTTTTCCCTGGCCTTGCTGCATTTACTGGAGAAGACATAGCCAGAACAACACCAGCATACACAAAGCAGAAGCTGCTTTGGGAGAACAGAGATCTCTGCCATGGAGGGGAAACACTCCCAGCGTTCCCAGCAGGGTCTCTGACGCACAGAGGCATTGCAGGTAATCCCAAAATCAACAAGAAGAAACTGGTAATGGAAAGCAGAGATGCTTCAAGTCCCTACTACAGACTCACAATGGAAAAGAGCCAAGAAATCTCTAGCTGCCTGTTTTTAGGAATCATTTTCTGATTTGGGTGAACATGTGGCTGCAGGGATAGCCCCTTCAAAATGCAGGCTCTACCTCTGTCAGGCGGCAGAGATTTGTAGCTGTCACAGAGTCAGGGCTCACAGACTTCTGGCAATGTTGCTATAAAAAGCTGTGGTAAGGTCTAGTTATTATTTTGTCCCTTTCTGACCAGCCCAGCACCACATATGTTGCAGAATTTGTCCACTTTCTTGAAGGCAAATTCCCTCAGAGGGGAGGGTGAAAGAAGGATGCTCCTGGTCTTTGCTGCTGCCTTGCCACTAGCCTGGGAACTTTCTTAGTTCTACTGAAAGGTACTGCTGTTAATTTTGTTACTGTAATGCTGGTTCCTTTTCTTACCTACCAAAGCTTAAAAGTTACTGAATGTATACACTTACTTGCGTCAAAGTATGTGACATCAATCAGTCTCATTTTTATCTTTGAAGCATCACTGAAGTTGAATTCATTTCACATTTTGTCATCAGCCAGTAACTGTGTTTTGCATTTTCTTTTAAGATACTCTATTTTCCTTGCTAAGGATTTGACTTGTGTTAATATTAAGTGGAGATGTGTCTGGAGCACAAAAATTGTATCCATCTCTGGATTCAAACTTCTCCAAAACTCAGGCACAGTGCAAGACAGAGTTTGTTCAGGCTCATGTCTGCATGGAAAATATTCAACCCTGTCTCAAGGTTTGTTTACATGTTTTTTGATTTCAATATTACACGAACCAACTGCTATTTAATTAGTGAGGCATTGTAGAAATTCCTATTATGGGTGTAATTTGCTTTGAACTCTTGCCTGAGGAAGGAGTTTAGCAATGGAACCACTGTTTCTTCCTAATACAAACACACATAATTGTAGTTGTTTTGTCTTGGCTGTGGACTAGATTATTTCTCTACTGCTTTTAAAATATTACTTCTTCCTCTCAAATAAATTCTTCCCGTCAGGAACTAGCTGCACATCTCTCACTTCTTTGCTAGTTTGTGCTGGTTTAACCCCCATACTGCATGCTGCCACATGTATTTTTATTAGGGCCTTTTGAGTAGGAAAGTGATTAGCTAACATCTTTTGGAAGCTGGATTCATAATCTCATGAGTTGCTTCAGATCTTTATTTTACAGTTTTTTACATATGTGTGGAGAACAATCAACATCCAATAATTCTTACCTACACAGTCAGCAAACTTGAAAGAGTAGGACATCTGCAGTTATTTACTTGTTATGATGGCATTGTCACATTGGGGCTTTCTGGGGCACCTATCCCCTTGACCTCTTTGGTATTAGGTGGCCCAAACCCCGTGCATGATGCTCTTTTAATTGTATTTACTCTGGCAGGAAGGAGTCTGCCTGGACAGGCTGTCAGGCAGAGAGCAGGAGGTGAGTCTGGCCCCTTTCCTTCAGGAGAAACAGCTGGGCTGGAGTCAGGCTGGGAGGAGAGGTCAGCGGGTCACCTTGGGGTCAGGGATGCAAAAACCTGAGTTTGAGTAAAGTCTTGGTTTCCACAGAAACAGCAAATCTTCCCTCCCACTTCTTCATCTCTTTCTTTCATCTCTCCCAGTTCCTCCCACATTCTTGCCATCTGATGTGTTGGGGCCATCCAGCTCAGATTCATCTTTCAGCAGCGATCAGAGGAGCTGCTGACACTCTCACTGTGCCTGCCTTTCTGCCTTTTGCACGCCCAGCAGCCAAAATACTCTCCTCCTCTGGAATGAAATCTATACCTAGCTATGACTGTAGCATAATGGGGGCTACACCATAATGTGCCCCTCAGAAGCGAAAGCTGAACCAGCAGCTGAAAGGGCAGAGCAGGCTCTAAGCCTTCAGCAAGGTGAGGACACAGCAGGACCTGTTGCATGAAATGGGAGGCAGAAGAAGGCAATGGGAAATGCTGCAACAGGCAGAGAGAGGAGAACAAGTCCCCCCTTCCCCTGCCCACAGTCTCTGCTGCAGGACTGTGCATGGGAAAATGAGTCTTGCATCCGTTTATGGTATAAATTGTGAGGGATGCAGAGTGAAGCATGTGTGTTCACTTGTAGTGATTCCATCGGTGACCTTCTGACTGAGGTTTTTAACCCTGTAGATTACCACATACTTTTTTCCGTCACTTTCTGACAGTTTGGACTGACAGCCTCAATAGCTTCCTCTAAATAAAAGCTAAAACATAGCAAAGTATGGCAAGCTGTTGGCATTCAGTCAATGCCACAACTTCCTTTCTTCTCCTCTTTCCTTGCTCACTCCCATGCCCACCGCCTCTGAAGTTTAGCATCCCCTCTTGCTTTTAGGAAGAGCAATCCAGCAGACTGAAGAGAGCTGATGAGAAAGAAGAAAGCTCCTTGCAAAGTGATGTCTCTCAGCCTACTCTGGGCCACATATTTAGACCTGTAAAATGGGTGTGATTCTTCCTTGCTAAACACAGTGACTGTGGAAATGAGGCTATGCCAAGTAACCAGAAAGACAGCTGGATAGCATGTCTGAGGGAAAAACAATGCTGAGCTTATCTTCCTGGCTAAAGAAAAGGTGAAGCCTTGATTTAACAGAGTAGGGAGAAGCCATATACCTAAATGAGCTGTCAGCTATGGGAAGAGGATAAAAACCACTTGTTGCTGTGCATTTGTAAGCCAATCTTTTGCAGTGCCCCGCTGTCATGCTTCTATGTCCTTCTTAGACTCTCCTGACGTCTGGGCAGACTTCACTCTGCTTATTGCACGAGGAGCTACGTAAGCTCCCAGATCACCTCTCAAAGTGATATAACATTTTCTACAGCTCCACTATCTTCACTCTGCATGCAAATATATTTTGTAATGTCCACATGGATTTTGGTTTGTTTGTTACTATGGGCTGGACCTCCTGATGGTAGGTACAAACATGGGGCACGAGTTTACAAATGATCTGTGCTGCAGCACTATGTTGTAAAGCTTCCTGTTTATTTGTGCAGCTGAAATAAAACAAAAGGCAGCACCTTTCACTGTGCCCTCGATGTTTTTTGGCCTCAGAGTCAGGGGGATGACCTGTGCAGATGCCCATGAGTCTGCTAGCAAAGGGACTTGGTTGTGCAGAGACCTGGTGAAGGGCAGCATGGGGTGAAATGAGGGTGTGCTGAAGGCAGCTGTCCTTGTCTGCCAGTGCCTGCAGTGCAAACATGCCTGGAGTTAGGTGAGGGCAAGTGCTTGTGATGAAGGGAAGTTGGAGAGCAAAAGAAGGTACAGAGCATGAAAGAGGTAAAGCCTTTAGAATTTCCCAAGCTTGAAGAAGGATATGAAAAAGACAAATTTCTCAAACTGCTGAGTTAGGAACCAAGGGGGAAGGATTTTTTTTTTTCTCTCTGTCCCTTTGTTGCCCTCTTCCTTCCTATGATCTCTTCCTCTACGCAGTGAGTCATGATCCTGTGGCAGAGGGATGGGAAACTTTGAGCCATAGATCCTCTCTGTCACAGCCACACTCCCAACTGAAATTCCTGCTGATCTCAATCATCTCAGCTCCACACAGCACTTGCCTCAACTGCTCGCAAAGCAGGGCTAACCACCTGGCTGCCTCCTGACATGCATTTTTGGGACACCCAAACCAACAACTTACATTGTGGCAAAACCTCAGTTTCATCATGGTTCCTCTTGAGCTATAGAAATGAGGTAACAGATAGAGCCCACACTTTGATCTTTCCCAGGCTGTGGATCTTCAGTTTGTTTTAATCACCCAGGCAATCCCAGGCTTGATAAAGGCCAGACTTTGGCTATTCAGCCACCTCAGAAAACAGCAACGGGATCCTGAGGTTGCCCCCATGGTGCTGCTGCCTCTGCTTGGCTGGTGTCCCCAGTGAGGTGTGCCTGGCTCCAGGCTGCCCTTCAGGTTACTCACTAAGTTCCGCAGCAGACGAGTGCCTCACCACTCATTGCAGGCCAGTGTTGTACCAGACCCATTTTGAATACGGGGGACAAGAGCAGATACCTATCAAACAGGGCTTAAAGTCCGGTTTAAACCAAATCTTCATTTGTACTCTGAAAGGCTTCCTAGGATCCCTTGGACATCTGGACTATGTGTTAGTGACCAGTGTTTCTGCATGGCATCTTAGCTGCCATCCTCAGTCAGGATTGCAACAATTAACTAGTAGTCTGGGAAATAATTACTAGCCGCCTTGGCATCCAGAGATTGAACAAATCCAGGTCATATGTGATAGATATTGAGGCTGGAGACAAGTGTGGCATCTGGTTAAGAAGGAGTCTGTCAGTTTTGCCCTTGCACTAAGAAAATTTGCACTTTCCCTTGTACTTGTATCAACACATACAATAATGCAGATTTACAATTAATACATAAAAATACATAATGATAATACACTAAATCCTGAAATCCTTGCTTCAGGGACTTCACACTTGATAAAATAATTTCTGAAAAACTTCAGAATACTTTAATTATTTCATAAGCCATGACTAATATTAAGAATGACATTCCTTTCCCAAAACAGCATTGACTCATACCCTTTCTAAGCTGAAGAGCTAGTAACACCAGCAGGGAGTTCTGCGCTTGCCTCTCCTTGGATCTGCGGAAAGGGAGATATAAGGGGTGACGCTGTCTGTCCTAAAATCAGTGGAAAAACTTGTACTAGTTTCTGTGGTAACAAAACAGTCCAGAAGGTGCTTTTTAATGAAAGAGTAGATGGTAGACATCTTGAGAAGTTATACTTAATGTTAACTTCTGTATTGATGCTGCAAATGGAGCCATGCAGCAGTGATTGTGCATAACAGATCACATTATAAACTGTTCTTTCGAGTTTGTCTTTCATGTGACAAATCAGTACTTTCCATTGCAGCAGACTTTTTTTGCTGCTACTTTCAACAAGAGTGTTTTATAGATGTGAAAGCACTCTTGGGTGAACTGGAACATTTTGACCAAAGAACTCCTCCAGGATCCCAAACTTCCTTCTCTTTTCTGTTGAGCTAAATACTCCCTCATCATAGCCAAACTGTAGGGTGATACACAGAAAATGCATCTAATCCCAAGATTATGAATATGGCTACAGGTAACTGTCTTTTTAAAAGAAGATATAGATTTTGTAGCAAGATTGCACTTTCTTTAAGCTGTGCATTTAATATGTGAACTATATGAATCAATAATTTTGCTTATAAGTAAATATACATTTAATTGAAGTTTAGAGAGGGTTTCAAATTTGTCTATTCGTTCTCTTAGCTATGTTAGGCTTCAAAGCTTTCGTTCATTAATATATGCAAGGAAAAATGTCAAATCTGAAATAAACCAGATCGATCAAAAATGCCTTTTAAACACGTAGTCCTGTTCCTTATTAAAGACAAGCTTTGTTATATAACCAGCAGCTTGTGAAGATATAAATGCAGATCACATTAGGTCTGATTTGGGATAAGATTTACTGCAGCGTCACATCTATCCCACAGCACAGAGAATGCTCTGAAGCCTAACCCAGTCTTAGGCACTAAAAACAGTTCTTCTCTTGGCTTTTGCTCTTTGCTGAAAAAGCATCTCCCCCTCTTGCAGCTATATTTTATCCCAGGTTTTCCCTTTCCATTCTCAGGTTGTGTAATAAGTCACAGCAAGGGCATCTAATCATCTCTAGAACGTGACAACATTTGGTTCAGATTCCCTTATCAGCATCACCTTTCCTTCTGCCTCTGCCTCATCCTTAAAGAAGACCAGGCGGTAGGCTTGAGAGATCAGTCACACGTCGACTGCTTCTTCAAACACTTCACGTGGGAAACCGTTCAGAGGCATGATTGCTGAGCTGCAGACCTGGAAAATAACTGTCATCGAGACCTTTACATCTGTCAAAGGAATTTCAGCTCAGTGACACCGCTTTGCCCCTACTTTTTTTTTTAAACTTCAGCAAGCCCTTGGATTCTTTATGACTTAAAACTGCTACTGTGGGGCATTATTTTTGGGGAGCTCTACTTCAGAAAAAAGTTTTATCCAAGAATTAGTTACATGGCTTTAAAATGCAAAAGCTCTTTCTTGTGTCATGTGTTGTAATTAAGATGAAGCCGTGTGCTTTGTTTCCTTTGTTCCTGTCAGTTTATGGAAAACCCACGCTCCTGCAGCCCCGGGAATGTCGATGGCATCTGGCTCTGAGCCGATGGGGCTGCATCAGCCTTTGGGCAGCCTACCCCCTGCCTTGCTGCCCCACAGCCCTGATGGGGCTCAGCCACTCCCCGGCCTGCCAGGGCAGCTCTGCAGAGGCCACAGGCTGCCCTGTGCTCCTGATTGCCTTTGACGGTCAGCCAAAGGGGGTCTCAGCCCTTTGCTTCAGGACCAACACCAGCCATGGAGCTGGGTCAGGCAGGAAGGTGATCCTTCACACAGTGTACTGGGGAAGTCAGGGTGGCCCTGACCCTGAATGCACCACCTTAGCCTGTGCTTGACTCTAAGCAGGTGGTGAGAACCTACTGAGTTTGGTAGGACTGAAGGCGGGCTTGCATTGACGTGTTCTGATAGATAATAACACTCGGGTCCATTATTACAAATTTTGTTAACTCAGGACCTGACTGTGCTGGAATGTGGCCCTCTGCAGAAACACTAAATGTTGTTGCATATACCCACGTAAAGATATATAAAACCTGTTGCAAACCTGACCACTGTTGCATCTTGTTAAACCTTCCAAGATACCAAAGGTTTCCTACCAGAGTGTTGTTACATGCAGCGCCATTAGAATGTAGTGGCATTTAGTGTGTTACAGATCACAGTTTGGTTATTTGGAAATTTGTGTGCAAAATTTTTTAGTATTTAAACTTGCTTGTGTATGTGCATGTTTTGTGAATCCTACAAAAATCTCAGTTTAAAAGCCCCTTTGAAAGCTGTGTGTATATTCTAAAACTTTGGGGGAAAATGCGAATTATACATTTTAGATACATTTAAATGCATCAGTGTTAGCCTGGAAGGTAGAAAACATTTTGTGCTGTTACATAACTTTGCATTCAAATTCTGTTGAACCTTTTCATCAAATGATCTAATTCTTTTGCTTTGGTTGAATACAAAATCACATCCAAATATTGAAAGTGGTGAATTTTGAAAGTAAATGCTGTCTTGCCTTTTCTTCCCTTGCCAGTAACAGCAACTTTAAAAAGACATGTTAACTTCTATGTGGTGCTGTCCTTTTCTCTGTAGAATGCAAGGTAGAATGATTAGCAAGTCTAAATAAAAACGTAAAACCTAACTCAAGGTTCAGCTTTGACGTTACTATCCTTCTGGCTGTATTAACCTTTGTATACCACTTCTGAGTAACACTTTGAATGCACAGTTCCTTTTTCCTGGAGATCACACAGAACCTGAAATAATTATCCACCAGCAAGAATTGTAACTATTTAACATGTCTCTTAGCCTAACTGACATATGATTTCCCATGCACATTAAGTGTTACTGTGGTAGTTTTGCCTCCATTTAGACCAGAACAGTAACTAAAGTCAGCTGGAGAGAGTCAACTGCATCAGCCTCCCTCTGCTGTGCCCTGGCAAGAAGGGTCGGCTCTCAATGTGTTTGTGGCTCTTCAAGCAGCCAATGAACACAGGAAGGATATAAAAAAATAGAGCAATTTTTCCTTTTTTTCCTCTTTTTTTTCTCTCCTTTCTCTCTTTCTTTTCCTTTTTTCCTCTCTTCCTCTCTTCCTCTCTTTTTTTTCCTTCCTTTCTTCCTTCCTTCTTCTCAGACAAAGCATGTTCTTTCATTTCCCCTAAAAAAAGGCAGGGATGTATCATAGTTGTCACTGTAAGACATCCAACAGCATATTGTCTGGAAGATTCATATTCATATCATTCATATCTGTTTACTATGTATCCACAACTACTCACAAAGTAGTCCTTCACAGTCTGTGTTGTGCAATACAGCTTTCCTGGGTAGGTCATCCTGTGCTGATGGAGTGTAGTCAGACCATAGTAAGGAAATGCAGAGGTTTGGCTGGATGCAGAGGAAAGTCCGTGCATTCTGGATTCAGCACAGGGGAAGCGTAGCAGGAGAAGATGATCCTTGTAATGGAAGAAAAAGCCAGCCCATCAGTCACCAGCTCTGGCTACAGGGTTATCAGTCTGTATGTTTCTGATGAAGATCAGGAGATAGTAGCTTATTTCCAAGAGACCTTTAATTGCCTCTAGTCAAGTAACACGGAACACTGATAAGTTATCAACACTTTCTAATCAGACACTAGTTCAGTTCTTCAGCATCCCAGCTAGACCCATTTGGGCAGTGGTCATATGCCTGTAGGTGGAAGCAGCTGTTGGTACAGGCAGAAGTTTAGTTTAAAAATAAGTCAGTGAGCAGTTAAAAATCTGTCTCCCACCAAAAAAATTAATAAATTAATGTTTTCACATCAGAGGAAAGAAAATACATTCCCAAAGGGGACGTGCTTCGTTTGTGTACACAGCAATGCAACAGCCTTTCTAATTATCACCTAGTCAAAGAGGATGTTTTCTGTTTTGTGCATAAGGCTGCATGTTGCTCATTCCTGGCTGTGCTCTCACCCCTGTAATTTCAGCGCTCATCTGTAACACTGGAATGCATGCCCAAAGAAGAAAGCCCGTGAAAAACAGATTTGTAGGGGAAAAAAACAAAAACAAAACCAAATCTTCTCCTCCTTGAAATCTAGAGAAACATCTCCCCTCACACAAGTTACAGGACACTTCAAAAAGGCAGGTGTAGCAAAAAATTAAAAGCATGCTCTGGCTTTGTGTTTAGGAAGTGCTAGCTCAGGTGGCAGCAGGTATCTCACTTTTTCTGTTTTCAGATTCCCCACATCAGAATTTCAGTCTATTCCTAAACATGTGCCAGGAGCACGCACACCAAGCAGATACTTTTATTTCCAACACAGTTGCATCCCATCTCCTTTGTACAATACCATGACCACAGAGAGAAGGTGTCCCTTTCAGCCACCTTGTCATTAGTAATAGAGTATTCTCTTTAGTTTAATCTTTTTTTGCTCCATTTTTTTCTCTTTTAATCAAAACACTGTCAGAACAGTGAATATATTTCATCATTAGTGGAACAACATATCTGTTGGTGCAAAAATAGCTCTCTCTCACAGAAACCTGTAATATAAGTTACTAAAAACCTCACTGCTTCTTCATTTAACTGCAGACATATGAGGGGGTCTTGTCTCTTTGCAGATTTCTAAAATCAGCTTTTGCCAGGCACCTTCAGGAAAGAAAAACTGCCTTGTACACATTGTGTTTTAAAATAAAGATGTCATGTTTAAAAGCACGGAGTCATTGAAATCTGAGATCATCTATTTCTGGTTTTCATTAATATAAGCTGTGCATACTTGCTCACCATGCCACATTACAAAGTCCCAGTCTCCCTGTAACTCAGAAACGATCTCAGCCTGAAAATCAGTGGTTAAAGCTTGCTGCAGCTCCTGGCCCACACGTATACCTGATTTTCCTTAACATGGGAACTGCCATGCTCAGGGGTCAGGGGCAGGTCTCCAGGGCTAAGCAGCCCGAGTACCTACCTACTCCCTTGTGCCTGCCTGACCTGAGAAAAGGGGATGGTGCACCAGCACACATGTAGCCCCAGCATCTGAGCACCACAGTCATGCAGGGAATTTGTGTGACTTGTCTTTTCTGAGAGAGAATTTGAAGCACCTGGATTGAAGGCTCAGACTCACAAAGGGGAACTGAATTCAGAGCCACCTAAAGAGTTTCATGGATTTTTCCCAACCTCACATAAAAACCTCTTCTTCTTCAGGGAATTGGACTGAGACCTTTACTACTTTAGCTTCCAACTCATTCTCATATCAGTGTCTTGCTTTTCTTCCCATCTCTTCAGGAGATAACGTTAGAGCCACAGATCCAGCCCATCCCCAGCCAGTCTGGAGCTGCTCATTCCTGAGCATTTGCTCGTCTTTTCTCCAGGCTTGTTTGCAACGTGTCAGTGATAGTGATAAAAGTCGGCTGAATTGAAGGCAAAGTGAACAGACAAGCACTGTCTTCATGCTGTCCCTCTGAAGTGTCTCCTAGAAAGTCTGGAAAAAGGATGTGAATAGTTTGTTAAGGACAGTATATTAAGGACATAACTACCTTTTTGGTAGCCTCTCTGCAGACCAGTAAAAAGGTCATTCATTCCTTCCATGACCACAAATCATCTGAGTGTTTCTTGTCCATGAAATGGACATGGCTTAATTAAACACAAGGCCTAGCCTAGCTATCTGATGGCAAGGCATCAGCTGCGGTTTGCTGGGGCTGAGCTCTGTCCCTGCTGGAGGAAGGAGCCACTAGAAGCCCTGGAAGGCTGGGCTGCCCCTCCAGCCCCAGGATACTCAGGCTCCTATCGGATGGGCTTCTTTAAATCTGTAGACTTACTTTCAATTTATTCTTGAGAAACAGCAGGTCCTTCAGAAAAAAAAAAAAAAAAAAAGAAGAAGAAGAAAAAAGAAGAGAAAGAAAAGAAAGCTTTCAATTCAAAGTGCATAGTTGTGAAAAAGCCATGCTCTGAACCAGGGTGAGGGAGAGCAGCTCAAGGCATATATTCTACCCTGGCCTGTACTTAATTATGTATTTTGAATTGAAAACAAACATTTTTAAAATGGCTACTGAGTCGCACTTCTCGAATGAATCCAAGATGGTGGCAGATGTTACGGCTTCTGTGATAAATTATTTCAAAGGCGCCGAGGCCCGTCGCCTTTTTAAAGTGACAGCACTTGGGTCTCTACAGCCGCTTTCCAGTTCTCCGGCGGTTTCTTCGCTTGACTGTTTTTGGGACGCCTTTCCATCCCGCGTTTCACAATATTGCCACATCATTCAAGCGGGATGAAACCGAGCCATTTCTGTGACATTCGTGCAGAAGGACGGCCACTGTGATCTTAAAGAATGTGGCACCCACAAGCAGACACATGGCTTTGATATTTTTTATTTTATTCAGAGCTCTCTAATTTAGAAAGCCATGTGTCACTAGGCGAAGCCGAATGTTTGCTCGCAGTGATCGCAGCCTCCTGCCCGCTTCTCTCTCTCCTGCAGTAGTTAACGACTTAAGAAGTTGCTTGAGAAGTTGCTCAGGAAAGTTTCCCCCCTGCCATTTTGAAGAAATGTTTTTCGCTGGCTGCCAGTTAGCCAAGAGGGTAAACTGGAAGAGACAACTGCCCCACCACAAGCCTTAAGAAACACTGAGCTCTATAAAAAGCCCGGAAGCCTATAAATCATAAGCAAGAGTAAATCGTCAGCTTTGCCTCAGAATAATGGCATCACTGGTAGTGGTGCAGTGGGAAGAATCAATATGTTCAAATGCAACAAAAGAGTTTTGAAAAATAAATGTATCCTAAGCACTGACTTGAGACTGCCACATATAGTAGATGAGGAAAATTACTAATATCCCAGTGTGGGAGAGGAAGGAGAGGAAATAATTGTGGCGTAGAATATAATATACTGCACAAAAACAAAATGTCATCTAGCTCGTATTTCCTCTTAGATGGAAGACAAGTCTCCTCTCAAACAACTCTTATAATTTTATAGTAAGTCCATTCCTTTCTTTTCTGCAACTTGCCACTGCTTTTGGAGAAGGCTGTGCTTCCCGGTCTTCATAGCCCAAGAAGTCTTGCTGGCTGCAGGATGCTCTAGAAAGGTGACGTGGGTCTGAATCCTTACAGGTTTGGGAGATGACTCTGGAGAACCTTCTAACCTCTGATCTGTAAATCCTCACCAGACCCAGGTGCCTTCCTGCACCCTCACTGAGATAGTAGGTATCTCACCTGGTTACCAAAGGTGCCAGCTGACCCCCATGGGGATGAAGACATCTTCCCCTTCTCCAGTGCTCCCCAGCCTGCTCAGGCAGCACTGGCTGCTATGCCTTTTGTCTTGAGGGATATAAGTCTCCTGGGGCATCACAAGGGCAGCTGCTGGCCTCATCTCTAGAGAGTGGCTTCTCCTTTGATATCCATACAACAGTGAGTACCTCAGTCCTTATGGACCAGATCCACAAGGACTTATTATGAGAAGTTCTTAATTTCAATTTGATGGCAGAGTTAACGTCTCTTCAGAAGTTCACCTGATATTCTTACTGAGTTTTAAGCATATCCTTTTGCTTAACAGAAGCAGGCTTGCACTTTGGCTGGATGATATCAACTCTTCCTATATTTGGTGTCTATCTGATTCTCCCAGGATGCAGTACAGAGCCCCAGTGCCCAGCCTGGATACTAAGGACTCCACCACAGCACAATGCACCTACAGCAGTAAGCATTTCAATGTTGAAATCCTCCTTGTGAACCTAACCCAAATCACATTAGAGGTGGCTGTCTTCTTTCTTAGGATAACCCTTCCTAACAGTGCTCAGGTTTAATCAATAATAGGTAGTTTTCTAACATGGAGTTTCTACAGGTACTGTAGCTGTGATGAGATTAAATGTCTGATTGAGAATAGTGCACTTGGCTAAGAGAGATCCTCCAGATTACCTTTTGAAGGTGCATCTTGAGCTTCTCATCTATCAGTTCAGGAGATTGAGCCCCATCCTAATTTCTTTTCCTTTGTTCTGTTTCTGATTCTAACGTATGATCTGAAAAAAAAAAAACCAACTTCAGATAAACAGCCTACAGGATTGAGGAACACTTTTCTTAGTGTGAAAGTATGTTGTACTTCAGGACAGGAGCATCTCTCTTATGAGGAGAGGTTGAAAGACCTGGGTCTGTCCAGCGGGAGAAGACTGAGAGGGATCTTATCAATGCTTATAAATACTTAAAGGGTGGGTGTTGAGAGGATGGGGCCAGACTCTTTTCAGTGGTGCCCAGTGACAGGACATGGGGCAATGGACACAAACTGGAACACAGGAAGTTCCATCTGAAGATAAGGGAAAACTTCTTTACTTTGAGGCTGACAGAGCACTGGAACAGGCTGCCCAGAGATGTCAAGGAATCTCCTTCTCTGGAGATATTAAAAACCTGCCTAGACACGATCCTGTGCAACCTTCTCTAGATGTACCTGCTTTGGCAGAGGGGTTGGACTAGATGATCTCCAGAGGCTCCTTCCAAACCCCTACCATTCTATGTAACAAGCTGCAAAGTAAACTGGGGATTTTTTTTGTCAGAGGATGGGACTCCATTCTCACCTGTACAAAAAGATATTTCTGTAATTTGTGGTGCAGCTTATACATGCAGTCTATGTATGTGTTGTCACCTCTGCCATTGGATCACAAAGAAACTTTGCCTCTTGGAACTTATAAAGAAAACAATGAGCTGGCTGTGTCAGAAAATACTTATGCTATCCTGCAATCAATGTGATAAAAAAGTTAAATTAAATTCAAATTATATTCCATTGCTTGTCTAAAATTGTATTGTAAAGAGCAACTTTAGGAAGGCTAGAAGGAAGATAAAATTACTTATATTCAATTACGTAATAAATTATTAAACTACTAAACATGCTTTTGATGATCCTTTACACTGACAACACTTCACTTCTCTGTGGCTGGGAAGAGTCATAAAATATGCTGTATATCACCCAGTTAGTTCTGCTTGACCTCCCACTTGACTCTGTTACACCTTGCCTGTGATGGAGACCATGACCTGCTCTCAGGTTTCCACTTGTGAGTGTTGAAGTGTTAGTCTCATAATCCAGTTTGTAAGTGGACTGTAAGATGGGTGCATGAGGCACAGGCAAATTCCTGCTGCGAGAGATAAGTCTCCAGCAGTCACAGGCATGCGGATCAAATGGTGCAGGCTGGGGTCAAGGCTCCAGATAAGCAGAAGGCAAGTTCCAGGAGCATCCTGCTCTCTCCTCCTGGGGAGAGCCTTGTAGTTATTTTTTCTTGCTATTTCACCTTGTGGCAGCACAGAGATGTCTTCAAATATCAGCTCAGTCTTGGAGTTTCTCAACTCCTGTTCCTGTAACAGCAATACTATGATTCTTGTCACAAACAGGCACTTTCTGTATCAAACTCTTCATTCTTTGGATGCAGAACCTAAGAGAAATCTATGAACTAACAGTGCTTCTTAGGAAACCTAAGAGAGATTTGGCCCAGCATGGCCATCAAAACAAGATGAAACTTAACTTCTTCAGTTTTGTATGTTATTAACAATTCAGTAACATTCACTGTTACTGCCAGGAACATCCTTTTTGAGGATGAAACACAGAGCTATATACATGTAATGGCTCTTGGCTTATGCTGAGATCCTAAACAGTGTATGAGAAATTTTTTTTTTCAGTTCTTAACTAGGAAACACAATAAAATGTCACTTTTCTGCCACCAGAGTTTGCAGCATTCTGGCACCTCATGCCTTCTGCAGTGTGTGTGTCTGTGTCTGTGTGTCTATACTCTCCACATGTGCATACACATGCAGCCATGCACAGGATGGTCACTTATCTTCCAAAATATCTTGGTGTTACTACTTGATTGTGCTGTATTATCAACATACAAGTTCTGTCCTGTTGGTTTCTTGACCTGGGCTAGTTGTGGGGATGGCAGTCATAAAACAGCAATTTCATTAATATCTGTCTTGCTGCTTTCCTCCTGTGGCTTTTAGCTCCCTGAACTGTATTTAATGGTTAGTAGAGTTGTTTAGAGCTAGATCCAAGAAAAAGACACACACCTCTATAAACTGGGTGCTTGGCCCCAGAATGCAATCTGAAGGTGAAAGATATACCCCTCTACCTCTTCAACAAAGTGTGCTGAGTGCCCTGATCAGAAAGCCATCTATGGTCAGCTAATAGAAAACAAAAAGTGTAGAACTTTGCTGGAAATCTTGTCCGATTCCAACTGTCAGAGTCAGGGCTAAGGCTGAAAAGCTGTTGCCTTCCTTCAGAGAGGTAAGACAGTCTGTCCTTGTGTGGGACTTCTCTGAGCAAAATGAGATGGGCATATTGCAGCTGCTGCTGTGGCATATAATGGTCCTCTTGTTTAGATGATCCTCTGTATCTGACTGATCAGAGAACAGAAACCTGGGGATTTGAAGCTGGGCATCCCATCCTGGCAGCCTGTCGGGTGTGCCTGGGGGATATTTTGCACTGTCCTGCTGATGCTGTGCTGCTGTGCAGGGCAGCAAACTGTGCAAGGCAGGACAGAGATCAGCTTCTTGCCTTACAGAGACTGGATGAAAAAAACCCCAAACCTAAAATAATCCTGACAGCAGAGATCAGAAGCCATACCTTTTAAAGTCTAACATATTTTCAAACTGTCAGAAACAATTCACCTTTTTAAGGTAGGAACTCAGCTCTAAGTTAGGCTCAGATCCTGTGGCCAGTGCTGTGCACAAAGCCAGCAAAACCCAGATGATCCCACCAGCCTCCAAAATTTACAAAGAATTGCTTTTTTTTGTTCAACATACCTTCCCAATTTACTACTATAAATATTTTCCCTGTATTTTGATTACTGTGAAACATTGAGTCTTTTGGCCTTTTCTTCTTCCCTTGGGAGGAAACCCTGTCTGTAGCAGTTTAACTCCAGGCCGTGGCTGCAGCATGGGACAGTCTCTGCACAGGAGGACCAAGTCTGAACACCAGGCAGAGCTGCCTTCCCCCCATTCCCACTTCTGTGGCTGCCATCTGCACATACTGGCTGCGATGATGCGAAAGGAAAGCTGCTTCCGCAGATGCCAGAGTGGAAGATGATGATGCAAGAGGAAACACCAGAGACAGAGGAAATGGGAAAGGACAGTTCAACTTGCACAAGCCAGCAGATAGACAAGTACAACTGGGAAAACAAATAAGCGGTCAGGGAAAATAACAAAGGAATAGACAGAAAACACCCAGGAAATAGAGAACCTGTTCTAGGATTTGTAGGCACAGAGTTTCCCTCTGCAGTACTATTTCAAGGAAAGGTTAATCAATAATACATGGAGGACCAGAGATTTTGGGGGAAGTTGGACAAGCATATTACAGAAAAGGTACCCCATGGTCCAACATAGTCCTCATGGTGCACAAGTGTCTGACACTTCCTGCTGTAACTCTGAATGAGTTAACTTACAAACTAGTTTTTGAAAAAGTAGTTCAGATTGTAAAATACAAAGCATAATTTATATTTATCAGCCCACTGTATTTAGCATTATTTTGTCCATTCACCATCACTGGTGAGGTCACTTGAATAATTTTGTGATTGTCTTTGACTTGTAGTGCCATCAATCTGCTGCTTTTTTTCACCTGTATGAGACAATAAGACAGCAAGCAAAGACTTGTCAAGAAGCTAAGCTAGTTGGCAGTCTAGAAAAATCTCCTGGTTGGTGCTTTTATTTGAATTCTGGTATGATGTCATATTTGTCCTGAGTGAGAGAAGTGACCTTAGATTGTATCCGGTTGAATTGGTTTTGTTGTTGAACTTGCAAGCACCATGGAAAAATAAACCACAAACTGTACCTGCCAGCAGTCTGTTTAAAATAAGCTTTTAAAGATGATGACTGTTCCAAAATAATTAGGTTTCACACTGGAAACAGGGTGAGAAATGTTTTACCTGTAGGAATGCCTGTGTTACTGCTTGACAGTGCTAGACCAAGGGTGCCTGAAGGACTTCTGTCTTTGCTACAGATACAAATCAGAAGGCACTTTAAAATTCCAAATTCCATTGATTAGCCCCATTGATATCTGTGGCAATTATTCCTGAATTTTACAAGTGAAAGTTGGAATCAAGTCCTCTGAAAAGGAACATGCTTCTGTCTTACCTCTGTCCTCTCATTGAACACTAGCTTTCCAAGTCACCTTCTTTTACAGTGAGTGCAGGTTTTTTTACACTACTGCAAGAAAGACTACACTACTATTGTTTAAAGTTAGGGTTAGTTTGGTTAAGGCAAACTTGATGTAAATGACTTGGACAACAGGTGGAATTGCAAGACAGTGAGGAAATAGAAGTTTCCTTGCATGTAGAGCTGGAATCCAGTCTCCAAAGCACTTGCAGGAAAGCACAGTAACGTAATTAACTTTAATACCACCTTACTCTTGTGCAGTAGAAAAGAGAATCTGGCCATACTGACCTTTTTTTTTTTTCTCAATGTGGACAGGCACAAGCTCCTTCCTTAAAAGAAAATAATGACCCCCAAGGTCAGCTTTGTTATTTTAGGTAGAGTTCCTTCTTTCAAGCAGACTCCTGTGTAGCACGAGAACAATTTCCAGACCCTTATCAGAGCACCAGCCAAGGAGTGTCTAGCCCACTATCTGCATCTCCCGAAAGAAACAATGAGAACCCAAAGGCAGACAGTGAGGCGAGCGCCAGTGCACCCTCCCTGGAGAATGGCAACAGGGGTGGGAAGGAGGGGCAATCATCGCCCTGTTGGGAACATAATAGCCCCCGGGTAGGCCACTGCAAACAGGAAGGGTGTGGACAGGATCTGAGTGCAGCTGCTGCTCTGCTAACAGCATCTGTTCCCACCAGCTTTGATCTGGGGGCACGCGGCATTCTGCGCCATGAGATAAACGTGCTCTTGGAGTGGGGTTTGTTTGCCTTACACATATCTCCTTAATAAGCTGTGTGCCCAGGCAGCCATACACTTCACATGCAGGAGTAACAAGACCAAGCCTTTCTGGGAGGGTTGCAGCAGGTCCTTGCAACCTTTTCACAAGTCTGGGAAAGATGACATTGTGCCCAGGTTGTTCTCCAGCCCCAGATTTCTCACAGACCAGCATAATCACCCTCCTCGCTATCGCGCAAGCAAAACTGGCTGGACTCCTTCTCTCGCGCTTGCCTCTATGGCTGGATCCCTCAGAGCAGGGCACCCAATTTAACATAATTAATTCTTGTGAATAAAATTATTCTAGGTGGCTTGTTGGCATGGCTTAGGCACTTTGTTTGCCCTAGCTGGAGCCCTTAGGTTTGGAAATGAGCAGGGGATTCCAAGTTCCCAGTTAACAGAGGCCAGAAACACTGCCTCGCTGGGAAGAGATTTGGAGTTGTGCCTGCGGGCCCAATCCAACTCCCACTGAAGCCAACAGGAGACTGTTCAGAAACTTCAAGGGGTGTTTATGAGCCCCTGGCAGATAAGGAGGGAAACTGAGTAAGTGCCACAGTCTGGGCTGTTTTAGAAACCTCCAAAGTCTCTCACCTTTCCAATAGCCCAAAGACTCACACTGAGGAGGGCAGCTGAAGGTAGCAGCTTCATTCCCGTTTTCAGAGATTAAGCGTACCATTGCACAGGGGGATGATTGCATTTGCACATGATGTTTTAGAAATGTTGGAGTCCTCCTGCATGTTCTTCTTCACTGGTAGTAAACATGAGACAATGGCTAACAATCTGCAGATATTTTGGTGGAAGAAACATCAGGGAAAAAATTAAGCAGGTCAATGTTTATTGATAAATCACAGTTGGCTCAGCTGCAATGCTATCTGTAGCCAAAGGACTGTGTGTCCTGTCTCTCCTCTTTAGGAGCCTACCTCAACCCATGAACTCCCTGGAGAGTCCCTACAAAGAACAACTGGGTGCAGAAATCCATCTGGACTTGTCTTCTTCCTCCAGTCAGTGAGGTGACATACACAGCATGAAGATATTGTACATGGGCTGGAGAATAGGCAACCATCTGTGAAAGTGCTGGAAGCTGAGGGCAAACGCTGGTAGGTGGGAACCTTTATACTCCTTGTACTGATATCCAAAGCAAGCAGACCACACTATGTCATGATAGTGTCCAGTTTAGCTGCACTCTTGGGAGTAATTGCCAAACTCAGCTGTGTACAGAAGTGTTTGCTGAAAGCTTGGTTGGATGGAGAGGAAAGGCTTTTCAGAAGTGAAAAATTTGTCAGGTGGACACTGAGGGGGCCTCCACTATGTTGCCTTTTGCCAATCATTTGTATCTCTGGGATTTTTAATGATATTTTAATTAAGGAGAACAAACCAGCAAAACTCTAATTCCCAGCTGCCCAAACCCATTTGAAGAAATCTACTCAGAGAATTATGTGGTTGATGCCTGTTTGAAAGCTACAGTAGGCGAAGTCCTTCAGTTGCTACCTTTGATCAATTTCATTAAAGTTTGCCAGAGTTAAAAATTAATTAGGTCTTAGGATATGGTTCAATATAATTAACACTCTGCCATTATTTGGTGGGGTGTGGCCACTAATAACTAAATAGATCATACTCTGTCCATGTTCACAAGTTTGTGGTTCTTTCCAGTGAAAAGCTGCAGGCAAATAATTGTTTTTGTCTGCATCAAGGATTACACCTTTAGTTTTTGGACTGTGGACTTAAACTTTCCTTCAGGTCTCATTTGTTTTGTGAACAGTGATACTGCTGTGGCTTATTAGATTTTGCGTCTTCATTGACAGTCATTACGGCTCTTCCAAAATACTCTTAACACTGGGCTTTACTCATATTCATTGAAATCAAGGAAAAGACACCTTATTTTGTCCTTAAGAAAGAAATTTAACATAAAAGACACAGAATTATCAGGATCCAAATCACTGTGTTAATCAACTTCTTGCAACCACCAAGTGCAGCCACTCAGCAGTGGGCAGTTCTGGTGGCTTCTAAACCTGGGTACAGGGAGCACCCACAGGGCTCAGACAAAAGCTCCACAGCACGTTTCCCTTTGGCTTCAAAGAGGTTTGGATCCAGCCCTGCAGGCACTTATTTCAGAAATACAAGATTGTGGGAAAGGGAAGAAAAAGCACTGAAATTTTTTTTTTGTTTTGTCATTTTTTAATGTTCCTTTCATCTCTGACCAGCCTAGTGCACTTTCAAAAGACTATTCTTACAATATGTGGACTGAAGTCAATGGCAATAATTTTACAGTAGTCGTATTCCTCTGACTTACAGCCACAGTATTAAAAAAAGTATGTTAGATAAGCATTTATAAAAAATTAAGTTACATATATTATATGAAAGTTTATAGCAAAGATCTCAGCAAAAACACTGACTAAAGTAACTGCATATATGATAAAAATCTCTGGGTATTTAAAGAGCAGTCAGAGTTCATATATTATAGTCATAGCAGAAGGCTAATTTCTAAATCTCTCCAGTGGTGGAAAGTGGCTAGCTCCTCTGCACTGGTGCTTATTAGCTAAAGATACTCAGAGAGCAGTGGCTGACTCTTTCTTTCTCTTTTGCATGAACCCACACGAGCCCCTGTCCTTCAAGGCCCTCATGTTCTACCTCTGTCTTCCACCAGTACTGGGATCATCCCTTGTCTCCTATTTAGCCCTCTGACCCTTGTCATTTACCCAGGATCCAGCCAGGGGGTTGTTTATTTAGCTGTCCTGCTAAGATTGGTATGATAGCAGGGGAAGATAGGACCAAGGGATGTCCCTGAGTAATATCAGAAGTACAAGATGGTCTCTTATCAGGCACTGTATCTGGGAATGGACAGGGAACAATGTTCAGTTCCAGCTTTGAAAGTTGCAATTTTTTCAGCAACTTGGAAGATGGAAGCAATGTATTCTGGGAAGTTTTATTAAACCCAGGATGTTTTAGACTTATCAGGAATAAACATAAGCTCCCGCACACATTTAACCCAGCGCATGGAGATACTCAAGTCTCAGAAAAATATTAATTTATTTCATATTTCCAGAGGCATGCCATTTATTTGACTTCTTCTGACTTATTAAGTATTTGTGGAAACTTCATTTTATGCAGGAAATAGCTATAATCACCAGCAAATGTGACTTTAATAACTAAGATACTGGGAGCCATTTTTGATTGGCACTAAACCTCACACACAGTAAAACCTTGTGATAGAATAGTCTATTTTCTTATCTAGAGTTTAAAGTCAGGACAAATCCGACTGATTAAGAAAATCTTCAAGCAAGATAGCATATATCCTCTCTAAAATTAAACTCTGGTTGAATATTGATTTACTACTGCTAGATGCACTCAAAATGCAAATATTGACAATGCAAAAAAATGAACGCCATGGAATATTTCAGGTTTGAAAATAATACAGTCCCTATCACACCTGACATAAAAAAATATCAAGCATAGCTTGAAAAACAAATTTATGAATCTGTACAAGCATTTTATTAACATTTTATTTCCATTTTGTAACTTAAATGTCAATGGAATGTTTTTGACATTTTTGGTCTTCCAGCCTGAGGAGGGTTCATGTGAAAATAACATAAGCATGCGCAGGTTAGGGCAGCCACTGACCCTACTTCCATTGAAATAAATGGAGAGACTCCCATCATCTGGGTATTAAACTTTAAATAGGATAATGGAAATGCTATGGAAAAGACTCAAGCCCTTTGCGAATAGCAGCCTGGGTGGATTTGTTTCTCACCCATCCCCAGCGCCTGTGGGACACATGACCTCAGGCTCCTTACCCAGACAGTCAGACACACAGTAAAAAGTAACGCTGGTCCTGGGAATCGTAAGGGGGGAAAAGGACACGTCCATAAACAGGGACAAACATCTTTCCCTAAGCAAAGCTGTCAGATCCATTTAAGCAGAGACCTGCTCAATCATTTCCTCTGGGGCTACTTTTTCCTGTCTGGGAACGTCTGTGGCATTGCCTGCCTGTTCCCGAGCGACCATCACTGAGAGGTTTAGATAAGGCAAGAAATTACACTCAACAGTCTTATGATCCCAGGCTCCAAGACAAATTGGGAAGGCTGTACTTTTGCTACCAATCTTTCAGAGGCAAAAAACCACTCCAACAAAAACCAAGCACGTATCAGCTGAACAAAGGTTATATTGTCTGCTGGGAAACACCGGTCCTTAGCAATTGTCCTCATTTGTGTTTGTGTAAAACAGAAGTGCTTTTAGGTGGTCTAGCTCAACTATTAGTACGGGGGTGGCAGTTACAAGCTTTAGCTATGTAGGACTCTAGAATAAATTAGATGAGGCAAAGAAAAAAAAAATAATATCTGTGTCAACATTAAGTTGTAAATACCTCGTAACGAACCTCATGTCCTGTGTTAGAATACAGAGCAGAACACAGTGATTTTAGATAGCAAATATTATTATTAATATCTTCTGGAACTGAAAATTTAGTATTTTACTTTTAAACAAGGAAAAAAACCATTACTTCATCTATGAATAAGTACACAGTAATATTAATCAAACATGTACATATGCAATGATATTTATCATAGAAAAAATATAAATACCTCCTATACCTGAGCACCTGTTTTCTAATTTACCTCAGATGTAGGCAGGAGTTGCAGGTGCCTTTTGTATGCAGTAAAATTGTCAGAGCCTCCTGTGTAGCAAATGACTCTGCATGAGGAGCTGAAGGGAGCAGCTTGAAATCACCACATCTTTTAGAGTTTAGAAGGATGCCAGATCACTTGCTCCAAGCCACCTTTGACATGCTGAAACACTGCATGGATCAAATACAATTATTCTTTATTATTTGCACTTGGAAGAGGCCCAGGAACCTTAATCACATATGGTGTCTGTTTCTCAAAGACCCAATAAAATAGTTGTAATGAGAAAACAGCCCATACTCCACAGATCTTGAAAGACAGGACTCTGCTTTCTGTTTTTAGAATATGTAGCAGCTGTTGATAAAGGAGCACAGCATGAAGACGCTGGTGTACAGAATTATGGGCCATGCCTTTAGCTGGTATATATTGGCACAGCTCCAGGGACATCACATAATGTGCCATGCCTTCAACTGGTATATACTGGCAGAGCTCCAGTGACTTCACAGAGTGATGCTAATTTACACCAAACTTATCTGGCTTTACATCCATAATTATTGCCAGAAACAATACGCAGTTATAAAGGAGAATTATTGTTTGAAATCTTGAATGAGAGGCAGACAAGATGCTTTCTGTCTCCCAGGAGAAGATGCATGCTGGTTTTTCCTTTTTCGTCATTCAGGAAAATTGCCAAATAAGGGCTCAGGCCAGCATAGGCTGAAGTCAGTAGAAAGTTTCCTCATAATACCCTGGAATTTTTGATCTTGGATCTGACACCACTTCAGTAGTGGAATGTGTTTGACTTTGTGCGGCTTCAGATCAACACAGTACTTTTGATACATATATAATATATATGTGTATAGATATAGATATAGATATAGATATAGATATAGATATAGATATAGATATAGATATAGATATAGATATAGATATAGATATAGATATAGATATAGATATAGATATAGATATAGATATAGATATAGATATAGATGTAGATAGATATAGATAGTTATGGTGTCATCATCAGAACTTTGATTTTTTCGATCATGGGATGGTTTACTCATTGTCAGGTCTATTGACATCCAATGGGATGAACCTTTTTCAGAAGGGGAAAAGATTATTTTGCCTAAGATCTTGCAGGGCTGGTGGATAGAGATTTAAACTAAATTGGAAGGGGAAAGGGACCATAACATACTAGGCTTGCCTGGCTTTGAGGAGCTGCATGCTGGTGGGATTCCTCAGACAGCTCCACAAGGTGATATGCACCGTGAGCTGCACCTGAAGTGCTTTTACACAAACACATGCAGCATGAGAAACAAGCAAGAGGAACTAGAAGCCCTGGCCCAGTCCCAAAACTATGACATCACTGGCATAATTGAAACCTAGTGGGAAGAGTCCTGTGAAAGGTGTGCCATGATGGATGGATACAGGCTCCTCAGGAGGGATAGGTAGGCCAGGTGAAGCAGGGGGGTTGCACTGGATGTAGTGGAGAGACTAGAGTGCGTGGAGCTTCCAGTTGGTGATGGCACACTTGAGAGCCTCGGGTAAGGATAAAGGGACAGACAAATAAAGCGGATGTCATCGTGGGAGTCTACTATAGACCACCCAGACAGCATGACGACATTGATGAGCTGTTCTTTAAGGAACTAAAGGATGCTTCTAAGTCATCTGCCTTAGTCCTTCAACCTGCCAGATGCCAACTGGGAATACTACACAGCTGGTACAAACAGGTCCAGAGGATTCCTAAACCAGCTGAATGACAACTTCTTGTTTCAGGTACTAAGGGAACTGACCAGGAAAGCTGCCTTCCTCGACTTGTTGCTTGTCAACAGAGAGGGTCTTGTGGGTAAAGTGGCTATTGGTGGCTGCCTTGGCCACAGTGACCATGAAGCAGTCAAGTTCAAAATCTATGATAACAGGAGAAAAACTACCAGCAAGACCTCAACTCTGGATACAAAGAGAGTGGACTTTGGGTTGCTCAGGGAACTCCTTAGTAAGGTCCCCTAGGAAAAAGCTTTTGAAAATGCTGGAGCCCACCAGTGCTGGTCACTTTTTAAGTACCACCTCCTAAGAACACAGGAGCAGGCAATCCCAAAGTGCTGGGAGTCAAGCAGGCGAGGCAGAAGGCTGCCTTGGCTGAGAAAGGGTCTTCTTCTAGAACTAAGGAAGAAAAAGACAGTGCATGGCCAGTGGAAGCAAGGTCAGGTGTCATGGGAGGTCTACAGAGATGTCGTTCGCCACTGCAGGGAGGAAATCCTTGCAGCTAAAGCACAATTAAATCTGGCTGTTACTGTGAGAAACAATAAAAAGGGCTTTTAAAAATATGTTAACAGCAAAAGGCAGACCAGGAATAACATTGGCCCATTACTTGATGAGCACGGTCACCTCACAAACAGGGACGCAGACAAAGCAGAGATATCTAATGCCTTCTTCACCTCAGTCTTCAACACCAAGGTTGGGCTCAGGAACCCCCTGAGCCCTGGGCTAGAGAACCATGACTGTGGGAATGATAAACTCCCTGCCAGCCCCAAACGTGTGCAGGATGTGCTGCTCCAGATGTATCCCTATAAGTCTGTGGGGCTTGATGGGATCCATCCAAGGGTTCTTAAAGAGCTGTCAGATGTCACAGGGAGACCTCTCTCAATGATCTTTCAATGCTCTTGGGAATCTGGAGAGGTCCCAGCTAACTGGAAGCTGGCAAATGTCCCAGTCTTCAAGAAGGGCAACAGGGAAGACCCTGGTAACTACAGGCCTGTAAGTCTCACTTCTGTGCCTGGAAAAATTATGGAGAAGATTATTCTGGGAGTTATCGAAAAACACCTGGAAGACAGCGCAGTCATTGGTTCCAGCCAACATGGGTTCATGAGAGGAAAGTCCTGCTTGAGAAGCCTAATCTCTTTCTATTATAACATTACCCACGTAGTTGACCGAGGGAAGCCAGTTGATGTAATCTTTTTGGACTTCAGTAAAGCCTTCGATACCGTCTCTCACAGTATCCTCCTGGACAAAATGTCCAGCGTGCAGCTGAATAAACACATGCTGCTATGGGTGAGCAATTGGCTGATGGGTCGGGCTCAGTGGGTTCTGGTCAATGGGGTTACATTAGGCTGGCAACCTGTCACTAGTGGGGTCCCGCAGGGATCCATTCTGGGGCTGGTGCTCTATAATGTCTTCATCAATGACTTGGATACAGGACTTGAAGGACTGCTCACTAAGTTTGCTGATAACACCAAATTGGGAGGTCCTGTGGACACTCTTGAGAGCAGAGAGGCCCTGCAGAGAGGTCTAGATAAATTAGAGAGCTGGGCAATCACCAACTGTATGCGTTTTAACAAGGGCAAGTTCTGAATTTTGCAGCTGGGACACAGCAACCCTGGGGACACACACACAGACTGGGGAACAAGAAGCTGGAGAGCAGCCCTGCGGAGAGGGACCTGGAGGTTCTGGTTGACGGCAAGTTGAACATGAGCCAACAATGTGCCCTGGCTGCCAAGAGGGCCAACCTGTCCTGGGGTGCATCAAGCACTGACTGCACTGCGAGCCGGGCGAGGGATGTGGTTGTCCCGCTCTACTCTGCACTGGTGCAGCCTCACCTTGAGTACTGGGGGCAGTTTTGGGCACCACAGTATAAAAAGGATATAAAGCTACTGGAGAGTGTCCAGAGGAGGCCACTAAATTGGTGAAGGGCTTAGAGGGGAAACCATATGAGGAGAGGCTGAAGTCACTTGGTATGTTCAGCCTGGAGAAGAAGACACTGAGAAGAGATCTCATTGCAGCCTATAACTTCCTCACAAGGGGAAGATAAGGGGCTGGTGCTGATCTCTTCACTCTGGTGCAGTGATAGGACCAGGGGAAATGACAGGAAGATGTGCTGGGGGAGATTTAGGTTGGACATTAGGAAAAGGTTCTTCACCCAGAGGCTGGTGGAGCACTGGAATAGGCTCCCCAAGGAGGTAGTTATGGCACCAAGCCTGACAATATTCCAGAAGCATTTGGACAACATGTGCCCTCAGACACATGGTCTGAATCTTGGGATTGTCCTATGCTAGGGCAAGAGTTGGACTCGATGATCCTTGTGGTCCCTTCCAACTCATAACATCCTATGATTCTGTGATTCTATGTATCTATGATTCTATAAAATAACATTGGGAACATCTATCAGAGGCAGTTAATTTTTGCTCTTTGGGTGAGATCACACAGGACATAAAATCAAAATTGAAGCTCAAATCTGAGCCCTGCTTGTCCTCCTTAAACTGTTAAAACCCTAACTTTAACATGAGGTGCTCCTGGAGGAGGTTGTTTCACCTCCAAGATGTGGTATGAATGGAAGGAAAGCTATGGGAGGTATCAGGGGTGTTTGCAAAGCCCTGCCTCAGGCTGAGTTAGGACTTCCTTTCCTTCACATGGCTTCTTTTCAGGAACAGCAGGACAATCACGAGCACCTCAGAGGGAGGCTTTCAAGAGAGGTTTTTCAGCCTAGAGCTCTGGGTGATATGTTGTGTAGACTTGCCCATGTTGCAAGCACTGGATCTATCAGCATGAAGAAACAGTGTCATATGTAAGTAGATTTATATGTGCTCTGGTGGGAAGCTGTGACCAGCACCAGTGGACAGGTATGATGTGTTTCTGGCTATGCTTTAACAGCCAGCACTAGCTGGTGTTTCCAAAGGGCTGACTGGCTTTGTGCCCAGGTGAACTGTTGTAAGAGAGAGTTTGACAAATTTATGGAAGAGGTTGTATGACATACTGCCAAGAAGAGCACTGGGACAAACTTTACTTAGGATATCCTTTCCAGTCCTGTGTTCCTGGCGTTTACTCTGACCCTGTAACTAAGTGGCGAAGAAAGATGAGTACAGCTGCATTTATGTAATGTCCCACTAGAATGAGACAGAGTACCTTAGCTAGCTGGAGATGGCAAATAGAATCACTTGAACACATTTTTTGACTGTTTGAATGAGCTAGTTTGTAGCAGTTGGAACAGCAAGAACATTAAAGAATGACTGAAAATACTTACTATTTGGTAAAATACAAAGGATATTATTGCAGTGCTAATAAAAGCTGACTTTACACTTGTTCAGAGGAAGAAAGGGTGAAACCTAATCTTTTCATTGCATACAACTGAATCAGAAGTTAAAATTTCATCTGAATCATGAACTGTTTATTGGAGCTGAGCAATGCACAGAGCTGACCACTGCTAAATAGGCCAAATTTCCAAGTTAACTTAATCTAACATCACTGTTGTGGCTTCATGTAAATCAACAGAGGATTGTGCCTAGTTATTCTACCCTTGGCCAAAACCCAGTGCTGTTCAGCTTTCAGACTTGTCCACTGAGAGTCATCTGACATCACCATCAGTGTGGAAGTGAGCAGTGCTGTCTGATTTAAAAAAACAGTGCATTCAGGTTAACCCAAATCTTTGATGAAATATTATTTATTTTGCTAACTTGTTTCAGTATGAATCTTCTCACTCCAATTCTATAAAGTCCATCTGATTTATTCACTTAGCTCCAATCTGTATTCATGTTTCAGCCCGATTAAACTGTTTTCAAAACTTTTTAAAGGAAAGATCCCAATTTCCATTAAAAATATTATACTCAAGTCAAAACGATGCTTTCAACATGGTTGCTTGCTGGAAATTTGTTTTTAAAGTCATTTTAAGTGAATTTTTTTTCAGAATTATCTCAAAAAAGTGGAAAAAAAAAGGAAAAAGAAGATTCACAGCTCTACTCACAGTGTCTTCATTCAGCTATGAATTAAAGAAAGGAAAGATAGAAGTTGATCTGAGAAGTCTTGTTTCCTAGCATGATATGAAATCTGTCTCATTATAATTTTATGACCTAATTAGCTTCATGTGAATGTTTCTCTCTTGTAGCTATTCTGTCAGTCTCAGATTCTTTTGATAAGTTTTTTGATATGTTTTAAATTTTTGTCTTGTTCTAGGTCTACAAAATACTCATTACTATAGCTACCTTTTCTGAAGATTATACTGCTTCAATATCCCAATCTCATACTGTGCTGATCAATAAGGTGCTTTTTAAATGACAAAACTAAAGTGCAATAGTAACCTTAGTAATTTTAGTTTAATAGAAACAAGTGCAAGTTCCTACATCTGGGAAGAAATAACCAAAGAGCCCAGTACAGGCTAGGTTCTGTGTAGGTGAGAAGCAGCCTCGCTGAAAGGGACCTGGTGGACAAGCTGGACACGAGTCAGCAGTGCATTGCTGCAAAAAAGGCAAATCAGATCCTGGGCTGCATCTGCAAGGGCATCACCAGTACAGATAGAGACACGGTCATCCCATTCTACTCAGCACTTGTCAGGCCATACCTGGTGTGCTCTGCTCAGTTCTGGTCCCCACAATTCAAGAAGGGTGCAGATAGTCTGGGGAGAGCCCAAAGGAGGGCCACAAAGAGGATCAGAGGGCTGGAAAACCTGCTTTATGAGGAAAACAGTTCTCCAGTTCTTTCTGGAGAACAGAAGGCTCAGGGGGAACATCATCACAGTATTCCAGCACTTAAAGGGAGGCTAGAAATAAAATGGAGGCTCTCTCTTCACAAGGGGCCACATGGAAAAGAGAAGGGGCAATGGGTACAAGTTAGAGCAGCAGAGGTTTCATCTCAGTATAACAAAGAATTTTTTACTCTGAGAACAATCAATCACTGGAACAACCTGCCCAGGGATGTGGTAGAGTCCTCATCACTGGAGGTTTTCAAGATGTGACTGGACTGCTAGATAATCTTGTTTAGGCTCTCTTGGAACAGGTGATCCTTTGAGGACCATTCCAACCTGTGCTGTTCTATGAGTCTATGATTTTGCCATGGATTCAACTATGTGTAGGTGAATAGGGACAAATAGTCATTGGAACATCTTCTAGTTTCTAAATACCCCTTTATGTATAAAAATTCTCTGAAATATACATTAACTGTATTTGCTTAAACTTACTTTTTGTATACAATGAATTTATAAGGTTTCATAAGTAGATAGAAATAAAAGACTACATATATAGCTATATATGTGGCCACTGATGCTTTGTAGGCTTTCTAGCAATATACCTTACTGAGTAACAAGAGATTCTGACATCACTTGTGTGAAGCAATTGGAGAATATTCCTCTTTTCCTTTTGACTTTGGCTCTGACAGCACAATATTATTCTCAATGAGTGCTAATTAAAGAAAACTAACTTGTGTGAAGATTGTCTTTGATCCATGCTACTGAAAGTCTAGAGTAAAGAGAGGGCTTCAGAGCCACAGCACAAGTCTGTCGTCTAGAGTGAGCTCATACGATTTAGAAACTAGGGTCTTAAACTAAATATTATGTCAAGAGGATGTCAAGGGCAGGTGTCGAGAGGATGGTGCCAGACTGTTTTCAGTGGTGCTCAGTGACCAAACAAGGGGCAAGGGGCAGAAACTAGAACACAAGAAGTTCCATCTGAAGGTGAGGGAAAACTTCTTTACTTTGAGGCTGACAGAGCACTGGAACAGGCTGCCCAGAAAGGTTGTGGAGTCTCCTTCTCTGGAGATATTCAAAACCCACCTGCATGCCATTCTGTGCAACCTGCTCCAGATGTACCTGCTTTGGCAGGGGTGTTGGACTAGATGATCTCCAGAGGTCCCTTCCAACCCCTACCATTCTGTGATTCTGTGATTCTGTGATTCTGTGATTCTGTGATTCTGTGATTCTGTGATTCTGTAGCTGTGCTGATTTGGGAGTTTTTCAACTGACTGGCTTCTGTCTAAGATTTCACCCAGGACTGTGATGTTCTGCCTAAATTGGCTCTGAAACAGATCAATTATTCACAGGAATTTCTTAATTCAAGATGCAGAAATAAAAATGAAGGAAAGCATCACAAAGTTACAATGATAATATTTGCAGATGAATACCCCTACTATTTTAATACTAGTTACTCTTGCATTAAAAGTAAGAGTTGTATATTCTTCTTTTTATGTATGACACATCAATGTCAGTCTTTGGAAACCTGGATGTGTTGTGCCTATTGCTGGGGCCATGAAGTTTTAGAAATTCCAGAAAAATCACTCGCAGTTTTCATGTTTAAAAAACATTAATAGAGGAGATTATTCTCAGTTTCTTCAGAAAAGAGAAACTGTGGTTCCTTGCCATGCTCTAGGGCAAAACAGATGCAATCAGTGGGTTTGGGTTACTCGTGGTGAGGGAGCTGTTCATAGGCTGCAACTTTTGACTCCTGTAGTCCAACATGAATAATCTTGAAGTGCAGAAGACTTTGGTTTCCATGGCTTTAAGTCAACTTTTTCAGAGTCCTTTGCTTAATAGGAGTCTTTCAAATGAAGGCTGCTACATTACATGCTGTACTAAATGATCGTCTGTCCACCTTGGGAGTTTTTCTGACCCTGGCAACTAAGCAGGCAGGGTCTGGTGCTCCTGGCATTTCTGAATATGTTCTCCATTTCTGGAGTTTCCTAGTCCTGAGGTATAATGGGAAAAGCCAGAATATGTTCATTTTAAATCAGGACCACTGACCTGAATGGAATGGCATGAACATCTGAGAGCAAACTGGGTCCACTATGTCTGGAGAAGTTGTTACATTTCTAGTAGATATTTCGGAGCATTATTGCAGAGAAAAATATTGTATAGAATGCTTATAATGAGCACTAATTTCTTTCCTGCTGTCAAGGTGGTTATTCATTAAATGATCCTCCTCTTTCTAATTGATGTTTTGACAGCATACCATGCAAAACAATGAAGATTTTTCTGCTTGTTGGTTTTTTATTATCTGGGAAACGTATGCCAAAGGGATTTTTAAGTTAATTAAGGATTCAGTTAGACTAAAAAAAAAAATTCCAAGTCATAAGGTGAGGCAAATTATGTTAATGGTAGGAGTAGTTCCTAGTGTTTCCCTCTGTGATGATTCTCAGGCAGATCTATGAGATCCTTGTCCTAACAGGGCTGATGCTAATTACAGTCTTACTGAAGAAGATGGTAAGCTCTAATACCAGTATATTTACTTTGGTAGGTGAATGTAGTGGATGCTTTCCCTTAAAGTATATGAGTTGGAGCTTCCAAAAATACCTAAAATAAGAGAATTGTTTTGCCAGTTACATAGCTACTTTACTAACAGAAAAGATGTATTATATACTGGGTCTGGTTATTTCTAGGGAAAGGGTGCATGAGCTTAGGAGAAGAACCCTAAGGACAGCTCTGGAGCTGAATGACAAAAGTGAACAAGGGCTGCCTGCTGCCTCCATAGGGTTGGTGTCTCCTGCGAGTCAGTGTACAATAGCAGCCCTGTGCCAAGCTTCACAGGAAGCTGAAGAGTGAGCTGCATCCATAGATGTCACAGGATCAGGTTCCCTGCCTTCATAAAAGTAAGCGTGGGTACAATTAACTTCTCAGCTATCCTTCATTAAAAACCAAACAATCCCACATTGCAGGTCGCTTTCCCTCCTTCCCACACTGGCTTTGTGTCATCTGAGCTTTCAGGAACTACACATTACTAGCATTACAGACACCGAGATCAGCATCTTAAATTACAAAGCAGCTCACTGGATTTGGGCTTTCCTGTTCTACCCAGCCATGTTACTAGGTTCCTGCTGGCCCCCTATCCCAAATTGCAATGCACAGTGCCTCTCATTTTACAAACTTCTCGTTATTTAGAGATTTTTGTTTTCTTTTCTATTCTTTAATTCCATGTCCAGAACGGTGGTTATATACTTTTTTCTTTTTTATTTCACCAAAACATAAAGAGTTAACACTCTGAGAGATAAAGTGATTATTTAATTATAGAGAATTTTTGTGGGATTCATCCAGAGTTAATTAAGTTTCCAAGGAAAAGATCTCTCTCCTCCCTACCCACCCATTTTAATCATCACACTCCTGTATACCACTCTTTTTTTTTCATATACTATTTTTCTTCTTCTATAAGGTACAAGAGCAGGCTCGTAAGCCTGATTAACTTTAAGTATGTTCTTTGCATGCAACTTATGTCAGTAAAATTAAACATTTGCTCTTATATTACAGGGAGAAAGATATAAATTATAGCTTACTGAAGTGATTCATGTAGAAATAGAAATGCAAGGGGATAAGTGAATGATAAAAAGCTGACCTTCTTTTTAGCAGCATGTAAGAGAACACACATATATCCTGACTTTAGTCAGGAGCGTGTAATATAACTGGGGGCCTTAAAAAAGCAGGAAGATTTGAAGGAAAAATAAATAATTAAATAAAGAAAGAATGCAAACAAAGGGGAGTCAATCCCAAAACCTAAAACCAGACCAGTACTAGGCCACTGTCCAAAATGTCCTAAACTCTGAAAAGTCAAGATCTGTGTTGTAGAACATATTTTTAAGTCTCACACGATGACAGTTTCCAGATCCCTGGCATGTTCCTTAATAAAAATGAGTTCCTTTCAGACTCGAAAGCATATCACGAAACTGCAAAGATCTTTTGCGTTTCATATTGCATTAGCAGGGACAAGGATATTTGTACCAGCGACTCTGTAACAGAGTGTTCCCGGCTTGCTGGAAGTGTTTGACTGACCAATAGTGACAAGTGGTCTGAAAAGAGAAAATATCCAAAACAAGAAACACTTGCTAAACAATTCATTAAAGCCAGATTTTCATTGACTTGAGAGGAACGGCACCAATTTGCCCACAGCAAGAAGCTTGCTAGCTTTCATCAGAAAGCTGTGGAAACTCTCACCCTGAGAAAAGTTACTTCTTCTTCTCAGACTACAGAAGATACTGACTCACACCTTGCATACTATTTTAGCATTAAGCAACAGGAAACACAACCAAGAATTTTGAGAATACACAGACACCCCACACATACTCATCAAGTAATATATTCCCAGCCTGGATAACTTACAATTACAGGCAAAAGAAGCTACTGTAAGCCTTAAATATTAACTATAATGATTGAAATGTAATTAAAAAAAACCCCCAACCCAATCCTTGGAGTGTTAACATTTTCTGAGTTTGGTGGTGATGTGCACAGCATTCAAGACACTTGCAGACCTCCGGCCACCCTTCTGTCTGAGAGCCAGCCCAGGTAGGAATGTGACAGCCTGACAGTCCCGGCACTTGGGCAATGTTTCTTGCTCTCCAGATTACTCCTGCTACAACACTTGAACTCTTTAGTCTCTTAGATTATTCAAACTCCCAGAGCACAAAGTAAGAGATAATAAGCCTCACTTTATCTGTTCAGTATTTGTAGCTCTTTCATGCATCAAACACAGTCCTGTGCTACTTGTTGTTCATATTTTTTCATGTAGGAATGTCTTGTTCTTCTTCTTAGCAGCTTACTGTATCAACCCCTGCAGTCTAGATATAGGAAAAAATGTGAAAGATTTAGAAAATTCACCTTAATATAACACTCAAAGAACAATTCAGCATCTTGCATTACATGATCAAACTATGCTAACTAGCTCTACAGCTAAAATGTAACAAAATAGTTACATAAATTGAAACACCACTGCTAATACATTATTATTAGATTTTAGCTGTAGAGTTAATTAATATGGTTTTATCAGATGGTTAGACAACTATTTTTCTGAGTCTTTTGATAACCAATTAAGTAGTCATTAATCAAGGGCTGCCACAGATAGTCAAAATGCTTACAGAGCTGCAGTTTTAAGAGAGATGGTCGCGCACACAGATCCTTTATTATATCTCTGCAAAAATACTGAAAACTGCTTTAAGGAAGCTTTTGGTCCAGGACAACCATGTGGACATATAAGGCAAAAAGTAACAGCTCCCATAACTGCTACATATTAAATCAGTTCACTTTCTGCTGGAGGTTCATTTGCTTCATTCAATGGCCTACTGGTTTCCTTAATTCAGCCCCAGATTTCATATCAGTAATAGTCTAGGAAAAGACATATTCATTTAGTATCTCTGTATCAGGTTCCTCTTTTGGTGCAGCTTAATTAGATCTGTCCTGCTGTTTTCTTCTAAAAATTGAGCAGTTTCCAAGCTAAAAATTGTCATTCTCTGGTATTATTATTACCTCATATATAAACTGCTGGCAATGGCTTATGTATTACGAGTGATTTTGAACTCCAGAGAAAAACAAGTGGTGCCAAGATGAAAAAATGAAACAGGAAACAACACAAATAGCTCAGTGATCTAGACAGTCAATTCTATCTTGTTAACACACAAAGTAAGTGACTAAAGGTTTATTAGCTAAACTTCCGAGTAATTCTTTTAGTCATAAATTGCAGTAGTAGAATGATTACTATGAGCAGTATTATATCATAAAACTACAATGTATCTCTGGACCGCTGGCAGCTTTTTGGTAAGAAAAGGCATCAGTAGAGGATTATCACACCTAAATCCAGTTTAAAACCTCAGATGATGCAATGTTTTTGCAGATATATTAAAAGTTCACGTATTTTCTTCCTGTATACTTTCTCCAGGCTGTCATGACGTGAAGAAATTTAACTGTATAAAGCGAATCAGACAACAGGGGTAAAGCAACTTAGAAAAAGGAAAAATATTTTACAGATCAAAAGAAAAAGTATGCCTAAAAATCTGTATGGGAGAACCAGGAACTGGACCTCACGGGGAATGAAGGGGAAAACAGAATCACAGAATCGCAGTGACTGGAAAAGATCTTTAAGAGCAAGTCTAACCATAAACCTAATACTACTAATTCCACCTCTAAACCATGTCCCTAAGCACCTCATCTACCCATCTTTTAAATACCACCAGGGAAGCTGACTCCACCACTTCCCTGGGCAGCCTGTTCCAATGTTTGTGAAGAAGTTTCTCCTACTATCCAATCTAAAACTCCTCTGGTGCAACTTGAGGTTATTTCTTCTTGTCTTATCACTTTTTACCTAGGAGAAGAGACTGACACCCACCTCACTACAACCTCCTTTCAGGTAGTTGTAGAGAGCAATAAGGTCTCCCTCCAGCATTCTTTTTCTCCAGGCTAAACAATCCCAGTTGACTCAGCTGCTCCTCATAGGACTTGTGCTCCAGACCCTTCACCAGCTTTGTTGCCCTTCTTTGCACATGCTCTAGCACCTCAACGTCTTTCCTGTCGTGAGGGGCCCAAAACTGAACACAGTACTCAAGGTGTGGCCTCACCAGTGCTAAGTACAGGAGGGGGATCACTTCCCTACTCTTGCTGGCCACGCTATTTCTGATACAAACCAGGGTGCTGTTGGCCTTCTTGGCCACCTTAGCACACTGCTGGCTCATGTTCAGCTGGCTGTTGACCAATATGCCCAGGTCCTTTTCTGCCAGGCAGCTTTCCAGCCACTCCTCCTCATGCCTGTAACATAGCATGGAGTTGTTGTGACCCAGGTGCAGGAACTGGCACTTTGTCTTATTGAACTTCATGCCATTGGCCTTCATGCCATCAGCCCACCGAGCCAGCCTGTCAAGATCCCTTTGCAGAGCTTTCTTACCCTCAAGCAGATCAACACTCTTGCCCAACTTGGTGTCAACTGCAAACTTACTGGGGGCACACTCAATCCCCCCATCCAGAACACTGATAAAGATATTAAACACAACTGGCACCAATACTGATCCTTGGGGAACCCTTCTAGTGACTGGCCACCAACTGGATTTAACTCCATTCACCACAACATCCAGTGAAGAGTACATCCATCCAAGCCATGAGTGGCCAGTTTCTCCAGGAGAATACTGTGAGGGGGTAGGAGGCAAGATAGGAAGGGCTACAGGATGAGCTTGGTCAGAGATGCTGTTAGAAATCAGGGGCGGCTTTGCTTCTGTGGTGTCTTTACAGCAATTATTGGCCTGTGTGCTAAATCTGACAGCCTGTGTCATAATGTCATACAAAGGTCAAGAAAAATGAAAAGACTTTTCGACAATCTTAACATTTCCATAATGCTCTTTTTGAATGGTGACCTCAACTCACACTTGTGCTCTGTAAACATCCTATGGGCATAAAATTATTCAGAATATTCACTGGGCATTTGCAGCATACATCCTAAAGTATGCATTGCAGATCTCAGAGCAAATCTAATATCTCATTGCATGCAAACTTAATCAACAGAATTTACAATTGCTCTTGTGTTAGCAGAATGAAGGACTGATTTTCTGTGAGTTGGAAGATAGCTTCTCTAATCCTTATTGCCTTGAAAGGCTGTATTGTTGTTTTCATCACTTGACCCATTACTCTTTTCATCATTTAATTCAATTATAAACTCTCTTGCTGATGCCGCTTGTTTGGATATTTTCCCATCCTTTTTTGTATGAACTCCTGTTCACTTACTGCTTTTTCTAATCTGCCTTGCCTTTAGCATCAATGCTGGAAGTTAGAAGCTGACACACAAATCCATTTAAAGTAAGGTCTGAGTCTATTTTTTGATCTGTGATACACATTTAACCAAAAAAAGCTTGAAAAAATTGTACCATTTCCTCTCCTTTAAGCAAGTGCAAGAAGAATGAATACTTGTCTGTTCTCCCATCAAGTGTAGGAGGTGACCTGGGCTGCACTTATGTAGAGTAGATGGGCTTTTGGAGGTATGCTGTAAAAAGTCACAGCTCTCCATAACAGGAGAGCAATTTTCTCCTTCTTTCAGGAAAATCAGAATAATTTTTGTAGAGTAAAACCAGCTCAGCAACTTTCCACTAACCTGTCACAAAGAATGTTTGCAACATTTTATTTTAAGCCTGTTCAATTCATTATGTCCCCAGAATCCCCCAAAAAGAAGAGAAAAATCTACCCCCAAAACTTTAGCTGGTACTCTTCCCACACCATGAGAACTTTACTAAACCTGGTATTTGTCAATGCAGCAGGAAGCCTTGCTTCTTGGGAAGCTCTGTGTGCCCACACTGGCAGAACCAGGGAAAATGAGGGAGTATATTCAGATTTTTTCAGATGTTTGTCTGTTGTAGTGCTACCATGCTGACAACATGCATACTCTGTGTGCTCTGCGGTGCTCACTACTACATTTTCAGGAAGGGAAAAAGATTGTAAATGAAAGTGCTTTGACCATCACAGAATCAGCTTCCTAACTTCCAAACTAAGCAGGTCTAAAGTCTGATCTGTATTTATTTCACTGTGTTGCTGGAGGGGAACTGCATGCTGCGTTTCTGATATGTATAAGAACTTTCCATTGCAGAGCTGGCAGGCATTCATGGATGCATGAAAATAATTTTCTTTAGTTAGAAGTGTTAGATATGGTCCATCTGCATCATTGCTATTTGTACTGGTAGAAAGTTTCTTCCTTTAAAATTTTGTTTGAGGTCAAATATTTTCATTATTAGCTATGATCACCTGGGCTGTACTTCTCTATCATTCCACTTTCAGGCTCTGGTTTTATGTTTACCTGCTGAGAACAGCAGCTTCTACACCATTAGGGTTATATATAGCAGAAACCTTTCGCAGCTGAGCTGATTACTGTGACCAAGGCCAATCTGTTAATACTGGGTGTCAGAGATTATGAAATGATGGTGTTTGCATATCAAATAAGTGAATACCACTTCTCTTATAGATACTCCACTTCCACTGAAATATCTTAATTGGCTGCATATCCCCTTTATGTATTCTTAGAATGAAAATGTAACAGGTATTTTCCTTTTAATATACAATTACATTTCAGCTCCAAGTGTAGCATCAGACCCTAAAAGTGTTCAGTCGCTTTCCAGCACAGTCCCCCTACTATCGGTACCTCATTTAATACACAGTACTGCATTGCCAAGACGGTATTTTCCCATAAAATCACATTCACGACTACAGAATGCATTGAGATAATTATTTAATTAACAAACTAGTTAATAATTAACTTTTCTACCTATATTTCTATTATTATTTATACTGCTGTTCCTGCATGCACAGGCCTCATAATATTGGAAGCTGTATAGCCATGTAACAAAAAATCACCATCAGTCTGGTGAAAGGACATTAGTCTTGATTAATGGGAAGATAAAATAAATGAAAGGTATGGGTTGTAGAAGGAATAAAAGGAAAGCCAGCAAATTTCACACCATAATCCACAACCTCAGCCTATCACAGACTCTGCAGAGTGCTAATGCATAAAGCACAGAAGAGAAACACCACAGATACTTTTTTTCTCTGCTCTGTTGTGGTGGACAGTTAGTTTGTTGGTTATGTGGCCTGGCTGGCTCTGATGACACCACACATCTACATTCAGTATTTCTTAATAGCCAAGTGACTGCTAGTAAAGACATCAGTCATGAGAGGTTTTCCAGCAGTGGGTTTCCATCCATCCTCCTTTCCATGTATGCACCAGTTCAGCCAGATTTGCAGAGGTCCTCACCTCCAGCAGATCTCTTTTACATATGTAAGTGAAAATCCCAGCTTTGTGAGAAAATAAACATAAATAAAAAAATTCTTAATTCCTTTGGATTAGAAAGGAAATATAAACTTTCATCTGGTCACCATCCCTTATCTATGTTTTGCCTCTCTGAGCATATGGATTGCATAGCTCGTACCTACCACTTCCCTCCCACACACTTTCCCTGGCCTAGGGAGAAGGTTCTGGCAAAGGGGAGCGTGTCTGATGCCCAGGTCAGGAGCTGACCTCTTTCCAAACACAAGAGCAAGGAGTGCTGTTTGTGCACAGACTCTGCTCTCCACCTCCTGATTCCTAAGACTTGCAAGCAGACTCCTAATGCTTCCAACATTTGGTGCAGGTATTTTAAGATGGGTCTGATATTTTGGCTTAATGTAACAGCCAGCCTTCCAGTTTGGTATGACTGACTGAAAAGCTGACAGGCTGAGTAACTGATCACAGCCAGCCTCCCTCTTTCTCATCTGAGTGAAAAGAAGCATGTTTAGAAAATTCCAGTTGCAGTCTTCTGTATAAGTTCAGATGTCATAACAGGCTAAAAAAAAGCACATGTACTCTGTTTCACAGGGCTCCCTAAGGAGCTTTTTACACATAAAAAATGAATTAATGAAAAGCTAACTGGTTTTAGTCATAAAAACCTAGTTCTGTAAAATACTACTCACACTGTAGAGATTACTACATCAACATTATACCACCATCTCTATAAGCCTCCTATGTCCCCAGAGTAACATTTGCCTCCAGTTCCATTCATCCTGGTCTTTCTCTATATTAAGCTACTGAAAAATGGATCCTCCCCACCCCATGCTATTTGTCTTCTGAATCTTCTCCACTGCCACAGGTGTGCTATGTCAAATAAAGAGCAGGGCAGAGGGGAGAAGAAGGGGGAGAGTATGCTCCTCAGCTGTGTTTAGCCTCCAGCCTGTTGTTAACCTTATGAAAGGAAATTCTTCAGTTTGAGCACTGCCTTGAAAACTAATTACTTAATCTAAATTGCAGAACAAGAGCTGGCCCAGCAGTGGCTTGTCATAGTGCAGGGGAAAGAAGAGGATCTCCTTTTTTCACAGGTTATCTCAAAAGGTGACAAGAGAGTAAGGCTTACTGGGTTAGACTGTAGGTCTGCCTTGCCCAGGATCTTGCCTGTGGCAGGGATCAGTAGAAGGTGTGTAAGAGCAAAATGAGTATGCAGTGGTACATCCCCTCAATGTTCTCCTAGCTTCCAGTGATTTGTTGCTCTCAAAGCAGAAGTGGCATTTTTCGCACTTACCAATCCTTGATAGAATTTTCTTCAGTAACTTTGTCCACTCTTTTTTGAACCTATATAAACGCCAATCACCCACAACATGCTGTGGCAAGAAAATCCATGGCTCAGCTATGTGTAATGTGAAACAATATTTCATTTTGCTTGTTGTGCAAGCTCTGTCTTTGTTTGATACCTTCTAGTTCCTGCACTGGAAGAGCCTCCCAACAGTCATCCCCAGCTCCATGTCCTTCATGACCTCTGTTGCAAGGCCACCATTCACCCCTTCTCCAGGTATAAGAGTGCTCCTAGCCTATTTGGGTCAGCTGTTGAAGCCACTCTGTACCACTGGTCATCTATATACCTCCCCAATGTGTCTGTTGTTGTCTTGCTCTATCTTTTCTCAGACAAAAAGGTTAGAACATGGAAAAAGGCCTCAGTAGAACAGTACTGAGCACTGAGACAATGATTTCTTATATCTCTTTACTACAACACAAAGATTTGATTGCTGTAACTGTAACTCAGAGCCTAACCTAGTAGTTGTAGGGGTCAGGAGGGGTGAGGGATGTGGAGTTTGCATTTATCTGTGTTGAATTCCACCTGCCATTTACTGTCACAAGGTATTTCTGCAGTTTCAAATTCTTTTTAGCACCAATTTGAAGCAAATCTTCTGCTGCATCCTGTGCAAAGAAGGATCCTAGTGTAGAAATATTCCCAAGCTGCTGTAGTGGAAACATAATTTTGCACATGTCTTCTTAAAGAGAACATAATATCGTTCTTTATGACTAAATCATCTCTTGTCTTACAGATTCTCTGGTAAGCTGCCTTTTCCTAACATGTTTGAAAAAGGATTTATTATGCACGTTCATGTCTTTTGCAAGTAGTTTATCAAATTTCTCCTTTTTGGGGGTAGAGGAAGGTATTCTTCTTTTTAACCTTCCAGAGCTTATGATCTTTGCTCTTTTCCTGAATTGAACACAACCTTAACACACTGGTAGATGCCTTCTTCAATCTATTGCCCTCCTACCAGCTTTCTTCTGGTCTTTTCATGGTCTATAAGATGTGGTATGTATTTGCTCTATACCTCTGATATAGTACCTTTAAATTATCTGCATGCCATCTGTAAATACTTTGTTTGCTCTTTACTCTTTAAAGTTTTAGAATTTCATTTTTTATGTGACCTTACACATTTTTAAACACATTTTTACACAATTTCCCTTTTTGAAATTAGACACAATAGCATAAGTATTAAGTGGTTTTATTGGTCCTACAAGGATGTTGGATCTGAGCTTATTTTGGTCCCTGTTATAGAGTGCCTGCTCTGCAGCAGCATTTAGGAATCAAGTCCAGCATTGCTCAGGGCAAAGTAAAGAGCTGATTGTTCCATCTTAGGTTCCCTGAGTACTTGGTCCAGAAGGAAGTCATTAAGAATGACTAAACGCTTAGCTTTGACATCACATCCCAGCACAGCATTAGCCAATACACCCAGCAGTGTCTGCAGTCTCCTGCTACAGCCGTGTTTCCTGTTCTCGTGTTCTCATCTCCGCCAGCTCATCACAGGCGCTGTGCATTCCAGTGAATCACTGGGTCGTATAGGTGTCGTATAGGTGACAGAGGAAGGATAGGCCCATTAAGCATTGCCAAAAATAATGCAAATAGCAAGAGGACAGAAATATTTCTAACCTGCTTAGAAAAGTCAGTGAAATTTCAAGGCTTGAAACAAACCAACTTTGATGAATTTGGAAATATAGAGCTAGTATTGGAACTAACACTAAAGAAGTTCAAATACCTGTAAGGGTCTTACCTGCTGTAAGTACCTAATCTGTAGGCAGCTTTGAATATATCACCCATCATGGTCTGTTTACATGTCTTTGTACTGTATTATGCTGCAAAGAGATGCAAGCAGAAAACTGTTTATTAGGGCTGGTTTATTACTGTAGTGGGTCCCACAGGGCCTGATATTCTGTAATAAAACTGTAATAATTCATACAGAAGCCTGGCTGGCTACAACACCTAGTGAAAGTAAGGATGGTGGAATGGAATGAAAGAGCATTTAAAGAAATAGTACAACAAAAAGAGGGATAAACATAAATAAGTCTCTTGTCTCTCCAATCTTGAAACATTCGTGCCCTTGTTCAGAATGAAAAAGATGCCCAAGACAAGTAGAGTATTGTACTGAAAACTATTGGCTGCCTGATGGCTTTGGAAAAAAAAATGCCATGTTCACAAATACCTCCCCTGACCTGTTTATTAAGAAGGACAATAAAGGACTGAGCAGTGAATATTCAGGGCCTGGGAGATTTTATCAGGCATAATGTCTGTGAAAAAAATTGTATGATACAGTCAGCTGTGGGAAGAACTACGAGTTCAGATCTTTCTTAGGTCAGCTGATTCTGTTCCCTTTCTAATTCCTTGTACAGTTGCTATTTAACATTTTGCCAATCTTCTGGGAAAGTCTGTCAAACAAAGGTTTTGAACGTGACTTGCACAGATTGCTGACTGCCTTTCACAGCCTGGACATTTTATGAAGTCCTCCACAGCTGACCGTGTTTTGTTTTATTTTTTAATGTATTCCATAAAGGAAGAATTCTGAACTAAGCCACTGTGATTGCACTTAATCAACTTGCAAACAACAGGCAGAAAAGAATTCATTATATTACTATAGTGAATTCCTGCTATTTAAGGATAGCTTCATTATGAATAGAGCTTACTGAATCCAAAATGCCTGGATTTATTTATAGATCTTATGGAAAAATGAAAGGAGCAAAGGATTTTGGAAGCAGCCAATATGCTTGCTATGATGTTGGGTTTCCTGGAAGTTAGCTGCAGCAGGGACAAGTCACTAAGGGTCAGACTTAGTGCTCAGCCTTTACCTGTATCTGCTGCAGTTGAAGTGTGCAGGAAATCCCTCGTTTACCTCACAGGAAACAGAATTATGCCGATGCTAAGGTCTTCTGAAAATGTACACTTCTGAAAAATGCAGAAGTCTTCAGCTAATGAGATTCTAATGTTTCAGCAGCATTTAAAAATGCTAAACATTTTGCCCTTAGAACTATAAAAATGTTTTAAAAACCATTATCAGGAGTTCAGGGAGGTTGATTTTGTACTCAGAAGAAGTACAAATAAATAACCCCTCAGTAACATGTGTTCCCTGTGCTGAGATGCTTAAAGGTACTTCTCTAAAAAACCCAATAGATTAACAAAATATGTTATTAAGCTAAGTTTCTTTTTAACTGCCTGGGAAGAGTAGTAGCTTAAATAAGTTCCAAAGAGAGCTTTTTTAGACCATATTTAATCACATGGAGGAAAGACGATCCAGTTAGTGGTTTCAAATATTGTATACCACTGTGGTAATTCCTGGTGCCAGAGTACCACTAACATCTGTGCTACTTCGCCGGAAGGAATGCTACAGACACTGTTTATGGTACCAAAGATGCAAGGCTTACACATCAAGGTACTATTCTAGCAGAGAAGAAGACTTAGATCAGAATTAAGCCTTGTATCACCATGAATGAAGTATTGCTTTTCTCCTAAATGTGTAATTCATTAATCCCTTGAAAACAACTAATACCCTACTAATTCCATCTCTTTCATAATCAGGGAGTTAGGCATTTCCTGGCCCTGGCCTAAGTCATATATCATGTTAATTTATTGAAAGAACTGCACAGATTGACTTTTGACAACTTTTACTGTTATTGTTGCAATTATTTACTTATGATAATCAGTGCACGCAGTCTGCTAGTCACTGTCCCAGGGAGCTAACTTGAAAGGCTTTCTCCCTTGTCCACTGATTTCCAAGGGACATGGACTGGAGCCAAGCACAGTTGCAAGACGTTTTCACTTGAGGGTCATATCCTAGCATGGAATCTATTACAAGCTGAGCTGACAAGGAGTTTGGCTCACTTGTACTTTGGCTCATGGTGGTGTTGCCCATCAGGTTCATGATGACAAGTGAACAGGAAATTTCACCGCTGCGTCATCAGAATGTTTCAGATTGCTCCAGGTGCAGCATGGAGCCAACCTTTCTGTAGAAACCCTGAGATGTGGTACACAATGAAATCACTGTCTCTTGCTCTCCTAACAGCACGCTTGAATAGACTGTGGTGAAACCTCCCCAGGGAGACAACGGAAGCCTTATCACTTCAGTCATTTAGAGCTGGATAGTAGGAAACACTTATGAATGTACTGCAGGGAGCAATTCTTTTTGGCAGAAGCTTTGTTAAGTGATGTAAGAGAGGGCTTTTCAGCTCTTATTTCTGTGCCTTTGAGGATATAGTGTTGCTATTTGGCATTTTTAAGCAGAGGCCTGAGACTCAGAAGGAATGAAACGAAAGAGGAGAGAATCAAAAAACTTATTTCCTTGCATGCTTTCCCTATATTCGAGGAGTCTTCAGAAGTGAGATGCTGGGCCAGAGGCAAACATTGATAGAGTTATGAGGAGCTGAGAAGCGAAGTGGTCATTGGTGTCCTTTTGGGTCTGCTTTTCCTATTATTATCTTCCTATTTTCTGTCACATCACTGTGCACAGATGCTTTCCTTGAATAACACTGGAAGTTTTCAAATCCACACCCAAGATTTTTATGTGCTCTGATAGCTACAAGAAACTGGCAGATAATCATAGCTTCGTAGATTCAAAATGGGAATAGTACAATTCAAAACACTGGAAACAAAATATTTATTACTAATCAGATGGTGGTCAATGAAAGATATATAAGTGCTGTAATCATGTTCATGCTAGTTCTTGCTGATCTTCTATCAGTTTTTTCTTCAGTCTTGTTTTTTAACTCTTCACCAAGTTTTTCATTAAGTAGATGGAGCTCTGCCAGATTCAGCTTTCATTCATATAGTTGTAAATCATGTCTGAAACCTGTGGTATAATTCCTGCTTTCTCCATGTACAACTTAGATGAGCTTTTGGGCTGTTGCCTTAGGGTCAATATGTCTTGATACTTTTGGAGTAACAATAACTTTCAAAGTAACACTTTGAAAAGTGAAAGAACAGTTCTAAGGTATCTTTCCCTTTCTTTTCTTTCTTCCTTTCTTTCCTTCTCTCTCCATCTCTGTCTCTTTCACTCTTTCTTTGCTTGCCCACTGCTCTAGGCTTATATGATCTTCCCTAACTTAAAAAAAAAAAAAAAAAATCAAAATGTAATCATGATGTGCTAGTGAGGTAATTTGGAACAACATCACCCAGCATTCCAGCAATGTTGTGGTAAAAATCTGAAATACTCCCAGTTCAGAGTTGCTACAATGGCATACCTAATCCTGCCATTTGTTTGTTCTCTCATCTGCAAGCCTCTTTACATGCTAAAATCTTCTCATGTCAAAAATAATGCACAGTGTTAAGCTCCATAAAGGCATAAAATATGAGAATCCAGTAATAGCAGTATACTTATATAACAGTATTTGCACTAGGATTTTCTTGTTGCCTTCGGTGGTGTTCATGTATTTTCCTTTCTATCCCACCTTCAGGGAATAAATTATTTAATTGTTACCTTTTTGGTTGACTCAGTGTCTGAAACTAGTGCTGTTCAAGTATCCCAACTATGATTTTAAAATGCCCCAGATTTTGATACCTTTTGATAAGGTTGTGTTATATTGAAACAGCAAGTCAGGAGTACGATCAGTGTACTGCTAGGCCATTCAGGTGTGCTTTGGAAATACCTAAGAGGTTACATGGAATAGATATGGTAGATGACACAACTGCCTGTGGCTGAAACTGGCTTCCAATCCAAATTAGTTCACAAGTGATTAATTACAAATTTCTGATTCCATGTATTCTAAACCCACCAAGTAATTGCTATAGATAGCAACTTCTGCTCGTCAGCTGCTGAAGATGGCAGTCATTGGATTTATCTCTAGCACCCCAGCTGAGCTTACAAAGGTGAAGTACCTCCAGTGCGTGCAGATGCTCAGTATTCAGCCCAGCACAAAGTTGCATTATTTATCAGGCACCGTGCTAACAGGGTGCCCCAGAGTATTTTCGTCCTAAGAAATTCTTTCTTCCTCTTTCCTTTCTGCTCTCTTCACATCATCCTGCTACAACCCAGCTCCATTACATACCTCAAAATAGTTGCTCAAAATCTTGCTACAAATCTTGCTTGCAATAGGGCAGCAAAACTGTGTCAGTGTCAAAGCCTTGGAAAGCCAGGATAGAAGGTGCTACTGAAGAGTAAGGCAGAAAACACAGGATTAGAGTTTCTGCTGAAGCAGCATTGACTGTTTCTGCTGTCACTTTTACCACCCTTGGAAGCTATATCTACCTTGCTCCTCATGGCCTCTTCCTGCAGCTCTCTTCCAGCTCTGATCATGGGTGGAAATCAGACCCCTGCCCGCCATAAACCCTCAAGCTTGGGGCAGCAGACATCAATTTTGCCTATGCTGCAGGTGAATTTTGAACTGATTCTTGTTTCTTAGTCACAAGCTTCAAGCCTTATCTCAAAAACTATGATTTATATCAGTTCTCTCTGCATCTTCCTCAGTGGATTACACTGTCCCTTAGCTGCATCGTTCTTACACAAGCCTAATATTGCTTAAGATAGGAGATCACACAGCAAGTATATGCATTCCTTTAGGACTAATTATTTAAAGTTGGTTTCCAGCATTTTTTTGTGTATATAGTCTGGGGCCAAAGGACATAGCCCCCTTAGGATTTAGGAGATGCTAGATAAAGAGAAGTTGAAAAAAAAGTGCTGTGTTGATTGCTGTAATTGCTGACACATTCCTGTGGTATACTTGATCATTAGTACAGCTCACTTAAAACAATATTTCCCTTATAGAAAGGAAGTTGGTAATGGAGTTGTTATGCTTCTCTGCTTTGCATTTTCAATTTAAATATTCAGCTGGCATTCAGTGTATGTTTATTGGTTACCACAGCATGTTGATTCCAATTTTCATTATCCAACTGCAAGCTCATTTTGTTGAATGCTGTTTAACCACTTGATTGCTGCAGATTTTCATGGATGGGCCTTTTGGATTTTAATCATGAATGTGGGCCATTTGAAAATGCTGTAACTGCTCTGTGATTAAAATGTCTGTGACACAGATTTGAATTTGGTCAACTCTATTCCCAAACCACAGTGACCAAAATTAACTTGTAAAAACCGTGCATAGAAATACATTATGAAAAGTACAAACCTAGCTCTGAAGTGTATAAGACAACCCATTTTACTGGCTGGGGATGAGCTAAACCTGTATTATTGATGAGTTTCAAGTGTTTGTGGCTGGAGTGTAAAGTGATATAGGGAACAGTAGCCCTACATAAATCCTACCTCTTCCCTTTAAGCTGATAACTCAAATTATTCCCATTTCAGTTCTTCTCACTCTCCATCACTAAGTGCCGTTCTGCTAGCCCAACCATTCCCACTCTCTGCTATGAAATGCCATCACCTCACTGCTGCCCTCACTGTCACCCTCATTGCCCAGCTGCATGTGAGCCCCATCTGAATCCCAGGTTCTTCTCTTTGAGCTTCTCTCCCTGCTTAGACTGCCCTTGCCTGTGCCACCATTCCTCAACTTTTCTGGACAGTTTGGAAACCAGTACAATGCATTCAGAGGGATTTATGTGATAGAAATGAAATGAAGAGAAAAGGGAAAAGGTAGATCATCTATCTCTGTGAAACACTGTCTTTCTAGTAGAAATGGCTCTTCTCAAAAAAGCCTGATGCTAGTTACCATGTTGCATGAAACTTCTACGAAGAGGATTCTGCACCAAGAAAATATAGGATATAAGCTTCATTATGTTTGGATTCACCTGGTCTCTTTTCAAGTTTGGTATCTTGTCTGCCTGTGACATCTCTGCTCCTTCAAAAGAGTGATATTGACACCTCAGGAAAGTAATTCAGTGCACTTCTCTGAAACATTTGCTTTAAGATGGGGTTACCAGTGTCTCTCCATCAGAAATAGAAGTTGTCTAGACAATTAACTTAGGCAAGGTGATAATCTTTTATGTCTTGGGTTAGGTCAGTTGAATCCTGCATTGAAAGAGTCATTGTGGTAGCTCTTACAGAGTGTGTGGGACAGGAGAAGGTTGTATTTCTAAGCAGGAGTTTACAAAACTATTTACTTACTGTGAGATTATTATTTGTCAACATGCAGTGAAAAGTTAGAAAGTCACCCCAAATTAAATGCTACTGGGTGAGTTAAACCTATGGCATCTCACTTAGTAACATCCACTTTCTTATTTATTATAGAAATTGAAAATGAATACCAAAAAATACTGCTGGAAAATTCCCAAATAATTAATGCAGATGTAAATTGCCTGGGCATGTCAGTTAAAACTTTAAATAGTGCATATTTGATTTGAAAGACTATTTAAATCTCGCAAAACTACTAAGGTCAATAAATCTTCCATTAAAACAGAAGTGTGGTCATAAAAGTCATCTAGTCTGCAGACTAAAACTTTTGTTAGCAGTGACTCCCTGTGCTCCCCGGTCTCTGTGAGTGAAATGCATACCCCTGCCATGAAACATTGAGTTCACACTACACCCAGATTTTTTTTCTGTAGTCTTTCAATATTGCTTGAGAACAGTTTGTAAACAGTATTCAAAGTCCCAGTCTGATATCCGATGGGATAAAATTCTGCCATGAATTAACACAGAAATAATAGTTAGCTAAGTTTGGACTGATCACCTAACTTCTTTCCTTGGTCAACAGCAAGAAAAATGCACAAGAAGAGTCATCTCATCTTGAGAAAGGCACATAAAATAAACAACTGGGAAACCCTTTCTACAAAGGATATGAGGGTACCTATTTAGGTATAAGTGAATAAATGTTTTGTTAGCATAATGTCAGGCAAGATGAATAGAACATTCCTCTTTTCAGGGTAGTAGAACATAACCCTTGCAAAGCAAGCATCTCATTGGGCAGCTGGAAGTTGTGCAGGAACACTCTCTTTGTGTCTGACTCTTTATTTCAAGTTTTAACACATGAAATTATTTCTAAGAAGCCTAATTAAAAGAGGATTAAAAATTTCAGCTAATATTTGCAGATATTACCATATTGCCCCACTTTTATAAACATACACCTCTGCTTGCTTCACCTTTTGTTGTTTGAGATCTATTTTTAGTTCAACTGTTCTTAGAAATGGAACGCTAAACTGCACTGGCAGCTCAGGCATAACGGCAATGAGAGATCTACAGCATGGATTTCTTGAAGCTCCAGCTTTCTTTTAGAGACTGTTACAAGACTAATGGATTGGTTTTCAAGACAGGCTTCAAAAGAGTAATCCAGTAACAGAACTGCTTAAGATTTAATTGTTAAATGAGGCAATTACTGCATAGTGTGAATGTCTCAAGTTCAGCCTCCAAGTGTTCTTTGAGCTTGAAATACATAGCACCAACAAATGGCCTCACAATTTAATGTAAGCAAACCCTTTTATTGGCATAAATTTTTCTGTACTCACCATGAGGGAAAGAAAAAAGGAAGTATGGGGTTGGTTCTCCCTCCTCTACGTCTCAGATATTGTTTATTCTGCAAAGCATTATTTGTTTTAGCTTGGTATTTCTTTTTAAAATGTCTTTACTAGACTAGAGTGCTGCAATTTTAAGCCTCACAGGGAAACTTTAGCAAGTTATGAATAACGAGGGAGTGGGATTTCAATGTAATTCAGGAATGAGAACTAAGCAAAGAGAAGAATATTCAACCTTTTCATGGAAGGATTGAGTATTCTTTTCAAAGTCATATATCAAAAAGCCACATACAATGGAAACATTCTCTCTCCCTAGAACATAAAAGAAGAGGGAACTGCCTGTTATGTGTTCTGAAATGATCCCTTTTCATTACAACTTCAGAATTTTTCTCTCTGGGGATTGCTGACTTCAAACCATGAAGAAAGGGAGAAACGACATCATACTATTTCCATTAAAAGCAACCATGCGTAACCTATATTTTTTCCTTTCCTCTTTTTTTTTTCCCATTTCACAATAATATTTGCATTCCAAAAAACTTATTCTCTTTTTTTTTTGATGCACTGAGGTTAAGCAAATGAGGTTGCTGCCGACAATGTTCATACCACTTGCGTCTGTCTTGTTTTAAGCCAGCAGCAGAGAAACTGCTAGGTCTGTGTGAAATTCATTAGAAAACAAAACATTCCATCTTTCTTTATTTGGCCTGATTCTTCTTGTTTACCATAATTAAGTTATAAGAAAACCATCTTACACAATAGGAAAACCGAATTCTCTGAGTCTTGTAAATGCATAATCTAGAATTTACTTGATTATTTTTTTTTAATGATCCCATATACAATATATTCAGAAAACTCTTGTATATGGACAGTTAGAAAAGAAATAAGAATAAATGATTCAGAGACAGTAGAAGAAATCTGGAGAAAAGGGAATAAGAATGATAGGGCAAAGGTTTCATCTGACTTTTAATACAATGAAGAAAAATAAAATTAACAAAGAACAGTCACTATGTCACAAGGAATATAAAAAGAAAGAGCAACATAGTCCCAGAGAATAATTTTTCCAGGTCAAATGAGACTGAAGCAAGATTATAACTTCAGATGTTTTAATGTTGGAAATGTAGGATTACTATAGGAAGAGTTTGGAGAAGAGAGAGAAAAAAATAATGAGACATAAACAGACTAACAAATGAAAGAGAACACAACATTCACTATTCACATACTGTACTTCAGATGCTCAAGCAGTGTGCAGACATTATCAATTAACTCCTGTATAATATTTATTTAAGGCAGATAGACTTTTAATCCTATTTTTATAAATCAGGAAACTAAACCAGAAAATTGTGAATGGCTTGACTAGGGACCACATATTAGGAAGATACCATTTTAGTCTCATTTTTGTGTTAATTCCCCCCGATGATAATGCAGCACTAATCAAAAGACCTGTCTAAAACATCCTATATAATGCAGATTTTCTGTTTTCTACAGTCAATTCATAGCAATTACAGATGTCATGATTTGTTATGAATTTCTGAAATGTTAATTATCAAGAAAAAAAAGATAATGATATACAATTATTTAAAATTAAGAAAAAAGTTAAATATTTTGTATTTTGTAAATAAAAGGCAAGGGAAAAACATTCAGATGGTAGTGTCTGGAAGCCTGAAACTGTTTCTCAAAGCATATTTTACCAATCCTGTTGCTGCAGTTACTAGACTAGATTATCACAGAATCACAAAATCACAGAATGTTAGGGATTGGAAGGGACCTCAAAAGATCATCTAGTCTAATCCCCCTGCTGGAGCAGGAACACCTAGGTGAGATCACACACTATTCCAACTCTATGCATCCTGGCAACATTGTGCTAATTGCATCTAAAACAATTAATAGATTACAAGAAAAAATAGCAAATGTATTTAACATTTGCATGTTGATGCAAATGCATGCTTTGATGTAACTTGCTGTAAATTTCAAATTATTGACCTTTGAGACATCCACATGACATTTGCATTTCTGCAGCCACGCAGAGTTAGCAAGACTCTGTGAAAGTGATCTGTTTATGTAACTAGAATTGATAGCAAATATCAGGAAAAACTGTTTTGACTTCATTAGAAAAAGTCATCTTCTCCTGAAGTGAAGTCTGTAAATCTTCCTATGGGATTTGAAACTAAAAGGCACTCTAAAGATGTTGATTGTTACTATTTTTTTTTTTTAAATGGCACTTGTAATACGATATGGTTGAACAGGATATGTGATTGCTGTTATCTCATATTCTTTGCTAAAATAACAACACAGTATAGCAGCACTAATTTTGTATTGTCTTTTCTCAAATTTAGGAGGAGCACAATGGATACTTAAAGAACTTGTGTTTCTTCCTGGTGCTTCAAAAGACTAAGGCATGACTATATTTAATTCTTTGTCATTGATTCATTCTCACATCTATATTGGTTTTCAAAATGTTTTCAAAATGTGTCCTGAATAACTATGGGAAGTGATCCGGACATCCCGTATGTTCCAAGTGATGTTAGATTCTTCCTTTGTTTAAAGAAAGTTGTGTTCCGTGTTATTCCCAGCCTTTAAGTGGTTTATGATCTTTTCCCACTGCAAGTCATCTGCAAAATTGATTAATATGCTTTCTTCCAATCATTCCTGAAACTCTTGCACACAGAAAACCCCCAGAAGGCACCTTCTCTCAATTAGCAAGGGAGGTTTTTTGAAGGCATTTCTCTGCATTCCCATACTACAGATTATTACATCAAACAATTGAGATTAGGATCAGAGTCTGAACAAGCAGGAAGGACATATGTTCTTAGGGGGAAAGATCTCACACACAGAGACATTTGCAGTGAATGGCAGATTATAAAAGCTCAGCAAAAGCCTGGGCTTTAAATTGGCTTATTTTAAATGCTGTTCATTTCTCTGTCACTTTTAAAGCAACATTTGGTCCTCATGAAAATTAAAAACTTAGAGCATGAGACCCAGTCAGCCCTAGAAAAAGTCTGGAGGAGGTACCTCTTACTCATATGGAAACTTGCCAGATCCCCATGCACAATGTTACCAGCTTTCACCATGTTTTTCTGAGGAACTAAGGTGACTTGGTCTTGATTCAGACCTCAGACAATTCTAAGATGACCAAGGAGAGCCCTTTCTGATGTGTGATGTCCTTTTTTTCTCTCTCCAGAGAAAGAATAACCCAGGCATGGGCAGATAGACAGAAGAGGACAGAAAGTTTTTCCTGAGCAAGGCAATTCTAGCACCATGCTTCTGCTATTCAAATTATCTTTTCTTCTTGCAAGAGGAAGGATGGTAGGAGGAGAGACTTTTGGGGGTGCCACCTAGCCACAAGCCTCTCCTTCTCAGGGCAAGGGAGGAAGCAGGGAGGTGAAATAAAGGCTGGATTCTCCTAAGCTCTGGCTGCACAGTGATGTTTGTCCCTTTTGAGGTCTGCCAAGGCCCAGAAGATGTCTTGTCCTTGTTCTGGACTCGGTGCTTTATGGAGAACTGCATACATTCTTAGGTGTAGAGTACTGAGATAAGAAGAAAAATGAACACTCCTGTCACTGGGGACGTTCTTATCTTTTCTGCGTGGTTTTGCATAATGCCATGGTCAAAGAAAGGCTTCAAGGCAGTGGCCAAGCTCCTCATGCGCAAAGTTAGTCACTAAGAGTTTATTTTAATAAAATTGAACAACATTATTCATGATTAATAAATAATGAGCTCTAAGATATAGTCCAGTCCTATTAGATAAATTTTTAGCAGTATATGATTTTTAACTTGATGCCAACTTAAAAGCATACTGGGTGTAGACAATAGGGTACATTATTTTGATAGTGCAGAATAGCAAAAATTAGCTAGAAAAGTGGCCTCACTGTTTAGAAATAAAAAATTCTGGTTAGTTACACAACAGACACCTTGATTTTGTGGGCCTACCTGCATTCTTGTTATCTACTTAAATCAGGCACAAACTTACTGAAGCACAAGTGTGATGATACTGAAAATTAGGGCTGATCTCTTGAGAGTTAGACCTATGATTACAGCTTTTTTTTGTTAAGCAAAAATTCTAAAATTAATCCCTTTGGTCTCACAAAGCCAGTAGTTCCCGGGCATTTTCCTCAGTGATGCACCTTTGTCCAGTAAAAAAATAGCTATACAAGCTGCCAGATATGTTTGAGCATTCATTATTTCTATGGTCAATAACACAAGAGTTGCATGACAAGAGAAGTAGCAAAGCAATTTAACTCTCTCACATCATTAGGAAAGAGTACTCATTTAGTCCTACTACATTAAATGTAAAGGTTATTGTTTAAAATCACAGCCAGACCTGACTGAAGCTGTAAGGGAGTGGAACCAGCCATGAGAATGCAGTGAGAAACATATTTTAACCTTTTCTTGTCACTTGGAGGAATTTCTATTTTCTACATAAAATCTAAGCTAACATGTATTTTTCAGGCTATTTAAAAAATTACAGTGTTTGCACTGTCTCCATAAAATGATGTTATTTTATTAGTTCACCTGACATTTTTGCATGAACTCTAAGTACAGTGACGTTCCTTATAAGCTAAACATATCAATTTTTAGAATACAGTCAAATTAACATAAAGCTGCAAAAGTGATCAGATGAAAATGTTTGTTTCTTACAATAATAGCAATAAACTGTATGCTCAACCACTTAATTATCTTTCTTCTTGAATTCAAAGGAAATAATTGATCTGATCCAAATGTTTTTTCATACTTAGAGAAGAGAGCTATCTTAAGACAAAAAAAAAACCTTTAATTCTGTGGTCTGATCCTATATTGTCTGGAGATCTGAAAATATCACTCTAACATTTCCCTGAAAGGGATTCATTCATACAGAAAACCAAAAGTAAAGGAAGTGGGAAGGTCGTTGGGCAATGCTTATTTTTTGTGAACCTTCAAGAGCAGGCTAGCGTTGGTTTATTGGGTCAGATGATACTTCATCATATGAAGAAACATCTTTAAGAAATTAGGAACATCCTAGTGGCTTAGTATGAGCATTCCATTTATATTTGAATGAATTAAACAATGCGTTTTCTTGAGAGGCAAAAAGAAACTTTCCTCCCTCTACTCTTCTGATGTTTAATTTTAAAGTTTTCCAACCACATATGGTTGATGTGCTCAGGACTGCTGGAGCGATGAAACCAAGAATAAGAATTTAGCACTATAATTTCATTAACAGGAGGTATGAGAGCCCATTGTTAAGAAGTTTTGATTGACCCAGAAATCAGTGTCTTGAATGTAGAATCATAGAATGGTTTGGGTTAGAAGGGGCCTTTAAAGGTCATCTAGTCCAACCCCCATCTACTAGTTTAAGATAATATGATTTAATTAGTTACAGCAACCTTCATTATGTCATGGGTTAGAAGTGGAGGTGACAATTATTGTATAAGCAGACAGAAGGCAGGGTATAAAAGATAGAGATAAGATAGCATATAGAAAAATAAAACACATATTTTATCATATCCAGTTTTACTACCACCTGGAAAAACAGAAATACAAGGTTAAGATAGCATTTTCTCTCAGAAGTAGGCAAGGTCAAGGTCATTTTTTGAGGACAGCCATGAACTAGGCATATTGATGTCTAAGGAGCCTGGGAGTGTAAAAACAAAATGAAGATGGAAATAGTTAATCCCCTTGCTACTGCAAGGTAAGGGGTTAGTAGCAGGAAGGGAAAGGCATAGGCGTAGGACTGCTTGAGATCACACTGGTAAGTTTATCTGATTTTTTTATGCTCCTGGGACTTACAGAAAATTCAGGAAAGAACTGAAAAATGTAGATTTTTTGGTAGCTTTCTTTTCAAAATGGAAATCCTCAAGGGCTAAGCATCTTCTTCTGCCTCTTTGGCTGGGAAAATTCACAGAAAGCTCTAGAAAAGTTTACCACTTTTCTAACTTTATCTTGTAGGTATTTCACAAAAGTTGATCCATGTAAATGATAAAAAAGGGAAAATTTGGAATAGAACTGAATTATACTTAGGCCAAAGGTTGAATACAGAGTAAGCCAAAAGAGAATTAAAAGACTAAGCACTTGATTTTAATTCTGTAGGCACGGGGATAGTAAGCGAGTAAAATTAAGAGAAGAGAGAAGAGATGAAGCCCCTTAGCAAATAATGTGGTCTGACTGCAGTTTTCTTGACACTTTAAAGTCTAGTGAGTATGGCTTCAGGAAGCCATTAAATCTAAAATTGCCATAGCTGGCACAGTGAATAATTATGGCTCAGCTAAGGACTGTTACAGGGATGGATCCTGGTAACATTTCAGAAAAAGTATCACAGAATCACAGAATGTCAGGGATTGGAAGGGACCTTGAAAGGTCATCTAGTCCAGTCCCCCTGCAGGAGCAGGAACATTTAGATGAGTTCACACAGGAAGGTGTCCAGGTGGGTCTTGAATGTCTCCAGAGAAGGAGACTCAATTCAGATAAGGAAAATAAAATGTTTTTGTTAAAGGATAATCAAAGATTTGGAGTTTCAGAAATAAAATTTCAGACTTGAGATACAGAGAGCAAAAACAGTGTCAAAGTGATGGAGCCTTTTACTGACAAAAAGAACTTCATCCAGGAAAATATAGTTCACAGAAAAGCTGAAAGTCCTGGCAGAAAAGGAGGGTATGGGCTTATCAGTGAGGTACTTCTCTGATCAGAGAGGGATCTGCAGCTGTTGTTCATGAGTACTTGTAATAAATCAGTTTCTTGAGCATGTAGTGAGCACATTTCTTTCTTGGTTTGACTCACATCTCTCCAGCAGCACTTTCATTCCTAGTAAAAGCTTTACCTCTTCTCCCTACCTTTCCCTTGAGGGAGGTGCAAGGTGCTTTTTTACTTTATCTTTCTCACGGGTGATTCATGGCTAGTGTCAGCCCTGGTCATCCTCTGCACACAGAAGAATATTTTATATTAACCTTTAATCATCTGATTTTCATCTTACAATGCCTGACTCACTGAAGCAAAGCTCCTGAAGCACATGACAACTAGTCCAAAAGTATGATTTATAGTTGCACTTCATCTATGAAGAAATATTTGTACAAAGCATGAAATGCAGGCATACACAGTTTATAGACATTACTGACAAATACCACTAAGAGCACGGTAGACAAATAGGACACAATGGTTTTTTATTCTTGTCACCTCCCTCAGTTTAACCTAGGCTTTATTACAAGATCTAATAAAATCCAGTGGCGGCTCTGCAGTCCATTCACCAATTTTTAAAGCTTTACAAATTAAGGAAATATTAACTCTCTGAAATAGTAATTTTGTCCTAACAGTATTCAGTTCTTGATTAGCAAGTATTTTTGTCCCAATCATAAATATTAAGGTTTGTAGTTTTTTGCTTTTTTTGTGTCACAAAATGTTTATGTTTTTAAGTGTACTTATGTCTTTAAAATTGTATTTTTCAATTAAAAGATAGCGATGGAAAATTTTCAGTTGCTCTATGACTTCTAGATTGCCCACTTATCACAGAATGTTAGGGTTTGGAAGGGACCTCAAAAGATCATCTAGTCCATGTGAAAGGTAAAACATTTTTGAAACCATGCTCTCTATCCAAGTCTTGCCAGCATTTTGTTTTATTTTTCAGCCTAAATAAATTGGATCCATCAAAAGACTTTGTGCTACTCTTCTTACTGTTTCGTTCTGTGCTGGTCTCGTCACTTGATGATACACAGCAATTCCTTCCTTCAACATATTTACAGTATTTTTTGACTGTAGCAGCTCCCTGTTTTTGAAATCTGATAATTTAATTTAGTGGCCCTAAGGACTCGACTCTCCTTTTGTACTCATGTTTATCATACCCAAAACCCATTTTCAACTCTTTTGACATTATTTCCACCAGACCACATAGAACATTAAATATGCTTCATAAATTCCTGTACTTAAGCATCAAAGAACCTCTACTAGCCCTACCATCTGCAGGGGACAAGGTTTTCCTCATATCTCTTTAAAACCATGGCTTAAAACTTAAAAAAGATTAATTAACATTTTAATGCAAACATAAGAACATCGTTTACTTGTGAAAATGCACTGAAGTCATCCAGAACAGCATACTCCAAACAGAAGTATACCACATAAAACACACCTCCCTCTGTGGCTACATCTCTCTCTGTTTCTTGTATACAGATGTTACTGTGGACAGTATGGGCAACATCTCGTGTTGCACTCTGATGACTACCAAGAAATGCTACTGACTGCTCTTTGTCTGTCTCCCTCTGCATTCAGCTCAGCCTTCTGCTTCACCATAGGGAGTTTACAGTATAAATTACAGGGACACTACAAACTTCTGGAGGGGTGCTTAAAGGACCCAGAGAGACTTTGGGCTCTTTGCAGAAAAGGAGGTATTTATGCACATAAATCCTGGCTCTCAGAGACTGCAGTGGGAGCTACAGGGCTGTATGAAAGTCCTTCTGTACATAAAAATCTGGGCATCACCATGCCTAGAATTTCTACCTTACAGAGACATTCAGAATCCCTGTGTGTCACCTTATTTCCTTGCACTGTATATGCACAGCACTAGCCTAGGGTGCAGGACATTTCTGAGTAGCACCTTGGTTTTCCCACTCTACGGCACCCAAAGCAGGGAACAGCCTAAAGTTAACATGCCAACCCTCCCTACAACTAGAACGGACTGGAGGGAGGGCATGCTGTCTGCCTTGGAAGAGCCATTGTATCAAATAAACTCTTTGGAGAGGAACCAGCAGCTACCTGAGTTCCCTAATTGCTGTTTTTTTCCTCCAGCCTTCTGAATCGTGCACCAGCAGGAGAGGTGGAGAGATCCCTCACACTATAGTCTGGCAGTCAGCACAGCCTCATAGTAAGCGGGGATTTGAAAAGGAACACCAAGCTCAGGTCCTGCACAGCCTAGCTGTGTATTCTAATTGCTAAGTTACTATTTAAAGGGATTGGTGCAAATCAAACCAAACCAAACTAAACCCAAAACCCAGTGAAGCTGCTTTTTGTAGGTAGCCAGTTCATAGTAGGATTTTGAGACTGCTCCAAGAACACCTTTTGATTGAGCATCTCTAAGGATCTAGATGAAAGAAAGATACATCTCTGGACCTTGATCAGGCCTAGATGCAAATTGGAACTTGGCTGTCCAACTCTGTTACAGGCAATATACTTCTGTTCATTTCCCAAGGCAGACATTTTAGGTGTCTATATAGTTTCAGCATATAAAGTTTCTTTAAGTTTAGGTGCCACCTAGATTAGGCTGAAACTACATAAGGACTTTTGGGATTTTATCTTTCCATCTCCTTCTCTGGACATAATCAAAACCCGCCTGAATGCCATCCTGTGTAGTCTGTTCTAGATGTACCTGCTTTGGCAGGAGGGTTGGACTAGGTGATCTCTAGAGATCCCTTCCGACCTCTACCATCCTGTGATTCTGTGATCTAGCGGATACATTTTCTCCTGAGTTCTATTTTCGTCCATTAGATCTGTCTGCTTTAGATTTGTTCAGTGAATGAGGAAGAACTGGGCTATGTCTCACAGAAGCAACAAATTCTTGCAAAGTTCATCCATTGTGTCATTTTTCTGCCAGGTAATGGAAAGGCTTAATGTCTATGTGCCTTTTCTATGAACAGTTTTGCTGCCTTTTTTTTTTTTTTTTTTTTATGGGGAAAAACTGCACTGTTAATTGGCAGAGATGTGCATCAAGATAAGTCAGTCACGGGAAAACATGCACTTGGACATGAACAGAAGCAGGAAAAGGAGAGAAGAAGAAGAAAGTGTCATAAAGCACAGCACTATGGAATTTGATTTTCTTTTTTTTTTTTTTTTGATGAGAACATGAGAGAGTGAAAATCAAGCTGTGGAAACCTGTGTTGCTCATTAAAAGAACACAACATTGTTCAGGCATGACCCTGATCCTTACCATTAAAGACAGTATTGACATCTAATCCTATCTGGGAAAAAATCACTGATGAAAAACGGGATTTCGGTGAATAGATTTCCATTTAAGCCTAGTGACAGCAAGACAATGAGGAGATACAAGCAGCTTCCTTAGACCTAATTCAGTAAAGGTTTAAGAAAATAGAAAGGCCTTCAGAACGTTGATACAATCCAGTGGCAGGGCATAGCGGGCATCCAGCATTTCTGCAGGATATCTGTTATTACCTAAAAATAGCAGATTTTGTCACTCTTTCTCATGCGCTTTAGACTGGTACTATTTATTAGTTTAGACGCCACTGAATCCAAAAGGCCAGGGCAGTTCCTATGCAATTAGAAGAAAAATATGCTTTTGACTCCCAGAAAAGTTTCCCTCCCAGCTCCCGGTTTCCCGTTCAGGCTCTTTGTGAGGCGAGTGGTGAAACTGGCTTTTGTGAAGAAGAACCACACATGCAATCCAGACCTCTTCGGACAAGGCACCATCATTCATGTCGCTCGCATGTTGACAAACACTTTGCTTGTGTTGCTAGGGCAATGGCGCTGGAGCAGTGAGCACATCCCCGTTAAACACCCCCCGAGGGCGGCAGGGATGAAGGGCAGCAGGACCAGATGGTTCCACTCATTCCCCGCAGTCGGCCAATGCTCTGCGCAGGACCGACTGGTAGCCGTTTTCCAGCTGACCAGCTGTCTCAGAAGGCTTGTGGGTTACTTTTCTTTAATTGCTTTTTTTCTAGAAACATATCAAAGGCCATTTTCTTCTTCTAAGTGACACATTCAGTCACTCAAAAATATTTCCAGGAAGTGCAGGATGCAGCAGCGTGAGGGATCACTGATGGTGTTGAAACACAGAGGTGTAAGGGGCAGGAGCAAGAGGCAGATGTTCACCTGGGCTTGCAGATCTACAGGGCTGTTGCCCTGCCCCTGGCCTTCACTGGTGGCTTTCCTCATGGCACACCTCTCCGTAAAACCCCTGGGTATTTGGACAGCCACTTGCATTTGCATTGAGGGCGCGGGAGCTGTTGTGGGAACTGGAGCAGGAGAGCACACTGATGCCAGAAAAAAATGCGCTTGGAGGTTTTCCTTTTTCTTTTTTCGTTTCTTCATACAAAGGTTGAAAAAAAATAGTGGGGCATACCTGCTTTTGTTTATTTTTTTTTTATTTTTAGGTCTCTTTGCTCAGGAGGAAAGCGCATAGACAGGAGCTGGGGGCAGGGGGTGTGCCACAGAACATGAGTTTCTGATCTTGCCTGTGTGAGCAGCTCCAGTTTCCTGTCCTTGATCCCAGATTATTTTCTCCTGTCAGGAGACAGCTGGTTTGGCAGAGCTGAGTGCGGGGCGGCTCCACAGGCAACGCCGGGGGCGCGGGGTGCAGGGCTGGGGGGAGGAGGGCTGCCATGGCCGGGCGGCGTGAACCGCGCTTGAGGCTGCCTGCGGGTGACCGGCGGCAGCGAGAGGTCCTGTGAAAGTCGGCGGGGTGGCCTCCCCTGGCCGCCCTCCAACCAGGACTGTTCACAGGCCTGTTCTCAGCCTCGCCTCTTCCACAGGGCCCAGCCGGGAACACAAAATGAATCGCTTTTTCATCGGCCTCAAAGAGATCCTTTAATGGGCAGGCCTAGGCCTGCCATTGCTGTTTGATCCCTCCCTGTGGGGCCGACCCCGGCACCCCTGCCCTCAGCCTGGCCCGGTGGCAGGTGACATTCCCTCAGCCTGTGTCTGTCCCAAGGGGGGCTGAGCCCTGGCATGAGGCATGGTTGGGCCACAGCACCTCCGCCAGGACCTGTGCTGAGGGCTGAGGCCTGCATCCCGCACGCACAGCCCCTGTGGCTGTCGGCGGCTGCCCGGAGCAGGAGGTGGCCACTTGCAGGGTATTTACAGTCTGCTTCCCTGGCCAGGCTTTTTTCTTTCCCTCCACAACTGCCCTAAAAGCAGCTTTTGCAGAGAGTCTGCCCCTCCAGAAACCGCAATAGCTGATGCCCCCAAGGCTGTCTTGGCTGATCGCACCCTGTTTTGCAGGTCCCAGAGCGGACATCCGCGGGGCAGGCGTCCCCGCGGTGCGGTGGCACAGGCCAGCCCTCACAGCAGCAGGGCAAAGAGACTGTTTGACATCCTGTGGTGTCTGGGTTTTGTGGTTGGGCTTTGGAGACCATATATCCCAGCTTTTGTGCACCTCGGGAAAGGAGCAGGAATTGACTCAAGGAAAATAAATATGGACTTTTAAAGACATGTTTATTTATGGACAGGGTTTCATGCATGCATCTTACAGCACTCCACATAAAATATAATTAAAACAAGCATCACGCTGAATATGATTCAGAAAATAAAAATGTCTTTAAATACAGTTTAACTGCCAGCAGCTCGACATATTTCATTCCTCTGGGGAAGGAGTAACGGAGACATGAAGTTATGTGACTACAGAAGCCACAAGACATGGGTATTTTTAGGGGAAGTACAACTAGGGGAAGTAACTGACCTGTGGCAAGGGTTTAATACAAGAAATGCTCACCAAGCTGCCCAGCTCTTGAGGGCAGACAAGCAGCTTCAGGTGGTAGTTCGGCCCATTGGGAGGAGGATGGAGAAGGACGTCAAGACCCACCAGCTCTGCTCCTGTAGCTGGTCTTGGGCATCCCACAGAGCTGTACCTTCACCCAAAAGGACCTTAAAACACTTCTCTTGGCAGGGCTGTCTAAAGGCTAGTTAACATCAGTAAAACGGTCTAAGTAACAGTCATTCACTCCCTGCAGCCAGGGAGGCACATAAAGCTGCCCCAGAGGCACCCTGCAATGCCATGCAATGGGAGCCACAGGAGGACAGTAGGTTGGTTACAGCCCTGAAAAAACAGAGGTGTTTTTCTGCATTTGTCGCTGTTTGCCACCAGCACTGAGACAAGCCAGCACGTTTGCTCACAGCTGCTGTTGAGCAATCAAGGATGAACACATGTGGAACCTGAAATAACCTCAACCTGTAGTTGTTTTCTTTTTCTTTACTCCTCATTACCGTATTTGCCAAGCCAGAAGAGCACCTTTTTTGAAGGTAAATACCAGTCTGGTTTCATGCTGTAGAGCTGGGAAGGAGAGTATGGACTTACCTAATGTTTTTCACCTATAGACGTTTTACCACTTGTGTGACTTTTCTAAGACTTTTGCCAGCATTCTTTCCATTAGACATACCAGGACAAGGGTGTTTCTCATGGGATTTCAAAAGAGACTTTATTTTAAATACCTCTGGAAAATAGTATGTCAGTCTAATACTGTCTGTGATTTTCCCACATTCTTCACAGCAACATAGGGAACTTTCAACCTTTCTTCCTTGTTAATTTCATATTTTCTGTTTATTATCTGAACTTTTTTTTAGGGGAAGAGCCTCAAATTTGTTTTCACAGAACTATTGTTCTAAATCTGAAGCAAGAGTACGCATATATTATGGGGCACCGAGAATCAGATTTTTTATGAGCAAATGAATTGACATCGTGTGCTTGATTTTTTTTCTTTCTACTTTATTCCAAATCATCTCAACATATGCAACACAACAGGTACCTGTCCCTGTTTTTTAATTTCCCCATTCTGCTTGCAAAATAAAATGCAGTTCTGTTATAGATCCCATTGCCATTGAGGGCAATACCAAAACCCCAAAAAACCACAAATGGAGTCAGGATGATTCTTGTTTAACTGCAGAATCTATAGCATAAAAGTTACCCTTAATACAGGTTTAGATTACAGATTTATGAAGTTAAAGCCTTAAAGTGATAGGTTTGTATGTATCATTGCAAATTCTTGAAACTCAGACATTCTTATTTATTGTTAGAAATGCTAGATACTTTACCTGTATAATTGTAATTATACTGCTGTAGCTCATGCCTTTAATAAAATGAAAATTGCATATAGAAGAGTGATCTATGTTGTTACCATTTAATTTTAAATGTTTTTTTTCAAGAGGTTAGATTCAAGTCTTTGTTGGTTTTTTCTTATATTGAGCATTTAAATATATTTCTAAATCTGCGTATATGGTGGATGGGTCCTCTAGTTTGATGGATATCCTTTCTACTTTGCATGCACCCAAGTGGACAAATGAATGATACAGACACCGAAAGATGAAGCCAACTCAAAGCTGTGTGCTAGTGAGTTGTTCAAATATAGGTGCTTTAAATGGAAGAGTTTTGTCTTGAGCTTCTTCTTCCCATTGCACCTCGAGAGAACAGGTAACAGGTGAGGCAATGAAGAGTCAGCCTTGGAGCAAGGTTTTCTCTGCTGAATTGACTGGAACTTTGCCACTGATTTTACAACGGACATGTCTGAACCAGCATTTACGCCAACTGTGTAGGATCCAGCTCTGCTGCCTCTTCCAGATTATATGCAATCCAGTGGATTTCTTCATGAGGGAATAGATACTGACTAGGTCAATGCATTTGACCTAGACAATGCATCTACTAACCTCAGTTTCCACTAATACAGGCAAACCTACAAAGCTCATGAAAAATAAACAGGCTGTACGTGGGCACATATTTACATACGTATGTATACATTCCAGTAGTCAAATCACAGGTATTAGATGCTTAATGTGCATGCTTGGAAGAGAAATAGAGTCAAATAGTACAGTAGAGCTGAAGGTAAAAAGTGGTGTGACGATGACGAAAAGTATTCAGATTTTTTTAGAGAACAGAGAATTCCTTTCCACTTGCTGTATTTGAAGAACTTCCCAGAATATTTTTTCCTTTTTGTCCATTTGTCCATCAGTTTGGTGGTCTGAACAGAGAAGACAAAAGGACAAAATGGCATTTGCAAACAAAAAAATTATGTTGAACATTATAACCCTTGCAGGTATGACTTTGTCACCTTGGAAACCTAACACTCTGGCACATGTTAAGACGAACTTCATCTCCAAAACAGATCATTGTGGTCAGTATAAAACCCATAGGTGCAAAATCTCAAACTGCTATAAAAATGAGCTCTGACATTATCAAATTGCTCATTTTCAGGTACCTAAATGCAGATTTGTGAAAATTGTGTCTTGTCTCTCAAGGCTAAAAAATTTGTGTTCCTTACTGATCACCAAATCTCTCAGCTCTGTCCAAACGCATGTCTGTGTTTTCCCATGCACAGGGAGGAAATGGAGCGTCTCACTGCCCTACAGCTGTGACTCCCCCTGCAGTGAATAGGTGATGACAGCTGGGACATTGGTTTTGGAATTCATATGATTTCTGAAACCCCATGGGCTTGCTGGTAGGCATGGCAGTGTTTCTTCTCATAATTTTACACCCAAATTTTCCATCTGCTGGTTTATCTTAGAACAGATTAAGACAATTACTACGTGTGCATGTATACATTACTATTATTTGGAAAAAAAGCTCAAATATTTCCTGCTTTTTTCCACTCCTGCCTCCCACTTTAGCTCAGCCCAGCCCAGCCCACCCCGGGGAAACACTCCTCATGCTGAGGGCGTGCATTGTGTGGGTACTGGCAAGTGCTCAGGGGTTATGCGAGGAGGGAGGCAGCAGCTGAGTCAGAAGCACTGTGGTAGCGCCGGGCTGGGGGCAGTCAGCAAAGAAACAGTGGAGAGACAGTTCTTCTGCTTCTGGTTGCTAATGAGCTTTCTGGTGGCAGCGTTGTTCTCATCAGGACTATTTGTTTTTACAGGCTGCCCTTTGTTGACTTTAGGCTTGTTTTCCTTGCCATGCAATACAAATATTCTCAGGCGTTAAGCTTTCCTTGCCCCTGCTGCCTTCTTTTCATCTGGGACCATGTAGGAGCTAAATTTAAACTTGATTGATAGCATTTAATCCAGAGAGGGTCAGGGTGCTATTTTCCTGTTAAACATTCTCTGGTTTGTTTCTTCTGTTTACAATCATTTCTCTAAAGTACTGTACTCAGTCCTGCTTCCCAGTGAAATCTCTTCTGCTTTCCTTGCCACTGTGAGATAGTTGCTATTAATTATGTGGAGCCTCATGATGCCTTTTCTGATCCTAGATAGAAAAGAACAACATCTATGGGCCTTTAAACCAGATGATGCCATGGCTTACATACTCCCTCCATTATAATAGATAGCAGGCCCCGAATTCCACTGTTGTGAACCACTAAACATGGAAATACGAAAGCAATCCTGGTTGTGTTTTCCCCGTCCTGGCAATCTTTGAGAAACATCTTCCTTGAGCAACCACATGCTCAGCACAACCATATGAGTCCCTTTTTATAGCTCTGAAGACAGCAATCTCACTGTCTGTCTCAGTATTGGATGTAAGTAAAACAATTCTCTCTACCAGATGTCTGTGCAATCTTATACATATTTGCACATACTTTGAGCGTGACACCTCTTGCTGATGTCAACTAAGTGCTGTTACTGACTTTACCTAGTTGCCTTATACTGTCATTGCCTCAGTAGTAAAATTCTGACATTCTTAGCAAGATGGAAGGGTTTAGGTCTAGGGAAAGAAAGGCAGGACATAAAGATTTAAGGCTTATTTCATTTCCACTTCTTCTATTGAGTACACGCTTTTTTATTGAGGAGTTACAGTCTTCTTTTTCCTCCAGCACTGATGAAATACTCATACATGTACACACATAAAAGTGAATGAAGGAAAAACATCTGAACCACTATGTGAAGCTGGAATTTTGGAATTGTTTTTAATGGTTTAAAAAGCCTTTTTCATGTGTTCGCCTTTACAGTCATGTCATATTCTTCATGATGTACCTGCAGTGTTCCTTAAAGCACATTGGCAGTCATCTGACTCTACATGTGTATAAAGTTAACTAAACTAATCAATGCTTTTCCATGGCATAGCTCATCTGGGTTAGAAATTAGGTTTTACGAGTTGTTGACAAATCTATCCTAAAAATCTCCTGACTCTGACACTGCTCTCAAGCAGCTGGTGCTTTTTCTTCTCACAGACTGTGAAAAAAAATGTTTCGTATCACAGAATCACAGAATGGCAGGGGTTGGAAGGGACCTCAGGAGATCATCTAGTCCAACCCCCCTGCCAAAGCAGGTTCCTACAACAAGCTGCACAGGAGTGTCCAGGCAGGTTTTGAACATCTCCAGACATGGAGGCTCCACAGCCTCTTTGAGTATAAATTATTTTAAAAATATATCATAGAAAGCCACCTCACAGTCTAGAACGTTGCTAGTTTGTTCACATGAGTATGCATTTACAAGACTGCTGCAAGAGCTGAAGCATATATCCTCCTGCAGAGCTATGCAGATAGACACACTCAAAATCTTTACCTCATGCAGAGGGAGAACAGATTTAAACAAGTAAGCATACCTCCTGAGCCACACTGTTAGAATCCTTAGAGCTTAGCTGCTAGGAAACCAACAGCATTAGACTGGCTTATGTGTTAAAAATGATACTGGATGAAATAATATTTGTCATTTGGAAGTGGAAAATTTGGAAACAGAAGATTACTCTCCTGAGAAATACCAAAACAATGTAAAAAAAAAAATCTCAAAAAATCTAACAATAAAACATGAGAAAAGTAGATTGGAAGAACTGGGGACTAATGCAAGACCCTGTGACCCTGTGAACTGCTTGGAAAGGGAAGAAGGATCAAGTAATTTTTAAAGAAAGAATCACTAGAAAAATGATGAGCAGATCTCCATCTTACATTTACAATATGAGGGCTTCACTTTACCTAGTTTACTTGTACAAAAAATAGGTATCTGTCTTGGGTGGTGCTTTCATCTCCCTTTATCAGTAAGGGATTCAGGAGTCACCACAGGAATGTCTGTACTAGTTCAGAGCAAATGTCCCTCTTATCTCATCTTGCATCTCCGACAGAGTCCATAAATGGATGGTAAGGGGTAAATAAGAACAGGACAAGACTGTATGATTCTTCCCTCTAAGTCCTCTGTCACATTCAAGATTTTAGGGTTAGGAGTATTTCTGAAGACCTGATGCAGTTTGCCTATTTGACAAACTTCAGTGGTTCCTTCTTCCAAGGATTTGTCCAATCTGTCTTTGAGGCCACATGAACAGTTTCCTTGGACAAGAACAGACCTAGATATATGTTGCATGAAGAACCCTTTCCTTTTGTTTGCTCCAGACCTGGGTCTTACTGCCTTTGTGTGATGATTCCTGGTTCATTTATTGGAAGAGACAGAAAAAAGTTAATTCCTAAGCATCTCTTTCAGGCCACTCATGATTTTGTGGACATCTATCATATCTCACTGAAGTTGTCTCTTTTCCAGCTTGAAGATTTCTACTACTACTGAGTTGTTCCTCATCTAAAAGATGTTTCAAGCCTTTGCTCATCTTTATTGCTCTTTTCCAGTTTCATATATCCTTTTCAAAAGAAGGGGACCAGCATATCACACACTGATATGTCATTTAACTTCTCAGAGTGACCATCACTTAGCCTTATGGACTCTCTAGAAGGCATTTTGCTGCTTCCTAATGTGCTAGAAAAAAATTAGTCCTGGTTTTGATTCCTTCAGCATTTGCTTCTTGCTCTCTTTTGGTTTACTTATGGTTTTTCTAGTCCATATGCTAGAATGCATATTACTGTATATGTTCTTTGCCTGGATACAATTCGTCTGTTTGAAGAGTATCTTGTGTCTAAGAAAGCACCCCAATTTGCCATTTAATCTCATCAGCTGCCCTTCAGTCTTTTTCAAGGCTTACCTAATAAATGACAAGTGAGGAACCCATAGTAATATTTCAGCACTGAGTCCTGCAGTATTATCCCCTTCACATTCTTAGCTGCATCTTCTAGCTTTTTTAACAAAATGCTTCTTTTTTTTTCTTTTTTTTTTCTTTTTTTTTTTTTTTTCTTTTTTTAAACACCATAGTTCCCGTTTGGAAGCTGAGCATAACTTTTTAAACTTTTTCATAGAATCATAGAAGAGTTTGGGTTGGAAGGGGCCTTAAAGATCATCTAGTTCCAACCCCCCTGCCATGAGCAGGGACACCTTCCACAAAGCCTCATCCAACCTGGTCTTGAACACTTCCAGGGAGGGGGCATCCACAATTTCCTTGGGCAACCTGTGCCAGTGTCTGACCACCCTCACAGTCAAGAAGTGCTTCCTAATATCTAATCTAAATCTACCCTCTTCCACTTTAAAGCCATTTTTTACCTATGTTGTCCTGAAAGACATCAAAGCTAAGTGCATTGGAGTCATGACACATGGAGAGGGCTGGCAGCCCCAAGGGGATTTCTTCCCACTATCTTAAAAACAGACCTGAAACTGTCTATCTTGTCTTGTCAATGACTGTAGCGGGATCTGGGGGACTAACTTAGATATGAAGCTGGATGACTCATGGTCAGTGCGCTATAGTGAGATTAATTTCTGTGTCAAATAATCCAATGCTGCTTTCTCAGTCAGCTTGGAAAAGCAGCAATGCTAGGTAAGAAACACATTGTTGTGCGTAGAGTACGTGAAATAAAGGCTCTGATAAAGACACTGGTTACTGGAGTTTAGTTGCAGATGTAATTTGGTAACAGCTGATTTTTATCAGCTTCAGTTGATACAAATATACTTGAATCTATTGATGTTACATTTATATCAGCTGAAGTAATTTGCACAGTGTTCAACATTTTTCTCCATCTTTCCTTTAAGCTCCTGCAGCTTTTCCCTCACCCTCATATATCAGTAAGTAGGGAGGAGGTTTGATAAGGATATTTTTTATTCTCACTTTCCTTTTGCTTACCTAGCTGATCCAAGTTGGTGTGTGATCCCAAGATTGCTGTTGTCAGTAAAGGGATGCAGGGAGATACGTAACAGGAGGCGGTGAAGGAGGGACCATGGCTTTGGCACAGGTTTGCTATAGACCAGGCTAAGCCAGTCGTGAAACCTCGCCCTTGATTTATAAACACTAATTATCTTTTAATGTTACCATTGTAATTAATACTCTATTCCCATTTCTTTGTTTATGCTTCTCCCTGGGGGAATAATTTATATTTTCATTGTCTTTCTTTGTGGCTAGGAACTGCATTTTAAAAACGCATGAAAGCTTAGTAGTCCTTTCATACCCTATTTTAAATCAGTTGGTGTTAAATGACTCACAATAATGTTACCTTGAATCTTAGTAAGCATCACATGTCTGTAGCCAAAGAAAAATTGACTAACCCACTAGTCTGAACACCAGTGTTTCCTCTGTGCAAATTTCATGAGTGTGGAAGGAAACCCGAGTCTAGCATTGAAACTCAGTTTTACCCCATCTTTGCTATCCTACGTGCAAATGTGTACATCTGATAAAAATGTGATTGTGTACATGCAGGGTTTTAGCAACAAGCAGATGAGTTTTGGTTGCTAGGCTCCTACAAGATATGCTGGCATCCTTAGGAGAGCATCAGGAGGCAACTTTTGTACTAATAGCTACTGTTTATGAGAAACATCATAATACATGTATAAAAGAAGAACATAGAAAAATGGGGAAAATGTCTTTATCTTCAAAACGAAGACAACTCGTGACATTGCCTGAGATTTGCTTTTCCAGAGAAACTTATGCAGAGGACAAAACTATACATCCCTCCTTTGAATGTCTTGCCTTTAGCCTCTCAACCTTCAAGTCTTTTCAATGAGGGCCTTTATGCTTATAGGTCACAAAAGCCTGAGCTTCCAGAAAGCGCTTCTAATAAGAAGCGATTGTGCAGGGGCTTAAATGGGACTCAATAATTTACAGCTTTCAGATTGTCCTCTTCCATCCTGTTTAACGTCTCTATTTAACATGGGATTCGCCCAAGTTCAGAATTGTAGAAGAATCACTCTTCCCTTCCCTTATCACTAAATGGCAATGAGTAAACTGTTAATTGGTTTAAATGCTATAGAGTTAACCCTGGAATTACTGCAGGTTCTCAACACAACTAATCCTAAACAACAGATGAAATACCCTCTTCTCTCATCTTGGTGACTTATTGCTAGGTTTAGTTAATTCATGGTGTTTGAGATTTTGTAATTCACACATGAAACAAAATCCTTTGTCTGTGTACTCAAGACATGACCCAGCATCAACCGATGTAAATGGGGAGCATCCCGTGGATTTTAATACTTTTTGAATTAGTTGAATCAAAACTGAATCAAAAAAATTATTTTAATATTTTTGAAGCAGAGCTTTCTGCCATTTCTGGGGCACTTTCCCACTGTAGGATGCGCTGCTTAACATATTTCATTCTTCCCTCTCCCTTCCTCCCTCCTTCTTTTCATATTCATGGAACCAAAATGTCCACAATTAAACTACAGCTATGGACACTACACAGATGCCAGGGCAGCGTATCAAACACTTTCTGTTTTCACACTGAGACTGAAAAATAGTTGCTTCTCTCTTCCTATGCTCCTATGTCTACCAACCTCTTCAGAGCTGTCATTTTGCCAGACTTCAATAGCCAGTAAGTGAACAATCAATTTGAACTACAACAGCATGGCCATAGGTAAGATAACTTCTATAAGAACTATGACAAACTGAAATGAAGTACTTGGCAAAAATATCTTTAATTGAGTCACAGAATCGCAGATTGGTAGGGGTTGGAAGGGACCTCAGGAGATCATCTACTCCAACCCCCCTGCCAAAGCAGGTTCCCAACAACAAGCTGCACCAGAAAGTGTCCAGGCAGGTTTTGAACATCTCCAGAGGTGGAGACTCCACAACCTCTCTGGGCAGCCTGTTCTCAGTGTTCCGACACCCTCACGGTAAATAAATTTTTCCTTAAGTTTGTCTGGAACTGTTGGTGTTCCAGTTTGTGCCCATTGCCCCTTGTCCTGTCACTGGGCACCACTGAAAAGAGCCCAGCCCCATCCATTTGGCCCCCACACTTCAGGTATTTATAGACATCGATAAGGTCCCCTCTCAGTCTTCTCTTCTCCAGGATGAAGAGTCCCAGCTCTTTCAGCCTCTCCTCATACAGGAGATGCTCCAGGCCCCTCATCATCTCTGTGCCCCTCTGCTGGACTCTGTCTAGAAGATCCCTGTCCCTCTTGAACTGGGGAGCCCAGAACTGGATGCAGTATTCCAGATGTGGCCTCACCAGGGCAGAGCAGAGGGGGAGGAGAACCTCCCTCGACCTGCTGGCCATGCTCTTTTTAATTTTACCCCAGGATACTGTTGGCCTTCCTGGCCACAAGGGCACACTGCTGGCTCATGGCCAGCCTGCTGTCCACCAGCACATCCAGGTGCTTTTCCACAGAGCTCCTCTCCACCAGGCCAGCCCCTAACCTGTACTGGTGCATGTGGTTATTCCTCCCCAGGTGAAAGACTCTGCACTTGCTCTTGTTGAACCTCATCAGGTTCCTTTCCACCCAACTCTCCAGTGTGTTCAGGTCTCACTGAATGGCAGCACAGCCTTCTGGAGTGCCAGCCACTCCTCCCAACTTCGTATCATCAGCAAACTTGCTGAGGATGGACTCTATCCCTACATCCAGGTCATTGATTAAGGTGTTAAACAATACCAGACCCAGTACTGATCCCTGAATGAGAAAACAAGGTGTCCTTTCAGGTCTCAAAAAGTCCAAAAGTTACAAGATTGATCTTGGATCTCTCAGTTTCACCCTGGGTAGTAAAGAATAGTACAAAAAACCCAAAAAAACTTCTGAGTCTCTTTCAATCCACAGCAACTGCCTGAGGGGCAGTCTCATCTATTATGTGCTTTTCTCACAGGCTGCTTCTGGTAAACAGTTTGCCTTAAAAATGTTTGTCACTATTATCCCTGCACTTACAGGGAATGCCATTATTTTGAATACACAACACACCCCACTGAGACAGCCATGTAATCAGTGCAAGACTGCCTGATGATGTTCTGACAAATTTTCCTTGAGGATCTTTCCATATAGCTATTTCTTGAACTTGCTCCCTGTGGTAGAGTACAATTGCCTGAATTTTTCCAATAGAAAAACCCCTAGTAAAAAGAAGGTCCCTGTAGAAGTAGCCTGGTGAGCTGCAGAAGGGCAAGAACCTTTGTATGGGCTTTTCTCTGTAGAAATCCTTTTCCTTTTTTTCATGGCGCTGCTTAGTTACTCTGAAAGATGAGTAGCCATTTCTTACTGTTTGACACAAGAATTTTTTGAAAACTAAAGTCCATGCTGCATGCCATTCCTTGCTTAACTGCCAGGTAGATTTCTCTTTCCTATGTTACGTGTACTGCTGGAGAGAACTTGAAAAAAATTAAAAGCACCCCAAATTCAATCTGAAGAGAAGGCTCTGGGGAGACCTTATTGCGGCTTTTCTGTACTCAAAAGGGGCCTATAAGAAAGATGGGGACAGACTTTTTAGCAGGTCCTGTAGCAACAGGGCAAGGGGTAATGGTTTTAAACTAAAAGAGGGTAGATTTAGACTAGATATAAGGAAGTAATTTTTTACAATGAGGGTGGTGAAACACTGGCACAGGTTGCCCAGAGAGGTGGTAGAAGCCCCATCCCTGGAAACATTCAAGGTTAGTCTGGACGGAGCTCTGAGCAACCTGGTCTAGTTGAAGATGTCCCTCACTGCAAGGGGGTTGGACTGGATGACTTTGAAAGATCCCTTCAAACCCAAACCATTCTCTGATTCTATAAATTCAGGCAGTATGTTTACAGTGGTGGTGTATAGCACACTATAGAATATAAAGAAGTAACACAACATTGACTGACTTTGTGAACGTACTACAGGTCTATCTCTGTCGCTCTAGCATCTTGCCCCATCTGGAGGCAAAAATATTTTCACAGGACAGTTCTGTTCCTGAAACAGAACTGAAGATTAGTTGTAAAATATTAATGTGACCAAGATATATTATGAAGTTTCAGACCAATTTGAGGAGAGCTCACCAAGATGTTTACATCCACAAAGGAGGATGTCTGAATTCCCACCTGCATTTTATTTTTATTTATTGTAGATGAACAGCATTACTGCAAAGAAGGAATGCTTCTGGAATGTATCTCCAGAACTTTTATTTGTAAAATGTAGGAGATTATTGTCTCCTCTTCTTCTGGTGAGACCTCAGTAGTCCAAACCTCACTTAGGGCAATGAAGGGACCTTGGGACTCCAGGATGCTACCCCATGTGAAGCATGTAGTAAGAAGAATAGAAGGAAGAAGGAGCTGAGGTTAGGGAAAATTGACCTATGAGAAAGGTCAGAGGAAGTGAGTTTGTTTAGTCTAGAATAGACAAAAATGAGGGAGGACAAGATTGGAGTTTTCTGATATGTAAAAAGTCACAGAGAGAATTAATTTATTGTTCAGTATGTCCTCTAGTCTTAGGACAAGAAATAATCAGAATAATTTTAAGTAAAGGCCATTTAAGTTACATATTAAGAAAAAGCAATTCTTATTTAAAACCTATTGAAGCAGTGGTACAGACAGCCTAGGGAGGGTAGAGGGATTCCTCCACTGGAGATTTTTTAAAGGAGGTAAGATAAACCTCCCATTCAGGTTGTCTTGGCAAATGTCATCCTAACTCTGAGTAAAGGGAGGTCATAGGTAATCCACTGTGGTGCTATGGAGCTCTGTATTTTTAGAATTCTAAGATTCATTTCTGCATATTTGTAAGGTCTCCAGGAGCAGCGTGCTCTTTCCAAAACTACTCGGTGGCCTTCCCATCTCTCTGGAAAACCCATGGCACCTGCAGTGCTGGAGCGTAGATCCTTTTCCAGCTTGTCCACCCCACAGAATCTTGCTATGCTTAATAGATGTAAAGAGAGAGTGCACTAATAGATACTAAATATAACCCTATTTCACCCTGAAAGGGTCTGATATTGTCTTCTCTTCAACCACCTACAAAAGGATATATGAAAATTCCACAGCCATGTAATAAAATGCATAAGGATGGAAGAGTAAGCCAGCCAGCCAGAACCTTATAATTTCAATAAACAAATGCCATGGCTGGACACAAGGTGAGAACAAAGACTATTCTTCCTGTTGTCCATCTTGGAAACCTTCTCAGCAATTGTATTTGGCATCTACTACTGTCAAGGCCTTGACTGTGTTTGTCCAACTGGGACAGAAAGATTTCCCTGGTGCTTTTCCCAGCCTTCTGCCTAAATGAAAACCTACATTTTGCAGCTTTCATTTTCTACTGTTTTATCAATCCTTTGTCTTCTTTTTAAAAAAAAAAAATAGTTAAAATGGCCTGTACAAAGGAGGAATGGTGTCTTTGCTCCTTGCACGGGTAGAAACAACTAGATAGCCAAGGAAATTAGCTATTAAGTTCTGAGGGCTGACAACAAAGTTGGTTCTTTAGAATTGTGCTTTTTTCTTGCTAGGTCTTCCTTTCTTCTAGTAGCCTCCCAAATCAGACCTGTTTTTCACTTACCAAAGCCTGAAAAATTTGTAAAGCTGCTCAAAAGGGAAAACAATTGCAGAAAGGAAGAAATGGTTTGTCACTAGTGCTGCTTACTTCAACTGTCTTCCATGCTTAGCAATCCCTACTGAGTTGCCTGATCAGAGGAGTTCCTAACGCTCTTTGTGAATGTGACTGATTCCAACTCTCTTATTCAAAGTTAAACCTTTTTTTCCCCTTTCTATCCCTGTCTTTGAGACCCACCTGTCCATGATGGGTCTCAAAAGGCTCTGCATTCCCACACCAGGCCTGTAACAGAACATACATGAATGCCCTGTGAGAAGGAATGCAGGGAAGCCACCAAGATCTGCTTCATCAGTTCTTGCCATCCTACTGGGAAGAATAAAACTTTTAAATTGTTTCTTGTTCTGTAAAGATGTCTTTACTCTTCTAATTACAACTGTATTGTTGAGCAATCAAGTACGTGATTTCTAACAACCCCAGCCTAGAGCCGTTGCCCCAGTCTCTTCCAATTTGTCTTGGAGCAAGCTGTAGGTTGCGCAACTCCTCATCTGATCATGATATACACAGGCAGTTTAATGAAATAATTTGTTCTCCTCTAAAATGTAAAAAACATTGCTTTTCTTCAAAGATGGTACCCCAACACACTCTGTTGCTCTTTTCCATGACATGCTATTTTTAAGTAATTTCATAATTTCAAAACCTTATTGTGTTGTTGTATTACTGCCTTCGCACTGTCTGTAAAAAAATTACTCCTAGTGAATATAAGTCACATTTTCCTGGGTTTTTCTTCTTTCTTTTTACTTCAGGACATGCTGCCATATATGAAAATGAGCACGTGAAACTGAAAAATTGCCTGTAATCCAACCACTCAACCTCAGTGTTTGAGATTCCTGTACACTTTCTCTGTGGAATTTTCTTCCCATTTTATTCCCCATTTTCTTGATCAATAACCTGTCAGTCTTTTCCACTTTAACATTGTTCATGACCGTCCATAACATCCTTGCTCTCTGGCCCCTACTCTCTCCTTTCAGCAGCATTCACAATTTATCAACAAAAGTCCTTTCCCCTGAATTTGATAGATCTTCTCATTCAAAATGGGACCTTGATCAAAGGTTGCAGTTTGCTCAGAAACTGGTCACCTTGAACTACAGAAATTATCCTTATGCAGTTAGTGAATAAAATTATTTTCTGGTTTTTACATTTATTCCACACTTCTTCATTTCAATATTCTTTATATCAAAAGTCCACAGCACTTGAATTTGCTTATTCCAGAACATCCAGCACAGACAATGATCAGCAGAACCACAGGTTAAACAGGTTTGTATTGTCTGGATCACTTGTAGAAACGCTTTAGGGACTCGTTGGAGGACTCTGTGTTGTGTTGTCATTGGAAAGCTCAATCTGCACCCAACTCTGTCACAACCTGTTGTAAAATTTGTCAGAAGTTAAGGTATGTGAATTAAAGATGTGGTTACTTTATCATCCTGGAAATTGGATTGAGAGAAAATAACATAGTAGGTATTGAGTTATTTGTGCTTCCAAAGAGACTCCTAATGACTTCAGAAAATGAGACACAATACAAGGTAGGATTTGAGCCCATGTCCCTGTGTAGTGGAATCTGTGCATTTGTGAAACACCATCCTATGACAACATTTCTGCTGAAATTACCATGGGTCTAAGCCTGCACAAGAGTTATTTGTGGCATCTCTCATGTAACTCAAGGGAAGACCCTTACTTCAGATGCTGTTTGCCTTCTCTGATGATTGCTCACAACAGGATTGCACATGCTGGGTCTCACACTTTTTCTCTCTTTTTAGTACTGGGATTTGGATGAAAACAAGAAATCCAATTCAGATTTTTAAAATCACCTGCTCCAGAGCACTAGTGGCTCTTGTAACCTCTTGAGTGGAGCATCCAAACTGGAATAGATCCCCTGCAGTGCTTATAGGTCCCCTTATAGGCAGAAGAAGCCACAAAGGTAGCTATTTTGTCTGTATGTTTCAGGCATATAATGATGCTCAGTTCTCTCTTCCTGGATCTTTTATCACTTTTGTCACTGCTCACTTTCTAAAGATGCATATGGAGTTTCCCAGGATGATCACATCAGAATCACTTCCCATTTTTGAGTGGCTCTCCCTGGTCACCACTTGCAAGCAACAAAGCAAACACTATTTGCTCTAGATCATCCTTTCCCTTCACCTCAGTCCTCCTGGTTCCCTTGCTTTCTGGTCCCTCTAAGTTCCTGCTCACCACTTGCCTGTTACAGCAGGAATGCTCATAATCTTGGCTGGTATGAGCAGCCATCATAAAGTGAGTTCAGCCATTTTTGGGAAGCGATTTCTGCCTCCAGCTGCAAGGAAGCAACATGAAGTTACTCAGATGCTTAGGAGAACAGAGTCCTCCCTGCCCTCCCCGTGGGAGGCTGCATCCATCTCATCAGAAAAGTGGGGGGAAAGTGAGAGCTTTTCTTTCCCTTTCCTTCTATCTAGTTTAAGTATCCTCAAAGTAAGAGACTAGCTTCCTCAGAGATGAGGGGTGTGCAGTCTGCTCTGGTGGTTCTCAGCAATGAAAGACATGTAAATTCTCTGGATTTTCATACACCAGCCAAGCCCAAATCCTCTAAGTGTGGAGCTGTCGTGCATGGCTGGCTGATGAGCTGCTCTGGCCCAGACAAGCTTGACTAGTATAGAGAGATGTAGCTGTGGGTAAACCTAATGTGAGTGAGAGATGTGGTGAGATGTGGTGAGACTAAACCACAGGTCCTGAACTGGCAAGGCAAGTGCAGTGGGAGTCAACCCAAAGTCTGGAGCCTAAAGTGGAAGTGCCTCATCCTCTCCACCAATGGATGAGCTCACTGCACATGGCAGAGGGAGCATTGCTGCTGCCCTTGCCATAGATACACTGGGTTACAATGATCTGCTTCAGGCATCTGTGGATCAGAAGATTAAAGAGAAGACAAAGCTGTGTCAGGTATTTCATCCATGTGTTTAAGAGATACAAACTCGTAAATATCTAAAGGCAGAGTAACATAACTTACTCTGCACGTATGGAGATGTAAAGAGAGAAGCTACATGTTGTGAATGTTGCAGTACAGCATTTAACAGTATGGTAGAGAACTCCTCTTAACACTGAAAGTTATAAAAATAATAAAAAACCTAGACTCAACTTTCATTCTGAGTGTTTCATCATATTAAAATTTGAATTATAACTTATTTACTGTGTCCAGTTTTGAATTCCTAACCCAGATAAAAATTCCAGTAACTGGTTTCACAAAGGCCTGAGTAAGGCATTGAGAACTGGAACCATTGTTTTTATGTGGTAGTTTCACAAACAGATGGGCATGTCTTTGAATGAAATCAATGGGAACATTAAGCATTGCCTTCTGGGAATATTAAACATGGAGATTATTAACTGATCTCCAAGAACACAGCTTTGTGTTGGGTCCTGTTTTCTCTGTTTCTACACATAAATACTGCATATGTATGCTGGGCTATGGGTGGAGCAATTTACTCTCATAATCCCTCATTTAAAATTGCATTTAGTAGCTTAGACCATGACGAATTTTATATTTCCATCATTCTTTTTTCTTTCAGAATTCAGTTTTAATATGGGGTTTGCAGAGGTGTGGGTACCTGGGGTGTGGAAGGTAACGGAGAAGAGGAAGCTGGACTGGGGCATGTAGTGCATTTTTGTTTCTTCCCTAGAGCAGAGACAACAACCGGGATTCATGTGCCTAAGCAGTGCCTAATGCGGGAGTGCTCGTGGGCAAAGTGCCATGCCACAGGCTACAGCATAAGACATTGAGAAATGGAAGGAAGAAATTCATGTTAAGATCTGCAAGTTACTTAAAACTTAAGGAAAGAAAACTTTGTCTGTCTTACACAAAATACTTATGAAAACAAGCCTTACACAAAAGGATTTTTGGAACTATCCTCAATAGCTTCAAATGGCACATTTCCAAAGTGTCTTTTAGAAATAAGGAGAGGAAGATTTATTTAAAGGTGCCTGTAGGGGGAGACGGTTTCCCAGGAGATTGGCAGTAAACATTTCATCTCCAGGTCACCAGCCCAGGCCAGCTCTCTTCACTAGTGGCCAAAAGCCTACTGTAGGAAAGGACATTAATCATCTGAGAGTCTGTGGAGACATGAAAATGTCTGGTTCAATAACATAAATTATTTTCTTATAATCCTTTTGAGGACTTCTGAAGTACACACAAACACAAATATCTTTCTGAATGTTTATACAAACACTAGTCTAGAAAATCCTGGTAATTTTAATTTAAAAAATAAACTCACTAGTTACACCAACTAAAGTCTTCCCTTCCCTTCCCTTCCCTTCCCTTCCCTTCCCTTCCCTTCCCTTCCCTTCCCTTCCCTTCCCTTCCCTTCCCTTCCCTTCCCTTCCCTTCCCTTCCCTTCCCTTCCCTTCCCTTCCCTTCCCTTCCCTTCCCTTCCCTTCCCTTCCCTTCCCTTCCCTTCCCTTCCCTTCCCTTCCCTTCCCTTCCTTTCTTTCTTTCTTTCTTTCTTTCTTTCTTTCTTTCTTTCTTTCTTTCTTTCTTTCTTTCTTTCTTTCTTTCTTTCTTTCTTTCTTTCTTTCTTTCTTTCTTTCTTTCTTTCTTTCTTTCTTTCTTTCTTTCTTTCTTTCTTTCTTTCTTTCTTTCTTTCTTTCTTTCTTTCTTTCTTTCTTTCTTTCTTTCTTTCTTTCTTTCTTTCTTTCTTTCTTTCTTTCTTTCTTTCTTTCTTTCTTTCTTTCTTTCTTTCTTTCTTTCTTTCTTTCTTTCTTTCTTTCTTTCTTTCTTTCTTTCTTTCTTTCTTTCTTTCTTTCTTTCTTTCTTTCTCTCTCTCTCTTTCTCCCTCTCTTTCTCCCTCTCTTTCTCCCTCTCTTTCTCCCTCTCTTTCTCCCTCTCTTTCTCCCTCTCTTTCTTTCTCTCTTTCTTTCTCTCTTTCTTTCTCTCTTTCTCTCTTTCTCTCTCTCTTTCTTTCTCTCTTTCTCTCTTTCTCTCTTTCTCTCTTTCTCTCTCTCTTTCTCTCTTTCTTTCTCTCTTTCTTTCTCTCTTTCTCTCTTTCTCTCTTTCTCTCTTTCTCTCTTTCTCTCTTTCTTTATCTCTTTCTCTCTTTCTCTCCTTCTCTCTTTCTGATCTTTCTTTCTTTCTTTCTTTCTTTCTTTCTTTCTTTCTTTCTTTCTTTCTTTCTTTCTTTCTTTCTTTCTTTCTTTCTTTCTTTCTTTCTTTCTTTCTTCTTTCTGGTTTTTCTTTCTTTCTTCCTCTCTTTCTTTTCCTTTCTTTTTAAATAATTTCAGTTGACTTGTGAAGTCCCTTAAAGAAAACACAAAATTTTATAAGAAGCGTTTACCATCTGTTTTCTCTTAAAGTATAGCAGACCATTGGAATTTTTGAGAAAAATAAATTATGTTAGGGACCATTTTTCCTCTAGAAAAACAATAATAAACAAGGCACTAAACAAAATGTTTTGCAGCAGCCACTGTCTGCAGTGTATTGTAGCAAGGCATGATATGCTAAAACACAACTTGATCAGATTTGATTCAGGGTGATGTCTTTCTTTAATGCACTGGAGAAGAGAACAAAGCTTAAAGTATTTTATTTAATAACAAACAGACAATAATATCAATAGTACTTCCCATTTAACTTATGGCAACCATTAATATGTGCTGCGCGCATACCCAAGAAAAAGAGACATTTTCCCCATTTGGTTGGTTTCATCTTTTGAAGCATGTCTCCACCAAAAAGCAGATTTCAATTTCCTTCAGGGACCACAAAATACCCGTCTCTTTTCCCCTCCCTCACTGTGGTTAGAAGTTTATTTTTCAGTTGTGGTAAGTGCTTTGCACCATATTTATCTCCATGTTGTTTGTTTTAGGAGTGGAGCGTAGAACATACTATTTTCAACATAGTCTTCTACCAGAGGAAAGACTAACAAGCAAAAGGCTGTACAGAAAAAGTTTAATGAAATTGTTATGGGTAGCCATACTGGTTGAATCAAAAAGTCTGTGAGAGTCTCTAGACCATAGCTGAGGAGCTGCTCTTGCAAGAAATATGCGACTGAGGCATGCAAACAGGCCCAACCAGCAGTGGAGCTGGGTTGCCCTTGGTTTTGCACGTAACCCCAGGCAAGTCACTTCACTTTCCAGAAGCTTTGTCCACATAAGGGACACTTTCTATATAATTTCTACCCTCGCTTCTTTCAGTGGCTTTACAGCTGGTTGGGACTGACACATGTAGAGCGTTCTCAGTCTTTTATATTGCTGCGATGGCAAATTGACGTTGACAGCTGCTGAAAGCATAAAGTCTCATGGAAAGTAGGCAAGCCATCCTAGGAGGGCCCCTAGTTTCCATAATCTGCTTGTGTGATGATTTTACCACCAGCAATTTCAGTGACTCCCATACGTTTCTACGCACTTTGCAGGTGTGTGAGCCTGACCTGGCTTTGGCCTGCTTCTAGAGGACATCAGAGAGGTGGTGCTGGAAATGGTCATCGAGATGAAAAGTAAACGTTTTTGTAATCTTTTTTTTCTATTTACTCTGAGGCAAAGAGAGAAAATGATACTTAAATCAATATTAAAATGCTTGTTAAATGTTTCTGTGTGTCTGAATGCATGCATACACACATTTTTCACATTACAAATTCAAAGTTGACTATATTTTTCTTTCTGAAGAATTATCTGCATGGATGGAGAACAAACACTGTGTGGTATCTCTAAGTAAAGACTCAGCAATTTGAGAAAGATTATTTTAATTCATAATGTATTTATTTGTTGTGAACATCTCTTTAGTGCAAACACTCTATAAGCAGTTGAACAGGTTGACCTAGAAGGTTCTATCTGAAAGCAGAAAAGAAGCAGATGAAATTCTGATACTTCCAGGTAAAACTCATGAGGAAAAATGTGTATGCTTCTTGTTTGCATGTAGAAAATATGTTTTTCTTTTTCCTTTTTTTTTTCTTTTTTTCCAGGTTTGCTTTATATATTTTTGCTTTGAATTTGCTCCTTAAGATTCTGGCATTTATTTGCTATATAAACTACTGCAAATTTTGCAGCTGCAGAGATTCTGATCCCAGCTTCATTACAGTATCACTCCACCATCTTCTGATACTATTCTGTTGAAATCAGGATAAAATCAGTGTGCCAGTGTTGTGGCAGCAGCCCTCTTACACATCATTACTATTTTTCTGAAGTTACTGCTAGAGCTATTTCAAATGCATTTTTTCTGAAAATGTATTTTTGTTTCTATTTCCAGAAATCCTGCCCTGTCTTGTTGTTGAAGTAATTTTTCACCCCGACCTTTTTTCTTGTGTGTGTGTATGAAACAAATAGTAACAAAGCAGGGGATAAGACACACAGTACAGAGGTATCTAAATCTTGGGAATGTGTGATATTTGTTTCACCAATAAATGTAGCATACTATAATGACAAAGTAATGTCAGATAAAAAATTGGCCCATTGTATTTTGAACATAATTTATCTAAAAAATGCCATATCTTTTACTTGAGAAGGAAGCTAAGGATCTGAGCAGGCAACACATGCCCCCTAAAATTAAAATAATATGGCTAAGGAAACCTTCTCTATTACTTGTTGTATAATAAATTGATATAATACATTTTTTTAAAAAATACCTTTTGTAAATAAATTGGGGGTTTTGGTTTGTTTGTTTTTTTCTGGGATGGAGGGCATGTACCACTTAGAATTGATGACACTGAGGTTACGTTGCTGTGTATATTGGATAACATTTACATGTAGTGTAATTTCACAGAATTGTAGAATGATGGAATGTTTCGGATTGGAAGGGACCCTAAACACCATCCAGTTCCAACCCCCCTGCCATGAACAGGGTCACCTTCCACTAGATCAGGTTGCTCAAAGCCTCATCCAACCTGGCCTTGAACACTTCCAGGGAGGGGGCATCCACAACTTCTCTGGGCAATCTGTTCCAGTGTCTCATCACCCTCACAGGAAAGAATTTCTTCCTAACATCTCATCTAAACCTGCCCTATTCCAGTTTAAAACCCCTCATCCTATTATACACTCCCTGATGAAGAGTCACTCCTCAGCTTTCCTGTAGGGCCCCATCAAGTGCTGGAAGGCTGCTATGATGTGTTTCCATCAAAAGTTTAATTTATCTAATTGAAAATAGAGTCTGTTTGTCCATAGCTGGAAAAGCTTTGTCTTTCATTAGTTTTTGGCACATGGAACATTTTGGAAGAAACTATTGTATTTAATTAAATAGAAAGAGCCTGAACAGCAAATAAAATATATGAATGAAAATGGGTGGAACTTAAATGGACATGAACTGACAGGGGTGCTCTATTCCATTTTTCAAAAGTAATTTTTAATTAATCTACCAATCAAGTTCTGTTGCCTGCTTTTTTGTTTGTTTGGTTTTTTGGTTTGGGGTTTTTTGGTGGGGCTTGGCCATGGTTTTTGGTTTGTTTGGTTTTTTTTCATGTACTTGCATGTAAGTACTGGTACTTTGTATTAACCTGCAAAGAAATGTCAGGTTTAAAACTGAAAGAATGGAATTTCAGCAGCTCTACTAACTCTAACAAAAGCCATATTCCACAAAGCACTTTCATCTAAATCCCTGTTTAAGCAGCATTGAGAAGTACTAAGAGTTACAACACACGACCGAAGCAAAGATGAAATTAACAAATTGGGAGGGTGGGTAATTAAAAATTAAAAATTAATCAAATCAAACAGCCTTTATAGCCTTTGTAAAATAATTTTCCAGGACAATTCCCACTGACATCAACAAAAGCCTTGACTGAGTGTAGACTGAATTAATATTAAGAAATATCTACAGTTAAGCCTGAAGTTTTTATTACTGCAAGCCTGTAACATGCTCTGGTTTTGGGCCATTTCCAAGTTTTTTAAAACCTGCATTTAAAAGACTGATTTTATTTTTTAATGCCTAGTTACATGTCAGAGGGAGTTTAGGAAAGTTTCATGCTAAACTGTGACACATCATGATTAATGCTAAAACTGAACCCTTTTTTTTCTTCCACTCTGGTTCCTGTGAACTTGTACCTCTGTATCTTTTAGATATAATTTTCAAACAAATTCCCTGTCAATATGAAGTGTAACTGAACCATAGAGAACAGTGAATTTTGCACGATTCCAGTTTACAGAGTTTTCTCCGAACTGTGCTGCTGCTGATCCCAGCGTACTCATCAGCCCAGAGCAGCCGTGCTGCAGAGCCCGCCTCAGGTGTGGGCTGATTTCCAGCAGCCTGCTCACGCTCTGGTGGGAGGTTCGCATGGGCAGCTTGGCAGGAGCCCTGCGCTTCCCTTCGGGGAGCCTTTGGTGGGAGGAGGTGGCAGAGCCACTGCTGACATGCCCTGAAATGAGTGCTGGTCCCCCGGGGCAGAGGGATCTACAATGAGCAGCTGCCCATGCCAGGCACGTCCAGGCTGTCCTGTGCTATGCTGTGACAGTGCACCAAATGGCAACTTGGTTTTCAAATAGTACAGATTTGGGTTTTAATGTAGGTTTTGTTTACACACACTCCCAACTTGTTACAAGACCAGTCAGGACATAAACTGGGGCCTCGCTGCTTGGGGAAAATGGTATGTGACTACCAGCAGGGAACCTGTCAGCTACCACCCACCCCGCGTTAAGTGAAGATGTCCAATAATGCTAAGTACTGTGGATGTTGACAGGTAGTAGAAGCAAGAGGTCTGCAACCTAGCGAGCCCAACGAGACCTGCAGCTTTAGCTGGAAATGTCTGCAAGCAGGAAGAGCTCCAACACCAACGATGAGGACATTTGTGTGGCCAGCTATTTTTGCAGTGTAGTGATTACGGTGCATATGTACAAAGTGTACAGTCATCTACGTAGCTAATTAGCAAACATGTTATGCTAAATTTTAGAAGTACTGTGTTTATATAGAGAGACTTGCTGGTGACTTCTGGGTCCTGGCTGCAGGGTGCTATACCCATTGCTTGATGTTTGACCAGTATTCTGCTGCCTGTCACACTGCCTGAATGCAGGAAACTCGAGTAGTGAGTCTGATATCAAGTAGAACTTGTAGCAAGAAGGGGGTCTTATGTCTTCAGTTAAGGGGAGTGGTAGCCCTGGGAGAAAAAATCATTTCCATCTCCTAGGAATCCTAACTCCATGCCAATCCCTGCTCCGCGAGACAAGCATTGTCTGAAGCACTGATTCTAATCAGAGACCAACGCAGAGTCTGCCTTGTTCATGCCCAGCTCCATTTATCCAGCAACTCTCTTGAAAGAACTAACAGTGCCAACTGCATGTGCTGTTAGCATGAAGTCTGCTTACACAAAGGCATGTGTAGGGTGTGCTTTTGGGACAGATCTTTTGCCTAAAGGATTGAAGACCTCTCTTGCAGACATCTAGTGCCTCCTACCATGAAAATAACAGTCTCCAATTGTCACTCACACCTACTTAGCTTTTTTTGCTCTTGGTGCTTTGCTGCAGGGTTGACCCTGCAATGAGAAGACAGGATGACATGCGCTTAACAGAGCACCAGGAAAAATGTAAATGGAGACCTCTGATCTAGTAGTGTACACTCCATACTACTTCTCTGTCTTAATCGTCCTGGGATAAACATTTCCTTAGACTTTTCAGCAATTTTGCAAGCAGATAATTTGCTGAAGTCAATAGAAAGTATTCCAGATTGAAGCCCTGCTGAGGGTACAGGGACCTTCCCCTCACCTGACTAGGAGGAAGTAGCTATTAAGCAGCACTAAGAAAGAGTTAGAATAGCCATGTGATGGTGTGATTGCCCTGTAAGATTGTCATTTACACTTCCGGAGAGCCAGGGTAAATATGATGTTAAGGGAGCAGTATTTTATATCCCTCTTATATAATGAGAACAACCTAAAATATAAAGCAGCAGCACCATGCTCAGTATCTCCTTCTGAAACTGAGAGAAAATTAGATTGTCCAACTTTAGTTACTTATTCTGGAATTTGGCCAAGATAACAAGGCCATCTCATCCTTGCCAAATCTGTGTCACAGGGTATTCATGTGGTCAGCACCTTGGCAGCTACATTGTACACGGCCTCTGCTTAGATAACTCTTTTCATATAAATACTGTAAAAGGACCTGGCTTTTGCATACAAAGTAATTGTGAACCAGAATGTACTTATTGCATGAGTGCAGCAAAATATTTCTGGAAAATTGTTTTCCTCCTCCCTGCTAATCAGTTACAATCACATAGGATAGCTGGGGTGTAGTGCAGATGGAAACAATCAGGGCTCAGAAAAATATTCAGTTTCCACTAGGAGATTTTTTTTTTCCCCAAAGCTTATAGTTTGATTACTCTTATTTTGATGTTCTCCAATCTCTTGCAACACAAGATTATCCTCTTCTAAGAACATCTTGATTACAAGTTTGGGAGTATGGGTTTAAATTCAACAGAACTGTTGACTTCCTTAGAGGGCAAACTCATGTCTTGCCCATGCTGACCCTCCTTAGACTCCCACTAGAATCAGCAGAATGACAGATGCTTTTCCAATAGATGATTCACAGCTCCCACTTCAGGCTCCTGCTCTGAATCTGGCAAAACTAGGTGCATAAGGTGAGGCCAAGAGAATCTTTTCCTTTGGTTCTTTCTGATTACTAATGGAACAACTTGCAGGAGATTTGCTAAACTGTTTATTTACAGATAAAACAGTTAATATCCAGATAAATGGTTTAGACATGTACAAATAAGGCAGGAAATAAATGTTCCTAGCTGCCACTTTAAGCTTGATTGACCCTTGCCTTGTGGCAAGAAAAGTTACCAAGGAGTCACCACAAATCTCCCTTACTATTCCTTGCACCAAAAGGTTGTCCCTGTCCTAACCCTACACAGACTGTTCCAGCAGAAGTCATTTTTTGGGCAAACTGAGGAAGTGAGACAAAATTTCATACACTGGTGATTTTGTAGAGGATCATTCCAAAAGGGATGCATGTTAGGGTTGCTGGTACCGTACCAAGCTGATGCATATCAGGCTTCAGAGAATTCTGTGTCATTAGCATTGGCACAAGTTTATATTTCCCCGTTATCCTTAATATAAGTCAGTACAGAGGAAAAAGTACCAAAGGGAAGGCATGACAGATGTGAGTCACCTCTATTAACTTGCAAAAGTCATGTACATGTGTCAAAACAGCATATTAAAATGGATTAGCCATTCATACAAATAAGAACAACATGTGAATTTGTTTCAGCTAGGATAAAAATCACAAAGGCAATCAATTCTCTTACAGCATATGTGAAAGAAAACTTGGCACAAAGGACAGCTTACCCCAAGTGTTCAGATACACATTTCAAGTACGCATTTTTTTTTTTTCAGCTTTCAGGTTACTAGTCTGCTCCAGCAGGCCATGAGAAACCACAACTTGAAAGGAAAAATAATAACTTTACACTCCCAATTTGTTCTCTAAAGTAACTTTTTTTTGTCTTGTTTGAACTTTTTTCCATGTGGCTTTAAATCCTATTCATATAGCTGCACTAAAATGAAATCAAACTACACAGTAAATATATTGTAATAAATGTAGATTTCTGAATAATAAATATTTATTTGAACATTTTTCTTTTACTCTTTTTAATGATAATTTTACCATATGCACAGCCGCATAAAGCACATTTTCCAGCAGTTGGACTCCCATTGTCAACCACGCATGACGACCATGTCAACGGATGGACCATATTTACTCAAAAAGTTTTGGACCAAAGAAGGAGGTTACAGCTTAGACAAACATAAGTATTTTGGTATTATCACCTAATATTCCCAATAATTTGGTCCTTTCATTGGGATTTTGTAAACAGCTGCCAGTGATGTTTCAGAGGTGATAAGTGTCACTTTGCTCATCAGTTCTTACATGCAGCAGAAATTTGTTGTTGTCTAAGAGCATGGAGCCACGTCACATACAGAAAACCAGGGTAGAGCAGTATATCCCTAGGCAGAGATTTAATTCCTTAGCTCCAACATCACTTCCACAAGCTCTCTGACAGAGCAGATCAGAGTCACAGCTAGACTCCCCCACAGTCAGCCTCCCTGCCTTGCAGGTATGCTTGTATCTATCTTGGGGTAGATAAAACCATAGTAGCTAATTCTCCTTCATTTCCTCTGACAGCTCAGCGTATCCACACAGTGCCCACTCTTAAATAAGACCTCAGTGATCCATTTATTTCAATGGCAACAACAAACTTGCAGGACTACAGCATCACTTTGGAAAACAATTAAAAAGCCTAAGACATTATTTTGGTCACAGTTTGGGTAAGTGCCCTTGAAATTGCAAAAACACCATCAGAGCCACCCTGTGTTTTCAAGCATACAAGTGTAACAGTTCCTCTTCTGAAGCAGAAGCACTTGTGCCTTGTGCGAAATGCAGCAATTGCATCACCACAGCCCTGACAGCACAAGCTGACTGCCAGCGGAGACAGGCTGCGTGGCCAGGCAAGGCAGGAGCCTCGGGTTTTGCTGGTGAATTTCCTTAAGTGTTGGCTCTACTCAGCCCTGGGTAAGCTGAGGGAATGTGATATAATCACAGCACCAGGTATCAGGCTGTGGCCATGCATACAGATTGCTGCCCACTGCTGTTGAGACAAATTAGCTTTGCTGCTGGTATCAATAGCAAACGATTTGATTCTCAGGCACCTGGCTGATAATCCACTTGAAATCTTTAAATTGTTTTCTAATAGTGTCTCTTCTCAAATATACTTAAGTTGGTTACTTTTATGTTTCCCCTTAAATGCCAAAAGCCCAGTGAATTAAAACCAACCTCAACCATCTTTATGCTTTTTTGCATTCCCATCATTCAAGGGTGAAAAAATTTTCTGGTTTAATTAATTGGAGAATAAAAATCAGTATCCAGCTGAGATGTAGGTCTTTTTTTTTTTTTTTTTTTTTTTTTTTTCCTGTGGAATCAATTCTCCCACAGAAAACAGAGGTTTGTGCTGGAAATGTCAACTCAGATGAAATCAGAAGACTGTGATCAGGGATGTCAAGAACACCAGAGATTAACATTTCATTAAACCCTTGCGGTGGAAAAGAAGCCACAACAGTCGAGCCCTTTCTCCCTGGACACCCGCTATGCTTCATTGCTCTCCCTTCTTTCTCGTATTTCACGACGTGAGTGTATAAGCGTGTGTGTGCGTACACATATGTGGGAGGGTGCTAAGCTGTGCTCCCATTACGCTCCGTTTCCTCTGGTAGTGCCTGCTTCCCTCCCCGCTGCTTGCGCTGCCGTGCGTGCCAGTAACATCTATGCACACTCAGTGAATTATGCGGAGTTGCCTCAGAAGCCAAAGGAGGAGGTGACAGTCGGGGGACATCTTTCTCCGCCTGACAGGATATGTAGAAACAGTCCAGCTGGACAGACTTCTTTCTGTGCTGAGGGGACTAGTAGATTATTTTTGCAATTTACTGGCTTGAAAGCTCAGCATTTTAATGCCTCACTCACTAGAAAGCTATTGGGCACGAAATCCTGAGAACATGAGAACTGGCCTTGGAAAAGGGTGTTTGTTCCTCCCCCTATTTTTCCATCTTCATTTCAGCAAGCAAAGCGTATAGTCAATATTGAAAGGAGAGGTGTAATAATACTGGTAATTTATAAACTGGCAGTGGGATACAGTTTATAAAGTAAAGTAACAGCCATTCAAGCTCCTGAAAATCCCTGTAGCAAGTAAAATTGCAGCTGAAGTTGTTTTGCCTTCCTCCTGTCTCTTCAGAGAAAGCTCAGCTGGTAACAAACAGTGATGGAAGCAGAAATGTGCTTTCATTCGCAGAGATGGTCCTTTCAGCTCAGGTGGAGCCACAAGGGTGAGGAAGGGTAAAAAGCAAATACTGCTGCTGCTGCCTCTGCCATAGTTACAAGTCTCTGCTCTCTCAACATCAGGTAATGCTGCAGCTTTTGAGATCTGGAAATTATTTAAACTCTTAAAAGAGTTTAAAGGTTACTGTTATTCCTATGAAACCTAAAGCAGGGGATGCACAGGCGGCAGGAGAAAGGGATTGTCATTCTGCTCGCAACAGACCCATCACCAGTGTGGGAGCAGACTGCTTGGTCATGTATTTGCCAGCAAGTTTCCTGCCAAAGGCACTTGTCTTGCTCAAAAGGCCATTGAGTTCTCAGGGGAATGATCTTGGGCTGGATCCTCCTGGTTGATACTCTGAGGACTTGTCTTGTCCAGGGGAAAAAAAAAAGGCTGGTCCTCTGGGCATGTTTGCTCATGGCTCTCAGCCTTAGCTGGAGCATCCCCAGCAAGCTAACCGCTAACCTCAACACTGGCCATAGGGTCTCCACAGTCCCACAACTAGCACTGTCAGTAATGGTGCTTATGCTGACAAAGATCCTCAGCACGAGCCCTGACACTGTCCTTCCAAGTAGCAGAGATGCTACGAACCCCCTCCTGGGCATCTGCGAGGCACCTGCACTCACAAACTTCTGAGCACCCCTACTCGGTTTAAAAAGACAACAGAGACTCTCCACTTCAACATCTTTTGCAGGGGAATTGTCTCAGAAAGTAGTTGTTCTTCCCAAACTTTGGGGAACAGTCTTTTTCCATTACAATCATTGTAAAGGCAGTGACCTAAATGCAGTAGTGCTTGCACAGTGGATGCATAAGCAGCCCTCCTGTATTATCTTGTTTGTGATTTGAATCAGCATGTCTCAGTACAGGCCATTTGGGAAATCAAAGGATATGTGATGTACAAACTGCATTTCCTTTGACAGAAAAGTCCTGGTGCCCTTAGGAGAGCCAGGATAAGTTATTTTTAATTTATACATTTGGCCAAACACCAAATATTATGAGCCAGACACTGTAAAACAGTTCTGTGTGAACATTTGACTTGTAATATGATTATTCAAGTGCTTGAGCTGGGACACGCTTCAATATTTTCCTGAGTTTGGCGTCATATAGTCAGTTACTGCCTCCTCTCCCGCCATGGAAAACATAAACTCAGTGTTCCTCAGATCATGCTGGAGTCTCTCAAGAATGAGACAGCTCAGATGTGATTCCTCTTTGCCTGATTCAGGAGCAAGCCATAAGGCCAAGGATTCTCCATGTGTCTTTGGTGAGTATTGTCTAGGGCAAAGAGCATATTTCTGTTTATCTCTTACCAGGTAAAACATCACGTTTCCCCAGTGTTACCATGCTATAACAGCTCATCATGTTTTTCCTATAATTACTTGTATCTATCTTACAAAGAAAAAACATAATCTTTGGGTTTGGGTTTTTTTTTTTGGGGGGGGGGGGGAAGGGGGGTAGGCAGGGTTTCATGTCTGCAATATGCAGATTTGTTAGAAAATGGGAAATCCTAAAACAACCTCATGACAGAAGGTGAAACACAGAGAGAGGAAGACATCTTGAATATAAGAAAGCTTGGTGCTCGAAAATGAACTGGTTTTTGAGGTAATCATGCTCATTATAGTAAAATAAATGCTACTGTTCTTTACCTCTGACAAGCTGGAGGATTTTTTTTGTATGAAAGATTTTATTTTCTCTTTTATCATTCTTCTTTCAAAAGAAGCCATACTACAAAATAAAAGATGGACAGAAACAAAATATAAATAAAGATGAGGTACAACAGATCTGGGACACACTATCTTTCAAATGTAAAAAAGAAACAACCACAAAAAAATCCCATCTCATAACATTTTACATTATTGTTCCAATGAGTGGAAGTTCTAAATCTATGTGCACTACAGACTATTCCAAGTCTATAATCTTTGTTAGGACACCTTCTAAACCCTGTCTGAAGCTTGAATGAAGTCATGTTATGTACTTGCTTATAATTTGTAAATCTAAGTAACTTGGTTTGAGAGCATTTCAAAATGCACTTTAAAGCGTGTCTTTTTAGTGTTAAATTAGAAATAGAAGGCATTACTTTTCTAAGACAAGTAAACTTTCGAAAACAAGCAAAGTTTTACTGCTCCAAGAATTACTTATGAACCATCCTACATATAACAAATGGTAAATAAATGTAATAAGAATTCCTGGTGGTTTTGTCTATTCAGATAAGGTTAGTTGGGTATATAGATATAAACAAATCTGTTTAATCTAGCCTGGGTACAATGTACGTGACAGGCAATTCTTTGAACAGCAAGCATGTGCAGTTATGCTGGTGGATCTCTACAACCATCCCATAGAGGGTATTTCTGGTTTTTGTTGTATTATATATTCACACACACACGTCACACCTTCCAGACACACAGCCACAGCCACACATATATGTACAGATGTAGTCTCAGAGAATTGACAGCCCAGTATTCATTAACCTACTCTCCCTGTAAAAGTCATTATTACATATTGAAGATTCAACTAGGTCAAGCAAGAAGTGATTTATTAGCCCCATATTTAATTTTTATCCTCATAATCTAGGACAGAAATACTGTCATTCTTTGCAACAGTGTTCCACTGGATTTTCCTGACAATAATTCTAGGTTTGCAACACACCTGCCTGCAGAGAAGTTCCTACTGTAGCTTTTGAACGCACAAAGACTGGCACTTTGAGCTCTGGCATAATTTCTGGTGTCATAGATTACTCAGCAATTGCAATCATTTATTGTTGAGCATAGTATTCCTGTGCTGTCTATGGATCCTGCAAATAACTCTAGTTTTCTTTCAGGCATCAGTGGTTCTGCTGACATAAACTGAAGTCAGATGAAGCTAAATTTATTGTTAAAAAGTGTTCAGGATACTGATTGGGCGTTTTCTGACATTTAGTGCAACAGTTATGAAGACAGGTCAGCTGCTTAGTATTTCAGACAGCCTCAGAAATAAATTCTGCAGAGATTTCTGCAAGTCTTGTTAGTTTTGAAGACAATGGGAACTTGGATGCTCAATATTTTTGAGCAAATGAAGGCAGGTCAGCTCAATGAAACCTCTCCAGTAACTGTAGCCTTCAAAAGCATCCAAGCAAAGCCAGGGTTGGAGCACCAAGGTCATAGTGAGTGAGACAGACCATTATGCCATCCTCAGCCTACAGTGTTGGGGCTGTAGCCTACATCACATGGCAGGAGCACATTGCTCCACCAGTAAGAGCAGGAAAGCCAGTGAAGGGACCAAGCCCTTGCAACCTGCCCCTAGTAAAGCTTCTCTTGCCTCAGACACCTCTGTCACATTTTGATCACAACTTCCATCTTCTTCTGCCATGTTCCTGTATGTGCCAGCAGCCTCGCTAAAAGTAACCTGTCTGTATGAAAAAGTTTCCCTGGTGGAAAGGCAGGAAAAGCATTTCTGGCCGGCCACTCTGGCACTGATGTTATCACAGAATCACAGAATGTCAGGGATTGGAAGGGACCTCAAAAGATCATCTAGTCCAATTCCCCTGGCAGAGCAGGATCACCTAGATGAGATCACACAGGAAGGCGTCCAGGCGGGTCTTGAATGTCTCCAGAGAAGGAGACTCCACAACCTCCCTGGGCAGCCTGTTCCAGTGCTCTGTTACTCTCACAGTAAAGAAGTTTCTTCTCAAGTTTAAGCAGAACCTCCTGTGTTCCAGCTTACACCCATTGCCCCTTGTCCTATCATTGGACATCACTGAGAAGAGCCTGGCCCCATCCTCCTGACACTCACCCTTTACATATTTATAAACATTAATAAGGTCCCCTCTCGGCCTCCTCTTCTCCAAGCTAAAGAGCCCCAGCTCCCTCAGCCTTTCCTCATAAGGGAGATGCTCCACTCCCTTAATCATCTTTGTGGCTCTGTGCTGGACTCTCTCAAGCAGCTCCCTGTCCTTCTTGAACTGTGGGGCCCAGAACTGGACACAGTATTCCAGATGTGGCCTCACCAGCGCAGAGTAGAGAGGAGGTTATGTCCAGGTTGCTCTCCTGCTGAAGCAGGGGCAGGACCCAGCCTGTAGGCTGCTGTCATCCAGCCTCTCCACAAGCCTCTTTCTGCCCTAGCCCATGCCCTGAACTGCCCCACAGGGCTCCAGAGGCTCCCCAGGATGGCTTTCAGCAGTGTCTACATAGCTCAGTTGGGTTCAGCACTGCCCATCTTCAACTCATTTTGATCTGAATGTCCTCCTGCTCCAGCTACTGGACCATGACCCCAGCCTCACAGGGCCTCCCATGACAATTGCTTATAACCGATGGAGGCAGGTGAAGGAAGTTCAGAAACCAAAGGAAAAAAATGGAAGGAAAAGCTTTCTCTTTTTATCTATTTCAGTAAAATTTGTAACTGCCAGATGCATCTTCTCTTTCCTGAAGTGATAATCCTGTTGCCCTTCCTGCGTGACCTGGCTGTAGCCCTGGGAGGAGGAAGTCATTTATTTCAAGCCCTGTTGTTTGTACATGTCTCAGCCTTTAGGTTGGCATATGAGGCCTCCTGAGACATGTTTTTCACCTGCCTGCTGGCTCATCTGCCTCCAGTCACTCAGCAAGTGGAGCTGGGGACTGGGCAGCTGCAGCGGGAGCCCCGCACAAAGACCAACGTGGGAGCACAAGCCAGGCTTATTTGTTTCACACCATTTCCCCAGCACCCGTGCTGACAGAGAGACAGCCTTCCACCAGTCCCCGCGGGGCACCGAGAGGCCCCGGCACGGCGGGTGTGCAGCTGGGAGGATGCCAGCGCTCTGCATCTCCTACCTGTTGCCTTAGAAACAAACAAAAGGACAACGGCTTTTTTTCTTTCATCTTTTCTCTTTTCTTTTCTTTTCTTTTCTTTTCTTTTCTTTTCTTTTCTTTTCTTTTCTTTTCTTTTCTTTTCTTTTCTTTTCTTTTCTTTTCTTTTCTTTTCTTTTCTTTTCTTTTCTTTTCTTTTCTTTTCTTTTCTTTTCTTTTCTTTTCTTTTCTTTTCTTTTCTTTTCTTTTCTTTTCTTTTCTTTTCTTTTCTTTTCTTTTCTTTTCTTTTCTTTTCTTTTCTTTTCTTTTCTTTTCTTTTCTTTTCTTTTCTTTTCTTTTCTTTTCTTTTCTTTTCTTTTCCTTTCCTTTTCTTTTCTTTTCTTTTCTTTTCTTTTCTTTTCTTTTCTTTTCTTTTCTTTTCTTTTCTTTTCTTTTCTTTTCTTTTCTTTTCTTTTCTTTTCTTTTCTTTTCTTTTCTTTTCTTTTCTTTTCTTTTCTTTTCTTTTCTTTTCTTTTCTCTTCTCTCCTCTCCTCTCCTCTCCTCTCCTCTCCTCTCCTCTCCTCTCCTCTCCTCTCCTCTCCTCTCCTCTCCTCTCCTCTCCTCTCCTCTCCTCTCCTCTCCTCTCCTCTCCTCTCCTCTCCTCTCCTCTCCTCTCCTCTCCTCTCCTCTTTTTCTCTTCTCTTTTTTTCTTTTCTTTTTTTTTTTTGTTCCCCTTCCTTATGCTCCTCAGGTAATGTGCTGTGTGCCAAGTCTCAAGGTGGGTGGGAAGAGAGAGGAGCAAAAAAAGAAAGGAGTGAGAGAGGAGTGAAAATATCAAAGACCACAAAACATGTTTTGTGATTAAATATGAAAGCAAGAGGCATCAAGACAGCTACCGGACTGGTCCCCGCCTGCTGCCCGTCTGTGGCATGCAGTGGGAGGTCACGGCTGCCACACCGAGAGCAGTTGTATGAACCAGCTGTGACATCTGGCTTACACTGAGGGATCTGAAGGCTGGAACCGGACATGTTTGTTTTCTCTTGCTTGAGCCCGAATCAAAGAAGTTTTAATTAAAGACAACTCAGAGATGCTTTCAGCGAGACTGCCTATGGTCAGTGTGCAGAGGGTGCTTTTTCAGGGATAGGAGCTGGTCGTGGCCCAATCCCTTCCCTGAGGTGACAGGTGTGTCTTGGGGTGGGAGAGGAGTTGCAGAGCCTAAAGCAACAGAGATGGATTACACTCAGAAGGACTCTATAGCGGCCTTTGCACACATGGAGACCCAGACCCCAAGGAATAACCACTGTCCCCAAGGATCCCACTGCCTCCTGCGTGCCACTGCCTCTTTTTGCCAGCAGCTATTCCCGCAGCTGATCAGCCTCGCTGCCCTTCTCCTTGCAAAAATCACCCGATTCCTCCTGTGGTTCCTCCTTCATTTAAAGCCAGTCCTCTTTGGCCTCTTTGGCCATTCCCAACCAGAAGCACCACAGTGATGCCCCCTGCCACCCCTGGCTACAGCTTTGTTGCTGCTTAGCTACTACTCTAAGCTATTAGTTCTCAAGTTTTTGTATTAGGCAAAACTTTTTTTTCAGATAATTGTTTTTCAGACTGTCAGTAACTCCTTAGGATAATTTCTGAAATAAAACAGCCCTATCTCAACTCCTAAGCAGCAAGTAGCACCATATCAGATGTCTAGAAATCCCTTGAGTCAGTTCTCAATCTCTGTTAAAATTGTAGCAGCGGTTCATCTCTCCAGGGCTACGCTTGTTTGGAAAAACACCCAGCACACATTCTATGCTTCCAATGCGAAGCACACCCCGTACAGCTGCAGCTGAGTCAATTCAGCCCAGAGTCAATATGTCAAAGACAATCTGTAGCAACAACCAAAAAACAGAAACCCAAAGCAGAGAGCTAGGTTTGTGGGATCCCCTTCCACAAAGAATGGTATTAAAGGGCATTAGTCTGTTGGATATAGCTGAGACTTCTAGATTGGCTGCTGGTGATGTCACAGCCACCCATGTGCCCTATAAATCTATTTTTTTGTTTTTATGTGTAAATGATGTAATGCCCACAAGCTTCCTCAGTCAGGGCTCGCTATTTAATTTCTCAGGTGGCTGAAGTCGTAGGCTTTGTGGCGTCTATGGCCACCCACGATGTGTTCTCACTGCCCAGAAATTAACTTCCTCTTAGGCCTTGTTTTCTAATTGGCATCTGCAGAATTAAAAGTCTACTGACCACTGCATGTCATGGGAACATTTGGGAAAGTATCTCTGGAATGAGAAAGCCATTTTGATCCCAAAATAATGTGTGTGCTTAAACTAAGGCCTTCTCTGATAGAAAGAAGACAATCAGAGCCAAGTTTTGATATGGTGCCACATTAAGAAAAAAAAACAGTTTTCATGAAGAAATATCTACTTGGAAAATAGCACTCGCCCAGCAAGATAAAAACCTTTGCTATACCTAATCTAATATTCCACTTCCAACAGAATTTTATCCCAAACTTTCTTTACTAAATGGGAATGCATCTTTACTAACATCACCAGGCTCCTAAGTTGTTCCTGGGGGTGGTTCTCACCACTGGAGTAATGAGGATTTCTTTATCTCCTTTGTCTTACCTGCTGGTGATAAACACATCTCATACTTTCTTTTAATCCAGCTAAGCTTGCATCCTCAGTGTTGTTTGTTTTACCTAAATGTTTATAAATCCAAGGAGTTAATCATCCATGTAAAACAGTTTCCTGAACACAGAAGCTTTCCTACACTGGTTCAACTGACCCTGAGAAATTAGCCTTCTCCATAATACTGTCTAGTGTCATGGTACCAAAACCAATGGTTTTCTGATAATATCTGTGATCCTTCACTTTTTGGCAGACTGAAATATTGTGCCTGATTAGCAATTAGAATAAATTTAATGGAGCAGTGCAGAGGTCAAATTATCGCTGTAGAAACACTGATTAGCATTCCTGAAACTGTGTAAATCCTTAAAGCCTGAAAGGATAATCTTCACAAATTACAGTTACTTTCATGAACCTGGAATCAAACATCTCAAATAAAATTAGCTTTTAGAAGGGCCTGGCCCAAAGCCCAGTGAAATCTATGAGAATCCACTGCATCCCAAAGATTTAAACTTCTTCACTGACAGAGTTAGGATTCTTGTTGAGGAAATGCAGTACAAAAGACAATAGTAGATAAAAGCCCATCTTTACATAGGAAGACAAACATATTTGCAAATATATTATATTTTTTACAGACAAATCCATTCCTACGCAGTAGTAGTTACAAACAAGGTACTTCCAATAGTGGTTATTTAATCTGAGTCTATATGCATCATAAATACTGAAAGAACACAGGGAGAAAAATAATTTTCTCACAGAAGACAATCTGATTATGAGAATTTTTAATCTACGAGGCTGCAAATGACTAAAACATATTGTTTATCTTCTGAAAGAGCTTCAACCAAAAAATAGCACCATTAGAAAAATGGATGTTCTTGCTCTAGACAACACAAGTGGCTCCTGCCCCTTCTCACAGTGAAAATGATTGAAGAATGTTTTTGGACAGGATGTTTCCAGCAAAGAGTCTCAAAGCAGCATTTTACTTTCTCTCAATTGAATATAAACCAGAAATTAAATGGTGGCAACAAGAAAAAAAATCATAAAGAAACTTTTTGTTCTCAGTAGCACCTTTTTACTCAGGGAGAATTTTTGCTGTGGAAGATGAGGTGAGGACAAAGGTCTGCTGGGCAAGTGAAGGTAGTCAAAGGATTTACTCACAAATATTTCTTCCTGTATTTTTATTCAGTCTTTTCTACACCAGATGTGTATCAACTAGGGTTTAATCATTGTAAATCTGTTTCCCCTCACCTTCTAACTGCTTTTCATGTCCTTGGTTTATTTTAGGACCCCCAGTCCCCCAGTCCTTGCCCGCCTTTTATTTTTTTTAATCATTTCTGGAGGGGCAATACGTGAGCATCATGGTGCAGGACTTGGCAAGATCACCTTTTACTCCCAGCTTTCTGCTTTGTTCATTTTCCACCAACCACCCAGCACTTTTTCCTAGCTGGAGCATTGCACCAGGCACAGACCATCTATCGTCGTGCAAAAGCTTCACGAACAAAACCCACAGGACCCAGCTCAATGCTCAGAAGGGCGTGGAGGCTACAGGGCAGGTCCCCGGGGACTCAGTGATGTACCAAATGAAAACAAATGTGGCAGTGCTAACTTCCAAATAGTGCGAAGCGACACCATTTCCACAGTGGGTACAAACAGGGCCTTTGAGCTGAGATGTGCTTTGCGGGAGGGCGGGCGTTTCAGGAGGTCCTGCCGGTGCCCAGACTTCCATGTCTGATGGCAACGCTTGGCCGACTGGAAAAGTCACCTCATTTCGCAGACCTGCAGCTGACATCCGGAAAGCCACACCATGACGGCAGCCGGGCTTCACCCCTCCCCTGTGCACACGCAAGGTCTGCTGCTTCCCAAGTCTCAAGATGTCAGCCCGGGCCCCAAGGGTTGTGTCGTGGAGGGCAAAAAATAAAGAGCCGAGCCCCACGGGCTGCCGCCGGGCACCCGCCATTCCCATGAGAAACTTGCACAGTCGGGCGAGCTGCGTCACAGCGGCCTGCAAACCGGGGGCCTGGGGGTTTAAAAATACAGCCTGCCGCAGCTTTCCCAGGCCATATATAGTTCACACATCTCACGGTGGCAGGAAGGAGCTGCAAAGACACACAGAGACACAGAGAAGGAAGAAAGTAACGGGGGACGCGACTGCCAGCGTGCAACAAAAACAGGTTAAAAATAGCCTGGGCTGCAACAGCTCCCTCCCTCCCTCCCTCCTAGCAGGGGGTGCAGGGGCCGCTGGCTCTCCCTGCCCTCCCTGGCCCCTCGCTGCTGCCTGTTTTCTGCCAGGAGGAAAGGGCAGGAAGGAAGCTTTTGGTTCCTGTAGGCAGAAGGAGACAAAATGACAGCCCTGCTTGTTTGGACACCTGCTGGGCTTGCTGAGGCCTGCACAGACACCTGGCTGGCAGCATGGGACCCTTTCCCTGAGGGGTGGGCTGGGGCATGGGGAGAGCACAGCTTTGGATGGCCTTGCTCGTGACCCTCAGCAGCAGCCAGCATAACCCCAAGAGATGTGATGCCACAATGCCCAGAGGTATGAAGCCACGCTGCCCGGGGGTGTGATGCCACACTGCCCGGAGGTGTGATGCCACACTGCCCAGGGGTGTGATGCCACACTACTCAGATGTGTGATGCCACACTCCCAAGGGGTGTGATGCCACACTGCCCAGAGGTGTGATGCCACACTGCTCAGAGGTGTGATGCCACACTGCTCAGAGGTGTGAAGCCACAATGCCCAGAGGTGTGAAGCCACGCTGCCTGGGGGTGTGATGCCACGCTGCCCAGAGGTGTGATGCCACACTGCACAGACATGTGATGCCACACTGCCCGGGGGTGTGATGCCACACTGCCCAGGGGTGTGATGCCACACTGCCCATAGGTATGATGCCACACTGCACAGACGTGTGATGCCACACTGCCCAGGGGTGTGATGCCACGCTGCTCAGAGGTGTGATGCCACACTGCCCAGAGGTGTGAAGCCACACTGCCCAAAGAGGAACATAGCTTGGGCTTTGATAAGGGCTTTGAAACAAGTCTCATCTTTCTCCCCACACCCTGCGCATGTTGAATCCTGTCCTGGAGGCAAAGCTGAGCTGTCCAACCCTACTCTGGTAAAATAAAGAAAAGGCAAAAACTGCTTGTTCTGTCCATCACCTCTTCTCTCCCGCAGCCCAGCCTCCCTGAAGCCGTTGCAAAGGGAAAGCAGCCACCTGCCAAATGGGGTTACCTCTCTGTGAGGATCTTCTCCGTCAACATCTCTTAGCTCATTCCCTTGTAGAGAAAGAGAGAATATGACTGTGTGTGCCATCAGGCCACAGTACGTGGCTCTGGCCTCCTGAAATCTCCTTGCCTGTTGGGATTTCCAGCAGCCAGGTGAGCACTGCCTGACCTGTGGCTTGGGTAGAAAGAAAGAGGTGCTGGCACATCTCCAAAAGCCACACTATTCATTGCAGGGCCAGTTTTTATTTGTTTGTTAGTGTGCTGGGATATTTCTCTTTTACTCTTGGTCACTTGCATCCTGCAGGCCTGGCTGTCCCAGCTGCAAACAACTTCTGTCAACTCCTAGATGCCGACACGAGGCACTGAGAGGGGTCCAAGCCAAAAGCCCAGATTCCAAACATCCCTGAACTTGGGAGAAGTTCAAATCAGAGCACACCTCTTTAGCCAGAAGAAAGCTGTAACATGATCCCAGCCCTGGGCAGTAGAGGTGACACTCCAGTGGGGTCTGAAGGTGACTTCCAGAATACGTGGTGTGGAGCAGAGCAGAGGAGGAGAGGAAAAAGAATGAAGGCATTTTTCATATGTTTAAACAAACAAACAAAAAAAGTTCCCTAGTAGGGAACTGGGGAACTGGGTGTCTGCTGTCTGTGGGAGGGTGAGGAAGGTTGCTGACAGAGTAAAGGGGGTTAAGAGGGGTGGATGAACTCTGAATGGAACACGGAGTGATACTAAAGAGCCCTGCAGGCTGTCAGAGAGGTGTCAAAAGTCAGGAAGGAGCAAAAAGACCAGGAAAACTAGCATTCAGGGAGAAGTCCATCAGAGCACATCTAGGTATCTACGAGGTCTTGAGACTGACAGCTGCATTCAGGCTCACACACATCCCTGCTGTGCTCTCTGCCTGCCTTTCACAGGGACCGAAATCTCCACGTGCCTCAGCTCCAGTTCTGTTTGCCAGAGAAGGATGCCACTGGCTAGGACAGTGCTGGGCAGTGTCTGTGCTGTGTGTGGGGTAGTGAGGAGTATCAGCCCCTCTGTGTGCTGCCAACACCACCCACCTCAGCATGTCCAGCGAGAGGGGCAATGAGGGCTTTTTTCTCTAGAGCAGAAGAAGCTGCTCCTCCAGCTCTCCATTAGCTTGCATCTCAGTTTGTCACTTAGGCTAGCAAGAATTAAGGCCAGGCACTAACAATGTCAGGCTGCACAAGCAGAGATGTCATTTTCACTCCACGTCAGAATATGGACTCTTTGATTCACATTCTCAGAAAGGCTCCTTGGGTGGCTCACAGAAAGGCAACCAACAGTCTAACCAGGTTTGCCTGATGCTATATTAATGTGCTGGGTGTGCTTGGATGTACCAGTCTCTCTATGCCCCAGGAACAAGCCTTAGCCCAAACTCATAGGCCACCAGGTTGCAGGGCTGGGGAGCCAACCCCATCAGATTACATAATGTTAAGGTTTAAAGTCAAAGTGGTGTGCAGCTTAAGTGACAGCAGCTCAGGCCACGCTTGCAGGGACAACCCCAAGTGTGACCATGCACATGATGTGCATGCAAGGGTGACTGTGTGTGCGCCCTGCCCCTCTCATGGGCCAGAGGAACAAACTCCTGGAGATACCTAACCTCCCTTCAGCCAGCTGCCAGTGACTGGTTAGCTGACTTCTGTGCCTTCCCATGACACCAGACACAGAGTAAAGGATAGCTTCCTGGCTCTCACTTCCTCAGTTAACGAATACCACCAGTAATTAACTGACAGTAATGTTGAGCTATTCCTGGCTGTAGGTGGATCTTACTGAGGTCATACTGGTTGTGGGTAATGTAATTTATTACTCTGTGAGGCACTTTGGGATACAGTGTGAGAAGACCACTCGGAAAGTGCCAAATCAATAATCCATGTCAGGATTTTCCCCGGTAAGGTAATATGTTCCATACTTGCTGTGCTTCTGAGAAATAAAGCATCGAAGTTGCACTGGCTCCAGTACAATGCTGTAAAGATTTCCAAATACATTGGTGGAAACAGAGGACTACTGTGCTCAAGAGGTGGGTCCCTCTTTGGAGCAAAAGAAGTTCAAGGCATGTATTTTTTTCTTAAAACCATTCTGAAGACAAAAATCCCACCCTGTGGAAAGGCACTCGGCTGCCAAAGAGAAGTATCATGCTTCGGGCAGGCGGGCGGCTCTCCCTGCACAGCAGCGGGGTCATGCCAACCAGCCCGGGTTAGGGCTGGAGCTGGACTCTAGGTGAACTCTACCAAATTAGCTGTACATGATGCTGCATTCCCTCCTTTCTCAGAGGATCAAAGTGGCTGGACTCAGTCCCAGCTTCTGCAGATAAGCAGGTCACAGGACTAGTTTGCACCTCTTTGCTGCTTGTAATACACTGTGTTACAGATTCCTCTGGATTTCCTAGTTTGTGCCCATAGACACTGCATACTGGCGGTCACATTTTTTCCCTTTAGTCCTCCAAGCTTATCTAGTGACCTGGGATACTTCTACTGGTTCTTAACACCAGCACAGAGTCCCTGGCAGCATTACATCTGGTTAATGACTACCGCTGTTCTTGCCCAAACAGTCTTTATGATTCCCTTATTTTACACAAAAAGCTCGTTCTATCCTGCGCAAGGCTTCTCTCCCCAGCACAGCAGCACAAAGGCAGGTGCAGCAGCTCAGCAGCCTGACTTGGATTAAACCCTTTCTGAACGGGGGAGGGAGAAAGACAAGGCTATCCACTTTGGTAGGCGATGAGGCATCCCTAATACTTAAGCAAAACTCACTTGAAGAATAGGAGGGAGGGGGTAGATAGTAATAATTGAAAACGCACTTGTGTAAAAGTGTTAATTAGTTGTTTATCTGCAGGCACACTGTGGGCTTCACAAAGGCACACACACAAGTTACTGCAGTTAATTACCAGCAGGGTCTGGGAGACCATCTCCGTAATTAAAATTTGTGATCAAGCAGCAGCAATGGGTGATTCAGAAGGAAACAGCAGAATATGTACAAATAAATTCTTATTTAAAAAGATAACATGGTTTTGTGTCATAAGACTGGGTGATAAATTGACTCAAATTTTAACCATTGTTGTTTAAGCAACAGACACATTTCTAATGTGCAAGTGATAGCTTTACAGTGAATCACTTTTTTTACCTTTGCAGTTTATCTGTCAGTAGAAGCAGACACATGTTGAAAATATGCAAGAATTTAAGTCCAATCCAACAAATAGTTTTGGATGAAAAATTAAGAGATAGAATTGAGAAAAAAAATGTTTTCAGAAAGATAATTTTGGAATAATAGCTTATGACTGAATGTTCCTATTTTAATTTAAAAGAAGGAAAGAGAGAAAGAGAGAAAGAGAGAAAGAGAGAAAGAGAGAAAGAGAGAAAGAGAGAAAGAGAGAAAGAAAGAGAGAAAGAGAGAAAGAGAGAAAGAGAGAAAGAGAGAAAGAGAGAAAGAGGAAAAGAGAGAAAGAGAGAAAGAGAGAAAGAGAGAAAGAGAGAAAGAGAGAAAGAGAGAAAGAGAGAAAGAGAGAAAGAGAGAAAGAGAGAAAGAGAGAAAGAGAGAAAGAGAGAAAGAGAGAAAGAGAGAAAGAGAGAAAGAGAGAAAGAGAGAAAGAGAGAAAGAAAGAAAGAAAGAGAGAAAGAAAGAAAGAAAGAAAGAAAGAAAGAAAGAAAGAAAGAAAGAAAGAAAGAAAGAAAGAAAGAAAGAAAGAAAGAAAGAAAGAAAGAAAGAAAGAAAGAAAGAAAGAAAGAAAGAAAGAAAGAAAGAAAGAAAGAAAGAAAGAAAGAAAGAAAGAAAAGGAAAATAAATCTCCAAGTCCAAAGTACTCTGGTGATTTGAAGATAAATAGCTTTTCCAGTTCTCAAGCCTAGCTATAGTGTCACACCCTCTCAGTGTCCACCCTCCCCAGAACATTAAATTGTTGAAGGACTGAATGAGGGAGAAATTTAAAGAGAGGCATTTTACCAGCAAAGAAAAAGACATGACAATGCTTTGGATAAAGCATTTAAATGTTTTATTTCATTTATGAAAAATACATTCAGTATAATAATAGAATAGCACTGAATTAAACTTGCCAACTCCAGTGGGACTGGAAGCATCCTGAAGATTTTGGCTGGGGATCCTTCTTCACAACATTTTAAAAAAAATATTTGATAACTGGAGCAGTGAAGATCATTCCCAAAATAAGTGACCTTCATAATTATTTTCATAGGCTATTTTTGACAAGGCTGATTGATTGAATATGATTTCCAGGGAGTGTATTTTAAAAGTGACACGTTTGTCTTTCCTTTTTGTGAAGTGTTATTAAAGATACTACGAAAAATTACTCATAACTCTTACTAAAAATTACTCATAACTCATACTCTTTTCCAGACTATTTTTGGCCAGGAGATTGTTTAAGACAAGCTGTGAGTATTGTCCAGCCTTTATCTGAGCTGTGATCATCAACGACAGTGAGAATGGCATTTTTTGTCCTCTGCTGGGTGGCTGAAAAACACCTGCAAACAAGGTTTTGAAGGCGCTGCTGTCAACTATTCATGGAAACTCCCACTTCCACGTTTCGCAAGTCACTAAAGATCAAGTTTTCAGGAATATTGCAGCCAAGATGCCAACAGAAAGGTTTGCTGAAATGTTTCCATGCAGAAAAAAAGAAGCAGAATAAAAAAAGGAGCAGAATAAAGTTCAAACTGATGCCAACAAACTGTATTTGGTACAGCACAACCTGTTTCTCACAGCTGCATTCAGAGGTGAAGAAAACATTTCCCTGGGTCTAAGGACTCCCTGAACAGGAATGGGATTCCAGCAGGGAGTCACAGATTCAAAGCAAAAAGTTGTATGAAATGGAGCTGTAACATTATAGCTAAACACATAATTCAATTATAAACTGAGTATCTTGGCCACCGACCACAAGAGAAGAAATATCCGATTAATCTGCCTAAAAAAAGAGTTCGTATTTCAAAAAAGAAAAGCTAAAATCCAAGACGAGCCCTTAATTACCATGCAATGAACACAAAAAAGCCTACAAAAAACCAAATTCAATTATCTGAAATATTATTGCTTTATGGTACTTTAGCCTTTTAGTTTGGACACTAAAACATTCCTGATGTACGAATGGCAAAGGGTGAGACCAACAGTTTTTCCTCTGCTGACACACTAGGTTTTGCAGTTTTTCTTTAGCAGAACACTTTTTCCTTCCAGAAAAGTATCTTCCTAAAACACTTACCTTACAACATAGCTAAGTTATGAGGCAATGGGAAATTGCCTGAAAAAACTGGGGGGAAAAAAATGAAAAAAAAAAAAAAGAAATTTAAAAGAAAATAAATTGAAGAAATAAAATTGAAAAAAAGGCAAGTAAATCTTATGTCATGGAAAATAAGCTTCATGAGAAAGTAGAATTTATCTTTCACCTTTCTACAATTGCTTATTATTTCTTTCCTTTTTATAGCAGAATGTGCATAAGACAAAGTTAAACAACAGCAATGAATACCTCATACTCTAGTGGGAAAAAAAAAAAAAAATCCAAAATACTTGTGAAATTAGGGATTTTGGAAAGGATTTACAGTTGCTTCTCATAATAACTTAAAGAAAAAAAAAATGCTTACCATTTATAGAGTCACAATCCACACCAGGGAAGGTACAAAACTAAGCCGTGAACTGAGGCTGAGGAAAAAGTCGTTACTAAATTAGCAGAGCTAAACTTCAGTCAGCCACGTAGAAGACTCCCCTCTCTACCAGTTAATTTAGACAGCCAGTCCTCTCCAGCTCGGCAGCCATCTGCACCTCTTTAAGTTGTCATATTTGCTTTGATTGAAATGTTCACACAGTAAAAAAGAAATCCAGAACTTTGAGACAGCAGGAATCTCACTGACAAGCTTTGTAAAAATCCAACCTATTAAAAAAGAAAAAAAAAAAAAAAAGCTGCTAGACAAACAAGTCAATATACAGAGATTTTATTGGGGTAGGTTTTATTGTGAATTGTGAATTGCACAGTAACTCGTTTGCAAAAGTCAGACAACTACATTATCCAAGACAATTACAAATCTCACCCCAACAATTTTATACTATGGGTCTTTTGTAGCATTATTTGGGATCACCCTCCAAATAGCCAAAAAGCAATGAATATTTTTCCATGTTGAATCATCGTTCAAGCATTGCTGTCATCTCCCTAATACCACCGCACCGACCTGTCAGTGCCCTGCCATGGAACACTTTTGCACAGCAGTTTATCAGGGTGCCTTGCACTGGGATATTGCAACTACCAGCAGACTTGAAATGCTTTCTTGAGAATTTGTGTGCGTGCTGTGCCACTTTCACATTCAGAGCTCTCTCTCACTGGGATCTTGCTTCTCTGCTTATGAAAACATCCACTAATTTTACTCAGAGCAAAACAATAAAAAACCAAAATACATATTCTCACAGAGCAGAAACACAACTGCACCTAGGAAGCTATATATGACATCTGCCAATGTACTTGGCCAAAAAGCCTAACCAAGATACACGCTTCACAAAATAGCCTATCTTCTATTTAGATATGTACACACAACCTGCAAATTAATTATAAATTTGCATTAAAATATTTAACATTAAGGACCAAATGTTCAAATTAAGTTTTTTGGAGGAATTAAGAAAAGCTGCTTTAAGTGTCTGCATATCTGCCTCACCTAAAGAACGTTGGTTTAAAAGGCAAGTAAGCTAAAATCAGTATTTTTCTGCACAGCAGAAATTCAGGTTGATTCTATTGTATTAGATTTCCCATATGAAAAATACAGGCTATGAAAAGCAGTGATACCTCAGAAGACAATCCATAATACTGAAAAATCCCTGGGAATTTCAATGGTACACTGCTGCAGGTCTTAGCTTTAAAAAATTTTGAGGATTTATGATCCGCTTGCAACAAAACAGTAAAATTGTGGGTGTGAAGAAGCACTTCATAAAATCCTCGCATAAATTTTTACATACAACTGAAGAATGTGGAGTCAGCAAAGCAAAAAGTGGAAATATTAACATATTTTTAGTTCTCATTCAAGTGTGTCTTTTTTTTTTTCCTTCACTTAAACAGCTGCCTCTGGGAAGTCCCTCTGTTTTTAAAGATGGCACAAAGGGATGATATTTTGTCTCTGAAGATGCCCAAGGAGGTTGTAGAGTCTCCATCCTTGGAGACAGTCAACAGCCACATAGACATGGTCCTGGGCAACCTCTCCTAGCTGACCCTGCTTTGAGCAGGGGCTCAGACCAAATGACCTCCAAAAGTCCCTTCCAACCTCAACTATTCTGAGATTCTGTGATCTTCATTAACAAGAACGTGTCTCCTAATCACAAAAGTACTACTGAATAAGGTGTATGTGCTGGACAATAGAAAGGAAGTGAAGTGTTTTTAACAAGAAAAAAAAAAACAACAAACAGATAACTGTCACAGTTTAAATAATATTCAGTGAATCAATTCTGATTTCCTAGGAAGTGTCTTTCAGCTGAATGCCTTAATGCGTTTTAAATACTGCAAGACTGAAGAAATTTTTCCCTTGCCTGAGTTCTCTAAGTCTTTATTTGATGATGAGCAGACAAAACAAAGGGGTATAGCTTACAGTTCTAAACGTTGCATTTCATTGATGGTTCATCACGGCAGGTTCATCACCTGATGATTTTACATGATTTTATGTGCAACATGTAACAAAACTGCCATTGCCCATCCTTACTCTGCACTGCATTTTTTATGAAAAAGAACTCCACAACACGGAGTGTAAACTCTTATTTAGAAAGTCTCTGTCTGAACCACCAGTGAGGCCTTTTCTTTTTCCTGGTCTGCATTTTCTTGGCTGACTAATCTGTATCACACAGGATCACAAATCACAGCATTTGTTTTTTAGTGCATGTTATTTTTTATGCTGCCTCAGGAAAGCTCACCCGCAGTTGGCTCCCCCAGTCCCATTTCATTCTTTGTACTGGCAGATGGCCTAAAACAGGGAGAACTGACTGGACTTGGAAGGCAGGGTCATTTTTCATAAATTTGCTGTGCACTGCATATACTGCATCCCTCCGTTTCTTCGTTACCCACCTCCTAGCCAGGATGAAGTCTCCACGAGCCCCAAAGTGGATTCCCCTAGGTTGCACGCAACTGCAACCACTTGCTTTCACGTCAGTGGCTGAGCAAGAGTGCAGTCATTCCCACTTGTTAAACTGTGCCTAAAAGAAAAGGATTTGCTCATACAAATTCGAAGTGTAACAAAAGTTACTTCTGGGTTAAGAAATGTTGAGCAATCGTAAACAAAAGACTATCTCGCCCTACCTCTTGGCGGCTGTATAATTTTCCCAGCTCCCCCTCCATAGTGCCTCACAGTTTGTAACTGCACTTGCCAAAAGCTTATCTTCCATAGTTTGAATGTGGAAGAGTTTTGCTCATCTATCGTGTTTATTATTATATGATTAGACAGTAGCCACCACACACTGTAACTATGATGTGAAATGAGGAATGTGTGAAGATTTACTGCTTACTGTCTATGCGTAGCTTGGAAATACCTCTCTACAGGAATAAACTTGCTTTTCAGCTTAAAAAGTATAGCTTACACATTGCTTCAGAATCCTGAGGAAAATCAGCATAGCAGGAAATCTCCATGTTGACATGCTCAAGTTGGTGCCACAGTTCTGACCTAATCGGGAAAGGAAATGTTTTACAAGAAAGACCTACAAGCCGAGGTCAGCAGCCTCCGCGAAGCAGCAGTCAGGGGCGTTCAAGGCTTGGGCTCAGCTCTCCTGGTGGCATTTGGTCACATTTATATAGCACCTTTGCAGCCTCCCAGCTTGTTAGAAATTATAGAGCAAGACAACAAATTAAGAAGAAAAAGGTTACAGTGGAAGCCAAGGAAGGCTGAACCACTGATGAAAAAACACCTTTATTCCTTTATGGGTTTCCATGGCTCCTCCAACACTGGTTTTCCTGGCCGAAACATCATGCACTGTCATTCGTCTTTGTAGATCTCTCATGCTTTGCCTTCTAGAACTGTGCCACAATGGAAGACGCTGTCACCTTCTGATTACTGCCACTCACTGCCAGAAGGGCTTGTGGGGCAAAAGGCAAAAGGTGGGTAGTATTTCACACATGGCTGCTTTGGGAAAAGTGGGAGTGATAAGAAGGAGCTGCTTTGGACACACCTTCAGGCGGTGTGGTGTAGGTATTCCCTCCAGCCGTTTTTGGGCTGCAGACAGGAAAGCCACTTACGCACCTCAACCTCACCACAGGGTGCTCTGACCCATTGCTCCGTCTGTGTGGCCAGGGGACCAGGACCCCGGGGAGTACTGCTGTGCCCCACAAAAGCCACTGCCAGTGCCCACTGAGGGCAGGGCAGGATGCACGAGCCTCACTGTGCCAATATGGAAGCAGCCACACCAGAGGTGGATGAGGGGGGAAGCTAGTCTTGCCTGCTTCCCTTGGGGTCCATGTCCTCCACAGGGTGCTTCAGAGGCTGAGACGAATTTAAGGGGTGGTATTGGGGAATGTGAAAACCCTCACATTTTCAGCTGCCAAAGCTCATTACAATTTTACCTACATGTCTCCTCCCAGCACTGGCATCTCAGCAGCATTAAGACACAGTATCAGCCCCAAATGCTGCTGAGGGCAGAGTACCCCCTGGGCCACCCAAACCCCTCACAGGTACACCAAAGAACTCTCCCCAAAACTTATTCATGAGTTTTCTTTAGAGTTTGCCCAGCTGAAAAGTACAGTAGCATTAAATTGTATATGCAATATTTTTTTAAACAAACAAAGCCTCCAAGCCTGACAGGCACGGGCAGGGATGGAATTAGGCAAACGTCCTATACAGACGGTTCCTCTTTCTGTCTGTCAGCTTGTAAGTGCTTTCTCTTCTGTACTTCTATACAGCACTAACTGAGCCGGAAGCAAGTATTTAAAAAGTGATTATAGTGTGACATTTTTGTTTGACCTAACATCAAGCCATGTGCAGCTTAAATGTCAGCAAAGCTATTTACTAGAGGGACAGACAGGCCCTAGCATGCTTAAATCTACCCAGCGTCTTAAAACTGCTTGCTGTCTGCACTCGGTGCACATGAATGACACTGAAACCAAGATGTAAAGTATAGCGCTCCGTAAGGTGTGCTGATTGACTAATGTGCTGGGTGGCACAATGCACTCAGTGAGAGGCTCCCAGGGAGGAAGACAAAATAATGGATAATTAAAGTCAATCTCAGGTTAGAAAGCAGAGGCCCATGCAAAACATTCCCTTGGATCAGCATGACTATGCCAATAGCAGGTCTGTTTCATCCAGGGATGTCTGAAGAGCTCAAATATTTGGACAAAAATAGCAAGCAGAATATTTTTTTTTTTATCAGCACAGGAGCTGAGTTGGTCACAGGAGAGGAGGGAGCTCAGCCCCGAGCTGTGGCTATGGGTCCTGCGTTGGCAATCTCCTTCCAGCCCCTTCAGCCAAACGCTGTGGCCCCAGGGCTGTAGGCCCCCGGGCTGGCAGAGCAGGAATCGGCTGCCCAGGGTGACAGAGGGAAAGGGAGGCTTCAGAGCCCAGTCACCAGCCAGCAAAACAATAGCAGAGCAGTGGGGGAGCATGAGGCTAATGCAGCTAATCACCTGCATCACTCCTGGTGCGAGAACCAACTGGAATGAAGTGGAGTCAGATCCTGGAAGGATGCATGAGCACGTACAGCGATAAAGTGATATAGAGAGTTATATAGTATCACGAGCTCTCCCTGGAAGACAATGAACTGGTTTGCAACGGATGGAGATAAGTACGCTTACAGGTCCGTAATAGGACCAGAGGCAAGTATTTGGACAGCATTCCACTCTGACCTTCTTCTCAGAGCCTAAAATAACAAACAAATCAGTGTGCCTTTATTTTGAGAAAAGGTTGCTCACAGTAATAAGGGTGGGTGGGGGCACTCAAAAGGAAGCAGAGCTGTGATAAAACTTCCATTTTGTTCTTTCTTGCATGTCAGAAAAAAATTTACATTGTAATTCAGAGTGCCTTTCAGGGTTTATTTTTCTTTACATTGTTACATGCCTGATCACATCTGATTTTGGAAGCTAAGGAGGGTCTGGCTTGGCTGGCATTTGGGAGACTGCTGAAAATGCAGCAGCCTGAGCAGGATCTGTATGCTCGTTGTATGAAACTGCAGTGCCTAAAAGCATGATTGGGGGGGTGCAACAAGAATATTCACAGCTTTTACATATTTTAAAATATTGCTTTTCTCCATATATAACAACTGAAATAACACCATGACCAAAAATAACGTCATGAATATTTAATAATAATAATAATAATTAATAATAATAATAATAATAATAATAATAATAATAATAATAATAATAATAATAATAATAATAATAATAATAATAATAATAATAATAAATACAGACTGCTTATGAATACTGGTTAATATTTTCCAAAGAGCACAGAAAAGCCCTTTGAGCAAACTGATCATCAGGTCATTAGAGATAGGAAATAAATTCTTTCATTTCTGTCTGTTTGCTATTTACTTTACTAAGTGTTGACAGTGGCAGGGGACTGTAAAAATATTTTCAAAACTCATTTTAGTACAATAAGTGAAAAGAGTATAAACTTTTTAACAGAAAATATATGAGAGGTAGCCAGAGGATTTTTTTAATATGGGGTTTACTGTTGTTCTTGGTGTTTTCAGTGACAAAGGGCTTAATTATATCATATAAAGGTTCCTTCCTTCTTCCTTTACCTTAGAAAATTCCAGAATATCAACCAACCTGTTATGATTTTGCTTGGAGGCTCCCAAGCAAGAGTTAAGACTTTAACAAAAGTTCCCTTCATTAAAAATGTTCATTAGCCATTCAAGTTAAAACAAATACCGTAAAATAACAAATGTAACCAGAACTCCCTTCCTCTCTTCCTTTCTTATCAAATGTCATCAGTGGGTACCGCTCCAATCCTGAGTGGGCCTGCCAGTCCAGGGTGAGCTTCATTTTTTTTGTCACCTCCTTTGCCCCCAAAAGTTAAAAAGGCAAAACCAACAATGAATATGTTACAAAGAAAACAAACATCAAACAGATCTTTGAGTATCTTTCCTCCACCTTTAAACAAGAAATAAATACGATACAGCAAAGCAAGGCAAGCTCCAGGTGCTGGAAGCCTCTCCCAGGTAGTGCTTGAGATGCCCTTGTTCTGTTTTGCAGCCCTTCTTTGTTACACTGAAATGGGAGGGATTTCTAAATCCTGATTTGGATGCATCCCCCAGCAGCAGAGAGAAACTGACAATTACTGAAGCAAGGCAAGTTGTTTTCAGTTTAGCAGTTTTTTTCTAAGCCAGGCTTGTGGTTTCATTTAAGTTTGAATGCTTCCATTCTCTGAGAAGCCCAGTGGCTTTTCAATAGCTGAAGATCAAATGATGTTAATCGGGCGGTGTGACCTAATCCTCTAATTCAGATGCCTTTTTACATTAGAAATGTTCTGCTCACGTAAGATTGATTTGCTCTTAAATTGAGCAAAACTGGGTGGTTTTTTTATTTTGTTTGTTTTGTTCCAAGTGCTATTCTGAAGTCCTGCTCTTGGCTCCATGGATGTGGTACACAAACAAGGGACGACCACTTCTTAATTTTGTAGGTTTAGATAGGCTAATCCTAAGCATTCTGATAGAAAATCTCCTGTTAATCACAGAAAACCCAAGATGTTATGCAACAGCAGTGAGAGGAACATTTTTCTTTTTGGTGGTGATCCCACAGGTTATCTGCACTGAATGGGGTTACTCTAGTCAGCTATTGCCCACCATAGGAAGGCTACGATACGTTTCCTTTCTCCTCACCCTTCAGATATACCTTCCATTCATGTTTGCACATTTCACCAAAGACTGAAACAACCTCCTGATTTCCTTTTTGTTCCTTCACTTTTTCTGATGTGATGTGACAGGACTGCCACATGACTGCTAGGAAAGGGCAGCCAGAGCAGTGCTCCTCTGCAATGTCCCCCCTCCCTTCAAGCCATGCATCTGCAGGTAGGTCACAGATTGCAGCTACACCTGACATGTAGGTGAGAAAGTAGCCTACCCAGTTACTCCATAAACAACTGATGGCTTATGAGGTGCCATCTGAGATGGTCTCATGCTAGCCTGAGGAAGGGGTCAGCTGGGTGACCCCCAAAGACAGCCTGTGGGACTTGGCAGGTTTTCTGAGACTGGAACACCAGGAAAGCTCCTGAGTTCTACAAGTACCATCAGACAGACCATCAGTACTGGTTGTCTACCGACCTTCACAGCAGCATCCCCTAAAGAAGGGCACAGCCTAGCCAATTTACGTCACATGTATTTAACTCTATTAATCAGTTTCCACGCACACATTTGGAAGCAAAACGCTACCAAGCCTGGTGACAGCCATTGCTCCCACAGACAACACACAGGTGCCTGCACTCCTGCACAAACCCAGAGCCCATATCCTCGTGAAACACTGGGCTCTGTGGTCAAATGAGTGTTAATGGCCAGCACAAATTGTCATTCACTTACCCTCAGGCTGGATTAGTCAATATCTACAGATAATAACCAGCCCAAACTTAACACTGTTGATGCTAACCTACTTCCTACCACCTTGCCTGCTTGAGCTGTAACATCTGAGCAGAAGAGGTACAGCCCTTGGCAGAGACACCATTGCGTGGTGCCTGTCTCACCTGCTTTGACAGCCGGCGTAAGGCAGGATGGGGCTCCCTGGGCAGTAGGACACACAGCCAGGCACCTGCAAGGTGTGTGGCAGAGGAAAGAGAGCCACATGGCACCCACCTACCCATCACTCCGGTGGCCTGGTGTTTGCTGTACCATTACTGAGGATTCTTGCAACAGATTTTCACTAGCCACCTCTACACGGTTGCTAAGATTGCTTCAGGTAAAGAAAGACATAATACAGCCTAGAGAACTGAAATGACCATTTACAGTGTCTGGCAGGTGCTCTACAGTCTTCTTGCTCTTAAGAAGGACACCAGGGCTGTTGTTGCTGACTGTTGTGTCTGTGATACATTATCATTTTGCTAGATCCAGTGAACTAAACAACTTTTTTTTTTTCCTGCCAGATAGTAACAAATTAATCCAATTAATTAATAACTTTTCCTGAAGATATCCTGCCAATACAAGGTTTGCAGTGTCCATATTGGCAGAACATAAGAGTTTTTTTAATCCCACGTTATTATTGGTGTTACGTTATGTAAACCACAAGCTAATTAAGATCCACCTCATGAGCAGTTAACAGGTCTGTACCCAGTCATCTGGCATTTGTGGAGATGATTTTCATATTACTGTGCCCAGTGTGTAAAACATCCCCTGCTCCCCAGCGCTATTTTCTTAAAGGGATTGAAGCATAATTTCAGCTTGGCTTTGGGTAGCAGCAAAGCTGGGCGAAGGAGAAATTTGTGGGCAGAGAGCGCCATCTCCAGCTACCAAATACTAATTACTCAGCGATAACAAAAGCACTAATTCAGTGATTCTCCTTTGGAATTGCCATCTCTTTCAGCAAAAGATGGGGGAGGAAAAGCCATTTGAGACTGATGAAAGATTTGAGACTTAAGCCTTGACACTATCTTAATATCCTCCTGGGATACTTTTGCAAATCCTTGCTAAAGTTTCTGAATTAAATAAAAAACCTGCTTAAAATTGCAAGGAGCTGGGCATCCCAAATTTGTTCCTGGTTTTGGGCTACTTAGTCAAGAATAAAATCATGTTAGATTTTAATAGAACTAAAATTTGTACTATGTTATGGTCCTCCAACCTACAGAGTCTATGCATCTAATACTATATATGATGCATTTGATAAGTACTTGGAAAAGCCATAAATTATACCTCTAGTACTGTCCCAGAATGACGGGGTAGAACACTAGTGTAAATAAGCAACTACTTTTGCATAGAAATTGCATGCAGAAGAATTACATAAATACAACTACTAAAAAACCTATACTATATAAATAGTAAAAAAATACATTTAATTATATACATACAAATATTACAAAACATTACAGATATAACAAAATATTACAGTATAGATATTACAAAAATCACATAAATACTAAATTTACCTAAACAGAAATACAAAAAAATGACATCTTTATATTAAGTACAAGTGTATCCCATCTGTACATTTTATCCCATGTAAATGGTACATATGTTAGTGTACACTTTTAAAGAAATTCTATGCTGAAAAACATGAACCAAGACATTATTTGTAGCTGATGTCTGAGAACAATTTTTCTCTACCATGAAGTTAAATGATGATGTTGCCATCTTGTTAGCCAGCAGCTTTCTGTTCTTCCTGACACTACAGGAAACCTCAGGTCCCCAGAGCATTCACAGCTCCAAAGGGTTCAAATGCAACAGAGATACTAAGTGCATCAGAAAATCCATCTGTGGATGTGGGTATGCTGCTTTTAATGGTGTTCTCTAAACTAAATGGATAGCCAAGGTCGCAACCTGCAAGCCCAGCCTACATATCATAGAAGAGTTTGTTCTAGAAATGTATCTTAAGGACACCAGTGGCAAAGAAGTTGTCACACAATAAAACTGAAATTCGTGCCTCCTCATGTGCTTTACTAGACTCATCCATAATTGTTAAAGAATTCGCAAAAGGAAATGGATTTAAAGGGCTGTGGACACTAAACATGTACATGAAATAGAAAGATTCAGGAAGGGTTGAAATCCAAAACATCTGCTATCAGCTGGCCTTTAAAATAGCATTCCTGAACTAGATACAGCATCTTATTTAAAATGCAAGTTATTAAATTACTTTGTGTCATTTTTATGATTGTCTGAGTTCACAATGTATTTGACAAGCATTCAGAAAACCAAAGATTCAGTTTGAAGCCACAGAGGTTGCAAGATACAGAAAGCTAATTAAGCTCTATTAGAAAGCATCCTGTAAAAGACAAGAAGGCAATCAAGAGCAGCTGGCACGAATTTATGAAGGACAAATCACGGTTAGCCAACCTGATTGCATTCTGTGATGAAACAGCTGGCTATGTGGACAAGGAGGGAGCAGTGGACACGGTAGATCTTGGCTTCAGTATAGTTTTTGAAACAATTTCTCACAGCACTTTTGCTCACAAACTGAGGAAACATAGCAGGAATGAGCTGGCTGTTGGATGCATTGAAAACTGCCTAGGCTTAAAATGGTGACCAAAATGTTGTCCGGGCTTTATTATTAATTTGTGAGTGTGTTTTAGTATACGCACAAGCAAAAATAAAAATACCCTGCCACCTGTTGATATCTGTCAAACTGCAGATGTTAGTTTCTGAAAACACTATTTCATTGCCATGTTTAAACTGTTATCTGCTCTTTCTGTTGACAATATAAAAATAGCAAAGAAATGCAATGTATTTTGAAAAGCCACCGCTTGTAAAGCAGTTCAGTGTGTTATTTATTCAACTTGTAAAAGTGATGAGAAGCGCCTGTAGCCAGACTCCAGTAGTCCTAAAATAATTTTAAAACTCTGAGTGCAGCAACTCCAATAACTACCCTCTATTCTCTAAATTACATGAGTTTGCACTGTTTACTATTGGGTTTGTTGGGGGTTTTTTGGAGGGGGAGTGGTTGCTTTTGTTTTTAAAGTTTGCTAAAGGTATACGCTATTCCTGCCTGCGCGACTGCCACCCCCTCCAAATGCAAGGTCTTCCACCTTGGCAACCCCAAGCACAAATACAGGCTGGGTGGAGAATGTATCGAGCACAGCTCTGAGAAGGACTTGGGGGTGCTGGTGGACGAGAAGCTCAACCTGAGCCAGCAATGCACACTCACAGCCCAGAAGGCCAAGAACTGTATCCTGGGCTGCATCAAGAGAAGTGTGGCCAGCAGGTTGAGGGAGGTGATTCTGCCCTTCTACTCTGCTCTTGTAAGGCCCCACCTGCAGTACTGTGTCCAGTTCTGGAGCCCCCAACACAAGAAAGACATGGACCTACTGGAGTAGGTCCAGAGGAGGGACACCAAGATGATCCGAGGGCTGGAGCACCTCTCCTATGAGGACAGGCAGGGAGAGTTGGGGCTGTTTAGCCTGGAGAAGGCTCCAGGGAGATCTTATAGCAGCCTTCCAGTTCCTGAAGGGGCTACAGGAAGGCTGGGGAAGGACTTTTTACAAGGACAGGTAGTGATAAAACAAGGGGTGATGGCTTTAAACTGGAAGAGGGCAGGTTTAGATGAGATATTAGGAAGAAATTCTTCGCTGTGAGGGTGGTGAGACACTGGAACAGGTTGCCCAGAGAAGCTGTGGATGCCCCCTCCCTGGAAGTGTTCAAGGCCAGGTTGGATGAGGCTTTGAGCAACCTGGTCTAGTGGAAGGTGTCCTTGCTGATGGCAGGGGGGTTGGAACTAGATGATCTTTAAGATCTCCTCCAACCCCAACCATTCCATGATTCTATGACTGCTTCGCATCAGGGACTTCCCTTCCCCCTCCTTACAGCGGTCACGCCAGTAACCAGCCTGGCTTCTCTTCCTGATTTCCTCGTGGTCACAAGCACTCTGAGCCGCTACTGTCGCAGCGCTGGCTGTGATTAATCAACCCCCGCGGAGCCAGGGCGCTGGCGATACAACCCCGCTATGCACCTGGCACCCGTACCCAGCAGAACCCCGTCTCACCGCGGCGCCGCCAGGCCCTGCAGCTGCCCACGCGTTACGCTGCTCCCCGGCCAGCCGCTCCCTTCCTCCCCCCGGCACCGCCCAGAGCCGCCGCCCGGGCCGGCAGGGGAGGAGGAGCGGGCGGAGGCGGTGGCTGGCAGGCGGGCAGGGGATGGCGGCGGGCGTAAGCGGCGGCGGCGGCCTGCTGCCCTTCCTGCGGCTGGTGGGGCAGCTCAAGGTGAGCGCGGGGCCGCGGGAGCGGCGCGGGGGAAAGGCCCGCCTCGGCGGGGGGCAGCGGGGCTGCTGTGGGCCCGGGCGGCCGCGGTGGCTGCCCGCGGCCTCTCCGCCGAGCAGGCCGGGGCCCTCGGGAGGGGGTTCCCCAGCAATCGCCGAGCTGGGAGCTGGGTCGCGATTGGTGGCGCCTGCCCGGGAGAGTGTCGGCCCGCCGCGGCGCCTTCCTGCGGAGACAGCCGGGGCTGGGGCTGCCGCGGGGAACCGCGGGCGCCGGCCGGGACGGGGCAGGGGTGACCCGGCGCTTCGGCGTGAGCACCGTGAGGCTGAGGATGACGGGTGGCGGTGCTGGTGGAGGCGGTGCTGGTGCTGTGCTTCCCTTGCCTGTGACTAGCAACGCCGAAGCATCCCGTCACAGCCTCTGGGGAGCCCGGTCTTGGGGCAGCTGTTTCCCGGAGGCGTCAAAAGTCACTGAAATGTGGAGGTCACGGCCGGACAAGATTTCTACTGGCGTCTCTGAAGTGAGGTCCTTCAAAACATAAGGTTTTAACGTTTATATTGCTGTGACCCTCTCCTGACACAGAGAGTGCCACGAACAGGATGGGTGTACAGGAACGTGGCGAAGCCAGAGAGTGTATCTGATCATATGTACAGGATGGCGATGATGGCTTTGGTGACCGAAGACAAGAGCCTGAACAAGGACAGGTGAGACTGCCTCTGGTTTTCACAACCATATGTTAATGTTGTGGGTGAGCTGCAACCAGAGTGTTGAAAATAGCCATCATCCTGAGGAAGAGCTTTTAAAACACACTGAAAGAGTTTGAAAATCCTTTCCCCTCTTTTCCCTCCATCCTTTGGACAGGGTGCTGTTTACCTGGAGAGCTGAAAGGGGCTAAAAACTTTTATTGCCAAACTGTGAGTGCTGAGGCAAGTCTTTAATGCAGAGGCTCTGAGCTGGCCTTTTCTCAAGTCGTAAGTAAGCCAGGATTCAGTTAAAACACAGATTGAAGCAACAGACAGCAAACACAAAGCCATATGCCTTACGGATTTTGACAGATTGATTTAGCACCGAGCAGTAGTAAGAAGCCTCAGAAATCATCTAGCATAGCAGAGGAAGCATCATTGTTGAATGAGTCATCAAGTCTAGTATGGGGTCCTCCTCACTTTGTCCCTTCAGGAGCTGGTGTGAAGGCTTTTTTGAGTGTTCTGCTGTAGACTGCCATAGCTCCAGAGCTCTTAGTGTCACATTATATCCTGAGTTTGGGACGGCTCCAATCAGATTACCTTCTACCTGTTGCAGGAATAATGTGAAGTGTATAATGTAGTTAGTTATCACAACCTCTCTGAAAGCTAAGTATACGAAAGCTTAGTACATTACTGTTGAATGCTCTGCTTTGGTACAGAGTGTATTTATAATTAGATTTACATTTACAAGTAGCAGTAGCTAGAACTAAAATCGTGTCTAGGTGGAAACTGCTTTCCTTAGCAAAGAAGTGAAAAATGTTATGTAAAGTTTTTTTTTAAAAAAAAAACACCCAGTAAAATATATGAAGGGGATAAATTATGCTGTCTCTTAGCTTTATGAATAACAAGATATAATTTAAAATGCTGAAAAACTGATTACTCTGTTTTTGCTTCTTATCAGATGCATGCGATTAGCTTTGGTTCATGATATGGCTGAATGCATTGTTGGAGATATTGCTCCTGCAGATAATATCTCAAAAGAGGAGAAACACAGGAGAGAAGAGGTATGGACATGAGGTGTGAAGCCACATCTTCAAAGCATTCTGTGTGTTTTTAATGTTCTGGTGGTAGTGAGGGGACCCTCTAAGCAATATAATACTGTCATTGGCATTAGACAGCCAATTAGACAAGCCACAAACAACCAAAGTTTTCAACTCATTGTGATTTTTGTACATGTAACATCCCCAAATACAAAGTTATGGAAGGAGAACCTTTGAAGTAGTCTTAATGTTGGCCATTTTTTCCTGAACTGACTGGATTTTTGGTAGCCTGAATTAGTCATGTTGGCCAGCCTTACCAAGAGGTGGGGAGTGGGGAATAGGTGCACTGAGAAGGGTGGGTGATGTTTTATTGTGGGTCATTTGTGTGGTGCCAGATCACGTTGGTGTGACAGAGACTTTATTTAAATTATTTGCACAGGATTCCAGACACAGGTATCTCTTCTTGCCATGAGTTTTTGAGCGCAGCAGGCCTAGAGTTACTTTATTTTTGGCCTTGTACATATCCAAACTGTTGGGTTGTTGTTTCTGGTTTGTTGTATTTGAAGAAAATGTAAACCACTCCTCCAGCCACAGCTAGAGGGCAACGTGATGCCGCAGAAACTCTTTAGAGGTTACAATTAGCAATTCAAAGGGGGAAAAAAAAAAAAAAAAAAGGCAGCTACAGTAATTACTTCCCTCCCACCCACCCACTTCCATGCTTATCTGTTTAAAACTTGGGATTGTGGGGCTATGACTAACCCTAGGAGTAAGCTCTTTGCTAAGAAAGTGGAAAATTAAAGATCAAAGGGGTCTTGGAAGCCTCCAAAGGTTGTTTTGTTACTAAGCATCAGGCCAAGAGGGAATTCTCATTTGTATTTAGGCAATGAAAAAGATATTTTGATGCCAAAGTTTGTTTAAGAAGTTTTCTTTAGTGTTTGCAGCTCCTTCTGCTCCCATTTCACTGAGTGAAGATTTTTGCTTTTGACTTTGTGAGAAGGAAGGTCAAGCATTAAACATTTAGTCCAACTCTGAAATACTTTGTTGTAAAAATACACCAAGGGTAATGGTTTCATGAGAAGGTTTGAGCTGGTTTATCAATATGTTGCTTCTGCTGCAGTGCTCTTGTTTTTTTCCCTTTGCTCTTTGGCTGACGTTGAGCTGGTTCTGAAGTTGGCTGCTTGTGCAGTAAGTTTAATCAGCTAGTCTGTGGTGTGAGTTTTGGGGTGGTTACCAATGGGTTACCTGTTCATGCAACATAGTCTCACCAAGGCTAAGGCAGCAGAAAATGAACTTGATTAAAAAAAAATAATAAAAATTGGGGTTTTTTCTTTGGGGTTCGTTGGTTGGTTTTGGTGGTGGTGGGGTTTGTTTGTTTGTTTGTTTGTTTGGGGGGGGATTTTTTGGCCAGGTAAGTCATTTTGGCCTACTAACCTTGAAATCTGATGAGCTCCAGAGCTGGAAGGAGGTGGGAACGAATTAGACCTTGATGCTTCAGTGGTGGGGAGCAGCCGATTCAGTTCAGCTGTATTGTGAAACTATATCCTGTATTTGAAGTGGAGAAACAATCATGGCACAAAACTTTTGTCTTGCCTGTGATGTTGATTGTTGTGGAAGCAGCCCTTAGTGTTACTAGGAGAACAGTAGAAATAGCACAGAAATGAGACTGATCAGCTGCAAGAGCACAAAGAGCATGCAGAAAAGTTTCTGCTTGCTGGTTATACCGTCAGTTTGATACTGCATTAAACCTTGTACCAAGATTTGTGTTGTTGAACAAACAGAATCTCAGTCTGGGAGCACTGTTTTATCTCTATAAGGTAATAAATGGATTTTTTTTCTCTCTATTTTGCAAAATTGGAGATTTTTAAAGGCTTATGTTGTGTTGCCTGCCTGACAGGCAGCAGCTGTTCTCAGCCCTGCTTGTAGAAACGTGTTAGTTGAGTATTTGGGAGGGGGCAGTTGTTTGTCAACACTAGGAGTTAGTATTTTGGAGCTTCTTCTATGAACTGTATAACCTTTTAAGTTCAAATGTTGCCTCCACTAGTTAAACCTGGAAGGCAGAGCTGGTAATTGATGGCACTTCCCTGCCATTTGACTTGCCTGTTTTGGTCTGGGCTTTTTTTCTTTTCTTTTTTTTTCTTTTTGTTTTTGATTCTTGAAGATATTGGATGCATTTTCAGGTTGTTTTTCTGTATTTTAGACCAGTTTGTTAACAATTTGCTTAAGCAGCTCACAGAAAAGATTCTCCACTGAGTGGTCCTACTGTTTCTCTGACAGATTTATGTACATGTGCACTTTAGAATAATATACTGTGTAGTGCATGTTTCTGCAGACTCAGTAACAAGTAGTTAATTCTGCAAAAAAGATAATGATAAAAATGTGCTTGCTCAAAAAATGAATAAATGGAAATGGCTTCTTTTTTTCAGGCAGCTATGAAACAATTGACCCAGCTTCTATCAGAGGACCTCAGAAAAGAAATCTATGAACTGTGGGAAGTAAGCTCGCATTCTTTTAAACCTTTGCTAAAACTCAAGGTGACCTGTTGTCCTCTTCCTGTTTACCTATGAAACTGTATCAGCTCTTTATTTTGACCTCAAGCAAGGCAGATTCATTTGCTTGGGAGATAAAGCTAACAGTGTGAGTGAAGGTCACTTTGGAATCCTTTTCAATCAGAAAACCTAAACTTTGGTAAAATAACCAGCTTCGGCCTTTGGTCTCTGAGGTCCAGATAAACCTGTGTGGGGCTTGGTTTGTACCACTGAAGGAAGGGTTTGTCCTCTACATCCAGCCCTCTTGGATATAAATCTGATTTTTTTACTACGTTATGTCTCTTGTTCACACTTGGCCATTTGCAGCTCATGATCTTTTAGTACAGGAAAAAATAACGAGAGCTGATGATGCTGTGGAGTATTTTCTGCTTTTTATGCAACTAATAGTTTATGTGGCTTCCATTTCTTTATTATACAGCCCATTAGGCTAAAATTAGTAGTAGTTTAGTAGTAACTTCTGGTTTAAATTTAAATGTGGTTTACTGACACAGAACATTGCTTTTCTACAAACAGCAGCTTGCTAGCTGATCTTGGGTACCTTAAATGTTTGTATTGGAAAGCATCTTCTGTAGTTGAAGGTGATTTCACTCTTTGATGTGAACTCATGCTGTTAATTGATACGATCTCTTATACTTGCAAACTAGGGATGATTAGATTATTTCCAAGCAATTAAAGTTTATGATTACTGCACTTTATCTTGTCCTGGCATACAGTCACATGAGGACAAGTGCATCCACAATCTCTTGTTCACATGTTGTTGCAAACAAAGCATTATATGTTTCTTGAGCTCTGTGGCCTGAAACTGTATTTTATGCAGATATTCTTACTTTTCCATTTGGACTGTATTTAAATTCCAGGTATTTGCAGCCAATTTCTGCCTTTTATCCCAGCACTGTGTTTGGGTTTTTTTTCTGGCTGTAGTTGTGTGTTGAAACTGGCAATTGGGTTGTGTTTCCAGTACTATAATTCAAGGTAAAGGGGGTAAACCAGCATAACCAGATCTGGGAAATAACGTGTGTGTGTTATTGGATTGTTTAGTGAGTCCTGGCTCCTTCTCCCTTGGGAAGCTCTTATAATTGAGGAAAAAGAGTCTTTGATAGATAAAATTTGTCCTGTAGGACTTCTCTGTACATTTATTTTCTTTTCTATACATTTCATTTTTCTTTGCCTCAGTCTTCTCTTATGATTGTATAAGAGCTGGTTCAGTATGCAGTTAGTTCTTGAGCATGTTTGCTTTTTATCATTCTCATTAACCATAATTTAACATATGCATACTTTTGATCATTTGTTCTTTGTTTCTACTTTCAGGATAATTTATTGGCATTGAGTCTTCAGTGCAGCTGTATGAGTTTAACCTAGAAATCTAATATTCACATGTAGTCCCTCTAGTCTTATTTGAAGTGGAACAACTAGGTGCTTTTTAAAAAGAAAAAAGAAAAAAAAAAGAAGGAAAAAAAAAAAGGACAGAAAATAAGAAGCCTCTGATCACTTGTTATGAAGTTCTGCTCTCAGCTAGCCAGAGGCATTTCCCTCTGATTTCCTTTTGTGAGTGAAGGAAGTTATGGCCCAGAGCTCAACAGCAGCTGGGACGAGATCTGTTGACGCTCTTAGCAAGTCTTTCCTGCACTGCTCTGTCCTCATCTCTGCCCCTCTTGCCATTTCAGCCTTTCAGAACTGTATTGGTGGGCGCTCTGCAAGTACAGTGTAGGGGAGAAAGGTATCAGAAAGATGCCTCTGATATATTTTCACTTTATAACTTAATCCAGAATATGTTTGAAAAAAACATTAAAGTAAATGAGTCAGCACTCTTCAGCTCTGTCTTGCTTTTATATTTTCAAGAGCAAAATCACAGGAGTAATTTTTCAAAGCCAGACTGTGGTGTTTGAGAGACTGCTATTTCAAACTCTTGAACAACTACAGGGAGGAAGCAGTAAGTGTTTATTTCAGCACTGTGCACAGTTGCACATATAATAGATGGTGTTTCTTAAGGTTAATGTGAGGTATGAATAAGATCTGGTGGGTTGTATGGCACAAAGAGGTTGGTAACAGATTGATACTCCCAATTAATTGCTGGGGGTGGGACAGACCTTTACAAGCAAACAGCCATGGTTCTCTTTGTCCTGAAGTTCTGCTGACAAGAGTTTGATCTCTTCGGTGGCCAAAAAAGGAGAATAGAAATAAATACATTTAAGACAGTAAGAAGTAGTATTTAAACAATTTAAAGATGAGGCAAAGCTCAGATTGAAAGGAGGAAAAGAAGGTAAAAATGTTGAAACGAAATTGATTACTAAAGTAATGATCCAAATGTAATTTGAAATTCAATGCATCATTCAAATCCATGTAGAGTAGTATATGAATCAGTCATGGCTATCAAAATCTGGATTATGATACCTGACTTTCGAAGGTAAAGCAATAAGCATAAGAACAAGCTGACTTCTAATAGTATGTCAGACAAGGTAATGACCATGACACTTACTTACCTGTGCATCACTGTGCTGGAGTTACAGCTCTGGATCTTGCCACGAGGAATGACACCCAGCCCCAGAGTTCTCTTCTTAAGACGCAGAAAGAGAGGCCGTGTGTTTTGGTCAGTAGGACAAACTCCTCCTGCACTTGTGCTGCTCTTGCCTGCAGAACTGCTGTGCCTTGTGGATCTAAAAGCACAGATGTGCCCAGTGTGTACTTCAGCCTCTGCTCTGATTATTGGTGGTGGTGATGATGAATGGGGTCAGACCTGCTCAGGGTATCAAGGTGATGGTAACCTGCACAGAAAGAAACCTTTTCTGTGATTGTTTTTGGAAGTCAGGAGCAGAGCAGCTGATGGGACATCACAGACAATACAGTACATTTGGAAAAGAGAAAATGAAATGGCAAAGCCATCTGCAACTATCAGTGGAAGCAAATGACAGCAAAATTGTTCAAGTTAACTAGAAATGTGAATGACTCATGAGTACATACTGATGATGACTGGAGAGAGGGAAAAGATAGCAGAGAGATTAAAGGATTTATAGTCTGAAGGGGAGGAAACCTCTCACAACTCCCCTCCCTATCTTCTAGGGGAGACATAAAGACATAAGCAGCTCAGACAGATGAGACCAAAGGGATTAAGAAGTGGTGACAGGAGAAATGTAAAGAACAATTCCTTATGAAAACAGCAAGAAAAGTGCAAAATAGGTCTTAAAAATAGGTAATGGTAATGCATAGGCACACAGTGTGGTACTTCATAGCCTTAGCCAGGCCTGAAAAGATCTTTATATATAAAATGTTCTTAAATGCAACCTGTTATTTAACTTGTATATTGTGTAGGGTTGTCTCCATATCATCCCTAATTCAACTGAAACACTGAGTATGTTTTTAAGTTACAGTATGCAAAATAATTGTGTTCTTAAGTCCTATGACATTTAGTAGAAATTTAGCACATACTTATTTCAAGCACTTTGATGAATAGCAGTCTTAAAAAGAGAGTGAAAGACTTAACTGTTGTGAGTATTTATGGAGTGGCTTGTATTAATGAAGAAAATTCCAGATATATAAAAAGCTTCTAATACTCTGTTTCAGAAGAACAAAATTTTTTTCTTATAACTGCAAATCTGTTCAGGAATATGAAAACCAGTGTACTGCAGAAGCCAAGTTTGTAAAACAGTTGGATCAGTGTGAGATGATACTGCAGGCGTTTGAGTACGAAGAGTTGGAAAACACACCAGGCAGACTGCAGGATTTTTACGATTCAACTGCTGGTATGACATTTGGGCGTTTGTAGGGTTTATTTTGTTTTTTTTTTCTTTCATAAATGAAATATATAAAGTGTGTTTTTTTTCTGATAGACATTCAGAACAAATGAGAACTAGTTACTTTACCCATTGCTCATGTACACTAAATATTTTTGGGGAAACTTACTGCAGTGTGAAAATACCTTGCATTTATCTGTATGTATTGAACCTGAATTTCTTTTATGCCAAGTTCCTTTTACATCACTTTGTACCTAGAGAGAGGCCCAGCTTTCATTACACTTGCATGTGTTCAGTGATCTCCCTATACCATCAGAGGGCTATAAAGGAGGCTTCAGTCTTCCCTGATGCTGTCAGCAGCTTGTTTCTACTTTGCTGGTGTCGCATGAACCAATGAAGTAAAACGTGTGAGCTGTGCTCTTGTGTGACCTGCCCAAGGTACACGTGAGAGCCAGCTCAGTGAAGTGTTTTAGGTGCAGTTGTATTACTTTTAATTCTATCCATTGCCTTTCCTCTTTTCCAAAATAAACTGATCATGGAAAGGAAAAATAGGTAAAATAATAGTCTTCATTATTTTAGCAAGGGAGTTGAACGCCAGAAGAGAACTGTGACTCCAAGTCATCCTGTCCTGGGAAAAACCTAGGGACAGACAAACTCAGGGAGACGACCATCATCAGACACAGTCCCTGACAAGTCCCATTTGTACTTTGGTGACTCCTCAGGGAAATAATAAGCTCTCTGAAAAATGCAATGCTTTGATTAGGGAAGAAGGGAAAAAAGGACAGCATCAGCATAGCTGGAATATTTAATATTCTAATTGACATCTTTGCCCTCCTACTAGAACTCAGTAACTTGAACTAATCTGGTGTCTCAGTAGAGCCTAAAGCATATACCCTATGTGCACCTGTAGTTGGGGTGGTTTCCTATAGCAAGGTACATAGCATGAGATTGTCCTGGTCGAGGTGTATCGTTTTTTGAGCTCTTAAGTGTCTCAATAGAGCATGAAATATTTTTATAAGTTTGAGGGGGAAAATAGCTGTAACTACTATTACAGTTATTCCATAGTTGGAATGAAGTGGAAGTACTCTCTTGCTTAAAAGAGTAATTTGGTGTTTATTTTTGAGCCTAAAGCAACATCACTGCTAACCTTTCACTGCCAGCCTTTCACAGGTAGGATAAATGAGAGCATTTTTAATTAACTTTTCTTTTCTTTTGTTTTGCAGGAAAGTTTGTTCACCCCGAAATACTCCAGCTTGTATCTCTGATTAACACAGAAAGGAATAAAAAAATCGCTGCTACATCTCATCCACATTCCTGAGGTGTTCCTAAATGCTGTAGCTATAATAAATATTTTGTTTTACATTCTGTGCATTATTCTTCCTCCCATGACATCACTAATTTTGCCAGCAGATTTTTTTCCGTGCATTCACTGCTGAGGATCCTGGGACTGCTTAGATAGGAGCAGGGAGAACAGTGACCTCACAGATCAGAGATCATGTCAAATACTTAGAATTGGTTTCTTCTTTTCTTAATCAGCCTCTGATTGATGCAGTCTCAGTTACAAGTAGATTCTGCACTGGGGAAATTGAGGTAAGTTTAAAAACCAGCTGATTGCAATCTCATCTGTTCATGTAACGCGCTGACTGGGACAGGTCGTCTTGTTCTGTGGCTTCTAAGTACGTACGTATTTAAGTACCTTCTCTGTCAAATGAGTTAGTGACTTTTCACTCTGCTACCCAGAAGTGAGACCAGTGAGCACATTTCTCTAAAAGCTCTTGACAGAGACAGACTTAGAGATGAGATTTCTTTGGAGTGCCTTAAGAAGTGGTGGTGGATAAAACTGGTAATCTCATTAATTAGATTTTCTCAATATGTTTATTGTTTCATACAACTTTTCCACTGTTCACGTGTTGTATCAGGGAATGGTGCTGACATTTCCATGAGGCCAGTGTTCCTGGCCCCCCCTCACCCTGGACTGGCAATTTTAGACACTTGCACAAGTAATGGATAATCACAGGACAGCTGGGGCTGGGAGGACCACTGGAGCTTGCAGTATGCAAAAGCCCATGCACAGCCGGCCGTCCCTTGTTCGCACTGTTACACACCAGTCCTGATTCTGCTGTAGATGACAGTTCTAAGCAGAAGGAATAATGCTGATGTAAGAGCACAGTAGGGTTGTCAAGTAAAGCTGTAGTGGTGGTAACTGCTGTAATGAGACCAGTGCCTGATTATTAAGTAAGCGTTGCATCATGGGTGCACCTGGAGATTAGGGCAATGTCACAATTGCCAGATAATGAAAGTTTGCACCCGGAAAAATGGGATGGTAGAGACCTGGAGCTAGCTTCTCTGTCTTCAGCCTCATGTCAAAGGAGGCAGCATAACATTAAATTCAACTGTCAGCCCCTTCAAAGGCAGGTGATTTAGCTGAGCCCGCATCTTCAGGCACCATGACTCCAAGAAACGTCTCCTTTCTGCAGACCTCGGGGGCCTGACCGAAGCTTGTGCTGCGTTCTGCGGCTGATGCCTTTGGCAGCGGCACAGCGTGCTGCGCAGAGCTGCTGGGAGCTCTTGTCTTAGCAGCCAGCACCCTGCATGAAATCTGCAGAGCATATTGGTCCAGCTGAGACGTGGGATGCCTGCTCTGCTCAGGGAACCACCCAAGGCAACAGTTGTGCCCCGTGGAAACCTTGGGAGAACAAGCTGCACTTGGCTGAGCAATAGGAAACTGATGTGTGGTTACTGGCAGGTGATTGTCACGCTGCAAGGGCGATGGCATGGGGCCTGCGTTCAGCATTTTTATTCCACCAAGATGCGTACAAATCACAGTCTCTTGGTTTGTGTTCAGGGCCAAGCATGAAAGAGCTGCAGATGCACTGGAAGACAGAACTGAGAACGTTCTTTACAAGGAAGAGAAGTGGCCGTTAAAGGATGTTTGCTAGAAACAGCACAAGCGCTACCCCAGCAGGAACAGTCGGTTCCTCCAACGCAGCAGAAGGCTTTCCTGGCTGGCGCTGCGCTGTTCTGCCCGGGCTCCAGGGGATGGAGCACTGAGCCCTAGTTAGCAGTGCAACCCTGCAGGGTAAATACTACCCTAGGAAAGAGCCAGCTTGAGTGTGCGTTGTGTGGGATTTGGTTTTGTTTAAAGAAATCTAGCAGGTACTTTATATAACATTACATCCCACTGCAGGTGCAATTGTGTGTCAGTTTTGGGCACTGCATTTTAATAGAAACAGGAGCTGGTTGGAAAGAGACTGGAGAAGGAAGTGCAGTTGGAAAGCAGGACAGGCCACCGCTGAGAGGAAATCATCTCCCCTGTCTTCTGCTCTCTGTATCAGCACTGAGCCTACACATACTGGCAGCTGCTATAATGACAATAACATGTAAGGGAAGAGAAGAACACGTATGGAAGAGAAGCTTGTCTGGCCATCCTGCCTACACCAGGAGTTGTACACAAACTCTTTAAATTAATGCTCTTAATGAATGCAGTTTAAAGCAATTTACTGCATTCCCAGAAGCGTTTTTCTATGTGTATATGTATATACATAATTTCATAAATATATAAATAATATGAGGTCTAAAACAGTGTCCCATAGGAGGTGACACTGCTTGAACCCCATGTTTTTACCTTGATTTGGCTGCTGGCCCTGCTCAAAAGGTCCATAGTTTTAGACCTAGAAGATGTTTAACTTCAGTGATTTCCAAGTTCAGTAGAAGTATGAAGTAATTTTTCTCCTTTGAACCTCAACCCTTTCTCATCTTAGGCCACAGCTTTCTATGGGGAATTTCAGGTCCAGAAGGGACTGAGCAGATGAATGGCAGATTATGTTCTTGCAGTTTACCTCGACATGCTGCAGTGACATAGCAAGGCTTGGAGATGCACAATAATACTGGTAAATACACAGAAAACATCACCAAGTGTAAAAGAGTAAGACAGAAATTTATTTTTAATAAGAATATCAATAACTTCATTTACACAAAGTTGGCCATTAATATCTCCTTTATTTAAATAAATTCACATTTATGCAAAAACCACATAAAATAAGCTAGTAAACTGTCACAAGGAAACTGTACTAAAAAAACCCCTAACTAGATTTGCTTCCATGCTAAAAATCACACTAAAGAAGCATTTGATATAAATGTCCAAAGTTAACTTATGCCCAGTAGAACATTATGAAAGGCCTTCCAACTTTGTAAAAACTATAACAAAAGCCACACACTTAAAGCCAAGTTTCCGCACAAGATTTTAAGCAGTCTGTAATGTCAAACTCGCTAACACTGATTTCACGCTTTGGCCTATGCCCAAAAATTGCATCCATTTTTAAAGCAGCCAGACTGTTTTCCATCTTGTTTATGCTTCACTGATAGCACTGTGCTCATCTCAGTCTGGTGAACTGAGTAATGCAACATGCAGACTGACATGTGCTCACTAGACAGCAAGACAGTGTCACAAGTGTGCTGCTCTTTTCTTAGAAAAAAAAAATGTTAAAAGGATGCAAGAAAACATGCTGAAGCAAAGCTGAGAGGTGACTGGCTCTTGGTGATCAAGCAGATATAATGTGGGTGGTGGAATTATGTCCTGGAGTGCAGCACGACAAAATTTAACACCAAAGGGAAGTACCTCCTCAGCCTGTGTTGTAAGATAATGGGGCTGGTGCTAGCAGCTTTGAAACGTGGGCTGAAGGCATGTGCTCTCTACCCTATGGCACATCTTTAGCCAGTTGTTTTGTATTCTTTCACTTAAGGCTCTGTCTTGACTGAGGCTCATAAATACACCTTCCCTTATTTTTGGGGGGAAGGTATGGAGGCAAAATCATTAGAGGTTCCCTCCGCTCCACTTCCCTTTGTAATTAACTTATACTGGCAAGTCTTATCAAACCACAGAGAGCAAGCAATGGAACATATTTTTAAACTGAAGCTTTTCCAGCTACAATGATAATCTTAAATCAGCAGCTGTGAGCAGTTCACTTTCTATCTGACTAACAAGGTGTCTCTTCCTGACCTCCTTAACTCTGCTGACTAATGGGTGGAGGGCAATACCAGACTGTACCAGGGAAGGAGAAAAAACTTTTGTGACAATAAGAGATTTAATTCTGTTAGGAACTAGATCAGGTACAGACACTCCTGAGCAAAGGGCACCTGGTATGGCTGGTAGACAGCTGGTACAGGGACTGTTGCTGGCAGCAGAAGTCTTGGCACAGCTCCAGGTCCATCTGTCTGATGTGGCACTGAGAGGGGAGTTGGAAACCAACAGATAGAAAACAGTAAACTAAAAGAAGTAAGAAATAGACAATGGGAGAATATTGGAGGGAGGTTACATGAAAATTAAAACTATTTTGGTCACTTAACATAGAATTTAGAGCGTTGTAAGTCAATGACTCGTGCGGTTTCTATGGTGTACTAAGTACCCGATGATAAAATGGCTCATCCAAAATATAAATAGAGAGAGGAAATGTTTCTCCAGCACAAGGCCAGGGAGGCAATTTTCCAAAGCTGACAAAACCTTGTTGCACAAGTTGGGTGGCAAGGGAGATCTAAAAATCACCAGCTGGCGAAGTCTCTGAAGCGAGGCGTGTGAGGCTCAGGCTGGCCTGTGGTCTAACACTGAAGCTCTTCTTCGCTCTCAGGGAGTCGGGTGCCAGCAAGAGAGCTCTGAGCACTGGCATGGGCTGTAGAGCTGAGAACTTCTTCAAAACTGCCCCCTGTGTGGCTTGTCCCACCAACCTTGGTCTGAAACAAGGCAAACAAAAGAGAACAGCAAGTTCCACTGCTCACACTGTAGCAGGTCCTATTTGCATTCCACCCCATGGCCATGGAGGGCTGGGAACCGTTCAAAGCAGGCAGAGAACATGTGGGGTTGGGTTTTTCTTACAACAACAGCTATAAAAACAGTCAAATAAAGCAACACCTTTCCTCCCTCAACTTCTGAACTTCTAGGCTGCAGTTATACAATCTGCCAGTGACATTTATGATCCACTTAAAGGAACCAGTCCCTAAGTGCATCCCAGGCAGGATCCTAGATCCTACCCATAAACTTAGAGCATTTTTTCACATGAGTAGCTCACACTGCAGTCACTGTTTTTCCCAGTTCTACACAGGCTGAATAAGAGATGGGTATTAAAATGAACTGGTTCATTTGCTGAGTAAAGTGGCCCATCTGCCAGCAATGGTAACACAGCTGCTCTCAAAATACATAAACTGTACTAGGATTTTGGACAGCAGAAGGAATATAGTAATCAAAGAGCAAAACCAGCAGCTCGTAACCCTTTAGATACTTGTAGCTACCTAGATACTGATACCTACAACTGCCCATCCCATTTTCTTGTGGGGAGCGGGGAGGAAGAGATACGAGATTCCATTAATGAAACATATGACACATAAACATATAATGAAACGTATAACACAGGTTATCTACTTTTAAAGTGCTTCAGTTTGCTGAATTTCTAAATATAAGTATTAAACCCAAAACTCAATATGAATAAATCCCTGAAATACAGTTTTACTAACAAAGACTTAGTCAAGACTAAGACTAAGTGACAAAGAGACAAAGCTGGTTTCACTGGGTTGTCTTGGTAAATGAACGTTCACTTGTGGTCTGGCTTGCTAATACGCCCGCTTGAAGTTGACTCAAGCCTGAAAACAGGGCAAAACTTTTTACTCCATTCTAGAACTGCATCAGGACGCAAAGAGAAGCTGACATTTTTCCTGTCTGTCAGCCTCTTGAATGCTTAGGGAGATTATTTTAATTAAATGAACTTTCTGTCCTAAGTTTCCAAAGGGTTAATCCTATGTAATCCTTCACTTCATCAGATAGCACAAGATCTTGCCTAGCTTGAAAGTTCAATCAAAGAAGGTAGGAGTAGGCTTGATAATTGCCCTGACAGTTTGAGTCACAGTTACTAAAAGTTCCCATCTCAAGAGGTAAAAATCTGTATCCAGTCTAGTGGGCTGTGCTGATTTTCAGAAAGTATGGGCCATCACTGGTTTTTGCAAACAGCAATACAAAACATATACATTGTTAAACATTGGTAGACACACAAGTTGCAGTACCGTTGTCTAGTAAAGCCACTATTAAGTTTTTATGACAAAACTCATGGCTTTTATTTGCCAATTAAAATTCTCAAAAGAACATTGATTTGGACTGATCACAATGATTGTGAACGTAGACTATTGCTGCACTTTTTCAAATTACTTAGATAAGGTGCATCTGAATTTGGTCACCTCAAAATGAGAAACATTAATGCAGTTTCATTTTCTATTTGGTTTTCTGCCTGCTCTTCCATCCGACAACAAGAACGATGTGAGTCACTTCAGCGAATGCCTCTGGCTGATACCCCGGTGTTTACAGCAAACACTTAGTTCTTCAGTGCTCTGGTTTTCAGAAAGTCGAAGAGAAACAGGCACCCAGGTCCTGCTGATTTCCAGCCAAAGCTGAACTAATACACTCTCCTAAGAAAGCTGCAAGTTCAAACTCAAGAGACAATAACATCTAATTTGAAATTTGACTTCCAGATGTATGAAATCTGCACATCAGATCTGTAACTAATATGGGGGGGAGGCGGGGCAGGGCAGATGATAATGCTACTGCTGTTCTTTTGTCAGAAACCTCTCTGTGAAGTTCTCCACTTTTCCAAAAAACAACAGGGTCCTAGAATTTGAAGGGACAGTCTATGATCACCCCCTCACCCCAGTCTTCCTAATCTTGCAAGCCTTGGAACAGAGGCAGGGAAAATGAAGAACAGTGCTGTGACATTCCTAGTTGTCCACCGCCTATGTTGGTGGCACCCTAGGTCCATGACTCATTTGCACAAAGAAACGAAAGAAAGAAAAAGAAACAAAAGAAAGAAAAAGAAACGACAGAAAGAAAAAGAAACGAAAGAAAGAAAAAGAAATGAAAGAAAGAAAAAGAAAGAAAAAGAGATAAAAGAGAGAAAGATAGAGAGAAAGATAGAGAGAAGGAAAAAGAGAAGGAAAAAGAGCGAAGGGGAGAAAGAGCGAAGGGGAGAAAGAGCGAAGGGGAGAAAGAGCGAAGGGGAGAAAGAGCGAAGGGGAGAAAGAGCGAAGGAGAGAAAGAGCGAAGGAGAGAAAGAGCGAAGGAGAGAAAGAGCGAAGGAGAGAAAGAGCGAAGGAGAGAAAGAGCGAAGGAGATAATACAAAGAGTATTTCAGAAAATGTCAGTGGGTTTGCAAATCAAGCTGGACAATTAAGGTTTCATGGGATGTGGAAAATGACTTTAGACTCGAGACTTTTTGTTTTGTCCTGCTTAACTAAAGATTCCTTAAAGGTTGACCTGAGTACCCTGAACACATGACAGGCTACAAGCTGGCAAGACAAACAGTCTCCTCTAGAAGAACACCTTTGCTTAATCAGCAAAATACGATCAGGCTGCTTAAGCAGATCATTGTTAGAAGAAATGGTCTTCAGAGCTATGAAGCTGACTTTTCCTCCTTCTGAATGATCCACTGAGGTGTCTGGAAACAGACACCCCTCCCTGATGCAGAAAGGACATCACTCACATTTGTCCTTTATTCCTCAAAGGCAAAAGGCTTTAAGCTGTCCCTCTCACAGTTTGGTCTCAGTATAGGAAGAATGGATTTGTGGAGTCCAGAGCAGTTTAGAAGCGAACTTGGGAGCTAGAAGTACTACTGAAAGCCCTCAGAGTACGTTTAGTGAGTAAATGAGAATAAAAAGTGCTGCACGTCTCCAATGTAGTTTCTTCTAACTTGTGAGTGATGAGAAAAGCAAAAAAAAAAATTATATTTCATACCTCAGGTGTTCCAATGAGCTGCATCCCTTATCTAAATGGACAGAAGTAGAAGGAATGGACAGAAGTAGAAGGAACATAAAAAGAAACAAGTAAGTGATACACTTGACTGCAACAGACAGGAATTCAGACCTTCCAAGCTGATGCACCCCACTGCATGAATGATTTCTTCTACAGTGAGGTTGAGTATAAAAAGCATTTGCAGCTAAGGTAAAAAGAATGATTAGGAAGGTATATACAGGCACTGAGCTGGGGCTCTGGAGGTCTGTGTTCTGTTCTAGCTCCCTGGGATGCTCCTAGTCTTCCCTGGGATGCTGCCTCCCACTTGTGAAACTGCAATGACGCTTCTTTCTCTGACATAGTGCAATGGAGATGACATTGCCCTACACTATCATAACTTAAGGTTGTCAGAACAGCCTATCAATAAATAAATGTGAACATTCAAAAGGTGAAAATGATAGAGCAACTCTGCATTCTTTGATGGACATGGTTAGAAACATAAAAACAAACCAAGCTCTCTGCTGCTTACTTTCTTCAGACACTGACTGGAAAGTTTTATCTGCTGTATGATTTCACAGTGGCATGGAAAAGACAGACCTTCCCTGTGCACTTGCTGCTTCAGTTCTAGCTGTAATTTCCATTTTCTGTAACAAGGAATGTCCTTCTGCCCCAGGTAGAAGATCATGTTCTTGCCTTTTTAGCACTTTGAAAGTTGTAATGCCCTTTGACATTAATCTCATATTTTCAGTTCCCCTTTAAAATGAGGGGTGATCAATTTGTTCCTTGTCCACTAACAGACTGTACCGGGAAATGTGTTGGGATCTTTCTATCGCAGCAAAGTAAAATGCCACTTTATAAGCACACTTGACTTTATCTGATTAATAAGAACCATTAGGAGACAAACCTTCTTGTTCCCCCCTTGAACGTGCCTTACCAAGCAGCAAAGATCAGCTGCAAATTTGCCATACTCTGTCCTGCTGTATAAGGACATGGTAAGGACTTATACAGCAGACATAAGGACTGCTGTATAAGGGCCTTAACAAATGCTGTTAGTGACAACTGGCAATTTTGCCATTAGATCTTCCTGTCCCACAGCAAATATGTCAATAGAAGTTTGAAATTTTAAATCCAGACAAGGCACTGAAATTTGAGAGGAAATGCACTTGCATTAAAGAAAGACAAGTTCAGTGCTAAGAGCCACACAGGTAGTGTGAATCACACCTGAGTTACATGACAGCTCCCACAAGCTGAGTAAGGGGCATGTGGTGAGTACATCTCTAGTATTGAAAGGAGAGTAGCTCAGGGATGGAAGTTCACTCTGCAAGGCACACAGCTGTGTCTACCCAGCAGGGCACATGACAAAACTCATGAGGCCACACTGCTTTCAAAACCTGACCTTGCATCTGCACGTGGCTCTGCCTTGCACAGCACAAATAACCGTGGTCACACCTCATGAGCTGCCTCTGCTTACCATTTTAGTATGGCTGTATTTTTGGTATTTCTGAAACCATTTGTTTACTTTGGCAGACAAAAGAAGTTAATTTTTAATAACAAATCAGAGAAAGATTATTAGTGTCCATATTGCCTTCATTTTCCATTAGCGCTCTTGCAGCTCCATGAAATCCTTGATGGAACAGCGAATTCAATCGGTCTCCTGTACAAATGATAGGGACAGCTAAGCTGTCACACTTTAACATGCACAGCCATGTGACTCTGCCTCTAACCTTTACCTTAAGGCTTGTGACAGTGGTCTCAACCTTCTCTTCAAACGATTTGAAAGTTGGAGAATTCCTAGGAGAAAAAAAAAGTTGAAAGCAAGAAGAGTCAGTCACAAACATAATGGAGTAACTCCACAATTTAATCATTTTTTACAGGCAACAGTGCTAGGACAGAATGAAGGCTGGCTGCCAGCACAGGGCTATAGACTGGTATGGTATGAAGAGTCACTTGTGCTCTGTCAATCAAATCCAATTACAGTAATTGGATAAGTATCTTTTAGCTACAAATCTGCAAAAGCAGCACCTGCCGAGTAATTGAAACCAAAGAGTGTCTGGCCTGCCCACTGTCTGACACACTTATGTTCTCAGCAGAACAACCAGGAAACGCTGGCTGTAGTGCTGCATTTCTATGGTTTTATCCAGTTGTGGTGTTACTGTAAGGAAATTAACTTTTTTTTTTTCAGCTAATGAGCAAATTCATAATTACATAATTAAAAGATGACAGTTTAATGTCCTGAGGCTAGGATGAAGGAGACTAGAACTACACAGGAAGTGAGTCCCAAATGCCTTTGAGGAACCATGACTCCCCACTTCCTGATTTATAGACCACAGGTGTATTCTGCTGCTTTCAAAGACAGCAACTTCAAGGACACTTTTCCAAGGGTGCCCCTCTGACAAAACTAAGCTTTTCTTCACCTTTCACTCCCCATAGGACAGAACACAACACTGGTTTTGGGGAAAACTGTGAGTTGAACATATCTCAAAAGAATTTAAAAAGAGGAAACAGTTGTTGATTTGCCTCCTTAAAGCAAATCACCTATTTGGTTTGCTGGCTTCCCCTTTTCCTGACAACCTTCCTCTTTTGTTCTTTCTTTCTCCAAAACTTGAAGCATAGCTTCTCTTTCATTTTAAATGCATTTTTTTACATTTCTTCCTGCAAACAGAACATACTGACCACAACTACTATCTGCCATGTAATATTATAATACATTTGCTGTTTTAAAGTGAGAGTATGGATCTCTACAGAGATCTGTACTCAAGCTGTCCTTCAGTTGCTTAGATGGATGTCTCTTCTCCCCTTTCCACAGCAGCTTCCCCACTGCTGATAATCCCTGTCCCACACAGGGAGACAGGCTAGAAGCAGGCAAGATGGAGTGAGTACAAAAGCTTGTCTCCTCCTCCAGCAGTTCAGCCAGCACAAAGGACGTGGGCAAATCTACAGTGGGTAAAGGGGGACGTTCTTCTGGTTCTCTGCTCCTTGCTTGAGCGCCGAGAGCTCAATTATAGCGTACTCTGTGCATTGCTATTAGTGAAGGCTCTGCAGCTCAGAAACTGTTGTCCAGCACAGTTCCCCTTGTACTTTCTACACCACAAGAAACAAAAAGGCAACAGGATCTCCCTAAGCTCCATGCAGTATAACGAAGCAGTTACTTAATCAAGTGTTTAGTTCTCCAGCTTTTTATTTTCACTTCTCTACTGTGGTATATCCAGAAAGAGATAATAGAAACCACTACCACCTCCTAACAACATTGTCAACAGGATGTATTAAAAACACTACATCCATTTGTTCCTACATGAAATAAAAAATAACTGTGATCTTGAACCATAACGGAGGGTACCCTCACAGTGGAACAGTGAGGCAGAACCACCTTACCCTGGCAGGTGCCCATGCCTCTGTGTCATCCACAGGGAAAGGCAAACACACGCACCAGCCTCCACTTCATTTCACAAAGCGATGGAGCCAACGGCTGCTAAAACTTTGGTGTTCCAGTTCATCCTCTTTGCACATTCTGGAAACTTACCAGGAGCATGATGATGGCCTCTAATTCTGCAAATATATTTACATCATATCCCTTACCAGGCTAAGATAAACTGATCCCAGTTTAAGGAAAGGGCAAATGGAAGCCAACTGGAAAAATAATGCAGGTTTACTTTTGGTTTCTGTTAAATACATGACAACTTTTCACAGGTAAGAAAGGTCAAAAGGAGAGAGAAACTGAACTTTAGGACTTACATTTGACCCACAGGTCACACTGGTGAATGCTTGCCTTTAACTACCCACCTGCTGAAGTTGAATGAATTAGCATCCATCATACAGTTAAGATTTGTTTTCCCCACATGCTTGGCAGGGAGTGGGGATATTCATATATTTAGAGGCTGAGGGGGTAAAAAGAAAGCTGGATACTAATTTTATTGAAAACAGTCGGAGCTTTACTTGAACAGACATCAATATTTGGCTGCAGTCAAGTAAAGCATGATTATAGCCATTAAAATATGAAAGCAGTCATGTAAAATCCCTCCATAGGAGCATAAGCCAAAGCCTGCTGGAGTGGAAAGCATCTCTGACGTTAATGGGCTTTGGATGATGTTCTAGAGACAGCAGAACAACTGAATTTCAGCTTCAGTAATACAAAGCTGATAACAACTACCCAAATACATCTCAGAACTGCTTCATTTACTCAAAGGCTTCTACAAGAGATTAAACAGTTAATACAATTAAAAAGAAAAAAACCACAGATGGCCTGTCCTGCAGCCCTCATCTACATGAATAACTTTAATTGATTGAAATTGGACTATTCATCTAACTAAAAACTGCAGGATCAGGATCGAAGTATGCAAATCCCCTCTCAGCACACTGTTGAACATCACCATAGCAAATAGAATATGGGTAGCATATTACCTCATCGCAGGCATGCTGATGGAATGGCGAATAGAGTAACTGTGGGATAAAAGCAAAAGATAAGGAAAAAAAAAGCTGTAAAATCCAGTTTGCAACATGATTATGACAATTTTTTTTAATTAACCTTAAAAAAATCTATATATTTTCAAGAGTGCTATTACTCTTCCTCTCCGGATGGCAACAGCTTGTCAAACTCACCTGTGAATTCCAGCTCACTTTCAGCACTGAAGATCTTACTGCCACATTCTCATGTCAACTGATCAGCAATTTAATAGGGCTCAAAAGGATGATGCAAAACAGCTCCTGGCAATATCCATTTAAATGATGCAGACCCCTGCCATCTACAGAGACATGCAACGTGAGGCAGAGGAACAGAGAGCTACCTCGGTGTCCTCAGTGACAGACAATAAGCTGTGCTGGGTGAGTACAGTACACTCTCTCTCTCGATGAGAGAGGCAGCTCTCTCAGGTTCAGCAGTTGCTGTCCCCAGCTCTCCCCTCCTCCTTCACACCTCAATGTTACCAACAGTAGAAAGCTGTTTTCCACAGCTCTCACCCAGCTCTCCGTGCCACACTTCCCTCCTCAGACTTTTCAGCAGCAAGAGTGTCGGGAAGTTGGCAGTTGGAGAATGGAGCCTCTGCATCATTCAAAGATCCCCAAATTGTCTTGCACACTTTTAACCCTGCCGATGGGTGCCCATTCTAACCTCTTGACTTACACTAGCCACATTCTCCCACCTGAGAAGCCAACTCTGCTCTCATAGCATCACCTGTTCCCTACTTATGGGAAGCATCAAGCCTGTTCTGAATATGAATCTTTATTTAAAGTGTAAGAACGGTCCGTAAGTACATTTAGATCTGAACATTACAAGTAAATTGAGCACTGCAAGAGCATGTATGGTTTCAAAAATTCATGCATGGCTGCTTTCAGTGTGACTGACAGCTGCAGCCTGGTCTGACTGAGAACAGCAAGAGCTTTACTTTAAGGGACACCACCAGTTGGCTGCAATCAAGCAAAGCATGATTATAGCATTATAAAATGAAAGCTCTCATATAAACAGCACATGTTTGTTCAGAACTACAGAAATTGAGAGCAGTACTGTATCCATATACACACAAAAGATTTTTTTTTTCCTCCAGAGTAAAGATTCAGAAATGAGGGCAGGGGGTGGAAAGAGCTATTTGGCAAGCAGGTGGGGCAGAGAGATTTTATACGAACTGTTTGCTGTTGTGTATATTTGAAGGCTTCTGCTAAGCTCAGATAGACAAGAACTGACAGCAGACAATACAAATGTTTCATGTTCAATTTTACACATAATTTTTAAGACTTACAAAAGATTAGCCCAGTCGTTTTAGAAGTGCAGCAAAGCTTTAACGCTTCTAGTTAAATTAAACAAGCATGCTTGCCATTTTAGTCTTGTAACACACGACAAATAGGCAAAAATAAGAATTTGGAAATATTTCAGCATAGGCTGTTCCTTTTCTAATAGCAAAACATTCCAAATACGAAGGTCTAAGCAAGAAGATCACATTGTGCTAAATTAAATTTGCACAGCTGAGAGATGGCATGTGACAGACAGTCTGAATACCAACTGCATATTTCACTGAGTTAATTTTTAATTTCTTTAAACCTCCTGAAGAGGTATGGATGCAAGTTATAGGAATAGTGACAACATCTTCTTTTACTAGAAGACTAAAACATTAAGTTTTTTTTAAAGACACACATCTGTGATGGCAATCAGTGCACAGGCAGAGTACAGAGATCGTTCCTGACAAAGGCTGCTAAACATTACCTGTTGGTTTCATGTCAGAGTGAGAGTGCCATTGGAAGGTCAGTCTATGCCCCATTTTGAAGTTTTCTCAGTGTTGTAAGAGTCCATGTTAGGATTACTTAGCTGAACAGAAAAATTGTCCTTGAGCTGTCCTGTGCACTGGCAATGCTACAAGGCCAGAGGGAACACAGGGGATTTGGGGCTGTTCAGCCCCTCTGCTGGGGCCACACCACTTACAGAATCTTTCAGCACACATAAAATTCTTCTGTAATTCATCATATATTGAAGTGCTGTACAGCATCAAAAAATTCCAGTTCTAAATATAAAAAACCCTTTTAATCATGTTAAGAACTTGGCCTACTATTGGAAATTTCTCCAGGACTCAAGACTCTTTTAAAGAGTCACTATGTACATTTCATGACTAACATACTTTTGCTTTATTGAAGAGGAGGTAATTAAATTCTTTATACAATCTTTATAAAACTCTGCAGGCTGAATAGAATTTTTACTGAACGTTTGCTGTTTATGTTCCAACCTCCAACAGAAAAAGATGGTTGAGAGAATGGGATTATATATAAATAGGCTTTCCCAAGAGCAACATCTTTTGAATGTGTTCATGGTTTGAATTTGAGACCAATCTACTTGAGAACAAGGCAAACACTTAGTCCTTTTCTCATTATACTCAACATGCTGTAAAAATTAGGCATTACAGTTTAAGTAGCATATGTTTTTATCATATATAACGATGCTGAAATGTAAGAGGTTACCGCATTACACTCCATAAAACAAATCCTGTCAAATACAGAGGCAGTGTTCAAGGACAATAATGTGTCTTACCCAATTGAATGCGATCTGTGGTGGATGCATGAGGAAAGAAAAGTAAGAGTTAAAATTATCATGAAAATGTAACAAAAATATACATATGTATCTGTAGCATGTCCAACTGCCTGAGGAGAAAAACATGATCATCTGCATTCAAATCTTGATGCTGGAATTCACACTAGAACGTGGATCAGTTGAGATTTGTTCAAAGCAAAAATTTTCACACACTTCTTCACTATGTAGTCACCTATTCTGTGTGAAATGAAGAATGGAAGTTTTGTCTGCTAAACTTTGCTCTCTCCATTAGATCAGATTTAAACAATACTAACTGGTTTCCCTCCCAAAATCCTACTTTAACCTCATTAAAGAGAGAGTATAGGAGAACTGGAATTGTACATGTACATCAGCAGCAAACATCTTCTTTTCTCCTCTGTATTCTTAATAATCTCTCTGGAAAAAACAAGGGGCTTTTAATTCCTAAAATGTAATTTTCTAAAATACTTTTTGTTGAAAACAATACTTGAAATGCTTTTATGCTGTTTTCTAGCTCACAAGAAACTTAATTAAGGCAGAATTGGGAGAGGCACACTGATATACAATATTCAAAGGATGTCATTAGGGTTCCAGAGTTGAGAGTCTCTCCTTCGTCTGTGTGTTATTGATGTAGTCTTTAATTACAGACCACTTCAAGGGAACACCTGTCTCATGCAGTGAGCCAGATAGATGGTGCACACTTAATGAACATCTCTTCAGTATTTATTTTTCACATCCTTTTTCAATGTGTTGCATGAGCATTGCTTACTGCACAATATGCATACCTTGCTCTGAAGAAAAGCATTGATTTACAGGGCTCATCATCATATATTCTGGTGTTTCTCAAACGTTCATGGATTTATCTTCACAACACATATCTGCTTAGACTAGCTTAAGCAATACCATTGCCATACACAGTCTCCTTTTACCACCTGCTGACTCCCAGTAACAGCCGCCCCCTTCTCCTTGCTAATACAAATACTTCTGCAGCCATATAAGGAAAGCTGTGTTACTGCAGGCTCTAAAAAACAGCACAAATGAAGGGGTAAGTGTCAGTAGATATGAGAGAAAACAGCTGCTTCACCCATCAGCAAAAGAAATGCTTATAAAATTACATTTCCTTTCAGAGACAGAGAGGTTTAAAAATAGTAGTTTTGGGTATGACAGCTACAAAATTTCAAGGAATTGATCTTCCAATGAGTTCTGCAACAAGTGCCCAGAACATTCCTATATCACAGAAATCCTGGAAATGCAGAGCAAAAGGCTGTGCAAAAACTCTACCACCACCACCACAAAACCCCCCAAAAGGCACAACAATAAAGGCACAGCAAAAATCAACTCCCAGAGCACTAAAGCAGATCAATTATACCTGAGCCATCTTCAACAGATATTGGCCTAACTTGCTTCTAAAAACTTCCAAAGGGAGAGAATTCACAGCCTTCAGAAATAACCTGTGCCCCTGTTCAGCTTTCTAGCTGGACACTTTTCCTGGTCTTTCACATCAGCCTAACACATCCTCCCTCTCCTTTCATTATTCAGCCACACTTGTCTAGCCTAAAAGCCAACTTGTTAAAAAACTCCCACCACTAGCTGTATTTTCTGAAGCTGATTTTTAATTTCTTTTAGTTTCTTCCTATTCCTTCTAGTTCATATGCACACTCTTCCAAGGGCTGTGCCCTTGCACTAGCCTGAATACTTCAGCTGAGTCCTTAGCGGAGCAGAGCAATTATCTCCTGAATCTTATAGACAACACTCCAGTAACACTTGCTGGAATTGAGTTTGTATTAGCAATGACAGCACTGATTTCCTGCTGCATTTGTGAGCCACTAGCCTAGCACTTGCTAGGCCCCTTATCTGCAAAGCTGGCTGGTCAGGGCTCCCCATCTCTCCTTTTGATTTTTTTCAATCTGTCAATAAAGCAACTTACACTTTTCTACACTAAATTTTATTTTATAATTTAAAATAATTTTGAATTCTAATCCTGCTGTCTAAAGTGCTTGCATTCCCTTTCACTGCAGTCATCTGGGGATATTAAGTGCACATATGATGCCATCATCTAAACCTGTAATGAAAATGCTGAAGGGTAACAGACTCGGGACAGATGCCTGAAAAATCCTGCATTATGGAGAGATACTGAGACCTGTTCTTTGAATATAATTTTCAACTTCCTATGCCCTCTTCCTGCTAAAGCAGTAACACCTAAACTGTATTTCTCTAGTTCACTTAACAGGAGTGAAAACAGGATGGGCAGCCTTATCAAAGTCAAGTTCTATCACATTCATTCCCTGCCTCCCCTCCATCCTCTAGGACAGGTGCTGTCAGTTCAAAGAGAATTGTTCTTGACAAACCCCGTTATGTTTTTGCCACCATGCTATCTTCTAGATGCTGAGAAAATAACGGGTTAATACATTCCCCCAGTATCTGCTCTGCATGTCCCAGAACTTCCCTTGCCTCTTTCCAGAGGGATGAGCTTTGCCTTCTTCCACCCCTCTGGGACCTCGTGTGCCTTCTGTGCTGATTCCCATTATCTCAGAGGGGCACATTCAGCTGCCTCAATCATGCCCCCAGGCTCTCCCTCCCTGCAGTCTTCTGTCACCTTCTACATGTGCCTTCCAACTCCTGGCAGGAATGAGGCATTATATTACCTTTATTCACCTTCAGAGCTGGCTCATCCCAAGCAATGAATTTGAAAGGGGTTTGTGCTATTTTGTACTTAAAGACAATGTATGAGACAGCTGAATGAAGGATCTATAAGCAGTATAACTGCTGACATCCTAATCTGCATGCATGTCTTTGTTAGCTTAATCTTTAAATGCATTTACTTATGTAGCAGTAATGTATGTGGTAGCGTGCATGTAGTAGTGTAGTGTACGTAGTTTCCTTTTTAATTTTTTTTTTTTTAAGCAAACAAAAAAATCAGAAGGTCCCACACTTGGTATCACAACTTTCTTTCTAAAAAGGCCATCAGCAGGGCTGAAACTCTTAGATCCACACAGACAGCTGCAGAGCAGTCCAGCAGTATTGCATGGAAAGATCCAAACTCTACCAGTATGCAAAGGAACAAGGGATAAATACCCTCAACTTTGTATCACATCTGTACTCTACATGGCATGAGCCATGTTGAAATGTCAGTGTAACCTCTACCTCTGAGAGACCTGAGCCCACACTACTGCCCTATGAGTGACCTGGGACTCCCCTCTTCCCCTTTGCCTTCCTCCTTCAATATCAGAAAATGTTAAAGGAGATACTATGAGTTGGGGGTGGAGGGGCAACAAAAAACCGTGATGGTATATAATTAATCATAAGAGCTATTAATGAAGAATCTATTATCTTAACTTTATTGCTAGTGTCTGGTTTGTATCCCAAAGCAAAAGTATGTGTATGCTGGTTTTATGTGCATTTCTGTTATTTCTAGTAACATGATAATTTTAAATAGAATGCATTACAACTTACAAGCACTAATAATTAATACAAAATTTAGAAGATGAAAAATGCTGGTGATTATTCATGCACAAAATGAATTCGTTTGCAACATTAGGAAGCTGGGGTAGGGATGAAAGAGAAGCACAGCAGCTGCATGAAAAGAACTGTGTCCCCAAAGGGTGGCTTCTCTGTTCTTTGGCACACATAGAATTTTGTCATTTTTCTTTCTTTCTTTCATCTTCTTGAATACTAACACAGCAAAAGAGCATATTAGGTGGGGTCTATCTGGCCTGTTGCCAATATATGATATTTTAGTAAGTATTTTTAGAGGTAATACAAGGTAAAATATCTTTCAGGTTATTAATTAAGACTCTGCATCTTCAGAACAGAAATATGTATTTCATGTGGTGCTCTGTACAGCTGATATAGCAGGCAACCTGCAAAACAGAATTTTGTTTCACAAAGAAGGCTAGCTCCAACATTTAGAGTCAGGCTGATTACAAGACCCGTAAAGGCCAAACACACCAGACTGCTGAACATAATGGGAATTATGATGATCATCTGGATTTAGAAATCAGTTTAAAGCGTCCATTCTGAATGAAAGCAGAATAGAAGCCATTGGTGACTATCAACCTTAAAGCCTAAACAAGAGAATTAAGCCAGAGTCTGATGTGTGTTTACATCAGCATTGTGGGAGGGGGCAGTGCTAATCCCCATATTAGATCACTGAAATAAAATCATTTGGATTAGCAAAAAAACAAGCAAACAATGAAACACAAGAATGCATGTCTCCTTACAGCTTACTCCTCCCCTAACACGACTGGCACTGGTGTGGGAGAGGGGAATTTTAAGTGATAATGTTTACGGTGTGACCCCACACAGAACTGCACCCGCCCAGGCTGAGGCAAGACCTTAGGCCAGCTTTGTTGCTGAGGGAAGGATACTGACAATTACTGTAGATTTAGGATGTTCAGCAGATGCAGAAGGCCCAAGTCATGCCAGGCTTTATGTAACTACAGGATATTTGCTATACTGCTTGCTGCTTCATCATCAAGCGCCAAGAAAACTCTGAGCAGTAAGCAGCCACAAAAAATGGCATGATGGTAGTTCATATTTTCCTGAAAACAGGTTCAAGGTAATATTTTTTATCAAAGCAAGCTACCAGAAAAAAGCTTCTCGATTAATCAAAATGCTCACGGATTTAGCCTCTGCTTTAAGCCCTTGGCTACAGGGCTAACGGGATAAATACTACCCATCTGCTTTCCAAGTGCTAGTCAGAAGCATGATTATCATGGGGGTAGGAGTTGGTAGAGGACAAAGGAATCTGGTAGCAGTCATTAAGGGAAATATTAAAGGAAAAACATGTTCTATTACAGTGAAGACATTTCTGTCTTTGCAGTTAATCTCGCACCCCATGCAAAGCACAAGGAACACGACCCGAGCAGTACTGAATTGTTAGTCTCATCCTTCCCTCTATGATCAAGAGCCAGTGTTCAAGGTATTTGCACACCAACAATTTGGACACTGATGTAGGATCCAAAGGATGGAAACAGCAACAGGACCTGTTCAGTGAGCAGTGGGCTTGTCTTTGTTACAGGAGGAAGTGTTAAAAAAGAACAGAAAACGAAACAGAAGATGCATTTACGCCACATACGGCACATGCATCTCATCATGCATTTCTCAAAAATACACAATACAACTGTGAATGCAGGGAGGGCAGCAAAAATAAACAAAAGCAGGAAAAGGGCTTGCAGAGGCAACTCATGCAACTGGAGCCACAGCCTGGAAAAGACAGAACTGAAGGGAAATATGATAAAATCACAGGAAATCAGGAGTGACGTGACGGACAGCAGAAGGACCACACTCACTACTTTTTGTCCTCAAAATAAAACCAAAGAGGCTGGAGATCCCTATACCTCATATCGCCGAACTTCTTGCTGATAGCAGTTCCTACATTGCTGATAGCTGCTGTTGCTTTTTGTCCTGCATGGCTCAGGGTCTCATGTGTTTTCTTGTAACTAGAAACAAAAAATAGAACAGAAATAGTGAAAAGTATTTTAAAAAGAGAGGCTAGGATCCCTTGCAATTAATTATCTTTTCCCTTACTCCCGCATCTTAAAGTCTTGTCCACTGAAAGGTTAAGAAATGCAGTAATTTGAGCAAAACAAATTACAAAGATGCCCACTTCTGCACAGCTTCCTAAGTGCAGTTCAATCCTAATGCGACCAAAAAACTCGCCAGAGCAGTTCTTCACTGTCTCTCTCTCCCTTGGAGATAACATCCCTGAGTTGGTCAGTGCAAGCTGTTTAACAGTAGAATGCAGCAATCTGGTGAATATCCGTGCAATACAATTTCTGTACATTTTTATCAAATAAGCATTCTTGTAGCAGACACTGACTGTAGCAAATCTGCTGTCTAAAGCACAGAAAAGAATCAGGACATACACAACTCTGCCCTTCCATGCATACACTTACTAGGTACATATAAAAGATGCACTTCAGAATGATTTATTCATATTTCAAATTAGACAAAATTGATTAAATCTGTTTCCATATGCTACAATTTTATTTAAAAAAAAAATAAAGTAAGAATGTCTTAGGAGAGACAGAGAGAGAAAGATGAACAAATCTAGACAATGAATGCATATTCTAAATAGCACGGAATCCTTTTAGAAGTCACTCATTTCATGTATAGCATACAAAGACAGAATCATCTTAATTTACTTATCCAGAATATATGCTCTGACCCACACAGACTCTTCAGAACAGTTAAGTTGCATTCTCAGAGTAATCAATATGCTTTTCTGCACAGATGCTTTTTTGCTGAGTAAACTAACTGAGCATATCAGAGGCTTCCTTCCGAGTAAATTATCTGATACTCCCAGTGATGCAGACAAGCTCAGAATTAGAAGTACTGACCTAGTAACAAAAGGAGAGCACATAATCATCAGTCTTGTATCCTGTGGCGCACGTTGGCAGACAAGAACTGAATAAATGATTGTGAAAAACTCTGAAACACAATTCCACTGGTTCTAATTCTCCTTTGAACAAAGTCTGTAAGACTGCAAATGTGTACCAAAATACACTGGAGATTAATAAAAAAATCCCACTGCCTAATTCCTGGAACAGAGTATTTTCTTCTTACTTTTAGGTACATGAAAGCAATATAACTTTGTGGCAGCAGGAGGGGAAATAAGATTGGATCAACATTTGTGATATGGCACATCACATTTTATGTCAGGTCCTTTTAGCCTTGGCAGTACCTATTGCGCAAAGTCTTCTGTTGAGGATTGTGTTTTATGAATTACAGGTTAGAAGGCAGATGCCAAGTAATGCTCTATTCCTTCAGACTATGTTCTAGCAACAAATAATTTTCCCCAACATAAGTATTTTGATTTTATGTTCCTAAGCCACAAAATATATACTACTGACTTAACAAGTTCTAAAACTGCCAAGTGAAATGGCTCCGTCTGTGAAGGTGCTTGTCTCTGTTTTCACTGACTAGAAAAGCACTCTGCAGGGAGCAACTTAGATCAGGGTACCAAACCTCTAGAAAACTAGAGTTAGATAAGCTGAATAATAATATGCACAATGCTGAATGACAACAGGGGCTACAACACTGCAACAGTGACAGCAGGAGCACAGATTATAAGTAGAAAGGTGGGAGCACTGGTTATGCCTGTTCTATTTCTTCTGGCTGAATACCAAGGAAACCGAAAAGATTGTTTTCACTGGGTCTCCCCTCTCCTCGGCCTTCCTGTCTGTTCCTGGATATAAGAAGATTGAAATGCTCTTATTTCACTGAGCCCTCATTCTCTAGCTTGACTAGTTTAATAGCTCTGTCATTCTCCTGCTGTCAGTGGACATAGTCTCACACAAACCAGAGTGGGATGAGATCCTAAAATTGACATTTTTGATGCTTCAATCAAACTATGAGCATGTAGTTTTTTGATAAGAAGTGCTGCCTATGGAAAAAAAAAATAATCAAATATTCTAATTTCTCTGGATCTGGGTATTTATATACATACACATACGGGCATTTCTTAAAATGCCCACATTATTGCATACAAGTCTTTAGACATTTTCCTAACAGAGAAGTTTCCTAAACTATTAGGCACAAATGGAATTTTGCTGATGACAAAACAAAGTCCAAGACTTGACTTCTAGGTCTAAAAGATTCTTGGTAGCAGAATGTATTTATGTACAGGTTGACTGTACATAGTAAAATACTTTGCAGATTTCCTTCTGAACTAATTTTTTGGAAAAAGACACCTTGGAGTTCATTTTATTCACGGGCATATTTAGCTTTATGAAAAAACATCTCTATATTTTTACCTTTCTGCTGCAGGTTCTTTACACCGTGCAAAACTGTTACGAAAACAGTCCCAAAAATCTCATACAGCAGGCAGACTCAACTTAAATTGAGAAACATTAGAGTGCCCTATGCATTTCTGAACATTACATTGATCAGAATGCACCTTCTGGGAATTGGCTGAAATGACACTGATTTTAGCATTCCAAGTAATATTGTGTTTTCTCTGTAAATCCCATAAAGCCAACATCCTCCCCAGTATTTCCACTAAAACGGACGACATGGAGACTGCATTTATATTCTTAATGCTGTTGACATTACATTCAGCTAAGACTGTTACACAACTGGTCTTTTTTCAGCATCAACTTAATAAAAAATGACCTTTGACATGAACTCCCCCCTCCCTCCAGCAATGCTGAAGAGGAGCTTTAAAGAACAAAAAAATAACAAAGGTAAAATTGCCATGCAACATGCAGCACCTGTTAGCAAAGACAAGCAATACTAATTTGCATCTTAGTGGAGATCACCGATAGTTAACTTAAAAATCAAGTGCCCCTCATCCCTGCCTCTCCACCATTATGCATATCACTATGCCTTCTTAATAAATAAATTATCTTTCCATAGAACACATTGCCTTACTATAGTTCATTACGCTCTGTATTGATATACAGCACAGTATTTTGGTTCAGATATTTTTATCATCATAGTTATGTCATATCTACAGCACTCATTTGATATCTTGCCAGTCCTATCCCCTGGGGGTGGGGGGGAAGTGGGTGAACAGCTGTGTTGGCTGCTGGCCAAGGGCTAGCCCAGTGAAACTGCCACACCACGCTTGTAACAATGATCTCTTCAACGTATTGTTTCTGACTTTGGGGAATCTTCACATTGTACGTAGCATTAATAATCTGAGCCAGCAGTTTTCACATCCTCACGTAACACACATCAGCTTACAGTTTTGTTTTAATGCACTGAACAGCTTACATAATTTTCAGAAACCTTTAAGAGTAGAAATAAAGTTGGCTATTCCAGTTAAGACCTACTAACAATTATTCCTTGGAAAAAGTGCTGTACGTACAGCTTAAGTCCTCCTAACACCACCGACTGCTCCAACACGCTAAGTCCTCCACAATACCTGTACACTCTCATCCTTTGAGCAGCCATTGCTGGCAATCATTAGGGAAGTACTGACCACCCAGCTCATCAGGACAGGTGACAGCATCTCAACAGGCAATCAGCCATGGGCTGAAATAAGGTCAGTGACCCTGAACATTAAGGCAGAACTGCTCCAGCAGAAATAAACTCAGAGAATTTAGAACACAGACATTCAAGAAATACCACCTTCCATCCACCCCATGGCATTCATTCTTACAGAAATACATCATTAGCCTCTACACCTTTCTTACACTGATACATAGTCACTGTAACCTCCCTGAGTTTAACAGCATTATGCTGGATTCCCAGTAGCATCAGTAAAAGTAGAAACAGGCTACTTGTTTTATGCAGTTAGAGTAGGAATGCCTTCTGGCTTTGTAGCATCTAGACATACTCCATGGCACAGCAGAATTGCTGATAGTGGCTAAGAATCATATGTCATGCTTTTCACTTAGCACTTTTCACATAATAAATATTTATAATGTATTTCATAGACAAGAATGATTAAACAAACATGATATGTGAACTGCTTTCACAACTGTAAACTTGTAAATAAAACTCACATGTATCATTTTGAACATCACCTTTTTATATGACATTCATCTAAGAATTTCATCTATCATCTTCCGATTAGTTTGATTTTTAAAACAGAGTATTTCTTTTACAAAAGCAATTGTTTATAAATCTAATTATTAGAGGTTCTCATAAACTATGCTGATATTGCAGTTATATTCTGATAACTCACCCAATACATTTAAAAGAAGCTTTAAAGATAACTCACACCTCCAGTACTATAACGTACTAATGAGGCAAAGTAGATTTGCAGTATATTTTGACTGCATTTTCACCTGACAGTTTTATATACTGCATTTAGATTGTACTATTACACGACAACCAGGTCTCACTAGCTGATTTTTACAGCTAGTGAAAGCAAATAAAGGAAAATACTGTTTCATAAAACACAACTGTGTGAAGGAAATAGTGCTTTATACAGAGTGTAGCCAGGCAGCAGATATATAGAGGTCAGAGAACTGGATGCTTAAATGACAAACATCATCTGCAGGGTAAGACAGGATAATCATACCACAGGCTATTTGATCTCCTCTGAACTCAGTACAGAATTGCCCTTCACATGGCAGAGTTAAATGGAAACTTCCTTCATAGGTGCAACACAAGGGCTGCTGACAGAAGTAGGCTACTAATATAATATTCATATTTTGCATGGCAAGCTGCACATTTCACCTAAATAATTTAAATTCAGCTTCTGTAAAATTAGTGCATCTGCTAATTAGTACATCTTCATTCAGCATTGTGCCTCTCCATCAATGCTTACTGGCAAAATGAATCCATTTGAGAAACCCTCTTCTGTGATAAAGCTTACATAAGATTCAACAAAATGCAGACAATTAACAACAAAACTATACAATAGAGCAGAGCCTGGTAGCACAAGCCATGCCCTATGGAGATTGCTTCTTTTTAGTTTTCAAACTATTAGTCAGCTTAAGAATGACATTTCTGGAATCAATGTAAAGTATTTGGACCCCTGAGAAACTCTCAGCTAGAAAACTATTTTTCTGTCAATTTTCTGTGAAAAACAGGGCTCAGTGTTAACTAAATTATGCTAATGCTCAAATTAAATAAATGCATATATGAATGGCAGATAACACGTACATAAAACATCTAAAAGCATTCATATTGCCATTTTGTCAACAAATGAACTCCAAGGTGTTGTGGGGTTGTTTGAGGTTTTTTTAGTGCTCATCTGAAATTCATTCCAACTCCAAAACCAAACAATGTCAGATGAACGTTTTTAGAAATTCTTCCCTTTGCCAGGCACGTTGAGAATTAATTGAAACTGTGCTGGTACTTGGATGGGTACGTGTGCCTAAATCAGTCAAAGGAAGTATGCCCCAGGTAGTTCCTCTCCCACAGAGAGAGGAAGGGCAGAACTGAGGGAACCCAACCTCTGCAGGCTGCAGGGGACCTGCCTGCGGCCAGAAATCTGTGCACAAGCACACGGAAGATGACTGTTCACTGGGCTGGAGAGAGTCAGCTCAGGAAAGGTGCCAAAGGTGACAAATAGGCTGTGCTGTCCTGCATTGTAACATTCAAAACCTTGGGAAAAATTTGGGATACAATTGTGTGAAAGGCACTGTTTGTGCAGCGTAGCATAGAAGAAGGGAAAAACAAGCAGTTGTGGTACAGTTAATCTCCAGGCAGGAAAGCCACAGTATGTTGGCTTAAGCACAGATGAGCTTAAGACATTCCAGGCTGAAACTTCACAGTTCATCGCACCTTAAACTATGCCAGTAACACTGTCTGTGGGCTCCGTACCTTACGCTAGATCAACAAAGCCACACAGGTTAAACATATCCCAGCCTCCCTTTTCCATTCTCCTGTTCCTGTCCTCTCCTTTCTTTCTCTCTTCCCTTTCCTTCCTCTTTATTCTTTCCTTTTCCCTCTTTCTCTTTACTTTTGCCTCATTTCTGGTTTTTCTTTTCCTTCCATTCCTTTTCCTCTCCCCTGCCCCCTTTCCACTGACCCTTTCCTGGATATTTTTAATCCTGATCATTTCGGAGATGATTGCAATTTACACTCAGGCCTTGCTTCCCCTCCTTACAGTTAAATATAAATACATAGAAATATCTACAATATATATGTATTTATTTTCTGGTGCACAATCATAATTAAAGTGAATTTTTCCCTGAGAAACTAACACTATATCCACTGAGCTGGAACAGACCACTTGGAGCTGCTGGGTAATTCCCATTAGCCAAAGCTTCTGGTGTAGACAAGTAAGACACACATCTTTTAGAAAAGGAACAATGAGAATAGACTAAGTTAACTTCTCAAAGTCCTTTCTCCAACCTTATTTTCCATTACACTACCCTTCCAAGTTCAAGGCCATTAGATATATGTGAAAAATGGCAAAAAAAAAGTCTTTGAAGAAGACAGGAACATTGCCTGGTCTGACTCAAAGGACACAGATGTCAGTGGAAGTAAGAAGCTCCCTTTTCTTCCATGTAGCACAGGTTCACAGGCAGGTACCGTGCTTGCTAAAGCCAATGTGCCTATTTCTTCACTTACACAACTGCTACATTTACTTGCAAATTTGCAGAAGAAAATGTCAAAAGGTGATTACACATTGCAATGAACAGAAACACCCATATTTCTTTTACTACTACTCATAACAAGTATGTTTGTGGGAACATGGCATATTGAATTCCTAAAAGCCACAGTAGGACTGCAGTTGTCCACAAATTATATCTGACTTCCTGAGAAAATTTTGAACCTCTGGAACACATTACTATATATTTAAAGTTATTCCAATGAAGATTGCAGGTACAGTACATTGTAAGTTTAAAACACATGCAGTGCAACTATTAGTTTCCATGTGGACTGCAAAATGTTAAATTCCCACTACTTGTGTAAACTCATACAATTGCCCTCAGGTTCCTTAGCAGCAGAACTAAGTGTGCTCACATAGTTTTCAACCAGTAGTTAATAGAGATCTTTATTCTGTCTCTGGAGGGAAAGGCGAAGCCCATGTTGAATGGTCTTGTACAAATCTCTGGTAAGCATTGCATGTAAGAGCAGAGCAATACTGAAATCTTCTTAGAAAGGCTTCAAAAGACAGCCAGCACCTGAGAAAGTCGCAGGCACTGTCTAGGAGACACCCTGTTAGGAGCTAGCGCTTATGGTTCCCTTGATTCTGGCCACTAATTCAAGAGATTTCCCATTTCTACAACATGAGATAATTTTTGTCTGTGAGGGTAAAAGATAATAAGCCATTTTGAAAACACAGTTTTGTGAGATGGCATTCCTGCATGGGTCCACTTTCCATCATACCAAAGGCTTCCCAGTCCCCTGGTTGGAATCACCAACCAGTGAAAATCTGAAGTATGGAAGGCTAGAGAGAGAGAGCTGTGGAAACTTTATTGAAGCAACAACAATCAATCAGCTTTAACTAAGCAAACATACTGCAGTCAGGTTGCATAAAACCTCCCCTTTGTAGCAAAATGCTAATTAGAAAAGCTCAATTCTGGTCTTTGTGAATACCCCTTTAAAGACGTTTTTAATGATTCCTTAAGCTAAAATAAATAACCTCAAAATCTGCCCATAGTACCCTGCTTCTAGCATCTAAACAAGAATGAATTATCTACGTTTAAAATCTAAATAAAAAAACCTGCATTGCTATAAGCTAACCAAATATCCACCCACCCCAATTCACTGGAAATCTGATCTTTAAAAAGGTGTGTGGGGGACATCATTCCAGTTGAATGCCTTACCACCATGAGTGCAAATTAAACTTGAGGCAATCATTTGCTCTCTAGTTACCGATATCCCCTACAGTAGAACTGCTTGCCTTCTTTAACAGATTGTACTAGAAATCGGTGCACTGAAAATAGCAGAGGAAACAAAGAAGGAACTTGAAAAATGCATTATGATTCTGGTCATCACAATAAGTGAATGACTTCCAGGTGTATTTCATACAAGGCTGAAAAATGCAAACAACATTACAGGTTTTCTTTAGAGAAAAATAAAGCTGATAAAAAAAGAAAAAGCTGATTTGATACAAGAAAAACTGCACATTACTGTTGCAAATGCAATGTCTTACTAGAGGCACTTAGAATTGCTTTTGCATACCTTAAAGCATGAATTAATGACAAGGAAACAGACTTTGTACAGAACTGTATGCTGAGCCTGACATAATCTTCAGTCTGTGGGGGACATCAGCCCACAGACCTCCAGCTCTGGCTTTCCTCAGTATGAAAACCATGACTTTTTTTTTTTCTTTTTCCCCTTTCTGACATGTACATGTCAAGCGTGCTCAGGCTAACTCCATGGCCAACCACTTAAAATATAAATGCTTAGGAATAGTCAGAATCTCAAACTTACATTTAGTCATTCCAGGTGGCATCCATCCTGAGAGTTAGGTCATGAGACTTAACTAGTTGTTCAGACACACTTTACAGAACTGGTTCTGAGAGAAGTCCACCCCTCTACCTCTAAGTCCACTTTAACCCTAAGAATACATTCCTAAATTGAGAGTTTAGAAAGATTATTAACAGTAAGATGACAAGAATTTGGTGCTTAAGTGTTCTCTGTAGCTTTGAAAAGTACCCCATTAAAAAAAAAGGTTTTAATTCCAGAAAAGCTTAGCAGCTACAAAACTCAGTAAGACCGTGTGAAAGCAAAATTTGCCTCCTTAAAAACAGGGGGTTTTTAAATTTAAAATTACTAATTGTGCATTTAGAAGCCTAAAGTACAGGCATGTAAATATTTTGAACTTTTTATTTTAAAAATAGGCTTTTCATCCTTACTAAATCAGAGAAACTCCGTGAGTAATGCTATCCCATTGCTATTTTGGTGCAGCAAAAATGAATCACCTTTGTTACTTAAAACATCCATTCTGAAGAATGCTGAATTACCATGATTTGTACTGGCATGAGTGTCAGCCAGAATTATTGAGTAGTTGGACCATGGACATCAGGATTTTCAAGGGCACAAATGGACTCTGCTGCTCAGTCCCATGTACCTACTTCTGGACGCTCATCATCTAATGGCTTGTTGTTTTTGAAACGCATCTTAAATAAAAAGCAGCAGCTACCATACTGATAAAGTCTTCTAAGTTTCTCTCTATCCTTCTGGAAAAGTCAACATTGTGAAGGGAAACTCAAAAGCTGTCTTGGAATTTGCTAACAAATTTCAAGTAAAAATGAAAGTTTTTGTTTCAAAATCTTGCTAGTGTCTCCCTGTAACTCTAGTTCAGATGCCTTGTGCTCCTCCTCTCTTCTAAAGCTCAGTGTCTCTAGACTCTCCTGTCCTAGCACATTCCAGACATCCTCGCTGAGCCAGCATAGGTGTCCCTGTTAATAACGTGTCATGAGAAACAGGACTTAGCTGAGAAACTGTACAAAAGTTAGAAATAGGAGACATACAAACCACATTTCCTATTAAGGGGTTTATATCTTTTTTGACTTCTCATTAAAACATGAAGAATTATTATTTTAATGTAAAAATGTACATTTTTACATATTTTTTCCAAGTCTGTGTCAGGGCCTCGAGCACACTGAGAGGCACTGTACATTCTTCACCTCTGCTCCCATGAGTTTGGCCACCTGGCCTCAAGGGCAGCTCTGACGCTGCACAACTGTGTAAGCTTGGGTAAGACTATGGCGACAGTGCTGTGTGAGAAAGAGTCGGGAGAAGCCTCGTTAGGCTCCTCCACCTTTCGCTTGGGAGCTGTGTTAATGCTTCAACGGTGCTTAAGCCTTCAGTCCTTGCCTGAGATACGTTAGTGGTGCCTGTATCTGGCCAGGTACCTCACTGATCTTGACCCACAGATCTGAGTTCCTGGCTTGACCTTGGACCTGGCTGATCACTACAGACTCACTTGGAGATCTGAACTCTTGGCTTGACCCTGTTTACTGTCCCTGGACCTGCTCTGCTCTCTTTGTTCAGGTACTGTGGGACTGCTCCTTTGTGGGTGACATCACTGCCCTGCCTGCCTTGCCGTGGACTCCCAGCTCAGTTCTGTTGTGGAGCAGCTCACTCTTGCTTCTCCCTAAGAGTATCAAATTCAGCTGTCAATTGGAAAAAAACCTGAAATAAAAATCAAATAGCTCTTCAGACAGCACTTGATGAAAGGTAGGTGGTTCTTTCTACCAATGTTGCTATTAAATCAGCCCAAAAAATTTTAGAGGGATATAATATGTTCATATGTGTAAGTATAAAGATCACTAGGAAGCTGAGACCAGCCTGTCAGTAATATCATGGCCTTCCTAGAGCTTTGGAATTCACAGTTTTATTCACCATTTCTCTCAGTGATGCTCCATCAGAGACATAGAGCACAATGTGTCTGAGGCTTAGGAGTAACACGACCTTATCCTGGGTTTGAACATTTTTTGTGGCAGATTCAGGATAGATCTTATCACTGTGTCTATATGTATATTTTTAACTCCTTCTTTATGTGAGACAAAAGGCTTGGACCACTGGTCCTTGTCTGTAAACCAAGATAACCACCCTCCTCTGCTTCCTCACTCAAGAACTGGTGCATTTTTAAAAGGCACCCTCCTGGAAGGCAGCAACTGACTTAAGACTACAGATTTGCACAGTATAACTGGTCTGGGTGGGAAAAAAAAAAAATCAAGTTAAAACCATTTCAACAACAGCACTGGAGTAACAGTTCTTAACATCTCTGCATTGCCTTTCACCCTGGAAGCTCTAAGCTGCTTACACATTACACAAGCGAGTTTCCCTGAACTGTTGTGAACTAGTTGCCCATTCTGTGCATGCTGGTAAACCAATGCTGTGAGAGGTGCCAGGGACTTGCCTATAAACACACTGCTGGAAAATAAAAAACTCAACAGATGTAGGATTTATGATAACCTCAAAGATGGCACAGCTACTTCAACAATTTTTTTTGTTTATTTAGGACAATCAAAAGCAGGAATTAAGCAGAGTCACACGTCAACTGATCCTCCCAGCATTATTTATAATTCAGATGATGGTACTATTTTTTTAATCAGTTGCTAATGTTTTGGTAATTTTTATTACATTTTTTTACATTACCTCTCTTGGATGTTGAAAAATATAAGACATTGCGATTAAAATGTCCTTTCTCTTCTCAGTAAGGACTCTGTAGGAATGTATTATGGGACAGTAAGATAACCTTCTCAGAGCCGCAACAGTTTTAGTCACTGTGATTTTGCAAGAGTGAGGTGCAACACAGCAGCAAAGCATGTTGCTGCTGTGGAAGGGGTTTTTTTCAAGTCTCCTTGCTCTGAGAAGCTTGATATGTTTGTCCCTGCCATCTACTCGGCAGCTATTTTAATTGCTAAACTTCACACCAGGGCTCATCAAGACAGTACCCCCAACATGCTACACAACATATAAGAATGAATTTGTGCAAGGTCTGTACTCACGCAGAAGTTGTCTGCATATCATGCCAGCTTTTGCTAAAGTTCTGCTTCAGTTCATTCATCAGACTTATGCCAAGCTTTTGTTTAATTTCAACCAGGTGCTTTTCTTTGGCTGCTAGCACTTGTCGCAAAGTTGAAATTTCATCCTCTAGCTGAGAGATACAAACAGGAAGGAGAAAGGAGAAAGGTTGTTAGCCTGTTCCACGGAACAATAAACACATACTATGGTCAAGAGATTAAATTATTCTCATATAAACTTGCATTTTTCTTAGGTAAGTAGATAGACAGAGATATTTAGGTGCTTGTGGAGATCACAGAGACAAGCCCAGAACAGAGCTGACATATTAAATGAATATCTCAAACTGTGTCACCTATGCGCACCATCATACACACACAACTGATAAGAAGAGAGAATTCTCCAGTAAGGAAATGAGTACAGAGCAACTTGACCAAGATCTGCCTCAAGGCATTAGGAGTCTCAAATATCAGCTTTCCATTCACTCGTAAAATGAGAATAGGCAGAACAAGAGGAAACTGGGTAATTCAGGCAGGTATCTCTGTTTGAATGCACAGGGTTTTAACTTCATATTATATCTTTTTAGTCTTCCACTCATGAAAGAGATAAATGCAAATTCTTAGGAGCAGGTTAAAAAAAAAATTGCATGATAAGTAAAGTTGCATCATTGTCACATGAGTTTTATCTATATTTTTTAAGCCCTACATATTTCAGAATCATAAAATAGTAAAATGTATGGCAGACAGACTGTTTACTTGAGTGAACAGGTCCTACCCAAAGCACAGAATCATTCAGAAGTTGTAAAGATGTCATTCAGCCCAAACAGAGATGTAATTCTCCCTGCAGTGGACATTATTTGAAGTATTTAAACCAAGACAGTGTCTTAGCAAGGCAAGGACCAGAACACTTGACTGAGAGGAGGGACCACTGAATCACCCTGCCACTGGCTCAGGATCACAAGCAGCACTCAGGGTACTGGAGGTAATAAGGGCAAGTGACATCAGAGCAACTACCTTTTGCTTCAGGTTTAGAAGTTCCCTTACCAACTGTGTTCCTTCCTCCATATGCTAATAGGATAACATATGGTAATGTATCTGATTACCATATGCTAAGTTCCCTGGAACCACAGTCTCCCTGTGATTTAACTCCATAGGTTGCAGGGAGTGAGGCAAGCACCAGTTGAATCAGTTCCTGACCTCCAGGGCTATTTTTAGGATGTTAGCATCAGCCTTATTTTTATTTTACACACTCGTGTAATCTGCTTCCCTGTAAATCTGGCTGCAAGCTCATCAATCTTGGAAAAGTCTCACCCCTGAATCCCCCAGCTATCAGTTTCTCTTTTGTCACTACCTTGTATCTAAATTACTCAAGCAGCTCAGGAATTAAGCAGCAAGACTATGAACACAAAGCAAAATCAAGACCTCAATAAAGCAGACACCAGAATTGACCAATGCCTATGAGGCCAGCACTTCACTGGTAGAACATATAACAATCCAAAATTGCTTTATTCCTTCCCATGTCCTTTATGATCCATTATATAAGAGACAGCATAAGTTTCTGCTCTGAGAGAATAACTGGTTAAATGGTTACAGAAAGAAAAAAATCACAAATGTCAGCATTCCTCAGGCAGCAGTTCAGAGCTCCCTTTAGTTGTTTCCCACCCACAGCAAATCCCTTAGTGCACAAGTCTGCCTGAGTAACACTGCTGAAGAACTTAACTTAAACCAATACCAGGGTGCTTACAGGTACTTAAGCATTAATGCTTTCCTTATGGGCTAGCGCTAGGCTGATCATTAGGTACCCGTATATGTAAACATTTCAGGGCTCCTATTAAATCTACTTTCCATCTGTTCCATTGAACAGACACCTAAAGCTGTAAAGCCCTAAGCAACCATTAACCATGTGCCCAACGGCACAAGTATGAACAACATTTTTTATTTTATTAAAAAGAATAAATTATTTTTCTTTAGAGTATCAGAGTTTGGTTTTGATTTGAGAAAATCCTCCTCAAGTTCCATCATTTTAAAAGAATAGAAAATACAAAGCCTCCCTGAAGTGCTCAGATGGCAGTGACTGAAAACTGTGAAGTAGGCAGAAAGGATTAGGGACTTACAGTAGGATGCTGAGAAGCACTTAAGCAGTTACATACCTAACTCCCATGGAAGTCAGGCATCACCTGCTTAGGCATTTTTTAGAAGCCCACTGTTATAAATGCATTATGAAACTAGGGCTTAAGTTAACAGAAATACAAGCTTCTCCTCCTCATGCTTCCCTTTAAGTGAAACAGGGTCAGAAGAACAGAGTTGTATCATATAGGGGCAAAGTTCCCTTCTCCCTTTCTGTGGTCTTAGAAATCAGAGTTAAAAGCTGTTTTTCTTTCCTCTATTATTGTGTGGGACATATAAAAGCAAGGAGAGGAGATGACCATCTCAAACATTACAATTCCCATGATCAGCTGACATGAGTAACACGTATATCACACGAAGGTGAGACTCCAGGAAAAAATCCAGTTACAGATAGATCTCTCTCAAATCAGGGACTAATTAATAATATGGAAGAAGGACAGTGAAGTCCAGCACATAAACACAAAGTATTTTCCCTTGTTTTCCCTTTTTTCATTATTTTAGAGCGAACTATGTTTTAGGGAGTTGAACATCCTTTTAAGATGGTGACATGCCTGAAAAAAACCACCCCAGTAATTCTCCAACATATAACCTCTTCCATTTTTTTCCATCAGACACTCACAAAACAGCTCATAAAAACAAACCAGAAAGTACTTATTCAGTAAAACAGAGCATTTTGGATAAACTACTATTAATAAAAAAATATGTCAGTTGGTATTATCTATATTCTGAGACACACACAGAACTAAGTAAAATGTGGAGGTGGAAAGATTCAGCTATTTGTTGGAATAATACTGATGAATGGGCTGAATGGTAAGCTCACTAGTACATTGAGTATTTATTATGCTTAAGTTTATTATGCTTATTTATTATCATAAGTTAGGGTCCCCAAGAGAAAACAGAAGCCAGCACAAAGTTAAATGTGTACTTCTAAGTTAGATTAAGCATCCTATTTCCCTACCACTACAGCACCCAAATGTGTAGTGTCCTGGCCTGGCTGTTTGCACAGCCCTCCTCCCCAGGGGTAGCTGAACACGGTAAAAGCCATCACAGGAAAAAAAGAAAAAAGAAAAAAAAGAGGCTATTTTTAAGCCAATCAGCTCCTAGATCCAATGCAGAAAGATGTGCAAGTACCTACCTGGGCACAGCACAGGGGCAGGAACAAGTGGCTGGAGATGGAGAAGAGAGGAAGACAGTGATCAACTAAAGCAGCACAATCAGTGCACCCACTGAGGTCGGGTACTGTGATAGGTACCACAGGCACACATCACTACCAAAAGGAAGGCAGACATGGCTGTTTGGGAGTAAGAACTACCCAAGGGACAGACTTTGTCAGGTATTGTTTAAAAAAATTAAAAGTGAGTTACACAACCAACACCGGCCTTGTGATAATATCCTGACAAAAACTTTAGAAGGAGGAGGCAACTACAGCAAAGCCAGCAAAGAAAACAAGGCCAGAGTCCCCTGACAGGGTGGTCTTGGAGCCAGCACTGTCCCAAGGAACTCCCACTGCCCCCTGTGAGCTGGTACACCTGTCTTCTGTTGCACCACCACAGTTCACCCCTGCACAGCTGCATCACGCTAGCTCACAGCACAACACCTCCCAGTCATGCTGCCATAACCAGCCAGGAGGCACAGAGGAGAAAACAGTCGGGGTAGAAAGTTTGAAAGGGTGGTGCCACAAAACCTCTCACACTGTGGAACTGTGGCTCAGAATTACCCTGCATCCTCAAGGCAGGTACCCCCACAGGTACCACCATGGCAGCCAGACTGCACCATGCAGCAGCCCACCTGTGCTAGAACTGAACATCAACTCTCTGTGTAGCTATAACCTGTAAGAAAAGCTGGAAAACATGCAACAGACACAAAAATTAATAAGGAAGGACCAGCTACATCACTGGTAGGAAGAGCAACATGAGAGTTACTTGATAACAGAAAGAAGTTCACTTTGCAAGGAAGAAGATAATATTTTCCTTCATTTCATTGACTTTCAAAATAAAACCACATGACCATATCTTTGCTTTGGCATTCTTTCACATAATCCTTTTACGCCAGAAAACACAAAGAAAGTTACAGCAGATATACAGAAAAACTGTCTCTCAGTGAAGCCAATCCATGAAACACTTAGATTTTGATTAGCTATTGGATTTAGCAAACTAGTGACTGTTATTGCATTGCTGAGTATTATAACATGCAAACTAAGATGCATTTGTAAGGAAATGTGAGCACCTTACTATAGAAGCCTTTTAAGGCAAGTAGTTGTAACTGTGAACAGAACAACACAGCACAAAAACCAGGCACTTCACCCCTGTATCAAATCATAAAGCTCAAATTTTATACCTCCAGGCTGAGTACCTGTTGACTTTTAAGTTTCTCCTTGGGTGAACAGCACCCACAGACATCAGGGACACTCACAAATAAGATTATCTTAAGCCCGCAGAAGAAGGTACTCACGTCTTTCCTCAAACTGGGAATAAAGATGCAGTAAACACACATAGCTTGACTTAGAACCTTTGCATCAGCTAGAAAGCTTGTAGATCAAACCTGTTTTTGTGAAGGTATGGGAGGGGGAAGACAGCAAGGAGTAAATGACTACTTTGAGGAGCATAATGGGAGGACAACTGACAGCAGCGAGGAAGATAGCTCAAAACCTCAGCCCCTGACATGACTCAGGAGTCATCGTACCATGCTCCTCGCACTGAGGGAGGAAGAGGGGAAGAAAAAAATCTGTTCTGCTTACAAGCTTCTGGCCTTATCTAAAGTTTTTGGGCTACAACTTTCTACTATTATTCTGAAGTGTCAAACTGACCTCTGTTAATTCAAATGACTGTTAGAAATTTCTGTAAAAGTTGCATTGTAGAAATTCCAAGGCTTGATTAGAGTCAGAGCCCTGCTGTGTTAGCCAGACTACAAATACAAGAACAGAGTTAGTCCACACTCTGAGAAGCTTCCAGTACAGAGATACTAGCAAGGAAATAGGAAAAGAGTATAAATAAGAAACCTGTCACAAAAACAGTAGCGTTAGTTCCTCTCCTAATGTTGGGGAGGGAAGGAGGAAGAGGAAGGAGGCAGAGAATATACACAGCACATGCACAATACCAAGATGGAACATATTTTTTCTATTGAAATAGATGCACAACAGGTGCCCACAATAGCTCCCTATTATATTATTAAGGAAGATTTGAACCTTTATGAATAATAATAAGAAAAGTTCTTGTTCCTACATGCTCAGACTGGCACAAATAGGTAATATCGAACACATAAGGACATGGAAAAAAACAAAACTACCACCAGTGGAGCAGAGGGGCTATAAAGTAAAGACTAACAGCTTTTCAAAAGGAAACATTAGCCAATTCCCACAGAGTTTTATTTCTGAAGGAGTCAAGGTCTTGCATGCTTTTTTACAGTCTTTTCAAAGCCTCATTTAAGTTTAGACTTTGTTTCCTCTAAATTAAAGTTTTCCAAATCTTTCTTACTATAATTATCAGTTTTATTTTGGTTTTAAGCATAACCTGTATGACAGGATACTGCTGTGAGCAATTCTGAAAACAATTTCTAGGTCACCCAAGATCACAATATTTGAAAGGCACTCTCTCACTTGTGTGTTGGTATATGAATTAAAGCATTTCCACCACAAGCCACTGAGAACTCTCTGCTCCCACAGGAATCAGCAAACAGGAAGGATGCCCAGAAACTCCTGAGATAAATTCTCTTGAAAGAGGTATATCATTCTCAGATGGTTGCAGGAAGGGTTGGTTTTTTTCTTCCTTGTTTCCATCTGCCTCTTACATCATTTTCACCAGAAAAGAGAAGAGAGTCACAGAATGGCTGAGGCTGGTAGGGCTCTCTGGAGGTCATCTGGTCCAACCCCCCTGCCCAAGCAGGGCCACCTAGAGCCAGTTGCGCAGGACTGTGCCCAGATAGCTTCTGAACATCTCCAAGGACGGAGATTTCACAACCTTTCTGGGCAACCTGCACCAGTGCTCAGTCACACTCCCAGTAAACACGTGTTTCCCGATATTCAGAGGGAACCTCCTGTGTTTCATTGTGGGCCCATTGCCTGTAGTCCTGACAAAAAGCCAATAATGAACATTCCAACTCCTACCATCACCATCTGATGAACTGAACATGTATCATCTTCCTTCTTATTATTTACAGATGTGATAGGCTCAGCAAAGAAGACAAAATTAACTAGCAACTCAGGAAAACAAGGCTTGATAAAACACAAGGCTTGAAAAAACAATCTTTTGGGTTTTGTTTCACTAGAAAATCCTAAATCAGCACTGAAGGTAAATTACCTCAAAGTCATTAAGAATGTGACTTCTACAATATTTAATATCACAACTTAATACCAATTTAAATATTTCTGTTGTATGAAAGACAGGGATCAAGCTCTGTGAAAGAACTGTCCTCTGGATGTGCCCATCTATGTGTAATAGCAGCACTAAGGAACAATTATGAAGGAATGCTTTTTCCTTAGCCAATTTACACTTTGGGGGTGTATGCTCATAGTCCCAAATTTTAGGTTTCCTAGTATTCAAATGGGTTATTATTTTATTCTTGCTACATGAAGTTTCCAATCTATTGTCTTAAAAATTGTTTCAATGAAGACAAAAACAACTTCCCCCCTTCATACAGCTGTGATTTCTGTTACTTGTCTCATTTTAAAATTAGTAAACCCTCACTTTTTCCCATTCTCTCATTTTCCATTTTGGAATTTCACTTCTGTTTCTGTGGTATTCATCTGCAGTAATTAAAATTGAATCCACTCACCCATTGTAGACGGAATCTAGACAATTTCTTTAATATTTTTAATAAGAAGACCACATGGTTCACATCTTTTTCCTCCCATCTCCTTCTTATTAAGTATTATTTTTAAACTTCTTCATTGTGTCATGACATCCTGTGAAGTTCTTTAATTAAGCAAACAATAAAAGCAGAACAAAAATATAACCCTTTCAAAGTATATCAGTGCCAAAGGAAACAAAAATGTGGTGAAAATACTGTGCTCATCATCATCAGTCTCTTCTGTAACCATCATCATCAGCTTTTCCTCTGAGCACCACACAAATAACCCTTTCCATCAGGTGTCACAACCACTGTAACAACAATACCATAGATCTGATAGGAACACCAACTTTCATTCTTTATAAAGGAAAGTTCATAAAAAAAGACTCATCTTGAATAAAATGGTAACGTATATTTAACTTTCTCTCTACAATCATCAAGTAGAAGATACTTAATCTTCAAAAAATATATAAGGAAATTAATTGCTTCACATTATTGTAGCCTAGAATAATTTTACTAAAAAGGAAGAGCATACCTTTGTGATATGTACTCCATCCTGCAATTAATATCTTCCAGTTTAAGTAAGTAGAAACAGTAACATTCACAGAAATTCAAATTCATTACCTTGGCTAGCTCAATCTTTAACTCTTCTTTTTCTTCTTCAGAAATCATACTGGTGAAATCAACATCAGTGACCACATCTTCATCCGCTTCATGCAAAGACTGAGTTTCCAACAGGCCTTAAAGTAAATAATTAAAAGGTCAAGACAACCATTACCAATTATTTCAGCTAGATATTGACCTCCCCTAAAATCCAAGAACGATATAATATTCACCCACTAGGAAAAAAAACCAAAAAAAACAAAGAAAAAAATACAACCTTCTCCTGCTAAAGGTCATTTGAATTCTGCTCCTCTTTCAGTCTGAAAACCTACTGGAACTATCAGATGGCATTGTCTGCACAGAAGCAATTTAATATGTGAAAGCACCACTCACTCCCAGAAAGCAATCATCTTGGACCCCACTAGTCCCTGACAAGGCATTTCCTTGCTTCTAACAATACATTTTAAAAAATGGAAAAAAAAAAAAAAAAAAAGAGCTTTTTCTTTGAATAAGAAAGCTGGTTAATGTGGATCACTGATGTGAATAGTGGCAACTGTGTACTGAGCAATGTAGGAAGTATATTACTGAGCCAAGTTTACTTTAAAAGTACCTCTGATTGCAGCAATTTGAGAACAGTTGTACACAGTCTGCAGATGCAAATGCCATACCTACTGTGTGAGTTGTCTAAATGTTAGAGAGAAGCATACCTTTATTGCTTAATCTAAACCTATGCATGATGAACAATTATACTGGACCTCCCGTTACTTCCTTCTTCTTCATGTCCAAGACCAGATCAGTATGTATGATAACCAAGAGAAGCGCATACATAAATGTTTGCAAGACCTAGGCCTGCCTGGTATAATATATACAGAGGAAACAAAATATAAGCTGCCTCCCAATCACTCAGTAAAGAGAAGAATGATTGCTGGGGTTCCAGCTATTTAATAGCTTCTCATTCTTCATTGTCTGCAAAGAAAACGATGCAAAACATGAGAGAAGAGAAAACATTCTTGCTCCTTTGGAACTTGTTTTAAAGTTCTTGATCTCCTTTTGTTATGGAAGAAAATTCTTCTCCAGGCTACATCTGGGGACAGCACATTTCCCTGTATTTCAGTTCTTTAGCGGGGTAATCGGCCATCTCATCTGACCCCTGACATCTATATATTGCTTAATACAGAAGAGAGCAATTTCTTTCCCAGGTCCACAGAGGCTTGTATACTCTATTACACAGAGATCAGAATTTAACTTTGTTAAATTTTGGCAGTAGGGAATAGAGGTTACAAGCTGCAAGTCTGGAGTATTCAACAACTTGAAATTGAGTACTTTATATTTTATTGCAGAAAGCAAAACTCCCTCCAGCTTTCTATCATTTCTTCCACCTGGAGTCCCCCAGTGTACCTGGGTTTCCTCCTACTTAACAGAACAGAACAGAACAGAACAGAACAGAACAGAACAGATTTGATTCATACCATCAAATTTACTGCAGAGCACAATATGGTGAACTCAGCCTTGTTAATTACAGCCTCCCTGGAGCGTGAGGATAAAGAGCAGCAACACAGGTGCTGAACCCCTGCCTGGCACCATACACAAGAACAGAGCACCACCCTGAAGTACAAAACCTTTTAAAAACCATGAAAACATATAGAAGTAGTTGATACCTTAGCTATTTCCCAAAAAGCAGCTTGCCAGGAAAACCTTGATTGCCGAAGTCAAAACAAAAGAAAAGCACATTTATTCAGTAGGAATACTCCCAAATCACCTTTATTATACACCCCCCCATCTCTAAATACAATTGTTGTTTGGTATTTTCTTGAGGATTAATAATGTTGCTATGGGAATGACGCTAAACTTAGTCCCCATGGCCTTGAAAGCAGCCTTTTTCTTTTTTTTTTTTTTCTTGTGTGGAGGAGCAGCAGTACAGAGCCACTCTTGGAAACACCAGGAAGAATTTCAGGGGCAACAGGGTTAAGGCTGAAAACCTAAAGGAAAGTCTTGGGGTAGGTGTGAGACTAGGTGATCTTGGAGCAACTAATCCTTGAGCTAAAAAAAAGGCAGATCAGTGCACAACTGACAGTGTTAGTTTGGGATTGGCTACGTAAAGAGGCCAGAATTGCCGGGTGATGGTTAGATAGAGATGGAAGCCAACATGGGCCAGAATCACCAAAGACGACTGAGTAACACTCAACCAGACCCAATAGTCAAGTTCAAACTTCAAGACTGAACTGAAATTACAATCTATTCCAAATAGCACCTTCATGTCAATCTTCTGCATGATCCTCTGCAACCTCATCCGGTGCCAATCCCGATTCTTATCTCTTGCTTTTCATCTACATCCTCTAAAATCTAGTCTGATCCTTCAGTCTCAACTTTCTTGCTCAAGTCACTACCAGAGTCCTCCCTAATGGTCACTGTCCCTCCGCAAAGACTTCGCTTCAGTCACCTCATAGCTCCTGTCTGAACATCTCTCCACCATACTGTGGGTCACAGTCTTCTTTCAGCCAGTCTCAGTGCTGAAACTTCCGCACATGAGCCCTATTATGAGCAACCTACTCTCTCACTCTTCCCTTGCTGTTCTCAGTCTCTGTCTTTCCTTCATGATCTTTGTTTTTTCCAACCACATCTATTAGCTCTCAGTCCTGGATTTCACCTCCTGCTGCCTTTTTACTCTGTTGAAGACAGCTTCACTGCTTTCTTCTCACTACTTATGACTGACCACTTCAGTCCTGGGCCAGGTCTCTCAGCATAGGCAGGATGTTTCAGTTTTAGTGCTTGGTCATCTGAACTTCTCAGTCTCTTTTCCCCACTTAAGCGAGAGAAACTCATTCCTTGAATCTGACCTGAAAAGGTCTCTTCACCAGTGTCTGGGGCGACCCTGATAGACCACTTATCTAACTTGCCTGTCTTAGTCTTCAGTGTAGGAAGGGGAGGAATAAAAAAACTAAACACCCTAGGAAGAAAACAGGCTTCCTCAGGCAGAAGAGATCTCAACTCTTTCCATCTATTGAGAATGTAAACATAAAACTCTGTCCCTGTGGTTTATACCCTAGAGAATTTAGCATCCACAATTCCAAGCAACTGTGCAGCAAAGCACGCAGGTAAGGGTCCCAAGACTTTGTCATTCTTAGTACGTTTTGGTTTTTTTTTTAATTTATGTGTCTGACCCTATTTCCCCTCTAATAACCACTGAGTTCTGTATTAGATTTCAGAGTTAGAGGTCTCTTAAAACGAGTTTAATGAAAATAGTCAGTTGGTAGAGAAGATTTGAAGTGATCTCAGACAGAGAGAATGCTGGATGAGTTCATCTTTGTAAGAGGTATCACAGAAATCAAATAGGGAAGAAGGGTCATTCACAAAATCTGTTTTACAACAATAGAAAAAAAATGCCCAAGTTTGTGCTTCCAGGTATCACAGCATCCATTCCACCAAAGCACACCTGTGAGGTTCCTACAGCACCTCACTCAGCAGGAATTCAGCACAGCCTCAGGAGGAACTTGAGTATTAGCTTGATTCAAGGAAGTCAGTCAACCACAAGACACAAAACCATAGGAAATTAGGCTACTGACATTTTCCTACTCATAAGAGAACTTGCTAGTTTTGCAGCCTCCAAGGAGAACAGGAACCTGTAGCAAAGTTCACACCAATATATATAAGAATTGGTAATGATTTTGGTAGCAAAACAGCCCCTATTGCTAGTATTGCTGATCCCAAAATATTCTCCCACCTTCTACTCTGTGCAGGAAGCAAAGCCTCTTCTCAACCTTCCCTGTAGGGTCCTTTCAACTAGGCAGCCTGGGAAACATACCTTTCAGACATTGCTTGTAGATGCAACAGGTACAGAAGCATAATAGAATACAAGAGCTCAGTGGGATTGCTGATATATCTTGAATTAACCATATGAGTAATTCTTTAAGAATCAAGGAACAAGGTAGGAACCTATTCAGTCTGTTTAACCTAGCTATACATTTTGTTAAACACACTTAATCTAACAATTCATGAAAACACACACAAGGATGAGTTAATTCAGCTAAATGGTTAGAGCTGAATCCTACAATCTAAGAATTTTTCTACACTATATAGAAGAATGCCAGATTCAGGCATCTAAAAGCCGGAATTTTAAGATAACACTGCATTTTTATACTTCACCATGTACATTCAATTCCAATGATTATGTACTTCACCCAGGAAAAAAAAATTTGTACTCTAGCAAAGCAGACATTCATCTGTATGCATGTACGCTCAGCTTATACATACAGTTCCTGCAGCTGAGCACACTGGAACACAGCTCTTGTTAGTTTCACACTTCTTCCTTCAGGTGCAGAAGGAACTTAACTGTTTTCCAATTCACCTGGAATTAAATATACCTACATAGTATATATCTAAATAGACAACTATATATCTACACATAGTCATAATGTATCTGCAGTTATATAATCTGTAACTTCTCACAGGAATCAAAATACAGAAGGGCATTTTGATCAGATGTCCAAGGCAAATCTTTCCTGCAGCACTGGAATATGATCGCTTTTGCAGCGCATCTTCTTTTCCATTTGCTGATCTTTAGACAAAACCCATATTTTCCTTTAAATTTAGGCTATCTTAAATAATGGTATTCAAATTATCATTAGTTGCTTATTAAAATAATCTTGTTGGGAATCTGTGAATCTGGTCAGGTAATATTTCAAGGCTCTGTTTTCCCAATAGCTTACTGAAAGCATGGGGAAGGTACAAAATTAATGTAAATCATTCTTTCTCTTAAAATTTACAGGATTAGGGAAAATATTTATTACTTACTAAATCTCAGTTAAGGCTCCTTCTGACAAAATATAGGGGGCATAAAATTCCAAAGTGAAACGTTTCCCAGTGGCTAAATTAGTTTTCCAGTGAAGTGACAAACATATGCCTGGTCAGAATCATTACTGCCAAATTACCAACTGGTTTTATGTCCAGGAAACTAAAGTAGTTTTACCTACGTGCTGACAAAAGACATGACACTAAAAGAACCTACTCTGCCAGGGTTCCTACTCCTAATTATTAAATTTAACTGACTTCACTGCACTGAGATTCACAGTAATTCTAGATCTGCAGGATATCTGATACTCCCCAGACCAATACATAATGATGCTTTTGTAATCCTGCTAAATCACAGAATGATAGAATGATATGGGTTGGAAGGGACCTTAAAGATCATCCAGTCCCAGACAGCCCCTCTTCTCTGGCCTAGGATTACGGGAGATGCGATCTGAAGGTCCCTGCAGTTTCATACAACCTTATGTTCCTACAACAAATTACACTAATAATATACTCATGTGTAACTCACTCACCCTCCACAAACAGGCAGACTAGTGATTGTCTGGATGTATGTTACTTGAAAAGAAAAATAAAGAAAGCCCCCATAAAGTATGGGAAAGCATACACTAGGTATAAATAAATGCAAAGAGCTTCTTGGCTTGTAGTTTAAAGAAAGTTTTAGTACTTACTGTCACACATAATAAGATAAAATATGCAAGAAACATTAAAAGTATGGGATTATCAGTAATTAGGAACTGCAAGTCATACAGAAGGATCCAACTCAAAATGATTGGGCAGACAACCCTTTGCACTGGGATATTTATACAGAAAACACATGGACCTGTTAGAATAGGCTTTACATGGAGGAGGCCACAAAGATGATCCAAGGGCTGGAGCACCTCTCCTATGAGGACAGGCTCAGAGGGCAGTTGGGGCAGTAAAGCCTGGGGAAGAGAAGGCTCCAAGGAGACCTTCTAGTGGCCTTCCAGTACCTGAAGGGACCTACAGGAAGGCTGGGGAGGGACTTTTTACAAGGGCTGCTAGTGATAGAACAAGGCTTTTAACTGGAAGAGGGCAGGTTTAGATGAGATATTAGGAAGAAATTCTTCACTGTGAGGGTGGTCAGACGCTGGAACAGGTTGCCCAGAGAAGCTGTGGCTGCCCCCTCCCTGGAAGTGTTCAAGGCCAGGCTGGATGAGGCTTTGAGCAACCTGATCTAGTGGAAGGTGTCCTTGCTGATGGCAGAGGGGCTGGAACTGGATGATCTTTAAGGTCCCTTCCAGCCCAAACCATTCTATGATTTTATGAAAATGTAGGTGGATAGCTGCAGGAATACATTTAATGTGATCTTCTGAAAGATTCATATGACAAGATACTACAACAACCATACAAGGAGTTACAATATGCTGAAACACTTCATGGGCATTTTTTATTTTTCTCACAAAGTTCATGGTAGTTGTGGCTAAGACTAGTAACCCAAATTCTACAGTCTGCTGTTAAATTTGATTTAATGCAAGAAACCATTTCAGCATTGATCTGCACCTGTGCAGATGTTTGCTACTAGAATTGCAGGGATGACAAATTAAATAAGACACTTAGAAATTACAGGATCTATAACTATTCCACAAAATTGAAATTAACTAAACAATACAATGATAAAATCCAAGACAGATTTTTAGACTCATCAGGTATTCAAAGATTATATGGATGAAGGTGTTCTAACTAGTGCTTTTTATGCATTTTCTCCATATTTATCTTAGGCTCATGTTCTAGAGTATTATGTATCAGGATAATTCTTGTACATTGACTGTATTAAAAAAAAAAAACAAACCAAAACAAAACAACAACAACAAAGTCCACACTATTGGCAGTGACATCTGTTGAATTAACCATAAAGACAGCAAAATTAAAGGACAAATTTTCTGACATTAATTACAGGGAAATATATAGATGTTCCTTTATTCTACAAAAAACAGTTAAGAATTTAAGCTGCTTTATTTTTTTTATTCCAAATCAATTAAAAATAGCATACCTACCCTGTTATCTAGCATTCGTATCAAACAATGGGAAAACATCTTATAATTATATAACCCTTCTAGTAAGCAAAATGAGATGTTACAGCTTCTTTTGCCATGTCATTATAGCATAGCTAACGGCGTAGCAAGGTATGCAAAGGAACTGTTTCTTATTTAAAATTAGAAAACACTTGTTTCAAAATTTAAATTGCAATTAAGTCTTCAAAGGGATGAAATGATAAATAGAACAAAGGAACTGTCCAGACATTGCATTAGTATCTTTGATCTTCTTTATAATGTAGTCTTAATGCCAGATATAGAAATTAAGGGAGGGAAAGGGGGACTAGAAACATGTACAGTAAATAACTACATTGATTAGAAAAACTACTAAAAAATGCAAAGATTTCCAGTACCATTTTTTCCCCTCCAAAATTATTATGGAAGGATCTAAATAGGAAAATATGCTTTCATTTAATTCACCTAGAAAACAAACTACTTAAAGTAAGATCTTCCATCTTCCTTTCTGTGTTTGGTTCTAAATGTGGACCAGTCTGAACTGCTTGAGCCTAGCAATTACCATACAGCCTGCCTTTCTCCTAGAGGACAAGGAAGGTTGATTCTGAAGGTATGATTGGAAAATAAACCCAGAGGCTGGGTTCATCTTGGTTCAGAGAGGGAAGAACTCAAGACACACAGGTCATGTAGATCAAAAGTGCAAATATTAAACAAAACCATAGATTCCACTTCCTGTGACCACAGGGGCTCAGTCTTCCTTCCTCTCTGAGTATGCTCCTTGGAAGAGAGATATGGACGGACAAGTGTCTCCATTTCCTCTCTCCACTGGGCTTTGGGTTGTGGGTGATGTCAAGGAGAGGGAGGGAGTACAGCTTCTGGGTGTTCAAGAGCTCTAGGACATATTCTACCATCTCAGAACAGGTGTCACCAGTCATCTTGGAGCAGCCCATTACAGATTTTACTGAGGCTTTCCATTCCATTGCTTAACCCCTGCAAAACCAGGCAGTAATAACAAATCTATCCACAGCTATGAGATAGACTGGCAGATTTCCAAACAAAGGAACACTTTCATTTGAAGCTCCTGGATAAAAAGCCAGTCGTAGTGTGCCAATTATTTTCTGGTTTAGTAAAATAAGAATAAATTAATCATACATTGAGGATCTCTCTATGTTATTTTTCCCCTAGAAGCCACTGACACAGTTTCCAATGAAGAGAGAGAATCTACACACAAATAACTGGGAGAAAACAAGACTTCACAGTACCACCACTGCACCAAGAAGACATATATGTTGGTAGGGAGTTCGACAATCATCCCAAAGTCAGAAGTGCAATGGATAAAAGTGAGAACAGCAATCATGGTTAAAAAAAAAATACATCACTTACTAAAAGTAGGTACCAAGCTTCAGCCTGAGAAGTGATCTTCCAAACAAAATAATTACCTGAAACATCCAGAAATTCAAGGCATGATCTTATGCACTTTATCCAACAGCTATCTCTCTTTGTATGAAATAATAATCCTGCCTGCCCAGGGAAGACAAGGGCGACATCACTTTCTAAGCTGTAGCTATGGAAATACAAAGCAACTGTTGTGAAATGTCACAGTTTAAAGGCAGCAGATGCTTCTTTCCATTATGTCAATACTGAAAGTAATGACAGCATTGTACCACTTACTGTGCATCCTATTGATCATTCTGCACAACTTTCTGTGAGGTCAAGAGTAAGAAAAAGATGCCACAAGTGGAAGGGTTATCATCTCTGTTTCTTTATTTAGGCAGAACAGAAATAAAAAAGAAAAAAGATGAAGTCACGATGGAATAATAGGGAATGAAAAGTGGATGACACTGAGTCACAAAAGAGACTTGTTCTCTGCAAATAAGGTACTCTAGAATCTGTAACAAACTGCATAAAACAAATGAAGGAATAAAGCATGTATAATAAGACTAGAGAAAAAGCAATGTAGGGGAAGAGAAGAGCTATGACATGGAAATGCTGGCAGTCAGAGGTGGAAGTTGTCAGTCACATTTCTTAAACCCACCCTTTCACACTAAAAATACACGAAGGTACATTTTTCTCATCTCAGAATAGACAGGCACCTTGGGTCCCATCCTCAGCTGGCAGAAGTGACTGCGATCCCACCAACTGTATAATTAAGCTCACATATCTTCAGCTTCACTGAATCAAAATCACAGAAACTTAATGGCAGGATTTAATAACGTTTCTCTCCTAAGAAAGGATCAGTTTATTGTACTTTTCTAAAGCCAGGTGCAAAAGTATATCACTAGGTAGCAATCTAACTGCAGTATAATTAAACTCACAAACCTCCTCAATTACCTTCAAAGTATCTGTGCTGCAAGTGATAAAATTATATTTTTAGTTAAAAAATGAATTCATTCAACTAGCTATAATTTGTATCCTTTAGATCACAAAACACTTAATTAACAAGATCTTTCTAAGTCTCATTTAAAAATGAGGCAAATCTTGCTGCAGCCAGCAGGTTGCTTGCTTTCCTCACACCCCAACCCAGCTATCAACATGTAAGGCAGATGTGTCACTTTTGATCCTGTAAACTTACTAGGGAAAATACATAGGAAATAATTACATCTGGGTACATGACAGATTCTTTATTCTCTTCAGGCTCAAATTCATTATTCCCATTGCTTTACTACAGATTAAAGGTCTTGGCATTGTTACTTATACTAAAATACAACTTTTATGAATGCCGAGAGAGAAGGAACAAATGATCCTCCCTTATAGCTGCTCAGTCCTTCACATTGGGAGAGTAAAGATTACGGCTGTTAAGGACCAGGACTGTCTTTTTGCATACTGCTTGGCAGCAAAAGTCCATGATCCATAACTAAGCTTTGCAGGCAGCATCATAATTATAAATTAACAATAAATCACTCAGTAAGTTCAGATAAAGGCACAGTACCCATTCCCAGAGTTTTTCTTAAGTGTTTCTGGTAGACTATGTAAGAGCTCACAGCCACCAAGAAGAGGCAGTAATTAACATGTTCCTCAGAGCAGGCGTTTTGTGTGCTCCCTCTGCATTTTTGAATCACCATCTGCTTCAGTTTGCAATACCCCTTAACCCCTTTGTAATCAACATTGGCTACTTTGCTGCAGTGCACTTTTGCCTTCCTGAAGGGGGGTCATCTGACAGTGCAGACTTCCTCCAGGCTTCCCTAAACAAACCTGACCTAGTCTGATGCATCTACCGGCAACACAATTGCATTTCCACTTGAAACCAATAAAAATAAAGCTCATTTATATTACTATGATTTTAAAGCAATCCATTTTGCCAGAGACAAAGGCCATGTATTCCCTTGCACAGGTCTTTTGTTTAAGATAAAACTAAATTTTACTTGTTAAAACCAATACTCTGAATATATTGAAAAGCAGCTATAATTTGTGGCACCTCGCTTCTTGCAAACGCACTGCTGTGCAGCTCGGCAGTCACTGCTGTGGGGGGTTGCTCTGATAAACCCGAGATCTGCAGGTAGTGTGACACTAATTCTCTGGACAAAGGCCACACAAAATAGTTCTCAATCAGAACAGCACCATCTAGCTGGGCCCCTTCAATTCAAAGTTTCATTTATTTTTCCCTCTAGCCTTTTTTGCCAGCACCCTGAACTGTGAAATGGGGTATTTATTATTCTGCTTTTAACGTTAAGCTCCATGATAAGGCCTTCAGAGTTTCTGGCATCATTAATTACGTGGCTTTGCCCACTCAGTGTTTTACACCATGCTATTAAAAAGAAATTATGTTTGCTAAGTGAGGCTGTGGGTGGAGACATCTGGGTTTTAGGGTCCTGGATATCAGTGAAGTTCCCATAGAAACAGGTTTCTTGGCCTTTCCTTCTGTTGGGTAGGGTTTGAAGGCAGGAGGCATGCCTCTGCTGTCAGCCCAAGTTACACAAATGACCACACTGCAGGAGGGAAGGCTATTTATCAGACCAGGAGACAAGGACTGACACTTCCAGTCACACTGTGCAGTCTCAGTCTTTGAGGTCCCTGATTTATGCTCAAATATCAGCCAAAATGGCAGCCGTCGCAGACAGAGTGTGTTTTTTCCCTCCTTGAAGATCAACAGGGAAGATAAGCCCTGAACCAAAGAGGCTCAGCTTCTCTGACAGCTGCTCTGGACACAGGGAATGGAAGGCCAATTGGGAAGAGAAGGGGTTTAGCTAAGCACATGGCATCAGCTGTTACAACCTTGAGGTTGCATCACTCCAACTTCTACCCTAATCCATACAGATCACCCAGTCTGTTATCATGCATACTATAACTTCAGTACCTTGAGAAGGTCTAGAAAGAGAACACAAGACTCATGCTTGTCTACTCTTTGCTCTTCTACTACCTTACATAGGAAGATTTTTCTGAGGATGTTGTTGCAGGATGGACATAACACAATGTGGTTTTCCCCAAGTAAACCAGTATTCCAATGCTTGCTTGTTTGCATCTCTGCTAATAATTCCCATTCGTGTCTTCATCCCCATTCAACTTAATTGGTAAAATCTCATTCTCTCTAACCCTTCCCTTGTCCTTATTTCCCACGTGCAGCACGTAACTATGACCAGAACAGTGCTGCTGCCCTTTCGGATGTGTTCGTGCTCCGTACTTCTGTGCAGATCTGGACACAACTGAGCAGCCTTCTAATTCTGGATCCAGGTCTAAATCTAGTTCCTATCTTTGAACCTCTCTCAAATGGGTACTAACTATTATGATTACATACTCTTCTTCATTCCTTGTGCTTAATGCAGACTTTATCTATATTGTTCACTATCTATGCTTCTCTATTTTTGAAGCAATTTAAAACCACAAGGGGAGACATATTTTTTCTTCTAGCTGTAGTATTTGACTTCCAGTTTCCTGACAGTATCTGTTATTTAACTCTGCAAAGACCTTATTTAAATCTTCAAAACCACACTGTGATTCACTTTATATGAATGACATTGTTCAGCAGCCTTTTTTTTTTTTTTTTAATCAGTCAGGCTATTCAAGTAATCATTCCTTCCTCACCATCATCTTCTTTTCTTTGCTATCAAAGCTTCTGCACCACCTGACCCACAACACAACTGAAAGATTTACTCTTGGAAGACCACATGGCTTCACTGGTTCTTCAGTATTCTCATATGCACATAACAGAGTACAGCACTGGTTAGATAGTTTAATTACATGGCAAACATCATTCTCCCTGATTATGACTTTGATTCCTTCCTCCCACAATAATAAGTTAATAGCTGCTATCTGCCTATTAAAATACTTTGAGCAGAAGATAATCTTCTGTTCCTGGCATAATTGCCTCTCTAACTCTGTAATGTACATACATTTTTCTTGTCTCTAAGGAAAATCTGGTTTAAATACAACTATCTCTGATCACCTTTTAATGAAAATCGATCATGCACCAACCCAGCAGAGAAAGAAAAAGCATCTGAGACCTTCAGAAGATATTCTAACTAAACACATTTGCTGTGCAATGTTCTCTGTCAGCATCTCCTAGAGTGACCTATCCGTGATCTACTCTGTGGAGTTAAGAATATTTTAATTAAAGTGTGAAACATAGAAAGAGGAATTAGATAAGCACCTAAAATGCCTAAGCCAACATCAGCATGAAAGTTATTACTAAATTCACCTAAAGCACAATGAAAACAATTATTCCAAGGAAACTATGTAAAAACACTTTAAGATGGTTATGAGCAACCTTTTTTTCTACCTACAAATCTGCATCACCTTAGTTCCAGCCAGATGGCAAGGCAATTTCCTGGTGAGGAAACTGGTGAAAAAACACCACCTAAACAAACAAACAGATGAACACAGAAAAATCTAACTCTTTACTGAAGAAGGAAACATGGAAAGCATTAGCTCCCTTCAGCCACTGTAAATATTTACAAAATATAAATCATATAGCCTTTTAAATGCATGCCATGGATTTTAATCATGCTTTCCACATGGTACTTACAATTTATAAATTAGTAACTCTAATTATTATGCAGTTATTAAATACAACTTTAAAGTGTGGCACAAGTACTAAAGAGAGACAACTTATATATTTGGATAAAGGGTGTTTCACAATTCAAAGCAAAACCGAGACAGAAATCAGATTGTACAAATGGAAAGAAAAAAACAGAAAGAATGGTTCTCTAAAGAAGAAGTAATAGTTTGGGCAGGATCTGGTCCTAACAACTTCACTGACCAGCAAACAAAAGTATCTCTTTCAGCAAGAAAGCACACAAAAATAAACTGCACTGCCTGCTACAAGAACATTTTGTACAAACACTTTTTACTGGGAAAACCCACACCATATCTGTAGACACTTTATGCTTGCATGAACATAAAAAATGTTTTCAGAGTGTAATTTTATATGTCTCTCTGCCAAAAGCAGCACTAGAGCCCTAGTTCCCTCATTATACTAAATGCTAATCTTGAGTTCACATTTTGGGGAGTCTGTTGTTGTTAAAAGTACTTTAAATTCTATTATCTTACAAAAACATTAAAAGTATAATTTTGCCTTTAGAATAGCAAAGCTGAAAAGTTACACATACACAAAGCTTTCTGTTACACATTTTAAGTACTGTCATTACTTTAAAACACTTTACTGACTAGGTTCTTGGTGGACAGCAAGGACAACTGCTTGCTAATGTAAATTAGTGGTGACAGCTGGACAACTTTACAAAAACCAAACCCCAGGAGACCAACAAAAATCTCAGAAGCAAGCATTTTTCCTGACAGCCCTCCTTGCTTCAGAAGGAACTAACTGCTCAAGGCATAGTGTTACCTTCCCTTTTCTGGAAGTGACACAACGCCTTAGACCTTCTTCTGATCTTTATACCCATTACCTGCTTCTCCAAACTCCCTGGATTCTCCTTCAGTTGACTAGAAATACAAAGATGCAAAAATTACCCAAGAACTGGATCCTTGACTGCACAGTCTCTCAGCATCCAAAAGCCTGTTAGTTGAGCAACAGGCTCAATGAGAGAAGCGATTGTATCTGGCCACAGGATACACACACACATAACTGTAACTCTGCCTTACTTCTGTAAATGTTTTTATAAATTTTACTGCTCCATTATTCTTATTTGGTTGTTGTAAAATCCCTAGCTTTCAGCTATGAAAATGAGATGTCTTTCAGCAACCAGCCTTACATAAGAAAACTTCATGACAGATAGTGTGGAAAGAATACGGAGACTCCTAATATTTTAGGCGACTATTTGCAGTGGGAACTTTCTTGTCTGCTCAGGGATCCAACAGTGAATCCTGCACTTCAGGATAACATTAACACCATGCCACTAATATAAATACAGTATCTTTTTACTGGAATAAGTGAAAAAGAATCAAAAAGTTAAAGAAATAATGCACAGAAGTAATTAACAAGAACAGCCTTCAGAAGCTGTTTTCATTATCCAGAGGGTTTAAGTCCTACAAGCACAGAAAAGGTAAAATGTGCCAACCAGGAGAGGGAAAATGGAAGACCCAGGGTAAGACCTTTCTCATCATGATAAGATGGTACTTGAGGAAGTATCCTTTGATGCATGTCAGGTTCTTGCATTTGTTTTACACTTTTAGGTAAGAATATTTGCAGAAAGATCCTCACTGTTGACATTCTACTTCTTTCTACAAAGTGCAGTAGAGGGGGAATGAGAGACAGCACAAACGAAAGGAGATTTAGTGTCAACATGCAACACAAACACTTGCTAAATGACTGTGTCTTTTACAGTTATCCACCTGCAACACTTAACTATGCCACAGATGCAGAAGTGTAATGATGATAGCCTAGTCAGCTATTATGATATGATTATGATCCATGGATCTCAGAGATGGCTAAGCAGCATTACCTCTGTCCTAGAGAATCAAACAAATCAACTAATATGCTCAAGGTTTTGGAGACGATCAGTGTGACATCTGATATTGGAATCCAGATTTGTCAGTCCCCTCTCACCATTTCTCAAACAAGATGTCTTTAAAGAAAGCCAAAACACCCAGTTTAAAGAGCAGAGATATGGCTGCAGCAGACTACATTTCTCTAATTTGGCATTGCAACTGAGCATTTCTGTGATACAAATAAAACCAAATCAAACTAGCCTGCCCAGATCTCCTAACTATATATTAACCCAAGAGGTATTTTCTGATTAGTAAGAAAGACCTAATTTTATCCTTAAAACACTTTTTGAAACAAAGGCTGACTACAGTCTTTCTAAACTCAAATTCCAGGACTACACTAGAACAAGCTACTAAACAGTATCTAAATTTCTAAATACGGCCACCTAGAACATACTTCAAGCCCTCTGCAATCTTCTGCTGAGCTTGTGCCACATCCTCGACCTTCAAACAGCACATGGCCTAAGCAAAGCACCTCAAAAGTTCCAGGCATTTCTGTACTGTACTGCCCAAGTCAGCGAGGCACATCAAAACAGCATCGGCAGACTCATCTCTCCACTAGCACACTCGAGTACAGACAGAGAGCAGACTCGGACTAAGCTTGTGCTGCCTCACAGTAGGACTCATACCAGCAGTCCTGTGAAAATAAGATGATTCAGGAGGAAAAATAGAGCAAGAATTTAAAAAATGTTTGTTTTTTCATGTTCTGCATTTTATGTCTTCATGGTTGTAAAACTGGCAAAGTTACAATGCCTTCTAAGACTGGCCCAAGATTTCAGAGGAGGTATCTCTTTTATGTCTCTTTTCCAAATCCCACCATTTTGTTCTCAGTTCTCATAGCACAAAACCACTCACATTTTCCCAGCCTCAGCAAATTGAATTTCATCTTGTGACACAGCAATACAGGTTCAAAAGGGTAAAACAGAAACACTGCATTTGATTTCAGACATTTATTTGCTTAAAATCTGATATACCAAATAACTCATTCCACGCATATATTTTCTCTCCTTTTAGTATAAAAAGGATGAAAGAGCAATTATCTTGGGCTCTGTGTACTCTTGTTAAATATCTAAGAATCCTATTATAAATTACAACCCTACGATTTTCACTTGACCTCATCTTCATCTGACGCGATTAACATGGCAGCTGAGACTTCCATCACGCAGTCAAATATGCAGGTTATCACTGGTTGGCTCAATCACCCCAGTGTCCTCCTGACCCTTTGCAAAGTCCTCTCTCCTGCTTTCCATAACAGGGCAATGGTGAGCTCCAGAGGGCAGTAAGTAGATAGCACAAATACTTGGCTAACATAAGAATCTTTAAGCCTCAGAAGCATGTGTGGCCAGGCACTGTGCTTGCAAACATAGGTGGGGAACTTAAATATACTTCTCACAATGGAAGGAACTAGCAGCTGCTGCTGGGTGAGAAAAGCAAGGTTCCCCTTGCCTCATCCTTCCCATTTTCTCAGTGTATCAACACCATGTGCTGATGGACTTACCCAACCAGAGGAATTTTCTTCTCATAGAACAATTACACTAAACCAGCTACAAGCCACTAGTTTTACTCTGCCCTTAGGGGCAGTTGAACACAAAACAAAACAGTGAGTGCGCCTTGATAAAGCCACCAAGCCCAAAAACGAGGCTAGGGAAGATGCAGCCCTCTCCAGCAAGACTGTGCGTTGGTGTGACGGCTGCAACGCTGCTGCTGCAGTGAAGTAACATCTCTGTGTGTTCCTTACCCTCAGCTTCCCACTGTGAGGTTGACTCTATCCAGATTTCTATCTGTATTAGTCACCACAGAAGTAGCTAGTGAGGAGAAAGAGGGAGAGAGAATGCCAGCCAAGCTGCCAATGCTCTGTTTTGGCAAGTCTCGCACACCATACCACAGGTAACACAAGACCTCCTCACCCCTGCCTCCCACCATGGGAGACCTTCAGACCATCTGACTGTGAGATGACAGGTGCCACTGTGGCAGGGAGAGGGCCACTGGGCCAATGCTGTGGCTTCTAAGGATTTTCTCCTGATCATAAGCTCCAGCCAAATGGCACATGCCCAGGCGCTGCCTCTCTGCTCTAGACCTTACCCTGCAGATGCAGCCGGCCTGAGGATCACAGATGGAGCACGTCTATCGGTCGCACACAGCAGAGGACAGCAGCGCAGCACAGCAGGCCCACGAGACGAAGGTCTCAAGGAGTCAAACATCTGAACTAACTGCAGCCCTTACCGCGATGCTTTACAGGTGAATGCACAGCCGCAGCAAGCTGCTATGGCTACAGTGCTCAACTGACAGAGGATGCAGAACGTCTGTACGAAGAATTGGTAGGACAGGGGAATGCCTCAAAAAGCCTTTCAGAGGCTAAAAGTGCAAGAAGCTGGCTGAGCTACCTGGGCAGGCAAAGGGCATCGAGCAGAAAGCACCAAAGCTTTATCAGCTTAAGAATCAAGACTGGCCATGATGGAGAAAGGAGGCAAGATTATAGCTGGATACAAGAAAAAAGGAGAAAGATGCATTAAGAGCAAAGCTCCAGTGTTAAAAGTCACATGGGATTCTCGGATGAGAGACAGATGAAGACATCCATGGTGCTGTTATTAGAGGACATTCACAGATTTAAACTAGACAGCAGGACTACCCAGGATAGTCAGTTAATCTGGACCTGGAGTAGAATAAGCATCATGAGGAGAATACACAGTTCTGATTTTCCTGTCTTTCAGGCAGAAACATTGCTCTTTAGACTTCCAAACTTTTGACTTGAAAAATGACTGACAGACATAGGAAGGAAAACAAATAATATCTTATGGAAATTTTAGCACCTAGATTAAGAATAGCTGGTGTGTTCCCAGGATCAGCTAGCTCTGGGACCATTAAGAGGGAAAAGTGATCAACAATAAAAGAACCCAGAGGCTTACAGATACAATTTCTGTAAAGTACAATTTATTGTTTTGATTACATATAAAAATCTGTTTACATTGAACATACAGTTATTTCTTTAGAAAATATTTTAACATCAATTACTATTATTCTCTGTCTGGTAGACTGTCTCATCTAGTTAGTGTGAATGCTGCAAGACACATTCAATATACTTAAGTATAATGGCAGTTCCATTTCAGTCCATGAAATCTCCCTACTGTTTTAAGATCAATAACAGAGCATTTAACTTTCACAATCTTTGGGGCATGGTCAGATGTTATATTGTGCCTTGACCCATACGGAACCTCCTGATGTTAGCTGTGACCTCTGTGCTGTACCTTGGTACAGTTACATGTAAATACTTCTTTTGCCAACAGTTGCATTCAGATTTATAAAGTTGATACATGCTGTTGTGCAAAAATGCTGACAAAAATTATTTTTGTGCTCTGAGGAAATCTACATTTTATACTTGCATGTGTGTATTTCTTTAACGTGAAACTGATCTACTCAGGCACAGCCTCCCTTCAGGACAATGTAAAATGGCACAAACAACCCAATTATGTAGAAAAGTCCTTTTGAAGAAAATCTTTAAAGTGCTAAATATGAGAAATCCGACAGTGCTTTTAAATGCACAGCTTTTCCCTTGTCTTTTCAATTGGAATGCAATACCCCAGCAGAGGACACTGGAACAAACTATTCAGGATTCATTCCTCTGTGGGCATCTAAAGGTTCCTTAGAAGCAATTAATAAACTCCTTAAAATGTATACACATTTCTCCTGCTGCTTAAGCAGATACTTTAAGTGGGTTTTTTTTCCAAGCAAATTGCCTCTGTTTTGTTACTAACCTCCTATAAACTCCTATGTTCTGCAATTGCATAGTGGGATTGAAAAATTCAGATTTCTGGCCAGTGCTTAGCTATACTTAATTGAATTCAACTGCATTAGACACATACAGGTTACATTCTTTTTGCCAGCAAGACTCCATAGCTGCAGTAGCAAGCATGGAATTAAGCTTAGAAGGAAAGAGGGACATTTTGGAACAAAAGTTTGCTGGCATGCAAATACCTATCACAAAAACTAGTTTGTACTGCTAGTGTATCAAAGAAACGTATTTTTTAAGCAATTGGAGATTGTTCAGAGAAACTGTAGAAATAAAACATACCGGTGAGAAACAGAAGAAAAAAGTGACTTGAGAATTGAGCATAGCCTTGAAAAGTCCCATATTTGTCTTTCTGTCAACTAAATTTAAGATTAACAAAAAAAAAAAAAAGCCTCCTGCTTTGCCTACAGAAAAATGCAGGGCTAGGAATCCCTACTTAGATAAAATTAAGCAATACAAAATGTTTTTATGTTGTCTCACTAGACAATAGATATGCATCCAGAATAAAAAATTATTAAAGAACTGTAGCAGTAACAGAGCTACTGACCAAAACATACATTAGCAAAACACATTTACTGGCTTCAATTTTAAACACGTACTAAGAAAGTATTTACTCATCTTACTAGTCAGGGAAAGTAAAAAATTCACATGCACATACATCACTACCTGGCTAATTAGACTCAGATATTGTTTTCCATCAATTCTACAAAACAAGAAATTATCAAATCTTTTATCACATAAACTTCCTGTTTAAAGAACAGGAGCTCCCACTGTAGTATCTGTACAAATGATCTTGGAAAATTAGTTTAAATAACAGTCTTATGCTATAATCTTAATATTGACTTTTAAAAATCCCAGGAACTGACCCACAGGCCTACTTAATTTGCCAACCAGCTTCAGCCATGTATCTATCAGGATTGCACACACACGTTAGTGGAAAGGCTTTCTCCTTCACAAGCATCATGAACTCAGATGTCCCACTGCATTCCTTTACATACAAACACATTTGCAATCAACATTTGCCTCTTTTACATGTATTTGTTTAGGACAGTTTTAACAGGCTATTTTGTCAGTTTATTTCAATAAGCATATGCCTCCCCCTTCATCTCCCTATTTTACAGATGACATAAAATTGTTGCTAAACATTCTGCTTTTATAGAAATATTTGTACCACCTGCTTAGTACTGTTGACTTATGGACATGTGTGGCGAAGTCATATTCTACAGAAAATATAAGCAAGACCATAAAAGGGAGCGAGATCCATGTGTGCTAAATACTTCAGGTTGACCCAAACATCATCTAAACCTTGCATGAAACATTTCTGTTCTTTAGAGGCCAATTAACTTTAGCCAGAAAGAGAAATGAATAGCCATCTTAATCGTAACTGTTCGTGAGACCCCACCTGGAGTACTGCGTCCAGTTCTGGGGCCACCAAGACAAGGAGGACATGGACCTACTGGAGTAGGTCCAGAGGAGGGACACCAGGATGATTCAAGGGCTGGAGCACCTCTGCTATGAGGACAGGCTCAGAGGGCAGTTGGGGCTGTTCAGCCTGGAGAAGAGAAGGCTCCAAGGAGACCTTCTAGTGGCCTTCCAGTACCTGAAGGGACCTACAGGAAGGCTGGGGAGGGACTTTTCATAAGGGCAGGCAGTGATAGGACAAGGCTTTTAACTGGAAGAGGGCGGGTTTAGATGAGATATTAGGAAGAAATTCTTCACTGTGAGGGTGGTTCTGGGCAACCTGTTCACTGGAACAGGTTGCCCAGAGAAGCTGTGGATGCCCCCTCCCTGGAAGATTTCAAGGCCAGGCTGGATGAGGCTTTGAGCAACCTGGTCTAGTGGAAGGTGTCCCTGTTCATGGCAAATGGAACTAGATGATCTCTAAGGTCCCTTCCAGCCCAAACCACTCCATGATCCTATGCTGCAACAGAAAATCTTCAGTTTAAATTAACAAAGGCCGTGTTTGCACAACTGCAGAAACGCTTTCGCACACCCCACTGCAAGCCGATCCCAGCGGAGAGCTGTGCTGAAGCGCAGCCGTCGGGTCCCTGCTGCTGCTAGCTCCTCTGCCTCGCACCCTCCTGTCTCTCCGTCCCTCCCCGGGGGCCGACGCGGGCGCTGAGCGGGTGCTTTTCCGAGGCGCCCGGCATCCCGCTGCACACAAAACTGCTTCCGAGAGCCCCGCACCCTTACCGGGACCAACTTAACGCAAAGTTGGAATCCAGCTACAGGACCGCGAAACGTTCAAAACCAGCAGAGGGGGGGAAACGGCCACGGCCACCCACCCGCGCAGTGCAGCCGGCAGAGCCAGGGGTCAGCCCAGCCCGGGAGGGACGACAGGACGCGCGGCGAGGACGCTCCACGGGCCGGGCGGGGCCGCGTTCCACGGCGGAGCCCGGGGCCGCGACGGGCAGCGGAGTGCCGGGATCCTCTCACGGGTGCTCCAAACCGCGCTCCTCTCACCGCCCCCTTCACCGGAGAGGCGGGCGGCGCCCCTGGTTGTGGCTTGCCCTCGGGTTCTCCCCGCCGGGGGCACCTCTCCCTCAGCCCCTCCCGAGGGGGCAGCAGCAGCCCCCGCCGGCGGAAGGGACGGGACAGGACCGGACCCCGCTCCGCCTCGCCCCGCAGCGCCCTGTCCCGACCAGACTCACCCTGTGCCTGCGGCTCCATGGCGCGGGGCTCTGCCGTCCGCCGCCCCGCGCAGCGCTGATAGCGGGCGCCAGGCAGCCGCGGCCGCTCCCCTCCCCCGCGCCGCGGGTGCCGGGAGGGGCGGGCGGTGGCGCCACCTGCCGGGCAGGCGCGGGCAGCGCAGGCGCCGCTCACCTGAGGCCGTCCCTGCCCCGGCCCCCGCCCCGGTCCCCGCCCTCGGCGGCGGGGCCGGCGCTCGTGTGGGGCGCCGGGGGCGGGCGGTGGAACCTCGGCGGTAGTGACCCGTGTGTGTGGGGGTGACCACGAAGAAGAGTTGTGCGGGGGGCAGAGAGCCGCCCGATCTGCCGCGCTTTTTCCCTCGGGGAGACCGCCCGGGTCTCTCCCTGCGGAGAGACCTCCCGGGGCGAGCTGGGAGCGCTCCCTTCGGGTCCCGCCAGCCCCGCTGGGAACGGCCGCGCCTGCTGTGGCTGCCGGGGGCTGTGAGACAGGGGAGCTCCTCTCAGCGCCTGTCCCCTGCCCGCCGGCTGGCTGCACGGTCTCCTGCTTCTGTTAATATGAAAATCTAATTCTAAATGTTGGCCTTGGAGGCAAGTGCACGAGCAACGCCCCCAGCCCGCGGCTCAGAAGCAGCACGGGCAGGAGGGGAGTTCACCTCTCCGGAGAAGTCTGTGGTGTCCCAAGAACCAAGCGGGTTCTTGTCCGGCCGCCTGTGCCCCCTGCCTGGGCCGACCCCTCAGGGCCTCCTCCCCAGGGGACGCAGGGAGCACCGGGGAGCCCCAGGGCGCCGGCGGCAGAGGGTGAACAGGCGCGTACCGGGAGTGCCAGCAGCACGGGCGAGCAGCCGGGTGCCTGAAGTGAATGAGTATGTGGCTTACTGAGCACCTGTGGGTTTCAGGTAGTACCTCCTGTGGCAGAAGCATGGGAATACATTCAAAGGAACACTGACAGTGCTTATGCTGTCATCTGTATCTAGCGGGTTTGGTACAAATGAATTTATTTCCCAGCATGTAGGTCTGTGTCCTGCTGTTCCCTCGGAGCTGGGGTGAGATGAGGTGTGCGTAGTTCACAGTGCAGTGCAGATCTACTCCAGGCTTTGCTCCTGCCGATGTAACTCCCATACTCCGTTACCAATCCGTGTTAACTTCACTTGTGGAAGGGCCCAGAATAGGTGTTCTAGCAATGCTGCACTCACCGTGGCTGATTATCCGTGGATCTGTCAATCAGACATGGTGTCCAGTTGGTGTATCTGGTACGTCCAAATGCCTTCCACAGTGAGGACACATAGCTTCTCGAGGCCTGTAATGTTAAAAATAACCAAGAGAGTAAAGGCAGATGAAGGAAGTATTGAACATTTGTTTGTGAAGCTATACAAACAGGCAATGCTTTAGCTGAAGAAAAACAAATCCAAATAAAATTATTATGCAGTGAGGTTAAAGAAAAAAGAACATTTACACTTATTCACCTAAGTGTAAACAGTCTAGGAACTGTAAAATACCAGTGGAAATTGTTGGTCCTTCAGGCTCAATGATTGTTTAGTAGGACAAACTGGAGCATATGCATACATTCATTTTGTAAGAAAAATGGCAGGCCTCAGTGAGCACAACATTCTATTTAGAACATAGCAAAGTGTAAAATTTACTTATTTCTCAACTCTGCTTTTCTAAGAAGTTAAAAAATTAAGGCCAAGGCAGCTCTAATTTGTATACATCTAATGATGTTTTGCTTTAATATGCACGTGCTGGTGGTTTTGAGTTTGAATTACTGTAAAACATGAATTAGCATTATTTTTTTCTCTGCAAGCCTCTCTTCATTGCGATTTAACATCTCCTTAGGCTGGAATTTATCACTTACAAAAGCAGAACAGTGGTTGTCAGAAGAATTAATCCTGTACTCATATAATTTTGAATAAAGAGACATCCTACCGTGTTGCGATTTGAGTTTAGAAATGCCATCAACCTCTACATTAAAAAACCCAAACCCAAGTCCAGCTACAAATGCATGAAACAGCTGAGGAATTTCTCTCAACATGTGAAACTATCAGTATAATCAGAATATGTACTTTTCTGCAAATTTAAGCAGAGGTTTTTAAAGCAGTCTAAGCTGTTTCTACGAAAGATTACTCAATTTACTTACAGGGCTGTAACAATATTAGCAACATTGTTTATGTAGAAGTATAATTAATAATCTTACAGAGGCATATGCTGTTCAAATTACTGAGCAACAGAAAATTTTAGCAAATTTTTAAATGCTGTATTTGGTTTATTCTTTACACTTATATATATATTATTTATTTTTCCACACTAGAAATGGACTGTTTGGTAAAGAAAATCCAAGCAATGTTTTACCTAACAAGTACTGGCAAACAACAGAACTAGTTCTACGTTTAAGAGATACATAAATATCTCCAGGGAAACAAACCTATTATCTTTATGAGATTGATAGTAACATGTTCATCTCATGGCATATTACACTGGAAAAGAAATAAGTCATTTACAAGTTAATATTCTCCTGTAACATACAGTAGAGAAATCAGCATTTTAAAGGTAAATCTGATTAGAAAATTAATGTCCCATTGAAATGATGTCATTTAATTGTAAAATAACTGATTCATTTTCTACCTTCAGTACAGCAGGACCCATTTTCATATTGTTCTACATATATCCCTAATTTGGTGAGATACCTCATTGAATTTGCCTTGTGAGAGATTTTGTTCCACTTTTCTATCTGAAGAGATTGACATAATTCAGACTTTGTTTTCTGTCTTGGAAGGTCTCAATCAAGTTGTAGCAGCTTAGTTGTAGCCTGAGAAAGGTCATTGTCTCTCCCTTCGTGCTGGAATTAAAGACAGTTGGGTTTTGTTTGGGTTTTTTTTAAGAGATCAGACAGAATAAAACAAAAGCCAAATTATTCAATTTTTTAAATACTTATGTGTTAGTGAACACTTCAGATTACACCATTTTCACAATGCAACATTAAAAGGCATCAAATAAATTTATTATGTTTATGGCATTACACTGACTGGTTTTTTGACCTCCAACACAAAAGCGACACTGTTTAATCTAGTGCGAGACTTAAGAGTATCTTTCTGTGCTTGTAGGGAGTAACTACATGCATTTTGCAGACAGACATTGAGGCAGGATTCTGCATGATGCTGAGTAACCCAAACTCTTAATAAATTTCCATGGAAAATAATGAGGAAAAACTGTGCTGAATAATTCACCTAAGTGTAAACAGTCTAGTAACTGTAAAATACCAGTGGAAATTGTTGGTCCTTCAGGCTCAATGATTGTTTAGTAGGACAAACTGGAGCATATGCATACATTCATTTTGTAAGAGAAATGGCAGGCCTCAGTGAGCACAACATTCTAGGTGCGACAAAAACTTAGATCCCCCTGCAACGGGCAGGTTAAAACTTTCTAGTAGTACGCCATGGGTGTCAAGGCTGAGGACGTGCTGTGTTCCTTTTGTTTCATTAAAAGGTTGGAAAACCACACTGTCATGTACTTAGACCAGATATTACAATTTATTTCCTTCCATTCAAAAGTCCCTAAGTAAAGGCTGAGGGAGCTGGGTCTCTTTAGCTTGGTGAAGAGGAAACTGAGGGGTGACCTTATTAATGTTTATAAATATGTTAAGGGTGAGAGTCAGGAGGATGGAGCCAGGCTCTTCACAGTGATGTCCAATGATAGGAGAAAGGCAAACACAGGAGGTTCCACTTAAACTTGAGAAGAAACTTCTTTACTGTGAGGGTGACAGAGCACTGGAACAGGCTGCCCAGGGAGGTTGTGGAGTCTCCTTCTCTGGAGACATTCAAAACCCACCTGGACACCTTCATGTGTGATCTCACCTAGGTGTTCCTGCTCCGGCAGGGGGACTGGACTGGATGATCTTTTGAGGTCCCTTCCAATCCCTGACATTCTGTGATTCTGGGAAATGCTCTAGGCTAAACGTTCAATTTTTGGCATATGGTAGGCTTCAAGCCTATGGTAGGCTTGAACAAAATATTGAAAATTAAAACAGAATACGCTCTTTCAGAGTTTTTTCCTTAGCCTTTAGTAAGTTATTTTGATTTTCAATTCTTACTCTAGGTATACTTAATGTTTAGGATAATCTTGCAATTTAAAAGTACAAAATGTGAAATGTCAGTGTTACTACAGCATAGAGCAGTGAGAAGATGTTACTTCCATTGTAAGTTTTATAGACAGGGACTTCAGCTGAATCCATGGGGTTCTGGCTCTAAGAGTCGAAAGGTACTAGAAAAATACGGAATGATGTAAAAAATAACACTCAGCTAAATTATACTGTTAAATTATTAGAGAACAATATTACACTCAGTAGGCCTTTACCTCTTAACAGTAAGCAATACTTTTAACTCCATTTTCCACTGGTGCTTGAGTGAGATTAAATGTGTGACTCTGCCTAAAGCATTCCAAAAACTCTTGAAGAACTTAGTCGGTGCAAGTCAGTCAGTTAGCTTTTGTCTCATACTTTTAAATTCTTATAATTTGTCTGTTGCAAATGTCCAAAGGCACTAAAATAACCTGCCTTCAAAATCACCTGGCAAATTAAAAGATAAACAGCGTTTTTAAAAACCAGTACATATAAATATTTGGTTCTGCAGATGCTACCTACTCAGTTACCTTAAAATTCTGCTGGTGTTGCAGTGACTTTGATTATACATTTCTTTCCAACAGAGTTCTAGTTTTTTGTATAACTGGAAAATCTTCAAAAGATGAGACATTCCTGAGGCATTACCGAAATCTTGAATAGCTGAGTACAGATCTTTTCTTTGTGTTTAACAATGGCAGGCACCAAATATAAAACTAAAACATTTTCCATTTTGGGGCAAAAAATGGAGAACGGGAAATGGTAACTGTGGTTCTTTGAGATACTGTGTCTGGATATCATATGTTGAAGGGACATATGCTTTTGTCAGAGGAGCCTGATATCTCAGTAAGAGACAAAAGTTTGGGGCATTACACACACAGTGTAAATTCATGTGCAACACCAGTGAGGGGAATAACATCATCCTTCCATTTCTTTCCTAACCTGTGGTCTCAAATTCAGGATGATTTTGAAAGGGACTTGCTGGAGAATGAGTTGCAAGATCTCCACACACTTTAAGTCTTTCTTCAGTTAATATTTCTCTAGCCAGTCCTTCAATTAAATCTTTTAAGTATATATTTATACCAATAAATGCTTTATTCTTCCAAAATACAGACCTATTAGGACTACAGGCACAGGAAGTAACATTTCACTTCAGCATGCTTTAGATGACAGACCAACTGGGCTTTTCCATATGGAGCACAGGACTGTGAAGGCTTAGTTGCTGCTTACCACCAAGGCATACTGGCTCACCGTGAAGAGGAGGAGTCCTTAACAAAATAGATGAGGCTGGAAAAGTAGAGAGTTAAAATCCACCATTTAGCAGAATTGTGGTACAGGATGTCCAAATGACCCTCCGAATGCCTGCACAGCCCAGACATTGTGGCTCTGCTAACATTCTGATCTGCTTAACAAAAAAATAAACAACTTCCCTGAACTTCTCTGACTGATATTCTGGCATGTGGTGGGGGCATTTACATCAGTGCCAATCCACCACAGTAACTAAGTACTAATTCATAGATTTGTACAACCGTAGAACAGCCCAGGTTGGAAGTGACCTCAAAAGATCATCTCATCCAAGCTTTCGTGGGAAAGACAGCCTATGTGAGATGATCTAGCACCCTGTCCAGTCACATCTTGAAAACCTTCAGTGATGGGGACTGCACCATGTCCCTGGGGAGGTTGTTCCAGTGTTGTTCAAATTTCTTTGTTGTATCAAGACAAAACTTCTCCTGAAACATCTTACGGAACTTCTCTCCTTTTCCTTCCCCGGTAAACAAGGAAATTGTGTAGTAGAAGACAGGGCTGAGGCTGAAGACATAGTGGAAATAAGAAGCATTACTTTAATTTTCTCACATTGATGTGTCTAACTTGGGACAGTATTTTCCTTTACATGTGTACTTATTCATAAGATTCTATTATGACATCACAATTCTGCAAAACAGAATTTTCTCAGTGGTCTAGCAGACGTTCTTAAGGTTCCTTACAGGCTGTGAGGATGCACGAGATGTACTAGAAACATACAGAATGCATTCTAAGTATGCATTTATTTTACCTTCATGTTAGCTGTAGCACCTGGAACTGGATGTCATACCAGGCCTGCAGCAGAAGACAACAATTCTAACCAATAAAAAAACCTGAAGAGAGGTGGCTCTTTAGTGATTTAATCTGGCTTTGACATCTTACATTTACATTTTTATCAGCAGATCTTCTTGATTGTTCTAATGGTTTTGGAAACTACTTTCCAAATTATCTTAATGATCTGATGATAAAGTATTTGAATAGTTTATTTTTTTTTTCCTACCATGAAATGTTTTTTCTCCAGCTGTAACTAACAGAACGTGAGAATGAAGATACAAACCTTGTGTGGTTTTTGAAGACATGTTTCAATGCTTAGCATTGTATGAAACACTCTCTGTGATGGAATAACCTGCAGAAAATTATTTTCTTCTTATTAATGTGAATTAAAAATGTCTTCCTGATTCTTCCACAAATCAGTTTTCCTTTAAACATCCTGACTTTCTCATAACAGGGATCTGTGGAGCTGAACTTCATATCAGCTATCTGGCATTGATCACTATGCTCCTAATCTCAGAATAAATTTAACAGCTGCTCCCAACTGTAAATGCTGCGTAGAGAATCAGGATCAAGATCTTTATCTGATGCCAACTGACATCTCTATTATAACCAATAAAGTTCTGATTAGCCACTGTGGTAGTCCTTGATAAATATATAACATGACAATCAGTGACAGTATTATGACCCTGTATTATGACAACTCTCAGAGAGCATTTAGAATGTTATTGAAAAGTGAAATAAATATTTTTTTTGCCATTATTCAACAGATTTCTGACTCTTCTATCAATGGAAAGTGTCTCTTCCCCTCCCTCTCAAACTTTTTCCCAGTTTTTCCAGGATGAAAAGGGATAATTTAAGGTAAACAGTGGAGGCTGAGCAAGTAGCAAGCCACATCACACAGTTCATGAGAATCGAATAAAACAGAGAGACAATATAATGATTGGATCAGAGAATTTATAGATTAAGTGAATGCATAGAAGTGAATTGTGACCTTAATTTGTAATTTTGGGCCAGGAAGCTGGGAAGTTTATCATAATATATTGATGAAATGCTGAGGGGCAACACCAGAAGCTTGGAAGACTTTTGGGAAGAAAACCTAGGACTCAAAAAAGCTAACTCTCATTTTTGCCAGCAGGTACCAATACGCCTGCAATTCATGAGAAAACAGAAGCTCAGGAATCTTCCAGAGCTGTGGAAAATTGTATTTAAAATGTTTATAGTGATATGCATGTGGAGCAAATGTGAATGCATGAGAGCAGAAGACCAGCAGGAGAAGGGCTATTAAAATGGTGTGTGTTGCTGACACCTATAGGTGTCAGAGCTGAAATGGAGACAATGACTAAATCCTGGGGACTCACAGAGGTTGGACAAGACAGAGAGGTACATCACAGTCATTTCCTGAAGGGTGCGATAAGACACATCCCAAATCAGCACGCTCCTAAGAAGCACCCAGGAAGTGTGGGGAGGGGCTCCAAACCCGACTCACCTCATCTCCTGCGTCATGGCAAGCAGTGCTGGCCAGGCTGCCTGGATGTAGCGCCTGAGTGCCTGGATGCTCGGATAACTGCTCGCACGCATCCTGGTGTTTGTGGATATCACAGTGTCCGTGTGACAGACTCAAATCAGTCTATTTCAAATAAATTAATCTTTCCTTCCTGTGAGGTGTTGCTATATGGGTGCTGCAGCATTGAGACTTTATTTCTGACAGGGCAGTTCTGTTGTCATTATGCTTTTAGGACTTTCTAAGAGATATGTATACTGCAATAACCAATTCAACATTCATTCATATAATTATAACTTGTGAGATGAAATACTCCATTTGTCAAAATAAAAGGACATCTGTTGTGTTAAAATACAAAAGAAACCCAACATTTCTAGGTGTGGGTTCATGACATCCTGACTCAGAGCTTTAGAGTGGTTCAGATGAACTGTAACTGCAGGAGCTCAGAGCCGAATCCCCCAATGTATCTTTCAGCACCAGATGGCGTATGACTAAACTTAGATGTCTAAATGTAGGAAGGCAATTAAAATGCCTAGACATACATATGTAGAATCATTTTAAGTGTCCCAGAAGACCTGAGATACCCACATGAGTGGGTACGTATGACACAGGACCTGTGGGAGATCTGTGAAGCGGCATCTTGGGACAGGCAGGATACCCTAGGATATCTAAAATGTTACTAGACATTTAACTTGAAGCATTTGGATTATTCTGTACAGAGACCATTCGGTTACCTACAGACAAACATCCAGTGTCAATTGGGAGTTCCTGGTGGGTCTGAGACATCTCAATAGAGCTGAGAGGTGCAGCACAGCCCTGATGTCATGCCTGTGCTGCCCTGGAGCAGTAGTTCTACAGAAATGGTGGCATAGACATGTCTACAGACATATTGCTACTACACACATCAGAAATGAAACATTGGACAATAGATTTAACTCATGCAGACAAACACTTTGTACAAGGACATTGACTCGAGGATAAGGAAGGACACAGAGCCCCAGCCTGCACCCTGTGATAGACTCACAGGTAGCTGTAGGTTCCCCCACAGCTGTGGGCAGAGGGAGGTCCCCTGTCAGCCACCCTCTGTGCAACTTAAAAGTTTCTGATTTCTGATTCACAGGCCTATCAGCTGGTTCTTCTGGTTCACGTTGTTTGGTTTTGGAATGCCTTTGGAGCTCCTCTGTGTTGCCCCCATGCACATGTTCCTCATTGAGGTTTTGTTCAGGTTTTCCATTTTTGTTGATAGTGTTGGCTGTGTCCTGTAGCACCACTCAAAGCCCAGAGGCTGCCCCAGTAGTACTGCAAGCATCAGGTATTTATACCTAGTGAAAAGAACCCTCCTGAGCCTCCGGGCTGAACAGTCCTAGCCTTCTCAGCCTTTCCTCAAATAACAATCCCGCAATCATCCTCATGGCCCATTGCTGGGCTTGCTCCAGTATGTCCATGTTTGCCCAGAAGTGGACCCTTCACTCCAGATGTGGCCTCACTAGTGCTAATTAGAGGGGAACAATCAGCCCTCTTGACCTGGTGGCACCGTTCTGCCTCATACAGACCAGTCCACCTTTCGTAACTGGCCTCCAGCTGGACTTTGTGCTGGTGATCACAGCTCTTTGAGCCTGGCAGTTCAGCCAGTTTTCAGTCCACCTCTCTGTCCATTTATCTAGTTATGTGCCAATCCTGCTGTACAATAAGCTTTCAGTTTTGAAAAATACTGCAAAATTATGCTTTGTTTTGAAAGTCAACTTGGTGAATCTATATTATGACAATTAAAATTTTAATGGGTCAAAAACAATCTCTGACACAGGTAAAATAATAATGAGATTTAATATTAACTCAGCGGAACATGCAGTCACTTGTGTCCTTTTAGAATGTTTTCTTTATATTCAAAAGGTAAGATGTTGTCCTAAAAGCAAGGGTCCAATTTATTTTTCACATGTATCTCAGAAATGGAACTCTTGACTGGGACTTAGACTGTTGGATTAGAAAGCATTTATTTGCGTACGTATGTGCTGGGAAGCTGGGACATAAGCTATTGCTGAGAAGTATTTAATTCATCCTCTTAAAGGAGTTCTTTCTTCGAAGTGCTCTTGATACTGATGGAAGGCCTAGCACATCTAATTGTTGTTGTGTTGCTGGATCCAATGCCCATTTCTGGGGTTTAAATCCTACATCTCCAGATTGAAGTGGAACTGCATCCTGACACGTGACTGGGAGTGGCTGAATCAACCTGACAACATTCCTGCCTATTTATTATCTAGATCATAAAACAAAAAATGTAATTCTTTATCAAATAACTGTAACCTACAGGATGAAAATTATTATATATAAACTCTGGTTTATGTCCTTACCTATGCATTCATTTAGCTTCTTAGTACAAAGATGTGAATAACACTTCACTAAAAGATGAGATTTTCTAAGATTTTTCCAATTTATGTGAAACACTTGAGATTGATTCTTCTAAAAAGTGGGAAAAAAAAAAGATTTCATTAAAGGGATTCACAGTAGAAAGGATGCCTCTGCAAAATCAATTATAGAATCAGCAAACATCAGAACATTTCATTATTTTTTCCTCTTGCAAAAAAACCAGAACAAACCCCCCAAATTATTTTAAAAACTGGGTTATCAAAGCACATCCACCAATTGTTAATCAAGTTTGTCTGTATATTGATAACCACATTGGAAGGTCTCTCCCTGTTTGATGTTGTCAAACCTGAGCTGAAAGAACTAACCACTGGAAGGAGAAAAAAAAGTATTTTTTAATCTGTGCCTTTCTGCTGAAAAGCACACACACTGGAATAATTTTCAGTGAGTAAGGAAGAACTGAAAGTGATTCATTATGATGAGCAGAGTGCGTTCAGAGAGCTGGGTGTCCAGTGAGAGTGACTTTAACCTCACTAAGGAAATAGGATGAATCTAGAATTGAGTCCCATGCCCTCAAAATCTCAGCTACCATAAACCACATCACCTGGTACTGCATGTTGTCTGCTCTTGCACCATCACTGGTTTTGAAAATACTTTCTCTTGCATGTCAGGCAGAGCCATTTGCAATTTCAGAGCCTCTCTTCTCTTTTTACAAAGTGGCTGCTCTATGGCTGTTTGTTGCTCTGTACGTTGCTTTGGCTTGGTGATGGTACACCTACAGGCAGGGAAAATAACATCAACATAAGGATGGTCAAATTTTGGTTAACTGACAGCTTACCTGTAAAACATAACACTAACCTGGGATAAAAGGTAGCTTGCTTATTGAAAATCTGATGCACATTCTGATTTTCATCTTTTGCTTAATAATGAGCGGTTAAAAACAGAGCAAATCTCTAATAGTCCCTCATTTTCCACTTAATTTATAAGTACAATTAAATCACAAACTACGTATTCCTTTTTGACATGTCTGTATACTTTTGTGTTTTTCTTAAAGCAAGGTCCATTTGTTAGGCCATGGTTTTATCCATGTGATAAAGTGACATCCCTGCATGCTCCTTTGGTGTTGCAAATTTGAAAACCAGGGAGAGTCAAGATGACATGAGAATCAAACTGAAGGATGTGTGATCTATAGAGCGTGTTCCTCTCAAAGGCCTGACATGAAGCACTCCATTACTCAGAGTCTGCCTCCAAAAGCTTTCTGAGGCAGGCATGAAAAGCAGTTTGCCTTTCAGCGCAGTCAGCCCACGCTCCCACTCAGAGGTACACGAGCCAGATCTGCCAAGAGCCCCAGCTGGAAAATGGAGCTTTGGACTCAGTGCTGTTGTATCTTGGGGATACATGGCCCCCGTTCCAGGCCTGGCTTGGTGTTTGGGTGGAGCTGAGCACCCAAACTCCCCCTGAGCACTGTGCTGCCATTCCCCAGGTCATTGTCCCCACTGACAACAAAGCCTGCAGCAACCCCTCCTCTTCCCCCCTAACTCTGCGTTTGGAGGATGACAGCGGATTGCTGCTATCAGCCACTCTCGTACCATGAGCAGCTCAGGTCTATACAAGGGAATTACACAAAAGAATCATTGTAGGCTTTATAAAACTCAGAGTATCTCCTTTGTCTCTATCCTCAGTGTTCTTTGAAAGGTGTATGTCTGTTTTTCTTCTGTGATACTTTAACAGAGACACCCTTACATATTTTGGTCTTAATTAATAAATAAGCAGTGGCATTTTATTAAGTACCACATATTTCTCTGCATTTGTATTTGAGATTCTAGCGTCTGTCACTAGGTAAACTCAGAGAGGGTTTTTGTGCACTTCTGCCTACTGCTGGAATCCCAGGCCCATCACTCTCTGAGCATGTTCTCACTTCCTGATGCTGGACAAGCTACTGCAGTCAAGTCTATCCGGTACCTTTTTTTTTTTTTTTTTTTTTTTCCCCTGCAAGTAGCTTCCTAAAATTTGGTCAAGATAACACAAAAAGCCCTTCAAAGTTCCATGCCCATTTTTGAAAGTCAAACTGATATATGAAAATAATAATATTACAAGGTATGGCTGTAGGAAGACGCTGAGCATCCTGACTTTCAAGGAGCCTACTAGAGTCTGCAGATGCTCTACTGCCCATTGTCAGAATCCTAGACTCAGTTAACACTGATTTCAAACAAACAGTAGAGAATTAAGTCTTCATCTGTTACTGAAATATTGTGCTTATGTGACTGAACAGTAGATTTAAATAAAAGAATTTAAACTGTAACAGTAATAATTTTCTGATAAGCTGAATTCCATCTCCTGTATGCACAGCAAAATGGAGAAATGTTTTCTGCATCAGATGTTTCTCCTCAGATAAACACGAGGAGTCAGTCCAAATAAATGCTTTGAGTTATTCAGTGATAGCAGGAAAAATATCTTTGTAACATAAGAATTTTCTGTTCACTGATATCCAGGCTGGTTTGCTACTCTTTTAATTCCTGCCTGGCACAAATTGTCTCCATTTCCTTCTCAGAGATCAGCTCATCTACCTGTCTCTTCTTTCTCTTCAGTTGTGTGATCTCATCCACTAAAGTCTGCTTCTCATTAAAATAAATTTTTAAGTAATGAAAAAGGTTATTTTAATGGAAGCAGGGATTTATCCCTTTTTTTTGTAGAAAAAGGTCTTTTTTTAATCCTTATTTGATAAGCACACAGGGACAAAATTACAAACATTTGTGTAACAAACAACCAGGATAATTATAGATCATTTTACCCCACAGGTAGGTCAATTATTTCTTTAATCAAGTTATGCATATATTAAGTGTTATTTGTACCAAGGCTGGTACTAATTGAAATTATGCATGATTACTGCATAATTTAAAATCTCTTCAGACTGCAAAATTTGGTTTGGCCTAGCAGAGGACTTTGTTGGTGTTATTCTTTTAGAGACAAATTAATTGTGCTGTTTTAAATTCTGTTTTTCATTTCTACTGATTTTGCCTCCCCACAGTTTTCTCTTGCAGACTGCCTTTACCAGTGGCTGGCCCCATTCAAGCCCATTGAGTAGCCAGGAAAGAAAAGTTAAGCAAGCCTAGTAACAGTGCTGGTTACTAGTTCTGCTCCCATTTTATAGAACTAACATTTTTAAGGCATGAAAAAGAAAGTAGAATACCAGAAAAGTCTATACCAGATTTTATCCTAAAATTAACATTATTTCTATGTTGATCCCCTGTAAATAAACTCAACCTCAGTCCTTTAGACTGAAAAATACCAACATTGATTACTGTGGTATATTCAAACTGAAACAATGATTGATTGGATATGCTGAAAACACAAGCATTTAAAAACAATACTTTTCCTAATAAAACCTCAGGAACTTTTCCAAATAACCTCAGTGTTCAAAGATTCTTTAGGCACTTTTCTAATACAGAACTATATAATTGTCCTCTTTTTTTATTACCGAGGCTGAGATGAAAAAGCAGTACACCGTTTTACCACTTGATGGTGCCAATGATTTACACATTTAACCAAAGCTATAAAAACACACTAAAACCAGGTCACCTTTTGAAATACAGTTTAAGTTGAAGTTTGAATCCTATTATATTTCCATTGGAAATGTGTGTTTATCATTGGATGACATGGCTATTTGAAGAATAGGCATTACCACTCACCTGCTGTTACTTCGGCACTGAAAACTGTTTTAAATGTGTGTATCTGCCAATGATTCATCTGGCCTCTTCCTCTCAGATACCCACCCCCTTGGCGTTTACACCCTGTAGGTAAAGGCATCTGGGCACCTACAGGTCTCTGATGTGCTTCTTTTGCACAGACACATTCCTGTCAGCGTGAACATCTACCCCACAGTCATCTCCTTCCCCAAATCATCATCGTGTCCTCACCATTCTCAAGACTCTCATTTATATTTGAGTCCAGGATAAAATTAGCTTATCTGAGCAGGTTAACTCAGCAGTGGAATGAGGCTGACTCTTTGCCCTTCTTGGCTGTACTTTGTCTCCAGAGGCAGGGAGAGAAATGTACATCAAAGTAGATTTGTAAAGGGAAACTCCGATAGTTATGCTGAGTGTGACTGCAGAAGGAAAACAATGTAAGGAGGGTAAGTGCAGAAGGCACCTGTCCTGAGGATACCTCGGAGATGTTAGGATGCTGTCTAGCTGCAAGAGAGTTACACTGAGGTGCAGGCCTAGGTGTTGAGTGTGCACCATTCTGTGCACATGGGAAATTATCTACCAGTCCTGTGAGAGACATCCTGTGACTTGGAAAAGGGATTTAGCTATACTTCTGACTTCTGTGCTAAGGTAGACATGTCTGTTACGGTAGAGGTGTCTCAGCCATGTGTCTGCATTCATGTTTACTCCTGATTAACTTCTGATCAGGGTGGGATGTTGGTATCAGAAACAAGGATCACAAATGCTAAGAACTTAGAAAACTTTTAGAGCATTTGCAAAACATATGTTGGCACCACAATCTCACTACTGTTTATGTACAGCATCTATCTGCTACTTCTGTATGTTTAAACTGCTTCACAAAAGTCTAACCAAATACTATTAAATGGTGCCCATTCTCAGCCACTGCCCCAACCAAAGAACTTGAAGGTACCATCCTGTCAGAGCACAATCAGAATCGAACTGCAAAATCACTGCTGCCTCCCCAACTCCAACATGCACACAAAGCACTTTTCAAGACAGGTTTTTCCTGGAAAACCGTTCATGTTTCCAACTGCTCAGTTAGCTCCAGTTTTTTATCTGCTGTGCTGAAAATAGCACATAGTACTGAAAAGCTCAGTTTCTGAGGCTTTGCTACTCTGCCTTTTGTTTGAAAGAACGTTGCTGCCTGTTCTGTGGAAGACCTCAACCATTGCTGCTTTCCTACCCAATTCTCCCTTTTAGCACCTATCTGCTTAGCTGGGGTGGGATTCTTGGTTCAGGCTAGTACTTCCAGTGGGCTCTGACATGTAAACTTCCATTCTCAGCTAATAAATAGACCTGTCCTAATCTTAGGTCACCTATAGTGGGAAGGTTTTGTTAGCATACATGTCTCATCATAGTTGCAAGTACAGTTCAATACAGCATTGTTGCCAGTGCTGCTGCTCAAACATATGTGTGAGAATTAATGCAACCATGTATGAAACTAGAACAATCAGATGAAGAGAACTAAAAAAAAAGTTCAACAATTAGCAAGACTCAAATTATATACATGCATATAATATATACATAGTAACATATACTTTAATATAATAACACTGCAACATGTAATAATATGTGTGTGTGTGTATATATATATATATATATATAAGCCAGAGGGAAAAATAATCTGCATATAAAAAACACACTATTTCATTATTTTACTGTTTTACATAACCATCAAAGCAAAACAAATTGCTCAGTCTAAGAGTTTGGCTATATATATATGTCCACAATGTCAAGAAGGAGGCTGGAAGTTTTTCCGATGAGTTAACTTCCTAATGTGGGTGGAGAAAATGAGAAGCAGGGAACTTTCTTTATGGAAAAAAATCTGCCCTTTAGTTCTAAGGCTGCATGAGAAGTCAGAGGATAGGTGAAAGGGGAATAGTCTGAATTATTTAACAAAGCATTGGTTATCCCTGTAGGTAATAGGCAAGTGGAGTTTGAAACCTGGTTAAATATACAATACCAGAACTGTGAAAAAGTACTGGGAAGGGCCCAAGCTCTTTCCCATCTGGGCATATATCAGGATTTTACTTAGTGACATTTAGAAGGAAGACTTTTTTTCTCTTAACAGATTATTTAGCATCTGCCCAGTGCCTAGTTTCTTGCAGCTCTTTTGAAAGTAATAATCAAGAGAGCACATCACTGCTGGAGACAGGATTCTAAAATAGAAAGAATAACTGCTATAATCTAGTAAAGCTGTTCTTCAGATCATAATATTGAGGCGACAGAACATATATATATAGGCTTATAAAGCAGAAAAAAAAAATCTATGTTTGAGGAAACATGGAGTAACAAATAAATTCATCTATGGTTTCAGAACTAAATTTATTTTTCCACAAGGAATAAAAAAAGATAATCAAGAAGGAAATTGGAACAGTCTTTTACCTCTAGTGTCTCTTCACTGTGTTAAGCAACCTGCCCAGATCTCAATCTAGTACAGACCAACTAGGATTCAGGAATGAAGCCTTGGTGTTACAGTGAATATTTTCAAAGAACTTTCACTTCCTTACTCATTAGCAGTCAAAAAAAGTCAATCATACATGAAGAATGATTAAACTATTGTACAATTCCATATTTTCCCAGATATTCACCATGACGTGCATGCCTCATCTACCTTCTGTAGTATAGCACTCATCTCAAAAAAGACCTGACAGAATTAGAAAAGGAACAGAGAACAGCAATAAGGACAGCCAGAGTATTGGAAGAATTTCTGTTGTGTGAACATCTCACAGGCGAGGGCTCCTCAGCTTAGAGAAGACATGTTGGGTGGGCGAAAGCCAGGAGAATTTTACACAGTGATATATACAGCAGGGACACACAAGTCTCATGAGTGAGATGGAGGCAGTGAGCAGGGGCTGATAACTCACTCTCTCTTCCCGTGCAACACAGATTGGCCTCTAGTGTTAGCAAGAGATCAGAGTATCAAAAAAAAATCATAAGGAAATACTGATTCAAGTACTGTGTGCTCAGCTGTGCAACTCCCTGCTATGGGATATTGTGATTAACTGAAATTTGCATTTGTTCAAAAATGATGGGGAAATTTCATTTAAAAATATCTGTAGGGACAACAAAACACAAAAATACCACTTCTGTTCCAGAAGACCATGCAGAGTCTGGGAGAGTGCCCAACAAGTTCTTATACTACTCAAGTCATATGTTATCGGACTCTGTCTGATCCAGCACAGCTATTCATATAAGCTCTCAAGTACAGAACTTACTTGATTCTGTAGAACTCTTGTCAGTGAGTAGGTGAACCACTGCTTGGATGAACACCACAGCTTCTGGAGGATCCATAATCTGCTTTGGAGTGGCTGTTCCCACCCTGTTCTGCCCGTGTTGTCCTAACGTCCGTAGTCTGGTGAGAAATATTAATTTTCACTTCTATTGAGAAGTAGGAAGGGACTGAAAATCTAGGAGAAAAATGATCTGTGAGTGACCAAGGACTGGAAGCAAATATGTTGCCCTCTGGTAGTAAAGAAGATGATATTTACGATCAGTGGAGAGATCAGTTTACAAAAATCTAAGTGGTCTGTCAAATTGCAGGGAGAGGGGAGGTGGAGGGGAGCAAGAGGTATGAAAAAATGTATTCATTGAGTTTTTAAAAAATAATTATCATCTACCATCTTGATCTGATTATTAACACATCCTCTTTCTTTCTGCAGAAACCACTTTTAAACCACTTACCTTTTGCTTTAGTTACAAATGGAAGCCACCAGCTTGAGATTGTAATGCCTGGAAGAAAATATTTAGGGTGTTTTATGGTGAAAGTTTCATTCATCTCTTTAACTGAATGTTTCCATGCAAGCAGTCAGTCATCTGCCTTATTGTCTCTCAGGTCAAAGTAATAAATCTTAAAAAAAAAAAAAAAAAAAAAGTAAAAAAAAATGCATTCAGACAGAAACTTGCATGCTTACTGCCTAATAGCATTCCAGAGTCAACATCAAACTGCTGTCACCTTCTTGCTGAAAGCAGTAAGTTCAGACATGCTAAAGCTTTGAATTATAAGTATATAACATTGTTCTTAGCCTCTGTACTACCTGCAGTAATGTTTCAACTAAAGTACTTTTAACTACTTTAATTGATAAAACATGACACATAAAACAAGATTGCTATTTGTGAGTTGCACCAGTTATCTAAAAGTATAATTTTAAACATAACATCTGAACACATCAGTCTAAAAAATACCAGCTACAAAGGCAATTTCTAGAATAAATAGTGGAGTGATATGTAATTTTTTTTCCCATGTTTTAAGAACACTGGGCCATTTTAAGCTGCCCCCAGTTCTTATGCTTGTTTATTCCCAGCTGATGCTACACAGCTCCCAGCTAAGAGCCCTTCCTGGCTCCTATGAGCCACTCCAGAAGGTCCTGGTTCTTCAAGATGAGTAGGAATGGGACTTGTTTGGATTCCAAACCACTCAAACACATCTGTTTGTGGCTCACCATGACTGACACGTGGAGCAGCTTTTGTTTGTACACACCATAACAAACTACGTCAATGGGTATCTGAGGTTTCTCAAGACAACATATTTATGCTGTGGCTTGGAAACATGTTCAGAGCCTAGAAGTGAAGCAGGCAAAAATTTCTGTTTGTGATGGACTAGGTAAAGTCTGCAGAGGGCCAGAGCCTCTGTGCTGAGGCAGTGACATATTGAGGACTGTGTGTGGCATGGCATGTTGCCTCTGATAAAAATCTCTGAGGGGTCAACAGAATCTTGTGGTGAGTGAATACATCTTTCTTGTGCAGTTAACACAAAAAAGGGAGGTAATTCTAACTTCAACTACCTTTGAACTCATGCACAATAAAATGCAAAGTATGCATCTGGCTAAAATCTATTTTGAAAAGATAATTATAGTTCATTATTTTGCAAAAATCTTTCAAAGATATGTACTTTCACCATCCATTTTTCAAGCAGTTCCTTCCCCTTTAACACATGAGTTTGGGTAGCATTCTTCCAACAGATAAGGCTGACACCAGGCTCCCAAGTACATGGCACCTTTTCAAAAATACCTCACATCCATCAAACCACTGAAGTCCATCATATAGTGACCCTATCCCATTTCAATGCATTTCTCAGCAGTACTTCAGTGATTATGTCTACTCCAATTTAGTTTTCTGTTCATGAGCAGAGAGCACAGTATTCTTATTCAGTAAAATAGCTGCATTTTTTCCTTTTCATTGCACACAAAATGTCTCATAAAAATACCTTAATTTTATTTATAATAATGAATATGTTTGATGTGCTTTTCTTCTACCGGGCTGTTTTTAACTTTTGTTAACTCCTGCACAAATTCATTAAGTGCCTGGCTACAGAAGAGCGTGTCATACAATATTACTTAAACATGATGTAAGCCTCTAACACACAATAAATCTAATGTCACATCTCTTAACCCACTTGATCATTTCCTTTTTCTGGCATGGTGGGCTGTCAATAAAATAAGCAGGCATGAACACGAGAGATTTATCAAAATGAAGTGCTTTGTCTCCTAAGGCTTCACATCTTTGCCAACATAACCAGACTGAAAAAGAAAGTTTTTTCCATATATAGTTATATTGAACTACATTGGGGCTTTTGAAAGTGAACTCTTTACCCTACTGATTTTGGTCTCCATCTAGGTAAGGAAACAGACTTTGGCTCCTGCTGAACTAAAATTTTGTGGATACTTGTCTATTAGGCCAAAATGACAGGTGAGGTTATAGCCAGTGGTAATTCCACTATTGCCAGGCAGGGAAATGTGGGTGAGCACTTGCTTCTAGACTGGTATTCCAAAAAATCAAATGCAGGGATTTTTCCAAAACAAAGTAACTTTACTCCAGAACAGAATGGCCATAAGAAGCACTTATGCTGGTATAGCTATCACAGAATAACTGCTCTGGCTTAGCTATGCTGGTGTATTTCTTTGCCCTGAGTTTCTTAAGTCCCTAGTCACTACCTCTGGCTGGTTCTTTTAATTAGAGCAAGGCTTTAACTGAACATGGTCAGTTCAGCCAGATAAAAACTGTCTCCCCAACATGGGAAAATTTCAGATGAGAAACTGCTATGATGGTAGAAAAAAAATTTTAAGAAAGTTGAAAAATACATATTGATAAGATTATTTGTAGCATTTAACTTTACACAGCAGAAATACTCCAGGAGGAAAAATGGTGCAAGTAGGCACCTTAAGGCATTTGACATCTCTTTTTATATAGTCTCTACGTGCATATTTAATTACAACATGTACACAACAGCTGTACACAGATACACAGCGCAACATCACAGGTAAAAGTGATGTTGCGCTGTGTATCTGTGCGCTCAGGTGCCTTTGCAGATCAAAGCCTAATTCATCCAGAAGTCCCTGCTTCTGATCTAGATAAAATGCTTAACTGAATGATAAAACCACACAGTTAATCTTAGCAGAAGTGCAGTAACTTGAAACTGTTTTAACAGGTTCTTAAAATTTGACAGCATCCTTTTAAAACAGCTTCTTTCTGTTAAAAAAAACCCCACAAAACAACACAACCCTGAAATATTTAAGACTAGATTATTTACAGAATAAACCTCATCAAAGGAGTTAGTTATAATGACTGAGAAAAAGTTACTTGGAGATTTTGAAACATTTGTGCAGTTTCAGAAATGATCTATGGCTAAAGATCCATGTCTTTTTTAGTCCGTGCAATAGTGATGATTGAAAGTTTGTTAAGTAATTTCTTATTTGTTATATGCCACATTTTAAAAAAACTTAAAACTGAAGAAAATCTATTTTTAATTAAGGAAAAATGGAAAGCAATGTAATTTATTTTTATTAGCAGTTTCTCTTTTATATCCTTCTCTACTGATTGTTTGGCTGGTAACACATACCACACCACAAAGGCATCAGAAAATTTCAGTTCCAGGAAATTTTTTCTGGAGATTCTTTATATATTCAGACTCGATGCTTGAAGAAATACTTTCCCTAGTCAGGAAATATCAGGTCCTTTTAATTTAACTATCAGTACCTTTTAATTTATATTCTTATCTCTAGAATTTATTCTGTGTCTGTGTGCCTCTTCTCCTCATCTTTATACATTTTTGTATCCCCTGCTAATAGAGGTATCCAACATACTGCTGGCACACTTGCACTTGATCTACTTACCACTGCTGTGCTTTAATGCTAATGTTCAAGAAATGGAATCTCACACTGAAGTTAAAGGGAGAACTTTACGTATGCGCACATGAAAATCTACACTTTATCCTGGGATTCTACAGAAATGAGGCTTGTAACACCACATTGCATGGTGACCTAGAGTAAAGATGCTTGAAGATGTCAAGTTCCCATATGATTTTTGAAAATCTGTACCTGAGCAAGAGCTACCAAAGTAGGAGTGCTTCAGCTGGGAGGAAGAGTGAAGCACCAGGTCGCTGTTACCTTCCGGGTGGCCAGCCAGCCGGTCAGCTCCTGAAAATCAGTCTGGCAACCAGCAGAGCTCTAGCAAACGACCAACTGGTACATAGGTACTTCAGAAAAAAGAGTTTGTGCTACTTCTTGCTGTGCTAGAGAGGGAGAGAGGCATCAGGTGAGAATGTAGGGAACATAAGGTAGAACTAGAGATATTGAATGGGAAGAAGTGTGCTCCTCATATAAGATGCACTAGAAGAAGAGAGGTTACGGTGGAAGGGCAAAGAAAATAAATCCACAAGAAACCAGACAGTTAATCTTGCTGTTCATGGAACAACTCATTTCAGATACTGTATGCCCTAACAAACACAGGAACCAGCAGAAACAATGACTGGACTCTGCTTTCCATCAGCGAGTTGTGTTAAGGTTTTCAGGTACATCTGTCTAACGTGGTCAGTCTCTAACCTAAACAACAATATAAAATTCTCATTAGATGTGCTGTCACAACAGTCATTTTCCTTTCTTGGTAATCCTATGTTGCCAACATCTTTACAACTTTGAAGCCTTTTCTTGGTTCTCATTTCACTTTTTAATACACACACATTCACATCCGCAACAATCTCTCTTGTTTTTATCTTAAAGGCGGTGAATAATAATTATATAAAAAAGCAATTACTGAGCAAATAAATAAATTTCCACACTGGAATGTAGATAATTCAGTGCGAAAGAATGCCCTTGAGATAAGCACATTAGCAAAATAATAATAATAACAATAAAACCCTAGAAGTGTACATGGACAAGAAAAGAGACAGCAGTTAAAATTATTTCACTGCAATTCTTTTGTTCTGTAACATGACAAGCCAGCAAGGAATTATTAATGCTATTGGTTTGTTGTTGGTTTCTGTCTATCTATGAATATATACAACGTAATTATATATATTATTACATTATAGTATGTAAATTATCATTATGTATTACATATATATATTTTAAAAACCTAAGAGAGCAAAAGCATTCACACCCTAGTGTGTGATCATGCATATGCGACACAACTGCATCATGTAAACGTGTTCTGAAATTCATGTGTCATAGCTTAGGAAATATTTGTTAGTTAACTTCACAGTAGACAAACTCTGTGCTGAAGGATGCCCTTTTTTCATATCTACATCTCTGAAAAGATGACAGTCCAAACTACTGTACTGGGTAACATGTTGCCTTTATGCATATTGAGGGGAGCGGGTCCCATACCTTCTTCCAGTAGCAAGACTGGGATGTGGAGGGCTCTGCAATGACTTGGTTGGACCCACCACTAAGGGGGAGCAGGCACCCTGGGCACGCACACCAAGTCCAGGGTGCTGGGACCTGTGGAGCTTCCCTGCACGTTCCCCACACTTACCCCTCAAGTAGTTGGGGAAAATGGCAGCTCTGGACAGATTGCTGCAACCAAAGCAACTACTGCAGCTCACGTTCAGCCACCTTTTCAGAGCACTCCTCATCTGCTGGGCTGTCAGCTGAATGAACAGCTTTGGCAGAGACAGCTGCTCCTGGCTTATCCCCGGGTCAGGCTGGCAAGGGGTCCCCACGTAGGATGGTTCTTATGAAGCACAATTCTGACAACCATATTTAGACCTTGAATGTTTGTTGTGGGAGAGGAAAAGTTAGCTTTTCTCTAGCTTGTCTCCTGTTACTGCTACAGGGAAGATAACAACACTATGCTCAGGTCTGAAGCTGCAAAATAGCTAAATCAAGATTACAAAGAATTAATAAATGTTAAGTTAAATGGAGGCCAGATGTTGCCTGTCATCTAAGTAACCTGCTTTTTAAAAATAACATCAGAAGAGGAGCAGTAACCTAAAGTGCTTGTTTTAAAGGAATCTGAGAAAAAGGCAGCAGCAGACATGGAAGGTCCGAAACATTGAAGGTGTTACTGGAAAGCTCTGCTGAATTAATGTTTATTTGACTTGGCAAAGGTTTGCCACTAGCCAGTTTATTATTAGCTTGGACTTGTCCATCACCTCATAAAAGTCAGATGAAATTAAGACAAAGCCACATTTTTGAAAGTATTTTTAATAAATAATAAACACATGTTCAAACTAAAGGTTAAAATATACATTGTTTGAAAATAAATAAAAGAGTTAAAATCAAGAAGGTTTGGGGGGAGCTGTGAGGTGCCCGGAGCCGCTGGCAAGAGGCCGCTGGAGGGAGGGCCATGGGGACAGGCCAGCCACCCTGCACCGCCTCTGCCCGCCAGATGGGGTTCTGCTCTGCGGAGCGTTTCAGCACCACTCCTGGGGTGTGACAGGCTACGAGCTAAAAGAAGAGTCTCCACATCTGTTTTTGAGCAGGATGGGGCAGGCAGGGCATGGCCGAGGACAATCCCCTCAGTGAGGTCCAGCCCCACGAGTGAAGCCCTCAGCACCTACAGTACAGCAGGAGATTCTACCAGTTCTTTGCTGTTTACATAAAGATTCCCTTTTTTTTTTTGTTACAGCTCCTGCTAGCCTCATGTGATGCTCCCTGGTTCATCATCTCTTCAGATAAAGGAATTCTTGGTCACTGTTTTGTCTTTCCTGCATCACTCCCATATAGATACCTTTGTTACAAACATGATAACCATTTTTGTATGAGTTGTATCACTCCTATGTTGAAGAGTCTTCCTCTATTTTGTTGTTTGTTGCTCAAAAACCATTCATTTGATCATTGTTACTAGCTCTCATCTTTATTGTCCTGGATAACTCTCCATCATCAGCACTGTTTGTTACTTCATCACTTACCTTTTTCTCTTCACATCATTTGCAAATACATTCAAGAGCAAAGTCCAAGCACAGACCTCTGCAGAGTTCAAGTGGCATCTATTCTCCCTGCACTGGAAAAGTGACTTACTCCAACTGTTTTGTATTTTCTGACCATGTGACATCCATGTTGCCCATGTAAGATCCTCTTTCTTAGCCCATGTCTACTTAGTTTAATTTGAGGCAATTGTAAGGCATTGCAACAAAGATTTCTAGAAATTCAAATAGACTATATAAACAAGATAACTTGCTGACCTGACAAATAAACTTGGTGGTTGGTAAGGCAAGACAACTTCACAGAAGCCATGTCGACTTTTCCAAAGCATGACAGCTTTAGCCATGTGGCTGCTAATTCCAATTCTCTTTCCATTAGCTGGTATTTCACATTCCAACACACCGGTGCCTCATTTTGCTGCTGAAGTCAAACTACTCAGCAAATGCACAAGAAATTCAAATATTAAATTCAAAATTTTTGGAATGTTAATTTGCTTTAATTATTAATGGTTAAATGCAATTTCCTATAAGCAGGCACAAATGCATTAAAGATTTAGGGAAGACACCTATCTTTTTTTCCTATAATCACTATTTCAAGTACCTGCAAAAGCACATCTCAATCATCTGAATGGAAGCATCTAAAAATTATGATTGCATATCTGTAATCTCTGTGGAGCACATTAGTCCTATTTACTTAGAGAAACACCGTGTTTGTAATCAAAGTCTGCTTTTCTGTCTTTTGTCAAACAGTTTTGAGGTTGCAAGTGAGAAGTTAGCCTTTAACTTCAGTTTCAACTCCAGGGATATCGATTTCTTTGCCCTCCTGACCATCCTTCCATTGCTGCAGACTGCATGCTAGAATTCCTGCAGATAAGGAACCTCTGGTATGATGCCCTTGACATTTGGTTGCAAATCTTGACTGTTTTGGAGGGGGCTGGGGAGAGGGCTGAAAGGCTTGTCCTTGGCCAGAGGCACGTAGCACAGGCCTCAAGATTTTTGCTCAGTATTTCACAACAGTTAATTGTTTTTCAGCTTTATTTCCTATAGAAACAAACTAGGCAAGTGTGCATGCAAGTCCACCTATGCATGAACACACAAATACACTTACATAATTAGGCATAGTGTTTAAAAATCCCCAACACATCAGACAAAACATTCCATCAATACTGTCAGTTCACAAAGTGTGGAAACTGAAAACAATTCCTTTCCAGAGAAAGAGGCAGCTGGTTCAATTAATGGATTATGTATTTCAAGTTTACAGCTACAGACTGCTTTCTCTAAAAACTGTCTTTGAAAGAGATGGTGCTTTAGAAGGAGTACCACAAGGGAATGGGAAAATTGGATTCCAGCATATTTTCTCCTAATTTTGTATTGGGTTAAGCTAACATTTTAACATTTTATGAGAAGGTAAAATTTTGTTTTGCATATTAAGATGCTTTTAAAAAATGAAAGCAGTAGCCCAGAAATGACACCACACAGCAGGGAATAAAAATACTCATCACAGTAAAGTGGCTTTTTAAGTCTGGTTTCATTTTCAGAGTTAAAGCAGTTAAAAGACTGAAGCGACTGTAATACAGTGTTTGAGAACACAAAAATTCTGAAGTTTAAATAATTTGGTGGGATCTTTTTAGGATTAGGTAAAAATCAAAAAAGATTATAGATTTAAGCAAGACTCCTGGGAGTTGGGCAACTATTATTCCTGCGTACAACTGTTTAAAGAAAAAGAGTTAAATATTCAGACAAGTTTTATTTTTCTTTTTCAAAACTTTATTAGGTAGACATTACTAGATGACATTGTAAAACCCCTTGTGTGCAAGTGAACAAACTACAAGGTATGTCTTCCCACGATTCATTAAATCCACCCCTCCCCCCTCCCCCATTTCTGAATATTGATTGTAAGACAGGTGGAGTGCATTGCATTCAAATGCTACTTTACATTCTTCCATTTCATCATGGGGAAGTACTTTTTCAGTCTGTTGGTAACAGGGGTTTGGGATATCAGTGTGAGCGAAAGGAATGCCTTTAAAGGAAATGAAGTACTGCAAGTTTTGCCTTACGAACTTCCATCTCAACACAGACACCAGATTCATCGCAGAGTCTTTTAAATTAAACTGCCTACCACGATCGTGATTCTATTTAGCAAAGTGAAGCAGTACAGAGACATACCTACTACTGAATACTAGTGAGGTAACATTTTGAAAATAAAACTGTTAAAAAATTTACTTACTTTCAAAAGGTCCTGTCCAGCAGGACAAACATTGGCAGAACACCTTCCCTTGTATCCATGCATGTACATGTGCATACACAAGCTGTGTCTTCTATAGCTTTTTAAAGGACAGGATTTTAGTCATACATTCATCAGGACAAGTTTAAAAATCAGACATTACTACAGTAGATTCAACAGAAGACTTCAGTGAACCATCTCTACACCTCCTAAATTAAAAGGCACTCTGAAGAGGATAGCATACAAAACACTGACACGAACTACAGCAGCCACAAAGGCAGCACACTCAACAGTGATTATTGGTATACATTTAAAATACCAACATGAAGACGGATTATTTGTAAAATATTGCCCAAGACTACTGAATATTTTTGTCAAGTTATTACAGCATGAAGACCATTGTTGCAATACTATGCAATCAAAAAATAAAGTTATCAGCTAAATGAAAGAGAAAGATTATGGAAATGCTTATCTGCATTTTGGTTGCGTGCTTACTGGTTTTAAAAACGTAATTTAACTTTTTAAAATAAACAGTAACTCAGAAGATTGAAGAAGTATTTTGATATTTGTTGCCTTCTATTCAGTGGGCTATAGAACTTAGTTAATGCCTAAAAACTGGAGATAATACTGAAATAGAAGTTAAGATATCTGTAAGAGAGATAATTCACTTACAATTTTATTGCAGTATGGCTCTAAATCAAATTCCCTATCACCAAAAATTTCAGATATGCAAGCCGAATCCTGATTAAACACTCACACGTGATGCTTCATGAAGAAATAACACTGCAAGTGAAAGCTGTATTATTAATTAAGAACTCCAGGGGAAAAAAAAAAAAATAGCACCTCTCCTACACTTCTGAAAACCGCACGCATTTCAGGAGAAGAAAATGTTCCAAGAGATATTCTTCTGATTTCTCCCTCTTCTTCTTTCCTTCACAAATTCTTAGTGGAGTAAAACCATTTAATGACTGTGAATCTACAATAAATAGACCTTCTAATTATAACTTTTCATCTTACCCCCCATTATTAACTCAATTTTCTTTCTGATCATTACCTTTGTATAACTTCAGTATTTTTTAAAAGACAATTTCTACTGGAAGTTCATGCCATTCAAAATAATTTTAGAAAAGCAGATTATTCTTGGCACCTGACTTCCAACAGATGGACAAAATTGTGAGCAATGTTAGTAAGAAAAAAAAAACCCAAAACAGGTCCTTTAGAAAACCTAGATCATAAATGGCAAAATTCCACTGTCTTCTGGGAAAAGGAAGTAATCTCAGAAGAAGAAATGAAGTCTACAGTATCCATTTTGAAGCTATCTGAAGATGGTAAAACAAATACTACTTTTTCAGATCATACCTCCCACCATGCAATGAAGGGTTGGGCAGAGCTCCCAGCTCCGCCAAACTTGTTTGATGGTTTAGTTCATCAGGCTACCCACTCCAGAGGAATCACCAACTTACAGTAACAGGATATGTTAGTTCAAGTTGGGTACCACTGAAATGCTGTTAAATTGCTCCGAGTCCCAACCTAGCCATGGTGCACCTCTGTGTGCCACGCATCTCAGTGCTTCCATCTCCATGAATTAGTGTGGAACAGGGTCTGTTTGAGCCCTGGGGTCTGAAGGTACACATACCACAGGTTGTGGTCTAACCTAACTTCAGCTGAATTATCCAAAAAGTTGCATTTCTTTACGTGGTTGAAAACTCCTAGCTGGTTATGCTGGAAGACCAAACTCATTCTGACAACAACATAAGATGCATTTCTGCAGAAGTCTGAGGGGAGATGGGGGGTGGGGTGAACAGCAAGTTAGAAAACTCAGAAATGAGATCAAGATCATCAGAACTAAAATAGGCATGCCAGATTAGTTCTATAATTTATAAAAAGATAACTTCTTCACTAACATATCTTTTCTCAACTTTCTGAGCAAACCATTATTGGTTACTTTGGCTTAACACATCTGTCTGTAGGAGTCCACAGAACAGAAATTCCCATATTGCTCTATAAAGGGGAACGAATACCTTTCATTTGTTTCAAGCAATAAGGCACTTATACATTTAAAATTCCGCATTATACAAAACACACTGAGTACTGGAATTCAAGTGCTGATTACATGGGTACTGCCTACCTTTAGTTTTTATAACTTCTTAGTGACTAAATATACTACAGAAAGTTCTAATCATTGATGCATCTAGTTTGTATACAGCCCAAATGTGGAGTTAGAAATTGCTTTCTTAATGAATCCACAGTGCTTTGGCCAGCACTCTAGTTGTGCCAGAAGCTTGTACACTAAAAAGGATGTGATCCATCATCTCACTACCCTCATCTCCTGCCATTCAAATTAACCTTATTTTAAAGGGAATTCTTCACCTTAAAATATATAAAAGTAAAGAGATGAGGACAGGGGAAGATTTTTGCATTGAAATGTCATGGAATTAAGACAATGTTCAGCTTAGACAACCTCCTCAGAGATCATGTTTTCTTTCGCTCAGCACCTATTATTCTCATCTCTACCACAGTCACAGAATTAACAAAGTACAAAAGTTACTTGGACTCAGATGATTACTTATGTTAACAAAGACAACCATGCTGTTTAATTAGATTAAAAAAAAAAAAGTAAAATTAGAAGCCCTGAAGAAAAACAGATTTCAACATTTTGCATTTAAGTAATTTAAATATAACAATCTTTTGCTGGCATAGCTCAGCAAAGTATTACTGAAACAACTCCTTATGAGATCACATTTTCAAGGCCCAATTTAATCTTCAGCCATTTTCACAAGTCAGTTTCAAATTATGAAATTTGGAAGGAAAAGGAAAGCATCAGAAATGAAGCATATAACAAATGGAAATATGGTAAACATTTTATTTTAAGATGAGATGGTAAACACAGTGAAATGTAAATGTACCCATCCTTGCAATTTCTGGACACAAAGTAGCAGGATGCAAATTGATATAAAGAACTCTTAAGAGCACATTTTTAATGCAAAAATGATAGTCCATGACTAAAGACTGAATCCATCTGCTTACCCAGAGCTTGCATAAGGCATGTTTCTTAACTGGATTAGCACTTTTATAGGACAGGTTTAAAATATTTGAACAGCTTGTCTGGATTCTGTAAGTAGATTTTCCTTCTAAAAATGAGGTAAATGTGGCATTGTGTTAGTAACATCATGCTCAGCAATAGTAGGTTAAAATTTCAGCAATACTGGTTTCAGTCTGACAAGTTTTCAACAAGATGAACAGTGAATGGGGTTAGCATGCAACTCTGTTTAAGCAGGTATGTGCAAAATCCATGTTTATGCTAAAAATAGGAAATATTTTTACACAATAAATTTCTCCCCTCCTGACTCTGATCCATCCAAAACACTTCATACTAATTTTTCAAGTTTTGACAAGTCAAATAAGCTCCAAAATGGTTTTCTTTTGCACAATATGCATTTTTTAATAAACTAATTGCTATTATAACTACACTGAAATTATGCTTAAAATTTATATATTTAGTTTTTACTAGGGAGTAAGTAATTAAAGCTTATTACATGTTTTTACCTTTGAAATCAGAGCATGCACTCCAGGATCAGTTTTCATTTCCCTACCTTTGGTATTTCACTGTCAGGCTACGAGGAGCATCAGTGATTAATTGCCTAATATGAGCACTCCATTCCCCATACAGAGAACATACAGATCCAGAGCCATTACGCACAGAATGATAAGGAAGAATCAGCCAAGAAGCTGTAGTCCTGTGTAACTGCAACAAGCTGCATTTGCTAGTGTTATTAAGAAAAAAGTTTGGGTATGTTGTGTTATAGCTTGAGCAGTACTGAACTGAAAACACTGCTAGTCTTGCAGTTGAATCAAGGCTCAGCCAGTTTTTCATGTAACAGTAGCAAGACAAGCCACCAAAAATATCAGCAACATAACATTTTAAATGTTGTGTGCCCTCTTTTTTCAAGTTTATATGTTAGGTCTGAAAAATACTGAACAGCTGTAATTCCAATTCTTACGCTGTGTTAATATTTGTTACACCGAAGAAAGCAGACTGGTAAGATGATACACTATTTAACACTGTTTGTGGCTGTTGTTTCTAACTTTATTGATGAATCAAAGCATTAAGAAGGTCTCTATTATATTAAAAGCTACTATTCCTTCTCCTGAAAATCTGCTTTAATAAGGACATTGTTTGGAAATTCTTCCCTACTCCCTGTCCTCTCCTGCACTTGTTAAAAAGCACTCGTATCACCCTGCGAGCAAGGAGACCGGCTCCGTAGCAGTTTGCACTCCAGAAGTGAACCAGATTTCAAGTTGCTGCACAGTGGCTGTCAAAACGCTTCCAGGTATTTTCATCAAATTATTTGGGGCAAAATTCTGTGCTGGCATAAAAATAGGTATGACTTCTCTGGTTTAATGGAGCTATGACTGATGTCAGGAATGGAGCTGACCCGTTGCAACTAATAGGCTGCAAAATTAAAAGAAACTAAGAAATTAACTCTCTAATACCTTGTTTCCTCAGGCAGGATCCTTTCCATCAGCAAAATCAGAGATCTAATATACATTATAAAAGTAACAGTAATCCACGGTTCTTATCCACAACTTGGACCTACACAATTATCATATCAAGAATTATGAATGATGCAAGGTTTGCTCAAGAAACAAACCAGCACAACTAAATTTTAAAGAACTCTGAGTCTGCACAGCAAACTACTTGGCAATTGAAAATGAGACAGTTTCTCAGATCTAACTGGCAAGAGAAACCACTTGATCACTGGAGAATTTGTATCCTCTGACAGAATTACTGCCTTACCTAAAGACCATGTAACACCACACAAGCTATGGCAGTCTTCGGAAGAACAGAAAGCCCCTTGGCTAAAAAGAACACCTGACAGTGATCCAAAATGCCTTTAGTTAAATTGGCAATAGTCCCCACAAATTAATATTTTTAATAAAGTAAAACTTCACGTTGATCAAACTTTCAGACCAAATGAATAGATATAAATTACAAAACTCCTATCATACCAGGATGAGTTATGAAGTCAGCATCAGGAACATCAAAAACAAACACAAAATCCTCCCTCACACATTTGCACTGCCCCAAAGGAAGATAATAGATCACTCAAAGTGCACTGTATTCTAGTGACATTTGGAAGCTATGAATATGCTGTTTATTGTAGAGGTGGTGAGAAATGAAGACTAACAGACTTTTTTGTATGGAACTAAAACTGAGAGGTCAGCTACAACATGAGGCTACTCAGAATTGCTCTTCTGCCTCTCACTTGTATTTCTACTCAGCTTATTCTCACTGGCTAATAGACTGACACAAGGAAAAGCACAATTATTTTCGAGTCACAAGCTCCTGGATAAGCTCTACAAATACACCTAACTGTGCTCTCAGATGCTGCACAGTCAGAATCATTCTACCACTGACACGGCTGAGCCACCCTGAAACTTGACCCAATTAATGAAATACAACTAACTACTCATAGAAAGTGAAGAAAGGGAAAGCAGCCCCCTCCAGACTGGCATGTTCAGCCAGCCTGTAGTCCAGTGGGAGCTGGAGTCGGCACACACAGCACGATGCTGCCAGGAGGGCACCAGCCCTGACTGAATGCCTGCAAGGAGGCCAGGGTGCCTGGGCAAGTCCATTTCCAGGCAAGCTTGAAATAGATGGCTACTATAAATTGGATTTAAGCATTCCCTAGTCTGAATACAGATATTGGTGAGCAACAAGTTCTCACAATGATAAATAATCTTAAATATTAAATGTGGTGAAAGCAATCCTGATGATCAGCATACAGTAGCATGAAATCTGCCTCAGCAGGTTAATTCAGCTGCCTGATGAAGTTTTCTGCTAATAAAGATGGAGTAGAACAGTTTGACAGTTTCTTTAGAGTACAGTTACAAAAAATAAAACACATTTACGCACAAAAACATTCTTGAATTTCCTTACAATTTAATTCAGTTTCTTTCAAACTGATAAAATAATGCTTGTAAAACAAATGACACAACTTGGATTTCCTGTGATATGAGAAGAACTGTTTAAAAGCTGACATTTTATTGAATGAAGTTTTGTACTAAACTACTTTTCATATTTCAGTTGGTTATGTTACATAATATTAATGAAAAATTGTATTCAAGTGGAGATATTTTCATATGGATGGAAAAAGACTTCCATATCCCTACCCTGCCTGGCTCTTGAATTTTTTTCCTGTTCTATAGAAGAACAAAAGCAAGTATTATTGTAATTCCTATTTTTTTCTACAAAGAAAGCAAGATTAGACTCTCATCTTTACAAGGTCAAAGATATCTTGTTCTGCTATGTGTAGAAAATGAAGAACCATTTCCCTTTGATTTCATCTGTTCCGATAAAATCAAAATGGCCTAGATGAAATGATAATGTAGGAGTTGAGATGAGTGTTCCTTTCCTCCACCCACGATAACATGCTTTCTGAATATAAATAAGCGCAGATCTATTATCTTCCCCTTTTATGCTCTTTATTCCAGCATCTTAAATTCAGATCTTAGTGAACTCCCATCAGACACCGAAAATGGCAGACACAACAGAGTGAAAACAGCTATAAAGACTGTAAGAATATATCATTTATAAAGAACCAGGAAAAGAAAGGAAATTAATCCACTGTATAGTTAATTACAGATAATCTCAAGTACTAAAATACAGTTTGACACCATATTACAGACTGCATTGCGAACCCAAATCTATCTATCTATATATGTCACTCTGAGGTCTGAAGTTTTTCCTAAATAATACAAAAATATCTTCATTATTTGACATTTAAAGAAAGGAATAAAAATCCCTGAGTAAGCCAAAGACAACTGATATGTATGGTCTCAGAAAACACACTCAAAAACAAGACCAATTTTAAGGCAGCTTCCAACCTGAGACAGAACACAAATAGAAAACCAATGTGTCACAAAAGAAGAAATCTAATTAACAGGTGGCTTTGCATTGAAAATAGACTTTGAACTTTACTTTTAAATGTCATTGTTTCCCCACTTAATTTGCAAATCTTAGAAAGGTACTATTTCTACTGTTAGGACAACAGGGTCAACATGCCCTTAAATTCAAATGGAAATATTAAGTACTTGTTGACTACTATATTGTGTTTGTACACACAGTTTCAACAAGAAAAAAACTCCAAGAACACAAAACCAGAAGCTGACAGAAAACAAGCATACTAGCCAGCTATGGTAAGCTGATACTCATGTTTCAGGTAAACAAATTCAACAGTTTCTTCCACTGAGGCACTGAAATCAAAGTGAGTATTTTACAACAGTATCATGTTGGCGGGGCAGAATACTATTTACTTAAGAATTACAACTGGATTCAGATTTAATATCAACTTTCAAAGAAAGCTGTGCAAAGTACATCCTCTCAAATGATATGCTATTTGTGGGCCTAAACTTTGAAGTCTATAGACTCTTTGGGACACTGCCCATCTCCCTGCTTCCCCCTCTCCCCATACATACACCCACACATATATACATGCATCTTCAAACACACACTGAAAAGTACCTTCACAGTACAAATCCAATCTTCTTCTCTTTAAGATCAGTTTGTATTTTTAAAGTATAAAGTAGATATTTCTCTTATTCAGCTCCTTTCTTTATTGTTTCAGTGTTCTGCTTATACAAATTTATTTTATTATATTTTTTCTTTTAAGTTATATTTGTATCATAAATCTGGACTATAACTAAAAGTGAAAAAATTCTCAGTAGCTGATTCCTAATGCTGAATTACATTGCTCTTGTGGTGCTAAGAGTGAGCTCTGGTAGCAAAGAGTGGTACTCTGGAGTTAAGAAAAAAGAGCAAGGATAGCTATTCTCTTCAGATCTGTAAGAAGAGAAACACTGGAAACAGAGACTAAGAATGAAATGGTCTCCTAAGAATTTATGACCCCTTACCCAAAACCCCTCATGAGACATGGATGCTCTGACTTATGTAGCCTACTTAAACAAACGAACAGAGTTATTTAGGTTGTAAAATTGCCTCAAGTCAATCTTCACAAAACTAGTGTGTAGCATGTGTATTATACGCCAAGTCAGAACAGAAGAGCAGGTTTTCAGCTTCCCTGCAAACACACTTCAGGGATATCTTGGGACAGAACAGGCCACTGACACTTCCTGTTATCTAAACCCTTCAAGTTTTTTCTGTTCTGGGAGAGTTTCAAAATGCTGTACTTCTGTAACAAATCTGTCACCCCCCCCAATCAATATTAACAGACTGTCATAAATACTAAAGTGGAACCAATCAGCGTATTTCTAGGTATCACGGAGCTTCAATCCTAAGGATTATGTCCCTCTGAGGCACTGCAGTTTGGCAGTGGCAATCTACATTTTTGCCCACTAGCAGAAGGACTCAGAAGATAACCAGCTGTTGTGCTCTGGCACGTGACAGGGTTTCGGTATGCCGAACAGAATGCTGTGTGATGGAAGTTATTTACAGAAGTAGTTTTTAATACCAAAAGTAGTATGTTCAGTATACAGTAAGAGTCCAAACACTTCTAAGCATTTCCCCCTTGAAGGCTGACACTGAAGTTAAACGGAGCACATGTTAGCAGTTAAATGCTTTCTTCACAGGCCAAATCGGTAGTAGAGTTGTGGCTACAATACAGACTTTGATTGTCTAGTTCAAAAACTTAGACTCAAAAAAACCCCTTCGAAGTAATAATTAAAAAAAACCAAAAACAAACCCCAAAACATTTAAAAAGCAGCAGTCGGGGGGGCCCATCTTGTTCAGAGTGCACCAGGGTAAAGAGGCTTTCTGGTCTGCAGTAGTGTTTTCGGCTGAGAGAAGACAGCAGAAGATCCTGCATTCCTCTTCCAGGGCGGTGGCTTTGATGCTGTTACCAGCACTGTATTGCTCTGTTGCACAAAGCGCATATAGCCCTTGCAGGACCAGCTCAGTTCAGGTAAGTAAGGTCCATCCTTACCAGGGCATACCTGTCCGTGACCTTTTCCTCTGCTTTTTACAAAGGCAATAGATAGGAAACACAAATAAACCTGCCAAAAGAAGAAAAGAAGAAGAAAACCATAATTAAATGCAATACTTTGTGTGTGCACTGTGTTCTCTCAGTTATGTAGAGTATTCAGATGCAGCTTTCCATGTCTCAGGAGAATTTAGACAAGGCATTTAGGCAAACAGAAAAAATATTAGTCCGTAAGTGTCTCTTCAGTAACAAGTTAAGCTCCACTTTCTGTTTACTTTACAACAAATTCTGGCTAACCCCACTCCCATCTCTGACAAATTAATTCCTGAACCATGCCGTTTTGTACAAGATACAAACTTAAAACTTTTAAGAGCACTGGAAATCCTTCGATCTAAATCCAAGGCTGATTTAACTAAACTAGTTTTCAACCCATTTCACATGCAACAGAGGCAGCCTATTACAGAATTACTTTTTTTTTTTATATAGTATTTATTTTTACAAACATCCTTCTCTATTGTGAAGTAATACCAAATGTTTATCCTTGCCTGGGCAGGGAACTATCACGGAACTATTTATTCTTAAAAGTCCTTTGAGAAAAATGAAGCTGTAAAAGGAAAAAATAAATAAATAAAGCAGATTTATTCAAGTGAAAAATAGTTTGTCATAAGAGGTACTCTTTCAAAACCAAATGAGGAGCATCTCCCAGCTTCTCTTGCCACCAGCTGCCTGAAATGGTGAAAGACTTCCTTTTCAGACACCACTACTGTTAACAACATATAACAAAAGACTACTACAGTCACCAGGGTCCCTGCTTTGTTCAGTAGCCTTGTAAATGATGTAAAATGGTTTTCAGCTATGATACTGAAATTACTTTTAACAGTTGTGTTGGCAGTAAATATTGCTGTAATTACCTCCAAACAAAAACTTTCCTATAAATAATCAATGTTTTTGGAACTGCTCATACTGCTCTTCTTGACCATATCTTATCCAGCCATACCCTGGATGGGACTTCAATGGCATACTTGGTCTTATTGCTATTATTGCTGTTGTGTTACTGCAAAACCCTCTTAATTTTCAATATAAGCAAAAGAGTGGGCTTTTTTTCCAGCTCAGATTATACCTGATTGCTGAACAAAATAAGCTTTACTGTCATTAAGATGACTTTATTGCCTACATCTTTGGCATAAAAATGCCACTAAAAAGGTCTCCCTCTTTCTCCCTCTTCAGTGAAACCAGCTCAGAATACTAATACAGGTAAAACATATGTATTCTTAGCCTAAATACTGAAATTAATAGCAATATTCCTGATTTGGACAGATGTAGTCTAGAAAAGCTGTAATGGTATTTTATCAGTATATATATCAGTATATTTGGTTATATACTGATTATTTTATATATATATACACAAATATATATATCAGTATACTTGGTTATATACTGATTCGTTATGTACAATCTTATTAATGTAACTATCTCGGTATACTTTGGCTTTATTATATCAAAATAAAGGTGTCACATCCCAACATGCCTCAGGACTGGGCATACACTGCAAATTTTCAATGAAGGAAGTAGTGTGGTGAAGAGTTGTGAGGCAGAACGATCCCCGATTGACATATTACTGCCAACATAAATAGTGGATATGCACTTACACAAGCAAAATTATACATAGATCATTACATCTTATGTTATTTCTGTGGGAGAATTCAGTTAAGCCAGGCAAAGACCATATTTGCTAGAATAACAACATCCACATTAACAGAGCTTTGATACTATATCAAATGAGTTCATAGTATTGTTTTTTGTGATGGAATCCAATTTGGCAGTCCATGCACTGACTCAGATTTTGAGACTGATTCATCCCAACTTGCTGCTTTGTTGTTGCATAGTCAAACTGGAAGGCTCTTAGGACTATGCTTAGCACCCCAAAAATCTTGTCATGCACATGGCCAAGGTCTTAGAGCTGTGATCCACTGGAGTGATTAAAGGGAGGGTCCAAGTCAACCAGCCCCCAGCACTATGTTTAAATTACTCTGGCCTTTTTACTAGTTTAACTATAGTAGTTAAAGATTTTGATTCAGAAAAGCTTTAGTGACCAAATAATTGGGGAAAAAATTAAAAAGCTAGTAGGTATAAAATGCAAGTAAGAAAAAAACATTCTAAAGACAATTTTTTTTTAGAAAAAAAGTCATGTGCTTTATACTAAAATGGTATCTAGGAAATTTTGTGTCCATCTCTTTGAGATGAAAATACTGAGATGTCATACAGAAAGTCACTGCAAAATCAGAATCAGACTGATTCACATGTGTAACTCTTACCTATTACAACAGCTATGGCTCCCAGTGCCAGTCCCAGAACCAGTATTAGGGGCGTAACAAGTAGTTTTCCAGCTGAAATAGAAAATTCATTAAACATTTCAAAGTAAGCATTTTATTTTTCCCTTTCCAACCATCCATAAATATTTCAATATCAGACTCCCAAAAGCCAGTTCATTTTTTTAACACTTTACCAGGATTCCTATTTGTAAATTCATCCTATGAGTCCAGCGAGGCGCTATCACCACTCGGCCAGCTCCCTGCACACATTTCCCTTTGCCCTCTTCACCCGCAACTCTCTGAGCACAGCTCATTTTGTACATTAACAGTTAGCTTGCATGACTTCTGTTTCCATTCTGAAATCCTTCAGGCATCAACAGGAATGTGACAGCTATAGAGCTACTATCATTTGGCTTCTCTGGAATCCTACTGTACAGCAACCACCCTGGAAAGATGCCAAGCAAACCAGCATCTTGGAGAATTTAGGTTAGCTCAAGGTGATGAGACCATCACCTCTAAATACGCTTCTGCTGGCTTTAAAAGGCTATGGTGAAGTCCCTGTGTACAGCTGCAATTTAGGTCTAAATCAAACCACAGCCAAGTCTATTTTCGATCAACATTTAAAAGGATATGTTGTTGCTCTTACTTGAGTAAGGCAGCAAGGCTGTGCAGCACTCCAGCTAGAGCTTAGGACACTTAAGAACAACTAAAATGTGCTCATATTCTTTACTGCAGAGAGGTACAAGAAAGAAAGGCAGAGCTCCTCCTGAAACACTTAAGTCAAAACTGAGCTTTGAATCCAAGTTATCTTTCTTGTGTTGCATGCTTTCAACTAGAAGAATCTTCTAGGACTCAACCTTCATTAGCAACTTCACCATTTAAGTTGGTCTTGGCTGAGCAGCTGGATCAAAGACGTCACTTGTCTCAAGCAGGGCAGGCATTTTTACTGACACACCAGCAGTTTGATCAGGGATTTGAAATTAAGCAATTCTCCGAGTTAAGCATGTGTTTAAAAGATCACCTCTAGAAAGGGAGGACAAGTGAGTTTGTTACCTCTCTCTTCCTTGCCCTTCCCTCTCTCAAGTCGCTTGTATCAGATTTCAAGTAAATGGATTACTTAATTCAATAATGATGTAAAACCCCCCATAACCTGAGCCACTACTTTGGTCAGTCTGAAGGAAAAATAAGGTATTTTGGAAATATATACAGTGGTTAAATGAATTGGTCATTTTCATGCTCTGTTTTGATAGCTTTTAAATTTCATAGGTGTGTTTTAGGTGGAAAATACCAATTACTAGAAGAAAAAAAAGGCAAATATTATTGATATTACTCTAGTTGCTAGGCATCCTAATGGTAGAACTTCTTGGGACTCCATGGTATTACATTCTACACACATAGAAGTTGTCAAATAAATTATTCAAGTGTAGACAGGAAAAGGAATGTAGAGTGATGGAAAACCTCAAAATACCTCCAAAAATGAGTGATTAAAAACATTACCAGAGCCTTTAACAATTTCAAAGTAAAGATTATAAAAGATTGCAATAAGGTATGAACTCTCTTTATTAATAATCATATAATTAGAATGTTAGTAAAGTATGACATTTGGTACCAAAATAATTAAAAACTTAAACCACTGAACTGGTGACTAAGTAAACAGAAAAAGAGTCTGTAGAAAGGGCTAAGCTAGCTTTTGACTGGAATAATTTCTTTGCAGACACAAAGAATGGTTCCTAAACTAATTCAGTTTAAGACCTTGTTTACTTACATTTGACAAAGTAATACAGAGCTGAAATAAAGCATGAGTGAGTGCTTTTTTTCTTCTGCCTGTGAATATAAAGTTATGAGAATTGCATAGTTTCAAGATCTTATAAAAATGACCTTCCATCATCACAGGGCAGTATCTTCCTTTGGTTATCAATGCACTCTTTCAAAATGTTAAACTTTAGAAAAAAAACAAAGTACCTTTTCTCCTTAGGTATCTACCACATTTAAATTCTTTATCTTTCTTTACCTTGTAAAGTAAAATTAAGGAACAAGTTAAAAAGAGGTGAACAAGACTTGCACAAGTTACCATCAGGTAAGAGTACAAACAGCAGCAATCAGTGCAAGGCAGCAGACAAGTACCTTTTACTCTAATCATTTTTATCAGCATTGTATGAAACAATTATAAAATGCTCCGTTTTACACATCTGAATTGAACAGAACTTTATATCCAATTCAACACACATTGTTTGGGGTAGTGTGAAGCATTATGAGCTCTTAATCATAGAGGGAACTGTGACACAGCAAGAAATGCTGCTGAGACTAAGGACGTTTATTGCAGGCACTAAATTTCCCCAAAGATCCACTGTCTGAGACTGCCAGGAAAGAGAGCAAATGCAAAACTTGCCTCAGAGCTGAATTAGCCCATGTGCTAAATTCAGCAGTAGGTTATGATAGGCAGTTTGGTAATGTTCAAAGCTAGTTTTTAAGGATAACTTAAGAAGAAACAGTTGAAATAGAACAAGCCTAAAAAGGCAACCTTTCTCTCCAGGGTTACTCAGCATGAAGATTTAGATATCTGTAGTAATATAATAACTATATTTGCAGGTGTTTCAGAGGGGTTGCATTACTTGTGAAACAGATGTTTTTCCTCAAAATGAGGAAATTTCAGGGAAACATGAGGGAATATTTTTCCCGTGCATAACCCTGGGCTTGGTTTTGGTTTTTAGGGTAATACATACGAAATCCCATAAATCCATCTTTGCCATGTAAAAATTAACATATTAGTTCTAGAAAACAAATTTCATCACTAGCATATAAGAAATAAAAAGGGTTTTTTTTCCAAGTTTAAACATATTTAATCAACAAAGCCACTAAAATTATCTACTTATAAATCAAAACAGTCATATATCTGTAGATTTAACTTATAATACAAGTTTGCATCTGTTTAAAGAGTCCTGTGAACTGCACATAGCTGACTTCTTATAAATCAAACTGACTTAAATGATAAGGTTGCTAATGAAAGTTGGATCCTAGAAATGCATGCTTCCTTCTGCGGTGCTCAAAGCCATGCATACATAAAGTGAATCTTGCACTCTGTCCTGGGACAGGAGTACATGTCAGCAAGATCTGAGAACAGGCTGCCTTCAGAATCCTGTTTGAAATGCTGTTTACCATGCAAAAAAACTTCATTTCCTTTAATAGCATAATGACATTGAATCATAGAACAGTTTGGGTTGGAAAGGACCTTAAAGGTCACTTAGTCCAATCCCCTTGCAGTGAGCAGGGACATCTTCAACTAGACCAGGTTGCTCAGAGCTCCGTCCAACCTGACCTTGAATGTTTCCAGGGATGGAGCTTCTACCACCTCTCTGGGCAACCTGTGCCAGTGTCTCACCACCCTAAACACAAAGTATTTCTTCCTTACATTTAGTTTAAAACCATTACCTCTTGTCCTATCACTACAGGCTCTGCTAAAAAGTTTGTTCCCATCTTTCTTATAGGTCTCCAGGTACTGGAAGGCCACTATAAGGTCCCCCCAGAACCTTCTCTTCTCCAGGCTGAACAGCCCCAAATCTCTGAGCCTGTCCTCATAGGAGAGGTGCTCCAGCCCTTGGATCATCCTCATGGCCTCCTCTGGGTTCGCTTCAATAGGTCCATGTCCTTCGTATGTTGGGGGCCCCAGAACTGGATGCAGTACTGCAGGTGGAGTCTCACAAGAGTGGAGTGAAGAGGCAGAATCACCTCTCTCAACCACTGGCCACACTTCTCTTGATGCAACCCAGGTTGGCCTTCTGGGCTGCAAGCATGCATTGCCAGCTTATGTCCAGCTTTTGATCCACCAGCACCCCCAAGTCCTTCTCGTCAGGGATGCTCTCAACACCTTCATCCCCCAGCCTGTATTGATACAGGGGATTACTCTGACCCAAGTACAGGACGTTGCACATGTTGTGTCCTGTTAGGTATCCATGAAGTAGCTAGCAATTGATTTTGAATACAGTTCACCCAACCGAATTCAGGTGGTACTTAAGTGACATCTTAAGTACATTTAAGACAGCTGAACATGTTTTTCTTTCCTGTGCAATTAATCACTAACCGCAGTTATAACCAAACATCCTGCCTACAACAAGACAGCAAAGTAATTACTATGAGAATTAAATCTCTAAGTCCACTGGGAATGAAGGATAAAAGCAGTTTCAACCTTACTGTACTGGTCACAGGACAAAATTTCTTTAAAAAATATGCTGGCTAACGAGGGGATAGAAATTTCATCACATTCAGAGACCACTTCTGCTCCCCATTTATTTCGTTCTCCCTGTGATTTCTATTACCTTTACAAAACTATTGGTGTATAACGAAAAATATGTTTAAGTTTATGCTGTCATAAATGCTACTGCCTTATTTCTATTCCAGAACAGTTCGTGATTGTAGGCACAAACACTTGCTTCTCAACAGAAACCATGATAGCATGCCAGCCTGCCATGAAGTGTTCTTTCCTTTATACACACTCCACCCATCCAGATTTGTTAGAAACAAGCCAAAAGGCCTTCACTGATACAAAATCAGCACATCTGCCTAATAACTATTTCCTTTCCATGGCAAGAGAATAAAATAAAAAGTCACAGAAGAAAGCGGGTCTAGCAACACCTCACCAGTCTCCCACTGACAGCCAAGATAAAGTCCTCTTCATTTCCACTTACTTAGCTGAGCAGTAGAGTCCTTTTACTACAGGAAATCCAACCTTTATTTCTTGCTAGATGTTACTAAAATTTAAAGACTATGCTTCTAATGGTCTATTTTTCTGCTACCACCTCATCTTTCTAATGTCTTCTGCTGGCTCTCAGAACAGAACCAAAATCCAGGCTTGTACAATAACACATACTGATGATAATGTTTCACTCTTGCCTGACAAAACCTTAACATATTTAACATCTACAGTTCTAGCTACCAGGATATCTCTCAGTCTAGGTGTGATCCCTAACCAGAAGTAAGCATTTCTGGATTTTCAACTTGATTTTAAATGATTAAGACTAGGAAGCTTCAGTTCAAAACAAAGCAACAAAAATATCAAACATCATGACAAAAAAGGATCTGATGGAATGTCTAGACAAGAAAGGTATGAGAAAGTAAGCAAACTATTATTATTTACTCAGAGAAGTAACCAAGGAAATTATCAGCAATCTATTGAAGAAAAAAACCTAACAAATCACACAAGCACATAACAGAAAGATGAAAGTACTTTCTCCACACAAGGCACAGTGAAATCTTCAGCCCCTATCACAGACTTTTTGGAAGTCAAAACCAGAAATAATTTGAGAACTGTATAAACTGGTGAAGGATACTGAAAGCTCTTCTGAAACCTTAAGTGCTTTGAAATGGCCCTTGAATTTTAAGCTTAAATTTATTCATGAACAGTTTATGCCCATCTTCTCTAGTGCTAGCATTGTCTTCAATCTAGACTAGATCTTCTTGTGTGTTGGAATTCATCTCTACAAAATGTATCACAGTAGGCACATCCAGTTGTTTTGAATTTTTATCTACTTTTCTATTTATTTCTGTATCTTTAATTTGCCTCTCTCAAAGTTTGTTCTAAAGCCTTGCAAATTCCTGAGGTCAAACTAATGGGCCTAGATGACTTACTGTCATTTGTTAAACAAGCATTCCAGGTTTGTGAGTCTGCCACAAAGATCAGTCAACAACTCTTACTACCAGGCCTATGAGTTTGTGTGCCAACTCTTGTGTTACTCCAAATGGAAATAATTTCATTTTCTTACTGAAACGTGTTTGGCTCCAGAATATTGTTTTCACCACAGATCTGCTGACTGTTATTTTCACACGTTCAGTCTCTTACCTTTACCTCTACATTCAACGTGTGCAATCGATAAGCTCAAAGCATTTCCTCATCCTAGGTGAATTCCAAGTTGACTCAAATTTCTACACCTAATTCAAAGTACAAAAGGTCCCATTTTCCTTAATAGGTCCCCTGTTTTCAACGCTTAATATAAACATTTCTTATAATGTTATAGATAGCTTTATATGCTGTAAACTCACTACTATAAATGAAGTTAATGCATGCATAACACATAAGGCAGTAATAATCTACTTTTCTTAGGTTTCTATATGTTGAGACAGGTTAAAATGCAAAGTACAAGTGCCTTTTTTATATAAAAAAAAAATACGGCTTTTAGCATTATTTTCCTGTTAGAGAAATTAATATATATAGTTGTACTTTGTTTTAAACTGGATTTTATCTGAACCAAAGCATACACTTAGAAGATAAGCATTCTCCTATTTAAATAGACAAACTCAAGTGGTTTGGTTTTTCAAAACCAGGTCAGGTTCAAATCCAAACAACACTTTATTCAAACAAATCCTTGACACAGAAGTTCATTTTAAAAAGCTTCCTGTCCTGATTCACTTCTCCTATATGCTTTTAGAGTAACAATCACAGCCAGCAACGTGTGTATTTCCAGTTGGCTTACCTAAAAAAGGTTAGGAAACAGAATCTATCAGAAGAGGGCACAATAATTATTCATACACAGTCCATCAAAAAAGGGAGTGCAAGTGCTATATATTTAAACATATTTAGTATAACATCTTTTACATAACTAAACAATAGGCTGCCTATCTGATACTTTATTAGCTTTTATTTAACTATTCCTGACCCCCCCCCCCCCCACATCACCTCACTGTGCAGCTCTCCACAAGGAACATTTATCCACTCACCACAGACAGAGCCTCGCACTAATCTCCTTAAATGTGGTCTCTCGGGGAGGTAGCGGTATTTGCATCCAAAGATACTGAGGTTTGACGTGTGATCTCCGAAGAACCGGAGCTGGCGGTATCTCTCCCCACAACGGTAACAGAAATTAGTGTTACACTGCGAGCAGGTCATGTGGTCACACCCTTCTGTTCTCTGGATGTGGATCTGTGTGAGCAGAAGAAAAATAGATATTTTTTTTTTCCCCCCTCTCCTCAAGCACAGGGAAGGAAGCCCTGCCCCACGCAATCCACGCATCAGATGAAAAGACACCACAAGCAAGCTCCTGCTTAACTCAGCATTTGCATTAATTAATACTGCAGCTGTCCTAAGATAATAATGGTTTGCTAAGGCATGTTTTAGAGCATCAAAAGTGAGTTATAGTTGTTTCTAGATTTCCACTTCAGAAATGCCTTCCTACATAATTCTCCTTCTTTGTTCAAACACTCTTTGTACCAGATGAGAAGCCGAGCAATCCTTGCCCTTACTGAGAACTTGTTTTTATTACTTAAGACACATTAGCACCAAACTTTATTAAAAATAAAAGCAGCACAGTAAATAATAGTTACGAACTCCGTTTGACCTCTCCACAGATGGGTTTCCCCTCTTATGCCACCTGTGGCCCCACTCCCTTTCCCATTACCATAATGAATCGATTTGGCATTTTGTAATAAATGCCAGAAAGGCTCTGCTGCTAGAGTGAATGATTTGATAAGTATAAGGTTTTGTTTTGTTTTGTTGGGTTTTTTTGGTAAAAAAAAGAAAGATTCCACAAACTGTATAAAAAAATTACACCAAGCTTTCCTAATGCTCACAGTACAGCATCAAGCTGGGCTGTCTAGGTTCTACATCCATCTTTCTGCTGTTTACCTGCATGAAATAACTCCATTTCTGTATCTCCATGTGCTCTTCTGCAAAACTGGTACATTTACCTAGTTTGCAAAGATTTTGTAAGGCTTCAGTTTTAGTTTATAGTTCTGAGTTATAAGAGAAAAGGTAGTCCTGGGGCTGAATATTTCACTAAATCAACTACAATTACACAACTACTAAATCCAGTCAACTAAAATTACAGCTAACAAGGGTGGTAAACACACACTTTTCTGAGATCACAAAATTGCTAAAGACCTCATCCCCTGTCCCCCAACTGTGCTCCACAATGGAACAACAGATAAAGTTTCCTAATAATTGAGGTTGGAAGTGACCCTCGGAGGTCATCTATTTTGAAATTAGCCCAGCCTGAAGATGGAGGTTAAAATCAGATCAGATTGCTCCAGGCCTCATCCCATCAGATTTTTTTTCCTAGTATGAGTATGTCACAGACTCTTTAAGCAACCTGTCCCACACTTCACTACCCTCCCTAGGAATATCTTTTCCCTTACTTCTAATCAGAATTTTACTGGTTGAAACTTGAGATGAACGAATAAATGCCTCCTGAAATTCTTATATTTTGCAGGGAGGTACAGGTAAATAAAAGACATCAGCAGTCAGTGGCTCTGAAAGCACCAGAGATGCTGAAAGCTCAGGGACAACTGCAGCCTTCCACCTCAAGAGATGCTCACAACTCCTGGGGTATCTGACATTCATGAGAAGGTCAAGCATGTCTGCACTCTGGTACTGGTCACAGTTCATCTGGGATCTGAGAAATCTCACTTGCCTGAGCAGCTACTGAAACTGGCACTTTATACACATAACAAACGCATTTTCCACCAGCAGTACTTTTGGTAAAAGATTCCAGGGCAGATGTAGTTAAAAAGGAGCTCCAAGTACATCTGCCAACATCCTTGTGCAGATGACAGCACTCTCAGAATTTATATTTCTACACTTCCAAACGCTTCTTTTAAGCACAAGAGGGAAGACATTCACAAAAAAAAAAAAAAAAAAAAAGAGGATTGGGCTATAAAACATTACTCTAGTGGGCAAATAGGGGATTTGCAATCATCCCATAGAAGGGATGCAAACAGACTGACCAAGCACTTATGACCCCTGAGGAAGCCTGATGTTTGGTTCATCTGTGTCATTCCTTCACCTCTATCACAGGTACCCTGTTTTCAGTAGCTGGGGTGGGCATAGGGGTGGCTTCTGTGAGAAGCGGCCAGAAACTTCCCCCATGTCCAACACAACCAATGCCAGCCAGCTCCAAGACAGACACTGCTGCTGGCCAAGGCCGAGCCCATCAGTAACAGTGGTAACACCTCGGTGATAACATAATTAAGAAAAAAAAAAAAGGGGAAAGAGAAAAAAAAGCTGCACACTTTGCAGCCAGAGAGAGGAGTGAGAAGATGTGAGAGAAACAGCCCTTGCAGACACCAAGGTCAGTGAAGAAGGAGGGGGAGGAGGTGCTCCAGGCACGGGAGCAGAGATTCCCCTGAAACTTTTGAAGACCATGGTGAGGCAGGCTGTCGCCCTGCCAAAAAGTAAACTATTAAAAAATTTTTAGTGAATACTTATCTGTACACGCGTAACTGCCTTGGGAACACCTGGTTGTACTTGCACATATATTTTGTCGCAAAACACTTTCCTTTTTTTACCGAGGAGAGAATTCATTAAAAAAAATTAAACAAAACCCCTTAGATGAGGGGTTGGGACCTGCATGCAGACCGTGCATATCATATACAGGCAGACTGACAACGCCAGATGATCTCTGTAGGATTCAGTCAGGCTGCTTTCAAGCTTAAGACATGACATCTCACCAGATCAACTTCAGCTCTGGTTCACATGGACGTGCCTCCCTCCCCTCAGGATAATCCACTGACAGATGGATTACAAACCTATAGGTTGGGAAAGCAATCACCAGTGGGTCAGGTATCACTGCAAGCGTTCCTGCTCCATCGGCAATACCATGGCACGCAGCAGGCAGCCGGGGGAATGCAGGGGGCCGGGAATGTGGCTTGCTATAGTTAGCTGTGGCTGTGCGGGGTTGGGTGCGCACAGCTGCGGCTCCCCAGCAGTGTGGTAGGGCTGGAGGAGGCAAGGTGGGAACACGACGACTGCAAGCCCAGTTTCTGCCTCCAAGCATTCAGTCAGTGTACTGGCTTCATCCTGCACCCAGAACCTGCTCAAACCTACAGACATACCCTCACCTCATGGGGAAAGGTTTAGTCATTCAGAAACCCAAGAATGGCTCCCAAAACAAGAGGGGTGAAAATTACACACCACACAGAGCTCAGAGTCTTAAGGAAACAACTGAAGCAGCACCGTGGCTATGTCAGACCCTCACTTTACCCCCTCTGCATCTTACATACACTCTCATAGTAATCTTCCAGGGAAATCACTTCCAAGAGAGCTAAGGATGAGAATGGCCATTTCTCCTCCACTCCTCCTGAAGAAAACCTAGTGCACAGCTTTATTCCTTCATATTCAAGCAAGGACTCTCCTCCCTCCAGAGGATGAGAGAGAATTCACAGAGCACCTTCAAAAACTATGTCCTGAGATATTTGATAATGCTCATTAATTAGAACAGTGAGTCCACAGATAAGGAGTACATACTCCTTGATTTGTACTGACATCCTTGTTTACTTAAATTTCTGCTGCTGTTCAAAGCTTTCTAAGCTAGAGCTGTTGTTTGGTGTTTCCTCAGACAGTGTTGTTTTTGAAATCTGTGGTATAACACCAATGTGAAGAACTTCCTTGGACTGCTGTACTGTAAAAACACTTGTGGAAGAAAGGCATTTTGCTGCAAATATGTTGTCACAAGAAATTGCAAAAATAAAACTCCAAAACAGTAGTGGGGGAAGACAAATGAAGGTTATAAATGTTATGAAAAGACATCTAATAATATGTAGCAAATTTGCAGTCATTAGCTAGCTATCTCTTGACCAAGATCAGCAGCTTTTGGACAAGTTTTCTAGAGAAAATGGTCTATGATAAGTTTCTCAAAATAGGGTATAATAAATTTGGAAAAGGCTCTGTTAGAAACAAAAAGATGCCAAAATTAATTTAAGATATAGTTTTTGAAATGTAGCATTTTGTAATATTTCCATATTGATATATAGCAACAAAATGAATCTACAATTATGTATTTTGACAACGTGTAACATTTTTATTTGCTTATGTAAGCATATTCTAGGGAGACCAGGTAAATATAAGCTATTTCTATTAGGTGCACTAAAGCTGCGTACACCTCAGGAAAAAGGAATCAAGTTGAAGCTTATTTAACAATGCCCGCTAGTATTCACATTACAAAGGATTATGTTCTTTCAGAGTACTTACCAAAACCACTGAAAAACTTGTGAATACTTGCCTAAGGATCTGCCTATCTACGCACACACTGTAAGAGCGCTCCCTGTTTTCTCACCTGCAGGCCCGGACAAGATAATAATCACGTATTCTACTTCTCTGTGGTACAGCTACTTAAAGAAAGAGTCTGTGTGTTTCTACAACTATCTCCAGAAGATATATGTAAAGTATGGTCACAGCTTACATTGTATTCAGCATCACGCTTTGGAAGTTACAAGTAATTTTACAAGTTACCTCAATAAAGAAATGTTTCCTCTACTGAAGTTCCTACCTTTAATTTCTGTTAGCTTCAGCTTTAGCTAAAGTAAAGATTAAATACTAGTATCTTGACACTTATAATTTATTCTTTACTTTTTCCCAATCTGTTTCAGTTTTGGCTGCTGCAAATTTTCAACCAAAACACAAACAAAGCTCCTTTAAATAGAACATATGCACATATCAAAATAAAATATGTTGTCATCTGAAACATTGCCTATACGGATCTAGAACAAGGATAAATCCGAGAGTATGTTACCAACTCTGTTTTCTCTGTCACTCTTTTCCTTATTTTATATGGAAATATGATAGTCATCTGACTCAATGCTACTTTATATAGGGGTTTTGGGGAGATGGCTGGAGAGAGAGGTAGAGAAAGTATTAGCTCCAGTCCCCCTGAACCCAAGTTGTTAACTGTTGGTATGTTTAACCCCACGTGCCCAGACATCTACTAATGCCGGAATGAGGATGAAGAATGCTGCGTAATATACGTGTTTTATAACTACTCAATAACACATGAAGGAGAAGGGGGTGGTGGCGAAGGAGTTAGGAAACAACAGTACCACTAACCACTGGCTAGGTGGTTCATTTATTACTTGCTAGTTATAGATTTGATTTAAAAAACAATGTGTTGATATAAACATTTTTGAGGTTGTAGGCAAGAAGAACTTTTTAACTTCTGCAGAAAAATATCAGGAGTGGGGGTAACAAAACAGTTTATGAAAAGCTTGAACTCCCTCTTTGATATTCACTTATCACATTATCAGAAAGGACTTGTTCACAGGTTCTTTTTCCATGCTAGTTTCATAACTTTCTATACTGCCTCTTACCATGAAGGAGGTTTTATTTTCTTTTGATTATGAAAAGAAACCTGAAGTGTTTTTGGAATTAACAGCCAAACTCACACAACTTCCGGTTTCAAAATTAGTGACTTAACCTGCATAAGTTTCAAGTGCCCACCCCTTTCTTTTGAGAAGAGTGGAAAGAATTGTACATTTGGCATTTTAAATTTAAAATTTATTAAGGATGAACATTAGGGTTAGCAGTTTTAGTTCCTTTCTCTTTCAGCTACCAGTCCTCTTTCCCCACATTCATACTCTTCTGCTTGGTGCATTATTTTCTTCTTTTTTGGACAACTTATTTCAACAGTTACATCATTTGCATTTTCATAAAATCTGAATCTGGACACAAATCAAAGCATGAAAAATGAAACAGATATTTCTTCCCACTCCAAAAAGAACAAAGTTTGTAAAAGGATTTTACTGTAAGACTTCCCAGAAAGTGAACATTTTTAGAACTGGCTCAAACCTTTCAACTCTTACCAGACAGCAAGCTGTTAAAACTCTGTTCAAATGTCCTATGTGCTCAGGAGAAAGGGTAAACAACCAACAGCTAATTTCAAAGCTTTCTGATTTTTTCTTACTGTTTTGAAATCTTTCAATTTCAACCTATAGCATAACAGACATTCCTTTTCTGAAGACCAAAATAAGACAGTAAACTGATAACATTCTCTTATTTGCATAGGGTAAGGCTTAAAGTGTAACAAAAGTATACTTTGAACATTTAGAAACAAATCTTCCCATTTAATATTTATTTCCTATCAAATTTTCCAGTTTCCTTACTTTGTCCTCTCCATGAAGTAGAAGTAGAGCAATAGCTAGGTTCAGACTAGGTACACGAGAGAGAGAGAGAGAGAGACAGTCTCCCACCACCACAGTCCTCTCAAGGTTTTGACTCCCTACTCTGTCAGAAGCTGGAGATAAGTTCTATGAAAAGAACAGTGAACAAATGTAATGGCCAACTTCATTAAGGGCAGCCAGGGCAGGGGGGTGTGGAGTTCCTGTATCTCATTTGAGCTGTGTGAAATATTTCCTATCCTCTAAGAGATTAATGACATTTTTAGGTCATGGGACTGCACTTCAGTGTTGAAAATTAAACTAATTAATGAGAAAGGCTTATGAAGAACTGGTATTTAATCCTAAAAAGCTTCTGGTGTTGCCAAATCTTTAAGTCTCCCTTAGTTAACTTGTTGATAGAGTACTTTCTGCCTTGCTCAGAAATTGAATTCACCAAGCTCTTTGGAAAACCTGACAACGGACACCGTATTTCTCTAAAGCTTTACAATTATTTAAAGCTTTATTTTAGGAATAATTTATTCTGTTACACACATTCATTATAAGCACACATCAAAGCCCCCTCTTATGATTTCCATCACCTTTCTTTTACATGCAGAGATTCTGCAGAATCAGTGCAGGAACCAGCAAGTAAAACACCTGATCTGTTTTAATCAGTGGGTCATTGACACAAATCTGCAGAGCAAGTGTGAATTCTGTTTCCAATGCTGAGCAGAAGTTATAAGTATTTACTTTACATACATATTTAAATGAAGCCTCCACCTGAAAACCAAGGGACAGCAGCTCACCTTGCATTTTGGACACTTCTGGGCATTCCTCTGCCCGTGTTCGATTTCGTTGGCCCAGTGACGCAACAGCTTGTCCCCCTTCTTGTATTCTTTGCAGTTAACGCCTTCATGCCAGGGAGAGTGGCACTTGAAACACCAGACAAATTGGCAAGATGGACACTGGATCTGTACAAATGAGAAAGCACCACACATTTACAAGCTGGGAACCAACCCAACTGGAAAGCTCATTTTAAAGCCACTGCTCTTAAATTAAGAGAGCAGTTGCCCAGAAAAGCTCTAATATCTTTTGAAATGTCTGTTTTAAAAACACAAGAATCTGTGGAAGCTAACTTTTTTGTTTGGTTGGGTTTTTTTTGTTTGTTTGTTTTTGTTTTTTGTTTTTTTTTAAGAGAGCAAATACAGAACTAATTGCTAAAGCCAGGAAAGGCCCCAGTCAACCAAAGCACGAGTAGCTTGGTTTAAGCATAGGAACTGCTTCCTGAATTCACAGTGTCTTAAATCCAAAAGGCAAAATTCCAGGAAGCTTATTAAGTTGCCTCCAATACATGCCTGAGATCATCTAAAAACAAGCAGCCCTTTTTCAGTGTAGTGGATCTTAGTCTTCTAGTTATAAACTCCACTGCCAAGGCTATCACCAGGGAGTACCCAGTCTTCTGAAGGGGCTCTACAGAGCCCAGAATGGGTTTTGAAGTTTACATTAGAAACAGTCCTGGGGAAAAGGGGCCAAGAGCAAGGGTCTCAACCAAGAGCTGCAACTACCAGCTGGAAGTCAGGCACTTCCTTTTGCTCTTGACTGTGTAAGGACAAGCTGAGGCTGTGCCAAATAGTCCGCTTGCCACACACCACACCTAATGGCAAAAAATGCAAGCCAAGCTCCTTAAATTGAGAAAGAATCTATTCCCACTCCCTGGGTTTCAAATCATTGCATCAAACAGAAACCATTGGCATCGTAACTTCTTCCAAAGCTTGGCTATTTAAAAAAAAAAAAAAGCTGCTGTGTTTGTAGAAGTAATAAATACAGGCACATTGTAGGTGCTTATCTGATGATGAAAGACAGGCCTCCTACCTGGATCATGACTAAAGAAAGCAAGAACTACAAGCCACATTAGACACAGGTATATCTAGGCTCCTGCAACATCTTCACTTCTATTGTGTTTGGCAGCAAAGTGTCTCAGCCCAAAAGATGGAAAGGCACACCTCTCAAGCAACTGCTGAGCCCTGTCCACCAGCTCCAGTTGCAGCCCATGCCTGGCTCTGCTCTGTACCAGCTGATGGACAGGACTGAGGAATCCAACTAGCCAAAAAAAGGCTCTTTGGTTCTATCCATGTCTAGACCTGGTTCACCACCAAACCACGGACATATCTGCGCTGGCCATGCATGGTGTGGCAGTGCTGTTCAGGAAACTACGTCCTAGGATGCAGACACGTGTGAAGCCTCCAGATCGTATTTCCAAAGTCCTCACTCCCACCAGCTGCAATGCCCTCTGCTCAGACACACCAATTGGTGATGTGCTGCCTCGGCTCCTGTTAAGAGTCTAAAGTAGGCCCTCTGATCTCCCTTCACTATTTTGCGGGGGGGCAGCCAAAATTATTATTACAGTGTGCAATCTGTCACTACCAGCATGCTAATGCAAAGCTGATCTGATCTCTGATGCATGACCAAGAAATGAAGCCGCCTGCTACCATTGATGCTATTCCCCAAGTTAACACAGAGATAGCATTTAGGTTTTTGCCTTTAAAGTTTCACATTATAAGTCTAATTGACACAGTGGCTCAAGCTGAGCATTTTTATGATGCTAGCTGACCCGTTCTCCAGCAATTGTTTTTAACTCCACCTGTAGAGAGCATTTTTTTTTTCCCACTGTAGCCTCATTTGTACAAAGGGATGTACTCCTGTCTTTGCAGCAGTGTTTAACCAAGTATTTCACCTTAAATGGGGGAGCATAAGATGTGTTGCTCAATGCATCACTTCAGCTTAACTCTTTATGCCAATCCACATCTACAGATCAGCAAATGCAAGAATAGGAGTTAAGGGTCAAGAGAATTAATAATTTTCTCACTACCCAAAAGAAAGCATTTCCCTTCAGGATCCTTCACCTGAGCATAAGGCTAAAGTGCAAAGAAGGGAAGTCAAGAAGTTGACTGGTTTTCTTATTATCATACATTAGCATTTTGGTCAGTTATCATCTACTAGTCACTACCTTTGTGAAAAACAAAAACAAACAAAAAAAACCCCCATGCCTTTAAGTGTTAGAATAGATATATGCCCTTCTTATCCAGCAGACTCAGAGACAGTGTAATATTAAAAAGTATGAAATTCTGACATCCTGTGCCTGGTGCAAGTATGACAGCTTTCTATAGCTACAAAGTGACTTTTTGCTAAGGCACACAGTAAAATGTGCACAGAAGAAAACTGCACTTATCACATGCTTCCTGTCAATGAAATAAGTTACTGAAGACACAAGTAGGCAGCACAAAAACAGGAAAGAACAACAGATGAAACTCATTTATAGGGAAAGAACACATTAAAGCTGCAATGTATGGATTACAAACATTATAACATTTTGCATGAAAACACAGTAATGTCTAAGGCCAAGCCAAAGTATAAAACAAAACCAATACAAAACACAACCGGTGCCTTTTCTCTGATTTGTTTGTCTGCTACTGGCCCAGATGCTAAACGAAAGGAAATACAGTCCTGCATCTCTGCTTCCCAGATGAGCTCTCCCAATAAAAACAGCTTAATAGGAAAGAGGAAAATTCCCACTCTGAAGAGCCTGAAGAACAGTGTATTTATTACTTCTAATCAAACTAACACTGAGCACTGATCTGTGTTTCCACAATCCTTTAGAAACCAATAGGCACAAGACAGATTAGACTACTAGCTGCTATCCTGCCCAATATCTTCATATCTTTCTATCTGGTTCCCACCCATAACACCTCTTTTTCTTGTGCCCAAGCTTTGAATTTACATTTTTCAATAATGCATGTCACAGTGACCCCACTGCTGGGAAGACAGATTAGAGGAGACACTGCATCGTATTACTCAGTATCTGTTATGCGTCAGCCAAAAATGAAGTTTGTAGCCACAATTAAGTGCTCTGCAACCTGAAAACTTTTATTAGTTGCAGTATTCAGACATTTGAGATGAAATATGAACATTGAAAAAATACAAATCCAAATCAACACATCTGGGAAGCTGCAAGTTAAAGCTTCTTTCTTGAAACAAAATGCCAACATAATTTAAAACATAAGTTCCATGTGCTTGGTTTTTTTGGGGTGAAAATCTGACACAAATTTATTGCAGGCTCTATCTTTCTATTACAACATATATATAATTGCAAGAAATATAGCAGCCATTAAGCTATATATTTAATCTTATACATGCACACTGACATCAGATGTTTCCAAACACCTTACTTAGAAAGTACCAGAACACAGGATGAGGCTACAACCGCATGAACTCAGAATAACATTTGTTACCATGAATGGCCCTGACTAACTGAAGTAAATTAGGGGGAACTGTCTACTTCATTACCAGGTTTGGAGTTCCTAGCTTACTCTTCCACCCACCACCTCTGACAGCACCTGCCACAAAACTGAACTGGTAAATAGTTTTTATATTTTGAATGGGCCACTTGACTTCTCTGTTGTTCAATACTGTCTGAGCATACGTGGAGGAGGTAGAGAAAAAGTATTTTCTCTTAAGTACTTATGAACTTTATTTTTCTTGGAACTAGTGGCCGCAAAACAAAACCTTAACCCTACGCAAACTTGGATGCGGTGTAACACCAGTGTGCTTAAGAAACAGGAACCATTACAGCAATCTTTCATGTTCTTATTCCATTTTTTCTCTGCTTTTCTGAAAAGAAAAAAGTCAAGTTTTATGTGCTTTATGCTCAGTATTAGTGTGTGAAACCATCATAATGAGAGATGCTCATCATAAACAGAAATGCTATCTACATATAATTTAAAGCAGTAAAATGTATTACAGTCCAGCAAAGCAGGCAAACCGTATCTGAGAAAACTCAAAGCATTAATCTAGTGTTTCAAATATGCTTCTCCTCACACAAACATTTTTTCCATTTATTTTACGACTTTCATTTCAGTCAATCAAGGACTTGAGAGGATGGATATACACACAAACTTCTATGCCATCTGGAGGTCAGTCTCCCTTGAAATAGAAAAGATTACACAACTTCTCATACTAACCCTTTTGGTTCTCAGCTTTCGGAAACATTGACCTTTGAGGCTAACATTTTCCATTTTCTTAGCTAGTCTTTTTACTGCAAACTATTCTAACTATCATTTTCCTCACCTCCCAGAAAAAGACCTTTCAAAATTGGTAGGTAGCAGTAACACAAAACACTGCTTGATGTGAGATGATGATAGTAGAACTGACTGCACATTAAAAATATTCTGAGAGCATGAAGCTGCAAAAGGCTTAGTGGGATTTTCTGCCGCTTAGTGGAATGCTAGCTATATAATAGGATGGCTGAATTAATTGTGCAACTAACTGATTACATGAACTACAATCCATAGCTATAGCTGCACTGTTACTTTATTCCAAAATAAATATGGGCTCCTGCCAAAACAGCTGCCTCCTCCTTGTCACCAACCCATCCCCTCCCTTGTACTAGCTGAAAATAAGCAACAGCAAAACAAACAAATCTTGTATCTCATTGAAGCTGATCTTTGATCCAGCTCCCAGTGTAACACTAAAACATCAACACAAGCAAAAACAAGCTCGCAAGAATGAACAGCCGAAAGCAACGAGGGAGAGCGTGGCAAAATCACTATGTCCTCAATAGTTCAGGCTCAAGGCAGATTGAAGTGATGTGTAGCCATGAAGATACCTGCTACTCTATGTTAAAAACTGATCCAAAAAAGGGGGAACCGATTGATACAAATTACACATATTCACTCTGTCACAGCAGCTTTGCAGGTACAGATTCCTACTAGTTCTAGAGCAAGGAGTTTCAGAAACTCTTGAGTGGTTCAAATAAAAGATAGTTCATATAACAACTGTATTGAAAAAACGTTTACATTTCCAAAGTCAAACACTCAATCCCTTCTTTTATGCGATACGCATCTCTTGACAGAAGTGAATAAAAACAAACAATTACGAACCTCACAGGTTAATGAGGCAGAAATAAAGCCCAAGAAATAAGAATTGCTTCTTCATGGCAGGTAGCAGGCCAAACAATCAACATTAAAACGACAGGTGAAATCCAGGCCCTAGGGGAAAAAACCCAATCCTACCCTCCAAAAAAAAAAAAAGCCCTCACAGAACAATCCAACATACTTAATCCTGTGAAACCTGTATCTGTTCCCTACATAGGAGCTGAACTACCAATTTTTCAATTTTTGCCCACTTCCTTTGTACTTTGGCATACCAGCTTTGACAAAAGGTTCATTAAGAACTTGTCTACAAACTGAACTGCGGGGTTTAAATCAGTTTAGCTGACATAAAACAGCTACAGTAAGGAAAATTAATAACTTTGCTACTTCTTTAAATTTAGATGTTAAGTTTATTTATAATTTTAAATAGTGTATCAAATTTCAGGAATGCCATTAATAACATTTTGTTGGATTTTACAGTGTTTTCCTGTTGCAGTACATAGCAGTGAGGGTACTGGCACTGAGCCCTTGTGTGCAGTGATCCTACTAGTAGGCTTGTGCGTAGACTTTCCCCATGCACGACTCGGTTCTGAAGGCAGAACTTCCAGTGCTGGTGCAGAATTCCTCTGGTGCAATTGCTGTTTATATTGCTTGCATGGGAATATGTGAGTCTCCCAGTCTCCAGTCAGATGTCTCCTATGCTATATGCAGAAGAAAATTAGTCTGTACCTCCAAAGAGCCTATAATTCAAGGTAAAGTCAAGTTACCGTGCAAATAATCACATGAGAATCTAAGAAAATTGAGATAATAATGGTCCACAGCTACATATGTATGTAATTACTCACATATACACAGCTGTACATATAGTCTTCCTTTCAAACCTTATCCCTGCAGCAAAATCTTTTCTTGTGGTAAGCTTAAAATAAGTCACTAAAACTGTATCTATGCCAGAAAACAACACAGGCTCAGGAACTAGGCTGAAGCCCTGGACTATGATCATCCACGCTGTTTGCTAGCACTTTCCTAATTACATTTCTGACCAGCATCAACCAGACATTCTTCCAGGCAACACCTGGCCACAGAACAAAGGACACATTTTGCCAGACTCTGTTCCCAGGAGGAGCCTTGAGCTCTGCAGATCAGAGCTACACATAATGCATCACCACAGGACCAGGGAACTGCTTCTGGCTTGTGCTATTTTCTTGCATCACACAGCCTCCCATTCCTCTGATCACAATTTGTAGGGAAGCAGTAGAAACATTTTAACTGTAGCATTTTAACTCATCAAAGAGCACTGGTGGGCAAAAGGACTCATTTTGTGCCTTGAAGAACATCCTCAGAGTTGTCATCCCATGATAAAACAGCCTCTGACCCACATGGGTAGGACAGTAACAGCCTCTGGCACCTTAACAGAGGCTGCTGCAGAAGCATTACAACATCTCATCTACCCCGGACCGCATGTCCTGCCTACACCAGAGGGAATGCTAAGCGGATGGGTGAAGGAGAATGGCTGTGGGCAGAAGGAATTTTACCTGCAGTTTCAAATTTCTCCACCTTCATGTAAGATGCCAAAAATCTGAAAATGTCGAGTCCAACAGACATTCTGGCATATAATTCACACACCGAATTATCTTCACACACATATAATGCACAGATACACATAAGTAGCTCATAACTCATTAGCTTTACCAAGGTTTCAACTCCACTGGATATACAACCTTCATACCTTTTAATCTCCACACTGGGCTGAATCTTACACTGTGTAATTAGGGCTATCTAAACAGTCATCTACACTCTTGCTGAGTGGAACTGGTTTGTCCAGGAAAGGCCAGCTCAATCACGAAATTAACCATAACAAGTTTAATAACCGGATGGAAAACTAACACAGAGCATGATGCTGCAGGCAGAACCTCCATCTGAGATGGACCTTCAGTAGCTCAAAGCTGCTTCTAACTGTAATCTCTTGTTTTTTATCTTTGAAATCACAGTATAAGCAAACCTTCTTCTAAAATAATTGCTGTAAAAAAGTGGTTTTTTTCTGTCTCTCAAGTTTTCTGTATTGTGAGTGATGAGACTACAGCAATGTATAACCCCTGGTAAGGGACAGAAGAAATCAAAACCAAGAAGTGGGACAGACAAAAGCTCTAGTTCTAAGGAATGAGCAAGCCAAGAGCCTAAGTACCCAGAATTAATGTGCTCAGACTTCCAGGGAAAACTTATCTTTACTGGAGTTCCATGTCTAAAATGATCAGTTATAGTGATAACTTCCCTTCCCCAGTCTCTTCTAACCATGATCATATTGTTTGCATATTAGAGAGAAAACACTCTTTAAATTGTGTGTCTGGACAAAATTATGCCAACTGCCAAAGAAATAATGACTGAAGTTCAAATGCTTGAACTGTTAGAAATAATTAAGTAGTTAATCAGTGATGTACTACGTATTCGTACTCCTCATCATAGCTTGCACACAGCCCCAGTGATGCAAGAAAGCTCATTTAATGCCCACCAAATGCTGTCTTACTTTTGTGGCGTCATCTAACCCATGGCCCTGGCAAGCATGCTCACTTTGTATTTGTTCTCCAATTTGGCAGGGGTAGGAATGTGGCCTCTCCTCCGGAAGGTTGTAAAGTGCTTGCACTGAGGGCATGGCTTGGTGCTGGAGTCAATGCGGCTGAGTTCCAGGAAATATTTATACTTGATGATGTCGTCATGGGGCAGGTTATAGAGGACAGTTGTTTCATCCAGGTGTTCGCTGCACTCTGTGATTGGGCATTTTATATCCGCTTGTCCCAGCTGCACCTGTATATGAAAAAAAAAAAACCAGAAGAGCTGTATGACCTTTTGCTTGGAAGAGGTAAGCAAGCATTTATGCATTTTGTGAGGAAATTTAATTTCAAGTACTGTAACAATCTACAGACTGTCAAGCATATCGTCTTAAAATTATTTTGACTTAGTCCAAGCACACTGCATTTTTTCCAGAGAATATTTTCAAATCCAAACAGGAAAGCTAATTACCTTCATGACAACCGCAGTTATTAAGTGTATAGTCTCAGCATACATACCGTGTCTACGTGCTCTCCAAAACCAAAGCACGAGTCCTAACTAGCAGCACCCACCCAGCGCTCCATGCTTTGTGTGTAATGGTCAGCACTCTGCTATCATGGTTCACACAGGCTGTGAGAAAGCAGGTAGTGGCAACGTTTGTATACTGTTCCGCTGCAAAACGTGCTGGGAGCCACAGCACAGAGAAATTATAGTCAATTTAAGATCATCAGGGTCCAGTAGCTCTGACTCAGTGCTAGCCTTGAGCTGGTTCCTGCTCAGCAAGCTCAGTGCCTCTGCAGTCTGCTTCCAAGAGGCTCCTTATATGCCACACTGCATACGCAGAAAGCGTTAGCTGAGCCTGCGGCTGACTAAGCTAATAAATTTTCATAGAACTCAAGAGTTAGAGTTTAAAAACAACTCCTAAAAACCAAAGAAAACCCTTAAGAAAACCCCTAAAAAGATGACCACACAGAAACAAGATCAAGTTTAACAGGGCTGAAAGTGTTATTGATCTAATGAGCCCTGGTGGTCTTAAGCTGATCCATATGGTCAGATACCTACAAGGTGTTTCCAGAGCTCCTGGATCTGCGAACAGCAACGGACCCAGGCCTGCACCCTTCACGCCTGGCAGGCTTTAACAGCTTGTGCTCCATGCCAAACCAGCAGATCCTACTTGGGCTGGGAATAGCAGAGCATGTCTGTTTGGCACTGAGCCCAAGTCAATAAACCCTGAGGGATCCTGAGAGTCTGCAAGTTCCCGGCTTCAGCATGTTTGCATCTGCCTCAAGTCATCTTGAATGAATGACCTTCCGTACTGGCTATCTCCATGGAGAGGGAAAGGGGTTTAATGGTGTAACCAGCATCTCCTTCTAGGAATTACTGCTTCAAGGTTGGCAAGTTTGATTTCCCTAGACTGCTTATTCTTTAACATGCTCCATTATGGGAATCTGCCAAACAGTACACTAAATGTGACAAGAACACCTCAGATTTGGATGTAGATCTCGCTGCTGCATAGTGGTACCAGAACACATCAGAGACTCCATTAATGCAGTATTTAAGCCAAGAAAAGACAAAAAATAAAACAAAAAAACAAAACCAAGAACAAAACCCAACATAACTGTCATTGCTGCCTCAGCAGTGGAGCCATATGGGCTCTAACTGAATGGTAATTAATTTAGTCAGGAGCCAGATGATTAGAAAAGTCATAACAAAATGGTATAAAACCCAAGGCTCATACTGACAAAAAGAAAATATATCCTATTGTACTACCTTTTCTCTCAGGAACGTTGCCAAGCCCAAGCAGAGGCAAAGAGTTAAGTCTGTGTCAGAGAAAGCAGGCGGAGGATGGCGGCAGCACGTCCCAGACCAGAGCATGGCAGAGAAGAGCTCGGTGAGCAGCTGGGGCCGCGGTGCCCTGCGCAGCCTCAGCCCAGGGTGCGGGCAGATCTGCCTGCGGCACAGAGGAGAGGCAGCTCCCCCAGCCAAACACCCACTCTTTCCCAAATTTCATTTCCAGCTCTAAAAGGTGAGCAGAGCTCTATCACATGCAAACAAGGCTAGGCTCCAATAGCCTGGATTTTACACGGACCAGTGTGAGTACAGGAGGAGTACGTACTCAGAGGTACTAGAGAGAAAAGCAAAACAAAACCCTACAAACTACGTGCTGGGGAACGTCCACTTTTTATACCTGTAGGACACCAATCCATCTGTAGCAGCATGTGAAAATTGAACTCAAGCATCTGACACCACTAGAGTGACTCTTCTCAGCAGAATCACCCAGGACACCATAAAGCTATGCTTAAAAAGCAGAAGATGATCCATCCAGCACTAGAGCACTCAAACACACTAAACTAGGAAAAAAAAATTGCTACAGAAATATAAAAAGCTATTTCACTACTGCAAGGATTGGTATAAGCTTCTGTTTAAAGAACTGCAGGTATAACAATTTAAAACCAAATCACAGATTCACAGAATGGTAGGGGTTGGAAGGGACCGCTGGAGATCATCTAGTCAAAATAGTCAAATGAATCCCATCTATGACTACCTCAAGGGTTTGTGTTTCTTTTTTTTGTTTGTTTGTTTGTTTTAGTTTTGGATGGTTTCTTGTTTTCGTTTTGTTTGTTTGGTTTTTTTTAAAAATTAGGGAAATACTGAAAAAGGCAAGCCCTTTTGCTGAGAGTAAACTAAGCTACAATGAAGCAACACTTCACAAGTGAGAAGGTGCATTGTACCTGGCATCTAAGCTGCCGCTAAAGAAGCACTGCTTATAATGAATACAAGTTAGAACAAACCTGCATTAATAAAAGGAAGGAATACAAAGCTGAATACTTTCTATATTTCATGCCCACACAGAATATGATTAATATACATGGTAAAAGTCAAATGTGGTTTCAATGTTTATTTTGAAAATATGTTTTACACCCACTTTAAGTAAATTTTTTATCCTCTATAATAGTTTCAGCCTTTCAAGTTTGGCAAAGATTGATCCCTTTCCCGTGTTTTGAATGGGACTGAAGTGAGCAGAGCTGGTTTGCGTATTAGGAATAACTTCAATGGGGCCTTGTCTTACCAAAACAGTCCATCTTTGTTTGTGCACTAAAATCAGCAATTGATGGAAGTGCAGCGTTAAAGGTAGCCTGCTAGCTACCTGCTGCTGCAGACCCAGGAGGTGCTATAGAATGGGAAAAAAACCACAAAAATCTTTATAATTTTCTTAGCTTTTTTTTTTTTTTTTAAGAAATTTTGAAGAGCCTTATTCCTTCAATATCAGCTTATCACAATGTCAAACCCCTGAGCTTTAAGAAGTCTTTGAATTTCAAAATACCACAATGTATTAAGAACTTAAGAACTCTCGGTATACACAACAGCATGGTATATTTTCACAGCATGAGGAGCAACTCAGATGCGTTAAATGTCAGGCAACATCCAGTTCTTAAACCCAGCTGTGCTTAAAGCATCTCAGGAGGGGCTAGCTCTGCCTACAATTCATGAGGGGAAAGCAGGCTCATGACTTTCATCCTACAGAAAGGTAATATTTAAACTACCAGGAGAGCAATACATACCTCCCCTAATTCTTGATATTTTATTTGAAATTACCTTTTTCTGGAGCAGGCGATGGGACAGGACCCAGACTCTACACTGGTCCATTTACAGCCCCAAAATGCAGTGATACCAGCAACAGAAAACAGAAACAGATGACACGGTACTTTAAGTTAGAAAATTATTTCCATCCCCAGAGCTTTCTTTTAACTTTTAAAGAAAATCTTTGTTAGCTACACAGAAAGCAAAGTTCAAACTACACTGATTTATACCTGTCATTTAGCCTGGCCCAAGCTGGATGTAACATAACCTGTGCAGGCTGTACTTATGCGGCTGTATTACAGTTATATCCCTTAAAGAAGAGGCCATTCTACTTAATATAGACACATACAAATGAATACTTTCTAACTGAAACTTTACTCTTGGTTCAGAGATGCATATTCTAAATAAGCCAATAAATTGAAATTCAGTTTCTACCAGTGCACCAAATTCTCCTCTGTAAACCATCAAGGATGTTATGCCTAAAAAAAAAAAACCAAAACATATATATATATATATATATATATATATATATATATATATATATATATATTTTGGAAATACACAGATGCAGGTGAAGGGATACTCTGGTCTACAGGACTTTCATACTCCACAGGGGAAGAAACAAATGCATTTAAGTTTCCTTTATTTATAAACAAAATTCCATTGCTTTCTAGTTCACTGGAAACATTGTTCTTTCATTTCTGCTGGTAAGTTGTAAATCAGTTAGAATTATTTTTCTTGTAGGCACAGGAAGCGGACAGTGTAATTTTTAATTAAATTTCTTAAAAAAAAAAAAAAAAAAAAAAACAAAACTCATGGAAAATACTTGAAGGGCTCACCATGGTCCAGGACTCCACAGCTAACCAAATGAAATCCAAGTAGACATGATTCAACAAGTGCAAACCACAGACAGTGCAAACTTTTACTAAGCATTTTGCACCGGCCTTTAAGGTTGAGGTTCCAGAACTGTTTCTGTGGTTTGAGTACTAACTTCAGCAGACCAGATCCCCTACCTCCGATTTGTGCTGGAGATATCCCAGCATTCTTCATCAAACTTCTTTAAAATAAAAATAAAAAATCCTATGAAACAGATTCTCTTTTTCAGTCCATCTATCCTTCCTCAGTGTCAAATGTTACAAATTCTCAGTGCTGCAAGACATGCAAGAATGAAAAGCTAGAACTACCAGGAATTAGATTAGGGGCTTACTTAAGTTGTATCACCACCAAATAGGAAGACAGATTGGATTTCTTGTGTGCCACCTCCTCCCCTGGACATCTTCACACAAGTTCTTGCCTGTCATTCATTACTTCACAAGTCATACTCCATGGGGTACATTTCACTTTTATTCCCTCTTTTATTAATTTCTTAATACAGCAGACTTGTAATAAATTACTTTCTGAATCCCTTTCTCATTAAGTTGCCCCACTGTCTTCTCTGCCAATCCCCACCTGTAACCTCACTCTAGTCAAGAGCCATTGGTTCCCTCCTCAGGAGGAAAGGGCTTCACTAGCCTTAGCAGGCTGTATATTGCTGACCTCAAAAGCATCCAGAAAGAGTTCAAAATGGTAAGGATCTCCTGCATGCTGGCACTGAATTAATAATTGTTATTTTTTAGTTTTAATTCATGTTTTCTGCTATGCTAGGAAATAGCTGAGTGACCTCCAAAACAACTAGAATGACCAGTCTTTCTTCATAGTCAGTGGAGAATGAGGAAGGTAACTGAGGAGATTTAAAGGTGGCAAATGTCAACAGAACCTTTAAGATGTCAGGGGGTGGGGAAAAAAAATAATAATAATAAAAAAAAAAAATCACACTTTTCCCCACCTCAGTGACTAACAATTGCCCAAGACACCTAACTTCTCCCAGCACCAATATTTGACAAGTATTCGAATACAAAAAACCCTAATGAATTTCTATATATATCTGTGACAGATGTCCATTTTAAGTTGTATTTAAAATGGCCATTTATTATTAATAGAGGTACAACCACAGACTTGAATGAAAACAAAAAATCTGATCCTCTGAGGATACAAAGTCTTTGTTCTCCTTTAACATTTTTATCACGCACCTGGATGAAGCCATGACAATGATGTGGTAGTTAGTGCTCCATGTGACATTCAGACAGAGAAAGCTCACTTGGGCCCAAACGTTGCAGGCATGAGCAGATGCCACCTCTTCTAGTCACACTGTTAATGAGATTTGCATTAACTAGCACATTTTCAAAGCTAAAAAAAAAAAAAAAAAAGATAAAAAAAAAGAAGCAAAGCCTCAAGGCCTTTAAAAAACATGTTAGTATCTCATCCTTCCAGAGGAAAGGCACTCAAAAGCACAAAGTTGTGAAGGAATCACAGCATACATAACTGCAATCCAGCCACCACCAGTACATCAAAGGTTTGACCTTTCTGCTCCAAAAGCATGTCTTCTGGATGCTTTGCAACATATATTTAAACACAGCACCAGTTTAAATTCTCAAAGCTCAACTCACTTTCACCACCTCAGCCACAAGCCGGGATTCCAGCTTCATCCAGAATACTCCAAGGACAGCTTTAGAGAGGGCACTTACATAAGCCCAGGCCCCTGGGCTGCTGCAGGATGGTGCAGCCACACACTGTCGAGGGCTGCAGCTGGAACCACCTGCATGGGCAGCGACCAGCGTGGCTTTAGACCCAGAAACCAACAAAATATTAACTGGCAAAACCAGCCTCTACAGCCTGGAGCAAAACCTCAAATCATGGTGTCTGCTTCCAATTCAAACTCTTCTTTTTCCTCCACAGTCACATACAGGATTCACCTAAAGAACTGTGAGGATAACGTAGCAAGATATTCTTCAAGGTACAGCTAAACTCAACCAAAACTTTTTTCTTAAAGGCCTCTTAATTTGCTCTGTCATTTGACAACATGCTGGCATGAAGCTCTACTCCTTTTCCCTTCCTGCTACAGAACTAGGTGTTATCTGCTCACTTGGATTTTATGTCAGCAGGAACCTTCAGCTTCTATTTGTCCTGTTTGCATAGGAATAGCATTTATAGAAAATTACTTACAGAAAAACAAATTAACACTAAAATTCTCCTTCATAAGATGTAAAAAAGTAATTATCAACCTGCATGAGCTCCCCCTCCGTCCTTTGATCTTCTGTTACTTTCTCTAGCACCAAGTTAATAAAAAAAGGAAAAGAATATTTTACCTTAGTAACACATTTAGCAAAACTACACTGCATTACGTCATGTTTCTGCCTGCTACTACTCACCAAACCTCGCGTGTGTCATCAGCAAGTATGGAGTGCACACGCTTTCTGCTCTGTGTTTTTGGGTGTCCACAGTGAGCTGAAACCTACAGCAGAGGCAACGGTTAGTCCTGTGGTCAGACAAAACTGGGACTGGCACACCCAGACAGCTGCCCGTTGAGCTGGGACACTCTCTGACAAAGAGGCATGCCAGAGTAAGACCAAGAGACTGGCTAGCAGAAAGCTTTCACAACCTCTGGGAGCCCTGGGGCATGCAAGATAAGGCAAACTTTCATCTCTCCTCCCAGGATGTGTGCGGGGGCAGAGGGAGGGGTAAATCCCAGCAGAAGAAGGTAACCCAGGAGGAAGCATGGCAGAAACTGCCAGCCTTGGAGGAATCTGACCCAAACCCACAGGCTTCTCAGCATTCATTAAAGGGAACAAGGAAATGCATGAGAGCTTTATTATTTTGTCCAGGTTTATTTTATTACCAATGCTAGCTAAGTATGGGTATGTTAATTTTTATATTCCTTAGAAGAAACATTCACTTTTAGTGAATATACTATGGTGCCCAAAACTGCACGCAAAGATACTCACGAAAGAAGAGCTCTGAGGATGGCAGATCAAGCCAGGTACCTCCTCTTTTTGGGGTAGTAAATGAGTCAAATACATCCAAGCCCTCAGATAAGTGCTTCTGCCTAGGAGTGGGACCAAAATACCATGCTAAAACCCAGCAGGTGTGGGAAGGAATTACAGAAATGAAGCAAGGGTCAGGAGGCCATCTGTATACCATGATATGCTCAAATAACCCAGTCATCTCGGGAGCAAGCCCTGCTCACATGGCTTAGTAACAATAGGAAATACAAGTAGCAAAGAATCAATAACTTTGTAAGGTAATGGTTTGTTGGACTGCCAGCATCAGAATAAAAATATCACAACCAAATAGCACAGAACCAAAATAAACCAACTCCCACAGCTGATACTTGTAAAATAACTAAAATAAAAATCATAGAATCATAGAATGTTGTGAGTTGGAAGGGACACACAAGGATCACCGAGTCCAACTCTTGCCCTAGCACAGGACAATCCCAAGATTCAGACCATGTGTCTGAGGGCACATGTTGTCCAAGTGCTTCTGGAATATTGTCAGGCTTGATGCCATGACCGCCTCCCCGGGGAGCCTATTCCAGTGCTCCACCAGCCTCTGGGTGAAGAAACTTTTCCTAATGTCCAACCTAAACCTCCCCTGGTACATCTTCCTGACATTTCCCCTGGTCCTATCACTGGTCACCAGGGAGAAGAGCTCAGAACCTGCCCCTCCTCTTCCCCTTGTGAGGAAGTTCTAGACCGCAATGCAATCTCCTCTGTCTCCTCTTCTCCAGGCTGAACACACCAAGTGACTTCAGCCTCTCCTCATACGGTTTCCCTTCTAAGCCCTTCACCAATTTAGTGGCCTCCTCTGGACACTCTCCAGTAGCTTTATATCCTTTTTATCCTGTGGTGCCCAAAATTGCACCCAGTACTCAAGGTGAGGCTGCACCAGTGCGGAACAGAGCGGGATGATCACCTGCCTTGCCCGGCTCGCAATGCAGTCAGTGCTTGATGCACCCCAGGACACAGTTGGCCCTCTTGGCTGCCAGGGCACTATTGGCTCTTGTTCAACTTGCCATCAACCAGAACCCCAGGTCCCTCTCTGCAGGGCTGCTCTCCAGCCTCTCATTCCCCAGTTTGCATGTGTGTTAACTCTTTAACTAGCAGGCTTAAATTCAGAGAATAGTCTGCTCTCCTACAGCCAGCATAGACTTGTAGAAACTGTAATCTGCGTTTGAATTCGTTACCAGCCAAGCTTAACTTGGGTCTATTCTGCCCATCCCAGTGCTCTAGCAAGGAACAGACAAACTGTGAGAGCCCAGGCTGACACCCCGGGCAGGCACGGAGTGAATGGGTCCAGCGGGAGTGACCGACCATGCAGCGCAGAAGCCTCCCCCCTGGGGCAGCACCCCTCACTTTCAGTGTGCAAGGGCCTGACCTCCCAAAAGCAGGAAAGTCGTGATGTGAGTGTTTACTGTAATTCATTTAAATAGTTACCTCACAAAACAATACATTTGGAAAAAAAAAAAAAGCCCCCACCAAAATTCTATTCTCCCTTCCCAATTAAGAAGATTAAACAAAAGCATGCTTAGTTACTTCAGCAGGTAATTTTTACCTACATGCTGGTCTCTTTCAGCAGCGCTGCTTAAAAAGGAACGTAGCTGTTTTCTCATCTCATGTACAGCAGAAAGTCCTGAACAGTCAAACTCTGATCTCCACCTGGTTCAGACTGGATTAACCCAGGTTCACATCAATTCCAATGGAAAAATACTGTTAACTATTAACAATAATTATCATCAGAATGAAATCCTTTCCTATACACTTCTTAAAGATGGACAAAAAGTTAGCATCTGTAACAGCATTATAGAGGAGAGAAAATACGTTGTCTCAGTCTTCATTGGGAAACACCTCTTCAGTCTTCAGATGAAGCCAAGCAAAATCCAACAAAAACAGTGACAATTTATTCTACGTCTATTTATGCTGAAAAAGAAGAGATCAATAGCTCATTAGTCTACTGTTTAGTAGGCAGGGTCTCAACCAGACACAAAAGCTGGAAAAGGCTCCTGAGTTCACATTTGCCAACCAATGTTCCCCTTTCAAACAAAATAAGGCTCAAATCACCCTACATTTGCAGCACCTCTTCAGTAATCTGTATTACTGAGCCTCTAATACAGATTAGCCCAGCTGGTATCATTAGCAATAGGTAACTGAACCTTTGGTTTCACCAACAATGGCTGTTTTACTGTTGCACCGATAGAAACATTTCAGGGTGCTTAATATTTTCCCAACTGGAAGTGGCATTTAGCATAAAATAAAGAAAAGCCCTCATAATCAAGGGAAGGAGATAGGAGAGGTATGCTCCCACCTCTCACTACTCCATCCCAGAAGATGGCTACAAAACCTAACAGTTGCCATGGATGTGAGTGATGACTTAAAAATAGCAAAAACTTTTGACATAAATCTCTCAACTATTCTGTTGACCACCCTGATCATCTATATTCCTTGGTCTGCAGAAAGGAGAGCAAGCATTTTATAGCCATTCTTAAACTGTCCTGTTTTCCATAAGAAAGCTACCTAAAACTTTAATTTCCATGTCTTTGCTAGGTCTGAGGTTGTAGGTGAGTTTTCTTATACACATATTAATAGTCAGTATTCTGACTCTTGAGTATCAGACATGAAACCAAGTTGTGCTCTCTTTACTTGATAAATTTCATATAGGAACAGCAGAGTTGCATAGGTGCAAGCAAAAGCAGAAGAAAGCCTGGAAAGTACCTTTTAACTGTCAGATGATTGTCAGGAATGATAGTAGCATACCTCATTTCTAAGATTCAAGGTAGAATATGTGAGGTTAAAATATAATCACTTGGCTTCCCCTACAAGCAAGGTAACTTTTTAATTTGTTTATGCACTGAAGTTGCTACAAGATCTGAATTCTAAATAGTTATTTTGCTCTGCCTTCTTGAAAAGAGACCTATGTCAGCATATCAATACCTATCCACAATAAACAAAGCTGCTTTTGATGAAAAGCTACTCTATGAAAGCTACTACAAAGTGTAACAAATTGGTAAGTTTTACGTAGCTTAAGGATGAAAGGACTAGTGTGCTTGCTGACACATTTTTAAGGGATAAATACTTCATGGGAAAGGTTAATGCAGAATGGACTTCCAAGCTTCTCATTGTTTGGACAAACCCCACATACTGTGCTAAAGCTCTGATTTCACAGGACTTTATGCAGTTACTTCTCATAATGCATTTTAAGTTTAAAGCACATTTTAATACGCATGTAATGCAATGACAGATACAGCCACAACAGGGAGCGAAGGTACAAGATCAAGATGTGCAAACAGCACATCCTTCTCCAGGCAACAGTTCAAGCCAAAAGCTTAAGTGCTGTCTCTGATCCATACTGGGGGAAGCAAAAGTGCAAGCAAAGCAAAAGCATCACCCTGGCAGGAGCAAATCACCCATCATCAGTTAAACTGTTACCTAAGATACTTCAGCAAAAAACTATGGCACAGAAGAAAAATCCTCTTACACAAGTTGAAAGAACAATTCTGCCCCAGAACTGATCTAATCCAATAGAGCGCGGCACTGGTATAGTACGCAGTGATTTCTAAACAGCCTATTTAACAGCTAAACTATCACAGTTAATTCTCCTGCTGACCAAACTCTGGCTGTAATTTGGGAGTTGTTACCATGCCAGGTCAGTCTCCCCGAGATTTGCCAGAATTGGGTCCTAACTGAAGCCGGAAGACAGCCTTCACCTGGATTAATTGAGAGTTTGTGCATTGATTGCTGCAGACTGTCACAAGCAGCTAGAATCTTTGCAACATCACAAAATCATTGGCAAAACAAGGGGAGAAGCAGACAATACAGATGTTTTATACCTGGAAAAACAAAACATAACCGTGTTCAGAACAATATATTCTGCTTACTGTTTTTTCATAAAGCAAAGAAAACACGAAGGAAGCTTGTTTGAATTCTTAAAAGCAGTTCTATCAGCTGATTACACTGTTAAAATACTCATTTTCACATCAGGTTTGCCAGAAGAAATTAGTTTCCTATTCGTTCTAAATTCTCTTTAAAACAACAACATAAAAAAACCCAAACCAACCAAAACCACCTAAACTCTACTACTTATTCATCTGCTGTTTATACATGTAAATCTGTTTTAAAAGAAGTATAATAACATAGTATGACCTTTACTGCAAACCCTTTATTAGTTCAAAATGTTGCTATGGATTTGATGAAACTGTTGCATGTATTGTGCTCCGAGAGCCTGCTTCTGCTCTGAGGCACAGGTGAAGAACAGAGGTAGAGTAAGTCAAAATGCTCCAGGTTAAACTCCTGTCTAAACTTTTGGAGATAACAGTGAGGAAGAGATCTGATTATTGAAAAATACTGTTGTGATCAGATAAAACCATGGAAATACCTGCATGTAGGAGAAAAAAAAAAAACACAAGGTAAAATTAAGGCTTCCCTTCCCTTCCTCATCATGTTTAATTATTTTTTTTTCCTTTTGAGGATAACAGAGCCTGAATAGGAAGAGAAAGGCAGAAACAGCTGTTGTAATCACTGAATTCAGTTCTCTGTAACATTTCTTTTTGGCTGGTTAGAGACCAGCCTGGAATAGAAACACAAAAGACACAGAATTCTCCTTCTGGATGCTATGCCAGGCTTACCCTGTATCACCAGGAGGTTAGCCCAAGATCTCCAGTTTTGTGACCAAATCCCTACATAGGCCTGAAAGCTTTGGGGTCCAGCCAGCCAGACCTCTCACGTATCAGCTGGTTCAGGTCTCCCTCCCCACATCTCAGACCTCTTCACCATTCCAGCAGGTCACAGTTGGACAAGACTGCTGTTATCTCAGACTGCACCTCTGCCTAATGGCTAAAAAATTATGGAAGAAGTCAATATTACTTTTCCTTCTCTGTGTCTGTGCTAGAGAGCAATTTTAAGGCTACAAGGAGAGAAGCTTCAGCTGGCTAACACAGGGGAATGAAGTGTTTTTAAATTAGTTTTCAAACTGATTAGGCAGCTGAATTAATTCTCCCCAGGACATATGATCACTAGTTCACAACCCAAGAGAAAAGTGGGAGACACACGGCCAAGGAGAGTAGCTCTTACAGAGGTAGCTGGCCACCAGTCATCTTACCTGTCATGTCAATCTACACCTTCAGATCATGTACCAGGTACTTCTCATGTTAACTTTGCTTACCTTTCAAGAAGCTACAAGCCTGAAACACACTCAAAAACTCCCCTCAGTAAAAACAGCTAGTGGTAACTATAGTACCAGGGTTGGAGGGATGCACATAAGTCTGTGCATCAGTGTTTCCTGCACACATGTCCTAAAATTACTGTTCTTCAGAAAGCAGCCTTTATTTTGGCATAGCTAGGTGATTATTAAGTTTATGAGTACTAATGTACATTTTCACATCCTGTACAAGTACTTTTAAGAATGCCCAATGGCACATATGGAAATCCTTCACTGAGCTTCAGGTCTGAACCCAGCATCTGTCCCGACACCCACGCCACAGCCCTTCAGATGGTCTTTAAACTTCCTGCCTCTCTGTTGACACTATTTCTGCTCTCTTCTCGGCTGTCTCCCTAGAGGATACAAGAGTCTTATCCGTGAAGCTAAAGCAAAAGGAATAGTTACGAATAACTAGGCATTTTAAGATGAAGAAATGCATTATTTTTAATGAAACAACTAAGTTAATAGGTATCCTCAGCAACTTCTGAACAAGAAGCAGGGAGGAACTCCATCAACAACTGTCACACATACTACAAAAACATTGTGAAGCAGCTGACTATAAGAATAAAACAAAGATTATAAAAGATATACTATGAACAGGACACCTCATTAACTTCACACACACTGCAAAGGATTTTTACTAAACACATGTCACTGTTCTGTTCCAAGAGTAAAGACATCGCCTCCGAAGACTCCAACTTAAAAACAGTTATGGTAGGAAAAAAATGCCTACAATTAGAGTGAAACAACTATTTTATAGTATCTGTAGATACTGCCTATCTATTTGCAAACAAAATTTCTTAAAATTTGTCTAAACCCTCCTTGTGGGGAAAAAAAAATAAAAAATCCAGTATTATTGACTATGAGTGTTTGGAAAGTGATAAACAGGTTGTTGGATACCTTGAAACATCACTTCCGCCAGCATTTGAATTTTGCAGGGCTCCAGAAACTGGGTTGTCACACTGAATATTTAAAGAAGGAGCTTTGCTCCTACCAGTAGGTATTAGAGTTTTCAAACCACCACCAGTAAGGACTGCAGCTTGGGCACTGGGGGGTGAGCAGGTGAAGCGAGGTAAAGGAGGTATCAATTCAACTCTATCCACCTCCACTTCTGAAACCACAGACTGCAGTAGTAATTGAATTCAATACTAGTTGAGGAAATTCTAGTTTCATTAATTATTTCCCAAGAACATATATAGTCCTCAGTAGGAGAGAAGTTAACGGGTAGGAACTAAAGCAGCACAGGAGAAAGGAATTGTTACAAAGCACAGTAACAGAGAACATGTAAGAGGGCTTGTACACAAGGACACACATCTCCCAACTCAGATTTTGCAAGACCAAAAAAAGGATCAACAGAGAGGCAAAAAAAAATAATAGAATGTTTGTTAGCAAGGAGACAAAAACTTTTTAAAAGTATCTGATTTAGCATTTCATTGATTTTTCATTGAAATGGAAGCACCCCACATGACATTAAACACCACTGACCTGTCTATCCAAATATGACCTCTCTTGAAATAATAGTTTTGTTTGAGATTTTTAATGGGGTAAGAACTATTTTTTGTTAGAAAAATAACCCAACAGCTCTTCCAAAGCAAATACTTCTACCCAGAAGGTGCAAACTGCAATTACCCTCTACGGTTAAGCAACCCCTGATGACCATTTGCCACCAATACCAGCTCCTGCAGGGGCCTGGCTACCTGCAGGGGTTTTCCCCTCAGAAAGGGGAAAGCCATCATGGCAGCTGTAGCTTGTTTGGGGAGAGGAAGAGAGAGAAGGAAAAATTCAGGGAAAAGAAAGCAGCAGCATCTACTTCAGCCTTTTCTAGGAAGTCCTTGCATTTCCCACAAGTCACATCTTTTCTCTCCTGCAGTTTTTCCCTGGAACATAACATCCTCTCACTTGACATACAAGGGGAAAAAAATCTACTCTTCAAAATTTACTGAATCCACCTAATTTCCCTGTCTTAAATAACCCACATAGAGAGACTGGCTACCCCTTGAACTGCTCCTGCTGCCTCATATCTTCATCCAAGGAAAGCTTCATGCTTGTAAAGTCTCCTTTTAACCTGTACCTGTAACAAACCGCAGCACCTGTCACTGCAAACTGCTGTTGCTGCCACCCAGGAAACTGCTGCCCCAAAGCACATTGATTTTCTGTGCAAGAGCAAGGCAGCAATATTTGTATCTGACTTTTGTGATTTTGGGAGCACACCCAAACACCAAGATAAGTGATGTGTTTGTTATGTATTTTTTTCACCAAAACGCTGCCTGCAGTGAGGGAAATGGGTGGCATCCTGCTGAACTAAGTTCTGAATTATACTGACATTTCTCTAAAGGAAAAAAAAAAAATCAAAACATCACTGCATGAGAACAAACATGGCTGTGTTAATTTTCTGATAAATTCAGCAATTTTAGAATTTCTGTCCACATGTGTCAACTTTTGATTCCCCAACACCACCCCGATATGCTACAGGTTTTTGAACCAGAAGTATCACAAAAGCTGAGAATTTCTAACAGTACCAGCAGGACAGAAAAACACCTTGGCAGTCCTCAATAAGGGACTTTCTCTGATGGTTAAGACTTTTAGTACTTGTTAAAACATGTCTCAGTACCTTCCTTGGTGGCAAGAGATGAGGCTCAGTGATTTTCTCACCCCCTTATTCCCAACTGGATAGGGAAGGATGGCAGAGGCATCCCCCCAGAACTAGTCCCTGGCACTATTCCTTGCCCAGTATCATAGGCTGATGTCCCGCTGTGCATCCGTGCAACTCCGTTTCCTACAAACACACAGGCTTACTTCACTTTTAGTACCAAGTAACTAATGATACTAACGTTGAAATTCAGTGCTCAATTCAATGAAAGCCATTCATTGACTTTTCTCCCTCTCACATTCTATGTATTCCCTACCTAAACTGAAGGCAACATAGCTGATACAGCTGCAAAAGCATACAAAAACCTAAGTTTTTTGTCAAACTTCATTTGGGAACAGGGTAATTTACCTGAAGAGAAAAAAAAAAAGTAACTAAAGAGATCTGTTAAAATTTATATCAAAATAATCCTTTAGAACTGGGTCATTCAGGTAAAAATGACAAATCCACAAGCCACTTGCTGTCAAACAATGGTAAAGCAGCATTAAAGGAAAAGTTTAAGAACATTTATGATATCATTGAGATTTAAGGAAATATCTTTTATTAATAGTAAAATTATTTTTTGTTGTATTCTGGTGCATAGTGTATCTTAATTATAAAGCCTTTTTTAATAATGAGGTCTCTGGAGTCTACTTTCAACCTCTAATGAAATACCTTTTTAGGTGAAATATTTTAATGTAAGTATGCTAAGAATTATAGAAGACAGAAGAAAAAAAAAAATAGGGCCACTAAATTGGTGAAGGGCTTAGAGGGGAAACCGTATGAGGAGAGGCTGAAGTCACTTGGTGTGTTCAGCCTGGAGAAGAGGAGACTAGAAGAGATCTCATCATGGTCTATAACTTCCTCACAAAGGGGAAGAGGAGGGGTGGGTTCTGAGTTCTTCTCTCTGGTGACCAGTGATAGGACCAGGGGAAATGTCAGGAAGAAGTGCCAGGGCAAGTTTAGGCTGGACATTAGGAAAAGGTTCTTCACCCAGAGGCTGGTGGAGCACTAGAACAGGCTCCCCAGAGAGGCAGTCATGGCACCAAGCCTGACAATATTCCAGAAGCATTTGGACAACATGTGCCCTCAGACACCTGGTCTGAGCCTTGGGATTGTCCTGTGCTAGGGCAAGAACTGGACTCGACGATCCTTGTGTGTCTCTTCCAACTCCCAACATACTATCATTCTATGAAAAGACATACATAGTTTAAGTGGAACACAAAAATGTTTGAGTCTTCCAACTGATCAATGATTCCCCCAAATGATCAGTTACATCCCATGCTTTCACATGCAGAACAATTGCAAAAGTTTTGCACAATTAACAACTTCCTGCATATGAGGAAGTCTGACAAAATTACATACATCAGGAAAACAGTAAACATTAGTAAAATTAGTGAAAAAGTAAGAAACCTCACACCAGTGCTAATTTCCATATACTATGCACATTTTGTGTGCTAAATCTCCAAAGTACAAATGGCTATGCTTAGAACTAACTGCAAATTACAGTTCTACTTGATTTCTCATTTGCAAAACTGTAATTTTTGCAAGCAAGAAAGAACAGGTTATTAAGTCTTTCACCACACAGGAAGAATGGTAAAATAGAGATCACAAAAGCTTTTTTTAATGTGCATCCTCAGCTATTTCTGCACAGCAAACCTCTAAAGAAAATTATTAATTTCTCATTACAGCATATGAACAGCTTGCAAATAAGAATGTCTTTTTCCTAACCTCACCTTAATTTACTTTAAAGCATAGCTCCTAGTGACTTTGAGTGCTAGAGGTGAGTTCACAAACTGAGTCAATGCAATAATTGGTCACCTGAGAGAATTTTGGATGAGGAGACTTGGCTAGGATCACCTTAGAAGGCTCCAATACTGCCAGGAAAACACACACCAACAATGCAGTTCTACCTTAACTATTACATTATTCTCTCTCATCTCATGGCTCCTACTCATGAAAGCTGTAATAATGCTTCTCCTCAAAACCAGTTGTAAGGGAGAGTATCAGCTTCTACACACTTTGTCAGCAAGCTGGAAGTCGATCACCAAGCACAGAGGAAAAAAAACCTGATGCCTGAACTTAGGGAATAACCACTAGCAGCAGCAGGCAGTTATTTTATGCTGATCAGCTACTGGAGAGAGATTTTCCAGGAGAGATCTTATCCCAGGCAGAGCAAACATAGACAGCCAGCAGATCCCTACAGCCTCAGCTGCCCTGGCCAGCAGACACTGTGCCTCTGCCCTTCTCTTTCCCACGTCTCTTCCAGTCTCCCTGCACCAGGCTTCCTCATACCAAATTGATCTTACTCTTCGCCAAGCCACCCCTGGTTAGCCTTCACCCTCCACATCAGAAGCCTTACAGGATTGCCCTCTGCATGCAGACTGCCTTCAGCTCCCACTCTGTGGCACTGGATCCAGAAACAAGGCTTTCTGTCCCATTCAATTTAATTCCTCTGTCACCTCCATCCTACTGTTCTTGCTGCATTTCAGTTTGTCCACTCCCTCCTGGGCAGCAGGAAAGGAACATGTGCACACACCAGAAAAGTGTCACCCTGCTCCGGGATCCACTGCAGGACACTACAGGGGTCTAAAATAGCCAGGATGGACAAAAAGTGAAACTTGCTCAAGTCTCAAAAGACTGGGACAGCTTGATGCTGCCGGAATTACTAGTAAGTTAAGCCACCTAATGAAAAATCTGCTTGTTTAACTGTAGTTTTTCATCATGTATCATTTAATTTTCTGTGTATAGCATTTGTAAACACGAGGGCAAGACATCCTGCAATGCTGAGTTCCTCACTCAATCACTACAACTTTTTAGTGAAATAGCCCAAATGTGATTTTTTTTTTTTAAATGTACTGTTAGGAACAACAAAATAAGTAGGTTTCTCCAAAGATCACTCTGAAGTATTCAAACAAACTCTTTGCTAGGGTTTTCCCCACAGATTCAAGTGGGATGGAACATTTCCATTTGGAAGAAAACAAGAAAAATCTAGAAAACTGGGTTAGGATTGCTCAATTCCAACAGCAGACAATAAATTGCAAGTGTGATACATGGAAGATACTGTTACTCAAGAAAAAATGCACTTGCTGAATTCACTTGGTAGTTCAATGATTTGCCTCCTTAGCTATGACAGCAGATAAACATCTGATGATGGAAGATGGAGGATTCATGTCCTACATGGGACTAGACAAACTGCATACATGCGGTATTGACCACAGTGCAACAGAAGTACTTTTAAGAGACACTTCAAAAGTAAAACTCATTGAGCCACAAATTCAAGTGCAGTACAGCACTAGAAAACCTGGTCAACCAGCAGAAACTGCTTAAGAGATCTGACAAAAAAAAAAAAAAAAGGAAAGTGAAGAAAAAGCCCACAAGAAGATACTAGGACTGTTCTATTTAACTGCCACTAAGATGGGTGCATCATAATTCTGCCTATATTCCACAAGTATTACAATTTCCTGAAGTGTGCAAATTCAAAAGGAAACTAACAGCAAGAGTCCAAACATAAAAATCCAATAGGAAACATGAAAGGAGAAAGAAAGCTATGCAAAATGTATGTATTTCCTCTTTCATGGAATGACCTGTAATTTAACTTCAGTATGAAGGTTTAATTATCATCATAGATATTTGTATTGTTACAGTAGTGTCATTTGATACAGTATTTACAGATTCAAGGAAATTTAAACAATTGGGTACTGCTTCTCCTTATGTACAATTTTTGAGAAAAAAAAGCATTTTTAGAATTTTACAAGTTTGCAACTAGTTTCAGATGAAACCATACCAAAACTCACCATCTTTTCCCCCAAAAGTTGTGGCAAAACTGATTTTTAAGGTAGTTTAAACTGGAGTTGCCAGTAGACATGATTCCAAGTTTCTTCCACTGTGGTCACTACAGGACAGCTAAGACTGATCAGCTATCGCAACTCTGTATTTTTCCAGGGTTTTGTTTTGTTGTTTTTTGTTTGGGTTTTTTTTTTTAAATAAAAGCTATGAGCAATTTCTTGTTTGCTTGGGTTTGCAACATGCAGTATTTGCACAATTAATATACAACATTGGTTGTACAACCAAAGACATGATATATGCAGATAACTTCTCTAAATCCCCCCCAAAATATCTTTTTCTAAAATGTGAGTAAGTGGTCAAAGCAATAGCATGCTAAATCAACACTAAATTTCCTCCTGCCATGTGATGTGTTCTCTAAATTGGGTAGTGACAGCTGCTCTCTTTTAAATAAAGACCATTTTCTTTCTGGTCTCATTAGTGCAGCCCTACCTGCCCAGCCGTATTAGTCACTTCCTGCATGAGCACTTAAACACCTACGTGGAATCAAAGCACCTCTTATTGCATCCAACACAGAATACAGGTTTAACTGAAACATTAAAGCTGCAATTGAGCTAAGCTGTCCCCTGTGCCATCACACATAAGGATGCCACCTGCAAAACACTGGATAGGAACTCTGCTGCCTAAGAGAGACTAACTCCTTTTCCCAATGCTCTCCCACCTCCAACCAAATTACATTCAAAGAGAAAGAGAGGAGGAAAAGAAGGAGGAAAAACAGACAAAGTCTTTATCTCATGGCTACTCAACCCTCTTCTCACTTACAGAGCTTGAGAGACAGGTAAGAAAAGGGAGAACAAAATCAATAATTCTGCTACTTCAGGGAGGAGAGATGTCTTCAAAACACTTTGTAATGATCAATGGAACAGTACAATACTCTCTGTTACAGGCTTCTATGATTTAATTCTTCCAACTTTCACAACTGCTCCACTTTACCACCAAAAATATCTGTATAATAGAAAAACAAGGCTGTTGAGCTTGATCTTGAAATCAGTGTGCTGAAATCACAGTTGAGTAACAGAGGAATATAGGCTAGCCCAGAAAAGAGACAAATCCCAACTTCTCCAATCCACAAGTAATAATGCTTCCCACGATCCATGACTCTGCAGTAGGGGGGAGAATAAAGAAAAAAAAAAAAAAAAAGGGAAAAAAAAAGCTGCAATTTCACTGCTGTGAACGTAGTTCAGCCTTCACCCGCTCTCAAGATGTATACAGGGATAGCAAGGAATGGTGAAGAGCTTCTTGAGTAACTGATGTGTCAGGAAGGTGCAGCCTTGGCTTAAGCATTTAACACTACAGAGTGACACCACCAGTGCAAACCTCGGCCAGCTCCCAGAGAAGTCTACCACATGGATCATACTTGCTCAAAAGCAGCTGGACTGACAAAGGGATGTGACATCTGATTACAAAGATCCTCCTGTAAGGAGTCTTTTTCTCCTGGTCAATTATACATTGTCAGGAAGAAAAACAAGACAAACACTCCAACAATACAACAGAGATAAAAAGAGTCCATGGCAGAATAACAGTTCCTTCCCGCACAGCCACACAGCACACAACAGTTGTTAGATTTCTTCCAGTACAAAACTTTCACTTTAATGGCATTGATGAATAATCTATAACATGACCAAGTTATTCTTAAGTTGTATAAACCTCTACCTTTTCGGAGCACTGCAAATACTCTAAGCAAAAGGATCATTATAGAAAGGAAATACCATTTCAAAAAGCTCCTGACAGTGGAAAGGAAGCTCATCCAGGAAAGGGAAGAAGAAAGAGAGCAGAAGTTGGAAGCTGGTGAGAACAGAGGTCACTCTCCAGGTTCTTCACAGCACTCATTAGATAAGCATATAGCTTTTGAAGAAGCTCAACTTCCTGTCATAAATAAAGGTTTTATAACCCACTCTAAATACTTATCAGCCATCCATTTATTTCATTTCTTATTCCACGGGCAGTACTTCTCTGTTTTTCAAGTGTCTCAATAGACCATTACACAAGATAAAATACTATTTGATATATTGCAGAGAATTGTTCTCATCAATTTTTCCACCATGGCTTACATATATGAAGTAATCCATTAAAAATCATAAGCTTACACCTTTCAGAAATGTTTTACTGTTTCAGTGCCTGCTGGTGTCAGCATATATTAGTCTTCATGTTTGTGTAAGGTTTGTTCAAATCCAGAAGTAGGCTTGTTGTGATCACATTAGTGCCTGATACCAATTTCAGAGCCAAAAATTAAATCAATTACTGCTTCTGTGAAAATTTATCTTCCCAGACAGACTTCACTGGTGAACTCAGAGACACTACATGAAATTAAAAACCTGCAGGAGAGCAGATTACTCTTGTATAAACCTATCTTAACAGGTATTGAATAAAATATTATTTATCATTACACAGCAAAGGTGCAAACACATACAGGACATTAAAGATCTAAGACACGTGTGCTTGGCTACCCAGCCTCAACCTCTGTGCAAGATCTGCTGATTTTCCCTATGGATCTAGCTTCTGCATACAGCAGCTCTAAAGAGCACAACAGCTTCAAAAACTTAATTTGGGCAGCTTGCAGGTATATTTTGTGATGCATACAGCACCTCAATGTTTAATGCACTTCAGCAGCAACGCAGCCCCTATGTACATCAGGCCAGGCACAGAGCCAGGATGGATTTCACCAGAATCCCCAATAAATCACCTTGCAACCAACTTGAGCTACCAAAATGCTACCTGGCAGCCAATATAAGTACTTTAAGGATGCTAAAATCCTCCCACAAAGTATGTCAGATATTGGTATCAAAAACTGGAAGGAAAAAAACCTTAGAATGAGACATCAGGAGACAAACCCAGAATGACAATGCTGCAGCCTGTCAAACAAAGCACACAGCTAAAAGACTGATAGAAAGACAAGGAAGTACAAAAACATCCAGCTACCATCTTCCAGTAATTTACAGCACATTCACCCAGCTGGGAACTGTAATTTCACCAAAAATAAATAAATAAATAAATTCAAAACAAACCCCACACCCAAACAAACCAGTTTTAGAGACTGTTTTTCCATCAGCTTTTCTTTGGTACCTTAACCATCTGTTCTGTTCATGGTTTTAATATAAAAACAATCTGTGAAAACTAAACCAATTGCTGGTCCTTGGTAATTATTCTTTCTCTCATAAGTTTCTTTATACAACAGCCTGCATGAATTCTTTTGGAGAGTTCTTTCACAAAGGCATCCTCTATAGTCTACATCAACTCAGGTAACAGAAAACTTGTAAATTGCTCTCATTCAGCCAAATCAGTCTAACTAAAAATAGTCTCCAAAATACAGTTCTGCAATTTATTTAAATTTCTCCCAAAACCAGTGTGAAATATTTGACTCCAGACTCCTTACAGACCAAAAAATTACCAGATACAGAGCATGGTTTGAAGTGCACTGCTTGCAGGTACACATTGGGCATTAGAAAATCCTTTGCCATTTTCAGTATTAAAAAAAAACCCCAAAACACCAGATAATAAAACTGTCTTATTTCCTCATTGGACTCAAGCCTCTCCTCTATACAGCATACTCTGAGAAGCACAGGCAGCCTTCCCATTCAACTGAGCAAATAATGGGACCACAAAGCAAGTCCTTTTTGACAGCATTGAAGGTGCTGGCTTTGAGAACTTCCCAGATACTGTGCCCTTCTTCCCAAATTCAGAGACTGGAAGGGCTCTCCCACGTCCTTCCCTTCTAACCCAAATATGCAGGCTCATGCTGATTTCTAGCCTAACTTAATTCACTGCAATTTTTATAGCTTGTGTTGTGCCAAAAATTCTTTTGAACTGCCTATCCAACTTGCCCCCCTTGCATTTAGAGAAAGCAGACAGTTCTCCTCTCAGTTCTCCTTATGCTAAAATAAACAGTCCTGCATCTGCACGACAGCACTTTTGTCCTTGCATCCTTCCTGGTTCCTGCCATTTATCTTAAAGAGATTCCAAATAAAGCCTTGCCACATAAAACAGCCTCATTGCTCTCCTCTCTCTACTGCATCCTCAAATTGCATTCATCTTTTCAGTGGTTCCATCATTATTAGCCCATTGAATTGTCTGTTGTCATTAACGCAGATTTGCTGCCTCACTCATGTTGCAATGGTCAGGTGGGTTCCTACTTGAAAAATGAAAATTATCAAAAAACCTTTTCCTTGCTCTTTCTTTTTACTCTAAGGACTGGTAAACCAGAATTCTCCTAGATCAAAACTCAATACAGAAGCTAAATGGTATGCTAGTATCAGAAAACTCAGCATCTCGTGCCAGTTCAGTATTGATGCAAGAAGGAGGGACCCTCTCCTCGTCTTTTCCCCTTCCCCCAAACATCTCAATGCTTCTCACTAAGAAACATGCTTCTAGCTTGTGAAAACTGTAGTTACAGCCCATTCATGCCAATACACATGCTATAAGTGTGGATTACATACAGATTTAAAAGATTTCTACATTAATTGTAAAAATAGGCTTGAAATTTTTATGGGTCAAAAGCAGTACACCTACAGAAACATAAAAAGTCAATTACAGTGGAGAAAAATATTCTGGAAGAGTAATTAATTGATTTTGGTCGTCTTCTTCAAAACAAGTTTAAGTTTTTTGTACTTGTACCAAGAAACTGTATGACCAAGCTCAAAAAGAACCTTCACCAGTAAAGTTCTCAAGATGAGGCATACCAGTTCTTCCATGCCAGTGCTGTACCTTTTTCTGTTGTGCATTTTAAAATAACATCACATTGAATAATAAGTCTTCAGGCATTTTGTGTCTTTGCAGAAAAACACCCCCCTCAATCTACACAATAAAAACCAAAATTCCTTCTGTCATTTTGAGCTCTGCATCTTCTCATTTATTATTCAAACAGGTAAGAAGCAACAAGGAACTTCTTTTGAGAGCTCTCTGGTGCAGGAAAAATTCCTCTCAAGAAAGCAATGATCCTACTTGGCACTGCTTGGCTGCAGCAAACTAAAACTGTTGAAACAATCAAGATCAAAAAAGAGGTTCCTCATCTGCAAGAATATTCACATCAAAAACTTAACTTGTAAAAGTGCCTTAGGAACAACCTGTCCTCTGCTGTAAAACACTTGGGGGTGCTTTAAAATTCCAGCTACTGGAGAGTTTCTTATTTAATGATGCCACAGGCAGCAGAGACAGGACTGGCAGGTACCAGCCTGGGCTGGACTGGAAACCTCAGTGCTGTGAGAAACACCCTGGATGATGCCACCATGCCTGTCAAAAGCTGTGGGTGCAGATGCACCTCCGGGCGCTGGACAAGCCGTGCCTTCCATCTGGATTGTGAAAGAGGAAATGACGCAGCAAGAAGACCAAATTGCAGGTTTGATTTCATCAAGCGCCAGTGAAAACCTCCACACGCCAGTGTCTTGAATGTGTTCTGGCCCCTTCTCTCATGCTGCCTTTGCAATAGTTTTGTTCTGTCACAGTTGCCAAAATAAACGGCCCTGCTTAACCATGGACACTATTCAGCACTGTCTCGTGGTGGAATAAACATTTGCATGCTGTGCATAAGACTATTAGGAAATGGCTAAGACAAAAAAAAAAGTAAATATGTTGTGAAAGGTTACTTTTAAACCAGATCATTTTTTTCTGCTGGTGGATCAGATGATGCAGAAATGGTAGAGAACAAGTCACAGGTTAGGGTAGGCAGCAGTGGTAGCTGAAATGACTGCAGACCTTCAGCTTTAGACAGTCTGCTTTTCTTGATACAGAAAGAAAAAAAATGAGACTCAGAACTCCTTAGTTTACCAGGAGCGATGGCTTGGCCTTGTCTCATTACCTGTCTTGGCTTGGGTGAGGTCCTCATGAAGTATTACACCCTGGAATAATTCAGGCAGGATTTGCTGAGTTACTCTCACAAAAAGAACAACAAATCAAGTCTTCACATGAAATACCTAGTTCACTGAGGCAAAAGCAATCAGTAATGTCCATCAGTCATAGTCACAACTCACTGCAAAGAAGGTTTAAATCTTAGAGATGGAAAGATACTAGTAATTAAAATAAAGTTACAACTCCAGATAATGCCTTGAAAGAAGGGGCACCTTCAGAAGTTTGAAAATTATTCTTTCAGTGTTACTGAGAAATTCAACAGAAGCAAGGCTGAATCTACTTTGCATTACATAAATGGGTAAAAATTTATGAGGTTGCTTAATTGCCACTGCCCCAATGTAAGGAAAACAGGGACCATACATGTGCGCATAATTTGAAATATTTAGATTTTAATAATGTATTTCACTTTTTCCACTTTGAGGTCTAGATGGCCATGTATATTTCAATACTTCTAAGTGTCTAACAGCATTTAGACAAAATTCCAGTGTTTTACAACTAATTTTCTGCCTTAATCTGAGTAGGGTTAGTTCACAATAAAATATACTATCACCACCATAATTCTGCCTGGAGTCCTAATAACTACATTTTGTAGTTGGTATGCAACACTTGGCATCTAAATACCACAGGGTATGTTTGCTCTTTTGTGGATCCATCCACTCCAAAAATCCTTTAAGTTGTACATTCTTTCCCCTTTTTAAGCTGCATTCTAATACCATAAAGTTAACTAAGCAGAGTTTCCAAGCTATTGCACAACTGAGCTGCACATGCACTTGAAAAATCACTGAGCAGTTTATATATTTGCTTCCGTAAAGCCTCCAGAGGAGCACTTCTAAGCATACAAATTATACCTGGCACTGCACAGGTGCACTGGAACGGAAAGGCACAAGGTGTCCTCTCCCCAAAGCACGCTCACACAGCAAGCAACATTAAAATAGCTGAAAGCATTAAGAAGCCCCTCTCCCATCATTTCTTTGCCCCCACACAGCAGCGATAGCACTGACAATAACGAAGTGCTTGTTTTCGCCTGTTGAGGAAAGCAGCACTTCTCACAGCACCTCTGCAACCGTGGCCCACAGATGGCACGCTGCACCTACCTGCTCCACCCCTGTCTGCTACCCATAGGGTATAAAAGTCTTACAGCATTCCAGTAAAGCACTAACCCATTATTTTCCTGGAAGTTCTGGACTTTAAGCTGTGTTTAAAATCCATTACTTGTTTTTTGTTTTTGAGGTTAGATTTACTTCCTGCCTGCCCCCATCCAATAGGAAACCAGAAATAGAGCTAGTCCTGTTTCTTTTTCTGGTCACCATTTACCAGAATAACTGGCCAATATTCAGCTGCAGGTTTAAACAGAGGCCACCTTATATACGCAGGCCACCAGTCTTCATGATTCCCTTTTGTTTTAAGAAAGCTTACCCAGTGCAAGCCCACCTTCTGGGGCAAACTGATTGTTACATCACAAAGCCCTTCCCATCTTGGCAATCGTCTTCTCGCTCTTCTTCCTTCCTTGTATTGTGTGAGCAACCCCACAGAACCACATCACAGCTGAAACAGTTTGGATAGGACTTCCCTTTCCTAGAAGCTAAAGGGAGTCATTCAGATCCCCATCCTACATCCCCGAGTTGATACTCCACCATTCCTAGGAGACCAGGGAGCCAAACCAATTTAACTAGAGAGGTGCCTGCCTTTGCTGCCATTCATATCTATCAGTGGTAGAAAACTACATAACAGCATCAGCACGACTGGGCTTGAGGAAGTTAAATTTCACCCCTTCTATTTTCCACTACAATTTCCAGTAGTTTGTACTGTCCTTAATAAAAACACCATCAGGGAAAAAAAGACCACAGAAGGGGAAAGGTATTTTTGTTATTATTATTTCCATCTGATATTCCTTATAAAAGAGACATTTGCAGTTTTATAAGTGCACTACGGTCTACTAGCAAGCTCGTAAGGAAAAGGAAGTGGGATAATAGCTTTAGCAATTTCTCTTTTCATGACATTGTAATCTAGGAAGTGCACAGCCTTTCTCACAATTAAGTAAATGAACAGGAGCAACTGTACATCCCAGCAAGCTTGTCAGTGAAAATACACACCAATCTTAAATTGAAGCTGAAGGCAGCTACTAAGGTAAATGTGAACTCTAAGCCATTTCAGTTTCAGTTCCAAATCTGGCTTAAACTACTGTTAAGCTTCTGACATTCTGCGCTAAAATCCGTAAAATTTTGTTCTTTATGAATAAAGTCTTGAATTTGTTTTTCATCCTATTTTTTCCTATTTCAATAACATTAAGCAACTGCTCTCACAAGGCTTATTTATCTACACAATAAATGCAGAAAAAATACATTTAAGAACCGGCTATTCAATAGCAATGCTGTTATTTTTATGTTCACGTTAACTTTGAAATATTTTTTTTTGCCTTACTAAAAATGTTTCAAGTACTTAAAAATGGACTCAAAAGTTAAATAGCCTCTTCATCACTAGAAAAAAATGTTACTTTTTCTATACTAGAAAAACTTATAGGTACTTAGCTAATAAAATCCTGTAGACAAGGACTTTTTAAAAAAAATATAATTTGTAAAGAAAGAACAATGGAAATCTAAGTGCAAGCGCGCAAAGCATACTGAAAGACAGACAAACCAGCGTAACCGGGTGGGTAAATAATGCTCTTCTACACTAGTTTCAATTCTTTTGAAGAAATTACATCCCTTGCAACTCTTAATCATTTTGACAATTTACTTACATCCTGATCACGTAAGATACACACTTTCCTCAAGTCTGGCTGGTTTAGACAATGTGATGGGTTGACTCTGGCTGGACACCAGGTGCCCACTAAAGCCACCTGTCACTCCCTTCCTCACCTGGACAGGGGAGAGAAAATATAACAAAACGCTTGTGGGTGGAGATAAGGACGGGGAGAGATCAGTCACAAACTACCATCATGGGCAAAACAGACTCAACCTGGGGAAAAGTAATTTATTATCAAATCAGAGGAAGGATTTGTGGAGTCTCCATCTCTGGAGATGTTCCAAAACCTGCCTGGATGCCTTCCTGTGCAGCCTGTTGTAGGGAACCTACTTTGGCAGGGGGGTTGGACTAGATAATCTCCTGAGGTCCCTTCCAACCCCTGCGATTCTGTGATAATGAGAAATAAAAACTGAATCTTAGAATACTTTCCCCACCACTCCTCCCTTCTTTCTGGGCTTAAATTCACTCCAAATTTTCCCCACCTCCTCCTCACCAGCAGTGCAGGGGAATGAGGGTTGCAGTTAGTTTATCACACACTGTCTCTGCTGCTCCTTCCTCCTCAGGGGGAGGACTCCTCATCTCTTCTTCTGTTCCAGTGTGGGGTCCCTTCCACAGGAGACAGTCCTCTACCAACATCTCCAACACGAGTCATTCCCATAGACTACAGTTCTCCATTAACTAATCCAGTGTAGGTCCCTTCCATGGGTTCACAAGTCCTGTCAGCAAACCTGCTCCAGCGTGAGCTCCTCTCTCCACAGGTCCTGCCAGAAGCCTGCTCCAGTGCAGGCTTCCAAGGAGTCAGTCTCTTCGGGCATCCACCTGCTCTGGCGTGGGGTCCTCCACAGGCTGCAGGTGGTAATCTGCTCCACCATGGACCTCCATGGGCTGCAGGGGGACAGCCTGCCTCACCATGGTCTTCACCAAAAGTTTCAGGGGAATCTCTGCTCTGGTACCTGGAGCACCTCCTCCCCCTCCTTCTTCACTGACCTTGGTGTCTGCAAGGGCTGTCTCTGTCCCATATTCACACCCCTCTCTCCAGTTACCATTGCACAGGTATTTTTCCCCTCCTTCTTAAATACGTTATCCCAGAAGTGCTACCACCATCGTTGATGGCCTCAGCCTTGACCAGAGGTGGGTCCATCTTGGCACCGGCTGGCATTGGCTGTGTCAGACACAGGGGAAGCTTCTGGCAGCTTCTCACAGAAGCCACCCCTGTGCACCCCCGCTACCAAAACCTTGCTATGTAAATCCAATACACACAGCAGGAAGAAAGATTTGTACAAGAAGAAGAGAGGAATGAAGGGCCAAGAGGCCCAAAAGCAGTTGGAAGAACAGTCTTCCTGGGTGGAGAAGGAGAGGAACAGGGCAGAGGTGAGCTAAGGCCTTGCCAACCTCCATTTAACTCCTTCATTCCTCTTTGGTTGGGCAATGAAAACCCAACAGTTCAGTTTTCAACTCATTTAACTTTAAAATCCCCGGACTGAGTCCATACCTGTGCCTTGTAGCTCCTGGGAACAGCTGGTGGGAGCAGTGGGAGGGGAGGCAGGCAGCAGACAATCTCCTCTTGGCTCAGCCTGTCTGTGGTCCCCAATGCCAACACCACCAACAGACCAGCCAAGTGCAACACGGTGGCTGTGGGAGGCAGCTGACAAGCAGGGCTTCTGCTTCATAGAAATCCTGCACTTTAAAATTAGATTTCAACTCAAGCTAAATCAAAATCGGTTCTCCATCTCCCACTGCAGTTTCACATTCATAGGATGTCTTTACCCTTCAAAATCAACTTTACCCTCAACACCAACAAATCCATGACACCACTGTAGGGACTCATCAATTACTCTCACCCCTCGCTACCAACATGAACAATTTCATGACACCCTTTATCCTCACCTCAGGAAGTCAGGCTTTCCCAACTAGCAAAACCCTTCCTGCAACTGTCCAAAGGTGACATCATCTTTTCTATTCCCAACATCTCTGATCCTACAGATCAGAGACATACCACACAAAGCGGTGGTATGTTAATAGAGTATCCAGGCCTACACACACTAGAACAACTAGGCAGCATTATCATACAAGAACATTGCTCAAAATTAGTTTTCTTTAAAAAGAATTTAAATGCTTGATTTTGCAAAACTTTGTTCCAAACTTAAGTTGTGGCCAAAACCGGATTCACCAACAAGAATTCAGGAGGGACTGAAAGCCAGCTGTATGCTTAGTAAACTTTAAAGACTAATGCTTACAATCTTAAAGGTATTTGGGTGTCATCCTGAACTGTGACAGTAACCCTCGGGCAGCTGGCTATGCAGCAGCATTTCAGCACTTCAGCACTGGTACTGCATATGACATCAGGAGAAAAGGACAGACTTTCAGAAGTTGTTTGCTGAAATTGACAATGAAGATGTTTAAGTGCTCCTACAGCTTACAGGCTGATGGACCAGGTCTATCTGCCTCTTGCTCTTCCTTCTACTCAAGCACACAGCCATCTTGCAGTGGCTGGTTGGTTCAGAAAGCCTGTAATCTAGCAGGTAATATATTTTCTTCTCCTGCACCTCTCTTCTTCCTTTGGAAACTTCTGTGTTCTCACCATGTCAGCTGGAGGGCGGTCACTCACTCTGCCATCACCTCCTGGTAGCCAGTCTGCTGCCATCCTAGCAACTTGTTAGCTAGTGTTAGAGCCTGGTTTTGGGTTAATAACCCTTGCAAACACAGAGCTTCTCCCCTACTGAATGACAGCGGCCCTTCTGAGCTCTGATTTGACTCCAGCACAAGCAGCTCATTAACCATCAGATGATTCAGCTCTTAGTGCCTACATTTCTGCTGCCTGGCTTTCATCAGCAACCAGACTACAGCTTTGAAGGTGTTATAATGTAAATGACACAATCAGACACCTGAAGAGGCACATAGGTGTCAAGTCCCTCCAGCTCCAGCCTGGTACTCGTTTTAGGCAATACAGCCTGCTTTTAAGTTTTCCTCTTCACTATGTGGCTTTATAATCATGTACCCCACAAAAATCTTGATGGTAACAGTCTGATGCTTTTTTTTCCCCCAGATCTTTCAGAAAGAGATCATGCACAGAAGAGAAAGGGGTTGAAAACAAGATCTCAGGTCAAAGAGAGAGGAAGACCTGTAGCAGGTCCCAGGAAGAAGGAAAACAACCTCCATTACTTGTGCTCTGGAGAGCAGGATTTTAGTTCCACCAAAACCATGCCACGCACAAAACAGCGTTGGATGCGCCCCCTCCCCAAACCCAACAATCCCGTCCGATTTACTCATGGCCACTAATGTCATTAGAGTTTCTATAATTAAGGCACCATAATATCTGATTGAGAATATAGTATGGTGTTTAAATTAAGTCACCCAAAGTCCTTTAATATAAGAATGACTGTTTGAAGAAAATTACAAGATTTACAAAATAAAACACCACTAATTAGCATAGGATCAAAACTGGATTATCATGTTTCCTAATTTGCATGTAGAAAAAGCAAGCAGTCAAATCACCAATGTTTCTATATAACTTTTAAAGCCACTTTATATGAAAAGTGAAACAAGTACAGATACAATTATATATATAGCTTCAAATATTTATTAGAGAACATATTGCACTTTATAGATGTTAAGAAAAAGCAAATGTTATTTTGGACTAGTCAATACTTGGTAAAAAGTGAGGAGTGAGACTGTTGCTCTGAATACCACTTGTCATGTTTACAGATTGGGAAATGAGAAATAAACCTTAGCCTCTTTACCAGTCTGGGGTAAGTTAAATACAAAAAAACCTAGTTAAACTCAGGTCTTCTGCCTCTCCTCTTAAATCAAAATTATTCCCATACCTATTTGTTTATTTTTAAAGAAAATTTCCAAACAAACCCTACTCCCTCCCCTCCCCCAGACACACAAATGGACAAAAAGCAAAATCGGGCACAAATACTCCCTCTGACTCAGACGTCCAAGCAGCCAGGAAAGGTTAGGAAGTGAATCACTCATTTAGCAAACCTATCCCTGCACACAGCTTCTGGAACAACCCGGGTTTGGTGCCATGTTAAATGGAGAGGAAGACAAGAAGTGAAGGAGATATGAATTCAATACTACATCTGTGAGACTGAATGCCCTGGTTCTTCCCCCGACTAATCCCCAGTTTGTAAGCTGGATATGCAAGTGTCGAAGCCCACAGCTCCCAGATGAAGTGGAAACGGTTCTTCCACCCTTCTGATCCTGACCTCGCTCAGCACATATCCAAGAGCCCACAGAGGCAGTCTCTGTAAGCACCACACACCTGAAAAAGCACTGACATTTCAAACATTCACACTCTTCAGCCTCATCCCTTTTACGTTCATGATTAAGCATTAACAACAAAGAAGAGCTTTGGGCTGTGCCGATACCTGGAGAAGGGGCTCACTGGGACCTGACCCAGGCCTTGTGAGAGCCACAGCAGCTCCTGAGGTGCAAGAGCCACAATCTCTTTCATGTCAACTCATCACCCACACCTACTCCTCCCTCAATTTCTCTGGGGCTGAGAGAATATAGTAATAGAAATTTTTTCTAGAATGGCAGATAAACAGGTTGTAGTCAGACCCTGAAAAGCCCTGAGGGGTCTGTGAGTATTAGACTGGGGGAAAAAGGAAAGGTGAATTGAGGCAGAGATGAAGTTATGCAATTTACCAAAAGTCAGGCTCCAGATCAGCCTGGGGCTCCAGGCTTGCCTGCTAAATTGCGCCAGCCATTAAATCTTTGAAAGGGATTATGCAGCAAGGTGCTGGTGATAAAGAGAGGCTGGATTCGACCTCTAAGGACCTTCCGATGCAACATTCCTAAATCAATTACCCTCATTTTCCAGCCTACAGGAGCAAACGCTGCAGCTGGAGTCTTTTCATCCAGATAATCTTCTTTTCAACAATGCCTAAAACTTCAGCTGATCTTCTGACCTATAAAGGGCCCCAAGGTAGAAGTTTTAATGCTGTTATATGTTTGCATAGCAGAGGGCAGAATGCATTAACTGGGTTTTACTTTGCTACTCCATTAAGTATCATTTCAGAAATCATGATGAAACCATCTTTAAGAATCCAGCTTTCTTCAGTGCAAAAACACACACAGACATTAAAGGCAACATGAATTATTTTAAGCGTTGTATTTCTGCCAACATACTCTGCATTTTCAGCATGAAAGACCACTCCTCCAGAGACTCAGAGTCAGGCAGTGTCACCTCAAACAAAGGGCACAGATTGATACTTCTCTGACAAGGAAACCAGATCTAAACAATGCATATTGCTGCTTGCGGTTTTGTTTTTCAGTTGTTTGTTTGTTTTCAATTTCAGGTACATTCTTAAATCAAGCTGACTGCATCCAAACTGCAAACCTGTTAAAAGGTTCAAATAGAAACAGCTTTTCAACATTTACTCCTTTTGGAATTTGTGGTAAACTTTATTTTTTTTCTTTGCTATACACTGTGCTAAGTTTCAAAGATAGAAGGCAACTTTATTTCTACCCTGTGCTGCTTTTCCACTCATCTTTCCCAGAAACTCCTCTAATATAACAGACATGGAGAAGCCTTTTCGCTCTCCTCAGGATGAGTCACCGGGTCCTTCTACAGCACAAAGAAAAGATATATCACTTTCTTGTTCTCAAAAAAAAAAATCACTTTCTTGTACTCCTCAAAAAAAACCCCCAAAACCAAAAAACACTTTCTTGTACTCCTCAAAAAAAATATCACTCTTTTGTTCTCCTCAAAAAAGTAAGATAGGGGAAGAACACACTGGACTGTTATTCGAGGGTATTTTGTTTCCTTTTCCCCCTGAACAAATCTATTGCACAACTAAAATTCTGCCTGGTCATAACAGCATCTGTAACAACGTGCCTGCAGAAATGCTTTGTGAATCTCTCCCCCCAAGATGGGGATCCCTCTGCATCTGTATCTCTGCCCCACCTTTTATGTACAGGAGTAAGTACCCCTATGACTATCTGCCAAGCAGATCTTTCCATAGCTGCTGGGATGAGCTTTGCAAGTGCTCAGCAACAGTAGTGGCTTCCTTGAAAAGAGCATCCCTGCACATTCATCCGACAGGTGGCCAATGCTAAACCCACTTCATGGGGCACACACCTGGGTCCCAGGCCAACCAGCCATTTCAGCCACCAGGCTCCCAGATCATCCTCCAAGAGTCCAGTCTAAACCACCCAGAAGAGTTCTTTGGTACAGCTTTAGCTACCAGATCACACAACTTCCATTAGATCACTGCAAGCTGCAGGCACCTCCAAAAACTAAAGATTACCACCCTGACATGACACCACTTTGAAATTTCCCGCTTCAAAGCGGGACAATATTCTGACACATGACCTCAGCAGCAAACACTCAGGTGGCACAAACATGCACTCACAGTATACTCTAAAAGCTTACTAAGAGTTTCCAGTCCACCACTTAACTACAAACCAAACCATTCCTAGCTCTGTGCACAAAGTCTCAAGAAGGCTTATTAACTGTTCTTGAGTTTCAGTGTTAGAGGAAACATACAAAACACAACTCTGCCTCACCCATCCATCAGTTCCCATGTTAAGTCCCTCCCTGTTATCTAAACATAATGAAGGTGGTCCATAAAACCGCTAGCAAGCTTACTATTAGCCAGAACAAACACCACCAGCACCAGTAAATGCTACACAGGCTACCAATGCCCAGAGAGGAGCATGTATTTCACTTCAGCCAGCACGTGCAATTTCCAAGCAGTGAAATGTTCCCGCGTCAGAAGAGCCCAACAACTATTTTTAGTATGTGGGGGGTAGCTGTAGCCGTCCATCTCGTCCCTACGCACGCAGCCCAGCAGAAGCACAGCCTGTCCCAGCACAGCTCCCAGTCCCAACAGGTGTAAAAATTCATTCTACCACCACCAAACCAGCACGTCTCCACTGAGTACATCCCAAAAGTTTCTGTTGAATAAAAACAAAAAGGTGATAAGCAAAGGGTTTATCTGATTTTGTTTTTCCCACATACCCATACTTCTCCCCTTGCTCTTTGGGTTTAGGGCATGCCTACACTAGTGGCAGAAACAATGCACAAGTGTTTTGTGATGCCAACCCAGCTACTAAAAAACACAAGCTAAGACAGAGCTTTGCTTTCAAGATGTTGATTTTGGTCTGAAACAGCAGTTCTGACTGACAAAACAGCAATGAAGACAAAAGCAGCCTACATGGTAGTAGCTATCCACCCAGGATGAGCAGCTGCCCAGCATGGTAAAGTGTTGTGTTTTGGGTTTTCTTCCCCAAAAAAGTTCTTGTTTACTGTTGTGATTCTTCACGAATAGTCACACAGACCCCCTGCACTATTTTAATCTTACATAACTGGCATAACACCAAAAGCGATGTATTCTCAGGGGAACAGGCCGAGGAGCTGCATCAAGGGCGTGCTGAACACCCGCACACAAAAGCGGCGGTGCGAGGGGCTCCGGGACAGTGGCCAAAATCTCGGAGCCTGACTCCAGAGGCAGCTGCTAACGTTGCCACACTCTGCTCCTCACCAGCCTCTGCGCTCCTCTTTAAAGGAAACTGGTGCCAGCCACGTACCAGCAAGAGTCCGTAAATTCAAAGAGAAAATTCTTTGCACGGTGGGAAGAGCCAGAAAACATAAAAGCGACCAACCCGACAGGCTACGTAACGACGCGCCGGCAAACACTCCGGGAACAAATGGTCATTAAATGAGCAGCTCACAGGCAGGCGGCTGCCAAACGCGTTCCGTACGGGATGGGAAAGGTTTCCTTCACACCCCACCCGAGCTCAGCTCGCCAGGCCCACAAGCCGCCGGGCCCGGAGCGATGCTCAAGCCCGCGGCCCGCGCTGTCGCCGCCGCCTCCTCACGCCGACCATCCCGCGGCGGCCCGGAGCGGCGACGGCACCGTCTAACAGCTTCCCCCCATTCCCAGCCCAGCAGCGCCGGACGGGACGTACCTGGGAGCTGAGGTACCGCTTGAGGCACTCCTCGCACACCGCCTTCTTGCAGCAGGACAGGGGCTTGATGGGCTTCTCCTCCAGGCACACGCGGCAGCTCAGCACCAGCAGCGGCCCGAACTCCCCCGCGATCAGCCCGGAGAAGGGCTCGGGCAGCAGGTACAAGTCCACCACCTCGATGCTGCCGCCCGCCGACAGCGGGTCGCCGCCCGCCGCCACCCCGCGCCGCGCCGGGGGCTGCCCCACACCTGGGCCGCCGCCGCCCGGGCGGCCGAGAGGGGAGGCGGGGGCCGCCGCCGGCCGGTCGTTCTCCACGCAGTAGACGGTGCAGTACACGTGCCGCCGGGAGGGGCGGCGGCGACCGCTGCCCCCCTCCGACACCGGCCCCTCCTCCGTCAGCTCTCCCGCGGCCGGCGGCTGCTCCGGCCCGGTCGCCGCCTCCTCGTCCTCGTCTCCAGCCCCTCGCCGCTCGGGGCTGGCGGCAGTCGGCGGCGGCTCCCCGCTTTGCCCCAGCCCGGCCGCCCCGCCGCCCGGGTCCGACTCCCGCGGCGGAGGCGGCTCGTCTGGGCCGCGCTCCCGCGGGCCCCCGGCCGGGCTTGGCGGCGCGGCGGCGGCAGCCGCCCGCGGGGCGCTCAGCGAGCTCTGCTGCTCCCCCATCGCCGCCGCCGCTCCTTCCCATCCAGCCGCCTCCCGGCCCCGCTTCTGCTTCCGGGTCCCGAGCCCCGCGCGCCGCGGCCCGCCGCGCCGAGTCCCGCGCCGCCCGCCCGCGGGCGCCGGCCGCCGCCGCCGCCCGGCCTCCTCCCTGCGGGGCTGCGGGCGCGGGGGAGGGAGCGGTGGGTATCGCTTGGGTCAGCGCCGCCCGCGGGGTCTCGGCCGCAGCCCGACCCCCATGCCGCGGAGGACGCGGGCAGCCGCCCCTGGTGCCGCGGGGCAGCGCGCCCGGCCGCGCCTCACACACGCCCCGACCCCAGCCCCGGCCCGCCCCGCGCGTCACCGCCCCCTGCCTGCAGCAGCCGCCCCTGCCCGCCCGCCGGCTGCCCCCGCCCCGCTCTGACGCCGCGCTCCTTGGCCTCGCCCCTCATTCAACCGTAAACACTGCCTGCCCGCCCGGCCACGGACCTGCGCGTCACCCCGCAGCCCAGGCCGTCCTCCGGCGTGTGCCGGTACCTGGGGCCAGGCTGCCCCCTGCGGCCTTCTCTCCTCCTCCTGCGGGGCAGCATGTGCCGCCGCTCCCCTGAAGCCGTGTCCTGCTGGAAAGCTCCGGGAGAAGACGAGGAGGCGCCGCGAAGCAAACCCCGGGTTACATTTCAGAACGCCTTTGTGCTCTTCTGGACACGCTGTGGGCATCCAGTTAAAAGCCGTCCCCAGAGAAAAGCAATGGTAACGAGCAGAAATAGCGCTGCTGTACGGGCTGTGCACTAAAAACAGGTGATACAATGACATTCACAAAAGTTATATAAACTCTTAAAAGCAGGTGGATCCACATAAGTCAACCGTGGTACCTGGTGTACTCGCAATTACGGGCACTAGAGGAACATCTGCACGCTCTGTTCTGAGAGTCTGGCAGTATGTCAGTGCCTCTGCCTGAAAACCGTGTCTCCAGACCTGGACACCATCAGTTACATCACCATGTAGGGCAGATGTCATGGAGCTGATCCTGCCACAACTGAGTAACTTAACAGCAACTCTGCAGTTTCCATCCTGAACTTTGTCTAGGGTGTTCATCAGAAGTTAATCAGTTGCTCATCCTGAGATGGCATGGGGCTGGGAGAACTGGAGTATAAGAAGGAAGATGAGGTCTGCCAGTGGGGAAGTGACAGTGGGGGACACGAGAGGTGTCTGTGGGCTGTCACCTCGACCCCAGTGGGTCATTAGCTCAGGTTCACGCAGGCCCTGTAGGACCTGCAGCAGCTCCATGCATTTGTCTGGCTCCATGCTGGAGCTCAGCAGCCCTTCAACCATCCCAAAGCATGGGGTGTCAAGGACACTGGATGGGGCCAGTCCAGCTTTGGAGGGCCCTGTGTGGCACTGAAGTATGTGTGTGCCCTGGAGAGGAGCTGAGCCTCCCAAAACCACATGGGGAGCCTGCCTTGCTCTGTCCCTCCCTGCCGAAGGCTGGAAATAGAGGCACCCCAGGCTCTTTGTGTGGCAACACCTGCAGACCTTGGGTCTCTTCTGCTTGGAAATGCTGTGTTTCCTCCGGACCCAAGCTGACCTGAAAGTCAGTGTGAATGATTTTGTGCAATGTCAGACTGTAGTTACCCCTGCAGGAAAATCATGTAGAGGAATTATTTCGTTTAAACAATGTATTTATTTAGCTTTTCTTATTTGAGCCTCTACACTTTATGCTCCCAAAGCTTACTTTAAAAATACAAAGTGTAAAACTCCATTAGAATGAATAAGTATCAGAATTTCCTACAACCCTGCCATTCAAGAAGCTGAAGCTTAAAGAAAAAAAAAACCAAAAAAACCCAAAACCTAGAAAGACAGAAAGACACTGTCATTGCAAGAGCAAGCAGTATTGCTCAGCTGTTAATTCAGAAATGCATGTGCTAAAGCGTAGCAGGGGAAAAATGATCCTGGGGAATTTAGGACAGCAATGCTAAACCTGGCTGAGGGCAAGTGTTGGGCAAATACGAGTTACAGAATTGCCCGTGCCCTACCAGACTATGGCTTGAGGATAGCTTAGTGGCTTGTGCCCAGCCATGGGTCCTGCTGGTCCTGACCATGAACCATGGGGAGACGTGCCAGCCTCAGCTGCCCCCGCTGCTGCCCACCCTGCCCTGCTTCTGGCTGGGATGGTGGGACCAACCCTGGTTGGTGAGGTCCTGCCTGGCAGCCCCCAAGTGGGTCCCGTCACTCCCTGCCACATGGCTCCGTGATACACATGTGCTTTGCAACAAGTCTTTGCCTTATTCTATATATATTCTCTCAGGCATATTAAAAAAGTATGAAAGGATATAGTAGTAGATAGAAATAAATATTGGGCTGAGGTGAACATAACATGACCGACTAGTATATACTGATTGCCTTTTCTACCATGTCTTCACGCAGATTCATATTCAAGCAACCCCAGGAAGACAAATTTTACAAAAAACACCACCCTAACCCCCACAAGCCCCCAACAATCTGACAAAATAGGGCATCATATTGCATGGCTCTCACTTACTCCCCAAGAGAGCCGGTGAGAGAAGAAGCGGACAGCCAGGGATGCTGTTTCAGTTGCTCAGTGCACTGCTGGTAGGTGCAGGAGCCCGTACTGGGCTGAACTCCTGGTTCTCAAAGAGACTGCTCTGCTGCTGACTGACAGCTTATGTGATGTGCTTTAGGCTGGCTGTTGCCCGGGTTTTGAGAAACCATGAGTCAGATTTGCATCCAGAATGATTCTGTTGCTAAAACCTTCTTGTTTTAAAATGCAGTTTTAGAACCACACATTTTACACTCTCTGTAGAGCATGTCTAGACTTTAAATAAAACCTTATGGAAGATATTAAAAAGATAGCAGCACTACTGGATTTGCATGAAATAACAGATTCAAATTAATTACCCTACAGAGATAAACTTTTTTCTCAACAAACTGTTTGGTTTATGAGAACTTCATTGTATTTGAGCACAGTTGTGTGGAACTGAGTCCAGTTGCTTGAAAGATTACTTGTCTTCCTGTGATACATTGCCAAGTCAAACTCCAAAGAGATTCACACGTTTGAGCTCTGCAAATGAAGTATGGAGAAGCAGCTGGCAGGGCATTAATACTCTGTGAGAGGTCGCCAATTTTGAAAAGCTCTATCCACCGTCATCCACCAGAGCCTGGATTTGCTTACCTCTGGGAATGCAGCAAAGTCCATATTTTTTTTTCTTTGTTAAGACTGTTGGAGGGTTTGGTTTAAAAAGATATAAGTTTACAGGTGGTCCTTTTACTCATGCCTCATTTTAAAATTCCACAGCTGAGATCCAGAGCAGGCACTTGTATTTCCAAACAATAAATGTAATTGACTGCCACAGTTCTGTTATGCTTGAATTTAGGGTGTTTTTTATTCACACCAAACAAAGTTGTGGTGGCTATTGCATCAATGAATTAAATTTTTCCCAATTTGTAGAATTTTACAAAATATTGCCTGGGAATTTCCATCCTTCCTTATTTTCTCTCAGTTCCCTCTTTCCTTTCTTCCTTTCCTTTCTTCCCTTTAATCAAAGAGCACAAACTTACATAAAAAATCAGCAAAAGAAAGTCCTAGGCTATGCAGCATGTAAGCAAACTGCAGAATTCATTACTACACACAATCACTAAAGCAGTTCTACAGTGAATTTAAAATCTGATTGGATACTTTTAGCCATACAGCAGTAGGCTGTGCTGTCTATACCAGCTATGTGTGTATATATATATGTATATATATGTATCTGTATCTGTGTGTATATACATTTATAAAAGGAGGACTCGATTTCCCAAGGCTGTAGTTCTTGAGACTTAATGAAAATTACTTTTACTAAAAATAATTAATTTTTTAGGATGAGTAATTAACATTCATTCTTCTGGGCTTATGCAGATGGCCTCTGAGGAAATTTGAAGACTTATTTTCCTATGTATAGCCATAAGTAACTGGCAGCATGGTACTGGGTCATTGGGTGTAGACCTTGCTATTAAGTGTTTTTCCAAAGTATTTAAAATTTTCATTTTCTGTTTTGCCTACCATTGCAAATGTATTCTGAATATTTTATGAAATGCTTTTAACCAAATATTTATATTTATTTTGAAAATGAAATAAAAATTCATGTTCTCATGTTTGCCCCTCAACACTTGTAGTTCTGGCTATTCATACACTCCACATAGATTGTCCTATATTCTCCAGAATACATCTCATATAAACCACTTACACTCTGGATGTGGTCCTGCTTTCAAAGTTATGCTGGCTTGACAGTTTTCACCAAAAAATATCAATAACCTTCTGTGACAAAAGCTTTTGGCACAATGGTATAGCAGTAATGACAACAGTTTTCTGGGACTGCCCAGTGAGAACAGAACTATTAAAGCCTCTGAATTTAGGTGGGACGCAACTTATTTGGTAGTAAAGAAGGTGTAGTCATACAACTCACCTACAAAAATCCTCCTAGCATCCGAATGGTAGTATACAAAAGAAAGTACTTGATTTTCATAGTTATAGAGTATGTTTCTGCAGCTAGAAGGAAAATACAGTTCTCTTCTTGGGCTCCTGTTCATCTTTTGAGGTGAAAGAGTCATGTATGTTCTACAGAAAGTGTAGGTTAGAAAAAGGCATGCACTGGAATAATTTCTTACTAACATCCTAATTAAATCAGGAAGAATGACTGTGTGCCTAGTTTAATTGTAACAGTATTTATTTTGAAAACAGTCTGTGCCATTATTTTTATCTGGCACTATGGAAACAACCTTCAAAATATAACCATGTATCTTGAAAGTATCTCCAGAAATTCCAATAAAAAGCTTTTGCATGGGCATTCATTAGAAACCTTTGGAAGAACGTAGTCATTGGCACACCACTGGATTACAGGATAGATACAGTAATGTATGTGAGTTTTTTTCAAGCAGAGAAAGCATTGCCTAAATGAATCAAACCTTTTGAACCACATATGTGCTTACTATCCGCATCTGGGCTGGACAAAGAAAATGCTTTTCTGAAATGTATGGATCTTTCCAAACAGATCCCATCAGTGTCTCAAGCCATCTTTTAAAGGGCGCCTAGAACCTTGATGCTTCCTCCTTAATATTTCTCTTGTTTTATAATGATGTATCCTCCTGTATGCCTGTGACACTGTTTTTTTCTTAGTTCTCTGAATGCACCACTAATTTTTAGTATCTTCCTCTTTTTCCTATCATATCTTTCTCTTCCTAAAAATACTACAAAGCTCTGTGTTTAGCCTAAAGCTTTGTAGAGGGACTCATGACCATGTTTCTGTTACTGATCTTGCTAAATTCAATGTCACACTGAGGGCTAGACTCACCAGCAGCTTAAGCTGACAGAAACAACTTCCTCCACCTCACCTCACCTAAATCTTTTATTCCTAGACTTTCTTACCACATTATCATCCCTCATACCACCTGGGTTCATAGCCTGGGAATCACTTTAGTCTTCAGCAAATGCAAAGAACCACTTGGAGAAGAGGAGACTGAGGGGGGACCTTATTAATGTTTATAAATATTTGAAGGGTGAGTGTGAGGAGAATGGGGCCAGGCTCTTCACAGTAATGACCGATGATAGGACAAGGGGTAATGGGTGTAAGCTGGAACACAGGAGGTTCCGCTTAAATTTGAGAAAGAACTTCTTTACAGTAAGGGTGACAGAGCACTGGAACAGGCTGCCCAGGGAGGTTGTGGAGTCTCCTTCTCTGGAGACATTCAAGACCCGCCTGGACGCGTTCCTGGGTGAACTCATCTAGGTGTTCCTGCTCTGGCAGGGGGATTGGACTGGATGATCTTTCGAGGCCCCTTCCAATCCCTAATATTCTGTGATTCTGTGATTCTGTGATTCTGTGAGTGAAACAAGGTACTTAAACACCAAATTTTTCATAGAGCAGCAGTGTATATTTTTAAGTTCTTGAGTTTAAAACTGAGAGTTTGAGCTGGGAATCTCATGACCACAGATTGCTTCTCCACGTGGGCTTATTCACTGTTCGTCCCAGAACCACACCTAAATAAAGCTACACTCCTTGTATCCAACAATTACCAATTTTCTCCTTAACAGCAGATAACACTCAAGTCGTTTATCAGCTTTAATCTGGAATTAAATGCCTCGATGCACAGCCTGGATGTGAGGCAGTCATTTTGAGGAAGCTGAAGTTATTTACCACCGTCAGCAGCAGTACAGGCATGAGACCATTCCAAATGATATCAGCATTTTTAGACTCTCCCAAAGAAAGAAACCTTCCATTGCTGCATTGTTTTTATTAATGTGTCTTTGAAGTTATTTTTATAGTAATAGCTGGCCGCGGGATTACCTGACAACAGCACAGCAAGAGTAAATTCTACTGAAGGGCAAATGTATTTTATAGCTATTATTGTTTTAATTAACTATGCAGAATGACAGACAAATAGAATGTTTTGCAAAATAAAGAATTAGCAGCTATGTTTTTGAGAATATCGTGAGTAATTCTCTGATGTGCAAATTGCTATCTTTTCTTTCTTAGCTTCAGGCCTGAAAAGCAGTTCAACATTTGTTAAAACAATTGTCTACCCTTATTACAGGATTATCAAATTATACTTTTATCATTTTGTACTAGAGTTTTTTCCTTTTTTTATAATGTTAATAATTTAAATGGATTGCAGAAAATAATCAAATTAAGTAATTAACCTGATCAGACAATGGGGATACATAGAGCTAGTCAAATTAGCTATTTTTTAATTACACTGTTTTACTTCTTAAAGCCAAATTTCAGAATGATTTTGAAGGCTTCCTTATGGTTGTCTCGGTAACTCAACAAAACCCACTTTTGTTGGCAGAAACTCCCATTTCACGCTTTGTGACTCCATCGAGACTTATCGCTTCTGCAAGGAGCCTCTGTAACAACCAGAGCCGCCTCCACCAGCCAAGCAGGGACAGGCAGCACGGTCTCGCAGCGAGGGCACGGGAGTGGGGGCCAGGGGGGCCCCTTTCTAATCTCAGCTCTGTGACTGACCAGCCGTGTGACCTTGGACGAGATACTCCTATATCTCTGTTTCCCCTTTTACCCTTTGCCTGTCTCAATTATTTAGACTGTAAGCCGTGTGTGACAAGGAGCGATTGCAGCTGCGGCACCACGTGGCCTGGTGAATCCTCCGGTCTCGGCTGAGGACTCGAGGTTTTGCCATAACACAGACAAAATGCAGTCATTTCAACATCCAGCGTGTCATGGGAAATTAGCTAATGAATAGCATGTTTTTATAGCTAGAAGTAAAATTATGTATGTTCAAATACCTCTCCCTATTTTTACTTTGTTTGTTTCACTGGTGAACACCATATTTGTCAGAGTTTCTCTGCGGGCCTGAAATCTTTACTGAACAGCGCATGTGTGCTCTGAGGGTTTTACGGGCATAACCTAACAGAAGGAACTTAACTCACCTTCAACCTCACACTCTCTTTGTGTACAAAAAGATTTTCAGTGGGGTTTTAACTAGTGTACCAAAGCAGATATTTGGTAGGACAGGTGACAATTATACCAAGGAAAGAAAAGCCAGAAAAAAATCTAGTCCACTAGCAGGAGCAAAAAACTCTGATTCCTCTCTACAAACTTATTTTTATTACTGCCACAAGAAACAATGTCTGCTACCACTCAGTATCATTCTGCAGAGTAAGATGATGCTGGTTTCATATCATCACTGGTCAAAATAAAGGTTCATTTAATGGCTTTGACCCTAATATGCAAACCCCTCTGTTTTCCAGCCTGTAAGACTAGCTTCCCTGTAGAGGTGCCATGCACAGAAAATCATCACAGTTGGATGAAAAAAAGGAGGCTGAATTATGATTCTGCAAAATTAAAGTAGTGATATATTGATTATTCTATATGTTGTATTGATTATTCTATAGATAGTTTGACGATGGTGCACTGCAATGGGAATTAAAAAGCATCAGAAATGGGAACAAGCAGCAAATAGCCTTGACCAAAACTTAACAGTTTACTTGCTGCAATATGCATCCAGTATGTGATGCAACACATACACAGTGTCAGTCTTTTCTGAAGGGCTGCTAAGACACAGCAATTAACAGGAAATCAGTTAAATCATTTCCTTGAAAGGTAATTTCACTATTTTTGCTATGCACTGTTTGTTTGTGTGGGGCATTCTTTACTCCTCCATAGTTAAGCTAAAGGCTGACTCTTAAAGACTTCCTTGCATCTGTTGAAAAAAGTGTTGGTAAATGGCATGCCTTTCGCCTTAGGAATTACTGTATGCAGCTGAAAACAGCCATGCATTTGTACATATGCCAGTAATGTCTTCATACACCCTCATGTGTCTTGCATGTAGTACTTGGCAACTGTTGAAAAAACCTGTTCCTAAAATGCTTTTCCTATATTTTCTTTTCTGACGTGTCTTATTTTAAAACAGGCTAAAAGTAATAATATTTAAAAGTGCAGACCAGCTAGGGAAATCTACAGACTGCAATACAAAGCTGTTTTTAAAGAAAAGTTCAACTAGAAACTTGATAGATATAGGTGAGAAATGTGAGAAATGGTTTGCACTCTTCCTGCAAAAGTTATTTTTTAGTAGCTATTTTAGAGGCAGCATTAGCAGGTCTAGCCCTAATGCTGAGGCTAGTTACCTGGTTTGCAGATTAAATCCAGGATGGAGTTATAAAAAGAAAAACAGACATTGAAACAATCCCTGGAGTAATGAAAGAGTATCAATAAACCTCTTATCCTAGGGAGACGTAACCAGGGGAAAAAAATGTAACATTTGAAGATACTGTCTGGACAGAAAACAAAATCCTTAGACTATCAGAATGGAATCTGAGACTGCCGGCAAGCCAAGGTTGCAGCAGAAGCCCTGCAGTTTGAGTTGTGGATCTGGTATGCTTATCAGCAACATAAAAAAAATCTCAAAAATGCCAAGCTGTCACAGGAGCCTTCCCGAGAGCCACTCATGTGCCTGTCTGCTGGGAAGACAACAGTTGTGATGGTTTCTTGCTACATGAATCTCTGTTACAAGGACAACAACTGAGACTAACGCACTTGATGTATCTTTGGAACACCAGGGTAAAAAGCATTGGTATAACTTTAAACTTCAGAAAACTTGAATTAGATTAATGGAGAAAATTCTCACCACCATATTCTTCAGTGTATTATCTGACTACTTATGATTGCTTGACTTAGTGTGACTTCATCTGCTACTTGGAGTGACTCAATCTGCTCATAAGAGAGAGCATAAAAAGAGAAGAGAGCAGCTGTGGGAGATCACCATGTAACCGTGTCATTGCTGTCAGATTTGTCTTTTAAGTTTTTAACACCTGTGAACTTTTCACATCTGTAATGATCTAATGCTAGAAGACTACTGTTTAAGCAATGCATATGTGAAACAGCTGCAGGCTTTCTTTATGCTGCCAGTACTAATGAAGTGCATTTACTGAGTGTGCCTTATTTTCTGGTGAAAACGTTTATCTGTGGTTCCTTCAGGACACAACTATAAAGTATATGGTAAATTTTTGTAAGCTAAGAATTGTTCTGAACACTGCCCTGAACACATGAACAGCATGATTTTAAATTAGTGAAATTAAATTGATGCAATTCAGAGCCAGTGAAGATGAACTGGTGTAGCCTACGTCAATGACAATGAAACAATGCCCAAAATAAGACATGTTTGTTCACATAAATCAGTTAGCAGCATACGTTGTCATCATGTACATGCATTATGTATACTCTGTACACATAACATAGATAGGAAATAAGACTCAATTCTATTAGAAGAGTGTTAGTTTTTATGAATCCATTTGTAACAAGCGTAACTTCTGCACATCGACCAGACCTAATAAAAGCAGTTGTTTGTGTTACCTGAGTGCTTCAGCACGGCACTGCTGCAGGAGTTTGGGCTTTTTTTGTGTGACTCTGTTAAGTGTGAATTAGGGTCCCAGCGCAGCTGGAGCACTGAGATACAAAGAACTGTTATCAGGACAAATCACAGCAATTCCTGCAAACAGACCATTAAGGAAGCCAACGTGCTTCTTCCAGGTTAACAGTTAGCTTGCAGTGCAATTTTTTGACTGGGAGTTATACTGATGCAGTTCCTAGTGTGGATGGAGATATATTGGATGCTTTTATACGGGAGCTGTATTTTCTCTTTCCTATTCCAAAAGCTTAAGCCTTTGAACTGGTAAAACTGTAGCCATGTGAATGGGGTTATGGCATTTAAAGGATTCCAGAGCACTGTTGCCTAGCTTTCCTTTAGGCAAGGTCCATGCTTAGGCTGCAGAAAATGGATGTCTCGAGCTTTCAGTTTAGAAACTGAAAAGATGCCCTAGGCACAGTCATATCATTTTAACTCTGCTTAGTTGTGTGGTACAATAAATAATGCTAAAACTAGACTACCTAATCTAAGCTATTATACAGCATTTAAATAGGTGAAGCAGAGAGAACACAGATAAGAAGATACCAATAAACTTTGCCATGATTTAAAACATGTGTTTTGCCATGTTTCTTTCTTTGGGATGGATATGCACTGACACATTTGAAAACTTGGGCAGAAAAACTTTTACATTCACATTTGCAGATGCTAACAAAATTTCAGCTTGTGAAGTTGTTCTAGGTACATTTTGAAGTCTTTATACCCAGCACTAAGCACCAATTAGAAACTGAAAATGAAGAACAGAAAAGCTTAATTTTTTCCACATATTTCTTATGATTAATATAAAAAGTATGTGTGACAGAAAAGGATTACAGATCAATAGCAGCACTTCCCCTGTAATCTTCATCCCTTTCCTGACCAAGTGCTATCTGCTAATACAAATCCCCAAGATCCTGACCTCTCTTTTTTCCTTTCCTTCCCCACAAGCATGGTGGAGGAAATGATTCCTGTCACGTAGCCAAAGGGGGCATATTTACATGGCTCCACATGATGTGACGAGGAAATCCTGTTACAGAGAATTCAGGAGGAAAACAAGTAGGTTGCCTGCTCTGCCCCTTGCTTTTGGAAGTCCTGCCTCCGCTCCTCTACAGGTTTGCTTCCTGAATCACCACTTCTGTAACTTTATCAGTACAGATCTCTTTGTGTCTCAGCTTTCTTTCTCCATTTTTTAACATGGAGGTCTCCAGGACATTATTCTCCTTCCTGATATCTTGCCACATATTAAGTGATTGTGGTGTTGTCTGCTACAGATTTTTGCTTTGCACATTTTGCTTGTAGTACTCATACTTCCTTCTTGTTCCTCCACTGATCTTCTTTAAGCTCCAACTACTGTAAGTGCTTTATTTCTGTTCTCTTCTGGGTTGGGGAAAAAAGCCTCCACTGCAGACAAGAGGGTATTATAATTTCAAATCCTAGAGCATTCAAATAGCTTTGGCTGTAGTCTAGAGGAAACCAAACATAGCAGGGTTTAACCTTTGTTTTAAAATGCTTTTACTACATATATATACTGTGGTTAATATTTTCTAAATTATACAATAAGCAATATATGAAAACTCAGTGTGAGAGTTTTCCTTCACCTACCAAGTCAATACTTACAAGGCTGAATTCCTTGTAAGCAGGACAGCCTACTGACTCTGAGATCTGTAATTAAGATCATCAGTGAAATGCATCAATTGACTAGAAAGGAAACCTTTAGTGAATGTAGGACCCTGGGTAAAATCAACACGGAGCTTATGCAAAAAAAGCAATTTTATTGAATGCATGTGATAGTAAAAGCTACAGAGAGGTTGTTAAGAAAGCACAAAGCATGTGAGTGTCATTCTGCAGTTTCAAATCAGCAATGCGCTCCTTCAAGGGCTAACTGCTGCTTCAGCTGACAGCCAGGTCATGTGCGTTTAGAACTGGATCTAATCAGAGACTATAAGATTAAGAACAAAAGCACTTTTCCATGGTAGCATCAGTTTTGATCCACAATGCTGTATGTTAAAAACTTTAAGCTTTGGGAGTATTTAGGTCTGGATCCTGCTTCATGCCTCAGAACCGTTGCCGCTTTTGTACAATGGACCACAGACTGTTTTTTAAATCTTTGTTTCCAGAGGAGAGTTTATCTAAACAGAAAAACTTTATGTTTTATTCCAAACCCATAATTCTACATATATATTTTGGTCCGTGTCTCCCATTTATAGTCTTTCAGAAGGATAAAGAAGGGACACAGTAGGTGTCCAGTAATAAAACAAAATTTACCAAGACCTAATAATGGTGCTGTGTTTTGCCTTTTACCAGTCTCAGGATAGGAAGAGTCAGGTCTGATTTCTTAGTATGGCATCTCCAGCATGGCAGTTACTTAGAAACACAAAGAACTAATGATCAAAGCCTTGTCTTACCAGTTAAAGAGATTGTGCAATCATTATTTGCTTAATTTTTTAGTGTTTTTCTCATTTGCAGAAATACTAGAATTTAACTAATGCCAAAAACATTTTTGACCTGCTTAAAGATGTTTGGGCTGATAACATGACATCTTGTGTTTAAGGTAGGAACTACTAGAAGGATACTGTTGGGGAACAACCAAGTCAGACTTCCACAGTATAAAAGTGTACAACCCTATGGAATAGAAAGCTGTAGCATATGATAAATGTTTCAGGAGAAAAAAAAATTCTCCTTAAAAATAATAAAAACATTTCAGTTTTCAGGTTAGGAAGAGCCAAAAATACTAATGACCTCTCATTCTGTAGTGCAGCTCTTTCCCCCTCTCTCTTTCAGAGTGCAATGTAATAAGAGGTAGAAGTGGAGTACAAGGGCAAAGGCAAGAAATATTAAAGGTATAAAAATTCTTTAGGTTTTTCTTATACTATTGAAAAAACCTAAACCACTCAATATAATTTAAAATTCCTGTTGCAAATTTTTGTTTTATTAACAAGTTTCTGTATCTCAGAACATGAATGAAACTTAGAGATGAGGAGACAATTGAAAAAGACAAGAGCTACACTTCTAGTCCTACTTTACAATTAAAAAAAAAATCCAGTGTAATTATAGACTGTCAGGTTATCAAAGATTCTAAGATCAGGGGTTTTTTCCCCCTCACAATTTACTTCCAACAAGTATGTAGGGAATAGTGAATACCCTGAAAAGACCTAACTTGAATAAAAAGCCAGCACCATGAAAAGGTTGACGAACACAACTCATAAATACAGGACCTTGGGTATTGGGTCAGTGATTTGTGGTGTTTTCCACAGGCGGCTGGGACGTGGGACCAGGGCTGTGTGGCTGCCTGCCTCCAGGCATTGTCCATGTGGCCACCTGTCCCACATGTGGCCCTTGGTTTGCTCAGCAGTTCTCTGAAATACCAGCCTCTGCCCTGACTGCCGGGGCAGAGGAAGAACTGCATGATACAACACCTACAAGTAGTGGGATGAGAGCTGGCAGTGCGTGCTGCTGATGTTTTAAAGCTATGTAGGTTTGCTTTTATAGATTTGCTCAGCTAAGTTACGAAAAATACAATTTCTACATGTTTCACTGCTACTTTATTGGATCATTGATTTTTAAGAGAGTTTTGTGAAGTCTTGATCTGGGCAAACATAGTTATTGAGTAACTTCTATCTAGTTTAAAAAAATAAAAACTACAAATAAAGTAATAAAAATGGACAATAAAAAAACCCCAAACCTTAAGGATTTTGTGTGTGCAAGGGGAAGATTTAGGTTCAGTTTTGACTGACAGGGAGAGAGGGAACTGTAGATCTCTAACATGAATCATTGTCCCTTGCTCATAATGAAGTTTAATTTTCAAGTATTTGAGCCTCAGACTACCAGAAATAATTTCTGGCTCCACTCTAGATAATGTTGATGAGACAGCTGTAAATTTAAGGGTCATTAAAGAATTCTTATTCACAAAACTACGCACTTACATTTGATCACATATTTAATTCTCATTGAAGCTAAAGGGATTTAAAAATGTTCTTTGGTCCTTTTACCTTCAATGGAACTTTAATATTTTCTTCAGCTGTTAATTTACTGAAATGTTTGGTTTTGTTTTTTAACTGGGGACTTCATCTTCCTGCTTTGGAGGATCAGCCTCTAAGTCACTCCCAGCCTCCCAGGTACTGGCAGCAGAGAGAGCCAGGATCTACACTAGGCACAGGGTGAAGCTCTGCTACCAGCTCTGCTATCTCACTTTACTCTGTAATGGAAGAGACATTATGGACACCACAGGGGATAGTGTGTACACGGATGGGAGAAGGTCTGAAGCCTACCTGGCACATCAGTTTTTGAATCACCACTCACGTGACACAGGCAACGAGCACTGCAATTTGTTTTCCTGCTGCAGATACAGTTAAAGTTTTTTTCCCCTGATTTTCTACAGATTTGGACAGAGGACAGATTATTTCTATTATTATTTTTCTGCTATAAGTGCCTTTTACAAAGAGGTATTAGTTAGGATCGGATAGGTGATTTTCAGTCATTTGTCCTCAGTGTCCCCTTGGCCCTGGTGTGTTTTCTGCTTTGTAGGGAGATTTTCCATTTCGTACATTCAGCTGAATGTCCTCAAAAGCACAGAAGAGAGTAAAATCTTAATATTTATTTTTAGAAGGTTTTATGAAGAATTGTAATGTTGATTATTTTTACTATTTTATTTAAAGGAGAAGCTTTGTTCAGGGACAAAGAAAACAATTCACTTGATATAACCGGTCAAATGACATTCCAGGAGCATTAACGTCACTGGGGGTCCCTAGTGACCAAAACTTCAGAACCTTTGGCTTCTCTCTGTTTATTTAGTGACAGAAAATGTGGAATGCTTTTGCCAAATTATTTGGAAAACACTTAATGGTGAGTAATCTGAGTTTTCTATCTGTTTTTCCATTCCTTGTGAAATTCAGTAGTAGTACCTAAATTCATGTGTGGTGTGCTTCTAGCCACAGAATAAGAAGGAAAAATGAGTCTGTAGTGAAAATACCTGACTATGTATTGAATATAAGGCCAAGATGGAGAGCCATGAGGTATCCAAGGAGAAATATGGATTTTATCTACTTTAATGTGGAGCAATAAAGAAATTATTAATTGCTACCTATCAAATAGGAAAGTTTACGTAAGTTTTTATTTACCAAACAACCAAATTGTCTTTTTTTAAAAAAAAATCACTACATCACTTGAAAGAAGGAACATAGTTTAATTTTATTTTTCTTTGCTACCAGGTAGAAATGTCCTAATTTGGTATCTTTCAATTTGGAAAGGAAGAAACATAATATTAAAAATTCTTAATTGGTTTATTGCTTAAACATTGGAAAGAACCATAGCTATAGTTTATCTTACCTTCTGACACTAGGTACATTGCCCAAAATAGTTTTGCTAAGCAGTGCTGCTATTTTATTTAGAAATGAAAAGAAAATGGTTTTGTAATTCAAAGTTTTGTCAAGACTTTGAATGTAGCAGCTCTCAATAAATCTCAAATTGCTTTATGAGTGTCAGTAAGTACCATCGTGCATGTCCCATGTCTATCCAGGCACAAGCATCTGTGTCTGTCCTACTTTCTTTATGCTGCATTAAAATGTCCAGATGGACTCACAGTGCTATTGTGGTTACCAGATATTCCTGCCGTCCTGGCTCACAAAAGTCCCATGAGCACAGCGAAACACTTATCTGCACCATGGTCAGTCTGTAACTGAATGTGCCACCTACAGAACTGGCTCTGCTTGACCTCTGCTGGTACCAGCCTTTCCTTGGTGCTGGTGGAAGAAACTTGGGGTCTTAGAGGGTTTGTTCTTCATGTGTTTTCCTCATGACCTTCCCGTACTTCCACATGGTGAGTGCTTGCTTTGCAAACCAATCCCTCTGAAAACCCAAGAACCAGACACCTGCTTGATTCCTGTCTTATATCCCAGAGGATCCCACCTGGTGCCACTTCTTAAAGTATTCGCAGGCCTGGGCCAGCCAGAGCTGACCAGTGTCAGGAACATGGCTTTGAACATCTTGCTTGGGTTTACAGGAAGGGCAAGTGTGGGAGGGCTGGGGCTCTGACAGTGAGTCCTCTGCTCAGGGTAGCAAGTCAGGAGACAAATGCTGTATGCTACTTCTGGCAAGAGCCAAACCCTGTTGTTATTCAGTTCCCAAAAGAACTTTGTTCTTCTGAGTTGAAGAAGATGTCCCCAGTGCTGCGGAGCGGAGCCTTCCTGCAGGCTCCATGCCCCAGGGTGGTGCAGAAGTCACATCAGATGCTTTTGACAAAAGCTGTTCACTGAGCAACTCTAGAACAGCCTGAAGCAGATCATTTAACAAAAAATAGAGCAGGTCTTAGGCTTAGCATATTTCCAAGTTTGGCCCTCTGAAGAACCCTCCCTCTGCTGCAACGAGAGCCATGTTCCTCAGCTCCTGCCCGGCAGGTCAGCACCCATGAGACCTGGGGGAGCTCTGCCCAGTCATCCTCCCACCTCTGCTGCCTCCACCAGGACTGCAGGCTTCCTCTGGGAAACCAGGATCTGATATCCTTCCTGAAGGGCCTTCTGGGCCCACCCTGTCTTCTCTTCTAGCCCAGAAGGTGCTTTAAACCCTCAGTTATGCAGAGTGTTTAGAGGGATGCCATCCTTAAGGCTTCCCAGAGCAAGGACTCTGCTCTCTGTTTAAGCAGTGTGTATGGTCCAAAACCTGCTCCCCCACGTATTCTCTGTATATCCTTTATACATCCTTGCTCTTCAGAACAAGACTGACCATCAGAGAGGACTCCCTCACTCCCAGAAATGCCAGTGTAATGGTTGTGCTCAGGAGAAGAGGACTTTAACATGACAAGGACCCTTGCCAAAGGCCAGTGGAGGAAGTGAAGGGTGGTGAGGATGAGTAGGACAGAGCATTTGATAGTGGTGACACGCTGGTGGCAGTGGAATGGGGCAGCGTGGTAGGTACAACACAACATTTTGTATCCAGATAAAAACCATGGATGTTAGAGTTGTCTGTGTCTGAGTATTCGTGCATCTGGGCTATGAGCAGGACTGGTGTTTGTCTAAGGTGGCCAGCTGGCTAGAATAAGCTCTGATGACTTTTATTTTCTTTTGAACTGGTGGTGGGAAGGAAAGTAAAACAAGGAGCTGCCTTGGAACAAAAGTAGAGTCAGATGCACACACTTGTGGGATGCCGGCCAGTGAGGTACGATGTTGTTGTCTAGAGCTTTTCCAGCTCCACTCAAACTAGCTAACAGGGAGATTTTGTCATCTGGTAATAACTAGTAATGGAGAAGAGCTCAGGGTGGAGAAGGGAGGGGAGATGCTGTATGTCTGAGGCAAGGAAATGGGGGAGTTCAGCCATTGCAACCACACTATCCAGGTGGGTCTCTGCTGGGATGGTGTGGGGAAGGCACCTTCTGACTGGCCATAGATAGTCCCTGGTGAGAAGAGCATGTTGTCTAAGCTCTGGTGAGCTAGACATCTCTGCACAGCTGTTCTCTGGCAACTATGCGTACCAGGGGAGTGTCACTTTCTGTTGTCACACAAAGCATACAGAGATGCTCAGCAGCTCAGCACATGTATAAGCAGTGGTGGTGCTGGGGTGCAGACCCAGGCTGGCCAGGCTGTGCTGCTTTGTGGATCCTTCAGTGGACCTGGGCTTCTGTCACTCCCTAAGCCTAGAAGGTGTACAGACCACCTCAGAAGGTGAACAACTAGGTGCCCTCAAGGTTTTTTTTTTTTCCAATAGTCAAGCTAAAATGTTATTTTTCTGCCTCCAGGTTGCTAGATGCAGTCAGAAGTTGAATAAGTTATCCTTGAAAGCACTGGGAGAGATAGCCTAGGAGATCGTATCAATGTTGTTATCTCAACTTGTTCCTGTGCTTGCATACCATCTTGTATACCCTTTGCCATCTTTTAATTTGACTGCCATGTATATTCTGGTTTAACAGCAGACCAAACATCTAAAATACAGTAACTAGGTAGCGACCATAGAAGAGAAAGAAAAAAAAAATTGTTTAAGAATAGGAAACAGAACCGGCAGAAACAGTCAGCCCTTGAAGGCAAAGAGGAATTCACCAGTGTAGTTTAGATCCGTCCAGAGATCTGTACTGTTCAACATATTCATAGTTCAGTCAGTGGCAAAGAAAGATTGTGGATGACCCTAATTTGTTTAAAATAGTAAGGCTTATTGTGGGATGCATCACATGATTGAGCAACCTGGCAGCAAAATGGCAGATGAAATTCAATGTCTGTATACGTGAAGTAAGGAGTTGGTTCTTTTCACTGTGAGATGTGGCTCTAACTTCTCAACCAAAAGAAGTAAATGATAAAAGGAGAGCTGAACAAGTTCATAGAGGAGATACCAAATGCATAGAAGGTATATTTAGCCTGGAAAGTCCCCAAGCTGGAAATAATTGATGTCTGGAAGAGCATTAGGGGTATGCATTGCACATACTTGTCCTCTTCTTACTCTTCCCTGAGCGATCTTTTATGATTATTTTTGGCAAGAGCAAAACGGGCTAGATGGATTGTTACATGGCAAGCATTACACAAAATAAACCATGAGCATGGGTAGCACAATGCTTGCTGTTCCTTCCTATCTTCTTGCTTTCCTCCTTTCCTCCTCTCCTTAATGCAAGAGTTGTGTAAAGATGCTGAAGGTTAAACAGACCTTTAAAATTTTCAGCAGCTGCAATTTGGAGGAGGGAGGAAAACGAACTCTGCACAGTCACTGAAGGTAGGTGTTTCCAAGAGGAAACTTAATTTCCTGTGATGCTCCCTTATCATCCATTGGATGCAGACACAGGCAATAGGGGACAGAGTTACATTCACTGAAAGCCAAAAGGCAACCAAGACAGAGAATAAGTTGCTCCCTGTTAGTGGGATGATTTAGGGTTTTATTTTATACAAAAGATAATATTGTTGTAATTGTGATAGGCTAAGGATATAGATGCAGTGATTTTTGAAGAAGAAATAGTGCCTTTTGTTAGGCTGACTGATACAGCAGCAAAACCCAGTGGGCAGTGCTGGAGCAAAGGTACTGTGGCCTTGGGCACACAACCCTTCCTCTGGGCTCGGTCAGATGCCTCTGTCTGGGGGACACAGGCTTTTCTTTCCTCTAAATCAGGAGCTTTTCCCTGAGACAGGAAGAAGAGCTTCTGTGCCTGAAAGCTTGCTTGTTTTCTGTAGCTCTACAAGCTGGTCTAATACAGGAAATCATGCCTCACTTAACTTGCTTGTATCTGTTAGAGATCTCATAGACAAGGTGCCAGGAGATTGCGTGCAAGAGATTTCAGCATTGTTTTTGAATACTCCAAGACTATATAAATTTTTCTGCAAACATCTGTGCACAATTTACACTGGGACTTTATGACAAGGACTTCATAAAAAACAAGAATAGGAAACCTAAGAAGAGAAATTGCCAGCAAAAAATGTTGGTATATTCAGTAGCCAGTCATAGACAGATTATTAAGGCTCCCCTTCAGTCAGAGACCCAGCCAGCTTGGGCTCAGGGCAGCCAGCATGTGTCTTTTGGAATCCCTCAGCTGAGCACTCTGTGGGCTTTGTCTGTGCTGCTGGCTGTCTCATGAGGTGGGGAGATGGTGTATAAAGGTGGGCAAGAAGCCACAGCTTGTCCTGTCTCCAGTTGTCTGAAATTTACTCTTTCAAGCAGTATAAGCACAGCCAAGATGGTCCCACATTTGCAAAAGCATTTTGCAAACTGAGGAATGCAGACAGGGAAGAATTAAGGGATTTACTCATTCTGATGTAGAAAGGCAAGTCATAGCTCACAACAGCTCCAACATCCTCAGTTATGTCTGAGACTAAATACTAATAAAAGATCTGTACCCTTGACTGTCTTGTGGTGTGTTTGATTGTCTTAATCATACTCTATGATCACGTGGCCTCAGTGAAACTGCAGCTTAACAGAGCTGTACTCATAGTCATCATGCTGTCAGGACAGCAGCTTTGGCTGCCTGCTTTTCTGTTTCCCACTGAATGAATTGCTTTGATGTGGATCCCCCACATCGTGAGTGAACTATCTTATAAGTCACCTACTGTGTAAAAGCTGGCTACAGTTCCTCCTCCCACTGTATATTTTAATGAAAATAACCATGGCATCTGCTTCAGTCATTGCCTTCAGGGACATAGCTTGTCTCATCTCATAATATGGCTTGGGAGGAAAATAAGAGCTACAATTTACCTAGGTTACCAAAAAAAAAAAAAAAAAAGTAGGGAATTTTTCAGCTGAAACAAGATTTGATTTAGCCCTGACCAGGGGATTAATTTCATTTCATCTAACATTGGTCACCTAAATGGGAGGCATCTGGTCTAATCCTGGCTTTCTCCCAGGCAATGGAGAAAGTACCTTGCATCAGGAAGGTAAGTCATTCCCTCTTCTCTAAGTCCCTGTTCTGGTATGGGGTAAGAGATGCCCATTTTTCTTTGCTTTTGCCAGTCTCTAGAGCAGGTCCAGGACTACATTTCTATGCATAGAATTTAACTGATGCTAAATACACAGTATTCAGGTGGTCTCACAATTGTGCGTTGTGAGTTGTAAGTATGCACATACTGAAAAATAGAATGGTCAGATAAAAAGCATGGTCTCTAGGAAAAAAATGAAAAAAATCCTCTGAGGCAGAAAAAATTCCAAAACACTACCGTGCATTGGTTGCTGGCAAAGCTTTGCAATCGAGAGCACCATTACTATAGAAGATAAAGTGATAAAACCTGCAAAAACACAATTCCACAGGGTCAGTTTTTTATGGAAGAAAGCACCTAAGTTTCTGTCTTTTCTGATTTTAAAGGCCTTATATCTGTGATTCCAAACACATCATAGATATTAGCAAAAGATAATATGTAATATTTGGTTTTATTCTGACAATGGCATCAGAAGCACCTGAAATGCAATGCCAAAGCGACATTATAGTTGGGCACTGCAGAAGACAAACTCTAAATGCTCAATTTAAGGAAACAAACTGTGTCTGAACATGACAAGGTACGCTGCATGGGGGAAACAAAGCAAGAGTACATACATTACAGTTCTGGAGGACTGTCTGGGTTACTCACAAAGGCACAATAAACACTCCTAGTAAATGTTGCTGCAAACTTCCTGTTGTTAGCTCTTTTACACTTGTGGAAACATCTGTAGTGGATTCCTGTGTTTAAAACTACTGAAGCCATCTTCTTGGTTCAGCATTTAGAATATTTTTTAGAAAAATGTTTTTTTTAAAACATCTCATGGTGCGATGTTTTAGCCACTATAATCTGATCAGAGATACTCTTACAAATATTACAAGGGGGTTGCAACAATTATTGCTGCATTATTTACAAATTAAATCTCAAAATGTCTGAAGAGAAGCAATTTGTACAAGACCTTGTGCACATAACAAAGTGACAAGAACAGATATATTCAGGTAGGAAAGTTATTTTTCTTTTTGATCTCTAAACTCCATGTCTCTACTGGACAAGTGTAAAATTATCCTGATTGCTCTCTAATCCCCATCTTTCAAGCTGACCTATCCCAGAAGCCCCAGGAGCCTGAATTCCACTTGGTCGTCCCTTCTGCACTCACCAACACTTAGGTCATGCTGATCTCATAATCACAGAAGCTGTTAATGCCCAGCAAAACAGTCAAGAATCTTTGTGAGATGTATTTCTGCAGCTGGAACATACAGGTAAGATTAAGAGCATTAATTGATGTTAAAGTCCATATGTCTTGGCTACATATAACACAACACTAATTAGAAGCATTTTTTTTTTTTAAAGTCTGACATTAAAGTTCCAGCTTCTTTTGATTCCTATCATCCTTTAAGTCGCTACCACGTGTTCAGCTTCCCTAAGGCTCCTTTAGTGAAAAATCAATCTGGTCCTACAGCCCCCTCTCCTGTGCATTTATCATCAGTGCAAGAAATTCAGCAATTTGATCAGCTCTATAACATTTGTTTCTTGCATACTTAGCTAGAGACTTAAAACTTTGCTCATTATTCTAGATTTGAACAGTTTGTAGCTAGTAGTGAATTTATAGTCATTGCACCTCAGTGTGTTAAGGGAGTACTGTTAAAGTGAACAGCTAAAAGGGAGGCAGAAGCATCTACAATTTTTCAAAAACTTAAGAAGATACAGATCAGCACCTGCTGGGTTTATTTAGAAATGCCTGAGCAGGCTAAGGATCCAATTTTCTAAGGGAGTTTATTAGAACCTGTTTATGCTTATTTGTCTGTCTACTAAATGCCAGCCTTCACCCTGAGGCTTCTAAACACCTTTGAAAGTCTGTTGGAGAAAAGCTGTGTATCTAGGCTCTGGTGGAGGCATTAAACTAGTTGACAGAAGGATTCAATTTTTCAGTGTCACTCCAAGGTCAATCAGAACTTGCCTGGTAGAATCAGAGATTAAACAAGGGATTTAGTGAGGAAGCTATTGTTCCTTGGGTAATCGCTGAAGCTAATTTTGTAGTTGCAGTTACTATGTTGATGGCTGTCCCTCAGAAGCTGCCTTTGCCAGGGAGTCTGACCTCTCTGTCACACACACACAGGTCAGTCAATGCTGTCACTGCAGCTTCCTTCACCCAGGCAGCACAACAGGCAGCGCAACAGTGTCAAACTCTTGACCAGCTGATAACCAGCAGAGCCTTTTGTTCCCTGGCTGAAGCTTCTCTTATATACCAAATTCATCCCAACTTACTGCATTTCTTGTTCTTCCATTGTTTTCATAGGATGCTTCTGTGTGTGACATGATACACCCAGCAGAGTTTGTGCTGTGTGCCTTCTCAGATCTGGAGCTGTCCCATTTTGCAAACAACTGCTAGAAGTAGGTAGTATCTCTGACACTATAGGCAACTACTGCTTGGGTCAACAGCGCTGCCTTAACTCTTAGCTTGGTAGCATCAGCACTACTTAACACTGTTCAGTATTACTCAACCTAAGATAGATTCCAGTCAGACTGGAGTCTGACTTGTAACTCATTGTTATATACATTCCTCATAAAAAGGTTAAATCTAGGGTTCTCACAGAAAGACCCATCTTGTTGATAGAAAGATCGAAAAAGAGAATGAGAAACAGAGTACCAATGGATGAGATGATGGATGGTTGGAAGAAAAAAATGTCAGAGATTAGCATTTGGTGTTTCTGCAAGCCTAGCCCTGGTTGTCTCATGATGGCTAACCAGAAGAAAAAGATGCTGGTCACACTGAGTGCCCAGAAGTAAGCAACTGGGTTTAACTGCCCTGGTCAGGATCATATGAACTCTGTCATGGATTGTGGTACAGAATCCATATCCCAGCTTTGAAGCTAATGGAATTGGAGCAATGTTCTGTTCCCTTTCTTGAGAGACCACCCTGAACCTTTCTGCAATCACCAACATCACACCCACTGCACACCACTTCCAAATTATGTGGCTAAAACCTTAAAAGTCTTTGCTCTACTTGTGGGATTGTGATGGTCTTATAATTTGACCAAGTTTGGAGTATTTTTTCATATGAATTATCAAAGATAGCATGTTGAGATTGGTCCTCACCTGAGACCTCAGCATCACTATAGCATCTGGATAAAGAGTTGTAAAGGTATTTCTAATACCAGTGAAAATATTTTTACCTGAGTTCATTTTTTTGACACATAAAAAAAGTTTTCTCTGGGTGGAAAATTTAAACAGAAAGTTTCTTAATGCTTTAAGCAGCTGAAATATGCCCTCTCTGATAGGAAGATTTGGGCACATCTAGCTACACCAATATTACCAGCTCTGCTTATCCGGCTTCACTAACCAACAAACTGTATCAACAGAGCTGCACCCATGCACTCTCTACTGCCAAAGACGGTGCAGTTTGTACCTATTGATCAAGCAGACTGGCATGTCTCACTGCAAATTTTCTGCAGAATAGCATGCTTTGTAGATATATCTATGCTAGCCTAAACCAAGATTATCTTTTAGACATCATGTTACACATTTTGCAATTCAAATAATCTTGCCTTTCTGAATAACTTTTGTGCAAGAAACTATGTCTGTAGAGCACAGTTGTTGAAAAAGAAGTCACTTTTGTAAAACAGTCACTTGGATGGGAAAAAGGGGAAATGGAAGTATTTCTCTTAACCACTAGCAGTAGAAACACTATTGCAGATTAAGAGTTTCAACATTTGTCCACTAGGAATTTGGGTTCTGACTGTATCATAGTTTAAAATAGAGGGGCCACCTGCACTCCCTAATTTTCCTTGCAATATATGGTTTACAATCATAGGTCTGCCCGCTCTGTCATGATTTCCCTTCTTGGTTTCTGTTGCTGCAGTAGGGCAATACCATTCTGCCAGGGCTGCAGAGTCGCATGTGACTGCAAAAAACAGGCTTTCATGCTTTGATCGAGAGAAGTCTTGACCTACCTTCGGCCTGGGTGTAGGACACTGCAACATTGACTCCACTGTTAATACATGTGGATCTATATGAAGAGCTGCAAAATGACATTTCTGTTTAAGAAGGTACCAAGGCAGAGAAAAGGCTTATTGCAGCCATGAAAAAATGGTGGTTTACTACATGTTGTTGGTAACTGGCTTATCATGCTGTTGTTGATCCGTGCATGGCCCTAAATGGCAACAAGGACAAACTATGGTCAGTGCTGACAGTTCATATGATGCTAACAGCCAGTGCTGCCAGAAAACTGCAGCTCCTGTTGTGATGTTGCTACCTGGCTCTGAGGCTTTGTCACTTCTACTGCTCACAGCCACAGTGAAAGTGTCCCCAAACTCAGCTTTGCCAGGTAGCTGGCAGGACAGCCAGACATGAGGCTGTTGGACTGGGGATCCTCCTGCTCCTCCCTCCCAGGCCCCAGCCCTCTCCTGTACCATGCACCCTGAGAATCCTGACTGCAGCTCAGAGGTGTTCTGGTGAGTACTCAAAGCCAAAACTATTTTGGAGAATGTGATTTAAGTCAACAATTTTAAAGCAAAAACTAGACATGAACACTTGAGTTTTTTGAAATGGAGTTTTTCGTTTTCCATCTCATCCACCATCCTCAGGAAACCAAGCTTGGTGCTCCTCTGTATGCCTGCCCTAGTGAAGTTAATCTGATAGGAGATTGTTGTGGGTAGAGAGTCAGAGTGAGTTATGCATTTCACTTGTAAGAGAAATGTAATAATATATTTATTGATAAAAAATTGTGAATTAATAAGGTTCAAAGATTAATGTAACATTTGTTTAACAAGATTTAACGGCAAAATTCACTTGATTATTTACTGCATATAGGACAGGGTCAGACAAAACTGTCAGGGAGAACCTCCTGTTGAGTCACAAGGTTTTGGAAAGGACCCTCTTGCTTTCTAAACTCCTTCTCAGAGAGGAGTCTAGGTGCAGCTAGATCCCATCCTAGTCCCAGGCTTGATCAGTGGTTTGTATCTAAAGGATTATATATATATATGTGCAATCAATCCTTTATATCACTTAGCTAAGATTTTGCAGTTAGCATGCTATTAGTCACTTACAGAGGATCTGTTGTGGCAAGGAATCTCTGAACCTTGAGGAGTAACCTTGAGAGGCGTCCCTACTCAAGGGGAGATCCTGGCGTGCAGCCTGCTGTCGTTTCAGGAGATCTCCATGGCCTGTCCACTATTTATGGAGTAAGATGACTGACCTATGGTCACATTTGCACACCAGCCATATTTCGGTCGGTGCATGCTCAGCAAGCCCCTCGCTGTTGGGGCAAGTTGCACAACACAGCCCTTGGCTATTGTGTTGTGATCCGTCTTCCCTGATCAGGATGTGTCTAGCATGACCAGATAGCATCCATTATGGTCACCACTGGTGGTTATCACTTGAACAGCGTTGCGGGAAATAAAGATGGGGCTGGGGGGGGAGGTGGGGGTGAGTGGACAGAGGGAGCACACTGTCATCCAGTGTCACTGTCATCCAGTGATCTCCAGTGAGGTTGCAGAGAAAGTACACTGGTTCGTCCCCTTTTAGCTTAAAAATCAGATTAAAAGAGAACATCCTTATTTATCTAGTACTAAAAGGGTGCCCTGGGACACAGAAGAGTGCTCTCTTCTGCCTGAAGCAACACAAGCCCCCTCCTCCAGAAACATCTGGCCCAGGTTGTAGGGTGGTAGAGTAGCAATGAGAACAGCCTAAATCCCTCCTGCTGAAATTACTCTGCTTCCCATGAAATCAGCTTCACAGGAATCAGAACACAAAGAGAGCACTGTTCTAATCGAATAGTTGGGATAATCCCATGGTTTCCCTTCTTGGCTCCAAGGGCTGCTCACTGACTTCATACTGTGTAACATATAGGCATGAATGACATGAATAGAGAGCACTTGGAGGAGAGACAGGAACCTGGGGATTCCTCTGTCAAGATCAATTGCTATTATATTTCCTTTTTTTCCCTTCCTCTCCTCCTCCAATGTTTTCTTCTCCTTTTCTATGCTATGATGGAGGGAGAAAAGGATAGGGGATGAATTTCAGTTTTAATGAAAGCACTGGGTTTTGGGGGCCTGGAGATGTTCAATTACTGCTTTTAAAAATCACTGCTTAGAAGAGAAGCCTTTGTAAAACCAAAAATCATTGTCCTGTTTAAACATTTCTGACTAGTAATTAATCTATATCAAGAAAACAATATCTCTATATATTATATGTTACAGATATTATTGTATTCATTATCAGAGGGAAAAGCACATAGCAATGAAATTTAGCATTAGGAATATTTTAAAGACTTTTTCATTTGTCAAAGAAGTACCACAGGGTTTTTGTTGAGGGTACGATTTTAGGACACTCTCATGATCTTCACTGAGATTTGGGGTGGGGAGGGAGAAGGGCAAATATGCATTCTTGTCCTTCTTAGCTTTTATTTTCTTATGAATCGTTGCTCTCTTCTTCTTCATGTTCCTTACAAGAGTCTACATGACCTGTATATAATATTATCTTAGCTTATTTACAGATGCATTATGTATCTTTTAAAGTTCAGTGCATTCTCTTCCCTCCAAGCTACTCAAGCTCTTTTATTACTTTGTTCTTCTGAATCACTAACAATGTTTTACTGTACCCTGATCATTATACAAAAGTAGCTATTATATGGAAAAAGAGATATGAGGAAGCACTTTCTCTTATTTTCCTGGAATGAAAGTCACATTAATCTGACTAATTCTGCCTTGACATCTGCTCATTTTGGCCATGGTCTGGAAATATATAATGTTGTGTGTAGCACATCAATAAAACTTGGAGACAGAGCTTTGTTACACATGGTCCCAGTGGGGTGTCTAACTCAATGGGACTCTTATACCTGCTGAGAGTCTCTAATGTGATTCAAAGACAGAAGCAGAGTTAAAAGCTCAGAAAAGAAGTATCTGTTGTATTTCATAATTGCACACAATCAGATTGGGTGGGAATAAACTAGCCATTAATAGATTAAGGTTTTCAATTGGTAGAAATTCTACTCCACGTGTGAGTGGAAAGGTTCAGAAGCATCATGTTTTGGCAGGAAAACAATCTGACCAGTTTTAAGAAGTTGATAACCATTTAACCGCTTGGGTTAGTATGGGGACTGTGAGAGTTCATCTACTGCTCTGTTCCCACTCTGCAGATGCTTGGTGTGGCTATTGCAGAAAGAGTTTCAGCTGACCCTTTGCCTCCATGCTGACTTTCTACATGAGTCTAGATATCGCAGTGGCAAGGTTAAACTATTCTTCTGATCTTTCTTGGTCACTTAGAGTGCATTCCCAGTTCAATGTCTATCACTATCTTTCTCTCACAGGAGGCTTGCACTGCTCTCAGATCATGCCCTGGACTGCTGCCTCCTATGCCCCTGAGGTTATCTAAGAGGTCTAACTTATTTGTCATGCCTACAACACTCCGGGAGCAATAACTTTACTTCAGAAAGAAAAGTTATTGCGTAATTATTTATTATACAAAATCATAGACCTTAAAGCAATACAGTCATGCTCATTCACTCCCAGTTTATAACTTTCACTTCCCAAAGCCTTGATTCCCTCGATGTTGCCTTACATAATTGCAAAATTGTCTCTTCGCTCTGGAATTTATCATTTAAAGCCTAGCATTGTCCTTTGATCTCTTAATTTAAATAAAGCCACCACTGCTTAGTGTAGTCCTCTGCTGTCAGTGACTACCTCCAGCAACAGTAAGCAAGTCCTGAGACATGATGGAGACACAATGGAAGAGCTGTGAATTGAATAGCTCCTAACATAGTTTTACAAATATACCCCAGAAATTCCACAGCCTTTATGCTTACCTTTTCAAAACTTTTTTCTTTTTTTTTTTTTTCCTTTTCCTTTGTTAATACATAAAGAAAACCTTTCAGATGGGAAGCTTTAATAATTCAGTGAAGATATTAATCACCTATGACCAGAGCCAGGGCAGCAATCGCACTGAGGTGTCAAGGACAGAATTAAATGGAGGTGTTGAACAAGTGGTGTTGTATTGAGTGACTGGATGGTTTTCAGACCCATGAGCTCAGGTTCAGCTCCAGGTGAAGGCATCTAAATTCAAATATTTACACATGAGCTTGGTGTCTATGCTTCCACTATTGTCAGAGTTTAGAGTGTCATTCACCAAAGCAAACACAACTGTCTCATTTGGGGCAAAGAATCAACCAGAAAACTCCATGGATGGTATTGTGTAGTGCTTTGACTCAGTTGTTTGAGCACAGGAGCATCACTTGAGATATCTGCAGTGGTTTGGTAGATATGACACACCAGCTGCAGAAATCCATGCCCTTCTGGAAGACCAGCTGGAGGCCAGTGGGGCACTCTTGGGTGTATTAGTTGACTCTGTGCATGAATGTTTCAGCAAAAGTACTGAACCATTGAATTTCACCAATAGCTAGCTCATGTGCAGAGACTTAAATAGGTTTCCTAATCTGGAACAGATCCAAAACTGTAATGTTTCTTTCCTAGCCATGAGAACACTCATGAGAGTGAGTGAGAAATGAAGCACAGCTTGTGTGGAGTGGGAACAGCCTCCTGACATCTGACATAGATCCTGGAGGAGTACTTACCCTTCAGCTCCCTACTGATGTTGAGTATAAGGGAGAAATGCTGCTAGGAATCGGGTGGATACTGAGCCCATATGAAGACATATGCTGAGCACAAGGACAGGTCCTGCCCCTTGCAGCTCCCAGGGGATCTTCTGAGTCTGGGAAGAGGAACAGGCACAAAGCCTAAACTCAGCAGAAGTGCTGTGGAATCTCTGCAGCCGGTTTCCCCCTCCTGTGCTGTCTAGCTGAAGGTCGTTGCATGCATAGATTTTGCAACAAATGCATTTGACTTTCATCAATAGATGGCACTAGGCAGTTAGCAAGAACCGTGTCTGTTTATGACATTTTTGATCAGTAAGGAGTCTGCTTAAGTTCTCAGTGCCATGTGCATTATATGGCTTAAGATCATATTTTCACAGATTCTACCACTCTTTCAAAGTTTTTGTGGTTATAAAGGACAAAAGATGTAAAAAGAAGCTGGCAGTTCTGGCAAAGAACCTCAGTAATGGTAGGCATGAAGACTTTAATTAAGATTGTAAGCACGGTCTGCAGTGTTAGCTTTCTCTGTGAAAACTGACACAATCTTGATTTGTTTGAATTTTGTTTATATCTACAATTTCAGTTCAAGCTCCTTAGCACTATTCTGAGCTGCAAGGAACACTTTGAGGCTACTGATAAGTTACATTTTCCAGTTTAATGGTGTGTTCTGGAAAATACCTTGTGGAGGAGAGGGGGGAAAGGAAAAAGTGATGGTGAGGGAACCCTATGGATTACTGATCCCATTAATAATGTGAATCTATCACATATGATCAGGAGGGTGAGCAGATATGATATCACTAGGTTTCTGTGAAGAGACAGGTATTAAAACCTCACCTGTAACTGAACAGCTTTTTCCATCAGGTCGAAGTAGTTAATCCCTCTGCAGCATGTCTCATTCATTCTGTAACTGTGATTGTTAAAGAAAAGCAAGGGGAGAGCTGATAAGGTACTTTTAGCTCTTGTAAAAAACCTTTATGGACCAGGATTAAGATTTCTTGGTGGGATCAAGATAAAGTATATCAAAACCCCAAAAGAAGGTACAATAAGACCAACTGGAGCAGACCCTTCTGTTTGTGTTGGATACACAAGGTATAAAGTGCTTCTTTGTCTGTTTAGCCTGGCTCTGTTAGCAGACCCAGGTGCTGTCCCAGCAGACTGCACATGCAGCACTGTGTTAGTGATCCAAAGCTGTTTTATTCATGCAACCTTCTTTTATGTATAAAAAATATTAAGGCAAATTTAATTTCATTTTTTCCCCAAATTAGATTGACAGGTACTACTAAGAGTGGCTGCTGGTGTTAGGTTTTCTGATGAGGCTGTCCCACATGTTTTGGTCTCTAGGGCAGTCTAGTCAGAGAGGTGGAGCCTGACTGCGTGTCAGATCACAGGAACAACGCTGAGTGCAAAAGAACCTACAGTCAAATAATGAATTGGTCAATGGAAGGGGTAAGTTTCACATTTCTTTATTTTGCCTACTATTTAAGTAAGGCAAGGTGTTTTGGTCTGTCTGAATGCATGCAGTGCTGGGCCTCCTTGTCCCTGCTGCTGCTGTCTACAGTATGTGCTAGTGACTGTTCCTGCATTATGATTTAACACTGATGACACTCTGATGCTATAATGAATGATGGAGATCAAAAAGGCATCAGGAGGTGCTTTCTTTTGCTTATACTTACTGAGTTTGGCTCCCCTTTTCTTGTGTAAAAGAGCTGCAAGCAACAAGCTGCCTTAGTGTGGAAGGAATACACTTTGCCACAGTCATTAGCTGCTTTTAAAAATAGAATCTCAGCATTCATGAGTGAAGGAAAAGCTGTAGATGCTCTATGTTTGGATTGCACTCCTGCCTTTAATTAGGGTGTCGCACAAAATTGTAATCTCAAAATTAATTCAAATTGAGTTGGAAAGGGAAACTTGTCATGCAGATTGAAAGCTGACTGCAACACCATAAACAAAGGATGAGAGTAAATATAGATGCACCCCATTCAAAGCCAAAGGCTCATGGCGATTCTGAGGACTTAGTGAATAAGCTAAAGTGAGGAGCAAAGGTTATAATTGCCTCTTGGCTGAAACTCAGGACTGGAACAGAGAGTCTCTAGGGTTAAAACATGAGGTTGTTACACAGCCTGAACTGTGGATGGGGGCTGGAAACAACTAATCTACTATGCAAGTTAAAGTTCCAGGGGAATTTTTATCTTCCACATGGCAATGGGTTACATAGTTATTATACATACTGTTGAGATATGTAGATACTAGGAATAAAAGCAAACACTCAGGAAGACAAAGAAAAAAGTGCAAACAGTAGTAACAACCTGACCCCCAAACTCTTAAAAATAAAGGAGATGATCACAGGGTTTTTTTCTGTTATTTGTTTGTTTAGGGTTTTATTTTTTGACACCCTTTGGTAGGACCAGGCTCGGAAAATGACAAAATATGATCCAGTAAAATTCAGAGTAAGACACTGGAGAAGTGGTGGGTGCAATTTAAAGCATGTTCAGTGGGACTCAGGAATGTGGGAAGCACCACAGCTGAAAGAGACCCATGAGTGATGGCCAACAGCAAAACTGTACTGCCCTCAGGGTCTCACAAGTTCAGGCTGTGAATATGACAGTGCAGTTGTGAAAGAAATAACTTAAAAAAATGACCAAAGTGTATTCTAGGCTGAATGTACCATATTTCAATACACTGATTTTTTTAGATGTTTAAAACATCCAGACATTTTATGAAGTGACTGATTTTATTGTTAAAATCAGGTTGTTCATCCTGATGCTCTGAACATCTTGTGGTGCTACTGCTGTGAAAAGTGAAATCATCATTGGGAAACAGTGTCCACAACAAATTTTTACTGAAATGAATACATAAAGTAAAATGTTGACAGTATACAAAGCTTACATAGTATATTTTGCAATGTGTGCTTACCACCCTTGTATCACAATATCTCCAGCTGTATCCTTCAGGCACCACATAATGTCTAATGCCACAGGGGCCCAAGAAGTTGTTCTCTGAGCACTGGTGAAACCTGGTTTTAGTGTCTGTCTTCACTGCACATACAAAAATGAAGGGTGATATTAGCCACTGCTTCAATTTCTTTTCAAGCCTACCCAGCTTGAAAAGAAATCTATCTGTAGATATAACTAGAAATGCTTCCCACACCTTTATAGGGCTCACCTAGAACTATAATCTCTCACTCTCTGGCCAGTTTATTTCAAACAAACTTGAAAGTTTTCACTTAAACACAGACTGAAGAATTGCTTAAGCCTTATTTTCTGAGGTAAGCAGGCTAAGGATGATTACAAACTGCAAAACTGAACTATGCACAATTTTCCAGATGATTCTGCAGGCAGCTACGAGCTGAGGGAGACAAATTAGTTGAAGTACCAGTAGATTACAACTACGTAGCCTGTGTTCAGTTTGCCTCATGAACACAGTTTGCTTATGGATGCCTGCAAAATGCCCTGAAAATTCAGAAATCATGCAGATCCAAGGAGTATGACAGAGGTCTGTTTGGTCAGAGGCCTGGCTAGCATTAATCTGAGCCACAATGTAACATGATGGCCCTTTCCAAATGACTTATGCCAGAGCCCTTTAAGCATGCAGTTCTCCAAAGGCTGTATTAAACTGTAAAGTAATCTTGTATAAAAAATAGCAAAGGAACCGTTGCTAAAAAATGTACTACAGGACAGAGTATTAGGAGATACCAATTTCAAAGTACCTGAACCTAGTGCATTTGTAAGCAGACTCTTGGATTACTCCAAAACCAGCAAACTCTTCTCCCAGTTATTTTGCAACCTGCAAACGCACGAACCAGAGCAAAGGTGGCATTGCACTGTAAATCCAGCAGCCTAAGTCTGAACTTGCCTCTGGACCTATGCCCAACAGGCCTTCACCTTAGCCAGGAGAGAAGACGTGACTGGGTGATTCAAGCTAGTTGTGAGGTGACACTGGTCATGAAGGCTGTTGCCTGCTGGTGGTGATCTTCTGGCCCCTTTGGCCACAGGCTGCTGCCACCAGCACAGAGCTTATGGGAGCTGCTCCTCCAGAGGCTGGTGGTGGTGTGGTACTGAGCCAGCATGTCCTGCATTCACCTGTGCTTGCCGTGTAGATGGATGATTCAGAAAAGCCCCCAAAAGCCCTTCTCTCCCTCCCACAATATCCAAAGAGGCTGAATGAATCTGATATCAAGCTGATGAACAAGTCTTGAAACAGTGGCCTGCCTTCTTGTGCTAAATAGGCTTACAGATAAGCACCAACTCTTTCTTTTGTGAATCAAACTCCTTGACACTAAGCAAAGCAATTGTGGTGGGTCTCCTGGGAATTAAATATATTTACTGCTGATGTTGTTTTTAAAATAGTTGTTTACAGAGTGTCTGATAGCAAGACTGTGTATGATTCATAGTAAATAGCAGCATACCAGAACTTTAAACTCTCCTTGCATGGTAATTTCCCTGCTAGCTTGGTTGGATGTAAGGAGAATATTTAGCTTTCGGTTATAAATATACTTTACGATTAACACTCTTAAAACAGAAAATGGGAAATACAGCATAGCAATTTCTGTTAAATTTTGTATAAACAGCATTAATCAAGTGCCTTCTATATTGTATTCTCCTTGTGTTTATACCCCAAATTGGCCATTCTCTTCATCCTGAAAACATTTTCTGTTATAACATCTACCCTGTGTTGTTTGGGTTTGTTTTTTTTTTTAAATGTGTATGGTTTGAATTCAATTTCAGTGACCTTGATAGACATCTAGGACATTTTGAAATATGTACCACCAGTTACTTCATTATTTATTGCACTGTAACTGGCCTGAAATGAATGGAGGTTTCTGCTGTATTTGCCATAGTGCTGCTGATGTAGAACCTGATTAAACCTGCTAGTATGATGCATACACGGTTGGACAGCTGCACTGAAATTTTTTTGTGTCCTTATAGAAACTTCTCATGCACAATGTGGCAGGTGTTTTGAGCAACTTAGACAAGAGAGGCATATACTAATTTTTTATAGGTCATTTTTGTTACATATTGAAATGAAAGACATCTTCTGCATGGGGCAAACATGCCATATATTATTTTTAGAGCTATTTAGCTGCTTCCAAGAACACTTTCTATCCTCAGCTCAGATCAATGATGGTAGAGATGGTCTAGGAAGGTCTTGGAGAAGGTATCTGTACCTACTTCCTCGTCAGTGCTTCATCAAGGGACCAGAAAAGCAAGAATGGAGAAACTGGTGTAGGTATACTAAGCCTTCCTGTAGACAAAGTCTATTTTACATATTATACCGGGAGCTAGAATGAAGTCTGTGGATCTATATCCTGTTCCATGCTGAGGATAAGTTTCTTTGTTTTGCCAGCCTTTTAAGAGATCTGTATACTTGACTGAGTATTGGACAACACTGAGATGAGAGTACTCTTGATAGAGTCGCCTGCAATACTTTTATTAATTAACACTCTTTCCCCTGCAACATGCGTACAGATGCACAAATAGAAAACCACACACATTCAGTCCCTTTCTACAGACATTTAAAAAAATTTTTTGTGTAGACATTGTTCTTACTTTGTATCCTTCACTGAACACCTGTATTCACCTTCCAAGGTAAAAGTACCTCTATGAAATCAGAAATGGATTTAACTAAATTTTGCTTTTAAATTTCTACTGCAAATCAGAGATGAGGTTTTTGCTTGTAGCCAAGAGAATCTTTGACCTCAAGACAGACTTTTAGATCTCCAAAGCACACATCACTATGACAAAATTAAAGTACTATGGATTATGCTGGAACTCAGAATAATGCCAACATTTATCTAAAATATATTCAGTGAAAAGTTCGGTGTGCTGTTCTATTTAACAGTCACAGTTTGGAGCAGTTCATTTTTATACTTATTTTTCCTAGTGAAAGAAAAATAAAACCAGAAAGATAGCATTAAAAATGGTACAAAAAACAGAAAGGGGAAAACATCATGGACTAGTTTTTCTGCTATTGTAGTTCTAAATATTAAAGAAAATTATTTCTTTCTCATTAATTTCTGTATTTTCTTCTCTTTTCCTCTCTTATCCCAGTTATTCTTTTCTATTTATAATTCTGTTGTTAAGTACTTACAATCCAGCTGTAATCTGTTGCCACAGCATTTGTACAGCTTAAAAGAAAACATTACTGAATTTGCAGTGTGTTTTCAATGTCATTAGAAATGACAACCTGGTAATCAGCTGTACAGACTGTATTACCACAGCTACAGGGAAATCTGAGCTATTTTCCTGCCATTAAATCACCCTAAAAGCAACCAGTATACTCCAGAGTTGAGTTGCTCAGCTCGTGCTTTCATGTTTCCTAATAAGTTGCTTTGAGAGAATTTGGAATTTGCTTTTGTACTGCTCTCTGGAGCAAAGGCTGCTCCCGAACTGCTCTTTGAACTAGTGGCAAAGTGCCAGAGTAGCTGTGATAAGTTTACTCAGGGCAACTTGTTTTGAGGTAAAGTTTGAGGTGTTCTTCCACTGAAATACAGAACTGAAATTTGTCAGGCACCAAAAGTCCTGTTCAAAGAGGACTGACTGCATAATGCTGGTTAAATTTAATCTTCATTTCACTAAATTGTGGTCTTCTGGAAATGTCATGTGTGCACATGTAGGTAATTTTGATTTTTCTGTGATTTCACCAATACACAACATAATGCTTCCTTACAGAAATGTTTTGCAGAGACTAACATTGGCACAAGTGAAAAGCAGTGCAGTCAAGGAGAAGGAAGAAAAACTGGAGAATGACAATAACATAAGGTGACACCTACATAAGTCAGAAGAAACAGTTTAAATTTTTTTCCTTAAAAAAAGTAGAATCTAATTAGCCATTCATGACTAGATCTTTAGAACTAGGACAGAAGTATTTTAGGCAGGGTTTGATAGCAGAAAAAAAGTCCAGTTTGAAGATGTCCATACAAAATTTAAGGATTAGGATGGAAGAAAGTGCAAAGGTGCTGATGAAAGAAAAGTCTAGTCAGAGTTCGCTGAGACAAGTGTTGATGACAGAGCAGAATTGAACCATGGGAAAGGAGACCAACTGTTTGTCACATATAGGCAAGGTGATATTTTCTATAGGAAATAGAAAGGAAAAAATCTGAAGATGCAAAGAGATAGAGTTAAAGAGATATGCAAAAGAAATGGCTCTTAGGCATCAGAAGAATTTAAATGGGAAAATATGTATGGAAGGAACAAAATGACAACAGCTGCACTAGTCAGATGAAACATCTCTAAGAGAAAAAAGAGCAATTTCAGACCAGGGAGGACACATTGAATATAGGAACAGAGAAAGACAGGAAAGGAGACAAAGATGACTTCCTGGTTCATAAGAATAATTCATGAAATATATATGATGGAGATCCGTATAGCCAGAAACCAGATATATAAATGAAAAAAAATGTATAAAGACAACAAGTATGAAAAGTGGTTGAAGGAAAACATGTGACAGAGCACAATCACAGGAAGTATGTAATGCCTGCCAGACCACATCATTCAAATAAAAATGCCCTGAGCAGGACTTCTTGCCAAACAGTTGATGTTCCAAGACCAGATAAATTTGCTATTGGCTAGGCATCTCACATTCTCTGATCAAAAGCCCCCAGACAAGAAGCATACAAATGCGATATATCAACAGCAAGCATCTGACTCATTGTGTGTGTGTTGTGCTGCACATACAGTGGTTGCCCACATTTGCAGTGCACATGCAGATCAATTGAACAGGACATGCCCAGTGGTTTTAATGGGCTTTGATTATGTTGGGCTTGCTCTAAAGAGGAGGCATAGCTACCCTGTGTGTGTACAGTGACCATTTCTCTAGGATTTCAGGACAGCTGCCAGCCCAAAATATCCTTTTCTGGGAAGTGGAAGAAGAAATAGAGGTGGAAAGTTATGCCAGTGTTGTCAGATAAAGATATTCATGAAGCGTATAAGAGCAACGCAACATAGGCACAGAGGAAAACATAGTCCAGGTCCTTGCAGAGCAGGGGTGGAGAATTTAGCAACAGCACAGCCACTTGCACTTTTGCTGCAATGCAGTATGAAGAAATATTCACACTATGTGGTTATGTTACCCGAACTCGGAAAGTCGAGTCTAAGCAACAACATTCATATAGTTTATATCAGCAAGGATGATAATGACAGGAAGGCATACTGGTGAAATGTAGGTTTAGATGTAAGTATTTGGACAAATCTAGATGCCTGGTGATAGCTATGACAGCAGAGCCACTCCTAAGAACATTTGCCTTACCATCAGGAAGGATGATATAAATTTTATAGTCTATGGGATGCCTATGAACTCTTCTTCCAACGAATGAGGCTGAGGAAGCTTTTCTTGGTGTATTTAAAGGACACCTGATGCCACCCAAACCCCAAGGATTCACCTACTTCCAAATGCAGTGTGACTAGCACACGTGTCATAATGACAGCTGTTAGTGACAGGGGACAGCAACATATGGCTGAGCTTAACTGAAAAGGGGGGAAACCTCAATGTAAGTGAGCATGGGCCTTCTGTAGCTACCAGAATCGAGAATCAAAACTAAGGAGACTGTCTCTGCTGAGCTCCCACTTTTCTCCCTTTTCTGCAACACTATGTGATCACACGGGACATGATCCTTGGGGCAAGTGTCTCATTTGTCTTTTCTTCCCCTCTACAGCCCATCTACAGTATTAACCACCTTAGAGGACATCACTTAACAGGCCCTCTTCAACAATCACAGTCTGCTTCTGGACACTGTGTCAGATTGGACAGAGAGAGTTGAAGCATACTTGTCTGTCCAGAAGACAGCTCTTCCAGAATATGTTTTCTGATACATTTCTATAGTATCTACACAAGTAGATGGGTACAGTGAAATATTAGATGGAGTTGGAGTCCTTGCTGTTGACAATCCAGTATACAGGGATACCCAACAAAAACCTAACAGCACTACTCATAAGATGGAGTACCACCTGAAACTGAATCATAGCAAAACAAAAATTGCTGTGGAGTGAGTTACTTTGATCAGACCTTGGAAAAAAGTACCTCTGGACTTGTTCTAACAAAGACAAACAATAAAGCATTTTCAAATCTCCAACGTCTTGGTGGAAAAATTAGAATCTATAATAATCATGATGGTTTACCTAGCACAGATTAATACACATCCCTGCTATGAAGCCCAAAATAAAAAGCAAAAAGAACACCTTATTGTGAAAATTCAATGAGAAATTTGAGAGCATAGGAACTGTATCATTTTTAAACCACAATAAATGACAACAATAAATGGCAGCAACAAAATCACTGGATGTGTTCCAGGGTATGTTCCTAGAAATTCAGGTCACAGCACTGAAAAGGTAGATATGCCATAAATAGTGGATGAAGCTGTATTTTGCAGGAGACACTTTGGGGGCATAAGATTGAGAGTGTAGAACTATCACAGGAAAATTATGCTCAAATAGAAAATAAGTTACCCCTGTCACTGGATGTCAGTACATACTGTGCAGTATAGCTGAAATAGATCACAAACCTTAGGGGATATTGACAAATCTTGAGCTTCTGCACCATCTAGATTTTGCACATGATCATAAAGCTACAAAGGCATGACTTCAAAGTGAAATACAAGCCTGGAAGAGAAATTCCTGTAGCAACATGTACTGGTGTCTGCAAAAAAAAAAAAGGAACAGAAATTCTGAGGAAAAATAGAGAACATCAATGTGATGAATCTTTTAAAAGAAGAGGTCAGAATGGCTTGCCCAAAACCAAGCTCTCCAGGCCCATCAGGACTTCTGGAGTGTAAAAAACCAAAGTTAACCTGGAAAATGAAAGGAAAGAAAGCAGTGACCCTGAAGAAAACTCCTTCCAGGCATCTGAAGAGATTTATGGATCTGACAAAGATGTTATGGGAAGTTTGAGGATCAAACATACTTCACCAGTCCCAAAAGTGTGTGAAAGACTAGACATGGTTAGGACATGCTGAAGATTTGTACCTTTTCTTTCATATGGCAATAAAATGTATATAGCAACATCTGAAACATTTGAATAAGCTAATCCTCATTTATGAATTAATAGATACTTCCATTATAGAAGCTACTAGAGGCAGAAGCAGAGGCTTTTATACCAACAGATGCTGTGCTTTAGAGAGCCCAGGAGCAATGGATAACTGATCCAGAGGATATCCCTAGCCTGATGCCAGATTATTATTACTAAAATATTTTTTAAGTAGGTCTAATAGATAATGCATTGCTGATCTCTGGACTGGGTGACACAAAGGTGATGTTCACCAGCTAAAGCAGCAATAACGACCTTGCTTCACACATCAAATCACAGGGCACATTTGAAAAATGTCAAAGCGTTGGCGTTTCATTTGCGCGTGGGGACACACAGCTGAGCAGAGGCAGAGCCGGTTGCTGGCACTGCCCACCATCCCAGGGCCTGGCTGAAGTGCACACAAATCAGCAAGTGGATTCTGATACTGATGACCAAGAGTGCTACCTCTTCCTTTATTAAGCTGCTAAAATGCACCTCTGGACTCAAACATTTAATCTTCACAGGCTCAAGCAAGCAGAAAGCGCAAAGCTGTAACCTCTGTAAGAGAGTGTCTTTCCCTTTCCAAAGCCTTATGCCAGGGTGAAATAAAACAGCTGAATGAACAGAGGAAAAAAAACCTTGAAACACTATTCATGATAAAAATGCCAGTGTACACAAACCTTTCCAAAACAGGATTATAAGGGCCAGTGCCACTCCAGTGAGATAACTGAACACCCTGGGCTGGTTGTCAGCGAGCCAAAGAAGAGGCTTCTCTCTGTGTGAAAATGCAGATGCTTAGGAGCTGCTTCTATCAGTATGAGCACAGCAGATGATGACCACACAAGCCGTATGACATGTGGAAGGTGATTCCCAGCAAGCTACCTACCTCTGGCAAAAAGCAAGCAACACAGCTCACAGCCCACGGCTGATCTAGTGGCAAGTTGTAGGAATGGTCAGAGCAGACCTTGATACATATGTAGGAGAAAACGCAAACTTAAAAGCCAGGGAGACTACAACAGCATCTGCTGAGATGCTTCCCCTCCATGGCTTAGCCACATTAATTGCTAGCATCCTAACCCTGATTCAGACATTGTGGCTTCCTTGAGCTTCACCTTGCCTATGAAAACTTGTATACAGAGCTTTTCCTCAGAGACTCCAAAGATACATTTACTTACAACATGAGACATTTATTCTACACAGCAAGCTTCCTAAATGCAATGTCCCATGCCAGGGCTCGTATTACTCATGGAAGGAGTGAACTTCACTGTCATATCAACTGAAACAAAAGTTGAGTCCACCTGCATCTGGGTAAGCAGTGAGGCATCTCATGGTTTGATCTTGTAAAACCTGAGCAGGCTTTCTTGTGATATGAAATATACTCACCTGGTTCTCCACCTGCTCTAAAACTCCTTCACTCTTTAAGGATCTTCCTCTTCCATGCACACATCTCTTTTCTAGCACTTGCCTTCCTTATTTTGCTGTTGATGACCTTCTGGTACCCTTTGTAAGAAAGAAGAAGAACAGCACCAGCCATGTCCTCGGAGTGCGTAGGAGAATTCCACCTACACAGGAGCTCAAGATATAGCAACATGCTGTTATAAGGTCCTCCAAGTCTCACATGCAGGATTTGGGGTACTATTACTGACACCTTACTGTCTTAAAGCTTGAATTGTTTCCCATCACCTTTTGCACCTTCAAGGCAGGTACTGAGCTGCACTCTGATTTAAATATTCTAAAAGCTGTGGTTCTGGCGCAGCCTGTTTTACAATTTTACATGCTTAAGCTTATGTAACAGAGAAGTATATAGACCCTGTGTTTGTACAAAGGACCATACTAGTGTTATATAAAAAGTTCTGTTTACTGGCTTGACAGGGATGCCTGCTGCTGCCCAGCAAGAAGACACATTTCACTGAATCACAGAATAGCTGATGTAGGAAGACATCTCTGGAGGTGGGCTAGTCCAACCCTGAACTGAACAGGGACACTGAGAGGACGTTGCCCCAGGCTGTTTCTCATTGGGTTTATGAAGTTCTTTTAAGTTAAGCAAACCTATTAGAGGTTTACATTGTGACAGACAGCATTTCATTAACATGAAAATTAAGAGCTGGTATCGCAATTTTCCATTAAGTACCAAAACTACAAGTGATGGGATGAAGGAAAGGGTGCATTTCCACTCCAGTGGATGCTTTGCGAATAAGAAGATACAACAGCAGATTTTTTACTTCAGCTTAGGATCTTATTTGGAAAGACAATACCCAAGAGAGGTGATCTGTCTAAGGAATTAGGCCCTAATTCTGATGAGTGTGAAACTGTCATGTCAGCTTTGCCAGCTGAGCAAATCAGACAGCACAGCCCAAGACTCAGCCAGCACATGAAGTGCTTTTAAGGTGTGCTGTCATTTAATTACTTTGTACTCACATCAAAAGCCAATAAATAATTCTCTGACTTTTCTCCATCTTTTCTAGAGTGAATATCTCTTCTTTAACATTATGTTTTCTTCCATTCAAGGAGCTATTTCAGGCTCCTTTCAGGCTGGTAAATATACATTTTACTCTTCAGGTTGGCAAAGGTCCCTGGAAGATGCCGGTTGTATCCAGGGCACTTCTGTGCTAACCAACAAGAATTGGTAACACAAGCTGCCTGGCTGTTGGTTAGGAGTATCCCTTGCTGTCAGCCAGAGGCAGGGAGCAAGCAGAGGGGAGATGAGGAGATGGGCTGGGGCTTGAGCATAATGCTGACTCTGCCACTGACGTTGCTCCTGGCTGACATCATGGCTCACTGGTGTGCCTCAGACTTGCAAACCCATCATGGATGTGTAAAGGAACACTTTGGAGGAGAGCAAATTCCTCAGCGACAGATTCCCGAGTGTCCAACTCTGTCAGGTTCTGCACTGACACTCGCTAAATCCCTATTTATTATGTGCCACTGCAGTTCATCTGCAGCAACGTGAGGGCTGGCATCTGCAGAGCATGACAGAATACACTTGTATTTCAGTAATTCATGATATTTCTATAACTACTTTTTCAAGAGAGGCGTAGTAAGTGACCTCTAAATAGTGTTTCTTGGTGGCTATCAGCATGTGCCAGGCCTGAGTTGCTGATAACAGAATGTTTTTTACATCTTTATTAATTTGAAAGCCTGTTACATTTATTTCAACCTAGCCTGACCCTAGGTCACTGCTCTCAGAAGCCAGTGCAGCAGGAAGGACAGTGAGACTGTCAGCTGTCACAGCCAATGGGATTTGGAAGAAGACCTTTGTTGTGAGCCTGTTGTTGCACGAGTTGATAGTTTGCTCCTACGTAATACCACTGGTTTCCATTCTTTTCAGTGCAGTTAAGACTAAAGCCTGGATATAAGTTAGGGTGAAGTTAGGCTGTTCAAGATGAGAAAATGAAGAAGAGACTCTGAAATCTTAGTCCAGACAGCTGTTAATGACCTGGCACCTGATATTAAACCGTACCTGCTACTTGGAGAAAGAAAATATATATACAGTAAAAATGTTGGAGGATTCTGAAGTTATTCTTTGAAAATCAGATTATACAAAGGTTGACAAGTCTTATTTGAGAAATAAAAAAAAATCTTTTGTTTTAAAAGCAGCTTAAACTCAGGATCTTCTGTTTTAACTGCCCATGCCATACTATGGCTCCTGTAAATACTACCTGATACCTTGAACTCATCTTCTTCTCCAGGACACCATGCTCAAGTACATGTGTCATGCCCCTAGCTTTATGTCCTGTTGCCATGCCTGTGAGTAATCCAAACCTTCTTACAATTGTTATCTCTTTAACAGAATGTATCAGTAGCAAACCACACACATGCCAATGGAATTTCTGCAGATAGCTGCACACAAAAGCCAAAGCCTGACAGTTACCATGGGATTCTCATTAAGCTTTTACTGAATATACTGCATTCTTCACTGTCTGTTAATCTTTGCTACTCTTCCTCGCCACCCCTGATTCTCTTGCCCTCTGTGCAGGAATGTGAATTGTATGAAACCCTGGCAAGGGTAAGAGAGCTGCTGTGCTCTGGCACCTGGTGACAAGGTTCCAGCTTGAGAAATCCCATCTTTCAAATCCTCACCAAATAGGCATTGTTGTGTATTTTGAAAAAAAAAAAAATTCAGCTACTGCACTTGTTATTTATGAATAATAATAAAACTTTTGAAGGAGTACTTAATCTTCCCCCCTGCTGAGTGTTGGACTGGGTTCTTGTTTTCACTTATACACCTTTGAGCTCCTTTAGCAAGTGCAGGAGCCTTCAGACAGATATGTTTTACACTTTCACTCTTGTGAAGGCCCATTTATGCTTCAGGAGAGGCATGAGAGGGTCCCAGTAATGAAGATGGTTATTATTTCATGTGAAGCAGTCCTTTCTTCTTTACACACGTGTCCTTTGTGCCCAGGCTTTCAGGAATCATACCTGTGGAAAGCTTGGCTCTGCAGAAAACCAAAGGCATTGTATGATTCCATTAAGAAAGATGGGAAAAAAAAAATTTAAGCAGGGCCTGTAGTGATAGGACAAGGGGTAATGGATTTAAACTAAAAGAGGGGAGATTTAGACTAGATGTAAGGAAGAAAATTTTTACAATGAGGGTGGTGAAACACTGGAACCATTTACCCAGAGAGGTGGTAGAAGCCCATCCCTGGAAATGTTCAAGGTCAGGTTGGACAGGCTCTGAGCAACCTGATCTAGTTGAAGCTATCTCTGCTCACTGCAGGGCGGCTGGAATAGATGGCCGTTAAAGGTCCCTTCCAACCCAAACCATTCTGTGATTTTATGATTCTGTGGTTCTATGATTCTATTAAGAAACACTAACTGTACCTAGGCGTCTCAGCAGAAAGATTTCTGTCCTTTTGGATCCTACAAAGCGCACAGTATAATTGACTATACCAAAACCCCCAGGGAGGCCAGCACGACAGTTTAATGCACACCCCGTTTTATTTAAGAGAGCAGGACTAGGAAAGGGGTTTTTTTTTCTACTTAGCTCCTCAGGTAAAGGAGCCTGAGTGACAGATTTTTCTCTCTGTTGTCCAAATCTCTAGTATGCTCCAGATACGTCAAAAAAAATCATCAGCTATCACCCTGCTCACCTGCTATGGATGTGCCTGTTTTGAGGCAGCTGCAAGCCTGGATCAGGCTGCCCGCGCTGGCTCCGGGTGTTCTGTGGGCTGTGGCACAGAGCCGCGGCTGCTGCGTGCCCGCAGGAGGTTTTAGAAAGCTGGGGAAGGAATTATAGGGACTTGCTGATGGCACATTCCTGTTAATGTGCTTGCTCACTTTCTTCAGGATCTTACGAGAATTACCAGAAAATTCAGAAAACTGACAGGATCTTAGTTATAATTAGTAGCAGCTTCCCTTCTGACACATGGGACGGGCTAACAGCATTTTTCTTAAGGCAGAGTTGTTATGCTATCCTCCAGAGAGGTGCTTCCAAAAAATACATTTTGTAGCAAAAAGCCTCTCCAATTTGTTTAGGGCAGATGGGAGAGGAAGGGATGCTGAAGTGATGGAGTTAGAGGGTAACAAAGTATTGTACAAACTGTCACAGAGTGTGGGCTGTTGCACATCAGCTATTTTTGTTGTTACTGACTTGCATCCATTTTATTGGGAGCTCAAGTAAAAGTCACCAGTGGCAAAACAGAAATACCAGTGCAGATATGGATGAAGTTTCTATTTCTCCCTCCATACAAGCTGTGAAAAATCTCAGGGAAATTAGCATAGTATAATACTTGTGGAGCCCTGAAACTTGAGGACTGAATCGATTTATGGCATTTATTTAGTCTGACGAGTAAACTGTACCTCTCCATAGGGTCTTATCACTGATTTTCAAAGGTCCTTCTGTTCCATTTCAGAGGAATTTGAAAATTATAATAAGCATTAATGGGCCTTTCAAAAAGGCCTAAGAAGCAGAAGACCTAAGAAGAGTTTAAGATCCACTAACTCTCAGTGAAACTGGGGGGTCTGGTTGAAGGTTAGCTTTCTTCACAGACATAGGAATAAGGTGCCTGAAGGGATAGCTTTGGCTGCTGAGTCCAAGTCTTTACAACTACAGAAAATATTTGGGAAGGCTCAGCCTGAGAGATCCTTTCCCATCTCTATTTTGTCAGAAAGTCCTGTAGCTTTACATGCCACCAGGTCCTTCCAGGAATTTGTCTGGTTTCTCTCTCTAGGTTCAGTTGTGGACAATACAGACAAACAGTGAAGTGCAGAAATGAAATAATTCAGGGACAAAAACTGAATGATGAACTTACAATTCACGAATCTGGAACCCTTAAGAGAGCAAGCTACAGCAAAGGCAATAGGACTGGGACATGATCTGGAGGAGTGGCCAGTCAACCTAGTTAAATGGAATTTAACAATCTGAGTTAAACGGAGCTTCTGGCCATACTTTGGATTGCTTCCAGGACTGAGGAGGTTTTTTCATTGTAAAAGGTCAGTAGGGCTGAGCCTGGGGATGGCTTTTGAGATTGATCCTGATAGTTAACACGGCAATCCTCTGGTGTTTTACAACACTTTCCTGACATTTTTTCCTGCTATTTCCTTTGATTTTTCTAAATGTAAAATGTACCCACTGAAATGGGGAATTATAAAATAATAAATAAGAAAATAGGTACATCAATAACCAGTAATAAAAACAATAAAACACTAAATAATTATGCACGTGTCTCAAGATGTCTTCACATCCATAGAAAAGGCTTGAATATATTCAAGTTCAAGCAGTGACTTAGGCTTTTTCACTTAAAGTTTATTTTTCAGAACTTTCCAAATGCAAAGATTTTGAAGTGCCATCCCTGCTTACCAAAATTCCTTCCTCTAATTGAATTAACTCTAGTTAACTCTAGAAAGTGCAAAGTCTCTGAGGAGTAAGGTGAGGCAGGGCTTTGGCATCTCAGATATAAAAGCTGGAGCCAGACAAATGTCTGACTGCTTTTTCTACAAGAAAGGTGTTATCTGAGTTAAAACAGAGACTTGGGAAGAGATTCCTGCAGATCCAGACTTGCTTTTCCTGCTGGTGCCAGCATGTGCCTTCTTGGATGTCACCACTGGTCACTTCTAGGTACTGCTAGTGATGGAGTCAGTGCAGGGTGAAGTTGTCTGGGGCTCTGTCAGGAGCAGGGAGGTAGATCTTGCTGCCCTTTCATGGTTGACCCTGCTTGAAGGACTTCTCTGCTCCCTGTGTGCCCAGAGCTGTCCCTGCTCAGGTGTCAGAGCACCTCTGACACACCAGATGCTTTGTCACTAAGGATGTAGAGACCTTGCTTAATTTTAATTGGCTCTCACCAGCAATCTGGTTTAATTACCCAACATGCCCATGAGAACTGAAACTGTCATGGGGTGACAATCTCAGGTGTCCAGGCACGAGAAAGACAAGCTCAAGGGAACAGACCTGAAGAAGCAGTGTTAGTTTCTCATATATTTCCTTTCACAGAGCAGAATATGAGGTGTAGATGTCAGTGACTGTCAAGGGGTGGGGCGGGTCTCACTTGGACAGAGTGTTGTCAGGAGCCACATTTCAGGCTGTGAATTAATGAACAAGAGCCATTTTTGCACAGGAGAGACTCCAGACTGAGTCATGTTTTTGGCAAAAGTATTGGGTTTCCAGAAGCACTGGCATATTACTAGCCCGTCTTTTGAAGTTGTGCTTTACTTTTCTGTTTATGTGCAAAAATTTCTCAGCTGTTGAGTTAGTTTGCTCAATGGAAAACTCATCAAGTCTGAAAAGCTCTGTGCAATTGAGCAAGAAGATGGAAGGATGTGAAATACACTGAGAATTGTAGGTTACAACTAATATTTAACATTTATTTATAAAGGGAAAAGAGGTCATGTAGCACATTCCCACTATATCATTGGCCAAATAGCTATGCAAATGACTTTTAATTCCTCATTAATACTCATGTTTTTCAGAGAGTCTCCCGGGATGCTAATCTCCTGGAGTGATATTCATTCACATGAAATAAAATACACAGAAGAGTGGAAATGATAGAAAGATTTTACTGGCACAAGTGTGGCAATGAGCAAGTTATGTAGGTCAGCACAAATGTGTATAGATAAAATTTTTATATCACCAGAGCATGCATTTAGCAAATGCTGAGCATGAAAGGGGAAAAAAAAATCAGCAATTTTATGGAAGCATTTAAAAATTATTGGGGGTAATTACTGTGCTTTTTGTTTTTCAAGCAAAGAAAATATTCAAGCATCTTAATTGCAAGGAGTGAGTTCTTGAGTTATCACTCAAACAAAGAGCAAAATTCCTGCTGACTTTAATGGAGCTGGGATTTCATCCAGGTAGCCAACTGCAGGAGACTCAAAGAAGAGAAAAATAACCACAATACATTTTAGAAACTGATATTTTTCCTTAAAGGTTGTTTTTTTTTAATACATAAAATTCTTATTTTCACTACAAAGGTTAATTCTGAGACTCCTTCAGCACAACAAGCAAGGTTTTTGCATCCCCTCAAGTTACTTGGAATATTTCCAATGAGAATAAATGTAGCTTAAATGAGAGATGAATGACAGAATCAGAGAATGACTGAGGCTGAAAGGCACCTCTGGTGATCATTTAGTCCAACCCCCTGCTCAAGCAGGGACACTCACAGCAGGTTGCCCAGGAGCTTGTCCAGTCAGGGTCTGATTGTCTCCAAGGATGGGGACCCCATAAACTCCCTGGGCAACCTATATCAGTGCTCAGTCACCCTCACACTAAGAAGATGTTTCCTAATATTCAGAGGGAACCTCTCATGTTTCTGTGTCCATTGCCTCTAGTCCTGTCACTGAGTACCACTGTAAAGTGTCTGACTTCATCTGTCTGTTATAAACCGGACCTGGGGATAGAAGTAAAAATTTTGTATCTAAGACTACAGCCCATTTTATTTTAAGGGGTGTAATTTTCAAAGTTGAAAAAGAAAATGGGTTTTGATTGTTGATGCAAAAATAATTTAAAAACAAATCAAAGCTAATGACAGGAATTCTAGCAACTATTTGCATGCTTGGAAACAAACCCAAGAGAATGAAACCAGTGGACAGAGAATAATGGGAAGATAGAGGCAAGTGGTGCTGGCCATATGTCATATGGGTCTCTGAAATAATTGTCTGTGTGTTGCCACCACCTAAAATGTGACCATGTGCTGCCTTTCTTGATCCCAGATCATCTTTGTAGACACAAGGAGCAGCACAGCATCATTGTTCACGCAGTCCAGGGACTGTTACTCCTTTAAGTCAGCTGAGGCACCTGGTAAAGGGCTCAGCCCCTTGTTCGTGCTAACATAGTTTCCTCTGACATCTTATCCTTGTTTTTTGCAGTATTCCCATGATTACCTTTGCACCACAAACTTTTTGATTGTAATTAGACTCGTACCATGATTTCACTCTTAATATCTTAATTAGTCTTTAAATTTTGCACTTTCTTTTTTATTGCTTCCATCCCTCTGACGCCCTCCAGTTTATTAGGTAGGGGAAGGCTGTCACACAGTGCAGCTTGCCATGCCTTTATGCTGAAGATGCCTGAAAATCAGAGCCATGCTGCATATATGTATGCAATGACAATTTTTTTTTTTATTTAGAGGTTCAATTTTCCTGATAGTTTAAAATAAAAATATTTTCCAAATGAAACTCAGCACTTTCAAAGCATGATTTCTTCACTGTTTCATTTCTTCATCCTTCCCAGACCTTTGTTGTGCCCGTCATCTGCCATTTTGTAATCTGTCATTTGATCTAATTTGGCCATTTCTATGTATTGACTTTGAAGCACATACTCTGACAATATTAAAACAGAAAAGTTATCTATTCCTATGGAAAACATAATGAAACTGTTGACATTCTTAAAACATTCTTGCATTTTTTCCCTGGATTTGAACTACAAAATATAAAGTCAAACCAAAGATAGAACAGTTATTTTATTTAGCACCAACAGCGTTCAAAATGTTTTTCATAGCAAATTTCTGTCTAAAGTTTAAGCAGGTACCCATGTGTTAGACAAGACCTTGCATCCCGGTCATGTTGAGCAGACAGTGAAAGAATGGAAAACACATCTTTATATTAATTATAGATGGCTAATGTTTCTCAGGACCTAAGGGAAATAAACTAAATTTCTTGGCTACTGGAAGCTCAGAGTGTATTGTTCTAAATCAGTTAATGTGGAAAATTTACATAACATGCCACATATCAGCATGAAAATATTTGTCAGAAATTGATGAATGAAAAAAGAGTAATGAAGAAAAATGACAGTACACATACCCTTCAGAGAACAAAATAAACAATGTAAGTTTTTGGTAAATAAATCCCTGGAGAACTCTTAGAAATGACTTACTAATTAATTGAATCAATCCATCAACTTTTTGTGATGGCATCAATTTGCAGTCCCTTCAGTGTTGTCCTTCTTCCATAGCTACTGCTTCAGATGCTCTTAAAATGTAGGATATGATATCATACATCTATATGGAGCTATCATAAATTATTTAGGTTCTTTATTGAGAAAAAATTGGCTGATTCTTTTTCTCAACTCTCATATGTACATGCTTAAACTAACTGTATCACCTTATAATTGTACTCCAAGTTTGCTTTTTTCCCTGCTTCTGTCCTTCTCCTGGAGTTATTTGGCACCCGCTTTTTTGATTAATCAAAATTTACCAACAGAGTGGGATTGTGAGATCTTTTCTTTTCTTTTCTTTTCTTTTCTTTTCTTTTCTTTTCTTTTCTTTTCTTTTCTTTTCTTTTCTTTTCTTTTCTTTTCTTTTCTTTTCTTTTCTTTTCTTTTCTTTTCTTTTCTTTTCTTTTCTTTTCTTTTCTTTTCTTTTCTTTTCTTTTCTTTTCTTTTCTTTTCTTTTCTTTTCTTTTCTTTTCTTTTCTTTTCTTTTCTTTTCTTTTCTTTTCTTTTCTTTTCTTTTCTTTCTTTTCTTTTCTTTTCTTTTCTTTTCTTTTCTTTTCTTTTCTTTTCTTTTCTTTTCTTTTCTTTTCTTTTCTTTTCTTTTCTTTTCTTTTCTTTTCTTTTCTTTTCTTTTCTTTTCTTTTCTTTTCTTTTCTTTTCTTTTCTTTTCTTTTCTTTTCTTTTCTTTTCTTTTCTTTTCTTTTCTTTTCTTTTCTTTTCTTTTCTTTTCTTTTCTTTTCTTTTTTCTCTCACTTACTTTATTTAATATACAAAATCTTTGCAAAATGGACTGTCCTAGTGACTGTGTTCACAGATTGCACCATGCTTGTACATCCAGTAAATATCATAAATTGTAATTTTTGTATACATGATGCCCAAAAATAAACACTTGGGGTTTGAATGTCTTGAGAGGAGGGATAGGAAAAGCTAAGTAGAAAAGGGGAGAGAGTATGTGTGAGGTTTTGTTTCCCCACCATTAAATATACTCAGATAACAGGTGTGCACGTATGCATGCCTGAGAGAAATGAACCAACATTTAACACAAATGCACATAGATGCATGGATATTGAGAATCTTGTGTAAATTAATGCAATTGCACATACTTACGTGTTATCCTAGGAACAAAATGTTCACTTGCATACAAAGAAAACAGTTGTCCAAATGTTTTCAAGAAGAAAAAAAACCCCTGACATAAATTCGAAGAGATCGAAATGTGAATGTGATTCAGTCAATGTGTTCACAAACACATTTTCTATGAATTTTTTTCTAGTTCACCTATGCCTTTTGTGGCTCTGGATGGTTATGACTCTCTGTGTACTCAGTGACCTATAGCTTTAGCAAATGTAATTGCACATTTGAAAATGATTCCTACCAGGGTTTGCTGTACTTCATGGCTTCTATCATACTGCCAACCTTTACCATTCTGTTAAGTGTCTCACTGTGTCTGGGGCCTTTGGAGGACATACGTAACCTTTGTGCTTCCTCTTTTCCAGTTTCGCACATATCCACAGTGACATTGTCCTCCAGGACTCTCATCGCTGTCATTATGTGAAGAGTTTGAAACAATGGGTGTGATAAAGAGCAGTACAGAATCTGGGGACACTATTTGGGGTTGTGTTCAGACAGAGAGGGAGAGTGAGAATGGGACAAGAAGATGGTGGCAGGGAGAAAGAAATTAAATATGTATGAAATAAGGGTGACTAGAACAAGTGTGGCAGAATAGAAGTCTGTTGAAGACCACAAACTGAATATGAACATGCTTCTTCATGTTTAGCTCTGTACAACCTATTTCCCAGCAGGGTGAAGGCAAAGCTAGCAAAGGGGTTAGGTAACAGATGGCAGCAAAGATCCAATTCCATTGGTGAATGAAGAAGTCTGGCTTTTGTGCAGGAGATTTAATTTTGAATTAAGGATAAACACAAGCAGTTTTTTTAAACTTCAGGTTTTACAGTGCTCCTATTTATCCAAAATAACAATCCCAAGGCATTTGGAAGTCCCAAGAGCTAAGTCTTCTACTCAATAGAGGACAGAAAAAGTGGTGTTTTGATTGGATCTAACGTAAAAACTCTTTAGTGATCTTGGAAGGATTTGGAAGACATTTGTAAAAGACATTATCTGTCTCAGCCGGCTTCTGAGAGATAAAGGAAGAGTACATTTTAAAAGACCCTTCTTTTGTACATATGGAGAGATGTGTAATGAATGTATGTATGATGCTGCTTAAAACTCCACATTTGCTACATTTTTCTTTCTATTCCACTCAGGTATGCAAAGTTCACAACTCCAACTGGGTGCAATTGCTCCTCTTGGTGAAAGTCTGAACAGAGGGACACAAGACTAGAGTTGATTTTTTCAGTCCATGACTGGGGATGAAGCATATTAGTGACTACAGGAAAGAAACATGTTTTACTTACTCATTCTGTGTTGTATCACTTGTATACATGACTGAATAATTGCAGTCTAAAGGGCAGTTTCTTTTACACGTGGTAATTACATTTAATATTGCACATAGCTTGGAGTGGGCTGATTAGCTAACAACTGTCTACACCTTTTTCCAAGGAGCAGTGGACACAGTGCTGTATGCATCGATTCTTTAACGAAACCTGGCTCACCTTTAGTGTCTGTTGCCAACCCAGATGCACTGGGAAGAAGCCAGATGGAGATTAGCTAGAAAGCAAACTCCAAAAGTCTATCAACTTTATCTCAGCTATGTAGAAGAGGCTCATGAGTAGAAAGCAAGCAAGCGATACATACACAAAGACAATTCATGGGACTTTCTGTCTTTGTGAGAAAAATCTTCATCCTCTGAGAAACTGCACTGAAAAAGAGGCAGAGGGCTGGAAATAAGAAATATTACAAGCTGGAAGGATTCATGCTGTATGGAGTTTTGCTTTGCTTACTATCGGTGTGCTCAAATAGAGGGTGAGAGTGCAAATGATCAAAGCCTTCAGACTCTGAGTTAATAGGCACTCCTAACAGGAGACATCCAGGGATCAATACATACTGCAGTAGCCTTTGTCAAAGTGCTGTACGGCAGTTGAGTATTGCAACCAGTACTTAAGCAAGTGGAGCACAAACCATTTCTCCTTACTTGACTGCAAAGTATCATTTGCCCTATAATTATGGCATAAAAAAAATCTAATGCCAATAATTAATGAACTCCCTTTCCAAGGAATAGTCTTAGGAGAGTGTGCCCGAGTATCTCAAAAAATGTATACCGTTCTGCTCCATTTTTATTGAATGACCTCAGGCAAGCTGTCAATGTATGTGAGCTCTAGAAAGATGTTGCCTAGGACAGGATATTATCGTTTTAGTATAGGGACAATGAACAGCATATAAAGGAATATTAATGCAGTGGAAATATCCATGTTACATAGCTCCCTCTTAACAAGGATTACTTTTGCAATACTTAGCACTGTTGGCAACTGTAAACCTATGATAGGCTTAAAATTCCTGATGAGTGGGCAAAAACGCCTGTTTTCTAAATAAAGAGTCTATTGCAGTCAGCCTTGTAAAAGAAACCTTTTAGTGTCAGTGATAATGAAAATACCTGCTACCTATGACAGAGTTAAAATTGTGTCATGACCTGGCAATTTCTATTCAGTGCTGTCACATCCATGCACTGGACAGATCGGGATTGTCATCATGTAAATGCAATAGGATTCTTTATCCTGCATTGTTACTCAGTTGGGAACAATAATTCTAAGTTTCCTTTAAGTTGTGAACAGCAGCAGGGGCCCATGGATAGCTTGGAAATCTATATTATTTCCATTTATTTTTTTTAAATGCAAATTACACTAGTAAGTCAAAAAAATCACTTTTGTTAAAAATACATTCAGAATTAACAAATGCAAAAAAGAAAAGAAAAAAAAAAGACACATTTGGATTGTATCTCTTGCCTTCTGAATATTTAAGTTTATAACAAAAGCCCAGCCTAGAAAAATAACATTCTTTACTGGATTTTGAGGAGGATACAGCTGTACAAATAAAAAATGTCATCCAGATATTCTCACATTACTGTGCTCTAAACTGCTTCCAGAAGAGATCTGTCCACTAATCATTTAGTTTAGTAGTCAACAGTACTGATTTCTTTTTAATGGTGGTGATCTAACTGCAAATTAAGCAGGGTTATGAATACCAACTTCATATAGGTAAGTATGTGTATATATATGTATGCTGTGTGCATGTGAGTGTGTGTATACTACTCTATATGTAATATATGAATACATATTTATATTGTAATCCTTAATAGTTAGATGTGCTTCCTTTTTCCTAAGCACTTTACAAACATTAAGAATTCAGACCTCTTTCCCATTTTACAGATGGGAAGACTAAGATACAGAGAAATTAAGGCCAAAATTTTCTAAATTAAAACCAGGCCTAAAAGCTACATGAAGACACTTAATTAAATTGTCTGACTTCTAAAACTGCTAACAACCAGTAGCCACTATTCCATAAGAAATCACTGAAAGGTATGAAAAATTATCTTCTGAAAATTGGAATGCTGCTTAGGTGCCTAAACTGGCTTCTTTTCACATTCAAAAATGTTTTTTATAGACATATGCTTATGATTAACTGGTATACAGGGAAAACTTAAATACCCTGTTATAACATTTTCATTCAATTTCATTTAAACCTCTACATTGTGTTTAATACTATACATCTGCTATATTTAATACTACATAAAAGTATAAAATTCAAAATTTTTCAAGTTATGGGAAATTTCAGCCTGGTACTTGGAAGTTGTATGATTTTCCAGATGGTGAAAAGCAGCTCTACCCAGAATTAACTCAGAATTTCAGGTACCCAAGTCTGACGATTTAAATTTTAGATCCAAACCTGCAATGAATGCTTTATGGGATCTGGCCTAGGGGACGTGCCTAATTCACGCAGGTAATCCATAGCAGAATCTGGGGTTGGAGCCCTTGGCCATGCTCATCAGATGCTTCCTCGGTTATGCAGCCCCTGTCAACAGTTATTCCTGTGTATTTTATATACATAGACACACACACACACACTTACATATATATATATATATATATATATCTCCCTATATATATCTATAAATTCTTACTGAATAAATGTATGTATAGTTCCTGAACATTATTTCCACTGGTGAATGCCTGTTCCTCTGTCATTGTCCAGAGTTGTTGCTTGTGACACTGTACATCCATGCAAACACAGCAAAGGGCACTGGTTTGTACAGGGATGGAGGAGTGGCGTGAGCACACAGGCCATGGGAGCTCCGGAGCCGTGCGGGTGCCAGGGTTGGGCCAACAAGGAAAAGGGAGATGCTCAAGGGCAGCTTGAGCCTTTCCAAGCACTGACCTTCCCTCTTGCCCTCAAGAGCTACGTGGTCTCCTCAGGTGTGGTAGGTGTGTGCGTTTGCCTATGCAAGGTCTGAGCAAAGAAACAATGACAATCCAAGTTTCTGAAAAGCCTGAGCAAAATATTGGGTTTTTCCTAATGAAAGCCACCTAAGTGCTTGAAAATATAGATCAGATGTAGAACAAAACGTGTTCCTAGGAGTTCAGAGTATTTCGTACACACATTGACCTACTAGCAAAATTCCCAAAGGCATCTTGTTGCCAACTACGTAACAGCACAGGTTTTTTTTCAGTCACAATAATACAGGAAGATAAAATACACATTCTAACACACAACAGATCCCCCAAATATACCACAAAAAGGTCTCCAATATTTCTTCAATTCAACTAGTGACTACCTGCCCTCCCCAACTGAAACCAAAAAATAAAATATATGGATCCCTTATGTTGCAATTAGAAAAAAAAAAGCTCACTTACAGAGAATTTTCATTTTAAATTAGATATAAAAGAGTAAACATAGCTAGTACATATTCAGTCGGCCTTTGTTGATAGAAATCTGCAGATGTCTCTGTAGTTAGTAAAAGACATTTAGAGATAGCTATAAAAGCACCTACAGTGTGATAAATAAAAACAGCGGGATTAAGAAGTACAGTTTCTGCTGCGCGTGTCCAGTAGGTTCAATTATTAGTTAATATGTTACCCATTTCCCTACCCCTTTCACCACCCGAACCCCCAAAGGTCTCATTTCTCTCTTTTTTTTTTTTTTTTTTTAAATTTTTAAACTATTATAAACTGTTTGTTTCTTGACCACTGTGGAGCCTCAAAAGTAAAGCACTTCTCAGACAGCTGGCAGTTTTCTACTTGGTCGCTCTGGAGCCGTGAAGCAACAGAGCCTTATTCCCTGACATGAAAAAAACCCAAAACCAAACAGAGGAAAACCACTGACTTAGAAATTGTTCAGAATTAACAGCAGCATGTTGAGCCTAAAGGACGTTACTTCAGAAAGCTTGCACAGAGTTTCTCTGATGTGCAACGCAGTTGGGTTAAGGCAAGTATGAACTGTACAGCCTTCAGGGCAAACAACGTACTGTCTATTGACTTCTGCTGCAAGGTCATCCTGGTATTTCTAGTATGTTGACTAAGGAGACTTTATGTGGCCAGGAGTGTGGAGGGGGCTCCAAAAGCACCAAACGCGCTGGGTTCATGTCTTGATCCAGACGGACCATTCTGGCGGTGGCTGGGGTAAGGAAGAGCCAGAAGATGGCACCAACGCCTCTGCTCTGGCCCTCTGGTGCTGGGAGGCAGGAGGTCCAAGGTGGGAGTCTGGGGCATCTCCCTTAGTACCTGTTAGAAAGAGGGGCTGAAGGAGTCCGTTGTGTTTTGTCTCACTGTTCAATCAGCTTTTTTTTTTTAGCACAAAAATTGGAATTTTTTTTGCACTTTGAAGGGCCATTCTGAAACAGTTTCTTTGACAGATCCTCCAGCCCATGTTGAGTAGCCCCTTTGTTTATTTTGACCTAGAAGAAAGACAGAGAAAGAAAGATACTTATAACTCACCGTAATTATCACCATCTGATCACTGCCCTGCTGCTCTGGTGCCCTTTTGTAAGCAAGTGCAAGCCACCAACTAGTAACAGTTCAGCTACACGTGGGGTGAAGAGGACAGAAAGGCAAGGTATTTGCTTTTGTGGCTCAGGTGATTGTTTGGCTCTCTGGGATATTGTCAGAGAAGTCCATACAGGTTTTCTAAACCATTCTAGGTAGGAGTGATATTTAATTAGAATCTTAACTATATATCCATGATCCAACTGGAAGATGGTCTGAACTATAATAACCTGTCAGAAAGGTAGCTGTCTTTGTAGCAAGAAGTGAAGGGCTGTATTACAGGTGCCTGGGGAAGTTACTCAAGGCTCACTTGCGAGGCAGAGTGCCTGTGTGACTGCCACAGCCCTGTGCATCTGAAGAGCCCTGTCCCAAACCCATGTTTTGTAACTCCAGCTTTCAGTCTAAAACAGACAAGGCTTAGCTGATAGTTTATTTAAATGAAATGTTGCCTGTCATGTCTGGATCCCACAAACAGGAATCTGAAGGAGATGATACAGCAGATTTATACTGCATGAACTTGCTGAGTGTCATGGTGGTTATACTCTAGGTGCTCATTTTCATGTCTTTCTTATATTTCCTTTGTACTTCAAGTGAATAGTAAAGTAGGCTTTACCTTCAGTATGGGCAATTATCTAGACAAATACCTACATCTTTAGATGAGGAAACCATATCCAGCATAATGCACGTGTAATTACAACAGAGAAGAAAAGGTAGGATCAGGTACTAAGGCAAATACATTAACCCCTTCTACACCCCTCTGTCCCTGAGTTATTGACTCAAAATCCCTCTAACATTTGGTGAAAGGTAGCATTTCATTAGCCAGAATCTATAATTAAGTGCCTTCTAGTGAAAAACAATGGCTACCAATAGTTTTGTGTAGCAGAATACACATAAGTGGACTTATATATACACATACATATATATATAAAGGGGTCTGCGTGCATATGGATGTGTGTTTCTATGCCTGTATAGTACGTGTGTGAGTATGTGTGTGTGTATATATATATATATATGTGTATATATAATGCAAAGATTCTCAAACTTCACAGAGTACAGGGAAAGCAAGCTTCACTTCAGGGCTGAACTGTTTTTGAGCAATTTCTCCAGTGCATTAGGCATCAGCATCAGACATGCATGCTTTGGGTTTTTTTTGCCTCACTTCTTTTCTTGAGCAAACAATTTTACTGTGAAAAACATAAAGTAAAATATCTTTACCCTCCCTCCTTCCTACTGTTTTTAGGGCAATGATCATGCAGTGCAGTCTTGTTCCACCACTATAACTGTGTTTTTTCACGTGCAGCAGAATCAGTGCCACGGGTGTTTAGTCACCTTCCACAGTCACTTCCCAAGAGCAGAATTTTCTCTTGACAATTGCTTTCCACCGTCTTATTGTGTTCTTGTCCCATGGTCTGGAAATGAGCACTGGCATCTCCCGCACAGAATGCCAGGAAGCTGCTTTTTAAAACATCACCTGTGGCCACACTGCAAGGAGGTACATGAGCACCAGTTCTATCCCATTCTGTTTAAAAAGCATACTCATTTTGAAGGGACTGTCTAGGCTTCTTGGCTGGTACAGCATACAGCACACTGTTGGCACTTAAATAATAAAAAAGTCATTTATAACAGGTAGATAAATGTCATTATAATAATTCTCCCCCAAAACATCAGTGTTTTATTTAAGGCACGATTTTAAATTGAATATATTTTTCTCTTTAAAAAATAAGCTGATTTAAATTAAATGTGAAATTAGGAGAGATTATAAGGATAGTTATGATTGAAATGCAAAGTCTAAAATATAGAGAAAAGAAACAAAGTAAGCATGAATCTAATAATTCTACACTATTTAAGGAAACAGTAGCCAGAGATAGTCACTTCAATTCATTATCTACAGATAACACTTCCTTTTCATAAATCAAGATTTTTTTTTTCCTTAAGTATTCTGTGCTTTTATGGTAGTTTGCATAACTAATGAAATTCCACACAAATGTACTGTGTTTCTCTAAAATGAGTTTGAAAGTTCTAGTAAGTAGAGCTTGATTGATATCACAAATTAAAAGTAATAATTCTTTAATTTAAAAAGTCCTGTCACAATGCAAATGTAAACATGAGGAGCCTGAATAAGTCAGTAGAATTGTTTAATTGCACTTGTAAGTTTGTGTAGGTTCAGTATAACCTCCAAAATTAACAAAATGAAGTGCTACCTTTAGCACACAGGAGGAAACTGGTTGCAAAACAGTGTGTCTTAACAGTTAGCAATTACTAAACTCAGCATTCCTTCAGGATAATAATTAAACTGTGCAAGTATAAACCAGTTAAAATTTATTTAAATCACTTGAATGTAAATCTATCTGGCTTGAATTGAAATAAGTGTGTGGACATGGAATTCTGTCATCATAATACACCAAATAAATTTGTGTCAGCAAGCAGTATGTGGATGATGACTGTGAGCTACCACACAACTCTCTAAGATTTGTACTATTTCTATACAGGACTCCATCTGTTAAATATATGAGAGATTCTCTGTGCTGAAATTACTGAAATACATGTTGAAATTTGCATTTTGTCAGAATCTGTGCTACCATTAGAAGATGATATTGTTTTGGTAAGCTCTTCAAAGATGAAGCTGTATGTTCTCCTCCAGATTTGTAGCATGCCTATTACACCGATAGGTACTACTACACCATAGACAACAAAAAGGGGTGCTATTGTGCCTTTGGAAATACTTAATAACCAGGTGATTTAAAGGCAACAATTTCCTATTTCTCTTATAAACCCAGAGCTCCACATGAGTTGCACCTGATATGAGCCTGAATAGTAAAGGATGCAGATGTGGCAACTGGCTATCTTCATATTATATTGATCTTTGTCAGGAATTAGATAGTATAATGCTTTATATATCCTCCACTGCCTATGGATTCAAAGACATTTTGTAGCAGTTGATGAAGTTGTGGAAATAGTTATATGAATACAGTTTTATGGATATATATGGGTATAGTTGTATCCAGGATGGATATGATTATACCTTGGACAGTGATGAGATTATGGCAATGGACTCCACAAAACGGAAGGTCTATTCTATTCTATTCTATTCTATTCTATTCTATTCTATTCTATTCTATTCTATTCTATTCTATTCTATTCTATTCTATTCTACTCTACTCTACTCTACTCTACTCTACTCTACTCTATTCTATTCTATTCTATTCTATTCTATTCTATTCTGTTCTGTTCTGTTCTGTTCTGTTCTGTTCCGTTCTATTCTATTCCATTCCATTCCATTCCATTCCATTCCATTCCATTCCATTCCATTCCATTCCATTCCATTGAATTCCATTCTCCTATCGTACCCTATTGTATCTTATCGTATCCTAGCGATAGAACAAGGGCTAATGACTTTAAACTGGAAAAGGGTAAATTCAGATGAGATACTAGGAAGAAATTATTTCCTGTGAGAGTGGTCAGACACTGGAACAGGATTCCCAGAGAAGCTGTGGCTGCCCCTTCCCTGGAAGTGTTCAAGGCCAGGTTGGATGAGGCTTTGAGCAACCTGGTCTAGTGGAAGGTGTCCACTAGAGGGGGGGTGGGAACTAGATGATCTTTAAGGTCCCTCCCAACCCAAACCACTCCATGATTCTATGATTCTATCCTATCCTCTGCCATTCTGTGTTAAATGATTCTTTTACTCATCCCCGAGAGATGCTGAGCATTGGAAAGTGCAGGTGACATTGGCCAGAGAGTAAAATCCTGTTTTGTTTTGTTTTGTTTTTCTCCTTGAATACTGTGGAGGCTAACACTGATGTTCTTTGGTGAACAAGATCCCTAGGGAACCAAACCCTTCCTCCCAACAAGTAAAGCTTTAAAACATTGAGTATTGCCTGCTATTTTCATATCAGTGTGTTTTGATTTCCAATACCTAATATTGCTGTAAATAGTGCTACAAGCAGATCAAACAATGGCTTGGTTAATTTAACACTGGAATTTGTCACTCTGCTACCTAATGGCCTGCCTACATTTACAGAGCAACTACAGTGTGAATACATATTTGTGTGTTCCTGGTGTGCCTCAGCAGTAAATAACAGAAAGGTATTACTAGATGGTGCAAAAGCCTCTTAAGGACAGACTATAGCAATTCTAGAAAACCTTGTCAAATACTATAGTCAGAGGGAAAGTGCCTATGTTTGACTGAGGCTGAGACATGGCAATACCTTTGTGGGTTGATTGGACAAAATGTCTGCTTATACACTGATTTCTGTCTCTCACTTAAGACAGCAAAATCACCTATACTCCAGTGAGAACGCAGCATTGAAATAAAGCAGAACACAGTTTTTATGGATTAATCATATATCATGTTGTCTCAGATACAAGCTTAAAAATATTGCCTTCTCTTTTTCCACAGGTCTACCTTTCTTTCCAGTCAGTATGAAGATGCTCAGTAAATGCAATCTGCCCTTCTGGAAAAAACACTGAGATCATAAAGAGAATGGGATAATATCTCATCTAGAGGGCTCCATATGTTGATGACAAGGTATGGTATAATGAGAAAGAAATAGGATTAGAATTTTTCTAAGTACCTATGAGCCACACATAATACTAGGAAGGAAATAACATTTTCTAAATGCACAGCACTGTGCCAAAAGTGCAGGTGAAAAATCTTTACTTGAGCACAGACAGATGGGAAGCTGAAGTTAAGATGGCACTGGAGATATGCACTATTGTAATTTGAGATTATTAAAAAGCTCCTAGCAAAGCTCCCAGAGGGCCCAATCCTAAGCACTACCACAGAATTGATTCCACCACTGATAAAGGAATAAATGCCAGTTCCATGCAAAACTCCACTAATCCATTAGCAGACTTGCTTCCCCTAATCAGAAGAAATGAAATTACATTCAAAGGTGAATTGAAGTGTACGTTGGGAAGGATACTGTTTGCCTGTATTCAGTTCTTTTCCTTAAAATAAGTATTCAGAAGAGGAACAAATGAAGAAAAAAAAGTGTTGCCCCTTTGTGAGGTGTTTTGTGCTGTGTTTGTACCATGTAGGGCAGTGATGGTAAATTAAAAAAAAAATTCAAAAGGCTGCAACAGTGAGGCAAGATTTATCTGGGCAGTCAGGACTGTTCCGAGTTGCAGCTGGCATCAGCGTAAGAAATATTTGGAAATGATTATTCATGAACTGGTCTATGGTGGGGTGTTAGCTTTAGTGTGAATATACTCCAGTCGTGTGTATGTGGTGAGATCTGATTACACATTTGCTCCCCAAATATATCAGGCTGCACTTCTAGGCAGTGGATGGAGCTGTCATTCATCTGATAGGTAAAATACTGTCTTCTATTTGAACTGTTTTTAAAAGCTGCATGTTGTTACATTTCCTTGTTTTTTTAAAAATGTGGAGACTGCAAATGAGGTACAGAGGTGCCTCAGTGAACAGGTGCATTGGTAAGACAAATGCTAAATGCATCCACTAAACTAATATGTTGCTGAACTTTTGATAAATCTTAAAAACCACTCTTTTGCAACCAAATTTTGTCAGATCTGACTAGTTTTTACCACACCAAATTCTCATTGCCTCTGAGTGGAATCTGCTTGAATGAAAATAGGGGAAAATCAGGTGAGAGCTGTGTGTTATTTAAACAACTGTGACACATTATATCCTGCTCTAAGAAATCATTATAATTCAACAGAAGAGTAATGTTGGTGCTTAAATGTAGCTTGAATTCGGTCTATCAAAAAAGGCTTCTGCCTATTCTGAATTTTTAAGTCACATCATCCTTCAGCTTAATGATCCTTTAATATCAGCCTGTCACTCTGCAGAATATCTCAGAAGTTAAGTACTTACATATACATGGGCTGTAGCTGTAAATGAGATGTCTTCTGTGGACCTTGATAGCCGTAAGAGTCAAATCCACCTATGAAATCAACTGAAAGGGGGAAAATTGCTTTCATTAAAAACATATTTTCAGAAGTGATAGGCACTATCATTCGAGAACTACCCAGCACACAGATTATTTTTGATGAGCATCCTAATAATCTGTTAAAATTAGACTAGCTAATTGTGGAGATGCAGAAAAAGGGTAAAAAAAAAAAAGAAAAAATAAAAGTCTCTTTTTAAATTTTAAAATCAAATTAATTTTACAATCACAGAAAAACAATGAGGGATTTATAACAGCTATCTGTCTATCAGAAATAGCCACAAGTTCCTCTTTTTTCAAGTAGACCACCTCACTGGAGTACAAAACAGTATGCTATTCAGATATTACAAATTTTGAAAACCATTTATTTATTGGCATGAATGCATTGCTTCTGACTGTGATTACAGTGTCTGGCTTGCTGTCATACTGTGGTTCAGTGATGTAGAGGAGAGTGTACATTGATCCGTCTCTGTCGGAGAGGCAGAAGTTTCTCTGATTCCCTGCTTTGACATTTGGGTTGAAATGCACAAACAGAAGGTTGGAACAATTTATCTGAGCTTCAGAGATGAGGCTTCACAGATCTAAGGAAACCAGCATTTCTCTCAAGGTGCTGGAGGTCTGCAGGAAGGTTGTAGGATGGGACTTATTAATTCACATCACTCCCAGTTCCCAGTGGTCTTCTCATGTTTATTTTAAACAATTTCCAGGGCAATTCAATCTCATCTGAGCCTGAGACCCCTGTTTCTTTGCTATAACAATTACTTTACACAAGTAAAAGTGCACCCTTTTCTTCCTTTGCACCAGGAGACCCAGCTATTGGCTTTTGGGGGTTATTTGTGGGCAGCTCTCATCCCTGAAAAATTGTCTCTTACAGAGCAGATGTGAATTTGACTTTACTTTGATAGAAAAGGGCCAAAGAGTTCAGGTATGGAAGTGCATTTTTCACAGATCTGGGCACTGCTACTGTCAGACTGGCCCTGCACACATTAAAAGCAAAAAAAAGGAAAAGGTTTTTTGATACAGGGTAGCTTCTTGTGGATCTAAAATGCAGTAACATGCACATAAAACCACAAAATGCAAATTTGTAACCCTTGGTTTGAGAACTTTCACAGTGGTTAGAGTACTTAAAACTTACATTTATGAGGTTATTTTATACTAAGGTATCCCTCAATGTGTGCCACACTTACCAATAGAGTAACACACATTCCAGACACGTTACAAAATCAAATTCTTGTACCCCTTTGCCCACAAATTACTTTGCAAACAAAAAAACACCAGAACACTAGACTGAACCAGTACAGTGTGTCTCCATTGTAACTACTGACATGTTGAACCTGTCATCCACCTGTTTCCCTGGCAAGAATGGCCCCTGCAGAAATAATTCAGCTGGTTCTGTGCTCTGTGGCAGCATTACATACACTCCTATTCCAGAATGATGTTTTATTAAATTAATCCCTGACATTTCTAATGAAGGAGTTTCTATAGTCTCTCTGTGTTGCCTTTCCCTGCACCTAATTCCTAATGTCTAATTTAAATGTAATTTCCTGCAAATTAACTACTTTTCTACATTTTGGCCTTTTCTCCCTATGGATATGAAGACAAATGAGACTTTCTTTTTTCTTTCATAACTACTTTTAAGCATTTTCAAAAAGTATTTTCATACTATTCATCTTTTCCAGATTTAAGCATACCTAGTTCTTTCAATTTTTTCTTGTGGCCAATGTTTTCTAAGCCTTTAAATTTCCAAGCCTGAAGACATTTCTTCAGTCTTACAGTGTGATGCACAAATCAGGACTAACTGAAACAACTGCCATGTAGGTCTTCTGTACATTACCTGGAATAACATGGTGTGTGGCTTTTTGGTTTTGTTGTTTTGTTGTATTTTTTTTTCCCAACAGCATGATACAAACAGTTAATAACCAGAACTTTATTTTTGTGTTTTGACATGAGCTGTAGTCTAGCTAAGTAGTCCATATTTTATCCAAAGACACTTGATTGATTCTTCCCCACAGGAGTTCTTTTGCACTTGTCTGTATTGAATTTTATCTTCTTGATTTCAAGCCACTTCTCAAGATCATTTTGACTTCTAATCCTATCTTCACAAGTGCTTGTACTCCTCCCAGTCTGGATTCATCTGAAATTTTTATAAATGTTCTCTCCTCTATCATCTCCTCTTGCTGTTAACAAAAATAATGAAGAGAATTTTTTCCCTAGCAGAGGTCCCAGTGGGATCCCATCTGAAATGTCATCCCAGCTGGTTGATAACTACATTTCAAATAGAGTTTTAAACAATTCTGCACACAACCTATGATGACTGAATCTGGACAGTGCTTCTCTGGCCTGCTTACAAACATTTCAGAGGGTCAGAATCTTGTGAAAATCAAGATAAATTCCATTTGTGGTTTCCTACTTACTCACTGTCTGTAACCATCATTATAACTTTATTACAATGGGATCTTGTCTTTGGAAGAATACTAAGTTTATAGGCACAGAATGAAGAATTCACTATAGGAATATTGTTGAGTGAAGCGCTAGGCTGGGAGGAAGTAAAATCCCTCTTATTCAAATACAAAGATTACAGCAAAAATAATGGACCTATCTTTGCTGTAGCTATGATTTGTTGTTCTTTTGCCCAATTTTCCTTTTTTTTTTTCTCACTTTTGACCTCTGACAACATAAGTCAGAAAATACCTGTGCTGGACTGAGTGTCTCACAGATGTCAATCCATGTCACTTTATGGATATTGCTTATATGCATTTGTCCAGCTTTGCACTTCTTGTGTACTTCCCAAGACCCTTCAAGCAACTGGTAAACCATTATTAGGCTGCAGGCATAGATACTCTGTTTTGCAGTTGTGGGGCAAAAGGCCTTAAGGGTGACTTTAAGGTTGTTTTCAGAAAGCTAAACCAACATGTTAAGAAAAAGATTCCTTTGAGTAAAAAGAATTTGTGTGCGCATGAGAGAAAGATGTGTGCCAAATACCTCTGCATGCATTGTATCTTTGCCTTGTTGTACATTGTACAGAGTAAACACAGAGTGTTAACAAGCCAGATTGTCAAGCGACAAGACAAGCTTGCGCAGACATCACTGTGTTTGACTGGCAGTGGAAGTTCCCATGTGTGCAACCAAATGACGGTACGGCAGAGAGTTCTATTGTGACCTTGTTGTAAACATACAATGGCTTCTTACACATGACAACAAACTTTGCAAGGTAGGTGAAGATAAGTAATAGAAAGTGAACTCCAATACAAAAGGATTTCACTAATTTCTTTGTAATAAGTTTTCTTGATGGTGGCAGTTTCCCAGCGCTGCAAAGCCTGCAGTGTCCAGACTGTGCTAAAAGCTCCCTGTGGACTCTGAGCTGGTTTCTTAAAGCATGCAGAATGCTGCCCTTTCTGCAGGCATTTTATCCTGGCTGTGCCTGAAAGGTCACTAAAAGTGTCGTACGAGTGATACATTCCTGGCAGCAGTAACATGAGATGAATAAAACAAGGCTCATTAGCTGAATGGCTACAGAGGCTTCCATCCTTAACCTCATCTATCAAATGCATTTTTGACCATTCTGTTTTACATTCATCTTACAAGTCATTGTTATCAGAAGTGGCTCTTTTGTCATGTTTTCCTTTGTAAAAGCATACATGCATATACAAAGAATCTCATTCCTTTGAAATATTTGGTGCTGAGATGCTTATTTTCCTGGCTGGACTTGAATAGGATAATAACAGTACTATTTATTTGTAAAATGTATTACAAGAAATTCAGCCAGCATATTTTCTTCCTTCGTTGGTCTTAAGGGGCTTGTAAGGCTGTGATGGTGTGCTTCCCCCCCTACCTGATGTCTATTACCCGTAACCCTGTTCAAGTGAAAACCACCAGTGGTGACCATAATGGATGTTATCTGGTCATGCTAGACACATCCTGATAAGGGGAGACGGATCACAACACAATAGCCAAGGGCTGTGTTGTGCAACTTGCCTCAAGAGCGAGGGGCTGAAACGACAGCAGGCTGCACGCCAGGATCTCCCCTTGAGTAGGGACGCCTCTCAAGGTTACTCCTTAAGGTTCAGAGATTCCTTGCCACAACAGATCCTTGGTGACTAATAGCATGCTAACTGCAAAATCTTAGCTAAGTGATATAAAGGATTGATTGCACATGTATAATCCTTTAGATATAAACCAATGATCAAGCCTGGGACTAGGATGGGATCCAGCCACACCTAGACTCCTCTCTGAGAAGGAGTTTGGAAAGCAAGAGGGTCCTTTCCGAAACCTTGTGACTCAACTGGAGGTTCTCCCTGACACTTTTGTCTGAGCCTGTCCTGTATGCAGTAAATAATCAAGTGAACCTCACCATCAAATTCTGTTAAATGAATTGTACATTAACCTTTGAATTTTGTTGATTAACTATTTTTATACCAATAAATATATATTAATTACATCTCTCTTACGAGTGAAGAGTGTAACTCACTCAGACCCCCTCTCTGACCCCCCTCATTCTCCTTGTCTCCCCCCACCTGCAACACAGGCAAATGACAGTGGTTACAACTGTAACACAAGCAGGACATAGGGCTCAAAATAGGAACATATTTTCTATTACTGAATACCCACAGGGATGTGAAGTTTTGGCCTTTGCTCATTGCCCCAGTCCCCACTGTTTCTGTTGTATGTCAGGACAGGATGAGAGGCATAAATGTGTACCTCATTTTTAACTTCTGTAAGTTTGTGGTGTATAAATGGACCATTAAACTGGGACGCACAAAAAAGACCCCATTAACCTGGATGTATGTATGGGAGAAGGGACTCTAGAAAACTAGCAGTGAGAAACACTGAAACTGGTGAAATCAACAGATGGACAAAGAGAAAGGAACCAATGTGGAACAGAAGCAGTAACATCTTCCTGTAGAAAGCAAAAGTAAAGATATTCAGTAGAAACCAGAAGACTGGACACTATTCTTATAGAAATTTTCTTCTGTAAGATATAAATACAGAAGCCTAAAGATTCAGGTCCACAGCTAACGTATATATTTATAGCTTCAGTGACTTCATTAAAGCATTGATAATTTACCTTAGCTTAAGATCTGACCCAAAGAGTCATTTAGGGCATATGTGTACAGAAACTTGACTGATACTATGGCTTTCCTTGCATTTTAGTAGCCACGTAAAAGTCAATGCAGACTAGATATGAAAGGATATAAAGTTTAGGAATGGAGAAGTAGATGAGTGGCTTTATCTGCAAAGAAAAAGAAAAAGAAAGGTTGGGAAACAGCCATGTATTTGGCCAACCTATGACCTGCAGTATAGATGACTTCTTGACTGCTTTCACATCCTCTCCTTACTTTGTTCCTTTGCTACTATTGTTAGTTTTGTTGATTACCTCATCCCTATCCTTGATGCATGAGTCCTTCTCCTCACAGCAGTGAATGTACTGCCAGCACTCAACCCTGCCTTCACCACAGCATCCACTCCCTGTCTGTGGCTTCTTCTTTAAAAGTGAAAATGCCTTTGATCGCAATTCTGTAATGAGGGTGACTTCTGTCACTGATTCCTCCACTCCTCCTTCACTTTGTCTGTCTCCCTGGTGAAGCATATTGGTTCCTCCAGCTTTATTAATTCCATCCCAGACACCCCCAACACCTGCCCATCCCCTTCCCTCCTCCCATCTCCGCTTGTTTCTCTGCACACCATCTCTCCCATTTCTTCTATGAGCAAACTGATAAAGTAGTCCTCCTTTCTTCAGTTTGTCACACTTTTTCACTCCTCCTTTTACAGTTAATTTCCCCTTCTCTCTTACTGCAGTGATAGGAATTTTGTCCTGTAAAACTTTTGTTTGTCTCAGTGACAGATTTTTTCTCTTGATCTCTTTTTTGCATTTCTCTCCCAATGCAAATACATACAAATTCCTTTCAGAAAAAAATCAGCTCCACCCTTATCCCTGCTTGTCCCAATCTTTCTCTCTGTCCTGATGGTCTCAAACACTTTCCTTCATTTCTGTAGAAGATTTTCTCCCATCTTGTGTTCTATCCCTTGCACGCAGCTGGAACCACAGTCAGATCATCTCTTCTTATCCAAATTTGAGTATTGGTAACCCAGTGCACACAGTCTTCTCTGTGATCACCCAGTCACCTTTGCACAGCTGCTGCTCTCTTCTTCCTGAAACCTCTGCCTCACTGGCCTCCTCTCTCTCTCCTCTGTAGGTGCTCACCTTCCTCCTCTCATCAGTCCTCTCCTCTTTTGGTGCTTCTCTCTCCAGCACACTGCTGAAGTCCCATCAACAGTAACCTCTGCCTTTTACTTTTCTCCACTTCCTGTAAATGTGGTAGTCGCACTCGCAAATGCAAATTCTGCTGCCGCTGTCTCTCTGAGGTGTCACAGGGTACTGGCTTGTGCTGACTCTGCTTCTTCTGTACAAACTAACTTCTCTCTGTGATATTTACCCATGGATAATTAAACATCAATTCCAGTTCAGCATGGCTAAAACCAGAACTCTTAGCCACTCCTCCCTAACCTTCTCTGCTACCTCTCATAGTGAACGATGGCACTTGTATCCTCAAGTCTAGCTGTCACTTGAGGATATAAGTTAGATGTCAACTTTAGTTTGAGCTGTGCATGATTTAAGTTCCAAGGGCTATTTTTGCATATTGAAGAGGAGGAGTTTTCTGCCTGTTGACATAGCTATAGCATTTACCCAGGGCTCTCAGTGTCAAACACCACAAGTGTTCCCTTTTTTTGAACTCATCAAGTGTGTAGTTGAGACAAAAGCTGCAAGACTCATCTCTTTGGCTAGGTTACTCCTCTCTGCATCCTGCTACTGATTTCCTCTTCCATATTAGTTCAAGTAGAAGCTAGTTTTTTAAAAATTTAAACCCTTTTGTAGAAACTCCATTTCATTCTCTCCTCCTTCCAGTTCTAAATGTTAAATTCTGCCCCCTGCTGCCAGCTTGACCTGCATACCCACAAAAGTTCTGAACATTTTCTCTCTTTGTGAGAACGTCTTCACAAACAGTTCTCTCATTATTTTCCCTAAAATTCTTCTTTGCTCTGTTGGCAATAAATAATTAGGCTGCAATGCCCTTCTATTCCTATCTACCACAGTGAATAGTATTATTTGCTCATAGTCTCTTTGTGCTTACTTTCTGCTTGTACCCACCGGTTAACTATTGTGTAGTATGTAGATTGCAAGAAATAGGGTTGGCGTTCATGTTGGTACATTGCTTGGCACCATGGTAGTCCTTAAATATATTAACGAATCTAAAGCATTAACATAATAATAAATATTTACAATTACCCATGATAAAGATAGTACCATTTAAAAAGTGCTAATGACCAGGGAAGTGTATGTGCATGTGCACATGGATGCTTCTTGCACAGGCATGTCATGACTAAACATAACTCCTGCATTGTAGAGCAGAGAGAGAACATGCAGTGTACATCAAACATGTGAGGTCTTAAACTTATGTACACTGGCTCTGGAGGATTTGGCCTCCTGGACTCAGACCTCAGAAGTGCAGTGATTAAGCTTCACTGCCACAGCAAGGCACATCACTACATGTGTAGCGGGGAGAGAGGAGAGCTGGCAAACAAGCTACAGCTAGCAACATCACTGGAGGCACTGTTGGTGCAGAAGTGACTATGTGAGGCAAGAGGGAGCTGTGCACATTTAGCTGGCCAGCTAAAAACTGGTTGAACTCAGAAAAAATGGAAGGAAGTAAAATTAGACCTGATTTTAATAACTTTGGAAATGACATATGGGGAAAATTGTAAAAGAACATATGGGGACACCCTTGCTTCTGCAGCTTTGCCAGTATCCTGCTACCCGCCTTGATGTTTGGTGAAGACACTTCCAAACACTTCAGTGCTGCTGCCTTTTTATGCTGTGAGCACTGCCTGGTGGCTTTTCCACAATATAGCACACAGGAGGATGTGTGATTGAATACAATCTCGATAAATTTTGTTTACAATGATAATCAAAAGTTATTGGTCTTTGTGCTGAGTGCACAGAGATTTAAACTCACAAAATGGGATAGAGCCAAGCCCCAGTAAAACAGGGGGAAGGAGTGCATCTGCCAATAGGTGAGGCTGTGCCCTTCCTGCTGGGACAGGAGGGCTCAGAAATGGTGTAAGGACTTGGACACTTGGTCCAGTTCTTGTTGGGCAATGAACAGCATTTCTGCTAAACAGCCAGTAGCTCCCTGTGAGTGCTCTTAGCTCACCTATTCGCAAGGTGAAACTTAAACCTCATAACCTCATGGCATTTCTGAGCTATATCATGTCAACAGAAACAGCAAAGGGAATCCCCCACACAAACTTTTGTGGAGTTTATGAGCTCAGATTCTGCCCCACTGCTACTATTTCCACACTGTTTACTTTTATAATAGTCAAAAGTATTCTGTAATTTTTTGCTTTGCAAGGGCTTTTTCTTCAGATTTTCTCTTCTTACTGTGTTTCTTGCTGGATAAGGGCTTGCAGGATCTTCTCTGTCTCTGTTGCTGCTGAGCCCCCGGCTAATTCTTTGATCAGCCCTTCTGAGATAAGATGTAGGACTGGGGATGTATGTGGCTTTGTGAAATCTGATAAACGTCACCTGGTGTCACCATTCTCACAGAGGTACTTGTAGGGATCTCAGCCTGATACTCCTCATAATTAGAACCAAGCAGGGATGCAGATATTGCATTCAAGGTGAGACGAGCTGATGGTTGTATCCAGCAGAAAACACCAGGATAAATGATGCTGGGTGTCCAGAAATTAAATAAACTAAAATGCATCCCAGACTCCCAGGTGAAGAGTCTGGTCATCAGCAGAGCCAGGACATAAGGAAGACTATGCTGTGCAGCAATGCCTCAGCAAGGCAGGGCTGGCCAGCAGCAGGAACTGTGTCAAGGAAGTGGGAAACAGGATCATCGCTGAGCAGAACGGAGACAAAATGAAAGGAGGCAGGAGTAACCAAACAAGGACTGGGAGGCATGAGTAAGACTTCGGGCTGAAGGCAGAAACAGGGACCAGGGATAGGGCAGGCAAGAGCAAGAGCCAGAGGCCAGGAAAAAGTGGCTGGAACATAGCTGCAGCGATGAGAAATACTGGCCTGAAATGGCTAGCACTGCCTTTCATATCTGATAAATGCAGCAAGCCACCTGTGAATCTTATAGACCTGGAAATGGGCTTGCAGTCAGGTAATCTGCTGCTTGACCCCTGCAAGTCTTTGAAAGGCTTGTCTAAGCTTGCAGTCTGGCTTGTCCAATGCTCAGCAAAGAGTCTGTAAAAGACCTCCACTCAGCTATGAGAACAGTAGTAGCCTGAATAATATACTATTTTTCTAAACTGGACAGACCTGGGCACTGCTGCATAACAGCCATTTGCTTTCAAATTTTCATGCCTGAGTACTGAGCAGAAGAATATAGTAATGATTAATTTTTGACTGACAAATCATTCTAAGAATTAAAAAAAATGTGAGTTAGAATGAATTATCATAGAAGTTATCAAATGAATCATTAGGAAAAATTGTTCTTAGTCAGATCCCTGCTAGGGGCAAGCAATAAACAGAGGAAAAAGTAAAAAAGAAGAAAAAAAGAAAATGCCTGGGGCAGTGGCCTCCAAGTGTGACCACCCCACTAATAAATTTGAATAAGAGTCATTAGTAGGTGCAACAAAGTGGAGAATTAAGGCCCAAATCCATGAAAGTTAACAATCCAATGCTAATGAAGGCCTATCTAGATATTTAAAAGGAAAAGTAATAATGAAAACTTGAACAGAAGTCATGCTGATAAAAATAATTTAGTACAAGGCCATGTCCCAGGCACGTAGGAAACTGTGAGGAGCTCATGTTGACTGTCTCAGAAGGGAAGACACTAAGAGGCTGTGGGCAGGTGTCTTTTCAGGGCCACTGGAAATGGTTATTGAGTCACCTGCAGCAGGTCATCACCTCTCCTCTCCAAGATGTTGTCCTTCAGTCCAGACTGAGCTCAGCTGGCCAGAACTTACTCTGTTACACCCATTGGTTTTGACGGAACCCTGGAGGAGGCAGCCGGGTGCCCTCAGAGGCTGGGAAACCGGGCTGGGGAAGGGGCTTGGCGGGACCTGAGCTGCCCTCCCTCTGTCAGGGTGAAGGAGGAGATGCTTCCCAGGGCACAGCGCAGGAGAGCCTGACCCCACAGCCTGCCCTCCACATTCAGCACAAAGCAGCAATAAGTGACTCACATCAAAATAAAATCTTTCACCTGCATCAAAACAAAACACGACTGTCTGCCTAAAACCATTTTCAGCTTGTGGAAAGTCTCAGATTTTGTTGATTTTTTCCTGATTTTGAATATGAGTTTCATGTATTTTTAAATGTCAAAACATTTCCATGGCCAGGAGGACTATGTCCTGGTCGGCTGCAGCAACAACTTGAGCATCTCTTCAAATTGTCTGCGGCTTTTGTTGTCAGAACTGTCACAAGTTACTACCTCATTTCTGCTACTGGTTTGACACAAATGCGTGGGGCATTGTTTCATGATCTGGACTTCTTTGTGTTCCTCTCCTGAAACAATTAATTAATGAAAAGACAAGTAAAGTGTTCAAAATGTTTTGTTATTAAATGTATCTTTCTTCGTAAAAGGGATGTTAACTCTTCATTCCCTTTTCACATGTGTGGATCTTATCCATAATTCTGCAACTTGTCTTTCTTGAAAAGATAAAACATGGATGGTGAATAGTTAAAAAAAATGATGAAAGGTAAGTATATCCCCCTGGCTGTTACAAAGCATTGATTTTATTAAGCAGTATCCCATTGTGATGAGCTGCTGGAATGGAAATGTTACTTCCTTCAAGCTCTACATTATGTTATTTAGAAATTTTTTAAACTTGAGGTTGACAGTCTCCAGAAGACATGGTGATGGATGCAAGGGGAGTGGCAGGGAAGACAGTGAGGGAGAAGAGAAATTATCATAGATGGATCCAGCAACACCACCATTTCCCCCCAAGTGATTTTATATATATATTTGCCTCATACCACAGCCCTGTCTCCTAGGAATTCCTTGAACATCAGCTTCATTAGTTACGAAGGAAGCAATCCATAACCAATTTTCTTTTCATGTCAAGCTTGTTCATGTATAAACCCAACCCTTTTGTTGGAAACATTTGCAATTAATCCCACAAACAAAGAAAATGCAAATCGTACAGTCTACCCTAAGCAACCCTTCTGACTCCGGGCCCTGACCACCATCTATTATATACTAAAATGAATTGAAATTCCCACTTTGAGTCTAACCTAATTTTCTAGTGATAATAGGCATGGATTCCCAGAAGCATTCTATGCATCTAGATAGTAACATCCTAATTTCCTTTCCTGGTAAATGTTTTAAATAAGATTTTAGCACCAAAGGAAATTAACCTTTAAATTAATTGTAATTATAAAATGCCATCACTGATTTTGTCTTCAGACTAATTACTTGCTATTATTTAAACAAACTGCACCTCCTCTGAGCTTTAAGTTTGTTTCTCTGCAGTGCAGAGCCAAATGATCACGGACCAGGCTGTGTAATGTCTGCCAAGCCCTATGACACCTTGGACCGCTCAGGTTCATCTGCATCTCAAACATAGCCGGTTTCAGTTGTCATGTCTTCCCACCATAGGCTTTTCCCCCTGCGCTTCAGCCTCACACTCTGCAGCTCAGATGTTTTCAGCCTTCAATTTCTAACCACATGCAAGCACTCCTTGAGGGATGCAAAGCGCCCGTGCTCTGCACCAGTGAGAATGAGATGCTTAACACCAGCCTTCTGCTCTGTGAAATGTCCCCTCCAAGACAGGACATGACTGGAAACAATGACACGGGAACCAGCTGCTGATATGTGCAAAAGGTTGATGCTCTACAGGCGTCCCAGGGAATTTCCTAAATGTTCCTGGTGGCACCACAGCTCTCCAAGACAGCTCTCTTTAGGATGACAAGCATGATGTAGTACCATGGGAGTTAAAAGGCTTCTCTCTCTCTCCACACTTCCATCAGCAGCCTGACAACTGAAGGCATCTCATTTACCTCCCTTTGGTTTACTTAGTTCATGTAGCAGTCACCATACAAAATGAAACAAGTAAACAGAAAAAGCTTCTAATTTAGCCACAGGCTATAAATTGGAGAGTTCAGCTGAGCAAAAACAAGCTGTACCTTCAGCTTTCGTAGCCTGTTCATTGAATTCTCATTCAGGAATGACCTGTTCAACAGCTGGAGAACTACTGTGTTTTAAATATTGGCTTGTATTTGTTCCTATGCTTATTTGCTTTTATGTTCCTTCTGCAGACTGCCTAGGCTGTCCTTAACATTAATAAAACAAGTCAGAGCAGTGATTCACCCTGATGTGAGAGAGGTGTCTACCAGACACAGGGCAAATTTCTCTTTGGGGTTACTTCCCTGCCACCATTGGCTGTAGTGGAAATCTTGATTGTTAGTTTAAACTGCAGGCCTTATTACTTGCAGCTGTAGGTATGTGATATGAATCATCCTTGACTTTTTGTGGTACCAGTGAGGGGCCCGAAAATGCAAATGTGTTTCTCCTCATCCCTTTATGACAGTTTCTGCTTCTATTATTTCAATGATGTAAAGCATTTGAAGATGCAGAAACCCCCTCCCACCTAATAAAAAACAATCACCAGTTCTGTAATATTTCCACATAGAATCATAGACTGGCTTGGGTTGGAAGGGACCTTTAAAGGTCATCTGGCCCACGTACCCTGCAGTAAGCATGGACATCTTCAACTAGATCAGTTTGTCCAGAGCACCGTCCAGCCTGACCTTGAATGTTTCCAGGGATGGGGCTTCTACCACCTCTCTGGGCAACCTGTGCCAGTGTTCCACCACCCTCATTGTAAAAAAATTGTTCCTTACATTTAGTCTAAACCTACCCACATTTAATTTAAAACTATTACCCCTTGTCCTATTGCAACAGGCCCTGCTAAAATGGCTGTTGCCATCTTTCTTATAGGCCTCCTTCAAGTATTGAAAAGCTGCTATCAGGTTTTCCTGGAGCCTTCACTTCTCCAGGCTGAACAACCCCAACCCTCAGCTTTTCCTCACAGGAGAGGTGTTACATCCCTCTGATCATTTTTGTAGCCCTCCCTCTGGACCCACTCCAGCAGGTCTATGGCTGAGAAAGGCAGTTGATGACTGTCTGTAAAACCTGTGGCAGCATGGAAAAGGTGAAGATGGGAAAGGTAAAGATGGAATGACCACTCTTTTCCAGACAAAGATGCAGGGCACATTACACAAACAGCAGGTGCAAAACTAACAAAATGTATAGCTGAGATGCTGGAACTCCTTCTCTGGGAATGTCTCTCTGTGTTTGATAAAAATGTTCTTAGTGCAAACATAGGAGTATACTTTCAGGAAGAAAAGATCATTGTGGGTAAGAAAATATGAGACCACTTCTGGCTAAGGAAGTCCCTGAACTGTAAATTACTGTCAGGGTTTTTTGGGAAGCAAAAATTACTGTGTTCCTATATGCCTATATAGCAAATAGATATGGAAGTAAACATCAGATGTTCTTCATTGCTGGATATTGGATATCAGGCTGGATAGTGCTGGTACCACCTATTTTGTGTTGTGTTACACAAGTGTAAGAGATAACATTGTGTTGGTAGGGCTGCAGCCTACACTGCAGCTGTGCTGTCATCTTTCAGCTGTGAGGAAGACACGTGCCAGGCTGCCCAGGACAACTACCTCCAGAGATGCATTCAAGCCCAGCCTTGATGCAGAAAGATAGTTGCTTTTATCTTCAGCCACCTCCCTCAGCCTTAGTTTCTGCTTCCTAGCTATCTTTCTCCTGTCCTGGTAGTCTCAGAATTTAGAGCCACATTCACCAGAAAATGGGAATGGAAATAAAGAAGCAGAATTAATAGCCAAACATTTGCTACTGGTTTCTCTTTGTCTTTGTTTTAGAGATTTTTAAGAGGGTATGGAAGCTGAGGTATTATTTCTCTGTAATATCTCACTAAGCAGATTGTGAAAAGCATTTGGCACAGAAATAAAGTGATACCTGAACATATTCTGCACTTCAATAGTGCCTTTCATCCCAGAAGCTCAAAGTTATGAAGCAACACACCTGTGAGTTTGTCCCTGTCATTATTTCCCATTTTAAATATGGGAAACAGAAGTACTGAGAGGTTAAATAACTTGCCCAGAAGTGGAAGGCATCCTGTAACAGAGCTAAAAATAAAAGGATTTTTTTAACTATCCCATATGTTTGTCAAAATTTCACATCTCTCACAACTAATGAATTTAATAGTTTTGTAAAAGAAAATCTTTGTCATCATCTTTGTACTTCCCAGGTCAGGCCTAGGATCCCAGAGTGGATTGTTGTTTGGCACCGAGTTTATTGCCCCATAATTGCTATGTTGTATTGCTCACCAGTAGATATCCCCTGTCTGGGGTATTGTCTTCCTGAATATTCTCAGTAATTCAAACAGAATCTAAATTCAAGCTTTTATGGGGGCATGTGAAAAAAAAATTTAAAGTTTTATCTAGAGCTTTAATTCTGTGCCAGACATCCCCAAAAACTGGGCTCGAGGGAATATACAGCAAAAGCCTATTTAACCCAGCTGCAATTTCTTTTGCTTTGCAGTTTACTTGGAAACAATACCAAGAGAAAAGAAGATAGTATATGTGCAAGTTGGATCCCCGCTAGTGTGACATAGTGCAAAGGTTGCACCTCATGGTACGTGGAGAGAAGTCAGCCAGGCCATATTTATTCTGTCATTACCTTGGCATTGTATTATGGTAGGTAAATTCTGTTTCTTCCTCCTGTTTGGGTCTGCAAGGGAAACTTCTGGATTAGGATTTCACTGCGGGACACAGACTGAATTGGTGTTTTTCCCTAGGCTGGAGTTCCTTCCCAGCCAAAACTGTCTCTATAATAACAAGCCAGTCCTCTTTCCCTCAACAGTACCTGCAAGCTGAGTGCAGAATTCCCACTTCAGTAACCCAGGTGTATTTTTTAATTGGTTAAAGACAAAAAGCCCCAGGAGGATACTGCCTTATTAGTCACATTCCAGAGTTTTCCACAAAATATCTGTATATTTAATAACATTTTCAAAAATACGTTGAATTTTATTTTAGCAAGACAGTAATAGCTTACAGCAGGGAGCCAAGTTGCTAGTGAGGAAATGCACATTCAACGAACATTTCAATGTTATTAAAAATGATGTGCAGCCTTCGAAAAACACAGGCCTAATACGATTTTGGAAAAAAAAATGGGGAGGTCCAATAAGTTTATAGCCATTGAATGCCTCCAGGTAATGATTGTTACTGACATTTTCATACTTTATTTTTAATTGCTGCAGCTAATAATGCTAATGAGGTAAGAATGACAATGACTTAGGCATACCAGTGGTAGTAGCAAAGAAGAGACTGTTGAGTCAGCAGCAGCCCTGCTGGGCACTCATCCTGCCTCGTATTTCCCAGATGGAGACCTGAGGTGCTCCAAGCCTGAGAGTTCCTCCTCCCTATGCAGCCACAGGGAACAGGATGGAGAATGGATTCTTGGGATTGAAAAACCACCCTTGTCTGACCCTCGGAGATGGGTGCTTCATTAAAGCTCTGGTGCACCCAGCATTAAAGTGCTGCTTGGGACTGTAACAGGAGGGAAAGCAGCTTCCTCTTTAATTCTTGTTGCAGAATTAACCCAAAACAGATTGTTCTCATGAAAGGTAGTGCAGATTTGTGCTTTGATTTAGGGGGCCTGCTGCTGGATTTATTTGGTGTGTGAGTAATTAAAACCTCTGGACTTGCCAATTCAGCAATAGTTATGACCCGATTTGATCACTGTATTGTTCCATTCCTAATCCTTTACTGAGGTTAGAGCAGGTTAATCTTACTGAAATGTTTGCTTAATTCTACCCTCACTCATTTGTTCTCCTAATAAAATCTGCATAAAGAATGGAGAAATAGTAATTCTTTCAGCTTGTTCCAATTATTCTGAGAGCAAATCTAATTCAGCTGAAGCAGCTTAAGAGCAACTTGATTGTGTTTCTACAGTTGAGGCTCTGTGCCAGCAGAAGATGAGGCAGCTACTCTGCTCTAGAGCTGTGTCGATATGTTCCTCTGGTTAAAACCTGGAACGTGCCCATGTCTGGCTCTTGGATGTTGTATGACTTTTTCTCTAGTCTCATGCCTTGCTTCCCACTCCTGTCAGGCTCAGTGTTTACACCTCTTTTGCTTCTCTTCTGGACTGCTCTTGCTCCCTTGGCCCGTTAGCAAAGCAGAAGAAATGGAATTGAATGTATTGGTGTTCCCCACCTCCATCATGAGAAAGAAAAAGCTTTTTCTATTGACTCCGTCTCATCAGATAGGACTTGTGGCTAAATGCTCCTTTGGTGTCACCCAATAAGGTTATCCTTATGGTCCTCTGTGATTGGCAGTGAGGCAAGGCACCCCATTTTTACAGGCATGAGAGGTCCTGAAAAACCAGAGAATTGTATTTCTCCTATGATTTCTGTGAATATAGAGGTAGATAAGAAGATGGCTGTGTCCCTCTGTTGTTCTTCATGGACCACTTAAGAAGTTGGGAAAGCAGGGCACTGGTGTGGGAGAGTTGCTTTGTAGTGACTGGTTTTACCAGAGGTTCTTCCACAGCTGACACATCTTTAGTAGACAGAGGGAACACCAGCTGCTAAACTGCATGAAAGCACATACCCAGCCTCACCCCTTACCAGGTATGGATGCTAGGCAGGGGTTGGTGGGCAGTAGAATAAAGCTTCTTTCTGCTATGCCAGATGTCCAGCAAGTCGGCAGGGAGGGAGTACACTGTGGACAGGAGGGGTGTCATCATTCCTCTGTGCCACAGAGCTTGCTCCATATCAGCATGCAGGGGTGAGGAACCGCAAAAATGGAAAAGGAGACTATGGGTAGAGAAACAGAGCTAGCAGATCTGGAGTGACCTCAAGACCAAAGACTTGCATGGCCAGGAAGGTCTAGCAATGGCTCTGGGACATATTCCACTTTTCTTGAAAGCTTTTGTTCTTCACACTCACTTGGTCATCTACATCAGATGACCCCGTCCATGAATGTACTAAGGAAGTTATATTACACATCTCTCTCACAAATACTAAATAACATGGCATCCATAAGGGATATATTATTTCTCAGAGGAGCATGATAGATGAATGTGTTGCCAAAAGGGAGTGAAAAGGCAAGAAAACATATCTAAGTGGCAATAAAAGAATCTAAAATTAAACCTGAGCAGGGGGTATCTGTATGGCCTACAGCCCCTGGCTGTCACAGCAAGTGCTCAGTGCACATCACAGTGGATGCTGGAGCAGAGGGAGAGCTAGAATCATTTGTACTCTCTACTGAATGCAGCTTCTCAGTAGAAATTAGAGCTGGTTTAATTTTACGATACCTTGAGGGGCCAAATGCATTCTGAGCATTATTACAGTGTTAGGGCCAACTCAGTCACAGATCCCTTTTTCTCTTTTTTTCCAGCCACACTTCCAGACCTCTCCAGAGGTGAAGCTGCAGCTCCTGAGCTTGTACTGCCTTCATTGCACTGCGTGGGGATTCATGCTTGTACCTCAGAGAGATGCTCACAGATGGGTAAGACGGCTCTTTGGCTGGAAGAGCAGGCCTGGCTGAAGTGTACTAAAAAAGTAATAAAAGCCTCAAAATAGGCAAGACAATGGCAAGAAAAAGTTCAAAGAAGCATGGCAATCTGTGGCTGCTGAACAATGGGGAGCTCCCACCGCAGTGAGCAGAAACCAATACCATATTGGCTGTGGCACTTTCCTGCCAGGAATGCTGCTTTACAGACCACAGGAGAAATCTCTCAAACGTGCTCTGACTTCTGTGCTTGTTTGGTGAGCCAAATCACAAGTCCCTTTCTCGCTTTTTACTTGTATCATGCCCTAAAGCATTACAGAAAAGTGAAAAAAACCCTTAGAATAGAGGGCAGGATGATACTAGACAGGATTTCATTTGAGGGGCAAGGAATCACTCTCCTGCTCTATGGACAGTGAAGGCAATTAATGGGATGTTTTGCTATATATTTTGCCAATTAATGGAGGTCGACAGAAAGGACACTGGCACCAATCAAAAGAGCAAGAGTATTTTACTGATTATCTTAAAACAATACAGAAAGGAAATAATGCAGTGAGCAATTAGAATAAGCTAAGCATATTGCTAAGCAACAACACAAAGTTAGGCAATGCATCTAATCATTACTATATAAAGTTAGCAATAGTGATTAAGAAAGATACATCACCAATCGCACAATTTATCATCATCCAAACCCACAGTCACTGGGGTGCCTCAGAGCAGTGAGGGTTTGGAGAACCTCTCCCCGGCAATTGAGAAGTTCTGCATAGCGCATCCACCCGCAGATGAGGCCACCAAAGAATCACTGCACAGGGGTCCAGCTTTATAGGGCTTTACTTATCAAACTCTGCAAGTCAGGATAACTTGCATTTTCCTTTGTGAGGAAATATCTGGTGGGCAAGTTTCACTTCATATGGGCACATCCTGGATTTGGCCAGGATCTGAGATATGTCCAAGAAGCTACTGTTTTGGTATTCTGCACCTGGGTTTGAATTGTAGGAGGAAAAGTCTCACAGTCTTATTTCATGCTGATGTGCTACAGGCTGGGAAAAGAATCTCACAGTCACATTCCCTGCTACTATAGTACAGGTTGGGAAGTTCACTCAAAAGTCAACTTAAAGGCTTATAGTCTAAGCCTTTGTATATCACGGGAGAGTAGGAGAAAGCACACGACTGGGTTCTTCCTTAAAAAGAAAAGACTTGTTTGTGACATACCTCTGCTCCACACACCTGTCTCAAACTTTTTACTCTTATGCCTTCTTCACCTCCACAAAAACACAAAGACAACTGAAACAAGTGTAGTTACAAAGACTTCCAAAGTCTGGTTTGATTTCAGCACTAAATCTCCCCTTGACAGCTCAGAGTGGCACTGTATGGCCAGTAGATTATAGGGTTGCAGCTATTTTCTGTGCAGGGGAACACACAAAGGAACCCCCACTAGCCATAACACTGCTCTCAAACAAATAAAAACCCTTTAGCTTCCAGTTGCAGAGCTCTCTCTAGGATTCATGTATATTTTATCAAAGTTACATGCAGTTCTGTTACTTGTTTCTAAAGCACTTTAGTATGAATCCCATGCTGCACTGAAATACTGCAGTGACCCTTTTTAAAAAATCAAGGTTAGAGTAAAGAAAAACTGAAATGGTTTGACTCCATAGTATGTAATAAGAGAAAATTCTGCTCAACAGGCTTCTATTGATATAAATAAGCAGAGGAAAAACAAACATACACCTATATGAAATAATTTCACTCCTTGTAACTGTACCTTGGAAGCAGCAGGAACAAAGAGGAGCTCCACAGCTTCATCTCATAAACAAAGGTCCTGCAATGATCTAAAGCTGTGGGGTTTGTTTGTTTGTTTGTTTGTTTGTTTTGCCAGAAGTTCTTTAAAAGCCAACAAAAGAACTATACCCTCATCAGTAACCAATTACTGTGAAGATAGTTAATAAAAATCTGGAATAAGGGGAAAAAAAAACAAAAGCCAAAAAAAACCCAAACCTGTATTTGGAGTTGGGATTTTTGCTTTTTTTAATTTTCTGTCTTAAGCTAAGCTGTGAGGAAAAAAAAAATGCTCTGATCTTTTCAGAAGAAAGAAGTATGTATTTTTTAAGCTGCATTCCATGACTCCTTTGTCATTCAGGCACTTGCAAATTCCAGATCAAGAAGGATGGACAGAAAGCGTGTTCTGGCTACAGTATAATAAGGCATTTAGGTTGAAGTCATCAGGAGCCAGCATACTGGAGGGATGATTTTAAAAAAAAATAGTTAATTTTGTATGTAATAAAGTTTTAGTACTTACAGCTGTCCTCTTCTTCAGTAATACATTTCACAACATAACAGGCATAGATGAAGCCTGCCAGCTGAAACAAAATGTAATAGCGTTAGATGTAAAGCAAATACAATAGAAAAACAAGAGTTGGTTTTAGACAAGCAGCAACAGAAACTGAAATAACGAAATTCACCAGACTCTGTTTGATGAGGTAAAGATAATTCTTCACAACAGGTTGGTAGTTTTAATTGGAAATAGTCAGGGGAATTTTTCACTTTTTCTGACAAACAGTCTTCAATAAAAAGTTGATAAAAAATTTCTTGTTACCAATTTGGCTTCTTTTTAATTATTGAAAGCCAGAAAACTAAATGGATGGACTTTCAGCCACTGAAAATGTAAATATTTCTGTCAAAATCAGATTTGTTATCCAACAAAACCTGACTCTTCAGCAGAACTCTGTTTTTTAGCAGAACTTCACCAGCTAAACTGAGGATTAATTCAGTGCACTTGTAAAATGGATTTACGGTGTTATTTTATCATTTGAAATTAGGGCTGTGGATTAGTGGGACTTTTTCCCATATCAGCAATAACTCCCAAGCCTCAAGACCACAGAATCACAGAATCGTAGGGATGAGAAGGGACCTCAAGAGATCATCCAGTCCAGCCCCCCTGCCAAAGCAGATTTCCTACACCAGGTTACACCAGAAAGCGTCCAGGCGGGTTTTGAACATCTCCAGAGGTGGAGACTCCACAACCTCTCTAGGCAGCCTGTTCCAGTGCTCCATCGCCCTCACAGTAAAGAAGTTTTTCCTTAAGTTTGTAAGGAAAGGAAATTTTTCCTTAAGTTTGTGAGTAAGACCTATCTAGCACTTTGGATACGTCTGGATGTGTTTACATCAGTGTCTTATGCTGCAACTGGCAAATTCGTATCTTGTTCTCTTCATTCCTTTCCTCAGAGCATGCTCATAAATTAATTGTAAACAGAAGCAACAGAATTTAAAGAAAATTAAAATCTGGATTGGTTCTCGAGTACCATGGCAGATTGCTTATCTTACACTGCCACTGAAAAAATTAAAAGGCAATAAATGATTAATATCACACACACCATGGGCCAAGTATCATGTGAATTCTCTGCTAGTCCCTCCACCAAGTTCTGTCATCACTGAGAATTTACATCAGAAGCAACAGAACAAATACTGGAGCAGCAGCATGTGCCATGTGCTACATGCTTTACACAGCTTCCCTTGCATGTAGGTGTGGAGAGTTTTCTCTACTGATTGCCAACAAACCATTTTTCATCCTTTAGCTCATCACTGAAGTTTGCACAGTAGGATGTCAAAAGAATTCAGGTTGTTTGATCTCTTTCTATTGAAAAGTGAGCTGTGCTGTCAAAATGTGTTATTCTGTACAGGTCACCTCACAGAGATCTTTTCATGAGCTGCAAACCCAACTGTGGAATTTGGGAATTAGTTCCTTATATGGATAATAAAAATACTAAGGACTTCACCTAGGGCTGAACTCTCTATGTACATGGTGCAAAACCCATAATCTCCATCTGAGGGAGATGATGATCTTAATTTCAACATAACCAGTGGGTGAGATGGTAAAAAGGGTGAAATCTGTGAGAAGACAACATATTGTTATGAAAGCTCGTTAGTGCAGATGGATGTTTTTCATTAATCCAAATCACATCTACAATCACTGCAGTGTTCTGGGTTCTTAGAGCCCTTAATATTACCCGTATACATGAAATACAAAGAAATTCATTCTGTTTCCTAACGGCTTCCTATCCAAGGTAGTGACTGTGACTAATTTACTCCAGCTCTTACACAGATTTTCTCGGTATTTCTGTCAGTTTTCTATGTAGAAAGCCCTCCATACCTATGAATGCTCTCTTACCCATTCAGAGGCTCTTCTAGCCTCTGTATGGGTGAGAGATGGCTAAGGGAAAAAAATAAAAAGGCCAGCCCCAAGACTTTTCTGAAGAGATCAAGATTTGATTTGGAGATCACACTGCAGCAGCATAGATGTTGTCTGCTAACAGACTTAGCATCCTGTTGGGAGCCCAGAATTTGCGTTACAACAGAACTAAATCATTAATTTTGTCATTTATTATAAATCTGCCTCATAGTGCTGCTGGGAAGACTTTACACATGGGAAGGATGAAATATTCACCACTGGACACAAAGAATGCACTGTACGAAGAACAGTGGCATTCTGCTAATATCAGCATTTCATCGCTGCTTTATTGGATCACTCTTTCCTTTGGTTTCTTGGCTTCAAGACAGAAGGCTAATTTGCTTCACTGACTTATGCCCGGCATAACCCCATTGACTTCAATGACATTACATGAGGTTTAATTCAGCAATGAATTAGGCTCAGAAAGGTTGTTCATAAATGATTCCATTCTTGGATGTGAACCTTGGCTTAATAGTTTCTCTGTTCTCTTTTTACAGACCATCAGGTCCAAGATAGCTGAACAGACGCATCTCTGGTAGGAGACTGCAATGGTAAAGTTCTCTTGCAATACAGTTCCATACTTTGCTATCTGCTGAAATACCACAAGTTCACATGTTATTAACTAAAATTCTCTCACAAAGCACAGCAAACTGTTTCACAAACTGTGCTTACAACTAATCTTTTAATTGTATTCAGTTGCATCCCTTAAATGTCTAGGGAACTCCTTTGATATATAAGTAAATCCTACAGCATTTCATCAGATGAGCTTGCTGATTAAGATTGTGCCTTAAAGCTAGTAATTTTTCTGTTCTCAATACAAATGGAAGTTTGTTTCCCATGAGATAATCAGAGTTCATAAAATAAACCTCCTTTTCTTCCACATTTGTCCAACCCTTTGCTTGCTACACATAAAAATTTTGTTTTAATTTGAACATCACATTATTTTTTTTTTTTTTTTTCTCCTTTTTAACAAGTAATTTATCCATTCTGATCCAGTGATAGACATTCAAGATTTATCTTCTAATTGCATCATCAGCAGAGGGCATTCACTGTGAGCTCAGGTTCAGAACGAAAAGTGGCAGTTTTGCTTTTGAGGATGCTCAATGGCCTGTGCCCGTGGTGACTACAGAAAGTTCTGGTCTGGCAACCAGGAATGTGCTTCCTCCTTGGTTCACTCAGACTTCCTGTAGGAAGGGTACAGCTCATCTATGCACATAGCAGACATTTCTTGGGGACCAGTCAGCTAATTGTTCACAAATTTCCACATGAATGAAGGATTTTCACAGATTTACTGCCTTTTTTACAGCACAAGATGCATTTCTTTGACCTTGTTTCTCTAAAAAAAGCACACTGAAATGTACCTATGTACAGCACTAAATGAATAAAATAAATTAAATCAAAACACTCCACTGAACACACTCCCTCTGAAGAAGAAGATGAGAAAAAAAAACAAACCATAAACCAAAAAACCCCAACCCAAAGATGGAGGTTAGTCACATTGCTTAGTACATTTCTGGGAAGCCCTCGAACACAGCAGTGCTGAGTGCAGTATGAGAATTACACAGAGCAGTCTTCCTGATTCAGTATCTCAGGAAGGCTTTTGTCTTATGTGAGAAGGAAGTGAATGAGTCCTCAGAGATAAAGAGAAGGAGCCTGACTGTCTCAGAGAATCAGTTTAAAACTAGGAAAACTAGCTTGAAAAATCTTGTTGCTTTATATCCCTCTTTTTTAAAAAAAAATAAAAAATTAACCTAGCTTTCTTTTATAAACCATGTAGTGATAAAAAGAAAAGGTGCAATGAACAGAAGATCAGATCTGGATCCCAGACACATCCAGATTAGGTGTCTACATCTGTCCTGTTCACATTTCAGTGGTGTAGTACAGGGCTCCAGAGGAGAAGGAGCCATTAACAACACTCCTGCTCATTTATACATATAGCAATTAGTGCATGCATGTTTTTATGAACCTCATTTTCTACAGCCTGAAAAAAATCTGCTCTTTACAACTTCCCCTGGTATGTCCATATGAGAGTATAAATTGAATCTGCTCCTTCTAAAAGTGATGCATTGTCCACCCCTGTGCCAGCTCCTTGGGTGTTACTTTGATTGCATCTGATGGCCATTTTTATATAGAATAATATTAAACACTTAATTTTTTTAAGTTTTTTTTTCATATATAAACACCTTGATAAAACCACCATTTCTTCTACCAAGGTAAAAATTAAGACAAGCATAAGCCTATAAAATATATCAGCAATGTAGGAGCACTACCAAAAGTTTGGTGATGAGATTAATTATGGAATTATGTTAATGCATCTTATTGCCCTATTATAGCTACATAAGCATCAAAAAAGTTGTCAGGATATTCCTTAACCAAGTCAGCAGTGTCCTGTTACACTGCTAGAGACTCAGCAGATCCTGAATTTTCTGTGAGTGTACTTCCAGACTTGCTCAAAATGTCAAGTGCTGTGATCAAACTTAATCAGAAACAGTATTGATCAAAAATCCTGTCTCACTATTTTTTTCTCCCTTCTTTTACAGAGATAAATGCTTTCATACGGTACAAATAGCACCAGATTTGGCAAAAAAGACTATTATATGAAAACCCATCATTCCTGGTCAAGGACCCCACCTTTCTCTCTTTTAAAGCAATATCTATATAGATAACTTTTAGGAGCTATCTTTATTAAGCTGGACACCTGAAACAAAAGAATGACTGCAAGGAAGAAACAAAAATTAAGCGTGTAAGATCTGAGTGGAATAAGATGATAAGGAGAAGGTCAAGATGAAGATGAATGAGTTAAGTGTTATGAAAATAGCACGTGGTCTAGGCTTCGCTGAATAAGCATGTTTTATTCTATAGCTGGTCTTTGTCAGGAGAAATGGACTTTTAAAAGTTTTTATTAAACTTACAAAGTTTTTGCAGGATTCTACAAACACTGTGGTTTTAAGACCTTAGCAAAAAATGGGCTAGTTCAAGCAATAATAATGCAGAATTACATGGAGCTTAATTTTGGCCCTGGGAACTTTATATTGCAAAGTTGTGGTGCTACATGACTACCCATGTGTAATTTAATCATATTTCTCAAGCTTACAGGGGACTGCACATATAAAGCCTTTGTAATGCTGTGCATGAAAGGAACAGTGTTTCTTTAAAATGGATTTTTGGAGGCTGGAGATATATATACACATTATGATCCACTGAAGAACGGGAGAGTTACTATCTAGAAAGCTTCCAGTGTATTGATTCTTAGAAAAATCATGCTTATTATTTAGCAGAAAAGGTGAGATAGAGACCTTTCTCTCAATATCTGCAGAATTAAGTCAGTGTCATGGGGGTTCTCAAGCTTCACCTTGCAAAAACCCTTTCAAGCATGATTTCACTGCCTGCAGCAGTGCCACATTGGTGAGTGAACATCATTGCTAGAGTTTAATATAAAATTCAAGCTATGTTCCACAGAAACTACTCTGTTGGGGTACGCTTTTATTTGTGCTTATGTTTAACATTATGAGAACTCTGTCATTCCTTTGAGTTTAACTATCTTTTATCATAAAAGGAGCATTGGAAAATGATATCAGGCCAGAGTCCTGAGTGGGGAATGTAGACTATGTGGCCTTCAGTCCTTCTTCTACAGAATTAACTATCTATGTGCTGTCTGGAAAGAATAATTCATTAGTATGGCCAAGTAGCTTTATTCTGTGCAATAAAATAATTATTAAAGAAAGAAAATGTTAAATTGCCATGTCCACAATAACACTCAGTGGGTAATAATGAAATTTAAAACCAAACCAAACCCAAACCCTAATTTCCTAGGCCATGTAGTTGTCAAATTCTGTTTTTTCCTTTCTTAATCTAAAAGCTGCCCTAGAGGGTTTTGATCATTTTTTTTTTCAGCAGGCAGAGTAAAAACATGAATCATAAATACAGATAAATCTAGACATATTGGAAAATAGAAGTGTGATTTCAACTTCAAGCATTTATTTCAACTAGTGCATCATAATCTTTTTCATAACAGCTGTCTAGAAGTTGCTTAGCATAAAGTCTTCCTTTATTTCTCAGTAGACCATTCAATTTTCTGGAGATTTCCTTTTTGTATAAGCATTTGAAGATCACCATGAAGACCAGTTAGAATGTTTTCGTTTGAAATACTGCTGGGTGCTTGAGAGTGGTTCAGTCTTGTTCAGGGCAGCTGCTCCCTCAATGTCTTCCCTGGCAAGCTTTTTCGCCTGATGAATTGAAGAGACCACAGGGGCACTGAAAATCACAGCACTGTGGCTTGTCAGATAAGAGCTGTGCAAACCTTTAACAATGGCAGAAAGCAGGAGATACTTACCTGTTTTGAAGCTGTATTACAGACACTCGGCTTGACCCAAATTTCCTGAAAGTTTAGCAAGACTTTTCTGCAAATCTAACCTAAAACTTTCTACAAATCTTCCCTTTTCCTAGATATTTCAGTGTGATTTATGCTTTTGACAACCACATGATATTTGTTGCTTTTCCATTATTTCATCTCATAGCTGAAAGAGAAAAGACATCCTTTTTCCTGCTTCAGACATCAAAGACAACCCAAAATACAGGGGCTACAAGCTTGTACGAGATGGAACTAGGGATCTCTGATTGCTGACCTCTGTGTTAACTGAACTGTGGAGCATCTTGTAGATTCAGGCTTGGTGCTGAACTTTACATTCCTCCCACAGGAGAAATGTCCCAGTGGAGACTCTGCTGGAATCCCTCAAGAAGCTGCAGCAGGCATGTCTCCAGGGGTGGAGGGGAGGCCACAGCAGGCTGACTTGTGTTGATCCCCAGATTACATATGACAGCAATGACAGGGCTGGGAAGCCAGGGGGAAATAGTTCACCAGCTGCATTCAGTAGGTACTGGGTCCCACTCAAGTGCACTTTGCTCAGTGCAGGCTGAAGGTATTAGTGCTGCAAATAAACCTTATTAAAAACTAAAGAACTTTAAATTTTCAGTTTTCTGCTTTTGTAGAATTGTGCCCACTTTACATTTTCTCACTTGATTAGGGTTAAAAGGATATACCTGCTTCCATATTTTTGTTAATTCCATCCAAGCTGAGGCTATCTGAAGTCTTGAAAATGGGGAAGTCTATTGCTCTATTTCCTCTCATGGTGTAGCTCCGACACCCCATTTGCCACTGTTAGAACAGAGCTCTGGTTGTACAAGGGTCAACAGTGTGTAGTGGTTGCTGTTCACATCAAAGGGATTTAGCCATTAGAGCTGAGCAGATTGGGAAAAATAATCCCATTTATTTTTAAAACAAGGCTAGCTGCCTCTATCCACTTGGCAACAGCAAAACAGCAAAACAAAGATTGAAGTTGAAACAAAAAAAATAAAGTAAAAGGCTTTAAAATACATATCAACCTAGTCATTCTGTTAATAACAGGAATGGATTAGTAAAGCAAAAGTTTATATTTGTTTGTATGTGGGATTTGCTCTGAAGATTTTGTAGCAAGAAAACTTCTATGGAAAAAAACTTTGGATCTTTTTCCCCCTCTTGTCTTCTGGGAATGCTTTGGAATGGTTTAATCATCTAGCTTTGGTATCTGACTGCCTTTGGCAACAGTAGCTTTTCTTACCATTATGTCTAAGTGTGTGTCACCTTTTCCAGACAGCCATAGGATTAGGATAAGAAAAAATGGTTCTTTATGCTGCAGATCTAACAAAGCCACAGACTGCCCACAGCCCAGCAAACGAATGCCTAGCATTTTAAATTGAACTGCATTAGATGAAACAATTGGTTATCAAGGCTACTCATTGTTTTGAGGGGCAGTAGGAAAATAATTTATATTTGAAGTTTGCACATATTGTATAGGGGAAATATTTTGATGGTACAAGAGAACTCTGAATTCCTCATAAATAAACACATATGAGTGCTTCTGTTCAGCGAAAATCCATTCCTCCATGTTGAGGCACCCATATGGCAAGTGAACCTTGATGATGTGAGTGTGAACACCAGGGCCTCGGATCCAGGAAACAGAAACATTCAAAGTGAGTAGTGGATGAAAAAGGGAGTAACATGTTGTTATGTCTGCCAGTTTCTCAGGATTGTGGCCAACCATGAAAACTGTGTAGAGTAAAAGTTCAGAAAGGAAGTACAGGTATTTTGCTTTTCTTCACTGTTATATGTTAGATTAAGTTAGAGCAATGCTGTCACATAAATGGCAAGAGTCAGAACATTTAATCAGAAGTGAGAGAGACTTTCCAGTAACAACTGACTCTTTCCCTGTGATGCTATTTGTTTTCCCTGTGATGAATTGCTTTTTATGTGAAGGCTCTGATAGTGGTCAAAGGGTCAGGAAGCTTCACGGTACATGACAGCTTTTGCACTACACTTTGGCTTCATGGTGGTGGTCATGATGCAACAACCTAATAATGCTCTGATCAAAGTGCTCCTACGATGGCTGGTGATGATGGTGTTGACAAGGCAGACTGATGTATGATAAGCAAAGTGCACAGCTCAGCTGAAGCAGCTCTTCAGCAACCTGAACACTCAAGTTCATTACTTTAACTTACAAAAAGAAAACCAAATAAGGCATTCATAGATAAAGATCTAGAGGGTGTGATCTAGATGAATAGGGCCTGAAGTGGTAAAACTTGAACATTGTTTGGTTATTAAGATACAGTAATAGTCATTCACAAGCCCTGTGGGAATTGTGGACTAAGAGCAGAGAAACAGACAGGTCTCCTTGACAGTGCCATCATCAACAGAGCTTCCAGGAAGGTAGCTAAGTCAGGGGGAGGCTTTCCCTGTGCTCTCTGGCTGTCTGTGCCTGTGTACAAGATGGGAAGGTGGGATATCTGACAGCATAGTCTCTCTTTCTGGCAATGCACAAACATTTTGCTCTAGATGCACAATAAAACAGCATCTAGTGTCAGAGGGGTTTCAAGGTCAATAAAAGCTCTTCCTGTGGCATCTAATGTTTAAAGTAACTGAACTCAGCTCATGTTTCAATGCTATTTTTCCTCTCAGCATTTGCCTACTGCAGGCTTTTTCCACCATTGTAATCTATAATAAAAGATATGTTTCAGTGCTACCTTTTCCATTCAGCAAAATCAGCTAAGCAGGCTTCAAAAAGTGAATGCCAAAGTGCTTTGTGAAACCTTTCCTGCAAAAGGAGAACTACTGGAGAGTTTAAAGGAATATCACACCATGCAGCCTAGGCTGGTACAAAGAGAGATTACCCTCTAGAGCCTCCAAGCAGAAGGATAGTTTGAATTCAATGGCCAAAGGCACCTTTCCCCTTACAGACCTTCTACTGAAGGGCAGGGGATCACTCTCTTGTTTATTCAGCATGAAAAATAGTGATCTACTTGGCCCGAATGGAAATAGCTTGATGGCAAAGGTCTCAGTCACTGCCTGGGATGGCAGAAGATGTATGAATAAATTCTGCACTATGTGTGATGAAAAAAACTTGATCCTTTTAGCTGAAGATTCCAGTAACATTGAATGACGAATTATAAAGAGAGAACATTCTCGGAAAGGCCATGTCCTCAGAGTCTGTGCCTCATTGCAGAGAGTTAAGTGGATGAGTTATATCTGACAGTTTATGAACCTTGTTAATATAATGCAGTACCTGGGAGTGTGCCAGCCATGGTGATCGAGGAAGTCTAAATTAGACCTCTGCCATCGACAGACATCAGATGCCCATTTAAAACTAAATGTTTCATCAGAACAGGGCATGTCTCTTGTTATCCTCTAAGGCAGTGATCGTCAGCTTGAAGCTCTGAAGCTCTGTGTGGCTCTCAGTAGCCAGCACGCATCTCTTTCCCAGGGCTTAGTAAGAGGCCATTCAACATGCTAATGCAGAAGCTGCTCTGGTAGGAAAAGCACAAGTGACAGCAGTACTTTGACATCTCAGTCTTAATGAAAAATATAAGGTTTGTCGGTTTTTTAACCCACATGTGGTGAAGGCTGCAGCTCTGTTACCTGTTCCAGGCACAGGTCACTCAGGGCAATCCAGCCAGTGGCAGATTGGGATGTCTTGGCCCCTGCAGGAGAGGTGAGGGGAAGCTTCTGCATCAGCAGAGAAGGACAATGTCCATCCAGGCTCTACACTGGCAATGGACTGCAAGAGGTGAGAGACAAGGCCATAGCCCTTTTCCTTCTGCTCTGGCAGCAGCACACACAGTAGCCACCATGCTGGTACAGCAGCTGTGTTCCCTCTTTGTCCCTGAAAACACTCTGCCTTTCTTCTTGTCTCCAGAAGCTCCCACTTCTGTGATGCAGAGCCACAGTGCTCTCTAACACAAGCTTCCAAGAAGTGTCATCATTTTTTTTTCTTTTTTTTTTTTTTTCCTTACAAAATCTGTAAAATGGACATAATAGTATCTGCTTCACTAAGGCACTGTAAGGTTCCAGTCATCATTATGACTTTTGGTTTGAGATTTTGGATGTAAAGCATGAAAAGTGCTACAGCTATGTGTTCTATTCTACTTTGTTTTTAATCCATTATATTAGGGTAATCTATGAAGAATAGCAGCAATGTGTTAATGCTTTATTTTTAATATTGTTTATATTGAATTTTTGTATTCCAGTTGTTTATAGAACATTTTTTTTGTTCATTTTCAGACTCAGCTCTGACAAAGAATCTTTGGTAGACAGAAATTTGGTGTTATAGACTTGAACAGATGCACCAAGCCTTTGAAAAATGAAAGACAATGTTATATCCTACTGAGGGTCAGAGAATAAATAATTCTTAGATGTTTCGTTCTCCTACATCACCAGTTCAGTGCCAAAACTGAGAAATATGACCTTACTTCATCTGCTTCCATTGCCTTGGCAGAAACAAGGGAAGGGAGGATAATTTAATTGGCAAGACATTAGAGAATGCAATACGACACTGTGCAATGAGGTCCAAATTGCACAGCCATCTTTGAAGACAATCAAGCTGTGCAGCTGCATAACAACAATAAACATAGTGTAAAGCCAAAAAACATCATATTTAATGAGGTTTTTTTTCCCCTGGCTTCTTATATATACACTGTAAGTGGGCAAAGTTCTATTGATGTCTTTAAAAGTTAAGAGGTATGAGAGTTTTAGGGAAAATAGTGATTGAGTTAGACCTCTCAGAAGAAGGAAAAAAATATCTCTTGTCACAGGTCAGTTTTAATCGTTATTCCAATTCAAGAGCTTTCATCTGGAATGTTGTCTATGATTTAGCCTGTTTTCAAATGTCCACATACATGATGCTAGTCAGCAGCAAAGTTGTACCTACTAGGAAACATCAGGAGCATATTCCAAAAGATGAAAGTCATTAATTGCAATATAATGCACTGAACAATTGCTTGGAGGAAAATGAAACAGTACCTGAAGGCATAAAGTGTGTCATCAGAGGGGAAGGAAGAGGTTCCAGCACAGATGAAAAAAGAGACCAGGCTCTTGGGTGCACACAGGCATGCCGACCTGCCCTTCATTTTTCACTGGTGCCCTAATCATAGAATATATAATCTAATGTGAATAAGAGAATACTGGGAATTAGGAGATATGTCCATCCTGTCTAAAAATTATTATACCTTCTTTAATCATGGACACCTTAAACCATCTACTGACACACACCACAAGAGACATTACAGTTTGGCCCCATCTCTAGATATGTCGTTGGTAGAGCATGAAGGCATGCTTCATCAGAATTCATGGTTTAGGAGGTTAAGTTAGTTATTTGGAATGATTATGTGATTATCAGGTCAATAGCTAGGGAGTTACAACATTATTAAGCTAGGTTATTTATTTCTGAAAACATCTTGCTTTACAGAATAGACAAAACTAGGTATCTTCACCAACCAGTTACTCTCAGCATCCTCATCTTTTCTTGTGCCTTTATGTGTGTCACATCTGGAGCACCATGGATCATGACTTTTTGCATAACTTGTGAAGTTAATAAATAAATAGTAAAAAAAAACCCCAAACCCACAAACTCAAGTCTTACATTAATCATCTGAAATGTAACATATGCAACAAATATAATTCTTAAATACCTTGGCATTGCCAGGTAAATATGGAAATAGCTCTCTGTTAGGAGGAGTGGAGACAGAATCTGACAAACAGATGAGGCTGTGTGGAAAACCCTTGCTTTGAACTAGCAAGCGGCCCTTACCAGCTACTTTGGACTTCTGCCTTCCACAGTGACAAGGTGCCAGAGATGATAATTGAAGCAAAAATATGTATGTCCTGCTGTTACAAATCACTGTGAAAAGTGATTACTACTATAGGCCATGTATTTGCAGGAAACTAGAAATCCATTTTACCAAATTCTGTTCTGTGATTCAGAAAATTTAGCAAGTGCTTCCACACTTATACCTACATCAGAGAAAAAAAAAATGTGCAGAGTGGCAAGTATTTTGTGTAAAGTAAACCTGACATAGAAGCCTCATTTTTAAATTTCCCAAGGACTTAGGAGCTCATTAATGACCTTTAGGTAGAGAAGTGTGTGAATGAGTTTTGAAAGGGGGATTTGAGAGATTTTGACAAAATTTTATCTTTTATAAACATCATATCAGTTTAGGCATCTATTTTTTCCTATTTGATAACCATGAATGCAAAGTGAGAATTGTATTTTGTCCACACAGACATACTCAAGAAAATGTAAATTAAATTATAACATTGCAGCCTCTTGCTTGCAGGCCCTGGTTCTCATGGGGGATTTAAATCACCCCGATATCTGTTGGAAAAGCAACACGGCCAGGCATACACAGTCCAAGAGGTGACGCAGGTGGTGGAAGAGCTGACGAGGAGAGGTGTGATTCTGGACCTTGTTCTTACTAACAAGGAAGGGCTGGTTGTTAGTGTGAAAGTTGGGGGCAGCATGGGTTGCAGCGACCATGAGATGGTGGAGTTCAGGATCTCATGTGGAAGAAGCAAGCCAATAAGTAGGGTTGCAACCCTGGACTTTAGGAGAGCCAACTTCGACCTCTTCAAGGCCCTACTTAGGTGTATCCCATGGGCTAGAGTGTTGGAAGGTAAGGGAGCCCAAGAGAGTTGGTTAACGCTCAAGCACCACTTTCTCCAAGCCCAAGATCGGTGCATCCCTAGGAGAAAGAAATCAGGCAAGAGTGGCAGGAAGCCCACGTGGATGAGCAAGGAGCTAATGGAAAAACTCAAAGGGAAGAGGAAGGTTCATGAAATGTGGAAAAAGGGTCTAGCCACCTGGGAAGAATATAGGAAAGCTGTCAGGGCCTGCAGGGATGCAACTAGGAAGGCTAAGGCCCACTTGAACTAAATCTGGCAAAGGAGGTTAAAGACAACAAAAAAGGCTTTTTTAGGTACATCAATAGTAAAAGGCAGACCAGGGAAAACGTGGGCCCGCTGTTGAACGAGGCGGGTGCCCTGGTTTCAGGGGACGCTGAGAAGGCAGAGATACCAAACGCCTTCTTTGCTTCAGTCTTTACAGCTAAAAGTGCCTCTCAGGAATCCCAGATGCTAGAGGGAAGAAAGAGTGTCTGGAGAGAGGAAAACTGACCCTTCATTGACTGATCAGGGATAGTCTAAACAAAATCAATACACACAAATTCATGGTCCCTGATGGGATGCACCCGTGTGTGCTGAAGGAGCTGGTGGAAATGATCGCTAAACTGCTCTCTATCATCTTTGAGAGGTTTTGGAGAATGGAGAGGTGCCTGAAGACTGGAGGATAGCCAATGTCACTCCAATGTTCAAAAAAGGCAAGGAGAATCTGGGCAACTACAGGCCAGTCAGCCTCACTTCCATCCCTGGGAAGGTGATGGAACAGCTCATTCTTGATACCATCTCTAAGCAGTTGGAAGAAAAGAAAGTTATCAAGAGTAGTCAGCATGGTTTCACTAAGGGGAAATCATGCTTGACCAATCTGGTAGCCTTCTATGATGTCACCATCAGCTGCGTAGATGAGGGGAAAGCAGTGGATGTTGTCTACCTTGATTTCAGCAAGGCTTTTGATACTATATCCCACAACATCCTTGTAGCAAAGCTTAGAAGGTGTGGGATAGATAAGTGGACGTTGAGGTGGATTGAGAACTGGCTGACTGGCAGAGCTCAGAAGGTTGTGATCGGTGGTGCGGGATCTAGCTGGAGGCCTGTAACTAGCAGTGTTCCCCAGGGGTCCATACTGGGTCTGGTCTTGTTTAACATCTTCATCAATGACCTGGATGTAGGGATAGAGTCTGCCCTCAGCAAGTTTGCTGATGATACAAATTTGGGCGGAGTGGCTGGCACAGCAGAAGTCTGTGCTGCCATTCAACGGGACCTGGACACACTGGAGAGTTGGGCGGAAAGGAACCTGATGAGGTTCAACAAGAGCAAGTGTAGAGTCCTTCACCTGGGGAGGAATAACCGCATGCACCAGTACAGGTTAGGGACTGACCTGCTGGAGAGGAGCTCTGTGGAAAAGGACCTGGGTGTGCTGGTGGACAGCAGGCTGGCCATGAGCCAGCACTGTGCCCTTGTAGCCAGGAAGGCCAACGGCATCCTGGGGTGCATTAAAAAGAGCATGGCCAGCAGGTCGAGGGAGGTTCTCCTCCCCCTCTACTCTGCTCTGGTGAGGCCACATCTGGAGTACTGCATCCATTTCTGGGCTCCCAAGTTCAAGATGGACAGGGATCTTCTAGAGAGAGTCTAGCAGAGGACCACAAAGATGATTAGGGGCCTGGAGCATCTCCTGTATGAGGAAAGGCTGAGAGAGCTGGGACTCTTCAGCCTGGAGAAGAGAAGATTGAGAGGGGATCTTATCAATGTCTATAAATACCTGAAGTGCGAGGGCCAAATCGATGGGGCCGGGTTCTTTTCAGTGGTGCCCAGTGACAGGACAAGGGGCAATGGGCACAAACTGGAACACTGAAAGTTCCAGACAAACTTAAGGAAAAACTTCTTTACTGTGAGGGTGCCGGAACACTGGAACAGGCTGCCCAGAGAGGGTGTGGAGTCTCCATCTCTGGAGATGTTCAAAACCTGCCCGGATACTTTCCTGTGCAACCTGTTGTAGAGAACTTGCTCTGGCAGAGGGATTGGACTAGATGATCTCCTGAGGTCCCTTCTAACCCCTATGATTCTGTGATTCTGTGATTTCTTGATAATCTCAGCTGATCAGGTGAATATATCCTGGAACTTCACTATGGAGGAAAACAGTTGCCTTTTAATAATTCCATCCTTATAATATTTTATTACTTTGTTAAATGGTATGCACTTCACTGACAAGGTTATTGTAATTCTGAAGATATAAATTAATATATTGTTTGATCTAATATTTAAAATAAACCACTTTATCTTAGTGAAGGTTCCTGTTACAGATGCGCTACACTTTCACAAACTCATGGATTTGTTTGTTTTTTCACTCATGTTTAGTGCAGTAAAGCATTAACAGTATCTTTTGAATGCTCAAGAAGATATATAGTTCTTGGAAAAGGTATAACAGAGTATTAGTGGGTAATAAATCATTAATCTGCAGTAACACAAGTCATCAGCATGAACAGGGAAACATACAAGGTATAACACATTAGGTATGCAAGTCCAGTGGAAGGCCAGAGACACAGCAAAATAAATTTAGAGTTATAGAAAATGAAGGAAAAGAAAACAGAGACTGAAAAAACCCCAACATTTTATGCCAAGACAAATGAAAGATCATCCAAACATTTATCGAACAGGGACTGAAGTGGCAGCAGGCCTCATTAGGAATAAAAGGTACAGTTTGCAGGGTTTGACATATGAATGTGCTATCCAAATAAAAGAGATCCTTTGCTTAGATATCTACAAACCAGAGTTGACACAGGTCCAAAGAACTGAAGCAGATCACATACATTAATAATACTGAAGAAATAGGTAAAAATTAAAGTTGAAAATGCCAACAGACTTAAAGCCCCAAATTGGTTAGAGCAGAATCATCCCTTTTTAAAAAGTGCTCCAGATTGTGTCTAAATGATCAGTTTAGCTAAACTGCTGTAATCTGGTGATCTTGGTTCCTTCACTTGCATGACTGGGGAACTGATTCGAACAAGCATGGCTCCTGCTTAGCATATGTGTCCATATTTTTTTTCTGTAGAAACTAGGGCATCAGGAAGGAGGAGATATGTATGTGCTCAGGTCTGAGCTCACTTTGGGCATAGAACAGAATTTTTTCTTTCACAGGTTTCCCAGTCCCTTGTTCACATTTTCAGATGCCTGCTGTTCCTCTGCAATGAAAACAACAAATTTGCAGAGATAGGTGTCTATGTGCCCTGAGATTCTGGGTACTCACGTGTTTCTCATGAAGTCAACAAAATTCCCACCCAAAGCATAATTCCATGACGAGATGTTAGGCTTCATGCTTAATACGTGTCTGATTAACAGGTGCTTGCCTCTGAATTTCACTCTGCTCTTCGGCATGCAGCAATCTACCTATGAAGGAAGCCTTTAAACAACTGGGCAGCAAACAGATGTGAAGCTCTACTGGTATTCAGAGACATGTTAATGGCACTATTTGTGAAGTTACCTGTTTTATTTTGAGGATGGCATTCAGCACAAAAGCTTGCTTTGGGATCCTTTTGTTCCTCATTCTGCTAAGTCAGTCAAGCCATCTCATGCAACTTCAACACAGAATCTGGGTAATTAGTCCCCATCTGTCTGATTTGAATCTGACACAGTTATCTTAACAGTCTTCTGTGTTCTTTCGGAGACGTTCTTCCAAATTCCTTTCAGCCTTCTTTTTAGGTCATAACATTACTGTAGCAAATATGAAAGTCGTGATGATGGTATATTTTTTTCCTCATTCTTATATTGATTTACTTGACCTTGAGGTCTTACTGAGTCCACAAAGTAGTTCAGTTCTCTTCATTGTCCTCTTCTTTGTCCTTGCTGCTGCCTCAGCCAGGCAGTCTTTCACTGCTGAGGTTCTTTCCTTATAACAATATTTTTTTCCAATCAGTTTATTAGGGACATCATTTGCATCTTTTTGGCTTTGAGCAACCTGGTCTAGTGGAAAGGTGTCCCTGCTCATGGCAGGGGGGTTGGAACTAGATGATCTTTAAGGTCCCTTCCAGCCCAAACCATTCTATGATTCTATGATTCTATGATCTTTTACATGCATCCTTTTGCATCCTTTCATTATCTATGGATTCTTCTCACTGATAATTGTTTTTGACAGATGTTAACATGTGGAGGTTCTATATTCTGTAATATAATATCTTTTGTCTTCCATAGGTCAACTACTCTTGTTTCTTGCTACCAAGCAGCAAAAATCATGGTTATATAGTTTCTATTAACCATCTATCTGTTGAATTCTTGTGTTGTTTCCATCAATTCCATTTTTCCCTCAGTCATCCACTGTACCAAACATGAAAAGATGTAATCTAGTCACAAGTACACTGTAATGTTGAATTAGCAGCAGTATTTACCACTAACCTTAACATAACATATTTGAATGTAAAGACTATGGTATGCATACTTTGAAATACTTTCCATTTACATCCCCTTTGTCATGAATTACACACTTTCCCAAAACTAGCAAGATAATAACAAGACAAGCTCTGTGCTTAGTGAGGGATTGATGGAATACCAGTGTACTGATGTTTCTTTTAAGAGCTAAATATTCTTGCTTCATTCTTTGTGACACAGTGGCATGGCTGTGATAGAAAAGTCAGATCTCAGTTTTGCCCTCAAGTTTCACTTGCTCAGCATGTTTCTAGCAGCTTCTGAAATTTTCACCTCCAGAATCATGAACATAATTGACAATTGTAATTATCTTCTTTTTTTAACCCATGAATGTGAAAACAAATGCTGTCTAGCTTTCCTGTGTAGTCACTGGTGAGAGACAGGTATCCACAGAGCAAAAAAATCTTCCCACTTATTTCAGGCATCTAAATTAACCAAATTAGGTTGGGATTAATCTTTCTAAAAGTGTCTGTCTTTTTCCATGACTGCGAAAGAAGCCCCATTGCTGTCTAGCTAGATACTAACTTTTAGACGACTCAAGCCTGGTGATTTCAGGTTAATCCTACTCTAGCAGAACAAAGTAGGAGGTTCAGAGTTTCTATATGCCTACAACAGTCTTAAAAGTCAACTGAATTTAGAATATGCAAAGACTAGAGGACTGACACTCCTTCAGAGCAATCTGGACCTCTTGTTATTCCAAGTACAAGCAAATAAAGTGTTTGAACAGAGAGGCAGGAAAGTCAGACTCACAGATGGGGTGCCTGTGGAGTAGTGACTCCAGACCTGTGGTTCATAGTGTATAATAAGCTCAAGGTGGATTCCCAGTTTAATGCCGTAGTTAAACAGTGTGCTCTTTGGTTATTTAAATGGGATATCTGAGTCTAAATGAGAATGTAACATTTTGTCTGTTTGACAGAGGTGCCACTCATACTAGTTTTCAAATTATTTTTCTAGGTCCACACACCAACAAGGACTTTGAAAAAATAGAGAAGATTCAGAGAAGAATCGTGAGAATGATTAGAGAAGTAGGTTAACTAAGCAAGGAGATTAAATTTCATCACAAATCATAAAAATAGGAAGAAAAATGTTCCTAATGACAAGATGCTGGAGCTTTTCAGATAAATTTATTGTAACCATGTAGACCAGAAATTTAGACAAGGAAGAAAACCAAGGGTAAATTTTAACAATTATGGTGAGCTTTCCACCATGGGACATTTTAAGATCAAGATTAAATGTATTTTTAACTGTAGTTCATGCAGGAATTGATTCAGGGAATCTCTGTGCCCTGTGTTATGTACGAGATCAAAGATAGATAATTGCAGGATTTTCTTCTGGCTCCATGATTGGTGACTCTAATATGGTGCATGCTATATTGGTATGCAACAAATTTAGTATTCAGAACAATTTAGTATTAGTAGTATTTGTGAAAGAAATTAATTTTAAAAAAGTGAGCACTTTTCTTTAGTGGAAGAATAGCAGAAAAACTTGTAGTGATATTAAAGTATTCGCAATTAGTATCTAGATCTCTTAGGTACAGTGGAGTACAATTACCTTCAACTGTATTATGATTTCTTTTACTATTTTCTTCTTGAGTAAATTAACTTCAATTTTTACATTCAGTAATAAGTAGCATGGTGCATATTACACCATTATTACTACATCTAATTCACTAGATAAGTAATTTGCATTGCTATTTATATAAGTGCTGAATTAAATCCAGAGAATCCCAGGAGAGGAGTAACCAGCTTACTCCAGATCTTGGTTTAATATTTAATTTGGAAATACGAGGAAAGAAGGCACACCTTAAAAGCTTCAACCCTTATGTCAGGAATCGCATTGAAATCTCCAAAAAGGAAGAAAATAATATCTTAAACTATACCCCTGAAACAAAATGTAGAGCATTTAAAGAATGTAAAGAACACTTGGGAGTAGGGCAAATAAAAGAGAGTGAGGGAACATGTCACCTTGACTCCTGCTTTCACTTCTTCCTTTTCTTTTAATTTTTCATTTTTTACAGAGCATAATATTCTCGACTTCTCTATTCTACAGAGGGATGTAGATTAGTGTGAAATGTGCAGAGGGAAGAAATTTCAAAATCAGCATTGTACTGCTGGCAGGAGGTTGCCTGAGGCAAACACAGCTCCTCTGCCGATCACCATATAACCACAGTGCCAGACATTCGCTCTTATGAAATGATCAGGTGCAGAGACTGAAGGCTACAAGTACACTGGGGCAGCACACTGCTGGTAGAGCCCTCCCTCATCAGCAAGTAGCCTTCATGAAAAGTATTAAAAGAAATGAACTGTAGAGATATCAGTGACAGAAGTTGTACAGTGACATAAATCAAGTGTCTCATGGAATAGGGCCACGCTAATGAGGCAGAGGCACTGCACTGCCTAAAGAACTGGAAATATTTTATCTTCATAAAATAGAGTACATTCTTGGGACCTGGGTAATTAACGATGCAAGGAAAGATACTCTGGCTATGGCTGTGTTGCTAAATAGGAAAGGGCCAAGGGCCAATCTCTGGCTTGAAGGCCAAATTGAATAGTTTGGCTGTTGTCCACACCACTCTGGTGCAGCACTAGCTAGAGCACAGGGTCTGTGCACAGGCTACATAGTACTTAAGTGAGACTCCTATGAATTCTATGTAGTGGGACTTAGAGCTCTGAGGCAATGCCATCTTTTCTGTTTCTTTTTTTCAGTTCAAAGTGTCTGAAACCATGAGGGCTGTGTCACAGTCCAACAGAGCGAGGTTTTGTCTTCTAGTATACTGTTGCTGTACTGTAAAATATCTGTGTCATATCATATTCATCCAAGTTTTTCTCATAGAGAAGGTGGCAAGGCAGAGGAGAGAGAGCAGAAAAGATTCTTGCTCGATATTGATGTCTGCCTTGAGATGTTCCCTTGATTTTGTTTTATTTTTAACTCTGCAAACTACTCCTGGATGTAAAGCTCAGGATTGTGTCATGTCTCTTGGATATAGCAGGAGGGTGTGAAGGGGTAATTGAGGGTCCAAAACATCTGAGGATAACAGTGGGAAACTGTGTAAGCTTGAAGAAGCTAAACATGGTGCTGTCTTAATTATTCTGCCTTTTGGGAGAGGTCTCTGAAAGGAGCTATCTCCAGAAACGTGTGCATGTACTGTCATAGCAAATGCTTGTGGGAGTACTCAAAACAGAGGCAGGGTGTAAGATGACAAATATATAACATAATATATCGGGAATCCAGTACTTGAACTCTCTCTCTGGCCCTCTCTAATTATGAAAACAAATGTATCCTTTGAGCCCACTCACTTTTTAAGCCTTCCAACATCTATGAATTTCTAAATAGAGGGAATACATTTTACTCTTCAGACTAACACAGGTGAAAAAGATGTTATGGGAAGCACAGCCTGACAGCATCCAGTCATCACTCTTTAAAGGCTCTGATACCATGGCACAACAACATTGAGTACTAATCTCATCTAGGCTTTATGTCCAACTTTAATGTAGTATCTAGTTAAGTAAATATTAAAACACAGGGTCAAGGAAAGCTCAGTGAAGACACTAACATCAAAAATAATGTTTCCTGCTGTGCCTGCTTAACCTTTCTGTCCTTGCTATGAGAAAAATGTAAATGAATGTGACACAGGCATTTTATGGCAGTGAAAGCGTGCACTAGAGAACACACAAAATAATATAGAAAATTCTTGAACCATTTTTGAGATCTAGATTAACTACAGTAGAACCTGCCAGTAGAAGCTGGTCTGCATGTAACACCACTTGTCCAGTTCTTCATCAGTATTGGTGAGTCTGAACTGTCTTTCACACATATACCTTTAAGAAAACAAAAATAAGTAATTCCGATGAATTTATTTTTTTCCCTCCATATAAGCCAAGGAATTTACAACAAGGTTATAGCAGAGTAACAAGTAACTTATTTCCTCTTGTTTCAAGTGTGGAATGAGAGTTACAGTGAGATGAAGTGGTTTACCAGGGGGTCACTGTGTCCTCATACTCAGAGCAGAATTTAAGAATGCAGGCTCTAATCCTGACTCAGAGACTGAATTTCTGTGTAACTTCAGGTAGAAATAAAACTTCTCTATCAGCAAAATTGGAACTAATTAGTACCTGGCTCTCAGCCAATATTTAATTCATCAAACCTGAATGAAAAGAAGATCTTCTTAGGGGAAACTTGAATTTTTTTAGAAACACTTTGGCAGTTGAGCCTATTATTTGGCTTAGAGTTTTCCACATGCACATCTGATTTTGCAGCAGCTCTTTCTCATCCAGGTTTGAGCTTCATGCACTCACTGTTACCTGAGGTCTTACCAGTTTACACACAGTTCTGCCGATAGCATCATAAGACCAAGGCTTCTGCCATCACAACCCCTACACACTCTGTATTTGCTGTATTCTGCAATAGGCATTTTCAGAAAAAAAGAAACAAAAAAGTAAGTCGCTTTTCTGGCCTATTAACAACTACCTTTTTAAAGTCCTCATTCTTTCCAAATTTTGATATTATTTTCTGATGAATCTTTTATCTCACAGACATCTCTTCCTTATTTTTACTCTTACTTTTAAAGGCTTTGTATTAGGTCTATGCACTAAAAGGAAAGCATTTTAAAAACACTTGACTTCTTTTTAAAACACCTACACAGCAGTCTACAGACAGAAATTTTTATTTCACCTTATCTCAAAGCATCACAAGCTTTTTGCCTTACATGTTTTGGTTTCTTCCTTATTTTGCACTAACTGTTCTTTGATAAGGCTCAGCTGGGAAATTCATTTCTCTCAGGACCCAATCAGATTTTTACATCAATTAGGCTAATTGAGAGAGGGTTTAACACATTTCTTAATTATGACTGCAAATATGTTCTTGGAAGAAACCCCAAAGCACAGGAGTAAAAAAAAAAACAACCAAAAAAACCCAAACAAAAAACCCCCACAAAAACCCCGAACCTCTTTTCTAGTAAAATAATCTTGGAAACATTTTAAAGATAAAATACCAGGAAGAAAGTTAAGTTTCTTAATGGACAGCTACCTCACCATGGCTGAAACTGCTCTCAGCTGGAAAGTCTATACCACATCAAAACGCCTACCCTATGCCTGATTGTGAAAATGTGAATAATTATAGAATAGGAGAGAGTATATACATATATAAAGGATATATGTGAAGCCAGAAAATACATAACCAGCTGCAAAACTACAAAAAAACCCTGAAACAAAACAAAGTTTCCAATTCTGGAAAAACCTACTTTTTTTGTTGTTTTGTTTTGGTTTTCCTGGTTTTTTAATAAGACATCTGAAATAATGAGGGCTTATTCACATTAGCTGTCTTAACGTTTTTTAACTTAAAAACTTAGGCTGAACCTCATTAAGCTAAACCTCATAACTCAGTTAGGCATCAAGCTTAAGAGACAGTTTACATTATAATATGATATTGTAGTATGTTAAACTATAATTCTTTATCTTCTGTTTCAGGTTCTGTTCTTTTATATTAATAGAAATGATAGGGTGCTTCTGAAATATGAAGAACTGCCCTTTCTTATATTTCAGTTTTCCTGTTTGTTATTCTGCCTCTCTTTCCCTGTGCTCTGTGTGATGCTGTAGGAAGGTGACAGAAAAAGGCAGTTCAATACTCTTCAGAATAACCCACAGTCATAAAATATTTTCAGAAGAGGAACCCCTGAGGGAGATATTTAACCTCAGTATTTGCCAGTGTTTCTGAACATCTGGCTACCCTACTTGATAAACATTCTAGCAGTGTTGGGGTTTTTTGAACGTCTGTGCTTCAGACCAAACCAAACAAACAGTTTAGTGAATAAGAGCCCTTAGGGATGATGTGTTTAAAGCAGTACAGAGGAGTTATATACATAAATCCCTTGGACATATTTCCTGCGTAGTACATTCAAAACCAATACTCTATTACTTAACATTGCTCCACTGGTGTTGGAATCAGTGTTAAACTGCAGCAATGCTTTAAAATAAATGGGCCATATTGCAGATTTTGTGTTTATGTGTGAATACCTGGGAAGAAGGCCATGACGTCTTTAAGTGCGTATGGCACACACTGAATCCAATTGTCAAAATGCTGTTCCCTTTTCTAGCTACACTGCAGCACCATCATCTCTTCTCTTTAGCATGGGACCCATGTCCCATACATGTACTCTTGAAAGCTTTTTCCTAGAACCTCCCTCAAACGTATAGCAGCAATCACTTCTTTCAAGCTCCTAATCTTGAATACTGAGGAATATTTTTTTTTTTTCCCTTCAGAAATTAACCCAAACACAGTAATGACTAATGTAGGCCAGAATACAACCTTCCAGTTGCTCTCAGTATATCTCTCTGTTCAGGTGGGAGTTTACTAGCCGTAAGGAGGTAAAGGACAGAAAGAAGTCATGGTGCCTTACTCTCTCGTTAGCTGGTGGTGCTTTGGAAGCTGTCAGGACTCAAGCTGGTGGCTGTGGCATGCACCAGGAGCCTGGGACCCTAAGCTTTGCATCACAGGCAGTAATTCATATAGGATTTGCTCTAGATTAATTCAGCACAACTACAATTGTAGGGAGCTTCAGCATTGCTTGTAATATCCATGAGAGCTACCCCGTCCCCGTGATGATGGGCAGGCTACTCTGTGCAGCTCCTGGTGAGTGACAACATATTCCTTTGAAAGGTGAGAACTCCTCTCCCTCCATTAGTTCCAGCCCAGATACTCATCTCATTTTCCCTTAGCAGCTCTAAATATTTTTTTGCTCTTTACTCCACATTGTTTCCAGCAGAAAGGCAATATTTTCTTCTAGACCAAGTGTGTCAACTAGTGAGGTCTGACAACATGAAAGTATGGAGAGGTGGTAGTAGCAGGTCTGTCCCTTTTGTGACTGCCAATGCTTTTCTTTATGTTTTCTTTAATACAAGGCAGCACTGCAGGTCAAAGGGGACTATGAGAAGGAAGAGGCAGTACTGCAAATTGGATTACACTCTATTCATCTTTGTCTCTTGCCCTGATCTTCCCTACCCCTTCAGGGTTACTTCTGTCTCTTCAACTCAAATAAGATTGTGTTCAAGGAATGAGTAAAGCCGTAGTGTACAATTGGTCTAGCAGCTGGCCTCTCCCTACATGCACTCTATGGATCCCCTCAGTTTTCTTTGTCCTCCTTGGTCTGCAATCCAGCCCCTCATTAATGGTGAGTTAATGGGAGGCAGAAGCCAGCCAGAGAAAGGCTCAGACTGATTATGCTCCATGTGTCTTCACCTACCCACTGTCCAGGTCCCAATACTGACTGTCCTGAGGGTAACACACTGTGTCCAAAAACAGTGTGGAAAGGAAAGACAACAGTAGGAACCTGGAGAAAGCTCCCTGTCAAGCAACAGTAGGAACTTGGAAGCAGTCTAAGACAATGGCTGGCAAACACTGTACTAAGTCCTGCTCTGTCCCTTATGGGGCGAGGTAAGATTTTTGCTCTGATAACCACATAAATTTTCTTCTTCTCTTTCATATGGTTATATAAGTGCAGAATTGCTTCCTGAATCCCACCTCTAAGGTTTACAATCAATTTTTAGAGAATACTTGGAATCATATGAAAAAAGGGTGGGAAGCATATCTACTGCCTCTTCCAACCTCAAGACAGAGTCAGTTCTACCTATATTGTTCCTGACAGATGTTTTGCTGGAGGAGTGGAAAAGTGTCTTAGAAACTTCCCTTGGTAGCAATTCTTTGATTAGCTTAGTTGACCCATGCCAGTAACTCCCTTCTAGGAAGTGCTATGCTGCTTCTGTATCTTCCCCATTGCAATTTGAACCCAAGATTTGCTGCCATAGTAAAACTAGACATTGAAAAGTTTATTCCCATTTTCCTTCCTCGTGTCCAATTCTGAAACATGAATTTTCTAAGCAAATGGGAGAGGGAAGGGGCCTGGCTTCTGGCGCTTGTTTTGAATGCAGCTGCTGTGACCAGTGCAGGGTCTGGTCCTGGACTTCCCCTGGATCTGGGCTCACACAATGCAATTCGAGCATGGCTGCCACAAGGATCATTGCAGCCTTCTTGCCTCCACCTTTAGTAAGCACTGGAATTGTGAAGTCAGAAGCAAACACACCACCGTTTTCTCTTTGCAGGGTCAGTTTTCAGCCCTTGTATTTGTTCCTCAGCTGCGTGGCTCTCAAATGTCTGGGATGGGCACTGTGGGTACAGCAGATGATCAGAATCATGTTTCACAGACAGATATCACCTGTAGTTAACTGTAAATTCAGGGCAACTGTAAAATCAGAGGCTAGTGGGCACTGATTAAATACAGTTACTTAATTGCTCAATGACAGCAAGACTGATACTCCTAAGGAAAACCAAAATATTAGATGTTGAGCAAAGTCTGCCAGTGAAAGCTCAGGCAAATGAAGGCTGCAGGATGCAGGTGCTCAGAGGGTGAGACATCAGTTGAGCAAAGGCAGAAAATAGTTAATCATGTTGTGTGACAATGGGTGCCTGACTGATGCCCTGAATCACCTCTGTGCCTTCTCTACACTGTCTGTAAGGGGATTTTACATTTTGGTTTACATAGTCTGAATCTCACCAACCAAACATGAATAGCCATACTCTAACAAAGGCCCCCTTAGATGATTATTCTCTTTGTAGATCTAACTGCCAGAGCTGGTCCTATGAAAATAGCAGTAATAGTGAAAGCAGCAATAACAGAAATTCATGTTTCTTTTTGTTTGTTTGTTGTTGAGTTCAGAAATCATATTTGTACTTCAAAATAGTTCCATAGAATAAATTGCATAATAATTCACTGAGTCACTGATTGTTGTAGTTTATTAGACTTACTGATGGCAACTACAAATCTACTCTATTATGCAAAAAGAAAACCAATTCTTTTGGAAGTATTTACTGCCTTACTGAAATGCTCCATCTCTAATGTATACTGTTCCCCAGCACAGCAAACTATGTACAGTATTGTCTTTACAGCAATGCACTGTCCAGGATTTGAGCCTGGTATGGATAGAATGTCAGTATTTGAACCTGTTTACTGATAAACAATATAAACGATATGCCATAATACGTGGCTTGAGAACAAGCAATTCTTCCTTTTTTTTTTAGAACTGGTGCCAATTAAATTGTAGATGAGTGAGAAGGCAATCATCCTGATATACTTCAGCAGCTGTAAATTGGTTAAGGTTCAAATCAATGTTCTAGTCCTCAACATTTCTTGAATGTGTTGAAAATCTACTTTAATTGCAAAAGACAGTTGTCCTTTACTGGGAAATAAGTAAAAGACTTCTTTTAGCCTTGAATGGTTCTCGGCTCAATTGAACTTTATTATCTTTTGGATGCTTAATAGAAAATACTTCAATTTTATGCTTTTAAATGGAACACATTTAAACAGAAGCACAAGATTGACTGTCAGTCTGAATGTTCTTCTGTCCCCATGACTGTGTTCCTGTGCTACTCATGCAAACCCAGGAGAGATCCATAACACTTCAGCTTTATGCTAGGTTTATTATTTCTGTGAAACGATTTCAAGTACCTCAGCACTAAAATGATCTTGTGACCTTCCATCAACAGATGGTGTAGTTCCAGTAGCACTAGCAAAGATTGTTAGCTATGTTGGGATGAGTGGTAGAGCTCAGCAGCATTTCATTCTTATGTTTTATTCGCTGTAGAATGCAGATTCAAACTGACTGAAAATATTGGCCAATTTGTATGAAGCTCACTGAATTTATTTCCGTTAATTATTTTCTAAAAATGTTTATGTTATTTTCTAAAGACAGTGTTTTGATTTTATCAATAAATAAAATTATGAATGAAACAATATTTTCCTTTCCATTACTGTGAAGGTGACAGAGCACTGGAACAGGCTGCCCAGAGAGGCTGTGGAGTCTCCATCTCTGGAGATGTTCAAAACCCGCCTGGACACTTTCCTGTGCAACCTGTTGTAGGGAACCTACTTTGGCAGGGGGGTTGGTCTAGATGATCTCCTGAGGTCCCTTCCAACCCCTATGATTCTGTAATTCTGTGATTCTCTTGGCTTTGAAGGGAACCTGAAAATCAAGTATCTATGCAATTCTGAATGTACTGCAGAAAACGTATTCTTGACCTGTCCCTGGTAACAGTTTTTTTGTACACTATGAGTATACCGGGGCAAATCTTTGGTTTTTTGGAAGTTCTACAGCACCTTACATCTACTACCAAATGAATATGATAAATACTAACAAAGAATACCAATGATTACAAATGTATTTGAAAATAAAGCAATAATTGTATACTTACACTGGCTTTGGAAAAATTATTATTCAAGATCTGATAAAACAGTTCATAAAAAGTTGTTTTTCATCACTGTGGTATTTTGAATTTGTGTCTGGTATTTCTTATTCTGGCACAGATAATCTGTCTGCAAACAGAAATATTGTTCTTCCTTAATCTATTTTCATATCAGAAAGAAATTCAAATACTACTGCTTTTGCAAAAATGATAATAAAAAAGTTTTCTTCTGATTTCCACTTGTGTACCTTTTTCTTACATTTTTTGTGAATAGTCCTCCAATTATTTTATTACCTCAGTAGTTACACAGTGGCTAAGCCCTTTTACTGTTTTCAGCTATACTTGATAAACAGATAAAAATGAAAATATTAAACAACTGAGTATGAAGATACAAATTAAGTTCAGAGGGAAGAAACTGAAAGTGTATAGAAAAATGTAGCAAGTATTGCTATCATCCTACAGTACCGTCTAAGATGATGAATTACACCTAAAGAGTACTTAAGTACCCTTGTGAACACAAGATTTTATGAAGGCAATTTATGTCTTTCTGTCCCTGGTATTTGGAATGTCCTGTCCTGGTCTTTTCTGTTATAAACCAGCTATCACTGGTTTAAATGCTGATATGATTACATTATTTGCTTCCTTGTTCAACAGCTGTTCACAATCTGTTACTGCAGATTATTTCCTCTCTAAACTTCTATTGAGAGAAGGTCTGGAGTGCCTTAGACCTTTTGCTTGGAATGAAAAAAATATTAAGTTATCAGCATGATTCATATTCATTTATCTCTGAGACTGTACCATTCTAACACATTGAAAAAAGAGGAGTGAAATCTGACAGTGATTTTTCTGAGTGTTGTATTAGCAGCCTGTAAATGAAAAGTTGTGTCAGACATCACAACTGAAAGCTTACTAGAAAAAGTGAGAGAAGAAATATTTTTAGCTTATGATAAATATATTGTATTTAAAATCATAAGAACTAGGATAAAATCAGTGATACCAGTGAAACTTGCATGCAATTATTTTTCAGTTCGCAGGCAACTTTCTTTGTGAGTTAATGAAAATCAAATACCAGTTCCAAATGATTGAGGAACAATAAAGAATATCTCACAAAGCTGTTTGACTTCTATGCCAAATAATTTATTTATGCCAGAAAATACTTTCTTAGAGGAAAACAAATGAAAAATATAAATTATTATGTCATGAGGCCAGATGTTGGACAGATAAATACTCCTAGTGCTTTTCAGTCATCACAAGAGTAAACTATATGCACACTCAAGATAAAACTTGAGTAGAAAATTCCTCTTACCTTTATGTGCTTTACTCTGCTTCCATTTTGTTGTTTGTTTGTTTGGTTTTTTTTATATTAGAGGACAGCTAACCTGGGACTAAGTGCAATTGATGTACATCCTGATTCTACTTGATAGTCTAGAAACAGAAAAATACAGCTGTTCCAGGAGGATAGCTTGTTAAAAGATCAAAAGAACTACTCCAACCTGAGCCCAGCTACAGAAGTAGAGAGAAATGCAACCTATGGGGTGTATGTGCTCCTAAAAACCTTTTCTTATTCCAGAAAATAAGATTTCAGTTTTGTACTTCATTCATAAATTTAGATTAAATGAAAGAAAAACAATCTCTTTTTGGGGATGAGGAGGAATTACAAGACCTCTAACTGAAGGCTCTTAAAGAGTGTCTGGATGATTTAGTAGTTCATTGAGTTGGAAGGTGAGAAACCCTCTGATGTGACATAGAAATTTCTCTTTCTTTAATTTTTTGCACATAATTGTATTTTTCTTTAATACTAATGAAAGCTAGTATATTTACAGAGCTCATCAGCCACCATTTCTTTTCTTGAAATGAGGGCTGGCACTGGCAATAGGGGAATTTCCCATATTACTTATCAGTGCTATAAAAGATAGTTCTCCTAAAATAGTGTAATTTCAGTTTTCCATGGTTGGAAAAGCATTTTTAATCCACTGAGGAAAAAGCACAAATGGCAATTTCTCCACCCTGCTCTGCCGATGGCTCTGGATTATCAGCACACTAAGAAAAGTCTCTGATGATTTAAATATCCAGGTCATGCAACTGAACATGCAAGCATCAATGACCTACACCAGACATCAGGTAATATGTCACCATGCATGGGCTGAACTGAGTAGTCAAAGAATGAATGACTTTTTTTTTTATAATAAAATTAGCTTAGGAACCATTTCCTCCCACCAGATGTGTGCCTGGCGTCCTTTGGACTCATGGATTTCATTTTTAGGAGTCTTTTTCTTTTCCTTCCTAACTTACAGAAAGCAACAGCACACAAGGATGGCAGTTATTTTCTGGTCTTGCAAGTGCCTTTCAGGGTAGATGCAATCCAGGAAGAATTCCCTGTACTGCTGAATGTGACAAGTGTTAATATTCCAGTCAGACTTGTGGAGAATTAATGAACAGTGGCAACAGAAAATCAAAGTGGGCAGAATCAGACTAGGATTTTTTTTTGAAAGCCGAATAAAACCTGAAAAACAATGACAGCTCACAGTTTGCCACAGTGTGGTATATGTCTCATTAAATAGGAAACACAGAAATGAGATGCATTAAAATACCTCTGGTAAATTGAAAATGGGCATCATGCAGAAATCACACCAGTCTGAATTCAGATTTTAAAAGAACAAAACAAAATGGCTCATTTGGAACTTGCAATTTCATCTATGTCTCATCGGCATGTGAAAGGAACTGTGAACAGATCAAGAATACAAGTAGATGCAATACTGTTGGAGTATTGCATTTAGGGTTTATTATATCTCTCCCAGCATCCCCTGATAAACTTTAGTTCTTGTAATTCAAATTATTTGCCTATCATTTAAGACTTTCTATAATTCGTACTGTCATATGTTGTTGCCTATTATGCCACTATCATACCAGAGGGATTTGATCAGTGACTGAGCTGCTTTAACTCAATTAAGTATACTTGACAAACTGTGTGATACTCTAAGTTTCACGGAATTATTTTTAACTGTGACAAGATGACACATCATTGTCTCTTGACTGCTAACCTAGATTGGATGATACAAGCTGATAGCAGAGGCTATCTTGGCTGATATGTGTACATGGTAGTAACTGAGAATGCATCATGCTATTAAGCTCCAACAATTGCTTCACTGCTGTTATAAATGTCAGCTCCAACCTATGATAAAAAAAATTTCACAGCAGGGTTCCTCCTCACACTTTGGACATTAAGACTCATTTTTCTAGCAGTCTGGATATTCTGAAATATGTACAGAGCTGAAAGAGTCTTAGTTCCTTCTCAGTAGATCTTAAGGAGCTGGTTATACTGACTGTTTAGACAGGAGCTGAGGTCTACCTCGCAGTCCTGAAAAGGGACATTTGCATTGCTTCTATAGAGATTGCATGAACATAAATACTTGTTTTTTTGGGAGATTACTGTGTAAGTATCTTGTAACTCAAGTTTCAGTTCCAGCTCTTCAATGGACAAGACCAGTTTTCTGACTCTTCATCGGTCACCCATATTTGCAGTGATGCCTATGGTTTTTGAGTATGAAGGTGTTTACTTATTCAAAAAGCAAATCAGGTTGCATATTTTCTAACTAGAAGGGCTTGTAAATGGTATGGCTGAAAAAGCTTCACGGTTCCTCAGTATGGAGGCAAATCTTGTAAACAACACACACTGAGGTGGGCATAAAAACCTTTACCACAAACTAAAGACGTGTGCCCATTAACTCTCAGCTGGTATGAATCAGGACAGCAAGAGTACAGTACTAACAGGAAGCTTGTAACTTGGATGACTTAATGTAAGCAAATCTAAGAGAAGATTAGTTATGAGAATAATCTACATCTTTGATAATTCTCCACAGTATTTCGTTTACTGTATTTTGATAAAGTTTACATTTTCAGATGTCTTTCCCACCACCAGACCCATATTTGTTAATGGTAGGGATGAATAGAAGATTAAACATCTTTGTTTAATTTTCAATACTGTTTAATTTTCTTCACATATATTATCACTTACATATATTTTAATATTCTTTTTTTTTCCACCCCTCAGCTTTCTTCATTCTTGCCTTTTCCACCTTTTCATTCTTCAGAGGATAATAGGATAAAAGGAGACTTTTTTCCCCTAGCAGGCTGTGAAAAAGGCTATGAAAAGTAGTTACCTCTGAAAAAAAAAAGTATATTGGGAATAAGCATAACTCTTTCTACCATCTTTCCATATTTCCAGTGTATTTAATTCTAAAGCCTGTCTTTTCAACAGGCTCTAAGAGAAAGGATGCTGCATTTCAAGTATCATTCTTTCAGACTGTGATACAGAACAAGTAAAACTAACATCATGGCCTTAAGACCCAGAAGAACATTGGAAGGATGAGTATAACACCAGAGAAAGGGGCAAGTACTGGAAAGACCTGGACCAGTTGGAACAAGTCCAGAGGAGGGCCACAAGGATGATCTGAGGGCTGGAGCACCTCTCCTGTGAGGACAGGCTGAGAGAGTTGGGGCTGTTCAGCCTGGAGAAGAGACGGCTCCGGGGAGATCTTATAGCAGCCTTCCAGTACATGAAGGGGCCCACAAGAAAGCTGAGGAGGGACTTTTCATAAGGGCAGTTAATGACAGAATAAGGAAGGGGAAATGGCTTTAAGCTGAAAGAGGCTAGGTTTAGATGAGATATTAAGAAGAAATTCTTCACCGTGAGGGTGGTGAGACAGTAGCACAGGTTGCCCAGAGAAGCTGTGGATGCCCCCTCCCTGGAAGCGTTCAAGGCCAGGTTGGATGAGGCTTTGAGCAACCTCATCTAGTGGAAGGTGTCCCTGCTTATGGCAGGAGGGTTGGAACTAGGTGATCTTTAAGGTCCCTTCCAACCCAAACCATTTTATGATTCTATGATTCTATGAAAGTTTTTTGATAACAATTTTAACTGCATTGTTAATCAGATTTTCCTCTAATAATTGGATAATCTAAGCTATGGTTATTAACATCATTTTAACCAGACTAATAATAACTGCTATGTTTTGATAAGACTGTTAAATCTTTAATTGGTCTCAGTAAATTCTTGCCTGCCTATTTCAGGCATGTCAGACTTTGAGTGTAACAACTGTGCAATTTAAAATGCACTGCAACAGGGTTAAAGTAGTTGTCTCAGGCAGAGCAGTGTTTCCAACCTCTGAACTAGACTGCTCAGGACTCACTTGGGTATTTCTGAATGGTCTTCTGTTGTGTGAGGTAGATATACTTTTTCTCTAAAGTGCCTCATTTCCTCCTTACAGCTAGCTCCCTTACTACTGGACTGATTATCACTTTATTATTATAAAGAACACAAAGGGATGCAGCTACATTAATCTTCTTAAGCATCATTAGTTACTTTTTTGTTCACCCTGTTGAAATGTCTTGTGAGGATCAATACACATAAGAAACACTCTAATGATGAAGGAGGCATGGTTGTCATCTTCAAAATTCTCAATGGATGCTGCAAGACAACAGAAGTCAACTCCTGCAATGCATTTAAAAGTGAAACAGAGAGGAACGAGAGGCTGATTTTAAGGACAATGGGTGTAATTTTCAATTTGTTCTACCTGATGCATGCATTGGGACTGGTGGGCCAGAACAGAGTGGCTGTAAAACTCTATCAGCCCATCCCAGGAGGATGCTTTCTTTGGATGTTGGATGGCTAGTTGTCCCTGTGCTCGCCTGCTGCAACCCTGAGAGCTGTTGACAGCTACACTGGTGGCCAAGCTCTCCAGCCTTTTCTGAGCTGTGGATGAGAACAGGCTGGCTCTAGAGCATCTAGGAGTTTTGTACATGTCTGTGTACATGGGATAGCTGTACTCTCAACTGCATCTGATCAGTCAGTTTTCCATTCTGTGTCTGATGAACACTTTTCTTCCTGAGAAGGAAACAAGTTTGAAATGTGCCCTTACAGCATGTACTAATACCAGCTCAGATCTGATGTAAATTATCTGCTCCAACTACAGTCAAAGACTGCAGCTACTTCCAAGAGTATTTGCAGCAGTAATGGCTGGTGGTGGATACCGGTGGAAATTTGGTTGGAGCTGATAAAGTTTGGTTTATTTAGACACATTTACTAGTCTCTAAGCAAGGGTGTGAGCAAATGAATGTGGGAACAATCTTAGATGTATGACATGTCAGAGTCCTTGCTAGAATGCCATTCTGCCCAACAAAAATAAATGAAGCTCTAATCTCTGGAGTGGTCATGTATTCATATCCATGGGGCTTCCTCTGCTTCCCTCCTAACCCATGTAAAACTATGCGTGTCATTAGTCAGATAGCTGAAACACCCATTTCCAACCCAGTTATAACACTTGTCTAACTTCCTGCCTTGACATGGCACAAAGTGAGTGTACCTAGACTAAAACAAAAGGGATGTGGTCTCCACAGCTGACTCTGATGGTGTGAGTCCACGGCTCAGTGAGCAGTACCGGTGCAACGTGAGAGTCTGTCACCAAGAGCCTCATGCTATTTCAAAGCTACAAATGAAAAGAAATTGAGTTCACATGCTACAGTGAAGCAGATCAAACCCTATAACTTTTGTATTAATTGCCGAAAGCAGATAGTGCCTGGGAAGCAGAATAGAGGGTGGAAATGCAATAAATCCTCAAGCTTAAATTTGGAAATGAGCCCAGGTTTTGCGGAGTTAGTAGAGTAGAACTTACTTTTAAAAGTATAATTCTATCAGGAAAAAAAATCAGTTCAAGAAGTATATTCTAGATCTTTGTTAATTTTTCTTTGGCCTTTAGTCAAATATTAATTGAAGCTCTAAGTACTATTTCACCTACTTTGATACCCACAGAAAATTAAATGGTCTTTTTTATAACAACCAATGCTCTCAGACTTTTTTGTCTTGCTATTTAAAGATAAAATTAATACAATATTTCTAAGTTCTTTACTGGAAATTCTAAGTGATGACTGAAAATAAGCTCAAAAAATATAAATAACTCAATTTACTCATTTGCTTCTTTCTGTAATGTGTTACACAGGAACAGTAGTGCCAAGAACACTAGTTACTCTGAAAAATTTTAAAATAACTACGAAATAAAACCCTGAATTTAAATGTAATTTCCCCCCCCCCCCCCATTTTAATTACTTAGTGGAAAAAAAAGAGCAACAAAGCATCAGAGTATTCTTCATTATATCTAATATAATTGTATATTGTATTTAGGATAAAAATATACAGAAACTTTTAAATTAATGCAGTTATTTAGAACTATTCTAGGGCCTTTCCAAATTAATGAAATATCAAAATGTGGTGAAACATCACTGTGCAATGATGCTTTTCTAATTTTTTTTTTCTGAAGGAGAAGCAGCAGCACAATTCCTGAGTTCACCACAATTCTCAGTTAGGTGAGGTAGCCGACAAATATAACTACATGCACAGAGGAGGGAGTCTTGACTGGCCATTGTTTAACAATACAATTACTGTTATTGCATTGCAGTATTGAATGTATATCAAAGCCCTGAAAAAAGTTCATGCTCTGAGAGGTAGGTAGTTTTATAGCTCTGTAGCTGATGAAAGGCTGAATGTTTTCTCACATAAATGGGGTGACGATTTGACTGCACATGTGTTAGGCACCTGTTGTGTTGTTGTTTTGTTCTGTTAAATTTGCAATAGGAAGAAGTGGAAAGGAAGTGGCATGAAAAGATTTGGGTGATGCTAACAGCAAAGGGAAAAAACAAAGAGGGAGAGCACTGGAAAGGAACATTTCTTATTTCACTGCCAGCACTTGGCCTCTCCTTTTCCAGTTTCTTCTCCCTGTCCCTGCCTGTTGTCTCCAATGAAATGACATGCTGCCTACATGTCATTAGCTGGGGTGGCTCTATAGGTCAGCACAGAAAAGCTGTTTAAGAAAAGAGTTCAGAGGGTTTATAGTAAATACACTGTAAAGCCACAACATGTCATTTGCAAGACTTTCTGGTGCTGCTTAAAGTTACATATTTTATGCTCTTCAAGCAATGTTTCTTCTGTTGAGAGAAAGGGCTAAGGATTATGTTGATTGCATTGAATCATTTACTCAGCATTTTTGCCCACAAGCCAACAAAGGAAGGAAAAAGCAGAGGGATAATATTAAAACAAAAGCATATATCTGCACTAAGAATCAATACAGTCACTAAAGCAAAGGGTTCTAAAAGACATGTAAGATATATTCACAAAATCAGTTTTCTGCTGCTATAACTTAAGCTATTTTCATGAGTGGAATTCCAATTTCTTATTTGCAAACAAATGGCATAAACTTCTATGTTTTTGCTGGTAAAGTTATAGGAAAGTAACTATTCTAAATACATTTATAATGGCATTGCATGAATTTTCAAATCCTTATTTTCCATTTACATTTCCATGAAGAGCCAACATTTTCTTTTCTCCTATTCCAGACACACGCACATTCTCAGAATCACGTTACATATATATACACTTTATTTGTTTGCCAAGCTTTTCAAATCATGTCTGGCACAAATACACGCAAATCTGATATAAGCAACAGTTCAAACAAATCAGGGCTTAAAACAACTTTCTGGTATATTGACTCATTCTTACAGAAGATGCATGCTGGTCCAGCCTAATTTACTTGAGTTACCTTCTGGTAGCTTAATTTGAATAGAGAGAATGGAAAAAAAAAAAAAAAAAAAAAAATAAAAGATTGTCTGGGTGACAGCACCCTAACTTGTCAAATGCTAGGCCAGGTAATATGTCCCAGGTGAGTCCACAGCACTCTGGTAAGAAAGTAAAGCAGTTACTCTGGCATTTTCACAGAGCTACTGTTGGGATTTTCCCTTACTGCCTCTTCCTGTGAAGGAATTTGACATATGGTTCTAGTGCTGCTCAATTACACATCTCTCTTCCACCTCACTTAGCATTTTTCATTTATTTGTCATTTCCCATTTTTAACTAAAATTATACTTTATTCATCCTTCCGCATAGCCTTATGTTATTAATTTTTATCAGGGAATGGAAAAAAGTCTAGTCTATTATTTGTGAGGAGAGAAAGTTTAATCAGTACTGAACCTGGCTGAGAATAAGAGTTTTCCGTTTTAAATGGGCTGATTGGTCACTGACATAGTTTTTCCCAAGTGCTGAAAATGTGTTTAAATCTAGGGCACTTGATTAACTTGTAAAGTCTGAGAGTAGCTAGCAAATTCAATTATGGATTCAAATTATGTTACTAAATTGGTCTAATTTTTAAAAGTGATGAATGAATTGCATTAAAAGAAAGGGATAATAAAGGTCTAAAGAGGAAATGGTAAGGACTCTATTAATTAAAACTTGATGAACATAGATGTATCTGTTATGTGAAAGGGTATGCAGCCACAAATACAGTGGCGTGCATCAAAAATCCAACATTACATAATTTTTACATTACGTCAGATTTAATTTGTTATGTATTTGAAATTCATTGAAATACATGTTTATGATGGCAAAAGATATTAAAAACCTGTTCCTGATATTGTAACAAGCAATAAGTGTATTAATCATGTGAAGATGCAATGCCTTTTCTGGAAGACAGAAAGCTGCTTAAACTTTACTGAATGCTTGTGCACGATATAATGATGCCTGGTCAGAAGAATGGCTTACTTTGGTTGGGTCAAAGACCAAGGTGAGGAAGGGATCCTCAGGAATAGCTCTGCAAGGTGCAGTGATAAAGTTGCTTTCTAAGAATCCCGTAGCTGTAAATGAGAGCCTGGGGCACAGAGTTGCAAGTGCTGTACCCATAGACTAGCTCTCAGAGACACCTGTATCATCAGTGGGGATTCCAAGGGAGTCACATCATACCCTGCCACAGTCCAGGAGCAGGAAGACAGGAGGTGACTTAAAACTGCAGTGTCACTGCATGGACTCATGACACTTAATCCTCTGCTATATCTTTCACCGCATGGGTTCAGGCCATATTTAGATTCCTGCCTCATGTGGGGATGAGGTTTTACAGTAATCTCCCTTTTTTCCAAGGGTAGAAAGCACTTACCTCAAGTCAAGTACTTTAAAAGAGCACTGATTCTGATGTGGATTGTCACACATTCTTTGTATACGAGACCTCAGTCTCTGTTCACAGGTCCTTTCCTGCACTGAGGAAGAGTCCACAGACGTTGTCTTGCACAAAAAGCATGGCCTAAGCCTATATCTGCATTTTCCATACATCTCTGTTTTAAGTAGGATGGCATCTAAGAGCTGAAGAGCCCTCTGAAGTATCTATCTTCCTATCTTTCTCCAATGACTACAAACTTAGCACCTTTGTTTGGCAGACTAAATCAAGACCTACATATCAGCCCTTTTAATGCAGCCTTCTTTTTTTCTGAAGAAGTGTATTTGCATCAATTGCTAAAAAGCTGGCACGCTTTTTTGCAGCTGGTGAAGAAGAGAACCTGCTCACATGCCTGTGAAGCACAAAGCTAACTCCTTGGGGATGGCCTTTTTCCAACTGCCGTAGTGTGCAGCTTCTGCAAACACTCAATTACATTTTCAAGATCAGAGATTAAAATTTCAAAGGTTGTCATGGGCAGACCTCTAACTCTTTAAATTTCAAGTATTTTCAGAAAATTATTCCTCTTTAGTTTTAAAGGATTTGTAAGAAATAAGAAAAAGTGGGATGCTTTGAGTTTCTTGTGGGTGAAATTTAAATGGCAGCACAGGGTAAGGAGATAGGGTGTTATCTCTGAGGTGGGTCTTCTACATGATGGAAGCTGAAGATTAAGGGAAGGGCACAAATTAATAAAGCAAAACAAATAGTCCTTGTCAAAAACAAGTAGAGACAGCTTGTGTTGTATAAGTCAACATTAATCTAGCCAAATATTTCACAATTTTTAATACAACCTTTGACTGATAAGATTGTCACATAACAAACAGGACAGTTGGTAGCCTGTGAAAGGATGCTGCCTCCTGTCAAAAGAGTCCTTGATTCACCCAGTGCAAAAGCAGGAGCTTTCCCTATAGTCGTTCAGGCATCCCTGCTTCCTGCTTCAGAGACTCCGTCTCCTGGAAATAGCCTGTCAGGTCCCATCTGTTTTTTTGTGAAGCTGCCAGACCCCTGAGAGAGGGTCCTCCATTCCCATCTCCTGTCTGATGCTGGAAAACCAAAGGGGAATAACCTCTGCAATCTGCCAGAAATTGGTTTTCTGAAAGCAAGGACTCTGCTTCAGGGAGCTGCAATCTACCACACTTAGAGGAAAATTAGTTTTCTAAGTACAGTGCTTTCTTCTGGTGTCTGCTTCAGTCCTCCATCTTTGCCTGTGCTCCCTCTCCTCACAGTGTGGCTTGTGGGAACTTAAGCTTAAATAACTCATTAACAAGCAAAATCCGGAACACAAAATTTCTTATTGCAGCAGGTATTGTGAAGGGAAGGAAATAATGGCAAAGTAACTTTCAGACTCTTTGCCATTGCAATGATAGGAAAACTTTGCCTGAGCACTAAGCAGGCTATGGCTGTGTAATTAACAACAGTTAGATTTGTCAGCACCTCAAAAACAGGTGTCCTAGCTGATATGACAGATTCATTAATCACCGGAACCTTTCCTTCAAATTGATTTATCAGTCAAATAATTGTGCCCTCGCTATTGCTTTACAGAGGGCAATAATTTTACTCTGTGTATTATAAACATAGATCAAGTGACATCCTGTGCCCCAAAGGACTTAATATCTAAATAACACAAGACATACACAGTAAATGCACCATTGGGTAAAAACAGAGAAGAAGGATTTGCCATGAGAACAAGGCAATAGAGAGTTTCAAAGAGGATTTTGGAACAGGGAAAATTTGATAATTAGGGAGGAGTTGTGAGAAAACAAAGTGTAAGTCGTATGACTAGGAAAAAGGTTAGGGTGATTGTACTCAGAGTCATCTACTTAAATTCAAATGTTTGAAAAGCTTTAAGGCAAAACAAAAGGCTTCAGGGTGATTCAGCAAGCATCAAAAAAGAAAATGCAAGAAAAAAAGCACTGTTTGGCAGGAAGAGCAAGGAAGACAATAGAAATGCTACAGAAATACAGTTCAAAGTGTAAACCAGTTTTAGAAATGCAAAACTGGTCTCTTGGGAAATGACAAAAAGATAAAGAGGCAGTACAATTTAATGAGCTAGAGCATCCACAGTGAGCAGAGGAGGAAAGAAAAGTGACCTAGTGTGCTGCATGGAAAAGTTTCAGAGGTGAGAAGGAGGGGACATTCAAGAGATTAAATGACGCAGGATAGATGGGTTTTCTTGTAGTGTTTGTGTGTTTTCCTCCTGGAAAATTAAGCAGTTTGATACTTTCATAAAGGATGGCCAATCTTCGGAAAAACTATTTCTCATGTGTCATCATTCAGACCAGAGTACAATATTACCTAGTTAATTAATTATGGGAACTGAGTTATCTTATGGCTTCTTCTGCAACACTGTTCATTGGCAGTCTCAGAGAGAGGGTTTTGATGCTGATGGACCACGGAGTTATTCTGATGTCTATATAATGTCTATATAGCGAAGGCTTTCCTGAATTTCTGCAACTTAGTATCCAGAGAGCACTGGCTATGTCTGAAGCTGAAAACAGCCGAATGAATGACACAAGCCATAAATCTTGACAGTTTCTTTCCATGTCATGTTTACGTTCTACAGAAAATCATCTGAATATCTCTTTTATAGAGAGTGCAGTGAGTTCTGCTCCATTCATTTCTAAGAAATACCGTGACTGTGAGGCAGTCAGCCAAGTAAAACTTTATGGAAATAATTATATACATACCCCCCCATATATGTTTATGTATGTTGTATATATGGATATTCCGATACTCCTGCTTCATTTAAACTTGCTCTTCTCTATACTGCTACAGTGGAGGATCATTTTGTAGGAATATTGAATACTAGATCATAAGTAGGAATAGATGTAAGCATCAAGAATCTTATCTGACTTCAAACCACTTCCAAGCGGAGCTAAAGGTTCTGTCATGGCTTCTTTCTTTCTAAGGAGTAGAGATGCAATTGAAAACTGCTATTAAATTTTAGAGCAAAAGTACCGAAGGACTGGTCTCAAACTATGTCAGCTTCTTCCAGAAATTCATAATGCTTAACATCTATTTGTACTTTAAATCTTAAGTACTCTTGCACTATTGAAACTCTCTAATGTCTCCATGGAAACTTGATAGTTCCCAGAGATGGAGAGAAGATGTTACTATTGCTAGCAATGTTTTCACTCAAGTTGTCTGGGCAGGAGAGGTATTTTTTTGCCTATTCGAAATCTCAGTGTCTTTTGAAAGCCTTCGTAACATCAAAATGATGCAAAATTTTGTCAAAAACTATACTCCCAAGATAGACAATGTTACTAAAAAGCAAAACAAACTCTGAAACATTAGGATAATTAGTACATTGTTATTCAAAGGTATCAACAAGCAGACTGTATAGAAAAGCAACTACCACAGGAAAAATGTGAGTCTGTAAATGTAGCACATATTGCTTTCCTATGCTTTTCATGTAATCGGTATCATTATGCTACCTAATGACACCAATTATTTAAAAATTAAGCACACAATACTGCATACTTCATATTTATTATATTCAGATGGAGTTGCTATCTGCAGCATTTCAGGGCCAGACATCCTTTAATAAATTCTATGTGTGCCTTCAGTATTTTCTCAAGGGTTGTATTTTTCTAATGCTTACTCTTTTAGTGGGGAATCTCAGACATAAAAAATTTAAAATGTCAATTTTATGATGAAACACGTGAGCCTGGATATTCTAAATGGCACCCTAGACTGCAGAAGCTAATTGCTTTTTGACAGAAGAACTCTCTTAAGTGCTCACACTGGAAACAGGTTCATGTGAGTAGCAGGATGCATCTCTACTCTGCTTCCAAGCCTGCTGGGATTTGTTGAGATGAGTGACGCTGTAAAAAATAGAAATCACCTGGAGCCTGTTAATATTATAATCAAGTGAAGGCACAATTGCTACTGTCTTAATCCATCTGTCTGTATGCATTCGCTCCACTTCCAATCACCTGCTTTAGTCACAGGTGTATTATTATGGAGATGGCATTGAAAAATCCAGCCCCATACATGTTCCAAATTGCTGTGTGCTCTTTCATGGCAGTCTGTCTGTCTCTGCAGTTTCAGTGTGGTCCTTTGTCAGGAAGGAGAGCAAACAAAGGCCCCATATTGCATGAAGTACAGCCAAAGTGCCTTTGTGTGTGGAGGCTGGCTGAATGATGCCCGGGTTTATGTTAACAGGTTGCAATTTTGACAAATGCCATTTATGTTAGATGAGGATAAAAAACCTCAGACTAAAGTACTGCATTTTGGTAACACATGTAAAGCTCAGTAGTGTTTGTAGATGCTATGTCAAGGTTTCTGGAATGCTAAGACAGCTTTGGTAAACAAAGATAAATTTATAGTATATGATGGCAGTTCTAAAAGACAATCTGGCAGTATATAGTAGTTTCTGATTTCACTCTGAATAATATTTGATATTCTAAGTGATCAAATTGAGAGACTAATTTTACAAGATAAAATCAAATTGCAACATCAACAGCATCAACATTCAGGCAATAACAACTGCAACAAACAACACTAGTAATAACTTTAAACTTAGAATAAGAAAATGTTAACTGAACTAAGGTAAGGTTTTCAAATTTCAGTAGGCAAGCCACAGAGAAGAATGTTGAATGGTTTAACAATTCAGATATTACTATTTCCAGCTGATAGGTCTTTTTCATGTGAAACTTAAATGTCCCAGACATTCTTTGAAAAAAGTTTGAATATTAATTTCACCATTTGAATCTTAGTTTTCTTAACTTTTGTGTATAGAAAAAAAAATAGATTTTAGGATTCATACAAAAAAAAAATCTTCATATGTAATCACAGAGACTCTTAAAACCCACTTTGAAATTATTTGAAGAATGGATTTTTGAAGATAATTGTAGATAGTGGTAAACAATGGTAGGTTCTTGTACACCTCCTTAAGATATTAAAAATAAAATAAATAGTTAGCTTTTCAGATAAATTAACCTCTGTGTTCATGTGCACAAACCAGGCATTAAGATTCCGCAATCTTACAGCACTTTAGCTTTTCTAGTATTTAGAGGACACAAAACATTAAGCTAGTGTGTATGAGATGCTAAACGTTCTGATATGGCAACTATATCTTCCTAGATGCTACTGGATTATTAGAGGTTTCAAACACTGCTTGTACTTTTGCAGCTGGCAGCCTGTTTGGGACAGAAAAAACTAACTGTCTGGAAAAGTACTACTTTTTAATTTCAGTGCAGTTTTGTTTAAACACGTGAAGTTAGAGGAAAGCTACTGAACGATCTATGCATCTGCATAAGCAAACTCAAAAATACCACTGAATCACTCTATGAGGCAGTTAATAGTCTAAATGCTTTTCATACCCTCTTCAAAATTCCTCCTGAGACTTGTTCAAAGCTTCCTGTGCTGAGTTGCACTCTCTAAGGAGCTGTGGATCAAACAAAGCCTGTTGCTCTTAAGTGTGCTAGTGCTGAGGAAGGCGTCTTCGCAGAGTTCATCCCAAAGTTCAGAGGTGGTCTGAGATCAAACTCTCCAGATTAAACAATGCTTAAGTACAGGGTGCTAGTTCAGTCCACTGATGGCAACTGTCACCTGGGGCTGTCTCTTGTCTGGAAATAGGCGGGATTCATCTTGTTATTTTGGAAGTACATCAACTCTTGTCAGTATCCAAGTTGAGATTATACGTGCCCCACCAGAGGTGATTCCCAGTAAGTGTGCCAAAGTGCAATACTTCCATATGACTCTGTAAACAAACCTGCTGGTATTTTTTAGTTTATGGACAACTAAACAACAAGGAAAGAAAAAACTCATTCCTTTTTCTTGCTCATGTTCTTCTAAATTGTTTTAATTAAAATGGATCAGCAAGTTTAAGGAAGCTGAACAGCTACACAAAAGGAGCATTTCAAGATAGAGAATACAATGTACTGTGGTGGGATTTTGTTCATCCTCAATATTCAAAAATCATTGGATTAAATGACTACTACTTCTAGTAATTTCTAGGCTTTGATAACCACCGTGAACCTCCCACGGTCAGTACTATCTCCAAGATCAAAATTGCTTACCTATGTTTTACACATAACCAATATAATCATTTTTAATGACACTAACCTCTTTCAGTCACTCAGAGCTTCACAACTCATAAAGGTGTAAACATGCCGACAGCATTTGGAAAGGACCTGATACTTTAGAAAATGACAATTTGTTTAGTTCATGCAGTTTACATTCCTGTAAAATTTGCTGCATCATTATATTCTGATCATTGCAACAGGAAACAATAATCATGGCAAGAAAGGGCTAACAGCTTGGGGAAAAATCCATTTCTTATGAGGCACAGCGATTTTAGAAATGTCTTTGCAAAACACAAAGCCACTGAAACCCAAAATGCGGGTTCAGGGAGAGCAAAAAACAATGATTTAGGAGATTAAAGCCTTTGAAGATGAGATCAATTCATGCAGTTTGTAACAGAAAATGTTTGCAAGAGTCCACTGTAATATTTGAAATGTATCTGGGTTATATATTTTGTACAGTTGTTATCTATCCAGAGATATTTCTACAGTCTCTAACAGAGAATCAGGAGGCTGCCATCTGAAAATGAAACAAGCACCACCAGCTCATACAGCAAATGCCAAGTGGCTGTTTAGCAGTACCAGCTCATGTTAGACTTGCACAGAAAAAATACCTTCCCCCCTTCTCCCATTTGTATCTAACTCTTCAGAAAACTAAATCACTTCCTAAAAGCAGGGATGGAGAAAGCAGTCTATTATTCCCTGACAGACCACAAAGTGTTACCCATATTGACAATCTGTTTTGTATAGGCAGGCTGCAGCAGTAAATCCTATTAACCTGTTCAAAGTCAAATGAAGACATTTAGAAAACAGAACCGCTATTACATGCAGTGGTGAAAGAAGACCGTATCAAAGAAAGGTTAAATGGATGCACCAGCTATTAGATTATGCACAGTTGCAACTGGAAACCCCCCCAAAACCTTTGTATCACCTGCCCCTGCCCTTCAGGATATTAATTATATGCCTCCAGCCTAACTATCTGACCATTCAATTGCTATCCTCTGTTTTGTCAATGCCAATTTTCGAGATAAAAAATCAATTTCATGCTAACAGGACTACTATGGAAAATGTTTATGTTATACTATGATTTTACTAATGCATACTTCCTCTATGCAAAACATATGGCATTTTGTGTGTACAGACCACTCTGGAGATTTCCTGTAATTATGTCATGATGTGCTTATTGTTATGGATTCATCAGCCTTTCTGCATCTCTACCTGCTTTGTTCAAGAGCAGCTGCTAGCTTCAAGCTGTTGCCTGTTTCCAGCAGCAGCAGAAGCTGAATGAAGGAGTGCTTTCTAGGGAAGACATGTTTTGAAGCAGACATACTCACAATAAGCCAATTCACTAGGGAGGCATAACATTGACTGGATAAAAGTCGAGTAATCATTCTATGATAATTTACCGAAACTGGGTGCAATTTGCTTTAAAATAAAAATTCCCTCTGCTGCAGATGTTGGACTTGGAGGCCTTTAACTGATAAAAGTGTGGCATTTGCTTTTATGAAGTAGCTGATCTTTGGAGATTCATTAAACCTCATTATTTCTTCCTATGCATAAGTGACTATTAATACTTAACTGAATGAGAGAAATGGGAAGAACGGGATTGTCTGAAGCAAGGTTTGACAGTCCTTCTCTTCCACCTACTCTCCCTGCTCCTCATGTCTGACTACACTGAATTAAATTGCTACAGAAAGCCTTGGTAATATCTTGGTAAAAAGGTGAGTGCTTCAGACGAGACTGCCCAGCATCGCCTTGATTTTCTGTGCCTGGTTTTCGTTGTGAATCAGCTGTGTGGGGACAGTCCGCACTCCTCCCAGCTTTGGTGGGAGTGAGAAGGAGTGGAGGATCCAGTCCCTTGGTAGTAGCCACCTCCCAACAGAGCACTGACAGAAAATGGGGCTATTTGGACAGAAGTTTACCTAAATCGGAGACAGGGAATTGCGTATCAGTCTCAGATTTATTTTTCCTAATCTTTAGGAGAAGAGTCTGTGGAACGGGAAATGGTTAACTAATTAGGAAGAACAATAGATGCAAAAAGGTTGGAGATTCCTCTGCTCTGCTTCTGTTACACTCTCCTTGCTGAAAATGGCAGCTATTAATATTTTATTGACTTGAACCTCTGGGGTAGATTCCAGATGTCGCTACTTGATCATTGTCTACATATAAGGAAAAATAAATTCTGTCTTGTCAATGTTGAATTCCCATCTACGGCAACAATCGTTACCAGCAGACAAATGCTCCTGTGGTTTTGCAGATGCTTTTTTTTCCTCGGGTTGTGACTATGCTCACATGACTGATCTGTTTGCAGAAAACCTTGACATCCAAAAAAAAAAAAAAGGCAGATGAAAAGTCCCAACATTTTGTTATTAATTTGTAGACATTAAGAAATAGCTATTTCCTTTTCTGTGTTCAGAAAAAAATGGAGGTTAAGTTGGCAGAGCTCAAGGGTAGAGTTAAAAGAATGCTGCCTGCTGGGAAAAAAATCTGCTCTATTAGTTTTGAAAACATGAATCATTTTATGCCAATCAATTTCAAGCAGTTGGGTACTGAAAAACTGATATCTAAATAGTGCTGCAGTTTACATGAATGGTGCTGCTAAGGAGCACATCTTGAAAGTCACCCCCCCAAACAACATCAGCTGTGCACAAATGTGCTCTCTACCTGTCCAACCAGTGCTGAAGATAACATCTATTAAAGAAGGGGTGAGAATTGGCTGATGTCTACCTAGAATATGTGCAAATAACAGATTACCTCTGATTTCAAGGGACAATAATTTTCTTCAGTTGGATGGAACAATGATGCTTTTCACTGATGAATATTATCAGTCATTTAAAATTTGGGCTTCAAGTGGAAGCTTCAGCAAATTTATGAAAAAATTAATATTAGACTCCAGTTTCGTTAGAATTGCAGCACCGCAGAAGTCAGAGAGCTAAGAATCCTTAGGACATGCCTACAGAGGATCTTTCTCCATTGTACACAGTTTTTTGCATGCTACATAAGCATTAAAAATTAAAATTTCTCCTACAAATAAAAAATTTGCCTCCTAGATTACTAGGTTACAGTTTATGTTCCTCTCCTGGACTCTTAAACTGTGAGGCCACAGCATGGCTCAAACACTAGCTGGAGATCTGGTGGTCCATTTATGTATTTAAGCACTTAGAACATTAGAATAACATTAATGTTCCCTGTGTCTCTAAAGGATTAATAATAATTAGAATAAAGTACTCTTAAAATCCTTAATGTTAGCGTAGGACAGGTGACATTATATAATCTCATGCCCTTGTGGAGAGATGAGAATAGTGAGTAATCATGTACTCTCTCAGGAATTTCTTTACTGACTGACTATTTGTATATTATACAAGTTTTGACACAATTTTGAAAGCCTTACCTGAAAATCAGCCATAGTACTGGCCTTTTCTCCCTTTTTTTTTTTTTTAGAAAAAAAAGAAAAATGTTATTCTCCATAACCAAGTGAGGAAGTTGGCTGTGTGTTTTATCACTCCCTCTCTTATATTAATGAAAAATTTACTTTAACTCATGAACTGAGGTCTCTTGCTTCCAGAACTGGAGTTTCTTTATGGGCTGTGGAGCAAAATGGCAAAGTAATAGCTGTCATGTTTGTATACAGCAGAACAAGACAGTACTGTAATATCAACAAGAATATCTAGCATGGTGGTACTGAGGTACATCTGTGGATGGGTTTTTTAATATTTCTAAGGAGCAGCATTCATACATTTATCGTACCTTCAGAATTAGCTGAAGAATGGGGTTGGTGAACATGGCACTTTACTATGAGTTTTCAGTATGATGAGAGATTCCTTTTTGTTTAATTACATACTGTAATGGAATACTTCTGATTACAAAAGCTTGTGCTATTGATTGTTATTAGTATTCTTCTTAATGTTATTCTTACATCTAAAGCACATGTAATCTGGTTTCTCTATCATACAAATTTACTTGTAGAGAAAGAATATAAAATGGATTAGACTTTTTGTTCAGAATCCCTTCAAGCATAAAAAACCTGTAGAGTCTTTCCAGAACTAGGTGAAAAGACCCCAGTCCAAGGCTTCTGACCTGCTTATAACTGCAATGTGTTCACATGCAGCCCTTATGCTATGACAGTGCAATAAAAACGGTAGCAGGACTGTGCTAGTACCAGAACTGAGGAATACATTAAATCTCAGCTGTGAGTGGAAGCAAGTAGGCAAGCCGGCATCACCAGTCAGCACAGCACCACCAGCATCACATAGCCCCAGGACAACCATGAGGCACTGAGCCTGGGGAACCATAATCTCATTGCTGTAGTGTATAACTATCTACCTTACAGGGTCAGCCAGAGTCTCCTGTGTGAAGGAATACATATGAGACAGTCAAAACAAATTCTCCAGAAACTTCCCTCAGGCCTCAAAGTAATGAGTCTAATGTTCAGCTCTTGGTTATCACAATTTCGAAACCCCCCAGAAAATCTCATTCACTTTTTGCCTCTGCTAGTGCAAGAGGATCTGCAAGAGGCAGAACTGCTTCCAGCCTCAGCTCATGCTGGTGCTGTTGCCCTTCATTCCACCGGGGAAATAAACCTCGCAGAGACAATCCTGTGTGCACTGGTCAGGTAATTCTATATAAAGCTGACTTCTCTCCACTGAGTTGGAGCAAACTTGTTTCCAGACGATTATCACATAACTTATCTTTATATGAGCCCAGTTCATTAAGAAGGGAAGCTTTTAGGGAAATGAACGAGTACAACTCTACTGACAAAGATCCTTGCTCATTAAAAAACTGTTTATTTGATGTGTACAGTTCAGTTTTATGCAAGCAGTGGTGAAGAAACACAGGTAAATTTTGATAGAAGCAACAACAGATAACATGTGTTGGCATAAAGAAATCTCCTCTTATAGTAATCCTTCAGAGCACTAATGACATATGCTCTAATACTATTGCCAGAGAAACAGCAATATACTGTGCTCTGAGGCAATGTCAAAGATTCCTGAACCTGATGTTGCTCCTCTGCTAACATGGCACGACAGTGTTATTAAATTAGCACTTTACAATGATTCATATCCTCTTCCCATTGTGCTGATTTTGCCCAGTCCTGCAGTTGAAAAACAGTCTTTCTAAAGTACCAATCTATATCATTAAGAATGAATTTTCTTTCAGTCATTGTGTTGCCCTAGAAAGGAACTCCACCTTAATTAAATAATGCTATTTTTCCCCATTATGTTCAAAGAGTCCAAACTTGATTACATGAGCCCTCGTCTCTTTTCTCACGAATTAATATTCTCACTGCTACAGAAGCACAGGAGGAGGCAGATGATCTGCAAGGTATGTGCATGAGTGAATGTGTGAGGAACAAGTGGAGGCTGCTGTTAAAAGGGAAGTGGGGAAACCAAATTAGCAAAGGCAAATCTGAGCAAGGGCTTTTATGTGCAAGATGCTCTTCCTACACAACTGAAGACCTTTGGGTTGCCTAGAAAGGAAAATGGCATCAAGCTTATTTCTGCAAATAGATGTACTATATGCCACTCTTGGTCAGCACAGAGGAGCTGAGAACTGGAAAATTAAGAATCCAGTGTTAGTTTACGACTATATTTGGGATGATCAGATGTTTTGCAATAGCTTTGGCTGTTTGCATCAGCAGCAAGTATATCTGATCTTTTTTTTTTTTTAAGCATATTACTTTATATGTACTTTGAGCACAAAAATGGGATATGCTGGGTTATTAGCAGAACCCAAAGCCTGCATCAAGTGGTAACACTTCCTGAAAGATGAACATCATCCACCAGAAATCACTGAAGATCTTTAATATGGTACAAAGATCTTTAATATGGTACTGGCCCTGAGTCTTTATAGCTCTGACAAAAGGACCTGCCTGTTTACTTTTCAGCATTTCAACCTGGACAATCCAGGGGCAACTTATGTTTTATTTGATTCCACTCATGCATATTTTGGGACTCGCAGAAACACCCTTTTGCTGTTTGCCTCACTCCTAATGACATCATTAGTTACTCAGCTTTTATTATTCATACATTCCTGTGACTCCCTCCCTCATCTTTCCTGCCTTTGCTCTTTTGCCCCTCCTCCTATCATGCAGTCTGTCCTGCTGATACACCCTCATGCTTTACACCCACTGCTTGCTTCTTTTAGTGCTGCTCCATCATTTGCTGGTGTCTCTGGAGAACTGCTAGTCTTTTTCTCTGCTCCGGTCTCATCAATGTCTTCCCAAATTAAAAAAAGAAAAAAAAAAAAAAAAAAAAGAGATAGAATGTACTTTTCCCTTGTAGAAGGCTCATTTCCCTTTCCTGCTATAAATGCAAGAGTTTAACAGTCTCTCTGTTCCTTTAACCTCTGCTGTCCTGCTAATGCCCTCTCGATCGCTCACTCAGTGAGTCTTGCCTTCAGAGGAGCATCCTGCCTCTATGTGTGCCACGTTTTCTCCTTGTTCCTGTCCAACGCCTCAGTCTAGATTGAGCCCATCTGGAAGGCTACTGCAGAGAAGATTTTCCACAGCTTGCTTTATCCCTCCATTTCTTCTCCTTAGTTTTTTCCAGTGAAATTCAACTACTCCATTCACCTGCAAGGCTCTCTGTGGCTTGTCCCACCTGGTTTGTCCCCTCCTGTCAGCATAAGAATGCACTGCTGATGAGCCATTAGCTTGTTTTCAGCCACTTAATAGATTTCAAACTTTCACACACTTCTTTTGCTGCTGTTTAGGAGAATTTTCCACCAGACAATGTGAATTTCACTATTTTTTCTGGTTCATAAACCTTTTTAGGGCTTTTCTGTCATGCCTACTAAAAAGGTGACAATGGTCAAACAGGAGGTGCTCTGAAACTGAAAACTAGTATTCCCTCTCTGTTTTCCTGTCTTCCCTATTTTCTGACTGTATGGGTTGACTGGCTTGTTTTGTACTTTAAAGGTTAGCTCTTTTGGACAGGAGCCACTGCTTTGCTTTGCAATCATATGGTCCTTAGCACTGCTGGGGGCTTTTAAGTGGTATATTGTTAGAAACATATTTGAGCTTGTGGGTCTAAAGCACAAATAGTCAGTCCAGTAAAGAAATTCCTGAGAGAGTACATGATTATTCACTATTCCCATCTCTCCACAAGGGCATGAGACTATTTAATGTCACCTGTCCTATGTTAACATTAAGGATTTTAAGAGTACCTTATTCTAATTACTATTAATCCTTTAGAGAAGCAGGGAACATTAATGCTATTCTAATGTTCCAAGTGCTTAAATACATACATGGACCACCTTTCTGTAACATTTGATTACCTTGCAATGTTTAATGGAATTATCCTGGCAATATCTTTCTGAAATATTTAAGAGCCGTTGTTTGTATAGTACAGGCAATAATTGGCATGAATTAAGCACCCTGCCAAAGGTCACACTGTATGTCGGCAACAGAGCAGAGATTTTGAAGCTGGCATCCTAACTGCATAGCTGTGTTATTGCATCTTAATAACACAGTTATGCTTCATGATCTTTTAAATCAATCTGACAGCATCAGAGCTTGAAAGGTATTACGCATGACGCAGACTTTGCAGAATTACAAATAGTATACATTTACCGTAACTGGTATGGATGGATAATTACATATTACAAATTTTAAAGCATGAAATAATAATTTTAATGATTGCATGAAGCATATACTCAAGTATAAATACAGGAAGGAACAAAAAGGAATTACAACTAATATATAGTACATAAAAGTCAGTGGGCAGGGTTGCTATCAAAATGGTCAATACTTTTATGTAACAGTTTACTTATGGTTTTATTTATTTGGTATGTAAATTGCCATCAATAATGTAGACACAATACATAAGAAATGCTTTTTCCCCACTCATTTTACTGGAATAATATTACACAGATCATCTTTTTGAGGGCTATATAACTAAAAAACAAATTGGCTAAGGTGATGCCTTCACATTAGTCTTATTCCCATAACTCGGGCACTTAGTTCCACTAAAATCAATACACTTGTGAGTATGTAAGTGAGGAGTAAAAGACAAGCATAATAAATACTTTTAATCCTGCAGTGGCAAATAGCTATGTACTTCTGTCACACTTATCTCCAAAGCTGATCTTTTATTTGCATATTTTCAGAGTTTTGATCTACAAATGGATTTTAATTTGTCGACTTTTGCAAGAACAGCCTTGTGGGAGTAGGGGCAGGTCATACATAATCAAAGAGTAAAACACAGGCAGAAGGAAGATGTAGAGAATCTGAGCTCTGTTTTTGTATGAAATGCAATTACCATTATTATAATTTCCTTGTATCACACAAAGGCCTTACTGTACTGGGTACCATCCACATTTAGAGGCTTTTTGAGAGATGCAAGAGATCTCTATCTATGCAAATGGTACAGTGTCTTATAAACTGAACATGAAAAATTTAGGCATGTTTTCCTCTATGCAGCACTTGGGAAGAGGCACAGAGAAATTAAATTACTTTCCCAAGGACATGGTGGTAGACTTGGTAAATATTATACAGAATGCAAGTCAAATTTCACAAACCAGTAGCAAATCAAATCTCCATTAGTAACACTGACCTCATTCTTTACCTGGAAGAGTTCTCTCCAGAGATCAGTAATTTAAGTATATCTATCCTTGATAACCCAGTAGTCCTGAAAATGAAATAGCTTCTCTAATGTAAGCAGCAAGAATCAATAACCATTAAGCACATACGAATACTGTAATGTATGAAGTATATGGGTATTCAAGTCATGCCATCACCAAACCAGTTCGTTTTGGTAACATGCAGGCACCAAGGACAGGCAGAGTTGTGGTTCTTGCAGAGCACATTGGATAGTCCAGGTGCTCAAGACATCCTAGCTCTGTAAATGGGACTTCCCCGGGAGAGAATAGTCAAGTGGAGAATTTTGCCCACTATGTGAGCACAGACTTCATTGAGGGTTAGCTTTGTGAAACAAAACAAGTGAATTAGCTGTGACCGAAACTATGCATTTTTTCTCCATGCACCAGCACAGCATTAAGTAAATTATTGTGGCTGTCAAATTGTAATGAAGCTAAGATCTCACTGTTACAGATTTCGTTATGATATTCACCAAGAACTGGGGAGGGTGGGAAAAGAGGGAGTTGTTCCATAGAAATACCTTCCCCACATGTTTTCCCAGACACCAGGGTTTCACACAAAGTAGAATAAATCACACTCTTAGCAGTTCCGTTCAGTTCCATACAGCTGCTTGCTGCAGGTGGTGCCCTAAAAATATGTTTGTTTATTTTGCAGCACTGCAGGCTGCAAAGCTGCACTCAAGAATGAAATAGATTCCCCTCCCTTGAACTCTCCCTTCTTCCCTGTGAAGCCTTTTGTGTCTTTTTAACTTGCTGGAAGAAGATGGTAAGACACAGAGATAAATTGGTAGCAATGCGGCTCAGTCTCAGAAGAACCAAATGGGAGGTATTGGTATGGAGCACAGAGTAAAAACTGCCAAGCATAATGTATGACACTGAGATTTTGGTGGTGTACCACTTCAGAGAGGCAACTGCCACAATAACTGAGTGGTGGAAATTTTTCCAAATAGATTCCCATAAACATAAAAAAAATCAGACAGCAACTGGGCAATGTGCTGACATGGGAATGGCTACAATATAGATATAAACATGCATTATAAGGTCATTTTTTATATCTGTGATGCAGAAATTGATTTACTAATATGCTCTACAGAGGCTGCAGTCTTCCACTGGCAACACCCAATGCACTAAGTGCTCTGTGCCATGGGACAAAGGAGTGGTTGTGGCTGCTTTGCAGCCCCTATTATCACTGTGAGTTATTCCAGCCCTGCTTTGCATAAATAAATGCTAAATACCCGAACTGGGATGATCCTTGTTTTATCAGAGCATTTTCTTGCACAAATTAGTTCTCAAATAATTTTTCCCCATTTTGAAGATTTTCTAAATTATGAGCATTCAGCTGCTCAAAGTATAGAGACCACCAAACTGAATTCTCTGCTACTTCTTCAGTGTGAGCTAAACTAGCAATTTTGTCCAATTGTTTATCCTGAGCAAAATCCCCTCCCCAGGAAAAGCTGGCAAAATATCTGTGCATCATCACATCTGTCTCTTTTTAGTCTCCAAGGTTGGTATTACCCAATGTACACCTCCATTCTGCACACTGGGGACTCCCTTGGTCTTTGGGATCATTTAACCTTCCAGTTGCTTTAATTACTACTTTGTTTAAGCAGCAGGAGAAATTAAAATTCTCCAAAATTTCACTCTTAAAAAAATAAAATCTCTGTTGACTTGTATAAAATTAGCAGCAGCATTCGAATGGTTCACAATCTGGTGCTGTTTGCTTCTAGGACACATTGCTCCAGGGACAGAAGGTCTCTTGGAAACTATGAGTATTCTGCACCTCCTCAGCAGAGTGTCTGTCTGCAATACTTGAACTATTCCACAGCCCACCTTAAGGCTTGCTTTTTAGAAAGTCTAAACCATGGGGATTTTATAGCTTTTGTCTTAGCTGTCATATTCTTTTCACTAAGTGATCCACAGCAAATATCAATCTATGTGAAGCCTAACCTCCTGTAGCTAGGCTCCTTGTGAGATTTCTGGCAAGCTGTACAAAGTACACTCAGTATAATGTTTTCAAAGACTGATATGAGTGGTCCTCACTGAAGCTGAATGTCTTTGTAACTTTTTATCTGTAAGCAGTAGAAAACATCCTTAAAAACATGCTGCACTGCCAGCAGTCCTTGAAAAAGCCAAGATCAACATTAGCTTGATCATTGTAATGAACATACAGAAATACAAATAAAAACCAAGTAAACAATTTGTAAGTTGCAATTTATAGTTTTACAGCTAAAGCACAAATCCACTTAAGTGCCCATAAAAGAAAACTGAAAGGAAAGATTAATTTCTTCATACTAAGTGGAGATAAATCTGACCTAAGTATTTGGTTTGTTGAAAGATAGTTTGCTTAAAAAACAAGCAATATCTACTCTTCTAACTTTGTGTTATGTGTCACTGAGCAGTATCAGGTAATTCCTCTGTTTCTCACCACATTTAGTATGATAGTGAATTTATACTAGCATTACTATTTGAAAAAAACCCATGCCCACAATTTGAAATGTGAAAATTATGTAAACAGTAAAGCTGCAAGAACTAGGTTTGGAAAATTTACCTGTACTTATTCTGTGTAGCTCTTTACCTATGATAATCACATTTACATTAACATGAACAGAAATATAAAACCACCTGTAGCTGGCTACAGCTAGAGGACTACCAATGGTTAGTTATTCTGAACCATTCCCCTGGCTTGCAAAGAATGACTGTATCTAAAAACGTAGCTTTGTTTAGGTACAGACACACAGAAAACCTTGTTGCATCAGGAACAGAAATGAGCTTGAACTATTTATTCCTTAAGTTTCATGTTCATCATTCATTGCATAAAAAAAATAAGGCAGAAAAATAAGCCTGAATATCTCCTTCAGAGGACCTGAAGTTAGAAAGGCTCTACAGAAGGATCTGGACAGGCTGGATCTATGGCCCAAGGTCAATTGTATGAGGTTCAACAAGGCCATGTGCCGGGTCCTGCACTTGGGTCATGCAGTGCTGCAGGCTTGGAGAAGTGGCTGGAGAGCTGCTTGGCGGAAAAGGACCTGGGGGTGCTGGTCAACAGTCAGATGAATATGAGCCAGTGGTGTGCTCAGGTGGCCAAGAAGGCCAACAGCATCCTGGCCTGTATCAGACACAGTGTGGACAGCAGGAGTAAGGAAGTGATTGTCCCTTTGTACTCAGCATTGGTGAGGCTGCACCTCAAGTACTGTGTTGAGTTTTGGGCCTGTCACTGCAAGAAGGATATTGAGGTGCTGGAGCATGTCCAAAGAAGTGCAACGAAGCTGGTGAAGGGTCTAGAGAACAAGTCTTATGAGGAGCAGCTGAGGGAACTGGGGTTGTTTAGCCTGGAGAAAAGGAGGCTGAGGGGAGACCTTCTCGCTCTCTACAACTACCTGAAACGAGGATGTAGAGCGGTAAGTCTTGGTCTCTTCTCCAAAATAACAAGTGATAAAACAAGAAGAAACAGCCCCAAGTTGCACCAGGGGAGGTTTAGATTGGATATTAGGAAAAAAAAAATCATCAAAAAGGTTGTTAAGCATTGGAACAGGCTGCTCAGGGAAGTGGTTGAGTCACCATCCCTGGAAGTATTTAAAAGATGTGTAAATGTGGTGCATAGGGACATGGTTTAGTGGTGGACTTGTCAGTGTTAGGTTTATAGTTGGATTCAACAATCTTAAGGGTCTTTTCCAACCTAAATTATTCTATGATTCTATGATTCTATGAGTTGAGCTTGAGTGATAACAACTGTTTGTAAGTTAAACTGTAAAGCTATTTTAATCTTACTTACTTAATTACACTGATTTTGCTGCACTTTTCTCTTTGTCTCTTGCACCAGCTCTAACTTGTCAAAAGTGCAGGTGTGAATTATCTGGAGAAAGGGTTGCTTTTGTCTTCCAGACCTATCTACTACCTGCCTTGCTACCTACTTGGTCACAGTCCCTTTGCTCTGCTACAACATGGTCGGCTGAGGAGCATGGTGGAGATGTGGGATGGCTCCACTGAAGGACGGCAGCTGAGCTTTCAGGTGAATCAGCCACCAAGGTTTTACATGCAGAGGCCACATAAAGATGTACTGACACAGAGATATATTGCCCCAAACTCACCTGGTACTTGGCCATTAATAGCTAGGCTAGGGAATAGACATGGAAAAGTTGCTCACCTTTTTGGGTAGCTGAGGGCCACATTATATATTATGGACTGTCCAACTGTCTTACATTAACTTCTGGATCTGGCTAACCAGATTCCATCTCTCTTTTGCTACCTTGGTGCCTCTTTGGACAAAACATCGGAATCTCATGACTAAAAAATGTATATAGAGGGAGTCATGCACCCAGGCACTGATCCAAATTTAGTTGTATATTAACAGTTTTATTTACAGTCATACATATCTCCACCTGGGCATAAACATATTTGTATCACTAAGGCAAACATAAGAATGCAGATCATAATTCAATGTAATTAATTCAGTGTTTATGTGATATTTTCACCTAGGTCAGAGACAATACAAGACAAAATTTTTAATACAGGTAAATATGTTTGAAAAACCTATCAATTTACCCTCAAACAAGCTGTTTTCATTCCTTATAAATTTTCTGCAGTGTAACAGTGGATTCTTAACCTCTTAAAAAGATTTAAGATTTCTGGTTTTCATTTTTGTACAAGTACAACGTATTGTTCTTTTGGGCGGAACCTTTTCCATTCACCTCCCTCAAGTGCATAATCATTAATATGGTTAAAGACAAATTGATCAATTTTGAGTCCTGTGAACTGACCAGTGAATCTATTTTTACTGTTGAAAATTTCTCCTTCATTTGGCTTTTCTTTTATATTCAATTTGTTTTCACAGCTGTAGTTTCTTATCATGCCACAGCCACAATCTGTATCATTTAGTTTAATTTTAATGTGCTATAAGGGATCTGTGGTATGGTGAATGAGCAAAATAGAGATGAGGAAATGAATGTGTCATGTCGGCAGTTCTCACAGAAATAAACAAGTACGTTGGAGTTTTTGGTGTACAGATGTCTTGAACTGGAAGCAAGACAACAGAGTTTCATAACAAAACTAACAGTTAAGAACCAGAGTTTGTGAATGAATGCCACAATACTCCATTATTCTGGTAATGATGTTCTGCAAGAAGAAATCTAGAAAAGACATTGGGAGTGAAGCTATCTGCAAACACTTACTGCAAGGAAGATCTGAAGAGAACTGTGAGCCACTTCAATGTACTGATATTCAAGAAAACATCCCGAGACAGTGATATAACGATGATCCTCTGGTGCCCAGTCTGGGGCTGGGGTTACTGAGGTCACGGTACAGCCCGGCCCATTCTCCATCCACCAAGAACGATGCATTGAGATATTAAAGGTCAGAATGAGGTCTGTTTCCTGCAAAAGAACAAGTAAAGAATTAACATGTTGGGATGGTACTCCAGTATCAAATGCTTCAGGAAGAGATTTCACAGAATGCATAAAGAGGCAAAGAGCAGCGATAAAACTGCACTGTCACATGAAAGTTGGTGGAGCTTGTCTGCAGCAAGAACAAGTAGCTGTACCTTGGCAGGCAGAATTGCTTTGGAGCAGAAGAATAATCCTGCAAGCCAGGATCTGTTCCTAGACCTTATGGTAGCCTAAACTATAGCAGTCATTTCTGTTACATTGCCCATTTTCCTGTGGAAACCATAAGGACTGATGGATGTGTACATTTACACAGGAACCCTCCCCTGTTCAGTTCCTAGAAATACGGTCTGTATCTCGGAGGTCTGATGTACCAAACTATAGAAGAGTCCTCAGAAGCCAGGACTTCATAGACTTTGTGTGGGTCATCTGCAAGCAGTTTTGTTTCATGGATCCTGTGAAGCAGACCTGTGGCAGTTCTGCTGAAATACTGGAAAATACATTTAAAAAAAAAAAAAAAAAAAAAAAAAAAGGTTCTGTACATTTCCTTACAGGCATAGCCTCTTTGTAATGCCTCTTTCAGATTTTTAACTTCCTAGGCATCTGTGAGGAAACAGCTAGTGAGTGCTGCCTAGTCTAAACACTGCTTAGATTGTTAAAAAGGAGGGAAAAAAGGCCTGCCACCTTTAACTCCCATGCAGCTAGTGCAATGGAGTAACTTGTCAGCCATGCTTTCCATTAAGATTGCATCTATAAATAGTTCATAAAGGATTAATAAATTATTAATATACATCATAAACAATACTATGGATATGACTTTCATAAATTATATGTGGTTGCACATTACTTGAGGGTGTTATACATAGTTATAACAAAATTATGGACTTTGTGGACTCTGTAAGATCCTACAGTGTTTACCAATCCATTATAAATTATTTGTAAATGTAACCTCATTGCAAAGTGTGACTATCTAGTCTGTGTGCACATGTGCTCAGTCATGCAAAAGAAATTGCTTTTAAGTAATGTCTTTGCAGAGCCAAACTCTCCCCACACCTAACCTACATTTTTTTTCAGCCTGTTGATGACATTAATAATTAAGATTCTCATAAAGATTTTAAAATGTAACATTTAATTAGGTTTATCATGCCAAAAGGAATAAGTAGAATGCCATTCTGTAGCAGATATGTCGTGTCCACGTTTCCCTCCCTTCAAAATAGTAATCTTTTCAATCCCACTTATTTTCCCTCTTTGCACTAACTCATGCAAAGGGAACTCCATCCAGATAGGTCCTAGATAATGTCATGACTGACGTGTCAATCGATCCGTGATTGCACTTGGCAAGGTAGTATAGCTGACCATTGTTTCTTTAGGCTGCAGTTCTTGTCTAAAAATGAAAAATTTTGTACATTTAAAAAAAACAATTATTACCCTGTAAAAGCACATCAAGCTATCAGATGGCAAGGGGAGCCATAAATATTTTTGCAATTAATAATTACCCTATATTCTCACCACAGCCCAATTCAGTAAATAATAAACTGTCTGAAAAAACATATGATGCTTCACATGAATTCTGTCATGCAACTAACTTGAAGCATTTGAAGATGATCAAAGCAATAATAAACATTTCTATAAACTATGCAAATTCACCCCAAATAGATATATTTACCTACGGCTTCTACCTAGTTTTCATCTTTGACAAACCTCTCCTTTCTGTGAACCCTTCCCTACCAAAGCTGAAGACACTGGAAAGTATCTGCCAGATGTTCCTTGGAAATGGGCATTTTTACCTTACATCCAAGCCAGAAGACTATTTCTCTTTCTGGAGTCAGGGCTGTTACAGCCCCTCAGTAGCACACTGGCCTTCTCACCTGGTATAGGAAGTTGAAGAATGGGTATCTTTGGAGTAACTTTGCTTAAAGTAATAGATTTATTCCTGAATTACTAAAATTGAAATCCAATCATGTTATTGTCAGAAGACCTTTAAGCCATTCTAGTTACCATGGAAAATTCTTAACTTCTAGTCTCTTATCAGAGACACAGCATGAATGAATAGGACTCATTGTCTGGCTCTATTTTATCATTTGCAATACCTTCAGAAGAATCATGATGGACTAAAAATATTTTACAAAGTGTAGACAAGGGATGAAAATGTATTCCTTGATAAAGAAAGGGATTAACTGGCTTGCAGGAACCGAGTATTTGCCAGATTAAGTTAAAATGGATCAGGAGGAGCTAAACATAAAGATCAAAATGGCTCTCTGGTTAGAACACAATTGCTCTAGAGATGGTTATACTTGCTTACAAAGGGTGCAGTAATCAAAAAATTTACAGGTTAAAAGCACAAATAAATTTCCAAGTTACACAGGAAATATAATCACATATTAAAATATTTGTAATTACATATGTAATTAAAACTTCACAAAGTCCAACTTTCTTCCATCCCTGAATTTATCCCATGTTTTTCTGAAATAATTTGTTATATTTAGAAAATTTCCTTGCCCTTAAATCATCTTTTGGCAGTCAAACTGAATGCTGTGATTAGGACTAAATAATCTTGTTTTGTTCAGGAATAGTCTTTTAGTGCTTACAAGTAAAAAATTACAGATCTTTATCAGATCTATATTCTATTCTTATCTCCAAGTAATCATTAAGATGTGTTGTTTCCTCTGCTCATAAAATAGACCTCATACTTGTCACAGAAATGTTATATTCCTTAATTCTTAATACCAGTAAAAGCAAATAAATCCTCCTGAAAGCCTGACTTCAAATCTTAAAGAACTTTGAATAATGTTGTTAAGAAAACTTTCAAGGAGTGTAGCTATTACTGTATTGAAACAGTTAACAAACAAGGCCAACTTCAGAAAGGAAAACAATAAGTAGAGGTGAAATCTGATTTTGGTAAGATCAGATATCATCCATAGCTCAGGTCAAACTTGGCTGGAAAAAGAATGATAATGAATCCAGGTTTTCAGAAGCAAACACCTAAGTTAAACATTGTAAATGCCTGTCCCCAAAATATGTGGGACAAGAATAAATGAGGAAGGAGCCTATTCACTACAAAGTCAGCTGCTGCACAGTTAGCTCTTCTCAGGTACAAATTGTTGTGGGCTTTGAACTTGCCTATAACCTTCAAACCATGTACCCCTGTATGCAACCGTATAAGCAGAGAAGTTTCTGTTCCTTAGTAGTGAAGGTCGCCCAGCTTATGGAAAATTTTTACTTCTTAGTGAGAATACTGATAAGGACTTGAATCTCCTTGTAGAACTGTGCAAGCCAGGGAGGGGATGATATATCTATCATTAACGTCTCTTATACTGAAAACATTTAGAGCTATTTTGGGACAAACTCCACTTGCTATTTACTTTATTCACTGTTTGAATACAGTTTTAGTGGACGTATACCAAGTCTACAATGGAAACTGGGGTTTTTTTGTACTCTCCAGTGTATTTGCCGTCTGTTTTCTTTCCAACATCTGTGGCTCAAACATTGTTCAGGGAAATGCAGAGAAATGGTCTGATAAGCCTTGAAGCTATGAAACCTAACAAGAACTGTTAATACACATTGGGCATGCCGATATGGTGTTGTTCACAGTCTGTATGTCAAGGAAGATTTCATTATCCTAAATTCAACAAACAGCTGCTTCCTTCATGGACACAGAAATACATCTGTATGAGCTTTATTGATGATCACTGTGCTGCTTTTGTAAATCCTGCTGGTATTTGTAAAGCCTGTTAATGAAAATTGTTGCATTAAAGTAGATTTTGCTATTCATCAAGGAGGAAAAAAACAGAGGAAAATATTTAGTAGGACAACTTTGCTGACATTCTTAAGATGTGCTGGTATTTGTAGTGATCAGGAGAAGTACTGCTGGATTAGAAAAAGGCTAGAGTTTGGAGGTCTCAGAGACATCTTCAAATTAAGTCTGTAATTTTATTTCAGCTTAGTTTGTAAAAAATGTTGGGCTCTGATGGTTTTGTGTTTGTGCTTAGTAAGATAAAGAGTTTAGACTCTGGTGAAGGATCTAGAGCACAAGTCTTATGAGGAGTGGCTGAGAGAACTGGGGTTATTTAGCCTGGAGAAAAGGAGGCTGAAGGAAGACCTTACTGATCTCTACATCTACCTGAAAAGAGGGTGTAGAGAGGAAGGGATTGATCTGTTCAACCAAATAACGAGCGACAGGACAAGAGGAAATGGCCTCAAGTTGCACCAAGGGAACTTTAGATTGGATATTAGGAAGAATTTCTTTACCAGAAGGGTTATCAGGCATTGGAATGGGTTTCCCAGGGCAGCGGTGGAGTCCTCATCCCTGGAGGTATTTAAGAGTTATGTAGACATAGTGCTTAGGGACACAGTTTAGTCAGGGACTTGTCAGTGTTAGGTTAATGATGGAATTTGATGATCTTACAAGATCTTTTCCAATCTAGGCAATTCTGTGATTCTGTGGTAGGCAACAACTTTTGTTGGGGTTAAATGCATAGTATATAACATTTTCTGGATGAGGAAAGCTTTGTAAGAGCTGTCAGAAATTAATACAATCTTCTCTGTGATAAGAAGCAGCAGGATGCTCAAAATGAAGATAGCTCTGTGTATATTGTATTACTACTAGCACATATTGTAAATATACAGTCTCCATCTGGTAATTACAATCTATTACTGTTTCAAGAATTTTGCTAGGTGTAGCTTAGAGAAGCTGATCCCAAACGCAGTGCCAAGAGAAAAAAGAGGCAGCAGTGATTCAGGGTGATTCTCTTTGAAAATCCAGGAAACCTCACAGGCTCAGGGAAATTAAATTGTACTGACTTCAGTGGTTGTGGCTTGCTGTGTCATGGGAGGTAAGTTTCTTTAGTTTTTCTAATTAGGAATTGCTGAAATCAGTGCAAACCTGCCAAGCTTCTGTACAAGTTTTGTCAAATACAACCATGTAACCACTTGTTTCATTTTTCAAACTCCAACTAGCAAGAACAGGCTGCTTGGAGACTGAATGATCACACAAGGTTTCAGTGATAAAAGATCAGAGTCTGAAAGCATTTGTAGTTCCGGATGCTGTGGATGCACAGAGGCCTCTACAGCATTTTTTTCTCTTTTGTTATCTCACTTTTCCACTAGAACTAGCTCCCATCAGACAGTACCATTTTCTCATGCAAGCAGACCTTTTCCTGTCTAAAGAAAAAACTTCTCTTTGATGGGTCAAAATAGAGATTGGCAGCTGTGTTTCTTTTCTTTTTTTTTTTTTTTTTCTTTTCTTTTCTTTTGCTTTTTAATCCACAGTTGATATACAGGAAATAACTATTGTATAGTTGTGTAGGGACCTTGGATATTTAATATTCCTGATCGTTTTTTATCCTGTACTGGTTTTTAGCCTCTCCACTTTTTTGTATGTGTGTAGCTCTTTTCACTTTCATTTGAATTTTTTTTTTTTTTCAATAACCTAGAATTCTGGTCTTTAATTTCCTCTTACAGAACAATTTTGTACCATTATAATTCCAAATTGGATATGGAATTTGATTTACATACGTGTTATTAATCAGGTAAGATTTAACCAATCTGAATCCACCCAACAGATTTACTTCTGAAGTTCATCCATGGAAACCAGCAAAATTGTCTCACTGTTAGCTTTTCTCATTATTCTGTTAAAAATGTTCCAAATATATCTTAAGTGATTTCCAATGTGCTTCTAAAGATTCCAATGAATTACTTATAAGGATAACCGCATGAAAGAAAGACATGACTCAGATGTCCTGAATTTCTTTTCTAAAATCAAACTAGAGTGTTAGATTAATAAAATACTATAAAATAGTTCTCAAAAAGCTTAGGTACTACTATACAGATATTAACACTGTCACTTACTACTCTGTGATATGATTCCTATTGATAATCTTATGAAATTGTTAGGGCTGCAATCAATATTATCTAAGATCTTTGTATTTTTCCAGTATTGGAATATGTACATTGACAAGCCTAAAAATTTTTTTTCTAATCTGTTTAAACTCATTAAAAAAACCCAAACCTGCTAAACTCCAGAATATTAATTTAATCAGTCCAGCGGCATTAATACTTTTCATTAACTTTGTTATTGAAACTGAGTGGCCTGATCTAGTGCAGGGGTCCAGAGCTGGAAACAAGGTGGTAGCACATGGTGTCTTTCCCCTCACTAAAGCTGTGTTACATGAAACAAAACTAGCAAAGAATTTTATGATTTTACTGAACTTAGTGTGGCTCTGGATCTCTTTCTGAGGTGAAATGAATGTTCTGAGTGGTTCCCAAACCCTGTTTATTCATTTTGAGCTGAAAACACATGATTTCACTGCTTTCACAATATATCAGTACTAGTTTTTAACAAGTAAGGCATAATGCTTTTAAAGAAGTCTAAGTTCTTCAGCCACTCGGGACTGATTTTTTTCCTCTTCTTCTTAAATGGTAAAGGAGATACGTCTCTTGTCTTGGTTTACCCAGGCAAATAGACAGATCAATAGTGTTTAGAATTTGCAGACACAAATATAAATAACCTCTTAATTCTAAATAAAATCCTTCTAAGCACAAGGGCATCTTATATTTGGATAACATCCAAAAGACTGTGCAGAGCTTCGAGTGAGCTGGGAACACACCTCTGCAGACTGCAAAAAGGTCTAGGCCTTGAGTAAAATAACAGAATGACAGGAATATCCTTAAAATGCTTCCCTTTGTTAGAATAAATGGTTTACTGAGTTGCTGAACAACCTCAAGAATAGTGTGCTTGATCATCTCTGTCCAAGGCAAAATTTTAGCATGGTCCAGCATCTAGTAAGGAAGGATGCAGAAGTGTATGGTGTAGAATTTAAACATCAGCAGGCTTATAGAGTATATGCAGAAAGAAATTCCAGCTCAAGTAGTTTTTTCAGTGTCCCTTGGTGTTGGTTAGTACATAACACTAGGTGCTGTAAAACCAAACGTGTACAGTGACAAACCTTTGTTTTCTGTTTCTTATGACTTTTTATTGTCTTTTAAAATGTAAATAATTATTATATCTCTCTTTTTGCTTTAAACAATCCAATTCATTCATGATCCTAGGTTGGAGCTCACATCTACAGTGAAGAACTTGTTTTGAATCAGCCTCTGCTGTCAAATCTAGGAAAATCTACTACCTGCAGTGCATGCAGGAAACAGTAAGTAGACTTGAACAGAATATCTCATTCCACAGAAACAATGTTGTTAGGAAACATGAGATCAATGTCATACAGGAGGGCTTCATGAAACACCAAGCTCAAAATAAATAAATGAATGTTATACACAGTGTGCTATAGTCTAAGTACTTCTACCCAACAGTGTTTTTATATGAATTAAGATTTCAGAATAATTAAAACAAAGCCTGAGTGAGTCAGGAAATTACTAAAAAGTATGTGGAGTCCTCTTACTCAGTTTGATGCAAATCTAGCCCAGATGAATATTTTCAGAAGGGTTTACTTCTGTGGGGAGGTTGCAACGAGCTAAAGCATCAATTTAAAAATGTATAGCTAGTTCTGACAACCCACTTGCATTCTCAGTATGAAACAAAATAGCCAGATTTAAACATTTTTAATTCCTCTGCAGTCAACAGAAAGCATCCAGCTGAAAAAGAGGACTAAGTATTCCTGAAGGACTTTGAAACCTGCTTAGAGAACCTAGATAAGATGTTGGGCAGGAAGCCAGCCACAGGCTGATGGTGAGGAAGCACAGAGGCAGAAGTGGAAGTGTGGGCCAGCTCCATATAGCCCTTATGCCCTGTTCAAGAAATGGTGTGGAATAACTATCCCTGCATGGACCATTTCAAACTCTTTCACTGTAACTTATACCCCTATTGATCAGGCTGATAGATGTCATCATTCATAGAATTTGATTCAGATCTGAACCTGTACAGCACTCATGTAGCTTGCAAACTTGGTGCAATAAAACAAAAATAACATCAGTGAAGCCACACCAATACATACTCAGCATGATGTGCACGAAGCCTGCATGGAGCGTCTGTATTGCAACACTGATGAATACTGATAGCAAGGGTGTTTCTGACCATTAGTTTGACACATTTTACACCATAATATGACTTTTATCAGTTTCAAGGGATTGCACAGCTGCAGGTCCACCATATGACCCAGCAAAAACTGAGTCACAGGTTTCAGTGCTCATGTGTGGTAAAAGCTCCATTTGCCTGAGCTATATTTACCCCACAGACTTTGAAAAATACCTTCAGTTCCTGGCTGAAAGGTTCTATTTATTTTTTTAAATGAAAAAAAGATATTTGTCACAGGACCACGTTATATGACTCTAATAAACTTTAGTTCATAAAAAGTTCATTCATGTCTTTGTAGTTGATGATGGTTATTAGAACACCTAGGGCTATATTCAGATTTGATAAATCACACTCTTTTCACTTTACATGCAGTAATTAATTTAACAGTAGGTGAAATTGCTCTTTCTTTTTGTAGTGTGATATTATGTCACTCAGCATAGACTACAGATTAGTTTTACTACAACTAATTTGATTATGCTCTACTGTCATCTAAGTACAGAAATAATAACTTGAACACAGAGTGAATTAAAGACATTTTGTATATTGGCTGCTTTCTTCATTTGAGAATTTTTTGAATTATTACTAAGAAACAAGATGCACAGTTTCTCCTGTTCTAGAGCAGATAATTGTTTTTTTTTTTAATTTTTCTTTCCCCCCCTACACTGTGCCTCAGAAATAATTTTGAATAATGAGACTACTCAGGAATTCTGGTTTTAGCTAATTTTAGACTTCAAAATAAAAAGAAAAGAATGTGAACAACACTGCAAAAAAATGTGTTTCAACATTTTCAGAAGAAAATATTACACTTTCTCAAACTTGACTTATTGGGGTGTTTAGGCAGCATTTGCAAATTGGAATAGAAAATGTTAGCACTCCCAGCACTCCCAGCGGAGGCGGTACGTACAGGTTCAAATCTTCTTGATTCAGTAATGAAAAATAAGCTATTCACAAACTTCTATTCTGACAATACAAGTCTCATGGAAACAGACTAAAAAGAAACTTTGTCACCTGCATTAATAAACAAACTACAATATCAATCAAGTTGATGTTAGCAAACATTTCAAGTGCGTGTCCTTTCCTCTTGTGAGCTATTGCCAAGACGTGACAGTGCCCACCACTTTAGTAAACTGCAGCCTCCTAAGAACAATTCAAAGCCATTTGAAAAGATTCAGTGCATCACATTGGGTAAATGTATGGTTTTTATTCAGTTTTCAGAAGCATACCCTGAGGAATAATATTATGTTGCCAAGATAGATTTTTTTAGCTAGGGTGAAGGAAAGTGCCTCATGTACTGCAAAAGCAACTGTAGCAATTTAAACTAGTTAAGGTTCTGATCCATAGATGAACAGCCTGTCACATGGTGACTGTGTGGCATGCAATGCTGCTAAAGCATAGAGGACTACCCGCATACATAAGAATATACGTGTTCTTACATATAATACAAGAGCACCTAATTTAAGATGGTAAATCACCTCAATAAGAAGATCCATTATTTTGCTAATCTTATACTTAACACCAGTTTGTACAATATATATACCAGTCTGTATAATATAAATGAGATATGCAAAAAGAATCAGTGCAGCATTACAGTTTTGAACTGACAATGCTATTAGCTGGTAACAAGTAATCTTCCAGATATCACACTACTTCTTCCTAAAACTTTTTACATCAGCTCTTGTTCCCTGTGATTTAGTTCTTTTTCCTCTTAGACACAAATATTTTCATCTGATATTTTGTGGAAGATATAGTAGTTAACAAATAAACTGTGTTATTTAACAGTCTAACCAAATGCTGTTTGGTATTATATTTTCCAGTGTAGTCTTGTAAAATCTTTATTCTCTTTTTAATAGTTAAACTAAATTTAATATAAAAAAATAATACAGACTGATTAAAATATTTCTTTTTTTAAACAGTCTTTGTCCTTGCTTTTTACTTCAGGTATTCAAGCGGAAATATATAAGAGATATTTTATAAAAGACAACACAGAAAAATCCCACAAGACTAAGATCTAGTATCTGGCAGGCACCCTTGAAAATTAATTCCTAGTTCAGCTATGTATTCCTGGTAGTTCAGTGACAGTTCATGTCAGATGTCAGCTCCACTGTTGAAGACATGTTTGGATACTTTGCTCCATCTCACGGGGTTGTGCAAAAGGGAAGGTTGCTTTTCAGTTCAAACTTACATTGATTGGTCCCAAGACAGTTTTAATGTGGGGGGCCTCTCACTCTGCTCTCACACAGGACCATCGGTTGTTTGCTCACTTTTCAATGAGAATGGAGCTCTCTCTGTGACTGAGTGCTGACTGGCAGGGGAGTAGCTCTGCAGGAAAGGTCCTGGAGGTCCTGGTGGCCAACAACATTCTGGCTGTGTTAGGAGGAATGTCACCAGCAAGGAGAGGAAGGTGATCCTTCATCTTTGCTCAGTACTGGTTGGGGCCACATCTGGAGGGCTGGGTCCAGTTTTGGGCTCCCCACTACAAGGGAGACATGGACATACTGGAGTCAGTCCAGCAAGGGTCACCAAGCTAGCTGTGAACTGGACCACAGGATATCTGAGGAGAGGCTGAAGGAGGAGGGCTCGTTCAGTAGCAGAAGGCTTGTGGGGATCCTGCCCATAACTACCTAACAGGAGGGCCTAGGGAAGGCAGAGCCAGGCTCCTTTCAGAGGTCCACAGCAGAAGGACAGGAGGCAACAAACACAAGTTAGAACATAGTAAACTCTGACCAGGTGTAAAGTTTTTTTTGTTTGTTTGTTTGTTTTTTTGTGGTTGGTTGGTTGGTTTTGGTTTTTTGTTTTGTTTTTACCATAAGAATAGCCAAACACTGTAACAGGTGTCCAGAGATGATGTAAAAACTCTATCCTTGGAGATATTTGAAATTTGACCAAAAAAGCAATTGAATAATGTAATAATTGGCTCTCCTTTGAGAAGGGAGTTGCACAAAGTGACCTTCCAACCTAAATAATTTTATGATTCAAAGTGGCTTTCCTTGAAGACTTAGAAGTGTTGTTGCAGTTCTTCAAAAAAAAAAACCAAACAAAAACCAACAAAAAAAGCCCCCCAAACCAAACAACCAGCCAAACAACCAAAGAAAAAACCCAATTACAGAATGGGTTGCTTTCCTGCAGCATGAATATCAAAATCCTACTCTAACATACTGCGGAGCACGGTAGTAGTAAAAGCACAGCAACTCAAACCTGACTTGTACACTACTCTGCAGGGAAAACATACTTCCAGGAATGAAGAATAGATTTTTAACACAGATGCTTTCTGCCTTGATACAACCTGGACATGTATTCTTCAGTGAGAGGGGGAAGGAAAAGGTTGCATTGGGGTGGGGTAAATATTTGCCCCATAGATTTTGTAGAGATTTTAAATGATGCAGTTACAATTAGGGCTCTTGTCTATCTTGCCAATGAAATATTACAAGTAAAGGGGATAAAACAATGAAAGTGATAAAAAACTTAGGAAATTTATTTCAAAATGTTTTCTGTCTCTTGCATTCATTCCATTTGAAGCATACCATCACAGAACTTAGGTTTGTATATTTTATTCGCAAGCATTTCATGCTGGATAGCTAAAATTTCACTTAAGAAAATTTTTTCAGTATCCAGTTCTGTATCCAAAGACCCTCCAGTTTCCAGCCAGGATTATGATGAAACACTAAGAGCAATGGTCTTTAATGAGCGTAGCTTGAAAGGAGTAACTAGAACAGAGCTCTATCTTTGTAAAATGAATCAGTGATTGAAAAATTTATTTCAGCAACTGACAGGGAGTAGATTTACCATTCTAACTGTAGTGTCTGTGTCAGTTTCTTAAATTAAGTTTTCAGGAGCTGATTTAGCCCAGGGAAATGCGGAAATCTGGTTGAAGTGTCTCTTGGTGCTGCTTATACTAAATTTTTTGTTTGTGTTTAGTGCTAATGCAGAATTAGAGGAACTCCACTGTCAAGATCTTAGAAGATCGATGCTTTTATTACTTTGGATTGGAAAGCTGGTCTACACAATAGAACAGTCACAGGGGGAAGAATGATTCAAAGAACATTTCTTTGATTTCCCGGTGGTTAAGAATATTGCAAAACACTGAATTCAAAGAAGTAGAGTTCATTTTTTTTTGGTCAAGGAATAAACATAGTATATCTGGTTTATTAAGTACAAAATAAATAAAAATATTTTCAAGGAAATGTCTATTTTTCCAATGGAAAAATATATAAACTTGAATAAATAATTCATCTTTGCACTATCTATATAATCACTTCACTATGAAATGGCAGCAATATACCATATGTGCTCTGTCTCTTTGTTTGGAGTAAAACTCTCATAAAATACTTATGAAGGATCTTTTATTTACTAGACACATAGATTTTACATCAACGTCACTGATTTTTTTTTTCTTTCTTGAATAGAAACATTAGAATCATTAAAGTTTCCCTGAATTCCTAGTACCAGAGCAGTTTTCTATAATGTCCCTCAGTGTAATTCTGACTTCTCTGGGAGATGAAGTTGCCCAGAGAAGGTAGCAGTGAAGCCCTCTATGCTTCCAACTGAAAATCAATGTGTTAATCTAATCTGAAACACTGATTTATAAAGTACTACTATATTTAAAGCATATATCTCTTGAAAAAAAAGAAGAATTTAATCTTAAAAATTAATGACAGATTTAAAACCTGAAAATAAAGATTGCGTTGTTTAGTACTCAAAGGTTAGGAAATTACAAACTCCTTGGTTCTGGCCTAGTGCATCTCAGCACTACAATATATTATTAATTACACACTGTTTTATCACCTGAGCTGAATGCACAGCATCCATCCTATAAAAGTTAATCAGTAAGTTACCCTTACATATTTTTCAGTCCTATAATGTGTGGAGACTTACAGCTTAATCCTAGATAACTTCAAAGTTTATTTCATTTTTTGTACTGCCAATAATTTCATTCAATTAATGGGACTCTCACAGTACGCGATATTAAGTTTGTTACACTGAGCCTAGACATTGAGATAAACACTTTCCAAGATATACACTGACCATTAATATATATTTCCGCATTGATGGTGACATTGGTATTTTTTCAATTCTGGGTATGTTTTCCCTGCTGGAAGAATGTCATACGAGACAAAGTTTAATGTTGTAAAAAACAATACATATTACATCTCTTTTCTTATCCACCCATAAGGCATTCTGCAAAAGGGAGAACTATATCCAGAGGGACATTTCAATAGTTCATGGTCATAATGGGAGGAAGTCTCAAGTAATGTTATGCTGTGATGTGTTGCGGGTCCAATGCTATTGTATTTTGATTAATTAGATGAATGATTGAATAGAGAAGAGACTTATTAAGTGTATACTGAGAGATTGCAAGGACATTTGAGGACAGGGGTAGCATTCAAAATAATCTTGAGAAATCTGAGGTTTGTTCTGGAAAGCACTATTCAACAAGGACAAGTGGAAAGTATGACACTGAGGTTGAAATAACCACATGGGCAAACACAGTATGAGTAACAACAGACTGGGCATTGCTCTCTGACAAGGGAGTGGAAGGTTATCACGGTTCACAACTTGGAGAGAAATCAGTTCACAACTTGGAGAGAAATCAGTTCACAACTTGGAGAGAAGTCAACACTGTTGTGTTGCCGCAGAAAATGAGTCATCCTTCTGGGTTTTATAAACAGGAAGGCAGTCAGCAGTACTGATACAATTCATGTTAGCTTAGTGTTGACAAGGCTTCAACTCAAAAGACTTTGAGAAAAACTGCATACTGACTAGAGAGGAGCCAAAGGGGAGCAATTAGAATGAGCACATGTCTTAAAACAATACCTATGAAAAAAGGTAAAAGGAACTGGGGTTTCCTAGCTCAGAAGACAGATAACTGAGAGTATAACTGGCTGTTGGAAAGAATTGAGCAACCTCTTCCCCTACCTATAATGGAGAGACATCCGCCACTGGCCCAGGAACTAGACTACATTGCAAAGAGGATACAAATCAGATCTTGTGGAAAGAAGTTTCTGAAGCCAGGGGAGAGGAAATCAAAGGAAATGGACTGCCTGGGGAGTCTGTGGAATCTATTGTTGCTGGCATTTAAGAACAAGCTAGACAAACTTCTGTCATGTTTTCCGACATATTTAGGCTGAGGACATGGACTAATTGACCTACTGAGTCATTCTGCAATGTGAATCTATGATTCTAATGACTGAAAGCATAGTTCTTGGAATACATAATATTTATAAATATGTAACACTTATAGCCAGTCATTCCACTGAGATTTGATCTATTTAATATAGTAATTGTAAGTACCCAATATGTAAAGCATAAACATAACTGAATTTAAATGTAACACTTTTCCCTGGAGTTTTCTAACAGATATATAAGAATTTTTAATCCAAGAAAAGGCAGCCTTATTTACAGAAGCAATTTTTAGTTAATGACTCTCTATAAAAATTATCTTCTTTCTTAGGTTCCCAATTTTTGATAGAATGGTTCCTATGGTACTGGACAGTCCATTCTGTGGAACTACTTAAACAGAGTATGACCTGTAGTGGCTGGAATGCATTTCTCTAGCTTTGGTTGTCTACTTCTGAGCTAGTCAGTGGAGCTGAAAAGGCACTTTCAGAGTGTGAGTCATCTCACCAGCTGTAGAAGTCTTCTTCCATGTAATGTGAATCACACCTTAAAATGACCTTTGTTTACAAGTGCTTTGGCTTTAAATCATATCTAGCTACTAATCCAAAGGTAGATATCTGCATTCAATTTAAGTCCATATACTTCAAAAATAAAATCAGACATATAAGTACCCTGGAATACATATAAATCAGGTGAAAAATATTTTTTCTTTAAAACCTGTGAGCCAATGGCATGCTTTGTGCAGTTAGATGTGCTAAGAAGGCACTTCAACTAGAAACACTTGGTATTAGAAGAACTATTTGATAAGTTGGAAGTTCCCTCATGCATTAAAAAAAAAAATTGTTTTAGTTAAATATATAATGTGGAATTTCCTTTGGAAGAATACTGAAAGTCTTTTTGAAAACTAATAAGATTATTTACTTTGACATGTATAAGCAATTCCAAAACTTCTTGAGCTTTTTGGAAAATTGGCGTAAACCAGCTATGAACTCATGTAGCTTCTCAAATCTGAGGACTTTGAGACAAGGTTTCTGGGGGTCTGTACAACTGGAAAACTGATTCCTGGTTCAATCAACTAAATAGTTCTCTCTGGGAACTGAAGCAGTGCTGTAGTCAGTTCCCAGCCTTCTGCCAGCATTTTGCCATGGCTGTACTGCTCTGGATAAAACTCCAAACTTCCAAACTTTCCCATTGGAACTGATCACCAACTTCTCTGACAAGCATCTGATACCCCATTCCAAAACTGGAAAGACAAGAGAGATACTATGTTCATAATAATATAAAAACTTCCTGTAGAATTCATATGTGGCATGACAAGGTTGATTTAAGTAAAAAAAGTAAAAAAAATAAAAAGCAATAAATTTTGAAGGCAACTAACTTTACTGACCTTTACCTTATTCTGTAAAGAGGACTTAGTTTGCAGACTGAAACTTACAGATTCAAGTAAAAGAAGGCAATACAGAAATTTAATGCACCTGGGATTTTTTTTACAGCATTAGCTTGAACACAAATGTTAAATTTCCAAAAAAGAAAAAGAGGAAGTCAGTTATAAAAAAGTCTCAGATATAGAAAAAAAGACATTTAAAATATTAATAGTAGGCAGCAAAATAATGCTATAAACAAGTATTTAAGCATTTAGCAGGATGAAAAGGACAAATATTATTTTGGACCCAGACAGACTATAAAAAATAAAGTGCAAGTAATTTGATAAGGTGTTTTTATTAAATGGGCAGAATAGGGTTAAAGTAGGTTCCAGAACTCTTTTCTCAGCCTAAATCTGAAGGCAGTGGAATTTTCTGACACTTCGTTTCTCTTAAAGTTCACTGTAATCTTAAAATGATTTGTTAAAATACAGTAACACAAATTAAAAATTTTGGAATCAGAAATAGCTTCTAGTAGCATTGAGCATGTTTGGGTCATGTTTTATTCAGAAGGTTAAAATATGATATAATTTGATTTTGAATCTTTAAATCTGCTTGCAAACAAACCCTTTATATCTTCTGGATTTTGCAAAGATGAACCTACCTGCAATTAATTTACTCTGTGCTTAGTGAGACAGGTAAACATATGTGTGTTTTGGTTTCTTTGTATGAACGTGAAAGTAATTTTCCTAGTTTCCATTTTCAGATGATGATTTTTCAATTTTTCAATCTATTTCCTACTCAGTATTACTCCACTTCTTCTCAGTATTACTCCATCATACCTGCTGTGATCTTTATCCTGAATAGTTAAAGTCTCTACTTAAAGTTTTTGGCTACCAGCTGTAATTATCAGCCAATAATCATGTAACAGGACTATGGATATATTAGATCTAGTGGCTCTTGATGCCTGTACAGAGTTCATATGCTTTTGAAATATTAGCAGGTAAGGCTTGTATTTCTAGTTTCAAATCATATATTAATCATGATTCCTGTTCTATGTGCAAGGGCTGTGTTCTGTTCCATACTGCAACTCTCTAAATCAGGTATTAGTGGCAGTGTTTGCTCAGTAGTGATAAACACTTTCACAGGATCTGTAGATATAATTCTGTGCAATGGAGTTTCTGATATTACCACTGAATGATGAATCAAAGTGAACAATCATACTTTACATTTCCTATTAAAATCCAGTTATTACTTTCTTAGACGTGTATTATTCCTCTGATACAGAGCAGATAGTTTAACTAAACATGGAAATGATCTATAACAAGATAGAACTAAATCTTTGATGAAAGCCAAATGGAAGATTGTAAGCTCCTTGGTCAGATGAGATGGAAAACCTTATCAGTGAGGAGATATTTATTGGATATATTTTACAGAGTTAGAGCTTCATTTATTTATCATACCCTGCACATTGTTTAACCATTCACACCAAAACTATGGATTGCAGAAACAGGATATAAGAAGGCCACTGCCTGTTGCTGGAAAATGGCATCAAGTTCTTTAAGCTGCCAACATATATTGTATAATATAACTGAAAATCCACCTGAGTCTTTCTCTATGCCATTAAGAATAAACATCTTTAGGAGAAATGCTTAGAACTGGTGCAGAGATACATGCATAAAGATAATTATCATAGTGCATATATATATATATATGTGTGTGTGTGTGTGTGTGTGTGTGTGAGCATGCATACACATGCTTACACTCACTTTCTCCCTATATGTAAGGAAGGACAATGAGTGAAATCAATGGATGATGACCTCTGTCGTCTATCAATGATATCAACCTCTTGGTGCAATAATCTTCATGAGGGAAGAGGGAACTTTTGGGGGCTTCTCTTCTTTTACCAGATGGGATTCCATTTTGTATAACTTATGTACTAGGCTACCTATGAGCATAACAAATACAGTAATTCATAATAGTAAATTTAGGGCATGATTAAACTCATTTAACTTCAACCTTCAAAAAGCTAGGTATCTAGTCAAAGCTATCTCCGTAGCTGGGTTATAGTCAATGGAGAGGAGCAGGTAGTGCTAGAAGGCAACTGCTAACCCTCCTGTTTTTACAGGTGCCAAAGAGACTTGCGATAAAGCATCTTGTAAGGAAATAACAGTTTTCCACTGGCCTAGATGACTACTATAATCTAAATGGCTCAGCTTAAAAAGGTACCAGATAATTTTAGTTATTTTCTGTTTTTTCTTAATATTCCTGAAGTGGGAAGGGGGCCTCATCCAAAGTCTACTGATATGAGATGAAAAGTTCATATTAATGTAAATGTACTTGAATTTAAGCTCCATGCACTGCAATATTGAAATGTCTTCTTTGTCCTTCTGAATGCATACTCTTTGCTGATTTCCTGAAATTCAATCAAAATGAATGACATATATCCTAACAGAGATGTCTTTAGTTACGTGAGTCTGAGTACATGATTACATATACATGCTCTGTTAATTTAAGGACATTTTGTATATCCATGTTATGTTGTGTGTTCAATATTCATCTTGTAACAGCCACTACTGTTCTGTTGCATGCATTTATATATAAAGGTCGTATTGGGACAAACATTAAAATTCTGTTTTCACTTGTGTATTATTTTCTGAGTTTAAAAGAGATGGTTTTATCTAGACTTGTATAAATTAGGTACCTTGCTTTAAAGCCCCATTGAAGCTCTTCCCCACTGAACACCTCCATGTACTGGTCTTAATCTGCCCTCAGAAAGAAAAGACAAGTACATATTCATTTGCCTTAAATAAAAAATGAACAATATTTCCTTTGATCAAGACCATATCTGAAACACTTTCATTTATAGTATCAAAGTTTTTGAAAAATGGATAGAAAATGATGAACGGTATGGAATCTGTGAAAAGTTTAATCTTTTAATGTGTTACCTTATTATTGCCAGTAAATCATAGTCAAAGATATCTTTATTTATCTGAAGTCTGAGTTAGAAAACTATTTCAAATTAATCTATCAAGATAATGAACTCAGTTTAGTATGCAGAAAGAGTATAAAGCCTCCTGAAAATACTTACTAGCAAACTCCCCGATGTTACTATTTTGTTCAAATAATCACAATTGGATCAGTAAAGACAAAACTGCCTAATTTAATGGGAAATATCTTTAAAAACAGACTTCTGTTTCTACTTCATTCACTTTAGTAACATTTGAGTATAGGAATATACATTGGCCTGGAAAACTACAGGTCTGGCAAAATGACATTGCAATCTGACCAAGAAGAGGAAGGCAACAGATTATACTGATACATATGTTGTACACGCAACATATACACTGTAAACAAAGAGTAGAAGGACCAATCACCTCTATATAAAATAACTATGGACAAGAGAAAACAACATTTGTATATAATGTTTGCTTTAACAAATCTGATAAATCCAGAGCAGAATATTTACCATCCAACCCTCCTTACAACACCATTATCACAATAAGCAATATTCATTTTTAGAAATCTTGAGTACATCTTGTAAATTCCACTGTAAGCAGGAAATTTTATATTAAAAAATAAGTAAACTCTGTTTCTATTTTAACTGATCCAGACCCTGACTTTTCTTAGATAACCATACTGCAATTCGTCTAATGAATCTTTCAGTTTTATAATCTCTACTGGAATTCCATCTATCTTCTAGTCATTACAATAACCAAGTTACAAACTGACAAATGCGTTTTTTTCAGTGTGGGCTTTGTATGAGAGCTCACACTAACTGAACCACCCAAAGAGGAAAAATTTGTCTTGTGACACTGAAATTCAGTGTGAGTTTGCAGATTAGATGTACATGCCTTTGTTAGCTTTAATTTAACTAATTTTATGTAACAGTATTAACCAAGAAGGTGCACAAAATAATTCAGCCACTTGCTTAGAGGCTCTGGATGGGCTTGTGCAGAAAGAGCCACATTGCTGTGACTATATAGCTATCAGTATTTGACCTAAACAAAATACAGCTGAATGGTTCTAACTACATAAAATGCCATCTCACATCTTTCTTGCAAGTAAAATGATATTTTCTACTTCCTTTTCTCTGGCATATAGTGTAATACTACCCTTTTTCTGGTAGAAAGGGTGACTGAAGCAACTTGAATATATATTCAAGTCAATATGCTTGGTCAGGAGGAAACAAAAGGCCTAATGTGTTGCCATTTCTCTTTCACTCTCCTCCCTTTTTGATTACCATCCACTAAGGCAGATGTAGTGGATTTTGAAGCTTAAAATAACTACATCACAAGAAACCTAGTGAACAAAGAAGGAAAAAAAAAAGAACAGATGATCATTAAGTTAACACTCTGTACCTTGTGTGAACATAGGTATGAAAAATACCTTCACAGAAAATAGTAGGATGTGAACATTATGTGAGAACATATTATAAAGCTTGTGGACGGTAAGGAATGAATTGCAGCTCTGTGACAAACTTGATTCTGGGATTTCCAAATATGTGACATTTCAACTTCCCAAGTATTTTTCCAATGGACGTATGTTATGAATAGCCTTAAGTGTTTAGCATAAAAAGTTCTGCAAATTTTCTTTGTTTGCAGAACTAGTGAAAGCTAGACTTTCTTGGTTGTCCATCAACTGTAGGGATAAAAGTTATACTACAGATATTGTTGCAGAAAAGTCCTTGCACATTTTCACCTAGGCCACTTTTTTTTTTTTTTTTTTTCATTTGTTTAAAGGTACTGATTCCAAACTTGCCTCCTCTGGTACATCAAGATCATAAAGTGCATTGCTATTGCTGCTACTATTCTTAAATATTTTTTGACCCCTCTGGCAGGCTGTTTCTAGTGTTCTTTTATGGGATCTTTCTGGCTTTGAGAGGTTGTGCTCATTTATTTTTACTCACTAGAAAACCCTCCAAGCTTTTGAACCAGTTTTTTCATTAGAAATTAATAAATTTGACTTGAACATACACAACGCTAAAAGGCTTAGTTTGCTGTGACTTGACCTAGCTTCGTCTGTCATCTAAACCCCTAAGCTTTATTTGGAAAGGCTGTTAATGCCACATCAGTATTCAGTTCAGAACTTCATGTAATAGTTCTTTCTTCAGGCACAATTCTATGAAACATGTGAAATTAATCTGAGATAATGTAACTCACAACACAGATAGAGAATATTCCCCTATTATTGAGCAGTATCCAGAAAACCAGGAGGTGACTAATAAATGGGACAAAATGAATTCTTCTATTTCTGCCCGTCCTTTTGTATTTCACAGAGTGTGAGCATTCTAGACAGGATGCTACAGTTCAAGAGGGCTGAGCTGGCATCGGTTACTATGACTTATTTATGCTTTTAGTCAGTACATTTGATCATTCATTCGTATAGCATTAGTGTTTCTTGATGCCCTTGTGCTTAATGAAGCTGTAATGCACTTTGTCCTAATGCTTTTCAGGGGTCGCCTTTGAAGAGGAAAGCTTAATAAAGAATTTTATTTGCCGTAAAACTTTGACTTTTTTGTGGTTTTGTTCCTTTTCTTTTACAAACAGAAATCTAAAATGCTCATCTGCATGCACCCAAAAACCTTAAAAATATCTTAGAACTCAGTCAATTGAATTCAGTCAATTACATTGATGTTCCAACTTCCCATGTTTTGCTAGTCTGCAGGTGCAGAAGAATCTAGGGGGACACAGCAAAAATTAGTAGATACAGATTGGCATTTGGATGTGTCACTGGGATATGCCATGTTGTATAATGTCATGTGCCATATGTATATTATAAAAGTATTTGAGAAAGGGGAGAAGATAATCCAAATCCTTCCGACAGCCAGTTTTGCCCTAAAATGAAGTAAGGTCAAGGGACCTGCACAGGAGATAGTTGCTGGGTTTTCTTCCAGAGTTGCAGGTTATAGCTTCTTTTTTGTTGTTGTTTTGTTGTTGCTGTTGTTGTTTGGTTGTTGTTTTGTTTTGTTTTTTCCTGTCAATACAACCCATGCAATATCATGGTGTTTAACAGTCTACCTGCCTACTTACACATTGTAAAAACACATATTTTTAAATTAAATGTCATACTCTACGCAGAAATGCCAGATACAACTCCCAGTGACTTCCATTGAGGTCTAACACATGTTGCTAATACTTGGTTTTAAGAACAGACAGATTAAGGATATGTTATAGACTTGGTTCTACCTATATATTCTAACTAGCTGTGACTGACACTGATGAAACTGCTGGAGGCTTCCGTTTCATTGATACTTTCAGGAAGGAATTTTTGCTTGATCATGTAGAGATGAAGCTGAACAACAAAGTTCATTCATAAATAGTAGGGAAAATGATTTTCAAAGTCTTAAATCTGATCATTTAGTATATAGAAGTAGTTTAAATGCATTTTAATGAATTGAAACTTACATAAGTTTTCACTGTTACTTATTTCCTCTGTATTCAGATGGGTTCTGCATTCTCCTAGTTTTTCTCTCACCATCACACTGCACAGATAATAGCATCCTGTTTAATTGCTAATTATTCTTTATAATTTTGTTTATACAATTTAATTATTTTGTTTAGTGATTTATAACAACATTTGACTCCTTATATTTTCAAAGCACTTTAGAATTAATGAATAGCATGAGGTATACAGTGACAGTAGTAAAATCATTACAGATGGAGAAACAGACAGGAAAGTGACTTGATTTTGCCAAATTAGGACTGAAGAGTTATTCTTTTCCAGCTTTGTTTTTAGACCATTAGACCAAATTGCCTCTCTCCCTTATTTTGCTTAATGAAGATACAAAATTAGAATTTGCTTTAGTTAACAATAGTCTAAAAGTTCCCTTCAGAAAACAAAGAAGAATTATCTATCTAAAAGAATTTATCTATTTTATGTATTAACAATTAATACAAGTGAACGGGAGCAGATTGAAAATGTATTTTAGACAATTAGAAGCCTTTTTTTCTCATGAGCCTTATTGGGTTGGGAATTAAACTCTTAATGTAATTTCTATCACCTTTTATAGTGCTGTAAATGAAATGCTTTTAGAGAAGTACATTCTGCACAGGAAGTTTTGTCTTATTTTTAAATCCTCACCTCTAAGAATGTCTGTGATTACATAAGTGTTTAATATTGTACATTTCTAGATTATTGTTACTAATGACTAGATAACCATAAGAGTAACTAAATTGCTATTTGCACTATTTCTGCTAATGATAGAGAAATTAATTTGGCTCCAAGGGAATATACTGTCTGAATTTATTCCAACATTTTCTGACAAAATATTTTTCTATACAAAAGCCTTACTTAAAAAAAAAAAAAAACCAAAACCACAGCCTACTGTACTATATTTTGTGTGTTTGTGAGTTACCCCATTTAGATCCCTGTCAGAAAACTACGTTGCATTTTAAGCTGTCAAATGACTTGAAAATTATGTTCTGTTGCAACTATACATAACTTGTAAACTCTTCTCCACAGTACACAGTAGGATGTTTCTTCAATAGCACTTACAGTTCAGAAAAAGGAAAGTTTGCTACGTTGAGACTACATGTTGCTTATAACATAACAAATGACATCTCAATTTAATATATTATCAATCTGTGGCTACCAGTGTCAGTTGTCAGCCCACAGGCTTCTAGCCCTGAAATTCATCTTCCTTGAGTAAACCACAACAATGAGCACTGCAGAGATAGATACTCAGAGCTTATAAAAACTTCCTCCTCTGGTGGTAGCATGACTACCATAAGCAATTCCCACCCATCCTTCCTGATGAACACTTTGGCTCCATCAATAGCACTGAATACCAAATGAATTGTGCTTGCACCTGGTTCTAACTGAGTGTATAAAAACACTCACTATGGAGGAAATGGTAGCAATAATCAATCTTTTACCATTATAGATCAATTACTAGCTATATTTACAAGGCAAATTTAACAACCCTATCAAGATGTAAACTTATTAATGTAACCTCCATGTGGCTCACAGTTTTCTCAATTGCATACCACTACAGCAGCCTAAAAATTATTTAGATAACACCACTGAAAACTTCATGTGAAGCTGTGAAAAAACTCCATATTCTGTGATTAAATAATGTTAAAAACAAATTCCACATTTGTGAGGTTTTTTGTTTTGTTTTGTTTTTAAAATAAACTATCTTGTATTATTACATCATTCCTTACAAAGACATGGAAATACACCTCACAGTTCTTGTTTTGGCATGTATAGATATTGCCAGACATCTGCTGCTGAGTCTTTGTCTGTTAAAAAATCTGCATTTTTTCAGAAAGATACGACTTCTGGTGAAAAATGTGAAGGAGATAAAACATTAAATGAAATGTAGGTTCTGACTTTCATAGTTTTTCCAGGTTACAGCAGTGTAACCATGATATCTAAGAAAAAGTTCTAAACTCATAATGCTGGGTGTTTTTGTCTCAATATTTTTCCGAATGTGTTCTAAGGTGGGCCAAAAACTTGCTTTCACTCTGGTATGTTTATCTGTTCTGCAGATTTTTTCTTTTGTTTAAGAAGTCCAAAATTATGGGTGGATTTGTGAAATCATGGCTTAATGTTGCCTTATCTAGAGTTTACAGAAAGTACTGAATAACTGTGAAAGTAATGCTTGATGCCCACTCCAGGAAGTTGTTCCTCACCTAGGCACAGTGTTTGCTTACTTCTATGCTACCAGCGTGCATGCTGATCAGCTTGGTGGTCCCATCTCAGACTATAACATCACAATGAAGTCCAGATTTTTGATGTATGGCAGCTAGGTGTGTCATTAGTTGTACAGCACAGGTAAAGCATAAGATCTCACTGTTGCAAGCTTTAGAAATATACTTACTAAGAGATGATTGTTTAGCTTTTTTTCAATATTTTTTTCCATTCTAATCAGCCTTCTACCTACCTAAGAAAAACATCTGGCAACCCTGCCTAAAGAATAAAATGTATGATTAGAAATAGAGCCATGCTCTTCACCTCTGTATGAAAGGGAATATAAGATAAATTATTTTATAGGTCTTCGATCCGATTGAGAAGTCACTGAAGTTCTTTAAGGGCCAGACTTTAAAAAAAGTTTACAAGGGCTGTATGTAGCCAGGATGTGGATAGGAACAAAGGCTTTGCAGTTGACAGAAATGAGGTCAGCTGGAGCTAACGACATTCCCTCCTGTTTAGTAAAAGTGCCACCGCACAAGCACCCACAAATGTCAACAGACCCCCCAAAAAATAAGGTGTGCAAATGCATTTGGAAAGTTTACAATAAGACTGAAATTTTAAAGATTTACAATTCTGTGCTGGTCAGTTTGGAGCTTTTGATCTCTTGGAGCCAGAAGCCTTGTGCTGGAGTTTATTCCACTAATAAGAAATTCTCTCTTTCTCAGAACAAACCTAAGATGAAAAGGCAGATCATCTTTGTGAGACGAGGGTTTAGCAGCAGGTAGAGACCAGATGCAGGTGCTCCGACTACTGTGATCATTTGGGGAATGTTAACTTGCTACTCCTAAGATTAATGCTACTGCATTCCATAAGGTGACAGTGTTAGCAAATTACTGACACAAAAGTGCACTTGCATGACAAAACCTACTGGAATGGTGCTTTGTGCACAAACCTCACAGGCAGAACTAGGATGCAAGGTGCAATAAAATGCTTCATGGCACATTTGTAGCTGAAGTGTGATGTAGCAATTATGTTTATGTGATCCAGTGCTCCTTTAATTCTCATTTTTTAAGCTTTGCTTCTCTCTTGCTCTTTTTTTTTTCTCTTTTTTTTCCTCGATAGAGTTGCATGCATTCAGAGAATAAAGTAAGCCTTTCCAGTCTGCTTGGTATAAGGTTCAAGATGCCAAACTCTCCTTCTAAACTGAGGGTCCTCTGTACCAAATTTCCACCAGGAGTCATGGTAAAACCAACCTTCTCCTCACTATGAGGTAGAACAGTATGTTGGCATAAGCACACTAAAAACAGAGATAAATTATTGTGCTCATTAACAAAATTTTTGTCTTACTTCTTCATAGAACTGAAATTTATTGCTCTTCTACCATACCATTCCTTAAAAAAACCCCACAACAGTTTCTGAGTCATATTATTAACTTTTCTACTGAAGATGTCTTTGTAATTTTATTTCAACTACATAACTCATTCGATGACAGTACTTTAATAAGGAGCAAAACTTTGCTATTATATCAAGCTTAATTACATGCCTCCTATAGGGATAAAAGCAAAAAAACCCTCTAGTAATGAAATAATTAAATAAACCTCATATCATCCTTCTGTGAAAAAGGAAGTAGCACTACCACATAGCTTAAGGAATATCTCTGCTTACTTATGAAAGATTGCAGAGATTTAATAGTAGCAATTGAATAAGATGAAGTTAAGACTGTGAGTACTACAGAAAATTTTCAAAAGCCTATGAATTTTTACTTAATGCTAGGCAGAAAGTGTGCAGAATTGCAGAGAAGGTCCTTATTTTCTCGTATAGTTTTACAATCTGTATCTGTAATAAAGAGACTTTTGTTAAAAGAAGTTCAGTGTTACTGGGTGAAAGAACACAAAGAGGGGTCAAAGCTCATGTTTTCAAGCCAAGGGTCCTCCCACACGCCTTTCTGATATACTGTATTGTGGTGGTTTTACCCTTTTTTGTTTGTGGTCAAACACAGTCTGCTCTCTCACACCCCTCACACCCTGCCCCAAATCACCCTATACATATGTGGGTTCCTCAAATCACCATATCAGGCTTCTAGGTGCAAAGATCTCATCACAAGATTCAACTCTCATAACGTTAATGAGAGTCACAAGAGTAAAAGTTTATGAAAATTTTGGAAATCATGGGGAAAAGATTGTGACGAGTAATTACTGTCCTTTATGTTTTTAAGTGAATTAGCAATACACCCATGGTTTAGCACAGAGTACTCCCGTGAGGCTTTACTTGTTCCTTTGTAGAACTCATAATGTACATTCATATTCTCATGGGCAATTATGTATTGTCTTATATCTTCAATATAAGAATATAAATCTATAAAGAGAGAAAAAAATTCTTACTGCCAGCAAGGAAACAGCCAATGCCATAATGCAATGTACTTTAAACACATGGAATTACATCACATATTTTTCATCAGCTAAAATACACATGATTTTTGCTGCTTTTTGGCCATTGATCTGCCTGGTAGAGATGAATAATGACAGCATAAACAAAAATTGTGCCCCAAGATTCATCGCTTAAAAACTTGTCGCACACTGTTGATTACTTCCAAGGAAATGTCTACAATTTAATCCTATTCTATTTTGTAGACAAAGCATTGAGAAAATAATTATTTTCAAGTCAATTTAATAATTTTTTAAAGTTAACCAAAAAGTAACAAGGGATCCAAAAGTTCTGTGATTTTTTTTAGATCTCAAAAAGGAGTAATATATTCCAGATCCCAGATGTCATGGATCTACATGAAGTACATCAATGTATGAATAAGATAGATACACTAACAGATAGCCTACACCAAAATGTGTTATTCATAACCTCAGAACTGACTAAAACCATGTTGTACCACAAAATTATAAAACACTTTTTACAGCTTCAGCTTTTCAAAATGACTTAGGCCAATGCTTTAGAATATAATCTGCCACTAAATTTATCTCAATGCAATGTTAACATTTTTTATTATAGGTATAAAACCGCTTGAAATAATTAAAATAGCATCTCATACTTAAAAATTTTCAGAATTAAAATTCCTTCTGTATTTGTTCACCTGACTCTCATAGTGAAGTGTTGTTCGATTTCTGGGGCTCCTTTCTTCTATCCAAGAATAAAAATAAAACATATCATTTCAACATTTGATCTCAGAGAAATGCAGAAGTGATGTTATTACGATGTCTTCAGTGACACTAAAAATAATGAATTAGACCTTGTCTTCTCAGCAACTCATTATACTATTTGCTCCATATTTCATTTGTACCTGTTCTTGGAGTATAATACAGTCATATTCTTTACCCCAGTTGACTTTGTCCCATGCAGAAGTTAAAGAATGAACCACATAAATTTCAATGGCACCATGAGCTCAGCTTAGTGAATAATACAGATTTTTCAGAAAGTTCTTAATACTATCCTACACAGAACTGATTTGAAACCCAGTAGGAATATATTCTAAACACATAGTTTAGTATTTTCTTTTCATCATTTTGGAGGTTCTTGTTTCTGTATGAGTCTGGGAAGTATGTGCCAATATGCAAAGCCCAGATATCTGCAAAGGCAATGGTTTATGAAAGACCACTTTAATTTCTTTGAAAAGTAAAGGATTAGAGAATAATAAAATGCTGCAAATTCAGAGAGTTAACAATCATATGCAAATTCAGACATTCACTGTGAATGAAAATCTACAAAGCACTATAAAGCGACCAAATCATTTCATATTAATCCCCGAGACTTGGTGAGAATGTCCTGGTATTTTAACAGTGTCTTTTTTTTCTTGGTAACATGTTCTATAACATTACAAAATATGTCTGTGTCTTGCATCTCAGTGCAAATAGTAAGGAGATGTTTTATTTTCTAAAATCAGGAGCTTTGCTTTCTGTGTTTCTGCTAAGTCCTCCATTTAGAGGCTGATGCTTTTATCCAGCTTCATGAAGTTTTTAAGAATCATGATATAGACAGATTCTGTGTGTTTAACCTAAAACAAAGCAAAGCAACTTGCCACTGATACCTGCTATGGAGCTGAAACATGGTTGTGGATTCTTTTATGACCATTTTGTTCCACCTTGCTCTGTGCTCAGTATAAGTCTCTGGAATTGCTGTCACAAATTCAGCCTCTCTGCTGTCGCTAAGTAATGCCATTTCATTCAATATAGAGCCTTATACTGATCTCATCATTGTAATCTCCACCTGTTCTCCAGTAGTGACTGAAACAACATGACTCATACCTGTGATATGCAGTTTGTTTCCTTTCTTATTCTCTTGAGGGAAAAATGATGGGTGTAAAGTAAGTTTTTGTTCTCTATTTGTGTATACAAATCATTTAAACTTCATATTGTATGACGCACTGCGTATTTACCAGTCTTAGGATGCCTGACCGCAGCTATAGAATTGCTTTGAACTTGTCATCCACAATATGTTCTACTCCTTTTCCCAAGGGAAAACATACCTGCTTTGACACATTTTGAGATGATCTGCAATCTTTTTTTCCTAGGTTCTGCTCTGTGCAATGATGACAATACTGCTCCACTAATTACTCAGAGTAAGTCTGTTAAAATCAGACTTATGTTATGGCCAAACAGGACAATGCAAAAGGTTTTGCCCAGTTATATAGTGGATGGAGAAACTTACGTCCCTGCTCTTACTCACTGTCAGCAGTTCTGAAATTGGAGGCACATACCTTTTAAAGCACACTGGAACTTATACATGTTATTTCTGATATTCTCCTTGTTTCCTTGGGAATGATGGTTTTACTAAAAACTTGGGAAGTTTTGCAATAATTTAGGCCAGTACAGAACATATTCAAAATGGAATGTGTTACTGAGCTTTTTAGAAGAGTTCATTATGCTTTAGAAAACTGCTGTTAATATTGCCTCTGCCCACATACAGTATGCTTTTCAAAAAAGAGTAAAAACATTCTGGAAAATTACAGGGAGATGGTGTGAAGCTGTTTCAAGAAGCAAGTTCAAGTCTATACTTTGAGGACTGAAGTCTCCTGGGGCCTTTTCCATCTCAAAATACATGTTTATTTCAATGAAATAGAGGGAGAAACTTCAGAAATGGTGTCCAACTGATTACAAATATCAGTCACTATTCACTACCTGTCCTCTTCTGTTACCGGTGCAAAGATGGCCACAAACTCAGCTGAGGTCTCATTGTGGTATTCAGAAAACACAGTGTAGATTAATTTCATGTCTCCTTTTTTGTGAAAGACAATGGGAATAGCTGACTTGCCATACTGATAAAATAGAAAATCTGTGTATTGTGAGAAACTTTTTTTTTTTTTTATGAGTACTCAATTGACATGAGGAATGGAGTGCCTCATTCTACCTTGGATGAGAAGTTGGCCATAAGTCAGAAATAACTCAACTAAAGCCAAGTATGTCTTTCCATACACTGCTATACTTTGGCAAGTGCCCAAATGCAATATCTTGAGGGATGTAAAGTGTGAAGGTGAGCAGGATTTTTATGAGAGCTCTTTGCCCTTGTTTTCTAGGACCATAACTGTTGTACTGAAGTTGAGCAAAATGGTTGTATAATTTTAGTTCAGTTTGCACATTCACTGTGCTCTCATTTGAGTTATCACAGGGTCTTGAGACAAAGCTTACAGCAGTGCAGTTCTAGGGTAGAGGGCTTTGGGCTGTTGAAGGTGATTTAGGGATCAGCAGTGTTGCTCAGAGAGGCTGAGTCAAGAGACAAATGATCTTGGGCTTGGGTTTTTTCTTTCTTACTTGGTTTTCCTAGCATCTTCTCCTCAGAGGACAACTAGAACAAAGCCCAGGATCCAGTCATGAAGAATATTTTGTTCCCTTTTGTCATATGACTCGGTAAGTCTTCACAAAACTATAATAATTTCTTTATGTGGTGCCAAGGTTGTTTGCATAACTGTATAGTCTATGCAAAACATAGCTCTAATCCTAATTTTTGTTGTTGTTGCTTTTTTGTTAGAGAAAAGAAATGATGGGGGCAGAAGCACCGGAAAATGGCTGCAGGGCAACAAAAGAACCTCCAGAACTGAATATGTCCTATTATCCCTACCTATCTGTGAAAAGAAGCTTCAGCAGTTTGGTACTCTCTGCCCCTCCAGGAACCGCATGGACACTCCTTCTGACATCCCAACCTGGAACTAACCCCAGCTGAGGACAAATCTAGATGGTCTCAACTCCTTTTGATAGTTAAAATCAAATGTATATAAAGAGGCTTTACTAATCTTTACCTAGCCATTTGATCTTCAAAAAGCAGAGCATTCTCTGTTAAAAAAATAACAGGTTTATTTCTTGAAAGGGTTTCACTTTTTCTACTGATCCCTAGCTAAGCAGAGAAAATTTGCCATGGGATGATGGAATGAAAACCTCAGAACTTCCAGAAGACAGTATGTGCAATTTTTTTTTTTTTTGTACAATACAGAAGCAATATTTGCTGTTCACCTACAACATGGTAGTCACCAGGAACTCCTATAAAATCGTGACGAGAATTGAAGGTATAGACCTGTAATCTATTATCCCTGGAAAAGGTAGACTAGCATACAAGTAGGCATTCTGGCTCACAACTTACTGTTTCCCCAGGCCACATGGGAAGGATCTACTGATCCTAGACGCTTCACTTCTGGGACATGTGCTCTGTTCCCAGGAGGGCTCTGGTGGGCTCAGTGCAGTTGGCACACTATGAGACCAGAGCAGGAACAAGGTGCCTGGATCACCCACAGGGGAATCATGGCAAATCCTGGCTACAGATGCACAAGGAAATTTTTAAACTCCACTAATTTGGCCAAATTAGACTTTCAAATAGATGAGAGATGCGTATCTCCAACAGCAGTCTTCACTTCTCTTGCCAAAATCATAGAATCATAGAATGGTTTGGGTTGGAAGGGACCTTAAAGATCATCTAGTTCCAACCCCTCTGCCATGAGAAGGGACAAAATGCTTTTCTAAAGTATGAATAGTCCAGAATACTTCAGACAAATACCTGGGAATTTGTTGTGGTAAAATTACCATCTGTTCTCATTCTTTGAAGAATCCGAACTGCTGAAATTTAACATCCATTTCCCCAAAACGAAAAGCCTGAAGCTGAGAGCAAGTATGGAAAATTTCAGCATCAAAACTTGACCTAGGGCAAAGTCATAAGCTGCTGAAATCTGGGATTTCTTAGTGTAATGCATTAGGTAGCTTCATATAGAAATTTCGAACACTATCCAGTGCCAGAGAAAGTAACTTTCATTTACTTTCAGTAGCTTATTAATGATACAGATTTTATGTTAAAATTTCCTGCTGAGATGGCAGTAAAGAAAGACAACACTTTAATTACACAACCTGTGCTACAACTAAAGAATACAAGTTTTAATCAAATGTTGACAGTTTGATAATAAAATACCATAGCACTCTAATTCTTGACAGGTGGTAACCAATGGGCTAAAATATTAGCTGTTTCACACAGTTCCCTACTGAACTATTGTTTATAGAAGTCGCTTTGACCTCAGTGCAGAAACATCAGTTAACTGAGCATCTGACCAGAAATTTTAATTGGCGTATCTTTCAGGATTTGTCTTTGAGTAAGAGTTTGTAAAATGTTTTTTCTAAAGTTGGATTTTACTGCATATTTTTAAGAAACTTTTGTTTGGGAAAAAGGCTAGGAAGCTTGTAGTTAGATGTTTTGCAATGGAAAAGGAATGACTGCTTGACAGGTTGAAAAAGTCATGCTTGACAGAGTAGTTATAACTGTTTGATAGTAAGACTTAAATGTTCTGCATTATTAGATGACAGGCTGAAGAACAGAAAGACTATCAAAATAAAACTTTTAAAATATATACTCAATTTTTTTTTCTACTTAATAATGCAAGGTCAAATGTGTTTTAATCAAAAAAACCTATGAACTTTTCTGCTGGGTCATGGAAAACAACAAATTTTATGTTCTTTCCAATGCATTTATCAATCTACATACAGAAAGTGCATTACACAGTTTTTTTAGCAAAGACAAAGCTTTTCGTTGATTATCTAGAAAAATTGCCTTTGGACAAAAGCCATGCTTTTGAATGGGAATTTTAGACTTTGTAAAATAATCAGGGACATGCATTTAAAAAATATCTCAAAACTTTCTGTCACATTTGCACTTATTAAAGCATTTGGGGACAATATAAAGTTATCTCAACTTCTGTTTTTTTTTAGTTTGATATTTCTACATATTCAATAAAATCTTAAAGCACATTTCCAACCACTTTTGTCAACACATCCAGTTCTTTGTAGTTCTTTTTTTCCCTTCATATGTTAATGGAGAACTCAGTCTTGATCAGCCAGAAAAATGGATCAAATTACATGAATTTATTTCAATAGGAAGAATTTTTCAGGATGAAGTAAGGACATTAAACTCAGTTTATTGACATGTTATCCCTCAGAAAAGTTTTCATACTTTAAAGCTTTCACTGTAGACCTCCCATATCAATCAATAAATATATCAGGTTTTCTGAATTGCAGTTTAAGGCTTCCAAAGAAGAGTTTTTGTTTTAGTACGTTTTAATACGTTTTAATATCATTCAAATTAATTTCAGTATAATTATTACACCTGTATATCTCAAATCTATTTTTTTTTGCTCGTCCTTCAATACAAATCACTAATTCACACTGAGGGGGAAAAAAATTACCATGAGGTTATATTTAGAAAAATAAATTTTCATTTCCTCTTTTTCTCAGCTATATGGGGATATTTTTGTCAATGATAATGTTTCTGCCTTAATGCTTATTCCTATATATTGATTGGAAAGCATAATTTACATATTTAGGGACCATTGATTGTACATAAAAAGGACATGCATTTGACTTTAAAATTATCTTTAAAAAGAACAGAGAAAAAAAGGTATTTTTTTAATTTGAAAAATATTTTTAAAAGCATAGTCTTTCTAATCCATCCCCTATGTTGTTTGCAAGGTTTATTATCAAAAACTCTGAGATTCCATTTTTCTCCCTTTTTTTTTCCCCAGTCACTTTGCAGTAGAGGAGAAATATTTCCCTTTGCAACTCCCATTATTCTTCATCTATGCTGCAACTAAAGCCCTAGTCCAGGAAATAGCTGAACACATACTTTTTTCTTATTGGGTTCAAAATATCAGCATGTCCTCCCTTGAATCTAGGTCAAATTTTATACTCCTTTATAAATTGAAATGCATATAGCCATTAGAAGACATTTCATTACAAAACTGCACCATTAAAAGTTTGATACAATTAAATAATAAAATAAAATCTCTACATGAGAAATAACCTGACCTATACAGAAAAAAAAAAAAAATCCTAGGATGTAGAGGATTTATTTTAAAGGTCTAAATACAGTGCCTGAAATCCCAGTAGATTCCACTGAGTTCATCATCCTTTCAGAATAAAAACAATGAATTCTAGGCATAATTATGGACTAAGTCCATAAGTCTTCCCTTCAGCTAGATTTGTAATTAGCTTGCTAGTCCTCCTACAGCTTCAGAGTAATGACCTTTTAAGAGTCAAGATATCCTTTCTCATGATACCATCAGAGTTATGACAGTAAAAAATTACTGCATTACTTTGTTTATTGGTCCTGTGGACAATTAGAGTTTTACTTTTTAATATGATAGGATTATTTTATAAAGTCAAATTATTAAAGAGCTTGAGAGTAGGTTTCTGAGAATAATAACATCCATGAAAGAAAGTATAGAGCATATCACATCTGCTATCCCAGGCAGACATACATGTCACTAGGTATTTGTTTACAAATGTGTAAATGTTTCACCTAAAGATCAAAAAGAGTTTTATTGCTGGAGAAAAAAAGGATTAGCTGTATCAGAAAAAAAGATACGCATTTGTCAGCAATTTTGCTAAAATGTCAAACTCTTTAAGAAACTCTCTGACAACTTCTTCCATCTTCAACTACTGCAGATGGCCAGTGGTGACTCCCATAGAAATGGAGAAGATCAAAACCATGCATGAGAACCTAGAATTCCTTCAGCTTGTATGACGTTTAAAAAACCTACTATGTTATAAAAAACTACTCTGTTCAGAGGCTCAGACAAGCAAGATACTTAGGGCTCCAAAATACCTCAGCCTGTCCTGTAGTTTAATGCTTCAATGGCAAAGGTTAGGCATAAGCCTAAACATCCTGCTCACTCGGTGTCAGAAGAACAACAAGAATAACATTTGCTGGTTTGTATTTAGTTTAGTTTTTTGGTTTGTTTTTTTTTCAAACACATTGAAATCTTCTTTCCAGTGTGATATTAATGTTTCTGAAATTGCAAACAAGCAAAAGCAGCAACTAGTAGGAGGAAGAGGAGATACAGGCTGCAGAGGGGACTCCACAATTTTCCTTGTACTTACAGTATATGTCGTTAGGGTTTTCTTAAAGTACTTGCATATATCAGAATTCAATCCATCAGAAATTCTCCCCTTTTTCCTTTTTATTTTTCTTTTTTTTTCTAAACTTAAGTGGTCAGACTCTGTTTAATACACTTGAATCAGAATTTTTATAAATCCTCCCATCAAGTTGTATCCATTGTACAGAAAAAGAAGGTACGGAAAAAGAAGGTACTACTAATATGCTTTTGAAAAAAAAAAAAAAAGAGAGAGAAGCCAAAAGGCATGCAGAACATTACTTAATATAATGGCAAAGTACTGAATAAGAATTCTATCTCCCGGTGCAAAATAAAATATTTCTCTTAGCTTCATAAGACCTGTCGGATGGCGAACAATGCTTTTGTCAAGAAAAGAAATGTTTTTCCAGTGGTTGCACAAACAAAATAAACCAGAAAAGGAACATTATTTTATATAAATGATCAATCTCTTCATGGTTCTTGAGGCTCATTTCAGAAGAGATTTCTGCAGGCCTACACCAGGGAGTCTATGATGCACATAATAGAATCAAAGAGCTCCAATACAATTCCAGACTGGTAGGATCTCTGTTTATCTCCAAGTTCAATTTTCTAGCATCAAGTCTAGTTTTAATGACCTTCGTAACTTATGAAAGACCATCAAGCTGACCTTTGAAAATAGATTTCACCTGTAGCTCTACCTGGTACCTTATATAGGTGGTATTTTACTTTAGGAAACTGATGAAAATGACAAAGCTATCTTACATATAAAGCTTCTTAACATATAAGAAGATTTGACTATTCCTATTCCAATATTTTTGCACAGTTTCCAACTTCAGGAGGCATTTGCAGAACACTCTAAAAGAAAAAACCCTGAATTGCATTAAATTACCTTGAGCTGTAATAAAAAAGTTTTTTCTGAATATCTCAGTGGAGGCTAAGTAGTGCTACAGAGCTCCACGAATGAGTAAAATCACAGAATCACAGAATCGTTTTATTTGGAAAAGACCTTAACGTGGGAAGACTTAACAGGTTGCTTTAAGCAGACAGTTCAGCTCCACTGCTTGTTCTTGTCCTTTCCCACACAGACACTTTCAATATTCACAGAAACTTTGCAGTACATGTAGGTGTTCACAACTGCAAAAGACAAAATCCTCTATAAAGGGAGACTCATAACACCTTACCTTATTTTATTCGAGCTGCTGCCCAATATCTCACTAGAAATTAACACTTTCTGGAAATTAATAACCATGTTTCTCTTTGTTCTAAAATAAACTCTTTTTAACTTTAAACTTGGAGTGATAGCACTGCAAATATTGAAACACGGGTGAACTGTGCAATCTATATAATAATGTAAAAAATAAAAGGCACTGCTCTTCTGACTCGCATGCACACATGGCAGACATGGCAAGTAGGTGGAGAAGAAATCACATGAACAGATTCTCAGTGAAGAATTGACAGAAAAATATATCAACTACTAATAGAAAGAACATCAACAAGCACTGCTAATAGGGTTTGTGCCCCTTCATCAGTATTTTTCACCATCACAAATTCTTACCATTTGGCTGATTTATCAATGAAGCAAAAATTCAGTAACAATAATAATAAAAAACAATTTCACAATGAAAAAGATCCTTCTTATGCTCAGTTTTTTAAAAAATTTCATTCAAACATGCCATTTTTCTGCACCTGCTTTAAAACCGAGTTGGGTTTTTACAATAAATTACACAATGGATTGTATAATTTTCTTCATGTACTCACTCCCTTTTTGCCCCTAAAGCAGGTAATGAAAAGGAGTGCAATGAAAAAGATTGAAAATCTTTGGGGATTTGATTTCAGATGTGCATCCAAAACAATTTTTAATTTTTAATTTTTTTTTTTCCCCCAAGGATCATTTGAGAAAAGTCTGAAATTTTAACCATCCACTAACCTGGGACATTTACATCAGATCATGTATTCACCTGCACTTCCAAGACAAACGATAAAAACAGTATTTAGTCTTATCAACACACTGTAACTAATGACAGAGCTCGATTTTTTCCTACAGATGTTGCCAGTTGATGCAGACCATACAGCAAGACTGACAGCAGGAAAAAAGTTCACTTAATTATGCTGTTAGTTGCCCAACAGGTGTGGGAGATGTCTGAGGGAAAATTCCAGAGCAATGCAGTAGGCCAGAACTGGTGTCAGAGGCTGATGATAGATAAAAAAAAACAACCTAGCTTTTTTTTGCCTTTTTTTTTTTTTCCCCATTGCTGAGGGGAGTTTATCTACAAATCTGAGCACACAAATCACTGCTATATATCCCCCTTTTAAGATCACTAGTCAAAAGAAATACAATTTATGGACTTAAACTTTATCAGGGCTCCCTGGCTCAGAGTGCCCAAGGATTTTTTCCCCAAAATGGGAGAACAGGAACAGCTTGTTAGAAAAGATGTGACTGCCAAGCGACTAATTTATAACTCTTTTACAGATGATCACTGATAATCCCGTTTAAAGATTGCAAAAAATGATTGGTTAACAAGACCCTGAGCTTTTCTTGCTGGCCTTCATCAGCAAAATGGCAACTCCACAGAAAGTTTGTGACTGAGAAGAGAATAGAGTAGAGTAGAGTAGAGTAGAGTAGAATAGAATAGAATAGAATAGAATAGAATAGAATAGAATAGAATAGAATAGAATAGAATAGAATAGAATATTTCAGTTGGAAGAGACCTACAATGATCATCTAGTTCAACTGACTGACCAATTCAGGGCTGACCAAAAATTAAAGCATGTTGTTAAGGGCATTGTCCAAATGGCTCTTAAACACTGGCAGGCCTGGGGCATCAACATCCTCTCTAGGAATCCTGTTTCAGTGTTTGATCACCCCCTCAGCAAAGAAATGTTTCCTAATGTCCAATCTAAACCTCCCTTGGCACAGGTTTGAATTACTCCTGCTTTGAAATACTCTCGTGTTTACTTCAGTGAAAGGTACTGCTGGCATCTATCATCTTAAGGCACTCTGTGACTAAGGATAGCTTCATACTAGATAGGAGTCATTTTATGTGCAAAGGTTAAGATTCCTTACACCTATGTTTAGCTGACTAATTGCTAAGTTTCTAGACTAAGCTAGCTGTTTAGGCTTCTTTGGCAGGATTGAGGAGTGACTGCCACCTTCGGTGAATGAATCATCCCACCAACCCAGATGATTACCTCAAGCTGATTAGCTTTGCCTTAGACAACTCAGTCAGACAGCTGCAGCTGGTGACTCCTACTCAAAGTAATGCCAGACTAGCATTAGACTGCAACAGAAGAGGAGATGATACAGATTTTAGGCAACATTTACCCATTTTGAAAAGCCCACAGGCAGATATTACAAGGAAACAGGAGGTTTTTCTCTTTGCCACCTGTATAAGCAGGCACAATTACTTGTCACTCTGTCATAAGTCATTAGGTTCAGTTCAGGGATTTGGCTGCTAGTGCTGTGGCCAGCTCTCCTGTCTTTGCTGCCCCATTGTCAGCTCTCCAGCACCACCAGAAACCACAAACAGTGAAAAGGCCATTTAGAAGCAGCCTTTCAAGACTGTGAACAAAAGACATCTGGGAAGTGCTACAATACCAGCTATCAAATGATCAATGGAGTTTCCTTAGTACATGCTGTATGTTCACTGGTTTCATTATCTATATGCCTTACCTTACTTTCCCAGCTTCTAATGACTTATTGTCTTGTTTAAACACAATCCAAATATGTTAAATTATTAGACCTTACTTGTTCCCAATAATGTTTTATTGGTAAGAAATATTTTCTTTCACTTCATAGTTTTAAATGTAATTGATTCACTGTGTACTAGAACTTACACAATATTTGGTACTCTTACACATTGCACAATTATATTAAATTGTATGTCCTTCCTATAAAATATCTGAGTCTGTCCTGCAATTTCAGACAAAAAAAAAAATATTTAAATCTGTAGAGTTACAAAGAATAAAGAGACATACTGAACCAGGTTACCTGGCTATAGATAGACCAGGCAACCACCAGCAACTCTGAAACAGAGAAGACTGACAATTTTGAGGGCAGCTCTTTTGATTCCTAGAATTTGAAGCGTCCTTCAGAGGTTTCATTCCTTCCCACAGGCTCAACATTATGAGGAAGGGACCCTGGTACTGGTTATTCTCTGGGAAGATGGGCTTTGTATGTTATGGGTCATAACTTCTGAGGCCAGCAGGTTTGCCCAGAAGCTTTTGCTAAAAAAGAGAAAGAAGATAACAATGGAAAAAATACATTATGCCAAACACAAAAATTGTATTGACTTTTCTCCTTCTTTTTCACTTTTTCTCTCTGGATGTTTATTATCTATCAGACTGTATACTGTGTTGGTGAGGGATCGTGTGCTTGTCCCTGGTTTTATTGTATACAGTAGTATCTGGCTCTGAACATGACTATATTGATAAAATCCATAATGTCTTTGTGTTCAGCAACACCTATCACATCTCTGAATAAACAATACTTGCTTTGTGACCAGACAGGTATACAGATGCCTGCTGACAGAGAACTAAACAAGCTTTGTTCCCAAAGTAGAGAGTTAGACAACTCTTCTTTTCCTTTCTTTGGCACCTTGATGACTAAATATTTCTTTCTATAATAACCAAGAAATGAACCACACTACAAGTTTCTTCAAGGATATGAGTCATCATATCTCATACGAGGACCTGTCTTGGATGTTGACATGACCTCAGTTGAAACTGAATTGATGGTATTGACCTTTCCTTCATTTTCTGAATACTAGAGACATCAACACTAATTTTGATAAGATTCAGTAAGACACGAGAGATTTACAGCCCAAAATGTCTGGAATAAAACCCAGGTTACACAGAGTCAGAAACTGTCATAAGTTGAAGCTGTGTGCTGGATGAACAATCTCAGACAAGGCTTAGTCTACAGTAAAATCTGAACTGCTAGCAGTTTCTATAATTTTCTCTGTCAAGTGTAGGGAAGCTTATGGAGATGTGTACAGGACAGCCAAGCCAGCTAGTTTGAGTGGTTGAAGTCCTGGGCACCTCAAAGACCTGATAGCTTGCACCTACATTGTTTGTGCAGGCAGCCTTGGAGCAGCCTGTGTTTCAGTAACAAGCAGCACAGGGCTTCCCTAGGACAAATCCTAGCACCTTATGGCCATCTGACCTAAGTTGCACAAAAGCCCTAGTAACAGCTGATGAGGCAGATGAGCTCTGGAACTTACCCACATGGCAGTTAAATAGAAACTGAGGTGTATTTTAAGGCAGGCAGAATTACCTCAATTTTCCCCAAACCTGGCAAGGCATTTCCGGAACTGGTTCTGCAATTGCTGAATTGTCCATGAACTTGGCTTTGGAGCTGTTTCTCTGCAGCAGAGTAGCTTCAGCATTTCTTCTCCATTTCTTAAGTCCATTGGACACCTAAGTAAATATGGCTCCTAACTCTTCATCCACTAATTTTGTTGCCTAAAGACACATGAGGTGACTGACCACACACTATGATGTGTTTAGGCCTTTCATCAATGAATGATTTTCATTCATTGATCTGACTTTATAGCTTCTGGCTGGTCATTTAATTAAAATATCCATTCATGCTACTGCATTGCTAACGAGAGCATTCATAGTCAGTTCCATGTCTCGATGTATTAGCACAATAAATTCAGTTCAGTGGGTCATTTCTGGTTTTGGGAATTTGAGTCTGAACTGATCCGCTTTGGTATTAGTCAGTCTAATGATCCATCTAATGATTCATCTTTACTGAAATAACAAGAACAGGCTAGAGCACACTAAGCATTTACATTCTGCTCCCAGACACTTTTTCTTCAGGCATGAGTCATCACAGAGTATCTCTTTGGTGTGGCTTACCTTGGTTTTTACTGACATCTGCCCTAAATGACACAAAATCATGAGAGGTCACTTGTCAATATGGAAAAGGGAAAAAAAAAAAAAAAAGAAAAAAAAGGAAAGAAGAAATTCTTAAATTCTTCTTTATTTACAAGTACATTTAGTAGTAATTTATCAGCTATGAGCATCATTATACCAATTTATCACACACAATTCATTTGGTAGAGAAACTTAAGCTTACAGAAATGTATCTGAATTTGAAATAAACAAACAAGCAAACAAAATACACAAACTGGTATAAAAGCACTCTGGACCAGACTCTGGGCATGTTAAAATGTATTAGGAGGAATTTTAGTGACAGGTGCACCAAAGCCAGTGAGAATTGTTAATTAGAACTTTTCAGGGGAGACAAAAGAATAGGCAAGATATTCCTTGAAAATCATAAACGAAATATAAATTTAAAAGTAAAATATGTGGAAAAAAAAGACCAAAAGACTCAATCTTTCCTTTTACTACATTATGTTAACTACCACTTGCAATTGTTATAAATGTCACTTGCAGGCTTCCAGCTGTTCTGGAATGGGTTTGTTTTTAAAGTACTGACTGAATAGAATAATTGTTTTGTAATGTTGAACAGTATGGTGTATTGGCTTTGTTTCTGCTTTTTAACGTATTTAACTGAATAATTAAATCATGTCCATGCCTTAGATACCTACAATGTGATAGGAAATACTCACTTTAGGTATCTAAAGGCTTCATATTCACTCAAGTGATTTGTCTAAGCTGCATGTTTCCTTTGTGTAGGATATATATGCCTATGCCTCTGATTAAGTTAAACCACTCATGATTCAAGACTCATGTGGGTTTCAGCTATTGTTTAACTGCTGGATTTCTAGTAAAAGAAAAATTCACTCTTTATTGTTTTGTACTGTATGGTTATCTACATTATAATCTCCAACTTTTGCAATCCACTTTCTTAATTAGTATAGCTATTTCAAGCTGTTAAGTTTGGGTTTATGATCCTCTTTGCTGATGTCATCAATAAAATCTCCTTCTTTCTTTTATTGTTGTATAAGCTGCGTGGCCCGAGGCCCCAATTCTCTTCTCATGTTGGTTTTATTCTGTGGAATAAACCTAATGTCTTCAGGGAAGTTACTTGTGATTTAAACCCACAGCAGAGGAAAGCCAAAGCTTCAGGTTATAGCAGTACAATCAAACACAATTGAATTGTGGTGACTTAACAAGCTGCCTCCTGTCAGCAGAGCAGCTACAAGGGTCCATGGGCATGCTTTTAGTCCAATTAATTATGAGAGTGTATAACTTAGCTTAAATGAATATATGTGGGTGAAGACAACAGAAGACATCAGAATAAATAACTTTTCTAGTCTTTTTAATGCTTGACTGTATGGTGTAGTTTTGCTTCGTAACCAAAAGCTGTGGACTGCATTCTGGGAGCCAGGCATTTACAACCCTGGTGCTCTCACCTTGATGCTAGGCTCCTCCTTCACTGCTATGTTATAGATTCCCATTTTACAGCCAGTGGAGGCAAACATTCACTTTTAAGGTGTGATTTATATGACTTGTATTAGATGATTACACATATATGAGATGAATTGTATCCTAGAGCCCATTAACTCTATCAAATATAATTCCAATAACTGCCAAAGGAGAGAAAGCTGGCTGACTTAAACATAGAGTTACACATTCCCCTGAGTTGAATCCCACCTGAGTGTCATATAGTCAGGCTTTATTTACTCAATGTAGTTACTGGGACTGAAATAAGGTGCAAGTTTCCTTCAATCTAACTGTTTTCTGGGCACTTAGGGTGGGATTTGTCTCACCTATTTTTATACATCTAAAATGTAATCACTTTTGGACTAGCAAAGCCAAGCTAAGCAAGATGTCTGGAATCCATTTACAATCAAAGGAAACAGTCCCTTGTAGAGGTAAATACATTTTGTTCCTTTATATACATATAGGTCTCTGTCCTATATAACATAAGGCAGAGAAATCATACTCCAGAGGTACTTTTTCCTATATTGATTTAAAATGGTAATCTGGATAATCAGGTCAGCTGGAGACCCTAGGGAAGACAAACCTCTCAGCATGTAATAACTGAGGAACAGCATATTCCACTGTTTCTTTATTTGTCCTTTCTCTGCCTTTACTCCTCTCAGAAGATTTTTCTCTCTCCACAGGTAGAATGGATGACCATGTTTTTCTCATCCAACACAAAAGTCAGAAAATACATGCAGTTAGAAAAGTTTTTTCAGGTCAGGAATATTGTAATTGTAGTGATCAGAACACGGCACATAAAAACAACCTAGGATACCCTGCTAAATCCTGTAAGCTACTTGCCCTGGTTAACAAAGCTTTCTCCTACATCTGCTAGAACTTACAGGAAAAGTAATAACAATTGGTTGTGCAGGCAGCCTTGGTAACTGACAAAGTCAACTGAATAACTGGCTTTGAAGAGGAAGAAAGACATTGCAAGCAGCAGAAGTCCAAAATAAATAAAAAGAAAATAGTGTACAATCCTGTATACTTTGCATAAGTAGTTTGCAAAGAAATGTAAGACTAACATTTGATTTTAAATTAATGACAACTCTTTAAATTTAAGCTTTATAGACTCATTAAACTAGTAAACAAGAACTGTGTATTGTGAACAAGGAATTTGAATTGTAACTTGACTTTTTAGTTTGCTCCATCACAGCTTTAGACACGGCAGTGAAGCGTATAATAATATAATCTTTTCTCCATCTTAGTTGTCTGCTTTCAGTAATCTAGAAAAATAGCTTTTTTAGAGTGAGTAATACAGGATAAAAACATGAATTTCCATTCCTCATTTTTACTTCATGCTCAGATTCAGGAGGAAATGCAAACTATAGAAGAAAATCTTAGCTAAAATATACTGTACAGCTCTGTTTACATTCCAGAGCAGAAATTATATTCTAGGCTTTTGTCATATCTAATTTATGACTCAAAAACATTTGAATAAACTCTAAAGAAAAATACGGGAAGCTCTCAGTGACAAAAATTAGAGTTAAAACAAATTTTTCACTGTTTGTTTTGTTTTAAACAGAGATAAAGTCATGTTGTAATTGTGTATTAGCATTTTATATGTGTTTGTAAAGCATATAAGAAAAATGCAGCCTTCATGTTGATAGAGATTGATAGGACATTACTACAACATTCAGGATATGAATAGTAGTAAAGGATTATCAGCAAACAACAGTATAGCAGAAGTGGTCTTGAATTAAATGGCAGGTAGAGCTCTGACGGAGATTATGAATATAGAAGGCAATCATTAAAGATGAGAAACTGTCTAATGGAGGGGCTCATAGGAGAAGTTTCCTCATATATCTTCTAACTTTCTCTTTTAAAATGCTCATCTTTGGTAAATAAAGCTTTCTCTCTTCTTCATAAAATGTCACTGTTGCACTGTTCTCTTATTGGCAATACTTAAGAATGAAAATATGGTGAAAGACACAATAAACACTTGCAAAGAACTATGGCTCCCACAGCGTACCTGCGTGTACATAATTTCTTTCAGAAACACCATTCAGAGCTTTATAATTCTTCTTATGCAATTACAACTTCATTTGAATTTTATGTTTTCAATGACTTTTACATTTTTAGGATGGTTCTTTCAGATAATAGCCACTCTGTGCCTTGACTCACGGATTTCACAGTTGCACATACCAATGTACTGCATCTTCAAGTTGATAGTTCATCTCAGATACACATTTCTTTCTGTCTTGCTGCATATCACACTGTGTTGTAGGCTTGATTTGCTGTTGCCTAGAGTTAGACTAGATCAAGGGTTTTTTTTGGGACTGCTATGATTGAATGTGTTTCTTAAGCAGCTCTTTAGCCATGCAGTAGTGCCTATTCCAGCAGATGTTATGGTGCTCTCCCACTCCAGGAGCATCCAAGGGAGGCGATTGTACTAATATTCTCCTCTTTCTCTGCAGAAAGCTGGCAACTTACTGCTGGCCTACATCCCCAGAAGTATTTAAACAGTTTACTGTTCCCACTGTTCCTGTCACCTAGTTAACAGGTATAGGGAAAACTCCCAAAATAGCTATTCCACTCCTCTTTCTACATAGTGGCTAGAAAGAAAGAAAATTCTGCCTAGGAAAGATGTAAAATATTAATAACCTGCATAAAATACCTTACATGAAACACGTTACCTTTGCATTTTCTTTACTAGATATTTTTCTTATTTAAAACTAGTAAAGGAAAACCTTGTGTGCTCTGAATTTTTGCTACTGTTTGGGTTCATTTATTGCAGTGTACAAGTCTTACAAGTATTTATTGTTGTGGTTAATTTCCAGGTATGTTGGCAGAAGCCAAGAAGATATCTTGCCTGTAAAGAAGTAAAGTATTCCAAAGTGCCCAACGAAACCTGGAAAGTTATGGTGCACTTTTTGTGATACTGTGCACCCTAACCTTTCTGTTGAATGGTGTGCAAAGGAGGATCTGCCAATTTAATCCTCTCAGCTTTCCTGCATACTCACATAAATAATACATGTGAGGAGAGGAAGAAGGCTCAAGTCTCTCAATAACTACAGAGGAGAAGGTGTGCCTGTCTCAGAAAAAGATTCAAGAAATAACAATCTTCAAATTAAAATTTTCATTTTCACAAGAAGAAATATTCGAGACTAAAATAGCAGGTAATAGCACTAAACAGAGACAAGCATTCCAGGTTAAGATATCTTACACTCCCTCCCTCGTAAGCTTTAGTTACTTATTTAAAACACACATACCTACACACAAACAGTCACAGAGCTACACATAGCTGAAGCAGTAGGCTGAGTTTAAGAACTTCAAGGAAAGTAAAAGTCAAGCCTATGAACCCAGTTCACATTTGGAAAATAGTTGACAGTGTTAAGCCTGGAACTGAAATCATAATTTAAAACCTCCCAGATTCAAAGGACATTCAAAATTCAGATTTTTTTCCCCAGTTATGGAAGGCATTTGAAAGACTTGAACAGAGATTTAATATTTTACTGAGAAGAAACAATCTGCCTCCCAAAGGTCAGAATTATCTGAAGTTTATGATTTCCATTTACGCTAATTTCTAGTTGCAGTTCACCCCAAGTCTTTTTTTTTTTTTCTGATAATTTATCACAATTTTTCTTCAGAGTTTTTAATCACTAGGTTCCTGAACCCTACAGCTTTTCTCATTTTTAGATCTCATGTGCTTTTTGTCTTCTATATACCAACAAAAAGACATTCTGCTGGTGAATCTAACTGCTCAGTAACCCTACTTCATCTTTTCTCTTAGTTTATGTTGAAATCTTTTGCCACAAATTGCCCAAAAGGTTGTTTTTAATTTCTTATTGCCTGCGTTTAATGAACAAACAGAAAAGTGATGAAAGAGTAAGTTGTATAAATACTAGACAATATTATAAAGGCACTGAATAATAACTATACATTCTTATCAGAGCTATGTCATCGTATGTCACCCAGTGATGCAATGCTTCACTTTCATCAGAATCCACAGCAGAATTCCTCAAAAATACTCCTAGGGAGTATAATTGGGATGTTATTCACTGCATTGCATAAGGTACTACTCAAAGTGATTTGTCCTGTCAAGCAGTTTCCAGCAACTGCACACTGATTATGTGTGATTTATTCTCATGGTGGGAAGGCTGCAATTTTACCTCTCTTTACAGAAGTATATTTTAGACTGTTTAGACTGACCCTAGGTTTGTTTTCTTAAGCATGTGTTACCCTTATGGGTAGCATAAGTGGGTGAGTTGGAGCCTACCAACCTATTTAAGTATGTTAGCCCCTGGGTGTAAGAGATACTCTTCACTGGAGTATTCTCACTTTTCTTTGAACTACCGAAGAATGGCTGGGAAATCCTTCAGGTCCCAGGATGTCAAATTACACATAAGAAAAAATTGTTACACAAAAAATAAGAGTTCAAAACCAAATACGATAACATTCCACAAATATTATTTAAACAAGTAAACTGAAACAGTAGACTGTATTAGGAACACAATAAATTAAAATTTCAGTGTACTACCATGAAGCAATAGGAATACTGAATACAATTAGTCATGTAGATTCTCCTCCAAAGTTCTCATCTCACCAAGCAACAACCAGTTGCAAGTTAAACAGCCAAGCCTTCACCTTGAACTCCTCTTTCTTTTGAAAAACAAAGCTCCCTTCTCACAACAGCTGTGCCTGTGCTCTGGAAAATCCTTGTGAGTGACTGAACCCAATCACTGCCTCTTAACAGCAACCAGTTGCTGAGTAGAATTGGCCCTGAATTGTGCTGCTTGAAGAGAGAGACCAAGCTGGAATGAAACTATAAACATAAATTGGGCATAACAGCTGACTTGGCAGGTGAGACCCTGGGGCTCTGACACTGAGTCACATATGCAATGTTAACATAGCTTTAGCAATCTTGAGAAGAGACAGGCAAGGTTTCAATATTTTGCAATGGGTGTTTATTATGAGATGTTTCAAATCTCACTAAAAGAGTTGCTCACTCTTTTCAGAAACATGGATTTTAGCTGAGGTAAGTCTAATCACTGGCATGTCTGAGTGCTCTGAAAAAGTCTCCTAACTGTCCCCTGTGAGACTGTATTTTGTAAAGACACCCTTCTCCCTGAGTTCTAGGTACCCCAGTTCTCCCCAAAATCCAGAAAAAAGAAGTAAAAAAATTCAAACTCCTTCAAATCTAGACCTTTGCAATGCATTAAATGATTGAGAATAACCCAAGCAGTGGTTTGTTCTATCCATTCTCTGATATGCAATCCAGGCTCAAAAAAAAGAAAAATGAAATAGAAAAAGAAGATTACAGAGGTTTCTATGTCAACAAAGGTATTTTAACACTATTCTATGTAGCTGCTTATAAGATCAAGTATTTTTTGTTAAAGGATTAGATTTTAGTGCACTGAGAAATATATTCTTCTTTAAGGTATAGCAATGCTGACTATTGTTAGCAGAGAACCAAAATTGAATTTCAGTTCTGACTTTATGTAACTTTTACTGACATTGCTCTCCTTTATTGCTTTGACAGTATTCCTTTATATGCTGTTGTCATTTTGAACTTCTCCCATAAGCAACAGTATTATTATTATCTAGCTGAACTGTTTAAAAGGTGTGCAAGTGCAGGAGTAAACCCGAAACACATCTTAGATGGCATTTCCCTTTTGTGATGACTATGTAGTTATATTTTATGTGTAAATTCATCAAAAGAAATAATATTTATTAATTAAATACTGAAGACGGTGGGAAAATCATAAGGTCTTTTGAATCTCAGATAAATGTCATGTTCATGCTAAGATGGAGCTTTAGAAATACAAAAATCAAAATGTTTTGACTCAAGGTCTTATAGCCTTCACCTAATTTTAAAATATAATTTTGTCTTTAAGGCACTGAATACTGAGCAGTACTTACCAAGTTCTGTTCATGGGTCCAGGCAATGAAATAATGAGAAACCAAGTTTCTTTATTGTAACCTCAATCTTTATATCAGCACAAAGCTGAAAGCATATGATGTCAAAGAAGGAATTTTTGTTATTTGTCTTGAAGCCATGAAGATCATCTGAGTAGCAAGGAAAGAAAATTCGTCAACAGATATGACCCTCTTATCTTGCAGCTTTGCATAGGTCCCTGGACACTGTGTCTTGAAACATTTGCTGAAAAAAGCTAGTTAAAGACTCAAACTTTAACTGTTGTAACATAAAATTTAATTCAGCTGTGGAACGCATTGCTGCAGGATATTGAGCTCCAGGACAAGTTTACATAGGCTGAAAAAGTAAATGTAGAAATTATTGGAAAAATTAAAAGGCATGAAAAGTATCTGAGGACTTCCACAAATAGCAGTCCTGGGGGCTAGGAGGGACTTCTGAAGAAATGCTAAAAGACACCTGCCTTATTCCTATTGAAAATTCAGGGTATTCAGTGCTGGCTGTTGTCAGTACTGCTTGCCTCCATTAAAATCATCCTATCCCTACCAAAAACCTTGGAGCCTTTTCAAAGGTCTTTCTAACAGGATAAAAGAAGAGAAGAACATGAATGACTCAAATAGTTACAGAAGACCATGTAATCATTTACAGGTGTTACAGAAGACCCTCAGATGTGGAGGGTCAATTTAAAAAGGTGAAGAGGGACATGCTGAAAAGATTGAGGCAGAGCTAGATGAGAGGCTGTAACCTTGTGCACTTAACACATGTGTGGCCCTGGGCTCTCTCTCAACTGACAAAATGGTACTAGCCAGGAGCTGGTGAACTACACCCTGGACATGCACCTTGTTCTATGAAGGGTTTCTGAGCCATGCTCTCAGGGGAAATTCAGCAGGCAGTCTGGCCCATGGGGCACACTGGTCTCCCTGTGACTGGCAAGAGGCCTCCTTGTGCAAGAGGACATGGCATTTTGTAGGTGGTTGAGGTTGGAAGGGACCTCTGGATGTTTTCTGCTGCAAAGGGAGCAAGCTGAGAGTCTGAAATGGCATGATCCACTTTCACTAAAGTGGACATACTCTGTCACCTTTCTCCTTTTCAAATCAGAGCATTTCTGGATGAAAGATTTCAATTTTCTAAAGGCAAGGACAGCTATTACTTCTCTTCCCCTCTTCTTGTATGCTTCCTAGCTACTTTTTTTAATGTTTTTGCTCTTAATTTGAATGCAAGCATTTTTTTGAACTTAAATCTTTTGTGAAATAAATCACTAAATCTTTATATTAAATCTTTTACCTCAGCTGTAGTAGCTTATTTTACTCTAATATATGACTAATTTGAATATTTACACAAGAGAGGGGAGTCTATAGATGTCTACGAAGCTGTCAATCCTCCAGGCAACTGTGGTGGGTTTTTTTTTTTTCCTTTAAGTTATTCATTACTTGTAAGATCATTGTCCAGTGATAGATTCTCCCACTCTCTCATCTTTGTGACCCATTCAATTAACCTCAGCTGTAAGTAGAAGGAGGGAAAAAAAAAAATCTTAATTTCACCCTGCTGAGGGGCCACAGAGGTGATGTTCCCTCAGGGGCAAGAAGTGCACCAGTCACACTCTATCTCTAGAAAGCAGGTGTTCCTGAGCTGCTGCAAAGATGCAGTCTGGCTCCTACCAAAATCTCAGAACTCCTGTCAGCATCCACTGCTTTGGATGTGGACTTTTTTTTTTTTTTTTTTTATATAATAATACAGACAACTCCACAAAGTATTATGCACTTAATAAATATTTCAAAACTTAACTATGTGAAGGTTGTGACAAGCATGCAGGGATTTCAATGTTTTATTAATATGGATGTTGGCTTGCTTACTGGCATAGTGTTTTCTGTGTTGCAGTTTAAGTATTTCTCTGTGGGATCTGTCCAACAGGAAGATGGGTATAGTTCAAGACAGTCACCTGCCAGTGAATACTTGTGATTCCTTTATGCATGGGACAGGACACAACTAGTAACTCTGAGGCTTTGGTCTGATCAGTGCTGAGACCAGGAGAGTATTTTGAAGAGAAACACTAAAGGTCTCTAGAGCTGTTAAGAAACATCCTGTCAGATTTCCAAGAAACTTTTCAGGTGGAGAAGGGAGAAATCAGCCTCACTTGAGTCTTGGACACAAAATCCCATTGGACCTTTGAAAGCACTTAGGTATGTTGAAGTCATCATTAGGTTTCAGTTCTGCAAGTAATATATCTGTCTCTTAAAAAAAAAAAAAATATATATATATATATATGTATTTTTTAATATATATATATGTATTTTTATATATATATATATATATATATATATATATATATATATATGTACGTTTCCCTGCAAAAGGTTTGCTATACTGGCTGATTCAGATGCTTGTAATAACTGTTTCCCTGACTCTCAGCACCAGAAGGGGAGAAACTCAGACAGCTCATAAGACCAAACCAGTTACAACAGTAAATTATACAGAATATACATACAAACTGGTGGATGAGAGACTGGAGAGCAGCCTCATGGAAAGAGATCTGGGGGTTTGGGTTGATGGCAAGTTGAATATGAGACAACAGCGTGCCCTGGCAGCCAAAAGGGCCAGCTGTGTCCTGAGGTGCATCAGGCAGAGCATAGCTGGCTGGTCAAGGGAGGTGATTGTCCCACTCTACACTGCACTGGTGTAGTTTCATGTCAAATACTGTGTGCAGTTTTGGGTGCCTCAATATAAAGACATCAAACTGTTAGAGTGTGTTCAGAGAAGGGTGACCAAGATGGTGAAAGGTCTCGAGGGCAAGACTTATGAGGAGCATCTGAGGTCACTTGGTCCGTTCAGCTTGGAGAAGAGAAGGCTGAGGGGTGACCTCATCACAGTCTACAGCTTCCTCAAGGTGGGCAGCAGAGGAGGAGGTACTGATCTCCTCTCTGTGGAGACCAGCGACAGGACAAGGGGAAATGGAATGAAGTTGTGGCAGGGGAAGTTCAGATTGGACATTAGGAAAAAGTTCTTCACTAAGAGGGTGGTCAGCCACTGGAACTGGCTCCCCAGGGAAATGGTCATGGCACCAAGCCTGTCAGTTTAAGGCACATCTGGATGATGCTCTTAGTCATATCATTTAGTTTTAAGTAGTCCTTCAAGGAGCAGGGAGTTGGACTTGATGATCCTTATGGATCTCTTCCAACTTCAGATATTCTATGATTCTAGTGAGTGCTAGCAGGCTCCAGCTAGGGAACACAGAAAGAGATGAGGAAAGAGAGAAAAGGGGATGCATTAGTGCACTGTGAAAATGCAGCAAAGGTGAAAAAGACAAATTTCAACCTAGCTGTTTGGTACTGATTTTACTGACAGTATGTCAACCCTGAATTGCTAAGTAGTTAATGCCTCTATGAAATATCAGCTTATTTTGCTGTGGGAATAAAGTTACAATAATTCACTGGGGTTAAGTTAGGCACTGAGTATTGAGCTTTGGTTTAAGCCTGTGGTTTTAAATCAAATACCCACCTTTCCTTTAACTCAGCTATACCTGAGCTGACTGAAAATCAAATGTGTCCCCTGCCAAGCCAGCCACATTATTCCTTGGGATGCTGATGTGCACAGAAATTGATTTGTCTTAAGACTGCTAGCCCAATCAGCTATCTAACCTCAGGACATAGCATTGAGTTTTTTCATTATTGTTTAATATTTATCTAAACTTTGGATTTAAAAGGATATTTTAGAAAGGTACAACACCTTGGCTGAAATTTCCTAAGAATGTTTTAAATGGCTATATTTACTCAGATAATCAATAGAGCAACTTTTACTTCTCCTTGTAGGGCGGCTGGCACTGGAATGCCATGTATATAATTCCTCCAATAGTAACACATGAAGTTATTCAAATAAAAATAAAACATAGTTTAAAAAGTAATTTTAATTATTTAGTGATATAATTAAGCTATATTAATGCCTTTTATTATCCATATTAAAAATTCACAAGGATTTTCATCCCTTTCATCTTTATTAGATGTGTCATAACTTGTTATGTATTTTCATGAACTATTGATGAACAGGAAATGCTCAAAAGCAATTTTTTTCCTTTTAATTATAAGGACTATATGGGGAGTATATTAATATTTGAATAAGCAGTTATATTTGCTTGTTAGTATAATTTCTACTACTTTCCTTAGTATGCAATACAAAGGCAACTTCCTCACTAAAAAAATCCCACAACTTCTCGTAGATGAAAAAAAAAAAAATTAAGTAAGTAGTACATACCATAATTACTTGTGCCTCCTTACCTCATAAGGAGTATTTTGATGACATCAGGTATGCAGAAGACATTGAGCACATTGTGAAAAAAAAAATGAAATAGGCAGAAGCTTTAGTATTAAAGACAAGTTCACAGAGAAGTTGAGTTTTTGTATGAAAAAACTTAGAAGTCTTTTCTCCTAAATTTCAGTATTTACTCTCTTAACATAAACTCACCTTCTGGAGAGTGAATTACTTACTTGCAACAGAAAGATGACAGCACAAAAATAAAGTAGGATATATCCATACTTAAGAAAAACTACTGGGAAGAATTTGGAATATAGGCAAACCTAAGCAAAGTCTGCAATTTTAATTTCTATTATTTTATGTTTCTTATTTCTAGTTGTTTACCTCTTCTTATTTTATAACCTGGATATTGACGAAGTGTTTTTAGGCCACAGACATCTTCTGGCACATTTGAATTTCAGTTTATCAGGAGCTCTAAAATATTTATGCCACCTTATGCTGACCAGGGCTTTTCATTTAAAACTAATAGGACTTGCATTCCTAAATCACTTAACTGCTTTGAGAAAACCCATCCTTTAACTGCATAAATGAAGAGTGTGAATGTAGATTATTCTTAAGTGTTAGTATTTCTACCTAGAAACTAAACTAAACTAAACTAAAATTAGTCAGTGTTTAGAAAGTGGAAGTAATTATGCCTCATTAACACCAAGGTAATTTGTTTTTTTAAGTTACAATGACATTAAGCAACTAAGAGAAAAGAATAAAATAAAACTAAAATTATAGCCATCAGACAGCAATATTTTTAATTACTCAACCCAAATTTATTTGAAGATCCGTTGACTTATTTAGGGGCAGATCCTGAATGGTGTTATACATTTGCGTAAATGAACACAGGAGTAGTCATTGCTCATATGCACAAAAGCTCAGGAGTTGCCTAACCACCTGCAGTACCAAACAATTCATTTAAGGGGCCATTTTATTTCTTTGCCTCTAGATGTGTTGCAAAATTCAAAAGCAATATCCTCACATTTATGTCATTAAAATCTGCATTCATAATTTATTAATTAAACATGATAATGAAAAACAGCAATACACAAGGTTTTAAAGTTAGTTTTATAAAAGCTCACACTGCTTGGAACTTAAATAAATAATTTTAAGAATGAATTAAGTATCTTTGACCTGAATCATTCCATACTGGTGTAGGGAAAGCCAGGTAAAAATAAGACATGAAGAAACTGGAAAATTGCATCAATGAGAAATTTGGAGTGTATTCCATAATTGTTTGGTATTGATCTTTTACAACAAAGCAGTTCTATAACTCAGTTTAAAGGCCATCATGCTTTGCTTAGTTGGTACTCTTCCAACATAGCTTAAAGCATCCAGAAATAGAATTTAACTATAGAATTACTAAAATAATAAAAAGATAATTTGACCTTCCATTTCTTAAATTTTTACAATAGCATTCTATTTGTTTTTCTCCTAAAAAAAAATCTCAGTGCAAACTTAACTAATGAAAAAAAAAAAAAAAAGAAGGAGGGGAACAAGGAGAATAATACAGTTATTAGGCAAAAGTTATGCTAGAAAGTGGACAGTAGCGTCACTCAGAAACTCGGGCAGTAAAGATGGGAGTAGAACCTAGTCTTCCAGGTCAGCAAAAACTATCTTAGTTTTTCCCTTTCTTGCAGACTTCTGCCTTACTATTGCAGCTTCAGCAAATGAGGTCCCTCAGACAACAGTCTCTTTCACTGCTTAGATGTGATGTATCTGCAGATCCATTCCACTGTTCAGTGAACAAGGAAAGGTTCTTGAGGAAAAATAGCAAATCATAAAATAATTAAAGGAGGTATCATAAGCCACAGGCAGGAGAGCCAAATGAAAGCTGCACAGAAAACATTACTATTTAGATACTTTGGCAGTATGAGAACAGTTATTTTACCAACTGAAAGATTTCACTGCCTATTTAATCAGTTGCACATTATTAGTAATAAACTGAGAATTATTGTCTAACTCTTCCAGGCCAGAGAAAAACAGTAACTAAATTCACTCTTTAGTCTACAGACTATTGGACAATACTATAAGTATTGTTCAAAATAAAATTAACTCTTGGGAAAAATATGACACATTATAGTCTGATCTTTGGATTCAGAGAGATGCTGCTGCAAGTATTTCATTCAAAACATAATACAGAGTGGATACACCTCCCAGAAAACTGTATTTAGAAACAGAAAATACTTAAAGCATCAAAATCAAAAGTATATCAAGAGGCAAACGGCAACCTATTTGTCACGGCAAGCCATCAATAATCTAATTGCATGACAGATTCATCCAGAGGAAACTCGAAGGACGCTAACAGAAGTGTCTGGTGGGACTCTTTTGGGAGACAGATGCCACTTTTGGAAAAATAGACTTTATGGCTAGAAATTGGACTCAATGTGATTGTCATCCAGAGATAAGGTGGCTGAAAATATGGTTGGGTGTTGCACAAACAGAACCCAATTCAGCAGTGCCAGCAATTTAACAATATGTTGACTGGGAGGATATGATAGCAATATAAAGTTTCCCAGTCTCTTTCTGAGAAAGAATCACAAAAAGACCTTGCTGAATCATTTAATTTTTAAGAGTACCATCTAGAATTTTTTGCCTAATTTAAGGAAGATAGTGAAGACAGTGCATGCAGTCTGTAAAGGGATTTGGAATCCTCTAACCTGAAGACATAAATGCATTATTACTAAGGAATTATATTTGTTCAATAAAATTTTCTTACCTTAGACATTTGGTTATATTCAAAATTGTTTTGTTTTGATTTACATTACACATACATTTATTTGAGATGCTTTTCAATTAAATGCCAGTAGTTACTCAGTGGCCTCATTTTTATAATATACATTTTTCCCAACAGGTGAATTCTCAGTGTTCTCAGCTGGGTGATGAATCCGTCTTCAGAAAGTTCTTAGTATATCTCTTTTAAGCACAGTGAATACCATAAAAAGTTATATGTGAAGATATGTCTCTGGCTGTTCATTAGAGCACTAGAAAGGAGCAGAAAGATGGTGTTTGAAAACATTTGCATTATAGTTTACTAACTGCACCTTATGAAAAAAAAAACCCAAACCACAAGGCACTGGATAGGCAGGGTTTGTCCTCCTCTTTTTCATAGTATAGGGATTAAGGAAAACCATATAATGAGGTAGATTGACTGGAATGAGTTAATTTTGAAGATGCACATTCTTGCCCCTTACACAGCTTTCAAAGGCCTGTAAAGCCATTTATATGTGGCTATGAACTGACATCAGAAAGGAAAACAGGATAACATGGGGTCACTGATGGAGCTGGCTGCATTTTCACAGAAGGAGGCTAGGGATGAGTGGGCTGGACTACAAGCTACGTACATTAATTGATCAACCCCTGGTGTGTACTTGGCATGATGTAGCCAGTTGCTGCTAAATTGTGGAGGCTGTCTCACTGCATTACAATTTTGTGCCTTCTGCATAGGATGTCCTACTTCAACTGTTTCAACCCATGGCTGAAACTCTTTGCATGGAGGGTAAAATTATAGGCCTTAATCTGCGATCAGAAAAAAAAAAGAAATATCCTACGCCTACAAGAGATGAGGATTCTTTCTACTCTTGTAAGAGGAACCTAAGCTTGTCACTGAGAATTTGCCTGAAATACAATTCACCCAACTTTTAAGCACTAGTATAAATTGTTTAAATTGGTTTCCACAGAGCCCACTGTATCCTGATACAGTGTGCTTTCTGACAGTAGGTTTAATTTGCTTGGAAATCAAAAGTACAATCCACATCCTTTCTGCAATGCAAAACATTGTGCATATTTAATGAGCTAACATTTTATACCCTTACTGTGTAAACAGCACCTTTAAGGTTGCTTGAAATATTATTTAAATGTAAATCTTCCTTCCCACACACACTGTTTTTATCTTTAAAAATAGCATTAAATACACTTGACAGCTATTCAGCCTAGCACACTCCCTAGTAGATGTGAGATAATTAAATATATTTTTTCCTGTAAAATTTCATAAGATTACCTCATTTTCTGAGCAGATGCAGCGGTATATATTAAAGTACATTAGAAATCATTCCCTTTGTTACAACATAAGATGAAACCCTGATGTTATGCTTGATAGCAAGACTTGGTTGGGCTTGGTTTCCATGTATCCTGTTCTAATTCTGGAGTGCAAAGCAATTGACTAAAAAAACAACTTTAAAGTAATTCCGAGTGAACAAAATGAGGCTTTGGCATGTGTTTGCTCAGCAGTGGGTACAGTTAACCACAGTTGTTATTCAGAAAGTGGTCTTCATGGGCGGTAGGGTACCATGTTTGCTTTCTTTCTCTGAAGTTTGTGCCTCATATTTAACCTTTCCAAAAGTCTTCCTTGGAGCTTTGGGAAGACAGACAATTACATATAAATGAAACAAAATTGCTCTCTGCATGTTACTTAGGATATCAGTAACAACCCACACTTGGGAGCTCAAGGTAGATTTAAATGCAGTAAGTGACTTTTTGTTTACAGAGTGCCTGAAGGAGTGAATTTCACCCATCCTGAAACCAACAAATCAGCCCTGTTGTGAGTGAACCCCTGGAAATCCAGCATCTGGAATGCAGAACCCTCTTTTTTTTCCTTTTATGCCTCTACAGATTGGTCTTACTGGAGAAAACACACCATTTCTTTAGAGGTAGTGAACAATCTCCCCAGTGTGAAATGAAACAGGCACCTTACAGGTATTCTTGAAAACCCTTTTCTACTTCAGATACGAATATTAGCAGTTTCAGCATTCTTCTACTGTTTAGATACTTCCTATTAGAGTTGGCCTTGAAAATTTCCTTAGAGATAAATGAACATCACAAACTAATTGATAGTATATTTTACTCCTATAAAAGCTTTTAATAAAAATTTATAAAATAAATTGTGCCCTAAATCCTAATGGAATACATATAATTCTTAACAATAGTTTCAGTACTTTTTCTGATTCTGTCAGCTTCTGTGAAAAATTTCTTTTTCTAAAGTAAACAGTTAGAAGATATGTGTGGCTATAAAATAGTTTCTCACTGCTTTGAGGTATGGAAGAACATAAAATATCAGCCACACACTTCACTAATGATTGCACACTGTATATAAGCATGAGGGAGACAGAAACAGATGTATTGCTGACTTTGGAACAGGCTGAACAGTTTAAGAGAAGGAACAGACATCAAAACACACATCAGTGGCATGGACTTGTGATAAAATAATCAGAAATAAATAGCCCTTTTCAAAGAATATTTTTTTTAAAGATCTTTCCTGTCAGTTGTAAGAGACAAACATAAAGAACATCTTCTGGTTTTCCCCTTCTGCTTGTTCCTTTTCAGTTGAATCCTTTCAGACTTCCCAGGAGGTATTCAAAAACTGTCTGGACAAAATCCCGGTTCATGTGCTCTAGGAATCCCTGCTTGAGCAGGGTGGTTGGACTAGATGACCTTCAAAATCCCTTCCAAACTCAACCATTCTGTGATTTTGTATTCAGTGTGCCTATAAGCCTTTCCAGAATATTTTGTCCTGAATATTGTGCTTACAATCTTCTTTTGCCCACTTCTCTCAGTGGTAAGTTAGAGTTTCTGGGTATCACTATGTTTCCATACCCTCAACAGAGAGCAACTTTCAACACCTGGTTTATTAATACCTCCAAATTAACATACAATAGAGACAAACAAAATTTTTCTGGTCATACTAAACAAAAAAATATTATTTGAAGACATAACACTGGAAATTCGGTTACCAAATGTAGCGGGACTAGAATTCAAAAGCCCCTTGAAATAATGCTGCAAATCTCCAACCTGTGCAGGAGCACTGAAGAGATTTTAACTAGGGGAGTAGAAGGTAAAAGGTAGGTTTTTGCTAGGTGAAAAATCTACACAGCAACATAGGTCTTAATGATCACCCGACCAGGTATATTTACACCGTGATGAGCCCTGTGGCATGCTGCATCGCCCAGGACAGTGAGCATTACATCTCACCTGCTTCCCGCTCTGCTGCCCAGTGTAGACATCCACCACTGAGAAATACATCATGCTGAGGAGTGCATCTGTAGACCTCCCCATAGCAACTAACTATCGAGCATAATGTTTTTACTGCTTACAGTCTGAAAGATGAACTGCAACCAGCATAGGAGATGAGCATGTGACACCAAGGCAAAATTAAGCTGGGCATGAGCCTCTCTGCATGGAAATCAGTGGCAGATTTGCTACTGGCTTCAAGGTGATGCAGTGTTACTGGATGGACTTCTAGGCCCTTAAAGGGTACATCAGAGATGCAGCACGTGCAGGCACATTTGAGCTGGTCTTAGTTGGCTTGATTGACCATTGAGCTGCAACTTCATAAAACTCATTGTGGGATACTTAGCTGAAAGCAGGATGTGGGAGAGACCTACATCTTCCCAGTAAAGCTACGTTTCTGAGTACATCATTAATCTTTTTCTAGAAGTACAAACATTTGCTAAATTAAAATAGTCATGCTAAGGTTGATGAAGACCCAAGTGTTTCTTCCAATTTTGAGTTCAGATCCACACTTTGTTAAATTACAGACCAATTGTTTTGTATGATATTGGACAAAATAATGAAAGTTCTTCCCTCCAGGCTTAATCAGGTAGGATTCCAAATTAATACAAAAGAAAATTTCTAGAGAAACGTTAACATTTGATCATAAGAGCCTTTCTACTGACTATTTGGCCAGAGCTCTAGTACTGTGAATACTCATAAGCAATTATCAAAACCCACACAGCTATTTAAGCTGTTGGGTGCAGAATTAATAGGTTTTTTACGAACTGTATCCAGGAATCCTTCAACTGCCTCTTCTGCATAAACTTATTCCTATTTGATAAAAATGAATTAAATCAATTCAATAAGAGATTTTTAAATCTCCAAGCATTACAGATGAGTTGTACAGAAAAAAAATGAGAATTCATATGCTAGACTTGCTCTGACGTCCTGAAAGATAACTAAATGTCTTACTTTTTCACTTTATTAAAAAATCCCTTAAAAATATCTTGCTGCATGATTTGAAAATATATATGATAATTATATACAGAATCCTTGAAGAAACTTTTTTTCCTCTTGTAAAAGTCAGGATTTATGCAGATAGCTATCAATACCATTAATAGAATTACCTGCATAAATCCTTTTACTTGAACAGAACTCCAAGACTTATAAGGATTTAATGTATTTTTTTACTAAGTATCTTATAAAGAATTTTTAAAAAATATCTTTACTCAGCTAAGAGAATTTAGTTTGCTACATAAATCTGACATATCTTTAAAAATAACTTCTCTAGTATACTCTCCTATTAACGCTATTACACAGCAGGTTTGGGAACAATGTTTGAGAAAAAAGTGATATTGAAAGAGCTCACTTGAATGACTACTAACACAATAGAACCCATCCATCCCAGTGAGAAACCTGTGTTTCATACTGGGTGGTGTTCAACCCCCACTGCAGGGCCACAGGTCTTGGAGGTCTGATTTTCCATCATAGCTAGAAATAAAAAATAGAATCTCACTTTAGCTGCTTAAAAAATTACTACACAAATCAGGTCCTTTTGATGTCACAGAAAGAAAAAAAAGAAAGATGCACCACTTTCTCCTGGCTGAGGCCATTGATTCACATCCTGGGGAAGCAAAAGGAGGTAGGCAGAGGGGAAGGGGGAGTCCTGTGTCCTGTGATCTAGTTTTTTACACCTGTTCCTGCTCGTTCTTGTAATACATGCAACAACAACAACAAAGGCTGTTGTCAGTGCAACAGTAAGTGCACTAGGTACCTATCATCAATAAAATGAACTTTCATCCAACTCATACTTGAATTATAATTATTTCAAATTGCTAATGGTATCACTGTTTTTTCCTGTAGACGGACAAATGCAGGTGACAGAGGGATTGATTAAATTAATTGTCTTTTGTGCAGTAAGTGCAGAGACCATATACTTTTTTTTTTTTTTTCCTGTGAAATCTATTAGTCCAGATAATACTGCACAGTTTTAATTAAATAAAAACCTAAAAATACCAAAATCTGCTAAGTGCCAGTATCAGTCACAAATGGAACATTTCTACCTTTTCATATGAAATGCAGTCTTGGTCTAGCAGCAGTGAGTTGATCCCTTTTTATTTTAATATTCTCTGTTCTACCTGCTTTGTTCCTTCTGATAGTCAGGGCTCTTCACAAAAGGCCTGAGCACTAAAACAGGTTTTTCACGGATCTTGAATCAAACCCAAAGAGATATGCGTAGGAATCTTCATGTGGACAGTCTGCAAATGGTGTTTTACCAATACTGTTTTCCCAACTAAATCATTTTATGACAGTGCCTAAAGCCTAGGCTTTGGCTTTGAAGTATATCATGCAATGTCATGTCCATTGGACAGGGTTTTAATAGTTAGACAGCATATGACTGAATACAAATTGAAGAAAATCTACTGAGTTTCTGTAGTGTACTAATGTAACTGTGCTTCCTGCTTTGAAAGATTTGGGGAGATACTCTTTCCTGGTACAATTATCAAAATACATCAGTTCTTATATATCATGTGCAAAGATATTTGATCTTTTATTGGCATCCACCCCCCCCAACCCCCCGCAAAAAAAAAAAAAGCCCACAAGATACCGCTCCCATCATTCAATATTCGACTTTACAGAAAATGGCTTTTTAGCCTTAGTGAATAAAACATCTGCCCGATGCGCTCAAATCCTATCACTGGCATAGCTGCTCACAAAGGAAGCATGGCATCCACTCCCACTGAGTCGCACAGCACACAACCCTACAAAAAGCTGCAAAGTGCAGAGCAGGGAGCAAACATATAATCAGAAAGTAAGGAACATGTAACTAAATAACATCTCTCTTGTGTCTCCAACTCTATCTCACTCAACCACAACAGAGTTTTTATTTGTTGTTATTACTGTGGTTTGTTTCCATTTTGTATTTTCTTTTACCAAAGCCACAGCTCTGTCTGTTTTAAACTATCTACACATGCCTGCAGAAAGCAAGAAAAAATGTATTTCTATGTACAACTAGTCCAAATGAGACTCTGGTCCTATTAGAAAGGCAAAAAATTTTTTCCCCATTATGTTAACCTCCTACTTTTCCCTGGAGAGCAGGGAAAACTACTTCACAGAGCTGCTATTCTGCTTTTATCTGTACACCCATGACCAGAAGGGACATGAAGAGGCTGGGATGAGGAAGACTTATTTCTGCTCTCTCTTACTCATATCTCTGCCCTGAAAAAGGAGGCATGCTGCTTTGTGGAGGAGCCAAAATCAGTTCTTTCCCTCTCAGAGGCTGTGGGAATACAGGAAGAGCATCTGGACTTCCAGGGCACAATTACACCCTGTAATTGGACAGTCTGCAGGTGCTCCTGGGGCAAAGCCAAGTGAGGGGCAGCTGGATGAAAGACCTGGGTGTCAGCAAAGGGCTGGCCCAGGATGTGCCCTGCCCAATGACGAAGAGAGGATGCTTCTCTTGTGTGGTGGTTTCACTGGGCTAACACTTGATTAGCCCTGGGCTACCACTTGGCTAACAGCCAACACAGCTTTTCACTCACTTGCCCCCAACACCCAGGAGATAGGAGAGAGAATTGGACAGCAAGGGTAAGGAGCTTGATAGTTTAAATATTCCTTGCTCCCTTAGATCTTGTACTTGTAGACTAACAGAACACAAAGTCTTTCACTTCCAGTGACAAAAATGCAAACACTGGTATGTTATCAGTGTTTCTCTCATAACAAATCCGAGGCTGAAAGCAAAATGCAGCACTATTCTAGCTACTAAAAAGAAACCCACCTCTGTCTCAGAGGAAAACCAGGACAGCCTGTTGTGACTTCAGGGCTGACATCAACGTAGGTCTTCCGCGACCTGAGCCGGGTGTTGTTTTGTGTAAATACAACACGGAGCCAACACAGGCATTGCTGACAGCAAACAAGGAAACTGTGTGCAGGAGAGGCGGGAGTTTCAAAACAGGAACACCCTACCCAAATTTATTGTAGCCACACAAGGTGTGGCTAAACTAATGTGGGCCTTGTATCAGACAATCATATCTATTTTGAATGGAGATGGTTTGGCCAGAGCAGGTAAACGTGCGCTTCACGCCACCAGTCCTCTCCAGGCTGCTCCATAGGGAGCGCAGGAACACTTTGCTGTTCATCAGAAAGGACAGGGCACCCCATCCAGCTCTCTATTAGACTTTTTCCTTTTGAGAGAACTGATAAAGAAATATTTTCCTTCACTTGCCTAAGGGCCAATTAAAATAATTACAAAATGACAGTACCTTACTTAGTACAGATAAAGATTGGGTATGCTAGCCTATATATCATATTAAATAATTATCTTTCCTTCTGTCCTAGAGTGCAAGATAACATCTGTATTTCTGGCACAGGGCACTTCAAAATTCAAAATGCTATATTATAGTGGTGTGAAAATGTACTAGAAACTATACAGAGAAGAAAGAAGAAAGTATTTGTCTCAAGGAATTTAAAAGGAAGTGCAATCATGATAATGGAATACATCTCCTTTTCTTTTTTTTTGACTGAATGACTGCAATGTAAAAGCTCTGATACACAATTCATGCCCAAGAGATTTTTTCTTTAAAGATTCAGCTGTCATAAAAACCTGTACTTCTGTAACTATTCACAGATAACTTTTTATCCAGTTTGAAATATATCCAAGTTGAATTTTCCTTTATTTATTCCTATCATATAGACTTTGATTATTTTATTTCTATTACATGAATTTAAAATTTCTACACTTTTGGAATATTTCTGAAAAAGAATGTGTCTAAATCATTCTGGAAAGAAAGAAAAAGGACACAAAACACAAGAGCTGTAGCATCGTTTTGTGAGTCAGACCGAGATATGGGACTGGCGTCTGCTTGTTGCTCCTCCCTCACCCTAAAGAGGTGCAACAGTGGGAGCCAAACGGATGGTGCAATCCCGTTCATTAGCGGAACTCCCACAGCCACATTTAGCAGTCGGAGAAGGTCAGGAGGGGTGTGCGCCATCCCCAAGAGCACAGCAAGAGGTGCTTTAGCATGACCTGTCTCAGAGCCGCTACGCCGAGCAGGGCTCAGAGTAAAGGATGTACCTGATGGCTGCAAACTAGAGCAGCGCAGAGAAAATAATATTTTCCTGGCATTTTTCAAAGGTCATCTGGTGCTTTTTTGGCTGAAAACAACATGAAAAAAAGGAGTCATGATCAAAGCGAGAAAAGGAGGTGGAAGAAGCTTGCTTTGCACAGTTTGTCCTTACCCCTTCCAGAAAAGTGCCATATTGATTATCTATCGGGCTACTATATAAATACAAGAAATAAGACTGATCTAGTTGTTTGTCCTAATCTCAGTAAAATACAGATAATGTAACAAATGACACGGGATGTAATGCAATGCTTGTTTATAGATCGGGTTCTGCTGCTATAAATAAGTATTGCAGAGCTGTAACCTGCGTTTTCAGTTGGCAAGATCTGCTTTTCAGGGAAATTTAAATACATTTTCACAGGATTCTCAAGGATGCCATCTCATCAGACAAAAGAAGACTCAGTTTAATTCTTCTGGCAGTGTTTTTTGATTAAAAATTAGCTTTATCCAATACAATTTTGGATGTGCCTTTATTTAGTGTCTTGTATAACATCCAAAACATTGTTTGCCTTGGCATACAGACTCTCACTTTGATAGGCTCTGTAGTACTCAAGCATTAGAAAAGAGTTTTCCCATGTTTTTATATTTTCTTAAAATATATTCCCCATTACTGGAGTACAAGTTGGAAAGAAGAACTAAGCAAGCAAATGTGGTGCTATGTGGATTTTGGGTCCAGACACAATTTATAGGAGTACTGGACAAAGATGCAAAAGATCTGGGCAGATTTCCAAGATTTGATAAAAATACATTAACAATTGGGGAAAGAAAACCCACTTCTCTTTCCTTCACTTCTCAGTTCCTCCCTCAGTGCTCTGAGATAGTACTTTATTAAAGTCTGTTTGTAAGGATGCAGTATTCCAGAGAGGAGGCTGCAGGTAGATAGCAGGAATCACTTCCTGATCTCTCCTCCCATGCAGGGGGTAGTGGGACATGGATGAATAAACAGGGAACGGAGAAGACTTTCATTTTGTGCTGATGTAGTGTATCTGTAAATCTTATTTCTAAAGGAAAGAAAATTATCCAGGAGGCAGATGCTACCTTCTGGAAGGTTTGAGAGGGTTTTTTGGTGAGGTTTTTTTGGTGTGCGTCTTTTTGGTTGGGGTTTTGGCGTTTTTTTTTAAAGATAAGTATATCGGTCAGGGCGCGCTAGGAAGGTGGTGATTTGACATATCTAGTCATTAACATCTGCCATTTATATCATTACACTCTAAAATAAAGATTTTCATTAAAAAGGCCTCAGGTTTGCCTGTTTCACTTCTTTATCAGTGCACATACATAACGTTTAGTCACATATGTTGAGCATATCAAAGTACTTTTTAAAAACAGGACACCATGTGTTTTTTGCAGTAGAGAACAGTATTTCTTAAAGTGTCCTTGTGTTTTCTTATTATGCTGCTTCACTCCTTGCTTATATTTGTTACAACACAGAAAAGTACTTTTTTTTTTTCTTTAATCTCTTACGGATGTTTTCGACCAGTACCCACAGGCTTATTTTATGGAATCTATCATAAAAAAGAGGAAGGAATAAATATTTTGTGAAAGTTGCTTTTAACACTTGATGCAAGGCCAGGGACTGGATCAGTACAGGGAATAAATTACTTAGCTGTTCTCCAAAAGCTGACTTTCACAAAACCTGGAGGAGGAAATTTGTAGACTGGAGAGTAGATACTGCCTGTATTATTCTGTATGTTAGAAACATGGAACATTTTCTGAGTGCTACACTCAATTTAATTGAAAAAGAATAATGATATAATAAACAAATGTAAAAATTAAAAAGTTGCGTTGATTCTACTGAAAAAGCCAAATATGCAATTATTTTCAAGCAAAACACTGTGTAACAGGGACTTATCTTTTAAATGCAAAACCCTAGAACGAATGCAGTGTAAAATTTCTGAAGGTAAAGACTCAAAAATCATATATCAAAAGCAATATTAAGGCAGTATTAAGTCAGCTATATTGCATATTTTACAGCATACATTAGTGCCACATTAAGATTTAAGTTAACAAGGGAAGAAAAATAGAAAATCCTCCATTTTTGCTATGAAACCCGCTTTAAGATAGAGAAAACCTTTTATAGTGTATACACACTACGATTTTTTCATGAGCATCAGGTTATGAACCAACAAACACTCTTTGGTTGTAACTTAACTGCAGTAGGCTTGTGCTTGCTTTGTATGAATGCTGTCCTCAGGCGCTCTGATAAAGTAGCCCCCTTGGCTCGCCCCTGAATGATCACTGAGACAGCAGCAAAGGTGTGGTTTTCTTAGTGCCTCAAGCTCATCTCTGTTACTTCAAAACATGTCTGCAAATGTTTGTTGAAGACAATATTCCAGTGCTTCATAAACCCTCTCTGGGCACTGGTACATGACACTTCTCTAACGGGGAAATTTTTTTTTTTTTTTAAAAAAAAAAGGAAGAGTGTGAGAGTGTGTAACTGAACCTGTCTGTCAGGTCACTGGGGTCTGAGAGAAAAGAAATGCATGCTTATTTGGAAGTGAGAAGAAAATTCCTCCTGTGTCACCAAAAAGTGATTAGTATGACAGTTAACAACAAGCCATAAAGTGGGAGAGCATATATTAAAGGTGTACTGGGCACATTTGCTGCTGGATGCAAAACAATTTATCTTTTATCCCCCAGTAGGTATGAACACATCTGGCTAGATGTGAACAAGCTGAAAAGGGGAACAAAGGTCTAGTGCATCTTTCAAGGCTGAAGTTTTGGCTTATTCACTTAAGAAGGTCAAGAGCATGCTGGCTCTGACAAAGCTCCTTCACCCCCAGATGTGGAATGGGTGAGAGAACAGGAGGCAGGCAACATTTCCAGATCAAATTTTGAGATGTCATGCTTTTTAATTGGTGGGACTTGTAATTTCAGAGGTCAACTGCACCTACTGTGAGGGACTGGAAATCAAAGGGTCTCCTCTCAGCACATTAGAGCACTTGTGATCCATTTGCTCCACTTACCGAAAAGACTGGTCAATGCTGGACATGCTGCCAACACTGTGCTCCTGTGCTTGACACAGGATGAAGGGCTTGAGCCATGCAGGCTGACACAGGAGAGGCACTGTGCTTCCTTGTACATCAGTTTTTTCCTCAACACCTTTCCACACCACAGATGTATAATTTTACTGTTGAGGTTGCATTGTCATAAGATTTGGAATTAGCCCAATATTTTTAACCCTTTTTCTCTTAAACCTTGTGGTCACTTATTAATTAATTCTCTGCCCCAGTATTTCCCTATAACTATGCTAAGGCAGTCAATATGCCCTCCACAGGTTCAGTATTCAACTCACCTTGTCATTCAGTGAGAGCCTGAGACAGACCTGAGCACCAATGATTTGTATTGATTTGGCTGCCGAACTTTTACATTGTAGATATTGAATTTTTAGACAGTTTTGCATTAAAAATAATCTCATGAAAATAGCAGCATATGGATTACTTTGTCCTTAAAGCTTTTTTCCTAACATCTCTCTCCTTTGTGGCAGTGTCAGACTCCATACTTTCTCTACTTTCCACAAACCCATCTTCATCCCTCTGCCTCTATCCACTTCTAGTTCTGTCAGCTGTTTGCATGTGATTATCTGTGAGTTGGCATTTGCGTAGCACCAAGTGAGGCAAGCGCATCTACACAGGCAGCCAGATGCTTTTGATTATTGCTATTTACAAAGGAGACCAGAGCTGTGCATGTCACAGCTTGGAAACCTCTTTCTGTATACTGAATTCTGTGTATTTCTCCTTCATGATCTCTTTCTACTTTGTTTAAGGATGAGCAGTTGCATGTTCAGATCTTGCCATTCCTCAAACAACACAAAGCATGAGGTGTGCTTCGGAAGGGCAAATTCCCCTATCTGTGGGGAGAATCTATGGATACCTCAGGGTATTTTTATTGTTGCAAACTCAAAAGCTTGAATGTCTATCTGTGTCTGGTGCTTTGTGACAATTTTGCTCTGCACCAACTACTTTCTCTCTGTGGGATTTATACTTATTTTTTCCTCTTTTAATGCAAAAATTCTTCACAGCAGATTGTGAGATCTTCCACAGGAAACAAAACAAAACGAAAAAACAAACTATAGAGCAATACCGATACAAAAGCCTGCTTTCAACATGGAGAGAAGCTGTCACTTCTTTATTTTAAAATGCACATGATGTACAAATGCAAATGTCAGAATCGCTTGTAGCATAGGCCACAATAGGAAACAGTATGTTTGCTATACCTGAACACAAAGATCAGATGGAGAAAGATGAAAACAGATTTTTTTTTCCCGTAATAATGACTGCCAAATCATTTATGTTGAAACAAAAGAGAGAGAAGTGACTTCCTTGTACACATGCAAACACATAGTTTTTATGTTGAGTTGTGATAATGTAAAATAGATTCTTAATTTAAAAGAGAGGGCTTAGACAAAGAGTACTCCAAAGAAACCACTTTATCATGATCTCTGATCAATAAATGAAATTTATAACTTCCAAAAAGGTGTCTCTGTGTTTGCAAATGAACAGTATGCCATGACATGTATACAATTTTTTCTACCCATCATGTGAAGTAATGTTTATTTGCAAGCAGGATAGTTCCTAATTTATTTTTCTAATAATGTAGTCACTGAGTAGCTATAATACTTATTGACTGTGATTCTTCTAAATCAATTGCATATTGTCAAAACAATCCTTCAGTTCTTCCTTAAAAACAAACAAACAAACAAACAAAATGATATAGTATTGGTTGTATGGGAAACACCACCAAACACGTCTTAATATGTAGTCATTATGTAATCCTACTAACAAAGATTGAGATGTAGCCTACCTAATTTTAGTCATCCAAAGGACAGATTTCAGTCTACCATCTAAGATCCCTTCTTAGCCAGCTGGCCTACAGAGGGTAATAAATAGGCTTCCAAGGCAGATACAATGAATAACCTTCTGAAGATGCCAATCACTCTTCAATGACCAGAGAAGGCCCAGTGTTTTGATGGTTGCTAGAGGTCATAGTACCCTAAATAGCCCTAAAAGACCCTGACAGAACCTTTACATAACTACATATTTTGGGGAGAAGGTTAGAAAGACTTATTAGGGAGCCAGAAAAAAAATTACTGACAAGTTCCTGTAGCAGGATCATCATCTCTTTCTCATATATGGCTACACCACAGCATGATTACTCCATATGGACTGGAAATTGTTCTCCCTTTCTACTCATGCACTCTAAACATTCTCAGGAAAAAAACAGATATTTACTTAAGAAAGATATAGAATAATTGTGAGAGAAAATCTTTTTCCTCTTACATCTAGGTTGGCTTTCAACCTAAAAAACCTTGAACCTGTCTCTCATAATCCTGAGATTAAATTTAAAATCATCAGGATTTTTTTTTTTAAAATAATTGTTTCTCTTTGTTGGTTTCTGAACATTTTTGAGCACAAGTGTGTTTCTTAACAAATGTGAGGGCTATAATGAAAACATTTTAAAATAATATTTTTAGATACTTCCTTCAGATATTCATATGATGGAAGGATATCTGCATATTGAATCTTGACTCCAGAAACAGGAATTCAAGCAAAACACCAAATATTACAGAAATAACTGGAAAAACTACAACTTTTTGCAGTTTTTAGGAATTTGAGCCACCCTACACTGATAGGTGAAACAGGCTGAAGCTGTTGCTATGAAGCAGCACAGTTTAAATCTTTTCCTTCACTGCCTTGGGATTTTGACCAGGATTATGACAGAAAAAACAGTCCATCCAGACTAATGTCCTAAACTTCTGTCAGCCTCTTATACAGGCAACACAGAGGCAAGCTTAAAAGGAATATATCTTCCTCAACACTGAATTAACAATAGAAACTTATTTTAATCAAGAACAATTGATATTTCATTCTGAGACAGACAACAGTGCCTGTCTGTAATTCAGGAAAATCTTATAGCCTGTAAGGAAAATATTCCAGGTAAGCAGGTTAGCAATAGGGTTTATTGCAGTATCTAGAATTTTCATTTTCTGAAGACTCAGAATAATTGCACATTTTTATTCTCCAAGGTTTTGTGAACAAAAGCAATAAACCACACTCAAATGTTTTCTGTCACCTAGACAGGTGTTGCTGCAAGCTAACAAAAGAAATACCAAGAAACCCATCCGGAGAATACACAAAAGCCTTGCTCACTAAATAGGTCATTTGACATCCCTTTTTATGGAGTTTGCCCCTTGGGCAAGGGTCTCTGTGATAAAGATAAGCTCACATTGTAAATGCTTACTTTATAGCCAGCTACAGGGAACTGTGCTGAAGGCAATATTTGTAGTTAACATTACTGTGCAAATTTCTTGCCATTTTTGAGATAGCTAGAAAGACTACACTGCTGATGTTTCTATCAGAGTAATACTTCTGTCCAGTCTCCTGCCCATATTTTTCAAAGCTACTAGAACAGGAAATTTTTTTAGTAATACAACAGTGAGAATGAAAAGGCAAAAACTCAAATAAGAACTAGAATGCCTTCATGGTTTAAGGCCAGCCAGCAACTAAGTACCACAAAGCTGCTTGCTCACTCACCCCACAGTAGGATGGGGGAAAGAATTGGAAGAGTAAAAGTGAGAAAATTTGAGGGTTGAGATAAAGGCAGTTTAATAGGTAAAGAAAAAAAACATAGACATAAGCAAAGCAAAACAAGAAATTCATTCACTCCTTCCCACAGGCAGGCAGGTGTTCAACCATCTCCAGGAAAGCAGGGCTCCATCACACATAATGGTTTCTTGAGGAGACAAATACCATCACTCTGAATGTCTCCTCTTTCCTTCTTCTTCCCTCAGCTTTATATGCTAAGCATGACATCATATGGTATGGAATACTCCTTTGGCCAGTTTGGGTCAGCTGTCCCAGCTCTGTCCCCCTCTTCATACTGACAGGGCAGTATGAGAAGCTGAAAAATCCTTGACTTTATATAAGCACTGCTCAGCAACAGCTAAAACATCAGTGTGTTATCAACAGTCTTCGCATCCTAAATCCAAAAGACAGTATTATGCAAACTACTAGGCAGAAAATTAACTCTATCCCAGCTGAAACCAGGACAAATGCAAAGCTAAAAAATATTTGCCCTTCTTTTCTAGAAAAATAATAACTGTTAGACAGGCCTGTGTTTTAAAAGATTATTTGTTTTATAATTAAATACATGCACAAATGCGTACTGTCAACAGATTACATAACTCGGTGTAAAAGTAATCCTGATGTAGATAGTCCACTTACATTTTACATCCATGTTTGTACTGAGTTTGGCTGGGATGGAGTTAATTTTCTTATTTTACTTTGTTTGCAAGCTCAGTTTTTTGCTTTACCTATTAAATTGTCTTTATCTCAACCCATGAGTTTTCTCACTTTCACCCTTTTGATTCACACTCCCATCCCACCAGGGAGGAAGTGAGGGAGCAATTGAGTAGGACTGAGCTGCCCAATAGGGTTAAGCCACAATGTTACTTTTCAGCTAAAGTGTTGTAAAATGCCTTAAACTCATTGCAGCTTTGGATATGACTTAAAATATAAAGTTATATGTAGGAAGTGAAGCTCATTACCAGATTCAGCCTGACCTCTATTTTCTAACTTTAGAATACAAGAATGTGCATGAAGGTAGAATGACATAAATTTGTGTTGTCATTTACTCAAACCAAGGATGTTCTTACAACAAGTCTTACTGAAACTGTCCAATAAAAAAATTTAAGTCATAGGCAATCTTTATGATAACTACAGATAAGAAAAAAATGAAGTAACCCTCACTTTTGTGGCTGGGATAGTCTAACTTGGAAAGACAGACATTTTATTTCTGCAGAGCATTGATGGCTTTTCTGTGGTCTGTTACAGTTACTGATATGTGAAGAGGATCTTGTTTAAGTGATAGTAGGTCAAGGTTCAGTAAAACACTCAATCACAGGATCACGGAATGGTAGGGGTTGGAAGTGACCTCTGGAGATCATCTACTCCAACCCTCCTGGCAAAGCATGTTCCCTGCAGAAGGCTGCACAGGAAAGTGTCCAGGCGTTTTTTTAATATCTCCAGAGATGGAGACTCCACAGCCTCTCTGGGCAGCCTGTTCCAGTGCTCTGTCACCCTCACAGTAAAGAACGTTTTCATTATCTTCAGATGGAACTTCCTGTGTTCATGTTTGTCTGTTGCCCCTTGTCCTGTCACTGAGCACCACTGAAAGGAGCCTGGCCCCATCCTCTCGACACCGGCCCTTTAGGTATTTATAAGCATTGATAAGATCCCTTTCAGTCTTTTCTTCTCCAGGCTGAACAGACCCAGGTCTCTCAGCCTTTCCTCACAAGACAGCAAGAAATAATAGTAAGTCACTACCCTCCTTCTACCTTTGTAAATAAGATTTTAAGTTTCTGTTTAGCTGTTCTTCAGACTTTTTTCTCCAAGAAATGCTTAAAACAATGTGACCAAAATCACAAAGGAAGAATCTAAAGTCTACTATGAAATCTTTGCTGTCCACATTTTCAGAGATGATCATGTATTTATACTCACTTGTGAACACAAACTGTTTAGGCATCTCATAATCCAATTTTGACTTATGAATGCACAGCTTGCTTTCAGAAATATGCTTGCATGTGTAATTAAAAGATATGGGGTAATGCTTACAGCTCGTGCCAAGGCATTCAGCAGAGAGCACCCTGGAGAAGGAGATGAAAGCAACTAGAGCAGGAGCCAGACAAATTGGAATACGGGGCAGCAACAGCAGGAGCCAGGAGCAGATAAAAGGTTAATGCCACATTCTTGAGCGCAAGACAGGGGCTGTATCCTAGGCAGGGCTTAGAACAGGTCCTGAGATTCACATGAAACAAACTGGTTAGTGTGAATTACCAAGATATAGTTCTGTCTTGGGTCTTGTGGCAGCTTCATAAATCATGTTTGCTTTTCCCTCATGGTTTATGATATCATTAGAAACTCTTGATGGAAACATAACCTCATAAGTGAGATACCCACTATTTATTCTCCACCTTGTGTATATAACCAACAAATATTTGTTTACAGCAAGTATGACTTACATCTAGTCACATTTGAACTCAGACCTCCAGAGATGAAAACCATAACAATAACCTACAGTTTGCCAAGCCCACCGAGTATTTTGTTACAATGATGGAGGACGGGAGGAGGAAGGGATGGAGGGAAGGAGGAAGTGCATTTCTGTTTGTGCATGTGTGCGAGGAAAGGAAGGTGGTCAGGTACAGAGTTAGGTTAGGCATGTGGGAAGCAATGCAAATCCAACCACACAACGCCTATGGGAGATGTTTGGTTAAATTCCATACAACACTGAAATTTGAGGGGAAAGTCTTTAGCCATTAACTGTGATATAACTTAGTTTGAAAGCTTAATGAGAGAGGGAAAACAGCATTTGGGGGGCAAGGCATTTGCATAGCCCACTTCTTCTGCAGGTGTCTAATTGGTAGTTATACAGGTTTCATTAGAATACACAGCAGGTTGTGGAGCTATCTAAAGTGCTACTGAAGATAAATGCATTTTGTTATCAGCAAATGTAACTGCTTGCACTGTGAACCAACACTGGAATATACTGTATGATGCCTGTACTGCATCTTCCCTTTCATCCAGCTCTGTGGAAAAATTGTAACATAAAAAGAATTATTAACACCTTGTATGTCAGAGAGAAAATAAGCCACAAGCACTGAAATCAAAAGTTGAGGTGGATAAAAACAATCTACCACCTTTATTAATGCTGCATTTACTGTAGTTCTTGCAGGAGCAAAGAAGGCAGGTGGTGCAATAGAACCACACTCTGAACTTAATGGGCTTCTGTACTTTCAAGACACAGTGTGAGAAGGTAAAGAGGGTTTACACCAAATCCTGCATCCAGGAAATTAATTCCCAGACATGCCGTTCTTTTGCAAATGTGCAGTGTTTTTGCATGGAGGATATTAGGAATTGCTGCCTGAGGAGAAAACAGAACTTGGCTGGGAATGGATAAAAATTACAAGTCACAAACTACAAGGAAATACTATTTTTGGACAATCTCCATCTCTCAACTCTTTTGTTAAAATTGAGTGTGATTGTAAATATGTATCTGTAAAAAAAATGGAAACAAATACAAGAATACTGCAGTCTTAAACCCACAAATATTAGAGAAACTAGACAAAAGCAACCAGATAACCAAAGCTGAACTGAAATACGGGCAAAATAGGAAAGCATAGAGTTGCAGACTTAAAGTTTCCTATATAAAGTTAACTCTATCCACCTCTACCTTTTACATTATCTTACGGTTCCTAGCCTTTGGGATTTTTTTTGTCTTATAGTTTAAATAGTGAGCACTTTTGCATGGGACTATCTTTTTGTCCTGTGTTTGTACAGCACTTTGCAGGGAAAGTCTTGGTTGAGGATTGATACTACTAGGCAATATGGTTCAACAAACAAAAGGTGTAATTAATAAAAAAGCATCTAGTGTCATTAATAAAAAAGCATCTGGCTAACTTATTAATCATAAGAGGTGGAGGGGAACAGAAGAGGAGTTTATTCTGTTTCTTATTTTTTCTAACAGTAAGAAATTTGAAAAGTAGTATCACAGTTGCAAAAAACCTCTCTGTTCTCTGCATGTGAACACTGGTAGGCATTTCCATCAGTCAGAAGGTGTTTTCTCATAAGAAGCATAAAAGTTTACTTACACTTCCAGTAATAGAATATATTGGCTTGTTTTTTGGTTTTTTTTTTTTTTGTGGGTTTTTTTGTTTGTTTGTTTTGCTTTGGGTATTTTTTTTTTTCTTTCAGGAAATGTTCAGATATTTATAACAGAGACAGGCAGGCACCTCACTGCCTGCATCAAAGGATGCCTCAGCACAGCAATGGAGAACCTGACAGATCTATCATGTCCATGGTTGCTCTCAATAACCAGGGATGCTCATGTCTCTCCTGGGCTTCCTGGCTGCCAAGCAGTAAAAAACCACTAAAGCTAAATGTGCCATCCACTTTGAGTCCCCATCAGTCCAAAGATTAAATAAGAGTTTCTTAGTTGACTACTACTAACATTTCTGCAGGCTTTTCATACTTCATACTAATCACCTGCCTGATGAGACCTGCCATAGATCCTACACAACATCATCTGTCTTTGGAAAACTTATTTTCAATTACAGCTAGTGTTTCACATAAATGGCATGTGTGTCCTGAATCCCATATCTTGTGTATTAATTAGCCAGTAAATAAATATTTTAAGCTCTGTACTTAACTACTTAACTACAGGAACTTCTTTAGACTAGTTTTCTAAGGTAAAAGCAAAAAGCTTTCAGCATCCTCCTGCCTGTCTCTTATTTTTCACTCTTTCCATATAACTCCTTTTTTCTTTCTACTATATAATTTATATAGTGTGGCCAGCAGGTCGAGGGAGGTCATTCTCCCCCTGTACTCCGCTCTCGTAAGGCCCCACCTGGAGTACTGTGTCCAGTTCTGGAGTCCCCAACACAAGAAAGACATGGACCAGTTGGAACAAGTCCAGAGGAGGGCCACAAGGATGATCCGAGGGCTGGAGCACCTCTCTTACGAGGACAGGCTGAGAGAGTTGGGGCTGTTCAGCCTGGAGAAGAGACGGCTCTGGGAAGATCTTATAGCGGCCTTCCAGTACCTGAAGGGGCCTACAGGAAGCCTGAGGAGGGACTTTTCATAAGGGCAGCTAATGATAGAACAAGGAGAAATGGCTTTAAGCTGAAAGAGGGCAGGTTTACATTAGATATTAGGAAGAAATTCTTCACTGTGAGGGTGGTGAGACACTGGCACAGGTTGCCCAGAGAAGTTGTGGATGCCCTCTGCCTGGAAGTGTTTCAGGCCAGGTTGGTTGAGGCTTTGAGCAACCTGATCTAGTGGAAGATGTCCCTGCTCATGGCAGGGGGGTTGGAACTAGATGATCTTTAAGGTCCCTTCCAATCCAAACCATTCTATGCTTCTATGATTTTTGAGCCTGCTCTCAGATTTTAACCAAATCTGACAGAGAGATCTAGATATTTCAATTGTACAAATTTAATGAAGAGAGGAAACACACAAGAGGAGAGACAACCTATTACCATATCCACTGAATGAAAGCTTAAAATGTGTCTCCAGTTTTTCCTGTGGGCTGGTTTGGTGGCTCATCAGGCAGCACATACCCCCAGATCAACCAGCACAGATGTAGCTTGTAACTCAGCACAACTGGCATTTCTTGCCTAACAGGTAGGTAGCAAACAGGGTGACAAGGTGCTAAGCATTGTGTAAGTGCTTTTGTTTGTTGGGGTTTTTTGGGTTTTTTTGTTGGCAAACTGAGAACTGAGGTATTAGCACAGATGAGAAGTGAAGTGAGCACAGGGATGATTTGGGGAAGGGGCCATTGAAGGGGAAAATAAGAGTATTTTGGAAAAATAAGTTGTTTGGGCAGAGGGCGGCCACGGCAATGATGACTGTAAACGATGCAAAATCAGAGGAAATAAGATCTTACAAGTTACTCTGCTTGTGCAACAACTTATTTTGTATTTGCTCATTTATATTCCATCTTTTTCAGGCCCACACTTCACACATTGTTTTTCAACGTCTAAGATTATGTTCTAAATAGTGGAACTACCCAACCTCCCTTTTTAACTGTCAATATAAAACTAAAGTTTCCCAAATACATGAAGGGCTGAGTATATTAACATATTTTGCTTGTCCAAGCACTGCAAAAGAACATTAAAAAGTGGACATTTATTGCTTTTACTAACTATGGAGAGCAATTTTTTTGATGTATATGATAATTCTGCAAATTATCCCTAAGCAAGCTGTTAATTAAATCTTTGTATTTGTTTATTTGTAGTAGTTTGTATGCACAGTTTTTAACCTCCTGCAGAATTTATTCATAACTGGTCAGTATGATTATTTCCTATTTACTCTCTGCACTTTGATTAATCACCAAAATCACATGGTATTATTTCTGCTCCAAGAATGGATGACCTATGATTATAAACAGGAAAAAGGCCTTGTTTGTTAATGAATTATACATGAATATCCACAGTTTTTGATGCTTCTTGTGATAAAGGCAAAAAGCAGGCTTTAATAAAGGGTCATGATGCCTTCTTCTAGCTGTGAACACTATAAATCTATTCTTTCTTCTACTAATGATTCATTCCTTTTCCTTGACTATTCTGATGAATAATCTTCCTTGTACAAATGTTTGTGAATAAAATAATAGAATCATCATACAATCATAGAATCATAGAATGGTTTGGGCTGGAAGGGACCTTAAAAATAATCTAGTTCCAACCCTCCTGCCATGAGCAGGGACACCCCCCACTAGACCAGGTTGCTCAAAGCCTCACTGTGAGTGTGTCTGATATAAATCAGCAGATACATTCACAGAACACAAGCAAATACCTTCTTACTTTGTGAACCTCCAATTCAAATGCAGCAGGAGTTTAATTCTGCTGGCTATTTTTAGACTAACTCAGATTTCTAAAATTAGGAAGACAGAACCCCTATACAGTCCACAAAGACAGATAACCACAATTTTTCACAGCCTAAGTTACACAGGAAGCCCAGGCCTGCATTGTTCATAAGCACATAGTGTGAATATCCTACAGTACACAGTGCATTTGAAATATGTATGCATGATATTAATTTTCAGAGAAATACAGATATTTCTGTTCCTATTCTATGTATAGAGCAAGAGACAAACAAGAGCTTGAGTGACATTTTCTTTTTCCCCCAAAAATATACCTATATTTAATTCTGAGAAATAACACTGGATGCAACAGAGTATACAGAAAGGAGTTGCTTTGAAAAAATTATTAATTTTCCTTGTCATGAAATACATGCTTTATGAGACTCAAGAGCAATACTACTTGGAAGGAGAGCAATACATTACAGTAAAAATGCTTTAAATTCATAATTATCATGCATTAAGCTGAAAAAACAGGGGCTAGAAATATCCATGCTCTTCAAAATGTCAAGTTGAACACCTTGCTGTGAGCCAGACTGCTTAATGTATGGGTGGCTTTCAGTTCTGAAATTCTAATGCAAAAGGACAGCATGACAGGATGGTATAACTTTATAAAGATAACAGGAATTCTGCAACATTTCATTAACATTAAATAATTTACTAACATTTCTGAATAAATAAATTTTTGAAGTCTGATACTTTTATCAAGTTAAAACAAGTTAAAATGTCACACTCCTGAGATCACCACTGTGCTCAATATCTTCGTTAAGGATGTAAAGTCAAGGGTTTCTGTGCTCAAGAATATCAAAGCGATCTTATTTATTTTTTATTAATAAAAATAAATAAAGAAATCTTGCTAATCTGTGGAAAAATTTAAAACTGAGCTTCTTTTGGTCTTTTTTTTGCATCTCTTAAAGACATGCTATAACCTGGCAAAAACCCCCTTTTTTTGATCTCAATTCTTGCTTCAAATTCATTTTTTTGTCAATACAGTTTTCTAAAAAATACAGTTTTATTCACTCTGGGCTATGGGTAACTCACTTTGCTGACTCTGCTGTTGAAAGGTATAATTGTGGCACAATTGCTTGTGACGAGTGATGCCTCACTTCATGAAAAGCATCCCCAAAGACAGTAGAAGCAATTAGAATCAGACTCCACAACCAACCGCGTAAAACACACTCAAACCTTGTGATCTCTGCTTCTAAATATAGCACTGATTGAAGGGTTATGGAAGCCCAGATAAGTCTGTTCTCTTTCTTCTTTCCCACTACCCTCCTCACCACCCCCCCACCTCTTCCCCCCCACCAAAGGATAGTTTGATAAAAGTAATCAGTTTAATACAATGACCTTGCTTCCAAGACCTAGGTTACTGGAGATGATTTCATTTGCATATGTAAATGTAATTATTTCCTGTCTGAACACACATAGCTGCAGACCAGACCTCAAAATGCAGAGTCAACAATGACTCATGTGTTTAGGTAAGGTATCAAAACAGCTGTATATCTTAATTTGTCATACTCATCCATAGAAAAATCTCCCTATATACGTGCACAAAATCAAGGTTTTTTTCTTTGGAATTTAGTTACAATTTTATTCAGTAGTCCAAAGAATATAAGTGGAAGTGGGACATGCTAAATGCCACCAGGATTTCAGGAAACTGCAGAGTGTTGAGCTCCTTGGAGAAAAACCTCAAAACTGCCAGAAATGTAGTTTTTAAAGTTAGAAGGGAGTGTTAAGGTGATATTTCATATTCTGGAGAACAGGACAGAGAATATCAGACAGTTTTACCAAGTAAAAAGATATTGTCCAGTGGTGTTTTTTTCAGAACTCAAAATACTGCACAATCTTGGCTTAACTACTTTGAGTGATGAGACCTCCTACAGTTCTTTGGGGAAGGTTTATTACTTCTATTTTATAAATAAGCACTTTGAATCTATCTACCTAGAATTTTCAATCATTAGTTGTTACTGCAACTTTGTTTTCTCCTAGATTAAAAAAACCCCAAAACAAACAAAAAAACCCAACCTGCTAGAAATTCTATTGTCATTATTCAGAATGCTGTTATTTTCTGTGAACAAACTGAATAGACTGAATTTCCTATATTTCTTGCTATGCTTTATTAATCACTCTTTTCCTACTCCTCTCCTGTTGTTCATTGTCCTTTTAAAAATGTTGACAGCAAAACTGCATTCAGGAGACTAACAGCCATCTACAAATGCAATATTCTATGTCTACAGGTCATATTTATCCTCAGAAGCACAGTGTCTAATTGAGACTTTCCTTAATCTCTCATGTCTCCAAATTCCTTCCAGCATCAATGCAATCCAAGATATTTTCTCACCTCACAGGAATAACCTACATCTTTTTTTTCCCTAGATGTATGACCTTGGATTTGGTATCGTTTGCATTTTTGAAATGAGCCTACTCCACCAAGCAATCCAGATTAATCCATAAAGCTGACTTGACCCTGTCATTATTTAGCAGTTGAGCTAGCCAAAACCCATTTTTTCAGTTGCTGGGAATTTTATTTGTTTGCTTATAATTTGGTTTCAATCCTAATCAGATCCCAACTCGTGTCCAAATTAGACATGGAACCGGCAGGTCTGCCCCAGGGCACAGACCTCACAAATGATCCCAAATGGCTTTTATACAAAACTGACATTTTTGTCATACCACTGTTAGCAGAAAAACTGTCAGGAGCATCATTTTCTTGAGTGTCTACCTACTTGTTATCCTTACAATTGTAAAAAATAGATGACATGGCTTTATTAACATTAGGGTGGGGCTAACACAATTATGTTTTTGTGAAATTATATCTAAATACCAAAGTCAAAATTTGTACAATTTTTCAGCATCTAAAATAGGAAGCATTTTTCAAAATCAGAGAGAAAAAAGATTGCACATATATTTGTCTTTAGCTTTCTGTATTGTCAATTTTGTGGAACAGGTGAACTTTCCTACAAACAAATAAATGAACAGAACTATGCACTAACACTGTCCAGACACCATGGCCAGAACTACAGAACAGAGTTAAAAATGAAAACCTCAACCTGAGAGGTTGCTAGAAAACTTCCTTGGGGGATGAGGTGTTTCCAGGGGCTTGTAGGAGTGGTATGGCACAGCCTATGATTTTCAGACTCTGCATTAGGGAGGAAGGAGTGGGAAGGGGCTACGAATGCTGCCCGGGGTTGGACCAGAGCAGGACAGTGGCTTGTGTAGGGTCTATTTGGAAAGACAGTCTCCTCCCAACTGCTCACACAGAAAATTAAGTTTACCAAACCATGAGATATATCTGCAGGCGCCTGTCTGATAGACAGGCACACACCATGAGGGGGTTTGGTTCACTCTGCAACTTGATAGCCTAGACTCCTCATGGTTTCTAGATTTTTAGTGTGAATAGCCATTCTGTGTGTGCTGAAATATGGCAACAATATTATGCAGTAAGTACATACAGATTTTTTTCTGCTTTCTAAATTAGTTATTTCAAATCAGTAATTTCAGATGTTATTGTCAGTGCAAAAATAATGATATGGCTGACTGGAATAAATACTGTATATTAACCTTTATTTTACTCTTGGCATAATAGCTTTATCTAAGACACATAAAAGCAATCTAGCTCTGATTGCTACTATGAGGAAAATGCTTTATCTGATCTTACCAGTGAGAATGTATATACAGAGAAACAAATGGGTGACTTTGGTTTCACCTTGACAATGACCAAATTAATTTCCTGTTCTCTTGGAAGTGGTTTCTTTTCACAGAGTTAGAACTAAAGCAAAATCTTTCCAATTATAGACACCTAAGAATATGGGTATTCCACATGCACTTATGTGCATATTCTGGTCTGTATTTGGGATGTGGCACTGCGCAGTGTTTTAAATAATGTTCTGAATTACATGGCTCATAAGATTATCATAAAAATTGTCTGAGGGGGGTTTGGCTCTAAAAGTGTCTTTTATTTTTTTCTATCTAGCAGTTGACAGAAGCTTGTTAACTTAAAAGGAGATGCTGCATCTCACTGAATAAATATTTTAACAACACCATAGATGCTTTCCCCAGTGCTGCAGCACATGGTGGTTTCAGCTTCTAAGCACATAAGTATAATTCTTATTTCAGCTTAGAGGGGAGGTTAAGAGAAAGAGAGCGAACATGTCTAGTGGTGAAAGGAGGGTGGGTGAGGCTCAGTCAGATAAGAAAGCAAATGATTCTTTAATAAATGACCAGCTTGGCACTTCAGCTAATTTTGTATTCCTTTGTTTAAGACCTGCTAGGGGGCTTTTTTGGGTTTCAGTGCTAAGGCACAATAGCAGAGCCTATTATTACTATTAGTATCTGCAAGTATGCTTCATCCAGGGTGATTTACACAATCAATAGTAGTTACTATTGGAAATAATTTGATCCAGGTAGAGAATCTTGCTTCCAAAGTAAGAAATTGCTGCTAGGCGCTCTTAATTTCCCACAAGGTGTTTAATCCAGCCTTCATGTACAATTCAGAGTGTGCTTTAGAAATAAGAAAGAGAAAAATAATTAAGACTTTATCAACTTCTGTGTAAACTGTGCTAAGGAAGCATGCTGCTCCAGTGTAGAGCATGAGAAAAATGATTATTCTGAATCTGAATATTTTTATAGTCAAACATAAAGGTCTACTTGCAGAGCTGCTATACAACAAGAAAGAAATAACTTTTTATGTGAGAAATGTGGAGGTTTATAGAGGCAAATCCTTACATCTATCTTTGCATAGTACTCAGTTTCCCATTCACTTGTTCCACGAATAGTAACTGTACCACCCCATGGCACAATCCTTCCCTCTTCTGGAAAAGCTTATGCTGACTCAGCATAAGCTCCACAAACCCCCAAGAGGTCTCTTTGGCTGCATTTTCTGCCTATACAAATGAATGTGTTTGTGAAGTGGAACCTCTCTGATTTTCACTTCACTAATGCGTACCAATCATAAAACTATGCAAAACAATAAAATCTGTGTTTTTCACAGTTTTCAAAGTATTTATGGTCATTCTGTTGTATTAAAATCTCACAGAACTGGAATCCTGTGGCTTTAGCATTACAAACTACAGAAAACACTGAGGAGACTTATCCCATATGACTGATATTGATACACTTTATCAATAAGAACCTGGTCTGGCTAGTTAAAGAACAGTTCTTAAATATCAATAAAAACCACTTTTATCCTACTTTAACCCTGGGAAAGCAAAGCTTTCTGATGCACTATTGCAACATTGGTCTTTTAATACTGTATGACTTGTGATAAATTGTTGACTACATTTGTCTAAATACTGTATCCTCATCAGTTGAAAAGATTCAGTAAAGCATGGTAGGATCATCTGCCACTAGTTTGAATCCTAAGTGTGTGATCCTGTACATTTAGAAAACAGAGGACTACTAGCACTGAATTAATCATTTCTGGAGTAATGAATATAGTCCTATTGTGAAATACCTTAAGCTGCAAAGAGACTGATCCACACCTGGAGCAGGACAGCCCACATCTAAGCTTTGGGATTTCTGGTTTATGAAACGGATAGCCTTGTCTCCAGTCCTGACTCTGGCCATGTCCTGCTGTTCACCTGGATGGACCCTGGACTTGACCCATTACCTCTTCTTGTCTAGAAAGTCAACAAGCCCTGTCACTGCCACCATGCAGATCCTGCTCGGAGATGTGGGACTGCACCCAGGTCCTTGAGGCTACTGTCTGTGCTGTGGTTGTGGTCACCCTCATACTTCCAGCTCATCCCCTCATACTGAATTAGCCCTGCTTTTGCTACTCCCCCATCCAGCCTGTACCAGATGACAGTTTTGACAGGTACAGCTTGTTTATGGGAAAGCAAGGAGTTGACAGAAGACTTGAGAGCTCTCAAGTTTTGAAGGTATTTAGCTTTATCTAAATGTCTGTTCCTTGCATTGTACAATAATATGTGAGACTAAAGTACAAGTGTCATACAACAAAGCCTTTTAACAGGGATACTGCAATTGCCTATGATTACAGCTGGTCACAACATGTAAACTGTTTCCAGGCATCTCCTTCAACTCTTTTTCCTACCCTACGCATTTTTTCACTCCTTAAAATGTGTTCTGCTCTGAAATTTCTTAACTAACTTGCTGGGACTAGATATGCAATTATACAGCTAATTTAGCAAAATGATCTTCACTCTCAACCTTTTTTCCTTCAATAACCAAGACCATTTTTTAGCTATGCTGATCAAAAAGATATCCCTTTTCTTGTCTGCTATGTTATTGCTACTAAGGATGGACTGCTCCCAAACTAGGAAAGTCTTCCCTGTTTTCATCCTTGAATGTGTCATGGTGTCACATGAACAGAAGCCTTTGAGGCTTAGCCTGATGCCTTTCACTGTCATTTTATCTGAATTGTAGCTGAACCAAAGAGGACTCCTCCATCTCAGATCCTCAGCCCCTTTGCTGTTAAAGGGTGCCTACTTGCCTGATGTTACCTCAGGAATTTCTTTTACCATCTGTGATTCCTTTAATGGACATTGTGAAATACTCTTTGCATGAGAAAATCTTTGTTCCTTGTGGTCATTCCTGAGAGACATTGTGAGATAGTTGAGCTTCTCTAGTGTCCCTTTGGTGTTTATATGGCATTCTCCTCCCTTTTAGGGTACCCTGTCTACCTAGCTAAACTTGTTTGCTCACATACAAAAACTACTTTTTCTGGATGGACATGGTCACTGGAGTCACCATGATATCTTCTACACATTTTGAGAAATCATTTAGGTGCAGTGCCGAACTCCACTTTACTTATGTTTCTCACTGCTTCCTAGAAGGTTCTGCAATTTCCAGCAGGGCTGGTGTTGCCTTTTCTTTACAGATTTTTTTTTCTTCCTTCTGAGCTTCATCAAAACCATTAAGGTGCTGCATACTACAGTCTTATGCATTGCACTTGAAGATTTACTTCACAATTTTCTTACTAACTTAGTGGTTATTTCCTAGCGCTATGCCTTTGCTATCTATTAGCAAGCTGTACAGGCTCATTATAATTCTCCTCTTTCTGTTTGAGAATATTCTGCTGCTGCACTGAAATTAAATACACAGATTGCTCTGTCCAGCTCCCTAGCATTTGGTGCCACTGTTTGCAAGCATCTATAAACTTTCCCTTTCTCAGGAATATCTTATCAACTTACTGCATTTGTCCACCGTCCTCAGAAAGTTTTATTTTCTAAAACACTAACACTTCACCTGGGGAGGAATAACCGCATGCACCAGTACAGGTTAGGGGTTGACCTGCTGGAGAGAAGCACTGTAGAGAAGGACTTAGGTGTGCTGGTGGACACAGGTTGGCCATGAGCCAGCAGTGTGCCCTCGTGGCCAAGAAGGCCAACAGTATCTTGGGGGGCATTAAAAAGAGCATGGCCAGCAGGTCGAGGGAGGTTCTCCTCCCCCTCTACTCTGCCCTGGTGAGGCCACATCTGGAGTCCTACATCCTGTTCTGGGCTCCTCAGTTCAAGAGGGACAGGGATCTTCTGGACAGAGTCCAGCGGAGGACCACAAAGAAGATTAGGGGCCTGGAGCATCTGCCATATGAGGAAAGGCTGAGAGAGCTGGGACTCTTCAGCCTGGAGAAGAGAAGATTGAGAGGGGATCTTATCAATGTCTATAAATACCTGCAGTGAGGGGGACAAATGGATGGGGCCGGGCTCTTTTCAGTAGCACCCAGTGACAGGACAAGGGGCAATGGGCAAAAACTGTAACACCAAAAGTTCCATACCAACTTCAGGGAAAACTTCTTTCCTGTGAGGGTGACAGAGCACTGAAACAGGCTGCCCAGAGAGGTTGTGGAGTCTCCATCTCTGGAGATGTTCAAAACCCGCCTGGACACTTTCCTGTGCAACCTGCTTTGTCAGGGGGATTGGACTAGATGATCTGCTGAAATCCCTTCCAACCCCTATGATTCTGTGATTCTGTAACTTGGTCCTGCTCCTTCAGCATAATACTTCTGCTTTTCAGTGTGGCAGGGGTTACATTGCAGCTGCCTCCACAAATTGACGGGAATAAAATTTCTCACTGATGTAATAGCATAGTTGTAAAATGCAGTAGTAGAATGCATGTTACCTTTCGTAACAGATGAGATGTTTTGGAAGCATGCAGTAGTGAATACTATATTGATGTACAACAGATGCTATGGATGCATGAAACATTTCTAATAGAGATAAATATAATACATACTGCTTTGGTAGGATAGGGGACATCCAACCAGAACAAACAAAAAAAATAATCCCAAATATAATTAGTTCCTACAGGTGTAATAGGAAGTATTAGGAAAGCAAGGTATGACTATAAGCTGCTTATTGCTCTGTGATCTATTTCGTCTATTATTTTATTCTGAACAAAGTGTACTGTGCTCTAAAAGCCTAGCCATCCCTGGGCAACTTTGATGCTGGCCTGAGAAGGAGCATACCTGTTAATAATTAGATAATCAGAATACAAGAAGCCTTGAAGGGATGGCTAGCATTATTTCTCACCCTCTTTCCATTACTGGATAGGGAATGAATATTTCCCTTCTAATCATTATGATCTTAATGATATCTGCACCCAACTTTGCATGCCTAAACACTTATTGTTTCTGTCATGCTGCTTGAGCTTTTGAAACTTAGCTGTGTTCTCCAGCACAGATTATCACCTTTTAACTTTTACCCTGGGTAGCTCGGTCACCCTTGTTTTGGAGTCACTTCAGTGTGGATAAATTTGTTTCTTTAACATAAGCCCTCCTGGAAACTGGTTTAGAAATCTCACAACAGATCTTGACTCTGGTATGTCTCAAAAGCTAACCTGGTATTCTTCCAAAGTGACTAGCACTGTGTTGCCTTACTAAGAAGAGAAAACGAAGGAGTAACATTAGAAAGAGTGACTGTAATGATTTAGAATAAAAATGAGACTGATTTCTGGTTCCAAAGTAAACAATTTTTTTTTTTTAAAGGCATCACTCCAGCCTTTATTGATGAAATCTATTTCACTCAATCTTTTAGTTTTTTATTTAAATCTGAACTAACTGAAGATTTCTGTAAATAGAGATAAATAATATTTGGTTTTTTTTAGGATGAGATGAACTGCTTCTGGAGAGAAATTTTGTTTCTCTCTATTCACTACAGAGTTTGGAGTGATTTTTGTTTAGACTGGGCACCCAATGTCAGATGCAGATCAATTTTCCCTAAAAGACAGGTCATAACCAATCTATTCTCTCCTGTGTGTCAGTACTCAAGTGTTTGCTGGTCATATGATATTTAGAAAGATATGTCTAGCCACACTGTCTCACTGACTTCCGCATCTGTACTTTAAAAGGAGTAGTAATGAAGTTTATCGTCATATTCTCATTTTTATACCCTCATCCCCCAAACCAGCTACAAACACAGATCTAATCCTTGTTACCACTACTTTCCTGTTTATACAAGATTGCTCTGTTTTCCTGGAAATAATTATTACAGGTAGTCTGAGTCTTTCCATGCTTCCTGCTGCTCTGTTCCAGTGTGTTGCTTTCTTTTCCTATTAATCACCTCCTCTTCCTTGCTGTGAGTGTCCCTTCTACTTTTTTTCATGCACTGCGCATTACCTAATTACACTGGAGGAGTTGTGCTTTATAAGTCTGAATTGTTTATTTATTTATAAGAGCTATTTACAAAAGTGGTAGAATTACAGGAAGAGTTTTAGCCCTGCGCACACAGACTGGAGTCCTGCCTCTTCCTCCAAACCTCTTTCTTTCTTGCAATTGGTGTTTCTTCACCAAATTTCAAGCATGCTACCCATGTTCAACATTATGCTTGTGCATATACTTCAGATGCTGGCCTAGATGTTGTGAATAACAAGATGAGGAATCTTACATCTCAGCAAGTTTGCTGATGACACCAATACAACATGAAAATGGATGCCATGCCATTCCGCAATGTTAATCTAATGAACAGTCAAGTATTAGCTCTTCCATAAAATAAATAAATAAATAAATAAATAAACAAACAAATAAATAAATAAATAAATAAATGACAATAACAGTTGCGTGTTTCAAAGTAGCTCATCTATCCTGCAGTGATTTACATGCTTCATTTTTGTTTTGTTTTGGTTTGCTTTTTTTATATGCAATAGTTCTCTAACAAATAATACATAAAAGAGCCTGGGGACAAGGACTTGAACTGGGTCTTTCCCCAGGCTTTCAAAAGGAGTAAGCTAATCTTTTGACTAAAGAGTTAGATGCTTTCATGTTCTCTTTTTTGCCTCATAAATCTTGTATACTTTGCTGCACTGTGCCCCAGCTTTGGTTTTACCTTTTCTTTCCTAGTTGTTCTATGCCCCACTTACTAGAGAAATTTTCCATGGAAGCAGCAGATCAGGATTCAAAATCCTCAAATCTGATACAGAGACCTACAATTCAGATTTTACATCAACCAGGAAAATGTTTTAATTATTACACTATTTGTAAAAGATGAGGACTATCTTCATTACTTAAATATCCTTTTCCAGCAGCTGACTTTTTAAAACGGATGAAGCATGGTCCATCAAGTATTTACTTAAATTCTATAAACTTCAGCTTGAATAAACTGCTATGCTTAATGTTCAGCTCTGAATTAGAAACCTACATGCCCACAGATTTTGCTTTCACTTGCTACTACATTGTTTTTAAAGCTTTTTCTTGCCCAGGTTAGAAGAAATACATTACTTTGGATTATAAAAATAACTTAAAATATACAGAATTTTTATATTGTTTGTTTAATTTTTACTTTTAGAATTGAAGGGTATAATATGAAAAACTATTTCAAAAGAAAAAGCTAGAGATTTTCCTTTAGAAAGTGTAAAACTGGCCACTGCAAAATGTTCATACTTGTTCTTTTTAAACTGACACATTTTTGTAAATGAAGTGATATATGAAAAAATAGTAGTGTTGTAAATTTTGTCTCTTGCTCAAAAAGAAAAAGTGGCATTGGAATGAAAAGATTTACTCACTTTCAGGCAACATTTCATTTTTCTTTATTCTTTTTTCTTTTATTCATTTAAGTATCAAAATATAACCCATAATAAGAAGAATAAGCAAAATGTTGATCTTTGCAAGTATTGTGAAACTGTCTTTTAAAAACATGCAGATATCAAAAATGGTATGACTTCAGTGGAAAAATTAGGAAATTTAAGAAGCCTCATAAGCTAAAATTTCTATCAAAATACCTTTCAGCTGCTGCCCACAGCTCCTTTCTGATGTGTGGGGATTTGCTGCATACGCAGCAACCTTACTGCTGCAACTGTGGAGTGAGGGGCATGTAGTGAAAAGGAGCCAGTTCTTCTCAAAATCCTCCTCAGCAGAGGCTCTCCTAATTCACATGAACCTCAAATTGATGTATCTCTATTGATCACAATTATATATGACAATAATGGACTTCACCTCCTGTTGTTCAAAAGCACTCATTCTTAATTGCATGCACAGGACAGTCTCATGAAAGTGAATGGGTCTGCTCATGCCTCTTTCATTAAGCACAGAACTCCACAGAATGGGTCTCTAGTCAGCAGGTCTCTATGCAGGGCTTTTTAGGTAAAATAGAGCATCTTAAAACAGGAAACAGCTGGTGGATACAAAACCTGCTTGTTTCAATATCTGACTACCAGGTCTTCCCCAATTCTAGACTGTGGCTTTGAAGGGCAGTTGCATTCAGTCATTGCCCCAGCATACAAGGCAGTGGTAGTACAAATGCATTGCACTCCAAATTGTTTCAGCATTTTCTTGGACTCCATGTGATACAGGTTCTGCCTTGCAGTAAAAGCGCACTATCACTTTTAGTCTTTAGGTAGATGAGGAGTTCCCTTCTAGCTACCCTGAAAAAATATTGCAAAAGATCTTTAAAGAGCAAGTGCTGTTAGATCAATTCCACCAACATTTCCCGTGACCTTATATGCTTAGCACAGGCAAGCATTTTTTAACTCTCTATCTCTACCTTTTTCCTTCTCAGTTATTGAATTCCAGAAAGAAGTTCAAGACATTAATATGTCAGCTGGAACAACCAAGACTGAATATGTTTGAGTTTTATTATTAAATGTGGCATTTTCATTAAAATCCCTTTATTCCCTCTGAAAAATCATGGTTCTCTACTATCTGTTCTGATATAAGAGTGTTGCAACATGTGCCTAGGAGGTAATACAGTTTAGGAAAACAATTAAATATGATGGCTGGCCAAAGGCAATTTATACATTTGTGTCTTTGTTGGCAGGTTGTATTTTTAGCAACAAGTTGTGCACCTGAAGCATCAGTGCATTGCTTTCATAGTGGCTGTTTTAAATAATCCTGTCTACAAAGATGGGAGTCTGTCAAGAACAACAAGAGTTAGATGTTTGTGTTAAATTCAATGGACTGTCATGTGAAAGTAAAAACCACTTCAGCAGCAAGAACGTGGAATAATCAAAGTGAATGACAAACTGTAAATTTGGCTTATGGTTTGTTGCAGAATTATAGATACAATCTCCCTACAAATTTCTTTCCCATCTGAAAACTGTGTGCTCTGTGCAGACACAAGTTTGGGGTTTTGTTGTTGTTGTTGTTTTTTGTTGTTGTTGTTTTTTACCATAGATGCTTATTCCTCCCTTCTTCTCTGGAATGTCTGTATGTTGCAGAAAAAATAAATTTGCAATAAAATTAGCTTAATTTTCTTGTTTTCTCCTGGCCACCATCACCGTATCTCCTTTTCATGAGAAAGCACCTACCTGACCCTGGTCTCTAACGTCAGTGCATGGCTCATGAGGAATCCCTTACTGGGAAAATGCTGTCCAATGTGAGAGTTGGGGAGATGTTTCCAATGTCCTACCTCTGACAGCTGTATGTGAACTGTGCAGTTGTAAATTATGTTCTTAGTCACCCTATTTTCTTCATAGACTGACTGAGATATAGGTCCTTAATGCACAGGTATGAACAACTCTGTTGACAGGGCTTCTCCCCCTCCTACATCCCAGAATCGAACTGGTGATGTGCATTGCTGTTGTGCAATGGTGTATGATGGCCCAAAGTAAGAGACAGTGGCTGCTCAAGAAATAGTCTAACAATATCTTCCCAGGCTTACCACAATAGTTATAGGATTTGAGCTAGAATGTATGTGGTCAGTTTGCATTGTGGACAAGGCTACCCTGCAGTTATCTACACAGACATTAAGCTTCTGATTCCTCCTATATTCAGATGTGTGCTTAATTTTGACCTTTTATTTGTGTGAGCTGCCCTGCTGGAATCAATGAGATCACTCTTGTACCACGAGATGTTAATGCTGGCAGGGCTACTGCCCAAGATGGGCCCTATTCAGCAAAGCACTCAAGCCTGTGTCTGCCTTTCCCCATTCAACAAGTCTTATTAATGGAACTCAAGTGTGTGTCTAAGTGCTTTCTTAAGCCTGAGTAGTGATAGCCTGTGTAATTGGGGTCAATGAACAGAAACCGTGTTAGCAGCCACCTAATGAATGACATTTTCTCCATGTCAAGCATAGATGAAGTGTTTGAAAGCAAGGAATGGTATTAGTCATTCCTATTATATATGCAAAGTGCAAAAATGATACCATGAAGTAATTGCACTCCGAAAAAGACATTTTTTTTTTTAGTGAAACCATTCTATACGTTATTTGGTCACTGAAATAAGAAAAATAAAGATGTCTGTTTTATACATGGATTTCAGTTGCAAAAATAAATTGAACAGTCCTTCTCCAATCAGCGGCCAAACAATAACATCAATGAAGTGTGCAAATATGGTTCAATGTGTACAAACATAATTTCTTTGACTTTTGTTACCAAAAATGAAATTTACAATCAAATTCTATTGTTATACTTTTAAATAGGACTTAAACCAAAAGCATTTGTTTCATATTGAGAAGTTGATTAAAACTTCTGAAGATACTCTAGAACTGCTTAAAGAAATAAACTCTTTTTTCAAAGAAAAAAGTCAAAATAACTACCTAAACAATGTTTCCACAAAATGATATTTTCCCCTTTCTTGAAAACCATTTGCTAATTTTGACTTAAGTCTTTGAATATGTCTGGATCATGAAAATACAGTTTTCAATAAATTTATATGAATTAATGAGGAAAAAACAAATTGCTTGGCTATATTCTCAATATTGAAGTTAGTTTAATTTAGTTTTGAAAATAATTTTAACAAAAAGTTATCTCAAATAAATATTTCGAGTTCTTAATTCATTAGAAATCATAATCTGGATCATCAGGAACAGAAAACAGGGAAGGGCCTTTCTCTCTAAATCTTGTGCCAATTATATCAGCAGTGATCTACAATAAGTTATGGTTTTCATAATATATTAAAAACAGCAATGAAAAAAAAAAAAGTCCACTTTTTAGTTACAGCATTACTATTTGTGTTAAAAATGCAAGCACCCTGAAGGGACTGTAATGAGTGCTTCTCATTTTAGCAATATAGATTTTCCATAAAAATTCCTAGTGATTTCTGAGTATCAGACCACAGTACTATATCAAGACTTGAGGGCAATCAAATTGTCTGAAAGACATTCAGCCTTTCTTTAAGTCTGAAGATAGTGGTTTAGGTAAAATTTATCCTTCACAGTTTGCTATTTCCTGGTATAGGGCTTTTAATTACTAAAAGCTTTTTTTTTTTTCTTCTCAACTACAGGCACGTGTACAAAACACATACAAAACCATGTCCTCTTCTTTCTCCCCTCTCCTATGAGTATACCACCCACCCTTTATGAATGTTACTGACAGGGAACCTGTTTTAGCAGGGGGGTTGGACTAGACGACCTTCTGAGGTGCCTTCCAACCCCTGCGATTCTGACATTCTGTGAATTATTGATGCATTTTTTTCCTCAAAAAACCCATGTAAAGGTGTTGAGGATTTTATTTTCTCTTATTCAGAAATCACTATCTGTATTTTGACTCATCTACCTCATTTCCAAAAAAACTTTCAGCATTTTACCCTCTTTATCACTTTCATCTCCTCCAGAGCATTTCCCCGTTCTGTTTCTGAAATAGTTTTAATTTCAAATGCTACACTTCTGTATCAGCTACATTTTAGGTAACATCATCATCATCATTCAGCAGTTAGCTTTCCCATATCATGATGAAGTTCAATTCTCCCAGTCATGCTCATTTTTAAAACCTAGATGTCCCTGCTTACCACCTTCCAGCCTTTCCCTCCTTTTCACTTCTATAGCTCTAAATTTTTTTCTTTGCCTCTTACAGGGGGACTCTTCCCTCTGTAAAGCAGATCTTGTCCCTGCTTACCAGGATTAGTGATGTAGAAGAAGGGAGTAAAAGGAAGAGGATGGAATAAAATAGAGCTGTAAAGCTAACAGAAGTGACTTAAGTATAGCAAGATGACCTCAGCCCCTCAGCTGTGAGGCACTGTCTCTGTCTGTTGCATGTGAAGAGGAACAATCTGTCCCTCACCACATGGAGAAATGAGTTACTGCTCTTCTTCAAGAAAAGAATGAATAACAGCAGCCAAACAGGGGGAGAATTTTTGATTGGCTGCAAGATTTCCCTGCAAATCAATCACTTCTAAAAATTAGTATCTTATTGAAATTCTGTAGAACTGAAAATCCTAAATTTACTCCATGAGTATATTTATTCCAAAACCAAAAATAAATTCATGTTCTAAATGAAAACCAGCATTCTACAAATAACACTCAGCATTAAGTAATCTAGCTTCAATGTGAAAGGAAACCAGCTTTTTGGGCCTATTTTGAGACACTGACATTCTCTTGTTGAAGTTATTTGCCCTTTCAAATCCACTTCTTCATAAAGGCTCAACATTTATAAAGGTTCATATTGATCTGAATAATCCTAATGTGGATGAGTTGAACAGGAATACTCTGCTGATGCTTATACAGCTCTTTGGGAATTTCAGCATGGCCAAGCTCTGATTTCAAGAAACAAACCCAGTGCAAGATTAAGACACCTAACTTCACTTCTCACATAGCTGTCTGCTTCTGTGATAAGTATCCGCATTCCCATTATATGGGCCTATAATGCTCTGTTGCAGTCAATGGAGAAAAAGTCAGTGGAGCCTAAGGAGTGATTCAGATGATTGGTATCTACTTTTGGATGAAAAGACTTGTTCTGACCCCATTGTGTGCTCCACAGCGTTGTGTGTTCATTCACAATACTGACAGCATAGTTGCACAGCATGGCACACAAGACACAGATATATGAAAGGTGCCTAAATTCTGGTGCCTTAATATTACACTAAAGGCCTTGCCAAAGGGATGGTAGGGTTTCCCTAATGCAGGTGCTGATCCAGCCTGGGTTGTGCTCCCTGGTGTGCAACTGCTGCTGCAGAGATGAGTACTCCTCTCATGGACCCATGACAGAGCTGCCTGGCCTGCAGGAGTAACCAGACACCCCAGGACATTTCTAAAGCTACATGGTTTCACGTAGGTGGTTCAAGATCCAAGAATCGCTTTAGGCTTTGATTTGAAATCCCACAGTTTTCCACATTTTTTCACATCACAAGGGTGAGACTAATTTAGTAGTTCAGTTTGGGACAGGACTGCAGATGACCTCACTTGCTGTGACACAGTTCACACTGTAGAGCACTCCCAAAAATCCTACAATGAAGCCTTTTTATGCAAAATAAACCAGATGTACCCTAGGAACCTCCCAATGACTTTCCACTACTACAGACATTAAATCCACAGGATCTGACCCTGAACCTTCCATAGTGTGCAAGTGAGGTCCTCAGCACTAACAGCTTTGCCCTGAAAATCTCTCCTACTGGGCTGCACTTGTGGCTCATGGAGTAGCAGTGCCAAATTAGCACTGAACTTGTTTCACAACCCCTGAGTTTACAAACTGCATTCTTAGCAACCTGGACACAGAGTTCTGCATGGGGTATTTTAGTAGTGAGAACATTTATGTATGGATGAAAGTATGGATTTTTAGACCAGATGTCATGCCTGATTAACCATCTGGCATGTAGATGTTAGATGAGTTAGATGTAGATGAGTTATGTAGAGCTAGCTCTAATGAAAAACTTAAGTGACTACAAGTTAGGTGTTGGAGCATTTAAATTTTAAGTATGTCGATCCACAATGAAATTTGGACTGACTTGACTAAGTACTAGAACTGTAACCTAAAAATCTTACACAGCGAACATGTAACAGCAAACATAAGGCCATACAAAAAAAGGCCTTGTATAAAAAAAAATCTTATAGCAATCTCATATTCACTCCTATGTTAAGTAATTTTTCTTTTTGGTATCCAACTGCCTCTGTCAGGTCTTATAAAAGTAAGAGGGAGTGCAACCTAAACTTTGCATTTCCAGAAGAAGCACTAGGTGTTATGTTATTTGCTACTCAGGCTAGAGATACACTCATGCTATGTTTCTGAAGTGTATCACTCCAGGGAAGAATTAGGATCCACAGGGCTTTAGAAAGTACAGTAATAAATGTTCATCAGGAGAGAAGAGATCAGGGTTTGGATCTGTTCTCTAAGAGATGTTATTCAATACCTTAGTCAGTGACTTTGAAACACAAAATACAACAGAACTAGTATATTTTTCTCATAAAATGAATGCGTGGATCCCAAGGCTGTAGACTCATGTTCCCTCATCTATACACTCCCTCTGAGTTCTTCATTGTAGAGTCTCTGCTTCAAAATGGTGGAGAGACTTTTACTCTGAAGTATTTCTGCATAGCTTGTTGACTGAGGCAGCTTTCTAGGAGTTGGGAGACTTCTTTTTTTGTTGTTTTGTTTTTACTGTTATGGGAAGGAAAGTGCTGAATCCAGATGATCTGCTTCCTATACAGGAAATCTGGCCACTAGATTGCCACAAAAATTCAATTTATATTAGTTTAAAGATTAGGTCCTTTAAACAGGATCCTCAAATCACAACAGTTCTGGACATTTGCAGAGTCACTGAGCAATGAAGAATTTTTAAGTTACTGATGTATCCAATAATGCCTTCATGGTCAGATTAGTTTGAATAATTATTATTAATTTGAATAACTATTATTAGTCATAGTTTGTACTTTTGTTGTTCAGTATGTTTTAAATGTTCACAACCTTCACAAGACCTAAGCCTTAGTAATTCCTTCATCAGTACTGATCAGTGCTTGACAAATTTGTTAGCAAATCTGTGAATGTAAGCCTTCCATTCTATTTTTAATGCTGGTTTTGTTCAGTTGAAGGCAATTTTATTAATATAAAATGCAACTTTAACTTTTTTATCAAGTTGAAGCTTTTGCCTTTCAGTTGTTTTTATGTCAGCACAGATTGATCTCTGCAGTGTTTTGAATGCTGGAAATGAATAAAAATACTCTTGAATATAGCAGATGTTAAAATGTTGCTGAAAGCTTGGGAGAAGAAACATCAATTAACACTGTGACTATGTTTAAATGAAGACAAAATAAAAATGTCTCTTTTGCAGGATCATCAGACTCATCAATTTTCTGCTCATCACTAGACAAAATTTTAATCAGTGGCACATTTTGTATTGAAGAATCTGAAAAAAAAGATTTTCTGGTCTTTTTAATTTGAACAGAAATTCTTTCAGTCTCATGAAGGACCTAAGGGTTTCTTAGTTCAGATCTCTTCAAAACATGAACCCCTTGACTCTTTCTTCTGCTTTCAAATTCAGTCACGCAGAAAGGCGAAAATTCACAAATTCATTTTTATGATATTAAGTGAGCAGTAATCACATTTAAAATATTGATTATTGCTTTTCCATTTAGATCAGTTACATTCCTACACTGTAAAATCTGAATAATAGTGTAGCCTACATTATATACGGACAGGTGATGTGATATAAACTGCTTACCTTTCAGAGGAACTTTCAGATTTTACGAGATTTAATCCCCTACTATTTCAAAAATCTCCCCTCTCTTGTCTTTTCAGGTTCTTCTCTTATAGTCAGGATATCTACATTCATTTTCTTAATCAAATCTCATTTCTGCAATTGCTTTCATAAAAATAAAAATGCTGTTCCCATTACTTTCATGGTTTTAATTTTTGAAAGTTTTTTTATATAGATTACAATATCTTTAAATCTTATATTTACCTCTTCTAGGATGCCTAAGGACTGGGATACTTCTCCCCTACCACTCTGTTTCAGATTAATCTTGTTGGCTATATAAATAATTTTGCTACAAGGAGCTATTCCTGACCAAAACATATGTTTAATGCCAGCACATATTCAAAAAAACTAGAAAGAAGCTTGTGATTCAAGTTCCACAGAGGCATTTCCAGTCTCTAGGAAGATCAGTTTGATAAGTCAAGTCAGTACTTTTGATTGAAGTTCAGAGAAACAATTTTTCCTCTGAAATGATACTTAAAATTAAAAAATTATATTCACCTTGGAACCCATATTCAATATCCTGAATGTCTGTGATTTCAGATGCTGACTGAGGAATCTGGTAAATAGGCTGAAACCCATAAGGTCTGTTTTTATTTTCTCTTTTACTTGTTATTTTAAACTTATATCATTATTATTTTGACAGAAAGAAATATAAATAAATTGTTCTACTGAAGAGCATCAGACATCAGTTTTTGATGCTATTTCTGTGATATCAACAATGCTAAAGTGGCTTGCACAGCACAAGTGATAGCTGTCATACTCCCATTGCCAAAAGCAAATCTGCTCTCAGCGATCATAAAACTGGGAGGGTATAAATGTCAGCAAAGCATTCTAATGTTATTTTAAAGTGGGGTTTTATTTTTATACATACATATGACCCCCTAGAAAAAAAAATAATAACAGAGAAGAGAAGGAAATAGCAGGTAAGGTAATTATGCTGTCATGGTTACTCTGAGAAGAGAAAGCTCACAGAAAATTCTAATACAATTCAAAAAGGATAAAAACAGTAGCATTCAATCAGGACACAGGATGTTTCTATGGATTTTTTAACAAAAAAAATTATTAAGTCAGATGATCACCTTGACTGTGTCTGCCTAAAGTTGTGGGTAACAGGAGTGAATCAGAGTAAAGCTGTGGACTGGTAGGAAATGTCCCTAGAGTATGAAGAGAGGTATATCAGTGTCTTCACTGCCTTCATATAGGTTCATTCTTGAATGGAAATCTTTTTTAAACCCTGTGTAAGGGTAGTGGTGACACAGGGGCAGCATCTAAGAGATCCCATCATCTAGGTGAGGCTTCTGCCCCCGGAGCTGTCTGAATGATTTTGGGGATTACTGTATTTCAGAGTGGGGAAAGCACAAGAATGTTTTTGAAGTTGGCTCTTCTTTAGTTGTAGGGGAAAGACTGTATAGGTGAAGGGACAGCACTAAACAACACACAAAGACAGCCTAGTCTTCAGGGCTAAGGCAAACAAAATCAGAACTAAGGCTCTCTTTCTTAAAGGACAAAAACAAAGAATAAGTCTCTCCCCCTTCTTTCTGCTTACATGGTGTTAGATTTGCAGGATTACTTTGTTAGAGACAGACTCAGGCATGACAGACAGGGTCCTCTGGTTCTTTCACTGATACAGATTGAACACTTGTGTGTTTCTGGTAATGAAATGATCCCATCAAGTCTCTGAGAAGTCTACTATTTGGAGTTAGATTAAGGTACATTCATACACTTTAACAAATCAGAATAAATTAAAATATTTCTGTGAAGAGACAGGTGCACCTGTCCACACATTGTAAACCAAAAATAAAGGCATTTCAGGGTAAGTAGCTCCTTAAGTAACACAGCTTTTGGCTCATGCATCATTTCCATAGATGAGCTGCCTACATTACTCTTTGTTAAACTCAAGTAAGTTTCCTAGCAACTCAATGGTTCTCTCTGTGGGGGGATAAAAACACACCAGCATTATATAGAAGTTGAAAGTCTTTGACAGCATCATGGTTTTTGACCACCACAATTAATTACCAAACATGCTGGCATCAGTCCAAAGTCCTCTTCTTCAATAAGATAATTATCAACAAAGTACTTTGCTTAATGCTAATGCATTTAATTTTCTGCTTCATGATAAAATCAGATTCTGTGTATCTATTATACTGTGCAAAGTGCAGAGCATCCTAAACAAAAATCTTCAAATTAACCTCTTGTTTTTCCATGTCCAATGTCAAGGATAGCAAGCACCACATTATGAAGGTGATTTTTTAAGCTTTATTTTAGAAGGTAATTAGTTGCATAAATAGAAAACCTTTCTAGAAAAAAACCCTCTTCCTCCTTTTTCCTGTGGGTTGTTTTGTTTAGCTTGCTTGCTTGTTCTTAAAACAATTTGTCCAATTCTGCAGTGTCAGATAACAGCCAACAATATCAACTAACTCAGGACTAGCAGCTAACTCCAGGACTGGAGCAATAAAGAATACAATGTACAACTGAAACATCAGGAAAATTAATTTATATTGCCCTGCGCATATAGCTACACTATTAATAGATGATAGAGATCTCAGAAAAACAAAAAGTAATCACATGGACAAATGAAAAAAAGATTTCCCATTACTTCAAATCCTGTGCTGCAATATCTGTCTTTCCATGGCAAGAAACTATCTCCTGAATAACCCTAGACGGTGCCCCGTAGCCTGACAGTACTAAAGTTTATGGAATGTATAAAAGAATGATGATATTAACATTTAGAGAGCCTTTTTTCTTTATAGTGGATTATTTGTGGTTCAGAAATAATGTCCTTGAATAAACCTAGATCTCCTCTCTTGTAGTAGTTTAACTTCTCTGTCAGCCAAATCCCACCCAGGGAACAGGGGAGAGAATTGGAGGGGTAAAAATAAGGAGACTTAAGGAGTATGGAGTAGGTTGAAATAAGATCAATTTAATAATTGAAGTAAAATAAACTTAAAATAGTAATTATATTATTATTATTATTATATTGTTATTATTATTATAGTGTTATTGTTGTGGTTATTATTGTTGTTATTATTGTTATACAAATGAGTGATGCACAGCACAATTGCTCACCACCCATGGACAGAGATCCCAAGGAGCAAAAAGGAACCCCGAAACCACAATCCTGGAAGAGTGATTCCAAAGAGAATCCCCTCGCTTTCCAGTCAGCCCTCATTAATATACTGAACATGATTTAGTATGATATGGAATATCTCATTGGTATATCCAAATGCCAATCTTGGGTTTTACTAATTACTACACTTCCCCCCACCTAGTCCTTTCCACCTGCAAACTAGCCAAACACAATGTCCTTGTATGTTATCAACATTATTCTCATAACAAATCCCATGCCGAAACCAAAACACAGTGTTTTCTAGGTGCTAAGGAAAAATTGACTTTTATCCTCGCAAAACCAGGACATCCCCATATAATATAAAATTTCACTAATAGTTCAAAATACAAGGATTTTCCAGTATTTGCTTTTCCTGCACATTAGACAGATGAAAGAACATGTCACTGCAGGTTATAGTAAAAAAATAAAAAATCATATTAATTTCTTGGCAGTACACCCCTTCTGTCTTGTACCTTAAAAAAAAAAAGAAAAAGAAATAAAAAAGAGAGGTATATTTTTCAGATACATATAGGGGTCAGGAGAAGCAATTAATGCAAAATACCCTTTCTTCAGAAGCTATACTACTCCAAAGGAAAAGGAAAAAAAAAAAATACACCCTAAACACTCAAAGAACAGGAATTATATTTGTAACAGGCTCTTTTACTTAAGTTACTAGAACCTGTATTCCCTTTTCCAGGAGTAGCTCATAAACTGGACAACACTGTCATTTGAGAGGAATCCATGACATCAGTTCCTGTGGTATTTAACCCATCATTACTTCTCTTCCAAGCAGAAGGAAGAAGCAGCACACCTTTGCTGACTCCTGACATTTTTAAAGGTAAATCTCCTGCCTGCCTGTATTTGACTTTCTGGACTTGGCCATCTTCAAAGCTTGTTTTGGGTTTTTTTTAGGTTGCTTCTACCACCTACAGTAATACAATAAGGATTACTCACCTATAAGGCAGTCTACATTGGAGATGTTTATATTCATCACAATGATTCCTATAATATGCAGGCAATTTGATTATGAAACAAAACTGCAGACATCTTATATTACCTCATTAATGTTATGGAGTAATGTCATGGTAATTTATAGCTCCATTGCACATGGTTGTTTAAAAGAATTTAAAGAAAGGAAGGAAAAGAACCAAGTACACAAAAGACTAGCCTGTAGCTTGACATAAACTGGGAATACAATTTTTAACTAAACGACCTCATTAAATTTGGGGAGTCTGTAATTTCTGGTCTGAACATTATTCTAAATATAATACTATGTCTTCTATGACTCATGCATAGTACCTTAGGATAGATTTCTTTTTGATGTACACTGCTTTAGTCATACTTATCTACAAACACAGATGATATATGGTGCAACCTCTAGAAAGAGAATATTAAAATATTACTTGGGTCTCTAATTAACAGCAGTACATAAACCAATGCAAGTCCAAAATAGCTTTTAGGATTCAGGACTGGATGATAAAAAAACATTTTTCTCCTCACAATTGTTTCATTGATGCTGTTAGAGATAATTTATTATGGTAATAACAATTCCTCTAGTTCTTGCAAGAAGCATGATGTAAAGGAAGAAAAATATGAAAGCTAATGGAGTCTTTTCTGCAAGACACGGAATTAGTAGCCATAGAAAAAGTTAATAGTCCTTACATGCTAAGAATCAAAAGACCTTCAGATACCAGCTTTCCCTGAAGAAACTAAAAATCAGACAAAACACATTGATTCCTGACCAGCTCACAGATCTTAACTGGGTTTTGTCCAGTCCAAATTGGCAAGATCCATGGCAAGATTTGAGTGAGTATATGTTAGCAGGTCAATTGTGAAAGGAGAACTTCCTTGTTAATGGTATAGGACCAAAATTAAAGAGTAAATTGAGAAGAGAATGTCTGTACAAAAGGGATGATAATATATATATATATATATATCTTCTAAAAATAGAGCATCATTACCCTGATCTCTTCATGGTTCAACAAAGTAAGTGTGAAGTCCTGCACCTGGGGAGGGATAACTCCAGGTACCAGTATATATGCTGGATGATCACTATCTGGAAGGCATCTTTGCAGAAAAGGACCTGGGGACCATGGTGGACATCAAGTTGAATATAAGCCAGAAGTACTTCCTTAGAGCAAAGGCAGTCAATGGTATCCTGTCCTGCATTAGGAAGAACACTGCCAGCAGGATCCTTTTCAACCTAAGCCTCTTTGTGATTCTGTAATTCTGTTCTCTCATGGAGAGGACATCCTATACTGTTTCCTCACCTCCCGAGAAGTGTACCTTATGAAGGGGCTGAAACAGAATTACATTTTTTGAACTTTACCAACCCAACAGGGTGTTCTAAGAGAGAAATAAGATTATAAAATGTCGGAGTAGGGGAAACACGAACACTACTCCTTGTCTTTTTAACTGCAAAAATAAGTTCCCCTCTCCTGCTTGTCTCACTGGTACACTTGTGAGGTATTTGACAGTTGGCTTTATCCTTATTAATCTTACTGCTGTGAATTTTTCTAGGTCCAGCTTTGCAGGTAGAAGGATGTTTGAGACTTATAAGGGAATGGTAGCATTTTTGCATATGCTTGGCCGCTGTCAGTCACTTTTTTTTTTTGTTGGGAAGCTGAACTGACAGTTCAAAGTGAATACAATATTATGTGTAAAACAGCAAATAAAATGTTGCTTGTGAGGAATGAAACATTTTTGTTTTCTAGGATGATTTTACACAATTTTGGAATATCCATGTGATACGATCAGAATGACCAGTATCAGAATACTAGCCAGGTTTTGGAAGTTACCCTCCCTCATTTGCTCAGGGAAACTTGACACATACTGTCCAACTTCCAGAGGACTGCCAGGGTTGTCATGCTACAGAGTCACTCTCAGGACCTTTCTGAATTGCACACAGAAGAATTTTCTAGGAAGCAGGATAGCTTAACTAGTTGAAAATAGGAATAATGTACCTCAAAAACTTCATAATTGTTAGCTCTATACATGGGTGACTGGGCCTTCCTCTAGAAGATAACAGACATAGTGTCAAATATCTATAAATAAAGAAGAGGACAGAATCAGGGACTGAGATTTTCTGAGCACTGTAACCAGGCTGCTAGGCAAAGCATTTCTTTCTTCCCAATTTTGTAATTAAAACTAAAGCATTTAAGATGAAAGTAATGAGTGATTTATGTCAAAATTTGTAAACATTTGTGTCTAGACTGATTTTATTCACTAACACTCTTTCCTTACCTGACACAAGAGATGTTAAGTACTGGCTGCAGAGCACTTTGAGATGCATATAGAATCATAGAATCATAGAATGGTTTGAGTTGGAAGGGACCTTAAAGATCATCGAGTTCCAATCCCCCTGCCATGAGCAGGGACACCTTCCACTAGATCAGGTTGCTCAAAGCCTCATCCAACCTGTCCTTGAACACTTCCAGGGAGGGGGCATCCACAACTTCTCTGGGCAATCTGTTCCAGTGTCTCACCACTCTGACAGTGAAGAATTTCATCCTAATATCCAATCTAAACATACCCTCTTTCAGCTTAAAGTCATTTCCCCTTGTTCTATCATTAACTGCCCTTATAAAAAGTCCCTCCTCAGCTTGCTTGTAGGCCTCCTTCAGGTACTGGAAGTCCACTATAAGAACTCCCCAGAGGTGGAAAATCGGGAAACAGATTAAGCCCGGGAAGAAGGGACAGATGGGGGAGGTGTTTTAAGATTTGGTTTTACTTCTCATTCTCCTCTAATTTTGATTGGTAATAAAGTAAATTTGATTTTTTCCCCCAAGTCGAGTCTGTTTTGCCCGTGCCAGTAACTGGTGAGTGATCTCTCTCCGTCCTTATCTCCACCCACGAGCTTTTCATTATAATTTTCTCCCCCTGCCCACTTGAGGAGGGGGAGTGATAGAGTGGGCGTTGGTGGGCATCCGGCCTCTGGTCAGGGTCAACCCACCACAAGTACTCCAGGGGGGGCCTTACAAGAGCAGAGTAGAGGAGTAGAATCACCTCCCTCGACCTGCTGGCCACATTTCTCTTGATGCAGCTCAGGATACAGTTGGCCTTCTGGGATGCAAGCCCACATTGCTGGCTCAAGTTCAGCTTCGCATCTACCACGACTCCCAAGTCCTCCTCTTCAGAGATGGCCTCAAGCCACTCATCGCCCTGCCTGTATTTGTGCTTAGGATTGCCCCGACCCAGGTGCAAGACCTTGCATTTGGCTTTGTTGAACTTCATGAGGTTAGCACAGGCCCACCTCTCAAGCCTGTCAAGGTCCCTCTGGATGGCATCCCGTCCCTCCAGTGTGTCAACCGCACCACTCAGCTTGGTGTCGTTGGCAAACTTGCTGAGGGTGCACTTATACAAAAACAACTCTTATAGCTATTACTGAGCCAAAGAAGAGTGGTTTATTAAAGCATCTCGATGATGCATTTGATCAGTCAAGTTGCAGCAATGCTTTAAGCACCCCTGGGAGATTGTTTCTTATTCCACGCAGTTTTACTGTAAGAAAAATATGGCTGTAAAGAAAAATATGCCTAAGTCCTTCCTTTACTTGCTTCCATTTAGTCACTCCTGGTAACTTCTCTTTGAACCACCCTACCTAATTCCTCTCTCATTTATCCTCTTAAAACACTTAGAGATATTTAGCATCTCATTCATGAATCATTATTTAGACAAGCACTTCATATCTAGCTCTTCCTCTTTTCTTCATAAATCAGTCCCCTTCCAGACCCTCAATCATTTTTATTGCTCTTTCATAACTGCTGATAGTATTCATAAATGGAATGTCTATAATGGCACTAAGCAAGAAAAAGGGAACAAGAGACCAAGACTGGAGTTAATTAAATAAAAATAAAACATAACCTAACTTGGGCATCCTCTTTACTTTGGCAATCAAGTAGACATAAATAATAGCACAACAAGGCAAATGAATTACCAGAAGCTAAAGTGAGGCTCAGGCATACCTGCTGACATATCTATGAGCTCTGTAGGGAAAAGAAAAACAGCTAATGTGAACATCTATTTCTGTTTTTCAAATCAATGTTCTAATATTCTCTGCACATGAGCAGATGTTGGCATTCAAAACTTAAAACATCTTGAAGTAGGACTCTTGCAAGCACAACATGTAAGAACGCTATTTGTTGCCATATGACAACTTTCTGCACCCATTTATCTTAACTCTGCTTGGAGATGGTTTCATGGGATCCTTTACAGTATTTGAGATATTCCAAGCTTCAGAACCAGTTATCAATTTAATGAAGATCAGTTGAAGGCTTAGCAGGCAAAGATTCACACCTTTACAGTCCAATATTTACAATACTATGTCCTAATAGTTTTCATTCAGAAGAAGGGCACCTCCTTTTTCCCTGTGAGGCAAATGAATGCTGGGACCCTGGAGTTTTAATTTTAAAATGTGAGATATAAGTTTTAGTGAAACTATGTATAGGACTTACTTTGAGCTTTTTCATGAAGAGGTCACTTTTTAACAAAGACCATTCTGAATGATTTATCAAAGAAGAAGCAGAAAACTTCATGGAAGTTTGAATGAACTGCCTTTGGCCAGTGAGGCAGAGCTACTCTGTCTCTGTATGTGGTGTGTGTGACAATACACACACAACAAATTTCTAAATGTACAGAAAACGGGAGGCATGAAAATGAATCCAGCAATGTCTATTTTGAGATTGTGTTACTGTGTATTTGAAAAATAGAGTTAGACAAGTACAATTTATAAAAGCAATTGTTTCCTACAGGAAACTTGGGAAAAATGTTGAAAATAACAATTATCAATATATATTAAGATATAGCAGCTCAATGGCTTTATAGCCTTTCTTATGGATCCTTTCTCAAACTCATCTTAAAATATATTTTTCAATTGCTTATAACTTGACTGGTTTAGATTTGTTGTGCTGTTCAATCATAACAAATTAGCCTTTAAGATTAATTTTCAATTTTAAAAAAAAAAAAAAAGGTATTAAAATCTTCTGTTTTGGCACTGCAGGTCTGTAAAAACACGGGACACTTAAATTTCTAAATGCAATACTGCTAATAAAAGCCCCTAGATATAAATAAAACAACAAGAAACAACTGTCATTCCTACCTTAAAGAAATGGTCTTTGCCAGAGCCTATATATCAAACCAGATCACTGCTTTTCATCAGAAAAAAAATAAACTTTTTTTCTTTTTTTTTCCCAGCAGTGGAACAACACATGAAGAAAAAGATTAAAACACTGTAGAAAAAATATTTTCATAATAACAAAATATCTACCTATATTTAGAAGATATAGGAGTACATTAGTGGTCATAGTTATTAGGCTACCAATTCACAGAGAGGTTGCTTATTTTACAAAGAACTTATTACTCTTGTATGTAAACACTCATCTCTACCTCAATGATTCAAAGAAAAGAACATCAAACTTTTAGCTGTGATCTGACCTAAGAGAATACTTTACTAGTTTGAAGACTCTCTAAACTTGTCTGATGAAACATTTCACTGCAGTGCTTTAAGTTAAAATAGTAAAAGAAATGAGTCCATAATCTAGAGTAAGTATTAAAAGTTGAAGTTTTAATCATTACCTCTGCTTAAGAAACTCCATTCATCAATCATTCTCTTTCAAAGTCTGTGAATAAAGAAGGCATGCCTATACACTGTAATGAAATATAGGCATCTGATTAAGATAGCCCAGGTTACTTAAATGATAGTCTTGGCACCTAGAAATCTTGGAGATGATTAGTAGGAATCAGCTATACTGCAAACCTAAGAAATACAGTAGATAAACATGTTTTGTCTCTGCACATCTTCTGAAGGGCTCTTGTAATGGAATAGTCCAGAAAAAAAAAACCAAACAAAAACCAGTTTCAGGTTAGGGAAGGTACATCAATTTCATAAGTACCACTGGTACAATCTCTCCAGTATTGGGGAGGGGAGGACTGGGTAGGTTTCCCATCAGCCCTGTGCATTTAATTGACTTAACATATGTTACATTTATTCTCTGTATATTAAGTCTTACAAATGGTTATACCAATGTTAACAAATGGGGACCTGAAAATCTGATTATTTAATTCACATCACAGGTTACATTTTCTGAGATTTTGGTCTATCCTTACTTGTTAGGAAAGAATAAGAAGAGAAGACAGGCACAGTGAGGAGCAAGTGAAATGTGGAGATGAATACCTAATTGTGCAATGATGTTGAAAATAATACTTTGGCTGCTCTGATGCTGGGATACAGTTCAATGAACTGGTAAGGAGGGAGAGAGGTCATATTTTCACTTTGAGACTACCACACCACTTTGCAGCTTTTAATGAAAACCAGTAATGGTGGCCAGTGACAAAAGCCTACAGATATTCCACCATCAGAGCAGCCAAAGTACTCTGACAAGCAGCCAGTCAGGATGGTGGTTGCGGTCCTGGTGAGATTACAGTATTCTTCACAGGCTTGGATAGTGAGGAATTCACTGATGGATATCTATACAGTAAGGTCAGAAGTACAGGAAACATGCAGGTGAACTGGAAATCCTTTTATAAGGTCAAACATATGAAAATTGAGAATCAGCAGGACACTGACTGGAATAACTAATGCCAACAGTTATAGCTAACTCAGGAAGGACAGGTAGACAGGACTAGAGGAAGCATTGACTTGCATGTTAATTATGTCTAGCAGCTGTTTTGGCATCCAGAATTCAGCAAGATGCTTCTCTTTAAAATGTCTGGGCAATTTAAAGGAAGCAAAGAAAACAGATGCTACTTTTGCTGGAGGTCTCAGAATCATGAGACCAATAGAATGAAGTTTTTTCTCACACAGCTGTAGAAGTAGCAAATATCATATTAAGAAGCGAAAGAGCTTCTTCATAAGACACATGAGGCAATCTTTTTCTCATCCCAGAACTGGCAATGACTCAACTGGAGCATTTCAAACAGTTATTCTGGGCACCAGTCCTCAAAAAAGTTGCAGGCTAGCAGAGATGCTCAGGCAGAGCAGAGGTGTAAAGCTGCAGTCATGAAAACCTGAGGGAACAGTTCAATATTTTGGAAAACTGATCTAATCTGAGGGAGTCATGTTAAAAATTGCTGCTGAGCAACTAGTCTATGACCACTATATGAGAATAGGACAAAAGCACCAGGGTTAAGTAGAAGATTTTCCTTCAATATCATAAGAACACTTTTAATTGTAAAGCTAAGCTAAGCAGTCGTGATCTGAAAGCTCCATTCAAATGAATGTAAAAACATCGGACATTTAACACTAGGTTATACAAGTATCTGTCAAGAGTTTCAAGTGTAAAATTCATCTTGATTTTCTGGGTCTCTTCCAGTCCTGTTTGCTATGACAATGCTTTCTAGCCCAGAGGAGAGCTGGAAGTGTGTAGCTTGTACACAGTCTGCTGAACTTGCTTACTACGTATTTTCTATCTTATAGCTGCATTTAAAAAACCTCTTGATAACCTTATTTTCCAAACGGTGCTTGTCAGTTGTCTAGGCAATGACTAGTTGGCAAAGGACAAAAAATATGCCAGGGACCTGGTTATACAATGCAAGGGTATGGACTTGAGATAGTGATCCAGTCTCTGCCTGGATCCTTTTAAGTCTAGTCACATTGATGTAGCCTGCATACCAGGACCAGGATCAATTAACTCTCTGGGTAAATAATGCGTAAATGAAATTCAGGGCCAACTACAGCAAAGTAAAGCACAAAAGGAAAAAAATATCTCTAATTCTACAAATTCATAAATGAATTCTGAATTAGATGTTACCAGTCAGAAAAGAGATTTTGGAATGGAGAACATCAATAACAATAAAAAGACAAATAGAAAATTTGAAGTATTTTCTAATAAGCAAAATAGGAACCTAAACAAAAGAGGACAAAGTGGAAAACATAATTATGCTACTATACAAACACATAATGCATGGAAATCTCAAATTCTGTGTACACACCTCAGACATGAAGTTATGATACTATTCACAGTACCTGTAAAGTGACAAGGATGACTAGTAGTATGGAATAGCTTTCTACAGCTCAGGAAATCTGCTGCTTTTGAATTCTTGGTTCTTTAATGCAAACACTGGGACTATACCCCTGTATTTTGTATGAAGATTCAGCCATGCTTTCTAAAAAAGCTTCAATACCTCCCTGTTTCTAGTGGAAATACCTTATCTGACATAACCCAGGGCTGCATCTGTCTTTTTTATGATCCCATTACATTCATCTTAATAGTCATTCTATGGTCAAATAATGAAAGCTACTGAATCAAGGAGAGCAGAAGATGCTTTATGACTTTGAAAATCAACCTATTTTCATTTAGATACATGTTAAAGAGACTAACAGTCAGCCATCAATTAAAAGAAAAAACAACAAACCATAACCCCCGAAAACACTGAAAGCAAAGCAGAACAAATATGACATGTGAATAACTGGAAAAAGATTAAAACATCAATGGAAAAAAAGATTTAAAAATCTTTTCTTCTTTCTTTTCTTTATTCCTCCCATGACTAGTGATACCATCCATTGTATTTGTGTATTAACATAAAATATTACTAACATACTGCTGCATTAGAGTCTATATTCTAATTTTAATTAGAATAAAATACATCTAGTGATGCATTTTTTTTTTCTTCAGAGGAATAATTGCATATTTATGCTTTTTTGAATGAGAACAAAATTTAGCTCACTTAATTTTTTACACAATTGACTGGTTGGGTACCTGAGAATGTCTTATGGAATTGGTTGGATTTTTTCCTCATGAGAAACAGACATGATAATCTGTATTTGGCAGTTAAGCACCTGGTCACTAAATATTTAAAAACATGAAATGAAATGCCTCTCAATAAGCTATGGAGCAATAATAAGCAAATACTTACTTATAGTCAATTGGCATATAACAAGGTATGAACAATGTGTGTGCATTGTAATAAAGTGATGCAAATGACCTTAGAAGCTGGTAGACACTGCCAAAAGTTTGAATTGTATCCAAAATAAGAATGTCTCTTTTCCCTACAATCTGCTGAATACAGAATGCATTAGTATCTCGGCACTGCACAGCTGTGTTTTTCTACTGAAGGAGGATAATGCCTGCTTTCAGATTTGGAAAAGAAAAATAAAATATCCTTCCTAATTGAATTGGGTACCTTTATCTGCATTCGAGCTGCTGCTTATTTATTTTTAAATAACTGAATTCTGGCAACATTTTATCCTGAATGACACATACAGTTTAAAAAGAGCTAGATGTTATATGTCAGCCTTCTGCTATGGAAACACAGTACCTACTTAAGATGGATCTTGATCTTTTTTCTTTTTCCTCACAAATAATCAACCAAAATTTATCTGTAATCTTACCTATAGCCTCAGACTGGTTCCTCCCTGTTGTCTGACACAGTCTTACAGAACAATCATAACATATAGCCACAGTCCTCCACGGTGCAATCCTCAGCTCCATGTCTCTTCAAGGGCAGGCACCTCTCTTAAAGGGGAGACTCTCCTCTTGGTTAGAAGGTGTCCATCATTTTCTCCTCCATACTTCACTTGTGCAAACAGTATGCTTTAGTTCCAGGAGATCTGAAGAGCTCAGCAGGACAATATGAAGGGTGGGGCTGCTCAAGTGACAGACTCAAGATAAATCTAAGTCATGGATAAATGGTGCCTGAACCACTCCATGGCTCCAGACATGAAGTGTTTGTGATTTTTTGTGAAGAGGTCCTTGTTCCTTTTTCTGTTTCTGGTGTCACAGTGAGGAGATCCACCTCATTGTATTTGGCACATGTGAGACTGCTGTTGAGCAGCCTAGAATAAATGTCTAGGGAATTAGGAAATAAATGAGGAAGAGTTCAGTGAAGTCAGATCTAGAAAAAATATCAAGGCCTGATTAAAGTGATCTTCAATACAATTTCCCTATAGATATGATCCATGGTATCTACACAAAGTAGAACATGCTCTTCTTCTGCAGTAGAGCTATACTATTCCAGACCCATCTTGTTGACAGAGAGTCCTCAGGCTGCTACAATAAAAATATTTCCAAGGTACTCTGTTATTCTGAAGTCAAGAGCAATTTATCTTTTCAGTTATACTCTGTACTCACATAGTTAGAGCTAACAATGGCACAGAATCTCAGTTAGAAGAAGGCCATAAACATGTGCTTAAGATGTGCTTAAGTCTCTCTTTACTCAGCAGTTTGATAAAGCTGAAGCACATGCTTGAATATTAATTACTGTTTATCTTAAATGTTTTTCTTAAAAACTTTGTTGGTCTGTATTCAGGTTTGCATATGAAAGAAATCACATTTTAGTAGGATATTAGAAGATGATAGATTGTTAGATAATATAAATAAATCATCGCAGTTTTGCGGTCTTCATTACAGTTAAGAATCCCGTGCTTGAAACAAAATGTTTTGTTCATTTGGTTCTTACCTGTCCTAATGATACAAGTACTTGCTTTTCAGAGAATTATGATTAATTTATTTATATTTTCTCAAACAACATTATTTTAGAGTTTACTCTTACTGCTGTATTCGAACCAAGCCAAATTTTTGTTTCCTACTTTTACTTTCTATCTGAGCATATTTCAGCAAAGTACAGATGCAATCTGATTACCATGTGTCAAATATGACTCCTTTTACACTTTTCTATTAAGTCAAGGAAACCTTATTTAACAGTCTTTTATCAGGTTTGTACAGGAAGAATAAAGTTCTGTTCACACAAGAGAATTATGGTTTATTAACTTAAGCTTCTTTATAAAGTGAATTAGTTAAACTGCATTGTGGATGTATAACTCAGTTTAAAAGCAGTTTATTTCAGTTTAGCTTAAAAAGATTCCAATTTATGCTAAATTGAAAAATGTCTCATTTAAACTGCAATAAAAGTAGCTGCACAACGTCATTTACTGTTTTAGTTAAATTAGTTAGGTTTATTACATTTGGTTGAACCAAGATATCACAGACTCAATGCTGAAATTTTAAGCTAACATATAGCCTGGCAAGTTTATCAATTTTAGCAGCAGCTCTCCTGGTAATTATCTTGCTACGGTGGACAGTAACTAACAAAGCCCATGTCTGAAAAGGCTCACTGTGCAGAGCAACTGCACTGTGCATGTGTGTGAGAGTTAACAGCATGTTACAAGCATCTACTAAACACTTTGTATCAAGAACAAATTAAAATACTGGACTAGAACAATCCTCAAATACATCAGGATGTTTTAAAGGAAAACTAAGCTTTATGCAGATCCTCCCTATGACAATGAATTGGTTTGGGAGTTGGGCATGTGTGTGTGGGAGGGTCGTTTCTGGTAGTGGGGGAAGGGGCTACACTGATGGCCCCTGTGAGAAGCTTTGCAAAGTTCCCTGGCTCCAAGGCGGACATGCCTCCAGCCTAGGCTGAGCCAATTAGCAATGGAGAAATACCTCTCTGAATCAGTATTTATGAGGGAAGAACTGCGCTTGAAAAGAAGATGGAAAGAACCTGAAGCAGAGGCCATTGACCTGAACAAAAGGCAACCATTGGCCTAAACAAAGAAGAGAGCATCACTGCCATGAGGAAGGAGAAGAAGTGGGAGAAGAGAGAACCTCAGTCACCCAGTTCAACATGCATGGAGCAGGAGAAGGTAAATGAGGTTCCTTGCAGCCCACGGAATTTCAAAGGCAGAGCAGATACCTACATGTAGGCTATGGTGGACTTCATGCCAGAGCAGAAAGCTGTGCCCAAGGGCAGCTGTGGCTTTCAGTGCTTTTTTGATGAGCAAGAAGAGCCCCAGAGCCGGGGAAGGGTGGAGGGGTGGGATGAGTACCTCAGACTGGGGGGACAAGGTGTGCTGGACTGGAGACCCATCTGCAGCCAGTGGACTCTCCAATGCCAGAGCCAGGAGCTGTGTCTGAAGAGGTCCATGACTCCATCAGTAGCCTGTGTTGGAACACTTTGTTCCTGGACTCTTGCAGCTTGTGGGAGGGATCTCATGTTGGAAAGAGTGGCACAGGCATATTGACTGCAACCCCCATTCCATGTCCCTCATGTGCTGCTTGGGGGGAGAAGGTAGAGAAATTGGGAGCAAAGTGATTTGAACCCAGGAAAAAGGGAGTGGTGGAGGAAAGGTGTTGTAAGACGTGGTTGTTATGTTTCACTACCCTGCTCTGATGATTATTATCAAATTAAATTGATTTTTCTTCTCAAGTTGAGTTTCTTTTGCCTGTGACCATAATGGTGAGTGAGCTGTCTCTGTCCTCGTTCTAATTCATGACCCCTTTATTGTGACTCCCTTCCCATCTCACTGGGTGGGGGGGAGTAAAAGACCACATGGTCTTACCGGTGGGTGAAACCACCACAGGGAAAAAGCATCTGTTTTCTGCATCATTTTCCAGTGGCCAAAGTGAGCTCACATTGAGGAGGGCAAACATTGCTATGACTCCTCTAAGGATCCTCTGAATCATAGCTGTGTATAATCCTAGCCCAGGTGAAGGGAACTCACTACTCATATGACCTGTTCTTCCTTAAACTACATCTTTAAACAGATTGTAAGGTTGTTGCAACTATGGGTGAGGATTCATCTGGTCAAAGCAGTTAGCAAATAAAGTCACCTGACTTACAAACAGAAGAAAGGAAGAGCCCATGACTTAGCCTCAGCCTTGGTCTCCCAGGAATCTGCCATCAACTTTCCCTCAGGGCAGGAATAGTTCCTTGGTGACAAAAATTAATTAAAAAATATACTCGGGCAGCACCATATTACTACTCTTATGTATTTGCAATGATATAAACTTTTGCAGAGGGACTTCAGGTGGCAGAATCAAAATGCATCAAATTTTAGCTTCAACAGGCAGAATAAACAAATGTTCACAGAAGTTGTAATTGTTCAGACCCAGTGAGTGGGTACATGTTCAATTATCACTGATCTTTATACTGTTTTCCCAAGCAAATTAAGTCTTTTGAAATTATCAAATACCTGTAGCTACCACTTTCTCGAGCTATCACAGCCTGGCAATTCAGATGTCATTCAGAATAAATCTGTAGCTGGACTCAATGCATATTTTTGTTTTGCTTGTATCTTCAGTTTCACATATTTGAAAACAGACTTTGCTTTTCATAAAATGAAACTTTTCATCACAAACAAATGACAAAAAGAAAAATTTCTCTAATATTTCATTAATATGTATCTTCATTCAGCTAAATAGGGCTGTTATGGGTATTAAACCTTTCACAAATAATTTCTTCCCAAATTTAAGTTATAAACTATAGTCTAAGCACTATTTTACTTTACTTTCCCATCACACACAGTTAAACAACTAAAGACAGTTTGAACATACGCAGCCATTTGTATATACCTGCACACATTAATATGTATAAATACACATGGCACAGAAGGTGAAACTCAGAGAATGTGAGTTAAGAAACTGAAATTCTCTTCAAGGGCTGAGCTAGCTTTGAAGGTAACTCACTTAGCTATGAGGTAAACCATCTATGACATAAATTTATATAATTATTTCCTTCTTAAAAAGAAGAAACACCACCTTGCAATCACTTTGCAATTAACACACTATCTTGTTAGCTTCCAAGGTCTAAAGCAGAGGATTCCTTTTTGCTCAACTAGTTTGTGATCCTTTTTTCAGAAGGGGGGAATCTACTATTCGGAAATTCCATTTACAAGCATTTTCATAACAAAATAGGTATCTTCACATGAAAGTCAGAGCAACCTTTTTTTGAAACATGTCCTTTTTAAGTTTTTCAAAGAATTACTTTCAGAAAAGGCAAGCATCTCATCAGCTCTCATGCACACAAATCTTCAAATGCTGTTTTTGAAGAATTGCATTTAAAAGTATGTTCAGTCATATACCAAGCATGAGAAGCTGGAAAAAAGTCTTTGAATCTGAACTACGGCTCATCATAATCTGGTTAAAATTATCTCCAAACACCACCTGTCATTATTAATGCAGGAAGAGAGGCAGAAAAATACCTTCAGCCCAGCTACACTATTGCAAATAAGGTCCATCTGCTTTTCACTGTTCTGTCATATAATAACAGCAGCTATATTTATGACAGATTTAGGATTTTGCCTGTAGTAGATGAATGTGTAACTGCTTTTATTAAAAATGCTTTTCTTTGAGGATGTTCTATAATTTTAGCAGACTTTATATCTAATTTTCAGTGTGGAATCCTCAGTCTTTGATATATTCCATTGCTGGGTAAATTATTTTTTCCAATTATTTATATATATATATATATATATATATATATATATATATATATGTAAAAATTACTCTTGTCAGCATTTTGTGTTAAATGGTATTGCTGTGCAGAATCTGACTTAAGTCATAATGGCTGTAAGAGCCATTTTATAATAGTCACAGTAAAATATTCATTGCCTGCACCCTTGAAGGAAACATATAAAAAAATAATATTTACAGAGTAATACTTAATTTCTAAAAGAGAAAGCAAGGATGCTTGTTAAAAACAAACAAAAAGGATAAGCTTAAAAGACACAATGCCTGCTGTTATCATAGGTAGTGTTCAAAACAAAGTAAGGAGATTCAGAATTTAAAATGGGTATGCCTACCTTAGCTAGTGACGTGGTGCATTGACCCAGGGGCTGTAGTGTCACTTATTCTTGGCTTAATGTCTCTTGTTCTGTCTACATGAATCCTAGTGACTTTGTGTGCCCCAAAAAAGGGTATGCTAGTCAGAACAACAAACACTCATCAGTAAGATTTTTTTAAAAAGTAAAATAAGCTATTAGTAGTAAAATATATCCTTCAGAAATTGTACTTTGTGTCTAGACTAGACAAACAGAAAGGATATAATATCTGGGAAGTTAAATGCAAAATATGACAACATGAGCCAAAAAGAGTGTGAGGAAGTATTTTGTAAATGCATTAACCTCAGAAAAGGACCTCTTTTTTCTAGACTCATTAGAAGAGTTCAATGAGCAAAAAAGTCTTTAGTGCCTATAGATTATCAGTGCATTGTATAAGCACTCAAAGAAGACAAGACCACAGCAGAAAAACTAGACTAATTCTTTCTAATGGTGTTCACTATAAGGAGTTTTTTTCCCCTTTTTGATATGATTCTAAGATGTCATAGTCTGGAAAGCCATAGAATAGGATTTAGAATAAAGTTATACCAATATATGATAAACTGAATAGAAACAAATCACCTGAACTGAATTAAAGTCACTGAATAATGAATACATGCAGTATTCAAAACTTTTCCTAATTTCTACAATAAAATAAATTTCAGGATAGTCAGAACTGGAACAGAGATGTGTAATAGAGTTGCAAGATACTGTGACGCTGAATAAGTGATTAACGAAATAATAGATGAAATTCAATGTTGCTAAAGCAAGGTAGTGTCTAATCTGGATATTTCTTGTCCTTCAAGCCTAGAAAGAGCACTTGAGGGATAGTTTTCAAAGTCTCAGCTCAATACTCAGAGGTACTTAAAGACAAATAAAATGCTATAAAGTATTAGAAGGAAATAGTGAGCAAACCAAAATGGCACTATGCCACTTTAAAGTCATGGCGTAGCCTTACTATGGGTAATATGCACAGTTCTACTTACCTGATCTTCAAATACATGAAGCTGAGAGAAGAACTCAAAAAGATGCAGAAAATGGGATAAGGCTGATCAAACAAATTGAATGGCTTCCATAAGAGAAGAAGCTGTAACTGTGGAGGGGAGAGGTTGACAGCCTATGACTCTACAGGCTGGAGAAGACAGGGCTATAAACTTATATACAATAACACATATGATGAAAGAGTGAATAGGAAATTTCTTCTACTAGGGATGCTAAATGAAACCGAAAACTAAAATAATGGAAGGACTTTCTTTATGCTCTGCACATTTCAGTTGTTTAATTCATTGCTATCAGGTTCTTTGAATGCAAGAATTTTAAATAGACTAAGAAAATTATCACAAATGTTTACAGAAGAAAGGTTCATTATAAGCTACTGAATAAAATAAACTGGATGCAAATTCTTGTTCAGAAAGTCCTTAAAATATTGATTAACTGAAGCTGGGAGGATACATAAGGAAAAATAAGTCTACTTGTTCCGCTAACAGTACCAGAGAAAACGTACATTTGCTGAGATTTTTGCTCATGCTTATATCTTATACCACGTAAATAAAAGTAAAGAAGCAAAAATTAATATCATCACCAAATTCATTATAGGTGATAAGAAGCTCAGATTTGGAAGATATAGGATGGTCTTGTCTCAATTCTCTCCCACTTAAGCTACTGCAAGGTATCACATGCACTGGTATGAGTATTATAACAGTGGTTAGGGTGGCTTACTAATAATAAGCATTTCTACCAAGAGGCCATTAGTAACTGCTTCAGATAATATAAAATATTCACATTTCTGTGAAAGAAACTTTAATTTTTTACCACTACGTGTATAAAGACTGATTCATTTTTTTCATTCTCTTTGCTTACCATGAACAGAGAATTTTCCTCCTAAACCTATAGAGTAGGACAGATTCTAATGAATTTTAATTGTAATTATTTAGACACATATTTGTAAAACTCCCATTCCATGATCTGGAATACTTACAGGACTTAAACTTGCATAAAATTACAAGTGACATTTTTCTCTATGATAAGGAATAGAGTCCTCCCTCAGCACGTTTGCTGATGCTACGAAGTTGGGAGGATTGGCTGGCACACCAGAAGGCTGGACATGCTGGAGAGCTGCATGGAAAGGAACCCGATGAGGTGAAACAAGAGCAAACGTAGAGTCCTGCACCTGGGGAGGAATAACCGCATGCAGCAGTACAGGTTTAGGGGCTGACCTGCTGGAAAGGAGCTCTGTGGAAAAGGACCTGGGTGTGCTGGTGGACAGCAGGCTGGCCATGAGCCAGCAGTGTGCTTTTGTGGCCAGGAAGGCCAACAGTATCCTGGGGCGCATTAAAAAGAACATTGACAGCAGGTTGAGGGAGGTTCTCCTCCCCCTCTGCTCTGCTCTGGTGAGGCCACATCTGGAATACTACATCCAGTTCTGGGCTCCTTAGTTTAAGAGGGACAGGGATCTTCTGGAGAGAGTCCAGCCAAGGGACACAGAGGTGATGAGGGACCTGGAGCATCTACCATACGAGGAAAGGCTGAGAGAGCTGGGACTCTTCAGCCTGGAGAAGAGAAGATTGAGGGGGGATCTTATCAATGTCTATAAATACCTGAAGTGCGGGGGCCAAATGGATGGGGCCGGGCTGTTTTCAGTGGTGCCCAGTGACAGGACAAGGGGCAATGGGCAAAAACTGGAACACCGGAAGTTTCATACAAACTTAAGGAAAAACTTCTTTGCTTTGAGGGTGACAGAGCACTGGAACAGGCTGCCCAGGGAGGCTGTGGAGTCTCCATCTCTGGAGACGTTCAAAACCCGCCTGGATGCTTTCCTGTGCAACCTGTTATAGGGAACCTGCTTTAGCAGGAAGGTTGGACTAGATGATCTCCTGAGGTCCCCTCCAACCCCTACAATTTTCTGATTCTGTAATACTTTACTGTGTGATCCCTTGCAGCAAGTGAACTAACTAACTAGGCCCTGAAAGGATCAAAGAGTTGAAAAATAAATTGTTGGGAATCTAAACGGCAAGGGATGCAAAGTAGAAAACTTGAACATAGCTCACAACTTATGTCATGTTCTAAAAGTATTCATACTTACACTTATCCAGCAAGGATCAATTCCAGAAACATGAGCCCTGCACTATGAATAGCACGACTTCTAACTTCACTGCCCATGGGACAGGTACCTAAACAGAGGGAACACGGCTATGCAGAGCTGAAAAGCTGTCTTGCAGGAAATAGTATGTTAAACAGTTAGGGTTACATACCAACACCTTGAATTTCACCTTAAGCTTAATTGGTATTTGTTGTAAAATACATAGCACCACCAAAATACATGCTTGACATTCTCATTGACTGAGAAGGCTAGTAATCTTGTTTAAGTTATCTGTTGCTACCATGTGAATAACTCACTGTGGTAATGAGTTTCTTTAATTGACAAAGCAAGGTCAGTTCATGTGGAGGGAATAAAAAAGGCCTGAGTACCTAACTAGGGTTTTTTTTTAGCCATTTTTCATCTTGAAGATCTTGCAAAAAACCTGAAAAATTCTGTGATTAGGGAAACAACTTTGAAGGGATATTCTTTCATCAGTATTTTGTTTTAACTAACAATTTGAATTTAATTACATTCAGGTGCACCAGATTTAAACTAGGAATATGCAACAGCCAGTTTGCTTTGGCTTTATGCCTGATATATGAATTTACCTTAGTAGGACTGACATTTTTCTGCTATGTCTAAAGAGATTTATATAAGGATGAATAAAGTCAAGTGGAATGATACGAACAATTTTAAACAGTAAAATAGAAAAATGCTAGAGAGAACTTTCTTAAGTACAACTTAATAATTTCTAAATTATTTAATTAAATAAAGATATATCAGAGAATGAGTTACTCACAATTTTATTCTATGAAGAGTGAGAGCTTACTGAAATCATATGGTACTGTTAGCAGATGTCATTTGAAAGAAAAACTCCTTCCACCCAAAGCTCTGAACAATTATTGACTTTTATAACTTCACATTGCAAACTCAAAACATGGTCTTCATATTGCAGCTGTTCAACAAATATGTCCTGAAAGTTTCAGGTCTCTTCTGCAGTGATGTCAGAAAAAGTACTGTTAGAGTATAAAGTATATAGAAAAAGCTGAGTTTTCAACTGCTAAAAGGACATTATCTTGTGTAATCACTAGGGATTTCTCCACTGATTTTTGAAAGCTTTTCAGTAGAAGCAAGACAGCAACATAGCAGATTATTTTGGTTTTGTTGATTTTTTCAGGCTGAGGAGGCTTCGTTAAATATTACTATTATAAGTCATATTTCAAAGCAGTCTCACAGAAATTAGAGGGGTTTTTTTTACTTTCATGGTTTTTTGAGGGATAACAAACAAAATTTATATTCTATTTTATAACCGACTGAGAGACAAAAGGGATTCTGAATTAATTTAACTTTGTGGATTTAAAATAATGCCAACCTAATTTAAAAAGTTGGAAGAAATAATTATTTTACCCTTAAACTTCTGGGAATGTTCTTTATCTGATTTCAATTACTATGCATATATGCATGACAGAACACAGGTTTGCTCTGGTGTGTTCCTGACAGTATAGTCAAGTAATTCTTCATGGTATGCTGTAAACTACAGGACTTATTTCATGTAAGGCAGTATAAAGATTTATTATAGAGTTTTGCTGAATCTCACTTAAACCAATGTCAGACTCTTGACAAGCCTCCAATATTGGATAACTCTTTTACGCGGTTTGGCATTTTCCACATACCTCATGTTTATGTGTCCTGGGCTGCCAAGAATAATGTATTTGATAATGGTATTAAAATAAGATATTTTTATGGCAAGACTATCTCCATTGAAATGAAGGCAGACCAGGTCAAACTGAACTTTTAAAATAACTTCCCTGACCTATCTATTCAAAATGAAGCAGTTCCTACACAAGTTGTTGGGAAGACCTACTCATACCACCAAGCAGCTGTACATGTAGGAGGTGTGACTGAAATGTGGGAGACTCAGCTTAGATACTCTGTTCTGAGTCAGGAAAAAAGCTCTACATAAATGCCTCCTCCCTGGCAATCATCAGGGCCAAAGGAATATCCCAGGGGTGATGTCTCTGACTTTGATCAGTTAATCTGTCCTTAAGCTGTAAAATGCTAAAAAGATGAAAGTTTAATAAAAATTGCTGTCTTCTCACAAAAAAAACACCGTAAAGTTTCAACTACTGACCAAATTTTAAAATATTTTCTGTTAAGAAAAATATCTAACTGTTTTCTATGGCAATTAGCATGAAATATTGATATCAATTTAGATCAGGAGAGAGCAGAGTGTGTTGAAACCTGTGGTGTCTGCAAGGTTCAGATTAATCTGTAGATGAGGCCAAATACAATGCAGTTTTGTGCAAACTGGATTAACTCAAGCTATAAGATATAGCAACAAGGTAGTGCTACATTTGGAAAGTTTAGCCTTATTGTAGATTTCTTCCAATCTGATTGCTAACATGTACTATAAACCAAGGTATTTATGAGAAGAAACATGCACAATATGTATTTTTTTCTATGAGCCATCCAATATAACTCAGTTGAAGCAAAAAAAGAAGAAATCAGTTCCTTAGTTCAGATTCCTACTGAGTTAGAAATGACAAACAACTTTTTATTGTGCTCATCTCCACCATGGCTTTAGTGAAAGTTTCAATTCACCTGAATAGTAACAATCTTTAATCAATGCAGTGTAGATAGTGGATTCAATGCTGCCATCTGTGAATTCATATCATCACTCCACTAGCTGTTTTTCTTCTCTGACAGGCTTCAGTCACTTCATTTTCTCACATTTCTGGCTCAACAGTTCAGAATGAAGCCTGGCTGATGTTGCTGTAGCAATTGTTCAAGGTTTTCTCTATAAATTTCTTTTGCTTATACTCTGCAGGCTTCATATTTATAAACATCCATGGTTATTTTTCTCCCTGCTTTTCTGAAGTCATAGTATTAATACACAGGATTTTGCTTTTGAGGCTTCAAGGCAAGCATATTAAAGTGACTGCTACACAGTAAATATAACATCAATTTACACTGGATTTTCAGGTGTTTACAATTTAAACTAGCAGGGATATCCCTCTCAGAAAACTGAAAATTCTATATTGTAATTCAAACTCCTACTGTTCCCCTTTAATAGGTATTTTTTCAATATCATATCAATCTCCTGAAAGTCATTTTTTATTTACCACAGTAAGAACATACACAGATATCTCAATCATTCCTCATTCTTTTAGGATTGCCCTGTAGATCTCAATCAAATGGCAAAACCAGAATGCTCTACTTGTCAGAAATCGGCATCTGGCCTAACTGTAGAAACGAAGCATAATAGATTTAATTAAGGTGTTATAAGGATTGGCATTATTAATAGGTTTTGTTGTCTTGTCATATTTTATTAGGGATTAGGAAATTATTGTATTTTTCAACAGAATGAGCTATCCAAAATGAAGCACCGATGTGATAGATCTCTCCTTGAGGAGTAAAAATGATATTTGGAAAAGATGCATTTTGCTCTGGCAAGTTATCTTCAGCTAAAACCTCACAGCGTCCTAGTCATATTTTAGATTAAACATTTCTAGTTCTGCATATAGGAATTCATATGCATTTAGTATGTGTTTTTAGAAGGAAAATAAGATTAAATTATACAGATGCATCTATACATACTGGTGATATTCAGGTGACAAACAGCAGAGATTTGTGATAAATTCCATCTGCCTTTGAGTTTATGTATTGATTTTTTTTATAGCACCTACCACACTAAGCGTGAATTATACATGCAGCTTTGAACATTCCACCTGCACTGTGCCCACTACTCTATTTCTTCCAAGATTACTTGTAACATATCACACTTCTACACAGTGTGAAATGTTTGCCATTTTTATTTCTAAAACCTATCTTCTAAGGATGTGTTTCTTTCTTCACTGAAAAGTTACAGTCATTTAAGAGGCACCATAGGCTCCACAGAAAGTGAGAACAGGGAGGAGTTTTAGCTTTGACAGTTTGTGACACTGTATATAGAAAGAGAAGCTACACAAATTCCTGTAAGGACAATGAACTTGCTTCCAGTGGACAACCACCATTTCAGTTTGAGAGGCCCAGGGATACTTGGTTTTTTTCCTCAAATAGATGACTCTGCAGTTACATTTGAATTTCCTAGTGGGTACTGCTTTGCATGTGCTGTCCAAAAATTCCTAATAAATAACATGGTAGATTCAAGGACCTCCATGGAAACTGTACCACCAAATGCACATTCACATCACTTTCATCCATGTAAATAAGGTTATTACTAATACAAAGACATACTACAAATTTTTAAGTACAATGACCTGAAGGGCTCACGTAGTGCTTCACCACCTGTATGTTGCAGGATCACCGAGCTGTTTAGATCAACTATCCTTGTATATTCCATATACTGACACCTGCACAGCTCTGTTTTACCATCTGCTTGGTGTGCCAAACATTACAGTTACATGCACATCACATGCCCAAATTTAGCATTGAGAAAACACAGCTTTCACTCTGTAAATGGTACTTACTAGATCTACATTGTAATCTTTGAAAATGCAGATGAATTTAGTGCATTTATGCTTACTATGTACTAGGATAGAGGATCGTCTGATATTATGATCCGTTTTACTTAGGCATAAGAAGACTTGGAAGTCTAATTTTAACAGAAACCCTGCAGTCTACATGAAACTGAAATGCATTGCTTAACTTTCAGACCAAAGACTGATCCATGCTGTCCTCTTAGCCTTGGAAAATAAATTATATTCTCATTTAATTCAATAGACAACTTACTGTTGAATATAATCGTAGAATCATAGAATGGTTTGGGTTAGAAGGGACCTTTAAAGGTCATCCAGTCCAACCCTCCTGCAGTGAGCAGGGACATCTTCAACTAGAGCAGGTTGCTCATAGCCCTGTCCAACCTGACCTTGAATGTTTCCAGGGATGGGGCTTCTACTACCTCTCTGGGCAACCTGTTCCAGTGTTTCACCACCCTCATTGTAAAAAATTTCTTCCTTACATCTAATCTAAATCTACCCTCTTTATAATGCTTTAATTTACATCATTCCTATGCACCATATATATCATAGAAGTTTATCTGTAAAGTGTGAACATTCATTTCAATGCCTTATTTAAGCCCACTTACTTTGTTTAGTAATAAACTCAATTTTAATAGTTATTAAGCTCTTTCTTATGCAGAGATGAGAACTGGAGTTTTGTGTTTCAGGGATCCAGACTGGGCTCTATAGTACTGTCTAAATGTCTCCATTCCAGAGAATGGCATTTGGCAGTTAGTAACTTATTCATATGTGATGCTTCTGGGAAATAACAGATGCCATAAGTATGCAGGGGATCATTGCATCTACCTCCTGTCAACATCTTTCCCAAATGGCAAGGACACTTTGCTTTTATAGTTCCTGGCTGCAAAGATAAGGCAGTTGGCAGAAATGCAGCCATTATAAAAGGGAAGTAGTTCAGACAGGGCAGGGAAGCATAAAAGAAGGTGCTTTCTCCATCTTTTACTGGGAAGAGATTTAATTCCCCATTAATACTCTAGCTATTTGCAAAGGCAATTTAGGATCTCACAGTGGCATCTGTGGCCAAATGTCAGTGCTTAAACCATGTGTACTCTGATGTTCTTCTTTCATTAAATACATCCTGACACAAGTTAAGTCGTACCAGTATGACATGAAGACTGTGCTACTGCAAAGCCTTTTACCTTAAAAAAGCCCTGAATAACATTATGGTGGCTGAATATGCAGTATCGCTTTGAGCTTCCAACTCTCAGAGAGTGAAAACAAACCCTTTCCATGCATACAACACTGAACTGTAAAAGCATCTGGCATCTTTTTTTATGACATAGACCAGTTTTGGAAGTTTCAGAGAAGAACATGAGCATGCATGTATCCAGTCATTCTTTGCTGGTATATTCTGCCAGCTTTCAGCACTTAGCAACTTACAGACTGATCTGCTCTCATGAGCCAGCCTCTGACATGATGCAGTGAAACTTGGAAACTGTAGAAGAATGCAAGGTATTTGTATGCCCCAGGTCAGACAACGGCTCTCCCACGGGGCAAGGGCAACAGGAAAACTGTCAGTGACTTGACAGTCTGTCATCCTTTGTATTCCCTAATTCATTGGGCTAGATGCTCTTCTTATTTAGGCACTGATCCTGCATCCTACCCTTTCCCCTGCTTCCCCACGCAAATGCAGTCCAGTATCAGAATAAAAGGAGAGAGTCCCATTGAAGTTACAAGGGTTTTCTTTTCTTCATGTCAGGGCACAGAGGTTTGAGATGTGATTTTACAAAAATCCTCCAAATACCAGAGAACTACACTACTATGAAAGCTGGTATGAGGGGAGAAAAGAGTCCATTTTTATACTTATGTTTTAAAGTTATTTAATCTAAATAACTACTAGTAATTTACTATCAACTGTTTTACTTGGCTTAAATCTTATCTCTTATTCTGACTTTACGTTTTCATTTCCCACCTTAAAGTGTACATATTTTCCATTTCAAATGCCATAAAAGAAAAAAATTAAATTTATTTCCTATGCATAACTACACTGCAGTTAACACAGAGATGAAACAGATGAAAGAACTTTAAAAGTATTTTCAGGAGCCAAATGGTTCCTGCAAACACTCCTCAACAGGAAAAAGCTACTTGGCCAATTTTGACAGCCAAACAGCTGCTCTAGAAAGATATATCAAGTCTTTTAACGAATGAAAAAAAATACCTGTTATTACAATTATCTAATTATTTTGCATCAGAATGGTCACAGATCTGTAATATGAGAGACCTGGGTCTGTTTAGCCTGGAGAAGACTGAGAGGGGATCTTATCAATGCTTGTAAATACCTAAAGGGCAGGTGTTGAGAGGGTGAGGCTAGACTCTTTTCAGTGGTGCCCAGTGACAGGACAAGGGGCAATGGGCACAAACTGGAACACTGGAAGTTCTATCTGAGGATGAGGAAAAAGTTCTTTACTGTGAGGGAGACAGAGCATTGGAACAGGCTGCCCAGGGAGGCTGTGGATTCTCTTTCTCTGGAGATGTTCAAAACCCGCCTGGATGCATTCCTGTGCAGCCTGTTGTAGGGAACCTGCTTTGGCAGGGGGATTGAACTAGATGATCTCCAGAGGTCTCTTCCAATCCCTACCATTCTGGGAATCTCTCAGAGTAAATTACAGAATACAGACTGTCAACAAAAAGAGGTTTGTTTTCTAATCAGACTACTTGCTAAAATGTCTACCTGTGTCGTATTTTAATTTACAAACCAGCATATATAGTATACATATATTCATATATAGTATCTAAAATGAAAAATAACTTGGCAAGCCCATCTAATTTTATAAAGGCATAATTTAATTTTTATGGATTCTTGAATTAATATTTTTAAACTTTAGTGGTTGTGGCTATGACAAATTTTAAAAACAGTGAATGAATAAAGAAGCAAACTTAATGATTTTGCCTGCTAGAGAAAAGCAATATCTGGAGGCAAATTATCATAAAATGCTTTTCTTAATTTGAGGATCTCAAACATTAATTTTTATATAAAACATTTTTTTTCTTTTATGCTACTTTAGTGTTATTTAATAGGCAGAGTGGAACCTGTGAATCAATTTCTACTGCCAAAATTCAAAATTCCACGTAGAAGGATCATGTATTCAGAATCAAATGCCATTGAAGAATTGTCTATATCTTTTATCATTTAGACTATTTTAGTTGTTTTCTTCCCTCCTTCCCCAAGGAGTAGTCCTGGAAAAATGTTTCACTAAATTTGGCTCAGCTAATTGGAATTTCACCTGAAATCTGACAGAGCTGAAAATCAGTTCATTTAGTTAGTTAATGTATGCAAATGTTGTTCCTATCAACCCTGCAAAACAATGTTTATATATGATAACATATATGCTAGACATCACAGTGAGGTTTTTTCATAATTCTGGTTTTAAATATGCCATCATCAGTACACAGGAAAGCACTGCTGATTTAATTAAGTCTTTGTTGCTTTCTGTGGAGAATATTCCCCTTTCTGTAGCCTGTTACAAAAATTTCATTCTAATTCATATTACTGTGGTACCTGGGTTGGCAATTGAGGATAGCAGACATCTATCGGTAAAGTTAAACTATGCATAAAGAGAAATATAGGTGTAAAAACATGGAAAATAATGTTCTGTTAAAAATAATATCTAAACAGCAACAAAGAAATGCACTGCTAGTTGTTGATTTATAGTATGCATTTGCCCATTTGGAAAATAGAATTTACACATAGCAAACATCACTGTTATGTTACAAGAAAGATCAATACACTAAAATTAATGGAATTAATTTTTCTATCAGAAAAAAGGAAGAAAATATTTCTGTGTAGGTCTCTATTAAAAAAAAATATCAGAACTGAATAATACTGAAGCCTGTCTAAGTTTTATTTGTCCTTTTGAAGCAAAGCTGGCAAACAATGCCAGGTACTTGTGTTCTTTCACTCCCAAATCGAATCCTAGATTTGAATCAAATATATGCCTATTGCATAGTTTACTTCTGAAGCATGGACTGTTGTCTAGAAGTCCTAAACAACATTCATTTTTTTTTTCACCACACTACAAATTAGTCAGAGCCAGTATGCTTGACATGCTGAAAGATCACAGATAGGCACCTTGTGACTCTTTTAGGGAAGATGCTATATAAATGTATTGTGTTGTTACTGCACTGAAGAGACAGCTTAAATTCTCCATTGCTCATAGGTCAAAACTAGTACATTTCAAGACACAGACCTTATATCTCAAGTGAAAAAAATATAATATTGATTCTTCATTGTATAAATTTCTTCAGATACTGTACTACTTTGCATTCACATGCTTTGAGGCCAATTATTCCCTCCTCATTACACCAGTTTACAAAACAACAAATTCTGGTGTATAATACTTAATTCTTATCAAAATATGTGGTTACATTCCCCACATCTGTATCTATTTATACTTTTCTTAAGGATCAAGTGTCTGTTTCTGATGCTGAACAAGTGTACTTACAGAGGCTGAAAGATGATGGTGTAATGGAAGAGAATTGTTAGGGAGAACAGCATCTGGAAGCGAATACTGTAAACCTCAAGAAGAAGTTATTACTTATCAATGTTTCCCTCAAGAATAAAAAGCCCCACAAAAACTTCAATTCTGTTCTGTTCATTCATTGTATTTGAAATAAAATTTTAAAATTGTATAATTTGAATACAAAACTTATCCTGAGATACAATACCGCTCTTGCTTAAGCATTCACTAGGATGAAAGGGTGGTAGATTTTATTGTTCATCATACCATGTTATCACTATCCATATATATTTTTAATACCTATACCATGAAGTCACTCATCAGTACAACCTTATTCATGACTGCAAGTACTGTAAAGCCTATTTTTCCTATTTCTCCATATCTAATGTTCTGAATTTTGAAATATCTTCTGACTGAAGTTTCCTGTTGGCTAACTGAATTTTTTTTTTTTTTTTTTTTTTAATTGAGATCCTGACACTGTTTATCACTAAGCTTGGAAATGACCTGAGGAAAATCACCTTTGGGGATGAAAGGAATAAAGTGATTGTCCATGCTGTCTTGGTCCTGATATTCTTCTGAACACAGCCTGAGAATTGCCAATTAAGCCTAATTGTGATAAATTATGTTTTCTTTATTAAAGATAATGGGCGAATACTGTCTAACAGGTAATAACCCTAAAACCCTCTTCTAATTGTGGTTAAAACCTCAGGTTAGATTTAAATGACTGTAGATGTGACATGCCACTGTAGTGCTTTATCTACTATACCATTATTACAGTATCCACATTTACATACACAATTAATTTTGGCACAGTGTAAAACATTATTTGCATAAGTATGGCTAACTAGACTTTCTACTGCATTGTTAGTTTTCATCGGAATAGAACTGTTCTGAATCTTCATTATGAAAGACAGAGAGGCAGGGAATGATTTTTTTATTTTTGCGTTATGTCCTCCTCTTCTTGCGTTCAACCAGCCTCTGTAGCAGACAGCTTTCTGAAATAGGCAAGAATTTTTAAATCATCCAAGTATAAAGTGCACAGTCATAATGCCGATATTATTTGCATACTTCCATATGAGAGAAAAACCCAGCCAAGAGAGAACGCAATCATTGCTGTTGGACTGCTCAAACCATAGACAGGGTAAAAAATTCTCTAGACCCTTCTAGTTTGAAAAATAATTTCCATTATGCAAACATATTCATTAAATGTATCCATAAATTATTCCTTGGAAATCTATCAATATTTTCACTCAAATCCAGGGTTTCTAAAAGTCATATTTCCAGTCCTTCACTGGGGAGACAAAACACTCCTCTGTGAATTTTAGCAAACACATTGTTTATGTCAAAATTTTCCATAGAGATAAAAATGATAACATAAAAACCAACTGTACTCAATAGCTCTGAAAACGTCACCAGCACAGAAATATATAGAAGCCAAACTTGAGTGACCTTTTCTTAAAAATTTTCATCCAAAGTATTAAATTGCCTTCCCAAAGTCAAGTAGCAGCAAAGTGCTAAAAGAACAGAGAGCTTTGTTTCCCAACATCATTAGGTTCCCTATATATTAATGAAAATGATATGTCAGCATAAAGGAAGATACTTATTATAATTTGTGAAAAACTCTGAACTTAAAGAGTTCTACTTTTGAACATAACTGGATCTTATTTCAATGAATATACATATGTAGAGAGAACTTGCAAAATCCCAAAAAATTATTACACAGAGAAACTGAGGTTACATTGAGGGACACCATGATTTTAGCTGGCTTTCCCATTTCGAGTTTTGCTGACATGTATTTTAGCTGTCTCCTGTATTGCTTCACAGCTGGGCTACATCTATTTTTCATGCATAACTACAAACTCCTACGTTGTGCTTGTAAGTGGCAGATTTCCAACCCTTAAGCAATTTGAAACATATACACCTTAAGTTCTCAAACACCATAAGGACATTTAAGAAGTACAGTTATTTTGATAAAAAAGTGCAGGTAGATTGAGTTAAAAATATTTCTGCTGTAAATACCTTTTCATTATGCAAAAGGCTGAATGAAACTCTGGGAAATAGCAAATCACCAAACAAATAGCATAAATATTTTATTTTCTTTAACACTCTGTCCTATAAAAATAACTTTTAATATCATTGAACAATTATGTCTTCATCCTGTTTTGCTTTCCCCATTCCCTTTTTATTTCTGTTAACAAATCTCCAGTGTTTTCTCCAAAGCATTTTGCATCACAAAAACCATGTTGTATCCGTAATAAAATTTCTCTCAGTTGATTTCACTATCTAGATGGATATTTTCTGAAAGGATGTTTTATCCTAAATACACATCAGAATATTCAGCATTTGAACTATTGGACTCGGTGACGTGAAATAAATTTATATATCTATGCATCCTTTGGAATGACTCCCTTGACATTTGTGTGAAAGTCCTAGAAGTCTATGTGTGCATTGAGTACAGATACGACAGGGACTGAGAGATGAGTTTATCAAGGATTCATATATTTTTGCTGACAATTGCTTTTTGGTTCACTCCAAATTCAAAAGATATTTTCAGTTAACTAAAATTTGGCTTCAGGTTTCATCTCTTAAAAGTCTGGAACAGATTTTCCTTATCTGGTATGGATAGCACCATTTAATGATTTAGATCCCTTTCTCTGTGACCTAATTTTAAGAGAAATTCCACTCTCTTAAGATCAGGACATGTTTTTGAATTTGCAATTTGAAACCAAATTTAAAGAACAGGAGATTACTAGAGGTGGTTTAGAATGAGTCAAGTACAAGCGGATGCTGTTGCAGTTTCTTTAAATCTACTTTCTGTTAATGTTTATAATTGTGATGTAACAGAACAATGACACACTGAGAATATACATAACCTGCTCAAATTCCAGACAAAACAATTCACATAGTTTGTTTTTGTTTTTGTTTTTCCCCAAAAGGAACTGCCTATGTTATAAGACTGGTGCTTCTTAGTTACCCATAGTGCATTGACCATTGTCTAAAGTCTAATTCACAGTGCTAGATGAGCTTAGGCATTTGTGGAGGCCCACCTTCCCCATAGCAGTCCTGAGAAACAACAGGGTGAGGAGAGACTCCTCATCAACCAAGCGAGGAAAGGAATGGAATGGAATTAAGATGAGAGAGACAGACTCTTTTCTGTAGGGCCCAGTGAAAGTACAAGAGGCAATGGACATGAATTAAAATGCATTAAATTCCATCTGAACACAGGAAACAATTTTTTAGTGTGGGGAGAGTGGTCAAACACTAGCGGAGGTTGCCTAGAGAGATTTAAGAATCTCCATTCTTGGAGATACTCAAAACCCAGCTGCTTCTGGTCCTGGACATCCTGCTATAGCTAACTCTACTTGAGCAGGGTGGTTGGACTAGGTGATTTCCAGAGGTCCCTTCCAACCTCATCCATTCTGTGATTCTGTGATCCTACAAGTTGAGGTCCCTCAAATCTAAAAACCAGGATGATCCAGATTCTGATCTTGAAATCTGCTGCTTTCCCTGAAGTCAGAACAAAATAGGACACTAGGTTTCTCAGAGCATGAATCACAGCCCTACACAAGCTTAGTCCCTCACAGAGGCTCTCATTTCCAATGAGAAAAACAAAACAATTTTCTCCCTTAAAGAACTGAACAAAATTATTCCATCCCACTGTGAGGAAAGTAACATGAATTAAGGAAAGAAAAAAGCACAAGCTTTATTTGAGCTTCTGTTTGATTCCTATGTGGAAAAAATTAACACCCAGGGCTCCTCTGAGCAGACAAGCCCATTTTATACCACTTTTGAAATTGTCTGATAGTACTGGGATGAAGATTCATATCATTTCCCTCAGTCAGCTGCTATGTGAATCAGAGAATAGTATGCTGAGCAACTAGGCCACCTACTTTCATAGATTAAGTCACACTAAGAGGAAAATATCCAAACTCTCAAGCTTTAACATGGTCCAATAACATGCACTTTATTTTTTTAGGTTTTTTTTGTTTGTTTGTTTTTGATTTTTTTTTTTTCTTATATAAAGGACAGGGCAAGATACAGGTCATAAAAAAATAAGTGAAATCTGACATTACACTGAAGATTGAATACTGGTTTTTTTCCACTGCCAATGTAATCAGAAAAATAAAATTCCAACTACTACAAGCCAAGCATATTAAACAAACACGCTTTGTCTTCCCAAAAAGCACTGCATAAATTGCCCTGTCAAATATTAGTAGGCAAGTTTTATCCTTTAATGAGGAAAATTAAGAAAAGTGAAATTTCTAGAATAATAATCATAAAGTTAAAGAAAATGAATTAATGACTTGCAGTAAGAGATATGTACAATTTTTTAAAAGTGTGATTACACAAGATAGAAAAGAAAAGCTAAAGAAGAAAGCAGTAAAGGTAGTAAAGCACAGTAACACCAGTAAGAAAATGCAAATAGAAAATAAAAACACATCAGAAAGAAACTGCAAAGGTTTAGTATAAATACCCTGATCATCAGCCACAAAGACAGCTGGAAAATATCAGTAGAAATTGCACAGAATTAACTCAGTGGAAATAAAAGTGTTATTCTACCTTACTCATTTCTTCAAGGTGTAGAATAACAAAATCTAAACAGAACATGAAGGGATAATCAAAAGCTCAGAATAAGGTGGAGGAATTTCACAAAATGTCATAACACAGCCAGAAATGCACAAAAGCAATTAAAAACATACCAAGATTTTTGAAACATTTTCTATTGTGAAATGCTTATTTACTATGACAAAAATGTTCCATGAAGACATCGACAGATTCAAGGAAACTTGCTTTAGACACAAGTAAAAATATTTTTATTTTTGTTTTGAAATGCAGTTGAAGTTTTGTATTATAAATCATTAACACAAAACTAAATAATTTAAACAGGAAGCAAAATGTTCGTCTGAAAAAGAAAGATTTTAAAATGTTCTTTTTCTATTTCCAGTGAAACAAACTATTAATAATATCGTATTTATTAAAGCATTGAAATTCCATGTCCCTCATAGTAATATATACTATGCATAGCAAGCCTTCTAAGAAAGAGTAGACAAAACTTCTAAAGAACTCATGGTTCCATTGTTAAAGATCAAAAGGTTTTTTTTAAATAGTAAAGAGCTGCAAGCAAGAATAGTTACAAGTGCTTCAGGTAGGACTTTCAATAGACTTGATAGTATATATTAATATGGTCAAGCATGTGCAGAAGCACTATGCTATTGTTGAAATAATTTGGCTAAGACAGACTAAAAATTATTCTCAAAATAATAGTTTGATTTGGGTTAAATAATTATTTCTAGATGCAAGTGGGAAAGAAATAAGTCATGCTAAATACCAACAAATCAATTAAGAACTAGAAGATGTGGTGACTGTCATTTTGTGAAAAAAGGGGGATCTTCAATCTCTCTTTATTTTTAAATGTATATTTTAGAGAAAACGAAGTAATGGAATTTGGCACGCACCATTGCTTTCTGTAAATACCTGTATGTTTAGGCAGATGAAAAAGTGATGCATATTAGTGATTTTTACAGCTTGTTGGAACTGAATTGTTGCAAATTCTATGTGACAATCAAATCATTAGTCCTTGTTGCCAACAGAAATGTCAGATTTCTTTTTACAAAAGAAACTTGATATGAATTTTGTCTCTTGTCAGATTTTTCTCAACATCTTGTAGAGGAGGAGAGCTGGTTGCAAATTCACTAAATTAAATGTTTGCCACTGGCAAACATAAATTCGAAGAAATCCAGATATTTCATACAAAGCTGCCAATTTCCACTGAGACTTTTGAAGATAAAGAGGGAGACAAAGTTCCTCAGATCCCTTGATCTTCCTGTGGGCATCTGAGAATCTTGGCCCCCATGTTCTGAATTACAGAACCATACCTCCACCATCTCAGGTCTAAATAAACTTGAATTTCATGGTGTATAACAGCTTGTGTGTGAAGGATCAAGATTATTACTACCTGTAAAGAGAATATTGCTATCAAATCACTTTTGGATCTGGACTCCATTTTGGATCCTGACTCTTATTCATTAGTTGTGGTACTGTGTATGGCATTGCAATGCTCAAGTGGATTACCCTTTGCAAACAGGTATTTAGTAAAGCTTTGCACTCTTCTAGTTATTGCCAGAACTGTGTCTGTGTCTGAGGAGTGGTGTATACGTATATCTAGATTAAATATAATATAAATTCAGTAAATGTAGTCCTGTGTAATTTCTTTATGGTCCGTTCATCTGCTGATAGGGAAAAGACAGAACAAAAATTATCCTTTCTCTGGAATTTTCTTTGCCACAAGGATGAAGGTACTGTTACAAAAATCAGCCATATCAAGAAGTGTATTTTCCTTTAATGTCTGTCAGTTTTGTTGCTTAATTCTATTTTTTTCTTACAGATTAAAATAAAATATTTTTATAGTTTTCTTCTGAGTTATCAGATTAAACATAGCATCATTAGACAGTTAACATTCAAGGCTTCTGCTAGCACCAATGATAATTTAGTATGACCTAAGGACTTCCTGAGTTAATTTTATTAACACTTAAGTCTTTCCTCATTGTTGATTGTATTCTTATTCTTGAACAGGACTGGAAAATTCAGAATATTAAAGCTCAAAGAAATAAAGCAACAACATGCCTACTGTGGTTCTCATTTAGTTGGACCATGGGTTAAGTTCATCTTTTGTTCTTTATACACTATCCGTTATGATTTTACTTCAAGAAATGGAAAAGTTGACACCTGTTACACCTTGAATTGGCATAGAGAAACAACACTCTATTACTGGAAAATGGAGAATACAACAAAGAAATCTGAGGGGTGATTCAACTACTAGAAAGTAAATTATTTGATCCCTGAGCAAGATATACATTTTATCATCCTGCAAAAAACTAGCATCCATGTTAAGCTATGTGAGAAAAATAGTGATGCAATTTGGCGAATAGCCAGATTCACCTATCACTAGCTATATAACTGCATATAGTTTGGAAAAAGCTCAACATCTGCATTCTTACAAGCCTGGTTTTACAGCAGAACTTATATAATTCATCCATGAATAACTGTGACAGCAATTAATACGTTCTAGTAAGTTCTTATCTTTTTTTTTCACAGGTTCTCTACCTTTAACAGCTCTTATAAATTTACTAGAAAATAAAATGGAGATAATGTCATATAATGTCATATAATCATGCACATATTCCTCCTGGAACACAGGAGGTTCCGCTTAAATTTGAGAAAGAACTTCTTTACGGTGAGGGTAACAGAGCACTGGAACAGGCTGCCCAGGGAGGTTGTGGAGTCTCCTTCTCTGGAGACATTCAAGACCCTCCTGGACGCCTTCCTGTGTGAACTCATCTAGGTGTTCCTGCTCCGGCAGGGGGATTGGACTAGATGATCTTTCGAGGTCTCTTCCAATCCCTAATATTCTGTGATTCTGTGATTCTGTGATTCTGTGATATTCACCTGCAAAACTGTAAATGAGGGATTCACAAGACACTTTCTTATTCCTGAAGATAACTTTAATGTCCAACATTTGTACAGAAGGCCTGTTGGAAGTACAGAAGACATGGTATTCTTGGACTGACTCAGAATTCTTTGATTCTCCACAAACTTTGGTTAAAACCCCACATATTCAGTTGTTTTGTCCTTGGGAGAGCAAAATCAGAAGGAGAGGATAAGACTGTCATGCAACAGGATGCTCAAAGAAATATAAGAACAAGTGACAGAAACTGTGGGAGGCAGGCAGGCAGGCAATGTGGAAACTACCCATGTGATACGCTTCAGCTATATATTCAACATACCTGATTATCCCAGTTCTGGTTTTCTTCTGCTGTTACTCTGCCAGCTTTCATAAAGGTTTTGTGATTCAAATAGATTTCAAATGTGAACTAGAGACTAACACTGAAAATTCATTTGCCCTTGCATTGCAGGTCTTTGTTTGAAACTGGAAGCTCAGAAAGGATACAGTTCATTTAGTAAATACAACAAACTGAAGGTGTACCAGGTGTCATCAATGCTTTTTGAATATTTCAGAAAGGATAGGTATCTCTAACTTCTGATTTGTCTGGCAGTCAGTTATAGTTAGGAAGATGGGCAGGGAAAGTGAGAAAAATACTTTCCTAGACTCTTAGTCAAGTTGGGCACCTCTTTAGGGAAGTGGAAAACAGGATAAAATTAGGCAAGCTCTTGACTCAAATGAGAAATTTAAGCCAACTCAAATTTTGGAAAATTTCATAAATCTATGAATTGTAGCTCATGCTTCATAGCTGAGGCTACAAGGAACAAAATTCAATTTAAAACTTGACTGAAATTAAAAAAAACCCCAAACCTCTCTCCTGACTAATAAGTCCCATTAAGGTTAGAATTAAATAGTCAGAAAATGCAAGATTCTTCCAGGAGCATCTGCCGATTGATGAACCTTCTGCCATATATGGTTTTCCGTTTCCATTTCCCTTTCCATTTCCTTTTCCCTTTGCATTTCATCCTTTCCCCTTTTTCCCTTTCCTCCTGCTTTTGACATTTTCCCCTTGTTTCCTTAATCCCTTCTCTATTTCCTTTCCATTCCTTGCCTTGCCTTTCTTCCATAATATTCACTCACAGAGATACAGGATGCTCTGTTGTGAAAAATCATCTGACATTCTGAAAAAATGCAGCTCTTCCACTTCATACTCAATGCTTCAATCACGCAGAGATCAGGGAACTGTAGCAGCGATAAGGATCATGGAGCACTGTTATCATATTTTGTTATCCCTTTTTATGGTCAGCTATGTGAATATAAAGAAGACAAAAACCAAAGTGATGCAGGGATTCCTATGAGTTCTTGCTCCCTACATAGAGAATTCTGAGGCTCTGCCATAACATCACTTATCTCCTGCATTTAGATAAATCAAGGAAAAAGGGAGTGGAAAAATATGTGGGAATAGATGTTAGGATTTCTCAGGCTAGATTACTGTGAATTTTGCTATGTACTCTGAGAGTTCAACATGACAGATGACAACTACGACAACATGAGGACTCTATGACTGCAGTCATCCTACACTTCCCGCACTCCGTGTGCACAGAGTCTGATCCATATCTGACACACTTTTGGTTTTCATCATCTCTAGCTCCAGGAGAGAGAAATATGATTCGGAAAATACTTCTTCATACTTATTATTCCTAAATGAAAAACAGTCCATGAAATGACAAACTTGTTAATCTGATCTGACTTTGAAAATATTTTTTCTATTTTAGAACGTGTATTTACTGAGATTCTCAAAGCTTAAGAGAAAAAGATTAAAGATAGAGCTGGTATACAGCTTTCAATCATTAAAGCAAATGAAGGCAGAACAGTATTTTAATAAAGAAATGGTACCTATTAGCAGTGATGGGAAGGGCTCAAGCATGTGGGAAAAAAAAAACAAACATGCAAACATTATTTTGGAAACATATTTGGTTTCTAGGCAAAACAGATCAAAACAGTTAGCACTGGTTTAAAAATTCAGGTAAGAAACCATCATTTTAACATTAGCAATATACGTGTTACCTGTACTTTTCCATAATTACAGAAAGGTTTAAGGTTATTCTAAAGCTTCATTGCAAGACAAAAAGTATGTCTCAAATAAAATCTGACATTATTAACACTTTTGGTGCTAGATTAGTCATAGCTGCAATGCCTGGATATCGTTGCCATGGCCTTCTCAGATTCTAAAATGAAAATAATAAATTAAGTTTCCTGTGGAAACTCAGGAACACAATCACAAATAAAGACAGTCTATGGTTGTTCTAGGGATATAATGCTATTATTTATATATTTATTTATTATCTAGGAAAAGAACTGCAGATCTGGGAAGAATTATTTATGGACCAGAAAAGACAAGTTTCTCTCGAACAGACGGCCTAGAGGATTCTGAGAACTTATATAAATGATATTTCATGTTGGGGATTTTTGTTTGGTTGGAGTTTTTGTTTGACTTTGTTTTTGCTTTTTTTTTTCAATGGAAGCCACATTTGTTAATAATTTTAATTATTTTTTGTGAACTTTTCAACTCTTGAGTGGATGGGTGATGGAAGGACTTTCTATAACTGAACAGATATTTTAAAAATATTTTGTCTAAGCTACAGACACAAGCAAAGAGTTGGAGTATATTTAATTTCTTCAGGTAATTATGGGATAGAGAGCTCTGATGACTGATTCAGGTATAGTGGTGTTTGACTCACAACTTAGACTTGTAACTAGAATTAAGTATATCGGTGTGAGTGAGAACAACACAGCCTGTTTCTAACTGTCATATTAAATTCTCCTTTGGAAGTATATATTTCTGTCTTAAAAAGCAAACAGGCAATAACAACTGCAACTATTATCCCAACCTTGTAGCACAACTATCTGGCCTAAGAGCATGTTTAATGCTGACATCTAGGGACCAAATCCACTACTGATCATTAAGATTAAAAAAAGCTAAATGTTTTAGCATCTGAGTATCGGTGAGGCAGACTTGGATTTCTGTCAAGAAATCCTGCTTTGCAAGCAGCAATGAAAAAATGCAGGTATCATACATAGTAGTTCTTAGAACAGATGCTAACTATTGCCCAGAAAGTTTTGTGTAACAGAAAGGTGGGATAATAAAAAAGTCATTTATGTTGATCTACTTTAACATGAATATATACGGAGTAAGTTTTCAGCTTTGATCTGAATCTTTTTCTGCCTGGAATTGGAACATACATATTTCTAATGATTTGTAATTGTAGCAGATCAGAGGCCTCTTTCCTCAGGGCATGCACAGGTGGCTCCGAGCTTGTGTTTGTATTGCTATTTTGTGAGACGGAGAGTGACAAATGCATTGTATATGAAATCCCAGCAGATTGAGGATTCTTTTGTTTCATTCCGTGAGGGCTATAAATAAGCCATGTGGCACAAAACAGACTGCCGAATGAAACAAATGCACACACACAAAATAAATCAGAGAAACCTTAGCAGTTCACAAATGGACATTTTCAACAGGATCCAAACAGAGAGACAGAGCTTTTTTTAAACAAATCAAAGAACAGCTTTACTGCTTTCTACAGGCACTTCTGGGAAGAAGCTTCTATCAAATATTCATGGTAGCCTCTCGTCTACACAAGCCTGGTTGATGGAGTAATAGTGTCGACTCACTTGGCACCAAAACTCAGCCATTTTCCCTTTCCCTATCCAGTAAATTTGTGGCTGTCAGTGATAGGAGCTGATGGGAAATGATAGCCTTATTGAGCTGCCTTGTGAACTGTAACTCATTTGTTCTGAAGATCCAGACTGACAGCCTCTGCATTTCTCCCTTCCAGTGAAATTGAGTATAAATCACTTTATCATTTTTTCCCATGACAGTTTATCAGAATTCTAGAATTTTATATGAAGTCATAGAGGCTGGTGGTACAAATAAGACTCACAGTCGATCTTGTTGTTGGAGAGCACTGCATCTTGCAAGGTCTAACGTTCCCATAAAAAATTGCAATTTGACTTTCACTAACCAGACACGTGCATACGTGTATACACACACACACTTGACATGGTGACAGAGAGGGAATGCTGATCAAGCTAACTCCTGCTGGGCAAATAATTTAAACTTATGACTCCTGTGAACTTAGAATTTATATTAACTTTCAGTTTTTGGTTTTAACTTATTATTTTGACTTTTTAATATATTCCCTGACCAAAAAAATACAATCCTTCACTACATGATACTAGAAACCCTATGCCCTCCTTTGTTTCCATTCTTAATAAAGTGAAAAATAGAAAAATAGGGTTTGTATATTAAATGTATTTATGTAGATCACTGATATAATCCTTAAACTATTTTATAAATTTGTTATTTAGAAAAATGAAAGAAAATCACCAACAATTGGAATTATATAATGTCAAAGCTATTTAGCTAGTACAGGTTAGCCTGTACTAGCTGATTCATCTTCCAGAGGACTGGAACAGGCTGCCCAGGGAGGTTGTGGAGTCTCCTTCTCTGGAGATAATAAAAACCTATCTGGATGCTTTCCTGTGCAACTTGCTCTAGGTGAATCTGCTTTGGCAGGGGGGTTGGACTAGATGATCTCCAGAGGTCCCTTCCAGCCCCTACGATTCTGTGATTCTTTCAAAATCCTCTATGAGTTGATATGCACTATATAAATATTATTAATTAATTCCAGCACTGAAGAACTTGGTGTCTTTAAGCAAATAACCATTCTATTAAAAATGTAAAAGATATCAAGCTAGGCCCAAAAAAGTCACTACATGAAGCATCAAAGGACAGAGGCACTTAGAAACATATGTGAGTTACATAAAATGACTTACACTTCCGACTTTACTCATTATAACCTTACAGATTTGATGACCTCTCTCTAGGAACTAAGGTCTTTTTTTTTGTTTGTTTGACTACACTGAACTGAAACATGTCTCCTTGCTCCCTGGAAGAGGAGAAGAGAAGATGACCTAAGCTTAAATTGTTGGATTTTGGTTTCTTTTGTGTTTTAAGATGAATTAATTTCTGCAATTGATTATTGTTACCTTTTGAAGTTATTACATAGAATTTTATTATCTTTATCCCTATGGGTAGGCAGTCAAACATGTCAATCCTTCTATATAGGTTACGGGGACAGGAGGTAATAATTTCTGTAGGTAGATGACATAACGAAACAGTGTGATCTAACATGTACCCTGTTCACTGCATGCATTTTGGCAAGATGCAGCTCTATGAAGGTGGACCACACAGATTTCCCTACTTACCAGCTGCAATGACCGTGGCAAAATTTACAGTAGAAAACATGATGTAACAAACAATAAACTAAAGCTATCACAGTAGATAACATGGCTCAAAACGGAACCTTTTAGTCTTTAACATTTAGGCCACAATGTAATGCATGCCTAAGCCTAGTTTAAAAACAGTTCTCCAAGAGTAAAAACTTCGTGCAACAAGCCGCCAACCTGTTCCCCTTAGAAGGCAAGTTAATTCCAGTAAGTTGCAAGTGAAAAGGTGTTTGAATCTGATACTTCTAACACAGCAAGTAATGAGCATGTGTCTTAATTATTTTAAATGGTTGAATACTGACATCAGCTGCCTGCTTTCTACTGCCTTAGCACTGACTACTGGCATTCTTAAGACTGACCTGGGCAGCAGCAATCTCCCCCACATTTCCATATTAAACTTCATTAAATGTTATTTCATCTACTTTTTTATCAGGGTACCTGTATCATTAGACAATGGACACTTGCTTGCCCCATTAACTCTACTAATGACATGGAATTTTGCACAGCTGATGGATCAGTAAGCTTGATGAATATGTACACAGTATGCAGGACAAAAATCTGAGACAAATCTGAATTAAATGTAAACTAAAAATAAAATATGAAAATCCCTGGGATATCAAGACTAGGGTCATACATAGCACTTCATGAAGTGTCTCAAAAAAATCTTATTAAATCCTATGCTAAAGGTATTGAGAAGTAAATTTACACCCATTATATGAGCCTAAACCAAGTATGGATTAAATTTGAATGCATTTGGATCCTTAATGGTGCTATTTGCGGGAGAAGAAGAAGAGTATGAATAAAACTGTCTGGGTTTTTTTGTTTTGTTTGTTTGTTTTACATTGCAAAAATTATAACATTGGGAACATTTGTGGTCAAATGCTTTGATTCCAGATTTTACTATTGAAACACAAATTGTTAAAATAATTACAGTGGAATTTCTCCTCTTTTATAAATTAATATATAAGGTTTACAGCCTAATGCAGACTTCAGAGCTGTAGGAAGAAATGATTTCAGAAAGGCAGCTGAACAGATATTTGTAAGACATAATATTTGGGGGAATAAAAAAGGACATACATCTGAAATGAATTTTCTTTTCTGTTCATAAAAATCCAGGCTATCCATAGAAAATACTACAGATATGCAAATTAGTGTACCTACATAGTTGCTTATTTTTAAAAAATATTGCAAGGTTCTGATGAAAAAACATTACAGTTTCAAAGTCTGTTTCTGCCTTTAACTTTTTTCAAATATGCTGACATTGTACATTACCCTTAGGTTAAAAAAAAATGTCAAGTGAGCAAATGTTCAGAAAACACACTGCCCTGCAACTGTCATAAGATTATTGCTGTTTTCATGTGGAGAATTTTAAGGGTTGTTGAGATGAAAAGGAATTATAGCCAAGTCACTTAAGTACCATGAATTTTCCACTGTGCTTCAGGCATGCTCTTTGGGAGTTTGTGCATATCTTGCTAATAGCTTGACCTTCATGGATTATTAAGATGGAATTTTATACAATGAAAATGCTGATAAATTTGAGCTAAACAGCATACTTTGAAAGGGCTATGTTTAAAGATGCTAATTGCAGCAGTTTTGTAAAGCAAAATGGTATTATAATTGCAGAGAGGACTGAGATGATGGCTATCACACAATGGTATGCAGGCAAGCCTGTCTTAGCATTTTATGGCAGACTTTCCTTTCTTTGGGTAGCTGATGTTGTTCCCTGTATTTATTTACGGATTGGAGAATACACAAGAGAAACAAAAAGTGCCTTTCTTAAGACACTCGTCTGCTCCCACCCTAAAGTGAGTCAGAAGAATAACATTTCTTAGCATATTAATCACACTGATTTTCCTTTCATCTACATTCCAGATAGAAATACGTATATTTTAAGCAGTTACACTGCTTGTGAAATTATAGCCCTGAAGACAAAAAAGCTACTAGAAAAAGGAGGCAGATAAATGATATCAAGGCAGACTCATCTTTGTTGCTGTAAATGAATTGTAGGTGCTCCGTGAAGGTCATGAGTTGTGATCATTGAAAAGGACTGTAAAATTTCTGAGCCAAAGCACTACCATTCAACTATATGAGAAAGGCAGCTTGATATGGAGAGAGAGAAGAATTGCAAAATTACTTCTGTGAAAGAGAAAATAGATCTTTTCAAAAAAGGAAAATCCAGAGAGATTTTGTAAAGATTAACAGACTGTAAAGCAACAACTGCCAGAAAAGATGGGATTCAAAAATATCTGGAGTTCAAAAACAGAGGAGGCAGATGATACAAATCCTTGATTTTATGCATATGTAATCAGGACAGCAACATTTCACTTGTTGCATATTTTATGTCTTTCGTCTTGTTAATTCCTTTCATTTGTTGCATTTTATCTTTGCTGCAGAATCCATCTTTGCAGGACAACAAATGAGAAGCATGTTTAAACAACTGATTCCAGCATTTCCTAACAGAATATTATTTTATGATACATCACCTGTAAAACTGAAGAGATTCTTTTTATTGTCTCTGTATTTGATAGTATAGTGAGTCAACAATTTAAAATGAATGATGTGAGACGTTTAAATCCTCTTGGCCTGATTTAGACTCTCCCATCACTCAGATAAATACCATCTTTTATCAGCTAGAAAGTGTTGCGAAACACAAGTCTTTCAGCGTCACATGCTAAAATTTGGGGTAGATCTAGTAGCAGTACCTCTTTATAAGGCCATACTTGAAGCTATTCCAATTTGTAAAATTAAAAGGTATACACTGGGTCAGAAATGAAAGTAGGAATGACTTTGATAACATCTGAGTAGGCTTCCCACATTATCATAGGGTATCTATTCACATTTCTGCTCTTTATTCTGAGTGGAACCACTCCTGTGAGCTCCTCTATTACTTCAGCTCAGAGGGGAGATTTGGGTTAAAGGTGTTTTTTCTGACAGTGAGATGTGCATCTCTCCCATGACTCTTTGAGGTCCACAGCGTTTGAATTTATATATATATATATACACACACACACACACACACACACACACATATATATACAGATCTCATTCCAAGTTCTCTCAAAGATACTGAAATTAATCTGCAAACAAATATTTTTTTTTTTCACTTTGGTAGGACTGTTAGGTTTTAGGATTTTTTCCTATAATTGATGTCCAACAAAATAATGAGTTAGAGTTCTCACACATTGTCCTTTGGGACCCCTTTGCTGTGTACACATATTTTAGATATTAGGACTGTCGTATATCCATAACTGAGATATACTGTCTATGAACTGAGAATACAGTTCCACATCTAGTCTCGATTCAGCCTTGCTTAACACAATTATATCCATCAAATATTAAGTCTTATTGGAAGCAGATCTGAATAGAAAATAGTTTATTTGCCTGTGGATGCTAGTGATGATGAGAATGCCTTACCATCTGTGTCTCTTCAGGTTGTGATCTTGTCAGATCTCATAAGGTAAGCAGATTCTGGCCTGCATAATAATTGTCTGGGAACTTTCCAAAGAAAATCCCAGGTGCTAAGGCAAATAGCACTGGTTATTCAGTATTTGGCACTCTTCCCTCTGTTCAGTAGCAGACCAATGTCTCAGCATAATATTGAGAAACCATTTGGTAACTTAGTGTGCCAGCTTCCAAAGGGGACACAGTCAGTGCAGAGAAGAATTGCAGTTATGAAATATCTGGGGAACTTCTTGCAACATGAGAAGGAAAAATAGCATTTTGGTATATAAACTCAAGATTTTGCTGGTGCGGTAAACTGCTGAGCTGGCCAGGAGGATTTGTACATGCTATCCTAAAGACTATTTTAGAGCACTGGATGAACAACACAAGCACTCAAGCTTACGTGAAGTGTTTTGAGACAATTCTTGAAAACTATTCTGGACTATTGTTACTACTGTTGGCATTCTTCCTAGAAAGACAGGACAGAGTTAGATGCAGTGTAATTGGATTATTAGGCATCCTTAAAATATGTAATTTAGATAAAAGGAACAGCTCCCATCAGATCAAGGAACAGCCAGGGAGTCGAAATGGCTGATTTGTCTTCCTGTTCTGTTAATACTGTGCCTGTGGCAAGCCACTTGCAAAGAAAACTGGACTGCCTTATCAGGATGCAGTTTGCACAACTATGTCTAATCTATTCATGTGATGTTTCAGCAGAGTATCTCAGCATGCACTAGTTTTTGATATATAATGAGTTTTCACTGATAATTACTATATTGCTTGCAAATGAAAGTTCATCAGGAACGGAAAAAAAGTGTTCTTGTTAAGGATAAGCACTATACATACTTTTTATCAGAGGTGATTGTTCTGAAGGAAAATTTATATTTATAAAGGCAGCCTTCCAGAGATCACTGCTCTTGCTCTATGCAGAGACTCCATAATATGTAACAAATAAGTTATATCACAAACAGAAATACTGTGCTACTGTTTTAGACCATAACCAGCACTCTGTGCACTTAATCACAGAATCACAGAATCACAGAATATTAGGGATTGGAAGGGACCTCGAAAGATCATCTAGTCCAATCCCCCTGCTGGAGCAGGAACACCTAGATGAGTTCGCACAGGAAGGCAGTACGCCTGATATAAAAGTTGTGTATGACAATCTAGTAATATTTTGTGTAATACTACCTTCACAAAAGGACAAAAAATTTCCTTTCTAAATGCCTGACTGCTAGTCATTAAAATTAAAATTAAATAACATTCCTTCAAATATGGTAGGGTTGGCCATATTTGTTTCTGGAGATGTAAATCTATATGGAACTGAAAAATTGTAATATAAATGTTGATTATAATGTATCCTGTATTTAACATTTAGTAGACCATTTATTTGATAGCAGCACAGTAAGCAAAAATCTTAAGCACAGATTGAAAAGGAAGCATACAGAGTACCTGTGTTTTCTATGTACGTGTATTAGAAGAAGCTATTTGTATGAAAAGGTGACATAGTTACATTAAGACAGGTATTTAAGACATGAATGATAATTAGCCTCATGAATCTGTCACTTCTCTAGATTTCATTTTCTGAATAGAAAATGACATGTATATATTATAGGAATAATTCTTCAGGGAGAAGCAAATTAAACATAATTTCAACCTTTCCATACTTTTTGATTCTTATACTGAGTATACTTTAAGCAGTATAACTAACAGCTAGTCCATGTGTTTCCCCAATAACCTTGACCTAAGGAAGAGGGAAATGAGAGATAATTTGCAGTGGAGTACCATGTTTTGGTAGTATTATTGCTGCTATGTTTGGCAAGGATTCTTGTACGTACATTTCCTCAAAATACATGTTGCTCTGTATTTATATTAAGAAAGAACAAAGTCAACGAAGTACCATCTTTGTAGAAAGAGTTACTGAGGCTTGTGATGGTTCCTCAAGAAATTCACTCTAATACCTACCATTTTCTCCTGTTTGTTAAAAATAGCAATGTACTTGATTTTCTCAGAAAAGAAGACAACAATTAAACAGGCTTGTTATCTTATTAAAATCAAAGAAAAAAAAGGAGGATAAAAATTACTTTCCTTGGTACTGTAACATCTTTAAGTCATTAAGTTTCATATACATCATAGAATTTCATATGCAAGCAATTGCATCTCAAAAGCTAAAAAATGGGAAGACACCTGGTAAAAAAGGAGCCCTGCCCTAACACGACTGTTCTTTCTCTTTGTCTTTGCTTTCCAATGAATATAAAAAAATAAATTAATGGTGTCTGAATTCCTTCCCTCTGTTCTACCCAAGACTCAGTAAAAGAAAAAAGTCTTCTTCCCTGTAAATTGTCTCCAGAAAATGGATAGCAGATAAGCTCAGGAATAAAGACCTCTCACTCAAAATGAGCACTGAGGGTGTTTCGCTTTACAGAGACTAAGTGGCTCCGTACCAACAGTCAAAATGCAGCTGATGCTTTCAAAGCTATAATATGGCAGAATATAATAGTGGCATAATATATAGATCCCATTTTACCTTCTCTTAAATTTATTTATGCCTCTTAATGATTTCAATACACTTTTTATAAATCTGTATATTCAAATAGATTTTATTTACACTTTTCTTCTTCCACACAGAAACAAGAGTTATTGTATTTTACTTTCAATCCCTGTATATACGGAGTTTTGATGATTTTCAATAGATTGCAGTGCAACTTCAAAATAAAAGGAGTTCCAATATAATATTTTTGCTGGCACATTTCAAGAACACACTGTCCTCTAATTATTTTCTAAGATCAAGATGGCAACAAAATGTATATCTGATTAGCTGGGAAAATAACATTACAAATCATAGCTACTCCCTTTATATATGCCAACTTCATTTATTGCACAAAAGAAGGCTGAGTTTGTAAAGTGAAGAAATCAAGCTTTGTTTGCTAAACATGTACCACTTAAGGGGCAAGAGCAAGCATGAAAATATTAGATTTTTTTTCTGAAGTGTTTTTTTCTGATTGTGTCACTTTTCTGTTTTTTATGCTTCAGTGTGACTACACAGGGCTCTTGATGTATTATTCTGAAAAAAATTGGAAATACTCTAAATGCATAGTAAATGCTTAAATTTAAAGACATCAGAAAAGTTTTTGCTACTGCCATGCAACTCCTGTAGCTGTTCTGCAAGAGTAAAAGCAAAACACTCTGTTAATGCCACCTCAGAATGAAGATGACTGTTCAGCTGCTGTAGCAATCATAGTGACATCACAGGATTCAACAGAGCGGTGCCTGCAACACTGCTTTACCCTGGTCAAGCATTTGGCCCTGAGATTATAACTGTGTAAAGATCAAGAGATTGAGAACTAAAGATCCAGAATCAATAAATATTTTATGGTGCCTTTTCTAAATACATATATGTCTGTCTAATCCTTCATCATTGAAAGCAACACATTCTATGTAGTGATTTTCATCTATGTTCATGGTCTCTCTGGGGCATATATTCTGTGATGTCCTTCCGTAACAGACAGGACCAGGATAATACTGAACTGTGACAAAGGCTTTAAAAACATATCACTGAAAGAGATTCACTGAAATACAGGGTAACTTAACGGAGCAGAGAAGAGTTTAAGGAGACTGTAACCTTTCCAGCAGCATTATCAGTATGCACACTATGTCATATGAAAAGTAAGCAATATTCAGCTTCTCCATGTGTACTGCAGATAACTCTGTCCTGTGTGGGACAGCCTGTTCTGTGGCCTGCAAATATGAGTCCGTTTCATAGAATCATAGAATTGTTTGGTTGGAAAAGGCCTTTGAGATCATAAAGTCCAACCGTACCTGTCCACTACTAAACCATATCTCTGAGCACCTCATCTACCTATCTTTTAAATACCTCCAGGGATGGTGACTCAACCAGTTCCCTAGGTAGTTCGTTCCAGTGCCCGATAACTCTTTCAGTGAATATTTTTTTCCTGATATCCAATTTGAATCTCCTTTGGTGCAACTTGAGGCCATTGCCTCTTGTCCTATCACTTGTTACTTGGGAGAAGAGACACACACCTGCCTTGCTACAACCTCCTTTCAGGTCGTTGTAGACAGTGATAAGGTCTCCCCTCAGTCTCCTTTTCTCTAGACTAAACAACCCTAATTCCCTCAGCTGTTCCTCATAAGACTTCTTCTCCAGTCCCCTCACCAGCTTTTTTGCTATTCTCTGGATACGCTCCACTGTCTCAATGTCCTTCTTGTAGTGAGGGGCCCAAAACTGGACACAGTATTTAAGGTGCGGCCTCACCAATGCTAAGTACAGGTGAAGGATGACTTCCCTGGTCCTGCTGGCCACACTGTTTCTGGTACAAGCCAGGATAGCATTGGCCCTCTTGGACACTTGTGCACACTGCTGGCTCATATTCAGCCGTCTGTCAACCAACACTCCGAGGTCCTTTTCTGCCAAGCAGCTCTCCAGCCACTCCTCCCCAAGTCTGTAGCCTTGCATGGGGTTGTTGTGACCCAAGTGCAGGACCCAGCACTTGGCCTTGTTGAATCTCATACAGCTGGTTGAAGCTTATAGATCCAACCTGTTCAGGTCTCTCTGTAGAGCCTTCCTATCTTCAGGCAGTTCAACACTTCCACCCAGCTTAGTGTCATCTGTGAATTTACTGATGGTGCACTCAATCCCCTTGTCCAGATCATTGATAAAGATGTTAAACAGGACTGGCCCCCAACACTGAGCCCTGGGGAACACCACTTGTGACTGGCCTCCAGCTGGATTTAACTCCATTTACCACCGCTCCTTGGGCCCGGCCATCCAGCCAGTTTTTTACCCAGCAGAGAGTGTGCCTGTCCAGGCGATTGGACAGTTTCTCAAGCAGAATGCTGTGGGAAAGGGAGTCAAAGGATTTACTAAAGCCCAGGTACACCACATCCACAGTCTTTCCCTCATCCACTAAGCAGGTAACCTTGTCATAGAAGGGGATCAGGTTAGGAAGGCAGCACCTGCCCTTCATAAGTCCATGTTGACTGGGCCTGATCACCAGTTCGGCCTGTGTGTGTTGTGTGATAGCACTCAAGATCTGCTCCATGACCTTCCCTAGCACTGAGGTCAGACTGACAGGCCTGTAGTTCCCCATATCCTCCCTCTGGCCTTTCTTGTAAATGGGCATAACATTTGCCAACCTCCAGTCAAGTGGAACCTCCTCAGCCAACCAGGACTGCTGATGATGGAAAGGGGTTTGGTGACCATCTCTGCCAGCTCCCTCAATACTCTTGGGTGGACCTCATCCAGCCCCATAGACTTGTGAATGTCTAATTGGCTGAGCAGGTCTCTATGTCCTCCTGGATCATAGGAGCTTTGTTCTGCTGCTCATCCTTGTTTTCTGGCTCAGGCCACTGGGTACCTGGAGAATAGCTGACCTTACTATCAAAGACTGAGGCAAAGAAGTCATTAAGTACCTCGGCCTTATCCTCATCCCTCATCAGTATTGTTTCCCCTGCATCCAGTAAAGGACGGAAATTCTCCTTGGCTTTCATTTTGTTGTTACTTTATAGAAACATTTTTTATCTTTCACAGAGGTGTCAAATTTAAGTTCTAGTTGGGCTTTAGTCCTTCTGATTTTCTTTCTGCATGACCTCACTTCATCCTTGTAGTCCTCCTAAGATGCCTGCCCCTTCTCCCAAAGCTCATAGACTTTCCCCTCTTTTCTGAGAAAATCACCCAAAAGTCTCTGTTCAGCCAGGCTGGTTTTCTTCCCTGCCGGCTCATTTTTTGGCACATGGGGATGTCCTGCTCTTGCACTACCAGGATTTCCTTCTTGAAAAACATCCAGCCTTCTTGGGCTCCTCTGCCCTTTAGGACTGCCTCCCAAGGGACTTTACTGACCAGCCTTCTAAACAGTCCAAAGTCTGCTCTATGGAAGTCCAAGGTGGCTTCTTCTTGCTTCCCCAAGAATCGAGAATTCTAACATATTCTATCATTCAAGGGCATACTACATAAAACTGTACTTTCCATTCTGCATGGAGATCTAAGGCTGTGTTTATAAAACACAACATAGAGGAAAAAAAAAATCCTGTAATTACCTATTATAGCGTATTTTGTAAATGATGACCCAAATAATTATAGTCTGGCTAGATGAACTTCCGTTCTAGGCAAAGTCACAGAAAAGCTGATGTAACAGAAAAGTACTAAAGAATTAAAGGATGGCGGCATAATTAGTGTCAATCAGCACAGTTTTACGGAAAACAGATCTTGTCAAAACTTCTGATGAGGTGAAAAGTTCAGTTCAAAGAGGAAAGTGTGCTGACATAATACAACTTCTGTAAGGGCATTTGTCTGCACAACCTTCAGATTAAAAATTAGCACTATACAAAATTCCTTGTAGCACATACTAATAATTTGAAAAACTAGTTCACTGGCAAATCTCATAAAACAACTGTTAATCGGGAACAATTGTGCAAAGAGGAATTTCTAGTGGGCTAGTGTAAAGATCTTGACCAGTTACTATCCAATATTCATTTATTCAGAAGAAATTGCAATGTTAGAAAATTCATGTTAGCAAAAACGTGCCGTTGATATAAAAATGGTGGAATGATGAACAGTAATAAGGAGTAGACAGTACTATACATATACCAGACTGCAGAATAAGGCGGACTTTTAAAAATAATACATTTTAATATCTTATCATGAGGAACTAGGAACACATGTCACAGATTTTCTGATGAATGCCCATATTTTGTAAAACCATTCTCAGACAGAATATTGAGATCTACAGCAGCTAATGAACTGGAATTCCCAGAGTAAAATAATGGAGAAGGGAATAGATACAACCCCTGAACATGTCAGATGTGTGTGTTTGAATTGGACTTCTTATTTACCCTGTTCTTGACACTGTTGAGACCATTATTGGAAAACAACTCTCATGTCTCACTTTCAAATGCATACTGAAAAAGTGAAAAGAGTTCTGGGAAGAGCTCAAAAAGTTATTCTAGATCTGGAAAGCCTGAATTACAGTGAGAGATTTAAAAGTTGTAATCTTTTTAATTTAACCTAGTAGTTTAACAGTAGCAATATTTACAGTTTAAGCTTGCTAGAGATGATACAATATGAGTGGTGAAAGAAGGACGACAATATAAATGTGAACAGAAAATTTCTGATGGAAGTACAGGCTGGAAATAGAAGCTAAATAAATTCAGATGAGATAGGAGCAATTTTTTAACACTAGAAATACCTATTCAGTAGAAGAACTTATCTAGAACAATGGATGTTCTATCACTTTAAATCTTTTAGACTAGAATGAGCTTCTTTCAATAAAATAAGAAGAAAGTCTATCAGAATTCGAAAAATTACTTAGTGAAATTCAAAGGATTGTGTTATTCAAAAGATCAAACTAGAGGATCATAATGGGCTCTCACAGTCTTAAAATAGATTACTTATGTCTCAGATCACAAGTATGTAATTTTCAACAGAAGAGTACATAGCAAGTATAAAGGAGAAATTGTGATAACATTTCAAGAAATGCCTTTGACCTTTTTACTATCCCCCAACAAAATACGGGTCTATTTTCTCCCTCAGCAGGAGTTAACATTTTCAATACTTTTTCCATCAGAGGACATATCTGATGATGCAAAGTTGGACTGAATGAAATGATTTTCCCATTAGAAAGCACCAGAAACTCATGAATATCATAGTTCTGGTAAGACTGGTAACTTAAATATGTTATCTTTACAGTAACAATAAAAACCAACATCCTTCTCATTTAAAAGTATTTTCTAGCTTTTATTGTCCAGGATCCAACCTCTCTGGTAAAACTTCCAACTTCCTCTTTTATTTACCTTCATTTCTTTTCATATGCTAAAATTTTCACAGGCAGGTGAATGCTCACAGGATTGTTACACTTTTTATATATATTAAAAGACATCACATCCTTTATTAACATAATCATATTATAATTACTGAGAATGTTCTCAATTTAAATTCACTCCTTCAACCTTTGAAATACATAAGCAAAGGAGAAAAAAAAAGTATTATTTAATGACCACATTTAATAATCATACTTTTCATCCTCATAAGCAAAAACTGTACCTCTTATTCTGGTGAAAACTACATTGCTTTCTAAGACATTCAAGGTAAAAGAAAGATGCTAGAGTATTTCAGTAGAATGGTTTGATACAACAGATACATAAATATCTATTACAACCACAATTCTTAAGATGTGATCCTAGAATTAAAAAAGACTTTAAATAAACAGCTCCAATTTTGGTTTTTTTCTAAATGGTTTCTAGATGAAAGAATATGGAAACACAAAATTCAGCATAAGATCTGAAGGCAGTGTTTTCTTTTATCACCCAGGCAAAAATTTGGTGAGATAATTTATGTCCTTTATAACTCCCAGCTGTCAGTAACTGTATCTCAAGAATGGTGTTTAATAACCTTCAAAGGGGATTAAAAATGTAACTCACTAAATAATGGCAATGATTAGACAAGGCAAAGACTAAAAAGCCTGTCTACTTGTGCACATTTGTACCAACCCTGTAATGAGACAATAAAAAGGAACTAACACTGATTTTGGCAATAAAACAGGAATGTCCCAAAAGATCAGATCTGTTGAGGAAAAGTATTTTTTATATTTGTGCTTTTCTGCATAGAATCCTTTTTACACCATTTTAAAAATTATCCTAAGCCTGTCACCTACATACGGCTTGTGCTGGTGTTTAGTACCCCACACACAACCCCTCAGCATTCTCACTCACAGATACAGTTATGCAATCTCCAGAGAATTTTATACAGTCAGGCCTGAAAACCAAAAAAAAAAAAAACCCCTCCATCTCCAAAATTCCATATCCATTATTTGAACTACTTAGAAATATGTTAAAAGCAAAGAGACAAAACATGCAAATCTCTTTATTAGGGGACTTGTATTATTTTTGTCTAAAATGCTAAAAACTTACATTCCATGAAAAGGAAAAATGTTGATCTTAACCATCAAATCAGTTCTCTGACAATATTTAGATATTTTTAGTGTTGCAGCATTAGCGTAGAAATATTTTATTTTTCTATTTTGCATGTGTCAAGAAGATTTCTAGCAGTACAACAAATTACTAACAATTACCACTAAGATGCAGACAGTTTTCCCAGATACTGCAGCATTTAAATGTTATAGCCTAAATCAGCAGAGGAGGCATCATTTTATCTTATACCATCATAAGTGCATTTCATATTGGAAAGCTTGAACAAAGTAATAAAATAACCTATTTGAAGCCAAGCACTGTAAACGTAGTTTTTGATGGCTTTTTCTATACAATGGTTTAAAAAAAAAATTTTAAAAAAATCAATATTTTAGCATTAAATTCAAGGTCTAATAATTAGTCATCACTGGTACCTTTTTTCAAATAGTAAAAATGACATTTTCTTCAGAAAAATACAGTAGTGTGACTTATTAGAATTTTCTTCTCCTAGATTAATATTTATTTTAAATGCATTGCCTACTGTTTAAGCTGTGCAATTCATGTCAAGGCACTGAAGACAGAAAATATTCTTACATTCAGTGTTTTCTGAATTCAGCCTTTACTTGTTCTTTTTTTTAACATATCAGGGTAATTATAAAAAAAATAAATTGTGATTTCTCCTAAAACAGCCTACAGTATGTATAGTCTGAGCACTTTGTACACTGTAAGCCATTAGGGACAAAACGTGAAAAAGGGACTGGTGAAGGGACAGTATCTCAATATTCGAGGGAAGGTACATCAATATTCTCAGCAACCATTTCACATCCAGGCTGAATGCTCTCTATCTCTCATTCCTTCATCTTTTCCACTTCACCACATATCAATAGGTTCACGCAATGTGGCTACAATTCCTTAGCCTGTAATCCTATGATGTTGAAGGAAGAACTGCGTAAAATAAATTTTAAATGAGAAATAAAAGATAATTATGCAAATCCCCTCCCCCACCACTAGCACTTTCAATATTGAGATCGGGTATCAGGTAATAACCTGTACAAGGACTACCAAGAGAAGTAATCTTCAAGTGGGTGCAAGAACATCTCAATCTGTTGGCATAAATTCACTGAACATTAACATAGAATCACAGAATCAGAATAACAGGTTGGAAGGGACCTCAGGGATCCTCTGGTCCAATCTTTCTTGGCAAAAATAAAATTATCTTGCAATAGTGCTACAAAGTAAATATAATTGTGCTCAAAGCATGGCTTAAAACCAAAAATGCATTCAATCTCTATCAGGGGAAATGGATGAAAAAAAGTAAGATTGCCATCTTGGGTAGATAGAAGTCTGTCACAGATGGAGTACTCAGCTCTAGCATAAAGTTAATAATTTAAAATCATCCATATGACACCATCCAGTAGTAGAAATATCTAGTACTAGACGTGTTAGTGGGTTTTTTTTTTCCTGGTGTTCCATCATAGTCTTCTGCTGGGCATTAAGACATGACTAGAGATCGTACATGACAGAATAGGGAAAATAAGTAAAATATAAAATGTCCATAGATTAACATTTTCCATAAGACGTTTTGATTACAATCTGTGTTTAAACATCAAGAAACCAGAAAACAATTACACTTTCCTCTTTCTATATGATCCTTTAAATCTCATAATTTTTGGATTCAATGTTAGAGTAGGTTATTTGCCTTGTTATTCTATGCAGACTGAAGAATTTCCAAGCAACAGCATTTTTTAAACCATAAATTTGACATATCTGGAAGAAGCGAGTTAAAGCAGCTTGTAATAATAAAATTGATTTCTTGTTTTAAGCATGCTGTACTTATTACATTATTTTCACTAAGGTAAGAAACAAATCTGAATGCTTTCAACAGTATTTTTAAATGCTTATAGATTTGAGGAAGAAAGGCAAAATGGTCTTTCATTTGCCTTTCTTGAAAATTCAATATATCTTTTGAAGGATTTGTTTTAATGAAATTAAAATGCTTAAAGAAATTATAAGAACCAACTAAAAGTAGAAATGTGCCACTTGCAATATTATACCCTTTGTAATTATTAGGATGTATATTTATTAAGATTTTATGGTGATTGTAATGTTGATCATGACAAATGTTTTATCTGGGTTAGAACATATAGTTGCCTAAAATTGTCTTTCTTTCCTGAGAAGACACAATACATGTTACTAACTCAGTCATGAAAAAAAAACCTCACCAAAAAACCCTCCCAAAACAAACCACAACAATTAATTGTGTTCACAGTACCATTTAAAAAATGGTTTTTGGATAACTTCATATGGCTGTTCCTGTATTAGCTTTTCCCACAGAAAAAGTGTGGATATTACTGCTGATCCAACAAGGCTCTGAGTTGTTTAGTATACATGCAGAAACTCACTCCTTTAGCGAAGTTTCTCTGTGCTAATCCCCTTGGAATGCAGCATTTATCACCTACCAAACAAGTGTAAAATATTTCAGTCCAAGAGGATTATCACCGCTGTCCTCCTTTTTGCTCTACTGGAGCAGAAGAGGAGAGGGAGGGAAGGTAGGCAGGGTGATTTACCAGCTACAAAAGCAAAACCAAGTAATTACAAGAAAATTCCTAAAGAATTTTGGCCAGTTGTCTTTGTCCCTCAGTTTTTTATTGTGGATTTTTTTTTTCATTGCTGTTTTTATTTCTGTGCAACAAATCAAAACATGACAAATTTTCCTTTTTTCAAAAGCAGAGGAACCATAGCCTAATCAGAAACTACAGCCCTGATAAGTGTGAAACAGATAGTGGAGGAAAATATTCTTTACTCCAAGAGGCTGTGACAGTCATTCACTCCTCATACAACCATTCTGGCATCCCTGTTCCTTCTTCTTTAACATTTTTATTCCTTATTTTGGATACAGATGAACAGAACTGAACACAGTAGTTAATACTGGGTTTCACCATGTTTTTGACAGTAGTATGATATTCGTTGACTGGTGATCTGCTGCTTTCCTAGCAGGTCTTAACATTGTTTTTCCAGTGTTGAGCTGGTGCTTTCAGAGAACTCATTTTGTGATAGATCTTTTTTCTAAGCGGTAACAGTTAATTTAGCGCCTATCACTGTATATTTATCATTGGGGCCAAATTGTCCCACCAGCTCTACTTTGTAAAAGACAAAGATTGCAAGATTGGCCTGTAATTCTACGCAGCCTCTTCATTGTGACTAACCTGAAACATTCTGTATGCTCAGCTATTTCTGTCACCTCACTTTATTCATCACTTTTGCTTGACCAATGCTGAATATTCTGCTAGAGTAAAGGTTCTAGCACAGATCCTGCTAGGATCCATTAGTCAGTTCTTCCCTTGTGAAAATTCTCTCTTTGTTTTCTACTTTTGTTTTCTATATGCTTATTGATTATCAAGTCATATTTTACTACTAAAAAAAGAAGAAAAAAGGAAATTAGTAGCATTTTACTGACAGAACATCATAGCAAAATCCCTGGCTTTCTATCTGATTACATTCGCACCACTGGAACTGACATTACTCTCACTATGTTCTCCTTTCCAACAGAAAGCCTCCAGGTCTCCTGGAGGTGTAACTATAGGTGAAGGCCACACTAGGTTGAAAAATAATAATTTTTCTGACAGACTTCCATTTACTGATACTTCTCATGAATCATCTAATGCTTAAGTGTTTGTGATTGTTATAGGTTCCATCATATTTTTGTTAAAGTGCAAAGTTGTTGGCCTCTGTGTTAAGGTAGATGACCAGAAGGATTTAATCATATTCTGCATATCTAAACTCTTCTTTTTGGGTAGGATATCCCTCTTCTCTCCTTCTCTGATCTAAAACCAGTTGCTCATACCTCCACCTTCAGTCATTGCTATAGTTCAGCTATGGATGACATGATTCCTATATCGATTATTTACAAATTTATTTTGGATACTTTAAAATGTAAAGTGATGCCTAAACATAAATCAGACTTCCTTTTTCCCTGAGATTCTTATTAAAAAAAAGTCAGCTGTAATTAATTTCATGCCATAGGAATGACAGCTAAAGTTTCTTTGCTCAAAGTGATTTCCCACAGTTTTTGTCAGACAATCACCTTTTCTATAGCAAAATATGACACCTTAAATTACGACAAACAGAAACATTCAGTGCATCAGTATTAATTTAAATGCATTATTGTTGATCTTCATGATTTAAGCCAGAGTATTTGTATTAGGAACCTAGAATATTGTACAAATGCTTAGCTTGCATAATCCCCAAAGTAAATACAATTTAAGAGATATATCAATAACCTTTAAGCAATTGCCACTGAAATTCTAAAAGAAACTGGTTCAGTTTATCATCCTCCTTTTCTCTTTCCTCCATGCCACAAAAATTGAAACATCGATATAAGGACTCATTAAACTGGCAGACTGCATCATGATCAGTTTTTATCTTTAAGAGGGTGAGTCTACCGTTTCCAGAAAAATATTGTTCATATTGCTTCTATAACATCAAACCCAAAGATAAGTAATAAAAGAAGTTACAGTTACAACTGTGTTTAGTTAATATAGAACAGACTGAATTGTTGATGTGTTCTGTTCTGGTTTCTAGATCTATTCACCCAAAACGCAGACAAAAGAAATCATTACAAAGATTCTGCCACACCTTTCCTACCCATATTTTTTTACTGTCTGTTGTAAATTAGTGAGCAAAGAAAATAAAAGTGGCTAATCTTACTTTTGATTTTCCTTATATTTCAGATCACTTTCACCAGCTTCTTAAAGAAAGCAAATGTGCCATAGCTTGGAAACTCAATATGCCAAATAGACTAATCTAATTATACTCATCAAATTAGTAAAAAGAAAAATATCTTTGGACCAAGCTGACTGTTAGTCATTAAGTGGTGAAGTGAACAGTTTCTAATAAGACAATTTTTTTCTCATAAAATTTTATGAATAATTTGAATATACAAATATGATAACCATAATAATCACAAAACCTGGCAGAAGAAAGTTTAAATGTATTGATGACTAGCCGTCTTGTTAGCAATAGGCTGTAATTTCACTGAGGAAGGGAACAATTCATACATGAGAAAACATAATGGGACCCATTTCTCTGAGTAAGGCTTCAAATAATTCCACAATCTGAACAGGACTACACATGGTGAAACATCAGAGTAAGGTATCTCCACTAGTACTGTGAGGCACTTGAGAAGTACTGAGTTTAACCTCGTTGTGGTGCTGTCCTTTTCATGCAGGCAGCTGCAATCATCTTTGTTTTACAGTGGCAAGAATTGGGAGCAGAAGTTGAGGCTGAAGTTCTGACTTACAGGAAATCTGCGTCAGAGCTTAAAAATGAACTCAAATCTCCTAAGGTTCAGTCAAGTGATTTGAACTGCAGTCATGGTCTTTTTTCTGTAGTAAAATAATGGGCTCATTCAGTGAACAGATGATATTTAATAGATTAATAAATGTTTACTTCATGTACAGATTCAGATCTCCTAACATTTGCACATCTTTTATATTCCAAGTTCACTGTAATATGAAAGCCAAAAAACAAAACAGAACTCATACCATTACTCATATGTTTATCTGTGTTTTGTGATGATAAATACCAGTATGTCTTTTTTACTAAATCTAATTTAACAACATTTTGGTGAGGATGGAAATTATCTATGCATGCCTTACACAGTGTCAGTTTAGACACTGAATGTTTGCACGATGCATGCTCCATAACATGATTTCCATATCAATGAAACTAAAATCTTCTCTTCTGTTATGAAGCTGTTTTTGATGTGCAGAATTCTCAAAACATCATCATGCTTTTAGGGATAAGACTTGACACTTTGAGAAGCCCTTGAAGAGACTATGTCAGCTCCTGGCCTCATTTTAGTCCATAGAATTAAAAAAAAAAAAAAATGCATTGACTTCAATAGGGACATGATTTCACCTGAAGTTTCTGCCTAGAAAAAAACCTACCAAAAAACTCAAACAAAAACCAGAAACAAAAAAGCAGAACTAATTAAAAAGTTGAAGGAGCAACCACAGAGAATCAGAAAGACAGACAGATTTTTTTCTTTACAGTTTTAGAATAGTGAGTCTGTACTCGATCCTAAGGTTCTATAACAAAATTGCTAATCCATCAATCCCTGTGTTCTTATGAAATTGTGAGATGAAAAAGATACTTTCATGAGCTTTCCAGAGCAGTTCATACTAAAATAACTTCCCTTCTTCAGCTATGACAAGTGAGTTGGCTGTGGCATTTCTGGGGAGGCAGAACAGCACATAGGACATACTTTACTTTGGTTTCTGACACTGGGCTGTGTGATGTCACTTACATGCAAACTAAGAAAGTGCATAATGGATATAAATTACCATGTACCAGTTGCACAGTTGGTTTAAAGCCTGTTCACAGAAAGTATTTATCAGTGCTTGGCTGCTAAGCTGAGAAAAGGTTTGAAGTGGAATGTGGGTACCCACTCCAGATTCAACTCAATTAATATTTTCATGAATTATTTGGGTGATAGAATTGAACACTCCTATCATGCAGAAGAAGGATAGCAAACACTGAAGTGGGTAGGATTGCAATACAAATAATCTCAGTGAATTGAACAGATGACCCAAGAACAACAAGATTAATTAAATAAAGAGCAAAGTACTTCCTGTAGGCAAGAGAAATCCGACAGACTGAAAGGAAGTAACATTTGTCAAGATAGCAAATATGGCAAAGAGAACTGCAGGAGATTGTATAGTGACTCAGAAATGAGAATCAGCACTGTAATTCTGTGCAAAATCCAGAAAATCAGATTCATTAAAGCTTTAATGGCAGCTTTACAGGTAAAATACTAGAGGCCCTATAGGTCTGCTTTACTTGGTGCTGGTGGTGAGGTCTCAGCTGGAATATCCTTTTTATTTTATTTTTTTTTTTGATACTTCATGCTAAAAAAGCTAGGGTATATGGGAAGAATCTGGAGAAGAACAGCGAGAATAAGAGACCTAGAAAATGTAAGCAATAAGGAAGCATGAAAGAAATGTATCTGCTTTGCCTAGAGAAGAGAAAAAAATGAAGAGTCAGCATTGTAAATGCCTTTCAACACATAGATGATACCATAAAGAGAAGGTTTCTCCTGCCTGTTCAGGAAAGGTCTAAGAGATTCAGTAAAATCATTTTGGTTGGATACTAGGAAAAAATTCCTGCATGCAAAAACAGGCTACTTGGCAATAATATGCAAGCCATTTTATTAGTTTATAAATAATCATGTAGCTAACCAAGTGTTAAAGATAGTTTAAATATTATTATTAATTTCTATGTGCACAAAATATCGTAAGGAGATCTCTTCCATCTTTATATTTCTACAATTCTACTATAGGTAATTTAGCACCACTTAAGTAGAGGAACAAAAAAGACAGGACATTCTGGACTCTTGGGTATATCTTTCTAAATAGATCAGCAACATATGAATATGTAATTTGCTTATATTATTTTTTTATTTTTCATTCAAATGACAAAGTAAATCATAATCCCAAAGGTCTTTATACTTAACATAGTGACATGTGACTTTCTACGTATAAAATACAGGAGTTCCATATTTCTACAATTTAATATTTGACTCTAAAAAAGTAAAATAAATTAATCATTTACTCAAGGACTTATATATTCAACACTTTGCCTTCTCCTTTTTATATTATCTAATATATACCATGAAGTTGATCAGAAAGAAAATACTACAGAAAAGAAACAGCCATTAATAAAAATATATCCTTAAATTTTTAAGTAGGCCGAATATATATCCCTTGCTCAGTATTGGAAATCTTCAGATCAGATCTTTTGCTTTGAATTTTTCATGTAGTCTTTCCATTTTTCTTGTTATGAGTGTCTTCTATAGTACAAATCAATACAGAGCCACAAATTCTTGACATTGCTCTTTGCTTTGAAGCATGCACTTACTTCATTTGCTTCTTTAAGGATCTCAGTTTTTGAAATTCAACTATTCCATGCTCTGAACTGAAAACCCAAATGCTTATTATTCATTTGCATGTTGGTACGACTTCTTGTATAAGGTTTTTAAAACTGACTCCCATTGTTTCATGGACATGGTAGGCAGGTTTTAAATTTATTTCATGTGCAGCATCACTGGCTTACTCTGAAAGAAAATTATAATAAATGAAGGAGGAGAATCAAATAAACTATGAAAGTCCAACTGAAAACATGAAGGAGTTTTTCAGTACGTTTATAAATGAAAACTCTACCATTGCCATTCTTTCTTTTCTTGAAGCCAAATCAATAAATGCAGGAATTTTTAAAAAGCGTAAGGAATTTTTTGCTAGAACTCAAACTCTATTTTCAGAAATTACTAACAGACTAACTACTGAAATTCCAATTTAAAGGCAATCTAGGCTTCATGGCACCAGATTTTTAAATATATTAGGAGCTTGGTATCAAAAGAAGGCATCACTTTGTGCTTAACTACCATGAACTCAATGGGTGAGAAACACCCAAGGCTCGATTCAGCTCATTTAACTTAGGCTGTCTAGAAGTCAAGTATCTCCTCTGAGCTATGCTGGAAGTCTAGCCAGAGAAGCAGGGATTTCCAAAGACTGTTTCAGCCCATCACCACCTGTAAACAGGCAGGTGTCTAGGAAAACGGGAAGTGTACAAAGAAGGAGTGAGAGAGACTGAAGAATTACATATGGGAAGGGGCACGTCATGTGCACATGGGAGGATGGCAGCACACAGTGGCATGCTCTGCTGAGAAAGAGCTGAAGTCCACCAGCTTCTGGACTCAAAGTGGCTTGCTGGTTTCCTTGAGTCCATATTTTCATGCTCATAGCCCACCATCTTAAATAAATAGCAGATTATTTGATTATTATTTGAAAATAATTTTTAGAGTTTGGGTTATTGTGAAATAACATTCTACTTATATGCAATTTGCCACTTATGCTTGTAATATTTTTCACTACCTATGTATGAGACATGGAAAAGATGGTACTTGATACTTACCAACTTTGAAAGCATGCTTCTTTGTGATAGGAAAAAAAAAGGAATACTGTCCTACACAGTACACAGTCATATCAACGTAAAAAATGTATTACTTTTTATATATTCTTTTGAAAGGATACATTTTTGTGCTTGTGAAAAACAACTGAAAACATTGCTAAACAAACTGGGTACAGCAATCAAACAAATTTCCCACAAAAAAATCTCTCAGTAAACTTTAGTCTTCAGTGACTTCTCACACAGGGGCAACTCTCCTCTGCAGAATTTATCATTAATGCTACATACTGTGATACAGACAAGTATCTTTTAATGATAAGTCAAAGACTGCTGCACTCATTTTCACTTTGAGACCTGAATCAGGATAAGTACTATTATCTCCTGGAGATGCTTTGCCAGAAATGTAGCATCAAAATTAAGTCTCCATAGTCTGCTACAATCTCCTGCTTTCACTATGCAGAAAGACATTTCTTGAAAGAATCCCAATTATTTCAGACTTGTACTTTACACTATTTCCAAGTGTGAAAACCCAAGAGTCTGGCAATTATCATTATATTCTCATTCCTGTAGCAAGTTGTATATGCTAATGAAGAGAAAAAAACTAATTATATAGTATTATAGTCTGTTGTTACTAAGCACTGCCGTAACCTCTTCTTCCAAACAGCTGTCTGAGCTCAGAACTTTTTCCTTTATTAAAAATTAAAACCACAGAATTAAGGAAGGCAAACTCAACAGCCCGAAGTTGTAGTTATAAGAAACATCTCATGCTTTGAACCCCATCATTGTTTGTCAACCACAAAAAATGCATGGTTAGAAGCTAAAAAGCTTTCTGATTCTACAAAAATTATACTATATCGTATATCCTTGTGCTGATTTGAAACTACTTATGTGACTGAAAAACTTTAAACCATTCACAAAGGCACTGATAGTATTTGGCAAGTAGGACAGGAACTATTCAAGATAGAATAACTAAAAGAAGATGAACATTTTTGCACAATGTAAATCAGGGCACCCACAACACAAGAAAATGTCTGATGAAACAAAAAAAAAGTGAACTGAAGAGCTAAGAACAGCATTTGCTTTTTTGTAGAATTCATGCCTATAAGAATAAAGAAATAGAAAAAAAAAAGAAAAATACTCAGACATAGGATGGCACATATGTTCTGTCAAATGAAATGGAAAACATCAAATATATATGTAAGTATACATCTGTGTATGTATATGTTTGTTTCTCAATAAAAGTGAGTGGTTAGTTCCCTGGGCTTTAGGAGAAGTTTCTGCAATGGAGGAATATCTTTAAGTACTGCCCATAGCAGTATTTCTTACATGGCCATTTGAACACCTAGGATTAACTGCAGTTGGGTAGACGCTAATGTTCACGTTTGAACTTTGCACAACCCATTGTATTTATTTTTTCATTGTTCTTCTGTGAATACTTATGTAAATTGTTTTTATACTGTATATTATCTAGATCATATCTGCAACGTATTTAACAATGCTTCATTAAAATGTATATTATGATGTCATATGCAACATATGAAAGAACACACACCTATATAAACATGATATTGAATATTTTAATGAGGAAAAAAAAAAGTTAAAAAAATTTCCTGAAGCCAAACTTAAAGATTTCTTAAAGATAAGCAAATATATTCCAACTACTTAACTTCACCTAATGCAAATCAATCCCCACCATTGCTGCTGCAGGACAGATGTTTTGTCCTTGAGTTTTAGGAACATCTGTAGGAACACTACGAATCAGGTGCATGTGGATACAACGGGCAGTGAAGCACAGAATTACAATATTTAGTGTATTCTATAAGTGGCAGTTAAAGAGAAATTCCTAAATGAAACTCCATTCCAATATAGTGTTTCCCTGTACTTCCAAAGCAAAATAAAACTTGCCAGTTTAGCCAAAACTAGCTAGAATACATTTGGATGTGCTAAGCATCAGAGGAATGGGCCAGTGGCAAGCAAAGTCAAGATTAAAAAGTGTTCAGCTTTAATAAGCTTTGTATATCTGATTGGAAGTCACAGACAGGACCCTTATATAGACAGGGAGAGTCCTTCAAAAGGAAAAAAAGTTTAACAAATCCAACATCTTTTTGTTTTGTTTTGGTTTATTTTGCCTCTGAGTAGAGAGGTATGTCTCAATTATCTGTAGAGAAGGAACTATTTTTTTCACATAGCTTTGAGCGCTCTGATCTTACTCTCCCTCTACATTGCAAACAACAGTTTTTCTACAAAAGGGTTCATTGGCAGTTTACAGATACCGGTGAGATACTCAGACACAGCACGTTACTGATCACCTCATTATTGCTGAATTAGCCAGCTATTGTAGGGTGGAAGAAAAATAGCCCAAGTTACACTGTGGCTTGCTGAAGAACAGGCTTTTAAAATGAAACCCACAATAAACCACACATTTGTTCAATTCGTAAGGTTATTTAATCAATCAAATTCTACCCTTAAAACACAGAATCCAATTTCTACTCAAATAGGTGTTTGTGGTAGTCTGATAAGTGGAATATAATGCCATAGTATAGCAGTCTACTCCTGAATAGATAGGATGCCCCTTAAAATGAATGTCATTGAAATAGCAGCAGCAAGTTTTGAAAACATCAACATTAGAGTGAACTCATACCCTGGGGATAAATTCACAAAGGTAATCATTGAATTTAGTGGGTTATTAGAAAAGGAGAACAAATATTTTTCATAGCTAGTCCTTCATTCTGAGCATATGGAATAAACAAAACAAACCAAGCTGAGAGTGTGCTGTCAGCTGCAGTGTGACAGCACTGAAGTCAATGAGGTTTTGACAGAGAATTTTTCTGGTTTATTATGGACAATTAATAAAAATTCATCCTCAAATCCTACAGAGTTATCAAAGTTGACAATAGTTAATTCACTTATCCATATACGACAGATTGCTGCCATTCAGTAGCAGTTTTGGAAACATTACTTTCACTGGAATGAGAAAGGAGAAATATTTAAAATTAATTATACAGCTTTGAGGTAGAAATTTTACAGGAGGAAAAAATAATTTATTTTGTATCTTGAATAGTTACATTGCACCATATCTCTAGAAATATCTGTTTAAATGTTTAAGGAGACTTATCCAGTGAGCGTACATTCTCTTGGGGTGCAGAAAGCATAGCATGGCTCTGTGACTAGGGCAGACATTCACTCTGACATATTTGTGACAGCTTAAACATATTAATGTCTCCTTAGCTTTTATCAATATCTTCTCTAGGAGCTACTCACCTGCTTCTGTGCAAAGTTGGGTATGTGTGTAGGAACATATTTTATGTGGCTGCTAGGAGTGGCTTAAGATATACCTGTGCATTTTAGCCCAGAGATAGATCATGAACATTCAAGTGCTTCAGTGCCGTGGCAGGGCCACGGGAGTGGGATCCTCCAGCAGAAGGGTAACTGTAAATATGGACACTGCAGTGTTTGTTGGCTGCACTCACACTGTTCTATGGGATGGGGACAATATTAAACAGGATCAAAAAAGGAGAGTACTTCACTGCTCACATTGTTTTTCCATGTTCAATAAATGATTACTTATATGTGAAAAGATGCTGAAGGAAATACAGAATTTTTATTTCCTACCTGATTAACATAGGCATCATTTTCAACAACAAAAGAATCAGAATGGTTTCCTTCAGAAATTTCAAGTAATACAAAGCTCCACAGAAACTGTACGGGCTTAGTGTTGCCTTGAAAGTTCTGGTAGACCCCTGGTTCACAAGATGGAGCTAATCTGATAGATTATAATTAGAAGGTCAATTATTTATTTATATTTAGAGGAAAAGTAAATGTAGAGAAAGTATATCCTTGCACTTACATTTAGAGCAAAAAATTGGTAAGGACTATCTTAAAGTATTATGTATGTACTAAAAAAGAATAAATAATGAAAAAAAAAAAAGCTGACATCATGAGACAGTGAAATTTAACTCAGTTTTAAAAAGCAGAGCAGGTTTTTGTATGTTTTCATACTTTCACAAAAGATGAGCAGGTGGTCTGGCATACTCTCCAGCTTTCGACTATGGTAAATAACCCTTCAGCTCTTGTCCATAGTTGATTCCAGAGCCTGATTTGTATACCCATAGGAAAAGTCCTGTCTATGAAAGGTAACTCCCCAGAACAGCTGTCACAGCAAACGTGCATTCTGTAGCTGTGATCTTGTAAGCAACTTCTTCACTGGAAATAAATTTATCTTCTGATTTTTCACCTTAAGTAAAACCAACAGATTTTTCCCCAGTGCCTTAAACAAAAATGCTAGCAATGGTGCACTATAGCATTCAGAAGTGATGTGCAGAGGGGAACCAGGAAATGCTGCCCAAAGGTAGGGCTTTGTGTCACTTGCCTATCCATCCACACAGGGATGAGAAACATGGGGAAAACTTCATGAGAAAGTTGAGAAAATCCAGACTTCATGAAGAATTTCAAAGATATAGCACTGGTTTGCATTCTCACTGCAGACTCCTATTTGTTGGTTCCCACTTCTTATTCTCTTTCATCACATATTAAGACTATGAACCATTTAGGACAGGCTCTGTTTATATTATGTGTGTCTAGGGCCTACGGTATAATGGCACCCTGATATCAAATTGGGGCCACTAGATGGTACTGCAATATAATTAATAAATATTAAAAAGTAATCTCATAAATAGATATTTGTTTTTTCTGCAATGTCTTGACTGTAGCATTTGAAAGACTTGCAGAAATATCCATGGCACTGCCTTTAGATATATATTAAAACTTCCATGTATCTATAATATATGCAGTTGTAAGGCATATGCTAAAATAAGTGCTTACAAACCTTAACAGCGTAACTAAGGTACTTAATACATATGTACATGCACATCTGATATTTATGCACTACGTACACATATATGTAAATTATCATATGGAATTATCATCTGATCAGTCACTATACTTACTTGTTTTCCTGTGTTCCTGTAGTCAGTGCATAACTATTAGATTATGGGAAACGTGCATATATAAATCAATATGAAGATGTATGTTTATTCATGAACTCAAAATATATCCCAGAATTTTAAAAAGTAATCTTTGTACAAAATTATACAACCATATTTCATAGTTTTTCTATACTTTGAATGATTTCCTATCACAATTTGCTTCACCATTAAAGAGATGAAAGATTCCACTTTTATCTAAATATTTTCACCATATGCTATGGATACAATAATAAACAGTTTAAATTTTATATTAAGTTATCTTCTAGATGGTAAAGATCTCGAAGTTTAAAAATCGCTGCAAAAACTAAATTATCTGAAACCATAAGCATGCTTAATAGTATCTACCCATGAAACTACCCTCAGAATAAACTAACACTGCTGGTTGCCATCACTATTTTCAATTTTCATCTGTTAGATATATGATCAAGCATGTCAAATCTGCCCTGAGTAATAGAAGTGAAAAAATAAAGTCATTTACTTAAAACATTCTGATAGCTATTTATCTGAAAACCCTGGTCAGATTTACTGCTCAAAGGCATTTACCTACAAAGTTAACCAGATGCTTTGAGTTGAAAACTAATTTAATTTCTCTGTTATCTTAACAGGACATCTGTTAAAACAACATCCAAGGAAGGTAATATGTTCAGAATTAAACATCCTGCAGGTTGTTTTATTAGACTATGTGCAACATTGACATTTAACTGTTAACAACCACCACCTTACAAAAATAATTAGTAAATGTGGAATCAAAGTAGTATAAGGATTATACCAATGGACACAAAGTAATGTAGAATGAATGTGTAACTGGTGCAAGTTTATTGCTTTGTCACAACTGAGGTACACTGGAGATGAATGAACCGTCTCTTTTGTTTCCTTCTTTCATCAGCTTCAAACTGTCCCTTTAAAATCAGAGTATATTAGCTGCATAAAGTGTTCAGCACTCATAGCCAGCATGGTTTTTAAGCATCATGACTGACAACCTATGCAAATCATATCCTGAAGTAATTTGCATTATTGCAGTTAATTTACATATGGGTATAATCTGCACTTCAGAGCAACTAGTTATCAATCCAAGCAGTGTTATGTGAAAGTCAGATGCATAGGTGGATGTGTGCTTGCCAATGCTAGGATATTCAAGGGGAAAAATACTACAGGGTGCCTGTTTCTGATCGGTCCTTATAACTTTGCTGGATAAGATGGTGGGGACAAATGGGAACAGTAGGAGGAAACATGTGCTCCATATTTCCTCCCATTCCTTCCATTTATCCCCATCACCAATTTAGGGTTGATGTTAATTTGTCTGTTTGCAGGAAGTGCTACAACCATTGCTCCCTCTTCCTCTTCCAATTAGAGTCATTCATTGGAAATGAAAAAGATAAGGATGGACTGCACTACAGCCACTAGAAGTCAGCCATATCTGGCTAATCCTGCATTAACATCTCAGGTCAACAAAGCAGAGGAGGACTTATCAGTAGTGAAAAGCTGTTAACATATGAATGTCAGCTGTGGGTACATTTCTAAATTGCTCATTTCCTCCTTAAGATCTTTTGCATCTGATGCTCTCCCATAGTCCAGCTTAGTTGCTGAGCCTGTCTGGAGGCAGGAAAATGGACTAGCCATATCATGAAGTCCCTTCTGTCCTTACCTTACTATGAACTGTGACTATGAGTCTGAAAACACTGATTTTAATCACAGTGTAAACTGGCAGTTGGGGAATCCCACTTACATGATTTCTTACATTTACCTTTATTACTCTGCTTTCATGATACAAAAAGAAGTCAAAGTTGCAGTTCAGCTACAGAGTGGGCATTACTTACAGATAATAAAACAGCAAACTCTCTACCTAAACCTTCATTTCTTCAGTAGTTCCTCAGTGCTCCCAGAGCTGTCTCTCCCCAGCGGTATTCCCCAGCAATTGCCTCCCTCCTGCTCCATATAGTTACTGGAGAACCTTCACCAAGTTTTGGTTAACTTTCCTGTTTCATACTTTCCTCAGCAGGAAAGGGGAAGAGTTACATATTTTCAGCATTTTATTTCACTGCAAGGTTTATATGCAACATTTTCAGTATTTCTCTAAATACAGTATTGGTCCACTTAAATGTTGATATAAATTGAATTGTCTTTGAACTAAAGGATTCAAATTATTTTTGAATGCATTTTTACTTCTACCAGATAATAAGGATAACCTTAATCTTTCTGCATTTTGCTTAAGATACTATATAGTTTTACATATATGTGAAGAGTCTTCATTTTTCTTACATAGAAAGGTATGTAAAACTGTGAAAAGTGAACTGTTTTTTTATTACATGATAATTAGCTTTTTTCTTGTGAAATGTCATAAGCTCTGTGTGGTTGGAAACAGGAATTCAACTACAGAAGGGACAAAAAGAAAGCTGAAGCACTCAACTTGAGTTAAACGCCTAACAAGGGTGTTGGAAAAGATGGAACATGACTCTTCTCAGAGGTATACAGTGAAAGGACAAGAGGCAATGTCACAGATTTCAGCAATGGAAATTTCAAGTGCATATCAGGAGAATATATTTCTCAATGAGAACAGTTAAGAACTATAGAGGTTGTGAAATATCCATCATTGAAGACTTTTAAAACTTGACTGGCAAAAACTCTGTGTGACCTGATCTAACTCTGAAGTTGGTGCTGCTCTGAGCAGGAGACTGGATTAAGCAACCTTGACAGGTCTCTTCCAACATGAATTAGTCTGTGATTTTGTGAGTCTAAGTTATCTTATATTTGCAGATATTTTGTGTGAGTAGGAGAAAATGTGTTCTGAAGCATTTGTTTTCTCTTAAAACTTCTGGCAGAAAACAACCTGATTACATATTTTTCTTTATTTTACATTTTAATAGCTACAATACATTCAGTTATTTATATATTATTTAATAATTTCTATTTTAAATAAGTGTATTTTTTTAATCTTTCCTATTTCATGTTTCCTCTGCTGCAGCTCAGGACAATACAGGAAAGGAATTAACCTAATGTGAATATAAATAGCAACTTGTTTATTAAAGAACAATAGTCTACAACTCAGATCTGTAGCGTGAGTGCTCAAATCACAAGAAACTTCACTTTGTACATGGTGAGCTGTGCACATACTATCATCACTGTGCTTAGAGTTCCTAGGTGCCATGGTTCTGTACATAAGCTTTTATAGTATTATTCTACATGTCTTCCGAGCAGAGTTGGTCAGGATTTACTTGTATGAAATATGGAAATTAATTACATAATGGATAATGAGAAGAAAACAAAATATACAATGGCCAGGCATGGTAAGAAAAGCACTTTTTTTTTTTTTTCCCTTGACCCTTTATTAAGCTTTTTCTAACTGCTGCAATAAATGGTGTAAGATTCATCATGGCAGCTTTGCTAAATTTCCAAACCTGATTTGTCCCTAAAATAGGCCATGTTGTACAGAAATTAAAGGAAGGATTGTGAAAAAGAAAAAAAAACAGTTGTGACTGCATAATTAAAAGCTGTATAAAAATGAATGTACAGAGAGAATGAAATTATGCTTATATAAGCAACCTTAATTCTGGCATTTCTTGATACTGGAGTGTTTGACTTTCTAACACCTATTTTTTCTATCAAAAGACGTACAACCTTATGGTTTAATATATTAACTGTAACCTTTGTATGTTATTAGGTACAAAAAAGGAAGATGGCAAGAATGTCACAGAAATAGAAACTAAGTCAATTTTGACAGTTAAATTGAGTTTTTAAAAAGTATATTCTTAGTCATATTCACATAGTATACTGTAGAGACTACAGCAAAGCAGTATCAGAGCTCAGTCGGGTGGCAGAGGGAGGAGAGCTCTTGTACCTGGTCATGCAAGTACAGTTGCATGCAAGGAAAACCAAATGTGCCAGCACAAGGGTAGGACCCTGAACCTCAGCTAGTCCCCCTCATCCAGCACCCCAAGTCCATCCTCCATGTTGACTCCCAGTAACTGACAGCAGCAGCATCTCTACACTCCCACACTTATAATGGGACCAGTGCAACACCAGCCATACATTTTTTGCAGTGAAAAAATGTTCACTTATTTTTAAACTAAAAATGAGAGTTTGATAGTTCCTATTCTGCTTCTATTCTGCTTGCGAGATCCTTAGACATCATTGGGGAAGCTTTTAAATGCCTTGAAGCAAGAGTGCTGTTTCTTCATTACATGAGCATTTGCAGCACTCTTTCTAACTGCAGTTCTTTATTCAGAAGTTGCCACTGAAACCCATACAAGGGGAATGGGAGTTTTGTGTGAAGAAGAAAGTAAAAAATTATAAACAGACTCTTATCGGGTTTTTGGGCTTGTGGGGTTTTTGTTTTGTTCTGATAGCTGAATCTAGTTCCTTTTGTTCTTTCTTGATATATTTAAGAAATAATTGAAAAACTACATTTTCTCAGAGATACTTTCTATTGTATTTTCCTTTTTGTTTCATTAGCGTACTTCGGATGTGCCTCATTCAAGACAAGAGGCTATGCTTTTTGTAGGCTTCGTTTGCTGAGCCATGGGCCAAAATGGATATTACCACTCCTGAAACCTTAAAGTTCTACTTCTACTGAGTATAGCACTCAACAGCAAGCAAAACAACACATAGACGAATCAAATATTATTGAAGAGTAATACTAAAAAGTACGTCTGAAAAGTGGGTTTTCTGGGCATTCGTTCACAGATCCCCATAACAATCAAGGTTAAGAACAAGTGATCACGCTTCCTCTTTGACACAAACCTCTGTTACAAAGCCATAAATATTCTGGCTTGCTATGAAACTGTTTCGGCAAAGACAACTGTGACTCAAGGACAGAAAGTACTAAGTGTGATGCCATTTTCCACAAGTTATATATAATTGTAAAGGTGTATAATGCAAACAGATTTGCATGGCTGTTCACTAATAATTCTTGAGCCTTCTCAGTCTCTTTAGAGATGATTACCTCATTGTTCTAAAAATTTCTGAGTCTTTGCAGGCCTGTTTCAGGGTAATAAAGAGAAGCTGTAAAAATGTCAGGACCTCCACCCCCACAACTAAGCAAGTCTTTTGTAATAAGGTATAGTAACAATTCAAATATGTCCTCTCCATTGTGTCAGCAGGTGATGATGGAAAATTTGATGTACGCACACACAAAATAAAACCTGTTCTCAAAACTTAAAAAAAGAGCCTTTCTTTTATTTCATTTGGTAGAAAGCTATAAAATATATATATAAAAATAAACTATACCCAGCTGAACTATTATTAGGCTGTAATTTTAACCTATCAATTCCTAAAGCCATGCTGTGCAGGATCCTCTCTCATGGTTTACAACCTCAGAGGCATCCCTCTGGTACTTACCTAAAGGTTATTTTTTATTCTCTATTTACAACCAACTCAGACCCAGAGCTTTTTTCAAGGTTCTACGTGCTATTCCAACCCCCGCAAAAAATAATACACGGGAGTATCATTAAAGATTTGAAGTTGCAGTTATTCCCAAATGAAAATATAAATAATAAAGAAGATTCAGCGCAAGACATATGGATGTGACTGAGAGATATAAAATGTAAAATGAGCAGTTCTGTAAGATACCTACATCTGAGCCTCTGAAGGATCTAGAACAGGTGGGTAAGTTTTATCCACCCAAACAGTTGGGTATCTTTCCATTAGACATATATTTCTAGGCTGTAGATCTTACAGAAGATTTGATCATCTGGGAAAGTTTTGATGTATCATGCACAGTTTAAAGGGAGAGTAGAGGTGAATGACGTCCCATGTGTGAATTAGACCTTTTGTAGATAATGAGTCATTCTGCACCTATTTCTTAAATCCATTGTCTAGGAACCTTTTCTTTTCTCCTCCTCTTTACCAATGCTGCTGGTCTGAAAAACAGCTGAAGTGGAAGGAATATACTCTACTTCAAAGAAGATCATATAACTGGAACAAATAATGCCTCTAAAGAACAAATAAAATTTTTAACTGCAACCAAATATAAGCCTGAGACATATGGTTGGTTGGGAAACACTCTAGATGACACAGCCCTAGACTTCAGAAAAAAATCAATTCCAGGTTTAGATCCTGGTGTTGGCCCATCTTTGTTCCAACTAGCACTTACTGGTGTTCTTAAGCTGGTTTTATACCCACTAAAACACAATGCTCAAACAGCGGCTTCTTTCTCCCTTCCTTCCCACCCACTTTCATTTCCCCAGACATGATAAGCATCAAAACATTTACAGGTTTAGGAATGCAGGTGGCTGAAACAACCAGGTAGAAAAAAGGGTGGATTTGGTATAATTGTAAAACAGGTGCTGGGTTGGTTATATATATTATTTCACTTAGCAATACAGAAAGCATTTTTACCAATTATGCAAGGTCTTTTATTTACTATTTTTTTGCCAAGCTTTTAATGAGATTGGGCCTGTCTGAAGCTATAAAACCGAGAAAGTATAACATTTTACCTACAGAAAATTTCTTTACACCCTAAGGAAATGAAATTATGATCCTTTTGAAGTCTGCATCTTTTGAAGAAACAGAATACATGGGGATGAAATATCCGAGTCTCCAGTATTTTTTGTAGTTTGGGGGTGATTTGAGAGAAAGCACAGGTAAGGACGTATCTTTGCCTCATTCATTCTTCCTATAATTGCGTTTAACTTTCTACATCATAACATATCAGTAACTCACAAAGGATCAGAGAATTACATCTGTAATTTACAGTTGGGCTAAACTCCCTTTAATCGGGAATGGCAATTAAGTATCCGAGTCAAGAAAAGAATGTGAAGCTTTCACACGTGGGATTCTCCTTGGTGGTCAGTTCACACCACTGTGAGCATAACTCAGCATGGACAGCAATATTTAGACTCAGTTGATGCTTATTACTTTAAAAAAAATAATTTGTTACCACTGTTAATCTTTTATCCCACAAATTTCTAGCCTTCTGGGAATGTCTTAGGAAGTAGGAGCTTTGGTTTGAGATGTTAGCTTGAGTCCATTGCCAACTGCCACTTCATGTACTATCACTTACCGTTTTAATAAAACACTCTAAATATATCATTCTTAGGAAAATATATTTTTCCTATGGGTTTCGACTGTGTGTAAGTGTTCAATCATGACATTCCTACCAGAAACACTAAGTTAAAAACAGTTCTGTAGTCAAATGGCAATCTACTCTGGCACCTCAGTTTTCATTATAATTTAATGAAAGACACTTTGTTTCACAATTATTATGCTGTGTAATGAGATCCCTGAAAGGAATCCTGCTAAGTAACAGAAAACTAAATGATACAAAAAAATGTTTGTTTACCCTTGAGATGGTAATATTTTGTATTCTTGAAATCACTAATTAATGTCTTTCATAGAAGTGAAACTTGCATTGCAGAATTACCCAGGGGGGCAAAAAGAGGTAATTTTCTCTATAAATATATATATAATTATTGTAGGCATCAGAAGGTACATACGCATTACTGTATAGATTAAAGTTTCTAACATACTCAAAACACTCCAAATTTCCATCATACTACCTTCATTCTAATAACACTAAGAAGATGAGTAAAACAGAACACAGCCTTTCCACTGGGGCATGTTAATACAGTGCTGATGGCTTAAATGTATCCAATGGTAAATTACCTTTGAAAGGTCCCCAGCCTCCAAATAGAAGCAGATAACAAACACGTTCCATGTAACCCAAAGGACCAGCCAGACAGCATACTGCAGGGAGAAAGACAGAAACAGTGCATTAATAATTTCACTATCAACTGAGTTAAACTTAGTTCATTAAACCATTAGTTCAATCCAAAACAAAACGAGACTATAAATATGGTGCATACAAATAAAAAATGTTACATATAAAACAAAATCAGGAATAAATTCTTCCTTTTCACAGACACAATCTAGACTGATCTAGTGAGTATTCAGTCACACCAGAAAATCAGTATCTGATAAAACAGTTGATAAATTTGACATTTGAATTGGAGACTAATCTGGAGCTCTTATTATTGTTCAAATGGGGAATATTACAATATCAAGAGAGGCATGTAATATCAATTATGTGTGAGAAGTGCAGAGCTGTTTATTCAAATAGTTATTCAAACATAATTTACTAAATAACAAAGTTTACTTGAAGTAGGCACTGGATTCCACAACACTTTGGATTTAGTCTCAAGAAACTAAACCTATATATATATATATATATATATATATATATATATATACACACATAACCTCAAGAAAATAAACCTATATATATAGGTTATTTTGCAGTATTTTTACAAAATATGGAGGGATTCGGTCATGATAGCTGCCTCTCTCAATATATTTTGTGACATTCCAAAGCATGGTTCATAATTATTCAAGAACCTCAGGGGCAAACTGTATTTTATATTGCCAATTTATTTGGGTTTTTTGTTTTGTTTTGTTTTGTTTTACAGTGTGTAGGAGTATTATTCATGCTTAATCAATATCTGTTCATCGATGGTTGCCAAACTTCTCATTCACATATCTGATGTCAGTAATGGAGTACATGTTTTCTGTCCTGTCCACTACTTCTTTGCTTCTCTTTTGTATTCATCAGACCTTGTGTGCTAGGATGGGAGACTATACTTGCCTGATGTAATGTTGGAGGATCTTGTATAATAAAGTTTGACCTGCTGTTGATAACCTTATCTAATGTTTGTGCTTGAGAACTTCCCTTGACAAATTACTCCTTCATCTAATAAATCTTAGGATGTACAATTGTGTTTCTAATGGCTGTTGTAGATGTCCTCTAGCTGTTCACAATTCAATTCTGCATGTTTGCTCATTTCATTCCACAGACCCACGGCATTGCATATGTGTGAAATACAACAGAGACATGACACTATTCTCTACCTGTTATAGCTGAGGACTGTTTCTTCCTTTTATGTCACCAACTCATCCCTCTCAAGTATTTACAGACTTACTTTTCTTGTTTTGTTATCTTTTCCCCAAACGGTACTGATTAAATTTTAAGTTACTTTTCCAAATCAGGAAACACTGTTTTCTGCACACCTCTGTATTATATCACCTTTTGAATAAGCAGACAATATTTTAGACTCTACACTATCCATCCCTTAGAAAAAATATATGACAAACCATTGTTTGTAATGAATGACAATCTCATTCTCTAAATTCAGCAATAACCTATGCAGGATTCTTCTTGCATTTCTCTTGGAAATGCTGTTTTGCGTCAAATTTTCTATCATTCAGCATGCCATTTTCTACTTTATCTTCTAGATACTGTGAAAATAATACAATTCTCTCCTTTCTCAGATCCAAAGTAAGAGTATATCCAACATGACTAAAATTTAGGCCTGTTCCAGTTTCTTATTTTTATAGATCACCAAAAAATTGTCAACCAGCGTAGCTGGTCAGGAGGGACCCTCTGGAGGTCACCTGGTCAAATCTCTGCTCAAAATACAATCAGCATAGATGAAGTTGTGAAGGGATTTGTGCAGTTGAGGTCTGAATATCTCCAGGGAAGGAGATTTATGGCCTCTCTAATGCATATCTATTCTTTGAGCATAAGCTGCTCATAAAACTTTGGAACATAGGAACTTATTTCAGATGCAAGGTCTTAACATACTCATATTTTATTTTTTAAAAAAAAAACAATTCCAAGACATTAAGTATACTGAGCATTTAATTTTCCATCAGCTTGCTCATGGTACACCTGGATTCACATGTAACATGGAGTATTCTAACTACCAGAACAAGAGGAAATATTAATTTAGATTCATTAACCAAAATTTATAATTTTTTTCCTAACTTTGCAAGATTTTAACTTACCAGTCTTTGCCAATTATTTTAATACTTTAATGTTATATGCAAGTATACATACAGTCTGATGCAATTAATACAAGTATTCCTTCTGATATGAAGATTATTTGATTTCTTATAGTGAAAATTATAAATACTGCATTTAAACTTCTTTCCCAAATAAATGAGACTTAAGCAGTAATGTTCATGTGCGAAGTCTGTTCCCTTGAAATAAATTCTGTGCTCCTGAACAATTTTAAGGAAACTGGAGAAAAGACTAGAATATTCAAAGATATTTATTCACAAAAGTTTCAGGAAAATAGGCCTACAAGTGGGAAGACATACTCTATTAAGCCCTCATACAGAGAAAGACAAGATCTTGTGTCAGTCAACATGAAGAGGAAAAATTGTAGCAGAGAGAGTCACTGGAAACTAGGTTTCACTAGATCAGGTGTTCATGACACAACTTGCCATATTGCATATAAGCAACAACTGATTAAAAAGTTCCCTGTGCACAGCACATCCAGCAGAATACTCCAAGGCACTTTGGAACTGCTTGTCCTGGCAGAGAGCCTTATGCTTACATGAAAAGGTGAAACTTCTCTTTTCCACTGTCTAGTCTATCACTAAAAAAAAAAAAAATAAATGACAAATTTATCTGACTTTTAGATACACTCTTTTAACAAGCATCTGCTGTTATCAGACTACAGATAAGGTTTAAAAATGTCTTTTGAAAGTATGTTTTAAACTGCTTCCTTTTGAAATGTTATAATAAGTGTTTGCTGCCTGAATTCTGTGGATAAACACTGACTTTAATTATCTCGAAATACAAGGATGCTTCTGCTTCCCACTGCTTCTTTTTTCAGATGCTTCAGATCTAGTATATCTCTTATCTCTGGATCACATGCAGTCATAAATGCCTCTTGTTGTCTATGTGCTTCAGCAAATTGTTGTGGAAATTCAGCTCTGAAGGTCTGTGACAATGAACAAATCCCTCCAGTATTCTCTATTATATGTATTTAATTATAAACACATTTTATAAGAGTTCTTCAAAGGGCTATAGCTGTATTTTTTTCTCATATGTAGGAGTACATCACAGCTGCATTATCTGACAGAAGCCACCACAATGCTAACAGCAGTCACGTACCAACAAGACAAGAAGCTTGATAACACACACTTGACCCAGCAAGAGATATTGACAGTAGGCATAGCAATGACAATAAACCTTATTATTTTTATGGAAATCCACATTGGAAAGACATATAACTGGAAGGCTGAGACTGAAGGTTTAAATACTAGTTTGCAACATTTTAGCCAAACAGTAAAAGTTACATTAAAAAAAAAAAATTACATATATATACATATATATATGTATACATACAAAAATACAGCTCTTATATGGTAGAACACGCTTACTATTCTTCAAGTAAACATTATTTTATAACCCTCTACAAAGAATAATGAGAAAAATTGCCTACTTTATGATTTATTGATACTATGTAATTACAGGTTTGAAAATTTGCTATGAGTCATCACAAATTAATATAAGATGTCTTTTTCTTGGATAAGGGGAAACTGAAATATTAAAATACTTGTAACAGTACTAATAATCCATATACCCCTCTTCACACTTCTCGCAAAGTTGGTAAGTCACATTATCTCATTTTTACTAATAGAGAAACTAAAAGGCAAATAAATTAAATTACGAGACTTAATTCTACAGCCCAATAGAATGATCACGAGGGTGCAAGAACCAAAGGTCCAGATAGCCCACTACTGCCTTTGGTATAAACCTGGTCACCAGAACTCACATCTAATACTCTTGTCACTTTGCCTGAAGGAGAAACATGTCATACACCTTTTGAGTATAAACAGTGAGCAACTCTGATAGCTGCGAGCATTTTATTTATTTATTTGTTTGTTTGTTTGTTTGTTTGTTTTTCACAGAACTTTACATGGCATTTCTCTTGCTCCCAAATTCTTTTTGGACATGTGAGTCAATTACAATCACATTTGACTGAGGGATACAAGGGCTGCAGAGACCTACAACATATTACCTTGTGCAATTCACAGTAATTTAATTGTTGTGATTAGTAATTTGCTACTTATCTTCTTTTTAGAAATGTACACAATTTTAGTTTCTTCCAAATCTGAAAATATTATGCCCCAAGACCCTGCCCTGATCCATTCAGGAAAAAGGAACTAAATGCCTTTCTAAAATGATAATTACTACATTTGCCATAGTAATTAAAAATCTGATTGTTTATGCTATCTGGACAATAGTACTTGAGTTGTTCAAAGATTACCTTGAGCCCAGAACATCTGGAAAGGAGCACTTCTTTCCAATAGCACAAAAACAACTGTCCATAATTATAATTATCTTTGCCTCTAAAGTTATTTTCCCCTAATTTCCTCTGTCTACAAAGACACATCACTCAGAAACACAATTTTCAAATTTATCTTTTCTCCATCAAATCTGATAACCAGTGGAATTCTGAAAACTTGGCACCAACATACTACCTAAACTTACTGATAACATTCATCTAATCTTTGAAGTGCCTACAGCTCTGCTTACCTTTCAAAAGCCCCTCTGAAATAGAAACAACTATATGGTGGAGCAAGCTGTTCATGAACAGCAAAGTCCATGGTTTAGTTCTCATAACCTTCTGTGGTGTTGCCTGTTCAAACCTCTTCAGCACCAAATAGCAAAAGCTCTGCCTCTTGTTTCCACTTTCCTGGAACTAGTAAAAGATCTCACCTAGACTCTCCTGGGAGAAGTCCATTTGGAGTGGCATGACTTCACATGGCCACTTAGTAGGTATCATTCTCTAATTTAATCTGCTCTGTGCATTTTGCTGTTTCCTTTCCATTCTCGTCATCAGCTGTGCCCTGAGAGCTGATGAAGGTGTAGGCAGCATACAGTAGCAGAGAGTCCAGCTCTAGAAGCCAGCAGGAGCCATACATCAAGAGGAAGACTCCAGTGCAAAGCTGGATCAGAAACCATAGCCTGTCTCCAAAATTAGGATCCAAACTCACGCCCAGGAGAGATTCAGTTATTGAATGTGTGAGGACCAGCTGTTTTGAGCAGAAATGCTGCTCTCAGCAACCTAACACAAAGAGCAACCACGCTCTGCTTTTGAAAGTCTTCCCTGCCCAGCAGTTAACTACAGACCTCAATGGAAGAGAACTCAGGGCCAAAACCAGTAGCCTTGACAACAAATAATAATGTTCCTGGCAGCAGAGGGCTTTGTGCAGCCAGTTCAACTTCAATAAATGTTAATTCATTTTCTTGAATATACGAGGAAGCTCTTTCAGAATGATATAATCCTCCTGATTTTTTTTTCATTGCCTGTTGGTTGTCACAGCATACAGCTTGCACTATTTTCCTTGGTTAAAGTCTTCATATCATTAGGACTTTGACCTTTTCTTGGTTTTTTGTTTTTTTTTTTTTTTTTTTAATTTTTAATCAATCATGGCTATAGTATCAGAGCACTGACCATCTTTGAAAGTTTCTGTCTCTAAGCGAATGTGAATTCATTTTGTACAATTAATTTTTGAGTTGTTGGAATTTTCTGTCTCAAATGGCAATGATAGTCTGTTTTGTCTGCTTGTGTTTTATCAGGGAATTGTTTAATCCTTTGGCATTGTGGGCTCTTGGCTCTTCAGTCTTTCATCAGTCACAAATTTATATATATTTTCTCCTTCCCTTTGCTCCCTCAGGTAAAAAAAAAATCTCTGATATTTTACTTCCTTTACATTACACTTTAATAATTAGTGTCTTCTGCCAAAACTGACTGAAAGCTGCTGAACTGTCAAGTGCATCAGAACTGGTGACTACCAAACAGAAAATTACTGTTGGCTTGGTTTTTCACTCCTGAGCAACCACTTCTTGAAGATACAGAGCAAGGGCTGCTTCAAATTTCTTCCCAGAGGCTCATATACATCCAGTAGCTATGTACAAACTTTCAAGCTTCTTGGGCTCAGTTATAAGCTCTGGTTTTATATAGGAGTGTCCATTTCTCAGTGTCTGACACAGATCACTCCACCCTTGCTATTTGGAAAGCTAAACTCCTCCAAGGCAAAATTCCCAATATCACAGAGCCCATTAAAAATATTGTACTGATGACATAAAATTAGAATAGAAATAGAATAGAATAGAAATAGAAATAGAATAGAAACACTGCACTATGCAGATACGCACTCTCTTTTTTCCCCCATAAAAAGAACAAAGCTATTTAAATGTCATCAGTGTAAAATCTCCCCAAAGGACCGCTGAAGATACATCTTCTGAGAACTATTGTCTCTTGTATCCTACACAAACTGATGGTCTATTAATGCTTAAGCTTGAATCATTCATTTGTCCATTTTCAGTTTCTTCGTTTCACAGATCTTTAGGTTTTAGTAGAATAGACTGGGAGAAGTCCTAACGTGGCAGTTGTTTTTAGGTACTGCATCACTTTAATTTGTTTTTCAGCTTCTGTTTCAGTGTCTTACTGTACTGTCTTAAAATATTACCCTAAACACTAAATGACAAACCTCCATTCCAAGAACCCATGAACAACACAGGACAAATATTGGCCCATTCATGCAGCCTTCATAGGAAAGATACAAAATATTTTCCCAGTATAGTCATTCCATTCCTAATAATGATTTCTTTTCATATGATGCTATAAGGGTGAATGTCCAAATGTAAAAGTAAGCACATAGAAATATATAACTTAGGTTTTAGCATTTTCAGTCAATCTACTATGTTAAACTAGGGTGTTACAGGTACTCTAGATCCCAAATGAAATATTCTGTAACTAAGGAGTTACTTTAAAAAGAGATTTCTTTAAAAAGACAAAATTTCTGCCATTCTTACAAATAGGGAGCAGAAAAAATTTGTTCTTGTAATCTCAAATTCTTTTCTTCTTGGGACTTTTTTTTTTTTTAGGTTTCTTCTGCATCCGTATACTGCAACTTGTGACCCTTTTAACAAAAGCACACTTTATGTGCTGAAGAGACTAAAGAGGATAAGGTAATGCAGAAATTTTAACAGGACATTTATATTTTTTACTTATTAGTAGAAATTTAATTGGTGTGGCTTCACTCATCACTGAATTCTTCTGTTTCTTTTGATCACATCTTTGTTGTGAAACATTTACCAGCAGGAAGTAACTTCAAATATCTGAATACTCAATTTACTGCAACATAGTACATATCCACCCAGCTGCAGACACATACATATACATGCATATATTCACAGATGGATTGATATATTTTGTCTTATGTTACTTTCCTATTTTTTTCAGCATTCTTTCTTTTGTTTGTGGAAGAGATAACAAAGTGTCTCAAAACAGAAATGACTAATTAAATGTAAGTAACGGGAAAATGATACATGGATAATTCTTACTTATATAGAGCTCAAAATGTTTTATTTCTATTGGAATTCTAGTAATAGCTCTATTATTCAAGACATAAATTGAGCTACTCTGGCAATAATGAACCTTAAAATAGCGGTGTTTTGATCCTCTTCTACTCCTCTGCTTCAATGCCAACATGACTTTACCAGGATCTACCTCAAGAACTACTAGCACTAGAAATCAATGCTGTACACGATCATGAAATCATGGCTTTGAAATGGCATTATTTTTTGAGCAGTTCTGATCAGCTATTAAATTCATATCATAGCTGTCACAGAAAAAAAAAAAAAAAAAGATAGAAATAAAAATGATGTGATTTTGGAAGTCAATCGGTTCTTCAATGCACAGGCTAAAAATATTTTAAAAGAATTTTTCCAAATCCTGCCTTCTAGACCATTCTTCACACAATAAACATTTCAAGCCCTGGATTTCCTCAGAGTTCGTACATAGTGATCAGTGTAGAAATTTCATTCACAAGAATTCTAGCTGTCTTCTATGGATATTATTAAATCTTAGGGGGAAACTGCAGGAATTGTTGCTGTAAAATTTCACTGTAACTTGTAGCACCACAGAACATTTTACCAATGACTCACCAATGAGAAACAAACATGATCACTGGCTACTATAAACTGCTACTGCTTTATCCAAGGCTTCATCTGAGAGTGACTCTTACTATGGAATGCACCTGCTACAAATAAAAATCCCACACATGTAGCAGAAAAGTGATAGGTGGAAGAACAGTTTTGTATGAAAAAGTTTGCCTCAGTTGTTAAGAAGTATTTGGAAAAATGCTCAAGAATAGACTGTGTAACTGCTTTACTGCAGAATATGTGACTAGCCCCGTAGAAAGAAACAGTGTTGCTCCCTTCCTGCTGTTGCCCAGTCTGGGGACCACCACCCTACCAACAGGTTCCGCTGATGGTACCAGTTCTTGAGAACACTCCAACAAGCCTCATTGACTGCCCAACCCCTCTGCAGGGTGGCAGCTCTCCATGTGGACTCTGTGCTGTGCTCACCCTGCCATAGGCTTGCATTTCACCCAAAGTAAACCAGCCTCACCAGATGAGGAACACTTTTTTAGGTCCTTTTAAACCTCAGGCAGCCCTAGGAGGGAGCCACCTATCCCGCTGAGTGAGCAGACCTGGGTGGGAACATTGTTTCTCTCTCCTGCTTGAACTGGATAATGCGCAGCCGAGAAGGCAACGTGGTTTTGTCCAGATAGAATAAACATAAGAAATATATTCTTGCTGTAATCTAACAAGAAGGGCTTCTCACTGGCAAGGTGGGAAGCCATAATTTGCTTCAGACATCAGCATATTGGTGGAGCTATGCACATAGCACATATTGACTGTTCCCTTGGTGCCTCTTTTCAGAAACACCCCAAACAAAAAATCTTGATTATAACTCAGTCTTTAAACAGTTTATTTTAATGGAGTTTTTAGCAGCTCTGCCCATTTAAATTCCCTATTAAAAATACAAATCAGGACACTCAGAATTCTTTCAGTGTTCATTTTTAACAGAAAGTAAAAAATAAAATCAATAGATACTGTTGCTAGGAACAGAACTCTACTGACATTTATCTAGATTCTTTTATTGATGCCTGAATGTTTGAACGCCAACTGCAACTATTTATAAAGGGAATCCATCTCCCTCCGTGAATACATCAAAATTCTTGCTAAAACTAAGTAATTTACAACAAAATCTTTTTGATAAATTGAGAGGTTTATATTCAACTTCCCAGGTATTGTTTTCTTCCTTCCATTGTCTTTGACTTAATCCCTTTAACAGTCAAAGCCACGAGAAGCCTGGCCATTGAGTTCACAGGGCTCTGAGTTTGGTCCTTGGTGAATGAATTATGGCCTTCCTCAGGAAGGTTTATACCTGGCTCTGTGTGCATGTTTGGCTCTGTATTATTCAGGAAATAAAGAAAATCTTTTTCTTAACATAGCTTAGGGAAACTGACTTTTTCCTTCACTTTCACCTTGCACCAAAAAACATGAGCTAAAAAAATTGCATGCAATAAGTTTTTCCAGTTCTAAGAGTAAACTGGTGATATAATCCAGTAATTTTGTGGTCGAGCACTCATCAACTGGCCAAATTCTATTTCCCTAAATGCAATACAATCAAAGAATTGCACGATGTTCCTTATTCATGCCTTTGAGCCTCTTTCATTCATGATGTAACCTCCAAATCTTTCTTTTTTGGTAAAATTATGGTAATTGCATTTCTCTCATTGTATCTGATTTTCTTTCTCTGAAAGCACCTATTGCTACTCTCCACTGGATATCTTGAATACACTAAATAATGCTTTTGCTCTCCTTCCTCTGGAACCCCAGTTTACATCTCAGTTTTGAGTGAGAGTATGTTCCTGTTTTGGACTGAGAAACGTTATCATTACTATTTCCTTTACTGTTAACCTTCTTGTCTCAAGTACCTTCTAGATCAGGCTTTCTCAAAAAGTTATTTCTTATTTAAAAATAAAACAAGAGAGAGATTTTCAAAGACCATCCAGGAATAAGGCTGGCATCTCTGTAACTACAGATGCAAAAAACTCGGGACATTTAATCGTTAAGACATCACTGACTGGGAAGCCTGCCACCAACATCCACACTTGATGCACATACATTGTCTTTTGGCTCTCTACAGCTATGCCCATCTGCTTCAGTGGCATGGTGCCTGCTTATCAGCTAGTTGGACAGTTTCAGTACGCAGAGGTGCCAAATAAAGGTTTTACATTGGTAGTGTGTATAACCCTGAAAGTGACATTTCTTTTGTAGGAAGAAATGCTAGTGAAGAGATACTAATAGACAACGTCTTTGTGGGGTTTTTTTTGTTGTTGTTGTTGTTGGTTTTTTTTTTTTTTTTCACTCACTGAAGATGGGTTTTGCCAAAACCATTTTTACATCTGTTTTATAAAGGAAGATATGGTGGTGCTGGTAGCCAAAGGGAAAGCAACCAATATCTACAGATGCACTGATAAACAAAGCCATTATGAGATAAAATTCAGAGAGTATGACAGGTTAGGAGTATAGTTTAAGTATTGTGCACTATATGCCACTAATTCAAAGGACAAAAAAACCGTGCAAAAATACAACCTCACCTAATTTCGCACATTTTGAAACAAGGGAAGCTTTGCAAATGCAGGAATTAAATCACACTGAGAGGAATTCAGTCCTATTCAATATATTCATCAGTGTCTTGGATGAAGGGACTGAGTGTACCCTCAGGAAGTTTGCTGATGACACTAAACTGAGAGAAATGTCTGATACACTGGAAGGCTGTGCTGCCATTCAGCCAGATCTGGATAGGCTGGAGAGTTGGGCGCAGAGAAATCTGATAAAGTTCAATAAGGGCAAGTGTAGGGTCCTGCACCTGGGGAGGAATAACCCCAGGCACCAGTACAGGTTGGGGGCTGACCAGCTGGAAAGCAGCCCTGCAGAGAAGGTCCTGGGAATACTGGTGGATGACCAATTGACCATGAACCAATAATGTGCCCTTGTGGCCAAGAAGGCCAATGGTATCCTGGGGTGCATTAAGAAGCGTGTGACCAGGAGGTTGAGGGAGGTTCTCCTCCCCCTCTACTCTGCCCTGGTGAGGCTGCATCTGGAGTATCGCATCCAGTTCTGGCCTCTTCAGTTCGAGATAGGGAACTTCTGGAGAGGGTCCAGAGGAGGGCTACAAAGATGATTAAGGGGCTGGAGCATCTTTCTTATGAGGAAAGACTGAGAGCGCTGGGTCTGTTTAGCCTAGAGGAGAGAACATTGAGAGGGGATCTTATTAATGTTTATGAAAATCTGAAGGGTGGATGTCAAGAGGATGGGGCCAGACTCTTTTCGGTGATGGCCAGTGACAGGACAAGGGGCAAAAGGCAAAGGCTGGAGCACAGGTGGTTCCACTTAAACATGAGGAAAAACTTCTTTACTGTGAGGGTGACAGAGCACTGGAATAAGCTGCCCAGAAAGGTTGTGGAGTCTCCTTCTCTGGTGATGTTCAAAACCCACCTGGATGCCATCCTGTGCAACCTGCTCTAGATGTACCTGCTTTGGCAGGGGGGCTGGACCAGATGATCTCCATAGATCCATTCCAACCCCTACCATTCTGTGATTCTGTGAATTCAAACAGATTATTATATATCAACATATAGCTGAGATGATCTAAATAAACTGAGTTTGTTCTACAGAGATGGCACACCATTCCCACAGAAGTTTAACAAACCTTTTTTTTTTTTTTTTCAGCTTGCATCAGTAGTTTAGTCAATCTTTTAATTATGAAGCACATTATTTAAAAAATATTTTTCTCCTCATTGCGTTAAGTCACGGTCACAAACTTCCATGGAGACCATAACTACATCATAACTGACAACTACAATAGAATAAAATTTTATCTACATATAAAGGTAAAAGAAGTTGCAGCTATTTGCAATGTGAACCTTTAGTCACACAGTAGTCCCTAGTAAAAATATCAGATTATTTCTTTAAGAAAAAAAAAAAAAATCTGTCATTTTTGCATTCTCAAGAGGAATTTAATGGAAAATAGTTCATGGAAACATTACTTATTGCCTGTGATTAAAAAAACCAAAAACAAGTACAAAGTACTGATCAGGAGGTGAAAGCAGTTAGTTAAAATAGTTCTGGCAAGAACATTTACAACTTCAGAAGATAATTTTCTACAACAAACGGGTGATTAATGAAAGACTTGTAACTTGGAAAATATTTAGGAAAAAAAAAACCACCTTGGAAGTGGTGTTCTAGAGTTCTTGTAAATCCATCATTAAAATATGTAGATAGTGTAGAAAATCAAACTAAAATATAACTACAGTTCAGTTTGAATGTATCAATTGAAAACAACCATTGTTCAGTATAGATGTTATTTCAAGCTAAAGGCTAGACTACATTTTCTTTTTATAGCAGTCCTAACTCAGCAAATTGGAATCTAAGGAGATTACTTAACCTTTAAATTAAACAAATCTTTTAAAAAGTTATTGAGAATTACATGATGAGGGAATAAAACTGACATGCAAGGCACAAGATGCATAAGAATTTGTTATATATCATTAATACAAACAACGAGAGCATAATTTCTGATATAACAACATTAGCAGATACAGAAAATCCAGTCAAGAAACCCAACTCAATGACTATAGGGTCTAAAAGCTGCCTTTAAACATAGAATTACACAACTTTGCTTTGTTTGAGAGGTGCTGGGTGACATGATTTTCAGGGCTTCCTGCCAACCCAGCTTTTCCTCTGATTCTTTGAATCTTACAGATCTTTCTTGGCATTATGACCCTATACACAGCTCAGATGGAAAGGCATACCCATTATTTTGATAAACACTTGGTGTTGCACAGACCCTTTCCCAGCAATTTTTAGGAAAAAAAAAAAAAAGCAAAAAAAAAAAAGCACGTTGTTCAAAGGATGATAGCTCAACAAATTATAAGGAGGTGAGAAAGGTCAACAGTGAGGGAATAAAGAGCTGATACTTCAAATGGGGTGGGAATATATCCAGATGTCAAGATAGTATTTGATGACAGTAATGAAAGGCATGGTAGCTCCCACACTGTGGCAGAAGAGCCATGTGACTTTCATTGCAGCAACCTAGCTTGCCATGCAAAATCTGAGCACCACCGAGCCAAGAAGCATTGCCAGTGCCCCCAGCATTGCCACATCAGAGAGGCTGTGATGACAGTTTTATGACAGGAGACAAAAACATGACAGACTGATAACTTTGCTTGGAAAAGCAATGGGTTTTTTAAAATATCAGACTGAATTATTCCAAATTCTGTAAGGTATAACAAAAATTAAATAGGTTTTTCCCACTCTCCAATTCCATTTCAGAGTGCCAGATCAAGTGCATACTCCTCCCAGCATGTGGAAATAAGTACTGAAACACCCAGTAGGAAAATACTATCAATTTTTAATTGCTGTTGCCTTAAGATCAACAGGATAACTTTGTGACCATTGAAAAAAATTTGTAAATATGCAAGCTGAAGTTCATGCTTATATTTCATGCTTGAATTAAATTAGAATATGCTGTTGGCCTGATTGCTTGGATGTTTCAAAAATAATTATTGTCCAAGCACAATACTGTATTTCATACTAGGAAAAAAAGATGCTTCCAAGCATCCAAAGGAAATTTAAGTAGAATATTGGAAAAATTAACAAAAGTGATGATGAGAAGTTACCCACGTTAATTTACACCAACATCCAATTCTTTTTCATGTATCACAGCAGAGGTTCACTGGATGCTCCTGTACAATATTTCTTTTACCTTCATCATTCAGTCCAGCCTTGTGCTTTATTTACTGAATATCATCCACATTCAGTTTGCTGGATTTTCTTAGGCTAGCTGACTTACTGTAGTTTCTCAGTACATCTTAAGCATGGATTACCTTCCTAAAGCCCTGGCTGGGCAAGGTAATCGTTATTAGTCCCATGTTAGAGATGAAAAATTTCTGCTGCAAATGAGTCTGGGGCACTGAAGGCAACCACATTATTCATTACCAGTGAGAGAAACCCATGTTGTGCACTAATAAGGAGATGTTCACTTTGATAACGCAATTAAAGATTGTAGCATGATTTAAAAACACAGGTGGCTAAATAAAGGTCACAGAGGCAGTTTCAATTCTGGAACTTTCTCAGTCTCGGGTGCTGCATTTGCAGCTTTAATAGACTCTTGTTGCAGTGCATGTAAAAGTGTGCATGTAGGTATTTTCACTACTGTGCTTATACTGTGGATAGCGGATGTTACGCAGTCAGATAGCCACAGTTAATAATGTGTGATGAGCAGTGTCATCCCCATAAACTGATGACAGCAGGAGGGTATCATCAGTTAAAAGAGGGAATGCTCTTTTAGCTCTCAGATTCTGTTAATACATAGGTATAAACACTTCTATCTTATTTAAAGGAAATACTGAAAATAAAAAGAAACCCTAGAACAATATTACAGAGAGATGTTGACCTACACATGAGGCATTAGAGACCCTCAGCTTCTCAGAACAGACATGTACCAATCAAGGCAATAAAAACACAGGAGACAAAACCCCACCAACTACAATTACACAGGCTAGAGACTTCTGCACTCTGCACTCTGCCCTCACCCCTTTTGCCGCAGTGAATGATGACTTCCTTCATCTCCTCCACACGGCTGGTGCAAAGAAAGGATGGTCTCTTTTGTTCTCAATCCCACACAAGTGCCAGTTGCCCAAGCCAGGAGAGGCACAGGTGGAATGAGGGCCCACACAGCCCCCAGGGTTTGTCCATCTGTTCAGCAGGAGCAGAGCCCGCTCCCTCAGCACCATGGCTCAGTTGTGGGACGGATGGCTGCATGTTGTCTCTCTTGTCCAGAGTTTGCTGCCATACCCTAATTTGAAATCACTGCCCATTCAAACAAAGTTAGATGAATTTGCAATGGGAATACATGACAGCCTGAAACAATGCCCTGTGGCATCTCTTTCCTCTTTCTTTCCATGTCAAATGTCACATTGATATTGCAAAAAATAATTACTAGAACTCAGTAAAGTAATACCTATTAAAAAAATGCATTAATATTTTTGGTTTTAATTCCATTGATCTAGATTATCAGAAAGGTCGAGTTGCTTTAAGTGTAAAATAATAAAGACTTAGACAAAACTTCAGTTTGAAGGGCTTAACTGTAGCCCACTTATAAAAGTGGTTAAATATCAAAGTCCTGTAATGGAAAATGCTAGACAACTTTATGTATAAGCACTTATTTTCAAACCTGACTATTATTATGTAAATCATTAAATAGATCCAGTCATTCATTTTTCCTCATCCTCCTTTCGAACTTCAGACGCTGAGTAAGTCCACTCTTACTTACTGGGACTTCACTAATATTCAGATATGTCCCCATTCTTTAATGATACTTCAGAAGAAAAAGAGTCCCACAGAAAAGCTCTTGCTGTCCTTTCATCTACAAGAAATTTCCATGGATTACCTAAATCTTGCTGCTTTTTTCTGGTCATCTCTCCTTATTGTTAGAGAATCTTTTGCACTCATTTCTTCATTACAGACATACCATAGAAGTAGTAATTAAGAGAACAATTACAGGAGAGTTTCCAAAGCAAGGAGGGTAAGGAAGATAGGAATATTCATACTGAAAAGACAGTTAAAATCTCAAAACAGAAAGGAGTGGGTGAAAGGTTAAATAATAAGAGAATGTTCAAATATATCACAGAATCATAGAATGGTATGGATTGGAAGGGACCTTAAAGATGATCTAGCTCCAACTCCCTTACCATGAGCAGGGACACCTTCCACTAGATCAGGTTGCTTAAAGCCTCATCCAGCCTAGCCTTGAACAGTTCCAGGTAGGGGGCATCCACAACTTCTCTGGGCAACCTGTTCCATTGTCTCACCACTCTCACAGGAAATAATTTCTTCCTAATATCTCATGTAAACCTACCCTCTTCCAGTTTAAAGCCATTTCCCCTTGTTCTACCACTACCTGCCCTTGTAAAAAGTCCCTCCCTAGCTTGTAGGCCCCTTCAAGTACTGGAAGGTCACTACAAGATCTCCCTGGAGCCTTCTCTTTTCCAGGCTGAACAGCCCCAACTCTCTCAGCCTGTCTTCATAGGAGAGGTGCTCCAGCCCTCTGATCATCCTTGTGACCCTCCTCTGGACTCAATCCAGTAGGTCTATGTCCTTCTTAAGTTGTGGCCCCCAGGATGCAAGAACTGGATGCAAGAACTCACTGGAGAATATGGTAACATCTTTAAGGCATAAAAAGGATAATTTCAATGACAGAATAAAAAGATAATTCTGAAATGTAGACAGGATCTGTGCCTCACAGTGTAAGCAAAAAAAAAAAAGCCAAAAAGTATAAAACTCCAAGGAGGAAAATAAAAATAAATAAATAAAGTTATCAGGTCAGTAGTGGTCAGAGTGGTCAGCAAGAAATTAGAGTTGAAGGACTAAGAAAACTTCCATGGCAGTTGGATTCTGTCCCAGAACACTAATGAAATGGTGAGAAAGATAAAAGAACAATTAGCTTATGTTTGCAGTATTTTAACTTCAGGACCACACTTACATAGAAAAGCAATAGAAGTAACTGCAAAGCAGCTTGACATTGAAATTAAAAGATAGAAATCTAGAGTAGCCTTAGACTTAGTCATAAAATCAGAAAACCAACTCTCCCCCACCAGACAAAATTGGTCCAAAGGAATTGGAAAGTCTTGACTTAGCAGTATCAACATGGATTAATCTCAGGACTTATGTAAATGCTTATTGTGTTAGCTGGGCTGAGTAGCACAAGGCAGACCTAGGAAGAGCAGAATCCTTAGAAATCTCTGTTCTTTCTCACTGCTGAACAGTAGCTTGTCTCACTCAACCTGAGACCACACTTGCCGAGAGGTGAATGGATGGGGAGAAAAGGATTCTGCACCCTGGTCCTCTTCCCAGCTCCAACATTTGCAGCGTCTTTGGCTAAATTAATTCTGTGGCAACCTGGTCTGCTCCCAGTTTAAGTGAGAAGCTATTGTCATTATGACATTCCCATGGCATTCATTTTGCAACAAAATGCAGCAGAAAGCAGATGAAATATCATAAGAGGCTACTGTGTGGCTGGGATATTCAACTCACATTCCCTATTTAGCCCAGAGCTGTTCTTCTAAGTGTGCTGATGCTTTTGCCTGCCGAAGGTGTAAGAGGAAGCAATGAAGTGGATCTTTTATTAGTTATCCCATGGGATATTCTTGCAGAACATTCACACTAATAAATGGCAAGTCTTATAGATGGTCTCAAATACAGATTGCAGATGTGATCCCCTAACTCTCACTGGAAAGAAGCCAGAGGCTGGTATGTAGAATTGTTTTGATACAGCAGGGATTTCTGTCTTAATACCTTATTTTGTTGTGGAAACTGAAAGACCACTATATATAAATCTGCAGAAATTAAGCCTTAAAAAGCCTACATTGCAACATTTTTATTGATCAAAAAAAGATAAGGGAATATCTGCCTAACTACAGGAAAGTCTTGAATCTTTGTCTTAAGACACATGTTAGTTCCCTAAATTCTTGTCTGGCATGAATTGCACTGTTCAGAATCCTTCCCCAAGACGATCTGCAGCCAGCATGTATAAATCACTGCTAAAACAGATTGGGTGAGAATATCTGTTTGGTGTGGCAATTCTGCAGCTCCTTCCCAATATGCCTTTTGATACCCAACCTACTCCAAACCTTGTGGATTTGGCACAGCAATAAAGAAATCAGAGGGCGTCAAGGGAAAGGAACAATGTGCTGTCCAGTAAATTCATAACCTTTTGTATGATTAGTTTGCTTTCTTTGCTCTCTACATTGTACAAAGCTAGTAAGAAATGGACCCTAAACTGGATACATGAAGTATAGCATGTCTGGAACACAGAGATGTAATTAACAGAATGCTGTAAGAGTTGGCATTATGGTTAATTTTCTCATTTTATATTAATTATTAGGAATTAGAAAGCAGAAAAGAAAACTTGGGTTCATTTATTTTCACAAATGGAAGATACCAAGACTATTATCCACAGAGCTCTATTTTTAAAAGATTTATCACAAGGGTTGTGGAACCTCCACAGGGAAACATTTAATACAGTTCTATGAAAATTAATCTTGATTTGGAAACAGCTATGACATCCATTGTAGTTCTAAATTGTAGATTATCAGGAAGATTGTTCAGAGAGAAGTAAATATTTCCCAAACAATCCAGAGTAAGACCTACTGTAATCCTGTCAGTAACAGATCCCTAACAGGAACCTATTATATGATATAAATAATACTTCTTTCCAATTCTTGAACTGAAAATCAGTTGTGAAAAAACCTATGTAAAAGATCAGCTGCCTAACTGTTTAAAATGCACTTGTTTAAGGTTAACTACCCTCTATCTGAATAAGATCATTCTTATTGCAGGATAAATGCTAAGGGAGGTAATTTATGGTTGGACAAGAGTCTTATTCAGTAGCTGCTAGAATTCTGAAGACTTCAAATCAGGGCTTAAAAGTCTATGGTAAAACAAAGAAAAAAAAATGTGTGGCATATAGAAAAATAATGAGTAACACCAAAGAACATGTTGGAGATTTGATCCCAGTGTAAAAAAAGTACATTTTTATTCCAGCTTGTTACATATTATCCTCAAGTGGGAGAGCTGCACAACCAATTTAGATGCCTCCAGAGAAAAAGGGATGCTGTTGTACACAAAGAGCCCTCCTATGATGACATTTTAAGCTGTGATCAGCATTTTCTAGCCAGAAGAACAAACTTCAAAATGTTAATAAATTCTAAATGTGCATACAGCACAGCAAGAATAAAAGGAGAAAAACAAGACTTCTGTCTTTCTAATAATAACAAAGAATTTCACTCAACTGTTCAAATAGGGGTTTATATTTTTCTTAATGGAAATGTTTGAGACCTGGAAGGGGAATACATAGCTAACTACATTTATATGACTGCTATTAGATCATCAGTATAAATGCTACTTCATTACTATGTTATCCACCTTTCCAGTTAATGAGATTTAAAAAAAACCAAAAAACAAACAAACAAACAAAAACCCCAAACCCCAAAACTACAGATATCACTATGAAGTTTCTATTCCAATGTTATTTTGTTATTTATAAGGATATTTTTGTTTTAGATCAGATTCATTTTGAATGATCCAATGAAAACTGTGCAAATATACCCAGCAAGTAATCAAAACATCACCTGAGCAGGCAATAAAAACCGTTTCTGTCCAAGGTTGATCTTACAGCTGAACTCATGTCTTTAATTTTTTGATTCAGCTGTCAGACATACTGTTGAAATATTTTTTTAGCTTGTTTGTAGCTTTGCTGTACTCCAAGAATAGCTTCACACTTGTCAGTTGCTTCTGGCATATTTAGAGATTTCCCAGTAGTATGTGATTTCCTGCCTTGTGTTGTTGTCTAAAGAAAGATCAGGTAAGCAGTCTTCAATGTTTTCCCTGGCATAGTAACTACTTTCTTTCTTTCTTTCTCTCTTTGATTTTTTTTTTTCATAAAAGATATCTGCTTATTTTCTTCTTGTAATTTCCTCACTAAAAAATCTATAGTCCTATCTTTAAGCTCCTGTTGCTTTGTGGCCAAGTGTCTGAGAAGCTTCAATGGCTTTACTGACTCATTTGCAAGCACAAGAATCAGTTGTTGCTATATTTTCCAACAGATCCCACAAATAAAAAAAAAACCCCAAAATAAACCCCAAACCCACACAACAACAACCTCAGCATCATCTTATAATACTTTCCAGTATAAATTTTTTAAATCTTTTCTAATGCCAGTAAAGGTCTGAGAGAATTTTTGAGGAGCATTAAAATGCGAGTGAACTCCACTATGTTATTTTTTTTCCCCCCCCCACACATTTATCCTTTTCCCTTCACTTTTAGCAATATTGTCACACATTGGCTGACTTTCCATGGATATTTTAACTGGCTCCAGAACTAGCTCTCTCTTTATCTAGGATGACTGTTTCTACCTTCATAACAAAAACATTGCTGTTTCCCACCTCCCACACATGAACTCACTTGTTTTAATTTCTTATCTCTCAGTATTTTTCCCCTTGCCATCCAAATGTGTTAATAATTAAACCTGACTCACAGTTCACTGGTTTCAAGGGCTAAAAATTAGAGACACAATGCTACAATTTAGCATGACTTCCCTGTGAAGTTCTCATTTCTTAATGATCTATACTGGAGCTGCTGCAGAATCTGTTTACTAACGTTTACACACTCTCTGTGTGCATGCCATACGTTACTCCTGCATGTCCATTTCTGTTTCCCCTTTAGCAAGTGCCACACAGTGCAAAATTTGTCAATACATTAGCTATGTAATAAGTAAAGTAGAAAAATATAAAGCTGGTGATGAAAACATTTTCCCAACACAGTCAGGAATTTCACGCTGGATTCTAAATCCAGGTCCAAAACTATGAAGATTGCAGGAGGACAAACCAAGGATTGCTTAACCATTTCTCCTCTGTGACAGAATCAATCAACCTCAGTTAACAGCAATAAATGAAGGAATCTTGGGGTTGTCACAAGGCAATTATCTACTGCATGGGCAGAAATCTTTTACAGTTCTTTGAAATCTAATGCTGTAATCTAGCATGATTAATTTAATCCTCATTCAAAAATACGAGTAAACATATATGATTAACTTGAAGCAAAGTCCATTGGAGTCAATGCAACTTAAATACTTGCCAAGCATGAGATACTTGGCTGAACAATATGCAGTTAAACATAGTCCAATTGAATCATGAACTTTGAGTTTTGGTTTATTAAATGCAGTGGATACCTAATAGATAGTACCCATCAAAACTGAATTCCCTTACCCACGCCTGAAATGATGTTATCTTGAATGATGTTATGATGAAATCTTCTCTATAAAAACAATAGATTAAGAAGAAAAAAAAAAGAAAAGGAAATAGAGGTTAAAAAAACTTCCTAAAGCAGCAGATTATACTGGAAGAAAGATGTTATCTTTATATCTATATATTTCTTTATAGAAATATAACCTAATTTTCTCAGTTTTAAAATGTTAACAATTTAAAATATTTGTAAGGCACTCAGAAACTACAGTAGTGAGTGCTGTAAAATCACCTATGTTGCTTAGATTATATGTGGCAGAGAGGCCAAAGATTGAAATATTTGGTCATGAAAAATTTACATATATTAATACTGGAACTAAACTAAACTTTCACCTATTGGTCTGAGATGAGGTACACAGCAAGTTACACTGCAGATGCTAACACAGATGTTGACTATAGTATGCTTGTGTCCGTTCAGCAGATACAAAACTTGACTTATTTTTTTAATGTTATCAAGTTGCCTCTTTCCATGAGAATTAAATCCATGTAACAAAACCAAAAAATGATACCAAGAAGGGAGGAAGGTGTTGGCAAAATAGACACTCGTTATTTTCAGGCTTTAATACAATTACTCTTACAGTTATGCTGCTGATTTTTCATCATTGTTATATCTTTTCATCTACCATGGGAAAAAAAAAATCCTATGAGTGCTACTTTCAGCCCTTAACACCAAATTCTTAGCTGGTACATTCAGTGAAGTTCCACTGAAAGCAGTATCTTCCTATGTATTTACACCAAGGCTATAATCCAGACAAGGATTTAAAAATCCTCACACCTGCTGGCCTGTGATAACTGCGTGATCTTTTTGTGACATCCTGTATCTGATACAGGCTGGACATTTAATAACTTTTACGGCATCTAATGTGCCATCTTGTTAGAAAAGGAGACAAAGCTGAAAAGACAATTATCTGCAAGCTCTTATTTTAAGATAATCAATAAACTCTTCCATAATAATTGTATCCTGGTAGCATTCAAAAAGCAGACACTGGACAAACAGAGCTGCAGTGATCTCTTTCTGTTCCCCAGGCAAATGAGGTAAAACTTCTGAGGGGTTGTGATAGTTTCACTAGGCTAGCCCTTGGCTAGAAGCCAACACCCACTTCCCCCCCACCCCCAGGGGACAGGGGAGAGGATTGAGCGGCAACAGTAAGGAGGCTTGTAGGTTGAGTTAAGGACAGTTTAATAATAAAATAAAAGATAATTTAAAGTAATACTAATGTTAAAATAGTAGTGGTAATGATAACAGTAACAAAGTATGCAAATGAGTGATACACAGTGCAACTGCTCACCACCTGCCGAACAAGCCCGGCCTGTTCCCAGATAACGATCCCAGAGCAGCGACAATCCCAAACCAAAACCACAATCCTGGAAGAGCGAGAGCCCGAGCAAAAACCAGAGAGAGACGAAAGAGGAAGAGACCCTCACTAATATACTGGATGTGACATGATATGGAATATCCCATTGGCATATCTAACTGTCAGTTTAGTTTATTAATTTAAATATTCTTCACCCCCCTTAAATCTTGTGCTTGTCGACTAACAGAACACAAAGTCCTTCACTTCCAGTGACAAAAATGTAAACACTGGTGTGTTATCAGTGTTTCTCATAACAAGTCACAGGCTGAAAGGCAAAATGCAGCACTATTCTAACTACTGAAAAAGAATCCCAGCTCTGTTTCAGCTAAAATCCAGGAGAGGGTCTCTCCTGCCTTAACAATCACAAAAAGAAGCCAGACAGTGAACATCAGCCTCTGAGACCTTTCTGCAGTTATGACTGGACCTCCCTGTGCTGAGCCTCTGTATGGCCATGCTTTTTTCTGTTCCAGCAGTGTCTTTCAGCACGCTGAGGGTGCGCATGGGGTGATGGTCCCATCCCCAGCCCCTCCAAGGAGTTTGACATCCCCAAGAAACCATAAAAGAAGTTCAGTCTGACTTAGTACATGGCGCAGGATCTAAATGGAGGTCCCCTTTCAAAATGGGAGCCTGGTGTATGGCCATTGTCTGTCCTTGTCATAAAACACAAGTGCCTCCTCAGTTCAGCTTTACTCTTGCCTTCGTCACTGTGATTGCTACCTTCTGCTCTCCTTACTTTTTAACTTTTCCTTCCAAGTTACATTCTTATCCCATCATTGATGTAGTTGTACACTGTTTAGCACAACAGAGCACATTCTTGGTTGGCTCTTAAGAAATTACCATAACACAGTGATTAATAATGATATTAACAGCAGCAACCTTTCAGACTATGCATTTTACTGGGTGATAATTCAAATCCCAGCTTTCTGCCAAGAAAGCATAGTTAAACTAAAAGGTGTGAAATTAGTGTGCAATTTTCCAGAGAAAGTATAATATATTACTTGCATAAGCAGGTGATAATGCTCACAAATGCATTTTCAATATTGCAAATGCATAGAAATAAAATTTTGTAAACTGGACCTTTTTACTTCACAATTAATCAAAAGATATTTATGTAAATACATTACTACTCCAAAGTTTGACTCCAACATCATACAAGACAACTTCTTGATGCATTGGTTACTATATGCCAAGCTTAACAGCAATACTTTGAACTTCTTGGTTACAATCATGTACCTTGAAGTTTCATGCTTCTGAAGGTCATTTATGACAATACTGCCAGGAAGAAAAGACATAGGGAGCAATGTATATGTTGTATAAATACTTTCAAAAATGTTTTTGCAAGGTTGACCAGATATATTTATTTGGTGAGATGTCTTCAAAATTCCTGTTGCAAGTGCACATCCTCCATAGATCTGAAGTGCAAAGTTACCATTCTGTTTACGAGGGTTAGAAAGGTCAGGAGGCAAAAATCCCTTCACATTGTAGATTTGCATTTAAATTTTATTTAATTTAAAGAGTGAAGTTGGTTTTGCTGTCTTGTTTTAGGCCTGTATCAAATTCCAGTGGAAATCCTCTTTTCAGTCAGTCATATTGTGGATATGAATTCATAGCCACAATTCCACAAATGTTTTCATATTTATCTTTATGCCTAAGTAGTCCTGCTGAGTTCAGTATTTTACTGATATGTTAAAATTTAAAACATGCATGTAGGTGTATGTAGGATTGGTTCCTTAGTTGTCTGAATACCTTTTTTTTTTCACTTCAGCAAGCCTCTCATGGCTCCACACTGCTGTCTCTTCACAGAAAATAAAAGAATAGGTAGTTCAACTACTTTAATGAATGAGTGAAATGAAAAACTTCTAATTAGATCTTGTGTTAGCATCAACATTAACCTTTTTTACCCTTAACATTCTAAGTACCTTTTCACAATGTTTGCAATACTTGCTAAAGACTGTATAAATAAATGAAATAGTGATATTGTGTACCCATTTTTGCTTTGAAAAGGGTCCTTAAACTTTTAAAGAAAAAGTTAGCAGTGAATATTCATTTATGACTTGCATTTTGAAGGCTGCAATTTTTCTTAGAAACAAATTGAGGTCATATATAATTAAGTTACAGCAAATTCCTCATTTGGTAAAAGCTGAGGCAGTTTTGGACAAATGTTTATTCAGGAAGGACATAGAATTGCATAAATGGTGAGAGAAAACTTACAATTGGAGAAGCATTTTTAAATAAGTGGCTAGTCAAAGTGTAGCTATTTATTGTTTAAGATTCAGTTTATTCCCTGGATTAGTGAAAGAAAAGAAAGAGAATTTCAATTACAACTGTTATCTGTTATGTATATTAAAAGCTTTCCATTTTCACTGGTGACAACCACAGCGTGCACACAACTATTGACTAGAAGCCTTTCATGAGGAATGGATTAATAGCATCTCTCCCTCTAGGAGATATAAATATTTAATCTGTAGCTCAGGAAAACTTCAAATAGTTAAACTGTTAACAATATCATTCTCCATTCTCCTACCATGCTACTCATCCCAGAAGTTTTACAGCAGAAAAGCCTTACAAGGGTGGAAATCAGTTTTTACTGTCATATAGCACGTTCCTATATGCCTTGACTTCATAATGCCCCCGTCATATGGTCTTCTTGTTCTTGGTGCATGTAATTAGAAGTATAACTGAAAGTAGTGCAGTCTAGCTTCAAAGGGAGGCATATTAAGATGGATTCAGCATGGCTGTATTATCCAGATCTTTACCCATCCTGCTACAATCCTGTCCTTAAGGCTACGGACCTCTTTTCACAGGAGCTAGTGTGAAACTCAACCACCTAGAATAGTTTGAAAAGGGTTTTTACTTTTGGTATAAAAGGTAAAAAACAAGCAATGTGAATCCTTGGAGGTTTCCAAGACCAAACTGGAGCAATCTGTCATAAATTCAGTGTTGACTGTGAGGAGGAAGTTGGACTAGAGACCTCCTGAGGTCCCTTCCAATCATAATGTTTTTCTAATTCTGTATTATACTGGCCTTATTATGGCATCATGATGCTGTCTATATGTTGCAGTTCACATGCCCATGTTCCTATTTCCTTCTACAGGCTGTTTTCTGTTGTAGGTGTTTTCTACAGAAAGTGGTCACAATCTTCTCTGATCTCTTTCTCCCCAATAAAATAAAAGCTTTTAACACATGTCTATTGAGCTGTAGGAAACCTCCAAATAACTGCGCTAAAAAAAATTTGGAGGTTCAAAGTAAGTTTTGACTGTGAACTAATTCTGTAAGTCTGTTTAAAGTGGCACCCACTTGCTAAATCGGTATTAACCATGAAATGTACCTTTTCGTATTCTTTGCTTTCAAAATTTATTGTGCCATAAGCCACTGGCATTCTGCTAACAAAAAAACCCCAAAATAAAACAAAAAAAGGGTGAAACCATGTCTCACTCCTAAGTTGCATTGAAGGACCTTCTGAATTCACCCAGTTTTAAGGAAACATTTGCTCATTTGGCTCAGAGAAATTAAAACAGCGATACAATTAAAATATTTCATTACTACTTTGTACGCTATTGGCTAAGAAAATAGCATGCCTTGTCTATGCTAGACTGATAAACTAACGAGTCCTAATGGGCTTTAGACCTTTGAAGACAGGCATAAACAAATTGTATTCTATTAAAACACTAATTCTCAAAAATCCATTTGTTTTTAATATTTAACCTCTCAAGTAAACACTTGAAAGTGAAAATGTTTCCTAATAAGTGAGTAGAAGCAGTCCCAAAGTCAGAGAAATGAAACAGAAAACTACACACAAGCATAGTCATGAATATTCCTGGCTGGCTTAACAAAGCTGTCATCGACATTCAGCACTCACCACTCACCATGGAGCTTCAAATAGATTACTTAAAATAGATGGAGAGACAGACGATAGATTATTCATTGAGAGTCAACCCCTACAGGGAGAGGACTTATGTTTCTGATTTTTGTACTCCCTCATGATAAAGGTTACACTGTAAAGAAATGCAAACTGTCCTCCCATTCAAGTAATAGCAGGGTCTGACTGTGACTACTTTGATAGATTTAAATGAGAGGGGAAGCATCAAATATTATAGTCACCCAGCCTAAGACCTCACTGTAAAAAAATAAAAATAAACCCAAACCAGCAAAAAATACCCCACAGGATACTTAGCAAAGTTGCCCAGAAAAAAAATTTCCCATTAGACAAAATGAGATTAGATTTTTCAGATATGTTTTCAAAGTGTATTGGAGAAAAAACAAACAAACAAACAAACCCCAAACAAAACCTTAAAAAGTTAACAACTAAACAGAAGTTGTTGAGAACAGACAAAGGCCTCATAATACACCACCACCACAAGATGGGTAGGAACAATTCAGAGCCTATAGAACTTTAAATCTTATTCCCTCATATCTCAGATGAGCAGTCACTAATGTATCATGTCATTCCACTTTCACCTATCACCCTTCTCTACATAGCTAAATTTGAAATATCTTGGTAGAAAATAATTATTTGTCAAAACAAACATATTTCCATGTCAAAGTGTAATAAAATTAGGCTTCCAACAACAGCAACAAATCAATTGAACAATGTTAGTGAATGTGAGCTACTTTACTTTTATCATGAGGTAAACTCATGGTTGACTTGGTAAAGTCAACTGCAGCTTGAAACATTACTATCTCTATTTGGATTTCACACAGAGGTGAATATAAGCAAATACTAATCACTAATGTTAATAAATGCCAGATTTTGTGAAAATGTACATTACTGGTAGTGAAAGCAAATTGCAAAATTAGGCTAAACCTGTCTAGCTGCTAGATATTAAAGCTGATATTAGACATCTGAGGTAGTGTTGTGCAAGCATGGCAACATACTGAAATATTTTGTCGTTCAAATAAAGGGAAAATAATTATGTACTTTTAGGCAACTCATTAAAAAATAGTGTCAGTCCAACATACTGATCTTTAATGTACCCTTTACTCCCTGGGGATCTGTGACTGGAGCACTGGAGATCTCTCAGTGCTAAGCCAATATTTTGCAGCTCATCTCATCAGTAAGTTGTAATAGTCTGAGGAATATGTATATGTGAAGCTCAGGGAGTCTAGTGTTTTTTTTTCTGGAATATATAAAAGACTATTTTCAGATGTGGAACTGGAATCAGTCAAGTTCAACATGCACACCACCCTATCTAAACATGGCTTGAAGCAAATTAGCAGTGAATAGTCTAGCCTTAGGAAGTAATGATTATGTCAAGGAGACAGCCAAGTCAAAACAAAAACTTGAATTTCCAAAATACAACAAGAGAAGATTCAGAAAGATGTTGAAAAATTGCTTTCCTTTATTGTAGGGACTTGTTTTGCCTGATAGATCTAGTGAGAAAGTCAGACAGAGATATGAAAGCTAAGAGGATTACAAGGAACTTAGAAAAACTGAAAAGATGCATCAAGCTCTCAGAGAGCTGAACCTTGGAGGGATAATTTTTACAGATAGGTTAACTAGAGCATGAGTTCATAAGCAGCAGAACTGTGCAGACTCACAGAGAAGGGCAGAGAATTTGCACCACAGCTAAGCCCAGGAGCTCAGAAATGGCAGAGTATCTAATTATTGCTCAGACACAGCATATATTAAGGAATACAAGATCTATTTGAGGACCTAGGTTATATGAATGTGAAAGAGAGAGCATTTGTCAATACACACCGTGCTACAGTGTAAATATCTTATATGAGTTTAGATTCTTTTCTCTGAAAGATTATTGGAATTTTCTTTTAAGAATTTATGAACTATTTACTAATCCCACAATTATTTTCTTTACAGCCATTTTTCAGTTGGTTTGTGCTTTACATTACTGCAGTGTTTTGCCTGTCCCTTTTTATAGATCATAAAACAAAGTACAGTAGAGCTATATCTTTGTATCCAGACAAAGCTGGAATAGTGGAAAATCCCATGACAATATTTAAACTAACAGATCTCTTTGAAGAGAGACACAATCACTCAGTATAAACAAATTAAGCATGATAAGAATGAATTTTTAAAACACATAGATAAGTATTTTTCCAATGGGTAACTTTTGAAAATGAATAATTTGGAAGGCGGGACATTTCTAGTTTTTCAAACTACCCCTGTCCTGTTGGTTAACTTACCTATACGGGCTCATTAGAGAGTTCAGAGAACTGAAATAATATCCTGTCCATATTAAGTTTTCACAAGGCATGCTAGTTCTCCTTGAGTAACTCCACAGCAAGTTTGCGTTGTTTTTAAGCACGCTTCTTGCCTGAAAGCCTATGTGCTTTACAAAAGAATTTTTCTTCTTTTGAAAAGTGAGATTCTGGGTACCCTTGCCTGAATGTGCAGAACAGTGACTGGATTGCCAGGAGTCCTATGTAGCTCCTGAGTGATGGCCAGGAGAACGTGGATACCTGGCACCAGCGCAGTACGGGTGTTAGTGCCAGCTGGAGCTCAGGATCACCCTGGTGAACACAGACAGAAAAACGCAACTCCTTTGAAAACAAAAAGTCCTCATTGATTTCAGTGTTGCCAGCACTTATTTGGCACCTCTGTTTCCCAGACAGCAGAAAGGGATAAATCTGAGTACACTGTCTTCTGTCCCAGGAGAGGAATGAATACTAATCTTATGGGAATGGCAACATAGTATTTAAAATCTCCAGTCATTGTCATGCATGAACATGTGCAATACTACCCTGACTTAATCAGACTTCTGTAGTTCCCACAGACTCTCAGTGATATGGTTTATACAGGAACCATCCTACTATGCAGTCATATTTTAAAGTGCAGTGGGGTCCAAATAAGAGCATGTAGGAAGACTTCTTTACCTCATTTCATGACTTTTTTTGCTAGTTTTCATGTCATCTAACATACAGATTTTATCTTCAAGTCCAAAAAGGATGTCAGTGGCTGTGCATCAGACATTGCAGTCATATTATTTAACTTATTATATCTTCCAGCTTACATTAATTACCCTTTTTCATATCATCCTTAAGACACAAAAATTAAATATATGTAATTAATGTTCATATATCAACAATTTTTCTTAGCCTGTAGCACAACTACTGCATTTTTATGGGTAAATTCTCCAGAGGAAATTGTTTCTTTACAGTTGTGTACAGCCTATGCCTCTTCTTAGGTCAGCCCTTTTAAGGCTTTTTAGTCAACAATATGTGGATTCTTTTTTTTATCCCGTGACTTCCTGTAAGTTCAGAGAGGATGGGGTTTTGTTTCTGTTTTGCATTTTGTTTGACATAATACATGTTTGCACTTTGATTAGAGGTTGCATCTACTCAACTAAAATACTGATTCCTGAATTTATGTGGTAAATCTAACTCCTGTGTAATACCTTGAATAAACCTCAATATTAGTTTTATGTCTCTGAAAAATATATGCAGTTTTGTTTATTTGTGGTCTTATCTGCATCTGAACTGAAATGTAGACTCTTGATCAATGCCCATTTTCAGACTTTTTGTGGCCATAAATTAAATTGTACATCTTTTAGAATCAGTTATGCTAGAATTCAGTTAATGGTAAAATGTCAGTGTCAATAAAATCATCTCAAAGAGACGTCTGACACAGACACAGTGACGTATCTTAGAAACAGACATGTATCACAAAAGGCTGCTTATTCACACTGCATCTATACTTATGCGAACTTAACAATGACATCTTTATGAGGGCAAAGCACTGTCAATCAACCTAAGACATGCAGGCAAAACCACTAATATTGCTAGTAATTAAATTTATTAGAAGGGTAAGTCTCAAGACAGAAATTGGATCTAAATTTTTTATAGAACACAGCATATCAAGATGAAATCCAAAACTGGCTTAACCAACACAGTAAGCAATGTAGCACCCAGGACTTTTGTACCATATATATCACCAAAAACATTTCCAATCTATGAATAGGTAGATTCGTAGATTTACCAATAAGACTAAAGACACAAGATTGCTTCTTGTTTAACAGAAAGTAGAAGCAGTGAGTAGATAAAATGAAACTCCTAAGTAAAACCAGTGACACTTGTTTCAACATTAAATTTCAAACAGGAACTTGCTCTTCAGGCAAATCCATAATTAAGGTGAAATATGCAGAGTGCCCAGTGCCACAGGTTATGAGGAGCTTTTTCATTTTTATACAGGATAGAAAAGTTTCGAAGAAGATTACTTTAGACCTAGAGACTAGAAATGCCGAAGTGCTTAACAGCAAACATTTAAAATAAATGATGCTACCATAAAATTCATAATCTTATTTTAGATTTTTGACTGATTCAGAACATTTAAGAAAGAAAACATGACTACAATAATTATGTTTCTTTATGCATTAGTTACAGAATGTTATCTTTTAAGAAAAATTTTTATCCAAGGACCAACAGCTAGGCTATTCCCAAAGCTGGTGATTTAATTAACTTGGAAACCTCTGTAGCTATTCCTAATAAGTGCTGTATTTTTCTGGCTGGACAGTAAACCCATCACAGCTAAATGTTAATTTTTTTTGACCTATAAACTAAAGAAAAGCAAAATCATTCATTAGTCTCAGAGCAGAAACACCACAGAATCTTTAAGCATCTTATTGACTGAATAAAGCAGCATGAAAACAAACAAAAAAAGGATATGACTGTACTCACCCAAATTGATAATGAAATCAATGAAAACAGCTTCATTAAATAAATAAAAATAAATAAATAATCTGGCAAATGGTGTGTTTGGAAATAGCTAAGAAACTGCAGCTAGGAATCAAACTGAACAGCAGCACCACTGGTTGTTCAAGCTGGTATAGAAGGAAACATGGTGTTTACTTGTAAAACACCAATGTTACTTTACTAGACTTCTTTAGAAGTAAAATTTATACTGATACACAAAATTGTGTCCTTAGAGGCATATATAATTCAAATCATACCTGCTGAGTTTACAGCATATAAAATGCTGCTTCACTATAATCTTTATTATTTTAAATTTATATATTGTTTATACTTAAGTTTATCCAATATGAATGTATGTGGCATTAACATCTATGCCCAAATATACACAATAACATATAAAAACAAACTGCAAATAAATAGTGCCCTTGACAGCTATATTATAGAAATAGGGAGCAATAGAAATTTTAGAACATGTTTAATAGTGCATTGTACAGCTTTACTCATTATTTATCTTGCCTTTCAGTGTCATTCAGAAAATGCATCTTAATTGGTAACGGTACTCATAGCAACAGGCAAAGCTTCCAAAAAGTAGTGCGGCCCTTTTCTTGCGGAGCTTCAGGAGTTGAAAATCCTAATGAAAACATTAAAAATTGAAAAAGATAAGTGCAGATGGGAAGAGAGAAACATCTTTGAAGTTCTGAAATGGAGATTTGTGACAAGGAGATTTACAGAACGATTTTTATGCAGGTTCTTATTCAGCAGGCAAAAAAAAAAAAAAAAGCATGCCACATTTGGAATACGACTAAAGAAAATCATCTCTATCTTCTCTCAAAATTGGAAATGGTGATTCGTAAATGAATAGGATAGTATAGCTCTGTCTGATTCTCAATGCACCTTTCCTGAAGCATAACCTCAGGCTGACAATGAAACTCACAAAAGAAGAGAATCAGTCACATTGCCTAGAAAAAACTCTTGGGAAAAAAGATGAGGGTGGATTCCAGGTACTGGCAGGTCACCCTGTGCAGAGGTATAAAACAACTGTGACTAAAGTCGGTTTCACTTGAATGACTGAGATTAACCGGCCAAAAGAAGGACTTTGTTTCAGTGCAACATATTGGCAAGCACTGCTATTCAGACTTCATTTAATTTAAAACAGACAGCTTCATTTTAGCTACATGCAATACAATGCCACTTTAAATATGTAAACATGTAGAGATTAATGGCTGAATCAAGGTGAACAGAGGAAGACAGAGAAAGAAGGACAGAAGGAGCTAGAGTAGAAAAAGGAACAGCAGCAGAGCCGTAGTCATGTGACTGTACTCCAGAACAGCCTCTGAACCTGCAGCCTGTTGCAAGGAGAGGCAGCAGAGCAGAGGAATGTGAGCCTTGGCTAGGTAGTCTTCACTAAAGACAATGTTTCCTGTTCTTTTCTAATATTTATCTCATTGTGGTATTAAAACATATTAATCTTCATACTGCAGCTACAGGTCCCAGCCACCATCTAACAGCCACTGAGTCTGACAATAGAGTTATCACAAAGACAGCTTGAGGCATCAGCAGACTTTTCCTTTGGTGAGAGAGATACTGCCTAAAGGCTGTTTTATTATTCTTTTTTCTTACAGAAGCATTCCACACTGTTAAGTATCTGTGATCCCAACCTTTATTCCTAGACTTTACAGAGAATTTGGAGCATCTCTGTGTTTGCAGAATGCAGTGGATAAAGCACTGGCTTGTAACTTGAGAAAAATAGATTCATATGTTGATCTGTCACAGCCTTTCCTCTGGTACTGAGAAAATGACTTTTAGTGTTTCAGTTTCCACTTTGTAAAGCAGTGGGGGTAGTACTTTCCTACTTCAACAGTGTGACACAAGGACAGAGATGTTAAAAGCTCTAAGGTGGACAGATACTCCATGAGTGCATGCTATCAACACATACAAGATAAAAAAATAGAGCTGCAACCTCTTAGACAAGTGAGTAACATCAGTAAGTGATATGTGCCAGCTAGAAAAAGTACTAAATAAACAATGTGGAAATCCATAGTAACAAGTATAGCAGCAACTGTGGGAAATAGCAGGCAATCTGATTACTCTAGACGAAGAGAAATATTTGTCACTGAACTACAGAGGTCATCTGAGAGCAGTAGACACGTTCCCTCACTCTTGCTTGATTTTTAATTACCTCTAGTTGGCCAGATCTATTGGGTGTTTGAGGGAAATTTAATGCTTTCAGCTGCAGTTTAGGTAGCAGCAGCAAAACCCATGGATTTTCTCTCTAATCTCTTACCCTGAATATCTTTTAAAGACATCATCAGCTAAGTTGTTCATTCTCCATGCTTTTTGATAGTTTTTAAACTACAAAGTGCCAATTAGATATTATTTTAACAAAAAGGGTGGCTTGTTCTTAAAAACAAAGCAAAACAAAACAACCCTGTGAAATAAAATCCACTTGCCATAACAGTGACAAACCAGAGGATCTATTCTAAAAAAAAAACAGAAAATGAAATGTAGAGGAACTTCATGTTTTGGCAGCTTTCCAGAGATTCTGTTAGTGAGCTTTCTGGTTTGAAAAGAAAACACTATATTCATTATATGTTATTAGCAGTTCTACGTAGAACTGTACTCCTCAGTGGAGACTCCCGGGAAACCATCTTCATTTTCTGTGGAATGGAAGAGGGAGAGGCATTTTGAATGGCTACTTTTTAAATGTGAATGCAATTCATTGAAAGGGGATAAAAGCATTAGTAGCTGAATTCTACACTGGTCAAACCTGCTATGAAACTAATAATTAAGGATTTAAATAAAAAATATCAGGCACTGAACAGCTTCTGCATAAAATTTCCTCGAAATCAATGCTGTACTACATTATATGATGCAAAATATAATTTTTGATCTTCTAATGCTCAACATATATATCACTTTAAAAAAACAGTATTAGCTAAGTACCTTTAAAATTATTTGTTATAATGGAGAACTTAAAAAACACTCTGAAAATTAACAAAAATATATCTCAAGCTAAAAGAAAACAAAACTCCAAGCAGAACTGTTGGTGAAGTGTCCTGGAGTCTTATCCAGGGTGTCTGTCACCATATTTTCTAAAAATCTTGACCATGACAGGTTTGAGAGGTGGGCCTGTGCTAACCTCATGAAGTTCAACAAGGCCAAATGCAGGCTGGGCAATGAATGGCTTAAAGCCAGCTCCAAAGATAAGGACTTAGGAGTCGTGGTAGATGAGAAGCTGAACATGAGCCGGCAATGTGCGCTTGCAGCCCAGAAGGCCAACTGTATCCTGGGCTGCATCAAGAGAAGTGTGGCCAGAAGGTCAAGGAAGGTGATTCTTCTCCTCTACTCCACTCTTGTGAGACACCACTTGCAGTACTGCAGCCACTTATGGGGTCCCCAACACAAGGAGGACATGGACCAGTTAGAACAAGTCCAGAAGAAAGCCACGAGGATGATCCAACGGCTGGAGCACCTCTCCTACGAGGACAGGCTGAGACAGTTGGGGCTGGAAAAGAGAAGGCTTAGGGGAGATCTTATAGCGGCCTTCCAGTATCTGAAGGGGCCTACAAGAAAGCTGGGGAGGGACTTTTCATAAGGGCTGTTAATGATAGAAAAAGGAGTAATGGTTTTAAACTGGAAGAGGGTAGGTTTGGATGAGATATTAGGAAGAAATTCTTCACTGTGAGGGTGGTCAGATACTGGAACAGGTTGCCCAAGGAAGTTGTGGATGCCCCCTCCCTGGAAGTGTTCAAGGCCAGGCTGGGTGAAGCTTTGAGTAATCTGATCTAGTGGAAGGTGTCCCTGCTCATGGCAGGGGGGTTGGAACTAGATGATCTTTAAGGTCCCTTCCAGTCCAGACCATTCTATGATTCTATGATTCTATGAAAACACTCTAAAGCCATTTTTAAGATTCAGTGACTCTAAGAACCTAATAGATTTCATGGTAAAATAAGTGAGAAGAGTTATTAGGTTTTCAAAATGTTTAGTATTTTGAAGGCCTCTTGGAGTCTGAAAGCTTCTCACTCATTATCTACAATGAAGATCTAGAGGGCTGCTACACTTCTCTTTAGAACTCTGTTTTTTGACAGCAGAGGACTTCTGAAAAAAATAATGTCCTATACAAAACTTAGAGGAATCAGAGACTTCACATCCCTTAACTGGGATGATTTCCTCTTTATGTCTTGACTAGTTCTCTGATCAACAGGGGGGGGTTGGGTTTTTTTTGTTTGGTTGGTTTGGTTTTTTTGTTTTGTTTTGTTTTGTTTTTTCTTTCCATTGTGCTTTCCTAGAGCTGTCAGACTAACTGTCTGGGTACTCTTTAATCTTGAAAGAATATTTTTCACTTTCTTAAGAAGAAGTTGGGCCAGGTTTTCTGAACACAGAAGAAATATCTTTTTCATAATTTTCTTTAGATTAATCCTTTAGTACATCAGTGCCTCACACCTAAATAAGTTCCAATGAAGAGAGCAGATGAGAGTAGCCAAACTTTACTCAGACAATTTCTATTAAAAAATTTACTTTGTGTTGTCTTTAGTCTTAATAGTAGGAAAATTTTAAAGTCAAGAGTAAAAAGGCAGGAAATATCAGAGAAATTTACTATAGGGTATCTTCTTTCATCTACTTCATACAGTCAAGACAGATGCACTCTGTATAATATTATATTATACTGGAAGTGATTCTCCAATATATTTGCCCAAGGCTCACCTGAATCTCAAGGGTTGGAGAATTTGTGGAGATCTCTTGCAAGTTTTCAAAATATTTCTAAAAGGAGAACTCAAAATCAAAAGCCTAGTGTATATCAAAGCCCAGTCTACCATTCTGGACTGATTATCAAGTAAAAAAGCAGACCATCGGTTTTAAACTGATATTTAATACTCCATCAATAAACCAACCAATAAGCAAAAAGAAAGAATGATTTTTTGACCATTCAAATGCTTAATCTTTTCTTTCTACCTACTGACCAGGTAGCTACTAGCTAACTTCTACACCCTTTACACTCCCATCCCTACCATAAAATAGGCTAGATTCTGTTTCAAAAGTAAACTGCTGAGTCTGTTTCTTTTAAAAATAAATGAAAGCACATTTAAATCCACAACATAATAAAATCTAATCTTTTAACACAACAGCAGCAAACGCAGTCCATTAAACAGCATACCTCCCTGTGAATTGAAATCCCTTTCAGCAAATGTTGTTTAAAGTCCAAAGGGCAGTCTTCTACTTACATCCCTACCAATTTTTCACAGCATCTGCCAGAAGTGAGCAAAACTCTCCAATAAAACAGCAGTTAGCAAAGTTTACAAAGGTCATCCTTATGGAGGTAGCATCCAGTAGTGAGTGGACAGACTACAAAAAGAATCCCAAATTCTACTCTTCCATGGCATCCAAATTGTTATCAGTAATCTTTTACAAGAATTTTTAAGAGAAAAAAGTTGCAACAACATGCTCTTGCTCCGGATATTGCTGAGCATGGAGATATTTCAGAAAACACTGACAAGATCTGAAAGAGGATTACCAAAAACATGACCAGCACAAAGGATCTTTTTAGGAAGGCGAGCTTCAACAAACAGCAAGCATCCCTCAGCCAAACTATCTCGTACAAATACTGTAATGAAAAGAATGTTAATTATATTGAATACTTAACATGGAAAGCACTAAGGAGTATTCACTTTGCATGGAAAGCATTTCATGAAAGTGCCCTTATGTAGTAATTACTATACCATAAAATACCAGTGCTTAATTTAGCATTGATTTAACTGGTACAATGAAAATGAAACCATGAATGAAACTCAGGGTTAATTCAGGGTTGAGGTGAATATATCCAGCACTGTAATAGTCTTAATTCATGTTATGATTTGGGGCTTTACCAGACTGTAAATAGTTCTGCAGTACTAATTTTGAAAGTTTATTAATACTCTTTTAAGTTTTCCATTTTTATTCAGTACTTTTTTGTTTGTGCCCATATCTCGGTCATGCACTTTGCTGTTCAAAAGTTTTTCTTACTTTTATACAATCCTATGCTACTATAATTTTAGTAATTTTCTTTAATTTACTTTATCACATAAAAACTCTCACAGAGATGCTTATTTTAGTTAACCATATCTACTAAGTAGCCATACGACTATGCTGTTTCTCCTTTGCTTTCTCCTTTAATTTAGGCATCTCTGAGGATCCTAAATTATGATCAAGATTTTATTTCCCATTTTTCACCAAGATTAGGATTAATAATAAATGTTTTCTTCTTGACATTTCCTGAGGCAGAGTGACCACTAATATTGTAGTTACTATTATTTGATGATTCAGGTATAATTAACAAACTCATCTGATTTACTTTCAACTGAAGGCAAGCTTTCTATGTGACTAATTTCCAGCCAACACTCCCAAGAATAAAAGTAAGTAAGAGTAAGCATTGAGGAATGATTATTTTGTTAAAGTTTAGCCTGACTGATAGAGCATTTGCTCTATTTAGGTGCAAATAGAGCATTTGCTCTATTTAGGTGCAGAGCTTTCCATAATGACCACTTTATGACATCATCTCCTTGACCTCATATAGTTTATATTTCTGAATCTTGTTGATCTTTCTGATTGAAAATGTAATGGCAGTGTGCTTATATGCCTGTGACTTGAAACTACTGGATGAGTATGTCCACTTGTTTCTTTACCAAGTATAAGAACTTCTTTATAAACATGCACTTCTCAAATAAAATAGGACATTCTGTCCTCCCTGTTTATACACTCACTATATAGTGCTTAATTTCTGGAATTATTTGAGGAAATTACGATTCTTTTAACATTCTCTTTTACTGCTTGTCGTTGAGACCTCTCTCTCTTGTTCTGTTTCAACCTGTCCACTGGGTATATGTTCATTTGGATCACCTCTTTAGCTATTACTTAATGTTTTACTGCTATAGATTTTTTACTAGCATGGAAATGCAACCTCTGTGGTCACACACTTCCTGGTTTTAATCTGCCCTATAAGTACTAAAATACAAATCAACTTGCATCACCATGTTTTCAATCTGACTGAAATGACTAAGTCCTGGAAATTTTACACTGAGAACAGCATGGATAATGAAAAATGTTTCCTAAAAGTACTACTTCCATTTTTAAGTAGATTTATTTCAGTCTTGTTCAGCTTGCTTTCTGGTTCACATTCAGCAAAAATTTTAGTAAATATAGTGACAGAATATTCTAAAAAAAATAATAATTCTGTTGCTGGCATTAATAATATTTGCAGCAAATAAATTCTGTTTTTTCAAGCACACTTGTGCCAGAAACGCAAGTTTAAGAAACTGGTTGTCTTTGAAAGACAAATAGATATAATATCTATTTATTTATATAGCTAACTGTTGTTGATTAATTTGCAATTAAAATTAACAGATATCTATGTTGAGTATTAGCAAAATTGTGTTCAGTAACTGAATACATTGGAAGAGCACAGATACAAACTACAGAATAAATATTCTCATTCATTATTATCAATGGCAAACTACTGAATCAAGGAACAAACTGAGGAATATCATTATGTGTGCTTGAACGACATGTTAGCAAACAAAACATCTTGCCAATGGCACATTTTGAAACAGAACCAGTATCCTGATTCACAGTCTCCTGTGACAGCCAAAAGACGAAGCTGCTACTAAAATGTTCAAGGTCTTTATTTACTTAATTGTACTTATAGTATTATTGGGCATTAGCTCAAAATGATTATGCAGAAGACTACTGCTTATGTCCCCAAATCATAATTTGCTCAGAAAAGTTGCATAGATCATAGTAGTAGTTTGTGTGACTATGTGTCTCCTCCTATAAATAAATGTCTTACATTTTAGTTGCAACACAGTAAATCATCACATAAGTACAATTAAGGTAAAGCACTGAATGATTTGTCTCAGAATAGAGACAAAAGTACTTCCTGAGAAACCCCCTTATAGAGAGCAGTCTCAGGCAGGAGTTTGACTTCATAGACTTCAATAGTTTTGTGCCTTGTAGGCTGACCAGAATGTACAATGACCATTCCAGTCCATTTGATTTTATTTCATTTCATTTCATTACTTCTTCTTCTTTGTTAAATGGGTTTATATTTTTTTTTCCCCCAACAGTTATAAAGAAAATATTTTTTTTAATAATTCATGTAGTGAGCTTGAGTACACATACTTTCTTGTTTTTAATAAAACAAGTATCTGGATAAAAAATTGAATTAGGTCAATAAGGTAAATTAATATCTGAAAAACTCAGTTATTAAAAGATGTTAAGCTTAAGAATCCTTTTCTGTACTATAAATAACTGTTTCATCAGGCAAAAGAAATGAAAAGTGGTTCTCTTACAAGATTTAGCAAAACAGCCTCCTGAATTTTTTTCTCACCAAAAATTCTGGTCAAATCATTAACTATAACCAGTCAGTCTTTAAAATTAAAAAAAAGTAGCTCAGAGACCATGGCTCCAGAATGGTAGATTCCCTGTTGTTCTTGCCTTTACAGTTTTCTATGGAACAGTTTATGTTGTTTGATAGTATCCTGGTATGTACGTGAGACAGATGAAATGCTGCTCACTTTCATGTGCTATTTTAAACATTTAAAAACCACGGAGATACTAAATTGTGATATACAACTGAAATACTCCAAAACAGACCTGGTAGACTCAGGGTTACTTGTCATATAAGGCATTAAGTAGATCCTACTAGCAGTGTTGAAGTCATTGACAATGTCTAGTCTTTAAAAAGACATAGATTAACTCAGTTATACTCTCTGGGGTCTAATGGTTTGTCAGACTGATGATGCTGCAAGAAGCTCAGACACAGGGTAATTGCCTCTTTCTCTCTCTCTTTTTTTTTTTTAATATATATCAGCAATTACATGTTAAGTAACGTACCAGTAATAATCTATCCTTTTCTCCCAGACTTAATGTGACCAGGTATTATGCTGTACAAGATTCTTTTTGCACTTAAAGGTTGCAAATTTGCTTTGTGTCAAACTGAGATCCTTGTTCACTTCTGCTAGTATAATGTGGTCTGTATGAGTCCCTGTCATGTTCACTATTATTATGTGGTGTTACTATTATGTTTTAGAGGAGAAAATACTAGAATAAATTTATCCCTGGGAAAACGTTAGTAATGATGTTGTCCACTGCATAATTTTGCTTCACACACAACCAAAGTCCATTTGAACAGTGCAATGAATAGGTCATTAAGAGAAAACAATTTGTACAATCCCCTACTATCACAGGTTTAAAGCAAGGTAATTCCTTCCAGATTCAAGCTTTCTCTCTTTTTGGTATTGGATCTTCAGGCAGAAAAATTTAGTCTTCAGTGCAAATGCTTTTTCACTTTCTTATCACTCTTGGTTTGTCTATAAGACTGCTCAACAAAATCTACAGAATTGTACAAAAATTCTATCCTTGGAACTAATTCTAGAAGAAATAAATATAACAGGTCTAGAATGCACAAATAAGCAGTGGAAATTACAGGGGATTCTATCTCCCAGGCATGATTTTCCTCAAATTCTTATAATTCATAATTCACTTCAAAGATTTTCTCTGTCTGCTTATGTCACTGTCAAGCTCCACTAGACATTCCTTTATCTTCTTCCCATGGCAGTGAAGGAAAAATGTACTTAATTTTACAGTGCTATCTTTGCCGCACTGGAGAACCATAAGGTGGGCTTCACCTGTCAGGTGGATTCCTCTGTTTGGAGGAGAGAATGACATTCAGTACAAAGGGAACTTTTTGTCCTTATATACTCTGTGAATGCTTTCAAGAAATGTTAAGAGAACAGTAGAATGAGATTGCCAAGGTTTTCTATAATGCAGGAACCAGAAAAAATAAATTCATTCAGTGGCATTTCCTTACTCTTTTTCTTTCATAGAATCATAGGATGATTTGATTGGAAGGGATCTCCTAGTCCAACCCCCCTGCCATGAGCAGGGATCTCTTTAACTTAGCTGGCAGCCAAACAAGACACAGCCACTCACAGCCTCCCCCCGCCCCCTTTCCCCCTCACCCAGGGAATCAGGGAAAGAATTGGAGGGGTAAAGGTAAAGGAGACTCGTAGGTTGAGATAAGAACAATTTAATAATTAGAGTAAAAATAAAATTACAATAATAAGAATAATAAAGATAACAACTATATATATATGTAAGAGTGATGCAGAGTACAATTGCTCACTACCTGCTGATAACGATCCCAGAGGAGCGAAAAGGAATCCTGAAACCAAAATCGTAATCCTGGAAAAGCGAGCCCGAGCGATTCTGGAGAGAATCCCCCCTTTCTGGTCAGCCCCAGTTAATATACTAAACATGAAATACTATGATATGGAATATCTGATTGGCATATCCAACTGTCAGTTCTGGGTTTTACTAATTACTACACTTTTCTCCACTCCCCCCTTCCAGTCCTCTCTTCTTGGAAACTGCCAAAGCTCAGTATCCTTGTAGTTATCAACATTGTTCTCATAACAGTCCTCACTGAAACCAAAACAGTGCTTTCTAGCTACTAAAAAGAAAATTAACCCTATCCTAGCAAAAACCAAGACATGCTAGATCAGGTTTCTCAAAGCCCTATTCAACCTTGAATTCTTCCAGGGAGGGGGCTTCCACAACTTCTCTGGGCAACCTGTTCCAGTGTCTCACCAACCTCATTTAAAAATTTTTCTTTCTTATGTTCAATCTAAACCTACTCATTTCCAGTTGAAACCTATCCTGTCACTATGCTCCCTTAAAAGATGTTTCTCATAAAAAATGTTTCTCCACCTTTCTTATAAGACCCCTTTATATATTGAAATGCTGCAATAAGGTCCCTACAGAACCTTCTCTTCTCCAGGCTAAGCAACCCTAGCTTTCTCAGTCTTTCTTCATACGAGAGGTGTTCCAGCCCTCTGAAACTTTTCATGGCCCTCCTCTGGACCCACTCCAACAAGTTCATGTCTGTCTTGTACTGCCAGCCCCAGAGCTGGACACAGTACCCCAGATGGGGTCTCAGGAGAGTTGAGTATAGGGAGAAAATCACCTCCCTCAACCTGCTAGTCACACTTCTTTTGATGCAACCCAGGATATGGTTGGTTTTTGAGCTGCAAACTCATAATGCTGGCTCATTTCCAATTTTCCATACACCAGTATTCTCAAGTCCTTCTCCACAGGGTTGCTCTCAGTCACTTCATCCCCCAGCTTGTATTGATAACAAGGCTTGCCTTGACCCAGGTACAGCACCTTGCACTTGGCCTTGCTGAATTTCATGAGGTTCACATGGGCCCACTACTCAAAGCTGTCAAGGTCCCTCTGAATGACATCCCTTCACTCCAGCAAATCAACTGTACTACGCAGCTTGGTATCATCTGCAAACTTGCTGAGGGTGCATTCAATCCCACTACACAATCGTTTGGTTGGAAAAGACCTTTGAGATCATTGAGTCCAACCATTCCTGTGCACTACTAAACCATATCTCTGAGCACCTTGCTTACCCGTCTTTTAAATACCTCCAGGGATGGTGACTCAACCACTTCCCTAGGTAGTTCGTTCCAGTGCCTGATAACCCTTTCAGTGAATATTTTTTTTTCCCCAATATGCAATCTAAACATCCCTTGGTGCAACTTGAGGCCATTTCCTATTGTCCTATCACTTGTTACTTGGGAGAAGAGACAAATATCCACCTCGCTACAACTACCTGAAAGGAAGTTGTAGACAGTGTTAAGGTCTCCCCTCAGCCTTTTCTCTAGGCTAAACAATTCCAGTTCCCTCAACCACTCCTCATAAGACACGTGCTCTAGATCCTTCACCAGCTTCATTGCCCTTCTTAGGACATGCTCTAGTGCCTCAATGTCCTTCCTGTAGTGAGGGGCCCAAAACTGGACACAGTATCCAAGGTGTGGCCTCACCAGTGCTGAGTACAGGGGAAGGATGACTTCCCTGGTCCTGCTGCATCGATGAAGATATTAAATACTATTGGTCCCAGTAGGGATCCTTGAGGGACACCACTCATTACTTGTTTTCAGTTGGACATTGAGCCATTGAGTGTAACTCTTTGGATGCAGCCACCCAGCTACTTCTTTATCCAGCTAACAGTCCATCTGTCAAACCTGTATCCCTCTAATTCAGCAGCCAGTATGTTGTGGGGGACTGCATCAAAGGCTTTAAAGAAGTCTAGATAGATTACAGTCATCGTTCTTCCCTTGTCTACTGATGCAGTTACTCCACTGTAGAAGTTCACTAGATTAGTCAGACAGCAAATAATCCATAGGAGAGTGAAGAATATGTGCTGAGCATATCAACACAGCTGGAATCCCACTATAGAAGGAATGGGGAGAAACTGATCCTCCAAGTGGAACCCTACTCAGATGAAGAGCTTTGCCTCTTTCCAGAACCCTTATCAATTTGCATTGGTATTATTTCTCAGGCATTTGCATTAGTGGATCCTATGATAGCACTGCTAAAAACCACATTTACATCCTAGTCATCACACTGGCTAACCTTTGTTCCTACTGAAATCCTTATTCTCTGTTTCAGCATAGTGCTGTCAAGCAGTCCTTTTATCATTATTGTTTTCACAAAAATGGCTTGCTTAATTATTATCTTTTGAAAAGACAACTTTGAAAAGACACTCATTCCCACCCTCAGAACAGATGTTTCACCTCCTGCATCAGTTGCTCATTTATTGGTTAATGGCTTAGGTTTGCAAGCAAAAATGAATGTGTTCTTGCTGAAACCATATTAAGATTAAACCCTGTGATGATATTAAACTTCAATTTCCTGTCCTCTTTGTCAATCATGAGTCCAGCATCCCATGTAACTATTTTCCAAGGCCTGGAACCACACAGTCATCTATTCCCCTCACTTAATTCTAAACTTCCCTGTGACTCTTGCGAGTTCAAGGACACACTATCATTTGTGGTGTCCCAACTGTCTAAAACTTATTTCCTCTTCTCCCTAAGCCATTGAATAATTTCTTTAAATCTCACCTTAAAACCTCCCTGCTCTCTTTAACCTAAGATTCACAATCTCTGGAAAACATTTTTCTGATATCCTTTATGAAGCATGTACAGTAAAAAGTAAATTTATTGTAGTCTTGTTGAAGCAAGCTATACTTGAGGTATTAATGTGACTAAGGATTAAGGATCCTTTAGGGTCCACTCAAGGTAGATTGACTCTTGCAGAATCTATTGGAATCTGAGTATTTAGATTGACTCACCTGAAAATCTCAGAGCTACATCCTTGCAAGTTTATAGGCTGTTGTCTTTCTTCTTGCCTTTGAACTCAAAACTTTACTCCTGATGTCAGATGGCAACACTGAGTTTTGACCCACTTCAACAAGGTGCCTATTTTGGGCCCAGCAGAACTGAAGAAAAAGATGCAGCTCCCTTATCTCTCCCTCCAGTGACCAGTATCACAAACAGTATTATGCAGAAACTCGTGAATGGTAGCTATTTATAAGGCTGGTATTCCTCCCCATTCACAATGCACTCATCACTGTAGCAGGTAATTTTCTGCAGTCCTGATGAAAAGGCCATTTAAATCTAGCTTTTTTGTTTAGCTCAGCTAAGCATTTTATGCTCATGCTCATTTTTGTGCTTTGGAATAGTCTTGGGATGGAACTTTTAACTCTTTTTACTTAACTGACACTTGCCTAAATATTCCCCTTACCCACAAGCGTTTTCTACTGGTCAAAGCATCAGAAATGAAAGAAAACTACAGTTCACATTCACATGACTCCCAGAGTTCTGAGTTGAAAAAAACAGTCTAAATATTTAAAGCTTGTGATATATTTTTCAATGTTGGTAATATATGTTTTGGAATATATTAAATTGTGTGCATGCATAAAGACATTATACCTGTGTACACATTTTTTGCATATAGGAAATCACAGAGATAGAAACACAGACACAGACGTTTATGTATTACTCTTAGCATCGCATTACTGCAATATGGATGGTAGCACAGAGGTACAAGAAAAATGTTTCTCTATCTCCTGAGTGACTACTGGTATATGAGGGAACACTATAAGAGACACAGACTTTGCTGAAGTGGGCACAGATTCGGTGGAGTTATTGTCATTTGACATTAAAATATAGTTGTGTATGGGCAAATCTGTCTGTCTCCAAAAAGTATACAAGCTTTAACTGAATTAGCAGTCAATTTTGATAAAGACTGCTATGCAAATCTATTTCTAACAAAAGCTGTTCCAAGGGATGGATTTCGGATTTGTTACTCTGTCTGTATAGACTTACAAATGGGGAAAAAAAAACAGAGTATGAAAGGAGGATTTAATTAATACTGTATTGTAGCAGAGAGTACAGCAATACTGAGACTGTGTATAAGGGGTAGCTGAAAAAGGAATGGATTAAAAATAAAATGGCCCAAATCCTTTTATTTTGCAGCCCTCAATCCATAACCATCAAACCTGCATTTCTTATCATATTCTCATGCTTCAATTTGGACTATAATTTCTAAGGGGGGTATACATAATAGATAGGCACTCCAGCAATGATGGTTAATAACAATAATGAGTAGCTATAATAAATCATGGACCTCTTGGGGGGGGGGGGGGGGAGGGTCCAGTGTATCTAGGAAAGTTATGGCTAGCATTTATTCTACCTCTAAATCCTTGTAATTCTGAGGATACTGTAATTCTTTAAACTGACTTCACTTCTTGAAAGTTCATACTGTCACGTAGTTTGCGATTATATTGACTTTCAACTTTTTTAGGTTATTACCACTTAATTATTGCAGGTGTCCCAAAAGCATAATAAGTAAGTGTAAACTATTACAAAAGAAAGCGAAATGAAGATAAGATTTCTATTTCATTTGTAAGCAATAGAGTTTGGAATTCTTTTTTGTTTGTTTGTTTTTACATGCACGTCAAAATAAGTAAATAAAATAAAATACTCACTCCTATTATGTAACGAGGTCTATACTGGATGGTTCCAAATAAGCCAAGTATGACTATAATAATGTGTATAAAATTTGCCAGTATGGGTGCCCACTGATAACCAAGGAAGTCAAATATCTGCCTCTCGAGCACAGAAACCTATGATTAAAAAGAAAAAAAATAAATAGATTAGAACAGATCAGAAAACATCTATTAGAGCATTTCCCCTTCACATACCCAAGATAAAAAAATATTTAATTCAGTAGTAAAATGAAATGAGTTTGCAATGTTTCACTTTCTTGTTTTAATGAAAGCTGCACTTCTTACTGACAGTTTACTAAGTTATGTTCAGTTAGCTAAAATATTCATGAGGGCAATTCTACTGAGATGCTAAACTGTTCTCTAGGATGGTATGTTTTCAGGAGAAGAAACACAAATTATTTTGTTATATACACCAGGAAATGCTATAATGTTCTAGGGTACTGTTGCCGAAAGTAACCAGTAGGCTTATGATATCTTCTCAGCTGCTTTGCTTCCATTCAAAACCACCATCCCTCAGCCTACTGTTGTCTCTTTACTTCCATTATTTCCCTACCTTTTGATTTTTTGTCTGCCCTCCATCATCAGCTATCCTCTCAGTGGGCTTTTACCTGTAACCAAATGCACACAACTTTTTGACTTTTTCTACTGATAATGACTCTAGTTTACCTCCTCCTGCTGTCACAAATATCAGATGAAGCATAAACTGTTACTCAAGACTCCAGATATTTAATTTTAAAAGGTGAATTACGGGACAACCTTGGGCTGTTGACTGTTTTCAAGCATTCCATTCCAACAAGACAGATGAGAAAGCAGAAAAACTTCATTTCAAACAGTATCAGTAGAAATAATTTCAGAATTCGAATAGTAGGTGTCCTTAACTGGTGTTCAGACATTAGATCAAAATACTTCACTGCACTCCAACTGATGGGCAGAATGGCATGTTTTGATAAAAATAATATTGATGAGAATATTAGAAGGCAAGGTAATGGTGAAATGAATTTAGACAGAAAGGGTAAGGAGTTTCTTTGACACCATTCCAATAATTTCACTAACTGTAACAGTGAATAGATAAGTTTAATGGAAACATGAAAAATAAAAATTAGAATTTAAAAAAAATGAAGACAACAAAAACAATGTCAACACCACACACAAAAAAAAAAAAAAGAAAGAAAAAGTGGTGCTATTTCTTTGTAAAGTTTCATTAAATGACAGGTGACCATTTACTTAGTTTATATTACACTGTGGATTAACTGAATTACACGTATCTGCCACACACTCCATTCTTTTAAAAAAGAACACCTTTCGATATCAAGTATTAAATGAATAATTAACTACTGTTCGCCACTGTTCTTGCATGATGTAGCTGCGGAAGAGTTTTTCGATTTTCTTGCCACAGTCCACTGCCACACCATTTTTTAATTTTTTTTTTTTTAAATTAAGTGAGAAAATTTGCCTTTAAAAAGACAGCACAAACTTACACCAGCATTCCAAATATAGGGAATGTTAATTATATAGTACTCTCAAAATAAGCCTGGGCAAGTTTGTCAGCAATATAATTTTGAATTTGAAAGTTCAGGATTTCATGTCAACCACCGAATTCCTCTCTACAACAAAGATTCCTTTCACACAATGCATTCATCTTAATACCAGCCTTGGTATTTTGCCTACCATTTTATTTTACAGATTTCTTGACAGAAAAATTCTGGCCCTACATCATCCAAGATCTTAATGAACTGATTTGTGCTATCCTGCAACTCTCCCTAAGAAAGTAACATGACAGAAGACTTCCCAGAATCCCAAGACATAATATTCTAACGGTGACAATGTTATGAAGAAAGAAAAGGAAGGACAAGCTGTATTAGGAACTTCATGAAATCTCAGACTCCCTATGCTTCTAAGTTTATCATTAAGAAATATTTATTTGACTACTGACATATTCTTTAATATAAAAAATATCAACATGTGGCAAAAAGCAGTGTTATACAGATCTGTGTGAAGTCTGTTAGGGGTATCAGCAAAAAATCTGCTACACCTAAAGTGCTGTTAAACAGGTAACAAAGGGAAATGCTCATTATGAGCATAGAACTCTTATTTTCGTCAGCTGAACAAAGAGTAAATGAGAATTGCAAAGCAGTAGCAAAAAGAGTCTAGACTATACAACCTTATAGTATAGTAACAGTAGGGATTCAGTAAGCAAAAAAATACAAGGGATGAGGCAAATCACACAACCAGTAGGAAATCATACAGTTAAGTATGCCACCAATTATAAAGGAAAATTGCAGCACGGTAGTGAATTATAGAAAAAAGTAGAAAACCTAATATTCTTGCTGCAACTTTAGGTTAAAAGGAAACAGCACTATCCTATATCAGGCATGTTTTGGTTCCTTTGTTTGTTTGTTTTAATGAAAGACACAGTAGTTCCACCACAACTTGTTTATGGGACTGTGTAGGATAAATGGCTTCCCTGTGTGAATCTTCACTTCTCCCACACCAATGTACTACTTTTTTTTTGGATGACTAGCAATTTCTCCAATACGAAGCAACTACTCCCTTACATTTAGTGGCCATGTTGAAACTTCAAGTGGGAGGATCTCCCAGAAAACATGGCACACAGGCAGTGTGGAAGGATTGGCTGTGCAGGACAAGGCGATGAGTCTGTACAACCTCTGTCCCTGTGCCATAGGCAGACTTGCTATTAGACTTTCTCCTGTCACTCCAAGGAATCAGCTGTGTATGGAGACTGCTGGATATGTGAAATGGCAGTGTTCTGGTTGGCTGTGCAGTGATGAAATGCTGCAGAAATGCAGCTGCTGTTCCTCAGAAGATCAGACTACCACAGCAAGGTGCATTGCAGATTTACCAAATGGGAAATATACAACAGAACTAGATCTTTATTTCCACTTCCTGAAGAGATGAAAGTAGAGAGAAAATAAAAACAACCCACAAAGAAACAGGAAAACAATATGGACTTACTACATGCAGTTACTAAGAAAAAATCTCATTGAGTCTGTGTTTCCAAAAGAGGAAAAGTGAAAAGTAGGGCAAAGTACTGACAAAATCTGTTAAAAACAGTATTATATAGCCTCATCCTCTTCCACAGATGCCAGAATCATAAGGGATTTCCTTACATAGCAAGAGAAAATATAGACCTGATTTTGAAATATTTTTTTTTCCTTAACATTAAAAAGTTAAAATTTTTGGTTAAACATTTTCACTTCTTTTTCTAAATCATATCCCCCAGCTTCAAGTGTTTAATGATGTTTCAAAGACATTATGGACAGAAAAGAAAAGGTCTGACAAAGAAATAATCATTTTTAAAGTCTAGCAGTAGACAAAGAATTCTACATTTTATTTCTTCTGTTGCTGGAAAGAGTTTAAAATAAGAACAGCAAAAAGGAAAAGTATATGCTTTGGATAAAAAAATACACTAAAAATGTTTTATTTCAACTCTATTTTAATAATGTAGTGAACGCACAATGTAGTGTTATGGAGAATCAGTTCCTAATGTTAGAAAATAAACATTCACCACATCATCTTCTTAGGCTTCCAAATAAATAAAATATCGTAAGGCAGATTATCTTATGTAATCACTGATCAAATTATAGAAGAGTTAAGTGTAACTACATTGAAACATTTTTACTAATGCATTATTTTTTTCCAGACTCCCATAACTGTTTTCAAAATAAATAAAAAATAAAATCAGACTGTATACTGTCAAGTTGGAATAGCTCAAACTATTTCCAGATTCTTGTGACAGGCTGGTTGTTAATAGGTTAACATGGTTACTGACCTTGAGGAATCTAAGAATTGAATTTCCAGAGGATAAAGAAAGCCATTTTGAGATGATTCTTAAAGTATATGATTGGACTAAAATTTCAGACAGGAACCACACAGGAGAAACCAGTGAAGAGATGATTTACAACACAAACTCCAAAATGGAAAATGACAAAGTGTCCTTCCTTGGAAAGCTCCTTGAGAAGAAACTCAACCATGACTACTTCACAATGATATAGAATCAAAACTTTGCATTGAAATAAATTAAAGCCCACACAGGCACACACAATACAAGTGGGTATGTATGGCTGCCACCAACACACATGGCACAGAGGCACCCAGTATGCTCAGACCTGGGACAGGGTCACACTCAACTGATGGTTTCACAATTTGAGTCATGGTAACAGGATCCCAGTTCACTCCAAAGGAAAAATAGAGTATTTGCTTAAATCACAGTGGAGGAGAATTAAGCAACCGTGGTTTATATCATGACTGGTACAGGCTAAGAATGAGCTACAGAAATTAAGCTCTAATCAGTAACTCATTAAGTTCCCTTAGCTCAGTTGTGTTGCATCAGATGCTCATAGCTTCTAATAATTTGCTTGTGTTTTAAAATTAGACATAGTTTTTTACTGACTTTCATTTCTTGTTTCTATGGCATAGACAGTCAAAAAGAGCCCAATAAATACAAGTATTCGGGGCCTGTGGCTTATGAAAGAATTCTAATGCTAAAGCCTACCTGCATCACACACAACATCCCCAGCTAACCCACCCCCAGCACTTCTATTATTTTGAGGCAGAATGCATATATTTGAGCCATTTCTTAGAGAGGTCAATTTAAATTTTCATCAAAATTTCAGATAGTATCCTGAGATAGAGGGCCCAGTTACTCAATGAATTCTCCAAAGATACCCAGCAGAAAAACAGAATATTTTGAAAGTCAAATCCATACAAAATACACCTACACATCTGCAAGTGTGCATGTGCATGTGAGTGAAGTCCTTTACTGCAAGACAGCAGGGAAATAAAAAAAGATTTGAATACTTTTTTGTAAGAAGAAAGGCAAAACTAAAATGAAGTTCTAGGAAGAGCTGTGAACACAATGGTATTCTCAGCACATTTAATAAAAATGATCACAAGCAAAAGTAATTCAAGTTAAAATCAAGGAGGAATTAGTTTCCAGTTGTCCATTGGTTGCTTAAAGGAATCACATACACAATACTAAGCCTCTGTCCTTAATCCTTTTGATGCTGCTGAGAGAAGGAATAGGCCTTCACTGCTCTTGATAAGAAGGTAATCACGGTTTTTAAAAATCCTGTGTGGGACCACATCCCTGCATCGTATTGTGTACAAGTGGATTTCTGCTGTGACCTACTGAGGACAACAGGGCTCTCCACGGGTACAGAGTGTATTCTAAGCCTCAGCTACTGCCTTCTCTAACTGAACATAGTAATAATGAACTAGTAAATACAAGCTTTCTACAGCAGGTTCTCTGTTATATAGTAACGAGAAGCAGAAGTGTTAGCTAAATAACACTTCAGTTATTATTACTCATGACATGAAAATAAGAAAGATTCTAGCTAAAGCTAAGCTGGTGAAGCTGACAGCTGGTTTAAATAAAAATGATTTACTGTGCACAGAACATATCTTCAGGGTATTATATTCACAATGTATAAACATTTAGACTCCATCATATACACGTGGAGACTCAGTGACAAAATCAAAACCCTGTCTTCCAAGTACTTTCCTGAAAGAATCACCACCTGTGTGAGCAGGCAGAAAAAAAGAGGAAATTTCTGGTAAAATATTTGGTCAAAAAGTTATTTCTTACAAAATACTTTATCTACGCAAGTTATGAGACACCAATATCTATGAAAGAGGTAAAGGATGGGAAAAAAATGGGGAAAATCTCAAATTTTACACTGAATTATTTGGTAATTTTAATACTGCTTCTCAAAATTATTTTTAGAATGACTTTACAGGAACAATGTTGCTAGAATTATGATAAAAACCTAATTATATAAGTGTTGCATTTAACACATGTACAATTTTGAAACCTGGAGCAAATACTTGAATTCACGGCGACATTTTATATAGCAACACATAACTGTACAAATAATTGTGTCTAAGAAGCCTATAGCTTTGGGGGTTTTTTTACTGTACAAGACCAAATTTACCTTTGCTAATAACTTTAAACACCACCACCACCACCAAAAAAAAAAAAGAGAATTTGTGAGATGTAGTAGATTTCAATACCTTGGAATTAATAAGAGTATATCAGTTCATTCATTTGTCTTCAGAGCAAAGTTTTATATAGAACTGCAAACTTGATCGCAATGACTAGCTTAAATGGGTTGGGGTATTAAGTTCATGCTATAGTTCAAATCACAAATCTTAACATCATTGTACAGCAATTTGTGTGTGTGTGTGTGTTCATGTGCGTATGTTTTAAGATTACAGTTTCTTATTTTTGGGTGGCCAACGGTAACAAGATTTAGATATGTATCAGAACCACACACTTTTGCATGCCTGAAGGAAAATTTGAAAAATTAGTCCAATTAAACTGTTCTACCCATGAGACTAAATAACATGAAGCTAGTATTTCACCTATTGTATGAACTAAAGTAATAATAACTTAGAGGTGCTATAAAGTATTTTATTTCCTGTTCATGGACATTTGCAAAAATTTATGCATTATTTTAATAAGAAATATTTGTACTCCACCAAAGCCAAGAATATAAAGACTGAATGTGGACAAAAGTAGTTCAGACTCAAACTAATAAATCAGGTCAAGATATGAAGTTCATTTTTATCTTAAAACAAAGATAATGTTATAACAGAAAATACCCATCTGTCAAGTCTCAGCTAGGAGTGAAATAAGCACGTAGCAAAACCTGTCCATGTGGTTTTTTTAGGAACATTCAAAATCAGATGAGCTGCACACACACACATAAAAAATTTAAAGAAAAGTTTTTATTAACAAAGAATAAATAAATAAGAACAGTTTAATATACTTGCTTAGATGTGATTTTTACTTTTAGAAGGACAGATTTACAGAATTGTTGAGTGCAGGCCTGTATTACAGGGGCAAAGATGTGAAGGTTGCTTCTTCCCACATTGCTTTGGAAACTAGAGAGTGCAGGGCAGACAAGGCTGACATCTCTTTGCATGCCAGCTGAGGCCTGGAAGCAGTAGAGCAACATAATGCCTGCCCTATGGATCCCTACGGGATCCTGTACAAAAGCTGTGCTAGTTTACTGGTGCAAGCTTAACATAGGATCAAGGATTAACAAAGCCCCTTAAACTCACTGGGAACCCAGCATTTACTGGAGACAGTGCTCTGCATTATTGGTTTTATATGACTACCTGGTACGTAGTCAGGTAGGTCATAAGCATGGACTTGGGCTTGATGCCCATTTTGCTTATGCCAAATCGCTGCAGACAGGCTAGCTGTGACCGTGGCCAAAGGAGGGATCATGATAGATGGATTAGTGACCACTGTAGGGAATAGGTTTAAACACTGCCAACATGCTCAACTTCACCTTCTCCCATTCTGCAACTGAAAACTGGAAGATCAAGTCTGACGTCTCAGGGTTTCCTTTCCACCTCTATGCATTAGGCCTGTTCCTCTCTTTCTCCCCTTCGCATCCTTTTTCTAGCAAGAACATCAAAGCCCTGGCTCCCATATCACATCTTTAAGGTGGTAAAATTCGATTGCACTGACGCAGCTGAGAAGCCTTGAGCCAGTTCTGAACATAAAAATACTTTTAAATTACGCTTTAGTATTATTTTATAATTGCACAATCTGAATTTGCCTGCAGTAAAGCCTAGAGGCAAAATCAGGCATTCAGAGAACATTCAGAAAGATTAGACTTACCTAATCCTTTCAAATTGGTTCTGTCTTTATGGAAATAGTGGACAATAAAACAGGCGTCGCTTTCATTCACAAAAAACACAACTAGTTTCTACACAGTGATTCAAGTTACAGTATATTACATTTGTAAACTCAACACAGATGTGATAATGCTCTTTTGGAGTTGACAAGCGGATGTATCTAGGGTATCTTAACTTGAGGTACTGAAACTATCTTCCAGGTATGTTTCTTCAGCACAAGAGATGTAGCCTACTACCTGAAAAATTACCTTCTAACAACAACAAAAAATTAGTCTTTACTCCTTTTCAGCAGGAAAGGGACACCTGTAAGAAACCTCATTAGCCCAATAATTTTGAGTGGTATTGGCAGGGATCACTCACTATCTAATCAGGACTGAGTGATGTGATAATAAGAACTGGGCATTTGGTATCAGAGGACTATATCAAGTTAAAATAGCCAACCTAGAGTTACTCTGGTGGTTTTACTTGTATTCAGGCATATAAGAACGTCCACAAAGCAAGAGAGAGAATGACAACCAATCCGTGTTAGAACTGTTAGGCACAGAGGGCTCTTGCTTTGTAGTCATTCATTCCACAACTAAACCTGGATAAGCAGGATGCTGACTTTGTCTGACCTTACAGAAACCTCTCTTTTAAGATGCTTCTGCTGGAACATTCATTATTCTTATAAAGCATATGTGAAGCACCTGCTACATTTTCATGCCCAGGCATAACCTGAAAACTGACATTTGAACTATGCAGATCACTTTGTGGCAGAGAGATAACTGACATGAGTTATAGTCATTAAAGTTTCTATCTGCTAAACTTTGCCTATTAGCTGTCTATAAAGCCATTAGTTCTTAGGGTACTCCAAGAAGTGCTAAAGGCAGCAATGCATAATCTCTGCAACACAGCTACCTTAAGTGTCAGACTTGACATCTGCTCTCTGCACCAGAGTCCCAGGCACAAGCACAAGGTCTCAGAACTCATCTTCCAGGTGCCTACTGAGCCAGGTCTCAGCACCTTTCAATTCAACCACAGCCTTGGAACACTGATAGTTGTCTACAACCCAGTTCAAAGAAAAATGTCTATCCTAAAGGTGTCTTTTTTTTTTTTTAAAGAAAATGGAGTATTCCCACAGGCTCATTCAAGATCGTGGATTCAACTCAAGAAGCGATTAGAGCCAGCCAATTTGCAGCAATTTAAAATATTTCACTATTTGTATTTAATCTGCTTTGAAAATGATTATAAGAAAAAAATGCAGCATATGAAACATTCCATGCTGTCATAATAATTACAGGAAAACACTAGGTCATTGGGCAATTGGGATAGGTGTCCCCATTCCAAGCCCTGTGGACAGCTAGAGTAAAGCAGTCAGACATTACCCTCAAAAAGATCCCATTAAACATTTCAAGGAAAACAGGAAGGTTTTTTTTCTGGTTTTATGAAACAATATGTTTAAATTGAGTGGGACTCAGCTTTCTGTTTTAAAGAAACACAAAACCCACCACCTGCCCCTGGAAACCACAGCCTCTGTAGTATAAGTAAGCAGTACAGATTACAGTCTCATTCTCTTGCCTCTTCTAACATTAAAGCTATAATAAAATTAAAAGGCTGACTGGCCATTTCTTTTCCCTAGCCCTGATGACAAATGTAATGAATAAAAAGCTAATCTGTAATAACTAATATACTAATACTAGATGTTGACCTCTTTTTCATATGCCAATTCATGTATGCACACAAACATCTCCTCTTCAGTACATTGCTTCTGAAACATTATCTATTCGGAGCCAAGGCTTATCAACCTACAAGGTAACAAATATTGAAAAATGGGGTACTATAATAAAGTTCCAGCTTAAGAGACAGTGAATCACAAAGCTCTATTCCGAGTTTGTTATGATTGAAAAGTTAAAAATGCGAGGGACAAGGAAAAAGACAGATGCAAAGTTCTAATAAAAGAAAAACCAAACAAGATGAATGCTTGCTATATTCCATAGTGAACTGCTAATAGGTGCCACCATATCCCAGTGACTAGGATGATGTCAAAATATTACACTTCCATGAGAGCAGATTGACCAGAAAATAATAAGTAGTTGGGTCAAAATTAAAATGTTCAAAGAAAAAGGAAAAACAGGAAAGGAAACAGAGATACTAAAGAGGGGTATAATGGGTCTTCTTACTTGCATAAATGTTTATGGCAGTCAATAATGTTTCTCTGATTTTCACTGAGATAATTTACATCAACTAATTTGAGGCTAAACTGATTTTTACTGAGTGCTTATTTTGTGTAAAGGTTAGTGTTGAGTGTCCTGGATTAAACCCATTTGTTTATCCAAAATATGCACTCAAGCACAGTAGCAATCTCTCAGCAGGTATTTTGATGATGACAATATTGTCAAATATCTAAAACAAGTTTTTTTGTTTTGTTTTGGTTTGGTTTGGTTTTTTTACTTTGCTTCTGTACTTCTTATGGTAAAATACTGATAAATAGTGGTGTACTTCTCTGTACTGGAACAAAATTACACCAGTTTGCTGACATCCGTTGGTACCTTAATTAGGTGATGAAAGCTAGAGAGGGCTGCCTAACAAACCTGCATAAGTGACATAAAGGTTTTTGCAGAAGTTTTTCACTTCATAAAAGAGCCAATCATACAGTAAAACAAAAACTTCTTCATTGTCACAAATCATCATCTCTTCTACATTTACCTTCAAATCTTAATTTTCCCCACCTTGCAATTTGCTTTCTTTCATTTAGTGCCCACAGCAATTCTCCTTGGAAGCAGCAAAAGCTAGAATATAGAACTGCTGCAAGCTCTCCTCCAGCAGAGCCCTACCCCTGCCAATAGCTGCCATCATTCAAGTGGCACTTGCTGGCACGACAGTACAGAGTTACAGCAATTTCTTTCAACTTTTCCATACCTCATATCCCCAGCTGTTCCAAGGGGGTGATCACCTTGCTGGTTTGATGAGGTCTAGAAAACTCAGCAATAATTATTGTGCTGGCAGGGCTGAAGGCAGCAAGCATCACTAAGGCAGGAATTGGAATGCAGCCCAACCAACATAACAGAATCTACTAATTTGTTGCACTGAATATTTTGTTGTAAGAAATAATCATGAGTCTTGTGATAGACTATGAAAAGCAAATTAAATTGCCTGAGCCAGACTCTTCTACAGTGCTTAGAAAAAAAAAAAAAGGAAAAAAAAAAGAAAAAGGTTAGCTGCTTAAATCTAGCCATTTAAACTGCTCTGTCTTGTTAGTAAGTGACCTTGTCAAATCATACAAAAAACAATCATCTATCCATTCATGACCTGTCAAAAAAGAGGTGTTTATAATTGTTTTTGACCAATTTAGTGTGGATTAGGAGAGGAAGGCTAACAGTGTTCAATTTAATTTCATAATGTATGCTATCTTACACAAGACTGTAAAAAATCAAACAGTGGAGCATTTTTCCTATAATTATATTAGTCAGTGTTTTAAATGATGCATGTCTACTGACTTTCCAACCCTTGCTAGACAGTAGCTGTTAATACAATTATTTGAGGGTAACTACAAGGTCTTTTTCAAAGTAGACTCCTATTATTAATGAAACAATAGGGAAAAAAATAACATTTACATAACACCAAATGTCTGCATGTTTCTTAGTAGTATAGGTGACCTCTCCAGAGAGAGTACTTCTTACTCAAGAAAAGATAATCTGATATTATTGTGTGTGCTGCTTCTCTTCTAAAACAAGAGCATACCTTTATGCAATGAATGCTGCACCTGCTGGTTCCTGCTTTGTGTTGCATGGCACTGATTTGACTGGAGTAATGGTTTATCCTGTGGTTTATCTGTAGCCCAATTACATACTGATTAGAACTCCATTAGAACTTGCAAGTCCATTTACAATGAAGATGCAGGCAACTGACCTCCTTGGAAAATAGTGCAGTTAGGTAGAAAAGGAACTTATGTTAATGAGAACTGCCTTCTTTCTGAGCCATAAAAAATAACCAGAGCAGAGTCAACCACTTTCACATCTGCTACTCTGTTTCTGCAGCCAATGAAAGAAAGGATTAAAGTCCATTCAAAATGCCCCACTATTGACAGATAGCTCTACACTGGAAAGAAGAAGGAATAGAAAAATTTTGTGCACATCTAGGAAAATATGAAAAATAATCAGGAGTCATCAATTTTTCCCCTAATTTATCTCACTATATGAAGAAAATCATGCCAAAAAGTAAAACTCCATGGTAAAGACAGCTTTGTATTGTGGACAACTAACCAAGGTGCGCAGCACGTTTCTGCTGAGAGCTCCAGTGGTTGTCAGTGTCTGTGATATTTTTGAAGTGATGTTCACGTTCTCATTTGTGAGGAGCTGAGGTAGGAACAACTGCTTCCTCCATATCTGACCTCCCCTAGGTGAAACTACTTTCCCTGCTGTGGTGGAAGTTGCTAAACTGAGATCAGGTCTCTTCCTTCACCTCCTGCTCAGAAGTAGGTTTCATCACATATGTGGATGTTAAATCCTTACAGCTGAGCAAATAACCTTACCCATGTAATGACACTTCTTTCCCAGGAAAGAAGATACTGGCCCATCCCAGTCATAACTTCTATTTAGAAAGCAGAGGTGAGACCCAATCTATGTAATTTAGGACCCTAACTTCTGCCTATGTTTTAGGTATTGAACCTCCACCAAATTTCTGATATGAAAGAATGTGTCTCTGAAGGCCTCTAGAGGGAGATCTCATTTGACTAAGTGCAAATACGCAAGTGTGACAAACTGAATCTGATCCATCCATTTAATCTAAAAGAGCTATGATTATCACTAAATTAATTGATACAGCTGATAGTCCATGAATAAACTGTCAGGCTGTATGCTGTTCAAGAGACTGCCACAGATTGCCCATGGGATTCAGATACAATCTTTTAATCTCAGGGTAGCACATCTAGGCAGTATTTAAATACTGATTTCAAGATGAAGTAACTTGTAACTGTAGATTTCATTGCCTTTACCTAATTATTAAGTTCCTATCTTATTTAAATGTTTCTGAATACTGAATAGGGACTTAAAAATCTGAGCTTCTTGTCTCTGTGTTTTTTAACCATTTCACTCCTTAATTTAGGACACAAGAAAAATAATTCTACTTGTAGCTAGATATTATGACTATTGTATGAGGCAACCTAGTAATATTATCTGAGGGATAACATCATCAGATATTTCAACACAGTCAAAATAATAAGAACCAATACACACACTCTGTAGAAAAATATCATTAAATCTTTTGCACAAACATTTGAGATAGTGTTAAGAAACTGTTAAAGAGTTATGGTGTTATCATGTATGTTAATGTGATATTTTTCATTCTCATTATGTTTGTTAATTTGTGCCATTTCTCCATGTCACTGTGCTCCTCGCTCTGTCCTTCACTGCTGGCAGTATGTACAGCTGAGAAACTCCACGTTGTCCTTCCAGAGCCTGTTTTATGGGCTATTGCCCAACATACTTTGTGTGATTGCACAATACCTGCTAGGGCAGCATTTGATTACTAAATCCAATTAAACTATTGTAATGCCATGCGTTTGTATAGCGGAGACTGTCTCAAAAAATAGAAGTCATATTAACCTGCACTATTTGCTTCCCTTGACATTTTTCTCAAGAGGATTTTAATGAGAAATTACCTCAGATATTAATGATTACCTTTTTATTTATTTAATTCAACACTATAAATTAAGAAATTTCTCATTAGTGAGCAAAAGTAAAAACCTCATAGTTATTAGAATTATGAAGCCCAGCCATGAAAAAAGCTCAGGTGAAAGAAATCGTCTCTAAGTCCTATCAGTTCCATTACAGTATTGTTAATTAACTCACATTTTACTTGTAAACCTGTATGGGGTGCAGGTGCCCAGGCGCTGGCTGGGGCTGCAGGGTGGCTTCTGTGGGGAGAGGCCGCGGCTGCCCTGTGCTGGGTGCAGCCGATTCCAGCCAGTTCCAACTCACCAACCGCAGGGCACGGCCGAGCCCCACAGCTGAGATGGTGGCACCTCTGGGAAAGCCTGTGTAAGGAAGGGCAAAACACTGCCTGGGAGTAATAAGTGAGAGAAGAAGTGTGAGAAACAGCCCTGCGAGCCCCAGGGTAAGATCAGGATGGGAGGAGAAGGAGTTCTGTGTGCTTGAGCAGAGATTCCCCTGCAGTCCTTGGAGGGACCAGGCTGGAGCTGGGGAACAGCATGAAGGGGAAGAAGCATCGAGAGGAGCTGTCATTGACTGATCCCAAGTCCCCATTCACTGTCTGCCTGCACCACTCAGGTGGGGAGGTAGAGGAGCTGGGACTGAAGGAGTGAAAGTGAGCCTGGGAAAAAGGATGTGCAGGGGATAGTGCTTAGTTTTTGTTTCCCAACATCCAAATCCATAATTGGCAACAAATTAAGTTAATTTTTCCCCAAGCTGGGTCTGTTTTGCCTGTGAAAGCAATTGGTGAGTGATCTCCCTGTCTTTATCCTGACCAATGAGCTTTTTCATCTCATTTTCTTTCCCTGTCCTGTTGAAGAAGGGGAGTGAGAATAGCAGGGTGGGCATCTGGCAGTCAGACAAGGTCAACCCACCACAAAACTAAGAGAAACATAAACACATTAGACCTATAGAAGGTATTTATTGGATCCAAAATATTGCTCTTAATGATTATGATTCTGATTAAAGGTAGCTGTCTTAGGATTTTTATAATTATTGACCATTTCTGCGGAAGTCCATAAAAACTGCAGGTAGTGTTTCACCACCTCTGAGGCCCTCAATTTTTAAATTGATAATTGGTTTATACCAGTTACATGTATACTTAGCCCAACAGCCTGCATCAGTATAAAGTAATCTTATTGATCAAAATTTCTTTGAAAAATATGGTCTGTGGCTTTTCAAAATTTGAGCTGTTTTACTAACCTACATGAAAACCATTTTGTTTTATCAGGAACTATATGGCTACTCAAGCTGTAGTGAATCTATTCTCCCCTGACTTATTCTACGAAGCCTTCAATTATTTTGGTTGAGCTTGCCTTGTCTTGCTGGCCTTTATAGAAAACAGAAGGCATAAAAGATAACTGATGTTTCCCCATCTGTCTCCTTAATAAATGCCCTCTGCTACAAAGGACTGGTGTGCAGACAAGAAAATAGGACTCACTTATCAAACCATACACCCAGTGCTGCCAGAGATCCAAGCTGTGTTTTGATAAGGATTTCCTGGATGATGCGACAAATTTCTGCCTGATTCTCAGAGGTATCTTAGGCATCTGGCAAAAACACTTCATCCAGATCATGAAAATAAATCACTTTTAATTAGTCAAGTCCTAAGACCATCTCTCCCCACCCCTGAAAAAAAAACCTCCAGCTAAAAAAAATACCTCTGGCTCTGACATTTGAAAACATGATGCCATGTTATCTCCTAAAGGCCCCAAATGACAAGATTAAATACCAGAAAAAAAGCCAAAATCAAAATCTGATTTGTATATAAACATAAAACAACCTTCAATTTGCAATCAGAAAACTCCATATGTGATTACTGTGTGCAATGCTCACGATTTATTAGTCTGGTTTTGGTTATCTTTTTAAAGGCAGCTGCATGAAAACATGAAATGTTTTCAAATACAGACATGTTAACAGCTAACAGCTAATAACAGTTTTGTTCTGGTCAGATATTTTATTACAGATAAAGCCTTGTATCTTTAAACATATCCCAAAGAAAGAGGGATCTGGACATTAATGACGTTCTTTAATGTCTCCTACCTGTAACGAATTTTAATGTGATACTAGGCACTGGTGATCTTTCCAACCTAGTTGGCCAAAAGTGTTTTTGATTCCAATGCTGTGGTTCTGAAGGACTCCAACACGGATGCTCCACTCCCTGTGCCTTGCATGGAGGATGGGCTCTGCTTGAATCTCACTCTATATTTTGTATCTGGCTTTCTCCAGAATACCTTATGTTACCACATAGGGCCAGCTCTTAATCTTTTCTATTTCAGAGAAAAGAAGTCCATTCAAGAGACTCTTGGGCATGCAGTCAGATATACCAGTTAAGAAAATAATTGAAAAAAATATTCTTATTCAAGTTGAATCAATTCATCCTACTTCACTGAGAATAACTGAGTTGTTCAGGTGCCATATGTATGATCTCTTTTTTGGCATTGTGTGTTATAAGCCACTGCCAGAGGCAGAACATTGAATGAGATAAATCAATGATCATTCCCACATGCCAAACCAAGAAACTGTCAATAGAGTGAAGCACATTCCAGTTTAAATGCCTGCAGCACCTTCCATATGTCTTATTAAGGAGTAAGGGTCCCTGACTGTATTAGTCCTCATAGCCTGGGAAGGAAGCAATACATTTCCCAGAGAGCTATCACTCTGGAGAAAGAAGGAGGGAGAAAAAAGGGTTTATAGACTACAAAGCTCACTGGCAAAAGGTCAAACTGTGGATGAGTATTCATCTTAGAGGAGAAAAGACAAGAAGAGATTGAAAATGTTACTGCTGCAAAACAAAACAAAAAAGCAAACTCACAAACTGATGAAAGAGCTGAGATAAAAAGAAGCCTGTGACATAACAATTAGATAATTTTGAAGTGCTTTTCTTTACAGACTGAAGTTTCTGGATTTGAAATAACTTCTTTGGAAAAAGATTTTCTGAATAGGTTTTATAGTTTATTTATCTGGATACAAAATGCTCTAACAACTTGCAGAACTACAAGAATGAGGATAATTGTAATTCTCATACTGTGGAAGTTATTGTCTCTGCTTTTCCTGAAAATGGAGTAACAAAATGAATCTAACATATGAAAGGGGGACAGAAGAAAGCCTGTTGTCTTGCACTTCTTGTGAAAGGAACTGTTTGGTTTTTGTTTTGTTTTGTTGTTTTTTGTTTGTTTTTTCCCCCCCTTCACGGATGAAGAAAATATCTCACAGTGAAAAAAAAAGGATTAATGGTTTGGAATGACACATCATTATAACAGTTTTCAATTCTGAATTCCTCTTATGATCAACAGATATCGGACGCAGGAGAAAAAAGGGAAGGCATATGTGTTTTGTGTTCGGTTTTTGTTTTCTTGTTTTGTTTTTTTTTTTCCTTGTGCTATCTACTTTGCTTAAAGTAAAAAATTCAACCTTTTAATAATCTTTGTTTAAATAAGGTTATTATGTAATCGGGCTTTGGTGTCAATGAACCTTTGGTAGGAATTTTAGAAATAGGCTCCTAATCCCTAAGATCTACTTTGTTTTACTGCATAGGTTTGAAAAATGGTAACCAAAACATCCCTATTTTTGAGTTTTCTAAAGAAGGCCTAACCTACTGCTTTAGCAAGCACAGAGGATTAATTGGTATGTCCTTGGGCCCATTGCTGCATTGACAGTTACAGCCCAGGCTTCTTTGTGACACAATGTTGCTTCAGTGAAACCCAGGTGTTTCAATATGACTTCTCCGACCTGGAGCAAAAGGATTGATATGTAGACATTAAATCTGAACAACTGTAGTGACGGGCAGGTTACCTAAACCACTAGCCTTAAATCACCACTGACACAATAGCGTTGCTCCTTGTCTTGTCCTTTTTGACCTTCTGATTGTCCAGCAATATGTCCAGATACTAATGATAACCCTCAGTCTTCATATACATTCTGTATGTCCGCTCTCCCAGGGCTCCCAGGAATGACCTGAGGAAAAGATGAGATTATGCTGTGCCAGTTCTTAGCCACTTAATTCACTGAGGGGTGCATGTATACTGTGGCCATCAAGGAGATCGAAGAAAAAATTATAGCTATTAAATTCCCTTGCAGTCTTGCAGACCTGCCCTCAATGATGCCACCAATTCAGTGTCTTTCCTCTTTGCCTAGCCAGCACTTTGCAAAACTTACAATATTATTTTAGTGAAAAGAGTGTATTAGGAAAAATAATGTCAGTAATTAAGAAATACAGGAAATGCATGTATGAAGTAAATGTGAGTGTTAGGTAGTATTGACCAAATCACATTATATTGTATACATATAAGCTATTTATGGAACTTCCATCATAGAACTGCAAGCACCTTATGAACAACTTTTCTTCTGTTTTTAAGACTGTAACTGTTGTGTGAGGGATGACGATAATGCTTTAAGAAATATTAAAGAATGTCAGCAGGCTTTTAAAATCTGTCATCTAGGGGCAAATACTTCTTGTTCAGAGTCCCAGAGGGGCAGGCACTTGCCAAGCTATATCACTACAATTTCATTCCTCCTCCCCTTGCCACTCTAGCTAAACTATCCCTGTGCCAAACTAATTTCCCTCCATCAGCCTTAGTTTCCATTGAGAAGTTCTTAATTTTCTTACTTTTTAAATTCCTTTTTCTGTATGTTCTGTTGTTAAGACGGAAAATTTTTCTGAGTGGCTTTTCAAGGACACTTTATGGAGACAACTTAATGCTTCAGAAAGCTATACTTAGCAGATAAAGACAAGGTGTGCACCTCAGACAGAATTCAAAATTTCATCTACAGTGTTAATTTATATCCCTTAGAAGATGCTCTGTCATTTGAATGAGTTTGTACTAAACCATTTGGATTATTAAATTGGTTTTGTATTACTTGTCTTGCAGTTTCCTCCTTCTTACCTCCTCCATAACAATACATTCTGAATACAATTCTGATTCTGTAAAAGTTTGTTATTAAACTTCATTTTTAAATCTACTCCAGTGTGAAACCCAATTCAGACCAGGCTTTCCTGAGGAGAATGGTAGTTTGTGCTGATTGGATGATACTAATTGATGGACATTTCTCAAATAAAATATTCAGGCAAACATAACCAAAACAGCAAAAAGCACCAATTTTAAAAAATCATACTGGATGGAACTGAGTCTAGAACAGATGGCTGGAATTATGCCAGTGCCCTTAGTGAAAAAAACTTATGCCTATAGACCACTCTGACAGGCAGAGATCCCCGCTACTTAAAAAAGTGTACAAGAATATCACACACATAAGACGAACTCTCCATTTGCTAAACAAGTTGTGTTGCAAACGACTTTTTAAAAGAAAATAGAGAAGAGCAGCCTTAACATCCTGTCCTGATTTTGGATTTTTGCCCAAAGTTTCTGTTTTTGAAACATTTTTCATAGTACAGCTTCACACAATTGTAAATAATTTTCTTTTTTTTCCAAATTAAGGAGACCTTTCTTATAATTTTCAGGATGTGGCTTCCAAATTGAGTTCCAACAAATTTCCTTTCCAGCAGACTAATTCTGAAGGTGGTTAAAGTAACCAGGTTGTCTTACCCTATTTACTTATCTGTGCATGCCCAAAATTGCCTCATAATGGAGGGGAGATGACATTTCTTACCAAAGGCTCTGTTATGATCTGGAATCAGGCAGACAGGCACTAAGTCTGTTTAAATTCCATTTTAAAAGTTGGATTTGTAGCTTATCACTTGTCTAACAGCTTAGTGGCTAAGCACTAATCCAGAAAACATCCCACATTCATTCTAAGCTGCATACAGCCTTTGGTGTTCTCCAAAAGTGCCCATTCAGTGGTATCCTGAACATAAAAACTCGCTGAAGCAAAAGAAAGAAAAGGTGGCAATGCAAGGAGCCAGGAGGTGACTAACATTCCATACTGGGTTCATAAACACCATGTGCAGGAGGTAGACAATTAGCTTAAGCAACCCATGCTGCCTTCTGCAGCTGACTAAGTCAGATGTATGATCAAAACAGAGAAAACACTCACATTAGGCAGGCTAAAGCATCCATACCAACACTGCAGGTCTTCAGAGGCACTGGCCTTTTGCCACATACTTTGTAAGGAATTTAGGTAGTCATTTTGGCAGCTAGAGATACCTCTCAACTTTTGACTATATTGACGCCAAAAGTTTTGATGTGTGGTGGAAGTTAATATTTAGGATCTAAAAGACTAGATTGGGTTTTGCCCTACGTCTAAAAGCACCATACCAAAAAATAAGTCTGAAAGGCTGAAAGTACCTAAATCTTCTTGAATAAAATTACCCAGACAGCTGAATTTCTACTGTGATATATACTGAGTGCCGCAGTAATCTTTGCAGAGGTGAGCAAATCCATGCCCCTTTCTTGGCCCAGTCCATTTCAGACTTGCAAACCAGGTGGCTAAATCCCATGAAGTGCCTGGTCCTATGGGAGTGTTCAGGGCATAAATAGTCAAGAGTTGAGCACAAACTACTGCAGTTCAGCCACTTCTAGTAAAAAACAATGCAGGAAGGGCAAAGTAACTGTGGATCTGGTAGAAGCCCTTACCTCATTATATAACAGCCTAATGATTATTAGTCAGTAATCAAGGAAATGCTACACTTGATGACAAGAGACAGAAAATGGGGGGAGAATGTGTCTCTATCCCAGGTACGCAGGGGATTTTATTTCTAATACAGACAAAGTACCTAATCATATGACTGCCACAAAAAGAATAAATTTTTAGGTCCTCACTGACAGAGGGTGTGTCTCCATAACTATAACTGTGTCTATTTTTACTTGTTCACTCTTACTTCATAAATCTTGTATTCTTGGCTCTTCAGTGTAAAGAAGACAAAGACAAACATGAGAAAATATGAAGAGGAGCAGAAAATAAATGTTATTGAGTGAGGAGAACAAGGAAAACGAGCCAAGGGTGAAAAATTTAAATTTATAGTCCACAAAAAGAAAAATCATGATTGCAGTCTATAAATACATTCAAGCTAAAAATGTAAGAAAAAGAAAAAGGATGTATGAACACAGGAAGGAGGAGTAATAGCCTGTGGGTACAAAAGGAAATATTTAAGCAGAATATTAAAGAACGTATTCCCAATAACAAGAATACTTTGGAAAAGAAATTGATTCCTCAAGGAAAACACTGAACACATTCAACAATTAGTAACTATTCACTAGTGAACTACTAGCAAAAAGATCAAAGTGAATAAAAGTGTCCTTGAAGACTGCCTATAATTAATTATAGCTTTCTGTGGTAAAAAAAACTAATAATCTTATGGTCCTAAGGTTGAAAATTTAAGCACTCATTCATTAAAAAAAAAAAAAAAACATCAGGATTACAGTACCTTAAATTTAGCCACACTGTACATGATAAAAATGCATGGCGGGGGAAAAAAAAAAAAAAAGAAAAGAGTATTAAAATATTCTAAGAGGGAAGAGAGGAGTTTAAATACAAAACAAGACATGAAATATAAAAAATGAATATATATCTCATAATAATTAAATCCATAACAAAATCAAAATTCTAAATAACAAAGTTAAACAATAAGGATCTAGTAAAGTAAATAAATAAACAACAATTATTATTGTTTCTTTTTTCCAAAACTTGCATTATTACAATATTGATGGCAGCAAGTGATCTTATCTCTATAAAAATGAAAGACATGAATATGCATAGATAGACAGATACTGAAATAACCTTGATAGGAAATTTAATGTAGGGTTACAGATGCAGATAAATTATTTATTATTTATTATTAGGTTATGCATCAGTAAAACAGGAAGACTGAAGCCATGATAAACATATGATTATTCTAAACCTCAGTAATAGATATGTTTTCTGATTGTCTTAATTATGCAAGTCTAAACTTGGAACCAAACTGAAGCACTGAGTAGCAGTGAAAAAAATGAATTTGAAAGGTAAAATGGTATTTCAGACATACTCTATGAGAACAAGTTCCATGTTCTGTATGATTTATCTTTTCAGCCCTAAAATGATAATTACATTTAAATTACTCTCCAATTCTACTGCATTAACATAATTGTGTGTCAACTAACAAGATGTAGCTATTAAACGGAGTATTTCTAGGCCATTTACACATGTAATAATATGTTATTGTTAAATGTATAGTACACGTAACAATACTTTGCCTAGCAACTATGTCTTACTTAAAGTGGTGCCATTAAATAATAGCAAGTCTACTATTTCCTGTTGAACTCAATGGACTCCTCAGTGCTCTATAAAGACCATAAAAATTAGCATTGTGATATTACACATCTCTAAAGAAAAGTGTAGACTTTAAACACAAGGCCAGAGCAAGAGCTTTCTTAAAACTGTAAAAGTGTGTACAAGATAGGAAGGAATATCACCTTTGTAACAGATGCAGTAAAGCAAAAGTTAAGTTTTGTTTTCATTTTATGGCAGATTATAATACACAAATTGATCTGGAGAACTAAACTGAGCAACTTCAATGGTTCCGTCCTGGACCAAGGAAGTGAAATTTTCTTCCTTCCCCCACCAGTATTAACAGAAATTCACAATTAATTTACTTTCTCTTTCAAAATTGGACCTTCAAAGTGAGAATTCAATCTAGTGTAAATTGCTAACTTAGTTAATCTATTCAAGTATAGAGATGTATTGTAAAATTTCAAGCCAATAGGATAAAGTTTTTGTACGAATTTGGGAAAAGGAGCTGATGATAAGTAATATTGTTAGGTCACAGTTTACTTCCTTTTCCACCCCAGTGCAGAATTGCTTCTTCCAGTATAAATATTTCTGAAAGCTAAAATGTACATATGGATAGCTTGGCTTTCAATGAAACACTGTTAAGTCTAAAAGGGTCCATAAATGTTGAATGGTCTTCTTGGAGGTTGTAACTTGTGAAACTTTAGCTTTACCTAAAAGACAATGACTCCAGAAGTCTACAGCTGTGGCATATTTTGTTGTTTAAATACTGTTTTCTCTGTGAGAATAAAAGCAGATATTTCTGATGTGACAGTCTGGGGACTTTTCAGCGCTACTCCCAGAGCAACTGATTACATTCAGAAAAGTCTTAGAAGTTCCCTCACTTTTATTTGCAATCAAGGTTTCTGACAGAAAATTCAATTTATTTATTTTTTCACGGACAAATTTGTCTACTTTTTGGTTTCATAGTAAAAAAAAAAAATACAAGACTTCTGTAGTTCTATATTTTTCTCAATAGTTCTTGTATATATGTTGTTTCCAGAAACTGTTATTTTCTTTGAGTCAAATATTCAATCAGAATGAATATTCATCAGAATATTCAACCAGAAAATTAAATCTCCCATTAACAATCAAAGGGTATGCACAATTTACGGGCGAGTGGTTGTTGTAATTAAAAGAAAAAAGTGAAATAGGAAATTACTTAAATCTGAAAATAGCTACTGAACATTTGCGCCAGCTACTTTGCTAATCTCTGCATTTAGAAGGGCAATAGTGCTGTACGCAGACCTGGAGATGCCACACCAGAGCAAAGAACAGCAGAAGGGCTGGCACTCCAGGAAGCAGGGAGGGGAAAAATGGCTTATTAAGCCTCTTCCCTTCACTGTCAGTTTGTTCCCTACAGTATTTCTCTTCAGTAGCACACTGAATCTGGTTTTAAAAGTCACAAGAGATTAAGCTACCACCACTTTTCTTAAAGAGCTATTTCAGAGGCAAAAGGAAGAAAGTAATTCTAGCCTTTTTGATATTATATTCCAGTACTCTTACAGTAATGTTATCACTATGTGCTATGTTAAAAACAATAATGGAAAGGAAAAATGAAATACATTTCAGATACTTATATCATGTTTCCCTTTGGTTATGAAAGGAACATTGGATTGAAAAAGAATTTATGGCTCACTGACTTTAATATAGTGCTACTCCATGTAATTTATTTTGTGAAGTAAATATGTGTTATCTTAAAGGAAGTTAAGTTTCTTATTTTTCTATTTCTGATTGAAAGCTTTAAACACAAAGCTGTCGTGGTTAGAAATCTTCTAATTTCCAGCTTAAAATAATTAACTGACAGTTTATATCAAATTAATTCTCTTGGTATAACTACTTTCTGACTCTGTAATTTTCTTCCTTCCTGTATATATCCTTGTAGTGGATTTATAGGAAACAATTGTATCTGCTCTTGGCATTATTTTTTTTCAGCTTGTTGGTATTGTCTGCTATGTTATGTTTTTCCCCTGCTTGTTTCTTTTGCAATGCTTTCATTCACCAGTTACACTGTGAATTCATTTTTTTTTTTTAACTTAGTAACCTCAATTTTACAAAGCTTTTCAGAGATGGCCTTAATACTTCCTTACACAATGACATTAGCATTTTTTCATCTGCAGAGCCAGCCCCTCAACTGAGGTTTCTTTCTTCACATCTGAATGATTTTGATGATTCAGTTGCCTAATACACCCAACTCTTTTTCCTCTTCACCTACTGAATATCTCCCATTTTATTCTAAACATTTGTAACAGTCTCAAAATCTATGACTATGCACTACATTAATGAATTTAATTCCATGTTCCTGTTCTTAGTCTTCAAATTTTACTTTTTTTTATTCTTTCCTTTTCCTATGTCAGTTTTTCTTTGAATTGACAAAATCCTTCAAGCATGTACCATAGACAAACACCAGTGGCATCCTCCTATGTTTTGGAGTAAGATTAATAAGGAAAATATTAAACAAGAACCCTTAAAAACCAATGCTAAAAATCTCCCCCAATAACCCCCTTCTCCTGCAGTGTATCTTATCTGTTTCACTATCACACATGGTTTTCTCCCCTTTAGTCATTTCCTTGCAGCACATTAAAATTCTTGTAGTAATCCTATTTTTAATTTACTCTTTGGCACTGTAACAAATATTTAACTAAAGCCCAAATAGATGAGCTTTACTGCATGTCATTTGCACAGAAAATTATTTATCTAAGAAGAACTGCAGTTAAAAAAATATGTTGTGTTTTGTCCCATTTTTCTAATTGCCTTCATACATTTCATTATTATAATTTCAACCAAAATTTGTTCAAAACTTTCCACGCTACTAATGCCAGATGAACCCACTATCCCAAAACACTTAATGTCTCCCTGTAAATTTAAAATGCAGGCTTTACCATTGTTCTCCGAGTATATGGTAACAGCTAGGAAAGGTTGACTAGGGATAGGTTGATCGAATAGACCTGTGGTTTCAAATATGTTTCTTTCAAATTTCTGGAATGAAGATTATCTAATCCCTCCCATTTAGATCATATGGAATTTTTAGGATTTTTTTTTTTTCTTCTGTGAATCAGTAAATCACATTTCCATGTCCTCATTTTCATAATTTTCTCCATATTTCCATTGCCTTTACTGAAAGTTTTGACAAGATTTTCATTTAGAATTTGGGGGCAAATAAGCCATTTTTAACATCTGCCTGTTCCTAGAACAAAAAAGTTGTTTTCTTTTATTTATTCTCAATTTTGCATGGTTAAAGACCTCTTGTTTTGATTACTTTTTGTATGATGTAGTTTGGCTTGATATTTAGCAATTCTCACACTCCTAGTGTGTGCTGAATTCTAATATGCAGCTTTCATATTGACTAGTGAAAAAACCCAGTTATCTGCTTACACTCTATTACTTAAAAAAAAAAAACCCAAACAAAAACCTCTTTATTTTCCTGTTGTGAACTGGAACTATTCCTTATGAAATATATGCCCTTAGTTTAAGTATCTTTCGTATTCATGATTTTTAAATTCTGGAACTGTTTAGTCCACTTCATTTCACTGGAAAGTCTACATTATTATTCACATTTTCTCTTCTAAAATTAAGAACCTTGTATGGATTATGTATTCTTTACATAATCCACCGAATTGATCCGTTTCAGTAACACAGACATGCAGGGCTATTTTTAAGCAAGAAGTCTTATACAATGACTTGCCAATGTACACTATCAAGTACTCTTTGGTTGGTAAATTGATTATGTGGTGTAAAAATACATAAAACCTATTATAATTTACAGCAGTTGTTATTTAATCAAGCAACTTCAAATCTCCCAAAGGACATTTATTCCTGTAATACTAACAGTATTACACCAAACTTTCTATAACCTAACACTGTCAATCTGTAACAACTCTCAAATTAGATCTGTGAATCTTTTCCACACTTCTGTCACATATCTTGACCTAAAGATATTCAATTTTTAATAATTGCGTGCCTTTTTCTTAATACCCCAGCACCTTGTAAACAATCCCGCTTTACTACATTTGCATTTACATATTTTCTCACTAGCCAGTTATTCCAGTCTTTGGATATCATCTCTCTCCTAAATATGTTTGCATCTCCTGTCAACTTTTGTTATCTATGAATTTCATTAACATGTCATTTAGTTTTTTGAAATAATTATTTAAGATATCAAATCAGCAACTATCCTGCAAATGCCTAAGTACTTACTTAGCTTTAACCTTGCAGATCCTCACTGCATAACACCTTACATTTTTTTTGCCTTTCCACCTGCACATGAATATAAAAATTATAAGTCTCTGTTATCTTAAGTCTCAATCACAGTATCATCCTTTTTTTCTGACTAGATGCATGTGATCTTGCATTGTTATCTCTGTTTACATCACTGTTGCAACAATCTGTTTCCAGTGAGTTGCTCAGGGGCATCCATCTCACTCCATCCCACTTGTTACCTTTGCTTCACTGTTGACTCAAATATCAGCCTCAAATGTCCAAACCATTTCTGTCTCATCAGCTGACTGACTTCTGCCACTGATTAGTCATGATCCAAGCCTCCATCCATTTACTACATTTAAAAACATAAGTTTCTTTCCTATTTTGTTTTTCAGATTTCCCTGTAAACACATGCAGAACCACCTTATTTTTCTCTTTCATGTCCTTTCATAAAATATAGCTTTTTTAGGAAGCTATCACAAAATTTGGTAACAGTTAGATCATTAACATACTGCCTATTATATTCATTAGTCTTATCTCTTCTTTCGTCTCTGACAGGGCAGTTTCCTGACATGCAGTCACACTTTAAGTGCGTGGACCATCATTTTGTTTGGTATTCACACAGATAGTCCTAAGCCATGACTGGGTCTTCTACAACATATTAAAACAAATACATGAATAAAACCAGCGAAACTAGACAAAAAAAATAGAAACCCTAAGAGTTCCATTCATCCTGATTTAATACTATGCACCTGCACAGTAATTTTCTATAGTGGCACAGATAAAAGCAGAGCTCACAGAAGAGCCTTTCCCAAATCTGCTGCTATTATATTTTTCCAGTGATATAGCTAGTAGTTAATAAACCTAATTTTATTACTATCCAAGCCAAAAAGAAGCACTGATATATATTTTTCCAGGGAAGAGACACTCTTTCCAATCTTTTGCTTTTATACAATTTTAAATCACTGAAAATTATCTTATGACTTAGCATGCTAATCACAGAATGCAAATAGCAAATACTGGAGGCACCTCTCACAGAAGACCTCATAAGTGATCTACAGGCTGATATTTTATAGCATATAACAAGTGTCAGAATGATTGGCAGCAAAATACAACTCCAGAACAGACGAGTTGAATTTGGAATCCCTCACAAACTGATAAACAGTGAAATCTTCTGTAGATAATTTGCCAGCAAGAAAAACTTGACCCTCATCATGTGAACCTTCTCACTGAGAATGTTTTTTCATGGCATCTCTGTGAACAACACTATTTTCCTTTAGAAAGTGCAAGTTTGAAGTGAAACAATGGAAAATTCCATACCCTGATGAAACATGATGAAATTTAAATTTCATAGCACTGACTGCTACCATCCAGGATCTAAAGGCCAAATCTTATTAGGAAATTTGTGGGAAAAGTGATTATACAGCTACCACATTAAACATGCAGTAATTAAAAAATTAAGGTTTGCATAGTGCATTTAGCCAACCCAATATTTTATTTAAGCTGATGTTTCAAAATTGGGTATCTTCAAAACATACATCTTTGTGCAACTCCCAGAAGAATAACTGGCAAGACTGGAAGGGTATGGAAGATTAGTATTTACCATCAAATAACCCATTCAAATTATGCTCGGCTCTAATTCAGAGAAAATAATGGACTTAGAAACTAACACTGACCATTTTCAGGGACAGAAAAATTTTGAGGACTAATGAAACAGAGGGAAGATTTTCTGAGTCATTCTGTCAACTTATCTGCCTCTGGCAATTTCTGCCCCTTCCATTATGGTGATGCTGCAGCTTAGTCAATAAGTTATTATAAGAAGATGGACTCCTTACTCATTATTTGGTGTAGTGGGCAGATGAGCATAATGTAAGCATCCCTGTCCACATGGGTGTATAAGGGAACTGTTAGTAATCTAACAATCATAATTTCTGACATTTCTTCTTTCCCCAGAATTTGCAACTGACTTTATGTTGAAACTCAGTATTGGGTGAATAGGGAGGTAAAGATGAGAAGAAAAAAGGATCACTAGCTTTTTAACCTGTCGAAAAGGACTTTAAAACTTTTCTCTATATGAACTGTCTCCTAAGCACTTCTATTTTTTTTTTTTAATAGATAATATATGTAGATGAACTTCATTAAACTTTTTCTAGATATAACTCTGAGTTTAGAGGAAATACAGAAATATATACATAATGAGATAAATAAATAATAAAATGTGTAACCTTTATTTTAAAACTTTTTCTTCAAATTTCCTTCCTTATTTATTTTTCTTTGGAGCTCAAAAAGAAGAAACTGAAATAAAGAAATGAAAGATCAGTCATTGCTTTTCTGACTAAATCACCTGATTCTTGAGTTACTCCGCTACACAGCAATACATTGCTGTATGTCAACTGAAACACAGAGATACAGTTATAGGATTAAAGGTTGAAAAGCTTTTTACTCTATACTGTTTGACTTTTTTGCTTCGAACTGTCCCTTCACATCATTTTACCAAAGATTTTGGTATTTAAACAGGCATATTTTTTTCTCTCTTTATGCACACAGGGATTGCCACTGATTCAGGTTGGATTATATTTTGTATTCTTGCAGTTGATAGAATTTTACAGCTGTCAAAATCTTTCTGGAAAGGTAGAAAAGCTGGTACTTCTGCTTCAAACATGAAAAGACTTAGTAAGCCAAGAAAACTCCATAATACACAGAAGGACATATGCTGCAGAGGCCGAGTGATGGGTGAGTATGTGGTAGAAAGTTCTGGTGAAAACACAAGGATGTGGGAGGATTTTGACAGTTGGGAGGACGGGAAAGGATGCCAGCTCCTCTCTCCCACTCCTGCCGCAGCCACACAGCACAGCGAGGAGCACCCAAGAAGCTGTTTTACAATAAACGCTGTTTCTCTAAACCATGCAGTATTGATGGCGCTTTTCTGAAAGACTGAGAGGCTTTTCCTATGTGTATCATTGCACTCTCTGACTTGAAGACACTAGGCTAGATGAGTCTGGGGGTTAAATATGAACAAAACTACTTCCCTTTGTGAAATTAAGAGACATACTTGAATAGATTCAAATATTACAGAGGTCTTACAGCAACCTAGAGAGTGTTCACCCCAGCCTCCTAGTAACTTCCCACACCCCACAAAAGCAAAATACATGACCACTTTTAGCTCATACCTTAAACGCATTCTGAACCTCTAAAAATAAGTATATTAAAAAAAAAAAAAAGATGAATCTTCCACAACATTGGAATAAAGGCTCCTGTAAGTGTATCTCTGTTAAAATTTGGAATAAACATTGAGTATCCTTTTAGCTTGAAGAGATGTATTTAAAATTCTTCCCTCTCAGTCTCCAGACAATTGATGCTGCCAATTATAGGACTATTTTTTTAACATCGAGTGATGGAAGTACATCCCTACCAGCAAAGCAGAATGAATCAGAGTTTACAGTAGCTACTAGAGAGCTGTCAGAACTACTAAGCCCCCAAACCTCTATTTTGGCCCACAGCCCTGCTATCACAAAAAACAGAGTCAAAACCTAATTTCACTCAAAGTTTGCTTTAATTAAGAGATGCCTAATCCATTTTTGCTGTATCTTCGTAGACATTATTTCAAACAATAGTGTTTCGAATGTGCAGGAACATTGTTTTGTTCTGTTTTCAAACAGGAGAGAACTGCTTTAAATACTTTAAAATATTCTGAGTGACAGAGATGCATGCAAATTTGAATAATCTTCTTGTTGTTTGCTTGGCATATCTGAGGTGAGATTCTCTAAAGCTAATGCTTGCATGTTTTTATCTTCTATTCTTTTTCTATTCTTTATTAGCTGCTACTATCTTCCAAATCTCTTTTTATATTTACTCTACAAATTTCTCTAGCATCGTTATACTTCCTTTGCAAAGTACACATATAGGACCATAGAAGCAAGAAAGCTGACTATAGTTTAAATCCCAGCCTGAACAAGTTTTACATATCGAGTTTTTAAGTAACATTTAATTGCTTTTATAAATTGTTAAGATTTTTGTGTCACGGTGAGCTTAATCCACATCTCAGAGACTCCCCAAAAAAGAGCTGGCATAATGGAATGCAGTACATACAGGAAAGGGATCTGGATGCAGCTCAGGACTGTAAGTCATACCAAGATAATATATTTTAATAGAATATCAAACAGTGTTCTCAATTTTTAAAAGAATATGTACCATTCTTTATTTGGGGTTGCCGTAGAAAAAAGGTATACTTCAGCAGGCATACGTTTCCCATGGCCTCACTGAAATCAAGGCATTTGGATTCATCTTCTTTTTAGTTATTTTTCATTACACCTTTCACCTTTCTGAATTGAAGAGCTGAACTACATGGATAGTCTATTTATTAGTGTATCTATTAAGATACAAACTGAGCAAGCACAAGCTATAAAATGGTCCATAAGATAACATGCATCGCCAGAAGAAAACAAGCCCATCTGCTGGGGTTCTGCACAGACCATTTGCTGAGTTCAGCAGTGGGGAAGCAGCACATGGCTTGATCCATTCTTGCCACACAAGCAAATCTAACAGCAAAGCATGGGAATAATACAAGGTACTTAATTCTTTTGGGTGGCATGCATAAGAACACTTCAGTTCAAAGTAATTGTGTTAAATACAATATATTTCATGGCATTTCTTTGTTATCTAGAAAGTGTTTTTAACCAAATAATTTCAGTAAAATGTCTCTTCAGGTACAAGCAGTATGGAAAGGTCCGATATCAAGAAGAAAGTATTGCCACTCTCCAATAAATAAGGTTGGGGTTTAAATGGTATCTGCTTGTGGTAACTTGCACCACTATTCATCCAACATTTATTAGAGTAAATAGACATACAGCTAAATAGCACTAAAATCAAAACCACCAGCCAAGCTCTGTTCTTAACATTTAGTATCAAGAGTTCTTTTGAGAATATTTAAATTTTTTGAAAGATGTACATTATTTTATTCCATGAAGTATTTGCAATAATTTTGAAGGACAGAGACTTTCAGAAGCTCCTTGTGTTAAGAACTTTTCCATACTTAGCTTACATCATATTTTTACTGGCTATTTGTTTCTGACAGCTTGTTCATTATCAAAAAAACAAAACAAAGCAAAACAAAACAGTTGACCTCTTCTGTTGGCTTGGCAACTGCATACATGCTTTGAAGCATAAAGACCATAAGCTGCCCTGACTAATCTGCAACAGGCTCAGCTTCTTCCCCTGCCTCATCAACACCACAGTACCAAAATGGGATGCCCTATTAGGGACCTATTCAAGCTTGAAGTAAACAGGACCTTCCGCTTCTTCTAATGACTTTTGGATGATATCCCAGAGCTCTTGTTCTCAAATACATAGGTGCTTAGGTGTTTTGGTAAAGAACCATCAGATCTATCCAGTAACTGAAGCACTGGTGCAGAAGTGATACAGTTAAGCATTGCATGACCTACTGTAAACCATATCATAAAACCAGGGGCAACTTTTAAGTGTACATACAAACAGAAAGTTACCAAAGTGATGATCTTTCAGGCTGCGATAGTATGTTATGCACTGCCTAGAGTTGAACTGGGTTAAAGGGAAACAGGCCCCACTGCCCTTCATCACAAACACAGCTTATCATGGATCTGTGGATGTAAGTGCCCAAGTTGTTTTAAATTGGCCAGCATGGCTCTCTTCAGTGTAGCCTTACTGTTAATGCTGTCTCATTTTAACAGAAATGGGTTAGAGAGCAACAGTCTGTGCTGTTATGCTGGCAGATCTAAAAGCATGCAAGCCTCTGGGAAATGGTAAGGAATACAGTCAAGAATTACTCTGCACCCAGATACAGCTGCTAAAACCAGGGAAAACAGGACTGACCTTTTGACTTAACATCTTTCAGTGAGGATGACACTATGACTTATGATAGGGTGATAAAGAATTCTGGGGCAATTTTGACCTTCCACAGATTTGGGAACTCAATGGATCCTATCTGTTATGACTTTAACAGCAATTGTACAGAGATATGACAAACTCGGAATGACAACATAAAATCAAGTAGATAAAAATCCACCTTGTAATATTTGTTATACTTGTAACTTTTGAGATGCTTTAGAGGAAAAAACGCTGGAGGAACAATAATTTGAATAAAATAAAATTAAAAGGGAGGGAAAAATAAACATTGTCACTGCCTGGGAAGACAGAAGAAACAGATATGAGGTCCTCCCACTCATGATCCTTACTTGCAATCTAAAATGGAAATGTTTAGCAGAATGCTACATCAAACACAGATTAAGACAAAAAAATGAAGAGCTTAATTGTGCTTAATATAACACGGGCACTTAATGATTAGGAAGGAAAGGTATATCAAGGCTTTCACAATTTGGAGGTAATAGGTCTTCAATCAAATCCCACTGTCTGTTGTTTGGCTAGTCAGGACAAAATTAGTATCCTTCAGCTACATGTTTCCAAGAAATAAATTCCCCGTAGCCTAGGGGAAGCACACTGAGCTATAAGCCAGAAGAATGTGTTCTCTTCTTATCTTTCCTGGCAGCTGTTTATACTTCCATGCAGAGGTTTGCTGAGGATAAGCTGGGGTTAAAAGGATGATCACCATGGCCCCACATTAGTACTAGCTAGTTGTGTCGCATGAGCAAACTAATTCCCAATCTGAACTGAGAATTTAGAGATCTGTTTTCAGCTCTGCTGAATGTGATCTCAAACATCCAGTAGTCTCATGCAGTGCCTCATACAGCAAATGTGTGAAGCATATGGGGTTTCTAGGCACACCACTTGCTAACATTTCTGACCTAGCTAGGAGTTGCAGCATTATTATGAGACTGCAGTAGTCCTTAGTTTGACTGACAGACATTTGCAATTCTAGCATTTCAGTTATGGTCTTATACAGGGCTTTCTTCAGATTATACATAAAATTGTTCAGCTATATATACTTTTTGAAAAATATAGCCTAAGTTAGTTTTCAAGCTAAGGAAATATTCTAAATATAATATAGTTAGAAACTCTAAAAGAAATGTTAGTTTTGGCCCTACACAAGCTTTGACAGTAACTTTGGTCATTCTTACAAGGAATATTTTACTTAAGGGAGTAAGGGGGAAGGACTCATCTGGGGAGGTCAGCTACTTAGCTGAATGAGAGTTTTGGGATGGTTGAGTGCCCCCAGAAGCTTACCCAAGGTAATCTGAAATAATTACTTATGCATGGTGAGGAGAGACAGGTGTAGATTGTCCATGCTTTCTTCCTTTCTGTGGCTTATGATACAGATTGGCAGCAGAGACATTACCTATTTAGGTGCCCAAACAGGGATTTAGTCTCAAAGAGCCTGACAAGGGAAAAATTTACTTCTACAAGAGGTGGGTGAAAAGGTGGGTAGAGCACATGGGTGAAGTAGAAATGATGCCAACTCCCGTAGTATTTCCAGAATATCTTAGCTGCTATAAACACACCTTGACTTAAAATTCCTAAAAGCCCTCAGCTCTCTTTTTAAAATTAGTCTGATAAATTAAGCAATACCCCTGGCAAACTTCAGTACAAATGGTATTAGACATATGATACTTGTTTAGAATCCACTATTCAACTTTCTTCAGATTTTGATACTGATGTGGCACATATATGAGCCTTTATTAGAGAAAATTGTTTACTATGCTTTTTTTACTAAGGACACAGTCAATGTTATACTTCTGCTAGGAAGAACTAGAAGACATTTTTCAAAAGACTGCCTATAGTTTGTAAATACATATTACAGTTAAAAACTTACAAAATGTATAAGATAGTTATGAGAGGCACTTTGTGTAGCATGTCAGAGTTAATGTCACACAAGGGCTTCTATTACAGTTTCACATTCACATTTGTGTATCTTCTATCTTTATGAAAAATATTCCCTACTTGCTTAAGTGTTGTAGGGTAAAACATACAGTAGTATGGGATTTTTGTACATTCAGAAAGTCAAGACCAAAATCTCTTTCGTTATTAAGACATGCAATTTCAAAAAAACCCCACAGTATGTCATCTAGCCACCTTCAGCAAAAATTAATATCATGTGTGGGAGTATATTAAGGTGTGTTATACAGAGTGTGTACTACAATTTAGATAGAATGAATAACATGGCTTAGAGCATTTGTGAAGCTTTTTCAACTCTAAACTTTTGAATATATCATTTAATAAACCTCTATGTTCACTTTAAAAAGAACAGAAATAGTACATACTTAGGAAGTGCAATTTGGCATCTCTAAAAGTTCAGCAGTTTATTCATGGCAACGAAAGATCTTTGGCATGATAATGATTCCTACTATTGAGGCTTAGTGAACAGGGTTGTTGGTTTTTCGTCCTGCAGTACAAAGTGCTGATTAACTTGAAATAAAAAGCACAGAATTTTAATCCACTGAAAGTAACAGCGTGAATGTTCTTAATCCATTCATTCTATTCAGTAATTTTATGAGCAGCTCTTTGTACAGCAGTGCATCTTGCAGGAGCTGTAAGCCATTTTTACACTTCATTTACGTAAGAGAGGAGACGTGATTTGAGAATATGACAATTCAGGGAATCTCTCTACATGCAAGTAGAATCCTGTTTAAGGATATGAAGTTGCTGCATCATTAAATGTCTCAGAGTATATGGTATCATGGCCATGCCATGGATCTCCTAGATCAGGAATAATAAAACCTTGATAGCTGCCATTTGAATGGCATTATTTTAATACAACAGACTGCAGAAGACTGGGGAAAATCTTTCAACCAAGTTAGGGTAGGAATGGAGCTTGAAGTAGCAGAATTTCACCAAAAGCAAAACACAGCATTAAGTTATTATTATACAGCAGTCCTCTAGAAACTAGTCTACAATACTACAAAAACCATTTTTCCCCTGGAAGAACCACATTCATTTCACTGAAGAATATATACTTCTAACAACCTTCCCCCATTCAGATATTGCCTTGGTTTAGTAAAGAGTACTTAAGTGGTACACACTAAGAATGGGAATGAGTCAGAAATACAGTTCTAAATGAATAGCAATTTAGCAGATATTTTCAAAAAAAGCTGTGAACTAGTTTGCTTTCATTATAGTCATAATTTTACAGCCGATTAGTCCACACTGTGCACAGACTCACTGATGTCAGCTTGACTAGTTGCCAATGCCAATGATCGGTATATCCTATTGCAATCTGACAATCAGCTGCTCATTTATAATTTACTTAGTAAAAGTTCATCTTGAGAAATATTTTTGTGTGGTCATTTATTGAGAGAGGTAAGCTAATACCTTTTAAAGAAAATTTACCATAGGTAAAAATTTTGATATGTCCATGATGCTCCTTCCTGAAACGCAGTGCCAGCTGTGCAGCTTACACACTGTGCAGTGTCAGAATACAAGGTTGCCAAATACAGCCAAATTGCAGACCAGCAAAATATTTATTATATATACAGTCATTATGCCCTTGGCAGAGTATAATTTGCTTACAATAGCTAAACACTTCAGGCAAGGAGTACTAAAACCATCATAGGAATGCAGAGGTCTTTCAGGTTTTCAAGCACTACTTTGTAGCGTGTCAAAAATGCAAAGGCACACAGACTAAAGTCTGCACCCCTGACTTGACTGGGATATGGAATTCTTATATGTAGAGTTGCCGATTGCAATCACAATTGATAAAATTTAAAAACTTTTTTTTTTTTTAAATGTAGAAAGACAATCAGAGAAACAAAAGATAAAGTACTTTGCAAGAGACCTCTGAAGGTCATCTAGTCCAAATTCCTGCTCAAGGCAGGGCTAGCTTCAAAGTTAGGCAAGGTTGTATTGAGCAGCCTCCAGCTGAGTTTTTAATATCTCCAAGGGTGGAGAAACCACAGCTTCTCTGAGAGAGCCTAACCACTGAGAGTGGTTAAGCTCTACTGCCTAACCAGTCTCAGTAAGACCCATTTTTCTCATAACTCATTGTTATTTCCATTAGTGCAACCTGCAACTGTTTTTCTTTTGCAATGACAGTGTCTGTTCCTGTCTGTAATCTGCATTTGGGAGTAAAGAGTGTATTATACTCCCCTTCTTCATCTCTTCTCCTCTTTAGGCTAAACAAGCAGAGTCCTTCAGCCTTTTCTGTGTGTTCTGTGCTGCAGTCACCTAACAGTCTTAGTGATTGTCCTCTGGACCCTCTCAAGTTTTTAACTATTTTTTTTTTTACTGAGAGTCCCAGTACTCTGGAACCAGTACTCTAGATGTAATTTTATCAGTCCTTTGTTGAAAAGAATAATCACTTTCCTTGACCTGCTAATTCCACTCTTGCTAATATTCCACATTATTAGACAGGGCTACTAATATGTTGTTAGCTTTCATTGCCAAAAAGTCACACTGCTGAACCATGCTCAATTTGGTGTCCACCAGGACCCCCAGCTCCTTTTCTGCAGAGATACTCCTATGCAATTAGTTCCCAGACTGTCCTGCTGCATGGATTACTCCATCTTAGAGGCAAGTCTTTCAACATTAATTTCATTACCATTCATGAAACTAATTACGGTAAAACCTAGAATAGAAGATTATCCAAGTGCATTTTGTTTCAGGTGCCATACTGTCAGGACCAAGATGTATTCTAGCTAAGAGCAGCAGAAAAAATACATTATTTGAACAGTATTTATAAATAATATGGTTTTTCTCCTCTCTAGTTGTAGAAAAATCTATACTTTCAGTAGTTTATGAAGCTTCTGGTTGTTGTTGTTTTAAACTATGTGTTTGTATGAAGCCAGAAAAACAATGTAAAGGCTTTCTTCTGGAGAAAGTTTATATGAAACAGAGAGGCTTCATCAAGATATAGACAAGGACAGCAATTTGACTTTAAATTAGAACAATTTCATTTTTAATTAACTATGCACCCAAAGAGGAAATAAGAATAGCATAAAAATAGATTAAGATGGTTTAAAACCAAAACAAAACAGAACAAGAAACAAGCAAAAAACAACCCCTCAAATCTAGATCTCCAGATATTTTTGTAAAAAGGACGTTGGAGATTATTTTTTTCCTTTTTAAGTCAAGTTCCATGTAAAATTCTACTTTCATGCAAAATTAATTTTCCCTCATCAAAAATCAGAGATTCAAAAGTTAAATTTGATCTTCTGAAGTCTTTTCTCTTGTGCCTATGAATTTTTTATGTACCTTTTAATTACATAATGATATACTACCTTTGGACTCAGGTCTCTCTTTATTAAGGAAGTTTTACTTTTAAACCAGTTCAATATTTTGAGCTATATCAAGATTATAATTACCATAGAAGAAAGCTTTTTCCCTAAAAAGAACATAATAAAACAGGAATTCAAAGAAGAACTCCAACTGGAGCTAGAATGGCAGATATGCACCTGCAGGAGAAATCCTGCTGACATTTTTCTCTCACAGTCATACTGATTTTCAAAGATATTTATTGACAAAATGTCATATACAAGATTGAACTACACTTCAAAGTTCATTTGTAAGGAGATCCCAAATGAAACGATGTTCGAGAAAGTGCTAAATTTTGAAGAGCAGAAATATGGGTAGAATATATTCTTAGCTCTTCTAGCTTCGGGCTGATTGATTTGCACTAATTGCATCACTTTGTTTTCTTCCATTATGAATCTTTCATAAAATCTAGATGTATTTCATAGAAACCGATCTTCTTGACTTATCATATATTCATTCTTGATAGAAAGGAAGCTGCTTCAAAGCACATAAATTCTATAAAAAGACAGTTTGCCTTTTGGGTGATTCTTCAAATGGAGAAGCTTCAACATAGAAACTATTTAATCTATTTCTATATTGAAATTTTGATTGATATTGAAAACTCTCCATTTCATTTGTGATATTGTAAGTTAATGGCTGTTTCTGAAACTGCCATAAATTACTGATGTGGACATGACAAATGGTGATATAAAGTTCATCCTTTTTAAAATTCAGCATATTCAAAAGCTTTTTCCATTAAATTTGCAAATATTAGGATTAAAAGGTGTGTATATGCTGTCCGAACCCACCTGTGAACTTCACATACTGAAACAGGCTGGTATTTCACAACTGCAGTAGGAGAGAGAATGTCAGAGAAAGGGATAGTGTAAGAAGAGACAGTAATTTGTCTTTCCCTCAAGAATTAACAGTAAATGTCATCCTTGCCTTAGAAGTCTGAGAAAAAATACAAAAATGCCTTTACTCTAACAAGGCAATTGCTGTAATTGAAAGCTATATGGAGAATATATGTTTTGTTCAGCAAGCACTGAGAGCCAAAGCAATTGACAAAAGTAATGTTCTTTCAGTATCTGGGCCTTAATTCTTAGAAATCTGCACTTGGTCAATCTCTGCACAAAGACACCACAGGTTCTAATCAGCTCGTGCAGGAAACCCCTCGAGTTACAGTTTCCCACAAAATGGTCCTTTACTTCCAAAATAAAACCTTCATAATCCTCAGAGGTCATGGAAACATAAAACAAAGCCAAAAGCTCAACTTCATGGGACTCGTTTTCTCTCTTAGGAGCTAATTAGCTATTTTATTTAAATCCCAAAGTAGGAAGGTTACTAATCCCTAACTTCAAAGTTCTCCAATTCTAAATGTAATTAAAGAGAGAAACTCTTTCTTCCAATATGGGAAGAGCTGACTTTACATTTCTGTTTCCTTTCTTTCCCTGTTTCCAAAAGAGCCTTGATTTGCAGGAATCCCTCCCTCACATTCAGCTCTTTGAACAGCACTTGAGGAGGTAGGGCTACTCTGATTGATAGCTTTTTTTTTTTTTTTAACCTTTCTACTTGTGTTGGATGTAGGTTTTAGGTACTGGTGCAAAAGAATTGCCCGAAGTGAAAATATAACAGCTGCATAGAAGGATACGGCACTCTCAATGTAGAAGGAGAACATGCAAGCGCATTCAGCTAGAATTTTCAGAGTATTATTAAAAGTGCCCTAGGCAAATACTTCCTAGATACTTACTAGGAGGGACCACGAACTATATACTCTTAACTTTACTTCATCGGTAGTATCATCGTGATAGAATCTTTTGACTTACAATTAAAAACAAAAACATATTTAAATATTACAGATAGACCACATTATTTTCCTGAAATACAGTTTTAGTGAATTTCAACACAAGGTAGAAGCACAATATTTTGCACTATGGATTCTTTATGAGAGATTCCATTATATTTTGTGATGTAAAAAGTAAATCAGTATTAGATTTTTTAAATTACAACAAATTATAGCAAGTCGGCTTTCTAGTTACCATGGTTACAAGTCCCAACAGACCATTCTTTAAGAATTTTCTCCCCCACCCAAGATAGCAACAGTCTTTTTAAAATGTAATCTAGACTACAGCAAAAGACAATTTATAGTACATTTATGCTGATATGCAAATTAGCAGAGCTTTTGTTAATGAGACTGCCATTTGGGCACAAGCACTGGCATCCTTATACTGAGAACGACAGCTGCTGGAAATTATAGGTCTTAATTCTAAATAAATGATGAATACTCTAAAAATAAACTCCACAGCATTTTAGTTTGACAAATATGAAAAATATTTACTGTAACTATCTGACTAACCTATGAGTCAGAATCCAAGACAGTGGCTTTTTCTTATGCTGGCATTTCTGTAAGGTGCCTCTGTTCTATTTTGCACTAATCTGTATAGTTCTTCTATAATAATTTTCACCAGAATTAGGAAGCATCTTTACTCACTTAGAGCTGTGTACTAAGGTGAAATTTCACCTGTTACATGAGTTTGTTCTGTACATTTTGCTTATCTTCTGGAGCTTTCATCCAGGCTTAAAGGAAAGGAATTTAATACCATTTGCAAAAAAACACCCCCCACCTAATTTAAAGAGAAGGTTGTTCATAAGTATTCCTTTTCAAGATAATCACACAGAATAATGCAACAAATGGATTTGCAACCAACCTCTTTCCACAGGCATGAAACTTCACCTACAATACCCACATATACTCATAGAATTGTCAGTTCCCCCAAATTTTCCTTTCAGTTTTAATCATCAGACATACACTGAGGGGCTACAATTTTCAGATTTCTAAAAACAATGGTTTGGAATAACTGCAATAATAAAGATCAATATCTAGGCCAAAACTGATCTTTGCTGTCCTTTTTCAATAAAAGGATGGAAATCTACTGCCAGTATTACTTACCAATGTCAAAGAAACAGGGCAGGTTTAAGCCGCCAATGGCTTTGTCTGGCCCACACTGAAAACAAAGACTAAATAATTTTAAAAACCTGGTCTTTTGAGGTTTTTTTACTTCACTAGTATTACTAATGGGGTCACATGTACGATGTCCTTGTATGCTGTTGTATTGGGTCTGGCTGGGATGGAGTTGATTTTCCCCATGGCAGACCTCAGGGTGCCGTGTTTTGTACTGGTGGCTTGAGGGGTGTTGATAACACCCCAGTGTTTTGGTTGCTTCTGGGCAGTGCTGGCATGGCATCGGGGCTCTCTCTCCAACATTTCTCCCCGCCACCAGTAGGCTGGGGGTGGAGAAGGTCTTGGGAGGGGACATAGCCAGGACAGCTGACTCAAACTGACCAAAGGGATATTCCATACCATATGACATCTGCTCAGAAATAAAAGCAAGGAGAACAGAGGGGGGGCACTCGTTACTTTTGTTTGTCCTCCAGGAATTGCAATGCATATGAAAAGGCTGCTTCCCAGGAAGTGGCCAAACATCGCCTGCTGATGGGAAGTAGAGAATAAATATTTTGTTCTTTTGCTTCTGTGCACACAGATTTGCTTTGCTTCTATTAAACTTCCTTTGTCTCAACCCACGAGTTTGGGGTTTTTTGTTCCATCTTATTTTCTCCCCTCCCCATCTTGCTGAAGAGGGGGTTGATAGAGGGGGCTTTGGTGGGCATCTGGCATCCAGCCAGGGTCAACCCAGCACAGTTATCCTTGTCACTTTCTAAAAAATTAAGAACCAAAAACTTGTGCAAGAGTTACCTGGAATGCATTAATGTGGAGGAACATATATGAAAGTCTATGCAAGATTTAGAAGATCTACTATGTGTGTTTCATATATACAGATAATTTAAAAATTATGCAAAATGTTTCCCTGCATTAAAATAGCCCCTAACTACTGTTTTCTGTCTTCCTTAATATTAACATTATTTTCTTTTTCCCTTGGATTCCTACACTAAACTTATCATGTCATACAGCTCGTATAAATTCCTGATTATTTTCTATAAGTCAGTCCTTTTACTCATAATAGAATATACTAACCTAATTTTAACCTGCCAATACATTTATTTTGTTGCTAATACAGGACATTTACACAAAACTTTGGTGAAGATACAAAAGCAGATTAAATATTCAGGTAAATATTAATTCAACAATCCATCAAGGTATTAGACCATCTGCTAAGGACTCAAGAGTTCTTTATCACTGACAAAGAAGGGAGAGAGTGTGGGCAGCAGCTGTAATCCCATTCAGGTAGATGCATTTCCAGGTGTGGGAGAGAAGTCATCATTCCATGCTCATTTAACAAACCAGATCCACCTATCTCAATTGCTGTTTAAGTACTTCAAATTTGTATAGGTCCACACCAACCTAGTCCACTTTCTAACTTGGGGTGAACGTATTTTCCACCCTTTCCCTTTCTGCTAGACTGTGGGTAGCCAGGCAGGAAGCAGTCAAGAGCCAGAAGACCAGAAGGACCATGAGGAAACATAATTCTAGCAAAGTGTTTGGCATTGAGCTGGCTCCTGGCTGCTCCTATTTCTTTGTCTAAAGCACTCCTAAGTAGAATATGTTCCTGTTCATGGGACTGACCTGGAACCTCAGTAATGCCTGCTCTAAGTTCCCTGGACATAAGGACAGACTCGCCCCCTTCCAACGAACTATCCATCATGACATCTGTGCTTCTAGCTCACCGTGGCCTAAGTATAAGGTGGAGAGAGGAGCACATGCTCACTAAGAATAGGGATTAGGACATAATATGATGAGTTCAGTCTTTCTTGAAATGAAGAGAGTCAAGAACCCAAGTTGCCATTCTTCATATGTAAAGCGCCTCTCACTTTCTTCATTCAACTCATGGCTATTTTTCTCCCTTCTTTTCTTTTCTGTTTCTCAAAAGTTAAACAGTATTTATATGACATGTAACCTGCATCTGCAACACTTCTGTGCTTGCCATTTTATAATTTAGCTATCTAGAAATCTTGTAACAGTCATGAACTTTAGTCAAAGATAATAATGATCATGCTTTGACTGTAAATATTGCTGGAGATATTTGATTACTGATTACCATTAATTGCTATGACCATTCTATCACATTTGTTTTGAAGAGAACAAGTATTTTAAAAGGCAATGAATAATAACAACACAGGGTTAAGCCAAAATTTTCCAAGGCTCTATCTAGACTAAGATACAGCTATATGCTCTGAGATTGGCCCCCTGATTGTAGAAACTGGGGATCTAGACAGACTACATTGAGGCTCCTTTATGGCTTGTGAACCCAAGTTTTCTGTCTTTGGAAATGCATGGCCGATATTCATGTTGATCCCACCTTGGCTGGAAGTCAAGATACAGGAAGGACACATATATAGGCCCTTCATCTGAGACACACAGCTTTACTAACCTCTTATACCAGCTGTACAAAGACAGGCCAGAGTAAAACAGAGGAATAGCTCAGGAGTCAATACCAATATAAGAACCACTAAAATCCACTGTAAATTATAAAGATTGTGATATGTAATAATGACAGCAAAGGGAGGGAGCTCTTAGGAAGACTGGCATGCCTCTCCTTAATATTGTAGGCTGAGTTAGTGAGTAGTTTTCCCACTGCTAAAAATTTGCCCCATATTGCTACACAAGTAAAAATAACTAGCATCTTGGGCCTAAGGACATTTATCCTTTCTCTATTAAGTTCATAATATTACACATTTACTAAATACTTTTTTTAAGTGTTCATTGAAAATCATGCACAAATTCTACTGAAAAAAACCCACTACGCTGGAAAGGGTTGCCTGGCAGTACATAACTGAACAATATTTGTGGGCTAAGAAGACTTGTTTTGTCCCTCATGAGAAAAAAAAAAAAAAAAAAAAGAGTATACACATTTATTTGTTTCAGGGATCCATACTCCTTACAGGAAAAACAACAGTTAGGAATTATCATTACAATCTGAATCCTCATGGGATTAAAATATTATCCTTTCTAATACTTTGTGATGTTCAGAACAGAATAATTATTTCTATTTCCCACAAGTAGAAATGTATTGTATTATTTTGTTTTCAGTTACTTAGCCTTATCAGATGTCTGGGTTAGAAACAGTGGGAAATACAGTTACGAGTACCGAGAGTCGTAATACAGAGAACTGCAGCACTGCCAAATTACTGCCACCAACAATAGATAGCTAATTTTCTTTAACTGCTATGATTCCTATTAATAGTTATTATAATAGCTGGCTTCTTAAAATCTAAAGCTTCCTTCACAGTACACTTCCAATATCAGTTATCTTAGTATGACACTTCTGAAAAGCCTAAGATCAGCAGCTTCAATTATTTATTAAAAACAGGTGTTCAGACACAAACGTGTTGTTAGTTCCAGTAAGGAAAATGAGACTGGCTTGGAAAACTGTATTACATTTGTCTGATTTTCAGCTAAGGCTGTTTTAACAAAACAGAATTATCACAACTGATCATAAAACATTCATTTCCTAAGAATTCTCTAACTTATTTTCACTGTTGCATATAAATATATGCATTTTAAGAGAAGGCATAGGCAAAAGCTATTGCAAATGTTGGAAGCATTAAATAAGATGTTGGAAAAATAGCAGAAAATTGATTATACAGAATAAAACTAATGGTCCCTGTCAGAATGTCTGCTTAAGCTCTTAATTTCTGCTTAACTTTTTAATTGTCCATTCAGTTTAGTGCTACTAGTAAAAAAAAACCCCAAACCTGTAAGTCTAGTAATGTTATAATGCCCAAACTCTTGATACAGAATGAAAAGTGTCTTGGGCACCTAATAGTCTTCTATGAGCTATTTTGTTCCTTTTGTTCCAGTGGCATTCACCCTGTTTCTGTATAGATCTTTTGGTCTAAGCAGCAAAAGCATTTGCTTCCCAGTTGTACTGGAGATGACTATTCTCTCACAATAAGGCTATCTTCAGTGCTGGTTAATTAGTAGACCCATAGTAGCAGAGCTTCGTCTATCTTGCCCTTTACGACACAAACCAGGCATTTATATGCAGCACGCGCTGCAGACTTAATATTAAGACAAGTCTTGCAGTGATAATCAAGTTCGCACACTTGATTTTTTTTTTTTTTTTTTTAATGGCAATAATTTATTTCTGAAGTTCCACCTATCTATCCATTAAGTGATGAAGTGTCAGGGCACAGAGGGGAGTAATCTGTTATGTTGTCTATGCATAATTTAACTCTTAATTCAGAGGGGGTAAAAAAAAGTATCTAGTATTAAATAAAGCCAATTATTCTTCTCTGTGTTTCTTTTCCTCCTCTACAATCTATGCTTTTAGGTATTTCTAATAGAAATCTATCAGCTTTCCAGTCCATACTGTTTATACAGCAAAATCCATGACTCGGAAGTCTACAACACCAGCCTTTGCTCAGAGGAGTCCTGGAATACAGAATGTGTGAAAACGTTGCAAGAAGCCATAAAAAAACCAGAGTGTCTATTCTAAAATTATTGTAGGACACAAATTGCCACAGTTTCTTTCACTTTTACATAAACTCTGGACAAATCCTGGCATTGTATATGCTAATTAAAATCCTGTATGTGGGTTAATGAAAGGTAATAAAAACATCCAAGTGAGATACTGTTTAAAAAAATTATTCAAATATTGTGCTACACCTATTGGGAAAGTGAGCTTCATGAATTTACTTATAGGATTAACATGGCGAAGACTGCAGACTAAATAATATACAGTGGATCCTACACATATTTGTGAATGCACTGAATACAGATTATTTTCCTTTTATTGAATACAGATATAAATATTACCACATTTTATCATAGAAGTGTAAGACACTTCAGATATATAATTAAAGTTGGACTTTTTAATAAATAGGTTTAATTTTAAAATGCCTCAGAACATAAGGCATATGCTATTTTCTCATCTTTCCGTGTCATCCCTCCAAAAAACTTTTGAGCCAGTGAGACAATTTAGGTAGATTTAGCAAAAGGGTAGAAGGCTCAAAGAGAATTTGAGTTCCTAAAAGATTTTATAAATTTGAAGAGAAAAAAAAGAGGAGGTGAACAGATAACTATGGACCCAGATACATCCTGAGATTCAATTTCCTGAGAGGAAGGTAGACAGAATATAACAGCTACATATCCCATCTGAAGGCAGCTGGGCCAGGCAATCTGCACATATCTAGTTGCAGACTAATGACAAAATGCTTTATCTGCAGGGGTGTCACAGACAGACCCAGGAAGGAACAGATGTTATTGCCATGGAAGACAGATCTGAGAGATTAAAGGACAGAACTCTGTAGGAAACCAGTCACTCTCATTAGTTCTGCAGATGATCGAACAACTAGTATTATACTTACATGTATGTAAGCATGCTTAAGACATGTGGCCGAGTAGAATCCTTTCAATGGCCTATCATGCAGGTGACGTCTGTACATTGACAGGACACCATTTTTTGTTTTCTGACTGCCAGAGAAGAAGAACGAGTGGTGTTCCCACAAACTGAGGGGTGCCCCTCATGTTCTCATTCAAAAAGCATATTGGGCAACAGAAGGCTCAGAGAAGCAACAGGGGATATGCTGTTCCTTCCAAGATTTACTAACCAAAAATAACCATACTCCTGTTACCTACAATTATACTGATTTCAACTTAGTAAAGAAATGCCCCAGACATGGTTGGTCACTAAACTTCATTTATCTTCAAGGCACAGACATGAAGACCTCCAGCTCTTAGGATTTCACAAAACACTGGGGCCTGGCTTCATTGGAGACTGTCTGGCTAGGCTAAATCCTGCTGCATGTTTATATACACCCAATAAAGTCACAATCCTGAGAACTGCTGTGCTCACAAATCACTGCAACCAACAATAGACAGCTACTTTCCTTTAAGCATATCTCCTAAGAGAGAAAGAATACTTGCATAATGATACGTAAATTAAACTTTTTATCTTTGAATTGAAGCTATTTACAATTGCTTTCTTTGTGACCACCACAAGCTCAATTATATTTGCTTATGTTTATATTTGCAAGGCTTTCCTAGGCACTACGATTTCCTTTTACAAAGGACAACAAAGTTAATAGCATAACTGGGCAGAGAGAAATTGAAATACTGTACCACCTAAATGCTCAACAGCAATAGAATGTAGAAATAGAAAGAACGTGGACATACTTTCCCTTTCCAGTATAATTCTGATATAAGGTTGTTAAAAGATACTAGTATATATATATACATATATGTGTGTGTATATATATGGTACATTTCAATATAACTGTTTTAGAAAACATTCAAGTAATTGGTGAATTAATTAATTAAATTAATATTATTGTATTTAACAATGTCCTGACATCCTAACAGCTGATATTCTCTCCTGTTTTTGGTGGGGAATTTTAGTTATTCAAGGTGTAGCCTGTACTACATTAGTATCATGAAAGACCCCTTCCAGGTTGTAGAATACATTCTAGATCTTCTGACAGATACCCTTAGCAAGAGTAAAAGTGTTTTTCACTCAAACCTTTCTATGACAGGTTTTCAGTCCCCTGCAAACTCTGGACTGAACTGACTGCTGACATTGAAGAATAAGTTTTGTTGACCGAGAGAAAAGTGCCTGATTTTACACAAGGCCTTAATTTGTTTCTTCATCCTTTGATAAAATTTTTCTGGAGGTTTTCTAGCTTTGGGGAAGATTGGCCAGATTTTGTAATTAGAGTTGCATAAAAAAGACTGAGGCAAGCATTGGTTGGGATTTTCTCAATCTTACATTAATTATTGTCCACTTAAGAGACAAGCAGTAGTTGCCAGTTTAATCGTTTTATGAGACTCCATTTATCATTCATGCTAAAATGGCCCTGGGTAGGTTCTTTTTATCCATTATAAATCAAAATAAATAATGAATAATAATAAGTAATTGCAACTAATGAATCAGACATGGCATTCCTTATTCCCACTACATCAGCTCTACACATGTGCACTGCTTGGAAGATGCAGAACTGTCTTCACAGATACCAAGAAGTACAGAAAGGGTGACACCACTTTTGCAAAGAGCTTTTGCAGCAAATCAGTATTCGGCACAACAGAATAATTTGGAATTAATGTGGACAATTTAAAAACAAAGTAAGAGAGCAGTGCTTGTTTTCTTGTTGCAGAGCTGTGAGGTGGACTTGCATCATGAGTGAAACATTTTTTGCATAGTTATTAGTAATGTGTGGGCTACACATGAGAAAGAGTACTCAGGCCTACAATGCTTCAATTTTTTTTATAGCATTTACAAAATCCCTTAGTTCTATAAAGATAGATATGTGGATCCTTGCCAGATTTTCTTATATACATTTCATGCTTACAAAATTAGTTCTGCAATAAATTTACACTTTTTCCATTTACAGTTTTGGCTAATATATATCCTATATTGTGGTGTATTAAAGATTAAAAACTATGAAACACTCATATTGTTGGGGGTAGCATAAGAATTCTCATGATAGACAGATGAGAAGATAAAGAGTTGATACGCTAGTGCTTTTCATTGCTTTATACAACTTCCAGCTCACCCAAAATCCAGTACGTACATACAGCTTAAGCTAAAGGAGCATATGAAAATTAGAGATTATAGTCATGTTCCCTAATGTATCCAAAGATTTGATAAAGTAGGACTCTAAAGAATATACACAACAATTCTGCATGCAATATAAATTTGAGACAGCATCATACTATATAATTTGACAAATCAATACTCTATTTTATAATAAATTTTGGAAATTAAAAAAAGCCTCACTATTAGATCTGATGAACAAACTAGGTCAAAAAATTGTTAGAATTTAAAACAATATACAGCAAAGGTGCTTCAGGTCAAGAAAATATTTAATTTTATTTCATCTGAAACTCCCTTTTTTGTAAAATACTTTCAGAAATAAAGAATAACTTCAGAAAAAAGTTTTTTGAGATGAGAAATGGGAATACTTTGTTCTAGAGATCTGGAGAAGATTTTATTTTGATGTTATCACTTTATCAAATCCTTTTAGTCAAAACAACTTGCTAAATTCAATACAAATTGTTTACCTCAATCACAGAGTCATTCCACAGTAGAAAGTGGTATGCCAGAAAAGTACTTCTCTTATAAAATATGTGGAAAATAGCTCTGTGAAGGTATTCATGTTAATCTCATAGGACTAACTGAACGATAAGAAAGTCTCTATTATAGTGTTGAGTCATAATGGAGTATAAATATGGAGGGAAAATCTCAATACATTAATTTGATGTTGGTAAGTAACACGAGAAAATAATTGATGTATAATTTGAAATAAAATAGAAATAAGAACAATTATTTGATCTGCACATGTGGAAAAAAAAAATAGGCAGATTTTTTTCCTACATTTCACACATGATTTGGAAAAGACCCTTTCTACGACAATGAAGAGCTATCCAGCAAAGCACTAAAGTCTTGCTTTAATAAAGCCAATTGCATCCTTCAAATATCTACTGTTTTTGTAAGGACCACTTTCCCAGGGTGCTATATTGATCACACCATTGCTATGCAGCCCATTTAAGCATAAGCTTTAAGTAACTTATCTTCATTCAATTTTCAAAGCACTATATAGACTATTCCTTTCCTATATATTTTTTTTCATTTGCCACAGTTTCTGTCCCTGATCAAATAATGACACTTTCATTGCTACTAGCTGTATTTTCAACCATATAAAGCCTTCAAAGTTGCCTTTAATGTCCAATAGGAGTTCCCTGTAAGCATCCACAGAGACTCCTCTTCAAACTCCTTTAAATTCCTCCTTGAAACTTTCCACTGCCTGACAGTGATTAAGTCGCTGGTACGTTGGTAATGCTACTTCTTCAGCTGAGCAGCTCTGCCTCATGGTTTCAACCTACTTCCCCATCTGTCTGTAGCCACCTACCATCTCTTGGCTTAGAACTTCTTTGAGCAAGGGTAATATTTTCATGCTGTGTTTATATACTATCCGGTACAACAGGACTCTCATGCATGACCAAGAATGTAAGTTTTGATCAAATACTGACAAAACTTATATAAAATCAGATATAAATAAAAGTGTTTTGCTGTTTTGAGTTAAGTTTCTGTTTCCTAATTACAGCAAAATTTTCAGCACCCCAGAGGAAATGAAAGCAAGCCTGCCTGTAAAATATCACTGTCTTCTGGTGGCCTGGCATAAAGCTGTGGCATAAACACATAACCTCTGTATAAACCTGGGTAGAATAGAGGAATTTTTCTCAGGTAGGGCTTGCACTACTCACTATCAGCAAGCCCACAAACACTGCAGAGTATGTAACTGTTACAGCTCTGGCCCTGTTAAGACTCTTTTGTTTCCTTGAGATACGCTAACCAGGACCTGCAAGAGTCCTCTAGTGCAGAGCTTAATGTGTTCTTTCTATTGTTCCCGTAGCAAGGATTTTCCTTAGGACGGGTTGAACATGCACTATGGCCATTCTACATCTCACAAAGCCATCAAATAATGCTGAATATGCATGAGGATGTCTCCTTCAATCTAAATCCAAAGAGAAACAAAATATTTGTCAATCCTGCTTTATCAAACCAAGTGATTCAGAAGGGAACATGTAAATCCCTTTGTCACAGGTGGCAAAGGCAGGCTCCAAATGTCTTGTTCCCAGACTTTACTCTCATAACTCGGCATTAGTAAGTACAACTGATAGAATCAAAAGAAGATGCTCAAAGTAATTCATTTATACTGGATAGAAAATTAGACAGAAGCACTGAGCCTTTTCCACTGTTCCAGGATGAAGAAATATTTTGCAACAGGAATGCAATCATTGAAGCATAACAAACAAAAGGCATGCATCTGAAAAGACATCTGTATTTGCAGGACTGAAGCCAGCATTTCCAACTCATGGATTATATATATGAATTACTTAATCATTATATTTACAGAGATTTAGCTGAGTGCATTTTCTTTTTCAGTCTGTAAGAGGAAACAGGAGAGGTGCTTTAGTAAACCAGACCTGAACTATTAAACCAGGGAAGTCCTCACACAACATTTTTTGCAATGCAAACTGCAAGGCCAAGAGGATTTTAACCAATTAAAGTACATTTTGATTGTGTAAGAAGCCCTGAGGAGAGGCAGGACTAGGAATCTGATTTCAGGTAGGGAACATTTTTAGGGATGACTGAGAATGCTGAGTACTGGAACAGAGTATGCCACATCCTTCTCTGTATGGAAGAAGGTCCATAATTAAACAGTAATTAAAAAATTTCTACCTAGGCACAGGGCAAAAGTTACATTTTAATTTTTATAATCTCTAACTTGGTAATTATAGTCTAATAAGAGGATAGGAGCTCAAGAATATTTAAAGAATCCACAAAAGCTAATGGAGATGATAGATATTCCACAAAGGGATTTCAGGAAAGTCTCCTGTTTAGAGGCACTCACCTATAAAACAAATTTCTGGCAAAGATTATGTCCACCTCTGTCATTTTCTTTTTCCTCAGTGACCTTTCCAATAATTTCCCTGAGATTTTCTTCAGGCCCATAATTAATTAGACATAACTAGACAGAATTCTACTATACCTAGACCAAGGTCTGCCAATCTTGTTATCCCTGTTTGGACAGTGGCCTGTGGCTGATGCTGAGAGAACCATATAAGAACAGGAGCAGTGTGCAGTGACCCTTCCTCTTGTCCTCCCTCCCTGCTTCCAGAATAATACAGGTCAAGGTCTATACATTTTGTGTCTGCTGGTATTTTTATTCTGTTAGTGATTCTAAATTTTTTTCACCATGTTAACTTGTAATTGCTTTTTGAAAGAAAAATAAATCTGTTAACAAAAAAAGCTATGTTATGGTCTTCCCTGGATTATCACTCAACCAAAGGAAGACTTCATGTGACAAACAATTTTTTGGTAAGCTATAAAAAAGATTTAAAAAGCACTGATTTTCCATACCTAATAGATAAAACCAGTTATTTATCACAACCTAATGAACGTCTTAAATGCCAGTGACATGTTATATGGAGGTACTTAAATAGGTTCATTCACTGTTTCAACTGGCAAAAGTACACAATAAATAGCTCATCTCCATTTTGTATTTACCAGTTGAAAAGGGGGGAGACTCAATAAAAAGATGGCTTCTCTTTGCAAGTCATTAGCTATAAAAGATGATATGGAACAGTAATACCAGATACAGTGAAGATGCCTGAAGACTTGTGGACTTCAAAATGAGCAGTTTTAGTGTCACCAACTACAGGTATTAATTCTAACCAAACGGTTACCTTTTGCTGCTTTTGCTTTGAAAAGTGACTTGTATTTATATCTACTACTTTAACAAAAAATAATATCTCAGGAACAGTCTAAAGTAATTATTTAACCATTACAAAAAATCATCAACTACTGACATGTATTTTTCCCTTTCAGCACACTGGTCCATAAAAAACATACTTGCAATGCCTACTGGTCACACAAGGTTTTCAATTATTCAGAGAAACTATTTAACTGAAAATCAAGACTTTCAGTAGTTATTGACTGACAACTCAGATATGTTTCTGATCACTTAGGTATTCTTATTGAATTTACAAAGCTATTCAATAATCCTGCATTAATCTACCAAAACTTATGCACATACAAAAACGGTACAACAGCTTTTCCCTCTTTTTCACTCATAGTTTTGGAAAGCAGAATCCAACAATTTGATATCCTTAACTTATTTAAAATAATAATTCTTCAGAAGAATTATCAGTCTTAATAAAGCCCTTACTGTATAAATAAATCTTCTTTATGGAGCATCTAGGTACATGAATAAACATCACTGCTGTAATGATAAAACACCATCTTTGTAGATAAAACCAACTATGTAAGATGGAAACAGTTTGGTCCCTCTCTTTAAGTGCTTAAATTGTCCCTTGTAGTAAAATTGCTAAAGAGGACAAACATATTAAATGTCAAATTAATTTGTGACAGAAAATATTACTGGATTCTAGCTATCAAATATTTCCTTTTTTCTTAATTGGCTGTTAGTCTCTATGAACACAAAATGCTCAGGAGAAAAAAATATTTTATCTTTATTTTGCTCTTGCAGATTTGGTCATACAGAGTAAACAAACCTGAGAAAACTCTCACAAACCATACAGCAGGTTCTTTGTACAGTATGAGACTTTGTTTATTCCTCTTTTGAACATGAAGCATCAGAATGCAAAGGACGGCATGGCTAGCTAAAACAATTGCTTGTGCTACCCATGTGAGGTGTATATTTTCACTTCCAAATCATTATAATTCACAGTTAGCGCAAGTAAAGAAGCTCATACCAAATAACTGTTACAGTGTCTAATCAGATGCCCAGATGGTTAGTAAACGATATAAAACTGTTATTAAACAGGACCTAACGAGAAATATGTTAATTCCTGGCTTTCTGTAAAATAACTCTCAGAAATTTACATCACCTACCATTAATAACTGTTTATGAAAGTTAAAGCCAATAGAGATTTTTACTTTAACCTGAATAAACAATGGATGAACCCCCCCTTTATTCAGCATCTATTTCTTACAAACTTATTTAGGAGGAGGGCTTGAATCTCACTGCTATGATCACCAAGTTTTATGTTGCTGTCACTGCATGAAATTACACTGTTGTAAAACTAGCAACTATTAAACTTCTAGTGTTTGAATTTCTGTAACAAATACTATGATATTATGTATTTTACAGCACCTTCAGAGCTGCTCTAATACAGGATTAAGCACAACCAGAGTATTCAAAGGAGTACACCAGCATGCCCTGACAAACAGAAAAAGAGACAGAAAAAAACCTTGTTGCCTTCTGTTAGCTGAAGGCTTCCCAGCTGTGATGAAACATCTATAGTTCTGTCCAGTCTGTCCCGACATTTTATTTCAACGAGCATAAATATTTCAAATTAAAAAAAATATTAATTAAAAAGGACTGTCTTAAAATTAGTTGCTACTAGTTGATTGATATTTTTAAATTAAGATCAGCATAATCAAAAGAAAAACCCTTAGTTTTTTTAACAGTTATAAATTGGTCTATCATAGTAACTGGCATTTTTAATTGAAAGCCATAAAGAGCTTATATTTCATTTTCTTGTTTTAAATAATAGTTTTGTGTGTGAAAGAATGAACTACAACTGCAAATGTGCTTATTTGAATAATTACAGATACTGTATTCCATTGTTTTGTTACAACAGAAATTACTATAGACAGCATAAAATCAGGTACTAAACAACACCCTACCCTACTGTGCTAACTTTTTACAAAGCATATATTTTTCAACATTTCTTACCAATTAAAATGAACCTGACACAAAGCTCACCATTTACATTTTTGGTATAGCAAAGACTGGGTTCGGTATCATTTGTAAGCATTTTGGTTTTGAAACCTGCTTCCTTTTGGATCTTTAAAAGCATATTTAATTCTGTCAAAACAATATGAAACATTTCACAATACATTTGAGTACTAGAAGAGAGAGTTTTATAGAAGACTTTCCTGCACGGAAATTAAGAAATCAAATGCAGTATATTTAGCAAAAATTTAATGAGCCTAAAGTCTGCTACTTTCACATTGCCATTTCCATTAGATTTTATGGTCTTCACATCCTAGTTAGTCCTAATAGACAGACTATCATTCAATATACTCTCAATTCACTAAGGTACTTACAAGTGCACCAGAGCCCTCTGAAGTCAATTACTCATGTGCCTGAAAACTAGGCCTGTTCATCACCACCTTGCTGAAGAGTGGCCTTGTTTAATTTTCATTAAAGTCAGCGGAAGAACTCCCATTGAATTCTGAGATACTCCACTGTCCTACCACCCTCTACCATGGTCCCACAGCTAGTGATCAGCTTGTGCTAGAGCAAGGTATCAACTGAATACAACGAAACCAATATTAAAGGTAACAAATACTGAGGGCCTGGGTGCAGCAGCACTCCTGCCCTTGCTCCATGCAATTCAATAAATGTACTTTCCATTTTATCATTCCCACCCTAAAGAAAGCTCTGCACTATAATTAAAAAAAAGTAATTTGGCGACTTTAAGATTTTTTTTTTAAATAAAAGGAATTTACAGGGCCCTATCATATCATTAATAATAAGGCAAAATTCTCTATTGCAGTAACAATTTCAGCTTAAAACTTAAGTGCGCCAACTTTTATCTTTCCTTACAGAACTACACATTGGTCTGTCCCTATCAGAGAAAAGCAAGAGTGAAATTTTTAATTTGCTTTATGTTGTGCTATAGTGGAAAGCATTATGTCATTCAACATCTTTTCAAATAAAAGAAGTAGGCGATATCAAATAAAACCTAGGAGGTAGCAAGCCAAGGGAGGAGATGGTACAATGTGTAGCTGTGGGAATACTTCGGGAGTATGTGGATGATATTTAGATGAATATAAGGGGAGATTGGACAAGTTAAAGGAGAAAGAACTATCAGACCTGGTAAATATGAAAGTAACAAACTCAGTTGCTGCTAATATTCTGGAGAAATGTTATTACAAGCTTATTCTGACTTTATAACCTTTTACAGATGGCTATTGCTAGAGAGAAGAGTCTAATAGGTTATAGTACCTCTGTTCTGATCTTGATCTTGAAGTGACCAACAAAACTGTCTTTCGACTGATGTCATTCCATATTTTATCTAGTATTGAAGTATGAATAAGTATGTTTTCCCAGAGTACAGACATGTTAACAGAAGAGATTATTGCTGTGAAGGGCTGCAGACCACAGCAGTTTATGTTCTTGTGTAGCAGTCTACATGAGCAAATGCAGAATTCAATATGCAAAGCGTAGCAGGCTTGGAAATATTTTATTTCACAGCCTGAAATGGCAAACAACACTGAAATAAACAAGGGATCATAAAAACTATTAATTAAGCACACTTCAAATATTTCTGACTGCTCCTTAGTCTCTCATTAATAGATTGGCTAATTAATCATAAGCATCTTAAATGCTTGATGATGTTTTTGAATGTTTTGGTTTCCTTGATGTTTCAGGTGAATAATATTTTTATTTTCCCAGCCTAATTTTAAAGAAAAAGAAGTGATAAAACAACAACCTTTTAAAAATGGCCTTTTATTTAGGAAACATTTAAGAACCTTTGTTAGCATTCAAAATACATTTTGAGTTGGAAAAGATTCGTAAATGGGAAGGATTATAAAGTCAAGCTAGTCATTGTATATTGAGTCATATTTCCTTTGGCTGACAAACCTTTTTCTTGTTTTCTGTATTGCTCCTTGTCTGTATTCTGTTATCTGTATCACTGATACACAGAGAATGAGCTAGACCAGAAAGTCGTCTTTGACAGGAGGCAACAATTTATAGGAATGCCTGTATGTTTCTCGAAGCTCAGGTCACAATGTCTGAAAAGTGCTTAAATACAGCCAGGCCTAATGTCATTAAAAACAATGCATTCAAAATACTGGACAGTGCACTTTTATTAACAAGTTGTAACACTGGTTTATTCCAGTAGCCTGTCTCAAACAGAGAGCATGACAAGATGCCTCAGAGAATGTAATGAACAGTTATGGAATAATCTGCCTATTGGGGATATTTCTTCTTAACTCTTAAGCCTGAAAGGCATATTGCTTACAAAATCTTTACTTGATATAATACAAAGTCGAAAGAAGCATACAAATGTCTATTTCATTTAAAAACTGTATTAAGATCTTGGCCTCAATTCTATCCCGCCTGTGAAAATGAGATTCACACGTAGCCTGTGCTTACCAAATTTGTATTTTACAACCGTACATTATTGTTCTTTACTTTCTTTCATTTTTTCTTATACAATAACAAAAGGTAAGTATGAGAGTGTGCTTTATCTTCCCCACATGTATCTACTTACCCATTTCTATCATTTCTTCTCTTTAATCCTTTCTAAATTAAAATAATACATTGAGTCTTTATACGGAAGTCTTTATACTCAGCCTCCCTTCATATGGTACTCTGTTTTGTGAATTATCTTTTTTGACCAGAACTGAATATCATATTCCAGCTGAGTGGTTATAATTGACTTATGTATAACATAGCACTATTTTCTATCTGTCTGTTTAAACATCCCAACACCCTGCTTGCTTTTCCAATTCCTGCTGCAGTCATTGAACAATCCTTGACAACATCAGGTCTTTACTGCTCAGTTAGAACCCAGCAATATGTATGGTTAGCTCAAATTATGCCTCCCAATGAGTCCTAACTTTCACGTCAATCACTGAGCTAATCACTTGTTCAACACTGCTGTGCCTCTCCATAGGTCTTTTCCAGTCACTGTTGGTTGTCAGTATTATGCATTCTGAAAACGGTCCCATTTTTTCTACCCAGCCACATCTGACAGAGACAAGGAGATAAAGTTCGAGCATCAAGACATTTGGCTAGTTGTAGCTCTCCTACTGTAATGAAGGGCTTCAGCAGACAGCTTTGCCAAAACAGCTGTGCCACAGAAGAAAGATGCCCCTGGAGGTTCTATGATGTATGTTCTTCTGTAGCAGAACACTGGTTCACTGAAACTGTGTCATGGTGATTATTCAATTCCTGTCAATTTACAGGAGAACTCATGTTTTCCAACTCCATCTCCCAACTTCAGATATTAATCTGAATATCTTGAGCTTCCAGGCCTTACACTGTAGTAGGCAGAAAAGAAGACGAGCTGAGATGCTAAGAGCCATCTCAAAAGCTCTCACTTATCCTATAGTCTAGCTAAAAAGCCAAGGAGATCTGCAGAATGTGGAGGCTCCAGTCTACATTCTTTCAAACAAACTCAAGACACCAAGGCTGGGGGGAGCCCACCGCTTTCAGATTCTCCCTGTCTTGTGAATCTGACATGGGGAATGTTACTTCTGCTCTCAGGCATCCAAAATTTACAGCTCTGGTTTTTCAGCTTTCATTCCAAATCAGAATGAACTCTAACTTAAAAAAAGAAAAAAGAAAAAGCCTTTCTGTATTATATTTCTAATTCACTACATTCCATTCATTTTACAAGAAAATTGAACATTTGTCACTAAAACAGGACTTTGTATATATTTTTATCTTCTAATCTTGTCATACAATTTGATAGGACTGAGAAAACTGTATTCAAGTACATCAACATGCACAACTGCTAAACTCACATAACTTTTAATGAAAGAATTATATGCTCAGAAAGAGGCTTTCCATCCCTAGTTAGAAATGAATTTCCATATAAAAGAAATACATTTATTCTTATAGCTCAGATAAAAGGGTGGTATAGCTTAAACAGATTCAAAAATTTTTGACAGAACAATTTTCCATCAGAAAGTACCTTTGATTTTGGAAAAACTACACAGAAATGCACATTGTCAATATTGAAACTTAATACAGCAGTGTACAATTTTTTGATCAAATTTCATTTTGGGAATGGAACACTTTGAATTTCAGAATAAGATTCTTTTTTCAGAAGTATATTTCTAAGTTAAAGCAAAATGTGATTTTTTTAAAGAATATGTTTTTAAAATTTTTATTGCAATTTTAATTTAATTTTTCTCACTTTAAAGCTTGCCAACTTAGACTTCGCAGAACACTCTGCAAAACAGAAAATTCAGTTTGTTACAACTCTAGACAGAGTAGCTTTCCAGGTTCTTCAGAACTTATGCAAGAGGACATTTAGTCACTGCAAAGAATTTTGTTTCTAAAAATAAAAACATTGTACTGCTATTATATTTTTTAATAAGATGTACTGGTTGGGAGTCCTCTTATAATGGGAATAAAAATTTAGGGAAACACTGATTGCTAACCTTTCACTGACTTAGATGGAAAGCTTACATGCATTTCTGGCAGGCTGTGCAATAACTGGCAGCTATGATTTGTTGGCAAAAAATGGGATTGAGATGTTTCCAAAGTAAGGACAGGATGGTCCTTCCTCTGGCTAAGTCCTCCTCCAGCAGCAGCAATTTAAAGATTTCTTTTTTGCAGTTCTAAATTACTTTTTGTAACAGTGGTGCCCACATTTTCTTCTGCATCACCTGCACAAATCAAACTCTTCCTCTCTCTCCTGCACTTAGAAAAGTAAAAGACAGACTAACGCCCCCAAGACACACACACAGAAGAACAACTTTGTTTTCTTTGTTTGACACTATTGCAAACTGAACACAGCTGCTGTTTTGCTTCAAGACAATCTATATTCAAATCCTGTGTGAGCTTTTAGTGTGGCTTTTAGAATAATCCTGTACTTCATGTGAATCATTTTTTTGGCAGAATTCACAGGAAAACATGGCAACAGTACAGAATGCAGGTTTACCTTGACATCTCACAACTCATTTTTTTAACCACTTTTTAACTGGGGGTGGAGGGGGGAGGGCAATAATAACCTATAAACTAGAGACTTCAAAATGTGCAGAAAAGGTCATCTGGTATACATAATATTACCGCCAGCTGCAGGATAAGACATTAACAGTCAAAACACTAAGAAAAGAAACTTAGCACAAAACATATTGAGCACTAATCCCAAATAATTTATAACAGTATTAACACTTGTGGTGAAAAGACTGTTATAATCATCCTTGAATAGTAAAATCCAATGCTGGATTAGGCCTCTAGGGTCTACCAAAATTAAAGCTTGAATAGGGAAAATCTAGTTTGTTACAGAAGCAGTACTTAACCACCCAATTAGAATCTGCATAATAATAATTTGTGTAAAAATATACACAGATATATGTGGACATGAGGCTTTATGAAATAAAAGTCTAATCAAAGAACAATAAAATGGTTGCAAGGTTGAGTTCTCAAATTTGAGGCAATTCCAGAGGCTAAGTGTGCAACTTTTCCCCCTTCAGCACATACAGTATGACTATGTCCTTGACTGTATTCTGTTTTTTTCTGCATAATCTCCACCTTATTCAGGGCTCCTGATGGACAGTATCTACTTAATTAAGTAATAATTCAATATCTTGTTCTATCTTTGTTGTTCAACATGCGGCAGTTACCTACAGCATACTGTTTACATCCTGCTCTAAAGTCAGAGTTATTAATTTTATCAGAGTTATTTGCTGATGGTTCTTTCCACACTCCATATGATTTTCTGAAAAGTTCATTAATTTATTTTTTATTACAGCCTTTACACTACAGGCTACTACAACCATACCAAGGCATCTGTTATTTCCTGGGGATCAGGATGAGACACTTCAGACCTGATTTTCAAAGTTCTGAGCACATTCAGCAATTCATACATGGAAGCCCATTTTCCAAAAAAGAGGACACACTCCACACTTGCAAATCAGAATCTTAAGTTAGAAATCTTAAAAATGAGGAATGTACAATCACACCTAGGAAAAGTCTGCTTTAATCACCTGTCAGACTTAAGATAGGAACTTGATGTCAGTGGCAGGCTTAGAATATAGTTTCTCAGAGCAAATGGCAACTACCTCTATCCTGAAATGATCGCTTCTCTTCTACAGTCCTTTATCTCTTCAAAGAGTACAATTTCCAAATTTTGCAATAAGTGGGACAGAAGTCAAATTAAAAAAAAAAAAGCTCAGTACTGATGATTCCCACAGTAGGCCTATCCTGCTCTTTGTTTGAAGGATAAACAAGAAAAAACCTTACAATTATGTTAGAAGGGGAAGGAGCCAAAGTTGCAGAAGCATCCAGAGAAATGTTATTTCCAAAAGCTCTGCTTTCATCACTTCAGTGGTGCCCTTTTAATCTATTTCTGCAATTTATTTCTTAGTTGTCTAGTTTGATTGTAAAAGCAGAGTGAAGAACCAAACCCTGTTATTTGATGTCTTATTCACATCACTGTTCCAACATCAGCGATTTGGGGAACTTTTAGATCTACCACACAGTTTTGCTACTTGAGATAGCAGAGTAAGTAGCACCAGTAGTGGGCAGATGACTGTTGACTCACCACCAACTGAAACATCAGCCCGGAATCTGCTAGAGGTTTTTAGAAACATTTACAGCTAGTAGAAGAACAGCTGTGGTCAGGAATTCTGGAGGCCTTCCTACGGCACTTATCATCTGGGGAACAGATTCTTCTGCCTGATCTTTGCAGGCCTGACCTTTACTTTCTTCTTCTTCCAATCTGTTCTTCTCCCACTTCTATTTCTTTCTAATCTTTGCTCATTTTCTCAGTCCCGATTTTGACTAAACTGGACCTGTATGAGCCTATCAACTCAGTTTCAAGCTTCTTTACTCAACCAACCTTAGAATGCTTCTTCAGACATTGAATACTGAGGAACAGAGGAGACTTGAAGCAGCAGCTTGATAGAGGAAGCATACCAAGTGCACTGCAGAGGGGTTTTTTTTCTTACTGAGAAGCCTTTTACCACAGAAGTGTTATTGTTAATATCTAAACTAACTAATTTAAGCTTGCTTAATTTTCTCTGGCACACATTAAGTAATTCCCACTTTATCCACCCCTATATTTTGTCTATTTTTCCCTCCTGATCCCAGATACCTTTCAATCACTTTAATTAATTAATCATCCAAAACACTCAAAACCATCCCCTACCAGAACTAGCCCTGCCAGCTCTGTGCTCCTCCTTTCCTCATTTCCTCTCTGCCTTGCTCCTAGAAATGTCTTAGTCCTCTTCATTTCCATTTTTACTTTTTGTCCCAGCTTCTTTCTTCCAATCTGCAAAGTCCTCTGTGTTCTCTCCCCATTCACTTGGCAAGTACTGACATTTATACAACTTTAACTTCTGATGAGATTTTATTTTAGGGAGTCCCAAATATGTAAAATTTAAACCTAAATAGGACATGTTTACCAAATAAATAACTAGCCATCAGGTCTTCTAAGTGCCAGGCATCTAATGGCAAATGCTTACTGGTCATGCATATAATATAGTAAAAACTGATCATGTAGAAATGATTGACTTGTACATTTGAATTTGAGCACACCTGGCAAGTATCACAATCTGGAAGCTCAAACCAAATCTTGTAACTAGATCTGAAATTTAGTGATATGATGCATCATATGAGCCTGATGCTGTTCAAGAACTTGTTACAATATTAAGGATTTCCTGAGAAGAGCTGAAATATGTCTTGTCAATAGCAAAGATGTGCAGGTAAACCTGTTGTGAAAAACATTCATAAACAGAGAGAAGTCATATAAATATATAGGGAATATAGTACATCACAATAAATATCTTTCTGTGGTATATTGATTAATTTATACTGCTGAGATAAAAACCCTATGCTTCAGTTCCACTGTATCACACATTACACTGATAAAGTAATACAATTATATTTAAGGCACAAGACACTATACTGAAAAACACATTTCTGCTTCTTCCAAGGAGCATATCACTTTGTCATTAGAAAAGAAATAGGACATAAGCTTCTCATGACCTCTAGCAAAGCATATCAATAACAGCCATTCCCCTATAAAAGGTTAAAACTGAGTTTATCATAAGTCTAAATTAATCCTTATTAAAAGTGTATAATTCTTTCAGTGGTAAATTATATTTGGGAACAAAGTAAATTTTTTTACAAAATGAGAAGTGAGTTGAAGAAGAGGTTTCTGAAACATTTTACTGCAGAGTAGTAAGTAGGTAGAGAATAAGAGTAAATAAAGTTAAAGGCAGGTTAACTACATTTGTCTATACAAAATCTAATGCACAGAACAGACTATGTCAAAAAGCATTCTTTATTAAATTAAGTATAGTAAAAAGGATTGCTGGTTCTCAAATGTGTTAAACACTAGAGATTTGAACTTGTGTTTGGTAATAATTAAAATTATTCCCTTCATCTCCAAAGATAAAATATTAGGTTCACAAACTCAAATAGTCAATATGAGGTATAGGTCATCAAAATGGTTAGATAGTACAGATCCACAACAGAATGTCTAGCTGGAACCAAGTAAACCAAGAGGTTGCCATCTTCTGTCATTCTGAGAAAGAGAGAGTGAATATTGAGAAAGATGCACATTTTCTCAATATTTCACAGTTATTTGCTAACACAAAGAGTCTGAAACAGCATGTGCTTCACTTAGCCCTTCCTGACCTCCTTCTCCCTTTTGAGTTCCAGTATCCCTCTCTGACACTTTCACTTCCAAATTTCAGTCAGGGTCCCACTGCCATTCCCTCTCCTGCAGGTGCAGATGTAGTCTTAGTCTCCCTAATCTGAATGCATTACTCCAAAGAAGGTTTATAACCCCAACCTTGTACATCCATTAATACCTTACTACAGTTGTTTCCTGATGCACACTGTCTGAAAGATTGCAGAGAACATTTAGGGACTCCTATATGTGGTAAGAGCTGCAGTTCTAGGGAGTGCCCAGCTGTTGCTAACCTTGGTGGGGGTGCTCTCAACACCTATAAAAATGGTGAAGAATTTACCATATGCAAATTCAAATTTCTGAAGACTTAACCGCTTGCCTTTCTAGTCTTGGCCCATAAACTGAATACCTGCTTCTCAGTCTTCCCTCCTCCTCTCATAGACTCTATCTTCACATAGCCAGTTGGTATCAATTTCTTTCTCCCTACCCCTTTTTCCTCTTGCCTTCAAACCTGCTCCCATCATAAGATAGAGTTACCTAGAGTACATCATGGTATGGGAAATAAAAAAAACATAAAATAGAGTTCCTGAGCTTTCCACCTTCATCAGCCTGCCAGGTTGTCAGGCTTTGCTTAGTGACAAAGCAAGCTATGTAGAAATGTTAACAGTTCCCAGGTGTCTACTTTCTAACTTTCTTGGAAGTCTGTGTCTACCACATTAGTTCATTGTGATGAAGGTATTTTGGGAATAAATACATTTTACATCTGTGTTTCTCAAGATATATTGCACATACATGGGTAGATAACGCTGTATACTCTTACCCATACATTCATACATACGGAGAAATTTTTATATTTTCTTATCAGCCTTTTAATTCAGTTGGGTTTTGTTTTTTTGGGGTTTTTTTACTATCCCAGCTTTTAGGAAGAGGAAAGTCAGAATCACAAGGCTGAAAATTAATCCTAAACCAACCAGATTATTCATCATACACTGCATAACCTTATGTGGTCTGACCACTTTTTTATCTTAGATCAAAAATCATCATGAGATTTTAAACACTTCTCCTCCACATATATACCAGGATGAGCAAAACCATCAGCGTCGGCTCTTTTATTCTAACGTGAGAAGTGGATCTCATTAATAAAATCCCTTGAAGCTTCTCAAGGCATTCTTGCCTTAGCACTTCCAATGGTGAGGAGAGCAGTAATTCCCAATCTACATTTCTTAAAAGCAGTTAAAGGTCATGAATAAATTATTGAGAACTTCAGAATGGAAAGAAAATGGACTGGTGCTAAAATGAAAACATAAAGATTTATTATAATTAAAATCCTCCTCTCACAGAAACATTTCTTTACAATATTTAACATTCTGATACAAAGGAGGCCAAGGTTATAATGCCATTAGCAAAAGTTGACCTTTACTTGTCTCCGTGAACAATAAATAATCAGGCAAAATGCAAAATAGCACTTCCTGTGTTTGTCTACATTAGGCATTTCATTAGTGTAGCTTCTTCTTATGCCTTCAAATTCTTTGTATTCCCACATATCTATACAGAATGCACTTACTAAAGTTTCTGAAGCCAAGCTATCTTCATTAGCCAGAAAGTAAAAAGTTAAAAAGATAATACTAAGTAATTAAAAAAAAAAAAATCTCACAAATAACCTCACATTGATTCTCAAAGGTATTTAAAAGATGGCTTCAGGTAGTCATTTTTATTTGCATTACTGTCATTTATTTTGCTCCAGAAATAGCCTATAGCCTTTATCATGGAACCTCTCTGAAGTCTCCCAGTTACCATTCAGGTTTTTCTTTTCTGTTTGCCTCTTCAGACATCAATCTAGGTAACTTAAGCAACAAAAAAGATTTGAGCATGAAGGCTGTAGAATTCGTGAGGCTTCAACTCACAGCTTTGTGACAAGCTACATCTTCCTTACATAACAAAAATTATATCAAGTGTAGTAACACTACATTGTTTTGTGTTTCTAAGACAATATTTAAAAAAATTTTCTCTCTTGCAACTTAACTTAGGCTTGTGAAAATCTCAAACCATCTGGAGACTGACATCTCCTAATTTCAGTCAGACATTACAATTCTACAGGAAGACAAAAGATATTTAGCTGCTATAATTATACAAAAAAAAAAAAAAAAAAAAAGGTGTAATAGCAGAGGACGAGCTGAGTAGAGGAAATATGAGATTCGACCACAAGAGGAGAACCCAGCCTTACTCCCTGCATTTCAACACTGAAGAGTGCCTGGAAAAGATCCCGAGAAAACAGTGCTAGTGCTGGTGCTGTGACAGGCTGCCCTCACCTTCCTTCTGCTGCCCACAAGTCTAAATGCTACCTGAGACAGGAAGTCATGATCTAAATCAGAGTTAATCAGACAAACCAGATTAAAATCAGATATTATTTTAAATGTCACCTTAAGTTCAGGCATTTTTCCTAACCCTGAAGTCCTTTTGGATGTCTCCAAGTAAGCCAAGAATCTAACTATGCTGTGGAGAAGCAACTAATATGATGCAGAAGAGACATTAGTTTGCTTCTTCATTCAAAGTGAGTGCTATACAAAGTGTACACTTACCCTCAGGAACTGGTCTAGGATCCCATTCATGCCAGATTCTTTGCAGACTGCTGCCGCCAGGCTCCCTGATGCTCCTCTCTTCCTTGCCCTTTGCTTACTACACCCCAGCTGCATGGTGCCCAATTCCAGCCAGGGGTGGACCACGCCTTCCCCCTGCCCACAACTGCATGGCCACAGGGAGAGCTCAGGCAGTTGGGTACACTACAGATGCAAGCTCATGAGAACTGAAGAAAGCCCAGAGCTGAGGTCTTCCATCTGAGACAGAAACCTCAATTATCTCAGGATATGGCTATGGCTCCCATTCTTCTCTGATGAACTGCACTTCTGGGGGTATGAATACTAGGGTCACTAGTAAGCAAGGAAGTATTTATTGACTATGACTTGTAGGTATTTCTGAATTCATACTAAATTCTCTCTGGACCTAGGCTTCAGGAATTTAAATTTCACACATACTGGCTTGAATGGGAAATGAATCTTATCCCAAAGCTTTTTAACATGAGAAATATATCTAGAGGTCTAAAATGAGGAACAAGCAGTAACTCCTTGCCACACTATCAATAACAGTAAAAATCCAGAGAAAACAGAACATACTTTCATACTTGATATTTTCATGTTCCCTTTTCTCGGTATTATATTGTTAACAGAAATGCTTTATATATGGACAGATATTCTTTGAGAAGCATTTAAAAAAAATGGTAAATAAGATTCTTAGGTCTTTGTTCAGCATCAAAAGCCAACAGGTATTAACAAAGCCCAGCTCCAGATATGCCCAGGCACCATAAAGACACATATTAAAGGAACATCACATGATATCTACTGCTTAACCAAAATCCCAATATATAAAAGGTCAACAGTGTTGACACCACTCAGCACCTACACTGCAGTAAACCACTGTGCTGTGCTACTGCTAAAAGCACTTTCTATTGATTATTTCTTCTAAGAGGAGGACATGAGAGTAGTAAGACAAATTTAGGCAACAGAAACCTGAAGGAAATAGTCTGACAAAAAAAAGTAATTCACGATGGAACATCAACAAAGATAAAACACAAGGTGTGTAATGCATCACCAGCCTGGAAATAAGCAAGAAGACTTTCTGCCATTTTTTCAAGTTTTCAGGCAACCTCAACTAATTGCTGAAAAAGAAGTCATAAATCTTCTATGAAGTAAACATAGTAATAGACAAAAATGATGTGAGCGGTGACTATATCTCTATGAGCATATTTGGCCTATACCACTCATAAGAGAAGGAAGGGTGACAGAACTGCTGACCTGAGACCTGGTATGGCCTATTAATGTGATTCTAAATCCATTGTGAATAAAGTACTTGAACTACTGAAGCTTCACCTTCTAGACACATCAACCTTCAGCCTCCCCACAAGCAAGGATGTGAACGTTGCTATATGTGTTGGAGGGCCCCACAGCATTGAAATCTAATTTTGTGTTAGCAAATGAGGCTGAATTTACAGCTCTGGAGAATAAAATGCTTTAAAATAGGTAAATAACTTGACATTTATACAGTGCCTTTCGTCTTGAAGATTTGCTACAATGTGCTTATCAAACTGTACACATTTGGAGGCACTGAAATACAGCCAATTTGGTGTGCAGCCCAGTAAAACAAAGCAAGATGAGAAGGAAGGTATTTAACTAGGTACATCAGGGAAAACTTAGTCTTGAAACCTTTCTTGGGAAATGCAGTGTCCATATTGACCAGAGGGAACTGTGCATTTCAAGTTTCAACCCCAAGACTATCACAAAGACAACTGCAAAACAGGTTTGCACCTTTCCTCTCTCATTCAGACAGATATAACCATGTGAATACAAATACTCTGTTTTCTAACTTTAGGTCTAGACCACTAAGCCCTCAATTTATACTACGATGGTGTGTAAACTGCAGAGTAGCCTTTACAAGCCTGTTTCTGCCAATCAGCTCACATTTGTTCACCAGTACAAAATACCTTGTTCTGTAGCCCCCTCAATACTAAATTTCTCAGCTGAGATTACAAGCAAAAAAGCTAAGAAAAGAGTGTGAGCTTTGTGACTCTGGACCTAAATTAGTAAAATTCCAAAGACCAAATACCTTAACGTCATACTAATACGACAGATATAACCCAATTTATCTTACTTTGAACCTGCTGTGACCCCTCCAAAGTTCCCAATTTTTTGTATTTGCACAGAAATGTGAGTACACACATGCACATTATACACATGCACACATATTTAATATGCTTAGTTACATTTTTCAAGAAAACATGAACATACATATAACAAAAAGTAGATGCAAATCAGACTGTGATGAATACAATAAGAACAAATGTATAATCTAAACTGCAGTCTGTCAGAATGATCCAAGATAAAGATATAGAAACTAGAAGTGAAAATAGCTGGTTTTTAAAATATGTGTAGGACCTAGGATCGAATGATTCCTGCTCTTGGCCAGCTTTCACACTGGCTTTTTTGGTCATTATTTCGGACAACTGAATTAACTTCTTGGTGTGCAACTAATGCTTTAAAAGTGGAAACTATAACTACAGTCATTTGCATTAGCATTTATCTAGTTTCTTGCTGAAAAACAGAGCTATACTACTGATCTATTTTAAAGAAGAAGAAAGAAGCTTAGAGTTGATGTAGAGGAACTTGATAGCCATTCTCAGCAAAATTCAGTTCAGAAAGAAGTCTCCCATTCCACATACATCTAAATCACTTTTGCATTGTCCCACCTTTTGTTGCATTCCCTTTGAAATCTCTGTGAGAGTTGTATGAAAGTTTCTGTTTTCGCTCTATGGACTGCATGTAGCAAGAACAGATCAGGCCTCTGAGCAAGGGCACACACTTTTTTTGCCCTCATTCTTCCTTCCACGACCAATACCCAAGCATCACCACGAATGCCAGTGTACGCCAGTTTAAATAAAATAAGTTTTTATTGCCAAATATACACAGTGCAAAGATTTGGCATACTGAACACTACTTACAACCTCTACTGAAAGGTATTTGCCATGTGGGCAGGATTTACATTCAAGACCATTTCCAACAGCTGAAAGGAAACCACTGGAGGTGTCAGTTCTTTAACATCTTCGATAAAGATGTGGGAAATCATCTAGGGGTAGGGTCTTAGACTATCAAAGGTTATTTATAGCAATTTGATTAGCCAATGAATCTTCAGAGACACTACCTCCCTCCCTCCAATAAACCTCCTAGTAATTCATTAAAATTAATACACATTAAAAAAATCTATTCAAATTACAAGGTTACATTTGAGATGTTAAGAAAGAATCCAATCACATATTTTACATGTAAATGATATTAATGTGGCTTTCAGGAGCTCAAACAAGATAGTATTTACCTAATATTACCATGAAAATTCTGGTTTTACCTGCAAACTTTTTTATGTGTTGCAAGCTTAAGGCATTTCAGAAGTGTCATTACTTGGCAGCTAACTATTTGACATTCACATAAAATATGCTCAGCTTGAAAATTCTCTTAGCTACTTGAGAACAGAGAGGTCCAGCCATACTCCTCTCAGTAAATATGTTGTCCTAATGCAAAGGCACACCCAAACAAAATATCAAGTCTACTCAACACTAATGTAGCTGTTGATGAAACCATCTGTGAACACAACACACTCTAGAAATCTTTCAACACAGCCTAGTTAAAAAGCTACACAAGTAAAAATCCCTCAGAATGAATTCTGCTTAGAAACTTCAGCAGGTACATCCCACAGGGAGCACACCATCACCTGCATTTTCCAGCTTCCACAGTCAAGAGTGGACTTGCAAGGTAAAATCAGCATGTCAGCTGCTGACCTCTGAAAAATTTGGTCATCGGTGTCACCATGGGAAATGCTTCTGATAAATTGAAAATAGTAGTTTAACTTTTTCAAGCTCTTTGATCCACAAATGGATATTGAGAGCTTAAAAATCTGGCCCCAAACTGTTTTGAATGCATCATTTCAAGTGCTAATTATTTTTTTTTTTCTTTTGGCCAAAGCTGAGTCAAGAACAGAAAATATTTTTACAAATATTTGTTTGAATCTGAAAGTGCATTGAACTTCACTATGTCATTTTGCTTCTCCCAAATATCTAAGAGTACCAGCATCACCAAGAAGGATCCTCATAATCTGGGAATTTTTTGTTTCAATCCATAGACTACATGATTGGCTACTTGCATCGGACACTCCAGAAACTGACAATCAAGCAGATACACAAAATAAAGGGCACACAATTTCAGCTCTCACAGTTACCTGGTCAATATATAGATCATACAATTAGTGTCTTTTATCTCCAGATTTGAGGACACCATGGAATTTCAGCATCAGTCAACTAGGGGCTGTCTCTAAGGTCCAACTTGCAATGGCATGGTGAGGACAGTACTCTTGCAGGCAACACCTGGAGGCAGTTAGGACACTAGCAATGCCTTTGGTCTCTTCTCTCTCTCTGTGGCCCACTACTTGTTTTAATTTTGATCTTCAGTGCTTTAAATATTGGAATTGACATAAAATACTGAAAAAAGCTTTGAGGCCTGTTTTGTATGGGGCAAATGTTTTGTGGACCATCAAGAACTGTGCAACTGCTTGATGTCTATCTGTTGTTTTAGAGTACTGAACTTAAAGAGCTACTCAATGGTCTCCTACCGCCTTCTGTTCCTTCCAGTTTTCATATTAATTTTATTACTACTGACTAAATGTATTCTTAAATGTCAACATTTCTTCCAAGAACATCTTTAGCTTTTGAGATACTACTCTATTTTAGTGATATTGGTTTGATTAGTAGGCTTAAAAAGATGAGGTTTGTTGTTTGTGTTTTTTTCACATCAATTTGAAACAGTTGTGCTTGTTCAAGCAACCCGTTCATATCAAATGAAACAACTACTTAGTTAGAAATCAAACACTTTATTTAGTTTAGGAGTAGACTTTCGTGAATAATGTTGATCATTTTTTTCAAAGTGCATTTTGAAATGAAATGTTTTTAGCTGAAAAGTTGAAAATTTTCCTTTGTTAAATGTAAGCAACCTCCTTTCTTAATGAATTATTTCTAATTAAAAATTCATTACAAGTTTGTAAACAGCTTCAGCCAAGCTGTGTTCATTTTTCAATAAAGATTTCAACAGAAACAAAATGCTCCAATACAGCACTTTTTTCATGTTTTTTACATGTGATAATTGTGACAACACTTTATTAACAGCTTTTATAAATCTATTTCAAGTAATTAGCTCTCTAGCTATTCTGTCAGTCAGTCAGTACCAGAGGTTATGACACCAGCAAAGTTGGCAAAACTGACAAAGATCTACTTTGATCTTCTGCATTGTTATTAAAAAATGTAAATGTTCAATTTGCACAAAGAATATAAGCAGTAATAGATGATAATTAGATTTTGCCTCAAACTGTTCACCTTTTATTCAAATGTAATGACAACTAATTTGGCATCAAGGCAGCATAAACACTTTCCTTTTTGGAGAGCACCATATGGATTTTGTATTCTCAGAAGACAAGGGAATGGCTAGAAGTGTATCTCCAAGGTCACATGTACTTCCATAAACATTACATTGCAGTGTTTCAGGGGAATGAGTACAAGAGCCCAGCTAATTAAATAAAACAAATGAATCCATAAATGAAACATTAAACGCATACAAGTGGATCGACTTTGCCAGATGCTGAATGATTTTCATCAACAACGTTATCAGTTTCAAATATCATATCAGTTTGCGACTAAGATTTTAAAATTAGAACTCAGAAGACTAAAACTAGAATTTTCTCTGCACTCTTAACCTGCTTTTGCCTTATGGTAGTAAAAATATTTATTACTTTAAAAAACTATCCCATTATGCACCCTCAAAGAGCTCCTCAGATGGCAGAAGACGGTTATCTTCTCTATCACCCTTTTAACCAAAATATAGACACCAACTTGGAAATTAAAGGACTGAGAATGTGTGGAGTCACTTATTTTTCTTAGTTTGTCCTTCTCCTCCCAGAACCTCAGCTTTGCTAAAAATTACAACAGGTAGTATCTTCTACTCAAGTTGAATAACATTCAGAGGACAATAGGGTCACAGAGATTATTAGGGACCTGGAGCATCTCTGTATGAGGAAAGACTGAGAAAGCTGGGACTCTTCAGCCTGGAGAAGACTCAGAGGGGATAAATACCTGAAGCGTGGGGGCCAAATGGATGGGACCGTGCTCTTTTCAGTTGTGCCAGTGACAGGACAAGGAGCAATGGGCAAAAACTGGAACACCTGAGGATCTGCACAAACTTAAGGAAAATCTTCTTTACTATAAGGGTATCAGATCACTAGAAAAGGCTGCCCAGAGAGGTTGTGGAGTCTCCATCTCTGGAGATGTTCAAAACCCGCCTGCATGCTTTCCTGTGCAACCTGCCAGGTGTACCTGCTTTAGCAGGGGGGTTGGACTAGATTAAGTCCCTTCCAACCCCTATGATTCTGTGATTCTGTGTGAGTATTGGGGTATCACAAGAGAAAAATTATCTGTTCACAAAAGCAGAAATAATAGAAATGGAAACAAGCATCAGATCAACTAATGACCAATAGAATCTCTGCCACAAATTCAAAATTTAAGAATAGAAGATGATAAAAAACAGGTAGATAAGTAAAGTACAAGTGATCAATGTAAAGTGAATACAAAAAAAACAAAACTAAAACTTGTTCTAGCCCTGGTAAAGGAAGCATTGAAGACAATCTACAAGGCACTGGCAGGACTGAATCCTGGGTATTGCATACAGTTCTAGTCAGTCATGTTGACAAACATCAAAATAAAAAGTGACTCCTACTTTTGTTACATACTTAATAAATTGAGTTGATACATGAATATACTTAAATAAAAACAGAATAACATAGTGAAGTACTACGCTGACAGGCATCCTTCTAATGCTTTGGAAAGACTTGTATGTAGCTAACATTTGTGGGCATTTTATTGATTATTTTTCTCCCTGTACTAATTCCTCCCATGAATTGCCTTAGCCCATCACTATTTTCTATATTCTCAAGAGCTATATGATCTTCTATACCAAAAGAAAGGAGACTACCCTATCAAGAAAACTTGTTCTAAAGGAAACATGTGGACAGATTGTGAAGATAGAACTGTTGCATACTTATACCAGACTAATTAGGTACATCCAAATCATAGCTGCACAACATTGTAAAAAAAAACTTCCTGAATTAAAGCATCACTCAGCAGTCACACAGTTCAAATGCTTTGTCAGAGATAGAATCAGGTAGACAAGGAAGCATCCACCTGCACACCTATATACACCTTCCAGTGTTAGCTCAGAATATAAAATATAACTCCGGCAAACTAAACATTTGCTTTAAGTTAGAAGAGGAATTTCTAGTCTTTACAGCTCTAAAGGACTTAAAGTATGATACAGAGAACATTACGAATACTTCCATTAGGAAATCTTGTATCTTGATTCAAAGGAACACAGCTTGCCATATACATTTATCTGGTATTTAGAGGTGAAGTAAAGAAACACAAGTGCTCCACAAATGCTTTCCTGAATCAATTGAAAAAAAACCCAACCAAACAACAACAAAAAGACAGAAACCCCAATGATTGTCATCAGGGCATCTGTGAAACTCACATAATCAATCCCTGCACAAGTACAGCCCCTCAAATAAAGATAAAGAATGTTATCCCCATGGTTAGAGATTTATTCAAGAAATATTACTCCTGCTTCTTGCAACTCCAGCTGTTTTCACGCTCTATATTCTCTATTATTTGAAGAAAGGCCACTAACATCTTCAGACCTAGTAGAATTTGAAAAGAATGGCTCTGGGAAGATGATCAACAATATCAACCTGCATAGATGTCTATATAAGTATCTCTTCCTCTCACAGACATCTCCTTGGTGTGGATACAGGTTGGATGGGGCTTTGAGCAACGTGGTCTAGTGGTAAGTGTCCCTGCTCATGGCAGGGGATTGGAACCCGATGATCTTTAAGGTCCCTTCCAACCCAGACCATTCTATGATTCTATGATAATACTTAACCTGGAATCCTTTGATGAAATTAATCATCTTGTGATGCTGCATGTTGCCAAACATAGGAACTAGCAACGGGAAATACCATGAACAGTGTTATGCTGTGCTGTTCAAGAAAAATATTGCAAAGGCCTACATACAAAAAAAGAGAAGTTCCACTAAAAATAAAAAAAAGGTAAAATATTAGATCAAGAATAAATCCATACAGCAAAACAAAACAAAAACTCTGATAGAAAGGACACATGAATTACACATAATCCACACAGAGTAATTGCAACCAGCATTTACTATCTTTTGTTTTAAGGAAGGTTACTGTGTGATAAGGAAAAAGCCATCAAACTTCTAATACGTACGTAGAAGCAGAACTCCCTTTAAAACTTCCATTCAGGAAAAATATACATGACTGAAAAGAACACTGAACATCTCAGTACAACTATCTTATTCAGAATTACACTGAGATTTCCAGTGGTAGATAATGATGTTAAAATTTTTAAGAACTCTAATCCTGTGAGATTTGAAGCAATAGCTAAAATGCATTCACTAAACAAATCACTGATGATGGACAGATACCCTGGGGAAAAATAAACCTGCTACAAATGAACTTGCTCTCCAGATTAAATATGTATATGTCTATGAGATTCTGCCTCTGCCCAATACTACTTTCAAAATGTGAATTATACCCGGGAAAAGGTTTATGTGGAACAGACCCCCAAAACACATATACTTTAGACAACTTCATCCACAAAATGAGTGAGGATAGCTACATACTTACATCTTTGGCAATACTGCATTGTTGTTTTTGAAAACTATGCCATACCATAGACAGAAGCAATTGCAAATAAGATACCTATAAGCTCAAGTTGTCATTCATAGCTATACCAGTCTAAATTTTGCATATGCTAAAGAGAATCAACCCCTTATTCACATATCTCTGTAGATAAAGCCTGGTTTAGTGTACCAAGAACAAATCTATCCTTCATGTTGCATTGACACTTCACTGAATAGACTTATGGTAAAATATAGAAAAAGTGGAATACAGTATACTACAGAAGAATATGAAAAATTCCATTCTGTAGGCAATCATATTTTCTAAGGCCAAAAATTAACCAGAAGAGCTCCTAATGATCTGTCTGGCAGGACTGGCAAAAAGATAAAGTGGTAGTTTAGGAGGATGTACACTGCATAGAATGCATCTACATAACCCACTTAGTGGACTGGAACCATCCTGTTCATTTGCAAAGCGATAGAAATGCATTGCATTGCATCTGCATTTGAGTCATTTAATATGAACTTGACTGCACCTTGAAATGCACTTGAAATGCTTTCTCTTCAGGTGAACCAAGTAATATGCCAGGGTAGAATGCCCCCCACAAGCTATGTGGACATAGGGTGCCTTCCTTAAGAGGAAAACACATCTTCTTGGGGGTTCTCCAGCAGTGTACTCACTACATATGCATGAATTTCTATTAGTAACAGCGTGCACAAGGGGGGACGGTCATCTGGAATGACTGTACTGAAATCTACTTTGTGTCATCTGTTGCATACAGATTTGTCTTATGTACTTAAGAGTAGCAACTGGCATCAAATTCATTGCCAGAAAATGCAAAATACAGGTATGTACTCCTAGAACAATAACAGGACAAATCAAAATGTTGATCATCTTCTGCTGCATCAGTCACTACTGTAAACACAGCTTATAGACATTAGCATGATGGGATACAGGGTGTGCAGGGCTCCATCAACTATAAAAAGAGATATGACATAATTTATGTCAATGATTTCCTCGTGGTAAACATTACTTTTGTTAACCATTATTTTCATCACTAAACATAACTGCTCTAAGATTTGATGCTGTGATAAATCAGATTTTGTCACAGTGGTTTAATTATCACTAATCTTTCTGAGTGATGGGTGATCAATTTCATCCACTCCTCTTCATTTGCACTTGTACTCTTCTTTGTCCAGGCATCTTTGAATGATTGTCTCTCTCATCTCATTACAAATCCCAATTTGCTGACTCAATTTCTAGTTGATAAGATCTTCTGTCACACAATTCTCCTTATGAAATGAACCCAGCCACTAGACTTCTTCACTGGCCATACAACTCTAAAATTCCCTGAAAGACCTAGGTTCAAGTGTGTTTTTAAAAAACAAAATAAATTTTTTAAAAATCTAGTGGTGTTACAGTCTGCCTCCAAAAGACATATTTTTATATTAAAGTTGAACTATCCTTGATAAACTTGCCAGGGCTTTCTTTACTGTCTTGGGAAATAACAGAGCCTACATACGAAACTTTCAACCTAATTAAAACACTCTCCATCAGAACATTTTTGCTCCTTTTTGTTTTACCTGCTTTGTCTTGGATATTAACTGCAAATATATACTATTTTCTTATTATATCCATCCCTTTCATTAACTATAATCTTTCATTCATCATGTTATGAAGTAATGAATTTTTTATCATCCCTGTACCTCAAATTATTGGAAAATCTACCATTCATCTTGAAAGCTTCTCTAAATCCTTTCACCACCTTTCTCATTATCTGTGTGTTGAATAAATGAGATGGTATTGTGCACCCTCACTTTATCCTTTTACTGACTACAACCCCTTGGATAACATTGCTTCCCCTTTTAGATGACTTAAACTAAGCTTTATCTGATTCTTCAAGTACTCATTTTAAGCCCTAAGTACTTTTATTAATCTGTATGGAAAGAAATCTCCTGAATAACACATGATTATTATTATTTTTTTTAATAGAAAAATAATATTTTTCCTCACACCTACATATTTGTCTTAAAATTTTAAACACATTGTACCCTTGCTGTAAAAAAAATAACTCAGTCAAAGAAGGCCTAAGTGGAAGGAGAACAAGTATTTAGATTTCCAGAAAGAAAATTATTTTATTACTATCAATGGAGGACTCCATGACACAAGGAAATATAGGTGACATATCAAAAAATGTTGGCTGTGCAACTGATTATAACTCTCAGGGATGCTGATTTTTATAAACAATCAGAAAATCTTGCACAGGCACTTTGAAGGGCTTGATCCTACCATCATATATGTGTGTGGCCATCACTGACTTTACTAAATCAGCTAAAGACACAGAGCTTTCAAATGCCATCTTTTATTCAGGAGATCTCCTACTCTGCAGACTGAATATCTGTGGATGAGATTCAACTAATTCAGCTTTGTTAAAGACAATTTAAAAAACAAAAACAAACAAACAAATAATGTTTCTGTCTGAAGAGCAGGTGGAACTATCAATACTGGAAAATAAAGTTGTAAAACATCTTTAAAACTTGTCAACATAAGTAGATTCAGGTACCTTATGAACTGCACTTCCAATGAGGTAGGCAAAAAAAATAAAAATCTGTTTAGTTAAGTACATGGACAAGATAAAGATTCTTTTGAGGACACTAAAGATGTTTAAGAAAACAGACAGAAATAATAATTCATATTAATAAACCACTACTGAACCTTTAGAGAGTAATTTTCCTCTGTTCTGAAACCTTTGACATCTGATTACATTTACTTTCCATTTTCTACTCAGCTGTGAATTTTGAGTGGGCCTTCCTGGGACAATCCACCCAACTCTGGACACTACCACACCATCCAAAAAAAAATCCTTGAAAAACAAAACCAACAACAACACGATTATCATCAGCATAAATCTAGTTTAATATAATTCTTTTCCTCCTATACTTGAACAGCATATTCCTCTCAGATTTTTCTTTTCACAGTATTAAAGGTAGAAAATATGTGAGGGATTGAAGATAGCAGCCATCCCCATGAAAAAAGGCAACCTGTAGACACCAGACTGTAAAATTTGATCTAGGAGGCGACACCAGATGAACATAACTATAGTCTGATTTGCTTGACTGCTTAGTGATTTCACCCTTGGAGGCAAAGCATGTGGTGTTTTTTGGCTGGATTATACACTGTCCTGCATGGGAAAGATATACCAAACCCAGAATTTATTCTTAGCTTTAGTCTCTATAGAACATAATGTCGGTCTGAGATAACCAGAGAAAACTATTGCCTTGTGTCCTAATGGGCCAGCTCTGGTCAAACACTGATATTTGTGTGAAAATAAAATAAGTTATATTAAAGATAAGAACTCTGTGAAGCTAATGTCATCACTTCTCTACTGGAAAGATTACCCAAAAGATCACATACTTCAGCACCCTTTTGACAGAGTAGCTACACTGATGTAAGTAGACATCTGGTGTCAGGAAAGGGAAAAGATTACCGTCAACACATTTAATTTTTCATAACTCTACTTAAGCCTCCCACAGGAATCAATATACCTGAGGAGAAGGGGAGACTGTTATTTCACATGTTTTGCTCTGTCCAGTATTTTCCCCACTGCTTTTGATTTGGGTCCTCTCTGAGTAGAATGCAAATACAGCAACATTCCACTTTAAGCATGGTAGTGCTTTTTAATACAGAGTAGCTGAGATGGTTTTAAACTAGACAAAACTCAGCAAGAGTAGAAAGTGCTAACAGCTTTTTGCCAAGGGACTTTTCATGGCACAATTATTTTGGTATTTTTATTTAAGTCTGAAATATGTTGGAGGATTTTTTTTGCTAGTTGACTAATGCTCTACATATCCTTTAATTAATTTAATTCCTGCCAAAATATATATACCATTTTCCAGCTTAAAGTTTCTCTGAATTGCTACAGGAAGATATGGTTTCAAAAGGTGACAGAACATCTTTGCTCATAGAACTATAGCTCTCTTTCCTTTGTGGTATTATCCAGCTCACTCAATGGTTTGCAGTTGGAGAGAGCTCAAGAGAACTGCATGACCTCGTGCACGTCTGCAGGTTTGGACCAGGACACGCTGCCGCTATTAGAGCTCAGTGTGTGGGAGGTGAAATTTTCTGTATGCAAGTAAAACGTACGGTTCTTTCCGGCTTTCCCTTCTGAAGCTTGCATTGAAGCTACATTTTCTCGGTTTTAACTCAATTGCCATTCGGCAAATGCAACCTTACTAGTTTTGCAGCATGTGGGAGTCAGCATGTGTACCTTATCTTGTCTTTCTGTCGCATACAAGGAGAATATTTTTAGCCCTCAGCACCTAATTAAAAAAGGTGAGGCTGACATCTTCTTCCATGCCTGCGCTAGTGATACAGAGCATTGCAAATGACTCTCTGCTGGGCAGAGGGAAGGTGAGCTTTGTCTAGCTTTGTGCTTCAATTACAGCCCCATGCTGGCAGCCAATTTATTCCAGTCGCCAAAGCCCTTGTTTTCCTACATCCAGTCCCTGGTTACAGAAACCATAAGCTCTGCTGATCTGTGGCAATGAGCAGCATGAAGGAGAATCTTAGCTCCCTCTGGAAAGGAAGGGGAATTAATGGTTAGGCCTTAGGGAATGGAAGGGGACTTTATAATTACCACCCCAGTCCCCGCAGATTTTAAGAGAAGGTTTGAACTCTAACGCTGCTGCATAATTCTGACATTCAGTCACATCAAAGTTTTGAGATTAACCAACACTGCTTTTGTTCCATACATATAGCTGAAGTCTTTATATAAGAAGCATAGGTTTATATGCATTTCCACTTCCAATTGCACAAGAAGATAGGTTTTGCTAGATAATTTCTAGGAACTGTACTCTGTAGCTTGACTTATCTTTGTCCCTATTTTTAATTAAGTCTATTTTTTATTTTTTTATCTCTCACTTTCTTAAAATACCCAAAGTTGGATTTGAACTAATGAAAACAATAGATTAATAATAATTATTACAATATTTTGGAAATTTTTTGTAATAAGAGATTAATAATCTCTTATTACAATATTTTGGAAATTATTTGAAATGTTTTAGATCTAAATTTAGATCTAAAAACATTAGATTCAGGAAAAGAAATTTTTACTACATTTACTTAAATGATAGGATTATATTTGCATTAACAGCAGCAGAATACTAAAAAATGTGGATGTTATTAGTTCAGTATATTGTAATTTGAAAGTGCTTTCTACAGAATTCCTTTAAAGGAGTCACTCATCAGGACCATGTTGCTACACAACCTGAAGTATATAATTTTCTTGCTTTAGAAAAAGTGCCCTTGTTCTTCTAGGTCAAGGAGGTATAATACCAATTAAAGTACTAAAAGAAGGCAACATAGTCTATTAGACAGCTGCATTTAGCTTTAAAAAGCAAGAAGAAAATAATACCTTAAAAGAACCACAAAATCAAGTCGGAGGAAAAAAAAAAGGCTTAAGCAAAGAAGGAAGACATTCCAACTTTTTTTTTTTTTTTTTTTTTTACATTTCTGCTTAAACCCCTTTAATATTACTGGGAATTATATGCAAAAGCATTTAAAAAATAAACAACAAAAAACCACACTATGAAAATGTTTCTAAAGAGATGGAAGCAGACAGGAAATGGAAAAGGCAAGTTCTGACAAGAAAAGAAAGTCTGTTTTCACAAATAAGAGAGACAAGTCATTAACAACTAGATGTTAAAAAGGAACTGGAGTGGTGTGACCGCAGTAGTGATACTTATGGGCTGTGGCTGAAAGAATAATTAGATGTCTAGTGTTAACAATGAAAATACAGGTAAGTGTGAATGACACAGTGTATAGAGTCACTGAGTCGGCACTTACACTGCTCCCTACCACCCTGAGCAACTTTGCTGCCTTTGTCAAGCAATTGCCTTATTAAAAGAGATCAAATATAGATGAGGAGTCTGATTCCTAAAAACATATTTATTAATAAAAAATAAACTGCCCTTAACCCTCTGTCAGCATTTTAAGCTAAAGGTCAGATTCATAGGAAAGAGAGAATACTAAAGAAAAATAACAGATTGGCCTTTAATTCAGCTCTCCTAGAGGTCCTGACATAGACCTCTGGGCTCCCTTTGTGGCCAAAATAAAGCAACGGGGACTTCAACGAGGGCGTTCATTTAGTCCAAAAGTCTGACATCTAAAATATGTGAATTGAATTGCCCTCTCTGGAAGCTCTGGTCTTCTCAAGTTGCTGCCAAGAGGACTAGGTTGGAATACTTGGTAAAAGTCAAATGAGTGAATCCTTTCTGTAAGGTTCTCGGGCAAGACACAAGGCAGTGACTCTGTCTCAATATAGGCCTGTTTGTTGAATCACCTTGAATGAACCAAGTTTCAAGACTCGAACATTAACAAAACAAAACCGGGTATAAAGGCCACAAAAGCTTTTCACATTAGATCCAAATTTTTCATTGTGTCTTCCTTCCCTCATAAAACTAAGGTAAACTATATTAAAATACAAAATTCTTGCACAGATATGAAGGGCCATATGAAAAAAAAAAAAAAAAAAAAGACATACTTCTTCAATGATCATCTATAGAACAGTGGACACTGGAAATAGGGCTAATCAGACCAGTCAGTTGACATTTTAGTATGAAACAAGAGACAATAAGGCAGGAAGGGTCTGTGAAGGCATTGCGAGCTATCATGAGCCCAGAGCTAACTGAAGAGAAGAGACAAAATAAGTTGATACGATGCAGAGAGTAGCAATGTGGCAGAAAATACTAACTAAGAGACTGATCCTTTTAGTGTCATCAGAGGTTCTGTGATCACTTCTATTGCATAATTCTTTCTCACAAAACCTTTCTGAAATTTGTATGGACAATTATTCCCTCTCAAGAGTGATTTCTCTCCCATATAAACAAACAAGTCCTTTTGCTACTTTGAGGAGGAAATTACTGCTCTCTTAAAATAGGTTCCCACTGTACTAGTTCCTTATTTTCTGATCCTTATATCTAGCAAAAGTGTTTAAGTTGGTACTAGGCAAATTCCCTTAAGCTAACAATAAAGAAGATTCAAGAAGAATTCATACTAGGCAACAGCACAAATAAATTTTGAATAGATCTGGCTAGCAGTAGTAAGGTTTTTCCAAAAACTAACTAAACAATTATTTTTGTACACATCCATGACTTTTACCCAGGCTGTCTATTGAGCACTTTGAACTGGTGTGGTGGTTTAGCTGCAGCTGGCAGTTGAGACCACACAGTTGCTCGCTCACTCCCCCTACTCTAGTTGGATGGGGAAGAGAGAAAGTAACAAAGGGTCTCATGGGTTGAAATAAGGACAGGGCAGGCTCACTCAGCAATTATGGTCACGGGCAAAACAGACTCAATTTGAGGAAGACAAATCAATTTAATTTGTTACCAATCAGACTAGGATAATAAGACATAAACACACATCTTAAAACACCTTCCTCCCACCCCTCCCTTCTTCCCAGGAGGGAACAAAGCAAAATTACTTTGCTCCAAATTTCTCTACCTCCTCTCCCACCAGTGGCACAGGGTGACAGGGAACAGGGGTTGCCAATCACCGCAAAGGGACACTGAGGTCATCATTTCAGGCTCCTGTAATTAGTATGCTGTTCACTTGTTCTCCCCATTCTGATTATGAGTAATCCTGCTGAGTTTTACTGCACTGTCCCTGGTGTGTCTTACTCATCTATACGCACTCTAACCCATAGCATAACTTGGGCATGTTTAAACTGTAGTGTTTCATTTGTAATGCTGTGGTCTGGAGCAATCCAGCTGTTAGCACATGTGCAGAATAGGCCAGATTGTGGCTTTGAAGTTACTGCCCCACAGCCTCTCTAATTTCTTCTTAGCAGTTGGTAGTACTTTCAGGAGAAAGTTGCAATGGATTGCTAAGGTGTATGACAGTACAAACTCAATACAAATATCAGTAAAGTTGCTCTTCCTCAGGAGAGTGAGAATTCAGCCATTTTGGAGAGTGAGAATTCAGCCATGGGCATCCCTGGTGCTAATCTCATTCACAAGATATAATGGACATGAAACACAACAAAAAAGTGCCCTCACCCAAAATAAACTGAACCAAACCCTCCAAAGGTAGTGTAGCTGCTTCGCTTTGCAGTCATGATAGCAGAAAGGAAAATAACTCTCTTTAATTCACTGCAAGTAAAAATTGAACCATGAGTTTTTTCCAAAGACCGCTTTTAAGAGAGAAATTTTATCTTTTAAGTGTGGGGTGCATGGTTATCGCTGAAAGGATTATCAAAATAACTTGCAATTCCCATTAGTTCAAGTTTGTTTGATCTGAAAGCATTTATAGGAACTATATCTAAGTTGAATTTGCAGTGCGCTACGAGAACCCTAAGCAGTTAGAACACCCACAGGAACATAATTGCTTTCCTCAGCTTTTCCAGATCCGTTTTTTTTTTTAAGTTTTGAAAAAATCTTCTAATAATCAACTGTCTAAACTGCCCCTAAATGACTTTTTATACTACTTTATAAAGGGAGAGGCAAGTATTTAGTTCTCTTTAATTTTATTTGTGACTATTCTTTGAAACATTCATCTGCTTTCAATTTATGCTTCCAGAGATCATCTCCCATTCAGTCTTGATTATTTGCATTTAGGGCATATTAAGGTAAGCAAAATTCATGCAACCCTTGTTTATGATATAAACTATGATACAGCTTGAAGCGTAAGAGAGATATCATGGTGAATATAGGTTTAAAAATAAATATTCAGGACTTTTCAGGGAATATCTGTGTTCTTTCTATTTATGTGATTCTAGACTACTTTTCTATGTTTACTTTTTAACTAGACAAGTCATATTCACCTCAGTATGATATATTCCTTTCCTATTTAGAAAATAAGAAATATGTTTAAAAAAAGTTGTTTTATTCAGAGGTTTACCTTTCACTAAAGAGCCTGCTTCACTGCTCTTTAGATGCTTCCATTGCAGTACATTTGCTTGTTTGAATATTTATTTATGGGAACTGTACTTCTTTCAGGATAATCAGATATAAGACATATTAAATGTAATGAATATTCATAAGTTTTCAACCCCACTATAAATAGCAATCCAGTCAAACCTGCCTTCATGAAGTAAAGGAGTTCTTAAATACAGATTATAAAGAAGAACACATCCACACTTCATTACTTATTCAGATTTACATATACACCCATTTAGCACAACCCATACAGATAGTAACTTAAAAACACAATGTCATATAAAACAGGAATGTGTCTACCCGAGCATTTAATCAGTGCATCAGGCCACATTACAAAAAGAGGAATATCTACAGAACTTAGATCCTGTATAATATACTAAACATGGTCCTATATGACACATTCAGAATAAAAATAATTTAATATATCCTAGATAAATATAGTATCATAATCACAAACAGGAAATTTTTCTTGCACAGTTGAAAAATTTAATCCTCATTCAGTTGAAAAATCTAGCTCATTCTTTGCATTATTTTTAACACTAATAAAACTACAAAAAAACACTACACATCTTCCTGAGAGACTACTACAAATAAAACCAAACCAAAGTGAGCTTGAGGAGATAAAGGTTTTATTCCAATGAATTTTACCCTACCCATCCATGCACAGACTCACCACTACAGCAGTCTTGAGACTGATTTGCTCTACTGGTTTGTCTGTGACACTTTTTCATGTAAAACAATGGCCTAGAAGTAGAAATAGCTCTATCAGTGAGATCCCATGAATTTGGTGACTTTTCCTTGATTCTTTTTATTATGGATTTGAGCGGCATATAAGGTCAGGGGAAAATTTAAATCTCATAATAGGAGACTTAGATAATAGCAGTCTTGGCTAGGTATTCGTTATTCTTTGCTATATAGGCAATCATGTTCTATAGAATACCTATTTTGCTTATCATCTTCTAAAACACAGTATCTGTCTTAATGAGATCGAAATATTCTGAAAAGTATTAAACCAGAAATATCTTTAATACAGTTCACCCGTTTTAACTTTTTCTTCATGTTTTTGACTGTCTTTGGTAAGACCATACAGAACACTCTGGTATTAGTTCAAAGCTCCATCTCCTTCCAAAAATTCTTCTATTGATTAGATGAAATCTCAGCAAGTACTTCATCTCATTCACAGTCTGTGATGCAGCATATTGATTTACAGATTTAATTAATTCTAAGCCTGCAGAACCTGCTTTATGTTTAGAGACTGATTTCCAAATAATTTAGATGTTCACTCAATGAAATATGCATTAATATTAGTTAAAATGATGACACATTTTATGTAAACCTCAAAACAACATGCTGGCCAGTTCTGTTTCTATGAAAATGGTAACAGGAATACTCTAGAACAGTGTTTGGGAATCCAGTGATTCTCCTAAGAGAATGCTGCAAATAACTGTAATATTAGTTGTTATTTCTGCAAAACAGGAACAATGGTTTTGAAAATGCATACACTGTTCTTAAACTATAAAGCCCCTTTTCATAATATGTGCCCCATTTACTGCTGCAAAAAGGCTTAATGCAAGCCCCTGAAATGTCATGGCAATGACACGAAGAGTATTTTAGGACATGGTGGCTTTGGGAAACAAGCTGAAGAACCTAAAGTCCGAATTAGATGAAAGATAAATTCAGGATTCCACCAGAAGAAAAGGTAAGAAACTAAGTTAAATTAATGTCTGACTACATCAAAAATTTTAAACCCTTTTTAAAAGACATAAAATGAAGAAAAATGGATTCCACATGTATTTTAATTTATTTCTTGCGGTAGATTCAGCTGGAGTATTCAGATTCTTCCTTCTCATTGCACAATCCACAGGGATTTAGTTTTGAGGTTGTTACTGAACTGAATTCCAAAGGTATAACTGTACCAATTAACTAAGAACTCAGATTCAGTGAAAAGTGAATGTGGAACTGGATTTTGTAGGTAGCATGTTTACTGTAGAAAGTCATAATAATCTTCAGCTCAACTAGAAGAAGAAAAGTTTTTTTATGATGATAGGAAGCAAAAAATAGATGCTCTGTTTTAATTCCATTTTCTTGTTAAGGTCTTTCTTTAATATTTAGTAATCATATGGGGAACCTTAAACCAGCTTTTTTCTGTTACTGAGTAGGGAGAAAAATAATTTCACAGTTGAAAAATTTCAGCAAGTATAGGCAATTCAGATACTTCAGAATTCAGCTGAATTGCCTATACACAGTTTTGAGTGGGATTATGGCACTGGACTTAGATACAGGGAAAAGAGAGTTGGAAGAATTGAGGGCAGTCAGAACAACCTGTGGAAAAAAAAAGCACTCCTTATTGTTGCTCTTGGGTTGAGGCATCTGGACAAGCTCCTTCACAATGGAGATTGCAATGATGGATGGAGTCTCATTCAAGGAACAAAAAGATTTAGTCTAGAAGGTAGAATCCACTGAAATGTTCTAACAAGCAGGGGTAGAGGGTGGCCTGTATCCAGAACAAAGTGATATATCCCAAGATGTTTGAATTCAGTGTTTGGTTGGGATTTTATGTCCAGATAGATATAGTAAAAAGAGACAACCCAGTCCTTGAAAAATAATGCAGAATATCTTGAAGATATCTTGAAGATATTTTATTTATTTTTAAGGTTAAGTTGGCATTTGTATAAAAAAAGAATTCAAGTTTAGTTATCAGCAAGGACATGCAAAAAGCCAACAGCAAGTGAGGTCTCCTATGAAATGGAAACCATGGCCATGGCATAAGAATTTCCTGAATAGCAAGAGTTTTTCTGATAATCTTACTTAACCCAGTAAAAAATTAAGATGTAGATAGTCCTTGAGATGCCAAACATTCAAAACAGATAGGCACCAAAATCCAGACTGGGATTTAACTTCAACTTTGTTGTATGAAAGTCTCAACAAAATCTCTGACACATAAAACAGTTCAATATTCTATTCATTGAATGGTTTGTCCACAATCAATGAGATTTAACTCTAAGTGAACATACATGTTCATAGTAATTCCATCTGTAAATGTTCTAGGGAACAGCAGTGCTAAATAACTTCAATCATCTTATGCTTGGTTAATATCAATAATATTTTTATAACACTGAACAAACACGAACTAATTAATCTTGACAATGCCCTAGACGCAGCAGTTAAGCATTCCTCCATTGTACAGGGAAAAAAAAAGAGAAAATAGAGGTCTAATTGCCCAATGTTTTTATTTATAATAAGGGATATGGACAAACTAGGTACACTTATGTCACATATAAGGTAGCTCATATTCTTTCATTATTTATTCTGAGTTTGTACCTATCAAGCTACTTGGGAGTCACTTGGGTAGTGGCTACACTCAACTAAGATGCTATCTAGAAAGGCCAGAATTATACCTGAGTTACACTGATGCAAATGAAATTGAAAACCAGGAGATCTCTCTTCTAGTCCTGTTCCAGTGCATGTTGATTTTTATTACTGTTCAAACAGACAAGGAGAAGGTATCAGCTAGACTGTCTACAAAAACACATTAAAGAAGTACCATCACTGGAATAGGAGCTCCAGAATAACTGCATTAGTGCAACTTTTGTTGTTGTTGGGCTTTTTTGTAACTGTGGTACTATTCATCTAGGTAAGGCAAATTATGAAATAAATTATTGTAAGATTGAAAAAGGTATTTTATACTTTGAACTTTGTAAAAACTTGACAAATGTTTGTACAAGACATAAACTATAGACACTTCAGCAAAGACATATGGCATATTTTGTAGTCTCTGAAGTGCAGTCCTGAATGACAGAACAAATATATGCAGAAAAAAAGGGGGGTTATGCCAGAAATCTTGTCTGTTTCCCTCCTCCAACTATATCAGTTGCTCTAATAAAATATATATTCCCACTTACATCTTTAAACAATCACAGCTGTACAATCATTAATAACTCCATAAAAACACACACACAATGCATATTTTAACTTTAAATGTTTTTTAGATGTTTAATTACCACTTTCCTTATTAACAATAATGTTACTTAGAAAGAATTTTTTTTTTAACTTCTTAAGATAAAACATAAAACTAAAATATCCCAGAACCAAGAAATTTTTGGGTTTGATCTGGAGTAAGTACATTCGTATAGCCTGGTGTGAATTTTCTGGTTTTAACCAACTTCCTACATTTCCAATCTCATGGACCTGTTAGAATGAGTCCAGAGGAGGGCCATGAGGATGGTCAGAGGGCTGGAGGCACCTCTCCTATGAGGACAGGCTGAGAGAGTTGGGGCTGTTCAGCCTGGAGAAAAGAAAGTTCCAGGAAGATCTTATTGCAGCCTTCCAGTAGCTGGAGGGGCTACAAGAAAGCTGGGGAGGGACTTTTTACAAGAGCAGGTAGTGATAGAACAAGGGGCAATGGTTTAAACTGGAAGAGGGTGGGTTTAGATGAGATATTAGGAAGAAATTATTTACTGTGAGGGTGGTCAGACACTGGAACAGGTTTCCCAAGGAAGTTGTGGATGCCCCATCCCTGGAAGTGTTTAAGGCCCTGCTCATGGCAGAGGGGTTGGAACTAGGTGATCTCTAAGGTCCCTTCCAACCTTAAACATTCTATGATTTGAAAACTGCTCCTTTATTTCTTTTTGGTTTTGACAAAATGACTGTTTTATATTTGTTAGCTGTTTCAGTATTTATGACTTACCATACAGCTAGATGCACACTGATAATTTACTAACAGTTCAATTTATGGAATATTACACTTCAGGAAGCATCTAGCTTATCCACAAAAACATGAAATAAAAACACCACACACAATTACACTTGGTGGCCTCAAAGCAAAATTCAGATGTATTCTGTTATCACGCTACATACTTCTATGTTCATATTGCTACACAGATAGGAGTGGGAGCTCTGACTGTGCAAGGAGAGGCGTATTGTGCACACACTAAGGAAATATCCTCCTATTGCACCAGCAACTGGGAAATGAAATTATTACATCTGTATCAATCAAGAAGTGTCACAGAAATAAAATCATGGTAATGGGACTGTTATCACAGGATCAATGCTGCCTGTTTTGAAATGTCTTCTGCTTCACCTTGTGGCCTCAGCATTTGTGTGGCAGCAAAAAGCCATTATCTGTTCTATTTCAGTGACATTTACTCTTTCTCCTCATCCGTTCAGATGTCCATTCTTTGAAGGCTCCAGTATATCATGCTTTTCATACTCTGGCAGTTATGTATGTTACCATTTTAGGCCACTTGGATGCTTTGGGTGAGAGAGGCTTTTTCTCTCTTTTCTCAAACATAATCACAGCTGAAATTCTGTTGCTGTAAATACACTTCCTTTATCCAATTGGAGGCACCATAAAATCATATTAGTACAGTGCCATCTCTGAATCAGGTGCAAAAGCTTTCTCAGCATTAAAACACTGAAGTTCCCCAAAATAAGCTATGAAATATAATTTAAATATTTGATAAAACTAGTAGTCTAGTTGTAAAAGTAGTTCCTGAAAGGTACAAAAGATCTCAGAACTGCCAGTTGTTCACAGATTTCACTGCATCTCAGTTACTTCACTAGGTTTGTGCTACGAAAAAAAACAAAACCAAAGTACAATTATTACGGGCAGGAGGCAACCCTACCCAGAAATGAGGGAGTGTACATGTGGCACTTAAGAAGGATGTAGGACATCTGAGAAAAACTGTGTAGTCCAGCTGACAATTAGCCTTTTAAAAAAATCTGCACAGATAATGTAATAATTAAGTGTAGGTTTAGAGTTCCTTAGATTGTTGTGGTGATTTTGTCGTTGTTGGTTTTTGTTTGTTTGTTTTCCCCCTTGTCAAAAGAGAAGGAGCATGGATTTTTCATTGAAACTTGTTAAGTACAGTAACACTTTCTTGCAATCTAATCTCTGAAGTCCCAGAGAAGCTGGATATAAATCTATAGTTATTGCTTATAAATACTACCTTTTAAGTATAGATTCATATTAAAGCATTATTGTTTGCCAAAGACTTGACTTGAAAGACAGTACAACTCTCAAATATTCAGAATAGCAATTTAACTATAGTAAAATGACTGTTTTACTAGAATCACTATCAATAGGAACACTCATTTTAATTTATGCAAATACAGGTGGTTTATAGTGAACCTAGATATTTTGCAGAATCTACATTTTTTTTCTGACACTGGCAAATTGGTTCTATGATTTTTGTTATTCAATTGAAAAGGCTAAGCCTTGCGGGGAAAAAAGTGTAGCAAAAAAAGGCTGCAATTTACTTAGTGGAAATCTAAAACACCAGGTGCAGGAGAGACAAACAGCTTTCAGATTTTTAGTGCAATTTTTTTGCAAAAACAGACCTTCAATCAGCACAAAAACCTGTCCCCTCATAAAGGGTGACAGCAGCAGTGTAGTTGCTGCTTCATGTTAAAGAACTGAGCAAGGCAGCCCGCTCAGCTGCCAGGAACACCACAAAGGTAACCCTGTTTCTAGAAAACGAAAAGTCCTCTAAATGCTATAAGGTTTATAATTTCAAATTCCACTCACTAATTATACTAATCAAACAGTCACCATACCAAAAAAACATAAGAGAGACTTAGATGTGGCACACAGAATATGTATGCTAGAACTGGAGTTACCAGCACACAGACTTGGTTTGCCCACTGCTTGTACACCTTATAATACAGCCCCTGCTACTGCAATCCCAATATGATGCAAAATAATGCCAAATCAGCACAACTGAGAGGATGGACTATGAAATGATACCATACCTCATTCTGCAGCTTGTACAGATTTTTTAAGACTAGAAACACCATGTTTATTTTCTTTTTAAAGAAATACATTAATTTTCCTTTTCAGTTGTGAACATTATGAATGATATCTAGAAAAACAGGAGTATGAAAACCTCACATACTTTGAAGAATAAATCAGCTATGGGTTAACTTTCGGATAATGATTACAGTAAGATAATGACGTGTTTGCAAAGCATCCAAAGGTAAACAAGTTCAACTGCAGATGGAAAAACTAAAATGACAAATTAGGCAGCATATTAAACACAAAATGTCATTAAATAGGAAATAAGGCCAAAAACACTGTTTCCAGAAACCCTGCACCACATAGCAGACTCTAACGACTGTGATGGTGTCTATGAACATATTGAGCAATATATTTGAAAAAGATATGCATGACATCGAAAAAGGCAACAAGATCACATTACCACTGTAAAACATCCTGGTGTCAGTACACAGGAGGCCAACAAAGGCATTATTAGTTTTTGAACACCAACAATAAAACAGTAGATGCGTGAAGTAGATGACCAGGTACTAAGCCTATAGCTCTAGGTTGGCTTCCCACATGAAACAATAATATGTGCACTGCATCTAAAAAAAATTAGTGTGATGTGAATTTGTTCTATTTCTAGTTTACAATTTAAAAGTGCTTGATAAGCTATAACCTGTTTAAAACAACACAGTAAGGCAGTGGCTGCCATCTTTTCACCTTGTTGCCATCTCCCTTGGTTAGGCAGACATTTCTGATAGGAGAGAGAAAGCACTTCTTTTCTGAGGGCAACTGAACATGGGAGAAACTTCTGGAAAGCAAATGGGGTTCTCAAGAACAGAAAACAAGCAGGTAACCTTCTGTGTTGGGGCAGCTGGGACACTGCTCCAAGGACCAAGAAGTTTCCCTCAGTAGTGAGCCAGCCCTTAGAACGAGCAGAAAAAAAGGTGGCCCAGACACAACTGGAAAATGAGATGGTAGCAGACGGAATCTGGAAGGCTTTGTCTTCAATAGGTCTCAATCAGCAGATGGGAAGCCCGTACATTGAATGACTAGCTACAAGTTTGCTTCTCCATTATGGAGTAGCTTTGAAGTCTTGGAAGCTTTTTGGTATCCTTTGGCCTGCTCTCTGTGATGCTAAGCCAGGCATTTCCATTCCAAGGCTGTGGCCAACTCAGGAGTCCTTCGTAAAATCCAAAAGAATTCTATATATCTCAGTAAAGCTGTACTGACTTGACATGTCATAAAGTTATCTAGGAAGAACTCTGTCTTTCTAAACATTCAGAATACTTAATCATCTTGCAGATGTAAGTGGATTGGTACCATTTCATTTTATCGAAATTCATGTTTAGTTGCACTACCAGCCTTACGATACACTTCACACACTGCTGGCGAGTATCCACTCATTAAAAGGTCGTACTTTTTTCACTCTTTCAAAGGATTTATATATCCACAAAAAATACATGTGCAGTGAAGATCTAGAAGGAAAACTGTCCTTAGCCCAGGCCAATGGAGCTATGGTTTACACCTGTACTTTCTTTTCAATTACCTCACTTCAAGAGAATTTGAAGGAAAGTAAAGGAAATGTTTACTTCTGAAAGTAAACATTTAATCTCCATCCATGTCAAAAAGTATCCACACATACTGCTTAGGAAAAATATTTTTGTGGATCTTAAGTATAGGCTATTTTTGCTACAGTTTAAAAACCCAGAAGAAATGTTGAGCAAAAGTATCACTGGTGGGACATTCCTCCTTATTCAATGTCCCAGTTATATATGTGTAAATTCAAATAAAAAGATACAACAATTTTTACAGTAAAATAGACAATGGGCTTGACCTCTCATATATCAAGACAATTAGCATAAAGCAAGAAGCAAGTAAAAAACAAAGAAAAAACAAACCCAAAAACCCAACCAAACATAAAAAAACAAAACCCAAAACCAAACCAAAGCAAACCTGCTCTAAATGTAGGCTATCATGGCTGTTTGCCTAGTCATCAGGATTTTTTATTTTTTTAAATCAAATAAACAGGTAGGTGGGGCTATGCAGTGATTTATCACTTTCGGTATCCTGATTTGTCTAATTAAGTCATGACAACAACTCAAGCAAGTTTGCAAAGAGTGCAGAGTTTGCAAAGGCTACACTACAAGCCACCATGATCCAATGCAAAGCAAAGTGCTGTAACATTAGAGGCAGGGGCATGCTGTAACTTTAGCATATCACTTTCATTTCCTCTATCAATCAGTTTAACAGAGTGATGACTTAGTCACACAAAAAACCACTTTTTACTTCATTAGAGAAATGCTTACTTCTTTCAGTTTTGGGTTTTTTGGTTTGCTGTTTTGGGGGGTTTGTTTGTTTTTCTTTTTTCTTTTCTTCTTTTTCTTTTGTGTTTTCCAAACAAAGCCTAAACTACCAATGAAAGTAATATGATCAAATAAGGAACAGAGATTTGAAAAATGTTCATGCATGGGTATGCATGTGCATAAGCTCACACAAACAGTAATGTTCATATTATTACGTACACACAGTAGCTTCACCAACTGCTATTTCAAATAGTACAGCAGCCATTATGATAGTACATCTAATAGCACACATGGGAAACAGTGAATTTGACATTCAATACAAAGCAGCTTGCTGAAAAATATTATAACTTCCTACACTTTTTCCAAAAAGAAGAACAAAATTGGAGCCCTTAAGAGCCATTTCCTGTATACTGACAGACTGAATAGAGTTGATACTACTTTTAGAAAAGAAGGCATTCTCAGTAAAATATGTAGATATTCTCACATAATATAGTGTAAATTCACAAGAAGAGACACTAACTAGGTAGTAGATGCTTGAGGATATGGGTGCATTTAGAAGAAATTAATGACATGTACCATTTTTGTCTCCTACCTGCCTGTTAAATCAGCTGCTCATTCATCCATTCCCATGAGAGATGTATTAACATTTCAAATCACTGAACAGCTTTATAGCACCTTTTGCATTCAGAAAAGTTTCCACATGTTAAACATTTTTTTTCAAGGGAGCACACAAAATAAACAAATAAACCACATACTCTTTCTCCTAAAAAAAAACTCCAGCTAATTTTTTTTTGGAGAGTGATATGTATATTTCTGTGTTTTATACTGCTCAGATCAAGAACAACTAAGGCACATGCTTACTGAGTCATTAAGATATGAAATATTGTTCAAATAGGATTACAAAAATGGTAACCCTTATAATAATCAAAATCAAGCTCTAAAACTTTTGAAGTTGTGAAGAGCTTTTGATAATTACAAAAACCTCCAAAAACCAAACCGAACACAAACTGAGCATTAAGCATGTTTTGAATTTCTAATATGACAGATTGATTATATCGGTACAAGGAAGAAGTTCATTATTTCATTTTTACTGGGAACTTTTACCTTGAGAACCATGAGCAAACCAGTACTACATCAAAGATAATCTCAACCATCCTCAAATCTTACCAAGCCTCATTCTTAAAATTTTTGAAGCTTTATCCCTAGATATTCCATTATAAAAATCTAGCAAACTTTCAGTTTTTTCAGAAAAGTAGTGGTTCTTACTGAGTTTTCACTGTTTTAATATTCAAGCACAAGAATCCAAGAAAGCCTCTCTGTAACTCATTTCCTAAAAAAATGTCTCATTTTCTTGGAGCACACCTAGAGTCACATTCCATATCCTCTGCAGACATCAATACACCTAATGTGTGATGGCTGAATACAGTCCCAGCATTCTGCTATGCCATTGCCTCCTTCTCATGCACGGAGCGATATTGTTCTAGCATTACTACTCACATTAATATTCACTAGGAGATTTCCACAAGTTCTACAATCCTTTAATAGATGACAGTTTGGATGTGCATCCTTCTCTCATGGCTCTTATAAATTCTGCTAATGACAATATCACTGTGTGCCTATCTTTCCTCATTTTAGTCCCTATTAAGCATGATGGCAGTTACAACTCCACCTTTAAAAGGATAATCTGTCCTTAACAGTTTAATCTCCCCATATATTAATAATATAATCATATTATATTTCAGGCATATTTGCTAAAAGCTGATGTGTAGAGGAAACTACCTTTAAAAAAAAAAATTAAATCATTCTCTCTTTACTAGTTTCCCTTGTTTTTTGTGGTACTTTTTTTCTTTTTAATTTTTTAAAATCTTTATCATCTTTGTCTATGGAAGATGGTTGCATTTCAAGGTAAAAAAATAAAATAAGATCGAAGCAAAGTATGCTTAGTATTTCTACTTCAATAACCCACTTTTCTAAAACAAGAGAAACTGTTTGTTTTTGGTTTTTTTTTTACTTTTAATACTGTGTGAGTGCTATTTTACCCTAGAAAGTATATTCATTTGTTCATTTCTCCAGCTTCTTAAGAGTTCTTAATAAGTGGTTAAGATAGAAACTGGTGTCTAGTGAATACATGGCAAACTTACCACTCCTGGTTGCTGAGTAAAGCTGACAGTTTCACTTTGCCTGTGTTCACTTTGCAGCTGAGATGTCACCAGTTCCCTGATGATTATTTACTCTTTATTTAGACAAGTAACTTATTTTCAAGGACTTACTCCATTTGTACCTTTTAGTCAGTAAAAGGTAAAGGTGATTTCATTACTTGATGTCACAGAAAAGTAGATCATCTTTTCCCAAAAAAAAATCCTTCCCATTCATGTGTCATGAGGATTTTTTACCAGTTTTACACATTCTCTAGATTACTTAGAGAAGTATCTACAATTATCTGTTGTGATCTGTGATTTACAGTGAAACATTTTTACAAGCTGATTTTCTTTTTGGTGTTATTCAGCTATCTCCTTGTGTATTAGGCTTGATGGCAGCTTTGACATCCATCGAGAAGCCTTTTTACTGCTGATGGTTGGTAGCAACAGCTATTAGCCAAGATATCTTGGCACTTTATGGTGTGCCCAAGGATGTTACGCAACATTAAAAGATTCGTTATTAATTTCTCTGTCATATATAAATTCCTTTATATCAAGAGGAGAATAATGAATAAAGAACAGTATTAGATCTCCCTTTGCTCTCAAAGTTGCAGTCAGGCAATTCTGCTACCCACCAGCGTGCTGTAATATTCAGCCTTGCAGAAGTGGAAACATAGGTTAGCAGGTTGTTATGGCTATAAAGCATGAAGAATTGTGGAGGTAGGGGTGACATTTGTCAGTTACAGATGAACTGAAAGGCAGAAACTTCAGCCTTCCTAAATGAATTTAATAATACTTTCTAGCTGCATTTAGCATTCTGACACATAGTCAGAGATTCTTGGTTTACCTTCCTAAGTGCATCGTCTTATTGGGGGAGGCACAGAAAGATAAACTACAATAGGGAAAGACTGTAGCACCTACTCATACCAAGAGAGCAGTTGGTTTTGCTCTTGTTCAGACTGCAGTAGGCTCTGCAGGTGGCATATAAAACAATGCAGTGGAGATATGAATTTGGGGAACATGAAGCAGAATAGGAAGATCAGTCTTCCCATAGGGCCACTCCTAACTTCCCTGTTCCTTAAGGCAGTTTTGAATATCTGACTGTCTACCTTCCTTTCACTAGTACTGTGTACAACAGAAATGGTCATGCTGTCATCGTTTTTGAACAAAAGAGGACTTCAGTCCATCCTTTATGAAGAATATGTAATAATTTGCAAAAAAAAATCCTCAGGAAATTTCTATTTTATCAATCACTTGAGACCTTGCCTCTTTGTAACTTACTTCTTATTCAACAGCCAAGTACGTATTACTTCTTAATACATTAAATGCATTCTCAGTTTTGTCCCTCTACCCAGCAATTTTCTTTAGAAGGGACTGAATCTGACTTTCAGATCCGAAGGCACTGGTATTCCCCTTCAGAGACGTCTCTGAAGAGACGTTCTTCAGAGGTTCTCATTCCACAGCATGTGATGGCCCTGTCTTTTTCTCCCCACTCTTAAAAGGTTTCATAATTACCTCCACAAAAAGTATGTACCATGATCCTTGGCCAGAATCTTCTTCCCAGATGCACCCCTCTTATGTGTTTGGACAAGGAAATAATATTTTGATTTCTGCATTTATGACCTAATTTAATCCACTGTGGTCCTCAGTTCATTTCTCCGATTCACAAAAGAAATTACATTTTGAGACATTTTTCCTCCTGAGGAAAACTCCTGCTGCTTCAGTTACTGAAACAACTGGTTTCAAAGGATACCACTTTCCTGTCTCTACTTTGTTCTCCATCTTCTGTTATTATTCTGCTTTGTATCTTTAAAACGTGTTAACAACAAGTTGCTAAAATTATTTTTCATCTATGAATTAATACTGTCTTTTTGTAAGCCCAACAACACCAAACAAAACGTAGTTGATAGAGATAGAGGAGCACACATGAGTTGAGAATAAGTTTCTGAAACAAATTGCACCTACTGTTCCCATTCAGGACATTTAACTAATAAATCCTGAGGTGGTTCCTTTGGCTCTTGTTCTGTTCTTGCTAGCTGCCTATAAAGTTCATTATCAGGAAAAAGATGCAAATGCGACCTCAAGATATGCATCACTTTTGGCAGACGCAGCTCAGTTTTCTGTTCCAAGTTACTCCCAAGATTCAATTCTGGGCAAAATGCGGTGACTGAAGCTTCTGTGATCTCTTCCTCAGTGTATCTTTTTCAAATCCCGTATTTGATTTGATGAGCTGAATGGATTGTGTTTGCTCTGTCCTCCTGATCAGTAATGCCAGTCTATGTAGCAGGCAGTTTTTATTCTTATAAATTAATCCCCCTTTTCACAGTGACAATGACATACTTTTAGAGGGTATGGGCTACCTCCTTTGTTTCAGAAGCTGCATTAAAAGAAGTTTAAATGTTTTCAGTTTACCGTTTCTAAGTAGATCCATCCTATTAGAACACCTTCTCCTGCCTAATCTCCTTCACACTAGTGAAAGTAACATACACAATTTGCTCTTTTAACCCCAGAAAAGCAAGCATTCCTGATTTTCCAACTTTTAGCAATGTTCATTATTTAAATAGCTTGCTTGCCTATTTAAGTAAAGCCAATCATGTCTGCTGCAATCTGTTCTCAAAACACCTAGACTCGCTGGCATGTCTTGGTCACTCATCGCTTAGCCTAACTGAATGAAAGCCCTCCAGTTTCCACATGAAATAACTCTGTTCTACCTCCCATGCAGTGACTGTACTTGTACAACAGCCTTCCCTGGCTTAGACAGCATATGATAGCTGGTAGAGACAGGTAGGATCTCTCAAATCCATTCTTTCCCCTGAGTAATTTCCAATAATTTTAAAATCAGGGTCAAAATGAAATCAAAACCCTGCATTGAGCTTGCATAGGCTCAGCACAGACTAACCTTCTTACAGAGGCACCACAAAGTTTCTGCTTAACAGCTTCACCCTTTACCTCAGATGAAAGTCCTTAAAAAGATAAAATACCCCAAACGAAACCAAATAAAACAAAACTCAAAAGGATGTTTGTACATAATGCTTGAAGGGCATGGGGTGGGTGTAAGGAAAGTGGCACTAAGCCTGGTAAGTTAGCGTGCCTGTTTCATATGGAAGTGGAAAGATATTTAATTAGCTCCTGGAGTCACCCAAATGCTACCATGAAGGAGCTCCTGCTTCCTGCTTATTTCCTGTATGTACAGGAGCAACTGTCTCCCATATGACCTTTAGATTCTCGCCTCCATGGGAAACAATGGCTCCATGCTTCCACTGATACTACCTTCCTTCCAGATGAGCAGAGTGTCCCACAATGGCAGTGAGTTTGCACAGGGCAAGAAACCAGCCTTTGCCCTTGTGTGAAGGCTCCACATGAAGCCACAAGTCCTATCCCTTCAAGAAACAGGAGCTGTTGCCTTCACAGAGACAAGACAACACTAATCAGGTAATCAATAACACAACAAACAGTAGCTCCTATTCCCTGCTGTGCACTGGTTCCTGTTAAGTTAAAGTTATCGGGAGCTGAGAGTCATTGATCACAGACAGGAGCAGAGTAACTTAAAACAGCTGCCTGGCACACTCCTGTCGTTATGCCAGGTGATGGTTCCTGAGCCAGCCTGTCCCTCAGCCACAATATATCACCACTCATAAAATAGAAAAAGCAGTGGCATAGCATCTTCCCCAGTCTGAACACTGGGTAGATGCCACTCAGAACTCAATTATGACTATTACACACACAGTTTAGTCTCATCAGTTTCTAAATTAAATGCTGAACTTCAATGAAGCTCAGGAAATATATGTCTTCCAGAAGAATAGCAGCTAAGACAAAATTTTTATGAATGTATTTGAAAGTGCTACACCAACCTTGCAAACACGAAGACTTAAAGAAAATATTTTGCTCCATATAGGAAAAAGTATCTGCTTTTAGCATTATAATTGTTTGGTGTGAAAACTATGGGCACAATAATGCAATTTGTGGTCTGAGGAAGACAGTGATACAGAAGAGAAGATGCATAAAGAGGTTAACTTTGAAAGTTTAATATATAAAGAATACAAATCTCCCTTCCCAAAAAAACAATATTTATATTTGGAACACATCCAGCCCTGAAACTAAGAAATAAAAAGTCTCTGGTATTTTAGCCAGGGAAATAGATTTTTTTTTTTTCCAATTATTATTTTTAGAAAATTAAGGCTTCTGTTCACACAATCACAATTTTACCTCATTCCTTGCAGCTTGCATTTCATATTGGTTGATTTATGTCTTCACAGAACTTAAGTTACAGAAAATTTGAGGCTGTATTAATGTGGCAGAAGTATCTAGCCTCTAAGAGAAAGAGTGGAAAACATGAAGTCATCCACTGATTATTAATGTTAAAGAAAAATGCAGCAAAGAGTTAATTCTGAAGGAAGCAGGCACTGCATTGCTACCCTAGTGAGTCTTCCTAAATTCTTTTTGCTTATTACCAACACAAGATGTGTCCCAAAGCCTCTAGCCTCTCCTTAAGATGGCAGATATGCCACAGTACACAGCCTGATTGAAGCAGTGAATGGGGATAAATGGGGATAGCATCTTTTACCTAAGCAAGGCAGTGATGGGGCACACAGACAATTCCAACTCCACTAAAATAGTAATGCCAAGCCCAGTTAAAAAGGTTACCATTACAATGCTATTGTTACCATTAAAATTGAAGGAAATTTTCAGTGGGGAAAAAAGAAATGACAGGATCTAGCTCTATATTACATTTATAAACACAGAAACTCCTTTGTTCCTATTCCTATCTATTATGCTTTCTTTAAAGGTTTTCATTACAAAAAAAAAAAAAAAATCCTTTGAAAGCTCAGAAGATAACTTCCCAGTGGGAAAATTAATATAGTATCCAGGAATTCAGTAGCAATTCTTTCTAGACCTCACAGAGATTAAAGAACACAAGGTGCAATAGAAAATGGGACTTTGTAAGACCTCTAAGGTCAAAGACATAAAAGAGAAGCTTCGCCTAAAGTGGTTAAGGTACACTATATACCATTATAGTGAGATGACATTAACCGAGAGTGTTAAAAATAACTGTATTTTGAAAACAACAAACATTCACAGCCAGTTCTCTGTGGAAATAATTCTCTGTGGTAGTCTCTGAGCTAGGATAGCAGCACTTGATCCGTAACACAGAGAAGACATTAAAGAGCACCATACAGATTACTTTTGCTGTTGTATTCATGTGTCATCATCAGGAGGATGTTGACAGCCCACTACAACATACACACATTTTTCATTATACCTTCTGCATGTCAGCTGAGATTTGTCCAGTAACACTGACAACCATCCACATCCATAAAAAATTTAAATTGTGAATCAACACATCTCTATGTATTTTCCTAAAATCTCTATATAATTTCTGTGTGATGCAGAAATAATCACAACTGGCACATAACTAAATTTACACCTATTTAAAGTGCAGATAGAATGATGTGTCCAGCCGAGCACTTGCACACATGTTGGAGACCTCGATTGTGAAAAGGTAGCATTGTTACTTCCTGCAGTATTGTTATCCTGCCATCGTATACAGATCTTATTGCACATTGCTTTGCTTATTTTATCTACGTACTTCAAGCTTCTTACTTCATACATTTATAAAATTACTTCAAGGTTGCCAAGATATTAATATCTAGAAGCCGTTTGTTTTTTAAGAGATGTATTTCCTTCTATAAAAACCCTGAAAAATTAATTTTCCAACAATGCATCAGCATTACAAATTTAAATCCAAAAACATCGACTGCAGTAGATATACTGTACAATTTGTCCTTCAGCATATCTTAAACATAAAAATTCTAGGTTTACTTCCTTTCAGCATTCCACAAATTACAGTTCTGAAACCTTAAAAAAAAATAATAAAAGAAAGAAAGCTTCCTTAGAAGTCACTCATGGCCAGAAAATTTATAGATTTTCAATTCAAAGCCAGCAGAAAAATATTCCCTACGGTAACGTGATTGTGAATGCTAATTGCATTCCGGTAAATTGCTTTACATTCATCAAACAACAATCAATGGGAGACACTGCTATCTTTTTTTATTGTAGTGATGTTGTTCTCAGTTATACAGATAAGGTAGTGTCAGACAGTTATAATCTTACTCCTTACTATTTTTGGAAAGTTCTAACTTCAGAATAAAAATTTATGCTGAAATTTAGCAACACTGCCCAAGAGTCTTTCTTTTTAATTGAAAAATGTGCTGAAGTATATATCTTGGGGAGATAAAGTAAGACTAAGACAAATATTCCAATTCAAATAGCTAAACTAAACTACTTCAATCTATCAATGTACAAGAACAAGTTATTCCAGTCTCTAAATTTCAGAGGTGTTGCTCATCCAGAGCTCCTGTGAAAACAGTAGCCTTCTATTGTAAATGTGCTTTTCTTTGCTTTACTTGAAGAGCAAGATCATAAAGTAAGCAACAGTGATTTGGAAGTTATATTTAGAGCTGCTGACCATGTCAGGTCATTAAGGTGTGCTAATGACCTGATAATTTAATCAGTCCTGTGTTTACGTGTATGGTGTTCATGTGTAGATTTTTAAAATCTTGTGTGTATATACACACATGCACATACAAACATATATATATATATATATATATATATACATAAGTAAAATAAACTTGCAAGCTCAGTCTTTGTTTCTGAATATCATCTTCATTTCAAAGGCCTCTGTTGAAAATATTTCAGTCCCAAAATTTCAAAAGATCTTGTGCTACATTTTCTCTGTACATGGAACAATGGACATGATTCACCAGAATGGTCAGCCTTTCAAGTGAAAAAGCCAAAAACAATGGACTAGCAAAACTCACACAAAACTTGGGTGCATGAGTAAGCTTAAAACAATACACAATCATCATAATTTAAAAAACAAAACCAAAAACAAAACCACAAAAAAACCCCCCACTTATCAAGGATGGAAAATGAGCACAGAAATACTCCCAGTTCTTTCCTCATAGTTCTACTAAAATAAAGTCCTCGTAGCTGCTGTAATAGTCAGATAAGATAATAGTCCAAGGGAATGTTTTTTTTACTGCTTGAGGTACAAGATCTACAGATATAGTATTGTAAAGACAGGACAAGTGAGGCATGAACAGGAAGACTGAAGAGTCCGAGTTCCTGCAAACACTGAAAAAAATATATTCCGATTGTCTCAGAGTGGTAAACATACAGGAAAGATTTAACTCGCAGAAGGGTTTTTTGCTATTACTTGGATCTTTAAGCCTCTCTCTGCCTCCTGAATAGTGAGTATGCTGCCTAGACCATCTCTTCAGCTGTAGCGTCTCCTCCAGCTGAGCTAATAAAACAAGTTTCCACTTGTTTTTTGTACTCCCTCTCCTCCTTAGACCTCAAAATTCGTGGCTTACTGAGACTTAAAAAAAAAAAAAAAAAGCAAAGCTTGAACTCTATGTATTTATCCACCCTCAAAATTTGCCATGTTTCCTTGGGTAAATTCCTGCTGCTTTCCCTTTGGGAATGGCATAAGTAGGACAAGCCAGTCAGGAGTGGAAAGACAGACAACTGGTGGCAGCCAGTCATTCAGTCAGTAGAGCTCTGTGGGAGCTAGTGCCAGATCAGTGTCTCATGAAACCCTTCCATGAGAAGGAGCATTACGCAGAACTTATGTTCCTCGGGAATGAGTCTCAAAACTCAGAGATGCTCCTCCAAATGCTATTTATGCTCAACAGATTAAAGCACAGCAGCTTGAGGGACAAAACAGCAACAGTAGCTCAAGCAAGCCTATGGAAGGAATATAGGCTGGTACCTCTAATTCAGGGATGCTTCAGGACACCTAGGAGTTGTACCACAGACAGCAACATTTAAAGTTATACACTTATACAGCAGTAGCAGAGAAAGGGCAGAAGATTAAAGAATGCTGGGGGTGGGGGGAATCAAAAACACACTCAAAAAAACCCCAGCTTCTAAAATTTCAGAATTTCATAGAATCAGAGAACGGTTTGGGTTGGAAGGGACCTGTAAAGATCATCTAGTCCAACTCCCCTACAATGAGCAGAGATATCTTCCACTAGATCAGGTTTCTCAAAGCACCATCCAGCCTGGCCTTGAACACTTCCAATTATGAGGCATCCACAACTTCTCTGTGAAACCTGTTCCTATATATCATCATCCTTATTGTATAAAATTTCTTCTTTATGTCCAATCTCAATCTACTCTCTTTCAGTTTAAAACCACTGCCCTTCGTTCTGTCACTACAAACCTTGGTAAACAGTCTCTCTCCATCTTTTTTATAAGCCCTTGTTATATATGGAAAAGCTATTTAAATATTGTTTTATACGTTCTGTAACTAGCTTCTAAAACGAAAAAGAAAGCCACAAAGATCTAGAGTTTAAAGACCATATAATGCAGTTCAAGCACCTGTTCTGCTGAAGATGGTATTGCACATCCTATTCTGAGCCTTCGTGTGCTTCTGAAAGGAAGTGGTCTTGCTCCTATCATTTTTATTACTTTCATCTCATCATTTTGTGCCAGTTTGTGTCCCAACCTGATTCATGCTGCTAAATTAAATGTAATAATAATTATCTGGAATACTCAAGTGTATGATTTCCTACAAAGTTAGTAAGTTGAATTGGCCCAGTGAAGCATATGATAAGTTCCAGAGCAAACAAAGAAGGACCACCAGGTGTAAAATTGAGGCAGTGGGACAGAGAAGCATTACTTACTCCTTAAGTATTTTTGAGTTGTTAGATTAAATCAGTTTTGATGGGCAATATCCACTCTGGAGTAGATTAGTTGGGTTTAACTACTCACATAAGAAAAATTATAAGTTAAAGTCCTGATTTAGCAAACCTTTAAACAGCATGCATTTATTTGACTTGCATATATGATTAATAATATGGCCTTTAAAAATGCAGTTTCTTTCTAATAATTTCTTTAAAAATTTAGGTAGTTTTGGATGGTGCAAATTTACTATTTACACTTATTTATAGTTAGTTTGTGGAAGTTGAATTTAAAACTTATAAGAAACTAGCATTAACGGGCAACACTTAAGACACTTATTTCTTACAATAAAAAAAAATAATTTCTGCATATATAATTTTTCTTCAGAATTTACAGTCTAATATTTTAAAACTGAAGCTTCAGCGCTTGGCTGTTAATTAGCTTTTTGTTCTGAATTTCATGACTTTTAAAATTTTATAACATGCTTCCTATTAGCACAGACAATTAAGGATTCCCGTCATTATGCTTCTGTATAACTGATGTTGTCAGTAAAGTTAGTTATAAAACACAATCTTTATACTTATCATCTTTTCAGATTTTGAAATCCTATATTAAACCATAGCGAGTCCATTCCTTTACAATGTAAAGGAGCGTTCCAGCTTTGCTCCTGAGGTTTCTTCCAGTGAGCATCATTACATACTTCTAAAACTTTTGTGTGTTGCCAAAAATGACTTCCAGATATAGATGAACTAGCTAAAATGAAAAGTAATACAGTGACTTTTTAAGCCCTTTTTGTGCATCAAAAGACTAACCTCATCCTCTTTCACTGTCTCGTATGGGTACTACAGCCGATGTTTAGCTTTGTTCAAAGATTACCATCTAATAGAAAGAAAATAGTAAAAATACCACTAACACCAATTTTCTAGCAGTATTTATAAGATGACTGGTGATAGTAATTTAGTTAAATTTACAAAATAAGACACTGCGATAATACAGTCGAATATATCCTCCGATTCACATTTCTCTACGGAAATTCTAACCATGTCAGCTGAGAATTAACTGTTTTCTAACTACACGTTTGCATCATAAACTCTCACTTTAATTAAGAAAATTAAATATTCTGACTCCCCCATAATTTACTTACTAACTTCCAAATGAGTCCTTTTGTACCTCAGCATTCACATTATTAAAATAAATGCACAATTCCCAAAACACAGGTCTTAAATTACTTCCTGTGCATACACTTGCAAATAGTCTGGAACTCAAAATACTCAAGTAAAATGAAAGGATTTGTATAACCTTAGCACTAATCCAATATTTGAAATTATTAGATGCTGAGCACACTACCCGTTTACTCTAGCAAAATATCTAAGAGTATGCTGCACTTAAAGCATGCAAGCACTCTCATTGAGATTAGCAGCATTCTAAAAATACCATTAGTTACAGGCTGCTGTACTTAAACCTCATGCAAAACCCCTCTGTCCACTGCAGGTCATTCATTTTCTGCTATAACACTATGGGGACCCATTTACAAAGGTGCAGTACACTGTTTAAGCTGCAAAGTTCCCTTTCTGCATCAAATATCCAGGCTTAAAACTTTCATTGAATCCACTGCTCTATGTTATAGAGCTTTATTCTTTAAAAATTTTGCTCTTGATGATAGAAAGAGATGGAGTTATTAAAGTGCAGCTGCAAAGGAGGTCCTTGTAATGAATATACCAGAGGAATTTGGTTTCATAGAACTAATTCAGTGAGAGTGGTACCAGTAAGTCTCAGCATTGCTTGTTCACAATCTCCATTTTACACTGTTTTTCCCAAGGGCTTTCAAATGAGTTCTAGGCACTACAAAAAGAACCAGTTTCAGAATATATGCTGTAAATGTATATCATCCCTCAGTTATACAACAAGGAGAATTTCCTGCTTAGAGTGACACATCTGAGTGGGAGCCCATAAGTGTATGCAGACTGAAGCTGAAGAAGGATTAAGGCATGTTTATCTTCTTCTGTCTAGAGGTCCTTTCCACATCCCAGAACTCTGCAGGGAGAAACCTCCCCAGCCCACCTCATTTACTTAATCAACAAACAAGAGAGAAACTAGCTCAGCTAACTTTAAACTGCAGAGCTCTAAGGGTGGTAAAAGTTCAGCATCAACCTGCAGTTGGGTATTGTTATCTGCAGTGAACTCAGCTGAATTTGGAAGACTGCACCTCTCCCTATATTAACTCCAAAAGCTCTTTAGAGGTGAAATGTGGCAAATCCAGGTAATTTAAAAGATAGCTCTAACTGCTACAGAGCACAGCCCTGGCCATCCCTCTGAAGAGGGACAGAAAAGACTCATTTAAAATAAGGCTGAATTTAAAGAATAAACTAACAATTTCCTTTTAAAAAAAAACCCCAAACCAAAACAAGTAGGTATTGGCAGCTGAGATTTGGACATTGTGCCACTGAAGAGACTTCCTCAAAGCAAATACAACAGTTTAAACTTGTTTTGGCACAGACCTAGAAGTGGGAAGAAGAAGCAAGAACACCACAGTGATCACCAGCATGGGCAATGCCAGGGTTGCTGTCATGTAGATCATGTTTCAATGTTCTGATCCAACTGTGCATTGTGTGCTCGCAAAGGGACATGGGGCTGGCAGACAACTCCCTGCCACCAGCTGCTGCCATAACCAGGATCCAGTCAGAGAGAGCTGTCGCTGGGGCATGGGCCTTTATGGGATATCACAACACCCAGTTCCTGCATTTTCTCTGGATGTGTCTCACGAATCATTGACTTTTTGTGCAAGCCCACAGAAGTATCTACATATAAGCATACTGCATATGCTAGCACTGATGAACATTTATGATATATTTTCTCTGACATCTTTTGAGGTTTGTGTGAAGCTCAGCTGTGTAACAGCTATCTGTAGTCCACCTATGCTCCTTCCACGGGGGATATTTTGTGAGCTGTATACTCTTATTTTTCTTCTCTGGGTTATAGGATACTTGCCCACTTGTAATTTTTCTTTTTTCAGACATTAACACATATTTTTGGTAGCCGTTCCTACCACTGTGCTCCTTGGTTCATATCTTGAGAAGAGCCTTGGTAGTACTAGTGTATTCTTCCTTCCACATGTGTTCATTACATGTTGTTTATCTCAGAAAATTACTGATCCAGCCTTCTCTAATTTAATGGCATACAGCCTAAGAACATGTGCAGAGATTTTTTTTTTTTTTTCCTCCCCACAATTCCAACTGAATGACCATGGGCAACTTTAACACCCTGTACAGAACATTCCACTGTGTGTCTCCTGGCCACCACTCCCCAGGCTACTGCTCTGAAAGCAGTGCTGAAGCAGTTCTCTGATCTAGGCAAAACAAGCCAACAGGCACAACCCACTCCCCCAGCAGGGAAAATGTCTCAGCATTAGAACCAGGAGAGATACTGACTTTTCCAGCAGCAAAGCCACAAACTGTGCAGGGTCAGGGAAAAGTAGACCTCTCCTCTTTCAGGTGGTCCCTACAGAACAAGGCTGTTGTGGGAGACAGGAATGGTTGGCACTACTTCTGACTAAATAGGTCTGTTGTTTTCTGGCTAAGCTTAGTGGATGGAGGCCACAGCTCTTCATATGCCACCTTTTATGAATAGTAAATTTAAAATGATTTATAAATTAATGTGCTCCCTCCCTCCTCCTCACACACTGTAAATAATTGCAGCTTTTGACTTATCTGTGTGAAAGGAGAATTAAAGCTAGAGAGAGTTTGATGCTAAAGGAAAATAAGCCAAGTGGATGATGATAAAAGCAAAAAGCGGAGAATAAAACATCAGCTCTGTTGATTAGCAGAAAAAAGGCAATCCTGTGAAGAGTAATTCTTCATGCAGTGAAAGGATATTATCTGGAGAAAAGTGGGTGCTGAGATGTATGAACACAGCAGTGAGGAGGGCCACGGGGATGATCCGAGGGCTGGAGCACCTCTCCTATGAGGACAGGCTGAGAGAGTTGGGGCTGTTCAGCCTGGAGAAAAGAAGGTTCCGGAGGGACCTTATAGCGGCCTCCCAGTACCTGAAGGGGCTACAGGAAGGCTGGGGAGGGACCTTTTACAGGGGCAGATAGTGATAGAACAAGGGGAAATGGCTTTAAACTGGAAGAGGGCAGGTTTAGATGAGATATTAGGAAGAAATTATTTCCTATGAGAGTGGTGAGACACTGGAGCAGGCTGCCCAGAAACGTGGATGCCCCCTCCCTGGAAGTGTTCAAGGCCAGGCTGGATGAGGCTTTGAGCAACCTGGTCTAGTGGAAGGTGTCCCTGCTCATGGCAGGGGGGTTGAAACTAGATGAGCTTTAAGGTCCCTCCAACCCAAACCACTCCATGATTCTGTGCTCTGTTTCTTCACCACACAGACACAGCTCCCCAGCCTCACTGATACCCCCTCCCTCTGCCCAGGGCTGTTGGCTCTCATCCCAGCCACAGGGAAGCCAGAGCAGCCCAGGAGGAGCAGGAGCCAGACAAGGAAACAGGGTGCTGCGAATGTTCTCAGAAAGGCCCTGTCCAGAAAGTGCCTGGTGCCTCATCTGCCACACCAGCTGAAGACAATGCTGGGGACAAGGTGCCTGCATTTAGTACTATGACTAACTTTTGGAAAAAGGAACAAATAGGTTATGCTTCTCTCACTTCAAACTCACTAAATGTCCAACTCAATGTGAAAATGAAGCAATATACAGAGTATTTTATGTATGTGTGTATGCATAAATGCCAAGAAACATATAATTATTCTCTGTGCTAAAAGTCTAAGTTTTGGAAATATATTTGCAAGAGCCAAGTTAAGTAGAATCTCTTAAAAAACAAACAACAAAACCAAGAGCTTTAATCAGATTAACCTGTATATTATTCCTTCTACAGTCAAATTTTACAATTAGCTTGCCAAGGTTTTACACCAAATTATTATCATGTAGCACTGCTTTTAGAGAAACAGTACTAAAATAATTCAAAACGTGAAGATGTATCTGAGATTATATAATCAACACCTAATCACCTTGTTTCCTAGCAAATCTGTGTTATTACAGAGAAATTAAAACACAGCCTCCATTTTGATGTTTGTCCACAAAAGCATAATGTATGTGGGCCTTCACCCTTGATGAAGTAGTTAATTAAAAATAGTCCCCAAAGCTACACAGAGTAATTGCTGTTAACAGAAACAAAATGCAGATAAAAAGAGATAAGGAAAAAAAAAAAAGAAGCACTCTTCTGGGAACTGATGAGGGGTTTTTTGTAAAAAGACAAGATAATAATTATAAAAAAACCCAATACACCACAGAATTTGCAACATAAAACCCTGTTATATTCTGGTACTACTGTCTAAGTGATGAAATTATACAAGAAATTAGGGCTGGCCACTTCATAAGATGTCAACTGGAGATATAACAACAGATTAAAACATGTAAAAGGCTGCTGCAAGCAAGATAATTAATTGTCCTCCGAGTCTACTGTAGACAGGACAAGTAGCAAGAAGTCTTTAATTACTGTGAGGGAGTTTTAAGTTACCTGGACGTAAGATAAATATATATATATATATAGGTGCATGTATGCATGTGCATGTCCTACTGATGAACCCACTGAAGCACTGTAACAGCCTTCAAATGTTATAATCTCCATCATCAGAAGCTTTTAAGATCTTGCAAGATGGATGAAGATATGATGTGTTCCAGGGACAAAGTGAATGACTAGATGAGCTTTACTCACTTTTTTCTATGACTTTACACAACTAAAAAAACTTCTGTAATTTAGAATGGTACAGCTTTCCCATTTGCAGTGATGCTATGGATGCCAAAGAGAACAATGCAATGGAGAATCAAGACCTAGTAGAAAGCATAAAGGAATGCAGATACACCAAACAGCTTGCAGTTCTCTGCTCACTGCATCTATCAGCAAGCCGAAGCAGTTAATGACACAAAACTTTAGCTTAGATGACAAGGGCAGCCCTAGCTTTATTTCTGGAGCAGTACAAAGTGTGTTAAGAGGCAGGCTCTCAGCTAAACCCTGTGCATAAAGAAAGGAAGGATTGGAGGAAAGAAGAAAGGAGTGGGGGAGAATCAGAACAATGGCCATTCATAGAAGTACTGTAAGCAAATGGAAAAGTTAATATGGAAATCACTTCACGTCACTTGGATAATACATGATCAAGTGAGCGGCTGCGGCTTCCCGGCAAGTACATGAATGATTAAAGCTCCAGAAACACATTCAGACAAAAGCTCTTTTACACAATTAACATGAATGAAAAGTATATGGGGGAAAATTATTTGGAAGACCTTTACCTTTAATTCCCATCTCCAAACTGATAGCACTACTTTAAATTGGAATATAGTTTTTGATAGTTAAAGTATTACATAATCAACAGAAAACAACACAAAGAATTACAATGATTATCACTATGGTGTGACTAGCAATTAACTGAAAAGGATTCCCAGAAGATTAGCAGTAAAATCTGAGATGTCTCAGGCAACACCAAGAGCTTGTCCATTATTTGTTTTAATACACCTGCTACATTCCTCACTTGCCCATCTCCAAACTGATAGCACTACTTTAAATTGGAATATAGTTTTTGATAGTTAAAGTATTACATAATCAACAGAAAACAACACAAAGAATTACAATGATTATCACTATGGTGTGACTAGCAATTAACTGAAAAGGATTCCCAGAAGATTAGCAGTAAAATCTGAGATGTCTCAGGCAACACCAAGAGCTTGTCCATTATTTGTTTTAATACACCTGCTACATTCCTCACTTGCCTAATAAAAACAGCTTCTTTAGTGTACTGGCAGCAAAGGCAGAGAGTCTTCACCAGGAAAAAAAATGCCAGATTTTCATTTTTTCCTTTAGTAGAGTTTGGATCTGATCTAAAACCCTCAAACTTTTAAATGAGTGAAAACACACTATGCTAGAGAACTGGAAGGCAATAAACTTTAGCTCCTATTGCAATTACTACCGCAGACTATACACATAAAAACTGTCTATTCCATGAAACAAAGAAGCAAAATCACCTAAGAACATTATTGCTAACTAGAACCTTAGTATGAACTTTCTCCAAAGACTTTTTGATTTAAACAGAATCTCTACAACTTTTACCATAACGTTGTCTTCTCTGTTATGATAAAGAGAACCCATTGTTTATTCCTCTGTAAGAGAATTGCAGAGTTAAGACCATTAATCAAAATGGTATTTTGATGGGCTGTGCAAATAAGAAGTACAGCTATGCTTAGTATGGCTATGGTGCATGAAAACCTGCTCCCAGAACAGCTGGAAAGAAGCATTATTCATTTACAGTTTCTAATCATATTCAGCATCTAGAATGGAAATCTGATATTTGTTAATTGCTTTGACTACCTTATTTGATTTTTAAAAACCCTGTAACACAACATTGAAATTATTGGTACCATTTCACATCTATAGCATTCTTTCAAATTGAAAATTTTATTACCACTTACTTTGTACAGGAAAAATACACCTCGAAAAAAGGACACAAGGGTGACTTTATAATATGCTTAGTAATAAGTTTTCAGCTTATTTTCTAAGAAGTAAAAAGGCAAACCCTATGGGTAAAATTTGCCCTATTTCTCATGCATAAAACCTGACAGGCAAGAGAAGCAGTATGGTTCCTCTACATAAGAAGGTAGGATTAGTTTCCCAGGGCTCCTGAAGATCACCATGTACAATGATTTGGAGGTAAGCTTAGATCTGGATCACCCGATCTCAAATTAATTTATCCTTGCAACATCCCTGTTATGTGTCTGAGATCTCAGATGTAAACATGGGAAATTAATTGCCCGAGTCATGGTGAGAATAGCTGGGGCATTGGCTTCTGTTAACCAAGCAGCCAAGCTTAACACCTCCAAAGGAAAAAAAAAAAAAATGAAAATAAAAATTTCTATATCATTTCAAGAACACAAACAATATACATGTAAATCAAATATGTACAAAATCAAATTTTAACATCTGTGGACATCAGCTGCAGAAACTAGACCTGATCTCCCTCACAGCAAGTTATGCATTTGTGTTTGTAACTTCAAGCAAAGAATTATTTTACTGCTGCTCTCCTTGCCAGAAATTATTGCAATAAGCATTTATTATACTATTTTTTTTTTTTAGTTTACCATGGATAAATATACTTGCCTTAAATTAATCTGAACAGTGTAAGTTTTATACACCATTGTTCAATTGATACTTTACTCCTATTAAATAATGTTTGTTTTTTTCCTAACACTTTCAGAAATACTGAAGTAAGGTTTGACATAGTCTGACTCCTAGATTAACTGTTGATATCTTTCTTGAAAATAAAAAAAAAGTGCAATGTGGTATCTTCTGATAATTTAAGCAAAGCAGAAGACTGTCATCAGGGGTTGATTTTTATAGCATCATACCTACTTCATTCCTTGTGACCAGTTACTTTGAAACACTGGCGAATCACCAGTAAGCTACAAGCTTAAACTGAACTAGTTAACATCTCTTTTTAACATGGCAGTGTCTTGCTTGTACTTCACTTACTAGCTGAAATACCTAACAGCAAGCATATCTTTATCATCCTCTGTGGTGCAGACAGAGTCAGATCAACAATTTGGCTACTGTGAAGTATAATGAGCAAGTAAAAAAGTAAAGACACTGCAGAGCTGTTTGCCAGCACTTCTTGCCTTCCTGCTTCTAACAGCCTTAAAGAAATACATACTCTTTGTCTGTGCATTTATGCTCTCTTTCTTTCCACTTGTCTGCTAAAGCTCCTGTGACTTTTACTTTGAATGATCTAACTAGAGATCTAGTACTCTAACTAGAGCACTGGAACAGGCTGCCCAGGGAGGTTGTGGAGTCTCCTTCTCTGGAGACATTCAAGACTCACCTGGACGCCTTCCTGTGTGAACTCATCTAGATGTTCCTGCTCCTGCAGGAGGATTGGACTAGATGATCTTTTGAGGTCCCTTCCAGTCCCTAACATTCTGTGATTCTGTGTAACTGTTCTGTATCAGTTTGGACTGATTTGAAAATAACCTCTACTGATTAAATAGTGATGAAATTACAGCTAAAAAGCCATGTCATTTTAGCATCTCCTATAAAGTTAACCAGTTTTTTTCCAAGTGCTTGGACTTGTCTGCATGACAGTTATATTAGCAAAGTGTGAATTTCAAAGTCTGTAGCATGTCTAAGCAGTTTCTTTTGTGAACACTTGCACATTAGGATTTTCTCTTTTCGGTTTGAAAAAAGATTTAAGATGCAAAACCAGAAGTATACCTGAGCAGGCTTGTAACAACACTTATTAAATCAGGTCAGTAACAGAATTAAGTCATACATAGTAGCAGGGTAGTAGTCTTAAATTAATTTTTGATCTTCACAAGTACTCTCTACTTTTGATTTTATGTCCCCAAAATATTTGTAACAACTGGCATGCAAAGTCAAAATACTATTAAAAAAGTACAAAGACATGACACTTCCTCTTATGCATTTAATATTTTTTCTTCCATCTTACAATGCCTGCCTTGTGTCATCTTAACTGATGCCTGAACTTCTGGGTCCCATCTCCTAACAGTCATACTTTCTCCAGATCTACATCTTACAAAATGCTGAAAGCTTTTCTCCACTGACTAAAACTTTTCATTCGATTATTTTGTTCTTTGTCGGATTTCTTCAGTTTTCTGCCAATATGCTCTGGGCTGTGGTTGTCCAGTGTCTCTTGACAGTCCCCACTTTAAGCAAAACATTGCAATTAGTATCAATAAAAAGATCACAATCAGGTTCTGTTTTCTTAAAGCATTCTACTTTTTTTTTTTCAATTAAAATATTTCTCCAACAGATTAATATTTTCTATTTCCAAGAAACAAACTTGAAAAGAAAGTAACTCAAGATGGCTGTACTTCTATTTTTTTCTTAATATACCATGATATTATCTGAAACAGATCTGAATATTCTTCATAACAAATAATGCTCTTTTTCACATTGTTAGTATTCAAAGGCTCTCTTCGTGGCAATTCACAGTCCACCACACACTGGGCACCATATCTAATCTATTTTAAAAATGTATTAATCGTCCAGCAGTGGACAGATATTGTTTAAGGATCATTCATGCCAAATTTTTAAGGCATCTTTTAGAACAATTACAAGGATCAGACTAAAATAAGAAAGAACAGCAAGTGCATCCATTTTCCAATTTTTTAATTTGTTTTTCCTATAGAACTTCTTGATGCAGCATCCACAGAAAATTTCTGCTTCATCCTAGAAACAAAGTGATCCAAAACGTGGTGGCATCTCCCTCCCACAGTGCAGAACTCTCTCCCTAAAGAATGCAGCTTTTGGGCCTTATTTCCTTAAACCTATCTGAATCCAGCAAACAACTTCAGCATATTAATTAACTTAAGTACCCAAGCCGTGATTCGATACCTAAAACGTGAGATGATGGAACTGCTAGGTGTTTAAAGCTGCATACATACTGAAGTGCTTCAGTGGACTGAGGCCAGGCAGCTTATCTCCTGCAGAGCTTGAAAGGTCTATGTTCTGGTTGGAAACCTGCCTTTTACACATTTACTTGAAGTTTATCAGTCATATTACTCAATTATGAAATATTTGAAGCACTTGGAAAAAAAAACAACCAACCAACCAAAAACCACACTACAGAATATTACAGTACCTGGAAACATCAAGCTCCTCCACTCTACTCCAGCCTTCTTTTAGAAAGTATGTGACACATTAAAAATCTCTGTGAAGTCTTTACCATGACCTTGCAGAAACGAGCCTACATTACTCAGACTACTGCATTTCTCCTCTCAGACAACCCCTTCACAAATACCGGGCTCTTTGCATACTGTCTCTAGGCAGTGGGGCAGCACTTCTGCCCTATTTAGCACTATTTCTTTAAGTTTTCTTGAATTAAAAACAGACAAAACCACACTAAATATTCTTTTCTCTAGTGTTACCAATCTTGCATCTCAACAGTAGATGCATGAAAGTTTAGTCAGTCTCTTGAGTAGTGGATATAAAATGTCATGAGTAAAATTTCATTAAGTGCCAACAAAAACCCTTTAATATCTTGGCAACTGAAGTCAATTCCGAGTAACTCAGAAAAAACTGCTTGTCATTACTTGATGGTCTATGGTCTGAAATGAACTATAAATAGCGAGAGAATCAGATTGTGAAACCCTTTGGCTTTGAGGAGTCTGACCATATGAAACAGATTGATCTTATAGAAATATCTTAAGCCAAATTCTTCTCATTCCACCATGTCATATTCCAAGCCTCTATAAAGTGTAGAGCGCACTCTGGGAAAGTATAAACTAATGTATATTCTGTAGTTTTCAGTAAAGTTCTTCAGAGCTATTTTAGCTGACAATCAGGTCTTAAAGTCCTTTTCTTTTGAACAAGATTATCAGTAATATTTTCCGAATTCATCTGTAGTCCCCTGTACAGGCAAAAGAGTCTCATCAACATTTACTTTCTAGTCTTCCTTTTATGAGAACTCATGCTTCAAATAAAATTTATACAAGTAAATTCAGTAAAGTGTACTCCCCCATTTGATACTGAAAGTTTAGGACTGCAATACTTGGAACCTCCAAACATATTTGAAAACAAACCGCTCTATAGCAGTCTTGTTGGACTTAACAGCCTTTTACCAATTTAGAGTAATCATGCAATGTTAAAATCCCCTGTTGTATGGGTACATTGCATTCTATGTGAGACACCATGTATGAAGTGGTATGTCAACATTATCAAACAATTTCAGCCCTACTGAAATAAGAGTGTGATCCTACTGGAAAGCACTTTGGATGCATGGCTTTTAAAGGAATTGTGTTGAAATTCAAACTAAATAAACCACACTGGGGTCCAGGACCATGTAGCAGCTTTATATACATAGTTTTTGCTGCTCCAGACAAAAAGGCGGAGTAGCTGTGATGAACAGTGCATAAGTCATACAGGACAGAAGTTAAAACCACAATCGTACAACCAGACGGGAGGACAAAAGCTAAAGATTCAGGTAAGTGCAGGAGAACTTTTCATAATTCCAGATGTTTAATAAGAAATTAATGACTAATAAGTGTGCAGTGTTGTGGTTTTTTCATGTAGATCATTAGCTAAGCATTAAATTGAAAGAAGCCATGCCAATATATACTAGCTGAGCATTTGTCCACCTAGTATCAAGACAGAAATAACAGGAGAGCACCCAATCATATATTCCTTCCTTTAAGATTTACTAATTCCTATGGCTGCAGCCAGGACCAATCAAACACATGATCTGTTTGTGAGCCTGGACTTATTTCTGAATTATCATAATGCTGATGATGGCATGTGGCACAAAGAATAATCCTGATCAGTGTAGTCAATGCTGAACATAACCATTGTTAAGAAAGATGAATCTGGAAGTCTTCTCAGGTTATGTATCTGTCTCTAATTCACACTTACTCAGAATGTACAGACTTCTCTCTCTAACATATTTGTGGGTGAACTCAGAGCTTGCTAAAAAATACTAGTTAAAATGCTGACTGCGTGTTGGATATTGTATATACAACTACAATTGGGAAGACATTGATTCATCTACATAAAATGCCATCTATCAATTGTTTAACTTAGAGCAGCTAGAAACTGATTTGATTTAGAGAGAAATACATAGGAAGACATTTTCTTCTTGGCTTTATCTCTTTCTCATCTTGTTTTCCCTTTGTCACACTCCAGTTCTGAAGCATTTTAACCTTTTCCTTCACAGAAGAGATAACTCTGCTTTTCAAAAAGCAAGCAAGCTTCTCACCAGTGGAATTTTGCTATATTTAAGAGGGGTTAATGGCAACGATACAGTCCTTGAGCCATTCATACAATATTATTCATAGTCAGCCAACCAGAATCCCAAGATCTAAAGTATCACTCCTTTTCTAGCACTAGGCATTTCCCCAGATATATTCTGAGAAGGCTGACTATACCGTTTTGAATCTTGTTCAGTGTTTAAGCCTTTTATGCACTAAAAACAAATTAAATATTAGGAAGAAGTTGATTTCTAGGATCCAATTTCCTCAGTTGGTTTTGGGGTCGGGGTTGGGGGGGATGGAGGGAAGGGGATTGGGGGTGTGGTACAGAGTCAGATTTTTAGTGTTCCTGTCTATTTAGCTTTTTAGGTTTTTTTTAATACACCACCTGTGTCCTGAAAAATTCAACTCGTATGTTTTACACATGGAAATAGCACACAAACTTGTTTAAGTAGATGAATAGTACCTGGATGCAATTGCTTCAATTATGCAAATGGAAAGACTGTAGATACAAAAGCAAAACACCATAACAAATAATTGTTCTGAAAAAAAACAAACCAAAACAAAACCAAAAAATCCCTTAAAACCCCCAAGCTCTCACATTACTATATAATGGCAAGAAGGACCATGTAGCTTGGTCAGCATCTGGTACAGCCATTCCCACATTCTTTGAAAATTCCTGTGCAAGAACAGCAGAAAACCACCTAAGAGAGGGAAATACAGCTAGGACAAAGTAGTAAATTTTTGTAACACGGTGAGAAGCCACTCCAGCTACAAGTACCAGCTCAGTGCATTTTCTAAGGGATCTCTATATTTAACATAGACATACTACATCCTGAAATGACTCATTACTGCAGATTTTGGGCCAGATGGAAATGCCTTTTTTTTTTGCTCATGAAAAGATTTTTTTATAGATGATAAGTTATTAACATAACAGAGGATATAGACTTAAGATTGGACAGTATGATTTTATAGCACACTATGTTGTTAGGTTCTGGCACTTCAAAAGGATTGATTTCCCCCCCAACCCCCCCAGTCTCCTGTTCAGCTGGAGGGCATGCAGATATAGCTTGCTTGCAAAAGGGTTAATATATTCAACCTTTTGAAAAATGTACTTCTTTACATGCATATAACATGATGGATAGTTAACTGCATGCACATTGGTAAACAGAGGTGAAAAACAAATTAATTGGAAGGTATAGACTTTATTGTTTGTTCTCTGTTTGATAGATGGATCTCATTATTTTCCTTGGGCAGACAAAGCCATAACAGTTTCCAGAGAAAGGAGAAGTGGCAGCTCCAGGAAACTGCTTACAGATGGACACCCAGCAGGCTAAAAATATTACTTCTGTCCACCTCATCAATAAAGTGGCTCCATGCAGAATGGCAATTATTCTTTTCCTGCTCGTGTTGCCCTTTGTGAGGCCTGAGGACTGTTATTGATAACAGGGTATGGAGTGCAAAATATATACAGTAACTCAAACTCATTTACTATGGTAAATCCATACTGGGTAGCAATGATGCCTTTTATGCCATTATTTAAAGTGGCAGTGTGCACTCATCAATGTCCAAAAGGATTAAGCTGATCTTGTGTTTTGCTACTAGCCTGTTAATGATTAATACTACACAGTTATTATTTGCCTATTTTAGACATAGTACATTCTGAGCAGAAAGTAAAAGGGGAAAACCACCTCTGCACTATGCATTTTACCTTTAATAGATTAAAATGTCACAAGCAGCAGGATCTTTCTGATCTTTCTTTCACCCTGACACACTCAGGGACAGATGCTAGCTGTAATGGTGCAATATTTGGGGAAGACAAGTTCCCTCAGGTGAAGGCAAGGGGACTACAACTATGTTTTGCCAGGTTGCCAGCAGCGCCATCACCCAGCCCTGACCATTGGGTGGAACAAGCCTCATACAATGCAATAAGCCATGGGACCCTGGGAACAAAAGCTCTCTGAGAAAGTGACCACAAATGTTTTCTGTATGAATTGTTAACATGCACAAATAGCATATATAGACATTTACAGTCCCTCTGCCTTTTCACCCCACTATGCTCTCTGAATGCACAGCCAACCAAACTTACTCTATATGAAGAAATACTTGCAGTGTTTGTAAGAACCCATATAGATCTGCTGAGTACATAGCTGATATTCAAATGAGAGGCTACATAACGTTTTTAATATTAAAATGTAAATTTCTATATGGCATTTTCATCTGTAAACTGAGAAACACTAAAGCCACATTGCATTAATATACCATGCTCAAAGGGAAATAATTAAGGTTCAGAAATATTGTAAGAGCTATATGTGCCTGAGGATAGGCGATTTCTGCCCATACAGTAGATTAGATGGACACTTGATCTTATTAATCCTAAAAGATCTTTTCCTTTTTCAGCAAGCAAGCTATGTGACAAGAAACATTAATCTGACCCATAACAAAACCATTAGTTTATGAGGTCCAAGGTGAACTGCTCTTCTGAAATGAAGAAAATTAAGATAATTAGAAAAATTGGAAGTTATTTCAATGTAGAGTTTAAGGCAGATGTAGACAGCTACATTCAGAACCACTGAAGCCAGTGGAAATATTGCCATTAACTACAGAAAGTACGGTCAAATGATAGCTCACTGTTTCAGAGGGAGTTTACCTACAGGCACAGTTACACCTGTGTTGCTCGTATTGTTACTATTATTGTCATCTATTCCATACAAACAAAGCAGTTTATAGAAATTCGCAAGTGGAATTAAGTACTCCCTATTTTAAAATGTTTGAAATCACCCATTCCTATTTCTGATCACAGCAGCCCTGTCACTTCATACAGTATGCAGACCTCTGCACCCAGTTAGGGGTCCTATATCTTCACTAGATTACTCATACTTAAAATTGTTTATCTGTGTTAATACTTGAGGAGCCCACCTCAGCAGCTGTTCCATATCTTCACACAAACCTCCTTTATTGCATCCATTGAAGTGTAGAATTAACTTAAAATAGTTCTTTAAAAAAAATGTTTGGGTGTTAATTTTCACCTGAACATTACGAATATATGGAGTCCAAAGACTGACAGTAGCCATGTTTGTGGGACAGCCAAGGTGATGCCACTAAAAATGATCTGCTTGGAAAGTGAGGATAGAATAGCATATATTGGTTATATATTTAATATTCTTTTCTTAACAGCCCAGGAGTCATTGCTGTATTTCCATTTAGTCCAGTAGATTCAATGTATTAGTAAAAAGTAAAACCTGTAGTTCTACTACATATACATGTTAAAATAAAACCTCTGTGTTTTAGAACTTCCATAAATCTAACCAGCATCTTCCCTTCTGACATGATTTGAACATGAGATAAAGAAAATCTTCAGTGCCTTTGATACAAATAACTTACTTTGTTTTCTCCTTCTGATGAATTAATATTTAAATGATTCCTTCTTCAAAATAATCTCATATACTCAGAAGAAGTACCTCCCATAAAGAATCACTTTATCTTCTCTTTTCCTAGACTCAAACAGATTTACAATTACACAAAGCATATTAATTACTGACATTATCCCAGTTTCCTAAGAACTGTCAAATTCACAAACACTTACCCAGTACTGCATAATCATTAAACATATATTAACAATGTGTGGGGGGTGGGGGGGGCGGAGGTGGGATAAATCAGCCCCCACCAAAATACCTTCAAGCATATTTCCCAGCTATTAACTCATTTTGGACTCAGAGATCTGCAGGTCCTGAAAACTAAGGCTGCTGCTTCACTTCTTATTCAAATTTGATTTGGTCTTCATTCCAAAAGTATTTTGAATGCCTAGAATGATCTTAAATCTACAGTTAAGTTAGATTTCTAATTCAAATTGAAGAATCATAAGATAATAATTTCTAGTGAAAAATGTTTTTTAGGCAGTTTGTTTATTTGTTGACTTAATTTGGTGGGTTTTGGGGTTTTGTGTTGGTTTTTTGTTGGTGGTGGTTTATTTTGGTTTTTTAAGGGCACATAGATTGCCTAATAGCTATAATCTATTTTCCTTTAGTATTGGCCAGGCTTCCATCAACCAAATAAGCAAAACAGGGATAAGATCAGTAAAATCTAAAGTTACTGGAAAATTTGCTAGCCTTGTATAATATATAGAAGATAAATTTGAGTCTCTGTCTTGTAGAACTACTCTTACATCACTAGCCCCATCTTGTAGTAATTCACCTCACCCTGGTTCAGTGTTGGATTATTTTTTTTTAATTATTGCTTCATCAAGATTTCAGTCTTGCTCTAGCAGGAGAAAAGCACAAGTAGATTCCTAGGGTTTGTACTCTCCATAAACAAAATGTCACACTGCTTTAAACTGAATAATTCTAGTGTCCATGCACTTATGCTCTGTTAGGTTTTATGACACTGCTTGTCTCAAGTAAAATCAGGTTACTAGTCTCAGCTCTCTACATATGGTTATCCTCTTCATGACCTACAGTAGATGAATTATTTTAGCTCCTTATCTTCAAAGCATTAGTGAATGTCTTTGTTTAATTTTATTTGCTGTCATAGTAGCTTCTATTATTCATTCAAGCCTAAAAAAGCAAGTTATTTACTTCTGAGCAGAGACTTTTCCCAACAAGTTTATAAGCACACATATAAATTAGAATTATTATTTTGACTGTGCTATAAAGCTTCCTTATAATTCTCTAATCACTTTTAGAACTATATGGTAATGAAAATCTATTAAACTTACAGTGCTTTCCACACTGCAAATGCAGCATTTATAACGTAACTAATGTATCAGGGTAGGAGGCAGAGGAGAAGTAACCTTTCAACATTTCTAAATAAGATGGATAATGCACGAGTGACCAAGATGTACCTTAAAGAAAAGATTATTTTCTTAAATTTATGAAGTGATTTTTCTGTTTATCTGTTAGGAAGTAATTCATTATATCTACTTGTAGGTCTTCAGTCATAAATAAAACAGGCACCAACTCCAAAGCAAAAATAATGGGTTGCTATACCTTAACAGATTATTCCTTCTATTTTTACTTCTTCATCATTAGATTATACTCAGTCATTTAGGAATGTAAATAAGAAAAAAAAATATTTAACCTTTAAAAAGAAAAATTGCTGTCTAACAAGCAATGGCAAAGTTGAAAAAATCCAAACTCAAGTATTGAAATACGTTTTTCTACTCTCATGCTCCCTTCATGTCTCTCAGCAGCTCCTCCAATAAGACACAACAAAGTGGGTAGGTATAGGTGATTGCTGGAAGATTTTAATCTCTTTCCTTAGAAACAGATGTTTTCTCAGAAGAGCATACTAAGATGCATTTTTTTTTTTTTCAAATTATGTTTTGTAAAAGCATTGCCTTACTATTCGACTCCATCGTTAGCAGAACACTTTTGGTAAACAAGGAACAGCCAAAATTTGTAGTTTAAGCTTTTGTACTGAAAATTTTGTTAGCAATAAAAGCTAGATATTGCTTCCAAAATGTAATACTGATGAAAGATCGTGTAACTATTGAAATCCATTAAAGTCATCCTGTTGTCTTGAACGAGATATGGCAAAAACTCCCAAGCTCTGCAAAGGAGTTCCAAGAAAACCATGAATTACTTGTACAAGTAAAAGGAGTAAATATCTGAGGAAGTAGCAGCAATTTTATTCTATGTTCTCTGTCTGTATCTAGATAGCTACAGAAATGAGAACGCTCACTAGCTGGGTTGTCATCTATTGCATTTGCAATGAGATGGACAGACAAAACAGGCATACGCTGTATTTTCATGACAATGCTAACATGTTAGTTTTATATGCTACTTACATATTAGGAGGCAGGGGAAGCAGGCAGAAGGGGAAGAATTTGGCTGTAGTAACCCTGATATTGGTTTAGTCCTTTTGAAAACTGCATTATATCAATTCTGATTTTTGAAAAGTGAGTTAAATGTAATTTTAAAAGAATAAGCTGAAACACTATAATGACTACCACCATGAAAGAACCACTTAGCCTCATTTTTAAGCCTCTGAACAAGAAAAAGGTTACTAGGTTACCATCCCTGTTTTCTGTCAGTAAAGAATTAAGCTCTTGTGCCTGAGGTTTGCAGAGATTGTTCAGACAAGTGCAAACATGTATGATAAGAAAAAGTGGAAATTGATTCATTTCATAAGTGTTCAGACACAACCCAAAGAATGATTTTTGTTGGCAATATTATTTAATCTTTCTGACATGCTTGCAATAAACCATTAGCACTGTAACATATTTCCCATGAGTCCACATCTCACTGCTACCAATCACCATCAAGAACCGACCCTGGCTTTTTGTCAAACAGAGAAAGCCCACAGGCCAGCGACTTGCCATTTAATATATGTGGCCATTAAATCTGTCCATAAGTTCTAAAAGAGTATTTTCATTTTGTATGGCATGGGAAGACAAGTATGTTATTTTATGAATCCGCTTTGTCATTGCTTAGCTAATTATGGATATAAGAAGCTTCCTGAAGGGGCATCTATAGAGGAAAAGATACGGAGGAATACCATATCCTTCAGAGATCATCTCAGGTTATGCTGAGGCTGTCCCTCTCAAATGTTAAAGAGGTTGGCTAGATGCACTGGGGCCAAACTGAAGGTCAATAGAAGCTTTTCTAAAAATGGCGGAACACGAATATAAATATCACAGCTTACAGGGAAAACAAAACAAATAAAAAACCCTATTTGAATTTAAAAGCAAATACAACTGCTCAGTAAGATGTATCTTCTACTACTGAAGATTTCTGAGCTCTCTCAGAATTTGAAAGAGAAAATAAAAAAAATAAGCATATGAAGCAGAAGAAGCACATGAAGTTACTTAAGCCAAACACAGAAATCCTTTTTCTCACTGTATTTCAAAAAAGTTTTCTCAAAGGCTTTAACAAATATACTATAGTATTTTCTATACAAAAAAGACGGAAAAACCCCAACCAAAGCAGCAAAAAAAGGACAACCAATTAAATTACAGACCACAGTAAAAAAATTTCCTGCTATTGGCCTAGACATACATTGCAGCTAAGGAACTCTAGTAGATAAAGAAAGAATTGCAAAGTTTGATAGAAGCAAGGAACAAGTCACTTTCACAGCAGTCTGAATTGGAAACCATCAAAGCACATTTTTATTCACTTATTTATCCTTGAAAATAGTAAAACAGTTTATGGCAAAGATCCTGATCACTTCAATCCTCCAGATCAGTTACGGTAAGAACAGCAGTCATTCAGTGAGTGCCAAGGATTAAGTAGAATGCAGACTGCAAACTGGGATGCTTACTAACTGCACAAAAACAGCTGCAAAAATACTAGTGTAACATGTTATTAATATAATGTAATATGTAATTTGAAAGGATTATAAAATGAAGAAACAGTCTCCTCAACTATACATATTAATGATTAATGATCATTTTATCATAATGCCACTTCCCAGCATAAAACTGAAATAAGTGAATATTGTCGCTTTACTAATTAGTCATAAGAAAAAGATGTTAAACATGTCAAGTGTGAACATTTTACAATGCTAGGCAGACAAAATTAATTACTGTAGATGATATAAATACCTAATTATTGAGTTTAATCTATAAATATGGAAATTATAACTCATAAAAACTCCTATTTTTCTATTTTGTCTAGGCAGTATGAAATAGAAATAAAAGTATTTTCAGCAGTTTTGCATGCACAAGAAAAGCTCTTGGGAGCCTTTACTGCAACAATCACACACAGATCAAGGCACCAATAGTTCTTCTAATCCAAATATTTGCCAGGCTCCATTGCTTTCTTTTGAAATCTTCCAGCTATTGATGACTCAGCTTTTGAGCTGTAAACCAATAGTATCATTCCCTTCTTCAAAATTGGAAAAGTAATACTACCTAGTTTAAGAAAGTCTGGTGGATTGTAAGCACTTGGAATCATTTATATTAATCATTATTAATATAAAAGAAAATATTCCTTTCTGCTATCCCTCTGCATCTGTGCAATGTCTTGATCATTTTCACCCAAAATTCAGACTTAGTATTTGATCTCTGTGCTTCACACAAAGCATCCTTGTGCTAATCACACCTCAGGCTTTTCACACTGACCTTGCAAGACCTCCAACCATCAATTTGTACTTCATAGTCTATTTTCTTTGTTTTGCAGCAAATGTCTAGACAGAAAGAAATGTGAAAATTCTTCCAGGAGCATCATCCATCCAGGTTTAATAATCATATAAAGAGATTTTTAAATTATTATTTAAAGTTATTCTTTTTTAAAAAAGATTTTTTCTATTATCAGTTAACCAAGTAGCTGGTATCCCTTTTTGCTAAGGGATACAAACTACCTTCAACAGACAATAAGCCACTAGCAAAAGAGGTAGAAAATATCATTGGTTTGGGACCCATATGCCAAGCAACCATTAAAAGGTTCAGAGAGACATGCTCAGAGACATTAGTAATTGACACAAAAGCACTAATATTTGACTGCTTCACCAGTGGCTACATTAACGGCATTAAGTTGCCTAGATATTTCTGAAGTTCCCAGTCCTTGGTTGGTGTTTATATGCTTTTGAAAAACACTAATTCTTATTAGTTAGTTACTTCTGCATTTTTCTCTTTTACTTAACCTGCTCTTTTTACTGACCTGCCCTCTTTAATAACAGAGTTTGAGCATTAGAAACACTGAAGTCATGCAAGTTGTTAGTTTACACAGAATAAAAGCAATTCACCATTCAGACACTACTAGAGACTAGCTGAAGTATCATATGACATTGTGGGGGTATTATAGTAGCAAGCAGCAGTACAACAGTTGCTGAGGAATACCTTTGTACCTCTGCACAGCACAGAAAACTCGAGGGGTAGATGACCGTGAAGGTTTCAGAATAACATAAGGAGTTGATAACCTCATTGTTCTGACATACATACATAGTCTTTTTCTCTTGAATCCAGATTTTGTTGCAAATGTTCACTAGAGTTGGGGACTCGTATGGGTGGCATGTACTATACTTCAGTGATAGTACAAAAATTCAAATCTCATTTGATAACCTCATCTTCATTTACCATAACAGTTCTCATTAAATCCACTAATAAATATATTTGCATTCCTCTGAGTCCCTATTGCATGCAAGGCTTTTGTGGTTTTCTCTAACTGTATTTGATATTAAAGCAGCTTTTCAGCTGTGAAAGCTTCTGTGCCCCCAGTTTAAGTCATCACTATAGAGAATAACAAATTGAAGTTTTTGACTAGAGGGAAATAATGTTTTAATACATGGTAGGAGGGGAAAACAGATAATCACCTACAAGCAGAAACTATGAATAATTTCATCTCTAGTTTCTTAACTCAACATTTTCAAGTTATCCATGAAATGCCAGTAGATCAGTGTTCTTACTTCAATAACATATTCTAGGGCAAGAATGAGACTTTGATAATTTGAATGCACTTTGACAGTGCATCAAATGAATTCTGTCCTGAAGAGCAAAATGGTTGTGTTTCTGAACCATAATCATATGGCAGAGAGAATATGAGAAGGGAAAAAATGAAAGCCTTTTTCCCCCTTCAGAAGCTAATCTTTATAACACTTGCATTAGCAGTTAAAAAACCCACTACTTTGAAGTAGAGAAGAAATGGATTTGATTATGCTGAATACTATAGGGTATAGTTTTGCTTCCTCATTTTACTAATAGGCAATGTAAAGAGATTATTTTACTGTTGTCACACTTTTAAAAGGTTTGCTTGTAAAAGAACAAAACAAAAATACGAACAATAGGAGCTGAAGATTTTTTTTTTTTATCTTGCTAGCCCGGATGAAAAGGAAGTTGTTCCTACATTTAAGCAAGAAAAGAGTTGAAGTACCTTTTTTCTAGAAGAGAAAATTCTCATAGTATGAGCAAGAAAGTGACATTTTCTATTATGAACATGCACAGTTGCACAGTATAATTTTATTTGTGGTATAAACAACAACAAAAAAACCCCACCCACAGCTGGAACTAGGTCTCATGATGTACATATCACAATACATACCAAAGGAAACTTTTGTAATGCAAACACTAGATTGCTACCAGGTGAATAACTTTTATTCCAGCTTCCTAACCAGCAGGGAAATGCTTTAGGATCTGAGAAAGTCTGATTGAGAAATGGTTTATTTTCAAATCTAAGTACAAGTTGTAATTTTACCTACCCTTTGTCAATTTGGTGCATTTCATCTGCCCAGATATAGATTTAAACACTTGAGATGGCTGAGCTGATTGTCCAGACACCACTTGTTGTCAATAGAAGGAAATGTTCATTTCCATAAAGTCTGCAGACTTACACCAGAGGTAGGTATTTATGTTGTCAGATAGAACAAACTGCTTCCTTAAAGTGCTTCTCTCCACTAAGTATAAAGCGGGTCTAGACAACTTGCTGAGTTAAATGAGATGAGTTGTTCTCCATTGTTAAGACAACATCCAGACCCAGGAATACATCAGGATTATGCTGATGGCAAGCTATACCATTTCAAGCACTATAAAGGGATGAGAAGCTGCAAAGGAGTAAAAAAAAAAAAAAAAAAAAAAAGAGACATGATGACTTGGAAGAATCAAAACAGTAATATATCATTTTTGCTATTGCTCAAGTGGTAGAGATCAGCACCAGGTACATATTTTCCTCACGTATTTTCATCTATCCACTCCGAGAATATCAGATTAGTATAGCACGTCATAAAAGAATGAAGAAAATAAAAATTACTTTGACAGTTGTTCTACCTACAACAGCAATTCAGGAAAACCATAGGACTGCTGTGTAACAGTAACATGGTTTAATCTAAAATCCTAAAGACAGCTAATACTTTAAAGCCTCATCTTTCATATTTTACTGGTCAAAGATTATCACATGCTTTTTCATTCCAGGCTTCCCATCAGTTGTTATTCTCGCAGATTGTCCCAGGAAATCTAGACCACTCTGAAACTTGAGAATTATATCTGTCTTCTCAGTAAATGTTCAGTAGCATGATTACTCATGATTACCCTATTTAGCACAAAAAACAAGAGATCAGTTGCTAAATAATAGATACTTTACCATTTGGTGAATACTGATTATAGTCACTGATGGTCATATGCTATCTACTTTCTAAGTGTCAAATGAATGATCATACTTACAGCAATCAGGTACCCTTACACCTTATATATGATTCAGTGATTGAAAACCCTTTGCCTATTTTTGCTGACCAGTGCTAGCAGACATGCTAAGTACCAGAAAAGAAACAGGTGAAGACAGACCAATTCTTTTAGCAGACAAAGTTTTGGAATAAAGAGATTCTTGTTGCAATAGTTCTTTTTCCCCCTTCCCAGCAGGAGGCTTTCCAGATGAGCAAATGCTCAGAACAGACAAGCCCTATGAACCAGCAATTAATTCTAATGAGCTTGTCACTGAGAATTTTGAGAGCTTCAGAGCCATAGAATCAATTTCAGGCAATGCAGGCAGGAAAGTCCTCCTGCCAACCAGATCAGCCCCTCATCTCCAAATTACAGTCTGAATCTTACTTTATCTCAGTCAAACACAGCTTTTCTCCTGCTTATGATTCTCAACTGGTCTTTCCAGGTGGTTATTTTATTATCCAGAATGAAGGGAAAGTGCCTCAGCCATTCCAAGTACCCGTTACTGGTCCTGAAGGGCATATGGTCAGCAACGGAGCCAGCTTCAAATAAAATGCTAAGCAGAAACTGTAGCACCTGAACCACTTGGAGTTTTGGCTCATCATATTCAGAAAACTAATCTAAAGTGAGCTTCAGAACACTAAGTATTGCTTTCAAATTGCCAAGATATCAAGAAATCTTCATATATGGTACTAATAAATGGTTAGGGCAGGAAAAAAGTGAGGGAGGGGGAGAATGACAAAAACTCCAAGAGTTTCTCATTAATCAAAACAGAAACCAATACATCAATACTCTAAACTAAGACCTAAAATGTCTAATTTGTCTGTTTTGATTCAAAAGCATTACTGTGTCTTCCATTTTAGCAACCATTTCCAAATCCAGCTTAGCTATTAGCCACCAAGAATATGTAAAAACATTTAATCTTTCAACAAACCTAAGCAGTTGGTTAAGTTACTCCCATTTCCCTGACAACCTGCCTGCATTCATGACCCAAAAAAATTCCCAACCAAATTGCTGATCAGACAGTTAATAATTTAGATGTTTCTTTCTTTTGTGGGTTGGTGTTTGTTATTAACAATAGAGCTACCAGCAAACAGCTCTTCATCTATTTCCTAAATGGGATGAGTGTGAGGTAACACCACATTTGTTAAATTAGCCAAATCTCTTCAGATGTCTTTGCCTGGAAACCATAGCAAAAAACCCACAGGAAAGAGCTCTGCTCCCATTGAGACCATGCCTTGAACACACCTAGAGTTATCATTAGTTGCTCTACCCTTTATAAGTGCTGTTTTATTTCAGATTAGGATGTGAAAGTACTTCGTATAGAAGTATCAGCAAATTGCCATTGTTACTGGGCTTTTTCTGACAAAAAAAAAAAGTCACTTCATTGCCACTGAACTTATTAAAAGCATCATCATGCTTCACTTTTTTTACGTAATCTCTCCATTGAGCAGAGCAGATGAAACAACACGTAAGGGTAGACAGTGCTTTTAAACAAAGCCTTGAGCAAGGAAAGCACTGTGCATCAGAATCTTCACAGAATTTTTTCCTATTTATCTTCCTTGTAGTTCTGAAATACAACAGGTTCTGCCCTTCTCCTTTCTAACCATTTTGGGTAAAGAAGAGATATTTGCCACAGTGATGCTTACTCCTGCATGCTGAAACCCAAATACCAGTGCAGCTGTGTGTGGGAGTCAAGGCTATGCAATAGCTGAAATGTCTTTGACTCACAAAAAAATTTTTACCCAATAGGACCAAATGTGTTTCACTACAGTATGAAAAAATGGCAATTTCCTGTGTGCTCCGAGTTCTGCAGCTTCTTCATGATTGACTCCTTCATTAGCACTTTTTAAGCTTCCCTTCTCATTTTCATTGCTTCACTGAAAGAAAATTATACTTCAGCCTTATTTTATTTCCAACATTAATACAAGTGGATATTTATTCTCCCACCCCTCCTCCTACAAGATGACGATCTTCTATAAGGAAGGAAGAAAAAACAAAACAAAAAAAGACCCCAACGTTCTCTGAAAGCCTGGTTTCCACAAAAGAAAATGCTTTCACAATTTAAAGAAAATTAAACCTGAAATTTCAAAGTGACTATATTCTGGTACTATCAGGAAATTAAAATAGTCCAGCAGTACAAAGACTAGAAAATGAAATTCTCTATGAATGGCTCAGTGCTATTTTATTCCTCAGGCTGAAGGAAGTGTAAAGGGAAAAAAAAAAGTAAGGCTCAAAGTGTATGTGTGTGTACGTGTATCTATTTTAGTATTTAAACTATTTATTATATATTTAGTCTTTTTCCACCCTTCCAGTGCAGGACCACAGCATATTCACAAACAACTACTACCTTGACAAATTCTTCTTTCATGTTCACTAGAACAAATGGACTCTTTGCAGACACGTCATACCTTAATTTCTTCCCTTTCGTCATATTTATTCAAATATTTCTTGTGATTTTCAGAAGACCAGACCACATACAGATATACATTTTGGCAACTTTATACACTGCAATCAGAAAAGGCATTGCAACTATAACTGTAAAAATCATTGAATAAAAATCAAGTGCACATTTTGAACTGAATGCTTTTATTTTTAACTGCAATAACAATTTATTGAGCAGTAATTTTGGATAGTGATTTGGGAGCCTAAGAACAGGCATCCACTACTTTAAAGTATCCTCTGTGTTCTTCAGCTGCTAATCCAAAAGTGTCTGCCATTAATCCATGTCCTACCTTCCCAGCCTCTGCTGATGTCTTAGATATTATGTTGCTTATTCCTCTGATCTCCCTGTTCAGGCACCAGGGTTGCTCCTTTTCAGTCTAGTTTGCCTGTATAAAAAAGATAGGCAGAGAAGACTGCTGCTCTGCAAAGCTAAGGAAAGGTTTCAAGAGCCACTGATCAGTCTAAGAAATGTGAAGAGGCGGCTAAAATTGGTTTCAGTAATTTGCTACATTAGGAAAGCAGGGGATTTATTCAGGAAGGCATAATACTGTGCTAGTGATGAATGGGAATCAACCTGCATCACTGAACCAGAATACACAGCCCAAGTAGAAATAAAGTGTCAAAGCACCTCAGGTAGTGTGATACCATTAGGAGAGGAGTTAATGAGAAAAATCATGATATGGAGAAACATTAGGAAAAATTAAGTTGAAAAAATTATAAGAAATGAGGTCTGGCTACGGTCTATCAGAAACTGACTTTGAGCCTAAGGAAACATACTTTATCTCCTAGGCAGGTAGCTCAGGCTGAGCTCTAGAAGAAAACCTCTTAAGAGTTTTTTAGTAGAGTATTTTAAGAACAGAGTATTTTAAGAACATGTGAAAAGACAGAATACCCCAGGAACAGCTTTAAGCTTTCTGTATTGACAGTGAACTATGAGATGTAGTTTAATTAATTAGGATGGCACCATAAAAACTTGCCTTTTTTTTAACATTCAACTTAGTAATAAAATCAAATGACTTAAAGTAGGAGTAGCACACTATATAATAAAAATAGGACAAAGGAGCAATTCTTTGAAGATTTTTTTGTTTACTGAAATAAATGTACGTTAAAGCCTGCTTAATACTGAAGTAAAAAAGAGGCAGCAAAAAACCCTGAGAGAGGCTTAAAAAAGGAAATTAATTCAAAAGCATAAAGAAAAACCTTTTATGAAAATACTTTTTTTTTTTCTTAAAAAGATTTGTTTGATTGCTTTTATAGATCTTTTTCCAAGTTTATTCACTGTGAGCTTGATCCAGCATACACTGAAGCCACTGGGAGTTGCATAAGACACTTGCAGTCTATGAAAAGGTGCCATGGGAAGATGGTTCATACTCTGTCACAAAATATACATAGTTCAATACAGACCATGTAAAGATAACAAAATATCTGATTCTGCCTAGATTTTTGGTACAGTAGCAGTACTGTTTCTGGATGCCTTAAAAAACCATTTCATGTCTAATCTGACAAAATCAAGTTCGTTTTATGCAACAGTAGGAAGGAACAAAAATGGCGCATGAATGTTTAAGAAGCAGTGCACTACCCATAGTTTTCAACTATTTGACCATGATTACCATTGTAGCTATTCATGTGCATCATATCTCTATGCATACCTAGAGAATGATTCCCATCTCTGCAAGAACTCCATTTGTCTTATTTTCTTTCCTACACAATAAAAGTTATGGAAATTCATTACTTTATTTTGCTCTTATGATGTCCTGGTTGGATACTGACTTCCTTCTGGCTACTCTTTCAGATCTCACCAAAGCACTGTGGTCTTGCTACTGCCACAAGCACTCGGCTGCTGTGCCCACCAGGCTGGGTCTTCCACTTTGTAAAGAATTGCTTAAAAGCACTACAGGAACTAAATGCACACTTCTGTATCCTGCCTTAACATGCTTTGTTGAGCTCTGCTCCACATAATCTGTTTCTAACACTGTAAATACTGACAAAAAATAAGGCTGAAGTTACCCTACTGCTAATATAATAACTTTCCTATGGCAATCTACATGTTTCAGTGCCTCATCCCTACTTTTACATCCAACTACTTAGATGCGCTTCAACTCCTATCTTAAACCAATTTTAATCCCTGCAGAAATTGTTTTATTGGTTGTCACTGTGGTTTCCCCAGAAAATCTGATCCACTATTCAGATTAACCTGCTGTATAGCATAGTCAAATGTTTCCTTAAAAAATAAATAAATAAGTGATACATTATATCTACTGTTGCCTTCTTATTTCCAGCTTACTAACAAGATTAATTTCAAAACCTAGTATCCAGAAATAGTCAACTGCTGGCTGCTGTACCAATCTCACCTTCTTCCCCTTATGAAAGTTTGCAGAGTAGCAACTATTACACAAACTAAGGCTAAGGGAGCAAGTAAAGAGATCAAGTGGCTTGTTTTAGCTCCTAATCATTACTGCTGCCCATGGCTCTACAGATATGACTCAATGACAAGTGCTACTGTACCTGGTCCTAAAAATCACCCAGTCCTTATTTGTGCCATATTTACCTACCTGCCAGATTACTGGGGTAAGTCATTTGTATAAGGACAGTCACATACACATTGTAAGGATAGGTCCCTCTGAAAATAAGTGACCAACCAAGACAGATCAGAGGACAGAGTCATGATAGTTTCTATGTATATTTATAATACAGAAAAAACTCTATGTTTTCTCTCTCTCTCCCTAAAAAAAAAAAAAAAAAAAAAAAAAAAAAAAATCAGGTGTATTTGTTTCTTTCTTTTGTTCCTTTTAAGCCTCATAGAGCAAGTCAAATGTTCACTATCTATTGAGAAGGTTTTTGTCTGGTTAGCAGGTTGAGTGTTTTTTGTGGAGATTTTTTGTGTTTGGGTTTGTTTTTTTTTTGTCTGGTTGGGGTTTTTTTTTTACCCTGTTTTGGGGGGAGCATTGGGTAGATAGGCAGGGGGATTACTACTGCTTTTTCTGTCTTTATGTTCTAACTCACTGGCACCATTTTCTTCATTTAATGTTTACCTGCTTTCATCAAACTTTTTGTTTGTTTTAGTGTAAAAAGGAGAACTTGAGAAAGGATGGTAATCCTAGGACACAACAAAATGTGTGAAAATACCGTCCCAAGAATGTGTGAAAAAACCTTGTTGGACTTGGAGCTGAATTATAACTTGAGCGCCTCACACAACCTCTAGGGACAGTCAGAGGCTTGTTCTTGAATATGGGCACTGGTCATTTATATTTGTGGAAGCAATTTCCAAAGCTGCGAGCACATTGTAGACTTACACTGTGATAACAGTTACTACAGCCATGGTCCCCGGCAAACACTGTAACCATGCTCCCTATTAGCCTTTTCTAAGCATTATATGGAGAAGAGGAATTGGTAAAGTCAACAAAAATAAAAATCTCTACGATTATATAAATTTACAGCAGCTACACTTATTTTTATACAGAATCACAGAATTGCCTAGATTGAAAAAAGACCTTTAAGATCATCGAGTACAACTACTAACCTAACACTGACAAGTCCTGATCTCTGGAAGCTGTTTTAGAAGACTTTTTTTGCAAGGAGAAAACAAAGAATAAAACCAAACTTCCTTACAGTTATTCAAAAACAAAGCTAAAGACCTATTTCAGATTCTTGCTTGTATTTTCAGGTTTTTGCATTGACTACATTTAGTTAATATCATGAAACCAACATTTTGCCTACATCATAAGAGTTTGTCCCTAAAAATTCCAGGGAGAAGGAGGAAAGAATATTTACCTCATAAGAATCACATTACTTAAATGAACATGTATTTTAAAGGAGTTATCCAAGGAAGTGCTGAGAAAAAACAATAATTAAAAGAATAAACATAGCAGTATCAGTATATCACTTAAGTTTATTATTATCAAAATCTATTTAAAATGATATCTTATTGTACCTGCAAAAATTAAATAGCATATGAAATTTGAACCGTGTTGATGGAATACGGTAGGAAATTCTAAGACATTTAAATCTATTTTGAGCTAAAAATACTAGCAAAATTTTTTGAAATGTGTGGTAAATTGCTATGTTAATCAAGGTAAATCAAGCCTTGCATAAGAATGCCTTTTGAAAATAGGTGAATAATTCACTTTTATTTTGTACCTAAATTTTGAGGATATAATTGCTTCAAGACAGAGCAGAGCTTTTTATAAGGTGATAAATTAAATGCATTCTCTTATTTTTTAGGGAAAAATTTTAAATAGCATTAAATAATATGCATAAGAAAAAGCAGCTGAAGTCAAGGAACATGGATATGAGACGAATGAGATGTCATTAATAACGGTGCTGTCACAGTTAATGGCTTTACTGCTTACTGGAGGCATGGTCAGTTAGGCTAGAACTACTTAGTAGCATAAACTCTGCAACCCAGTGGTATTTTCATTTGCCACTCAGCTGTAGGAGGAAAATGCAAGTCTTTTAATGAACTATGAAATCAACCAGTAAAACACTTCAGCTTATGAGACAGGCTGACTAGTATCAAGGAGATATATATGCAAGATGCTGTTCAGTCTACTATGCTACACTGAACTCAGCCTGCAAAACTACAGTATCAGCCAGCAGATACCAATAAAAGCTTTGCAAGGCAAATGAGGGTGTCTGAGGACAGCTTTAAAATGTTTTATTGCTCTTCACTTCACAGAAAGCACAGCGTGGGGTGGAGAGAGGTATAGGTTTTGCATTACTCTTCTTTAGTGACTCCAGACAAAATTTGGTTCCCAACATAAATCAGATCCTCCTTCTAACTATCAACCTTTTCTGGCTGAGACATGTCGGAAAGTCCAGCTAGACTCTTTCTGGCAGCAGCAACCATATTTCTGGGATAATTGCAATGACATGTAAGTTGAGATGGTGACCCAGGCCCCGAGTTCTGGACTTTAACGCGGTAAGTACCCTGATTTAGTGCTTATGCCCAAATTAGTTCACAGGTGACCATATTTATCAAGTCCTTGGCAGAGCGCAAAGAAGATTAATGCTGTACAGGCCACTTCACAAACAAGACAGGAGCACAGATGGTCTTCTGGAAACAAAGACTCAATAGCACCTATCAAGAGGGCAGATGGAAACCTGTTCTAGAGGCTTTTTGCCACATGTCTACTCAGGATTTCTTAGGTTTAATACTACTTGAGACACCTCAGACTGAGCTGCTTACATGGCATCCCCCTTAGACCAAAATCTCAATTTTTCTAAAAAATGACCAATGACCCTCAGAATATTTCAGTCATTTTGAAGTAAAACATATCCCACATTCTACCCATTCAAAACACAATGATCCAGCTCATAAATTTTACAGAGAAGTTCCTTAGACTGCCAAGTTTATTTTCAAATAATCACTGCAGAATAGTTAACTGTTCCTCATTTTTCATTTTTCTGTCTATCACTTCAAAATATAAACAATCCCAAACACATCCTTAATGCTTTGGTCAGGCATTCCTATTAAAGTCTCAGATAAGTCAATGATTATGATGTACAAGCATTATAGGTTAAAAATATAAAAACTGGTTTTTAATAAACACAGTTCAATTGCAAATTAATACAACAGGCAACAAAATTATCCTGTGATACTAGAGCACAAGAAAGAGCTATTGAACTGATTGGACCACCTACCTTTTTCCTTATATGAGTCTACCAGATAACTTCCCTTGCTTGCTTTGTATTTTCATTCCTTCAGTCTTTACAAACTCATAAACCATGCAAAAGAAATCAGGAAAGATATTCCTTTCTGGGCTATGTCACAGTAATGACAGTAATTACAATAGGTTATGAGGCAAAGGCAGAGCACAGATGATGCAAATTAACAAGAAACAGTATAAAATAGGAAAATTACAGAAATAGCCTTATTGAAAAGAAATCTCACTTTGAGCAACTTACACATTTAAAGATAAGCATGCTCATGAGTAGATAAGCATATGAGAATTTAAGAGCTGTTACCATCAGGTACTTCAGGAGGGCTGCAGCTTCCTGCTGAAGCTGTTACACTTTGCCCATGCCAAAGAAAAGAATAACCAACATTGTGAAGGGAATGTTTGTGTCACTGACTAGAGAGAGGCTGGGGGCGGGGCAGGGGAACCAAAACAGACAAAAGCCCTTGTATCAAAGGCTGTTAACGATACCTAGACTACCCAATGGATATAACTTAGTAAAATCATGCAACATTACCATGCATAATTCAGTGCAGTGTAACTATGTATTTTTCCTTGTTGACCAACAGCTTAACCTTTCTCTGCATCTCAGTTTGTCATCTTTAGAAGAACGAAAACAGTACAGAATAGAACCATAGAAATGCCTGGTTGTAAAAGACCTTTGAGGTTGGGTCCAACCGTACCTGTCCACTACAAAACCATATCTCTGAGCACCCCATCTAGCCATCTTTTAAACACCTCCAGGGATGGTGACTCAACCACTTCCCTAGGCAGGCCATTTCAGTGCCCAATAACCCTTTTAGTGAAGAAATTTTTCCTGACATCCAATCTGTACCTATCTTAGTACAACTTATGGCCATTGCCTCTTGTTCTATCACTAGTTACCTGGGAAAAAATACATATACCTGCCTCACTGCTACCTCCTTTCAAGTAGTTGTAGACAGTGATAAGGTCTCCCCTCAGCCTCCTCTTTAGACTAAAGAACCCCAGTTCCCTCAGCCACTCCTCATAAGGTTTGTTCTCCAGCCCCTCGTGAGGAACTGCACTATAGACTTGTCTCAAAGATTGCTTGCAAGGACGGTCACTTGCAAGACCATTGGGTTCTGGAATGATTTCCATCTTTCTTTCCATCTGTCCTATCGCTACCCTCTATTTCTTTTTCTTTGATAATAAATGGTGTTTCGGGAATGCGGCATTTGACCTCGTTTGTGTCTTAATCTCGCTCTTGGGATCATATTGAAACCTTTCCCCGACATCGGATCGGGATATTTGAATGATCCCGACATTGGATCAGGACACTCCTTCACCACCATTGTTGCTCTTCCCTGGACACACTGCAGTGCCTCAGTGCCCTTCTTGTAATGAGGAGATCTAACGCCTAAGGGAAAAAAAAAAAAAAAAAAAAAAAAAAAAAAGCATGAGCCTTGCTTTTTTCACTTACTTGGGTAGGGGTTGGACTAGGTGGAGAAGTTTTCTTGAGAGCAGAGGGGGAAAATAAAGAACAAAAACTTCTTCAAAGGTATTTCAGTTTCAAATAGAGATATTTTGAGAATTAACACTACTGAAATAAAACTCAGTATAGGACATACTTAAAAAATATACTTATATACACACATAACAGACAAATAATACATAATAGATGCTAAGTAGAGTCACAGCATCTATAAGCTAGCTTTAAACTTAAATTCCATTTTTTATATAGCATCTTAAAACAAAGTTACTCCATGCTTACAGTTAGGGGTTTGTTGATTTTTTTTGTTGTTTTTTTTTTGTTGTTGTTGTTTTTTTAAAGACTCATTCCTGAAGTTTCTCTACACATTTGATGAGAGATTCTCTGTTAGAAAAGGCAAACAGCAGCACTAGACTGAGTCAAGTCAAAAAGGAAATGCATGCAGAATAGATGAAATTATAGCAAACGTAAGATACAGTTCATAAATCACACAGTGAGAAGATAAATACTACAAGTAGTCAGAGCAATTGGATTTTGCATCATCCAGCATTTGGACGATGTGGAAAGTGTCTATGGTTCATGATTATGAGCCCCAAGATCCTAGTAGGAAATCTCACTACCAGGATTGTTAACTTACACTCTGGACATCTGCTTCCTTTCAAATGTCTTGTTGTGCATGCTACTGAAGAAAGGTCCCAAAAGTAGGAAGATTCCTTTCCTAGGAGAAGAGAGTTTCTAAAGCTAAGCAAACATATTTTGACAAAAGAAAAAAAAGATATGTCATCATTACATGCTAACTGTTGCAATGTAGCTATATAGATTCAGCACTTGCTTTGAGTGACCTTGCAATTAATTATTGCAAAAGCTGAAAGAAATCTTAAAAGCTTCAGTCTTCCTGCAGAATTGTTATTATTTTTGTTCAACTGAATAAGATTCATAGGTCCTTGATTAAAAGACTTTGCACATGACATTATGGAAGCTCATTCAGCAGCTAACATCTATTTTCAGCATTGGAACAAAGGGGTCAAAAAGATTAAGTGTATTTGTACTTTGAAACATGGCTATAAAAGTGGTATCATTATGGTCTATGGTTATTGTATCTCAATTACCAAATGTGCTCAATTTACATATTAATAAATATATTTGCCTAACTTCCAGCAAAGTAAACTCAACAAGGGAGGCTGTTACGTAAATGTGTGCTACCCTCAGCAGTGGCACAAAGGCATTAGAACAGTCATGCTGGAAAAGTGAATGTAAAAGAAAATGGTTATTAATTTCGGAAAGTAATCACAAGAAGTATACTCAAGATAATATGACCTTGTGTACAGACTGGCAGAATATTTTGCAACAATAGTATGTTTTTGTTCTCAGTGTTTTGTGATAAAAAACCCAATATTCTTGCTTTAGCATGAATGAGTTGGTATTGCCTCAAAACAATGATTGTAGTTGCCTTAAAGAATTCACAGCACTGGTATCTGTTATGATTGAGACAGGCAGAGACACAAACACCAGAACAGAGAACGATAAACACCCAGACAGAATGGAGATCTGACTTCTTGTAAGAAAATGGTGCCTGGAAGCTTGAGAAACAGTAAGAAAAAAGCTCAGAACACAGCAAGAGGTGAAAGAACAGATATGATTATTGCTAGGTTTTGTTCAGTATTAGATTTGCAGTGTTTCATGTTCGTTCGCTTCTAACAAGTCTAATAATTGGATTCATATAGTGAAGTGAGATTTTATGATGCAGAGAACTGCAAAATTCACAGTTTATTTCAGACAAATGAAAAAGAACCTATGAACATCAAGTAATTTATAACAGTGCCAAAAGCAATCTGATACTTAAAAATTCCTTTCCAACTGGTTTTATTTATTTAATAGCTATCACATCAGACACTTGCTGCAAGAGTTCCTATGAACAGAAACAACAACAAAAAGTGTTTGGTACAGATTAAACTGTGGCACCAACCCAAACATTTCTGCTGAAGTGGCAGCCATATACATGATAGTTCCTTGTTGCTGATTAAGGACACATAACGGGGAACATAAGAATTTTTTCTACCCTGCTAAATCCTGGCTCTGCCTAAATATTCTATCCAATCAGGACAGTATCAAGTGACCTAACGTGTCTCATAACTTGTAAAACCACCATCACATGCAGCACTGGCTTTTGAAGGACCTGTTTTGCTTTCTAGTAATGAGATGCACACATCCAATTGAAAAGAAGATAGAGGGCAGTCACTTGCCATTAAAAATGCAAGGCATCCAAAGACTGGCAGGCTAGAATGTCTTAGCAAGTAGAGTTGCAACTGAAAGCTGTCAAGATAAGCTCTTAATTGGCCTCTTCGGAATTGGGAATAATAAAAGTGCCTTTAAACCCAGAAGCTAACATGAATGCAGCACTATGATTGAGAATTCCAAAAAGAGTACTAACATAACTATACAATTTAAAGTTTGTGCAGCAAATTAAATAGTTTATCTAGTTATTTTATGATGGAGATTCAGTAACAGCACAGAAGCTATAATAAAGGATCTAATCAATGGGTGAATAGCTCTTCTGGCCTCAGTTACACAGTATGTAAATTCTTAGGAGGAACAGTACTAGTCTCTCCTTTTCACATCCTTTTAAAGGTGTATCTGTTTTCACTTTATGTCTAAGTGACATCAGCATTGTAGGAAGCCCAGAAGAACCAGAGTTTGTCAGGTGGTGTCAACCTAGAAATATACCAGCTCACCTACTGCTTAGAGGTCCTCTGCAGTATCTGAAGGACCTAAGCTGCTTACCAGATTTACATAAACTGATCCTTTCTCTGTTCCATTGGCAAACTATATGCAATATCAAACTATACAGTCTGTTAATTTTATCTCCTACCTGTGCAAAGACAAATTCCAGAGTGTACAAGCACTCATATATGGCTGTTTGAGAAAGCCATTGTAGCTCTTACGCAGAAATTAAATTGTGCAAAACTGTGCTGAAGGCTGCCGTACCCCATGTAAAGGCAATAATTGCATTGCCTTTCACCCTTATGTCCCCTCTAGGAATACCTCATGGTTAGATAGGCTCCAAAATTGGTGACAATTAAGAGAATTACATGCTCCTGATGTAAGTTGAAGACTCTCAGTTCTCTGCTGGTTTATTATGACCATCTGTCTCCTGATGCAACATCAAATTACTTGGAGAATCTACAGGGCTATGCTCAGATTTCGTTTAGCAGCAAAACACACATATTACCCTTTCTCATGTTTGGTGATGGGACAGAGATTGCTCATTTTGGTCACATTCTAAAAAGCTAAAAATGACAATCTGAATTCAAAGCCTCACATATGTTTGAAATATGTGTTAGAAGAACATGCTGTCTATTCAGTGACTAAAATATATACTTTAAAAGAGGCTGAAGAAATGTACTTTTGCCTCAGGCGGTAGCCAAGGGTGATCTACAAAGAATTATTCCTTAATATGCAGAGAGTAACATGCTTGCTGTTACATACCCTTTAGGATGCTACACTGCTTCCACTCAGCCTAGCACTGTGCAATAGCCTACTCCGCAGATACTCTAGTCAAACAGGGACCCTGCTAGCCTTAGATCCAAGTCATCTTAGTCACCCTCTACAAGACAAGGCTTATTCATTCAGGCTGGGAAACACATAGCTCTGCCTTTACTGCTAGCATCATAGAATTGTTCTGGCTGGAAGAGACCTTTAAGACCAAGTCTAACCATTAACCTAACACTACAAACTCCACCACTAAACCATGTCCATAAGCACCACATCTATGAGTCTTTTAAACAGCTCCAGGGATGGTGACTCCACCACTTCCCTGAGCAGCCTGTTCCAATGCTTGACAACCATTTCAGTGAAGAAATTTTTCATAATATCCAGTCTAAACCTTCCCTGGTGCAACTTGAGGCCACCTCCTCTTGTCTTATCACTCGTTACTTGAGAGAAAAGACTGACATCCACATCACTACAACCTCCTTTCAGGTAGCTGTAGAGAGCAATAAGGTCTCCCCTGAGCCTCCTTTTCTCCAGTCTAAACAACCCTAGTTCCCTCAGCCACTTCTCATAAGACATGCTCTAGGTCCTTCTCCAGCTTCATTGCCCTTCTCTGGACACACTCCAGCACCTCAATGTCTTTCTTGTAGTGAGGGGACCAAAACTGAATGCAGCACTCAAGATGTGGCCTCACCAGTGTCGAGTACAGAGGGATGATCACTTCCTTACACACTATTTCTGATACAAGTCAGGATGCTGTTGGCCTCTTGGCCACCTGGGCACACTGCTGACTCACATTCAGCCAGCTGTTGACCAACATCCCCAGGTCCTTTTCCACCAGACAGCTTACCAGCCACTTTTCCTCAAGTCTGTATTGTTGCATACTGTTGTTCTGACTCAAGTGCAGGACCCAGCACTTGGCCTTTTTGAACCTCATACAGTTGGCCTCAGCCCATAGATCCAGCTTGTCCAGATCCCCCTATAGAGTCTTCTTACCCCAAACACTCCCGCACAGCTTGATGTCATCTGCCAACTTACTGAGGGTGCACTTGACCCTCATCCAGATCATTCATAAAGAGCTAGTCGCAATAATGAGCCAAGGGGAACACCACTTGTGACCAGCCACCAAATGGATTTAACTCCATTCACAACTCTTTGGGCTCAGCCATCCATACAGTTTTCCACTCAAAGAGTACACCCATTCAAGCCATGAGCAGCCAGTTTCTGCAGGAGAATGAAAAAATCCTGTACTGATCAGTGTGTTCAGGTCAGTACCAGCTTGTGGGCCCATATCTTCTGCTTTGCTAGCAAAAGCACAGTTCTTGCTGTCCTATCTCCATAAAGCTGCAAGAAAATAACAACACTGGGCTTCTTCTGGAGCAGACGTGGTATTACTGTATCTAAGCACAAGAAAAGACACAGTGAAGAAAAGGGTTCAAGAACCATATACATTTCCAGTCACACAGAGCACATTTCTCTCATAACAAGGACTTGTTTCCGGAGAACGAGAAGGTTTTGTTTTTTGTCTTTTGTTATTTTTTTTTTGTTGTTTTGTTTTGTTTTTTGTTTTTTGTCTACTCCTTCATGTTCGTAGAAAAAACAAACAGCCACAACAACATATGGATTTCTTTTTCTTCCACAGCTGTCAAAAGACTCCAAATAAAACACTTGTCATTTTCTCTTTATTAACAACTTTAGAGCTCTTACTGGAGCTGCATATCTGTAGGACTTTGCTAGAAGCTCAGAATAAAATGGAAGCATTTCAAAGCTAACTACAGTCTATTTATAATCCAACTCAATGCACCTTCTCATCTGCAGTGGACTTGTGAATTCATATTCAGTATAAATCTGTAGGGGCTGTCAAATCTTTCCAACAGAGATCTTTAACATTATTCCTCTGTTCCTTCACAACTACTGTGCTTCTTGAAGGAAGAAAAAAACCCAAAACAAACCCATACCACAAAACTTTCAACACTAGATGTCCAGCTCATCATACTCCAATACAATTATACTGGGGAATTCTCCACAGTTAGTCACATCTCCAAAACAGAAAAACTTATTTGGAACAGGAACTTCAAGCAGAGACTCTTTATTGGTCTGAGGGTGATGTTGCTTTGGGAAGATGGTATATGATTGCACAGGTCCATATGAGACAGCATAGGACAGCAGCAAAGGTAAGAAAGTAACTTTCCACCTAAAACCCTTTTAACAGAACCTGAATAAAACATCTAGATATTTTTAGAGCTCTCATGATGTTGAAACTCATGATTCATTAATATTTTAACCTTCCAGCCTGGAATATTTTATGTTCTCCTTTTCATTTAGCACTGGAGTAACCATTTGAGCCATTTAAGTGAACATACAGGTATCCACATGTCTACGTTTCATTGACTCCACATTTTTAAAGTCAGCATTCAATTTTCCAGGAAAGAAAGCTGTTATTGGAAAATATCAAAAGCAATTTTACATTTTGTCTTTCAGACAAGTTTGATTTCTCCTTCTCTTTTATATTTTAGCAAATAAGAGCATTAGAAAGAAAAAAACAAACAAACAAAAACCCAAATAACAAACTCCCTTCCCTCTGCTTTTCAAAAACACAAGCTGAAGACTTAAAGCAAACAAATCCCAGTTTCCTACAAAACATTTAAGAGATTCTCTTTCACTTTATCAGGGCTGGATTTAATGTCTCTTACCTTTATTTTAATAAGATTATTATTAAAATGAGTGCTATATATAGAGAAAGTTCTCACCTGTGAAGAATCCTTCAGTGTTCTTAAGATTAACTTCATTTGGAAAAGATTACTTTTAAGTAAAAGCTTTTAATTGAGTAGTACAGAAATTTTTGGTTTTTACTGAACGTTCATTTCATTAGTTTCCAAAGATCATTCATCTCTCTTGGCAGTTTTCACGCCTATAAAATTCACAAGACAGTTAGCAACTCAAACCTGGGCCAAGATTCTCAGATACATTGAGCTCCATCTCAACACCAAATATTAACATGATGATCACACTGAGTTTTGATCCCTTTTAAAAATCTGACCTGACAGCATAAACAAAATCTTTGGCAACACTGGTTAGCTTCTATAAAAGAGATCATCACATATCAGCTGCTCTAGGGAACTCTTCTCTCCTAAATATAATTGAACAAAGACTTTGGAGGCAGCAAGCAATTACTAATCTATACTGGGAGAGCATTCTGTGAACATATTATAAGTACTGATAATTAAAAGTAAAATTCTGATACTGTTGTAACGTTTATAAATTTCTATTTACTTCACCAGGGTTGGGATTTTGTCATACTACTATGACTGTATTTGGAGATTGCTATTTACTCATTTATAAAGGTGTTCAGAGGTGGTAAGAAGAAGGTTGTACTTCTCCTCTGCCCCACCATTGCAAAGTATACTAAAGTAACATTACGGCAATGACAAAGGCATTCAGCAAAAATAAACACTGTACACACATAGCTGCAAAGTGAGTCATGAAAGACTTTTTTTCAAGGCAAGACTCATGTAGAGTTATCTGCATACTTTTTGAAGTTCCCACTTCGGACTCCTTCCATTACCTGCAACCTCTTCAAAAGGCCTGAATAATGTTCTTGATCTATCCATAGGCTTCTCTCCAAAAAGAAATGATGTTCTTAAACAAAATAGCATAATAGCTTCATAAACTATTTTCAGAGAGGCAGAAACGCTGGCCAGGATGTGAAAGATTCAAATGAGGAACATTAAAAATGCATGTGTTTGTCCTTTCAGCTAATGGCTTGCTAGAGTTCGAACATACTAGCTGGCCCTCAAAAGCTGTTGCAGCTATTGTGTTCAGAGGACACTTCTGTTCTCATCCCAATCAGGCCTTTTTTGTGGGTGTATCCTTAATGTCTCTTAGACACTCTCTGTTCTGCTGTTTTCCCCCAATATACTTTCTTACTTAATTTCTCAGGGAAATGAGAGGAAATGACATTTGTTTTCCTCTCCAAAAAGAGATTTGGAGAGGAAAACAAATGCCAGCATCAATTTTACTGTTGTTTTCTAGGAGATTTTTGTTGTTGAGTTTGCAGAGGAGTATAGCTATATACAATCGTTTTGCTTTTTTTAAGCATATTGAAATACAGTTTAAATTCTACCCAGCCATGGATTAAAAATAATAATAAAAAAACAAACTAGCAAGCTGATACTGCCTAAATAAACACAAAGGATATGCAGACATAGTAGTATGTTGCTAATGAATCACACTACCATTAGGAAAAGGTTACTGTTTTTGTATGTGTGCCTTCCAACTTTGCAAGTGCTCCAAATTCTTTCATGCATTCCAAACTGTATTTCTACATACTGCAGATTTTAGATCTGGTTAACTGTTACTGACTCAGACTAACAGTTGCTACGAATTGCTATGAACATTCCAGTATCGTGTTAATTAAATGTGGATTTTCCACTTCTTTAAAGTCTTGCTTCATTTGTGATGTTAAAAAAAAAAAAAAAAGAGAAAAATAAGGCCTATCATCATCTTCACCTCTCACCTTTGGTTTATATTAATAACCTGTAAGATTACAAGACCTATGAGGTCCTGCACTGATTCTGATGGTTAGAAAATCTAGTTCAATAAATTAGAAACCCTCAAAACCCATGTTTTCTTCCTTGAGGGAATCAAACTCTGTATAGACTTCCCTGGAGAAACAGTATCAGATGATAGATAAAAGGTAATTTATAAGAGAACCGAAAAATAAGAATCTCATCTTATGTAAAGTTTCGATATTAAATGCCATAGTAGTTGCAATTTTGATGGTGCCATTGCTAAATTTATTTAACTAATGGGTGTGAAAACACTAACATTAATTACATCGCAAACTGAAATGCTTTCAAGTCTTAAAAGTGACTAAACTCAATTCTTAGCAGTAAAACATACACAAGAAACACATCTTACTATACAGATTTTATTTTAAGATGTAATGTAAATATATAACCCCTTTAAAGAAAAAAAAAGATTAAAAGCAGTGCTGTTAAGCATTTTTTAATAGTTTGTGGAAGCCACTCATAAAACCAGTTCTCTATACTTGCTATCTTTACTTCATCGTACTCAGAACACACACTGTGTGTAAAGCTATAAAAATAAACCTGTTCAGAGAAAACGTTAAAGTTATTTTAAACTTATAATGCAGTCAAGTGCCATGATGCATAAATAGGCACAGAAATAATGGACACTCTAGATTTTACCTAACGGGTCAAGAGAAATTCCCACAGGGCTGGCCATATGCTGTATTTCATTTCATCTCATGGTTTGCTTGAAATATTTTAGATATTTAGTTTTCTTTGTAAATTCTCCAACTATCAACATACGCATTAATTCACATTCATTACAGGCAAATGTTCTTTATATGTCAGAGGTTTTTTTTCTGTACCCTGAGTAGTTGATATGAAGCAAATAGGACCTCCATATCCCTCTAAGTCAGGATGTTCAGTGTATCTTACAATGGCATGGTCTTTTCTTTTTTACTTAAGTGGGCTTCTTGTCCTTTTTACCATCAAAGCTGCTGCTTTGCAGTGGCAATGTACAACATTAATGCTAGCAAGGCAAGAAAGGGCATCATGAAGAAATAACTGTTTCTGAAGGAAAGGTGTCCGTTACCCACTGTCTGCCAGAGTCCCTGCTGAAAATCCTTTATGATTTTTGATGGCCAAGTAGCAGTATTGGAGGCTGTCCATGTTCATCTGCTTTCTTGGTTTCAGTACGCTACCTGTTAGAAACTTCCCACAGGAGACAGAGGAAAGCATAAACCACAGGAAGCTAGCTTTTGACTACTGGAACAAATCTTTCTAAACTTTCTCTTTCCCCTATTTGCATCAAACAGGTGACCAAGGGAGATTCGACTCAATAGGCTAAATTTACTCTCGATGACCATGCCTCTGAGCCTCCAGTGCAATCTTTCCTGATCTTTGGATGGCAACAGGTTGTCGTCTTCTAGTTATATTTTATTTATAATCAGGATAAGTCATACGCATCCTGCCAGACTCACTTTCACTGGATCTGATGGTTTCTTATGTTTCTTCAAAAGAAATTGTGCAATTGTTATCTCTGCAAGTACAAACTCTGTTAGCACTTTGCATGGCAGGATGAAGTGATGAGCTTTGACAGTTAAGCACAGTTTGATCTTCTCCATAAATCACTGCTTGATTCTGAGCAGTCTCTCCACATTCTCTCATCCTTTCCTTCTAAGGTTCTCCTTTGAAAAGGCATCATTAGCTTCAGGAATCCTGTGGACATTTTTATGGCTGGGGTAGTTATTCCAGGCAGACTTTTGTTTAGACTTGGTATAGTTTCACCTTTCTTTTGTCATTATGATCTGAACTTCTTTCTGATTGGACTTGGTTTGTCATAAGCAGACATATGTAATCTAGGATTACATGATTCTGTTCATGTCTACTACTGAAATTAAACAGGTCAACTCACAAGCAGAAGAAACAATCAGAACAGATTGACATTTGTACCATATAAATAACCCACACAAGTTATATATGGATATGAATGAATCACATGCTAACTTCAAAGCCCCCAGAAAGTAGGTTTATATGCAACATTTTTATGGAAACTATTTGCTTGAAGCTAATAAATCAGGTTAGGATTCCTACACACTTCCTATTATTAGTAAATATATACTTTTGCATAAACCTGCCTATTACCAAGAAACCCCTGGCACTGGGAGCTTTGAAAACCAGTAGAAGAGGTATTTTTCCAATGATATGACTGTTCAATACAGTAACTAAAATGCAGTTACAACTCATGCAAGTATGTTATCCAGTTGCGTAGATGCTGACAATGGTGCAACTACAACAAATAAGAGAGCTGACTTGGGCTGGTCATCAGGTTTAATCAAGGTCTTCAGTAAGGACTGAGATACCTACCTAACTACCTAATGCTGCATTGGTTTTGCTATCCTAGCTACGCCTATGAAGAAGGCTGAAACGCGGATGTATCCTAATAGAAGGCACATGATGTGGATATGCGAGAACATAATTAATGGTCTATAGAGCCATGTATTTTAAACTAACTCTCTGAAGCTACCTTTCAACTGTATATACTTCCTGTGCACATAATTATAACTACTTGTAAATCTATTCTTGATTGACAAATTACTAAGTAATTGAATAAGAGTTCTCATTGGTTCTGAAGAACCAAGCAATATCAGTCCCCTGTCTATTAACAAAGCTTTATAAGTTTAAGTAGGAGCCTTCTCCTTTTAACAGGTAGGGTTCATTCATTACCTTTGGCTCCAACTTTCTTTCAGCTTAGAGGGAGAGGCAATAAAGCTTCCCAAGAGGTATCTCCCTTTATTTACGAATCAAGAGTACAATAGCCATGGAAAACGAAACAAAAGAATGCAAATCCATTAAGCGGCCATATTAGTTTCTTAAATTAGAGAAGCTGGGTTTGTGGGAACACTGGATTTCACAGGTAACCATCACCTACTATTCAGAAAGAGACTTGACCTGACAAAAACAAAGAACAAAAGAGAAAGCACTGAGCACTGCTTTAAATGTATATTCACTAGGAAGAATTCAGGCTTTACACAGGAAAAAGAGTAAATCTCCATGATTACAAAAAGTTATATAGTTCACTTTTACAAAGCAATTAGAAAGCTTATCATCTGAAGAACCTACTGCTTTATAACTTCATGGTAACACAGAAGCTGACAAGTGACTAAAGATCTCAAGGTTCAGGAGAGTCAGGTAGCCTGTTGCTGGCAACTAACAAAGGTGCAACAATCCTTTGACAGGTAAACTTAGATAGTCTGCTGTCACGTCTCATTCTGGTTACAAATAATCAGGAAATTTTGAGTAGACTACAAGACAAAGTAGACATTTTGTTATTCAGGTATTAAAAGGCGTTCCTAGTTAGTATGCTACCTACCTGACACTAAACAAAATTTTGGAATTAAGTCTTGTGTTTCAAGGGCATAAATTGAAATATATTAACTGTAAAAGAGATACTTCTGTTCTGCTATGCTTTTCCCATTATTTCCTGAAAAAAATATGTGTATTTCTTCTGAACTGACATGGAAATACCACTCCCTTCTCTGGTGCTGATAGAGGAATCAAACACACCTCAACTGCACTTTTTTCCTCGAGCCCCTACAGAGACAAGATCAAGACCACCAAGTTCTGGTTTCATTATTACCAATCTCAAACTAATGAGCTAGTAACTAATATCACAGAAAATATGAGTAGGTTCTTATTGGCTATACCCACATTAGTAAATGCAATATGCCACTTGTTTTTGTACACCAAGGCCTACTGGCACAGAGCAACCTACCCAATAAACTCCAGGTTTACTGGGACAGGGTGAATGCATGCAAACCGCACACCAAGACTGTTAATTCAGGCACTGCATCTCCTGAATGTGTGCACACACACAAAAAAAAATACTTGAGCATGCTAGCTGCTAGAGGCAAAAGGAGCACCTGAAAATACGTGAACATTTTAACGAGAAACATCTCTTTCCAAGACTGGGAAATTAATTTTAAAATAGACAAAATCATAGAATCCATCCTAAAAAAAAAAACCAAAAAAAAAAAACCCAAGCCACAAGCAAGCTCAGTACAGCTTTGAAGTGCTTACCATCATTGGAACATCAATGAGTCATACCAAGTCACAAACTCAGTGTTTCAGTCCACTACTGTGTTTTAGCAAGGTAGTTCCAACATGCAGAAGGGAAAGTCTATGCAAGAGTATGACATACAGGTCTTCTGTGATAGGTATGAACTCCTGAATACCACACAAGGACAGTCATCTGCACTTCCACTCTCTTGTTCATGGCTTAATCATTTCCTGCTATATATAAACTCTACCCTTCAAGTTGTGCTTTCAGCATGCAAGTGTCTGAAGGCTGTTTTTGCAGATTTGATGTTTTGTATGCAAATAACTAGTATAAAAGGATCCAATTCATTTCACTTTATGCTAATGCTTGGTAAATGTAGATAATTTTAAAGTGTCAAAATGAATGAAATAGTTCTTAATGATACTCTCTCAATTTAAGAGCTCAAGTCTGAAAATGCTGCCATGTCCATTATAATGTCTAAAATCACTATATCAGAAAAATATACTAAATTTTTATTGCAGGAACAGTTCCAAAGCCCCCAGTCATCTGATCACATGCTTAATTGTAAAAGTAGAAGAACTTGCAGAGAGACAACAGGCTGAAAATACCTTGAAATTGACCATTTGGTTTGAGAAAAAAAAAAAAAAAACAAACCCAACAAAAACCCCACAAACAAACAAAAAAAACCCCAACAAACCTTACTTGAAAAAAGGTCCTTAGAAGCATGTCTTACACATGCACAGACCACCGTTTGCATTTGTGCTGGTCAAAGAGGGAAGCAGGAGGGAAGCAGCACAAACTCACAGTTGATTTACAGGTATATTTGGTAAATCTAATTGATCTTTAAAAAAAACCCAAAAGCTTTAGACTTGCACAGTGAAAATCACAACTCAAAGAAGTAATTGAGGGATAACAGCAGTTAACAGTATATGTAGCAGTGGTAGAAGGTATCTAGTGCCAAAGAGCAATGATCAGAAGACATTATATTACTCTGCAGATGACTTTCCTGCAAAAAGGGCAATGAATGGCATTCAGCTGTATGATGAGTCTGAATTGGTATTTTGATCATTGTTCTAGAAAACAGGGTGGAACCATCTCACTGCAGAGAAAATTTTAAGTGTGGGTGCCAGAAGGTCATTTTAGCTATCAAACATACCAACACACAATTTAGAGAAAAAGTATGTTAAGGCAAATCAACAAATATTTATTTATTTTGTGATTAAGCTAAGGGGATCTCCCGAGATGCAAGTAAACTAGCATTTCATTATGTCTTTAAACTAAAAACAGCTAATGAATTGTAATTAACGTTATTCTACAGAAATCACTTAAGTGAAAATGTCAATTAAAAAAACCTGTCAGTTACAAAAAATTAAAGTAGTCTTCTAGCAACAAAAGAATGAGACAATGTTCATATTACTTCCAACTGCAATCTTCTGCCTTTAATGTGTTGAACATTTCTGTAATCAGAATAACTTTATTTGGAAGAACAACTTTCCCCCTTGCAGCCAAAGCACTTTCTTGGACACATGCAAGACCAAGAATCTCTTTGCATTTGTACTCTACCCTTTACCTTATAAATTCCAATTTCAAGCACAACGTAGAACGAAGATGTGTTAACAAAACATCTTCATTGACTAAACACACCCATGATTAGGGGTGTCAGCAGTGTAACCCCAGGGGCATTCCACCATTAAAATGCCACTAGAGGGCAAGCGAAGCACTAAGAGCTCCCCGTGCTCAGGTCTCCAACAGCAACCTTGGTATTAGGTTTGTACCAAGGCTGCACTGGGCAAATTTGTGGGATAAAAGGAGGAATAAGAGGGATGTAAACTTAATTTAGCATACTTTAACACTGCTTGAATAGGAATATAGATATAGTAGAGCTTTTGCTTACAGAATTATTATTATTACTTTTTTACTGTAATAAAGTACAACTCGTACAGCACAAAGACGTGAAAGGAAATCTAAAAAAGTAACTATGTAAGCTTTGAAAAAAAGGATCATAATCCACTGGAATAAGCACCTGTATATTATTAATAACTGCACTGAAGACAGAGGACGGGAGGGAACAATTACATTTTAAATAAATCACATCCCTGATCTTTTCTGTTACACAGGTACAATATTGAGTAGGTGTTAGCACAAGTATCAGATTCAGGGTTTTGATTTCTGGGACAAGTCAAGTCTAATCTGACTTGTAGCACCTCAGGTGCCCTGAGGGAAGTTCTCAGGCAACTTACAAAAATGCTGCTTTTGCTCCTCTCTCTCTCTACCTCTCTTTCCGTAATACAGGGCTACAAAAATTTAACAGTGACACTTTGGCACCTCCCTTGCAAATCTGAGAATCAGACTAAGCTTGAAATGCTATTGAATAGCATGGTCTGGTTTAATCATCAGGCTCTTATAAAACACATCACAAGTCAAGGCAATTTTATTTAAAAAAAAAAAAAAAGAAAGAAAGAAAGGTTTGGCTAATTCTAATCTTCAATCTTCTCCTTCACTAAGCATTTAAGCCAAGACACACTTGCCTAAGACAACATGAAGATGTTTATGATTATTTCTTTTTTCTTCATGATCTAGAGCATTTATAGTGGGAAATTTGAACTTTTCACTCTGTCAAAGTACAATTTAAAGTTTCACCATCCAAAAGTTAATCTATAACCATGCTTGCTGATATGTTTTTTTTGTTCTCTTCTTCAGAATCAAAAATCTATTAGGGAGGGGGAGGCTTGGACAGTGTTAATGTAGATATTTCCCAGCTTTCCTTCAATGAAGAGCTTCGTCACATCACAAACTGACAAATGAGCTGACAGATGCTAAAATACCATTGGCATTTCAATGTAATCTGAGTTGTCACATCCTATAGCTGCCCTTGCACTGAGATGGTAGCACATTCAAAGATGGTGTTGCCTCTTGGCCATCCAAAAAGGAATCTTTGTTTTGTGTCTTTGACACAGTTATGACAATTAGTGCTGGCCCCACTTTGTTGTTGCTGCTGCTGCTGCTGTTCTCATTTAGCCTGTAATTCCTAATACTGACAGCTTCTTTATCTATTTTGGCTTGGAAAAAGTAGTGCTTTTTTATTGATAAGTCTATTTTAATCATTGTTATTAGGGGCTGTATATGTACTTTGCCATCCTTCTTGGAGGAAATGAAGAGAGATGAAAAATAGTTTGTATAGATAACATAGATCTCCATTAGAACTGCAAACTGTTCAGATAAGAAGAGACTTAAAATAGAGAATCATCTTGGCTGTGTATCCAAATACATTTGAGAACACCTTTAAATGGGAGTAGAAGACACAGCTCATACTAGGAAAGTCATACTGGCCTTCCTGTAAGATATCATAGAACTTGAGTGGAAAGATGGTGTACTCCTGGCCAGTCCACACTTACCTTGCTAAGCACAGACCTACCTCTGTAAAGTATTCTCCACAGCCTTTGCATAGGCAGAAATTATGGCAAGAGGTGCTGACCAACACTTTTCTATTTAAAAAGGCATGCTGAATGCAAGGTCAGTAATTTTTAGATGCAAACCTCAATAAAGCACAACAGCTCCCACAGATAAGGGCCACATCTATTTGTATGATTTCTAATAAGCACTTGGTGTGCATATGTACAGTCCTCCTATGCAGCTGCACTGACCCTGTTCTAAACTTGATACCACTAATGTAAGAACAAAAATAAAAAAAGTACACAGTCTTTCCCAGGCAGTAAGAAGAAACAACATAGCAAGTTTGCCATGCAATTTCTGAAAGCAATCATTCCCCATGTTACCCTTTACGAGCCTTTCCTGTAGCCACACAGCAGAATCTTGACCTGGGCCCATTAAAAAGGCTTAGAATAGCAATAAAGAGCTAAATATATTTTAACTTAATTTTTCTACCCCGTTTTTCCTCCCAGAGTCTATTATATCTATATATAAGTTGACTAGCCTCCTTCCCACTCAAGCTGCAATAAAGAACTTTCTATACAGTGTAGCATCACCGCAGGTCAACAGACCTGAGACAGCAACACTTTTCTGCTAGGATGGGGATTCCTGTGGAAGCTCACAGATTCCTTGATGCTCTGGCTAGAGGAGTTTGCAGGAAGATAGTCTGGCCAGCACTGGTGAAACACTCATCAGGATACACTTCCACAGATACTTTCAGGTTTCATGGATATGTTGGGGGCTTTTTGCACAGTTTTATGTTTGTTTCCTCCCCCTTACCCCACCTCCCACTTCACCTTTTTCCTATTTCTGAGTTTGTGGACAAAAACAGTTTTGTCAGCTCCTAATGGATGAACATATGATTTTTTTGCATACACATGTAAAATAAAATGATGATCATAGGAAAGAAAACTCTCAAATACGACAAAAAGTAAAGGGATTATTTTGGATTACCTTGCATACAGCTTTCTGTTATTCAGGAGATCCTATTGTGAAATATTATTTAGTCCTTGATAGGACTAGTAGAGAACACAAATAGCTTGACAATACTTTTAGGCTGGTCAGGATGCTCAGGAGTCAGGAAACAAATGTGATTGAGATGGACACCAGAATTAAGAAAAAGATGATCTTCTGTTCCAGAAAAGCCCTTTAAGTTACCCAAGAAACCACAGGTTGGAACAACAACCCCCAAATAAGGGGAATTAAATCCTAGTGCATGACTTAGATGACAAAAATCAAACTGATCAGATATCAAAAAGAGAAACAAATCTGAACTATTTGCTGATACCCAGGAGGATGGAATTAATCCAGATAACCACTATGTTGTAAAAAAGAACACTTGTTTAACAAGTCCTCAATCAACACTCCACTGAAAACTGTAAGCTTGCTTGATGCAGGATTGGATTATATATAACAGAAATGTGTCAAGAAGGCTTAACCTATTTGGATAAACTCATGTTTTAAACGAAACAGAGATAGACTTGAAGGTATTTGCCTATATTTGCACTGATTTTTTTAATGCAGTGACTAATAGTTGCTAGTCGCAATACAGTTTATGTATCCACAAAAATTAGGAATGTAACAAGGGGTGGGGGAGGGGAAGTATTTACACTTTCTTTGGGACACTACCTCCAAACAGGTTCTTCTCTAGCCACCCTTAGATCCCCAAGTAGAAAACCTCTAGCAGGACCTGATCATCTGCAGAGAATCATTATCTACAGGTAATTCCCAAATGAACTGAGTCTTAGCCTAATTGAACCACAACCCTTCCATTTATTTTTCTTCCAGCATATCTAAGAAATATGACTACATCACTTGAACCTTGGGGATGATGAAGGTGCTCTTAGCATTCAAATCCAAGCTGGAACTAGCTGTACTTCACTCCTCCTGAGCCATTTTCTGTGCTATAAATTTAACACTTGCATGACTCTAGGGGCTTCAGTGACACATATAAGCTGGTTGTATTTAAGCAGTATTTAACAGCAATGCCAATAAATCAAAAGTGAAATTTCAGCAGAGCTGAATGCAGAAGCATCCACATCCCCAGACATGTGTCTTAACTATTAGTAATGTTCATTGAAATCTTAATTCCCCCAGACTGAGGCAGAGTCAAGCTAACACAGGAAACAAGAATGCTATCTGACATGCATGACCTTTCTGATTAAAGCAACTTGTCTTTCTTAAAGGCAGCAGCCAGTACAGCTCATTAACAGCTTTTCACTCCATTCTTCAAAATACTGTACCAACCAATTCATATTCTTTATTTCTGGTGGCATTTGGAAATGTCTCAATTTCCTCTTGAAGTTAATGAGAAACAATAGGTATTCAGTTGTAGGTCAGCAATGATGGATGTTGCCTTAAAACACACTCATCTATTTCTACAGAATATTTTGGGTCAGTTCCACTCCCATTCCCTGTGCCTCTTCCTATTCCTGAAAAAAAGTTTGTTATCAAAAGATCCAGCTAACATATTAATATGTGTTCAATTAAAAAAAAAAAAAGGTGAAATATCTTTATGTGATATACAGAAAGCTATTGCATTTAAAAAAAAAAGTTACTGTCATAGGTTCTATCAGAACCCCCAGGAGAGAGACGACAATGCTTCTTTCACTAATTCACTTCTTGTGTCTCCATTTCATAAAAGCACCAAAAGAGACCATTGATCATGGATCAGGGATCCCAGACAGTACATTAACTGTGCCTGTACAAGACTGATTTTGAATATCTAACTTTTTTAAATAACATGGATTTTAAGTACATAAATAATACATCTTTTATCAATGCATTGTACAAAATAAAACACATCAGCTTTCAGAACACTGGTGTGTATCTTCTAATATCACTATATTTGTTCCAACAATTGACTAACAATTCCACTACAATTCCCTTGATACCAAACAGCTAGACGCTTAACATCATTACCACAGGAATTGAATCTACATCAGTCACATCAAGTGAATTTCTGCAACTTTGTTGCCATCAGCTTTAGATACCATTCAGGAAGATTTAGAGATACTGTACAACCAATGAAAAGCTGCAATATTTTTACAGTGGGAAAAAAAAAATCTAACAAGAAGTTGCATTTGAAGCCTACAAAAATGAAAAAAAAGCTTGTTTCTAGCTCAGAAAGAGCTACATACATGCCAGCAAACATGAAAATCAGATATAGAATGGTTTGGGTTGGAAGGGACCTTAAAGATCGTCCAGTTCCAACCCACCTGCCATGAGCAGGGACACCTTCCACTAGATCAGGTTGCTCAAAGCCTCATCCAACCTGGCCTTATGATGTAATGCATATTAGTTTTCCCTCTTGTACAAAGTTTAGTTGCCTGATTACATTCAGAGTTAATGAGGAACAGCTACATGTTGAAAACATAGATTTGATGCTGATAAAATAAGAACTACAGAAATGCTGTAAGCAAACAGCTATTGCTCAGTATTTGAGTACACTATTTGAGATATAAAACTGACCACTTTTCCATTGTGAAGTCCTTGGTTAATAGCCATAGTTAGTTGAGCATATTTTATGATAAAAATCACTTTAAAATGGTTTCTTAAAATACACAAAAACTGCATGTGTGTATTTTTGCAATTTCCTTCTTATTTGCTCAAACTAAACATAGTTTTCACCAGAACACTGAATCTGCTTTTCCACAGTAGGGGCTATTTCAGCTTCCTATCTCCTTCCTCACTGGCCAGTGAAGCACTTTAAGCAAAGATCCAAAGAGTCACTGAAGAGGAAAGGCTTTTTCCCCTAGCTTTCATACACTTAAAAATGGCAGAACTGTTATTGTTGCTAGAAGTCTACTATAAAACACCACCAGAAGGATCTTCAGGGAGGAAAGATGACAGGAAAAAGCTAGCACAAAGTGCAAAATATTAGGAGCTTATGAGCTACAAACCAGAAGCCTGGAATGAAATTGTACTTCATATAACCTTAACTACAACTAGTAAACCTAAAGGCTATTTTAATTGCCATAGGACTTCACTAAGCTTTCACAAATCCTTTTAGGAAGAATTATAAATGATGCAATCACTTTGTTTCCTATAACTTCTAGGACATAGAATGTATTGTACAGACCAACATCAGGCATTGGCCCTGACTCAAAGACTGCAAGTGCCAAGTAATGCAGTATTACTGCTGCCGAGGATTTAACACAGTATGTTGAATCAGTGTTTCAGCGTCTTTGTAAACGTTGACTCATTTCCTGCTACAGTAACACACTTGTACTCAATATTCTGTGACGGAGAAGTGATTTAATGACCAATTTAAATGAGTATTTCCACCATACAAACACCTGCTTGAGAAACATGTGGCCATGATATCAAGAGGCCAGTAAAAGCATTGTTACTGCACGTTCCTCAGAATCAAACAGGCTCAGAAAATACAACATATGAGAGTACATTCTGTAAATGGAAACATAACATTTATGGAGATTCAGCTCAAATAAATTGGGAAAGTAAGCTCTTAAGAGATGTTTTGCTGACCAGAGTAAAACATCTATCTAATCCTGACAATATAAAATACTAAGCTGGGCATGCATTTATAGGCCTGCTGTCATCATTGTAAGTAGTTGGAGGGACAGATTTTTAATTTCACTCATGGTGGACCTTGAATGTCTCTCCTTGTAGTGCCCAAATTGAAAGCTTAGATCCCCCCCAAAAAAACAAATTTCAGAGCAGCTACTTTTTACTCTGCATCAGTAAGGAACATAACTGACTTCAATCTCAAACACATTAATTTAAGAAACCTATTCTGTATGTCATCGTAGCTGACTATGTTCAAGCTACTCACCCTAGATTTTGGTGTTTTTGGGTTTGTTTTTTTTTTTTAAGAAATATTGTTAGGGGTTTTTTGTTTGCTTGTTTTATTTTTATTTTGAAGTAAGGGAGAGAAACAGGTACTACTTGGGAACATTTCATTTCATCCTAGAGTAGGCATCTAAAATAGATCAAATTGCATCCCAATTAATTTATTTTCACTGCCAAAACTCCCAATAAAGGAGCTGTTGCAGACAAATCTTCACATTGTAGATGTCTAGAATTAGTCTAGAGTAATCCTATTTTGAGTCCTCTGGGCACCAACATGGGTGCCCCTATGTGTGATCTAGAAATTTCACTGCCAGATCTGATTTGAGAGACTGTCATAAAAGCAAGTGGTAGTAAAATTCTCCTTGGGGTCTAGGTGAATTGTCATAGTTTATGGTTTTCCAAAGGTTGTAATCCTGAATTACAATGACAGTACTGGCATAATTTACAACTACATTAGCAAATACTGCACTCCAGAAGGAGTAGACTTGTACAATAATTTTATTTTTTTTTTTTTTTTTTTAAAAAGGATTTTACATAGACTTGTTTCAAAGTAACTACAGCATGGGCCCACGGACTAGGTGCTCATTAGCAGCTGTGGCACATTAGTTATTGTGACAGTGCCCATCTCCTAGGTTTGCTTCATCCAAAAGAAAGCCAGTTTGTGCCATGTTAACCAAAGAGTTTAAGGGGATCTAATCCTTTAGAAAGCACTCTGTTCACCTGAACTAAAACGCTACAGTAAATACACCTACTGACCACCTTTAGATATACTGACAGCTGTTTCTCAAGTAAAGCTTGTCTTTAACTACTGCTCAGGTTCCAAAATATATACAACTAAGGTCTCCCAACAATCCAAAAGCCTCGCTTTTCATTTGGGTGTAGTTATACCTAACTAGTTCCAACAGAGAATGTGAAAAAGGTCACAGTAGTAAGCAGGCACCTTGCTTTTGTAGATCCCACTTGCAGGCATTTACCCTTGTTCATAAGTTGCACAGAAACTGTGATAATTCAGGGGTTTGATGCACTGCATGATGATTTGTTATTTATCTGAATCTTCATCTGAACTCTCAACAGAAGCAATAACCAAAATGAGGATATCCATGTTCTTAGTCAATACAAAGGCAATGCCACTACAACTTGAGAGTTTGATAAGGTTTTAAATGAACAACTACATTTCACACCAATGTGTGAAACTCTCACCTTGAGCAGTGTATGATGAAAGTATAACAATTGTCATTTTATAACTTTTATAACCTATGTATTAATATTATTACCCCTCAAAGCAAAACTGCATGCAAGCATTCTTTGAGCTTCTATAAGACCATAGGCATAACAGAAGAGTATTCCTCTGAATATTTATACTTGTCGAGGTAAGGTAGGAGGCCTATATTTCTTCCTAAGCTAGCATCACTTACCTGTAGTTTGCACTACATGAAAACTACAGGAATAATGCTGTGTCATTGCATAATTACCTCTTAATCTGGTGCCTAAACATCATACACTTAAACTTGCAGCTCTGACAAATTCTAATCTCAAATTCAATTCCTATAACAGAGTCTCTCTCACTCTTCATTACCTTCCTGTTCCACCATGGTCAAATAGTTATCATAAAAGGAAAATCAGCAAGAGACTCATGAGCTTGTAATTAAAGTAAAATAGATATATTGCATTTATCAAGCTGCATGAGGCAATAATCAAGAGATTCAAAATACAAGCTTCTGTGAAGAGTGCATACTATACATCAAGTATAGCAGGTCTTTTGGGTTTTGATGGAAAGCGATTCCTAAAATTGAAGAAAAAAAACCCCAAAACTTATGGAGAGAAGATGAAAACATGAACAATACAGCAAAAACATTGGAAAAATCCTATTATTAGATACTGTGTTCCCCCACAGAGAGGATTTTCCAGTTGAGAACTGTAATGGGTTCTACACAGTTCAGAAGGGTCCAGAAGCAGTAAATGACTGCATACATAAAAATCTCAGCTAACAAAAAAAACCCCAAAAAATAGATGGTCTTAGTATTTAAAACCTCATAAACCAAACTTTTGAGAATCTACATCAGTTTGCTATTAAAATATACAAGTTTCTTAACTAGAACATCTGTGTTAACCTTGAGGAAGGCTAAGGAAGGAAGTAGCTTCATCCCCTGTTGCCAACATCATGACCATATAACAATTTAGTGCAACACCACCACAACTCAACGATAAACAACTAGGGGCAAACACAAAGAGAAACAAATGAGGTTATTCTAGCTTAGGTTAAGGAAACTCCTGCTCAGAATAATTGCCCTGGGTGGCCCAAATGTTTCTTTCCAATAGCATGAATAGAAACACTACAGCTGTAATGAGTCTTCAGAGGACATCAGAACTGATAAAAGTTATAGGAGTGAATAACCCAGCTTCTTAAACTATCCATGACACCAGGGCCACTAAGGAAGGTTTTATCATTGAACACAGTCTTAACAGTGTATTTTGTCCTTTTTTTTTTTTTCCACCTAAACCAAGAAAATCTCTTGTTCCATTAACAAAACTGTTTTTAAAAGTCACCTAAGCAGGCAAATTTTATTCTTAAGTCTTTTCAAGTGGTAAAAAGTTGTTTGAGTAGTCTGACAAGTAGGAAAATATTGTGTGCAGTGATATCTGACAATAAGGAGAGCAGACACATGAGACCAGCACCCCATGTAACTCAGTTTTACAGACCATCTTCCCCTGAACTGCAAGCACTACTTAGGAACTGGTAATGTAAAATCCATGCACCTTGCATTAGCTGGTAAACTTCATACCATGCACCTGGGCAGCAGGTAAAATGTCTAAACTTGAGCCTTTAACAGCGCATGTTACCAAGATTAGCCAATGCAAGGACAGACTTCCTGGGAAAATGAAGGAATGGCTGAGAGTCTCTAAAAAACCCTCTGGTTAAGTGATCAGAAAAAGGCGGGGCGGGGGGGAAGAACTGCACCTAGCTAGGCCCAAGTACCAGCTAAATACCAGCTATGTGTATACATCAAACTGGTGCAATCTCCAGAACACTGCCCCGCCTTTAGCCCTTTTCTCACTGGGCTTACTCTTTGCCTCATTTCTCAAAGCTCTTTTTTGACCCCTGGTGAAGGCTTAGGGAAGAGAACTTAACTTGCCAGCCTTCTTTCACTATTCAACATGGCACTTCTTTCAGTAACATTTGTCAGAATTATTTCCATTCAAAGGACAAATCAGTTGATTATGGATTGCCACAGCGAGTCTGTTTGCACCAGTACATTAGTCCCAAATGAGCATTAGTCCCCTTCAACACTGCGAGATGCCAATACTGCATTAAAATCTATGCTGAGACCGAGACCAGAATAGCAGTCGCATTCCAGAAAGCCTCCTGAAATTTATCATCAGTGTTTTCCTGGCCTTAGTATTTCCTCTTAGTTAAATAAAATAATATTTTCCAGAAATATACAAGTAGTCATAGGGTTTTGAAAGACATAAGGTAAATCACCAGCCCCACTGAAGGCAATCATTTCACTGATAGAAGTCTCCTTTGCCTGTCTTCTAAGTTAGAAGAAAGCTGATTAATTTCTGCATAGACTGTCTCGTTCCACTTCAGGCATGCTTTCCTTTTCCTAAGTGACAAAGACATTCCATGCTGACCATAAGCAGGGTAGTTTCTCCTCCTGGGGAGCCTCTCTGGAAAACAGAAAAGGGGAAAAAAGATGTTTCTGAATTTCCCAGTCTCTGTCCCCTTGGGGTTAATATCTGCCTGGTATATTGGTAATCATTCATTGCATGGTTGGGATGAAAGAAAGAAAATACTGCATTTTACATTTTCTTGTATTGTTATATTATGCTTTTTGTGTTCATTTTAACAGATATATTTTCCAATGTATCTTAGCTCTTGCCTGAGTCAAGGCAGGGTTAATACTCTACTGCCAAGGCCACTGCTGATGTCTTACTTCTAGAAAATTATCGAGTGGGGAGTTAGTGCTAGGAAGGGACCTGATACAGTGTCAATTAAATCCTTATTTTTAGTTTATTTTTTATTACATGACACCAGAAGAGCAATGCTTTAGTAAAATCAGTGGATGGTTGGATGCTGGTTTTTTTAATAGCATATTGTTGACACTTCAGAGCTTTTCTTCAAGGACCTCTGAATTTATCTACAAGACTTGTCCTAAGGGGAAAGAATCAGACCTTTTTTTACTATTAGTATTTCTCCTTTTTCAGCTTACTTTTTTTCCCCCCCTTTGCCAGCTGCAGCTCTGAATTTTTTATGACTACTTGACCACAGTATCAAAGAAATCCTTTGGGAACAATCTGTCCCAAGTTCCTTCTTTAAAGTCCTGTGGGTCAAGTGCCAATGCCTCAGCTTCCAACAAAGGAAGAAGCCTTTGAGGAGAGAAAGGAGTAGATGAGTTCTTAAGCCTTAATGTGTTTCTCCCCCTCCCCTCCCTTTCTCTCCTCTTTTCCTTCCCTTCCCTATGACTTCAATTTATTTTCTATTCCTAGTTCTAGAGAGGAAAGACTATCCTCTAGCATTAATCACTTTTTCAGGGTCACTCTGTGAAGCCTGAGCCACATTTGGCATTGCTAGATCTGCATTAAGATCTTTCTGCTCAGAAAATCCAAAGTGAAGCTGCACTAGAAAGGAACCCTGTGTCTTTTCCAAGGTCACAATGATGCACCTCAACATTTTTGGTGGAAACAATTCAAAAACCTCACTGCAAGCAAGGCATGTGCTCACTGTAAGGCATGTGCTGAGTAAGAAAGGACAGCAAAGCTTCTTGTGCAGCAGTCTACCAATTTTCACATTCTCTGTCCAGCTTGGAGAACTAGGGAGGATGTTTAAAAGTCCTGACCCACATTTGGTGCTCTCACTTATCACAGAGTATTTTCTTTCAGTCTCAGTCCTGTACTCTTTTCTCTGTACCAGCCTTATTTGCAGAGAAGACAAAGCTGAAAATCCAGAGACAGACCCAGGCTGTGCTCTACAAACGAAGGACTCCCTTTGTGTCATTTTGGCCTCCTGTGTGCTGTCCATCTGCTCAACTGCAAATTTTGCAAAAGCTCTAAATTCTCCTGTTGAGTCAAAGGCCTGGCAAACAATCCTGCTGTTGATAAGAGACAATACCCTTTTTTTCTCAGCCAGCAAGAGGCTTATGGGCAGCAAATACGAGAAATGGAAGCAGACATTGGAGCTGTTGAGGAAACTTCAAAGTTTTTACACAATTCTTTCAAACTGTTTTATCTCCTTTAGTTGGTGCCCACTACTGGCAATAACTTCATCCAAACTGTGACAGAATTCCTGCACAGCCAGGCAATGGGCTGACTATAGTGTAATGCCTGCAAAAGACACAAAGGGAGCTTTGCAATTTTAACTACCTAGTATGAACCAGGGCAAAAGCTTTCTAAAGATCTTGAAGAGCATTTAAATACTTAAGAGATCAGTGTATGACAAGGACAACCATCATAGCCTGGAAGTCATACAATAAGCTTTGCTGGATCAAGATAAAGCACAAACAATCTTTTGTTGGTTTCTCAGTCACTATCCTGCTACTGAATTTCCTTTTGTCTCAGTGGTAGGTCAAGGTTGACAGAACTAGAAGTGGTCAGTTATTCAAATATTTAAATAAAACCCCTACACCAGTAGATAATTTAACTACCAGCATCCATTTGACAATTAGCATCTAAATACAGGGTGTGGTTTTGTTGTTTCAGAGTAGGCATCACATACCTAGCAGCCACAAGCTTTTGAATCACATTATCCAAAAAAACACTTCCAGGACAATATGTCTCAAATCAGGGCCAAGATCCTGGCTGCTTTTGTGGTGCATTGGTACTATTCTACGTACCTTTCTATGGCACTTCCAATCTCCCCCAACCTCTCGGCTACTCTCATGATGAGCAGACATATTGGCACAGTGTCCAGCTAATCTGAGTCAAAGATGATGATGAATACATCAGACCTCTGGATCCTTCAATGCTTAACCTAGGCCCTTCCAGTAGACAATTTCTGTCATATTATGAAGAGAGTCAGGGTTTGTCAGGGTTGGATTGCAATAGATCTCATTCAGGCATACTTCTGGAAGCATCTCTTCAAGAAGAAACAGCAAGAACAGCACAGAATTGATTTGGTAAATAGAAATAGCCCAAGCAAATGCAAACACTATGGCTGAAAACAGTTCCCCAAAGCCTTAAATAGGAACATCAGTGTTCATATGATTATCTTCTTGATTGCCTGTTCTTCTCAACACTCTCTCTGAAAAGGCAGGTAAAGTTGGAATTCCAGAGACAGGATGGAGCTTTAGATACAGCAGCACTGAAAGCTTTAGAATTTTCTGTTTTGTTTTGAAATTTCATTGACTTGAATGCAGCAATCTACACTGGTATAAATTTCTCATCCTGAGAGCTAATTTGCTTTTGGGTTCCTCTCCCTCAGCAATTAACTGGAAGAGGGAGTTGGAGCAAGACAATGCAGAGAAATCCAGCAGATGTAGTTCACATCAAGCAGCAGAACACACAGCTTTGCTTTCCTGCTCTCCTCCTACCAGCTGCTACCTCCTGAATGCTATGTGCATTCAATTCACCATGTTATTGGAGAGACTCCCATTCTGCCAATTTCCCCATCCATCTCAGAGAGGTTTACCCTCCCCTTCCATCACACACACACTGTATTTTTGAGAGGAGAAAGAACATGTTTCAAATCGTAAAGCCCAGATTTTCAAATAAGGCTTAGGTACTTGTAATGATATTGCCTAGAATTTGGCTTCCTAAATATATCTGAGTATCATTTCTTTGGTATTTCTGGCATGTCTGATCACCCCTAAGAAGCACAAGGGTTTTCTCATTTCAGCCACCCAAAGACACATCAGTCCAGCCCAAACCAAATCACAGACAATAGTCAAACCTTTAGCTGATCGACACAGGAAGCAAAGGGTAAAAAGTAGTAAGAATGTTACCTGTTTTCCTCTTTATGTGTGTAATCACTTTATCATTATGGAAAAGTACAATAATTGGAGTAAAGAGCATGATGAAGCAATCAGATGGAAAACAAAAAGCCACAACACCCACACTGTTAGGGAAACTGCCCACACTGCTATCAAGCTTGGTCTAGTACAGAAGGGTAGATGTTTTTCCCTTCATTTGAATGGAGTCCCAGTAAAATGAATGATCTCAGTTACAGCTAATCTTTCATTATCGTCAAATTATAAATACTAACATATACAATTATCAGCTGAATAATACTGTGAAGTGTATGTATCCTAAGACTGATTAAAGACTATACACACACAAAGACCTGCAGCTCTGCTAATCATCTTCATTTTCCAAACACTTTACCCTTCCTGTCTCTTAAAGTTCTTTACCTCCAATATTAATTTGGAGGGTTAGGCATCTCCCAATTTGGGAATTTAGCTATAAAAATACAGTTTTACCTCAGTACATGTGTTGCTAGAGAGCCTTCTGAAGCTTTGGTCTCCAGCAGTACAAAAATAATCTGAAGATTTTTCTTTTATATTGTAAACACCATTGCAGATTTAAATGGCACTACAGTAATTTACTTCCCCAAAATATAGCCTTTTAATCTTAAATGCTTCTTAGGTGTAATACATCTTTTAAATTGAACACCGACTCCAGAGCCATGCAAAATGTTATACAGCTGTAACTAGAACATTCTCAAAGAATGCAACGTTTCAATTATACATAAAACAAAACAAAAAAAGCAGTCATCCCCCAATCTGATGAGTAAATATAGGAGACTGATTTACACTTGTTAATTTCAGCTGAGCTATAGTAGAATGACTGACTAGCAAATGAGCCACCTTATACCAAAGACTTTCAGCATTTTAATTTTGAGTTCTAGCATAAACAAATAAGCTCTCAAAGTATGGCACTCTTCATTTTACCATACATCACAGGTAAATTTTTGTTGTGCAGAACTTTTATTTCAAAAAGCTAAGCAAGATAGAAGAGCAAAGTTCTTAACCAAGATCATCTTTCAAGACACACTTGTCCACACTCCCTTTGTTTCAGAGCTTGTCCTCAGTAGCTGACTGCTCCTTTTTCTAACACTGTCTTGCACTTCGGAGAGCTCACCATATTTGCTTTTTCAATGAGCTAATTTAGAGAAGAGAAAAAAAACAACAAACACCCAAAACTCAAACATTTTTCTTGATGGAGAGTATTAACACTGGGACTATGTATGCAGGATCAAGTAATTTCTGTTTATCTTCTCTGCTGTCAAAGAAAAATTCAATTGTTTTGAAAACTCTGACCAGAAAATTTCTTTCCTACCATTAACATAAAGCTGGAAATTTTTACTTAATCTACTAGTTTTCCACCGGAAGATTTCCTTAGATCATCTTCTAGACCACCAGTAATGCAGCTATTAGTTCAGTAGAATTCAATAATGCAAAATGAAGTGCTCCTATTTCTCTACTCAGTGTAAAAAATGATGATAAATCTGTACACCAGTGCTCACTTTCTAAATCCTCAGCAAGTATATTTTTACTAGCTTGAACCCAAGGAAGAAAGAACGTCTGGCTTTACAGGCTTTAAGTGTGATTAACTAGTTACCACTGCAAAACATTGGCCAAGAAATTTCACCCAGTGATTCCTTATTAAAAGGAGAGCTTTTATTACAATAGCCTTTAGGCACTCTCTTAAAAAAATGAAAAATCTTATCACCTTACATCAAATAACTAACACCATGGTCACATCTTTCACAGACTAGAATTCCCTAGCTGGAATGCTATATTGATCTCTTCTTGCTCCCAAGTGAAATCTTAGGCTCAACTATATATGTTTCTCCTCTTCTCTGCCACTTAAACCTGATTTATGATTCACTCAGCCTTGAAGATATAACCAACTAATAATCTAGAACAAAATTGCTTCTGATGAAACCAAGGTCTTGTGCCCTTCCTCAGTTCACTTGCAAGAAAACAAAGATCATGAGAAGGATATTTACAAATTCACATAGAAAGCAAGAAGGTTTCATAGTAAAAGCATCAACAAAACATACCTTATTGTTAAAGCACACCCAAACTAGCAGATGTTAAAACAGGTAAAATATTTGTTAAGTATTTTTCTATACGTAGTTGGTTGGGTCACCAAGCACATCTGGCCTATGCTTATCCCAAGCCTAGTCTGAATTCTCACAATAGGTAAACTCTGACCATAGTAGTCATGCTGCTTGCAAAAATAACAAGTCAACTACTTAATTCACTAATGTGTTATTGTTTTAAATATGCAAGTCATTTGAAAGTAAACCTTTCCCTCAAAATATGTCAGGTCTATGTTAAAAAACACAAAGAAGACTTAATGCAAAAGTACTTGTCTTCATCAACCATACAATATGACAAAGTTTTAATTCTACTAGTCAGGGAAACTTCTTTTCTCGGCTTGGGGAGACAGGTTTCAAGCCTCTATAAGCAAACGCACCACCCTTATAACATATACATACACACACATAGAGAGACCTGTATGTAAACACTGCATTTCAAGAGGAACATATCTTTAACTTTTGATATTTACATAGTTTATTGATAATTTCCTTTACTGTCTAATGACATAGAGGTTTAGTAGCAAACATAAATACATAATTCTTAACTGATACTTCTTGCCATATATTCATCTGTTTCCTACCACTATACTGAGGATCAAAGTTCTTGCAATCAAAACTCTGAGGACCATTAGATTATCTGTTTCAGGATTTCCTAGTACAAGGGGGCTTATGACTCTCTATCTCCACGCCTCAAGAGATCAGAGTACTAGTCCAGCTACAGTCTTTGTCAATAAGGAGCAACGCAAATGAAACAGCAACTTCCAAGACAAGCTAAAACCTCAGCAGTAGTTATTATGCAAGATCTTCATTCACATCCTGATTTTCTCACCCCAGGATAACATTTATTTTAACACAGTCTTCCTGCAGCAAATCAGCCCTACAAGATTATAGGGAAGATAGCATTGGAAAATAACACCTACTGAAATTCTTAATCCTCTATTTACCTTAAGATTCTCTTTGTTCCCATTTAGCAACCTTCTACCACAGAAAAAACTCATAGAATAACCATATCCAGTGGTAAAACTCCCACTGGATAAACAGAAAAAGCAATCTTACTCCAGCCATCTTCCCACACACTCTGAGTAACAAACCTGAGATGATAAGAGAAAGCTGCAGAAGAAGGATAGAAGAATAACTCACAATAGTATTTAATTTAATCCACCCACCTATGCAAACCACTCACCTTTAACAGAGATGAATAAATACCTGCAACTTTTTCAAACCTTTGGGCACCGAGACATCCTTTATAGCATGATTACATTACTGACATTTCAAAGCTAGCCTTACATACATGCAGAATCTCATCCTTCTCATATAAAAACTCACTAACCTGTGTTCGCTGCAGCTTTTAGTCTTGTTCATCTGGAAGTATAGCATAGCCTTTAGGTCCTGTTTTCACTCAGGCTGATAACCAGTCTAGTTTCTGTGGGGATGAAACTAAATCACTGAAGGACTGAGAGCATTTGAATACGTCTCTACAATAATTTTTTTCTCCAAGCTCAGGAGAACAAACTAGCTCTTCTGTAATCATCTATCTATCAGGAGACACTCAAAACACCTGAGCCAACAGCTGTTACAAAATACCCCAAGCAACAACCCTCCACACAAACAATTCACCTACCACACTGCAGCAACTAAGTAACTCTGTTATAACCTCTGCTGGCACTGAACAAAGGTCAATTAACACCTTCACCCTCTACCACAAATTACTTAGGCTAATATGGAGTGAAGACACAACAAAACTAATCAAGGAAAATTAATCTTAAATCCAAGTAGGATAAAAGCTTTTTAATCATTTACTTTCTTCACCTGTTGTAATCAGATGTCCTTCCTGCTATATAGACAAAGTTAAGAGCCAGAAGGTTACAACTTATATTTATGGACTTGCTGACTTAAAGAATAATGTTTCTCTCTGGGCCCTTAATCTCCTGATACCACAGCAACCATTGCACAAATAACTTCTGCAAGAAAAGGATTTGTGCTCCTGACCAATCTGATGCTGCTTCTGGTTCCTGCTCCTGATTAATGCCATTCAGCCACATCTCCTCCTGAAGTGTATGAAAAGCCCTAGCACATGCGGAACAGGTGGTTACTCATCAGTACTATTTACCCAAGTTGTTTCTGTCATTTCAGCAAACTTACAGTCTTCAATTTCCAAAGTGCAACTTTCCAAGATAGGTAGCATGGAAGCATTTAAAATATTTGACTCTGGTTTTCGTAAGAATTTGAGGTAAGATTACAGAGATCTGCCAGCTCCCAGGCTAGGAGACTCCCTATTTCTCTGCTGCTCTTGGGGCTTCAAATGTAACTAGCTTAGGGGCTTATAAACTTGGTATCGTAGAGGCTTGGCAATGCCCTGATGGTTTTGGTCCAGAATAGTGTTGTTACTAGGCTACCAAAAGTTCTGGCCTTTTGCCCTGTTACAGCACAGATATCTTCTGGGTGACCATCCAAGTATGCACAAGCATTTGTTTGCACAATGTGGGGTTTGTTCCAGCAAACATTGAACAAGCTTTTGCACTAAACTGAGGCCCAGTTGAAATACCTGTCTGCATAGAACTACTGGGTTTTTTCTGGTTTCTCTCATTGCTATCCTGTCTGTAATACTTTACATAGAAGAAGTATCGCTTATGAACATGTAAGATACACTATGGAAACATCATACTACAGTACAAGTCCCACAGTGCTGACTAATAGCAATAATAATGCACAAGCAATTGTGCTTTTATTTTTCCACATTTGTTCTATGGCCATTTTCCCACAAGTTTGATTATAGCAAGAAAGTGTTTAATGAATCAGGAATAATAGCAATATATGGCAGGAGAGCTTTATGTACATTTTTAAGACTTATTTCCTTTTGTTGCTGAAAATGGGACACTGGAGGCAAGTCAGTTCATTTATGGCACTATGTTTTTACAGCTTTGTCTTTCCTTACTAGGATGTCACATATGGATTTACAATTGCCAGCATGCATTTTCAATTGCTGAAAGTGATAGCTGCAATCTAAGGCAACAGAACTGTGAAAGTGGAGATGTGCATACATCTGGCTTTAGATTTCTTAAGACATCAGACCCATGCCTTTAACACAACTGCATTGCTCCAAAAAAGCTTTTTAACAAGGTTACAGCCCTTCACACAGCCTTTTTTCCCCGCTTCTTTTTGAAATATGAACCTCTCTTGAAAGCTGACACATTTCTGACTCTGTTCCAATTGATCTTGTCTTTACATCCCTGTAGAAGCAGGTATTTTATCCCACTTGTCCTGGATGGTTGGTTCCAGAATAGCAGCTGCTGAATGTGATACTGAGCTGCACCATCCTTCCCCTGTAAGGAAAATCTTGGAACAAGCTCTCCTGTTCTCAGGGGCTGGAACTCCTGATTAGCTGTGTCCACAATTAGAAGAGTTTTCAGTCTCCAGTGACCTCTCTGGTTTGCTTTTCCTGGTATGACTATAAGCTCTGAAATGCACCAGAATAAGATTGGAAAATGATGAAATGAACCAGTAACATGGTGATTTATGGCGGCATAACTTTTCATTATTTTTTTTAAAGTGTCTGAATGTTTTTCCACTATGAACTTAATTTGCATAGAGTAAATCACCTATCAGTTGAAAATGAATAATGGCTTTTACTCTGTTTATTACATGGTATTTTCTGCTGAAATTTAATACAAAGGTTTAATTTCTTGAAAATTCTGGCTACCGTGTTGACATGTAAGTTAGAGTTCCTTACACCTTGAAAATGACTGTTATAATCACCAAGCTCATCTTCTAAAACATTGTGTCAAGGAACACTCCTGAAATGGCTGTTTCTTTAGAAAAATGTTTTATTAAGAAATGTCTTTTAAGAAGTCCAGCTGGTGGACGTATTAGATTTGGTATATGGGATCAAATACTCCCTTTCAACCTTACCACCTTTTTTCACTTCAGTGGGGTGAAGATACTGGACACTATCTAAACCTGACCAGTTGAGCATCTCTCTCATATAAACGAACCACAAGCAGAAAGATATATCCTACATGTAGCACTTGCCTTGCCCATTAAGCAGTGTAGAAAAAGCCAGTAGCTCTTAGTAAAGGTACAATACCCTCGGTTATAGGCACAATCCACTCGACTGCCGTAACCTCAGCAGATGTTGGTGCTTGTAAGGGTGAGCAGTGTACCTTCTCTACCACACTGTGCAGACACTTGCAGCTGTTCCACACATTGTCATTTTGATACTTCCATTGTTATAAATGATATTGGCAGAGCAGTTAAGGTAGCTCTGTTTGGATGCAAAGAAATTAGAAGCTGCTTTTCTACAAGGCTGAAGACAGCTTCAGTGAACCCAGCCCCAAAGCACTGAGATCTGGACATGTATGGCACTGGCTGCTGAAAATGGCTCATCAAGTGAGATCCACGGATCAACAGCCTTTAAGGAGACATTTAAACTTTGCTATTAATGATTGGAAAGTCATTTTGAAAACAGGATCTAGCCAGACACAGCCACATATTTGCACAGGGGTACTTTAGAACCATTCTTCATACAGATGTTCTACACAGCCTATTTAAAAAGAAAAGCTGTAAAGACTTCCTAAAAAAGTGTAGATGGTGCAGTTTCATATTTCTCCTAAAGTAGTAGCTAGTATTTTGCTCACCTGTTCAGGCAGGACAATATATTATGTTCAGAGGGCTAGAATTCATCATATATGCATACATTAGCCAATCAAAACTCCTTTTTCTTTACAAGGTCTTTGGCAGCCACTGATTGATAAGCCATAAAATGTTCATTCCTTGCCCAGAGCTTCTGATGAGTAGTGAAGATTATACCATTTAACACCTGCAACTAGCGCAGCAGAGCACTAAGCAGAATTGGAATACTTGGAATTATATTTCATCTAAAGATAGTTTATTTGGGGTAAAACAAGCAGTTAATTCACATATCATTGGTTATGCTTATTCCTCTGTATGTGAAACTATAAATGATTCACAGGGCTGAGAAAACAATCACACTTTTCTCAGTCAGGCAAACTGTAAACACATTCGAAAGAGTAACAAAAGTAACTGAGCCAGTAAGCATAACACAAACACCCAGAACTCAGAGCAAAACAGACTTTAGTGATTAACAGAAAAGCTGAATACAGTTTCTTGACATGTATGCTTTTTATCTCAAGGATGATGTACCTCCATGCAGTATTCTCAGACTTCAAAGTGTCAGTAACGGAATATGCTGCAGTACCTGGCAGAGGTTGCAGTGTGATCTCTGTGTCAGGAAGAAAAGAGATGAAGCTACATCCAGGTCTTGTGCAGAATGCACTTTCTGTCATGTTTTGCAATATAGAGAAAGGAGAGCCAGCTGAACAATAGTATGCACTATTACAAAGCTGTGGGCAACAAATGGCTAAGAATTTCTGGTGCTGTGTGCAAGCAACTAGCTTTTCTTATTCAGTTTCTAATGCTTGCTTAACAACTTAAATACAGTGACTCGATCTAAACACCATGGGGATTTGGAGCTACCCTAAAAATAGACCGCAAAATACTAATCTTACAAAAGGAGTACATATTGTGGAATTAATTAATAGTCCATGTAACTTTAAATAAATGTGCCAGTGAGTGTGATGCTTCTCAAAGTGGTAGGAAAAGCTGTCTACATTAGTTTGATGGAACTGTGTATCACCAAGAGTGGTATTTAGTGCAGTTATCTTAATAATGTGACTTTATAATATCTGAAAACTGTTTAGACATCTTTAGATTAATAAAAAAAAAGTCTTTCTTTGATAATGAACAAATAAGTCTGATAGAAATTCTAGAAGGGTTTAATTCATTTTACATAAAAGACTGGAACATCTAAACACTGAAATGAGGGCCTCAATAATCAAATGATGACTTGTGAAATTACGCAGACAGGTGAGATCTATAGAGAAGCTTGACAGCATTTTTATCAAGAACTCAAGGCATGGCTAAGAAAACCAGGATGAATGACAGAAGTTCTGGGAGTTCCAAGAAAGACTGCATCAGTTAAGAAATCCATTTAGGTGTATTAACTATAAAGATGCCATCTCTGACTACTAACTCTTAGAGGCTGAGAATATTCTGGGGAAGTATCACTACATGGTTGGTCTGCAACTGTATTATTCCAAAGATATGTGCTGGATAGGTGTTTGAAACAGCATGCTAGGCTACTTGGAGTCTAAGTCTGTCCTTACAAGGCCAGTAAATTCTTATATAAATTATATAAAGAGGGCTTATATCTCCTAAAACATACAGGTCATCATGGTATTAGTCAAAAATATCTTTTTTTTTTTTGTTTATTTTTCCAGGATCTTTACATGAGAAGTCAATAAGGACAGATATGTTAGACATACGTCCAAATTTTGTCTGTATGATGTTTTCAGGTAATGTTGTTATCTATCATAGACACAATTAGAAGGACTTCTAGACAAAAAAAAAATAAAAAAAAATTGCAAGAAGTTGATCTGTAGGTATTATCAAGTTCTGACTGAGAATGTAACGAAGCGTCCGAGATCTTTTTGGATGTTAACATGGGAATGAAGGTAGGGAGAGCTCTCAAGACCTCCTTTGTTGGGGGGAAATAATGAAATAGTATGAATAGAAATTCTTCCTTCTTATTCAAGTGGAACTTCTTCTCCTGTTGCAAAACACAGAGAAGATTCACCTCCTCTGGCAACAGCATCTGGCAAAAGGGAATTCTAAAAGGAAGCCAAAACAGCTGGGGATAGGTATGAGGAAACCTAGAACATTCTCTGATCTTGGAGCCCATGTTACCAAGTATCTCAATACCAAGAGTGAGAAAAGGTTGTTTACAAAGCAAGGAAAAGTTACAATAGTCCATAAGTATGGCAAAATGGTAGCTCAAAACAGTCTTGTCAGAACGATTGTTACCTGATAAAATCAATAAGAAAGAGATTACTTCCTAATACCTTAAGCAGGCACTACGGTCTTCTGCCATCTCAAAGAAGAGTTTTTACTATGTTGTCCTATCCTGTACATGGACCAGCTATCAGCAAATTCTGTTTTCTTTTTCTGCAGTCATATACAGATTGAAAGAAAAAAAATGCAGCAAAGAAATCCTACAAAGTGTGAAGGGCATCACCCTTTTTCATGCAGAACTAATTCCCATCATCCAAACAGAAGATCCTCCTCTGATGACTACACTGCTCCTGGGATATCAGAACTCCAGAGCCAAGAAGAGAGCGGTTCATTACCACACATATTTCCGTTTACTATATCATGGTAACAGAAGTATCTAGGACTGTTTGTAAAGGTGCTCTTGCTGCTAACTGTCCCTCAGCAATTAGGGATTTAAATTCTTTTCTATGCTCCTGTGGTGACCTCATCAACAAAATCTGTAAACTTATTATAATTAAGAAAATCATAACATGCCAGAAGGACCTAATAATTTGGCATTCTAAACTGCAAGCTTGCCAGTGAATAACTTTTATGACCAAGCAGATCTGATCATCTTGGTTTCCTCTCAGCAGGAGTTTGCATCAGTCTGTTCTGTCCTCACAAATGGCACATAGTATATGTATATTTTGTCTGCTACCTTTGAATCTGCAATGACAATTCAAGGTCCTTGCCAAATATTTTTGCAGGTTGCAGTGAGGCCTCATTAATAGAAGTGTTTTTCTCCTCCACACAGAAGTATACAGCATGTCCAACAATTTACAGGTTCCGTGAATATCCTTATGCAGAATTTGTAGCAATTTAGCTCTCTTTCTCACAAATTTCTGGAAACTCTAAGAATTATCTGATGCAAAGGTACTGGAAGGATCAGCATGAGCTCTAAGACAAGGACTGATTCTTTCTTTTTCCTAAGTCTTAAGGACAGACCCAACAAAATTATTCAAAGCTATTTGTTTCAGTTCTGTGGAGTCCTACAGCTAAGTGTTTACAGAGGTCCTAGTGATGTCCTGGAGGTCAATTTTACATGCATATGAGGCAGAAATCAAGAAAAATATTACTAAAAGTATGCTGTCTCACCTTTTTCACTTTTGATATCCTTTCTATAAAAGTACCTGGAATATAATAAATCCTTTAACTGTCAGCAAAATGAACACTGAATATATCCTAATGGTAATGCTTGATTTGAGAAAAAAAGGCCAACGTTTAAAACTAGAAAACATGAATCCTACATTATTTGTACTTGGGACACCTAGTGGAGAAAGTTTTTGCAGAAGAAGAAAATACCAAAAAAATTGCCAAAGCCCTATGTAACCTACCGCAGAAAAGTTTCCCATGAAGCATATCTGCTTCTCTCTGATGCATCACTCATTACTTTAAAAGGACTATTAATTTAGCCATTACTACTGAAACTAGGAAAAGAGTAAACAACAGGAAAAAAATCTAAGATTTACCAGTGTTTCTACTACAGTTTATTTGTATTACCATATTATCTAGAAGCCCAGGTTATAGACCAGAAATCATTGTGATAAAGGTATGAAATTTGGGAGAAAATTTAGGTTTGTTTTCCTGAAAAGGTCATAAGCTGCTCATCCGAAATACACAATCCATCCTTTATTGTATATTATTTGCTAACTTTCATTAGCTTGAGCAGAACACTGGATCATGTTTCTTTTAAAAAAGGTACAAGGCATTAATTAATTTCTCACCAGGAAAAAACAGGCTGATCAGTTTGCAATTTTGCATTTTAAAGTTGTTTTCATTTTAAAATCATCATGATGTGTAAGTATGTTATCACAGATAGTTTCCTAGTCTAAGGTCTACATGTCAGAAGTGCTCTTATGGGTAGGTACCAGCAGAAATTATCATTTCCTCACAATAACAAATACAACCATTGTCAGAGTGATTCAGACCAATTCAACTAGTCCTGTATCCTCTTTATGACAGTGACCAGCATCAGAAGCTTCAAAGGAAAGGGCAAGAAACCATGAAATTGGCAATTATGGAATAATCTTTCAAGAGGTAAAGTTGCTCCTTAAATCTGAATTTAGATGTTAGTTTATGCCCAGAAGCTTGAATGTTCACAGAAATTGTGCTAAACTTTCCGCTCATATGGTATCTTATGACCGCAAGTTCTAGACTGCTCAAATGTATTAGCATATTATTATTGTATATGCTTAATTTTAAAGGTATTTCCTTGTGGTTTTACTTTTGCTGGATTTTTGCTCTTGAAATGCAAAGGTAATCAGAAGTTATTGTAGCTTCTTTACTTTCAGAGTGACATAGCACTGTAACAGGCTGCCCAGAGAGGCTGTGGAGTCTCCTTCTCTGGAGGTATTCAAAACCTGCCTGGATGCAGTCCTGTGCAACCTGCTCTAGATGTACCTGCTTTGGCAAGGGGGATGGACTAGATGATCTCCAGAGGTCTCTTCCAACCCCTACCATTCTGTCATTCTGTGAATTTAGCAATATATTTAGCCATTAAAACTAACTGAAAGAATATGTACCCTACTACTTTGAAAATACCAGCTCTATTGTTTGGAGGGTCATTAATAGAGGATAAAATAGCTGCAGAGCAAAACAGATACAAAACCTGCAAGATGATAAAAAAGTCATATATGCAGAGCAAGTGTCTAAAAGACCTTTCTGAAAATCAAAACCTACCCAAATAACAAAGGAAAACAATAAGAAACTCTGAAAAGGAATGATCCCTCTCTGTGATAGTTATGAATGAATCTTCTACCAAGCTTGTTGCATCAACTGAAAGTGTCTTAATATATATGCATATCTATCTACTTCTGTTGAAGACACACTGTAACTACAACTTCTGTAATCAGTGCACCTGAGTTATAGGAAAACTGGTAGAAATCATATGGATATATCTACTATAATACTCATAAAACATAAAAAATATGCCATAAATACTGTATCTTACCAGAAGGAAAAAAAGTCGCTAGAACAACTACTGATACTTAATAACAATTTAGTAACAGAACCCTATTCAATTATATACATAAATCTGTAATTTTAGCACCAAGGGTTCATCAATTCTTGCCAGACACTTTCAAACAAAAAGAAATTATTCACTGGCTGAAATTCCAGAAAAGACTCCCAGTGACTTGATGGCTTTTGGATGGTGCCCAGAAATTGTTATATCTTTTTGCTTTGAAGAAACTGTAAAACTTCATATTCGTAGTTAGTCCTATGAAGTACCAGTATTTAAGAAACCAGTCCTCCTTAATGACAAATCACGCCTCCAAATTGCTTTCACAGTGGTGATACCCTGGAGCTATGCAAGACCCTGAGCTGTCCTTCATCTTTTTCCCAACAAAAATATTGCCAGTAAGTACTGTTCTATTTCCACCTGCAACATACTCTAAATGAAGGTAAATAAGGCATTCATGCAAGAAATTAACACATGGCATAAAATACTACTGAGCTTCAGGGTGAAAGCTAGCATCATGTCAGAGGGAAAATCAGAGTGTGTGCTGGCCCAGGCAGGGGCTCAGTAAGACAGCTCAAACCCCCGATAGATGGATCACAAAATCACAGAATCACAGAGTGCTAGGGATTGGAAGGGACCTCAAAAGATCATCTAGTCCAATCCCCCTGCCACAGCAGGAACACCTAGATGAGTTCACACAGGAAGGCATCCAGGTGGGTCTTGAATGTCTCCAGAGGAGACTCCACAACCTCCCTGGGCAGCCTCTTCCAGTGCTCTGTTACCCTCACAGTAAAGAAGTTCCTTCTCAAATTTAAGCGGAACCTCCTGTGTTCCAGCTTACACCCATTACCCCTTGTCCTATCATTGGACACCACTGTGAAGAGCCTGGCCCCATCCTCCTGACACTCATCCTTCAAATATTTATAAACATTAATGAGGTCACCCCTCAGTCTCCTCTTCTCCAAGCTAAAGAGCCCCAGCTCCCTCAGCCTTTCCTCATAAGGGAGATGCTCCACTCCCTTAATCATCTTAGTGGCTCTGCACTGGACTCTCTCAAGCAGTTCCCTGTCCTTCTTGAACTGTGGGGCCCAGAACTGGGCACAATATTCCAGATGCGGCCTCACCAGGGCAGAGTAGAGGGGGAGGAGAACCTCTCTCGACCTACTAACCACACCCCTTCTAATGCACCCCAGGATGCCATTGGCCTTCCTGGCCACAAGGGCACAGTGCTGGCTCACGGTCATCCTGCTGTCCACCAGGACTCCCAGATCCCTTTCCCCTTCACTGCTCTCTAGGAGATCATTTCCCAACCTATACTGGAACCTGGGGTTGTTCCTGCCCAGGTGCAACACCCTACACTTGCCCTTATTATATTTCATCAAGTTTTTCCCTGCCCAGTTCTCCAGCCTGTCCAGGTCTCTCTGGATGGCAGCACAGCCTTCTGGCGTGTCAGCCACTCCTCCCAGCTTGGTATCATCAGCAAACTTGCTGACAGTGCATTCAATTCCCTCATCCAGGTCATTGATGAATATATTGAATAATACTGGTCCTAGTACCGAGCCTTGAGGGACTCCACTACACACAGGACTCCAACTAGACTCTGCCCCATTGACCACCACTCTCTGGCTTCTTCCCACCAGCCAGTTAACAGTCCATCTCACTACCTGATCATCTAATCCACACTTCCTCAATTTGGCAGCAAGAGGGAGACTGTGTCAAATGCCTTGCTGAAATCAAGATAGACCACATCCACTGCTCTGCCATCATCAAGCCACCTCGCTGTATTTTCATAAAAGTCTAGAAGGTTGGTCAAACACAACTTCCCCTTGGTGAAGCCATGCTGACTGCCTAGAGATGGCACCAAGGATAAGTCATTCCATCACCTTCCCAGGTGTGGCTGACTGGTCTGTAGTTACCCAGGTCCTCCTTCTTGCCCTTTTTGAAGATTGCAGTGACATTTGCCTTCCTCCAGTCCTCAGGCACCTCTCCCATTCCCCACGACTTAGAAAAGATGATGGAGAGTGGTCTAACAATGACTTCAGCCAGCTCCCTCAACACCCGTGGGTGCATCCCATCTAAAACCATAGATTTATGGATGTCCAGATTGCGTAATTGGTCCCTAACCCAGTCCTCATCAACCAAGGCAAACTCCTCCATTGTCCTGACTCCCTCTGGGGCCTCAGGGGTCTGGGGCTCCTCAGGACAGCTCCTGGCAGAGTAGACAGAGGCAAAGAAGGCATTCAATAGCTCTGCCTTCTCTGTATCCTCTGTCACCAGGGCACCCACCTCATTCATCAGTGGGCCTACATTGCCTCTAACGTTGGCTTTATCTGCCATGTATTTGTAGAAGCTCTTCCTGTTGTTCTTGACCCCTCTGGCAAGGTCTAATTCTAAGGAGGCCTTGGCTTTCCTAGTTGCCTCCCTACAGCCTCTGACAACAACCTTATATTCTTCCCAAGTGGCCAACCCCTCCTTCCATGATTTGTAAACTCTCCTCTTCCACTTGAGTTTGCCCAGCAGTTCCCTGTTTAACCAAGCAGGTCTCCTGGCTCCCTTCCTTGACTTCCTACATACCGGGATGCTTTGATCTTGAGCTTGGAAGAAGCAGTCCCTGAATGTTAACCAGCTGTCTTGGGCCCCTTTACCTTCAAGTACCCTGTCCCCTGGGATTTCCCCTAACAGTTGCTTGAAAAGGCCAAAGTTGGCCCTCCTGAAGTCCAGGGTTGCAATTCTGCTTGGAATTCTGTTCCTGCCACATGAGATCTTGAACTTCACCATCTCATGGTCGCTGCAGCCCAGGCAGTCCTCAACCTTTACTGCTTCAACCAGACCCTCCTTGTCAGTGAGGATGAGATCCAGCACCACTCCCTTCCTAGTTGGTTCATCCACCATTTGCATCAGGAAGTTATCATCGATGCACTGGAGGAACCTCCTGGATTGAGGGTGGCTGGCTGAGTAGTCCCTCCAGCAAACATCAGGGTAGTTAAAATCCCCTACAACAACCAGGGCCTGTGATTGCGAGGCTGCTCTCAGCTGCCTGTAGAAGGCCTCATCAACTTCCTTGCCCTGATCTGGTGGCCTGTAATAGACACCCACAACGGTATCAACCCTACCAGCCTGCCCCTTGATTTTCACCCACAGACTCTCAACTCGCTCCTCATCCGCCCCTGGACAGATCTCAATACACTGCAGTTGCTCTCTCACGTAAAGAGCAACTCCACCACCTCGGCTTGCTGGCCTGTCTTTCCTGAGAAGGACATAGCCATCCATGGCCACATTCCAGTCATATGAGCTGTCCCACCATGTCTCTGTAATTGCCACCAGACCATAATCCCCTGACCGAACACGGGTTTCTAACTCCTCCTGCTTGTTCCCCACGCTGCGTGCATTGGTGTACAGGCATTGCAGGGAGAGAGTCGAGTTCACCAGTTTCAGCCTAGGGGGGTGGGAGGCCTCCTGGCCTTCATCAATTCTAGACTGCTGCCCCACTGGCACAAGCCTAGCTGTAACCCCTTCCCCCTTCCAATCTAGTTTAAAGCTCTGCAAATGAGCCCTGCCAATTCCTGCCCCAGCCTCCTTTTGCCCCTGCGAGATAGGCCTTCCCCACAAATCACTGTCTGGACTGGTGTCCTATGAAACCAGCAATTATCAAAGAACCCAAAGCCCTGCCTGTAGCACCAGTCCTGGAGCCAGTCATTTATAGCCTTAATTCTTCCATTCCATCCCACGTCAGCACCCAAAAGTGGAAGGAGGGAAGAGAAAATCACTTGTGCCCCAGATCCTTTCAGCAACTGTCCCAGGGCCTTGAAATCTTTCTTCACTGCCCTCAGACTACGGGATGCAGCTTCTTCCCCACCTGTCTGGAAGATCAGCAGTGGGTAGTAGTCCGTTGGGCGCAGCAGGTTGGGAAGTGCCCTGGTGATATCCCTGATCCGGGCTCCAGGAAGACTACACACTTCCCTATGCTGAGGGTCAACCCTGCATATCGGGCCCTCTGTCCCATTCAGAAGGGAATCTCCTACTACAATTACCCCCTTTCTTTCTTACCAGAGGCAGTCTTGAGAGGCTGAGTCAACCACCTCTTCCTCTGTGACCTTGTAGGCAGGCCTTGCACCACGTCTTCACCAACCTCTCCTTCAAGAGGCAGGGCCTCAAACCTATTAGAGAGAGGCACCTGAGGGGGCAAAGCAGGTAGGGAAGGAGGTTGCCCATGATGTCGAACTGGGACTTTGTTCCAACCCCCCTCATCTTTTTCGTCCCTTTTCTCTGCCTGACAGCAACAGGGCAGAGGCTGCCTCAGGTACCCCCTCTTTTTACCCAGTAAAGCAAATGGATTGACAGAACAAGCACACAAACAAAAACTAACAGTTGTCACTTGTGCTATGGTCTGAAAAAACACCATGTTATTTTTTTTTTTTAATCTTTCCCTGATATTTTTTAATATTCCTGTGTTCTTCCATTCACATGTTAAATTGTTTGGGAAACTCACATCCAAGCTAATTAACAAAACTAGCTTAATATATACTTTGCAAACTATGTAGCTTTATAAGCAATGTGGTGCAACTCCTACTTTTAGTACTCTTCTGTGTGATGATTTTTGTTTGTTTTGGTTTGTTTTTTTCAGCAGGGAGAAGCAATATCAATCAAAAAGTCTACAGGAGTCTCTCTTAAAAATGAGGCACGAGAAACTAGCTAAAGGGTTACAGTCATAAAATTCTGTGCCCAGCATTCTGAAGGTGTAGCAAAAGGGTCAACCCAAGCAACCTTCTCAGTTTCAGGCTCTACTAGATGCCAAAATATCCTCTAACATCCCTTTATGCTTTGATTGACTCTGTAAATTTCCGTGGCCCATTTAAGACTGATTAGCTGGGAGTCCATCACCAGAATGTTTGAGGTATTTCCTGCTTCATTTGACTTCCTACTTTCAGCTTCAATGCTGGTGTATCATCTGCACTGGTACTTCCTCAGATCGCAACTTCTTACACAGCAACTAAAGCAATTTCAAACAGTGCCTGCTCTAGTGGCATTTACAGCCTGGTCAGCCATGGGTACCCGTAATAGCCACACATTGCTATGGCAGTATCCAGGGACCTAAAAGATGTAAGAATTTTTTACTAGGATTTTTTAAACTTCCACCAATGTACATGCATAAACTAGTCCTCAGATAACTACAACACAGTAATTACATGGAAGTCATCCAAGTTTATGTAGCAACATTCACACAAAAACCTGATAATTAATTAAATAATTAATTCAGAGTTTAACTAAAAAAAAAAAAAAAGCCTCTATGAACAGATTCCAGCCATGAACACAGATGGGAAAAGACAAGCTGTAAGAGCAGTAACATCTCTAGATATGGTGTAAAGTACTTTTCAGTTCACAAAGGTGGAAATTTCAGGAGAAATGCCTAGGAATGGAAGAAACAGAGATGCAATGAACAGGACTGAATTTGCTGTTCTTGCCACAAGAGGAGGCAAAGGCCAGAGTGAATGGAGGGTCACTTAGCCAAGGCAAAAACGCAGAGTAGGTGTTTTAGAGGATGCAACACTGTGAACCAGCCACCAGTCAAGGAAGGGGACACAAAGAACCTTGTGTTTGTAGATACTGATGTGCAAGGGCCAAAAGCAACAGAGAGCAATAGAAAGAATATTTCTTCTCCACAGGTGACTCAAACTGTAGAGAAGATGTATAGAGGCTGGGGTGAGAGGAAGGGGCACTCTGCATCCCCCAGCCAACCAAGCTCTCCGGTACACTGTATAAGGAAGCTTGGAGGACAGAAAGTTTGGAACTAGGCCAGAGCATCATTGCACAGAATGGTTTCACTGTGCCAAAACTCTCCACGGAACAGCTGGTCGTATTTGCTACATCCCCATACTGTGAAGCAGAAAATACAAGTCTGCTGCCTGCTGTCTTCTAAGGAAACCTCTCTGTAGGCAGTTGACACTGTATTTGGGCTTTGCTCTATCAATTTGCTTAGGTTTTCAGCAGGACAAAAAGGGGCAAAGCAAAATAAGACAAAGGTCTTGAAAAGTGAAAGACAGAAAGATGTGCAAGAATTTCAAATGAAGAGAAAGCTGGAGGAGGAGGAGGACGAAAAAGGGGAAGAGGTAAATGAGAAACCTTTTGTGGAATTTGATTCATCAGACCACTTTCCGATTATTATAATCTCCTTTGTTTTAATATATTCAGCTAGGTAAGGAAATAACTTCATTTCAGTTAAGACTGTCTCAGGCTGAAACACCCACTGGCTAATAGCAGACTAAAAAACTCAAATGGTCTCTCTGACTCATTATATATATTTCTAGGGGAAGGCAGAAGATCACCTAGGTATCAGAAGGCATTGCTGCCTCGTGGCCAGGCTGTCACTTGCCAGAATGCAACATGAAAACGTCCTCCAGCTCTGCCTGTCCACCAGGAGCAACAGCTGAGAGAGGAAGACCTCTGTGGGCCCAATCTGCCATTTTTCTCTTTTCAGTTCACAATTTACAGCCTTTGCACTCTGCTACCATACTCCTATAGCATTTACGTTCAGAAAATATTCTAATGAATGAGTTTATTAGTGATATTTTCACAGGAAGAGCAGGGGAAACACTATTTTCAAAGGAAGAGAAAAATCTTGTGTTTCAGAGAGTCTCTGATAATAAAGACTAGGAAGATAATTTTCCATCTGGGAAAACTGACACTATTTCTAGGAATACTGCCCATTCTGGGAGAGAAAAGTGGACTGGACTCGATACAGATGTTTCTCTTTTCTCAATAAAGCAATTCTGAAAAATTAATATAAATTTTCCTAGAGGATATGAACAAAATGCTCACCTAACAGACATTACTTCTTTCCTCTTGAACCTTACCCTTTTCTTCATCCTGCCATTTTTTTTTAGAGCAACACTATGAATATTTCACAGCTTCTCACTGCAGGAAAAATGCCTGTAAGATCAGTATGTCTAAACACAGTGAAACACAGGACAGTGTTCCACTGCAGTAAATCCAAACAAAAATAATAACATATAAACTATTTTGCAGTTAACCTGTGCAGTTAACCTGTGGTTCTCAAAGCCTAAAACTTAAGGTAGATACTGAATCTGCTATTTCAATATTTTTAAAGATAGAGAGGTATTTATTTGAGGCATTTAAATATCTTTAAAAGCCACAAGGCAATTTTAAGGCCTGGTTGATACAGAATATTTTGAGCTTTTTGCACAGTCTGGTGGCTGCAAAACCTACAATAACTAGATATGTTACGCAATTTTTGTTTGCGCTAATACCATTCAGTATTGGCTCTCAAAGCAACAGAGAAACTATAGACATCTAAGAGACCAGAAAAGGCAAAGAAATAGTTTAAGCTGAAAATGAAGTTGACATAACAACATATTGACTAAGTGTTTGTGCCTCACACCATTAGGTCACAGCAAATCATAATTTCACATCAAAAATTCCTCCTTTAGACAGGCTGTTAGATGCAGTGCTTAAATCCAACCCAAACATACACAGCTGGCACATAGCCCTGTCTTTAGCTATCTGTAACTCCCTACAGTCACCATACCAATGTTTGTCAATTCAATTTTAATTCAAGATTATTCTGATAACTTTTCTCAAAAGTTTCAGAGTACTTAGATTTGGTTTACATTATTATATTAGCAAACTATATTAGTGCTGCAGTCTGAGTCATTTAGAAAACCGTTACCTTCTTCCAGTGCACCTTTCATCACACAACCAGACATTTTACATTTTAAATGCAGCAACTGTCTGGCATTTTTCTGTTTTTTGTTTTTTTTTTTCCCTTCTCTCTCTTTGGCTTAATATACAAGATGTGTGGGTTGTTGGTTTTTGTTGGTTTGTTGGGGTTTTTTTCCCTTCATCTCAATATATAAATGCAATAATAGAAGTAATTACTGTTTAGCTGTTTAACTTCCATTTTATGCAGAGTAGACATCTCATGATCAAATCCACCCAACGTCGGCAATTAAACCAACTTGTGCAGCTGCGCTTCCTCTTGCTAGCTGGAATGCACTTCCCTTTTGCTCTGAGCCGCTTTGTGATGCACTTAATGTACAATGCTCCACACACAGCTTTGAAATAAATGTGGGATATTATTCTATCTTCAAGGCCAAAATAGAGAAGGGTTGTATTAAGCATTTGGGTGGGAGAAGGAAGGAGGAAGAGAGAGGAAAATGAAATGAAAAGGCAATGACTGCAGATGCCCAGGCTATATGTGGCCCTCGAAAATCATTGTCAGCTTTGCTGTCACTGTCACACTAAACTTCCCAGATGTTCATATCTGGAAATGTCACAAAATGTCATGGCATAAGTTGCTGTATTTTGTTTTCTGCAGAAAGGGTGAACAATAATAAAACAGCCTCAGGAGTGTATGGCTAGCCAACAGCAGCTTGTAAAGGTCTCAGTAAAACAGCATGTATGCACATTCTGGAAAAGAAGCAAACATCAGCTTTTTTTTTTTTTTCCTTTTTTTTTTTTTTAATTAATAACAGTGCTTGAGCTGATAGAAATTTAACATTTAAACTAAACACAAAGAAAAGGCCCTTTTGTAATCTTCTCTGGATCTCAAGGCTCCCTTTGTCCAAAAGCTAAAATGCTGATGTCAGATTGGTTATTGACAGAGCCAGTACAAATCTGTTCCATGTTCATTTATCTTCTGGAACTTGATATAGTGCCCTACAATTAAAAGCAGAATCCTCTGTGAAATAAGCTCCTCATTGGTGACATTAATATGGGAGAAAGCTTTGCATTTTAAAGCAAGATCTTTCAAAGCACAGATTTTATCTTCTCCACAAGGTTTGTGTGTTTGAGTGAAGTCCAGGTCAGATTCTCTCTGTGACATCTCCTTTCTCTCAAATTACTTCCATTTGCATTCCAGAAAGCAATGTAGCGGCAAAACAAACTACATGGGCATACACTCAAGAAGACACCCTCCACTTAACCATTAAGATTAAGCATTATAAAATGGTATCTGCAGTCTATACATGCAAATAAAAAGTGCTTGGGATTAAAAAAAAAAAAAAAATGGCTCTGTTACAAAAAAAACAAGAAAGGAAATCAATCATCTGCTTTTCTCTGCTTATACAACTCAATGTAGATCCAGAGGCTACAGTTAAAACCCTTTCCTTACAATCTCGCTGTTGCATGTAATTAAGTTCACTGTAATACGTTAATATTCCAACGCTATGACCTACTTATGAAGCCAGAACTGTCAAATGGCTTAAAGTGACCCATTCACTTTCATATTGGTTTTGACTAAGTCACTAAGTCCCTTTGCCATTTAGTGAATCATGTGCCTCTGCTTAATCTACACGTCCTGTGTGGGGCACATATACTCATGCCTTTTTATAGTGTGTGGCTACACAATTGGTACTGCAACTACAGAACAGAGGTGGGGACAAGGAACTGATCAAGAATAAATGCTTATCCAGGATCATTTGTTTTCAGAGAGATATTTGCTCTGGGACAGTGATTTATTTCAATGTCTATTTCATATATGCCAAATGACTCAGATGTCATCATTTAGTCTTGTTGTCCTTGGTACATTAGTCTAATGTAACATCATTGAGCAGCTGCATTCTCATTTATTTGAAGGACAGATGGCAGCTATGCTTTGGTCAATTGTAAATTTGTTCACTCAAAATTTCTTTTTCATTATGCTATACTTTATTCTGTGATGGTTGGCTCTACTCTTTTTCAGGGCTTGCTTTTCCTCCCAAGCTTTTATCAATGTGAATAAGCCAGATAATCAGCAATCAAGCTGAGAAACATTTTATTTTTATACTTTTCTGTTATTTTATTATATGCTACATTTTAAAAGACAGGTGAACTCTTCTGTTTATTTAATAAAATCATATCACCAAGTGATAGACTCTACACATCATTCTGGTCCTTTCTGTTGTCATCTGAGGGAGGAAGAATTTACCTGGAAGCAGCCATTCATCATTCACCATTACTTGGAACAGGAGGCTTGGCCTCCCACACTCAATAAATCTGCAGGGAATGACGGCCAAAACCCTTTAACAAAAAGAAAAAAAAAAAAAAGATACTATATGCATATATTAGGAAAGGAAACAGACCTTCATATCTGTCTCTTTAACTTCTTGTTGTTATTAACTCCTCTCCACCTCTTTCTAAATGTCAGGTACAACAGCAGGCTATAATTCCACTTACAGTTCTTCTCCTCCTAAGCACTCCGACTCCTGGTACCACCAGGCTCCTGAAATTCACAGCGCAGCCACCCCTTCTGCAGTGTTTCCATGTTAACCCATCACTCAGTTGGCCTATGGGAGACTGATGAAAGGCATCCATTCCAGTTTATGCATTTGCCAGTTACAGCACATATACTGCATAAACTCTGCTGAGAATGGGTGTGGAGCTTCCAGGATGGGAGTGGATGCTAGTCTTGGTGTGGATGTGTTTGACTGCAGGAAAGAGCACACCGAATCATCGAGACACACAGCAGGCTAGGAGCCTCCAGCAAAAGCAGAGATTAAGAGATGCCTAAGAGAAGCAGAAAACAGGCTCAAAGTCAAACCACAGAGCTAATGATAAAAAACATACTTTTGTAGAGGTTCTGAAGAGAACGCAGAATTTGTTACAGCTCAGAAAGCTGAAGAAAGTTGCTGGATTGTCAGCAGGACAGGATCCACTCAACTAACGGGATAGGCTGGGAGGGGTAAGAGAGATCTGCTGTGAAACCCTTTATTTTAAGCTATCCAGACCAATAAATCTTGAGTTTTCTTTGTTTCAAAAGCTACACATCTTTAGCATTTTGTGTTTTTTCATTTGAAGGAATAGATGTGGCCAGATCTCCATAAAAGCTCTGGCCATCTCTGGTCTCCCACAGTATGTCTACCAGAATCAGTTGAGACTAAGTTTTCAAATAAAATGGCAAATGTCTGTATCACTTTCAAACTTCATTATAAACTTCTTCCTCTTCTTGAGCTCAGCTACTTTCTCATTTTGCAACTTTCACAAACACACTCATGGAAAATTTGGTAGCAGCTATATAGTGAGGTGGCATAATTCCACACTCCTCTTTCCACATAGGCACACCTCTGGAGTATTTGCATCTGTCTATTTCACAGAGACTATTTTAAGGATCTAAAGAGCTAAGTTTACAGGAGGGGCATTAGCATACCTCTTCTACAAGTAAACACTACACAATGAGACTCCAGGAAAACATGTATACTTCCCACTCACAAGAACTTCCATCTACAGCAGATAACGTCAAGAGGAAAGTGATACAGCTTTATAAGAGTACTTCACACCACTGGAAGAAAAAACAAACTGATGAAAGAAAAGGGGAAAATGAAGCAAGCAGAAACACTGCTAAGAAACAGTTTTGTGTTAACCTCCTCCATGTGGCAATGAGCATTGACACTAGCATGAGACTCCTAAGTCAACCTCTCATTTTGTTTCAGTTTCTACTATGCTACTTAGTCCTTATTCTGTGTAACAAATAAGCTGTTATTTCTATTTTGTGTTTTAATAGATGTGTAGGCAACAGCTTATTTAATGAAATGAATAATGGAAGTCTAGTGCCTGGAGTCTCCTCAACATTTCAAGGTATTTCAAAAACTACTTTTTTTTTTTTTTCCTTTCTTGTCAATATCTTATTTAGGGAGGGGAGGTGAATGATTCCCAGGCTTTTGACATACTGGAATACAATTGTCTCCATTTATTAATATCAGTACCATGGAAGCTATATCTGCCTATATTTATTAAACTGAAAAAGCCCAGAGATATAAAATTTCTAGTACAAGAAATCTTATCTCTCTAATTCATTTTCTGGATTTGTTTATTGGCATCCAGTATTCACTCCTCTGCATCTCAGATTCTCTGCTTCAGTTACCTGTTCTCTTAACCTTTCTAACAAATTGAAGTATTGTACCAATACCTGAGGCAGAATTTTCTTATAAAGTCAGTCTAATGTGTCATTTAAGATGAAGGTAGGACTGATTCATCTCAGAACAGAGGTTTGCAAACCTAGCTAGGGTGCTACATGGTGTTTTTATAAAATGTTTTCTTTTAAAGAAAAGGCTACTTTTTTAAAGCCAGCTTTTGATATTCAAAACTCCAGAAAGCAAGCTAGAATTTTATTTCTTATTTCTTAGATTGAAAAATTCAGTATTTCATTTAAAATAACATTTGGAGGTTGAAGGAATTAATCTATCCCTAGCAATGCAAAAGTACAACTGAAATTATATTATAGAATTATTTAATTTTATTTCAAACCAAGAACCAAAAGTAAAAATTTTGACTTGTTATCCTTACTGGGGACAGCATTATTTTTAATGTACTGTTGCTTTATAGTAAGTCAAATAATTGTTTCTCACTCATACCTTTATGTAATCGTAGAATCCTTGAAGGACTCCCAGCCCTATTTCCTGAATCCTTTTCATATTACGTTTTTGGTTGAAGAGATCACAACCAACCCTCATTACCCATGTCAGTCCCTTATCAAACTCCTCTGTTCTGAGAGGACAGTAAAGGCAAGATATTCTCCTTTAGTTTCATGTTCTATTGTTTTCAATAGTTGGTAATAGATCTCTATTTTCTGTCATGACTACATATCCTTATACTTCAGCCCATAATGGCATACACCTGCTGGGGGGGGGCAGGGAGGGCGGGGATGGAAAGAAACAAGGAAAAAATAAAAACAAAGAAAGAGGGGGGGGGGAGCGAGGAAAGAAAAAAAAGAAAAAAAGAAAGATAACAAAGCCCACAAAACAAAAGGAGATGAACATAAACGTAAAGATGGTTTGCAGAAAATTCTCAACATAATCCTGGAAAGAAAGTGAGTTTAGATACAAGGCTTGAATGTGGTTAGAGAGCAGGATAATATCTAGATATGTCAGCACAGGGTTTAAAGAAGCTTAGTATGAATGTGATAGAGTAATATTGCCCATGTAATGTATTGTTTGAGTTCTTGCATCTGTGTTCATTCCTAAGAAAACATTCCTGGCAACATGACAGTCCAATATGAACTACAAGCACTACCATTTTAGAGGTATCAGTTACTGCCACTTCAATGAACTTCTAGGTATGCTGGAATTTCATTATCCTTTTGTGTTTGTGCATGCATGTAGGGTAGGTAAAATTATACCTACCCTGAATGGTAGAATAGGAACTGATCAAGTGTAATGCAGCTACAGGCAGGAAATCCCCACAGAAAAAAAAAAATAAATAAAATAAAAAATTCAAGGTTCTCTGACAGACACTTCTTTCTTTTGGTCACAGCTTACTTACAAGAGGCTATAAACTGAAGATAGCCTACACTATTTCCTCCTCCCTGAAAGGGCTAAAGCTGAATATATTATCAAAACCCTGTAAAACTTCATATTAAAAACACACTTTAAAGAAAGGCACCTAAATGAAAGGGGTTCCTTTCTGTCAAGGAGGACTATGGCTATGCTGTAGGATCCTGTGAACTAAAAATTTCTCAATAAAATGAGAACATAAACCTAGAGTGTGGGGTTTTTTGTTTTGTTTTTTCCTTCTGTAATTGTAAGGCCATTTAATCTTCTATACAGACTGGTTAGAGCCACCAAACCAGATGTCAGCCTCCCACTAGGATGCATATTTAGCTGTAATCTTGGGTTCACTGCGACATATCATGTGCCTAACTTAGTTACTCAGCAGAACCCATCTTCTTCAACCTTGACCTGTTCTAGACTAAAAGTGGTCAAAGCTTGGGAACCAAGACCCATCTTTTTGTATTCAATGCACAGTAGAAGGTCGGTTACTTTTTTAAACCAGAGAGTTTTTAATTAAACTTACTCAGTTTCTCTCACCACTAAATAAGATTTCTTATTTAGTGATCACTAGGAAAATACTGAGAATTCAGACGTGTGATCTTAAGCATGAAGTGAATATGGGGTTGCTTGTTTTTTACACTTTAGTGTTGCTGTTCTAAGCTGTGACTTTAAGCAGTGTTACCTATGTTTTTCTCCTTTAAAATGATAATTAAGGAGACCCTATAGTTTACTTTATCCCCTCAGATGGCTGCAGCAAGACAGGAGCAGCATATTTACACTTTAGTTAGCAGCGTTTCCTTTTCAGGAAGAGTCCTGAATCCTGGAGTTTCTATATATAATAAAGGTATAAAGTGGTGAGGGGGGAAAAAAAAAATGTAGTTAAGTGAGAATATGCAAGATATACAGAGAATCATACCAGGAAATCCGCCCCCACTTTTTTTTTTTTTTTTTAAGCAAGTCATTCATCTAAGTAAGAGTCCTTGAATAGAGGCTGTGGAAGCAGTCCATCAATTTAACTAGAGTGCACAGTCTCTTCTTAATGTATCAAATAGAAAAAAAAAAAAAAAGTGATCCACATTTTCTTAACTTTGAATATTGTAACACCACATTTGTTTGAGCTATGCTTAAAGCAACGGTAAAGATATTCTTTACAACTCCCTGATTAGGATCAGTTCCTAAGCTCTCATACATCAGATCAGGCCCCATTTTCACCAGATATTATAACAGCTATAGGATGTCTTGCAGGCTAACAAGTTCCTGCCACATGTGTCTTCACATTTCTCTGGCACTGTTCTGAAAGAGAGGTGAAATAAAATCTGGCTCTGCTCGTCCGTCATCTACATAGTAAAATTTGTCAAGCTTCTGGGTTTTTTTGCCCTGGCAGATTTACTCAAACAGAGAAGAGAACATGACCTTTCCATTTCATTCTTCTTCACTGCCATGTAGCAGCTGAGCTGTCCTATCCATCAGAGCATTTAAGTGTGTACTTAAAGTTATATACATACTTTGCTGAGTCCTAGGCTGTATAATTATGGAAAGAATCAACAATTGCTTAGAGTATGGCTGTATTTTCGATAAATGTCAAAGGCATTTCCAGTCCTGGATGGGTGCTTTTTAATGTGTCAAATAAATCTAAAATAAATACACACTGCTAGAATCTACTAGAAATCAAATACATTTGTCTTCAACTAGAGCAGTTTCTCCTCTAAAATCAACATTCCAGCCCTTTCAATTGCCCTTAGAAAGTGAAGTTTTTAATCTGTGTAAATTTACAAAATTAGCAGAATAGGAACTGTTCTTATGTAAATCATATCCTATATTGTATCTTCTTTCCTCACATTCTTAGTCCATGCAGGTAACAAAATATGTCACTAAATGAGCACTAAGTCCCATGCAAAACAGGGGAGGAGCTCTGCTTCACTTAATAATTAGTACCCTTTTTAATCTATTACCTATTACTACAGGGAAAAAACAAACAAATAAACAAACAAACAAAACCTCAATCAAAATAAAACAACCCCTACAACCAAAAACCCCAAAACTCAAAATAAAAAACCCATGAAACCTCTAAATGAATTAGTGAAGGAGTTTTATTCCCATCTCAAAAGAAAAAAAAAATGCAGTAAGATTTGGCTCTTTGGAGCCCTTAAATGCACTCTTTATGTAGTCACTATGGTCAATTTCGCACTGCAGTTTTGCTGACCTAGTGGAAATTTATGCTTTTAGACTCAAAATATCTTCCATTTCCACATTTTCATTTTTCCACTGAAGGACACTGCATTACACAGAACATGCAAAGCATCTCATTGCTTTCAACAACAGTTCAAAACTCAAAAAAATGAAATTGTTGGTTACATTCATCCACTGGTGTTAAGATGTCATACTGTGGCTATCCATTTCTTGCCTTTTAGGACATAGAACCACTTAGCAACATAATGCTCATTAAATTGATAATCAGAATTTTTTTTAGCATGAGCACTGTATGCTTTCTACAGTTCAAAAAATTATTCCAGTAAACAAATATAATTTTTTTTAATTATATTTGACTTCCAGAGGATGTCAAATTAATCAATACATTTAAGAAGTATGCAAAGTGCTGAAAGTCCTATAGGCAAGAATCATTAATAAAATTTGAAGCTATCTTATATAAATTACAGGTATTTGTTCATATATCTAATAGAAATAGTCTTCAGGCAAAAATAATCTTGTGTTATTCCACGAAGAGTACTTAAACTAAAGGTAGGGATCATTAGGTGACAACTAAAAATAATTTTTTCTTAAAGTGATATCTCATTATGCTAAGTTCCAGTAATATATTATGCCTGTAACTCTACTTTCAAAGAAACTCCTTGAAAATGAAAAATGTGTAATATTACCTCATTAATAAAGGTCATTCACTTCACCTCCATAAAGATAAATATAGGGAACTAAGGGAAGTCTTACCTTCCCTTACATGTACAACCACAACTGGAATTATTGGCAGCTATGTAGAAATACATAGACTAAACTGTCTTTACTTTATTCAACACAACAACAGTAAATGATTTGAAAAGTTTCACAAACCAGGGGCTCAAGAAATCTTAGCAGGTGCTGGGAAAGTGGAATAGATTAATTCTGCTGTGAAAGCTCATTGATGAAAAAAGTCTCAGGAGTTTTCCAGTAAAAATTTAAAACCTTGTTGCAGTAGAAAGTCAAATGCTGCAGTGCAAATTAACTGAGATTAAGCAATAATCAAGAGGTATTTCCCTCTGACAAGAGCACTGAGGCAACAGTGTGCAGCTGAGAAAGATACAGTAACTAAGCAGACTTTCAAGTACACCAAAGAGCAAGGCAACAAAACATTCGCAGTGGGGTTACTTCAAGGGCCAGGCTGCCCCTGGAGCACACTGAACAACAAGGCAGGTACCTCAGTCCAGCACAAAAGCAATGAGGTAACCAGAAGTCAAACTCCTGTACAAGCCCAAAATGTATCAGGCTCTCAATAGCAGGCGAATCAGCTGCAGCCCAGTGCTGGTCTGTTAGAAACTGATGGGAACCAGCTGTAAAACTGGGCATAGTCTGTACACACAGTGAGAAGAACTGAGTATCTGATTTTTACTAATTTCTGGTCATTTTGTGGAGCCATCTCATTAGCTGCTAGTACCTGAAGCAATCACAGTAAAAGAAAAACTCCACAGGAAAATATTTCCTTCAACCTTTCAGTAAGAGCTTGAGAGGAGCCTATGTCCCACCCAGAACACGTGAATGACAGTTTTGCCTTCATGCTTCGATATAACTCCCATTAGCCAAAGTGACTGGGGTGAAAAAAAAAAAGGAACAAGGGTAATAATAGTCATCCAACAATCTAAATCCAGATGCACCAGCTTGGAAATTAAAAGCGCTCACTTATCATGTCATCAGCAATGACAAGGCTATTTGCACTGCAGAAAGGAAGGTGGAAGGTTGGTGGGTAAACAGAAGGAAGCTAACCAGAGGCAGTCACTCTCAACTTACCTCAGTGCTTTTATTAGTAGCTTTTTGTTCTTTTGACCTATTTTTGTTGCTTTGTATTAGAAAGTTCTTGTTTGCCCTCCTGAATGTAGTAACATGTGCAGTGAACAATCTGTGGACGATCTAGAGGAGACAACTACTGTAGAGTTGCAGAGTGGCTGAGGGCAAGGACTTCATATGGCCAAGGATGCTTAAAATCAGCCTGTAATCCAATGGAGAAAGAATAATCTGAGTAATCAACTTCAGATAATTAGCAGTACCACTATCAGAAGTAGACAAGTTCAGTGAAGGCTTTCCCTTTTAACAGAGAATGCACCAGAATCACTTAGGTATGGCATGTGGTACAGTAATGGACTGATCACCACTTGTGGTTTTGGGTTTTTAGTGAGTAATTGTAATATATTGTTCTTTTTGATCACAAAATACTACAAAATTAGAAATACAAGCAGAAGGTTATCTCCAAATTAAGGTTACTGTACATTTAAGACAATGTGAAACAAGTTATTACAGTTCTGCAGAGCACTCTGATCGGCAAAAGATAAAAAGAAGATGTATAAATGTTTTAAGAAGAGTGCTATGTGCTAGGACATGCCACAGTTATTTATTTTCCTTTAAAAACAGCATCCATTGCCTCACCCACCAAAGCTTTTGTATTAATTTCAGAAAGAGCATAGAAATTGCCAGAATACAGATCTGAAGAGATTCCAAAACCTGGTGGTTTCATATGTCTCAAAAAACCCTTTTGTTCATTATGACAGAAGAAGGTTATTTCCAGGAAGGTTTAGAGACTGTTTCCTGGAAGGCACACTGAATTGATAACTAATTGCATTCACACTATTTGCCACATCATCAATGGAGAGCATTTTATGGCTGGATGCAACTAGATTAAAATAAATTAAAAAGATTATTTTGTTTTATAATGTATTTTTATTTAGTGTGACAGCTGCTTTCTGAATGGCATGGGAGAGTGCCTATGAACCAGTTATATCCCCTCTAAATAAACCAATTGTTATATTCTTTAGCTCTTTTATAGGTGACGCATGTCATAAAAGAGACAGTTCAAGGAGAGTGTTCAAATTCTGCCTCAAGTCCTCTCCCAAAACTGAGCAATCTGCACTGTCTGTAATGCAACAGGACACACTAAAAGCAAAGATCTAGGGCTGAAGCAAAGGAATACATAAATATTGGTAGAAATTCCATACCTATGAGGATAAAGATATCACTGGAAATCTGAAAACAAGTTAAAAAAATAAAACAATACAGAACTGTAAGTAGGATCAGGAAATATTGGAGGAAGGCTGACAGTGCCTTTAGCCTTTTTCCTCTAACATTCTCCTTCTGCTTACTTTCCTGTGATTGCTGTACCTTTTGAGCCCTTTGGGATAAATGATAGCCACTTACATAGCTTTGTTGCGTGTCTTGTAAAGTAAACAAACATTTAATCAACTTCAAATTTGTCACAAAGCATTAACGTTGCTTTTATGATTAGGTTTGCACTTCAAAACTCTTTTAGTAACTGAGACGATGAAGCACAGCAGCACTGACACTGCTTCCACTCAACAAATGAAATACTCCAGGACTACATGAAGCTTCATCCCAACCTACGTCATACAGAGCTTGCCAATATGCTTATGATGGATTGCTTTGGCATGCAGAAATTCTTAGATTTTTGTTCCCAAATTTTTCTGTTGACCTCTCAGTTCTGGTTGATCTTGCTACTGACACCAACATTACAACACTGGCAAGATAGGGATGATGAAATGGAAAGTATTTGTACAGTAGATAACAGACAACAAGGGAAGCTGTAAAATTCCCTAAGCTTGCACAGAGAGCTTCTATATCATATCCAGATATATATGTAACTCAAGATACAAATGAAGTTGATAAGATTGATTCTTTGGTTGTTGATTCAATTTTTAGTTGTGGTGGCTGCCTACTGAAATCCCCTGTAGAACATGGCAGTCTCTTGACAAGCAATTCAGAAGTTAAAATATTAAAATCTTGTAAAACACTATAGCTTTCTATGTCTTTGCTCAATTCCTGTTTTGCAGGGTTGGGTTTTTTTGTTGTTTTGGGGGTTGTTTTGGAAGATTTTTTGTTTTGGTTTGGTATTTCTTAATTTTATTTTTTGAGGGTGGGGCATGATAGTGAGATTCTTACTTTTTTGGAATTGAAGGTGAGGGTGTTCTTCCAGTTGGCTTCTGGCAGTATTAAAAGTATATTCTGCATGGCAAAAGGCGAAGAACTTACTCCAGTATGAAAACAAGTGGAAAAATCTCCTTTGGTTAACGCTAGAAGGGCAATCTTCATGTACAGGTGGCATAGCAAGCACAATGATGACTTCTCAAAACATAAAGAAAGAAAGTTTTCATTGTTTATATAACTAAGCAATGTGGTACACAATTACTGCAAGAAAAGAGATATGGAATGAGGAAAAATGCATCATTATGAAATTTTGGTGCTGCTATTACCATATTTTAATGCTACTTGTTTATTTATAGAAAGCAACTGTGAAAATGCACTACCTATTTATCAATATGCAGATTGTTTTATGAGTCCTGAGTAAAAGCACATCTCAAGCTTAGTCAGTGAACAAATAAGCAAGCTGGGATTTCTTAGGGTCTAGCAATTTTAACTGTCAGAATACATTAGAAAAGTAAATATATTGTGGCTTTCATACTTCTCATACCACTACCTTTTCAAAAATATGTACAAGTGTACGTCAAACTGCTTAATAGTCTTCTAACTTAATAGTCTTCTACTTCCTCAGTACAGTCTTCATCTTTAGAAATCAGCTTTAGTACCTCTACTTTTAGCTGATAAACTGTATCTTTTGCTTTATTAACTAAAAATATTTTTTTTTAAACTGGAGGTAATCCCATGAGCAAAACTTCTGTTGAGTGCAAAACCATTGCATAAAGCTTTGCCAGTTAACACTCTAAACTGAAAGAATGAAGGATCTATAGACAAACTCTCTTCCAGAGTTTTTTATTAAAGGGTCATTAGTAAGTGAGATGATATACTGCTGTGACTGCATTGACTGGTTTTGTCTCTCTTATTGCGTGAGCTTCCAGCCTATGAAGGCTCCCTACATCTCTTTTTAATGGCCCAACAGCTAACTCACAATAAGTTCTCAGGTCTTCCTTTACCCCTTCCTTTCAGTTCTCTCACTTGAGTCACATGTTCTTACAGTAAGATGGTGCAGCTCCTATGATTCAAGAAATCATTTCTTAAAGACTTCTTCTGGAGTACAGAGCTTAATCACACATTTTTAAGGAAGAGGTCAAATGAGAGACATGCCTAACCTCTAGCTAAGAAAGTGCTTTTCAATTCCTGGTTAAATGGTTTTTAGCATTTTTTAACAAACATTCCTGCAATTTGGTTGCATGGTTCAGATCTTCTGAGAAGCCTCAGTGACAAATTATGAACTTGGAAGTAAGGATCAAGAGTACAATAGTTCTGCCTAAGTTAGGCATTGACGGCTTAGCTAAGGCTAGCTGTGCTCTCGACAACGATCTTCAATAATCAATGGAGAGAAAGAGGCACCTCTGAAGTCTGCTTCAGTTCACCGTAAGGATGTGAGATATGTGCCCTTGCTTGACGTAGCTGTTTCTCTCTGTTGAGTGAGTCACTCAGGGCAAGATGACTAGTTTTTTAGCATTTACTGGGTGAAAAGAAGCTCAGTTTAGATGTCTGAAAAGGATGCAAATGTGACCCCAGCTTATAGGACTATGTTCCACGAAAACATGAATCTAAAATATGAGCCTCTTTCTCAATGCAGTTCCATGCTATCAGGGGTGAGAGTTTTAAACAAAAAATAGGTTGATTACAGAAATGAATTTATATCTTGGAACTGTACAGATCAAGTTGGCCTTTTTAAACATCAAAGAGTTACTGAACAAAAATCTCTAATGCCATTTATTCTACTGGCACACGTAAGTCTGCTATGTATGAACTCCACATTGAACAATCCTTCCTAAGCTGTAATTCAGACGGATAAATTCAGTGGTTTCTCTTGCCAGTTAGCTCTCTTACATGAATTTGCCACTATTTTAGCTCTACTCCAGAAGTGCTGCAGCAGGGTACAAATGTACTACTAAGTCTTCAGAAAAACAGTAATAAATAACATGACAGCAATTAACTGAAATTCGGGATCCAAACACTGAAAAAGGCAATGATTACTTCTGGCATGATACCATAGTGTGCTGAAAATCTAATGTTTGGCAAAGACGCCCATCTACTGAAAAACAGGCGAGCTAGAATACTTCTCCAGCAGATTTTGAACATGGGAGAAATGGGAAACAAATAGGGATACAGTATATCACATATGAGAAGACATGTCAAAATCACAAATGCTCATTTTCAAATAGTATTTTTGTTTGCAGGAAACTGCATAATGTAAGAGGAAACACTTTTCAGACAAAAAGCTTCATAAAGGTGTAACCTCATGGATACATTATAGCCAAAAAAAAAAATCTACATCTGTTAAGAACAAATCTATTAACTTAAAGTCTGCAATTTAGATTTTGTTCTTCTTGTAATCCTTTTGAACTTTCTTTGAATCAATGTTCAGTAACCTGTACCGAAATACTAGTCATTTAACAATGCTGAAAGGCTTTCAGACTTGCACCTGGTCAGACATCTCCCCTCCTTCACTTTAGAAACTGACAAATTATGCAAAATCACCATATTAGTACAAAGCAACACACATTTGGTTGAAGTTCTGGCACAATATGGGGGTACAGCTCAGCAATGTTTTTAGTATAAGAATTCCTTCCAAAACTATAAAAGATATAATTTTGACTGGAACTGAAAGAAATTGGCTACTTAAGGTTGTAGGATGATTTGAACTGCCTTCACCATGTTCCATAGTCATTAGTTTATCTGACAAGATAGCAGACTCAGGTCAAAACCCAATTAGGAAAAAATCACAAGAAAAATTCCACCTCTACAACTTTGTATCATCACAACAGGCACAGTAAAAATGCCCAAGATGAAACAGATCTCTGAGAAACAACTTGAGACGGAAGATGAACATGCTGACAGAGTAATGCTAGGGAAGGAAAGCAGACGCTTATGTCGTATCTCTTTTGCAACAGGGACACACAGCCTGAAAGGATATTCTTCTACGAGGGCTAAATTCAATAACAGCAAGAATATGCAAATACAGAGAGAGCCTGCTCCAGAGTACTAAATCAAGCTAAAAAATAAAATCACAACACACTCCTTCACTTTAGTTGGAAAGTCTTTCAGGGAAAGAAATGGTAAAATAATATTTTCAAAGCCAGATCTAATGTGAAACAGAATCTGACAGATCTGATATGATACATCAAGGCAAAGCAGAAATTTAATGCAGTTTCTTTGAAAAGTGATGAAAATCTGCAGTAGTTCTTAGTACTGGTGGTGCAATCCTCAAAGGTGTCACCACCAGCTACTAAGCAATTCTGATGTTACTCCACTCCTTAGTCCCAGCTCTCAGATATGCAATTTTTGCAACAGAGGTAAGAGCTGAGGAGATGAGATGAGCATTGAATCACTAATATTTTGTACTCCAGCACTCTGACACAGCCTGAGACCATGTTCTCAGCAGCAAACACTGGCGAGGATTTGGGCTACTCTGCCTGAAGCTCTGCTTCCTGTGGTCCTCACCAACCGACCGCTCCTTGTCAGAGGCTGCAGAAGTGGCATCCAGTACAGCCCTAGATTCACTCCTTCTTTAATTACCTCCCGTTCCCTAAGTTCAGTCTTTGATGGATCTCACCTTTCAGGGGCTGTAAACAGACTCACACAGTACTACGCTCTCTGCTCTTGCTGTAGGCTACCCCTTGCACCCAGGGGTTGTTTCTGTGACCATCAGGTTGCTTCGTACTAGTAGGGCAATTTAAAGAGACCTTAATGTAACTGAATCAGGCTTCTTGCTACTGGCCTTCAGTAGAAGTAGATTTACTGAGTCATTTGCCCCTCAGCTCCTCAAAGCAGGACATTAGCCACTGCAGATGTTCCCACAGAACTTTTTCTGACTCATTGAACCTGAGACAGGCTCTACTGCCATTGGCTTCAGATGGCAGGACATGAATGAGCAATCTGAGCACCTAAATGGGAGGAAACATCTATTTTATATGATGCAGACTAATCTGATTAATTCTGAGAAGTTTGCTATTGCATCTTACCACATTTGATAGGATAATTCCAGCAGCCTTATCTATACATGCCTTTCTGTTATGTCTTTTCCTATTCCTGCTCACATCCCTTGAGGATGTGGGATACAGTATCTACCAAAGGTAAACTAATAAAGTTAGGGTATTTTCAAAAAGCAACAAGGAATCTTCTTCTAGCCTTGGTAATTGTAGAGAACCATAATGTGGAAGATTTGAATTGAGATCTTGCAAAAGGGTATCTTGCCTCTACCTGAGATAATGTCTCCTAATCTATGAAAAGAAAAACATGGATAATATTCTACTTTACAAGGAAAATAAAGGCACAGCACAGCATTGCTCTTTTGAAAAAAACCTATCAATCGGCACTACTGCAAATAGTATGAATATAGTTGGTTAATAATTTATTGAGCATTCAGGAATAAGTCTGAAAACCTCCTGCTAATAACCTTCTGATCTCAAGTTTCTGGTAAAAGAGACGTTGTACCAACTACCCTGCTGCTTGCCACCATAATTCAAAGAGATTTAGTACTTGTGCTCACTTGGGGGAAACTCTAGTTTCAATCTGAAACTTGCAGCAAATCAATATAATCTGCATTACAATACATGGTCTGATTCAAGTGACAGGATATTTTTTAATGATCTCCCACTGTGTATCACTTTCATGTTTTATTGTTGAAATGTTATTTCAGTACCAGTAATTTCGCATGGAAGAAAAGACTGCTTTTGTTTCTGCCAGTGTCAGCTGCTTTATTTCAGCATTGCCTAAGTTATGTAACATTATCAGTCAGCTCCACCTTCACCACAGAGATAAAGGCAAGGATTTATGTTAAATTCTGCCATTAACTTCAAAAAGTATGCATTAAAAAAAAAAAACAAACCACAAAGACCACAAAAAACCCACCCAAAACAACCCACAGGAAATACTCATATAGATGACATTCTACCATGTTTCTACTATTTCTACCTACATACTCCTCTATTTCCCTTGGAAAAGGGAAAAGGAAAGCCTACTGACCAAGAAGCATCTACTTCTATTTCTTTCAGCAAAATAGCCTCTTCCAAACAATTTCATTGTATGATACTAATGTCTGATATTATTCTTTGAATCCTTGTCAGAACTGGTCTCTGACTACACAGTATCTCTAATCCATCCTCACAGAAGAGGAAAAAAGAATAAAAATTGGAGGAGATAAATACAACAATGCAGTATGTTGCCAACATTTCACGATTTTTTTGGTATTATGTATTTGTTCAAGATACTATAAAACATCATATTCTTACATTTTAAGAGAATAATACCTTCAGTACTTAAGACATCAAAGTTTTGCCTGTACTTTATATATCTCAAAACTTAATAAATTTGGGCAAACAATATTTCTCTCACAGATTCAGAAAAAGCCATATAGGCAGTTAAAGATATGGCCAAGGTCATCCACGAAGCTCACGGACTAGCTTGACCTAGAGTGCAATTTTTTTGAGTCTCAGTTCTAGCCTACAGTAGAGATGTTAAGACTACTAACGAAAGACAAATAAGAAAAAAGTTTATGATTACTTAAAAGGGGGATCCCTTGATAATATCATAATACAGCCCTGCAATCTTTCTCCTTACAAATAATTAATCTTTTATACTATGGAGAGTTACATCATGCAGAGGAAAAGGTAACAGTAGTAAGAATACAGAGAAAAAAATGAAAATACTTATGAGATAGATAAGAAAACTAAAAGAACATTTTATATATCTTAACTTGGGACATTCAGAAATCTAGACACAACTATCAGAGGTGTAATCTCTAAGAACAAATCCTTCTCCATAAGACATCATTAGGTGTAGTGTGACTGGAATTAGGACCAAAGGCCTCAAGCTATATTAGCGTGCAGTGAAGACTCAAAGGAGCAGATTTGTTGAGCAAAATAGTGCTGAGGACCTGATGCCCACACATTTGAGAGGTTTTTACTTTCAACTAGCCCTAATCCTGTCCCAAGACCTGAGTTCGTTTTCATAACAAGAGCATGTGAGGTTTGTTCCTGGCAATCCTGGTTTAGTTTGATCCAAATGAGCTCTAGTTGAAATCCTCATTGTGAACCATAGCCCCGAAGTTGGGAATGAACCAAAGATTCACTTCAAAAGTACACTCCGGATGCATACTTAAACACTATTACAAATGCATTCAATATACATTGTACAGAAAAAAAAGAAGTACACATGCTAAGTACATTGACTGGTTCCAACAAAGGATGCTTAATAAGGAACGAGAACATGAAATTAGGCAAAGGAAAAGGTTATCTATCAGCATATAATAGACTTTAGAAGGGAAAAACACTAGGCTTTGGAAAACATCTACCCTTGGGTAGATTCCTCATCTGTGAACCCCTTGATACTGAAGCATTTTACACAACATGACCAAAAACAAAAAAAGAAAAAAAAAGGAGTAAAAAAAAAAAAAAGAAGCAATGTCTGAGAATGAAAAGGAAAAAATTTCCAAACCTTTTAAAAGACTGGTAAATACTTGTCTTAAAGGAAATTCTTGATTCCCCTTCAACCACCATAACTTCCTTAGTGAATAACTGTGAAAGAATAACTATATTGCTAAACTAGAGTGGTTTACTTGATATCAAATAACATCTTTCATATCATTAATATCTATGATTATATATTCATTTTGGAATCAAAGAATGAAACCTCTACAGAGTCCTGTGGGAAAGCTTGAGTAGCCTGTGATCCTAATTTTTTTCAATGACCATGCTTATTTTAGTCCTATTTTCCAGCTGGCTGATCAGAAACATATACAGATCAGGAAAGCACTCATCTCTCTGAATTCCTCCTTTTCTGCCTTTCATGAGCAAATCATTTTTCCATTTTAGTTTCCACAAGGGTGCTAATGGAAACCCATTTTGGGCTAAACAAATGATTAAGGCTAATGGATTGCTAATGCATATTATGAGCAAAATTTTATGAAAGTCAAACTCTCAAATTCACATATCCACAAACAGGTGGAAGTAGATGTGGAGAGAACATTAACAGTAGAGATTGATTTATGTGCATGAATCTAAGTGAAGTTACTGCACTTATATATGGGGAAGAAAAGGAAGAGGCGTTGACAGCTATGAATATAGTCAAAGAGGGCACGTCAAAAATGTAGCTTTGTTACACATTTATAAGGGTGCACTTCTGTGCAGTGGCTTCCATTTCTAAATCTGCATTTATCTACTTTCAGTAGTAATTACTTTTAGTAATGCTGACCAAAAAATGTGTTCTACCCTGCCGTAAGGATTAGAAAACTGTGAGATATCAGGTGTCTTCATGGCAGCTACAGAGACATTCTGCTGATTTGTTTTGGAAGACAGAATATATGGTTCATATTTGCCCCACTTCAGTAGGATGAAACCTAAAGAATCTGGAGGGATTCAAGTACAGTATTTTGCAGAGAAAATATGAACTCATAGACAGCTCTGGGAAGTTTCAATTTAACCAGTTCTGCTTGGTAGTTAAAGTTCTGTTTAAATCACTGCTGAACAAGATTGCCAAAAATTAAAAGAAGGGACATCTATGGAAAGGCTACAGAAAGTATTATCACAGGAGCTTTTCAAAGATACCTATTGCTCTGTCACTGAAAAATTACATTTATTGCAAAATCATCTCTCTGGATTAAGCACAAAGATGTTTTATGCTCATCACTTGTCCATTTTGAAGCAGTAATTAACCAAGAAGTGTTAATATCTTTGACAGAATAATTGGACAAAAAGCCTAAGCTACTTTAAAAAGAAGTTTTACTCCAAAACTAGAAAAAATAATGAGCATTTCTGCACCATTTTTTCCTGACAGGAAGTTAGCAGACACAGTTATTGATTACATAGAAGTCCTTTAACACTTTGGTTGTATGCTTAATACTTTATGCCGATTTAGTCAGCTCCTACTGAAATACCAACTGGAAATTCCCCTTTTTTTTTTTTTTTATGTAACAAAATTCCCAGTGAAAAGTCCACAAAGTTTGCAATTTGGCAAAGGTGTGCTGGAACTTTTCCAGCTGGTTCAACAGCATGTCTTAAAATACATACATCACAAACTGTGAAGAGTATGTGTTCTTTGGCATATGTATGCAGTAGCTTTTGAACCATTCGATGTTTAACACATCTTAACTTTGTATCTCCCTTCATTGCTGTGTTTAGACAATATGATGAGACACATTAAAAATATGAGATTACTATTATTTCATTGCATATATCAGTTTTTATGTTATTAAGGTGTAGGGGCATTATATTTAATTTATTGAGCTCTCAAAAAAAATCTATTCCAAGCAATTACTTCAAATATGTGAAGAGAAAAGGAAATGTAGTCTAATCAATAACATTGATGGTTTAGTGTTCTCTGTATGGATCATGGATTTGACCCTTTTTTAATCCCTTGGTGGTATAAAATTATTCTGCAAATGCAGTAGGGTACTATCTCTTAACAGAGAGGGATAACTCTTTTTGGGAATAAGAAGCAACTCACTGTATTTGTCAAATCCACTTTTCTTATCTTCATAAAGTAAGTTTCACTGCCTTATTTTCCTACTGCCAATGCCTTCATAACCTGTTTTTCATTTAATGTCTCATTCTGGTTGTAGTATTTCCAGGAATTTATATTTAGTCCCTCTTATGCTTAGAGCAATGCACAAATACTAGTTATGGTTTATCCAGAATAGATAAAAGTCTCTGGAGTGTGAGCTAGAAAGGCATGCCTTTGTTTACCAAGGTACAACTGTTCTAAGCATATACCATGTAAGCTCTTCACTGCAATAGTCTGTTAAGATACGTTGCAGAGTTCCTGGACATATTCTGATTTGATTTTTTTTTTTTTTTTTTTAATAACGATTAGACGATAATCTTTCCTCCCCTTTGGGAAAAATTCTCTTGCCAAGTTACACAAATTGTTATGAGATTTTTATTAAACACATTGCATAATATATATATCTCATTAGCTCATTTTAGCTCTGAGTAATACAGCAGTTCAAAGTGTTTGCTCCCACTTCTCTTTTAACAGGGTAACATTTTCTTATAGGATATTCAATACCAGTAATAAGGTACAGGCTTCATCCCAGTCTTCTATAATAGTTGTCAGCCATTTGGACATACAATCTTCTGCTTTCTTCAGAAGTCCATATTTGTTCCAGAGAGATCCTTCTCTTACAGTTCCCTTTGCCTCCTGACCCAGAGTCTGCCACACTAGTGTCCATGTGACCTTCTTGCTGAGGTTTCTGCTCTAATGCCCACAGCAGCATTAAGTTCAGCAATCCCCAAACATGATTTTATGGGGCTCAAAGAATTTCACCCGACTCCCCATTCAAGTAATCTAGCCAGCACTTTGTTGGCTGTCTACTGTTTTTGAGACAATGTTTCTCAGCAGGATAAAATGATTTAACCTTATTCCTCATCTAATTTGACACAAATGCCAAAGCTAATCCTTTAGTTTTTAAACCCAGTCCTAATTACAGAAATGGACAGTTGAGGAAGAGGGTGAAACCCTTCTATGACTACTGGAAGCTTGTTTACACTACAAGATTTTAAAATATAATACTTTTCTTTCAACAGAAAATACTTAACAACTGGTACAACAACCTTCTCAAAAGCAAAAGATGGTGTTTCCAGACATTGGGCACACTAATGTCTTTTGGACAGGGTGAATCCGAACCCCTAGGATGCAGCCTACTAAAGAAGAGCCTGGGTCAGGTTAATTGAACCTTTCTGTTATATGTCATGTAAGGACATAAAATCCCATGTCTTGGGAGCTTGGGATTTTTCCATTCCCTGTAGGTAAATCTTTTTATTGTCAAATTCTGAAACATTTAATGGATCAGAAATCTATGAAGTGAAAGGAACATAGGTTTTAGAATTGGAGAATGCAAATTTCCATCTTCTGCTGGAATGATATAATGTCTTGTTTTTATTTTAGTTAGATTCCTAAGATTCATGATTGAGGCGACAGAAATATCAGAAAAGGGGGGTGGGGGGAGTAAACTGTTAACTTCTTCATAGATTCTTTTGTAGGTATTTTAGAATAAAGACAGAGAGAACACAAAGGATGAAACTCAATAAAAGGTCTTAAAGAAATACATTTTGGCATGATCAACCATCTATTTCTCACAGGAGCCACTCAAGTTCCTTCCCTAGCTCTCTTGTGCATATGATAATCTGCACCTCTGCCAACATGGAAACTAAGAACCTGACTTAAAACTTACAGAATAGTGTTTCCATATGCTCCTGTTTAGGTCATCTAGATATCTAACTTATGCTCTGTCCTTTGCTGGAGGTGAAATCAAGTCATGCATAGAATCACTACAAAGCTTATGAGTCACCCAAGTCCTACTTGAAACAGCTTAAGGACAAAACTCATTCCAGTTTAATGACAGGAATTTTGGTAAGAAAATGCAGATCAGAATGCACATTAGTGGTAAATTTATGTGGCTCATTAATGATAATGGTTCCACTTCTATGCATTGCTAGTGGGAGATCAAGCCCATAACATTTAACTTTTCTATCCTGATTTCACAAATCACTTAAAAAACACCCTAAAATAATAATAAAAAACCCAACAAAATCACTGATGCTTCATCAGAATGTTTACAAATTTCTCAGGCGCCAAAACCTAATGATAGGGTTTTGTGTGCTGCTCAGCAACACTGCAAAAGTTTTTAAGTCAAAAGTTTGTTATACTGCAACATCTCCCCCTTCTAAGTCTCAGAGTTCCCTGACAAGCTTGTTAAACTATACCAATAAATTAAGCAGCCTTGTCAAACGTTTCCATGCCCCAATACTCCACATGTTGAGCTGAACTGTCACCTTCCTGAGCCAGTATGTGACAACCATTCTAGGTACATTGCACAAAACTAAACTGCTGTTCCTTTGTCAAATTGAATGATGACACCATTGCTTTTTCTCCTTTTTTTTTTTTTTAATAATTTTCTTTCCCTCAGTAGTGTTCACAACTCCTTCCAGTCTCATACAATCTCAAAACACTGTTAACAAACTGTATCCCTCTTCAAGAGCATTAACAACAGTGTTGCCGGACATCCTGTGCTGTCCCCAGGTTCCAGGAGGCACAGGAGAAGGGAAGGACTGCTGAAGTCTGTACTGGCTCTTCAACTGGCAAGCTGCATGTTCAGCTTTGGGACCACTCTGCCGTACACCGGCTGGCAAATACAGAGTGGGAAGAGAAGCAGAGCTTTATTCCCACAAAAATATCAAGGTTTTAAAATCTCTCTACATTCATCACTGGAACTAAAAGAAAAACTTAAAATAAGCTGGGGCAACAATATTAAACAGTAAATAGTCCTGAGATCTGAACACTTCTAAGATACCAAGTTTTAAATTAAGCACAGCAGAGACACTATGAGTTTCATCTCCTATGGAGGTGTTTCCCAGCTATCCTGGGAAGACTGGGCAAGACAGTGTGGGTGCTTGTATATGGTTCACTTTACAATTTTTTCCCAAAAAGGAATTCTCACAGAGCACTATCTTTTTTGAAAAACCATTCTGATAGAAAATATCTGTGCTGACTTATTGCTGGTACATCCAAAACCACAACTTATTGCCTAGTCAGGGCTGCTGGGCACACTGCAGGAAATTCACAACTGGCTTGGATGATCCTGTATCCTAGACCTTTCTGTCACCAGAGCTAAAATGTCCCAGAGGATTTGGACCAATAAATTAAACTCAGAGTGAAAAAAGTGCCATAAGGACCCACTGGCAACTAATCGACCTTTAAATAAACTGAGTCACAAAACTGCCAGTCTGGACAATGTTAATTCAGATAGCCTGTTTTTTAACAAAAAAATTTTGAAAATCTCTCTCTTTTTAATTCCTAGCCTAATACTGAGACAAGGGACTTACTCCTTCTACAATGTCTTGATCACTAATTTTTTTTCCAACAGTGCAGCAAACTGCATTGTTAGTTTTGCAGCTGATCATGAAACCCATTAATACCACTAATGCCAGTTCCAAAATGCATTCTAAATGTGACTGGAAGCCCAATTCTTTCTCTTATTTAACCAGTCCATACTGTATGACCTTTACCGCAAGACTCCTAAGGTACTTGAAGAGGCTGTTTACAATTTTTTGTTATTTACTGGGGACTGGGTTTAATCCCACTATTCCATGAACAGTTCAAATTTCTTTGTCTTGGGTTTTCAGTAAGTTCATAAAAATGCCAATATGCAACTGATGAGAATTATACCCCAGAAGGAAATGATGACTTGATATAATCAGCTTCTTGGCAACTCTGGGCAAGTCAGAGGCTTGTAAGTCATGAAGAGGGAGAAACATATCTGATGTATGGCTGGAACTCAGTAGCGTGCTGCTAGTTTCAAAATCAGTTTGCCTGGAAAGGAAAGGATGAATCAGGGAAATAATACAGTAGTGCTCAGTAGTGCTTAAAGTAAAACAAGAGTAAAAGACAAACAACTTTATATAAAGAAGCCCACAAGTTCAGACATAAGGGACAACCTGAAACAGAATCACCCAGGGAAGAAAAGTTCTCCAAACTTCATCCGAATAAAATGTAGTGACTGCACAAAGATGCTGAATGTCAGCTCACTGTGAACTGACTGATCATCCCCAACCTCCTCCAATGCATCCTCCACTTATTTCCAGTAGGAGAGAAAGGAATGAAGGAAAACAGGGTGGAGGCAGGAAGGAGTACGAACAGGAAGGAGGAATCTCAATACATGCACCAAGCTTACACAACACTGAACATTTGGCATGCTTAATGACAGTCTTTCTCCCAACCATGTCAGCCTGTCTGACTGAATGGCTCTCAAAATGTGCAGCTCTACCTACACACCTTCAGCGTTATCCTGTGGTCCCCTGTGGCCTGGGATGAACTCCCCTCCCCGGGAAGGAGCTCCAGCCCCAGCTCCCCTTCTGGCGCTGTACAATGTCCTGCAGCGTTTCAGGCCATTGGTGTTTCCCGATGGCTGTACTTCACCTATGACACATCTTATTATGAAGTGCACTGCAAGGGATGCTTCACCTGACTACACCTGGAGGTTGAGATATTAAAGATTTTACACCTCAGAGAAGTTTTCTTCCTCTGCAAAAATAATATTCCTTAGTAAAATCATAGATTTATAGAAACATTTAGGTTGTAAAAAACCTTTAAGATAACCAAGTCCAACCATAAAGCTAACACTGCCAAGTCCCACTAAACCATATCTCTAAGTGCCACATCTACACATCTTTTAAATACGTCCAGGGACGGTTACTCAACCACTACCCTGGGCAGCCTGTTCCAATGCTTGACAACCCTTTTGGTGAAGAAATTCTTCCTAATATCCAATATAAACCTCCCCTGGTACAATTTGAGATCCTTTCCTCTCATTCTATCACTTGTTACTTGGGAGTAGAGAGTGACCCCCACCTTGCTACAACCTCCTTTCAGGTAGTTGTAGGCAGAGATAAGGTCACCCCTCAGCCTCCTTTTCTCCACACTAAACAACCCCAGCTCCCTCAGCCACTCATCATTAAGACTTGTGCTCTAGACCCTTCACCATCACAAAACTAGACAGCTGAAGAATTCAGAGATGGTTTTGGTGTTTATATATGCAACAAAAAAGAGTATTTTGAAACTAGGCACAGCCTGAGGACTTTGAATGTGATCTTCCTGTACATATTAATTTTTGTTGTATTTTTAAATAGGGAATCCCCAAACAGCAGTTCTCAACACTGATTGATTTAAGTGATACTGGAAGTACAATTCTATCTCTTTTATTGGAGCTGCTTACAAAACAAAAGGGGATTAACAGTATTGGGAGATGGGGAACAGAGTATAATTTTTATCTATGTAGCTGAAGGAAGAATCAGTGTGGGAATAAACAACAGATTAGCAAAATGTTAGTTGCTAGGCTGAAAGGCTTTCCATATACTTTCTACTGATGCGTGCTCTACTGAGAGGCATTTTGAAATGTTGCTTACATTGCCACAGTAGGCTTTATACTGAACACATAGTCATTTTCTTTGTTTGCCTTACAAATGGCAACAGTATTCGTTTCTAAAAGTTGCTGTAAGCAAGATTATGGAGATTTCTGAGTAATACATTCAATAAACAATGCACTGAAAGTGATGCACAAGGGCTTTCATATGTAACACAGTCATGGTAAAATTTGTATCATCTGACTTCAAACCTCTAAAAATAAGTTAGTTATATCTAAACTAGAAACCTGTGGTGTTATACTAGAAACCTGGTTAGTTATATCTAAACTAAATGCTGCCTGTGGCGAGTGGGAACAAATAGGTTTATCCTGTGGACAATTCATCTCAGCCTGACAGATGTCTGAACTGAACAGACACTTCTAGAGAACAACTCAATTTTTCCTCCTCCACTGCAGCTGTAAGTACTTTTATTTTGATGGGTCATCTCTAAATGTGTAGCCCCATTTACATGCTACTTCCTAGGGAAAGGGAGATTTTGGCTTTTCTTGGTCCTCTCTCCACAAATTCTTTGTAACAGAACTCTTCAGAATGCAGACATACTTCATCTTGAAGGGCATGAAATTGTCTACCCATCTGTCCCTATGAGATATCGACTTAGAAGTCTGATTATTAAAATGTCATTGTTTTAACCTCTTCCACTTTCAATCCTAGCAATTTTCAGTTCAAGGGGAGAAAACCAATCTCAGTAAAGAAGGAGCTGCCTTCTTTTATCTCTTTCTTTATATTTTACTCGCATACACAATTGTGATACATATGTTAAACGAGTGCATTTCTGAAAAGCTCTAGACTGTAAGCATCTGTCTTACCAGCGCAACATTTTCAATAAAAGGTAAAAGTAGTGCAACCCGTATGCTGATTTGATGGTTCTGGAAAAGCCAACTTAAGGGCTGAGGAGAATACTATTTGTCTTACCAAGTCAATGCCAATTAGTGCCACTAGAAACAAACTAGAAACTGGATTAGGAACCAATCAGATATTCACAACGTTGAGTATCTGATTGGTTCCCATATCTTTTAATAAACTCTTCTGTGAATGACTGATAGGATACGTTTTTTATGTTGGTATATATAATAGGCCATTCATATACAGCAGAACATAAACAAATTAGTCAGCTAACGAAACATCATTACACTACATCATAAAAACAAAATGAAAGACATACATAAAATTTGACAGTGTTGTTACTCCTAATTCATGGTGTTGTATCTAACTTTGACATTCATGTTGACATTACAGCAAACTCTTCATTCACAATACACTCATCTCAAATATCTTAACAGATTGCCACAAATAAGAACTCTTATCTTAATTAAATTCTCTAACTTGAATGTTAGCATTCATATTTAGGTACAGCTATTCTCCAAATTCATCCATTCCTCATTTTTTAGCAACTTTTTTATTTAAACTTGAACATGGATTCAGGTATTTACAATACACTTATTGAAATGACCCATCTCTTTCCTCTTGCAAAAAGATTTGTTTTGAGATGGAGTTTGATTTTGCTTTGAGGCACTTGGTAGACACAAGCTCTTCTGAAAGAAGAAAAGAACAATACCCTCCTCTCAGTCATCAGAATACGCACTGCTTTTTAGCTCATTAGTCTTGTCAGACTCAGAATTCCTATCACTTTTACTCTTCAGACATAATTTCTTGGGCATCTGGATATAGCTAATTACATATCAGAGAAGTTAAATTAAATTATGAAAATGGAAGCTTTGATCTTCTGTTCCCACATTGCTCAGAAATACTACTGAGGTCTTCACAATACTGTGTATTTTCTCCCCTTTTTACTGCAGAAATAGCTTCTTCAAACTAACTTATATTTGCTGCCAGCTTTTAGAACACAGAAATAAACATACTATGATTTCTGAGGAACTAACAAAGGCATTTCATTCCTGCCACCCTTGTCTCCATACCACCTGCAGGATGCTTTTCTTCAGTGCCACAGACTGCCAACCAGATTCACCCTCCAGTTTGGCAAGTGCTGCAAATACAGTCTTTCTCCCTGATGCCGTGCTTCTTCTGTGTATCTCCACAGCACTTGTCTCCCCCACTAATGTAGAAAACTGCTCCTGACTTCTCCCTGTTCATCTCTGATCTGGAAAGAGACTTATTTAGGCTTGTTATGGGCATGGCCCCAAAGGCTCATTGGTCTGCATGTCAGGTACCTCAGTGACCAGCATCAGCACTGAAATTGGGAAGGTGAGCAGGAGAAAAACACTGTTTACTACTACCAGTAGCAACAGGCAGAAGAGGCACACTCTCAATACTATTCCTGCCCTTCCTGATCCCCAGACTGGCAACTTCACCATACTAGTACCTGAAAGCCTAAAATCATTAGATTCCTAAAAATGTTTGTTTGGTTTTTTTTCATGTCCCAAATGTTAAATAATGTCAACATTTTCTCATTTTCTTTTATGAAGCTCTATATTCAGTTAGTCACTACTGAGTTGCAAAAATGTTGATCTAGGTCACACAGTCTAAAAATAAAAGTCACAAAATACCTAACAAAAACACAAACCCTGTCTCCCTAAATCAGTAAGGGTTTCTGTTCTTCAAAAACAACCTTCAAAGTCTCCCATAGCGTGGAACAACTGCTTTTTCTATTAGGAGAATATAATTTTACTATTCTCTCTTTAAAATGGGATGTGGGCATGTGGACTCCACACAGCACCCACATTAAAATAGCGCATGTTGGCTTCAAAGGAGCTATTATGCAGCCTATAAGTTCAATGATCTGCAAAGCAATAAAGAGCTCCTTCTGTAGCCCTCATGGCCTATTGAGTAAATAGTAAGCATTTAAGAAAACTCCATAATTACATGTTTACACACTGGAGCCATTATAGGCGATGTAAAAAAAGTACATGTATTTTTCTAAAAAAATTCCTTAATTACATTTTTTGCATGATTACAGCTCCTTTATAGCCACTAAGGGCTACCAGCTACAGAATATATAGGCTGAAAAGCTCACAGTTACAGGCTGTATTTGTATGCAGTGATGACAAAATAAGATATCAGCTGAATATTTTAGATATTTAAGCCTAATATTTTAAATTAAATACATATATTAAAAAAAAAAAAAATAGAAAAGGGCCATTTTGAGATTCTCTGCCATAAGTAATCAAGAAAGATAAGATGAATACCTGCACCTACCATTACAGAATTCAGGTCTGTGTCCAATATTGAGGGTTTAGACCCAAGTTTGGTAAAGAATAAATAGTTCAATGCTTTTAGCTAAGTCAACAGGGAACCTCAATGGTTGTATCCTTAGAGATCTGTGCCTTGGACTCACTTCCCTACTTGGGAAGTACATTCGCCTGTCCAGAGCTACAGCTGGTCTACTCTGATCAGTCACAAACTTCAGCTGCAAAAAGAGTGTTTAATCCCTGCCTTATGTAGAAGTTTACATCTGAAGATTTAAGAAACTGTATTGCATAGATGGAACATGCCCTGAAACTGAATTTGTATTAGTTTGACGTAGTGGTCCATAAGTAAAACATGCAGTAAAAAAAGAACAGCATCCATTAAGGATGCGACCAAGCATGTACTTTTCATATGTGAAAGCCATATACAGCAGATCATCAATTTAGAGTTGATTGTCATCACTCATGTGCCTTCAGAGAGTCATTTGCAAAGAATATGAATCAGAAAAAATGCTTCTTCTACATGCTTGTACACTGCATGCTGTAAAAGTGACAGAATATTCAGAGTTAAGAATAATTTAAAGTAGCATTTTAGTTCCCTTCTTCGTATTTTGTATTCTAATTAAACTGTATCATTGTTCATATTCTTAAAACAACAACAAAAGCCTTTTTACTAGCTGAAGTGAAAACTTCATGCTTTCTAGGAACTGCTTAAGAAAATCCTTAAGAAAACATTAGGGAAATGCTACTTGAAAAACTGTGGTTTGGGATCAAAGATGTCCTTTTAACTTCAAGTACTTCCATATAGAGTGGGGACAAGATATTTTATTGAAAAATTCTGCTTAATCTTCATGTGAATAATAAAAATATTTCCCTGCTTTTTCCTCTCAAAAACTAACTGTCAAATTATGGGTCGTTTAGCATCACAATAATTCGGGTACTTTGAGGCATCACAGTATACTTCCACTTAAACTTCCAGAACAATATATCTTTTGTAATTGCTTAGGAATACGTTTACAGCCACAGGTTACAAGCAGTGTGTTCAACCTACTGCTGCTCTGCAACATTACAATAGCCTTAATAATTTTGCCGTAAATTTATGCAGAACAATTACGGTAATGACATTCAAATGAACACCTACTTAGGATAGCTTCACATTAATTTAAGACATTGACCAGTAACATTTGCATGCCAGATGCTGAGAGCGCTGAACTGTCAGACAGTAGTGATGTTGAATGCGCAGCACAAATGCAGGTGCTACCATCATATCAGATATTGTGTCATATCTACTACATGCCATTAAGTAACAGAAACACTGTAACAACCAGAGATAATCTATAACAACCTGACAACAAGACTGATGCAAAATAGAGAATTCTAGTCAGGACACTCCTTAACAACAAAATTATCTGGCACTGAGTAGTACTGTCAGTTGTACATCACTGCTTGATAAATACACAGGAGAAAGAGGAATAAAATGACATTGGTATTAAAATGCAGTTTAACCAGGATTTCTGTTTAAATTGGTGTCTAGCATGGGTGTAGTAGGTCATATTACCTTGACAGCAATTTTTTAAATACATCATTTATTGTCCAAAGGTCATTTTTTTTATGAATTAGGATATTCTCTTTCAGTGTATCTTTATTTGCCCAGCACTTCCTACCATTTACATGCCTAGGCAGATAATAATAGCACATAAGACATCAAAGACGTCAATGTGTGTCAGATGTGTTATTTAAGCATTTAATTCTTAGTGAAATCAGTATTTGCTTGGCACCTAAATACCTTTAAAAACTGTGTGTCTGTGGTTAAGTTCTTACTCAATAGGTCCATTCTGCTTAAGTATTCAGCATCACAACTGCTCTCTCTAGCAACAAACTGCACCCAGTACCACAGTTCAGCCCCATGAATCCTGCAAAGACCTCTTTACGCTTTTTCATCATCCTACCATTTTCTGTAGTCTCTTTACTGTACTCCTCCAGCACACTCATTTTATCAGTAGCTTCATGCCACTCAGTGCCTTTTGCAGGTAGGAAACAGCTGCAAACAACCCATCCCAGTTCCTGGCAGCTAAATGGCCACAGGCAGGTCACAGCTTTCCATTGGGAAATGTTAAAGAAATACCACTGCAGAATCATAGTATGTTGTGAGTTGGAAGGGACTGTCCTGGTTTCTGCTAGGATAGGGTTAATTTTCTTTTTAGTAGCTAGAAAGCACTGTGTTTTGGGTTCAGTGAGGACTGTTATGAGAACAGTGTTGATAACATACAAGGACACTGTGCTTGGGCAGTTTCCAAGAAGAGAGAACGGGAAGGGGAGAGTGGAGAAAAGTGTAGCAGTTAGTAAAACCCAGAACTGACAGTTGGATATGCCAATCAGATATTCCATAACATATTATGTCAAGTTTAGTATATTAATCAGAGTTGACCGGAAAGGGGGGGATTCTCTCTGGAATCGCTCGGGCTCACTTTTCCAGCATCGTGATTTCAGTTTCGGGGTTCCTTTTCACTCCTCCAGGATTGTTATCAGCAGGTGGTGAGCAATTGTACTCTGTATCACTCATACATATATAGTTGTTGTTGTTGTTGTTGTTGTTGTTGTTATTATTATTGTTGTTATTGTTGTTGTTGTTGTTATATTTTACTCTAATGATTAAATTGTTCTTAACCTACAAGTCTCCTTACCTTTACCCCTCCAATCCTCTCCCTGATTCCCTGGGTGGAGGGGCTGTGAGTGGCTGCCAGCTAAATTGGATCGAGTCCAACTCTTGCCCTAGCATAGGATGATCTCAAGATTCAGACCATGTGTCTGAGGGCACATGTAGTCCAAATGCTTCCTGAATATTGTCAGGCTTGGTGCCATGACCGCCTCCCCGGGGAGCCTATTCCAGTGCTCCACCACCCTCTGCATGAAGAACCTTTTCCTAATGTCCAACCTAAACTTGCCCTGGCACTTCTTCCTTCAATTTACCCTGGTCCTATCATTGGTCACCAGAGAGAAGAGATCAGCACCTACCCCTTCTCTTCCCCTGGTGAGGAAGTTGCAGACTGCAATGAGATCTCTCAGTCTCCTCCAGGCTGAACACACCAAGTGACTTCAGCCTCTCCTCATACAATTTCCCCTCTAAGCCCTTCACCAATTTAGTGACCTTCTCTGGACACTCTCCAGTAGCTTTATATCCTTTTTATACTGTGGCAACCAAAACTGTCCCCAGTACTCAAGGTGAGGCTGCACCAGTGCAGAGCAGAGTGGTATAACCACCTCCCTCAACTGGCTCACAATGCAGTCAGTGCTTGATGCACCCCAGGACACAGTTGACCCTCATGGCAGCCAGGGCACACTGCTGGCTCATGTTCGACCTGCCATCAACCAGAACCCCCAGGTCCCTCTCCACAGGGCTGATTTCCAGCCTCTCATTCCCCAGTCTGCATGTGTGTCCAGGGTTGCTGTGTCCCAGGTGCAGCTAGGGTACAGTTTTGCATTACATGCACCCTAGAGCAACACATAATCAACCAAGATGAAAATGAAAACTTCACTTTAGTCCTATGAAACTTCTGGAGCTACCACAGACAGTACAAACTGGAGCTTTTCATTCCCGAGTCAACAGAACTGCTTACTAATTCTGATCTGTTACAAACATGCAAACATGAAGGTATTGAATACGTGATTCATCTTGAGGACCTTTTAGCACTATTAACAGTCCACAGTGAGGATCTCAGTCCTCAATCCTAGGTATGCTGGATTAAAAAAAAATATATATCTATATCTATATCTATATCTATATCTATATCTATATCTATATCTATATCTATATCTATATCTATATCTATTTCTATTTCTATTTCTATTTCTATTTCTATTTCTATATCTATATCATCTATATCTATATCTATAAAATAATAATAATGCTTTGCTTGTAAATGGTACACTTTTACAAGAAGCAAAAAGATTATATAAAATGGAACTTTGTTATGTCATTTTCAGAGAATTGCTTTTGAAATCAGAACTACACAAAATCCAACACTGCCAGCACAGAAAGGCTAGAAGATACCCATAGGAAAGATTCTGTACTTTGATTTATTGCAGTTATTTCAGAAGGTGATTTCACTGTCAATAAGGTGGCACTCTTGATTGGTTCATATTATTAAACAATGAGTTCTATGGACCCTCTTCCACCATCAGTTATGTTGTATGCCTAGATGATTTACGCAGAATTGACACATTTACACACCCATTAGCTGAAGAATCACGCTTGTAGATGGACAACACAGCCTATTTCCATCACCATGTGCTGGATCTAAAGTTCAGTGAAGACTCAAACATACTGTTTGACAAGTGAGCACACACTCAGAAACAGACCATTGCCCTAGTTCAGCTTCAAGTGTTTATGCTCTTCATACTAAACGGAACTAGAATTCCTGTGGGCTGCTCGCAAGAGACTATGGTCTTTTCAGAAAACTGGCTTTTCACTGTTATCCACCTCAGCAGACTCGCTTTCTTCTTAAAGTAAACTATTCCTCTCATGTTATTAACTATTCCTCTCATGTCTCAATATTATGTTTCCTTTTTCTCTCTTGGAACACCAAGCCAAAGGAAACACAGACACAGATTATTTGTATAAACTGCAAATATATGAATAGAGAAAGTGACAAAGCAAAACTGAAGAGTGAGTAATTTTAGGATATCAAGTAAACCTACCTTGCATATCTTGTCCTTTCTTTCTCTACATAATATATGACAATCATCACATGTTCAAAATTAGTCCCAAAAAGCAAGCTGACACTAAAATAGCCTGGAGTGAAATTATTTTCACAGATGTTAGGAGCAGCTAGTAACTACATTATTCAAATTAGGTTTAGCTGTATTTTAGATAAACTCATTTGCTTTTAATGCATATCCTATAGGTGATCCTACAGAGAAGCAAGAAAACAGCATCCATCCATCCAAGTTTAATTGAAGAATATTCTTCTTGGTAGATTATCCTCATATATTGTCATACACAGGATGAATTATAAATGGCCATAATTAAAAGTTGACATCACAACATAACAAAAGCCTCACTAAACTTAAAATATAAGAGTTTGATACAGAATTCCCCATGACAGCCATTTACTTCAGAATGTACAAATAAGTTGAGTATGGAAACTAGCCTAGAAATATACTTATAGAATCATAGAATGGTATGGGTTAGAAGGGACATTAAAGATCATCGAGTTACAATCCCCCTGCCATGCACAGGAACACCTTCTACTAGAACAGGTTGCCCAAAGCCTCACCCAACCTGGCCTTGAAAACCTCAAAAAATCACAGAATCACAGAATGTTAGGGATTGGGAGGGACATCGAAAGATCAAACGTCCAGGGAGGGGGCATCCAGAAGCTCCCTGGGCAAGCTGTTTGTGTCTGACCACCCTCACAGGAAAGAATTTCTTCCTAACACCTAATCTAAACCTCCCCTCTTCCAGTTTAAAGCCACTTCCCCTTGTTCTATCACTACCTGCTCTTGAAAAAAGTCCCTCCCCAGCTTCCACTGTAGGCCCCTTCAGGTACTGGAAGGCCACTATAAGATCTCCATGGAGCCTTCTCTTTTCCAGGCAGAACAGCACCAACACTCTCAGCCTGTCCTCATAGGAGAGGTGCTCCAGCCCTCGGATCATCCTGGTGTCCCTCCTCTGGACGCATTCTAACAGGTCCATGTCTTTCTTGTGTTGGGGGCTCCAGAACTGGACACAGGACTCCAGGTGGGGCCTTACGAGAGCGGAGTAGAAGGGGAGAATCACCTCCCTCGACCTGCTGGCCACACTTCTCTTGATGCAGCCCAGGATACAGTTCTTGGCCTTCTGGGCTGCAAGCACACTTTGCAGGCTCATGTTGAGCTTCTCATCCACCACCACTCCCAAGTCCTTCTCTTCAGAACTGGTCTTAATCCATTTATCCCCTAGACCGTATTTATGTTTGGCATTGCCCCGACCCAGGTGCAGGACCTTGCATTTGGCCTTGGTGAACTTCATGAGGTTAGCACAGGCCCACCTCTCAAGCCTGTCTAGGTCCCTCTGACTGGCGTCCTGTCCCTCCAGCATGTCAGCCACACCACTCAGCTTGGTATTGTCGGCAAACTTGCTGAGGGTGCCCTCAATCCCACTGTCCACGTCACTGACAAAGATGTTGAACAGTACCGGCCCTGATATCAAACCAGTGAGGGACACCACTTGTTACTGGTTTCCATTTGGACATCAAGCTGTTGACCACAACTCTTCGAGTGCAACCATCCAGACAATTCTTTATCCATGAAGTGGTCCATCCATCAAACCCACATTTCCAATTTAGAGACAACGATGTAATGCAGGACAGTGTCAAACACCTTGCACAAGTCCAGCTAGATGACATCAGTTGCTTTAGCATTGTCCACCAATGTTGTAACCCCGTCATAAAAGGCCACCAGATTGGTCAGGCACGATTTGCCCTTGGTGAAGCCATGCTGGTTGTCACCAATCATCTTCTCATTCTCCATGTGCCTTAGCATAGTTTGTAGGAGTATCTGCTCCATGATCTTGCCTGGCACTGAGGTGAGACTGACTGGCCTGTAGTTCCCCTGTTCTTGATGTTACAATTACACTTTATAGTTGCTTTCTAAAACACAATGCCTCTAATGGAAAATCTAACATTGAGAAAGCCCCAAACTTCGCATTTTCACATGCCAACTTTATTATGGGTCAAAATGTATAAATGTATATATTTTAATTAATATATCAACCACATCATATTGAGAAGCTACTATTTCATAACTTGTCAGAGTTACCTTTCTCCTAGACCCAGATCTTCAATTGTCAGTGACAAAATCCACACTTGCCTCTTTTTCTCTCTCATTCTGTCTTCTCCTAAACTCCATCTTAACCTCTTTATCACCTCCATTAGAGAGGGAAAAAAAAAAAAAAAAGAAACCAAATACATACACATACCACCAGTCTTCCACCTTACTCTAAGCATGCCCTTCTTGATAATTAACTTTTCTGGCTCATTTGTTCTTAATGCTCCAAATCACTCAAGGTTTGGGGATTTCATTTTAATTAAGGGTAGTTAACTGAGGTGCTAACCTGGTCCATTTCTGGCAATTGGTCAGACTGATGGAAAAGTCATGCCTTTTGAGAAGATGCAGTTTTGATAATGTGATGGGATTGCATGGCATCAGCTATGATACATACTTGTGAAGGGGGCAACCAAGCCACCTGCCTTCAAGACTCATCTCAAAATAGCTACCCAGGCAAGACAGAAGACTCAGACCTTACACTCAGGGAGCCAGATGAAACAGTTTATAAGATGGAGACAAGCTTTATCACCCCTATCGTATCTCTGCTCCTTTGTGAGGTACAAATGGCACCTCAGGGCAAGCCAGCTTCTTTATGCAGCTACGCTTTCAGGTGACTAGGTCACACAGGGAAGCCTGGACCAGAGGACAGCATCTGAGCAGCTCACAAGCCCCTGTGGATCACAAGTCACGGGAGTCATGCACTCCTGTGCCACTGCACTGGAGGAATGCAAAATCAAGATGAAAGTGAAACACTCTATCAGTGCAACACGGGGCTGCAGAGCAACTTCCTAAACCACAAGGTTCACATTAGAGGAAAAATTTTTGGTCCCTGGTAATGGTACTTCATGGGGCAGCTCTCCAAAAACCAAACAGCTTCCTAGCAATACCAGTCACTGGAGTTTGCTGTTCTTCTGCTCAGCTGCCTCTCTCAATTTTATGTTCTTTCCCAATGATGGTGGTTATAATATAGTCATTAGTTGGAGCAGGTAGACTAGCCTTCTTGCACCCCTTCCCTTAATCTTGTCACCAAACAACCAGGAAATTGATATTATCCTGAACATAATCCTTTGTTCTAATGTCTCTTTGCAAGTTACTACTAAAAAGAGTAAATCTGTTCTTGTCTGTAGTAGAGAGAGGACAACAAAAAAAAATGCTTCCATTGTAAGCCTGCGCAAAGATTTTATTTAAGTCTTTAGTTTAGTCCAGTAATAGGAATATCATCACAAACAGTGATAAGAGCACGAGAGCACAATAAGACCTTCCCCAGAAGAAAAAAAAAAAAAAAAAAAGACAAAAAAACCCCACCCCAAAACCAAATCTGAACCATGCTATCTGGCTGCAGGTAAGGAAATATTAATTTCTACTACTGGAAAGTGTGTTTCAGTAACTATCCAGAAAAGGCAATGTAGAAGAACAGTTTTTAAATAATCTGAAAGGATAAGCATAGAAGATGTGAGCCTGAAAAGTACATGAAAATCAAACATTAGCACACAAGAATCAAGAAACAAAGGAAGAAAGTATTAAAGAGATACTGAAAATCAGAAACCTTTGCAGTTAATTTACCAGAAGCAAATAAATAAGGTGATATTCTACACAGCTAAAAGGTTCCAGGAAAAACAAAACCAAAAACCAAAACAACCAAACAAAAACAAAAGGGAACAGAACAGCAAGTACTGATCAGCCTGTATCAGCTTCTCTATTTAGAAATTTCAGAAAATGTCCCTGAAATTGTAAACACCTGATAGAGAGTAGTTCTACCTGAGTAGAACAGATATTTTTATGGAACTCTACAGGCCAGCCCAATGGCTCTAAGTGTATTAATAAAGAGATCACCAACTTTCTAAGGAAGTCATCTGATCCTTGTTTAAGTTTCCATTCTAAGAAAAACAGTAAACAAATCTGCAAAAGGTTGATGCCCAGGAGGATAATATGATGGTTTCCCAGAACCATGTATTCAATAAATATCTGAAATCATCAGAACCCATAGGGCTACAGATTTTAATATAAGTACTACTTGCCTCAGTCATTCACAGACAACAGAGAATTAACTTAAAAGGGCAACAAAGGACAGGATTTTTTTTTTTTCCCCCCAGCAAGCCTATCTGTCCCACAAACAAAGATCAGGAAGATGGGAGGAGTGGGGAGGAAGGAAGCAAAAGGCTGTGGAAGCAAATCTTTTATAAAACAGAAACCTTGAGCTTGGTGTAATGTTAATCCAGTTTGTACAAAGATGTTCTGCATAATTTTGATTGCTTCTTCTTGGCAGATAAGGAACCAATCTGCTAGGAACAAGCTGGTTAGGCTAGTCAGAGGAGGTAATTATAAATCCAAAAAGCCACGAAGGGGTACAAACATCAATTCTTATAACACAAAAACAAACTGTTAACATGAAAATACTCAAATGTCAAATCTAAAAGAAAAATATTACAGTCTCACTGATATCCAGAAGGATAAGGTTGAGTAGGGAGGGGAAAAATATCATCGTAAGCTGATCAAAGAGCTTGGGTTGAAGGTCTGACAGAGGCGATCTGGCACTGAGGTATCACTAACCAGTCAGATTAGAAATCATGACACAGGCTCTGCTTAACCAATTAAAGAAGTATGCAATGGATTTATGTCAAAGTTTATTCTTTGCTCTTTGTTTTTTCTTTGATATTGGAACTTCCCAGCTCCATATTCGTCCACAGGTATGTACATGTTTCTATGCATCTATATGTCTATATGTATGCATTACACTATTGATTACACTCTTCCCTTACACAGCAAAGTGAGTTTTGCCAGCTGGTGCTCTTAACTGCAAATGCTACCATGTATTGCCCCCAAAACCGTCAGAGAATTCCGATTCATTCTATGCCATTGATACTGCATCTCCAAAAACCTGTTGGCAATATGTATGCCCCATCTTGCACTAGTGGTTGATCTGCGCTTACAGTAACACCCTTCTCCTGCTATTAATTATGAGAACCTTCAATAGTACTTATGAACATGTGGGCCTCATTATGTTTCTTAATTACAAACTTTCTGGAGGCAGGTCAAGAAATCTGGAAAATGAGATACACAGAATAATTACACTAAATGAATACTCAGACTGCACACATTATGAAGCTAGGAGACGCACGTGTAAAGAAAATTCAACATCTTGTTCTTTAGTCATTATTATATTCTTTTTTAGTTAATTAATTGCATTATAATCTTTCCAGGGGACCTCGGGAGTGCTCAAGACAAACCATAACTACTACTCAAAGCAAGTCAGTAGAAGATAGTGTGCCAGAGCACTGGTGTGTCTTTGAACATAATCATATTTTTGGGGAAAAAATATTTGTGTTCAGAAGGCTGTGGGTGCTACTGAGAGCCTGAGAGCACCATACAGCAGTCTGGGGGCAAAGTAGCTCCCACTTCCTACATCATCAAGGCATTTTGACTGACAATATCTTACTGTTGGGAAAAGTGTAGGCTCCTCCTGGATTTTGCCTCCATGTCTGAATTTCTGAAGGATCTAATTGCTGTTGTGTTTAGAAACCAACAGAAGTGGTGAACTTGAAGAATTCACACCCCAACAAAGGTACCTTGAATATTTTCCTCCCCATTTTTATCGCTAGCAGTGCTTCAGGGTTAGTGATTGTATGAGGTAGGAGGTGGTGGTGTCCACATGAGAATTAGCCTAATTTCAACGTATTAATTATAGCATTGCTTTGGAAATGAAGCCTTAAACAGAGAGATAACTACAACAGCTCCTATATAAGCAAGAGTATAGTAACAGTGATATTCTTGTAGTGTGTAAGATCCAAGTCTCAGCATAATGCAAACACAGAAGATGACAGTAGGTGAGCCAAAGAGCATATGGTATGCATGGAAGATAGCAGAAGGGTACAGACAGCCAAGACATTTCAGTGAATCAGGCAGCTATAACCCTGGTCAGCACAGCAGACTGCAGCCTCAGCCTACCTGCTGGTAAACCAGCAACAGCCTCAACAGTATTATGGAAAGGTATGAAATAAGCTGACAAATAAAAATTGTCTCAGTGAAATAACTCCTTCCCTGTGCATGTGAGCTGTAAGAGCTTGTGTCGTTTATTAGCAGAGGCAGGGTAAGAGCAGAAATATGTTTGCAGCAGGGCAGGACCATCAGAGGTCAGCACACAGCCACCAAACATTAACTTGTGATACTTTATTGCTGAGAAGTGGGCTGACATCTAGATAAAGCATGTGCCTTTCTAGGTCACTTGGCTGAAGTTTGCTGTGCCATGTATCTGAAGTCTCTGCTGAGAACAGCTGACAGCCTAATAACAGTGTTTCTCAAGCTACTGATTCACCAATTTTCTTTTTTTTTTTCCTCCCCACAGACTCACTGTATATCTACTTTATTCTGCACATCTAGTGGATACATACAGCAATGTAAATAAATTATGCAACATTTAGCTGATGCTTTGTCAAAGCACTGAAATAAAGGTAACGAAGTAAGAAAAGCAAGATCCAGTAAAAGGCCTTTCCACCTCCTGCTCTGGATTGCACTCAGGAAGGCACAGAGATGCCAGAGCTGTGGCACTGTTGGCTCAGGGCCCCACAGACCTTCAGCAGCAGCTCCCTGCAGAGATTGTGCTCCACAAGTTTTCAGGTCAAAAGCAGCAACGTTCTGCTCTGTGGCCCTTCTGCCCTTAGCAGCGACAGCAGTCAGCCCCGATTTAGCTCTGAGCACTTATGCTTGCAGCAAAAATCAGGTATACGAAGGCTGATAACAACAAAGCTGCAGAAAATGGAAGTTACCATAAAATTATTACCAAATCCTTGTCAGGATTGCCACATGCTGCCATTAATATTCAGTGTAATTGATGAGAGGTAGTACTTGGAGAACAGCAGCAAAACAGACCCGCAAAGGAATGGCAATCCCCCTGGGCTAGGAACTCAGCTAGTTTAAATCCATGAGCTCCAGGATTTTTATCTAATCTATCTGCCTACAAAGTTTCTACCTTTTAGATAGAAATTCATCAACAAACTCGTTCTTTGAATGCTTTCTGATTATTACCCTAAGGCCCATTTCACACTCACTTCATCTTTAACTTTTTAATTCAATACATCCTGGGCCACCCATTGCCTTCCCTTTTATCCCTGCTGAGAAAGAAAAAAGCCTGAATTACTCATAGGCTTCAGTTAAGAGTAAATTTCTACCCTCTTTATCATCAATGATCCTCAATTAAAACTGCAAAGTTATAGTTCTTAACTTACTTCACAAGCAACAAAACGCTTTTTAACTTCTATAAACTACAGTTCCCATAATCAGAACTTGTAAACTACACTGGAACAAATATTTGATGTTGTAAATAAGCACTATATGCTCTTCTTGCAGTTTATTTCTTTTACTGTCTTTCAGAGTTGAATAAAATGCACAGATTGCGTCCAGAATCTAGTAGGTTTTTTTCCTAATGCCATCATATGGGGACTGGAAAATCACTTTGGGACAGTATTTTTGCAGGGGAACAACAATTTCATGGATCCTATCTAAAGTAAACTTGTGGTTTAAATTCCACAAATAATGTACTCAAAATTTAAAGTACAGTAAACAGGAGCTGAGGCTACAAACCCTTATGAAATTATGTCCTGGTGTATTTTGGGTTATACATTTAAAATTGAGCTATCTGAAAAGCAGTGGCTGAAACATGGTCTTCCATCCTTCTAAAAGACTTTCCTTGTGCTTACAAGTATATCTACCAAAAAAAGGTGCCAGGAAGCCAAAGGGATAAGTGTTATTAAATGTGCAGAGTATGTTACAGTGCATCAGCTGATACCATAACTTGCTTATGTTTCTGAACTACTTGAGATCCTCAGCTGCTCTCAGCTACCAGTGAAGGACTTGTGTTAACTACCTCCACCTGCCCCAAACGCTGTCCCTATCCTGTCCCTGCCTCCCCCTTTCCTCTATGCTAAGGTCCCTCACTTTGTGCTCTCTATTTCCCCTACATCCTCCCTGCTCCCACTCTTTTCTTTCCTTCTTACCTGTGAAGTCCTTCAAAGGATGAATGATATTTAATTATGCTGGGAACACAAAGAGGGAGAGCACTGCCCCGAGGGTCTGCCAGAAAACCAGCATCAAACTTAATGCTAGGTCTTGTTTTATTCAGCCATTTAACTTACCAATTAATTATACAGTAAATAAAGACTATTTCCATGGGGAGTCAAAGTGCAATCCTGACAATCTTGCTGGCAACCGCACATCCCCAGATCAGGGACAATCACATTACAACAAACTTTGTGATTAATGAATTCATGATATTCAGATAGTGTGACAGCTGCAGCATTGCCTGTGGCCATTGCTCTCTAATTCCATCGCTGCTTAAAACCCCGTGTGACTTGAGGAGGGAAATGTGACTACAGACCTTGTGCCTGTTGAAGAAATTTTGAATTCAGAATCATTTTCATCCAGAATCCAAACCAATCACTTCAACAGTGAGACTCAACTACCTTTGTGTGGCTACTACGCTGCCGAGTGGGTACTCCCTGCAATGTCAGGGCTCTTCTTGCCCAGATAAGTTGTGTATGCTCCTCTCTGGAAGTGTTCAAGGCCAGGTTGGATGAGGCTTTGAGCAACCTGATCTAGGGGAAGGTGTCTCTGCTTATGGCAGGGAGGCTGGAACTAGATGATCTTTTCAGGTCCCATAAGCAGGGACAACTTCTCTGGGCAACCTGTTCCAGCGTCTCACCACCCTCACAGTAAAGACCTTCTTACTAATATCTCATCTAAACCTACCCTCTTCCAGTTTGAAGCCATTACCCCTTTTTCTATCACTACCTGCCCTTGAAAAAAGTCCCTCCTCAGCTTTCTTCTAGGCCCCCTTCAGGTATTGGAAGGCTGCTATAAAGTCTTCCCAGAGCCTTCTCTTCTCCAGGATGAACAGCCTCAACTCTCAGCCTGTCCTCATAAGAGAAATGCTTCAGCCCTCTGTTCATCCACGTGGCCTTCCCCTGGACTCACTCCAGTAGGTCCATGTCCTTCTTATATTGGGGGCCCCAGAAGTGGACAGAGTACTCCAGGTGGGGGTCTCACAAGAGCAGAGTAGAGGGGCAGAATCCCCTCCCTTGACCTGCTGGCCACAATTCTCTTGGTGCAGCTCAGGATATAGTTGGGCTGTGAGTGCACGTTGCCAGCTCATGTTGAGCTCCTCATCCACCACCACCTCCAAGTCCTTCTCTTTAGAACTGGTATTAATCCATTCCTTGCTCAGCTTCTATTTGTGCTTGGGACTGCCCCAGCCCTTGCACTTGGCCTTGGTGAACTTCATGAGGTTAGCACAGGCCCACCTCTCAAGACTGCCAAGGTCCCTCTGGATGGCATCCCGTCCCTCCAGCGTGTCAACCAAACCACACAGCTTCATGTCATTAGCAAACTTGCTGAGGGTGCACTCAATCCCACTGTCCATGTCACCAACAAAGATGTTAAACAGTGCCAGTCCCAGTAACGACCTCTGAAGAATATCACTCATCACTAGTCTCAACTTGGACATCGAGCCATTGACCACAACTCTTTGACTGTGACCATCTAGACAGTTCCTTATCCACCGAGTGGTCCATCCATCAAATCCACGTTTCCAATTTAGAGACAAGGACGTCACGTAGAACAGTGTCAAATGCGCACATCTACCACAAGTCCTGGCAGACGACATCAGTTGCTCTTCCCTTATCCACCAATGTTGTAACCCTGTCATAAAAGGCCACCAGATTGGTCAGGCATGATTTGCCCTTAGTGAAGCCATGCTGGCTTCCCATGTGACTTAGCATAGTTTCCAGGAGTATCTGCTCCATGATCTTGCCAGGCACAGGTGAGACTGACCATCCTGTACTTCCCTAGATCTTCCTTGTTCACCTTTTTAAAAATGGGGGCTATATTACCCCTTTTTCAGTCCATGGGAACCACCAGAACGCCAGAACTTCTCAAATATGATGGACAGTGGCTTGGCAACTTCATCTGCCAGTTCTCTCAGAACCTGTGGATGCACCTCATCAGGTCCCATGGACTTGTGCACCTTCAGTTTAAAGCCCAGCTTACCAAGCTGGCCAGGCTGCTCTCAAAGACTCCCTTGCCTCTTCTAGACAGGTGGATTCCATCCCTCCCTAACAGGTTATAATCCTCAAACAATGTCCCAGTGTTGTAAAATCCAAAACCCTCAAGATGGCACCAGCCACGTAGCCAGAAGTTGATACGCATTATGCGTCTGTTTCTGGCTGCCCCCTCTCCTCCAACTGGTAAAACGGAGCAAAACATGACTCAGGCACCAATATTTTCCACTCACACCTATGCCTCACCACCACCATGGACACATCCACTATGACTTTTCTTGGCCTCAGCAGCATTAAAGCACTTTTGACCTCTGACTCAGAAACTGACAGGGAGAATAACAAATACTTGCCATGTCTGTCACTCTGGTCCATTAAGAAAGCTTGTTGGCCTGACTGCCAGTATTTTAAAAAATCCAGTGTTCTCCCTATTTCTTAAGTGCAACCAGTGTTTTCTGCAGTCAAGAACAGATAGAAGAAACTGTGTGAAGTTCTCTGATAAGGTGTACAATAACTCACAGAGAGGTATTTTCAATTTGCGTAGGAATGAAGCATTCTTTCAAAAGTTGTTATCCAAGATTGTATGATATAAAATCACATGGTGATTTTATTAATCATACTGTCAGGATAATCAGCAGAGGAACTACCAGAATATATTACAAGCTTTTTCCAATTTTACATTTGACTTATTTGGAAAGCGGCAAAGGAATCTTAATTTCAAAATGTGGGACTGACATACAAAAGCTTAAATTATAAGCCTTAAATTAAAGTTGATTTTTGAGTGAACTTCCCAACCTGTAGCATAGCAGCATGAAATGCGACTGTGAGATTCGTTTCCCAACCTGTATCACATCAGCATGAAATAAGACTGTGAGACTTTTCCTCCTACAGCTCAGACCCAGGTGCAGAGTACCAAAATAGTAGCTTCTCAGACATTATCTCGGATCCTGGCCAAATCCAGGATATGCCCTTGTGAAGCGAAACTTACCCACCAGATGTTACTGTGCCTTTCTCTCTAATTTGTTTGTTAGATTGCATAAAAGCAGGATCCTCTCACAGCAAAGATGGAAACCTCAACTACCAGTGGATGCACTGTGAAGAACTTCTCAATTGCCGGGGAAAGGCTCTCCAAATCCTTCATTCCACAGCAGACGTACAGGCTTCAGATTACGATAAGTATTTGGGCAATTGGTGATGTATCTTTCTCAATCGCTACGCTTTCTCTTTTGTAGTAATGATTAGATGCATTACCCTGTTTAACTCTGTACTTGGCTTATTCTTCTTTTTTCCCTGTTTTAAACTAGAGTAAAATAAGTTTGTTTCTGGTATTTAGTTGGTGTCTGTGTCCTTTTTGCTAACCCCGTCAATTAGCAAAACAGGGACTGGAAGGTTGCCTAACAGTTTTTAAAGTCAGAGGAAAACACATTCCAGTAATTACATTTTTGTCGACATGTTAATCATTCAATTCAAAGTTTCACAGCTTAAGTTCATATGCTCGCTTTGTATTTTAAAGAAACACATCACATTTACTGAAGAAAATCACATGCCAGAGACTGCAAGTACACATGAGAAATGATGGCTCTTTCTTCCAAACTACCATTTCTCTCACCAATCAAACCTTCTTTATTTGCTAAAACATTATCAGGTTAGACATTATGTGTTTTCCATCCAAGAGTGTTGATTCATGATGAAAAGTTGGACTCCTGACATGGTTTCTGCTCTACTAGCCACACCTTTCTTTCATCCATTAGCTGGTGACCTAACGAGTACATCAGACCTCACTCGAAACAGAACTAGGATCTTTACAACATACAGCCCACCTGATATGCTTCTACACAATGAAGTTCAGGAACTGCTTCAAAAACATCTCTGAGGTGGAAAAGCTGTATCTGGAAGAGGCTGACAGATGACAGTACCATGTGATTTCAATCCACTTGGGCTTTTTTCTGCTTCAGTGCAATAAAATGTTGTTTTTACTTGCTTCCAGTCATGCCAAATGACACCAAATGAAGGAAGAGGCAGCCTGACTCCCACAAAGCAGAACAAGGAACAGGGAAGCAAACAGGTTTTAAGATTAAAAATGAGGGAAGACTGAAATAAAAGAGGAGGCCTAGGGGAATGGGAAGGATCATGGTGGGAGGGAACAGTAAAAGTAGGAAAAGCAGAACAGGTATATAGAAGTATGAAACAGTGCTCAGATGATGTCATTCAGGTAGAATAAGCTGATGCTGGGAGAGAGAGCTTTATTGCGTCTAATATTGAACCATATACTGGCTCAGAGCTCTTTGCCTTTTTATTTTAAGAGGGACAAATTAGGAAAGTAAGTGAGTAAAGAGTAGGTGGGTTGCAAGGATACAACAGATGGGATGTGGACAAACCTAGTACAGAAGTGGGAAGGGGAAAATGTACCCTGTGCAGTAGAGAGAGATAAAGGAGGGAGATATTTGGTGCAGTATGAGGCAGGATCCATGGTCTGGGTACTGAAGGTCTCATGATGTTACAGGAGATGCTGGTGCTGAAGTTCAGCTGTCCTTCAGAGTGTTGGTAATACAGTGGGCATCACTCCAGACCCTAAAGATGCAGAAGACTCAGGAAACTGGAATAATAATTAATGAGAGAGTCTACCCAGGAGATGGAAGCTTTCTTTCTCATCCTAAGATTTCACCCAACCTCTAGGTTCATAAGAGCAGTTACAAGGTCACTAATAGCAGATCATATGACAGCCAGAAGAATGAACACGACATGTAATTGATAGCAAGATTTTGCTATTTTGATCAACTATTTCTGGAGATGACACATTTGACAAAAGGCTATACTCAACTGCTTGCAGAGAGCAGATAATGGTAAAGACTTACAACTTTAGAGTCAAGTTCCAGGTCCAGAGGAAGCATCCTTAGACTTTGGATGGACACCTCTGCATGACCCAAAGTCAAATCGTACATCTTGCACGTCTCAATGATCCTCTGCTGTCAGTACACAGTGAAACCCATCCATAAAGCACTCTGTAGATACTAGATACTACTAATGACTGACATAAGGGAAGACAAGCAGCCTACAATAACTATCAATGACTCTGCAGACTCAACTAGTATATAACAGGGTTTGAAATGGAGGAATTTAGTGTCTTTCCTTTCTGTGCTTATGTGTAGTGTGTGCTTCTTAATAAGAAAAACTGCAAAAATTGTGATAAGGATGTTTAGAGAAAAAGCACATGCAAATTTTAGAAAAATGTCAAGAGGCAGCCTCTGCAGATTTAATCTTCCGACCTTATGATACAACATTAAGATATGCATTGTGATATTGTCTTTAATCATATAATCACACAGCTCCCTCAGCACATATTTCAAAAATGATAAAGACTAAAGGTAGGTAGAAAAAAATGTGTTTTAAAAAAACCTAAGAGCAGAAATAACCAGACAAAATTCTGGACTGTTGCTTCAGAAGTCTGTTATTCTTGTATCTTCATGTATCAAAAGCTCTGACTAGTTTTTCAAGTCAGAATCTTGTTAGGGAAAAAAAATAAAATATAAATATAAATATAAATATAAATATAAATATAAATATAAATATAAATATAAATATAAATATAAATATAAATATAAATATAAATATAAATATAAATATAAAAATATATATATATATTTGCATCTCTAGAGGAATTAAACCAAGACAGCAGAACACTGCATTAGCCATTACAGCAAGCCAACAGCACTCAAGTCCTCACCAATACTTGCACAGCCATGAAGCGCAAAGACTTGCACAGCATAAGGAGCCACAAAAGAAGGAAGGAGAGCGAGACATCTGTCCAGGGTGTAAATCTTTGTAGGAACTGGGCCTGAAATCCTACCTCTCCTTTCTAGTGATAAAGAACTAGGATTGTTTACTGCATAGGGAGGAGGATAAAAAACACATTTATTTGGACATGATTGATTTCACACCACATAAATAATCAGAATCTATCCAGAACAATTGTAAAAAAAAAAAAAAAAAAAAAAAAAAAAAATCAGCATTTTCCATGTTTACAAAATTCTACAGTGATTCTATCTTCAAAAAGTAAGTCTGCTTGTAGGAGAAACATTCACTTCTCAGTTCCAAAGTCTAATTTTTTTTTTCAAAATTGAGCACTTGCCAATGACAAATTTGAAAGCCACCTTTGATAGAAGAGCAAAACCTGGGGAATCACTTTTTTCCTTTTTTTGCCCCGTGTTCCGCCATTTTTCATTCCAAAGATGTAATTTATATGTAAATTTTTCCTGAATACCACTTCAACCATTGAAAAAAGTAAATATTTTAAGAACAGTATATAATCATTTGGTAAGAATATCTAAGTAGTATTTAAAGTATAGTGGTAATTGAAAAGAATACAATATTAATCAATTATAATTTTTACAGCATGTGCTACATTTTCTAGGACAAAGTCAAGGAATAAATGAAAAACTAAAAATATTTGAAGTTAAACATACATAGTATTAGGTGAAGTAAAATAAGGTACATAGTAAAACTAATTCTATCAACTGTAATTTTTATATTTAATTAAAACCTGAATACTATCCTTGAAGAGATGGACTGAATACAGCCTGAATAAAGCTGTTAACCCAGACTGAGTTTTGCTACCAGTATAGCTACTGGTGTGATCACTGTTGCTCTTGATTAAACATGCCTGTATAAAATATTTTTCAGAAGTTAATATACTAAACCAAATACATGCATAGCTTAATGATGAGCATTTCCAAATATTTGTTTGAATTGGAAAACATGGGTGATTCATTTTGATCATTCTAACAATATTTACTTCTGAAGCTGCCTGGAAAAAAAAAATATTAACACTGAAGAAAAAACTTCTCAGAGGAAAGTTTTTCATTTTGAAATGGGTTGAGCTGAATATGAATCTGACACCATACTTCAGTACAATTAATTAACAACAATGCTGCAACTTCAGCTTTCCTGTTTGTGTGAAATGCAGAGAGACTGTTATCCTCAAAATATTGCTATGAGTTAGCTGAGTACTGTTGAAGAGTCTGAAGATGCAATGCACTGTAAAAGTATATCATATACAACAAGAGCCAGAGTGTTTGCGAACAGAAATCTATACTTTTCTGGATTGGCCCCGAGAAGTTAAACTCTACAAGTCAGTAAAAACCCTATGTAGATGGTAGTAAAACAAAACCATTATACACTATCATAGAGTTTAGGAATAATAAGCTGGGATTCCTCAAAAGGTTTCTAAAATGAACAGACACAATGACTTGTTTACTGGATCTTTACTTAAAGGATCACCACTTTAAAGTCAAGTCACCTTCTCAACTCTGTTTTCAATACCACCAACATCTGAACTTCCATCTCAGCGGGCAGTATCGCAAACTATGCTCCTTAAGAAAAATTGCAAATCTTTAATACTTTATTGTTTGCCATAAATCATTCATATTCTAGGCTGTGAAAGACAAGGCAACATAAATGGCAAAATAACAAGATCCTTTTGCTTTCCAACCAGTTCTTGGAAGAGTTTTCAGAATACAGTGGAGATCCTCAACGGCCACCTAAGGAGACGGCACCAGTGATAACCACTTCCAGCCTATATTTATATTCCTCTGGGTGACTAGGAATGCTGGAATGCTAGAAATACTGGGAATGCTGGGGGGAGGGGGCAGAGCATAGGGGTGGCTTCTGTGAGAAGCTGACAGAAGCTTCCCCCATGTCCGACACAGCCAGTGCCAGCCGGCTACAAGACGAACCCACTGCTGGCCAAGGCTGAGGCCGTCAGCGATGGTAGCAGCACTTCTGGGATAACATAGTTAAAAAGGGGAAAAAAAATACACAACAGCAGCCAAAGGGAGGAGTGAGAATATGTAAGAGCAACAACTCTGCAGACACCAAGGTCAGTGAAGGAGAGAGAGGAGATGCTCCAGGCACCAGAGCAGAGATTCCCCTGCAACTTGTGAAGACCATGGTGAGGCAGGCTGTCCCCCTGCAGCCCATGGAGGTCCATGGTGGAGCAGATGACCACCTGTAGCCCATGGAGGACCCCACACTGGAGCAGGTGGATGCCTTAAGGAGGCTTCGACCCCGTGGGAAGCCTGTGCTGGAGCAGGTTCCTGTCAGGACCTGTGGACCCATGGAGAGAGAAACCCACGCTGGAGCAGGTTTGCTGGCATGACTTGTGACCCCATAGGGAACCCACACGGGAGCAGTCTGTTCCTGAGGGACTACACCCGGTGGAAGGGACCCATGCTGAAGCCATTCATGAAGAACTGCAGCCTGCAGGAAGGACTCATGTTGGAGAAGTTTGTGGAGGACTGTCTCCTGTGGGAGGGAACCCACACTGGAGCAAGGGAAGAGCGTGAGGAGTCCTCCCCCTGAGAAGGAAGAAGCAGCAGAAACAACATGTGATGAAATGACTGCAACCACCATTCCCTATTCCCCTGCACCCTGAAACTGAGTCAGGGAAGAATGGAGGGGTGGGAGAAGGTGTTTTAAAACTTGGTTTTATTTCTCATTATCCTACGCTGATTTGATTTGTAATGAATTAAATTAATTTTCCCCAAGTCAAGTCTGTTTTGCCCATTGATGGTAATTGGTGACCGATCTCTCTCTGTCCCTCATCTTGACCCATGAGCCTTTCGCCATATTTTCTCTCCACTGTCCAGCTCAGGAAGGGAGTAACAGCGTAACTTTCCTGGTCACCTGTCATCTGCCCAGGGTCAACCCACCACACAGGATTATTTATCAGCGTTCCTAAAAGAGAGAATAACTTCTATGTGAGTAAACATTCATATAAGGATATATTTTAAAGATACTGAGATAGCATCTGATATCATGCATATAATTGCCCATCTGTTTCTATAAATTACATTTAACATAACATTTAATCACTTCCTATAAAAAAGGAAGTCAGATACATATGCTTTAAAACTTTATTGGGAGATGGTATGGAATAAAAAAAGGAGAAATTAAAAAGTAGTGAGGAAACTGACTTCTATATTTCTTCTTTTTTGGCAAAATTGACAATTGCAAATACAGGTGAGTAACAGGGACATAAAAGCTAGAATGCATTACATTAAAAAGTAATCAAAACTGGAAAAGATCCCTAATTGAGCTTTGTATTGCCTAATATAAGGAGCAGTCTATGCTTTACAAATGCCAAACATCATAATTTGATTAAATGTTATGCATATGGTAAGAGAAATAAAAATAAGACAGAGAAAAGAAAATACAACAGAGAAGATTCCAGGAATTATAGCAAGCAGCACATTTCCAATGAAGTAATCATTATTGGCAATCTAGATGAAAAACTGAGACAAGATAGCAAAGTTACTACATTAATGTTTTTGCCAATGAAAACAAAAACATAATGGTGGCTACCAAAAATTTCCTGGAATCACTTGGCTGATATACAGGTTTCACGGACTGTTACTCTTGCAATTGCAAGAGAACTCCCATAAGCTAAGACTTTCAAAGCTGCCAGAAAGGCATTTGGATGTCCGCTTTTTATTTAAATTTTAACAGATTTGGGTGACTGAAAACAGGGGCATCTTTCAAACACTTGAGTTTTGCTTTCATAGACTCACAACTGGTCTGTTGAAACCACATTTGCTTGAACTGAAAGACAGTGGAAACATGAAGAAACATCACCAACCTTTGATAAGCCCAGAAAGCATACCATCCATCTGACAGTACCAGAACTGTACATACAAAAACTGTAGGACATAAAGAAATACATTTTAACTGTAAGGGTTGTTTTCTTTCCTGTCTGGCAGATGGCAGTAAGTTCATAGCAAGAGTAATCAGATGAATATGCAACAAATAAACCACTACCACATCTTTTTTTGTTTGTTTGCTTGTTTGGTTTTTCCCCAGATGCAAAGGACAATGCAGCCAAAGAGAAGGACAGATTAGGAAAAGAACAACTCAGTTCTGCCTGTGGGATACCAGGACAACAGTCAGCAAAAACTCCATTCTGTGCAAAACATGGTCCAGGCACATTAAAAAGAGCACCCACGAAAGATGACTCCAAAAGAAATAATCTCAGTTCAAACATCAGAGTATCTTCAGCTGTTCTGGAAATTGCTCTAAGGAGCTATTCAGAGAAATAAAAGAGCCATAGAGGGATAATCAAAAGCAAAAGACCACAATCCAGTGAAGAGTGCCAGTGCTCTATGCGCTGCCCTTGGCCCCTCACACGTGGCATCTCGTGTCTGAAGGGACACTCAAACTCAGCCTGTGGCATGCCATGCACGCACAGTGTTGCTCTGTGGAGAGGGCACAGAGCTAAGAGTATTAACAGAAAAGAACAATATTATGACAATTATCAGGCTGCCCAGATTTAGACTTGCTCAGTATTTCTCCTAGTCACAGAGGACTCCAAGTGTACTCATTTTTTGTTATTGTTGAAATTGGCTTTAAAGTCTCACTGAATAAAATGAGACTATGACCAGTAAATTAGCAGAAGAAAGCAAGCTTAAGACATTTCTCTTTGCAAGGCTTTTTTAGATAAATACTGAAGCCAATTGAAATAGCCATCATTTAGAGTGCAAGGAAAAAAAAAAAAAAAGTTTGATCCTTCTACCTTAAACCTGCTTTTCCTGACAAAGCATTTTGGTGTTATAATAAAAGTAGTTTCTATAAGGAATCTTCCCAGGAATGTAGTTAATGTTTTTAATAAGACTTTCTGTTTCAAAAAGAGGCATTTTTCCTGAGGCCTGAATGTAGTTTTTTGGTAACAGGAATTATTAGTGTAACTAATCTTTGAACCACTTTACTAAAAAAGAAATTAAAAAAGATCACTCCTGAAAGGGAAAGCATCAAGGGTTAAGGTTTCAGATCCATTTCCCACTGATTGATGTCATACCTCTGGGCAAGTGACTGAGATTATTTCTACCCAACTCAATATCACACTAAGCAAATTTCCAGTATAGATCTGCTCTTAATATTGTTTATGCATCTTATAACTCTTATCACAGAAAACGAGTAGAGTGGTCCAAGGAGCTGAGTCCAGGTACGTTTCTTTAGGGAACTTTTCTATTTCACATATATGGAGCTCAAGCCTTTTTTTCCTTTCTCTGTCCTATTCTTGGCCCAGACTGAATAAGAGATGGATAGATGTCTCCATTGCTCCTGGGCTGCTGGCAAGGGTACTTTCTCTGAAGATGGCTGAGAAATGAAGGCTTCAGCCCCAGTCTACTTAAGAGAGCAACAAATGGATGCTTTTTCTTCTGTGCACAAACCAACATGTCACTTACTATGTGAAAAATGGGCAGCACTACATCGACCACCACTCCTTCGCCTGACACATTGAGAGAAAGGACCAAGCCTCCCCTTGGTACCAAAAGAGCAATCTCAGTGTTGAGATCTGAGTGTCAACTCAGGTTGCAAGCGTGGATCCTAACTCCACGCAGGCATCTAACAAGGGCAGTGGGTGGACACCTAAACCCAGCCAGGAAGGGGGATGAGACACCCTTCCCACCCTCAGCATGACTCCTGGAGTACTTCTGCCTGCCCTGCTCACCCTGTTCACTGCAGAAAAAACAAGTAACTAGCCTATGTGAGGACCTAAGACAAGTCAATGGCATTAATTTAAGCAGCTTTTACTATATTGACTATTTCTTAGCTTACGAAGTAGCTAAAGCAGCAAAAGTACGTACTCTTCGAGCCTGATTAGGAGCTAAGGTAGGCTGGATGAGTAAGTACAGAAGAGTAAACTAAGGGAAAATGATGTAGCCTAGACATATCAATTTTATACCAGTAAAGCTTCAGGGAAATTTAATAAATACTTACATTTTGAACAGAATTTCTTTTGTGGTGACTGATAAACTCCAGGAAACAAACAGTGATACTTTTAAAGGAGTACTAAAATCAAGTTACGAAAAAGCAAAGTTAAAAGCTTACATCAGCAAGAATCAAATACCACAAAATCAAAATAGAAATGTTTATACATTCAGCAACTACAAAGCCTGTACTGCTTGACAAAAAATTAAAAGAAAAATGGAAAAGGAAAACTATTTGATGTTTTTGTAAGCTGAGTGAAAAAAACCAAAAAGAACAGGTTCCAGAAGTAGGAGAAACCTGCAAACTACCACCTTGTCTTAGCCAAAAGGTCTGTCACTGTGAGTAGCCTTAAAAACACTATGGCTGCCCAATTTTAATACCTTATTTCCTTTATCATGTGCCTTGTTAGTGTGGGCTTAGTTCTGCTTTAAAAATAAACATTTATACCATTTATGCATAAAAGCTTGTCGTACTGACATTATGCAGGGTCCTTAATTTATGTTGATTTCTTTATCATAAAATCTGAGATGAAGCTTGAATTTAGTAGATTTTCTAAATATATTCAATATAAACTACAGACTGTGTTACAACTTTTATATTACTGGGTTAAGCATACAAAATGAACTTTAAGTGTGTGTGCTTGCTGCTAGAGCACATAAGCTATGCTTTTTTTTCCACCCACACCACTCAAATGGCTCAACAGATTTCTCTCTTAGGCAAGGCAGCCACAGTTGACTGGAATGAACAGAAATGCAGGGTATTTCTCTACCAAAGGAAACATCAGTTCTGACGGTCAGTAATGCTGGTTACTGGCATAACAAAGACATCCCTGTGTGAGCACAACAGTTTGTCCATCCCTGTTGTCTCTACAGACCTCTTCATTTCCTAGGGTGCGGTCCTAATGCCTCTAAAGAATGGCCAGAACCAATGAGATCCCTGGTCAGCAAGATCCAGCAGTGGATGCTGTCCATCTGTATTCACTTCTGGAGTTTATACCAGCTCTGAAGGGGAGTTCTGCATTTTCGTGTTCCCAGCAGGGTCCTGGGTCTAGCCACCTCCACTCATTACTCAGGTTACTTTTTCTTTTCTTCTGCTTTCTTTCCTTTTTCTCCCAAATGAGGAATCTAGCACTGATAATAATAGTAGAAAGTGGCAGAATGAATGACCTTTCCCATTAAATTCAATGACATAAATATGAAACATTTATCATTTACTCAGCTTGTAGGTCTGCTAGAGACAAATTCACCTGTGACACATGCAGCAAGACAAATTCATATCTCTTCCATTAGTATCAGATTTATCATCGATTCTCCTAAAGTCCTGAGTACCACCCATGCAGCGTAGGAGATGACGACTATTCAGTTCAACAGGATTCTATTTTAAAAACTCACAGCACACACATTCAGAGCTATGACTTCATTCAGGCATATTTGCTTAAGCTACTGTCTCTTTTGTTGCTACACTGAGCTCAAAATGGATATGCAATCCATTGCTTACACATACCATTCATTCAATGTATTGTTTAAGACCTTGCCTGTGCCTAAGCTACATCTACTAATCTTTTCCACAAGAAGCTCAGTTTTCCAATGCAAGCTGCAGGGCCATGCGAGTTTTTCTTTGAAAGTCCCCAATTCTATGATGAGTGTCATCATGTATGCACTGCAGTACACCTGCAGTACCTGACATATCACAGCTTTAATAGGAATTTGATGTCAAGTATGACATTTTTACACATCACTGAGACGTACCCATTTTTTCCTGTTAGATAAACACACATACATTTCCTGTATATGTATACATATATCGAATAAATGTTTCAAACTGGCATGCTTCCTTCAACCCCTTTATCTCATCTGAACCATAAATCCCTGAAAAACTGTTATTCATTTTGACCTTTTGGATTTCAGATCAGTATAAAAAGAAGTTGGTCTAGAGGAAAGACATCCTTGTGAAATTAAATTCCCAAAATTCAAAATCAGTCCCATCTTTGATGTATTTTCTTTCCTTCATCTCTTCTCTGGATTCCTTCAGCCCCACATCTTGTGGTGGTTCTGTTACTGTCAGAGACCAGTTCTTATTTTCCTGACTGCATTTCTTGAATTCAATAAGTCTTACTGTCATTCCATTTACTTATTGTCAATGGATTTTCTTTCACTAAAGATGTATTTCCCCAAGATGCACAGTGCTTTGGGGGAACCTCTCTGCCTCTTTTTCTCCTGTTTTGCTGCAACAGAATTGATATTCCCTCACATTTTTAACCACAGGTACCTATGAGAATAAAGATGATAGTCCAGTGAAATGCAGGTAGATTTGTGACATTGCTTTGTCACCAAAAAAGTTATTGACTAACCTCAACCAAGAAGATTCGTGAAGCCTCAATGACATATCAAAGAACTAGAAAAAGTTATTCCATCCAGAAGTATTTCATGTTTATTAGTACCTACATAGTAGGCAATTCTTGCTGCTTATATAGCTTAGTTTATAGCTATATAAGCAATATTCTTCATTGCAGCAGGAGAAGGCAAGCTAATAAAACAAATATCAACTAAGCAGTGGCTCTATCTACCTGTTCTTACTACTAAGGGATTTCAAGGAAGTATGTAAGTAGGAACTGAGTAGTGAAAAAGACATGAACAGTGACAAAAAGAGGGTATGAAAGAAAACCATTATCACATACTACATTAGTGCCTGTCAGCTCTTGAAAAGCAGAGACTCAGTCACTATTATGAGGGTAAATAGTCCTTATAAGGATGAATTTTATTAACTCTATTTTACAGCTTTCCTGTTTACAATTATAACAATCCTATTGCATAAGTAAGCTTGAAGAAATGGCCTCTTTTTTGTTTGGTTTTTCTTGTGTAGTGATGTGTTGTGCAGATCAATAAGGAGATGCTATAATTCAACAAATCTGGTCATGGCAGAGTGTTTGTGTGTGCACATGCTTGTGTGTGTGGAGGGGGCAAAGGAGACCTATGTGAGTATATACCTTTCAACTCTACTCTGCTTTAAACCTGGTCTGCTTCAGAAGCAGCAAGCTCCATCATGCAGTGTATCTGCCAGGATAAATGATAACAGTCCCTGCAAAGGAGTCTTTTATTCTCCAGATCCTCTGTCAGCATGCCACCAAAAGAGATAGGGCTCTACAGCTGGTCCAGGCAAATCACGGGCTGCCTAATGAGGAGAGCTTGCCTGTGCTACTGCATAGCTGATTACAAAGATGAAGGCATTGCAGGCAAATATAGAGGGGAGAAAAGACAAAGAATAAAAAGTAAAAAAAACCCCAAATTTGTCCATATTCTAACCTACTCTACACTTAGTACAAAGAAGTATTCACCAGATGTTCACGGGGGCAGAAAAAGCATTGGTATTCTGTGTACTGTAGGCACCTAATTTAGGACCCAATCTGTATCAAGTTGGTAGAGATACTGGTTCTTCCTGAGCATGATTTCGAGCACATAAATGAAATTTGCTAAATCCTAACAAAAAGCAACAAATTCCCCTCCTAGAGGCACCTGCCTGCCTCCATCAGGTTGATAGGCAGCCTAGGCACTGAGGTACCTGGTGGGAATTCCTCTCAGGTGCTTGAATGGACAGGAAAGTATGACAGCAAATAAAGCAGTACAAAAAATGACACAGATCTCCAATAATACACACTAGAAATACCTACTGTAAGATTATGCTAGCTGGCTAGTGAAAGAGCTTGTATTACATCCGCAATCATAGGGAGATTGTAAAGTAGACACAAGAAGAAAGGGGTTATAAAAGAAAATAACTGTGTGATATTTTGCAAATATGAGTACTCTTGCTAGAAGAACTTCACAAACACACGTCTTCCCTAAGTGATTATTAAATGCCTATGGAAAGTGTTTTCCCTTTCCTCAGCCATCTTCCTTATGGTAGCACTACTCATGGAGTGGGGGAATCCAGTAGAACCACTGTGGTGTAAAACATTCTGCTTCATTAAATTAGTAAGCTAATAATGTCCATGCAAGTATTTAAGTATTTATTTTCTTACGCTGTAGGAACATTAACTGAAATACAGAATTTTCTTACCTATTTTTAATAAAAAAATAGCGTGATCTAACATTCCTGAAACATTCATGTGGAGACAAAGTGTGGAACAAAAATCTAGGCAGAGTAATGGAACAAAAAGAAGTGCCAATCAGAAATATTTATGTAAATTTGTAAAAATGTTTTTCAGCTCACAATCAGCTCCTGCTGAGACAATTATTGATCAATATTCTGTCAAGTATAACATAATTCTAGAGATTTATTTTCTTTGTCCCTCACCTTAACCTAAGACCTGCTGAATTTCAATTGAAGTAAATAAATCATCTTTACTTCTTGACCTTTTAAAAAATATTTACTAAGCACATTTTATCTCTATCAAATTCAATGTTCTAAAGGGATTCAAGTGGCTGCGTTAGCATACTGACCTTATACAAGTTCTAGGATGGCAATGATGTAGAGCATGATTCTTCTAGTAGAACTGCATAGTTACCCACCATTGCACACTGATCATTTGAGTCTAGGTTGAACCTTAAGAGACAGCACAAACCCACGCTGCTCTACAAAAATCTACACAAATAGGAAGAAAGAATTGGCAGGGACCACATCATTCATCAAGACAGGTTCCTCACAAATGTAAGTTCATGCTTTACATGGAAATCCTGGAAGATTACCCATCCCTTCCCTCAGCAAGCATGCCTCAGCACTCTTCTCAACAAATTTCACATCTTAATAACAAATGGGATAAAAGCTCTGCCAAAGAAGACCAGAGACAAACCAGTGCCAGATTCTCAGGTCTCTGCATGAGCACAAACCTCTTCTTCCATGTTCCTGCCGGATTATGTAGGTAAGCAATTGATGCAATTCATCTGAAATAATCTGACACCGCAAGGATGTGGCCAACTCAGTGGCCATCACTGCGTTGGGGTAATAATGGTGGCAGCATGGCTCAGCGCCCTGGATGCCACCATTCAACAGCTTACACAGAGGATACCAAGTATGCTCTCATCAGTCTCCTCCTGATCCTAGCCACAGCTAGGCACTACCAACACAGGGAAACATCTATGAGAGCAGATAAAATCTTGTCCTAAATTGTGCAGGTGGGCCTGAGGTGCAGAGATTATAATCCAGTTCTCCTGAAATCTGGAGAGGTTAAAATACAAGGTTTGCATCTCCCATATATTCCAGTTATGACAGACATACCTTTCAAACTGCCTCAGAGAGGGCTGTTCAAAAGTACTCTTCTGGCACTTCTTGGTATCATCACTTTTCATTTTTACAGAGATTTAAGACATCTCAGACAATTAAAAACTTTTTCTTTTCCTTTTTTTTTTTTTTTTAAGTTTATCACTGTATGTGATGCTATTCTGCGCTTCTCTCTCAATCACCTGCCCAGTCCAGCTGTGAGGGCAAACAAATGCCCCTACCTCCTCAGGCCACTTTTATTGAATGTGTCCATACTTGCATCAAACATCAGAGCAGCTGGGATCTTCAGTACAGCCATTCTCCACAGACCTCAAACTGAAAGGTAACAGGCAGCGTGTCAAAAGCCAGCTATTTTTAAATGATATAATCAGAAAATGAAATGTCAAATATTACCTGCTCAATCCATTCATCACTGTAGCTTTGTATAACTGTCTCGTCTTAAATTAGTAAGGAAACTGTCTGGAATAGATGCTGCAGTTTTAAGACTAATAGTTTCACCTTCTACAAAAGCCAGGGCTTGTGCTTACCCAGAAATCCAATTAGTTAACCCAAATATTGTAGAACTTCCAATTTACTCAAATTTTGAAAAACAAACAAAAAACAGCAACAAAAGAGAAACTTACACAACCATAGAGGCATAGGCTTACAGTCCCTAAACCAGTCTGAGCTGCCCACTATGCAGATCTGAGATGAAGGAAGCAAGTGCTAAAAGATGTACACACACAACTCCTGACAACAGCTAAAATGTCAAGCAGTGGCTCTTGAGAATACGTTCCTCAGTTTGGCACAGCCAACAAACTTTGTTGTTCATTGCAAATGGCTTACTCCAGCTGGGTTTACGTTAGCTCTCAATGGCGTTATGATGGAACAGTGCCACTTGGATATTCTTCTTTGTTCCAAATCAGTCCAGTTCTCAGCAGAAGTGACAGCAGCCACAGTACCATTACAGCATCTGAGCAGCTTTGGAAAAACCTGCAGCTCACTCCTTTTTTAATCCTGATGGAATTAGAGAGAAACTGAGGAGTTACCATAAAATGCTTACAATTGGGAAATATTCCCTGCACACCAGTCTTCCATGTGGCTGCTCTAGGCTGATGGGAACCTAAATATCTGGCCTTCTAGTGAAGGCACTCAGCATGATCTGAGACTCAGATGTTGTGCATTTGGACAGTGACTTTCTTACTCACCTTTTACAAGGGCCAAGTAATAATTGCTGAAAGTTCAAAGCCTCCTTAGAGGCACTGCACCCTCAACAAGCATGTGAATAGTCCCAGATCCATCACTGCTTCATTCCTGGTTTTATACCTGAGTTAATTAACTGCAACCATGAGAGCTCCAGCATCCCCTGCCAGTGTAATGCGGAGGAGGGTTACACTCATAACTTCTGTTATTGTCAGTGGTAGTTACATATATGTGCTGGGCAGAGAGGAGCAGCTGTCCTCTAATAAGGTGCTAGTCATGACAAATATAATACTGACATGGGACCCACATAATTGTCTTTATAAGCACACTGCAAAGCAAGAATGATTGCAAATGCCAGGATCCAGAAAAAAAATACAACATTCTCCCCCCACTTTTTATTTCTGTTTGCAAATTTCTGCAGCAAATAAAGCTTACTAAACCAGGTGCCTTTTGTTATTGTCCTTATGCCTATCTGTGCTATTATACAACAGATACCACTTTATCAGTGTCCATAAATAACTTTTATTATGCATCTCAAAAAGCACAGTTTAGCACGACACAGAACAGACAGCATCTCTTTCAGCAGCTGAGGCCAACAACTTTCTTCTATACCTGCCATTACAACCCTACCCTTGGGTGATGGCTTTCATTTAAAAAAAAAAAAATTTTTTTTTTTAAAGAAAAAAAGGTTATACCAGACAGCAGCCCCTCTAAATATTCTGAGAGGTTGCCAGGACCAGAAACAGGCATTACTAGGTATGTTGCTGAATACTGTATTCACCTCCAGTTTGGTGTGGTCTTCCCTCTGCAAATACCAAATTTACTACCAGCTCCACACTCAGAAAAGCCTGTCTGATAAAGTCCAAGACAATGAACTCTGTTCTCAGGATACACAGAAGCCCATGTCTTATGTTAACACTACCAGTGCCATCATCTGGCTTGTTACCAGCTGCTGTCACTGCCTGTGACTGCTACTAGTGTCAAAGAAAATAAAAGATAACTGGCTTGTTCAAGCACATGAGATGGGCATGACCAAAAACTTAAAAATAAATTTTAAAAAGAAAGAAAAAAGGGAAAATCAACTTTATAGCTAATGGCAAAAATAACATCCCTATTATCCATTCTTTTTTTTCAGACAAGCCTCTTATTCTTTTGCATTCCTTTAGCTGATAATATTTTCATTTGTTTTACTGTCATTTGCTCTGCCAATTTGAACAGTGATGTAATGACATATGACTGCATGATATTCAGGGGCACTCACAGCATCTTTGTCATTGGTGGCTCAAGTGCACAATGAACAGTATCTTGAGTTTAATGTATTTGTGGCTTTGTGAAGGCACCAATGACACACAACGGGCTTTTTTCTTCTTTTGTTTCTACGCCCTGTAATAGAACAGCCTGACACAGAGACTGTGATCACAGAATAATGAAAAATGCTGGGCCATTGTTGGCCATGGCAAAAATTTGCAAACTTCACATTTTGTTTAATTATTGAAGAGAGGCTTTTCAAAGATCTATGCACTGTTCTAAAGAGACATCGTGGCATCCATCTTCCTTTCCTCACAAAAGCTTTTTATCTTCACACAAGAAGAATATACTTGTTGAGGGCCAATTAGTAGTCCAACTATGAAAAAGCTTAAAGGAATTTTTAATTGGTAAATTGACCCATGGTGTGAGTCACCTGGAAAGGAATTACACCATTTCCTAAGACAGTTAAGCTTTCTTGCACAAATATTAGTCAGTACCTTAGATTCAAGACCCTCTATCTCTTAATACTATCTTGTTCATGTAGACCAATTTCAGTCACTACTACAGGATCATTCAGAAACAGTAAATGTTATTCAAGGTGAACAGAGGCAGTCCTCTGACCCTTTTTCTGGGCCTCTAGCATGACTTCCCTTCATCCAGAAGAAATTTTATGCATCACTCATGTTTATTCTGCCTAAATTCTACAAAATAAGAGTTTCACAGTCTACCCTCTCTTTTGTAAAAAGATATCATTAAAGGTGAGCATGCTCAACTATATAATGAAATAAAAACAGATGCATGCAGAAGAGAGGCTGGAGTTTCATTTTCAACTGGGCAGCAACTCAAAGACCGCTATATAGTCAGTGGAAAGAGGCACCCACTCCAGAAGGTGGTTCAAGAGCCTATTCCTTACACGCTTAAACGAGATAGCATGAATCTCTCTCCCACCATCTGCAAATGGTCCTGCATTTTTGCCTTCTGAAAGATAACATGACATATAAACATGACAGGCATCATCATTTTGACATGCCCCTCAGAAATAATAGAATTAACCTCATAAGCTGCCTTCTGTACAAAACTCTACTAATGAGAATTCCTTCATAAGAAAAGAAGGGTAAGGAAAACAGACCTCAATCTGTTGATGTATGAATATAGGATACAACAGACTTTTCCTATTCCCATTCACATAACTGTTAACTTGCATCTCTGGCCACTAGAGATGCAGTCTAACATTCCAACTGAGAGAAAAAAAATAAATCTCAATGTTAAGAAGCTGTTACTGCAAACAGCATAGGAAAATCTGAGATTCGTTTATGTCACATAAATGGTACTTCTACTGATTTTTGTAATCAGTACAATAATCAGCATTTCTTATATACATGACATCATTACATAGGCAGCAAAGAAGCAAGTTTGTGTATAAAAGGTAAATCTGAGCCTCAAATGAAAGACATTTTCAAGGTACCCAGACATATGTAAACATTTAAGAGGGAATCAGCAAAGCTCTAAACTGATAAACATTTCTCATAAGTTATGTATGAGTTAAAATCAAGTTTTTATTAAAAATGCATAAGTATGATCTGTGGTGAATAGAACTATTAGCTATGCATGTTTACTTTTTAGCAAACACAGAAATCAGTAATTTTTCTTCTAAATGTCATTTCTATCAGAGGGTTAGAGAATACTAACATGCTGAAACAATTCTCAGATGCCATCCAGCTGGTATATACATCTGGGGAGAGGGGATAAAATAACCAACTGTGAAATCTTAATTTGCCACAGGGGCAACAAAATGTCATTTCAACTATTGTGTCCATTCTACTTTACAAGTTAGGTGGCACTCAACACCCTGCCTGTTACACCTACCATAAAAAAAAAAAAAAAAGGATTACAATAAACTGTTCAATGCTTTAAAATTATTGTGTTTTCAGCATGCTCTTTATGATCACACATTATTTACAGTGGTCCCTATCTTCCTCACTCCTGTTGGAAGCTACAGAAAATCACCCAAAAGCCAAAGTGAGCATAAATTCATTTTACACATTTGATTTGAGCATTTTTGGTTTTTTGGGGTTTTTTTTTGGTTTTTTAGGGAACTTTCAGGGACATATGCACAAAAGCTGAGATTGCTCTGGTGAAACTAAGCTCCTTAGTTTCCTTCTGCAGTCAATAAAGAGAAAAATACCTTTTCAAAACAGCATTTTTCTCAATTTGTAGATCACAGTCATCCTTAAAATCAAAAAGCCCTCAGTAAAATGGCTAGTGAAAATGCAAGAGGGAGGAAAATGTAAATAATAAGTACTGTGGATGGCAAAACAGTGTACAACGGGCCCGTGTTTTCTTCTCTTCCCGCCCTTCTCAAAAAGCCTGTTCCAGGCTGAAGGACCACTTTACTTAAGGGCAGTTTAGGACAAGAAACAACATTAGGTACTCTGACCTGCCCCCTGGAGTCCTTCTGACTGCAGAGGAGCCTAGAGAGATTATTCTGATTCAACACCCTTGCCCCCACCCAAAGATGAAAATATTCACTATTGTTATTCTCCAGTAAATGTCACTTAAATTCAGAACCACAAGTAAATCCTGTAGAAATTCAAGATTTCTGACCCACCTTTTCTTATAAAATGTCATTGGGCATAGCTGTCTCTTTTGGCATTGTACACCTGGGATAATCTCTCGAGCTCAGTGGAACCATGGGACCAAAAAGGAAGTTTGGAGTGAATGGGGATACCCAGGTGGTTCACTGGGCACTGACATCAGCCTCCAGAGCAGAAACTGGCTGAATCTCACCAGTCCCTAAGCCCAGGGAAGTTTCTCAAAACTTCATGCTATTTGCAACTAGATGTTGAGGCCCACATCACTGGATGCATCAGGACATTGAGAAGACCTCAAATGGATTTAGATTTTTTCCTGGGATAAGTCAAGTAGTACTTATTTACAAACCTCATATGCTGCACTTGCATTGTACACATTCTCACAGCTCAGCCTGGGACAGTAAAGTCACTACCAACTCCAAATATTATGTTTCTGCTTTGAACCATTCTGCAGTGAAGCCTATTCCTTTCTGTTGAATACAGAATGAGAAATTTCTCTCCACTGTCTACAAACTGACTACAGAGAGTTTTTAGTGTCTTTCAAAAATGCTTACTTAGCGCTTATTGTAAATAAATAGAAAAATAAATTTTAAAAAACCCCACCCTGCTGCTCATCATTCAAGGTACTAGCTCAAATCTCTGTCAATATGAAATTAATTCCTACTGTCAAAGATTTGCCAGTAAGAGTAACTTTGCTAGGTGTTCTGGGTCCCTATATTCAGGTAGTTTATTCAACTCCTCTTCTCTCAATCTATTTAAACCTTTCATTCCTACCCATCATCACAGTACCTGAATGTTGAGTCTGCACACTGAACTCTAAAATTCACTTCAAAAAGCAGTGAATTAAACTTGCTATTCAGCTGGTCTGAAATCTTTTACCCCTGTAACTTAAAACAACATAATATGCTTTCCTTGAAGTGATAAAAAATACTATACCACTCATAGTGAATGTCAAGCCACTAGAATTAAATGACATAATGGACCGTTACCTCTGACATTCATTTTTTTGTATGCATCACTATTTTTTACCTCAAGTTATCAGCAAAAACCAGTTTGGTTACAAATCCTTGGTATTTTATCTCATAAACAGAATAGAAAAAGTGTGTTTACTTTTCTATCAAGGTCTTACTTAAACCTAAAAAGGTTGCTACATTTTTCTTTCATAGCAACAAAAGATGTTAGCGCTCTGAATTCATGATCAAGTCCTTGTTTTATACATTTCAAAATCTACTCCTTAGTGTTATACAATAGCTTTCAAACATACATCTGCTGGAAGTCTTCTGTGAACAGGACCTTCCTTTTCACTAGTAGTAGAATCACAATGTTTTTGTATACAATGAAACTAAGACTTTCACTTTCTTTCAAAATTGAAAAGTGAAGCAGAAGCAGAACTTTAAAGAAGGCACAGACACAAGTTGTTGATGTAGTCACAATTTCAAAAGTAGTGCTTAAATATAAGTACTCCCGAAAACACAGAAACCAATTATTTCTACTCTTTCTAGATTGATAAATCTACAGATCCACAGGCTAAGAGCAATAACACCACCACTTTCCATTCCACATGGAAAGCTCACATCTTTAATTCTCCTTTTGCTAGCAGAAAATGTAGAGACATGTACATGTCATCAGAATTTTCCACTGCAGACACTTCTCTCCTAAAGCTGCTATTGAAAACCACTGGCAACAGTGACAATGAAACACAATTAAACCACATACACAAAAAGAAAAAAAAAAACTCTGCCCAAAACCCAGCAATTGAAAGCAAAACACCAAAAATTTCACTATTGCTTCCCTGTAGCACAAATGAAAAAAATAAACATGCTATGTACACTAGTGATGTGGTTTGGTGTGCTATTGGAAAGTACCTTGATGATATGCGTGATATAAGAGCACAGAGTAGCTAATCCTAGGGAGCATCTGGTGTGAATGCCTTTGTTTTGCTCTCAGAGGGACCTCAGCTCTAATCTGGCAAACCTCACTCCCTGAAGGTCCAGAGACAAGTCAATCTGCAAACTGTTAAAAAATGAGTTTTTCCCCAAGCGAGGATATTCATGGTATTAACTGTGCTAAACCTTGTAGGTAGATTTGTGATATAGACTAGAATTTGCCATGATCACCATTCCTGAAGTGTCTGCATGAGCATTAGAATGTGTGCTGTTCATGTTTAAAAAAGGAAAACCAAAACTTTACAGAACTGATCACTGAGGCAGACTTTTTCCTCTAAGAACAAAGCTCTGTTCTCTGTACATATACCACCATTGTATAATGCATGCGAGAACTGGAAGTGAACAGGACAATCCTCATTCTTAAATCATGTGTGCCATGTAGAGTATGGGCACCTCTCATGACATCAGAAGTCACGCTAGACATAGGGTAGGTACTACTTCCCACTTTGTATGTAATTAATGTCCTGAGTTTGCGTGATTCCACCGCTTTTTTTGCCAAAGATCAAATATGTGCCTTCATGTGCAACAAGGTAACTACATATGTGTTTATGGACATTGGTATCTCAGGTAAGTATAGAAATTATCCCAGCAGATACAGTGTTTGAAATAAAGTATTTGACTTTTCTCTTGACATTATTCATTTGTGGGAAGGCATGGAGCAAGGACATTTCCATACAAGCTGTTAGCTTTTCAATCTTTTTTTTCATTAGCTCAAAGCAAAGATAAAGATTGGGCTTGTTAGCAAAAGCAACTAAACCCGGGTGCCTTTGGTGTTCTGCTTGGCCACAATGACACACTGGGACAGTGGCTTCAGCCAGAACTGTAACTGGAAGAGGTCGCAGGGGGATACAACCAAGTTGTGTGCTGGTGTGCTTATGCCCCAAACGGCGAAGTGTCAGTAAGGAAAGGGAAAGACTGCAAATGTCAGACACTGATGTCTGTGAAAGACACTGATTTTCAGAAACTGGGGAGTGTGTACCCATTATAGTGCGTGCTTCTTTAGAGCATCAGACTGAATACCCCAGAATCACCAGCTAAGCCTTGATATATATGCAGCTTGTTTACAAATTTTATATAGTTTTTAATAGTTAGCTACAATATCTGAATTGTATTACAATTTACTTAAAAAAAAAAAAGAGACAACAGGAAAAATTTACAAAAAAAAATATAAATAAATTCAGATGGGAACTGAGAGAAGGCAGTACAAAGGCTGAATTATCTGGCATCTAATTAGCCTTGGGACTGTAGCAATCTTTGCCTGATGGATAGAAACAATAAGGCAATGATTTCTAGAGGGTTGAAATTGCCTTATGAAATGTTGTCCTTTCTCATCACTGCACTTGGGAAGAGAGCTTCTAAGTTGAAAACAAGCATATTTTTTACTGGTTTGACACTGCTCTGAGTTTTCCCAAGCAGCAATAAAGGACACGTAGAAAGTTTCAAACTGGTTTCCATGGGGCTCTTGTAGGCTTCCAGAAAGCACAATAAACTGGGCCGTTTCTCCTTTGCTGCTCTTGCTATTACGAAGTCTAAGCAACAAGATAAGTGTGTTACTGATGTAAGCTATTAACAAAAAGGAGACACCCAAAAATAAACAGGTTTAAAGGACAAAATACAATAGCAGAGTATTCTTTCAATGCAATCAGGATGGCTAACACACAGCAAAAAACATCAGAGCTCATATGCCCAGGATTCTCTTCAGAAGGACAATGTACAAGGGAGAGCAAAATTAGTATCTTAAAAAAAAACCAAAAAAAACCCCCAAAAAACAGAAAGATCTTTGGCAATAATTAGCTTTGTATGTAGAAGGCAATGCCTTGTTCCTAACATCAGCAAAATTAGCTCTTACTTGCTGTTAATTCTTCTCATTGGCTACAAATGCAGAGGAAAATGAGCTGTCAAAGGTTGTTTTCCATAGTACAAATGAGAGTACAAACAGGAAGGTATAAGTATGTTAATAAGCAGGGGAGCAATGATCAGTATGCCCTTGAGAGCAGAAACATTCCTCCAGCTTTCTGATAATCTGATGGTACAGTATGTTTCCTTAGCTATAAGCATTTAAAATGTATTTATGAAAATAATTCTGCTTGTGCAGGGTCTCTCAAGTTGATGTAGCTCTACTCTTGCACCAGTTTTTGAACCAACCACCGTTTTTCGCCCATTCGCAGATATCTAAATCATCTATGTATGTACAATATGCAACAACTTCTCTATTAAACTACAGTATTCTTCAATATTATTTATTGTACAGTGCCTACAAAGACCAATTAGATCACCACACCCCAGCTCTGCAGAGACGGAAGAAAATATTTTCATTTAAAAAAATGGAAGAAATCTTTCTTTTTACAAACTTTTTTATTCAAACAAAAGTATATTTTCTACTTCAAACATGACCATTTTAAAACTGAAACCCAAGTATCAGTAATAAAAGATCTTCACGTTGAAGGTTCTATGCATTTTTTTTTCAAGTGTGGTTATCATTGTAGAAATGCTTCCCATGCCCATCTCTTCAGGCCAGATAACTTCCCCATCCTTTGCATTTTGATTTGCATCTGCATTAATGTGGCTGCTAATCTGAGGATGAATCTTGACAGCATTTGCTCCTTTAAGTAGCCTTTACCTAAAAAGCAGCAACAACTGATCAATCACCTATGGGCCTGCTTAGGAGCGTTAAGTCTCCTTGACTTAAAACTCATGACCTGTTCCCATCTGATGGTATATGGCACATGAAGGAATATGACAAGCAATTTTCATGAAGTGCATAATTTTTTCCATTCTCAACTACTTTTTCTCATAGAAATTATTACTGCTGCTAAATGTCTATCTACATCTATGTGTGTCTATGTCTACTATTCCTGCTAAATATCTATCTATGTTATTATTCCTGCTAAACCTATCTAAATGTCATCACATAGGCCAAGTGTGATTCCGGCGTTTGTGTTGCTTCTAGCACATACTTTCCTTGCTTTGTAAAACTTCCAAGTATGCTTTCCGTTTATGAAAATATGTTAAAAGTTTGCTTAAGCTACCCCAGAATGCAATATTGACTTCTTTTCAAAAATATATAAACGTGACTCTGTAGTTTACAATCACTTTTAGAAAGCTTACAGTAATGCTACAAGTCTATGGCAGCCTACCTGCTCATCCACCTGCTGCTACATTCCTATGGGGCAATTCTGTTGATGTTTTTACTATGAGTTTTACATATATTTTTGTCACCATGAGTTAGCAAATATGTTTTTCTTCACAGACTTTCAAAACAATAATAATTTAACATCTTAGCACACTCCACAGTCATCATAACCTCCGTTTTGTTGAATGCATTAAAAAAAATTCAACCTTTTATCCACAAAAGGTACAATTTAAACAATTTTTATTTCCCTTTGCAGCAAAAAAAAAAAAAAAGAAAAAAAAAGAAAAAAATGAAAAGCATCCCTCTGAAACTTAAATGGATCTGAAGAACTTCAGTGATTAATTTCATGTCTCCAAATTGCTGGAAAAGGTTACATTCCTACCATTCCACTCAAGATTCACTACTTCTATTCAAGATTGTTCTTTTAACAGTGTGCATGAATAAACCACATCTGATAAGATGCATCCAGCTACAAAGAATCAGATAACTTATGTGGACAACAGCACATACAAATAAAATGTTTTCCAGAATACAAAAGGATTAAGGGTTGATTACAACTGATAGAAAGACCACAGGCATTTTGAATTTCTGCTAACACATCTTCCTTTTCCTATGTACTGCTCTACTGATTTTGGTCCCTGAAATCTATTGGGTTTTGCAGGGGTTTTTTTTCCTGTAGTTCTCTTAGTACCTGTCTGCAGGAGAAGAATTGGCGACAATGCCGGTTGCTATTGATACCGACGAACACTTTCTCAGTAAAACTATTCAGTAAGAGGTAGAGGGATGGAGTAACATGAATTATTTCCTTCCTGCTATAAGGTTAACTGCTTAACAAAGGTGATTCCAGCACCTGTTCTGCCAGCACACAAACACTTGGTCTAATAAAAATAAGAAATGGGGCACATTTCATTGACAAGTCTTTAGCTGTGTGTCACTGCACCCAAATTCACAGGAATTGTATACATCATGTATCTTATTTGATAACAATAAAAATAATGCAGGTACATATTACAGGAAGAGACATTTCTTCAGCTTCTGAACTTTAAACCCTGACACTTTTAAAGTGCCTGAATACGATTGTACAGTCTAACCATCTTGCTAAGCAGGTCTATTTTTAAGCAGTCTCTTTGTTATTGTATCTCACTACCTACTTTTTAAACTCAGTCTAGTTTCACTGGTAGCTGAGCTTACAAGTGCTGCCACATGTCTCCTCTAAAGGTAAGTATAAATATATAATTGCTTTAGTTCGGTAACAACATAATGATACAATGTTAGCATACACTGCCCAATAAGTCTGCAAGGTTAAAAAAAAATATACATATATATATATATATACACACACACACACTGCAGAAAAGCTCAGGCATAACAACTTCACGCACACCTGTACGGCAAACTGTTTGCAAGCTATGCATCACCCCTGACACGGCCGCGTCCGAGCTTTACATAACGCCAGCCAAATACCGCCCTGCCAGAGGAAACCAGGTACCAAGTTGAGCCAACGCTCGGGAAAACTGGCCGAGTTCATCAACTCCGCCGTGCGCCCACCGCAGCCTTCCTGCCAAAGCCTCCGCCGAACTACCTGTAACGCATCCCGGATTCCCACCCCGCTATCTCACGCCTTTCCCCACCCCTGCCCCGCGTCCCCTCCATCGCCCAAAGCGCGGGCGCTGCCCCCACCCCAGCTCCCCGGGCTCCCTCTGCGGGCAGCGGGGCGTCCCGCCACCCCCTTCCTCCCTCCTTCCCCCCGCACCTCCTCCGCGGGCCGCCCCCGCCGCCACTCACCAGCTGCGCGCCGCACACCGCCACCAGCGTGCACCGGCCGCTGCAATAGCCCATGGCTCCCGGCACTCCGCGCCGCCGTCCCGCGCCGCGCCCACTCAGGCGGCGGGAGAGCACCGCCTGGCCGCCGCCCGGCTCCCGCCTGCCGCCGCCGGCGCGCCCCAGCCCGGGACCCGCATGGGGGCGCGCCCGCCGCCCGCCCTAGCCGCGGCCGCAGCGCCCGCCGCCGGCAGCGGAGCCGGCCGCCCCCGCGGAGGGCGGCAGCGCCGGGGGCAGGGCGGCGGCAGGTGCCTGCAGGAGCAGCCGCGCTCTGCCGCGCAGCCCCAGAGGCATCTGGGCTTCAAAGTTTGCCCCCTCAACTCCGCTCGCAAACCATCCGGGCTCGCAGCCGGCTGTAGCGGGGGGAGGCGGGGGGGAGGAGGAGAGGAGGGAGGGACGGGGAGGCGAGGCGAGGCGAGGCAGGCGGCGGTGCTGCTGCTGAACGCAGTACGCGATCGGAGAGCGGCTTCCCTCCTGCCCACAGCACAGGCGCTCCCCACCCTCCTTCCTCCTCCTTCTCTTCCTCCCGGTAGGGCTCAGGCGGCCCCAGCTCTGGAAACCCCTCGCCTGGGGGCTCCCCGCGGGAGGGCGCGAACGGGCGGCAGCCGCTTTGTCTGCTCGGACGCGGCGAGGGCGGCTTCACCCTCCCGGTCGCCTTTGTCTCCGCGGGACACCCCTCCGCGCCCACCCTTGCCGGGTCTCCACCACACCGCGCCACCGGCGCAGATCCCTCTGCCGCCTACGCACAGCCCCTCGGGCGCAGGGGCCCAGAGCACAGCGCTGCCCGCAGCGGGGCAGGGGCAGGGCGCGCAGAGGAGCCGGGGCGGCCGCAGCCCCCGGCGGAGCGCGCTGCTGCCGCCTGCCGGGCCGTCGCCATCGGTGCAGAAGGAAGCCGCCCCAGCCGGCTCTTGCTTCCCGGCTGCTGCCGCCGCTTCGGCCGGCACCGGGGAGAGCTCCCGGGCACCTCCAGGTCTTCTCGAGCCGCTGGTCTCCCTCCCACCTAACGCAGGGAGCAGGGACGAGGGAAGGTCAGGAGAGGCTGGCTTGGAGGGCTCGGAGCAGAGGATCCGGAGCAGAGGCCGGGAGCTGCACCGTGAGGGCAGGAAAAGGGCAAGATTAGGCAAATTCAGAAAAAATATTCATTGGTTTCAGGGAAGTGGTTCTGCTCACCATTCCCACGAGGAACGCTTGCATTTAGTGGCATGGTACATCCTTTCTTTGCTATCAAAGCATCCAGAACACATTAAGTTTGTGGGAAATGATATGTCACATTCTGGTGCGTCAATCAGCCTCCAAAGGCTTTTACTTGCTGAGTCATCAGCAGCAGTCTTGACATTGCATTCGGACCAGGTCACTTTTTTGCTGAGCTGCCCATTAGCAGAGGTAGTTTTAGCAGTGACATCAACAATTACAAACTGGAAGAACACCACTAGGTTTTCTGAGCATATGTGGATATTTGTTTGCAGCATAAATATTCTGTGAAACTGAAGGCTCTCTGGAAACTTAGAATCCCATGTAGTTTGTCTCTCACTTTCTGAGCTGGTTTGTGAAAATAGTTGGCAGCCTGTCAAAATGAACAGTTATGATTCCTAAAATGCCTTCCACTCCATAATGAGCACTCCATGGGGGAGCAAAACACACACAAACGTGACACGGGTTGTCCTCTACTCCATAAGGACATCCTTCTGTTTGTCAGCTTCTGTACTATCAGGAACAGTATTGACCTGGCAAATCACCGGTCAGGCAGAGCACCAAGCACAGGGAGCACATTCCCTTTAGGACCTAAGGGAGAGCTGTGCCTAAGAACAAATACAGCTGTGGAGCTACAGAGGCTCAGAGATGGCAGAGACCTCCAGCAAGGGGCAGAGAGTAGCTCAGGTACCTCTAGATTCAAACAGTCTGTCTTGACTTCTTCAGTATGCCATTCATGCCTTTTACAGAAGTGACATCGGTGTGCAGGTATTAGCTGGCATTAGGGTTGTTTGAACTTTAGATTTGAACTAGACAAGCTGTAGCAGTAGTCGCTGTATAATTATCTCTGTCTCATCCCAGGCATGTTAGCCTTTGTGTAATGATGTCTTCTAGTACAGTGAATCCCAACCAACTGAGGAGTCAAGGTGGTCAAAATACAATGGAAAACACTTTTTGTTTACCCACAGCAATTGTCTCCTGGTAAAAGTGGCAAAGTGGCAAGAAGTGTGTATCTGATTATCTTGGACTGGGAACTGAGAAGCAAACAGGAGAAGGGGCAAATTATACTCATTTAGACCCTTGAGAGGAAGCTAACACTAGTGCTCTCTGTGTGTCCATAACTGATCTGGTTGTTCAGTACGGTGGGAGGTTTCCTAAGAAAAATGCCAGCAGAAGTGACAGAGTCCAAAAAGATGATCTGCCTGGACTCTTATAGCTTCCCAGAGCTCTCTGACCCTTTTCTTTCCTCAGCACCTTCTCCTATAGCTTTGCTTTTTAGTAATTATTGTTCCTTCTTTACCTTCTCCTGAGCTTCAAAGTAACTGTGTCTCTTTCTACCACTGTTCTCCAGTTCCCCCAAGTCTATGACTTGCCTTTCCTTACAAGCTGACTTTCTCCATGTCACTCTTACCTATTAAACCTCTCCTTCCTTTCAGCTTCTATGGGCTGTCTGTACCATGTTTCTAAGCAGGAGTTCGGTAGCCTTTTCACTCTGTCCCACAATATCAGATGTTGCTCCATACCTGTATGGCTATGACTATGGACTGCATTTTGTCTTGTCTCTGCTTTTGGCTAGAGCTTCTTGGTAAGGGCCCTCCTAAGAGCAGAATAAGGCCTCAGCAAAGGTGGATGAAATGAAAGAAGTCAGTTCTGTGAACTGCTCTGTTCCCTGACATTTTTTTGAGCTCCTGTGCTACGTTTGTCACTGTTTCCCTCTGCTGCTGTTCCAGCCTTCCTACCTTTCCAAGCATGAACCTTCCCAAAAGCTGAGATGTAGAGAAAGGTATCCCTCCATCTCTGTTAAATCTTGTTGACAATTGTGACATTTAGATTGTCTGTGAGAGTCTCTAGCTGTAACTTGCTGTTGAGATGTAAAAGAGGAGTCCTCTTCTCTGTAGCCAACAGACTCACCATCGTTAGGCTTGCTGTGGGCTTGCCCTTGCTTGCTCTGTGCAATTAGAGAAGCAGCAAATTATATATTGGAAGTGGAAAAAAAAAAGTTATGGTATGATTATGTAGAGCAAGAGGGGGGAGGATGACTAAAGCACTACCCCTGAATCATTATCAGAATGCTCCCTTGAGCACTTGAGCTGAGCCCCAGGATTCAGCTCTCCTGAGGTCAAATGCTCAGGGCTTTTCCCAGGCCAGCCTAAGCCTGTTCTTGGGGCCCTGTAGCTTCAGCGTGTGGCGAGATCAGCTGTGTACATACAGTAATATTGTTTGTAGGTTCCCAGTTAGACTTAACAAAAGGCCTGTTGTGTGTGCTCAGTGAGTAATTTCCAAACATTCATAACTTTGTCAAAACAAACCCAATTTTCTGCGAAGCCAGGCTGTGCAGTGTTCTTCACTGAAGGTTATTCCATGCAAAATATTAACTTGCAGGTTTCAGAGGTTTCACCAGTTGGTTTGTAACTATAAAGAGGCCACAAGGAAATTAAAAAAAAAAAAAGTAAAAATAGGTTTCTCTGTTTCCTTTCACTTTTCTCATAATCAAGTGTAATTTTTTTCTTATTTCTATAACTCAACTCTGGGAAGAGATCCATTCCAAAATTAGTGACCTTCACTAATGACTGGAAACAGGAGGCTACAGATTAGTTTTGCAGTCCCAGTTGTAAGAGCTCATTGCTAGTGCCTGTACACCAACGGTGTCTGCTCTTTTGGGGGGAGTGGGGAACACACCTTTCAATGGCATAGTGGCTGTGTCCCCCCCAGTGCCTTCCCTGTGATTTGATAGGACTTACTAATCAGTTGTAAGCCTGTCCCAGGTCTGTTCCTTCCCTGAGCCTGGGGGAGCACCTGGGGGAGTGAGAAGCCCAGGGAGGACTGCAGCTGCCAGCCCACTGCATCAAACCTGCAGCCACAGGGAAGAACAGGGACTTCTGAGATCAAGCTGCAGGCTAAACGAACCTGCATGAAGGGCCACAAGTGGCTCATGAACCGTAGCTTGTTGTATATCCCTTTTCTTTAATAAAACTTTCATGTGAACTCCATTAAAGCCAGCATAGTGTGTGTTCAGTGGCACTTCATCCCAAGCATTCCAGCCACGTAGGAACTTGCCCTTTCCCACCACCAGCACCCTGTCTGCCCAGGCTGTCTCAGGCACTGGTAAATCAGCGTGGGCTCCTGCCTACCGTATCCATTCTAATATCAAACCAGTCTGAGAGTGCTTGGTAATTGATAATGTTGTCATCAATAGTAAAAGGAAAATACTGTTTCAATTTAACCAACACCTTGTTAACAGAGCAGATTTTGCTGTGTGACGTGACTGTACATTATCTTGGGAAAAAATCAATTAGGGGGGGAAATACATGATTAAAACATAATACATAATTATTGCAGGCTTAAGCACACTGCAGTAAGAATTCTATTCAAACCCATAAGACTGTAGCAGTATTAAATTATTTTTTGAGCCTCATCCCCACCACAAAGATTGAGTGTCAGGTACTTTTTTTTCCTCCTGCAGGATTTCAAGACTTGATTGCCCAAATGACAGTTTACTTATTTTACTGTCACATACTTTTGTGAAATGCCATAACAAGTTGATTACAGGTTTCACATTTTGCATAGTGACAAAATCGTCTGTCATATAATAGTCTGATGCCTGAAAGCCATTTAACTAAGAAGCAGTTTCTACTGAAAATAATGATATTTGAAACATTGAGGTGGGTTTAAATGTGTACATTTTCTAAAAAAGTCTTTGTTTTAACTGAATAAGAAAACCAGTATTATCCCTTTCAGGCATGAATTTGAGATTTGTAAAAGTCACCAGACAACAACTAGCCGGAGGGTGAGGCAAGTATAGGAGGGGCATCATTTCATGAATGAAATGAAGGGCAGAAATGGGAAGCCTAGTGATAAATCCCAGCTGCTGCAAAGAGGAAAAAGTGCTTGGCTTCTATTTGGAAAACCCATTATTGCTACCAACCTGCACTGGAGATCTGAGTCACGTCATGCACTCTGGCTACTGGAGAGAAAAAAAGGCTCCCTTTCCCTCTGTGCAGAAATATTGTGTCACTGGAACTGATGTGAAGAGAAAAATGATTTACTTTCCTTATTTAACAACATCCATACCATAAATGAGATATAAGGATAATCCATTAATTTAACATATTCAGTTTCTTGCATGATTCTGAGTAAATAACGCAGCATATCTTTTCTGCCTAGCAGTGCTAACTAGTTAGGGAATTTTCCAGGACATTTTATTATTTCTCATGAGTGGATGTAGTAGCAGTAGTAGCATTCCAACTTCTTGTGCGGGGGCAAAGGACTAGCCAGTTTTCAAAATGTGAAAAGAATAGGATAGGGAAGCTCAGCAAGCTGTTAGGCTGAAGAAGGGAATGATGTGTCCCTGGCACTCTGTCACACACTGACTTTGTAGACAATGTAACCATCATATACTTGCCATTATGAATGCTAGTAGAAATAATAGCAAATTATACAAGAGGCTGAATACTGCATCTGTCTTGAGGGGTGCTGAAGCCAGGTGCTCAGCTGATCCCCTGCTCTGGGATGCAGCACAGGGGTCCCATTAGATATGGGCAGAGCTCAGCACAGCAGTGCTAAGGACATCTTTGACCCTCCCAAGCCACCAACTGCTGCACACCACAAGTGACAAAAACCTACTTTGGGGCCACAGAACAATAGCAGCCAAGTGCTCTCACTGCATCCTCACTGCTGAGTTTGTTCTCCGCCTCAGCTGGAGAGATAGCAAGGGTGCAGCAGCTCTGGCACTTCCCAGACAGCTCCACCATATGTGGGTGAATGGGAAAAAGGAGGAATCTGAGATGAGGAGGGACTTCTTGCTGTGTTGTGTTCCTCCACACAGGGGCAGGGTTAGCAAAATTGTCATCCTGGAGGCTTGCCACTGCTCTCTGTGGACATAATTTGTACAATGTTTTTCTTAACTAACACCATAATTTTCTGAGCTTTTATTAGCCTTTCTGGAAAAAAAGGAAGAGTCTAATAATGCTATCACTACTTTCTTTTTAGTCAATGCTTTCTCACTTGTGGATGTTAAAGCATTGTAAAGGTAAATTATTATTGATCCTATGTTTCAGTAGATCTGCATGCAGAGTTTTGAAACACTCTACGTGTTAGGTACTTTGGATATTCACATAGCGGAATTTGTTTTCTGTTTCCTATAAACTTGTGTAACCTTTAGCAAGTTGCTTAAACATTCTGTTTCTTATATGCCTCATCTGGAAAATAAATGTGTTCTCATTTTGCCTAGGGCAAGGTAACACAAGGGAGAAATCATGTTCCTAGCACTGGAATTTCCTTTCACTTTTAAAATTCGCCAATGTGAAGGTCAGATTATTCTTTGTGACCATTTTTTTTCCCCTATTTGCTTAATTGTCATGGAATCATGGATGTATTTCCATTAATTTATTTTTTTTAAGCATTATACTATCATTATACTATTAATATGCTTGAAACTTACCTTTTCCATAATCCACCGTCAAATCTGTTTTCCCTTTCTTAATCTATCTAGCAAAATATTTTAATGTATTTTAATTCTGAAATAAATAGGCTCAGTTTTCAGCAAATATTTTGAGTACCAGTGTGACTTGCAATCCTGATGTCTGAAATACACAAAGATATTTTCTTCTGTGATGAAGCTGTGATAGAAGTGTGATTACAATCTTAGAAATGGAGAAAAAAAGTCCTATGGGAAAAGGGAAAAAAAGACTCATCTTCAAAGAGAAAACTCGATGGACAAATAGAAAAATAGAAAGAACCCTCATATTGCCTTTGTGGATAGATCCCATAACCATCTGAGCAGTTGGAACAGCTCTAGCAGGTCTCAGCCACAGCTGAGCCATGATATTCTTTAGAAACTGCAACCCATCAAAAGAGGGCACTGTGTTCATGTATAGACACAGCACCCGAAAATAGAGGCGATTGTTCTCATTGATGCCTTTGGATGCACGGATTTCCAGTCAGCGAGCGCATTCGCCTGCCCTGCCCACTGCCCCAGCCACCACGGCCGCGCTCCTGGCAGTGCTGCTGGCATCCCTTGGCTGCAGGGAACAGAGGAAGCTGATGCAGAGATACCAAGCTGCAGAAAGCAGCTCGTGTCTAATGCAATTTCACTTTGTCACAGAAGCAGATCAGTGGACTCCGTAAAGAGTGAAGTGTAAGAAGGAAACGTAAAAGAAATGCAGCAGGTCTAACAGTCTGATCTGCACTCTGATCTTGGAAAAGCCTTCTGCTTTCCTGAGAGCATGAGTGGGCTTGTAACTCACACAATGGATCAGAGAGAAGAATAACCCTCATTGTGTTTGTTTATAGCATTTTGATGGCTTACTAGGTGAAATGGAGTCCCTTTGTTTACTCAGAATGGCCTACAGCAAGGGATCATAAGTCTTCCTTGAACTGATTTCTGACAACTAACCTTTGGGGAAATGCTGATCCAGATATGATTTAAAGGTTTCTTAAAATGAGGAATGCACAAAGCACTGTAGGATACATCCTAGGGATTCAGTAGAAGATGTAATATTAAAAAATTGCATTTTAATTCTAGTCCAAAGCTTATTTTTCAAGAACTGGTTCTTGCCCAACTTCTGTCTGCAACATTGAAGAGTTCCCTTTAGAAATTAAAAAAGTTAAAAGTTTTATTCTCTCTATAAGCTTGTCTAGGCTGTTACCATTTCAATATATAATCTTCCTTCTGATAAACTAAAGACTTCATTCACCCTGTGTCTTAAATTAGATAGGTTTTCCAATCCTTCAACCATTCTCACAGCATTTCTTGAAATCATCCCTAGCTGTTCAAAATTTTCTAGAAATATGGGCAGCAGAAGTGAGTACAGTATGTTGGTAGGGATTGTGGCATTGTCAAATGCAAAAGTTCTTGTAACATTTTTGCTTACATCATCCTGATGAGAGATTCTGTCCATCTTGTGCATCTCCTATGACCTCTACAGCCCCTTCTCTGGTTCTGTTTCCTGGAAAAGGCTCCTCCATGGTTTCCCTCTGAGTTACACTGTCTGTTCTTGGCTATGGGACTTTGCATTCTGCTCTGCTTAGACAAATATGTTTCTTTGTCTTCAGCTTGCCAAGTTACCCAAAATGCATTGAAAGTATCCAGTCCTCTTCAGAACATGCCACTGATGCTATTTTTTGTCTTCAAACTATATTCATAGTGATTTGTTTTTCCCTTTTATATAGGAATAATTAAAGTAGTAGATAGTACAAGATGCTATTGATACATTCAGTGGTTGTTTTCCATTAAAAATGGCAATTTCAAATGTATCAGTTAGCTCCCTTTTTGATTAACTTAATATGCTTTATGTTGACTTTTCATCATTCTAGTTTTCTTAATTGAATGGTCATCAAAATGAGATCGCAAAAGTCTAAACTTTTTAAACAAACACAGTTACCATCATCATCCAAACTTCTAATCTCATCAATAAAAGCCATCAAGTTAGCTTGACAATATCTGTTTTCCATAAACTCATGTTGATCAGCGTTAATTATATTACCCACCTTTAATTCTTTATTAATTGAGTCTTATATCAGCTGTTTCATCATTTTGCTTTGGATCAATGTTAGACTGACAGGTATATAATTGTCCAGGTCATCTCATTTATTCCTTTAACGTATTGGCACAACATTAGCTTTCCTCCCTTTCTCTGGGGCTTTTCTGGTGCTCCAACTCTTATTGAAAATCAACATTAATGGTCCAGAGAATTTCTCTGCCAGGTTTTTCTAAAACTCCTCAATGAAAATCATCTGGACCTTTTTATTTGGAAACGTGAGCTGTTAGTAACTGCCTTTTAATTCTCTGGTTTGACTATTGGAATGGAAAGTACTTCAGCATTACCTTATGATAAAATTTCTACTTTTTCCCCTCCTAAATGGAGAATGGAGCACACGAGGCTTGCCCACGTTATTATTCTTTATTCTGTGATTCTCATCTGCTAGGACAAAGCCAATATTATTATTCTCTTTTATTTGCTTTAATATCCTTCTAAAAGCCCAAGTAGTCTCTCTTCCTATTGACCTTAACAGTCATGGCAGGTCTTATTGCCTTTTCACTTTTTAAATTGATTAATCTTGCTTTACTTGGATCTAGTGAGGTCCATCATAAAATGATTGTGTATTCTTTTACTTTTGCTTCCTTTATCTATTTTCTCCATTTCCTGCTTCAATGTATGCTCATTATATTGTGGTACTCTTTCTTTTTCCATTTAATTTGGTCCTTAATTGCTATCAACTCTCTGAAATCAGCCCATTTAAAGCAATACATAAACAGTGCTGGCTGGGCTCTGTGCAAACAGCAAAAGTGTGAATTTGCATAAATGTAACCATGATTTTTTTGCCTGGTAATATATTAGAAATTTTCACCTATAACTTTTTGAAATTCTAGAAAATTTTTAACATTGGCATCAGAAGTTCCTCAGCTTATGTCACTCAGACTGAAGTCCCTCTTATAACACTGGCACTTGTTTCTCCTACATTATAGACAGGTATTCCGCTGAGCACTTGGCTTCCTGCTGTGATAAGGCAACTTGCAGCAAATCCCAGGTGGTACTTTGTGCTTTTCCAGCTAAATATTCACCCATAAACCTTCAATATTGATCGCCTCTATGCTGTCAGCTCTTGGAAAGAGGTAGTGCCATTTTTGACATGAAGTGTCATTTTGCACTCTTTCTTTCTGCTTCTTCTTTCCTAAATAGATTGCAGCTGGTGATTTCAACACTCCAGTCATGCAGATCACCTGATCAAGTCTCAGTAATGCCAATGAGGACAAATTCATGCTCATAAATGAACCATTCAAAGACTTGTTTACTAACTGGGCTCCTAGCATTGGAGTATTAGCAATTCTTTTTTTTTTTTCTTCATAACATCCCTTAGAGCTTTGATTAATTTTGTTCTTAGTGCCTTGATTTTGTGCTGACTGCTCTGTTCCTCTCCCTTCTCTGTCCTTTTTTGTTATTAGTTTATCATCTTCTGGCAACATTTGCAAAAGGACCTTGGTGCCTTTCTGCCTGCTAAAGTGTGCAGTGGAAGTCAGATGTTCCCAATGCAATGCATGTTAAGAGTCTGACCAACAGCAAGAGCAGAGTGCTGTCAAAGATAGGCAGTAGGAATTTCTCCAGAATCAAGCATCTTCTTCCACCATGATTCACATCCATTAAACATCTTTTAGGGTATAATTTCCCATTATGTTTCTGCTAGTAGTGAGACCAGTTGAAGAAGTTCCTACTTTTGCCTCTCAGCACAATTGACCATCTTCCCAGAGGCACAGGACAACTTCGCATGGAATCAGGCCATAAATCAGAGCTGTAAAGAGATCCAGCTCTCCAAAGGCCCTCCTCTGTGGCAGGCTGGGAGAGTGGGACAGCAAGCACACTGATGGGAGTGAGGCTCTCAGTAGTCCTTGTCCCAGCCCTGTGGTGGCAGGGTTGGCTGCTGAAAGTCCCGTGGTCAGAGCCACAGAGGCAGGAGCCGTGCCTTCTTTTCTGCACAGCGACCACAGGGTCCTCCTATGGTGGAAAGCAGCACTCTGAATTTGCAGGTCCTCCTGGCTCTTAGGCATGAGTCCTCAGCACTATGTGATGGGGAAGACATAGGCAAAGAGATATCTCTTGTGGCAATGCTCCTCTCCTGTGCCCAGAAAGCTGACACAAAGAGCACAGGAACAGCTTCCAGCTGAGAGATTAACTCAGTTCACAGAGAGTAGGGAAAGGGCTTTCATGGATCTGGTTTTGAGTACTGGCTTTATCAAAAAGCAGTGTCACATTTTGTGTCTCGGCATTCGGATAACAGCAAACTATGCTGTGGTTTATATGTGCTACTTGAAGAAGATCCTTTCCATTTATCTTTCATGAATGGTGATTTTCTTCAACTATATAGCTGACACAGAGATTTGAGACAGATTTAATACTTGGAGATGATAGTAGCAAGATATTATTGTGCTAAAAGAAGATATATGTTGGAAAAAACATTAACCTTTCAGGCCACTAAATGGTTGTTAGTTTAGTTATAATACTGACCCTCAAACAGTTTAGGGTTTGGGGTTTTTTTACAGGTTTGGGGTTTTTTTGTGGTTTTTTTTTTTTCTGTCAGAGTGAAATAAGGGAAGTTTAGATCAAACAATTCCTCAGGACAGGAGTTAGATCTTTTGGTGGAAGGTAGCTATAACAAAGCTGTGAAAAACCTATCATCCCATCATAAAAACTGTGAAGTAAACCTCTTCCCTGCTATCACCAACCTACAAGAGAGCCATGAAGGTAGATTAAGCTTTGATCTTTAATTCTGATCCGTTTTTTCTGTATAGTAATGGACTCCTGAAATTTCCACCAAGCTAGTTATTTAGAAGTAACACCCTCTGATTATTTTTAGAAATTTAGTATCTATTTTTTTCTCTCTCACTCATCCCATTACCTTCTCCTTCTTTAAACCTTTCTTTAAAATGAATCTCTGACATGTTTTTTCCAACACGAAACATGGATTTCACAAACCACTGAGACACACAGGAGCTTGACAAGCAACCGCCTGAACAGTATAGCCTGGTATTACCAATTCCAGTTCTTTTTATGAAATACTTTTCCTCTAAGCTGTGCTTTAAATCTAAATTGAATTTTTCAGGACAGAGATTGGGCTTTTAAATGTATCATAAAATGTTTAATACATTTGAGCATTTAAAAAATGAACATTAAAAAGGCTAGAACATTAAAGAACTGTGTTCTTTAAGCTCCTATTTTGTGTAACCTGTTAAGATTTATTTCAGAATTTTCAGTTGCTCTTAAATTCACTGAGTATTTCCAAGGGATTTAATTTCATTTTTTCTTTAGCTCTGGCAGATGTCAGCTCTCTGTTTTCTCGCAATTAGTGCTTTTTCCACTTTTTCATGTTCTGCTTTGAGGTTAGATTTGAACAAGAGAGGTTTGTCATTTCCTGAAGTCACCAGACCTGGGGCTTTATTGTAATTCCTATATTTTATCATTTTTTTCTTTAAGATTTGTTGTTGATCCCTTCTCCCTGTGTCTTTTACAGATGGTCTAGAGTATTTTCCTTTGTGTTCCTTTCTGGAGAGAGCCATCCTCCTCCAGAGACCTGTTTCGTTCTATTTGTGGGTGCAATCACCTGTCTCTATTTGTGTTTAGGAAATTGTGTGTTGTTTCTTGTTCAATATTTTAAGTTCTTGAGTTACATTTAATTTCCTCACTTAACAATACATTTGTACTTGGATGTGTGAATGTGTTCCACATCCATCCCTCCAACCAGCTACTGAGTATGACCATTGCATGCACCTGTGCTACAAGCAGCAGAAAGCAAAGAAGATTAACTTTTACTTGAAGATTTCTCAGCAAATATTAATTTTACCAGCATTTTCCTACAGTTCCCTGGGAAAAAAACAAAACAAACAACTTTCTCTTTTTGACTTACCCTCAGGAAACAGGGTGGTAGATGACAGTGAATAAGATAGTAAATAATGTAAAAGAAAAGAGCATTTATTTCTGAGAATGAGTTTCAGTAATATTTAGTAAAAAGTCCAAAATTAATCTCCCTTTCAGTCTGTTTCTCGGGATTATTTTGTCTAAAGGTTTAACCAGCCTGGAGTAATCTTTCACTGCTTGTTGGGAAGATTTCACATTAAGTAAACCATCCATAATAAAACTATATTCTCCAATCACATGTTATTCCTGTCCCTGTTCTTTTTTTCTTTGCCACTTTTTCTTCAGCTGTTTTACTCCCTGACACTGTTCTTTTCACACATATTGACTCACTTTCCTTTTGCTCTCGCTGCCTGTAGGTGTTGCTTCTGTCACTGAGCTTTCTTCACTTCACTGAAGTTCTTTCTTCACTTGCTAAAATCCCTTCCATACTCCAAACTTAATCTTAAGAACTATGTGGTTAATTTGCAGATAATTCCTGCAGGAAACTCTTAAGGTGATTTTCTTGCTAGTCCTGGAGCTTTCTTTCACATTTATTTGTTTTTCTTGACTCTCAAAACATTAGTTGGAACATTCTGATCATTGCTTGAACAGAAAAAAAAAAAAAAAATCACTGCAGCTGTACGTTCAATATGTGGCTACAGGGTAAAATAGAAGACTCAGAGATACTGGAAATTCTTCCCACTTCTGCTATTTTCCCATTATATCAGTTTGAACACAAAATACTGAAAATACAGTTGAAAAATGAACATACTTAAGTCATGCAGGTTTCGACATTGCCAAAGTTCCCTATTATGAGTTTTCAACTTAGTTCTATTTGTAGCTTTCTTTTTAATTATCTAAAAATTAGATGGGAAATGAAATGTAAGTGAAAAAAACAAATCTCAGAAGTGTATACCCAAGCTATAAACCTTCATTTTTCTCCTTATAGTAAGCAACTTCTCCTGCAAATATGCAGAGTAATAAAGTTATAACATAAGAATAAACAATATCTTGTTCTCCATGCCCTCTGCAAACTATATCACTAAAATTGCTTTCATTTCATCAAACAAGATTCTAGGTGGGTATTGCTGACTGGGATAATGCAAGTCATCATGAATAAAGGAATACAATCAGTGTTAATTTTTTTTTTTTTTTTTTTTTTTTTTTTTTAACACTAGCTTGTATGAGTTGAATTTATTTCTCACCAAATCTGCCTTCTTTATCTCTCCTTGATACGCTTATTTTGGATGATCCACATAAGGTGATCTTTTTACAGCATACATATGGCAGCCACCGTGTCAGTCAACATAATAGGACTGTTTTAAGAACTATTACCTAACCAGAAGCATATTCTGTCTGTAAGACTACAGGCTTCCCTTCTCTCCCTCAAACCCCTGCACATCCACACCACACACTGGCAATTGGCTTACGGACGCATCAATTGCACAGCAATAATCCACTCCCCTGTGGGCTGTGGCTTTCACAAAGGAGTAAGACCTTCTTTTTACATTTTACAGATGTAAATGGAGCTCAGCCTCCCACCCCTTTTCTGTCTTGATTATTTGTTTCATGCAGGCCCACACAGTTTTTAACAACATTGCAGCCAGCTGAAACATCTGCTTAACAGTTACATCTCCACATGCCGGGAAGGAGAGAGCGGCTCTGTATTTTCAGTGGGCACGACTTTGGTTTCTGAGCTAACCTGTCCACAGCTGCACAGAGACAGCAGTTAACACCTGCTTCTCCTTGGTTCACAGGCTCTTCTATGAGCTCAGATGGACAACCAGCAGAGGGGAAAAGTGACTTCTTGGTGGTACAGGCTAACATTTGATGTTAGACTGTACCGCATATCGATTCTAAGGCTGCACAGAGAAATGAGTAAAAAACTGGGTGCCAGAGAAGCACCCTGTATTGGGGGCTATTCATGGGACATCTAGGCTTAAAACAGGGTACCTCAGCTATTGTCTATATTGAAAATCATAATCATGTCCATAATAATAAGCTGTGAGTGTTTGTTTTTTTCCTTCTTGTTCATACAAATAGACACAGGTGAGAAAACAGAAACACAGAGGGTTGAGGCATGTAAGTATTGAAAAGAACCTGTATTTCTTCAGTTTCCTGAGCTGAGATGCATACACATTTGAGATTGACTATATTCACTGTCTTATATCCAGCTGGTATATTTTAAATATGGATGGTCAAGAGAGCATAAATATGTTGTGCATGTGCATTCTGACAGCACATATATCAAGAAAGTTTCGCTAAAAAGCGCATAAAACAATTGTCACAAAAACATTTTTTTTATATCACAGCTAGTCATATGCCAGCAAGATGCCATAAAGAGTGTTAAAAATACTGTATATATTCAGCTCAAAGTGTATTTACATTTGCAATATGTTCTTTTATGTGAAAGAACAGAGACAGAATGAAAGGAGAATCCTCCTCCTGGTAATGACTATTTTAATGTCTGTTCAAAGCTTTGTAAATAATGCAGCACTATAAAATTTAGTCATAAGAAATAATCGTTATCTCTTCATAAAATAGAATAATTTTTCCATTTGACCTGCCATATAAATGTCTATAAACATTATATTTCTCTTTAGAGTGTTCCTTCTATTCATGTCCTAACACAAGCAATTTGAAGATTTACAACATCTCAGAAAATCACCCCATAATATACCAGGATCCCTGTATTTTTTTTCTAAATCTGCAGTCCTGAACAGAGATTTTTAATCTTCCAACAGGCTAGGTCAAAGTCACAGAACAAATAGGCTATGAAAACCTTTTTTGATTACTTTTGTAAACTTCCCTCATCAGTTGGATGCTGAGAGATATGTTAGAGAAACATACTCCTGTTCAAATAGGCCAAAACCTCTTTTCAAGAGATTCTCAGATGTTTCCTTGATGAAAAGATGTCATGATGAGAAAATAGTGGAGGAGTGTATTTTATCTTAAATGAGAAGACTTTAAAGCATGGCTTAGTCATTAAAAAAAAAAAGCAACAGGTGATTGTTAAGCAATTTTATACTACACTGTCTTGAGAGAGAGCTGGTAACTGAATGACTGCTATATTGTGAAGGAATTTTATCTTCTTCTTTATATGTACTGTGCTACTGTTATTTGGTCATAAGATGTGACGCATGCTTCATGTGCAAAATTGGGAAATATTTGCATTCTCTTTGCTGACATAGTGAATAACAGTGCATTTTGTGTGTTAAATCATTTGTAGTTGGGTGAGATCAAAAGATTTAATGTACTAAAGGAAAGCAGTAGCAAACCTAGCATGATACAATACAGAATACCAACCTCACAAAGGACGCCTCTGGGGCTTCCTCCAGAATCTTAATTCTCAGGTGAATCTTAAAATGAAATATATATTTTAAAACTTAAACATTTCCATTTGCAGAAAGCAATGAATGATGAAGTGAAAGTTGTGAGTGTTGCATTATGACTCAGGTACGGAGTCCTGATTTCCAGAAAGCAAAGCCCAAGCATAGATGCATCAGATGTGGCAACAGAAGGGCATGCACCAGCTTTCTTCCAAGCTTTTCTTCTCCTCTCCTCCCCACATTTCCACACAGGCTTTAGTTTCCCTGCAAAATAAATTTGAGTGCACTTTCCAGATGAGATCTCTGATGCACCAGCCAGGACGTTGCCGGCCTCAGGGCTCAGCATGCTGTGCAGCAGAAGGCAGCAGAGATACGTCCCAGAGAAGTCATTAAGTCATGCCTGTGTAGGGGGTTTTAGAGAGTTTCAAATGTAGGTGAGACGGCATATTGAAATGTTTTGCTTTACTGTTATTGTCCAAAGATTTTACTGGTGTGTTTTGTGCTAATGCCGGTAACCAGAGGGGAGCAACCTGGGCTGCCAAGAGTTTTGGTTTGGAGGGGCCTACCTCCAAGAATACTGCAAGCACTGATAGCTTCAAAAAGAGACTCGGTAAAAGGTCTGAAAGATGTGTTCTGTGTACATACCTTGTAGTATAGTTATAAGCAATAGTTTCTAAGATCTTTTATGTGAATAAAAATCAACAGGAAATACTACAAGGAGTAGATTATCTGAAATCTTGCTAATAGCCACTTCATTGCAACACCTTCAGTTGGTGTGTATCTGAAGGTGGAAACAAAGAATCAAAAAATGTTCTTCTGCAATTAGTCTTTTATTAATTTCATTTAGAAAGGTATAATGGGTCGGTTGTCTTATAAAATGTGAGCCAATGAGGAAAATGTGGATCTTATGTGACTAATCTGAAGAAACAACTACATACTACTCTGTTGTCAAGGAAACTGTCCTAATCACCAGTCATACCACAGTAGTGAGGTGTTTCTCATGTTCAGAGTAAAAATGGGCCATTCTGCAAAGAGATGGCAGAAAGGGGAAAAAAAGCTGTAACAAACCATTGACAAGAGTCTTTATCTGGGAGGAAAGAAACTTACAGCTTCTGGTTCCTACTCCAAATACTGTTGATATATTTTATCCTATTATTATTAAATACACAGTCTTGGAAGCAGGGAGGTCTAAATTTCCAACTCTATCCTGAGGACTGTGCTGGATTTCAAATACAATTTTATATTAGGGACTGCAAACCCTACCTCAATAATTTGAAAATAGCTTGACTATAATCACAGTGAGTTTTTTTCTTAATAGATATGACATATTTACTTCTAAAACAAAGAAAAAGAAATAAAATCATATAATGATTTTGGAAGAGAAAAATCATATAACCATGAATTTAAAAGGCTATCTACATCATCAACAGCTAAAGTTAGTAGGATGACTCCCACTGAAGCACTGGTATGTCACTCTTTTTTTCTTTCTAAAGTAAAAATTCAGAAGTAGAATAAATGGCATATTCATGATATAGGAGACAATACATTACATTTTGCATATACCACTGAGAACATATACAGTTTCGTTTGAGGAACAGTATAAAACAATATAATCCATAGAAGGTAATAACTTGATTTTCATTAGTCTTCAAAGGAGGAAAGTTGTCAGTAGGCAGCAACACAGATATGCAATTTGAATATTGCATCTAGGAAGGGAAACAAATATTTGCTTGATTTATGCAAAGAACATGCGTTACAAGGGACATAATTACTCCTTTCCTGGCAGCACTTGAAATACTGTGAGCTGTTCTCGACAAGTCAGTATAAGAAATATATTACAAAAATTGAAGACAGTTCTTAGAAGAATCTTAAAAAGTTTTTAGGCTGTTTTAAAAGAAAAGTCACCAAGAGAAAGTCAAAGGTCATATATAGTATGCATGGAGAAATAAGGACATACAGGTTATTCAGCAGCACTGAAAATCTGTCCAGTTTAAATACTAAATTTAACTCAGAATTCAGGGGTTTTTTTTCCCCAAAATTCTTAAAGAATCTAAATATCTGGAACCTAATCCAGGAAATGTAGACATCAATGCAAATCTTTCAACAGTTTGCAGAAGACTCTGCATAAAACTCAAAAATGGATTTGAATGTTTTAGATGCTTGTAGAGAAAAGAAAAATATTAAAATAAACCAGAGTCTAATATTCCAGCTGTGGTTATCTCTGAGTTTCATGGATGAGAACTTTACCTCCTCACTTGTGTATACTCTGATTTTGTAAATTAATATCAAAATGAATTCAGAAAGTCACTTCGGTATGTAAGAGTGAAAGATCTGATGTTTTAAAGAAACAGCCCTTCAGACAAAACTTAAAGGAATGAGAGAACGTTTTCAACATTTTTTTTCCAGATGTAACTACACTGAGCAATGGTTATTATTAGACACATTGAGATACTTCTGGGAGTCATCCAACAGAAAACGGATGTCTGAAAAATCATCATGTGATATCTTTGTAGTCAACAGAGACCTGGTAATTACAACAAAAAGAAGCTATAGATGCATTTCCTCCTCAAGTAGACTCGGTGTTGACTACACAGACTAGCTTTCCATTGACTATAAAACCAGTTTGTTTAGAGCAGCTATTTCATTTATTGACATCTACATTGTGGGCAGTTAAAGTCTGGGTCAGGGGAAGATGCTGAATCTGCAAAAACATCATTAAAGAGTTAGGCCTATGAATATGGGATAGAGAAGGCAACCTTTTTCACGTTCTCTGCTTTAAAACCAGGAAAATAAAATGTCAGGATAGAAATCACAGGGAAATTTTCAGGATTATAAGTACCTTTCAGTCAGTAGAGCATCAATGGAACTAATATAGGAGCTTGGATGTTTTCTTTTCAGGTCAATTGGCTACAATCTGGCTTCACTCAACTTCTCCCTATGTGCTGAGATTAGATATTTCTCTGAATAGGCTCAGGTCAGTCTTGTTGCTTTACTGTATGCAAGGGTATACTATGACAAGGGAGTCTTTGCATTACACTGTTCTTGTAATAGGGGTGGTAAATAAAGGGAAAAAAAAATCCTATACAGGTCACATTTACTCAGATGTATTGCCAAGCCTTGTAGTGTTCATGCTCTGGTAATACAGTCAAGAAGAAAATGTCTACATCTTGAGAAAGGAGTAGGCTTTGCAGAAGCCAAATTGTAAAAGCCCTTTGGGGTTTCTGTGTCCAAAATCTGGAGAAATTGAATTTAAGCTGGAACAGATATCTAAATAAGTAAATAAGTTATGCCATAATGGCCCATTAGAGTATAACAATATGTTGCCTTTTAGATAACTTTCAGTTTGCTAATTTGAAAATTGCAACCATATGAAAGCTTTCCGAGTGACAGCACATTTGTTTGTAGTTCTGTATTTGAATATGCCAAATATTGGTTCTATTAAGCTATTATAAAGCTAAACATCTACATCAGACACATTTTCCTTCTGCATGAACACAAAAGCATAATGTTCCATGTTTTGCTGATATCTGCGTGATTAACTGCATTTGTTTTCTATTTACCACAGAAAGCTGTGCTCTGGAAAACCTATTTGAAACATTAAAACTTTCACTCACGGACATTTCTCCCCATATAATGACCAAAGAGCAACAGATGTCAGTGATCAGAAATCTCTAAGGACCTCAATTTTTACAGCCTCATTAGTAGTGTCTTAATTAGTTGTCACCCGGGTTAGCGTTGACTTGTTAAGTTCATATAGAATGCACTGAAGGGCAACTGATGTGTTCTCAAAACGTCACATCTTTTATCCAAACTCCATTATATAATGCTTTTGTTTGAAAAAGTTGGTCTAAGTAAAAGAGAAGTAGTGGTCTTATCTTCTGACCTCTTTTAGCTCTCTTAGTAGGCTCTGTGGTTTTGCCTTTATTTCAGGAAGAATGTTATTTTAGAACATTTCACATAGGCACATTGCTTTTTTACAAATGCAATTTCTGCTATATATGTATATTTACACACCCTTTTATATGTCTTTCTAACTAACATGTTTGTATCTTTATATGTGAGGTGTGTGTATATGTATATATATATATATGCATGTTAAGAGAAATCTGTGTATGTTAGAAGGATAACTGAAAAATGGTGTTGCTTAACGTACATAATTGCCAGCTACTATATTATTTTATCATGAATATGTGTCATTTTCTTAGCTGCCCTGATGCTAATATAAATAAATAATTTGCTGTTTCTGGCCTAATTAGTGAATGTATGTCTGTCTTGAGCAGAGGAGCTGGGCAAGACGATCCCCAGAGGTCTCTTCCAATCTAAATTATTCTGTGACCCTATTTACACACACAAAAACGTGCACACATGCACAGACACATTTCCCAAGAAAAAGTGGATTACCAAAATGCCTTGATGATGACTAATTGCATATTTATATGTCCCAGGTGTCTTGGTAAGATGGAGATTAAAAAACACGCTCACTTAAAGGGAAGGTATATACAAGTGGTGTAGGGTGAAACTTTCTCATGATTGGAGAGATGGTGCCTTTTGTGGCTCTGAACCATGGCTTCCATAGTTTGGAAGAAGAAACTTTTGTGCAGAGTAAAGTGTTCCAAAAGTCTGCATAATAGTTGGAACAAACTGGTTTACTTAATTTTACAAGTTTAACAACAATGACAATAACAACAACAACACTACTACTACTACTACTACTACTACTACTACTACTACTACTACTACTACTACTACTACTAATATATCCTATTATACTTCTGAATGACTTCAAGTCCTGATTTGCCTATGTCAGCAGGAATGTCTACATGCCTATAGGTGGAAGATGAATTTGTTAAAAGAGAAAGGCAAAGGTTATAATACACTTTTTTAAATTATGTAGAGTCTTATTAAAGAGTTACAGGTGGTTTGACACCAACTATAATAATTTTTCTTTTGCAAACATAATCTAGAACAACTAAAATGAAAAAATCTCTTTTTTTTTTCTAAAGGATGCTATAAATTTGATCCGTATTAATTGCAAGCAATAGAGATACAATACGAAGGCTATATTTGAGATCACAAGGCTGTGATGAAAGGCTGTTTTTGCTTCTTCTAAATTATATTTGAACCTCACTGATCTAAACTTTCCCCAATGTATTTTCTGACTGTGTCAGCTGCCCCTGAGATCAGCCACACATTCCTTTAAACTTTTAACCAGTGGTGGTAAAACTACCTGTGAGATGAAAGAGCTATGCTATTTTAGACAGTAAAATAGCTCAGACTATTACCAGCATGTAACTCACACAAAAATATGTTATTCTACCTCCTCTTCACTGGTTTGGCAGACACACTAAGTGAACTAGACTACTGAGACAAGAGAGAGAAGTTCTCACTGAAAGAAAAGTTGAAGAATAAATTAAAACTCTTGAAAGAAATGAGTAGAAGAGCCCTCCACCTGCCCCATGATCACCTGCTGGAGTGACACATTGGGCAATAACACTCAGTGATCAAAAGTAGTCTCCTGGGTTGTTGATCTTTTAGGTGTAATGTAGCTGGCTCTAAAACATGTATTTTCTAGTAAAAAGATTTTTTTCTTTTTTTTTTTTTTTTCCTGGAGAATCCAGTGATACGTTGCCAGTATCTTGAAGGGATTCCACTCAAAAAATATGCTCCTTACCCTGTGATAAATTCTTTCTGTAAGGATTTTTGTTACAGAGAGTAAAGGCAAGATAGCGAGAGGTATGTTAGGTAATGCTTGCTTAGATAGAAATACTTTATTAGAAAAAATAGAAAAAGAAAGAAGGAACTCACTACTTGCTAAACACCTAAGCAATATTAAGCTGAAATTGTTTGTCATATGGCTTGCTCCTGAAAATACCTCTCATCCATTTACTTTGTACAACAATTGTCAGCTGGTATGGTTTAAAAGGTCAGATATGTTAGGACAATTGTTAGTACAATAAATCAATATATATTTGGATATAAGAGCCAAAATAAAAGTATTCAGTTGTTCTGAGGTAGTAATCTGAGTCTAAGGTTGCAACAGGTTTCTCTCTTCCTGCACAATGGCACTATCAAGTAATTTTATGTATTATCCTCCGCAAGTGAACACACCCCATTATTGCTTCCGCATCAACCAAACATTTCTCTGGGTCATGGTTTGGCTCCTCTTTGAGAGCAGTGCTGGCTGAGCTGCACTTTTCTGGACCAGATAACAAATCTTGAGGTAAACCTCTTTGCAGGAGGGCCACCAGCTATGGGAAGAGTGGTTGTAGCCTTGCACACACAAACGTATTTATGCTGTTGAACAACCATCTGCTGTGCACTCTGTTGCGACTGATTTTTTGCCGACTATTCCAATAAATTTTCTAAATCTAGTTGACTTCTGGGGCAGGATGAACTCTTGCACTCACTCCTGCATCTAGTCCTTTTAGCCTTCTTTTACAGTCATAAATTCAGCTAAGCAGCAAACTGTAGTGAGATACTTACTGAGAGTTATTGCTGTTTTATAGCTTAATTAGTACAGCTAATTATATTTTGTAATTATACTATGTTTTCTTTCTATAAACATGGAGGTCACATTATGTGTAGTCAGATCTACTGTAGAATTCAAGCTAATGATTATTTAATTATGAGAACAATTTATTTTTTCAGTTTTAAAGCAATATACTGTCACTAGAAATTGAGGATAATATCCTGTATTGACCCACTTTTTCATCCATTTTTCATACAGGCTCTGTCCTTTAAGATTTATTACTGTGTTCTTCTTTCACCAAATATGAACATGTTCAGTTTTTAAGTTCTCTCCATGGTATCTTAAATCCCATATGGGAATCTGAAGTTATGAAATAATTACATAACATAAGGAATTTTATTTACTCACTTGCTTAAAGATGAAGAAAAAAATGCAAGAATTGTTGAGCAGATGACTGAGCTTTTTACTATCTTCATGTCCTATTCTTTTGTATGTTATGTAGAAAGGGGCTTTTTTATGCTCAAGTGTACAGGTTAGCATGCATGGTTCTTTGATAAAAGCCGTTGCAAAAACTAATCAACTTTAAAAATTATCTGTTATTTTATTAGTAGAACAAGCCATGTTTTTGCATCTAAATGCATGCTGATAAGTGTACCAGCATAAAAACGCCTTTTTGAAAGAATCTCAGCATATGAATATGAATTTGATTAAGTTTGGGGAGTAAGATTTTGATTATGCAGTTCTACAAATTCAGCTGACATTTTTGATTGCTATTTCAGCAATTCTCTTGATGATTTTGATCGCTATAAGGTTTTTAATTTCATGACTATAAAGCATCGGTGAATATGGCACCTTATTCTTTAATGAGAATAATTTAGTCAAACAGATATGTACCTTCTCTGAAATCTCATAACACTGAATTCATCATATACACTACATAAGTTTTCAAGATAAGATGTAACGATAATGTACATTGATGTAATCACATGAATGGATGAATCAGAGAAACTGTCAACACAATAGGTATAATATATTATAAGAATTGAAAAAAAATATTGTAAGAAAATTTACAGTCAGAATGGCTTAACACCACAGTTCAGTACACAGATTTGCTGTAACACTGCTTCTCTAATTGCTTGCTACTTTAATGCCAGAGCATCTCACATTGCTCATAATATTTCAACATTTTATAGTTCCACACCTCTGAAGATACTAAACTTCACATCTAAAAGCAAAAAGAAATATCTCTCATGAAAGATAAGCAATTAAACAATTGCAAACTTGTAATTCTTTCAAGAAAGCCTTTTTGTGTTCTTAAGCCAGCACAGCCCTTCGAATGTTCTATAACCAGATACACAGGAGAGTAAATGCTACAGAGAAAGTTCCAATAAATATAGTAGATAATACCCTTCATTCTTTTCAGCCACTGTGGGATAATTTTTAACTGGTTTTTGAATGCAAAGAAATTCTTAACTTATATTCTGTATTTTATGTAATTAATGTTTGCATTTAACATATCCCATGTTAACACATGCTGTTTGCAAACAGAGAAGGGCTGGTGGGAGATCTCGGTGAAGTAAGGGGGGATGGTCAGCAAAACTACTAGCATGGATTTCTGGAGGGCAGACTTTGGCCTGTTCAGGACACTGGTTGAGAGAGTCCCCTGGGAGACAGCCCTGAAGGGCAAGGCACTCCAGGAAGGCTGGACATCCTTCAAGAAGGAAGTCTTAAATGCACAGAAGTAGGCACCTTTGAGTGATAAGAAAAAATGTTTTTTCAAATACATTAGCATAAAAACAGAGCCAAGGAGAATCTGGATCCTTTATCGGATTTGGGGGAGAACATTGCTACCAGGGATGAGGAAAAGGCTGCCTTCTTTGCCTCAGTCTTTAATAATCAGAACAGTTATCCTCAGGGTATTCAGCTCCCTGACCTGGAAGACTGGGAACGAAGAGCAGAATAAACCCCTCATAATCCAGGAGAAGAAGTTAATGACCTGCTACACCACCTGGACAATCAGAAGTCTATGGGGCCAGATGGGATCCATCCCACAGTACTGAGGGAGCTGGCAGAGGAGCTTGCCATGCCACTCTCACCATTTATCAACAGTCCTGGTTAACAGAGGAGGTCCAAGATGACTGGAGGCTTGTCAATGTTATGCCCATCTACAAGAAGGGCCAGAAAGAAGGTCTAGGGAACTAAAGGCTTGTCACCTTGACCTTGGTACTGGGGAAGATCATCTTGAGTGTGCTCACATGACATGTGCAGGACAACCAGGGGATCAGCATGGGTTCATGAAAGGCAGATGCTGCGTGTTCAACCTGATCTCCTTCTATGACAAAGTGACCCACCTGGTGAATGAAGGTTAGGCTGTGGATGTTGTCTGTCTGGACTTTAGTAAGGCATTCGACACTGTCTCCCACAGCGTTCTCCTAGAGAAGCTGGCGGCCCAAGGCTTAGATGGGTGAAATCTTCACAGGGTAAAAAGCTGGATGTATGTCTGAGCTCAGAGGGTTGTGGTGAACAGAGTTAAATCCCGTTGGCAGGTGGTCACCAGTGTTGTTCCCCACGGCTCAGTTTTGGGGCCAGTCTTTTTTAATATCTTTATCAATGATCTGGACAAGGGAATTGAGTGCACCCTCAGTAAGTTTGCAGATGACACCAAATTGGGCAGGAGTCTTGATCTGCTTGAGGGTAGGAAGGGTCTGCAGAGGGATCTGGACTGGCTGGATGGATGGGCTGAGGTCAGTTGTATGAGGTTTAACAAGGCCAAGTGCTGGGTCCTGCACCTGGGTCACAACAACCCCGTGCAAGGCTACAGGCTTGGGGAGGAGTGGCTGGAAAGCTGCCTGGTGGAAAAGGACCTGGGGGTGCTGGTTGACAGCCAGCTGAACATGAACCAGCAGTATGCCAAGGTGACCAGGAAAGCTACCAGCATCCTGGCCTGTATCAACAAAAATGTGGCCAGCAGGACTAAGGAAGCGATCGTGCCCCTGCACTTGGCACTGGTGAGGCTGCACCTCGAGTACTGTGTTCAGTTTTGGGCCCCTCACTACAAGAAGGACATTGAGTTGCTGGAGTATGTCCAGAGAAGGGCAATGAAGCTGGTGAAGGGTCTAGAGAACAAGTCTGATGAGGAGCGGCTGAGGGAAGTGGGGTTGTTGAGTCTGAAGAAAAGGAAGCTCAGGGGAGACCTTATTGCTCTCTACAACTACCTGAAAGGAGTCTGTGATGAGGTGGGTGTTGGTCTCTTATCTCAAGTAACGAGTGATAGGATTAGAGGAAGTGGCCTCAAGTTGCACCAGGGGAGGTTTAGATTGGATATTAGGAAAAAATTATTTACTGAAAGAGTGGTCAAGCATTGGAATAGGCTGCCTAGGGAATTGGTGGAGCCACCATCTCTGGAGGTGTTCAAAAACCATGTAGATATGGCACTTCAGGACATGGTTTAGTGGGCATGGTGGTGTTGGGTTGATGATTGAACTTGATGATCTTAGAGGTCTTTTCCAACCTTATGATAATAAATTATTTTTGCATATTTTTTAATGTATAATACAAACAACTTTATTTTCCTGTCACACATTTTGGTCTCAGTCAACTGAAAATACTGTGTTTCAAGCTTATGACTCATGTATGAACAGTGACCTCATGTGGCTAATGCTTCAGGGATACATGTACCAGGAAAGGTACAAAAGGAACACATTTGTCTTCGTGGCAGGAATGTAAACCATTAAACGATGCCCATTGTGGTTCATTACAGTTCTTTTTTTTTTGTTTGTTTGGTTTGTTTTTTTTTGTTTTAAGACAATGTTAACTACAATATATTCACTACAATACTGCTTGAGAAAGGAACTTGATGAATGCAGCCATGAAATCAGCCAACAAGCTCTGTTATATGTAGTTAAAGTTTACCAAATACCATGCTCAAGAGTTTCTGACTTCTTGTTTCATAACTCTGTCAATTATCAACTAGAGATCAAAAGTTTTTAACTTGATATCTAGAATTTTTTTAAAAAAATCTTCCTCTCCTCTCCTCTCCTCTCCTCTCCTCTCCTCTCCTCTCCTCTCCTCTCCTCTCCTCTCCTCTCCTCTCCTCTCCTCTCCTCTCCTCTCCTCTCCTCTCCTCTCCTCTCCTCTCCTCTCCTCTCCTCTCCTCTCCTCTCCTCTCCTCTCCTCTCCTCTCCTCTCCTCTCCTCTCCTCTCCTCTCCTCTCCTCTCCTCTCCTCTCCTCTCCTCTCCTCTCCTCTCCTCTCTTCTCTTCTCCTCTCCTTCTCTGCCTTCTTTTTATAATATATTTTTTCACGATTTAGAAGTATGTACATTTAACTAACTTTTTTTTTTTTTTTCTCCAGAGAGGATATTGCATTAAAACATATTGACTCTTTTCCACAGTCAATGTCAGAAATAGTTATTAGTTAAGGAAGCTTTTAGAGAATACTGACTGAGTCTTTTAAAATAAAAAGTCTGTGTCATTCCACTTACTTTGTCTACACAGAATTAATATTTTAGCATGAAAAGCATGACAAAGTAGATGCCAAGGTCTTCCTTGCACCATCACCAGGTACAGAGGTGATGTTTGATTCATATCTAATGTCCTGCATTTCACTATTAATGGCCACAAAGAAGTAATTAAGTGTTTTACACTGTATTTCTTTCCTCTAGATTAACTGTAATTCTGTAAGCCATGGGATAGATATGTGGGTAGATACACAGATATGTGAATCCACATATCTACAGAAAATGGCTATTGAACAGTGCAGAAATCAGAGATTCACCATCTCTGGTTTATATGTGCCTGAACTGACCTAATGGAGAATGGGTGAAGTCTGGCATGACTGATCAGCCCATACAGCTACTGCAACCACTCAGAAGCCTGGGAAAAAAAACCAAAAAAAAACCCCAACTTGGCTACTCCATAAGAATCCAGCTCTAATTTGGAAGCTCTAACTAATTTCATTATTTTTGCAGACCTTGCCAGACCAATATGGAATCATGATCCTTAGCTGGGAAGGTGTATCAGCTTGGGAACTGCACTATGCAAAGAGCAGACTGCTTCTGGACTTAAAATATCCCTAATTAAAACATGGACAGAAGTATGGAATAGAGCTTGTGGAAGAGCAAGAAGCAGTAAGTTTGTAACTTCCAGATTATTCTTGGAAGTCAGCAATGAAAGAACAAGAGACAACAGGCACAAGTTACAACAGGGGAAATTCTGAGTATATATTAGAAATAACACTACTACAGTGAGTGCAATCAAATACTGGAGCATGTTTCCAAGAATTGCTGTGAAATCTTGCCCTGGACAACCCGCTCTAAGCTACTTGTATTTTTAGCAAAGATAACTTCCAGAGCTGAAGAACCAAATGCAGAATTGTTTTAATCATATGTAGCAGATGACAGTTCCACCAAATTGCCCTTATTTGAAGATCTCTTAACAGCACCAAAAAAATATTGCGTTGCATAGATCATTATTGAAACTGATGAGTTTAATGGTTTTGTTTTATCAGGAATATTAGTGGCAGTGCTTTCATAGGAGACAGCAGTCTCCAAATCCCCGATACAAAGCACCCATGTCAAAAATAGGACGTCATAGCTGACTATTTTCTGGAATAGATATATATATATATGCATGTGTGTATGTGTGCATGTGTGGAGAGAGAGAAAGAGAGGGAATAACAGAACAGTTGGAGAAGCAAGTAGCAAAATTAAAAAGGAAAAAAAAGTAGCATTTAGCTAAAAAAGTCTTGGGATTGTGAACAAGTAAATATTCTGGTGGTTTAATTATTCCCATATTCAAAGTAACATAATGATTACATTCATATTAATAGGATATAGTGAAAAATGCTTGATTTTATCAATACAACATCCTCTGAATTAGAACTATAAGCTAGATCTTTATTTTATGGGTAGTTAGGGAGGAAATAATAATAATGTGTATTTATTAGAACTGAGAAAAATATCTCAAAAATTGTGCAACCAGCTGTTTCCTCTGATCCAATGTGGACAAATGAATCCTGTCGCTTTTATTCAAACTCTCTAATTTAAAGGTTCTCACAGTATTTATCTAAAAAGTGTTTCTTTTAACACTCACAAAAGCAGTTGTGAGGCAATGGCCTGGATTATGCATGTGCTTTGGCAGACAGCTATGAGCTGCTGAATTCCAGCTGCAGAGAGAAATATATGTGTTGCCAAAAATATTAACCTGTCTTTATGGCTAAAATATCATTACATTTGATTTAGGTGAATGCTTGCTTTCCTTTTCTCTTCTGCTTCTTGAGCTAATGCTCTTAAGCTGGGAGGGAGAGATAGCACGAGAGTGATTGCAGATTGTTCTTTCTGATTCACAGTACAAAACAACAAAATCTGGCAACTATTGTTCTACTATGCTAAATCATGAGATTTTGGTCTAACAAGGATTCCTGTAAGCTGGTGGAATTTGACCTTAATTAAGCACTTGTATAATTTCAGATATGTGAGAAGTCTCAGAAACAAAAAACCTTTTCTAGACACAGGTTTTCTACAGATTTTTGTAGGTTTCCTTCCTCAGCTCAAAACCATTCCTATATTTAGCACAACCTTTGCAACAAGGAAGCCTTCTGAATTCCAAAATGACTGATACCAGTATACCTTGGGGTTTTTTTAAGTGGTGAAATCTTCTGCCCTCCAAATTTTCCATTTCAAAGCAGAATTAGTAGTCAGGTCATTTCATCCTGAAGGATTCTACCTGATGATTAAGGGAAGCAGAATTTCACCCAAACCACCACAACTCTGTCATACAAAAGAGCTTCTACAGACATTTGCTGGCTGCTATATTGTACTTCAAATGTAAGAAATGTCTCAGCAGTACACGTGCATAAAAGATATTTCTCTCAGAGAACGTTAGTCTTATGTCCATAACCATCCAGCCTCTGCTAGACTGCAGGTCTTTTCTAGATGTTCTGACACTTTCAATTTTAAACTAAAATAAAATACAAAATATAAACAATGAGTCATATCTAAGCAGTCTATTAGGAGAATGGAATAGTTCTCATCTAGGCTCCCTCTTTTTTTCCCAAGGAAGATTGGGCCAGACAGTCTTTCAAGGTCCCTTCCAACCTTGGCTATTCTGTGATTCTATGACTCTGTGACTTTCAGTTATCCCTTAAAACTGCAGAGATGCTCTTTTCACACTGAAGTCAATTGCAAAATTCCTATTAACTTCAAAAGTAATAGGACAAGGTCTGTAAGTTATAAAAATTCATTTCCAGACAGAATACAATGAAAATTTTGGTAATGATTTGGAACTTACGCAATTGCAACTTAAGCCTTGAAAGCAACTGATTCCCTCTGAAAGTCATTGCAAATTAACGTGAAAATTCTCATTATAATACAGCAAGTGGACATCACACAAGTATAAGTAATGACTTGAGCAGCAAAGAAATAAAACACCTTCTGGATTTTAGTTCTAGAACAGGAAAAAGAAAAAAAAAGGAGGACAACTGGCTTTGCCAGAGGGAATTCTAACTATGAATTAAAGTTTGTTTTGATACACTTACTTCACTTTTTGCTTGCAATTGATTCTTTGATCCATAAATGAATCTTGGAAGATCCTGAATTTTAAAGTGACATAATACCATAAAGAATAAGAAGCTTTTCAAAGAAGAAGAATAAAGAAGACTTCAAAAATAAAATAAACTGAAAGGAATTATGCATTTCACGTAACAATATCAAGTAGTTAGGGAATGGAAGAATAATCAGAAGTAAAAGGGAGAATTGTTAGAAACTCTCTCTTCTAGAAGATTTCTACTCCAAAGATTCTTGACAGATACTCTGTTTTGAATTTTGAAAAACAGTCAAGGGATTTAGATGTTAAAGTCCCCCTGGAAGTGCCTTTGAAAGTCTTCCCTAGCAGAATAGACTGGAAGGAATTTTGTGCAAGGACTAATTAGGAGCTAGTGTGTACCTGCAAGCTAAGCAGATGCAGAATAACACCATCTGTATAGCAACTGTACTTCTGCATAGAATTTAGGCCCATAATGTCACCTTTCTTTATTTATTAATCTGACTGTCCTCATTCAAGACTGTGCTTTCCCCTGTGTATACTCCATCTATGGGAAGAACATCCAGAGTCAACTGATTGCATAGTTTTTCTAATTCTTTAAAAAACCCTCCCTTTAATGAGAGTTAAGGTATTTACTCAACTAATAGTGCTTGTTTTATTGTAACATCCTGTTAACACTTCTTGACATGAGGCTGAATATTATTTGGACTTGTCAGAGCACAGGTGCTCCAAGGTGCAGAGTGACCAGAAAAGGTAGAAATAAAGGTAAGTAAGAGAGGATCGCAGGGAATGTTAAAGCCATGGGAGACTGCAGATAAATGAGTGGGACAAAAAGAGACAAAAGAGTCAATATGAGTCAAACTCATTTCAGGAAGGTGTTTTAAAAGGTTTTACAGGTATGACCTACCTTCACTCTACGGAACTCTGTATTGCTGTTAAAATAATGACAAAATTCCTGAAACAGTTTATGGGAGGTCTTTATTTTCCAGATACAAATTAAGAATAAATGCCATTAAAATCATGAGGCTGGGAAGAGAGTTGATTGTTCTCTCCCTGAGTAAATACGAGAAAGAAGTAAGAACAATTTACAATGAAGGACAGAACTGGCATAAAACAAATCAGTGTACATTGGTGAGGAATTAATTCAGGCTGGAAATTAGAAGCCATCTATCCATCTCAAGAGCTGGTTCCAAAAGGCTCAGCATGTGGACCAGAAAAATAATCCATTTTATGCTAGAACATGAGAAATTTATGAGGGCAGTTACATGATAGTTTCATACCCTGGGAAGTGTGAAAATGAAAACCAAAAACCAACCAAAATTCCTCCTGTCAGCTGTTCAGTTGACCTGCAGTTTATCATTCCATACTTAAGCTTTAAGCAGCAATTATCTTCTTGCTATATATATGGACACAGAAAAGAAGAATCTGAATCAAATACAGCTAACATAGTAGAAATAATAACAAAATAACTTGAGGTTTAAAGAGAGCTATTTAGAAAAAAGATTAAATTATGATAATTTATTACACAGAAAATGTCATTAATCTGTCAGAGTCAGGTAAGTTCAGAATCAGTGAGAAGAGGCTATGACCACATTTATGAGATGGAAATGACCCAAGTGAGTAATTTCTGTGAGTAGGGGAAATAAAAGAAAAAAAATGGGAAATAGCTTTTTGGAAAAAAAATGAGAACTCGTAGTTCATTCAAGATGAACATTCTCTGTTTACTTTCTAAGCAAAACATTAAGGTTAAACACCTCACTTTGCAAGCACCAAATTATCTTAGATGTAGCTCAAGATTCAGATTTACATAAAAATATTGTTGTAATAGAAATTATTACAGCCAAATAACAAGAATCACGTAACAAGAAGCATTTCTTTGAAAATAAATGTTTCAGTGTGCCTTTACTATTTGTTCCAATGCCCTAGGATTAATGTAGAAGCAAGAGACATCCTGTGACAATATTCTGTTAGATTCATATTATCTGTTAAAATAATGTATTCTGTATTGCAGACACTTATTGAATTAATTGTTTGCCTAAAGAAGGGCTATCAAAAATATAAACATACCAGTCATCTTGATAAGAAATCATAATGTTGTATATTTCTCTTTAACAGGAGACTTTCCAAAACAGCTATATAGAGACCCACCTTTTTTTCTTTTATTCCTCTCTTCCCAGGACATATCTAGATTGTCTGAAGATTGGTGAAAAAAATGGTTAATTTCACCAAGCATTTGAGGAAAACAGGATATTCTCTCCACATGTAGATGTTTTCCCCAACAGCTATTAACTTGTTAATGAAATATAAAATGAAGAATTGTCATGACTTGTTCTTTGACTAGAACTATTTAACAGAGCAATGATACCATTGTCTTGAATTCCACCTCAGTTATCTACTATATACAACGTTTAGGAATCAACATCAGCCTTTGGTTGAGCACTTTTCATTTCCATTTAAGTGGACATTAATTGCATGGATTCCTGAGCCAGACTTGTGGTTTATAAGCTTTACTGATGTCTTCTATGCAGCATTGATACTAATCTTAACCAGATCCCATATTCAAACTTTTGCAAGACTGGATCAAGAGACGCACCGAACTGTCACCGCTAAATTAGACAATCAGGTGATATCCTTGCAGTGAGAACAATAATAATAATAATAATACAGTTTCTTCATACATAGGTGTTATAACTTTAGTCATGCTAAAGATACACAATATCCTTTTTTTAATCAACTGCCTTAACATAATGAAATGAATATTCCTGAAGTTTAAGATTTTGCTGAATGGCTCAACTGGCTTTATAATACAGGAAAAATACCCACAGAATTACTTATAAATTGTGGAATTGGCTCCTAACCCAGGAAGAGATTGGTTGCTATGGCTGCTGCTGGCTTCTTCAGCATCTGGTTATTTTAATATATTAAGTGGCAATTTCCAAGCACCAAAATTAAAATACATACATATATATATATATATATATATATATATATATATATATATATATATATATATATAAAAGATAAAAACTGCATAAACAGCATTAAGGAAAACATTATCTATTTGAACATTCCATGTCTCTACATTCCTCTTTCTATAATGTTTCAGTTACTGGACTCAGACAGATATACTTTGTAGGACTTGATGGACAAATTGTCTCTTCAATATTGTAATTTTTATGCTCCTACTTCTGATAAATTCAGTTTGATGCTATGACATTTACTTTCACTTGTAAGGAGAGGTAGGATAATTCATTCTTATTTTTCCTCTTAACTGTTACTTTATTTTTTTAGCACTTAACTGGGAAGGAAAAAGGAAAATGAGATATTATATGGACTCAGGATTACTATATTCTTAATTTTGAAACAAATTAATTTCTAGCATCAGCCTATCTTTTGAGTAACTTTTGCATACTGTTCTAAAATAGTGTGAATAATTTTTCTTTAGGTAGTTTTTTAACTACCGTATTGTCTGAGTACGAGAAGCCAAACAAATGACAAATCAATATCTAAAATACTTAAAATCTGATATGCAAAAAAACATAATGTAGGATGTAAATAACTTCAAAATAATCTTGGAATCATTACTGGTCTGTTAGAGAACATTATATGTGAAAGAGCAACATTTTAGAAATTGAGATAAACCAAGATACTTCACCATTTAAAATACAGAGCAATACAAAGCAATTAAAATAGTACTTTCCTACTCTAACTAGAGAAAAGCCGCTTCTGACACAACATCAATTTTCCATTCTTGCAGCTTATCAGCCAGCTGCTGAGTTGATTCTTTATGCTTTGGGTGATGCCTAGCCAGGGAATAGAGAAATGCTGCAGTACAGTTGGAAGAATGTCATTCTACCTTCTCTTCTGTTCCCTCGTTCCCTTACAAGTATCCTGCGGAGCAAATTGACCATGCCAATTTGGTGTATGCCAACACACCCACAAAGGAATATAGTTCTGGCTAGGTTGACTACAGGTGTGCAGAAATAACCCCAAGGGTCTGTTTGAAAAATAAAGATTAACTTCTCATCTCAACTTCGCTGGTAAAACATGAAAGCAAATCACTTTCATCATCAAATTTAAGCTAGTCTGCATTGCTACATCTCTACGCTGGATTAATTCTGTCCAAGAATGCTCTACTACCTTTTGTTATCACCAAATTTTGCCCCAAAATACTGTCAGAAAGGCATTGGTTGTAACTTTAGCCTCTCTGTATGTAAAGAAATGTGAAGTAAATGAAGTCAAAATGAAGTTAAGAATAAAATAAGAAATGTTATTCTCCTCCTTCCTCTATGTAGGAGGATTAAAAACAGAAACAAAAACAAAAAACCCAAAGATTTGTGATTTAATGTCAGCTCCTTCAAGCATTTGTGTTATTCAATTAAAATGCATTGAGCAATAAAAAATTGCATGACGTACACATGACATATGCAATAAAAGTAGCCAAACAGGCTAATTAGAAACTTGGCTGTTGCAATGATGAATGGCTCCATCTCTTGCTGTTAATTCATATATCGTTATATATCAGTAGGGACTAATTTGTAAAATGTCTCATAGGCTTTGATTGACAGTAACTGACTGGCTAGCTGTAGCTACCTTTATGATAGACATTTGCAACAATCTCAAAGGTAAAAAGATCAGTATTATGCAGCTTGTGATATAGCTTGCTTGCATGTTTGGTTCTCTGAAGAATAATAAGTTACAGCCACGGAACTTAGTGGAGATTACTGCTCTCTTCCCAACTCATGTCATTGGAATTATTCACTTTTGTCAGAAATATTTAAACTCATTATAAGTAAAAGCATTGTCTTCAAAAACCAGTTCTTCAAATAATGGTTGTGGTTTGTCAATGCAATTATTGCAATTAGTTTACTATGCCAATTCTGTGACTTTCTGAATTCATCTCATGTAGAGATTGTTAAAACAGAATTATATTGACTGTGCCAAGCTGTCCTTTTCTTAAAAAAAGAAGAAAAAAAAATTATCCAGAGGGGACTGTGCTAAGATTGGAAAACATGTAGTTTTGATGGGTTTCTAAATTGGAAACATGTGGGTTTGATGGATGGACTACTGGGTGGATAAGGAGCTGGCTGGATGGTAGCACTCAAAGAGTTTGCCACCAACACCAAGCTGTGTGTTGCAGTTGACATGCTGGAGGGATGGGATGCCATCCAGAGGGACCTTGAAAGGCTTTAGAGGTGGGCCTGTGCTAACCTCATGAAGTTCAACAAGGCCAAATGCAAGGTCTTGCAACTGGGCCAGGGCAATTACAAACAAAAATACAGGCTGGGCGATGAGTGGCTTGAGGCCAGCTCTGAAGAGAAGGACTTGGGGGTGGACGAGAAGCTCGACATGAGTTGGCAATGTGCGCTTGCAGCCCAGAAGGCCAACCATATCCTGGGCTGCATGAAGAGAAGTGTGGCTAGCAGGTTGATGGAGCTTATTCTCCCACTCTACTCTGCTCTCGTAAGGCCCCACCTGGAGTACTGTGTCCAGTTCTGGAGCCCCCAACACAAGAAAGACATGGACCAGTTAGAATGAGTCCAGAGGAGGGCCATGAGGGTGATCAGAGAGCTGGAGCACCTCTCCTATGAGGACAGGTTGAAAGAGTTGGGGCTGTTCAGCCTGGAAAAGAGAAGGCTCCGGGGCGATCTTATAGTGGCCTTCCAGTACCCGAAGGGGCCTACAAGAAAGTTGGGGAGGGACCTTTTACAAGGACGGGTAGTGATAGAACAAGGGGAAATGGCTTTAAATTGGAAGAAGATAAGTTTAGATTACATATTAGGAAGAAATTCTTTCCTGTGAGGGTGGTCAGAGAAATTGTGGAATGGGTTGTCCAGAGAAGTTGTGGATGCTCCTCCCTGGAAGTGTTCAAGTCCAGGTTGGATGAGGCTTTGAGCAACCTGATCTAGTGGAAGGTGTCCCTGTTCATGGCAAGGGGGTTGGAACTAGATAATCTTTAAGGTGCCTTCCAGCTCTAACCATATTATGATTCTATGATCCTATGATTAAGATCATGTCTAACAGATAACAGTGTGGAACCAAAACTTACTGTACTTTACTTGGTGGATAAAAAAAGCTAAGAGGATAAGAAATTCCTACTGTCATAACCAATTTGTTTACTGAAACAACTGAGACCCGCCTCCTAGTGTCCTACACCCAAGATCTTTGAGGTTCCTTTGTAACATCCAAGACTTTCACTGTCAGTTGTGAGAAAAGCCATGAACATACCACAACAGATGGAGTCTACTAAGTGCAAATGCCAGCTTCACAGTCTGAGCTAAAGCCCTAATATGACCACTCTTTCCCACACATGTCTTTTTATCACCTTTCTTTTTCTGATTTTTTTTTTTTTTCTCTTTTGGTCTTCTGTAGAAAAAAGAGCCTGGTTTTGCCAGTCACAGCTTCATCATGTAGAGGTTGCTAAAGAAATGTTCTGAAATAATCTGCTGCTGGTAGAGTTTTTCCCAACCCCACACAGAGACCAAGTGTGAGCAAATACTTAATCCTCTCCTGACTAACAAAAGTAACCTCTTCAGGCAGCACAGCTGTGAGAGGAAAAGGACGTGTCTCATGTGGGGTGACCGAACATTGCAGACTAGCTTAGGCAGCCTCACAACTCTCTCTGTATCCAAGTATGGTAATGATTTTGAAGAACCTTAATATTTTAGAAGGTTCATATCATCTTTCTGAAGGGCGGGTTAGAACAGTATGACCTCTGTCCAGACCACAGGATCCTCTTCTCATTATGGGCAAAGAACTTACCCATTCTCAAACACCCTGAAAAAAACCCCAAACAATTAGGGAAGAGAAACCCAAACCCAGGCCTTGAGCCTTGCACTGGTTCGTGCATCCCCAAAGGAAGAACATGCCCTCACAGGGTTAGCCAAAAGACAGGCACGGCCTTCATCATAGTTAAAAAGTGGTTAAACTGTAGTCCATAATTCAAAAGTGAAGCTCAGGAACAGAAGCTGCATTTTTTTTTTTTTTACTGCTCTTTTATCTTCTTTTTGTCTCTGTTTATCTTCTTTTGTTCTGAAGGACACAGACTGCAACAACAGCATTTATCTAAACCCCTTTTACCTTTTTTTTTCTGTCCCAAATGGACAGCTATTACCATCTAAAAGCTGTGATATAAGAATTCTATTTCTAAAAGCTTTAAAGCAAAAGCATAGAGCAATAGAAAAAAATGTTTAAAATTAGCCTTGTTAGTTCCTTATATGTTGTAAAGTTTAACTGTTTTCTTTTTCTATTTCTGTATCTTTAATAAAAGTTTAAAAGATTTTGGATAGTATTGATTAACAGGGTACTCAAATTCTGAACTTTACTTATAAGTTCATGGTATTATAAAGTAATAAGATTATGAGGACGACTTTGTAAAGCCCAGCCAACATATTCCATCTGAATTAAGGCAGCACTATTATATTTTCCTAGGTTTTCTATTAGTACCTGTCATTGTACTATCCAAGCTCCTAAACAGTTTTAGAAAAAGAAGGCCATTAAATTACTTTAATAACATGTTGGATATAAATTAACCTTATAAAATGGGTATTTTAAGGTTTTCAAATTGTAATGCCCTCTCTGCTTTCAGAATCCTCACAGAATCACAGAATCACAGAATGTCAGGGATTGGAAGGGACCTCGAAAGATCATCCAGTCCAATCCCCCTGCCGGAGCAGGAACACCTAGATGAGATCACACAGGAAGGCGTCCAGGGGGGTCTTGAATGTCTCCAGAGAAGGAGACTCCACAACCTCTCTGGGCAGCCTGTTCCAGTGCTCTGTTACTCTCACAGTAAAGAAGTTTCTTCTCAAATTTAAGCGGAACCTCCTGTGTTCCAGCTTACACCCATTACCCCTTGTCCTATCATTGGACACCACTGTGAAGAGCCTGTCTCCATCCTCCTGACATTCACCCTTCACATATTTATAAACATTAATGAGGTCACCCCTCAGTCTCCTCTTCTCCAAGCTAAAGAGGCCCAGCTCCCTCAGCCTTTCCTCGTAAGGGAGATGCTTCACTCCCTTCATCATCTTGGTGGCTCTGTGCCGGACTCTCAAGCAGCTCCCTGTCCTTCCTGAACTGTGGGGCCCAGAACTGAACACAATATTCCAGATGTGGCCTCACCAGGGCAGAGTAGAGGGGAAGGAGAACCTCTCTCGACCTACTAACCACAGCCCTTCTAATGCACCCCAGGATGCCATTGGTCTTCCTGGACACAAGGGCACAGTGCTGGCTCATGGTCATCCTGCTGTCCATCAGGACTCCCAGATCCCTTTCCCCTACACTGTTCTCTAGTAGATCATCTCCCAACCTATACTGGAACCTGGGGTTGTTCCTGCCCAGGTGCAACACCCGACACTTGCCCTTATTATATTTCATCAAGTTTTTCCCTGCCCAGTTCTCCAGCCTGTCCAGGTCTCTCTGGATAGCAGCACAGCCCTCTGGAGTGTCAGCCACTCCTCTCAGCTTGGTATCATCAGCAAACTTGCTGACAGTGCGTTCAATTCCCTCATCCAGGTCATTTATGAATATATTGAATAATATTGGTCCTAGTACTGACCCCTGAGGGACTCCACTAGACACAGGTCTCCAACTAGACTCCACCCCATTGACCACTACTCTCTGGCTTCTTCCCACCAGCCAGTTAACAGTCCATCTCACTACCTGATCATCTAATCCACACTTTTTCAATTTGTCAGTGAGGATGCTGTGAGAGACTGTGTCAAATGCCTTACTGAAATCAAGACTGACCACATCCACTGCTCTGCCATCATCTAGCCACCTAGTTGTGATTTCATAAAAGTCTAGAAGGTTGGTCAAGCACTACTTTCCCTTGGTGAAGCCATGCTGAGTGCCCCTAATGACCCTCTTATCCTTGATATGCCTAGAGATGGCACCAAGGATAAGTTGTTCCATCACCTTCCCAGGGATGGAGGTGAGGCTGACCAGTCTGTAGTTACCCGGGTCCTCCTTCTTGCCCTTTTTGAAGATTGGAGTGACGTTTGTTTTCCTCCAGTCCTCAGGCACCTCTCCCATTCCCCATGACTTAGCAAAGATGATATATCCTACTGATATATATCTTCCCTTATCTCTTTCTTGTAAGTTTTAAAATTAATTCCTCTTTTAAAAAAATACATTGATGTCAATTCCTGTGTCTGCATCTCTTTGTCCACCATAGGATAAAGGGCCTAGCTTAGTTAGATGCACATGTATGTTGTTCACATATTAACTTTTTATCCCCAGAACTGATTTTCAGAAAGTAAAGTGCTGATTTTAGGAAAGTTTTGTTATTTGAAGGCATACACCTAACATAAATAAAACCCTGTTATGCTCAGAAAGATTAACAATCACAAAAATGTATACTCTGGAAAGCATGGAGTCATTTCCTTCCATAAACTTTATTTGTGGTTCTGTTAACTAATTTGATCAGTTGGGGGTTTTTTTTGGTTTGGTTTGGGTTGGGTTTTTTAATGATGTATTTGGTCTCAAAAAGTTAAATCCTAATGAGAAGTTTTGCCCTCTGAAGATGGCCTCCAGCAGCTGCTCCCAGCAGGACAACAGTGTCTCCAAGACAAGTTCTTGCCCAGCTGGTCTCAAGGGGAAGAAAATCCCAGAATGGGGAATGATGTAACCTGGATATTTGTGATGGCTTTTAAAATGAGAAAGACAAGGTTTGGTCATTTTGTCTCCAGTTAGATGAATATTAAAGTACTTGGTGCAAAATAGTGTGGTATGTATGGCATGAAAACTGAACACTTCCTGTATTATCTCCGAACTGGGATATCCCAGTCTTGGTTTTATTGCTTTAATCGCTAAAAACTGGGATTTAAGGTAAATATGTACCTCATAAATCCTGGGAAAGTCTTTCAAGCATTGCATTTCTGGGTAAGTGACTTTTCACAAACCACAGCCCTTTATTTACATGTCTTCCATATAAATTAACAAAGCGACATCAATTATCCTGCTGTTAACAATGAAAATAATTAAATAATTCATAATAAATACATATTACTATTTTACCTGAAGTTAATTAGTTAATTAGTTAATTTCTTTTTTTTTTTTCTTTTTGATTTAATGAAATCTAATTTTAATTTCTTGCATTCATTTTCTGCCCAGCTGCAGTGGAAAAAACCTCTTATATCCCATCTTCCACTTTGCCATCCCAAACTTCCCATTGCGATCCTAACAACCTGGTAAGCATAAAGAAAGGAAGATATTGGCAGGAATGTAAACATTAAGAGACCAATCAGATTTAAAATAGGTTTGCTCTGATTTGTGGAGTAACTGCTGGAGGTAACTAAAAAACAGAAAATGACTGTGTCCACACACTAAGGGAAGGTACAATGTCGAAGAAGATCAGAGGGGAAAAATGCAGCTGCTATGCCAGGAATTTCATATCATCGCCTTTGTCCTGGGTGTTTACTACTACAGGAGATGGGAAAGAGTGGCGGCTCCTTTTCCAACTCCCCATACCAGTCACGGTTTTGACTCCACAAGGCTTGATGTATGGTCTACTCGTGATTCTGGATTGACAGCTGGCACCCCTTTTTGACAACTACCCCTCCTGTGGACCTTGACAAAACCATAACTCCATACCACTGACTCCCCTCTTTACCCCTCATAGAGAGCATCTCTAAGTTTTGATAATTTCTACCATAAAAGGGGAACAGAAGTGCCTTTTGCCAATCACCATAAAAGTATGATTTAAGCTCCACTTTGCAGGTAGACAAATAGTATAAGAACAGCCCCAAGAAATGAGGGAATTAGGGAAGATATCATCGTGGACAAGTCAGGGGCAACTTCGTCACAGACCTCTGACTCCTGGGACCAACTGATGGGCTGAGCCTCTCTTCCCCCTCATTGGGATGCCTTTGGGTAATATTAAGAATAATTCCAGAGAATTCCTTTACTAACTCAGCGCTTTGTAGTAACCTAACATCCTGCTACAATTAATAGTTTTAGTAAATTGTAACCTTAGTATAAGCATTTATTTCTGCAGACAGCAGATTACCACCGGCAATCCACATGAATCTGTATTATTCCTGTTGCTTCATTAAAGTGCTTTCATTCGCTTACAGACTTGCTGCACTATTTCTTACTGGGCTGCTGCCTGATGAGGCCGTGAGAGTCCAGAGATCATGACTGGCCAACAGGTGCAGGTCACCATCGAGTGAATCCAGCACTGGTGTGTCTGGGTTTGTAGTACCACATCGAACTGTGTCCGTCCGTAACCAGCCACTCCAACTGACCTGTGCTCAGCGGGACGCTGCTAAATGCTGCAGGTTTAGCCATGTGAGTCCATAAATCGTGAGTACAGGAGTGCAGTGCACTATTCGGTGCATCTGCAGTTGTCGGACCAATAGTGTTCGAGTGGGCATCACTCAGGATCTAAGCCCAGCTGCTCCCAGCTCCTGCATTTATCTGGGGTTGAGTTGGAACGCGAGGGGGTCTATTTCATGCTAAATTGCTTTATCACTCTTTTCATGCAACATAATTTAACATTAATAATTCTGGAGTTCCACTTGTAGGAATGGATTTTAGAGAACAAGAATTCAAAGCATGAACTCAAAAAATGCTCATTTTGTAATGTAACTAGCAGTAAACATCCATTCGTTCATCTCATAAGTACTTCCAGGAGTCAAGTGGCTCTTTTGAGGGCAATAAGAAGATTGAGGGAGAATACCTCGGCAAAAGCTATCAACGCTCTGAACGCTCTTAAGTGCTAGAATAACAGAAAACTTCAAAGTTTGCCAGACATTTGCATGAAAGAAGGAACATTACCCAGACATAGGAAGAATTAATAAAATAAATTAATACATTTAATCATCTGAAGACTGGTTATTCATGAGCTTCTCAGGAGATGCAGCAGGAGAAGCTTTGTGTATCCAAACTTTAGCTCTCAGATATATCAAGACTTGAAACTTGAAGGAGTGCTAGAAAAAAATGTAAAGGTTTTCTCAAAATCAGATAAATTAGTATGCTGGGCCATGATATTTAACAAGAATGGTTCCTAAAGCTTGGAAGTTTTTAAAGTCAATGTGACAGTTATGTAAAACACTCCTTCAAGATTTTAATTGCCAACAGGACATTGCTTCTCTAAATAATAATAAATTAGAAATGAATATTTTTCAGGTCTTTTAGCTACCAAAGCAGCAAAACCCTGGTGAAAACTCAGATTTAGTAAATAAACTAGAGCAATGTGGTGCAATAGGTATCACAGTGGTCATGTTTTGGAAAAAGAGCATCAACTTATCACACAACAATGCTACCCTGGTGCCTAAGCGCACCATCCCCTCCATTAAGTTTTTGGGAAAGCGGAAGGGCTAGGTGAAAGAGAAGGGCTTGTAAAAAAAAAGGGAGAGAAGCTGCTTTTGCAAGAGTAATAACAGGAAGCTGCAGCCATTAGTGGGAGAAATAAGGGATGGGATCAGCTTTTGGTAGTAGCTTTTTGCACTGGAGGGGCTGTGCTGCTTGTCAGGGACTCTGAAACCTTAGACTTGGCCATAGCTAACCTGAGACAGCAGCAACATTAGTAGGCAAAACCACCCAAGACTGGACATGAAATTGAGGCAATTTCCATTGTAAGAAAAAGAGAGCAGTAAATATGTGCTGCAAGTAACCTGATAATACTGAGACTCCTTGTGACAAGTAGTTAAGATAAGAGTAGATACTCAGCAGCTTATGAGAGAGAAATACAGAAGGTGATGTGTAGGGTGTATGGAATGAGAGTCAAAGGCCAAGTCCAAACCAAGGACTGAATAATAGCAAGAGTAAAGGTATATTTTCATATGCTTCCACTCCTTCATTGTAGTTGGTCCATAAAAGCTTTCACTAGATGCCAAAACAGTTGCTTTACTTCTCCATGTTTCCCATTGTTGAAGGGGTAAGGTTAAGCCCAGAAAGCTGATTTGACACAGAGAAAAAACAAACCAATGGCTTTGTCGCACACTGCCCTGTCAACACGCAAGATCAAATCTTAGTCTTGTGGAAACAAAAAGGAACTGTGCATTTCTTCTTACTTGAAGACATATTTGAAACTCAAACAAACATGCCCACATATGCTTTCATACATACTCACATTTCATTTTAATTTTGTAAACTTGAAGAATATGTTCTTTTGACTCAATGTTTAATTAATTTTCTAGCAGAAAACAGGGATTAGAAATAAGTAGCACTCCACTCAGAAAAATTAGACTGCATGAATTAATGCTATGCCAACAAACTAGTGCTATCAGTTTGTACAGATGAATGTTACCTAATGTAAAGGAGTCTATGGAAATTACATGTAAATGTTCTTTTTAATAACCACTGTATGACAACTGTATATATACATATAAGGGTTTAACCAACTGGAAATTCCTTTGTTCTTCGTGTATTTTATGTGAGCTTCAGGGAGGAATTGGAACAGGAATGCTATATCTTTCTAGTTACAGAAAGGAAAAAAAAAACAGAAGTATTTTTAGTAATTTGAAGCATTTTGTGCCCTTTTTTTAACTGCTTAACAAAGATTCATCTTTACTTCTTGAAGATGGTAATGGATGAAAGAAACATATTTGTAGAGGGCTTTTGATAGCAGTCTGGGAAGCATTTGTATTGTAATCTAGCAGGGTGGTTGCAGATGAACCAGAACTGGTTTTAAAACAGCTAGGTCAGACACCAATACCTCTGTAATGTAGCAATACTCTTGAGTTTGGTCTAGTGGCATGGCTCTAAGTTAGAAGTTACTTTACTTATGGGTTTTTCCAGCCTGTGATTACTCTTTCTTGTCTAATGGTGCACTGTGTTACGGCAAACTGAATAATCGCTGGAGAGCAATTTTTGTATGAGTTTTCCTAATGCCTTCACTGGACCACAGTTTTCTTTCAAACAGAAAGGTACAGCCTTTATTATTGTTGTGGGTTAACCCCAATGGGCAGCTTAGCCCAACCCAACTACTCTGCCCCAGGTGGCAATCAGAAGAGTAAAAGTGAGAGAACTAGTGGGTTGAGATAAAGGCAGTTTAATAGGTAAAGGAAAAGCCTTGTGCACAAACAGAGCAAAATAGATAATTCATTTATCCCTTCCCACAGTCAGGCAGGTGTTCATCCATCTCTAGGAAAGCAGGGCTCTATCATGCATAGCTGTTACTTGGGAAGACAAACACCTTCAATCTGAATGTCCCCCCTTCCTCCTTCTTCCCCCAGCTTTATATGCTGAGCATGACATCATACAGTATGGGATACCCCTGGGGTCAGTTGGGGTCAGCTGTTCCAGCTATGTCCCCTCCCAACTTCTTGTGCACCAACAGCTTCCTCGCTGGTTGAGCGGTGTGAGGAGCAGAAAATGCCTTGACTCCGTGGAAGCGCAGCTTGGCTCAGCAATAAGGAAAACATCCCTGTGTTATCAACACTGTTTCCGGCATAAATCCAAAATGTAGCCCCCTACTATCTCCTATGAAGAAAATTAACTCTATCCCAGCCAAAAAGAGTATAATTATACAGATGGAATTGGGAAGAAATATATGAGCTGTTAAGTACATATTTCTGGGAATGAAAAAGATGGAAACTTCGCAAGTGATTGAACTCAGAAATTCAATGAAGGTTTCTCTTCAGAAAAACAACTCTTTCTTGAAGCCTTCATTTTGAAAGGTAGGAAAAATTACTTGCTGTGGTCCTAATGAAAGCCAGAGAGTGTAATTGCATAGTTCAAAAGAGAAAGCAATAATCTAGGAACTTGTAGTTAGAAGTCTTCTTTCTGAAATGATCCATGCAACTGGAATTCATTAACATCTTTAATAAAAATTGTGTTACTGAGATCATACATGTATACACACAGAAAATATATGGCTATAAAATAATGATTTGTGGTTTTGAACCAAATATTCAGGGAAGTAAAGGCAAAGGGGTGATGGAAAAGAAATTAATTAAATTAATAATCTGATTTTTAGAGAAGGTCTGCACAGGTCCTAGAACTATTAGGGAAAACTACAAGTATTCATCACTTTTGATTATTAGAACATTTCAGATCTGGAGGATGGATTTAGGAATGCATCGGTGGAAATCAGTGTGTCACCTCTGCTTAAATCAATCCAAGCTATTATAGAAAAATTGTATTTAAGATAGCTAACAACTGGCACTAAAGTTTGAAAATTTAGCCTTAAATCTATTACAAAAGCTCAGCAGAAGTATATAACAAGGATTTTAAAAACTTTTTGGCTTCAGCAATATTCAAGTATTAATTTTTAACCTGGAATTACTGAAGCAGCAACATTCTATAATACTGGTGTCTGGGTATTCTGGTATTAATGTCACAAATAGTAGAAGTGGCTCAATGAAGCAATCTTATAGGGACAGAAGTCCCACCAGAGTGCGAAAAATGCTTGCAAAGACAGGCTTTTCAGAAAAATATATTTTCTCTTGGGTTATTGTCAAAACTGCCATGGCATGCTGTTGCAAACACAGAAGAACAGTACAATTGCTTAAATAAGAAATTATGCAGTCTTAAGCCTACAATGTTTTCCAGGTCTGGAATGTTTCCAATTAGGAGCCAATGAATATAGGTTTCCATGGTGATTAGCTAAAATGTGGAATGAACTTCATTTCATGATAATTGCTACATATTTGCAGCTGAAGTGCATCTTTCAGTTTTAGCCTAAGATATTCAGGCCCTAATCACAGCTCTGGATCTGAATCTACTGATGAAACCTATAATAAAATGCAGGTCTATCCTGCATTTGATTTGGAGGCAGGAGGGTTTACAGGAGACTGAACGTGAGTTTTATTAACATATTTCATTCTTTTGGCTTTTGTTTGGTTGTTTATGTAATCTTTAAAGAAGCAGTACATATTCTACTTCCCCCCAAAAAAAAAACCAACCCACCAAACAAACCAACCTTAATAGTAAATCCCTTCTTAAAAGGCTTGTGAAAAGCAGCCAGTACTTTGATTATCTGTCAGTAACACGGAGCTGCATATTCCTATTACATTTTTCTTAAAGCTGATATGTATGCTACAGTAATTGAATTTCACTATAGCTCTTTCATACCCTATACTTCTGCACATTTTACAACACAATACACTTCCAGCAAAAAGTAACAGCATACCCGCTCACAATTTTATGGTATTGTGAATGTGTGCAGCAATTAGACTGTAATAACAGGATGTCAAATGCTTCTTTAATAGCAATTCTGAAAGTCATCTTTTTTTTGGTGGGAAGGATGGCTATTTACAAATCCATTTATCTCACAAATTCTGGTTGAAACTGAGGAGCAAGATTGACCTGCTCAATTAGGTCCTCCTGCAGGTTCAAAATTAAAAGGCCTGCTTCTCTGTTGAAGGAAGTTGACATGCTCCTTAGATTAGATCATATCCAATTTTGGACAAAAAACACAGTTTCTTTTTCCTCTAGTCTCTGAGCTGTGTAGCTGATCATACAAGAAGAAAAAGGTTGTTTCTTTCAACTACTAAAAATTCTTCCTTGAACACATCTTTTAGGATTAATATCGGGGAACTTTTCAGTGACCCATTCATTGTCATGCTGAATCTGATTTCTGTAGATGAAGGCAATGGAGGAGTCACAGATCCACCGTGGGGAAGAAGGAGACGCTGGCTATGGGGTAGCCCTCGAGAAGGACACCAGGGTCAGCTGTGGGGCTGCTGAGCCCCAAAACTCTTGGTCAGTATGCTCCAAAATGGAAAAATCGTGACTGCATATGAATACCTGAATGTTTTTTGTCATTATATGCTGAATTATGCTGGTATAGTATGAAGCTGAAGGTGTCTGTGAAGATAGGATGGATTTTAAAGACTTTTGAATTTTTAAAATCTGAGGTATATGCCATTTACTAAAGGATTAAGTTTTGTATAATTTGTTTTTGTTATCTAGGTGAAAAGTTCTGGTATTTTTCACACATAGCTCAAAAAATAGTTTGGTAGTTGGTAATACAAATACTTTAATTCTGTATATTAATAGCACTGCTTTAGTCCCTATAAACTTTTAATTGCACTTTTGGGTCCCTTTCTTATTAGAATCCATTACAAAAAATATTCAGCTGCTCATAGCCATTCCCTAGAGTGATTTGCATACACAGGCCAGCAAATGCAGGAAACTGAAAACTGTAGCATAGTGCTTTTTTAAGTAGTTAGGTCAATTTTATCACAAGTAATGGAGGAAGTATCTGGCTGATTATTAGCAGCAAGTCTTTCCCTCGTGTCAAGAGGCCTTTGAAAATAAATCAAAACACCCACCTGCATTGCTTCTTTCTTTCTTTCTTTCTTTCTTTCTTTCTTTCTTTCTTTCTTTCTTTCTTTCTTTCAATATTAAAAAAAGACAAATGGAATAGTTATTGCTTTACAATGAAAGGTCTTTTATACAGAGATGGAAGAGTTGCTAGACTGCATTGTTTAGAACAATGACATTTTTGTAGGTTGAAAGGCAACAAAAATGTTGTTGCAGTTGAAACCACAATGCACAATTTTTGAAGCAAGTGTCGAGTACCCATTTTATCTATTACTAATGTATCACAATGATCAGTAAAAGGATGTACTAATGAAATAACAGCTCTTTTAATCACTTGATTAAAGTTGCAATAGGGCTGTATGCAAGGGGTTGTGAGCCAAATTAACATCTGGCATGTTATAAGAATAAAAAGAGAATAACTGCAGGTAAGTGGATGTCTTTGCAACAGGAAATTATGTTCTTCTTGTGATTATTTGAATTTATTTTCTGAATATTTTTGAATTGTTCTTTAAAACTTACAAAAGATAGTAAGCATGTGTTTTGAGGAAAAAACAGAAATAGAATAATTTGTCACAGGATTTGACTCAGTGACAAGCTTAGCACTGCAATGAAATATCAAGTGCACCTAATTCTTATTTGAAAATCTGAACCATAGATAATAAAGTATGTTAATGTCTATTGAAGAGTATTGAGGTGGTCAAAGAAATAACTAGAAACAGTGTGATGGCTTGAGACTAAAGAAATCTGGTTTGTATTCCTAATTCTGTTGTTTAGTAATTGATAATCTTAGTACACATATATTCCTCTCTGTGGTTTTGTTTGTCATGCCTGAAAATGGCAGTCAGTAATGTTATCTCATGATACACGGAAATCTGAGAGCCACAATGAAAAGCAACCTGTAAGAGACATAAATTATAGCAAATATTTGCATGTTTTCTACACTTTAATTTTTGTTAATCATGCATGTTCAGTGTTACGTGTTAGCTGAGAATATGAAAAGTGTCTTCATTAGTTATATGCAGCTATATAGGAGCATTTTTCTGGATGGACTTCTTCTGGTTCAAAATTATAATTCTAGAATAGGAAGAATAGGATGCTCTTCTGGCATCTTTGCTGAAAGAAGAAACTTCAAGCAAATGGGGCTTCCTTTCATACCTCCATGCAGGAGATGCAAGGTGAAAAATGATAACAGGACCACTGGACTGTGTCAAGCATTGCCTCTGAAAGCTACTGAGACTGTATATTAATTAGGATAGGTCAAGTTTGATCACACATGGTTAGCTGGGCCTCTAAGGAGTTCCAGTTTGTCATGATGCCTTCCCAGCATGTATCTATGGCTGTCTTACCTTGTTATTTAAATTCAGAGCACTAAATTTAATTGTGGAAATATACACTGGTGAAAAGTACTAAAACCTGTTTGTATATAAAATCCCCTCTGAAATCTGTTTATCTAATGGCAAATGTTTCTTATTCCTTCCAGCTATTAAAAAACTTTACCTCCTCCTATCAGATTTTGTAAATTGATTGAAAACTCACTAATTTTTCTTGATCCAAGAATTCCCAAAGCTTATAAACAGCAGGACGAGTTACTGTTTAGCACATTTTAAATTTATATTCTTTCCAGCTGCCACACAATGTTCTTTTGTAATCTGGGTACAAAATATAAACACTAATGGAAATATGAGTATTATTATTAGAGTTCTGGTATTCTCATAAATATGATTCAGAGGTGGAAATACATTTTTACACTTTGCATATGAAAGAAAGTGTGAGATTTTCCATAATAGCAACTCCTTCTATTTCAAGATTTGTTAAAAAAAAATCTGAATATTTTTCTCTCAAAAACTTATTGTTCAGATCCACATCTGAAATTCTGCTCATTTTGCAGAAAAGCATGATGGACATTGTCAGGAATGTATCCCTTAAGATCTGCACAGTGATAACATGGAAAATGAATGTGAAACTCAGACATTAGCATTTACTGTGAAGCTATTTATATCTTAAATTGAAAACTGTTGGGAAGGCCTGGGGGAATTATTATAATGGGATAATCAAACTTCCTGTTGTGTGTCATTGATTAATTATTATTCCTTTTTTAAAATTTAAATTTAAGAATGTTACCTGAAAGGTTTTTTTCACTTTATTGCCTTGCATTTTTATTTAGACATTTCTACATATTTTTTGAGATTTATTTCTATTTTACCTTGTATTTCACTTGGTTTGATTCAATGTTAACTGATCATGAGAATGGTTAATATACAAATATATAGGAAATAACATGAGACTGTTAATTTAACATGATTAATGATGAAAAAATGGTATATTCCAGTCTGTGAATATTATTTCATTTATATATTAAATGAAAAAAAAAAGATAATCAATAAAAACAAGATAGAAGAAAAGTGAATCTTAAGCATTTTTAATGAGCTTATCCCCATTTTGGTTCCAGGATTTCAAGATAAAGACTGAGGTTAGTCATGTATAAGAACTATGAAAATGCCAAGTCTGGGTTGGGAGAAATCCTGTGACTCAGAAAGTAAGGAAAATAGGAGAAGATAGGCTTTTTACAAACTTTACAGCATTCCTGAAGTATGCTGGGGACAGAAGCAAACGGAGTATGGTAAGCATGTATTGATCTGGGCCATCCCACTACCCATGGTGGGGATCATTGTAAGTGAGCAGGCAAGTGTTAAAGATATTCAGGGCTTATTACTAGCTATTACAAATCCCCAAATTAGTACATAATTGAAAACAGAGCTGCCATGCATCTCGATAATGATTTTTAATCTTCTTCAGAATTTGGCATTCAGTCATTAATTCCATACTATTTCTAACAGTTAGTGCTTGGAAAGACTTTCAGAACATATATACTAGTGCTGTTCTTTTATAGTCCATAATATGATTACTGAGGAGAAAAATCCTTCCTTCTCAGGCTCCTATACCATTCCTTGAATCCTGATCTTCATTCCAACTGGGAGGTCAGGGGACACTTTTAAAAATTAAGTCAGCTCCTTCTGCTATGGGGCTGACAAGGACCACACAGTATCAAGCTACCTGACATGGTTCCATAACACTGACCATCCTATTTGAGAATTACCACTCTAAGTTAAATTTTGCCCTACCTTTGACTCAAAACAAAATAAAGTGACCTATGGCTGTTTTTTTCCTAGATTTCCCATTCACAAAGGATCTTTTAACATGTCTAACATAGGCTGATCTTTTCTGAAGGGCTCAGTTGCAAGCTGTACTGCATATCTGCAGCAGAGAGTTGGAAATCCCTTCCTTGTTTTCTCTAACCTGTGTGCAGGACTGTGCACAGATGTTCATAGCTCATAACTACCACTTTTGCAAAACTCCATCCACACCAACAAGCTCTTTCTACCAGTGCACTGCAAAATGAGTTGGCAGGGAGAAGAAATAGTGACTGATACAATTTGTTATCCAGTGTGAGTGAATAAATATGGACATTTGCTTAAGACTAGCATATCTTCAAAATTCTAGCCCTCAACAACAAATAGAAAATGTGTGCAATGTGTACACTGTGTACAAGTTGTATAATGTGTACATTTATTCCATGTTAGATGGAAGAAATGTTCAGTACTGAAATATTCTCAGAGTTTGGAGTACTGAAAATACCTAGAAATATTAATCCCATTAATAGAAAAATATTCATCCTGTCTTTTTCATGTTTTACCTTTTCTTTAGACTGATTCTGTTCCTTTGGGATGTAAAAACAAGGTTATTTTAAACTTGAAGCTATAGTTATTAATGAAAAATGGTAGATCAACCACTAACTCTGCAAGAAACAGCAAAAAATTGCAATTTTGGCATGGTTTTTTAATATTTGGGGGGAAAAGATAACAAAAATTTTCTATTTTATATCTGTTGTACTTGCATATTCAAAAATCAATGACTCTCTAAAAGTTGCCAGAATAAAATAAATTTCTAATATATTTTAGTGAATGTGACATAATGTATTTTCCATTCTTTGCTAAGTAATATATCATAAAAGTCTCTACATGGAATAATGACACTCATGCAGAACAAGAGGAACCACAGTGCTTGAAGGTCTAAGGACATGTTTTTTCATGTCTGCCATTGCATTTCGTTATTCTAGCTGCCTAGAACTGGACATCTGGTTGTCACTAACACATGAGAAATTAATTTCTTATTACTCAAGCTGTTGTCCTCTGTTACTAGAAAAACTAAAAATATCATAAGAAATGTCCAATGGAAAAAAAATATACAGTCTAATTCAGGATGCAAAAGGACTGACTTTAGAAATTACATTTGGACACTTCTGTATTTCAGACACTCTAAACCCTTCACCTTTTACTGACTCTAACAAGTTCTAACCCATGTTAATGTGTTTTCTTTCACTAGTGAATGATAACAAAAATGAGCCTCCAAATACAAGAATACCAGACTCTTCAAGAAAATATGGCTGTGTGTAAGGGGAACAGCATTTTAGCACCAGCGAAGTACCTTGCAGTTCCTCCTTGCTCAGGTCTCTCAGCTTACTTTTCTTAAACTATCTTTGTCCATAGGCATATTATAGAAATTCCGCCCTAAAATAGGATTCCAGCCCTGCAGCTTGTTTCAATGAAATACACCTTAAAGTTACATTTTATTTTTTTCTAAGTAAAGTTTGCAGGCATATGTTCTTTTTCTCTCTTGCTGGGGATGGGAGCTTCCACTGTCTGTTCTCTCTGTGCTTCTCTCATATTCCCTGAGAAGTCAGGTACAGAAGTGGGGGCCTGGGTCTTCTTTCCCAGGGTAGTGAAATCCAATTTATTACCAAAACACTAAGCACTGTCCTTCTGGATTTAGACTTGGAGCAACAAAAAGATAACAAAAGCCTAAATCCTTTTAGGGTGTCCAGGTTTGAGCTACTCAATGGGGACCTGACAAGAGACTGATAAAAACTAATCCTTTGCCTTCAAACCTCCCTTTTAATTTCATGTAACATTTTAGTTCTTTTTTAGTTGCATTAATCATTACAGTAAAATAATAAGATAATGATATATTATCTATAAGTTAAGTCAGCTTCTAACCACCAAAGACTAATGTGGATAGTAGGTAGGAGGAGAACCCTATGATTTAGTGTTTAGTCAGTGAAAATTAACAGAATTATTTATATTCAGTTCTCAGATATCCCAAGACAGTTTCAGCCGAGTGGTCTGTGCATATTTAAAGCAGAGAGAGAGACAGCTTACATATCTTTATTTTAGGAAGAAGTACAGCAGAAATATATCAATGCATGAACTCATTCCATATTCATGCAAAGAAATGCATGTCAAGTTGAAATCTTCAGTGATTACAGCAATAGACAAACTACCAAACAATTAATACAACTTAAAAAAGGAATCTTGTCAATATCAGACGCATCTTCCGTATGCTTTGAGTCATAAGGATAATTTGAGTCAGGGATAAACTACATGTGAGGATCTGGAGCCTTGAGAGAAGGCTTAAATGAAGTGCAAAGCCACAGGACTGTTTTTGAAGGGAATATTTCTATTTATCACAATTCTCATGAAAGCTTTTTCCCCTCTTTTCAAACAAGTGTTATACTGCAATGAAGTGTGACATGGGTACATTAACGGCACTACTTATCCACATTAAAGTTACAACCTTGTACCTTTCAGCTCCTTACAGTGAGAGCAGGAGTACATTCATAGATCCCTTTGGTCCAGATACAAAGTGTTGTACATTTTGTTGCTAGACTGCATTTAAGCCTTTGTGAAGAAAGATCAGCCTAATTTTGTACAGCCAACTAGTGGCGTTATAGCAGAACTTCTCCTTGGAATTTTTTGCTAGTCCCCGGCACTGACCATCAGTGCTTCAGCACTGGGTTCAGAATGATAAATCTTTCATTCTTAACTTTGTATTTCATTTTTGACTTTCTCTTTTATTCAGTTTTTGGTCTCCACTTTAGGTTCAAATTTGAAGTATAGAGATGTCCATATCTTGTATTCTGAGGTTTGATCCTTAAGGAGATTTGACAGGGACTACTGAGATGAATGTACTGAATCACTAAAATGGAAAGAGAAACACTGATGCAACTGTCTCATCAATTAGGCAAGTTGTCAGATCAGTTGGAAGCAGGTAGGTGTGAGAAGATAGTGAAGGTCTCAAAGGATGGATGGGATTATTAGCCCCATTTTCTCTTTCAAAAAGAGACAAACTGGGAAATTAGAGGAACTCGTATTTTATGGCCTCTGATTTTGGCTGTTGCTTATATTCAGCCTTACATCTTCAACTGTTACTGGAGATTCTGCAGTCACTAAAGAAGCTATGGTCTCTATATGAGAACACTGTAACCATAAAGACTCTGCAGTGAAATTGCTAACTCCCTACCTGGTGCCATGGTCACCCGGAGAGAAGCTGTTTGTCGGTAATTAGCTCTATATTCCCTAACACAGTGTATCCCAGTAACAAAAAAAAAGCCTGCCTCAAATGATGGGTGAAGGCTCTATGTGGTAAGAAACAGTACCAGGAGACTCCCAAGAGGAAGAAAGGCCTGTGGCTGGTGTTTCCTGTATCTAATGAATGTAGCAGTAGTTTTACTGATAGAGACTAAATGAACTGCATGTAATTAATTCATTTCTTCTGCCACCAAGAAAATGTTAGCTTAGTTTAACTATCGATGTGCTCCGAGATATTTTGTGTTGTGCTGATCATCTTCTATCTAAGCAACCATGTCAAGGGTAATTATACAGCTTATTTCTGACTGCCCTTGCAAGACAAAGCAACCCATTATTATTCATCATTATATGGGAATCCACCTCATTTCCATACAGAGAAGGAATAGATTTGTCTAGGTAATGGAGAGCTTTCGCTGGAGCAACAGGGCTCAAACTGGTCCCAGTCTGATAGTCTTCACAGGTATCAATTGCCACCAGTACTGGCACTCCCAAAAGAGTAAGGCAAAAACTTCATGGGACCAGACAAAGCAGATCTGTAGAATCAGGCAGAATGGCTTGACAGTCTCTTCTGGTCTATATGTCCTTGCAGTGTATTCAAACTGCCGGAGGAGGACAGTGGTAGGTGCATGAGAAATACTGGGGGAATATTTTGTTCCGGTATTTCTTTTGTGTCAGATGATTTCTAAAGCTAAAGGAATAAATGATAAGTTCAAGGGATTTTTAATAAAGACTTTGAGATAGAATAGTGAAATAAGGATATCAAGGAGAGACTAACTTCATCTCAAACTCAATGACAGAATCAATCTGACATTGTAAAGATTCAGGAGATGTTTGAAAATCTGAAGACAAAAGATCAAATTTGTGAATGCTAGGTTTTCCAGAGGGAAATGAGAGAGAAAAGAGGCTGTCATATTATAAATTACTTTTAAAGGAAATCTTTGTGATTGAGTATGTGTGTGCCTGGTTTTGCAATAAAAAGGCAAATCCTTCTGCTGACAAGTCATCCAGTGTGATAGTAGGCTTTCTGATCCTCCAAAATATGGTGAAGGTTTAAAAATTTGCCAGAAAAGGAATGTACATTAGATATTGATCTGTGAAGTAGCTGGAATTTATTGATACAACCTGACCAATGAACGGGCATTTTGGCTACAGAATGATTTTTCTAGCAGCAATAGAAAAACACCAGTCTGCTCAAATCAAATATTTTTTTTCTGCCTTTCTTTTGGTATTTTCTTGGTGGATATGACCACCCAATTTGTTTTTATACTGTGCTGAATTCATGTGGTAGATTTGCTCCTCTTTTTATAAGGGTATTCTTGAGAATGTTCTCTCTTTGTAATATTGGTGTATGAGCTTCATAGCAGGCAAAGATTCAAGAAACAAAGAAGATGCATTTTTTCTGTTACTAGTTTGCCTTGTCCTATTGGGATCTCAAGGGCTCTAACACTAGACTATCTTCAAAGAGGTGAGTGGATAACAGAAAATTGCAAATTCTGCATTTTCTTTGTCTTTTTGCAAGTCAGAAAGGATAGGAGAAAACTAAGTGCGCCACCCTTAGCTTGCATATGCTGGTGTATCATGTCCTTTTGGCTTTGCATTTTGGTGTTCATGCTTTCTAAACATGCTTTCTCACACAACCAAGACTGATTCTTTCATTCTGAATTTAACAGGAACAAAATTCTGGGCTTTCTCTCAGAAGTAATCAGGTGTGAGCAGCAGTCATCTGCTGTAACAACCAGTAAAATTGCAGTTGCCACTGGAATTCCTCCACCTTAATGGCATTATATTGTGTGGCTGTCAGAAGGCTCAGGCACAGTAATACCATCACCAGCAGCTCCTTCTGAACAGCCTCAAAATGCACTCTATGTGTAACCTAAGTATGAACAGTATAAAGAGTAAGGCATATATATTTAATTTTGCCCTACTGGTTGTGAATACAAAAATAGTAACTTGATTTGAAAGGAGAACCTTTAAAAACTCTTTCAAGATGAAAGTATTCATACAAATCACTGTGTTAATTATATATCCTAAAAATTATGCAAATAATCTTTATAGTGGTGAATTAATCAATGTTAATCACTTGAAAAATAGCTTTTAAGTGTTTTTTTTTTAATATAAAAATGTGTCAAAGTATTTAAAATTCTCATGGTGAGCTTAAATTTTCATAGTTCTGATTTATTTCTTTCTAATAGTGACAGACGAATATTCCCTATGTTATTTTGGTGTTGAGCAACAGACACAGCAGGTGATCACAGGTGTAAACTTCTTATACTGGGTTCCAGATTCTGGAAAGGTTTGTAAAATAATCATTTAGATTTCACCTCTTAATGTTTCATTTTAGATGTCTATAGCACAACAGAAATCATACTAATGGAAATATAAAAAGTATATCAACTAAGTGAGACACATTTAAATGTGTCAAGTGAAGGTCAAGTGACCTCTCCTTTAGAGTTGAGGACATAAATTGCTGTCTAATCTGAAAATATGGTAGAAAACAATTCTCAAGCCCAGGCCATGGGAACACATTTGGATCACTATTTTATTTGTAAATTATTTGATATACCTATGTTCACTGTCCCAAAGGTGTATTTATTTCAAACACCTCCTCTGGTGAAGGTTAGCACAAATCTAGAAAATGAGACGACCAGCTCTTGATCCTCACTGTGCCTCCCCCAGCTCTACTGTCACAGTAGACCCTGTGCAGACCCTGTGCAGACCCTGTGCTTTCAAGCACACCGAGACCCAGGAACCATAACACTGCTACTGTTCATGATGGGGCTATACGGGCTTCTGCTTGAACTCTTGAGTCCCCAGATTTTCCAATATTTTGACTGGGGATTTACATAACCAGAATTCCACACACAGCTAGTCAGCCATCCCAGCCTCTCCCAGAACACATCCAGAAAGTGCCAGCAGAAATTTTTAAGCATCCTCTCATCATAGATTTTCACAGCAGGCCAAATCAAAAGTTCTGACTGTTTCAGCAGACTTGGAGCAATGTAACAATTCCTATTCCCACAATAAAACAAGCCTTGTGCACTGGCTACATGCAACACATTTGAATCTAGCCAAGACCTAAATGAAAATTAATAGTGTAATATTACTGTGAAAATTAAATCCTTAGAAATTATCTAGAAATTTATTTGATGGGGTGAGAGGTTGGGGGGGAGGGGGCAAGGGGAAGGCATGTTCTGATTTTGGTTAATTTTCTTCTTTGTATCTGGTATAGTGCTGTGTTTTGGATTTAGCATGAGAATAATGTTGATAACATGCTGTTAGTTTTAGTTGTTGTTAAGTAGTGCTTATACTGTCAAGGACTTTTCAACTTCCCATGGTCTGCCAGTGAGGAGGAGCGGGAAGCATGGCCAGGACAGCCAACCCAAACTAGCCAAAGCGGTATTCCACACCGTAGGATGTCATGCTCAGTATATAAACTGGGGGAAGCTGTCTGGGAGGGGTGGGCAATCGTTGCTCACAGAAGGGCTAGACATCAATCAGCAGGTGTTGAGCAACTGCACTGTGTATTATTTGTTTTATTTATTATTATTTTTATTGTTATTGTTAATTAATATTACTTATTGTTATGACTTATTATTTCTATTCCTTTGTTCTGAAGACTGTTTTATACATATGTGGCCACATTGCCACTGCCACAGGGGGGGTTTATTAACATAAGCTGTGAGGCCTTTTTTTTTCAGTTAGTAGACTGTATTCAATAAACTTCCTTTATTTCAACCCATGAATTTTACTTTTTTTCAATTCTCTTCCCCATCCCATGGAGGGAGGAGAGAGTGAGCAAGTGGCTGCATGGTGCTTGGTTGCCAGCTGGGATCAAACCATGACAGCGGGGAATGTTTTCAACATTGACACTCATTTTCTTCCTATCAGTGACTATGATGAGGTAAGCTGCTGCCACTGTGTGAGGCCACTAGCTAACACTGTATTGATGAACTCAGGATTCTGTACAGTAGATCTGTAATGGTCCAAGAAAGTGCAAAACAAACTACGTACAAAGTTTACAAAATTAAACTGAAATCTGAGAGCCAATGTCTTGATACTCTCTGTTGTAGAAATAAAGTTTCAATTCTGTGGAGTGTACTACAAGACTGATTTAGAATTAAATAGAAGAGGATAACAAGGTTTGCAAGTAAATGTAACGTATTACATGTCCTTTTACATTGATAATAATGAATAATAAAGTATTAGACCTTTAAAATATGTGGCTACTGTTTATTCATTCATTCATTCATTCATTCATTCATTCATTCATTCATTCACACAATCCTTCCATAACCTGACTCAAATTTTCTGCTGTCTTATGCATTTAATGAAAGACAATTGGTGAAGTGACTGCAAAACTTTGAATAACTTAATAAAATTATTGTCTTTCAGCATGATCATAGTATATACATGCTTTCAATTAAGTACTTATTTTTACAGTATTTATTGTGTATGCAACACAAGTATACAAGCAACACAAGTGCATAGCCCACATTCTGTTTTAGAAATTTTCCACAGTTCTCACTTGCTTTAACTGAGATCTTTGACACTCTGAAAATTATGCTCTAATTGATCAAGTCAGGTGAGGAAGAGCTGTTTTTGTTTACAGGAGGACCTCTCCTGTAATGCATGAGCAACAGGTGGTAAAAAGCTTCTTCTATGCATGTTGTAGCAGGAAAGGAACTTGCACTTCGTGCGTGACTTCTGTCTGATGAACCACTGAGATGGCTACACTTTTAAAGTGACACATATTATGACTAGTAAGCTGTGCCGTAAATAAAAGAACTGAAATTTGCTTGTCATACTTTTTAATGCCCTTTCATTTTTCCTCCCAGTCATCGTTCATTGCTGGTATGCAAGTGAAGACTTTTATACATACGTGGCCACATCGCCACTGCCACAGGAGGGGTTTATTAGCATAAACTGTGAGGCCTTCTTTTTTAGTTAGTAGATTGTATTCAGTTCAGTTCCTTGAACTATTACATTAGATACTACTGTTCTTGAGGACTCAGACAAAAAAATTGTAGGATCAATTTCTACTTTCTTGAAAGAAAACTTATATTACACCAAACCATCTAACTTACCTACGCCACAGTCTTTTGTGGTTAAAATAAATAGTTTATCAGAAATCTTTCTGAAATATTTTTGATCTTTTTATATAAGATTCTGCTCAGGAATGAGACTCCATACCTCTGTCTGATTCAGCCTTGATCAAAAGAAACAATGTGAAAGAGTCGGTAGGTTGGGGTTTATACCTGAAGGTGAAGGAGAGCTGGTAACCTGGCAGAATCCTTTGTACTCAGGACTGAGAAATACTGATCAATCCTAGTGATGAAATCCTAACCACCCAGCAGTGACTGACACAGACGTTATTTTTGCAGATAAGAGTCTTATGGTACATGGAGCATTAGTCATATCTTTTAAATAATTCAAGAGAATATTAATATCCTCCAACTGCCTTGTAGTTAAGAGTGACAGGTGTGTTTAAATTAACCCCTCAAAAAAACACCCAGACTATTTGAGACACTAATTTTCTTCAGGACCTCTGCCTTTAATTACCTGATTCTCCACTCCTTTTTACTCCAGTGAAAGGGTTGATTAACTTTGCAGGCCCAGATAAGGGAAAAGAGCTTTTGATCTCTTCCCAATATGAATTAATAGCAGTCTTTTAGGAGGAAAAGAACAGGAGCAAATTTATTTCCCTGCCCACTTTTGTTAGTATGGAGTGGAAGAAATGGTAAGGTTACTCTGAGTGGTTTAAAAAGACCATTAGGATTTAGTCTGACAGTAGTGTTTGCTGGTCATTGTCAGGGCACAACTGTGACAAATGAATTGGTTTTTTTAAGTAAGAAAAGAAATGTCCTGATAGGGAGAGTGGAGTAAGAAGGACTCATTTAACAAATGCTGTAAAAGAAGTGGGATTGTGTTGTTTTCAGAGCAGGTCTGTCAAGTCAGGTAGCAAAGGAGGGGGATTGGGACCATAATTCTACTTGTGGCATGCACTTCTCTGCTTTCAGTCTTCTACCTCTGTGTATCACTTCCCTCAGGACTGCACAGCACCCATACTTCTGTCAGGAACCTCTTTGCAGTATATGGGACATAACCATGATCATGAGCATCAGCACAAATTTGGTGATATGTGAAAAATACATGTTCTTTTTGGTTGTACAGATCTGTGTTTTTGTAGTTTTGATGCTGCCTGGCCTTTGTTATTACTGCAGCTGAACCAATGGGTTGCTTTATTCAACTGTCATGGTCTGTTTCTTACTTGTAGAACAGGCAGATAACATTATTTGTTGTTACTCTGAAATGTGGAGAATAGGAGTATTGTTACATCTGCATTCCACAGAGATTAAGTAAAGCCCTAGCTACCTTCCCTCTGTCAGATAAATAAACCTCCCCTCTCAACTGTCTGTTACCTAAGTAACAAGAAATGTGGCTTTTCCTTGTTCATCATAAGGTAGCATTGTTAGGAGAAGTGGAGTCCAAATATTCAGGTTACTTTTCCTTCACAAAACCTTTCACCCGACATGAATTTTAGCAAAAGTCTGAACTGTCCAGGGAGATCAGGAAAAGGGGGAGAATCACAAGTGAGCAGAGAGAAAAAATCTCTAAGGCACCAGGGATATAAAATAGGAATTTTTTAGCCAAGTGTCCACTTCAATAAGTGTCTATGAATTTAAAATATACAAGTAGAGTTACAACTATTTCCAAATGATCTCAAGCACAAACCTTTACACTGGAGGCCAAATTCCCCTGACGTAGAAAGTACTTATGTTCCATTCTGGATTATTTTACAGTGGCACAAGGGCTTGACGTGCTGCACTGCTGAATCTGGCTGCACGGCCCCTGGACCCTGCAGGGAGCACCTGCCAACAGCTCCTTGGCAGCTGCAGTTTGTGCCAGTGGCACCAGAGCTGCACGGTTTCCTCAGACCCTGGGAATGCAACCGGGAGCTTCCAAAAGTCCCCAGTGTCCTTGCCTTGCCTTCCGAGCTCTGGGAACGCAGCTGAGGATATTCTACTCTGTGTCTCCAGGGTAATACTTTTATTTTCATTTAAACTGTGAATTTGGAAAAATAAATGGTTTAACTGTCCCTTAAGTATCATTGTGTTCCCCTGCATTAGGTCTATCTCTGTTCTGCTCTTTCAGGGAGACAGAGGGAGGAGTAAAGAAGACATAGCAATTATTTTCAGTAAATGTTTTGCAGACAAATATTCTTTATGATTTGCATTAGGAAGTTGACTTTGTACATATGTTGGAGCTTGGACAGGAATCTAATGCGATTGACAGTGACAAATTGTGGCGTTCTACTCAAGGAAAATTAGTATATATCCACTATGATGAGTGATAAAAACATTAATGCTCAAACTTATTTCTGTTTTTAAAAGTCCTTTAGTTTTTAGACATATTTTTTTCAGTGCAGTTGCAGCTGTCAACACTAACAAGGTTGAATTTACTAATTCATATCTTCCACTTGCACTCTGTAAAGAAGCTAAATTGCCTAATGAGGAAGTTCCCCATTTAGATTTTCTTTTTAAATAGTGATGATAATAATAATTAAAAAGTGGATTCTTCATCTGCAATTCTGACTTTGATCTGTCCAAGACTGTGGCTAGATGAGGGAGAAAGAAAGAGGAAGCACAAAGAAGAGTTATAGCTAATGTTGAAACAAACTTTTTTTATAGATCTGGTTTCTGTCATGTAATTCCTTTCCTATAGTTAATAATTGCTGAAATATTTTGCCTACTTTATATTTTTTTTAATTCTTTCTTATGTGTCTGTCTCTCTGTATATTTGTCACAAATAACAAATGCCACTTTTTCTTGAGTATTTTGAATTATAGTTTTGTGCACAGCTGGGTGGGTGACTGACTTTGTGGCACACAAAGGGTTAATTCCAGACACAGACTTTTGTAGTCAAAGAATGATTTATCCACTGCCAGGAGCTGATATCTAGCCCATCTGTGGAAGTGCATAATTCAATCAGGTCCTAATGTCCCAAGGCAAACAGGGACCTGGGAATAACAGAAACACCTGCTGTTGAAAAAAGCCCCACAGGAGACACACACAGTCTGCAGGACCACTCTGAGAGGTGCAACTGTATCACACACATGGGGACATCCAGGACAATAGGGGACATCCAGGAAAAAAAGGCCAGCTTAAACTTGCAAGAAAGGACTAGGATGTATAACCTTCTGTTGCCCAAGCCTATTTCCACACTACTGTTGCATTTCCAAACAAATGATGTTTAGATTGGAAATGATTTTTAATTCACTGTGCCTAGATCCTGAGTGTCTGCCCTCAGAAAAGCTAGGAAAGAGCCAAAATCCAGATGGACATCCTGAGGTTTTGACTGGAGTTATTTACAAGGGGAACGAATCCTTTGTTAATGTGACTACGGGAAGTCAAGTTAAGCCTGAGTGTCTAAGAACATGTGGTACAGAACATATCAAGTAGAAGAATAAGCTATTAAATGGAAAAGAAGTTGAGATTTCCCCTTGGTTGTGAAGGTCAGGCTGAGCAGATAGTTTTGAGCATCTCAAATAGGGTTCACATTAGTGAAGACACTTGAATGTTAATTTCACCCCATATTGTTTCCCAAGGACTTGGCATGAGAACATAGATTTATCTTTGTCTTTTCACATCAGAGTTTTGTCTGAAATTGTCTTTCTTTCCATCTATTTTTTACAGTGTGCTCAACTATGATCATATCTGAAAAAAATAATTTAAAAATACATACTTATTTCTCTTGAAACTTTTCTTAAGAGGAAGGTCTGAAGACAAACTTGAAATATATCAGTGGAAATTTGGAGCTGAGTCTGAAATTTGAAGTTCAGGAGCAATTTAGTTCTTTTGCTGCATATATTTGTGTGATATATTTCTAGGTCTTGTTCTTTCAGCATGGCAACTTTGCTTACAATAAAATTTTGGAAAAGCGGTATATTTTTTTTTTTAATCCTGTTCTCAAGGAAAAAATCATTAGAAGTGAAGTCATCTTGCTCTGAAAGGACATTTTTGACCAGCCAGCACACCAAGCTCATTAGGATATTAGAACAGTTCTCAATCATTATTCCTGACAGGGGTAATTCATGTTAGGTCAGAGCCAACCCCCATCTCTACTAATTGGTTGGCTACTGTTTATGTTCTGTGCATCATCAACCTTGGATGTAGCTTATTCTGAAGAAAAAGACAATTAAAGTGGCCTTTTTGTCGTTGCTTCTTAAAAAGGGTTAGTTCCAGCTATCCCTTCTTCACTGTCATAAAGGTCGTCTTATCTGTGAGACAGCTTCTGAGAAATTTCCCAGATATGAAAGTAAAGCCACAGTGCGTTAATAAAAAGATACTCATTAAGAATAGCAAAAATAAAGTAGATGAAAAGTGTGTATTGTGGAACTGCTAAAGCTCATCCAAATGCAGTCTAGCTTGACATACTGCAATATGTGCCCTTCCTGAGTATAATTCATAGTTATACTTAGTACAGTTAGAGCAAAGAACACCGAAAAACCCCACTCTCCTAAACAAGGGGGCTGCTTTACTCCAGTTTCCCTCCACTGACTGTCTACTCAGTCAGTTTGCAAGAAGATCAAGTAGGATATCTTGTAATGTCTTTGTTTTTTGAAAGTAGTTTTATAATCAGTTTTATAACGCCCCCTCCCTGGCAGTGTTCAAGGCCAGGTTGGATGAGGCTTTGAGCAACTCGATTTAGTGGAAGGTGTCCCTGCTCATGGCAGAGTGCTTGGAACTAACTAAACTTTAAGGTCCATTCCGATCCAAACCATTCTATGATCCTATGATCAGAGGGCCTGTTTGGATATTATAAATGGTTTGTTATTCAGTCACACACCCAGACTGAAGTTACAACAGCAGTTTTGCAGTATGATATCTAATTGGGAGTATTGTCTATGTCAAAGTCGAATCCTCAGTATCATAGATATTTTCTTTTGTAGCTGCTGAGTTTCCATCATGTAGCTTTGGACTAATTTCTTTTTGTGAAACTTACCCCACCAAATTTCCTCTAATGAGCTCAGAGTGCTGAGGTGATGTGATCCCAGTGTGCTTGTCAGCTGTCCCCAGGCAGAAGCTGATTTACATTCAGACCAGTCTGCCTGCAGAGACAGGGCTTCTTAACCGTCTGTCAGTTGTTCACATTAAATGTAGGACAGATCTACTACAGAATTTTTCTAACTGTCTCCTATATATTAAAGAATAAATTGTTTAAAGGTGCTATGTAGACAACTCTCTAATTGAACAGTGATACAGAATGTTTTATAATATTTAGACATACACCAAGTTTTAACCTAGATCAGATATGATACCTAGGTCTTGTTTAGTTCTGTATTCTGGGTGTAATTTAGTATATTCAAAATAAGTCTATACTTTGGTCATGGATGGTCATGCTGATTCCAAAAAATCTTGCAACTCTTATTCATGAAATATTAATCACAAATGGAAAACAACTACTTTAGAGTTGTATAATGATCCATAGAAGATTACAACTATACCTCTGAGTGATCAGGACTTCAAGGGCATCAGAATATGAATGTGTGCTCCTATTCATACTCAAAAACACAGAGTATTACCACTGGGACTGAAAAAAAATCCTATCCTAAACAAAAATGAAATAAAACAAAAGGAGTGATAATGTCTGTTTCAGTGGAAGCTAGTTGAGAACTCAAGCAAATACTAGTATTTGTCTTCATATGCACATGAAACCTCATTGACAGACATCACTCTAATACTGTATTTGCTTCTGCCTGTGTCTTTAATATTGACTGGATTCAGTAACATCCACCCTCTCCCTAGCATTATACTTCCATCTTGTGTTTAGTTCTTATCAGTTAACTACTGGCTGTTTCTGATAAAAACGTACTTCATCAGAAACATCAGTGTTAAGGTTAAGTTTCCTTTCCTTGACCCTGCTATGCTGCTGAACATGCACTGAAATACAAAACCATTTTATTTTGCTTAGTTTGATTTTGTAGGACTGAATTCTGAGAATTCCTTGTTAGCAGACAAGCTCAAATATTGTTCTGCATTTTCTTGTTGATTGATGATTTTACTCAATTCCTCAAATGCTTCCTTGTGTCAGTATGAAAAACACTTCTCTCATTGCTTAGCAATTCAATGGGATCTTTTGTCTTTCCCTATTCCCTTTTTAACCATATCAAGGCAACCCAGAAATCATCTCCTAAATTATTTGTATACTCCTACTTTGATTTTATGAACAATGCAACTTCTCATCTAAAAGCAGGAGTTCGTATTAGTCTGTTGAATAGTAAACCTCTGATATTTTGCTAAAATATAATGTCCAAATAGTTGCTTTTCTTTGATTCATCAGTTAGGGTTCTCACTGAAATACACGTTATCTGAGGGCAAGGCACATGGTTACATGTAAACATCTGTAGCAGCATATAATATCCTTCTCCCCTCTTCATAAGATTGTTACTTTTTCACCTATCCAAGCAACTATAGAGCAAAGAGAACCTTCAGTTTATTTACTTTAATACAGGCTTGTAAATCTCAGGAATGTGGTGTGAGGAAGGACACTAAACCTGCTGTTACAGCTCCCTCCATCACCACTGAATATGAGATCTGATCCCGGGACAGTAGATTTAGCATGTCACCCGGGGGGTGGGATGGAAGTGCCTAGTGTTAACTCGAGCCAAGAGCATTTTCAGGTTGTGCCTGAAACATGATGGGAGGAAAATAAGGAGCAATTGTGTGTGTCCAGGTTTGGATATTGCTTGCAAGAACCAAAGTAGTTTTAAAATTTTAGGTTTTGTTATTGTTTGAAATATGAACGAGAGAGAAAAAGACATTTTACAAAAGATTTCCAGTTGGGTTAGACAGAGAAAGTTCCCACCAAAATGCATTCTGGGTCAGGTTTGATATATAAGATAGGTCAGGGAATTAATGTTTACTTTGTGAGATCTGTACAGATTTTGGTCTTCTGTGTAATGTAAATTTCACAGATTAGTGTAGAAGAAACTCCTAAACTTGACCCAGTCACTATATTTCAAATTTTAATAAAGCTTCTAACCAGCCCCCTCCAAAATTTTGAGATTTATCTTGCTTGGACTCCTAAAGAAGAAATATGATATGCTGCATAATTTTCAAAAGATAGCATTAATTTTTCAAAATAAATGTGCATGCACATACACAAGCAGCATAACTTAGTTTACCTTAGTTCTGCATATTTTTGCAAAGGTCGTGATTATCTCCAGTGAACTTCTCATCCAGATCCTATGATTTTGCCCTTCTACAAAGGGAGCAACTGTGTAATGTCCAGTACAGTTGTCTAGAGCTATACTACTTGTAACATATTTGTGCATATGACAGCTTTAGCCTGCTTCCCAGAATGAATGTTTTGCATACACAAGGGTTGCAGGGACTACCAAGCGGTCCTCTTTCTGGCCACTGGGCTGATGTTGTGGAAAATTGATTTCCAGTTGGATTCTCTCACTTCCTCTGCTCTTATATTTTGGTTTCAGTATATTAACCCATGATTGAGGGTGGACATAAATAGCAGCAAAGGAAGTAAGGCATGGAGGTGAAAGGGAAGGTGGTAGGAGCTGAACTGGAAACAGTGAGGGACAGACAACCAACAAGCAGATATGTTTGATGATAGTCCACAATCTCAGGACCTTGCTACATAAACTGAGAACAAAATTCAGACATTAATATTTTCCCCAGTTCTCTCTTCTTATATACCCAAACTGAGCCTTTATTATTTTCTTTCTATTTGAATAGTGATACAAGTGAAAGCAATCCTGACTTCACAATATTGATTAGCTTTGTGCTTTGGGTATTCAGCTGAGATTATATCTCTCACATCTCAGCAAGTAGCATAGCTGTCAAAATACAGATGACCCAAAATATTTAACTGTTCATGTAAAATGGAACTACTACATCAGAATAAAAAGTAGGAATTAAGAACAAGGGCTTTGCCTTAGTATCACACATCCTAGCACCCACTACTAATCACTGAGCTATTGTGGGCAGCTGTTTTGTTGACATGAATGTGATTCCACAGAACATTTTGGTATTCATGAAAGAGTATTTTTGAAGGAATAAGATTTTCTCTAAAATCTTTTCATCAGCCTTAGTGAGGAGGATCTTCTGAAGGACAGGCTAAAGAAGCAAACGGACTGTTAGGAGGATGATCAGAAAAGCACTGACTGCTGAGCATTGAGTAATCAAAACTTGTCAGTGCAAAAGTTTTGGTCAGTAGAGCTGAAGAAGAAAGGGCATGGAGCACTGATTGTAAGCTTTGGGTAGGAAAAGCTAACATTTGCAGATGTGTGACAGATTTGAAGTGTGTTGAGTAGAAGGAAGAGAAAAATCCTGGTGGTGACTGTAAACTGCTCAGTGAACCTACACTTCTGCATCTTGTATACTGGATAAATAGATTTCTTTCCTTATACCACAGAGCCAAGTGCTTATATCTCCTGCGTAGAAAACGAGAAGTGCAAATACCAGCCAATGTAGCAGAGACGAGCTGCCTATAGGTTCCCTAGTAAGAACTGTTTAAGATGGTTTCTTATTTCATGTGACGGTGACATTTATGTAGAGGTATGCTGGCTCCAGGACACTTTTTTGCTAATTCCATTTTCAAGCTTTTGCCCACATACGCAATTCCATACCTGTGAAATTGCAATGCAATGAAAAGATTGCTCAGGTTTTTAAATCATTATTCTTACCAAAATTATTAATATTTTTGTTTCTCTAAATTGTTTTAAGTCTACTTGCTTTCAGTTTTAAAAAATCTTATTTAAAATCACAGATGTTTTGAACTGTTTGATTGTTTCCATGAATCAGACTTAGAAAAAATCTGATCTGCTTAATATTTTTGCATATTACCTTCATGTAGTTAGACTATAAAAACTATTACTATTTATATTTTTAGCAGTGCTCTGTAATACTTAGATGAAATTCATAGGTATGTGTGATAATTGCAGTAAATCAGAAGAGTACTGAAAAGTCCAGACTGAAGAAGTTACCAATTTTGTAAGTTTAAAGTAGTGTCTTAATTGGCTCTGAACTGTGACTAAGAATCAAAGTGGAGAAAATCACCTAAATTTACCCTCCCCCTTAGTCAGCGGTAAGCTTCATAGGACCCTCCCCAAACCAAATAAGGCCAGGAAGAATGTGCTAAGCACTGAGTGTGCTAAGAATAAAGCTGAGCTGGGACGGATAAGGTTACTTTGAACTCTATATTTCATGTTTCCTGACATACCCCCAAAGAACTGCAATTATGATAGTGAGGCTGCAGGAGCGTTAAACAGTTCTTTCCCAGTTCTTTTGCTTTTCGTTGCGTTTCCATGAGTTCCTGTCCTGTTTAGAGCTGGGCCTTTTTACTTTTTATTTGTAGTGTACACAGTTCTTAGGATATTAGAAAAAGCATGCTGAAGATTCACTGTGAGGCATGGCTGTTTTTGTTATAAGCTGATACTTTAGACTGAGATTTAAGTATTGCCTCTGGAAGGCCTTAGGTTGCTCTGGGAGGGCAGGAGTCTGCAGAGGAATCAGAAAGTTCAGAGGGGTGCAAAAGAAGAAGGAACAGAATTAGAAAAAGCAAAGGACCTCCCACCTTCTCATTCTGCAGCTCCTGCAAGAGCCAACAACCCAGAAGTATTATCTAAGCTGCCACAGTAGATCTTGACCTTTTTAACAGAGTATCTTTTACCATCATCATCATGGCCGAGATTACAGCAGAAGGTATGGTAACTATTTTCAAATATAATTAACCAAAAATGATATATACTTTGACAGTGTAATTGAGCTAGTGCGTCGATATGGTTTGTTGCTCTTAGAAAATAATTCTTTCACTCCAGGAACATTTCATTTTGTTTATTTGATTGCTTTCTACTTTTTCTTCCTGTTTTTCTCTTTTTCTCTTTTTCACTCTTGTAGCTTGACTTTCTACCAGTTACTGAAGCTGGATCTCTGTACACCTCTAAAAATAGCGTTAGCCTCATTTGCAGAACAACACTGCTTAGGCAGCTCCATTGGAGTGTTACAAGGGGAATATCTGAATGTCAGGTGATCTCACCCTCAAACCTTTACCTTTACCCTCAGGTAAAGCTTTGGTAGTCCCTTATAACCAGAGATTTTCCAGAGTCAGAATAGCTTAGTTTGGTGGCTCTGATTTTTCTATAAGTACCACAGAGTATTTGTGAACTATACATAAAGTTACTGAGGGGTAACAGCTATCAACTTGGCAATCTTTATTCAGGTAAACTTCTAAAGGAGTCAGTGAAAGTTGTAGTGAAATAAGCATGCCAGAGCAAGGTCTGCAAGAATGAAAGGCAATTGTATTAACCAATAAATACATATTCTAAAGTATGAATATTTAATGTACTTTAATATTTCCTGACCATTCATATTTAAATAACATTTTAGATGCATAACAATATTTTATCAACCACAGTCAGACAGGGGATATATTTAAAATACAACCTTCAAAGTTGGTGGATTACTCTACTGTTTATCTGAATTTAATAATTATGCTACAAAAAAAAAAAAAAAGCTGTTAAACAGTGTCTTGAGAGTTATTTTTATTCTACTTGGCAAGGTTATGTGACATTTCAGCATATGAAAGTTGCACTTTTCATCTTCCATTTTTCATTGTTAATATTTGTAAGAGGATCTGCATTAAGCACTATTAGAGAGCGAGCCCATTGTCTTCTAAAGGATTGATGTTAGAACTACATCAAATTCTACAATCCTTGCCTGATGTCTGGTTAGACACAGCAAGGAGACAATGTGCATATGATTTTTTTTAATCAGCAGTTGGATGCATCTATAATTTACTTCTGGCAGCAAATACTGCCAAAACAGGTGGCTCAGCCTGACAGCCCTAATCTAAATGCTAGCACTCGTTCATTTGGATATTCTTAACTAGGTTTATTGAAAAATTTTGTTATTTTGTAGCTACTATCAGGGAAATCTGTGAAATTATATTTATCTTCCAAAATGCATGCGTTAATACCATCAGTGTCAGAGGAGCACTATGGAAATACCTCTTGCAAGGTTCTCCTAGTGGGGAAAAAAAAACAAAACAAAACAAAAGATTTTTAGTCTAAAATTAATAGAAAAAATATAAGAATTTTCAGTCTGGAAGTGACTTTTTAGTCATTTAACTTATTAAAGAAAGAAGATAAAAGACTCTACAATAAAATAAAAATAAAATAAAAAGTCTGAAAATATTTTTATACTGCTTTAAAGTGTTTTTTGCAGATGTTCCTTGGCTGTAATATTGTGTCATTATTCTGTGCTTTTTTTGTGCTAAGCAATAGATTCCAGATGACAAGGAGCATCAGCTCCACAATAACCTGAGCTTCAGCATGACAGGTAAATAGGCCACAGAATTAGTTTAGTTTAGTTTAGTTTTGTTTTCTTTTTCTTTTCTTTTCTTATATTTGGGATAGACTTAGGTTGATTGGCTGATTTTTAAACTCTGGAGATGGAAATTTTACTTGTGGCAGAAAACTAAGAATTCAGCCTGGGGCTAATGTTTCACTGTGGTTTATTTTCCTCTGGGGCTACTGATGGCACTCAGAAGGCAGTCTGAAAGTTCAGATCTAAACTTCAGCAACATATAATTTGAACAAACAAAAACCCAATTAAAATACCTCTTGCTTCACACAATTCCTATTTGATTTTATTTTCTTTCATGCTACTTCCCAGCCCATGATTTGATGGGGTCTTTGTGAAGTTATTAGGATTAAAGTACTTCTTCCTTGTGGTAGGTATTCTCAACTCTATTTTATGCTGTCAGCCACACATCAGCTAGACCGTCGGGCTCCTTGCCTTTTGGGGGACCATGCCAACATGTCAGACAGCAGGGCACAACAGCAATGCAGGCTTCAATGTTGCCACAGCCAGTGTGGCTGCTGGTTTAGAGAGGTGGTCCAGCCCTGGAAGAGTGATACTGTTGGTGCACATCTCAAGGTGTCTTCTTCTGACAGCCCATGTCAATACCAATCTATTCAGAGACAGATGCACGAGGCCAATGGGGTGCTCTTTCAGGTCAACATGATGGTAGTGACAATGAGACTAAAAGTAGTTTAAAAACGTAGCCACCAAGCAATGACCCTGGCCTGCCTACTTGCATAGCAAGCCATATGCACTGCTTATTCATTCCCACAGCTACAAATTGTTACTTGTGGAAATACTGGTGAAGTGTACCCAATGAAAGGCAAAATAAGATCTCTGAAGACAGCAATTTATAAATGTCCTTAGAAAGCTGGCAGGACCTAGGTCTCCTGCTGGCAAATATTTAGGAGAAGATTCCAAAGGATTATCTTCAGCATCCTCATATTACATGTAATTGCAACCACAGAAATACACTATTTAAATGTGGAAGTCCTTAAAACTGTGTAAAAAAATAACTCAGTACAGATACTAAGTACTCTCTCTTTGCAACACTCTGAGGATATTATTATTGTCATTATTATTACATCTCAGCTGTTACTGAGTATTCTGTAACGGTCAAGGACTTTACTGTGATCCACTTAAGACCTTGCCTAGAAAGCCATGGGTATCTAACTGTGCTACTCTACTGTGTTTATGAACACAAGGATTGGACTGGACTCAATAGCAGATGTAGTTAGAGCTGCCACTGCTGAAATACAAACACAAAAACCCTGGCACCTCTGAGAAATGGTTTCTACCGATGTACAGCTTAATCTATATGTACACAATAGCTCTGGCAGCAGCCCTATAGTTGGTTCTCTCTAGTCCAATCTACTGCAGGTCACTGTGCAAGGCTGACGGCTGTCCCCCGGCACTTTATCCTCCCACGCAGGGAAGAATGAACGGAGATTCAGCTCTGCTTGCTGCAATGCACCGGAGACTGTGCACTCATCTAATCTGGGGAGGTGAGGAGAGGAGAAAGACAAGGTTTCTATGCCAGCTGTTTGTCTGCCACAATTTATTTCCCCAGTGGAGCAGGAGAGAGCAGGAGTCAAACAGAAGTGTGACAATGAGTCACAATTTGGTCCTTATTTTGCTGTTGAGAGCTGTGCAACTACATATTTCCTCTGTTTTGGAGCAGGCTGCAAGCAAGCAGGCTAGCCCTGAGGCCACACACAGCTTGTCAGTGACAAAATCAAAATTAGCTTCTGGATTTCAGTTCTTTTCTCGGGCTACTTGGTAACTACAACAAGTTTTAAGACGTAAAGGCAGATTTAACAAAATCTGTATGCTTGAAGATTAATATACATGAAACTTATAATGTATAAGAAATAACACACCAGAGAGTAAAATCATAAAGACTTCACGAGTGTGATGGCTAGAAGCTAACAGCAGTCTCCAGTTGGCAAAAAGTTCAGCAAAGTCACACTAAAAGCAAGAGGAAGATAGCTGCTTCTCATGGTAATTCATGAGTTGTTGCTAGAGGTGCTAGCTAGTTGTGCCGACTGCAAAAGGGGCCTAGATGAAGAAGTTGGATTAGATGATTCATTTTGATGGCTGAAGGCACGCGAGGTGTTTCCTAGCCTTCAGTTAGACTGCTCTTTAAGCACTGAGTTAGGAGGTTTCTATGGAATTTATTTGCAATAACTGAATTTGCAAAATGAAAATATATCTTCTTTTTTTGTCTTTCAATGTTGACGAGGAGGCAGATAGCATACCTTTTGCAGCAGGGTAAGGAAAGTATAATAGTTTTGGAAATTATTTTTTGAAGGAACCAGTCTGCTTTTGTTCAAAAATAGCAGGTTAAGTCAACAGCCTAATTATCCGGAGAGACAAAAAGTCAGAAAATCTAAGACTGCCTTTAAAAAAGTAAGCATTTGGGGGGAACAGCAGCTCCAAATTATCACCGAAATTCCTTAAAACTTGGATTCCCCTGTGCCTGTGGGCTTGGCCAACTGAGCTGGTTACTTTGGCTGCAGCCTGAGTGTTGTCTTGTAGCCTATTGAGGCAAGCAAGCATGAGGCCAAATTTGCTCACTTGTTTTAGATTTAAGAATTTATGGGCAATGTTACTCACCGCTGGTACAGTACTTATGCATGTTCAGTTTGTACAGAGAAGCTCTTAACATATCACTACCTTAAGTAGTGCCTTAGAAAGTCACCTAGCTATGGCTAGCAGGAAACCTTTAACCTATAAACAAACCAGAGGTTTAAGCTAATCCATTGTGTTGCTAGTCTATAACAGGTTAAATATGTGTGTGTGCAGTTAACTCATGTTTATGTGTGTGCACACAGCTGGACTGTAGGTCTGATCATTTATCCACTTTTTTAAAAATAAACTTGTGCTCGTAAGTATTTGGAACATATTTTAAAGTTACTTATGATGAGAAATATGTTTAAAATCCTAGTAGCTTTTTCAAGTTATTGAGGTGATCAGTTCCCATTGATTTAAAAACGAAATCTGTGCTACTACTTTGTTCTCAGAAGTCCCTATCTACACTTTCAGGTACCTAATCCTTGAAAAAAAATGTAGTCTATAAATATTTTGAGTACTTCTGCCCATTGCTTACCATGTAAACACTTAGTAAGAGGTGGATTCATGCTGCTTTTACTGCTTTGCTCTGGAAAGCACACATTCCATAATGCAGTTCTAGCTTCAGTCCAGGACACACTGAGGATAGATAAACCAGAGTTGCCCTCTGTTGCATCTGTGTCATATGCTAAAACTCAACCATGTTACAATTTCAGACAAATCAGTTCAGTTGCTCATAATCATGGTCAGTGCTGGGTTTTGCCCTTAGCAGTCCAAATGAAAAAGCTGTGGCTTTAAGCCCTGAATAAGCCTCACATGAGTCCTGTGGCTGATTTGGGCTTTTTTTAGAATCAGTCCTACAACACAATATGAACTTGTCTCTGGCCTAAAAGTTCTGCCATGTGAAAGCACTTACCATAAGAAAGGAAAATATAAAATGCCAGGCACAGAAAAACTTTCTCACTGGAGAAATCTTCTCATTCTGTCTTCAAAGGTAGTTTTAAAAAATCCTTTACAAATATGTAATGAATAAAGACCTGCTACTCCCTGTACATTCTTTGAAAGTATCTCTGTACCTTTGCCTGGAGTCAAATTGTCAAAGACACAATGAATCTGAGCCTTTGTAGCCTCCTTTGGTATGTAAATTAACTATTTTTTTTCCCATATTCCATTATGTAGATTTTAGTTGTGGTTCTCTGTGCGTGTCAGGAAGTCTAAATCTTGTTTTAATCTTCACTAAGAGGTTATTCACAATTGATACATTTACCATAAATATAGTTTTCTGGTAACTATTTTACTGTCTTTAGAGACACAACTGAATACATCTATCCAAATGTTAAGATCCTCATTTTACTTTGACCTTTTCCTCCTGTAACAGTTAGGACCCTAATTTTGGCTTCAGGTCTATCAATATAACTCATACTGAAGTCAACTGAATTGGTATATGAGCATATATGATGCAGGAGAGAACTTAATGAGTCCAGAAGAGGGCCATGAGGATGAGCACCTCTCCTATGAGGACAGACTGAGAGAGTTAGAGCTGTTCAGCCTGGAGAAGAGAAGGCTTCAGGGGGATCTTACAGTGGCCTTCCAGTACCTGAAGGGGGCCTACAAGAAAGCTGGGGAAGGACTTTTTATAAGGGCAGTTAATGACAGAACAAGGGGAAATGGCTCTAAACTGAAAGAGGGCAGGTGTAGATTAGATATGAGGAAGAAATTATTTCCTGTGAGGGTGGTGAGGCACTGGAACAGGTTGTCCAGAGAAGTTGTGGATGCCCCGCTGCCCAGAGAAGTTGTGGATGCCCCCTCCCTGGAAGTGTTCAAGGCCAGGTTGGATGAGGCTTTGAGCAACCTGATCTAGTAGAGGGGTGACCCAGCTGATGGCAGGGGAGTTGGAACTAGATGATCTTTAAGGTGCCTTCCAACTCTAACTGTTCTATGATTCTATGGTTAACATTTCAAAGAGGTGATATAACATGTATGTGATACAGTTCAGGCTATATATGTTTCATGGTTTTATAATCCAAATATTTAAACTGTAATTGTGACATTAATTTAGCGTAATTTCAATTACTTTCCTTTTTTTAAAGAAAAACATCAAACTACCTTCTTCCTAGGGATTTTGTTGCATCACCATTCATTATAGGATTTGAGAGTATTTCACAAGGACTTACCTAAAGTTAGACTCACCCCTGTAAATATTTACTGTTTTGTTTGCATGTTTGTTTGTTATTAACCAGGAGTATTATTATAACAGTAATTATAGCAAAAGATCTGTGATAGAGGTAGAATGTGACCTTTGTCTCCCTGGAACAGCTATATGACTAGATGGTTGATTATATTCTACCATATGGAGCAAAACCAGTACCTACCAGTGAAAATGTTATTTTGGTAGTAAAGAGAGAATTCTGAGGATACAATGTTTTCTCTTGCTTCAGAAAAGAGGCTCAAAAAGCTCTTTTTGCTTTTTTAAATCAGTAAATATATCTGATAAAGTTATCACTGTAGTAAGTTGCATGTTAGCTTAGAACTAAATGCAAGCTTTTTTTTTCTCATAGCAAGAGTAGCCCTGCTATCAGACACCCGAGCAGAATTAATCCATGTGAGAGACATCATAATTTTGTGTTGCTTACATAAAAGCCACCTGAAATGCTCTGGACAATGCAATGCTCTATTCTGCTGCTAGTAAACCAGATGAAATGACAAATTTCCAGACCAGTAACAGCCAAAACTTTTCTTTCTCAACTTATTCTCTCTCTTCCTTCCTCTTCCAGAAACAAGTGTAGCAAGGCCCTCTGCCCAGAGGCACACCTCAATGCCTATTCCCTTCATTTATCACAAGTGAGAAATCCATAGATTTTGTAATACAACTTCATTATATTTTGCCTACAAGTTGCTATCAAAGCAGAGGTTTCCAGTAATTTGTTTTCTTTTAGTGATTTATACAGAGCTCATGTCAAGAAAGATCACAAGGGAAACTTCACTAGGTGTTATTCTGGAGAGAAAGGAACTTGCTAACTTTGGAAATTATGGAGAAAACAACTACAAATATGGGAGAACACAATTTCAGGAAAGCCTTTTCACTTTGCAAGGTTAGCTACAAATATTGATGAGGCTTTAGCACACACTTAAGATTAAAATTAAATGTGAACTAAATGTGTACATGCAGATGTTAGTGCACCCGGGTAGGGAGGCAATGTGCAGTTTTGCCGGAGTTAATGAATTAAGATAATTTCAACTATACAGGCAAAACAATGATGAGGGCTAGATTTTGTCTTAAAAACTAATTAGCAGGAAGTTTCTTTTAAGAATGTATTTTCTGTTATTTCATTTGTTGCCCAGTATAGGCTAATGCATTTCACACTGTGAAGTGCTAAAGGCAGTTTCACAAAAGGATGCAAATGACTAAGTTTTACAGCATGGTTGCTATCCACTCTTCAGTGTGTCATGCTAAGCAGAGAAAACCAGAAGCAACACCGCATCTGCAGAGTCTACCAGAACTATAAAGTGGCATTGGATCTTTTTTTTTTTTTTTTTGTTATTTACTGTGGTAGTGCCTAAAGTTCAACTGCACTAGACTAATCACTTTAACGAATGAAAGCAGTGAGAAATAGTCTCTACATTAGAATTTAAAAATAATTTTAACTTAAAAAAATTCTTTGATTTCCTTAGTATTGTAGAGAATAAAGTCCTCCTGGTAATAATTTTAAGCCTTAATGTCTTAATAAAGCAAATATTAAACTATACAGTTCTCCAAAAGTTAACACTAAAATGCTTGAGAGTATTTTTAGTGCTTACCTGTGTTATTTAGGTGTTTATATCATGCATTACATTTTCTGCTTGCTGACTGTTTTTTTTCACATGAGTAAACCAAATAAGAAGAGATTGCTCCACTCTCCATTCTGCTGGAGACAGACAGATCTGGTGGGCTTAAGGACCTACAAGCTTCCTCACTGTCCGCCGCCAGAGCTGTTTGCAGTGGGATGCCTCTCCTCCCAGTGTTAGATGGCTATGGTGGTCCCACATTCCTAGGTACAGGGAGAAGCCCAACTGAGCCCCATAGGCACACACCTCTCCAACCCAATTTCATTCCTCCCTTTCCCCAACTTTGGTCCTCACCCTAATCATCTCTTCTATTAAATTCTTAATTATGTTGTCTCAAATCACTGCTACTCCAAGTAGAACAGGCAGTACTTCTCAGCGTACTTACAATGATTTTGAATCTATTCTTGAGTCTCAGAAATCTTCATGTTCCAAAAGAATTTTTCACCATAGGAGAAATTGATCTTTAAATAAATATTCATCTTTAATGAGTTATAAAAATAAGGCTTCAGGTCCTGGAATACAAATGTCAAAGTTAAAAACTAGACAAGTATCTTTGCAGGCTTAAAGCCCAAGATTTCTTTCATAATGTGATGTTTTACATGTGACAAACATGTAAAATTTCAACTAACTCGTGTCCATCTTTATCTCTATGACTTTGAGTCTCTAAGAGATGTTGAATGCAACATGGTTTTTTACAAACATCATCCAGTAACCATAGACACCCTGTATCTGAAGACTCAGACACTTTCCTCTTTATTCTTTCATTAAACTGTTTACATTTTCTTGGCATTTTTCAAATATAAACACAATTTTAACTTTCCTTGAAAATGTCCAGGTAGACAGATATGGATTGCATCTTCCCTTGAAAACAGATGTATATCCATCGCATTGGAGCAATTCCAGTGTCAACTCTATTCCGCTGGAAGAGGCAGCTTTTTTGCCACATGAAATTATTTAATTGTCAACAAAATACATCTTATAATGCTATTATATATTTGTCTTCTAGTCCAGAAATCTCATTTTCAGGCAATTCCACTTCTTCCTGTTGTTTTCCCAGAAAAAAACAAACTTACCAACCAAATTTTCTTCACAAGAAAATACATCAAAACAAACAAAATTCTGTAAAGCATGCTAAAAAAAAAAAAGAGTCTTTACAAAATTCTATGAAGTCCTGGTTGTATATCATGTTTCTCTTTCTCCTCTCAGTTCTCATCTTCGAATATAAGCGATACCAGAGGTTACCAGCAATACCAAAAGTTACCAGAGGTACAACATTAATGCACTTTAAAATAGAATATTCTGCAAATTTAGCACAAAAATGGGGTGTTAAAATCTTCAGGTACAATGCACTTCAATAAGAACTTTATCCTGTCTTAAAGTCTGATTTCACAGAATAATGTTGTAAACTTCAGAAACTTCAGCATACTTCTGGAAGTATATTTTATTATAATAGTTGTCTTAATAGTTTCCTCACTAAAACAACTTTTGTCACCTGTCCCTAAGGAATATACAAGTGAAAACAACTTTACTGCATATTCACTGGTTCAAGTTAGTGTGAATGAAAATTCAGCTAACCTGTTCATGCTTTTACAGGATACATTCTCTACACTCCTGTTCTTGAAGATATCATTCCACCTTTTTCTCTATCTCAACCCTATTTTTATTCGACTTTTTGCATTTACTGTAAATTCTTTACATTTGTGGTCTCATAGAATATTTCAGGTCAATAACTTTGAAATCACTATTGTTGCTATTACTACTAACACAATCCTTGTTATCTTTAAGTTTTTGTTGAGAATTATTTCACTTTGTCTAATTGAATAATTCTAAGTCTTCAAAAAGTTGATGCACATACTTAGGTCTTTAATGAAAATTGCCTACATGAAGTAGGTTTTGGAAAAGATTCTCTTGTTTTCAACTACAGTCAGGATTTCATATCTATGTTTGCTTTCAGTCTTTCCTCTTTTATGCTTTTCATGCTTTTAATTGGAAGAATCAAACTTTCCTGCTATGTTAAATATAGACATATTGCCTTTTATTCTCACAATGATTGGAGATAATATTTTCAAAGATTTTGAATAAAATTAGAACTACAGTAGTGTCTCATCAGCTGAAAAAGAAGGACACACATTCTATATGAAAGAGCATATATTTTTAGCCCTTTATTATCAGTCAGCAAGTTGCTGATTTACTTTTGGTTCCAGAAACATTTCTTTTGTTTTGTGTTTCCAACTCACTTAAATGCTAGGGCAACAAAATGAAAAGATAAGGAAATCAAAATTTATTTTGTTCTTCATTGGTTTTATAACTAGCTTTTCATGAACACCTTTTTTGGACATAGATATGAATAATGTCAACTTCCCAATACATAGACTATTAATTTCTGTGGATCTCTTGTACAAATACCATTTTCATGGCTTGTGTGCTTCTGAAGGTATTTGAAATTATTCTGTATAAAAGTTACCTTCAGCACCCTAACTCTTTTTAATCTATACCTGTTTCTACAGAGAAGTAGCTCCTGACTAAAGGTGATGTGAAGTGAAGTATCAGCTGGGACAGAACCACACTGAGCATGATACAAATCCTGACAATATTTTTCCCTGACTAGTATATCTTACATTTTCTTATACTTGCAGACTTGTTATCAACATTTTCAGCATTTGATCACAGGAACAGTGACTCTAACAAACCCCTGATGTTTAGTGGTTTTCCAAGTCCATTTGTGTACTGATTTGCTGGGGAATAGCACCCTCTGAGGAATGAATACCCAAAGAAGTCTGTCAGGTTGTAGTCTACCAGTCCTGAGCAGTTCTAGAAATGGAGGAAAGAAAATCTAACTTGTATCTGCCCCTTTGGTGACATGGAAAACATTCCAGCTCTCTCCCACAACAGATACCTCATGAATGCCCCTTAAAAGAAAAGGAGGCTGAGAGGAGACCTTACCATTCTCTGCAATTACTTGAAAGGGTGTTGTAGAGAGGTGGGGGTCGGTCTCTTCTCCCAGGCAACAATCAATAGAACAAAAGGAAATGGCCTCAAGATGTGCCAGGGGAGGTTTAGATTGGATATTAGGAAAAATTTCTTCACTGAAAGGGTTGTCAAGCATTGGAACAGGCTGCCCAGGGAAGTGGTGGAGTCGTCTTCCCTGGTGGCATTGAAAAGACAGGTAGATGAGGCACTTAGGGACATGGTTTATGGTTGAAATTGGTAGTGTTAGGTTTATGGTTGGACTTGGTGATCTTAAAGGTCTTTTCCAACCAAAACGATTCTATGATTCCGTGAAACGCTAACTTTATGTCCCCTGCCCTGATCAGCAGGATGAGAAGGAATGAACTGTTGATATGAACACAGAAACAGACCCAGATGTAAATAAGATTGAGGTCTTATTTAAGTCTTATTTGCCAGGTTAGGTGGTGTGAATCTTTTGTCATTGTTCCCAGTGGTGGAACAGCTGGGCATGTTTCTGAGGCACTTTAGCTTTTCCTCACTTTTCTGTCAAAAGTAGCCTGCACAGGCTCTGAGGGGTGCATGGGAAGCTGTGATGTGTAGGTAGAGTTCTTTAAGAACATCACCCTGTACAATTTCATTTACATTTCCTGTGTGGCACCTAGCTTAAGGTTTAAATAAAGCACTACCTTAAATAAAAAGTCAATAAATTTTATAGCAAGTGTAGTACAATGTCTTATGGCCTACTTCTGTTTCATATTGTGAATGTTATTCATTATTAGTAATTTGATTATTTTAGATACGCTTTGTGTCTGTTCTTGTCTTCCACCCTAATACTTTAATAGCTTTCTGAATGTATTGTACTTTTCTGGGATGAATTTGTGTGAGTGAGTGAAAGATTATCAGTTACCTGACCATAAGAATATAGTCAATGTAAGCTGTAAGGCTGATATATCGAGTGCAACGTAAAAGTTCATCTTCAATAAAAGTGAAAGTATGCATTTTTTATTTATTAGCACTTATCTAATTACAGTTGAAGCAGCATTCTATTGATATAATAGAAAAGGAAATAAATAAAGAAAGGTTAGATAATGAATATGCCTTTGACCAGAATATAACATCCGGCAAAATCTTGCAAAGATGCATACAGAATAGCTAAATAACTTTTGAAATCTTTCTTAAAAAATTAGAAAGGACTATTAACTTCTACATCTGCAGAGAACATCTGTATCTCTTTTCACAATAGTGACAAAGTTATGAGTTGAGACTGTTATATTAATATTAAAGAAACTTCTGTGAATTGCTTGAAAGTTTCCTGAAATGAGAAAGTAGGAGTAACTTTGGTATTCTTAAAATCCAAGATGGAAATATTTCGAGAAACTTTTACACATGCCGAATGTGTATAAATGGCTTGGAAAGATAGGCAAGGAAGACGAACATCTACACTCAAGCCTGTGAGCCTGTGATATATTTAGCTTAAACATTACATAATGTAGAGGAGCAATGAGCCAGAAGTTTGAACAAGTGACCTGGGTTCAGCTCTATCGCCTGCCAAACTTCCAGTATGGCCTTCACTCTTCTCTTAATTGTTCCATTGCTTCCTTTCTTTCGAATTAAAGAAGTATGACCTTACATCAGAGTGTGAACTAGAGGGAAGATAAATGTTAGAAGACTAGGAGCAAATAAATACAGATTTAAAGAGCTATAAAAAGAACCAGAACAGAATTGCACATTTTGAATATGACCTGACACTATTTGAAAGTTTAGTAAACAGGAAAACATTGTGTTTATATGGACATACTTGAGCATCACTAGAAGATTTGTGAGTAGAGCACAGGCAGTTTGGAAAGCAATACCAGGCTGAAAAATGTCCTTTCAGCTGCTGTCTCTATTTCATTTATATGGAAGAGAAGAGTTTTTCTGTTGGATGAAAGAAAGTGCAATGAAGTCACAACAAATATGCATAAATATCCTTTTCAAGCATCCTGGTTGAACTTCAGGCATAGATATGCAACTTTGTTCTTTTTTCCTATCACCTTGTGAGTCAGGGAGTGAAGCATGAAATAACTAAGGTTGGGGCAAGATGCTAGGAGCATTACAGAGGTTCTGCAAGTGTCTGACATGTATGTAAGGTGCTCAAATCGGTGGAAACTTTGCAGCACCTGTCATTATTGTGGGCAAGTAATACTGGAGCTCCTACTATTTGGATTGCTATTCCAGAGAATGTGGGGAGGTGTTACAGCTTGAGAATGAGATCTGAATAGTTTTGTGATGACTTTATGCGTGTTTATAGCAGATGCTAAAGATTATTTGATTTAAAATCCATGGGAGGAAATAAGGAAACTATCATTCCAACCAGGTCAGAATTTTTCCCTGGTGTAGTTCATTTTCCATTCTAGTTAGCAATAACAACATGGAGAGGGTGGGGGGCGGATCACCTCAAGATGGAGTTTTTTCTTAACTCAGAATAAAATCTGAACTGCACGGAGGCAAGACTTTAACATTATTAATGCTTTTTGGACTGATTATACCATTTAAAAAGTGGAAGGGTATTCTGTTCTAAGAAGTATCACTAAGACTTGAGGACTGCTCTGCTGAAGTCTACTTAGATGTTACTTAGTCTTCCATGACCAAATGTCTAATGTGTTAATGCAGACACAGGAAATGAGAAAGGCTTTGAACTTCAAAAAGATTCACATTCAAAAAATGTAAGTAAATGGATGCCCCATCCATGCATAGGGCAAAGAGGTGCCCAGAAAGGGCAACTCAGAGATGTTTCAACACTTCTGTTCCATTTCTATGCTAGTGCTGATAAGAAAAATGCAGTGGGAGTGAATTAAAATTAATTATAATTTTGTAAAATTCTATGCTTTGCACAAGCATATATAGTTTGAATTTGCTTTCTAGAATTTGTTATCTTATATTGTTAAAATGATTTCACAAATATGTGTCTCAATAGAAATTATTTTTATTTCATGTATACTACAAATGCATAGGCTTCTCAGTAATGTATTCTTCCTGTTTTGGGTTATATGCTTAGGAGCTTAACAAAAGTAGGATAAAGAGATATTTTAGACATACTCTATATAGATAGATTAAAAATTAATCATCTTGTGGTTTAGATATCTTTGAATTCAGCAAAGATTTTTGTCTTACCTGTCACTGAAAAAGTTTAAAGGATTGTTACTCCACAAGTAAATCTTTCATATGAATCATTTTCAAGATTAAGATGTCACTTCTCTGAGTCACTTAACAATTAAACCATGGATAATTTTTTTAAATTATTTTTTTAAATTATTATTCTAAAGCCCTAATTCTACACCAAAATATCATGGTCAGGTATTATAGTTTTTATATGGATAAATGCTTACATTTCCAAGGAGGTAGAGAAAAAGCCATTTTTACTTTTATGATTCAGTAAATTAATACTGAAAAAAATAGATATATTCACAGCATTAGGAACTTGTTCTGTAGTAGCTTTGGCAATTTTGTGTTTAGTGAAAAAAAAATTTATTTAAAATTACATCATTTTTGCTTTATGTGGAAATCATTAATACAGAATGTTGTGGTGTATATACTTGAAAAAAGCATTAATTTGGGATTTGGATTTCCTCTGTCAGGTGGGAAAATAAACTAGCATCTTTTATAGGAAACGGGAAAATCTTGAGCTACACTGGTTATTTTATAATCCTGCCAATTCTTTCTCTGTAAACTACAAAAGTTACATAACACCATTACTGTGCAGAAAAGACTAAACAAAGAAAATATCCTGCCCATGTAGTAACACTATTATAATACAAAAAAATATTTACTTAAATTACCTTACATTTCTTGGTATCTTACATACATATTTCCCTGGTTATCATACAACTTATATGACATTTCAAGTTAGAGCTGAAGGAGTAACTGGAACTTCACTAATAGTTTGGAAATAAAACAAATAATCTTTTTAAGCACACACATCAAAGTGTTTCTTTTCATGCATTCCTTTTTGAAAGAATGAGACATAGCTGACTCCCAAAAGCTGAATTTGGATTCCATGGTTTCTTCAGACAAGTAGAAGTGGAGAGGTACGAAACCGTATGCCTTGACGGTTGGACTTGACAATCTTAGAGGTCTTTCACAACCTTAATGATTCCATGATTCTATGTACTTACTTGTGTATATATTTTAACCCAGACTTGCCCATAATTTCAAGTTTTATTTTATATTCCACATGGATATCTCACTACATTGTGAGGGATATATCTAAGAATTATTACAGAGAATGGCTGAAATTCTGGGGCTAAATAATGTAGCCAGGTAACCACTTCCTGACATTTATCACTAGAATAAATTAGAGACAATTCTGAATCTCATATCCGTGTGGTCAGTTGAGGTCTTTATTATTTTATCTCATCTATTCTGTAGAGATCTGAAGAGGTGTGATAGGAAGATTTAAACTGTAGGTCAAACTCCAGTCCCTTATAATAGATGAGGATGGTTTGAGGCCTGATTGCCGGACCACAGAAGCAAGAGTCCCTAAACCAATCTGTAGGCTGTTCATTGTGCTATTGAGCAACTCTTTTGGGTTTGTTTGTTCAGAACGTGGTAGTGTGAAAAATAACAATATTAGAAGTCTTCCAGACAGGCTCACTAATAGTCTCATTTGTTGTTAATTTACTTGTGGATGAAAGTCAGGTATCACTAATGTTCTACTGACAGGTATGAACTGATTTGGGCTGGCAGGAGAAAAGATGCAGAGAATGGATACAATTACTGAAGTAATTTCGTTTTTTCCTCTGATAACTTTAAAGAAATCCTAAATTTTATTGGTTTTCCTTCTTTTCAGTGTATAGATGAGATGCCATAAAAATATCAATAGGGAGAAAAAGAGAAAAGAAAACAAGATGCCTAAGACTCTATACCTGTATGTGAATACTACATGGTGATCTTTTCTTATCAAACTTGAATTGACAAGTTTTTCAAATATTCCAAAACTTGGCCAGGGTATAATCTTGAATACAAGGTATTAAGACATGGCTATGTGATGGTAGCGGGTTCAGGGATGACTGTGTGCAAAGGAGGGCACAGTTACTTTTTCCTACTTGGTCAAAGATTTTGCTACTTAGAATGGGTCTCAATAGTCTCAAAACCATACTATTTTCTCCAGATTACTTAATGCTCATTTGAAATAGTTTTCTTCAAAGATGTGAGTATCTATCATAAACTTTTGTTAAAGAAACCTTTGTGAGACAATGTAAACATTTCTCATCTCTTGGGAATCTCAGAACACATTTTAGATGACAGATGTATTGTGACTATGTACCCTCAACAAAGATCAGCTGTTCTCACTGTGACAGTGTATCCTATGAGTCTCAGCTGCCTGAAGAGATCACGCCTATTTCCAAATAAAGATCAGAGATGAACAATAGCATTAATTTACTCTATCAAGGTTAAACTTCCACTTCAGATTTCTTTTTTTGGAATAAGTATCGCAAACAGAAAATGATGAAGAACACTATTAACTTTTACTTAAACACTGAATTCTATTCCTTGGTGCCAGTTCAAGTGCCCTCTAGTGCCCTAAAACTGAAGGGATATTTTTCAAAGGGTTCTTTCAGACCAAGAAAGAAAATCTTAGAATCATAGAATAGTTTGGGTTGGAAGGGACCTTGAAGATCATCTAATTCCAACTCCCCCTGCCATGGACAGGGACACCTTCTACTAGAACAGGTTGCTCAAAGCCTCAACCAACCTGGCCTTGAACACTTCCAGGGAGGGGGCATCCACAACTTCTCTGGGCAACCTGTTCCAGTGCCTCACCACCCTCACAGGAAAGAATTTCTTCCTCATATCTAATCTACACCTACACACTTTCAGCTTAAAGCCATTTCCCCTGGTCCTGTCATTAACTGCCCTTATGAAAAGTCCTTCCCCAGCTTTCCTGTAGGCCACCTTCAGGTATTGGAAGGCCGCTATAAGATCTCCCTGGATCCTTCTCTTCTCAAGGCTGAACAACCCCAACTCTCTCAGCCTGTCCTCATAGGAGAGGTGCTCCAGCCCTCAGATCATCCTCATGGCCCTCCTCTGGACTCATTCTAACTGATCCATGTCTTTCTTGTGCTGGGGGCTCCAGAACTGGATGCAGTACTCCAGGTGGGGTCTCACAAGAGCGGAATAGTGGGGGAGAATCACCTCCCTCAACCTGCTGGTCACACTTCTTTTGTTGCAGCCCAGGATATGGTTGGCCTTCTGGGTAGCAAGTGCACATTGCCGACTCATATTCAGCTTCTCATCCACCGCCACTCCCAAGTCCTTCTCTTCGGAGGTGGGTTCAAGCCACTCATTGCCCAGCCTGTGTTTATGTTTGTGATTGCCCTGACCCAGGTGTAGGACCTTGCATATGGCCTTGTTAAACTTCATGAGGTTTGCACAGGCCCACCTCTCAAGCCTGTCAAGGTCCCTCTGGTTGGTGGTGGTCCCATCCCTCCAGGGTGTCAACTGCACCACACAACTTGGTTTGTCGGCAAACTTGGTGAGGGTGCACTCAATCCCACTGTCCACGTCACCGACAAAGATGTTGAACAGTACTGTCCCTAATACTGACCCCTGAGGGACACCACTTGTCACTGGTTTCCACTCAGACATCGAACTGTCGACCACAACTCTGAGTGAGATCATCCAGCCAATTTCTTATCCACCAAGTGGTCCATTCACCAAACCCATGTGTCTCCAATTTAGAGTCAAGGATGTTGTGCGGGACAGTGTCAAATGCCTTGCACAAGTCCAGGTTAAAAAAAATAAAATAAATTCATAAAATAAATAAAAGAAAAAACAAAACAAAACATTAAGAGGACTGCCACTGCTTTACTAGAATTCTTATGGGAACACACACTGAATACACATAGTGCATCAGAAAGCATTTTGGGGGTATATTTTGAAAGCCCCATAAGTTTCAAAGCAAGCTTTAAAAAACCTTGTGTCTCAATTATTTTAGATGTCTATGTAGCAGACTTGCTTGTAGATATTCTGTAAGTATACAGATGGAGTGCTCTATTATCTATTAGAAAATAACTCCCTGACAGAAGATAGACATTGGTTCCTATGTTCCTGTTTACTATAGCTAACTACTGTCTCTCATTAAATTGTCTATACTATTTTTCAAGTCATATGAGAGTTTTCTTCATTAGATGTCTTTCAGTTTTCTTTCTCACAGACAGCATGACCTGTAATACAGTTTCATAGCAAATTGTCATTTACAGATAAGATATATCAGTGACATAGGTGACTGGCTTGCCACAAACACTTAGTTTTCCCCTTTTGTCAGATGAGGAATTTTGTCTCTTCAATTTTTAGTAAAGTCTTTTATATATATATATATATATATGTATATATATATATATATATGTATATGTATATATGTGTATATATATATATAATTACATAATTCTTAGTGTTACAATTTCTGCATTCTTTTTTCTTCTGCCTCTGATAAGACAACTGGGACCAAGCCTCTTCAATATGACTTCTGCATACATATATTCAAACTATGCATATGGTGATCTCCATATCTGAGTGCTGTAATGACTGGATAGCCTCACATGGAAGACTTGGCAGACTAGTAATGTGATTGCATTGCAATGTATTACATTCCTTGCACCATAAGTTATGGAGAGTATATTGAATTATTGCTAGAACTACTTTCATTTTCAGAATCTGTAGATATCAGTCCACTAAGACATACAAAGTTAGTTTTACCTTCACCGTCGGGTTAACTTGGAATAAATGAAATGAAGCAAATCATCTTTTTAATCATTCTTAGATACACTTATTTGAAAGATAATGGTAGTTCTACCAGAAGTAGCACAGATCTGGAATTGTCTTTACAGAGTTTCTTTATACTGGTACAGTCGTCTGGTGTGAAGACAGAGGTATTTGTAACCTACTATTTCTCCTAGTGACTTTTAATATTTATTATGACTATCATTATTTTACAGATGGGAACAGATTTTGTTTCTTTTTTTTTCATAACACACACATGCACAAAAAAAAAAAAGCCAATGTTTTAATCTAATCCCCTCTGAAGGTTTCAGGGAAGTGTAGAGTTGAGTTTCCAAAAACAAATAACAAGGGGAATGCATACAGTGCTTTTGCTTCAGAAGGTTTCCTGCTATTTAAAGATAAATGGCAAGCATTTCCGTCCAACCTTCATTTTGACATTTTAAAAGATAAGATGTACCTCTCAGCTTATATCAACTCACAAGTATGTCTAAATATCCTATCTCTTTCTGAAATGTCAGATTTCTAAGATGAACAGGAAGGTAAAACTTCTTTTTACTGTTTTAGAGCATCAATTTGTTTCCGAAGAAGGGAAGGTATTTCTATTGACCAATAAAAAAATTCAGGTATAGAACCAAACAAACAATGGATTTTTCAGGGTGCTGATAGTTTAAGATTGAATGTTCAGGATTCAGTTATGTTCTTATCTCATCTGCATACTGAGAAGCTGGAATCAAAACATTTGATTTTTAAATAAACAACAACATTTCTAAAGGAAAATGGAAAAAATCTTATCAAACTGAAAAGTTATTTCAAAGAAAAAATGTAAATGTCCAAATTCCAGATCATGAAAAGGTGAACTCTACTGCCCTTTGGAAAGGGAACAGCTCAATATCCCTTTGCCATGCTTGGTCACTGGTTTAAACTGCAGTAAATGATACTTTTCTTCTTTTTATCAACTGTACTTCCTGCAGTTTTGATTTTATAGAAGTAATTTATTCTTTGTTGATTATTGTTAACCCCTCTGGTCTGCTAATTTTTCAAGAAATTACTACACAAAGTGATACAGCTGTAAGTAAAGTGATCTTTAAAATTTCCCAATAAAACCTGCTATCTTTTGAAACTGATCCTAAGGGCTTCCCTTGCTTTTCTTTCTAAAGTCACTCAAGGTATGAATTATTGCACGGAGTTTCACAATACAATCAGTTGTATAAGACTGTTTCAGCAAGCTAAACAGCACAGAAGATCGTTTAACTACTAACTAACCACTGATCCCTTCTGTGTCTGTTGTACTTGAATAATCAGAAAAATGTAAAAGTGCTTTGAAATACCTACGCACACAAGAAACAACCTCACAGAGACAGAAGGTTAGAGGTTGTATTGGCATAATGTTCTTTATAAGAAATTTTGGAATGAAGTGGAGATTTTTTTACATTTTCTTGCAAAAGTATATGAGACAAAATTTCCTCCGCTTAATTTGAGGTATCGACCAATGCTCTACTATCCTATGAAGTTCAAACATGTAAGGAGAGATGGAAATTCAGCTTCAAATCACTAAATTTTCACTTTTCAAGTGGTATAAGGACACATTTTACACGAACTTTCAATGGGATGTCGGCTTCTAAATCTGGCAGATATCTGCTGACCTGACCAGGCTCTCTGAAGTTAAAAGTTAGAAGTATGTCAGATGAGAGGTAATGAATGTATTTTACTGCTGCTTGTATTTTAAAACACAGTGTAACTGGGGTCTGACTGAAAGTGATTTCCATTTTCCCTCCTTGAAGTTCTGAGATTGTTTCAAGACATCTGTACAAATTGTTAGAATTCCTCTTCTTTACATGTAATTTGTCTGATGCTACAGCTCATACCCTGGCCTATTCCAAAACAAGTAATAGTTAGTATTTCTTGAACAGGATCCAATGATGCATTCCCCAAAATGCAGATGTTGCCTATTAGGTTTGCAAACATCGAGGCTTGGTTTGTTTGTTTCTTTTTGTGTCAGGGGAAAGTGTTTGGTAAGATTTTGTTCCCACTCTTCTCTGCAGAAGAAATCCCTGCCCTGCCAGAATGCTTGTTCAGCATTAAGGGATATGAAATAAAGATATTATATCTTTGTATTCAAAAGTCATATTTCCTTTTATGCAGTTGTCCAGTCCCTATTGGAATCTAGCTGCACATCACTGGAAAGTAATTTCTGTTCATAGAGTTATAAAGATTTTCTAATTATCATTAGTTCAACTATTTTCTTCAGAGATGCTTTACTTTGGAGGGGTTTTTTTGTTTGGTTTTGGTGGTTTTTTTTGCGAATAGCACATGGTAGAGTACTGTGTCCTAAGAAACAGTCACTGTTGCAATATCAAAATATATATCACACTTTACAATACAGCATTAATAACTTCTAGTTTTCACCTCATCATGTTTAGTAGTAGTAGTACTGCTATTAGTATTATTTACTGATACTGTATGAATTACACATTTTATTTGAACTAGATAATGAAATGGCTTAGTAGAATGTATCTTTTATTCGACAAACTTCTTATTGCAGTTGATGAGAACAAAAGCTTGCCTACATAATGTCTTGGAGAATGAATGGAAAAGATTAATACAATTTACTTCTTTAAATTATCAGATGCTCTCTATTGATCAAAAATAAAACCAATACAGACATAATAACAGAAAAGGAAATTAAAAAGGTACACAGCACCATATATAATTATAAGTGCCTTTTCTGAATTCAATTGTTCAGTTAATTTTCATGCACCATCCTCTCCATATTCCATAATCTCTATTCTATTTCTTTTATTATGTAGAATTGGTTGCTGCATAATCTCCAACCCTATTTCCCACATTTCATAAAGAATATTACATTTTTATAACTATCAGTCACCAATAAATCTGCAAATGTTCCCTCACAGACAGTCCCAGTCACAGCTTTCTAAACCTTTGTTCTGCAGGAACCTTTTAATTTTGAGAAGTTTGCCAATATACACATGATATCTGTTGAGAGATTTTTCTCTTTGCACTTTAATTACCTACACTGTAGAGCAACACTTCAGTATTCTGTATGATTAATTTAAAGTTCTATAAATTCTAGTATCAGTAGGGAAACTCTTTTTATATATTATTCCCTTTTAGTTATTCCAGTTGCATTCATTCATTCATTTATACATCTGGGGATGTAATATGATACAAAAGAAAATAAATAGCTGAATGTCAGCCATCTCAAGAGAAGATTTATGCTGCAGCTCTAAATAAATAAATTTGTTTTTCTTGAAATTGTCACATTTCTGCTCAACAGCTTGCAGAAGCTTCATACTTAGAAGACCTACAGTAGGTGCCTGACACCTATTTCTGGTCTGAACTGTAGATCACTGCCCTATTCACAGAGTCTGTTGCAGATAATGGTGAGAAAGAGGAGTTTTCAAAGATAAGCTGAATTTGCCTATTTAAGTTGTATTTCCCTGTTTCCATCCACCTCTTTATCAGTGTTAGGAAGAGTCTTACCTTTATATTACCCTGCTTCCACCAGCTCAGTTGCCCTTCTCTGGACTCGCTGCAGCACCTCAATGTCTTTCTTGTAGTGAGGGTCCCAACACCCAACACAAAATTCGAGATGCAACCTCACCAGTGCCAAGTACAGGGGGACAATCACTTTCTTAGTCCTGCTGGCCACACTATTTCTGATACCAGCCAGAACGCTATTTGCCTTCATAATGGATGAGTGGTTTAGGATTCTTCCAACTACAGCAATTTGTTGCAGATATGAATAGAAGGATTTAAGGTTGCTTAAAGATTCACCATCAAAGATATTGGAAAAAGTGATTTTAAGATGAATTTGTGAAAGCACAACTTCACAGAATTCCATGGCAAGGTTCACTCTACTGCTTACTACACGTAAAAGGCATACAGAAGGAAATAAAAATAAAATTTAGTTAGAATACTTTACATAGAGACTGGGGGAAATTGAGTCAGAATCAGGTTAGAGTGATTTATACATGGATTAGGGAAGGGAGATAAGGGAGGTCCTCCTGTTAAGTCATGAGATTCAGAGTGGAACCCCTTGCTTTCTAAGCTCCTTCTCAGAAAGGAGTCTAGGTGAGGATGAATCCACTCCTAGTCCCAGACTTGGGCAATGGTTTGTGTCTAAAGGGACAGGGTACAGGGATCTCAGTGGTGATGATTCAACATGTGATTATGTGTTTCATGTAACTTTGGAATAACAACGATTTAAGGTTCATTAACACTATTAAGGTAAAACACAATATCAGATTGTATTATTTTATATTTAATTCATTGATAATCACAGTGACTTAGTTAAAGAATTCAACAAAGCTTTCTAAATTAAATCACATGCACACACGCATACAGATATAGATATGGATATTGATCTAGAGGTTAACCTATTATATATTACAATAAATTTGCCTCTGTAGATTTTTGGTACTCGAATTATCTTAGGAATGTTATTAAATTGAACGATAGTGAATTATTCACTCTTACCTTTTGTTGGCTTATGTCAGTGGATGTTTCTTTTTCCTTTGTCAGCTTGTTCAACCTCAAACATGTGGCCTTGGCCCATCAATCTGGCCAATCCAGATCCTTCTATAGAGCCTTTCTATCCTCAAGCAGATCAACACTCTTGTCTGACTTGGTGTCATGTGTAAACTTACTGACGGTGCGCTTGATACCCTCATTCAGATCATTGCTAAAGACATTAAACAGAGCTGGCCCCAAAACTGAGCCCTGGGGAACACCATTTGTGACTGGCTGCCAACTGGATTTAACTCCATTCACCACAACTCTCTGGGTCTGGCCATCGAGCCAGTTTTTTACCCAGTGAAGTGTACACCTGTCCAAGCCATGAGCAGCCAGTGTCTGCAGGAGAGTGCTGTGAGAAATTGTGTCAAAGGCTTTGCTAAAGTCAAGATAGACATCCTTTCCCTCATCCACTAAGCAAGTCACCTTGTAGAAGGAGACCAGATTATGTATAATGGGGGCAAAAAGCAGTGAAGGGTTTTAAACTCCCTGTGCCTATGGAAGTGCTTGAAAATTGGCTACATGTTTATGATGAGGTAAAAGCTTTCTGGACAAAAGTCATTACACCACTTGAGGAAAAAATATTGTTACTGATATTTTACTGCAAGCTACTAATTATTAACCACAGCAGAAATTCTGTTTTTTCTTTTCTATTTGTATAAGACAAGGGTGACGAAACACAGCAGAAAGATAAAAAGAGGAGAATGCCACAGTCAGGATTAAGTATCTCCTGAACAACAGGCAGAGGTATAGTCTTTTCTTGTAGTAGGAAATATTTTCCCACATGGGAAAATAGTGATTATTATGAGAGCTGCAGAGGTCTGTGGACTCACTCAGGGTGATGTGCTGGGCCTGAAAAAAATGCAGCAGATTATCATATATCCATTGTTCAGTCCTTCATTGAAGGGTTCTAATCCCTTGTCCTCTCTCCCAGCAGTACCCTCCTTAATGTAGATTGTGACTCCTACCTTCCAGATCACAACAGTGGTGAATTGATAATGTCACCAGGTTAAAGCCCAAGGCCCAAGCTGGTGCTTAACAGACAGTGTAAATTTATACACTCATACTTTCTCTTTTCTGGTCCCTTAATTAGTATTTAAATATTACAAGTTAAATGGAATAGGTCTAACAAGAGCCATTAATTACCTGAATCCAGAATACTCTATAGCTTATTTATTGGAGTGTTCATCTGGGGCGTGGAAGTCAAAATCTACCAGCTCTCTCATTTAGAGCAGACTGCACTGAGGCTTCTCACATCCCAACTGAATTGCCCTAGCAACAATATTATTATTTAAAAGGGAACAACCTGTTTTTTTAGTAGCATGACTAGCCCTTGGCTTTTGATATGCCCAACTTTAAAAAGACATTGCACATTAAATATTTTGCTTGATTTATTTTTTGCTATTGGCAGAATAAGTACTGTTATATGTAAAATAACTATGAAATAAATACTATAAATACTAAAATAAATTACTGTTCTACATTTGAATGAATCTGAATGGAGTAGGGGTGTTTTTTGTTTTGCTTTGGGATTTGTTTTGTTTTGTTTTTCTTCTAGGGCAGTGGAAGGTACAGCTACTGAACTGTAAAATGAAGTGCCCATCCTTAACCATGGACTCCTGTGCTTATTATGCCTTAAGGAGAGCTGAACTCACAAGTACAAAGGGTATTTTATCTAAGATTCCAGGGCTACAAACTCACTCTGGACTCTGAAACTCACACAGCGTTCTTCCTAAGGTTGTCACCAATTGTCAAGTTTTATTTATACTTACGAGACCTTATGGGCCTTCAGATTGTAACCTAAGTGACAACTCTGAAACCAGAGGAATAGTAAAAATCTCAGAGTTTTAGCTGTTTGGAATTTAGCAAATCAGTCTGTTGATGTAAAGGTGATGTGACCTAACGGGGTAGTTCTGTGTGCGTGAGAAATTGTGATGTGGAGTCAGAGGCATATATCCCCAGAGTAATCTTTTTATTGAAATGTATATATAACTTTTTAAAGTTCCCATCCTCATTGAAAATCTATAGCAGTCACAACCCAAAGTGCCAGGAGGCTCAGACTGACATGTGGTGGTGGATTAAAATTGGATGACTGAAATTTTAACAGCCTTCAGCTGCACCCTCCACCCCTGTGACGGATGTTGCTCCCCTCCAAAGTAGGGAAAACTGATCTGCTCATGAATCTCCTGATCCACTGCAATGTTCATCTAAAGTAAACTGTCTTGGACTCTGGTTGGATATAACACATACAGTGAAATTTGTCTTGGGAGAGAAAATGTGTATATATGAGTGGCAAGGATGACTGCAAAAGTTCAGGAGTCTGATTTTAATCTGTTGCTAAATGACCCCTGTCAGTTGTAAAAGTAAAACTCAACAGGCTCCATCTGGTGATTACAAACCAACAAAAATACCTATCTTTCTCATTCCCCCATTGGGTACCTGAAACCCCACTGACCCCTTGGGCAGGAACCCTGCTTAACTTCAGCATTTTTCTGAGAAAAATGTAATTTCTCCTGGCTGAACTGATGAACATCGACCATGAGCAGGTCCCTTCTTTCTCTACTGGTCTAGCTGTGTAAATAGCATCACTGCAGGTTTGGAGAGGAGGTTAGCACTGGTAGGAGACAGACAAAAATGCACAGAACACCTGGACATTGCAAAGCAAGGAATTGGCAGAGAAAAGCATCAGGACAGCACTATGGGTACTGCAATAACAGCATGGTTTCAGGATGGGGGGTAATAACTTTGGTGTTGTTGCCTCTTATTTTTGGAGTCATGTAATTACAATGGTATTAATATACAATCCACTTCACATGAGATTAGATAGTAGAAAACAATGTTTTCCTCAGGAGTCCTCAGATAAACTCCTCCAGCCAATTTTGTTTATATTAGTATCTAGGGACATAAAAATCTACTTTCTATTTTCAGCGGTTTAAGACATCCTGTCTGAGTTCTTCCAGGTAGTTCAGAATTTACTGTCCTGTAGATGATGCCTTCCAGTCCTGTGAGGATGTCTCTGATATCATGAAGTAGCTGTAACAACACTGGAGACCATTCTTAGATACCTGAATCATACTGCAAGCACCTTCATTAGGAACTTCTATCAGTATAATAGTATTTTTCCTAGTTTGACTTCCAGTCAAATATGAATCAATAGCTGTTCACTCTCACTTGGTTGAATGTACTGATGGTGATTTTATTGTATAACATCCTGCGTTTTTAAGGGGAAATCTGACTCAGCTACATGAGCAGCCTAAAGCATGCAATAGATTATAACCTTCTAGCACACCTGAGTTTTGTTTCTGCAGCATTTCTCAGATAGATTGATAAATTGTGAGAAATCATTTTCTTCACCAAAGAAGGCACATAACAATCTGAATTTAAAAAGTTAGGTTTACTAAATAGGAAGGAAATATTTTTACATAGCAACAGACCTAGAGGAATGATCCTTTGAATGGTAATTATATGTATAAGTCTATATCTATATACACACAGAGAGTTTTAACTGCTTGTATTATAACTGTGCAAGTATCTGTCATTAGTATGTCCTTGGAGATATGCTGCGGTACTAATCAGATTTGTCAAGATGAGACAGTACCTTTCTGTTGTCTCTTACACATCATAAACTCTGAGTGATATCCCCAAGGGAAAAAAAATTAATAATATGTCATTTATGACCTGTTGCATGCACAAATTACTTGCATTTTGTATGCTGTAGGATAACAAAACATTATTGATTTTGAATTTTACATTAGGAAGCTGATCTTTATTGTTAATTGTTACTTGGCAGATTTTTCCTCCTGCTGTGAAATATTTTATCTAAAATTTAAGTAGAAACAGTGATGTTTTTATAATATTAAAAAAGGTATAAATTCCATACTAGTAGATAGACATTATTCATAAGTAGAATAAACATTCTATAAATAAGACTAAATTTCAAATAAGTAACAAAAAACATGTAATATGCCAATCTTGTTCTGCTTACACAACACTGGATGCTTGTGCAGAAGCAAGCTTAAAAGGTAGAGCTAAGGGAAGTACATGCAAATACAATGCAGTGCATAATAAACAAAATAAATGTCGAACAGCTTGAGGTATGAATTTGAACACTCTATGGACATGACAGATTAAGGGTTAGGGAACCTCTGATACCAAAAATTGTCCTTCCCAGTTCTACAGATACATGAGAGATATATAAAGGTTACTTCAGTATCACTGTAGATTATTGTTCTCACTTTCTACAGAAAAAGTAATAAAACCAATATTCATTAGCATAAAGGTTGGAAAACTTGTTATGACTTTTTTTTTTTAATTTTAGGGATCAATATATGTACCTATGGGTAATATCAAGTATCTAATCATTTCTTCATTTATTTCTGTAAGAGTACCAATGCAGTGATTCCCAAATAGCGGTTATATACATGTTCTGATGGCAAATATCTGAAAATCTACAACAGCCTTGTACCTTAGCTCTAGTAATAGTTTCCAAATGTATATTTGTCATTTTCTATGTGAAAAGTGAAACTAAATCTGTTTATCTTCTTATAGAACAGCTCTTTCACTTTCCTTACCTCCCTTATTCTAGAAAATTGTCAACTCCATTGGTTGTATCAGCTCTAACAGAAAATAGGTGACCTAGGAGTGAGAAGCAAATGTATGAGCAAACCATCAGGCAACACCTGATTCCTTGAAATTTCAGACCTCTCTGTGGCCAAGGGTCCCTGAAATCACTGACATTAATTTAGGAGAGTTGGTATCATCACCCAGACCAGGAATATACATAACATATCTTTGGGTATGTTATTTTTAACAGTAGCATACAAGCAGTTATCATACAAGCAGATATTCTAAACTAAGATAAGTGGAGATACTGTGTTCTTCTACTGTTTTTGACTGTGGAGTTATGAATATTTTAACTATTATTATTGTATATACTGGAAAACAAATACCAACTAAGACTGTTTAGGTTATCACTTTCTTTTGTGAAGAAGAGTGATAAGAGAACTTTCAAATGTGGTCTGGTTTCATTTACCATAGTTTGGGTTTGTGGTCCAGAATTAACATTTTTTAATACCCCAGGAAGAAGTAGATTAAGTCACTACCTTTAACTGTCCATTAAATTGTTAAAGTATGTCAACTGAGCTAAAGTATGGACTGCCCCTTCCTCCCAGCTTTCTAGTACCAAACCTGTGCTTTCTGGAATTAAGTCTGCTTTGGCACTGTAAATTTTGTTTCTTAGGAGATTAATTCACTAAGTGAAAAATGGAACAAACCATTTTTATTTAAAAATCAGCTACAAACTTCTTTGTAAATTGTAATTATATGGGACATGTAAATCATTTCTGTTTCTGTTAGATGAGATGGAGTATCTACGTTCCTATTGGTGTTTATACATGTCCTTGACAGCAGAATTCCAGCCAAACCTCAAGTGGTGTAGACACGTTAGCTCCATTACGGTCAATGGAAGTACACAATCACATCACCTGAGAATCTGGCCTACAGCCCATAACAAGGCAGTCCTTTGGAGAGTAATAATATTTTATGCTTTCATCAATCACTCTCCTAGGTCTGTAGCTATCCGTGTCAGACTAAAAATGTCACATTATAATCAAAAAGACCAGTCCTAGCTATTTCACCGTGTTTGCTCCCAAATTGACTTTACTAAAAGTGGCCCCAGTTCAGGAAACATTCTTTCCAGAAATGGAAGTGGTTTCCACAAGTGCCTGTATTTAATAATGTAATATTTACATTTATTTTAAATATTCTGATTACAGAGTGATTTCAAAACAACACTCATATTCTTTGATTTGTTACATTCTATTTCCTCTGGTTTGACTATTTGCCTAGGACGTATGTCTACAACCACAACAATAATAGATGGTAAGAACGGATCTGTTCCCTCATCATCCATGAAAGTGGGCAAGAAATCAGTTACAGAAGACCTCGTGGCAACGTTCAGCTCACCAGCAGCATGGCTTCTTGTTGTTGCTCTGATTGTTACCTGGTCAGCAGTAGCTATTGTAATGTTTGACTTGGTGGATTACAAAGCCTTTGCAGGTAAAAATTCAGCATATTCTGTTTGACATCTGGTGCATTAAAATTTTAAAAAAAATATATTAAGCCGTGTGTATTATATAAATATGCATATGTCTCACCTTCCTGGAGACAGCACAGTGTCTCTGCTGAGTTTACCAAGAGAGGAAATATTGTGAGAAATGTCAGAACATATTAGTTTACACTTCATACATCTTTATAATTTAAAACTCTTCATTTTTCAGCCTATCCTTGTCCTGGAAAATGTGTACTTTGACAGTAATATAGTAGGTATATAAGCATATACGGTCAGGTTTCTATTTTGCAGTTTCTATTTAAAATTATTTCAAGAAAAATAAAATTCACACATTTTCTGAAATGTATTTTAAAGTCTCTCATGTTTACCTTGAGTATTCAGGCATCTACTTACAAAATTCAAAGACAAGAAAAATGCAAAAGGTCATTTCTAAACATGCTAACTCTAAATTAATCTTCAAAACCCATGAGCACAGAGAACTAGATTTTTAATATTAGCTGAGTCACACCCTTGTCTTCAATAACGCAACAATTCTAGTGTAGTTTAAGACTTGACAAACTGACAGAAAGGAATGGGACATAGAAATTACCTCACTGCTACTTGATTGTTATGCCTTGTATCTGGCAGTGCTATATAATGAAAAAATAAAACAAATTAACTACCTATGTTTGTAAAGAATGCATAATGTTCAGCAAGTCACTAGAGCAGGAAAACTTTTGTGAAGTAAACAACCTGTAATGACTGGGAAACCTGTATGAGAAACAGAAAACAAATGTTTAGGGTCCTTTTCTTTCTTAAATAAGAACTTCAGCTCTAAAGTTACCACATTTGTCACAATAATTATCTAGGAATTGTAATTCAGACTTCAGCCTTTTAATTCAAAACAAATTGAGTTGATGTTTCAAAGTTAATTTCCTAGACTTTATTAGTTTAATGATAAATCCATAGATTTTTGCCCTGCTATATATCAGTATTGACCTCAAGATTTACTTAAAAAGCTTTTGAGACATAGATCTTGAAAGAAACTGACAAATCTTGGATCAATGGATGACACAGAAGCTTGAAAAGTGGAGAAAACACATGACAAACCTCTCTTAAATTGTTTGCTTCTCATCTGTCTTTATTTTAAGAAGGAAGTCACTTGAGTCCCAGCAAAACAAAGTTACTTTTGCGCAATCCTCCCAAAACAGGCATCAGATTTTAATTTGGACACCACACACTTAATGCTACAATGTAGATATAAACCAAGAGAGAGAAACCACCATATTATGCTTTTAATTTTTCATATTAACTACCAATCAGTCAGTCAAGTTCTTAATATGTTTTCAATGAGCAGATCATAACTCAGACTAAACTCTTAAACCAAACAATTCCTGAACTGGCTGTCAGCTCACACATGCTCAATATACTACTCAGAGTCAGAGTAAAGCTAAGCAATGAGAATCTTTATTCATAGTGGGGACTGCAGGAAACTTTCTAAGCAGATGGAAATCTGATGTTCATGTTGTATTGGTTAAATGAAATTAAATCCCACAAGTGTTGATGGAAACTGACATTTTCAGACCAGGCTGTAGAAAGAAAATAATGTAAAATTTAATCTGCAGGGTGAGTTCATATTTTGTGGAGATAGTTGAGAGGTGATACTTTAGTATTTTGAGTTCATGAGTTCATTTCTTTTCCTTCCCAAAGATATTTCTGTTCCTATGTGATTAATTAAACCAGCATTTAAATCAGATCTCAATGGTGAAATATTGAGAAGGAACTGCTGTGCTCCCTCAGAGCAGGATTTATTAGACTATTTTCAGTATTTTCATAAATATAACAATGGCTATATAGCTCTTATCATGACCGTTGGGTTTCAACTCCTGAGTTCCTACTTAGTCTGATTTTTCCAGCTTAAAATCACTGATTTATAAACATTCCACAGAAACAGATGAAGATTTCACATAGGATCACCTGGCTGTCATTATTGATTTTTACCCTCTGACAGTTTGGCCCTTTGCCTCCAGTGGAGGTAATGTTGTCTTTTAATATAGAAAGTAAAATTTGAAGTATATTTTTAAGTGTTTCCTTAACTCTAAAACCCAGTAATATTTTCTCTTGGGTTTGACACTGGTCTTTGAACAATCAGGCCTGGCTAAAAAAAGTGAATCCTTATTTTCAGGACTGTAAGTTTAGTTTAGCAAGAATGATTAAAATTAATTTCCTAGTTTTCAAATGTAAATGAAAGATGACAAAGAAATTATATTCAGCTGCATATTTTTAATCTATAAAACACATAATATTCAATGTATTTTTCCTGAAATAACACTTGCCTTTCATAAGTCAGTGCATTCAATTTCTTTCACATTTCTTTACCTGAATTTCCATGAAGTTCAAATTTAGGAAGTATGCATAGCATATGAATGAAGCAAGCTGAGAGAACTGAACTCAGTTAGTCTAGAGAAGAGGAAACTGAGAGGTGACCTAGGAGCAGCCTGCAGCTTTTTGAAGGGCAGTTACAAAGGTGACAGAGGACAAACGGTTAACAAGATGATGCCCTTGTTGTATCAGGTGATATAACAAGGAAGATATGGCCACAAATGCTTTCTGAAAGGTGCACACTGAACACTGGCAGGGAGGGAAGTCTTCACTTGGAGGGAATTATTTACCCAGAGGGAAGTGCAGATTGCTGAGAGGAGCTGTGGATTCTTCATCCTGGGTAGTGTTCAAGACCTGGCCAGATGGCCATGGCTGGCTGGATCCAGTGTTGGCAGCAATCCCTCACTCAGAAGGATTGCACTAGATGAACTCTAGAGATGCCTACTGATCAACATCTACATGATTGCAAGATTTCATTAAAACGTCTGTTATAACCAGGTGAGGTATTTAGAAAACACCCAGCCGGAGATGTCAGCGGAGACACAAAGATAGCTAAGGGGCAGATTTTTCTGTTCTCGCACATGAGGAGTGGATCTGTGGACCTTTGCAGTCAGGTTTCACTCATTCATACAGTTAATTCTGCTTATTTTTGTGCAATTGTTTCCTAGTGATTCATAGTGAGATGACTTAAAAGCATACTGTGCACATCTACAGAATCAGTCCTTTGCCAGATTTGTGGGAGACAAGGATCTGAGCTGAGAGAACTCTGGGAGAGCTGGGTAAAGTGCTACACACCACCACAGTGAGGCTGGCGCTGGCCTATGGGCTCCCACCAGAGACTTCCACTATATTTCTGTGCCAGAAATTACTGTCTCCATAGCAGAACCACTAGTAGTGACTATACTGCACAGGACTGACTGCAGCAGAAAACAGGAGCAGGCTGACATAATAAACCAGGCTTGGAACTGTGTGGCTGAGGAATGTAGGTGGATTTGTTCCTCTTGATTACACTATAGAGCTGCTAGCTTCTGGTCCATAAAGGAAGTGTAATACCCTAAGTTATGAGCTTTCTAGATTACACAGAGATTCATGAAGCTCAGTAGAAACACAGCACATCAGCAGAGAAGGAAGTATTTTAGACTTGAACTCAAGTATTGTTTCCCTATTTCAACAATTAACAATTTTACTCCCATTTTCTTAATGGAGTAATAATTCCAAAAAGACACAAAGTATTACTATACGTATTTTAGCTCTTATGTACTTTTTTAATTTATCAGTATAAACTTCGTTTTGCCTCTATGATTAGAGTGGCAATCCATAGATTTTACTTCTTGATTACTACGGTTTCATGTTCTTTTAGAAGTAAACTGTCAAATTTGGTAATTTTGACAATTTATATAAGATTAAATTTGTCTCAGAGATACCTATATGTAAATTAGGTGTTTGGTTTAATCCTAAAATAGATGTGGTAAATTGCTTTTTGGAAGATCCTTTCTATTCCATATTTGAAAATGAGCCTTTAGAACTGAGGGAGGCAGAGGTTAACTTAGGTTTTAGGTAGTTGAAGTTAGATTATGTGAATTCAAGCTCCACTCATATAAACATTTAAGATGTATTTTGTGTACTTTTACACATCTAGAACATAGTTATTGTACATTCTATAGTGCTCCATGGTATTCAGCGGGTGCTGGTTACAATATAAAGTCTAACAGGAGGACCACGTGTTATGGGCTGCACGTGTAAAGCTGTGCCTCTTTGGTGGTTATGTGTCTGTTCTGAGGTTGAAACAGAGTTAGCATCTGCAAGCTAGCTTTGGCAGTGAATTTTGAGGAAAGCATGAAACAAGAACTAGATGAGTGCTGAAAGGTTTGTCTGTGTTCTATCTATATAGAAGAAGGAAATTAAATTTTGCAGTGTCTCGCTTTAGTGTGTTATGTTCATTGCTTTGAGGAAAGAAATGGAAGCTTCCATTCCTCCCACGTTGTATGGTACAATTATAAACATGACTGAAATATTTCTAATGTGGTATGAAGGTGACATGCATTACAAAAACCTGAGATAAGAAACTATGAATCTCATGCAGTACGTAGTGTGTATGAATATGATGAATATGCAGTAAGTAGCACACAACATTAGATGTTGTCTTATGCATACTCAGTATTTTCAGAAATACAGAAAAAGATTCGTTTTGGTTTGTTGTGTGCTTTGCAACAGTTTATTACTACTATCTTTTGTGTTAGAAAATACACCTTGTTAATTGACTTCATAATTCATGAATATATTTCACGCTTTTCTTGTACACATAACTGGATTATATATTTTAATTGCTAAATGTAACTAAATAATTTAAGAATATTTTAGTCCTAAAGATTGATTGCCCAGGAATCCATGTTTGCTAATGGGCTAATAAAGTGTTCAGAATTCCCTGCCATCTCTGTGACCAATTACAGATAATTAGTACCATCCTAATTTCAGATCCACAATGCTCAATATTCAGAGTAAATGGATAATGATTTAGCCAGTCACCTAAAGGCCAGACTAAATCAAACTTAATGAAACCTCACTAAATCTATGAAACCTAAAACTATCCACAAAATAATCTAAGTGAAAATACAGAACACACACAGAGTGTGGTGAGCTTGCCTTTTTATCATGACTGCTTTCCTAAAAGAAAAAAAGAGCAGGCTCTTTGCTGTTGATAATTCATTTTGCTCAACCATAAAGAGGTTTTTTGAGACCTGCAGGAAAAGCAGATTTCTGTGGAGGTAATGCCTGTAAATGACGGGAACAGGGAGCTAAGAGGGCATGGAGGCACAGAGCTCCCAGCTCTACAAGAAGCAGCAGGGATTCCAGTCACATGTTTTCTTTACTGGTTTGTGTTATGAGGTTTTTTTGAGGGAGAAGGGGGTTGGTTTTTTTAAAGTTAATGACAAAACATCTGGCCAAATTTTTATCTGACGTAACAAAGGAATGAGATGTATAACAAAGGTGTTGGCTCTCACTGTACTCACCTTGGAGATTATTAAAATAGTGCTATAGTTTTTTAAAATACATTTTTTACTGTATTTACAGGTGTCAATCCAAAGCATGAGTAAACAGTTTGCCAATTCAGTTTTTTTAAATGAAATTCTTAATTTAATTAAATGGGATTTCCATTAATGTACCCAAAACCTACAAAATATTTTTTTTTTCACTTTCATCCATAACGACAAAAACAATCAAAGGGATTTAAACCCAATTCTGATTTAACGAAGGGTTACCCAGATGACATTTCCCATGATTCACTCTTTAACAAATAGCACAAATGAGTTATAAACCCTCAGAAAATGAGTTTATACTGGAAAGAATGACAGTCTATGAAGTACTGCAGTGCTGCAGGTACTGCGTTCATCCCAAATGGTCTAGCATATACAAGATGATAAATTGCGATAGATCAAAATTCATAAGGTCATGAAGTTGAAAATACAAAATTTCAGAAACTGACTCAATGAATAGGGAAGGATCTAAGAAGAGAAATGTCTGGCATGCTTAGATGTGTTTCATGGGACACAAAACACAAACCAAATTTCCAGCCCATAATGGTATCTGTGAGATTTCTAATTTTAAACAATAAAACAAAATAAACCAGCAATTCATTTCACTAACAATTGCAGTAACACAATTCTTTTGTCATTTGCTCTTGAAGAAATCTAAATAATTCCTCTAGACTCAACTATACATAACATTATTTTATAGACACAGTAATAGAATGTTTGCAACTTGTGAAAATACTTCTGCCTTACTTAACCATGTTTTTACATTGCTCTGATTCATACTGTATTATCTCTCACCTACAGTGTATTGTTTCTCTTTTTAGTGAACTTCAATTTCTGCTTCATAACAGAAGCCCCACAGAGATGAAATAACTCCTCACTTCACTCCTTAACTTCTTCCTTTAGTCAAGCAACAGCTGAGGATGTTCGTTATTGCTAATGGTGTTTCTTCCTTTTCTTATTGGCCTTTCTGGGTTTCCTCCTGTTGACATCCACTCTAGGCACCTATTCACAACATTGCGATGATCCCTGTTTACCACCTGGTAAAGACGTTCTGCCTGCAGTGTTCTGAATATGCATGTGCCATAACAAAGCATGGGCATGAGCAGAGTGCCCGAACGTGGCAGCACTGCTTCTCGGGTAACCCCAACTCTGGCTGGCTGGGGCTGCATAGCTCATTGCAATAGCCTCCTTCTGATTATCACATCATGCTTGAAATAGTTCTGTCAGCTAAGAGACACCTCAGTCCTCAGATTCACAGAAAATGGTGGCAAGTTGATTTTACCTTCTTAAATGCCCTTTAAAAATGGCATCGTACAATCATTTAACAGCACTGCCTTTTTAATCTGAAGTTAAGATATGTGTTCTTAATCAGCTAATTGAATCCTTATCATCAGAAAAAAAAAATTCAAATTATTTTAGATAAAATAATAGAATCATAGAATGGTTTGGGTTGGAAGGGACATTGAAGATCACCTAATTCCAACCCTCCTGGCATGGGCAGGGACACCTTCCACTAGATCAGGTTGCTCAAAGCCTCATCCAACCTGGCCTTGAACAATTCCAGGGAGGGGGCATCCACAACTTCTCTGGGCAGCGGGGCATCCACAACTTCTCTGGGCAGCCTGTTCCAGTGTCTCACCACCCTCACAGGAAAGAATTTCTTCCTAATATCTCATCTAAACCTACCCTCTTCCAATTTGAAGCCATTGCCCCTTGTTCTATTACTACCTGTCCTTGTAAAAAATCCCTCCCCAGATTTCTTGTTCCTTTCAGGTACTGAAAGGCTGCTATAAGATCTCCCCAAAGCCTTCTTTTTTCCAGGCTGAACAGCCCCAACTCTCTCAGCCTGTCCTCACAGGAGAGGTGCTCCAGCCCTCAGATCATCCTCATGGCCCTCTGCACTCGTTCTAGGTCCATATCTTTCTTGTGCTGGGAGCTGCACAGTTGTATGCAGTACTCCAGGTGGGGTCTCACAAGAGCGGAATACTGGGGGAGAATCACCTCCCTCAACCTGCTGGTCACACTTCTTTTGTTGCAGCCCAGGATATGGTTGGCCTTCTGGGTAGCAAGTGCACATTGCCGACTCATGTTCAGCTTCTCATCCACCACCACTCCCAAGTCCTTCTCTTCGGAGCTGGTTTCAAGCCACTCATCACCCAGCCTGTATTTATGTTTGTGATTGCCCTGACCCAGGTGCAGGACCTTGCATATGGCCTTGTTAAACTTCATGAGGTTTGCACAGGCCCACTTCTCAAGCCTGTCAAGGTCCCTCTGGTTGGTGGTGGTCCCATCCCTCCAGGGTATCAACTGCACCACACAGCTTGGTTTGTCAGCAAACTTGGTGAGGGTGCACTCAATCGCACTGTCCATGTCTCTGACAAAGATGTTGAACAGTACCGGCCCTAATACCAATCCCTGAGGGACACCACTCATCACCAGTCTCCACTTGGACATTGAGCTATTGACCACAATGCTTTGAGTGTGACCAACCAGCCCATTCCTTATCCACCAAGTGGTCCATTCATCAAACCCATGTGTCTCCAATTTACAGTCAAGGATGTCATGCAGGACACTGTCAAACACCTTGCATGAGTCCAAGTAGACGACATCAGTTGCTTTAGCCTTATCAGCCAATGCTCTAACCCTGTCATAAAAGGCCACCAGATTGGTCAGGCATGATTTGCCCTTGGTGAAGCCATGCTGGTTGTCACCAATCACTTTCTCATTCTCCATGTGCCTTAGCATAGTTTGTAGGAGTATCTGCTCCATGATCTTGCCTGGCACTGAGGTGAGACTGACTGGCCTGTAGTTCCCTGGATCTTCCTTGTTTCCCTTTTCAAAAATGCGGGTTATGTTTCCCTTTTCCTGGTCTGCAGGAACTATACCAGACTGCCATGACTTCTCAAATATCATGCATCACCATCACAAAATGTCTGTCTGCTTCAGAAAACACCACCTAATTAAGGTCTGGTGCATCAAATCAGAAGCCTTTCAGCTGACGTCAAATCAAGTCATACAAATTACATGTAAAGCCCATCCTAAACATACATTCATGTCCACGTGGATGGCTATATGAAAAGTACCTGAAATAACTTGATATTTTGTGAGATTGTGAATTTCTTTCTAAATTTAGAAACTAGATTCTAGTTATAACTATTTTATTCTTCTTTTGGGTGAAATGTCTTTGTCCATTTTCAGGTGAAGTTTTGTCTATGGACTTGACCTCAATATAATTGTCTAAGGCTGATATTAGAAAGAAACAGAGAAAATTTATACTACAGACTCTTGTCTTCATATTTACAATTGAAGTATCTATAAAATGGAAATTACTAGATAATGTTGAGTCTGAGTTTCCTTTGGTATTGTTTTTATACTTATAGTTCAATGATACCCACCAGAGTTTACCCTGAAGCTTAGTGCTCTAAGCGTGACAAAAATGTTAGTTTATGAAACAGGAAGATAATATCTATGTTGATGAATTGGAATATTAATAATGGAAGGCTTTATTTGTGTTTTGAGTTTTATATGTTGGATACTACTCTTCAGAAGAGCACAAAGTTGAAACAAACCACTATTACTAACAACAAACCTTAAAAATATATAAAGTTTCAAATTAAAATGCAGGTCTCTATTTTCATAAAAGAATATGTTACTAAAACTAGGATATGTTTTATTATCACAAACTAGTTTTAGGCCTTTCTATTTTATCAAACATGACCGAAATTCTCTGTCTTCATCATCTGTTCCTTGTCAGTATCAATGAATTAGATTATATCTCATAGATCAATCTTTATGCCAAATAATTACCATAATTTGTAACTTAATTGCATTCAATCCACTGGAGTCAAAATATGTAATTGATGAAAATCCAACATTTATTAAGTAATTCAATACAATTCATTAAAAGACCCCAGCCTTTAAAATAGGTTGAACTCTGAGTATATTTAACTATTTGACAAGCAAAAAAGATTGATAGGAGACTACATTCCTGGCAGAGTTATTAAGACTGGAATAATGACTGAAGTGATTTGCACAGATAAATCAATTAGTCCCTTTTTGTTGTGCACTTCAGAGGAATAAATGACATGAAGTATAACTAAATTTGCTTGAGGCGCTACAACAAATCATACCATGTGATTAATCAATTCCCATTTCCACAAACCACTGTTAAAGGTTTGTGTTATCAGTCCTGATGAAAAAAAGGTTTCTTCTGTTTGCTAAATATCGCAATTTTACTGAGGTTGAAGTGACTTTGTCACTTTATGAAAATTATCTTCTGTCCCAAGAATGCAACTAATGCTAATTGAAGGACTTTAGTAGTCTGTCATTCATTGATTTGTTTGTATTGATTTATAAGTGTGAGTTGTTAATAGCATTAAAGGTATGAATTCTATTTTCAAATTAATTTGAGTTAAAATTGTGAGCCAAGGGGAGTTCAAAACTGAAGAAATTAGTTGGTGAGAATTCTTGTTCTCCCATTTTGAATCAAATTACTGTTTCTGTACCAATAATACTGGACAGCTACAAATAATTACAGCAGTTTAATTTTGACGTAATTATAATGAAAGCCAGTTTCAAAATACATAGAGAGCTTTCAGAAGTATTTAACACCTACAACACATCTGAAATTATTTCTTAAAGAATTATTTTAACAAAATTTGCATATGTTTAGTAAAGAAAATCCAAATGAACTTCCAAATTTTCTTGCAGATATATACATCAGGTAACAAACATTCCCCAATCAAATTTAGTTGAGTTTTGCTACAATAAGGTTTTGTTGAAAGGTAGTGTACAAAGTCCTTCAAGTTGATTGTGATTCTTTCTCTGTCAGTTTTAACTCTTCCAAATTTTAACATTTGCTATGAAGTTCTGGAATTTTGAAGTTCCTACTGAAAAATAAAAGGCAAAACTTTAAATTATTCTCATAGCAGTGAAAGTGCCAGCACAAGTAAAGCTGAATTTTTACTGAACTGAAAAAAAACATCTCTTATAATGTACCAAGTAAAAAAAGACCATGACAAAACAAAATGTTATAGCAAAGCATTGTTGGTGCTACCAGTACTGTTTTGGAAAACAAGTAATTTATCAATGTGAATATTCGCATTGACCTGGAATTAATTATGAATGCAAAGTTACAAATCTAAAAGTGTTTAGCCAAAGTCTACAATGACAAGAAGGTTTCAAATATGAAACACCATTGCTAATAGGAGCCATGTCACACAGCTCAGTCATATGAAAATAAAGTGTCATGTCCATGCTAATTTTTCCGGCTTCCTTTCCTTCATCGTTAATGGAAAGGGATGGGCATCTTTGGAAATGAATTCATATAACCCTAAAAACATGTCAGAGGAAAGTGAGAGACTTGCCTTCTAAAGGTCACAATATATCTTTCTGCATTGGCTTTTGAGGAAGTCTAGAAACCACCAGGGATTCAACACCTGGCTTTCAGGTGTATTTGGATAGTTAAGATAATCTGAATTTTAAGGTGTGTTTAAATGAAATTGCATATAAAATTCTTCAATATTAATTGCATGTTTCATCCCTGAGCTTAACTTGCTGAATAACCATTCACTTCTTTTCCCCTCCATCCTCTTTCTTCCTTTGACAGACATTTCATATTTTTCTACTACACTATCTAAGAACAATTGAGTCAATCCCTGTTTACAAGTTCATCTAAACATAGAATTTCGCAGCCTGTTTCTGTCTGAGAAATACTCTATTCATAAAGGCTCTTTAAGGTTTATCATATATTAATTATAGTTCATAGTTACATATTAGTTAAAAATTCTATGTGACATACTATATAACATATGCTAGCAAGAAAAGTATATTGTGAGCTTACTTTTAAAATAATTTGTATTCTAAGGTCTGCCAAGAATTGAAAAGTCAGAGGACAGCTAATCCAGTCTGAATGTGTTGAATCCAAGACTATTCTAAAAAAATTCATCATGCTATACTCTTGCTGGGCATCTGTAAATAAATAAACAAAATATCTAAATTACATCAAATTATCAAGCTTAAACTTTGTTATGAAAATATGCATTCTCTCAGCTTCACTCTTGAACCGAACCAGGCCTGATTTGCATAGTCTTGTGACCATGCAAATCCTCTGGAAACAATTATCTTTCTTTGCATGTGTGTGAGGCAAATTTCATCTTTCTCTCTACATGTTATTCTCTGAATTGCTTTATTTCCTTTGTGTCTTGTGTGTTTTGTTCTACTAGGGAAAGAACCTACTGTTGTCAAAGTTGTGGTAGGAGTGAAAAGCATGGGTTTGATCAGTAGCAACTTTCACTTCAGTGTTGCCTAATGTGATGTTAAGCATTTTAGGACACATTGTTACTGTTATCACTTGTTTTAAAAAAGGTAGGAAATACAGCAGGAATTAAACAGAAGATCTATGCATAAGGAGACACCTTTCTAGTCCTTTGTCACTTACAGCAGACCACAAGTTGATCTCACAGTATTTCACAAAACTTAATTTTGCAAATACCACTGAAGTGTCGTCTACACGGTCCCAGAACTATTTTTTGAAACTTTTTATGTTAAACAGGATTTGATGTGTGAGCCTGTTAGCTGAGGTGTGACTGGAGAATTCTGCCTCTGGACACTTAAAATTTCTAATCCCTTTTCATAGTTTGCTATGAAGATGTTATGAATTAAAGACCAGGATATGACGTTAAGGGCTCTGATTCATCAGCAAAGATGGCTTGCCCTGGGGTGATTGGAATAATTTTATCTGCTCTTGATCTTGTTCTTCTCTGAGCATTTCCCTTGCCTGCTTCAGGGGACAGCTCTGCTACCTGTGAATCAGTCCTTGAACTGCTAGTTGATAGACTTGTATATAAAATAAAGTCACACCAATTCTTGCTTAGTTTACAGCTGTAGTCCCTGCAGCTGTGAAAGTCTGTGGCTGTAAAAGCAACTGACCCATCCTTAAGCAGCCAGTGGGTAGAGGGTAGGTGGACAGCCAGAGTGGAAATCAAGGAGCTGTCCAAAGTTAAACCATCCCTGCTTGTGAATCAAAACCTTGGTTATGCTAAGATTCATCTGTCCATGTCCATTCTATTAGTCCACTTCGAGTCCTTAGTGCCTCTAGATTAGAATAAAGAGCAAGTAACATCCGGGGTCATCAAGTTGCAGATTTGCATTTTAATAGCCTAAATATAGGTGTTCATTCTCCTGCTAAACACTTAAGAAGTGCATTTGTGGCATATCAGTTGAAAAAATAAAATCTCTACATCTCAATACAACACCAATGCAAATGAATAAATGCTTTATGATAAGTGAATATTCCCTGTTTTACTACTCAATATTTCTGAATACAACAGTGCACACAATAGTACACTACATGAAGATAATATGTGTAATTATTTGCAATTATATCATTTCATCGTAGCACACAATTAATTTATTTGATGCTCCTGATTGTCCAGTAGCATATATCTATATAATACAATCTTCAAAAAAACATTAAACAAAATATTTCTTTGTCTACATTATTAATAGATACAAAATAAGGGAAAATCTGCCTGGTCTTTTGTGTTTCAGATTAATTAATTAGAAATAAAAGGAATTTTTTAGTGATGCATCCATATTCCAAATAAAGTTACTTGTACATTTCATTACAGTAATTTTAGAAAATAACTGTTCGTATTGCTGCCATCAAAGAAGTTGCTTCAAGCCTGCACTTTGCCTGTCTTTGTAACCTGCAAGTCGCTGTGAGGCTACTTCTGATTACTGCTAAGATTTGGCTTGTGAGTCAGAACACTGCAACCAGAAGCAGCTCTGAAAGGGCTTTAACTTTCTACTAAAATATTTACATATAGAAAGAAAGTGGTATACAGATATACAGTTCTCCTCTTGATGCTGTTGAATTCTGTATTTTGGTTGAAACTCCTAGGAACAAGACAAAGTCAATGACTCAATATTTATGATCTACCTTCAATTGTCTACTTTTGTGGGAAACCTTCACACAGTCAGGGCAATCATTTAGTCTGCCATTTCAAGTACAATGGACAGTAACATGGACTCAATAAGAGTTGGCCCTCTTCCTAAGTGGTACTTGGTACAGATTTCAAGAAAATAAAAGTTGGCTGGATGGAAAGGTCAGCAGAAATACTCTGTCAGAGGCTGGAAAGTTCCTCGGAAATACTATGTCAGCATAAACAGGATAGGGAGAAATCTGGTGAAATCACTACTGGAAAAGCCATTAAGGGAACACTTGTATTATCCACTGATGGTTGCACTCCCTAAGTGTGGATACAGTGGGGACCAGGGGCCTCACTTCCATTGGAGGTCTCAGAAAGGTGGAGCAGATTAAACTGCAGAGTTCCATGTTTGCCAGTTTACTTGCCTACAGGAGCAGTAAGGCAAGAACTAGTTAAGGCAAGAACTAGTTAAGTATGCAGATATGTATGCGAGTGTATGTGAAAGAAATTCTAGAAAAGTTGTAAGAGAAGAATCAGATAGACAGGAGTATATGTTTGAAAGTACCTGTCTCTGTGTCACAATTTGGACTTTGGATTCCCCTTCATTCTGGACTCAGGTTTATTTTGGCCCGAGTATACAGAACTTGCTTCTTCCTATCTTTTATATGTACTTCATGGCAGTTATACAACCTGTCTGTGTGATTAAGCCAGGGCTCAGCAACTTCCTCAGACAGGACTTGTGTAAAGGATGGAGCTCAAGGGGAGATGTGATGTGAGGAGTGGGACACAGATGACAGTGAATCCTAAACTGGCATCAAGAGGCAGAGGACCTGGGCCAGAGAAAAAAACAGGAATGAAAGGAAGAGATTACCTAAATGGATGAATATTAAGTAGAATCAAATCTGTATTTGCCCTTTACCCAACTAAGCTACAGAAGAAGAGCAAGAACTTGGCACACAGTGTTAGATCAAATTATCCACTGGGTCCTTAATCACCCTATGAACAGCAAGTACAGCAGGATACAGTTTATACGTCTTGCACAGGAAGGAGAGCTGTCCTCAAACTCTTGAATAATAAAAACTAACATTCAGAATCCTTGTTTCTGTTAAAGGAGGTAGTATAATTAGTCCTGTATAAAATGAAAATTAACTTTAATCACTGAAGGAGTTTGTTTTTTCAAACTGTTTTTGTTTTAAACTCTGCACTCAGGGAGATCTGTTACCAAGCTCAGCACAGAACCACTGAGAATCATTCATGAAACACTCGAAGAATCCACTGATTGGCTTTATGGCTTTCTTTCTTTACTGTCTGACATCGTGTGGAGTGATGATGATGACAGTGATGAAGGTATTGTGAAGTGTGAAGTAGTGTAGTGTGAAGACTTCTGTAACTGCTCTAACTGTTGTTTTACATGCATTATGTTGGCTTGCTCAGATTTTAACCTCACAGACAAGAAGGTCAAACAAAATGAAAAGTGAACATTGTTACCAATAAAACACCTACTGGCTATTCCAATCAGTAAATTGGTCTCTTTGTTAACTTTCATCTCGTGTTTAATGTACCATTACAGAAAAGCTGTCAGAATTAAATATTAACATTAGTACATCTTGAAGTAAAGAGCACTAATTTATACAAGACTTCAAAGCCACAACCAAAACATGCATCAGAACATTGCTTCAGAGAATGGCAATAGCTTTTTTCTTTTAATCACCAAGAATCTAAAGAACCCCAGTAAACATAAAAGATAGACCAAGAAACTTAGAACTTTTTTTACTTGATATATCGATGACAGGACAATATATTGAAACAAACAAACAAACAAAGAACCACCAAAAAAATTAAAAGGAAAATAACATTTTGGCTGAACAAAGGGGATTTTGGGTGGCATTACAGGAACATTCTTCATCTGACATAATCTGATAAATAAAAGTAAGTTGCTAACATTTCAAGTTTGGAAATAACTATCTGTTATAAAAAAATAAAAGTACTTCCCTGGTATGAGCAGACCAGAAGTGGATGATCATGTCACACTATATTGGTCATTTCGACAGGCAATGAGTGTAGGAGCGACATCTTCATTTCATGGTAGTTTGTTTTATATTCAATTTGGCTATACCAAAATATAACTAAAAAGCAACATGCACTGAAACTGACTTCTATGCATTTGTTCATAAACTTAAGATATTATCAAATTTCTACTTTTTAAATGAATGCATGGGCTTTTTATATTAACACCATATGCAATTGCTAATAGGCTGAGACATGTAAATCTGTGAACTGAGCATACTATTCTGAGATATGATTTGCAACTAGCTGAAAGCCAGTCTCTTATATGGTTGAGAAATAGAAAAGGTGAAATGCAGAGAGCTTGCTAAAATTTGAAAAGTGTTCATTTTCACCATTTCATAGCACCCAAAGCATCTGAAAACTTTCAAATATTCAATGGGATAAATGTTAATGCAGGTAGGAAAGGTCATAAAATACCTGATATACAACAATTCAAGATCTGAATGCTCACTAAGAAGCATTTGGAAATCTCAATCCCAATCTTTAGTGGAATTACCAGGAATGTGAAAAGACAGTAGGCAACTTACTACATTATATCATAAAAAGTATGTACATGTGAACTCCCTTCCCACCGTGTGCTGCAGTCAGTGCAGCCAACGTTGCACACTCACCACGGTCATCCAGGCTCAATCCTTTAAATTCCATGTCCCACATGGAGGTGGAGTGACACAGTAGAAATTAAATGCTCATAGTTCCACTGAAATTGAGTATTTTTTGCCTTGGATTTCACTGAAAGTGTTGCTAGATTTATAATCTTCCTAACCTGCATTTGCTCTTTTTTTTTTTTTTGGAACTAAATGAAAACACTGGGTCTTTCCTTAAAACACAGAAACATGTATAAAATCAAGCAAATTGTTAATTATAGTCACAAATTAGCATTCGGAAGCACAAATACAGATTTGGATGTTTCCTTGGTTACTACTGCACATTTAATTTATCTACCCTAGACACAGGAAAACCTCTATAGTAAGAGAAATGTGTTATGAAAAATCCAAAATCTCAGAATAGAATGTGTGTCATTTAGCATATAAAGAATCTATATATATTTTAATTAAAATGAGCCAATGTGAGAAAAAACATGTAGGTGTTTTTTGGTTTTGGGGGTTTTTTTGGTTTTGTTTTTGTCTTTTTTTTTAATTATGATATCTCTTCTCTGACATTTGTTCTTTTCTCTTGGTTTAGGTGAAGTGGAGTCTTCCCTGAAAAAAGGTTGGTCAGTTGTTTTACTATAGAGGGCAAGTGTTTTGCAACCATTTTAAGAATTAACTAGTATATGTGCAATATAGATTCTGCTATTAATTACAACAGTCTACTAAAGATGTAAATTGTTCTTTAACAAAATTATTAAATAAGAAGCTCGAGTAATAATAGTTGCTGTACTGCTTGCTGCTCTGTGAGAGTTCTTGACTGTTTTATTATTATCCAGAAGATCTGAAAAATGTATTAATGCCAATACGAGTTATGTGTATGTCTGGATAGAAATCACATTTAGAAATAATAATTTAGAAGTAATATTTAGGGAGAAATAATTATGAAGTGTCATAAAAGCATTTTACCCTGTGCCAATGCAGAACCTTAAAGTAAGGACTATTTCTGAATCTTCTGGAAAAAATACTTAGTTGTCATTGATAACTATGGTCCAGAAATAAGAGTTCCGGAAGAGAAGCTTTCTAGAACAACACAAGCCATTGTGTCAGTGATTTTTCCCATGTGATTGCTGTTAAGGCTGGACCCAAAGGAGGAAGCAGCTATACAAATCGGTAGAATTTTCAGGTATCAAAATGTTAGCAGTTAGCATAAATAAATTTTTGGGCTATGGACTATTCTCTGCTTTCATTTAAAGGACCATTTCTTCATCAAAGTCTCTTCCACTTCGCACAACATTGTTATCTATAGCTTTTATCTGTGTGAATTATCCTTCTTTAGGTGGCTCTTCTGATGCTTATGGCATTTAAATATCCTAAACAAAAAAATGACCCAGTGAGGTTATGCAGTACACAGCTACTATTTCCAGGAGATGAACAGCTTGAGGTTTTGCATAAGTTTATGGGAAACTCCTCTCAAATTTCACCCCAGAAATATGCATTGTGATTGCTGTGCCAGATTTCTAAGCATTTGTATTGGATCTAATCCACAGTTATTAATGAATAGGCTGAGAGTTTTGGAAAAATCTCCATACCTATTTTTGATGTGTGGTCTAGCCTTCAATCTTTTGCTTTGTTGACTAGCAGATTTTGTGAATGCTAAAATATTAGCACAAAATTTACTTTATAATGCAATATAATTACTCAAAAAAAAAAGATTGCTATTACTACAATTACATATTTTAAAAAATTCAAGGGGAGTAAGAACACTGTAGTGATGAGGAAATCAGAGAAAAGTGTGATGGTAATTATGAGCCCAAAGAAAGCAAAGATCACCTTCCTAGAGACATAAATTGAAAGCAAAGACAATAAAAGTACAATAAGGACAATGAGCTTGCACATACAACAGGAATAATATCAGTTTCAGAATCCTTTAGAAAGGGTGAAAATGCCTCTCAAGTGTCTTTTTTATTGCAATTATTTTTGCCTGTCTTATCACTAATATTTATCTTTAATAATTGGAAAAGAGTGAATATTTGATAGTGTCCAGAAAAAAAAAAAAAAAAAAAAATTAGTGGAGATAGCAAAAGATTATCCTGTAAAGGACTTTGCAGCCTTTAACAATGCATATTCTCAACATGCTGAAAATACAGAGCATTTTCACAAAAGATATTGAGAAGCCTAATAACAATTTCTTGCAGGCTTAATGTGCTTTTGGCTTCATTTCTTTCTAGAACAATGGTTATGACTGATAATCTTGTTCATTTTTTCAGGGTTAGCTTAACCTTTAGAGAAAAATCCAATTATTTGATAGCCGTATGTTTTCTCATATTTGGGTCCTTTTTACAATATATTATTAATATAGAGAAAGAGATAAATATTTATTATTTTTGGTGGACATTACTGGTGTCAGTTGCGTGTTTGGAGAAGAGCTGAGAAACCTGGTGCACAAAATTGGAAAAAAATATTTGTAAAATATAAGCAAGTGCAGACACTGCAGCATTGTCATCCATGGCTAAAAATGTCATTATTAAATTGTTCTGAAACTCCATTCCAGTTTACATATGGGTAACTGAAAATTTAAAATTTGAACATGAATTCCTCCTTTAGCTAGCCAAGGTGTGCCTAATAAGCTGTGCACAAGTAGCAGTGGGTTTTGTATGTTAAAATACCATCTTCTGCTTTGAAACAGATGCACTCTGTCTGGGAAACATGAATCTGGTATATGGTTTTAGGAGTAAGTTGCTGGAAACTTTTGAAATAGATTCTAAGGTCAGAATTATTTATTTTTTTACTTTACACTTTGAAGCTTAGTAAATTGGTTTTGTAAGATATCCTCCTTTGATTTTACATTAAGGGTTAGATTAAATCCTCTGTATGTCTCTGTGTCTATCTCTTTCTCTTGTTCTCTCTTGAACTCTCTTTTGCATACACACCCCCCCACACACATATAAGTCACTATGTATGTAATTTTCATTTCAACAAACACAATAAACTTAGAAAGCAGAGTAAGAAATAAAGCACCATTATGGCACAGTTACCATCTCTGTATAACCAAATAGGGGGTTTTGGGCATAAGTTTATTCTATAGCAACAATCAAAAGAAACTTGATTTCCTTGAAGGAGAGATTGATTTCTAAATTTCTGTGAATTAAATTACGTATGAGATAGAAAGATGTAAAAAAGAGTTACAGGAAATGATCTTGTTCTCTACCTGCCTATAAAACTCATTTTTTTGAAAAACACAATTAACAAATCATGGATTAAAACAAGAAGACATAAACAACAGAAATCTCTGTTACAGGTTGCAAGAAACTTCACTAATTACAAATAAACTTCTTGGCAAAACACCTTATCCTTCTGTCTTTAGTGCAAATGAGAACACGGTTGCCTGAGTACTAGGCTGGTTATTACTATGCTGAAGACATACATGTCATGCTCGTAAAAGACATGGCAACTTTTAAGAGTACAGTTAGTTACAGTGACTTACCCTCAGCAGCTCTGGTCAAGGTGCAGTTCCCCAAAACCTGACTCCAGAAACTCACTCCCATTAATCCCCCAAAAGTTAAGACAGTCAGAATTTATTCAGCAGAAACTATTTGTTTGTCAAGATCTGGGTATTAATCTGCACTAACAACAACAAACAAAATGCTCCCAAATGTAAAGCTTCTCAGAGCATCTTTTCTTACACCTCCTTTTAAGAGTGATCAGGAAAACATCTACAACAGCTTTGTCTGGGAAAGGGAGAGGTAGGAACAAGCTGCTTAGAGAAGATTGGTAAGTGACTTACTAATTTGGATTTGAAAGCAGTTTTGACATTATGGGCTGTATAAGCCTAAAAAGAACTGTTTGGGTATCCAGACAGGATAGGGAAAACATATAAAAATATTTAAGGTTTTAGTCCTGCAATTTATAATGTGTGTCAGATTGTTTTTATCTATTAAATACATAAGAATGGTTATATACACTCAGACCAGAAGTCTGGCTCACCTAGTGGATGGGACAGAAGTCCTTATTTCTGCCCAAGAGTGATCAATGGAAATGCCTCAGGAAGGATATAAGAACTGTTAAAAATATAGTGATAATTTTCCAAAACAGTTATCTATATTCTAGATGTTTGCCCCAGTCAGGGACTTCCTGAGTCATGGTGTCACTGAATTAAACAGGTACACAATTTCTGCATGGCTGTAATCCATCTACCACTTTCCATGAACCCAGGGCTATAGACAGGGTGTACATTAACATTAGAAAGCAAAACCACCACGTCTGTAAGCTGTTGGATCAAGTTAGGTTTTATAATAAGATTTTTAAGAAGATATTTTTTTCCCACTTGATTAGTAATTACTCCCACTTAGAGGTCTGTTATCTTAAAGAAGTTTTGTATACATTAGAAAGTTTGTTTCTCTTACTTTTAACTCAGTATCGTCAATCAACAACCTTTTCCCAGAACTGGGAAACCCACTGGGCAGGATTCATGTGAATAAATGTAGCTGACTGGTGCCATTTTAGATACCACACAGTATCTCAGATGTAGCATGGGACTACAGAAATTATCCAGAAATTATGCAGAGTCTATGGGAGAAATGCACCTATAGGATAGCAGGTGAATATCAGAGTACCTTAGGGTGTTTAAAATGCTACAGGTGCCTATTAAGATTCTTGCATTTAAAATTATGTAAAAGGATTTTTTAAAGTTTAAAATAACACTAAGTTATATATAAATAATAATTTGTTATGACTACACTTTATATCAGAAGAATAACTGGAAAAATTCACATTGTTAGCTAACATAGGAACTACCTTTATTTCTGGGCAGAATACTGAAGTTAGAAGATTGTCTTTTAACATTTAGAAGTCATTTTGCTATACAGTAACATATTCAGAAAAATAAAGAAAACCAGTGGATTTTGTGGAAGTAATACTCATGTTCAGGAAAGTTTCCAAAAAAAAACCTGGAAATGGACTAGAGAAAAGAAGTTCAGAGTACCACAGATGCAACCTGAAAACTGAGTTGCCGGTGTGTTTGTTGCATGTGTCTTAAAAATTAATTCTGCAGTTCCATTCATCCCTAAAGTATATACCTATTTGTATGGGTAATGCCTTCTGAATTCAGTTTCTTTTATGTTGCCATATGGTAATGTTCATTTTTCTGTGTATAAATTGCTATTATAGATCTCTCTAAAAGCTTTTCACTGTCTCCCTAGGCTCCACTTTACCACAAAGCATTTTGTGTAGCTTTGTGTAAAGTGCACCCTGTGTTAAAACATGAAAGTCATTGATTGATTTAATTCTCAGATGTTAAATTGCGGTTCCAGATATGTATTTTTTGCATTTTGCATTTTTATGGCATCCATTTCTGTTATTAATATTCTTTTAACAATCTCATCTTGTTTTACTTATGCTGATCAATACAGTAATAGTATATTCACTATAAAAGAGCATTTTATAATGTAGCGAAAACATTTTCCATATTATCCAGATGAAATAAAACTAGGGAACAGAGATGTTCCATTACAGTTTTTTTTTTTCCTTTTGAGGAATATTGACTGAGTTTCAACTTGAGTTGAAACATTTTAATCAACCTTGTCAACTATGTTTTAAAAGATACACAGAGAACTTTGAACCACAAGGCTAGTAGGAATCCTGGGCAAAAGTGTAGGAGCACAGAGGTTGGCAGATGTTTAAGCTATACTCTTAAATCAGGGAAAACCTTAAGCGAAGCTATCCACCTTATCTTGGTGTAAATCTTCATTTGTGTCTCAGCAGAGGAGCACTGGGCAGGTTCTCATTCTGAGAGAAGAGGGGAGTGTTAGGCTCCGGTAAATGAGAGGGTCATCCAAAACTCAGTTAAACCCACAGCACCAAAACTGAGGGTCCTGCATGTTTCTGAGAGAACTCAAAACCCCTCACACCTACTGCTGTGCCATGGAAAGGATATAGCAAGTGGAGTCCCACGCTCATGACCCACAGAATCAGCAACTCTCTTCTGCATGTCAGGCCCCTAAAAAAAATCAGTTAGATCTAGAAGTGATTGAATTCATGAGAATAAATACTTGCACACTAATACATTAAGATTTTATGGATTTTTTTAAAGCTGAGGAGTGCAGCTGTGGTTAGTCTTGTGATTTATTTTTTTTTCTTCCTTTCACAAAAAAAAAAAACCCTTTATATGGGAAAAGGTTTCTTTGATGCTACTCAAGACTAGAGATTTTATGTACTACTATATATAAATTTTTGCTCTACTTAAAGATGTACAGTTTTTTTCTGCAGTTTGTTTGCATTTTTTTCTGCATAAAATTACATTCAATTAAATGCAGACTCTGATAAAATTGGTTATGAAAAATATCATGTAAAACTGGTCCAATATCACCTTTGCAGGCTTGAATCCATACAGAGAAATATGCCAAGACAATTTTACTTTCCACAGAAAGAAAAAAAACCAAACAACTGGTTTTGATCACACGGCTCTACCTCTGATTCATTTGAGTTGAGTTTTTTTGTGGTTATTTTTTGTTGGTTTTGTTAATGAAAGTGTAATTAGCATTCCTTTTACATTTCAGAGCCAGCCTACAGAAGTGCAGTCTGGGAACAAAAAAAACAGTTTTAATATATTTATATATTTGAAATAAAAATTACTTTTATGTAAAGAACTTTTAATATCTTCCACTTTTAGGTTTTTTAAAAGTCCAGTCATTAAAATTTCTTTATATAAAACAGTCTGCATATGGTCTTCCTGAAGGATGCCAGTGCTGATTGCAATTGCAAGTACCCTCATCCCCTTTAAAAACCTTTTTGTTAAAATACTGCTTTTCTGTTGCAAATGGAAACCTTACCAGAGGGAAAAATAAACTTAAAACATAAAATCAGTTAGGCTTTAGAGAGAAGAGAAAATAAATTGTTGTGTACTGTGTCTAGTTCCATTTGCTTTGGTAAACTGAGGCTTTCGAGCTGTAATTAACTGCATCCATTTCCTTTTTTTTGGTGGAGGATTTGATACAACTTTTGTATTTATCTCAAAGAAACAACTCTTAAGAGAACCATGCAACAGCTGCAATGGTTACAGCTAATTCTTCAGCCTTGGGGACTTCTATCAAACTTTCCCTCTCATCTCAGCTTTTAATGAAAAAGACATATTTTCTTATTTTGCTGGAAGAGAATTTTGTCTCGAAAGAATTTGCAGGATTTGGGTTTTAAGCAACCCTGGTAGATATACAGAAATACCCAAACACATAGAAACAAAGGAGAAAGGTGATTTTGTGATAGAAATGTTTTAGTAAGTATATAGTAATATGAAGATACACTTTTACTCACTATTAATTGCTGAAACTATTTTATTCTATAGCAAAAGGAATGCTATTTCAAACATAACAATATGGAAAAATACATACTTATTTACTTTTCTTTAACATAATGAGAAAAGGAGGAGAGGAATAAGTTAATTGTAGAAAGTTGGAGATTATGAAAGTGTGACTTATAATAAAGTCTACTTGGGCTGGGATATCTTCCTGTTATGAAAATAACATGCAAACTGTTCTGAAAATGCCTTCCTTGCGATGCATCTCCTTCGCTGTATAGTCTTGTAAAAATAAAAATAAGATAAAACATCATCCTGGAATCACTTCTTGGCAAGATTATAAAGAAATCAGCAGGTCACCTGCAGTGAATTTCTATTACAGACCAGTGAAACTACAATAGCGCTGAAAAAAAAATCTGAATAACTCTTGAACTGCAGTCTATTTATTTTTGTCTTGTTCTGACATTATAAAGAAAGTTTAACATATATCTGGAAGGCCATGTTAAATCCCTGTATTCTTGGGGTAATATAAAGCCTACTTGTTTGCTGTATGCTACTCCAGATAGGTAAATTATCAGAAATATTTGAGGGTCATATTCTCTGAATGTTGGATAGCTCTTTAGTGATGCCAAAAAAAACATCAAGTAGAGGGAATAAAGTCAACTACAGTGAAGTAGCTGAGTTTTCCTGAATAGGTTTAGGACCAAACAATGTCACTTTTTAACATCAACACTTAAAGTTTAGAAAAACATGTTGTTTTGGGTAAATATACACCAGAGTGGAGGGTTTTCACCAAGAATAATGAGAAATTATCTTCTGTGAGCTCTGTCAAAAGTAGTCTTAAACAGCAAATTAAAGAGATGTTATATAATTCTGCAAAATATGAAAGAAAAAAAGAAAATTAAAAAGAAACCTTCATTTTCACTCTAAATTGTATTTGTGTTTTCCAAAGAGATGGATAAACAATTTTGAAACCACATTTAAGAGGCACTGTGGCCTGTTATCTCATGCATTGGATGAGCACACAAACCATTCAGCGCTTTCACCTGTAAGAGGCAATTCATCTCCTGCCACATTTTCAAGAAAGATCTTAGACATATAACTTCAGGAAAAGTTGTTCTGTACCCCAACTTGAAGTTGCTATGAATCCTCAGAATAGGGTAAGATCTGAGAAAACACTAGGGATAAGACTGTGCAAGCTAGAAGGGAAGTCACCTAAATTAGTCATATGTGTCACTCAGACTATCTAACACTGCATGTTGATACTTAAAGCCTTATGTTACACTGTATTTGGTTCCTGGATATAGATATAATACACCAATTTAATTCTCCAATTAAACATTTCCTGGTTTATTTGGGGTTTTTTTCCCATGTTTTTCTCCTATTGCAAGATTTGGTAGGGTATTTTTTGTTTTGGTTTTGTTTTGTTTTTTTTTTCCTCTAGAGTACAGCTACATTATGTACTAGTGGTTAGCTGGAAGTTGGTTTAATGAACAAATTCCTTTATTCTCTTCCTAGCCCCACAAGGATAACTGTCACCCTCACCAGCTGGTACTATCTAGGTTAAAAATAGACATCAGCTGCACAACTGCAAATTTCTCCTGAGGATACCAGCAGCAAGAGAGTTGACTACAATTCTTCATACAGACAGCATCTAGAAACACATTAGAAATGACATCCCTCTCATCTTCTAAGGCTCTTAACACCACTCACTCTTGTCTTGCCCTCAGTATGTATTTCCACCAACTCTTCAGTATAATCAGCTGCCTGCTACCAATTGGTCTTGGTAAACTAGCAAGGATATAGCCCCATTAAATTGCTGGCAATACCTGTAAAGCAAATTATTATCACTGCTCAAAAGCAAATTATTAACCTCTGGTTCACCAGGACTCTGAATGGGACTTTTTTGCCTTTTTACACTTAGATATTTGTAAAAGAAAGAATGTCAAAGCACTGAATGTATGTATCGCTGTATTACCTGTAGGAGGTTATGTATGTAAAAGGCAACAACTGGTAAAATTTGCTTAGAAAGAACAACGTATTATCATTTCAAGAGACTTTTCATCTGTTCAATTATACCTTCAAAACAGTAGATACATTATGTTCCATTCTCATTACAATAGTTAAGTATAAACAGGATGGCTTTAAGTATAAGGGGAAAATGTTGAACTTCAGGGATTCAAGTTAAATTCCTAGTTCTTTTGCTGACTTTCTGGGTAACTTTTAGCAAAGAATTCTTGTGTTTCAGGTGGGGACAATAATCTCTTTTTTCTCAATTTGCCTCTCATATCATTGAGATTTTTTATTTGGTCAGTTGGTTTTTTTAAGGTATATTTCATCCGTAAGACTGAAACTCAGCAGAGGGTGGAGTCTAGGAGCTGTTTTAGCAATGCCGGATTGCCACTTACAACTTTATCCTCTAACAAAGCAAGATGCAGGGCTGTAATTTCTTGTGAAGAGGAGAAATGTTTTAAAGTCTGAACTCCTGTGTTACAGAGATACAGGGATATTATATTGTGTTATAAATCCATACGGTACCTGAAGCAATTCATTGGGGTTGAGGCTTATAGGTGTTACCACAACGCAATACAATTAAAAAAGCTAAGAATAATACTATATATATTACTATGTTAAACAAGGAGATAACAAAAAGTCAAAATGAGAAAACTGAGAGCAGAGGAAGATAGGAATTCTGTTGCAGAAACCAGGAGAATCTCCTTGTGCCCTGCCATAAGGGGCTGTTCTCTTCATTCAAGCTGGTGTAGCCCTGCCCAGTGTTGCACTGGTAGCTCACACAGGTTCATTTTCCCTTTCTCTCACCCTGATCTTCCCAGAGCTGGGGTTTTGTAGTGTAAACCCAGTGCTGGGATGTTGTTAGACACTGTGAACTGCTGTTAATGAAAATTAGCTGAGTGACGGGTGAGGGAAGCTAACACTCAAACCTCAAGTTCAGCAGGGATGTTCAGTAAAGCCAGCTGTAATACCAATTCTCAGCTGATTGTGGGGCCTGCTTTTGATCAACAGTGCATAGATAAATCAGCCTTCTAATGCTATACTCAAATATATCTCCTTTCAGCATCTTGAAATGGTCAGTGAGAAGAGTAATAGCTTCACTTCTTGGAATTATTTAAAATAATCACCCTGCATGCTGTATACATCTGCACAAGACCTGAGATCTGGAGAATTCAATGTCAAGCAGTATCCCTCTTTAAGGAAATAAAATACTTATCCATTCAAAACCCAAGAAACACAAGGGGAAAGATAATTTTTCATGTCTGCTTGATAACTGAGGAAAACAAATAAAATACAGCTTTTAAAATGCATACTCCCTTACAATAATTTAATAAACCGTGCTGTCATCTCATAAAGAATCAGAATGGTTGTCGTGGTGATAAAGATTATCCTTGCTACTGCTTGATTCTGTCATTTTTCTAAGCATGAATTCATAATATTTAGGATTTATTAACAATGTGTCACACTGATAGAGATAAACTACATGCTTTAAACTGGCCATGTAAGTCTTCTATGATATTATAACCACGTTGTGAAATCAGCAATAAGATATGATGTGATTACTAGAAAATTAAAGCTATTTGTCATAAAGGATGAAGCAGAGAAGAAGAGAAAAGAAATAAGCGAATGTGTTTCCTTATTTTAAATATTTTGGAGTTAGCAAAGAGTCACTATTTTTTGTCTTGTAAATTGATCAAGATCAGCATATATTGAGTCTAGATTTATTTATGCTGGGAAATTTAGGTTGTAATGTATCAGAATTGATGTGTTCCAGGCTGCAATGTTTTATGATGGTTCAAACTGTAATGGGGGGCTTGTGAAGATATCTTAATGATGGCATATTTTGCAATATATAAAAAAATATATACACACACTTGTTTGTTATGAAGATATATTTCACTTCAAGGAATTTGTGTAGGGTTTTTTATGATGCATGTTATCCTAATTGTAGCAGCATGTTACATGAGATTCTCAACGCTCTGTTTAGAAAATATTTTGTTACAATATGGGGCTGATTTAGCTGACCAGCTCTACAGTCATTGCTCCATAAATATTTTGTAGTCAAACTAGCAATGAGAAATTCCCTAAAACCACAGTATTTTTTTTTCAAATAATAAAAATATATACTTATTTTTTTCAAGAAAAAGAGGCCTATTTTCTGTAGTGAGACACGTAACAGGTGATGGGAACCCAGCAGAGCTGAGACATATTAAGCAAGCAAGGAATATGTGTCCATGACTCTGCCTGAAGAATGTGATTTATCACTTAGTGGGCCATATTAGTCTCTGTGTGTAGGATGACCCTTGAGTTAGCTGGGATATGTCTGCACTATATGTTACAGTGCAGAGGAAGTGACTCAGCTTTTTTTAAAGACACTAAATCAGGGTTTGGAGGAAATCTGGAGCAGCAGCATGGAGAACCAATCACATGTCCTCAGAATCATGGGATTGTTCTTGTCTTGCACCAATCTATTGTACTTATGCTACTTAAACAAATTTGTCCATCCTTTTAAGCAGAATAGGGGAAAATTTTGAAAATCCAGAAACTAGATTCTTTCAGTTGATAGAAAAAAAAATCCTCACATAGTTGCAGAAAGAAAAAATAATCCAGGTTTAGCTGAAATACAATAAATCAATATGGCATGATTTCTTGCTAATCACAGACTTTGAGGTTTATAGAAAAACAAATGACCTACACAACCAGGTTGCAAAGAATGAGATGAAAATTTAAAAGAAGGTCCTTACAGTTTAATGACATCATATAATTAGCTTAGTTATGCTGTAATGCATAAATGGATAACAGCAATACATATTTTGGCCTTTATTACCCTTTATCTCAGTGAAATAATATTCTCTCTGTCTGAAGACAACATAGCTGATGCCATGAAATAGTTGTGTTCCTTGCAACCGAGACAGAATCATTATTTCAGATGGCAAACATTATCCAATAAAAACGTTCTGTATTTATTTTCAAGGAACTATGCAAAGATCAGAGTCTTGGGAAGGCAAAATACCATTTTCTACTGTATCTCTTTGGCAACGTGCATCCTGTTACAACCGGAGCAAATAGCAAGGGTATAAGTGGAAAGTTTCAGTTGTCTTCAATAGGCATTGAAGTTCTCCCTTAGAGTACAGATGTAATATGCGTAACTTTTTCTCTGTTGGGTTAATTTTGGGGTCAGTGTTCTTGTTTTTTAGACCCTGAAGACCAAGTCTAACCCTAAAATACAAGGAGGCACCTCCCATGGCATTTAGTGAGATTTGCGTGTGCTTTTGTCAAAGATTAATTTGATCCAGTGATTAATATCAGTTTTCTACTTCAGAAAATATGTGCAGAATACCATAAACAAGGCACTCTGTATGTTCTTAATTACTTTATTTTACACCTGTGATAAATGGCTTGTAAATTTCTACCAGTGTATGGAAACTTGCTATGCAAGCTTTATTTAATTCTTGATTGCTTTGTCTCAAAGTCAACATTTTGCATCTTTGATATTATCCTGGTCTTGACACAATAAGGACAGGAGGAAAAAATAAGTTACAGAGGTATATAGTAGTAATTTAATATCAATGCCAGAGGGGAGGAATTTTGTTCAAAAGAGGCAAGATTAAAATGAGTCATTCACTGAGACAAGGGCTCCTAACCTGGGAACTTTTATCTCTGTAATTTGTATACAAAATTGAGTCTACCTTTCATTGTGTTTTGGAGCTACCATTTGCACATTTGAGCTTTAAAAAATTTAGAAAATTAAGTAAAAAGAATATTATTTCCCTCCAAAGGTAATTTAATTTTAATTTTAATTACCACTAATCCTGGTAAACAACTCAAGATACATACAGAAAAATCATTAGAAAAGCATGGGTTTTTTTCAGATTCGTGACCAACATTTGTTATTGTATAGCTGTTACAGATCAGCAAAACCTATTCTTGACTTTAAAAGTAGCTGTATTGCTCAATTAAAACCAGAATAATTATTAAAGTCACATAATGTTATGATTTTTGTCCATATATATTGGCTCTGTATATATAAATAAATAGAACTTTATTATTTATAATTCTGAATATGCAGATGATAAAATCATGTCTGTGTTATAGTATTTAAAACACAGGGGGTTTTTTATTATGAGAATGCAGCTGATATTTTCTTGTGTGAAAATTATTTTAATATTGGTAACTGTATTGCATTTTTTTCAGAAATTCATAAAGAGAAACCAGAGAGACATGAAAAACGAACAGCACCAAAGGGTAACTATTTTTTTTTGTCTGTTTACCTGCATATATGTATGTAATGTACAGTGTAATTTTTATCTATGTATCTTACCACTGTTGTACTGCAGAAGCATTCAAAAATCAGTTAGGACAGACTGTAAATGATCAAAAATTCATGTATACCTTAGCACTAACAAATAGTGACGTTTGATGTTTGTGTGGCTATATTGTAAATGCACATTCATAATAAGATTCTACTGCCCAAACTTATCCAGGAATCTTTTTTGTAGCAAAGGTGCAAGAAAGTAGAGTGTTGATGAACTTCCTCTGATGTAAAAGGCACGAAGTGTGTTGGACAAGGAAGAAAGCAAATTTATAGGTCAGTGGGCACCATTCAAGTTAGGAAGTCATAGTTAACAGTGAGCCAGGTGTGTATCAGAGATAAGAAAAACTTCAATTTTTTAAGAATCTACTCTTTTTCAGACTGTTTAATCTCCTCTAACTGGCACTTTCCAAAAATCAACAGGGCAACTAGTTTGGACTGGTTTTCAGAGGTCATATAACCAAAGAAGTTTCCTGGGATATGTGCAGATTTTTTCCTAAGAAAGCCTTCTCTGTAAAGGTTAGGTCACATAAAATTTGATGAGCATCCCTCTGATGCACCAGTGCTGTGCTTAGTAATAGTAGTAGGAAGCAAGAAGAAAGCTTATTAAAAGCACTGTGTATATACTGACACCCTCCTTCACACACTTATATTCATTTCTGTATAGAGTCTTTGTATATTTTTATAGCATTTTACACCCTAGTGCTAGCTTTCCAGTTCTGTGCTAATCAGGGTCATCTGGAGTGCCAGTTGCTTCCCAACTATTAAATAAATCATGTTGCAGGAAAATATTTTTTTTTAGGGTATCAGTGGGCTAGTGAGGCAATAATGAACTCAGATCCATTAGCAAGGGATCCCAGCTAAAGTCTTTTCAAACACAGTATTCTAAAAAAACAAATGAAGTTGCAGCCTTGACCAAAGCAGCCTCTTGTGTTCGATTTTATCTATACAGAAGTGCATTACCATACATAGAAGAACATTAATGCTGCAGAAATTATTACTAAGAAGTTATAAGATGTCAGAAAAAAAAAACATTCAGGTGTCATTAGTTAAGTCACTTTATGCACATGCCTGATATAATGCAGTCTTTAATTATACAATCACTTGCTGAAACACAGGGCATTTTTTTTTTCTATTTTTCATTTTTGTGTTTAGTCCTAAAAATGCATCTCATACATAGGAGGAAAATTACAAGAAATCGTTCTCTCTGTCCTCAAGCTAGAGCATGATAAAGGCATGAATCTTTAGAGATTTTTATAGTTACCTTCTAAAGTACCTCTAGGAAGCATGTGTAAATACCATCTTTTCTTGTTTTTAATAGGAAAAATCTAGAAGTAAAATGAATGGTTTTAATAGCAGAAAACACCTTAAACAAATTTCAGTCCTCGACCCAAAAATATGTTTTAAGAATAATTTTAAGTATATTTTTGAATAGTCAAACCCCTGAATCCAAGTCCTACAATTTACAGGGAAGTTCCATCCAGAAGCCTCATTTTGAAAAGATTGTAATGACATATGAGGAATAGATACAATAAATGAAAATCCCAGATGGAAGTAGCAGAAATTATAAGAAAGATTCTTTCAGTATTAAGAGACAGGCAAGCTTGTGCCCTAAAATTTGCTTTTAATTAAATATTTTTAGAAACTACTGGTAATAAAGTCAGTTTCAATTATTGTACTTGGTCAATTTAATCTTGAAAAGAAGAAATGCTCTGAGAAATGGTTCAACAAAGCATTTGCTCATTTTTAAGAGCATAGGAATTAAATTATTTAATTATTAAATGTACACATAAGCAAAAATTCAGTACAAAATTGGGTCTTTCTAATTTGGTATTTCATGTATCAGTACCTTTAATAGGACCAACAGCACCCCGGACTGTATGAGTAGGAGCTCAGCCAGTCAGTGAAGCTAAGGGATTAGTTATCCCCCTGTACTCAATTCTCATAAGACCACATCTAAATACTGCGTCCAGTCCTGGGTCTCCCAGTACAGGAAAGACATAAATAAACTGGGGTGTGTTTGGTGTGGGGCTACTGTAATGGTCACAGCTGGAGTAGCTGGCAAAGGGAAGAGGCTGAGGGATGGGGCTGGCTCAGCCGGGGACAGCTGTCCTGTGAGACTGTCATTTTGTGACATACACAGACTTTGCAAGGCTCTGAGCTGCTGCTGAAGGCTGATTAAGCAATAGGTGTTATAATTGTTATTACTATTACTATCAATGGATAAGAGGTAAGTATGCAATATTTTAGCAACAAGGAAGAATGATAATAAAATTATTGAGATAAAAGTAGATCTAAGTATATAATTTCTGTGTAATGGAAGATCCAATGACAATCCAAATGAACTGATAATGAAAATTGATATTAGCGGTGAAATGCATTGTCTTGCATTTCTGTGAAATTTCTCGTTACAACAGGAATTGAGAAGGAGTGGGAAAAGGTTGATCTACTGTGTGGCTTTTCTCAAATACAGTTCACCAATACATTGCTGTTGGATTGAGGGATGGAAGATGACAATGTGATGATGAAATGCTACCTCTGACATAGATTAAATCACAGTGATTTTAGGACAGATATTCATATGCCTTTGCATTAGCACTAGTCTCTGTTTTTTTGCAGAAGGTGTCTCTGAATTCAGCCTGATTTGACAAATCGATTCCAAGCCCTCCAAAACTATTTAATTTATTATGCATAGCACATATCTGTCCCTCTTACCCCTATCAACTTGTTAACAGAGCCATCCGGATAATGCAAATATTAAACATCACAAAACAAATTTGTCTTTTTTTTAACATATGGATAAATTATGAGATTATAAAGAGTAATATAATGTGTCCCCATTATTCAATTTGCTATAGCTGAAAGATAAGGTATTTGAAACAGCTAAATAGACAAATGGAGCTGACCATATGAATCCATAGTGTACTAGAAACCCAAATAAATTGACAAAATTAGCAAGTTAAAAGGCATATTTACATTTGGCACAGGGGATGTCTACCCTGATTTCTGAAGGTATGGTTACAGACATACCAGAATTAACTTTAAACAGGTATTAAGTATTTATTTAGCTGTATGGGTTTACAGCAGCCCAGAGTAAAACAAATATTGTGGGCAGTTTGACTGCCACAAGCAGTTGTCAAACCTAAATCGCTGTTCAGATGGAAGTAACACTGTCTGGCAGCTGCAGTTGAATCTAATTCTCAATTGTACAAACATGTAACTTATGAGACTTTGTCTCACTCTTATGTAGACATTTACCTTTGGTGTTGGAGGTCTAAATCAAGCACAGGGTTGGGTGCTGCAGTGAGCAGCATGTGTGTGTCTGGTGCTGGTTGGGGAAGCTCAGAGGTGAGTCTTTTATCCCTTCACAGGTAACTAAGGTATTTTGTAATGAGTGCAGGTGCCCCCACAGTTCTCTAATTGCTGGGATTTCCTCAGATTGTTGTTTTGGACCTGGAAACCTGTGCCCCTCTCCACATCAAGTTTTTTTTTTTTTTTTTTTTGAGTATCACTTCAAGAAGAATTAAGTTATACCCATCTAAGGTTACTTTACTTCTGAATAAAAGCATCTACACAAAGATTTAATGCTCTCTGACTAGTGCACTCTAACTTCATTGTATTAGTTCATTTATCTTCACTTTCCTGGGTGTCGCTCTGTAGACAAGCACTTAGTCAGTTAGCTGGAGCAAGCAATCTCTGCTTCATGCTTATTGCACTCATCACCTAGCTTTATACTAAACAGCAAACTTAAGACTTACTCAGCTGGAAATTATTTTTACTTCCCTTAGGTATGGAATTAGCGCCTCCTTATTACATCTCTTCTTTTTGCACTTGCTTTTTTGGGATGGGGGATATGTCTCAAACACTTTAATGAAGAGAAACTAAATCACATCTCCCTTCCACATGTCTTCCACTTGATGTAAATCAAATACAATATTAGATGATTGAAATTTTTAAAAAACTTTCACATATATCCTATGTTTCTAGTTTTTAATTTTATGTGAAGTAGATAGCAATATTCTTATACGATTAAGTTTGGAATGCATTATAAAATTACCTTAAAATTTTCCATTATAAGCTCCTGTTTTAGATTATTTATAAATTTACCACACTCCAGTAACCGAGGTTGAAATTTTTCATGCTCTTCTTTTTGCCTCAGGCTGAATTTTCATTCAAAGTAATATAAAAATGTTTCAGCAATTTCCAAAATCTAGGTTAGTGAAAATTAGGTTGGGATGTTACCTTTTTTACAATGCTAATAGCAGTTCATTCTGAGCTTATACTTTTTTTGTATTTGCAAGGAAGTTTAAGAAAATTTCTTTAAGTTGTGGGAAAATTGTAGCTTACACAATTGTCATAAAGCCAGTTCCGGTTACTCTTCTTATTTTTTTCTGGATGAATCCAGCATCCTATTAAAAGAGAAAAGAGGTGATCTTTTAATTTCAAAGCATGTTATAAAGCAAAGAAAATGGCTGAATTAAAGTTGAATGAGCAGTTTCAGTTACAGCATTTTTCAGCCGAGAAGTGCTTGACTTCACAGCCTTAAAAACATTTTTATGTGTTTCCTCTTCGCTTTTTATATGCAAAAAAGAATATTTTATTAACCCTTGATTGTTTCACATATACATAGCAGTATGGCCAGCCTGGCTTATTTCTAAAACCCAATGCTTGCACCTAAGCATTGTGGGCTTGAAAAAATGCATGCATTAAGCTTTTTACAAATAAATAGATATCCAAGTGACTAAATCTATAAAAGATCTGTAGACAGTGAACTATTTTCTGTGATAGAGCTTTTAGGACTACACATGAAGCTGAACACAATTCTGGGGCTGGGGCAGGGAGGGGGACGGAAAACAGAGTTAACATGTGAAAGAAAATCATATTTAAGTTCGTCAGATCAAAAGCTTCCATGGACTTTGGCATCCCTGCTGCACTGTGACTGAAAAGTCAAAAATGACCAGTCATCACAGCCCTGAAACATGAACCTTTTAATTTTTGGCAACACCTGCCCTCTCCAGATAAGGTTATAGCTGAAAGCCATAGCTCTGACAGTGTCCATAAGAGGTAATTGTAAATATTACAATCTGGGGTTAGCAAGCTCTGAGGCTATAAGCATATCAACACACAGGACAGGGCTCTTGGACTAACCAGAGATCACCTTCTGCCTATCATTGGGAAGAGAAAAATAGCTTATGCTTATGCCAGCCTGATCTCTGCTTATCCACATTCCAGGCTCCCTGCCCAGATACATCAAGTTACTTTTATTTCTCAAGAAGGATATAACTGATCCCTTCATGTTTTTAGCATGGAGTCCACACAAATATTAGTATTTCCTTGCAAATTAGCCCTTTATACCATTTTGATGATGTAAAGGAACTTTACATTAGATTTTTCTGTCCACTTCAACGTCTGCTGACACTTAGTTCGGTTACTGTCTGTCAAGGCTCTTATTTTTTTTCCAAACCATGAAATAGGGAAATGCTATGGAGAAACTAGAATAAACTAACAAAAAAGAAAACCACAGCAGTCTCTCTTACACAAATAAGATGTTCTGTGGCTAAAAACAAACTTTCTGCTTGCCAGTCTTTTCTGCATAGTTCAGCTATATTTTTTGGCATAGAGACTATAAGGGCTTTTGACTGATCTGCAGAAGCTCATGTTTCACTGCCATTGACCATCACAGAGTTATTGTTTGCAAAACTGTGCTGTTGCTACATCCAAAACTGACAACACACTGGCTCAAAGTGTTTTGCACAGAGCTAGCACCTGCTAATGCAAATGCAAGATGTAAAGGCATGCTACAGTTTCTGCAAAAATATTCAGTCTAAGTTCTACGTGCTATAAGGAGAGAGGAGACTGCTTTTCCTTGGTGTGCTACTGGATGTCCTACAGCGATTGAATGCGTTACAGTCTGTGATTCATTCAATAATACATTGATGGTGCTGCTGCATTCTTCACAGCCTGATTTTTAGTGTAAATTGTCTGTCTACATTCCTTAAAGGCTTTGAAAATTCTCCTTTCAATTCAATCTTTCTACTGTACTATTAATGGTTATAAGCAATAATTTACCTGTTATGATTGAAAATTTATTTGGATAATGCAAACATATGCAAGATATGATAGGGGAAAGGGATCTGGGAGTCCTGGTGGACAGCAGGATGACCATGAGCCAGCACTGTGCCCTTGTGGCCAGGAAGGCCAATGGCATCCTGGGGTGCATTAGAAGGGGTGTAGTCAGTAGGTCAAGAGAGGTTCTTCTTCCCCTTTACTCTGCCCTGGTGAGGCCACATCTGGAATATTGTGTCCAGTTCTGGGCCCCACAGTTCAAGAAGGACAGTGAGCTGCTTGAGAGAGTCCAGCGAAGAGCCACCAAAATGATTAAGGGAGTGGAACATCTCCCTTATGAGGAAAGGCTGAGGGAGCTGGGGCTCTTTAGCTTGGAGAAGAGGAGGCTGAGGGGGGACCTGATTAATGTTTATAAATATTTGAATGGTGAGTGTGAGGAGGATGGGGCCAGGCTCTTTGCAGTGATGACCAATGATAGGACAAGGGGCAATGGGTGTAAGCTGGAACACAGGAGGTTCCGCTTAAATTTGAGAAAGAACTTCTTTACAGTAAGGGTGACAGAGCACTGGAACAGGCTGCCCAGGGAGGTTGTGGAGTCTCCTTCTCTGGAGACATTCAAGACCCGCCTGGACGCCTTCCTGTGCGAACTCATCTAGGTGTTCCTGCTCCGGCAGGGGGATTGGACTAGATGATCTTTCGAGGTCCCTTCCAATCCCTAATATTCTGTGATTCTGTGATTCTGTGATTCTGTGAAATTGCTGAATGTTTGGAATGATTTTTCTTAGACATGGACGTATTTTTTAATAAGGAAATATTTAACCAACAAAAAAAAATATTTGTACCTCTGTGAAATGACATTTGCTGCAAAGCTAGTGAAATGAATGTATGCAAAAACATTACTGTGCTTGTATATAAAGCTCACAGTTGTCTTCTAATCAGAGTAGTATTTTCTGTTGTTTACTTGTTGACAGAAACTTGAGTATTACAAATAAAATATTTTTCCCTGAAATTGCAAAATACTAGTCTCTTAGTGGAAGAGGTTGACAAAGAACATTTTTGTCTATATAAATCATTAGGATGTGAAATACAACCATGTCCAAAAACATGGTCTAAAGGTTGGGTGGGCAATAGAATCTGTAAAGATTCGTGTTTGCCTGCTTCTAGCAGGACATGTAGTTTGTTGCGTTTTGAACAGCTGTTCTTCCTGAGGTTACACTATGATTAAAAGAGATGTTTTCTTGTTAATCCATCCTGTGGCTGAAGTAACAGCTAAAAATAAAGAAAAAGGAGCATGGAAAGCAATATGCTAGCTGTTTTTTGTTAAGAATAGAAAGCAATGCTGTCAAGGACTGAAAATAATTTCCTCTGTCAGAAATCTCAGAGTCAGGATGCTTGTGTAATGAGACCAAAAAAGATCCCACAGATTAGATTAAGGTTGATGAATAATCACTTATTTTGAAAAAAAAAATATGGCCTAACTTATGAAGGCTTATTCACGGAAAAAAAATTATTTTGGACCTGGAATTAAATATTGACATTAAGAAGGTCTGTACATCATCTAGTGCCTGTGACTCAGAGCTAAAATCCGTTATTTGATTTTACAAATATTTTTCCTTGGCCACTTTGGTGAAATAACAAGTGTATATCATACCTCCAGATTACAAATTTATTGTGGTCTTTTCTTATTATTTCTAGTAATTCACAGAGACAAACCTGAAAAACAAGAAAAAATTGAGAGGAAGGAACCCCCAAAAGGTATGTATTCAGGATATGATGTTCTTTGTCTTTTTAACAGGGGTTCAAATCCATCTAATCTATTGACTCTTAGACCCTTCTTGTAAATCCCAGTTGTGTTTAAGGATGGACAAGGTGGTGTGAAAGCCAGCTGGAAGGAAAATGAGGATTTTAAAAGGACTTTGAATTCATCACGCTGCAGAAAGGCTAAAATTATTTTCACAGATTAATGAATAAGTTTTTACTGTATTATTAACTTATGTAAAAGATGCTCAGAGCATAAATAGGTGCCTTTTTTATTCTGCTTGAATAAATCCAAACATAATATTTGTCTTTGGGAATACTTCAGAGCAAAATGTAATGAGTAAATTATAACATACAGGGCACGGTCCCTGAAGGTATTCTACTTCAGAGACCTGCCTTAGAAAAAAATTTCCCTGGTCTCATTTCAAAGACGTCAGGAAGAGGGTGTTAGAAAGGATTTACTAATTTACTGTTGGTGTATGCCAACAACAAATGACATATTTGCCCGTTGTAGCAGTCAGAATCAGGATACTGCTTCGTCCCCACCCATGACTCATGAGTTAGCTGTGAGCTCCAAGACCCACCATCTAGTATGCCTCTTGTGAGGAATTTTTTGGCAAAACTGAATTTTTTTGGAACATATCTACTTGTCAAAAAGCCTTCTGACAACATGTCTTTTACATTAAAATATGATTAATGAAGTCTCATGCTGGAGGAAGAAACCCATCCTGGAACCGTAAATAGGACAATGGTCATAATACATCACCCAAAAAGAAGGAAGACCCAATATCCAGCCACAGCTGATTAATTCCAAACCAAGAACATCAGTCTCACAACCCAAGTGAATGTGCACCCTGCTGAAATCTGTACTTGACTAGGCCTGTTTAATGGTCTCTGATTGGAGCTTTGAATTATGTAAATGACTCAAAATACATTGAGATAGAGATACAAGACTGACTCTAGAGATTAATAGGAGGCACATAAATTCAGGTTTTCGTTAGAATTAATATTTATTACTAGAAAATGGAATGGTGGTAACAAGACAAAGTTTTTCTGAGATTTGGAAAAATGACAGAGCAAAGACTATGATGTCCCATATTAAAACATGACTGTGTCATTTAGACTTCTCTTATTTTGTGGGAAACATGGGAAACTCTTCAACTTGATTTGATAGGATAACAATATTTAATGTTTTTAAAAATTTCTTAGAACCGGAAAAAATTATCCCAACAATTTTCAGATAACCAATGAAGAAGAATAAGAATTATTATACTCCCATAACTTGTCATAACTCCTACTAATATTCTGTCTAACTGTATTTTATCTTAAAGTGAATGTATTTCTTAGTTTTGTTTAGCAAACTATTGTTACAGTTGCTACTCAAACACTACTGTTTATAAAGGTTCTCTATATTCACAGTACTAAGAAATGTCACTTTCAGACTGTACAATATATTTTAAAACTATGACTATGGATACATGTCTTTCTAAAACCCATTTCATTGTGGAGGGAATGGGAGATTCCAAAGTTTCACTGCATCCCTGTATTTTAACTGCTTATTTTCTACTTTAAATACATTCCCTTTTTAAAATTGATATAATGGAGAGAGTAAATAACATCCTATTCAAATTTCTAATCAACTTCTGTGATGAAGTTTAGGAAAGTTATCTAATGACTGAATCCCTTCGAAGTGACTGAGGCACTAATTATTCTTTGTGTCATTAGATAACTTTGCTAAAATTCACGTATTTCATCACTATATTGTTAAAAAATGTGAGAGTCCTACCCTTCTTTTTTTACTTCCAGTTAGATATAGAATTCACAGCACTGTAACAAAGGGAGATTTACTAAACTGGAATGAAATCTCCACAGGAGTTAGAGTTAAAGCTAGCTTGAAGTTTCACAGCTGATTTTTCTGGAGTGCTGTAAAATCCACATGCTTATTTCCCATTGTCTGGAAAATTAATGTTTAAAATCTTAAGAGAAGTGAGTGGAAAATGTTATATGAATGAGTGGATAGCATAATACAGTTTCCACTGCCATAATGTTAGTTTTTACTTTGCACACACTGGGCACCTAATTATGGCTCTGAGATCATCATTGCCAGGGACTGATGTCAGCTAGTGTCCATTACTAGCTACCTGTATCCATCGCTAGCTATCCGTATCCATTACTGGTTATCCATTTCAAGCCAGCTGGCAAGTGACAGATCTGTCATTTGTACATGTGATGCTCTTATGCTCCAGGACTGATTCCAGGATTTTTACTAGCCTCTGCCTGACAGAGCATGGGGTGGCCCAGGTAATGTCCTCTTTCCAGTCCAGGCAGCAGCATTTACTGTGAGCTCTGCTTTAGTCCTTGACAGTTTTCTGAAAACATCTCTTCAGGAATGGACAGACAATTGCATGTTACTGTAGTAAATAGCTGAGGCATGCTACCATGGCTTGGATGGTCAGCAGTTTCTTTTTAGCCAGAGTTGTCTGCTCACACTTGTGTAGTGCGATGTATGCTCTGCTGACATGCACAGGATAGCTCAGGAGCAGAACAGTTTGCCATTTTGTCTCCTAAGGCAGAATTATTTTTGATTTTTAAAATTTTCCAGGTTTTTTTTAATATATATAAACATGTTTCTTCTTTCCTAGTGACACATACAGACAAACTGGAAAAACAAGAAAAGCCCCAAAAAAAGGAAAGGCATGCAGGTAATGATTTCATGTCAGAACTTAGTTTACATTTTAATATACTCCAGAATTAATTTTCTACTCAATTTCCATTTGTGTCTCCTTGACTGGAAAAAATGTTAAAGAATTTTATGAATAATGAGATCATATAGAGGTTTGCAGACATACAGAATGAGTAGCATTTTGTATTCCTTCTACATGTTGTTTTTTTTCTGAGGAAGGGAGATAATGTATTTTATTCTCTGGATTAATATAATCTCCAATTAATCTCCGAATACTTCCATTGCTCACAGTAAGTATGGTTGCTAAGAGAATATAGTCATCCAGGAAAAACACCTGACAACCTGTAACCAAAGGCAATGAGGCAGGCCACGTGAAAAAAACCCAACAAACAACATTTTAAATACAGTACTAAGTAGGATTGTTGCATAGGTGTTAAACAGGGCAGCACTAATTCTTTAAGTGGTTACTTGCAATAAATAGATATCTAATGCTGCTTTGCCTTCCACAATTCTTACTTTCTCTTGAAACACCAACACAAAGCTGGAGAATACATAGCAATGTTCATGCACACGTTTTTGCCTTCTCTACGTAAATTCATATGCTCGATTCAAATAGGCAGCTGAGGGATTTCACATGCCTGGTCCCTGTAGGGTACCTCAGGGAATATGAATACATACAAACATCAGTTCTGCACACCCGTGGACAAGTTACTGTGTAAACATAAATCACAAAAAGTTAGCAAAACAGGGCCCACATAGGAGAATAATCCAGACTACCCACCATTCAGTGACTATTGCCCTACTCAGGTGTATTCTGAAACCTGAGCCAGAAAACTAGTCACTACAGTGCACTCTATTTCAATTTGTAAAGTGGAAATTAAAAGCAAACAAAAAATCCCAAAGAGCATTAGTTATAATGCCATTGCAATTAGATTTGTAATTAATTATAGTGTTTAATCATTCATAGCTGGAAAAACTGTTTGTTATTATACAGAGTTAAAAAAATCCTTTAGAAATGAACCAAAGTAATAAACAAGAAAGCTCAAAAATAACAATAAACCAAAATAAACCATAAACAGCAGTATAAACAAAACAAACAAAATGAACCAATAAACAACATAAATAAGCATGACTTTACTTGATTTACTTCTCTGGGATAACAGTTGTACTGGAAAGGCCATTCTTCCCCCAGCTGTTGGCAGAGACCACAGGGATAGCAGACAAGTTTTTGAAAGTTCAAATAATGTTTTGGCATCAGTAGCACACAGCAGCAGCTGAATCAATCTTTTTGGTTCTTTGTATGGAGGGCCACGGTGCCTGCTTGTGTTTCTTGATGTTTTTTCTCCTTTTTCTCACTTAAAATGGGATATTTCTCTTTTTTTAACCATTAATGTTATCTGTTTCTAGCTATTCACAAAGATAAATCTGAAAAGCCAGAAAAACATGAAAAGAAAACACCTTCCAAAGGTAATGTGAATTATTGTTGTACAGTTTTAGATTTTTACTGAGTACACAGTTTGGGAGAGTGTGGAGATGTATATTTAAAGTATAAAACTCTTCTAGTCCATGCTTTACATTTTTAGGGTGCTCTCACTTTTGTCTGAGCAGGTCCTGATCAGCCTCTGAGTGAAGACTTGCTCAGCATGTATTTCTTGCTCAGTTTTCTTGTTTTGATGCACAGAGGTAATTATAAATCATTCTTGTGCAGCTAGAGAAATAAGCCTATGAATATCATATTTGCATTCCTTGATGTCTTTTCCTCCACAATGGGATTCAGTAATTTGCCTGCAAAGAAGTCTTTCTCTTGTGTATCAGTTGTCAATCTGATGCAGACCTAATGCAAGAGTGTTTACTAGCTCTTCGTCTGGGTCTTCCATCATATCCAAAAATAGATTTTCATTTTCTTGCCTTTATTTTTTTACAATAACATATTCATATCAGTACATGATTTGCACTATCCTCCACGGCAGAAGTGGTTTTGGTTAAGATTTACATATTTACTAATTATCATATATATTCTGAAGCAGTATTGTGTATGAGAGGTGATTCTCAGTATCCTTTTGACTGATAATTCCATCTTCAGCCATGACTTGGACAGGAGGATTTAAAAATCCAATCATCTTGCCCTGTTATGCTATTTTGTTCAGGACTAACATTTATTATGGCTTAGCATGTGATTGCTTTTGCTCTGAAGTTTTCATTTGTTTGGTTGGTTTTTGGGTGGGGTTTTTTGTATGCATTGCTGTTTGGAAGCCAGATATTTCTACAATGAAGTAATGAAGTTAGGTTTCTTCCTCTTACTTTTCCTCAGTTAACTCTTGAAGAAAATACTATGCAATGAATCTTAATATCAATCTGTTATGACATTCAGATTAATGTCATGATTATGAGATGCATTAATTAATTATATTTAATTTTAATCTGTTCAGATAATATAGATTCAAATATACAAACCAGTCTTCATTGAACTCGACCAAGGGAGTCGAGGAAGATAAATGTGAAAAGACAAAGTGAGAGTGAAGAAACAGAAAAAGTGGAATGAAGGCTTAAAGTCTTAGATAGGTAGCTGTTGTCCAGTCTCTCTTTAAAAGGGAGATTTGTTCATTTTTTCTACTTTTGTTATATAACTTGAATATATAGGAAATTTTTTATAAAGTGAAACCACAGTAAAGTAATCCAGAGAAAATAAATGCCTACAGTGTCTGTGTAGATTTGAAAAGCAAATAACTTCCAAGAATCACTGAGATATTCCTAATGAGCAACCATCCTGCTTATCCATTTATCTTCTGCAAGCAAACCAAATAATCACTTAAAGCTTTAATGTATTTAATAGCAGCCATGACTCCAGTGGCAGGCTGGAAAATTCTATGAAGAATTTGGCCACTTTGTAGCTAGAGAGATTTGCTCTTGCAGTATGACATACAGACATACAACCCTCTCTTGAGTAGTTTCCATCCCATGCAAGTCCCTATGGTGGTCTCAGTGCAGTAGGGCACTTGTTGCCTTCAGCATTTCCTAAGGCACATTTATGCCAGCAGTGTGCTGAGCTATCAATTGCCAGGCTCACTTCCCTTTGGTCTGGGGTCTACTCCAAACTGGATCAGCTGCCAGCAGTGCTGAGGGGCCATTTCAACCACTTGCAGTCCCTAGGAAGTGAGGATGCTCAGGTCCAGAACAACTTCAGGCAGCAGGCATAATGAAAATCAGGTGGCTAACTCCCCCACACTCAAGAGATTTTCTTTACGCTCAGTAAAAAGACTCAGCCCCTGTTAAAGACTTCAGAAAGCTTCAGTGATAGGAATACTATTTCCACATCATCTAAGAAACAGCTATCTTAAAAAAAAAGAAAAACAAGTCTAAATATCAATCATGGCTCATATAGGCAGCAAGTCCAGGCTGGAATTCAGTTAGAGAGGGTGTTGCTATTATGTAGTTATCTCTTGAAAGAAGTGTAATTAACTCTCAAGGCTGTTTTGTTCTGGCAGTATGTCTAGATGGCAACCAAGAGAGGACAGATAGCAGGCTCCGCATAAAATTTTGGGACATATCAGTGGGTGTGTTTACACAGTGTATCCTGTGCAGACATGAAGTCACCAAAGCTGGGCTCTGAAGTGAGCACCAGACTTGTGGCTGTATTCGTATGACATTGAGCCCAAGCTACGAAAAACCCCTTTCAGTAAGATAAATGTAGCCGCACAGCTTCCTGTTGGCTGGAGCAGCCTGTGTCTGCTTGGAGCTTGAGCAGAGCAAGTTTGCATCATCTGGAATATGCAGTATCAACATTTCCTACAAAGCTTCACATCTGTGTGACTGCCTTGTCTGCTGGTCAGGTGAGTCTCAGCAGATATTTTGAAGCTTTTTACCCCTGTGTGAGAAGCTGAGAAAAAGTATCAATAATTTTGGAAACTGAAAAACAGGAATCATGAACAAATGTGAAAATTCCAAGGATGTTATTGTATTTTAGCAATATTTTCTCATTATTTATGAGGGGTTTTTTTCTTAATATACAATTGTATTCCTTTCTAGTAATTCAGAAAGACAAACCTGAAAGACATGAAAAAGCTGAAAAGAAACCTCCTCCCAAAGGTATCTATTTTTGCTACATTTTTATGAGAATTTACATTCAAATTAATAAAGTTTATTTTATTTGAGTAAAGAATATAATGTGTATGAAAAATCGTCTACATGACAGTATAATGAAATTAAAATATAATTTGAATTAAAATGTGTCTTGAACATCCAGGGGTTAGTTCTATGCATGATCCCTTTTAAAACCTGATACAATTTCGATGCTGAGAATTACAAATATAAACCACCATTTCCCTGAAATAGAAGTAGGCCTATCCATAAGTGATCTGACATACACAGTTTGACTGTAACTAGTTAAGGAAATTCTTTCTTTTCTAGACAGAAATATTTGGTCATGCCATGGCTTTGTTTGTAAATAGGAATTGCCCTTATATAAATAGATGTATTTTGGTTTAGAATAGGTAGAACTATTCAGTATACATTTTGATAAAATCAGTCTAGTTAGCCTACTGGCTTAATAGAAATAGAAGTGCATGAATTTTGTAGCATTCAATTTTTGCCTCAAGGATGAAGACCTTTAGAGCTATGAAGAAAACAGAAATGTGAACATAGCAGTAAAGAAGATTAGTTTAAGCCATATTCAGTGGCATCTTAGACTAGTTGGATTTTCCATTGAATTGAACTAGAAACACACATATTATCAGCACCCATGCCTCAAATGACAAAAAGCTGCTGATAGATACAAGAAAAAGGAATCGTCCTGGTCTCACCAACCTCCATCTTCTTCAGTCACTGATATTTGCAATTCAGTAATTCTGCTTGGAAACCTTCTCCCTTTCCTGCAGAGTGCACCATAAATTGCCCTGTCTTAGACTAGTCTTGCTGTTTGTGGAACAGGTGTAGAGAGAGACTCAAGGACTCAAAACTTCTTGGGCAGAGACCTAGAACCAGTGCATAAAAACAACCCTTACAAGTAGCCACACTTAAAATCAACTACTTTTACAGCTTACAACAGAATTTATCTCTGGTCTCTAAAGTCTAAAGTTAGTCAGATTTAGCCTAGTACTTTCCATACATATTTGCTTCATGACCAACATTGGCCTTCCTAGTTTATAACACAAAAGCTAGCATATTGTTATCAGAAACATTGAATATTTTTGTCATAGTTTAATGTGCTTAGTATTAGTCAAATACTTGTCATAAGACTGAAGACAGGCTTGCATCTCATATTTCTGTGTAAGTCTGTCTGGTTTGGGGGGATTATAGCTTTCATCAGATGTGAGCAAGGTGTCAATGATGAAGAAAAACTCATTAGTAGTAGCATATGATAAAATAAATAATACTGAGCATTATACTGCTGCAAAAGAATGACACTGAAAGCTTGTTCTTTATTACCTGCAGAGGAGAAGAAAGTAAAGAGTACTAAAGTGGAAGCAAAAGTTAAAAAGGAAGTGAAGGATGGAAAAGGAGAAGCAAAGACGACTGAGAAGGTCAAGCAGGCAGAGACTAAAACAACAGAAGTTGGGCTAATAAAAGCCAAACCAAAAGTTAAGGAGGAGAAAGCTCTTCAGACTGTAACTAAATCGGAAAAGAAAGGTAAACAAAACCAGGAGGAAAGAGACGAAGACCTTAAAAAGGCACTAGGGAAGAAGCAGAGAGAATGAAGTTAAAGCTGGCAAGGAACAAAGTCCACCCATGAAAAACAAAAGTGTAGTGCAAATAAATTCTAGATGAATCCCAGATTTCTGGAAGGAGACTACTGAGAATAAAATAAGTTTCATCTAAATAATCAGAATGTTCTAACTTTTTGTCATGGCTAAACATTCATTTTAGTTTAAATCCTTCTCTAACAAGGACCAATTTATCTTCAGATAAGCTAGAGTCTTCATCGATTTGCTCAGTAGCATTTTATGTAGTGTGTTGCTAACAAAGCTATTTTGGAAATTACAGACTGTCCAACTACCTGTTGGAAGTTATGGGTTTTTTTCTATATCTGCATATGTCCTCAATAACAATAAGGAAAGCAGCAGCAGATGAAAGAGAGTGTAATAATTTGTATTACATCAGATTATATGAGGCACTGTCATGTCAGGTATTGTATGACGTAATGACATACGTGCCTGATGTATTTTGATGTGAACAGCTTACAAATTTCCCCTAAAAAGGAAAGAAATACCATGACCCTGGTGAAAGGAAGAAATTAAGTGATAAAACAAAGAATCAACATGCATCAACACCAAAGGGAGGTGTTAACTATATGCTCCTCTTTGTCATGGTCAGCCTGGGTTCTTCCACTGCCAAGTTGTACTGACTGGTTACCTGATTTCCCTGTGGCTATTCCATGGTGTTAGGTACAATTTTGTATGAATGCAGGCAGCAGGACCTGCCTCTCTGTACAAATTGCCACACTGCAGGCACAGGATTATTCTCACATGAAGAGAGGCAGCTCAGCGTTGCTCGGCACACCTATCCGATCCTTTCAGCTGATAACCACAGGTAAATCGTTATGCCTGAGCATCAAAGCAGCCATCCCTGCCTGGATATCTGAATCCACACGGGCAGATTCTCTCAGAATTTCATAGCCATCAGCTTTGTTCCCTTAGGAATTGCCTAAACTATATGTTTCTAGAAATCTGAGAGATTTTGAGGCATATCCTCCTTTCTGACATGCACAGTGTGCTGAACTGGTATTTTTTTAACATTTATTTGTATTCTAGTTAATTTTTTTTTTTGCTTGAGATACTGGAGCCTTTGAAGCATAAAATCAAAGCAGCATTTTCATGCTGATTGCTGTGACCAAGGGGAGAGTTCAGCAAGTTGTTGAGATCCTCTTGGGAGGTACAAATCTCTCTCAGTTTTTATTTGCTCTGACAGAGTTCCTATGCACAGTGGGATCCACTCCATATCATTCAGGATAAGGCTCTCAAAGGCAATGATGGTGTGCAGATGAAGCACTTTACTCCCTGACAGCAAAATATATTAAGTAAGTAGGGGGTCAAAGATTAAAGAGAGCAAGAGAGAGTGGTGGTGGAGATTTTTTTTATTTGAGGGGTTTTTTGTGATTCATTCCCCCCCCACCTTTAACTGACAAATATTAACAAAATTATCCATCATAACATCAAACATTAACAGATCAATTTGTAAGCCTGATTTAGAGTGTGACCCCAGTGATGGTGGGCTGAATCATGGCAGGTAAAAGTGGGAATTAGCAGCTGGAATGGAGGAAGGAAAGAACCTCTTAAACTGCCCTTGTCACTGGAGATAGGGCTACACACATTCACGGAAAGCTCCCTTTGCTACTTTCATCCTTCCTTTTCCCACTATAAGCCACTGCTGCCCAGTTGGATACTCTCAAAAAATTCAGTTCTATATTCCAGTCCCACTGTGATCCAGGATGAACATAATTTTGAAATCAATATGGTTTTGCCAAGGTTTCCTGATCCTGCAATCCTTAATTTTATTGCTCAGTAGAACAGTTCTGCCAGCTTTGCAACAGTGTAAAAAATATAACAGTAATCACAGAAGGGTTGTTATGATGTTCCTGCTGTTGCATCATTCCTTAATCAAATAAAAATTAAAAAATATAGACTATCTCTTAGGGTAAATCAAATGAGATCCAATGACAGAAATATCTATGACTGTTTTTATCAATAAGAATCTAGTCTTATTTTGATATAATTTATTAATACTCAGATGAATATATGTGCCAATATATTGGAGTTACACAGTGAAAACTATAGTGTGAAATTTTCTTTTTAACAGGTACTGTTACTTTAACAGGAGAGTTCAAATTAAAATGAATTTTTAGCCATGAAGAGATATTTGGAAAATTGTATTCATTTAAAATTCCTTAGGTTTCAGTCTTTGCTGATTGGCAGGATTCCCATGAATTTCAATGAGATGTTACTGTGCACCTTATTATTTCATATACAGTAGAAATGTTATTTTTGTTATTCAGAATTCAACATTCTGCCTTTTTTTTTTTAAATAAATCCCAGTTTTCAGGGATTGAGTTACTAAAAAAATCCTGTGAGAAGATTAATACAAAATCTTTCTTCTCAGGTGCAACCAAGATTAAAGCTTTTTTAAAAATATTTATTCAAATAACATTTCCACAAAAAAAAAACCACCAACCAACCAAACTAAACCAAAACCAAACGACAACAACAAAAGCCACAACTCAAAAACCTAAAATCTATTTTAATCATGGTCTATACTACTGTTTAAAAAATTGAGCATTTTATTATCAATTAAATGGTGTGAGCCACTAGACCCTCAGGCTATGTCTATATCATTAATAGAACCATCATAAGATTGTGCTCTGTCCTGTAGCTGTCTGCAACAACTTGTGTCCCCTGACATAGTTTTGTCCCATGCCAGCTAACAGTCTTCTATACAATGCCCCAAACAGTGCAGGGGCTCTGTCCAGTGGACAACACGGATGAAGGCAACTTGTTTTGGCAAAAGAGGGGTAATGAAAACAGCTTTGTGAGCAAGAGCTGTGCCCTGCCATTTGCTTTCTGGGCTAAAGAATTGGCATTGCTCCATTTTAATTATTAACATAGGCTGACTCACTGAGGTCTTATTTGCAAGTGTGTTAAAGTCAGTGCAAACACTTTGCTGACTTCAGTGGCTTTAGATGGGCTTACTGAAAGTGCAGATTTATACATACTTGTTTTCTCACACATTCACTTCTTTTTTTTTTTTTTTTTTTCAGAAAATTAGCACATTGACTTAGATATTGCAGCCAAATTTTTTAGATTCCTTAAAAATGGAATCTAAAGCTAGAGGCAGCCAGAATGAGAAATTGGAATTTCTAAACATGAAAGTAGAAACTATTATGAATAGTCATTAAAGGTTTTAAAAGCAACACTTACAGCCATGGCGCTGTGTACATCCTGAAAGGTTTGCGCCAGGTTCTACCATACTGACTAGTATTTTCCTCGCCATCTCAGTAGAAGGAAATAGCTGCATGGGCCCCTATTGACTAGTAGAAACACTGGATATTTGCTGAGCTTATGAACCCTTTCCTAATTTCTACAATTGCACAGGAAATCATTACTTGAAAGCTGCAATTCTCCAGTCAAGGGCTTCTATGTCAGTCAACAGAGCAGCAATCACGTAAATGCCTCTGCATCAACCAAAGCTGATGCTCTAGTGAACTATGTAAAAAAACAAATCATACAAAAAGTGATATATATGTGAGGAGGTCATTTTGCATTTCAATATAACAGTTATGACATTTAAAAAATTTTAAATATTGCAAAGCCCACATACTTTTGTTTTGAAATGGCAAAGAGAAAGTCAGTGGGTTTGTAAGTGAGTAGGAGAGAGATGCAACAGGAGGTGGAAAGAGGAAGAAATGTAACTTCTGTAGCCTGGAAACCATCCTAGAACAGTCTAGGACAGACAGATGAATATACTTAAATCAAGGACAGTTGGGAGTTAACTTAGCTAACCAGATTTGACATTTAGCCATCAATATTAACTTTCAAATCTAATGTCCCTTACAGTCTAGTGGGGCAACATGCTTTTTTTCTGGCCAACCAGAGAATGCAGCAATAATATTGCATTTCTTTTGCACTCAGTTACAACTGGTAACTTTTCTTCACCATTCTTAATGTTAGAAATTTTTATTAAGGTCTTCAACTCTGCTGATGTATAAGACAAATCAATAGACAATCAACATTTCTGAAATTAGAGTTTAATTTAGATTCAGAAGCGTTAATTTCTAAACAACATAGTATTTATATATATATCTCTCTCTCCAGATTTTATATAAATATATATATATATTTGTAAAGATTAGTGTTTGGAAAATCTGTAGTGAAACAATAGAGTTCTGTGGAAAGTCTCATCGCTACAGGAGTGTAAGTACATGGAGTTCTCTTTATATTCCCATTCACTAAATGTACACGTTGTTCATACTGTTAAAATGATATTAACAAAAAACTGTGACATAAAACTTTATTGGATTTTTTTATCACCTGGCTGCCACTATTTGAAATAGATCTTCAAGGACAAGAAGAAGTCTTTTGGACCTGTGGCCAGGCAGCAGTTTGCATAGTACTTGCACGTGGGGTCAGGACATATGCTAAAACCAAGGCTGCGCACTGCTGTGTTGGGGTGCGCTCTGTACCCTGCCTGCCTGGAAGAAGAGCTGGTAGCTCTGGAGCACTAGTAGCTCTGAAGTTCTTGTCTGAGAGGCTTGAATTAGATCTGGACAACAAACTGCCACTTTCTGAACATGAGAAGTACCTGAAAGCCAGGAAAAAACATAAAGATATAAGTAAGATTATCCCCGAAATGTGTTTTTGCACTGCCAAGCTTTATCTTCACTGTTAAATAGAAACAAAACTTTAAATTTACTTTCTTCATTATTATTTTTTTCCTTTTTGCTCTGTTAGATCAATATGCATTCTGTCGCTATGTGATTGACATGTTTGCCCAAGGAGATTTTTATCCAGGTACTTTTCTACATGATTGAACTCTGTTCTAATATTCTTCTGTTTTCATGAGAGTTTCTGCTCTTTTATGTATTAAAAGTGTGTTTTGTATTGTTGAAAGGTCTCACAGGTGCAATGAGTGTGCAAATAGTTTTAATAAAGCATAAGAGCTAATGGCTGTATTATTAAAGCTTTTAATTTTCTGTCTACAATGCATGAGTTAAAATTAAGGTTATGTTAAAAGCAGAGTCAATGGAAGGCTGTATAAATCACTAAAATTTTCCATGCTTTTCTTGGCTGAGATGCAAGAGGAAGGAACTTATTGTTAATAGCTTATTGGGTTTTTTTTTCCTCACAAATAGCAAGCTTTAACCCCAGAATGCTTTAAAAATAGAACTGCCATTGTTGTTCTTGGTATATAAAATGCCTTAGCTAATCCATTACTTCTGTGCTTTATCTTCTTTCTTCCCATATTTCCATTCTATTCTGTTCTAACATAGACATTTAATTCTTAGCCAAAAAAAGAAGCTAGAGCTACTGCTGATGAGTGAGCATCATCTCATAATATTGTCAATCTACCCTGACCTTATTTAATGTACACTCTTCCTTCTGAAATTCAGTTCAAGAGGACATACTATAGAAAGGGCATAATCCTAGGAGTGATAAGTAATGATATTTTTGGTAGCCACGAGGATGATCAGAGGGCTGGAGCACCTCTCCTATGAGGACACGTTGAGAGAGTTGGGGCTGTTCAGCCTGGAGAAGAGAAGGCTCCAGGGAGATCTTATAGTGGCCTTCCAGTACCTGAAGGGGCCTATAGGAAGGATGGGGAGGGACTTTTACAAGGGCAGGTAGTGACAGAACAAGGGGGAATGGCTTTAAACTCGAAAAGGGTAGGTTTAGATGAGATATTAGGATGAAATTCTTTCCTGTGAGGGTGGTCAAGACACTGGAACAGGTTGCCCAGAGAAGTTGTGGATGCCCCCTACCTGGAAGTGTTCAAGGTCAGGTTGCATGAGGTTTTGAGCAACCTGGTCTAGTGGAAGGTGTCCCTGCTCGTGGCAGGGGGGTTGGAACTAGATGATCTTTAAGGTCCCTTCCAACCCATATCATTCTATGATTCTATGATTCTATGATTCTATGATTCTATGATTCTATGATTCTATGATTCTATGATTCTATGATTCTATGATTCTATGAAAGGAGTCAAGGATAGACTATGTAAGGACACATTAAGACTTACAAGCTTTAGTTAGTTAGTTATTTGCTCAAGAAGCTCTCCACTGGTACTTCTCTGAATTTGAAGTGGGTTTTTTTTATCTCTACCCTGTGGCTTAGGTCCTCTCTTGACACGCCCAGGCCCAGTCAGAGCTGGGAAGTGCTAAGGATGTAGCTGAGTAACAGAGATTCTTAAAGTGGGGAGAGGGAGAACACAGATTTTTGTGGAGGGAAAACAAACAAACATGGGATTTTGGAAGGAGAGGGTCTGTATGGTCTGTTCTCAAAGAGTGACATGGAGAGACAGGGTGTTCCATTAAAAGAGAGTAAAGTATTATATTGCCTGTAGGACTTTTAAAGACAGCCAGTTATAACCAGAGGGAATGGTCTAGGCTCAGCATGGGAGAAATGTCAGCAAAACTTCCAGAGACCTTCAGTTATGCTTTGATTTAAAAAATAACTCCCTGAACCAAATGCTATTCAACCACTTTCTGGCTTTACACAGCTGTACCATTAATAAACCACAACACAAAGACGTGCATGGAGATCTTCAAGATCTCTCTTATAGTTCTGATATTTGCAAGCAGCTTTGACATGTCAGAGCCCTTTTTTTTCCAGATGGTCCGCTGGGCTGTTTGACACTCTCCTAAGGCAGAGCAGATATGCTATGGGAAGGGAATTTTGGAGAAGCCATAAGGAAACTGGGAAGACCATGAAAGAGAAGCATCTGAGGTTTCCAGCCCCTTACAATAAATATCAGTGGAGTGTTAGTCATTAAGTCAGATGATAGGTTTTTCTAAACCAGGAGCTCATCTCATTAGTATCATGACTGCAACAGTGACCTACCTTGGATTCTACTGAGACATTGATAGATAGCTCTCTTGAGCTCTACTGTATACAGTATTAAAAATTGCTTTCTGATTTTATCTGTTGAAGTATGGAGCTTGAGAATATTTTTTTTTTACTTTCTGTCTAACATGCATGTGATAAGGGACTGCTGAGCCACCTTTCCTCCAAACTGTAGATTTTCTGGTCTTATTTATCCATGGATAAATAGTTTCTCAGCCAAGTATGGACAGTATCATCTCAGCATTAACAAATTGCTCTGTCCAAATTACTTTGTGCTCCTTCTGATTGACTGTAAATGAAGAATTAATATGCATTTCTTTCGGGGTTAATTTTCCAATTTTTACTTCTGTAACTTTAAAACCTGAAGAGGAAAGCTTGTTTTTAATAGATGCTGAGACATATTTGTTCTGACTACCACCTCTGTTTTTCTATTGGCACTGGTATTTCTAAGGTCCAAGATAGCTTTTCTGATACAGAAGGCCACTGACTCTTTTATATAGTTTCATGGGTATAGTCTACTCCATGTATTTGATAATTTATTTGATATTCCTGAATTTTGTTCTGAGTAATATTTCTAGTGTTCTTATTCATATTTTTGTATTTTATTGGTAGGATAAAAGGTTCTATCTTAGTAAAAACTGTTAATTTGATTCTTATAACTACTTTTTTGCCCTTAGAGAGTTTGAAATCCTCACCCATGTGGATGTATTTCAGGGAAGCTAGTTGGTTGCTTTCAGCATGTAGAACATGCTTCTCTAAGTTAACTGAATCTGTTCTATTTTATTCCCCCTGTGCCATACTCCTTTTTGACCACTCCTCCCCTGCTTTCCCTGCAATATTTGCCAGCTTGCTTTTCATATACATTTCCTAAACTACTCTGACAGATGAAGGAATTGTTCCAATTAAATGCCTTTTTTATTTTGCAGCTACTTAAAATGGGTTCTTGCGTGTCTGTCTTTTTGCATGCCCACCTCAGCATGTGGTTGTGCGTGCTGTGTCGTGCTGAATTAAGAGTGGTAAGCATCATCTGGGTATTTGATCATCACGTGGCACTTTTGCTTCCCACAGGCCTAATGTATATTTATGGTCAGATTTTATTTTCATTTTAATCACTTGGAAGTTTATTTTACATGCATATTTTTACTGTGTTCTAGTTTTTGGTTAAACAATTTGCATTTTACAGTACACTGGACTCACTACTGGATGATCTTTAGAGTTCCCTAACTGACAGCAAAGACTGGAAGCACAAATATGATATTATTGTCAACTTAGCTTATCTGAAATCTTTGCACTGAAGCACCCAATTACCCTAGGGAACTTATACCCCTACATTACTGTTGCCATTAATAGATTGACTGCAAAGTAATGTAGCCATATCATTTCATCAATCTACCCTCATATGTTTACTATGTATTTCCATGCCAGGACGTAAAACCAAAGTGATGTAGACAATTTTGCTCATCTTATACTGTTGAAAAAATATTTGCTGTGGAGAAACTCATCAGGATTTCTGGCACATTTACATGGCAAGAGTGTAACCTGCAGGGTAAAACAGTCATCTCAACTTCTCATAACAAAATCATCGAAGGCCCGTCCTTGCCCATATGCTGATGAAAAAAAGAAACAAAAAATATGACAAACACAGTTAAGAAATTCAGGCAAATTCTGGTGAGAGTCAGTAGAGAACTGTATGGTCTGCTTGATCCCACAAAGAAGTGGTAGACTAAACATCCTTCATGTATACAATGTTCTTCCAAGGCTTGTCTCTTCTCTTCCATTGTCAAGAAGTATTCAGTCAAAGAGTAGGTGTGATAGTTTCACTGGGCTAGTCTTCGGCTATCAGTCAACACAGCTGTTCACCCACTCACCCCAGGATAGGGGAGAGGATTGGGGCAAGGGTAAGGAGATCCATAGGTTGAGATAAGAACAATTTAAAATAGAAATAAAAGAAAACTTAAATAATCCAAATATTAAAATAATACTGATAATGATAATAGTAACAAAATATGCAAATGTGAGATACACAGTGCAACTGCTCACCATCCACTGATCAAGCCCTGCCCATTCCCAGATAACGATCCCGAAGGAGCGACAATCCCAAACAGAAACCACAATGCCAGAAGAGCGAGAGCCCAAGTGAAAGTCAGAGAGGGGCAAAATAGGAAGAGACCCTCACTAATATACTGGTCATTATGTGATACGATGATAGAAAATATCCTATTGGCATATCCAAATGCCAGATTAGTTTATTAATTTAAATATTCCTCATCTCCTTAGATCTTACACTAGTAGACTAACAAAACACAAAGTCCTTCACTTCCAGTGACAAAAATGCAAACACGGGTATGTTATCAGTTTTTCTCATAACAAATCCCACACTGAAAGCAAAACACAGCACTATTCTAGCTGCTGAAATGAAACCCAGCTCTGCTCCAGCTAAAAACCAGGACAATAGGGATTATTGTTATTACACAATATGGTAAGAGAATACCAAGACATTGTCACTACGACACTTGCCATTTAATATCCAAAAAGACTTATGGAGATACTAGCATAAAAGCACACCAATATTGCCAGATCACAGAGTATATTACCATAAAAAACTTGAGAGCATTAAGTGCCTAATTTTGAAAGTAAAAATATCTGTATTGCTGTGGGTGGGCTGTAGCACTGGAGTTAAATACTTGCCCTCTACTGTTCAGATGGCAAAACACTTTAGGCTCTTGAACTATTTTTAAGTGTCACTCCTACTTGATTAAAGACTAGGATGTGTGTGGATATATAAATGACAGGGTGTAACTTTTCACCTTGTTAAATTACATTTACATGGGGACAACTTTGATAGCGTTGTAGTTTGATGAAGTGCAATAAAAAAACAGTCATAATAAATAAGAAATAATATATTATTTGCTTCTTGTTTGGAGAAATTCAGTATGAAGAACTGTGGACTGAGTTACAGGCTTTCATATTAGAGAGGGAATGCTAGAGAATATCATTATTTTCTATGGAAAAATGCTTTCTGATGCTACCTACTCAATAGCCCTCTCCCCTATAGCAGAAAACAAGCAAACCAGATATTTGTTTTAGTGAAATACTAAAACAACTTTTTTTGTTGTGAAACCTTTCCAGTTTTATTTTTTAAACAAGAAAGGTACCTAAGGACTAACATATCTCATCCCTCCGAGGGCAGTAGCATACTCCAAAATTTGCAGAGACTCATCTGGATTTATCTTCAGAGCTGACAGTTAATTGTCCATCAGTTTATAAAAAAGTTGTTTGCATGATGAAACACTTGCCCCCACATTTCTTTCTGCTGATGACATAAATGGAGATGATCAAATGACAGAAGTATTTATTCCTCTGGTAATCTCTTGGGAGAGTTCTGAATACTTTTCAAACAGTCTGAAAGGAAAGAAGTAATGAAGAGTAATTTTAAATATATATATGAGAAAGTGAAAATTAAGTTTTAATTATTGAAAACTTTCTAACTTATTTATTGATGTGCAATTTTGCAATGGTTTTAGCTGTCATTTAGAGTCTGAGTGTTGCTTCTTTACATTTCTATTCAGTTACATAAAACTATGAGAAGACATGCACTGATGTCATTTTAACGAGGTTCTTGTCTGTGACTCCCCTCTCACCCCAAAAGCTGTGTCTGTTTGTTGAAACTCTGAAATGACATTGATCTCTTAATGGGGATGTTATCAGCACACAATTCTGATACCATCCCACAGAGGCAAAACAACTATCCATTATTCCCTCTTTATATCATCCCACTGTGAATCAGAGCCAGATGCTGCCACACAAAGCTGCATCTGTCAACACTCTTATGTCACTTTATTGTAACTTTGCCAAAAAAATTTCAAATTACTTTCACTCTCTCAGAGGCAGCTACCCAGGGAATGTGTGGTATTCTGGTTCTGTAGAGAGGAATGGATGTCTGTCTTTGATAGTTCACTGCAAGTCACTCCGTGGAGTCAGACTAATGTGATATAACGGAAAACTAAAACCTTTGTTAGTGTAAATGAGTCTAAATCTTTTATTTTAATGGAAATAAACCAGTCTAATCTGTGAAGTCAGAGAGACTTGACTAATAGAAGCATTCTCACATTTGTATTATATTTTATTATTACTATTTATAACCATTCCATATAGTTCAGTAATAAAGTTTCAAAATCAAGGGTCGTTTCAAAAAGTCCATTAACAATGTCTGAAAAAAAGCTAGTTATGTTGTGGGGGATCATCAAAAGACTCAACCACTTTAGTTTTGCAAAGTAAGCTATTTAGAAACTAGAGGCAAAAGTCAAAAGCAAAAGAAAAAAAAAAGCTAATAATAAACAAATTGAGTTTCAAATAGAAAGGTAAAAATAATTTTAAGTGGTGACCTTGTAAAACAGTTATTGCATTTAATGACTCATTGTCATAATTGATTTCCAGTTAGAATTATTATAACAAATACTGATGATATTTCAAGCATGTTAAAAATTTGAAGCATTATAGAGCTACACAACCCTTCTTCAATACTCAATGTCATTGTCAGAAGTTAATTCAATGTGAAAAATATTTGCAGAAAATTATTTAAGCCCAAAGTAGTTTTACCTCTATTTTTTGAGGCACAGTTGGCAAGGAAAGAACTCAGAAATCTAAAAAACCTAAGTTCCAAATGTCAACCTATAAGAGCATATGTTTCTTTCTTAGAGATTGGATGGCTTCAAGTATGGGCAAAAACACAACTGCCAAAAGAAAGAGTCTCCTTTTCAAGCCTAAATGCATCAGCTTTTAAAAATCAATATATTGCAAGAGAACCCAGACAATGATTATGTATATCATAGGTTTTGCTGACAGTATTTGTATTCAGAACACACATAGGATTAGTCATTTAAAGGATGGGATATAATTGTGGATAGAGCTGAGATTGCCTTATAAACGATGTTGGTAGAAAAGACTATCACTGAAATCAGCTACATATAGCTCTGTCAAACGTCGGCTGGTAGGGTTCAAAACTTGCCATGACAGATTATTCTTACAGTAATGATGATTAGTTTAGGCAAAATGTTTCAGCCATTTCCAACACTTACAAAGATATTTTATGTTGACCATGTAAAATTTGTCTCCAGTTCTTCCTTTTTAAATGTTCTAAGTGTTCCTGAACTAGATAAAAGTAGGACTAAAAGGCTTCACTTACTTGCTCCTGTCAAAAGGGTGAAACCACCACAGTTCCACAGGTTGGGACGTCTGCTCAGCAACATCCTGTTAGAAAATAGCATAGTCAAAAAAAGTTTATCTGCAAGTATCCATGTATATGTATCTCTTGGTTCTATCATCTTCTAATGTTGGAGAGCAAGCTTAACCTGTAGAAAGATTTTGGTGTTGTAACACTGAGCACTACAGAATCTGTATTTTAAACACTTATTAATCTAATAGTCTCTAAAGACCTTAACCAATTGCTTAATCTCCTTACATGGGAAACCATAAAGGCCACCATGGAGTTGCTTAAGCCAGCCAAGCCTGCCGACATCTTAAATGACAACTATTTCAGAAAAATAGGAACCTTACATGGGTTGCAAGCAGACATCTGTCTTTGATGAGACATGACAACCCACAATCTTCCCCTTCAGTCAGTGGTATAAGCCCAGGTTATATATCCCTAAAATATATATTTCTAAAATTATGAGTGAGATAATGAACCCATTACCTTTAGAGTATACTCCTGAAACTGTCTTAAGGAAGTTAACCACCATACAGTTGGTCTCTCTCAAATTTAATAGAAAGGAAAATAGCTGAGATCTATGCAAATATCCCTTTAAACACTTGCTGACACTGAATACACTGGAACATCATGAAGAAGGAAAAATTTATACTGAAGGGCTTCCAGTTTTCTTCTGAATTTTTCATTAACAAGGTGAAACCTCTATCTCCATTGTGGGACTGAGAGAAGTTACTCTCCTCATCCAAATACAGATTCTCTATTGTCTCTACTGGAAAATGATGAATCTCAGTTTTAACAACACAAACAGTAGCCAGTCACCACACCACATAAGAAGAGCATAGACAGGATCTACAAATGCTTTAACAAGATACGTTCCATCATGAAGCATTTCCAGCTTAGCAATAATTCCTCACCTCTGCTGCTGTTAGAATATGCAATGCAGAGGACAGAAGATTGTTCAGCTGTGGCCTAAGCAGCATGTGCTGTCTCTGCCTTATGTCCACATCCTTCTGCATCTAGTTCACAGCCACTGTGACAGGTAGCTGTGGCAGGTCCATTCTTTTTGCCATTCTCTATTCAGGCACTTCTTTATTTTGCCATCTATTTTCTTTCTGCACATATCATCTGCTTTGTCAAAAAAGACATGCAACTTCCTGACATATACCTAGAATGAGTCAAGACTAATTTATTTTCTCTTCACCAGGAAGCACTATTCTTCCCTCTGGTACTTCACTTTCCTTCCTCTTGTTTCACTTTGTCCTTCAATATATTCAGTATTATCTCACAGAGTAAACAGCACATAGAGTTCAAAAGGCGTTTGATGCTCACACACATTAAACCTAAAAAATGCTTTTATATTTTTTTCAGTTAAGCCTGACAACAAAATCCTCTCTCTTTTTGTTGTATTAATTCATATAATCGCTGGGGGTTTGGGCAGCACTGTTACAAAGCAGCAGTTACAGTGTGAAAAATCATGTACAGCTCCTGATTTTAGTCCTGGAATATTTTGGTGGCATGTAGCATCATCTTTATGTAGAACTGCAAAATGGGATGTTTGCAATTCATTGCTCCTCACTTAGATACCCAAAAGTTAATTGCCAAACTTTAACCTTTAGCTATCTTTATAGCTAATGGTATGAAATGGAGGCCTCCAGAGGATAATTTCATCCTAAAAACGATGCCTAAGACAGAAAAGATGAATCACCCTTTGAAGGTACCAATTTCTCTCCATTGACTATAATCTGATCCCTCAGGTGACTTGTCTAGATTTAACTGTCTAAAAGTTAACTTTTACGTGTCTGGTTGAGAAAGAGCTTACATATATTCAAGAAGTATGCTAAAAAATGTGCAAGCAAGAATTTAGCTCAAACAAAGACTTGAAATGACAAGTTTTCTGTAAGATTTCAAATGGTATTATCAGTAGGAGCTGTTGGCTTAGTCAAGAAAACAGCAGAGCCACTCTGAAAAGTATGAATGACAATAATAGCATTGCTATAGCATTTTGGGAGCAAGAAGGGGAAAAGGAAGAAATTTAGAGGGAAATATTTTCTTGAATAAATATGGAGGGCATTCCCTGTCTAAGTGTGCCAAACAAAAGAAGCCTAAATAATTTCAGCATCAGAACAAAGTCCCAATCTTTACAGCTTCCATTTTCATAGAATTTAAGCTTTGGAATTTTTACTTGCTGTATGCTTACAAAATTCAATTTTTTAATTTTTTTATTTTTTTAGAAAATGTATGTTATATCCATTAATATGTGGAATAGAAAGACATCGTAAGTCAATTTCCCAAAAATCATAGAGGGGTTCTTGAGCTCAAGGGTTGGAACTCATGACAGTGAATCCCAGGACTCTTTGTCCTAAAAATAGCCTCTTTGTAAGAAAGAGGATCTTTCCTGGGAACAGGAAAGGGAAAGAAGAATCATAAGTTCCAAAACCATAGTTGTTTTAAAGTAATAATTATCTCCAGTATTACCATTTTTTTGTTCCAATATTTCTTATAATTATTCCTACCCTTTATGCAAAACTAGCAGATTTAGTCAAAATTGTTTCAGCCTGAAATTGTTCAGGCTACATACTCTGTCTTGCTGTAGAAACCACAGCTGCTGAGGAGTATTGCATCAAACCTAACAACACTGTGTGAATTTTATCCTCAAACTTCAATGCTTATTTTTTTAATATCACTATGTTGTAATCTTGTAATTCCCAAAAATATTACAACCATGACACTTTTAGAAGAAAGTGAAAGCTCCCTGAGTTTCTTAATTACGCAGAGCCTAACTTTCAAAGGTATTGGATACTTAATGTCTACCTGATACTTAGCTCTCATTGATTTCAGTGGGAGTGAGAAAGAGCCAACACCTCTGCAGTTTTAGGCCCTATTCCTGATATTTGATCTCATAAAATCCCTCAGTTCTTTCCCCTTTAAATTCAAACTGCATAATTGAAATTCTAACTTCAGAAAAATGGTTATAGATTCATTTTCTTAGGTGATTGTCAAGTATAGACACGACAGGTAACATAATCATTAACTTCTTGTTATTCTCATTCTGGTAAAAATATTCAGAGAGGTGAACAACTTCTTGGCTTGTAGTCACAGCTATTTGGATCCAGTTGGACTTCCAGTGATTTCTATATTAAATGTATTCATTATCTGCAAATAGCTCTAATTATGAAAGTATTATAGTATCTGTAATTTGATTTTATCAATGCTATGCTGTTTTGCTTAGCAAGACCTGGCATATGCACTCTTTCTTGAAGACAACATAAATTTTTAGCATTCTTGAAGTAATGTCTAGATAGCTTTTCTGACTTTAGCACTGGATGTTTCTGAGATGTAGTGGGAGTAATGACAGCTGAAATTATGCTATGTACAGATAAACTCAATATAAATAACTCATAAATTACTGAGCAGTGATCGCATAGTCAGTGCCTATTGCCTTTAATCATTAACAGCTTATCAGTCCCCTCCATTCTGTTTAATTGTTAGCAGCAAGTATTTAATTGCAGTGTTTTCTCTGTTTTAATTATTTTCCCGTGGATACTTCATATTGTGAAAAGTATGCATCTATACCAACTCCTGATACTCATGTTAATTATGCTAGGGATCACCGTATATGATACCAGTTTATTAAATGTTATTTGGGGAGAGAGGGGAAGGCTGAATATGTCTTCTCATTTTCTAAGCTGCTTTTATAGTCCTTTTGCACTCCAGTACACAGCAATAACTATAATAACCCATTATTTCCACACAATAACCTATCATTTTCACTGTCCTAGGACTTAGTTCTATGAGATCCGTGTTTCAATATTTCTAAACATAACATGTAGAATTATTTTTACCTGCTAAATGCATGTGATAAATAATGGGAGGAGGTGGAGACAATTCAATTCAATTTTCAGTTTCTTTAATTCAATTTTCAGTTTTTTAAATTTAATTTTATTTTAATGCCAGGAAGGCTGTGTGCAGCTAAGATACATTGCATACATTTCTGGTTGGGACCAACAGCATTGGTTGTAGGTTAAAACAGCAAAAAAACCCACTCATATTTCTACCCATGCCTGTTTGCCTGCCTAATTTGTACACCTGTTATACACACTTGCATTGTGTGAGGTACAAACCCACAAGAAAAGAAAAAAATATCAAACAAATTGCCAACTGTGACTTTAATTTGGTTTGGTGGCTAAGTGAAAATGTACTGACTAACTGATGTTCACACAACCTCCAGGAATAGGTGCCAATGGAATCTCACACCTGTTCAATTATCAAATCTAGCAGGGCTAAAAAAAGCCTTTTCTGTTCAGAAACATCACTAAATAAATATCAGTGTGTATTTGTGTATATATATGTCCATGCATATGTACCCACATGCTCTTGTGTGAACATATATATAGTATACATTATATAGGTATAAATGTATACAAATATGTACAAGAATGCACCATCAAAAACAAAACATGAACTCAAGTCTCTACATATTAAAAATAGAAGACTATCAAGTTGCTGCTACTTTTTGCTTGGTGCCTTGAGAAGGGAAATTTAATCCCTCCTCCTACTCCTTTCAAAAGAGCATTTACATTTTCAGTCTGCATCCATCCTGCCTACACCTTCACTGTTAACCTGCTGGTCCTTGCTTTTAGTTTAATAGATGGATGGCCTCCCAGGGCTGTTAGGTTCTTTATAATAGGCTTGGTTTTCTCGTCTGTGTGTTGAGGGAGGTGTGTCTCTTAATAAAATGCTTTACACATGCTTTACATGCTTTTGGGCAGGGAAAAACTTAATGAAATATAATAAGGGCAAGTGTCGGGTGTTGCACCTGGGCAGGAACAACCCCAGGTTCCAGTATAGGTTGGGAAATGATCTACTAGAGAGCAGTGTAGGGGAAAGGGATCTGGGAGTCCTGGTGGACAGCAGGATGACCATGAGCCAGTACTGTGCCCTTGTGGCCAGGAAGGCCAATGGCATCCTGGGGTGCATTAGAAGGGGTGTGGTCGAGAGAGGTTCTTCTTCCCCTCTACTCTGCCCTGGTGAGGCCACATCTGGAATATTGTGTCCAGTTCTGGGCCCCTCAGTTCAAGAAGGACAGGGAGCTGCTTGAGAGGATCCAGCGCAGAGCCACGAAGATGATGAAGGGAGTGGAGCATCTCCTTTATGAGGAAAGGCTGAGGGAGCTTGGCCTCTTTAGCTTGGAGAAGAGGAGACTGAGGGGTGACCTCATTAATGTTTATAAATATTTGAAGGGTGAGTGTCAGGAGGATGGAGAGAGGCTCTTCACAGTGGTGTCCAATGATAGGACAAGGGGCAATGGGTGTAAGCTGGAACACAGGAGGTTCCGCTTAAATTTGAGAAGGAACTTCTTTACTGTGAGGGTGACAGAGCACTGGAATGGGCTGCCCAGGGAGGTTGTGGAGTCTCCTTCTCTGGAGACATTCAAGACCCACCTGGATGCCTTCCTGTGTGAACTCATTTAGGTGTTCCTGCTCCAGCAGGGGGATTGGACGAGATGATCTTTCGAGGTCCTTTCCAATCCCTAGCATTCTGAGATTCTGTGATTCTGTTACACGTAACTTAGACAGAGTGTAGAGCTCCAATATTACCTGAGATATTTTTAATGTGTTTTAAACCCAAGTAGAACACATAGATAGATTCCTTCTGTCATAGAGTGATCTGCATCTATTACACTTCCTCAAGGTCAAAATGGGCCAGCTCTATCCCGGCTGACCAGGGACTAGTCCCTGGCCCTTGCTAACTCCTAAACTGAGCCAATGAATTGTTTGAGACATTGCTACTTGGTAGAGGTCAAAATTGTTGGAAAGTATTCAAAAAAATGTTGCAGGGTATGCATGTCTGAATTCCAGCGCCCAGTAACATTCCCAGGTACCATTTAATTTACTGGTGTACATAAAACTATCATGCTCTTATGTGTTCCTTCTAAGATGACCGATTTGGGACAGCTGTATTTCAATTCAGTCCTTCACTAAAGTGAGCATTTGCATTGTGCAAAACAGTTACACAATCTCACCGCTTGATCCCCAGCTATTCTTTCTAAATGAAAAACAATTTGCTCATAGGTTTTCATGCATACATACTAAGCAGAGAAAACCTTCCTTAGAGTAGTGACAGTCTAGTGTCTGAAGAATAATGACTAATAAAAAGGGAGAGGGTCATCTTCAAGAAACTTACATGTCAAAACTGGAAGCTGGACAGAACAGTGTGACTCCGTTATTTCAATCCTCTAAAAGCTTATTTGGCATACTTACCTCATTCTGCTGATCCATGTCTTGTTCCAAGCTTCATGAAACATTTGATTTGAATTTACTTTTTATAACAAATGACTCTGCAAAGAGCGTACTGACTTTATTTCAATTATTTCTACTACCATTAGGGAAAGATGGTACATCTGGGCAGAATGAGATTTATCTGAAGATGTTTTGCTGCTCTGCATGAGAGACTGTAACCAAGTGTTGGTGCTGTTGGATTGTAGGATTCCAGTAGTTCAGATAACCAGTATAAGCACATGAGGAAGTACACAGTCATAAGAACAGTGTTTCCACATATTGCTTTCTATGATGGCATTCTTTATTCCATATCCAATTGGAATATTGAGCAGTCTGCAACGCCTTTAGCTGTTTTAGAATAATAATAATTTTAGATAAATTTTAGAACTGTTTTTTTTTTTTTAATTCCTTGATGTTTTGATTTAGAAAGACAAATTTAGAGACTTTATCTATGTCAGTTAAGGTCAATGTAGAGAAATTGAACTGATCAGAGAAGAAAGACAATCCATATGATTTGCTATCATCATAAGAAATGAATTTATCTTCAATGCTCAGAAATGACATTTTGGCACATGTAGGAAGACACTGCCTAGATTGAGAAAAGTAAGGTAATTAAAGTTTGTCTTGTATTCCTTATAATGTAATATAAAATCTAAAATATTAATAAATGAAGTCAGAATGAATTTCTTCATAACATCTCCAGTGATTTAATAAACATCAATGACAGAAGTTTCACAGAGGTTGAGGACTGTAACTTATTTTCAATGAAGTATTCATGTTACCATCGAGTGTCTTAACGTTTCTACTCATCTTCGCAGCTTATTTATTTCCTCTCAGGCAGTAGAGGAAGCTATTCATGTCTTAACATGACACTTTTTTTCCTGGTGCACATATTCCTATGAGCTTAAAGTCAAAACATTTCACTATTTCAGTTTCCATTGGCTGTAATTTGTTGTCAGATAGCTGTTTACAACATCGTATATGAAGGAGGTATCTGTAGCACAACTCCATGTATGCACGGATCAGGCATAGAATTATATGCACATATTCATGTTTGCAATTATGCCTTTAGGAGCAATCAAACTCTAATTTAAAAAATCAAGTCAAACAAAACTTTTTGGCTTATCTCAGAGTAGAAAAATAAACTCTATATTTGAAATGAGAAGCAAATAAATTTGCAGATACTAAATTTCAGTGCTTTTCTCTGACTGCATTTTTAAACTAGTGAGGTAATTGTATGTCCAATAATAATAGTGGTAACCTGGATAATGATTTCTCATGATTAATGGGCTAATCTGATTGTCCACTGGGATCATTAAAAATATCCTGCCTTCCTCTCATTTACATCAGGGGCATGTGTCCAACTGGCCACTGCTGGAGTCCAGATAGTAGACACCATTAATCCTAGTGGTCTGATCTGCTGAGGCCAATTCCTCATTTCTATTTATGAGTTCTCTGTACTACAGAAAACCACTTGTGCTTTATAACTTACAGAGAAAAGAAAAAGGAAAAGAAATTTGACTTAGGATATCCCCTTTAACATATTTCATCAAAAGAATAGATAAAATATTTATTCAGCTACTGTCCTTTGCATTCCCATCAAAGTGAATAGACAGACATTTAATAACACATGGAAACATTAAAGAAGCTTTTTATCAGAGTGGATGGGAACCTGCTCAGAACAAACATTCTGGCCTAAGGGAAAGTTTTTGATCCATGAAGCTTAAGCTTCTGGTGCTTAAAACACTCTCATATTGGATCATGTGGTCAATTTGCATGAAATAAATGATTTTCTTAAAACTTGTAAAACTATAAAATAGAACTTGACAAGTCATTAGTAATGAGTGGTATCATACTGGCATTACACTAACTAACGCTGGTGCAGCCATTAGAAAACTGCTACTACAGCAAAGAACAGGAAGATAATGGGGCCACACTATACTGTGGCCTAGAAATGTTAGATCATTGACCCACACAGTAGATACCACACTGCAGTCCAAACTATTGACTATCCTTCTTCATGACTAATCTACTCAACATTCTAAGCCACTGCCCTTTATAATCTTTCACACAAAGCAGCTAGTCCAAATTGTAAAATTTATCACTTTTTCCATCGAGGGATAGGTGATCCAGTTTATTTAAAAAAAAAGATAATTTAAAAAAAAGAACTAAGCTTTAGTCTAGGACTTTAATCAAAATTAGCAGAAAGAATAAGATTATTTACCCATTCTTCAATAATTTTTATATTATTTCTGTTTTCATTCTGAACTGGGAATTTAATTAATGAAGTTTCTGTAAGTTGACAGACATTATGGATATGACTTCTCTATTTTGGTTGGAAACAAATTACATTCAGCATCTCATTAGCACAGTTTGCAATTTCAAGATAATATTTTTTTTTAAGAAATAAAGCATTTGGAAAATCGTGGCTAGACATCTGGATTACTGAAGTTTGCCTACCATTCACTTTAAGGCTACAGTCATTCTGTGATGAAATTGGTAAATATCAAGTCATGATAGTAAATGGGTGCAAAACCTAAGATTTTTACCATTTGTTTCATAGAGCCTTCAGTGCATCAGTTTTGTCAATGTGTTGACATTTTGTCAGTGGCTCAGGCATGTGAGTCAAGTTTGAGTTGCTGTGTGTGTGATATTTTATACAAATTACTGGATGAGCTAAATTAAAGGCTTGAAAATTATTTGCCTGCAAACATACATATGCTGATGAGATGCAATAACACTAAGACCATGGTACTCAACTCTCACTGCTGTCTTCAAGATGATGTTTTTCTCATGCATTCTCCATGAGTATACATACCTTTGCAAAATGAGAGGGGTAAATATGATACTGCAGTTTCCCAGGCTCATTAAGGTCTTAATTTATCTTCTGAGTCTATCACCAAGCATGAGGCATGGTTTTGAGTGTCTGACGTGGAGCTGGAGCTGAGATTTAACAGCCTGACTGCATGCAGACTTGGGTGCAATGAGTGTAGGCTGCTGCATATGACTGTATCGGTATTATGTTTAATTAATTAATTTTATTTCACAGGACACAACAAATTGTGCTTCCCAAATGACAATGACCTGATAGCTACTGAGCATAAATGTCAGAGAAAGAAATTAAAAGGAAATAAGGAGAATGCAAACAGGTGTTATAAACCAGAAAAGAAGCATAAGTAATATGAGTGCAATAGATCTGTTTGTGAATCTTTGGGGAAATTAAGTGAAAAATATTTTGGATAAAGCATGGTATCTTCACATAGGCTAAGAGAGTACAGAAAGTCCCAGATCAGTACTGTGAGAGATTACATTTCTACACTCTGAAAAAGTAGAGGTGCTTCAGTCAGCAGGTGGAATGAGAAACTCGTCAGTGTTTACGGTGCATGACCTGGGTGGCATTGGCTAATTGAGAACAATCCTTAAGGATGAGAAACATAATTTTTACTAGTGTTTCAAGAAGTTCATAATAAGTGAACTTAAGGAAACATTTGTTTGACAGAAGAAAATAAGTTTTTACTGTAGAAGAGGCATCATGAATATGTAACCTTATTATCACAGTATTATTCTTCAGAGTTTTTTAGTTTAATGAAGAAAAATAGAACTCTAAGCATTTCAGCACATGCTTGAGTCACTTGGACTTTATTGATTCAAAACCTGTCTCTTACAAATAAATTACTTTATTTGTTGAGAAATACATTTCCTTCCTATGGTGTCTGGAAGATAAAAGCTTTTACAAATAGTGTAATATTTCAAACATGAACAAATCTGAAGGGAGCTCAGCCTCCCAGTGAATTTGCTCAGCCTATTAGTGAATACATTTTGTATGCTTCTTAACCTATATATTCATGTGCAGGCCATAAGGAAATGGTACCACCTCGTCTTCTTCTAGAACATAGTCCCAGAAAGAAACCAGCAGCTATTGAAGGCAAGTTTGATTTTTTTCCTCTTTTACTTGCTTCTACTCATTAACTTGATGCTCTGTTCTAATGAATTTTGTTTATAAACATAACATATAATGCAAAACTAATCAAATTATTAGGCCTGGGACATGAATTGTATGATCATATTTGCATGACAAGACCTAAATATTCCTTACAGTAACCCCACAGATGGCTTAGAGGATTTCCTGACTTAAATAGATTACAGGATCGAAACCCAATCTGCAAAATGCTTTTGATGGTGTTCCACCATAAGTTGCTATCTAACTGTAAACATAATCAACATTATCCTCTTAATATACTTTGGATTACTCTTTCAGCTATTGTTATTCAATAATGTTCCTGCGTATTATCTGCAATGATGAACATAATATTTCTGGCTCAGCATTTATGAACCCTATTCCTTTCGTTAAAGCCACTGAAAGAAAAACACAAAGTCAGATCTTACCTTCAGAAGATTAAAACATAACCTCTGCAATTGAATTACATTGTTTACAGTCTAACCATATCAGTGAAATGGTTGAAATGGGCATTTTAATTTTAAAATGGACTATGTCCAATGACTTAAAACTACTACTGCAATAGACATTTTTGGTCTCTACACCGTACAATTTAATAGTACAAAATACGTTAGTCTTTTCATGTAATTATATAGCAGTTTTTATATTATATTCAGAGTCATAATAATGACTTTGGAGTCATTCAGTTACACCATGGCACTTGCTAATCTCTCTCATAGACGTCTTATTTCTATGTTATCCAGAAAGCAATTCCAATCTAAGAGAAAAACAGATAAGATGGCAGCAGAATAAGTAAAAAGAGCTTGCATGTGAAAATGGAAAATAAGAGCTAGATTTTGGTAGGACCTATGACTAAAACAAAGAGTTAATTAATTAGATATTTCTCTAATGTGATTATTGGGAATAAGAATATTTGGATAAAAATAGTTATGTGACTTATTATCTCTAAACCCAAAATCTCTTTTACCTCAAATTAATATTTCTTTATAAACACACTGTATAAAGGAGCATCAAAATGTGGTTATTGTGACACAATATAGTATATAAATAGATTTGCAGTCCTGCTTATTCTAGAGAAATGTCTGAACCCTGCTTATCAGCAAAAATAAGTCCCTCCAATGTTAAACACTGTTATCCACCAATTAACTGTAATGGAAAAAAGACATAACAGAAAAACACTGCTGCATTTGCTGAGTGATAAACTTACTCTTTAAATATAACTGTTATACAACATGAACTAACATCAAATTAACATTAAGTTCTTGATTTTCAAAATCATGACGATCATGCAATTACTGCAATTGCACATGGAAATTATTATTTATGACCAGCTACATATTTGTGTCTTTCATTAGCTCATTTATGCATGCAATTGAGGCAATTGTGAATGTAAATTAGACACTCATCTGGCAAACAAATTGAAGGGCAGATTATCTGCTCAGAATCATACAACGAAATTCCCTTTAAGGCTCAAGGCCAGTCACTAGGATACAATACTGTTCATGCAAGACTTTTGGAGGAAATTAAGAAGGAAGAATTGCTTGCAAAATGCTGTTGTGAAAAGCTGTTATATTGCGCTATTGTGTATTTTCCATATATGAGAAAATATGTCACACTGACTTTAGGAACCCTAAACCCTGAAGCTTCATTTCAGCCCTGGGGAAAATAGTTAAGTAAATTATGGGAATATTTGGCACAATGTCAGGAGGGAAATAGAGGAGTAGGCAGAGAAATTTAAATCTAGGAAATAGTTGAAGAGACATCTCTCTCTGACTTCTTAATGCTTACATACCTTTATGACTGGTACACCACTAAATATCAGGTGAAGGGACAGGTTAAAACAAAAGATTCTTCTTATCATAAATATAGCTGAAGACAGTATAATAAATTCTCAGATTAGGAAACAAGTACAAGCACTTATGAATTGAGAAATATACCTTACATAACATGGAAGGGCTGGCTAAGCCTTTGACAGAAGGAACCAGCTCTGAAAAAAGGTAAAACCGTAGGAAGTAACAGAACAGTTGTCACACAGAAAATTCATTAAACCAATCTATTTAGACCCTAGGCTTTTCAATTTAGTGATGTTCAAACACTAGATACAAACCCATGCAACTGGTAAAGGCTTAAAAGATTTTTCTATTTTTTTAGATTGAGATTGTTTCACTGGTGCTCTATTTTGCCACTGTTTCTTAGGTAACCTTAGAACATTCGTGATTTCTGATAAGGAGAAAATAGTGGCAGTATTTGTATGTGTCAGATGCCTCTAACATTTTTAGATTATTTGATACTTTCAAACAGAAAGCTTTTCCTGGACTCTATCCAATGCCTAGTAGAAACTATGCTCTGCTGAATTCATAAGGTCTTTGAAAAACAGCATATTGTTAATTATATGTTAAATCTCAACCTTTCTTTATTTGTCATTGCCATTTTCTCTTCCTTCACCTCCACAGTACACCTTTTGGAAAAGGGGAGATTATGTGAGACAATCCAAATTTGTACACTATAATTTAGTAGAATGCAATAAATTACATTGAAGTGTGGGTATGTGAATTGAACTTTTCAGATACCTCCTGGTCAGAAAGCAAAATACTTTGTACTCATCTGGTCAGAAGGGAAAAGAACAGATCATTGACCTCCTATTTCATGGTGGTTTGGCCATTTTCAAAAAACACTGCTGTCTTGAGATCTTACACTCAAAGTTCAATGAAGAGTTTGAAGTTTCAGGTCACCAACAGAAGAAGATAAGAAAACAAAACAAAAGATCCTGCAACAATAAACAAGAGAAAGGGGGAAAGGGAATTTGTGAAGAGAAAGACATTGATGCATAACTTCTACTTGTGTTCCAAGTATGCAAACCTTGTTTGGCAAACCATGAAGTAAAATAACTCATTTTAAATTACTTATCTTTTTCTGGAGCTTTAAGAAGGACTTGGAAGCAGCACTCCCAGCTCGGCTGATACTTTGATGATGTTGTCTAGGGAGGACACTGGCTGTAATTTGAACAGATCTGTTCTCCATAGCTGTTTGAACTTTGACTTTAATATGCTTCTTCCTTGACTGTAGTCGTCACTTCTTTTAACTTTAGCTTTCTTGTATTTTGTTACCCACTGATGTCCTAAAACTGCTCTGCAGTGTACATTGAATGTCTGTGAATCTCTCTTGACTTTTTTGCCCAGCTCACATAACTTTTAGCTTCCTCCATTTCCCCATTTACCTGAGAAGGACTCTGCTTTCTGATAGTCCTCCCAGGTTTTGTTCCCTGACATGGCAGGATAATCTCTCAGGAACAGGCTACAGTTAGACAAGATATGTTGAAACTAAGCTCAGAGGCTTAATTAGTTATTAGTAGGGCTTCATATTAATTGTTCCAGAACAGTCTGTCTTTGCTTTCTCACAAGATCACAGCACCTTTGTGAGAAGCCTGTATCAAAATCCTCCTCTCAGTGGAGGTCATCTTAATGTGAGTTACATATGATCTCAGACAGTATGCTTTGTAACAATTTGAAGAGCATTGTATCACAAAAAAACCTGACCAGCGTTGTATCTGAGTATGATTTTACAGGCTATATTGTCCTAGAAATCTGTACTTACATCTTTGAGTAGTAAAGCATTTATCACATCAGAGTCATCAACATAACCGTTCTGATCTGTGAACAGATTGTGATGGGCTCTGATATACAGCTCTCCTTTGACTGAAGTTTACAGTTCTTTGCCATCTTGCTGGTATTTGTGATATTAAATTAGATAAAAAAGAAAAAAGTTAAAATCTCTGTAATATCTTTGGAGGATCTCTGACGAAAAGCAAAAGTTTTCTCTACATCACTGTTTGAATCCTCTAATTACAGATTTTGCAGAATGCAGTAAAGTGAGTTGCTGTGAAATATGTTTAATTTCCTCCAAAAATCCTGCAGAGGCTAAATTGACATTGAAATAGAAATCTGTATCTATCTTTGTTGCTGTATAGAATGTACACTGTCTAAATGTCTTAAGAATTTCTAGTCTATACCTCAGTTCGTTAATATAACATTAAAGGATATAACCAAGAGTATCTAAATTACTAATGTCAATACAAATTTTGACAAAGGTCCCTTGATGTATAGAAGTGTATAAATCTTGTACAAATCAATCTGCCTCTGTACAGCCTGTCGATGGTCTTCTTCACTTCTGCACAGATTGTTCTATGAAAAACTTTTTTTCTTGTACTATAAAATCAATTACCCTTAAAAGAAAATCCTTCTAGTGAAAGACTGTGATTCAAGATACAATAGTAACCTTTCAAAAATGCAAAATTTTGAATTTTTCTCCCAATTTAGAACATTTCTAATAATACTGACATGATTTGTGGATTAAAATCTATTTTAATTTAAGTTTTAATCCAAAGAAGTATAAAAAACAATAAGAAAAATGTTTCCATCAGAAATATTATAATCCAATTGGCTAGGTTTTAATCTAGTTTATTAGAAGAAACAGTTTAGGTAGCTTTAACAAGGTACTGCATATGCAACATAAAACCAAGTTTTTTGAGAAATATGGGTCCTACATCTCCATGAGTCTGTACTGAAGACAGTAAAACTTTTGAAATAATATGCATAAGGATTCCAAGTGACTTATTTAATGATTTAGATTAGACATTTAAGCAGTAAACTCTAATGATTTAGCTATGATGAAAAAAGCCTAAATCTTCACTGTTTCAGAAAGACCTTGACATTTTACTTAATGACATGAGGTTCTTCTGTACTACTTTTATTCTAGCATAAGACAGAAAAAGGTAAACAGGCACTGGGAAAAAAGCTTACTAGAATGTACAAAAATTATGTACAAAGATATGTATATTTTGATTAGATATATTACTATGGTTTCTTGACATTATTATTGTTAATAATAACCATTTTCAATATTAGATTATGCATTTAAAAATAAATATACACTAAAATCTACCTAATAAAACAAAAACTAATCACTCTGAACAGTATTTTAACTTTTAAAACTGTTTTTTAACCGTTACAAACAAGCAATAGTCTTTTGCATATGTTGCACCTGTAAATGGAAAACACCTGAATTAAGATTCTCTGGGCAGTCAAAAACAGAAATTCCAAGTTTCTTTGGAAAGAAAAGGGGAATCCTTGCAGAAGAGGTCTTCATAGCCTGGTTATCCTATTTTCCTAAACCTCAGACATTCTTACTCAAAAGCATGCCTCATAAAAAGCATCATCAAAACCCTTCCCAGCACTGGTAACACAACTGATGCTGCTGTTGATTCACGTTGCCTAGTAGGAATGTCAGTCACAAGGAGGGAGAGGTTAATGCTGCTGCCTTAAGTTTAGGTCTTGCTAGGGAAGGTCTTACCAGTGTTTCCCCTGGAAATTTAATTCTTCATCATAATAATATTTGCATCGTATTTGTCACTGACCATTGTCCAATGGAGTTTCGATTGCTAGTCTTGTAATGGAAGTTGGCATGCCCTCTCATTTTTCCATTGGCATGCATATGCTGGCTTCATTACTCTGGTATTTGTACTTCTTTGCTCCCCACTGTGTTGTTTACTGTGGGCAACATATGGCTCCATCCTTTTAATGAACAGTTTTGGTGCTTAATTCAACAGAGCCGTGAAAAAGGAGCCCATAATCACTCCAGGAAGAAATGAGGAACACTTATGTAGGTCACACGAAAGCACTAGGAATTTCAAGCTTGATATTGTTACTCCATACTTTCTGCAGACCTCAAAAATACCTCCATAAGCAATCTTCAAAGCTGCCAAATAGTGCTTCAGATTGGGATTTGAAAATAGTGATGCAGTTTCAAAAAGCAAAATCAGGCTGGAGAGATTGCTTAGGACTTCAGGTTGTACCGTATCTCCAATGACCTATGTGTCCCATTGGTCTTTCACTTGCTCAATATGAGAATAAATTGTATTACATTACACTGCTGAAATGAAATAGTGCAGTTTAAACAGAGATTTGCAAAATACATACTTAATTTTGGCCTAGGCACTCACCTCTAAGTTAGAGAGAGTAGCTGAGGGTGTGTGTGCACGCGTGCGTGCACATATGTGTTTGTGTGTGTGAAAATAAGCAATTCTAAGACCTTTAATACTATTTTGACTTGAAAGTTAAATTTTAAAAATTTCAGTTCCCATGGCATCCTAAACAAAGTAGAAATATTTCCATGCATGTTTTTTAGTTTCTCCAAAATTTTTGTAACCCTAAGGGGGCCTTGTTGCGTGAATATGTGTGAAGTCGTCTGTAATCAAAAGTGTAACTGACCAGTCATTGTATTGTCGGTCTCCAGCCTAAGCTAACGGTGAAAGAAATATTTTAAAAAGCTGAAACGTAATGAGTCATTTTCATATTTAAAAGTATATCCAGGTCCCACTGAAACCAACAGCAAAACTTTCAGTGAGTTCAGCAGGGAAAGAATTTCAGTCACCAGTTAAAACAAAGGAAGCACAATCATAATATCTTCAAAATTAATAAGGAAATACAATTTTAAAAATACAGCTTAGTATAGGTCTTATAGGTCTAGTATAGGTCTTATAAAATTATGTCAATGACAGTTTAAGGTGTACAGAGGTACTTGCAGAAAAATGGAATTTACGTTTACCTGGAATTAAGTTATTGCATTTAGTCTGAATTATAGTTTCTCAGAAAAAGCTAAATTACTGTTTGCTTTGCTCTATTTTGCTTGTAAGTGAGTATACACATGTCTCTGCTGTTCCTTATTTCTGCCAGGACCAGAATCAGTAGGCAAAAAAAGCTCTTGTATTTCACAAAGCCAGGCAATATCCAAAGTCTCTCACAAGAACTTCACTCCTGAGATTTCCTGACAACAGGGTTTTAGGTAAATGCAGTTAAGTCTTGTATAAGTATTTGAACTTTAGAAGGCTTATCTGAACCAAAACATCTCCAAACCTCTGATATTCAGTCCCACTCATTAGTGTTTGTTATATGCATGCCTTTCCACAAGAAGGTACTGGTGACTGTATTTTGCTGCCCTCCTTACCTCAGTTTCTCAGAGGGATTGGGATGAGCTGAAAACTCCTTCCAGAGTCAGTGTCACAGTAAGAACATGGAGCATCTGGAACAATAAGGAGAAGAAACTCTTAGAGCACCTTCCTCTTCCAGTTCCCGGGCAGCATTCCCATGACACTATGCCCAGTAACTCACAGGCATCCCTAAATTTAGCTTCCACTCAATGCTGGCACAGTAACACACTGGTCTTACCAGACCTGTTTTCAAGTGCTGCATTGTTAGCGTGTTTCTGTTATCTATCCTCCCCCTGTTGTCCAAGAATTAGTCTGCGTCCTATGAGAATAACACAAGGACATTGTCAAAACTGGTAAAGGCAATTCAGATCAAACCACCTCTTGCTTGGTCTCTGTTGAATCTTAATTGGATTTCCACCAGTGTCCTCAGCCCCTCAACACTTATTGAGAAATGATTAGGATGTTTCTTTCCTTTAGGGCTGTTCTCTTTGTTCCAGTCACTTCTCAAGAAAACTATACCATGCTGCTTCTTTTTTTCCCCCAGAATAATTTTTTTTACTTGAATTTCCTATTCAGTAGCATATCACCACTTTAACCCACACTTCTCATGCTCACTGTTTTTTTACTTGTACTACATAAAGCTCCGTTTCCACATAGAGTCTACAGAAATGCTTGACTAAATGTAACATGCTTGTCTTGATGATTGATTCTGTCATCTTGTACTCTGCCATCTGCATATTTCCGTCTTTCATCCTTGTAAAGGCATTGCAGGCTTTTAAAGGTGAGGTCTTTTTGTATGCATATCTCTTACACTCTGTTGGTAAAGATGAGTTGAGGACTAGTGTTCCTGGTGAAAAAATAACATTAACTACAATATCAAAAGACAGTAACAATAACAATAGATTTTCCAATAGTCAATTGCACTTGAATTCCATATTGTACTCAACCCTGAATCATGAAAAACACCTTGTTTTGGCTTGTATAACCCTCTGTTTATGCATATTATGATCTGTTTTTATGCAACCGAACCACAGACATTTGTAGCCCTGTTACTGTTCTTAGTTTAAAAAATAAGTACTTTCAATTAACTGATGGGGTTCATACTTTACTGTGTTAAAGACATGTCCAACTTCCAATTTAATTATTTGCTCTCCCTCTTAATTTAGCTGCATACATATCTGGAGAAAACCCACTGCATTTATTGCTTCAGAAATGTCAAATTTTGCTGGTCTTAAATATGCATTTAATATGGAACAATCTAAATGTGAGTTACTCAAATTGTGAGGAAATAAATTTATTCAAGAAATTGGATTGCTTTCTTAAATCACAAATAGCCCTTTCCATAATACCCATTTACCAAGTCCATCCTTTTCATTTACCTAAACTTAGTCAGCAGTAGATGTAAGGGACATCAATGGGGCTAAATACAGCTGAGATGTGAATGGAAGCCCTGTGACTCTTTTTCTCAGGCTTGACCAAGAGTGCCTATCTTGCACTGGGCAGCGCTAATAGGAAATAGTGGCCATAGTCCTTTAATACCTCTATGTAATCATCCTCTGAAAAATTCATAATGAATACAGATGTGTCTAAGCTCCCTGGACACTCTGATATTGCAACTTGAGAGCTTGATGGAAGAAAATTATGTCAGTGGAATTAATTGGTGGAATGACTTAGCAATAAAAGCTCTACAGCCTGGGATGTAGTCTCCCTGTGCTTTAGGCTATTTGCAGTAAAAATTCTTGATACCTCCTGTACATTCTCCATACAAAGCTCCAGTTCTCAAAGTTCCATATCTCAGCTCATGGTTGTCAGGACACATGTAGTTCTGAATCTTGGTATGAAACTTGGAGCAGACTTCATGTGGGTTAGCTGAGCCCCAGAACCATGCAACATGCTACACATTCAGAGGCAGAAATGCATCTCTGATAAAAGAGAAACTTGATGGTTTTAAGGACCTTGGCCTTACAAATAATTCCTGTGCATCACCTAGCACAAGAAGTATAAGGAAACAAAAAAATTAATCTAACTGGAAGAGTGCAGCTCTTAACAGCACCACCAGAACTGAGGCACTAAGAAAAAAATTGAGACCACAGAAGTACCAGCAGCACTTCATTCTCTAGTTACTAGGAGTAAAGTCTAGTGGAAGGAAGACAGAGGGAAGCTTTTTTTCTGAATGTAACTGGTAGACTTGATATGTTTAACAGTTTTGGTTAAATCAGGCAGAGTGAACAAACAATTAAATCACATGTTAGAAATTAAAGGAGTTGTACATTGCACGTGGAAGTGAACCACTGAAATGTCATAGGTGGAACAGAAAAGTAGAGCTGTGGGATAGCTTGTGTGCAATCTGAGGCTGAAGAGTCTTCCATTTTGAGAAGGCAGCCACAGTCCTTAGCATGAATCTCTGGAACAGTATGTCAAAGAGAGAAAGACTCCTGAGAACACTGGAGATAGACACTAACAAGAATATTAAAATATACAAACAAATGAAGCTCCAAACAAGCTTATGGAGGATAAGCACTACCCTGAAGCTCTATACATGCTCAAGAAACCTGAATATCATAAAGCATGCTCACGACATAAAGGAATTTGTATCTTGAAGTCCAGTACATTCAAGGTTTCAGCAGGTAGAATTATACACACAAAACACTGGGAGAAACATTCTGTAAAACACGTGCAAGGATTTTCTGCTTCACTTTGTCAAGACAATTACAAGGGAAACACACTGAACAAATCTATTTAAAATAAGAAATAACTGGAACACATAAATATGATGTGTCACGTTAAACACTACTGTCAAAAAATCAGCAGAAGTATGGTTTGGGCAGACCTTGAATACTGGTAAATATGTTGCCTCCATGATAGGCAAAATAACTGTATGCATGAAACCGCCATGGACATACTGTGGAATTCATGTACTCTATGAAAATAACAATTTTTCTAGCAAACATACACATATTTTATTTTTGACTTGGAAGCATGCTGTGCAGTATTTTGATTAATCTTTTTCATTCCCTGTTTGTATATATTTTTTCATGCAGAAGAAAAGTCTATTGTGGTAGCTAGAGAAGTGAAAAGTAAGTTTTTTTCATTTTTTCTTTATCTTCATGTTAATTTATGCAAGGGATAATAACATGTTTGCTTCTTGGTTCTGCTGGCTTCAGAAAAGAGTCTTATACCTTAAATATATTTCAGGTAAAGAAAATTCTTCCGCTTAAAGGCTTATGGTCCTGTGTTTGTGCCATTTTGCATGGTAATAAAACTTGGTTTCTTATCCACATTCATAACAGTAAAACATCACAAAAAGAAAACTATAGTTCCACTAACTACATCAGCACTGAAGGTTACACAGCACAAACTGGAGGTAACACATTTGGCTTTTGTGAATGAGCAGTTAAATAAGCATCTAGATTAGCTATTCTTGTACTATTCCCTATCAAAATTAGGATTAATTTCCCAAAGGAAAAATAAGAATTATAGCTTCCTCATTTCCTATGCTGAACTCTCAATTTTCTAAGTAATAACATTAATGGAACAAGTAATTAAATTGTTGTAGCTTTTTGTACAAAAAGCAAACAATTATCCTTATTTTTACTGTTGTCCAATTGACAAAATAGAGGCAGATGAATTTAAAAGAACAAGTCATGTTAATAGAGCAAGATGATGCTTTAACTCAATTCTCCATGAAAAACACAAGTCCTGTAATGACAGTTTCAAAGATTCAATTCATAAAAAGTGTTATAAAGATATTTATATATGCAGGCTTTTCATGGCATTCTGCACATATTGCCAAGTACCATTTGCAAGTTTTGCTGCCATTCAGACAGATTTCATAAAAGAAGCAGAACAGGTGCACAGCTACTGAATCACCACAATAAACTCTTAGTTGCACCAGGTTAATGGGCATAATTTCTTGAATTAGTACTTAAGTAATTACCTAGTGTACATACTGGTTCCAGCTCCACATCCACTCTCTGAGTATTACACTGTATTTCTGAGCTACTGATAGTAAACTTCTAAATAAGTGACTAGCTTATCAAACCTAGAACTTACTACAGTTAGTCAAGGATTCCCATACCAAAAATATATAGAGATGTATACATAGTCATATATAGATGTATACATAGTCAGATGAACTTCTATTTCCTTTTTTAGAGAGAAAAGAGGAAAAGAAAAAGACTGATGTAAAAAGGGCTATGACTGAAACTAAGAAGAAAGGTATGGTTTGGGAAGGTTTCTTATTCAGCTTTTACTCCCACTCCTGGCTCAAATCCCATTGCTTTTTGTTAGGTTAATCCTACACTTCTGGCTCTGTAATGTCTTTCTCTTAGTTGTTTAGTCACTATTTGCATGTTATTGCTTCTTCAGTGTCTGATGCCTGATGTGTTCAGTGTCCAATATTTTCTAGACTCTTTTCCTGACAAATAAAAAATCCTGTTTGGTGGCCATCTATGTGCTTGTTAAACAATATAGTGGAATCTCTGTACACAGCAGGACATAGTGATACTGCCATACACAAAACCTATGTGAGATATCACTTGATTCATGGTATGCCACTTTCTGAATGCAAGGGGTTTTTTGTTTTTATAGAAACATAACCAAAAGTTGTCTTGACCAAACTGCAAAGCTTTGATAGCCATTAAATAACATTTTGGATCATTCATTCCCAGGAAGCATTTAAAATCTACTAAAGTCTTATTTTCATGGGAAAATATTTATATTATTCATTATTTATTAATTATCTCATTTCTATTGGAGCTTAAGCTAAAAGGTACCACATTCATGCACTGATGATTTTTGCCTAGCCTTTGATGAATTATTAAGGGTCCAAATCATACATAGTTGATGCATGCTAATTAATTTTCATTTTCAGCTGATTGCTCTGTGGCTAGTTGGGTGCAAGTGCTATAAGGGAATAATCTGAACTAAACTCCCAAGTAAGTCACATTTTTTTCAGCATGTGCCCACCAGGACTTGGCTGACTGCATATTTGAGTGTATGATTCAGAGTTCTAGCATATCAAATGACTTTCTTTAATTAAATCTTAGAAAAAGAAGGAAAAAAAGAGAAAGCTCATGAGAAGACAGCTGTTCCTGAAATTAAAAAAGCAGGTAAGGAAATGAAGTCTGTTTTTCTCTGCAGCAGATATCTGACTATTTAATGTAAGCACTTTCAGGTGTCAAGCATTTGAGACAGGGGTATATGTAATTCATTATCACTTAAGAATCCAAGCTGGGGAGATATATATATATATATATATATATATATATATATATATATATATAACAGTATATTCTTATATATATATATGTATGTAATATGTTTCCATTATATTATATATATTCTTAAAAATATGCATATTATACATATACATATGTGTATGTGTATATACAATATATGTAATTTTCAATATTGAGAGCTTGGGATTTTCACAAAAATATTAGAACTACTGCTTTCTGTAATACACTAAATCAACCAGTTTCTCAAGCAGTTTCAAAGGGTGCATGGTATGGAAAGACTGAATGGAGTGCATAGATTTTTGCACTCATTATTTCGCAAATGCTGCTTATTTTAAGTAAGTAGAAACATCAACATATCAAATCACTTAATATGGTAGAAAATAAATAGTTACCTTTCTGAGGTTTTATCCACACACAGAAAATAACATTTTTAAAAGTTAAAAATAAAGTTAATGAATGTCCTGAACCTAATCCTTGGGTTTCATGCTATTTAGCATAAAATATTATGTTATTTTTCAATAACATAGAAATTAACATTTGGGTCTTGTCTACCTTACTTGTAAGTTTTCTTTCCTGTTATTTCAGTAAATTTGCATGTATGCACAAATGCAAACACATCTCCAGTAACTGACACAGTCTGTGAAACTGTCTCATTAAAATCAAGGAGAAACATAATGGACAGTCTTGTGGTTTGGTCATCACCTTAACACTTAAAAACACTGGTTCTACTTGTTGCTTTATCAGACACATTCTACATAACCTTCTACAAGTCATTAAGTACCCACATGATCCTTTCTGTAGACTAGAGTAATGCCTAAAACCACAGAGAAAGGCTTAAAACAGGATTGAAAGATTCAGGGCTATAGTTACTATGTCCTCAAGAGAAGCCTTGTGCTATGTTATCTAATTATTCAAATCTGTTGAATTTTATCATAAGCTGAAAGGATATCTATCCCATTGTTTACTAACATTACAGATTACATATGCAAATTTCAATATTCAACTGGTTTCTTTGCCATTGTGTTGTACATGGTCTACATAAGCTTTCCTATGCAGCTATTTATGGATAAGAAGAAAAATGTTAATTTATCTTTGGTACAATATAAAAATACACAGAATGACACAGACTACCTTGGAGTACTATCCTGGTAGCATCATATTTAAATGTTCTTGTCTTTATAGTAGGGAGCGGCACACTGGGGAAGGGATGGGGATGAAAGAGAATACTCTTTTCCAAGTTAAGTTGCGTATTTAAATGTATAAACACGGATTTGAAAAGAAAATAAGCTGACAATTCAAATATCTTTTCTAATTTTATTCTGGTTCTAAGCTTGTATTTCACTTGAGAATACAGAATTGTAAAAGATTACATTTTGTGGCAGAGCTGCAGCATAAAGTTATTAATATGTTCATCTTTACAAGCTGTTGCTAAATCCAGTGAGTCATCCTACCAATGCTAGAAAGTCACAAATTAGACAAACCAAGACATCCGCACATTTCTGTCCCTTTTATTAGCTCTGTAGGTTGCTGCATTTTGAAGAGTTTACTAGCCTTTGTGTAAGAGGATGGTAATCCATAATATATTCTAACTACACATGTTGCTGTTATTCCTCATTCAGCTTGCTTTTTCAATGCATGTGTTCTTTCTATCTATGATTGGCAGCACCTATTGTTATCCTTAAAAGGTTTTAAGTCTGAAATAATTGCCACATTTGATCAACAGAATAGTAGTGCATAGCCCAGTTTTGAAATGAGGCACCTCAATGTCTGATAGTATTTACTGCTTTGAGCAGACACAGCAAATGAACCTCAGAGCACTTGAATCAGGAGCGTAGATAGCATCCAAAAGCAAGAGGGTAGGAACAGCTTCCAATTTTCTTACCTTTCCCATTAAAAGGCTAGGCAGAGGCCACCGCATTAAAAATAAACTCCTCACCCTGTTTTTCAAATCTTCTGGATGGCTTTGATTTTGTGTCTCCTCTCATTTCCCCCAGCCTTTTCAATCCCTGAAACCAAGGTGCATGCAGGGTGTGCAGCAGCTTCCTCACCGCCACTCATGCCCATCCCCATGCCACCAGGCAGCTCCTCCTACCAGGAGCTGGCTGCCTGGCACCTTGATCCCATCTCTGCTTCTCATCCTCGCTTGCCTCCTCCCAGAAGACTCACCTCTGGCACAAGGCCTGTTACCCAGGCTTTCCCCACAGAGGAATGGGGGTGCATACAGGCTGTTAGACTCAAGAAAGAGAGGGAAAGGAGGAGATGCTCTGTAAGAACACCCAGATGATAAAAACATCTCTAAAATAATGCTCTGAGAGCAACACTTCCCTCTGTTCTTCTCCACTCTCCTCCTCTAACAAGGAATGCTTGTGATTGAAAATACTGAATATTTTTGCTGATTAATAATGTAGATTAGCCCTTTTGTTCAGGAGACAATATTATCTCTAGTGTTACCAGAATGGAGTTTTTTACTGCTCTCCATTAACTGCATCCCTGTGATGTATTTGTTCAGTTGCATGCATAGCTCACTCTTTCTCTGTTCCTCTCATCCTCTGTTCTCTCTCTTCCCCTCTCTCTTTCTGCTGCTGCAGAGGAGCAAAAGTCATCTAATGTGAAATGTTCTCAGTCTTTAGTACAGTGAACTGAATGATTCTTAATTAGCTTTTAAAAATGCATTGTAGATAAAACCACATTAATCCTCTGACCTTCAGCTCATACAAAAACATTGTGCTAATTGTCCTGAAAAATAGATAATTCTATTGTTACAAACTCAGAGGTCTTGCTTAAGCAAACATAATTGTCAGACACAAGGGTTTGGCACAGTCACACTTCAAAACATTTTACAAAAACCTATCCAGTGCTACTCTGGAAAAATTAGCTCCATCTTCAAATCCTTGTAAAGGGGCTTACCGAGACTTGACAGAGACAAGCCTTTGCCAGGCTATCCCAAAGCTCCCAGTGCCTGGGACGCATCATCTTGGAAGATTCCAGACAGCAATCTTATTGAGAAAGGGGACTCTCTCTATTAAAGCTTTGGTGCCCAGCCCTACATGAAAATTAATATGCAGAGATCGGTCTTCAGGTACTCATAGTTTGCTTGCAGAGTATTTCCTGATGGACCCTTTCTCAGAGTCTCAACAGTCTGGGGCTTCTCTGCTCCTTGTATCAGTTTTCCTAAAGATTCATCATGTCCACACATAGACTTTGTCTTTAAGTTTGATTGCTTCAACCTCCTTTCCCACTTTGTTTTGGTTCTCAGAACAAATAACATAGGTAATAAATGAGCTTATAAAGCAATGAAATTGTCAGCCTGGATCATCACACTATTCCCTAACTAAAGCGCTGCTCAGCTGCCATTGATGATCTTGCCTTCTTGTTATTGCTACATAATTTCAAACAATAACTGTAATAAAAATACCAGAGTCTTGTGCAGCATTTTTGATAGTAATTCTTAGAACCACTTTAGAAGGATACTCAGTGCCTTTTCCTCCACTTTTCACACAGGGAAATTCAGGTATAGACATGTCACCAAGGCGAGTTGTCCATAGGGCTTATAGTGTATGTCTTGTGAACACCAAACTAATGCTAGCTGGATTAAAGATCCCAAACTTTTATATACTTTCATTATTTCCCTAATGAAAAACCAGGGACATCAACAAATGCATATGATGTTTAGGAAGAAAAGGCTTTTACTTAAAACATAAGGACTGGCCAGCTGGACCAGTGTTGAAGAATCCCCCGGCTCTGATCCTTAGTGACAAATCTTTTAAGAGTGTTTAATACAGGTACCTCCCTAAGCAGTTCTGCTTAGCAGAGATAAAACCAGTCAGGGTCTTGGTGAGCAGATCCACTCACCCCAGATCAGGGAGCATGACTTGACTCAAATTTTGCTGTGCTGGTACGTGCATGCTCCCAACAGAGCATTCAAGCCCCATACCTAAATCAAGGAGCTAGGTTGCAGTGGTTGCACATCCAGTGTTATGGATGCATCTATCACAGAATCATAGAAAATTTTGTCTGGACCTTTAAGATAATTGAATCCAAACATAAATCTAACTCTTCCAAGTCCACCTGAAAACCATGTCCCTAAGCACCACATCTACCTCCGGGGATGGTGAGTCAACCACTTCCCTGGGCAGCCTGTTCCAACTCTTGATAACCCTTTTGGTGAAGGAAATTTTCCTAATATCCAATAGAAACCTCCCTGAAGCATCTTGAGGCCATTTCCCCTTGTTCTATCAGTTATTACCTGTGAGAAGAGACCAAGACCCACCTCACTACAACCTGCTTTCACGTTGTTGTAGAGAGCAATAAGGTCTCCCCTCAGCCTCCTTTTCCTCTTTTTTTCTAGTAAGGGGCTCAAAACAGAACACAATACGGAAGGTGTGACCTCACCAGTGCCAAGTACAGAGGGACAATCCCTTCCCTAGTCCTGCTGGCCACAGTATTTCTGATACAAGCCAGGATGTGGTTGGCCTTCTTGGCCACCTGGACACACTGCTGGCTCATATTCATCTAGCTGTTGACCAGCACCTCCAAGTCCTTTTCCACTGGCCAGCTTTTCAGCCACTCTGCCCCAAACCTGTAGTATTGCATGGGGTTGTTGTGACCCAAGTGCAGGATCCAGCACTTGGCCTTGTTGAACCTCACACATTTGGCCTTGGCCCATCGATCCAGCCTGTCCAGATCCCTCTGCAGAGCCTTCCTACCCTCAAACAGATCAACGCTCCCCCTCAACTTGGCATCATCTGCAAACTTACTGAGGGTGCACTCAATCTCCTCATCCAGATCATTGGTAAAGATATGATTATGATAAAGATGTGTATGACACGTGATACCAAGTTGTATGTTTCATGCCAGGCAGTGTTAGCAGAAGGCAGTGGTGATGTCTCTCTAGTTACCAAAGTAAATCTGTGCCTCCTGAATAGGAAAAGTCTCTGACATTTTAAAGTTATAAACACTGATGGGCATTTTAATAATGTCATTGTAAAAAACTGAACTCACTCTGCAGTCATGAAAGAAACCCTAAAAGTAAATCTTAGATGTAAAAATTGAAAACATTATCTTTTGACTGCCACAGAATATGGTTAACCGGGTTATTCTTGCCACTCTTTCATCCAGTGAGATCAAGTAGCTGGGGGGAAAGTCTATGTTTAATCACACTTTGGAGGAGGGATCTTATAGTACTATGTAGGCAGAGCAGAGTGGAGGTGATCAGACAAAAGCAAACAGAACTTAGCAGGCCCCGGCGATTTTTGGCATGAGTTGACCACAGATGCATTTTCCTCAACTGAACTTTCTTTGCTTTAAAGGCTAGTCTTTGTAATTTGCCAAAAAAAACCCAAAAAAAACCCCAAAAAACCCCACATTGATTTAATAGGGAATGGAGGGAAAAGACCACTTGATACATCAACAGTATGTCCTTTGTTATTGTGCTCTATACAGACAAAAAGACAAATTCCTCTGATCATTTTTAAATTCCTAGTCTGAACAACAACAAAAAATCCATTTAATTTTGTGAGTTCCTTGGCTCAACATTACCCTTGCAGTCTTGATACAAATCCTATTACAATAAGAGAAAAACTACTGACACCTGGTGGCAAATTATTTTTTCATTTCTTTCTATATACCTGGGGTTTTTGTTTGCTTTCAGATGTGACAATTTAAAGAGTTTGCTGATGACATGATGAACCTATTACTTATTGCCCCACAATCCTTACCCTATTTCTTTCATGGCTAGAAAGATATTAGAATGTGATCCAAATATGACACCATAATTAGAAGAAACATTTTGGAACGATGGTACTTTCAGCACTGCCAGAAAATTAAAAATTAATTAAAATATATCTTATTACATAAGTTTATACTGAGAAAAAAAACATACTTGGCATATACACTGATACAGAGGAGTAGATGCACACCACACTGCCTGAAATGCTTTGGGTGGATCCATCTGCAATGGACTGAACACTTTCATGTGGGATCAAAATGTTGATTCCAGATTTTTTCTGATGAGCAAATGGGCTGTGCTTGCACACATTCGTAGGAAGACCTCTCAAGAGCAGGGTTTGAAACTCCTCACTCTGTCCTGACCACTCCCAGGAGTGTATTTCCATCTAGGAAATAACTGAACTGCTGACAGCTTTCAGCAGCCCAGCTTGGGTGCTCTCATGTGTCTCATGTTCCCTACTGTGATAGATGTCACATGATAGATGTCAGCAGATGGGAGGGTGGTGAGTGCTTTCAGAAGAACCCTGACGTCAGATCTGCTAGAGCCAGTGAGGTGTAGAGGCTGCCTCTATTTTGGCTGCTCACAAGGGCAAAATAGATTTATGAAGCCAGACTAAGAGAGCCCAAGGTATTTTGAAAGTGCATGGTCATATATAGAAAATAAAATATGTTCACAATGTTTTCATATTTTTTCTGTGACAAAGTATGTTAGCTTGTTAGACAAAGAATGAGAGAAAGGCAAAAACTGCAGTGGTGAAGAACTTGGGTGTATGGATATGTACTATTGTGCATTTTGGATTGGCCAGGCTTGGTTTCACAGTGGCTGCTACAATATGTAGAAGGTAGAAGTTTTGATGAGTAGAACTTTATCTGACTGTTCTTTGTTGATTATGTTTTTTAATGAAAAAAAAGACCGCAGTGTGTTGACCCCAGCCAGCAGCTAAACACCCACACAGTCACTCGCTCACTCACCACCCACCAACAGGACCAGGGAGAGATGAGGAAGAGCAAAAGTGAGAAAATTCATAGGTCAAGATAAAGAAAGTTTAATAAGTGAAGGAAAAAGACAAAAAACAAGTGATGCAATGGTAATTGTTCATCACCTCCCACAAGCAGACCAATATCCAGTCAGTCTGAACCATGGCCACTCTTCCCCCATTCTTCCTCTACCCTCATTTTTTTATTGCTGAATGCGGTATTGTATGGTAGGGAATATCCCTTTGGCAAATTTGGGCCAGCTGTGCCATCTGAGTCCACTCCCAGCCTCTTTCCAGTTTAGTGGGGGCATGCAGAGTGGCGAAAAGGAGAAAGCCTTGATGCTGTGCAAGCACTGTTCAGGAACAGCCAGGACACTGGTGTGTTAACAATGTTTGAGCAACAAATCGAAAACATAGCACCATACAGACTGCTATGAAGAAAATTAACTCAATCCCAGCCAGACCCAGTACAGGCACCTAAAATTCCTGTTTATTTGCAGCTAGGTTTAGAGAGATTAAGAGGAGAGATAAATGTAAAATTAAGTAACAGTGATAATAAGCAATGAGTTATCTAGTGATTCCTCATGCAGACAAAATGAATGTATAAAAGCAATAATTAAGGGAGCACAGTGTGTCATGAGTTGAGAGCAAATTTAAGAACAAATCATGTTAAAGCACACACACACACAAAATGAAGTTATGGACCTTAGAACTGTGTGATCCTTCTCTAGGGTATTAGTTATCAATATTCCCTTGACAGCTTTCTCTGCTAGACTGTTCATCCACTTGTACATTTCTGCAGGGGCCATGGCTTGGTTTGCTGTGTGTTTGTACAACCTTTAGCAAAGACTGTGGCTCTGGTCTTATCTTAACTATGATTTTAATTGGCAATATCATTGTATGAATCAATGCCCATACACCAAAGCCTACAAAAAACATCTAGTTTTCCCAGCTGGCTGACTGGAGCTTCAGGTTTCATGTCCTGTACGACAGGCTGATTAATTTCTGACTAATAACTTGCTCATGACCCTATTATGCATGTCAGGCTCATCCTGATTTTTCCTTTCCTACTCCTCTCCTGGATCCTATTTGTAACTCACCTGCTGTTTCCTGACATTTTTGCATAAGTAGAGGCTCCTGCTTTCAGACACAAGCTATGCACCCAGCCCTCAGGACTGATTGATTGTATTTACTAACCTGCAGAAATGCTGGATTAGGATTCCTGCACAGTTGCCAGCAGATGATGTTATCCACTCTTCTTTCTCTGACACAGACAGAGTTTAGTGGCATCTCTTGACTTTGCTAACAATTTCCTGTTTGTGGTGCTTCATACAACAAAATCATAGAACGTGGAGATGGAAATGACCTACTAGGTCACCTAATCCTTCCCTCTGGCAATGCAGGATAATTCCTTACAGAATATTTTTAAGTACTGTATCCAGTTCAGTTTTAAATGTCTGAAGTATCTAGGCCTCCATCAATTTCCACAGAAGATTATTCTACAACCTAATAGATCTCACATTTAAGAAGCATTTCATTCCAGTCTGCCTAAATTTTCCCTTGCTTAATTTTATCTCATTACTCAGAGTTATATTATCTTGTGACACCCAAATATAGTCTTTCTAACCTCAGGGCTCAATTCCCTACAGCCTCATGTGTTATATTGCCACTTAAATTTACATCTGGAAAGTAGCTTTAAAACAGACAAAGTGAATGACAAGTTGAGGTTAATATTTTTTCAGACAATTGGGAGATTGTAAGTCTCGCAACAGGGAACACAGATTGTGGCTACACATCACCTATGTACAAGGCACTGGAGAGACTGGAACTTGCATGTTGATATGGTGTCCAGAGTGGAGAAAGAACAGTGTGTCAGTTTTTATAAAAGTCACTCAAGTTATTTACAAATTAAGAATATTCACAGACTGGAGTAAAGTATTCTATTAATCTCTTCAGAAAGAAGTGACTCTTATTGTGGATACTAAGTACCTTCACAGAAAAAAAAAAAATATTCTGGTTACTATAGCTCTCTCTAATCTAGTAGGAAGCATTTAACAAGAATGAATGATGGTAGTTGAAGCTAAATGAATCCAGACTGAAGATGAGGTACATGTTCTTAACACTAAGAGTGATAAACTACCGCAGCGTAGGGTGGATATTGATTTCCCTGATGTCAGCACATGATTGCTCACCTAATGGAAGATACACATTACATGAAAAGATGTCTAGTTGAAATATAGGAGTGTCTGACAAAGAAGTGTCAGACTAGGTAACCTGATGGTGTGTTCTAGCCTTGAACATTATGGAGGTATATCCCCAGAGATACACATGATAAGCTAAAAGAGAATGCAGTGGAAAGCCAATGCAGGAATGCAGCTAGAGACAACTGTCTTGCAAGTTCATTGAGAAAATGGAAATTCCTTTTTGCACTATTTTTATAAGCCTTTGTAAGCTGAACAAATGACTGGTAGTCATCCTCTAAGTATTCAATCTTCCATGGAAAATAGGAAAGCCTGCTTTTCTATTTGATATTTCCAGAAATCATCAAGAAACAGATATGGCTATTTAGTAAAAAACAAATTGTGTCTCCCCTAACAGATAAAAAACAGAATAATAAAAATGGAGTCACAGTGAGGGACAAGGCAAAAAATCCAGCAGAGTAGAGATGCAAACACAGCAGAAAAGCAATTTTCATGGTCTTCATGTGACTGGCTGTTAAGGGAGTCTGCTCCTGAAACATGACAAAAGGCAACTCAAATATACCCTACTCTGAAAGTTTCAAAACACTCAGTGGACTTTGAATTCTGTGCTCCATCATCAGCAGTGACTGACAACATGATTTCAAAAACATTTAGGTTCTTATAGATGTAGCATGGCACCTTGTGGGATTTACAAGCACATCAAAGTAGGCCAGGCAAAAAACTCCCATTGATTTTCAGTGAGAACTGAGCTTCTAAACACCTCTAAGAGTTTTGGAAAAAGTACAGATGCTGCAGGGTCACTGTGGTGTTTCTGAAAATATTGTGCTTTACTGCCTGTTGAAAGGCTTCTTCAGCTGGGAATGGTAACATTATTCATACCAAGACCAAACCAAACACTTACACACCTTCAGGACATGGTTGTGGTTCAGCTTTCAAGACCTAGAAATGAGATTAAATGCAAAGAGGTAAAGAGTTAGAAAAAAATTTTCCTGCCTTCCCCTTATCTCTCCCTCACATTGCACTAACAACTGGATCAGTGTAAGACTGACTCTCCATTGCGATTGATGTGGCAACTCTGAGTTGGAAGACTGACCTTCTCTTTCATTTAGCATGAATCAACTTTAGAGGAAACTCTGCTTCCCTTCCCATCCTTTCCCACCTCAATGTGTTGTGCAAAAAAGTTCTAGAAAAGAAGAAATAGAATATTCACTTGTTGAGGTGACTGCTTTGTCCATGAAATGTTAGCAGCAGGTAAATAAGCTTTAAGCACCTTTCAATGGTCCCTTTGCTAACTTGTGAGTTGAGCGCTTTCAAGGCTATGCTGTGTATGGCTCAGCCCAGACCTGTTTCTTTGTGTTCTTTGTTCAAAGTTTCCATCTTTGACTGCACAAAGCAGGGAGTGATGTGAGAAAGGCAAATGGTGAATGATGGTGGTAAGATCTGGTTGGCAAAGAATTAGAAATGTCAAGCCTCTAAATAAATACAGAGAAAAGGGTGGAGGTTTGGGGTTGTACTACAATCTCAGTTTTTGATGAGCTGGCAAGAGAATCTTCCTTGAGCAAAGCACAGGAGTAATTTTAGCGTCTGACAGGCAATCTCTTCTGACATTGCATCGTCAGTCTTGTAAAGAAACTTTTGTGGAAATGTGATCTCAGAAATAATCAAGCTTGAAGCTGAATCATGTTCAGTCTAAAGACCATACAGGTAACCAAATAATCAGTTTGCCTTTGGAATTTAAGGTATGTAGAATTAGGTATCTGTGCTCGGCAAGCAGCTAGATGGCATGGCTTTTATTAAAGAATCTAATTTATTGCATCAATCCTGTTTATGTTGGTCTGAGGATTAATGTAATGTTTATTTTTCCAGTCACATCCAGAAATAACAGGATTGGAATATGTCTATGGCTCAAACAACCCAAAGTTAATCTTTTTAACGAAGGAAACCAGTTCTGTGCCCTCAAAATAAGAGGTACATCTGAGTCAGCAGGGCTGGTATTTAGCATAATTATTCTGTGTGAAACATCTGTGCACATGCACATCAGACAGGTTGTAATGACATACCTTTGCAGTGCTATCTATTTTCTGCTGTCACTCAATGGACAAGTTGAAGGCTTGACCCATAGCTAAATGAAGTCAGTAGGAATCTTCATAGTTTTGGATCAGGCTGATTTTCTTTCTTTTCTTTTGCTTTACACTTAAAAAGAAAAAGTAGATTTTGCCTTGACCTTGAAATGAAGTTTTAAAAGCTTTTACTAATTTTTATGAACACACAGAGACTTTCACGTCACTTATTTGAAAGTATAATTCAGTCTTTTGGATGCCTTTCCCCTAGAAAGGTTCATAGACCAAAGATATTCTTGACTTATAAGAGGCACTCCTTTACACTTTCCTCTTAGTTACAATCGTTTAACCTTTCAGTAGATGTTCCCAATGGCCATGCTTGTTCTGTTGATCTGTTTTTCAAGAAGCAAGCCAACTTTGTGGCTTTGCAATAGCATAACTCTGAGACACTAAGTCAGATGAAGTATTATTGAATGATTAGGATAATAGAATGGGCAGATGTTCTTAAGCGGAAGAACCGTACATAGATGTGGTTATAAGTGCATTGATTTTTAGCTTGATTCTGCATGAGGTTGTTTTCTTATAGATTTTGCTTCACTTATGAGAGTGTAATTAGAGCAGTGTGTCACCTATAAAGATGAACAGATGGACATTACATTCTTCAAGATCTCCCTCTTCACAGAGTGAGAATGCGGAGTGCATCTGTGTTCCGAAGTACAAAAAATATCTTCCTCCTAGTGATTGTGTCTACAGATGCCATCTGTACATCCATCTATCCAACAGAAAGAAAGAAATTGAAATGTGTTGATAAGTACAGAAAGAGATGTCATAAAGACGCATAGCATACATACACTTAACGAAGTCTATTCTAACTGTAAAAAAAATTATCTTGTGAATCATTCTGAAAGTATTGATGCTGAGCTTTCTTAGGAAAAATGTAGAATATATCTCCAATGCTGTTTCAAGAATATTTTCAGCAGTTATAATATTTACACCAATTCAAATAACAGTCTATTCCAGGAAAAGATCTGATTCTTAAATTTTAGGAATTAATGTTATTACCTGCATTTGATACACAAAAAGCTTTATCTTTTCCCTAAATGACTGCGGCCAATATAATTGATTGCACTTACATCTTCCTGCATGTAGATGACTGATCTCACGTCATGTTTCAGAGTTTTGCTTTTTCAAATCATTCCTGATGAATGTAGAAGGCCATGGAACATATTTCCACCTGCTCTGCAGTGGGGGAAACTGAATTCATTTCAGCAGTTACAAGTAGAAAGGAGAAATCACTAATTAGTGGAACCATGAATCACTGGTACAGTTGAAATTGGCTGTTCCCAAAGTGCAGGCTGTTTCTTACTACAAGTGCAGCTGAATCACTTGTTTGCTAACATCTCTTTACTTGCTTTATTTTTCACTCTGTTGAGTGAACCTTTTAAAGGATCACTCTGCTTGAGGTAATATTTAATATTTTGGCCATGTGCATTGCCACACAACTTTCTGGAAAGCTCTGTGACCAAGGCTACAATCTGTCTCTGATGCTTTGCTGCTCCTTTGTAAATGGTGAGGAACATGGTGGTGCGAGGAGACAGTGCAGTAGAGGAGCAACATATGCAAGGGCTGATGATTGGAAGGGACTTGGAGACACCAAAGGAGTTAAGAAATTATGAAAAAGCCTGCTACTATGAGTAGGGAGGAAATAGAGGCAATGGTAAGGAGAGAGGACACCCTCCACAGAGACTGAAATGGAAGGATGGGCTTGAATATTTCTCCTGTTTCAATGGAAAACGATCCGTCAAAATTTTAGATTACTGTCACTGATTTTCTACTGTAACCATCAGCAGAAGAATGTTTACTAGTTAGCTAGTTTTTCATAGTCCTAAACTCTTCAAAACCCATTATATCCCACATTGGTTATCAATAGCTTTTTAGAATAATTTCTTATAGTCCAATCTCATGTTGCCTGAGGAAAGTTGATTTTACCTTCCAGGAGCTTGACTTCCTCTCATTTTCACCCAGCAACGGTAATGTCATCTGCAGTTTCCCCTCACTTCATGTCCTAGAGCCTGGGGAGATTTAAATGCAAAACCTATAATCTGTGATTCAAGGTTTACTGGCCTCTGCCAATAAATTTCCCTGCTATTCCCAAGTTACTCTCAAAGGAAGCTAGTTAAACTCTGTTTGAGGAGTTTAGTGCTGTCACCAAATGAAGTAGCAGTGGTGCAGTACTTTGCTTTTCCTTGTGTACATCTTCAGCCTCGCAAGTGCTGTGAGAAATGTTTCTTATGCTCAGCAAGAAATGGTATTTTGGAAAGGCAAGAGGAGTTTTTTTGTCAGTAGTTGTCACAGAGCATATGGCAATATAATGCTTGGTGATTAAGACAGGGGACAAAATCAACTGTTGGTCCAAACACAGAATTTTCCATGTGGGAGAAATATTGGTATTCCTGAACAGCTCTTTTATGCCAATGTCAAATTTTAGGGTTTTGGGAAAGTATGTCAAAAAATTAATCTTACATTAGTATGAGTAGTTTTGATAGAGTCTTCCTAGATTTAAAGCCCGCTCAAAAGAAGAAAAAATATTGTTTAAATTCCATGTAATATGAAATTTTTAAAACCTTAATTGTAAAATTGAGATGTTACAATAGAAAGTGTAGGCACTCTGGTAACATGCCACTAGATATGAGCATCTGCTGTTTCAGAAGTGACTAGAATCAAAATAAAAAAAAAAAACAAACAAAACTCCCAAAAGCTTTGATATATGGTAAGATGACAATTATGTAATTAATGCCACACGATTAGTGTAAAATTATCAAAAATACTATAAATTAAAAAGCAACTGAGTAACAAAATCTTAAAGACAGTTCATAATTTAAAACTTCTCAGAATATTGGAATATTAGTCGAAATCAATATCAGTTTGTAGAAATAAGTTTTAAGAACTCCAAGTAAATAAAAGCAGAAATGCTAGACCACAGTTTATTTCAATAGGAGAGCTGAAAATGCTTGTTTAATTACTATAGGTTTAATACCAATTCATTTTTCATAATGATCAGCTATCTGGGGTGTCTTGCTCTTTTACCACTGTAAATCACATTAACTGCAAAACTTGCTACTTAATAAATTGTTTCTAAATTCTGGTACATCTGCCAGCTTGGTAGCAGACTGTACTGAGGCTCGTCTCTAGGCTACTTTAATTATGTTTTTCATTCACATGATGGAAATTCTCAGCCATCATATGCCACCTGCTATCATTTTTATTTCCACTCTTGTGAACTCTTGCTCAGGGCAACACAGGGAACATTTGCTGTTGTACTTGTAAGGTGCATTGTCTTAAAAGCTCTGCTGTTGTATTGCATTTACAAAGCCAGAACCAAGCTCCCAACGCATGCTCTCAACTGTACTTTGGTCAGCAATAACAATAATAGCAGTAATAGTAATAATTCTCTTTAGTTTTTGATTCGAAGTATCATGTCTTTCAGAGGCATCTAGTAATTCCACCAGGTCTTGGTGCTTAGTCCAGATCAGCCAGTACAGAGGAATCCTTGCATCCTTAGCATCCTTAACCTTAGCTTTTGGGTTATGCAATGTTTGATTAGGATATTAGCTACCGTTCAATTTGGGCACTGTGGTTGCCAGCTGATACTGAAATTATTTTCTGTTTGTAAATTTAGTACTACTGTCATGTTCTTTGGTAAGCTTACAAAGAGAAAGGTTGGTTTGGCTACAATGTATAAAATAATGCATCCAATACTAAAAGTGGTTTTAAGCAGCTGTTTTAAACAGTGAATCATCATCAGAGCTATCAATATAATTCTGAAATAGTCAATTTTCTGAATAACATTTTAAATTTAATATTTTTATATGTTTTTATACATTTCAGTGGGGGATTTCTAGGAAGAAATAGCACACAGAAAACTTTCAGGAGAGTAAAATTTGAGATCCATTTATTTCCCAGAACTTCTTTTTATATCTAAAAATTACAGGTTGTATGGAGCTGCTGAAGATCTGCTTTTCTCAAATGTACAATGTGCACTGTATTATAAATCCATTGCTAAAAAAGTTTTGTGAACCCCAGATCTAGAATTCACTTCAGAGCAGTGCTTGAAATATTCAGTTTTGGAAGTTTGTTTAAACTCAACCAACCACACGCAGTACTAGAGCAGGGGAGAATCCTTGTCTAATGGCTTATTAACAACGTCCTAGGGACTCACTGGAATGAAAGGCACTATATAAGCTTAGAGGGACGTTGGTTTTTTCTTGCCCCATGTGTAGTTTAGATATTATTTGCAGTTACTGTGTACTGCTAGTTTACTTCAAAAGAATGCTGATAGAGGCCTGAGGAAAAGATTGAGCTCTGTGCTAAAAAGAGGCAAAAGAATAAAGTACTGCTTTGCTCTTTCACTGAGATAAATCTGTGCTGGTTGCCAGATGCTCATTCCTAGTTTGAATTCAAAATTGATACTTTTAGCCTGTACAGATAAGAACAAAGTCAGATCATGTTTGTTTAAATATTTGGTGGTTTTAAATATAATTTTTTAAAAAAGTTTTATTGTACTTTAAACTTTTTCAAGTGTCAGTAAAAGGAAAACCTGCTCATTCACCTGGGACAAGGGGAGCTTGTACAACCATATTTGCTTTTTGAGAATACAGACTAGAATGCAACTGTCTTCAAATATCTCCTGAGAATAACTGTAAAAAGAAAAGTGTGCTTCACAGTTCTCCACAGCTGACGAATGATTTTGTTAGCTCTGGTTCTTAGCCTGTTAAAACCTGTAACAGCTGCTTTCAAAAAAGCCCATGGGTAGGATTGTGAGAGGTATCCAAAACTTTGGATTTCTCAGTGTTTGGGTGGTCTACATAAGCCATTTAAGAAGACTTCAATTATCAAACATGTCTTCATCAGCTTCTGAAAAATTGGATTCTTCAGATTGGGAACCAAATACCAGAAGCATCTGATTTTGAAGTCTTATCTCCTATAGTAAGTCTACTTAAGGTTTGGAGGTTTTTTTATATTTATTTATATTGTTGTAGAAGTGGGGGTTTTCTTGAAAATTAAATTCATTCCCTGTTGATGGATAACAACTAATTCTATCATCAACACCAAGGACAGTCAGAGGGCTTTTCATCGTATTACTAGTCAAGGCTACTAGAATGCCCAGACTGATGTTCATGTGTTATATGGGTCCTAATGATGTTACATGGCTTCCAGGAAATGTGGGCATCATTTTCATGTCATACACTTGTATTTTCCATTGCCAGACTTCAGATATAAAGTTTTAAAGAGAAAATAGCCTAAAGCTCTGGAAATTAAACTTCCTAGGCTGATTGGCAAAGATGTGCTTAGGATAACGTTCATATGTTGCCTAACACTGGTGTTTGAAAAAAAGTTAATTTCTTCTGGAAAATCCTCTTCTTAACTAACCTGAAAAACCAGACCCATCAAGAGGCTGGAGAGCTTGTTTTTGTTTTTAAAGAAAAAACATAATGATTATAAAAACCTAATGTAATATAAGATGTGTTCCCCCATACTCCCATAGTTTAAAAGTGAAACCCTAGACCTGCAAAAAACAAATTAGATAAAATGCTCATTGACTTTAATTACAATAGTATAATTCATTATTCATATTATTTTTCTGCATTATTTAGTTGTACGCTATTTGTGCCTTATAACAGGTAACTACATTTAGGGAAGTCCTGATCAGTTTTCCCTCCTTCTATGAGACCTACCATTTGTTCAGTTCTTTGTACTTAGGTTATTAATTTCATTCTAGTGTGAGGTGCCTAAATGTAAATGATATATTCCTTCAAAAGAACCTCCATGGCTTAAGGTCCTACAAAAACTGCTCTGGACAATTTACTGTAAATCATTCCAACCTAGTTGCATAAGTATGGCTTTAGAAATCAAAATTTAGGCATCTTGGCTGCAAAAGAATAGCCTAAGAGTAAAAATATTTACATTTTCATATCACCATGTTGTCCTGGTTTCAGGTGGGACAGAGCTGATTTTCTTCTTAGCAGGTAGGATAGCACTGTGATCTGGATTTCGTATGGGATTTGGAATAGAAGAATGTTGATAATATACTGATGGTTTTAGTTGTTCTAAGAAATCAAGGACTTTTCAACTTCTCATGTTTTGCTACTATGCAGGTGTGCGAGAAGGCCTTGCACGAGCTGCAAGGAGAGCATAGCAAGAGCAATTGACTCAAATTGGCCTATGGGATGTTTCAAGTCATGTAGCATCATGTTCAATATACAAATGAGGGTTGGCCAGAAAGCTTTCTCTCTCTCTTCCAGGATTACGATTTTGGGATCATTCTCTTGCTCTGGGATCACTAGCTGGGAACAAGCTGGGCCCTGGTTGGTGGGTGGTGAACAATTGCACTGTGCATCACTCATTTGTGTTTTCTATCATTTTTTAGCATTATTATTACTACTACTACTATTATAATTATAATTACAATTTATTTCAATTATTATTTCTTTTTTAATCTCAGCCTTTGAGTCTCCTTAACCTTACCCCTTCAGTTCTCTCTCATCCCACCAGGGAGGAATGAGCAAGTGGCTCTGTGGTACCTAGTTGCTGGCTGTGTTTAAACCACAACACATGTGCTACTCAGATCAGCTATTGGTATTTCTTCTGCTCTTGGAAAACAAAATGAAGGAAAAAAAAAAACCAAACAAACAAACCCAAAACAACAAATATACATGCACAAAATAATTATAAAATTTTTCTCACTGGAAATATTTTACAGATACTTAAACTCTACTATATGTTATATATTTCAGCTGATGGAAAAACACATTGATTCTTTTAACATAAATTATGGCTCTAAAATATATTAAAGTATGTTGTCCTAATAAATGATTACTTATATGTAAAAAGGAAAGAAAGAACTTGAGGGCTTTTTTTTTTAGATGCAGTCTGTTATTGTAAATGATGCTGCCAAATTATTTATTTTTTTATAACCTCCAGCAATAGAAGATTATTGTGATAAATGATTCATATTACTGCAATATACACCTTTTAAAATTTCCATATCTGGCAACTAATAGTCACTTCTTGAAGGCTTCAATAGGCTCCTTAGCCTGATAATGTGGCTGAAAGCTGCCTTATGATTAATATCATCTAAATGTGGCAATTATCATACTTTGAAGTAATGCCTGCAAAACATGCTTTCACAGAGAGTTAGTGGAAGCAGAGGATTAACCTAGAAACATTTCAGTTCAGAGCAACATATCACCTAAATAAAAATTTATTTTCTCCTGAATTTTTAAAGAGTTTTTATTAGACTATTTGTCAGTCATTTGCATTACCTTATCTCATATCAACTTCTTCACAGCAATTTAGAGAGCAAAAGAAAATGAAGCAAGTTTGTATTATTATCAGTAATGGGATAGTCTTGGTTTTGCAAGCTACTTATTTTGGCAGCTTCTCCCCTGAAGTATTTCTTGTATTAGTGATTAAGAGCACAATTAATGTATAATTCATATATGTTGTGGACATAAGCATTATCCTGCCATATTCTAGGCACACCATAGATTATTAGAGAGGATGTTAATTTCCTCATGGGCACCCAGAGGAGTAACTTCTGCCACTGTTTTGTGCTTCCTGTCTCACAGGACCTTCATGAACCATTTCGTAGTTGTAGAGATGAGACCTGTGAGAAAGAATGTAAGGCCCCAAGTATGGTTATAAAAATGGCCAATTTTTGTACCCAGATAAAGGCCCTGAGGTAGAATAGCACCAAGAATTATAATGGAGAGAAAAGATACCATGAAACAGAAGTGAACTGATTCACTGCATCATTCAAATGCACTTTGCAGATAAGCTGTTCTACCTCTAAAGCACACACTGCAGTTTTCTACCTATCCGTATCCTTCCTATGTTTTTATATAGGTTTTTTTTTTTTTTTAATCTTACAGGTAAAGAAGAAGCTGCTGTGTCCAAAGAACTCAAAAGTAAGAAACTACTATGCCATAGGTTATGATCTCTTTTATATGTCATGTAGTTTCAAACAGCACGTCTCAATGATCCAAAATAATAGTCATTGAATTGTTGAAAACACAAAGAAAGTAGCTATACCATTTATAATTGAAAAATGACATGTTTAGACTTCAGCTGACTCTTACTTTCTAAATGCATTCTTATCCTACTTCTAATTCCATACTCTTCTTTGTGACTGGCAGTTTTGCCTTTCCCTTTTATATCAGTGTCTTCAAAAACAAAGGTTTCGTGGGGAAGAAAATGTCAAATGAGGTCTCAGCTGAACGTGCTCTCAGTGGCAGCAATTTTGTTAAGTGGGCTAAGAACACTGAGAGTCCAACATGCTAAGGACTACCAAATTTATCTTCACAAATGCAAAACAAGGGCCTTGCCTATCTAGTTATCATACTCAGACAGACTTCTGAAGCAGAAGATAAGTAAGGGCTGGGGTCTCCTGCATAAATAAGCAAAAAATGCTCTTAGAACATGGTATTGTTAACAAGGCAACTCTTACATCTTCCTTTTCTACAAATTTGCAAGCATCAATGCCTCAACACAATAAGGATAATGACAATTTCACCAGCAAGACTTCATCTGCTCAGATCTCTGTTCTGAAAGTACAATATGTAAGAAAAATTAAGAAAGCTATGGGGTTTTGAAATCTTATTCAAATTCTTTATTAGAGAATGCACTGACTCCTGTCTCCATATATGATCTTTCCTGACCTGTAGGGCAGAAAAATCCCCTACCATCCTCAGTTTTGCAGGAATTTATTAAAATATCTCTTTTAACAATCAAGGAAACTTATACATTGGTTTTCTACTTAAATTTTGCAGAAACATTGAACAAAACTTTCAATGAATATACTTTACAAGTAATGTCCTATTACTGAAATAACTGCCTATTTGCAAGCAGGTCTTAAAGGATTTATTGATTTGAGCACAATTCTCTCGTGACAATGCTCTACAGCAGATGTAATGGCAAAACTTCCCATGACTGAAAATTGCAGGGTGAAGTTTTCAGATGAAAGTTGTCCATATAAGGATGCAGAGATGTTGGCACTGAAATAATTTGTGAACTACAAACTAAAAAGCATATCTTTACAAAAATAAGTTTAAAACATTTGACACTTGTTTTGATAGTACTGAAAGTTTAAATAGATATAAAAATTACAGAACTTTTTGTCAAAAATATCCTTAATTTTATTTTTTTTCCTTAATGAAAATTATTTTGGTTGCTGGCAAATGAAATATTTCAAATGGCTAGAAAAACATTAGTATGACAAAAAGAACCCTAGCTTTTTTTTTTTCCCCCCCCCACAAAATTTACCAAAAAAATGTTTTAAAAAGTCTGGCTGGTCAGCTAGCCCTAGCTGAGACCTCAGAAGGGGACAAACACAGGTGTCCTGCAGTTTTATATTAAATCCATCTTGTCACTTGTAGAATGTGTGTGTGTTGGATCTCCTGCTTCTTCTGCAAGATCAGCCACTCAGAAGAGTAATACTAAGTAAACTCTTCTTCAATGTCTTCTATATATTTCTCTGAAGGAGGGGTGAGCACACCAAGTAATTACAATGTTGTGATAATAACAAAGTTGGGATATAATTATCTGCTGCAGACTTTTAAATATATGGAAACAAAACAGTCCCACACATTCAAACTATATTTTGTTTTCATTCTGTTTCACAAGACAATCTGATGCATCTTTTATGAACTTCTCAAAAGACTGGAGGGGAAGAACTCAAAATTACATTCCTGATTTAGCCATATTATTTTTCTCTGTAATAACACAGTGACAGATGTGAAGGATTAACTAACATTTTTTTGGCATTCTGTAATTCAGATTGTGATTAAAATGATTAATTATTTCCTCTCACAATATGGAAATGTGAATTTTAAGTTAGAGGATCTTCTAGTTGATATAAAAAAATTCACTATGAATGTCAGTGGCGTTTCGCTTACGGATATTTGTTAAATTATCATGGTTAAGTGTAGACTGTTTTAGTAGTTCTTGAGGATAAAAATTATTAACTAAATACTAGTAAAGAGTGAAAAAACCCAGTAGGTTAGTTAGGTTCATCTAGCCAGGGATGAGATTCTCCAAGTCTGCTTGGAGACGCACATGTCCTTCATTATTTGGTCCTTCTGTCTGCATGGAAATGTTCTCCCTCAACAAAGAAAGAATAGTGTAAATGTTTCATGAAAAGACCAAGAACAGAAGAACTACAGTTAAGCAGCTAGAGAGAGCCCATTTCTCTGACAGGGGAACCCAGCACTTGCTCTTTCAAGTACGGGATCAAACATGAAGTTGTTCTCCTAATGCTCCTCCATTCCTCTGGATGGAGAGAGATTCCTGGTGTAGCCATTTTTGTGAATGCACTTTGCAGAAGTAGCCCAATTTCTCCTTTTTACATCAGGGAGAGGTCCAGCTTAGGGGAAAGGATGCTACCCTGAATAGCTGTGGGATCCAAGAGGCACCACCGTGGAATTCACGGCAGTGAACCCTTGCCCGCTGCCCTAGGCTGATTTAGGACCTTCTGCTCTCATAGCTGCAAGATCAGCTGCAGAAGCTATTAACTCATAGCTAGTACCTGAGTGGTGAGCCCATGCCTGAACTCCTAGATACCTGCTTTGCTCTGCTTTGCCAACAGGTATTGAATTACTAGACAGAAAAGCTATTCAGTGCCTAACAGCAAGAGTGTACTAGTCCTTCAACTGGCTAATTTGTTGATGCCTTTAAGTTTATTAAAGGCAACTCAGCTGTTTTCTGTTTGTAATCTCCATGTCTTACTCTTCAGTGAAAATATTGCTACAGGCTTTATCTCATTGGAAGCCTTTCCCCAGATTTCTGTTTGTTTTCAACATAAAGCTTTGTAGTAATTTGTTTAATTTATTCTCTCTCTCTCTTTTTTTTTTTTTTTTTTTAGAGCCAGTAAAAGCTCCTGCAGCCAAACCAGCCACCAAAAAAGCAGCAGCACCAGGTAAAGGAATAAAATGGTCACATTCAGTGTCGTTCTTGTGTTCTTGAATCAGTTTATTGCATCGTAGCACCATCTGCTGGATTATACAAACCCCACTGGGTTGGTTTTGTCCGCTCTAAATTATTGTGATAATTTGTATGTGAAATCTTTACTAAGAACAACAGCATTTGCAGTGCTCTCTAACATTATAGTTGATTGTCCTCTCAGGGCAGCTGTAAGGTGCCAGATTGAGCCATTCTGCTGGGCTTGAGACCAAAAAATGAATCTGAATGTAAAGACTGATTGAAAAAGCAATAGTTACAGAAATGAGTTTCCTTGTGAATATGATTTTTCAATATATTGGTCTCACAATGGGTTTTAGAAACATGGAGCTCTTAAATAATCATAAATATGTTCTAGGAAGACAAGTAAACTTTTTTTTAAACCAAATAATGGCCATTTTATAAAACCTCACATCACATTTCTGCTTAATTTAATAAAACCCAATAAATGTTCAGGATATTTGTAGTTTCACTACATTTTAAATTAACTATCAAAAAATCCAGGAATTTGCATGTGAAAATGTGGTCAATATAAACCCATAATATTATTCTACTCTAAATTAGGGTGGCTGATGTTGCACCAGGCTCTTTGCTGCTGAGTTGTGCCTGATACTGGCAACACAGGAGTGGCCAGCCTATTCCTTCTGCTGCTTCTTGCCTCTAGCTGATCCCACTATATGTGGCTATGTGGATCTATGTGGGTCTAGGATCTTTTTATTTTGTTTTAGATTGTTCTCTAGTTGTCTTTCTGTAATTCAGAAATTTCAGTGGTCTATCTCAGAGATCACCTCCACTGAATAAGGGAATAGTAACTTGCATCAGTAAGGGAGATTGTGAACTGGTCTCAGATCAGTGCAAGCCAGGAGCATCTTCAGTTGCCTGTACCACAAAAGGACTTGCAGTCTGTAATTGCAGTTGATATAGGTTAGCATAAGGCTTATTGTACAGCTATATGATGTGCTGAGTGAAGCGGGCCGAAGACACAGCATTTCTCCACTGATTGTCCCAGTCCCTGCCTGTTGTGTTTGTTTGGCATCATGTTCAGTTCACAAACCTGGAAAAGTGAGCTCAAGTAATTCCCGAGAGAATCTCTCCCACTTTCCAGTCAGCCACGGTTAATATACTAAACATGATGTAATATGATATGGAATATCTTATTGGCATATCCAGCTGTCAGTTCTGGGTTTTACTAACTACTACACTTTTCTTCTCCACTCTCCTCTTCCAGTCCTCTCTTCTTGGAAACTGCCCAAGCACAGTGTCCTTGTAGTTACCAACATTGTTCTCATAACAGTCCTCACTGAAACCAAAACACAGTGCTTTCTAGATACTAAGAAGAAAATTAGCCCTATCCTAGCAAAAACCAGGACAGCTAACACAACTGGGAGATCTGTGTAAATCACACCATTGACAAAGCTTAGAGCTACACACTGTCCTAGAAATGTGTGTGTGCATGTGCTGCAGGGTGTTCAGTCTGGACCATTTCAATAAGTCTGGCTCCACAAACGTTTATATCCATGTAACCGATGATTGCTTAAAGCAGCTTTGTTGCCAAAGTCTGTTGTATAGCTAGACCCTTAGATGTCTCAACAGTACACTGCAGAAATCATTACATTAGAACCATATGCTTATAATTAATTCATTCCACCTGCTTGAATCCAATGTTTATGTTCATTTTTGAAAAATATTCCAGTAAGTCTGCTTGTTGTCAAGAAAGGTGATACAGTACTCTGCTTAAAATAAAGAGGAAAAACTGGCATATTATGGAAAAATAAAATGAGTTTGTCTGTTCTGACACAGTTCTAAATAGTTTGCCTTAAAGGTGATAAAGAGCAGTAGGCTTTGACTTCTGCATTTTTGCTTCCCCTCCCCAAATGGCACTGTTCTCTGAAAATTAATTTACCCCCAGAATAACTCACCATAGCAAAATATTAAATATGCTTGTTTGGCAACATCATAACTAGACTGCTGCCTATTAGTACAGTAAATTAAATACATTATCCAATTTCATATTTCATTTTCTTCCACATATCTTATTACACTGCAACCTGTACTCCAGAATGCCTAAAGCTGAAGGTTTAGTCCTATTAGCAGACTGAACAGACTGAGAGCACAGCTGGTCATCTTCCAGTGCTTCTACATCACATATGTTCCTGGTCTTAATGTCACTGGTGAAGAAAACTCTGCCTAATACACTGAGCACTATTTATATCTCCATATATTTATATAGAGGAAGCAGAGAAAGTGAATACGGAATTTGAAAGTCTGTGAGAGTTTCTGTGTTTGGAAAGTGATGGCTGCTCTAGCAAACCAGCCTTCATGAATATCTGTTACTTGATTTTCAAAGTGGATATTTTCAAATGTAGTGAAAAAAATTGCCTCTCTGGCACCAGTCTGAAGCTGGGTTGGAGAGCACAGTATTTGACTTTAAAGCAGAATAGTTTCGTTGATATATGCAAGTGATGTTATTCTGAAGGGAGAAACCAGAGTTAAACTTATTTCATGACACTAGTTGCACTGTCTTATGATGTCCACATCCCAAACCTCACTGCCATTTCCTCTTCTTTAACCACAGTGCATCACCTCCTCAGCTGTGCCAGCAGGACAGGTCTGAGAGTGACCTAGCCTTACAAAATACCCGTTGAACATAATTTTTCCCTGAGGATGGGCACAGGTTTCTTTTACAGGGTTTCCTCAGGTACTCCATGTGTGCTGGGCCTAACATGTTCTCTGGAGGATTTCTCAGAGCCCAGGATGTAGATGCTGAGCACCTGCCTCATCCTGACATCCTCTGGCAGGACAGGCTGCTGGGAGGGAAACCTCCCCCCTTGGCACTGCACACTCCCTTAGCTAGGGATGAAAACAGCTCATCTGTGAGCCCCATGCAGGGGATAACCTCACATTATAGGCAACACTCCTGCATCTTCTTTAAGCACCAGTGATAGTGCTTTCCCCTCATGATTTGCCTGACTTAAAAATCAGATCTATCTCTTTTCATTACTGTAAAAATTAAATCCTAATTGCAGCTTAGAATGGTCTTGCAATTTTTAATTTAATTTTACAGTATGTTTAACAGATTTTGTACTGTCACTTAACTGCCTAATTACTCATTTTCAATGCCTAATTTTTCCCGTCTTCCTCTCCACACACATGCCAAAAAAAAATCTTATTCATTACTCCCTTTGGGTTCATAATAGAAAATCTTTTTGAGCACCATTTACCCTTTGAAAATCAGTGAAATTTAGTTTGGCCTCAGAAAGAATAAAATGACAGACAAATAGCCAATTTTAAGTGTTCAGATATCAGCTGCATCCAATCTTTCAAACTGATTCTGTCAGTTGTGTTAGAATTATTATTATTCTATTATGCCTCTGATTTTTGGTACATTATGTTGGTAAGAAGCAGAAAGAAAAAAAAAAATGGACATTATGTAGGAAATGAGTTCATAACAAAAGTACAGAATATTAGAACACAGGCTATACTGAAATGCTTGGTAAGAGGATCAGTGTAAGGGATTCAGATCACTACCTAAGGCAGAAAGAACTGATGGTTTTACTAGAAGTTCTACTGGTGATGGGAAGTATTTACTTAACAGAAAAATTATTTTGATTCTTGATTCAAGGTGAACAACAGCAAGTAAAATGGCAGCAGAGAAGAATCTTCATACTTGCCATACAGTATAACCAGTGCTGTCATACTTAAAAAGAAAGAAATAACACAAAGTTTATAGGACAGACAATATGCTTTAAAATGGAGGAAAGGCTTGTTATGGAGCTGGGCTCATGAATTGTCTATTAATGATCATCTGTACAACAGAATTAGGTAGAAAGGTTACTACAACCATGTAAATCTTACAAAATATTAATAAAATTCAGAACATCTATTGAATGATTTACCAACACAGTGGAACAGGCAAAATTATCATGGATTCTTTTTCAGGTTTCTTACAGTTAGGTAGCTAATCTCGAGTCACACATCAAGGATGTATTTCATTCACAACACAAAACCCCCTCCATCATCCATCCACCTACTTATTCTCTTCCTGTATCAATATATTGCCCAAGAGAAGAGGCATCAAAAAACAGTGTAAATTGTATGTTACACACCCCATGTAAGTACTTTTGGAAAGAGGAAAAGGAGAGGAATAGTGTTTCATTTTCTCTCTCACCTTATGTGAACGTAGATCTGGTAGAGTTTGCCACCCTGCAATCTTTTCAGGGTCTTATGTCTGAGTGCTTCTATGTGCCCTGACTTTTCTCTTTATAAGCAGCCACTGCCCCAGGTTTGCATCTCTGCATGTATTTCTGTGGTACAGGTGTTACCCAGCAAATTCTTCTTACAGCTGGCATAATCAGTTTTCTAGTCCCTGACATTAACCCTCTCAGAGTTTTTCATAATGTAAGCACAGCCATTCTCAGGGTTTATTTTCTACATTTACAGTTTAACACTTTAGGGACCATTGATAGAGGTAGCTTATTGCATGCATAAGGATAGATTTTGCAATTTATTTATGGACAAAATAAATCTTCACTTGGGTAACAGGTGAATATGCAGTGGTCAACAAAATAATGAAATCCTACCTGTATTAATCCTACTGTTCAGGGTCCTTGGGTTTAAGTTCAGGATCGTTCTGTAGTTGTTTTTAATCATAGAAGCTTTCCTTTTGGTCCAGGTTAGCATAATTCTCCCTCTCTCCCACCTTAACTCTTTGGGTAGTTAAATATCTAATCTTTTCTGACTTATTAAGTTCCTGTCTAGTTTTAAAGGCAGATACAGGCTTAACTGTCTTTGTATAGTAGGTAGAAATTATCTGATCTCAGTCTTCAGCAACCTGTAGAAGGATAGGAGAAACTCGGTCTTGGACCTCACCTGTTTGTCCCAGGCTTAGTGAAGACTCACAGCTGACTTTGCTCCTGGTCTGCCAGGAATGCACTATACCCTCAACAGCTAAAGCCTTGCTCCCGTTGCAGTAGTCCATCACTCAGACACTTCTTAATGCCTGCAAGAATCTATTATGTGGATGGAGAATTCCACAAATCATTGCAACCCACCGACGTTTTCAGCCCAGCTCAAGTCTGAGAACCTGTTGTAGACTAGGAGATATTAAATTGTCTGCAGGATTGTGTGAAATGGATTATTATCTCACACTGAATGGGAAAGGAAAAATTAATTCTTGACTTATGTCACAAAATACTCTCTGAAAGAAGAAGAATTTTCTAATGTTAGAACATTTTACTTTATAACCTTGAATTCTTTATACGCAGGATTTATGTAAATTGAGCATGAAATAGCTTATTTTATACTAAGATTTCTAATCTAAAATCCAGTTTTTATTCACCAGTTTTTAAAATATTTTTCCAGTAAATGGCCTAGAATTCAGGATATTTTTGCTGCTTTTGCTAGGATGTTGGAATGCCCGGTCTCATAGCCTAGCATACTAATGTTGCATTTATATGTTCCTTACAGTATCTTCTGTTTCAGGATCATATAGAGTTAAAATAATTTCCTATACTTCCTTTCACATCATAGTGAACTGTGAAGACTATGTACTAAAAGTGCAGCCTTGTTTCTTTTTTTATTATCCGATATTATTAAATGCCACAGCCAAGCTATACAACGCAGCAAAATCTGTTGTATTACTAACACAAAAATGGCATTACTTTAACAGCAAGGCAGGGGGAGCAAGTTAACTACAAAAAAGAAATTATTTCATATATTAAAGTAATGATAATGAGAATAAAGGAGGGTCAGAATTAAATGCTATTTAAATACAAATCAGAGCTAAAAGGATTATTTAAGTGCCCACTCTTTATGGAAAAGGCATTTTAAGTGTTTTGTTCTGAGGCTGGCAATCTTTCACAACCCTGAAGTTGTTTCATAATTTAAGTGCACTTTTGGAAAGAATTGGGTGCAATTTCAGCAAAGCATTCAACATATCTTTAATTCTGTCTCGAGTTAGCAAAGCATTTGAGCACATGCTTAAGCTTTGTTGAATCCAGACTATCACATCCACTATATGTATATGTATATATGTATATATGTATATTCCAGGCATCAGTCTTTTGTAAGTGGTACCACCTTTGTTTTGCTAGAAGGGGAATAAATGGGCCTCATCTTGATCATTGACACCATTATGAAACTGTCTTTTTGTTTTCAGGAGAGCAATGGTGTGGACCAGTGTTTTCTATACCATATATGATTATATTACATCTGCAATTTATTATATTCTCAGATATGGCAGTGCTATGTTTTAGAGAGAGAGCACATGGAAACACAAAATGCTTCACTGTGATGTTTCTTAAATATGAATTTTCTCACATCATCATACAGGTCTGCATCAACTACAGATTTGAAAGTTTCTCTGTTAAGAAGTTGCAGTCCAGTATCATAAGTACTTTTCTTATTATTTTTCTTTTACTTACTATCATAAGTCCATTATGTTTGGACTCAGTGATCTCAAAGCTCTTTTCCAACCACTACAATTTTGTGATTCTGTACAAAACAAGTCACCGTACCACTTTAGTCTGCAGAGTGCCACAAATAACCTGATGAGTTTTTTTCTCTGCTATAACTGCTTGGAGTGCCCAAGTTTGGAGCTTTACATATTTCAGAAATAGTGGTCGATGCCTGGGTACACTCCTCCCAGCATTTTATTGACTATCTGAGCTGCACACTTCTAGTGCCTTCTGTCAATGTCCTCATTCAAGACACTACCTCTTCAAATACCCTCTGAGGAAGTTGCTTGATCTTGTCATAAATCAATTACAAAGTAATATGACTAATTTTACCTCACAATGAGAGACTATTAAGAAAATTTAATTACTTTCATCTTGTGGTCTATGAGCATGCATTCAACCACTGCACCTAATCTTACACTCAGTAATTTGCCATGTTGCTTGTTGTCCTCCTTTGAGGAGTTCCACCTGGAGTGATGTAGACGTGCTTCCCATGCTCCAGGTTCAAACAGATGTAATTCAACACAGAATTTTTCTAAATCAAATAGATACCTTCTACCCATTGGGGATTGACTGGAAATACTCTGCTTCAGAGCAGCTTAGCCATCTTAGTCCTCAAAAAGCTGGAAGTACTCCTCAGATCCCTACTTAAATGGAAATACAGTTTAAGCTTTTTCACAAGTAAAGATCTACTGGCAGACACTAGCTCTCTGCATTAAGGATGATAGCATTTTTTTCTAAATCACTTTTTTTTCCAACTGAGCCTTAGCCTGAATGGCTGTGCCAGAAATCCTGCGACTAGTGATGTTAATTTTGTTCTTAAAACAAACTGGTGTTAGTGATAGGCATTAAGAACTGATATTTTCACAAGGGCTCTGTTCATAACATGTAAGGATTTCACAGAGTGCTTTTCATGGGTGGTACCTCAGTTTTTAACACAGGCAGTTCCCTAGTCAGAATTATAGGATTAAACTAATTTTCTTTTTAAGGATTCTAAATAAAAAATATTTTTATTTCAATGGGAAATTATGCATCTGTGGTCTATGAACACATCCACATTGTGTATTGGTTCTGCTCCTTCTGATGGGAAACCATAAGACCCGCACCTTCCCCTTCTCATATAGCAAAAGTGATGAAAGTGTGTTGTTTTCCTAGGAGTGATCAAATATACTCTACATGTGCATAAGTGTGTACTTTAAGAGTGTTGACTTGTGCAACTGATTTTCATGTGATTTGAGTCCTTGGGGAATGTGTTTCCCTCTGAGAGGAGCTTTGGCAGGACAGACGTCAGAAATCTGCATTCTTTCCATTTCCTCTTTATGATGGTTACTTTTATCTTGATTTTTTCAACTTTTGCAGAAACTAACAGAGCATTTCAGATTCTGGAGAGGAAAAAGTACCTGTCTGATTTCTGAGAGACAGCTTTATCTTTAGGCTTCAGTATAATTATACTGGAGCCTTGTGGAAAGAAGGTGTTCTAAAAAAAGTAGACTTTCTGCTTACTCAAGCATGGGAAAATAGATCCCATCAGCTTCAAAGAAGGATCTGAAATCTGAGAATGACCCCAGCTTCTAAGTTTCACATCCTGTTGACAGTGTTAAATGCATTTTCATCACCTCTTTTCTTTTTGTCTTTTTTTTTTTTCCTAATGTAGCTTGCTGATAACTAAAAATAGGTGTGGTAGAGTTGAGTGGCAGTTTCTAGGAGTTATCGAAAAACACCTGGAAGACAACACAGTTGTCGGTTCCAGCCAGCATGGGTTCATGAGAATAAAGTCCTGCTTAATGAGCCTAATCTCTTTCTATGATAAGGTTACCCACCTAGTTGACCAAGGGAAACCAGTTGATGTAATCTTTTTTTTACTTCAGTAAAGCCTTCCATACCATCTATCACAGTATCCTCCTGGACAAAATGTCCAGCATGCAGCTGAATACACACATGCTGCTATGGGCAAGCAATTGGCTGATGGGTTGGGCTCAAAGGGTTCTAGTCAATGGGGTTACATCAGGCTGGTTTGCTGATGAAACCAAATTGGGAGGTCCTGTGGACACTCTTGAGGGCAGAGAGGCCCTGCAGAGAGATCTAGATAAATTAGAGAGCTGGGCAATCACCAACTGTATTAATTTTAACAAGGGCAAGTTCTGGATTTTGCACCTGGGACATGGCAACCCTGGACACACACACAGACTGGGGAATGAGAGGCTGGAAAGCAGTCCCGAGGAAAGGAACTTGGAGGTTCTGGTTAATAGCAAGTTGAACATGAGCCAACAGTGCCCTGGCTGCCAAGAGGGCCAACTGTGTCCTGGGGTGCATCAAGCACTGACTGCATTGCAAGCCGGTCGAGGGAGATGATTGACCCACTCTACTCTGCACTGGTGTGGCCTCACGTCCAGTACTGGGGGCAGTTTTGGGTGCCACAGTATAGAAAGGATATAAAGCTACTGGAGAGTGTCCAGAGGAGGCCACTAAATGGGTGAAGGGCTTAGAGGGGAAACCGTATGAGGAGAGGCTGAAGTTGCTTGGATTATTCAGCCTGGAGAAGAGGAGACTGAGAGAAGATCTCATTGCAGTCTGCAACTTCCTCACAAGGGGAGGAGGAGGGGCAGGTGCTGATCTCTTCTCTCTGGCAATCAATGATAGGCCAAGGGAAATGGCAGGAAGATGTGCCAGGGCAAGTTTAGGTTGGACATTAGGAAAAGGTTCTTCACCCAGAGGGTGGTGGAGCACTGGAACAGGCTCCCTGGGGAGGTGGTCATGGCACCAAGCCTGACAATATTCAAGAAGCATTTGGACAACATGTGCCCTCAGACACATGGTCTGAATCTTGAGATCGTCCTATGCTAGGGCAAGAGCTGGACTCAATGATCCTTGTGGGTCCCTTCCAACTCACAGTATTTTAAGATTCTATGATTCTATGTCCGTGTAACATGGAAGATCATGTACTGTCACCATTATTCTAACTTCAAGATTAGTTTGTTGTTGTTGTACACCTTCTATGGAAAAGGCAAAGCCTGTCAACTCCTTTAAATCATAAAGAAGGGTTTACCAAGGCATGATCAGTTCATGAGCTCTTCCTCATAATAACTTTAATAGCAAAACTGATATACAGTGATGTTGGAGGATTTTGAAAATATGAGTGTCTAGCTTGCCTTTGCTGAGGAGTGACCACATTCACCCAAAGTTAGAGACCTTGGCCAATTTAATGGTATCTATCCTACTACTTCCTCTCTGAGTTTCAGTGGAGTTCAGAATGATGCATGAGCTGTATTAAACAAGAAGTGAGCCATATTAAAGTGAGGCTAAGGCAATTAGTGAAAGCAAAAGTTTGGATATGAAGCAGCATCTCCATCTCCTGTGTCCCAAATATTTATTTATTTATTTTGTTATGCAAAATCAGCAAGGTTAATCCTCCAATATCAAAGCTTGAATAAAAGCAAAATCCTCTGCAGAAAAGTCCTAAATCCTTTTGGCAGCTTCTACTTGATTCAAGGATTCTGAGACATTGCTCAGTGAGACTTACATCCTCAGTTTTGATGTCATTGCTTTTGGATCCAAAAGATTGGACTGAAAGTATTTGCATTTCATCTAGGCCTTTTCTTTCTTCTCTTTGCACAGTGTTTTTCCCACATGTTTCCCAACATATTAGCAGATTTCTAATGCAAAGATACTGATACAGGGAACTGTCTCCTGCTTTCCTTTTACTGTTTGTTAGCCCCCTCAAAAGGTGTTCATTTATAGAGCAGTAGGTATATGCATGGCATGATCTCACCAAGTAAGGGGTTTCCTTGGTTTGTTCTTATTCCAGAAAGAAATATATTTGTCCGGTCCATTATCCTTATAAATCAAAGCTTATGGTGGCAGTTTTTCTACATTGATTCTGTAAGTAGAAGGACAGTCAAATACAACAGAACAAGTATTTCTTGGGAGCAGGAGAACTGGAAAAATCTAGTTTGATGCAAAACTGCCTCATGTGGATTATCTCAGGTCTAATAACGTGGCTGAGCTCATATTGCAACCTTTCCCTTCAACAGAAGGGACTAAAGGGACCTTTTCTGTATCTAGCTGCTTATGTTCACAATATTCTTAATGAAAGGATATCCTGGAGAGCTTTACCACCCTGTCTCATTTGGTTTTAATTAACCAACATGATATGAATGTCTGAGAAAGTAAATGACAGGCATATAGCCTATAAAACCAAGATTACAAGACCATAAGACCAGGATAACTTTCTACTCTCTAAGGATTTAAGTGTTCAAGACACTTCGTAGGAATATGACAACAGTAGGCTTTACTGAATATAAAATTAGATTCATTGAAATACCTGTGGCAAAAATTAAACAGCACAAGAAATGCCATTTTTATGCAACTACTGATTGCAAACAGAATGGTGTTGGCTATTTAACATGTGGAACATTCCACAGAACAGCAAATCCACTTGAAATGCTATTTATCAAAACTTTTTCTCAACATCTGTGATTCCATATACATTTTTTTTTTTTTTTCTGAGCACTTCTTGGACATTAGGATGGGATATCAATTGTTCTCTCCTGGCAAATGACAGAGGGTTGCACTTTGTGACTATGCATCCTGGTAATAAAGATTAAAGTGCACCACAGCAAATCAGCCAGCCTAGATGATTTCAGCACTGTTTGCCCTTTAGGGAAGAGACTGACTTAGGGAAGCGCTGCAGAGGCAGGTTCACGTTTCTGCTGTTTCGCATCTGCTCCAGGGCTGTCTAGGAGTATGTCGCTGGTAATGAAACAAAAAATACCTTTATATGGTTTTATGGGCATGTTGTACATAACTTTGCTAATATTCATAAAAAACAAAAGCCATTTCTTCAAAGCACCAGAGCTTATAAAGATGGTGAAATGTCAAACTAAATTAAATCTCAGTTCCAGTAGCATATTATCAGCAAAAGTTTCCTAAATAAAATAATGTTGTATAGTCTCATATACATACAAAACTGATTAAAGATAAAAGCATTACAAATGTCATGGCAAATGCCTAATGTGTCTACAGTTGGCAATATCCTTTCATGTGTCATATTAACTATTCATTAATAACAAAAAAAAAAAAAAAGAAAAAAAAAAAAGACATTGAGATCAAGCAGTGATAACCTGTAGCAAAAAGAGAAGATCTAGGTCTGAACTTTCCTGAAGTTTATGGCTTATGTAATGAAAGTTTTCAGTTCATTCCATTAAAATATCAGGCCAGGAACCACCTGAAATTTCGTATCATGTGAGATTTCACCAGAAACACAATGTCAGATTCTAGGTTGTTTGTTTTGGTTTTTTTTTTCACCATGGGAAAGAATATTATTTCATATGCTTATGGAAGTAAAGCTATTATAAAACAAGCTCTATAAAACTTCCTTAATGTTTGCAGTTTTGAAAAACAGGAGATAGAGCTAAATTAATGGAAAATTTTGTACATTGCAAAAACACTTGCTGAGTGTTGTTAATGTCATACTGTTCCCTGATCTCATGAGAGCGGACAGATCTTAAAATAAGAGGGAAAAATAATTGCCTCAGAACCACTAAAGTCATAATTACATTTCCTTCAGTTTTCAGGAAGCAGTCCTGAGCAATAGCAAAACAGAAAACCCCACAAAACCAATCAAAATTCTCATTTCACAGAATGACTCCTAAAATATCTATATGAAATTGGATACTCTGAAGAGCACTTGGGCTACACAAAACCAAAGCTGCAGCTGTTGTTATGATTAAGCTCATTGAGTCAGCCAAACTACTGAGTCCCAAACTTCTGTCCTCTCACTTTTTGCTGTGTTTTGCCTCCTTGACCTATACTAGGATTGTCATCCAAGGCAGGATGCCACCAAGAAAATATAATATTTATTCAGGCAATACACCATTTAATGCCAATTCACTCTCTACCTCCATCACTTTTCTATATTGCTGGGAAAATCACATTCATGGCTCATTGTTTTGTCCACATCAACTTTTTTCATGACCATTTCCACTGAATCTCACTTCTCATACATAATGTGTCTATAAAGCACCTTTGATATTTTAAATATATATAAATTGTATAATAAATACATTAAAATGTGCTTTTTATATAACCGTATTAAAGCTGGGTCCCTGATTTCAGTCAACTAGTCTTGATGCATTTGGTAGAAATATATTGCTTATGAAATTCCATCAAACTTTTTGATAAAAACAAGCAAACAAAAAAATCTTTTATGTTTTTAAGAACTCAGGGTAAAACTTTACTTTAGAAACTACATTTTGCTTTAAAATATATATAAGTTGGCTCCTCAAATAGATTTAAAAACTCAGACAAAAATTAATATTTTATTTCAGATAGAGCTACATATGTTGTTGAGTACCAACTTACTGGGAGTGGGAGTATGGAGCAATGATTGTTAAAAACTTAGCAATTTTGGGGTGTGGTTTGTTTTTTTTTTAATTTTTCAGATCAACCCTCCTTTTCTAATATAAAGTATTTTTATAGCTCTGTGTGGAGTATACCTCTTTTAGGTGTTCACTGTGCATTTGGTATTAGTATTGATTATGAATTAATATTTAATGTGAATACTACTCATTAACATTACTGATCAACATATTTAATTTTGTATTGGCAGTTCTTGTTCCTTTTTTTTTGCTTATTCAATTCGAAGATAGCTCAAATTTAAGGATAAGCTTGCTTTTAGTGAGGGCACAACATTCAGAATCACTTTGAACATGGAACTTTATATCTTGATTCTAGAGTAGACACTGTTTAAACATTAATATTCCTCAACTGAATACCACAGTATTAATACAAATGTATCCTATAATAAATATGGAGAAAATATGATTATCAGATACCAGTAAGTGATGGGCATGGACAAATATATGTATTTAATAGAAACTACCTTTATCTTGTAATCAGTCAGCTCAGATACTCTTGAATTTAGGTAATGTGTCTGAGTAGATCCCAATCTGCATGCCAGAACCTTTACATATTCCATTTAAAAGCATCTGCAGATACCATCAGCAGACAGCAAAAACTTATATATTTTTTTTGCTACCGTGAATGTCAGCCCTGGCTGGTAGGTCATGCTCAGTTTCTGAGACACATTCAGGTTATCCCTCCTTCCTCTAGCAGGCCACCTGCTCCTCCTCTGAGGGGGTTTTGGAGCACATCCTGGCAAGATGGAAAGAGCTGTTACAGAAACTACCCTTAAAAATTTCTAATTCCCATTCAGAGTTTGCCAGAGGGTACAAGGTTTAGGCAGATGAAGGTTCTCACCTTCATGTTCCAGATCCTGTTTTAGTGATTAGCTCCTGTGAGCCATGGCTGCTCCCTCCACACCGTGCATTCATGTAAAAGAAGCCAGGACCCTCTCCTCTTCTCCTGTGGCTGCAGAGAAGCAGCTGGACCAGATGCTGTGCTTATTTTCCAGTATCTTGGAAAAAAGGCAAGGACTGTGTCACAGATGTCCTGATGCATATACAGCTGGTTTACAGGCCTTCATTTAGACAACCCTGAAGTAAAACTGCAGGTATTTTAACCTACATTATTGTTAGAGTTTTCTTTTAGCACCTTATTATAAAAGTTAAATCTTTTGGTGTCCATTGTTAACAGTTAATCTGACTCTGTTTGCACAGTGTGAATAACCACTAAGGAGACTGATGACACTTATAAAGGCTTTATTTTGTCATGAAGGAAAATAGGGAAGGGGTCACCTGAACTGAGAGTCCAAAAGAATGTGCCACATCCAACTGCTGCTAGTAACATTAAAATAATTGTCCAAGGCAATTGAAAAAAAAAAAAAAAAACAGGAAAAAATATAGTTGATTTTTTTCCTTTTCAAAACCACACAAGAAAGAAAAAAATATGCAAACTGATTAATATTCTCCTCTTTTTATCTTAATTTTCAATTGTCCTAACATTTTAAATTAATTCATGTCAGAAGTCAATATTTGATTTTTGTTTGTTCGTTTGTTTTTACAGCCAAAACAACAAAGAAAGAAGTAAAAGTACATGGTAAGACCTCTGAAAACCAGTAAGTTCTAGAGTCTCATTTATCTGGTTAGGTTTTACGTTGAGACAGGATTACATGAAGGGACAATAAAAGTGAAGCCAGAGATAAAGATTTGCTGGTTTAATCAAAGTTACTTGAGCAAATGAATGACTTATGGAGCAGAAATATAGCCATTTGCTATTCTGAAACTGAGATCTCATCAAATGTTGCTACCAAGAACAACGAGGATGAAAAAATTTTATTTCACCTTTTAAAAGGTTTATATTTTCAAGGAGGAAGGGAGCCTGCTTGGAGGTTACACTAAGTGGGTGGAGAACAAAACACAAAATAGGAGCTTCAGAGTGTGGAGAGGAGAAAAAATGCAGGTTGCTTTATTTTGGTTTTATTCCAAGCATCCATGCCCATGTATTTTATTGTTGCATGTAGGAGCTCCTCTTATTCCTGACTGGAATCTACTTCTCCAGTATAGCCAAATTTGGGAGAGTGTAAAGATTTTCAACTTCTTTTACAGCCAGAGCTTGGTGACTCATTCATCAGATGACTATTTTCTTGGCTATAAATTCTGAGCAAAAAATACCTACAGTAGACTGTCAATTTATAGAAAAATGAAACTGTCCTTTTCTATAGCATAGAAATCTGTCTCAGTCCTTCAGAATGAAGGTATGAATAGTGAAGAAATTGGTAGATAAATTAATCTGGATTTAGTTAATGCAATTATGAAGAATAGTAAACAAATTAAACTGAAAAAATATATGTTCAAGGATGACTTTTGAAAGTGGATCTTCCCCTATATCAATACCAGAAGAGTTCTGTACTTTGAATTTTCAATAAACTAAAAAAAAAAAAAAAATCCTTAATTTTTCCAAATTACAGAAATTGTTAAAAGGACACTCCATCTATGTTTTATATATTCCTACTCTGGAACCTGTTTTTACTCCTTCTTTCATACTCATTACTTGAAAATAGTGGAGCTGTTGAAGCTCCTATTGACATATTGATTTACCTATTGACCTTGTTTTCCATTGCTTTTAATCTGCAGATAAATTGTTCATCTGCCATGAGACTATCCAAACAAACAATATGTGTGTGTGTCAGTGTTTCTCTGCATGAAAAAATGAATGCCTGCTCTGTATAGATAGGTAGCATATTGACTGATGGAATGGATATTAGAATTAATATCAATTTCCTTATGCATTTTCCAAATTTGTTTCCTGGAATGTTTTATTTTATTTTACAGCATCTACAGAAACTCTGAAGTCAAAAGGTGGGTAACTTTATTTGTTTTTGAAATTGAAATGGAAGAATGCTGTTATTAACTCTACTGTTAATGAAAAAGCTTCTTGTGACAAGACTGCTAAAAGGTGTAAAACAATGGACCTTTTAAAATTTGTCCTTGGAGCACCTCAAAGCACCTCTAGAAAACAGGTGTCTTTTCCCCAAGTTCTTCATAGACTAACAAACTGTAATTCTCCAACTATATAAAGTGCAGTTTTTTACCCTAACTCAAAACATAAGGTTTTTGGGAAAGGTAAAAAGGAGAAGCAAGCAATCTTCTACAGAGACATGACACAAAGAGTAATATTTCTCTTTTTGCCAGCCCAGCTTCAGTGACTTAACAGTTGTTTTCTTCCCAGCAAGTTTTATAGGGAGGTTCAGTGAAAGAGTTTTTGCTTTACTTTCATACAAGAATGGCCGATAGAAGAAGGTGGGAGGTGTGGGAGCATCAGTGCTTAGTCCAAGGCTCGTTCATTTCCTGAAGGCACAGGGAACTGGGACAGGTGAGAAACTTCAAGGGCTTAAGTTCGAGCTGAGCAAATACTTAATTATTCATGTCCAATGTCTGCCTTTTTACATATATACAAGGCAAGATACTAGCTCCTAATTGCATTGAAGAGCATTACAGATGTCAGTTGTATCCTAGACACAAATGGAAAATGGAATGGCAAGTTACAACTTCACTTTGCACTTCACTCTCAGGCCATGTTTATTGGCCACCTTACTTTATAAACATTCCATTTCAAACAAATGGGACTGCATGTACCAACTGCTCAGACTTGTAGATTGCGGTCTCCGAGCTGTCCACCAAAACCCAAAGGCAAGGAAATTAGGATTTCCAGTTTTTAATACCCTGGTATCATTCAAACATCTTATTTTACTTTAGGGTCCATCTCTGAAACCTCATTCACATTAACTAGTAAATACTGACACTAGTAGTCAGGCTGAATTGCAAGACAGCAGAGCGCTTTTCTGGAGCATCAGGAAGGGTTGCAGAATTGCAGCTGTGGAGACTAATGTAAGGAAAACAAAGCTGATGCATTATTCCCTTTATTGGATGTTTCTAAGTTCCCCACTTTATGGGCTAAATTCATAATGTTGTCATTGCTCTGCAGCTAATTGTATTGAACAAAACAAAAACCAGAGTAATTTAGGCATTTGTTCTCTATATACTCCCACCAGACAAAACACAGAAACTAAAGGGGAAAAAAAGTATGAGTAAGTTTTTGCATTTTTAGCAAATTCTAGGCAGCTAAAGCTGAAAATAAAGGTAGTCTTGCTGCCATGGGTTATTGAATAAAGCTTTTTTCTATTGCTTGAAGACTCTAAGCAGATCTTTTTGATACATTATTATTTCTTGTGTAATGCTATATTAGGCATATGAAATCAACATTTCAACATCTGTGAACTCATTTCTGACAAGCATGTGTCCATCAGTGTCTGAAAATAAGTGAAGGAAGTTTTTTCTTGCAGAATTACATCTGTTTCTGCAAACTTGAAGATTTTTGGCCACTACGGGGAAATGTTGTCATATACTTTTTGAAGTTATTATTCCCATTGATAATATTTACCCTTTTATTTAAAGTTATTTTATTTAGGTCACCTATAAAGTTTACAAACAGAATTAGCAGGGTTTTTGAGAAAAACAGAGTTTTTATCTCTATGCTTTATTGCTGTGAGTAGCCTCAAACCTTTCTAGTGAATACCATATTTCATATTTATTTAGATTAGAAGCAAGCATTTGTGTATGTAATAGGTGTTCATCCAGCATTTTGCAGGATGGAAGTGAACCCTTCCTTATGAGTTACTGAATTACTTGAAAAAAATTTACAGGAATTTCACAGTTCAATAAGGATTAATAGAAATTGTAGGCTTATATTATATAAAACAAGAACCGTTCTGCTATTCCTGCTGTCAGAAGAGCAGTTTCAAACTGAAAATGTTGGCCTTAGCCATGTTGGTTTTACTATAGGATCAGCCTAATGTTGAACCTGAAATTATTCTCCAGTATATAAGTAAATAACAATTTTGTTTTTATCAGTCACCAATCCCCATTAAACAGAAATAGCTGATGTTACCTCTGGAGTAATTTTTAGTTTCTGAAAAATTATGTGTTAACAAGTGATCTAAATTTACTTTATGTTACTAATTTTGAAACACAAACATAGCCTGTACTCCATGGGGAAAATTATATTTATATTAAAATGTTACAGTTGTTCCTTTTGCCTCTTAGTAAGAATCACAAAAGAAAGCTGTTATTTTCTTCTAAATATATATATATATATTTTTTTTTTACAATGATAGACAAATTCTAGAAGTCTTTAATAGCTGTATCTTTCACTAAATCTGAAAAAAACCCATTGTTTTTCAGTCTGTACTTGCTTGATTTTTATTGCTGCTCTTTACTTATTTCCCATTTTTCTTTCCTTAATCCATTTAGACTTAGCGGCTCTCTGGGTGCGATGTGGTTTCCAATATTCAGTAGCTGCTGGCAAATTTTAAAATTTTAAAGCATATTTATGGAAGGCAAACAGTCTTTTTCTGAAAACAAGTGAGGCTTTTGATTATATTCTCTTCTTTGGCAATTAAAAAAATTACTCTGCTGGCATAGAAGGAGATTTGGGCCATTCCCACTAGCTTGTATTTGATGGGGAGCTCCTGCCTCTGACCCCCAGGGTTCAGTGAGTGAAGTGTTTGTTGTCTTCAGTCAGAGTGATTTCTTTTAGCTTTCCTTCACACCAAGCAAACATCTCAAAATAGCTTTAAAATCAGTGACATTTTGGAATGCATATTTCTGATGTGGATGCTAGTTATGCAACCTGACTCTTTTGGGATAAAAATATTCTGACAAATGTGATTGTAGCCTACAACTACTGCATCCACAGAAATATTTGAGTGATGAATTGCTCTCCTGGCTACTTTCAGCACAAAACAGTGTCTGCTAAGCTCTCCCTCATTTGATTCCAAAGACCTTATGGTGGAATCAGAAAAACAATTATAGAAATCATCCATTTGATCTACATTATGCCAAGTTGTCAAGAATTTTGCTGAGAAATGACAAAATATAAATGAGACTCCAGACTTCATTTACTTCATCTATTTTTTTTAACTATAATTTACTGAAAATATGGATTCCTGGCAAATTTCCACTTTTACATTTATGTGCATTCATTTTATTTCGTATTATTTCATGCAGGGTTTTCTGGTGGGTTTGCTTTGATTTTCTGGGTTTTTTTTTTTTTTTTTTTTTAATTCTTGATGTTCTGCTGAGGAGGAAATTATAATACATTATAACACATCTATGTTATTTAAGTCACATGTCTAAAGGATCAGCTTTTCAAATCAGTAACAGCTGTGATGGGACCATTTTTTACAAAGTGATCACCTTTCAGGCTGCCACTCAGAAGTGTCAAGAATTTCCAAAATGCTTAGTGGAAGGGATGAAATCTTGAAAATCTTGAGCTAATCAGAAAATTTGTCCCTGTTCTAATAGGAAAAAAACAACCAAACAAACAAACAAACAAAAACAACACCAGGACATTATTTGGAGTCTTATTCCAAACACTGGCACTATGTGTTCAGGCTTTCTATTTATACAGTTTGTTAAAGTGACACTTATTACCTTGATGATAAAAGACCTCTCAGCATTATCAAAGTAGTTCATACCTCCCTTCTCAAAAAGCAAAGAGAATAATGCAGTGTCCTCTTTGTCCTTCCAGATACTACTCTGCCATATTTAGATGGTGCTACTTGGCAGATCACAAAAGTTACTAAAACTCTGATCTGTCTCAGCAAGTTCTTCTTTACAAACACTCACTCACACAAGCATTGTAGCATTACTGAACGCACTGTTAGCCAGAATACTATTAATAGTATTAGTTGTTATTTTTAAATAAAGGTCTCAACGCTTCTCAGGAGTGGCTGGTTCCTTCATCTTAACTGCACTCATGGTCTACCACTGCTACATTAATTTGGTGACTCTAAATAGCTGATCTTCTCAGAAGCTGTGTTGCTTTTCTAGCCTGCAGTTCAGTATCCAGACAATACATTTTTATTCCATCAGTATTCTGGTTTTCAAAAATTGAACAAACAAAAACTGCTTTAGTTTTAGCTAAACAGGATAAACACACTTTGGAGATAATAACAGTTCTCAATAATTCATTTTACTCTTAACATTGCTGCTTTTGCAGCTTTAGATGCTAAAAATACATTTTAGAATGCATATGGGAGTTTTTCTGGTGCCCCTTTTCATGTCTTCTTTTTTTTTAATATTAAAATAAACTTATTCTTTAAGAGGTTGACCACTTTAGCAAGATATTTAGAACTGTGATATCAATTTTGCTCTGTGGCAGGTCTCAATGCTCACATTAATCTAGGCATGTAAGTGTCTAGTTTATGGCTGATTTAAGTAGCCCTTCTGATCTGGGCCTAAGTAACACAAATGTTAATAGCACAGATCTAAAACAAATATTAAGGGACTTTGCTCCTTTTTCCCTTTCTCTGAATCCAGTTCCACCAATACAAAGTTAAGTACTTGGATAGAAATGGAGTACACGCATTTTTTTTCTGTGGATCCAGTCAGTCATCCTTTCAGCCTAGACTTCAATTTCAGGCAAACTGGAGATGATTTTCAATAAAATAAGTTACCTGAGATACAGAGGTGCAATGTTTCACTGTTTTCATGGAGCTTGCTCAGAAATATCTGTACACCCCACAGCATCCTGAGATAAACAGGAGCAAGTGCAAGGGAGTGACTGATGTATGTAAATTGGTCTATTCCACTCAATGTGAACTGCTGTTCATCTGCCCATATCTGACATTTCACTGAAACTCAGGAAAGGTTTCTTACTGGGAGCAGAAGATCCTTCCTTTGGCCTCCAGCCCACTTGCGGACATTGCACAGGCCATAGCTTACTAACTGAGGTGGCCTGCTTGGACCATCATGTCCAGCAGTTTCAGAAGGTTTTCCTGCTGCCTGGGCTGCAAGTCTGGCCCCAGAGGGACCACCAGGACATACCTCCAAGAGCAGTGAGGACATCTGGAAGAACTTCCTTTGAATTCCCTGAATTTCTCTGCCTAAGTAATGATAACAGAACACGATGCTCAGTATTCATCTTGGCTCTAAAAGCCAAGCTCTTACTTTACAACTGTGATCTGCTGCAATAAAGTGTTGTGTGGAAAATATTTTTGTGCTTGACAGGTTGAAATAACAAGCTGAGGGGATGTTATGTGCTGATAACCCTGTAGCTGCAAAGCCATTTCTATATTTATCAGTCATTTAATGTAAATTAATTTTCACCATCCACTTTATATCCTGCCATTTATGCTGTTGTTTGTTCTTTGCACTACCTTTAAACAAGGCAATGACAGTGAAGCTTATTTTCTTAATGCCACATTCGTCTCAAATACTGTAAGAGGATACCTTTTTAAATTAGAGCAATGCTTCTCATTCAGCATAATGGTTATAAATTATGGCTACCAAAGTTTGATTTTGCAAAAGTAAAGTGTTGGCAGTGCCATTTATAGCTAAACAAGTATATTTACATATTTGCAAGACTTAAGCCTGAATAATTAAATTCAATGAGAAAATATATCTGTCCTGAATACATTCAGTAATCTACAGGAAATCTTGCACATTGCCAAACCTGTCATGTAAATTGTCCAAAACTATAGAAGACACCCATATTTATATAAGTTTCCTAAGAAAGCAAAGTCTGAAGGGATTCCTTCCTGCACCTCCCCCTCGCAGATCATTTAATCTTTAATGTGGAGCCATGAACAAATAACCTCTGTCCTTTATCTCTCAAGCTGTGCAAATCAATTTGGGAACTGTGCAAGCTAAAGCTATTGAATAATCAGTTGGATATGTCCAGACATCCTGACCTGGGCTGGTACAACTGCTTCCCCTGGCATCATAAAATGTCTCACAGCCCTGCTGCGCAAGTGGTTTGATTCATTCTTCTCTCTTGCATGCAGAAACTGCAGTATTCACAAAGACCAAGTTAGGTGTCTGTAACATACAGTCTGACTGTGGCCCAGTACCCTCAGTGAAACTAACTATGCACTTAGAATTAAGAATGTGTGGAAATATTTTTTCTGTGTCAGGTATGCAGAGTGGATATTTCTAGTGGTGCAAACAGAAAACCACACTCACGTGTGGAACCCTCACACGGCTGGGCAAAGCAGGGACCTACCTGCTTTACTCTCTCCTCCATTATGTGGTGTGCACTGCAGTTTACCCTCTGTTCCAACTGAGATCAAGAAGAAAGTGCTGCTATTTATTTTCTGAAAGAAAAAAGAAGTTCCCTGTTTACTTTTCCTCTTTGCTTTTTTGAGATAGATTAAAAAAATACTTATGTAGTCATATATTAGGGGGGAAAAGGGATCTCATGGTTGCAAATCTTTGAAATCGTTTGCCTCAAAGTAATCTGTAAGCATTTAAGAAAAGCTTTGTCTGTTGGAGCAACACTTCTGACTAGAAATCTTACTTAAACATTATCTTTGTTTTTCAGCAGTACATGAAAAGAAGGAAGAAAAAGCAAGGAAGGCAGCAGAGCAAGGTAAAAAGAGCACAGAGCATGTTGGCATTATCTCTCTTAAAAGACAATGACACGGAAACAAAAACCTCAGACAGCTGAATGACAGCAACCTTTAAATCCATTGCTCTGCTAGTATTTGCCAGGGCTCTGCTGTGTTTATCAGAGCAACAGGGAATTTCAACCAGGAAATTGGGTTTGTCCCACTTCTACAAAACTGCAACCCTTACAAAAACTTCAGGTGAACAGGCTGCCCACTTCAGCTTAAAGGTCCTGCTCTGGGACTTTGTATCCCACAGATCTTGTGAGAGGCTTCCTGCCCCTGGAGCCTGGGCAGGTATCAGACTTTACTATTCCAGTTTTAGAGAATGAGTTGCAAAGAGGTAAAGGGGCAGAGGCCATCCACAGTCAGCTGAGCTGCCTTTCTTATCCCAAATGAAACATTAGCCCTATGAAGAGCCATGAAGGTCCACTGCAGAGAAACTCAAAAGCTTTTGAGAGCAGAACTTGTAGATGCTTTTAGCAAAAAGTTTAGGATTGTTATGGATGAGGCATGAATGGGACTGTCTGGGAGCAGGAACACCAGAAGAAGAAAGGGTACAAGAACTACGTGTGTTGATGGCACATAGTTCAGCAAACCTACATACAGTTTCCTAAGCCAACCAGAGCAGGAACACCAAAGGACAGTCTACACCTAGACTAAAACAAAACTGAAGCCACTGAATAATGATGGTGAACATAAAAATAAAAGGATTAGAGCCCTGAAACATCTACAGAAAGACATGCCTTTTCCCATTATATACACTTGCATTTATTATTATTGTTACATTCAGCATTATATCTTGCATACCTGCTTCTTGTACACTTGTTAAAGGTAATCCATACTTTTTTAGGTTAGTATAGTAAGGAGCAAAGTAGCAACACACTGGCACAAAGACCCAAACTCTTATCAGCCCTGCCTTCCTTTATATGATACACATCCTAATCTGTTGTGCTTTGTTGCTATCTACTAAGGTGATTTTGGTATTTACTCATTCTCAAACTGGCAGTTAGAGCCCTGATGATAATTTGGATTTTCCAGTCTCACCGTATTGGAGTTTTTCCAAACTTGCCAGTAACCTTTAGAATAAAGTATAAGACATGTATTAACATAGCTTTGGTCAGTTGAGCTATTCTCCCTTTCTTTTCTCCAGTTTCTCTGCTTCAGTCTTACCCAGCATTACTCAAGTCAGAGCAGGCACCCTGCAGCAGCTGTCAGCTGCTTGTTAGTTGTCATGGAAAATGTTATAATTAGGTGGGCCTTGGCCTAGATTTCAGTCATTGTTAGTCTGAGTATCTTCACACAATTTCCCATTGCCATACAAGTGCTTCCCCAGCCATCTGCACTGCTTCCCCTCTCTTTGGCTATCTCATACAGCAATGAGAAGATGTTTGCTGCAAGATTTGTCCTTTCTACAATGTGCCACCATTAGACGGATCTTCATCTGCAAAATAATTTAATTGTGCCATAAAGAGCATAGACTGAGCAGTGCAAACCATAGTTTCATATGATTGGCATTGAGCAGGGATTTCTAAACCACCAATTGTGATACCCAGGGAGCTCAAAGAGGGAACAAATTATTTCCCATGACAGCAGTCAGCACCAGCAGCAATGTGTCCCCATGCCAGCAACCATCTAGTTTCCTCAAGCCAAAGGAATCAGAGCAACATGTAATGTCTATCACAACTATTTCTGCAGCTACTTCCAAGCACTGGCAGTGGCTCAGTTCCTCTGCTGCACAGAAGTGAACATAAACACTTTCAGACAGCAATTGCCTCTGCTTCTCATTTCTGTACCCTATATCTATGGAGGTACTGCCAACACATTGGTCACTCAAAGACAAATGAGCCAAAAACACTTTCAGGAAGTTTTTTTAATATCCACATGTGCTTATATTTCTCATGGAAGAGTAAAATATAAGGTGATGGAAGCAGCTGTGAGTTATCATTTGAGTGAAGAGAAAACGGTACCTAATTCACTGATTACAGGTATTTGGAAGATCTGAGGAAAAGTGAGGACTCTCTCTCTTAATCAGGAAAGTACGAATGCACCAGGAAACAGTTTTTAAGCTGAAAGGGATTTTTGAGCCTTTTAGACTGAGAAATGCTGGCTCTTCTATCTATTGTATGTCAGGATACATGTCAAAAAGTAGAGAGATTCAGACCTGGTCAAAATTAGGAATTGCAATTTAAGAAAAACTCTAAATAGAAGGAGACTTGCAGGAAGATGTGAAGTTTTGGCTGCTTTATTTGTTTAGCAATTGGGACATAGCTTCATTGTTTCAAACATGAAGGTTTTAGCAATCAAAAATGATATTGCAGCTTTGACCTCAAGTTCCTACAGTCTAGAAATGACCTAAAAGATTGTAGTAACATTTCAGTTCTCTGGTCTTTTATTAGTAGTAAAGCAAAGCTGCATTCTAAGATTTTTAACTATTGACAAGAGAGCAAGACGGAGAACTGACAGAATTGTCTAGAAAAAGGCAGTGCTTTACTTTAATTCTTTGCCCTTTTTGTTTGAAAAATTATGTAAACGTCAGTTGCCAGGGAGCTACTGCCTACTATTAAGGCAACTGAGAATTAATACTTAAAAGAAATGAGGAAAAGACAAAGATTTTTTTTCTAGTGATATCCAATAGTGCTAAGGAGTTAATTACCATCAATTAAAGCAGGTCATATGAGATTAGGGTTTTTCATGCGCTTGCTGCACATCTGCAAGGTACTAGGTGGGAACAATTAACTTTTTTCGCATACACTATCAAGCAACAATGGAGTGGAAATTACTTTCAATATATATTTAAGCGCTTAGGAACAACATGTATTTAAATACATTTTCATTATCTGATTGTATTAAAAAATAATTTCCTATATGAACATGTATTCTAATGTTGTCTTTTTCTTTTCTCTTTTCATTTTCTCTTCTCTTCTCTTCTCTTCTCTTCTCTTCTCTTCTCTTCTCTTCTCTTCTCTTCTCTTCTCTTCTCTTCTCTTCTCTTCTCTTCTCTTCTCTTCTCTTCTCTTCTCTTCTCTTTCCTCAGATAAACCAAAGACAAAACACGGAAGTAAGCTAGTTTTACATATTTCTTCTCCCTATAACTTATAAAACAATGTCAGATCTATAAATAAAAAAAAAAAGTATAAAAGCTCCTGCTGCTAATCAGAATTACACATTAAATTAGACAGACTAGAACTGATACTACAAAGCTGATAATAGTAATAATGGACATGTTGAGAAATTCTAGCTTGTTTAAGCCAAAGTTTTATCCCAATACTGTACATTCTTCCTTGCCAAAAAGAAGAGACACATGCAATGTTAGCACAAAATCCCTATTTATAAGGTTTACATTTGTTACTTTACACGCAAAATTCTTCTCTCCACACCTGCTAGGCTCACTACAGGTCTTGATTATGTATTCTGATGTCAATATGAGCTTAGCACTTCAAATCAATACAGAGCAAGTAACATAAGGCTCTTGTCATGGGACTTGTGCTACAGATCATCATTTTGCCAAGTTATGGCAGACTGTCTAACAGACTTCAGTGAGTTCAGTCCTGCAGAATATGGGCAGGTCAGTCCTGTGTCATTTTTTAAATTCTTCAGCAGCATCTGTGTCACATGCCACACCATCCTAAAAGCCATTTTCCTTCTGGCGATGACAACTATCTCTGAAGCATCTTTCCAAAGTTTCCTTGTTTGAGGACCACATGAAACTTCAAGCTTTGTCAGCAATGACTTAAGCTTTCAGTTCAGAATTGTTTATTGTTATTTTTTTTTTAAATGTATCATTGAGGTAACATCTTCTGCAACAGTCTGGGTAACTGTGTTCTTGATAATGGAAGTGCACAACAACTTTAAGTTCTTACAGGCAGGTTTCTGAAAGTAAAGGGTTTATATTGTGCATTAAATGATTTATTTTGATAAAGGCATAATAGTGTAGTATTTAGCTGTGTAACTTGTGTTTTTGTATTAATCACAAAATCTTTATTTGAATTGTGAATCACAAAAAAAAAAGAAAAAAAAAAAGAAAGATCTGTGTCTTCCACTCTTCTCTTTTTTTTTTTTTTTTTAAGACTGTTGCAATGAATATGGAATCTCTCTTGGGAATTTTTCGTAACTCATGAACACAGAAGGAAAAGTTTTTTCAACCTTCTCACTAAGTTTTATTTCTGTTAGTATAGATTTCTGTCATTTGCTTAATATTAAAAAATTGGTATTGACTTATTATTAGGACTATTAGAGATACTTAGTTCCACTATATATGCTTTCACAGACATCTGCAGTAAATTTTTCATTTTCTTACTTTGAAAATTAGTGACTGAATCATAAACTGGTGAGTACAAAACCTGAAGTAAAAAGGAGAGCAGGGGTATCTTTTGAAGCAAATGTTTGGGATGTAGTGAGGATGGAAAGAAACTACTTTATTACAATAAAATTACACTTTTTAACCTTCTTCAACAAATTCCTTTCCCAAGTCTTCTCCTTTAAAAATTTTATCTGAAAGTATTGCTTTTTTAGAAGCACAATGTTGAAGGAGAGAAATAATGAAACATTTATCCCTTGACATCTGTCCCAACAGAAAAGGAGTTTCAATGTCAACAGTAAATTAAGTTTTTCCACTTGATGGTTACTTTTACCATAAATAAAATTTTATTATTTTGGGATTCATTCAATTCATATTCCCTATGAACTCAATTTGTCTTAAACAAAGCCTACTACTAAATCATGAACAAGAAGCTTTATTGATACCATGATAAATTACTATGGGACACATTCCATGCTTTTATAACAAAAACAACAATTTTTGAATTGTGTGTTCTCAAGGCAGTAAGCAATTATCACTGCAGCTACCCACTATAGCTACTGCAAGTTTCATATCTATCTGCTAAACAAAACCTCTTCCTCATTATAAGTCCTGACCTCTTATCCTATTTATAGAAACAAAGACCATCTTCTAACAGAGTTCTTTAAGATCTTCTGGCAGTAAATTGCTGTAAAGTTTCTAAATAGAAAGATTTTTTTGCTTTATATCTGATGGAGAACACTGTAAATTTTTTTTCCAGAAATTAGTTGTTAACTATTATTTCTCAGGTAACATGTATAAACCAGTGTAACCAGTAGTCAGATGGTTAAAACACTCATTTAATATGCAAGAATTCCTTCTGACTAGTCTGTTTTGGGACAGTATCATCTGCTTTTTGTTTTGTTTTGTTTTTGTTTTGGTGGGAAAAGCTTTGGAGACCTTGGTTGTATCAGCCTAGAATGACGATCTCACAGTTTGTCTAAAACAGAATTCGTGTTTTCTGCCTGGTTCAAATTATTTCTTATGCCTTTTACACAGATTGCCCTACTTCATGCAGTATCCATCAAGGATGGTGTGGCATAGCCATCTTCACTACTTGTCTGTAGGCCAAATAAAAAGTACTCTTCATCCTCCTATTTGTCACTATTGTGTTGCTCTCTCAATTTGATATGCACCAACTCTTAGAAAATGATAGATTCAATAAGGAGACCCTTGGACTTGCTCAGCAAGAATGCACAATCCCAGATGAGGGAAGTAGGCAATAGTCAAGTCTAATGAGTTGAAACTAGCAAAGGCTCAGTTTTGTCCTTTCTAGTTAAGAAAGTTGAAAAACTATCCTTCTCCTATATTAAACTAAAGCTTGCAAATTTCATAGGTTTCATAGTTAAACAGACAAAACAAATTTTGTGGATTGAGTTCTCTGAACGGAAAGAGATTCATTTCATGCAACTCTTCCAATCACTCAGTTTTTCACTCTTTCTTCCAATACACAGTTATTGTCTCTCAAATGATCTAGATGCTTAATTCTCTCTTATGATTAAATCTTATAGTTTCACTCAGTTATAGATTCTGACTGTCACTTTATCAGTGTGAATACTTCTTTTACAGATCCTGGAAAAGAGAAAGAACTGAAATCTCCAGCTGCTACAAAAAATACAGGTAACACGGCAGGACAAAATTGTATAAAACCCGAAGATCTATGTGCATTAAGAAAAAATATCTTGCAATGCATTGGCCATTTTCTTTTTATGGTATAGGTTAGTTAGGAATTTATGAGCATAATGTTATTTCAGTAAATTTATTATAAAACTTAATCGGCGTTACTTGGATTAGAAGTGCAAATAGAGCCTTGGTAATATGAAGCACCCGTATGAAAACTTAAAAGACCAAACTCAGAATTTAGGAACACTTGTTAACATTTGTTATTACAAGCTGCAAAGTGAAATGAGGTTTGAGTGATCTTTGTTATTTTACATTTAAGACAAGTCCATGGTTTGACTTTGTGAGCATACTAAAACTGATGAAAAGCAGTTTTATACTACACATTTAATTGATATCATGGCTCAGTTAGAAACTGACAATTATTCAATGAATCATTATACCAGAGGTATTAGATGTTAACTTTTTATCATCCTAGCTTGAAGATTAATAAATTGTTTTTGCAGAACATGCTAAAGAAAAGGAAGGAAAGAATCCTGCAGCTTTAAAAGAAAAAGGTAAGAATACACAATAGAATATAAAACTTATTGGAAACCACAGAAAGTAGAATGAAGATATTAAATTTAAAATAAACATTGTAAATCTTTCCCAATATATATTGTAACCAATCAACATTTAATTGACTAATATATTCTACAGGATTTATAGCATGAAAAAAAGGACATAAATAGGATATGGTGAGCCAATTAATATTCAGAAGTCTCAAAAATAATTAAATAAATATCACAAAACCACTCTGAGTAATAGTTAAGAACTTTCCTAAGAACCTGCTCTTCTGAAAAACGTTGAAAAGTGTTTAATAGGAGCCAGTTAACAAACTCTGAACTTAATGCTTGCATAAAACTGTGGACATAGTAGGAATAAAGTAAAGTTTATGAACATATGAGTGAGTAATGTGTTTTCTGGACCCTGTAAAAGCTATAGTTAAAAACCCATGGCTTCATCCAATCAACCACCTGCAACATAAGAGTTGGACTGAATCTTTCTTTTATTCCTTATTTTTTATCAAACAGTTCCCATGTCTTTTTAAATTTGGTCAGAGTAGATGATCAGCTCAGCTGAATTGCCTTTCATCCATTTTTTTTTCTAGGTATTTTTAGCCATCTTATTGCTTTCCTCCTTTCTGGAGATAGCTGCATTTGAAAGAAGTAATTTATGGATAAGTCTTATTTCACATGGGTTTTAGGTTCTTCAGGATAAAAAGATCTACCATGTAGATAGAAATATTAATATTTATTATAAATTATAATACACTATTTCAAATGAACTGCATTAAGAGTTTAGTTCAAGCACTATGGAAAGATGAAAAAAATATAAAACAAAAGTATAAATAATCCTATTGGTAGACATATTTGCAAAATCCCAGAAGCTGTGTTCATTTACTCACTCTTGCTCAATTGGGCAAACATTAATTCATCACTTTTTTATGCATAAATTAAAATAAAGTTATTATAATCTACAAATCCTTTGGTTCACATATTGTTCTTCTATGTGTATTCTACTCTTAATATACACATGGTCCATTTACATCAGCTTGGTTATATAGAGCAGGACTGTATATCCAAACTGGGGATCCCATGGCACTGTCCACAGACTGGCTATGATCTGTTGTTCCCTGATGGGGTTGTGCTGAAAAATTAGAAGAGGCACTTGAGTGACAGCTCTGCCCCTTCTCTGCATGGAGCAGGTGTGCAGCCTCCTGCTCCTTAAAAACAAATAAACAAAAAACAACAGAAAACAAACCAAAATAAAACAGAGGAGACCCAAATATTTTTCCTCTTTGGCAAGAGTTTATTTAGAACCAATGGAAAGGGATTTGCTAGCCCTGGATGAGGTTCTGTAGCATGTCCTTTGCCAAGTGCTCCCACAGTGCTACATTTAATCACCTGGGCTCAATAATTAAGAGCTCCTCCTAACATGACAGAGGAGCTTAGACCTTCTAAACCCAGCCTTTGGAAAGGAACAGGCAGGAATTTATTTTAAACATCAAGTGCAAGCCATGTTATATCAGATTTCCTGCATTTTAGGAAAAAAAGGCAAAAATATCTCTAAAAATTCCAACATATTACTCAAAAGTGTTCTTTACCCCATGTAATACAGTCATGCATGCCCAATGCATTACTGCTGCTAACAGTATGATCTTAACCTACTACTTGATGCTGAATGTAGATACACGTGCAGCACCACTGACGTCCAGCCCAGCTGAGCCTGGTCCCTCAGATCCTGAGAGCCCTTGCTGTTGCAGTGATCGCTGCTTCCCCTAATAGGCATCAAATTTGCACAGTTCAATATCTGTTTCTAAAAATGCTGGCACTGATTGGCAAGTTGAATAGCTCAGTTCAAAATAAATTGGCAGCAGCGACTCTATAGAAAGAACATACAAAGCTGTGTGGAAGAAATCCTTAGAAATCTTGGTGCCTTTTTGGGCTATGTGCTTTCCCTATTGCATTCTGGATTACTCTGCTGCATAAACATATATTTAGCACTCTAAATCCCCCATTTCAGTCACCATATTTGCCCAAACTATAGCTCATAAGTTAGTCAAAGCCTTATTTGCACACCACTCTTTCCTCTCTCAATCACTTCTTCAAGCCTCCTCAGTCAGCCCCTGTTAAGGTTGACCAGGTGATTGAGGCCTTCTTTTCACTCTTTGTAACTTGGTGTCTTACAATTTGTTCCCTAAAGTGGGTGTTTATAGCAAGTAAAAATATGTTGAAGGACACAGGAAAGGAAGGGCTTTCAAGACTGCATACACATGGTAATTCTGCATCTTGTGAGTTTGTAAAACCAAATGTGAATTCATGTAAAAACCAAATAAAAGAACATTTTAATTGAGATGTTAAATACTTGTAATGATTAACCTTATCCAATAAAAGAGGCACCATCATACTTCATTCTGTTTGAAGGATGGACTAAGTTTGGATGAATAAGGATGATGTCCAGACCAAAAACCTTACCATAAAGCAGGTTTTTTCCATAAACTGAGGCATAGTGCTTTTATTTAAAGCAGAGACAGGAAAAATAAATCCCTGAACTTGGAGTTATTGCTAGGATATTCTATAGATCACAGTCTCACAGTGTTACCTTATCTGTTTTATGAGATGAATAAGATGTCTTCAATCTTAGAGTCTAATTTTATTGGCAGTAATTAAGGAGAACACTGGAAGAATACACTTTCCATTGTCCTATGATAAAGGACATCTCAAGAGTCCTTCTGAATTTATAATTAGCTTTTCAGCTTTTTCCTGAAGTAGAGTGCCCACTGACAATAATGAATATAAAAGCTGATTTTCTATTGACATAAGCATATTCGAATAATGTAAGGCCAATGAAACTGTAAGGTATAATTTGCCATGTGGTTTTTTGGTAGATAATTTATCAGACTAATCAGAGTAGAAGCTCATTCATCCAGTCTGTAACAGTGTCACTAAAAGCTCATGATATATCATGTATAACTCCTCACTGAATTTTTCTAAGAAATTCACTAGAACTGCACTATGCTGAGTAATTAAAATGACAGCATTTGTGCTGTACAGATAATGTAAATTCACTGTTACTCTGCATTCCATTATTTGTTTTCCAAACAAATGCTCCTTTTTCCCTCTTGTTTGCTTTTGCCATGGTTAGAGATATCTTTCCATCTTTTCTTATGTCAGTTATATGTGAATAATGAGCCTATTTATTTTTATGCACAGATTGATAGGGGAAATAAGTCAGCGATGTGTATTTATTTCTTGCCAGATACATAATATCATATTATCATTAAAGAAACAAATGTGCTGGTTTGTATTTGCTGTGCAATGCTTGTCCTTCATTTAAAGTAAAATGAAATAACATCTTGCCTATAGTATTTTTTATCTTAATTAATAACACACATTTTTTTTCCTTTAGAAGTAGAAATTTATGTTGTGAGACTCACCTACAGGAAAGCAGTGTCTGTTCAGCTGGCATTTCCTCCTATTTCCATCTACTTATTTGTTGTTGTTATTTGCATGAGAACTTGATCTTTATCCTGAAGAGTTCACATACTGCTGCTGCATGTTTCTATACTATCTTCCTAATCTGACCCAGCTTCACCTCTGGAGTAGGATGTAAGAGGAAAGCAGCAAGGTGAATGTTGGCTTTAAGCCAACTTTATATTTTTCCCCTTCTGGGACCGGCAAGAAAGTGGTCAGTCAAGAGAAGAAGTTTGAAAAGTCTTCAATGAGTCCCTGTTTAAATCCCTGAAGATTAAAACCTTCTCCCTGAAGAGAATCAGTACTGGTGGTCTCAGTAGCCATGGCTCAGAGGGTGGGGAAGTCAATGCACTGGGGAGTGTCCTGCACTGATAGCTGCATCCAAAAGTTTTAAGAGTCAAAAAGGCTGAACCTGCTTTAGGAGCTACAAATCATAGGAAATCTCAGTGAGACCTGCTATGTGGATGACAAAAAAAAACCTCATAGGCATATGCCACCAAACCCACAAGGCCAAAGGCCATGGTTTGTGCCTGTGGCTGTAACAGTGGCTGCTGATCTTTGAGATCACAGATATGAACACAGAATAAAATGGTCAAGGTGGGTAGCTGTTATCTCAAGGCTTCTTATATAGTCAATATAGAGGTTCCTTAAATGGATTTTAGTCTTCACACCAGAAGTTTTCTCTTAGTCCCCTGAAGGAGTCCACCTACTGTTGTGAAGATCAGGCTCCTAATTTAAATGACTATCCCTGAATGGTGTAATTTTTCCAATGGCTTCAGCCATCCTGGAAGTGAACTTTTTCTGTTACAAATCCCACTTAAAGCCAGATGGATAAGTGGGATCATTTCCTGGTATCATGACAGCCAGGAGGATGATCAGAACTAAATTTATTTTGTAAGGGATCTTCTTTTAGCTTTGTCTGTTTTACTGAAGATTTGGTTAAATTTTATTTGGAATAAGTGACATGTTTTGTCTAGATGCCTAGGTGCTATATCCTGTCAGATGGATTGCAGTTTGGATTACTCGGCATCTTGCAAATTGTGATATTCTGTCACTCAAACCACATACATTCATCAGTCTATGAAATTACTTCCTCATTTTGGAAAAAACAATTTCCTCCTAATATTCTCTGACACATACACCTAAGAGGTCAAGAAGTTGTTGCTTAAAAAATATAATTAAATATTAGTTATTTATACAACTTAATATATGTTTTTTCTGTGGTTGCTGACCCTGAATGCATGCTCCCTGAAGGACTGAGGCAAAAAAAAAAAAAAAATTAATACTTTTTCATTATTAATAATGAAACAGAATAATCCTTTCTGTCTTCATGAAGTTTTGGATAAGGCCCTAAGAATTTCTAATCCTGTGTCATTACTTTCATTTTCTCCTTCTCCTGTCCAATTTCGCCCTTCTGTGAGGCCTCTATAGACAGTTGTCTACAGTAACTTCTACTCTTACATTTGCTACTAACATTATTGCACCTAAAAAAATATAAGGCAGTCACTAGAGAGGATGTAAAGACAGGTCAAGGTTGCATCCATTTATGTTCACAAATTTTAGTCTTCATTTTTAAATATTTGTTGTTTTTTCTTTTAAGTCTCAAAAACTTAATTATCTTCCTACAGATTCTCTGAAAGGAAAAAATCCCAAGAATCCAGAGGGGTCAAAGGAAAAGGGTGAGTGAAAAAGTTAAGAAATTCAGAACTGAATATCAGAACAGCTACTCAATACTAGACATAGGTCTTGAGTAGGAATAAACGAGGATAGAAAACCAAACCCATCCTGGTTCATGTTTATATTATTTTATCCATGATATTGTTTTTAACAACATTTGTGTAGTAGGATCCCTAGTAACTACCTGGGCTTCTTTTAAATGCAAAGATTTGAATTTGCATCCTGGGGTAAATACTAAAATGTATTTTTATACCACCTTTGGATGTTAGTCTGTCAAAAACAAATCTAAATGTCTAAATCCTATAATGGGGACATTCCTGCAGGGAACTAGACTAAATCTGTTCCATCTGGCTATGGCTCAAGAATGCTGTTGACTGAGAATGAGACTGGCTGAGGCTACTGACAGATCCAGGTGTTTGAAGGTGACAGGTATAAGTCAAGGTTTTTTCCTAATTTGTTGGCAACACGGATACATACATCTCTAATATTTTCAGCTGCAGGAAGTTGTCCTGCTAGGTATGAATGTAGAGGTCATACATTGTTTGGTAGTGTCCATTTGGAGAAAACCCTAATTTTCTGCAATGTGAGGTGCATTGGATAGTAATACAAAGAATTATAGGATCCATGGGCACTGGTGACTTTCTGGAGAGTAGTGAAACAACTCAAAGATTTCAGGGAAACAGCAAAGGCTAGCAGAACTGTGCATGGCTCTTGAGCTATAAAGGAACAGCTGAGGTACAAATTGTGATGAAGTCCCATTTTTTTGGAAGCTGGAGATATTCAATGCAGTCCAGATAATGCCTCGCATAGACCAAATAGCAAAGTGAAGCATTTTCAAGAGGAATGTATTATTCCTTGTGAAAACTCTGGGGAATTAAGCCAGGGCACCACCTGGGGCTCAGGATTCTCCTCTTTGTCACTGTTGTCAGTCCTTGTGTCTCATCTGGGCACCACAACAAGATCACAGTTTTCTTCTACTTGTGCTTAGTGAATTTCTAGATTTTCTTCTGTCCTTGGGTTATGTCTTCTTAGGTATAAGAAAGAGAGAATTGTAATGTTTTTTTTCTTATCTCCTTTAATACTTTTTCATATGCTGCAGAAAAATTAAAAGTACAATTATGTTCTTGGACTATCCATTGTGACATTAAATATAAGAATGTACATTTGAAGGGTGAGTGCTGCTCTTATTTCATACCCAGTTTGCCTGTGAATTTAAAAGGCTATATATGCAGGAAGTTAAATCTTGTTCACAGGCAATACCCATAGGGACTCTTTGATACTAAAAGCATAATGGAGTCCCAAATGAGTGCTTTTTTGAGTCCTGAATAAAGAAAACTCCCACTTACCTTTATCAACAGCCTCTGGCTTTCAAGACCAATATTCCTAATAATTTAGTTGTATCAAGGTGGATTAATATTTATTTGGGTTCAGCAAAAGAAAAATTCATTGACACCAACTGTTCTTTAGAATTGCTTTTCTCTTTGTGAGTTATTAGTCTTCATTGCCTACTTGAGAGACAGCTTACCGGTTTCCTCAAAATGCAAAGAAACTAATGACATATTGAAGGGTTATTATTTTACATACCCAAGTGTAAAAGGGTGAATTAATGACCTCATTGTTTTGTCCTGTTTTTTATTTCCATGCTGTTAAATCCATTTAATTATCACATCTTTTTTACTCTCTATATATCAAATTGTTTGACTTGTTTTCTTTTCAAGTGTCATCTTATTTCTCTAACCTGACTTGTGATAAATGTTAAATGTTTCTTTCTAGAGACTGGTAAAAGAAAAGACGTGAAGCCTCCAGCAGCCTTAAAGGAAAAGGGTAATGTCTTATCATTATGTGGTTGGGAAATGACGAGTCATCCTCATGAAAGGGTCTGCTGGTATCTCAGTGCATTTTTGATAGATTTTGAATTACAGGCTTTTGGTGAAAAGGAACTAAACTAAGTTTCTTCTTGCTTAATAGATTTGACATATTGAAAAGAGCAGTGTCTGGCACAATTCAGAAATAATAAAATCATAACCCCTATTTTGGGCTTCTTTAACCACGGTATGACCTGTACAGCCAATATTGCATCAGGAATGCTGGTCTATTCTGAATGAATTAGTAACAGAGCTGTTACTGAATTCACATGACAGGCTGAATTCACGTGATAGGCTGAACAGGAATGAGTGCATGGTTTGAACTGCAGAAACTTTGCCAGCTAATTTAGTGGGAATTATTTTTGTCAATAATTATTTTGTTAATTATTTAAGTTTTCAAATCTTAAATTGAGCCTTTTATTGAAGTAAACAAAAATTCTATTTCTTCACACTTTTCTCTTTTGCACATTTTATTTATCTGCTACTGTGCATGTTTGTTATAGTACTGATGGATACAGTGTACACTGATATTACTAACTTTCTTCTTCCATTTTTATGTTTGTTATCTTTTCCAGACTCTTCAAAAGGAAAAGAAATTAAAGTTTCAACTACAACTAAGGAAAAAGGTAACAATCCCAAGTCAAGCTGAGCCTTAGCAGAAGATTCAGTTAAGAAAATAAATCCATTGTGCAAGTACTGCCAAAAGAACTCCTAGTTTCTTCACTTAGTTGACCATAACTATCCTTAACTTGAATTCTTTGGTGCTGGACATTCTTTTTACCTGGGTGATAAGGGAGAGATGCATATGAAACTATATAAGCAAATTGTAGCAGTAGTACTTGAGAGCCCCCAAAGTTATGAGGACTTGTTTTTCTTCTTTCTAAATTTTTCTCATTCTTTCTAAATAAATTTGTCATTTCAGATTGCATTTTAATTTTCTTCTACAGCACATTATTTGATTGTGCTTTGCTCTCTCTTCTTACATTGAAACTTCAGCACTAGCCACCAAATACAGATCAATTATAATTTATAGTACATGACCTCTTAAATACTAGGCATTTTTAGGCAGTGATAAAACTGTAATTATAATTAACCAAATACTTTCAGGTTTATTTATCCATAGCAACTAAATTAAAACAAAACTTACTTTGGCACTGTTTGCATATTGATTAAATACCATTTGCTCATTAGGAAGTGGTCTCTCAAGTTAAATGTGTAAATAATTTAACATGGCTAAGAATTGAGTCATGGGAATATAGTAGTAAATCCGAAAAACTTCCAGTTAGTTTTGCAAATTACTTCAGATAATTGAATAATATTACTTTCTATCTTTAGTTTTTCCCTAAGGATCACTAGAAATAATGAGGCAATATTTTCTCTGACAAAGTTATGTGTGAAGGATAATATTTGCAGGTTTTAAGTGCAGCTATTTCACATAGTGTATATAAGTAGTATATAGCAGAATAGCAGAAATCAGCTATTGCTTTGCACAGTTATATTTTTCTGTAGCAAAGTGAAGGTTTAAGTGCTAAAAAAGGAACTAGGGATTAAATAACCTGAAACTTTTTGAAGTAGTCAAAATAAGTGAACCTGCACTGTCAGTCCAAGATCAGGTACCTTAGAAAAATAGGGACACATTGTTGTACCATTTCTTTTAGTTTACTTTAGTCAACAGGGAGTACTGAAGCACAGAGGGTTTTTTGCCTATTGATTATTGGGTTAATACAATTTGAGTTTTATATTTTGAGCTTCAGGCAAGCAAAGCCTGTAGACTTCCTGATAGATTCTTGCAAATATATCTATGAAACATAGGTAGGTTAATGAAGAATTGAACGTTGATGAGACCCTTAAGTATTTGACTGTTGAGCTTCTGACTTTCTTATCTAATTTTAGTCTTCAGCTCTCCATAAGTATTTCCAGTTTCAAAACCGATTTATTTAGATTTAAGTGATAATAAAAATAAAATACTATTTATTACAAAAGATCAAATATTATAAAAAGTAATACATGTCTGTATGAGTTTTTTAGCTGCACTGATAATGAATTAGCTTCAGTGAAATGCCAAACACTCACCCAACTTTACAGAAAAATAAGTATTTAAACAGGACTTAATTAACTGAGTTTGATCAGCCAGTGAAACAGCTGCTGAATAACAGCTCCTTTCAAGTTCCAAAATTGAGTTCTTTCAAGAAAGGACATATTTAATTAAACATCGTAGAATTTCACTGACTGCACATGAAGTGGTTTGTGCTCAGTGTTTTTGAAAGCAAAACTCAATACCTCAAAGTTACTAACTCTACTATCTCTTTCTTTTTTCAATAAAATTAAGTCTTCTTCCCATAGTAGTTTATAGGACATATGCAAGATTTTCCTTACATTATAGCAATAGAAATATGAGCTATGTTCCCAGTGACCTTTGGTGTCACACAGAATATTTCCACATGAGCTAGCTTTTTTACCTATAGATTAAAAAACTGTAAAAGATTCTATGATCTTACAGTCTTATAGTTTCCTACTTGTCAAGACACAAGAATCAAAATCTGAAAGTTGAGTGCAGAGTATGCTGAGTTTAACTCCACTGCAGTACAAGGTCACATTGGAGACACCTGTGATTATTCTGATAAAGAACAATGGCTTGGATTAAGTCTGAGTAAGAACTGACTGGTTTTTTATAGTAACAGCAGGATATTTTCATGAGTAATGCTGTAATTTAGTGGGGACTAATAGTGCCGAGTCTGCACAGCCTTTACCAGCTTCCCAAGTGAGATGAGCACTACTCACTTCATTTTTTCCTAGTGACTTGCATACATCTTTGCATGCCACCTGTGAACGTACTTCATGCCTTGCACAGCTCACTGAGAGCAACTGCTGTCTCACAGCAATGAGCATTTCTCTTTAGCTCTAGCAAGCTCTATTAGAACTTAAAATATTTGAATGAGATGCTGTCAGACACATGATCAGGCCAACTGCCTTCTTTTTATGTCTTGTGTATCTTAGCTAGGTCTGTAAAGTGGCTGTTCTGAGCAGGACTGTAGATCCTTCAAAGGCCCCTGGAGCAAGACTGCAACAGAAAAATGTAACTTGAGTGGGAAGATCTCAGGTTGCATACATGTACACAGTGACACCACCTTATTGTCTACAACAAGTTTCAGTCATTTTCTAGATACTGAAGTTAATAACACAGCAAATCTTATACAACCTCATTTTGAAGGCAGTTCAGCTCAGTGGCTGCAGGTTTTTAAAAGTTGTTTCTGTTTTTTTCTGTTCCATGTGACAGATCTTCAGAAGCCATTTCTTAGCTGCTGAGATTCTTATGAATGCGACACTTCCAAAAGCAAACACAACAAACTCGGTGACACTGAATATGTATGACAATACATTGACATTTTGTCAGACGATTGTAGCCCCAATGAGCAAAGTGGCTTTAAGCATCCATGTGAGATGCTGTGCTTCACTAAATCTCTCTTTCTTAACAATGATAAGTGACATGTCGCATAGATCAGACAAACAAGTTGAGAAAAACCTCTGTAGGGAAAAGTGTTCCAGAAATTTTGTGACCATTGTCCTGTAAAGAAGTGCAAACAGGAGATTACCTTTATGAGCACTGGCATGTTTTTTAGCCAACTGAGAGTACACAAGAAGCTCCTTCAGTGGACATCTCAGTTTAAAACAGCCAACCAAAAAATGCCTGGAGAGACAGCAGCAGTTTGATCAGCACTTGCCACTTTATAGAGATCCGTCAAATCCAGTGTAAATTGCTTCAATAGAAATGGCTACAGTGTAACCCCTTTCTTAGGATAAAGACATTTTAGAAATGTCAAAATTGAATTCACAAAGGTTAGGTATAGGATTGCAATAGAAAATCTGAAATAATAGAGAACCTAAATGGAAGGTAGATATATTAGGTGTATAAAAATTGCAATATCAGCCTGTTCAAATGGTCCACCTGTTACAGAATCTCATTGTTGAACATTGCCAATAAGAAACACTTCAAGAAAACATCAGAGCTTTAAAAGTCATACATTAAGATAATAACAGTTATATAAATACCAAGGCTGAGTTGTAGTGGGAGGTATAAAATTCCCATTATGAGTCAGCACTTCTCTGTAAAAAATCTTCAACAGAAGCTAGAAAATAAGAGGAAAAGTACAGAAGTAACATACATAATATGTATTAATACCATTTTATAAAAGGAAGGATATAAAATTTTAATTCCAAAAAGTTTATATAAATTGAAAATGAGACAAGTTTTATGGCAAACTATGTAGTGTTGTCCTTATGGTTTGATACTTGATTTTTTGTATATTTTTTTTTAAGGAAAATATTCAAGCTAAATAAGTAGCACCCACATATATATGTAGAAATACACATTCAGTATTCAAAACAGGCCTGTAAATGAAGTATGTCTACTGACACTTAAGGTGTTTCCTGAAGGGAGGGACTGATACATACTGGGACTCCCAGATCTCTATAACTGCACTCTGAAAAATCCTCTGAATGCATATCTATAGCTTTTTATTTATACATGTTTATGCAACAAAACAAAATTCTTGTTGCACAATATTATTGTTTCACATAATATCTGGGATCAGAAACCAGGATTCTCTCTCACTGGGACAATGTGCTTCTCAACAGTTCACAGAATCAGTGTCCCTCTGGTTTATTGCCATTTTATGGCTCAATTACACTCTTTTCTGCACAGATACAGTGAACAACTGTCCCTCTCCAAAAAAACTTTGTACTTTGGGCACTCTCTCTGAAAAGTGAGACTAACAGAGAGAGATTTGCACTCCTGATGTGGCAAAAAGATCAGATCCCTGCCTAGCTTTGCCCTGCTCCAGGGCCTTTTGTGATATTTTCAAACAGAGATTTGTGCCTATCTTTGGGAGACTGCTTGAGTTAATCTTCGCACGTGTTGGATGTCAGGTTTCACAGACTCACACAGGGACGGCACAAGGCAGGTTTCTTCCAGTGGTCAGTATTCCTCGTTCATTAGTGGTTGATGAGAGGCTGAACCAGACTCCATACACTGTCAAAGGGGACTCGTTCAGGAAGGCAACAACTCTCTTATTGCCTCTACCCCATGACCTTACAGGGGGTCAGATAATCCATATCGTCTGACTCCTGATAATCTGAAGCAGAACTCGCACACTTGTGTTGCTTTAAATCTAGACAGTTTGCTTCTGTATTCTCATTTAAGGCGTTGCTGGTAATAAAAAGAAAAACACTGTAAACTTTTTGAGGGGTTTTTTAGTGAATTAAATTTTTCTTAGTAGGTCTGACAGCTATGTTTTACAAATAAGGACAAAAGTGATAGTGAGGTTATGCAGGGGAGTTCAACCACAACATTCCTTGCCCATTAACAGTAAAATGCAAGATAATTAAATACGAATTTATTTCTCCAAAGCTGTTCATTAAAACCTGGACTAGAGGAGAAAAAGGGCAGGAAAGGTGTTTCCTGTTACTGAATGTGAATCATTCTAAACACAGATGTTCCAGGCAATCCAAAGGCTAAATTTTCCTCTCTGTTCCTCGCTATACTTGTTACTTTAACTGTAGTTTCTTAACATGGACAAAATTGCTCTTGATATGGGTAAGAGAAATTCTGAACTCAGAAAGACTGAAAGAGAGAGATAAAATATCTCTTAGGAAGACCTGAGAGAGAAAGATCACTTTATATCGTTATTAAATATTTTAAAACAGTAACTACTTCTAAAGCTATGAACAGATGGACAATTTATGGTGAGATGGGCAAAGACAGTACCAACTTAGTGAATGTCAGCTGCTTTGCTCTAGCTGAGGTGGTTTTCACTTCAGCATAACAGCATGCATGTGAACAGTTGTCACCTTGTACCTGGCACAGGGGATGAGTCTGCATTTGATCTTGTTTTACCATGACTTTCGTGTCTATAACCAAAATATATTTATTTAACTTAGTCAAAACTTCCACCAGCTTCAACTAAATCAGTCAATCTCTGTCTTAAAGTGTCAGGGAAAATAGAATATTTTAAATTACTCCAGGGTTATTCAGACATTCAGAAATCAGTCAGAAACTTGGTGAAATCAATTAAAATCAGAAGAAAATATCTGGAACAAATATCTGGAAAATCACATGACAGATCTAGCCTGCATGATTTCTGCAAAAGGAAATTATACCTTAGTAATAACTGTTTTGAACATCTCAATTAAACTTAAGTAATAAACACAACCCTTATGCAATGGTTTAAATAGGCCTTTGGAAAGTTCCAGTATAGGAATTACTGCAGCAACTAAATAGCTGCTGTCTAAAAGGCCCAGTATTGAAAAAAATAAATATCTGATTAGGAAGCAGAGAGCAATTGATTAATTTTCATCTTGCAGCTCATTTATAGAATAATTGCTTATGATTCTGTGTCTGGGCTCATGTTATATTCCTTAATTAACAGGAAAAGGTAGGAATAATAATGTAATGAAATTTTTAGATTACATAAAATTAGCTAAAAAATTCAAGATTAGAAGGGACTGTGATACACTAAATTTACAAGGTGAACGGGCAGCATGATGGCAACAAAAATTTAGTGTCAATAAATAGAATGCAATATATACTGGAGTGAAAATATTATAAGAATAATTTATCTTTAAATTAACTATGTAAATTCAGGAAAGGATCTACGTATTACTGCACACAAGTCAGTGAAGAACTTTCTTCCACATGCAGATGAATTAGTAAAAATGTATACAGTGTTCTAAGGCAATGGCATAAATCAAAGATGCATCTTGTCTGGAGTGTTGTGTACAAAATTCTTACATGATTATATGGTACTGGAGCAGAAAAAGTCTCACAGAAAGAGAAATAGGAAAGATTCAGACTACCTTTGAGATTAATTACTGTGATCATGATAAGACTGAAAATCACAAATCTAAGTAAAGGGCTCTTCAAAAACACGACAGAGGAACTGAATATCTATATAGAAATACAGTTTTCATAGTCCAAATTTTCATAATAAGTTATTGTAAATTTAGAAAGGAAGTTAAATTTCATGTCTCAGGATGGAATCCAGTTTCTCATTATAAGAAAATAACAGGAGAATCTGTGGAAGAAATCACTTCTTTGACAGTATTCAGACCAAATATCTGTTCCTGGCTACTGCTGGGACATAAAGCTGCAAGGAATGGACTACTGTTAAGTAAGAAATTGTGTTTTCAAGATATTTGGCATTTTCGAGACATTTTCAAATTTCATAAATGTTTCTATTTGCTGAATAGCTCAGAAAAAAGCCCTTCAGAACCATAACTATCTATGGGATTAAGGACTGCTGGTGATCTAGATTCAAGTTTCTACTACAGATTAAAAACAAAATAACCATTCTGAAGATGAATTTCCTCCCCAATCCCAACCTGCCCCCACCCCCCATGAAAATATTTACTATATTGACACACTTTTGAAACCTTTCTACCACTAGAAATTAACCTTTATTTTCCCACCCCACTGGAAAATTTTTGAACAAGGTCTGCCATGGATCTGGTTCGTAAAGATTTTTTTTTTCCCCATTCCCAAAGCATAAAATATGATGGTGCTCAATTCTGTTTTCTGGAGTAGCTGTCAATTTGGATTCATGATCTCTGAAAATGGGATGTGTTTCCTTGATAAACAAATTTTGCTTTGCATCATATTTATATTAACTGGAAATGTATGACTGGATTTGGACAGGTCTAGGAAAGGAAGACAAGCAGCTAACTGGAGTCACTGTGATTTAAGGCTCTTAATATAGTCCTCTTTGAACAGGTTTGTAGGTACAAATTCCTAATTCAAGAACCAGATAATACCCTTCATCTGTACAGTGCAAAAAAAGTTGCATTAAGAATTTGTTCTTTCCTCAAATAAACAAGGTAAAAAAGAACACAGCCAAGAGCATCTTTCATATCTGAGCATCACATTTTCTAGTACATCATCCTACTTTATTTCATGTCCTTCCCTGCCCAGCCACAATATATTACTCACATTTGTTCTCACCAGATAATCTGGCATTTTATCAGCTGTAGACCAAATTCCTTGCTAATCTATCCATCTTTTAGCTGTGTTTTAAATACAAACACATTTCTCAGCTTCTGAAAGAGCAATGTACATGAGGATGTTTGTGCTCTTTTTCATTTATTCCTTGTCATTTTAAGTTTTAATAATAGGATCTGATCAGAGCAATGCTATTGGCAACAGTAGTCAGGATGAGGTCTCTTCTGCCTATTAAGATTTATTGAGTATTTACAGCATGTTCCATCAGAAAAACCATTGCCAAGGTGAAAATTCAAACAGATGTCACAAGAGGTTATAATAGTACAATAACAGAAATTAGTTAGCCATAAGTGCAGTGGAAGGCACAGATGGACCTTGCTCTGTCTATGCTTGCCTCAGCACCAGAAGTGAGCCACATCCCATAAACCAGCAGGATAGAAGTCAGGAGGAGCCCAGAGGTGCATGGCACGTTCACTTACAAGCTCTGCCCAGAGTCTTTACATTTGAGGTTTCTGCTGATTTGAGAGTCCCTCCAATACACTTCCAGTGGCAAGTAAGTATGCCTTTTGAAAGCCACTGAGGCTTCCATAGCAGCTTCTGGGGAAAAAAAATACTAAATCCTCTGTAATGAAAGTTTTGTGAAAGGCACACTTCAGAGCTTTGATATGCACATCACCTAGGAAAGCAAAGTGATTGCCAGAAGGGCCAGATCCTGGAAACCTTGTGCCTAATTATCAGTAAATCTAGGCACGAAACCTTTTTTCCACTGCTGGGCATATTCTTGCGATACTAAAAAATTTTTTCATTCTCAAAGGAGAGTAAGTGGTAGAAACCTTGAAAAATCTTTGCAACTTTTTGTGCTGCAGGCCAATGATAAATAACATTTCAGTAATTTCAGGTTTAACCTCTTCCTTTTCGATCTCTTTTATCCAAAAATACTAACAAGTTGAAACAAAAGGACTTTTCATATTAAGAACACTGAAGAGACAGAGATCAGCACCCAAACCCAAAATGCAAACACCTGAGACTGTATCTGCTCCCTCCTATGGCCTCATGACCCCTGATGTCTGTCCTGCACTGGGGCACTTTCTCCAAAGGAAGGGCAGAGCTTGGTTTCTGCTTATTTCCTTCCCAGTTCTGGTACCACATCAGGTGTGTTCATACCAGTAGCCTTGTGCTGAGCACCCCTTTCTAGAGAGTAAGAGCCCTGAAATTTAATTCCTCTGTCTTCTTTTGCCTGCAATTTCTAGCCTAAGGCAGAGGCTTACTACTGCCACCTCTAGCAGACATGTTTCAAAATAAAGTGACGTGTGTAACTACATTTTAGAAAGTTCAGTCCTATAAATGTAAGCTGGGGAACGGGTAGTGCATGGATTTCAAATGGACTTAGGTCCATTGACTTAGGTCTAACAAGTTTGGCTCAGTTCCATCAAGATTGCAGCAGTCATCTGCAAATACAGGTAACCTTCCTATTTGAGACACCTCAGTCCTTTTAGTAAAATTTTGATTTTTTTTTTTTTTTTTTTTTTTTTCACAGTAGCCATTGCAGATATAGGCAATGTTTTATTGGAATCCCAGGCTGAGCTTTTGGGGAACTTTTTTTATTCCCTCTCCAGAGTTTGAATACTGATCACACAGCACATCTTGCTCTGGGGAACTGATTCCAGCTTGTTTAAACTGGGGAATACGCAGCAATTTCATTCCTGTCTTTCTCCAATCTTCCCACAAAACTCATGCTGTGTGATTTGGAGGTGGGATTGCTGCATAATTAGGTTTTATGTAATTCCCCATATTTAGCAGAGGCTTAGGAATCTGAACATGTCTTCAGGTGGGTTTTTATTTCTTATTTTCTGCATTTGTTTACCTCTACAAGCTTTAATAGCAAAAAAGCACATCTCTTTAAAACAGATGATGCTTCATAAAATTCCTCTAGCCTCCCCTTGCCCCTTCATGCTTTCCCATTCCAATCTGTCCTCTTTCTTTACTGTTGATTTTGATATGTACAAAAAAGGCTCATGTATAGGTGTTTGAATTATTTTTTTTTATGTTACATGTTATTAATTTGGAATGTGAAAATATAGTATTTTTGTTTCCATTTCAGCTGCAGTGAAAAAGGAAGGGGAGAAGAAAGGTAAATCAATTATTTTCCCTTGACTGAAGTGTCTTTCAAGCTGTGACCGCTGTGAGAAATGTTTCTTTCATTCAGTGATACAATTGTGATGACATACACCACCTCATGTGCTACCGTCAGCTGGCTTTATCTACTCCTACTGTGATAACACAGTTGTCATTTCCAGTATTGTTAGCTCCTTTTTACCACAGGCCTACACAGGCCAGTATCAGACACTTCATCTTTCTGATTGGGAAGAAAATGAAAGGCCTTTGTTACCATGTTAAGATTTGTCAAAGAGAATAAAACTTGCAGTGCGCTGTGCATGCTGACCTGGCTGTTTGTTCCTTGCAGAAAGCATTTTCCTAAGGATGTTTAATTTGCTTTTTTCAGATATGTATGTAGCATGAATGTAAGCTTTGCTGAAGTCATCCTCCAGTATTTTAATAGATTAGTAGAAAAATTTGCCCTGAATCAGAATCCAAAATATTATTTAAAATGTTTAATGATAAATATACTGTATTTATCAGACCCAAAATGTCTATTCCTACTGTTGTCTTTCAGAATAAGATTTGCTGAGTTGAAACATTTGTTTGTAATTGTCAATTTTATTTCAACTGAAAAAAAAATAGCACTAAGGTGATATTTTCCTTTAATCTATTCAATTTTATTGATTATTTGTTTTATAAGCCATATCTTTCTCAGTGAACTGGGAACATTTCCAGAACTTTTACATAGATCTCAGAGGATTATTTGAGATTTAGTATTGAGTAAGTGAGAAAAAAATTGGCTCTTTATTTCTGAATTTTACTGATGGAGGGGCTTAATTGGGGGCGGAGTGTCTTTTGTAATTTCAAAAAGGTTTGTAAATTCTGTGATTCACGTAGTTGAATAATTAAGCCAACTTTTGCTGTCTATACATGGAGACATTTTCAATCCTGTTAATTTATCATTTTTTCTGTTATCTCTATACAGAGTCGTTAACTGAACTGGAAAACAAAAATATAGTCTCAACTGTTTTAACAGTTCATGAGTGAAATCTTGGCTGTATTGATGTTAGTGGCAAAATTCCCATTCTCTCCACTGGAGCCAAAATTTCACCTCATGGGTTTAACAGAATAATAAAATTATTTTTGGTTATCAAAACCAACCATGCTTAATAGGTATCAAGCAGGATATTTTGTCCAAAGACTAATTTGCAACAACTGAGGTATGAAAGCTAACATATGAAGCAGGGAGAATCAGAAAACTGGCAGCTACATTTATAGCCTTTGGTTTTCAGACATCAAAATGCCTGCTGTGTTCACAGCCTTGAATTTGTCCCATGGATTGTTAACATCCTTAATGGAAGGAAAGGAGTGAGGTAATTGCTAAGGATGCTACTTCTGTCAGCCTTGCCACAGGTTATGGATCCATTCATTTACAGAAGGACATCAAGGGAATTTGTTTGAAATAGCTACTGCTTGCCCTTTGTTGATTTTTCACAGATTTGGATTTTTTTCTTCCTTAACCATAGTCTTTCCCAACAAAACTGATCAAAAAAAGCATTTTTAATGAACATTCTTTGAAGTTGGGTCAATTTTTCCATTTAATTCTCTTTTTCACATATTTTCTGCTAAAAATTAATTTCTTCTGATTTCTTAATTTGTGGAAAGGATTTTACCAACAAGTATACATAGGATACTTTCAAGCACCTGGCTCAGGGCAGCATGTATCTCATCCTGCTGATTACCACTAACCTGCTTCACAGAAACATGGAGGTGTGAACTGAAAGTCAGCTTTGGTCATTCTTCTAATATCTTAATTTTATTTATTTTTTAATTAAACCTCCCTCTGGTTTCCTGAGATCATAACCAACATTGTCAGCAAGGAAGGTAGTGAAAAACATGCTAGTCCAACAAAATTTTCCAGTAACAGGAAAACTGGTTCAGCGATGTTCCTATCTTCAGTAGATATGCACTAAACAGGACAACTGGAGAGAGGTAACAAGGCCTCTTCCAAAAAACCAACAAGTTATGCTTCAGCTTTTTCATCTAGCTTCACATTCTCTGCAGGCCCCACACAGCAAATATTGCATGTTACTAGCTAAGTCCTAATATGATCAAGTTTTATTTATTTCTGCTTATTCTGATATAATAAAAAATTGCTCCAAGCAGCATGTGTATTCCTCTGAATACCAGCAATAAAAGGGGCAATGTTTGCTGGTTTTGCTTAAGGATACAGTAATTTTTGCCCATCTGCAAAAGTAATAGAAGTAGCCAGGCAGTGCTCTAAATTGACTGACTCATTATCCAAAATATATTGTGGTAGTAGCATGCACAGTTCAAATACCACTTTACCATTTCTCATGTGAATTATGCAGCAAATAGGCAGGCTACTGTATATAAAGCTTTCTCCAATTATTCTGTCTTATTCAAATGCATACCCCTCATCTAGAAAAAAAAAAAAAAAAGAATAATGAGCAATGCAGAGTGACAAGCCATCATAAAAAGAGAAGAAAATGGGATGACACTTTTTATTCACTGTACATTCTGTACATAGCATAAATCAGACATGAAGGAGTTTAAAAGAGACAGAAAAGAACAAAATTAAGATGGAGAAAGCTTGTGTATTTCACAGATTTCTCCAAATGTGAGTGGTACTAGTAGGAAACGATAGGCACAATTTATGCATTACATTTTTGCATTAACCACATCTATGCACATATATTCAGCTCTCTAAGACTTTGTGAGCAAAGTCCTAGGAAACAGCTCCTGCTTCCAGCATTATGTTGTGCCTTATTTCAACATGTGTGGAATAGAAGAACTGTCATAGGAACATGTGAAAAGTTGTCAGTTTCTAAAGGGCAAGAGGTAGCAACCCTTTGCATGAGGAAGGCACTTCCTAAAATGCCCAAGAGAAAATCTGGCTGCTAATACATGAAATTTTTTAACTCTTGCTCGTAATTCAAAGCACTGCAACTAGCAATTCGAGTGAATTACAATAGACTCAGATATTGGGGATATGAGATAAAGCCCATCAGCTTCAGGCCACCTCCAGAAAATAATAAACAGAATACCAAAATATTTCAACATTTGTTCAATTTTAAGTGCTCTTTTTAAAGGAAAGTGATAATATATTAAACAAAACCAGTATTTCTATATTTCAAAAAATATTTCATAATTACAGAGAGTTCAAAAAATGTTTCATGTGAAATGGAGCCAGATTAAAGCCAATTTCAAGGGTTCTTAGTTCTACATAAAATGGAATTTCTCATTTCAGCTTGTAGCTCCTGTACCTTATTGATTTCTGACTAAAGAACTCGTGGACTGAGATGGGGATGTCAGGCAGGCAACCTTAACAAGCTTAGTACGTTCTCTCTCCAGAGAGAGAGAAACCTTGCCTGAAGATTCGTTATTTCTGTGATACTAGTGAACCCAAACAGGATTTAACCATCACATAATCCCTGTGGGTTATGCATCTACATACAGACATGTAAGAACCATGTCATTGTTTAATGTGAATCATCAACCTGAGCTGCCAGGAAGTCAGTTTCTCCAGGCTCCCTACAGCTAATGAATGAGGCAGAGAGAGCTCTGTCTTGCTTCTGAGAGCAAGTGAGATTGCACATCTAATTCAGGGTAGTTGTCTTCTGGGAGTCTCATCTCCTATATAGACTGCCTACAGTTAGATGTTATGTGTGCTTGTAAACTAGTGAGATGTAGAAGCCAGTTGTTTGTCTATGACATGACTCCCATTCTGACCTTCAGCATTATTTCTCTAACAGCTTTCTCTTAAATTCATAGGATAGTTTTTAGAAAGAAAAAAAACACATTCCTCTGACAAGTTTCATCAATAATAAATTGACAGGAGAGTATGCAGGATCACATTTTGACCTTTTCCCAATAAATACTCCTAAGTGTAAAAAATTGCATATAGTCTGAATGTAGCCATTAGCAAAAAAATGCAGAAAATGCGTAAGGCATGTACATTCCAGCTCCAAACTACATATTTTTGCCCATCCAGTAAAGGACAATTTCTTTAAAATACTCCTGGTAATGGTAGTCTATTCATCGCTTGGAAACTGCTGCTTTGCATACAAAGTGTGGTATAAACTGGCCAAGGCACAGCAGTGTCCTTTTTCAATGTATATAAAAATCAAGATGTTTTCCAAACTGAAAAAGAACGGGCAGTAGTGCATTTCAGAACTGCTTAGCTGGATTTGACCAGAGAAACTGGAAAGCAGCCTTCTTATTCAGAAAGCAAATGGTCACAGCAGCATGGGATTTCTGCTCAGCTGCAAATGCCACTGGTGCAACATGAATCAAACCTTCATTATGTATTTTTCTAACATGCTTCAAAGGATAAGAACGCGGACTACCTCATTCTATACCTGCAAAGCCTAATACACAGCCCCTAACAGAATGTATATTCCTAAACAGAGAGGGGGAAAAAAAAAAAAGTAGAAACACTTATTAAAGCATTTTCTTAAAATACTGTCAAAAATTCAGTGTGAGAAAATAATAGAGACACATGGTACAATGCTGTTTAAACTAGCAGTGCTATTTTGACCACAGTTGAAGGTAGGAATGTCTCAAGAGGTTAACTGTCATTAAATTAGCCACAAGATGGAGCCCAAAGGACCTTCGAGCTGGTAGTTAGCATCGCCTTCCTGAATCAGATAAAGAACAAAACAGTGTGGTTTTAACAAAGAACACTTTATGGGAGTCTTAAGCCACAGACAAGGTATTCTTCAATGTAAATCCACTCCCACCTAAAGATCTTTTCCATTTAATAGGTGACTGGCCATACACTGGTGAGCTTTGACTTCCCATGCTGAAGCAATGAAACTGTCATGTTCAAGGAATATTGATACATGGAGAATTTGTATGAAATGTGTAAAATGCTTTGAAAAGTCTACATCAGTTAGCCTAAATTTGCTTGACCTCTGTTCACCTTGTCTCAACTACCTTGGGTGGTATAAATAGTTTATGTCTGTTTTGCTGTGTTATGTGAGACTTACTGGTCTGTGCAATCTCTTTAAGTGATGGCCAGATCTTGAAGGACTAGGCTGAAGTACTTTCCATGTTGTAGATAGTTCAGTTAAGATAAGACATGACCAGAAAACACCCTCCAGAGTATCCATTCAATATAAGTAGATAGTAGGTAAAGGAATAGTGAGTGCAGTGGGATCAAGACTTTTCACTGAATTCATAAATTTAAAGAGCTTTTTTAGATCTTCATAGGAACTTAATCATTAAGAAACTTTAACTCAGACAAATTTAAGTGTCTAAAGTAAGTCATCTACATTGAAGCTATTCACCTTAGTCTTACCTTGGAATTAATGGAGAGAAATAAGCGTCTGCAGAGTGTTTCATCTGTTTGTCTTGACCCCATATCTGTCAGGATGCAAAGAATTGACCCCTCAAGATACCCATATTTCTAACTTGACTATGATGATGAACATAGTTTAGGATTAGTAACAAAAATAGAAAATAAACTCTAATTAACATCATGATAGTTTGTTGTTAATAATTTTAAAAACCCTCCCCAAAACTTTAATTGATTTTTCTTTTAAGAATCTGACAGCAAAAGGAAATAAAGGTCAGAAAAATCAGGAAGTCATTTATAGATCTTAAGAGCTGAATGAATATCCACTCTCATTGTACTTAGATGGAGGGGCTAATGCAAATATTTAGTTGAGAATACATAGCATTAAGCTGCAAACTCTGTGTTTAGCTCCCTAGCACCATGTTTTCAGTGTACTCATAGTTAAGACATGTAAAACTAGTGATGTTAAATTGCATTAATGCTTTTTAAAAAACCTACAATTTTATTCTCAACAAGATTTAATCTAAATACTGTTGCTGATTACATCTTTGTAATCTGTTCAAGATAGAATTGAGATTATACTTTTCTGTATGTTTCATGCAACAACAAACCAATATGAAACAATTCATATTGATAGGTCTTGCATAGCATTTCAATTGCAGTTATGGTTACAACTTGTGTTAATCATCCTTACTTGCATTAAAGTACAACAGTAATATATTCAGTCCTCGTGACCCATAAACATAGACAGTAAAGCTAGTATTTTAATGATTGTGAAACAGCTGTGATTTCTGAAGAAAGAGTGGTCTGTGTAAGTCATAGCCTGTGTTGCTACTATAAGCTAAGTATAATACTTGTATATTACCATCATGCCAGCAACACACTTGCCTGTCAATCAACATAATATGTTTAAACACCTGGATATGCATATAGCACATGATTAATTGGCTAAAAATTTATCATGAGATAAACTATTACTTTATTTTTCTGTGCAAAGATGTCTGCAAATGAATGCTCAGAGGTATTTTATTCAGATGCAATTCAAGAATTAACAGTTCTAGTGGTAATATTTGTTTCCTTTTTTTATCTATGCAGACATCATTTTCAGAAATGTGCTCTTACAAAATTGTAATTAAAATAAAAACAGTGATCAGCAGCATTTTGTGAGGAATGAAGATGGCTCAGGATGTTCTGCCTCTAAAAGCTAGTCATTAGCCCTCTGCTTTAATCATCATATTAATTCAGGTTGCACACTGGGAAAAGTCCATCTTTTCAAAAGCTTTTTTTTGTTTGTTTATTGTTCTCCACTCCTAATATGAACGTATTTCTGCTACAGACTTCTTCTTTTATAGATTTCAATGAGGTCATCTTACTCTTGTCTTAATTATTATTATTTTACATTTATTTAATAACGTATGTAAACATATATTCAGCCATGATTATACTTTCACAAATCCAGTCATAGTTAAAAAGGACCTCAACAAAGAAGTTCATATTCTCAGTATTTGCATGGAATCTGGACCTAGGGGATTAGTTTGGCACCTTTCACAAATGACAAGCATTATGAAATAGACTGTAGATTTGAATATTAAAGAACATTGCAGTCTGCAAGAGGTGCTCCTTTTGGCTCCAATTGTTTATATAGAATGGTAAATAACATTATTTTTGCCTAAACTAAATTCATTATTCAGAAAAAAACTCATACATACCTCAGTCTGCTCAATTTCACTCAGTTACCCTTAATGAGTCAATAATTTGTGTTGCAATAAAGCATGGCCTGAGCCTGGCTGTGTTTCGCCTTAGCTATATGGAAATGTAAAACTGATATTACTAAAAGTGAAAGCTTGTCAAGCATATTCTCCCTTATCTTTATGTTCCCATCCCATAACTTCAGAGAAGAGCACATGAAAACATCAGAAGCTGAGGATGATATTGAGAGGAAGCTCTTCAAGCCTTTCGCCACACATGCCTTAAGATGAAATGCATTAACACAGCAGCACATGTACCTCATCTACATTTGACTGAAATTTTATTCTTTCCACCTTCGTCGATGGAAGATATGTCCTTCTGGGATTTTAAGACTTATAGTACTTTAAAGTACTTTCAGTGCTATCATACAAGATTGCTGTTTCAACAAGACTTACATTTCCCTGTGCATTTCAATTGTTTAACTGACAAACTGGGAAATAGAGAAGGATTGGGATCATTACCCACAGGCATGCACCTCTGATTCAAGTTGAACTAATTCCTCTCATTAAAAATAATTTTAAAATGTTGGAAATGTCTGTACTTCTTTGCTTCTTCTACTATATTTACCCATGTTAAAGTTTCTCTCTTTGGTCTTCTTTCTGAACTGCTTTTTATTTTTCCCAGTTATATAAAGTACTCTTGAATTGCCATTTAAAAAAAAAAAAAGTCAAAATCCAAGTGTTCTAGACAGCAACAGCAAAATCACCCCAAACCAAGAGTCAGCTCATTCTTCACTATGCAGCCTCAAAGTATAAGGCAAACCAAACAATAAGGACACAAATGTGCTAACTGTACAATGGCAGATATCTTGGACCAGGCTGCTCTAGTAATGGCAATGAAGCAGAAGGGACAGTGAGAGCAGCCTGACAGCTTTTTTGGTGGAAAGCTGCAATAGAAAGATCAAGTGAATACCCTACAGGCTCTAATACCAGTGGTTCATTATTAGATATAATGGCAAACCATAGCATTTTAGGAGGGTATGCCTTAACCGTTTACCTTACTGTTATCATTAGTCACAAGAGTCAAGCCAAAACAGTGGTCCAAGGAAGTCTGTGGTGTTACACCGACCCAGTCAAGCACTCCCTGCTAATGAATAAGAGTGACAGCTATAGCTGGAAGCTCAGGTTCTCTGCTTCCCTGAAAACCATCCAGATAGCCTGAGATAAATCACTTAGTATTTCATACTTGTCATGTTAAGGTGTGATAATACTTCCTTAATGTGTAGAAACCTGGATAAATATTTTGTAGAATGCTATATTTAAAGTAAACCAGAAATGTAAAATTAGAGCTGTAGAGAATTAAGAGATTATGTAAAGATAGGCTTGCACAGCATGCACGTTAAAATAGCCATACACCAGCTCCTTCTATTTATGCCACCACTACATTCTTTTTGCTTACTTTACTTTGACTCATCCATAGAGTAACTATTTGCCATACACTGTGAAGGCAATTTTCTAACATAGAGCAGGGGTCAGGGCAAGCACAAGACATTCTCTTTACAGGAAGCTTGCTGCAGCTAATCTGTTTTGTGAGGAATCTTTTTTTTTTTTTAAGACATATGCTCATTAGACTGTTTTTTTTTCTGCACAATCAGTCTGCCAGCTGCTCAGCCAGACAGTGGGACCTGAGGAGGGCATAGGCAGATATGAGGGATCAGGTCTGCTGAGCTAGAAAACTTGTGGGAATATTTGACTTCTCCTTTGAATGACAAAGAGTATGGACAATAACTGCACAAAGACAGGGAGATGATCTTGAACAGAGCGATAAATTCTAATAAACTCTTTTTTCCCAAAGTTGTTATCATCTGAGACATTCTGTACTGGCCCAATATGTTTTATCTGGCTGACTTTTTGATAATACAGTTTCTTCACAGTCTGAAAAACCTTACACTGACTAGAATAACACTGTTTTGTTCAACCTTAAAATTGCATTGATGATAAGGCAGAATGATGTGGTATCTTACGTTCTTGCAGACTACAGTATTCCCATTGAGTTTTGAAGGAGGAATGTCCATTAGCTTGTCTAAGACCCATCTGTTAGCTTATCTAGAGTTTGTTTTCAGAGAGAAGGGACTTAGTTAACTTGAATAAGAAAATCAAAGATTTGTGTTAATCATTCTTACTTACATCATGATATAAAAACTGGAAGTTTAAGGCACAAATCTTCAGAATTCCATTAAAAGACTTTCATTGATCTTGATTCCTATTTTGGCCTACAGTGTTGTTATAAATCAACATCGTGGGTTTGTCTAATGCCCAGTCTAAATCCTATTAAAGAGTCTTTGTGCTCTCTTAGATGAGAGATGAACCAAGCTCAGATTTAGCCTAATGGAAACTAACTTTTTTATTTACAATACACATATAAGTATCCAATTAGAAATAATTTTCTCAGCTACAGCCTGTATTATTATTTTTCTATTCTTCACTAAAACAAATAGTTCTGGCATTGCTTCCATTTCCTGCATAACATATTCTTTTCTTACAGAGTGTGCACACTCACAAACATATATGCTGTGTGAACAGCAAATTACTGTTATCCAGATGGAAAGTAGACATGTTATAATCAAAAAGCATGTTCTGCTTATAGCCTCACCAATTTATGGTTCAATAAACCATAAGATTTATTTTCTGAACCCATACCAGAAGCTAATTTACAAAAATATGCTTTATAAAATTAATACCCTTCTGGCATTCAGAAGAGCAGGCAAGAGTCAAAGAAAACCTAAGTGACTGTAAAAAACAGCAAGACAACTACCAAGCCCAGTTACCAAGATTAATTTAGAATGACACAAAAGAAATTTCAAAAATGTTTTTGCTGAAGGTAGAACCAGATAATTTCATTGATCCAGTTCAGATCTCATGTAGCTTCAAGTATTTCATCAAAGATACATCTGTTTTCATTAGATCTGAATTTGACCCTTTTCTTCCTCTAATATAGTTTAAGTCTTAAACAAATGAAGATAAAGTACTTACTTAGGACTGAATTTTCTAACATTGTGAACAACAAGCAGTTATTTACCCAACAGGTAGTCCTTTTCATCAGTTACATCAGAACAGCTGTTTGAAGCGAGACAGAGTTCATCTAACCCAACACCTTCTCTCCACCAATGGCAAAACCAGTAAATGCCTAGAGAATAGGAAAGAAATTAAACAGCCACATGGTGATCACCTTGTGACCTCCCACAATCTCAGCTCAGGAATTTCCTAAGTCAGAAACTGTATCTTCATGTTTAAGAGCACTTGGTAGATTTTTCTCTAAATTGCCCAGTTGCTTGTTGAAATTGTGAAAATTTTCAACATCTGCAAATTTTGCAACATGTAGTTTCACAGCTTATCTAGGAATTGTATAAAGCAATACTATTTAAACACAAAATTTTAATAGATCTCCTCTACTTTTAATGCAAGATACTACATGAAATGAGTGAGAGCAGCAGAATAAAACCTTTCATTTCTCACCTTTTAGGTTAAATACTACGTAATATAATATATCATTGAATATTCTGGACAGTCTGACTAGGTCATTGACGTTTAGATTCATCTTCTTCCCATTCTTACTAAGCAGACTAAAAATCAGAGTATCTGTTTTATAGATAATTGTGATGCTGCAGAAATAAAACTAAGGGTCTTGGAATTTCATTTTCCAGCTTTTAGCTTACTATGTAAGTCATTTGAATTACATCTTCGATAAGACAATATGGCACATAAGAAGGAAAGTTTCACAAAACATAAATGTTTATGGCCTAAGGACTCTCAAAATTGTGTTTATTTTCCTAAAAAAATATAGATATGTTTTAGAATAGCAAACAACCTGTAAAAAAACTTTTAACTTTAGATGATCATAGAATCATAGAATGGTTTGGGTTGGAAGGGACCTTAAAAATCATCTAGTTCCAACTCCTCTGCCATGAACAGGGACACCTTCCTCTAGACCAGGTTGCTCAAAGCCTCATCCAACCTGGCCTTAAACACTGATCTTCAGTGTTTTATCAAAATATGCAGTAGAAGTATCTCTGAGTGGTTTTTAGATGTAATTCCTAAGTTACGCCAGAAAAAGAAGGAGAGGTTTTTAGGCAAAGCTCTGGTAGCAATTATGTCCATGTTCGAGCTCTGGCTGGATATTGGCACTATACTGGTTTGGCTAATTAATACCTCTACAGAAAATATGGACAAGAGCAACACAGATACCTTCCTAAACTTGAGTGACTAGACCTGAGCTGAGTTTCTATTGCTTTAAACTTTCTCCATGACTCATTCACCAGCAGAAAAAGGGAAATAACTGCACTGACTTCACTAGAAAGTTAAATGTAAAGGCTTGGTTTTGGCTTTAAGTTTGTTTTGTTTTGTTTTGTCTTGTTTTGTTTTGTTTTTTAAATTGCAGATCTGAAATAAGGATGCTATAACAAAAGCATATTTGCAAAATTCATTAAGCAGTGTCAGTAAAGAGTCTGTATCTGAAAGGGGCCTACAGGAAGGCTGGGGAGGGACTTTCTACTAGGACAGGTAGTGATAGCAAGAGGAGTAATGGCTTCAAAGTGCAAGAGGGTAGATTTAGTTTAGATATGAAGAAGAAATTCTTTCTTTTGAGGGTGGTGAGGCACTGGAACAGGCTGCCCAGAGAAGTTGTGGATGCCCCCTCCCTGGCAGCATTCAAGGCCAGGTTGGATGAGGCTTTGAGCAACCTGATCTAGTGGAAGGTGTCCCTGCTGATGGCAGGGACATTGGAACTAGATGATTTTTAATGTCCCTTCCAACCCAAACCATTCTATGATTATATGTAAATTAATACTGTACATATGTGTCCTAATTCTGATCATTGTTGGTGTTTACTGAAAGTGCTACTTGACACAATATTCTGTGATAGTTATGTAAGTCATTATACCAGCCCCTGAAGTTCAGACTTTTTTTTCATATTTGCTGTGAATTTCCTATTGCAAGATGAAATTTATAGCTAGGTGAACATATCTTGATATGTCTTTTGACACAATACAAAATTAATTTCCTCTACGAATTTCAGACGCATTTCATGGATACTCAATTACAATAGAATTTAACAAAGGTTATGATGTTTAGACAATTTTGTGTGGATTTCAGGGTGTTCAGGCAAAATGATTTACCTTAAATTTACAAGAAGGATTTCTTATGCCCATACACATAACAAACATGGCTTTGTCATGGGATCTCTGCTTTTCTGCTGTTTCTTATTTCTGATTCCTCACTTAGGAGCAAGTATAAACACTTAATAATATGTATCTTTGGTCTCTAATACCCCCAGAAATCTTCTTTTATTTTTGCTTTGTTCTGCACACAAGCTCCAGTTGCTGTATCCTTAAATGCACAGCAACAACCTGGATTAAATAGAGATTGGATATAAAATGGGAACACTTTTCTACTGCAGGGAACATGAGTACAACAAAAACCCACTTGCACAGCAGTTACTTTTTGCCCCAAGTGGGAGCTCGGGAGCTCAGTGAATCACTGCAGTAGAATTAGTTGTGGCATTCGGCCTGGAAAGGCAACTCATCCCCTGCACTTCTGCATCTCTCTAGGATTACGCTCTCTCATGCACAGTCACAGGTGGTAGAGCCTTTATTCTCATGAAAACAACAGCTGCCTTGCAAAGGTCAAGAAGAAAAATACAGCTGGTGGGCTAGGCCTTGGCATTTCACTTACTTCTGTAGCACCAAAATGGCATTGGGTACAGTTCCCTGAGCTCTCACTTTACCTGAGAAATGTTCTGTTAAGGTCCATGGAAAGTATTAGCTCTGTTATCATTTTTATCTCATGTGCTTTTTCTGGAAAAAAATGGAAAATTAAATGGCACAACCTTTAGGAGCTGGGGCACTGAAATGCTGAGTCTTTTTGTTTAGAAGTAACTTAATTACGTTAATTATGTTTTTTTTTTCTTTGTGCTCTGTGGAGTATCACTGAATCCATCTGAAATGCATTGACCTCACTAGAGCAGGTTCAATTGTCAGGGACTCTTACAATGTTGGATTTAGACTGTGCTAGGTGTTATTTCCTCACTTGACATAAAATTATTTGTCTGACTTTGTCCAGTATCGGACATCTCATGGTCTGAACTTGTCTTATTTCTTAGTGAGCACTGAATCAAGCACTTCACTTAGCAAGTTAGTTACCCTAGGTTTGATATATGGTCACCATTCAGTGAGGGTGACTCAGCCCACCAAGGAGGTCCAGAGCCTTCCAGGTGTAATTGTAGCAAACATCAGCTGAATGACAGAGGTGGTGGGCTTCTTAAGTGCCCCAGTTAGGTGTTTGGGGTGGATAAGTTAAACAGTGCTACCTGTTGCACTTTTTAATACAGACTTCACTGAACATGTACTTTACCTGTCTACAAATGTCATTAATAAATGCATTAAATCTTGCATTTCATTCACAAAACTATTAAAATACACCTTTTTTTTTGTTTACTTCTAGCTACCTCAGAGAACCCTCACAAACACAGTAAGTATCAAGTTGGTAAGAAGTATTGTTACTTCAGCTTTTAAGAGGAAGGTATTTATGTTGCCAATGTTTTAGAAGCTTAAGATGAGATTCATCAACAGAAGCTTACAGGAAATGTTGACTTATGAAACTGGTTTTCAATCACTGTAGCAAAGGACAAGGTGTGTTTCACAGGTCCCAGTGTGTGTGGAAACTTTATATTCAAGCTGATGTAAGACCCACTTGTACCCTCGGCCTCCATGGCAGCTTCTCACTGGAAAAAATCAAGGGAGACAGGGATGAGGAAGAGTCATTGCAATTCTCTGGCTAGGGCTTGATACAGGCACCTGAGAGATTTATCTCTTGGTATGCTGCAGCCCTCACCTTCTACACAATTTAGACATAGCTGCTATAAGTCAGAATGAAACATATTTTTAACTTTCCTCTGAAATGCTATAGCTTTCTTTTTTCTGTCTCATAATGTTGGCTTTTGGATGTCACACTGTTTTTAAGTACCACAAAATTGCATACAGCTTATATTTTAATACGTTATAATATTTATTATTGCTACTGCTTTACAATATATCTCTGGGATCCAGACTAGCAGTATACTGAACTTTTATTTGCCGTTCTATATGAGACAATCCCACTTCTGTTCTAATAAAATACTTTAAAGATTTCTACATTGAACGTCAACATTTTCTATGTAGAAGATAGATGATAGCAATCAAAATTAGTAGAAGTATTTCAGAATTTTAAAAATTCTATGGTATTTCTAAAAAACACAGGCTGGAATTTTGTAATTTCTTAAACCATATTAAAAAATAAAAAATTTTCTCTGGCATTATTTTTATTTTTTAGGGAAAAAAATACCTTTTCTCAAGAAATATATTTATCAAAAAATTCTTCTCAAGTCTAGTGTAAATACATAATACAAAGTCATCTTTATAAACATAATGAGACTCATTTTTTAAATCTTCTAAAAATTAAAAAGCCTTCTAATGTAGGGGTTCTTCTTACTTGCAGATCACAAACGTGTTAAACATGAAAAAGCTATCTCTCAGACTAAGCCAGGTAGGTTTGGCAATTTAATTTACAGTTATTTCAGGCTGCATTCAAGAAGGATATTTGTGGATTGCAAAACTTGGAGACTTTCTTGAGCTAGGCACAGTTTTTTTGCTTTGTGACATTGAGTTTTTCAAAGTTTGCGAGAAAAACAAAAAAGAGGATGAAATTTAACTGAAAGGATTCAGCTTTCACAGTTTTTCATAGTTCCTGTGACTCTCCCATTGGTGCAGTATAGCTTATAAAGCATTAGCAAAACCCATTTTCCAGAGTTTGAGGAAGGAGTTCTCTACTGCTCTTCAGTACATCAAAGGTACATGCTAGGAACTACCCATCTCAGCCTTTTCGGTAAACCAGTTGCTACATGAAATGAGTCTGGTCCCCAAAAAGGAGGAGCTACAATCTCACCAGGTACATGATGCACAGAGGCAGCTGCCAGTTTCTGAATCTTAGAACAGGAACATAACAATAAAAAAAAAAAAAAAAATCTTGGGGAGACTATGCATTCAGGTAAACTGCAATTAATAACCAGAGACAGCTGTAGTGAGCAGGACAGAGATCCCCCTTTCAAACCAAGGCTTTGTGTCTCATTATGCTTTTTGAGGAAGAAGGCACTCAAGGATCCATAGTCTCCGAGGTAGTCTGTTTGTGCGTGCACAAAGCTGCTTGGCTCCTGAATATGAGTAATATTTCCAGCCTGGCAGTCAAATCTGTTCTGAAAGAGATGATGGAGGAAGGTACTGGAAAGGTGGTGAGTGGCTAGAACCACCTATGAATTATCAGATACCTGGTTTACCCACCACTGTAGCTATGTAACCTCAAACAGTCAACCTCAAGAACTGCTGCTTTTTTAATGGGCACTATTTCTCTGGAACCCAAATGTCCAAGTTTGGATGCTAAACCCTAATCTGCACCCTGACTAACTACATGGATAGTACAGTATATAGAAGATTTTTTTTTTTTTTTTTTTTAAGGCAGAGAGCAGGTTCATCTTCTTCAATGTGCTGATTTTTTTTTTTTTTTAGCTTATCTCTCTGAGATCCCCATACACTTGCTAGAGAGGCCTAAAAAGACATTTATCATATGTCAATAGATGGAGAAACAGCCTCCTTGTTGTACAGTCCATGTTTCTCATTCAAAACACAGCAGCATCTAGAAAAACTACAGTGCAGATATGGACATGAAACATCCAGCAATAGTGGTTTGGGGTTTTTTTGGTTCATTTGGGGTTTTTTTTGTTTGTTTCTGCAAGGAAAACAGTACTGATGGGGGAAAAGACAGGAAGGGATAAAGCTCAATGGTTACATTCTTATCTTTTATATTCTTTGGAAATAAAATATAGCCCTGCATTGCTATGCTTTTCAGTTATCATCTGGTAAGTGGCGATTTAATTTCTCTTCACTTCTATTAAGTTTAGGGCCTTTTTTCCCCCTTACTCAGCTATTGTTATTGTGAGCTTCTTATGAAAGCAGTGAATTAAAAAATCTAATCTCCATTTCATGGTTGTCTGTGAAGATAGAAATGTTTTTATAGCACAACCAGCAGCTTGAAGATACAACTTGTAGAGATAAAGTACCCTCTTTCTGCTCTTAGATGAGCTTTAGCATACAACTGCATTTCACTAACTTAGATTGTGGTATTAAGTTTTCCATATACCAATACACAAAAAAACCCAGCATGCTGACTTTAAACATAAGCCCCTGTACTCGTCTGAGCTGTGAGTAAAGCTCAGAAGGTTTGGACCTTCTCTTTCTTTGGATATTATCCTTGCTCTTTTGAACTAAATAGGATATTTTTGCTTTTTCTAATTCTGGTGAGAGTTTACGGCAATATTTGCTCTGTAACTCTAGGAGTTGATCAAATAAGTCTGTGAGTGGGTGGCATGTCTGATCCATTTAAAAGTATGTGAGGGAATTTATTTTTAAAATTGATTCATTCCTAAAAACTGCGTGTCTTGGACAGGCCTATGGACTTGCATTCATCTGGGTGTAAAAACAGTAATTCTTTGGTATTCATTCACCTTCCTATTCTGCAACTTAACCATACAGCAACTATTGATCTGCTGATTCCACTGGAGAACACCTCAATGCATTTTTTGGCAGATTTCCATGAGGTGACAAATGAAGGAGCAGATTATCAAATGTAAGGAGAACACTCTCTATGAGGGAACACACATCAAGAAGTTTCACAAAATCATTTCTGTTCACCGGAATTCAATATGAAGAAAAGCAGTGAAAAAAAATCTCATTAGGATAATACATAGTATTTTGACAAGAACAGAAGAAATATTTCCAATTTCTCATGTACTTTTTGTTTGCTATACCATGAGGAGTGTGGCAAAAAAAAAAAAATATGATGACCTCATAAAGGTACAAAAAGTACAAAATATTTTCATGAATATTTCATAAAAAATCGGATTTTGTTCTGATTTTGAATAAGCCCAAAATTAACTACAAGCATTAATAAGCATTTTTTTTTTCCTGATGCATCTAATATAAATGGAAAAATATAAAGCTGTAAACATTTCTCTGTGTATTTTAGGTAGTTTTATAAGTATCAGGAATGAATTCTCTTGCTTTACTCGTGCTCACTCACATACACAGAACACTCTCTAATTTAAGCATTTCCCAATAGGATCAATAAATTTTCTGAAATTCTCTAGTTTTTGTCATGTGATAAGTCTATGTTTGACGGTGAGATGCATAGGAATAATAGTTTGAAGCTGCTCTGAATCAAGGTGAAGAAGGAGGCCACTGCTTTACACGGAATGAAGCTGTTATCATTCAGTCTGCTAACTCAAAAGCACTCATTGGCACACAGCAGGCAGAAGCACTATTGCCACCAGTGCTTGCTGATTAATACTTCCAGTCATCAACTGAAACTCAAAACAGCCGCTGCTCTCAAAAGCAACCATTAATCTCCTGAGAAGAGATCTTTTATGCTAAAGGAAATTTAGCACGTCTTTTTTTTATTTGTCTTTCTTTTTTATTTTTCTTTTCCCTTTCAGCATTTAAATTCCAAGGGCTTTCAGTCTGGAATATACTGTACTGTAGTTGAGCAAGCTCTTAATCGGTCCAGTGTACTGGTTTGTGACATGATGCTCTGATGTTTACAAATGTCTCACCAAGGAAATTTGTTTTTATGTTGTTGTCTGGGTGAGATCAGGCTGATTGTGCAGGAGATCTGATTTCATTTTGTAGGAAAGTTGAGTGGTCATGCCACCTGCCTGGGCAACCCACTGTTTGGCTACCACTGACTCCTCTCAGGGTGCAAAGAACTGGATAGGGTGGCTTCCTCGCTAGGATGTTCCTGCCTTGGCTGAGCCTATCTGAACCCACCTGCTGGCTGAAGCACCCTGCTAGCTATTAATACAGAAGTGATCCAGTTTGAAGGTTGGAGTGAGAAACATTGCTTTTTTCCCTCTGCTGACTCGAAACCAGCAATATAACTTCACTAAATCAGCTACTCAAAGCTTGCAAGAAGCCTCAAAATATCTATGGAAATACTTAACTTACAAGTAGAGTATTATATTATAAAAACAAATGAGAAAAATAGTAATTTCATAGGAGAAATTGTTTTCTTTTCAAAAAAATCAGTAAAAAAAGCTTAATTTAAAAAAAAGGCTGCCTGCTTATCAACAAACACATAAGGTGTTAAGTGGTTTATCCAATCACTTATTCATGGGCACATCATTTTTATGTGAAGTTCAAACAGCATCACTGCAGCAAAGGTTAATGGGATGCTGATATCTGCCTTTCAAAGCCCATTGCATCTGGTTAGACAACTCAGGAGCAAAGTAGCTGAGCTTTTTTATGAGAATATCCTCTTAGTCTAGTTTCTTCACACTAGATCTGACTATGGATCCTTCAGTGCCTTCTTTCTGAGATGGTTTCCAGCCAACTAGTACTCAGATGAGTTGAATAGCTTCAGGGAACAAGGCATCACTCTCTGTTCAGCCAAACCTCCACTCAGCCTTTGTCAGTCTTGGGGAAAAAGAAGGGGCCAGAAGCACATAGCTGTAGATGGCTTCCATCAGGGAGATAAAGTGGAGATATTTTCTGAATGTGTCTTAACCATACTTAAAAAGAAAAGTAGTGATGTATGTGAATGTTGAAAGGTAGAGGTTAGGAGAGAGGTTCAGATCAAGTATAGGAAAAGAGAGAAAATGGGAGTAGAACTATGAAAGGATCAGGAAGAGTGAAGTTCAAGTCAACCAAACTGGGCAGAGCAGAGATATGAAAACAAACATCCTAGTTCCCACCTGACTGAGCCATTGGGTAGTTAAGACAAACCCCACCTCATCAGAATCACAGAATCACAGAATGTTAGGGATTGGAAGGGACCTCGAAAGGTCATCTAGTCCAATCCCCCTGCTGGAGCAGGAACACCTAAATGAGATCACACAGGAAGGTGTCCAGGCGGGTCTTGAATGTCTCCAGAGAAGGAGACTCCACAACCTCCCTGGGCAGCCTGTTCCAGTGCTCCGTTACCCTCACAGTAAAGAAGTTCCTTCTCAAGTTTAAGCTGAACCTCCTGGGTTCCAGCTTACACCCATTGCCCCTTGTCCTATCATCGGACATCTCTGAGAAGAGCCTGGCTCCATCCTCCTGACACTCACCCTTTACATATTTATAAATGTTAATAAGGTCCCCCCTCAGTCTCCTCTTTTCCAAGCTAAAGAGGCCCAGCTCCCTCAACCTTTCCTCATAAGGGAGATGCTCCGCTCCCTTAATCATCTTTGTGGCTCTGTGCTGGACTCTCTCAAGCAGATCCCTGTGTAAAGTGGGGACTCACCTAAAAAAGTGAGAAAGTGTAGTCTCACCTATGCCTTGCCTGAAAATTCATCCACCAGCCTACTTGGAGGAGCTCAGATCTGCTCAGATCTGGTGTCTGATGTCAGCATGGGTCTGTCATCTGAGAACTGTGCTAAGTGAAGACATAGGCAGCTCAAGAGCATGTGAACTTGGACAGCTCTTCTTATCAGATTAACAGAAGCTCAGGGCTGCTTTAAGGTTTTATGAGACACCCAGCTGAGTCTAGGTAAGCTTGTCCAGTAGCAGGTGAAATGAACTGGCATTCAGACTGACACTGCCCCATGTGGATGTGCCTCTGCAAGTTAGCATGTCCTTGGGGATCTCCATACCTTTCTCATCTTCAGAGCATAGACACACGTGGATACATCCATATATACTTGAGGTTAGGCAGTATCTGAGCAGAAGTCCTCAGTGTTGTATAATACAAAAGTCTTGAACTTAGAATCATAAAATCATAGAATGGTTTGGGTTGGAAGGGACCTTAAAGATCATCGAGTTCCAACCCCCCTTCCATCAGCAGGGACACCTTCCACTAGACCAGGTTGCTCAAAGCCTCATCCAACCTGGCCTTGAACACTTCCAAGGAGGGGGCAGGAAAATGGTGTTCATAAAGCTAGAATGTTGTGATAGTTTCACTGGGCTAGCTGGTTGTATTATTATGATGTAATTTCAACCTGACTGCCTGCCTGAAAGACACTACCAGGTATATGGCTGTTTTCTGGTGGCTGAGACATTAGGCCCAGTAATTTATTTTGTCCATGGAGTATGATCTCACTGTGCAGTCAGAACTCATAATGCATATGTGCTGTTTTACAGTGCTACAATGGGATACTGATGCTAAAGACATGCATTTATTTTGTCATTGTAAACCATATGTATAATATCATGTATAGAAATATTTTTCCAGTTATATGCACCTATGCTAACACAGCGTGAATTTCTAATTTTAACACTGCTTTCACAATACAGAGGAGAAAATTAAACAACAAAAGACAACTCCCACTGAGAAGTCAGGTAGGAACAAGTCATTCTCTCCTAATTTATGGAAGGGGGAGAGGGGGTGTTAAACACTATTCAGTATTCATTGTATGTAGTACATTTGCATTGCAGCCTTATTTTTTTCAGTATTTTGAAGTATATGACTGATAATACAGCAGAGCAACAATTGTAGATACCGTTCTAAGAACAGTCTTTTCCAGTGATGAAGCCAAGTGATATTTCAGCTCTTGGGCTGCTCATTCCAGCCTCTCTGCCAGAGATGGGCTAATGAAATGGGGTGTAGCTGTAAATCAGACCTCTGAAATGATCCCAAATATCCTTGTAAGGCACTGCTGTTTCTTATTTTTAACCTCAGATCTTTCAAGCAACTGAATTTACAGCACAGAGGTCAGTGACCAAGTATGGAGTTATGCGGGAGAATGAATCACCAGTTGGATTAGGCTCTTGGATGGGTCTTAAACTGACTTTCTCATGGGCAAAATGTTCTTGCAACTAATGTCTAAGTCTTTGGGTCTTTTCTATGATTTAGACCTTTTAGGTTTTTTAATAATAATGCTGACAGAGAAAAAAATCAACTGACTGTTATAGAAGCCCTGAAGGGCCACTCAAGGAATTAGAACATTCTCCTCATCATTGACAGTCTACGCAAAGCTGTTTTGAAGGATTTTTCTAGTTATGAGCCTCTTGATTTCTATTTGGAGTATGCTTGATCCAAACATAAAATGAAAGATTGTCAAATCTTGGATAATGATACCAACAACAGATTTTCATTTTTTTGTCATGATGATGGTGATGATGATGATGAATATTTTTAACAAAATGAAATGGTCTTTTGTTTTAAGATGAATGGTGCTGGTTACTACCTCATTCCTATTACTTTTTTGTACATGTATTTTCCTCTCTGCAGTAGTAGAATAGATGTGCAGAATAGTATGGTTCTGTCTCTAGTTGTGAGATAGATTGTGTGTGGTTCAAAACTATTTAAATTATGTTTCTGTTAATAGAATTGCAGAAATTACTGCAGAATACTTCAATGTATTTCTAACCTGGATATTTAATGAGTTATCAATTACTGACAGGCAAACAAGTCTGGCAAAGGAAGAAATTACATCTTTGAATTTACAGGATTTTTACTCCAAAATTAATGACTTTCTTTTTAGGGTCAGCTAAATTTCACTCTCAGTTTGTGAACAAAGTCAGAAGGCTCAAACTGTGGCTTAGCAACTGTGGCTTAGCAGTGGTTGGAAACAAAACTGTCAGAAATATCATGACTTGACTGCTTTTTGTTAAGATTTGTTAAAGCCATGTTCTTGCCAAGTCTTTTTCCTGATTGTTGGAACCAAGCTGAAAATGCAGTATTTAAGGCTGGCTAACTTAAACTAAGCCACTATATAAATAACGTGTAGGTTTTCAGATGAATACCTGTTGAGCTTGATATAGGCAACTTTAAACAGTGGGTAAGTCATCCCATCTTTCTTTAACAAACACTTTATAGTTATATGAATTATCCTCTGGAGATTGCTAGTGCTCTCCTGGCTAAAAGCGTAGACCAATGTGTTCTCAATGTTGCAAACCAGTTGAATCCCACCCAAAATTTCCAATCATCTGTTGACTGGTCTGGAGCTACTTCTGATTTACACTGTTACACAGGGAGAAATGGTCCTGGAATACATAAATGTCTTACTGTGTTAAAAGACAGGATACTGTATTATTTCAGCAAGAACTTACAGCTAGTGGGAGTTGCAAAAGTCTAAAAGTATTAGAGCCTACCTGCATTTTAGAGGCCTGAGTGCTGTACATTTTTACATGAGTCGGGGAAGCTAAGAACAAGTGAGAACTGACTACAGTAAAAATATTTTAATATTAAAAAGAAAAAAAAAAAGAATTTCTTTTATTTCTATATCTAAATATTACAATTTACCTTCTTTTGTCTTCTGTAGTTCAGGCAAAGCCAGCAAGTACGTGGTACCTACCTTGATCAGAATAATTCCTGTAAAATAGATGGATATGTGTGGCTTTTTTGACTTTAACATGCAGAAACCAACCCTTAGCAATCTCTAATTTTGCTTAAAATTATAATGCCTTTATCACCATGCCTTCCATTACTTTCATTTAACATACTGTCTTGTCATTGCTAATTAAAAGTCCATTTATCATAACCAATGGCTTCAGTACAGGAGTCAACTCATTCTGTGCTTCCCATACAACAAGTCTCAACTAAAAAAAAATATTACAGGAGTGACAAGCTTTTTAAAAATCACTGCTAACGATTAGTTGGGATTGAGTGCACTTTCAGTAAGTTTGCCGATGACACCAAGCTCTATGGTTCAGTCAACATGCTGGAAGGAAGGGGTGCCATCCAGAGGGACCTTGGAAGATCTGAGAGGTGGGCTTGTGTGAAACCAGGACACGCATGAAGTTCAACAAGGCCAAGTGCAAGGTGCTGCATATGGGTCAGGACAATCCCAAGCACAAATACAGACTGGACAGAGAATGGAGCACCCTTGAGATGTACTTAGGGGTGTTGGTTGATGAGAAGTTCAGCATAAGCCAGCAATTATCCTAGGCTGCATCTCAATCAAAAAGAACTGAAGGAAAAGTCCATATGTTAACTTACAATGCAGCCTGCTTGTAAACTTTGTATATTTTTCATATCTTCCACATGCAAAGTAAACTGCAAAAGTAAAATAAATAAAATAAAATAAAATAAAATAAAATTAAATTAAATTAAATTAAATTAAATTAAATTAAATTAAATTAAATTAAATTAAATTAATTAAATTAAATTAAATTAAATTAAATTAAATTAAATTAAAAATCGGTCAAGCCCCTAAATACTGCTGCACTCCAAAAAAGCTCAGATATGGGAAAAATATCACTCTTCACTGACATAAGTTTTGATTCACCCATCATAAAACCGTTTCCCATCATGTCTTCATCTCTGCATTTCCCAGCATATATCTTCACCTGAAATCACAGTTGCTAGGAGTTCAATGATTTGCCTAAGTAGCAGAAGGGCTAAGGCATATTGACCTTTTTTTCAATGGCTACTCACTTTTTCAACATTTTCCACTTTACGGCCCACCTTTCTGTCCTTGTTGCTCAAAAAGAAACTGATGCATGTTTTTTTATCTGTGGGAACATCACCCAAAAACAAGGCCAACAGATGTCCACTGATTCCTCAGCTCTAAAGTGTGTTTTGGCGTCTATTTGGCATAGCTGCTACTATGCAATGAGATCTGTGATTTTTTTCAATTCCATTTAAGCATGTGTGACTTTTGTATAAATTATGTAGTTCTAGACCTTGTTTTTAAAACAAAGGTTCTTAATCTTTTGTATTTCCAGCAACCTAACACAAATTCTCATTTTTTACAATAATAATTTAGAAAGGGGGGGGGGGGGGGGGGGGGAGGTGCAGGCAGGGAGATTCATTGCCTACCAAGCAGTGCTAGTTCTCTCGTTTTCCACAATGAGATATGATTTATTCATATGGAAAATGATGTGTTTGAGACTTTGGGGATTCAGCTCAAGTATGTCTGACTCAACAACACAAAGGTCGAGTGAATGGTTGTTGAGTTTTCTCTGTACTCTCCTTTCAAATAATAGAAAGGGAGAGTTAATACCAATTGTTTTCCAGAAGTTGAGGGGAGCCTCTATCAACTGACTTATTCCTTACAATGCATGCATAATTCTTAGTAACGTTAATAGTAGCTTTATGTGTGGAGCTATGTGCAGTACTACTTAACTTCACTGTTTTGTGGAAGATCCCTCAGTGGATACTGTTTTAGTAACTAGCCATGCTTTTTTCCAAAATAACAGCATGAAGCAGGATAAAATGAATGTTTATTCCTGAAAAATATATAAGCAATCATTCTTATTAAATAAACAAACAAACAAAAAAGACATACAAAACATAACTTAGAAAGCTTGTGGCAATATTGTTATTCTGTTTCTTTTATCTAGAGCATGAAGCAGTCAGACATGAAAAAGATGTTCCACCTACAAAACCAGGTAGGCACTCCTTCATTTTATGCATTCATTTCTTTTGAAACTGTTAATTAAAGAAATTGAAAAATACAATTGCATGAAAAATGTCAAAATCACAGCCCTGTTAACTATTTTGCTGTAAAGAATGGCCTGACATGTCATATCATAGCTAAGGTAGCACAGTACTATTTGCAATGCTGGTTGTCATTTTCTGAAGATATACAAAAGGTCAAATTTCTGCTTCTGTAATTCCACTGAAGTCAAAGAAGTTATGCCAGCAAAGAATTTGACCCGGTTTCTGAAAGTGCTTGCTTTAAATGGCTTCATTATGCTAATTATTTGTGGGTATCTGTCATTTATTTGAGCTTCACAGCCTTCCTGTATGAGTCAACTTCTCAGGACCAACAATAGTTTAATTTTCCTCTATAGCAGATATTATATGATATACTATTTAGATCATGACCTGGCACTATCCATCGTCTATGATAAATGCCTCTGCATATCATAGCTCTTACGTAGCCTCACTTGTACAATATTGACCAAAATCGACGCAGGTATAAGCAGCACTTTTCAGTTTCACTCTGAAGCAATCACCATGAGCTTATAAAATGTCTTCTCCATGCTTCTCAGTGAGGAAATAAGTGAAGAATTAAACTTCTTATTGTTAGTTAACACAACAATTATGTGTAGATGAGAATATCTCTACTGCTATTATCCATCATTAGATTGTTATTAATTACTGTGAGATTACTAAAAATTATGTTTTGATAAGCAGTAAATACATAGAACAGAGTAAATAGATAGAACAAATTGAGTAAACATATAGAACAAATTAAGTCATTCTCCACCATAACTGACTGTTCTGACTCTTTTTCTTTCCTCTTTTCATTTCCCAGTCAAACTGAGAAACACTGCAAGTATGTGCCATTTTGTTTCCTATGGAATATAAACCTTCTTTTTAGATGCATGTTGTTTCAACTTGCATTTTTGCAATTATGTCACATTAGATAATGCTATTTTCTTGCTGATACTACAGATACTCTTGTACTCAGTCTGCTTAGTAACTGCTGAACACACCAAAACTTAGTGCCTTTAAAATTTAATACTCTGAAGCTGCAACACTCAAACTTGGTCTGAAATTTTTGCTTTTTTCTTAAAGTAAACTAAATTATGCTAGTAGCACAATTGATGCTCTGGTGATTTTAAATGAGTGTAGACACATGATTTATCTTTATGTAAATACATTGTTGGTTAAAAATAACAAAATGGCATGTAGCATAACTGAATTAGACAACCTTCTCATTACTTCTTTTACTATTTGAAAATTACTTATTTCATGACTTCACTAAGCATGTTCTTGGCTTTGTTTCAATGCACTTTTTTATTTATTTTAATAAAAAACTAAATTAAATTAAAGAGGAGAAAGGAATATTTCCACTTTAGATTACGTCGGTCTGTATAGGTAAAGACTGGGATCTATTCTTATTGTGGCAAGTCATTGCATGTTATATACTGCAAATCATGATCAGACAAGAATCAAAAGGGCAGTGTTTACACTTCGTGCTTCGCATTGGGAAAATGTTGAATTATGGACCTTCACAGATGAATTAGTTGTAGCCTCCTTAGCATGGGACCTCTGTTTTGGGGTTTTTTTGTACTGTGCTTGACACATCAAGACTAAACCATGTGTTATTCTGATGCAAACTAATCTACAAAGAGTACTCAAAAGCAAGGCCAAGCCCCATGGCACACAGACCTCTTCCTGCTCCAGTTCAAAAGCTGACAACAAGGCAAGGAAAACTGACTCCATTAAGCTTTCTAAATTAGTGTCCTGTGTTAGGTGCTTGAAGTTAGACAAGATGAACTCTTAAACACCTGTCAGAAGATACTTAGATATTCTGAGCCCCAGCTCCAAAGGGAAAGGGGGAATATTAAGTATCTGAAATGTGCCAACACTGATGGATTTCATGCAATCCTGAATTGTAGTGTTCAGTTTTCAAGTAATCATTGCAAAATTATTATTTCCTTTTAAGCTATTGGTGGGGGGGGGGTTCCAATTTTGTCAGTATTTTAAGTAAATTTTCCTCTATTTGTTTCCGTTATTCAGATTTGTTCAGTCTTATGTCTTCTGCATTGATTTACCTGAGAGACCCACTGATGCCATTCTCTTCTACTAGAGAACCATCAGAGAATTAAGTGACTAATTCCTCATGCTTTCTTCAATAAGGATAATTTTAACTCAAAATTACTGTCTACAGTGCTTTTTTATCGAGAGCTATACTACTCTGGCATATTGTGAAAAAAAGGAACAGTCAAGATACTTTCCTTTGACCTTTGCAGAAGGATATTTGTACCACATTCTTGAGCTTATATCCTGCTGCTTGAAAATGTTATAAAGGTTAACAGTGCCTTTAGAAAATAAAAGACAAAAAAAAAAAGGAAAAACAGTAACAAGCAGACCTATGATCATATACAAAAGTAATTCTGTTTACACTGTCTATTTTCAGCTTGAATATATCTATTTCAGGATTTTAAGCATCAGAGTTATCTACTTAAAACTCCTTTTTTCCCACTCAAAGAACACTTAATTGGATCAGTGCCTTCTTTGTTTCTAGAACTCTATATACCTTTGCTTCATATATTTCTCAGCCAGGTGTATGGTATGCTTGCATAGCTATCATGTAATTCAGCATGATACACAGCTGTGAACACAAAACACTCACTGATTTTGAAGTTCAAATCTAGTAGGAATGTAAAATAAATCCATACATTTTTCCTGGGCCAAATTTATTCACAAATTATACTTTGCACAGTCTTACTGTGAAAGTAAATGGGGTTTAAATCAGTATGGAGATTGTATCATTAAATGAATGACAGGTTACAAATAGAAATACAAATCTGAGTTTGAAAAGTCCCCACATTAACAAATAATACATTTTTATAGTAACTTGCTAAGTGAATTATCATGCAATTACAAAAGTAATTAGTAAACTGTCTTATTTTTCACTGTTTCTCTTTTAGCACTCAAGAGGGTCTTTGACAGCCATCGATCAAATTTGAATGTGTAATGTGACTTAGAGTTTACTCCCTGCATACTGACTAAAGACTCTCAAATTGGGAGTGATTACCTTGAACAGAGGACAAAACTAGTGTCATTTCTTGCTCATGCAAGAAGTAATACCAAACCATGTTTTGTAATCAAAAGGAAGAACTCTTGAGTTAAGGAGTAAAGGCATGAACCTTTTTCCTAGATTTGGTGCCTCTATTTTTTTTTTCTTGTGAAAATTAGAGGACATATTAATCCCTGGGTCACGATGCAGTAATGTATCAGCTTTCATCAACTAGGAACATGATCATAAGCAGAAATGTAAATATTAAAGAACTTAAACATGCTAATAGCACTTAATAGCAGCAAAACTGACCTTTGCTGAATGCCTGTGGTCCCTAAGAATTGAGTGCTGACAGTTATGAGTCTCCTTATGAACAAAGACCTGAATCAAAGTTTTCTGGGATGTGCTAGTAAAAATCATGCAACATTTCTCAGCCTTCCTGTTGAAAAAGCATTGAGTGAAACATTTACACCTTGACGTGAGCTGTAGAACCTCATGTTCATCTGGAGCCAAAACTCAGTATGAAGAAAATACAGATATAATTTAATCAAAGCAGACCTTGAAATGCTTTGTGAATATATTCTTTTTCTATCCAACTCTAGGTTCAAAGAATAAAGGTTTTTTCTGACTAGTGATGTTATTCTCTTTCCTTAAAATTTAGTTCTAAAAAAAAACTGGGGCTAATGAAGTAATGGTGTGTAAAAATTCCTGGATTCCAAATCACAATTTAATTAATTCCATTGATTTAAAGAGAGTAATGATGGTTTATACCAGGGAATTTCTGTCCCATTACATTGATCAATTTTCATTAATTATTATGGGTATTTTTGATAGCATGGGAATATATGCTTCTTTTGTGCTAGGTGCTGTGCAAAGATGTAGTCAAAATTTTTTCCAGCTCTCAAGAGCTTTTACTCTTAAAAGGCAAGGCAAACTGATAATGCAGGAGAAAGTTATACAGTGGTGAATGCCAGCTATTCAAGGTCAGTGTCAGTCTTTGGTTGCGATGTGTGTCTGATAAGAAAACAAAGGTAACGATTAAACTGAATATATTTTTTGGAAAATAGCATAGTCAGCTATAACCTTGAATGCACATTTAAAAGGAACACTATTTAAGTATTTGCTTGCTGGAAAGCTTTGATTGGCACAGTGTTTGTTTGCAGGAACCATTGCATGCTGGATTATAATACTTCAAAGAGTAAGACTTAGCTTTCAGTGTGAAATTCCATGTACACGCTCATTGCTAAGGCACATTTGTTTGCAAGTTAATATCCTGCAAAAAAAGTTGCAGATGAAAGGGAACTATTTAATTGGTTATTTTCATTGAAAAGCCATGGTACTGGACCTCACATATTTTTCCTTCTCCCTTCCTCTTAATTTCTCATTATTTTCCTGGAAAGCCATTTTGTGAAATCCCAACAGCAGATTAATATTACATTTTTCTGGTATGTTTTATGGAAAGAATTAATGAATATACCAGTGTTGATTAATACATATTGTTTATCAACAATGAACAATTCTTATGTAAATCATCATTGGTAAACTGACAGCACTGAAGCTACGCAGTTCTCTACCAAAGACTGTTCTGATCGTCTGATTATGTTATTTTAACTGTTCATCTTCGGCAGCATATTTTGGTGAGCCAGACACAAGTGATCAGCAGTGAGCAAGCTGGTGTTTATCAGATAACACATGCACCAGAAGATATTGAACAAAGCATTATTACAACTCATTGGACAAGATGAAGTGAAACTGAACAATTTGAAGGCATCCTGACGGATTTCTGCTGTAGTCAACAGTGAATACTGAAATGGCTCAGGCGCCTGAAGCAGTACACCTTACTTAATTTCAATCTGCCTTGTTGAATGGAGTCACAGACCAAATGTCTCTGTTTGTGGGCTGGGGGAAAAGGATGCCAGAAAGAAAAAAGCGCATATTCTAAGTGACTCCACAATTAGAGAAAAATAAACTAAATAAAATAAATCAGAATCTGCTGCTGCGGGACTTCAGAATGGTCACATGTAGTGGGTCTAAAGGTCCATCTATTTCCATATCCTAGGTGGGGTTTTTGTTTATTTGTTTCAGACAACTGAGATTGCTCCAGGAAAGAGGGAAAAAAGCAGGCAATAGACAGAGGGATCCTTCCCTGATGCATTTTGGCCACAAATAATTAGGGAATTCTGGAAGTAGTTAGGGAATTACAGAATTCTCATGCCTAAAGCCTTTATCAGGAGTTTCCAAACTATTCTACAACCAATAATATTCACATAATTTCCAATGACTTCAGAATGAGTTCAGAAAGTCCAGAACTGCTATTGCTGCTAAGGGTAGCAGCCACTGTTGTCATATTAGATACACGGTGTACATGCCATCTGACACATTTACCACAGCTATTATTCCAGGGAACTTACTATGGCGATCAGCTTTGTGCAACATACTTATAGTAAGAGGCCCATGTTTCTGATGCCTGTCACTTAATGGTGTTTCCTTGCAAATCTTTCTAGCCACGAAAAAAAAGAAGACATCTAAGGAAAAAGAAGGTAGGAATTTACTCTGTGTGTGCATATGTATATAGAAGATCACAATAAAAATAGTATAAGATTACAATTTTGCATGTATTAGTATTTGAAACAACTCCTAAAAGATCTTTCTTAATTTTTAACAAATTTTATTTTAAAGCTTTAGATAATATCTATTCAGAATTCAGTCAATTTACCAACCTTGAACTGTGTTACTTTTTCTTTGCTAGAAAAAACTGTTGAGAAGAAACATCTGAAAGATGAAAAAAGCAAAGGTAATAAAGGGACAAAAACCTCTGCAAATAGTAATGAAAAGGCAAACATTAGTTTATTTCTTGGAGTTGAAAAGAAGAGCTTTGTTAGTCTTCCTAAATATGTGCAAGTGAGCCAAAATTGTGCATAAATCCTCAGTAATTGAATGTCTGATGGCTCCTTTGCACGTGAGTATCAAGGATTCCATCAGCACGCCCAGCCTGGCTGCAGCAGTGCCCAGCATGTGATCCTCCCTGGTTGGAACAACACTAGCCCATCTGTGGGGTCCTCCAGCACTGTATCCACTGACAAGTGAATAATATTCCTCACTTAATCTGCTCTTAATGCTTCCTAGTGAGGTAGTGCAAAGTTCATCTCCATAGCTTGTGTGATGCTTTAGATCACCAGCTTCATATTGTAGAATAACTACATTGATAAGAAGTGCTTTTTACACAAAATATATAGTTCTTGGTCACCTATATTCTAATTAACCTGGTGGACACAAGACTGCTTTGTTTTTGTACAGTAATATGCAGACAGAAAAATAGTTTCTGCTATACCTCTGAAAATAATTAATAGTAATAAGTTACACTAATTTATTTAGTGGTCCAAGACACAAATGCTTTCTCTACAGTGGTTAAGGACAGTGACTTGCATATAAACATTATATATTGAAGTCCTGGAACCTCAAAGGATAACAGTTAGTTAGTTGTACTGCGGCAAGTTTGCTAAGCTAGTATCTAGAAGCAGTTTGCTTCTATGGTTTTACCAGACATAATATTTCTATGTTTAAATAATTTACTAAGAAAATAATGTTTAAAAAACCAATCTGGTTTATAGAAATTCCTCTCTGTTAGTCAGTTCCAAGTAACTGGCATGTTTCTTACTGAAATTTATTTAAATATTTTGGCCTGAAACTGAAGATTAATTTATCTATGTTTTATTCTTTAGGAGTACCACCAATAAAAGAAGGTCCACGACATCACAACCTGACATCAGGTGCATGATTTTCCTTTATTGTACAGGAACTTCCTTTTCTGTTCCAAAATTTGCCTTTTCATTTTTTGGTTTCTGTTTGTGGTTTTTTGGTTTGTTTTGTTTTGATTTTGGGGGTTTTTTTTGTAAAGGAGATCAGACTTACAATCTTTGCACACCTGTCATTCAAGTCTAGGGGACAAGATGTGAGTTGAGCCAGGTAAATCAAATCCATAAATATTTTTCCTGTGGAAAATTATTTGCTCACATGGTATTACTTTGCCACCTCCCTAAACTTTTAAGCATATATTCAGCTAATTACTTTCTAAGTCAAATAATGGCCTGTAATTAATTTGACTGTGCATTATTCAAAACAAACATACTCTCCTCGCAGAAAATCTATTTCATAACAAAACCACATAAGGAGAAACATGTTCAATTTATTTTCTCTCACATTAATAAATATTGTCTCCCATCACCGTGTGCCTTCCACCCCAATGTCCCTGCAAAAAAGGGGAATAAGGTAGGGCATCTTAGGAAGAAGCCTTTCTGCATTGTGTTATTTGTTAGCTCCATGTTTTTGCTAGTTTACAGTAAAAATTAAAATATCTTCCAGATTCTTGACTAGTATAAATTAATCTCTGTGAATTCAGTGGAACTGCACGGATTCATGACAGACAAGGATCAAACATTTTAATCTCACCTTTGAGGTGTAACTGATTTCCACATAAAATATGAACTAAATATGAATATGGATCCTTTTAGCTCAACTTTGTTGTTTTAAACTACTGAGGGAAGAATTTCACCTCTTGGCATTCAGATTGATTTGGGGTATACAATTTTTTTTTTATCTCTTTTCCTATAATTAGAATGCTTTAGAACCCTATATATATGATATAAAATGTGTAATACATGTGCAGCTATATGTATCTGTGTATTTGTGTAGGGAACCTGCTTTGGCAGGGGGGTTGGACTAGATGATCTCCTGAGGTCCCTTCCAACCTTTACTGTTCTGTGATTCTGTGACAACATTTTCCATTTTTTTTCCCTTGGTTCTGACGTATTTGAAGACTTTGGAGGAAAATATAATCTTTTTTCTGAAGTAGTGTCTTCAGTCAATTTCATTTAGCACAAACATATGGGTCTTGTTCTATAAAAAAAACCCAAAACACTAAACTACTTTAGATATAATGCACAATATTCAAAAGAGAAGGCAAAAATTTCATCACTGCAGGATAGGTAGCTTTCATCTATACAGAGGTGATGAACTGCAAACAGCATATTTTCAACTCTTGTTGCCACCCAGTCTATGTATCTCAGATGCATGATGGTTCTGGTATTCTGTCAGCAGTTTCTTCCAGAACTTCAGCTGCATAAACTCCTACTACTGAGGCTGACCATTTGAATGCAGCTAGATCAAAGAAGCTGAATAAAAAGGTTGAGGAGAATAGAATACAGATCAAGGAAGGGACCATTAGCTGCAACAGCTGTGTCTGAAAGTAGTAGTGAAAACAGTAATAGCATCCTTGAAATAATTTATATGAGATTAATCTTTTTTTCTTTAATTTCTCAACATTTCATGTTTGTTAGAATTGTGAGGACCAAGGCTGCATATGCAGGCTTTCCAACAACCTGATGTTAATCATTCCATTATTCTGAAGTTGAATTTTAAAGAAATACTTGGAGATTAAATCTTGGCTTGTCTAACCAGAGGCATACTGTACATTACCGAGATGTGCATATTTAAAGAGCTCAGTTAAACAGTGCTAAATGCTTGAGTGGTCACTTATTAAGAACTAAGGTGATCTCGGTTTAGTTTAATTTAATTTAACCTATTTTGAAATTGAATTGCTGAAAATTTCACTGAGACTGCTTTAATTCTGAATGAGCACCCACACAACTCTTTTATATGGCCTAATAAATCCATTTTTAAAGTTAACTTGAATTAATCTTCCCGATTGTTTCTACACAGAAAAGCCATATAAGAGGGAAATATCAGACCTATTGTGGTAGTTCAGTTAAAGAAAAGCTTTATGGTCTGATACAAGTCTGATTAAATGTGATTGGAAATCTTTTTATAGATTGCAATAAGTTTTGAAACTTAAAATCTGTAAATATACATCACAAATGAGAATACTACATCAGGTTTTATGTTAAATATAAGCTTATAGATAGCCTATTCATATAGTGACATTGCAATCTAAATTATGAACTGCAGACTTTCTATTTAAATTCCTAAAGGGTCAATTTTACCTTTTAAAACAAATAACTTCATGGGAAGAATCTTTGGGTTCCTGCTGTGTCTTCTTAATGAGTGCATCTATCCCTAGCTCTAAACTAATCTCCTTTTTTTATCTTTGTCTATATTTGGTGATTCCATTACCTTACCTTGAATTTATTTGTTGTCAAGATTTGTTTACAATTAGGAATTACTGAGAGAGATTCTCAATCAGCTTTGCCTTATGACAAGTGTTACTTGGACTCAGTGTAAAGTCCACCTCCCCAGCAAACAATTACAAGTTTTCACAGTAATCAACATGGTGACAAAAGGATTCATTCAGTTCAATTTCTAGGTGCTATATGTACCTAAATATTAGCTACACATTAATAGCACTTGAACTTTACTAGCACAGTCTTCAAATTACTGAGAACCTTTTCTTGTTGTTAGGTAAGATTTAGCTGTGCCACAACCATGAATGTGCTTTATAGACCACATTGATGGACTCTAATCTAAAATCCGCAAGAGAGAAATCCCAAAGATTAATGAGCATAGAGAGTCCTTGCCAAACAGTGAAAACCACTGTTAAAAATATATGATGAGACCCAAGACATTATTTCAGAAGATTTTAATGGCCCAAATAGTTTGTCAAGGACCTTCCATAGAGCCTAAGGCTTTTACATTCATAAGGCATCTTCCCAGGCAAGCACAGAATTTTTTGGCCCCTACATCCCTGTTTTTGTAACAGGGAAAGCTGCTGACCTAGTGCCCAGTTCCTACAAAAACTTCATTAGGATTCAGAAACTTGATTGACAGTTCCTGTCTGGCAGACATGCTCTGAGTACAATTAACGCATCAGCAACATCAAGCCCTTAATAGAATGCAGCTGTAATTACTTTACTTCTAAAACAGTGATGACAGTGATACTTTCTCTACCCTTGTGTATCAGAATCATACAATCATAGGCTACCTTGAGTTGGAAGGGACCTATAAGGGTCATCAAGTCCAACTCCCTGCACCTTGCAGGACTATCTAAAATTAAACCATATGACTTAAGAGCATTGTCCAGGTACATCTTCAACTCTGACAGGTTTGGTACCATGACCACTTCCTGGGGAGCCTTTTCCAGTGACCAACAAACTTCACTGTGAAGAATATTTTCCTAATGTCCAATCTGAAGTTCCCCCGACACAACTTCAGATAATTTCCTCATGTCCTATTGCTGTCCAGTAGAGAGAGGAGATCAGCACCTCCCCCTCTGCTGCCTCCTTTGAGGAAGTTGTAGACTGCCATCAGGTCACCCCTCTGCCTTCTCTTCTCCAAGCTGAATGGACCAAGTGACCTCAGATGCTCCTCACAAGTCTTGCTCTCAAGATCTTTCACCATCTTGGTCGCCCTTCTCTGGACACACTCTAACTGTTTGATGTCCTTCTTATACTGAGGCACCCAAAACTGCACACAGTACTCAAGGTGAGGCCACAACAGTGCAGTATAGTGTGGTACAAGCACCTTCCTCGACCACCAGCTCTGCTGTGCTAATGCACCCCAGGACATGGTTGGAACTTTTGGCTGCCAGGGCACACTGTTGACTCATATTCAACTTATCATCAACCCAAACCCCTAAATCTCTTTCTATGGGGCTGCTGTCCAGCCTCGCATCCCCCAGTTTGTATGTATAAGCAGGATTACCCTATCCCAGGTGCAGAACCTGGCACTTGGTCTTATTAAATTTCATACGGTTGGTGATGACCCAGCTCTCTAGTCTACCCAGATCACTCTGTAAGGCCTCTCTACCCTCAAAGGAGTCCACAGCTCCTCCTAATTTAATATCATTGGCAAACTTACTTGATGTACATTTGATTCCTGCATCTAGATCATTTATAAAAACATTGAAGAGAACTGGGCCTAAAATTGAGCCCTGGAGAACCCCACTGATGACCATGGTGACTGGCCACCTGCTTGATGTAACCCCATTTACTATAATCGTTGTGTACTCTCCGAGGGTTTTACTTAGAGTCCTGTTTACCTGGAGAGACACAAATTTACACATTCCACTTCCCAGGAGGGCACTAGGGCTGTTGAGTTAAAGAATAGTATGGCTGGAACACCAGCTGCCACTTCCTCTTGAATTTGTACAATTCCAGAGCCACTGATACAAGAGTTGTTGGTACTGGAGGCAAGATTTATCTATTTGATATAAAGGTCTATTTCTACTTCAGAGACTTCTTTAGGTAAAAATATTTTTAAATGGTCACTTGGTAAAATTTACAAATAATTTTGGAATGATTCTTGTACTATTAGGCACACCTAGTAGTGTATTTAGCTAGTTCTTTTGGCTCATGCACATGTACAGCACTAAGTTTAATACCTGAACAGCTTTGCAGTCCATAATGGAAGGATATTTTCTGCTGTCATTGAAGACCCGGTTTGTGAACATGACTGCAAATGTAGATGCTGTCGTTCAACCCAAATCACGTTCAAGTTTTCTGAAGTCCACTCTAAATCTTGGTCCACAGACATTACTGGACCTCTCCCATTACACTTGATAATGTACCCTCTGATCTTTGAACGATTGTTTATGTCAAAAGGGAATGAGAAAAATTCTACAAGGGAAAACACTAAGAGAAAATTCAGAGCTCAGGAAGAGATCTCAAACATAGAGACCTTTGGTGAGTTGGAGGATGAGCAGAACTCGACAATGGATAAGGTAGTAAAAAGTTATATTTTTTACAATTAGTTCACTAGTTGAATACTTCTCATATTAAGCCTAAAACTGATTTGCGCAGCAAATGATTAGAAGCACATCTATGTTTACTATAAATGTATGGATAAATTGATCCAACTAAACAACATAGCAGGGTCTCAGCCTATGGAAAAAAAAAGTCAATGAAAAAAAAAAAAGGAATACTATTTTTTAGTGTGCTGGTTTAGATCCAGTAATGAGAATCTGATTTGCCTAACTTCGCAAAATGAATCCAATTAGTAATATTATTTATGCCTGTTGGACAGTGATTTCATTCCCTTCCTGTTAACTGGGTCAAAACATTTTGCTAAAATTAAACTAAGTGGCTCCAAGCATTTGTAAATGCATACTAAATTTATGCCAAGTCAAACAATAATTATAAAAAGTAGTATATCTTAGTATAAGTCTCTGAATTATTTTGTCACAAATGAAATCTCAATAACTAGTATTTTAATGCTTCTCATTGTTAAGTTGTTTTAGGCCTTTAGTTTGACTTCTTAAATCACACTGCAAGAAAAGAGAAGAAAAGTATATATTATATATTCCCATGACATTTCTCATGGAAGTAAAATTCTATACAAAATTCTTCTTCAACAGTTTTCTGAGTCAGAGATTATTTATCTTTGTTCCAGATAAATGGCCATTTCTTCAAATCCCTCTTGAACTTTAGGAAAGAAATTCCCCCAGTGTAATACTTCTTCTCTTCTAATGGGGACATTGCTTAAAGAACAGAACAACTGCCTTATTTTTTATCAACATAGATTTTTAAAAAAAAAACATTTATCAGCTGAAAAACAGGCTTCCTGATGTTGGAGCGAGTTTATGTTTCCAGGTTTTCATCAATATAGTTAAATCCAGGAGACAAATCATAATTATGCGATGCACTTCTTAATTAGTGAGACCAGAAATGACAGCAGATGCTGTGAAATATATTAAAGAAGTCAACCTATTGAGCTCCTACAGTTTCTTTCAGTTTTTCCTTGTTCCTAGAACTGTGTGAATTCAGGGTGAGAAAGACATTCTAATTTAGCTTTATTTTTCATTGTCAGTAGCACACAGAAAAAGATATGATCCTCCTAATCGTACACACTTGAATAAGGGCATATTTGCACAAGTTTCATGGTCAATGAGAAAGGAAATTCTTCAATGGGTTACTCATCCCTTAAAAATCTCAATTGCCTCTTAGCATTACATCATGCAGCTAGAGCTAAATCGAAAAAGTAGAGCTTTTACTGTCTGATGGTAAGCAAGAGCCTATCAGGGTCATTGGTAGTGTCGTTCAAACACTGTCTCTTTCTTGAATTTTTATTGTCATAAAGAAATTCTGCTACTCCTAGTAGAAAAGTTCTCACTGAGGAAGATAAATGGGTACACATAATACTACACACATAAAAAAAAACCCCAACACTTTATTTAATAAAGATACCAGCTAGAATGATAACTGAAACAAAGAAAGACCTTCTACCATTCAAATACCAGCTTCACTTTCATTAGTTGCTTAAGTGACTTATCATTTACTGTTCCTCTCCTCTCTTCCTCTCCCCTCCTCTCTCGATCCCGTGCCTTCACAGCTGAATGAATATCTGGTATTAACTTCTAGTTATTTTATATCCATTCTTGTTAACATAATGAGATTCCTGACTGTTTTCACCTTTTTCTTTGGTTTTATATGGGTTTTTTGTGTGCATAAATGTGTTTGCATGTAAAGCTTAAACCAATCTTTTAGTGACTGACAGTTCTTTAGAAACAATGATCTTAATGTAATATACTGCAATTACATTAGTTGGACATACTGGCCATAGGAATGAGTCCACAGAGACCATGTCACATCAACTTGCCTAAGGTACATGACCAGCACACAGTGCAACCTATCAAGACACTGTCACTGTTTATTCAGTAATAGCAATTAAATTCAATTCTATACTGCTGCCCACTAACTACCACTGTATCCTGATGCAATTCTGATGTATTCAGATTCTAATAGACTTTGGATCAGACCTGCATTAATTTTTGATTCTTCTTGAATATAATTCCTTGGATGATTCATTAATTTGCTCCTATGTTTGATTAGACTCCTTCGAAAGCTCACGCTCAACACTGGCAAAATAGTAAAGACTGTGTACTCTGCTCAATGCTATGCTTTGGTGGAAGTGTCTGTATTATCATGTGTGTCACGTTGTTACATCTTGCATGGTTTTACTGTCTAACAAAAATAATTATTTAATGAATTTTGGGAGAATGTCACATTTTGGAGATATTCATACATTTATGTGAGAGTTACATGGTTTGTGTCCAGTGACCATAACATGAAATATAGTAATTTTCTATAAACAGAGAGCTTATTTATCCATCAACCCTTTTTACTAGATAATGCAAGAGCCAGTTAGCAACATACAGAATATTTTGCTTTTGGTTTTTAGGTGTCATCTATCATATTCCGAAGACAGAAGTAATCGTTTTCACTTTTTATTGCAGAAATTGATTTTCTTAGAATAAAGATCTCATTCATTGAGCTTTTTTGTTGAGCTTCAAAAAGTGCATTGACTTTGATAAGTAACAAATCATAACTGTTTTTAACCAGTTCTGGCCTTGGGATCTTATATATGTCTTTAATGTGGTGATTTTTTCCATTCTAATGATATTAAATATAACCAGAGTGACTTTCCAGCACTATTGATTTGGTACATTTACAAAATATTTTATACCAAGAAAGTGTTATTAAAGACATGTACAGCTGACTTTATACTGAAAATATTTTTGTCCCACCAATCAAAACACAGACAAATACTGGGTTTTTTTGAGCATTTAGCAATTTTCCTGAGTGAACTGGGACAACAGACACTCATAAGAAATGGAACAATCTTCTGTGTGTCTTTTGCTCACTATTGAGTGCTATTTTTGAGAGAAAGTGTATTTATTCTTTTAAAATATAACTATTTTAACTTCTCCAGACCTTGCAGTCCCACAATGCTTAAAAAAGGACTTAAGAAGAACACACAATCTGAGTTCTCATGGCTTGTAATAAAAATGTTGTTGTTAGTATTTAACTCTACCACTCAAACAACTTTATTACTTTTTTATTAGCTTATTATCTGACAGACTCCCTGCTAAAAAGGATATGAAAACTTGGATGGTCTTTGCAAAGATGAGCAATTAATTGCATTATATCACAGGCACTTTGAAAGAAGCTTTAAGACTTAAGACTATTCTTAATTTTCTTTCCTTATTCAAGACACAAAATAAGATGGGAATTTTTTTTCCCTGTCTACATATTGTCTATACAATGCTAGAAAAATGTCATTTAAAATGGATGTTTTTAGATATATAGAATTGATTTAAAGTGGTAGTGATATTTCTTGCTTATGTGTAATGGACATATAGAAGTTTTCCCCTCTGCTTTTTCCCCTCCTCCTTGCCATTAAGCATTGTACTTCCTGAGAATGACAGTAGTGGGGCTGTACAGTGTGATCAGAAATAAGATAGGACTTGAGAAAGATTTATCAAAAAAAAAAAAAAAAAAAAGACAAACCTAATTTTTATAGCAAACCATGTTGTTTTGAATAGCCAGTACATAAACATAGCCCATGTTGTGAATTTAAGAAAACAGTATTTGGTCTCCTGCATAGGCCCTCAGAATTCAGCTTTACTATTCAGAGAAATGGGATTTAATTAAATGGCAGTTACACAGTGTCACTAAGGACAAAATTTGTACATGTTTTAGAAAGTGTGAAGGCAAAAATATGGGATATTTAGCAAGGATTCCACACCACTTCCCTTCCCCATCTGCCCCTGTGTTTTCTCTGGTCAGTTTGTCATAATATTACTGAAATTTTAAAGGAAGCAGTCCAAACTGTTCAATAGGGAAAGAAATAGAACAAGGGGGAAAATACCTGTTTCTCTTCCTTGCCCTTTAGTAAGTTAAAAAGATTTCAGTCCCCCAGTCATTGGAACAGGTTTTCTCTGTTCTTCTGTGGTTCACTTTTGATTGCTGAATCAAAACACAGTATGTGCATTCCTGAGAAGCAATCAGAAAGAAATTAGTGCGATTGTTAATACTTTCCTCTTACTTAGAATTGCTTACTAATTATCTGCTTCTAATGCTACGATTGCCTGAATTTTTGTGCTTTGTTGAATTGTTTTATTCTATTAGGAAAGCCTCGAATTGAAGAAATTTTATTCAAACTAGAAAACACTAGTAAAAAAACTTGTTTCCTCACATATACTCTGTAATTTTTCACCAGCAACCAAATTGTTATTGCTAAAAACTATTGCTTTTTAATGAATATTTTATTTGGTGACAGCTTAAAAACAGCTGTCTGAAACTTGTAGAAATGGGACTTTAACTACTGTTATACATAAACAAGAACAACTTTATATTCATTAGGATTAGTCAATTTTAATCCCTTCTGAATTTTCTGCCTCTTTCCTTATAAGACTATTATTTAAAAAGATTATAATGAAAAAAATATATTTATTTGTTTGCTTGGATCACCATAATTCTTACACAAAACTTGCATCAATTGCTTGAGTAGGCACTTGAATGGTAGTTTAGCACTTTGAATGTTAGAAATCATTGCCTAAGTAGTCTTCTTTAAAATGATACTAAATTGTATTAACTCAGGAGAAGCTTTCATGAAAATTATCACTAGGTTCCTGAACATCCTTGGAGTTTAAATATGTTCCCTACCAGATGTCATACAGTTAGAGAAGGAAATAACAGAATCACAGAATGGTTTGGGTTGGAAGGCACCCTTAAAGATTATCTAGTTCAGCTCCCCCGCAGTGAGCACAGACGTTTTCAAGTAGATCAGATTGCTCAGGACCCTGTCTAACCTGGTCTTGGACCCTTACAGGGATGGGGTTTCTAGGATCTCTCTGGGCAACTTGTTCCACTCTCTCACCACCCTCATTGTGAAAAATTTCATCCTTATATCTAGTCTAAATTTACCCTTTTTTAGTTTAAAACCATTTCCCCTTGTCCTATTGCTACAGGCCCTGCTAAAAAGTCAGTCCCCATCTTTCTCATAGGCCCCCTTTAACTATTGAAAGGCCACAATAAAGTCTCCACAGAGCCTTCTCTTCTCCAGGCTAAACAACCCCAATTCTCTCAGCCTTTTTTCATAGAAGAGGTGTTCCATCCCCCCAGTCATTTTTGTAGCCCTCCTCTGGACCTGCTCCAGCAGATCCGTGTTTTTCCTGTGCTGAGGACTCCAGAACTGGATGCAGTAATCCAGATGGTGTCTCACCAAAGTGGAGTAGAAGAGCAGAAACACCTCCTTTGACCTGCTGAACATGCTTCTTTTGGTGCAGAAAACTGTTTTCCCCCTCTTTAACCCCTGAATTAACAGTTTCCAAATCAGACAGGCTGTTCAAGTGGATCTAGAGCCTTTGGAAATTGTGGATCAATGCATTAATGCATTGGAAGCCAAACTCTTTTACAGTGTCCCAGCACCTTGACTTTTATGATTCATTACATCTCTCCAAGGATGGAGTGCACTCATATTCATCAGTTTTATTTAAAAAACTACTTCAGCTAAACCAACATAGAAGCAATTCCAAAATAGGCTATTTAGGTTATAAGGACTATAAAGGCATAAATATGCAGGATGAAAATGAGCAAATCAACGCTTACCTAGCACTGAGCTTTTATAGTGCTTCTTCTACCACAAGGTTCTTTTAATTAGCTGACAAATACTTAATAGTCTGTGTCCTGGTGACTGGGCTTCTCATTAAAACCTTTCCCTATCCAGATTTGTCACAGTAGGTGACCCCTGGTTGAGGGCACCTTTATTCCCTTTGTATGGAAAGATGTCCTGGTGATCTATGCAGATTGAAAACTCCTCTCTTCCGCAGCAACTTTTTTATCCTTCTCTAAGAAGTGAAAGATTTGGGATCTTATTGTCATTTCATCAGTGTCTGCTTTCTCATGCTTTGGAAATATAAATGGCTGAGTGTGAATCTTTCTGCCCAGACAGTAAATAAAGACTGTTAAGTAAGATAAGCCACCATAAGGCAAAAAACTGTTACCACCTGTTAAGCAATACTCAAACCTGAGTGTGAAGCTTTCTAATACTTTGACTCTAATATTCTATACAGTGTCACATAAATTGATGATTTATGCCATATACAGGTGGATTTAACTCTTCACTGCCTTTGACAGGGATTGACACAGAGTAATCAGTCTGGGATGGTAGAGGACTTGTGGATGGCACCATAATAGTATCTGTAGGGGATGTGATAGGTGTGCATGCTTTGAAAGTTAGATCTGATTCTGGGATGTATTTGGACTTCTGTGAGTCTGTCTGCTGGTTCTCAGCAAAGTCAATTCTGCTGGTATCTTTGCCTTGTCAGGCCTCACAGGGAAACCTTGGTCTGTCATATTCAGTTCTAGTCATGAGAGTCGCTTTGTCTCTGTTCTCTGAAGAAATCTCAGATTCATCTCACAGAGGAACATCAGAAATACTTAAAATTTGTGGAAAAAAAATTGCTTCCATCCTTAGATTTCACGTAAAAGTAGTAAGTTATTTGCAAACAAATCTGATTCCCAACTCCCTTTTCAAGTGTGCTTTTTAGACAACAAAGACTTAACCTTTGCATAAATCAGGCAAGAATACCACAGAGTATAATATAACTGGGTTGAATATATGGCATTTCTGACACACTGCTCTGTGTTTCACCATTTACCGTGACTTGGCAGTCAATAAATAAACCCTGCACCTCAGTTTATAACACAGGGATTCCTGGAGTCCATCTCAGTTTAGAACTGTCACAGGGAACAGCTAATATTTTTAATATGGAATGAACAGTAGAGGAAAGAAAAAGTCATCAGAAAATCAATTGCATGAAAAGTAACTGGTTTCAGGTGCCAACTTTCCTCCACCATTTTCCCAGACGCATAACTGACTAGTAGTTATCTATTAAAATCTTGTCAATGTTAATCTCAGAGTGCAAAAGTCAGCTTTTGGAACAAATTAGGTCAATTGCATCTGTGCTAAAGTATGTGTTCTTGTAAGATTTTAAAACATAGTAGAAAGAAGTGTGACTGCACAGGCTGGTACTCAAAAATGAAAAGGGAGAAAACCTCCCTCAACGTGAAAGACTAGGAAAGAGGTACTGTTATTTATGATCCCTTATTATTTATTCAGAATAAAAGATAATTCATTTGAAGCTTAATAATATATGTCATTGTTACTATCAGATGTGAGTCCTTCTGGAACTCCTCAATGTATCTGAAAGTGTCTGTAAAATATAAAATCAGAAAATATATGTGTGAATTTTGGGAGCTTCCATTCAGCTATCCCAAAATGCAAATATTCTGGGAGAATTAGGACTATACTACTGAAAGGAATAATGGATTTAAGTGTGAAATTGACAATAATTTATTGTCTTGTGCTACAAAGATGTCTCACTGAGCCTTTTAGCTAAAATCTTGTTGATATGTGGAACCCGGTTTGTGATCACACTAGAGGTTTGTGCTGTTATAATTCACTTAATAGGAATGAAATTATACAGAGTTTTCTGAAAGAACATGGAATAGAGTCATGTCTCTAGTTTGGAAGCTATAAACATTAACCATCTCTTCCCTGTTTTCCTAGCTCCCATCCGCTACTTTCAATGTATCTTCCTAAATGGACCTAATGGATTTGGGCTACAATTTCCCACCAACCCTCCTTCAAACAAGGAAGAAAAGACTCACTCGAAGACTTCCAAGAGAAAGACAAGGAAACCAGGGCAGTAGAGAGACTGAGTCCTGTGATCACACACATTTTGCACTTTATCTTTTGTGCTGAGGTCCACAGGAGTTACAGTGGTACTTGTCATTGCAGGAACGCGATCCACTTGGACACATGTACCTAGAAAAGGTTTCCATGGGACAGAGGCAAAACAAGCAGTAATGAACTGTGTTTGACAAAGGTAGAAATGTAAAAGCGCCCCGTTTCTCATGGAAATGCTGCAATGCTAACAAAGTGTTGACCTGATTGTGTGTGTGAGTGGGTGTGTGCGTGTGTTTTCCTGCCTGATTTGCTCTTCTTGTTTTTCTTTACCTAGCTGCTCAGCATTGAAGTGAGTCGGTTTTCCATTTAATCTTATCTAGGGAGTGAAAGGTTGAATATAGCTCTTATATCAGCAAGACTGCAAGACTACCTGCAATCCTAAATCATTTCTTCTTAACGTTCAATCAAATTGCTGACAGGAAAAAGCCTCACTAAGTCATGAAAATGTGCTCTGTGACTGGTGCTATTTTTATGTCTCATTGACCAGTGTAGCCTGAAGCTCACACTCACTCAAAGCAGTTCAATATACTATCAGTAAGTTGACTCTGCAAGTCATGTTAATGATGAATATTTCTATTTAACTTGAAGCAGTAAAATCATGGTCTGTTTGCCCTGCCTGTTGATGAAATACAAACTGTTCACAAAGTGAGCAAAGAAAGCGAAACAACATAGCAAAGGTGAGGGAAAACAGTGTTTTACCAACATGAATGTCCCAAGAAACAAATGAAATAATTTTAGTACTTCTACTTTTCTTCTGTGGGTAAGTCAGATTGACTTGCAGTGAAGATCATGTAAATGGAGAATGCCATCCAACCATTTGCTATTAGCATAATTCAGATTAAAAGCTATCATGTGAGGTGCCACTCATGAAACTAAAGCAACCAAAATTTCCAACACCTAAATACACCAATTTGAGTCAATTTCAGATCAGTTTAAATAAATAAATAAATAAACAAATAAAAACCCCAAAACCCACAAGCCACAGGAGTATATGAAATAATCCACATAGCTGAATTTACTGAATGAAATGAAAGGACTTCCTCACAGGACACTACTGGTGACAACTTGATAATAAGGACTGGAAGATAAATGAGGACTGGAAGTAGATACGGGAATCCTTAACCTTTTTTTTTTTTTGTGCCTTTCTGTAGAAATAATGGAATTGTTGCCTTAAGAAAGAGATAGGATGGCGTTTGATCCATGTGAAGGCACGTGACTGAAAATTTCCATCTCAATTGTCTGTATGTCTGGCAATGTAAATAATCATGTGGTTTTGCAAGCTGCTATTTGTTTTTATTTCCTTACTATATTTTTGCATTAATTCTGTGAAATGTACAGCAGTGATCATAGTTACCTGGTGAAGCCACGTGTTGCTGTCTCTACAACCTGGCTACTTATAGAGTCTGAGAACACCAGTAACTATGTACTACTTTTTTATTTTCAACACAGCTCAAGATAACATCAGCCCCTTCCCTGCCAACCCATTCTTACCTTAATCAAATAATTGACTCACATGAGTTTGGAACAACTGAGTCTTTTACAGGTTAATGCAATTCAGAAAGCTTTGCTGTTACACTGCTGGGTCAGGTTGGTACTCTCTGATTACTGGTCATCGCCTTATGCAAACCGGGTTCTCAGTCCTAATGGACTCTGATATTGCATAGGTCTTGTGCTGCAAAAATTGTCCTTCAACAAAACTGTCTAGCCAGTGGTCTCTGGAAAGAGGTAGGAACAGGTCTTGCCCTAGAAGTCTTACCACATAGGAACATACTGCAGATAAAAGTATTCATGGCAAAAGCCTTCACAGTGACTTGTAAAGACTCCTTCGGACATAGAGCTGCCAATAGAGAATATTTCATGGTAAAATAACAATCTAATTTTCTTTCAGCAGGCATTTTTATATTTCCAGTTATTTTTTTTTCCTTCTCAATTTGTGATTCTGTATATATTATTATGGATGTTATCGCCCTAGGGTTTTACTGTGAAAGCTGTCTCAAAATGAGATTATAACTTTCTGAAAATCACTTAATTTAATTCAAGACTTTATCTAATTCAAAGAATCAGGACAAAATTTGAATATACTATAAGCAATTTTTTTCAGCTTCTTTTGTCAAAATATATATTTTTTTTTCACTATAGTAAGCCTTAATTCTTTCTTCCCATTTGAATTGGGACATGACAAGAATATGGTCTAGGTCTTATTTCCATAATGTTTCAATTAGATATCAGAAAGCTTTGGAAATATAAAAAATCAATATCATTGAATAAGTGTTATAAAATCAGACATTTATTGTTGTTTCCTAATCTTAGTTATTGCCTCTAAGAACAGGAGAAAAAGGTCCACTCTCAAAGTGGAAAGCATTTTTCTCTTTAAATTCACCTGGAAACTTAAAAAAAAAATTACTTGAATTGCATGGTTATACTCAAATTAGCCTGAAATATTGCAAAATCTTATGCTGATTGTTATCCATTGTTGAAAATAAAGAACATAAATCTTGTTCCAGTGGCTGTGATATGTTTTCCAGCGAATCCAAAAGTGAAGGACAAGGGTTTACATATGTAAGTTTTCTCTCCCTGTTAAGTATATACTAATCTTCTGAATATAAAAATATGGCATTTCTTATAATTGGTCTGGAAAAATGAATTATTCAGCATTGAATTTATTCCTAATGAGCTTCTTGCAGGACTTAGCTAGTCTTTTTACACATTTTGTGGATTGCACTCTGACATATGTGAAGCTAAAGGGTTGCTGCAGTCATTCAACGTAAGACTTCATCCATACCAAAATCACACATCAAAGTGTGATCAGAGTGATTCTTTAAAATACAACTGCACAAACAATGCAGAGAAACCTTCAATCTCCAATGACTAGTCTGTTGTCCAGACAACTGGGAAAATGACCGCCAAGAAACTGAGAATAAAAATGGTGAGATTCTGTCCTCCCTCCCATAAAAGCTATGGCTTGCCTGTACCAGCAATTGCTAAAACAAGTGAGCTGGTGCATTAACTAGACTACAGCCTGAAGGCAGCACAGAGGCAACTGCACAGCTCTGCTTTGGGGTTCAAGAGTCCTTTGCCCTGTGGAATTTGGTGAGCCTTCCCACCTGGGAACTTTGTTGCTCGGCAGTTTGGCTGTTCAGGTAGATTGGCATTTCTAATTCTTTCTTCTCAAAAACATGCACCTTTCTCTGAGATGCTAATATACCCCTGAAGTCAATAGGAAGAGTAGATTTCCAGCACTTCTGAAAATCAAGACTTGACCAAGCCAAATGACACCAATTTTGCACTGCTCAGCCAAGAGCAAGTTGCCATCCCCAGAGATGCCTGTTCTTGCTAGTACAGTCCATGGACCCTGTCCACATCCCTCCTCGTCTGCCTTCAGTGTTTCATACTTCTACCCAAGTCACAGCTGGAGTCTGATTTTGTTCATTTTAAAGCCTTTCAGCAAACAGGAGCTTTTCTCAATGCCTCATTTCTAGTGCTCCAGTTGCTGACACAATTTCCAGAGGAAAGTCTGTGTAAGAAGCTACTTTGGCAATTAACTGTGCCAGCATACCGGGTGCTGCTGAGGGGCTGCAGGGCGGCCTCTGTGAGGAGAGGCCGGGGCTGCCCCATGCCATGCACAGCCAGTTCCAACCCACCCTCCACAGGGTACAGGTGAGCCCCACAGCTGAGATGGTGGCACTTCTGGGAAAGTGTGTAGGGTAGGGCAGACAGTGCCACAGAGAGAGAGGAGGAGGGAACAAAAAGAGTCAGAAGCAGCAGAGGGAGCACCAAGGTCAGAAGAGGAGGAGGAAGAGGAGGCGCTCCATGCCAGAGCAGATATTTCCCTGCTGACTGTGGAGGACTGTGCCAGAACAGGCAAAAAGTGTGAAGAGAATAGAGCAGTGGAGGTCTACCAACTGTAACTGCTGAAGACTAGAGTCAAGGAGTGAAGTTGAGCTTGGGAAAGCAAGGGAGGAAAGGTGTTGTTTCAGTGTTTGTCTTTCTGTTTCCCACTATCCAAATTAACAATTATATTTTCGTGAGTTAATTTTTCCTGAGTCTGCTTTGTCCACAATGGTAATTAGTAATCAATTTGTCTGTCTTTATCTCAGCCTACGTTCTTCCTATTTTCTCCCTCTGAAGGGAGAAGTGAACTAGCAGCTGAGTAGGAGTTCTGCTGTTAGCCAAGGCTAACCCACCACAGCTGGTTGTTACATTGATCCATACATCTACTAAATGGCAACTAATTGCTCATTGTGTCACGTTTAGGGTCTCCACTTAGAACACAAGACAGAACATACATAACTTGTACATTACTGTAAAGATTTATCTCATTGATCCCTAACTCTAGAACTACACTGCTAGGTTTTTTATACACAGCTATGTACTGCTTATTATAGTCTAGTTTAGATGCTAAATTTCCTGCAGAAAAACTCTATGACACTTTGCTTTAACCCAACATAATATGAGGAGTGCAGTAAGCATGATTGCAGAAAGATTTCTATCTTCCAGGACATAGGCACTCAGGAGAGCAGCTGAGAGACTCTTCCCTTTCTTATATTGCTTAATGCTTTCTTTTCACTTCAGCATCCCACTGTATAATCCACTCAGTATAGTGAGAAATGAGTGAAAGACTTACTCCATTAGGGAGAGCACTGGTTGTATAAGCTACTTTGGACTCAAAACAGCCAGCTGCTGACTGCCCACGGTTATATACCATCAGTAGCACTTCTTTCCAAGTATTCGAAATTTTGGAAGCCAAGAAAAAAAGTAAAAAGATAACATGAGTAGTACTAGGAGAAGGAGATAGCAAAGGTATGAAAGGCTGGTAATTGACAAAATAAGAGGAAATAGCAAATTCTTCTAGGCAGGAACTATGTGTAAACAAAGAATTTGCTAAAGATTCAACTTTGAGACGGTGATATCTCTGACAACTTTTAGTTTTCCAGAAGTGAGAAACATAAAGGCAAACAAAAATATGAAACATGTATTATTTATACCTCTGAAAAGGTCACTAGATATCTAGCTTTCATATCATCCATTTATCCTGAGTGAAGTTCTCCAGAAATTCCCAATTAGCCAGATAGTTAAGGAGACACATTATTCACCTGTAGGCAAAATCTCCTTATACAGAGTGTACCTCTCAATGCAGAAGTCTTAGCACTTCAATAAAACAGCGAAATAGCAGTGCATTCTGTGGTTGGTTTGGGTTTTGGTTTTGGTTTTTTTTTTGGTTTATGGATTTCTGTGTATGCTCATTGCTTGTGATACATCCTCCACACAACAATCTGTTCTGCAGTACTTGCATCTCAACAACTGTGTTATTTATTGCTATAAATACTTCTCAGTAGTTTTCTTCAATTTCCAGTCTTGTTTTTTATTATGATGGAAATTAGTAAAATTTTTATAACATGGTTTTAATTTGCTTGGTCTAAAACCCCAGCAATTTCATTTACTCAGTTATGCTTCCTCTTGGAAGTGTAAAAAAATGCACTTTCCAGATATCTCTTTTATCATGTAGTCAGGGAAAGGAGCATCTGTTCTACCAACATCACCAGGTTTTTTGCATTTTGGGGTTTTTTTTTACAACTTTGAGCCTGTTTATTTGCATGAGTTGCTTATTTTCAAAGGGAAAAATATGTATGTCCTCAATCAAATTACCAATGTGATCCCCATGTTCCTTTGGTTTGGTTCTTGTTTTGTATTAAGAAAAACCCAAGTGGTCTTATTTTCTATAGATGAAAGGATATTCTGCCCACAGGCAAACGTCTTTCCAGATTTGTTTTTACATGAAACTTTCTCTTAATTTTCTTTCAGAATACCTAACGGTAATAAGCATGCCCATATCCTAAACCTTTGGGTTTTGTCTCAGTCACCAAGAGGAAATTGTATTAGGTAATGTTGCCTAGTATCTGAACCAGAAAATCACTGAATGTCGTTAGTAGCTGAGAAATAAGCAGGTTCTTCCTGGTAAATGTGATATTTGTTTTTATAATTCTGAAGTTTTCTCATTTTTTGTAATAAATTTTTGATCAGAAATACATTTATTCTCCCATCTATGCCATGCTAAGCTCCAGATAACAGAAAAAGCAAATATTCTTTAAAAATAAATCACCAAACTGAAAATTTCTAATTATGGTAAAGGGTAAACAGAAACACTTTAATCAGCTGCTTTTTTTTTATTCTGAAGAAGGACGTTATGAAATGAAAGTCTTCTCGGTTTTGGACCTATCAAAGAAATGGGAAAATAAAGCTGCTACCATTGATACTCCAACACACTTTTCAGCTGAATGACAAAGATATAAATGCACATTACTTTTGCAAGGCACCTTCCATGGTTTTTTTCTTTCAGAAGGTGAATGGAAAGGAGGGTTCTTTAGTACCATGCTGTTCAATTAGAGCATAGCTGTAGCATTCCAATGAAGAAAAGGCAACATGAAGATGACTTGATGAGAACGTTCCATATGCCTCTCTAAATATCAAATCTTCCTGTCAGATTAATGTGGCCACCCTTTCTCAAAACAACTGAGTCTCTTTGTTCTCTGCTTGACCTTAATGTGAGTGGGTGTAAGTCTGGCTTGAGAAAACCTGAATAAACCTCTACTACTTGGTTATTTTTTAGAATGTGGAAGTCAATACAGTGTTCTGCTGTCATATACATTTATATGATTGCATACATAGGTATACTATACTTGCATACCTACCACTGATATTTCAGTTGGAATGATAACAATTGGAATGCTCTGACAGACCATATTAGTAAACTAGAACCAGGAAGCTAGTCGAATAACATTAACTGTTCTTTTCAAATTCACAAAAACTGTTAAAAAAAAATTACAAAAATAGAAGACAAAAATTAATTAAAATATAGACTTTAATGTAGACTTTAATGACATTTGGATCAAATCCTGAATACACTTTTTTTAACTGATTGATCACTTAGCTAATCAATTTGGAAGCTTCTCCAAAAAGTAGAAGAAAAAATTGAAGTACCAAAGCATTTTTTCACATATTAGTTTTTGAAACAGGGGCAGAAAAAGCTCTTGGAAAATTAGTACCTATGACAGTGAGGTTATTAAATGTTAAATGTCATGAAATTGAAACATCTGGATGCTTCAGCTTCCAGGAAATAAAACCAACAGCATGCCTCTAATTTGCTTGAAACTTAATGATTTAAGGAAAAATAATCTAACATTTTCAGTTTATAGAATTGCTATTGATGTTCTACAGTTTTGGTGGGTTATGCTTAGTGAAAATCATAAGTCCATGTAACCAAAGGTAGAAATCTTGTAAAATTAATCCAGGTATGAGAGACCAATTCACATTTTTCATAGGGATATTTTACAGAATAATCTGTTTATGAGCATCTGTATTATGGACAGTAGTGACTGGCAGACTGCAATAAAAAGTGTTTCTGCAATTTAGTTGACATAATAAATTCTCTGAAAAAAAATGCAGCAATAGAGCAATTAACAAGGTTTGAATATGACCTCATTTGACAGATTTCACCCTTAATATTGAGACCCCTACTATAAAGGGCTTCTGTTTCATGCAACCATTATCAGTCTTTTGCTTTCAAGAATATACCATTCTCTGCTTTTGATTAGATACATGTATATTTTTAGAGTGTGAAAATCATTCTCTAACATTTGTTCTCTAATATGAATATGCTGTAAAAATAAAATCACTGACTAAGGTGCAAAAATATAGCTTTAGTATGGAGCTGAGTATTTTCAGCTTGTAATGGAACTATCAGAAGTAAGTTTTATATTCCATTTTTAAATCAGCCACTTCTTTTATTTTTGTCATATAAATGTCTTTTAACCAAAATTTTTAAGTGAAAGAAAATTATTTAAATTAAATTGGGAGGTTGTCTGATACTCTTACTAGGATCACTGAGTAATAGTATGGAAGACTTTCTCCAGTATTTTCATATACTTTAAAGTTTGTTTTTAAAAAACAGCAATTGATAATTCCAGGATCACATGACATAGATGCTGTCTTCTGAGATGTCAGCAATGGATGCTTTTCACACTGTGGATGATTTCTTACCTGTTGATGGCTCAAATACCAGTCAGTTGAAAAGTACTGTTATTGGAGATACAACATATCCACAATGTGAGCACACAGATTTCACAGGCATTGTAAAAATAATATGCAAAGACTGATGAGAAAAAATGTCTCTGTGTGTGTGGATGCAGCAAGGCACCTGTACTCCTAAAGACATGCACATGCAGACAGCTAAGCACTCTCACTCATCACACATTTGTAAATTCATGGGATTTAAAACTGAAATAGGTCCTTGTATTTCATCCTGTGGCCTTTTATATAACGTCCAATAACTCAAGCTGGAATAAAGCACAACTGTATAAAGTCCATTTTGGACAAACTAACAAAAGGTTTGTAGATTAAGCATTTTCTTTTTCCCATGCTGTCTGTATTTATGAGATCTCAGTCTCCAGCACTACCCTGTCATCTTTTCACAAACACAACTACTGTCATTTTAGTAATGGTTTATGTTAGTGTTTTCCTATTGACATTGATGAAGCTATGTTAATTTGTTGTTATGTGACTCTTAAAATTGGATTTTGCCTACTGTGAAGACCGACAGAAGACAGAGATCTGAATAAAACACTTCACTGTGGTTCATTGATTAAGCTTTGCCAATTATTTTTGTATTTGACTGTGAAAATCAGTTTTTCTACCATGAAGACCTGCAGGAGGCACAGATTCAAACAAACCCCTTCACTGGTGTTCTGCAGGAGAGGAAAAATTGAAAAAGCTGTAAAGCTCTTAATTTTGGAACACTGAGATGTTTACTTAGGACAAGATCTTAGATTATATTAAATGTGCACAGTCTTGTACATTAAAGTTTAATGTTTGTATATAAAAATTAACTGACTTCAGTTATTTTAATGTTTTAAAACAGACTTTCCTTTAATGGAAAGCCTTACAAAGTATCCAAACTAGTGGCTGCTTTATGAAAACAGTTTTAGATTTGTGAGAAAGAGGCTAGGGGGCAAACTATTGGGTGGAAAATCACACATGTGAGAGTGAGAGACTGAGGGCACAAATATGAGTGCAACTGAGCTAGTGGGGTCTTTCCTTACTGAGGAAGACCTTTTTCCATTCCTTCTCTCTCCAGCTGAGAGGAGAGACCAGACCTGCAAGGAGCTGGCCACCTCAGGAAGAAATGAGAAACAGGGGGACAGTGAAAGCAGATGGGAGCAAATTCAGGGCTCAAGGGACACAAGGCCCTAGGCTATTTGGAGGTTATAGAACTCAAGAAAACATAAGGTCACTGCTACAAAGTCAAATTTTGGAACCCTCACGCATTTCCTATTCTTTCCTGGGACAGTAGCATCCAATTTTGCAAGTATTTCTGAGGAGCTCTCTTTGGATGTACAGTGCTCATGTTCAGTTTAATGAACAGGGAATTCAATTAATTTCACTTGCAAACCACAAGTAGGCTGTGTTTGCTTTTGTTTAATTATTTTTTTATAATAGCTTTGATGGATAGCAGTCCCTGATCAAATCGACTGGCCTAGCCAGGGTAAATCTGTAGCTGTGCAGCTGAAGCTGCTGACCTTCTAAAAAATTAACATTCTATCCTCCTTCCGTCTCTGTGTCTGGTGAGCATTCAAATACACCAAGCTGTCTGCACCATCCTCTGCTGATGGATAAACATCATCCCAAACCACTTTGATTGTTAGTTCCTCTGGGGAAATAAAAATTACCTCTCTACAGCGTGATTCCAGGGCTCTTTGGAAAAATGATGTTCATGTGCTGGATAGTTACCAGACAACAAAGTCTTGCTTCTGTGATGTGTTGGAAAACCTTGACAATTCCTGGGGACCAGACTGCTGTCACCTCACAGGAAAGTAATTACCTCATCCGCCAGATACAGTCTCAAAAGTATTTATGGAGATGGGGCTCATCATGTGTGTGAAGACTAAGAGTCATTTGCTTCTTGAGTCTGTCAGAGCCAGGGTAGTTACCTCTACTAGCTCTACCAAACAAGGCATCCAGGCTGAGTGTTCCTGAACTCCTCTAGGCTGGACGCTCTTTAATTGTAATTATTAGTAACTGTCACTTGCTATATATTTTCCCAGGGCTTGGCACACATCTTGATCGTAATAATATATACTAATAATTATATAGTGTGATAAGACTTGGAGAACTATACTATATAGGAGCTATACTATATAAGACTTGGAGAACAAGTCTTATGAGGAGCATCTGAGGGAACTAGGATTGTTTAGTCTGGAGAAAAGGAGACTGAGGGGAGACCTTATTGCTCTGTACAACTACCTGAAAAGAGAGTGCAGTGAGGTGGGTGTTGGTCTCTTCTCCCAAATAACAAGTGATAGGACAAGAGGGAATGGACTTAAATTGCATCAAGGGCAGTTTAGGTTGGATATTAGGAAAAAATTCTTCACTGAAAAGGTTGTCAAGTATTTGAACAGGCCGCCCAGGGAAGTGATGGAGTCACCATCCCTAGAGGCATTTAAAGGACATGCAGATGTGGTACCTGGGGACATGTTTTAGTGGTGAACTTGTCAATACTAGGTTTACAGTTGGAGCAGATGATCATAACGGTCTTTTCCAACCAAATTATTCTATAATTCTGTGACAACGGCAATTCAGATAAAAGTCATCTGGTCTTTAGTTGTCATGAGTCTAACGTATATTACTGTGTTAATATTTGCCTTAACCTTCAAACTGACAAAAGCAAAAGAGTCACTGCTAAACTCATCTAATTTAAAAATTTTAAAATATGTGAGATTACACAAGAAGTGTAAGGAGTTCTATCCCCTTGTCCAATTTCAGTGGCAATAATTTCTATTATGCCTCACAGGTACCAGAAAAGAATACAGAAGGCCCCAGATCTCATCACTGTGTCTGACAGAAAACCAATTACTCATACCAAAGTTAATTAATTTAATCCTTTAATATGTCTGAAGGCATCTTCAGATGTTTTGGGGTTTTTTTTACACTGGGACAGATATTATATAATGCTGCTGTTCTTTTTTGTTAAAGAAAAAATAATCACTAATATCTCATGAGACAATGAAGTAGTTTCTATCTAAGCTATAGGAAGAGATGTGCAGAGCCTGATATCACACCAGTAAAACTATTGTCTTTCCCACAGCTCCTGCCTCAGCCTTCCACAAGATTTTACGAAAAAACATTTATTCCATTGCCTGCTTCTGCCAGTCACTCATGACAGAAGAGAAAACAGCTCAGTCTTTTTAATCATTACATTTTCTTGCAAACCAGAACCCTGGGCTTAATACTTTTGCCTTCGTGCTGTACAAAAGTATAATCTCATAAATAAATACTAGCAATTCTACAAACAAATATATGTCTATAACAAATCTTTTTTTTTTTTTTTTTTTCCTGCAGAATTGGCACCATCTCTTCTGGTTTATATGGTGTAGTACTTCAACAAATGTGATTCTGGTTACTGACTAGAATTCCAATGTGCAAGGATAAAAAGAAAAAATGTGCAGACTCCTTCTACTACAGAAATAAAGACAGAATTAGATTTTCTGTCTAGACTCCAAATATCAGAAAAAAAATAGGAATACTTAAGGGTTTTGGTTAAACATTAGAAACCACTTTCGTGTTGTAAAGATAGATATTCACTGGAAAACTGGTAGGCTCTACGGAATTTTCAGAACTTTTGAAAGAAACGTTAGATAAACACGTTAGAAGTGACACCGTTATAGCTGATCCTTCCTAGGGGCAAGGATGACTACCTCACAATGTCCATTCTAGCTCTATATGCTGTGGTTGAGTTAGTATATATCCTTAAATTTTTTCTTGATGTAATAATAAATTCTGAAATGCCAAGAAAGTATATGCTGCTCCAAAGTTAACCAGCTTCCAAAACAGCATTAGAGGTGCTTTCACCGAAACGGTTGCATTCTGACATTCAGTACTGTGGCATATTTTCAAATATCCTTGAAAATAGTGGGCTACATTAAACTTATTTTTGGTGATTCAGACCTCACTTCAGTAGCAAAACCTTTGTGAATCCCAGTGGCACAACTGCTCTTCCAGGAACGTTGAATAGCACCAACATCTAGAAATGAAATCTTGTTATTTAAGATTCCTAACTCCTGGATCTGCAGTTGTCCTAGTCTGTAGGGCCATAGAGGGATGCAAAAAGAAAAAAACAAACAAACAAAAAAACAGACCCAAACCTCCAGCTGTATTATATATTTCTATTATTTTAGACTCAATGAGAATAAATCTATGAAACAAACTGTGAACAAGCTCTGAGGCTATATTTCTGATTTCCCAGTAGGTCACAGTGAAGATGAGCTGCTATGCAAAAGAGAACAGCTAAAGCTCAGAGTGAATACAGAAATGTATCACTCAAAGGATACTTTGAATGTGATTTGTCTCACTTCAACTTTACCTCTGGCTTGTCAGGTGTCCAGTCTAAGGTAGTTGCTCAGTCAACATTAGGTCTGTAATCAATGAAGAGAGATTGGTAACAACTGATGACAGTTCACCTATTCTGTCATGATTTTAACCCCTCCAGCAGTCAAACATCATGCAGCTGCTCACTCTCCCTCCCCCATCCCAAAGGGGTAAAGGCAAAGAGACTTGTGAGTTGGGATAGGAATGTTTTAATAATTGAAATAAAATATTATTACTATTATTATTGTTGTTATTATTACTATTTATATGCAAATGAATTATGCACAGTGCAATTGCTCACCACCTGCTGATCAACGCCCAGCCTGTTCCCCTCTAGTGATCCCAGAGGAGAAAAAATCCCAAAACCATGATCCCAGAAAACAGAGAGAGCTTCCTGGCCAACTCTCATCTGTATACTGAGCATTATGTTGTATGATACAGAATATCTCATTGGCGAATTTGTGGCTGTGGCTATGCTCCCCCACAATGTCTTGTGCACCTGCATTCTAGCAAAGCATGGAAAGTTGAAAAGTCCTTGATTTCATAGCAACAAGTAAGAACATCAATATATTATAAATATACGTGCATTTTATTCCTGTTCAGGAGTAAAAGTTTGGCAAAGGCTTTCCGCTCAACTTGAAAACTTGAATTTGCATTGTTAGTCAACTGAAATTTTTCCACTCTTCAAACCACTGAAAGGTCAGGTCCTCAATGTACAGCTACCAGTCAGGTGCAATACAAAAGGCAATGTGCCTCCCACCATGTGGATACAGAATATTTGTTCCTGAATCTCTGGATTTTAAAATATATGGAGTTGTCTAACTCCATTTTTTCACCTGCACCATGCCCACTGCAGAAGAGATCCCAATTCTTCTTTTGAACTTCAAATAAAAAGTATCTGCTTTCACAGGTATGTCAGTGTGAGCTAGGCAGAGAGGGAACAAGAGCATGGACAAGTTGTAAGAGAAGCCTGGAGTCTGGACAGAGGTATTCTCACATTCTTTTCTGTTATAAAAAGAGACAACTGTGTGACTGTCCTTCAATATTCTGATGAAATAGAAATATTTCAGTTGATACTGAATGTGTACAGAACAGAGAAATAATATATTTCTCTATACAACATGCTGTGAAGGTAATCATTCTGGTTGTTGAATCAGAAAGCGGGACCTAGATATATGAAAAAGTGTTAAAGAAAAGATTAGGTCCATAAGTGAAACACCCATGAGATACCTTCCTGTTTGATCTGATATCTTCACATACATACAAGTGCATTTCCCACAAAGCGTAAAACTGCCAAAACCTGTGTGAGGTATGGCCAAACCAAGCTCTAGGAGACAGAGTAGCACTGAAGGTCCTCACAGGACCCAACCCAGAATACATCCTCAGAACATGCTAAATGTATAATAAATTACACCTAAACCCCTAAATTTTATATTGTTGTACTGAATAAGCCATTATACCTCTCAATTGCTATCTGTTGACATTGTTGTCAATGTTTCTTAAGAATGTTTTAAGGAGGTCTGAAGGAATCAGCTTCCTCAAATAAAATGATTTAGATGCAAAGTCACATAATATGTGTATGCGTACCTTAAATTCCATATGGAATTGAATAACCATCCCTCCCAAAAATATTGCACAATGCCAGTATGAATTCATGGAGATCATATCTATACAGTTTTGCCTTTAGGGCAAAGAAAACACAGTCTTTTCAAGAGCAATAAAGCAGCACATCACTTAACCAAACTAGACAATTTTTCCACTGGAACAGAGAAACAAACATATTTCTGCTCTGTTTAGACCAGTGCCTGTTGCCGGCAGAAGATGTCTAGCAAATAGTACCGGAATAGGACAGATGTACAATGATATTTTCCTTGGAAATTCAACATGCTGCAGTAAGTTTCCTGAACTAAGGTTGTCTTTCTAATTAGTAAGCTTGAACAAATTATTCTTTCATGAGTTTAACCACTTTTTATTTAAGCTCTGTTAAATATTAGCATCCAAAATATTTTGGAGTGAATGGGCTCCACTGTAATAGCACGCTGTGTGGAAAATCATAACCTTTCATTTGATTTTACCTGCTACTTGCTAGTTTCATTTGATTGACTTCCATTTGTATGCTAGAACAGAGTGTACAGTAATTTCCTATTTCTGTCCTTTATGATACTCCTGATTTCATGATCTTCTTTTATATCCACAGTCATACTTTTTTTTCAACCTGAAGAGCCCAAATCTACATCGTCATTCATCAAGTAATGTTGAAAAGGGAATGTGTTTATTTGCACTGTTTTATTGAGGTAAGAATTAAAGCAGAAGTGCTATTAAACATGCACATCTTTTGCTGATATAATTGTCTCTAGCTACAAAAATTTGCCAAGAAATCCATGTATTACTTTCCACTAATACAAACAAATCAAAACACAGATTTCCTTTAAGGGTGCTGTGGTTCCAGTGTTTGCTTGAGAACTAGTGTCTGAGTTCTGAAGATCTGTGGTTCTGAAGAAAAAGGAGCATCTCTTTGGTAGTGTTTTTTCAATAAACCTCTGGGTTTATTATACATTAGGGTTTTAGCACGCATGGTAAATGTACTGAGGACTGTGCAAATTCCAGCACAGTGAGCAATGCTGGATGTGCAATGCTGCTTGACCCTTCATTAACAAGCACCTACTTTGTTACTGTTGCCTATCAGTAAACACAAAGAATAGACTGTGTGTTGGTGTAATTCAGAACGAAACATCTGGTGCCCTTATAGAAGGGCAAAAATTCTTCGCAAAAATTTGGCTGTACCCAAGAGGCATAATTTTAATAAGGCCATTAAGCTGGAATACAACATCCCTGTTGCATATGTCAGTCCTGGAAATGTCAGGGAGAGTGTGAATACTGCCAACATACAGATTGCCAACACACAGCTAGATTACAACAGAGAGGCACAACCCTCTACCAAAATGGAGGATCTCAGGAGCTGTTGTATCTATTCTATCAGATTAGGTAAAATCAGTGACAAAAAGTATTCATGTGTAAAATGATGGACTACAGCTGACATCTATATTTCAACTTACCAAATTTATGTCTGTGAAAATAAGCAGTATAGGTCAGAGTGATGAGATATGAGGCCTAAGAGCACAGCAGAACAGAACCATCCAATGAAACAATTTATCTCCTGAAAAAAATAACCTGTCATCAGATAACTGTTGAAAACTTAACTATTCATTTTCCACACCATGGTGCTCAGGGAACACTGTTGGTAGTTGACTAAATTTTATAGTCAAACAGCTGTACAGGTCAGAGGAATAGCAATGGGCTATCAAGACAGTACTGAAAGCTGGTTTCAAGACAGACCTGGCTCGACTGGGATTGATCTGTTGTTATTACGTGATTAATTTATACTACTAAGAGAGTGTATACTATTAAGATAAGGTTCTTCTGTGCATACTGGCTCTGCATACAGGTTCCGCTTTTCCTAATGTTTAAAGTCGACTAGATCTTGGCCTGGGCATTTTCCGAGTCATCAGTGTGTAACCTCATTTCTCCCTGGTTATTTATCAGCAAAATATTTCCAGCTAGAGTGAATATTTGGACAATTATAGATGTATTCCTTATTGTCCATTCTGTGTGCTCACTTTTGCTGAGGTTTTGTTGTATGTCCTCCATTATATCACAAGCAATCATGAAACAGAGCACATGTAGCCATCTTTGGCACCATATATTTGTACTTGCAACAGAAATGACACATCCAGTTACTACACAAATACCAAAGCAATGCTACGAATAGTATTTTTTTTCTTCCTGGTACTAAAACATGTTAGGAAGAAACTAAAACCAAAATCCAACATCCTCTGTAAGACAAATAGCATTGTCATGCTACCAGGAAAAGGATGTTCATTTGTATGAGAAAAACACCCCTTTAGCAGACTCCAAGTTGAAATTATTTTGGCTAGTGATTCATCTTGATGTGCTCAGATAGAATGAAATGTCTTCAGATTTAGCCCCCTGGAGCCGTGCTGAGTCTGTCTGCGTTTGACCCCTCTGTTGTTTGAACCAGGGAAATCCTGGTTCAAACATCCCAAATGTTCAACAGCCTGTCTGTGCTCAGCTGTTCTTATTCATATCAAGTGTTTTTGTTGACTCTCCCTTAGAATCTGGTACAAATTTATTTTCTCAGGGAAAGCCGCCTAATGGTAAATGTATCATAGAACAACAGATTCACGCAAAGCAGAAAAAGACTGATTACCTGAATATATTAATGTGTAGTCCCACCGAGTGGAAGAGATGAACTAATAACTCTCAACAAGATCTACGTGTTTCAACCAACTTTGTTCATGAGATGCTAGCAGAGAAACCCCAACAGAATCTAAGGAAGAAATGAGATCACAAGTGATCATTTCTTCTCATACGGCTCTGACACAGGAACACTTTGGTTCCTTTTTAAGCAGAATACAACAGGCTCACCTTCTCTCCATGAGTAATCAGCTAAATTATGAAGTAGTGTAGCAGCTGTACCACCTTTTCCCCCTTGATATCTTCTAGTGCACCAGCAAGGAATTTACAACACTACGATTGCCTCCCACCAAATATATCCAGACTGGGGTATATCTACTCCATTCATGTATAAACATTTAATGTAGCCAGTTAAGATAGAAGCTGATTCTGATTGCTTTGAATCATCTTCTGAAAGTGTTTACCACTCTTCATGGACTAGAGAGGTAACCTAGGCAGACTGCTTAGCTCACTAAGGTACTTATGTTAGGTTCCTGACTTGTGTCCAAAGAATAATCAACACGAGGTCTGCAAATAAGTGGATGAAACACACATGATTCCTTTTTAGACTGGATAACCTGTGTTTTGATTAACAAGACAGAAGCAGAAGAACTAAGGATCACAGTCATAAAGTTCTAGCTAAACCTAAGCCAATCCTTTCAAAAAGTAATCATAGAATCAGTGTGATTTGAAATTTGATATTTTCAAATTGACATTTGACATCTGATAAACCCCATGCAATTTATTCACTCATTCTAGTACTGATTGTGCTCTTCTGCATTCTTGAGCCTATCAGACTCCACATTACTTCTTCCAAGCATGAAAGGTTTACCATTCTCCACCATTGCCAAGATATTTTTCAGAACACTTTTGTCATCAGACTTTTCACTAGCCAGCAATGCATTAACTGAATTAGTTCTCTCCATATAAAATTGTCATGACACATCCTTGCCAAAATCGACCTTGCACTGTCCTACTATTTTAATTAGACTTACTTGGACTGATGTTTCCCAGAAGATTAATAACAAACCCATTTTTTTTTTTAAATGGCCTGTGTATTTCCAAGATACGGAATGAAAGTATCATTGCAAATATGAGGAACTAAGGAAGAGGAAGACTAAGATATCTGTTTGAGATCATAAAGGAGAGCAGCATTATTAATGTCATACTGAACAAATAAATAAAAGACACAAAAATAAGTGTTGTTCTGTAGCAGGTGCCTTCATGAATTCTCCATGTCCCTCCATTATAATAGTTCCCTTCCACACTCTTGTAACTTTCCCTGTCTCAGGATGTCCTGCCAAATCCTTATGGCCTACTGCCACAGTGTCTTGAGCTCTCCCCTTGTCTCCTAGCTGCATGACACACTTCATTTTTTCAGCAAAGAGACAGGTCAAGACACTGCCTATTGAAGATGTACTGATGTGCACCACCACTTGGATGACTTACTGCTGTTCCCATTTCTACATGCTTTTCCACCAAAAGAAGCATGAACATGGACACCTCTTCTCTGCCTAAACAGCACTTCTTGTGACATTTGCTGGAAGAAATTCAATTTAAGAACTAACTCCTCTGCCAAATTTAGTTGAAATTTGCCTAACAATTCACAACTGTGTAAAGAAAACAGACATGAACAGACATAAAGTCTGATCAACCCATTTCTCTAAGAAACTGGTCTTAAAATGGTGCTCACAAAACTCTCTCTCTTGGCAGGCTTTCTAGTAGCTAAGCTCTAACAAAATTGAAGACCTGTGGTTCAGTAATTATTCTGCATCAAACTGGAAAGTTCTGATGACGCAATATACTACTGTTACCTCATTGCTTTCACTTTGTCTATCTTCTCTGTATAGCTCTCTTTGGATTAGAATATGTTGTCAAACCTGTAAAGTAATACTGGATAAAGTTCAGCTATGGCTTTGCTTGAGCTATGACATGACACATGCTTACCATCAGAATGGTTTAAACTCTTAATTTGTTAAGGAGGGTGACTTCTACTTTCCTGTACATTAATGAAGTGGAAATGCCTTATTCTTTGCCATGCTGCCATTTATTTTGAGTATTTGGTAAGTTTCCAGTTTCCAATTGTATTAATTCACATCACCTTTACATTCTCTTTCTTTAGTCAATTAATGACAAACAATTACAACACTCCTCTAATTTAGAACAACAAAGCCAACTCTGCTATTTGTTAAAGGAGCCTTTCACCTCAGAAATTTTCTTGAGACAATTCCTGTTGATGGGTGTTTTTTAACAATGTCTCATTTCCCTTCTTTACTCTCATGATTCTCCTGCACCTTATTTAACAGAGAGTGGCAAGCTGACAGTTTATAGAGACATGCAGCCATTAGCTATATTGCTATAGCTGTTGATCTGACTTGAAAAAGCAGATTGAGACAATTCTTAATTGAGGTCACCTTCATTTTCAGAAGCTTCATAAATCATGTTGAAAGAGCTGAATAACAAGCTCTCATCCACTTTGGACATGAGATACTCTTTATGTCCCATATAGTATGTCTCCTCAAATAGAGCATGGAGCCTAGCAAGGATTTTTCTTTAATGAACCATTATATTTTGAAAAGTCTGCCTGTCTAAGACTGGAACAGACAAAGCGAGTGATGGAGAAAGACATAATGTATCTATAGAGACACCGATGGTTCAAAATTGGTTAGAAATGCTTCACTGATACACACAGCAGTTTCTGCTTGGTTAGAATACTAACAGCAGATGTGTCCCAGGCTTACTAAGTAACAACTGTGATGGTCTTTCCTAATTTATCTTAATCTTCTGAGTGCTGGCAAGAACTGCTTTTATGGAGAAGACTCTTTATTTCACTTTTTCATCAATAAATTTTAATTTTGAGAATACACCAAAGTTGAATATAAATCCGGTTCAAAATACTGTTTATGGAGTCTGTCAACAAAATAAAAAAAAGTTCCACTGAAAATATATGAGGAACTGTTAAGTTATTTAAGAAAATTATTCTGAAAATACCAAAATTTCACGTTACAGTACAATAAGCTCTGGACCCAGAGAAATATGTAACATATTCTGAGCTCAGATATTATATTAAATATTAATGAATAGACAGTACATAAGTCCTCCTTCATATACAAAGGATGCATGAGTACTAGTTTCAAAAGTCTGTACCAAAATCATCTATTATTCTAATAAAGACAAATTTTAAATATGACTCCTGCAGGAGAGCTCAATGGATTTTTGCTGACATGGAAGTGGAATAACCCCACTGAAATAAGTGGTGAAACAAAGTTTTGGTGTTTCATAATTCAAGGACCAACTTTTTCAAAAGGAAAAGATTTTTAGTCATTTTAGAAAAACTGCACTGACTTTAGTCAAGTCACTTACTTTATCACACCATATAAAGGTGAAATCAGATCAAACATCTACAAATGCTGAAATGTATTGACACTCTGTAATCAGCATCAGAGGCATGGTATTTGCCCAAATAAACAATTCTTCTTTTATCTATGGAATGTCAGAGAAACAATGCTAACAGAAGTGGTATTGTTTAAAAGGTACAATGTTGTATCACTAGAACACAAGCTTGTTTTCTTCTTAAGATTGAAGAAATGGATATCAGAAGAATTATTTTTATATTATGCTTTGTGGTAGGTAATTGGTGGAAATCAGCAAAGCTTGCTTAACAGCATCACCAAATATTTAAAAGATAACTTTTATTCCATTTGGAATTAAAGCATTTGAACATGTTCACCAAACAGATTTATCCCACAATTATTTATCTCAGATTGAAAATGTCATAATTTGAGAGGGTAATATTTCTCTTTGATTCCTCTTCTTTCTAACTTCTTCCTCTTCCTCTTTCTGCCTTCCCTTTTTCAACACCTTCTGGAAATAACAGGATAGCCTCCCTTGGATTAAAAAGAACCTTTCTCATCAAGAGCTTTATTAAATTCAATAACTCTCATGAAATATAGGAAAAAAAATAATTTAAAAGATAACTATTGTGACTAACATTAAAATAACAGACAATTTCTCTAGGTAGATTCTTCTAACATATTAGAAGATTATGATTCTCCTTTTTCGTATCTCGACTGGTTGTTCCTACCAGTCAAATTCAGGTAAATAACCACAATTTCTTCTTTAGTTGACTTTCCAGCTATTTCACTTGGAATGGAAATAAGTCCCCACTATCTATAATTCCTGGAACCAAACAAAGTTTTTTGCCATCCAAAAGAGATTCAATAGCATTTTGTAATTGTCCTTAGGATAAATCTCAAAAAGCAGGGCTAAAGCACAAAATCTGTGTGCTCATAAGGCTACTTTTCTAATTTTTTATGTACTGAAATTACTCACAGCTGTGCCATATCATTGCTACATTTTAGGAAGGTCCTGTATAGTGTATGCTATTTCATATATAATAGATACATGTTTGTGCAGCATGTTGCCTTCTAAGATGTCTCAAATATTTTGCTGCCTGTAACTGTATCAGCCTAGTTTCTTAACTGATAACTCTGCTTATGAAATATTAGAATAACTCATAGTATGAATTTCAATTTCAAGGTCTAGAAATGAGTGATTGAATGCTAAATTTTTTTCCTAAAATCATGCAATTGTTTCAACATGTGGTACATTTAAATCAGTTGTCAGTTTATCCAAATGGAAAAGAGACTTACTTGATTTTATGTCTGATTTCTTTAGTGTTAAGGATATTTAAATTTTTTCTTACAAATTTTTCTGCACTGTTAGAAAGGACTTTTATGGAACCTAAAAAGAAACTATAATTGCCTTTCATGTGGGAAAATGTTCCCTTTGGTTACCCATCGGAAATCAATATGCCAGGCTGGGGAATACATTTAGAGAAATGATGGTACAGGAGAAAGATCTTCAGCAAAATTAATTGCCGAAGAACATCATCAAGGAAAAAATAACTAGGACTATAATAATGAAACTTTTATAAGACCTAATAAAGAATAACATTATCAATTCAGGGAGGAAAGGAAAGAAATAGATGGTCTTCAGGACTGGAATAATAGGGAGGGATGAAACTGAAGACTACAGAGTAGATGGTTGTTCACAGAGGGACTATGACCTGATAGTTAATCATTCAGAAATGAAAAAGCATGAGAATTAGGATTAATGTTTGAGGGACTGATGATCCTTATGATGCAGCTATGAGAACATCCACAAAAAAATTGCAAAAATACTGATGCAGTTCCTAGATGAAAGAGCAACTTATAAAGCAAATATTATGCTGCTTTTTGAGGTTTCTGGGTTTTTGTTTTGTTTGGGGTTTTTTGGTTTGGTTTGGTTTGGTTTGAGTTTTTTTCTTGGTTGGTTTGGAGTTTTTTCGTAACACTCTTTATAGGAAAAAGAAGGATTCAGCTTCTGGATTCATATATTGACACCATCGTTTCTCCTAACATTAACATCTTCTATTTATCTGAAATATTAAGTAACCTAATTGGAATGTACCTTTGTTTCAGATTTCAAATTATGACAGTAAATAACACTTGTCTGAGAATACATTGCTTGTTCTATTGAAGCCTATCTGTTGTTTGCTGGAAAGTTACCCAAATTTGTTCATGTGATTAAGATTTCAACTCCTAGGGGCAGGGCAATTTGCTCGTTGAAATAAATTGCTAGAAAAGCGTTCACGCTGATCACATCTTTCAAGTCAATTTCCCCCTAGTGGATTTTCATAACATCTTTCCTAACATGTATTATTCAGTTATTAGCTATAATGAAATCCAAATCAAAGCTGAGTTCTCTAAGATATGAACCTGTCCTTTTCCACTTCCTGGAACTAGAGAAAATATTATCAAAATGAGGGAAAACAGCACCTTATTCAGAGCAAAAAAGGGCCATTGCTTTTATCACAGTCTCCCTTAAAAGCGTCCATTAAAATTGCTAAACCTGCTGAGAAAAAAGGATGAAAACTGACTTAAATAATTAAACATAGCTATGGCATCTCACCTATGTGCTGCACTGGCTTTAAAATTAGTTATTTGTGAAGAGCCTTTCACAAGTGAAAACTGGGATCACTATGTCTTTGTGTCCTCTGTTGAAAAATAAATAATTCAAGAATTAATGTCCTGGCTACATTCTAAAAAATGTCCATTCAAACAGTGGAGAAGTAGGGAGACATCACCTGTGAAAATTCTTTTTAATTTTATGATGAGAGAAGAAAAAAACAAAGCAAATTTAATCCGGTGAGACCCTCTAGGGATTTTAGTAAGGATCTTCCTCTGGTTTATTCTCCCGCAAAATATGTAATACATATGACATTACCTGAAAAACCTTCTTTCCACTTGCTCTTGAAAACTTATAAATTCTCTATAAATCATTCAACATTCAAACAATACTGTGCTGCTGCCTGGCATCAAACTATCAACTCTTAACCTCCAGCTCTTTAGCTTCTTGAGGAGAATAAGTTTTTGCAAGTTTATTCACAGCAATAGCAAAAGCAGGTAAAATGACCCATTGCCTCTAGTGTTAAAGCTCAAGATAGCAGATTATTTTGCACCTTCTAGCTACTTAGTATTCAGGTGGGGAATGAGGTATCTTTAGCTGGAGAGAAACATAGGTGTATGTCAGTAGCAGTATTCTAGAAGAAAAATGAAGGCATTTGACATGGTCTCTCACAGCATCCTCTCTGACAAATTAAGGAAGTGTGGATTAGATGATCAGGTAGTGAGATGGACTGTGAACTGGCTGCTGGGAAGAAGCCAGAGAGTGGTGGTCAATGGGGCAGAGTCTAGTTGGAGACCTGTGTCTAGTGGAGTCCCTCAGGGGTAGGTACTGGGTCCAGTACTATTCAATATATTCATCAATGACCTGGATGAGGGAATTGAATGCACTGTCAGCAAGTTTGCTGATGATACCAAGCTGGGAGGAGTGGCTGACACTCCAGAAGGCTGTGCTGCCATCCAGAGAGACCTGGACAGGCTGGAGATCTGGGCAGGGAAAAACTTAATGAAATATAACAAGGGCAAGTGTAGGGTGTTGCACCTGGGCAGGAACAACCCCAGGTTCCAGTATAGGTTGGGAAACGATCTACTAGAGAGCAGTGAAGGGGAAAGGGATCTGGGAGTCCTGGTGGACAGCAGGATGACCATGAGCCAGCACTGTGCCCTTGTGGCAAGGAAGGCCAATGGCATCCTGGGGTGCATTAGAAGGGGTGTGGTTAGTAGGTCGAGAGAGGTTCTCCTTCCCCTCTACTCTGCCCTGGTGAGGCCACATCTGGAATGTTATGTCCAGTTCTGGACCCCACAGGTCAAGAAGGACAAGGAACTGCTTGAGAGTCCAGCACAGAGCCACCAAGATGATTAAGGGAGTGGAACATCTCCCTTATGAGGAACGGCTGAGGGAGCTGGGCCTCTTTAGCTTGGAGAAGAGGAGACTGAGGGGTGACCTCATTAATGTTTATAAATATATGAAGGGTCAGTGTCAGGTGGATGGAGCCAGGCTCTTCACAGTAATGTCCAATGATAGGACAAGGGGCAATGGGTGTAAGTTAGAACACAGGAGGTTCCGCTTAAATTTGAGAAAGAACTTCTTTACAGTGAGAGTAACAGAGAACTGGAACAGGCTGCCCAAGGAGGTTGTGGAGTCTCCTTCTCTGGAGACATTCAAGACCCGCCTGGACGCCTTCCTGTGTGATCTCATTGAGGTGTTCCTGCTCTGGCAGGGGTTGGACTAGATGATCTTTCGAGGTCCCTTCCAATCCCTGACATTCTGTGATTCTGTGAAGGCATAGGGTAGGCAAGAGTGCAAAAGAGAAGGACATTTGGTTTCTGGCAAGTGACTAGTTCACTCTTCATGCACCAGCAGTTCCTTCTCCAGTCCAAAACATGAAAGAGAATGGAAAGCAAAATGTTAGCATTGGCATCTGGGCTATATGTGATGCATAAGGCTCTAAACAAGAACTTCCAGTTCTTGCTTCTGCTGGGTGAAAACTGTATGGTGAGGGTATTACTAAGGTCCTTTTTGGCAAAGGGTCTGGTAAAATCCTGAAAACAGGTAAAATACTGAAAGCAGATAAAATCCCGCTTGCTCACATCTATCTAAAACTCCATATTTTAACTCCTTAATGCATCAGACCCAGGGCAAGACATCATCAGAGACACAGAGATGTCTCTATCATTGTCCCTACATCAAAGCACTTCCATGAAGGGCATAATGACAGAAGAGGAAAGGTGGTTTAGCGTGCATCTTTATATGCCTTGGTGGATACATCTGATTTGTTTCATAACTAATCACAGGGATAAAGATTTTTTTTTTACAATTTAACCTCAGATCGTGCTCCCCATTGCTAACAAAAGTAAGAGATCACACAAGTTCATACAATTTCCTTCAAGCTTATCAATGATTTGGAAAAGTGTATTGCCTCAAACTGTGCTATTTGTAACATTTCTGACATTATTACTCTCTTGGTTCTTCTGAGCTGAAATTCTGCACAAAATTTGAGGAAAAGGAGTTGTAAATCTTAAACTTGGCTTCTAAAAATGTTTTTTTTCTCTATAAATTGTTTACATTCTCTGTTCTTTGAAGACTCTGTGATTAGTCCAGTACTGGATCTTCAGTGTAAAAACAGAGAGTATAACATATTAGCAGGTTTCATTAACTTCACTCAGTATTATGCCTAAATCTGTGAGGTCACAAGGGAGGCATGAACCTCTAGATATTTTTTATCTTTTGGATCCAAAAGTATAACTTCTCATGGAAATCCCATCCCAGGCAACTCAAGCAGGAATTTTTTAGCTAAGCAAAATGCACCAGTTTGATTCAAATCATTTTTAGTGGTGAAATGAGTGTTTTCTCAATGAAGAGGGTGGGACTGTAAAAAATATAAAGAAGCAGACATGTACAAAATTTCTTTTGGAGTTAAACACTCAAACTTCTGAAGACACTGAAATCTTGAGGAAGACAACTGCTTAGCAACTGTCCATATGTAACTGAAATTGAAAGAAGGCACCATCCGTAACCTTAAACATCATTAGAATAAGGATCTGAAACAGCTCTTGCAGAGGTCATATTACACACTTTCTGTCTCAGTTTCATATAAATTCTGACAATCTTAATGCTTGGTCAAGGTATTTGGGTGAACTCTTTGTCTTGACACTATTTCAAAGCTTCTGAGACTATAACTATCCTCTAGGAGTTTGAAGAGACTTGTGAAAGTGCACCAGGTAGCAATTCAGCATGAAGAGGTTGTGCTTCATTTAACCTGTCCATCACCCTCCAACTCATCTCTGCAAGGCAGGACCTGCCAGGCAGGCTGCAGACTGCAGTGTCCTCTGTGGGCAATTGGGCTGTTCAGAGGCAAGGGGTGGAATGTGTCTCCTGATCACAGCAATAACAGATTGGCCTGAGAAGGGAGGATATGCTTTAGCAAAGCTGGTCCCAGGCCAAAAAATAAAACAAATCCTATTTAGTTCCTACTGTGTGGCTGGTACAAACACAGAAACATTAGTGTGTGCACTCCAGAAAAACATGCTCTTAATGAACAGAGACTTGAATTCTGTTACACTTTCAATGTCCAGATGGCTGTAAAGTAAACCTTTAGAAAAATTCATTGCAAAGTCTGAGCTTAGTAATAGCTACTAAATGCATGACTTAAAGAAAGGAGCCCAACTACATAACTAAATGAGAGTGAAGGACAGAGAGGGAAACTAGATCCCTTCCTCTATAGCAACTCTCTGATTTTTTAACATCAGCAGTGAACTAACTAACTTCATTCCTACTTGCCTCTTCTGAGTCAAAAGTAGCAATACTATCTTTGCCATCTCTTCGTGCTGTTTTCCATAGGTGGCACTTTGATCCCAAATATCAGCCAGCCAACCCTTGGCCCCAGACCCATCCTCATCTCAGTAATAGATGCAGTTGTTATGTCTGGGTTGAGTGTTTTGGATGGATACAGCTAAAGGTCAATGGCTGGACCACTCTCACACTAAACCCATGTTCAGAGCAGGTAAAGGAAACCCTGATACACCTCATCCACAGAAATAGAAAATGCACTGTCTGTGTCCTTGCTGAAGTTCTCCTCTAGCAATATATGCAGAGACTAGATAAATTAAGATGGAGGCTCTGAGACAAAGAAGCAGTTCCTACAGCTGCTACAAAATGTATATGTTTGCTATAGAATTTTTCAAGTACATATCTGTACAATAAACTAAGATATAAGAAAAAGACATCTGATTTTTTAACTTTCAAAATTGTCAAAAGTAAGTGTTTTGATCTTTACTAACAAAAATGTTACATTTTTCTGCTTTGAAATAACTTTGTTTTCCAGTTAGGTTAAATATAGTCAATTTAAGCACAATCATTTTTTTTAGATCAAAATGATTTTTTTTAAAAAAAAGTAAAATATATTTTATTTGACTCAAAGATGCTTTGGACTTCCCTCTTGCAAAGCCTTAGATTTTGATGTTTTATTCTAGTTTAAAATAGATATTTTTTCTTCGGTAAATCCATTTTCAAATAAAACAAGAGAAGCTTACTTTCTCATTTCCTCCCCAGGTTGTCCCTGCAGCTGCAATTCAGAAAGAAGTGTGTGTAAAAGACAATATCTCTTATGGCTACTGGGACAACCTTGTTCCAGATTTCAAGTTACTGAAAGATGTATTATTTTATTACCCAGTCAGGGACTTTTACTGAGATGCATGCTTCAGTTTCTTTTTCAGTCGTTGAGAAAAGCTTCTACACTGTGTGCAAACCTAGAAGAAAACAAACAGCATGTTATCAAAATAAATCTCACTCCGTTGAAAAAGGCTGAATAGAGGTTAATCCAGTTACTTAATGGTTGTTTCTTTTTGCCTCTTCCTTCAGGCAGCTCTACCTTTACATGTACTGTGTCCCTCTCCTAACATGACTTTTTAGAATTTTTTCCTTCACAAAGGAAAAAAACACTTCATTGTGCTCTCAAAATAAAATCTCTTTCCATTATGGAGGAAGAGAAATTGTACAAAATTGTACATGTAGTGCTGAAATTACTTGTTTATAGCCAATATTTAGTTTTTATTTAGAGTGAACAGGCCATTGCTCTTAAATTTGTTTGATTTATTCTTGAGGTCAGAGCCCTTACTGAATTAAATATGTAGCAGGAATAGCACTGCAAATTTGATCAATAACATTAATTGATTTGATCGATAATATTAATGCTTGACTCCAGTAAGTACATTACTCCAGAGAAAACAGGATAAATAGCAGTAGGAGTCAAATAAATATACTTAATAGAACTCTAATGAGAACAGAATTTAATGAACCGCATATATACATTTTCAACATTCCTGCTTCAGGGAAATTGAATGTGCTAACTCCAGCTAGCATCATCCCTCTGGGAGTTTAATGCACAACTAATAAGATGCACAAAATAACTGACCTACAAGGAGGGAGGGCAGCGAGTGATCAGTGAGTGAGACGGCTGGGACAATCTGGCTTCCACTTGTGGCTTGTGGAATAATTATTGTGCTGCATTTAGGACAAAATGATTGTACCTAGAGTTCCCGGAACTAGACCTCCTGTTCAGATGTTCAGTACTCCTCTATCATCCTCTCAGCTGGAGCCATCACAGAATCATAGAACGGTTTGAGTTGGAAGGGACCTTTAAAGGTCATCAAGTCCAGCCCCCCCCTTCATAGAAGAGGCCTTCCATCCCTCTGATCATTTTTGTGGGTAATAGCCCATCCTTGGTAGTGCCCCCTGCACTAACTGAGGTAGGCGCTGCTTATCCCGCAGGCAGCCTGACTCAGTGTTCCTCTCTCCTTGCAACAAAATTGCGACATTTATGTTACAGATACTGTCCAGAACAGCTTCTGCTTAACAGCATATTTAAACACTGAACTCAATCTTTATCACTAAGTGAAAAGGGAAAACTTTTTTTTCTCCTGTGTGTTTTTACTGTCATTCACTCAGTGAGCAAAATTTTAAGCTATAACAATGGGACTAGGAATAGAGAAAACTAATTTTAAAAAATCTCTATAAGATCTGAGGAGATGGACTGGATGACTAAACTACAAGGTGGATGAATCACTTGCTGGACCCAAAACTAGCTCAAAGCTGTGGTCAACGATTCAGACATCAACAAAGATAAATTTTAGTGTCTCAGGGCAGAAAACCCATGCAACAGTACTGGGTAATTCTGCAGAAAAACCATAGGGATCATGGTAGGAAAGAAGTTAAACATGATGCAGCGATGCATCCTTGCAGTCATGGTAGGACCAGATCACTTGCAGAGCTTCTTTTCAACCAGAACTGCCCTGTGATTCTCCCAGCCTAAATTCCAGCTCCGGTCCTGCTCTGTGTAACATTACGTAATGCAGGATCAGTTCCTACCATAGTAAATCAGCAAGAAGGTCATACAAATCTGGGCTCTGTGGCCTCCTACTTGTAGCACAAGGGCTGTGAAATGCATAAAATGATAGATGTTCCTTCGAGGATTTAGCAAGGGTGACTTACCCAAGGTCATGCGAGTCTATGGGCAATCTGGAAACTGGACTACACACAGGTTTCCAGCCAGCTCACTGATTAATCTGCTATCCATTCACAGGATGGTAGCTGCAGCTTCTACAGAAAGAGGCCTGTTGAAGTTATGCCTTCCATCTGCACACCAAATGTTTTACATGGACCAATAGTAACTAAAAATATAAATCTTCAGTAAACTGAAAATTTTACAAAAGAAACCCTGATGTTACATCCAGTTCTTCTTTGTCTTTGAGTAAGTATTTATGTTCTTGACAAAAGGTCAGCAGCATAACAATAACGCATTCATATTGCCTTCAGCAGATATCTGTTATTTTCATTCAGTTTACCACTATGATCTTAGCTGTAAACAAAAGACCCTGACCAAGTAACAAAGAACCAGAGATAAAAACGATGGGTTGCTTTTGAAAGAAATGAGCAATATAATAATAATTAAAGTATTTTTTCTTTCTATCTTTCTCTCTGTGTAAAAGCATCATGACTTCTAGTCTGTCCCATTAGTGCTTAATTAAAACTTTTCCAGATTCACATTGATTTGTAGATAATTTTTTAAGCCCCTTATATTACATCAAATATTATGGACTTATTTTAAGAAAGTAAATAATTTTATTACTATAGCAATGATGCATCTGATGTAACAGACAATAAAATCTTAGATATAGAAATATATGTTGTATGAGAGGCCAGACGGAAATCTTATTTTATTATTTGTTACTTCAGATGCATCATTGCTATAGTGATAATAGATCCAGAGCACTACCCATTAGTCCGGGTGCATTACAGGGCATTTTCCTTCTTTTTTAAACTCTCAGATGTCAGCTAGGACAAGAGGTAGACTATCAGATATGATGAGCCAGTGGTTTGATCTGATGTAGCAATTCTATGTTTTCATGATGAAAAAAATAAATTAAAAATACACATACAAGAATCCTCTTCAGTAATGAACCATGTTCCTCAAAACATTCACACACTTGTACAGTTCCTATAAGACGTGGTGAAGAAAAATCAAAAGGCCCACATCAAAAATCATTAAGAAGTGCTCATCATTTTTTAGTTACAGAGGGAAATAAGATAGGAAAAGAGCAGCCTTGAGACCAGGTTAGCCATGCTTGTCATTTCACTTCTCCCTGTGTCAGTTCAAATGTAAAGTACTGAACACACAAATAGCAATATATGCAAGTTGTCCCTAAAAACTTGACTCCCTTTCAAATATGTGAGTTTTATTTGACCCAGTTCCTTACAAAAAGGATGAATGAAATGCCAAAAATCTTTCTGCAAGCTCTTTGTGAGAGAAAATTCCTTAATCTGCACAGACTTTTCTCTAGCAGAGAAAATCATTGCTGGCAGGGCATGCTAACATATTTCAAAGAACACTTCCATGACCTGCAGTAACAGTTAGGGTTTAAATATAACTTCTGATCTGTGCAGGTGAATTTGAGTTTGTAGAGCCACCCACAAACCTCCTAGCATAGGAGGCTGGAAGAGAGGATTCACTTGACTAAATGGATATTGTTGTTACAACTCACCACAGGATCCCTTTCTCATTAGTGGAGAACTTGTCTGCATTGTCAGAGAGAACAGGTATAATTTATAAAACAAGCATCTGAAAGAGAATAGAAGAATTGTAGTTTTCTCCATTGTCTGCTGAGCAAGTGTGCATGGACCAGCCCAGGCACATTCCCTGCCTCTGCCTCTGTGCATGGCACCACTTCCTCTATTGATAGCACTGGTACAAAAGTGATTCTAGTAAATACTGCAACTGATGTTTTTCTGCTTGAATGCTTTTTTCCTGAGTATCATATAGCCTTACACTGCAGTTCAATGGTTGAGGAAGCTGGTGCTAGTGGTATATTTGCTATAGCCCACATATAGTTGTTCAAATCTAGATGAGGTAGAGTTAAGCAATCACTACCTATCTAATACCCTTTTTTTGCTGATATTTCTCACTATTGCTATCAGTGGTGCAGCTGAAATTTTGTCCCTTCTTACTTATTTATTCTGTTTTTTCATAAGAGAAGGGACAACTTTCTTGAAATGTGAGGCAAAGACATTCCTGGGCAAGACTTATCAGATGGTTGAACACAGTGAAAAGGAGAAGTCATGAAAAGGTCTAACATTTAGAGGCAAGAAGGCATCCCAATACACAAAGTTAAGACCTCCATGACCTTTTCAGAATTAACTTATTTCAGTCAGTGCTCCACTGAAAATGTATATGTGCTGCTGTCTACATAGACATCCTCATAAAGGTGTGTCCACTTGAGTGACTCAATAGTCATTTTATTACCAGATAACTATTTAAGTTTCTTAACTTCTCAGATCTCACATTAAAAACCATGAGTGAATTTTCCCTCATATCAACAACTCTTTTGATGCAGAGAAACAGATCCCATCTGTCCTTCAACAACAAAACTTTAATTTGACCATTCCAGATGGGACAGATATTTTACTGTTCACATGGAGAGGAGCATAAAGGAAGTTTCAATCACAGAACTACAGGATTTGTTGGTTCTACCTATTTCAGACTGATTTTTCCTTCCTAATACACACAATTCTGCAGCATGAAATGTGATCTTGTCACTAAATTCAGCCTTAACCAGAGAGTTGTGGTCAGAAATCACTAAGAATGTGGGAATACTACAGTAAGTGAAGGTAAAGAGCACTAACATACTATAGGGTCACAGACAGCTCAGGCAGGACGGGAGATCCGGAGGTCCCTGTTCCAGCCCTGCCACAGCAATCTCAGCCCTGGGGTCTGACTGGGCTGCTCAGGGCTGTGTCCCCTTGGGGCTGGGAACCCCAAGACGGAGCCAGCACAGCCGCCCTGGGTAGCCTGCGGCTCTGCCCCACAGCCCCTGGGGAAAAATATTTTTTCAACTGCTGTAGAACTGAAAGGAGACAATGCAAATAAACAGCTCACCATGTCTTTCCACATTGCCAAACTTCCTAGAAGAGCTGCTGAGGTACCTGTACAACAGTATTATTCTACAACAACATGTGACTATGGTTGGAATAAGTAACTGTGAAGAAAAGATAAAAATTATTAAGGAGAATGCTTGTTTGAATAAGGGAGTTATACAATATATATTCACAAACTTCTGTAGAAGATAAAGTTTTAGTCTAAATTATCAAAAATAAGGACAAGAGGTAGTCATCATTTTAAGGGAAAAGAGACATTTCTTTCTCACCATAGATTTTGAGACACATGAAGCAATGTTATATCACACTTCAACTTCCCATACAACATTCTAAGAAATCCAAAGCTTCAGTATCATATACTCCATGTCAGGACTCGTTCTACTTCTCCAGTCCAAAAGGAAAAGGTAGAGAATGTGATGACAGTAAGTCCCAACTTCACTGTAAATAAGAATGTAAGCTTTTTTCTGGCCTGAGGACAATCAATTCCTACTGAGAACATAAAGTCAGTATAAGACTAGGGATAAGTGTACAGAAGTCAAAGACACTATAACTTACAGAAGTCAAAGACACTATAATTTACTGCTGTTTTAACTACAGAAAAAAACAACAACATAGCACTGAAGAATTGTTATTTTTGTACACTCAGTCTTCAAGTGTGATTTGCAGGCTGACCTTTGATGATAGGTCTGTTTCATGCCCATTTCCTACTTTATACCTGCAACCAGAAAAGAACAATAGATCACCACCAAATACATAAAAATTAGATTCCAAAGATGATCTTTGGTTTTATAATCATTATGTCCAATGGAAAAATATGGGTTTTTTTAAGAAAATCCATGTACACTGACAAAACAAAGGAATTGTAACAAGAACCAGTACCAATTTGTTTTGTCCTTTCCTGAGAGCAGGTGGTGTAAATACATAAGAGCATATTTCCAAAACATCTCCTGATATCAAAACATGCAACGCTCCAGTGATTAAATTCTTAATCATGTCTGCAGGACATCTTTTATCAGCTCAGAAATAATTTATTTTGTGTGACTTGGAACCAGTTATAGTTCTCTCAACTCCAGAGAAAAATATATTAGTTTACCAGAACAATTCCGCATCACTGAGGTTAAAATGAAAGAGTGGAGTTACGTTCCTGGCAAAGAAAGACACTTATTTAAAGCAACCACTGACAGTGATTGCAAGATTGTAGAGTTATTTATTATAAAGTATATTTTGTTCAGACCTGATAAATCCAGCAGTTCAAAAACCATGAGCCAGGTTTCCAAAAACTTTATTATCTTTAAAATTGTAAGTTTTATTTTATCTAATTTAATTGAGACTTCGGTGATCATGCTGTCTACCAGTCACCAGTCTCCGAGTGTCACTTTTGGACACTAACTAATATTAATCAAATTCTTACAGAGGTCCTGAAGCCTCACAAAGTTGCTGCAAGTGCAATGAAAACCACCTGTCAGGTGGAGTGCCAGTGGTGCATCTCATGATGGAAAGGCAAGGGCAAGTGAGCACTTCTCTATCTTGCTCAACAGCAGCAGCAGCCAGTAGTCACCATCTCCACAGCTTTCAATCAATTGGTGCTTACCCAAGCAACATTATAAAGAGACAGATAAAGAAAATGAGGAAGATTAATGTCTTTTGCTGTGTGAGAAAAATGAAGTTCCTATTCTGACCCATTGAAGAGGGCCTGTAGGAGAATGGGAGATATCATGGTAGGGGGCATGGAGTAGTTGCAGAGAGTTGGGATTATGATGGTGGAGAGGCAAGAAACGCTGTGCAAGAATCCACAGGGAACTAGGCTTCCTCAGTTCCACTGTTCACAGAACTATCTGTTTTAAGAATGGGATTTTATTGTTAAATCCTTCTAGTGTTTTGGCCTGAGGCTATCTGAGAGCAAATTATTTCAACCTTTCTCTGTAGGTAGGAACTTACTTTAATTTTTTTCATTGACAGCTTATGTTCTCACAGTACTGGGGGATGGAGCTTTAAAACAAGCCCTCAAAACCAAAATAAATAATCAAATAAAACAAAACAAAAAATCAAAACAACACAGCTTGAGATATATGATAAAAGTCAATAAATAATAGAAAACAGAACTGGGAGGGATCTTGAGTAGGCAAGATAAACTGTGCCTAAGCTATTGCCAACAGATTTTTACCTGTCTTTTAAAATCCCCAATAATAGAAATGCAAAAACCTTCCTGGGTGTCCTGTTTCACTGTTTCACTATCTTTACATCAGCTTTACCAACACTTCTTGCATCAGTAGCCAACACCATCATTGCTAATGCACTACTTGAGAACAGCAGGAAACCTCCTACCAATAAGGACTAGATGGTCACTATAGGTCCCTTCCAACTGAAATACTTTAACAATTTCAAGAAAGAGAGGAGCTGTGTTCCTTAGCCATTGTATTATTGTCCATAATACAAAGGACAATGATCTTTCCATTTACCTTAACTTTTGATTATGCTGGGAGGAGAGGACCTTACAAAGCCATCCTATCAATGAAACATTTTTACAGAAATATGAGTCCAGCAAAATTAATGCAGAAGAGAAACAGTCTTGTTCCAAGTTCTTACTATCATCACAGCTGTAGATCTTCCTTAAACAGTCGAGATGGCTGCAAGTGGAACTAAAATACATCTACTATGACACAATTTCTCTTGGAGTGCTCTGAGATCTGAATATTTGTCCTTCTACAGTACTCTGAATGCAAAATCATCATTTAAATGTAATTGTTTTAGCCCACAAAAGATATCAACTTGTAAGGAAAAATCTTGATAGCTGCAAACAGGTCTTATGGCAGCATTCACATAAGAAACAAAATTATTTCTCTCATCGAAATTACACAACTAAGTTTTCAGCATCAGTATGTTTTGTTTCTTATTTTGAAGAGATCTCTTGTGTGAATGTATACCTGATTATTTAACAGTGGAGAGATCCTTAGGGTTTTAAAAAGCAGATAGAATAATATGGCTATGACTTTGAGTCTGAATTTGTAAAGATCACTGATCTTTTTATTATCAATATAAATGGCAAATGTATTTGTCCTCCCTTCCCCTCTCACAAAGGAAGCTGAGCTGCTGGTACAGGAACCTGGCTTGTGCCTGGCTCTGCTGCACATTAATCTTCGGAAACCGGGAGTCTCACTAACGTCTGTTTCATCTGACCACAGTCTTTGGTAAGGCAAACCTCTGCATATCACCACTAGTTTTCACTGGCTCGTATCATTCTCAAAGGTTGCTCGTCAGAGCATATTTCATGCAATGTGGTGGCCAGTAGGCTGTGGCTCTGGGAGCTCAGGTGAGATCCCAGGCTGCCAGGTATCTACTGTTTCCTGGTTCCTGCAGACAGAGCTCTTCTTTATGACTTCTAGAGAAATCTCCTGCTGCAGACACAGAGGCTGCTAACACTACCTTCCTTGATACTCCCTGCCATGTCTGGCAGTCTGATCCTTGGAAGCCAGCCTCCCTGAGCAAGTCCCCAGGAGGTGGACACCTCCAAGCTACCAGCATACCCTAACCCATGCTCACTTACTCCCTCTGTCAGAGCAGGACTCCTCTGTTTGCTGCTTTCACTCAGATTTGTTTCACTCCCCAATACCACACAGGCTTTGCTGTAAGATAAAGCAGAGGCTTATTGTCAGAGTTGAGGTAATATATTCCTAATCATACCTACAGAACTGCAATCACAGGAGATATAAATTGTTATTCTTAACAGTATGGGGCTTCCTGACCTTTCCTGGCAGTTAGACACAAAGCCCTTTTGGCGTGTGTTGACTTTAGAAGCTACTGTTTAAACATATCCTAGCAAAAACCAGGACAATCTTTCATGAAATAGTGATGTAGTCAAGTAACCCTGCCAAGTTCTGGAGGATTTCTCTCTTTTCTCCAGATACACCAAGCTTGGCATTTAGCTTCAATTCAGTGGATCACATTTTGTACTACCATTGTGGTTTAGATTTTCCCCACTGTGACGTCCTCATCTAAGCCAGCCAGCTGCATACCCAGCACAGATCCAAGCAGTACGATAGTAGAGCACAACTAGCCCAGCCACTTCTGGTGTGGGAAATGGGAGAAACGACTGAGGAAGGTAACAAAGGTCTTTTGATTTCCCATTGGAAAGTTATGCTAGCTAGTGTGTATTGCTAGATGTTTTCAGGCCTATAAAATTTGACCATGAAACTTTATTATTGTCTTTATTAAATCTTCATTAAAATAATAAAAATTATTTTAAAAATTAAACCAAGTAATCTTCATTTTAAATATAAGTCATATCTTCTTTATTAAAACTTTAGCTTTTGATGTTTTTTCAGCTTTTTGCTTGAGACCACATATTGGTTTTGTGGATACAAATTTCAGGAAAGATGAAAGACTCTGCGTCTATGGGCAGCCACTTGTGTTCCCTTCCCAGCATCTATTTTCAGCTTTTGAGTCTCTGGATCAAAGAGCCAAAAGGAACTCCCCTCAGAAATGAAGCATACGAGTCTGGGGGTTTTGCACCATTTGCACAGTTACCTCCCAGAAGTACTCAAAGCGTGAATTCAGGATAAGGAATGATGAAAAATAGACTGAAAGTCAGAATCATTTTGTTCTTGAGAGACCTTTTGAATTACCCAACCCTAACAGCCCTGAATGCTTGGATTAGCTAACTTTCAAAAGAATAAAGCCTTCATGATTGCTTCCCTCTTCGACATTAAAATTACCTCTAGCCTCTCCTCAGGGTCCCTCCAAAGACACGAACACTTTAAGCTACTAAGCCACTGTTTTTTTGGAAACAGCCACTAAAAAAAGAGGACAGAGGAAGAAAAGGAACTGTAGGTTGCTCTGAAACTGTACACAGCTGGGTTATTAAAATTTTTGAATTCTGGTTTTGTAAAATCCCATTGAATTACTAAAAATATATAATTTTTAATACAACCATAAAATAACAGAACTATATAAAGAACAGTTGGGAGAAACCCTGGGAATACCAGTTAGCCCCACTCTGGCAGGATCAATTATCCCTGTGTCATTCATGAAAGACATATGGCTAAACTGTTTTTAATATCTTTAGCAATTAAGATTTTACAACCTCTGCAGACATCTGCTCATATAGCAGAAAGCTATATTTTTTTACTACTACTGTCACTTTCCCTTATGAGTAGAAAGTGTTTCCTAATATTTAACTTGATATTTTCTTGCTGAAAACAAAGCCTGTTACTGTTTCTTTATCTGCCAAAGACTTGGAAAACAGTTTATCTTCTAATTCTTTGTCGTAGACTTCTATACACCTAAAGTCTGTTACTGTGTCATAACCATTTCCTATTCTGTGTCTTACCCATGTACACTTTTTTCAATATTTTCCCCAAAGGTCATCTTTTATAAAGATTTTCCTGAACTCCCTTCAGTTGCTTCACATCTTTTCTAAAAGTGTAATGACCACACCAATCCAGCTTGGCAATACAGGTCTAAGAGGAGCAGAAATCCTGTAGGCTGCGTTTCTGAGTATGCATCCCAGACATGGTGTTCACAGCTGTACAACTTTATTAACTTATGTTCAGCTTGTGCAAATCTTACACTCTGTCTCTGGTATTTCATCCAATTTTTGTTTTGCTAATCACTCTTATCTGTGTCGTCATTAAGCTTCATCTTGTTTTTTCAGACCTGTCAACACATCATCAGTCTTTCTTCCCTATTCTCTCTAACTATTAATCAGAGACTTTTGACATACACTTCACACTTTCAACCACCATGCAAGGGTGTTATCTTGGATATACAAAGTAATATTTTTTTCCATTTTGCTCTGTTTGTCCTTCTCGAGTATACTATACCAATTTACGTTCATCTTCTAGTCATAAGAGTTATCCCACCACTGTTACGCCAGTTACTTCACAATGGCAAGGAAATTAGGTTTCTTGTGTTAATATACAGATGTCTATATAGTGTCTATGTTATGTAATATAGAAATCTTTGATAGGCTGACTGGCTATTCCTGGTTTTATTCCTTATAAAAAAATCTTAGTGACACAGTGGTTACTAAAAATACCCTTTTTTGTCTCTAGATCCTTGTTGCTTACATTTAGCTAGGATCTTGTCACCTATCACTGCTGATTCAGGCTGGTATCCCTCCTTCTAGGTCAGCAAGATAACATTTTAGAATAATCTAGATTGTCAAAATAATTCCCTATTTTTGTGAGGTGAACTCCTTTTTGTCAGTGGATCATTGAACTTAATTTCCTGTTGAAAGGACCAAAGCTCATGTTCCTGATGAAGCTTAAGGTATGCAAAATTTGAGTTTCAGTTACTAATAAAGTAATTCCACATGCAAATATGTCAATTACTTATGGAAATGACAGGTTACATGACTACCCGATCATTTGCATGCACATTTACCCAAACTGAATAAGGAATCGTGACAAATTTAATGTGCCAATTGGATGTGCAATCAGGCATTCAGCTAACTCACACCTAATTGGGCACACTTCATTTTGAAAATTCTTTTGCTAGTTTTCTGTTTACCCTTAACATTTTGGGTGAAGGCCCTATAATAATTCTTTCATAGTTATAAAATCAAACAAAGGGAAATCACATTTGTCTACAAAGAACATACACAGCGGCACTACTTATAAGTTTTTTTATTTTATGTTTTTTTAGTTCAGCTGAAAACTATGCAAAAGTTCCACCAGGTCACAACGTTGGTGTTGTCATTAATCAGTTTACAGACTTCATCCCACAGCAATCTATAAAAATTGTGATAATTCAATACCAATAACACCACCATGTAGAGTTTATGACTGACTTTTCTTTCAGTCCTGGGACTCATAGTTCGTCCTCTCTAGACATAGTGCTTGTGCAGCGTGAAGCAACGTTTTTAACTAAGATGTCATTTAATTAATTGAGGACCAGATTTTTGGTGACAGGCAAACACAGATATTTTTGGATGCCTGATTTATATGGATAAATGCTACCTAGGTAATCACAAATCAAGTATTTGCACACATACATACTTATTTTCTGAGTGATTGTGCACATATACAGATCCACTTCCAAGTCAGAGATGGGTCAATACTTGGGATGCAGTATGAGCTCCCACATTCAAGTTAGTCACAGCTAAACTGGTTGAAAATAGCTGAAGGATTTCATGATAAAGCATAAAAAGATTTCAGGAGGAATTCAGAGTCAATAAATGCAAAAGAAATCCCATAAAGAGGAGTAATTGTAATTCTACATGTACAGCAGTAGGTTTTCAATAAGATTTTATGACTTGGAAATGAGACTTTGGGGATACTATGAACAATTTTTTGAAAATGTTAACCTAGTACTCAACAGCACTCAGAAAAACAGTTAGATTATGTGGAACTATTAGGAAAGGGAAAGGGAAGAAAACCGCATAGAGTCACTGAATGAAACCCTTGTGCATTTATGTCTCAAATGCTGTGTGTGATTCTGGCCACACCATATCAGAAATCATAAAACAGATAAACTGGTAAACTATTAGAAAATCAGAAACTCAGAAGAGGCACTGAGAAATGTGACAAGGATTATCAAGGATTATCAGAAGCATGTGATGGTCTCTGAGGATAATTTAGATTAGGACCCTTCTCAAAATTTAGGAAGATATAATCAACATTTATAAAATTATTTTTTAAATTAAAATAAAATGTCATGGAAAGTATAAAGAGGGAAAAGTGATATATTACTTTTCATAATATAGAAGGTAAGGGGCATACAATGAAATTATAGGCAGCAGGTTTAACACAAACAAAAGGAAGTAAATTTTTATGTGGTACACAATAATAAAATTGTGGAACCTTTTGCCACGGGGTTATTTGGATAGCACAAGTATGAATAGATCCAGAATTTTTTTTAATAAATCATTCTAAAATAAGATGTTGGAGATGTGATTCTGCTTCAACAAGCTCCTAATCCAGAATGCCAGCAGGGCAAAGAGTGCAACAGGAGAGGTAGCACTCTGCCCTTACTGTTTCTTGTAGACTTTTCCTAAGTATAAAATGTTGTTCACTGTCAGAAACAGATTCTAGTCTAGGTGAACCTTTGATCTTACCCCATATGGCTATATTTATAATATAACTTTTGATCCTTTCCTTGGTAACTTCTACCTAGTTGTTTTTTTCCTGTCTTGTGTGTTTCTATTATCTTCATCTAAGTATAGTCTTTGTTCTTATTCTTGTTGAACTTAACCTATTTTTTTCAGACAATTTCTCTAATTTGTCAAGTTGATAATTGTATTTAAATCCATTTCCTCCCATCTTCTTTAGCAACAAATATTACCTTAAAGAATGGCTGGTGACAGGAATTCTAAATCTTTCAATGCGTGCACAGTTAAATTACCCTAAAGCTCATAAAACTCACTGATGCCATATACAAGGGATTATGGCACTTTAAAATTGCAATCTAGATGTCTGGATAGATCTGGAAAGACAGAATATTATGGTTCCCAAAAGTCTACATAATTTTCCTTGCATGCTATTATTTTGCATGATATCACCATTAGTATGGAACATCCTAAGAGTTGTTTCTGACCTATTAAAATTTATAAGATTAGTGCTGTTACTGTTCTCAGTTTGTAGGCAACTGTTGAAGTAAGACAAATTTTAAAAGAAAAAAAAGATGTTTAATATTATATTAGTTGGAATGATCTCATATTACACTTCCAAGGTAGAGCTGCAAAAGCATTGATGTACTGAAAACCTGGCCTTCAGCTGAAGACCCTGGAGTTTATTACTTTCACTTCTGGCAGTGGGAAGGGAAAGGGCTGCTAAGAGCAGTATAATGTTGCTCCCTCTGAAGAGAGAAGGTGTATTGACTCTAGCAGAGTGCCATGTTAAAATGGCAGCTTGACCAGCGGAGACCTGTGTTTACCAGGCTTAAATTGAGGCAGAACAGATGCATATCAGTAGACAACAGCCAGTGCAGATATCCTTTCAGCTACCTAAAAAGAGTTTGTACAAGGGCTGAGCTGGGACGTATCTAAACTATTCATTGAGAAACAGAGATGGAAGGAAGGAGAGGAGGAGACAATTTGTCCTGTGTTACACCTCTTTCCGTTATGGAAGTTAACAGTCTCCTGAAGCTGTCATCTTTCTTTCAGAAGATAATGAAGAGCCAGCATTTGTTGAAAACAGACCTGGAGCAGAGGGCTTTCACTGCTGTCCAAGTTCCCCAACTCCTTTTCTCCAATGGAACAGTGTAATAAGAACTCTCTCACTATCTATGATAAACAGTTTGAGTAGTAAGGTATTCAGGGATGTAACTGCCAACCCAAAAAGAGTGAAGCAATTCCCTTGCACTGAAAATGCTACATCTGTTATCAACTCACTTTTCAGGAACTTATCTGCAAGAAAGCTGCTCCCGTGTTACAGTTTAGGCTCCCAGTTCTTTATTCCCTCAGTGAAATTAGCCCTAAACAAATATTTAAGTACTTTTCTCTTTAGAAGACATTTTTATTCAGATTCTATAAATCAGTCCCCAAGATAACTGTATCTGTGGTTTTCTTTGATGAGATTTGTAACTTGTTTGACAAAAATAATTGGTAACTTTTGCCTTTTATAAGGTGTTTGATTTAGTACCACATGTGAGCCTTATTATAAAATTAGTCTCTTATAAACCAGTAGAGAACACATTAAACAGATTAAGAATCACTAATTGGCAGATGTCCAAATGCAGCTGTCAATGGAGAGTCATATTGAAGTGAGGAATATTCTAACAGGATGATCCCTTTGCAGGGATTAATTCAATAATGTTTTATTAATGCTCTCAAATAATACACAATATCACTGCTGGTAAAATGTGTGGATGACACATAGATATACCAGGATAGCACGTAATCATAATGAAGATACCCAACTTGTCAATCTGGGCCCACTCAAAAAAAAAAAAAAAAAAAAAAAAAAAAAAAAAAAAAAAAAGCCAAGTATCTCTAGACCAAAGCATCTGGACCCTGCCTGTAAAATTAAATCCCGCATAAGGAACAGGGACTCGGTGACAACCACACAGGATGAGCAACTAAGCATGAGCTTCCAGAGTGACAATGAGGTGAAAGGGGGAGTCACTGTAAGTATGTAAATAGTGGAGCAGAGGTTGGAGGGGGGATCATTCTCCATGTGACACTGGTGATGCCAGCACCTGAATACTAGTGGAGAAACTTCCAAGAATTGGCACTACCTTCACACACAAGCAGCAACCTTGCTCAATATCTGTTGCTCATTACATCCATTTCTATTCTGCCTTTGCATAACATCCATTGGATAAAGCACATGAGTTGTTTCAGGAGCCAGGGAGTGTCGTGACCATTGGAAAGCACTAGCTCTCCCCAGAGGATGTAGTCAGTCTCCTAACCCTTTCAGGACTGCAGTGAAGCCAAAAATACACTGAATTTTGTCAACAGAACTTGACTTGCTGATTGCATTACAACTGGAAGAGCATTCTTTATTCTAATCAAAACACATGCAAACATTTACCTCACCAATGGGGCCTGATGCATGAGTGCACGTTTCTGGACTTTTGGATAGATATGATGCAGTTAATTTTTTAATACTTTTTTTTCATCAAGATACATTTTTTCAAATGCATCATATTATTGACAATCTTAAAATAAATATTTATATTTACACAGTAGAACAGTAAGGTAAAAGTTTATTCTAAATCTTCAGATAAGCTTTCTATTGATGAGAAAGTTATAACGACAAGTTTTCTCTTTGCTTACTAAAAACAAGATAAATGACACATTACAGATTGTAATTGAGTTTCACTCAAAACCAGGACACAGATCTATGCTATAAAGAAAAGTGCCACTCCCAAAACATGCTATTTTCCTCAGACTACATAGCTGAAATAAGCATACATAAACTATTATTCTTTATTTAGAATATAACAAGTTATTACATATACATCTACTATTTAATGTCCTTGGGGTCACAGACTTGCTGAAGATTGACTTGCAAGCTGCTTAGAAAACACAGAAATGTCTTACAAGGGTTTTTTGTGTTAAAATTTCCTAATTAACTAGTTTAGACTACTTAGACTAATATTTCAGACTCATGCATAGATACATCAAAAGGTATGTTAATCTTGTTACTCTACTAACAGGAAACATGGTCCTTTCCCACAAAGTTAAAATAATAACCTAATTCTCCCATATGCCCAAGGTTTAAATCCTGTCCTGAAAACTCACCCAAAAGTATACTTGCTTTGTCCTTAGCTAGATATTGTTTAAAAGAGTCTTAGTAAATATCTTCATAAATATTATCAGATTTTGACAAATATAATAACATGGTCAATAGTAATATCCTCCATTATACGTCTGGATCTAACAGGAAGATTTCTTCAGATCATTCCCCAGAAAAAGATCTGACTCCTGACCAGCCTGGGTGTGAGAGAAGGCAGACATCTGGCTTTGTGCTAAGCACACACTCAGGCTTGTTCTCCTCCTAAAGCGGGCAGGAGAAGAGAAGAACCTTCTGCATCTAGCTGGAAGGGAGCCTTGTCTTCACATCCAAGGAAAGAGGGGAGTGCACACAGGTTATGATCACAGTAAAAACTAAAGATATGTCAGGACACAAAATGTCTTTAAAACAAATGTTTTGTCCTCTATAGCCTCACAGTTCTTCAAGGAGCTCCATGTTATTCCAGCAGGACACTAAAGCTATAGCCTGCTCTTCTCCCAAATCCTTTTTGGAGAGACAATACAAGAGGCCGTGGTCTAAAGAGAATTACTTTAATGTCATGGGGGATGAGGAACATAATGCAGATCCTCTCAAAGGAGGGTCTGAAACTGCAGTCTAAAGCCACAAAATCATCTGCACTGTTTTTATAAATTCTTCCTCCTCTTATTTCACAGTTGCAGTTTTATTTATGAATAATGTGCTCAGACCAGCTCCTAAACATACCAAGTTTGCTCCCTGTAATCCCAGAGGAAAACTTTACGAAAGAATTTAAACACAGTAGGAGTATAGCTAATTAATGGGGGTTTTTTTGAGATTCCAGACATCCTAAATCATTGGTAAATACAAGTCCAGGAGATCAGAATGCTGCAAAACCTAGCAGTGAGGTGCAATAGATTTCTATGCTTAACAGTTTCTGATGGATTTCTGTGGAAGGAATAATTGATTTCCAATAAAAAAGCCGTGGATTCACAATAGGCAAGCCACCACCTGCTTCTGTTTAAGAAGGTCTGAAATTTATAAACTAGTTTGTGTACAGCATTTTCTCTTCCTGCTGTGAATTCTTTATATTACCTTTTAACCACTACTGACACCATTTATTTTTTGTTTATTAGCCTTTGGTGGCCTTACTACAGAATCCTCATAAGCAACCTAGAAAATATTCTTTAAACATATATAGTAATCATTGTATCATCCATCCATCCACAGAAATATGACAAGAGATAATGGTACAACATGTACGGAGAAGTATAGACAATTGCATAGCTGGAGCCAGAAGAAGGCAGTATACTGATGTACAGTAGGGTAAAAGCTATTTGATGTCTTACAAGCTCAGGTTGTTCATGAAAAGACAGAGAGGGGGGTTTTATAAATTGCTGAGAGGAGCAAACTGCCATTCTGAAATAAACTCAGAGCTCAGAAAGTCCTGATTCCTAATTAAATAGATACTGTCTGGCCAAACTTGATTTTCAGGCTCCCAAATCTTCTGATGCTACTCCCAGTCATTCTGAAAAATAGTCAAATTCAGATACATCATCAATACACAGGGTTTTGGCTCTGGAGGTGTATCCTGTCCCTGTTGAAGGAGAGCCATATGCATCTTGGTCCATCTCCAGATTCCTGTGCCTAACTGCACAGCTAGCAATGGCTCTGGTTACTTTCAACACCTGGTGGCAATGGGTGGGAATGTGCTTACAGACATGGTAAATGACAGCAGCTTCTACCATTAGATAAAATGACACATTGAGATAAATACCCTAATACTTTAAATGCTTTGTTGTCATCTCTTCTCTCACTTCCCTTTTGCTCCTTTGCCTCCTTTAAAGCCTGAACAGATAAGCATAGTTGTCCTTTTAAATTACAGAACAAGTGAGCACCAAAATAATTTTCTGCTGATCAGTGCAAGCAGCAAATAATAACTCTGTGCAGACTGGAGGGCCAAGAATCAGAGCTGTGTCTCCATTCCCTGGCCACACAACTTCAGCATTCAGCCAGTGCTCAAACACAAGAAGTCATTGCTCAGAGCAGAGGTCTAAATTACTGACACCAGCCAACCAAACTACCGTAACTGCAATCCCAAACATATAAGCACTGTCCATTTTGAAGATTTCCTGAAATTTATGAAAAATAAAAAGTAATTCAGAATTTAAACCTGTGGTAAGTTCCAACTGCATGACTTAAAGCACTTTTGGATCTCTGGGTTGTGATATCCACTTAGCAAAAGGGACTGGGAAACCCTAGAATAAAGCCTCCAGGAGCAACATTGCTGTTTGAATGGAGGCTTGGTTTCCCAAGTAAGCGATTTGGTTGACTGTAGAACTGCTCTCCAGGTTTATAGGCAATGCACAGGAAATCCTTAGATCCAGCACAGAATCCTGCGATTTTTTTTTGGGGGGAGGGTTATTTTTAAGGAAAGAAGAAAAACTTCAAACGGTGGTATGCATCCATCCAAAAAGCTAGTTTAATGTTCAGTCTGCAATGAATGTGGTAAGAGGCACTTTTTGTTAAGATCCACTGCAGTGTCTTTTATTGATCCATCACCATTCAGATCAGGTGTTCTGGAAGCCTGAGCTTTGTCATATTTCTGAGGAACTGAATATTCACCATAATAAAGATCAACTTGGAAAGGCTTTATGCCATAGCACAGTACATTACTTTTGCCTTGCATCTGGAAAAAATAGCCCGAGCACATTTCAGTACCTGCAGCATGAGTCAACATATCTTCCGTGAAGGAGAGAGGCCGATGTGGGTGCAACTGTGTCTCTTTGAAGATGAAGGGCCTGATTAAACGCAATTTATTAAGCCAACATGGTCCTTTAGAGACCTACTTTTTCATAACAAATAAAAGTTGTGAAAGTGCTTCCTCCCACTGTTTAATAATTTGTAAAGGAAACATTATTTTCTCCTCTGTACTGCCTCTGTGCAGTGTGTATGCTGTTTCAGCTTTTCATTATGCTTCCCTTGCTGGGCATACCAGCAGTTTCCACTAGTTAAGATTTCTGCTTTAGGATGTGACAAGTAGTGCCTTAGAAGTGATTCTCTCTTTTTATTGACTAGAGTGTATAGAGCTTGCTTATATGTAGCTCACATTTGGTCAAATGAATCCCAGACATTTTGACTCAAGTGATAATCAAAAGCTGTTTTTACTGTACATTGTCCTTCATTTAGGTATCCCATAGCTGTACCTTTGCATCAAAAGATCACACCATGACAGCAAGTAGTTCCCTTCAGATTAACAATGCAAAGCATAACTTTTGCCTCATAGATTATGCAAAAAGCTCTGTCTCAAGGTAAATGGAGTAACTTCAAAGCACTGCGGTACATTTAATTTGGCTGAGGAAGGAGCAGTGAGCAATTTAAATATAATCATGAAGAAACATTGACCCATTATAGATGCAGACAAAGAAAAAGCAAATAGAATGATTTTCAGCTTGGAAAAAATTATATAGGTAGTTGAAGGTATAGGTATAAATGTAAGTATAGCTACAGATAGACTTTGGAAAGCTGTTCTTCACCAGTGATAAAAAAACCATTCAGGCAACAAACAAGTTTCCATATGGCAGAAGGTCAGATTATTTTATCTTGAAAACAGAAACAATGCTGAAAATTATATATATCATATACCTGGATACAATTCTGTTGTGAATGCATTCAACCACCAGGAACTATGCAGTCCAGTTCCTCTCAACCTAAGTAAGAGCTGCTGACTGTTCCTAGGCTTGCCCTTCAGACACACTACTATGCATACACCTCCTGTCTGACACCATTCTTAGGCAGTCCCAATTCCATAAAGCAGCTTTTAAGAACCAGGAGTGATTTAAATGTCCCAGCCCTTTGAAATGTAGAACTGGGATTTTGGACAGTTTATGACAGGATTTTGACAATAAAGCAATTAATATTTTTTTTTTATTTGTATTTATCTTCTGCAGATATGTTTCACTCATGAAGAAAATAAGGAATATGTCTGGATAACAAGTCTGTCTAACATCTTTGTGGACCCCAAACCTGGTTTAAGTCTATATGCCAGACAGTTTTTTCCAGCTGGCTTGCCCTTGCGCTATTGTTTTAGAAAATATATCAATCTCTTTTTGTAAAAAATGCTACATTTCCTCCATTTTTGTGCAATCTACTCCACAAAAGATGAAGCAGAACCAGGATACAGCATTCCACATACTTTTTTTCCTTACCAGTTCTCCCCTCACATTGTCTTCAGTGTAGACACAAGTCAAGGGCAATGGCCCTGCTGAAAGAATTTTCCTGATTTCAAAAACAGGGAAAAAAACCATTCAGTTTTCCTAGTTAGACCAACACGTAGTTCCAGACGCAGTGAGCTTCACATATCTAAATTTTGACAAGTGTGGTGCAGGTGTCTACATGGGGGTTAGTTACTTGGCTCCCTTTACAGAGAGTGTGTGCTCCATAGCACACAGCTTATCTCCTAGGGGAGGTGACCCTAACAGTTAATTTTCTTCTTCACTGATCAGAGCAGGGGTCTAGGTGATTACCTCACCTGTAGATTTCTAAAGTTGGGTGAGATGAATTCCCCACCTCTGTCTTAAATGATGGCAAGCCCCTATAGCATAACAGCCTCTGAAAAACCATAAAACACAATAGCTCTTATAACAGAAATATCTCAAATCCTTTGCAGTGTTGGACCATCTGTAGAATGTGAGCTATTTTTAACACAAGTAGGAAAAGCCATGCTGGGCCAGACTAAAGACCCATTTTGTTCTCGTTGTGACAGTGGGCAGCAGCCGATGCTCAGGAAGGATATGCAAACACTGCAAGCAGGAACTGATGTTCCCCTGGTGAACTGTCAGAATACTTGGAGCCCTGTGTCTCAAGATCTCCCTGATCTCCCATATTTTTTGCATTTAATGACCTTAGATAAATAAATCTTTTATGAATAGGTTTTTGGAAGTCATATATAGTTTCAGCATTTACAGTGCTCTGTGGCAATTATGTAAAGATTTTAATTAGAGGTTGCATAAGACTCACCTTCTCTTATGCATTCTGAATGTGCAGTGAGATCATTTTGTGTGATGATTATTTGTTCTTGTATGAAGGAAAAGGTGGCTATTCAGTCTTTCACACCACTCATGAGTTTGTAGGCTTTCATTATGCCTCAAAAGCCACTGGCTATTTTTAGAGCTGAACTGTCCTAACATATTTACTCTCCGTGTGTAGATACCATAACATCATCTTTGTTATCACTTTCTCTTAATTTTTAGTTTTGTCATAGCCTCTCTGTAGAATCTATCTCGGAACTTTACTTTCTAGATCAGTCACTGATGGCAGTCAACAACAATGCAAAGGAGATTTTTTTTTTTTTTAATAAATAACATAACATGTGGTGTGGTCTCTACTAAAATAAATTGATTTTCAGTTGATAGCTCATCAGAAAGGAAAGTGAATCCTTACATGTTGGATTAACACTTTGAGCACAGCAGTATTTATCCTAATGCTTTACTTCCCTTGCCATCACTGTCAGGTCTGGATCTTCACTTTTTCTTCTCTCTTACCCACTCCCTCTCTCTCTGGCGTGGTTATTTTTGCTTCTTTGATATACATGAGTTCCTTGTCTACCATGGTATCAAGAAATGCATTTGTTTTCACACAAATATGTTAATAACCAGAAAGCGCTTCTGAGATGGTATCTCTGATAGTTGTAGGATTTTGAAATTAAAGATGTAAAGCCACCAACTTGTTTATTTAATATATGCCTCAGAAGATCTCTTTGGCTGTCCTCAGGTGAGAATGGATAAGGCAAAAACTTTGGGATACATGAAGAGGAGTGAAAAAAAAACCAATAACACTTTGAATGGATGAATATGCTTCTGAAGCGCTGGAGGCATACACTAAACAAATCATGACCTTTCTGAAAGTCACCTACAGCAAACTAGAGAAGGTGATCCAAACAAAAAATAAAAAAGGAAGTTTTGTTCCTCAGAATAATTTATAGATCTCAAAATTATATATTTGTCACAAATTATAATGAAGTGTAAAAATCCTCACATTTTTAACAAAATAAAATACCCAAATTGAAGCAGAAATATTTTGTCATTGTTTTAATTAGCATACCATCAAAAGAAAAATTGTATCAAAATAAATGTATTTAAATGGTTTTAAAAATTAACTTTGAAAATGTAGATGAGGTTGAAAAGTTTCACAGTTTCAACTTTGCTGTATCCAAAATCTTCAGTAGGAAAAACAGAATCTGAAATTATAGAGCTCACTAGCTATGGATGTCATGGAGGTAATAAAGCTGAGGGGTGAGTTGCTTAAATTTATAGACCAGGTGCAAGCATTAACTCAACTTTTCAGAAGACTGGTTTTATGTTTTAAGATGGGTGTTAACGATCTGATTATTTTTCTAGTTCAGTAAATCAGTAAGTAACTTATAGTATCCTCTTATTCTCTTTAATCTTATTTGAGTGAATCAGTGAAAGGAACCTATATATATTTGCTATCCATCACTTTTTTTTTGACAGAAGTCAAGCGACACAGCGACTTCAATCTAAAAATTTCTGTCCCATGAGAAATTGTGGCAGTTTGGCATTTGAGTTTATTCTGACACAGAAGCAAACATGACCTGAGTCTTCTTTCAAAAAAAACGTGATATTAATAATTCAGACTCATAATATCACTTTAACATTAATAATCAGAATAGTGGATTTGATTAAAAAAATACTTTAAGCATTGTAGTTATATGTTATAAACAGTCATAAAATCAACTTTAAAATCAAAGTCATTTTAAAAAGAAAAATCAGACAAGTCATTTTAATCAAAATGCTCTTGCAAATAAAGACTGCAAATCAGAACATTAAAATCAATACCAGTAATTCTACAAGCCTCTGGTAGTTTTCCTCACAAAATAAAAAGTCCCTTTGGAAAACTCTTTCAGCTTGAAAAAGCTGACAGTTTTATTCTCTGCCTTCCCAAAATTAGTTCTCTGACGGCACTAATATTTTTTTCCCTAGGGTGCATTAGTTTTGTTCAGTGAGGCTATGTGACAAAAATCCCACAGAAACTAAAACCCACATAAAGTGCTCTTCATAAAGAAGAGCTTTCTGTATCTCAAATCCAAACCAAAGAGCTGTGCCATCTCTGGCCTCTACAGCCCCTCATTATCTGGTGACTTCAGCCCATAATGCAAACTTGCTTCTGCAATCTGAAACTCGTAAATGTCACTCTGCAAACAAGCAGTGGTGACAGACAGCAGGCAGGTGCCTCTTCATTATGTGGCATCCAACAAACTTTCCCTGATAGGCATTTGTAGTAGATAAAGTCTTAAGTCTTATCTGAACTTAAAAAAAAAAAAAAAGCAAAACAAAATACCATCATTTTATTAGTGCATACTTTTTTGCACAAGGGAAAATAATGAAAGGTAAAACTAATTATTTCCAGGAGAAAATACTTAAGCTAAACCATGCTATTTGCATTTTATTGTCTCTGCAGAGGTGTAAATTGCTGTCATCTTGGGTTTTATATTGCACTGATAAGGTGCTTCTAGGAAAGGGAAACTAGGCAGAAAATTGGCATCATTATGCATTTCTGAGATGCTTATTTTTAATCATCACAAACAGCCAATCTTTGAATAATAAACTGGGGGGGATCAAACAGTCAAAAATAAATGCCTGCAGCTGCAAGGTTATGAAAACATCATTTGATTAATTACCTTGGAATGAAAAAAAAGGACTCAACTCCTCAGCTTCCCAAAAAAATCTCTAACACAAAAACCAGCTCAGCATCAATAAAATTAGAAGACAGGGAACTGCCAATAAATGAAAACTAAAGATTCCTATATATTAGATCCATCTGCTTCCTTTCATGATGCAGGGACATTAGCAGAGAAATTTAAAGGCAATGAGCTTTAGAGAACTTAAAGAAGGGAAGAAGCAATGGTAATAGGTCACATTTCCACTTTCCTTGAAAACCTCTGTAAGAGCCTCCACAAAACCAAGAAGTGGCAGAGGATGTTGCTCACAGGAGTCAATCTCAGTTAATGTCTGAATTGTAATTAATTCACACTGCACTGCGGTTGCCTCTGCATTATACTAAAGCCTTATAATGAGGCAGTTTTCTTATAGTGAGAAATTAACCGTAGGCTAAATCCACTTTTCCATAGCCTAATCTGTTACTAGTTCAGATGATTTATAAGTATTACTAGCAGATATATACATCAAGAAGATCATCATGTCCTAAAGAGACTGCAAACCATACTGAAGAGACCACATACCTGACAGTTATCTTTGCAAGGGTTTTTCCACTCTCTTCAGTGCTGCATCTTTATTTCATTATTGAGTTTAGTCTATATTTTTTTTCAGACTATACTGTATGTTAAATGTTTTAAATGATGCTATAATAATGTAAGAAACTATTATGGTTTAGCACACTAGTGCAGGGGTGCATCACCGTGATGCATCACATGGGCTGAGATCTATGGCTACAGTTTGTTTAAAGAAAAGAAAGTCACGTGCATGAGGAATTAAATCAAGAAAGGTCAGTATAAGCTATACCAGTTCCTTGTTTCTTTTCTGTTTTTTTGTTTGTTACTGCAACCAAGATGCTTTATTTCTCCTTGAGATTTTTGCTATATGAGCATTAAAAGGATATAATAATAATTAATAATAATAATTAATAATAAATAATAATAAATAATAATAATTGAATAAGAATAAGAATAAGAATAAGAATAAGAATAAGAATAAGAATAAGAATAAGAATAAGAATAATGTAAAGTCTTAATAGCAAAATAAATTCCAGTTAATAGCATGATACACAGTTGTACCTCATATTTTATTCTGAGCACTTTAAGATTTCAGGTTATTCTCTTGTTGGTTTTTGGTAGCTTGATCTGAATGGTAAAAGTTTATATGCATTAACAAAAGAGAAACAATTTTAAATCTTTTGAACATGTTGCAATTTTCCACCGTTGTGTTAATTTAGAAACTAATTAAAAGCTTTAGAATTCATATTCAAATGTTATAAGTTTTCAGTTTATACATCAAACTAAAAGAAAAAATAATTTTTGATTTCTCATTAAGATCAACATTTCAACATCTTCTTCATCAGAGTTAGTCTTTGTGCAGTGATTCTAGGAACTGGATACAGTAAGATCAGTATGATTCTTACTTTGTTGTTTCATGAGGAAAAAAATGTATTTATTTCCAGAGATTGAAATGAAAAATAATGCTATCAAATAATATGATTGTTTCCTCTAGCATTACCACTGCTGGAAAGAAAATTTAAACAATGATATTTCATTAATATTTTTTTCACTAATATTTTTTTTCCTGTAAATTTGGGAGGCAAAGTGTTAAATTTTTCACAGAAGGCAAAACTTAAAAAGTTGTAGCCCTAAATAGAAGAGAACAATAGTGCAAAAAAATTATCTCCATTTTGACCAGTGTGACACATTTTTGGTACATACACACATTCTCAGCTGCTAATCTCCAGAGTTTTCAACAGTGAAGTTGATTGGTGAAGGGAAGAAAGATTGCTTGACAGCCTGGTAATTTATCCAGAGGGGAAGGGACACTGTCAGTCAGGGTTCAAGTACTGGAAGGGTTTTTGACCAGCCAACCATCTGTTCATGTCTAGAAGGCCAAGTGCTATTTTTCCCCACTACTCAGCTCATGAGAACAACATCACCACTGTCAAGGTGCACACAGGCAATGAGAGAGAATACTATATCTTCTACTATCACAGAGAACTTTCAGCTTTGTGAACACTTAACTATGTTTACATCTATGCTCAATGGACACGTACAGAGCTGTGTAAACACCACCAGTACTCCTGTATCCTACACCATTACAGTGCAATTGTGGGCTGCAACGAAGTTGTGGTAGTGTCACAGGTAATTAATTCCCCAGATGACTCTGCCATACTCCTGCACATCCTGCTGACCATCCCTCCACACCGGTGGGAGTTACAGTGAGCAGGAGTAGGGAAGTGATTGAGCCCCTGTACTCAGCACTGGTGAGGCTGCACCTCAAGTACTCTGTTCGGTTTTGGGACCCTCACTACAAGAAAGACATTGAGGTGCTGGAGTGGGTCCAAAGAAGGGCAACAGAGCTGGTGAAGGGTCTACAGTACAAGTCTTATGAGGAGTAGCTGAAGGAAATGGAGTTGTTGAGCCTGGAGAAAAGGAGGCTCAGGAGAGACCTTATCACTCTCTACAACCACCTGAAAGGAGGTTGTAGTGAGGTGGGTCTCAGTCTCTTCTCCCAAGTAACAAGTGACAGAACAAGAGGAAAGGGCTTCAAGTTGTACCAGGAGAGGTTTAGATTGGATAATAGGAAAAAAATTCTTTACTGAAAGGATTTTCAAGCATTGGAACAGGCTGCCCAGAGAAGTGATTGAGTCGCCATCCCTGGGGGTATTTAAAAGACGTGTAGGTGTGGCGCTCAGGGACATGGTTCAGTGGTGGACTCACCAGGGTTAGGTTTATGGTTGGACTTGATGATCTTAATGATCTTTTCCAACCCAAACAATTCTATGTGAGTGACGGATTTCAAAGGGAGCAGAGACCTCTGTGTATGGTGTATTGACAGTTGTAATGATGACATGCACCCTTGTGCAGCAATGGCTTATATGCTATCTACAACAATACAGCACCTGAGAGCTGAAGGTCCACATTCCCACACAGATGAGAAACCATCGACATTATTTCAACATGGTAATAGGGAAATCTGTACTTCTTGGGAAGTTATACCTTGCAGAATTGGCATAAGGAATGGAATGTACAAATGAGACTATGCATACAGAAAGCTACTGCAGCCTTTCTTTTTTATCTATGTAAACCAAAGTTAAGATATTGAAAATGTACAGAGTAAAGTGTCTAAAGTATGGAATAGTGCAGAAAGGGCATTGAAGAAGCACATAAACATACAACTATCGTTTACTGCACCTCTCCCTCCCAAAAAAATAAAATCTAAAACGAAATATGATCGTTCTGCAGGGACAACTTCAATGTCACATACTTAGGTCTGTCCAACCCTTATTGCTCTCTCCAGAGAACAGCAAAATTTTCCTGAAGAAAGCAGCATCTCTGTGAGGAGATAACATCACTTCTCCCTCGTATGGCATCAAAAGTGAATGAACATGAGATGAAGCTAGGGAAGACAGTACAGTAGAAGTTAAGAGGCAGGAGAGTAGGAAAGATCTTTGAGAGGAAAATGAGTTTTTCTTCTGCTGCATCTCTGCATGTTCTTCATCTGTGCGGACATTCACGACCTGCAGACTTCTAAGAAGTGACAGCTCACAACAGTATTGCAAAGTGGAGTACATTAGCTCTCTAAAACTTACTGCTGGGCAGAAAGAGATGCTCAGTGTTACCAGAAAAAAACTTACATGCTGATACACCACTCAGTTATTTCTATTTTTTCTTGATAAAACCTTGATAAAAATCAAGTACAGTTCATCCAATTCAAATATGTCCTTCATATATATTTTAGCACAAGCAAGCCATACAAGCACTCCCATGTACAAACACAAAAATATATATGTATTTTAATTTTCATTTGGTCATATTTTATTTAACAGAATGTCATTTTTCCTCAGTAGCCAACAATGATTTAAAGTAGTAATACTCCCCAAAGCAGCCCATTGATCACAGAGAACTGATGATATTTAAATATACAATATAAAGAGTGACATGTTTCACAAAGTTGCTTAATCTTCAGATTTCAGGTTGGAACACAATAGACCAAAAGCAACCATTTTACTAGGTCCAAGAATAAAATTGAAACTGACAACAAATGTGGAAAGATAATACTTATTGAAACTATACATAGAGAGAACATGATTGATAGACTTGTCCTGGCTTTACAAATCTCAGACCCCCTGAGTTCTAACAGTACTAAACTGAGAAACAAACAAACAAGTTTTATCCTGAGGGTAAAAGCACTGTTTGCAAATTACTCCTGTAATTTAATTTTGAAATTTTTGATACGATGCTCTAGTATCTTCCATAAGGCTCCAGAGTAGACTGTTGCATTTGGGGGGCGGGGAGGGGGGAATTCAGTGGTTACTGCTACGCAACTACTACAGAACACAAGAACCTTAAGGCACAAATAGCCAATCTAGCAATTTTAGATGTCACCACGACTAGTTGTTAATCATTATTCTCATAACAGAGTTGTATTAATAGATTATATGAGTGCTTTTATATTTGTATGAGTGCAGAATCAACAGAGTCAGCATGAGTTGTACACAACCTTCACTGGGACAGGAGTACTTCCATAATCTGCTGTTGCTTAAATGTTGGGGCAGTAGTCTCTACCTGAAGAGTGATAATTAATAGTCAGGGGAAGTTTACATCTTAAATCACAAAAGCTGTCTCAGATGACCATCTATCTATTATTTATTTGAGGGTGACAGAGCACTGGAATAAGCTGCCCAGAGAGGGTGTGGAGTCTCCATCTCTGGAGATGTTAAAAACCCGCCTGGACGCTTTCCTGTGTAACCTGGCATAGGGAACCTGCTTTGGCAGGGGGGTTGGACTAGATGATCTCCTGAGGTCCCTTCCAACCCCTACCATTCTGTGATTCTGTGATCTACACCTGTGAGGACTCCTAGACAGAGTCTTTTTTTGTATTCCTCTACAATGAGGTCAGCTGTTGGTCTCATTTTCCATCTCTACCCTGCTAACAGAGATTTGTATAAGGGAAATATTTAAAATAGTGGTCCTCAAGCTCTAGTTTGCAGATTATCAGGGTGCTAGGGTTTTTTACAGTTTTCTCCAGTTATTCACAGAATAAACTACGTACAGAAGACAGGATGTTGTTGTACACAAGGGGGTAGGAGAAGAAAGGATGCAGAGCGGGGAAAGGTTTGTTAGGACACATTTCACACAACAGTCCATAGGGTGAAAGAGCTAGAGTACCAAATGATTTAAAAGAGACATTATTGTCAAGTTGAACACTAGTTAACTGAAAAAACTTTTTTTTTTTTTTTTAATAGTGCCAGGTGTTCTATACGTGCCCTTCTGAATATATTCATAGTTTTGGAATCATATTTTCTACTATTTAATTCCTTCTGCCACTGATGCATGAAAGATGCACAGGGACCTCAGGGAAAAACATATTTAAGGGAAAGTGATTATACATCAAAGATACAATGCAATTAAACCCTGAAACTCTTTAAGTTATCATAATCTTAGGCATTACTTGTAACTATCACCAATTCAATATTTTTAGACATTAAGTGTAATGCTTAAAGTTGTCAGTTTCCTTTCAATCATCTCCACTCTGTCTAATGGCTACTATTAACATCACCAGCAGAACTGTTTAAAGACACAGGACACAGATCACCAGCTACAGCTCAAAGGCTGCATAATTAGCACAAGACATGAAGGTGTGCAGGGGAGGTTCCCACACCACCTTCTACACCGAGCAGGTGCTGACACTGATGTCAGGGCAAGACAGGCTTTACTCTGAGCAAGCACTGATTTCTCCCATGAAATTAACTCTGCAGTAGGGACTTGCAGAATATATCCCCTCCTTCTCTTCTTAACGAAAAGTTGGTGGACATGAACTTTCCAGCTCCTGCATGCTGCATGATACCCACAGCCCAAAAACCACCGTGGAAAGAGCAGAGGCAGTTCAGGCCTGGCATACACAGCAGGTTTATATATATTGAAACCAAGTTTATGTTGGAAAGAAAGATGTTCTCTCTCCTTTCTAATGAGAGACGTGGTGAAGTTTGTAAGTTCTCCCACATTATAGAGCAAGTGAAAGCCTCCTTCAACATTACATTAAAATGATTTATCAGTTCACCTCCCTTTTGTTTTCTCCATAAGCTTCCCACTTTTCCTTATGGGCATGCAGCAACTTTCCTTCTCTCCCTGCATGGATTCTTCAGCCAGGTAGGGCATGGCATTTCACATATTCCTTTGGGTACCCAGGTCTGAGTCAGCCCAGGGCCCATCTCCAGGTGAGGATCTGGTGGCATGCACTGATACATTAAACCATGTTCACAAAGCTCAGCTACTGCACCTACAATTTCACATGGTAACTCAAGGGTTTTCTAAAGATTTGGGAAACTTCACCGGGGCATACAAGGTAGACAATGTGAAAAATGGGAACTCTGCTCGTAACAGAGATGAGGGACACAAGTTAGGCCACTGATTCACTTCTTGAAAGTTCTCATACAAGTTCATTCACATAATTTTTGCCATTCATCTGGCTTTCCACTGCAGGCCTGCTTCTGTTTTTTATTTTAATTATTGGATTTTATAATCTTCTATTATCTTTTCCCTTGTTTTTTTCTCCCCTTAATTTTTTATTAACCAAGGGAGCTGATTTGAGACGCTTGCCTTTAGGCACTGCTGTGTGTTGCTGATGATGCGACAGCCTCTTTAAGGAATCACAGCAGCATTTCCATATCAAATACAAATCCTAATTAACCCCCCCCTTGTCTGCTGCAAATTGACAGATAGCAACTCTCGGAAAGTGAATTCTCTGCTAGCAGCAAAAGGAAGCTTTTTCACACCTGTATTAGAGAGGACTTAAAAGTGACTGATTCAGAAACAACAGAGCAGGCTGACCAGGGTCCCCACAGATAAAATACTTTGTCTGTGTTTTAACAAAAAAGTGTGCCATAAGGAAACATCACCATCTTCTCTTGGAGGTCTCTATTTTGCCTGTGTGCAGTGCCTCCTCTCCATTTGGATTCCACACCAATATCATCAACTCAGATTTTGAATTCACTGCAGAAACTTTTTTCTCTCTTTTAAAACTCAAATCATGTGAGATTGACATGTCTGTTATCAATCAAAGCAGTTTACATGCACAAAATACTGTAGAGTGAGTGACAAAGCAGTGGCAGCTTGTGACCTATGTTTCAACTTCACCAGTGCCCAGTGTACCACAAGTTGTTATTTTTTAACAAAATCACTTTGCAAACTGTGCAATCCAACAGGGGTGAATGCCATTTTGTGGCAACAGACCCGTATGAAGGGAACAAATTAAGATCTCAAAAGCTGATGGAAAAAATTCTCACACAACTGAAAGCTGAAATGCAGACTGAAGGATATGTCCAAGCCAACATGCTAAATACAGACTCTTGAAATAGGATCATTCAAGGTTACAAGGCAATACAGGATGTGGGGTCCTACCCACCTGGCTTGCAATTTCATTTGTGGTCACTTAAGCATGCCTCTAAATAAAATACCGATGTTCCTTGTATAGTTAATAGGAAATAAGTATCTCTCAAGGCCCTCACAAGGAGAACCTCCCTGACCAAGTTCAGACTTCTTTACTGGGCACCTAAGATTCCCTTTTGGGGGTCTTCAGAGTAAACTACCATCAATTAAACAGGAAAGAAAGGCTTTTCATTTGGGGGTCATACTCCCTTTTTACCATTTCCTCATCAGAAATAGTAAAATGTACATTCAGATTTAACTGCACAGGAAAGCAGATCACCCCTGGTTAGTAAAGGTCTCATGGTAAAACATTTAGGTAGGTTTCTAAAGAAACTGAGCATTATTGAATCAACAATCAGACATTCTTCTCACACAAAATAGAGACACATTTTTTTCCCTCCTGCTTTTCAAACCAGACTGAGTGATCAAAGTGTTATTTTTTGCCATAAATGAACACAATGTGAATGTCTTCCATTGAGATTTTAATGTCTCTAACTGGCTGTGCTTCTGTTTTGTTACCTGAGAAATGGGATAACTATTTTCTTGGTTTCATAGTATGCTTTGAACTTGGACAAAAGTACTATTCTCACCACCAAAAATACATGCTCATAAGCTACTTGCAAAATGCCTTCCTTTAGGATACAGTACAGCTAGCCATGTGATTAAGTGATTTTTCAGTACAGACCTTTAAGACCTTTTCTCTTGCCTTTCACATTAGTATTTACCTTCCAAATTTTACTGCTTCCCAGCAGGACATTGCCCATAGGCAAAGAAAGATTATCAAAACCAAACTCAGCACCTCGCCCCAAATCCTATTTTAATATTCTCAACAAAATCCTGAACTCCAATTTTGAATTTTTCTCTCTTCCATGCTCTTTTAAGCATGACTTTTTCAAAAATTTTGACATATACATACACTGATAATAACAGAAACAATATAATAACAGGGACCTGACCAAAGCTTATTGCAAAGTGTTTCCCAGGTAATTCTAAATGGTAGTTCTTATGACACTTGGCAAACTTTTTAATTTCCCAAACAGAATAGGTAAACAATAAAAGGCATGAACAAAACACCGTCAGGTTACAACTTTGTCCAGTAATGTGCTTAGGCTTTGCTGTGACTGTGATTAAATAATAGAAAGAGCAGTCCATGCAAGGTACTGAGCTAAAATAATTCTTTAAGAAAGACATTAATCTGCTCCTCCATGTATCAACGATTTCTTGAGGTCCTTTCTACTCCTATGGTCTTTAATTCTGTGTTTAGTTGATGTATATCTCTACAAATATCTTTTGTGACTAGGCATAGCATGTTTGCAGAGTGCAAACCATCTTTTTAAATATGCTATACAGCAAATTTCCATTTCTGTAAAGACATCTTAAAGCTATTTTACAACTAATAACTATTGGGAGCCATTGTATTTGTTGGAGCTTAGTGGGACTGATTACCTGTCTTTATAAAGCCAAGAGACTATTGACATCTTTGATTACAGGAGGAAGGCTTTTGGCATGGATGCTTCCATAACTTTTCCGTATGTTTTTAAACATTTGTTTCATGGAAGATCATGCAAGGGGACAATTTTAGGTCTTGCCAAAGGCCCGAAACTATCAATTTTTACTTTTTCTTTCTCCCCCTTTTTTTTCTTAGTTGCTCGGACAGGTGTATCCAGTTTTTCCACTAAGTTCCTCATATTGCAGGATTTTTTTTTTTAATATGCATATCAGCATGCATAATTACAAGAAGGTTTATTCTACCCGACTTACAACAAAGGTAAGAAATCAAGAGGAATTCCTCCCAAGCATTTGAATTCTATTTTTAGCACTTCAATTTGCTATAAAAATTAGACATCAATTCCTATTATAATAAAGATTGGAAAAAGTTTTCAGTCTAAATTTAATTTATTAAAAATTGATCCACCTATAAAGATTTTCTACAAGAAGCAAGGGAAAGGTGGAAACCTTTTAGGTACCCTGATGTGTAAAAGATAAATGCCTCCAAAGAATACTGAGGGCATGTAAAGGATAATTAGTTTTCTTATCCATTTTCATGTTCTTAACCAAAGTCACAACTGCAGTTACCACTGCCAGGATTTGCTTCAGTGAAAAAAAAAGCTGCAGCCAAGAAGACCTGTAGCCCAACTCTTTATCAGTGAGGATCTTACTGAAAAAGTAGTTTTGTTCTTGGTGAAAGATGAGGTCCCAGGTACACAAAATTATAATGTATTCTACTTTCACTTTCTGGAAAGAATATATTAATACTCATTAACTTGTAGCTGAAATCAGGCAACAGAAAACATCACATAAATTACACCATAAATAAAGGATTTACAAACAAAACAAATTTACAAACTTCAAAACAAATTTTAAGCTTCATACAGTTGAGCAGATACACTTTCCTACAAAGATGTTCTGTGGGGATATAAGAGGTATTTGCATTTTCTGACCAGACAGCTAGTGTACTCTAAAATCAAGTGTTGTGCTGGTTTATACCAAGGTTTGGCCCAAGTATCCAAAAGCATCCATGAAGATTTTGATCACCACTGTGTCACAGTTGGCATACATACGGAATACTGACTAAATCCCATAGCCCTTACAAGGAGAAAATTTCTACTGATGTTAGAGTTTTATCTGATAAGGATTAAAATACAAGATTGATGGCAATATACTATTCCACTAATCGTAAGTGTGGGTATATATAACATACATTGAAATATGGCACCTATGCAAACCCTAGAGACGCATCTCACCTATCCAGCATGATGTTACAAGGTATGTGAAAAATAGGACTGAATAAAATAGTATAAAATAATTAATCAATCTTTCAAGTCTCTCGAACTACAGAAGTAGTATTACAACAGTTCCTACTACTGAAAACTCATAGGACAGACTGAGAAGATGTTCAGGCTCCCTATCTTTTCTCTCTGCATTTCATAACACATATCATGAAAATAGATTTAGGAGAGCGGAAAGACGATAACCTGTTCTGCAATGTGATTGCATGTTGGGGCATAGACTATTTATCAGTGCTGCTAATGAACTGTGAAGTATGAAAGCTTTATCTGCATGCTGCCTGGGCTAATCAAGGGTGATGCTGGAAGAGACAGGGTTGTCTCAGCCCTGAGAAACGCCAAAGCTGCCACCACAGGAGTTACAGCTAAACTTTGAGAAAATACGCTTCCAGGATTTCGCTCTCCGCCCTCTCTTAACTCATCCCAGCCTACTAAATCTTACAGCTGCAATCATCCTGGGCAAGGAGAGGTGACCTACAACTGGTGACTTTGAAAATTCAGTGATCACTGAAGTGATGGAAGAAATTCTTTAAATTCTGGTGCTTGACAGGCAGGGTTGCTGTGAGCTATCTCCTCCGCTGTGGTCAGTGTATTCTTAACTAATCCCTGCATTGCCCAGACATACTCCTATCTATTTAGATGTCTTGGTGGGCACCCTGTGCTTTCTCACTCTGATTGCAAAGTCCTAATAAGAAATTACATTCTTGCCTCAGCACTCAACAGGCTGCACACACATCAGCCAGCACACAAAAAAGATGACACAGCCCCAATATTTCAGCTGATTTACCCCATCCCTAGTGAAACCTGTTGCCCTTTTGAGGTAAAATGTATTTCTCTATTATGGCACATGTTCAATATATACAGTTATACTACAATCAAAACAAAAGTGTCCTAAACATATAGGCTGAGATGTTTAACTACAACTTATTCATATTAATCCTTGCTTAGTGTGGGATGCTGTTGTTCTATGGAAAGTTTTACTATATTAATAATGGCATTGTCTCAATATACAATCTATAATATATCTAAGTACATTGAATAGGTATGATTTCTTGTATAAACCTTCAATTAAATACACTTGTCTAACAATGTCATCTTGCATGTTTGTCAGAGATTGATAAAAATATATATAGGTATCCAGTCTCCTGGTACACAGGATTCAGTGGTTAATTTTTAACCTCTGCTGCCAAGCTCTACTTTCAAATACCTGCATTGAGAGGACTATTTTCTCATTCCAAGGGAGAACAGAGTTCTGGAAAAACTCTTGACGTGCACCCAAAATGCAAGAGAAGCAACCCCAATGTGTCCCGCATTACAACACCCAGGTTAGGGTCACAAGCCAGGTTTCTTGCAAACTGTAAACAAAAAGTTAAGGAAGAAACCTCACAGATCCATACAGCCGAACAACAAAGCTGTCAAAGAGTTGGTTCCATCTTACCAGTTATCTTTTTCACAATGCTACATGGTTTATGATAAATCACAATCATAAGCCACAATGTTACTTGGGATATCAGTTCCTACAGTTAGGAAATATTCAACTGATTACAGCATCTCCAAGTTTTTATGTTCCCTCTTTATCTTTGCACACTACATGAGCATTGGAGAGAGAAAACAAAACGGCAGTCAACACGGTAGCTGCAATATGGCTTCCTATAAGAAGGTCAACATTTAATTGGCTTTTTAATTTTTCCTTGTCCAGTACTTGTCCAGTGTTTCTCTGTGTGTATGTGTGTCCGTGTGTGAGCACGCACATGTTTTCTTCTCTTTTTTATGGTGCACTTCACTGACATATTTAATAGTCACTCATTTTCATAGCATTTGTTTACCATAACTTACAAAGATTGGAGGATTATACTGTATTTACAAACAAGTTGGCACTTACAGAATAAATTATTGATTCCTCTTTATTTTTTTATTTCATTTTATTTTCCTTTCTCTCATCTTCTTTTTCACCCCAGGGCATCCAGAATTCAGGCAGAATAGTAAAACCTGCTGCCTGCTTCCATTATGCTACATTAACACGAGTAAATAGGATTCCAGCCGATACACTCTTTTCCAATAGTTTGCTTGTTGCTGAGAGGCAGTGCCTTCCACCTCAGTTCATGTCTGATGCTCAGGAACTGTTAGTCAAGTGAAAGCAAAGGCTGCATGTTTTCTTCCTCATTCTTATCCATGCGTTTCAGCACCCCAGGATCCACGACCGACTGAGACCTGTAGAGTAATAACATATTTATTTGACATTTCTAGATCAAGACAAATGAGGATAAACCTCAGCTTTCTTTTGCTTATTTTAATTTCTGCTAGGGAGTAAAAATAATGGTATGGCATTATCCAAGCATCTGATCACTGCAAATGATCAGAAAATACCCTCATGGAGGGATTACATGACTTTAAAGGGCTGCTTTATGGATATAGGAGCAAAAAGAGATATAAAATAGATTCTGTTTTCCTTAGTGAAACAGTGAAGAAGGGTGAATCCTCAGCACAAAACAGAGGGCAAACTAAGCTACCTTTTGTACTAACTTAAGCACTGACCCTCTCTACCAGAAGGTTATATGGCACTGGGCTAATAAAGAAGGTACAATTCAGCCACTCAGCTGGCTAACGGTGCACTGCCATTACTGGCACTTAGCTGGATGCACAAGTTGCTCCTTTTCTGAATAGCACTTAAATGCAACAGTACAAGCTCCTAAATCAACCCTAGGGAATCCTGCCATGGTCAGCAGAACTTCTGGAGCAGTGGACACTTCTGTCAAAGTCATATATCAGTTCAGCTACACAGAGCAGAGAAGTATGGTAAGGGCAAATTCAATGATGATTGTAAAATTTCTCCAGATTCTCTGATTCAGCACAGAAGCATAACTCTGGTACTGGTACCTTGCAACAGCCACATGTGCAGGAAAAAAAAGGAAATCCCCCACAGGGGAAATAAAAAAAAACAAAGTCTGAAGTGTTAAGAAGAGGTCTGACATCACTGATGTCTCAGCTAGTCAAAAAGCAGACACTTCTGACCCTTATTAAATGTTTCCTTTAGTGAGAAGACTCTCATGCTAGAAATGTCTATTTCTCTTCCTTTCTGTGAAGATTTGGGTGGCTAGAGCATGAGTACACTCTACAATGTAGACATCTATTTTTGTTCAGTGGAAGCACACTGTGACTGCAGCATTGCTGCAGATTTGCCCATTTGGAGGGCTACAGTGCAGAGAAAAATCTTTATGAATTCTGACCTCTCCTATGATAAACAAACAGAGTCAGTCCCCCAGTCTTGTAAACTGGCATCATCCACTGAGACAAATGAATGAGGCTGATAGCAGGAGATAATTTGGTCTCTCTCAAAAAATCTAAACAAAACCTTCAAAAACACTGGAAAAAACATCTGAATTAAAGCCTAGTTGGAAACTTTAAACATAAGGATATTTTTTAATAATACTTAGCACATTCTCTTACTGATGCTAAAATCAAGAAAATTAGCTTTAAAAATCTGATGGTTTCTCTTGTGATAAACATAATTTTAAAAATTTAATTAAAACTGTAAAATAACCCTCATCTAGAAAGCTGGTCAGTTCCTGAGGCAGAAAACTAAACCACTCAATTTAAAATGCTTTTTTAAAATCTTCGTAAGGTGCCGTGCCAATGCAAAGCTGATTGAAAATTTGCTGGTGGGAAGCTGTACTCCTGGAAAATCCAGTTCATCAAGATAAAAAATGCTGTGGAAGCATACTAATTTCAAAGCATTCCCAACTGAATGTAAGTACTAAGAGAAGACTGAGCCTTTTGCTAAGCTGCCAGTGTCTGAGCAGCCAAGGTTTCCAGTTCTCATCTGGGGAACTGAAGGGGAGCTGGAAAGGCTGCAAACCTGGCCTCAAATTCCCAGTGAGGCAGTTTTGGCTGCAGAATCCCAGGGCGTCCAAACTCCCTGATGCCAAGGCAGATATGAAAATTAAATTACACAAGCCCTAATCTATGGCTTGTAAGATCAGGAGCCTAATCTCCTTGAAGGGAGAAATCTTCATTCAGTTTAAATCAACATTTATTGTCATGTTTCATTCCATTTAGCAGCAATTTGTGAATGAAGGTACAGGAAAGGAAAAAAACATTTGTGTAAGTCTATAGCACCTTCTATCCACATGTCCCAAATAACTTTACAGACATTACTAAATAAATTCTCACAAAACATAGTAAGATAGAGTTGTACTACAAAGCCCCATTGCAGAGATAAGGAACCAAAGTCACACACAGATACTTTGCAAAGCTGATCAACAGACACCTGTTCTGTGGAGTGAGGTGAGAAGAGGATGCAGGTCTCCAGCTGGGTGCCTCAGCCATGAGAGCCACAGATGGATGCAGCCACAGGCTAAACTCCTGAGACAGCTGCAATGGTGCCACACAACATGAACATGTTTTCCCCAGAGGTTTGTGCTACAGATGGGATTAATTCCTCCTTATCTCTGCCACCCTTCCCATGATCAGCCTCCCTTTCAAGTAGAGATCATCCAATTCATCACAAGTTCAAGGAGAACTGGAGGAATGTCACTATATCATATGGGGACAAAAATGAGTAACAAATAAATGAATTCTCAGCAGGATTTTGATTTAAGAAGGATATTCTTTCAGAGCAATAAACCAATTTTAAAATGTCAAGCCAAATTAAACAAGATAATTGCTCAAGATCTGCTAGATGCTTGTGAAATTTGTTCCAAAAAGTTACCAATTTTTCATTGACTTACTGTCATGTTTTTTTCTGCACTAATATACCACCCTCAGTGTAGTTTTAAACTGAAAGAAAAAATCCATCAGGTGCCGAATTCAAGTTAAATTTACTTTTTAATGAAATAGCATTTGTCTCTTTAACTTTTCTATTTCTGTTTTAACACAGTCTATGGACTTAATACATCAAAGTCCTTACTACCACTCCCTTCTACTCGGTACTAGCGCAGTAAGTCTACTTAGTACTTTTTATATCCAACAGCAGGGAAGAAAGATTCCAGCAGGCGCTGCAGACACACTAACTAAAAAAGAATGGGAAGGTGAGGAAATTTCAGCTCAATATTATGTAGATACAAATTTCAACATGCTTATTTTTTGCAGTATGTGTCCTGCTGTGTCAGCTAACCCAGACTGAAAGAATGTCAATTTGAAGTTTACACTGAAGTGTAATTCTACAGAAATGATTTTTCAAGCACAAGTTAAAAGAAAATAAAACAGGTAAGTAAGTGTGAGAAAGCGTTATTCGAGAAGGAATGAAGAATCTGGTCAATCCACTGCTTTTCCATCTAACAATGTGCTTGCCCAGCAGTCTGGAAAAGTCTGCTCCAAAGGGTCTTGTCACAGGCCTCATGGTTTTTTGTTGTATCCTTGGATAAAGCTGTTTACCCTCATAACTTCATTTTGCAACAGTAAAACTTCTGCATTTCAGCTCCTAAATTCCACCCTTCTCTCCAAGACAGCTTCTCTATTGTCTCATAATTCTTGTATTATGTGTAAATCATACATAAATGTATTGATCACCTTTACCCCTCCCCTGGCTCTTTGCTGTCCCATTTTCTCCATTAGTTGTTGTTAATTGCATCTTTGTCATATGATTTCAGGATCTTTTTTAAGTTCTCCCTAACACAGTTCACTCCCATCCAGTCTCTTGCTATTTCCCACTTTCAATGCACTGTAGGCTTTTTCAACACAAAATTTTTAAACTTTTTTTACTCCTACAGCAATCTCCTGTTGTCTCCTCTCTATTTGCCCCAAAATATCTCCCTTTCAAACCACTCTGTCCTCCCCAGACTGTGAAACATTTTCCAGCCAAAATGATCTTTCTGGCTGAGTCATCTGACAATATTTTCTCCTGCTTGATCTGCTTCCAGAGTGTCTCTCTCCCTTTTGCATCAATTGCCAGCTCGTGAAACTGAATTCTCATCTTGGCATATTCTGACTTAATTTTAGTGATTTTATATATGGTTTTCTGCCCTGTTTGTTCTCTTCTGACTCATTGCTAGGCCTACTCCTTATGAGCTGTGCTCTGACTTTTGCTGCCCTGCTCAACCTTTTCCATCACCCTGCTGTAATCTTTCCCCTTGCTCTTCTACGACCCTGACAAGGTTGGACCAGGTTTACCCCTCCCATGTGAATCACCTCACTGCTTCCATAGTTACTAGAGAGGTAACTAACCCCTCCCTGTACTTTATTTTGAATGATAAAATGCAGCAAGCAATTTTACTGTGTCTTCTCAAAGAGATGACTATCAGAACGCCAGGATGTTTACCAGACCTGAGCATAACAATTGGCACTGATTTTTGTCCTGGTTCTCCTCATTACTTTTTCTCGTGTTGTGTGCAGGCACTGTGACTGACAGTTCAGATGCTGTAAATGTCCTGGCACCTACAGGCTAGTGGTTCCTATCCCAGGCACTGGGGCTATGGGATAGAGGAAAGTAAGTAAGTATTATCATCACCACTCAGCTGCATAACTGGCCCCAATTTATGCTCTGCACAGAGGCTCACTCCAGCTAGCAATGTCTCTCTAATACTTCCTGCTGTAGGCTGGGGTGGGATGTCAGCTTGTTCCAAGCACAGTACTGTATACAATACCTAATGGCACCACAGAAATAATTTGCTATACTGAGATCACAACTCACACGGGTAATAATCAACACTATGGTTTATAGTCAGCATTGATTGATCTTAAAAAAAACAGTCCTTGTATAATAAACTGAGGGATCTACCTGCAGCTTCATGAAAGAGGAGGAAGGCAAATGTTAACCTTATGGCAACACTAGAAGACCACAGTACCTTTAACCCACCTTTTCATGGATTTGGGAGAGAGGTCTTTTTCTATATCCTTTGCAGGAGCATTGTAGGAGTCTGCATTGCATTCACTGTCATCATCATATTCATGGTCAAGCAGTGTTCTTGCCCACGTTCCCATGTCGTAGGGGGGCAACATTCCTCCAAACTCTGAAGGCAGGATCTCAGGGTGTATTAGCTGATGCAGGCTGTTGAGGTTATTACCATGCAGGAATATCTGTATGTACACATGCATGTAAAAACAAAGCAGTATCACAAAAATCATCAAAATCCAAATTACATTATCATTACTAGAGGATATTGTACAGTTCCAATACTCTAGCTGTGTTGGGCTAACAGAGATGGCCATCAACATATACATCGCCTCTGCCTTAAGTATGGTCATACTATGTTCATAAACCCTACAAAGTGATTAAAGAATAAATGACTTTAAAGAGGGTAAGAACGGATGTCAGGTAACTAGATGGACTGAAGATTAGACAGACAGACTGCCTATCTCTTGTTATTTGCTTTCTCTAATCCTGTGAATTAAATTAAGTGAATAAATTAAGACTGTCAATAATAAATAAAAATAATATTCACCATATACATTAGGGAATATGTGTTGACATTCAGTATCCAGCCATGAGTTCTATAAATGAGATCAACAGTGCAGTGTAATTAAAACTCCACCAGAAAGATTTTCTTCCTTGATATGGTGGTCCTAGTAACTACCATCCATACGTGACAACATATGAAGTAAGTAATAACAGTACAATAATTTATGTGACAACAACAAGGGAATAGTTGATGGACTACTTGGTATTTTCCATCAGTGTTTTGGTAGACTGATTTATTTTCAGATATGCTTTACATTTACAGAAATGTATATGTATATGCATACTTGTATTTATGTTTATATTTAACCTTATTGTTTCTCCTCAGAGACCTGGAACGTGTGACTGATGAGCACTAGAAACAGAGCACCTCTAGATTTGGACAGCCTTCTCCCACAGATACTAGGGATCTGCAGACCTTTCACTGAGAGGAAACTCCTGCTCTTGGGTATGGCTACACAGGCAGCTCACAGCAGCTATTTCCAGACTAGCGAGTAAGGTGGGTCAGGATTCACCCTTTGGGACTAGGAGCAAGTGCCATGGCACAGTTCACATCCATACTGTTAAACTTCTTTCACCTCTAGAACAATCTCACCTCAACCATACCACTCACTGGTCCCTGCCATCCCCAAACTGTTCCTGAGCAACATCTAAGAAAGTACCAGCTGGCACTGGCCAGTGCTATGCCAGAAAGCACCTGTACAATTAAACAGTAGGAATGGCAGTGCCCAGCCCTTTTTAATTTGCTAGCGCTGAAGTAGCTGGGAAGGCAAGGTAGGATGTGTCCCCAAACAGCTGTGCATGGCCTCTCGCACCCCACAGGGCAGGCAGAGGTGTGTGCACAGACAGGAACCAAGTGCTACCAATTCACATCCCACTTGCAGGGACTTCTCTGGCCAGCTATGCTCCTACCATGATTTATCAAGAGTTAAATGCAAAAGGCAGAAAGACAAAAAGACCAAATATATGCTTGTCCTGTATAGGTTATTTCAGCCCATCTTCCAGTCAGCTGTGGAGACAGGAAGCTTAATATGACCATGCAAACCCAGCAATGTTCTTCTGTCTCAGAAAGGAATTTATCCTTGTGTGAAAGAACTAATACTAATGGCAAAAGTAACTTGTTTTATGGTGCCTTTCCAACTGAATGTTTCACTTCTCAGCAATTGTTTTTATACATACCTAGTACTACACTGATCTGAACAGAGCTATCAGTTGCAAATCTACTAGGCATATTAAAAAACCAGAAAATAATTCAGGATAAACATAACAGCAAATAACGAGCCTGATAAAATTCTGAAGAGAATTCTGTTGGGTCTGGGTTTTTTTCCCACAATAATTTGTTCTGTTTCTTACGGATTTCTTTAAAGTTGATTTTAAATTTTATGAGCTGGGCATAACTGTCCGATTTTGACACTAAGTTTTTGACCCTAAATTGATATTTAACCACCTGATTACTTCTTACAGGTATTCAGTTTTGACAAAAAAGTGTAAAAGGTCAGCGCATCTAAAAATATATGCCACTGACTCAGGTGTCTAAATAAAAATCTAGCTGCTAACTGATAAGCACCCGTGTTCAACTGCCTTGTCACTTATTTTTAATGTTGTAACACACCTATGAGCTGTATTTTACACCCTGGTTATGCATATGGAGCACTTGACTTAAAAAGGCCTCAAACATATCTGGCACTATAATGTTCTTTGTTGAAGCTGTAGTCAACAGAGTGCAACTGAATCCTGTAAAATGGGTTTTCATTTGCATATTTATAACATATTACATAAAAGGCTTTATGATCTATAGTTCAAAATCTGCAAATATCAGAGGCCTCTCAAGCATAATCTGTCAGTAAAAAAAAAGCTAAACACCAAGGATCATTGTGGTCTTGTACGCTGTGTTTGAGGTGAGAAAATGTAGAGTTGCTTAGGGAGCTGATCCCATTTAAAAAAAAAATCATCACATTCTTTGCAGTGGCTTTGAACATGATACTGATTGTGTTTTCCTGGATGACAAATTTCCTGTTACAGAAATAATATCATTCTATGTGCTATCACCACCAAGCTCTAATTTAATTGCACTGATGCAAATGCTGCGAATTCATCAACGTCTGAGAGACTGCTCATGGTTATGCACAGATGCATGCACACAAATTTCCTTTCATTCAAATCAGTATTTGCAAACTACTATACACCAGCTGTGTGTTTTAGTTCATGGTAATGTCAAGGAAATCACACTGGGAAAGGACTTCATACTCACTACCTCTGTTCTTAAAAGAAAGACACAAATGAAATAGAATAGCATTGAATTTAATAGAATCTTAATAGAAATTGCAATGTGACAATATTTTTATACGACCCAGAGGAAAGCATATGCCTACATTTTAAAATTCACATTAAGTGCAATGCTTGACTGTGTCCTTAAAGGACAATGCCGTATAAGTTTCTAAAACAGTTCAAGACACTCTTTACAATGCAGATGTATGTAAATACTTTCCACTAATAGCAAGCTGATATATTGTGTATATCTACTTTATTAGCCTATGATACTTCTGCCAAGTAATGGACAATTAAACAGAAGAATACCCTTTTCCGTGTCTTCTCCTTTAAAAAGGGACGTATGACTGTGTAGAGGGCATGGATATACCACGGCTGATTAACGAAATGTATTCCTCCAAACCGAGCTGGAAAACTGTCCTGTAAGTCACAAAACAAATATGTACAATGTGAGTTGACTCTTAACAGAAGTTGCACATGCTTAAAATACTTTATTTTTTCAATGCTGAATGCTTTCATTTTAATAATAAATCTTAAACAAGAAGAAACAATTCTTCAAAACTGTGTCCTCTCAGTTGAGTTCCAACCTTCCACACCAAGCAGCAACACACACTGGACAGAGCAGTGAGGAAGCATGCTGAGACAGCTGTGGTATTCAAATAAAGGCACAGCATTTCTATTTCCAAACTCCAGAAATACTTTAAACATTTATGATTTGCCCATAATCTAGCTATACAATCTATTTTTCTCTTTTCCACTTCTACAGATTTTATTAATTTTTAATAGTAATCATCTCAACTCTTTCAGTGTCACTGAAGAACACTAGAAATGTCCCTTGTTTCCACCTTAAAAAGAAAGTGTAAATCTAAACTACTATTCAAAATGTCTCCAATATTACCCATATTTCATAAAACTGAGAATGCATTAAACATTATGCATAAACTGTTATGCAATATCCATGACAGTAATTCTTGTCACATAGTCAGAGGCCTTCTGGGAGCTTAAATGTAATGACAGGATATCTGTATTGAAACATTGACTTTTGTTTTTTCTTACTGAGAAACACAAGGGGCAGACAACTCACTATGAAAGATTCTGATCTGCATTTTCAATTTCTAAGTCAAGAGAATATGCCAGAGGGCTTGGCAGTTTGAAAGAGGGCAGCCACTCTGTCTTGGAATACTATTGCCAAATTCATCCCATGTCCTCATTTTGTCTTTTCCTGGTTGATCATGCACCCAACGCCATAAGCTGCTGCTGTCTCTTATGTTGCCTAGAGTTACAGCACTGAGCAAGGAAGCAAGAGATGTAAACAAGTTTGTAAACTGATGCATGTCCCCTTTTGTTTTCATGGGTTATGTCAGAACCTTCTCAGTGTTTAGGTATACAGACTTATTAAATTAATGGCTTCCATTTGAACCCTTATTCAACAGGTGGTCCACTCTAGGCAGCCATGGCAGTCACTTAGATCAAAACCAGGTTCCTCACAGCAGCCGCAACTCCCATTTGACAACACAGGTATAAGCAAGGACATGCTTCCCAGCTACACGTCCTAATTCGTGGATGCAGTAAAGGCAGCTTCAGAAGGCAATCAAATGGTTAGATGGGGCACTCTGTGCAAACAGACATATTTTTCTTCTTCTGGATACAAGACAGCAGGCCATATAGAAGCATCCAACAGTCTAGATATAACTCACAAAGTAGCATTTGAAGTGTACTGATTTAAGGTATACATACAGCACATAGTAAAAAAAAAAATGGCCAAGAAAAAAATCGTATCAACCAATCAAGAACTGTCAGATAAGGAAGGTAGGAACTGTAGGAAGGAAATGTTTAATGAAATGTTTCCAGATAGGAATATACTTTGAAAAAAGTGCATATGCCAAGCAACCTCCTTAGTTCTGTGAAGGTGTACAGAGCTGTGGGAATAATGAAGCCTGAAGAGGTCACTCAGTCCTCCCAAAAATACCATTCAAATACTAGGAGGTACTCCTAACCCAGGGAGTCTTTACATCAGAGTGCCATCTGCCTCCAAACTGCAACAACCTGGTGGATTATCAGATGAAATATTTTCCATCAAGGAGACAATGCCTTAACAATATTCTACAGGGAGGATGATGGCTACAACACAGATCACTAACATATGGCTGGCCACAGCACAACAGTCAAGACAATTAACACTCTATTTACAGGTTTTCTCCAGAAACTTTTGATTAACAACAGTCTTGAAATAAAACATATTGAAAGACTGTGCTACAGAAGCCTCATCTTGCTAAACACCTAGTTTCTGTCAGCGCTGACTAAATGTCAAACAGGATGGTTGATAATTTGACATGTAATTCACCCTGTTCAATACTGTAAATCCCCAAACACCATTTTGAGAAAACAACCATTGATGTTCAAAAGGTAGTAAATTATGTCCGTATTACAGTAATCCAAAGAAGCCATTAGAAAGGATAAATCATTGGATGACACCTTAACCTTTAGTTAGTTGCAGGAGATACCATTCATCTACAGAAGGCTGCATTTATCTGGTTTATCATGGCTGCTGCTCCAGCATAGAAGTCCGGTGCAGCATGCCATATACCATGCACAGAAGAGCACACAGTAGAGCCATAGAAGACACCTTTTGCTAGTTTCATCTAGATGTCTTTGAAGAGATCTTCAGAGTTTACACTGGAATGGTAACTGTATTAAGCTGCCTTCTTGCATGATTTTATAAGCTTTTAAAGCACCTCAAAACTTACACACATCACATTATGAAATGTTTGTTCTTTATTACTCCAAATATGTCTTGTACAGAAACTGAGGACAATCTGTGAATGACAGGATCTCAGTAGGCAATTTGTATTCTACTGTGGGCTCAGAATGCATGACTTGTCAATACTCATTTATGAAGATATTAAACTTCTCGCAGGTAAAAGGAGTATCTCTACAAAGTACCATGAAAGTACCATGTTGACACTTCCACTATCTTTTTCTGCATCTTGGAACCCGTTTACATGGAAGGTCACGGATACATGTGGAATGATTCTCATATAGAAGATACCAGTTAATATTAAAAGCCAACTTGTGTTTTTCAACAATTCAAAGGCATTTTCCAGAACTGACTAAAGACGTTGGATATTTATCGATTTCTGTGACTGGACTGAGGTGCTCCAATTCATGAGCACTTCCTAATGTATAATTAGGAAGGCCCAAAATTTGTGCCTGGAAAGAGAAAGGGTGATCTGTTCAGAATGATCCTACAATGTACACAACACTGGGACTAGAATTCAAAAGATGCTGAATGCAGATCCAAAACCCAATCTCAACAGCACCTAGTAAGAAAATAAAAAAGCAGAATAAGCAACTACAGCTGCTGGAGAAACAGGTGTCAGAAGGTTGTCTGGTTCTTCTCAGACATATCTGACTTCTGCATGGGGATCTGCCAAACAGATGGCCACCCCACACAAATAGCAGGTAGGAACTTCTTCCAAATCACTGATTTTTCTGGGTTTTTACGTAGATTAAGTCACAAGCATGGTGGCAGTCACAACTGCCTCTGCAGACATATTGCACTTTAACAGAAAAGTCTGTAACCCATGAATCATATGAATTCTAAGTAAAAGGAATATCATGCCAGAAAACAGTAAGAAACGGAGATCAGCCATGAAGTGAGCTGTGCATTTGACTGGAAAAGTAATAAATCTGACGGGGTATTACCAAACCACTAAAAAGAACTAATTATATAAACACAGTGTGTGGATTGTTTTAGCGTTCACAATAACCTCTAACTATGCAGCAGAGCACAATCTAAGTGTGCATCTGATGAATGCAGTTTGGGACATGGCCACTCCACAGACGCAGGTAAGCTGGTAGTTACTATTAGGGACCATAGTCATGATACAAGGCTCACAAGTGACAAATAATAGTGGGCTGCCAAGGAAGAGGCAGACTCCAACTGTTTGCAGGACAGGATGACTGCCAGTGCATGGCAGTAACTGACCTGTCCTTTAATATCTATAAGCCAACATTGGAGAAGGACCCCAAGCAAACTGCCTCACCAGGCTCCCATCTTCAATGATGTCGTTTTGCTCACTCAGAGCATAGCAGTTTTACCTCTCTGTTGCGCATAATTTATATGACCAGTCTCCACAAGCTTCCTATCCAAAGATCCAGCTGCTGTTGCTTGCTGCCACCCTTGGCACATGCTAGGTGGCCAGGTTTCCACTTGCTGGGCACCACATCCCACCCTGTGCTGGGCTCACAGGGTTTCATAGAGGGTCTCACTCTGCTGTGGCCAGCAGAAACTCTTACAGCACATGTAATAACAGCAAAATCAGTATGTGAGATTTTCAGCAGTATCTAAGAGAGGTAAGTGCCAAATTCCTACTGAAAATCAGTGTGAGTTTTCTTAGTGGTGTCAGAACTGTTATCATAGAGTTAATAAAAATGACCCACCTTTTTCGTCATTACCAAATGTGAGAAATTAAAGAACAATTTAAATCCCACAGTATTCTCAGCTCCTTGGCTTTCATGTCTACATTTAAACCTCTGAAATCTACTTGTAAATAATTAGCTCCCCCAGCTAAAATCAGTACTGAAGTCAACTGTGTTTGCACAGCTCTTCTTTAGAAGTGGAGTGCTGGGACTGCTACGTGCCCATAGATATACTGGCAGCCCAAGCACACCAGGCCCTCACAAGCATGCTGCACGTCACCTGCAAATAGCCCATCTGGACATACCTTGCCCCATACTAACATTGTGAGGGTGCTTGGGCACGAATGCTCTGGGGTCATGTTTGAGGGTTTGCTGTCCTTATGGGCAGTGAAACCATTTTTGCAGGCAGTTCAGAGGCATCCTTCAAAGGACTGTCTAAACAAATATCATGAAGACACTCACACCTTACTTAAGGCTGTGCTTGAGTTCTGGGATGAATTCAGGCTGCAGCATCTGCAGGTGACAAGAGTCTATAGAGTCAAAACTGTGAAAACTGTGTCTTTGCAACAAAAATTACAAGTTCAGATACAGCATATTAAACTATTAGTATCTTAAATGTCACTTAAGAGTTACTCCTGAAGGTAATAAACTCAGGTCTCCTCCAGCTATTCAAAAAAGTCAAGCATGTCAGGGAGAAGAAAAAAATCACTATGACGAACCAAAATAGTATCTTCATAATGGAAAGGTCCACTAGAAAGACACTAAAACATTCTGTCTGATGCAAGATGCAGCACGACTAAACTTAATTTTTAGTTCGTTAAAGAAGATACTATAAAAAATCAGAGAAATAAAAGCTCTGATTAGAAGGAATATTTCAGTTCCTTAGTACTACAGGAGTTGAATTACAGAGGAATCGACAGCTGAGACTTGCTTCCAATTTGTAACCTTCACTGAAGGTAGGAAAAACAAGGCATGTCTAATACCAAACTTCCTGCGGGCATCCGTCCGTGACAAGGGTAATTGCAATGTCTCAAAACCAAGTAACTTGTGTGTCAAGACTGATCACCTGTGCTCAAGGAACGACCTTAGTCTAGGACCACATCCAGAGGTATGGTAGGATGGTAAAGAGACTGAAAAGTGTATTTGTGGAGTCTAAAAGAATTTGGATTGTTTTGATTACGAAAATAAATACTGGAAGGCAGATGCTATCTGTAAACACACTAGGGAGAAAAAAAATGAGAGGTGAGGAAAGATTCTTTCAAAACAAAGAACAACCTTGACACCCAAACAAATGAGAAAAAGCTCACCAAGAACAAAGCTAGACTGGAAAGTGGTAGACAGCTTTGAATCATCAAGCATCCAACAAGTTCGGGGGAGAATAAGCAACCTAACTAACTTTGAGACAAATATTACTAAATTATGAGGAATTCAAGCTTCAGGTTGTCTGTAACAACATGAGATTTCATTTTTGTCCCTCTATGTTAAAGCTTTCTAAGGTTCAAGTCCAAAAAAGTTTTCAGGCTTCAATGATGGTGAAATCTTGTTTAATCCCTGGCACAGCTGTGTGAGCTATTTCCTTCTGTAAGACTATGGTGTTGTTCTCTCCTAGCTTGAGCTTTTCATTTTTATTGAACAACGTTGAACCATTTCTAAGACAAACAAAAAGAGCTCCAATAAATTTTTGTTACTGTGTTCAATCAGAAGAGCACCACCTAAAGGCAAATTAACATCATTCAGTGACATTCCTACAAAACAAGATCTAATTATCTAGAACTGGATATTGTAATTTTGCTAAGAAGCTTCCAGTGAAGCAATCTGACTTTTGGCAGTCCTCCTTTTTATTTCTATTAGTCATTTTATCTTACAGCTCATATAGAAATATGTTAAATTGAATGTGATGAGGAGAAAGATGGTATCCATCCAGTGAGAATATTGCTCTTTTTATTGCAGTCTCTGTTTTAATTTCAAATAATCTTCCATCTTTCATTTTAATATGTCACTTATAAAAATTATATATTGGTTAAAATAATTAGGTGGGTAGGGATTTAAAAGCCATCTGACCACGTGTGTCTGATTGTTTATATATAAATATAATAAAATTAAAAATATACATAGATTTTATGCTTCCACTATTTGGATAAAGGGCTCAGATCACTCTCATTTTTTTAATTAGATGGGCTTGAGAAAGAAAATATTTTGTAAAAAGCTTCTTATATTCATTTGGAATTACTTTATTTTTGCAAATTAACTTCAAGAGGTTTTGGCCTGATTTTTTAAAAAGTTTTAATTAGACACTGTGTGAAATTCTTTTAGCAACTTTTGCTTGTTTTGACAGGGGCTTGGGGTTTTGGGTATTTTTTTTCCCTTGACTCATTTGTTTAGTTTGAACCTGGAAAAATTAAGGCTTTAATTTTAAAGAGGAAATGAAAAAAGCTGTTTTCCAAGGATACTTCTGTCTTCAACTACAAACACTGTCTCTTTTTTAATTCTAAGTAACACTTCATTTGGAATGTGAGATATTAAAAAAGGGGGAAAAAAACCAAAATCTTTTCACAGCATGATGCTCTTTCCAAACTGGCAAAGCCAGAAAAACAGTAAGAAAGATGGTAGAAGTAAGTTCTTCCACACTGTTTTCTTTTCCTGTGATGAAAATAATTCTTTACAATAGGCAATTACCAGATGGTGATTTCTTCTATGGAAATTTCCATGGAGGGGGGCGGGAAATCAATTTTCCAGGCAGCTTGTGAGTGTTGTATTAGATTAAGATTAGAGACAGGAAAAAAACCACTATACTGCAAAATGCTTGTGCATAAATATAGTAAGAATACTTTCATAATGCTAGTGGAATAAAAATAATGCCATGAATTACTGTTTATTAAAATGCCATACTCAAATTCCTGAAGGCAAAAGTCTTTGGCCAGGGACTGTATAGGAGATGAAATGCCACACCAGCATCTCAGCGTCCTGAAGTCACTCTCTTTTAGTCAGTGAGGTTATCCTGATGCCCAAGCAGCCCTTGGTCTGCCGAGATCACTGACCACAGGATTACTGTCATGGTGCTTTTCATCATGTAGACAGCCTCCCACAGCCTTGAGGCCATTTTGAAGAGAAGCATCAGTAGTTCTCAGACAGCCCCTCTCCTTGTGCCTGACCACTTCCAAATGTGAGTAGGCTAAATAGCACCTTACCTAGAATTGCCTTAGGGGAGCTAGACTTAGTTTTTTCTGGTTTGCTCAACCAAAATGTGATCTCTTGTGCTACTTCACATTTCCTTCATAGCAGGAGGAAGTAAGGGAAACCTTAGGATAATGTTAAGACAAGGACTGAAAGAACCAATGACAAGGCAGAAACCAGAGAAATAAGAGAAAAGCGAGGAGCAGAGGAAAATGGGAGAGATTAAATTAAAATTAATTCAAGGAGGGATATAGAGAAATTACTATGATGCATAAGAAAAATTTATCATGTTCCTCATGTAGCTCCTTTCCAAAACTTGCACAGAAAGGCAGGGAAAGAGAAATGTAAAGTGTTCCTACATGGAGAACCCATGTTGTACAGTCACATGTCAAGACTCATTTTGCAGAAAACTAAAATAGTGCAAGTTAAATACCAAATTTTATGCCTTCTGTATAATTTCTGTATATAATCCCAACTGACAATTTCCTAGAATAATCAGAGCCAATCTATGGATTTTTAGTTCTGGATTGGCTTCAGCCAAAATATGCAAGAAGCTACATCAAACTGATTATCCCTAATGGTATAACAGCATACCTGTACAGGCAATGGGGCACACAGGTCTGCAGATGGATAGGGTGAACAGAGATACTGCACGGATGCAAAAACGAAAGTTTCCTTGTTGTGGCAGCTTTCAAGCAATACTGCATAGTTTGCAATTTGCAGTGTGTGATAGTTTAACTTAGCTGGCAGCCAAACAAGACACAGCCACTCACAGCCTTCCCCCCAGGCCCCCGGCCCCCTTCCCCCCGCCACCCAGGGAACTGGGGAGATTGGAGGGGTAAAGTTGAGGAGACTTGTAGGTTGAGATAAGAACAATTTAGCATTCAGAGTAAAAATAAAATTAAATTGATAAGAATAATAAAAGTAATAATGATAACAACTATATATGTATGAGTGATGCAGAGTACAATTGCTCACCACCCACTGATAATGATCCTGGAGGAGCAAAAAGGAACCTCGAACCCGAAATCGCAATCCTGGAAAAGTGAGCCTGAGAGATTCCTGATAGAATTCCCCCCTTTCCAGTCAGCCCCGGTTAATATACTAAACATGACATAATATGATATGGAATATCTTACTGGCATATCTAAATGTCAATTCTGGGTTTTACTAACTACTACACTTTTCTTCTCCACTCCCCTCTTCCAGTCCTCTCTTCTTGGAAACTGCCCAAGCACAGTGTCCTTGTAGTTATCAACATTGTTCTCATAACAGTCCTCACTGAAACCAAAACACAGTGCTTTCTAGCTCCTAAGAAAATTAATGCTATCCTAACGCTGAAACCAAGACACAGTGTTAACAAGTTACTGAGTTAAAAGATACCAATTCTCCAAACAGAACGTTCACTTATTTTCCCTAGAAATGGAGAACTTCTAAACTGTTGCCTACAATTTTATTACTCAAAGCTCCTCCCAAAATGCAACTCTCAGTTTCAGGTAGGATGTATTCAAACTGGATTAACACTTTATCAATTTCAATTTACAATAATACAATAGACTGAAAGTTGTAGTGATTCAAGAGTTATTTCATAAGTCATATGTTTCCTCACACTATGAGGAATCAATCTCCATCACTGCAGTAGGCCCTAAGATAAGTAATCATTTTAGCTATCCAAATTTAATCTGTCACTCTATGCAAATAAGAGTCCTGAGAATTGAACTGAACTGTAAAATTGGAGGGATAGTGATTTAAGAAAAATCAGCTGAGAACAGCCACCGAGATCTGGAATGCTGCATAATTAAGCTTTAAATTACTGGGGAAATTTAATAACTGACTTGAGATCCATTAGTAAGTATTATATTTTATTAAAAGTAGAGGTATCATGAACTATGCAGCACACTAATTTTCAAGAGGTCAGTTCCCAGCAGTACAAAACTATTTCCGGTTCCAAAAAGTGTTCAGATGTCTTTGTCATAGTACAGAATGGAGATTTATTTCAGCCTTTCAGCTTCAAGAAAGCCTCAGTCTGAACTGCTCAACTACACTCTATCTTTACAAAGGTGCTTGAAAAGATACAGTTTCCTATGAGGTAACTCCACCTCAGCTTACGTCTTCTGCATTGCTGAACGACTGATGGTGGTACACACACATAAAATGCTCCTGGGAGCCCAGGGGATTTCTATATTGTTTGCAGGAGAACTGTCATTCTGGTTATTACCCTGGAGGATCGTAAATCACAGCTGTTGAATTCTAACTTCAGGCATCAATCTCCTGTCTTTTTTAAAGCCATACAAGCATGGCTGTCTCTGTGTTAGCTGCTACGGAGGAAATCCTGCCAGTAAAAAAACAGAGATTCACAACAAATGGGCAAATAAATATTTACTTGTTTTATCATACATATCTAGGACAAAGCTAATAGGTTTATTGTGCTATCAGTATGTGCCAGTAATTAATAAATGTGATGCAGTCTATCCTAAAATCATACTTTTGTAACTCTTTAAAATTCCTATCTAAGGAGTTGGAAGATCAAAATCAGAAAAGTAGATTTCTTCCTGCTAAGATAAAAGTGGAACCCATGTGAATCTCTTCTCAACAAGATAAAATAACAGTAGCCTTATTCCAGAGTAGCCCACAGAGAAAAAGAACTCAACTGATACCATCTGGAGAGCTAGGTCCACTGCTGGGCTCCTCAGTACAAAGCAGATAGGGATGTACTGGAGTGAGTCCAGCAAAGGGCCATGAAGATGAATGACAGAGGGATTGGAGCATCTCTCATGAGCAGGAGCTGAGAGAGCTGGAAATGTTCAGCATGGAGGAAAGAAAACTCAGGAGGATCTTATAAATGTACAGAAATACCTGAAGGGAGGGTGTAAGAAGCTGGAGTCAGGCTCTTTTCAGTTGTGCCCAGTGACAAGACCAGAGGCAATGGGCACACACGGGAACACAGAAGGTTCCCTCTGAACATGAGGAAACCATACAAGAGTGCACAGTTCTCAACAAGTCAGGCACTAATGAAAAATACAAAATCACTGAGGTTACATAAGTTCTTTTTAGCTGACATTTTCCAAAAACACTTCACTTTCCAAAGCTGTGCTATTTTTGAAGTTTCTGATCAGCTAAAGCAACCAATGTGATGACAGACTTCTCAGACTAAATAAAAAACTGATTTGCAGGTAGATGTTAATATTTACCCTATGTAATGTACTCAAGCTGCTTGGCTTGCTTGAGATCCCTCATCTTCTCATCACAAATGACTGCCAAAAATGTGCACGGCTTACTCTGCCTAAACTAAGGCTTACCTTACTTGAAACCCTGAAGCTTCTTGTATCACACTCTCTGAATCAACAAAATGCAGCTGCTGCCAAGCTGTCTGCACAACACTGAACAGGCTCAGTTTCCAAAGACTGGGAACGAGCTGCTCCTCCAGATCTGGCTCAACACCCACCTGGAAGCCCAGCTTTTCAAAAATGTCACAGGGGGCAATGCAGGCAGCTCACAGACCAGGGAAAGCCTGCAACACTAAGTTTAATTAATTCCACTCATTAACAAAACCTCTAGGAAAGAAGTTGAATTTCCCTTTTGAGACTGACTGTTTAATGCTATGCTTTTAGCTCCACCAACCTAATAAAGGGTGGTTGCACTTGAAAGTATGTATGTATTTTTCTAAATAGACCATTGTTTAGCAAGCAATATTGCTGCTGCGAATGTAACATCTTTAAATGTTTGTAAAATGTTCATTGCTTTACTGTTAAAACATTATTTAAATTGTAGCATCTTAAGTCCAATGCAGTATATTAAAACAGTGTAATCTATTTTTCACAAACAGTTTAAGAAGGTGCACAAAAAGTTCCTACTTCCCTCTCCTTCCTTTCTACTCTTCTGACTTGGCCACCTTCTGATTTGTAGCCCTCTTCTACAGCACGGCTTAAATTTTCTGCTTTCTTATATTACTGTCACTCCAATGTTAGTGGTTGATGGTAACAGGAGAATTAAATCCCCAGTACAGGGACAGTGACAAATGGTATGCCTGAATGGACTTAATGGATGGCAGAGACATCCTGTTGGCTGTCACTCCCTTCCCATCCATTACCACCATAGACTGCACCATGCCATGCCATCCAGCACATACATGCTATTAGTCACACAACCGTGCAACCATCATCCCCCTGTCACTTGTGCTACAGCTGCAAATGCCCCTGCTGTGACCGCCATGTGTATCTCAAAAAGAGCCTGAAAATACAGAACTCCTCGCTTCAGAGAGAATATTATTAAACATTAAACAAGTTTCCACCCCCGCTTAACTGAACAGTCAAAAGTCATTCCTTGGCAACTAAGAAAAGTGACATATACCAAGCTGAAGCAAAACCAGAGCCAATGTTAATGAAAGCAGACGTGGCCTTTTCCAACCTGTTCATTCACAAAGGGATGCAGTCGTTGAGGGTATCTGGAGAGCAGGTCACAAAGCTCTCACACCTCTACAAAAATAGTTTAAGCAAGCAAAATCTTCTGTGAGGTACCAACAGGTGTGGGGTCACAGCAAGAGACAAATACAGACCCAGAGTGTACAACATTTGCAAGACACAAGGTATTTTTGGCTGCCAATGAACAGAACTGCATCAAAATCAAAAAAGAATGTGTCAAATAGAGTGCATGTGTGTGTCTGGTCGGTGTATAAAAACCATTACACATCAAACATCAAATTAATCTCTTAAATAATTTATTACCATGGACAATTTGTCGGTTTCCAGTACCCTATTCACTTTAATTTAAAATAGATTTAAGAGCTCAGACTGCCAATGTAGGACAAAAAAAAGAAGGCATTTCCTATCTAGGAACCAGAATCAGTTCTTTGTGTCCTACTGGTAGATCAATTATGTATTCCAGCTGCTGCTGCTTGACTTTTAATCCACATTAGTTCACAGACCTTGAGCAAACTTGATGTTACCATATTAAAAAGGAAAAGCACTAGAATAAGCTATACAGAAAGAAAAGGAAAACAGATCAAGCAAAGGGCCAATTAATCTGCCAAATGCCAGCAACAGAGACAGGCTGCCTACTGCCAGCACACAGGGAAATAAGAAATGCACAGATAATTCATTTAAATTCCCTTAAATGTAATAAATCCCAGTTGGAATAACCATATGATCATTTTTAATATGTTGCATTGTTACCCTTCTTTTTAGCAATTCAGGCAAAGAAATCTGCTGATTTGTATATATGTGTGCATTGTAGTACTATAGATCTAGAATAGCTGTTCTCATCCTGAATGAACAACATTTCGAGCCACATTATAGGTATCAGACATCAGCTGTATGTTTATCCATTTAAAGATCCTGGCTGTGTATTTACTGCAATAGATAAGCACTCCAGTCAGCTTTACTCATTCTGGAGCCCAGCTGATAAATCTTCACATACAGGCAAATCCATAAAACGTCTTCCATTTTCTGAACCCAAATTCTTGCATCACCATTTCCACTACAGCCTTTCAGCATTAAAATTAAAAGCAGCATGAATATTTAAGTGTTTTATAATAAGAATGCAGCAGCTAAATCTGCCAGTATACAAAAGGCAAAGTCAATCTTAGAATCTGAGTTCGCAGAAATGCAGGATGGAGAGGAGGAAGGTAGATGTAAAAGAAAAAAAAAAAAAGAAAGGAAAAAGAGGGGGGAATTATCTCAAAATGATTGCTAGCTATTACTGCTGCCCTTAGAGCTGTAGTTTGAGTGCTCTAAGCTTCCATCTCCTTACAAAGACAACATTATTTGGTTGAAACACTTTTCCTACAATGTAAAGTAGTCTCTTCTGGAGAGAGGAACAGATACAGCCTACAGGTAAATGGGGACGTGAGGTGTCTGAATGCTCCACTCAATACTGGCAGCCTTCCCAAACTGCAACATTTCAGATTTGACCCATTTGATATTTGACTATGGAAAGAAAAAAATCTCTAGAAGGGCGACACTTTACATAAACATTTTCATTTAGTCTTGGTGGAAAATTTGCAATTCTTCTTACAAAGGCTGTAATGTCAAAGGTTATAATGCTTCTGCTTAAATTTTAAAAAGAACTAAAATGCCCTTGTTTTTGTGCGTATGAATGCAGGACCTTGGAGCTATACTACCAGATTCCATTCTGTTATTTGCTGTGATCATACAAAATGCTAGCTTAGGCTAGGATCAGAAATCAAATTTCATGCAGATTTGATGTGGAGAGTTATGTGATGAAATAAATTACAGGCAGGCACTATACATGTGTCCCAAGACATTGTTCAGTATTCAAACAGATTGCTTTGTTATTTTGAGCTGTTACACTAGTGGAAACTTCCTCTCCCACTTCTGTGACTGTGACAGACCTCACCTGCAAATTGAGGCCATGCAGGTTAATCTCAAGGTGGAAGGTGCAGTGCTGCACATCAGCAGCTGGCACTTCAGTAACTGGTTCCTCTCCTTTAAACTCAGTTCTGCCCCAAAGCTCCAGCACAACTGAACAGGCTTGGTGTGCTTGCTGGACCTGCCAGCTTTCAGCCAGAAAAAAAAACAACTGAGGTCTTGACCACTTCTGGTTGTATAAAGTCCCATGGTGCCACCGTAGAAGCAGAAGCATTAACCCCAACGTCTTGGTCAAATAACAGCTCAAGTAATCTCATTCTGCCTATCTAAATTGTCTCTATACTTTCAGCTGACTCCAGTATTTTTACTGCAGCATTCAGCTCCCTCAAAGTGTCACTAAGCCTTGAAAAACACCGGACATGACAATTTATTCAATGCAAGAGGTGAGTGTGTCATCACTACAAATACTTAGCACTGAAAAGATCCATAAAAGTCAATAGCAAGTGGGTCTGCTCTACTCAACTCTGCACCATTCCAGTCCTGCTGCACCAGACGGCAGGAGTGAATGCAAAGATGTCAAAAGCAATGCTCTTCATATACAGTTCACACACTTGAGCTCACTGAGGACTTGCACTAGTTTGACTGCATCAGGTGTACTCTATAATCTCTGTCTATGGAGACAGGCCTTGCCCTATTAAAATATACCAGAGGAAATACAAAGATACACAAAACCATGTTTTACAAAACCCCAGCAGCATCTATACTAGGCATTTAACAGTACCCAGATGCATTCATGCAGGAGAAACTTTAATAATCTATACTGTAAAACAGAACAAGTCAAAGCCACCCAGTATTCTCCCAAACAATTTGGAAGGTAGCAAAATCAGGCATATTCCCAAAATGCTCTTTGGATACACCTACCTGTTTAGGATAACAAAACTTCAATAGCCAGGACATAGTCACTCCAGCAGTAGGGAGCAGCCCTGGGCATGTCTAGGTTATTAGTACAGACACAGTCACATGTTCTTAGATGCATTCTTTACTGGCAGCTGCCCATTATAAAACAGCAAGAAACCCATGAAAATATCAAGTTATTTAAAATTATTATGTCTCATACAAAGCAAACATATTCACTTTTAAATGTAAACTATAGACCTTTTAAATTCTATTGATTACACAGATGAAACCTTTTAAATACCACTAATTAAACAGAGTGGCTACTCAAGCACTATGAGGTCTATTGTGTAAATGCATATTAAGAAGTCTTGGGAGCCATTTCCATCCACTGTAGTGACCTCCACTGAATAGCTTTTTTTAAGAAAATTAGTATCACACAAATGCTTCTGTTCATTTTGCCTCTTGTTTAAACATCTGTTGTCCACATTCTCTTCAGTCTGAAATGCAGGCTAGAAATGGCTGCAAGATATAAACAGTTCTCCAATTATTACTCTTATCCATCAAGTCTTCACATCCCAGCTCCTTTCCTACAGGACTGTGCAATTTACTATATATTTAAGGTAAGTGTTAAGTAAGTTCTGTCCATATTCCCATTAACTCAGCAGGTAACTCAAAGGTTTCAGCCTTAAAAGACTGAGGTCAGTAATGAAATTGGTACTTAAAGAAAGTGAGGGAGCAGAAAGAGCCCAGCTGCCCAGCTCTGAACATCAGCTGCAAGTGAGGGACACCAGTGCTTACTGACCAGCAGATCTGCTAAGAGCACACAGGGTTTTGGAGAACCTCAGCTATAGCAACAGAACTAACTGCTTCTGAGGAGCTAGACTCTGCATCAGATGAGAATCAGGCCCTGTCCAATTACACAGTTAAGAAATTCAAAGTAAATAATAATCTAAATGTAGGGTTGTAAATGTTGACACCAATAGTTATTTCTGATGGTTTTATAGAGTAACTCACCTGGGCTGTGAGATTTGCCTTTTTCAAAACAATGTACCCGTCTGGAAACAGTTCTCCACTATTAAGTATCTATTGAATGCTTTTTTCTGTATAAGAGGCTTCATGAGCATAATAACAACAAGAATTTATCTCCTATCATCAGCAGGATGAACAGCACAGCTCCAATGGGAATAAGAGGTAGGCTAACAGAGAAGCTGAATTCATAGTAAATAAATAATGTGATCAAGACCTTTTCATTGTTTTGTATTTCACAGAAGAAAAATCAATTTACAAGTATTTTATTTTTTGGAATAATGCTCTACCTCATTGTGTTTTTTGACACATACGTAAATACAGATGTAGATGCATTCACAAAAAATTAAATTATCTTTTCTAAAGTGCTATTGTTAAACAAATCGTGACAGATTAATATAACCCAACATCAATACAAAAAGCTTGCGATGTGCATTCTACACACCAAGCACCACGTTTATAAAATAAAAGTACTGTGGCATGATTAGCAGGCCACAGTTTTACATAGTTTTATACAGTCCACATAAAATATTATTCTTCCTGATCTGTATCTATCATACTAGGGTGTGTTTTTCAGCACTACACACAGCAGTAAAAATTACAGATGCTATTTACTATCAAAGCATGGGGACAAGTAAGTGCATCGTCTACAACTGCTGCAGATTAAAAGTACTCCCCTTGAAGATCATACTGCCTTGCCCGGGACGTGGCTCCCAGCCATGTAGAGAAGGTATTCTTTTCTTCAGATGTGGCATCTGAAATAATGCCTGAAGCAAGAATCCAGCCAGAAGCCACAATTTTGAAATCCAAGCAAATAACTCTCTAACCTGGCAGGCCTAGCTTTGTTTAACTCCACATTAAATTGACACCAGCTCTGGTGATCTCCATGGACAGGCAACAGCTGCCAGCTCTCCAAAGCTGCAGGGCTTCAGAAGCACAGCAGGCTTCACCAGAGCTTGCAGGACCCTGTAGATAGATGGGCGTAGGGCAAGAGAAAGAGTAAAGAAACACAAAGACACTAGTATTATGGATGAGAAAGTTTGGAACTCCTACGATGGAGCATCTTGTCTAGCTCAAGAGGATGGAAAAGGGTGGCAGAGTTCTGGATCACCTACTGACTGCAGGTAACCTTTGAACTTTTTCTGCAAGGATGGAGAGCAGTGTTCATTACCTCATATGTGTTAACTAGAAATGTGATTGTTAAAACTAATTAAAAGTGTTTAAAAGCTGGGTTTGACTCACTGTTATGTAATACTAAGGGAAATTAGATCTATTTTAGGACTCTGAAAATGAGGACAAAAAAAATGACACACACAAACATGAACCTCTATCCTCAAGTCCCACTCCACAGTCTGGGCCTCACCTGCTGCCAACACACTCACCTGTTACCTGGGAAACAACTCAGAGATTTGACTTTTCAACACCAACTCACCTAACTGTACTCCTGATGGCATTTTCTTGCAGTGACGACTCCTATTTTCACTCCTCCTTCTCCTTTTCTTTAGCACACAAATGCATTACAGTACCTTTCACTGTAAAATAACTCACTGTTCATCCCATCTCTATTTTACTGTTAACACTCAAGAAAGAGGATGTCCTCAGTTGCTGCATTACACATTTTCTCTGCCTCCTCCTCAGTCTCCCCATTCCATGCAAACTGTCTTCCCCGGGTTTCAATGCTGTAGGTCACCTTTCACCATCCCAAAGACTTCAGCCCTTATTCCCTGCTCTCTTCTCACTGAACATCATCCCTGGAGAACTCTCTTTACCTACATGTGTTTCACTGTCATCCCTGTGCCAAAACACATATTATTCCACCCATTCTGTCTTCCACAAGCTTCACTCATCATAATAATTGGCTGAAAGCTCACTAATAGCACTAAGCTCAAATTAGTATCTCTCAGTTTGTTGTTTTTTTTTTTCTGTAGTGTTGCAGTGATCCTTACAAAGCACTCAGCTAGTAAGCTCACATCTGTGAAGTCCTGTTTCCCTCATAACACTATGGCTTCCACTTGCATGACCAACACTTACCAATGTTGTGGGGAACCTGACCCCTTTATCTTTACTGCCATGCTTTTTGTTGCCCAAAAATTATTCAATTTATTCAAAATTATTCAATTTTGGACTTTTTTGATCAATTTGAGTTTGTGAGTCCAGGGCTGTGAATTTCATTTCATATTGAAAGGATCAAACCCAAGAGAGAACGGACAGGAAGACATCTTCCACCAGTAAAAACAGAGAAAGAAACCAGGCTGACACTATCTGGGTGACCAGAATTGTGGTCAGTGTAAATCCTGACTGAATTTGACTGAATCCCCTTTTAAGTTTTTATTGTGTGTTCAAAAGAAAACCAAGCTTCTGAACAAGGAGGGGAGAGAAGCAAGCAACACCTAGCCCAATATGAAGCACTAATAGCAAAACCAATCATTTTGAAACCATCTGCTTTGCAGCAAAGTGTCTCTCCTGCAATACAATATGTGAATCAAAGCAGATTATGTCTGGGGTTCACTGCAGAACATGAAACAAAACAAGTTACCCTCAACCAACCTCCCCATGAGCCTGCAATTGATGCAAGCTCAGGAATGCCAAATAAAAAGCCGAACGGCATGCCAGGGCTCCACCCGCTCCATCCGGCCTTACCTCAGGAAGAGGGACAGATGGTGCCAGTGACTCAGAAGAACGCCAAAAGGCTTCCATCTCACAGCAATAACCTATGTCCCAGCCCCGTGACAGTCTGTCATCCATGCAAATGGTATTTTTCAAGGGCATAGGTGTGAACTTGGTGCTGGTAGGAAAACACAACAGAGTGCTCTGAGGGACAACTTCTCATTTTGTGACCTGAGCAAAGATTATTCCATTCTGTACTGCTTCACCAGTGTGTTCCTATGTGTCAGAAGTCAGGACTTTGGAAATAATGCTTGGCAATATAAATTACAACTTAGAGTACTACTTTTGACTAAGTTAAAATTGTCAAAAATCTTTCCAGGAAGGAAAAGCCTCAGGTAAAGTACAAAAGCTTTGTGCGTGAGACTCCGTGACTTTAAAGGAAATCAATCTTAACTTTAAAATCTGTAAAAAAAACCCCAAACCCTCCAAAGTCTGCTTTTCTATTTTCTGGGGTTTTTTGGGTTTTTTTAATTAATGTATTTGCAAAATAAAACAAAGCAGTTGTAGCTCTATTCCCTACTGCCTCTTTAAAATCTTTTCCATTTCCAAAGTGTAAAATTATGGCTTTCCTATAGAAATTCTAGTGCAGGAAAACAAACATGAAATTGCAATTGCACTTCTTTTCCCAAAAAGTAGCCATACCACAGAGAGAAGAAACAGGGAAGCACTGGCTCAACATCTGGTCCCAGTCCAGAGTCAGGACTGATTAAGGATAAGGTAACAGGGGACAGAGCTCCGCATTGATAGATTAAGACCAGGGCAGAAACAAGCTCCTGAGGAAACCTGTGCCAGTAACAGCTACTGCGATGGTATTCTTAGAGTCATAATGCTGTAATGCCATAAGCACGTTAAGATTCATGGGGAAGAGGAATTTTCTCTCATTAGATAAAAAAATACACAAGACAGTTACACATTGACCTGCACTGCTATTCTGGGGGGTTGTTCCAAAATGACAGCTTTAGACAGCACCTTTATGTCCTTCAGTAGTGACACAGATACTTTCACTCTGCCAATCTCAGCTCAGTGCAACAAATGCTCAGGGGCTTGGCAGTCACAACCTGGTTTCCATTTGCCCTCTCAACTCTAAGCTGTTTCTCAGAAGACCCCCCAGATCCACTCTCCTTCATGTGGGCCACAAAGCACTCTGTCCCCTGCCCCTTTCTCTTCTCTCCCCACATGTCAGCCAAGGCACCCATCTCCACAAGTGCGATTTCAAACATCTCTGTGCTGGCAGCTCACATGGAGACTTCTCTTCTCCAGTGCCCTCTTATACAATAAATTAAAATCACAGCCTGTTGCTCTGAAAAATACCCACCTTTTAAGACCAATGTAGCTATAGGAAGTGCTGCTAAACTTGGCACCCTTACCTCCATTCTCAAACACTACACATAACAGAGTCAACTCATTCATCATATTCAGGCCCTAGTGTCATACTTGATTTTGACTGGAACAGGTTGCCCAGGGAAGTTGTGGATGCCCCCTCCCTGGAAGTGTTCAAGGCCAGGTTGGATGGGGCTTTGAGCAACCTGGTCTAGTGGAAGGTGTCCCTGCTCATGGCAGGGGGGTTGGAACTAGATGATCTTTAAGGCCCCTTCCAGCCCAAACCATTCTATGATTCTATGATTCTATCACCTCTTTCAACCACCACACATCTCACATCTGTTTCAGACTTGCAAATTCTGCTTTCATGGTGTTGCTTAGATGATATATGTGTCTGAGAGAGTATGCTGACCAATGCAGCAAATTATCTTTTTTTCCAAAAACAGAGGCTTGCCTTAATTTATTTTTTTTTTTTTTTCAGAAAAGACATTAATGCTGCAAATGCATGTATTTATCTCAGTCCTCATGTCTGCTTTCCTAGTCTGTGATTTAATGAAAGATTAAAGACTAGCTTATGGAAGTTTACCACGGCAACTGCTGATGTCATTAGGAACTGGATTCCCAACTGGGGCTTAAAAAAAGATGAAGAACATATTGACAATTGACAATACTTCTGGCATTATTCAACTAGCTATTAAGCCACAACTCCATGCCACTACCTATGCTCAAAACTGAATGAACAGAAAATGTAGCACCATTAATATGCTTAGCTATTAGTGTTATATAAATTTAGCCCACAGAAATTCACTGTTCATGGAAGATACAGATTATTTACTCCTTCCCCATTCAGCATCAGAAAAACAGAATTATTCATGCAGCTACTTCACGATGCCATGACTTTGATTATTCTACTGAAAGAAAATACATGCATTCTTCCTCAGAAAAAGAACCTAAACACTGTATCCCACATGCTGTAAAATGAAGCAATGTTTTTACCCATTTAATTGCAAGCGCATTTAAGCATTGAAGGAAAGGAGACACCCTTTACCAGCTTGGACAGCTTTGCATGTAAGGCACAAGTAGTGATTCTCCCCCTCACTGCATTTGCCATCTTTTTCAGAACAGGCAAATGTTTTGTGTAGGTATAAACACAAGAACAAAAAACTCATTTAAAGTCATCAAAGTGTGTATGTGTTCCCCTTTCGGCTCCTTCTGAGGCAAGTTATTGCTAAAATGCCTTTATGGTAGTTTGTTGCTTGCTCCATCCTCCTACAGCAACCCAAAAGCAGTGTACTGAAAGGCAGTAAGCCCCACGGCATGGAGGTACACCCAGTAAAGGAGAATACCTTCCACAAAACCCAAATTCTTGGGGATGGAGCACAGGGGGTTGTTCAGGACTTCAGCACATACCATGAGGAAAAAATGCAATTAGAGGAGGAAGTAAAGGTCTGTTACATAGCTGGCCAGGAGTACAGACAGTAATGCTTTGTGTATCTACTATGATTGCAAGTATTTGAATGATACAGATAAGAACAGAGGTAGACAGACTCCCTTTTCCCTGCATTTAAGTCAAAGCCCTGAGATCTGGGACTGTGCCTGAGTCCTGGACATGCAGCCAAGAGACTGTGCAGTTCTGCTACGCAGTGTGGCTGTCATGCTCATGGAGGAACATCAGAGCTCATTACCAAAAAGCTCATCAAAGGGGAGCTCTTACAAGGAGACGTTTACAGTCACCATATAAAAGTAAAACAATACATCAAGAAGATTTAATAGGACACAATATCAACAGGATGAAGAAGAAAGTATATAGTAAGGCTGACCTTGCAAGTAAGATGCTGCTCAGTGTGATTTCACTCCTACAAGTTAAAGTAAGAGCATACATGGTCCGAGTCGTCCCCACGGATCATCAAATGGATTCATTCTTAATTGGCTTTCCATGCAGCTCTCTTTAAAGGCTTGAGTGCTGCTTTCATTTGATACTGCATTGATTTTTGCTGAAGTTTCCTCCTATCATGGCTAACGTGATCAATTAGTGTGCTATAAATAGAGCAGTCAGATTCCTTTCACTGGTCTCATTAAATTGCACCCCTACTGAATTTCCGTGGAAAACAGAAATGGATCATACTGATAGAAACAGTATGAAGATGTCCTCAGGTTTTCCAGTCAAAATCAATTGCTCAATATTCCTAACAAAAAGCTTTGGAAAGCATAACCCAGTGGAGTTCAGCTAATGTCGAAAATGTACATCAAACCTTGTTTGCAATTCTGCATTTTGAAAATCCCCAAAGAATGGGAAAATAAGTGGCTAAGGGGCTTACTCAGTTCCTCACTGACATATAATCCCTCATTAATCATAACTATTTAACTACATCCCCCCATGATGGAAATATGTTGCTGGAGGTATGCAGCCAACCTACATAACTCTTCTGGAAAGTGGAGTAAGGATTCAAGAAGGAACACAGTTGCAAGGTGCATTTGGTCTGTCAAAGTCATCAAGGAATGGTGGTGTGCTTACCAACTAAACCTAGAGGGGAATAATAGTATTTGTTGGTATTATACAGGCTAATTATTGCAGGTGTATGTCAGCAATGACTTCAAAAATGTTAATCTTTATCTTGTAATGGTATGGCAGTACAGCTTTTAGAAATTGCATTTTACTGAATGAGATTGGAAACAGCCATAAAATAGGAAATGTAACTGTCTACTTTGAAAGGGTTCAAAGGGCAGCTTTTAGGTCTCCACTCAGCCCTACACCCTGCCCTATCCTTTCATAACTACCCTGTCTTCTCCTAACATCCTTTCTCTTCTCTCCTCTGTTAAGCACTACCCTTCAAAATCTTTTCCATCTTCTCCCCAAAATGAAGCTACATTTTCACCATAGACTTTCCTGCAGGTTGAAAAACCCTACTGCAAAGGCTGGGTTTTTAATTACTGCTGTTGAATTACTGAATGTATTCATTGTTTCTATATGCCTACACTGGTGTCTGGAGTATACCCTATGGGAATTTTTGTATGAAGGTCTGAAGGATCCATTGCAGACTTTAGAGGACTGGCTGTACCTTGCAAAGAATTTGCAGGAACAATGATGGAGAGCTACCAATACTTGATGATTTATCCTGGATCCTTCATACTTACCACGGTGGCTTTCAGCCAGAAGATACAGAGTTCTAAATGATACTTTCAGTCAAACAGCTTAGTGCAGGATGAAGGCACCTCCCAACAAACTCACAAGATTTTGTAGGTAATAAGGCACATTCAGTGCAATATCAGGTAAGAATTATTGACTACTGCAGTTTAAACATACTTTTAGAGAGGCCCCCTTCTGAATTACGGAAGAACCACTTTCTCCTTCCAGAAAATGTTTTCAGTGGGAGAAGTGCAAAGGGTTGAAATATAATTCTCATACAGAAAGCCCTCTCCAAATGATTCTAATAGATATAACAGATTCTTAAGTACCAACTTAAAAGAGGAAGAACTTAACAAATATGTTTGAAAATACAATCTTTAATCACTGATTACAGACTGCATTTTCCAATGCCATTGTGTGGTATTGGAGTCAGTCCCATAAAATAAAACTGAATACAAATTTTAGAGTCAGAACTCAAGCCTATACTCTAAGGGACAACACAAAAGGTAGCCCATGAGAACCAGCAAACACCCCAACACAACCACAATTGTGCTGGGTGAGATGCCGACATGAGACTTTCTCAGAGTCAGGTGCTGAAGATATATTCAATTTTTTGTATTGAATGTACACCCAAATTTCCACTAATGAGATGATATGTGCAGCCACCTTAGATTTCATCCCATATCCATGTCTGGATATTCATTACGTAAATAGTGCTTGATCCTTTTTATTACAGAAGACACTGGAAAACATTACAAGCACTATTTTCCCATTCCACATAATAAAAAGTTAGAAACTTTTAAGACCTTATTCTGATCTTTGCAAAATGAGCAGTATATGACTGGAGAAATGCATTTTGCCTGGCATTTCGGAGTGGGTATTTTTGAAAAAAATATGCAATTTGGAGTATGATGTTTTAGAAAGAGTTCATATTTAATTTTTCCTTAAGAAATCTAATTTTCTTTATGTGTTATAAATCTAAACTTTCAGTTCCTGAACTACTTTAAATCACCAGAGTAGTGCTTCTTTAAACATTGTTATGCCTATTAAAACATATGAGAATTTCATTGTCTTAATTTTTTTTATGATTATGAAGTGTGAGATGAGAGCAACTATCACCAGCCATATAATTTAACATTTTTATGGTGCTTCCCCCTAGAGAAATTTCCACGTTTGTTTTTCAACATTAGTGAAATATTACAGCAATGCTTTTCCTGCATGGCAATCCCTTATAATCAAAGTCAAAATTTTGCTTATAACCAAAGTCAAATTGGATTCATAAAAATAATTGTCATAGGAGCTGAACACGTGCTAAGGATTACACTGTATTATTTTGGGGAACTGGCACTGAAAGCTTAGCTGGTAACACAGGGACTATGTACATAGCTAGTATGTGCTGAAGACAGTAACATAAAGCCAACTGTGCATAGCCTAAAAAGATGACAAAGGCTTTATGAGCACCACAGAAAACAAAGGTTAGACTGATTTCAGAAAATAATCCCAAAAATGATCCAGTATATGGTTATGAGGTAAATCTAAAAGATGTGCATACAAAATTGATTCATAACACAGGCAATTTGGACAATATTAAAAAAAAAGTAAATTTAGAGATCCCTAAATAAAGAAGATCCCACTGATTTTTACATCTCACCATTTCAGTGGCAAACAAGCCAAGAAGAGCATCTTTAGGTCCTGATTCCAGATCATTGCTGTTGCAGATAAATACTCCGTCAATTCCTTTCTTTCTTTGGGTTACTGAGTCACACACCAATTCCTGCTTCGGACTCAACAGTGTGTGGTGAAATAGCAAAGGGTTTTATAGGAGGTGACATTTTGAAATAGAAAAATTAGGATTCATGCCGAGAGGAAATCTGAAGAGCAAGCAGTCATAGAAAGGTTTCCAAAGAATGTGCCAGACCTGCCTTCAAGACGTTAAATTAAACTGTGCGAAGTACTAGAAAATATAATGCATGAGATAATCTTGCCTTAGCAGAAAGGTGAACTATGATCTTAAACCATGCCTTCTGTCTCTGACATTACAATTTAGAACAAATTAGTTTTATTTCTGAGTGACCTTACAAGTAGTAATACTATTTATTTCCTTCATGGCCTTAAGAAACTGAAGCAAAGAGAAATATTTAGACTTTGACTTCCAAAAAATCACTTCCAAAAATATTTATATATTTTGAAGTTGAGGAATGGTCATAACCATATAGTTGTTGAACTGTGGCCTACCAGAGACAACAGGAAGTCAATCACAGTGCTAAGAGTTAATTCCCTACACTAAGACCGTGCTACAAGCCCTTCTTTTCCCAAGCGGGTGCTATTCACCTTAGCATAATATTAGTTTTTCAGCTTAATCAGGGCAATTTAGTCACTATATTTGTTTAATACAGATAGATTCAGTTTCCTAATAAAAAGAAATAAAACAGAAAAGTGGTTAGCATTTAGCAAAAGCTCATGAAAGAGGCAGTTTGCACGTACAAGAAGAATCTCTTCTATTTTCTTTTTCTCAAACAGCAATAAATGTAATTGGCTATTTTTCTCTGTTAACAGAACTGATGGCAAAATGTCAGCTATGAGCATTTTCACTGGCTTCTACACTAACCATGGCTACTTTATTGAAGTGAAAGAAAATTTCAGATACAAAAAAATCTTCTTTTTCCAGATCATGACATGTAATTCCACCACATTCCCAGAAGCTCCTAACTTTTCCTGCCAAGCCCCATGAGTACTGAGTCACATATACCAAGCAGACCAGCTGCAGTCTGAGGAACTACAAACACCGTTTCCTTAACAGCCTGTTGGCTAGAGGACTCACTTGGTATGTGAACACATTAGGAATCACTCTCTAGTGCTGCTTTCCAGAGTGGTATGAAGAGCAAAGGGAACACTGGTTAAGAAGAGATTTGAAGTTTGGAAATTTGAAGCTGATTAGATGTCAGATGGGGAAAGCATTTGGATGGTAAGACCACAAAAGGTTGAGATCTCCTAAGGAGTCTAAGATGAACTTAACATGCCATGCAATCACCCATAGTGACAGGGTTTGGAGCGTGACACAGGGACACCGAAACAAAAAAAAAACCACATCAATGAAAACTAGTGCAAAGTAAGGCAATGTCACCAGGAGTAGGATGAGGAATTGGGGAAGCAGTAGGACTGGGGCAAAGGCCACTGAGAGGGAAAAGGGCTGACAGAACAGGCAGAGAGTCTAGAGTCTATGCCAGTTAGAAATCAAATCAAATCACCTGAATGAAAGCCAAGGTCCCCACAACTAATCACGCCTTGCTTACAGCAAATATCTACAAAACACTGGCAAAGTGCCCACTCTCTTTCTCGTGCGGGTTCACGTGGAGGATGACAACCTACTGCAGGCAGTTTCTCCACTTGCTCCAGTGGCAGTGTTTGGGTGGTGGATATTTAACTCCATTAAGCATCCTTGCAGTTTTGAGTAAAGATGCCACATGGCAGAGTTTCTGAGGGTGAAAGGGGAGTTCAGTTTACTGCTTCTTACTGTTTATTTCAAAGAGGTGGCAGCCCACGTGGCATTATGTGCAACCAAAGAGCATCTAATGAGAAGCTCTAAATTTAGGCCATGCTAGAATCGAGGCTTCTGGCTTGGGGGTTCAGGATCAAGACTGTAGAAGTCTTGAAATCTCTTGATCAAAAATAAATGTGAGCTGGATTCCAAACATATAAAAGGTGACTGAAAGTCAGACCATGGCATGTCACAGCGGGCACCTCAAATTAGCAGACACTTTTAACAGTAACCTTTCAGTGGAATAGCTCTTGGATGGAAAAAAAGAAGAGATAATAGTATCCCTTCATCTTAAAAGTATGTTTTGATGGCCTTTTTACAAGAAGAGAAGATCTTTGTGTTCAAATAAAATGGGAGTGGGAAGTCCTGTCCCTTTCATCACCAGACTGTACATGCTCTGCTCTCTGTTACTTCCACCTTACACTGCTGCAGCAAATCTGATTGGGGATATTATCCTTACAACTCACAAGAACAGCCGTTTGAAAGATGTTTTAGATAGCAATAGTAGCTGCAAGCATACCATCTTCATGTTCTTTCTGTTCTGCTTTCATGATTTTGTTTTAGCTTATAAAGCCTTCCTTTGTTACAAAAAGAAGGCATGAGCAGTTGAAAGACCTGCCTTGTCCCCCACAATGCTATCTCTCTCTCTTCCTGTAAACATCCTCAACCCAAAAGCAAGAGTCTTCTGTCTTCTGCAACAATGCTGACTGTCCACATATGTTCAGTTCCCAGTTTAAATGTGTATCATCTCTTTTTCCTCAGCTTTTTACCCAGACAAAAGCATTAATATTCAGCCTCCAATACCTATACAGTTCTGCAAAGCATTTGGAGGTAGAGCCTGCCTGAGTGACAACATGCAAAACAAATCTGTCATGTACGCCACTAATATTATGAGCTAAATAGAAATCAAGTTCTTAAGAAGGATTTAGTGTTCTAGGTTTCAGAATCCTAAATATCAGTTAATGAGTTAAAGTGTCTTATGCATACCCACTGCTTTCCACTTTGCAAAGCTCACTTGTAATTACCCCCAAAGCTATCTGTCAGACTTAATAATAAACCCCAGCTTTCAATATAATTTTCAAATTGAATTACTGGTCTTTGACTTTGTTTTTACCTGCCTTGTGAAAACAATGCTTTTTCGATACTTCATTAAAAGCCCATATAGTTAGCTACAAAAGGAATATCACAAAGAAAAGAATCATACTCAGAACCTCCTCCATCCTTCTGCCCAAGTGTTCCCAGCTTCTTGTTCAGACAGAAGGGGCCACGGGAGTGCCAGGAGCAGTAAAATGAAAGAAAGGTCATTAAAAACAGGGGAAAAGGGGGTGGAATATACACATGACTTAATTATGTCCCACCAAAAGTCCTTCAAACCCCATATCCTGTCCTTAACAGAGACCAAAACTGAGAGCCCATAGCAGATACAGTGAGGACAGCATATGTGGTATTTCCACTCCGAATTTACCTCATCTCCAACTACGTGCAGCCCAAGAAATTCTGAACTTTGATGTGCTTTTAAGTATTTAGTAAACCTCAGTTCACTTCTCTTCCACAAACTTATCCATTTTCCCTGAACAGAACTAAAACTTTTAGTACCCAGAATTTCCCATGGCAATGGGTTCCATAGACAATTCAAATATTGTACAAAGGATTGCCATGTCACATAAAGAGTCAGGCCTCTCACTAGTATCAACTGATGGTGCCCATTCATTAAAATGGAGGTAGCAAAGAGCATCTGCGACTTGTCCACTTTCTCTAGCCAACCATGACGTTGTCTGTAACATCGTCTGACCTCACAGAGGACACTGCTTTAAGCAGGAGGTTAGAATGCTCATCTTCTGAGGTCCCTTCCAACCCGAATTATCCTGTGATCCTATGGTTTTACAGACACCTGTAGTTTCCCTCCAGAGTTTTTCTTCCTCCATCCTGAAGAATCCAAATCAACTTAATTGTTCTTTATACAGAAACCAGCCCATACTTTGGGGTTTTTTCACCTTTGTCCAGTCTACAGTAGTCTTTCTGAGACAGAAAATTAGAAGTATCCACAACATTCAAGATGGAAGTGACGGCACAGGTTTTTGCCATGGCTTCACCATGTCCCCTGCTCTCCATTTCTTTCCTTACAGTTCCTAACATTTGATCTGCTTTTTTGACCAACACTGTGTATTAAGGTTACATTTTCATAGAGCTATTTATGAGACCATGACTTCAAGATGCCATTCTTGTTGGGTAATAGCTTAGAGTTCATCACTGTCTATGTATTAGAACTGGTTTTCTGAGCTCCCAAGAGTTCTCCTTTCTATGGGAAGAGTAGCTGAAGCACTCAGACTACAACCTGTTGCTGGAGAAAGTCAAAATTTTGTAAAGTTTTCAAAGATTTTTAAAGGGACTCACTCAAGGCATTCGGGTGTTGCAGCACACAAGCCTGCCACACTCCCTGCTTTCAGGAGCTCAGCTGCTTAGTAGCATGAGCTCCTTCACAAGCCCAAATTCAGTGCTCAGCTACAGAAAGGAGTGAATGGGAGAAGTGAGCACCTACACACTGGAATTCACAGACATCCATGCATTGAATATGCTGGGGAGAGCCAATTCAAGGTGCTAAAGTTAGGGCATGGGTTTCGGTCTCACCTCTCAAAGACTGTTTTCCTTCTGCTCAGGTTTCACAGCTCTAAACCAAAACTTAGGCCCCTAATCCAGACCTATGATGCTCAGAAAACAGAGAATGTTGCATGTTGCATTTGTTTATGTTCTTATTCTTCACTGTGGAAGGCACAGGGGGCTGTCAGTGCAAATCTTCCTTCTCAATAACTAGGAGCAACACAAATGCAGCAGCCACTAGCATCCACAGGGATGAGTATTGCTCCTTTCCTCCAAAGGACAAAGCCAGTTTTTCAGCTAGGACTGGAGCATTAAGAGTCCCAGCAAGCTGCCTCAACCTCCACAGGAGATTTTTGCTTCTTGGCTAGCAAAACCATTTGTTCTAAAAACCAGTACCGACCTTCACTGCACCAATTGGTTGGTACAGCACTGTTGGGACGGATATGCTGGTGCTGGAAATTCCTATCAGTTTACAGATAATCACTATCTTTTAACACTAAAAATTCCACAGCCAAAAAGCTCTTTTCCTGAAAATAACTACCTAGGAGGTTTTTCTAACATATACAAGTCAGTCAGGGGTATGATACGCTCCCATTTAACATACATATGCAGAGAAAATGCATATCAGAACTTGCATTCAGTAGAAAACTCTACATATTTACTTATCTTACTTTCAAAAGCAATTTCATAAAAAATAAGCAGTTGTAAAGAGTACAGATAAGCCATAGCTTGCAATCAACTCACTTTGGTACATGCCATATTCAATATTCTGCTCACCATGGAAGCTAAGGAAATATAATGCAAATTTAGTAGATTTCATTCAGGTGGGAAAGGGATTTGGTTAACATCAAATTCAGTGGTCACTAATCCCACTTTCCCTGTACCTTTCCACCCAAGTAACACTAATATTTAAATTCCCCAAATAGTAAAGTTCAGCATCTTGAGCCCTGTTAAATCTCATAAGCCAAAGTAAATTCCATTTCTCTGATTAAACAGAGAGTATTTACAAAGCACATAAATAAACAATGTGTGCGAGTTGTTCTTGTTCTTTTTAATACCACCTGACTAAGCACTTTTTACACTGACATCATTCAAAATGATGTTTCTGCTGTGCATTTTTGTGCAAAATAAGAGAAAAGGCAGTCCCTGTTGAGGGTAAGGGAATGTAACATTTCATGAAATCTTGCAAGAAGTTGCAACTAAAGCTGTGCCTTGCCCAAGATCTTTCTGTACCACATTTCCACCATGCTTTCCTCTCATTTCCATCCTGATCACAATTTTTGAAGTGAGGTTCTCCTTTCAAGATGCTCAGTACAGTTGTTTTTAGCCCTTTTAATTGATTCTAATATATCTTTATACAGAAAAATACCTAAGTAAAAGAAAAAGAAAAAAATATAAACAAGCCCCCAAGTTGTATAACTACCGGGAAAATATCACTAGGGGATCAGTCAATTTTGCTCGTTAGCCCTCATACACTCAGTGGTTCTCCATAGAAAATGAAATGTTGTTGTTATAAGAGCCCAGCTAATCGATTTCTTCAAAAGACTTGTGGTAAAAAGCCTTGTAAAAGTTGCTGCTTACAGATAACAATACCTGTAACAGATTAGGACAGATTCCTTGAGTATTAGAAGAGTTTTATCATACATTTGCCATTTCAGTACCTTCTCATTCCCTCTTCTGGAGCATTTCATGCTCAGTTGTACATCTCTGGAGCCAAAAGGACTGAAGACAATGGGCACCAAATGTTATCCTGGGTGCTGGTCAGCATCTGACTTGAAATATTCAAATGTACAAAGCTGGGGGAATAGGTGAATTAAGCCAATGGACTTGACTTTAACCCAGTAATGAACAAACCAATGGCAGGAGAACACAGAGTCCAGCTGACGTTTGGTAGGTCACCCATCATATTTTCAGATGCAATTACCCAGTGCATCACTTCTCAAAACAATTGTCTCAGATTAATGTCCAAGGAGAAACACCACCATTTAAAAATAAAGAATAATAAAGTATTTACTCACATTCTAAATGAGAAAACTATGGCTAACTGAAAAACAGCACAAAAAAAAAACAACTTTGAAAGCAATAAAAGGAAATGCAGCACTATTAGAGTACAGGTCCCTGCTGCCTTCTGATGTAGTTCTCAAGACCATGAAATCACACTGTTGCATAAGGAAACATAAGAAAATGAAAACTGAGATCTTTGTCTCATGACTGTCACTACCTTTCTGTGTGCAACAGCAGGCTGAATACTGGTTAAGCTATTTCAAGATTTAAACCAAAATTCCGTAATAGTGTTATACAAGTTTCTTCAAAAATAGCAACATCAAAGTGAAGAAAGTTCTAAGATAAGGCTGTTATTTTGTTTTACAAGTAATAAAAATGTATACATGATAAAAACATCACAGACAAGGAATATATGTCCTTGTAAAACCAAGGCATAGTGCCACAGGAGTGAATTACTGTTATTTTTAACACTGCAACTCCAGCTTGCACGGCAAACAACTGTTTTACAGATTCTAGTTTTTCATTTTAATAAGCATTAAAGATCATAGGAGACAGCCAAGAGTTATGTAGTATCCTTTCCACCACTGTGCCCGTGCCATGTAAAGTGCATTTACAATGAGCAGAAAGAAATTTAAATCACTATATACTCAAGTCCCAGAAGTTGCTGCTCAAATTAATTCTGACCCAGCAAAAGAGCCATGCTGAACTTTCAGTAAGTAAATAGTCCCAGCTAACTGCCTAATCACAGTGCCCCACACTTTTCAGGACAAATGATATAGAGTATGTCTCCAATGGAATCACAAAAAAAAAAAACCAACATGGCATGGCAGCTGCGACTTGTATTTCATTAGTCCTGTGCAAAATGACAACACAAAGTGATTACTTCCAACTTGCTGCTGAAGAAGCTATGGTCTGAATTTACAGGAAGGCAGCCAACTCCAAGTAAAGACAGAAAATTTACCTCTTATTTATGACAAAGAATGAGCCTGCACACCAGGAGTTACTGCAGTTAGCTGACTGAGCTCACGTTAGCTTGTGCCACTGAAGAGTATCTGTCCACCCATACCTTAAGATGTTAATAGCCTTACTATTCAGAAGTTCTTGGATTGTTGTTTTGTTTGGGTTTTTTCAGCCACCTAGATTTGCAATGAACTGCAAAATGAAGGAAAATCAGGAAAAGTCAGAACAGAAGGTTACCTGAAGGCCTTCTATGGCTAATCTAAGCATGCTTGGTGTGAGCTTGGAGGCTTGCTTGAAGGTGAAGTTGCTCCAGTCTATAATCAAAACAAATCCATTCACTTGAAGTTCAGGGTCTTCTATCATGGCTTCTAAAGAAAGAAGTATGGCACGCAAAATATCCACCAGTGTGTACCTGTAAAGGTTAAGGGGAGATTTGGTTAGGAAAGGAGCAACAACCATGGACATGGAAAAGTTCTGAGCATTCTTCCTTTGTACTGCATGTCAAAAGTTTAAAACAAAGGAATGCAAATGCATCCTTAGAAGTCATGGGTATGTAAAGCTGGGAAAATCTCAAAAACTCAGTTTATTGAACTCATCCTCTAGAGCAGGATTATGTATATCTAGACCAGCCAGAACAAACTACAATAATATAAAACACTAAAAGCAAATCTGAACTTTTCTGTAGTCTCCTAATCTGCTTTAATATCTATGAATTTTATTAAATGTCTCTATAAACATATCTATGCAAATTGTATTGTTCTAAAATGGTAATGAAACCAAAACCCGAGTCTAACATCAGAAGCTTAGACCCAAAGTTTCCACTTATATTTTTCCAAGGGATTGAAATAACAGCTTCTACAAAATTATCAGCTAAGAAAAGGGATTTCCACATGCTCCCCTTGCCTCTCTCTCTGGGTAATGTTTTCTCTTAAATCTACAAAGAGTATTGCAGAAGGCTGATTACTCAAGGATCTTGAAAGCAGAAAGTAACACACACTAGAGCTTTGAGGTGTTTCTGGTTACAAGCAATAGTAACCTTTAAGAGTTATTTAACAGCCTTCTGAGTACTTTGTATAGTCAAATTACGAGGTTTCAGGAGTAAGTTTGGAACGTGGTATTCATCGGTCCTAGAATTTTCTGTGTTAAATTTGGTTTTACAAAGATTACATATCTACAATATGTAATTATGGGTTTTACATATATGCACATGATCTCTTCTTAGATGAATGATCTTGTAAAAGAAGACGTAATTCCATATTGCCAAGCCCTGTTGAGTGTAATCTTTGTTTTTTGAAACTAAAGCACCTACTACAGCAGCTGAATAGCTTAAATACATACAGCATAGACTGCTACATAATAGAGCTATTAATCAACTTGCAGTTTATCACTTATTGGGTTTATTTTAACAAGGTGAAACATCTGAATTATCTGGGGTTTTTTTAAGAGATATGAAAGTAGTAGTTTAAGTTTTTAATCTTTTTCCATGCCAAGTATGTGTTATATCTAAAAATCTTTTAAAAAGTAAGGCAAATATATACTGCAACAGATGTAAATTTGACAGTCCACACCAGAGTATCAGATGTGGCATTAGAAAGCTAAACCAGAAAATACTAGATAAGCAAATATTCCAGGAACAAAAGAAAGAATTAAATCTTCCTTGTTTGCGCAGATATTTTTAAATAAGGCCCTTTAAAAGTCTCCCATGATGGCATCAAACATAGAAGTTCTCAAAATTATGAGTCCCTGGAGAAATCTTCACCATACTGCATATGTAGCAAAGAGCATGTGTGCCTACTTAGAAATTACATTAAATTATACTAAATTCTACTTGCTTTAATAGGAGTGCACTGTTCCATTATGTACATAACTATGTTTTGAAAGTATCTGCAAAAGGAAATAACACAAATTAAAATAATGTGATCTAGCTGAATACTCACATCTTCCCAGCTTGTTTTTTTAGCCAACTAAAACTCAGTGAACTTCCTAACTATGCATTCCCAGGAAAGGGACTAGAAAAGGACTCTCTTCATGTCAGCCTAATACAAGTGAACAAGATAAAATGCATTCTCCCCAGAAAGCAAAAGGGGAAATATTATTTTACACTATTCTTCTCTTCATTTTGGAAACCCTTAATTTCTTTTGAATTTGGCTTTGTTGACTGGGATAAAAGTTTTCATATTTGTTCCTCTCCTTTCCACTTTTCTGAGACTTAACTTTTTTCTAAGGCTTTACTTTCCTGGGATCTAAGGTTTACAGGAAGTCTGGCATGCCCCCTCTTTTTTGTTCAGATTTATTCAACTGGGAGAGAAAACAGCACAAGAAAAAATTCTTCTTTGAAATTTCCCTATGTAAATCCTCAAAATATTAAAATTTTCTATTTCCTTTTGGCAGGAAAAAAAAAAAAATCATTTCTATAAATGGAAATTTCTCCATGGGGGAAACAAGGATGTGCTTAAAACTAATTTTGAAGGAAAACGTTCAAAACCTGGATCCTTAAAATTGTTAGCACAGTTTGATCATCAAAGAACTGTTAGGCTAGCACCCTGTTTTTCCAGTAACCACAATGAAGCAAACATGGGGCATCCTGCCTGTCCTGGGCAAACCTGCCTGGGGCACAGGGGCTGGGGTGGCTGACACTCCCCCTCTCCCCAGGCAGAGCAGCTCCCCCAAGCCCAACTGCTGGATGTGTGGGGAAAATGTACCTGATGCTGCTGAGGCCTCTGAATAAGCAAACAAACAAGCAAATAAACAAGCAAACACTTCCAAAGCTGCAGTGCGAAGAGCAACCTGAGGAAAAATGAAATAACTCATCAGCTCTTTCTAAACGAGTTTTGCATGTATAATGGAATGCATAGGGAGTGTTTGGCAGCATGAAGGCTATAGATGGTTTTACTGGCACTAAAAAAGTCTTAGTTTGCCTAGTGTATCCACAGACCAGTCTACCCATCCAACACAACACTGGTGCATGGACAGGTGAGGGCACCTAATCAACATGAGAACTAAAAATCCCCTGTACAACATGCCTTTTGTACAACTGCCAGCATCAGGATTAAAACACATGCTTAGCCTGAGGGAAGGAGGCTTACAGAGTCATGTTCAGGGTCAGGGCTGGGCTCAGAGCGTAGCCAATTGCCTTCAAACCCCTGGTTACCTTCCACAAGGTAGTGGAGGTCTCAGAAATATATATATATATATAAAATTTTTTAATCCCTTCATGCAATTAGATAGAGGAACACTCTGTAAGGCCTTCCCAGGGGGAACATTACAGTGGGAAGGATATTACATCAGGTGAGACATTGGGAGAGTAGCTAATGCCTCAGTCTGAGGAAGATCATTTATCAGAGCTCATAGAAGAAAAACATTAGAAATTCTCCAGTGCTCAAATTACCCTCAAACCCACTTGACATTTATGCTGCCCCATTCAGAGGATCTCATTCTCCAGGAGAAAAGCTCCACGAAGCAGAAGGCTGCTGCAAGCACCCTACATCCAGTCCAAAAAGATGGGTCTCAAGTTACTGATGAGGATCTCTGATGTTCTCCCCATGGAGTTCACGAAGACATCATATGCCTTGGATTAACAGCTCCCTAGTGGCAAAAGCCTGATAGCAATCTGGTGTATTAGACATGATTCTTTGTTTATGAGGCCAATCAGGTCTCTAAGACTGGCTATAAAATGCTTTTATATACATCTGAGTGCTAAATATATAGATGTATACATGTAAACACAAGTACAACTGATTATGTTCTGAATTCATTCAAGTCAACAGGAAAACTGTCAGGCATCAATGAGACCAGGATTTCAACCACCACAGACAGTAACTAATGGTTGTAGGCCTGGGCCTCCACAAATCTATGGCATATTCACCATCACCGTAACATCATGCCTATTGTAGATTTGCTTAGTGTAAGAAATACAGTCCCCAACGACAATGATGATATTGTATGTTTATATACTGAAAAAGACAAAAGTTTGTCTTCTCAGTGAAAACAAGTCCTGAAGAGCACAGGTCTAGCTAAAAGCAAGCAGGAACACTTTCTGCCAGACAAGGTATCTGAAGTACTCTTTAAGTCTAAACAGCCACAAGTTTAGCCCCTCAAATACCCTTCAAGGCAATTAGTTGAAGATAGGAGCTATCCTTCATTCTATAATGGACCTTTTCTCTTGGTTTTGATAACTTACTTAAGTACACTACAGAAAACCAGACAAGAAAGACAAATGCATTAGTGGATATTTAAAGCAGCTTTTACTCTGCACACATGCTGAGGCAAGCCAGAAATGTAAACCCAGTGTGATAGATTAAATCTTAGGTGGTGCAAATGGCAAGTTGAGTATTGAAAGTATCAGCTGAACAGCCCAAGCGAATGAAACATGATTAAATAAACTATACTGAAGCTTTCACACAGCACAGAGTTATTTGCATAAAGACTCATCTTTAATCCACTCAAGCCCCATGTTGTCCAACATTTCACTTCACTGCTACTACTATTCATGTCAGCACCAGGATGCACAGCCTCTGCCATAAAATACTCTCCATCCTCAGCTGGACTTTAGGGACAGTAAAATCCTCCGTAAAAAGAAGGTAGGAAAAATTACTCTGGATTGTATTGCTGAAACTTTTATTCCTCGTTGAAATTACTTTCCATAGAAATATAGAAATATCACCAATCAAAGTGACAAAAACAGGTTAAGCTACTGAGTTTGAAACAAATCTGGTCCAAGATGGCTTTGACTATCTTTCTATCTTAGAGAAAAAAAAAAAGAAACAACAACATATTAGCCTTTAATTTTAAGAGACCATGATGTTCTGTCTGAGAGGAAGATGCTATTGTTTTATTCTTACCAATCTGTCTTGAGTAAAAGCATGTACTTAGGGGACAGCAAGCTGCTCATTTTGCCCTGGCCCCAGTTTTACAATGACTGCTCCAGTGCTGTCAGGTAGGTAGGGTGTGCTGGGCCTGACTTGCTGCAGTGCATATTCTGTAGTAGCCTGGAGTCAGGCTGTGCAGAAATAAATTCTTTTTTATTTATGGCTAAATTCAGTTGCATTCATTTGCTTAAACAGACTCTTAGGGGACATACTGTAGTTAGCAAGGTATTATTAATTGCCAGGATAATTGAGAACTCATGGTTAATTTAAAATGTATTTGATGCCCTCTGTTCATAGAATCATGCTTAATTCAATGGAGAGCTTCGATAACTTTTTAGCCCAGTTGTTAATGTGAACAACAAATACTGGAAATATATTATCACATATATAATGCACTCATAATGTTCCTTTTCTATGTGAGTCCCAGCTTGAGTTCAAATGAGGTGGGGACTGGTGTGCAGACACACTCTGCTACCTCTTGAAATTTTTCATTCAGGCTGACTTTAAAGCAATGAGCCAGGGAAGGCTTGACAAGTTAATAGCTGCACTGACAGTGATTCTTTCAAATGCTTCAGGATGGCTACCATTTCGACGACAGTGACAGAGCTTTCTAGAGTAATGCCTCACTTAGGTCTTGATTTGTCAAGAACAAAACAGCTCAATTAACTGAGCATCCTGCTCTCTTGTAATTTAATAGTGGCAGCAATTTCCCCTTTACAGAAAATAAAAGTTCTTTGAGGATTTTTTTTATGGGACATAAACAGATTCAAAGTATTTCCAAGGATTTCTGGGGAAAAAAACAGTCTGGCAGGCACTGCTACCAACTCTTAGCAGTATTTCACTATGATCTTTCACCTTTACCTCTTGGTTATGTGTTCTATGTGTCCTCTTCACTCCCACAGGCCACTGTGATTTCCACTAGGCCAACAGAAAGAGAAGACACAGGGAGAATGCAGGATACAGATGTCTCATGTGAAATCCAGCTGTGTCAGCTGTTTTCAGTATTTTATTTTCTTGATGATGGGTGGCATCCACCATATCATCTGTTTAACCAGATTCTGGTCCCAGTCAATTCACATTTGCACTGAATAACAGATAATTTGATTTGGCAGAGTTTCCCTACTATCTGTACTGCTATTTGTCATCTCCTCTCCGATATCAAGAAATTTCAAGTTATTTTGAGAAATTAAAACTGAATGGCATGAGTCTGCCTCTCAGGATGCAAACTGTTAACTAGAAGAGATAAATGGTAAGTCTTCTTTGCTTGAATTTAAGCCATGTGTCTCCTGAAGGTTCCAGACATGTAAGGAATGCACAATCCATATTTAAAGCTCATCACCATTTGGACAAGTAAAGGTTTCTGTCGAATAAGCTCTTGTGCCACTATGGTTTAAAGCTGGTCAAGTCTCTGAGGCATCATCCCACTTCTAACCTACTGCTCTGGCTTATTATCTTTAGAATTTTAGTGAAACAAGAGTCCTCAAGATACAAAAAGGAGTACCTAGAAATGATGCCTCAGATCCCCTTGGTTTGTCAGTCTGGGCACAGATCTGAATGCTGAAAAGATGGGCTATTCTGCTTAAATAGAGGCAACGTGCCCTGGCGGACCTTATTCTAAAAACAAAAAGCACTACCAGTGTTACAAAATGCATAGAAAAATAGAAACTGATTCAAATACGTTACCAGATTAGCTTTTAGATTCAGATTTAATACCATTTACTACTCTTTATGTTAGCCCAATGTCTAATAGTCACAGCCATGGATGATGATTCTGTTGGTCTAAATTTTACATTACCATTGATCAAAAAGGTCCCTAGCCACAACACTCACAGTCTAAATACAAGTGATAATAGGCAGATATGGATACCTGGGGGAAAGCTAGGAAACATTAAGACAGCATCAGTTAGCAGGAGAACCCGTGGAAAAAAATGACAGTTTGCACTAGTTAATAATTATTGTTTGAAAGATATTACTTCCAAAAAAAAATCTACTCTATTAACCAGGTATTATGTTATTGTTAATATGTTATTATTCTTAGCATTGCTATTTATTTTGTCACACTGCCTGCATCAGAGCTTGAAAAATACTTTGCCAACTCACTTGTGGTTAATAGTGAGCTGACAAGCAGACCAGTCTCCTAATATCTACAGAATTTAAATTTTCCTCTAATGCGAGGAAAATAAAAGTTTCTAGCACTTCTGCACATGAAAGCATAGTTCTGAAAGCAGATCAGTGGGCTCTGTCTTTGTCTTGCTGTAACTCATCTGATGCAACAGCAGAGCTAACAGTAAGGAGTGTACTGGATTTCCATATTTACTGAGGATGGTGTGAGCTGACTGGGTCACTGTGACACAGAGAGGAACTAGGTATCACTGCAGTTTTATATTGCACTTTCTAGGAAAAGTTCTGAAATAATTAATACAAGGAAAGATTTCAAATAAATAGCATCAAAACTGACTGATTTTCCTAGGGAATTTGTGTATGGGTGCCACGAAGCATATAGAAGAACATGTATGACAATAAATCCCTTGCCACCAAGAGTTGAAGTTAATCGTACCATTAACTGAAAAAAAAGCTTTACCAGCTGGACACATTAAGAAAAAGAGAGTCTTCAAATACATGTACACACCTACAAGCCAAATGTAGTTACGAATCAACAATCTGGAAGCTAATAGGGAAGGCTGATCCCTCCCCAAGCGCTATCCAGCCTCCTGGCAGGAATGCCACCTGTCTTCTCTTTCCCCATAGTAGAGGCAGGGCAGAGAACTAGGCAGGATCTCACTGCAAAGCTGCTGGGCTACTCAATGTATTATCCTTCACCTTTCCTTTTTTTTTGTTTGTTTGTTTTAAATACGTCTGATTTAGCTGTTCAGATGGTAGGACATCTGGTACAGTTTTCAGGCCCTGCTTTAATTTAATGATTTAACATCTAGTACACAGGCTTGTTTTACCATAGGAATTTTTTCGCTCCCACGCTTTTCCTTCTAATTGGAACTATGTAAATCACAGGCTGCCAGTGCTATATAAATCATCTATACTATGTCTGCTATTCATTTAAATAACAAATTGGAACTTTTTGTTTCTAATTGTTACATGCTGGCCATAATAAGTCGTACACACATGATAAATTTGGAGGCTTGCTGTGCTCTATTAACTTAGTTTATGAAGCATACAAAGAGGTCCTAACAAGACAGACTTCAAGAAGTGATCCTCGCAGCGTTGCTGTAAGAGGAGCACTGGTTTATGTACTGTAAGATCTCAAGTCAGTTAAGGCATAAGCTGGAGACGTATTGTATAGTGGCTCCAGCGTAAGTTCCATACACAGTGCTCCCCAGGTTCAGTTGCTGAACATCAGATAATGGAAGACACTAAATTAATTGGAAAAGAAAGTGACCTGTCTCCATTCCCAGCTCTGTCACTGACTCGTCATGTGCCTCGGAGCAAGCCACTCCCCGCAGCTGGGCTTCAGCTCTCTCCCCTTTGTCTGAGTGGTCTATTTTAAAACAAATCCCTCGCTCTGAAGGAGAGGCATATCATGGGTGGATAGTGCTGGAGAGCAATAGGCACCCAATTGCAAATATGGCCATTAGGTACTCTGGTGTACCCCAGTCACTTTGCTATTTTTAAGATTAATAATTGTACCAATAGGACGTCATGAAAAAGATCCCAATAAATTTACTGTGGTGTCAGCTGATCTCATCTAGTTTAAATATCCAAAATTAAAAAGAAAATAAACCTATTATTTTCACGTGGCAATTGTTTTGGTTTTTTTTAAATGCTACTTCATTTCTGAATTTGAATACTTGGTGTTCTTTTGACTAGGAACTAATGAACCGAAAAGTGTCACATAAAGCTTTAGAGTTTTTTTCATTAATGAGAAATAACAGTATAGAGTAGGTAATGCTACTTTTAACAAGGGAACTTCTTCACGGTAGACATATGACTTAATAAAAGGTCTAAACACCCATTTCTTTGCTAATTCTTCTTTTGGGGATTTTTAAGAGTTTGTGGAGCTGTTTATAAAATACAAAGTTGACCTAGTCCTTATTTGAGAAGTAAGAAAGGTCTTTATATGGGAAATGAAGCCCACGCAGAGAGTCCTTAGCTTCATCACCACTGTTTCCTCACTCGCCTTCTTTGGCTCCATCTGCCAGAAAAGCAAGGCAGGGAAAGGACGCTGGCCCCAGTTCTGCATATGTTCATCTACATTTTCTAGTTGCTAGCATGGTCGTGGGCACTTTTGATTTGTGCCAGACAGCTTTCTCCCAGTCACTGGGCACGATTCATGGGCCAGCAGGGGCCAGGAAGCTCTCTCCGCAAGCAATTTGGATGTGGTTATCCTGTCAGGAGAGGAGGAAAGCCATGGCAGGCCACTGGCCTTCCAGGTAGCAACTCATCCCTAGCTTTAATACCAACTGGTGCAGGAGCTGCAGGATCACTCCCTGCAACGGCTATTGAAACAGCCTGCAAGAGGACAGCTACACAAACACTTAAAGGGCAAGCTCAAGCATGCCAGTCCCCCAGATTTTGTCCTTTCTAACCATACTGCAAGCTATTGAAACACTCCCCATGTTCAACTCACTCCAAGCTGAGCTTGGGACATCTGCCTGTGCCCAGCCCATACTGACTGCAGAAAAGATGGTTTGGATTCGCATGAAGACAACTAGCAAAATTTCCAGTTTTCTCACTAAGAAGTGCTTCAGATCCTAAACCTGCTCTCAGGTTGGGAGCCTAGGGAAGCTATGCAGTGCTGGCAGGAGCAGGCTTTAGAGTTCACTCTTGCTAGATTCATTCATTTACATGTACTGAAAATCAAGCAAATTTTGTGGGCATAATTTTAGACTGGGTATGACACCGAATGAGGTGCTTCAAATAACCAAATAGTGTCACACAGTATCAAGACAATTGCTACAAGAAAGGGCCTTGATGGGAGACAGCTCTTGGGTCCGCCTGCTAAGTCATCTTCAGGCTAGAGTAGTCCCAGAAAGGATGAGAAATTGTTCTGGGGACTGCATTAGCCTCCTTCAACCTGCTACTAAACAGGCAATTCACACTTAGAGCAGCTTAAGGGGGAAAAGAACTGGTCACTGTAACTCCCATCCTGGCATTTCCCAGTGGGTCAGGATGAGCTTTCTTTAGCTGAGGGAAAGGATTCACAGCCTGAGCTTCCAGCACAGGCAAACTTTTCAGATCAAAAGGCATGGTGGATACTCCTGTTTTGCACACAGCATCTCCCACTTTCTCCTAAGGTGCCTGAGCAGCTCTGTGTGGGCTGAAGCAGAAAGACCAGCACAGGCATTGCAACCAGCCTTTGTCAGAGGGGTAAGCACATCATCTAACCATGCCAGCTGACTTGGCTAAGGGGAGGCAGAAGGGTGTAAACGTTGTCTCAGCCAGCTGAGAAGCACACCTGAGCAGTTCCTACTTCCCTCCCAAAATTCAGAGCCTAAAGGATGAAAAGGTTGAAAAGGCCCTAAGCCACACAATACATTACTTCTGTCTCTTCTCCCTCTGCCTTCCAGGCCACTGCCCAGCGCTCTGTGGGCAGAGCCGGGTGTGTCCCTGCTGCCCACCCACCCTCTCTCTGCTCCAGCACAGCTTTTTCCACACATTGCCCAGGGAAAGAAAGGGTTAAGACAGGCGGGTGGCTCCGCATTTACCTGCTCTGGTCCCAGTTGGCAGCAAAAAGGACGAGGATCTTCCTGCCGTAGTGGTCCAGGTTGGCCAGCCCGCCGGGGAAGCCATCCTTCAGTGCCTGTTTGATGCCCGGGTCCGTGGCCTTGAAGCTCTTGAACATGTCCAGGTTCTGCTGGCGATATTCAAAGTACTGGGCCAGGAGGCGAAACGCCTCGAAGTGCTGAAACTTCCTGGCCCGCAGGAACCGCAGGATGAAGGCATCGTCGGTGCGGAGGAAGCCGATGTCCGGCCGAGTGATCACCATGTCCCGCACCTCCTGGATGTCCTGGTGCAAGGTGTCGGGGTTCTCGTTCAGCTCCAGCCGGGCTTTCTCCAGGGTCTCCGGGGAGAGACCTGCCTGCAAATGAGTCATGGCGCTGCCCTCCTCCTCCCCGCCTTTACTGCCTGCGCTCCTCAGCCTCCCGGCCGCCTGCCCCTCCGAGGCGGGGTGCCCCGGCACGGCTGACTGCCGCTCCCTCGCCCCGCCGTGCGTCGCCCCGCCGCTCCCCGGCCCCGCCGCCGCTGCCAGTCCGGCCGCCGAGAAGCGAGCGGCTCCCGGGCGGCAGGTCCGGGGCGGGGGGGCTGGCACCGCGACTGCCCCGGGCTGCCGGCGGAGGCGCGTTATCTCTCTGACATAGCGCCCGCCCCGCCGCCGGGTCCGCCGCACCGCATCATCCCCGCAGCCGCTCCACGGAGGCGCCGAAACCCGCCGGGGACGGGGCTGCTGCCGGCTGCCGCTCGCCACCCGCCGGTGCCGATCTCAGGCCGGGCTGCAGCGGCAGCGAGGGGCCCGGCTGCTAGGCAGGGCGAGCGGCGCCCGGGGACGCTCCCCCGGCCCGGGGCTGGCAGGGGGGCTGCCCTCCCCGGAGCGGTACCATTTACATAAGATCAGCGCTCGCCCCGCTCAGGAGCGTCTGCCTGGATTTGAGGGAGGGTTAAAAAAATAATAGTAATAATAAAAAAAAAATTAAAACGCCACCCCCCCCCCCAAAAAAAAAAAAAAAAAAAAAAAAAAACAGCGAGGAGGAGGGAAGCCGATCCGCAGGTACTTCGCCGGCACCGGTACCGAAGAGGCTCCCGCTGGCCGGCGCGGAGCCCGGAAACACAGACGGAGCCTCGGCCTTGAGGATGCTCGTTCCCCTCCGGCGCGCGCCCCCGCTCCACGCCCCGGCTCACACACAGACGGCACCAGCTGGCGCGAGGCTGCCGGTTGCGCGGCCCCGCCTTGTACGCGCACACGCGCGCGCACACGCGCGCGCGCACTCCCCCAGCGGCACCTGCCCTGCGCCGCGAGGGAGCGGCCGCCGAAAACGCCTCGCGGGAGCCGCCCTCGCGGGGGGTCAGCACCGCACACGCGGCCGCTCCGCGCTCCCCCGCCCAGCGCAGCCTCCGGCCCGGCCCGGCCCGGCCCTGCCCTCCGCGGGGGTGGGGGTGGGGCTGCGGCCGCAGCGCGGATCTCCGCGGCGGGGGGGCGTTGCGCAGAGCCGCGCCGAAGCTGCTTGCGCCGGGCCTGCGCTGATCAAGATGGTGGTTACCCTGCGGCGGGGGCTGTGGGGGCCCTCAGTGCGCGAGGTCGCCTGTGAGCCCCGCGGAGCATCCCGCGGGAGTCAGACCAAGGGCCCCCACGGGGACGTGCCGGTGGCGAGGCGTTGTTCATCCAGCGATGGCTTTACTTGCCATCCTCTCTTTTCACTGTATCTCTTCACACGAAGCGTTGTGAGCTTAAACACCTGGGAATAAAATGAAGCAACCCTCGTTTTTGGCCTCGTATTGGAGGCAGCGTGTCTCAAGCTACATTATATTGCAAAGGGCAAGAACATCTTGTTTCTGTGTATTGAATATTTCAGTAGAGGAAGGATGCCTATTTCATGCAGGAAAGTTTGATGCTGCAGTCTGCTTTCAGGAAAAGTTCCCACTGAGGAACACTTGACCTTTGTCTGAGGGGCTGGACCTTTCCAGCGCAAATACGCCTGAAAATCAAGCTCACACGAAAGACAGGGCAAACACGGGAAAGCCTATAACGTGTCCCTTCTCCTCTGGAAGCGCCGCTCTGTGATGCTGCATTGGGCTCCTCTCCCAGGATGACACAGCCAGAGCACACAGCCTGAATTATTGAAAAGGCACCAAGATCACTGATCTGTATAGAGAGTATTTGGGGGGAATACACCCACGGGAAGGATAGTATGTGTTCTCAGGCAAATAAAGTACTTATTAAAACATTCTAATGATATCCTGCATTTTCTGCAGGCCATCATCAGATGAAGCAGATGACCTCAGCAGTAGGAGGGAGCCCTCAGCAATAAGCATGTTTTAAGGGTGGGGCTATGCAGCCAGCAGTAGTTACATGGCAAAATCATCATTCTTCTGCAGCCTAAAGAGAGTTTTTGGGGTTTACAGGGTTTTATAGGGTTTTGCAGTTCCTCACCAGATCCCTTCTTTGTGCCAAGTAAGGATCGACTTTTACCTATTCATAGCTGCCTGATCTCAAAATACCTGCAGTATGGATGGCTGGAGGGGCAGACAGAAACACCAGTCCTTTACTGAGAGGGGTGCCAGCCTTCCCGTGGTCTAGCTTAAGGCAGAAACTGTTGGAAGGACCCGTCTGACAGTGCCCAGTCATCATGGCCCAGCTTTGCTCCAGCTGAGATTCACTATGTGTGTTGAGGTGCCTCACAAGAGAAGAAGGTTCACAGTCTACCTAAGGACTGAATCACTCCCTAGAAATACTTATTTCTCTTCGCCTGATAAAATGCTTTTAAATTAGCCCCCTTAAGCAGATGCGATTCATCTGGGTTGGTAACTTTTTCTTAGAGCAGTTATTGCTCCAGAAATAGTTCCTGCTCTTTTAAAAATTATTTTCTGTTATTCTTAAATCTTTGTTTTCCCTTGCTCTTGCTGTCTTCCTCTGTATTACTTCTGTACTCCTCAGCAGAGACCCTTTGAGAATAGCTGTATCTATCACATCTAAGAAACCAACAGCCAGACTTTTCCTGCCATCACTTTCCATTTCTGATGCTATCTACCTTTTCCACTGCAACTAAGCTACTAAAAGAGTAGATCATGTGGCAAGTGCCTTAAATTCACACAGTGCAAGGAGAGCTGTGGGCGTTCAGTGTCTTGCAAAATCAAATCCATAATATATCCTGTGTATGACCTCTTTGCTTTATTTTTCTTTTGCAAATGACAATATACACATATATTAGATTTTCTCATGTATTCCAGCACGTAGATGCACTAAACAGAGAAAAGAAGTGAGCTGGCCGAAATTAAAGTGGCAACAATTTTGAAACTACAAAAAAAGTTAATTTTAAAGATACTTAATATTAATATTAAAAATTATTAAGAAGATACATTAAATTTCATCTGAAAACCTTCAATATTGTTCCATTTTTTGTCAGCCTCACTTTTCACCATTTTTAAGCCATTCCTCTTCTTACCCTTTTTAAAATAAAAAAGCAGAGAAAAACATGGGGGAAAATGAAGAGGATAAAAAAAACCTGGAAGCCAAATATATTAAGTAATTTATTCAAAAACAATACAATTTCTGTATGCTTGCTTTTCAAAGCAAGGTTCATTTTCCATCAAAATTGATTTAATAATTTAACCATTTACACTTTGTCACATTAAAATGAAATTCACCAAATATTAACAGCATTTCAAGAAAATAGTTTTGGAATGAATTGTTGAAACATAGATCAAAATGGCCTTATCATGAAGGAGATGGTTTATGCAGCTCTTTCCTGAAATGAGATGATTTAGAAGGTGAGCACTATGAAAAGCACGCTCAGCAAAACAGCCTGAAGATAGAGAAGGTCAAAGAACAAGATTTTGGTCATGTTCTCTCTGAGCCACAGATGGAGCTTATTATGACAATAACATTTTTTCAATATTTTGAGATCTTGCATGTAAACACATTAAATGTTTGGTTTAAATATAAATAACTTGGTAGGAGCAATAAAAAATGTTTCTGTCATCTATAAGCAGATTTATCAAACCATTTAAATAGTATAATGAGGAAATATGTGTTTTCCAATATGTCATCCTACTTAAGTCATGAGGGGAAAAATGGAGCCAGTAATGCAGTTAGATGCAACATACTGATGGCCAGTGTAATTTATTTATTATGCACATGCACTTTTCCCTCTATAAAACAGTAGGGGTATCTGACTAAATCTATTATGTAAATCTCAGCATCTTTTCACTTGCACTTACAAACTATTATTTTTCTTTGATGCTTTTACAGTCACTTTTGCCTGAACTTAATGCAATTAAAGTCCAAGTGCCATGCAATCCTATAAGCACTACAATTACACACCTGATTGAAATAAAAATAAAACACAAATAAGTTACAAAGGTGTTTGTGTAGGTGTTTGATATCAGAGATTCTAACTGACATTCAGAATGAAATTGTTTCAACTCAGCAATAGACCACATCGTTCAGGAACAAAAATGGAATACAGGAATAAAAATAAACAACATAAATAACTGTATTAAGACCAATGTTGGTACCCCACTTTCTCTGGAGTGGTTTAAGACTCTAGACAGCTCTGTCTGTTGTCTTTGACTTACAGTTACATTGTCCTCAGCATCCTGCTCTGGGTATTCCTTCAGGACAGCTCTGCATACAGGTTCAAATTTCCGAGATAGTTTGCTTTATTTAGCTGTGATATAGCTAAAGAAATTAGAAATATGTTTGAAAGTACATATAACCAGGAACATACGCTTGCATCCATTCCTCTTCAGCAGTGTTTAAGTAGGTGCATATAGTTAAGCATGTCCTTGAAAATTTAGAGAAGGGCTAAATATAACTTTATCAAAAGCAGCTAAATGACACCTAAATCAAAAGCAGCTAAATTCAAAGTCTAGGTCTCATTTTCAGAATCAATTTAGAAACATCATTCAAACATTTTTAGAGCGTAAGAACAACTGTAGGTGGTCAGAACAAGCATCTTTATAGGTTCATAGCATGTCTCTAGAGTGGCTTAACCTGGAAGTCTAAGGAACAGTATCGGTTAATGTTAGGCTCCTGGACTCCTGAAATATTTTCTTCAACATGGATTAATCTTTTAAATCGTTCATTGACCACAGTGCTGTGACTTAAAAAGTTCCCATATGACAGCTGAGACTGAGCAACTGATCTCATGCATTATTTTGTCTCACTGCAAGTGGCTGATAAAACTTCTCAGTTTAAAGCTCAGTGGCAGCCAGATGAAGCTGAGAATTTGCCTCAGATGTCATTCTGGAACTAGGTGAGTTATGGGAATGCAGTCATGTGTCTAAGCATGATGGTGATCTTTACTTAAGCATATCTGTAGAAAATGTCAGGATGCTTGACCTAGAAAGTCCCATTATATCTGAAACAAGGGAACTTCTAGAACTGAGGTCTGTTGGAAATCTGTCTGCAGCTTCAGATGCTGAAAAATCGGCTTCTGAGAGCAAACTAGTCATCTGTCTTTTATTCATCATCATAGGTCTCTAACAATGTAAGGATAAATAGCCTTACAGTAGACAAGGGATAGCATCAGGCCCTAATCAGAGAAATATTTCAGTATGACAAGCCTACTCACAGAATCATAAAAAAATAAAACTGGAAGGAGTTTTAAGAGATTGCCTAGTTTATCTATCCCCCATCTTGATGGATGTCTGTCTGAGTGATATTTAAAAAACCACCAGCAGCAGATACTTCACAGCTTCTCTAGACAGTCTGTCCCAGAGCTCCAGTATCCATGCAGTACGTTTTTCCCAATGTCTGGCCTATCTGTCACTTGCTGCAATTTATCCCATTGGTTTTTATCTTATCTACTGTAGACTAACAGAATAATTTATTTCTTTATTTGCAGACTGATATAAAGTCTCAGGTAAAATCTCTCTTCTTTCTTTGTCTGCACAACCTCTGTTCATTCAATCTCTGGCATTTAAAACACTTCAGATGTACAGTATGAAGGGATGGGTGTGAGCAGGGCATTCATATCATGGGGACAGTATGGGGACAGTATTTTGATGCACTTTCCTCTTCTATCTGTATGAGGTCTTTACAAGCCCACTTTACTGTTGGAACAGACACTCTTCCAGAAGTGAAATTTTAAGTTGAAATAATTAACCTATGATTTTAAAAAGTCAGCATCTCACAAATAAATGATACACAAAAGAAAAGTTTCACACAGCATTGATGCCAACATGAAATATCAACCCAAACTTAGGCAACTGCAAGACTCTCAAGCAAGTTCAAACATTAATTTAGTGTATGTAAAAAGGTATTTGGAAATGTAATGAAGTTCATTGTTATATTAATACTACATTAAGTTGGAGAAAAGCAGTCAGACATATTTCACCACTATAAAAATTTGCATATCAGAGATAAGTAGGAAATAAAAGATAATAAATTCCTAACTGAGCCCATAGTTTCAGTAAGCTTAGTCAGATGATGAGTTGGGACATTAAACATTCCAAAATTTCAGTACAGAATTAATATAGAACACTGAAGAATGCTAAGTTTGGAATAAATGCTCATTTTATTAAAAATAGATGAATGCAGTCATGGAACAAAATTATTCATTAAATCATTTTTAATGCAAGTATGAGAAAGACATATAAGTCTGAAAAGCTCCCAGAGATGATCTGTGCCTTGGCGTTCTTGATGTCGACATCCAAACTTGCATATTTAAGTAGCAGGTTACCAGTTTTGTCCTTGAACACACAGCAGCACATGCAGCAGATGGATGAAAGCCACATTTGGCTGCAACACAGAATGATGAATCTCAGTTGTTTTATGGTACCAGTATTACACAGGCTGGAATAACTGCTGACTTCATGGCATTGGAAACGGAAATGTTTGGTTTGGCTGCACAAAGTAAAGGTGCTTGTGACTTCAATAAGCCTCATTCAGTTTACAGCTCAGGAAGCTGAGCATCCTCCAAGCTAATATCATTTTTCTTCAAATCCTGAGGGGGAAAATGCTGTAGAATGGGTTCACTGCTGTGAAGGTACTTCCAAAACTTCTTTGACAAATCTGGGGACATGTTTTCATCTTTTTAAGAGTGATTTTTGGGAACCTCACTATCTCCAGCTTTAAAATCTCTTGGTGGATTTGCTTTTAGAATAAGTTGCAGCTTTTATCTGACTGTAAGGACTGCAGTGTTTTGTTTCATAAAGAATGGTTTTCTTTTGCTGAGCATCTAGCCTTTGCAAAGTTTTCTGTGGCTTATTAGTCCCCCTGACTTATTTTTCTGTCTGTGTATCTTTCTAACTATTTATCATGTTTAGAGCTCATATTGTACCAAGCAAGTAAACATTTCCCATTTGAACCATTATATCCTGTCTTCAAGCTCTCATTTCCTGATATTTCTTTAGAATATTTTTTAAGTTCTACTTTGTCCACATGGTCAGGTAACTCTTTACTTCTTCACTGGAAGTCTGATTTACTCATTGTATGACATGGATGCCTGCTGTCACACACAGCATCACATGTTTTATCTTAAGATGTGGCACTTTGTCCCACATCATATTCAGAATAATAGAATGGTTTGGGTTGGAAGGGACCTTAAAGATCATCTAGTTCCAACTCCACTGCCATAGGCAGGACCCCACTGCCATGGGCAAGCTATTTCTTGGTAAGACACAGGAATCTTTTCAACATAGCGTCTCCTTTAGGATACTTTTCCCATGATATGTGGTTTCATAAACAGTTTCATAGGTAGTTTTTAGTAGAATATTATTTTCAGTGTTCTCTGGGCAAGTTTAATTCAAGTCATATCCACTGCAGTCATGATATATGTGACTTTACCAGTTGCAAGCTGGATGCAGTGTCTGATATTAATACTACAATATCACCACACCATTTCTGTCAGTGTTTGATCCCCACATCTAGACACAATAACAAATCTTTCATCATTGACTTGGTTCCAGGCAACGATTAGATTGCTTGGTGCAACCTTCAGGTGACCTGTCCATGAACATTCATGTCACCTTTCCAACATGGCAGCCATAAAACCACCTGTTCTCTGTAAAAGTCAATTATTTTAATCTGTCATAACTATATAGTACTTTCCTGACATTTTCTCAGAAATATCCATTCTGATCTTATATAATTTTGAATGACCGAGTTTGTGAATTTGGCTTGATTCTGTCAGTCACTTTGAAATACCAGAAATCGCCTGGAAGCAATGCAACTGAATAAAGCTGAAGTCAGCCTGTTCTTCTATGGCAGCATTTTCAGCTTTTTCAGCAAAGTGTACTTGTACTCCATCACAGCAAAAATACTTATGTGTCAAGATAATGTAACGAACATGGGCTGTGTTTGGTGATATAATTTCATTAGGATTTTCCAGTTTTCTCCTTTCTTTGAAAACTTGGCACATCATCCATATATTTTGTGATTTTCTTTTTGCAGAATATCAGGAAGCATGAAGAAGCTTGCTGCCTCTTAATTTTGTCTCTAACTTTTTTTTTTCAGTTTAAGAATTCAAGCTGTTTGAGAGCTTCATCTATTTACTAAGTCAAAACCAGATTGCACCCAAAAGCTATCGAGTAGCAAAATTGCCTTATGCTGTAACTTGTTTCAAAATAAATGGAGCCATTGAAAGTCATTAAACCAGAATGGGCAGAAAGGTGGCCTTATTTTCTAAACTTAAGTACATGGAGAGCTTGCTGTCATGGCATTTTACAGACAGTAATGGCAGCAGGAAACAGAAATTCAGTTTTCTTTGAAGGCAGTGGTGGAAATATATCAATGCTAACAAATGTAGACACATTTGGTTTTGGAAATGAAGTTAATCCTGCCACTGCTGCAGGTGATTAGATTTTGGCACATTAAAAAATGCTAAGTTTAAACTTCACTCAGTCACTTATGATTCAATTCAGTTGCCAAAGCACAGGCATTTATCAGATGCATTCAGTAATTGTCCCTGGTCTTCAGCTGCTGCTCTGGAAGGCATAGGTCACCTATAGCTCATGTGTTCCATCCGCCAGGCTTGTGCAGGTATTGTGGGTATCTCAGGGAACCTCACATGGTGATGGACAGCTGCTTTTTGAAAAACAAGTTAAGCCCTATTAAATAGCAGCAGTGTCAGACAGAATGTTTACTTTCAATCCAGTTCAAACATTTGTCTGTCTTTTGGCTGTTACATGGCTTATGGAGCTATGTTATGGTAGGTGGTGAAAAGGACACCCCAGCAAAGAATCATAGGTTGCATGTGTAATCTTTTTCCTCCACAATGACATTGTATAGAAGACAGGAGCGAAGGAGAAGAGCTGAGGCACGCACTGAGGCACACAGAAACTTTTGCAGCAACAAAGGGAACCCCACTTGTTGAGCCTAGCCAACTCAAGTAGACGCTCCAACACCTACTATGGTTCTTCCTGGTGACTGAGAGCCCACTGGGCAGAAGAGATGCACTTTCAAACAGCTAAGAATATCAGAAGACTGAGTATATTCTGGGCTGAAGAGAAGAAATTGTGAGTTCATTTACCTGTCATCAAGTTAACAGTGAAGGGGAAAAAAAGGGAATCGAGAGAACACCCTGAGAGCAAATCCTGCTGAGCGAGGGCTCATCAGGGTTCGCTCTCACCAAGCCTTAGCAATAGTGGAGGGGAGGTACCTTGCTATCTTCTCTTTCAGTCTCACCAAGTTTACCAACAGAGCCTAGAAAGTACTTGAATCCTCACCCAGTAGGCCCTGTAAATAAAAATAAAATATGATCTGTGTTTGACCCGTCTCTTGTATCGCCAAAAAGTGCCCCAAAAACCTTTTCCACTTCTGTAAGTTCTTTTGAACACGGGCATTCATTCTCTTTTTACCCTCGGCTCTTCACTTGTTTCAATGAGTTATCTTACTGAGGTGATAGCATCAAACCTGGAATGAACTTACTTGTTTTTTGCACATCAGTTCAAGGAAAATATCATGCAGACATGAAGTGCTGATCCACAAAGTCAGGGGGAGTTTTCATACTACCCTTGAGAAGTAAGGGAAGTCACTCAGTTCTCAAACTTCTGTAAGAATGCTCCTTGCAACACAGGAGGTCAGCTTAGAAAAACACAGCAGTCCCTCTGGCTTTAAAAATATATAGATCTATAAAGCATAATGTTCATGAAAAGGTTAACAGCCTTACTGTTAATAGTGAAATAAAAAGAATTAATGATATACCACAGCGCTGACTAAGGAACCTACTGCCAAGGAATTTGTAAAATTCAGAGAAAGGCAAAACCTGAATCATCAGATGAAATAAATGTGTTCCCAAAGTCTGAAAATTTTGTCAGAAGTTCATAGAAAATGCAACCTAATGTATAGAAAATGCTAGCAATGAAGCAGCAGGTGTACTTCCACAGGTTCTCTGCCTTTCAAGAGAAACACTTAAAAATGAGCATTGTATCCTGTAAAAAGGCACTCTGCTTATTGGACAAAAGGCATTTGATATTCCAGCACCGTACAAGCGTTACATAAATCTTTGAACATCTCAAGTCAAAATACCATCAGGTTTTAAACTACCAGGACAACATGAAATGAGTCCAGGACATGAGAACTTTGCAAAATAAGTTCTGAAAGTACATTTGGCATTAGCAGTTCCTCTGACTTTCATCATACAGCTTCATAGTCTGTGCCATAGAGGTAAATTTTAGTTCAGCAGGAAAGGATTCAACTTCTTAACTGCCACAAATGTTAATGAGAATCTTTTGGCTAAACCTCTTCCCGCAAATTTGAAAGTTTACATTTAAAGGTCACAGGGTTCCTGTGGCATTTGAAGACAATGAAATATATTCTCAGGGTACTATTTATTCTGCCACAGAAAATCTAGCAGTTGAGACTCAAAAGTCCTCCCAGTTACATTTGTTATTTATAAGGAAGAGAAAACTGCACCAGCTGTTGAAATAGCAAGAATCCAGTGAGATTCTCCTGCACTTTACCCTGGAAATAATCATAGAAACATAGAATGGTTTGGGTTGGAAGAGACCTTAAAGATCATCTAGTTCCAACTCCCTGCCATGAGCAGGGACACCTTCCACTAGACCAGGTTGCTCAAAGCCTCATCCAGCCTGGCCTTGAACACTTCCAGGGAATGGGCATCCACAGCTTCTCTGAGCAACCTGTTCCAGTGTCTCACCATCCTCACAGGAAAGAATTTCTTCCTAATATCTCATCTAAATCTACCCTCTTCCAGTTTAAAGCCATTACCCCTTGTTCTATCACTACCTGTCTTTGTAAAGTCCCTCCTCAGCCCTCCCTTTAGGCCCCTTCAAGTACTGGAAGGTCGCTATAAGATCTCACACACACAGAACCACAGAATGCTAGGGATTGGAAGGGACCTCAAAAGATCATCTAGTCCAATCCCCCTGCCAGAGCAGGAACACCTAAATGAGATCACACAGGGAGGTGTCCAGGTGGGTTTTGAATGTCTCCAAGGAAGGAGACTCCACAAGCTCCCTGGGCAGCCTGTTCCAGTGCTCTGTCACCCCCACCGTAAAGAAATTCCTTCTCAAGTTTAAGTGGAACCTCCTGTGTTCCAGCTTACACCCATTACCCCTTGTCCTATCATTGGTTTTCACCGAGAAGATTCTGGCTCCATCCTCGTGACACTCACCCTTTATATATTTATAAATATTAATGAGGTCACCCCTCAGTCTCCTCCAAGCTAAAGAGACCCAGCTCCCTCAGCCTTTCCTCATAAGGATTTCTACATCTCCCCGGAGCCTTCTCTTTTCCAGGCTGAACAGCCTCAACTCTCAGCCTGTCCTCGTAGGAGAGGTGCTCCAGCCCTCGGATCATCCTCGTGGCCTCCTCTGGACCCGTTCTAACAGGTCCATGTCTTTCTTGTGCTGGGGGCTCCAGAACTGGACACAGTACTCCAGGTGGGGCCTTACAAGAGTGGTGTAGAGTGGAAGAATCACCTCCCTCCACCTGTTGATCACACTTCTCTTGATGCTGCCCAGGATACGGCTGGCCTTCCGGGCTGCAAGCGCACATTACTGGCTCATGTTGAGCTTCTCATCCACCACCACCTCCAAGTCCTTCCCTTCAGAACTGGTCTTAATCCATTCATCCCCTAGACTGTATTTATGTTTGGCATTGCCCCAACGGAGATGCAGGACCTTGCATTTGGCCTTGGTGAACTTCATGAGGTTGGCACAGGCCCACCTCTGAAGCCTGTCAAGGTCCCTCTGACTGGCGTCCTGTCCCTCCAGCATGTCAACCACACCACTCAGCTTGGTGTTGTCAGCAAACTTGCTGAGGTTGCATTCAATCCCACTCTCCATGTCTCTGACAAAGATGCTGAAGAGCACCAGCCCCAATACCGAACCCTGAGGGACACCACTTGTCAACGGTTTCCACTCAGACTATGAGCTGTAGACCAGAACTCTTTGAGTGCCACCATCCAGCCAGTTCCTTATCTACCGAGTGGTCCATCCATCCAACCCACCTTTTCAATTTAGAGACAAGGGTGTCACGCGGGACGATGTCAAACGCCTTGCACAAGTCGAGGCAGATGACATCAGTTGCTTTAGCCTTATCCACCAGCGTTGTGACCCCATCATAAAAGGCCACCAGATTGGTCAGGCAGGGTTTGCCCTTGGTGAAACCATGCTGGTTGTCACCAATCACCTTCTCATTCTCCATGTGCCTTAGCATAGTTTCTAGGAGTATCTGCTCCATGATCTTGCCTGGCACTGAGGTGAGACTGACTGGCCTGTAGTTCCCCAGGTCTTCCTTGTTTCCCTTCTTAAAAATGGGGGTTATGTTCCCCTTTTTCCAGTCTGCATGAACTTCACCAGACTGCCAGGACTTCTCAAATATGATGGATAGTGGCTTTGCAACTTCATCTGCCAGTTCCCTCAGGACTCATGGATGCATCACATCAGGTCCCATGGACTTGTGCACCTTAGGGTTCCTAAACGTGCACAAAAGCAAAGTAAGATGGTATAAAAAATAAGTGATTCAAAAGTATTTCTAAGCTACCAAGTTTGGGTGAGATACATGTGTGGTTTTGAACAAGTTTCTACCTGACAAGTTTGTTTCTATCATGAAGCAATGGCAAAAACAACACAACAAGCCAAGAAACCCATGCACACCCTAATGCTATTACATATATATAAGGAAAAAAAAAAATAAAAAGAATATGTAGACAACACCTAAGTGGGTTTGAGTTTTTTGGGTGTGTTTTTATGAAAAACATCATTTTATCCTACAAAACAGTCTGAGATACCCAGTTGCAGAGAAAAGACTGACACACAAGTCTCTGTACTCCCAGGAGCTGAATGTGTCCTATAACTCAAAACTCTACGACCATCTACCTAGTTTTGACGGATTTTTGAAAATTGGCTTCAGAAGAGTTGTGAAAGGCATGTAATAGTTTATTCTTCAGAGAAAAAAAATATTTTATGATGGGTAGCTCCCATTTGCTGTTGTTCAATTCACAGCAGCCTTCATAAGATGAGCTGCCTGGTCCAAAAGGATTGTAACAAGAAATGCAATAACGCATTTTCTCTGACTTTTTCACAACATTATCCTACGGAGTCTTTCCAGGCAGAGATTTAAAGCTGTTTTCTTCAGATAGCAGCAAATTGGTTCTGTCTTTCACAACTGTTATGAAAAAGAGTTACAAAAATATAATTCTCTTAAAGACACCCTACCAACATCTGTATTGTATGGCCAGATGCCATAATAAAAATGGAAACATTTCCTGAAGAAGCAAGGAAGAAAAGTAGATAATTGGATTTTCTTCTGCTTGTCAGGAACATACCACTCAACACCAAGCATTGAATGGAAGAGATACCACTGCTTAGTAAGTCATGGTAACTCGACAGCTGACCTAAAAGGCCATTTGACTGTGAACAATAGGTATCTGTTAAGTATTTATCATTGGCCCTGATTATATTACCAAAGCCTTGCTTAAAAAAAGTCACAAATGCTTAGCAGAAGCAAGCATCTCCTTCTGTTATCTGGATTTACATTCTTGTAACTCCACTAACCTTAGAAGACTTACCCCTCATTTATAGTAGTAAGAGATGAAAATCAAGCCAAAGGTTTTTTCTTTAAGTTAGATATTTGCCCCATCTATTTCACAGGGCTATTTCAAACTTAACGTAAGAAAACCCAGTATGTTCTATTTCAGCATAAATACAGATTAAAGACAATCCAGCACATGTCCTTGTTGAAAACTGACACAGGGGAAAATGAGCTGCATTAACTGAAGGTCTAAGATAGCAAATGGTGGACAGTGCTGAAAATTATTCCTTCATTAGCCAGACAAAACACAAGTGGAAGAAATCTTGTTCTATCCACTAGCATTCTTGTTCTAAAGGAACAGATCCTTTTGTTAAATTGTGGATATCTAAACAAATTTCCTGGTCAAAAAGCAGTGTCCATTCTCCAATAAACTTATACTACAGGTGGAGACAAGGAACTTGAAAAAGAAATAAATATCTTTTCTGTTATTTGCTTTCTGATGATTTTAAGATAGGTAAATTTTGTATTTCTTTGTAAATGTTTATTTTGTGCTTTTTATCAGAAGCTGACTTTGAAATGTGCTGCTTTTTTCTCTCATATTTCCTCTTATTTTTTCCCTTATTTTTATCCCATGCCTCTTTCTTTTCTGTGTCCCTGTCTCTCACCCTATCCGTGTGTGTCCCCCCCGCTTTTTTTTACCAGTTAGACTGGCAGCTGGTACAGGAAAAGAAGGAATGAAGGTGAAGGAAAATTAAAAGAATGAGAAAATTTAAATGGAGAAGAAAAAGCTAAGGCATGGGACTATGGTAAGTTAAGTTAGTGAAAAAAAAATCTTTTTAAGTAAAATGCCTATTCTTCTGAAAAGATTGGTCATCTAACTCTGGTTCCTTTGCTCTGTATGTTGCTATAACAAATATCATAACTACCAGCTGCAAAGGGCAGTAAGTGCTGGATTAGGAAAACAAGGAAGACCTGGCATTCGCTGGCAGCTGGCAAGGCAATGGGCCCCATTCCCTTCTTGGCAGCACATCCCACACCAAGCCCGATACACCATGCAAGAGGACTGCCAGCTTATGACAATTGTCCTGACTGTGATAACTACACTGACATCAGCAGCAGCCACAAGAAAGTCTCCTGTCTCACAGAGTCCCTGAGCATGAGCCTGATTGGACTGTGCCATTTGCATTCAAACTGCATGAAAGCCAGGTGCTCCAAACCTCTCCTTTCCAAAGTGACCAGTTACTTAGTGAGAGCCACTGCCAAGACTTTTGCAGGGAATTAGACTCACTGCACTCTTTCCTCCTTTGTGCAGTTTCCTGCAAAGTCGTAAACTATTAAATTATTAAATATTATACAATATTAAATATTAAACTATTGAATAACATTAGGCACATCACATTATTCCCACTGCAGATGTGTGCCTTCTATTGGTTACTTAGAAAAGCTCCCATTTAAGAATGCTGTGGGCACTCCAGCCAGCTGCTTCTGTCTTCCAGGGTATGTTTGCTCTTTTACCCAGTGAGGACTATGTTTTCCCCAATTTTACTCTGAATTCGTATCTTCAGTACTGCAAGTTATTTATATGACAAGTTTGTTCAAGTGAATTTTATTTGCCATTGAAGTGTTGAAAATAAACCTACAGATGTTTGGAAAATTAAACTTGACCTTTCAAACCTGTGGAACATCATACTACCGTACTACAACTCCCTCCCATGCAAGCTCTAGCTACTGATGATGTATAAGCATCAATAATAAGTAACATCAACTAATTTAACACAATGCTCATTTGCCTCTATGATATATCTGCACAGACAGCTGGCATATCCACATCTGCATTTGTGGCAACTGGCAGTGAAAGCAAGTAACCATGGTAGTAGGAAAGTCGAACTGAGTGGATACAGATGCCAAATGTCAGTTCTCCCTTTCTGAAGTGGAGATTCTCCATTTTAAAATGCCACTCAGAATGGCAAAAATTCAAAGGGGTATATTAACTAAATGCTGCCGTTAGATTTCATTTTTATCAAAGTCAGTGGTTTATCTTTGCATAGTTTCCCTTTTTTCACAGCGTGCTTATCTGTATTTCCTTTGAACATTATTAGTTGGACTTAATTGGCAATATAACTAAATGATCAGCGTTAGTGATGCCAGTGAACATTTTCTTCAGAAGAACTGTATAAAGCAACATTGGATCAGTAACAGTAGAAATTATATCAGCAGTAACTGTAAAAAGTTTCTTTTATCATTATATAACAGCACATATATGAGCTCTCATGCTTCTAACCAGCTTTACTGAACTTGTGTTTCTAATATAAAACTTTAGAATGTCCCTTGTTGCCTCATTTTTACATGCTAGTGGAACGAGGTTTTTTATTTTGATCCTGTACAAATGCGCATCAGTAGGTTGCTTTTATACAGGATCCTCACAATGGAAACCAGGGTCAACCTTCAGCCCACTGAAGTCAATATAAAGAGCCTAATTGATTTCAGTGGACACTGCATCATATCCTAAAGGCAGAGATCTCTCCCGCATAGCTGTGAAAACACTTGGAAGCCAATTAAACCTATCAAGACTTAAGGAGCTAACAGGCCACATTCCCCCAGTTTCTGTTTTCTGTTTATATGGTAGTGGGAGGTCACAGGATAGATTTGACACTTGGCATTTTCTTTTCCTTCTTTGTGTCTGTGTGGAATTATGCCTGACACCCTCAGGCTGTCGCTGAGGTGTGTGCAGAGGGCAGAGCAGAGGAAATGCACAAGGGAAAAATGAAAGGTGCTTCCAGCAGACGACAGACTCCTGTTAGGCTGTCAAAGGGATTTGTGTTTTAGGTATTTTTGCCACCATTCTTGTCAGCTTCAGGTTGGCATCTTGGGAGTTTACAGAAGTCCTTGTCAGAATAATACAAGCAGAATTATGGAAAGAAAAATGAAGGAGACAATGCAAAAAGAGAGACTTAAGTTTAATTGGAAAACTGCGCTTTTCCATTTAGATGTTTTTTCTGCTAGCCGGTCTCAAGCTGACACTTGACTCTTGTAGGTGTCCTTCAGCACAGCTAGATTTCAGAAGTAGATGGAAAACTGAGGGAGGAGAATTTCAAAGGCAAAAGGAGTAGTTAGGCTCTTCCCCTCTGTAGAAAATTACCTTTCCTTGGAAAATCTTCCGCAAAAGGATACAGGCTAGTTAGGACTTTTTTTTCTTTTTAGTTCTCTGAATAAGTCTGGGAAAGATGCTTCCCCCACCACCAAGAATGTTGTTTTCTTCATACATTTAAAACTACAAATTACAGGCATATATTGATCAGAGGTGATAATCGTCTGAAGGATCCTGAAGGGTGTAAGTACCCATAAGGAGGAAGCCATGAATGGGCCCTAAAAAATTGCTGAAGAGATTTTTAGAACAGGAAAGAAAATGTGGGCTGAGCACCCAAGAAATTCTTCCTGATGTATAGTGAAATGGCAAGTTCCCTGAAAATCTACAGTCTTAGACAAGATGAAAAAAGGCAACAAAAGTAGATTTTCCAATGATGCCAGTTTCTAGGATACATTTTAAAGGTGAGATTTTTTGCTTTTTTTAAGGTGCTTATTTGTAAGTATTTGTTAGTCATTCATTCCTACACTTTCACATGTTAAAATATTGTCCTCATCTCTTCTCTGTACTTACATAGCATCCACATACTAATTAGAACAATGGGCTGGGTGGAAAAATATTACAAAATTCATACTTACAGATTTCACCTATCATGTCATAAAGCAGGTCACTTAAAAAAAAGGAGACCTGCAAATTATCAGCAATTAATTCATTAATCATCAATAGTCCTTGGATTATCTTTTGAAGATCACCAAGATCTATGCTTCATTTGACTTTTTTTTCTGTAGTTTTAGAGTAAAATATTACCTATTTCCATCTTGGCAGTAATATGATATGAGTAGAAAGATCATTAACCAGAAAAATTGACGCTCACAACTAGTGGTTTTAAATAATATGTTTCCATGTCTATTGACTAGTCAGACTAAACTGACTAAATATTCAGTTTATAGCAACACAGTCACTTTTGCAAGTCTTACAAACAGGAATTGATATTAATCACATCAAATTGAGATTTCAGCTTGTCTGTTAAATAGGAAGAAGAAAGTTAAAATAATATGAAGAAGAAAATTTTGTTCAAGTTTCCACTTCCTCAAATAGGAAAAAAAGCGTTTACAGATTGGACTTTTAGATTATCTATTTGGCTCATGTTGCCCTATGAGATACATTAAATCTTTCTTTTCATATTAGTGCAAATAATTGCTTTACAAGTCCCTGCAGGCAAACTGTGTAGGTTATCCCAAGCTCCAGAATATTTGTCAGGGATCAACTGTAACATCCTTCATTTGTATAGGATCCTTGGGATTTTCTCAGCCTGCACTATTTTAAAGGCAGTACATGTTGCAAGGGCAAGGGGCTGACACAGTCCATAATTAAGATTCTTAACTCTGTACTCAAGGTAGATGGGAGACAATAAGCTCCCATGTAACCAGAGGAGGATGAATGTGGAGTATAACAGTGATTGTAGCAACACTTCTCCACATTCTTCCAATATTTTTGTCTCAAACTAGTCAATGGAGCCTTAAATTGGGTTTACTTCAGTCTTTTGCGGGCAATATTTGGAACACACATTCTATTATTTTGATCAATCCATTTGTGGTTGTAGCACCTGAGGATATGTACCATACTATATAGCATTTTACATGGTCAAAGTGACTCAAGGATACCCTCCTAGACTGCACTGCAATGCAAGAACACAAAGAAAATAAGCCGTATGCAAGGAGGTATTTTTTATCAAGGAGTAATTTTTTATCAGGGCATATTAGTAGCATTTCATCTGAAATCAAATACTTCTGGTGGTAGAGGCTTGAGGTCCCCTCTCAGTTACTGGTTGCCAATATCAGTCAGTTTACCAACATCAGGATATTCATATCTCTGAAATAACACTGTAGGGCAGGAAGAAGGAACTTTATTGAACTTACAGTTACTGGAAACTTAATGGTAAACAATGTCTGTCTCTACGTTCCCATGTCAAATGCCTGTGACTTGTTAGGAAGGCAGGTGCATACAGGCCATTAGTTGTCTTCTCCTCCAGAAAGGGCAGGAAGGGTTGCAGCACATTACACTGCAAGTAACTTTACATTAAAACACTCATCATTTCTAGGAAAGAAGAATTTGCTTTTGGGTGAGTTTTATTGTATCCGCCAGAACAGGGGTCTGGCAGACATCAGGGGGCTGCTACCAAAGATGCCTTACAATTTGTAAAAAGAAATGGGGCAGTTCATTTCATCTGTGCAATATGGAAATAAATGGCAATACAGTCAGGAGGGATAAAGTGGAATGGGCAAGTGTATAAAACAGAGCTGACAAAGATGATGTTAAAAGCTCTTCAAGAGGGGTTGAGGGCTTCTCTTTTTGCAGGCAATAGTATAGTACAGTGGTATAGCCAACAGTGGTACTCGATAAGACAAAGAATAATTCACCCAAATCTCTTCATTAACATTAATAAATACACTTATATAACTAGTAGCAACTAATCCAGAAATGTTTATATAATGGTCCAGGAAGAAAAAAAAAGTATCAGACATATTTAGTTTACATTTATTCATTCTGCTCAGATGTCTATGAAACTAAATGCCTCATCATCCTGACCTTTAAGTATCTGCATCTAGGTAGTACTGTAATCTTCACTTTTTTCTGAAACTAAGCATATTTCATACAGCTTTTTTGGCGATTTCCTTTGTCAAAATTATAGACATCTACCTAAGTAGTAATATATCTTATTAACTCACTTATAAAATTTGTGGTGAATATGCTAAAGTTATTTGTCCTGTTCACAAGTGATCGAGCTCTAACTTCAGTATGTTTCAGTTTTTCCAGCAGGCTAGTCTACGTGGTTGAACACAAAGGTGGATGTAATCTTCAACTCATGCCAACCTACAGGCTGAAGTGCTGGGTTAGAATGGGCTAATATGCACACCATTGCAGTAAGAGTTATTCATGTGCAAGAAAAGCAAATCTCTAATACAGCTAACAGTGCTAGAATCAGAGCTAGCTTCAAGCAGCAATGTCTATCTGTGGCTAGCCATGTAGACATACCCCAAGAATTGTGGGGGAGATTATGGGAGAATTTGTCATAACTTTTCTGGGAAATCAGCAGAACTGGGTGCCCCTCTGAAGTACCTGTACACTAAAATAGACAGTACAGGGGAATTGTAGTTGCAGGACTACAAGTCCATGTAGTTGCAGGACTACAGTCTTATCAGGATCACAGAGAACTGGTGGGATGACTGGAACACAGCCTTGGATGGATACGGGCTCTTTAGGAAGGACAAGCCAGGTAGGCAAGGAGGAGAAGTTGCCCTTTACATGAGAGAGCAGCGGGAATGCATGGAGCTGTGCCTAGGGCTGTACAATGAATCATCTGACAGTTTACAGACAGACCAATATGGATAAGGTTGTGCTGGGTAGGATGCAGACCTATATCAGTAATACTGGATGGGGAAAATAGATGAGCCCTTCAGACAACTGGAAGAAATCTCATGTTTCCAGGTCTCGGTCCTCATGGGGGGATTTTCATCACCCTAATGTCTGCTGGAAGGACAACACAGAAAGGCACAAGCAACTCAGGATTTTTCTGGAGTGCATTGACAACAACTTCCTAACACAGGCAACTGAGGAGACGATGAGAGGAGACCACTCTACTGGACCTCGTATTTACAAAAAGAAAGAAATGTCTGGGGATGTAAAGGTCAGGAGCAGCCTTGACTGCAGTGATCATGAGGTGATGGAGTTCAGGATCTTAAGAGGAGGAAAGAAAATAAAAGAAAAATCAGGATCACAACCATGGAGTTCAGGAAAGCAGACTCTACCCTGTTCAGGTACCTGTTGTGATCCAAGTGTAGGACCTGGCACTTGGCCTTGTTGAACCTCATACAGTTAGCTTTGGCCCATCAATTCAGCCCAATTAAGGGCCTTCCTACCCTCAAGCAGATTGACACTCCTGCCCAACTTGGTGTTATCTGGATTATAAGATAGCATGCACTCTCTGTCAGAGGGTGACAAGGGGAAATGGGCACAAATTGAAACTGCGGAAATTCCATTTAAACATAAGAAAAAGCTTTTTTACTCGGACGGTAATCAAACACAGAACAGGTTGTCCAGAGATGTTGTGGAGTCTTACCTCCTTGGAGGTAAGCCAAACCCAGCTAGCTGGACATGGCCCTGAGCAACATCGTCTATCCAGCTCTGCTCTGAGCTGAGGGACTGGAGTAGATGACATCCAGAGGTCCCTTCCAACATCAATTATTCAGTGATTCTGTGACCTTTGGCCTTAGCATAATATTACTTCCCACAAGTTCTCTTTCCTAAAGAGAAAAGCAACATTCACTGTTCCAGTCTTGTCTTGAAAATTGCAGGGATAATTCTCAGGGGTTATTTCACCTGGGTAAACCTTAGTTAATCTTTCAATGAAAGTGTATCTCATAGCTCTGTCAGAAGAGGTGTAGTCAAATATATTGTTTTAACAACTCCAATACAGAACCTCCACAAAACTAAATATGAACAAGGAAGAAAACCAGACAGTACTCAGCAATTCTACAGGATTCAAGGAAATAAAGATATTCTCTGACCCAGGCCAAAATCTCATTATGTCTGGAAATCTCAGAAGAAACGGTGATGTTATTAAGAGTAAGACAGCTTGCTGAAATCTACAGATCATGTTCTGTCATGGAAGTTTTTGTTCTCGCTCATGTGATTCTAGGAGGGAATTGTAATTTCTACCTTTGATTATTCTCACATTGCCCAGAGACACTATTTTAGTGAGCACAATATTGGAGACATTCTTTACATACTACTGAGAGAGCAAACTTTCATTAGTTCAATCTTATTTCCCTCTAGGTTGCCCTCAGTCTGCATCTACCTCTCCACCTAGTGAGATTTAATATTCTAGCTTTTGCAACAATGTCTGGAATTACGTGACAATGACCCCATGCTCTCAGAGTAAACTGGTTCATTCTTTTCTGTCTTCTCTTTCTCCTCTGAATTGATACTTGTCTCTGGAGGAAATGAAAATTGAACATTAACTTTCCTGAAGGCAAGTGTTTTCTTATACATTTTTTAACTGATCACAAAGGTTGTTTTATTACTTACACATTCCAAGAATGTAATCACTGTCCCCCTCTGAGAGCCATAGCTACTTGTTCAAAGAGAAAAACAAATACTTGCAGAGACACTAGTGCTGCCCCTTGTCTCCCAAGTCTTCCTTCTATCAAGGAAAAGATACAGGCAGGTACTCCAGGCACTTTAAACTCAATGGAACTTGTTAGATACTTATAGAAAGTCATATCTGAGAGAGCTGAGCACAAGACTGGAGACAATTGCATGCTGCAGTCACAGTCCTCCACCTGGAAGTTCAAAAATCCAGGTCTCCGTAGTTTTCTATGACATATAGATGCTCCTGGTTCAGATGTAGCTTCTACCTCAACAGTTCCCTCTCCAAATCTTTAACACACCTATGGCACTACTGGTGTCTTCAGAGATGGTCTGTGAAGTCCTAGTCACTGAATTAAGCTCTCGAGCTGTAAAATACTTCAGAAATTGATGATGCAATATCATATGGTTAAGCACCAACTCTAGGCCACTTACCACACAGCTGTCAAGACTTCCAGACACAGTCAGCCCAGACCTCCACACCTTAGTATAGACCAAACAGCACTCCTGCCTGTGGGCTCTCAGGACAGACACTTCCCCTATGGCCTTTTGCTAGCTGGAAACCCCTGCCAAGCTGCCAGTACTAGCTCATTGAACCCCAACCATAGCTTGCTCACTCTGCAAATACCCTCTCCATGGAGACTACCTGCTTGTGGCTTGACTCTTTAGAAGGCTTAAAAGCTGCATAAGTTTAAGCAGGCCTTGCACAACCTCCACTGGTTTTTGATTGTTTCTTTGTTCATTTACCTTACCAGTTGCTTGTGATCATTCCCAACCATGACCCCATCCATCACCCGGCTTTATAGTACACTTCTCTCCCATTACTTAACCCAGGTACGCATCACTTGCCTCTTTACCTGACTCAACGTGCCAGCACATGACAAGGGAAAGTAAATTTGATTTCACAGGGTTGTGTCCCACATTGGTCTGCCTGCACCAAGACACCCTTCTACATAAAGACTGTCTCTGCTGATTATCTAGAATTGTGTCCTATTGTAGTTAATGACAAAACCCACTCCAAGTACAACATAGTCATCCTAAGGGAGGATCACACCTCTTTAAAAAATAAACAGATGGGCTTTGTTGAGAAAAGACAAAAATCTGGGAATACTCTTGCTGTAATGCTTTGTACCTTTTAAATTGCTTGCAAAATACCTGAAGACTTCCAGAGTCTTTGCAATTTTTGGAGAAGACAGCATGAAATAAAAATGTGTTACTTAGGAAGAGCAATGTTTTCTTCACCTTTATAAATAAAACTTCTGTATCTTTTGACACCTGCAAGCATAATTTGCTTGATTCCACACATCGCAATATTTCATGCTTCATATTAAATTTTGATCTGCATGAAAAAACACTACATAAGCAAGCTAAGAAGATAAATATATTTAACAATCAATACAAATAATATCAAGAAAAATAATTATTTAATAGTAATCATTATTATTATTTTATTCTCTATCATTTTAATTTGAAAAACTGACAACATGTAAGAATAGTTTTTAAATGTTTTATAAGCACTAATATAAGCAAAATGCATGGTATAAAATTTTTCATGCATAACTAGGAAACACAACACAATTTGTTCTGCTCTCTAGACAGATAGCATAGGGTTCAATTCACTTAACTTTAGCCAATCAGAAATTAAACATCTTGCTTAGAATAGCAGGGTAATCACCGAAAAAAAAAGAGGCACCTCCAGGGCAATTCAGCCACTCCACCCCAAGATGGATGTCTAAGGTCTGTAGCATAGATCATCTTTTGAAGAATTATCTCCCTCTCGCTGTCTTTCCTGCTGATAAGGAGCCCAGATAACGAGCTTAGGTCACATGCTGAACTTTTTGGTTAGCTAGCATTAGGTGAAATTAATCCCCCCCCAAAAAAAGGGCTCACCTTTCCCAGAGTTTTCACATTGCTCCATGTACTGGTCATTGTGCACATAAGTACAATGAGAAGGCCAAATGGAAACTTCTTTTTCCATGGGATTCCTCCCAGTGATTGACTTGGATTCCTAACAAAGTCAGTGTAGAAAGGCCACTGACGTGAAATCATACTGACTATAGTCCCATTCATTTCTCAGCTCCTCCAAGAGCAGCAGCCTCAGGCTCTGAACCTTACCACTACACATCCATCCAGGTTCCCTTCACTTCCTTTCTTTTCCATAAGAATCAAAATAGGTGCCAGGATCTTTCACTCCAGGTCATGAATACTGCACACTCCCTCAAGACAGGTCAGACAAAAATATTCTAAAATCCAAATTCTTAATGACTCTTTTAGATATTGTGAAAAGTAATGATTTTTGTTCTTAGCAAGTGCTTCTTAGATCACCTCAGAAAAAATATGGTGCATGTAAATATGGATAAGTACGTTCCCTTTACTTGAGAAAATTTGCTTCTCTGTATCTCAGAAAAAGAGAACTGACTGAGCTGCTTTTATGGCAGAAAAACTAATTATTTTTCCCTGACACTGCAGCCAAAATAGCACAAACTAAGCCAAAGTGGATCTGCCCCACCCAGCTAAAGCTGGACACTGAAAACACTGCTCGGTATTTCAGTGCTAGTCTTTAAGCATGAGAAGGTCCTAGAAAGAATAAGCATCTTTTATGAGACACATGCTTTTTGTCACAGCTAGGGCCTGTTAGTCCTGCAAGTTATTAAATGAGACCCTCTCTGCTCAAGGGTGATTCGGCTCGGTCAGCCGGCAGGTCAGTAAGCCAGCAGCATGTTCTGTTTTGAATTCCCCAGATTTTACTGAAAACTTAACACGTTCAACAGCTTGGCTTTGAAAGCAGTGCTCCAAGGTGCTTCCCCTTGGCTCTTTCAGTCTCATCCAGTATGTTCACCAACATGTGCTCTTACTGTAATCTCGTGTTTCATTAGGAAAGAAAGAGACTCACTTTTGCTCTGACACTGATTGATTGATTTATTTATTTATTGTCATCATCAGTCAGGCTGAAGTTCTCAGCTTCTCAAAGATGTTAAACATTTCAATACTAAAGGAAGAAACGGGACCCTTAGACTGGAAGTGGCTTAACGATTTTTGCAGGCTTTGATAGTAACCACTTGCAAAGAAGAGCCTGGAAAACAACAATTAAGATGCTTTGCAGACAGATCTGGAAAAAATAACTTTAAAAAATCCCAATACATTCTAAATACCCCAAAATAGTATTGTTCCCAAAAAAAAAAGGGCAGCACAAGATACTTGTAGATAAATTTTAAAAATAAGTTATGGAGGCTGTAACTGTGGAGTTAGCAGAAGCAGTTCTTGACATTGTCAATCCAAATGAGAGAAGACAAACAGGTTACACTTTTAAGGGACTGGATGTGAAGCTGAGTAGTATAAACCTGACACACAAGAAAAGTAGTAGTATGGCACATAATTTTGTCTAGAGTAAAAATTAAATACATAAAATATTGTGGTGATATGGTAGAGAATTGATTCCTTCTACTTCATTTGTTGGCTGATATTCCATCATGCAGAAAAGAATTAGCAAGAACTTAAAAAATAACAGGTTAAAAAGTTAAGCCATTCATGGATATGGCATACTCAGATGTATTTCATAATTTCTTCTATTTTCAGTAACATTGAAGACAGCAATTAGAAGGCTGCTTCACTGTTCTTCCTTCTGAAACATTGTATTAAAATACAAGTGATTGTAAAATGGAAGTTACAAATCAGTATTTAACCTTTTTCTTTTATCACAAAGTCCATGAATTCTGAAAATGAGGAATGCCTAAAATAATATACTACAAAAGAAAAGCATTTTCATGCAGTATTTGAACTATCTTTTTTCACAATTCTGTATATCAATCAGGAGAACTTTGAGCAAAAGAGCAAAATAACTCATGAATCGTTTCTTTAATCTAGAAAAAGTTTCATGTTCATCAGAATCTTAATTCAGTGTTCCAAATGAAAATCATAATACTAAAGACATTCACATCTGTAGAGATAAATTTTCTTCTAAAACTAAGAATAAATTCAGAAATGATGGAATTGATACTGCACTTGTCTTTTTCCCGACTAGGCCAGATAGTGGAAGAAAGCACAGAATTTAAGAGCATATCAAAGTACAGTGGATCTCTTTGTCCGAATCCAACAACATATCAAGAAAAAAAAATGGCCTCCATTCGTAATTCGATTATAGGAAAGCAGATACTTAGAGAAAGCAGTTTGTTAGAGGTGATAGCTGATACTCTGCAACTAAACACTTGGTAGGTTGTTATTTTTTTAGGTTACAAATGTCTCTTTTACAGTGGGTTGGTTTCTTTTCCATTAAAAAATGGAAACAAAAATATTTCGACAAAATCTATGTTTATAATGTATTTCATGAAAGTTAAGGTGCATTTCTATACGGAAAAGTAGTTCTTACAAAATTACCCAGAGCCGCTTGTCAGTAGTTAGGAAAATGTTACACTCTGTGTCCGCTGTAATGCTGTCAGTGTAAGTGCATTATTTTTTCTCTATGCGTGCTTATATACATGTCATGATTTTGTTGAAAATCATCATTTATATTTAGGATTTCATTTGAAATGTACTTTTCCTGAACAATTTTACATGTTATTACACTAGGCAGTGTTTTGGTTTTACTTAGGGAAACCTTTCCCACACAGCTATGGTTTTGCAGCTTACAAAGGTAACAATGTTCTTTTACATACATAAGGATCAAAATCCAGGTATTTGAGTTTTACTCTGGAAAGCCTCTGAAGGATTATAAAGTGAAGTGAGCACTGTGACATGTTCAAGTTGCATTCCCCTTTTGCATTTCCTAAAGAAGAGTGAGTGCTTGACATTTTCTTATCTTTATTGTGTCTCAGCCATAAAGCTTCAGTGAAATTATAGTTTGAGATGTTAGCATTAATATGTTAATTGCTCAAACATCAGTTTTTAAATATACTTGACAGCTACTGAATAGCACAAACTATGTATGTATACTAATGCACTTTTTCTCGGATTCCTGTATTCTTCTAATGTTGCCAATATCTTTGAACAAAAAGGTTTTATTTTTAGAGAGAACATGTTCTTCTACAGGTTCTGCTTCTTTAGGAAGGTAGAAATGGAACTTGAAGTCCTTTCCATTTCAAAGAGGCTTTATCAGAGAGATTTTAGAAACCATATTTCCCACTCTATGGGTTAAAGATATATCAATTACCAAAAAAAGGGTCTGTGTACTTACTAACAAAGCTCTAAGTAAACTCAGGCAACTTGTACATGGATTTAATTGAACTTTGCTTTTTGTATCTGTACTGAATAGCTTCTAACCCTATCAGTGTTGTGTGTATTCTACACAGTCTAAAATAACCTGTATTTTACCAAAAGCATTGCTACAGTGAACTGCCTTGTCTTGTCCCCCTTGTCATCCTCCTCTGTGTAAATCTGCTACGTCTCCCTCTCCTCCACCTGTACAAGTCCTCCAGTCTCTCTCACATTACAACTGCTCCTGAATGCAGCAAGCTGTTTCACACAGAGAAAGAATATAGAAAATAAGAATTCTTGCCAGTCCGGCAATCCCATGGCCTTGGCTTTTGGACAAAGGCAAGAATTATCCTTTTGAAACCCATGATCTCCACGTAACCTTAACTTTGGAGAATAAAAGAAAAAAATTTTTCCTTATATTTGGTGGGAGAGGAGAAAAAGTTATCTCTCCCTGCTGCGCGTATACAGATATTAGAAAGAGAATAACTTATTTTCAACAGTGTTCAAAAAAACCTGGGACAAAACAACCACACTAACACAAACACAATATGATTACTACCACTATGTAGGAGACGTATCCTGGGTCACAGTATAGAACTATGAACATGTCATCTCTGCTTAGTAGTCAAAAAATCCACAAACAAAAGGATCACAGTTCATGACAGCCTCATGCTTTGAATACTGAGTGTACCTTGGATAAAATCTTTTAAAAATATATAGTTAACTTCAAAAGGGGACAATGAAAGGCAATAAAGATAACAGGTGTGGAATGGCTGTTTAGGGGGAGAGTCTAAGTGAAGAGACTACATAGATCATGACTATTCAGCTTGGAAAAAAGGCAAGTGAAATAAAGCCTAAATTCAAGGTCTGTATAACTGGAAAGACAACTATTGCATCTTCCAACACAACAGACAACAATACACAATCTACTGTTTAGGCAACAGTTGTACTCCATGCATAACTAAACTGGGAAAATCACTCCTAATGTCAAAAATATTAATGGGTTTAAAAGTAGATAAATAATAGAGGGCTATTTTAATTTGGAGTTCTTAAACATAACGGTCTTAATAAAACCTCAAGAAAACCCTATGACACAAACTGCTGGGTACTGGGAGAAGACCAAGGGAAGGAACACTGCACATTTTCTCAGCTCTACAGTATCTGTTTCATGGCGTTGAAGGAGGCAGGATTCACAGCTGGGTAGAGCTTTGATCTGAAGGAGCAGGGCAAAGATTGCACTCTTATGATAACCCATAACTGACAAAGTGCTTCTGCTGAGACTTGTTTGAATTCAGAACAGTATGTAAAGCAGCCACCTGCTTCCCTTTTCACCATAATGGCTCTGGTGACAATTGGAGGACTCAAAATGAGCCAGATTATGTTTTATGCCTTTCCCCAGAGGCCCTTCCTTCTCAGTGCAATAGTACTCTGCATCCTATTATGATGTTCCCATCTGTCTTAGTCATCACGTAGCCAAGCTATTTGTATTTGGCTCCTTAACCTTTCCTCATGAATCAATTTTTCTAACTCAGTAATCAAGACTGTCTGACAGACAAGGAAAGTAAATCTTGGATTTGGAAATAGGGCTTCAGACAGCAACTCCTGCAACAAGAGATGTAGAAATTGTCTAGGTCCATTGTACTACCTTCATTTGGATAAACATGTATGCTTAAAGGGGAAACAATGAAGCAAAAATGATTTACTATGTTTGGAAAAAACATGGGCACTGGATAGGCAAGACCATTGAAAAGTCTAAGAGCAAGTGGCAGGATTAAGATGTGTTTTGTTCTTTCTTGGTGGATTATGAAAAAGCATCCATCCATCAACCCATCCATCCATCTTTCTGCCCCTCCTTCCTTCCTCTATGCCTTTTTTCCTTCTTCTTTCCTTTCCTCCCTCACCTCTCCTTGTTTCTGCTATGGCTAAGTCCATGGCTTTGAGATCTTTCAGGAGCACTTTGAACCTCCAGAGATTCATGCCCTAATAGGGAAATGCAGTGAGTCAGAGACTGGGCAAACCTTTGGTTATTCAGAAGAATGTAGATTCTTCTATATATAATGTATGTATATATATTCTATATATTACAGAATGTTTCTTTCAAGGCAGTCTTTTACAACTTTCTTGACTATTCCTACTGATCTCTCGGTGTTTTAGTAGTGATTTGTAAAAGAAATCAGTAAAAAAAATCTATGTAGCTGAACAGAATGTAAACCAACCTTTCCCCATCTTTGGAAGAGTTCTTCTTTGTGGTCAGTTAAATGGATTTTTTGGTTGCTGATTCAAACTAGGTTTTCACAGCTGCTGAGACAGAAAATTTCCATGGGCCATAGCCCAAAGAAAGTGCATTTTGTGATGCACAAGAACCTCTACATACTGCATTATCAACATTAGAAATGCATTTACAGATATCTTTGATAGCACTCCTTTTCATGCCCCGTAGATTACTGACTGTTTAATGATAATGAATTAGAAACAGTATCAATAGTTTTGTCCAAGGTATGGAGGTGCTGATTCTTATACCATATACTTTTCTAGAAAGTTATGCATACTGTATACCTGGTATTATATTTTGCCAGTTAATTTTGTTTTTTTAATTCGTTGATTAAATATGACTTAGGTTATCCAAGGAAGTTTGCAGTTCCAGAACACCACGAATCGTGATTTGAACCTGTTTCTCATACATTTTAGCAGGCTAAATTGAAGTAAAATCTTTTTAATTAGGAAGAACATGTCGTTACTAACTTTGGTATTGACTTTAATCTAACCAAAAGCATACTTGGGTTATTCAAATTAATATTAACTCAGTGAATGTGTACAGTCTAGTCAGTTATAATGGTTATCCAGTACATGTTCTCGTTTAGCACCGTGCTGCCTAAAAATATGAGTGGCAGCTTTCAAGAAAATTTTGGAATCAAGTTTAAAGCCACAGACTTCACATGCAAATGTTCTAACAAGTATCTGTCATTGCCCAGTAGTGAGAGTAGTTATTAATGAAGCATTAATGAAGCTAAATAACTGTTAGAGTTGCTTTTAACTTTGTTGAGTTTTAGCCCTCTCCCCACATTCATTTGCTTAGTACTTGCCTACTTGAGGGTTGGTTTTATAAAACTTAAGTAAAAAAACCCCACTCACTTCCAAAAACAAAAATTGGTATCTGCACATAGATCAGTGCTACTGCTGCTGGTCTGTACTCCCTCCCCCTCTTATAATAGCATGATCACTGCCATAATCTTGGCAACTTTACCTGGATATTACTGGCATAATTAGTTCTTCTTTAATGCACAGAATGAATTTGTAAATGAGTAGCTATTAGTAGGAAGCATACTGTGGGCAGGGATGATTTAGTTTAATGCAGCCTTCCTGAACTGTATTTTCTATCCATTTCATGTGACATAAACTGTTCAATAGCTGAAAATCTGTATATTTTAATATTAGGAAATTTTCCTATTGATAATGGGAAAGATTTTTCTTCTGATGGGAAGATAGTTATATGAAAGTCAGAAGTGAAATACAGTTATATTTTCTTGATGATAAAAACAAAATTTAAATAGTAATAAACTTGGATGACATTTTGTGCATAACAAAGGAGGGTAAAAATGTGTATCACAGCCCAATACACAAGGAGGTGGGAGGAATTCTAATAAATATGGCTTTATAAAATAACATTTTAGTAATTCAACTTGTGACAAATTACAGCTTTAAAAATCTCTTAATATTCTGCCACACTTGCATTATTTAAACTTTACCTTTGCCACTGACCAAACAATACTGTACTAATGGACACATATATCTTTTTTCAGAATTATTTCAAGACACAAGGATTGGAAAAATCATTAAATATTTGATGACAGTTGCAATATCTTCCTGATTTAGAAGCAGATCTGTTCTAAGGAAAATACAGAGAGAATGATAAAAAGGAGATCAATAAAACTCTGCTTATACATATCATATGAAGAAAATAAAATGAAGATACAGTAGATGCAATAGATTCATAAATGAAACTGCAGATGGAATATAATTTATTTGTTTCCCTCATATTTTTGTTTCCATTGAAATAAAAGCAAAACAAATCCATTAAAAATATCCAAGGTAAAATTTCACCTACCAAAGTCAAAGGGCATTTTATCACCACCTTCAACTGGGATGGATCATTAGTTATGCTGAGGTCTTGCCACAACTGAATCTTTATCTTTGTGGATGTAAAAAAATTGTTTACACGATATAATTCACCTACTGATCTCTCAACAGAGTTTTCAATCACTTATGTGTGATTGAAATGTTCAGAATAAAAAGTACCATAGTATATTTCATCTGCTTTGCAGTGGCATAGCTGCAAACAATGACAGTTGTACTATAGATAGGATGAAGGCATATGTGTTGTTATTTCATCTCACTCTACTGATGTAGCTAGGTGAGATTAAAATTATTTTAGTCAGAGATGCATGTGCTTCACATCTGCTAACATTAAGCCTTACACATTATTCATTCCAATTGTACTGATAGTAAAACCTGAGGTAGGAAAGCAGAATCCCACAGAGCAAATTAGAGCTGAGAAAGACAGAAGTTGCTTTATGTTTCTATGGAAAACCAAAAATACTCATCTCTCTCATATCTCAAAGTCCCAAGGTACCATTTTTGGAGTGGTGCTGGTTTGTTGGGGATTTTTTTTAAATAAGAAAATATGCTTGTAGTATATGGTTTGAAATGCTACACAATAATTGGCCTATGAAAAGTTTCAACTGCTTATTTTCTTCCTCTCTGCTTCCATTTCTCTTTATCTAACTTAACTTGTCTTCAACATAATATCTGAGCATCTTATTATGAATAACCAGAATCACAAAATAAATTTGTTTCCTACCTCTGAAAAATAGCAAGATGCTTTTCTTTCTTAAGTATACAAGCAATTTAATTTCTTTTTCAAGTTCAGAGCAATTTCATTTGGCTGCTTTGGTTCTCAGATAATTCATAATTGACTTGGAAAAAAATCAAACTCAGCTTGGATCTAATCCATATCACAAGAACCAAAATCACAGCTGACACTCTTGTTAGCATAGTCAGCAGAGAAACCCAGAGCCTGCTCCTATAAACATTACTCAAGCAGAACTCCTATTCTGAGGAATTTATTGTTAAGAATTTTGCTAGCGTGAGGACACTAGAAATTGAGACTTTCCTCCCTTGAATGAGACCCTACCTGTTCCCAAAATTGCAACAGTTTAATGAAAAGAGTGCTTTTTTAATAACTTTTGTTCGGTGCTTATGCAGGAGTTGGGGTTTTTTTTGGTTGAAGTATGATTTATTTTACGCAGAAATAAACAGAAATTAAATATTTGAAATAACCTACTTTCCCTCTGAGTAAGAATATTCACACTGGTTCTTGTACTGATTTTAATTCAGTTGTAAATAAAAGCAACCCACTTTGGTAAGCTAAGGAAGGACCACTTCCTTGGTAGAAAGGTTAATTCTGCCAGGAAAAGGATGGTGTTTGGCCTTGTATATAATCAGGGCATTGATAAGCTCTCGTTAGTTTTGCTTAACCTGTAGGACAGAGCAGAAAGCCAGAGTTTGTGTTGTGTCCAGCTGAGATTGCTTTCCTTTTCCTTGCTGGTAGCTGGGTCTACTCTGCAGTTACACAAGCTCTGCTACATCAGATGTCATAGGAGCATATGCTCAGCACCAGTTGGTGCTAATGCAGTGGGCTTAAGCTCCTTATCTCCCTTTGATCCCTAACCTTAAATTCATGATGGATTTTTTTCTCATTCCTGTTCACCCCTTTTAAAAAATAAAATAAAAAGCAGGAGGTTTTAAGTAATATTTCTTCTTTCCTCCCCTCTTCTTTGGTTTTAGTACTGTATCCCTTAATTGCCATCTTTCATTGAAGGTTTCCACACTTCATGCCAGTAAATTATTTTTATTTATAACTCCAAATAGTCTGTTCACAGCTGTCAATAGCTAATGTATTCATTTGAATCCTGAAAGAGCCCCAGACTGCAAGACCTAATTAATATTTACTAAGCAGCAGAAAATTGTATGGGAGAAAGCATTTCTCTCTAGTGTGTATAATGTACATTTCCTTTCCTTTTTCTCTGTCCTTTACCTGTATTTGAGTGAATTTGTCATGACTCCTTTTTCTTTAGGTATGGCTCATACAGACCCGCTTATTCCCATGTGGATGCCAATGAGTAGGCATCTTCCTGAGAGCCATGAGGATACTGGTGGCATGGAAAGGCTTCCCATGGGTCTCAAAGTTCAGTATGAGTAGAAATGAAGAGCCATGGCCCAAGCTGCATTCCTGTACTGCTCCTGCAGGTCCCACAGTTGTTTGTGTTGAGGGGTTCATTTAGTAGACCAAATTTAGTAGTTCAAATTAAGATCTCATTTAGCAGAAGAGGAAACCGTCCTCCAGTGGTTCAGACCATTTGAAACTGTATTAATGCCATTCTGGGGTCACCCCTCTGACTCACTGCAACAGGTATTTTTTTTTCTTCCCTAGCAGTGGACAATAAACAACCTAACATCCTATCCTAAACATCACAGATACAGGTTAGGTGGACTGCATCCCACGGTACAAGTGCACCCATCACAGATCAACATGTCACCTCCTATTCAGCTGAGACCTATCCCATCTGCAGTTTCTCTGCTTAGGCCCTGGCAGCTGGAAGCTTGTCCTGTCCCTGCTCCCACCTTCCTAAATCTAATCCTAATAGGAGAAATTTGCTTAGCATTCAATATGGGAATGATGCAGACAGGCCTTCAATAATTTGGCACTAGTTTAATACCATCTCTCTTTGTTCGAGGTGCCTGGAATTTCTGTTGTGATAAAAGCTTTCCTGGATTGAACTTTGTTCTCCTGCCAGGTTTTTTGTTTGGTTTTTCTTTTTGAGAGTGGCTTAGCCAGAAGAATTGATATGTACAAACACCTACTCTGCTCTTTCAGAGGCAGAATTAACCCATAGAAGTGTGAGAAAATTCACTAATCTCTGTTCGGTTTCCAGCACTGGTATTACCTTGCCTGAAAGTTGTGGAATCACAGCCTTCAGTAGAACCTGCTCACTGTCATCAGTTTTTAAAAGGTCAAAATAAAGCATTTAAAAAATTCAAGAGAGGCTTCTTTTTGACAGTATTGTCTAGTAAAATGGGTTTGCAGAGACACAATTCTCCAAGTGCAAAATATAAGTAACTGCTTTCCTAGATCCAGGCCCTGGAGACTTACTTCTTGTTACCTACAGAGGTTTGTTTGGGACACTGTGGTGGAAGGTCAGATAATAAGAGAGGGGTCTAGTAAGTCGAGGTAGGGAAGCTACAAATACTTTCTGAAGAGCGTAAGCTCTTTCTGTGAGTTTCAAAGCTGAATTTGATATGCACAAGAGAAAGCAAACATTTTTACTGAAGTGAGTTAGTGCCTTTGTCCATTGGAGAAAGATAATTATGATGTATTTTTAATTCTGGAAAAAGAATCTGTATTAACAAATGAATATATTGATTATTTTAGCATTTAAAGATTTCATCATTTTGTCTTTCTTAAGATGCAAATTCACAACCCATTAGACAGCAAACCACAGCTGAGAAGTCCCCCCTTTTCAGTGACAGTGATCATTGAATTGTTATGTATCTGTGAAGTGCAGCTCTACTTTCTTTATGAACCTTGGACAAATGTTCCTATGGCACAATTGTGATTTAGGTTTTTATTTGCACATTAAAAAATTAAATTTAAAAAAAAAAATGCTTGCAGTTGAATTTTGTCCTTCAAAGGTCTAATCCCAGAGTGATTGGATTTATTTTTGTAAATAAAATACAAAATTATTTGTAAATGTTTAGAAATTAACTATTTGTCTATTTTTAAGATGCAAGATTAAAGAAAGAAATTATTCTTTTTATCAACTTAAAATATTTTGTCAGGTGTTTTGTTCTATAATAATAGAAAACTAAATGTTACAGGCCATTTTTTATTATTGATTTTACTACTGTAGTGTAGTGAAAGGGTTCTGTTCAGATAGATAATTAAAAAACAAAAACAAAAACAAAATATTTCTCAAGCTGCATCTATATAACTCATAGCCACCTCAGGCCTGAATCATCAGTCTGCATACCACAGGGCTGGCCATCAGGCGCATCCTGTCTCTGTTGGGGCTGTTGCAACAGGTGTCATTCAATTTTATGTTGTAAATTGTTGTTTTAATGTGTAAGCTTGAACACCTTCGCCTTAATAATCTTTATGTATAACATAAGCAGAAAGGCGCTCTCTCAGAGAAACATGGTGATACCTAGAAAAGAAAGTTCAGTGTATGAAGCATTGAGAAGTCAATAAAAACTTATTTTAAAATTTATTTTTTAAGTGGGTGTTTACAGTAACAGTTTACATATTTTCTTGAAGACCTACATCTTAATAGCACACTTAAGTACAGAAAATAGTATCAGATGTATCCCATGGAGGAGGATAAGGTGCAAAGAAAGAAGCCGCTGATGCAGAGGGGAACGTGGTACTTGGGAAAACTCTGGGCAAACTGATTAAAACTGAGATTAATTTTATCTACTTTGTAAGGCATTAGCCAAACTAGTTGTCTAGACTCCCTGTGTATGGAAACAATACCCAGAGAGCGATTCACCTCAATTAATTTAGATACCTCTCCTAAACTGGAATGAAATAAATGTGTCTGTATCCTTTCTCCCCACTAACTATAGGGGAACTTAAGCACCTGGTTTAGGCTAGACATTTAGCTCTTAGACAGCAAAGTCAGATGAGACGTATGACATGCAAAGTGAAAACAGGAGCAATGTAGCACCAAGAGCTGTGAAATAAAAGGGAAGTGAACCACAAAGGGCCTTTGGGTTAACAGGAAGGAGTATGAAAGATGAGAAATAATATAATTAGGTACTCATGAGAAACAACATAATTAGGTAATCAAGTGGGCCCACACAAAAGGGTTTGAAGAGCAGGACAAAATGATTTTGCAGCAACCAGGTAAATCTGACTGAGTTGTCGTATAGTATAGAAAGAAATAGAAAAGGCAGCTAGGGGAAAGGTTTGCAATAATCAGCGCAAAAGTGGCTCAGTACATGAATACAAGAGACTCCCCTAGGGATGCAAAAGAATTACCAGTCTTTAGGATATTGTGAAAATACAAAGGGTATTCAACCACAGTATCTGCAAAAGATGAGAAAGGTGCTGAAGGTTAAAACAGTCTGTATTTTTACTGTAGTGGAGATAAAAGATACAGTATGCAAAATGTAGTGAGAAAAGATATTTTTTCTCTTTGAACTGGATCTAGACCTCACAATGAGAAATAATTTATTGCATGTTGGTGTGGATTTTTTCTGGTTGCCTATTGTGGCAGAATTGCTGACTGAGATACTGGAAACGTTTAAGCCAGAAATCTTTAATTGTACAGTATCAAAGGGAATCTATTGTACTGAAGAAATAAATAAAATTGACATGAGACAATTGTGATGGTTTTGCCTGGGATAGAGTTATTTTCTTCATAATAGCTAGGGCTAAGTTTTGCATTTGTGCTGGAAACTGTTGATAACGCACTGATGTTTCAGTTACTGCTGAGCAGTGCTTACACTGAGTCGAGGTTTTCTCAGCTTCTCACATCACCCTGCCAACAAGTAGGTTGGGGATGCATAAGAAGTTGGGAGGAGACAACTGAGGGACTGCTGAGCCCGACTGACCAAAGGAGTATCCCGTGCTCAGCCCATAAAGGTAGGGGAAGAAGAAGGAAGGGGAGGACATATGGAGTGATGGCATTTGTCTTCCTAAGTAACCATTACATGTGATGGAGCCCTGCTTTCCTGGAGGTGGCTGAACACCTGCCTGCCGATAGGAAGCAGTGAATTAATTCCTTGTTTTGCTTTGATAATGTGCATGGTTTCTGCTTTACCTGTTAAACTGCTTTTATCTCAACCCACAAGTTTTCTTACTTCTACTCTTCCAATTCTCTCCCCCATCCTGCTATGGGGCACTGAGTGAACAGCTGTGTGGTGTTTAGCTGCCTGCTGGGTTAAACCACAGTACAAATAAAGAAATCTGTTCCCTGACTACGCATTATAACACCTAATCTTAACAGTCTGATTACACATTTAATACTGTCAATCTGTAATATAACAATAAATATTACATAACCTAGAGTAAGAAAGAGCAGATTTGATTCAAATAAATCTTAATTATGAACTGATAAATACTGAGTGTCTGCAATGGCTTGGAAGGCTGACTCATTTAGATGTTTTGGGAAATCATGCTAAAGTACCATAAAGTCAGTGGTGTTCATCAATACCCTGTGTTATTTGAAACCAATCACAGGGTAATTTAAGGCACTATTAAAGCAAATGATTGGTTTGTGAGTCTTATTTAACTAAAACATGTTCATATTTTTCTTGCCCATCCTCCTAGCTCAATATCTGAGCTGTACTTCTTGTGTCTCTCTATTAATCCATCTAGCATTCCTATTTTTCTCCGTGATGTTTTGACTGTATTTTAAGCATAAATATTATGAATCCTTTCCTGTCAACTTTTTATTTACCAAGCATTTGGCCAAGTCAATGAACAGATTAAGCTCACTACGTAATACCAGATGGCTTTGTGCTTTTGTGTCCTCTCCTGGGCAAGTCCTGCTGTCATCTCTGAGCATCTGCATGGAGCCATGAGGGATGCGTGCACTTTTCATTCATTCAGCTGGGTCACTCATCATTAATATTCGGGGGAGGAAAGGAGGTGTCAGACAAGAGAATTGGTTCTGGCTTCTGTTAGCACATTGACATGTCAATCATTCACCCTCGAGGCTGCCAGGCCCAATTTAGAACAAAAGTAACTGCTGGGCTGAGCACATCACAAAAGGAGATGAGATTTCTTTGTGTTAACCAGTCCCTTCACGGGGTGGAAACGTAATTAGAGCCTTCCTCAAAACCAATAACACATGAAACCCAGTGATTAGCAGGACCTACTTTGAGATAAAATCGCTGACCTCAATCATGTTATGAACGACTCTACTGCAATCATAGGGTGTTCTCAAAATGAAATTGTATTTAAAGCACCTCTCTTAGGAAAGCAGTCCAATCCAGCACAGTGATAGCTTGAATATGTTAAGTTCCCTGCAATTTCTTACACGACAACTTTGATCATTCATAAAATGTACTGTTGTTTTCCAAATTAATATAGTCACCTTTACAAGAAAAAAAAGAGCAGAAACAAATTAATCCCCAAACTGTTTGATCTCGGTGCAATTTCCCAGCAGCCGCATGTGTAGTAGCCTCTTAGTGCACCCTACTGGACTCCCTAAAGAATGCCTCCTTCTGCAATGGAGCAGCTTCAATGGGGAAAGGGTGGGTACGGTGGCAAAGTCCCAACGGGCTGAGCTGCTCAGACTAGAAAACAGGAGTTCCTGCTTCATAAACCTTTTCTTGCAGCATTTCAATCGTTTTTGGCCCCTTGAGTTAATTGAAACAAATGTAAGCATTGGCAATAAGAGCACTTGCTATCACAGTTCATAAGTGTTTGCCATCAAGGGGAAAATACTTCATTTTGCTCTTATAGGCAGCCTCTGTTATAGCAGGCACACTAACACAGGCCAGCTTTCAAGTGTCTACCATTATAATAGCAGACTCAAACTTCTCAGACACCAGGATCTGAGTGTTAAAACTAGCTTCCTCTCTGGCACAAGCTGAACCAACATCCAGGCTGCAAATAAAGTATTTTGAGGAAGGTTAAATATGTATTCTGTTGATCATCTCTATCTCTGTGTGTAAAATCTCTTACCACCCAGTGATAATAAAAAAAACATTTTCTCAGGAGAAGCCACATGTAAACCAGTAAATCTTTACCAGAACCAATAGACAAACAGCTTTCTTATCCAACTGATGAACTAGTCTATATAGTTTTAATATAAGGTTGTCAAATATATGTTTTCTTCCATTATGCTTGCAGTTATCTGCTGTTTACTACATGTGACACAAGCAATACACCGTGAAATTCTGTCTTGGTCAAAAGGTTGGAAACCTTTCACCTCTAGCATTTCTCATAACAGATAGTAATTGTTTCATATACTTAATTTATTTCCTCAAGAAAAGAAAAAAAAGTATTTCTGTGTCTTTAATTCATTTATCTCCTTTAGCCCCAGTGCCTATATCTGACTGCATCATGAAAGATGTATTCCTACTGTGGCCTGGTTTTGTAATGAAGTTTTATGGCCAGTTAAATTTAACCCGAAGTATGAACCTTACATCCCTCTTTCAGATTCTGCAGAAAAACACATAACAGCAGCAGCCAAAAGCTGTAGCAAAACTGCAGGAGTAGGAAACAATGACAGTAGGAAACAATAAAACATGTCTCTTTTACCTCTCATATGTGTATATTACTAATGCTGTTTCACGATATAAATTTATTTGAATGGCTGCAACTCATGGGCAGGTGAGAGGAAAGCTAGATCTCCTCAGTGACATAGCCATTCTGGGTACAAGCAGTGAAACACCATAAAATATTTGGCCTTGGCTGTTATTTATACTGCTTCTTTATTCAGGCAGTTCCTGGAGGTATTTAAAAGACAGGTAGATGAACTACTCAGAAATATGGTTTAGTAGTGGACAGGTAAAATTGGACTTGATGATTTCAAAGAATCTTCCAACCAAATGATTCTATGATTCTATGATCCAGTTATTTTGCTATTCAAGTATCTAAAGACTGATTGTATGGCTGACTACACTAATTATTCTGTATCTCAAAAATCTGGCACCATGCCCACATAAAGGAAGGCTACAAAGATACCCGTTTGATGAACTTTTAAGAATGCATTTTTGATCACTAGCATAAGACCATTTCCTTTTTATACTCTAAAAGACTAAACAGGCAACACAGTGGCATTTTTACATGTCTTAATGAATGCTACCTTTATTTAGGTTATATTAATAATATCACCTTCAAATAACAAGTTCTTTCCTATTTTATGGAGTGCTGTAAGTTTACTGAAAGGATACAGCATGCAAACCCTGGCCTAATATTTGGCAGTATCAGTGGAGCATATGTTGTGGCTAAAGAAAGAGTTGCAGAGAGGCTTTTGTGCTCTTTCACAAATGCCCAGAAGTCACTGTGTGTCAGGCCAGCCTCCTCTCCGAAGTTGCCTCCTCTAAATTACATGAGGGGCCAAGGAGCTGATATTCACACTTTTTTTAAAGGTACTTCCTCAGAAAAATGCTGATTTGTCAATATTGCAAACAAAAATATTGTACAAAGAAACTATGTACAGCTTAAGTCATTTTTAAGCCAAATTTTCCCACCACCTGTCACAACATGGAGAAATGAAGGCTAGGTACAGTATAATTCTGGATAAGCAGCATGGCTGATCCATTTGCATGGTACGTAACTCCAAAGGCAGTTATGTCAATATATGTCAAAACTATGCTACAAATACATGCAGATGTACATGACTTATCAGGGAGGAAGAGCAAATCGGTGGTAAACTGTCAGAAAAGACAGCTTCAATTGTTTCATCAACAGAGGTTTGCTGTGTTCCCATTTGTCATCTTCGGTTCCTCATCTCTAAACTGGGATGACTGTATTATTTACACATCATAGGGATGTGTGAGGGCCTTAGAAACAATATGAGTGGTATTGGTATAAATATCTTCAACAGACTGATTTGGGGGCTTTTTAATAGAAATTGTTTTTCCAAAAGGAATGCTGCTGTTTAAGTATAAAGATGCACCAATTTTCAATACACTTACAGTATTTTGATTAGTAGGATTGTATTTTCTTGCCCTTGTTTCCATCAGCATGATTTTTATATAAGACAAAACTGGTTCCTTTGTAATCCATTTCCATTCATTGCAATTTCATAAATATTTTTACTAAATCAGAGACAAATATTTTGAGAAGTCCATCTGCTTTCATTTGCATCATTCTCTACGTGCCCTCTTCTCTGAGGTATGTTATGTTTAACAGCTGCTTAAATACTAATCCCAAGGCTGAATTATCTCTGTCAATTTAAAGGAGTATAAGAACTCTTTTTATTATGAAACATTCTATCTGTTGCAATACCGAAGAGTGGTAGATATACACAAGGTGGGCAATAAGCTTGCATTATTGTTTACTCCAAATTTTAGAGAGTTATTTTGATATTTAAATAAATTGCATGTGCGAAGTAACTGTATCAGAGTACTGAAATAAGCAAGGTTTCCAAGTCAAATTTTAAAGAGTGGAGTACTAACTAAGAAAACTCAGACCAAAGCTTCAAAGAGAGCATGCAGTATTTACTCAATGTTGAAGACAGATTTAAGAAAATGTCTAGTGGAGAATTAGCGACCAAACAGAACTTATATTGAAAAAAATTAGGAAATAAATGACAACAAACTGACTAAAAACCCTATATTACAACAATACAGAAAATAAATCTAAAGCACTTACTGTTTCTAAAATCAGTTAAAAGTCATCTACAAGACTGACAAAAACACAGTTTCTTTCTGTGAAGGTGTAAGAGAAAACTGTCTCTGAGAAGGCTGTGCCTCTTAATTTTTTATTAAAGACGTAGTCACAGCAATCTACATCAGGCACAGACACCTGAAGTGAGTTAATCAGCATGTCAAAGTTGATGAGCTTTAGCAAGAGACTTGCTGTGGAACAAAAGCTTCAAAGATCTCAAGAAAACCTTGATCAGCTGACGGGAATCAAAAGAAAAAGCTCTAAAGGAAGAAGAATGGAGTTTTATGGCCAAATTTAAAGCAAAAGAGAAAGAGGAAGATAAAAGAAGACATAAAAATATGTTGTTAAATATAGCTGAGAGGTAAATTCAGGAAGCCCTAGAAATGCTGGCCAAAAGTATTCAACAGAAAGTAAAACATATCAATGAAATTAACTGTTGAAAGAAAGAGACCACCACTCTCAAAGACAAAATTTGGTGATGAAAAATATCAACTAAGGGAAACAGAAAAAGCAATCAGAAGAAGCAATCAGAGAAGTTATTTAGTGTTAAGAGATAGGAAATCTGTTGCAGAAAAAGATAGAAAAAATACCCAGAGCATCTTATGACCTGAGACAAAAACTGAGAGAACTGAGGAATAGCTAAGCAAATGACTGGATAGTTTCAGATGCCTCTTACAGTGCAGATATTCTTATCAGTTAAAGAAAGATTTCAGCCATTTTTGTGCCCAAAAGATAGCATGCAATTTATTTTTTTTATGATTTGGCAAGAACTTTGGGTTGCATCACACTAAAATTGTTTCATTTTAACCTTACTGCATGCAATGAACATGCCAATAACTACCTGAGCCATTTCAGTTTTGGCAGCCTTCAGTGGCACAACACTTGAGCATGTGAGCATCTATATGACACAGCACAACACTTGAGCATGTGAGCATCTATATGACACACCTTTACAGCAATGTTCTCTACCCAGGTAACAATATCTTACCACAATACAGCAGCCCAGGTGAGTTTGCTTCTGCATTGCCAGATGATCTGTTTCCATTGCTGTAGCCACCTCCACAGGGCATTTGCCACTATCTGGGAGTCAGTATAGAGATCGAATACCAGCCACTTTTCTCATTCAGCAGTCCCTAGGGCCAGATGGCTGGGTTTCTTATCTGCAAACTGACTTGATTCACTTTTTCCTTCAGTGGCTTCTGTGACCCATGGTGTAAGACTCCACACAGCAGCTTCTTTCCACCTCTGATGCTTCCCCACAATACAACAGGATCCATCAGCAAACACAGCATATTGCTTCCCATGCCATGGGGCCTCAGCACAAGCTACCTCCTTGGGCAGTGCTCCAAAATCTCTGCTTTCTGGCCAGTCCATGATCTCTTCCAGGACACCTGGATAGTTAGGGTTCCCCATTTGGGACTGTTGCATGATCAACTCTACCCACTTACTCCACACAGCTTTGGTTGTGTGATGCACAGAGGGGACCCTCCCTTAGAACATCAAGTGCATGAGCAATCGTGATGCCAAGAGGAACTGTGCTTCTGTACCATCTATTTCCAAAGTGGTTCAAACCCTCCCATATGCTGCTAATATCTCCTTTTTAGGCAGGTGTATTTTGTATGACATTCTCATGAAATATAATTTATTTACAAATCATTTATAACTAAATATATGTTAAATATATGTAACAAAAATACATTTCAAATATATTTAGTGAAATTGTACTAGATAACCTAGTTTATGTATGTAATAAATTGGTACCTTTTCACAAGTAGTTCTTACCCCTCATTAATTTCTGCAGCTTTGAGGAGAATGAATTGCTTATATGTGTCATGTAGATGGGCTGCTTTTGCCTCAGTAATGCAACACATTCTTCTAATGCTGTATTAACATAATACAGAAATATGTTCAGATTCTTTCTCAAACTAGAAGAATTAGTGGTTCTAGAAGAAAAATACAGTTATATTTAATCTAACATGTAGCTAGGTAATACACAATCTGAAGTGAAAATTAGTTTTATAAACTGTTGAGTCAGTGAATTTGATGACTTGCTGCAATGGTATTTTCTTATTATGTGATTTATATTGAGTTTCAGTAAACTTTTTTTCAGTATTTTTAATTTTCATTTTGAAAAGTTGAATTACTGTAGCATTCACAGCATACTAGATATGAATTACAGCTTTTACTTTTTGAAAAAAAAATCAATCCCTATGGTATGGGACTTTAAATAATTAAGAATAAATACTTAGGGGAGGGGAATTCTGTGCATTTCACTGAGCAAAATATATTCAAATTCCAGGGCTCCAATGTAGACCTATGTGCTTGGACTCTTTTTTTAATTTCTATTTATGCTGTTGAATATGCCATTAGTCAATAACCTAGGACAAGCAACAGTGTCATCTGAAGAAATAAAGAGATTTCTTTCCTAGGAAAGGAAGGCTGAAACACAATTAGTGGTGTTAGGCTCTACACCTTTGTGAGGAAAAGCAGCTGAAGATCACAAAGAGCTGGCAGTCTCAGCTGATGTCAACTACACAAGTAACAAGTGATGAATGGGAAGCAGATCAAATTTGAGGGCAAGCCTTGATCTCAATGTCATCAGAGATCTTTGGGGAATTCTGTCTCTTGAAATTAAGTTTGGTTTTCCAAGGCACATGGTTCAAAACAACGTCTCTTTTTTAAAACAAGAAAAAAACTGAGCAAAGCAGAAAATTTAGTAACTGGTAGAGCCTTGCCCTTTCACAGCCACTGCTGGAACATCATTAAATTAGCTTTGTTTAAGAGCCTGTGCAAAATCTCCTAGTTTCAGGCTGCAGTCCACCAAATCAAAAGCACTTCTTGCCAGAAAAGAAAGTAAAACTGTATTTTGCCAATATAAATCAACTATGATTTGAAAACTTGTTCCTGCTAAAAATTCAAAGAGATTGTAGGAGTGAGATAACCTCAGAACTCTACAGTTGGAAATACGCCTGCCCCCAGCAGAACTGAGGAATCTGTAAATCATAACAGCAAGATATTTGCACACTTCAAAATCTACAGTATTTTCTACACTTCTTCAGAATATATTGCAGTCATCTGCTGGGAGATTTCAGTTAATCTTTCCTACCTGCAGTTGGAATCAGAAAGGATAATAGTGGTGATTCTGATTTCTGTGTGTGAGTCTCTACTGAGGCATAGGCAATGGGCTTGTTTGCTGCTCGCCACCCACTTAGCATGCGGTACAGAAACTCACCCCAGCTCAGTAAGGAACTCTCTAATACTCTGCAATTCATAGCATTTAATGGTAAATGCAGCAGTATAACTGATCTCTCTCTTTCAAAGAAAAGTATATATTACCTCTTTCTGACCTGAGCAGGCAGCCAAAAGTCTGGCGCCTTTTAAGTTATTTCAAATGGAGGTAAACTGGCAGGGTCCGGCATATCTTAGATACAAGTTAATTTATTACAAAATGTGTTTAAAGTCACCTTTCCTAAATGCAAGAGAAATTAAGCAGCAAGGGCAGGTTTCTCAGCACACAGGTCAACATCCCTTTCTGAGCAATGCTTAGACCAAAAATTCTTTCCATTTTCACTCACACCTATTTCTAATTGCCTCCTGTAGACTTTTCTCTCAGCTATTTCAGTCATTCTGTATCTCACAGATCTGAAAACCATAATATAGCAAAACCCATTTGTGCTGTGTCTTTATTTGTGATGGAAACTGTTTTCATTTCAGCTCTCTCAATATCTACAGAAGCATAATCATCTTACCTATATCCTTCACAAAGACCTATTGTTAAACCCAGAAGCTTTTAATGACATTTCACCAACTATAACATCTTGGTTTTGAACACTTCACAACAGCTAAAAAATTTCTCATTGCTGCAAACAGCAGCCATATACTGCTCTGCGTCCCAACATTTATCTTCAGCAAAAGGCAGATAAAGATAAATTACCCTGGTTTTGGAGATAAAGAAACAGCAGCATAATAGTTCTCATACATTTTAGTGCTTCAGCTTCACAGTGGTGTGACGAGCTCACTAGTAGCGCTGTCTTTAGAAATCCTGGGCAGACATCTATCTAGATGTCTGAGTATGCCTGCAGTGCATGTGAGTATATTGAAACCTTAATCTTGAAGAGAACTCTGCATAGATTCACCTGTAGAAATGGTCATGATATAATCAATGCCAAAATATAAACTAGCTCCTGGTTGTTTTGGATGTTCTAACAAATGTTGCAAATCTTCAGTTCAGGCTTGGCACAGTCAATCCACACACTTGGAAACAGAACATTTTGCAATCACTATTTGAAAACATTCACTTCCAGTAGCCAACCAACAAGCTATGTATTTTTGTTGTGTGTGGTTTTGGTTGGGTTTTTTTTACCAAGGTATGTAATATTTGCAAAAATATTTTGAAATGTAAAATAAAATCCATGAAGGATTTTGAAGCAATGTTTATAATTGATTTGGATGAGCTCAGCTTTTAGGATTACTTTCTGCTTCTTTTTAAAATAACTGGATTATCTGAAGGATGAAGAAATCTTTGACCTATATATTCTAGTTACTGTCTTTCTTTCTTCCATCCACTTGTCTTTAAAGCATACTAAGACAAGCTAACCCACATAAATGTCTTGTGGGATATAAGATCCAATTTTAGTCATGCAAAAAGTACCTGTGTACCAAAGGAAGACAGATGGACAGATTCTTTTTTTAGCACACACTGCATGGCAGAAGGAAACCAGTGAAAGGCGGGACTTAACTTTCTCTCTATCCCAGAAAATTACAGTCACAGAATTATCCCACTAAATTATAATGAAATAAGAAAGAAATAAAACAAACAAAAAATAACCCACATGCTCCTGATACTGATAACTCTCATACCAGTGTTGGTTACGATGTTAATCAAAGCTATGCACTCAACATATTATCAAGGAGAAAGGACAGACCAGAAAGTGTCAGCTCATATCAGTGAATTCCATTTCCTGTAGGGAGGATATGGCAGGCAGATGAGAGAGTAAAACAGGGGGGAATTTTTCTTTTCTAGGAAAGAAATGAGATGGACATTGTGTGAATAAACGTTCTCGAAGCACTGGTCCAAGGATATGAAGGTATAATCCTTTTGCAACCACAGCAAGGACCACAGCTAGCTCAGATAACCTCTCCCAAAAGTCTAAAGAAATCTGAGTCTCTTTGTGCATCAGACCTTCTTGCTCTTGCGTGGGGCTGGCATGCAGTGGCATGAGGTGAGGCTGCAGGGATACTGTCCCAGGGCAGACAGGCAGAGGAAATGGTGCCCTGGCTGTCCTTAGCACCAGTAAAGCTACCTTAAAATGCCAATGAGGTGAGCCTCCTGCATCTGCAAACACAATAGATATTTTTCTTCATTCTCCTGGATCTTGTCTCCACCACCTTACATTCCTTCTTTCTTTGATTAAAGCATCAATTTAAATAGCACACTTAGCACACCCATCCTCTCTCATCCACATGAAATGCACAGCATGTTCAGTGCTAAATGATCCAGATCGAAGAATTTCTGACTGACCTAGACAGTGGTCACCTTAACCATTAGCTTGAACTTTTTTTCCACTTGCCATTCTCTGACATATTTCACTAAGAAGTCAATATCGTTATGAGCACTGGAAAAAAAATGTGCAAAATAAAAAGTCGGCAAACGCACGCTCCTTTAGTGCTCTTTGATTTCTGTTCTTCCAAATGAATTAAATGCCCTGTTCCCCACTTCTGAAACAAAAATATTGAATTCGGAGAGAAAACAGACAGCAGTAATATTTAGTTTAAGAAATAAAGTCACAGTTTTATTTTCTTTACCACAGACGAACAGTTTCCCTACCAGAAATAGGCGTTTCCAAACTGGGACAGGGGAGGGCACTAAAGAGTTACACATGGACCTGAGAGCTGCAGAAACGTTTTGTCCAACATGCAAATTGGCTCTATTTCGGGCTCATCATGTATACTTATTGAATTGAAAAAGAAGCTTTGATACAGCCTATTTTAGTTGCCCGAACCACTTCCTTCGTATTTGTGAAAAGCTGCTGAAGCCAAGCCTTGCTTTTGTGTTTTATCATCTTTCAGCCAAGTAAGGAAAAATACATCCTTGTCTATAGTTTTCCAGGAGCATGTTGGTCCCTGAGAGAAGTAGAGACATGGCGTGAACAAGACTGTAGTAGGTTTAAGCACTACTTTTATTCATCTCTAGTTCAGTCAAATTTAGTTTTAGTGTAAAAACATATGCTTCTAAGGGCCTTGCTCTAGCTGGGCTAATACCACTAAAGAACTGATACATTTTGACAATGGAGTGTACCCCTCTTTTAAAAAATCTGCTGAAGGGTTATTTGCAAATTTACTACACTTGCCCAGGACTTGGCTGCTTATGGGAAGCAACGATTAATCTTCATGTGCAATGTGAGTGTGTTTTGTCAACATAAATGAACAACACTCATCTATTTACATAATTAATTACCATCAAGCTCACAGTAGCGTAAAAAGCTAAGACAATTCTTCCCATTTTCTGCCTGTCAGAGTGTACTATCACAACTGAGAACACGCACTGAGGTTCTCCTTTGTAAAAGCACATCTGAATGAAGACTCTGTTTCAATTATAGCAACTTCTTTTAACTAGTGGATAATTCTGTAACCAGTGGCAACATGGCATAATGATGCAGACTATAATCAGATCTCATGCACTGGTAGAAAAATGTATTGCTGCAGAGATCAGGAAGGCTTTATGAATAGACATTCAGTGGATGCACAAAGTTCTGTATTTCATACCACACTAAAGATGGAGTAAGCCTGGGGTTGTTGATCAATCACAGGATAGTTATGAGGCAATGGCATGCAGTGTCTGTGAGTTTTAGGACACATGAGGACAAACAGTTCTAACAGAGATGGAGAGGTCTGAATGCTGCTTCACAGGCCACTGATCCAGTTCTGGTCAGCCCTGATCAAAAAGATGTGATAAAAGTGGAGCAGATCAGAGGAAGTCTATCAAGGAGCTCTGAAACACTTGAGCTGCTGAATGTCTCATACTCAATGAACATATAGGTACTCCATCGTTGGGCCTGATCTTGATGTGTATCCAACTCTTCTCAAGGCTGTTGTTTTCTCTAAAAGAAAACCCATGTGCATAGGCTAGACAAGAACCACATTAAATGGTGCTTCACAAGAGGCTGGCTTTTTGGATGTCTCCAAGAGAAGTCTGGGAAGGAATGACTGCCTCCTATAAATACTGAAAAAGAGAAAGACTAATTTAAATGACAATGTTGACAAAAAAACATACGGTAAAAGACTGACGATAAAGAAAAGGTGTCTGCAAATTAGAAGACAGTTTCTGACAGTTCTCAGAGGTGTGCAGCATGAGATATCAATTCCCAAATAAATGTTTACATTGTCACCATCACTAGCACAACTGCATTACAGGAACAACAGATGCCCTTGGGTAGACAGGGTTCCTCCTAGCCACTCAGATGGCATCCTCCTTATTGATATTTTAGAAGGAATATCACATGCAGTAGAAATGGAGCTGGGGAACAAAGTGAGGCGTGGAGGAGCATGCTTGCCTGGAGAGTCTGAGAAGATTCCAGCTCATGCGAAGGTGTGGTGGAACACAGTCCAGCAGCACAAACGTTCCAAGAGCTCACTGATCCATGGCCAAGCTCTGCTCTGGTTTCTAGAGGAGTACAAGCTTGCTGCCCACCTTCCTGGTACAGATAGACAAGTCCCCTAATGGCTCAAGAAAACTGTTTCTCTCTATGGTTGCAGTTTCCCATGACAACTGTGTTTCTCCATAGGGACACCATGCCTGGCTGCCAAGAGATGAATGGATGTTTGTGAGTGCAGAAATTTCACAGGAGCTGGACCTGCCTCCAGCAGATGGGAATGGTTTGGGAACTTATGGTGTCCAAAGAATATACAAAGCAAACCTGGTTTTCCACTTTTGAAAGAAGGAACAAGACTCATTGCAAACAGAAAAATTAAACTTCTTCTGAATTTCAAAACAGAACAAACAAGGTATCACTTTCTCTTAAGATAATATCAAGAGCTTGCAAAAATACGGACAAGCTGTACATATGTACCCATCCTGACTTTGTGGGTGGAACAGAAAACTGGAATCACAACCACACAGCGTGTGTTACAATAATTTTTCTTGAAAGAGATCCGGCTGCTGTGCTATCTGTATTGACACAGGCTCTCCAAACCAATTTTAAGGACATTGCCATGAAAAACAGGAACAAGTGAAGTGCTCACTTGGCCTTCCCAGGAGCTGCAGCAGGTTCTGCGGCCCAGCCGTCCCCCAGCACTGGTTGGGGGCTGCAGGTTATTTCCTGAGCACGCTGTGCCCCCCTCACCCGCTCCTTCCCATGCACACCCGGCTTTTGTGTGTCCAGCTCCTGGGGGGGGAGAGAGCCGGCTGTGTTTGGTGGTTTTGTTCCCTTCATTACCATGCAGACAATATTCGGCTGTTCTCAAGGAAGGTCCGGGATCCCTGCTTTTTTCCCAGGCTTTCTTCTTGTCCATGAAAAGAGGAAAAACAACGAGGAGCCTGTTTGGCTGCGTCTGGCCGAGCCATGGGCTGACGGTGATGTAAGGCCGAGCCCGGCGGTGACTGGCTGCAGCCAAACTGGTCATGCTCTGTCCAGGCGTGGGGCGGCCATCGCCTGCCGGCCGCCTCACGCCTCGGCCCACAGCACAAAGGCTGCCGGGGGGAGGGAGCGTCCTGCGGCAAACAAAGCGCCAGCCGAGCATGAAGCTGAAGGGGATCTCCCCCTCGGCACAGAGATGGCTGCCAGCCCTCACCCGAATGCCTGCCCTGAGCTCGGGCAGGGGCACCCGCTGGGGCCTGCGGATGTGGTGGTGGGGGTGACCATTATTCGCTGGGGGGACGGGATTTTGTGAAATTGGAGCTGGCAGAGGAAGGAAGCGCTGAAGGAGGAAAATCAGATTGAGGTTTGTTTCACAGGATACAAGGCCAGATCTCAGCAGAGTCTCACTGCCTTCTGTGGCAGACACATTCAGATACCTGTCAGCACAAAAGGTGGCCCACGGTGTCGGACACCTTAAGGCAGTTCACCTCTGCAACAGTTGCACAGTTCTTCGTTGGCCAGTTAGTAAGCTAAATGTCTATTAGTATTAGCATCTATTTAAACACACACATTTAGGCAGTGGGTTTAGAACTAGTTTGCAGTTTTTGGTCATCTTACGACATTTCCTTTTGCCTAAAAAGTATTAATTATTCTCAAATGCAAAAAAAAAAAAAATCCTTAGTCAATCCTTTGGTGATTGCTTATGATTGACTTTTCAGTTTTCATTTTGAAAATGAGTTACATTCTTGTAACTAGAGATAGGTTACCACAGAAAGACAATAATTCTAATAATAATAATAATAATAATACACATAATAATAATACACATAACACACACAGCACACTCTCATTGCTGTGTGATCTTGACAGACACCTGACATAGAAAGGTCCTATTAAATATATGAGGTTCCTTCACAGTAGAAAGTAGTAAATACAGGATTTATGTTTGCTAACTAACTTGTAGCTACCTTTACTTTTTCAGTCTTCATTCTGCCCTCACTCAGTCTGTTAAAGACTGACTCCCATGGTGACACATCCAAACATTTTGTTGCTCACAATAGCTACAGCCTCTTGACAGATCCAGGGGGAATGAAAAGCTATGGAAGCTTGCAGGTTGTTTTTAGACAGGCAAGACACTGAAAGCATATAACCAGATTTTTGTAAGAAAACATTAGACCTTATGTGAAAGGGGAGGAGGGTGAGTGGAAAGAATTAAGCACTCCATGTTATCTGAAATACCTCTCACCTTAAAACTGAATCAACTTCCAAAGTACCAGTCAAGTTGCCTACAAAACACAGTATCTTTTAAATTTGCATAACAGGTGTCCGACGGCATGCAGTTTCATCCTTTTAAATGCCTTCCAGCCTCTTGAGTTTGAAACGTGCTTTATTTAAATTCAGTCTAACTAAAAGTTGGCAATTAATTCATTAACTGTTAATTATAATGGAAATAAGTGCCCAGATACTTGATCTGCTTGCCTTTATACCCATTAAAACATAGAATCAAAGTACAAATAAACAGTAAAGGCCTACTAAGTAAACACATCCTTATCGCCCAGCAAGACAAATATTCATTTAAAAAAAAAGTCCTCCCCTCCCTCAAGTTTTTCATCAGCCTTTTTAAGTGCTTCCAAATACATTGGTAAGCTTCTTTCTATCAGAGGACATTTCTCAAGAGTATGCAAGTGCTGCAGCTCAATGACATAAAGTGCATGCATATAAAGTGTAATGAACATTTTCCTTCAGGAGATCAGAAGTTGCCTTCTGGGCAGTTCAATGTCTCATTTCTAGGTATCAGCATTTGGAGACTGACACATAAAAAACTATGAAGCCAAAACAATGTTACAGCAAACCCATGTATCCACTAGTACATTCAGGGTCTGTCTCTCTTTACCTTAGTATATCTCACACATGCACACACACACACTGATGGCAGGAAATGTATGCAGCACAGGGGCTACAACTGCACTAGTAAAACCAGAAATCAGAAGTGCTTAAAAGATGGAAATAATTTCTCTATTAAAAACTGAAACTAAAAATAAAATAACTGGAGAGTTCCCACTGTTTTTACACAAAATTGAGCTGGGAAGAGGAATGTTTGGAGTTGATTTGTTATTGAAAAGAAATGAAAATTTTAAAAATAGAAAATTGGAAAGCCTTCCCTCAAGCAGTTGTATTTGCTAATTAATTTGTCTTCATCATTAGACTTTTTTATTTTCCTAAAATAACTAGCTATGTTATATGACCTCTCCCTTTTTGTTTGTGGTACTTTCAATCTCAGGGTTTTGCTCTTCACTGCTGCTAGCGAGCGAAGACTACAATTAGTGCAAGGTGTTACCTGCAGCCCTGCACTGTTAGGATTCTTATTAAGATTTAGCAACTCCCGGTTCAACTTGATTTTACCTTACTGACAGTAATTCCTTGCCAAAGCCACTCTCCAACCATGAAATCTGAACATGTAACAGTGACTCCTTCACTTGAATCTCTAATCCTCTTCTGGGGGTTATCCAAAGCAATGGCATATCTTGTATCTCTTCCACCACCCCCAGATTTTCACTGGCTCCCCTATTTACAAAGTAAAGAATTGCTTGAGCTATAATTTTTCACAACTAAACACTTAAAGTAACATACAGAAAATGTGTCCAGAGAGGAGGAAGGTGAGGCCCATGGGGTGCCATGTGGCTTTGTTTTTCTCTACTTTGTTATCATGGTTACAGTTGTCTTCCATATTGTAACAATATTTCCTATGCAAAAACTACCCAGTTTTTATTCTGATAGTGACTGAAGAGCAGCAGAACAAACAGAAGATCCTGAGAACAGATTACACTCAAATAAACCACAAAAGACTTAAATAGGGCACTACGCCACTTGTGAATCCTGTTTTACTCTGGTAAAATTTGCAAACGATGTTTAAAAAAAAAAAAAGTAAAACCTTTATAGGCCTCTGTATGAAAAAGAAGGCAACTATCTGTACTTATATGAATATATGTTTGGTTGTTTTTGACAGCAGCATGCTCTATTACCAGGGAATAAACGCTTCCAGTTCCAGAGAGGAAACCTTCACGCTTCAGAAAGGCAGAAGGAAGAAGAGGCTTTTCTTTCTGTTGTGAGATGCTGTGTTTTGCACTTGTTTTGTGTGTAGGGATCCAAGTTTTCATGCTGATGGGGAAGTAAAATAGTTCTTTATGGAGTATTTTAGAAAGGACTATCAATCATTCCAGTATGAGTCTGAAGCAGAAGGGGAGCAAAGGAGAGGTCATGCACAAAAAAAGTTGTTTCAAGCCACGCAACAAATGGAGATTTGACTGTGGGAAAGGAGATTCACATTCATGCAGACCCTGAACTTGGCCTTACAGAGCAGATAAGTGCTGCTTGTGCCCGCAGTGTCCTCTCACTGGGGTCTACCACCTATAAAATAAATCCTGTAATGAAAGCAGATCACCTCATAATGCAGTCCTGGAAGAGGCTGATTCATCTAATATCTCTTGCTTACAAATGTACTGTGGGGTTACCACAGTTCAGGCAGCCTCATTAAAAGCAGTGCAAAACACGCAGAGCCTGAATGGAGACGAAATAAAAGCCCTATACATGGCTGTTACACATAATCCATTTGTCACTATGCTTCGGGCAAACAAAGGAGCACATTGTTTATAAAGTTGCTTTCTGCCAGCAGCAGAACAAATTCTTATACGATTCGAGTGAATATTTTACAACAGTCAGAAAAACGCAGAGTGTGCCTTCTTTGTAACTCTGGTAATTCATAACTGGGAGACGGATGAAGGCAAAATAGAGAGAGTGAGAGTAAAAAAGTGAGATCAGGTCATTAGTAACACCTGTACAGGGAAACTGCAGTTCTTACTGATTCTGAGCAGCCAGAGACCTGCAATGGAAAAGAGAAGGAATTTTTTCATTATTTTACATGCATTGCACGTAGTATATATAAAGTTCAGGATCTATTCTCTAACCACTAAATTCAAGTGGTTTATAATTTTGCGAACCACTGGGTGACAAAGTCTCACTCAGTTTGGATAGATAAAAATAAGAGGATATTCTTGAAACAAAGGTTGGCCAGACGCTGAAAACCACAATGCAGGCAATGAATGAAGCAATGAATTTAAAAAGTATAGGACCCATCTAGTTACACAATGAAAAAGTTTAAAATAAAATTCTTATTTCTAGTTCTACATTTGGCATATATGTGAAGGCTTTTTTTCACCCTAACAAATGAATGGAAAACACAGTTTGCAGTTTATGTACTATTTGCTTTCTTGTACCCTGGGTTAAATGATGTAGGTGCAGACTTCACAATGACCTCATTGGAATTGCACCACATTCTATGCATGCCAACCTAGGTGTCAACCTAGCCAATTAGCACTGGTTAATTCACACTTTTCACCACACCTTGCTTTCTTTTCCATGAACTATGTCCTCAAGAGTACACTCTCATCACTCATATATGTGAACAAAACAAAATTCCTGAAGTCATATTTCTAAAAAGACACTAAACACTCATGCTGGCATAAATGAAGAAGTGGTTTTTATGCCTAAACAAATGAAATGCATAGAGATTATTCTTCAAGCTGAACATGCAATATACTACCCAGAGCTAAACCCTTTGCAATTTAAGGATAGGACACTGGTTTGCCACCCTGCCTACCATCATACAAGATGTTAGAAAAATTCATCACTTGAAAACCAATTTAAGAAGAAGGGGTTCAGAGACACAGTCCAAAAAAAAACTATCACAAGGTTTTGTTTGGCAGCAGTATAATGACAACCATCTAACTGCAGCTGAAGCAAGAGACTTTCAGCTCCCCTGGTCATGATATGACTCACCCCAGCTTAGAGGCAAAGGGGCAGGGTCTCCCTCAAATAGCCTTAGCTCTCCTTTTGGAATGAAAGCAAAGCAAAGAGACCCTGAATTCCGTTGGGGGCCTCAAAAGGGAATCAACATATCTGCAAAGGGAACAGCACACTATGAGGCCCTGATTCTTAACACTATCTTTGTCCCATGAAGAGAAGTGGCAGCAAAACATGGCCTGGTGTAAAGATGTGAAGACAGCACTAGAGTAGATATGCAAATTTCTGTGGGAAAACATCCCCTCAGAGGCACTGAGAAGCTCCGACATGTTTTCACATAAATCATTAGATAAGACCAGATCCCATTTTCCATCCAAACAGCACTCCAGAAGAAGGGGGGAGCTGAGGGCCACTCCTCTTCCATGCACAACCAACCACTTTTGCCTCTTCTCAACTGATCACACAGAAATTGCTTTTCTGTACAATTAAATGAAAGTAGCAAATATGATTAGGGTATAGAAATATTTTCTCTTCTAAGGCATTTATTGTTTTTGTATCTAGGGTAAATACTGACAATCAGGATCCAGGAAGAGCCATGTTCAGATTTCCTAATTATTCATTTTTCTGGACTCTTAAGTTCCCAAAATGATCTGAGGCGCTGTTTGTGTCATAGTTGGCTAATATATTCAAGAATACAAACTCCAGTGGGTTGGATTTCTGCTGCAGCTGGGAGGTCTTATGGACGAAGTAAGTAAACGCAGTGAGTGAGTGGGAACTTTTAACTGTTTTGATGGGTCAAAGCTTAATTGCTGGCATATTCTGAATGATGGACTCCACTGAAAACTTAATTTTAACTGATACTATGCAAAAAACAATAGCTGACATTTAGCAATTAAATAAAAGAGGAAGTATGATTCAGTGACAGGGATAACCATTGAGCCTTAGAGGGGTATGTTAAAAATCCTGAGTAGAGAGATGGGCTGAGGAAAGAGGTGGTGGCTGCCCAGCTCACTGCTGAGAGCAGGAGCTGCTGTTACAGCCACGAGCCAGGGCACCTACTGAGCAACCAGCAGGTCTCCAACACCAACGCCCACACCCGATGGACAACCGCCCAGATGCACACCCTCAGCAGCCCGCTGAACCTGCTCTGCTGCCCTCAGCTGCTCCCTCAGCCTGTCCCCCACCCGCTCCCCAGCAAACTCCCTGCTCCTGCTCCTCCTTCCCTGACGGGACTGAAGAGAAAACTTCCGTCTCCTGGTAATCAGAATCCCTCGTCCATCCCTAGAGACTCACAGCGCCGCACACACAATGAATAACACACTCCACTTCCCCCGTGGGTCGCCCTGAGGGGAGTGTTTCACCCATACAAATATTTAGCAATGGTTTTCAGCTGAAAATTCCCAGCATCACACTGGATGGGACTGTGGGCTAGGGGCAATATAAGTGATTAATGAGTCCTCTGCAGAACAAAACCTCCTCAGCTCTGACACAAGATAGTTGCTATGGTTTTTTGACACCGCTTAGCAGAAATTTGCTTTGGCCGGGGATACTGGAGGATGGGAGAAACAAAAAAATTCTATAGAAAAGCCCTCCATTGTACACTGGCAATTATTCTGAGCATAATCCTGTGCCTGTCCAGAATTTCAAGCTCTGTATAAATACTTTCAATTAGATTTAAAATAAAAACAAAAAAAAGGAGATTTTGTTAAGAACAGACAGCTTGAAACATGTCTTGTTAGCTATCAACAAAGTCTGTTAGAAATGTTGGAAGGTTTCAGCTAGGTTGATGTAAAAACAACATCAAATATCCCCTCCTGTGAGACTAAGTTAAATGTTCTTTGCAGTGACTCAATTAAGGCTAGGTAAAATGCACGCTTCATTGCAATCAGCTGCAACAACAGCAGAATCTTCTAGTGGGATATTTCACCAGTCTTAAGTTTCAACTGGTTTAAAAGTGCTTTGTGGCAGATGGCTGTTTTCATAAGTGTAAAATATTCTAATATGGGACAAGTTCTGCCTGAAACATTCAACAAAACTGGAATGACAAGTTGGCCAGGGAAGGTGTTTCAAAGTGTCTAAAAATTGATGTTTCTCAGCACCCCCACTTGAAGGAAGATCCTGCTAGACTGAACACTGAAGATTTTGGGTTCAGTGCTTATACAAGAGCCTAGAGAAATCGTCACCCTCCTTTAGTAGCCTCAGGCATTTCTAAATTGTCTTGTAACCTCCAAAATTGGCAAGATGCAGAGTGCCCCACCTCCCTATAAACACTGTATAAGGGTTGTCCACCTATAGTTAACAAACATCAAACCACAAGACCTGGGAGCACAATTCCTTTAGGTTTGTGCTTAAGTCTGTCAGTATGTATTTACGTGCCATGAATCAATGCTATACAGGCAAACATCCAGGGTGGCTTGTAAGGGGAAGCAGGATAGATGTGTTACCATGTCACTCTGGGCTACAGGGGGAATTATACCAGCAAAAGCAGTATACTGATATAGCTACTCTACTACTGGTTGTTCAGTTCCAGGTGGGACTGCATTATGTCACAGAGAAATATTTTTTAGGTATTTTTGAAAACACATTCCTGAATCTCAAGTAGGATTATCCATTATGTTATTAATTAATTAATTACTTCAATAACTTCAGTGCTCCAAAGTCAGTTTCTACCAGCGGATCATCTGGCCCACATGATCAAAAATCATCGATTATATAGGACAAAAAAAGCTGCTGCAGTGTGTCCACTGGCATGTACTGTGTTGGACAGTGTCAAACTTCACAGTTTGTGGGAGAAGTTCTTGAGAATTACTTAGCAGTTTTCAGTGGAAAATGCTGTGTCAATATCATAATTTTTTTATATAAATGTAACAGTTCCAATGAAAATTTTAATTTAGAAAGTTGTTCAGTTCCAGGGTAGGAAAGCACAGTCAGCACCACGACAGATGCATAGCAAGTGCATGAGGGGGAAGGTGGCAGGCTCAGGTGCAAATCCCCACTTCGCTTATCTCCCTGCCTAAAATCTCAACAAGGTCTTGGTTTTATTCCAGTGGGAAATACTGATATCTCAGGATGCTTTTCAGGATGGGAAGAACTTTGTTTGCCCAGCTCCACATTTGAAACTTCTCCAGCTTAATTATTCCTGATGTCTGAGTTGTTGCTTTAAAATCCAACACAGAGTTTATAGGGTACAGGAATAGAGCGTCCAATTCTCTTACCCAGTGCAAGCTGAAAGACACAATGGAGGAATATTTCCGTTTGACAGGTAGATTCAGATCACAACCTGACAGAAATGCAGATAATAGAAGGATTTTTCCAGACAGTCTTTCAATATAGCTCTGCCACTGAAGGTAATGTAAGTTGCATTTGAAAGCTGTAATTTGGCCCCATCTGTACGCACATCAGTGCTCTTTCCACTGCTTTGCAAAGTGCTTGGGACTAGGTTTTGCCATATTTCCAGTGGGTTTGCTTTCAACATTTTTGGTTTTAAGTGATTCCCTTGTTATGATTTCAGTCATCCTACTAGTAACCACTCTCCTGATACCTACTTTTGCAGAAATTGATGTACGGTGTTCAGTAGCACACTGGCAATGTTATTCAGTACAGTGCCTTTGCCATTCCACAGCCACCAGAAACTAATGAAGCATACATACGATGGTTAACATTTTGGGTTATTTTTCCTCTCTATGATTTCTTTGAATTTCTACAGTTGTGATATTTCATGCACAGTATGAAAACAACATTCATTTTACACTACGCTTCCCTGCAGACCAGCAAATAACAAAACTGGTAGAATTCCTAAGTAGGATGTTCCTCCAGCAGAACAAGAAAGCTTGACAGATGACAAGTGAATTCTTTAAAGCAATATTTTCTTGTTGAAAGTTGTAGTGGTGAGGAGATAAAAGCTAATCTTCAGTTTTTGGAAAACAAGGAAGGAAAGCAACTAATCTTGTTTAGACAGTTACGGTCCCTTTCTTCATAGGGACCATACTGTCATAGTTCCTCTTGACTGGGCATGACAAGGACTTCCAAGAGGTTTTATTCTTAGATCAGTGTGACAACTTATCTTCTTGAGATTGTCATTTCCACAGGGAGAACTTACATGACGGTGCTAAACTAGATACTTATCCTTGAAGATACTATGTGCTCATCATCCGCACAGGAAATGGACCACAAGGGAGTACGTGTGTACTTGGTTACCTTTTTCTGCCTTCAGACAACTTCAGTTCATCACTTCAATTTTACTGACAGTATGTTCACTCACTGCCCATCTCCTCCAGTCATTTCAATTTCTGCAGGCTGGCAAATGAAAAACAACAGAAATTATGAGAGTGCATCCAGACACTACTGAGTGCCCCAGTTTAAAGCAACTAACATTGGCCTCTGGGTGGACCTTCACTTTAGTTTGGATCAGGAGCACACCTGCGACCAGAGTTTACTGATCATCCCCACTTACTGTGCTTTTATTCATGTTGCAGAACGCTCTTGGAGAGTGCTCTTTCAGATGCAATACAGTTGGCAACTGCACTTCAAGGGTACATCTAATCTCCTCCAACTGCTAATGAAATGTTCAGCAGTCACCTCAGCTCCTCAGCACCACCCCCTCTGTTAAAGAAGGCACTCCTATTAGGCTGCAGTACCTGTTAATGTAGACATAAGCTCAGACAGTTAACTCCAGAAGAGAATTAAGGCACATAAACTGACTGGAAGGAGACACCAGCCTGCTTAGAGATAGATCTTTGGCTTCTGTCACATCCCTTTTCTGCTGGCTAGTTGAGCTGGACTCTGAGGATTCCTTGCATATGCTCCGGTTTTTCCCTGGACATGGGCTGGGACCTGCAGCTAACTCAGGGTTCGGGATCCATCAAGTGACATGGCCCCTAGGAGCCAGCAACTAATACCCAGAGAAAGGTGCTCCATGGCAGTACTGCTACAAAGTGGCAGTACTTCCTTCAAAAACTACCTACCTTCAAGAACTAGAAGTTAAATCCTGGAATATTTGAGAAATTACTCTCCTTGTTCATATGCCTCAAGTTTAATTCTAGATACATGAAAAGCATTTTAACCCACTAAGTGGTGTAATTTGACTTTCTGGCAAACGTGGCTTTCCAAATATTCCCCCTAATCCTTTATTCAAGATGGGGCCATAAAATACTGTAAGAAAAGTGAAACAAGAATCTGGTCTATGGGAGTCAGCAACTTTACCAGGTCATGCCTCTTTGGCGTTTTCTATGATTTCTTAAAAAAGCTTCTGCTGGAAAAGAATAATTTTACATAACTTTTAGAACATTCCTAGATCCATGAAGGAATAAAGTAGGAACCTGAAACAAAAATATCATGGTTTCCCTCTATTTTGCCTTACACCCAGGTGCTCTCTAAGCTGTTCATGTGATTTATCTTGTGGTTTTTACAGTGTAACATTCCTAGAAGCTCTCTGCTTGGTTTATGTCTGAGTTACAAAATGATGCAGTCAAACATACTCCTGGATCTTTCTTGGCCAGTTGTGCTTGCACTTGCATGAGTATAGTTCCATTTAGGAGAAGCAGAGAATGCAAGCCTGCAGTTTATCTGGGGGGATATACCCTGGCTAAATGTAACCCTGGCAGATCCCTCTGGCTGAAACAAAAACAAGCTCTTTGGCTAATGCCATCCAACTCTTGGCTTTAACTGAAGCCCAGATTAAAAACCAGTATGTCTGGATCATAGCTTGCTATTTAGACATTTGTAGGCATTTATTTGTTCTTGCTCACTAAATAACATCTACTGACAAACATACAAAAAAAAAAAAGAAAACTAGGAAATCTAGGAAGCAAGATGCCCAACAACCCCTCAACAGCATACCACTCTTCCTAGAGTCCTGTAGCTACTAATCTGCCACGTGGTTCAGCTCTCCCTAAAGTTCAGCAATAAAGAAGCCCTTAATGGAAGAATACATTTTTGTACTGGAATGGAAGATCATTTTTATAGTATTTCCAGGATGTCCTGTAGGCATTAAGGTTAAACAGAAGTCATAGAGCTCACAGAAACAAACCAGTGTGAGAAAAGACACAGTTGTTCAAAGCACAAGACTGAACTGAACAAAAACCATCTGGCAAACTGGAGAAAGCTCAGCTATCCTATCAGCTGCAATTGTTCTTATGCTATCAACCCACAACTTCGCCTGCTTGCCCTTGGAGAACAGATACTGGTAACCCAGGCATTTTTTAATTAACAAACCCATGAGAAATGCAATCAAGAAACACACCCAACACAGAGGGAATCAGCAGCTTTCAGCACCAAAACTTTCTGGTACTTCCTCACAATCACTGTCTGTACAGAACCCACATTAATTCAGGTTTTTTACATATCCAGATACATTTGAGATCAACCAGAGCAGACAGCTCTAAAGAGTTTACATGCCCACCATATCCTCTTCAAGCACAGAATTTAAAGTACAGGACTGCCTACTGTGCATTATTAATGGCATTTCTAAAAATTAGTGCCACTGGAGGATTTGTTTCTGAATGCAAATTTAACAAACCAACCACTTCCTCTGCGGATGATTGATGCATAACAAATCTGAGGTATCTGCATCTACAGTTGTGAATACTACAGACCTAGAAAATTTCTCTGTAAATATTCTGCTAAATACTTCAAGCTTGGGTGAAGACAAAACAGGAAACTTCCTCAACAGCTACAGTAGAGGGTTTAATCTCATGAAAATAAACAGTTAGTTAGCAATTGGATTTTTCTCATAACCAACTCTACAGCTCCAATTACTCTGGAATAATATAATCTAGAGTAAAGTCTGTATGGTATTATATTGACAAGAGGTTCCAAAAATACAGCTCTTGATGTGATAGAAAAATGGTAAAGGTCCTTCTTGGTTAAACATAGTAGATAAATGTTGTTCTTAATTTATTTTGCCATCTTGTGCATATATTTATTCACAAGAAGAACAAATGGTCTGTGCAATTTTAAATTAATCTATGTGATAATCTTCACATTGAGTACTAGACTGCTCTTTGGAAAATGAAACCTGAGAAACACCATGACAAGTGCATGTTTACCTGTGCTGCACAGAAAAGGTATACGCTAATTAGTGATGCTGATCAATTTAAACGTGATTTATGATCAGCTGCAAAATCTCATACCAGGAGACTGCCTCATTGCAGCACCAATGTACATAGCCCTATCATAAGAAAAAAAGCACTTTGTGCTGGGCAAACACACACATTCCGGAAAAATGCATTAAGTATTTACAGGATGGAGGTTTGTGTTCTGTTAAGCCACTTTCATGCTGCCAATAGAATATGCCCCTAAACAGAGGTGGGCTTATGGGGTTAAGAAGGAAAAGAAAACTTGGCACAGGGAGATACCCAATACTGGCATCGTATCAACAACATAACTGCACTCCAGTCTCAGCAAATGCAGGTTTTGCAGATTTCAGTTTGCCAATTCTGACAGCAGATGGTTGAAACCTGCCCCCATACAAATCCCATGCCTGAAATGGCATTGCCTACATTTACACACCCTGAGAAAACAGACTTGGGTTTCCAAAGAACTGAGTGAGTAACTTCTCTTCCCACATACAGGGATGCCTGTTATAGAGGGTGCAAGATGCTTGAAACAACAGCAAAGTATCTACCCACTATTACGTAGCCAGTAAACTTTTATTCAGATGTGGAAGAAAAACATGTGTACAGGAAGAAAGATCTAGGGAGATTTATTGCTCCCCTGGAATTCAGAGAAGTCCCACAGGCTCCTGGTCAGCATGTCAGTGCTTGAGCGAAAGGACGAACAGGTTCTTTAAATCACAGGCTAAAGCCAGTATCAGCATAAATTGCACAGAGACTTCATCTCCACGTTGCTTCCCGATTGATACAATCTGTGTATGAGGAGTAATCCAAATATTGGATTGCACATATTTGGCAAGTCTTGCACCCCTCTTCACAGACAATGGTTTTGTCATAACTCACAATGAAGTGACTGTAATACTGCTCAAACAGTGTGCTGTGTGGCACAGACAACTGCTTGGCCATTTTATATAGGCTTTCTGGCTTCAAGTCTTCAATGCCGTAAGCTTTAGTCAGGATGTATTCCAATTTCCAGTTTGATTCATTTTTCTTGTTGGCATCTCTGAGGTCCAAGTAAAACTGCCAAAGATCCTACAGTTTAAAAAAAAAAAAAAGAAAGAAAAAGTAGGCAAGGCTGTATTGCTTTCTTCCCTGCTTCATTAAGTCTCTAGAGTGATATATTGATTAGGAAGCTGTCACTCCTCATTTTTCACAACTGAATAGAAGGTCACGTCCCACCCCAAGAGCTGGGCTTCCACCCAAAGCTGGTATTTGTAGTGCAATAATGGTGGGGGGATGGGGAGGAGAAGGAAAAGGAGCCACAAAACCCAGCAGTGGCACTGTTAGCGGACTTTCCTGTCCAAACTGCGAACTAAACTCTGCTGTGGTCATGTCTGGTTTAGGAATGGTGCAAAGGGGTGAGAACCAGAAGTTTCTTTTCTGCAGGCACTGCTTGAGGGGCAGAATAGATAAAAAGAGAATGGCCCAGGAAGAATTTAAGGGAAGGGAGAGGTGGAGATGCAGGAGTGGTATCTGCACAAGAAAGGAGCAGCCTGTATTACCATAGGTCTCCAGAGAGAAACCCTAGTCCCAGTTAAACTGCAGGATGCATTGTCACTGAACTCAGCGAGGTCAAGATTTTACCCTGAATTACAGAGAGACTATCCAAGTCATTCAGAGACAAAATAATCATACAGTATTCACTTTATCTCCAAAAATCACATGAGACTACAGAAGCATTCTACTTTTTCCTTCTAAATTTATCTATAATTTCCTATTAAATGGATAAATTCTATATAGGAAAGTGCACAATTGCAAAAGATATCACGTGTTTAAAAGTGCTTTTCTTTGCCTGCTCTTCCATATCCTTTAAAAATATTTCATGGACTGCATCCCAAAGATCAAGTTATCACCAGGAAACAACACTGGTATGTAAACAAGCCCAGGATGTAAGTGAATCTTTTTCACTGTTGCAGAGCTCCCTGCAAATCGTTTTAGGATTCTGCACAGAAAATTTCTGACCGTCTTTGATTCTACATCTTAAGAATATTCTGTAGTGAACAGGAAGTACCGGGTAGTCCTGCAGGCACAGAAAGACTGAGCAAGTTCTCTTTCAGATTTCCTTTCCTTTGCCCATGAAGAAAAATAAGAGTAAGCACCAAAATTCCACCAACACCCATAATACTACAAAGGCTGAGATCTTGCTGTAATTTTTAATGACATTTTATTTAAAGTCTTAAACAATGCTTTAAAATCTCTACTTACCAGCAAGCTATAATCAAGAAGATCATACTGATACAATCTGACACCAGGGTTATTGGACTCGATTTGCCATACATTCTTCACTGGGGTTACAGCAGGTGCCACAAACAAGGAATTTACTGGCTTTTCTGCAGGAAGAGGGAAGGTGAGAAAACAATTTCCTTTCAATAACTTCTTTCTCCAATGTTTTTGTAGTGAATCAACACAGCAAGCACCAGAGTGACTGGCTTAGGTACAGTAGCTTTTTTTTTTCCTGGACTAGCTATATCATGGTGAGCTCCTTCTGTACTTCCACTGGATAGACCAAAATCTGTAGAATACCACAGTACACATCCCACTGTATGCCAGTTAAGCTTGTCTGTACTAGAGGCTTCCAAACAATTCAACCACCTGTGCAAAATGGTCCTGCCTGTATGCCAGATCTGTGTATTTTGGCATTTCTACTGAAGAAATATTCAAAAATTTTAGTTGGTATCTCCATGCTATATTTTACATGTTGCCTTATGTATTTATGATGTTATTAGAAATACCAGGGTACCATCACCTGATCCTGACTTCACCCATCTACACTAGCCCAGCACGTAGTATGTGAACACCAATCTTTACAGCAACTGAAACATGAGGATGTGCATGGGCTTTAATTAGACAAAATATGCAGGTAAGTACATTGAAAAGATCTCTGTGGAACAAAAAAAAACCCCTAACTATTCCCTTCTCTGACAACATCACAGCAGTGATATCACAAGGTCAGTCTCCACATATGAGCAGAAGCTTTGTAAGCTTGGAAATCAGTAGATTCTTCTGAAGAAGATAAAACTGAGCTCTGTATCTCAGTACACCTATGTTGGCTACAATATTAAATTTATCTTGAATTCTCTGGAATTTCGTCAAAAGGAAAATGGTACAAATAGAAGACAGCCTAAAACTGCACAGGTAAACAAAAACTGTATTTAGCTACATGCAATTTCACTGTTTAAATTTCGACAAAAAATGCGTAATTATTAAAATAATTTGAAAGTAGTTACTTGTGCATGCAAACTGCAATGACGAGACACCAAGATCAGTCTGTCCTCAATGAAATTTGCAGTAGAGGTGACGATTTCATGCACAAATGGGACAAGGTACAAAAATACGTAGGTATAAAACTTCCTTGAATACCACTTTAAAAAATATAAAAAGATAGTTTTTCACTGGGGCTGGATTCCTTTTTACTGGAGATTAATTCCATGATAATACCATGTAAAAAGGTAAATTATTTAGAATACTGTTACCCCAGTCAGCATTTTGGGCATTGCTTTTATGAGTTCATACAAAGCATAGATAAAGAGACAATTAATATTTTAATATCTTACATAACGCAAAGCAATGGACCTCAGATTGCTCTATGGTACAGACACAAATATTTAACTGGTTACTTGTCAGAGATCTTCTGTTAGAGATGTTGAGTGCTCCACTCAGCCATGCCCATGCTTAAAACTAAGGCATTTCAAAGCAATAAACAAAATTTTCAAACCTGGGTGCTTTTCTTGAAGGGAAATTAGCTGATCTAAGAGATACAACAGGCAGAGACTTTCTTTCCCCTGCCTCCTGCTTACCCTTATCTTAATTAACTTTGAAGCAGCAGGGAACTCAGCAGAGAGGCACAGTAATGATGCAGGAAACACAAGAACATAGAGCATGTCTAGTTGGCCTGAGAACATTCCCTTTGACACATTACACAATAGCAACTGGCTAGTATAATTTGCCCGTGTCACTGAGAGAGCAGAGAGGAAAGACTAGAAATTCTTGTCTAGGCACAAGCATTCATTAAAAAAAAATGGGAAACTTGGGGAATCTCTTCTGACTTCAACAAAAAAAGACAGTCTGCCTTGCAAAGTTCTCTTTGGAAAAAAAATGGGAGTGTGTGAGGCTTCAACTCTAGATAAAGAGCAGTATTTCCCCATTTCCTTTTTCAGTTATTTATAACAGAGGCTGACTAGTAAGAACATGCAAGAAAGTATTAATTTGGTTTTAATCAAGAAGAAAAAGACGAAGGATTCAACAAGTATCATTACCTTCTTCATCCAGGAGGACCATAATACTGTCTCTATGTGTATGTCCAAAAAACTGCCCCGCAATAACACTACTGTATCTGCGGAAAATCTTCACCAGTCTCTCATTGTAATACTCCCTGATAGCTGTAGTATTCCTCGCATATGGCAGGTATCCTATTGGGACATGTCCTATTATATAGACCTAAGGAATTATATACAGAAAGCACAGTTAGCACTTTTGCTTGAAACTTACACTTTTAGCTGGAACTTAGAAATGGTTACCTCAATTTCATAATAATGCTATCTTAGAAACGGCATTCTGAAAGCCATAAAACACAACAGTTTTGTTATACAAAATACAAAGAGTAAGAATGTTTCCATGATTAATAATGAGAAAAAATAAATAGATTTTTTCTTAGTGAATCAAGTGTATTCTTAGGAAAAAGTTCTGATAAATCTACGTGTGATTTTAGGCCAAAAATTTGATTAATCACCTCAAATTAAAAAAAAAAAAAAGTCACTAAGGCCAGTCTTATGATTTGGCATCTCAAGGGGACAGTAAGAAAAACTTATGTTAGAATATTACAGAGCCTGCATGGTCAGAGAGTCTCCAGAAATACCAAAGAACTGGTTAAAATCCCTCTGTCTGAGGCTGAAACTTCCTTCCAACTGCGCACACCAACTAATATGCTGCAGGGTTTTATGAGGAAGGGAAATGTCTCCTTTCTCCTGACTGTAATAAATTGTAATAAAATCTTTTTAAAAATACAACAATGTAGCCAAATGTAAACATGTTCCAAATTAAACACTTTTTCTGATCAGATGAGGATCCAATCCAAGCACCAATCAATCTAACATAAGCCAACAATTTATAACCTCACTTCAAAACCTACATATTATAAGACAATTTATTACAACACTCAAATCATAGCAACTGCTGCAGCTTAGCTATGTTTTGGGGTGTGTGCTGGTAAGTAACTCCGTTCTAAATTCTATTTTTGATACTTGTAATTACATAAAAATGTAAATGAAATATGCTAGCTTTTGTCTCAGGCCAAGGGTGCACATTGCAAAATTAAAGGCTATGAGTAAAAAGAGTCAGAAACAAAAGTGGAAGTATTAACTATTCTCACTCTGGCTTCTACAGTATTTTACATGGTAGGAAAGAAAAAGTATTTTACAGTGTAACTTGAGAAACTGCATTCAACTATTTTGTTAATTGTTGTAGTATAATGTGCATATTCAAGGAAGAACTACCAAAAAAATGAAATTTTGATTTTGCAGTAACTTTGGCAGCATTAATATTCTTCTCAAATCATGCTTACATTTTCATTGTCTCTACTTATTACTTCTATTTTTTCTTTTCAAAGTTTAAAAAAACAATGCTGATGGGTTCTGTTCACAGGTCCTACCTTTTCCTTCTTTTGTGAAGAGGTTTCTAGTACTCTTTCCAACCACACAAACTGGTTGGCTGGGTCAGTGATATTCACAGTTACACTGTTGGGGCTGTAATATAAATTTGTGTTCAGACTGATTATCCTGAGTGGTTGAGAGCTATCACTGGATTCAAACAGCTGTGTGTAGAAGCCACCTGTGAAAATAAGACAAACATAATCTGAAAAATTAAAGGCTTCAAAGCACAACTTTAGAATGAAAGTACAGCACTGACAAAATACCCAGCCTTACTCTTCCTAATAAAATAGAATATGGCATGTTTATTCAAGCCATGCAACACCTTATCACAACAGAACATTTTAAGAATCTGTTTTTAGCAACATTTTAGTAGGAAAAGTTGACACTGAATTTTTAATGAATTCTTGCTTGTAATCGCCTTTATGTTTATTTGACAGTTTTCAGACACAATCTCTCTTACACAGAGTGATGCCTAATTGTTCAAAAGTCTTCATTTCTTGAAATAATACAAACATAGAGGTTCCTCCAGGAAGAACTGTTTGAATTTAGTAGCCTTGTACTTTGAAAGTCATTTAACTTCAGACTGGAAAACTAAAGACCGTATTTTTCAATCTAAGCTCCTAAAACAATCCATGGCATAAAGACTTCTTCAACGGGTGCAATTTCATGTTTCATGGATGTCAGTGGAGCCACAGAAACAGAGCTATAACAATATACCTTAACTTAAGGCCTGCCCCTTTGAATTTTATTTTTCCTCTTAGTTTCTAATTCCACTCTTACCCACAGCTCCTTCTCATTCAGGACACAAACATAAATTAAACTTCCAAATCCCTAACGTTTGAGTGGATTGGAAATTGGGTTGAACTTTTCAGTCCTTTGCCAAAAAGAAAAATCATAATTAGGATATCAGTATTTTCCAAGTTTATATGATGCAACTAACAGTATAATCACCAAGACTATGTGCTATCATAACTTGAATAAATACACACCTATTCAGTATGCTCTGAAATACAGGTAGTATCAAAACAGAAACACCATTTCATCAATTTTTTTACAACTAAATTTAAGGCTTCCTGTACACCACATGCCTTTACCTAAAAATTATTATGAGGTTGATATTTCACATGCATTGGTACAAAGCAAATAATACTGTACATGTTACAAAAAGCAATAATTATTGCATCAGAAGAGAATAAGTGTACCCTGAAGATAAGCACTGCTATTCAAAAAGACAAGTAACTTCTTCCAGAAGAAGCATTACAGATAATCCATTGTGCTGATTCATCCTACCAGACTTAGCAAAACAAACAGGATAAATCTATAGAAACATTTGTTCTCTAAGCCCTAGCTTTACAATGCATTACTGGCATATTTTACCTTTTCTGAAAGTATTGATTGCTTCATCAGTTAGCCAAGGTTTCCAGAAATCTGCTACAGCATTATAAACTTCACTGGTAGTTACAGGAAGCTGATCCTGTGAGAGAACAGAACTTGCTTAAGTCTGAGAATACAGACACACAGACAAAAAAACCCACTAAATTATCCCACCTGACCTCTCACATAACACATAAGTGTATCCAGTCATCACCAGGAGGAACTCCAGAAAGGAAAAAAACCTCTGAACATCCAGTAGTGCTGATCGGGAACAAATGCCTGAACTTAGTCAGAACTGACTGCGTGGCCTTGTTAATGCACTGACAAACTAATGCTGGAAATATTTCAAACCATAGTTAGCACAGCACAGTGGAAAACTATACATTCTGCAAAATTAATAATTATACAAACTGAAGATTCAAAGTCTAAAAGTAAAGTGTATTGGAGGAAAACTTTAAACATAAGCTTCTTTTATAGAAGGTAACTTTTTCAAGCAACTTGAGGTTCATAGCTCCCCAAAACTCCACTGTGGCCCTCAGAAACATTCTGTTGAAATTCACAAATATTCCTGTGATACCCTGCAGTTCCAGGAGCAAAGCATTTAAATCGTAGAAGAAAAGTTTTGTCAACGTTTTCTCCCACCAGCTCTAATGAGGACTGTACCACTCTCCAGTCTGGGCTGAGCAACACCCACGTGCTACCACGTGGTAAGAACCAGACTCTCCTCTAACCCTGACAGCAAGATCCCAGCCTGTCCTTGCCTTTCCTGAAATATCTGCAGGGTTTCTTAGCACTAGGAGAACAAAGCAGGTTGAAAAATAGGAAGAGTATCACAGTGCATGTTTTCTTAAACATGAAATTTAACCTTTCTGAGATCTTTGAAACTAAACCTACGTTATTATGGGCTTAGGCACTAAGTCTCTGTCTAGGAGTAGTGCAATCAGAAGTCTGTTCAGACATTTGTTGCTTGCAGTGCAAAGACACTAGTCATTAAGAAAGCTTTGAAGCACACCAGTTCGGCCAGAGCTAACCGTCACTAACAGACACAGTAAAACCTGATCCCAGATAAGAGGCCACGTTATGGAATGAAGGTGGTTTGGACCCAAGCAAGTCAGTGCTCTGTGAACCTGTGGATTAGACGGCATTTCGGGAATTTGTTTTAAGCAGGGGCAAGGATGTGAAACAAATAAGACTATGCAGAAAGACTGAGGTCACAACATACGATCTGAAAGCTACCCCAATGCTTGATTAACCCGAGCAGTATTTTTAATAGGCTCTGCAAGAAAAATCACCCAAGACCGTTAAATTGTTACGACGGACGGGTCAGAACACAACAGAGAGCAATAAAATTCTTTGGTGCATGGTGAGCGCACCGCTTCCACGCCTGCTCTGGAACAGCCTACAGTGTGTGGCTTGCTCCACATCGCTTCCAGTCTATGGGACATTTGCCAAGCATGTCCATATGAAAAACTGAAATGTCATCAACAGCAAAAAAAAAAAATCCAACAACCTGAAATGACCCCATAGTGGGGAATTTCTGATCTAATGGTCTTTTTTCAAACAGTAACAGAAAAGTATGCCAGTTCTGTGCATTGTTGAAGCCTGCCATTGCACAGCAAAGTAGCACAGAAACACTCCTGTGTGGTTTTGTGCAGAGGGAACTACAACAGTTATTCCAATCAGCAGCCTGCTTCAAAATACTATTTGCTGCCCATCTGCCCTCCCCCCAACCATCTTTTTTCTATCTTCAGATTTAATTTCACAAACAAAACTTGTATTTTTTTGAAAAGTCGCTACATTCCTTGTCTATAAAGTTATTGTATACAGGTTTTTTCTTCTGTATCAGAGGCGGCTGCTGAATGACAGCTATTCTCTGTGAAGACTTTTAAAAAAACCAAAATGAAACGAAAACAAAACGCTGAATGAGACTTCAGTTAAGGTGTTATTTATCAAAATACTTTAGCAGTGGTTTCTGGTGAACCAACCTGGCCCCCCGTCAGTGCATATGACAAGCTGAAGCTACGCTACTAGAGTAAGAACACAAGAGACTGAAGTCCCAGCTTGGTTTGTGCACTCAGTATTCCAAGTCATGTTTAGCTCTTATTTTTTCTCTCACATTTCCCTTTCTCCTCTCTGAGCACCTCTGCTACTCCCTGATTTAGGAATCACTAACTCCAACAATGATACAATCACCCACTACACAGAGATATACCCTGATAGGACTAACGAATAACACAGAAAGCTTGAATAAAAGTCTTTGGAGGTGCGAAGGGTTGTTACTGAACTCCCATTAGGCATTTCAAACAAAATATTTAGTTGACCTGCCCCACATCCCCTCACATCCACTGACAGAATTTGCTTCTCAGTCCTGTGTGCTGCCAAATCAGCCCGCAATACGCTTTAAAGGACACATGAAGCCAATGTTCTTGAGCTACGCCAAGAACAATAATTCACGGAACACTGAAAGAAAGCACTGTCCTCAGCTGCAGTGGTGCACATATGCGGTAAATCATTAGTGAGAATATTTCTAAGTGTCCAATAAGAAAAGAAAAAAAAATACTTTTAACACTAGTGGCAAAACTATGGGAACGTTACAAAGATCCCAAGAAAAAAAAAAGTGTGTGTTGACTCTGATGAGACCTGGTGGTTCTAAGCCATGAGGAACGATTCGCAGTAAATCTGCATGACCTCAGGCAAGGTACAGATTTTACCTTGCATCAACGTTTACTTGGGTAACAACACAGAGGGAGAGATGTACTTTCTGCTCTTGACTGGAACAATTTATAATTTTAAATGCTAATTGGAGAACTGTAGAATACTCTTTCCAGAACAATAGTTACACAAATTTAACTCTTATTTTTCACACCTGCTTTCTGAGGGGCTAGGAACACTCTCAATATGACACATAAACAAATTTCTAACTTATTTTACCTGTGGCCAGTAGTCATGATTGCCCAAGGCCGGGAAAACCTGAAGATCTGGAAAGAAGTTACGAATTGTAGAACTCATATTGCCAATGATGCTAATGACCAGCTTTGTGGAGAGTTCTTTTACAGGAACATGAGGAGGGCTATCTCTGAAAAAGGAAAAGGCTTTATTAACAAAGGTTCATTAGCAACATAAGTAAAGGCAAAAAATTCTGCAAACAACTCTACATTCTAGCAATGCAATTCTACTACAGACTTTTTAATTAAAAAAACAGAATTGCTTGAAAGGCTCTCTGAAAAGGGTTTTTTAATAAAAAAAAATATCAAACCAACAAACAAGTAGACTAATGTTTATCCTATGATTCCCATTTAGCATAACTAAGATTTCTTAGAAATTAATTTAATTCAACTCCATCATTTTGAGCTACTGTGCAGTTTGGGTTATATATCTTCTGTCATCCACACAACCTTATAAGTTTCTTTTTCCCCTTTGAACAACATCCTGTTGAAAATGAAGTACAATAAGGTAAGTTAAATAAATTAATTACTTGCCTTTACCTATTTGTATTCTGCAATACCCTCCCCTGGGCAAAATTAAATGACATAACATAACCTTTCCAGCAAAAAAGACCCTACCATTGATAAACAAACTAGTTCTCACAAACACTCAAAGATATTAATATCTTTGACAAATTATCCATTGATGTATACCATTAAAAATTATGTGATGGTGAAATGGAGAATTTTCCTATGGCAGAAGGGTAGAATAGTGCTATCCTTTATGAATACCTAGAAAGTAACAGGGCATGGTACTACTGAGGTACTCATATGCCTCCCTTTCACACTTCCTTCTCCAGTCCCACCACTAAGGCACACAAAGCCTCAGAGATAACATCTGTGTGAGAGAGAGAGCATTATCATGGCCATTTTCTAATAAGGAAGATCGGCACAGAAAAGGTAAATGATTTCCTCAACAGGGGACTGTACACATCCAAAATACTGTGACACCACACCTGCTTTAGAAGCACATGCAGCTGTGGGTGATGGTAATGAAGAGAGAGACAGCACCTACGACACTGTTATCCTCCCCTTGCTACCTGCTGATCTAGAACTCATACAGGCACCGAGCCTGAATGGTAACTTTATGCATTCTAAAAAAAACCCCAAAACATAAGCTATAGTATTGCTTGATTCTAGCTACCTCTTAGAGAATCAAATAAAATATAGTTAAAGGGTATCTCCTAAAAAGAGATGCACTTTAATGACCTTAAGACCTACACAATCCAATACGTCCCAGAATAATTCATTCCATTCAGTTATTCCTCTGACTTTTCTTTCTGTGTTTTCCACTTCCCACCCACCCACCCAGCACAATTTCTGTTAACTTACACTAATACAGTGATGTGGAAAATGTCCCAGTGAACAGTCCAACAATATCCAGAAATTATTACAGAGATCAAAATCTGTTCCTGAGGCCTTATATTCTCACTCAGCCTTCCACTTATTAGCCACTCGGACAACCAAAGGGACTATTTAAAAGTAGCATTTGTGAGATACTAAACTCAGATCTGTTGGTGCAAATTTAAACTTGTGAATTACTGAACTGTAGTTATCCAGCTGTTAAAAGCTTTAACTGCAGAGTGACTTGAACACTTACCCTGTCCAAATCATGAATGAAACCTGCTGTTTTGAATCCTTCATGAAAGCAAATGCTGACAAAATAAGCTGATAGGGAGAATCACACAAAAAGTCTCCAAAAGGGCCTGGGTTGGAGGCATTGGCTCCTTTGGAAGAAGAACAAACTTTGGTGCGATCAGGGGTAATGTGGTAAGTCGGATCTAAATGTAGGTCAGATACATGCCAGAACTGCCCTGTTTTCAGAAAACAAAGATTAAAGAAAATTAATTATTTACATTTGAACTGGATATTAATGGGTAATGCCAAGTTTGCTCCTGTTTGTCTATTGCTATTCCTCTTTCAAGTTTCAAAAATGAGAATAAATTTAATAAATTGTTGATTAGATCATCTGATTAAGTGTGGGCAAGTTCTGCATTCCTGACAAGATCCTTCACATAGTCTGCTTAGAAAAACTGAAAACAGAAGCAGAGGCATAGGTTTAAGCTGCTCAGCAGGAAAAAAAAATGGAGGTGCCAGAGACTGGAAAATCAGCTTCGCTTCATTAATAGCAATCTGGAAAGTGGAGAGTAGAGGAGGTCATAGAAGGACTTCTCCATTCCACCTGAAAAGAGAGGGAGTTGCATTTTAATTATTTTTCCAGACCTTCCGTGCCTGGAAGCTCCTATAAAAGATCACAGTTTAGAAAGAAAGGCAAGAAACAGCATGTGCAAAAAAATTTCAAAGCTCTCTCTCTCCTCAGCAGCCACAGCAGCAGAGACTGGGCTTCTCACCAGAGATAGGTGTGTCAACCTTAGCTACTCACTACTTTCCATATGGCGAACAAGATGAATTAAGCTTGTATTAGACCGCCAGCCTTCAAGTTTCATGTAAAATAAGAGGAATTTATTTCTGTCAGTATCAAAGCACTTGGGAAAGGCACATGTGTAACTGGGGTAGTGGCTGTGAAACCAGGACGAATATAAACTGATTTTTCCCAAGGTCACATGCTGACTCTGTGGCAGAACAGGCACCACGCGACTGAATCCCGTGGAGTTTTATTTCAGGAAGCAAAGACCAGCAGTGATCTTCGAAAGCTGCAACGCTGTGACTCCTACCAACGGGAGACAGAGAAACGCCAGGACACTGCTGCGTGCTCGGTCTGAGACACCTGTGAGTCACAGGGAATGAAAATCCTGGGGAAACCATTTCGGAGCACTCACCTGCGCACACTGCCGCGTACGCTGCCGCACGGCGGATCACGGCAGGCAGAGGATGTGTCTGTCTGCTGACAGCTCACAAACCAAATGTAACGTTGGCAGTGCGTGCCCCAGGACAGCGCTCCAAAGGCAGGGCAGGGCCCACCGCGGCGGGCACCCGGCCTACCGCGGCTCCCCAGACAAAAACGCCACCGAACCCCCCAACCCCACACCCGAACAGCCGTGTCTTCGCTTCTCTAAGAGACACACGAAGCTGAAGCACGTTGGGCGGGGGAACACCGCTGCAGCACTCCATGTGCGGGCAACAGGGCAAAAGGGGGGGAGGAAGGAGGCGCAACAGGGGTGCCCGTACCCCGCGCCTCCCCCAACGCTGGGCCCCTGCCCTGGCAGCACGGAGGGGCGGGCGGCGCCCCCCGCTGGGCCGCCCTCAGCCGGGGAGGCACCGCGGGCCGCAGAGCCGCCCGAGGCCCGGCTGCCCCTCACCCGTCGACCCCGTCCTCCACGGGCGGCCCCAGCCGAGCCTCTGCCCACTGTCACCCTGCGCGGGGGCGGCCCCCGGCGAACTCACCCACAGCGGAGCGGGGCTGCGGGCCGGCCGGCGCCGCCTCCAGCGTGGAGCAGAGCAGCGCCAGGCCAAGGGCCAAGCGGGCGGCGCGTCGCCCCCGCCGCTCCATGTTAGCCGTGCCCGGAGCGCCCGGCCCGCCGACGGCCGCTCATGTGACCGCCCCGGAGCGGAGGAAGGGGGCCAGGCCGGGGCAGCTTGTGCAAGCCCCGGCCCTTCGCTGCCTCCCCGGGGCTGCCGGAAGCCGCCACCGCGCCCCGCCCGCAGACCGCGGGCCAAAAGCGGTCCCTGGCCGCTGCTCCCTCCTCGCTGCCGGGCGGCCGTGTCTGAGCGGTGGCAGCTGCTGTCACTTCAGCCGGCCGAGCCGGGGGTCGGGGTCACCTTCAGGAGGTGCCACCCCCGGGTCAGCACTGAGACGCTGAGGGCCTCCTAGGAGCCAGCCTGGCCGCGGGCAGGGCTGAATTCACGGCACCGAAGGAAGGTGAGGGGGGAAGGCGGGAGTCCCTTCCCCTCTCAGCCGGTGGCCTGTGGCGCCCAGCGGGCTTGTCCCTTCGAGCCCTGGGCTCCCAGCAAAGTTACGTCTCTCCGAAGCGGCCGCGACCTGTGGCTGAGAATCCTTTTCCCCAGAGCCAGCCGGGCCGCGCCCTGCGGTGCCGGCAGCCCTGGGGCGCGGCCTGACCCTGCCCGAGCCGGCTGCGCACGGGCGCTGTACAGGAGACTCAAGCATCTTTTGGAAGGAAGGTTCCTCACAGTGTACACGTAAAAATGGATTCTGGTTACTTAATACGCTTTAAAATTAAAAAAAACTGATGCAATACGCCATCAAGTACACCTTTACTACAGCTTAAGGAAAATGCTGTGTTGTGTAGTGAATATTGCTAAGGCTTTGTGGTAGTGGAGTCTCCGTTGCTAAGGCTTTATGGTAGTGGAGCTGCTGTTCATGGCTGAAGTCAGTGTAGTTTCCAGTGAGGAAGAGTACTTGGTGTCAGTTTTAGAAGACCAGAATAATGATGTCATGGATCCCATGGCTGCCCCAAAATGTCCCACTGCTCACTGTGCTGTTCTGTTCAGATCTGCTTTCCAGGGCTTTGCAAAGCCATTTTACCAGCAGTTGGAAGTCCCGTGTGTTGGTATATTCCTCACTTTTCCACTCCCTTGAACTTTGCCACAGACACTTTGCAGGTACCACTTCTCCTTTTTTTTTTCTCCCTTACCTAATTTGACATTAATATTGTTCATCTTTAGCAAAAGACTTCACCTATAAGCTTCATGATGCTTTTATGTGACTTATAGAACATAGGTATGTAGGGAAAATTAACCTTTGTTTAAAAGTGACTGTAATGTAAAATATTTACTGTTAAGAATTTATTTGTAAACACAACAATCTGTTTCTGCATTCCTTTCCTTATATTAAATAAAAATTTTATTTTTTTAAATCATGACCCCACAAATCACTTGTCATGAAGATGAATGCCAGAACTGGGGACCCAACTCTCTTTCCCCCAGTGACAAAGGAAAAGCAGCTGCTCCCACCTTTCTGAGAGGTGTAGGACAGTCATATGGCATATGAAAGGGAGGGACAGGGAGACAGATGAAAGCTGTATTAGGTACTGCAATTGAGGATTAAATGAGCTAATAAAACCAAAGGGCTGTTCAGCCTAGAAAAGCGAAGGCTTAGGGGAGATCTTATAGCAGCCTTCCAGTACCTGAAGGGCCTACAGGAAGGCTGGGGAGGGACTTTCACAAGGGCAGATAGTGATAGAATAAGGGGAAATGGCTTTAAACTGGAAGAGGGTAGGTTTAGATGAGATACTAGGAATAAATTCTTTACTGTGAGGGTGGTCAGACACTGGAACAGGTTGCCCAAGGAAGTTGTGGATGCCCCCTCCCTGGAGGTGTTCAAGGCCAGCTTGGATGAGGCTTTGAGCAACTTGATCTAGTGGAAGGTGTCTCTGCTCATGGAAGAAGGGTTGGAACTAGATGATCTTTAAGGTCCCTTCCAACCCTAACCACTCCATGATTCTAAGATGCTGTTTAAATGTAACTTGCACTATAGAAGCTGAAGCAGCCCAAAACAGAGACTGCGGCTCTCCATACCACTGGAACAAGTTCTACTCTTAATTTCTCTGAGGAAAAAAGTTAGCCCCTAGATTTTTAAAATTATCAGTATCCACCATATAAAACATAATTATAATGGTTCATAATTAAGGACTCTAGTGTTCCGCACAAGAGAAAACAGACTTGGATGTTCCTTTCAGGCAGCTGCTTTGTGAAAAATTAAAGGTAAAACTATTAAATTTTATATTTGTGTTGGTTAGGTGCCATAGTTGTGTCTGAACTTTTATCAGGTAAGTGAGATGAGCTACCCATGTTATCCTAGTTATCCAGGGAAGCCACTTCCCACAATACCACATAGCAGAACTAAAGGATGGCACAGTGCAGTATTAGGACCAGGAAGCTGGGCAGGACACCCCTCCTGCACAGCCCTCTGCAGCCACACACTTCCCCCTCCAAGTACTGACCAGCTAAATGCCACAGCTCAGCTCTGCCTTTGTTTGACAGGTTGTAGATAACTACACCTCCATATGGTCCACTGAGTCAGTGTGACAGAAAACACAGATTCCAAAGAATCTCCTCCATGCTGCCATCAACCTGTTTCAATTTTCCTAATAATCTAAAGTGTAAGGCAGTTTTTCCCAGCCTCATCTTTTATGGAATATTCTTCAGGAACAAGTTTTTAATTTCTCTCTTTCAAGCAGCATTTTATTTTAAATTGCTCACAGTGCAAATTGTTGCCTCCTTGTTCATATTAGCTATGAAACAACACCTCAGGGAGGGGAATCTCAGGTTTGTCTTGTACTGTTTTCCCTTTGTTTTCCTCCCACCCCTGTGGAGATTGATGAAAGATAAACTGTGTACTTTAGGTTCCCCTAGTCCTGCCTTTGATCACGTTGGTCCTTTCCTACCATCCTGTAAAACACTTCAACACTTTGATCTACTTCAATCTTTTGTACATTAGCACAAAAGTCTCCAGAACAAATGAAAAAGCTATCCTAACTATTGACACCAAAATTACAGGATCCCCCTTGACATGGAAGCCTGTACAGCCTTAGCATGCACTGGGTAACAAGTTCCCAGTGAAGACAGGAGCTGAAACTGGCTTGAGCCTCTCACTTCTCTGCCTATATCTATAAAGACAGGGGCTCTAGATTTCTCCAGTAAAAAAGAAGTCACTGAATTAGACCAAAGGCAGTTTTTCATTTCCCATGCACTCTACATCACAGAGAGAGGCTGTTGCAGTGTTGCGTACCACATGCTTTTCTGTTGTTTAGCTTAGAAAAAGGAACTGTCAACAACTTCCTCCAGAACACTAGAATATTAGCCAATTACATGCAAAAGGAGCACAGGTTTAAAAAACTTTTAATTTCCATTTGATCTGCATTCCAAAACAATTCAAATGTGTTCCATTTACTGTAAAAAAGAGAGGCAAGTGTTTCAGAAATTTAATGCCAAGTGTAACCTGTTTCACTATACAGGACAAGCTTGCCAATTTGATGGCATAAAGTTTTTTTCTTTAGAAAAAAAACACTCCCCCCAAAACTCTTTATTAACCTTTCATGCCAGAAATGTGCATTTTAGCTACGTTCGATTATGGACGGTACATTAATCCATCCAGCAGAAGTAACATCTGGGCAGAGGTCAGGTAAACTCTACGCTTTCTCATAGTGGCGAACAGCAACCACATCACCAAAGGTGAGAGTCTGCAAGTCCAAGGAAAAGACAGACACGTTAGAAGCTGGACCATTTTTTGTAATGAATTAACACATACTCAGAAGTCCACGCTAGAGCAAAGTTGTTTTACATTATGTAATTTATCAAAAAAACAAGTTGGTCTCAATTATTGGTATTTTAAATGAACAAGAGGCAAAACAAACCTCTTGTGGATCCTATAATAAACATAACTTTCTCCTTGCTTCCTTCAAATCCAAGAAGTACATAATGCACACGTACAAGGCAACTAAAGTGAGATTAGAAATGAACTACAAAATATTTTAGTTACTGTTGCTGTGCAGAACAGTAACTACTGTGCGAGCTTTGGAGGTACTTCATGAACCGGAACAGGGCATCTCACCGTGTTCAAATTCCAAAGGAAAATTCTGTAGCTGTTTCCAGAAACAAAGCCTGTATTTTCCTTTGAATCACTTGTTACATTGTGTTGCCCTGAGTGTACGCTTTAAGGTTTAATTATTTGGAAGTCTCCATCCATACAGATACTCTCTGAAGTATTTAGAAAACAAGCTAACTGCTTTTCTCCAACAGCCAAGTTATAGATTAATATAGCTGAAAAGGTTTTATTTTTGAAAATTACATCTCTGTGTCAAAAATAAGCATGAGAAATGCCACCCTGGATATAGTCACTTAGACCACCCTGGATATAGTCACATTTATTCACCTTATACTCCTGTTCCTGAAAAGTCAGGAAAATAATGTGAATTTAAAACAAGACTTTTCTTCACACAGTTGCTGTTTAGTGTAGTTTTTAACAAGACAGGAGGAATAAACCCTTTATTGAATATGAAAATGTTATTACCTCCTGCAATATTGTAATTTTATTTTCCTAGGGAAATACTTGTTCTGTGTAGTTAAATATTACTTATGTGTGCATATTTAAAACAAGTTTTTAAAGAACACTAAATTAGCACTAGCAATGGATCATTGCCTATATAATTAAGAACATAATATCTTTTCCAGCTCACCAGGACTTTTTTTTTTCTTGCTTAGGCATTTCCACAAACTCTTGAAAGAACACATACACTCTGGAAATCAACAGGCTGGCCTGCCTAAAACCACTAGCAGTTTTTTAGTTGTCAGTAAAACAAGATGCAAAACAAACCAAAATAAATATTTGAAAAATCTCTGCTAGCTTTCCCCAGCAATTAGTTTAAGGGTTTGTGTGTAACTAACACTATCTGTGCATAAAGCTCGAGATAAATGTGAGGAATGTTTTAGCAGTGTACATGAATGCTCAGTGAGCTTTACTTACCATTACCATTTTGCCATCCTTTATTTCTCTCACAAAGTTTGTCTCTTTGCCATCCCACTTCTGTACGTGCACTAGCTTGTCCCCATCCAGGGTCACAACTGACTGAGATACCAAGAAACACAAAGACATTCGTTTATTTGGGGTACTTGGGATTCTGCTCACACATTCAGCATGCACTGTTCTATTGAATTTGCTTCAAAAGATGGATGCGCATCTAGAATGATAAAGCAGTCCCAGCCATTTTAAAGCCAAGCCCATGATTCATCCTCATTTCAAGTATGAGCGCCATAGAATTCTTGTTTGTGTCAAAGGATGAAAAAGTTGTTTCCTTTGAGTGCCAGTCTCACGAGAACCACTGTTTCCGATGCGCTTTGGGATAACGTTTACATTAAGCCCCCCAGAGATGCAGGGAAGAAGGCATCTCCCCATTTCGACTGGAAAAAGTTATGACAAATTATATTTGAACTGAAAGAAAAATGGGCAGCTAAGGCAATTATTTGCCACTGGAAGGTAGACAAGAGGGTTGGTGACATAACACATTGCTTCAGACAAGACATGGTGTAAGCAGGCAAGAAAGATGCGTTCATATCTTTTTTTCCTGTCCTTCACAGTGCTACCACTGGCAGTAGCAAAAGTTACTTCTTTTTTTCCTTTGACCCTACCCAAGATTCAGCCTTATGGGCAGGGAGGAAGAAGAGAAAAAAGAAGCCACTGCAGCCAAGAGGTCACTTACTTTGCAGTTTCTGTCGTCGGGGGTAGTTTCATCAAATTCCTCTCCAAGTTTAAAGCTGATTTCTGTGTTTTTGAAAGTGCTTTGAGTCCTGATCACTACTTTGTCCCCCTCGCTGCTGATAATCACAGTGGGTTTAGTCACATTCCCCACCTGCCGTGTGGCAAACCCCACTCCTAAACCATCAAGGGAAAAGAGAACTCCATCAGATATTCGGTTTTTTACATCGTTTTTACTACACATCGAGGTACAGAAATCTCCTCCCGCACTCTACAGCTTTAAGCTATGGCAGTGAAATGCTACCTTCAGCTTCGCTTGTGTCCTTACACCCACAGTGTCCATAGGTATTCCCCCAGCAGAGATGTAGCCCCGTACCCTCCCAACCTCGGAGCACCCCGAGAAGGAACCTCTCTCACCAGCGCGGCGTGCCAGGGCAGCAATCCCCCCCCCGCCGCCGCGGATTTCAGCGCCTCATCGCTCCAGCATAACGACTGATTTTTCGTTTGTGTGTTTCCAGTTTATCTGCAGGCAGCGTTTCCCCTTCTGTCGTACACCTAACCCGGGGGCACCTCCCGGAGCCTCTCCCCAGCAGGACCGCTCTCAGGGGAACACCCCCCGGACCCCCCCGGCCGAATGACCCGCATCACATTAACTCACTGGCGAGAAGCACAGCCGCCCAAACCTCCCCCACCTCTGCGAATGTCTCACCTACACCTCTGGCAGCGGGGGGCTTTTAAAATGTATGTATTTTTTTTAATGATGACGCAAAATTCCAGGTGTGCCGCCCGGCCGTACCTACCCAGAGCCTTCATGTACTCGTCGAAGTTGTGGCTGTCCACCAGCTTCCAGGTGGCGCAGAAAGCTTCGACCATGGCGGCCGCCTGCGGGTGTGGTTACGAGCGCGGTACGGGGGGCTACCGGGGAGCGCCGCTACTGCCGCACCGCCCCGCATTTAAAGCCGGCGCCCGGCGGGGGGCCGGGAGGCGGGGGGCAGTCGCGGGTCCGCCCCCGCCGCCGAGACGGCAGCGGTGGGACGGTACCTCCCCGCTCCCTGCCCCGCCCCGCCGCCGGGGAAGGGGCGCGGGGGCCCCGGGCAGGGCCGCGCCCCAGGCCGGGGCACATAGCGGGTCACTGATGGGGGAAGGGAGGTGGCTGCCCCCGGCACGGCAGCGTGTGAGGCACCTCTCCTCACCTGAGCCCCCTCTCCTCACCTGAGCCCCCCCGGGATGCCACCCTCCGCCCGCGCTGCTATCCCTGATAAAGGAACGCGGGAAAACAGAGAAGCAGGCACCAACCGTGGAATACTCTACTGAATAAAAATCCAGGATCGCAAGGCTGCTGCAGAACGCCTTCCCTGAAAGCTTTCCTGTGAAGATTTTCAAGGCCAGTTTGGCATTGGCCAGTACATATCCCTGTCCCCCACCACCACACGGCATTTAGGGGGATGCTGCCCGAAATTGGCATTTCCTATGGCTGGGGGGAAACAGCATCTTGCCTCCTCAATGGGCAGCACTTGGAAACTAAGAAAAAAGGAAAAGAGCTTAAAACTGCTTCATCTAATATTATTTTATTCTACAAGAGAGGGAATGTTTTCCTTCTTCGAGTTCTTTGAAATTCATTGAAGGCACTATGTAGTCATCTTGTCTCTTGAGTTTTTTTCAGAAAGCAGCCTGTCTCCATGGGATAAGTTACGGTGTCGGCTTTTCCAGACCTACAGCTTGGATGGATTCCAGAGTTGTGAATCTAGCTCTTTAGCTCTTGTAACAAAACTCAGGGACTAAGTGGAAGAGACTTCTTGTGGTTTAGGAACAAAGCCTCAACAGTGTTATGCCTGGTCCAGCCATATGGAATATAAAGAATTATGAATATTTTTCTAATATTTTTAAATTAGTTTTTGACTGTCATTTGCATTTCTTTCAGGTTCTTGTAGTATGGCATGTTCTTTGGCTGTAGGGCTTCTGATGCTTCTGATGGGATTTTAATTTCATATGCCACTTTTTCACTTGTTCTCAGAAAGAAGTAACCCCTCTCTGAATTAACCCCAGGAATATAATCCTAATTCCTTTTACCACACAACACAATTTTCATTAGTCTTGATAACCCAAGGGTATGAACTAGTGCATCTATTTCTCTTTAACCTTCCATACACTTATTTTGAAGTACAGAGACACAAAGTGCCCTCCTGCAGCTGCTCAGTTTGTCTGCCTGACTCTTCTGACCTGCACTTCTGAGACTTTTCAGCTAGTGTGCAGAAAGTAAGGGAGAGCAAGAGTATCACTTGAAGTAACAGCCCACCAACTGTTGTCCATGAGGCTGAAAGGAATCAAGTCCTTTTTTTTTTTTTTTTTTTTTTTTTTGCCACAGTTGAATAATGCTGTGTCTCCAAAGTTTGCACAGAGTACCAGCCTTACTAGTGCATCTCATGTGGATATCTATGAACCTGATGTCTGTGGTCAGACAACCCTCTATAACCATAGAATGGTTTGGGTTGGAAGGAACATTAAAGATTATCTAGTTCCAACCCCCCTGCCATCAGCAGGGACGTCTTTCACTAGATCAGGTTGCTCAAAGCCTCATCCAACCTGGCCTTGAACACTTCCAGGGAGGGGGCATCCACAACTTCAATGAATGAGGAATAACAAATAATGAATGAGGAATAGGCTTTGTGATTGGCACTGTCATGGCAAGGGGCACACGGGGTTGATATTGTGCACAAGTATCATCCCTGACTCCAGTTTGGGAATTGTGTTTCCTCAATGCAGTAGTATTATCAAGCATTTAGTAGTGTTCACCACCCACAGCCAAACTCTGCTGCCATAGTCTCAGAGAGCTTCACTGCTGGCACCCAGGAGCTGACATGCAAGTACATGCAAACTGACCTTGCCATTCACCTACTTCGTCTGAGACGCATCATATATAAGTCCTAAATTATTTTAACAATATTCTAATGATAGTCCTCTCCCAGTACAAGACAGAGTTATCTGTTGATATGGATCCTGTTTGTGGAAGTCCTGGAGCCTCTGCTGATCCTCCTGGTGCAGATGTGTGCACAGAGCCCTGGGAGAGCTCCTTCCTCTCTGTGCTCAGAGGGGCTTGTTGTATAGAACCAGCCTCATGGACCTTGTGTGATATAAAACTCCTCAAAGTCATTCAGAGCCACTGCCAGTAACTGGGCTCATCAAGGACACTTCTGCCTTGCACCTTATTCCAGGCGGTGCTGCAACCTGGCCCTTGGGAGGTAGCCACTTCAGAATCCTTCATAATTTAAGCAATCATACCAACGCTACTGGCTCAGTTCTACCAGGATTTCTCAACATACTTGGCTAAGACAAGTACCTAGTCTTAAGAAAAATATATTCTTTAACACTTTGCACCACGCTTCAGATGTAAAACAAGGTCTGCTATAATGTTGACATTCCTTCTGCTGCTTAGATGGATTGCCAAAGTCATCACACCAGGTTTTGCAATGGTGAGATCCCACCTGTCTGTGTTAGTGATGACTTAGGAGCATGATAAATCAACAGTAGGAAATGTTACATTATTGACACCTTGTAAAGTGACAAGCCATAGCCAAAAATGTTTTCCATGTCATCTTATGTCCTATATTTGCTTATGGATCCTTATGTGAGAGTAGTGTTTATGTCAACAGCTAGTACAAGTCATCCTGATCTATGCAAATGCTTTGCTACGCCTGGAGTGGAGATAGCAGTGTGAAATACACTGACCTGGTGTGCATTTTAGGTCGCTGCACAAGAGACCAGCTTGTTTCTTTTGCGCTGTCATCAGAATTTGAAGGTTTTAACAGACTGCATACTCCCTGTAAAAAGCTAGTGTGATGAAAGATGTCTCTGGAGATTCCTCTCTGAGGAATCTCTTTACACCACCCAAGCAGTGTAAGTAGGAACATTTTCAATCTCTGTGGAAGGCCTGCTTGAAAGATGAAAATGCTGTGGCAGGCATCCCTGTGTAATAAGTAACCCTTGCTTCCAAAGGCCATCCAGGGTGAATGTGGGACTGTTCTAACCTTCAGCCTTTGAATACAGGACACAAAAACCACTTTTGGCTACCTTTCCTCCCTCTCTTATCATAAAATCTGAGGATAATCCAAGGGCTGGAGCACCTCTATTATAGGGACAGGCTGAGAAAGTTGGGGCTGTTCAGCGTGGAAAAGAGAAGACTTCAGAGAGATCTTGTAGTGGCCTTCCAGTACCTGAAGGGGCCTACAGGAAGGCTGGGGAGGGACTTTTACAAGGTCAGGTAGTGACAGAACAAGGGGAAATGGCTTTAAACTGGAAGAGGGTAGGTTTAGAGGAGATATTGGGAAGAAATTCTTTCCTGTGAGGGTGGTCAGACACTGGAACAGGTTGCCCAGAGAAGTTGTGGATGCCCCCTCCCTGGAAGTGTTCAAGGCCAGGTTGGATGAGGCTTTGAGCAACCTGGTCTAGGGGAAGGTGTCCCTGCTGATGGCAGGGGGGTTGGAACTAGATGATCTTTAAGGTCCCTTCCAACCCAAACCATTCTACGATTCATATGATTCTGTGATTCAGGATCCTAACTCACTGTGGCATTTTGATAATCTCTTAGCATTCCAAAACATATAGGAGGCCACTTTTGAATTAAGGAAATTGAAAATAATGTAGCTGAAAGTAGAAGAGATTTCCTCCATTTATAGACAGCAGACATGGGTATTCTCAACACATTTTAATTTTGTTTGAAGCCCTGCTGTGAACTTCTGTGCAGCTTTGATCTCACTGTAATACAGAAATGACCATATTTTAGTAGCTGTTGTGTCAGATGGGATGATGTTGCTTCAGGGCTGAGTGTGATTTGATTTCTGGTGCTGCAGAAAAACCTATTGTCAAACAGAGCAGTAGAATATCCTTAACTACAATTATCTCATGTGTCCTCTAGCTGTCTAAGAGATTTGCTGAACCCCCTAACAAAAATAAACTATCTCAGTGCTGTTGGTGAGTCACAGAAAATCACTAGGTTTACTCTATTGATGGACAGCTCTTTAGAAATCCCAGTTTAAACAAAAGAGAGAAATATCTTATGGAGAAGACGCCCAGTTATGCAGCTGCACAAGCAAGTGGTCACAGAGTGGTGCCAGGTACAAAGCAGATGTATGAATCCTCCTCTTGTGCTGCATAAATGCCATGGACAGGACTTTGCTGGAACTGCAGACCAGATGATAGGTAAGTGTTTTGTGAAAAGGGTGGTAAAGCAATTTAGCAGGAAATAAACCCCCTTGCGTTCCAACTCACCCCCAGATAACTGGGGGAGCTGGGGGCAGCTGGGCTTAGACCCTGAGTGATGCCCAACTGAGCACTACGGGTCTGACAACGGCAGACTCGCTCGATAGTGCACTGTGCTCCCATAGTCACGATTTATGGACTCATGTGGCTAAACCTGCAGAATTTAGCGGCGTCCCATGGGGCACAGGGTTGGCAGGGTGGCTGGTTATGGATGGACACAGCTCGATGTGGCACTACCAGCCCAGACACACCAGTGCCAGATTCACTCGATGGTGACCTGCACCCGCCATTCAGTCACGACTTCATCAGACAGCAGCCCAGTAAGAAATAGTGCAGCAAGTCTGTAAGTGAATAAGAGCACTTTAATGAAGCAACAGGAATAATACAGATTCGTGTGGATTGCCGGTGATAATCTACTCTCTGCAGAAATAAATGCTTGCAGTAAGGTTACAAATTACTAGAACTATTAATTGTTAAAAGATGGCAAGTTGCTACAAAGCGCTAAGTTGTTAAAATTATTATCTAGAGATTTTCTAAGTTTCTGAGAGAAACCCTCGGCTAAGTCTAAGTCTTATCCAAAGGCGTCCCAGTGGGGGGGAAGAGAGGCTCAGCCTGTCAGCTGGTCCCAGGGGTCAGAGGTCTGCAATGGAGTCGTCCCTGACTAGTCCACGATGATGTCTTCCCTAATTCCCTCCTTCCTTTGAGCTATTCTTATACTATTTTTACCTGCAAGGTGGAGCTTGAGTGGCTCTAGTCATACCTTTAGGTGATTGGCAAAAAGCACTTCCATTCCCCTTTTATGGTAGAAATTACCAAAACTTAGAGGTATACTCTACGAGGGGGAAAGAGGGGAGTCAGTGGTATGGAGTTATGGTTTTGTCAAGGTCCACAAGGGGGGTTGTTGTCAAAAAGGGGCACCAGCTGTCAATCCAGAATCACGAGTAGACCATACATCAAGCCTTGTGGAGTCAAAACCGTGACTGGTATGGGGAGTTGGAGAAGGAGCCGCCACTCTTTCCCATCTCCTGTACCAATAAGCACCCGGGACGAAGGCGATGATATGAAATTCCTGGCATACCAGCTGTGCTTTTCCCCTGGGATCTTCTTCAACACTGCACCTTCCCTTAGTGTGTAGACACAGCCGTTTTCTGATTTTTAATTACCTCCAGCAGTTACTCCACAGCAAGGTGCAAGGTAATGCAGGCAGGAGCAGGGAAGATGTGTGTATACCGTATCTCTTCCAAGAGCATGGTATATCTTAGGCAAAGCTTAGGAATATGTTCAGGAGGCTTCCTGCCACTGTCAAAGCTCAACCAGAATAATGCCAGGACAGGCTAACATAAGAGCACAAGTCTTGGTAAGGTCTAATTCTGCCGTTACTTGCTCATTGGTGAAAACAAAGTGGTCTGTGATCATGCATTTCGTTCTTGTAGACTCTGTCTTGGGTTACAAATTGGTGAGATGTGAGGTTAGGAGAGTCCTGGAAAGTAAATACGTACTAATACCTTGTTATGAATTATTAGACATTAGTTCAGATTGGTTTAAGCTGGTTTACAGTGGTTTAAAGAGGGAAGCAAATACTAGTAAGTATCTCCAGGGTCTTCTCTGCTTCTTAAAGGCATTTGGGGGTTGTTACCTGTTGTCTAATATTACTATATCTACCATTTAGAGGACTCAAATTAGAGGTTCTCCTCCAAGAATTAGCCTGCACTAAAGCCAACCACCTTCCAGGCTCCCAGTTCTATTTGCTGAAGATGCAATTATTTTAACTTTGTACCATTAGGCCTGTGTTTATTTTAATATTTGCCTTTGCTTTCTTTTGTGTTTAAGAGTAGAAAAACTACTTTAAAGCCTCTAAAATGTAACAGAAATATCTGATAATGGGTGCCACTTACAATAGCTGTCTAGTTATTGTAAAATCAATACAAGAAATCAGCTTTCCAGACTTAATTTCAGCATGGTCAAAAGTAAGGTCATACACTGAGGAAGAAAGAAATACAGTCTTATAAATAAGCAACTGACTGTTTCAGGGTTAATAATGACTCAGAGAAATTTAGAAGGCTTATGAATAAGCTGAACACATTAAGTTAAAATAATTAATATGTGCATAAATGTAAAAATAGCACAAAGGTTTAAGGAGATGAGATGACTTGCATTTGACTTACTGCAACTGATTCTGGAAGACTGGTGTAGATTTGGTGTTCAGAGCAGCCCAGTGAGAATATTAGTGGAACAGAAACACAGCCTGTACTAAGGTCCAAGGATTCTGTATTATAACTAAAGTAGGGAATGATTTTCATCATCACAAATACAAATTTTACAGTACTAAAGATACATCTCTAAATGTTGTATTCTCCTTCTGTAGCTCTAGTATACACTATGGAGGATGTCTTAACACTTAATAAGTGCGACTATTTGGAATCCAGTATTACTGGTCTCAAGCTAAATCCTTGCAGCATAACAAAAGACAACTTTGCAGTCTGCAGGGCTGGATCTAAGAAACTTTTGGAATAGCTCAAGGTACCTTCCTTTTGTTTGTCCATACCGACACACCTTATATGCTGCAATATCCTGAAATCACTCCCGATACCAGCTGAGATTTAAACAAAAAGTGAAATCAGTTTTATTTGACTGAATTACAAATTTAAGAAAATAACTAGTAAATTTGGAGAACAGATACAAAGTAATAGCTCATTAACTACTGCCATTTGGATATTCCCAAGGTGGTCCTCTGTTCCACTCAGCTGTGGACTGACAGGACAGAGTCACAGGCTGCTGGAGCCTGAAGCAGTCCCTCAGATGTAGCTGGCACCACGCTCCTCTGGGATTGTCTCCTCTAAATCAGAATGTCCCACCTGGAACAAGCTGTTTCCTCCAAAGTCCTAAACTGGCAGTGAATTACAGGCAGTGTTAATGCACCCCCAAGAAATATCTGAATTCCACAGTTTTGAGAAATAATTTAGTTAGGCTATGAATTTATGGGCCTGTCATTTACGAAAAAAAATGCCTGACAGATCAGGCAGAGGTGCTTTTGAAATGAAACCTCGTGCTGGGTGACCCAGATAGAATTGCACACCTAACGATTCATTCAGGAGTGCAACGATATCCTCGCTTTACATATTGGTTTGTGACCAAGCATTGAGTCATTTCTGAGTTTTCATAAACCTAAATATGTAAACTTCCTGGAACACAAAATTCTAGAGCAACTTGAAGCATTGCAGGGTTAAGATGGCTCATTACTAGCTTTAAATGGGGACTCTAACCAAGACAAAGTAGGGGAAAACTGCTGTCATCGCGGCTGTTTGGAGACAATCCCAGAGAAACAGAAATAAGAGTGGTCTCTGCGGTCTGGTGTACAAAACCCCAGTTACTGGAAGTTAAGCCTAGAGAAATTTATATTAAAAATGAAGTGCCTGTTAGCTGCGAGGAGACTTAACCCCTTGAACTGCCTTACTAGACTTTTCATCCCTTCAAGTTGTAAACTACGCCAACAACCACAGCTATTAGACATGATGCAGGAAGTAATTCAGAGAAGTTCCATATCCTGGATTATGCAAGAAATCACATGAGATGGTCACAATGGGCAAGTCTAAACCAGGAAACTTAAAAATACATCCCACTTGCTGAATGTGGGTTTGTACTTTGCCAAAATCCAGATGGGAAAAGATGCAGATATGCACAGAAAGGAAAATGAGCATGTAGTCCCTGCTTAGATAGTCACAGAACTCACTTTCTGGACTGTACTGCAGCAAATGCCAGTGGGGAAGTATAGATACATCCACTTTAATTCTACACATCCATGCGTACATGTTTCAAAAGATTTCCTCCTCAGTGTGTAAACCTAACCCAGACCCTCTATGTATCACAAAATCCTTAACTAATCTTGTAATAGTTAAACAAGGCTTCTAATAGCATCTTCCTCCAGACCTTTGAAACTTTCTTGAGTGGCTGATCAGTGCTTCAGCCAGAGCTCAGAACATCCAGAGTCCAGAGCCAGTGAAGGGTGCAGGAGCAGGCAGAATTGCTCACACCATGACTGGTTCAGTTGTTCTGCTAAAAGAAGGGCCATGGAGAGGAAACATGGCACAACTTCCATGCCTTTAACTCCATCTCATTGTCCTTTGTCTCCCCCACCCTTAAATATACTCCTTCTTACATGTCAGCATTTAATTTTATCCTTTACAAATTTATCTAGAAGTTTACACTTAAAACAGCCTATGTTAACAAAGTAAAAAAAAAAAAAAAAGCAAACTCAAGAGTTCAAAGGCTGTCTGAAAGAACATGCCCGAAAGAAACTTATTTCAGCACTTTCCTATATTGCAACACTATCTCTATTTGCATAATCACATGCTTTTTTTCTAGAGAAGCTTTCTCTCTCAGTGCTCAAGACAAAGACTATTCAGGGACTGGCTCAAGGCTCTTTAATCAGTCTGTCTGATAGGTAAGGTCTCTACCTGGTACTTGCTGGGAGGAATAGCAATGAGTTGTCCTTCTACCAACTCATTTTATTGAATATGGAGGCAATTAAAGAGATTAGTTTCTTATACTGGGTGTTTAAAGCACTAAAAGTTGATGTTGGGCATAAGGAGGTATAAGCGAGCAAAGCGAGGGGTGGACACTGAAGAAAGGAAGTGAGTAGATGGGTGTGAGCTTTGAATGGAGTTAGAGGAGAAATTCAGAGGGATGGAAGGGATAGGATGGGATTGTTGAGCAATTAAAGTAGAACATAGGTACAAAATTGGTGAGAGGAACAAAAAGGTTCAAAACTTGTAGCTCTGCCACAAATGCATGTATGGTAGTTTTCCTGTTTTTCACTTAAACGATGCTTTTCTTCTGTAGTGCACAGGATACCATTGCTCAGCTGCTGGACCTGGAGGTGGCCCGGGTGGCTGTCAGGGAAAGCCTGGCTCCCTTGTGCACTGGGCAGCTGCCTGCTGTGGCTGCTGGGCCACAGAGGGGCTGCTGGGGAACGGGAAGCAGGCAAGAGGGGCAGATATCACAGAATCACGGAATGGTAGGGGTTGGAAGAGACTTTTGGAGATCATCTACTCCAACTCCCCTGCCAAAGCAGGTTCCCTACAGCAGGTTGCACAGGAAAGTGTCCAGGCGGGTTTTGAACATCTCCAGAGGTGGAGACTCCACAGCCTCTCTGGGCAGCCTGTCCCAGTGCTCTGTCACCCTCACAGTAAAGTTTTTTCTCATCTTCAGACAGAACTTCCTGTGTTCACGTTTGTGTCCCTTGCCCCTTGTCCTGTCGCTGGGCACCACTGAAAAGAGTCTGGCCCCATCCTCTCGACACCCACCCTTTAGGTATTTATAAGCATTGATAAGATCCCCTCTCAGTCTTCTCCCGCTGGACAGACCCAGGTGCCTCAGCATTGAGAGAGACACAAGAGAGCAAGAAGCAACGGTTATTGTGAACAAGCTGCTTTTTCATCTGACCAGAAGCTGGCGTCTGCCGAAGGAGCCTCCGAGGGGAGTTCACCTGCTGCAGCCCTGCAGGAGCTGCCCGAGGGGGCGTGGTGGGGGAAAAGGACGGTGCAGTTCAAACCCGTTTCCCCCACGGTTTTGGAGACGCGGGCAACAGCGGCGTCTCCCAGCCGGCCGGGGGACGAGCGGCCGGGGCAGCGCCAGGGCAGCGGCGGGGCGGGAGCGGCTTGGACGCAGCCGAGGCCTGCCCAGGGCCGGGGGGGCACTCTGCCGGTACCGCCCGGCGCCGCGGGGAGCCGCGTCCTTCGTCCCACCGGCGCCGGGCGGCCAGGGCGCTGCCCCAGCTCCGCTTCTTTTTCGCGTTACGGTTCACACCGAAGGAGGCACTGATTCTGCCATTTCCGGCGGGGCGGAGCGGAGCGGGACACGGCTGTGAGGAAGGCGAAGGCTCAGCCCTGTGCCTGGCGCGGGCTCGGGCGCCATCTTGTGCCCGCCGGGTGGAAAGTGCCCGGCTGCCGCCTGCCTCTCTCTCAGCCTCAGGGCTGCGGGGCCCCCGGCAAAACGCGGTAGTAAGGTCCCCTGGGAAAAAGCTTTTGAAGGTGCTGGAGTCCACCCGTGCTGGTCACTTTTTAAGTCCTAGGAGCACAGGAGCGGGCAATCCCAAAGTGCCAGGAGTCAAGCAGGCGAGGCAGAAGGCTGCCTTGGCTGAGCAGAGAATCTTCTTCTAGAACTAAGGCAGAAAAAGACAGTGCATGGCCAGTGGAAGCAAGGTCAGGCAACGTGGGAGGACTACAGAGATGCTGTTCACCACTGCAGGGAGGAAATCTGTGCAGCTAAAGCTCAATTAGAGTTAAAGCCGTCTGGTACTGTGAGAGACAATAAAAAGGGCTTTTTAAAATATGTTAATAGCAAAAGGCAGACCAGGAATAACATTGGCCCGTTACTTGATGAGCACAATCACCTCACAAACAGGGACGCAGCCAAAGCAGAGACATCCAATGCCTTCTTCACCTCAGTCTTCAACACCAAGGATGGGCTCAGGACCCCCCAGAGCCCTGGACTAGAGAACCATGACTGTGGGAATGATAAACTCCCTGCCAGCCCCAAACGTGTGCAGGATTTGCTGGTCCAGCTGGATCCCTGTAAGTCTACGGGGCTTGATGGGATCCATCCAAGGGTTCTTAAAGAGCTGTCAGATGTCACAGCGAGACCTCTCTCAATGATCTTTCAATGCTCTTGGGAACCTGGAGAGGTCCCAGCTGACTGGAAGCTGTCAAATGTTGTCCCAATCTTCAAGAAGGGCAACAGGGAAGACCCTGGTAACTACAGGCCTGTAAGTCTCACTTCTGTGCCTGGAAAAATTATGGAGAAAATTATTCTAGGAGTTATCGAAAAACACCTGGAAGACAGCGCAGTTATTGGTTCCAACCAGCATGGGTTCATGAGAGGAAAGTCCTGCTTGAGAAGCCTAATCTCTTTCTATTATAGTGTTACCCACTGAGTTGACCAAGGGAAGCCAGTCAATGTAATCTTTTTGGACTTCAGTAAAGCCTTCGATACCACCTCTCACAGTATCCTCCTGGACAAAATGTCCAACATGCAGCTGAATAAACACATGCTGCTATGGGCAAGCAATTGGCTGATGGGTCGGGCTCAATGGGTTCTGGTCAATGGGGTTACATCAGGCTGGCAACCTGTCACTAGTGGGGTCCTTCAGGGATCCATCATGGGGGCGGTGATCTTTAATGTCTTCATCAATTACTTCGATATAGGACTTTAAGGACTGCTAAATAAGTTCACTGATGACACCAAATTGGGAGGTTCTGTGGACACTCTTGAGGGCAGAGAGGCCCTGCAGAGAGGTCTAGATAAATTAGAGAGCTGGGCAATCACCAACTGTCTTAATTTTAACAAGGGCAAGTGCTGGATTTTGCACCTGGGACATGGCAACCCTGGGGACACACACAGACTGGGGAACGAGAGGCTGGAGAGCAGCCCTGCGGAGAGGGACCTGGGGGTTCTGGTTGATGGCAAGTTGAACATGAGCCAGCAGTGTGCCCTGGCTGCCAAGAGGGCCAACTGTGTCCTGGGGTGCATCAAGCACTGACTGCATTGCGAGCTGGTCAAGGGAGGTGATCATCCCACTCTTCTCTCGCTTGGATTATTCAGCTTGGAGAAGAGGAGACTAAGGAGACATCTCATCACAGTTTGTAACTTCCTCACAAAGGGAAGAGGAGGGGCAGGTGCTGATCTCTTCTCTCTGGTGACCAATGACAGGACCAGGGGAAATGGCAGTTGAGGAGGGGGAGTGATAGAGTGGGCTTTGGTGGGCATCTGGCACCCAGCCAGGGTCAACCCACCACAATCCCACCCACCTTGTGCACACATGTGCACAAGGGATTTGGGAAAAAAATATTATAATAAAATATGTAGAAAGGTTAAACCAGTTTCTCACAGATTAACTTTTCTATAGGTTGTATGACAAGCACTGAATTTACAACATTGGTCACTGCATAACAGATTCCTGGAAATAAAGCTCCATCAAGGACTGTCTAAACCCTCACATAAGGTCCCTTTATATTGCAGGTAATTGCTGAATATATGTTTAATCCAGAAAAGCCCACAGCACCCAGGCTTTGCATCACCGTTCAGAAAACCATTTTCCATCAAACTTAAGTGTTGCATTAAAATCCGTGGGTCTGGTGTTAGGATGCGGCACAGGACGGGGCAGAGCGACAGCCTTCGGGGCTGCAGGCACTCGCTCACGGTCGTGGGATATGAACTGGCCTGAACCACTGGGCTGAACATGGAAATAAAGCAAAATGCTCAAACAACATAACAGATCTCAACATTTATTCCTAATCACTATCTGAAATAGAACAGCTTCAGGTGAGGAAGGTGAAACTTTTAGTACTTCTCCCTAAGAAAGGTCAAAACCAGTCATCACGGCACCCTAGCCCAAATGGCAGGGTGGGGCTCCAAACCTGGGTCGGCTGCAAGCCAGACTGAGACACCTGTTTTACAACAGCATTTACAAGTTGGAAATGCTTTTGGCTAGTTCCCCCCTCGGTGCCCGAGCTCAGTATCTTTCCTTTGCCCAGGCAGCATGAGTGAGTTTCCACCGACGTCTGGGCCCCTCAATCCGATGTGGCACAGGCTCCTGCTGGCTGCCCAAGGAAGGACATCTGCTAATGGCAGCCCTGTGTAGCAGGGAAGCTTCAGCTGGAATTGTTTTCCCAAGTTTACGTAATCCATTGGGACAATGTTCTCAGCAATGCGGGACATCTGTCTGCGATCCCCCAACTTTCTGAATACACAGAGCCACCAAGGTGCTGGGCCCTTAGCGAAACCCTTGAAGTGAATGTCTCAGAGCAGCTGGAGACAGCCCACTGCTCACCAGGCCAGCTCGCACGGTCTTTGCACTTCACTCTCAAGCAGCTGCCTCCCAGCTGGTTTTGAGGGTCTCTTAAGCAGTGTCCCTCCACTTACTTGCACAAACTACCTGTCAGGCTAGGATCCCACTGGATGGCAGGACGGTTTAAGCCCTTGCTATTTCTACCCAAGCCACTCTAGAGCAAGTGCTCTGGGACCTCAGTGGGCTCAGCCCTGCTGGCCTGTGCTGTGTGGACCCTGGGGAACCCACACGCGCTGCCGTGGTTCTGGGGCTTATGCTCGCTGAGCACAGCAAATGTAGCCTCTGCCAAACTGGTGGAGAAATCCATGCAGACATCTCTGTTTAATTCTGTTTCATGGACTTTATCACACATAGAGAACCAGCAAACAGAACAGAGGGATATGAACCAGTCCTAAGTAATTTGCTAAATCTTGAAGTATTCCTCATTGTATATGTGATACACGAAGGGTATTTGGAATACTGATGGTAAAGTGTAGTTCAAACCTCTTCTAGGCACTGCTCTGTTGTCAATTTTTACTAATGCAAGTGCTGTGATATTATTTCATATGATCACCACTGTAAGAAAGTGGCACAACATAGAAGTGGCCACTGTGGGTTAGATCATAGGTCCATATAACAAAATACGATGTCTGGGATAGTGCAAACATACATGACATTTCTTCTGATGAGCCTCCTTACCTCCAAGCATTTGTGTTCATGGACTTTCTGAGTTGTGAGAAATTTTCTGTATGATTAGTAACTCATGACTTAAAACTAAAGCTGGATATAATTCACACCGTAGTTAGTATAAAATCAATTTTTGTCCTTGGTGACACCTAGATCTGGCTTGTACATTGCTGTACTATCAATGATTTGGAAATTTGTTTTAAAATATACCAATTTGCAAACTGCTTTGACGCTCATTTCATCCATCCAAGCTCAGCCTATGCACTATTATACCAGAATTATGGTGTATGGCTCACATGGAGATAGCTGTATAAAGAATCACAGCAAATAAACTTCATTTTTAAAAATGCTTAATTACTTCTTTTACTATTTCTAAATGAGAACATTCTAATCATCAGTCCCCTACCTCAAAACCTATTTAGTCCTTTATTGCCTTCCAGGTAACAAATTGAACTTTCCTGTTTTATAGCAAAAAAAGATGCATCTCAGCATGTTCATCCACCTCTGATATGAAGCTTCAGATGAAGGGCTGACCCAAAGAAAATTACCTTCTTAATGACATGTGGAAGAGATTGAAGCCAATTTGCTGAATATTCAAAGTACCTAAATTGTTTTATATTTGCACAATGAAGTTACAGGGGTATTTCCTGCCCTTTTTTTTTTTTTTTAATATGCAGAGCAGCTAAGAATGAATAATTGCTTCCTTAAGTGCTAACATTTGGAGACAACCAAGTTACCTTTTTTGCCTGTTACTAAAATTAATTTATTTGCTCTAGAAAAGCCCAAGATAGTGCTGTAAGCTGATGAAAAAGATGTTATTACCTGTGCCACACTTGCTGGAATGGAAATTGGGATTAATGCATTATAATACCAGATTAGCCTTAATAGAAGTTTGCTGCCGTAATTTATCAGGGTAATTAAGTATGTACCTAATTTTAGGCACTAAGTAGTTCTGTTGACTTCTGTGAGACTAGTCTGCATTTAAAGTTAAGCATGTTTTAAAATACTCTGCTGATTCAGGACCATAACTTTGTTACCCTTAAGAGAATGCACTGTCATCAGTACCCATTATCTGAGCTAATGGAAGGGTGGCACAGCCTGGATAATGGTTGAAACTGGATAAACTGGCTCAGTGAGAAACCTATTCAGAAGCACTTAATTTGCTCTTTACAGGCTCAGCCAAAGTTTAGTAGGACTATTACCTATCCCAAGGTACTAAGAAGAAAATGAACCAGAGCTTTCCTAACTTTAGCAGTGCTTAAGATAGTAACCCTGCCTAAACCCCAGTCTACTGGACAGCATGGCATAGAGACCCCCTAGACAGCTCTAAAGGGGCTAGCTCCTCCCTGGCTGAGTCAAGCCTAATACAGAACTAATAAATTCTTCTGGACCAAAGTTTATATGGCACATTGTCTCCCACACCAATCAGTGTTTCTGGGTCTGTGTATACTGGTCAGAAGTACACAGCTGGCTCAGAACTGGAAAGGTTTATTTGACAAAGTCCAGAGCATAACTAGATAGTCATCTTCTATATCCAAACTGACTACACTCTCACGCCACCTAAACTAATAACTGTTGGGACATAAAATGTACATGCATGTGGCAAAGAAGTGTTTCTGCATGTTACTTGGTTAATCTGCAACTAGATAATACATAGGCAAATGAGGGCTGTATAATATGTCACCTACATATTATAGATCAAATATATTCATCCTGCTTTTAGTTGAATTGCATTTAAAATCTTCGTGTTAGTCTTTATTTCTTATGCAGTTCTTCTAATCTGTTAAAATTCTTCTTTCTAAGCAGTGTGTTCTCAATGACAGGTTGATACAGCTCAAGTAAAAAGCAAGCACCAGTTTTGCAGTGTTGAGTACTCTGACTAGTTCTAAGCTGTATGTCAGTGAGTAGTTAACTCCATGTATGCATACAGTGGTGGAATGGTTTTTATACAGAGTTTAACACATTAATAATTTGCTAAATTCAGCTGATTCACAATTGGTGTTTCAATAGTAAAAAACTTAAAAGCATCTTGGGCTAGCAAAATACTTAAGTATCTATTCCTGTAACCCAAATTTCAGTGTCTGTATTCTGTAAGAGAATAATCTAAATCTATCTAGTGCTGCAACTGTGAAAGAAGAGGAGAATTCAATATAGGCCACGACCCAGAGGAGCACTTCGGCATATGTTCCACTTAAAACATTGTGGTGGTTTGGGTGGATTCATCCTTTTGGCTTGCACCTTGCAGCCAAATACAGCCTGCTCTCTCACCCTGCCCCTGCCCCCATCCAGGGAGTAGGGAAGAGAATTGGAAAGAAAAAGGTGAGGAAATTCATGGCTTGAGATAAAAACTATTTACTAATTAAAATAAAATTATAATGGTAAGAACAGTAATAACAGAATATACAAATGAGTGATACACAGTGCAATTGCTCACCACCCACCAACCGATGCCCGGCCTGTGCCAGCCAGCGATCTGGAGCCCAGACAGTCCCGAAAAACAAAACTATGGAAGAGCCCGAGCGATCCCCGAGAGAATACCCTTGATTTCTGGTCAACCCTGGTTAATGTACTGACATGACATGGTATGATATGGAATATTTAATTGGCACATCCAGTTGTCAATTTTGGGGTTTGCTATTCACTACACTTCTCCCTCCCAGTCCCAATGCAGCTGTGAACCAGCCAAACACGGTGGCCTTGACCTCCAGCAGCAACTAATAACACCAGTACTGTTATCAACGTTCTTCTCATAATAAGTCTTACACTGAAACTAAAATACATCAATTCTAATTACTAAGAAGAAAATTAACTGTCCTAGTAAAACCAGGACAAGCATATAAGGAATTCTGTTTCAGTAATACTCAGCTACTTGATTTCCATGGGATCATTTTAACTTCATACATTTGAACCATTTTATGTACCATGATGCTATAAAAGAAGCTGGTGTATGAGAATGGGACTGCAACCCAGAACAAGAGCATGTATCACAAATATAGTTACCCAAGTCCCTCTCCACTGTCATTTTCCACTTTGGTCCTCCAGCTAGTTCAGTCTCTCAGAGTTTCCTAAGCCACCTCTTTTGCTCCAGTGTCACCACTTAGCTATTTGACCTTTCCAAACCTGACAGTAATTCTGGCATGTTGCACTTGTTAAATTAATACAGGTAAGTGGAAGGAACTAAGTGTCGGTTCGGTTGGATGAAACTGAATCCTTGACTGAATGGTCCTCAACAGACAGCACGTGAGTAAATGCACACTAGGAATGGTAGGTGTGCAGAGGGGCTCTCTGCCAGCTATAAAATACACAAATATTTTATAGAGTGAATACTGGGCAAATGTGGAATGTACCCATCAGAGATGCTTCCTCCATCGGGCTACAGCCCAGCAGAGAGATTGTGTGGGCAAATAAAAGCATTCGATTGTCAGTGTTGGTTAGGTTTCAAGAAGTACTTAAACGGTTGCTGGCCTAGGCTGCAGTAAAGGTGCACGTCTGTTCCCGAATCTTAGGTCTTCTAGGGTAAAGGAATGAATGCTGAGTGTTTTCAGGAGCATGACCTCCATAACAAAACAATGCCTGTCAGCAGAGAAAAACCTTTGCTTAAAAATCTTTGTAAAAATCACAATGATTGAAGTATCTTTGTTGTTAGCAAACAAGAAAGCAAAAACCAGATGAAATAAAATAAATGTGTATTATGGGCTTTTAAGTCTTGTCATACAGGAGAAACATCAAGGAATCAACACAAAACAGAAAAGATTATAGCTATTTAATTTCCACAGTGAGATTAAACAATTTTTATCACTTACAAACATGGCTACTTTATTGTAGATACACATGAACAGCTACAATATTTAGCCTCAAAACAGAAATGACAGAAGTGGCAAGACTGCTAAGAGCAGGAGAACTGAGATGATCTGCCATAATCAAATAGTTTAAAGAGTTTGAAAACAAATGGTGTTTAAGTAGTTTACAAAACTTTCTGGAGACAGGAGGAGGAGAGAAAAAAAATAATTTATTTTTTTTATATCTCAAACTTATCTACATATCCCTAATGAGAACAAAAATCTCAGGAGATAAATTACAGATAATGTCTGTAATCTAATATATGCCTAACATCATCTTAAGGTGGCAAGAGTGAATACACCTCTGTGTCAGAGAGAAAGAAGCTATTTTGGGAAATTAAGAAACAGGATTTTTATTTTGAAGCGATCATTAATTGGTGGTACATCTGCTAGGTATATTAATTGAAACCATCAAAGATTAGTTAGGATGAATACTATAACTATCAGAAAAGTCAAAACAAGAGATACATTCTTTAGTTCTCTTCCCTTTTGGATGTGTAGAACATTGGTTTTGAATGACAACAGTAGAAAAAACAGTAGTTCCACATTAATGTCATCTAGGTATAAGTGTGTTGCAAAATCTTGTCTGTGCTGCTAAAGTTGCTACCACACTTCAGAAGGGGTGACACAGAGAAACTGGAAAGTCTGTTGATGGGTTTAATTAATAGCAGTTTAATTTAATAGCAGTCCTTAGGTGTTAGGAACCATTGCTGTTTCCTTGCGCCTCTTGACTTTCCAGCAAGGCTTTGGACGATTGCACTTCTCCACCCTCTGCTCCTGCACCTAAAAAAAGACAGAATCAAACATTTATATAACACACACATTCTCACAGCTTCTTTAATGCAGTCAAATATTTGGATTCACTGATCATCTCTTTTTGGATTGGCTCTTTATTACCATATTCACAGGTGCTGTAGAGAGATTAACCTGAAAGATAAAGAACTTGCAGAGGCATCTTCCAAAAGCAATTGCCTATTGGTGTTGATTTGCCTGCTCCTCGCACATGCTGAGCAATGTGCATTTGGTTGTAAGAAACTTTTTATTATTGTTATTCTTTTTTTCTGGGTCATTTCCAAAGTCAAGTTAGAATATTACATTCCTCTGAGCATTGCTTGGTTTCAGGTATATAACATTACAGTTTATGAGCATGCCAGTTATCTGGCTGACCCTCTTTGCCAAGAAATATATAGGAGTATTCACCTTGTTTTCACAAGATGAGAGGATTTTTTTGTTACTTTGATTTGGAAGCTCACTCTTCCATAGCTTAGAGTTGAATGCTTACACAACTAGTATAAGTAAAAGCTCCTCAGCATGCATGGCCACTGGATGAAGAGTTCCACCCTGACATTTTTGATGCTTAAATTCTCTCCACTGAGAAACAGGAACTCCTCTTGCCTTGATTTCCTTGCAAAGCATAATCATTTTCACACTACCTTCAAGTCCCACATGGCATTAACAGGACAAAAATCTAATGCCCAAATCTAAGACAGCCCATAACTTTTGGAGGCAAGAAAGGGTCTGCTCAGAATATCTGTCTGTACCATTTTCCAAATCCTATCCACTTTAATAGTCATAATCTAAGGGGCACATTTTCAGCTGTTTGCTCTGGAAACTTGCCACAAAATAGCACAAATAGTCAAAAGAGTTATATATCTTGGTCTCTACAAACCACAGCAAATAGGTACCACTGTACACAATTCATCAGCTAAAGCTCTTGGCAGAAACCACTTGATGTTGTAAGTCTGCTCAGAGTTTTGGAGGCTTCAGAGTTTTACACTGGTAAATTAAGAACCGAGTCATTTGACAGCCTTCAGCACTACACAGCACTGTTGGGGAAAAGGGAAACAGAGCAATCTTCTCTATTGGCTGTTTCTGTGTGGGGTTGGATGGGGAGCCTTGCAGACAGGGTTGAGGTAAATGGTTTGTTAGAGGAAATCTAATCTCACACTTTGTAGCACTTAGGTGTGCAACCGGTGCTAAGCTGCTGAGTGTAACAAGATAGTTATACACAGTCACTTAGAAAAAAAACAGCCAACAATAAAGGCTATTGGCAGAACAGAAGCAGATTACCAAATATAAGAAACCAGTATTGCCTTTTCGCTCTCAAACTTCTTGCAGATTCCTCTTCAACCTTTGGGTCACCAGTGACAAAAATCAGTTGTTTAACGTGGTTCCAGTATGGCCTCTCACCAGAGCACCTGTGGAAAGTCGTAGCCCTCCAAAACTTATGCACCATCAGAGGATGGTCAGACAGGATACCGATGGTTTTCATTTCAGAGTTACGCTCTGAGATAAACAGCTGGTGCCAAAATCTCTCCTGTCCACTTCATGAGAACATTAATTTGGTGCAGCTTGCAGAGTACATGGAAATTTAGATCACACAGCTACGATCCTTGTATATTCATAAAGAATATATGCAAAGTCTCTTTTCTCTACTAAGCCAGACAAAAGGCATTAGCACATCCTGTTCCTGACCTTTCACTATGACAGGAGCTGACAGCATTTCAGAAAGAGCAGAAATGTATGATCCAACGAGCACTGGCTAAATTTGAAGCAAGATGGAGAAAGTCCTCCTCACCATTTACCATAATCTTGATTGAATCTTTCAAAGTAGAAAAAAACCAGGACATATACTTTATATAGCTACATGTTCCATCTTCTCCACTTTTCTCATTTATCCAATCTCTTTGTTTTGAGCTGCAAATGGTTTTCATTTTTTTAACAACTTGTTGTTAAAACCAAAAACAGACAAAAAAGAGATCCTGTTAGAGCCCCAAATGCTTCACAAACTGTTTCCCTGTCACAGCATTTGAACTTCGAAATTTTCTTTCCATTTTGATGAATTCTCCTCATTTTGCTTGCTGTCTCATCAGAAGTTTAACTTGCAACACAAGGAAGCCAGAATTACTACCTGATACTTGTGAAATTCCCAACCCTAAAAAGCATCCAAGCAGTCAGAGTGGACCTAACTGTATCCTGTATTCATTTCCTATGATCACTACTGCAAACTGCTGATAACAGAAACTGTTCCTTCCAGGCACGCTCTGGCGCAGCTATGTGCCAGTGACAAAAGCAAAGGATAATTCCATGCTCTTAATTGTTCTTCAAATCCTGGCAGTGCTGGTCCTTGTATTGGTATGAAAGCATCAGCACATTTTGCTAAAACTAATGTAGCTGTGTTTCATTTCTTCTTAATGCATTGGATGGGCACTAGGAAAGGAGGATTACTCTGCCTGGAGGGCTAAGTACTTATTTTATGCTGTGTTGTAACATTTCTTTTAACAAGACTTTCACTCTTTCATTTTTATTTTTATATGGTGGGGGGGTGGGGAGATCGAAGAGAGAAATTTTGCATGCTTTCAAAAGTATATTCTTTCCAACTACTAAACTTTCCAGAGGCCAAAATGAAACAAACATGAGGAATTTATCTCCAGCTGTTGTATTCTTTTGTGTTTTAACATGGTTTTCTGCATCCCTCTCAAGGTTCACTGCTCTAAACAATACAAAGGTTAGTTACACATAATGTAGCAATGAATATTTCAGTGTGTTGGACTGGTCACTTCACTTCCACAGCTTCTGACACTAATAACAATATAAATTTCCATCTACGTCCCCTTTGATAAGGGAAACAGTTCTCTCCTACTGGATCCTGACCCCTGGTCATGGTGCACAAACTATGCCAGGCAGAAGAGCTGTTTGGAATAAAAAACCCTGTAATATTTGAAAACAAAAGCATTGAGTGACTGTACTTTGGAATGGATTTCCTGTGCTTCAGTTGCACACATCAGAAGGAGAAAATCTGTAGGGATGTAGTTTTCATATTCCTAGAGAAAAATCTCTCCTTGAAACAAAGGAGTTTTAACTGGGGCTTATCTGCCGTCACTGCCCCTGGGCTCACAGGGCTCCCAGCATTACTTTGAATGTACTCTGGCACGGTTCCCATTGTCCTTCCCACATGTTCTTCCCAGATCCCCCAGGTCCCCTCACTACTGCCCTGCAGCCTGAGGGTATTTGGCCTTGTTGTCATCCCCTTTTTTCCTTAATGTCCACACTCTCTCCTTCACAAATCTTTGCCTTTTCCTTTTGCAAAAGTAATGCCTCCTACCAGCACCCACTAAAATTTCTTTCCCAGGTTCACACCAGGATGAGGTCATTCAGTCCCTCCTCACTCTTCTGTGCAATAATTACTAGAGGTAACTTAAAAATCAGAAAACAGCTGTGTCCACACACTAGGGAAAGGTACAATGTCAAAGAAGATCCTAGGGGAAAAATGCAGCTGGTATGCAAAGAATTCCTCTAAGATTGCCTCCCTAATCTGCTTATCAGCACAGGAGGTGGCAATAGGTGGTGGCCCCTTCATCAACTCTCCAAGCTTTGGCTTTATGAGGCCTGATGTATAGTCTACTTGCAATCCTGGATCGATAGCTGGCGCCCCTTTTGGCAGATACCTCCTTTTCGTGGACCATAAAAAACCATAACTCCAGACCACTGACTCCCCCTGCTTCCCCCTAACAGAGCATAACGCTCTAAGTTTTGATAGCTTCTACCTCAAAAGGGGAATGGAAGTGCCTTTTGCCAATCACCATAAAGGTATGACTCAAGAGTCACTCAAGATCCACCCTGAAGGTAAAAAAATAATATAAAAATGGCCCAAAGAAAGGCGGGAATTAGGGAAGATACCATCATGGACAAGTCAGGGCAGATACCATCGCAGACTTCTGACCTCTGGGTCCAGCTGGATGGGCTGAGCCTCTCTTCCCCCCCATAGGGACGTCTTTGGGTAAGACTTACACTTAGCCAAGAGTTGTCTCGGAAACTTAGAAATCTATAGAGAATTATTTTACTAACTTAATGTTTTTTAGTAACTTGTCCTGCTTTTAGTAACTTGTCACCCTTTTACTAATTTGTAACTTTAGTATAAGCATTTATTTCTGCAGACAGCAGATTATCACCAGCAATCCACATGAATCTGTATTAATCCTGTTACTTCATTAAAGTGCTTTTATTTGCTTACAAACTTGCTGCACTATTTCTTACTGGGCTGCTGTCTGATGAGGCCGTGAGAGTCCAGAGATTGTGACTGGACAGCAGATGTGGGTCACCATTGAGTGAATCCGGCACTGGTGTGTCTGGGTTTGTAGTACCACATCGAACTGTGTCTGCCTGTAACCAGCCATGCAAACCCCGTGCCCCACGGGACGCCGCTAAATGCTGCAGGTTTAGCCATGTGAGTCTATAAATCGTGACTATGGGAGCGCAGTGCACTATCGAGTGAGTCCGCCGTTGTCAGACCCATAGTGCTCAGCTGGGCATCACTCAGGATCTAAGCCCAGCTGCCCCCAGCTCCCCCAGTTATCTGGGGGTGAGTTGGAATGCAAGGGGGTTTATTTCCTGCTAAATTGCTTTACCATGCCTTTCACACAACAGTAAAAATTGGCTTAGTCAGCAGGACTGCCATGGATATGCTGCCGCAGAAATATGACTGTGCCCCTTTCCCAGGCTGGGAAGGAGTGGGCCCAAAAATTTTGGAAGGATGAAGAGAAAGTGATAGAACGCATTGAAGAGTGTCGGGTTGCTTTAAAACTTAAAGCAGGAAAAGGTAAGAGTGTGATTTGTGCGGTTTTAGGTGCCTGTTTATCTTGTGCACAATCAGAAGCTAAGGGAACCCCTACTCCCACTGCAATTTCCTCTGCAGAATACACTGCTTTGAAATCTGAGAACGAGGTGCTAAAATCCTCATTAGCCCTTGCAAAGGAGAAGGGAGAAAAACTGGAAGCCCGAGTTGATAAATGTGTGATGGAAGATAATAGACTTGTGAGTGAAAACCAGAACATGATGGTTGAGAACACTTATCTTAAATTTGTCCCAAAACAACTATGGGGGAAAAATAAATCGGTTGTTAGAGGAGTACCCCCCTCTACTCAAGTTCAGCAGATTCATAGGTTAATGAGCCCTGCAACCCTGGAAATCCCAGCCCAGGATGACGGGTCCAACAGTGACAATGAGTCACACACTACCGGGCGTACCATCCATCCCGTGGTCACTAGTAGAACTGATAGAAATACAGGAAAAATATTCAAGGCGACCTGGTGAATCAGAGGTTGAATATGTGTGGAGAGTTTCTCTTGAGGGGGGGACCGAATTAGGTTGACTGAGTTTGAAGCAGAAGGCTATTGGGGCCCGGGAGTATTCTTAACTGTCCAGCCCGGAGATCACTATTGTACCTTGACTGCACGAGCGGCAGATTGGGCCGGCAGTGCTGACCGTCAGGAGAGGGGAGAACCACGGGCTATTGGTGCCTCCAGCTGCTCTGACCCAGCCCCAGCAGCACAAAAGGCAGCCTGCATACAGGCACTGTATCAAAGAGATGAGTTATGGAAGTCCCTGATGTTAGCTCCCACCGACCCAGACTGATTAACCCCTCTCATTCGCGGTCTCCCTGATTGCCTTAAACTATTTGTAGCGAATACTCAAGACCAAGCTTTAGGTTATTGGTGTAAACATATTCCTGGCTTTTCCATCATTGCTCAGCCCTTATATAGCCTGTTAAAAATGGGAAAATCATGGGAAAGGACTGAACAACATACTAATTAGAATTGTTGATAAAAGAGTTAAGACTGTTTCAACAGCTTGGTCCTATACATCCCACTGACCCCATCCAGGTGGAATGGGGGTTCAGTGAACAGGGTTCTCACTGTAATTTATGGCAGAAAGGGCCAGAGGGACCAGAAAGACCACTGAAATTTAGCTCTCACTCTTCCAGTGATACCACAAGCAGATATTCAGACCTTGAGAAGGGTTTGCTGTCCTTAGTGCGAGCACTGAAACGAGCAGAACAGATGAGAACAAAGTGTCACTATTCGGGGGCCTTTTCGCCTCCTAGACGTGGTCCGTAAGGGGACAGCGCCCCCTGCGGGCACTGCCCAGAAATCCACAGGCCCCTGTCTGGAAGGCGTTGCTGACTGAAACCATGCCGATTACCGAAGTGCTTTTTAGTAACTTGTCCCCTTTTTAATAACTTGTCACCCTTTTAGTCATTTGTAACTTTAGTGTAAGCATTTACTTCTGCAGACAGCAGATTATCACCGGCAATCCACACGAATCTGTATTATTCCTGTTGCTCTATTAAAGTGCTCTTATTCACTTACAGACTTGCTGCACTATTTCTTACTGGGCTGCTGTCTGATGAGGCTGTGAGAGTCCATAATGATGACTGGCCAACAGGTGCAGGTCACCATCGAGTGAATCCAGCACTGGTGTGTCTGGGCTGGTAGTGCCACGTCGAACTGTGTCCGTCTGTAACCAGCCATGCAAACCCCGTGCCCCACGGGATGCCGCTAAATGCTGCAGGTTTAGCCATGTGAGTCCATAAATCGTGACTAAGGGAGTGCAGCGCACTATCGAGTGAGTCCGCTGTTGTCAGACCCATAGTGCTCAGTTGGGCATCACTCAGGATCTAAGCCCAGCTGCTCCCAGCTCCCCCAGTTATTTGGGCGTGAGTTGGAACACAAGGGGGTTTATTTCCTGCTAAATTGCTTTATCACGCCTTTCACACAACACTCTTCCTGGAATTGGAGTTTCCACCTACCCTCTTCACCAGGAGTCCTTTGATGGGCCCATGTTGGGTTTGGGCTACAGAACCCCAAACACATGAACATAAATTAAATCATCAAAGCAAGAACAGCTTGTAATCAAAGGAATCCTTTCCCCCTTCCTCCCCCAGCCTTTATGGTGCTTTAGGTGGCTATAAATTCCAACATCCTGTAATTGCTTTCAGGCACCATACAAGCAGGACATGCATCCTCAGAGCCTGGAAATCCCTCCTAGAATCTTCTTCAGTTCAGTTTCATGGGTCCTCCACTCATCAGCACAGGCCTGCCTCCGTCTGTGCTGCCCCTACAAGATCACTGCTCCTGTAAGTGGGACCACTGGTTGCAGTGGCATTTGTCACAACAGCAACAGTGATGGGCATGAGAAGAAAGTTACTTCCAAATCAGAACCTAAAAAAGTAGGGGCAATCCATGCTCAGGGACGACCTACAATTCTCACTTCATAGGCATCAGAAACAGATTTTTCTGAATCTGAAAATCCCCCTGAAATCCCCCTGAAAGTAGAAAGAACTCAAATGTAAAGCTGGTGTTTAGTAGACCTATGCTAATCAAAAGAGCATCTTATCAAACTAAAGGACAGGCCAAAATATAACACTGGTCTCAGCAAAGTTGAAAGCCTAATAGCTGGAGTAAATCACTGTAAACTCTATACTCTTAATGTATATGCCTGAGTTAGGATGATAGCTGTAATCGGATTAACAATGCAGCTTGTCACGTCTTGTGCTAAATTAATCAGTGCAGCAGCAGAACCTTGTTGATAGCTGGAGTGCTGGTTTTCTAAGCTGCCCAGAAATGCAACTGTGTTTGCTCTTCCTCGGGGGAAATGGAATTCAGAGCCCAGCACCTTTCCCCAGGCTGCTGCACACTGGGTCTGTGGCTGGGTATGGCGGACTTAGTCTGGGTTAAAATTAATTTGTCTCATTAGGAGGTATAAGTGGTAACTGCTTTGGAAGGTTGAATTTAATTGTAAATGAAGAAATAAATATTAGTTATTTGACATCACAACTGCATGGTGGCAGAAGTCTTAAGGAGAAAGCAAAGGACATCTGCATAAAAATGTCAGTTTCTTGAATGTGCAGCCATTACCTTCTGAAACGGAGAGCTCAGCCAGTTTGGGTGGCAAGTCTGAAGTCCCAGCACCAGCAGGAGACCCCAGAATATCTGGTAAGGCATTCCGGCGGCCTGCCCGTCCTGATGCTGCAAAATCTGTGACCACGGGCTCCACATCAGTCATCGCTGACTCCTTTCCTCACAGCAACATCTGCATATGGAACAAACATAAGAAGAAAGCAGCTGTAGTGGTTGGATGCTAATCACCTGCTCAATAATACAATAGCCATCGGCTTTGCCCAATGGGTCTTTTGTTATTAAATGCCATGTATTTCAATACTGAGTGCTTAAGCTTTATTTGTGCCCCAGAAGACAAGAGAATCTCTGTGCATTTCCTTATGTTGCCATTTGCACATCAGAGTAGCACAATGAACAGCTCTGTATCTACAAGAAACCCGTGGAGATGGTCAGCAATGGCCCTTTCTACCAGGCACTTGTATGTCTTTTTATGACTTGATCCCTCTTTTTAAGTGTGTTTGCCAAACAACGACTTGGAAGGGAACTGAAACTCTATTTTGTCATACTGTCTCTATGAAGCAAAGCATGTTTTCTTTATTAAGATTTTTGTTTACATTCTTACTTAGAATCTTGTTAGAACAAACTCCTTACACAGAGGAGCAAATTATGCAAAAAAGACCTCTCAAAACACAAGCTAAATATCTTCATAAAATTTCTTTATCCTGCAGATGTCAAACCATTTGTTTCCCTCTGCTCTTTGTTAGCTTGGTTTAACCTCAGCTTGTGCATGTGACTTTTATCTAATAAATAACTGAATCCTGGAAATAACAGAAACAACAGTGCTCTGCTCCGTCGATCCCTGATTCAAAGCCCACTGAATTTAATGGGAAAACTCCTCCTGACCAAAATGAGCTTTGGATCAAGCACAGAGGTGTTTGCAGGATCACACCCCAGAACAGCAGCTTCAGTGAGAACACCTGGAGCAGACGGAGGTGATACTCAGCTGCAAGTGGCACACAGGGACAGTGTGTGAAAACTGCCATTAGCAACTGTATTATTAAGAATCACAAAAGACTATCATACCAGAATTGTACACAATAATTTCTGACAATTAACAGAGTAACTTCTAATAATTGGACATGAATTGTTCAAGAAAAACAGTATTTTGTGTTCTGTGTGCAATTTGGGAGCAGGAATGTTGTCTCTGTGTAAATACAGTCAGTGCTCTATGTGGGAAGGGATACAGACGAGACTGCAGACCAATGTGATGGAGGGCTGCCAGCTTTTGTTTGACAACTGTCTGTATTTAAAATAAGATTTGGATAAGGAAGTCTCAATCATTTTAGTGTTGTTCATATAAGAGGCAAAGCATCATAGTCCCTTTTCTAAAATTCTGCTAAGGTTGGGACATATAAGTGCTCTTATTTCATGGAGAGAAAAACTGAGGCAAATAGAGATCTAACACCACTTGCTCTAATAAGCAAGAAGGGAAGGGCAGAAACTTGATTACTGGTGCTGACCTGGCATTTCCACCAGAAAAAGCATTTTACTTTTCTCACTCAAAGTGCCTTTCAGCTGTGTCACTCCAACAAGAAGAATACATATTCTTATTCTTCTATCTCTAAATACTTTGTAATAAAATAAATTAATTCTTCTTGGCAAGAAACGAAGGCATGAGTACAATCTGCAAGTCTGAAAGACAACTTGAATGTGCAAATAAACCACTTTATTTAACCAAAGTCAGTAACTCTAAGTTCTGACCTGGAGATTTATCAGAAAGTTCCCGTCTTGCATGAAAACATTCAGGTCAAGTCCAAATGAATCTTTTCCATAAGTAACAAAAATATAAAAACTGTACAAGGGCATTCAAAAATGCAACTTTGAGAAAACAGACAAAGTATGTGTATCAACATTCTCAGTTAGATATAATATTATACTATGTATTCATTAAAATGGGTAAGGTCAGCACTTGACAAGAAATAAGAAACTAAGGAGAATAAATCCATATTTACAGACAGAGTCTCATGGCTTTTCATGGGTGTTCATATTTACCCAACTGTAGGTGCCCAAAATATTTTTCTTCACATGCTCACCAGAGCACATAAAGAGACTTTAAATTACACTTCAGAACAGAAAATACCCAAGATGGCCTTTTGCTTGGTAAAGCTGTTCAAATTTGTTCCCCATGTGAAAATACCAGTGTTGCTGCAGTTCATGCCCGTTTCATTTCAGCCATTTAGTTGGTGAGACAATACTGTTGTAAGCTCACTGCTGTTCACATTAAGATCTAGAGAATGACATATCAAACCACACCAAAGACTTACTCAAACATATCTTGTGGACTTGGTTTTTACTCTTTTTCTCTCCTGCATGGATGTTTTGTCCCTTAATGGTTACTTTTTAAATTGAGAAAATCTCCTCTACAACTCATGCTATAGAAAACTACTCTATTCTGTAGTACAGTTTCATTTTACACACCTTGTGCATTTGTTCCTAATCCCTCCCTTTCCTCTCCAGCTCATCTCTTTCTCCCCTTATGTCATCTCCCTTCATTGCATAATACTAGACAACCCAGGAAGATGATGAAGGACACATACTGACATGCTTTTGTGTACGTGAATTTTGATTTATGCACTTGATAAAAAAAGTGTGCAGAGACAAATCTAGAATATCTGTCAGACACAAAATCAGCTGATCATTATCCATCAGTCCAGTGGCCATAACTCAAACATTGTTATCTAAAAATGATAAAAGTATGCCATCCTTTATATATGTAGCAGTTACCATTATGTTTTTACCTTTTTTTTCTATACTACATTTAAGGTATTAGAAGCTGAGGAGAAGACTGAGTTCAAAAGTTAAGGGCTACCCATTGCACTAGCACAGAATGCTCTCTCTGTAAGTATATTTGAAAAACAAAGGGTTACCCCAGCAGGCTTAGAATTGACATTACAAATAAAAACTTAAGTCCATTTGGGTCCATATAAATAAAAACTTAAGTTCACCTCCAAACATATGACAGAACATATTCAAAATAGCTTGCTGCCATTAGATGAACAGCATTTCGTTCTTTAGTATTCTAAGGAATTTCTTCTTTCATTCTCATGCTGTCTTATAATAGTATTTTCTAAGGCCTACATCCAAGTAAAGATGCTGTTTCTCCACTCTCCATCTTTTTCTACCTTTATTTTTTTAACATATCCATCAGGATATAACTACTTTTTTGGCATCTTCTTGTGTCTGTTATGTGTAGTATTTTTCATGCTTCCCCACAGGGTAAATAATAATCATAGTGTGCACAGCATCTGCTTTCTCAGTTCCACTCCTCTTCCTGCTGGCAACATCTCCTTCAGCTTCACTGAACTCATTTTGCTGTAGCCTTACCCAAGTTAAAGATACTTACATCTTGCCAATGCCTGCATGCAATCACTTCTCTCAGCTTCCAAATTACTGTTGTCATTTTTCTCCCATGTCACTACTTACCAGACTAAGGTAAAATAACACAGCTCTAAAATAATAGTGACAGATCTGGGGGGGGCAGAAGGTTCCCTACTTCCCTAGCTCCTTTTTTTTTTCTACAGGAAAAAACAGGCCACCCAAAAGCAGAAGGGGACTGAGTGGGAAACAGAGTTGAGCAGGGAAGCATGCTGTTTGCAGAGCGTCAACAGTAGGAAGGCGGGTGGACCTCCCAGAAAAGCTCTCCTGCTAGCACGATAAACAATTAAAAAGCATCCCAACTATTACTCCATCAATACCCCATGGCACCAGACTCAACTTCAGAGCTCATTACAGAATCACAGAATGCTAGGGATTGGAGGGGACCTCGAAAGATCATCTAGTCCAATCCCCCTGCTGGAGCAGGAACACCTACAAGAGATCACACAGGAAGGTGTCCAGGTGGGTCTTGAATGTCTCCAGAGAAGGAGACTCCACAACCTCCCTGGGCAGCCTGTTCCAGTGCTCTGTCACCCTCACTGTAAAGAAGTTTCTTCTCAAGTTTAAGCGGAACCTCCTGTGTTCCAGCTTACACCCACTGCCCCTTGTCCTATCATTGGACATCACTGAGAAGAGCCTGGCTCCATCCACCTGACACTCACCCTTTACATATTTATAAACATTAATGAGGTCACCCCTCAGTCTCCTCTTCTCCAAGCTAAAGAGGGGCCATTACACAGTGCTATGGGGCTTTTGGGGTACTAATGTCATACAACCCTCTGAAATCCCTGCACAGATCACTCAGGTGTGCAAGAGAGAAGGAAATGCTCTGCTTGGTCAAACCGGCTATAACCAAAAGTAAAACTCAATTACTGTATCTATCAGACATTCAGGTAAGTGTCCTCAGACAAAGCAATGGCAGGTAAACTACTCGTGGGTTTTTCTCTAAGCAGACAGCTAGTTTGTCAATCTTTGAATCTTCTTTTGTTGGCAGCATAGCCAGCCCCTTGGGGGGAAATGAGTCACAGAGGCTGGTGAGACTTTATTTAAATAAATGACAACAGAAAAGAACAAATAAGTCTCTTGAAACAACCTGTGTTGAGGACCAAGGGAAAAAATGCTTTACAGTGCTCAGTTGTAGCAGGTGCCATGGTCTACATTAAATGTCAGTGCTGTCTCTTCCTCACCCTATCCGTTAGGAAGCAGATAAATCACCCCCATATATATTTGTGAAAGCTCTTTTTTTCTTCTGATCTTTTTACTGTCTTACACAGAGGCAAAATACTGGTTTTGTTCTGCTTGGAAGGACAAACTATTCCTCGGGAAATGTCAGAAGGTTCCTGACATTGGTATTGTTGCAACTCCACACAGGAGACTGAAAGACCAAACACATCACTCCTTACCACTCAGGCACTTCTCTCAAAAACTTCCCTTTTAGGTCTTACGAATAGTCCCTGTCTGTACTATCAGAGAAAGCTACACTTCCCAAACACTGTTCCTTTTGAGTGCCTCTTAGCAGGAACAAAGTGGAAAGCATGAAATCCTCTCACAAACACCTGAAAAATACAATAGCCAAGCAGGACTTTTAAAGCCAGATGGACTGATTTTGTCTCTTGATGGTCTCTCACTGTAAGATGCACTGCAGCACCTTACTTTATTCAGAAAGAACTTTAGTCCTTTTACTTGTGTTTAGTTGGGTCTTATTTACTTGTAAGTAATGAGTGTTCTCCAAGCACCTTTACCCCAAAAGCCTGTAGGTTCAAAAGTTTCTAAGTAAAGAGAACAGAAAACTTATTGAATTACGTACTTTGCACTATGCAACGGAGATGAAAACCACATCTCCTTGCTGTGCAATTGCCATGCTTTCACATCCTCTTCTGCTGCAGCTTTGCCTCTTCTTCCCAAAGATCTCAGAATAGGAACATCATGTACTCATGTAATCCTTATGCTTTACCCTGAAGCATTACTGGATCACAGAAAAGGAAAAAAGCTAGGAACATTCATGCTTTTAAGGAAGACAGTCCAGAGATTATGACGACAGCAACCTGGGCACTCACATAACAATTTTTGTGAGAAAAAATTGTTAAGTGTTTTTTTCACATCAATAACAGTTGTAAAACACTCGTAAGCCTAGTGCTGGGAAGCACACAGAAAGGTAAGCAAGTGGTCTTGATTCTATTTGGGTCTTAGGACAAAAGACCACAAATTTCTTAATAGACAAAAGCAATATAGCTAACTATACGAAAGTTATAAGTGAATCTCTCAGGAAAAAAAAAAGTACATTTGTTAGATTTCAAGTTTTTAAATACATCAAAAAAGTTGAAACAAGAGTTCCTTTTATTATTTCATATTAGAAAGATGATTTGGGTTTCCTGTACCAACGGAGATGGACTCTCTAGTGCGTGTTCTCTCAAAAATTCATGAGTTGTTTTCCCATACATGGAAACTAAATTATACCTCATCTCAGTAAATCTACAATGCAGAAGCATGTCTGAGTCTTTCTAAATCTTCTGCCTCAGTCTGAATGTTACAGCCCATGATACTTTTGGGATGATATTTTAAAGTCTGGTATATTGTATAACAGGTTTTAACTTTTGGTTCTTTGTAGTGTACACAGCTGGACAGACATTTAACACAAATGTCTTGTGTGTTTCTTCAGCTCTGGACACGTGACCTCCTCTACACTCTTGTACCAAGGGCACCATCCTTACTGATAACGTGCAAAAATGGATTTCATACATGATTTTCCTAGTCCCAAACTAGTCAGCCTGGGATACTAAGATTACACCATTCCCCCATTTCCTGTCTCGGTGCTCTCAGAAGCCTTAAATGAGGGTTCAAGATTTTGATCATGTTGTTCACATGCTCATCAGTTTGGAGTATGGAATCTGAAAACCTTGGCTACAGCTGTAGTATAAAGAAAGAAGCTGATGAATTTTGCCCCTTGGTGAGTCCAATTTCTAGATAAATCTCGTCTATGCTTTAATGAAGAATTAATTTTGTTAAGTATTGAGGACGATCAATAAACCTCACTTCACCTCTTTAGCTCAAAATGCAACATATATCATAACTTTTGCTGTCTCCTGTATACAGCACCTAAAAAGCATATGTGTGCACTTGTATAGATACTGCAGCTGAAAGGACTGGTGTAAGCCAGTATGTCACACCAGCATTACAAGGTACATGTGTCGTGAAATCACTTTCTATACAAATGAAATGGAATGAACTTTTTTCTTCCTCACACTGGTACTTTGAAACTTTCAGCTGAATTTTCTGATCACTTCCACAAAGCCAATATTCCACTAATGGAAATGACAAGAGGAAAAAAAAGCCATTTAACTTATTAGTCATGCTGGTTTTATGCTTCTGGAGACTGCAGAGATACTATGGTGCGGTTCACCCTACAAACCTGTAGAGAGTAGAACAGCTTTCCTGTGAGCTGTGTTTGACCCCGAGTTGAGTACGCACAGTGCTCTGATGCACGGAAGAACACATTACAAAGCTAATAGCAGTTCTAAGTAATGGCACAATTTTCCCATTGTGAAAGAAAATAAGGAAGAGAGGGGAAGGGGTCATGATACTGACAACTGAATCAGAAGTTATCTGCAGCAAGTAATAAATGAAGTGACATTAGCTGAAGGCAGTCAATATCAAGCAAGCGAGCAAGTCACTTTCCAAATGTCTCTGAGTGACCAAAAAAGCAACGACAGACAGAAGCTTTAGTTGACTTCACAGGAAACACATTCAACAGGGAAGAAACTCTAATGCATCAGCTATGCTGGAAAGAAATCAAATGCATCCCCTACTATGGAATAAGAAATGAAGCTCAGTGGAAACAAAACAACTATCCAGCCTAGTTCTTCCTCTTATATTTTGGCCATTCATCCTCACAGAGTTCTCATTTCCTATTGCAAAATGTATAAATATCACCTGTCCCATATACCCACATATACACAGTCCACTTTCTGAGTTCAGCCACAGAGCTCTACCCTTTCAAATCCTTTCTTAAGACTTATATCTGGCCTGAAATCCAAGAGAAGTTTGCCCACCCACGGGAACGTATCTGAGGAGTCATTTAGAAATTATTTAGAAATAATTTTTAAGGCTAATTTTGCCGAGGCCCTGCAAATACAACATTGCAGTTAACTTGTATTTATGATTTTTCGCATTGCCAAAGGCACAGAAGGAAATGAATATCCTTACTGTACTATTTAGTTTTGTTAGTAGTCATACCTGCACCACACCTTTCCTCCAGCCTCTCTGTTCTCCTTGTTCCTCAGCCTTTGACCTGAGAATTCTTTAGGGAAGAATGCAAGGACTTTTTCCCTATACTTTGATACCTGCTGCCCCAGCATCCCACAAATGCTTCCTGCAACACAGACAAGTCAACAGCTACGTAAGCCAGCATATTTGTACATCTGTACTGTATTCTTTATTAGAAGCAGTGAGGGATTTGGTTCGCTGCTTGCCAGCTCTGTGGAAGAAAACCCCTCTGACAAAACCACTGGGAAAGGCTGAGGCAGCAAACAGCTTGTGGCATACTGGAGTCCACTTACACAGTGCATTCTAGTAAAGCAATTAGCACAGTGCAATATAAAATGCAATTCAGAGAAAATTAATTTAGTTTAAATATATGAGAATGGGAAAATCCTATGCACATAACCAACACACCCAAATTCTCTTACTGGAGAAGGCCCAAGTCTCCTTGATCTTACTGACATGAATGAGGAACGTTTCAATCTAGATCAGTGAACCAAAGGGTACTGGTACGGACAGGAGGTTCCCAGGAATGGAGATCCTTTTGGAAGTGCTCACAGAAGAGAAGGAGCTGCAGAGAAAAAGGAGGAGTTTCCTGGTGGCAACATGTGGGCACAAAGGGCTGAAAGTAGGAGCACAAGGATGGCAGAGAAGTTAATGGCATGGGGAGACTGTAATGGTGGTTTTTGTATATAGACAGAAGGGAAGGGCCTGTCTGAGATAAAGAAATGACATGGCAAGCTAAAGGGACACAGGAAGAAAGGAGCCTCTAGAACCTCACTGAGGAAGAGGAACGAAATCAGTAACAAGGGGCTTCTCTGGAGGGCAAGAGGGATGGAGGCAGGGAGGAAGAGAAGCTTGGTAAAGTTTGTGGAGTATTTCAGGAGAGCAGCTCTGCTGGAGGATGTGCACAGAGATGGGCACTACAGAGAACCCATGGATTAGCAGCAAACTAGCTAGGTAGTAGTAAAACAGGCATATAATTTTTGCTTAAAAGATTATGTATATAATTATCCCAATATGCCCACATGTAGAAAGCCTGAAGAGTATGCACAAGAAACACAAGGACAGTTTATTACACCAATGTTTTGTTTTTTGGTTTTTTTTGTGGTGGGTTTTAGGGGGATAAATTATTTTGTGAAGGTGGCATGTCCCACAACACCTAGTTAACTGAATATATAGTATTTGTGATGACCTTCACAGACCTATGTTGTGCACGTGCCTATAAAGCACAAGCAGCTGCAGTAGGAGCTTCCACACAGTCTCATGCCTCTTTTCTGCCCTGCCAGCAGCTCCCTTCCAGGGAGAAAAGTCCCTGTTTATTTCATATTCAGACCTCCAGAGCGACTGCCAGAGGCAGAAGTGAGTTTGGTGAAAGGACTGTTGTGGAAATACTTGCGTTTAGCCAGTTTTGCCGTCAAATCCCTTAGTGCTGCTTTGCCTGAAGATAGGAGAGGATACTCTCCATCTTGCAATGATACAGTTCACGTCTGATGAACACTTTGGAAAAGTATAACTAAATCTAAGCACCATTCTCCTCCTTAAGTTGGAGGCAAACTTTCCTATTTAAATTTTTCATTTCCGCATTCTGGTTTCATAATGCCAAACACACACCAGGAGAAGTCACCATTTCCAGACCAAGAATTACTCATAGCAGTCTGTTCTGATTTAAACCAAACCAAACCAACCAAAACAACCCCCAAAAATCAAACACCAAATAAACAAACCCCATCTCCAAAAAAACCAACACGAAAACCAAACCAGAAAACTGGAATGGAACATAGTACTTAATCACAACTTACTCAGAGAGGTCTGGATATAGCAGTTAAATCTGTTAACTTACCTCTCAACTCTTCATTGGGCAATCAAAGTACTAGTGTACTACTAAAAGCTAATTTTATTTTCTGTAGGACAGCAAGCTGCAACAAGGCCTGCTTGTCTTTGTCACAAATGAGTTTGTAAATCTAACACACAAGTTTTTGTTACTCAACCAGCTTTCTTAAGGACTAGCCTGAAAGGTAAAGCAGTTGACAGCTTCAGCTATTTCCCTAGTGCTTATTGTTGATGAGAGCATCTCTTCCACCCTGATCACAAAGAGCAAATACCATTTGGAGAGCTGCTAAGGTATCTTGTAGACATACACTTCTCACACATATCCAACACTTCTCTCAAACATGGTTCTCAGGGTCTCAGCAGTCTTTGCTTTCACCATGAAGCTCTGCATAACTATTTCCCCCCATAATTACTTATTTTGTCTCTCACTTCAGTTGCTTCTTCTACTCCAGAAATGATCTGGGTTTCCTGAATTATTCTTCTGGCTCATCCATGAATGCTTCTGAAAATCCAGTCCTAAATACTTCATTTGGCATTCTTCACTGGATAGGATGTTGGAAAGAAAATAATGTTTGCACAACTCAACAAATGTTTAGTTAGTTAATAAAATATTATTTTATTAACTCAGTTCAAGCTTAGTAAAAGGTCTTTGATTTTCCAAATATAAGTGAACTATTGTACGTGAAGTCTATAAAACCATCTCAGCTTGAGAAGAGCTGACCTACCCAAAAGTTCTTCCAATGACATTTTTCTAATTAATAAAAATAAATTTTCTCTCCCTAAAAACTTTGTCTTGACCATATTCTTAGGCCACCACAGGTGCTGGAAAGGTCTACAAAATCATCTTGGTTCAGTTTGTCCTCAGGGGAAGATGAACCAACAGAGATCATTGTGTTTTCACAGTCATCTGATGACCTGAAGCGAGCCTGAGCAGAAAATAACTATTTGGGATGTGAAATCTAATACAAACAAAATGGAGCTAAGCCCCAGCTGCAAGTCACCTTGGTGCTCTGAAGCACCCTTTAATGCGATACTGAAGTTCCTACTGCTGTGCTCGACACGTCAGGGACATGTCAGTTAACATTCACAAAGATGAAAAATCAATAGGACATAGGGCTACATTTTAAGAACTTATGTTACACAACTCTTCTGCACTGTCTTCTAAAATTGCTTTTTAAATCTGAATCCTCAGTTCCCTGCTCTGTACGTTCTATTTATATTTTATTTATGCTTTAGCATATATCTTTGCTTCAGATACAATATTTCTTCAATATTAAAAGAATAATTTTTTGTTTTAATTTCATTCTCCAACATACATCATGCCTACTCTAATACAATTCCACTCAGGTCACATCCTCTAGAGTATACCTGTTCAATCTTGGCAGTAGTCCTGTTTACTGACTTTAATGAAATTAAAGATATAAAAATCTGCCCCATCCTATGGTGACTCACCAAGAAAATAGACTGAGATTCCAGAAATATGTCTTCCTTTAGCCTTATAATTTAAGTTAAATAATGACCCTGAGTCACAAGACTTCCCAATTATATTTACAATAGACTTTAACTTACAAATGAAAAAAAAAAATCAATCAATAACAATTCACTGAAACATATCCTGATAGTATAGGTTTACATTTTGATCCTGCAGTTGTGCATGTACTTACCTTTATCTAATTATATCTAATTCTGTTCCTTCAATTGAAATTTGATAATATAGACAGCATAAAGCACCAGGAATGCGCTCTTTAATGTTCAGGAGCAGATCACTGGGTCGGATTTGTCCCACTCGGATTGGAGAGAAGAGTTGTCTCCAGTGTCTCCAGACACCTGTCGATGCAGTCCCTGGTTATTTGTCTGCACCAGAAAGTCTCTGACTGCACCTTAATGGTCAGAGGCCGCGGGGTATTTACATGCACACACGGGCACAAAAGATCAGAACAAGGCATTCTCAGATTTACTACTCTGCCAGAAAATTTTGAGACTGGGGGAAAAACTTACCAAAATTTTCCACAGAATAGGGAATATGGAGGCACAAATATTTGAGCACATCTTGTCCTTAAATTTTCCAGGAATGAGCCAGCTACACCCTGCTCCACTGAATCACACTGATGAGACAGAATTTCAAATAAATAAATAACAACCCTGAACCCACAATCTCTTGAGGACTAATGATGGAAACAAACAGGCTGTATAGCCACAGTACACACTAAGAACTTTTTCCTTGCAACTTATTTTGGATTAATCTTATGCTTCAGGTGAAGGGTTTATCTGCAGCACTACACTTGCTCCTGCCTTCCTATTTTTAGATGACTCCATTTGTTTCCTCTACGTCTCTGCTGAAAGGATACGATTGATCACAGCGATTTATAAACCTCCCTGACTTTCATGCTATTTCTGACTGTTTCTTTTTCCTATGAGAACAGGCCTAATAGGTGAAATTCATACTAGATATAAGCCTAAACAAGTCAGTGGAATTACACCTGGGATTCATTTGGTTTAATTTCTTTAGCCCCTCAATATACTTCTATTTTATGAAAGGATGAATCATCTCTATTACCCTCCAGTGCACTTAGCCTAGGACATTAAAACAGCCTACCTATCTTTGAGCTTCACAGTTACAGACTAGTTTGGTAAAGTAGACATATTTTGATCAAAATTCTAGTAATATATACTAAGGAAATTATTTCATGGTCTCTCTGAGCTTACTTGGCAATCGAGGAAAATTATTGTCTCTCAGAAAAGCAAGCCCTAAAAGCAAATCCCTATCTGTTGTTCAAGAACAAACACCAAACAGTCATTTCCAAGGCATGTACTGGGTTGGCAGTCAGATAATTTCTACACAGTTTAATTAATGCATTTTAAATTAATTCAATTAAAATTATCTCTAATTAAGGCAGATGGCTTTAAAAGAGTCTTTTCCATTTTGGTACGTGATCCTTCAGTAAACATGCCTACCTATTGAAACACCTGGATAAAGTGCTTCAAATAAGGACCAAAAAAATTGTATTTATATCCCAAATGATAATGAGGCTGTGAAAGCAAACAGTAGATACAGGACCATTTAAAATATGACTGAGCAGAAAATTTAAAGCATGCTTTTTATCATAGAATCATAAAATGGTTAGGGTTGGAAGGGACCTTAAAGATCATCTAGTTCCAATGACTTGAAGGAAGTATAGCTGGACCCTTAAGCTATTTTAGCTGCAATGCCACCAGGCACAGAACTTCTCTTTAACTTTCTTAATCTACGTGGGCCATTGAGGCTTAAGTGGAGGGATAGAAAGCAAAATATAAGAAAGTTTTGCTCCATTCATCATACAAACACTAGTTAGGAGGTCTACATACTGAATCTTATGGTTTTAAAAGTTTAACAATCAGCTTTCTTTTTCCTCACCTTTATTATCTTTAATTTAACATTTAATCTGCTATAGTCGGAGAGAGAGGTGGGTTTAACTTTGACTTGTCAGACCAGAGCTGTTCTCCCACAAGGAGTAGCAAAAGCAACAGGTAAGATCTGTCCCAGCAAATGTTTTTACTTTGCTTTCCTTTGGGGCAGAATTAAGATAGAATTTTTGTAGTGGGAAACTTTTCCATCATAAAGAAATCCACGCTTCTGCTGCACAGGGGTCATGTTGGAACCATGCCGTTCCTGAACCGTATCAATTTTAACAAAACTTTTTTCCTAAGTCCAGGCAGGAGATAGTCTACTGACTGCTGCTAAAGAGTTGCTTGGCTGTGGCACGGGGTGGGAGGACAGTCAGCTCGAATGACTGTGGATTAGGTGAGTGCTTTAATCGACAGGCTCTTCGTTACCTCTGAAGTTCTCACTTGCTGGTTTCATCCCCACAAGCACACAAACACAACCTCACTGGGTTTCTTCACCCTGGAGAGAGCCTGTGTACAGCCTCAGTGGTACAGGACATTTCCTGAAATGTCAGGAGGCCAGGAAAGCCCAGATCTTGCTTGGCTTTATCACAAGGGGGTGGTTCCTTTATCCTCTCACCTGGCACTGAGAGGCAGCCACACAGACCATGTAAGAGATTGGGCATCTTCCACCTCTACGCTTCCCTCCCTCACCCTGAAAAGTGCAGCACCAACCCTACCTCCCCTCTTCCTACCCTCCCATGGCAGCAAACACCTCCCCTCTTTCTCTGCCCTTCTGTAGCAGCAAATTCACCTCCCCTCCCCCCCAACATATACCCTCCCAGGACACTCTCATTCCACGCAGAAAGTCCCAATGCCCCACTCCCCATCCAGCCTCTCCCACCCTGGCCAACAGGACCACAGCAAGAGCCTGCCCATCCTCACAGAGGCTCTTCCCTGAGCAGCACCACACATGAGCCTCCCTTCAAAAAGACAGAAGGATGAGCAACGAAACCTGGATGGAGGGGGGCAGTTAATCACGTCTGCCATTTCACTCGCCCGCTGAAGGCACTTTAATTTCCAGTTGGTTAAAGATTAGTGTTCAGTATTGACAGTTTTAGCCTTCACATTTTGTGTTGAACTGGAAATACCACCCTTGCAAGCCCCTCTTAGGATTTTGCAGCCTCCATGGCATTTGCCCAGTGTGTAACCATACCTGTGTAACATGTTGTGTGAGTTCAGGAACTGCTGAATGCTCAGAAACAAATTTTTCCCATCTGCGAAGCCAATGACCTCTTCTAAAATGTCTATGAGCTCTGAACATTTCCTTTTTTAGCTTTGCCAGCATAATCATATTACAGCCTGACACCAGGCAGTGTAAATTAATCTCTCTTCTTTTTTTTTTTTTCTTTTTTTTTTCCCCCAGGCAAATTCCTCAGAAGTGAATTTTTTCCCCATTTTGTCTTATTAAGCACAGACAGGGAGAGAAGGAGGAAAACAGACAGGCATTATCACTGAGAAAATCTTTTTGCAAACTAATACTTCTGTTTCTATACAGACAGAAACCAACACCAAGGCCATTTGGGAGGACACTACAAAAATGCATCTTTCCCAGGAACACACAGACCTAATTGCATTGCTTAAGGGAAACTCCATGGTAGTTTTGCTTGTAGAAGCATGGAGTTCAGCTTTTCAAAACAAAAACCCAGCAATGATACTGACTGACAACTGCAGATCTTTAGGGGAGTTATGCTGATGTAGTACTCAAAACATTTACTCCTTGTTTTATGTACTGGCATTTACTTCTGCATTAAAACCTCTATCTTTGAAAAGTCAAAAATAAGAAGGACACTTGCCGTGCTTTCCTGTTGAACACATGTCCTTAGAGATGGTGGCTTCCCTACACCTCCTCCCTAGAAAATTGCATGAATCTGGGTGGAGAACTGCAAATGTTGTGATTTTAGGGGACTCTTTTTTTTTTCTTAAGTTGATCTCTTGTTGTCAAAGAGCTACAAAAGACTACAGGCACCATGGGAAACATTTTTCTCTGGTCATCTCTGTTACATTTTTATGGCTCACTAACATGAGCAGTTGAAAAGTTTATTTTATTTATATCTTGCATTTTTCTAAAAAAAAAAATAAATTACAATAATTCTGAATTTTCTTGATAGCAGGTGAAAAGACATGACTTTTCACTGAAGACCTGCATGATACTCTCATTTTGAAACTATGGGTCACGATCTGTTCCTTTTAACAGCAATCAAACCACTACAGATCTATTGAATTAAACAGAGGAGTACGAGAGAGCTGATAGCAAATAAATCTCTGCAGACATCCCTTCACAAAAGCCCTGCTCAATTATTCTGATAGGGGAAAAGAAAGAAAAAAAAAAGGCAAGTTTTGTTCCTGCCTTAGAAGCTTTAACACTTATCTCGAAACTGTAAAGAGTCCCTCAAACTTGTGAGGACTGAGTGAAGACCCGACAGGCCAGGTCCAAGCACAAGCAGCTGTTTGTACTCAGTTGAGAGCTGTTCATGGCCAGTTCTCCATCTCATACTCCTCCTGAGAGCTCCAGAAACCTGGCTGCGATTTACATGTCTCTACAGGACCGACATGACAAAGGGCCACATGACCGACTCTCCCTGGTTTCACCTGATGAATCCCTCTTCCCCTCTGAAGAAGGAAGAGATACGCCCACAGAGAAACGGAACCCACTGCTGTTCTCAGCAGGGAAGTCCCTAAAGCACCGACAGTCACAGCCAAAGAACAACATTTGTACATATAATCTAGAGTCTTTTTTTTTTTAAATCTAACCACATTTAATCTAACCAAACACAATTCTTACACTAGTGTTTCAGTGGAGAGCTTAGAAAGACAGACAACTTCTGAGGTCCATAAAGCCCAGTGAGCCAGGGAACATCGGCAAGGCTACGAATGTTTAAATAATAGTGAACTTCTCTATTTGCTTAGTTTGTTCAGAGCAGTATGGAGACAAGCACAGCTCTTAACTAAAGTTCATTAGGAATGCCAGATGCATATTTATCTTTGTTAAAAGAGTTTTAAAACAGCCTAAAATAGGTAGAGAACACAAATGGTATAATACAGCAAATGAGAACATAAGAAAAAAACCTACTTACAGGACAGCAAAAAGGGGTTGTTGAATACCAGAGACACCCAGAAACAACTAGAACGTGATCTCAATGTCTGGCTTTCAGCTGACTACAGCAAAACACCAAGGGAATGATGAACTGTTGCCAACAGGGAAATGAAACTTGAATATGTTTAAAATAAATAAACAAACTACAAATTCACATACAGGAGCACATGCCTTACAGGTAGACTTCTGGACTTCAGCCTCTCCATTCAGGGCATTTCTGGTACAAAAATAAGCTCTTACCAACCATGTCAGAAAATTAATTCTGCATCCTCCCATAAAGCAGGATGAATGTCTCTGCACCAGCAGTGCTGCTACATTCACCCCAAAGGTGGCAACTGCTGCCTGGACACCGTGTAAGAAAGCAAGCCGTGTCTGTTCAATGGCATTCTGCTATCCAAAGCCATAACACATTAACTGTGGCATAAAAACTGCTTTCACACTGTTACAGGATAAATAATAGTTTCCCAACCCTATTTTCAGCAAATGTCTACAACAGAGTTAATATTTCAGCATCTACACAGAGTTTCACAGTGGACAAGAAAGCTACCTGGAAGTAACCATACTGCTTAATCTTGTATTAATCTCCAGCTGATTTGCATGGAGAACTGACTAGGCTGCAGGGAAGAGGGTCATCTATTATGTTTTCCTGGCAATCTGCCCAATTCTGCCCCCCAAAATATAAGTACCTTGAAGGTCACGATTCAGATATACCTTCAGCCCCACAGCACAGTCCTTCTTGAAGAGGTGCTGGGCATGAGGTACAGAAGAAAGCCACTGCTCAAGCTGTAGAGAGGAACACGGGGAGGAACATCCAGGCAGGTGCCAGCAGCTCTGGCTTCCACTGTCTCCTCAAACATAACTTGCCATCACACAACTATCAGAGAAGCAAAGCAACACTGGAAAAGCCTCCCTGCTTTTAAAAATCAGAAAGGCTGAAACAATTTGAAACTATACAAATAAAAAAAGCTGCTGGTGTGCCAAGTACGTCAGCAGGGGAAAAAAAGGAAAGGAACACTGAAGAAAAATTAACTCCTCAGTTGAGGAAATGACTCAGTGTTTTGTACAAAGTCAAGATAGTCTCCATCTGACATTTTTCTCAGGGTCAGTCACCCAAAAGTGAGGGACTGAGGGGAAGGTTACCACTGGGTAGGTTTCCTCCAACACAAAGGACCCAAGCTGAGAAGAACTCAACCGAGGTAAATATAGAGCAAACCCACAGAAGTTATATTCCTCTGGATGTAGAGGCAATTGAGATTGGGGTCTTCCCACAAACTGTTCACATCTGCCAATTACTTAGTTACTAAAATGAAAATGGGACATGTCAGTGGGATCAGAAGCTCAGGTAGCAGAAATATAAATTAACTTGCCTATATACATAGTCCTTTTTTGTACAGTGCCATGTCTATTTTAAATGTTTAACCCAGACATAAAAAGAAGATAAAAAAGGAAAGGAAACAAATTATTTAAATAGTTATATTAATTAGCCTTCAAATCACTTAGGTATTTATTTGGGTATCATATGAAACCACACTAAAGCCTACACCAATCTATTCAACAATTCAGCACTTGCCACATACAACCTTTTTTTTCCCATATCCTCTCTTAGATGAACTTTCTTCCCTTTCCACTTATCATACGAAGTGATAGCACTTCATGAAACCCAGTATAAATTTTGTGAAGGGCTCAGAGAAACCCTGCCTATTCCACAGGTACTAGTTATAAAAAATGCTGCTCCAGAAAGTTATTGTAATAATAATACAAAGACCAGCATTTTGAAGTAGATTTGGGTTAATCATGGAGACATTATTTGATTTCGAAATACTGCTAAATGAATTGTGCCATTTCTTAATTTCCACCTCAACATTTCTGCAACAGTAACTGATACAATAAAGAGAGTATAATTTTCAGGAAAAACTGCAATCTTCCCTGAAGCTTTCAGCCCTCTGTAAAATTAATTTTATTCTTGTGCTTGTCGATTATGCTTATTTTATTGGTTTTGCTTAATTAACACTATCCCGAAGAAACTTCAGTGACATAACTGTCCTTAGCCATCGTGTGGCAGTTTCACTGGGCTAGCCCTTGGCTAGCAGCCAACACAGCCATTCACCCACCCTCCCCCCAACCCCAGGGGACAGGGGAGAGGACTGGGGGCAAGGATTAGGAGGCTTGTAGGTTGAGATAAGAACAGTTTAATAATTGAAATAAAAGAATATAAAGAAATAAATAATACTGATATTAACATAGTAATGATAATAACAGTGGCAAAGTATACAAATGAGTGTTACCCAGTGCAACTGCTCACCACCCGCCGACCTAACCTAGCCTGGTCCCAGAGGAGCGACAATCCCAAACCGAAACCACAATCCCGGAAGAGTGAGAGCCCGAGTGAAAGCCAGAGAGAGACGAAAGAGGAAGAGACCCTCACTAATATACTGGGTATGATGTGATATGATATGGAATATTCCACTGGTATATCCAAATGCCAATTTATCTTATTAATTTAAATATTCCTCACCCCCTTAGCTCTTACACTTGTAGACTAACAAAACATAAAGTCCTTCACTTTCAGGAACAAAAATGCAAACATGGGTATGTTATCAGTGTTTCCCTCATAACAAATCCCAGGCTGAAAGCAAAATACAGCACTATTCTAGCTACTAAATGTAACCCAGCTCTGTCACAGCTAAAAACCAGGACACATTGTTTATGAGATATGCTTCATTTATTTTACAAGTATAATGGGCAAAGGAAAGTAAGAATGGATTTCAAATTAAGAACCAAGATCAGAAGAGACTAGCCTGAATAAAGGGAGACAGAAAATGTTATAAGGGTCACACCTACCAGTGCTGCAGTAGTGGAAAGGAAGTGCGTGGTTGCCGCCATGCTGATGCACACACACAACCCGGCTGGGGTAACGCAATGGCTAGAGGCCCATTAGCCACCTTCCCAACCTATTTTCTTTCCTTCTATTCCGCCTCTCTTCAATAAATCATGCCTAGTATCAGCAGGGAAGCACAAAATTGTGAATGTTATCTCAAGTTAAAATGCTTTCTTGTTCCAAATCTGTTGCTCACATGAAAACCAAAACCCATGCTTTTACTTCAGCCAATATATTACTGGACAAACCACTGGTACAGTCAGTGCTCTGAACCACATCCTTAGCCTGAAATGCTTTCTCTGCACACATGCCCTTTCAAACCTGACATTTTATGTGTTGATTTTAGCTGCTTTATAGGTACCTAAGTGCTGAGGAGAGGAAGAAAACAACACGCACATACAAAAGGTCTGTTGATGGGTTCTCTTTTTTTCCATTTTAAAGTTCAAAAGTATACATATTATACATCTTTGCAGCTCTCCAGGGTTTCTTCCAGCTTAAGGATAGATTTTTCTGAACTCTTACTGCAGCTTCCAAAGCTGTGATTCAGCAACCACATTTTCACACTTAGAAGTTTGGCAAGTGGCTTGGTGCCAGATAAACTAATGATCTAACAGCATCCTAATATGCAGCAGGATGCTTTAATGAAAGTATACCCACTACATATGTAAGGACAGATTATTTGCTGTAAACTCAGATAAACTTTGTTGGTCTTGAAGTGCTGAGAGCATGGCTGGGGATCCTACTCATCACAGCCTTTGCCTTGTTCTCGGTTGCCTGGAAGCACCTGTATGTACACACCGCTCACTTTAGCTGATGAAGACTCTGCAATGACTCCTTCAAATCACCAGGCAGGGTTCATTCCTCCTTTTGAAAACATGCCCAGAGGAGAATACCAAGTGATTTGAAGAAAAACTGCCTTGAGCTTCTGGAAGTGAATGCTTTGATCCCTAGGGAAGAGATTAAGTTGAGCAATAGCACCTTACACTGTACATAAGTATTTTAACTGCAATTCTGTTCTTTTGATATCAATGTAACTTTTGCCCTAGTCTTTACACTTTAACCTCTAATACAATGCTTTCTTTGAGGGGGGGAAAAAAAGTATGCCACAGAAGTTGGTGGTCAGGACTGGCATTAGTCAGGCCACCACTTGAATTACGGAAGAAAAATATTATGCTTGAAACCTACAGACTGCTTCCGTAATTTATGCAGTGCCTGTTTCTTATACAAGAAGAAAGCGGCCTTGGAGTCAGTCCAACATTCATAACTTCCACATTTCCAGCTGAATACTGTAACGACTGTGCGTGCTTTGCCCCCACAAACTATGAATTCCTACCTGTCCTCTTCTCTAATTAGCTCCCAACTAGCCAGATAAAAAGTGTCCACAGCACTGAGCTGTTAAAAATGGGTTAAACCAAACATGAGTGAAACCAAAAGAAAATTAAAGGAAAACACCATATGTTTATTTAGGTAAGACTTGACACTAAAAACATTGATAGTGCTGCAAGGAACTGCTGAGTATTTCTCTGAAAGAATATTTTTCTTGCATTGCCAGCACTACATTAGCAAAATACTGATAAAGCAAGAACTAAAGAGGACCCCAGCAAGACGCTGCTGTCTTGGAGACAACAGTTGCAAAACATCTTAGCAAATTTACATGCTTCTTGTAACTGAAAGGAAGTGGGATCAATCCCAACACAGACCTGCTAATCTGGTGACAGGACAATTGTAATTACCTCTGTTGCTACATGCTAAATTGACGGACCATAACTATTAGTTTGATTTTTCTTATCTCCCTAGGGGAATGGTTATTAGAATTTGTCCCTGCCAATGAGGAGTTACCACACCTACAAAGAAAGGAACAGGATTAAAAGAAAATTGCCTCTTGCCAGCTTTTGGTGAAATTTAAATGCATTGCACACATTAGTTTGTCAGGAATACTAGAGTTAGAGTCCTGAAAAAAGTAAAGGAGGTCAGCATAAGCCACTAAAACACATAGTACTTGAGAAAAACTGACCACTAACATGTCCAAAATAAATAATTAAGCAATTATTTTGGAAACTCTGAGCATCAGTTTCTGAGTTTATCATTTCTACATCACCTGTATATCTCCTACTACCACCTCAATCCCCAAACATTTACAAACTGTACTGACTTCAAGAGCTGGATCATCACATAGTGAAATCTGAACTGATGCCAACACGAACTTCATCGTACACCTGGAAAGGCCCCTTGTTTTGTTCCTCTCACCATACAGAAAGCCTATTTACCCAAGCTTTGCAAAGGCTTGCTCACGTTCCTTTTTTGGAGAGAAGTTCTCAGGCACATCCCAAGTTAATCACTAAATTTGAAGTTGGTGAGCTCTTAGCAACTGCTAATAAAACAGTGAAGACCAGTAGTTGTCAAGGTGGACATAATTGAATAAAATGATGTGACTTTTGATAGCCAAACTAATGATCCTACCTCACTGTCAGCTCCAGGCCCTGTGTTTTCTGAGAGCGACTTTTTACTCTCCTTATTGTCAGCCAGTCTAGCAAATTTCAGCTCCAAAAGTAACATTTGGAACAACACCAAACAGTCAACAGTAGCCCAAAAAGAAAATGTCTTTATTATATACTTTATCACAATTTTAGAAGCTTTACCTTGTCAATAATCCATGTTAGAAATCTGACCTTTGAGTCTCTTTAATTTTAGGAAAGAAAATAAATTATGTAACTTTCCTAACTTTATTTCACATTTATTATTAAGTCATTATTTCAGGCTGTTCACAGGTACATTTTAGATTATGTCTTTGTATCTCCATTCTGTACAGATTCTGACACTCCTCCTGAAGAAAACCATGAGCTTTCTGAGTTTTTCTCAAAGTCAGCTGAGAAGGGGAAGGGAAGAAGTAATATAACTAGGAAAAATATAAACGAGTTCAACTTTATCCTGTTTAGTCTAAAAAAAAAGAGTTCTGCATATGAAAATGAATTAGAGTCCCTTCTTCTCAGACAACTCACAAACCTAATTAAATCAAAGCAAGAAATCGTACTTGACTTTGCAGAATACTTTACAAATAGATGGGGTGAATGAGACATGAAGAAAGGCTGGGAAGAAAGTAGACTCTGGTAGCTTCCCAGAGGCCACAGTCCTCTGATGCTTCCTTCAGAATATCAAACAAATAAAGTTAGGGATATGCTAAAATGTCAGTCTCCTGGGAAAAAAAAAAGGAGCAATCACCTCTTTCACAGTGAAAACAAGTTAGCCAAACAAAGTTCTCTTCAGATGGGAGTAAATGGCTGAGGCAGCCAGGTAGAAATCAATAATTTATAATTCCAGTATTGGTCACAACCATGTTCCTCACCAAGCAGATTGACAAGGCCACAGGGACAGACTGGTGTAGGTTTGAACTCCAGGACAGAATCAGTCAAGGTGATGACTGAGTGTGAAACATGTTTTATACTCTCTTGATACAGGGAGTCACTATGTGTCTTGCCAGTGACTACTCTTTTGTTGTACAGGGCTTCATTATTTTTTCCATCTGTCTTTTTGGCTAAATGAACATGTATCCACTGTCTTTGGCTCATTTCCCACTCCTGCTCCCAGATATTGCTCCACTTTACTTGGAATGCTGAATATAAGTTCTTTGAACTTATTTGAAGCTAGAACACTAGACAGTATTATTTCTTCATTTGTTGAAGTAGAAATAAAACCTTACTTTTGTATCACTAAGCTATCTCAGCTAGGTGTTTGCTGGAATGCAGTTCTGCTTTCCTGCTCATTATTGCAATAGCTTCTCGCCAGCCATCATTTTGAGAAGTTAAATACCAGCTTCTAGATGAGCAGCAATGCTAAAGACAACAGAACATAATTCTAAAGAAAACAGGTAGCAGCACGAAAGGAAAACAAAGATTTTCCTGTTTGGACAAGTGCCTGCAAGTCCTGGCTAAGTAACTCCCTTATGAAGAGAAGGCAGAGTTTTGTCAAAATAGAAGATTGTCAACATCTCAAAACCAGCATACTTTTCATCAGGTCAAGGCTCACTTGGTGGAGAACAGCAAGTAATATTTTGCATTACTTGTAGGCCTCTGAGAGTGAGACACAATATGCAGCCAGGAAGAGATGTCTGGGACACAGCCAGAAGTAGAGAATAAAGGAAGGTTGAAAACTTGGTGATATAAAATCATAGAATAACTCAGGTTGGAAGTGACTTCAGGAGGTCATCTACACCAACCTCCTGCTCAAACCACCATCAATACTTAATTCAGACCGCATTGATCAGGGACACAACCTTTTGGCGCAACTTGTGCCAGGGTCTGTCTGTCCTCATGAAGAAAAGCTTTTCCTAACCTCAGGTCAGAATCTGCTCTGTTCTAGTTCATCACCACAGTCTCTTCTTTTCCTGCTGTGCAACTCTGTAAAGAGCTTGGTTCCAACTTCTCAGTAACTCCTAAAAGGTATGGGAAGGCTGCTCTTAGGTCCCCCCAAAGTTTTCTCCAAGCTGAACAAGACCCAGTCCCTCAGTCTCTCCTCACAGGGCAAGTGTTCCTTCCCCAACCAACTTGGTGGTCTCCTGCTCCAGTTTATCAACATCCTTCTGGTTGAGCCGGCAATGTGCGCTTGCAGCCCAGAAGGCCAACCATATCCTGGGCTGCATCAAGAGAAGTGTGGCCAGCAGGTCGAGGGAGGGGATTCTCCCCCTGTACTTTGCTCTCGTAAGGCCCCACCTGGAGTGCTGTGCCCAGTTCTGGAGCCCCCAACAAAAGAAACACCTGGACTAGTTAGTACAAGTCCAGAAGAGGCCACGAGGATGATTTGAGGGTTGGAACAAGATGATCTTTATGGTCCTTTCCAACCCAAACCATTCTATGATTTTATGATTCTGTGATTCTAAGGCAAGGTCAAAACTGGACATAGTCTTGCAGACATGGTCTAATGAGTGCACCTGCCTTGGTGAATAATGTTTATTTTTTTGCAGCTAATGCTAAAGCAGGATAAGATGTCACCATTACCAAGAGCTTTCAGATTGAGAGGCTCACCCCAAAAGGTGTGCAAAAGACAGGGAACTATCAACTGATCCAGCAGGAATTGGTATTCTAAGAGCTCCTATCTTTTGGAAACTGGGCATGGTGACAGATTTCTACTTCAGCTGTGAGACATGTAGAGTGGTACTCCAAATCAGGCATCAAAAATGAGCTTTTTATTCTGAATGGGGCTGGCACTGAGTCTGGTTTCCAGATGGTTTTCTGTTGTGTGTTTCTGTTGCTTAGAGGAACACAGCAAAATCAGAAAGGAAAGCCCTTCCCCACAGAGAAGCAAGAAATCAGGGAAACAGAAGTAAAAATGTGAAGAAAAAAGCAATAATTAGTAAGTTAACTCACTTCCTTTGTCACAGTTTTCTTAAGTAAGGAACCAGCTGTGGAAGGTCTCACTTCTATGCCAAACAATTAAGTGTTTGACTCTCCTGTATCGTAGCTTTGGCTGGCATTTTCCAGTCATATTTATACAGTTAGATGCAAAGCAGCCAATTAACATGCTTATTATTTCTTTATTAAGAAACATAGTCTTTGAAAGGACAGATGCTCTTGTTTACCATCCCCTCAGATTTCAATCAGTCTCCATATTTCTGTTTGAGCTCTATGCTTTACAAAGTCTGACTTCTTTTGCTCTTTATCTGCTTTTGATATTTATTTTTTCAAACTACTTAATGCCTGTATTAGGATCTGTTTTTATTTCTTCCATATTTGGAAATGTTCCTTACAGCTAGCTCACTGATCTCAAATTAATTCATGAATATCATTAAAATTCAATGGGAAAATTCAGTTTAAGAATTTGACCCCTGGAATAACTCTGGCTTCTGAAAGACTCCCAGCACAGCTGAAGGGCACATACTTAACACAATGGGGACATGACAATGTTGACTTAAAGGACTGCTAACTACACTCACCTTTATTTGACTATGTTCCATTTATTTATTGTATTAGAGCTCATTTATTACCTAGCAAAAGACAACTCAAATACAATAGGGGATAATGTCAAATCAATAAACTGAACTGCAATATTCAATCAAAAGCCACTTTAACTCCAAGTGGTAGCTCTATACACCTTTGTGCTGCATAGCTCCAGTACGTAGGAGCACTCAAGTGTTTAATTTCCATAGTTGCATGCTTAAAAATATACACTTAAGCACTCTGTACAACTGGGGCCATAATAGCTTATTTTATCTTATTTTCTAATTTTATCTTTCAAAATAGCAGTTGCAAGCTTAAGAGAGACCACCAGGATACAACAGGTCCAACTTTCTAGTCTTAACTATGAAGAGTGCTGCGTATTGTTGACTACTACAGATACTGGGGTCAGCTGAAGTTATTTAGCAGCTTAAAGATCGAACCCCATTAAAATTGCAGGAATGTGCAATACTTCATCAGAAAAGGTTCTTTCATCAGGGAAATTTTATTTTCTACCAATACACCTTTCCCTGACATCCAGTCTCCTGTAACAGTCTGATACATTCTTGTAGTCTACTGTTCTGTCATGGCCTTGAGCCCAGGCTCTCCGAGGAGACCAAGAGGGCAAAGATGCAGCAAATAATGGAAAACAGGATTCCCTTTGCTGCTCATACAGAATCACAGAATCGTAGGGGTTGGAAGGGACCTCAGATCATCTAGTCCAACGCCCCTGCCAAAGCAGGTTTGCCTAAGGGCAACCATCGGAGGCTGAGCCTGGAGCTCTTTGCTACTCCTGAGAAACAGAATCTGGGACAGAGAAATTGGGGCAGGAAGGCACGTCACCCTCTAACTCTATTGCTGCTTCAGCCCTTGCCTCTTGACCTTGAACCCATGTTATAGTTTCCTCACTCCTTACCAACTTTTCTCTTTTCCTTCCATCTTACTGATGCAGAATTCAAGATAATAAACTTTGCAAGCTTATTACTTTTAATGTCAGCTACAACTTACTTGGCTTGATGCAGAAACCCAGGAATCTACAGGCTGTGGTAGCCAAAAGGTCAAACTACCTTTGATTTAGTATTTCCTTGGTTCCTGTAGAACCGCCTGCCTGTTTGTCACACAAAAAGGGAGAGGGAAGAGAAATTGCCCCCTGCCAAACATCAATATGCAATCTTCAGGGGCTTGCAGTCACAAATCAGCAAATTCACGCAGGTAGACCTAGACCTGAGTGAGGCTACAGCTTATTTCCGTGCAGGTTATCAGTCTGTGCACAGGATTTTGTCAGCGCAATTATAGTCTCTAACATCCTATCTAAAAAGAGTGGTCACCATAGTAACGCCTGAATCACGTGGCACTGCACACCTGATACCAATCAATCTTGAAAACATCTTTGTAAAGAAAGAGATTCCTGGAAAACTGCAGATGGGGGTTTCTTGTGACTAAGAAGATGCTCTCTTAGAACAAAAATTGAAATTGTACCTTATAATCTTCTCATCTGACTGCCCCTCCTTACAATCCCATTCTCTGTCAGCTTACAAAAGTGACAGAAAATAAAAAAGTGCAACAGCCTGTGCTGAAAAGAGTGACAAACAACAAGGTACAGCTGGCATGTAAATGCCACGTTGCATTTTTCCCCCAGAGCATTAACTGTGACTTCTGAGAGAGAATACAGCCATGCTCTGGTTGCTGAAACGAAACATAAACATGCCCACCACAGTGCCTCTCCACTGTCCCAGGACACCAGATTTCCCCTCAAATGTTAAAAACCAGAAATTTCATCAGCTTCTTTCTCCCTTTTTGCCTTCCCAATCTGTAATTTAATTTAGTTGATCAGAGTTGTGTTCCTCTGTGGGGGGTAACAGTAGAGGAGCATGTTTAAGGAAACAGTTTGCATTTAGCTTGGTCCCATGACTTTCTGATGTGCATTTTGCCATCAGCCCTCCACACACATCCAGCAGCCCGAGAGCTGATCAAGTTGCTGATGTCTCTGGCGTTTTTGGTGAGTTGCGGTTTTTTTACTGCTCAGCTTCACCGTAGCAACCTTGGGCTACCTGTGCTGTGCCTGCTCCTCTACCTGTTTCCACAGCCTGCTGCCTTTCGTCATCCTAGCAGGGACACTGCTACAGGCTGATGAAAATAATCCCAGCAAATAACTCATGCACCAAGTTCAGTCAGTCTCAACAGTATTTCCAAGGCAGTCTTGGTATTTTATATTTGATTCTATCCCAAATTATTGCTGCTTTCATTATTTGAAAGTCTATCCCTTCTTAATTTTCCTTCAAAAAAGCCTTCTGTGCAGATGGCTTCCATTTTTGTCATCTTCTATTCCATCTATATTTTCTTTTTCAAATAAGTCCCAGCTATAATAATTTATTCTGACAGTGCCTCTCCTTTATTCAATGTGATTTCAGAACAAGAGAGCCACTGAATTTGCAAATGCCATTGACTGAGAGAAGTTAGATATCCAACTGCCATAATGCCAGTACCAAATTTGCTTAGAAATTCTTTCAGCATCCTGGAGATGGGTGTAAAAACAACTGGAGTAGACACTGTATAAGTCTAAGGAGGTAATGAGAGATCCTTTACTAAGCTTACTGAAGTCACTAGAACCTGTACCTCTTCACCATTCCCTCATTGCTGACCCACCAGAACAGATTATGTGCATGTGAACTGCTACCACAGGCTGTCTGAGCTCATCTGGGTGACTGTACATTAAAATCAATAAGCAAAATGCTCCCACAACTCACTCCCAGAGAGATGGTCATATCCAGGACTGATGAACTACTTAAATCATTAGATGACCACTGGAACTACTCCTCTTCAGAATAGTGCTATCAAGATTTTTGTAATAATGAAAGTGCAGTAATTGTGTGGTTAGAAGTCACTTTGCATGTATCAAAACTGAAATGTCAAGTCATAATTGTTTTGCTTAGATAGGAAAAAAATTCCAGTTGTCCCTCATTTTAGTGTAATATAGGCCTCAATCCTATGGGTGTATTCCAGGAGCAAAATGAGAAGCACAGATAGAACTAAAATACATGTTGCTCTGAAGTTAGAAAAATAAAGGGAATTGTTAATATGTAAACATTTGTGGCAGTTGTTTTCTGCCCCTGATATGTTGTCATGCAATACAGACATCTCCTAGCAGCTGTACAAGGTAACTGCACTGTCTCTAACACTCTAGAAGTCAGCACTAGTGGTCAAGGCGTCCTATTACACATAGGGAAGTTGGGCTTTAAATCTGCTTTCATAGCATGGAAGTTACATTTATTAAGCTGTGGCTCTGACATGTGTCTCACAGTAAATGGCATTATTGTTTGACAGGGCAACAAACCCCAATGACAGAAATGTGATGTTCCAAAATCAAAATAAAGATGTCAGTAACACTTTATTGAGTTTAAAGCTATGCCACTTACGGTTTTCAAACGGCATAGGATCAATAGCAGAAGAGATCCATTGATTTTGGTGAGGATCAGAGATCATACTTTGACTGCGTCCATTATGTTTTGCCAAGGCAAGTGGCAAGGGAAGATTGAGAAAGCACAAATGAGTTACAGCAATTGAGAAAGCTGCCTGTGGCCTCCTGTGCTTTATCAGCCCGTAGGAAAGAACTCAAAACCTACCCTTCTCAAATTCTTAGTTTAAAGACAACAACATAATCCATGCAGTGAAACACACAAAACCAGTCCACCCTCCCCATGAAGGAGCTTTGTTGTAAATAACTGATTAGCCACGCAGTTCAGCCAGGAAGGCATTCGGACACAGGCACCCAGGAAAAACCCAGTTAAGGAACAGAATATCACGTTACACTTGCCACCAGAAAATGGTGATTCATTTGTTTTCCATATCCATTTATAAATTAAGGGTCATTAAAAAAAAAAAAAAGGCAGTCAGGGTCAAAAACTTCATGAATATTTTCATGACCTTCTCTAGCAGGTCTTCATATGCTTTTGCTGACAGTAAGACGACAAACCTTTCACCCTTCTGCAGCTGACTCAGCAATGCTGTAGAAGCTATCAGGACTGCAAGTTTTGAAATGAGTGCTAAACTGATGCTTTCTGCTAAGGTTGCCTTCCTTAACTACCATCCTGACGTGTATGAACTTCAAATATACCACATACTGGACTGTGGACATGGCATGTGCCTTTTAGGCTGGGTTTGGGGTTTTTTTTGTGCTTCTTTAGGAATACAATCTTTATGTAAACACATCTACGCTGTGACTCTTTTTTATCCCCTAATGTCCTACAGTAGAAATAACTAATAAATAGCTTGCTAAGGAGTTATTTATACAAGTACAAATACAAAACCACTAGATTTGATAATATATTTTCCTTTTATACTAGTGTAAAATTGTAATGAAATAAAATCAGCATGCTAAAATTTTGGCCCATAAAAAGCAAGCACAACAGAACAGCAGAACAAACAAACAAAACAAGTCAAAAAGTCTTTTGAGTTTCCCTTTCAGATTCAGACTTCCACCCCTGACACCTATAGTAAAGATTTTTTTGCTGTAGTCCAGTTTTCATTTCTGAGTCTCAGTACTATTGCCTAGAAACATTTGGCAGCTTTTTTCCTCTCCTCTTTCTATCTCTCAGAGAAGAGCAAAAAGCAGATAACGCCTGGATTTTCTGACAGGGTTTGTCTTCATACTGTGATTGATGAGGCTGATGCTGTACTGAATTTAAACTTGAAAACATCTAAACCTACATAATTCCTCTGAAGAAGTGATGAAGAAGGGCACCCACTCAGCCCACTACTGTGGGTAGCCTGAAGTTGCTTGAACAGCTGAGAAGCCTTACCCTCATCCACGGTGGTTCCTCACCTGTGAAACACTTAAAGAGGAGCATGGTGCAGAAGCCTCCAGCTAGCTGGTCGGTGAAACAAGGGGCATGTCTGGCCCACCCTGGGGTGGGGGCATCCTTTCTTACAGGGCCTGAGTCTTTCTTTAGATGTTCAGTGAGCACAGCTTAGGAGTCCACCTCCTCAGCTCATCCTCACTTCTGTCTGTGCTCAAATAATTTGACCTACTTGTAATAATATGAAACTTCTAGGGGATTTGAATGTGATTTTTACTGAGAGCTGTTAAATGACAAATACTTTTGAGCACGGCCTTAAGGACCCAGATGTCTGATTTATGCATCATGACAAATACCAGTGCACTCTCCAGATGCTCACCTGCCACTGTTTTCCCAAGGTAGCTATGCCTTTCCCAATCATTCTCAAGATAAAATACAAAAGGCTACTGGCATGTCAACACAGAAGAACAAAACGGCACCTTATAGGTACTCTTTTGATTTTTGCTCACGTTTTGTTTACAGTGAAGGCATAACCACTCCTAACTCCCACTTGTTTTGGAATGAGGGGTTGAAGTCACCTCCAAACACTTATCACCCAAGTGCATCTGCTCCTTGTCTATACCATGGACTGGAGAAAGGTAAGCTAGAGAAGATAGCTCTGTCCCATCATGCACAGAAGGAGGTAGCCTACAGACACTGCTAAATAACTTATTTCTGTACACAGATGCCCTCACAATCAGGTTCTTGACGTACATACCAGTTGCCTCGTTCTGCCTTCAGGTGAGCTTGCATCTTTGTTAGGAGCAGCCTCCAAAGTGCTGGCCTGTACTGAAAGGCATTTTATGCCAGCTATTGAAATCCATGGGCTTACTGGCTGAGTCTATCATCTCTGCTGCAGGGGAGGGACCAAAACTCAAGCCTACGGACAAGCCATCCTCCTTAGAATTCCCACCTATTCCCATGACTGCAATTGCAGCATCGCTTTGGCCTTAAGAGGCCATTTTGCTCTTTCTTCTGAAATACGTAAATATAGTATCAGTTTAGACTACGCAGTGCTTTTACAGGACATCTTTAATGTGCACACAAAGCAGCTCTAGAGATTCCCCTGTTCTTTTTGTGAGAGGTTTGTACACGGTCTCGACAATGAAAAAATCCTTTATCAGAATTCCTCCTGGGTCCAGTAATTATATTGATCTGGGTGACTGTTCCCCACTTCAGTGTGGTGCCTACACAGCCCTTGGCAGCTTTGAAGAAAAAAAAAAAAAGCTATCTATATTAAAGAAATAAAAATGTCAAGTTAACATGGATTGACTACTTGATCTTCCTCATGCTGAAGTCAGGGGGAGCATTTCCAGGATCTTAGATGCAAGACAGGGCTCAAAGAAGGGGATTTTGTACAGGCTTGGACGAGCAGCAAGGAATTCTGCCTTCTGTGAAGCATCTTTGAACCCTGAGAGGATGCACAATGACTTAATCTTCCTCATACAGCCTATGTTGAACATGAAGGATATTGGCAGGAATTATTTCCACGTTGTAAACTCATGATTTGAGGATTTTATCTTTCAAAAATGGATGGAGCTTATAAATTTGTACATTTTTACCACTCCCAGACAGAGAGATATGTGGGCTGTACATCTGAACAGATAAAGGAGGTCAGATTAATTTCTGATCCCATGTTGTAAACTATTAAGCTACACAACTTGTATTATCTGCAGTGAAATATGTAAAAAAAAAGACATTTAATGAGTTCTTTTATCAAGTTTTTAAAAAGTCTATAGCTGATTAGTAGGTTAATCTTATGCTTAAGTCACATCTATTTACAGTTGTAGCTCTTTCCTCTACCAGTAACTTGCATAAGCAAGGGCATTCTACTACATTCAGGAATGAGTACCCCAAAGAAGCTTGTTATCAGCAACAGAAAAACAATTTTTCAAAACCAAGTTTGTCTATATTAATGAGGCCTAATTGAGCACCTTCCTCTTAAGAGTCCTGGCTGTAAGTACCTACTGAATTACTTACTGATTTGCAGAACTGCTGGATGTCTGCACTTCTTGTGTGGAGGCTCCAAGAACTTAGGTTGAATGGCACAGTGTAAAAATCATCTACTGTAATTAGGCTTTAGTTTTAATTACACAAGTTCACAGGTTTTTGTTAACATATACTTTCTTCAGATCTTCAAATACAAGATGAGCAGCTCTGCACTCCTTCTCAATAGGATCTTAAAAACCACCAGGATTGTTTCTGCTTCTTCCAGAGCTGTGACTAGTTCCTGTTTCATTCTGAGACATCTCAATGTATTCCTTCTAAAAGTAAAAGAGCAGGTAGATGATCTGAATGGAATTCACTGCCCATAACACCCCTTCTCACCTCAGTATTTCTTTGTGTGCTGAGAAACACATGAGCTGTACTTCTGCCTTCAAAACTGCTTACCCTGCAAAGCACTGGCAACATCCCTACATACCTGAAGTGCACAAGAAAGCAATGACTACAGCTGGGGTAGGGACAAGGAGACAATTGCACCATCTGGCAGAAGGTGATGAGGAGGTAGCAGCGACATCCAAAAGCAAGATTAATTATGGCAGCAGTGAGGCTTGGCTTTGAGAAGACTGGGGCTATCATTCTGGATGTCCTGTACCTTGGCCAGGACCTCTGTCAGAAACAAACACTGCAAATTCCCACATCTCCACAGATTTATGGTTTACTTTCCATTACACCTGATCTTAGCATTTCAGATGTTCACAGAATCAACAGGCAACAAATCTCAATTGCTTCCAAGATAGAACTTGCTTGATATCATGCAGGTGGCTTCAGGGAGCAATTTCTGTATGTCTGTGGCAAATCTATCCTGGATCTGAAAACTGAGTTCAATTTAAAGAGATTATTGAAAGGTTCAGGAGGTAATTAATAATGTTGAGAAGAAAACTGAAGAAAGCAAAATCTATCAACAGCTGTTAAACACAAAGACACTGTGTCTAGCTCAAGTAATCCATGAGCTGCTCAGCACTGCAGATACTGAGAATATACAGCAGAAAGTACTTTATTTTGTGCATAATGCTTTTCCTAGGCACTTATTTTTTACTTCTCTCAACAGCAAGATACTATGCACTAGACAGCCATTTAATCTGAACCAGTTCAACTGTTCTTATCCTCTGGAGGAAAATATAAAAATAAAAATAAACTCCCTACAAATGAAATCTCCATTGTGTCAGTTCAAAGCAAATGGAAAACTTCCCTCCCCTTCCATACCAAAAAGCAGTCCAGGTCATTTAGTCAACAATGATTTAAGAAAAACTATTCCTTTCTGGACGCCCAAGCAGTGGAACACCACAGCACACCGAGATTTCTAGACTGGTGTTTGCTGCCCGGTGCTGTGGCAAAGCAGAGCATCAAGTTTCTAATGAAAAGAAGACCACAAAAAACATTTTCAGTTTTGATTTCCACCCCCAGAAGCTAGTGTGTGAGACCACCTCCAACTACTCTCTGCAGAGGGGAAGGACTTGTCCCTCCTGTGGCAAAGAGAAGTCAAATGTGTCTGCTGATTTTGGAGAGCTGGAAAGAAGAATCTGAAAGTGGAAAATTACAAGGGTATTTTGGGCTAATAAGACATTACAGTTTTCCAATGAAAATGGGAAAGGAACCTATTAACTGTTCATTCAGTTTAGTTTTTTGATTTCAAAGAAGCATTAGAGAATGAAAAAGCACTCTAAAGACTGAAAGAGCTCAATCAGAAAAGAATGTAAGATTATCAGTTTTGTCTTCCCATTGAAACTGTGTGACCTCTCCACTTGTGCTGAACTCTGCTTAAATGGTAAAATGGGAAGTTTCACAGTGCACAGAGATGAACACACAGGTTTTTCCATATTGATCATCCCAACTCTCTGCTGGTGGCTGCAGAGGCAGCCCTGCAGTGCTGCAGGTTGTCCTTCTGAAAGGGCAGCAACAGGAACAATCAATTCCTGAAGCAGTGCTCTTTAAAGCAAGGTGATGCTGAGGAAATTTAAAAGTCAAATGCCCCAAAGAAACACCACCTGCTCTCCCATCTGCAGAGACATCCCTGACACTGGGCAGCCACGACGTGACAATTTTATGTGCTGTATCTGCCGGAAATAAAGCCGTCAGCACAGATATGAGAGCTGAAGTCAGCAGCTCCAAAGCTACATCCTTCTTCAAAAACCGATGATTAGAAGGAAAAGGATGTCAGAAGCCCAGACCCACCCTAGCAGCAGCTTGTGATCACTTGACAATGTTCAGATGAAGCAACCTGCTGGCACACCAGGGCTTGCCAAAGGTTGAATGGCATTTGAAGGTAAAGGGAAGGCAGTACCAAGAAAAGACCATAAATCACATCTAATCCCTAAAGAGATGGAAAGGGACAGCAGAAGCAGAAAATGTTTTTGTTCTTGCACTGAGCAGGCCAGACAGTTGCAGCCCAGGGGGTTTCCTGAAGGTTAGGACTGCACCTATTATCTCTTTTTGGAACAGCAGCATCTCTGCAAAGATGGAAAAACAGGAATCATTAAGCCCCATCCCTAACCTCTGCATACTCCACTACAGCATCATCCATCAAATGGGATTTTTACAAGTGCTTTGCAAGACTCCTTGGTGCTATCAGTAGGGGAATGCAATTTTACACATAACGAAAAAATGGTATTTATATTTTCATGTAACAAATAACACAAAAAATAAAAAAAGATGCATAACTGATGTCAATGGCAGAAGGATGATGAGCGTGGAGCCTTGATGATAAGACTGAAGAGAAGACTGTTTCAAAACTACTGTCCTACATCCAGAGTCACTGCTGAATCCACCATTCATTTTCCCCTCCCTAATTTCATGTTCCTTTATCATCACACTTTCTCCTCCTTTCCCCCAATCCAAACTATTCTGCATAAGAACCTATTGCATTTGTTAGCACAAGGGTCTCCATCATGCAGGCTCTAAAATTGCATTTGTTAACGTTTCTCTTAAGCTAAGAGGCTGTGACCGACAACATGTTATTCAATCTCTGGTATCACCAAGATCAAACCTGAAATAAAACAACGGAAGGAAACCTTGGCACACTGTGCATCCAAGGATATCGCATCGATGATAACTGAAGGTCACCCCTGGATTCAGTGTGCTGTGAAACCAAACCTCAGGCAATCCAGTGGTGTTCTTGCTCTTCTCTCTGCTATGTATACCACTTAAACAATGGGAGGCTACTTATGCAGCTTTTAGCAGCCGGCAAGTGAACATCATTCTGATGTTGATTCACCAGCCATTATTCTTTGTCCATCTCTCCACTATGCACAGCAACAGCAGTGTGAGCTTTAAGAAATATTTTTTTTAATGTTTATGTACAGTCCACTTTTTTCTTAATAGGGCATTTATAGCATATATGAACTGAAAAGACATCTCACAGTTCATTCCCTCTGTTCATTCCAGCAATTAAATCTTCTCTTTACCTGTATTCAGGAAAAAGGCGAATGCACTGGCATATTCTGACCACAGTTCACACGTCAGTGCTTTACACAAGGATATTTTCAGGCCACACATCAATCCACCATGCAGCTTTATCACAAGAAGCAGGCAGACCTACAGATTTTACTTAATCGCCCTTGGTACAGAGGACATCACCAAAGGAAAAGCAGAGCCAGTGTACCACTGTACTGCAGAGATTCATCTGAGAGGCTAATGTCGCTGGGCACAACTTCTAACAGATATTTTGAATGACATCAAAAGCCAAGTTTGCCCTTGTTTACCCCCAAGTTCAACAAGACAGATACGCACCAATACAAGACTTGAAGTCTTGGGTGGTCTGTTCCTTAGGCCTTGATGAGCTCTGGGTCTAGGCTGCCTAAAAGTACCTCTTGAGGCAGGAATCTTTTCCTGAAATTGCTGCTAAAAATGCTTCTAAAGGGGCTCTGCTTCCAAAGAAACGTGTAAAAACCCCAACAGAAACAACGCTGCACAGGGTGGGATACATCTCACAGAAATTAAGGAGGACATGGCATAGTCCTCAGGATTTCAGCCAAGTTCCTTTCAGGGTTTTATTCAACACTGGAAAAGTATTCATGCATAGCAATTCAAGCATGCCCATTCCTACTAAAGGATGTTCAAGCTCTACAGTGAACTTCTCATACAATGTGCTGAGTTTTCTCTCATTATTTGTGCTTGGTGGTTTTTTGCTTCTCTCAACAATTCTGAGGGTAGCACGAAGGAGAAGAGACAACAGATATTTAGTATTAGTATCATGTCTATTAAAAGCACACTGGTCAGGGGTTTGTGCCTAATGCTCAGGCTCTTCCTACCACGCATTCTTCTTAGGACGTATTGGTCAGTCAGTCCTACACTGTCCTCTCAGTTTGCATGTGCATTGGATTTCATTACCTAATATTTGATTCTTCAGAGATGTGCGTTTTGAACACACATCTTGGGAGCTGACTGTCAAAATATTCAATATATATATGAGAATTATATCTGGATGAAGAAAAAGGGAGGAACTTTTCAAAAACTGACACAGACAAAATAACTTCAAAGTCAAAGGAGAATGAGCTGCAAGTTCACACTAAGTCCTTTACCAGTGCAAGTGGAAATTTTCTTTGAAACTGTAAATGACTATAAAAAGAAAAATCAAAGTCAGGATATACCAAGAGCCTTTCTAAGATTTCATGCAGCAAGAAAATATGCTGAATGTACGTATCCAGGAAAGCTGTATTTAGTAGAGTGTGGTTTCAGGTTGCTCACTGACCTGAAACAGTTCAATGGAACTGGAGTAGTTCTGTGGCTGTAGAGAAAAACTGAGTGAAACAACAGTGCCTAGTCGGTGTGATGGCAGAACACTTGCATTGTGCACCATATGTTACATACATGCCAATAAATGTTTCTGGATCATAATTTTTTTCACAAACAAATTTCCATTATCACCCATTTGGCACAACTGGATCCAGGTTACGTCACTCATTTGCCTCATTAGAAGAACATAAACTCCTCTGTCTTTCAAGAAACTTCCCTGGTGACACGGTTGTCTGTTCTGCATTTTGAAAGCTTCATCTCACAACTCAGAAGGTAAAATTTTCCCATTTTATTGTCAGGGGTGTTACGGATTAGAGGACATGCCGAAATGTCTTGGTAAGCATGTCCAGGTTCTAGTAGCCTACTTTACAGGACCTCAGACCTGCACAGGTGCCACAGATGCAGCAAATGTTCCTTCTGGCGACTAAAACCAGCACTGCTGGCCTCTGCTTTCCTTCTCCAGCTTTAAAAAAAAATTAAAAATCTGGTTAGAGGCAAACAGGTGAATGTCAAAGATCTGGGTGCAGACCTCCAGTTGTTGTGCAGCCATTAAGGAGATCCATGAGAAAACCCACCCCTACCTCACGGATCTCCCAGATGAACAACAGTCTCCAGCCACAGGGGAGTGCAGGATGCCCCACCATAACCTCACCGCCAACCTACAGAGGTGGAGAGATCTGTGGGGTGCCACAACCTAAACCCTGGGACGGATGAGCTCTGACAGCCAGATGTGGCTCATCAGCAGGCTGGAGAAAAGGCTGAAGATCAGTGCAGCGACTGGGGCTGGAGCAAACCCCATGCCACAAATGGCCACGAAACCACCAAGCTGAGGTGGGGCATGAGGCTGAAGCCAAGGGTGTGAATGCTCAGTAGATGCAATATGACAAGCAGCAGACAAATAGCTGCAGACCTTTCTCCCCTTCCCCACATCCCACACTCTTGGAGGTGGAGAAGGAAGTCCTTGCTATGCTGCTGGGAAATACTGCTTCGCCGCACATCAACATCTGGGGTTTGCTGAAGGTCATTCTGGATTAATTGGATAGTTGCCCTCACTACTCAATCCCAGAGACACAAACACAAATAAAAAATCAGGGTTACACGGTAAAAATGCCTTTGCAAAATCAAGCTGTGAAAGATAAAAAGAAAGGTTTAAATTAATTTCTGAATTAGATGTAATCAATTTGGTGGAGTAATAGAAAAGCTCTTTTGATCTGTTTCGGTTTTTGGTTTTTTTGCTTTTTTAATCTGAACCACCCATCAATCTAAAGCTCTGTACAATTCCTACATTATCTGAATAGGCACTGCTGATTCAAACCAAGGATTAGTAGCAAATCTGTGCCACCCCAGAGCCATTAAAACAGCAAGTTAGTGGATGGGAGAAGGGCAGACGCATCTGATCACTCACATGACCTTTCCTACAGATTTCCATGTTTGATTACTGGTATCTTCCACAGTTATACAGATTCACTGGTACACTGTAACACCACAGCTCTTCCTCAGTTGTACAGACAAGAGTAAAACAGTCTTTACCACCAAAACAGGAGAAGCCTCACGCAGTGCAATTCAGTATTCCATATACAGTGCAAAATAGTACAAGACCATCAGAACAACTTTATTCTTCTGAATGGTAAAGATACTTTAATAAACCCTATTAAACCCAAGTGTCAGTATCAGTCCCAGCATTAAATTGCTGAATATAGAGCAGTCTTTCTGTGGGAAATTTATGACCAGAGGAAATGTTCTAGCCTTGGTATTTTTATAGCATCCACTCATTTTTTAATGGAGGAGGGGGAGAGCCAAGATTTCAAAGGCTACTCAAAGCATCCTCTACCTTGAAGAAGGAAAGTAACCTGCATCGGGACACCTGCCACAGATCCTAAAAAGTCAGATGACAACTGGGTACAACTGCTATTGTTCATTGAGTCAGCCGCTGTTCCCCTCAATAGACTGGGAAAGTATTCGCAAGGTCTCCTTAGATCCACCCTGCCCATTTTTAGGTAGTAAAACCAAACCATCCCAACCTCTCATCTCACTCCTCCGCCCCATATCACTGACACCTGTTGTCAAAGCCATGGTGTGCAGGTCCACGGCCAAACAGCAGGCAGTGAGGGGTCCTCCAGCCCTTTCCATGTGCCCCAGACCTTGTTCCCTGAGCTGCCGGCTGGTCCGTCACCCTGCTCTGCCCCTCCACGGGCAGCTGCCTTTCCCACGTGAGCGCTCAAGTGAACATCCCGCAAACTCAGCACCCCAAACGAGAAGTGCAGGCAGTTCATGAGCTATTTTCTGGTGATTTATTGCCAAATGCAGCATGATCCAAGAAAACAAAACAAAACAAACTTGTTTTTTCTTCCTCTAATTTAGAAAATGAGAGCGCTATTTCCTCCAGAAAGCAGATGCAAAAGAATTAGTGGTGGGTTTTTCCTGGCATTTTGTTCACACTTTAAACATTCAAATTGGAGTCTCAGTACATGTTTGTTGAATGTTTAGCACAGTGAAGCTCTATTTTTATCTAGAGAAGTATCATTTCAGATGTCACAGTTCACCAATGAATGCTGAGCACCACATTCATGTAGGCTGGCATTTCTCCTAGGGTCTACAACTCCAGAGATGTTACTGGAAATGCCTTTTCCTCCTGAGCAGCAGCTTTTCCACTGAAACATAATTAAAAATATAACCCATCACCGCAGCTCCTCTACAGCTTCCATTTGCAAACTGGTGCTAATCTCTGTCATATCCCAGGATTGCTCTCTCTTCAGCTTCCCTTCCTCCTTACCCTCCCTCCCTAAACTCAGAGACACAAATCTACAGGAAAACGTGTGAAGACACTTTCTGAAGAGATGTAAAATGGAGAACAGAGTGTCTGCTATGTTCCTCACTCAAAATAAGCCTATGTGACTTTTATACAGTCCATATGTTTGTTTTCTTAACTATTTTTGAAACTCCCATACTGATACCAGACATGACCATGTTGTAATATTCCTTCCTCTGCTTCAGTTTTTTTCCCCTCGAGGATTTGCTCCCCTGAACAAACCCAGAACAGCTCCAGTTGCTCCCAAGTGAGGTACAGGCTGTGCTGGCACTGTGCAAGCACAGCTCCAACACCACTGAGCTGTTTTTAGCTGCCATGCAGCCTGAGGCTGAGCATCTTCCCTCTCACCACATCCCATTTAGTGATGAGCCATCTATCCTCATGCTTTTGAACCCTACACTCTCTCTTATGAGATCAAGCCTTCAAAAGGTCTCCATCAAAAGAGCATGTCTCTATGTATGTTCCTATCAAGGCCTTTGCCTTAAAACATAGGAGAGGTCAACAGAGACATTAGAAAATCAGAACTAGGTCTTACCCTGTGGATATTTTGTTCAGCTGTCTAGACTGGCTTCTTGTCTGCTAGAGCAGTTCAGATTGGCACAGAACAAGTGGAGCCAGATCCTCCTGCCAGCTCCCGGTAAGACACCTGAATAAATATCCCCATTTTGGGAAAAGTTTAATTTCAAATGGTGATTACTTCTCACCTTTGATGGGCTCCTGCTTTTCCAAGCTGAAACTGCTGGACTGCCTTGCCTGTCACTGACACAACTAACACATCCGCTGCCATCTACACATCAAATGTGACTCCCGTCAGATGGTCGCTCGGGCTGTCAGCCTCGCTTTTCTTCCTCTATGAAATACTGACACTGGAAACTCTTACCAAAGAAACTGAGATTATGGGAAACGTCCTTCGCTCCAGAGACGGCAGTGCTGGCTGTTATCTCTGCTCTCCAGCTCTCAACCAGGAATAGAACAGCAACAAACGTGCTCAATCCTACCCCGAACGGTAGCTCTACAGACAGGTCTAGACTGGAAATCCCAGCTTTTTGGTGGCCTTAATCAAATGGCATTGGGAGGAAGCGGGGAGAGGTGGTAGGGAGGCGCTACACCCTCCAAAATTTAAATTGATCTTTGTTTAATCTGCTTTGATCCACCTCTAATCTTGCACACTTTTTCCTAAGTTCTGAAAAGGTACAGAAATAAGGCCAAGATACAGATTTAAATAAATAAATTACCATTTCCTTTCAAAACGTATGCTCAGAAAACTTGCACAGTTAAAATATTTATAGTAAGAGCTGATCAAGTCATTAAGTATACTTAAGAAGTTCCCTTTTTTTAAAAAAGTACATCTCTGAATCTCATCTTTCAGTTCTTACAGAGTATAAATCTTTACTTAATTTTAAGCAGTAGAACTTCAGGTTCTAGGTTTTACAGAAATCTAAAGAACAAGCAACTTTTAAGATCATGATGGTGCGAAGTTTTAATTGACTTTTTTGGTAGTCAGAATCAAGAGGCAGATATCGCGCCACATGGACTTGCAAAATAGGTCAGCTGGGTAAATTTGTTCACCTTTCTTCTACGCTCTTTAGATGCTTCCCCAATTACTACTTCTTTCTAAAGCAGTGTCAAAATTTGTTTGTTCTCTCTTTATATAACATAATTTAACTCTCTACGAAGGATGGCTTGTTAGCCAGTCACTTAATTAAGACACTGAATATACAGTTGAATGTCTGATTATATCCATTCAAGATAGCTAAGTTTCTGTAATACCACTCAATTTCCACAGTAAGATGCATGAGTTGTTACAGTTCACTCAAAACAAGAAATTATCTCTATTTAAATGTGATTATAGCAAGCAGATTTCCATTTGGAATTATTTTAATAATCAGTAAAGGTATACGAACGAGTATAATGAATTAATATTTATTTATTTTACTTTCAAAACTTGCTAGAACAGAAACAATACATGGACTCTATTGGGAAATCTGCTTGAGAAACACATCATCCCATTTATTCTGTTTTATTTTGAAGTGATACTTCCAGCTACCTGTAAGTAATGAGAAGCTGGAAGGAGAGAAGGAACATAACAGTGCATTAGCCCATTAATAAAAGTAACTGCATGGACAGCGTGTACATTCTCTTCAAACTGAAAGTGATAAAACTACAAACCCAGAACATAAAAAGCTAGCACTGCTTTTTCAGTAAAGTCTTCTTCCTGAAGGCATTGTGTTCTGGCCCTATGCTATACGCCTTCCATGTTCAAGTGGAGAGCTTCCAACCACATCAATAACAGGATGTTTCCATTAGTAGTCGGCTGAGATTTATTTTTATTCAGTTCAGTTCCTTCCATAATTCCAGCTTTTCCAGCAAACAAATGCAAGTTCAAGAGGAAATAAAACAAATATTCCTCCAACCCTCATACACTCATCTTCTTAAGCTTTTTTAAGCTCTCCGAGGTAAACAGCAAGCACTTTTAGTGACAGTTTCTGAGTAATGATGAGGAAGAGCGAGGAGGCGGTTGAAAGCACCACTAGCTTCTTAATGCAAACTCTTTTATACTACTCAGGGAACACATGTTCAATCACTGTTTATGAAACAGCTTTGACAACACAGAGAGGAGCTTTTTGCTTGATGTTTGTTCAAGTGAGATTATATCTATTTCAGAGGCAATTGCTTTTATTTTACTTTCTTTTTCACATTTTTTGTTAAACAAAAGCAACCCACAGTCTTAATAATGGATTAGTGAGTGGCTGTCTTCTCTGGAGACTTCATTATCATGAGGTTTCACCGCACTCCAGCTCCTCTGAGAAGACATTTAAAGAGAACATAAGAAGGGTCATGTAGAATTTCTCTAATACCTGACCTACCCAAGAAGAAAAACAAGTGAGATGTATTAGAAGAACACCATCCCCATGGAGGGACCTTTCTTTAAAACCTCAAAGTCACGCCATTGCACATAATGCCTACTGTCAAGAAAGCAATAGGATTAGTGTTTCATTTTTGAACACAGAACATGAATATCACGTTAACACTTAAGCAAAGCATGTTTACAGAAATCCCTGCATACTTATGGTGCTATATTGTGCCTTGGAGAAAGCTCTTCTTGGGCCAACAAAAGCAGCAGTAAAATGAATTAGATTTGAAGCCTGAGACAGATGCCGCACACTTACAAATGATTTTACATCATTGAATTTAACCATATTTAAGACAGATTATATGAACAAGATATTTAAGGCAGGGACTGCCAACAGCTACGCTGTTGTAAGCATCTGGTTTTTATTTCTTATTGAAGGTACTGTTATTGCCCTTCTTTCAATCTGGGAAATAAGGGTCCCTCTTCCCTGTTGTATTTTTCATGCATAGGTGGCCATGAGAACTTCACAGCAACTTTTCAGAGGATCAGCTTTGAACTTGGGATGACAGGGTTGCAGAGAGCTCAGGCAGGACAGGAGCTCAGGAGGTCCCTGGTCTGGCCGTACTGCAGCAGGCTCAGCGCTGGGGTCAGAGCCGGCACAGCCTCTGGGGAAAAGACTTTTCCTCCATCTGATCGTCTCTGCTGTGGCTCAGCTGATGCTCCTGGTCTCCCTGGCTCCTTCTTCTCAATCCCACAAATACAAGGGGCTGCTGCCAGCCCCTCCAGAGCCATCTCTGCCCAGGCTGAGCCAGCCCTGTCCCCCAGCCCCTCCTTGTGGGGCAGCTGCCCCAGCTATGACAGCTGTGCTCTTCGTACTCTAGAAAACGGCTTCTGCACTGGAGGAAAGTGCACCCTATTTTACATGGGAACAGATCAAGGTGAATCACACTGAAAGCCCTTGTCAGCTCCACAACATCATCAGACTCTCTGTGTCAGGCGTGGAGCCACATTCCTGGGTCCAAGTCCAGCTCTGCTACAGGCAGGATTATGGCTAAACTCATGTCTCATCTTCCAGCTATAAGTTGTCTCTGGAAGAGCATCCCATTCATGCTCTGAAAGAAGTGGCAGCAGAAACAGAGCAGTTCTAGGGTGGCTTCCTTTTTTTGCAGGACAGTTTATAAAGCAAATCCTCCACTTTTTTATTCATACAGCAGCAGAAAAGCTCCAGCACTCCCACTGTATCCTGGATTTAAATTAAGACGAAGTGCCATATGATTGCTTAACACCTTGTCATATCGTCTGCCAAGTCGAACAACGCTATTCACCACTGGCTAAACCCTGAGAAATGTAGCTATACTTCAGGTATTAGGCAAACCACATCCTTCTACCTGCTATCACAGGGAAATTCTGGTTATATTTCAAATACTACTTTCAGAACTGCTTGTCCACTCAGAGACAGAATTTCTAGACATCATCTTCCTGTTTTCTGCTTCCTTTAGTCCTCCTATCTAACCAAATCCTGTCCACAATAGACAGAACAGACCTTCCAAGTTCTCCATATAATACTTAAAGGACAAATCTTACCAATCCTATGTAATATAAACTCTCTTAATTAAGGACTGTAAGATCCCACTTTGTAGATACAAATATATTACAAACAAAGCATACCATATATTGCCCAAGAATTAAAGCTATTTTTGATAAGGCAGAGGGAGGGCATAGACTCATTTTAATGATAATCTCTTTGGCATCACAGTGATATGTCACAGAGCACTTTTATTATTTATAATGTTATACATAACAGCTGCCAGTGCTTCTGCTTCTGTCTGAGCAAAAGCAAGACACCCTGTGATGAAGAAATTTTAAGTATGGATGGGTGAGGTGCTCAGCTAGAGGACACAAAAGACACAAGATTCAAAACTAGGCAAAAGAAAACTTAAAGGAGGTGTCAAGCCTGAGCAAAAGCAAGTATTCTACCTAGACAGAATACATAATTGCATGAATTTTCTAACACCTGTCTGGTATCTCAGCCTCAGTAACTAGACATCATACAGAGATCATGAAATACCACACTTCCAGGTGTTTTCTGCAGGGCACATGAACATACACACAGCCACAGAGCTTCCACATAAACACTCCCTAGGATAAGGGTAGCTCCAAGATGTTTCCTAATCAGAATATGTTAAGTGATGGGGAAAATGTTCATGCTTTAATGCAGTATTGTCCTGAAAGTATGCAGAAGCAGAACTACGAAAAGCTCTGGGCACACAAACTGAAACTTCCTTTCTCCCTGGTTCTCCTCATTTTCATTTTTGTTGGTTCCTTTTCTTTTAAGACCTATCATGCAGGTACTGCTAACCGTTACGTATTCACAACCAACTCGAAATACTGTGAAGAGTATCCTAGTGACTTAACCCTTCAACAAGTCAGCCAGGAATAAGAGTCACAAAGACCAAACCTAGAGATCTGAAGGGATTTGGGTTTGTCTTGTAAAAATGGCTTACATACTCCAGTGATGTTCTCTTCGGTACTTGTTTTTACTGACCCGCTGGCTTCTCTATAGGCAAAGAGAGTTGCAGGATGCCGATCCGATTCAAGGCCAACTCTGAAGGAGGGATTTTCATTGCAGAGGAGGAAGCTGTCCCTGCCCAAGAGGTGTTGAATGCAGCACATCTTCCAAGGACATTTAAACAACTGTGCAGCTATGTTACTGAACACAGTTACAGGTTACTCGGGAGCCTGTGGACAAACTTCTGGGTTCCCCACAGAATTCTGTAAACCAGTTTCAAAGGCAATTGAAAAAGGCTAAAATAAAAGGCTGCCCATTTGTCCATGAAGGGTGGAAAGCAGGATAAATTATTGACCTGTTCTGCACCAGCAGGTGTTTAGATCTGCAAACATAAAAGAGTACCGTGTACTACTAACCTACTTCGCCTTCCTCTGTCGGACAGATTTTGTGGACAAGATGCGGAAAGCCAACAGAGAGGAAAATAATGCGTTGCTGCCATTACGTATGCAGCAAATGCTGCTTAATCTGGATTAAAGAAGAAAAAAGCAAGAAGCGCTCCCTGATCTGCAGTTGCTTCTCTGGGATCTTCCTAAGGACACCACAGCAAAATGGAAGGTTTTTCATGAAGAGCCGTGTCCTTGAAGCACAACCTAGGGCAGAGCTGCCCCCACTGCTGGGATCAGCACGGGAATATGTGTGCTACATACCAAAGCAAGCACAGGCAGAACAGCTTCTGCCATGTGTATTCAGTGCTTACTGCGCCCCAGCAAGCCAGCTGAACAGCCTCCGTCCAAACACCTCAGCCTGGGCGCGGCCAGCACAGCACCTCGCTCAACAGCTGCTCAAGGTGCGCGTCTGCCCCTGTGCCATGTAAACCTCACCTAACTGGGAAAACGGTCATTTCCCTTCGCTGACGCTTTTTTTAGGCTGTAGTCAGACGTGCTGCCTCGGGTGCAGCTAAACCACGCTAAGGGCTCCAGCTCTTGGCCCTGCTGCTGGCTTTCCCTCCCCAGTCCATCCCCCTGGCCTCCAGGCAGGGGCCACGCTCCCCTCTCTGCAGGATGTTGCTGCCCTTAGAGAGCAGAGATTTGCACACCTGATCTGTCGCAGCAGTTCAACTTAGACATTTCTGCTGTCAGGGTTTTAAGATCCTTTGGATGCATCGTAACCGAAACAGACTGGGTAGCACCTACGTATGCGGCTGCATCCCACATTTCTGGGAGCGATGCAACTGCTGGTGAGGGGTGGGGGTGAGAAACCACTGTGGGAACTGCCTCTTCACCCAGCTGGGAGGCAGCTAGCCCAGCACGCCGGGTCGCATCTCCCTGGGGCACGGGGAGAGCTGTGTGGGGCTGCCAGGAGGGCCAGGTCCCTGCCTTGGGCAAGGAAGGACGTTTGGCTCCATCGAAGTGCAAGCAGATGAGGCAGGGCAAGACGTTACATTAGTGTATGTGCTGGTTCCCAGAGAAAAAGATGCTCTTGTGCACCTCGTTCCTCCTCTTGGTAATATAAAATAAGAGAATAAAATAAAATGTGATCGCTATACAAGCATGGCACTCTCTTTATCACAGAATTCAGGCTTTAATAAAATATAAAAGATTTCTAAATTATGTAAAGGAGAGCTTAGTGCAACTGGAATGCAGATGAGTATTTAAAAATAAATTAACATTATCCACTAAGTACTTTACTAAACTGGTTTCATTTATATGTGTACGTTCATGCCCAGACAGCAAGTTCAGTTGGCATGATTTCTACAATAGGAAAAAAAAATCAACAAATCAATTTACTATACTATTAAAGCTTTCTAAACCAAAACAAAAAAAAAAGAAAACAAAACAAAACACACAAAGCAATTTTTTAGGGAGGTAATGAAAGAGAGAAGAAAGGAAGTATTGTGATGGTATTAATGTTGGAAAGACAAGGAAGGAGAAAATGGGCAATTACCCATAAATACAGCTCTTAACTTTAGTTATCTAACAGAACAAATAATCAGAACAATAACCACCACTTAAAAGTCAATAAAAGCATCACGTATTTATAAAGGTCTTGCTAGATAAACTCACAATACCTTTTCACATTTCTCCTCCATTATCCTTCTCCTGTCATGCCATGGGGAGAGTGCTACAGCATCCTGCTATGCAGAGGAAGAGAAGAGGACATTCGGATGCCGCCGTAACCAGAAGAAAAAGCAGTGGCAGTAGGAAGCAAATTAAGGTCTAATCAGAAATTTGTAAGCAATTCAGAGAAACTTATTGGGGAAGAAAGTAGGTTTTATTGTGACTGTAGTAATCAAGTGTTTGCACTGAGTCAAGGTAATAAAAGAAAACTACTGGGCTGTCGGCTATTAGCCCTGTATCTAGAAGTATGAAATTGTGAGTGAGGAAAGCAACAGGTCACTTTATGAAGTTGAGGAATGAGGAACAACAGTATTTATATGTATCTCGTTACCAGAAACATCTCAGACAAATAGAGCTTATTTTGAGGGGACTGTGGAGGAGAAAAGGCATGATTAAAGCTTCAAAGACTGTGCACTCCTAAGGAGCAGAGAAATTGAAAAATATAATCACCGACCCTGTGAGTAGCAGCAGCTGTGAAGCTCAGCATCCTGTGGAGTACCCACACAAATTTTCTCATGTCTGATAAGCTGAATGCTTACTACAGCTCTTCATCAACTTCATGGGCATCAACCTCATCTCTCTCATCTCCCTGGTCACCAGCAGTCTTGAGGTTTGTAAGAATTTTATCACTCTGAAATCTCTACTCTTCTATTTATATTGGTTGAAATTGTTTCCCAGGGGTAAAAAAAGTACTCTGAGGCAAAGAGGGAGGCTTCAGTCAAGATGGCATTATTATTTTAGCTTCATCTCGTTAGGAAACCGGGTTGAAAAGAACAGAGTCAGGACAGAGGGGAAAAAATAACAAACAAAATTCTCAAATGGGAAAAACTTCTAAAACCAGAATGGTTAAGTCAAGTAAAGAAGAAGCTATTTCATGTGAGGAAAGGTAGATTTTGGAGCTTTTCACAAACACATCACCATTCCTGACTTTCCAGGATTTCTGCTAAGTCATACTCTCAGGCTGCAATGAAAAACTCAATGATCCCCTTGTAACAATGTAAACACCAGAATCTTAATCGATTCTAACCCAGATGTTTAACTGTCCAAATACTTATACCAGACAAGGTAACTTGGAATTATTTTTATAATTCTCCCCTTTCAATACTGGTGGGGATCCCATGGGTCTGAGCGGCCAAACTGGTTGCCACGGAGTGAAACAAATCAAGCCATCATTCCTAAATCCTGCACTGTTTCACTGCTTGCAAAACTGTTGGGGAGAACAAGGAGGGGAGAACAACGCTAGGGAGGGCTGCAGTGAGTGAAGGCTCTTTGGCCATCAAGATATAGAGAGAGCACAGAAACTCCCCTCACTCTTCCCCCAAAGCCAGTCAAGAGGGAGCCACTCCCAGAGAAGTGAGCAAGGTCCTGGAGCATCTTCACCAGAAAGAAAAATCAATTAAATCCAGCAGAAAGCCCAGCAGAGTTCAGGGAACGTACAATCTCCGACGAGAGTGAGCTTTAGCTGATGGAGAAAACTATACATATGATTCCTCACAAATTTTCATCCCAGGTTTTAGAAATCAAAGGAAGAAGGTACATTTTGAATGATTCATTAAAAACACTTATCATTATACCAACAGAAAATATTATTTGAACAGGAGAGATCAATAAATGGGCACAAGGGAGCAATTTTGCACTTCCAGATTAACAACATGACTGAGTTTCTCTCTTTCTGCATTTCATGTTTTGCATCAGTATTTTTTAAATTTGTCATGATTTTGAAGCTCATGTATATTTTTATAGCATACTGATGTATGTTATGCTGTTTTGCTTAAATATGTTAATGTCATTACAAGTCCAAGATAAAATGAAGTGGACTGATCACTACTCCCAACAGGGTGTATTTCAAAACAAATCTACACAATTAAACCTGCACTCTAATGGTACATTAAAGTGATTCCTTTTTTAAGTGATTTGGGTATTTCTAGTGAAGTTTCAATTTATCTTACTTCCATGTAAGTAGTCTGTATTAACAACAAAGTAACATTTCACAGACAGCATTACACAAACACTCGAGTTCATAATTTCAAAGGGAACATTAACAATTGAAGCAAAAAAAAAAAAAACAACCCAGACCATTGTCATCCCCATGACTTATTAAGTGAGGAAAGATAAACAAAGTGTCATCATCTTTTCTTCAGCTGTTTTCAAGGTCTCTGCTCAGTTGTGATCAAATATGTCATCCAAACTTTTTTTTGTTAGCTACAAAAGGTGATGAAGTTTTACTGGGTAAGTCAATACGCCCTATGTGTTTTCAAATTCATAATTCCTTACTACGATGCCCAAAAAGGCAGATACGATTTTCTTGGAATGACCAAAGTCTCGCTACTTTTCAAAATTAAAATCTTTAAGAATTAGGTGTATTTGTACTAACCAAACAGCATGCTGTAAATCATTTTATCTATTGCGTCAAGAACTCTTTGATTACTCTTTTACTTCTTCCTCTGCTAAAAGCACTTGCCTGCTCTTCAGAGTTCACAAAAAACTTTTAACAAATGCAGAGGAGCATCATTCATAACTGAATTAAGAAAAAAAATTCTTACTGGCACCATTCTATTGCAAATCAGAAAGAAAAACTCCTGCCCTGTGAGTTATCGAAGTACAAGGACACGCCTTAAAATCACAGAAAGATGAAAGTCAATGACGTATTTTAACTGATTCTCTAGGAACATCTTTCGCATTAACAAACTGCGTGATAGTTGTTATCTTGTCCATGCAACTTTAATTACAGACTTAATGCACAAAGGCTATTTTTTTGGAAAAGTATTTTAATGTAATTAAGCAGTGTTATTATGTAAATAAGCTGGTATTTTTACCCTCCACTTTTCCATGTTCTTACCACTGATTAATTTTACCAAACAAACATAATCTCTGAAAGGAGATGTGGATAAAAATTGCACCTGGAGCACTTCTGATTGCTTTCCTGCCAGAGAAAAAGTAATTTTAGTTGTTCTTCCTGATGAGAGGCAGTCTATTTATAACACCTATTATCACTTTCCCTGAGCACTTCCTAAAGGTTAATACCTAACGCTAATCAACATTAAATCTGCTGGGTCAATCGTAAGGGAGCACCTAGGACAGGGAGGCACAGAGAGATTACCCGAGACTTACCCACGGTCACGCAGAACACCCGGGACGCGGTCGGACACCGCACCCCGCGTCCCCAGCAGCTCCCTCCGCCGCGGCTTCGCCTCCCCTCCCCTCTCCCACGGCAACCGGGCTGCCCCTTCTCTGCCCTCACCTCTCCCCGAGACCGTGAGGTGCCGGTCGGAGCGGTCCCCGCCGCCAACGGCCGCGGCAGCTCCGGGTCGCTGCGCCGGCAGCCGGGCGGGACGCGCGGGTTACCCGGACACCGGTTCGCCGGGGCTCGGCCGCCCGCGAAAGCTCCGGTTCGCCGGGGCAGGGTGGGCGTTTCTTCCCGCGCCACCGCCCCTGCGGGCTGTGTCCTGCCGGCCCCCGGACCGGGAGACCCGAGCCACCCCCGGCTGCTACGGCCCGGGCGGGAACGCGACACCGCCCTGCCCCGCTCCCCGTCTGCCCGACCCCGAACTTGCCCCGCCGCCACCGCCCCCTCGCCCGTCCGCACACCCACCGCCGCCCTCACCCGGCGCCGGAGGTGCCGCTCCCGCGGCCGGCGCGTCTCTGCCCTCGGCCCGCGCTGCGCCGGGAGCTGCGGCCGTTGCGAGAGGCTGCGGGCTGCCGCACCCGCCCTGGCTGCACCGCCCCCCCGCCGCCGCGCCCGTCCCGCCAGGGAGCGGCAGCAGCGCGGGGGGGTTGGGGCCGGAGCCTCCTCCGGGGCCCGTGCAGTGGCCGCAGCGGGGCAGCGCCGAGGCGCTGCCGAGAGTGGAGCTGCCGGAGCGCCAGCGTGACCCAATCCTCGGCCCTGGCATGGGGCACCGCTCCCCAAAACAGCGAGCGTCGGGCGGCCGAGATTCACCCCCTCCCTCCCCCCCTCCCGGCTTGCCTCTGCAGTCGGGAGAGGGGACCTGTCGGGGGACCCCTCCTCACCTCCAGCAAGGAGGCAGGGACACATGCCTGCCGAGGGTCCCCGACCCCCCGAGGCCCTCCCAGAGGCACAGAGTTGTCCATCTGCAAACGGATGGCAACAGGGAGAGCAGGTCCCGGTGCCCGGTCACCCAAAAGTAGTGGGGAAGAACACAGCTCTTACTGGAGCCCGGCTCATTGTCCTTCCAGTTCGGTGTGTTACACGTGGGGTTTTTTGGCTGCAATCCCTCAAACTGCACCAGCAAAATGACACAGGACATCCTCCCGCTCCTGCCCGACGCAAGCAGCTAGTGTCTGACAAACACGGGTGTGAAAACAATGCAAAAAGTTGGCACCTGGACGCAGCCGTATGTGACCCTTTCCGGCTGCAGGCGTTACTGTACCACGCAGGGACAGGCCGTGGTGCAGCCGCACTGCTCTGCCCGAAGACTTGTGGCCCCTGGGACGTGGCTTTACATGGGAGCTTGAAAAAATCGAACCTGGGCCTGAAATCAGCAGTCTTTGCATTTTTCCTCTTAAAATGTTGCCCTGTGAATTATACAGCAAGGTCTGCGTCTTAATTATTGTGTTTCAGTGGGAACACAAAAGTTAACATCTGGCATCTTAGAGTGTATCGAGGCACCAGCACATTCCCTACAGCTGGATGCATAATACTGAGCTGTATTATACCAAACTGGCTTTGAGAGCTTTTTAAAAGATCTAGACATTTTAGACATTGATTTTTAGCATAGTTTTTCTTAATTGTACCAAAAGGACTCTAGACTATCTCTACTGAAATCCCTTTAAAGTGTTTTGAAAATCTCATTACTGCCAATCCATACATATCTGAGCTTTTATCCAGCCATTTCCCTAAATCCAGCCATAGTCGCATGGCAAAGGAACCTGCAGTGTTTTCCGTTTATACCTGGACAGATTTAGCTGAAGATGGGTGTCATGCCTGCGTTTTTCAGTGCTTACACCAAAAACTATGTCAAGCTTTTTATCGTATTTATGATAACAAATAAAGGGAATCAGAAGGTCAGAATTGTATTTCATTTTGAAACTGAAGTTGGCATTCCTGAACCTAAAATCCCTTGGGTTTACTTTTTGTATTTTTCTAGTGTGACCTAGAATACTTAGGATCTATTTTTAAGACTATTTAAGTCATGTTATTACAGTAATCCAATTTGCAATGGGAACTTTAAACACCTAATAACTCACGTGATGGCTGAGGGTGGATTGATTATCTTGTGTTTTTATTAGATCTTTCCAAATGTCCTCTTAAAGCATAAGAGCTGTAGTTTGAAGTTATGCCAATGCTCCCTCTAAAATAGTTTTCTTAGAATATAATTTACTATATCTCCTTTAATCATTAGTCTCTTTGTCATTTATTTTATTATTTGAGCAGATGGTTTGCTTTCTCAAAAAACTCTTGATTACTATTTTTAGCATAATTATTAAAATAATTGGCAGATATCTTTCGTTTTCTGGGTTATAAAAAAGATTTATTCAGAAGAATGAACCTGCAGTTATTCTCCCACGAAGCTATTATTTATACTATAGATTTACATTCAGCAGCTCATTTTTCCAGCAGAAATTGGAATTCAGTGTGCTGATCACCTACTGTTTTCATTTGTGTGAGGACACATGAGGAAAGAAGAACACATCCAACCACCACATATATCACCGTTATAGATATTAGTGCTGTCCTGTTTTTTGGCTGGGACAGAGCTAGTTTTCTTTTTAGTAGTTAGAATAGCGCTGTGTTTTGGTTTCAGTATGGGATTTGTTATGAGAAGAACATTGATTACAAACTAATGTTTTCAGTTGTCATCGGAAGCTGAAGAACTTTATATTTTGCTAGTCTACAGGTGCAAGGTCTAGGGGGGGACAAGGAATATTAAAATCAGTAATCCAGATTGACATTTGCATATGCCAGTATGATATTCCGTATCATATCATATAACATCATGTTATATGATAACCTCTCAGGTTCGAGACCATCTGAGGAACCTGAAGGAGCACAAGTCCATAGGACCCGATGAGGTCCATCCACAGGTCTTGAGAGAACTGGTGGGTGAAGTTGCCAAGCCACTATCCACAATAATTCAGAAGTCATGGCAGTCTGGTGAAGTTCCCACAGACTGGAAAAGTAATATAATCCCCATTTTTAAAAAGGGAAACAAGGAAGATCCAGAGAACTACAGGCCGGTCAGTTTCACCTCTGTGCCCGGCAAGCTCATGGAGCAGATACTTCTGGAAACTCTACTAAGGCACATGGGAAGTGAGGAGGTGACTAGTGACAGCTAACATGGCTTCAGCAAGGGCAAATCATGCCTGATCAATTTGGTGGCCTTCTACGATGGAGTTATGGCATTGGTGGATAAGGGAAGAGCAACTGATGTCATCTACCTAGACTTGTGCAAGGCATTTGAAACTGTCCCACATGACATCCTTGTCTCTAAGTTGGAGAGGCATGGACTGGATGGAGGACTGCTCAGTGGATAAGAAATTGGCTGGATGTCTGCAATCAAAGCATTGTGGTCAATGGTTCAATGTCCAAATGGAGACTGGTGATGAGTGGCATCCCTCAGGCGTCAGTGTTGGGACTGGCACTGTTTAACATCTTTGTTGGTGACATGGGCATTGGGATTGAGTGCACCCTCAGCAAGTTTGCCGATGACACCAAGCTGTGTGGTTTGGTCAGCGTGATGTAACGGAAGGGATGCCGTCTAGAGGGACCTTGACAGGCTTCATTGGTGGGCCTGTGCAAACCTCATGAAGTTCAACAATGACAAGTGCAAGGTCCTGCACCTGGGTGGAGACAATCCTAAGCACAAATACAGGCTGGGTGAAGAAGGGATTGACAGCAGACCTGAGGAGAAGGACTTGGGGGTGCTGGCGAACTAGAAACTCAACATGAGCTGGAAATGTGTGCTTGCAGTCCAGAAGTCCAACAGTGTCCTGGGCTGCATCAGGAGAAGTGTGGCCAGCAGGTTGAAGGAGGTGATTCTCCCCCTCTACTCCACTCTCATGAGACCCCACCTGTAGTACTGCATTCAGTTCCAGGGCCCCCAACCTAAGAAGGACAGGGACCTACTGGAGCGAGTCCAGAGGAGGCCATGAGGATGATCCAAGGGCTGGAACACCTCTCCTACAAACACAGGCTGAGAGAGTTGGGGCTGTTCAGCCTGGAGAAGAGAAGGCTCCAGGGAGACTTTATAGCAGCCTTCCAGTACCTGAAGGGGCCTCCGATGAAAGCTGAAGAGGGACTTTTTTCAAGGGCATATAGTGATAGAACAAGGGGTAAAGACTTTAAACTGGAAGGGGGTAGGTTTGGATGAGATATTAGGAAGAAATTCTTCACGGTGAGGGTGGTGAGACACTGGAACAGGTTGCCCAGAGAAGCTGTGGATGCCCCCTCCCTGGAAGTGTTTCAGGCCAGGCTGGATGAGGCTTTGAGCAACCTGGTCTAGTGGAAGGTGTCCCTGCTCATGGCAGAGGGGTTGGAACTAGATGATCTTTAAGGTCCCTTCCAATCCAAACCATTCTATGATTCTGTGATTCTATGATTCTATGTTCAGCATATTAATGAGAGTCACTTTCACTTGGGCTGTTGCTCTTCCAGGATTACAGTTTTGGTTTTGGGATTTTCGCTCCTCCAGGCTTGTTATCTGTGAACGGGCTGGGCTTGGTCAGCAGGTGGTGAGTAATTGCACTGTGCATCACTCATTTCCATATTTAAATTTTTATTATTACTGTTATAATTATTATTTTAATATCATTATTATTTTAAGTTTTATTTTATTTCAATTATAAAAATGAAGTCTTATAAGGAGTGGCTGAGGGAACTGGGATTGTTTAGTCTGGAGAAGAGGAGGCTGAGGGGAGACCTTATTGCTCTCTACACTACCTGAAAGGAGGCTGTAGTCAGGTGAGTGTTGGTCTCTTCTCCCAAATAACAAATGATAGGACAAGAGGGAACTGCCTTAAGTTGTGCCAGGGGAGATTTAGGTTGGATATTAGGAAAAAATTCTTCACTGAAAGGGTTGTCAAGCATTGGAACAGGCTGCCCAGGGAAGTGGTAGAGTCACCATCCCTGGAGATATTTAAAGGATGTGTTGATGTGGTACTTGAGGATGTGCTTTAGTGGTGAACTTGGCAATGCTAGGTTTGTGGTTGGACTAGATGATCGTAATGGTCTTTTCCAACCAAACTATTCTATGAAATCTCTCTGTCTGTGAAACTGTTCTTGCCTCAACCTACAGGTCTCCTTACCCTTACCCCTCCTGTTCTCACCCCTATCCCCTGGGGGGGTGGTGAGTGAGCAAGCAGTTGTGTTTGGCTGCTAGCCAAGTGCTAGCCAAGTGAAACTACCACACGCTTGAAAAAACAGATTTCATATCTGTAAGGCTTGCTGAGAAACTTATCTTCTTGCAGCTCTGTGCAGTTTCAGTATTTTTAGACATCTGGAGGATTAGGAAAAAATCCAAGTATACTTTAATAATATTCATGCCAAGCTTTTCTTTCTGTGTATTATATTGTACATATTGTTGAATGTTTCAGATAGAAAATAATATAAGATTAAATCACAAAGAATCTTCTAATGAAATAGATTGCTATCGCAGGAAACAACCCAATGAACAAAATACTGTAGATGACTATTTTTGAATTCCAGTTGAGAAATTTATGAAGAAGATTATGTTTTACTGTGGTGCCTAGAGGCCAGGGAATTCAGTGGCCCAGATCTGTGACCATGTTCCATGTTCCACCTGGCATCTAAAGTTTTTAAGATAAAAAGGATATAAATAAAGTAAAAATAATGAAACAAAAGCAAAATGAAGACTTTTATGGTTATTCTGCTCCCTTTGCAGTGCTGCCACCGCAGCAGGCACTGACGACTCCAGGCAGGAGAAGAAGGGGACTGCACCTGGGGAGTGGCAGAGAGCTGTAGGACCACCATCCTTCTCCATTGGCCACCCCACTGGATGGGCCACGTAGAAAACCTCCAGCCAAGAGCCCTCACTGAGCTGGGGGCAGAGCTGTGCTGAGCTGGGTTTCCATAGGAGCTGAGCAGCCGCGGTGCTGGATGTAGCAATGTATCAGAGGCTCAGGCTGCCTTTTAAGCTGGAGGCAGACTCTTGCCTCCATAAAGGCTCCTGTACTCAATCCTTTCTTCTAGAGAGCCGGCTTTAGAAAGCTGACATTTTGCTTTCCTTAAAAGCATGGTCTTAAGACATGCAGAATAAATTAATATTCCTTGTAAAAATATATATATATTCTTAGATGGCTATAAATAGGATGACAGAGCTAAAGAGAAGAAGAGGCCTTATCTGAAGGTAAAAGGCATTTTTGAAAAAGTAGAAGTTATATGCGAATAAGGGATCTTACATAGATCATAAAGTCAGAAAAATTAGGCTTAAAACTATAAACAAAGATTTTGAAGAAAAAGGTGCTAAAGGCAAGTATAAAAGTTGCTAATAAAACCTTAGATCACAAGAACTAGGCAGTTTTGCAGAGCTGAGAGATGATTTTGGAGTAGAAGGATCACAAAAAGGGCCATGGAAGAGGTGCTGATGCAACTCTGCTGCAGTATTCATTACCACAGAGCTTGGAGATGGAGACATTCATATGTCTCTTATATATTCACTCTTTCTTTACAAAAATCATCTCTGAAGAGTTATCTCACATTGAATGGTTGGAAAAAAAATAGCTCAGGTAAGTAAAATGGATAATAAAATCAGCTAGCCTAAGTCCTATTCATCTAGAAGTTCCTAGGGAGGTCAGATATTGAATAGTTGTTCCTCATTCAAATAGTTATTGAAGTCAGTCAAATAGAAGGTACCAAATCTTGAAAAGGGCTCCAGAGGGTATTTGTGTTTGAGGCAATCCACTTAAAAATACCCTAAAGAAATAGCATCAGTTGGCACATGAATAACTCTGAACTAATGGGGAAGCACCAACCTACCTTTTGTGGAAGGAAACCATGACTCTTCCCTATCTGCTGAAGGCTTCATCAAACTCCTTCATATGGAATCATAGAATCATAGTGGTTGGAAAAGACCTTTAAGATTGAGTCCAACCATAAACCACTACCAATTCCATCTCTAAACCATGTCCCTAAGCACCTCATTTACCTGTCTTTTAAATACCACCAGGGAAGGTGAGTCCACCACCTCCCTGGGCTAAATGTGTGTAAATGATCTCATTGATACAGGACTTTTACAAACCCTTAATGCTTCTGTCAAGGTCTTTTAGGAAGGACCTATGAAAACCTTTATAAAGCAACTCAACTGTCTTGAGATGAAAAGGATTAGTAACTACCTAAAGGCCCATCACAGGATATTAAAGAAAATGGTTCAGAGGCAACCCGTGTCTCACAACACAAGAAAAGAGGCACTGAAAGAAATCCTCAGACAGTGGGTCTGAAACACATAAAAGGCAGTATTTGTTCCACACAGCACATTATTAAATTACACTTTGCCCACATAATCAAAGAATGATGTAGAAACAAAAATGATAAACAGGTAAAAAAGTGCAAATTATGGAAGAAATATCCATCAGGTGCAATTAAACACAAAAAATCAGATTTCTAGTTCTTTATATGTGTGAAGCCTCTAATAAATGACCGAAAGCAACGAGGCTTATAATAGGCTACAGAAACAGAAAAGCGAGTGCATCATCTGTGTCTCAGCTCCCTGCAGCTTTAAAGCCTGCAGTCTTTATGCTTACTTGGGTAAAGCTCAGACTCTGAAGAATTCAGAAATCTTCTTGAGGAGAATGTTAGTTGGAAAAGGTTTTTCAGCAGGAATACTAGATTTTTTGTTTACTTATTTACCTGTATTTTTATTAAAATACGGGCAGGAGTAGCACTGCATGGAGCCCTTCCTAGTTTGTGTAAGGCAATTACTCTGAAGTGACAACATCTTTTTCTTGCTACCACTGCATCCTTTTGTTGATCAAAACCAGGAAAGGGCTTCCCACATGCTGGCCGCCAGCAACTGGCCTCTAAATTAGTATGAAGTGAGAGTTAACTCCACAGAAGTGGAAAGCAAGTATGAAGCAAAAATCAGGCTTCTGATTCATTAGGTTACATCTACGCATTTAAATACATGCAAACTTCCACATGCAAGTGTCCTGTCATCTCTGATACATCATCAGGCTTCACATCTCACTGCAACCTAGAGCAGAACCAACAGCTATACGTGCACTTTTAATTAAAGTACTCTAAGGAGAAGGGAGGAGATTACATTGCCTAGATTCAGAAATGTCTACCCAGAGCATCTGCAGCTGAAATGTTCATATCAGAATGACAAAGCCAGTGTTTGGATAGAGATGCTGCTTTTTCAGCCTCGAGTTGGCCCTGACGGGTTGCATGCGAGATGTGCCCTGCAGATATCCAGCTCTTGCCTCCTACCCCTCCTCGTCTCCAGGCTCCCACACACATTCATAAAAGGATAAGAGCATTTAAATAGCCTGGTTACAAAATTGTATTGAAACATAGATACTGATGCAAATTGTACAGCCTGTTGGCACTGTATGAATCATGCCAGGCCCAGAATGAGTCTCCATTAATTCCAAGTGTGCTGTATTTCCATTTCCAAACTAGTTCTCTTTTGATATTCATATTGCGAGTTGCCCTCATTTAGATAATTTTCTTTATTTTTACAATTTTCCTTTACATCTATGAATGCTTTTGCCAAGTCTCTGTATACATAGCTAATTTCCAAAGCTTCCCTCATCCTGTTCTGTGTTTGATCTCCAGTTCTTTCAAAGGAATGTAAAAAATGGCAATCAGAAATCATGATAAAGAAAGAGGCATCTATTGAGCCAGCATTACAGACAAATCCTTATTAGGAACAGAAGCAAAAGAATCAGGAAAGGGGCTGTTCCCACTGTAAAGTTGCTTTTTTGGGCCCCAGATATACACCCAGTGGACTTGTGTCCCACCATTTTGGTCATCCTCTCTTCTTTCATATGAAAAGCATGTGCTATCCTTTGCAGCCTGATCCTGCTTTCTAAAGGAAGGCAAGCTGTTCCCATGTCACCTCCATGGAGAAACAGGCACACACAGCCTCACCCACAGCAAGTACACCATGCCACCAACAGAAGTCTTCTCTCCAGAAAAGGAAGAAAAGTCAGGCTGGTGATCCTGCCACTGAGGAGGCTGCTGGCTGTGATGGCTGATGTGATGAATGGCCATATGCTACATTTGAGACTGCCTATAAAACAACGTTCATTAGAAGTTTGCATTTATCAAGTCAGACATAACTTTGGTGAATCTGGTACCAGTGGGGATTAACAAGCAAGATGCGTGCACCCTGCATGCTGCAGCAGCTACCGCAGAGTCACTACATGGTCGTTTGATCCTTGCTATCAAAAATTACAAAACCACTTGTAACAAATACAGTTGTTCATAAATCCCTGGGATAGCCTGCTGGGTGAAAAGTTCATTAAAAGTCACATTCATTTAACAAATTACTGTCATCGCCAGATGTGTATATCCCGAGGTACAGTTTAATATATATCAGACACATCTGAAATGAAAGGCTAAATGGTGATTAATGCTTAGCCGACAATTTCACAAAGCATCACACTAAGTAAAGGAATAGCTCTGAAATAAAGAGCCTAACCGACATAAGCTATCTGCGGTGAAAATATGAAATAAGGGAAAAAAGATGATGTTCAAAAAATACAGAGAATTACAATGTGTTTGCAGTCATTCCCCAGGCTATGTTTCCATGTTTCACCCAGCTAAGGAGGAAACATCTCCTTTTCAGATCAATAAATAGACAAACACTTTGTTCAGAAGTGATAACCCACAGCAACAGAGCTCTAAGTCCATTCCCCAAAAGAAAATGAGGCAAGGTAGAGTCTCAAATGTGACTTGCTGGGCTTCTGAAGAGAAGCAGCATTGCATGCAGGCTCAGAAGACCCAAAGTGATGGTGTTCATGAGCCCTTACAGAACTTTGTGGAACATCTTCCCATCCTAACATATATTACTGCGACATTACAACTGAAATGCAGGCAGCTGAGACTGTGTTTTCATTATATGAGTGCGCTGGCAACAATATTGAGTCAAGGAGCTCTTCTGCCCCCCTTCCCCACTTCACAGATGGTCAATTTTAGGTCATGAAATGGTGCATCATCTCTTCAGTTGTCCTGTACAATTGGCTGTGGGGTCATGCTGTAAACTGGAGCAGGAAATGGGGCATAGGGTGGGCCACAGGCACTAATGAATATTGCCAGAGCGGTATCATGGTCTCCACTAAAGCTCTGCTGTACTGCAACTATCTACATGTGCTTACCTTAACTGTCAGGTGGGTCCTCAAGAACGGGGTTGACTATGCAGACTTATGCATTACCAGATAAAGTGTGCTCAGACGCTGCCCTTTGCTGGGGTGAAATGTCCAGTTTATGCATTAGCATTTAAAGAGAAGACACTCATTCCTTTTGTCATACAGCTCTTAAGTTCCTAGTGCAACAGAAGCAGTGCAGAAGAGTTGCCAGGCCATTACCTGTCTCCTAATAGTTGAATTTTGCAGCATGAGGCACAGGAAAGGTACAGTGCAGGCACTGGAAAATTGCCTCCTGCTTGCTTTATAGCAGTGAGAAAAACAATGCAAATGGCTTTTGTGTTGTGAAATAGTTTTTTAACGCTTTAGTGTGCATGATTTCATCTTGTCTACTCAGTGACCCCAGGCCCTCTGGTGATAGAAATTATTTAGCAAGTTAGCTCAGTTGGAAGATTCACACAGTTCGTGTTCTCCAGGATATGGTATTTTGGTACAAATACACTTTCAATACACCAGTTCCTTTTACATTTATATTTTAATTCATTTTTCCTCATTCTATTGAAAAGGTACAAGGAAGTCAGAAGACATTTACTTGTACAGCTGCTGCAAGGTGTTTCTTTACAACTGAAGTCAGTTCAACTTTCTAAAGCCACTAACACTGTCTGCTGCAGTAATGTCACACACTCTATGAATTCCTGGGCTGAACATTTTCACTTTTTCTGAGCTATCTGTCCTCTGCACACCATAGCAGTGAGATAAAAGGAGCATATGGGATGAGGATACCAACCAGACCCAGATGGAAATGTTGGGAAATTGTCCTACGAGGAGCAGTCTTGTCAGATGTCCAGAATAAACTTTAATTACTGAGGAAAGGTGCTAAAAAGGTAGAGAACTTTTTATCAAGAACTTTTTAGAGAGGGGGGGGGGGGGGGGGGGGGTGGGGTGGGTTTGCGGAAGTTGAATACAAAGTAAAGTCTCCAGTTTTCTCACTCCAAAAGGGACAGGTTCACAGCATCCCTGTTGTCCCCTTCCACGTTTCCTTCTAACAAGGGCATTTGACCTGTCCCTCAACTGTCCCTCAAACCTGGCCATGTCAAGCATGTGCCTGTCACAAGCACACGTTGCTCAGAGCCCCAGCAAGCAGCAGGACATCCCTTCTGCCGGCACAGGAAGCACAGATGTGATACAGCACAAGATAGAGCATACGTGGTCTAACAGCAACCAGTCAGCCAGTGCTCCTGGCATCAGATAAACTCCACCAGCAGCAAGGACTGCATGTATAGCATCATCTGGCAAGTCAGTTGCAAGAAGTGAGGCTAGAAGAGTTACAGCACCTGATTCTCTTTGATAATCCCAAAATAACACCATCTGTTTATTTTCTCATCAAATTACTGGACACAGTGTGTTGTCATTTGTTTATGTTATGCATGTATAGGCTACAGGGACATCTCTGTCAGCTTTCACTTCTCATGCAATTTATAATGTATTTAATACTTCTGTAACTGCTTTACAACATTATTCTCTTCCTTTTTCCTTTTTTTTTTTTTTTTAAAGTAAAGCCAGTAATAACTTCTCTTTCAGCTATAAATTCCCAGAGTTTTGGAGAAATGCTCTTTTCAGAGTGCCAGTCCTAACTAAACGAATGCCACGTTAAGGTACCCAGCTTATCTTTGTCATCTCCAAAAAGCCAGGTTCTTCCTTAGACTTTTGTTAACTAGGGAGCAGTCTTTATGCAGCAAGCACTGCATAAAGGAGCTGGAGCTTGTAAAAGGATATAAACCAGCCTCTCAGTGGCTGCAACAGCTAGAAGAGCAAACAAACTCTGAGATGCATTAATGAGGAATGAAGCACAAATCAGTAGAGATACAAAAGACAAGAGAAACAGCCTTGTGGAGAATTATCTGCATGTCATCACAAGGTGATCAGAGAACTAAAATTATTACAGGCATCCAAGCACATGACTATCTATTAATTTGGCATTAGTTGTCATTTTAATTTGGTATCTGAGCAATCTGGACTAAAAAGTTCCAAATAAAGAAGATGCTTAATGCAAGTAATTTGGAATTAAAAAAAAATCAGATAATAGAATGGAGTTGAATTTGAGTTCCCACTTCAGAGGTAGAGAACATTAAGTCAGGGATGATGTAAGCAGTAATAAACTTGCACTGTGTCCTTCTGGGGAGTACTCATTTCATGGCTGGCTCAGAGAAGTCTCCAGGGAGAAAGCACATGGATACTGAAAAGCAACAAAAAACAGTTCTGAAGAGGGGTGAAAGGACATTTTGTCTTTAAAAAAAAGCCCAGAGAAGATGTTTCATGAAAGAACCTCTCAGAATGAATCAGCTCTTTTGAGTGTGTCAAGCTAGCTTTACAAAACAGACTGTTTCTATGTATTCACTATTCAGAAACCTTCACTGAATCAGTGAATTAATTTATTTCGGGAAGTTTCTCAAAAGTGCCTCACCAACATTAGTGGAGAATTAATCTTCATAATTCAGTTGTCAAGCAGTGTGACTGATCACCTACAGTCTTATTCTTGCTCCCTCATTAAATGGTCTCCGATTTAAAAAGACTCTTTTGCTTAAAAAAAAATCCTCACCTAGTCCCAAAATTAATCTCAAATTTCAGTAGCCTTGAAGATCAAAGTTCCTAACTTTGTGTTTATTAGTCTCAGACAAAATTATAATTACCTGAAAATACTAGGAATGCAAAAGTTTTTTTCCTTAGAAAGTTTTGGGGGAGAACATAACTAGGGCATAGACGATGAATTTGAAGATACATCTTAAATATCCTTCTACAAGACTCTCCAGGCTTCTGTAAAATGGGAATATTAATAATTCAGAAAATCATTAAGAGAATTATCACTGTGGATTTGGAAGTCCAAAACATTATACCAGGTGATGAGACTGTAGGGAAAAAGGTTAAGGATGGACATATCTGAGATTCAGTCAGTTCTGAGGCAGGCAGTTTGAGCAAGAATCTAGCTGACAGAAAGACCACCAGTGAAGAGCTGGGAAGAGAGATGAACTTTTAGGAAGCAGAACTGAAATATTTCTCCCTCCATGGTAATTAACATGTGGAATGTCCAACCAAAAGTACCAAAACAGTTGCAACAAAAAATCATATTCAAATAAAAATTGGATGGAGTCAGATGGCCCCAATTAGAAATCCTGTCCTCATCCAGAACCAATGAATGGTTATATCTCCAATTTATTCATGTTACTCGGATGCCACAGCAGTGCCTCTGCAGACTTTCCATGATTGTGAGAAGAGCTGTTAATGATTCCCACAAAAGTTCAATGACTACAGAAATGGTGCATGTGGTCTTTCCATAATTCAAACTTACTATGAAGTTCCTGCCACAAGAATTTACCAACAGTAAAGAGCTTGGTTATTGTAGAATGCAAAATTTTCAAATCATCACTATGTAGAAGACACACAGCTTGAGTTTTTTTCTACTCTCACAATCTCTGAAAGATATGTTTCATCTAATTGAACACTAGAAAACATTATTTCCTCTTCAGCGTTCTAGACATCCCATGGGACAGTTCACACTATGCAGAGATGGTCTTCTAAATTAATAAACCAAATTATTTGGGGGGCTGTCACTGGCAAGTTCATTTACTGTGTTGTTTAGAGTTTATGCAAAGTTTACTCACTTGAATGTGCTTCTAAATTTAATAGAGCTGCTCCCATAAGTAAGTCTTCACCTAGAAGACAGACAAAGTGGTCCTTGATGCATGGAAAGTTCTAAATACTGACTTGCATTGTTTCTGTTTTGGTTTCATGCAACACAATAGAATGCGAATTTTCTCTACTACACTACAGACGTAAAATATATAACTATATAGCAAAAATATGTTTGCCAATCAGAAAATCTGGGGGTTTTAAAACTTTTTTTTTAGTTTACTTAATTTAGGTCAGTTCAACTTAATAATGAGAGAAGAATATTTGGAATTAGAAAGTGAAAAGAACAACAACCACAAATACTACAAGAGCCAGGTACTGCAATGTTGAAATATGGGTTTGGGTATAAACCAATGCTAGCACACCATTCATAGAATCATGGAACATCTTGGCTTGGAAGGAACCTCAAAAGATCATCTGGTCCAACCTTCCACTGGAAAGGGAGTTCATCAATTACAACCAGTTATGTGATGTATCCTTCTCTAATTTTTCATGAATATTGATTTAGTGAGTCCCATGGAGTATAGAGGTTAATGCTGTCAATATTAAATACATAAACAAAGCATACAAAAGCAGAGATTCCAACCCTTACATCTTATGCTGTTGTCTTTTCAGCTTTCATAAGATAAATGATATGACATCCTTAGCCTATACCTTTACTTTCACTGCAAATTTTCTAATTTTGTTGAAAAATTGTAAATTATGCAAAAAATAGAAGTTTTGAGATATTTGGGATTTTTTCATTTGCTTTGATTTGTCTTTTTTTTTTTTAATAGAAGCCTAAGGGCAAAGAAAGTCTGGTAGAAAGAAAAAGTACTTTTCATTGAAACACTAAAACATAGGGAAAAAACCTTTTTCCAAACTTTTTAGTTTTAATTAGCACATAGTAAAGCCCCACATCCAAAGCAAAAGTATGACATCTTATTAAAAAAAAAAAATGATGGCAAAATATAACTTCTATAGTGTTTTCCTCCATTTTAAGGAACTTCTAAGGATGTTTAAATGTGTATGAACCTTTTAATTATTTTGCTTTTAAGCACTGACTGGGTAATGCTACAAATACCAGGAGCTGAAAGTAAAATATATGGTGTCAAACATAAACAGTAAAAACTAGGTCAAACTAGCTTAGGCTGGGTTGTTCCAATATGCATATTTGTTGCAGGTGGTTGTCCTCTGTATTCATTATATTCTTATTTCATATAGGTTTTCTTTCTCTCCTAGATCACACAGTGCAAATTAAGGAGGCATTGCTGCCTGAAGACTCCCTTCCACAAAATCCCCATGAGATGGTCACTGATGTGCCAGCATAGGAGTACAAAGGATCTAGAGTTTGCTCCCTTCTTTTCATTCACCAGTGCTTGCAAGTTTCTGGGGCTGACCTTTTTCCTTTCCTGCAGTCAGCTTTCAAAACACTTTTTCTGCTAATGGCATATCGAGTCTTGACCCAAGAATGCCAGAGGGATCTATAAAATGGTTCCCAGTCTCCTCAGGTTGACTATCTGTGCCCTTTCTTTAGAAAGGTGTGCTTAAACACTGGGATAAACATCAGCTTCAGCAAGAATCAGCATTTATACTGCTTGGGTATGAAAATATCTGCTACTAAATGGAATGCTAGGGGTGGGTGTTACTTGTGGTCCAGAAAGGAATCTGATGGCTAAGCCCATAATGATAAAAACCATAACACTGTAAATTCAATTTATAAGCATGATATAAAAATATTCATCATGGGCTTAATGTATGTCTTTTGCACTAATGTCTATGTTTTATATACAAAGTTATGCTGAATATTTATAGGCACAAACCACATCACAAATGCTGGGACACCAGAATGCACCTGCTTGGATGTACAAGTCTGGATTCACCCCAACTGATCATGCTCTGTAGGCTGCTCTCCACTTTCATCCTCCATTGTCTGGGTTAGGATGTACATGCAGGAAGGAGATCATCCTCCTTCTGAAAAACATCTCCAGTCCTGAGGATTGGAGTCCTGTCACCAAGATGCCAGAGTCCAAAGCCTAAGCAGCAGGTTAACCCTCCTCTGCTTGCTGACTAAGCAGGGGAGCTCGAGGAACCAGATGTTTATCTAGGGCACATCATTTAAGAAAGCATTAAGAAAGCTTTAGAGTGGCCTTCAATTTGGCATGTTGCAAGAGATAGATGAGGGCATTTCTGGGCTTCTGATTTACCCAGATGAAGAACTGGAGGGCAGTGACCTTTAATCTAGCCCCAGCACCACTTGGACCAGCAGCACTTGGACCTTTCACCACCCACATCACCCTGAAACCGCCACTGACCTCCTTCAGATCTGTTCTATCATCTGCCTCACTTGACACACTGCTGTCACAGATTCCCAAAAGAAGAAAAATTACATTTTATTCTTTTTCTTGGCACATTGAAATTGAAATCTGCCTCTGTTGTTGAGTAGCCTGGAACTGGCTCTTCTTACCTGGATATGAGGTGAGTAGGCAAGAACATAATCTTTGTCCCCAAGCTCTGACTCACTGTTCAGAACTGGCAGAAAATCTCATTGCCTTTTTTACAAGCATACCCACCTGAAACAGTTTTGCTACATGGAGCTAGGCAAATGCTATGTGCAACTTGGTCAGCTTTTGCCAAATTACTTTGCCCACAAACAAAGCTTGTCTAGAGTCATTCCAGAAATGGTGGGAGGCTGCTGAAAACCATAGTGCCAATCCCCCAGCACAACCCAGGCATGACTGTCCTAGCTTTAGCTCTGAAGTGAAAATAGGAGTTGATCTTGTTCAGCATTGAATGGTTTGTGTCAGGGTAGGTGTCAAACAGTCCAGCTGCTTGGGACAAGCTGTGGTAAGACGTAAGATAAGAGTGCAATGTGGGGCTGGTAGACGCTGTCCTGCCTGTGCTGCTGACTACTGCAGGTTCTGGAGAGCCAGAGGAGCTGGGAGTTGCCACAAGTAAAGCCCTGACAGCCCAGAGAAGGATGGAGATCGGGTAGTATTTCCTTTAGATGAACTCTTTTTCTCTACAGTTGCCACTCATTGCCTGTGGCACATGTTATCATTAATGACAAATGTTTTGTAGGATAAAAGTTAAGCTGCCATGAAAGTCAAGAGACGGGATAAGAAAAATACTTTTCAGTCTGGGTCTGAAAGGATTTCTATATAAAATAAATTATTTATATAAAATATACAGAACATATCAAGCAATTTGCCATAATTGGACACTCTAAAGATAAAACTTAAAACAATTTTAAAAATGGGAAAGTGAAGTGTTAGTGCCCCCAAACAAAAGCCTCCTTGATGCTAAGTTGCATCTTTGAAGCCATGTAGATTGGCTAGAATATTAACCAGTAGACTTCAGTTAAGAAATACAGTTTATGTGTATTGAAGTAAATACTTCACATAAATTTACATTTAATACCTTCTAGTACTTACATGTTTCTTGCCAATGTCCCATGGGTCAATGCCTGACCATCAAAGGTGGTTATAGGTCATGATTTAGTACCTGAGATGCCATCATTCTTGTGAGCTTGCTGGTCAGATGAGTGGGAGCAGGGCATGCTACGGAGATCCATCAATTGGGCTTTTGTTGTCGGCAAAACAAAAAGAGTTCTGCTCTGGTCCCTCAGCAGCACTTGAACACTTTGAAATAAGTTGTGACTCTCGTTGATAGAAAGTCTCTATTAAATAAATAAAGAAAAATTCTGAGATTCCTGTGTTTCTCATGATAACAAACTTCCTCAAGCAGTATACTGAACCAGATGTATGCAACAAAACTTCACTGTGCTTGGGTAATTTCATACATGTAAAGAGGAAACCAGTGCTGAATATATTCCAGAGCAGCCACAGAAATACCAATGCTTCTGAATGCTTCCTCTAGCCTGTGACACTTCCATCATTATTACAAAACAACTGCTCCGATACGATTACCCCAGTGCAGAATACCATGAATGATGAAACTCAGATTTAGCAATGAAAAAACACTGTTCTTAAAACCAACCTGTCAAGCCAGAGAATAAAAATGGCAGAAGGATGCTTTTGCTCAGTGTGTTTTTTTCTTTCATGGTATTAAATCAGGTTAACTTTGGTTTCTGCAAAATAAGTTGCCCATCATCACAAATAAGCAATTATTAAAAATTAATTCTGGCTCTAAGCATTCCTTCAAGGGTTTTTTTTTGTAAATAGGGATGTAAAATTAGGCATGATTTCTGGGTGGTCTGAATGGTCTGCTAGCTGGAGGTCCAGAGAATCAGCAAGTTCAACTGAAGTTAATGGGACTGCAGAGGACTTATTTACATATCAATTTAGGCATTCATCTCTGGTAGCTTCTTTTTCTCTCTGTTTAAAAACTGGTTTCCATATTCTGAAAATAAACACTGATTTACTTGCTTGAATGCATTTATCAGTAGTATATCCATGGTGTCATTTACTATTAGGCTATACTTGCACATAGGCAATTTGTTCCACTCCAAAAACCAGCAATGAACCATTCCAGCTTGCCAAGAGATCATATCGACAGCTTAACAGATTGAGAGAGCAATTTGTCCATTTAGTACACAGGCATATATCTTTCCTCCTAACAGCTTTGTTTAAGGGACAGGACTGCTTGCTTCTACACCTGAACCTGCCACTGACATATATATGGTCACGCTGGGAAGGAAGTTATAGTGAGGGAGAATGCTTACATTTACAAAAGTTGACTTGAATAGTGTTGCTTTTTCTTGCATGAGTTTATACAGATGCAGAGTTCTTTTTGTAGTCCAAACTTCCCTCATGTTCAGTATTTCAGTGCTTGTGGCCATGTGAGTTATTAAAGCGTAGCCATGTCAAGCAGGCTTGTACAAATTCCATCCCTATTTCCCTGCACAAGGGCAGCTCTTGGGTTCAAGGATTGTGTCTGACATGTGTCCCTGCCAGTCTGATGGCTCTGCAGAGGAGGTCCCTTGTCACAGCACATCAGACTGCAGGAGCCACATTCCTTTCTCCAAAATCTTCTATAAACCATAGGAATGATAGATTTCTGCACTGCCCAACCGCTCAAATTTTGTAAGTTTGATATCCTCCATAAAATAAGCTATTGATGTGGAAATGGTTGCTCTATTTTTAAATAAAACTATTAAGTTACATAAGGAAAAGCCTTTTTATCATTAAAAAGAGGAAAATATAGATATGTCTTATCACTTAGTGCATAATTTGACACTTAGCTAAGAATATCAGAAAGGCTGTGCTGGGTCAGGGCAAAAGTCTTCCTGCCCAGCGTTATGTCCCTGACAGAGACCAATAGCAAATGCTTCAGGAAAGCATCAACGTGAAAGACAAGCAGGTGGTGATAGCTTTGCCGACCTGTTGCCTGATATAGAGATTGCAACTGGGCAATTATATTTAATACCCCTTCATGGGTCTTGCTAGCCGCTATTAATCGAAAAGGGAGCCTCTTCTGTCATTTCATGACCGATTAGTTGCTTTGAAAGCTCTTAGGGAGGACCTTGTGTAAGCCTTTTTAGAAATCCAGGTACACTGTAGAAGCCAAATCACCTTTATTCATATGCTCACCAACCTTCTGAAAGAATGCTAGTAGGCTTGTGAAGCCTGTGTTCCCAAGGGGCTGAGCTGTGCAGGTGCCCCTGGAGCCTTCGGAAGAACTGGTATTGCCCTTGTTGCCCCCTGTCTTCTGGGACAACTGCCAGAGCCAGTTAAATAACAACTAGTGGTTTAGCAATTTAAATAGCCAGTGAACAGCACTTGATCCCAGTAATGTTATTAATTTATTTGAAATCAGCCATAGTGCCTGAAATAAAGTCCTAAAGGCAAAATGATCTCTATCTGTCTCTTTCTTGTAGCTGCAACAAGTAAGTGTTTTTATGGAGTAAATACTAAAATCCTACAGCTTTACCTCCTCATGATTATATTTTAAGAAGATTAGAACCTCTCTATTGCCACTCCTGACTGGCAAACTTTATGCTTACCCGAAAGTCATAATTGAGGGAAATACGTACTCATTGCCTTCGAAATGAAAGGAAACTCATTAATAATACAGACCAATAACAGCTGATGTATATCAGTGTAGCTCCAATATCATCCCTGTAGAGAAAAATAAAATAAAATTAAATTAAATTAAATTTTCTTCACTAAAAAGATATCAACTTTCTGTAACAGTTTGCTTTCTATATGTGTGTATGTATTTTAAGGGTTATTTAAAAGAACTTATTTCAATAATCAACTCGCTCTAGACAGTGCTTTCCAGAAAAGAGATTAAGCAGACACTGTCTCGACCACTATCTTCTTCTAATCTAGGCCTTAGCTGTGAGGTACAAAACTCTGCTGCCATTTGGAATTAAACTGTCTCATTTAAAACTTGGCTATTAATCCTGAGCTAAAAATATCAACATTTCTTGGCCTATTTTTAGATGAGAGAGTAGATACATATATTTGTCAAAAGTTATGCAATTAACAAAAATGTTACAGCTCATATGATTATATGTACTGCCTACTATATATATATATATTTATCTATATAAATAATCATCTTTTTAGTTACTGTCAGGGCACATACAGCCACATGAAATTCAGTGGAGAGGGGTGATGCTGTGCCAGTTAAGGTTCTGGCCTAGAGGTAGATTTCACACAGAAGTTAAGAGGCCTTTATAAAAATACAGGAAAAGGATTTGGCTCCTAATTAGCCATTGCTAATAAAAATAATAAGTAAAAACCAAATGGCTGTGTATCTACAGTTTTGAAATTAAGAGTGACATGCCAACAAATTAATTGGAAGTGCTGATACAGCATAACAGTCCATGGCAGTTCATTTCAAGCAACATATTAATACAGGTACATATGTGTATGTGTTTGTGTGCAGGTGTATGTACATCAGTGTGCAACATGCAGATATGTAATTACACACATATATCTGTCTATAGACACATATCTACATGAAAAATGAGAAACTACAAATATTCTATGTGTGCCTATACCTATGAGAATAACTTACACATATGCAACAAGATGGGGATAGCATGGCTTTCAGTTCTGAACTAGTTTTTGGTAAATTTGCTCAGAAGTAAAAGCCAAGGAACCCTGCCTGCCTTCAAAAGAAAAAATAATCCAGTGAAGAGAGGCAGGTTGCCATTTGACACTGAACTTGCATGAGAGATGGGTAGGGGCACTTTCCAAACCACTTTCTCTCTCTGTTCCTGTTAGGCTGTTGCTCAGTGTTCAGTCACGGGCAGGGGTCACGGCCGGCACCCCGGGAACCCTGAGCGCAGGCATCCTTCCAAACCTGTGCTGAAAGCTGCCTTCCGCAAAGCCACTGCGACCAGGTCTCTGAGCACTGAGGTTTGAGACTGGAGGCAGCCCCTTGCCATGCCATGCCAGTTCTGTGTCCTCAGGTCCTCTCAGACACCCGAGTGAGCCCTCCAATACACACAACAGGATGATTTTGAAGAACACAGGTGGACCCAGGTCTTCTAAAATCTCACTGGTTGACAAAAAATAAGGGGCAAAAAAATGCAATTCCTTGATGAATTCCACAGGTTTCTTAGACTTATCCCCGGGATGAATAACACAAACACAAAGCTTCTCACGGTTGGACCACCAGGCCAGATGGGAATAGATTGAAAGTTGTCAGCACCGGGTTTTAAAGGCATCCATCACACACTGCTACAGTGCTAGCAGCAGTCTCCAAAATGCCAATTACTTAGATACATTGAGCCACACTATGCTACACAAATTGAAGGGGTTTTATTTTATTACAAATAATTCTGGCTTTTCCTGTTAACAACATAGAGCATTAAGTAGTGATGTGGAACTGTCTTGTTAATTTACCCTTGGGGAGCATTTTTTCCAAGCAAACAATAATAACAGTAACAGAGGCAGAAATTAGTTTCCCTCTCTCACTTGCAATGACTGTGATGGGGCTTAATAGGAATGTTAATAACAATCTTGACCCAATCTGCACCTAATCTTCTGTTGCCGTGAATGGAGTGACAGCAATCTGCACAATCTGATGATTTTTTGTTCTTTGTTTCATGACAGTAGCCGTGTAAAACAGTTTCAGATTACTCAACCTTTCCAAAAGAAGACTTACATCTGCATATATTTACAAAAAAATCTACATTGTTAATCAGTTTCTACTCAGTAATGCATTTTTCTAGATGACTAAACATAATTTTATAAACATATGTAATAACACTTTTGATCTACATAAGTGGGTATTGACAGAACAAAGACTTGCAAGTAAGAGATAAAGAGAAATATTTATTCTATAGTTTTAACTATTTATTTGAATCAATATTAGATTTACATCTAGGTCAGTCTGTAAAAATATGGTCTCTGAATTACATTTAATTTCATATCTCTAATAGGAGTCTTTGCACAGTCCATCAGAAACAAGAATTTTATTCTTTTGTGTTCCATTTCTCTCTCACAATAGAGACATAACCCTGGATATCATAATCTGTTATCACAGACATTATTCCAATATTACTTTTCATTTAGAGGATCAAGGGAGGGGGGAGAAAAAGGATTTTTGTAGATTTCAGTTAAATACAGCTTAAAAGGAGAGAAATGTAGAGTTGTCATGTGTACATAGATTTATTCCAGAAAATACATCCCTGTAGACTATTTTTCTGTCAACATTGTTGAGATAAAAAACACATCTTCAAATTGCCGATTTCTATTTAAACGTTGCCAGGGAAACATTTCCATTCTTTAAGTTGCACTGCCCTCTGGGGGAGATGATCTTCAGATATATCTCCATATCCATGTGGAGAGAACAAAAGCCTTCCTTGGTTTTCTCCTTCAGTTTTGAAGGCTGAATATTTTGCCTCCTCCAAATTTTTCACTGATGCCTTGTATGATTTTGGCATCATAGCACAAAGATGAGAGAGGTCCCATTACAAACACCTTTTATTTGCTCTTTTATTCCTTTACACATTCTCTTTGTTTGTGTGCTTGGAAATCTTGTCTGAGAAGGCCTGGAGGTGCATTTATATTATTCTGAGATTTGTGGATGCAAGGTAGTGTATCCATAATGAAAGGTCTCATGCTGCTGTACCATACTGCTGGACGCTTCACGAAGCAATGCCCTAGGTTCTGGAGAAACACACTCATGGCTTCCACACAACTGAAGGTGGACAGAAAACGTCAGATTCAACACTTTTCACAAAATGTTTTTTTTCTGCTTATGTAGTGCACGTTCCTAACACGTACATGGGCATTGCCTAACTACACAGAGAACTGCTGAGCTTACGGTGCACAGGCTGCACACATGGTCACTGCACGTATACCTGGCAAGCCTTAGGGTGTATTCTGTGTACACCAGGCAGCACATTCTGCAGACTGTGTTCCCCGCCTCCTGCTTGCTGGTTCCTTCCAACAATGAATGCAATGAGTGGTAACTCAATTACTGAGGGCAGGACTTCCTGGCGAGAAGCGCAGCCTCCCTCAGCATGAGGCAGGCAAGCAACTTGCCCACCTCCCACTCAGAGCGATTTCCAGGATTTTCCCTCTCATGCTGTTTACCGGCGTGTTGAAGCACTAACAGAAAACTAGGGATTTGTAAAAGCCTTGCCTAAAGCATAAGCCTGTTTAGTGTATCTTGTTCTGTCTAGTTTGCCCTTCCCCTCAATGGTCTGAGGACACAAACTCAAGAGACAAAATGGTCACCAAGGCTTTTCTGTTGCAGGTTAAAGTGTGTGTAGCCAATATTTGGGATCTCCCTCAATGCAGCTCTGGGCTCCCTGCAGATCTGGTGTTCAATGAAGGAGCTGATGGAAATTGCTTGTGCTTGTGCAGACCAAGCACAAAGCCTTGTTTTCCAATATGCACCTGACAAAAAGGCAGTTTTTAGCAGGAAGCTACCTAACACAAAGGGAAAAAAAAAAAAAGTTACTTCAGCTATTTGGGTCCTGTTATTTTCTAGATCAAATTCAGAGAGCTATTGTCAAATAGTGGATAAGCATGATATTCATATTCATGCAAACTCAAGGGGCTCACAGGGAAGCAGGAGATCACACTGGAGAAGCCATCTGAGGCAGATATCTGGGTATGAAGGATTCCACTCCCCTTCAAACTGAATAAAACTGAAGCACTGCAATGAAAATAAAGGACTCAAACTTACCAGTGCTACACGAGGCTTTTTCAGTGGCAAGGGGACAGATAGCAAAAAGTTAAAAGAAACTCCAGTACAAACAAAAGTGTTTACCATCATGCCTGAAAGTAAGCGAAGTCTGAAGCATTTCCACAGCAGACTCTGAACAGCCAAAATAGATCTCCAAATTCCCAAAGAAAAATTTTGAGAAACTGCTAGTTTCTACACAACTGAGATTTCACAGTATGATTTAAAGCTGTCAGGCAAGCTGTATGACTTGAAAGTGAAATAAAACTCCAGAAGATAAATTCCTGTACAGCTTCTCTCTTACAATATCTTAGAAAAGATGTGCGATGAAGGAGGAGTAGGACTTGGTTCAGTGAAGTGTATGTAATGCTTTAGTGTCTGTCCACAGTAGATGCTCCAAATAAGACAGCAGAGAGAATGAAAGAATCAGAGAATAATGATATGATTTAATGTTTTGAAAGAAAAGAGATCAGGTTGGTCTAGACAGAAATAGTCTGCCTTGGCTACCAGAGGTTTTTGTAAGCAAAAAGAGCACACAGTGAAGATTGTGGGAATACTAAAGCAGAAAAAATCAGTAACTAATGAAAAGTCATCTTTGGAAAAGAGTAAGGGCTTCACAAGGAGGGGGAACAGACTCCTGTTTTGAGAGATTATTAATTCACCACATGCAGCCAGCCACGGTGTTAGCTGTGAGCTGACACTGAGCCTGCGGGACCTTCTGGCTGTCATGGTGGTGCGATGCAGACAATGAACACAGCACATTTGATTGGCTCAAATTAGTGCACAAGCAAAAGCAATCATTAATAATTACTACTGAGGATCTACTGGCTGAACTAAAGGGAGTCCAACATTTTTCCCCACCCCCACTCTCCCGTTGCCCGTCTGAGGAGACATGGGATGCAGGAGAACCAAACTCTTGTTCACCACCAACCCCAGCCTCACACCCCACTGACAGGGAGCTTGAATAGAGGAGCCCTCGCTGCCTTTCTCTCCCCATGTCTTCTGTCCTCCTTGCTGCAGCTGCAAATCCACTTCCTGCCTAACCCTGCCTAACACCAGGGAAGGTCCCAATGCACTACAGAGAGTCTTGCTGGGAAGTTGGCTCAGGCTCATGCTCAGACCTCACATTCAGGCTCAGATCAGAGCTCACAGAATGGTTTGTGTTGGAAGGGACCTTAAAGATCATCCAGTTCCAACTCCCCTGCAGTGAGCAGAGACATCTAGCAACTAGACCAGGTTGCTCAAAGCCTCATCCAGCCTGGCCTTGAACACTTCCAAGGAGGGGGCATTCACAGCTTCTCTGGGCAACCTGTGCCAGTGTCTGACCACCCTCACAGTAAAGAATTTCTTCCTAATATCTAAGCTAAACCCACCCTCTTCCAGTTTAAAGCCATTACCCCTTGTTCTATCACTACCTGCCCTTGTAAAAAGTAGGCCCCCCTCCCCATCTTTCCTGTAGCCCCTTCAGGTACTGGAAGGCCACTATAAGGTCTCCCTGGAGCCTTCTCTTCTCCAGGCTGAACAGCCCCAACTCTCTCAGCCTATCCTCATAGGAGAGGTGCTCCAGCCCTCTGACCATCCTTGTGGCCTCCTCTGGACTCAATCCAGTAGGTCCATGTGAGTCTCATCCGCATCCAGCAGGTCCCATCTGCACCTTGACTGCTGCCTTGTTGCAGGACCAAGAGGTGCTCACTGGTAACAGACCAAGGACAGCCTGGTGGCTGCTGGTGAGTAGACTATTTAGCCAAGGAACACATGCACCCTAGCTGTCATTCCCATCTCCCACCTCCCAGTAACTCCACTTTAGCAACATTTATACTTTTACAGAGATTTTCATAAGCATTCCCAACCTTCTGTTAAGGACAGGCATGCTGCATTTTATTTCAGCTCGGCATTCAATGCCCCTTAATTCCGTGTGCAAACCTTTCCCTTTTTTATCAGTGGACAACAATCGCGGCCTTAAACCTTCAGCCTGCAAAAGTTCCTTCTTAGCTTTTTTGTTTTCATGCTTGATTTTGTAAACAGGATTGCTTGTAAAATAATTATAAATTATAGATTTAGCAACATTCAGAGAGAAGTCCAGCCTAAGCAGTAGCTCAGTATGTAAAACCACGATCACCGAATATGTTAGTAAGGAGATAAAACTTGTGAGGGTCAAAAATGTTTCTTAATTTGTAAAATGGACTTATATATTATTTACTTCATATGAAATGTTCTGCCTCATACTGACAAGTCTGTTATCTACAAACTAAATTTCATTATCTATCCTTCTTAGGTGCCTACTTTTGGGTATTAAAACCCATTTGACAAAGGAAATGGTTGTGTTTTTCAGACGGTATCCTCCATTATTACGTCTGTATTGTTAAAATGTGCATTTTCTGTTCCTCGATTGTCCAATTAATTAATACATTTTTTTGAGGAAAGCCTTTTTCCTTTCGGAGTATTTCCTTTTTCGGACCATGTTCCTCCCCGCCGTAGCACGGCCAGGGCAGCCAGAAGGTCCCGCAGGCACAAGGCTCTTATTAGTACGTGTAGGAGACGTAATCCCTCGGGAGGTGTGACGCCATCACCGCTTCGCAGGGTTTCACGCGGCTCCAAGGTGACGTCACCCACCCGCCACCGCCGCCCGGGGAAGGGGGGGCCGGGCCACGCGCAGCTCCCGCCGCGAGACCCCACCCAGCCGCTCCCCACTGCTTCCCTCTCTGCGGAAGTGACGTAGCCGCTGCCGTCAGAGCAGCCGGAAGCGCCGTCGGGAGCAGTAAACAGGAGCGTCGAGAGGCCGCGGAGGCCGGGCTTCCATCTTTGAGGCGCCGGGGCCTGAGCCGGAGCTCGCCGCGGAACATGGGCAGCGTCCTGGGCCTCTGCTCCTTGGCGAGCTGGGTAAGGGGGGCGGGCGGCCGGCCGGCGCGGTGGTTCCCTGTCCCTCCCTGCCCCTCCCTGCCCGACGCCCTCGCGTCCTCCCTCCCCCCGGCCTTTGTCTGACAGGAGCGGGGGCGTCTGTGGCGCTGCCTTCCCGCCTTCTCAACCGCGGGCCGGCTGCGGCCCCTCTCGCGGCTCCCGCCCGGGCTTTCTCTGGCCCAAGCGGCCACGGCCCCCGCTCCTCCGGGGCAGGGCTGTCTCCCCGGCGGGCTGGAGGCCGCGGGCCTGGGGCGCGTCCCCGCGTTGTTCCCCCCCCCCCCCCCCCCCCCCCCCCCCCCCCGCCTTGGGCTTCTCCGGGGGCTCCCCAGGGACCCGCCGAGTCCGTTTCTCTGGGGAGCTTGGTGCTTAGACAGGCCGGCCCGCTCGCTGCGGTGCTGGACGCCGCGTAATCCGCGTTGCTGCGGGGAAGGCGTTACCGTGTCCGCTGAAACCCCCCCTCCCCAAATCTGTCAAGGAGTGAAAAATCTAATTAATTGCTTATGAAGGTCGGCCTTTCCTTGGGGAAAAGTCAAACTCGCGTGTTTCCCTGATCTTCATGGTTATATTTAATTCCTCTTTCTTGCGGCTTTGTCTTGAGCAGCTCCACCCTTTGTAGCATCTTTGTCTTATCATGGCATCGTTTTCTCACTGCACACTAGTCTGTGTTGAACATCGCTACGTGATGTTTCTTAATGGGAGACAGTAGTTTGAGTTTTGAAACTGTTGTACTATGCATAAAAAACATAGAAGTCTGTAGAGATCTTGCGTGAAACTCCTCAGTTGGTGCATTGCTGTCTTATGCTTAAGTGGTATGTCTTTCCAAATCTAGTTCCTATGCAAATAGACACAATCTGGGGGATTGTGACTCTTTAGGACTTAAGTTAAAAATATCAGTTCGGTTGTGAAAACCTGAATTTTGCGTACCAAAAATATCATAACCGTGCTTGGATTAAATGAAATTACTTATATTTAAACAGGAGTTCACGCACACAATTTAATGGTGTAACAAAGCCTCATGTTGATTCAAACTCCTGTCTTTGATGCTATAAATACATAAGAACTTTGGTTCCCCTAGTGAGGAGCAATACTTAGAGAGATGATACCTAACTTCTTAATCTTCTGTAAAAATTCTAGGAAATGATCATAGAAGCATTAAATCTGTATGAGCTAAGCTTCCAGGCTGATATGTCTGTAAATAAGAGCCTAGACCACTGATAATATCCTGCTAATGAAATACTATCAGTGTTAATTTTGCTTTGATTAACATTTTAAACACTACTTAATGGATTAACCAGTTAGGCTTTAATTGCTAGCTGAATCTAGTTAATTTTAACATTTTTAATTATGGTCAAATACTAAGAGACAGTATAACTATAGGTTTTAATTAAAATACTTGAGTTAATATGTACCATATTTTCAGGTGCATAAACAACCTTTCTGACAACTAGCTGGTGTTTTTTAGGGCATGAAGAATCCCCGTATGTTATAACAGATACTCAAACCCTTGCTCTTGGGTTTGAATATCTGTTTCTGTACAGAGAAATTTAGCTAATGATTTTTTAGATAAAATGATTTACATAAGCATGTAATCTTAACTAAGTCTGTGGGTAACTAGAAAACTGCTCCTCTTCTGTCTAGGAAAACGCTGCTGCCGTGTCACCTGGGTTGTGTAGCCTCTCTGCAAGGCCACCTGTTGGGCCGTGCAGAGCTGCTCTGGGAGCCTGGTATCAGCATCCGGCCTCACACCTTTATTTCTTCTGGATGTTTTTATGTGGTGTTACTGCTGGTTGTAGCTCTGCCCTACTCCGTGCTGATCAGGCAGTGTTTCAGTTCAGTGTTTTTAAGAGCAAAGATGAGCCTGTTGGAGATGAGGAGCAGGGTGGAAGGAAGGCGTTAAGAACACCTCTCCAAAAGTGTTCTGAGCCTGATGGCCTAGATTGGTACGGTGGTGCCGTTTTCACTCTGCTGAGTTTTACCTGTGTTGCACTGTCCTCTGAAATAGCTCAGCTGCTGCTTCCCTCACTGTAATGTTCTCTATCAAGGCAAAGAATCCGTTCCTTTAAGCATATGAGTAGGGATGATGTAGCTAAAACCTGACTAGGCCCAGCAGGGGGCTTAGTGTTTTTGAAAATACTTAATTCAATATATAATCATTTAGTCATTACCCCCAGTAAGAAGATTACATTTGATATTAAAAACTTGTTCTGTGGGCATCAGGTGCAGTAGAACTTGACCTTCAGTGGTTTTGTGGGGATTTTCTCTCTCCTCTCTCCTGCAGTGTTGATCTTGTTATGTGTTCCTTCTGCAGTTTCTGGTGCCCTTGTGAATGAAGTGACTAGTTTAGCAGGCATGAATTAACTTGCCCAGCCGGCTGCTCCCAGGATATATGTGTGTGGATAACCTTTCCTTACTTTGCCTCAGTAAACACTGCCAAGCTGCATATTTTTTGCAAAAACCTGCAGGGATGTGAGTTGTTGGATGGCAGTAGGGTTATGCAGTTGTCACTCAATAACTGCTGTCTGAGCTTCCTTACGAAAACAAGCTCAAAATTAATTGCAGAGTAACTCTGTCTGCATCCATGTTTTGTCTGCATCCATGACTAAACTGGGCTTCACCTGGGGAGTTGCTTTGATCTGTGCAGTAGTATCTTACTGTTTGTACTGTAGTGTTTTTTGTAGGAGGTATGCTCTGAATTTAGGAAGAAAGTAAGTAACATAAACTGTTCTTGTCTCCTCCACTGATGAGCTCAATTCCTTGGGCCAGATGCTCTTCGCTCTCTGTTCTTTTTGAAGTCTGTTACTTGTTAGAAGTGTTTTTGCCAATAGTATAGTATTATTTTATTGGCATGGTATAGATTTTATTCTCTCTTGCCAAAAGAAAGAGTGATTTGGACTGTAATGTGATTGGTTTGTTGCAGAAGTGGCCAACTTGTATAAATAGCATCAGTTATCAATAGATGTCTTTTGTTTGGAGATGTGCATGAACGCAGCTTGTAAGGATGAGCTGTTTTGGGGCAGAATGTTACTTCAGTGAGGGATGTTGCCTTGGTAGGGCACATTGTTTTGCAGTGAGGTGGAAACAGTCATCTTTATTTCAGCCACTGCGAGCCTCCTGTATCTCTAGAAGCATCAAGGATACATGCATTCTTCCGTGTTCCCCATGATGCACTCAGGAGGAAGCTGCTTGAATTACTTAGGCATTTAACAATTTAACACAGAGATTCTCCAGAGAAGTGACTTTTGTGCCAGATGGTTCTTGCAGCAAATTTTCTGCAGCAGATGAGCCTTGGCTTATGACCTGCTCTGCCATATTCAGCCTTTTGTTCAATATATCTTTAAAAATATTATGCAGACATAATTAGTTCAATAAAGTAGTCTTTTTTAGCAAGGAATAGAAATATTATTGACTAGAAAAGTTATTTGTTTGTGCAGAGGAAGTAGTGTAATACATTATTACTATAAAATCCTGATCCATCCTAAGTTAGTATTTTCCACACATTTCCTGCTTACTAAGCATAGATGCCCCTAGTGTAGTTGCTTGCAGTCACAGGACAGCCCAGGTTGGAAGGGACCTTGAAAGATCATCTGGTGCAACCCTTTGTGGGAAAGGGAGCCTGGATGAGATATCTAGCACCCTGTCCAGGTGTGTCTTGAAAACTCTCAGTGATGGGGACTCAACCATGTTCCTGGGAAGGTTGTTGCAGTGACCAGTTGTTCTCACTGTAAGATTTTTCTTTCTTATATCAAGGTGAAACCTCTCCTGTCATCAGCCCTTTCATACTCTTGGCACTCTAATGATACTGAGTGGAGGAGGAGGAGGTAAAAACCAGCAATATAATGTTGATATTACTGTAACTGCTGAAATAGTTTTAACGAAAATCTGCCTGGTTTCCCTTTGTTAACAAGGCAAATCTGGTTGTGAAGTTTGCTAATTTAAAAATTATTCTGTAGCACAGTGGATTGAAAATTCCTGGCTCCTCCATCCTCGGCAAGGAACACAAGTACAAAAAGAATACAAAGAAGCTATTTAAAAGACCCGGTGTGTGGGTCTGGTTGAACTTGTAAGAACAGATAATCTGAGTTTTCCTGAGGGCTTCTCAGGAAGCTGCCGACTCTGTCTGCTCCTCCCTGCCAGCCCTGCGGCCATCCCAGTAGCAGCAGACTGCTGGTGTTTTTGTTTGCCATATGACTAAACTCTTAACGCTCTCTGGCACCTGCCAGTCACACCGGGTGATTGACACGCACAGGTCATGTGGCCGTGTAACTATTTGTGTTCCTGTGTGACTGACCGGTGTCCTTGATGGAGTGATTAACCCCCCTGGCTTTTGTCACAGGGCAGAGGCAGAGGTGTCCCTGGGGAAGAAGCTGGGTTTTACCTCCCTTGGGTCTCTTTGTTGGATGTTGCTCGGTCTGGTGTAGCTCAGGTGGGGCAGCGCTCGCTTGGTAGTGTTGCCTTAGCTGAAGAATGATGTGGCCTCAAACATAGCTGTTAAATGCTCTCTGGGATGTTGTCTTCTAGGCAAAATAATTTGTTTGTAAATAAAAACCACCCTCAAATGCTTTGTTTGTACCTTTCCTCTTTTGGTTTATGGTTACTTGGGGAATCCTGCCCTCCTTTCACTTCCTGTGTTGTTGCTCAGCAAATGCAATAGGATGAAGTTATGGGGGTTTTTTAAATTTTTTTTTTTTTTTTTATTTCACCCTGGTGAAATAGGCTGTCTAGTCCCTTCCTTCTTTCCACAATTTTCTGTTTAACAATTGAATACAAGTAAATTTTGTCCTATTTTTTTCCCTTTTAGTATTAAAACTGTGCAGCATTCCTGTCTGCTTTTGCCATTGATGTTTGGCAGTGATGACACGTGTGTCGTGTGTTCGCTTTGTTCTCGCAGTTTGTAACTTTTTGCATCGCAGAAGTTAATTTGCCAGCTGACAGAGATTTATGTGATACATGAGTAGTTGTTAAATATGCAGTAATTTGAAACCTAAGCTTTAGACCTTTTTACCTATTATATGTGCTTCAGTAATGTAATTTATGGCCCCAGTGAGGATTGTGGCCCTATTCTGCCAGGTATTGAAAGTGTACCTAGATCCCAGTTGCACTCACATTTTGTTTCTGCAGTGTATTTGTTCAGTCTCTGCAGCTGTGGAAGGGAGAAGGTGGTTGTTAACTAAAAGCAATCCTTGCATCTCATTTAGCTGAAATTAAGTAAAATTCAAGGAAGCAAATAAGCCAGAATCCAATCTCTATGTTCTCTGAATGGATAAATGATTACTTTTGACTTAGCACTAATTTCTCTGTAGGGTGGTGTGTTAGGAAGCGCTGCCAGGATTGTTAGGGGGTTCCACCAGCGTAGTCTACGCTAGTGATGAGATGGATAGGGTGAGTCATTTTCCATCAGAACTTCTCATGATCTGCACAGCCTGATTAAATATTGAAATCTAGTGATGCAAAACACTTCTGAAGAATTTGATTTATGTTCTGTCTCCCTATCAGATACCGTGCTTATGTGGAAGCGCCCCGTGCCTGCTGTGCCGATGCTGCCCCAGTGGAAACAGCTCCACCATCACTCGGCTGGTGTACGCGTTCTTTCTGCTTCTCGGCGTGAGCGTTGCCTGCGTGATGTTAATACCGGGCATGGAGGAGCAGCTGAAGAAGGTCAGGTTACTTCTCTGCTAACATGTTTGGTAGAACAGCTGTCATAGATAACTGTAAATGACATCTTGAAAGCATGGGTTTTATTTGGAAATATGTAGTTGTGCTGCCACCTGTGCTTCACAGTCACCATTGATTGTAGATCAAGTAAACAAAAACTTGTGAGGCGATCACTGCAGAGATGAAAAGCTGGGTTTAATAACTTATTTAGAAGTAAAGTTGCACCTCTTCTTTAATAGCTCAGAACAGAAAAAAAAATTATATCAAACAAAAAAGTCTTATTTATGTATATGGAGTTTAGAATTTTGTATTATTAAGATGCTTGTCTTTGTAGCACTTGATTAATTTTTGATTGCTGTTAATAAAATGAAAACCACAGTCTACGATGTCTTCTAGTTTCATTGTGCTGTACTAGTTAAAATTCTATTTTAAAGTCTGCAAAGGCATAACAAGTATTTTTCATTAATGATAGTAGTGTATTTTTCACTGAGGATGTTAGCAACTGCTTATAGGATTTTACAGTTTATTAGTTATATGAAGATACAGTAGTGCATGTAGAATTAATTACAGAGTGATAATTTGAGTTATAGGAGATCTTACAGAGTGACTGAACTCGAGTTTCATGTGCTTTGGTTCTGTTAGTCTTTGTTTTGCTGTCTTTTTTTTTTGTAGTAGTAGATAGTAACTTTTTAGGCATGCTTTTAATTTTCTTTTCCTCAAGTGATTTGGCTGTAAATTATTTCAGTGTGGTATAGTGACCACATTAGAGCTTCAGTGAGCCATGGTAGTCACCTAAGAAAGAAAATTACAGCCTTCTGGAGGACTATTTGACTTCAAAAAGGTATTGCTCATCTCCTGGTAGTGACTGGAAAGGATATTCTCAGCTGTTTCATATGGAAGTTACAGATACTTCTGATTGATTGGGATGCTACTTTTCTGAAGGAGGCTGTTTCTGTTTTAAAGAGGTGTGAACAGGCTGCCTTCTCCTAACTATGTCACGAACTTGATAGCAACTGTCAAATTTACCAAATCCCAGATCTTTTATTTATTTCCTGATTCAGATCAACAAATGAAAATTACATTTATTTGAGAAGTTCTGAAATTGTTAGTAACAAAAAAGCCCTGGCAGTGTTAATAAGGTTTACTTCTTCTTTTGTTTAGAATTTGCCTATGCAGGATATTCTTCCTTGAATGTGTTTAATATTCTGATTGGACTGTAACTAACAACACAGCCCTTCAGTATCGTATTTTATAGCAAGGTTAATAGTTGCTTAATGTTACAATATTAATAAACTGCTAATATCTGTTTGCTCACAAGAGCCTTTTACAGATCACTGAAGTATCTTGTATTTATCCCAGATTCCCGGATTTTGTGATGGAGGGATGGGAACAACTATTCCCGGCGTGCACGGCCACGTGAATTGCGATGTCCTAGTTGGTTACAAAGCCGTGTACCGTGTGTGCTTCGGCATGGCCATGTTCTTCCTTCTCTTCTCCCTACTGATGATCAAAGTGAAGAGCAGCAATGACCCAAGGGCAGCGGTGCACAACGGGTAAGAGGACTGAGAAATGAGGACTGAGCTGGATGGTGCGTGCGTGTGAGATACGGCTCTGTGAAAATAAAGCCCTGGGTTAAGCACACTGGTCAGATTTACTGTTCCACAATGAATTTCATAGCAGCTGGAAGTGTTGTTGCAGTTGAGGGCACTCAAAGTTATTATTTGTAGAGATGGCAGATTAATTTCTGTAAGAGGAAAAGATACACATGGCTGTCACTTTTCAGAGGCTGAACTATGACAGTGGATAATCTGTCCAGATGTTTCCCAAGATTAGAGATTCTGCTTTTGTCCAAAGATGACAAAATTCAGAGATGAATAATTGTACTAAGTTTCATTCCACTGAGATTTTTTTGAACAAATAGAAAGATTAAAAAGCCTCATATCTCCCCTAGGAATTACATTCCTCTAACTTTGATGTTTGGAAGGGGTTGCTTTTTTCTGAACAGTTTTATTTTCAGAATTATAAGTTATGTATATATCTATATAGAGGTATAACATATCTTTTCCAGCTCTGCTGTCTTAATCTGTCTTGTCTTTGCATTAAAAAGAGTGAGTTATATATTTAGTTTCTGAGCTTCACAGTAATTTTTTTCTCTTATATTTCACTATAGTTAGGATTATCAGACAGAAGATGAAGGTGGAATTTCAGCTTGAGGGTTGACACTAGTGGTAGTTGTCATCCAGGCTCAGTCTGTGTGTCTTGCAGCTTCTTGAACCAGGGAGATGTAAATTTTTGTAGTAGAGCATGGCACTAAAAAGCTTAAAAACCATTTATGGTGCCTGGTCTTGTGGTCTGAGCAACCACTGTGACCACCTACTTTTTTCAAGATAATTGTATTTAATGGAAGCTATGAACAGCTAAGCCATACAAATGAAGAAGTAATTTTATTTTATATTTAGTATATTAAGATTAAACATTTCTAGCATAAAATGAGAAAAAACTTCAAATAATTTCTATAGGGGAAAAGAAAACAATTAAAACTGAGCAGAATATTGCTTTGTTTACTACTTTTGGTTTTTTGGTCTAAAGAAAAAGAGGCCAGGTAAGGTATTAAGATTTGTTGGCAGCAGTAACTCAGTTCAGCCTTTCCCTCCACCCTGCTGTGTTCAGGGAAATGTACTTGCTGCAAGCAAAAAGAAAATGGTTCAGGTACTTTCTCTGTCAACACTTTGTAGTTTGTGGGTTTTTTGTTTGGGTGGTTTTTTGTGGGAGTTTTTTGTTTGTTTGTTTTTGTTTGGTTTTTTTTTTTTTTTCCTTCAATAAAAGGCACCTTCTACATGATGTGGAATATTATTTTACCCAAAACTCAAGTGTTTGGGATCTTCTTGATACCATTATCTGGAGTTGTGCTCTCCAGTAGAAATTTTGGTAGTATTTATGCAGCCCATAGCAGTTTATTGTCTTCTTAGGCAATCTAGTGTCAGCACTAGGATAAAAAGAAAAATTATGTGTTAACTGTTACTGGTAAAATATTTAACAATGTTAGTTCCAACACTTCTGTAATAACTAGTTGCTTCCATAGTATGCATTACAGGTAGCTTTATGAAAACCATAGATTTTGATTTTTGAAGTTGTGTGTATCTTCAGTAATACTTCACAATGTAATCTTTCTGTCAGTGATTTGAAATATTCAGACTATTAGGTTTTCCCATGCATGTGTGCTAACTCTTTCATATTTGCATGCAAGTTAAGCCCAGTAATGTGGTCCAGTGCCAATGTTCACCTTCTTTGCTTTTGTAACAGCAGTCAGAATGGTTTGTTGCCTCAAGTTAATAATAGAAACAATTCAGTTATATTCACAAGATTGTTCTTGACTTGCACAGAATGTATAGCAATTGTAAGTGTTACTTTTGTGTACTATCATGTACTTTATATGGGTAGAGCATTAAGATATCTTAAAGTCTGGAGTTGGAGAAGAAATTTAGACAGACTTGAACCTGTTCTTATTTGTATAATTGAGAATGATATTGATTTAAAAAAAAAAATCCACATGTGGATTCAAAAACTAGTTTTAGTGGGGTATGTATTACACAATAAATGTTATCAGTTAATTCAGCTTTCAAGCTGGGTTTAGTAACTTATTCCAGTGAATTAGTCCATTTTTTCTGTATTCTGTACTTCTGTCACCTTGCATAGTTCCTCTTGACACAATTGGAATTGGATCAGAAAAAAATTCAGCAGTTGCCTGACTCTTTTTTTTTTAACATTATTTCCTTTTAGATTCTGGTTCTTTAAATTTGCAACAGCAGTTGCAATTAGCGTTGGAGCTTTCTTCATACCAGAGGGACCGTTTACAACTGGTAAGGGAATATTGTCTTCCACTGTATCATGGTGCAATCATAACTGGTTGTAAAACAGTGCAACCTGATGTCTTACAGTTTTTATTGTCACTGTGTAACTATAGCACTTTGCTGTGTTTAGGGACGTTAAGACAGGATGGCAAATTATCTGTGGTTCTGAACTGGTTTTGCTTTGTTTCTCTTTTAGTGTGGTTTTGTGTAGGCATGGCGGGAGCATTCTGCTTTATTCTTATTCAGCTGGTCTTGCTTATTGACTTTGCCCACTCCTGGAATGAATCTTGGGTTGAAAAAATGGAGGAAGGAAACTCAAGATGCTGGTATGCAGGTAAAAGACTGTACTGCAATCAAGTTTTAAATTTAATTGTACATTATGTTAAATAAGTTACTCATTGAGTAATGCATTTTACCAGAGTGCAGAAGGGCTCTGTTGTGCTTAAGTGTAATTTTCTCAGATGGTGTAGATCAGCTCCATTGTCTTGCTGTCTTTTTGATGTCAAGTGAATAAAGGGAGGGGGCAGGGAGGGGGTCAGCAGCCGCTGACTAATAAGATCTAATCCCTGGGAGCAGGGCATCACTTTTGATAGCAGAGACCTGGTAATTGTAGGTTTTGCAATTTTTTTTTCAGCCACAGGCTTTTTTATACCTTAGCACTCATTAAAAATGAACTAGCCTGTTAGAGCTTCGTGTTGGACATAAGCAATTAATTGTTTTTTCTGTCTGCCAGTCAGTCATTCCTCAAAGGTGTGTGCTGAGTGAAAGGCCAAGATAGTGAAGGAGAGTACAAGTCATCTCACTGGAGAAATGATATGTTAATGTTAATAAAGCATTTCAGATGCGATCATTTAGGTGTTTCACAGGAGAGCGTGGCCTGTCTTCATGCAATGGCAACTTCACTCTTTAATGTTTTTAATAAGGTGGAATTTGGAAATAGGATTTTGTCTTTCCTTTTACTGGAGAAGTAGTTCTTCAGTTTCTTTTTTAAGCTTCTAGCTGTAGTGTACGTAGTGTAACTGTATTCCTTCATACTCCTTCTTCTTGGTTGCTGTTAGAGCACTGGAGAATTAGGTATGGCTTCAGGCTTATGAACTTGTGTGTTCAGTTATGAACATTTAACACCATTTATGGTGGTTTTTCTTTTTAACACCTTAGAGTATTGAGAGGAACTTCCTTCACTGCTCTCTAATTCTTTCATTGTATACTATATCCAAAACCTGATAATCGTGCAATATTATTTCAATTTTAATACTGTTATTAACCAGTTTAACTCTGTTTTGGTCTCTTTTCACAGCTCTGCTGTCAGCTACAGCTGTCAATTACCTGCTGTCTCTAGTAGCCATTGTCTTGTTTTATGTTTATTACACTCATCCAGAAGGTTGTTCTGAAAACAAGACATTTATCAGTGTCAACATGCTGCTGTGTATTGGAGCTTCTGTAATGTCAATTCTGCCTAAGATTCAGGTATTGTTCTAATTCCATTATCTTTTGGTTTTTTCTATATTATCTGTCCCAGAAACCTATAATATAATAATGCCTGAGATCTTTTAATTGCCTAACTTTGCTGTTTCATGACTTCTTCATATAGGAATCTCAGCCAAGATCTGGTTTGCTGCAGTCTTCTGTGATCACGGTTTATACAATGTATTTGACTTGGTCAGCTATGACCAATGAACCAGGTAAGTGTAGTAACCATTTAGGGATTTCTGGGTAACCAGCTCAGCAATAAGTTGTATTTTCCCCTTTTTGCAAGACACCCCCACCTTCACCCCCTCAACTTCTGGTGATTAAAATAAATTGCCAAATATTGATTTTGGTGTTTTTTAATTTGCTTTCTGGCCCTTTTATCTTAATTATGGACAGTCTTCTGTGCTTCTGTGTAACAGCATGCATATCAGTCATATCTAATTCTTGCAGTAATTATGGGGAAATAAGATCACAGAATCACAGAATGTCAGGGATTGGAAGGGACCTCAAAAGATCATCAAGTCCAATCCCCCTGCTGGAGCAGGAACACCTAGATGAGTTCATACAGGAAGGCGTCCAGGCGGGTCTTGAATGTCTCCAGAGAAGGAGACTCCACAACCTCCCTGGGCAGCCTGTTCCAGTGCTCTGTCACCCTTACTGTAAAGAAGTTCTTTCTCAAATTTAAGTGGAACCTCCTGTGTTCCAGCTTACACCCATTGCCCCTTGTCCTATCATTGGACACCACTGTGAAGAGCCTGGCTCCATCCTCCTGACACTCACCCTTCATATATTTATAAACATTAATGAGGTCACCCCTCAGCCTCCTCTTCTCCAAGCTAAAGAGGCCCAGCTCCCTCAGCCTTCCCTCATAAGGGAGATGCTCCCCTCCCTTAATCATCTTGGTGGCTCTTCGCTGGACTCTCTCAAGCAGCTCCCTGTCCTTCCTGAACTGTGGGGCCCAGAACTGGACACAATATTCCAGATGTGGCCTCACCAGGGCAGAGTAGAGGGGGAGAAGAACCTCTCTCGACCTACTAACCACGGCCCTTCTAATGCACCCCAGGATGCCATTGGCCTTCCTGGCCACCAGGGCACAGTGCTGGCTCATGGTCATCCTGCTGTCCACCAGGACTCCCAGATCCCTTTCCCCTACACTGCTCTCTAGTAGATCATCTCCCAACCTATACTGGAACCTGGGGTTGTTCCTGCCCAGGTGCAACACCCTACACTTGCCCTTATTATATTTCATTAAGTTTTTCCCTGCCCAGCTCTCCAGCCTGTCCAGGTCTCTCTGGATGGCAGCACAGCCTGCTGGCGTGTCAGCCACTCCTCCCAGCTTTGTGCCATCAGTAAACTTGCTGACAGTGCATTCAATTCCCTCATCCAGGTTGTTGATGAATATATTGAATAGTACTGGTCCTAGTACCGACCCTTGAGGGACTCCACTAGATACCAGCCTCCAACTAGACTCCCAACTAGACTGGCCCCATTGACCACCACTCTCTGGCTTCTTCCCACCAGCCAGTTCACAGTCCATCTCACTACCTGGTCATGAAGTCCACACTTCCTCAGTTTACCAGTGAGGATGCTGTGGGAGACCGTGTCAAATGCCTTACTGAAATCAAGATAGACCACCTGATCCACCTGCGTTATCTGGGGATGCTGTGGAACTGTTGATACTACAATGCTGACTTTCTAGCATTCTTTTCCAGTTCTGAGATGACTCTGGTACATCATCTATAGACTTGTATGGTTGTCAGACTGGTTTTCTAGTGGTGGAATTTCTAAAGCTTAGTATGCAGAACACTTTTTATTTTGTTGCATCTCATGTGGGATGGAACAGTAAAGCAGTTGGTGCATATCTTATGTAAGTTTAAAATCCTTTATCTACTCAGGGAGACAGATTTTTATGCCACATATTGTCATTTACCTGCTTTGGAGAGGCTCAACAGGCTAAAATTAGATTCAGAGCTTTTTTGCTTCATGACTGTCATGGTCAAGAAATTCCTTTCTGTTACTGTGCCTTCGGTGTGGAATTATACTGTTAAATATTTGTTCTGTTCTTGTTTTATAGAACTTCTAATGCTGTTTCCCCCACAGACAGGCGCTGTAACCCGAGTTTGCTGAGCATCATTGGTTACAACAGCACCACCATTCCAACCCAAGGTCAGGTAGTTCAGTGGTGGGATGCACAAGGAATTGTAGGACTGGTTTTGTTTTTGCTCTGTGTTCTCTATTCAAGGTAAGATTCCTTTAAAAAAAAAAAAAAGTTCCTGTGAACTTGTATTACTTCTCCTTGTCAGGTACTAAATTGTGCTTATTTGGCTAACTGTACTGTGTCGTTCCCTGGCAATACAGCATCCGGACATCCAACAACAGCCAAGTTAACAAGCTGATGCTGACCAGCGATGAATCAACACTGATAGAGGATGGAATGCCCAGGAGTGACGGCTCCCTTGACGATGATGATGTTCACCGAGCCATAGACAATGAGAGGGATGGAGTTACTTACAGTTACTCCTTCTTTCATTTCATGCTTTTCCTGGCATCACTGTATATCATGATGACACTTACCAACTGGTACAGGTATGTCCATTTGATAATATATTGTGCTAATAATGAGCAGACAGGATATCTGTCTTGTCCAGCTGTCTCTTGCTGGACAAGGAGGAATGAGTTGTGTGCTGTGAGGAATCTAGGTCCTGAATGGGACTTCTCAAAGGAAGTGCAGTTTGATCTGTATTAAATGAATTGTATTTGAAAATTGGAGTAGCCAGCCTTGTTCACAAGTGCCTGTTGTGTTTTCTAGGATAATTCTCACCATTCAGTGGGACTGCTGAAATATGTCCTGCTGAAGTGAACAGGATCGATAGTGTCTTAAATTCTGTAACAACTAAAAATAAGTAAACACCAGGCCCATTCCTGGTACAGTGAGCTGTAAAAAGGAGAGGTTGGACATGTTATATCAGCAGGGAAGGGTGATCCTTCCCCTCTGCTCAGCACTGGTGCGGCCACAGCTGGAGTGCTGGGTCCAGTTCTTGGCTTCCTTGTACAAGGCAGATGTGGAGATACTGGAGAGTCCAGCAAAGGGCCACAAAGATGATTGAGGGACTGGAGCATCTCTCATGTGAGGAGAGGCTGAGAGCTGGAACTTTTGGAGCCAAGCTTTTGTCACAGTGACAGGACCAGAGGCAATGAGCTCACACGGAAACACAGGAGGTTCCCTCTGAACATTGGTAAACGCTTCCTTACTGTGAGGGTGACAGAGCACTGGAACAGGTTGCCCAGGGATGTTGTGGAGGGTCCATCTCTGGAGATACTCAGAAGCTGGCTGGATGTAGTCCTGGGCAACCTGCTCTAGGTGTCCATGCTTGAGCAGGTGATTGGACCAGATGACCTCCACAGGTCCCTTGCAACGCCAGCCATTCTGTGATGGGGTCTTAGTGGAAGGAATTAGGTAGTCTGCTCCCAGAAAAAATCTTCAAAATAAAGTAGTCTTCCTGTGTGTGAGTTGTTACTCAGGTAGTCTGTTCACTATGAGCATTCACTAATAATAGTCCATTAACAGCTTGAGCAGATAATTCTTCAGAATTTAAAGAAAAATTATGGTCTATGATAATTCATTAAAGGACAATTTGTATCAAAATAGCAACACTAGATAAGTTTTTTCTTCAAAAGTAGCTCTTAATAGTCCTGCTGTGGATGTGATTTGTGGCCCTGCTTGGGTCAATATGACATCAGGATTACTAATTCTTCTGGTTGTGGTGTTTTGGCTAGCTAAAATGCACTGTTAGTATCTAGAAATGCTGTCCGTTTCCTGCCTTTCCACAGATTTGCTTAGAGATTCCCTGTAATTATTTCTGCTTCTTGACAGCTTCTCTTACTCGGTATTTTTTGGGCTGCTGTTGCCTTCCATCTTTCTCGTGACACCAACTTAAAAATGGTGTTCTTGCACAGAGGGGTGTGAACTGCCTGGGGGAAGAAGGGTAGAGATGTCCTGTGAGGTGTGGGGCTGAAGTGAAAATGATGTACCATATGTGAAAATGGTGTTGAAGAGTGGCTTACTACATGAGTAGGTCATACTGAATCTAAAATTGCACATTATCTTCTTTCTTTTCCTTCTTTCACAGTCCCGATTCTTCTTATGAGACAATGACCAGCAAATGGCCGTCTGTCTGGGTGAAGATATCTTCCAGCTGGATTGGCATTGTGCTGTACGTGTGGACTCTGGTTGCTCCCCTGGTCCTGACAAACCGTGACTTTGACTAAGCTGTGCTGCTCTCTGGGGAGATTGTGGTCTCTGAAACAAGCAGTATTCCAGAGAGTAGTGCAGTTGTAAATACGTGTGCGAGTGTGCGCGCGCTGCCCGCGTAGTCTGCCCCGCTTCATTCTGCATGATTAACTTGAATCATGTCTCTTGTCATTTCACTAAATGACTTTTTCTAGCTGAGCTCAGTGACAATTGTTATCACGGTGGTTTTCATAGGATTACTCCTAGATCGAGTGCTTCGGGAGCAAGAGATGTAACATCAAGACCTTTTGGAAGTAGGTTTTTTCCCCTCAATTGCATTAAATAGTTGTAGGAAAACAGTGCAGGTGTTAACTAGGGTTACAAAACAGTATTAGACGAGGCTTCGCAAGCAAAGGAGGGGCTGCCTTTGACAATCCCTGTTGCCTTGATCCCAAAGTCTTGAGCAGGCGTTAGACTCGGCATTGTGTGCGTTGGAGTTTATGGGACATCTTGCAGCCTTTTGGCACGAACAGCCTGGCCTTTTCCCGTACCGAGGGCAGCAAACCTTTAGCACAGATATTAAATGGGGAAACTTGCACCTGAAGCTGCAGAGGAGCTGATGTCCTCCTTGGTGTCCGGTGTGTCCCATTGCAGACAGGAGGGCAGACACACTGGGGAAAAACATCCTGGTCTCAGATGCTCAGAAGCATGTTTTTAAGGCACCTGTTTACAATGTGTATCTATATATTATTATTATTTTTAAAGTAGTTTGAAGGAGATAGGTGTGCTGTAATTTATTGCTGTTTCGTGTGCCACTTTCTTGGCTAAGCTACAAATCACAGTTTGCAAGGAGCTGAGTGGTGAAACTGTGTAAGCCCCTGTAGAGGATTTTTTTTAGTATTGTAGTTAAAAAAAGAAATGGGAGGAAAAGGAGCACTGAAATGAGAGCAATGAAGAGGCTTGTATTAACAGAGGCTTCAACAACAGTGTTTCTCAATATATTTGAGACTAAATTTTGAAATCTTTTAATGTATTAGGTATTTTGCTTGTTCTCCATTGCCAGAGAGGGACTTGAGCCTAGAAAGTCTAAACCTAGGCATGGGGTAAGACATTAACCAGTGTGATTAAAATGCTGTATAGTTCCTGTGCAGGTATGAAATCTTAAATGCTTTTGTGCTTGCTGCTTTAGAACTGAACTCTGTAAGCTGCGTTATTTATATCTCTGTTACTTGCTACAGCTTGAGACTAGAGCAGCCTGACTGGGAGTGACCCTGAGCCTTCAACAGGTGTCATCTGTTCCTGTGGTGTTCACACTGTTACTTCCTGTTGCTAATTATTCTCTAAGCTTTTATTTTAATTCTGCACCTAAACACTGACATGTACTGCAGAAATCTGGTGTGTCAGTCAAACTTGAAATGGTAATGGAAGGATGAGTAAAGCTGGTAATAATTTGGAATATGATGTTACCTTATTAATAAACAAATTTGGATGATGGCCAATGACTTTGTGTCTCATATTGCTGCCACATGTGGACAGTCTGTGGTTTTGTTGCAGTCTCACCTTCTGTTCCTGGGGTGTTTTATAGCAGCTGGCAGCTGATTGTGCTGCAAAGCATCACCTGCAAGGCCAGCAGTTCCCCTGCAATGCACTTTTCTGATAGTTCTTCTCCCAGTGCCCTTTACAACCATCTCTCTGAAAACATGAATGTGCTTCACCCTTCTAACTGCATCATCAGCTGCTGCTTCATAGTGTGCCTGCTTGTTAAGTCTGGGTAAGATACCTGAATACCAGAGTTATGAGTCCTGCAACATTAAATAATTAGGAATATTTTGAGTGCAGTGCCAGGGTTGTGGAAAGAGTTTTTCCTGTTGCATCTATGAAGTTACTAAGATCCAGTTTCTCCCTTGACTGAAACACCTTGCACACTCAAGCCTCTCAAAAATCCCTACCTACAGCTTTGAGGGCAGAATGTGTTTAGGTTTAGAATGTGGTTTACCTTACTGTTTATATTAAGGTGAAGATTTAGCTAAGTGTCAACTGCACCTTCTGCTAGTTATGGCAACCCCTCTGGCATTCAGCTGTGTAACACAGCTACACTAAGTTCACTTGAGTAAACCTGCACACTTCAGTAAAAGCAACAATGGAAACAGTGGTGGAGTAGAGGTAGAGCTCTTCCACTGAAAGGAAAGCTACACAACTGCCACTGGTTTCTTTTGTGTTACTACTACAGAAAAATACAATTGCTACATTAGCCACTCTTTTTGGAGGCTCATAAACCTTGAAAGCTGGAGATAATGAAACTATTTTCAATAAATGCACACAGAAGCAAACTTTAGGAGGTCTGCACAGCTACTAAGGCATCAAAAATAAAGGCTCTCAAATCTACATCCACTTGGCACACAGACACAACTCTTAACAACTATCACACTTAAGTAACATTTATTTTTCAGAATAGATGGTCAAGTTAAAAGAACTCATGCAGTTGAGGGGCCTGGTGGCCGTACAGAACTCTTCCCCAGTTTGTGCTATGTGTGAGCACTTCCACTGAAGTGAAAGTAAGGCAGAACCAAGAGTCAGCAAGGTACAGGCACTTTGTTCCCAGTCCAAGCAGGGAAAAAAAAAGCCTACATCAGGTCCTGGTCCCCCCACCCCAAAAAAAGCTTCATGTTTGTTAAACAAAACATTGTAAAAAATACAAAAAACCCCAAGAGAGAAAGTCAGTGCTCCCTAACCATACACTACAGTTTACGTCATCGTATATAAGACCAGAAGTATAAGAAATCATAAATCAAAGCTTACTATTAACAAGTGTTCAGTTACCTGGGATATTTAGCGATATGTGTAATACCAAGTACGTGACAGCAGTACAGCAACAGTCTGACCCGGTATTGCCAGCCGTGTCTAACAGCTTGTCTAACCACCTAGTTAAACAACTGCTCGTAGGAAGTAACATAGGAAAGGTATTTTAAATTCCATGTTATCTGGTTACATAAAACAGTGATTTACAAAAAACTCATATACCAAACAATATTCTAAATAAATAGTTCATCTTCATGACTATATACAGAGTCCCCCTTACATTAGTTATCCAAGAACGGCATGTCTGTGTCCATGGGCGCTGGGGCAAGTTCACATAGATAGAACAGGGTGGCTTCGCTCGCTTCCGCCTCTGTCAGCGGCTCCAGCCGCACCAGTTTGCTCTGGGTGGGCGCAGGATCCAGGCCGCTTTCCAGGAGCTCGTCCACTTCCAGGGGCTTGTCAACAGAGGAAGGAGTTCCAGCCACGGAGCTCCCACTCTCCGCGGCAGAGCCTGGGTTCCCATCGAGGAATGCAAGGAGTGGAAAGGCAGTGTACTGTATGAGTTGCTTATCTAAGGGAAACAAATTCCCAAAACACGAGAAGTTCACATTCAGAAGGAAACAAGCAAGATACACCCCCCGCAAGTTATTTAAAGAATACTTAATAAAAAAATTATAGGCAGTTGTTGAAAATGAGCTAATAAAGAATTGTTACATTCATGCATAACATTATTTGTTCAGATCCTCCTGCAGAAACATGTTTCTCTGTACCTGGCGCAGTTCCAAAAACCTAAAAAGCAAGTCTAAATATTCTGTTCTGGTCATTTTTTTATCAGCATGACACAAAATCAGACAGAGAGCAAATAACAAGAGTTTTTAGAACAACGCTTGTTCAACTGTTAAAATGTTTCAACAAAACATTACAACTAACCTGATCTGGGCTTAGAAACTTGTGTTTCCTGTGAAGCTGCTGGACCAGCATTATTCTTGGTAGTTTCTATTCCCTTTGACTCCATCTGGAAACACAAGCAAAATCTTACACACATGCCTCAAGCCTTTTCCAATGCTGCTAGAACACAGCTGACCAACTACTAAAAAATTTAAATTTTTATTTGTGAAAGGATATCAGCAGTATCAGTTACCCATACTTGGCTGAGAAAACACATAATGGAAATGACACAAGCTTACTCAAGCAAGAACCAAACCTAATGCTCATAAATGAACAGACAAATTCAAGGGGGCAGATCTTTGCTCTACTGCTTATTCTTGTGTTTCTTTCCCCACCAGACAACACAGGTGAAAACATTCTGACAAAGTATGTGCCATCTTCACAAGTACTAAAATCTTAGAGGACACAAAAGTCAAGGGACTGCTACAATGCACAGGTTATTTGCCATAACATAATATGAATTTTAAAGGATATTATTGTGCTTTTCCCTTTTCTGTTTAAAACCTAACAAGCAGGATGTATTTAGGTGCAGTCTTCCTATTCTCATGGAAGTCTTCACAGCCAGGGCATGAAAAAAAGTGCTATTATATTAGTACAGAAAACAGTAAAGGATGAGTGAAGCTTCCATCTCTCACTACTGAGTACAGTGAGCCACGGATGTAAGACTTACTTTGTTATTAGTGATATGGTCTGTGGGACTCATCTGCACGGAGCTTGTAAAAAGCTGAATAAGACAAACACATCAAATTTAGGTATCTCAATGTTGCTATTAAGAATACAATACAATACATCACATCACCATGTGTGAGAATAATCCCTGTGCTTAATGTTTTCACCTCTATCAGGATTAGAGTTTTATTTACAGGTAGTTACCACTTCTGCAAAGAAAACCTAGCGTTAGAGCATAACGATTTGGAATTCCACAAGCCTCAGTCACAAAGGAAACAACCGTTACTACGTCTCACTTCGACTAACAGAGTTTGCTGTGGTCTTAAAATAACAATTCCTTCTTAAATTGCTGCATGGAGAATTCTGGGTACAATAAGGAAGATGACCCCGATCAAGTGACCCCAAACTGGAAGGAGCCATCAATACATGGGAGAGCAGAACCGCTGTTATGAGGGATGTCAGCAAGGTGGAAGAGGGGCCAACAGGTACTCCCATCAAGTTCAACAGCCAAACACATTTGGGATGCGACAACCTCACAGGCTGGCCCAGGTCAGGGACCAAACAGGGAGCTGCTCCTTGCAGAGGGACCTCCGAGTCCTGGTAGACGACAACCTACCATGAACCCACAGCAGGGCCTTGCTGCAAGGAGGTATGCTCTGCCACAGGCAAAGCAACTATGATTTGGTGGAATCACACACCTCTGTACCTGAGGCCACTAGGTAAAGACTGTCCAGTTCTAGGCCTCCCGGTACAAGTGTTTTCAAACTAGAGGGTGTCCGGAGGGGCACAGATGTTTGGGGGCTTATGACATGCAAGAGGCTGAGGGAGCTTGGCTAATCTTGTCTGGAGCGGGCAAATGAGAATAACTGTCCTCTTCCACAGCTTCTGAAGAGGGGTTACAGGGAAGACAAACTCCACAGAGGTGGACAAAGGACAAGAGGCAAAAGCTACAAGCTGCAGCAGGGAAATTCTGACTGACATTAGGGAATTCTTAGAAGAGCCAAGCACTGGAAAGGCACCCGAGAGGCTGTAGCATCTCTCTTTGGAGATTTAAGAATTTGAGTCAACAAGGTCCCAAGTAACATGATCCAACTTTCAAACTGGCTCTGCACAGGTCCCTTCCAACTCAGACCATTCTACTTGACATAAATCTCAAGAGAAATTGAGAACATATACACACTCCTAAGAAATAACCTGAAATGGCAGAGAAATTTGTAAAATAAATGCCAAGAACCTTTTAAACCCCAGCTGATTGAGAATACCATAGATGATGCACTGGCCTATATCAAAGCAGCAGCATTAATCTAACTGGTGCCCTAGGTCATGTAGCAACAAATATGAGCACTATTTCATTAAGAAAGTAATTCTTCAATCAAAACTGTAAGTATTTACTTCAGCAGTGGTGTGGCACCAAGAATTATACCAGTGCTCCAGAAGCACATATTCACAAATATTTGTAACTTTCCTTTCTTAAAGCGAAGAAAAACAACAACATCAAAAATATCTGTTGTATTTTAAATCTATATTAAACAGTAGCAACCCACACAAATATTTTCTGTAGAGTATTACTAAGATACTTAAAATAAACAGTGAAAATTACATCGACTAGGAGATCCGGACCTATGCTGAACTGTCGTCCTGATAACATAGCTTGGAAGTCCTCTAAACTGCAGTCAATACTGTCAAGATAATCCAGAAGTTCAACTCTAGAAGACAAACAATATTTTATTGCTGTAACGTTTAACAAAAGGAAGAGAAACTTACTATCAAGCTTTACACAGATGTATGACATACATTTTAAAACCTTCACCAGAACTGGAATGAAGCAAGTCTTTTACTGGAAACAACCTCTGGAAAACCATGAAAACTTTGAGCTTCCTTAGAGGAGAACCCAAGTAAAGCAGGCAGGTGCTAGGAAACAGGTATCACATTACTGTAACACTATGACATGACATCAGTAGATGCGATTCTTGCATCCAGGTAGCCCTAACGTGTCCCATCTGCCTGCAAGAGCTACACAGATAAATCCTGACAGTTTAAGAACAATATCCACAACATTACATTGTCAGATTACGTACCCCAACTCACTTGCTTCATGATGAAATTCAGAGGTTCCATCTTAAAATAGAAGGATCTTTAGAAACTGGCTAGAATAAAGGTGACCTGTAAGTTTAAAGTTCTTAACAGAAACCTGACACCACTTCCACAGCATTCTGCTGGAGAAACGGGCTGCTCGTGGCTTGGACAGGCATACTCTTTGCTTGGTGGAAAACTGTCTGGATGGCTGGGCCCAAAGAGTTGTGGTGAATGGAGTTAAACCCAGTTGGTGGCCGGGCACACAAGTGGTGTTCCTCAGGGCTTAGTGCTAGGGCCAGCTCTGTTTAATGTATTTATCAATAATCTGGATGAGGGGATTGAGTGCACTCTCAGTAAGTTTGCAGACGACACCAAGCTGGAGGGAAGTGTTGATCTGCCTGAGGGGAGGAAGGCTCTACAGAGGGACCTGGACAGGTTGGATCAAGGGCCAAGGCCAATTGTATGAGGTTCAATAAGACCAAGTGCCAGGTCCTGCACTTGGGTTACAAGAACCCCGTGCAAGGTTAAAGGCTTGGGGAGGAGGGGCTGGAAAGCTGCCCGGCAGAAAAGGACCTGGAGGTGTCGGCTGACAGACAGCTGAACATGAGCCAGCAGTGTGCCCAGGTGGCCAAGAAGGCCAACAGCATCCTGGCCTGTATCAGAAACACTGTGGCCAGCAGGAGTAGGGAAGTGATTGTCCCCCTGTACTCTGCACTGGTGAGGCCACACCTTGAGTACTGTGTCCAGTTTTGGGCCCTGCACGGAGCGTGTCCAGAGAAGGGCAATGGAGCTGGTGAAGGGTCTGGAGCCCAAGTCTTATAAGGAGCAGCTGAAGGTATTGGGGTTGTTTAGGCTAGAGAAGAGGAAGCTGAGAGAAGACCTTATCACTCTCTACACTACCTGAAAGGAGGCTGTAGTCAGGTGAGTGTTGGTCTCTTCTCCCAGGTAACAAGCAACAGGAGAAGATGAAACATCCTCAAGTTGTGCCAGGGGAGGTTTAGATTGGATAGTAGGAAAAATTTATTCACTGAAACGGCTGTCAAGCATTGGAACAGCCTGCCCAGGGAAGTGGCTGAGTCGCCATCCCCGGGGGTATTTAAAAGACGTGTAGATGAGGTGCTTAGGGACATGGTTTAGAGATGGACTCGGCAGTGTTAGGTTTGCGGTTGGACTCGATGATCTTAAAGGTCTTTTCCAACCAAAACGATTCAATGAGTCTAGGTACTATTCAGTTCTTTTTACTGCAGTCAAACAAACAATTCTATTACTTGAAAAAACAAAAGACCAGGCTACTCACTTTCCAAGAAGATTTATGTTCTGTGAAATTACTCCGTTCTCACTGAGTATGGAATCCATCATTGAGACTGGATCTTCTGCGGTTAAAGTTGATTGGTTATTCAGCTGTACAGCACTTGACATGAGAGGGCTTGTACTGTCACCGACAGAACTGAGGGGGTCATTAGCTGGGACAGCAACTGATTCTGTGCTTTTATCCTCTTGAATTACAGGGGCATATTCTTCTTCATTATCGTCTTCCACAATTACAATATCAGGAGAATGACTACAGCTGCAATATGAGACAAAGGAATTAAAGTATTTAATGCACTCATTTAAACTGGTATTATTCCGTGGGTTTAGTTACTTCTCATTTTAGTCAAGCTACTATAAGGAAATAAACTGTCCTATTGCTTTTTAATACAAAACACAGCAAGATACATCTATATTCCACTGATACGGTGCTGTAAGGCTCAATACAGTTAATGCAGCTCAGCTAGCAGACACTGTTGCACTAGACTGCAATAACAACTACTAAAAAGATATAGGAACACTGATGGTTTTTGCATTAGAACGACTATAAGCTTGCATATAAATGTAAAGTATGTACCAAGTGGACCAAAGCACATGAGGCCGTCAAACTAGACAGACAATACATATTTTGCATCTTTCCTGTTGAACAGAATCAGCTCTGGAGCATCCATAACAAAGGATCTCAGCCAACAGTGCTGTAGTTAATTAACCTTGGTACGCATACCAGGGAGCCAACCTAAAAACCAAGAGAGAGTCTCAAGTAATTTGCTTCCCTCCATATTCTGTTTTTCTCAACTCTTTACGTAGGTGTTAGTTGTGCTGTCTCTCTATCACAGCCTTATCTTCATGAAGCTCTTATATCAGAAAACACATTCTCAGACATCAGCTGAACAAGAACAGGGGTACTAGTTCAAGTGTAAGCTAGAAATACCTGTTTTATTCCGTGAGGCATAATACAGACCCTATCAATATAATGCAAATCAGGAAGGGAGCTGCATCTCAATCCCTGGACTAAGTTTCCACTGCTCATAACTGAAAGATGAGCTACTTCTATAGTACAGACAAGAAGGAACATAGTCACTATGTTCACAAACATTTGAGACCGAAAAAAACCCCCACCCTGAAATTAACTGCCTTAATGAAGTTCAGAGACCACACCAACACCTGACAAACAGCACATGCAAATTATTCTCCATAAAAATCTGTACAAACAAGGGAAGTAATTCCTGTCTGTATCCATAACCAAAAGTAAGAAGACATCACTTACTCTTATCTTTGGAAAAGAGTGCAATAATACAGATTGCTTCTCACTAGTTTCTATACTCAGCATATTAAAACTCCAACAGACAAATAACCCACTTGGAATAAATCCAGAGATCAATAAATCAGAACCTAGTGTGAATTCACAGATGAAGTTTCTGCATGTACAGGAGTACTGAAAATTTCTGACCACTTCATTAAAAAGAATTATCTAAGACATCTAAACTATTGCATATTATACAACACTGAAAGCAAATTATCTATATAGGCTCTTCTAGAGACTTCTTACTTGGAAGAATCTGAAGTGGTATCTTCATTTGCTTCTGGTGTAATGGGAAGATTTTCTTCATCGCCCATAGGATTTTCCTCATCACCCACATCCTCAGTGACATCATAAATAATAATGTCATCTGAAATCTCTTCCCTTTGTTTTAAGCCCTCATTTCTGTTGAGAGGTACCTGAGAATTATTTTAAAAAGAGTCAGGGGGCAGAAGGACAATGATCTTCAGCACTCTGACAGTTATCATTGTATCTTACAATGCTTCAATTCTAACAAGGTGTAAGAGCTTTCCTACACCTTGGAGGTTACAAGCTATGTGTATAGATCTACATTTAACAGAAAAAACATACAAATAAAGTTGGAGAATAGCGGCTAAAAAAAAAAGTTTGGCAAATACTACAGGCATAAAAATAAAAATATACTAGCACTGTCAGCAAAAGCAACAAAAAAGCTGCGACAACAGGACTACACAAGAACTAAAAATATTAAAACAGTGACTGCCACTTAAATAGTACTTTGTTACAAAGCTACTAATTTTAATACCATGCTAGGCGCTCATTCTAATGATTTCCCCACCAAGCATTATTTGGACAGCAGAAAGTAACTTTCAGTGGCATGACATATTCAAATGGCCCAGGAACTTGACATGATTTTGCTGGGTTGGATGCTGCCTTGCAGAGCAACACGCTGGATCCTTGTCCCTGTATGGGGCTAGGGGAGCCCAACTCTCAGAGGTAACAACACAACATGCGTATGCTGTTTCTAACAGCACTATTATTAAAAGCAAACTGCTTTCAGTAGGATCACATCGAGTTGTATTTAATACACAGGTAACTGGCTTATACGCGCTTATCAACACACCTGCCTTCTGAAGGAAACACAACACAGCATATCGCTTCTGAAAGCTGACAGCTCTCAGTACACGGCTATGTTTTATTACCCGTAAGACAAGCTACTTGATCTACCTGCCACCCTCCGCCCCTTCCTTCATTGTAACAAAGAGTACACATAAAAAACCCCTTACATGGTGGTTACTGTCTGCTGGTTCTTTCACAATTTGCTGAAATACATTCGACTTTGCAGGTCCATTAGTGTTCAGAAGCAGAGGCCTACATCAGAAAAAGTAAAGGAAGAAAGCCATCTCAAAACTAATTCTTTGGGTTTAGTCAACAAAACATGTCAGTATGTTGACTGGACAGCAAGTTTTCAAGATATTTACCTCTTGCGTTTTAGGCTCACTAGCTGGTTATTCTGCACCAAGGTAACAATAAACTGTACAATCTATAAGGAAAAGAACACTATTGTTAGTCACTAATTGTTTCTCTCATGAACACCAAGATACCTTACAGCAGAAGATTTCAAGAATAAAACCTACATAAACAGCAGAACACTTATTTTGTGTAGTAACTCTCATATAGAACTGTTCAGAAAATTTTAAAATCATGGTAGAATAGAAAACACTGTTGGTAATATCTAAAAAGATTATTCAGTTGTCTGCGAAAGGCTTTTCACAGCAGGTGGTAAGAGCAGACTTTTACACTGCATCATACAGTACACAGAAAAACATCCACTAACTCAAACTATTGCAAGAATTCTAGCAGCACTGACAGAAGGCACACGGGGACGCTGAGTATACACATAACCTGTATCTGTAAACACTGGATCTGGGGAAAGGCATTTTTGACAGATTCAGAAGAAACAACATGTACACCTAACAGCATTCATCAGCTGCCTTTCCTTTTGCAATGTTACTTTCTTCCCTTATGTTTTAAATTTAAGGATTAAATGTATGTATCTGGCTTGAACAAACTGGAAAAAAAAAAAGAGAGTCTGCTACAAGGCTGCTTTCAGCATTGCTATTTCTGACATATAAAAAAATAAATACATCTGTAAATGCTTTGTAAATGCTTTTCGTAGATCATAGATCTAACTATTAAACTAAGCTAACATAACATTTTAACAGTGGGTTCCACTCAATAATCTATTCTTCAGACAACTTCAGAAATATACAGTCAGTGGGTCATTTAAGTGGGACAGCAGTGAATTTCCAATACAGAACTCTTTAATTCTTGCAGTGAGAAAGAATTTTTCCTGAGACCATCCAACACAGAATATTAGTCATCTGATTCCTGAAGTAATAAAACATGGATGGACCATTTTAAAGGTACCTCAAGGAATGATATAAGATGTTCTTGAACCTCTTTCTCTGAAAATGTTTACAAGAGTTTGACTTTATTTTCTGCTTATGTGGTGAAATACAGTTTCACTAAGATTTGTTCACCATACACCACCTTTTAGCTTTTTCTATTAAAAAGACATTTCACACACCAAAAAAAAAAAAAAGTGAGGGTAAAGCAAGGTAACACGTGGCACTGTGCTCCTTCCAAACATGCACTCACTCATTCACATAGGACACTTGAAAGAAGCCTTACCTTTCGAATAACTTGCTGTTGTTGCAACTGTTTTGTTCTCAGTTCTGTCACTTCCCTCCAAAGGGATTCATTCTCCCTGTTTGAAAGGGATCATTTAAAAGTCAAACTAAAACTAAGTTTTAAAATATTTGCATTAATTGCTTTTGTTGAAGACCAGTTGGCTTCATTAAAGCTCTTTGAAATGTGTTTTTAGATTTGGGGCAGGGAAGAAAGTCACAGTCAGCCTTGGGAAATAATTACAAAATGGAGACCCAAACACAACAAATAGCCTGCAGAGAATTTCCAGCCCTCTTTAAAAAATAAATTAATAAACCACAAATTAGGTAATTCTTATTACACATACATTCAGTATGTAAAAATTAACTATTTTGTTTCCTTTCCTGTAACAAAGTTACCTTCTCATCTTCCTTCTAATAATTAAATCCTAAGGAAAGAAATAAAAAACCCCATGCGTACAACTGGTTTCTGGCAGGAGCAAAGGACCAAACAGTAAGAATGCAGTTTCCTCTCACCACTGAAAAACACAGTTCTTAATCTATATCAAGCCTGTTTGTCCTCCCTCACACACCTCTTGTCAGATGCAAGGCACTTGTCAGCAACACTACATCCACCTTGAAAGCATCTTTCAGAACAAGCTCTCAAGTCACACACGCAGCTGCAGGTCATCCCAACAGTTGCCTCTATTAGCTCCAGTAAAGGGGCACGCTAGGTGCTACAATATAACAGGAGCACAGCAGAGATAGCAGTTTTCATTAAACACTGTGATTTTACAAACCTTGGTTATCCTTGTGCTCAGAGTACTCCAGTTACTGAGACAGTATAAAAACTGCTGTGAAGTGGCCCTTGCCACTGTATCCATGAACCTTGTTGTTTCCAACAGCATAAAGCATATTAAGAGGTAGATAACGAATATCAAAAGCTTCACTGAATCAGGAAAGACAACATACTGCCCCCTCCTCTATTTTGCAGTTTAGTTTTCAACACAGATGTATGACAGAAAAAAGAAGGAAAATCTCTCCACTGGTGTTTGGGTTTTTAGGAGCCTTAAGCTAAGTTTTCAGAAACAGCTGTTTACATGCAGTGTGATGAAGCTTATTACTCCCTCCTCCAACTGCTCCCATACAATTTACAAGTACAATTCTGTCACAAATCTAACTACTGAGATCAAGGATTCTGAGCTTTCTCAATTTCTCACCAGCTTTATTAACACGTTTTGTAGGACTGGGTCTTCTGACTTCCACCTCAATAATTTTTAAACTCATGGGACAACAATATGGATGTCAAAGACCAACCATTTTATCTTCTCATCTCTACAAACTGTCAGGTTGTTAGCAACTCAATGCCATTTCAGCCAAAGTCAGCCCTGCTCTGGGCAGGCGTTTGGACCTGACAACCTTCTAAGGTTCCTTCCAACTCAAATCCATCTGTGATTTGAAAAGGGCAAATATGCACATTTTTACTCTAGACTGGCCAGATTCCAATAAAGACTCTTCCTAGACTAATAAGTTTGCCTCAGAATATTCTACCACTCAAGCAATTAAAACTGAAGACTAGAAATGACAGCATTTACTTCTTAAAACTTGAACTAATCAGTGACCTCTGCCACAGAGGTACACAATCACTCACATTCCCAATGTAACCTAAGTTAAGGAGTCCTGAGATAAGAGTTACTGTTCAGGTGCTGTGACTTACAGTGCATGAGCTTACAATTATATATCCTATCTGTATCTACATACTCTAAAAGATTAAGTAATCTGTGACACACATCACTCTGATTGTTCAGAGTAAATAGTAATTACTAAATAGGTAATAATGCAATTCTAAAAATACTCTATTTGCATTTGGATTTTAGATTCTGTCCCTCTGTTGCTGAGGTTAACTAATGAATTTCCAAATTAGACTTCTAAACAGATTTTTATAGGCATTAACTCTTCTGCAATTTTTAGCAGTGGGGGAATGAAAAGAACAACAACAGAAAAATACAAAGCAATGAGCAAAGACATTAATTGTAGTAAGAAAGCATTATAAGCAATTTGCACAAACCAAACTCTGCCTCAAACGAAACACAGTAAATACTTCAAAATTGAAGATGTAAACCAGCATACTTTACGCTAAGAGCCGAGTTGAATTTTCAGCCTCAGCAGCATTATGGAACTATTATTAAAGTTGTTACTTAATTGACCACTACTAGACAGTTCTTCAAACACCAACATGGCCTATTACTTTTAGCCATATCAGAATATTAATTTTTTAATGCAATTATTTCATTGAAACTTATTTTTCTAAAGCAATACTTAAAGTTAGGCACTATGAAATCAAGTGACACCTAACAATAGCTCTTTGTCTGATATCTATTACTAGAATTGCTCAGTTTTAGGGATCAGTTGCTGATGGAGCAACTTACCTTTTCAAAGCAGACAATCGAGATTCAATAGTCTCTTGTTTAGTTTGCACCTTTTGAGCACTACTTATTATTTTGGAGAGATCTTCCTGACTTATCTTGTTTTCTTCAGGTCTCGAAGAAGAAACCTTTAAAAGATTAGAATCCAGAAACAGCACTTTTCTTCACTCATTGTTAACTATTATTTTCTTTTAGCAATCAAGTGTATTTTCTTCTAGTGCTGACAAACTAAGCATTTAAGTAAATAATAAACCATGCATAAAAAAAATAAAGAAACACTTAGAAATTTCCTCTTACAGCTGTTGCATTAGCTTTAGTTGTTACAAACATTTGTGTACATTCTTCAGGCATTCTCCTAACTGCTCTACTTCATCACAACTGCTTCACAATAACCCAATGTTAACAAGTATATCCCTCTCACCACAGCTGAACTTGCCATATTTCTATTCATTATCTGTATTCATCTGACTCACATAACAGCAGAGCACATTCCAGAATCACATTTAGCAGCATAACAAAACATGTTTATAGGTTTCCCTCCTGTTCTCCTTGGTGGAAAGTTTAATGCTTACAGTAGCTTTGTTCTCAAACAAGCTACATAAACAAGCAGATTGTTATATTACTGACGGTAAGTCAAAGCATGCACTGCAATGCCAATACCCATTTGCAAAATGCTTTATTTGCAGAACTTGCTCATTTTTGCCACCTGTGAGAGCTACTCTAACAGCAGCAAAGCAGGTTAGGTAAAGGAGCCTTGGCAAATCTCCCAAAATATCTTTAAATAAATAAATCAAGATATGTACGAGAGCAGTGCAGTTTGTTTCCTCAAACTCCAAGCTTATTTGCACTCACAATCTTGCAATTAAACTTGACGTGAACTTTGCCATTCATTCATACTCACTAGCACAGGTTTTCCACATACTGAGTTTTCACTAACCTTCCTTTTAATGTGTTCCAGTAAGTCCTCCCGGCCCTGCTTAAAATATGGGTGCTGAAACTCTACTGGACCATCTCGCTCCAGTTTGACAATCCCAGAATCAACATGGACAACTTTACGGAAGCCATCTTTAAAAAAAGAAACAGAATAAATAAACCCTCTCAAAACCCACATTGAGAAATTCAAACTGTGCTGTACCAACTATCTTGTTAACAGTTTTGAGGATGAGACAGTATCCTAGTTGCAGAGAACACAGGGCTACTGCTCAAAGGAAACTGTCTATAACTAAACAGGCACAGGATCTAGAACTATGCTAGAAAGAAAAAAAACCAAGAACTTACACATGTTTAACTGTCTGACAAAGCTTGCCATGTTGTTGTGCTTGAAGTACTTGGGAAGAATCTCTTTTGCAAATCTCTGTTCATCCAACACCAAGAAACTCTGGCCATTCTAAAACGAGAGAAACACATGAAGCTATTTAAACACCACTGCAGAGAACATGCTAGGTTTTTAGAATTAACCACCGGACAGGAATGTTTCCTTTGTGCATGCAGTACGTAACTGAGCTGCCTGCCTACAATTTTCCACAACAAAAAGTGCACAAACCTTGCAGCTGCAAAGCAATAGAGTGCTATCAATTTACATCGCTATCCGTATCTGAAGGGGAACATCTCTGTTGTTACTCATCACTTTCTCAAGAAATGAATTATTTCTTTACCAGCAATTACCACAGGTTCACTACAAAACAGTACTATCGATTTTGTATGTAGCTTCAAAGTCTTGGGAAGGAATCTAGCAAAGAGACTGTGCAAGGAAAAAAAACAGCAACCAACTGGAAGTCCCTTCTGCTTTCCAGTATAAAAGCATGGTTAGTTTGATAGGACTTGTAGAGCAGATGTAGCTGTCAAAGAGCTGAAGGTGTCCACTGGGTTTCCGAGCTACCAGAAAGGTAACCACCCAAGGCAATATCGTCCTCCTCCTGGGAGGCCAACTGCAAGGCAGGACTGATCTTTTATTTCATCCACAGGTTTTGACTAAAAGAGAAGGCTCAGCTCTTTGTTCTTCACTGACTGTGCTCCATTAACCAAAGGACAACTGGCAGAATCCAAACCAGCTACTTCAAAATGGTTCAGGTTTTGTCTGCACACTCACAGCACTCTCACCCTGTATTTAATGAGAAGCCTATCATTTTTGACAAATATCAACACTGATATTGCATCTTCTTAGAACCCTTTAGTTCAAGGAGTCACATTTGTTTCTTACTCCTAAATGCCAGCAGCTCTATGATACCAGGAAGCTCAAAGATCCAACCATGAGATCATGTGAAGAACCTTGCCTGAGAGCTTGCTTCTGATGAACCAGCAAGGACTGTCAGAAATGGTATTTACAAACGGCTCACCACTTTAGGAGCTTAAGACTGAGAGAAGGGTAGGGAGATGAAAACTTTCCAGTAATGCCTACCTACCTCCTGCTGAGAATCAGTCAGTGAAAGGGAAAGAGGAAGCAAAAGAAAGGGCAGGGACAGATCTTTTAGTCAATGCATTAATGAAACTCACTGGCTGAAGGTACTCAAACAAATGGCACTACAGTGATCTGTGATGCCAACAGAGAGCTTTCATGCGGTGCCTCACTTCACTGTCACTTTGACATTGTTCAGGCCTACAGCAGAAAAATTTGGGAAATACATCTACTAGTTCTTGTTGCCCTGACACTCGTCTGCGGCAGAGCTGTAAAGATGTTAAGGCCTGACCTGAACTCACTGAAGAACTACCACATAGCTAAATACCATTTTCAAGTCATAGTGTGACTGACTGCAGCACACAATAATCTTTCAAGTACTTCATTTGGTACTCCTTGTACACGTTTCCATGGACAACGTGCACCCGTGGCTTCACTGAGATGCAGGGAGGCAGAATTTGGCTGTCTAGTTTCAGATGGTTGTGTTGGGTTTGTGTGTGGGAGGGCCACTTTTGGTAGTTGGGGAAGAGGATACATAGATGGCCCCTGTGAGAAGCCTGGCAAAGCTCCCCTGGCTCCATGGCAGACCCACCTCCAGCCCAGGCTGAGCCAATCCCTTCTTCGAATCAGTATTTATGAGGGGAAGAACTGTTTTGAAAAGAGGAGAGAATGATAAGGAGAGGCCATCGACCTGAACAAAAGACGACCATCGGCCTAAACAAAGGAAGAGAGCTTAGCCAGGAGGCGGGGGAAGACAGAGAACCTCAGACACTAGGATCAACATGCATGGATTAGGACAAGGTAAATGAGGTCTTCCCACAGCCCGTGGAATTTAAACGGCAGAGCAGATAGGCCATGGAGGACTCCACGGTGGAGTGGAATGCTGTACTTGAGGGTGGTTATGAGTTGTGACTGAATATAGAGACCCCAGAGACTGGCTCAACGGCTGTGTTGCGGGGGAGGTGCTGCCGTAATCTACTGAGTCTACCTGCTTCTTTCTTCACGTTACTGGTAACGCATTATCAGTAAAATGTTTAAGAAAACATTTTATCACTGCTTGAGTATTTAAAATAAAATCAGCTGAGAGCTTAATGATATCTATGCAGTTTGAGAACAGGATTTTTTAAAATATAAATTATTTTTTAAAATCTAAGGTCTAGAGAAAAATTAAATTTATTATTTTAAAAAAACCTGCTTAGCAGTTATCTCAAGAGTTAATGATGCTTACTGCAGCAAACATGCCAGCCTTTCACTGCCTTGTAAGAAGGTGGTTACTTCCTGCCTTCCAGAATTTTAAGGTACTCATACACTTTGTGCTGAGATAGTGCTCCTTTATTAGTCCCTACAACAGCATGCATAAAAGATTCAAGACTAAAAGACGTCCAACTCAGGTTTTCAAATGTCGATGTGTATCAACATTGCCACTGTACACGTTTAACCTGCGTTTCCCAGGACAGGGACTTCCGTTACTTAAGTGAACAGAGGCGGATCGACACTAGTGTCCTTCCCATCACTACTGATGGATGCCCACTTTGCCCGGCTCCAGAAAGATGCGGGGGTCCATCCCCTCCCCGCACACGGCCAGTGGTGGTGAGGCGGAGGGGGGGGTTTCCGCTCCAGCAGGTGAACCCGGGAAGACGCCTCCCGAGCCCAACAGTTGCCGGCCCCACGTGGCGGCCCGCCCGCCCGCCAATGAGCGCGGGCCGCTCCCGGCCAGCCGCCGCTCCACCCGCGCTGGTGTCACGGGGGGCACCGCGGTCCTGTCCAGTTCGCGTACACGAGACGCCAACACCCCAAACCTCCCCGTCTCCTACCCCGGAGCAGGGGGTTGTCACGCACCCCCGGGCCCACCACAGGCGAGCCCCGTTCTGTGCGAACCCAGCGGCCGGCGCTGGAAACCCCCACCGCAGCTCTGCGTTTCCCGTACTATGGCTTCACAAAAAACTGCGTGTGAGCGCACGGCAAAACCCGACCGCTACCGGATCCCTGCCCTCCCCCCAACCTGCTCAGTCGGGGCCGGCGAACAGCCTCTCCCCTCCAGCAGCACGGGACGCACCGCACCCCCCCCCGCCCCTCAACCACCCCGGCGGGCACCGGGGCGGCGAACCGGCCGTTCCCCAGGCGCCCCGCCCGGGCTGCGAGCGCTGCAACGGCCCAGAGCCGCCGCACGGCGGCTCGGCCCGGGGAAGGGCAGGGGGGCGCTCCCGCGGGTCGGCTGAGGAGAGCCCGACCAAGCCAAGCGGGCGTGCCTGGTTTTTCCACCCTCCCCACGCGCGGCGAGGCCCGCGGCCGCCTGCCTGCCCGCCCGCCCGCCCGCCCGTCTCGGTGCCGTGGGTCCCGCGAAAGGCCCTGCCGCCCGCCAGCCCAGCCCGGCCCTCCCCAGCCCTAGGTGCCGGCTGGGCGCGGGAGGGGCAGTCCGGCACCGCCGAGGGGGAGACACCTCCCGCTGCCCCGCGCACGCGGGCTGGCCAACCGCCGCGGATGGCGCGCGCCGCACCTGGCTCCAGGTGATGAGCTGGTTGCTGGGGGCCTCGCCCACCAGTGCCCAGAGCTTGCTGAGGAAGGCCGGGACCCCCGCGCTGGCGGAGGCCGGCGGCTGGGGCTGGGGGTGCTGCGGCTGCTGCTGCTTCATTGTCGCTCGGGAGCCTCTGCCGTCTGGTCGGGGGAGGGGCGCGGGGGGAAAGAGAACCAGCACGACCTTCCCCCGCCTCTCCCCGCCCGCGCCTGCGCACCGGTCGACCCCCGCATGCGCAGCGGCCCGCCGCACGTGCGCCTGCGTGCCGGCCGGCCATCCCCCCCCTCGGAGCTTTACATAACAGCCCCACGTGCACCGCCCTCACGTGTCACAACATCGTGGGCCCGGCCGCCCGGGGCGGTGCGTGGAGAAGAAGGGCGGAGGCGGCTGGGTCCCGCCCATGCAAATGAGAAGGGGTCAGGACCAATGTGGGCGCGCCTCTCCCCTGGGGGCGGGGCCACGCTGTGGGCGGGACGGCCACTCCCGCTGGGGAGCGAGCTCGTGGTGGGGCGCGAGGGGCAGGTGAAGGAAGCAGCGCCAGCGCCCGGGAAGGGCGCCTCCCTCCCCCCCTTCCCCCGCCTCCCAGAGCGGGCGGCCACCGGGACCGGGCACCTCAGCGCCAGGCCAGCTGCTCAGGGCAGGCAGATGTCCGCAGCAGCTCTGACAGCACCTGCCACGATGTCCATTGGCCTCCTCCCACGGCCCAGCACTACCCCCATAAATATGATTTAAATATTTCAGTTTCAAGCTGTACGTCACAGCTTCTCTCCTCACAGCATCAGCAAGCTACAGCAGCCTGGAACAAACTCCCTGACTGACATTCAGGAGATTGGTCTCGAGAGAAGTCACAGTCACCAAGTTCATGGCTTAACTTGCCGGAATCAGTATTTGGAATAATTAAAATAATGCCTTTTAAATTTAAGCACAAGTTTACAGTAATTGTCCATGTAATTTTTCATCCTGATGTGCATGAGGCAAGCTCCTACCAGCCTCCATTCACCTAGCTACAAATGCCTGACAAGCAGAGAGAAGATGGTTGTGATTTAATACGGACACAGGATTGCTCTCCATCTTACATTTTTTTGTGTGGATTTGCAGAACTGTTCAGGATTTCAAATTGTGCTTGTGAAGAACTATTTCTAAAGGTAAAACACTATGTCAATACCTTTGGCTCAGGCAGAAGTGGAACCATGTCCTTTTTTTTTTTGCATTTCACTAGCAGATTGAACATCATCTTGGTGAGAGACAATCTGATTTCTAGCATCTTACAGTTGAGAAAAGTCTTTTAACTTTTCTTGCTAAACAGTTTAGGAAAAAAAAAATCATCTTCTGAAGCCTTAAGGATTAATAACTGGAAGTTATTAATTTAATACTTAGCATAATATGTTAGTAATGTACAACTCAAGTAACCCTTCAATTAGTTTTTCATTATCTTACAATGACTGAGAACAAGGTAATTGCTTGCCTATGTTCATAAAGCTTCCTGTTACATTATTTTACAAGTCAGCAATTGTAGAACTCACCAGTCTAACCCAGGGCTACTTGACTTCCCAGTATTTTCATAAGCAGTGCTATCAATTATCTTTTTCCACTCTGCAGTAATTTTTTGCTCCATTCAGCTTCCAGAAATCTGGTAGTTATCAGTTCTGAGACAGGTCAAGCTATTTCAATCTTTCACAACACAGTTCTTACTCTCCCCTCACCAGAAAAACCAAACACTGTAAAACTTTTGGGGTATTGAGAAATGTTGGGAATTCAGACAGATCTCTTCCATATCCCTCAACTAACACCTCAAGCCCCAGCAGATGCTGCTCCTGCCCAGCCTCCTTATTCCTCCCTAAGACCCACAGTCCCTCCACATGCAGGAGTTCCAGCTAAGATCTAGTGCTTGGGGACCAAGAGCTCTGCCAACAGGGAACGTCTTGTTTCCAGCGCTCTCTTTTTTCCTTTCAGCTTTCATAGAGAGGCTAGATACATAGCAGCACCTCAGTTCTGGGCAGGAAGCCAAGGGAATAAAGCTAGATATCTGTTCATGTCACTACCTGTTTAATTTGGTATCACATATACTTAGAATCACAACCACCACTGGTCTCTTCCTCTCATGCTAGAGCAGCGGGCAAGCCCCAAAGCAGTCCTGTACTCAATTAAAGGGGCTTTGGCCCCGATAGTCCAGTTTTGACATGATTTAAGAAAAATAATTTGGGATGAGGATTCTTTGTTCTACAGCACACTTACAAACAGAGGTCATAAAACAGCCCCCATATAACAATCCTTTTCTGATATGAACTTCACCTACCTTCTCTCACTTCCTATTTTCTTCCACCATAGTGGAATACACAGCAAGGGTCAACAGCCAAGCTTTCCTTCCAGGCTGCTGCTATGGCTCTTGTAAATCTGAAGTGTGATCTGTGTGAATTCCTGTTATGTCAGACCCCGAGTAAAGCCTCAGTCAACTCTCCAAGAGACACCAGTCTGCAGATTTTCCTTAAGACAAATAGCATGATGCAAAACAAGCAACTGAAAATGGCAAAGGAGCCAAAGGTAGAATGACAGATTTTAAGGGCAAGACTCTCCTCTTTTTGTGACCACTATCTGTCCTGACTGACTGAAATGCATGACATTTGAAGGTTCTGGCAAGGATAAGGTAGGAAAGAATGACACAGTCATTCTGTAACTCTCAGGCATGCTGTAATTTGTGTTTCAGATCCAGTTATCTTTATTGATTTGGCCATATTGATCCCTGTGAAAGCAAAAGACAAATTAGTCACTGAGCTTGCACATATGTTGCCCTTGGAACAAGCACAGAAGGCCACAAGTAAACCATCCTGGAACATCTCTAGTATCAAATGCTGTGCACAGCACTTCACAGCCAAATTTGATGGAAACTTTCCACCTTTAAAAGAGGTATTATGCCATTTAAATAACTGAAAGTGTTTCTAATAGTCCCAACTTTGCACATATTAGTACCTCCTTGAAATCAAAGTGGCCCTAAGAGGCCTAGCTTTAAGTTAATCCTCCTTGAACCTGGCACAACCTTTGAGACTTCTGCGTTCATGATGAAACTGGCTAGAGTAGACAAGGTCGATGAAGTGTCAGAGAGCTTCTGAAGAGAGTGTTCTTCCAAAGCCAATATCCTTTCAGTTAGTTTTATGCTGTCCTTGTGCATCTGATTTGAGTACCGTTCACTTTTTTGGATGGCCAAGTGATTAATTTTCCTTCTTTTCTCCATATGCCCTGCAGGAAGAGCAGATGGCACAGTCAGCACACCAGATATCTAAGAGACAATAATACAATGAAGACTGGCATTAAGTTTTAAAATTATGATAACTGTTCCCCACAGTATATTTAAAATTGAGCCACGATAACTGATACCCACTTCCATTCATGACCAATGGCTTTTTTCCTTGAAGGAAAATTCAGACCTACATGCATAGTTACTACTAACCCTTCATGATAGCTTGCTATGGAAATGGCACAGAAGTGGTGTCCATTTCTTATTTGCTTATGTATGAGGAATACTTTGCTTAGGCTTTTTCCTATTAGTCAAGATGATCTATATTCCATGAAAATGCTCAGTGTATCTTACAAGACTATTTTCTTGTACTATGAGGAAAAGAGTTACAAATTTGGAAAAGGTTTATTTTAAACAAGTTAAGATAGTATTGAATTAAATGCAGTCAGTTTCCTTAAAAAATTCTGGTCTTAAAATGCTTGAAGCCATAAGCTCCACCTCACCTTTAAAAAGGAGGAAAAGAAACCTCTAAGTCTAAGCCTGCCTCATCCCAAGCGGTGGGCTGCAAGAGGGGTGAACTTTTCAGATTCCCTGACAGCTCGTGTTCTGGCAGAAGAGCTGGTCTCTGCTTGGCAGAACCACAGGGTGGGTTGAGTCATAATAATGACTCAGAGGGACAACTTTGCTGATAGTTTTATTAACTGACAACTTTAGCAAATAAATGGGGACAATCTGGCAACAATTAACTGATAACCTTTAGTGAGCAAATAAAAGCACTTTGGCAATGAGACTATTTTCCTAACAACCCGTCGCCAATTTGTACAAAACTTATATACATGAATATATGTGAGAAGGAAAGAGTAGGAAAAGAAAGAGAAGAGAAGGTAGAGAGAGGGGAAGTATCACCACCCTTGGATCCCACATTGTCATAGAGTAGCAAACTTGGTATGCAGGTGGTGGGTCAACATCAACTACAGTCTTCCTTACGCCTGCACCACTAGTTGTTCCAGAAATCTTTTCTGACTTGCATCTGTGTATTCAGGCAAGTTCTTGCTCTGGGCAACACCAGGAAAAAGTAAGAGAGAAGTGGACCACTGCCCCACCTCCGCAGAGCTCATTCCGTCTCTCTCTCCTAGTTCCTCTTCCACAAGGCATTCCATTCGAGTTGTCCTCGAGTTACTTGAGACATCTTTACAAGCAAATTGTGACAAACTCAATTTCTTGACATGCTAAGAATTCAGGCCAGATTATCTGATCTTCAGGGCTTTCTGCAAAGTTAGTATTTCTATTGAAGCTTTTGGAAGGATGGTAGATTGGGAAAAAAGGGAAGCTGGCTTCCTGGGCAGCATGCCTGGCAGAAAACTTTCTATAACATTTTAGAGCAGTTTGCTGTGGCCATGTGTTGGTAATTGTGAAAAAAACAGTACCTATGGTAAAAAAAAAAAAACAAAAAAAAAATCTAAGCATATGTGCTCCTTTGGTCATCCAAATTTAAGACTGGTTTATTCCAAAATGAAAAGTAGACACAAAAAACTGTTAGCACAATTTTCTCAAGATTTTGCTTCTTCAAGTAGTATTTTGTAATATAGAAGTTAAGAACATTATGACAATGAAGGGCTTATAAATCAAAATAAGGCATGAAAAAAAAGCTTTTATCTAACCTGAAGTTAGTTTAGCAAATGCATACTACATCAACGATTTAGTTATTCAAAGACCTCCATTTCATGCTATTTCACATTCCCAACGTTAGAACCTCCATAAAATAACTGTTTTTCCAGCTCAATTCCAGAGTATGAGAAAGCTTTCTTCAAAGAACATCCCTTGCATTGGATTAGATTAGCTCACTTCTTAAGGCCATTCAGACACATGATTTTCACAGACAAAAAACACCTGCTCTGTGGTTGTGTAGTCTGTCATGTCATTCCTCCACTCATGGCAACGGCCATTTAATAACTCTCTTCAGCCTGTTTAAATTGGAAAACCTTCTGACTTGAAAACAAACCAAACCAAACTGGTTCATCTCAATCTAATTTACCTGAATCTGAATAGGTGGAACTGTAATCTTCTGTGTCTGTGTCTAATCTTGATGTCCAAACTACTGGTTTTCCTGTATTGTGAGAGATACTAGAGCAATTAATGACTTGCTGGAGGATTCTGCTATTTCCTTCCCAGTTTGTTTAAAACTACTGTTGTAGCATCCACGCACCACAGTACAGTGGACTGCTGGTGCGTGAAATGCTATCTATGCTGCAACTGCAATGCAGCTGTCATCACCTTTGTTTAGTTAGTAAAATGTAATCAAGCTATTTTTGAATTTGCATCAATGTTTTTTCCTTGCCAGGCTGCACATTCTTCCCCACACAAATTGGCCATTAAGTTGAGAGCTTAAGTTAAAAAAAAAAAAAAAAAAGAAGACCAAGCCACAACTGGTAGACTTTTGTATTTTGCAGATGTAAGAAATACAGACACAGCATCTGGACTTCACAGTTCTGTCAGATTCTGGTATTTGCATGTTTGATGCCTTATCCTAAAACTTTAATGTAGTCTCAGCAATGTATCACTTCCTCCCCTTCTCTCCTCTAGGTAAGAGCTTCAATCACATCCCAAAGTCACCTCTTTTAGACACACTACAAATAACAAATTAATATTTGTTTTGTTTCCCTCCTCATCATTAAGGTCCATCACTCAGTGCTGAGGAACAAGTCTCGGGCTACAGTGCTGTGTATCAGCAACAAGCATTGCAAACCAGAATCTAAATCCTTCTTTAACCAAGCCAGTCACTAGGGCATTCCACCTGCAAATTTACTAGTTATATTAGTAAAAAAGCCACATAAACATAATAATCTTCCTCTTGCCCTGCAAAAAAACCCCATGCTTCTTCCCCTGTTACTGTTCAGAAACTGTTGTCTTCTAGTTCTCTTCAGCTAGCTGCTGCTCCTTTAAAACCAAAAAGAATACTGCAAGCAACCTCAGGACATAAAAGCCTGTAGTTTGATAACATTTTCCTCTCCCTACCTCCCTCTACAATGCCATGTTATTCAATCTTTTTCACTCTCTCCAGCACTATGCTGCAGTAACTATTAGATCAAGGCAAACTGGATTAAGAAAAAAAAAATTCCTTAAACACCTGGCCGAGAGTAAGTTTTTAACCCGTATCAGTTCTATAATCCAGTTCAGGTAATTCAGATGCAAAAGCAGTTGCATCACCCCAACTGGAAAAAAAAAAAAAAAAAAAAAAAAAAAGGTGTAGGAGTGGAACTGAAGAGCTAGGAAGCTTGACTTAGGGCATGTTACACTTTGAGATTCTCTCCTCCTACAGAAGGAATTATGAAGAGAGGTAAAGTACAATAAAAGCAAGGTAATACTTTAAATCATAGGATGAAGCATAGGTTAAACTATATTCCAAGTACTTGTTATTTTCCTGATCAACAGACAAATGCTAAAACAAAATTTGTGTCAAGAAAAACAACATATTAGAAACAATGTAGCCTTGGATTATAAGAAGTCTCTTTATGTCATTAAACAGCAGACAGAAGAATACATTTTTTTTTCTTACTAGATGTTCTTGATTTCCACAGTTTCTGTTCCGATGTCTGAATACTCAATCTGCATTGGATGGATGTATTCTAGAAAGAGAGGTAAACCTGGGTGTAAGCTGTGTGTGATAACACAATGTGTAATTTCAGCCATGGAAAACACATCCATTTAGACCAATTTTCTTCAATTTTTTTTCCAACAGTGAAAAAAAATGCAGCAATTAAATCCAAAACACATAGCAACTCTTCCACTAGTTTTAGAAAACACCTTAACGTGTGCAAAACATGAAGGGTGCTTTCTATAGTGTATAGACCCTTGCCCAGTCTTAAAAAAAACACTGGTGTGCTGCCTTACTTTCACTTTCTTACCTGCCTCCCCTACCATTTCCAGGGAAATTGCATCTTTTCTGAAGACAGAAGAAAGGTTAGTTTTTAAGAGATTTATCCAATCCTATAGACTGTCTCCTTTGCCAGCCTTTACATTTAAAGATTTTCTGCTATTTTAGCTTGCCAGTTTCCCTAACTTTTCAAAATCTTAGTTTGTCAAAATACTCTTTCCTAGTTAGTGAACTTGAACTTTTTTATTGCAGTTCGTTTTATTCTGACCCTGATTAAAGCAGATCTCAGGCTTAGTAACTTTATTATACAGACTAGTTTCTTTCACAACTAGTCAGCACAGTACTCCAAATCCAGCTGGCTTTAAAAAAAAAAAATCTTCAAACACAGTTGAAAATTTTATGAGTACTGCTCTAAACCCTGTATTTTTAAGAGGACAATTAAAATGGTATTATAAAGCTAGGACTAAATCTTGTTTCCTGTATGCACTTCTACTGAAACCTGTAGGAGGTATTATGGAAGTAAAATGAAAGCATTGTTTGTGTAATAGTTTTAAAGCTGTACTCAAGCAAAACCAAACAAATGTACTCAAACATGCAGCCAGGGTAACCACCAACAAAATACAAAAAAACAATGCTTCTCTATGCCTATCGACCTTAAAATTACAAATCTATTGATATTTAATTTAAAATTTTAGAAAACTTGCTGTTACATCTGTGGAGTTTCTCTGGAAAAGGGAAGAAAAAAATCTATAACCTGACAATAACGATTTGTAACTACAGCTAAATCAAGACTGTGTAACTTGTGAAGAGAAAAATCACTCTCTCTTGTATTGTGTATGCGGTTGCCAGGTGACTACGAAGCACAGAGCTCTCCTTTCAAAGGTTCAAAGGCAGGGAAGGCCAAAAATCTGACGTACAGGCTTTAACCACAGTTCACACAGGATGACTGCTTGTGAGGTCTTTTTTTATAGTTATTGTGAGGAGGGGTGTTTCTACTTAACATCTATAGGACAGCACTACCAAAACCAGCATCAGGTGTGTGACCACTACCCTCTGCTCCTGAGCCCTGGTATCGTGGTGAACGTAACTAACGCCATTTTATAAGCAAGCAGCCATTCTCTGTGAGTGAGCAGGTCACAAATTCTTTCCCTTTTCCTCATTATCAGACCCTCAAGGTCCTGTGAACCAAGTAGACAAACCAAACAGATTCCTTCTTCCCCTCCCTACCAGCCTCAAGGCTCCTGGGCACCAGGCTGATTACTCCCTTCCTTGGCAACCTTGAAGGTCCCAGGCACACAGCCAGACAGATGCTGTTGATGACCCTGTCACAGAACAGGGGAGCACAACAGCACACACAGCACTGTCTGTAACATCAAGCAGCTCCAAGTCCTAAGTGGGGAACCTGGACTGGAACTGCTGCTGGACAGAGAGACCTGCGACACCTTCACTGTCATCTGCCTCCTCCCAGAACTGAGGGAGTCACTCGTATTCTTTTATACGATTTTTGAGACTAGATTGTGATTGTTATATTGATACAGCAATCATGTATTAAGAGTTGGCCCAACCTGCAGAGGGTCCAGGTGATTAGAAATTGCAAGTTCAGTTGTACAACAAATGCCGTATTACACTGCTGACAAGTTGTACGACATTGATTCTGCCTGGAGACATCCTGTGCCGTTCTAAGCACAAGTTCTGTGCTGTACTAATCATCATATCCTGTTAAGAAAATAAAGCTTTATTTGCAACTACAGCTTAATGCCATCATCATTCTGCAATGGATCCCTAGAAGAACCTGACTATGCCCTTAGAGTCGGGTGACAGTGGTGTGGATACATCAGGACTGAACACATGAACTGTTTATATATACGCCGCATATATCTCTCTGCTAAACATCAGGGATGCCCAAGTCTTAGTGGAGACCTTTCTGACCGGGCCAGCCACCTACTCTCTCAGGCTCAGGGGGACTGCAGACCACTCACCTCCTGTATCATGCATGCGCTGCACCTTCCCCCAGAGGCCAGCTTACTGTTTCTGCAGAGAAAGTGAATAAAGTGTTCAGCATACAACCAGTCTGAGAAGTTCCCATGAACAGTTTCTATCAGCCCAGAGACAGCTCCATTCTCCTGGAAAATACCGTTTTCACTGTCAGTGTAGAGTAAAACAAAGGACTAAGACTTCATTCTCCAAAAGATGTGGCAGCACCCCAGAAAGGTGGCTGTCACTCAGTAATGGACCAGTCCACATCCTGCCCTGAGCTGTCAAATCAGTTATGCTAACAGTTGAGCCTTCTAGATTTAGTGTTAGTTGCAGGACTCAGCTTCTGACTCATCCTCACTGGCAGGACAGCTGGAGAGGTTAAAGACATCTGACAAAAGCATCTTGAGTCACCCTACTACCTAAAGTATAGAGTCAGTGGGATTTTAATCAGGGCTTAACCTTTTAAATACTCATTTGAGATAACTCACAGAAGTTAGACACTGCTATACTTATTCACTAGCATAAGGGTTTGAAGAAAAGGCTACATCATAGAGGAAATTAACATAAAGGGGGGCAGACAGGCATACTTTTACAAAAAAGTTTGGTTAACCCAACAAATTTTGGATATTGATGTGCCAGAAGTGGCATTTTATGCACAGGTATTTAAGACTTAATTTCCCAAGCATTCTGCCAAAGATCCAAACCTGTATACAATGCTTATTTGAGTGCCGAAGGGTTCTGACGTAGTATCTGCCTTGCTCATCCAGATGAAGCAGCATCAGTTCTATTTCTTCTTTCTTGATGGAACCTAGCTTTGCACCAATGATATGATGGTTTCTGCTCATGCCCACTTACTGGTACAAAGCTGCCTATACCAAAACATACACAGAACAGAATTCTCGCTTCAAAGCCTTTTCTACCCTGGGGAAAGAATGAAATGTGTTAGAAAATACTGACATAAAATACAAGAATATTACTACATATGAGACTGTGGGTGTGTGCTGCTCTACTGTTTAGATACTGATCTGGAACTGGTAAAGAATACAGAGCTATTGCTATGAATCAACTGTTTACTCAAGATTTATTTTTTTAAAGTGATACATGGGCGTTGACAGACAACACTAATTTAACTACAGTGTTACTGAATGAAATATGCCATATACTGACAACAAAAGATTTTTTATTTTTTAAACAAAGAATAAAATTGTTTGTTGCTGTATAAATGTGTAAAGAACCAACTCTTAAACCCAAGGATTTATAATACAGATGGCAGGAGTCAGAGGCTGACAGGTACTGTGTATGCCTGGTCAGTTCTATTTACCCTTGTCTCTTCTCTAAAGGGAAGGCTTCCTAGGGAAAGCTGTCAGAGCACTGGTAAAAATGGAAAGAACCGTTATATCTAGTCTCACCACCTGTTTTCCCTTTTTCCACTGTGGGATCACAGGATCTGGGACTCTTGCTTAGCTACAGTTTAAGTTCAAGGCTCTGACAGAGCAGCATTACCCCTAAAGTACGCTCAATCATCCTGAGGAGCCCACTGTGAAAAATGCAACTTGTGAACTACAGACAACTGTGAGTTTGTTAGTATTTTTAGATCAATAACCTCTGAGGTAAAGCAAGAAGGGGTGGCAACTTTTGCTTCTTTGCAAATATACGGTGTTTTATACGACAACATCCTCAAATAAGTTTTGCTTTGGATGAGGATTATGCTATGAAAGTCACCCACCTCTCAGAAAGTATAACTTACTAACTGAATTGTGTCTAACAGGCACGTAGCCTCTTTTAGGCTCCTTTATTTCACAATGACTTGGAAAAAACACTCATGATTCTCCTCAAGTCTGAGGACTTGTTTCACATTGCCTGCCCTAACCTCAAATAATCTTTTGATATTTCCTCTTCACAAAACACTAGGCATTCTACAGGAAAGAAAATTCAGATTTGTTCCCAAAGATGCTCTCAACAAATGTGACAAATGCTAATTTTAATTAAAAGCTTCCAAATAAGATCTTGGTAAAAAACAGAGGTTCCTTGATTTTGAGGTGGTGGTGGAACATGTTCAGGCCAAATACACCAAAAAATGTCATGTTTGATTTTTTTTTTTTTTGTTAATAACACATCAGTATCTTAGCATCATCATTTGACGTCCTCTAGAAACATTTATAGGCAGATGGACTGCAAGGAATGTGAACAAGGAAAGCCAGCTCATGCTGTAGGGAGGAACACATAGTTCTGGCATACTAAAAATAAAAAGAAAGCATTAACACACGATATGCTGTGCAACAGCAAATAGTGTTATTTAGAAGTGTTCCAATAAAAGCTAACGACGGCACAAGTTCAGATGTACTAAAAAAAATGGTGACTTAATTGAGCCACATGCTTCACTGCATAAAATAAACATGAGTTTTACCTAACAATTTAATTTATTTAATTTTACACAAACCTTAGGATAACATTTATCCAGTTAAAGAGCTTTCCTTGTTAACAAAGTTACTAACCATGCCAGGCAGGAGTTGAAATGAACGTGGTGAAGCAAATTTTGGCTTGTATGCAGCCCAAGATCACTTTTTCTTAAATGACTGACTTGCACCTCAGTTGTAGTATCTTTCTATCAAGTAAGTTCTGTTTTAACCTCTGTATTAGTACTACTATGCAGATGCACATTCTCTCTTGAGCTGTATGAGTGAAGCAGTAAAAAAGGGAGGTGGTCTTTACTAATGCAAAGTATTTTCTTGAAAGTTTAATTCTTTGTTATCACAGACCCATGTAATTTAAACTCAAGTAATGTTTATTTTCAGCATTTTTGGAAGCCACAGGCAACACGGGTGCAAGAACATGTGTGCATGAATAGTCTACAAACAAGCAATTTCTTCTATAACTTTAAACTGAAGACAGTAACCAGGACTGGATTATTTCTTAGCATGTGTCAGTTAATGATCTTGCAACTGAGGAGAAGCCTAAGGAGACTTAGGAGAGGAAAATCTTTTAAGCAATAGAAACACTTAAAGCTGCCACACAACAGACAAGGTCTACTGACTGTAGCATGGAACTGGGTGAAAAAAAATCCTAATTTAATGACACCAGAGCCTTGTGCAAATCTTAATCTAATTTTCACTTTGCTTATAAAATGGTGGTAGCTTCACACACCCTGCAGCAGAGATGTGAAATCAGTTAGTTACACTCAGAATTCTTCAGGACTAGCAGCAAGCTTCTCAATCTCAGCCTCGTTGAAGTGCTTGCTCATACTCAGAGTAACCAGCTCCAATTACAGCAGTATACACATGGCCATTAGTACATTTTCTTAAATTTTGGTTCTTTTTTGTTCCCTTGGTGTCAAAACAGATGTCTTCCTACTGACTTATGTGGTCTTTTGCTTTGCAGAAAAGTAGTTAAAGCATGCAATCAAAACAGGACACCTTTGCTCAACAGCTCTTTAACTCAGCCCATCAGAAAACATGGAGGGAAATGCAATAGACTTAATCTATATTAAAAAGCTTCAGTAAATTACCATTCTGCAGTTGAGCCTGTGAGGTAACCTGACATCAGCAAAAACATGTCAAGGATTAAAACATTCTTAAGCATATTATAAAAAGGCATACTTAAAACAAAAGATGCATGGTTCAAGTTCATTAGATTTTACCCAACAGGTCTCAAGTATTACTGAACTGTCTGAAAGAACTAAGCTGATTCAAAGCAGCAAACAATGACTTCACATGTCTTTGTTTTGTTCCAGAAGGGATATCTCATTAGCATTTCAGATGGAAGTTTCAGAGTCCACAATGTATGTTCCATTCTGGTATACCCATATGCTGAATACTATTTAAATTCCCTTCTAAAAACACAGCTAGAACATTTGTTCTTAATGCAACAGAGGAGTTGCACTAAGAATTGGCATTTGCACTCTCACTAGAAAGGGAGCTGAAACAAAAACAACATTCCCACCTCTTACCAACGCTGAACCCAAGCCGTCATTCTGAAGCCTTTGCTTTTGTACACAGCAGAACTCCATTCATGTTCGACAGCAAAACCTAAAATAAACGTGTGTCTCACGACTCATTTGGAGCAACTGCTGGATCACAATAGCTTACATCCACTGAACACTTTCCCCTCACCACTGGCTGCTTCTGCTTGAACTCCACTTCCAACACAAACAGAAAACCCAAACAAAAAAACCCCAAGTCTCACTTTTCCACTCGTAACTGCCAAGTGAAAGGGAATAATACCCTGAGAATCAGCAGGCTTGTAAGGAAAAAGTCTCCACAGAGACAGAAAAAGGGTCCCTCTTCTCACCCTTGTTCCCATCAGCGTAAGGGACTGCTCCAAATCCCCTCGTATCTGAATGGAGCTTTTCAAAGCTCCATTTCTTTTTCTTAACTGATGAGCAGAATAGACCAGACAGGGAAAGGGAGTAGCACACTTTTTTTGAACAACCTCATTCCTCTTTTCCCACATTCAAACATATGCTATGCCTACTAACCCTTCCCAACTTAACATTCTTGCCCCACATATTACTCTTCCTTTCTCCTAGTACTTTACCCATTCTTTAGTTCAGAAACAGTTAACACAACCCAGATATGACCACAAGCTAGAACATGCTGAACCAGCTGCCATGAACCAGAACAACTTCAGACACAGCTGAAGGTTAACAGGAAAGAAGGAGGAAGGATATTAGTTGGGCTTGCCTCTTACTGTTACACAAAGACCAACCATGCTCAACTCCAAGATCAGTCCTTTTCCTTGCTCAGACAGACCTAAAAATTCTAGCACTGTTTTCCCCTTAAAATTAAATGCACAGCTCTTACTCTTCACTCATTCTTTTCTATGTTCGAGATGTGCCTGCTCCAGCTCTTTGTTTAGTGAGGGCACCAACTCCAGTTGTGGGGGGCAATGGGCGTAAGCTGGAACACAGGAGGTTCCGCTTAAACTTGAGAAGAAACTTCTTTACTGTGAGGGTGACAGAGCACTGGAACAGGCTGCCCAGGGAGGTTGTGGAGTCTCCTTCTCTGGAGACATTCAAGACCTGCCTGGATGCCTTCCTGTGTGATCTCATCTAGGTGTTCCTGCTCTGGCAGGGGGATTGGACTAGATGATCTTTCGAGGTCCTTTCCAATCCCTGACATTCTGTGATTCTGTGAAAAAAGCTAACTCCTTAATTTCCATATATTGAGATTACTGTGCTGAGAGTATACTGTGACTACTAAAATATTTTTACACCACTTTGAGGTTTTTTGTCTCAAGACTGAACAAATGCCATTTCAATGCTGCATGATATAAAACTTAGTGCTTAAAAATCAATATATTCTCAAGAACAGCAATTTAGAATGACCATATGTAGGTAGTAAGAATTACTGTCACATAAGGCATAATTTCAGAATGCCATAAATAATATGGTTTTTCAATCAGATATTTGACCCTGGAAAATACACATCAGAACACCTTAGAACTGATCCAATTAAGGGTGGTTTTTTTTTTTTTTTTTGTTTTTTTTTTCCCTCTCCTAATTTTAAAAACCCAGAACCATAAGACTATCCAAAAACTGGTACTGTGCACAGCGGCACAAGAGCACTCTTATAGTGAGGTCCCAAAAGTTACTCCATACCTTTCACCTGTTTAAATGCCTTACCGCTTTCATATAAAATTATTTACATCTCACATTGGTAATAAAACAAACACACTGTAAAAGCTCCATTATCTGCATCAGTGTTGTTTTAAGACCATGAAAAGTGACGATGATTATTACCAAGCTAAAAAACTAGTAAGAGTTAGAGCCCAGGAGAAAACGAAAAATCCCTAAGGGAATTCCTTCTCTACACCCTTAGGAAGTGCAGAGTAGTAGTGGCTCTATACTAATTAACTACTATGCTCATGGTAACATCTATCCATCAACTACCAATTCAAATGTACACTGAACGTAGCTCCAGCCATGACAGAGCAAACATGTGCTGAACACCACCAGTTACTCCGGAGAAGAGCTGTAAATTCTTGGGGTTTGTGGTAGAACAGTTACAGGCTAAGAACACGGGGCAGAGGAGGAGGCATGAGGGGAAGAAACATGAGAAAATTCATGGGAGTTTGAGACCAGTTGTTTTCAACCAGTGTCTCAAGTGTGTGGATCATTAATTACTTTTGAGGGACCAGCAAAAGGTAGGTGGTAAAAACAAACCTAAATCTGCTAATATTGCAGAACATGTATGTTCCTAGCCATCACAAATTTTTCTGGAGTTCCATTCAGAAAGAGGCTTGAAACAGATTAAGCCATAGACTACAAACACTAGTAAGTTTACTAAGTTAAAAAAAATTATAAAAAAGGTTTCCCTCGTGGAGAAGGCTACAGCTAGAGGGATATCAAATAGTTCCCCATTCTTCTACTAATTACTAAAACTATAATAATTTCAGTAACATTGCAAGCACACTGAAATCTGGCTTCTTCAGATAATCATTAGAAGACCTGGGGAGTGTTTGTACCTTTTGCTAGAAAAGTAAATGCACAGTTTATGAAGATATATACATGCTGGGACACTATGGCTGTCTTTTGCTCTTTAAAAAAAGAAGCAGCTATCTCAGTAACTAATTAGATTGCAAAAAACAAAAATCAATTTACATACTGGAAATCCATTAGCCATTACACTGCCAGAACAAAACTTTTTATTGCTAATTGAATAGATGTACTACAGGGATTGTTAACAGTATAAAAACCATCACGGCAAACACCGTGGCACAGGAGCCGCACTGGTTCCATCCTCTTGATCACTGTCACTTCCTAGACAGGTGTGTCACATTGATACTGTTTCATACACACGCATATATACACACACACATACTTGTTTATGGCAAGAGGAAAGACATTAAATATTCCACCTGAAATACCTCAGAGTAACCAGGTATAAGTAAGGAATTGTAAAGAGTAGCAATATAAACCACCACTGGGTATTCTTATTTAAATCAAAATATGTCTTAGAAGTCCACATAGCTGGCAATTACAGGTGGACACCAACATACTCCTTGGTGTCAGAGGTATGTAAGTAAGTTGGATATAGTCACACAATTTTAAGTTATCTGAATTTTTATGTTTTAGCATCACTTATTAGCTAGGGTTACTCACCGTCTCAACAGAGCTGTCGATGCCTCATTTGATTCAGTTTAAAATCAGTAACTTCCTCCCAAAAGGTTTCTCCCCCCTGAAAATTCAAGGGAAATATTTCAGTAGATCTTAAAGTCTAACACTGACAGAAGGGGAGGGGAAACTAGGATTTGTAAGTAGCACTAAACTTAAAACAATCATTGAATTTTTCCTTCATTGTGAAGTAAAACCTATTTACATGAAAACAGAAAAGACCTATAGAGATAAAACAGGGTGAGAGAAGAGATGGTTACTGATCCACCCTAACACCTTATTAGTTACACTGCCTTTGAGTTTAGTTATTATCTCAAGGAGGAAATACATCCTGCATAAAGTTGGCACCATAAACAAGTATCCTTCACTTAGTAACTGAAAGGCAAAAAAAATGTCATCCCATGAAACACTGTGCTGCTCATGAACACACGTAAGTTTCAAAGCAAACAAACAGGATAATGTGATAAATTACACATCCTTACACATGAAGCACGGATGATCTTTAGCTTCCCAAAATTATAAACCTGGGTCTCATCTCTTAAACACACGCACTAAAGTGATGTTGAAAGATGCCAGAGTTACTGCAAAGCAAAATTTTCCATTTCAAGTTAGATAAATTAATTGTGTTTGACAATTTACTTAAAAAAAAAAAAAAGATCACATTGATTAAAAAGGACTTTGTCACATCTTGAATACAAAAACTCAACCTGAGAAAGAAAAGTGCACATGGCAAACAAGAGAGAGGGAACTGGAAAAAATACACAGAAGAGCATATTGGTTGGCCTCAGCAATGGTTGCCATGTTGTTGCATCCTTGGATCACCAAGGCTGCAAGTCAGGCAATGTTTCTATGGGGAGGTAATACCTTTTATTAGCCTAACTAATATAGCTGGAAAAAAAACCTGACGTGCATCTGGGCACATAAGCCCTCTGAGGTCACCATGTGACCAAAAGCTTGCAAGGCACCCTGTCCCATTATAAGCCAGTCTAATAAAAGATAATTACCTCCCTCCACAAGCTTCATCTGATATATATTATACCACATGCAGTCTCTGCAAAGAGATGGTGATGATACTGGTTTAGCAAGAGTCATGTACCATCATAATACATAATCTCTCAAGACTGTTACAGAACCTCATCAAAATGTCACGAGCAGCAAAAATCCATGCCAAAGAAGCAAAAAGCCCTCATATACAGGAAGACTGCACATTCAGGGAATGCCCTAGATTGAGGGAGCAGCACCCTACTTGCTTATTTTAAATCTGTAATGCAACGCTATGCAAAAAGGCAGCAGGAGGAAATTCAATCCCTGGGAACTGGGAAGAACTTAATTATCACAGTGATATTTAGTAAAAGGAGTTCCCGTATTACAGGAGCTGTTTGTCTTCAAAAAAAGAAGCAACGTGGTAAAGAAAGGCAACAATCCATCCTGAACAAATTAAGAGAGACAGTACTTCACCTGGAAAAGCAGAGATTATGCAAATCCAAACTAGTCACCTTGACAACCTCCTGAATAAGCTTTAAAGGTCAACTTTTCAAGAAAGTACTCAAAAGCCCTGAAAAATACCAGTCCTTGGCTTTCACCACCCAGAGTTCCCTCAGAAAAGCCTCAAGCTGCACAAGGATATGTTAGGCAATTTAAGTTTCCCAACTTTCTTTTACAATACAGGATTTAAACCTCTGTTTAAGAAATGCATTTTCATAATACAATTGCACATCAGACATAACTGAGTAACTCTCCAACAAGCATAAGGTGCTCCAGGTACACTATATTTCAGGCATCTAAAAAGATGTCTAGACTAATGACTCCAGATTCAGGAATCTGTGCACATACAAAAAAAAAAAAAATCCCCGTACTAGAAGGGGACTTAAAAGATCTAATTTTCAAACTAGAATTCCTCAGTTTAGCAGACAGCTTCTTTCTTTGATGGTCTATCCTGCTAGACAGTTGCCTAGTGGCTCTTTACAGGAAATAACCTGTGGAACTCTTGTAGTTCATACACCAACATACAAGATACATGAACACAAATAAAATTATTATTAATTTGTCAAGTATCGAGTTCCTAAAGCCACTGTTTGGGAATGTAACTCAATATTGCTAAAAAATTACAATTAAAAAAAAACATATTGGGACTGTTGCTATTTAACATCTTTTGTTGGTGACATGGACAGTAGGATTGAGGGCACCCTCAGCAAGTTTGCTGATGACACCAAGCTGAGTGGTGCGGTTGACACGCTGGAGGGACGGGACACCATCCAGAGGGATCTTGACAGGCTTAATTGGTGGGCCTGTGCTAACCTCTGTTCAACACAGCCAAATGCAAGGTCCTGCAACTGGCTCAAGGCAACTCCAAACAAATCCAGGCTGGGTAAAGAACGGATCAAGAGCAGCCCTGAGGAGAAGGACTTGGGGATGCTGGTGGACAAGAAGCTCAATATGAGCTGGCAATGTGCGCTTGCAACCCAGAAGGCCAATGGTATCCTGGACTGCATCAAGAGAAGTGTGGCCAGCAGGTCGAGGGTGGTGATTCTCCCCCTCTGCTCCGCTCTCGTAAGGCCCCACCTGGAGTGCTGTGTCCAGTTCTGGAGCCCCCAACACAAGAAACACATGGACCAGTTGGAATGAGTCCAGAGAAGGCCACAAGGATGATCCAAGGGCTGGAGAACCTCTCCTATGAGGACAGGCTGAGAGAGTTGGGGCTGTTCAGCCTGGAGAAGAGAAGGCGTCAGGGAGATCTTATAGCAGCCTTCCAGTACCTGAAGGGGCCTACAAGGAAGCTGGGGAAGGCCTTTTCATAAGGGCAGGTAGTGACAGAACAAGGGGCAATGGCTTTAAACTGGAAGAGGGCAGGTTTAGATGAGATATTAGGAAGAAATTCTTCACAGTGAGGGTGGTGAGACACTGGAACAGGTTGCCCAGAGAAGTTGTGGATGCCCCCTCCCTGGAAGTGTTCAAGGCCAGGTTGGATGAGGCTTTGAGCAACCTGGTCTAGTGGAAGGTGTCCCTGCTCATGGCAGGGGGGTTGGAACTGGATGATCTTTAAGGTCCCTTCCAACCCAAACCATTCTATGATTCCATGACAACACAGATGCAGTGGCCCAGCCTACAACATACAGTACACAGCAGGCTGCTGGCTACCACATTTGGGCTACAGCCCAATCCCATGAAGCATGCTCCTGTAGCAACTTACAGATGTACAATTTCATATGAGTTTTCCACAATCCAGAGAAAAACTGGAATCATTGTTTCCCAACACTACCTAAACAAAGAAGAATTTTGACTGTTGAGGACGGTGTTACATTAAGAAAAAAAAACCCACAACCCTCCCATTCATAAACCAAGAAAGAACCCACATGCTCAGAGTCTTGACTCATACCAGCTTTAGAAGGATTTGACATACTGTTTTAATGATTGAAGTGTGGAATCCATTACATCTTGTTTTCCTTGAACCCAATGAACAACTGCTAACAAACACCTTGATGACCTCCTCTGGATCATGCTTACCAATTTCTACATGAGGTAAAAGTCCCTAAAAAAAATAAATACAACACTGAATAAAAGCTACGAGAGGGAGACAAAACAACAGATTAAGAAGTTCTTTTATTTAGCGTACTCCTGACATTCTCAAAAGGTTCATGAAAAGGACAGAAGCATGTACATGTAGCCACTAGCCCCTGCTCCTGACCCCTGGTAATGTGGTGAACGTAACTAATGCCATTTTATAAGCAAGCAGCCATTCTCTGTGACTGAGCACGTCACAAATTCTTTCCCTTTTCCTCATTATCAGACCCTCAAGGTCCTGTGAACCAAGTAGACAAACCAAACAGATTCCTTCTTCCCCTCCCTACCAGCCTCAAGGCTCCTGGGCACCAGGGTGATTACTCCCTTCCTTGGCAACCTTGAAGGTCCCAGGCACACAGCCAGACAGATGCTGTTGATGACCCTGTCACAGAACAGGGGAGCACAAAAGCACACACAGCACTGTCTGTAACATTAAGCAGCTCCAAGTCCTAAGTGGGGAACCTGGACTGGAACTGCTGCTGGACAGAGAGACCTGCGACACCTTCACTGTCATCTGCCTCCTCCCAGAACTGAGGGAGTCACTCGTATTCTTTTATACGATTTGTGAGACTAGATTGTGATTTTTATATTGATACAGCAACCAGGTATTAAGAGTTGGCCCAACCTGCAGAGGGTCCAGGTGATTAGAAATTGCAAGTTTAGTTGTACAACAAATGCCATATTACACTGCTGACAAGTTCTACGACATTGATTCTGCTTGGAGACATCCTGTGCCGTTCTAAGCACAAGTTCTGTGCTGTACTAATCATCATATCCTGTTAAGAAAATAAAGCTTTAGTTGCAACTACAGCTTAGTGCCATCATCATTCTGCCATGGACCCCTAGAAGAATCTCTCTGTCCCCTTAGAGTCGGGTGACAGAACAGAAGGAAAATGAGGTTGAAGAACCAGAACAAGTAAGCTTGTGCACATCTAACACTCACATTAACCGAAACGGGAGACCACAATTCCAAACTGAGAGTGCTGTTTATACGGCTCTTCAGACACAGATGCTAGGTTTGCAAGAATTGCCAGCATTTCAGGATCAGGCACAATTGTGCCTTCTGAGACAGTACAGTTTGTGCCTTTGAGTCTTGAGATTTTTAATTGAAAATTATGTATTAGGTTGCTCACTATGAAATGTTTTCTGGTACCACAGAGCAAATACTGAGGACTACAGAAGCTGTAGTGATACTGTCTGCAACCAGAATAACTTAATCATAGTGATGCTAACTGATGCTCTCCAGCAACATTTGGTAAAGGCCTCTTTTACCTCACAAGGTGAATATGTCTAACCAAGAATGCATCCACATCTGTGATTTGTGAGATATCCTAAGACTAAATAGAAGTATAAAATTTAAACACAATGAAGAAACTCAGGATATGATTACCTGGAAACATAAATTGAAGTCACTTACTTTCCTTTTTATCTTTGACAGCAATTTTTCCTATCCTTTTTTGAAAAAGGGATGTTGGTGCTTGCCAGAACCACACTGTTCTTGCTCAGCAAAGCCCAGCTTACATTGCATAACTTTATGAAGGCCATTTAAAATGAAAAACAAACACAAAGTTTGAGTTAGGTGGCATCTCCTTGTGCCCAAATAAAAAGGGAAAGCAAAACTTGCATTAATAAGGACAACAGTATGCTCAGCTGCTGAAACCAGACATGGATGTGGCCAAAGTTCTCACCTTCTGTGAAAAAACAGATTCAAGTTTTTCCTCCAAAATGGGACTGGGAGGTAGGGAGAGAGGAGGAAAGATAGATTCAGAATCTGAAGGCCTTTTACAACTACTCTAAAGTTTAAATGATAATTGAGGTTTCCAAATTTGGACAAGATCTCGGAGTGAAACAACCAAACACCTCCCACACCCCTGCCCCACAAAAGCATGCCCCTGTAAAACCTCTGGGCTACATCCTCAGCTTCCGTAAGCAGATACTGCCCAGATGCTCGGTTCAAGTAAACTGAGCTGCAAATCTTGATACCCACTGAGAAACTACTACAAACACCAAGTCTCTAATACACAAAAGTTCTTCAGCATAAAACTAAAAAATTCAATCATTAGAAAAGCCAAAGGAACTGAAAAGGACTGCACAGCAAATAAAGTTCACAGCAAATAAAACTTTCATTTGGTAGCAGAAAACAGTAAGAGGAAAAAGTTAACAAAGGAATTGAAAAAGGAATAGATGACAATTGTTCTCTGCCAAAACTGGAAGAGTTTATATTAAGTTATGTACATATGTAGACATTCTTTTTCCTCTTCCAAAATCTTATTTTTCAGTAAGTATGACTTTTTTTTTTTAAATCTTAAACTTTTTATAGCTGTTTCTGACAGCTGCCACTGAACTACCAAGAGTAACAGATAAAATGTTTTTCCCCATTAAGCCAGGATGGATATAAGAATTGAGTGCAAAAAACCCCACACCCAAAGACTAAAAATTTGTTGCTGTCTTAGAATAACTAAAAATATTTATGAAACTTGTCACAATACTTGGAACTTTTTTTTTTCACTAGGATGTGACAGACTCATTACTTGGATAATTTGTGCAAAAAGAAAACAGGAGTGACAGCATGTTCTGGGAATGCATCTATAAAAAAAATTTAGTAAAACAGTTTTGCTGGGTTGACTTGCCACTTTCATATTTATGAGATGCTTCTAAATTTCACTCTAACCAACAAATTGAAATTAGCTAGGAAAACTAAACTGGAAGGAAACTCTGGTGAATGATCATAAAATGATTACATTACAATCTTTTGAACGGGGAACACCAGAATAAAAGCCAAGACAAAAAATAAATTCAGGGAATTGATAAGACAAATCTCATCAGATGCAAAGTGACCCATAATGCATTAATAAATCAGATAGTAGGTAGGTGTACTGTAAGTCAGGAAACACTACATTTTTATGCAGAAAAATAAGAGGAACAATCATCTGATTGACAGGTTCACAACTCAAGCCTTAAGACCAAAGCAAGGACTTCTCAAACCAAGCGTACATATGCTTTAAGTACTCAGCTTTGAAGCTAAAGAGATTAATCCTGCCTTTGCTTCTAATCATCCCCTGCTGCTGTGCTCCAAGATGCTACACTGGACAAGACAATCAAGCAGATACAATACAACTACAGCAAATCTGATAGAAATGCAACTAAGACAACCCAATGTATTTTTAGGGCTATGGGAATAGACTTCTACAGATTCCAAAATCTCAAATTTCAGCATGCATGAGCTTAATCTTTGCACAAGCGCTAAAAACAACTCAGAGGAACAGAGATAAGTAGAGGAAGTAGCTAGGTGAAGACTAACATATATGGAAAACAGGACAGAGAAGAAAGATTTTTAGTGACTCTTCACTGACAGAAATTATTTGAAATACCAAAGTAATACAAAATTTTAAATTATGCTAAGCTAATTATGTATTTTCATTCTTGCTGTGCACTTGTCAGAAAGCTTAGCATAGCTTTCCAAACAACATATTGCTCTTCTTGCCAGTGGAACTGCTGAACTAGTACTACAAATGCCCAGAACGGCACACTGCTAATCTAACAATTTGGGCCTTTATTTGAGATCTGTTTTAATAAAAATACTCTGTTTGAGTCACATCAGTTTAAGCTGGTACATTTTAATTTATTTTTTAAAAATGTCAATCACCACTGAATCCAATAGTCTTTCCAAGCAACTGCATTCAATTTTTCTTTCCTATCCCCTTGCTTACAATTACATAGATATTACAAGCATCCCTTTCCCATTAAAAGTTTCTCTTGGGGCAGGTCATAATTTCTTAAAAGACAAAAGCAAACTTATTCTCACCTTTTCAATGTAGAGGTTAAATTACTAGGCTGTACTTTCAGTCTTCTTGACATTATATCCTAATTCTAGATTATTATTTCCACTTTGATTTAGCGGTCCAATTGAGAATGATGGTGTAGAAGCACCGAGTGCTTTAGCTACGTTCTTTCCCATGCAAGGGAGCCAGACAATAAATCCTAGAGCAGCCTGCAGTCTTAAGACTGTTCTAGGAACTATTATGCACAGAAAATGGAAGGAGTGCATAAAATTGAAGATCTGTTTCTTAATTAGTAGTGCAACCAAGAGTCATGATGAATGTACTTCAAGAACAAATCAAGTCAGTAAGGATGTCTGTTAAGGCTCTTGTAGGAACTTCAGATTCTGTAATTCAGTTCACTCATTTTAAACCTTCACAGACATATTTAATACCATCACTAACCTTTTTTACTGCTTTGTCTTTTTAAGCACATCCTCACAGCAGAATATTTAACTTAAAAAAGCCAACCCAGCCAAAGAGTGATTAATTAACACTGGTAAACCCTGGAAGGCAGTGCAGGGTCAAGAAAACTTACATAGTCATTTCAGTTGCGACTCACCTGCCTGCTCATCAGCTCATTAACAGCAACCGGCTGCAGGTCTCAGGGTCAGGGGTTGGTTCTGTAACCAAGAGGTGCCAAGCAGTTCTTGAAAAGTTGAGATGAAGCTTTAGCTTATCCTGTCATCAGAAATAGGGAAATAACAGGAAAGTTAACTCCAGTTCCTGAAGCTAATTTAGGAGACATTGTTCTAAAAAACCCAAAAAACCTGCCAAACCCCCCTCAAAAACCCACCACACAAACCAAAACACCACACACACCCTACAACCCCAAAACTACAAATAAAGAAAAAATACACCCATGGAGAAAGAAGTGATGGAATAAAGATTCAGAGAAATGTCAATACAGAATGGATATTCTAGGCAACTTCTCCCTCTCTCTTCAGAGAGAGGGTTCACATTTATCTAGTGGATCTGTTACAGATCATAATGCTCTACACTTGTCATATTAGCTGTATATTACATGCTGCACTGAAACCACCACCACACCACATCAGACAAGAGCTTGTAAACACCACTAACTTGTAACAGACATTTCGGATGCACTGAGGGGCCTAAATACATTTCATTTACAGAACAAACCACAAAATTAACATTTTAAAAGCTGAAAAGCTTCTACAGACTCCGGATTTCACAGCCTTAGCAATTTAAGCAATGAATGGCAAATTACTTTTCACAACTCTTTCAGAATTGAAATTCCTGATTTCTCTTATTTTAATGTAAAACTGTTAATATTATTCAAATCTACACAATACTTCTCCCATCACATAGTGTGGTTTCTGGAATCAGAGTAACTCAATGGCAGCACTCCACAAAATACCTGCTGGTCAGAGAAGCCTTCATCAGCAGTTTACAACTAAACAGTCTCTTAAAAAAAAAAAAAAAAAGTCCAAATACTTTTGACTCTTCCTCTCCAGCACACAAGTCTGTAAAGACAAAGAAGATATGCCCTTGTTTATTAACTGTCATCCTAACAAAAACAGTTAGCCACTCTGACTTTTGAGTTGAATGTGACAATTCTGAAAGTTACCGAATCAAATAAACCCCACACAAGCCTTATATGGAGATACACTCCTCACTCGTTCTGTCTCACAGACATCCAAATAGGAAACTCTCATGTGTGACAGGTATTTTTTAAAAAAAATATACAGAAAAGAATCAAGTCTCAAGCCTTGACATCTAAAGCACCACAAAAAAACTCTGAGGAGCAGTTATCAAGTTTCTCAAGTTATCAAGTTTTTGAGTGTGAGCAGCAAGTCCTCTGTGTGAAGTCTTGCTTGGTGAGGCATAATTTCAATACTATCCTAAAATAATAAATGCACAAACCCAATGTAATGTATTTAATTAACAGAACAGTGATAAACCACAGTGAGATTATTTACTGACACAGTTGTCACATTCCTGCCAGGCATGGATTAAAAAGTTGTTTTCAGCCAGGACCGTCAGTTTATTAGTCAACATCCTAAACATAAACCAAACCTGGCTTCACGTAAATAAAACTCCCACATCCTTTTATGAAGGGTACAGTCCTTCCCAAAAGGACCCTCAGCTGAGGCTGTCCATTCTGTTTGACCATTCAAGTCATACATGCTGCAAAAAGAACTGTGCCTCACAAGCATATGAAGCCTATTTATCATTATCTCAAGTGAGCCAAGGCACACATTTAACAGACCAAAGAGAACCTATGCTTTTCTTGACTAGGCTTCTTACAAGGAGCTCCTCTGCAGGATCTACTACTCTTCCTCTGTCCCCTTTGCCAAAGCCCCTGGTTTCCCTTATCTATCCACCTGCACTACAGGCAGGATGTACTGCACCTGACTTGAAGGCACTGAGACACTGTAAGTCTGATCAGCATGCTCCAGATGACTGCACAACTGACTACTGCCTCTTAAAACAGTTAAGCTGCTGAATTCCTTCTTTGTGTGGTACAAGCAATCTGTGACTTTCTCTTCCCAAGGGCACTAAATTCTGTGAGATTTGGAGGACCCTATCCCTTTTCAGGTGTCACAAAAGTGAAGACACAGACACACACATATTGTATAGACTTCATAAAGGCAGAGGACCTTTACAGATCAGCTGTAATCCATGACAGCCAGCAGAACTGATCAGCCACAGAAGCCTTTAATACTTTTGACCCTAAGGAAGCTCTGAGAAAAAAATACCAGATTGAGAAAGACACAAAGATCTATACTAAAAAGAGTATAAATTACAGCATTTCATCCCTAGTACTTAAACCCAGATGTCTGGATTACAGTTGATTTGCAAAGACACAGCTGAAACCAACCAACTCCCCACCATCACCCACCAAATTGCCTCACTTCCATCTTTTCACCTAAAGAAATCACAAAGGAACAAACAGAGCCTTTTGCTATTTAAAGCATTAGAAAACAGGTTTTGGTTTTTTTTTTTAAATCATCAATGTGGCAGTATTACTCAAATTGACATTACACCTAAATGTAAGCAGCAGCCTCAAAATCCCCTGTCTTGTCTCCATATTAATTATTTTAATGCTCTTTCAAGAAGAGAATAAAATCAACAAGACAGCGTACAACTTTCCCAAGCTATTTTGATCAGCCTCATTCAGAATCACTAGGTCATTGCTAGGGAGACTTTAACTACTCTCTGTCACACCTTAAAGCAGGAGTCCTCAAACTATGGCCCCCCAGGGTCCTCAATCCGGCCCGCTGGTATTTACAGAACTCTCCGCACCCCCCCGCTAGGGGTTGGGGGGGAACCAAGCAGCCGCAGATGACTCCCTGCCACTTAACCAGCACGCCGGCCTCCGTAGCCCCCAAGCACCCGCCAGGACTGGGCTGGAACCAGCGCCTCGTCCTCGACCGGCCCCCCTGTGGCGGGCGAGAGGCGCGGGCATCTCCTCTGCCGGGCAAGCTCAGTCGGCAGCCTCTGGACTGCGAGGTCCAGCCAACTCGGGCGAATCGCCAGAGCCCCGGCGCGGCAAAGTTCCTTCAGTCCCTTCTGGCCGCCCTTTCCGGACTGCGCGGCCGGGCTGAGGAGGGGGGCGGCGGCATCAGCGAGGTGGGTGACTCCCCTGTCTCTCCCTCCCTCCCTTCCTCCCACTCCCAGGCAGGACAAGCGAGCCAGCACCAGTGGGAAGCGCGAGCACCATCATGTCCAAAGAAAGAAAAATGGACTCGGAGTGCAGGGTATTCCAAGAACAGTGGACTTCTGATTATTTTTTCACGGAGTGCAAAGAAAGAGCTGTTTGTCTGATGTGCCAGAATTCAGTGTCTGTGCTCAAGGAATACAATTTAGTACACTGAGTCTTTCGGGACCTACAATTACACGAAGGATTGAAGAAATGGGGGAAAATTTGAATCTGCAGTTGCAAAACTCCTCAAAAAAACTTTGCTATTTCTCATTGGCACTCGATAAAAGCAATGATGTTCGTGATTCTGCACAACTTCTGATTTTCATTCGTGGGACAAATGGTTCTTTTGAAGTCATAGAGGAGCTTGCTGCACTGAAAAGCATCAAAGGAACAACTACAGGAGAGGATAACTATGAGAAAGTTTGCCAAACTATGAATGATTTGGAGCCAGACTGGGGTAAACTCTTCAGTGTGACAACAGATGGTGCTCCTAGCATGGCGGGGTCCATTAAAGGAGTGGTTGCACGCGTTAACAAAGAGATGGACAAACGCAACCATTCACATCCAATAGCCATACACAGCATCATCCACCAACAAGCACTGTGTTGTAAATCACTGAAGCTGGACTCTGTCATGAAAATTGTGGTTTCTTGTGTTAACTTCATTAGAGCTCATGCACAAAACCACAGACAGTTTCAGGAATTTCTGTCTGAGCTAAATGTTGCCTATGAAGATATTCTGTACCACACAGAAGTCCGCTGGCTGAGTCGAGGGAGAGTTTTAAAGCGATTTTATGACTTACTTCCACAGGTTTATGATTTTATGCTTTCTAAAAACGAAGAAGTACCAGAGCTCGAAGATGCAGAATGGAAATGGCACCTTGCGTTTCTGACAGATGTAACAGAGCTACTCAACAATTTCAATGTCCAACTTCAAGGAAAGGGGAAGCTCATCTGTGATAGGTATTCAGATGTGAGAGCATTTCAAGTCAAATTAGACCTGCTCATTAACCAAGTAAAGGAGGAAAACTTCTGCCATCTCCCCACAACTCAAAACCTGTCTGCAGAAAAAACAGCAGTTGCATTCCCAAACAAAACATGTATGGATGTACTAGAAATGTTGCAAAAGGAGTTTCAAATTAGATTTAAAGAGCTTTGTCTCCATGAACAGGACACAGCTTTTCCGGAACCCATTTTCCGTTGACATTGAGACTATTGATCAGATTTACCAAATGGAGTTGGCCGAACTGCAGACTTGTGACTCGCTGAAAGGCACATTCAAATCAAGCAGCCTTACTAATTTCTATGCATCTCTCCCCTCAGAGACATCTCAATCTCAGGAACCATGCACTCAAAATTGCAACTGCCTTTGGCAGCACCTATGTCTGTGAGCAGACTTTTTCCCAAATGAAACGTCTGAAATCTCCAATCAGACCCAGACTGACTGATGAACACTTGCATCACTTGCTACGACTAGTAGTGACAAATATGGACCCTAACACTGACCATCTAATTAGCCAAAAGCAGGCCCATAGTTCACACTGAAATATTATTTGTTTTTGTTGATTACAGTTGTTCTTCATTTTAAATATTGCATTCTTTTCCTGGTTTTTGTGTACTACTACAAATAAAATATGTGCAGTGTGCATATGAATTCGTTCATTTTTTTCCAAACTATAATCCGGCCCCCGACAGTGTCTGAGGGACAGTGAACCGGCCCCCTGTTTAAAAAGTTTGAGGACTCCTGCCTTAAAGTGTTCATCTATCCTGAGACACAGGACAGACAGAATCCATAGCATTACCTGAAGACATTCATTATTAAATACTGCAGTATTCTTGCCCAGCCTTCCTTTCGAAAGCAGCTCTTTCGTCACTTGGGAAGACATGTCCTTGTTTTAAACTACAACCAATCCTCACAGCAGGCTGGTAAGGATTAACACCAGGCCTATATACATACCAAACCACTGTGAAACTGCCAACTGAACCAAACCAGACAGGCGTCACAGAATGGCCTGGGTTGGAAAAGACCTTAAAAATCCCCCAGTTCCAACCCCCCACTGTGCACAGGGTTGCCAACCACTAGCTCAGGCTGCCCAGGGCCCCGTCCAACCTGGCCCTGAATGCCTCCAGGGATGGGGCATCCACAGCTTCTCTGGGCAACCTCTTCCAGTGCCTCACCACCCTCTGGGTGAAAAGCTTCCTCCTAATATCTAACCTAAATCTCCTCTTCTCCTAGTTTAAAACCATTTCCGCTTGTCCTATTACTATTAGCCCATTGCTCTCCCTCCTATTTATAAACTCCCTTCTGGGACCACTCTCCTGTCAGCTATAAGCAATCTCGACACCAGGCAGAGGAAGGCTCAATTACCAACACCGAGGTACCAGAGAACCAGCACTAAGGCCCCAGCACGCTGCCCCACAGCCAAGCCCACCACGGCCGCTACGTGACAGCGCTTCAAGCTCTCACCTGGCTGAGGGCCCCTCGCATCACTCTCAAAGCCCCACAGACTGACATACACGGCGCTTTAACTTGGGGCAGGGTAGAGAGGCTGAAGCCGCAGCTCCCCCTCACCGACCGGTGCCACCCGGGACGCAGCGGGGCAGGCGCAGCCGGGCCAGCCGCCTCGGCCGAGCTCCCCTAACTTCATGGAGGCAGGGGAAGAGGCGACGGGGGCGCTGATAGTCAGCCGCCCGCGGCGAGGGGCAAGGAGGGGGGCACCCCGCCGGCAGAGCTGGTGCTTCCCTGGGCTGAGCCCTGCGCCCCAGCCGCGCCGCACGCCCCGCCGGCGGCACTCACTGCGCCCAGGCGCTGAAGCCGCTGGCGTGGGGAACCCCCACCCCAGTGCCCAGCGCCCGCGGTCGGAGCTGGGTACAGCCGCCCCGCGCAAACGAGGGAGGCGGAAAGGAGCAGCAGCCATAACGAACGGGAGCGGAAATCCGGTGACACCGGCCCCGCGCTCTTTCCCGAGGGAGGTAGGGATGAAGGGTGTTGCCCGTAACCAAGATGGCGGGAGAGCGCCGGCGTGTGGCGGGAGCACCTTTTTCCTTCCTCTGTGCTCGTATGGGTGTTTCCTCACCGCCGCCTGCTCGCAGGCGCCTGCCATTGCTGCGGTTCCCTTAGTTTCCGATGTAAAGAAGCCCTTACTGTTCCCCCTCCCAGCTGGCCTTTTATTTTAATTGTTACTGTGATCTTCCCCCGTGCCCCTTGTGGCTTATAGTGTGGGGCTGCCAGTTCAGCCCTTTTCTGCCTGCCCGTGTGCGGGTGGCTCGTGCCACTGCAACGTCTGGCTGTAAATGATCACTTGGTGGTAAATAAAATAGCGCAGGGAAATCCTGGAGGATGCAGGCACAACGCTTCTCTCTTCGTTTGCTGCTCAGGGAGGGCTGCTGCCCAAGCCCCACTCTGGGCACAGTTGGCAAGGGGGCAGGTGGCCATGGGGTGGCCCGAGGCCTGTGAGGATGTTAGAAGGAGCCCTCAGCCAGGCCTGCCTGCCACAGGGCCTGTGCTCTCTACCCCTGAGGTCGAGCAGGCCGCTCTGGTCTAGGAGAGTTTGGGGGCCAGGGGAAGCACCTGGTCATCTTCCAGCTTGTGTTGCACTGAGCAGTGGACAGACAGACCTGGAGGTGTCACTCCTCAGTGCCCTGCCGTGTAGTGGAGCTGATACTCACCTGTCTAGGCTGTGTTAAAAATTCAACATTTGTGAATGATGGTGTCACAGCCTCTGTGCCAAGAAAAGAAATGCACAATCCAGCCTGCGGGAAAACTGTCCGTGCCACCATTTTTTTCAATTGAAACACTTTCATATGGCACAAAACAGCACCTGTATATAGCAGTTAGGAATTTCAGCCCTTAAGCTTTATTTGGAAATGAGGATGCACCTTGTTTTGTTTTTGCAGAGCATGGCTGATGGATGTGCCTGTGGTGATGGTGAAGCAAGGAGAGCGATTGGACTGGATGACCGTCTTGCTTCTATACATTAATTTTTCAGGGTCAAGCATCCTGCTATCACATTCACATCTTTATTTAAATAAAATACATATTTCCTGGGGCCTGGAACAAGTATTTATCTAATGTGTGATTTCTTGCTTCAGTCAATTCAGGAAAATGCTAGGACACAAAGGCAGAGGCTGCCAACGAATACCTGTCTTCTGTGACTGTGTGAAGCATTCAAGTGTCAAAAAGAGTACAGGGTAGACTGACACTGCTTGCATCTATTAAAAAGAGTAAGGTAACAAGGGGAAAGAAAATTACACTGATAGTCAGAGGATACACGTAATGAAAGAATTGATATGTAATGCAGTGTTGGGATGTTGGATGATATTAGGAAAAAACCCCGAATTGATGTATTTTCCTACTAATGCAAAGGAGAAGAAATAATTACAGTAAGATATAAACCTGTATCTCAAAGAAGTGAACTGGTGGAATAGCAATAGTAAAATGTTAAGTCATGACACAGAATAACATCATGACACACATAAATCTTTAGGTGTTCAAGAAAGTCAGGAATAAAGATGCTGTGTAATGGTGAGATACTACTGGATACTGAAGTGGTGGCAGACTTTAAAGGAAGAGGGAAAGAACTGAGTAGGTTCAGACTCTCCTTGTAGGAAAAAAAATAAATAAAAGAAGCACTGTTGTATCATGTTGGGTATCTGCCAAAAACTTTGACTCTCATTTGGTTAAGGGTGTTTTGACTATCTAATACTATTAGAAAAGTAAATTCAATGGAGTGGTAAGTCATGATGGCTGGATTTCATTTCACAGCATAGATTGGAGAGCAAAATTGTATTAATAACTGGGACACAGTTGTTCCTAGTGATAGTTAACAGACTTCATCAAAGAGTCTCTGATCTGAGAAAAATAGTATATATTGTTAAACAAGATTTATAAAAGGAGTTAGAACTGTAGAAAAACTAGATGTAGTAACTATGAATTTATTAAATTGAAATAAGAAGGAAGAAAAAGATAAGTATTCAAGACCTTGTGTTCAAAATGGTACATTTTGAGATATTAAGGAAACTATTCAGAGATGAGAATAAAAAGCTGTAAGGCATCTGTTAATGACATCTCTGGTGAAAAAAGTTTGGAAACTTTTTCGAGACGATGAAGAACTGGAATATTGTACCAGAAAATTAGAAAAAAATGTACTAGGAAAATTAGGTAGTTTTGAAAAACAAAGTGATAGAAAGTCTTGGCATGACTGAAAACCACAGGCACGTACTAAAGAGAGCTGAGGGGAACTCTGGGAATGTGTCTCTGGGCAAAATGAGAAATTTCTCTGGGAGTCCCAGGATGAGGTGGGTGCAGACGAGGCATGCAGGCATGCGTACGGTCAGCAGCAGTGGCCACTCCTGCAGTAATGTTTGTCCCAGCTCCTCCAACAACAGATGATTCTTGTCATTTCATGGCATGAGGAAAAAATTAAAACAAAATGCAAAGTCATATATTGAGGGATCAACTGCAAAACTCTATAGACTTAGAACTCATTTGTAGGAAATGAAGGACCTAGATAATACTAGACAAACACAGGATGACTGGGAGTTGCTGATGTGATATGGACCGAGAAAAAGACAGAGGGAAGCAAGCAAAGTATTTCTGCACCTTAAGGAGATGCTGAAGATGGTTATATATGGGAATATTCTCAAGGGAATAAGCTCACTTAGACAGATCTGAGCAGCTGTTTTCAAAATCAGGTGTACTAAGATTGCAGTTTTGATAGAACAATAAAGCAGAAACATTTGTGCTTTTTATCTGTCTTTCCTTGCTGAGATTTTGTCTATTTTAATGATGTGAAAATAAATCTAAATTTTCTTCCTAGGTTTCTTTTGAGGCAGAAGATAAGCAAAGAAAACATACTGTTTTCCAACTAAAAATCTCATGCTGGATGAAGACATTGGAGTACATTTTTGTATCAGGAATAGCTCTCAAGACCATAGACCAAAGGGAACCTCCTTAAACTAAAGAAGTGTATCATACAGACATTTTCAAATTAAAATCTTTCTGGGTAAAATGTAAGTGTTGTTTTAACATTTGCCTCTAGGTGGTGCTAGCGTTATTCCAATGGTCAAAATCTCAGTTTTAAGGAACATTTCAAATACCAATTAAAACATTTTGTGCACAGTTTTTGCACAGAGAAGGCACATCTATTCAGCAGACCACATATTAATAATTTTCAGCTAAGAAGAATTCTCACACTTAATTTTTGTTAAATGAATCATCCATAAATCTATGTTCAAATAACATTTAAAGGTCTTGTTTGAACCCCCAGAAGCTAATAGTTTCAGAAATTGTGTTAAAACCCCATCTTTAAGCAAATGTTGAATCAAAGAATTGTGGCAGCTGAGATATTGGTTTGCTCACTATTTAAAGCACCATCTTACACAAATACTAATCTAATGACTGAACTTACGTTTATACCATTTTACAGCTTGCAATTTTTATTTTATGTATATGTAGCACATAGAAATTCTCATGTTGTATCATCTGTAGCACCAGAGTCACAGCTCTGTCTACTGAGAATTCTCAAGGCCTTTGGGAAAGCAAGCCCTTGTAAGCCTTTAATGGAATATTTTGGTGAGAAAGCAAAGCAAAACTTTCTACTGGAAGGTATTTTTGCACGGTCTTCAGAAAATGGAAGGAGCTAGCATTATTTTATGGTTATTCACCCAGCCATGTTTCTTTTGGACTGTGGTGTAAAATTTCTGCATAATTCAGGATATTTTTTCTTCCTCCTGTCTCATTCACACATACTGCCCTTGGCAGCCTAGGTTGCTTGGCATTCTGATGCCTACTGATAGCTTTCAGGTACCAAAAAGTAGGAACTCGCTTCTGAGTCATTGTTAATGACTGATAATTTTCTTTTTAGCATGGCAATTCCCAGCTGAGGCAAAGTCCAGAGACAGGTTGTCCTGTAGCTCACCTCAATACTTTATTAAATTAAAAAGAAATCTATATGAAGCAGTAGCTCGTTTGTGAGATGGTAGGTGGTCTGCACAGCCTGGTGGGAAAGGAGGTGGCTGGATGGTAAGGATGGGCCTTAAACTCACCATGTTCTAGTGCCCCAGGAGGCACTTTGTCCTCTGCCTGGTTGAGTGGAGCAGGGATGGGCTGTGAACCCATTACCTTCCTTCCCTGCATCTCGGTGCAGTGCTATGCTACACCTGTTTTGGGTCAGGGTGAGCACTAATGACCTCATGGATTCTCTGGCACTTGGGGGTACAGCAGTGTCAGGGGAAATCTTGGTTTCACTGTGGTAAATATGGTAAAACTCCATCAATTTCTCCAAATTTAATCAGAAAGGTCTGTTTAATAAGGGGTAGCCAGCTCTGCTGAGCTACAAATTGCACATGGAAGTCCTTGTACGACTGAAAACCACAGGCACGTACTAAAGAGAGCTGAGGGGAACTCTGGGAATGTGTCTCCGGGCAAACTGAGTAATTTCTCTGGGAGTCCCAGGATGAGGTGGGTGCAGACGAGGCATGCAGGCATGCATACGGTCAGCAGCAGTGGCCACTCCTGCAGTAATGTTTGTCCCACTCCTCCAACAGGTGATTCTTGTCATTTTATGAATACTGAACAGACAATAAAGGAAAATTACTATAACTAGAAAACCAGATATTTCATTTTGCTCTGGTAGGGCTCAGTTACTTAAGTTTGTCTCCTGCTTTGCTTTTCTCGACTGTTTTATTTTCTGAAGTACATTGTCCTCGGGCATCCAATCTGAAATCCACCACACATTTGTCATCCCTTAGGAATCTCTTTTGGATTAGGTGTTGGGCGCTGTTGGAACAACAATAGGACTTGAGGACAGACAGTGCCTTGCAGGGTTGATCCTTTAATTTGTAAGGCAACACAGACATCTGCAATCAGCATGGGTCTTAGTGTGGTGAGCTAACCGCATAGGTAATACAAATTACTCACTGCTTATGGGTAATTAACCTGCTAATTATTCACAAAACATTTTGCTCTGTGGTGGTTTCGTAAGCTGACAGGAATCACCCAAGCTGAAAGAAACCTTTAAAAATTCTTTTTAGCGTTGCCTCACTTCATGTCAAATCACATCATATCTCAGAAAAACGTTTTTGTATATACAATGAGGTAATAGTGAAAAAGAAACTCCTTCCTTCAATGTGAATGCCAGCTGTCATTTCAAGTAACTAGAGATACCCATCTATGTGAGGAATAAACAAGTACAATGTTTGTGCCTTTGAAGACCATATACCTGTTCCCTATTCAAATTTTAGTATTCAGTTAATTTTTAGGTAAGATCTAAGTTTTAGGTAAGTCTGAAACTTACATTCTGATTCCACAGTTTATGCCTCAACAATTCTTTTTTAAAAAAAGAGAATTTCTTAATGCTTGTGTTTTCTCTAGTCATTTTTTGCTCCTAATACTCTACAAAGGATAACCTGTATGCCTTGTATTGGTTCAGTCTTGGTACATATGAGTGCAAAAAATGATGGACAATACCTGAGTCTTCTGCAGTAATGATCAAGAAAAGTATAGATCTGCATCAAGTATTGCAAGCTACACCATGTTCCTGGGCGCTGGGATCCTTGAGGCTATTTGAGCAGTTGGGTCCTGTTTTCTTAGGACCTGGACTTCAGATTACGGTGGAGATGAGCTTACAGTACAGTAACATTTTTAAGAAGGGAAGAAAGGAGCACCCTGGGAACTACCAACCTGTTAGCCTCACTTCTGTGCCTGCAAAGATCATGGAACAGATCCTCCTAGAAGCTGTGCTGAAGCATATGGAGGACAGGGAGGTGATTCAAGACAGCCAGCATGGCTTGACTAGGGGCAGGTCCTGCCTGACCAACCTAGTGGCTTTCTACAATGGAGTAACTGCATCAGTAGATAAGGGAAGAGCTATGGATGTCATCTCTCTGGATTTCTGCAAGGCCTTTGACACAGACCCCCACACCATCCTTCTCTCTAAGTTGGAGAGATATGGTTTTGATAGGTGGACTGTTCAGTGGATAAGAAATTGGCTGGATGGTCACATCCAGAGGGTCGTGGTCAATAGCTCAATGCCAGATGGAAGACAGTGACAAACAGTGTCCCTCAAGGGTCCATACTGGGATCATCCAGAGGGACTTGGACAGGCTGAAGAAGTGGGCCCAGGTGAACCTCATGAGGTTCAACAAGGCCAAGTGCAGGGTCCTGCACCTGGGATGGGACAATCTTCATTATCAATACAGGCTAGGAGATGATGTGCTGGAAGGCAGCCCTAAGGAAAAGGACTTGGGGGTTGTAGTGGATGAAAAGCTGGACATGAGCCTCCAGTGTGCATCTGCAGCCCAGAAGGCCAACTGCATCCTTTGCTGTATCAAAAGCAGTGTGGCCAGCAGATCAGGAGAGGTGATTCTGCCCCTCTACTCTGCTCTGGTGAGACCTCACCTGGAATACTGCATCCCGTTTTGGAGCCCTAAACACAAGAAGGACATGTACTTGTTGGAGCAAGTCCAAAGGATGGCCACAAAAATTATCAAAGGGCTGGAGCACCTCTCCTGTGAAGAAAGGCTGAGAGAGTTGGGGTTGTTCAGCCTGGAAAAGAGAAGGCTCTGTTCCCCTTCCTTATATCAGCCTTGCAGTACCTGAAAGGTGCCTACATGAAAGCTGGGGAAGAAACTGCTCACAAGGGAATGTAGCAATAGAATGAGAGGTAATGGTTTTAAACTAGGAAAGGGTAGAATTAGGTTGGATATTAGGAAAAAGTTCTTCAATATGAGGGTGGTGGATCATTGGAACAGGTTGCCCAGAGAGGTAGTGGAGGCCCCATCCCTGGAGATATTCAGGGTCAGGCTTGATGAGGCTCTGAGCAACCTGATCTAGTAAAGATGTCCCTGCTCACTGCAGGGAGGTTGGACTAGATGACCTTTGAAGGTCCCTTCCAACCCAATGCATTCTATGATTTAAGAACATCCATAAGCTCAGGGTTATACTCACTGTGGACATCCTGTTTTTGAAGTAATTTCTCTGGTTGAATGCTACAGTTGAGTATTCTCCTCTCCTCTCCTCTCCTCTCCTCTCCTCTCCTCTCCTCTCCTCTCCTCTCCTCTCCTCTCCTCTCCTCTCCTCTCCTTTCCTCTCCTCTCCTCTCCTCTCCTCTCCTCTCCTCTCCTCTCCTCTCCTCTCCTCTCCTCTCCTCTCCTCTCCTCTCCTCTCCTCTCCTCTCCTCTCCTCTCCTCTCCTCTCCTCTCCTCTCCTCTCCTCTCCTCTCCTCTCCTCTCCTCTCCTCTCCTCTCCTCTCCTCTCCTCTCCTCTCTCTGATGATGATGAAATTACTTCATTAAAGGATTCTCTTAAGAATTTTTTTTTTTAAATGAGAAGTGCTTAGCAATAAAGGCAAAACCCATAAAATTAATCTCTGATATGCTTATCCCTTTTCAGACAATAAATAGATACATAAAGAAAGAAAAATGTCTTGGGAGACTTTAGTCTGGAATTCTCCAAAGAATCTACTGAATCTCAATATGGGCTGTTTTGAAAGCCTCACCTTTAGGATCACAAAATAGATGGCATAATTATATCAAATACATCACTGCTTGAAAAATAGCTGTACTTTCAAAACCACCATTCTTTCCCTTAAATGACAGACTGAGAATATCTTTGAGGGTTTTTAGACACTGAAATGGTACATGCACTGTAACTAAGCCATAGGGATAACACAAAACCTATTTTCCAAAATGGCAAATGGAGGACAGGACAAAAGCCTTTTAAAATTTATTGGTTCATACTAGATCATTTGTCCATCATTTGTCTGTTGCCTTTGAAAATTATTGTTCTGATGGGCAGGAGTAGGGACACTCATGTCATAGTGCACTTGGGCAATTGTGAGATGCAGTGAATTACCAGCCACAGGGAGAAAAAAATGTCCTTCAAGACTCTGTGCTCATTAGATTTTCGGTGGCAGTGTCAAAAGTACCAAAATCAGCCAAGGCATCCTGAATTTGTTGGATGTGTGTGCTTGCCTTGTGCTGTTTTGGTATATCAGGCAAGTTATGGGCATCATATTAAATGTGGTTTTGTTTCAGTCATGCTGACTGAGTGGCAATGCCTTTTATAAAAACATGCTAATCAATCTCATTGACATTTTATTGCTTCCTTTATCCTAGATTTTGAATTGCTGTTCAATTAGAGATTGTGACAAAAATTTCAGAATTATCACCTCTGTGCTTTCTTCTTATCATCAAAAGATTTTCCATATATGAAATGGAACTGAATTTTAATTCTCATTTTGATCCCGTCATTCAGTTTTTTTTGTTTATTTGTTTTTATGTTATAGTGTGCTCTGTGAATCATGTATTCAGGTGAGAAAGGTTTTGGCCTGCTGTTTCATGGATGATAAGATTACTTATCGTTACCTTTCCCTACTGTTTTTCAGCATTAAGTATGTAGAGATTCATAACAGAAATGTTAAGACTAACATGAATAAGAATGTCGAGATATGAAAGTACCAGGAAAATTAATTAAAAAAAAAACCAAACAAGGAGAAGGGATGAAGTAATGGCATGTGTTGATGGCACCCAAATTAGCAGCTGATAAAGAACAGAGCACATTTCCTTCCACCTTCTCAAGACACCTTGACATGGAAAATGAAGGACAGGCTGAGATAAATGACAGGCTACATGTGGAAATGGAGTCCAAAGAATAATGAGGAAATCAGCAGTGTTACCTAATGACTTACAGAGGTGTTACAGGATGGAAAAGGCAAAATATCACCGTTCCTGTCAAGCCCTAAGGGGTAAAAAAGGCACATCAGAAAAACAGCACATGGTGGCCAGTCTAAGAAGACAGGTGATGTGATGAATATCTGGTGTCCCTTGTCCTCCTTGCCACTGAAATGACCCTGGCCCGGCTACTTGGACGCATATAAGCATATGGGTGTGCAAAAGTGCAGTGAGTGAAATCAGTTTTGTTTCAGCTACCACTGCTTATTATACAGTTTCACAGTGAGCTTTGTGCAACCAGAATATTGCAAAAATCCCACCTAGTTTGTGGCTGTGCTCAGATCCATAGATATCCAAGAGATATCAATGAAGGACAGAAACTAGTATGCACAGTTATTTGTACATAAATTTTCCATCATATGACATGACCTTTGTAAACACTAGTGTGAAAACATTTCAGCTGCTTTCTGAGTTAGACAGAAGTTATCTCAGAATATCACGCTGTCTATAGGATCATGTAGAGAGTGGAAGTGCAAAATTCTAGTTAGGCTCTGAGGGTCTAGAAGATCCCGAGCCTTTTTACTGCATGCTTGGTAGGGATTTGCATGCATAATTCATTCAGTTTCAGTTCATTTATTTGCTTGTATCCTTTGCTTGTATTTATGCTACAAGGATCATAAAAAATATTGTAAACTTCACCATTGAACATGTCAGAAACTGAAGATGGAAGCTTAACAGCAATTTATTTCCTTCATAAGTAAGTCTACCAAAGACTCTTCATGGAATTAAAGAGCTAAGCCGGTTGATAGTTTACAGACTTATACCCAGGACAAGTCTGTAGTTCTAGAGATGCTTTGTATTGTGCTGTTAAAGGACAGTGGAAGTTTCCAGAAAATAAAGGTGATTATTTTATTATCAAAGTCCTGCTTAAGCAAATCAGGGTCACAGAAAATTAGTTTTTTATATAAACTACTTTGAGAACTTCTTTGAAGAAGCTGTTGTCAGTAGCAGCTTGTGTTTGTCAGGTGTACTGGGTTTTATTTTCTTGAATTGCCAGAAGATGAGAAAAAAGTCACACCAATGGTGTCACCATTCTTTCATTTATCCACTGTCTGACACAGAGTAAACAGGCAAGGCGGAAAAACTGAAAACAAATTTCTGCAGAGAATTAATGGTTTATTTTCTTTTCTATATTCTCCTCCCTTCTTCAAGACAAAAATGGAACTAAAAGACACCAATTGTGAATACTTTGGCTTATTTCTTGCTAGGTGGATGGCCAATTACTGCAGATTAATTTGTCCATTTTCAGAGATGGAAAACATTTTGCCTTTTACTGAGGCTGAAATATGATCTTCATTTGATCTTCTTGAAGGCATTTGACAATGAGGCTTAAAATTCAATATGGAGATAAAATACCAAGCATAGCCACATTACATTGCAGTTGTTGACTTCTCTGTTGAATGAATAACAGCTAGAATTTCCCTTTCTTTTATTTTGAGAAATTGTATTACCTTCAGAGCAGGCATGCTGTTTTCATGATTTATGACCCCTGTGTGTGTAATGGTGATTCTTGTAAGAGTTCAGGAAGTTTAGGGGAACACTGTACGGAAAGGTAGAGGTTGCTCATACAGATTAGGTTTAGTATAAGAATAAACAAGGGATTTATGATCTGACCTTCTTTTTAGGATAGATCGTGGAACTTCAACCTGTATTTCTTGCATCAAGACCATTACTTCTGATGGAGGAAAAATATTGGATGACCTGAGATTTAATGTTTGTAAAATGGAGGGAAAGTCATCTCATATAACTGTAGATATTTACAGTACACACATCTAGATCTACCTTAGTCACTCTCCCCTTATGGAGAATGAAGGCAAATAAACACTTCTAGAGTACAAGTAATCTAATTTATTTCAGACATAAGACTTCTGGATTAAATGAGTCATTACCAAAGTGAATGGAGCGTAGGGAGAAGGCACACTGCTTGGTATTAACTTAGCCTTTAGGGCTATTGCCCACAGCATAATCTGTATGCCAGTCATCTCTCTCACATAGGAGAGATTGTTGTCAAAGGTGGTGATATTTTGAATATCATCACCTTTGACATTTAAAATATCATTTTAAGTGACATTTAAAATAATGATATTTTAGATGCCCTGTGGCATCTCTGGAGGCTTGGCCTATTTGGAACGGGCAGCTGAGGCCAAGTGGGATACATCAGGGCATCTAAAATGACATTAGAGGATAAACGAATTCTTTCCTGTTTATTTTAGTTTACTTTACTTTTGAAAGATTTACTATGTCTACCCTCAGTTTCTCTTCTAATTTTGTCCATCTTCCCTAGCCCAGGGTGTTTCTAGCTCTCTTTGTTCTTGTTGCTTTGCTCTACACTTGTCTGGTTGTTCTGCAGCTTCCTTGAATTATGGTTAAGAGCTGCACTTTGTACTGAAATCTTGTTGATGTTGGACAGAACAGAAGGATCTCGTTATAAACCTTTCAATCTGTAGTCCTAATTTGAAGTCTAGTGTGTTTGCCTTTTTTTTCTTTATTATAGCAACAGCATGTTGTTGTTAACTAGTGTTTAGCTTGTAATTCTTTATAACTTTCCAGTCAGTTTCAGCAGAACTGTAACTTAACCAGTGGCTTCCTATTCTCTGTTTCAAATAAATTTTATATTGTATTTTTCATACCTGAATGACATTTTACTTTTCCTGAACAAGATCATTCTTTAATTGTTATTTTGTCCTCCAGCATGGTTGCAATTGCTGCCAGCTTTGTGTTGCTGGTATTTGTATTGTGTACTCTGTATTGTGTCCTTCAGGTGGTTAATTTAAATACTGAAAGTATTTTGTCCAGGCAAGGCCCTCACAGAACTTTAGTTGCTTCATCTTTCCCATCTCTCATTGACACACTAGAAATTACTTGGTAGGCATGGTTATCTACCAATGCTTTTCCATCCTATGGACATTTAATCTAGGATATGTTTGGTAGGAACTAGTAGAAAACAGAGGCTTTGCTAGAGTCAGTTATTACATTGCCCTAGAAGGAAACTGGAATGGTTTGAAACAATGTGTCCTTGACAAACACTCACTCTTTTCTTCTAGGTACTTAATTATTATCAAATTTTGTTAGATTTCTTAAACAGTGCTGAAACAAAAAATTATGATGACTCAAGCCTCTATCTCCTTTTTTAAAGATAGGCACTATTTTTTATTTTATAGGCCTCCCCCTTCCTCCAGGAGTTCGCTGGAACAACGGCTGACATGCTGCAGCAGCCTGCTCTACTGGCAACTTAGAAGCGCTCTATAAGGCCAAGCAGATTTGAAAACATCTAACTTATATGAACATAATTTCAAGCCTATTGCTCCCCCCCCCCCCCCCCCCTTTTCTTCCTCTTTCTTATTTTGGGGATTGCAAGCTTTGCCTTTTTTCATGTTATCTACCAGATCTTTTTGATCTGTTGTGTCTTTGATCTGATGGACACTTCACTGTGAGTCATTTTAGGGCAGTATTGCTAACCTTGACATTTTCTGCTTACAATTTTGAATAAGTAATATTACCTTTAGGTTCTTCTGTTTTCTCACCTTTCTTCCTATTACCTATTTATAAGCTTTTGGGTAGGGAGACTCCACTGCTAGATATGTAATATTCAGTGCCTAAAACAGAAACTTTGATGAATCCTCATTGCTAGAGGTCCTCTCCATTTACTTTTGTAGAAAGCAGAAACTCTTCTCCTCCAGACTCTTTGAAGGCAGATGCAAATAAGAAGGTAAAGATGAAATGTTTAGATCTTCAACTGGACTTTCTGAAAGATGATCAGAGAAATTTGTTTTACCTCAGAAGTACATCTTGTTTATATATGTAGGTTGGCCTCAGCACACAGCCGAGTACCCACATAGCCACTCGCTCACTGCCCTGGCAGCAGGACAAGAGGAGAAAATAGGAAGAATGAGAGAGTGAGAAGATAGTGCGTCAAAATAAAGACAGGGAAATGATCTACCAATTAAGCTAAATATTTGAGTACTGAATTAGGTATTGCGAAACACACATAAAAAAGACATTTAAAACAGCCCTCCTCCCTCATTCCCAGGCTCAGCTTCACTCCTTCAGTCCAGACTCCTGTTGCTGCTGCAGGTCACACTCAGTCCCATCAGTGGAGCAGTGAGCCATGCAGGAGGCAGCTGTGGTCAGGTTGGGGCGGTTTTTCTCTGCTGCTCCTTCCTCCTCACTCTCCTGCTACACTCAAGTGCAGGTCTCCCATGGGCTGTAGTCCCTTTGGGAGTATCTGCTGTGCCGTGGAGCACTGCTTCCTCCTTTCCCAGCCTTGGTACTTTGTCTGCTGTTCCCCTGGTCCCCTCCTCATCTGCCTGTTCCCTCACGTTCCTTCCTCCTGTTCCAGCGTTTTCTGCTCTTATACACACATTTCCAAAGGCGCTGCTATCTCAGCTTCAGGGCTCAGCGGTGCCACGCGGCGGGTGGATTGGAACCGTCTGGAACCGGCATGGGGCAGCCCCGGCCTCTCCTCACAGAGGCCACCCTGCAGCCTCCAGCACCAAAACCTTGCCATGTACCCCATGTGTATGCCGTGTACCCCATATGTACACCACGCACACATTGTATTAGATGCTGAGGGGCCTAATGCAAGTGTGTACAGCTCAGAGAAGTAAATACTGTCCCAGGTGGGGCAGTGTCCTGTCATAGAAGCTACTTTCTGGTTAACAGATTCCTTGGAGATCACAGCATCCATTTCATGCCATTGTACCTCTTTGGGTTCTTCTGAAAAACCCTACATGGAGTTTTTGGAAGACCAGAGACTTGGGTTTCCTCTCAGTTTTGAAGTATCATGGTTCTCTTCAGGGATGACACCTGTGACCTGCACTGGTGTAACTGGGAGCAGAAGTAACTCCATAGGCAAAATGTTAGGATCACTTTGCTCAGGGAGAAAAAGGGTGAAAGGGGATGTTTGTGTTGTCTATAAAGACAACAGGCCAGTAAATATTAAGAAGGAGAAAAAATGTGTAAGATGAGTGCCAAAGTCTGTGGAGGAGCACAGATAGAGTCATCCTGGAATGGAGAAGGCAGCCTCCCACTGTTAGATCCTGATGCTCTGGAATAACCTGCTAGGACAAATAACACAGACTAAAACCCACACTGCTTCAGATTGCATTTCTGAAAAGAATAATATGGCAGGGTGTGATAGCGGGTGTTTAGACTTCAGGCGTCCTTTCCCAGCTTTGTCTTCATTGACTTGAAAAGACTAGGAGTTAAAGGAGCATCTCATGGCCCTTTTTCCACAAAATGGAGTTTTCACATTCATTAAATATAAACAACTGTCTAAATAACTCCTTTCCAATGCAAGTTCCTTTTGTTTCAGATTTTCAGTCCTGTCATCACAATCTTTCATGTTTCATGATGAGCAGCTGTTGCATTTTTGCATAGAACTTGTTTCTGTGCAGGAAGTTCCTGATCATTGCTTTTGGTAGTGAATCCCTGAATGGGATTTCACATAGTGCTTACTAGAAGGAGCTTTTATGTGCTTGGTAAACTGGCCATCACATTTCACAAGTGATTGATGTCTCTATAGTCAGTCCTTTTAAGATAGACTGAGCTACAACTGGACATTGTAAATAACAGAACTGCTTTTCTACTTATATTGAGAGGATAATTTCCAGTGGAGATTTAAAACTATTAGAACCAAGAACAAAGTCAACCTAGATATGTCTTTGAAGGGCTGTAGGTCATACAGGAATAGTTTGAGTTTTGATTGCTGTTGTCAGAGCTGAAAGAGTGGGAAAAACCTAAAAGTTGTGCAGATTCAGCCATTAGTGTTTCAGACCCATGAAAGTTAATTATACCATCCATTTGCCAGATACCTAGGATAGCTACACTGAGGAAATGGCCAGCGTGGTGCTAGACTGTAATAATTTCTTGCACTGCAGGTTCTACAAGTTGGAGAATTGCATTTCAATTTATCCCTAGTTCAACTTACATCTGGTTAGGGCAAGGGCAGTGAGAGCTTAAGGGCTGATAAATTAGGTTTGATATATCCCAGAACCTTAGAGTGACAGCTTCAAGTTTCCCAGGTGGATCTCTATTAAGTTTTGTTTCACTGTGCAGTGGAGACCCTCAAAACAGAAACAGTGTATGGATATAAAAATCATTCTGGTCACACTTCTATGATGTGTACCTTTGCTTGTAAGCACTGGCCATAATTTACTTCATTTTATAGTTACATGGCCTTTTCATATCCCATTTGTTTAGCTGCCTACCTTCTTCCAAGCCAAAGGGGCTGTATTTCATTGGTGAATATTTTCCCATTTGAAAAAAAAAAAAAAACAACCAACAACAAAACAACCCAAACCCAAAATATTCTGGAATCATTCATGCTGAGAAACATTATAAATATAAAATCGTTTTCATGACAGTTAGCTGGCTGTGATGAAAAGCTAAACAAAAACATTTGAATACAAAATATTCTAGTGACATAATTTCCTTTCAGTATTTTTTGGAAAGATTTTATGAGGACAAAACTAATTTTTGTGGTCAATTATATGCTTTTATTTTAAGTCTAACTAGATACAGAATTATGCAGCGGAAGTCCTTCTGTCTGATTCTTCCCAGACCTTGGCAGGCATAGACTTACTGGTTAAGAATTTTCAGTGGGGCAAAAAATCCAGTAAAGTGAAAACAAAATGCTGCACCTATCTACTGAGTACAAGAGGTTATCAACAAATAAAATAAAGCAAACCCCTCTGGGTAAAAATAAGGAAAACATACTTAGAGTGTGATTGACATTTCTTTGCTCCTTCTCCTCACTGATTTCAATGAAGTTCAGCAGAGCAGAATGTGCAATAGCGTGACTCATGATGTGTCATGCTTTCCTAAATGAAAATGTTGTAATATACGGATTTCCTCCAATGGTGCCTACTGTCACCTCAGTCTTGCTCTTTTTCCTGTCTCTTCTGATTATCCAGTACAGATTCATTTTCATCTTTTCCAAGGTGACAATAACCCATAATAAATTACATCCCTCAGAATAATGTGGATTCACAACTTTTTTCCTGGAAATTCCTCAGGGCTGTTGTAAACTTTTCTCCCAGAGTAACCTCCAAATAATATTTAAAATTATAATTAAGAAAAATCAACACAGCTGCTTCTCCCCTTGATCTTGATGTTGTGGTCTCTCCAGCACCCTTCCCCAGATCTTCATACAGTCTTTCCAAAGGCTTTCCAGCCGTTTTGTTCTGGTTTCTGTACTCCTCCATGTGATTATCACTCTTACACTGGTTTGTGGTTACCACTATTGGTGAAGACGACTTTTATCCCCTGACTTTCACTACTGTAAGCAGAGAGATTACATGTCATTTTATATTCCTCAGACAGGGGTGGGTGTGCCCAGTGGGATGAACAGAGCTCTGAGGACAGTGCTTTGTTTGGTTTCGTTCTGCCCACCTCACCCAATACAGCGTTCAAAGCTGAAGAAGCAGAGTGGAGGATCAACCCACTCCTATCTTTCCCACACCCAGTAAAAAACCCCAAACAAATCTATCACTTGGGTGATAGAAGCAGCTCTGAAGAAAGCAGTCACACTGTGACTTCGGCTCTTTTTCTGAGCCCTACTATTTAGATTATTTTAGGAGCTATATGGAATGAAAATCATATTAGGGCCATGCTGTGTTGTGGAGTACTTTTTCAATACAAGTTAGTTTTGGGAGTAAAGGTGCAATAATAGTGATGATGATGAGAACCTTGATGAACTAAGAAATAGTGTAGCTTCATTTCAGAAAAACAAAATTGAGATCCCAAAATCTTGTAGCATGTTGCTGGATCGTTATTGCAAAGCCCACAACTAAACTCAAAGTCCATGCTCACTGAATCTGGTCAGTAGAGAGAAGAGTTTCACTGGGAGAGAGATAGCATCTCCTTGACTTCGGCTTACTCTGCTGGGCTGCTGGAGGAGCTTTCACTGATTTTGATGACCAGGTTCTAGGACAGGGGCTGTAAATGGCCACAGAAAGAAAATGTTTATGCTTGACCAAATTAAAACTTTACACAGTGGGTCATTGAAAAGGTTGAAATATATAGCTACTTGTATTTTGGTTTTACGTATAAAACTAAAAGTGACAACCCAGTCTCTCAGGATGCTGAACTGCTATGCAGCAGCAGCAGCAGAAGCCACCACATTTTAAAGAACATTAGGGAAATCAGTTAGTTAGGCAGAGATTTCTTCCCCTACTCAGTCTTGTTCCGTGTCACCTTCTGTTCCTTCTTATATAAGGATTGTCTAATCTTCATCCTGAAGTGTTCGTGCTTTTTGTAAGGTTTTATGCTGACAGATCTCAAGAGCTATTGGATAACTCGGCAAGACAGATGCACAGTTAATTAGAAATGAATGTGATATTACATCAAAAGGCTTCAACTGTTAAGTTTTAAATGGTTATAATTAACTTGTTCTTTGATTCTGAACTGGATTGACTAAAGAGACAATGAAGGTCAATTTCCGTTCACTTGAAAAAATAAAAAAAGAGAATAGCCATTAATTTAAAAAAACCCCAAACCCTCAGTCGTGAAGCTGTTCAGTTATGCTGTGCTGCCTTGATGTGAAGGCAAGGCAATGAAAATCCTTTTAATAGGCACTCCTGTTATCCTTTGTTATAAAAAAACGGAGTCTGATTCACTTGATATGGGAAAGAAAAAGAAGACTCCTGTCAATGTTATTAGTCATCTTTGTGCATATTTAGGTCTGATTTTAAGACTCCAAGCTAAGGAAGTCTTGATTTTTAAGTGCTTTTTCAGGTGAAGATCCATAATAAACTTTTAGAATTTGCAAATATAGCTAGTGATAGTGGTTTTATTTTATTAAAATTACATATTTTCACTACTTCAAAACATTACTATTTTATTATCTAAATAAACATATAAACTTGTTTTTAAATATGCCTGTAAAATTGGAACACCTCCAACTTCAAAAGCCGTTTTCACCAGACCTGACATACATAAAATCCAGTTATTGCCACTAGAGGACATAGGATGCCTGGCCTTTTGCATTTTTCTGCCTGTCTCTTTTGGATATATTTATTCCCAGAGAAGTAGTTCCTTTGGTTTGAGATTTGCTTACTGCTTTGTTTAATCCTGAGGAGATGCTATTAGCTCCTCTGACATCATGAAAAGGGCAAATGCAATGCATAATCACATCATTAAGACAAATACAAACATAATTATCTTTCAACAGTGCAGCAGAAGGAAAATACAATGTAAACATTAATATCTGGACTGAATGCTTATCAAAGTCTATGGTTGGCTTCGGATGTGTCAGAGAAGAGGCTTGGCTGTACAACCTCCTTTTTTATTCCTGCTCTCTGAGTAGTGCAACAGCCAGAGCATCTCTGTGGGTGGCAGCAACTCTGAAATCAGCAGCACAGCCTGGTTGCCAGTGCCACAAATATTTTAAAGACTGTGTCCTTTAAAACAACACTGATAAAACTTTGTTCACACTGCAGCAGAAAATGTCTGCACTGCTGCCATTGCTACCAGAGGTAAGAATGAAGAAAATGGAGCCTGTAACTTCTGGTCTATCCTGAACCCCACATTCCATACTGCGGATTATCCTGTAGATAGGGCTTATCATCAAGTAGGAGCACAAGATACTTGGAAAATTCTAGTACCAACCTTGTTCTCGGTTTTCATGAGCAGATTTCACAGGGCTTGAGGGAGAGACTTGCAGGAGATAAATGGCTGCAGCCCAAACCCCAGACTTGGAAGCATCCAAGTCTGGAATTTTTTGTAATAGGTTTTGGTACTGTGGGAAGGTGACTGTGGATACAGGAGTTCATAAAAACCCACGCTGGTATAACATTAAATCAATAATTTTTTTTGGCAGTAGTCTATACATTATTAAAGTGAAGGTACTGCTAAAAAAATGTTAAAGGACACCGAGCAACACTGCACAGCATCGTAGGATCGGAAATCCACAGTACTAATATGAAATTAAAAAAAGTTTTAGGAAAACAGAATACCATAATTGTCCACACTTGAATTTTACCAGGGCACTAGAGTTTACGTCTTTGCAGTGGGGTATTTTTATGACCACTAACAAAAATTGTTTGAGTCCTGTGCCTTATCCGTTGGGCAGCACCGGGCCCTAGTTTGAAAAGCATGTTCTTAGTTTCTCCATTTTGTATGTGAGGAAAGGGTGTTGCTGATGATTTCACTGTTTCCTTTGATGATCTCGTTTCAGTTTTGAGATCTGACAGGAAAGAAATCTGAGCTAACACAGCCACAGGTTTTTATAACTTCTTTGCATAAAATTTTCTCATGTTTTAAAACCGAGCTCATTGCACCTACATTACAATTTAAATACCTTTATTTGGCTATTTTGTAGATACAGCCTGAGATTTGTATCCAGATCCTTATTTAGATATCCACTTTGTATCTCAGAAATCAGCAGTGGGAAAACTTGAGCATTCAGTGCTATTAGTGCTGAACTTGTGGGAATTCTGCATTCAGATCTGAGTCTGAATGAGAGCTCGATGACTTCAGCCAGGTCTGACAACACAGAGCTGAAGCTGAAAAGACCTCTTAAATATCAGACCATTCCCTTTATTCTCACAGGAGTGTTCCTTATGAGTTCAGGTGAGACTGAGGGCTCCCTGGCAGTGAACTTTCTGTCGGGGACCTTGAGTAAAATTTTGATTTTCAGCTGTGTGCCACTAGATTCACTTTGATTCTTACCAAGGCCACAAACTCAGGTCTGCAAAGATCTCCAGTTGGCTGGGCAGAAAGCTTGGAATAACACCTGAGAGAATATCTTGAGCAATAGGGAGTGTTAATAGGCAAATAGATTTCCTCTAGGAATAGATATTCTGTTTGGTTGTTGGTTGTTTTTTTGTTGTTGTTTTGTTTTTTGGTGTTTTTTTTCCCTTTCTATTTGCTCCAGAGAAGTTTCTCTCTAAGAAAATGCTTCATGGTACTTGGCAGGTGAGAATGGCCCTTAGGAAATATATCTTCTGACTGTGCTAGCCTGCACATATTTGACTTTACATGTTTTCCTAGGAGGACCAGGCTGGAAGGGGAAGGCTTTAGGCAGTGTATTTGCATGCTTAACAGAGAAATAAATCAGAATATTTGCATGAGTTTCTAAATCAACCACATCCTATTATATTTTTTCTACTTTTGCTCTGGAAGTCTCTTCTCACCTGACAGCTGGGGTTTTCAAAAGGTTAACAAAAATTATGTGATGCTAGTATTTTGTTTAACAGGCGAAAGTAATTATAAAGCTGAGGATTAACTAAGTCAAAATCGTAATTTAGAAAGTGATAACTATTTGAAGATTTTAACTTTTCACAGCATTTCTTCCCCTTTTTGTATGAAGACAGAAGTTCATACAGCATCCTTCTGAATTATTGTCTTGCTTTATATGTATGTGGTGTGTATGTATATGTGGTTATTAATTTTAAAATGTAAATAACTGTGAATATTGGAAATTGTAATGAACTGTTCATATTTTAGATGACCTTAAACCCTTTCACTTATTTTCTTGTTAGTTGAGCACATTTTAAAATATGTTATTTTAAAATTTATTATTTTAATACACTTAAGTAAAATCTGAGGTAGCTGAAAATGATAAAGTGAATTATAGAGTGTGTAGTATATAGTCATCTGGTGTTCTTAAAGGTCTATGTGTTTTAGAAGAAAAAATGAAATAAATTGTTTGTAACTTGTACCCATACTGCAAAAACTAATTTGGATTCTAAACTGTGCTGCAATTTTAAAATCAAATTAATTCTTTAGGATTCATGCTTCTTGAGCACCTTTTTGCATTCCTTACTCTATTTACTGGACAGTAATTGTAAAATACATGCTTTTTTCTGTCCTCATTCATGTATATAGCACACTATATAGCAAAGACTTTTTGTAGTTATTTTTTAGAATGAGCAGGTTGCTATAAAGCTTGTGATACAGAGCTTACTTTCTAAAATAAAGGAGAGAACAAGGTAAGAGCTAAACTGTCTTTAGCTTAAGATCAAACTCTCTTTAGGTTTAAGCTTATTCCTAAATGATATAAACCAAACAGAGATAAGCCTTGTGTGAACTGAAATGAGCTTTTGCATAGCTTTTTGTATCAGTTTAACTAAATTAAATGCAAACCTTAAATAAAAGCATGTAACTTTCCATATAGACAACTTTTGGCTGAGTATTTTGTTGGTCTAATATGTTAGCAGATATTTACTACTTTTCTCATTGTTATCCTTAATTTGCAGCATATTGTGTAAATGCATTTATTCTTACATATCATATAAATAGCTTTTGTGGTCTAGCATGACATATACAAAGCAATATACATGCTAAAATAGATTATCCATGTATGGCTAATTGCAAGAGAGTGCAACACAGATATATCGCGTGCTCTTGTAATTAAAGGTAGGAATGCAGTGCAAAAGTAAAAAAGAGTAAATACATACATTATACATTGATTTTATGTATTTTGTGTTCTTTCTTGTGTCCTCTTAATATTCTCTAGTTACGGGCATCTGTTAACGATTTTAAAGAGAATTAATTTCAGTAAGTTTTTAATCCTATAAAATGCTGTGGAAACAGTTTTTACGGGTTGCTTTTGCATGCAAAGACTTATTTTTAAAAAGGATGATACGAGACTGAATCTCAGAGCATTCTTGTAATATTGCAATTATATATGGGCATACCACTCTAGAACTCCATACTTCCATGTTGGAAATGATAATTCGGTGTTTCTGTGATTGTTTCAATAAATATATTTTACTTACTCAGTTTTGTAATGTATAATTCATGCTCTCTGGATAGGACTTTACTTTTTCACAGTGTTTTTAACTTGCCTACCAAGCCAAGGACAGAAATCTGCAGAAACTCTGAGGCTAAAGAAGACACTTTACCTCAGAGATTATAAAATACGGCAATATTTTTACAGACTAGATTAATCTGCTTAATACACACAGATTTGAAGACAGGATTATGAAAATAGTTAGTATCAATTCTTACTCTAGCATTACAGCAGAAAAATTAAAAGGCAAGCGAACAGAATGTCCTGGCTGCTGTTACTACATTCCTGTTAACAGTTTCGTATTTTCTAATAACCTGGAGTAAGAGGGAAAAAAAAAGAAGAAGAAAACCCTCCAGCTTATTGGGAAATATCTGTGATGATAATTTTCCTTGCAGCGAAGCATTTTAGCTGTGTATAGTTCATGACTTTTAGCAAATCCGAACTGTGAGGTAATGTAAAGATTAATAGTTGATTTACTTTTCATTAGATTAAAAACATGGTGAGAGAGATTAGTACTGCATTCATTAGACATGTGCCCCCCACCCCCCCAAAAAAAAAGAAATTAAACAAAAAACCCCACACACAACCAAAACAAAAAAAAACCAGGGAAAAAAAAGCTCTTATTTTTTTCTTAGCTGAAAAATATTTGGACAGCAAACTGTCTCTATGGTGGAGAGTCCTCTGTGGGAGTTTTGGCAGTCTGTGATGCGTGTCACTCCTTTCAGCAGAGCCAGCTTTAGATGCTGCCTTAGCTGAAAAATCCTTTCTGGAGTTATAGAGCATCTTTCTGTTCTGGGAAGCTCCCCAGAACAGGAAAAGGGATGACGTGCATTCACCCAGTCCCAGCTGTGATCCTAGACCTCCTTGCACAGCAGTGCTTCATCCTCCTGCTCTTCCTCATCCCTTTCCATGCATGGGGGAGACCTGCAGAGGAGGCAGGGAACTATGGTGTCTTTTCAGTGTGCAGTTGGTGGAGGAAATACTTATATTTACAAAATTAAACCTAAATATCCCATAATATGGAAGGTCTAATGCATGTACTGCCCACAGAGCAATGCAGAAAATCTTTTGATTTGCTGTCATCACTTTACCTTTGACTAAGCTGATGATTTTTCAATATTTAATTAGGTGTGCAGAGCTGTTAGCTGTCTATTAGTGTCTGTTTCAGTGAAACTTTGGGTTGTGTGTGACAGATTGCACATCTTTTGTAAAAGTTAAGTAAAAAAAACATTTGGCAGCTAATTTTACTATAGATGCAACTGCTAAAGTCATTAATTTCCCATCAGATAAAACTATATCACTTGGAAAATTTGCTAGACTCATTGTCAGTGACAGACTGATGCTGTGTGTGCATGTGTAGAAAATCCCGTTGAAATATTTTCAATGTTATTGAGGATATGGTTAGGTAAAATGTATTTAATTAAGTAAAAAGTCTTTGCTTACCTTCTGTTCAGATATATAGAGCACTCCAAAATCTGTATGTGGTCACTGACTGTACTGCATCTCTTCTCCTGCTCAGCTGGGGCAGTTGAGCAGGTCTCACGGGCTGACAGCCTGGGCTTGAGAGGATGAACTTAGTTTTGCAATGGGTCTTCTTCTCACTTGGCATCTGCCCCTTGTGCTCGGAGCCATGCTGCTGCCACCATCACAGCAAAGATCAAGGCCTGACGCTTACAAGGGAAGGACAAAGAGAAACTGCTGATGCAACTGGCTGACCAGAAGCTCGAACAGGCTCAATGCCACTTGGTGAGGATCCTGAGGGAAAATGATTTCAGACTCTCCAAGTTACATGTGGTCTCCAAAACCATTGGCAGAGCTGTAGCTGTTATCAGTGTAGTACCAGAAGGAGAACTTGAGGAAATTTTACAAAGGCAGAAAAGCCCAAGCCTCTTGAGCAGTGGCCCAGATGACACATGGTTGGTGACACATGCGAAACAAGCATAAATTGTCTGAGACTAAAAACCATCAACAAAAGGAACAAAAAGCTATACCCTACCCACAGATTCACTGTTGGGGCATAAAACTGCTGTGTATTAATGTTCTTAATTATTTTGGATAAGTATTTCCTCATTAAACAGAAGATCGCTTTGGGAGAGAAAAGGATTTTCCCAGCTGGTTTGTACAGCAAGGAGAGGGAAAAGGAAGGAGTGGCTGCATAAACCCACTGAGGAAATCTACAGAAGGACATTACCTGATTTAAATGCAAAATGGTAAAAAAATCCCCCAAAATCCACAATGATGCTCCAGTTTATGCCTTGAGGAGCTGGTTAGTGGTGGTTGTCTGTAGGAAGAATGTGAGGTTCCAGCCCTGCAAAAGGCACATGTGGGTCTGATTATGGCACTGCATGCTGGAATTTGGTCTGGTTTCTTTTCAGTTTTTGTATGTGGTGTGTTGTTTTTCTTTTCTTTTAATCTGGGGCATTATACAAAAATAAACTGTCAAAAAACATTATTGAAGTTGCAGTTTCCACTAGCTCAGGAGTCTTGGTAATACAAATCTCTGTAACATGAGTCTCAGCAGCACAGTTCATATGAGCTTACAGCATCCCTATACTGATAGACTGCTAAGGCTTTCCCAAGGCAGAAGTTTCTATTATTAGTTGCTGCTAAAAGGGTACCTGGAACCAAAGAAAATCATGGCTATCACTTTAGCATGAATGTGTATATATATATATATATATATATATATATATATATATATATATATATATATATACATACATACATAAACATATACCCGTACATATATATGCAATAAGGGGAAACAGATGATGATATAGTTAATATATTTTTTCATTTACATCATATATGATGGTATAAAGGGGTTTACATTTGTTCAGGTTAAGGACCTGTCTATCCTGTCAAAAAGCATCTGCTGTTTGACAGTGGCTGTAGCAGATGCCTGTGGAAGAACAATCAACTATACGGTCATATTATATTGTCTCCTTCCTTACCAGTTTTCAGGTTCTATTGATCTACGCCTTAGAGATTTCCTGTGCTGGGGATGATATTTAGTGTTTAATAGCTCTTGATTATTTTTTTTTTTCCCACCCACAATATCCTGTGACAATGAATTTCATACTTTTATACTGTGTGAGAGAAAGAATCTCCCTTTACTTGTTTGTACCTCCTGCTTGCTGTTTACTACTGTCATATGAGGCACACTGAAAAATTGTTTCCTGTTCACTGTCTTCCTGCCATGCTTCAAGATTATTCAGATGCTTGTCATATATCTGTCTTCATCCCTTCTTTTACAGGCTAAAAAGACCAAGTCAGTGTATCTGCTTGGTACCCTTTGGTTGTACTAGTCACACCTTTCTATGTGATAATATAATCTTACTCAGAAATAATTAAAAAAAAAATCAAAACGTTTGAATTAGATCAGGTAGCCTGAAAAACTCCAATAAATTATTTAAGTTCTGCCACAAAATCATTTTTTTATGTACCGCATAGATACCAAAACATGATTGCAGTAGTATCTGAAGGAGTTTACAAATGTTTTATAAGAGTGATTCACCTACGTCTTTGCTAATATGACTCCATTTATAAAATTTTGAAGGGAACCACATGCCCTCCTCCTTCCCTTCATATAAATCAGAGTAATTAATTAATATTTGGAAATGTGACAGCTTAGATGTCTGACGTAAGAAATTTTGTTGGTTTACATGCAAGAAACACATGAATGTTTCTTTAAAATGGGATAAGCCATGCCTACAAAGGAAAAAGCTAACAGATTTTAAGTCATGACTAGTTTATATACAGAAAAATACTCTCATTGTTATAGGAACAAGTCTGCTAATTTTTAACCTTTACCTACAATAGCCTGGGGGCACAGATTTCATAATGGAAAGAAAACAGTAAGTATTCCTAATGCTAGTTTGATTACATTCTTTTATTCATTAATTTATCCATTTTGATACTCAAGATGCACCCACGAGTGTTGAGGGAGCTGGCTGAGGTCATTGCTAGACCGCTCTCCATCATCTTTGCTAAGTCGTGGGGAACGGGAGAGGTGCCTGAGGACTGGAGGAAGGCAAATGTCACTCCAATCTTCAAAAAGGGCAAGAAGGAGGACCCGGGTAACTACAGACCGGTCAGCCTCACCTCCATCCCTGGAAAGGTGATGGAACGACTTATCCTTGGTGCCATCTCTAGGCATATCAAGGATAAGAGGGTCATTAGGGGCAGTCAGCATGGCTTCACCAAGGGGAAGTTGTGCTTGACCAACCTTCTAGACTTTTATGAAAACACGACCAGGTGGCTAGATGATGGTAGAGCAGTGGATGTGGTCTATCTTGATTTCAGCAAAGCATTTGACACGGTCTCCCACAGCATCCTCGCTGATAAATTGAGGAAGTGTGGATTAGATGAGCAGGTAGTGAGATGGATTATTAACTGGCTGGTGGGAAGAAGCCAGAGAGTGGTGGTCAATGGGGCGGAGTCTAGTTGGAGACCTGTGTCTAGTGGAGTCCCTCAGGGGTCAGTACTAGGACCAGTATTATTCAATATATTCATAAATGACCTGGATGAGGGAATTGAATGCACTGTCAGCAAGTTTGCTGATGATACCAAGCTGGGAGGAGTGGCTGACACTCCAGAAGGCTGTGCTGCCATCCAGAGAGACCTGGACAGGCTGGAGAGCTGGGCAGGGAAAAACTTGATGAAATATAATAAGGGCAAGTGTAGGGTGTTGCACCTGGGCAGGAACAACCCCAGGTTCCAGTATAGGTTAGGAATTGATCTCCTAGAGAGCAGTGAAGGGGAAAGGGATCTGGGAGTCCTGGTGGACAGCAGGATGACCATGAGCCAGCACTGTGCCCTTGTGGCCAGGAAGGCCAGTGGCATCCTGGGGTGCATTAGAAGGGGTGTAGTCAGTAGGTCAAGAGAGGTTCTTCTTCCCCTTTACTCTGCCCTGGTGAGGCCACATCTGGAATATTGTGTCCAGTTCTGGGCCCCACAGTTCAAGAAGGACAGGGAGCTGCTTGAGAGAGTCCAGCGAAGAGCCACCAAAATGATTAAGGGAGTGGAACATCTCCCTTATGAGGAAAGGCTGAGGGAGCTGGGGCTCTTTAGCTTGGAGAAGAGGAGACTGAGGGGGGACCTTATTAATGTTTATAAATATCTGAAGGGTGACTGTCAGGAGGATGGGGCCAGGCTCTTTGCAGTGATGACCAATGATAGGACAAGGGGCAATGGGTGTAAGCTGGAACACAGGAGGTTCCGCTTAAATTTGAGAAAGAACTTCTTTACAGTAAGGGTGACAGAGCACTGGAACAGGCTGCCCAGGGAGGTTGTGGAATCTCCTTCTCTGGAGACATTCAAGACCCGCCTGGACGCCTTCCTGTGCGAACTCATCTAGGTGTTCCTGCTCCAGCAGGGGGATTGGACTAGATGATCTTTCGAGGTCCCTTCCAATCCCTAATATTCTGTGATTCTGTGTGATTCTGTGATTCTTGTAACTGTGTAGTGGATTTTTCCAGTCATGATTTGACTTAAATGGACATTTGAAGGTAGTAGTGTCATAAACACTTGCAGAACTGGAAGAATTTGTAGATGTGGGGAATCTCTGAGATAAAATCGTCATAAGGGAAGGGGAAACTACTATGATTATATCCCAGGAAAATAGCACTATAGAGTTCCTACAAGCGGTATACATCTATGGCTTTTCCTCCAGTTTTAGCACAGGTAATACTGCCAAGATTTCTTAAGAACTTATTTTCACTAACTTACTTTTCTCTTTCATTTAGTATGCTGGCCAAATACTTTCCTTCCAGTGCCATGAGGCAATCCACTATTCCCCTGAGAACAGAGAACCAGAGCCATTCCATGTAATTTGAGTCTTATCCCTAGGATCTTGCTTTTATTAAAAATTACTGCAGTGATTTTAAAAAGTAAAAAAAATTGTAAAAGATCACTGCAGTAACTCTTTTGTAAACTGTTGTCATTTTTTCTATATGTGTTAATTACAATTTATGGTAATTTTATTTTAAAATAGAATGAAGACAAGTGGTCCTATGAAGATGTTAGGTCACTGGTATCCCTCTTCATCTTCCAGTCAGTAAACAGGGGGGAAAGAAACTTCCTTGGAGCAGTTTCTCTCCACTAGTGTGTCTCCCACAGCTTCGTTCAAAGTATGTTCTAGGAAAGACTCAGCAGGCAGTGATCTGAGACACAGTGGGGTAGGGAGAAGGTACTCAACACGCTGAGCAACTAAGCCTGAAAACAAAAAAGCTTCTTGTATCACTGCTCAAGCAAGTGTGTCAATGAACCCTACATATACCTCTAAACTGCATGCAATCCAACCCACTCTTACAAATGTTAAAAGTTATAGCTGCTGGAAATGCTTAATCTTTAGATCCATCACAGCACAAGCATTAAAAATATTTGAGAATGAAATTAATCAAGAAAAAAATCAAATTACATTTCCCTTTATGTGATTGGCCTACTATATTAATATTGTGAGCAGGTATGTGGAAGTGAATGCAACATGATTAACAGCACCTCTAGAAATATTTCTATACTACTTGATAATTTTGAGAAATGAATATTTCATGTTTCCTTCTAATTGTAGGTGCAGTTTACAGCCAAATATTGTCAGATATTCATGATGATAGCACTTGCAGACTAGAATTCTCTATGGAAATTTCCTCTAGCTTAAATCCAATTTGCCTAGTCTCATGCACGTTAAACTAAAATAAGATACCTATGTGCACATCCCACTTTTGTATATTGATTTGTATAGAAATTACAATCACACAAGATTTTCCAAGTAACAGGTAACAACTACCAGAGAAAAATGTTTACTATAAAGTACAGGGTGCTTAACGTTCTTTCTGCACTAATAGCAGCAGCAGCGGACAGAATTGAGGTATTATGCCACAGCAAAAAGGAGCATCATCCCTTGGGGTAAGCTTTGCTGCATCATAGCAAAACCACCTTTCTTTTAGGTTGCTAATTCTTATTGAAGCCTACGATGCTATTACAAGGACAATTTATAATCTTTTGGAGAGATGTATAAAGCAGGATGTCAATATACATTGAGGTGGATTTTGTTCTCTGTAATCATAAGCTTTGCTTTGTAGAAATGTCTGCTTCCAAGACAGATAAGGAACTTCTGACTAAGTAATGCAGAGCACCACTTAATCCTGCTTCCTGTCCTTGGTGTACACTAGTCCATTTTTGGTGAGATGTAGAAAAAGAGGAGGCAGCTCAGAAGCTGACCTGTTGCAAGGCTGAATGTGTGGCCTAATTAATTTTGCTTATCTTGACTGGACTATTTCCTTAGTGGAACTTTTTTGAAAAAGGTTTTGCTATTTGTTTCATCTTGAACAATGCACAGTTAGCATCTGATAAGGTTACAGCTGCCTAGAATGCGCTGATATAGAAGACCCATAGTTCTGTTTGTCTGAATGAAATCAGATCACTGTGTTTGTGTAACTCCAGTTTTCAAGCTAAAAGGGATCCAAGGGCAAAGAATACCGAGCACAGTGGTGGAGCAAGTCTTAACAGGACAGGCATAGGAACCACTGAGCTTTGGGAGAAAGCTTAAGTTTCAGTGTTTAGGTTAACAGAGAAGGTGAATCACAGGAGGGAGGACATTCAGCATACATATTTTTTAGTCACAGCAGGATGAGAATGACACCTAATGCTATTGTGTTATTTGCCTCTTTTTTAAGTAGAAGCAGCTATCCACAGCACTGACTTGTTTGTGTATGTTCACCTTGCGTGTGAGTTCCTGGGCAGGGTTAATTTGGAATAATTAGGCTACCTATCATTCTGACTTCCCATACAATTTAATTAGTTGGGATATTTTGGGATGTTTTTTGTTTTTTTTTTCTCTCTTGTATGTCAGAAGCCTTTTATGGACTGAGATCTTTCATGCGAGAAAAAAATCTCCATTTCCTAAAACATACTTGGAATTTCCTAGTATGTTCCTGCTAGCAGAGCAATTTTATCACTTTTACTGACAAGGGGTCTTCAGCCTGGGTTTGAGCAGCTTCACAGCACAGTAGTATATTTATTATGTAACCATTACTATTTCAAAGGTGGTGCATACCAGGGAGGATGATAGAGCTTCCTATGCTCTTACTTGTATGCTTTGAGTTGTAAATACATCTCTGAAGCTTCATTTGCTACTTTCTTTCCCCAGTATTGGAATGAACTTTGGGTATTCCATAATAAGTACATTTTTTAAATATTAAACTGCCTCTGAAATATAAAAAATATACTCTTTCCACTTTCTTTTTATTTTGGAGTGACCTGTTAAAACTTACTTTTATCTGTGGTACACAGACATAGGTGGTTATCAAGCACAGAGAAGGATTACTGGAGAAGTCTTTTAGTGTTGGGTGTTAATAAACACACTTAAATTCCATCACAATTCATATCTCTTAGCCCAACAGACAGGAAATTTGGAGAAAAACTTCCACTTTAACTACGAGTTCAGAAATGCCAGGTGTGTACTCAGACTTGGACTCAGTGGCTACACTTGTACAGAGTGTACTCATTTACTGTCTCATCACCACTGAAATAGGAAAGGTCTCCTTCCCCTCCTACTTCCCTTCCTTGTAGCTTTCTGGTTTAGACTCCCTTTGCCTACCTTGTTCTAGCTCTGGGTCTCATGTGAGACAACTTACTTTACTAATATGGCAAATAAAAATGGCCATTTGTCTTAATGAGTTAGACTAGATCATGGCAGGGTCCAGTGGATGCCACAGCCTGCACAGGAGACACTGACTAGGAGCAGTGGAGGAGAAGAGGAAGACAGGCCAGAAAAGGAACAAGGTTGCAGCCTCCTTAGATAAGCTTATTTCTATCTATGAAGCCAAGGTCTGTGGGGAGCACATTCACTACTAACTAATATGGACGAAAGTTGAGGTCCTTCTCAGATCCTCAACCCAGGCTGACACATGTTGCTTGCGTGCTCAGGGTCTGGATAGAACAAAAGTCTTGGCAACATTGTCTGAATTCATCCTGTTGGACTCCCTGTTTCTGGAAGAGGGGAGAGATGAAGTTCCATGTAGGAGAGAAGTCTCACCTACAACGTAAAGTGCCAAGAATGCAGAAGATTAAAATTTTAGTGTAAAAGGCAACTATGGTTACCCTGATTCGTATCCTTATTGGTCCAGGTTGCACCCTATCTTGGATAATTACTAGACATCTCAGAAGTGCAGAAGTTGAAGACAATGTAGACAGCTGGGAAGTTGCTTTTGGGCTACTCAAGGGTGCTACAGGTATCCAGGATTATCAGGTACCGCACACCTACAGCTTATCTGTGAGGGCAGACTGTATGGAAAATGGGGCAAGCATGCATCCCTTAGACGTATTAGCTGATGCAGTCATACTAGCAAAACCGAGTCTGCAGTTTCTTTGTTTAAGTTAAGAACATTTACTACTCTTTGTGGGAACAGTTAATTGGGGAATAAGTTCTGCAATATAAGGGGCATTCTGAGAAGATTCTTGGATATGCTGTAGTTGATTTTCAGGGTGGTGCTTAGAGGCCCAAGTTAGCCTAATGCTATTCTTCTGAAGTTTATAGAAAGCATATTCAGTGACTAGGCCAACATGATATATGGATTTTGTTCATGTGTTTCTGTTTATGGTGACTGAAGCTGGGATTATGGTGATATAGTTCCAAAGATCATTAATCTTCTAGCATCCTTTTTGTTCTTTCCCTCTTGTTCAAGTTATAGATCCTAGCTGTAGATATAGCTGAAAAATGGCTGTCAGGATGGAATACGATAGGGAGTTGCTGGAAAGGAGCCATTACTGTGCCTTGTTACAGATTCTGAGCAAAAGCTTTCAAAGAGCATTCATCCAGCATTCCTACAATCACGGTGTGTGGCACTCCTGAAAAGTGTTTGGGTAAAGGCATCTGACACACCTACTTCACTTTATAACACACATATTGATTACAGGGTTAAAGCTGGTGTAAAGAAAAGAAAAAGTGGAGGTTAATTTTTAATTTTGCTGGGTTGAAACAAAATCAAAAGGTCCTTTTGCTTAGTCAGAGCAATTAAAACACAGTAAGTCAAACAAAGCACAATGAAGAATAAAAAGAGCTGTTAACTTGTCAGTGATTTGATTCATTTATTGTAAGAAATGGAAATAAAAATGAGAATCCACTTAGAAAGTCAGACATTTAGTTGTTCTAAAAAAATAACTATTAAAGCAATCATGAAATGCATGCATCCTGTGAAGGACTCTAATTGCTGTGTGTATGATTCCAACTCTGAGTGTGTGAGATAAATGTGAAGGCAGTGCCTCTGGGTGGAGTGTTTTGATCCAGGTGTAAAGGATCCAGGGTTATCAACTGTAGCTGTTTCCTTGCTGATGCCTCTCACACTGATGAGATTGCCCTCTCAGACTTCTGTGTGACTGCAGCTTCAGGTAGATAATGGTTTAATTACTTTGGTTTTGGATCATTGATCAATGTCATTGATCTAGAAGGTGCTTTCTGTAACTTCCTGTACCTACTGGGTGTTGTTATATACTCATGGGCTGAACTCTGATCTGTTCAGCTGAGATAACAGCATAATATAAGTCTATAATTAATACACTCACTTCTCCTTACAATCTGACTATAGAGAAAAAATACCGTTCTTGACAGTGCTAGTATTCATTTTTCTCTCTGAAATTCCTTGAGTAATTTTTCAAAGCCTATGTTCTCAGAAAGCAAATTGCAAGGAAAATATTAAGATATTTCCTAAATTATGTTCTTTGGTTCATAATATAGGTAAAAGGTTTTATGGAACATCTAGATAGGGTTGAAGAACTTTAATGAGTTAAGTTTCTACTTAGCAGTTTGATTATTTCTGTCATGTGGTTGTTTCATTACACATATGGCAGAACCCCGTTACAATCTTCTCCTTCCAAAGCAAAATGTTTGTGACTTTGGAAAACTCCTGGGAGTTGTGATTTCAGTATGCTTGAGTATGTGAACGGATACAGCTGGCCACACGGACTGTTTTATTCACATTGTATTTTATTATGCATCAACTCAATTTCTCAGTGCCACCTCTGCTCACGGTGGCTGTGGAGGCACTATTACTGAGAGGAAACTGGAATAAGCTTGTAGTGTAACTACCACACATAAAAAACTTCTTTGTGTTTTTCACTGACAAGAACTTCATAAGCAGTGGGCCTGAGGAAGGTGGTGTTATTGATAGCTTCTCTCTTGGCATTTGGAATATTTTTACAGGTAAAGTAGAAAATGATATCTCCAAGCTTTTGGCAGGTTAAGTATTTCATTCAAGGTCACCTGGGCAAACCTTGTGCACTTCATACCAACATGCTTAAGCTGTAATTGCAGGAAGGCCTACCTCTTCTCCCGATCCCTCAAGTGTATTTCATTCTACTGGGATTTAAACCATCAGGGCAGTTGATTTCTCTGCCTTCCCAAAAGAAGTTCAGTGAAGATACTCCTGCCATGTCTGATATGAAGATTTTGTTACATGGCTCAAAAAGCAAGAATATTTGTCAGCCTTCTTTAAAGTGTTTTAGATGTAATGACAGGACCTGAACTTCATCATTTACTGGCCTTGGAGCAAAGGTATTTTTAAACATGGATTATTCTGAACCTGACTTTACATATGAAATAAACTTGATTAAATCCTCATGCACAGTTTTTGTTGGGACAGCTCAAGATATTAGCAGAAATGCTGAACTGAGCAATGCAAGACTCATGGGTTCACATTTTTGACTTTGCTTTGCTTCAGGCAGGGAGAGGAGAGAAGTCTGCAGAAGCCATGCTATTTGCTTCAGCTGACAGTGAAGTGCAGATTTCTTGGCTGTTTGAAAATGATACTGGTATGTTCTACAAACTCTTTTAGCTTCACTTGCCATGGTATTGATACTTACACAGATTTCTTCCTGTTATACAATTATGGAAATGAGCCCCATGGATGCTTATTCACTGATTAAATAACAGGGCTGAAACAGTGGTAATAAGCGCATAATATCCTTACTAAGTGAGCGATGTCAGAGAGAAGCAATGATAGTAGTGAATTATAAACAGATGCTCTAGAATACCACATCATTGCACATTTTCATACTAGGAGAAAACAATACTTTCATGTCCAAAATCAAAGATACGACAGAAGCAAAGGTTCTTAAACTGCAATCCTAATGTTACATGACTACATCTTTTGGAAATCATTGGGTTAGCATGTTACTTATTTCTTGGGACAATAAGGACTTCAATTAATTTATTTGCAGTGGACATAGCAGTTTTAGTAATATTTTCACAAAGAGCCTTTTGCATTTTACCCACCATTATAGCCTTCCTTGTCTACAGGTTTTCAGTTTGCATTTATGAGTTTATTTTAGTCTGCATCTACTTATGTATTTGGATAAGAAGTTTTCTACATGCATGCTATTTTGGGGCACTTCCTTTACTCCTGTCTCCAATGTACGTACAATGTGTAATTACATGACATGCTACTGGGGAGAAGAACTTTTGAGGGCAGAAGTCATGTTTGTTGCATATCATGTCCCAATTCCTGCTTGCATCTATGGGCAGTAGATCTGAACTCATTCCTCTGACAGGAAGACAGAATAATATAAAATTGATGTTTCAATCTGAAAGTTCAATATTTTTTACTGAAGAAAGAACAGAGTTCCTCTGAAATGGGATGTGGTTATTAGCTGTTGAGTCTCACAAACACATAAAAAATGGCATCACTCCTTGATGTAGACCAAACAAAGAAGAACTGGAGACTGTTTTCATCCTAGTTATGAGTTCCCAGCTGTGCTGTCAAATAACTACTACTTTTGTGTGAACTGTAAGGATGATAGTGAACCACGAGACCTAGTTTAAAGGCAGGCAAAAGTAGTTCTTGCAATGTACAGCCTTACCTTGGAAATCTGAATATTATGGAGGCCAAAAATACAAATGGATTCTGAAACTAACAGGATGAATTCAGGGAAGAAAATTACCCTAGAGCTATGAAATGTGCAAATTCCTCTTGTTTCCTGGTCAGGCAGTCAAGAGCTGGAAAGTATGGAAAAAAATAGTGTGATGTGGTACTGAAGGAGAAGCAGTCTTGCTTGCATGGCTCATCTGGAAGGTGTTTCTCAGTGCTCTCACTTGCGATGTGTCCTGTGGTGGCCCCTTCCTCCGAGACGCTCACTTCTCACCTTCACCCTGAGGAAGAAGGATGGGATGGCCTGCCAGTGGGCCCACCATGGTGCAGGGTGGTGGGGAACTGGAGACCTGCCCTGCTGCAAGCATTGCTGGGTCAGGGGCTGATGGCCCAAGGGGCTGACATGAGGTCCTGGGCCATAGGAAAGGTGGGGAGAGCCCCAGGGGGTTGGGCAGGGCTGAGGTAGCTCTCGGGACCTGGACAGACCCTTCATACCTTTTCCACAAAGTGGGTTAGCTCTGGACTCCACATGAAACACTTTCTCACTAGGAAGCAAAAGCAGTGGGTTTGAGCTGTTTTGATGGGTACTGGCTGACTAGTGGAAAAAAACTATACTAATAAAAACAGTATTGCTGAAAGAAAAAGCAAGATAAAAATGCTTGTTTTCTTGTGTCCTTTTCCAGAAGGCAGAAGGAAAAGACAGAATGGAAAAAAATCAATTACAAACAGCACAGGAAAGATCAGCTCAAGGAGCTGTTGAGAGAAAGGAATTTGAATTATAAAGAACTAAAAAAGCTGCAGCTCGTTTGCCATGCTGGAAAAGCCATATTGTTCTAGGGTCAGAGATAGCCTCAGACCACCTCAGGAACACAGATTTGCTAATGTGATCCACTGAACTTGCTGGACACCTGGAGCTGGAATAGGCCACCAGGCTGTCCAGGTCCTGGGGAGATCCCATTGTCCTGTACAAGGGTGCTTGTGACTGGCTATGCTTGAGGTTACACCGAAACTTCAGACTCAGGGAAGACATAGAAGATGGGAGACTTATTTTTGAGAGAAAACCAGGTGATCAAGAAAAGGAGCCAGCTGTACAAGACAAATTATAACAGCTGTCTACCCCATGCATAATTCCTCACGCAGTGTGGATCATATATTTTTCACCTTGGGATAAAGACAAGGGTGACACTGAAATATTTCTAAGTGCTTTCAAGAGGAAGAATGATTTAAAGTAAGAGACTGATGGGAAAATGTAGTAATATCATATTTCCTTATTTGTTGAAAACCCTCCTAGATATTATGTGGCTGATAGTGCTATGGAATATAGTTATGGACTAATTAAACTTTCCTTATTTAAAAAAATGTAAAAAACCTGAGATGGAACCCAGAACATTTATAAGGAAATTTTAAGGAACTTTAGGAAATAAGTTGATCTTGAAGTATTTAAAATTAGAAAATTAAGGAAATGAGTTCTGATAAGGATTTAACAGCTCCTAAAGAGGTCTATGTGTTATTAGGGCTTCAGATACTTATGCTTTATACCCATGTTAATTAAACTCTGTAATAGACCAAGAGCTAACATACAAGTAGCTCATAAGATGATCCCGTAAATACTTAGAGCTCATTTCCATGTTTTTTTTGCCCAAGATAAATAAAGCATTTTATTCATCCAGAAGTTGTAACGAGCAAGACCCAGTAAGTCTAGTGTCACTGTGAGGTCCATGACACGTAATTGTCATCAGCAGGCTTATTCACACTAAAATGAAAGTGCCCGCTTCTGACTGAGGTTTTGCTGTAGAGTAGATAGTTCACAGGCTTTAGTTATACGGAAAATGGAAATCACACACTCTTTCAGTAGTGAAGATGGGTTCTTAGAAAATAAGCATGGGAGTGGTCATAACTTACTCTAGATGCCTAAAGAATAGAGACTCACTTTAGTTGCATAAGTGTAGGCATCTGTGCAATTCATGTTGGTTTCCAGTGTGGCTGCTGGCTTCCACACCAGAATGGAGTAGACTTCTTATTCATCCTCTGTCATATCTGCCAAAGCCATAGGATGTGTTAGATACCCTGTGGCAACTCGAATCTCACTAGATTCCTAATGTTTAGACAACTGAATTAAGTTCCAGACAAAGAGTCTAAGCAACTCATCTGTGGTCTCTCTATAGGCAGGGGAATTCTGTCCTTACTTTAGAAAACAATAATGAAAATGATACAAAAATAAATATCTTTAATCGTGCTTCAAAGCCTTCCTGTGTTGTGGAAGTTACTTTTGAATGGGCAGGTCTCCCTCCTCTGGGAGAAGCTCTGAGGTAGATGTAACCTTCCCTCTCTGGAGATGCTGATCTTTCTCTTTTGATACGGTAGAAGATGTAGATAGAGGAGACAACTAGCTTAGCTAGCCCATGCCTGTGTGAGGTAAATCTAACCTTAGACACAGTCTCAAGATGAAACAAAAGAGGATGAGTGGTGTGACAAGGTGATAAAAGAGACGAGTAACTGGGTAGAACAAGTAGATCTGGTGGACTCAGGGCAGACTGGGAGCAGTAGTGTCCTGTCGGCAGCAAACCAAACCATTTCATTTAGAATCAGCCTTGCATTTACTGTGAATACGAAAATCCTAGTGGGTTTGCAGCTTATGTAGCCACATCTGAGCCAGCTGCCCACTAGCTAGCAGTGGCTACTGCAAGTGGCATAGGTGGCAGTAAGTTGGATCCCTACATAGATCAGCTGCCCAAAATGACCCTGGTTCCATGGAGGGGACTCTGTACTGAGCCTGCTCTGCTGCAGTTACACTGCCAGTAATGTTACAGCTAGCTAGTTTAAAATTAGCCTCTGTACATATATATGAGCAAGATATATTCTTAAGTGGAAATATCCCCACAAACTGATCATTAACTATGTTAATTATACTTACATGTAAAATTTACACTACTGTCCCAGCTAATGAGTAGAAGGTATAGGTGGTGGCGTTTGCTCCCTAGGTTCTGCCACACAAGAATAACGTGATCACATCTTCATAGAAATGGTGCACACTCTGGGAATTATTTTAAATCATATTTTGCATGTTGATGTTCCTGAATGGGAACTTATTTTATGCTCTCTGAAGCAGAACAATGATCCCTCCTAAGTTTGTGTTAAGTCATTTTGCTGAGTGCAATTATGTGTTGGTGAGCTACTACAATTTTAATAGAAATGCCTCGATATTTTAATAGAATTTCTCAGATTATCAAAAGTTAATGGTAAGTGAACAATCTGGGCATTTGCAATTGTTCATTGTTAAACTGACTTCTGTCCTAGGTACAGAAACTAAAATTAGTGGTATTTACTCAGGCTTAACACCCTATATTACACTTGCAGGAAGTGATAAGCTGGAGGGGAAGTGTTCAAGATGGGGGGTAATCCTTAAGTAAAAATAAAGGGGTGGGTTGTGGGTTTTTTTTGGAAAGCCTAGTTCAAAGAGTATGCTGACATATAATTTGGGGATGCAATGCGATTACCAGAAATAATTTTAAATGGGTTACTTCACTTGAGTATGACTCTTTGAAGAATAAATAGTAATTGTTTTAAATGCATAATTACTTTAATATTGGCTCATTTCAGCAAGTCGTAGACTCCTAGATTAAGCTCTAAGTCCTGTGCATCTGTCCACTCAAATTCTGTTTATTCTTCAGGCTGTCATAGTTCCATTATTAAACCTCTTGAAGCCCTTTGATGTGTTCCTGCACATAAAAAGACTGGAGCAGACTTTCATGCAGCCTGATCTTTGCTATGCTAACTTTTTTTCAGCATAACTGAAGTCTAAGCAGAAGTTGAAGTCATCATTAAGAAATCCTGCTAACAAGAAATACTGTATTTTATAAATGTATTTATGTCCACATAAAAAGTTTTTCATGAAGCCTTGCCTGTGAGGCTGCAGATATATTTCTGATTTTCTGAAATAAATCCAGTATTGGAACTTGGCTGTGTTTTTTTGGAAAAGCACAGGCTGCTCTGTGCTGAGCCACAGAACTATGTGCTTTGATCTTACAGCTAAGTACCATGCTCTGACGCTTGTTGGGAAGCAGCGTTTGGGATTTATGTAGCAGGTCGTTTTTGAACAGTGCTGTGAGTACCATCTTGTGGACTCTGAGGTTCTAATGGCCTGTGGCATTCAGCTGGGCTCTGTTGATCTACACCACCAAAACAACCTTGATATTGCTTATTTTTTTTCTGATTTGCACAGGGTGATGGCCATACCTGTCTTTCTGACGTCCTGAACCACAATAAAAGTTCTCTGAGCTATCATGTGAAGAATGGATACAGACCTCCCACCTCCGTGCAAATACTTAATAAAGTGAATATAGCTGGAGGCTTCCTTAATTTTGCTGTATGCCCTCTTTACTTTTTTATGAGTTCATCTTACAGATGGCTCTGTAAGGTTTTGGCTGGTGGGTTGCTGAGATCCTGACTCCAGTGGAGTCACATTGCCAAGAAGCTGGCAGACAAGGGCACTCAAATCTCAAAGCTGAGGGAAAAAGCTTTCTCATGGATAGTTCCAAGTTTCTGACAGATCCCTAAAATCTGTACAAATACCAGAGGAATCCAGGGAATTTCTCTGAGGTGAGAGTGAAAAAGAAAAAACAGGCTGTCCTTTTCCCATGGTTTATTTAAGGAAAAAGCTTCCTTTACGTTTTTCTTCTTGATCTTGCTCATGTAACTTAGAGCTATTAAGAAATCCATGCCATCTTTGTAATGAGCAACAAAAAATGCCAAGCTCCATGTGCTAGCCCAAATCTGATCTGAACAACTAATTTCTAGTTTTTTTGCAATTCCCTGTCTCATTTCTATTGTCTTTCACTTCAAGAGAAAGATTTCTCAATGCCAAGTAGCAATGAACAGAACCTACATGTGCTTGTTTGAAAGCATTTTATAAGCCTTTATTTATAAGAAAAGAGCATTGTACAGAATGTTCTTACATTACTGAATAGTAAAAACCAATAGGTGTTAAGCTCTCCAGGAAGCACGGTTATCATTTATTCTTCTCTCTTTCTTAGTTTTCTTGAGTTGTATATTTTATCAGAAAAATCTGTAACTAAGTATTGTTGGCACAGTGTTATGTTCATTGTTTCTTGCCTTTTCCTCTGACTTCCAGTTGTTCAGAGGGCATTTTACCTCCATGGGGGTTCTGCTAATACCCAGTTCGGTCCGAAGGTGGCAGCATCTTACTTCAATAGAAAGTTACATGCCTGTTTGGCTTTGTTGTGGCTTGATCCTGACATTGTCTAGGTGCTCTACTTTAGACACACTTTTAGCTAAGCAAAGGAAGACGTATTCTGTGTTTGCTTTCTGGAGCAAAGAGTTTTCAGTGTGAGATACAACATATCCAGAAAGTCTACTAGTTGTTGTCTGCAGATAACTTGCAATGTGCAATAATAAAAGCAGAATAACTAAATACTTTGCTATTAGCATTTTGGTGCTGTGGTAATACTGTTACAGATGTCCTCGGACTGCATCTACCACTTGCCCTTGGTACAGTGTTGTGGCATACCTGCTGTGACAAACTCTTAGGAGGGGACACTCATTTTCTATACCTTTGGGGTCCCCTTTCAGCTGTGCTTTACCCTCTAGTGCTGTTTCTATTTTGGCTGCGAGGGTGGAGGGATCTGTATGCGCTCCCATTATCCTGGATAGAGTTATTATCTAGACCACTTACACCTGAGTAGAAAGCTGTCAATTTTACAAAGTTCTGTTTCAAGATGGTTTTGTGATCAAAGTGCCAGGGGACTGGGATGCCACTGGCTTCCCCTCCTGTCGCAACCTTCCCCTCTGAAATCCTGTCCCAACTTCCCCTGTGAATTCTGGCCACTTCCTTCAGATCTGAGTGCCCAGCTTTCACAGTTTGGAGGAGAGATAGCAACAGAGTTGCCCACACACCTCTTTTCTGTCCTGCCAGTTTTGGCTGTTGACTTTGTGGACAGGAAGCATCTCTTCGTTATTTGGCCAGGGATTAGCACAGAAGCGGGGGGAAGGTTCACCGTCCAGACCAAGAAAGGCTGTCATTATCAGTGTAACATAAATAATGATTCAACATCCACTTAGCACTAGCACAGCCCTGACTGCAGCTCTTCACTAAATGGGAGGGAGGAGGAAGCTTGCACAGCTGTGTGAGTGCAGGCTGTGCTGCTGGGGACCGGCTGGGTAGCTAATGGTTTATTAACCTCTCTGGCAAATCTGTGTCTGTAACAGCACATTGATACATATACCAGTTTCTCTAGATGCAACATATATCTCCCTGCTTTTTGTTTTTTGCCTTTTTAAATTTTTCCTTCCACCCCCCATCCGCCCCTGCTGAAATTACACTGCTAAAGACCTTCATAATGTCTGAATAGATCTAAGCTATAGCTATGCTGACCAACCAGCTCGGCAAGGCTGAATCACACACAGCTGATTCTTTGAGCTCTGGGTTCAGAAGGAAAGAAAGTGGAAAATATGTTGTGCTTCTGACCTCTCAAGTGTCATCTTCTTAGCAGCTCAGATCGCTCTTCAAAATTATTCTATTACTCATCTGGCTCCCCGACATCTGTTTCATCGTTTCCTGTCCAGGAAGTAATCCAAGTAACCAAAATAAATTTTTTTTTGAAGCAGAACACCTTGTCTGTAGGCTTGCAAGGATGACAAGCCACAGCAAATATTCCTGATTGCATGAAGCTCCATCATTACAACTTGAAAATCCTACTGAGAGAAGGGATGAGGTAAAGATACGTGTTTATAATAAGCTATTCTTTGATGGGCTAAGAGTAAGCGGCATAGCACATGTATCCCTGTCAATAATGACATCAGTGGTGATGTCACTGATGGGAATATGCCACCGATTTCCACTCACCAGTCTAAATAAGGATTGCACCCCAAGAACCAATAAAGACAAGTACGAGTGGATCAATAATCTGTCTTGATCAGCTAAATTATTTGGATGATAAAGAGTTGTCAACGCACTAGTGTTATGACTCAAGTTACAGATAGTAAGAACATCGATACTGTTAATCAGAGAGCTGTGACATTAAGCAGCTGGGGATCTGCTCTGTTAAATGGACCCAGTGCTAATCTCATTTGCTGGGACAAGTGTAAATTTATGACTTGTTCGGGTTACTTGGAGTATGGGTGAGCTCAGAATTTGGCTGACTATCCATCACAGATTTCTGATGCACTGTTTTACAACATTAGCTGCTTATTCTAAAAATCTAGGACTGTGGCTAAGCCATTCACCACCTCTTTGCATTACCTTTTAGTAACAGGATCCCCAGATTCCCTAGTGAAGCTAATAGTAGAGATTATATTTTTTCAGAAGTGTGGGGGTGTCCCAGCGATGCTTTGGGTCACAGAACCTGGCCCCTGCAATTATGGGTGACCGTGTAATGGGCCTTTTGCTTGTGCAGAGCAGTGCTGAAGATAGACAGCCTTTCCTTCTGTAGATCTCCAAACACTTTATGAAGGCGGTCAAGCATTATAACTACACACACGAGACCTATTTAAATAGCAATAAGCCACAGTAGGCTGAGAATATGTAGTCTACTGACACGCATTACTGGTGGCTGAATGCAAGACTGCTTGTGAGACACCTGATAGATATGCCAGTAAGTCTCTCACTGCAATCTGGTAGTTCATTGCTGTAGAAGGCACTGGGTGTTTAAATTAACCACGATGAATTAGTCTTGGGGATAATTAACTTTTTTATTTTTTTGAAAATTCAGACACGTGTTAGTGCATGCAACATAGGTCTTTGATATACTGCAAGAAATTTCTGAAGATTGCCCTGGTGACATACAGAGAACAAATAACAGTCCCTTGTGCTTGCTGTTTAATGTGAACAGTTCAAGAGGGGAAGGCCATTTAGACTTCATTGAAAAGCTGAAAATTGATTCTGTTTGTTCCGTGTGCTTTTATAACACGTGGTGTAGGCTTGCCTCCTAATAAAGGGGTTAGCTTTTCAAATGGGTAACTTTGTACAGAGTGATCATGGCACATGTGAAAATGATGACAGACAGACCACAGACAATTAGGGGACTGATCTGGCTCACTTAATCATGAAAAAGTTTTGATGATTCTGTGAACCTCTAAGATGTGTGGCGCATTTTGAGGTTTTTATTTCTGACCCTTACCATTGACTCTCTTCCTGCCAGCTACAGTAATCCACTGTTCTCACTCACTATATGAATGCAGCTTCTCTTGCTCAGAGACTCATGGGGTAACTCTGTGGTCTAGTGGTCCCAGTCAGCAGCAGTCAGCAGCAGTCAGCAGAAAAGGCTAATGTGGTTGGATTGCTCAGCACTACATCTGAACAGACTTTGTTGGCTGTGTTAAATATGGCTGCAACAGTGCTTTTTTTTGAGTGACTTGACTGTTAGTACTGTTAGGAGCCTTGGTTTGTGTAACTTAAACTTGCTCTTATTTTTTAAATTCAGCTCAGGACAATAGGGGATCATTAGTGGGAGAGTGGCCAGTTAGACATGCTTAGTGGAGACATGATAATTTAACTAATGTTGAACTTAAAACCGGATCTCTATCTATCTAAATCTATATCTAAGTTTATGTATATGTATAGTTTCACAAGGGGAACAGAAGCTTTTTTGGATACCTCTTACTTTGGTCATTTGTTCGTATTGATTGCATGCCTAAAGGATCCATAGTGTATAGTTGTCCAGCTGACACTGAAGCAAGAACATTTTTACAGGGAATTTTACTCAATCCTGTTAAAAAAAAAAAAAAAATGGTGAGGCAGGCAAGTATGATTTTAAAAAAAACCCCAGTTTGTACTGCTTTGCTCTATTAAGTCCTGCAGTTTCTATCAGAATGTCTGTGAGAAGCAGCAAAACTTTTATATAAAGTATAGTAGCGAGCTGAGGGTGCTGGAATGGAAACTTCATGCTTTTATTTCCACGTCACCACTTCAGTGCTTGACCTTTCATAAATCCCATAACTGCTATACAACTCAATTTTCCTTCCAGTGGCCTTGCCTTTCACCTACATTAATTCCTGAAAGGCTGTTAAAGCTTCAGAATCTTTGTCTGAAAGGTTTTAAGAAATGTGGGGTAATATAGAATGCAATGACAATAAACATCTAGTTCATGCTTGTATATTTGTTTTTGATTTCTTGCTTTCTTTCTGAACCTAAACCAAACCATTTTAATATTTTTTCCTCTTATCCTTTCTCCTCAAGATCTGTCTTGCTCTTTATCATCCAAAATGCCACTGGCTCTATTGCTCTTAGAAGTAAAGCATGCATTCTACATTTATTCTACAGTTTCTCATATAGTCCTATATGGAATTTACCCTGTAGATAGATGCATTTGTTAAACAGTGTGCAGTATTATGGTTTGCCACAAGACAGTTAGTGTCCATCTGGGGGCAATCAGTGTGCTTCTATACTTTTCTTTACTTACATCCAAATAATCTTTATGTATATTACAGCTTTGCAACTATTTGAAGCACAATGTGGTAGTGGAAGTACTCTTGGAATTCAACTAGAGCACAAGAAGTTATTTTGATGTTGAGTCCTGTGCATGAGTAAAAATCCCCCATATCGGTGCTCTACTCATATAAAACTGGAATTGGAAAAAACTGCTCTGTGTTGCCTATTGCAAAGTTGACATTTCCTGATATTACTCTTTCTGTGGCTGTAGTTCTGGCATCCAGGATAGCAGAAACCCAGAGGGAAGTGTGATAAAATCATAGTTTCTGTCCTCAGTGTGTTTTCAAAGAAGTTTTTCTCTTAGGCATTCAATTCCTAATTATTTAAAGGTTTTTTTTCAACTTTTAAAAAGTTTATTTGCGAATGGAAAAATCTATAAATTCCAGGGAACTGTTGTAAAGTGGCTTTGCTAGTAACTGAACAAAGGACTAGATTGTGTAAAACTATTCAGGTGAAATCAATGTAATTTGTTACCTTTTTGATAACAGAAAAAAAATGAACTAATTTTTTAAAAAACCTCCCCTTTGTATATTTATTTGTAAACAGTGCTAAAGGCTGTATATCTCTTCTGTGTAATACAAAAGTCCATAATACAAATGATATAAAGATACTATCCATCCATATGAAAACCATTAAGTATCTTGGAAGTCTTTATAGTGATCTAAGACATAAGTGGGTTATCCAAAAGTATCACTAAAATGCTCTCTGAAATTGAATTGAACCATAATTACATTTTCTCAGATACTTCTCTATAAAATCTTTGCCTGACAGTCAACTCTCCAATCATTTAAATTGCATATTGTGCTTTTGGAGAATTTTGCATGTATAAATCTGGTTGTGTGTCTAGAAGTGTGAGAAATTATGCAAGTGGCTTTCAGATTCCACTTGTTTTTTTCAGATACTAGGGAGCAAGACATCATGTAAAAGTTTAAGTATATATTCTCTCAAATATCCAGATGGCTATCAGAATGTGACAGAACTCTTGTCCTCTTATTGCCACCAAACTGGGGTGTTCAAAACACTGTTATCTTAAGAATGCCATGGCAGTTCTTAAGTGTAAATGGGACTTTTCACTCTCTTTTTTCGTAGTGTGCATCTGACGTAGGAAATTTTGTGTTAATTGTTACTTTTACATCACAATTACTTTTGTAAATGCAGAGCGTGAGCTGTTGGCTTATGTAGTTGTAAGTTGAATTATGCCTGAACATAGTCAGAAAACAATAAATGAAGAGGCCACAAACAAAAACAGAAATACATTTTTCATTTTCTGAAACTTTTTTTTGTAACAGGAAAAAGTAGCAGAAGATTGTGATAGTGTAGAAAGAGAAAACTGTGAGAATAAAGAAAACAAAAAGTGAATGAAGTGTAAAATATGACTCTCATGAAAAATTGCTTTCTTTTGTACGTTTGCTTTGAAATCCATGCTGGGTCTCCTAGTACCTGCTGAGCTTAGCTTTAAGCCCTGAAGCTATGATTTAAAATAATATATGTTTGCTCTTTCATCTCTGTGCTCTATTGTATCAATTTCCATGAAAACACCTGGAAGGATTCTTAGAGCTCCTCGTGAACTCTGACTCTAGAGATTTTCATCTTTAGCTCCTGCTGTGAATTGATACTACACATGCCATGATCTGTCTGTGGTTTCTTTCTAATCTTTGGTACAAAATGTAGCACATATCACAGGAACCAGTGCAAACACATTCACCTGGCTAGCAGCCTTCTACAAATTTCTTTCTTTATGAGATTGCAATTTGAGCTAATATTTACTTAGAAAACCAATGTACAATGCTGATCTCAGAAAACTTGGAATTTCTTAATCCAGAAAGTTTAGGCATGTTAATCCATCCAAAGTTTGAGTACCTAATTTCCAAAAGTATTTAAGGCTTTAGGGTATGTCTTCTTTTTTCTTTCTGCTTTTACTTATTTTTCTAATGTTCATCATAAGAGCCTTTGCTCTTAATGCCAGCCAGAAGGATCTCAGACCCCTCTCTTTTATCAGACGCTCGTATTTTTCCATTGCAAGGTCTTCATTGACTGAAAACTTACAAAACCTTCAGAGACTGTTTTGTAAGTGAACGAATATTTATTTCATTCTGAATTAGATTAGTCACTGATCTCTTACTGTTAATCAAGAGGCAAAGATAAAAGCACCCTTCAGATAATATTACAGATTACATTATGGTGATTTTTTTAAGGATCTTTAGTTAAATATTTCTGGTTATCATCCCAGACGATATATAATGATATTAGCAGGTAAATGTTTTCAATATAACCCTATACTTTCAGAAAGGTGCTTGAATGTCAATTCTCTTCCATCAGTCTTGAGGAACAGAAAACTTATGCAACATTTCAAATTCAGCAACTGAGTCACTGTCCAAAATCAAAACAGATATTCTTCAAGATTTAAGTAAGGAGGAGTTTTTCCGTAACAGTTTTAAAATTTTGCCACATAACTTCCAAATGTTCCCAATTCTTTAGAATGTTTTTTAAAAAAGAAAGAATAATAAAAAAAGAAAAATCAAACTGAGTGGTAGAGTGGCATTAACTGCTGGCTTCATCCTTGTCTCACAGGAGAAGCTGGCTGTGGCTGTATATCTGGGATTTCTCTCAGAAGGTGACAAGTCAGAGCACAGCTCTTAAATCTGATGCTGTAGGTGGTTTATGAATGCTCACATAATCCTGTTGGAGGCATCAAAAGCGAGTATGTGCACCAGCACTGCAACGGTTTGTGAAATACCAGTATAATCTGAGCTGCCTTTTTGGTGGCAATTTTTCCCTAGGCCTTTCTAAAAGCACCTCATTAACAAGGTAAATATGACAAATTTGAGGTCGAATTTCTTTTATGGTACTTTAAATTAATGAGGTATGTCAGTCCCTACAAAATGCTATGTGAGTTTGTTACTCAGGACCTTTTTTCAGAACTTTTTTTTAGAACTTTTGCTTTAATCCTGGCAAAACCTTAGCCTAGCTTTTACCTAGCCTTGTACACCTCAATCAAAGCAGAGCATAGCAACATTATGACTATCACCAGAATTTGAGGAGTGATATTTACTAAAGCAGTTTAGTGATATGAGTCCCATTAAGCCACTTGTCACCACTCCCGTATCCACAAATCCTCAGGTCTGCTTGTAGAGCTAAAGCCTCCATTGAGTTTTGGGTTACTGCAAAGGATATTGTGGGATTTCTTTACACAGCAATTAAATGCAAACTGAGGAGACACCTGCATGTGTTCAGTAATAGTGAGTGTTCAGATCAAGTGGGAAGGATGGCAATCTCCTTTCTATCACATATTATTTGTTAGCAATCCAGCTTCCCTGTAACTGAATTTATGAAATTAAACCAGTTCTGTCAAACAAGTAAACACTTTTTACAGACTCTAGCCTAAAGGAAAAAAGACACACCCCCTCTCCTCACCCCCCAGCGTCTTCAAATGATTTTCAGGACACTGGAAGCACCTTGGCAATCAAACAATCTCAGCGTTCTTAGCAGTACTTTCTTCCATCAGGAGACAGAGGGCCTGGAAAAAGTAAAAAGCATGAAAATCCATTGTCATTGTGTAATGGGAACAAGTTGTTGTCTTTAGATAAATAAGGAGAAATAGTGGGTTAAATAGCACAGTAAATGTTCATTTCTAAGAACAGTTGAGTCAAGCAATATAATGACATAACCTCTACACACAAATTTTAACATCGTGGATCTTTCAGCCCTTGCTATTCCTGCAAATGACTGTTAGCAGCTGTAGCAAAATACTTAATTCTGGGAACTGCAAGTTACTATTTAGTGTCATGAAGACCGAGCAGCTGCAGAGAATTACTTAGCCTGGAACTGAGATGTTTTTTCAGGGATCATATTAGAATTGTGATTTTTTTTGCAGTTGCAGTCTTGGAAGCCTCCTGGTACTGTCCTGCAAAGGCATCTTGAGACCCACCTCCAGCAGACCATTGCTTGCTAAGGATAAAAGCCATTTGTTAGGTTTTCTGGGTGTTACTGGTTTGAATATCTATTAATGACAGATGCAACAGTTATCTGTGATGTGACATATCTTCTAGATTTATCTTTACTCTGTGCACTGATGTTCCTGGAAAGCCTTTATTTATTTATTTATTTATTTATTTATTTATTTATTTATTTATTTATTTATTTAAATAATTATTTAAAACATGAAGCTAAACACTGAAGAAATAGTGAATTTCTTTCAAAATCTTGGGATCTGTTTGTCATTTGGGAAAATATGTTTTAACTGAAACACAGGGAATGCTTTAATCAGACATACGCTTTATTGGCCTCAAAGACTGGATGAAATTTTCTGCTGAAAGGGCAGACTAGATGACCCACAGGTTCTTCCTGGCTTCCTATTCTGTTAATTTGCTAAGCATATCTGTGGGATTAGAAGTGGCTTCAGAGAGTTATGATGTCCAGACTATTTGTTGTCAGGAACATCCCAGGCTAGAATAAAAAGAAATCTAGCTCACTTGATGTCCTTCAAGCACAGGAATTGTCTGACGTCTTTTGGATTAGTTCAACCCATGTAGTGATTAGAAGAACTTATGTGAAGCTCAAACAAAGTTGGTTTTCCTTCAGTGTAGCAACCAGCAATCTCACTAGTGTGCCTAATTCTCTGCTCTATTATGCTGTAACCCTGCTGGTTTCAATAGAATCATGCTGGTGTTGAAATGATTTAAAGGACCAGTGAGTGAAACATAGCAACTGAAACATATAGACTATAGAAAAAACTTACCAAATCTGGAAAGCTGATTAACAGCTATTTTTTTAAAAAAAGATTTTATTTTATTTTTTATTCCAAGACATGGGTGCTCATATTTTGGGCATTGCCATAAAAGTTACAGAAACTAAGGCTTGGATTTTTTTTTTTTCTTGGGCATCTGTTTGTCTTCCCTTCAGTTCATGACTGTTACTTCCTCTCAGGGTGTTCTTCGGCTCTTTGTTCAGCACAAGGAGACTCCTGCCATTTCCTTTGGGCGATGTGAACTTGTCTGGATACTAAAAATGAGCAAAGAGAGTACTTTTCTTACTTTTATTCTGCTTTGTATTGACTTCTTTGGTTTAAATGTTTTTCCACATATTGTTTTTCGTCATCTCACACCCTAACAAGATATTATCATATGAGATAGCACAATCTGTTATGAAATACTAAGGGCTTGCCAGCAGTTTTTATTTGACACTTTAATAATGATCTTTAGGAGAGAAGTGGGAAATACAAAGAACAAAGAACCTCCAGATGTCCTGAAACTGTATGACGTAGGATTTGCAGAATATTTCTCTACTTGAGAGATTTCAAATTTTTGTCTGAAACAGCACAGTCTTGCATTACCCTTGCAGGAATTAAAATGAATACAATTTCATTTACAGATTGTCTCTTGGATTAACCCTGTACTCTGGATGTGTCTGGTTTATTACTGAAAGTGCGCTCCCTGCTACTTCTCCTATTGTCTGTAGTTCTGTAAACCTACTTTAATAAAAATGCAATATCTGAACATAATTCTTCTTGAAGCTCACCTTCTCCTCAAACAAGGAAAAAAATGTCAAAAAAATAACTATGAGGTTCTGGCATATGTCTTCTGAATTATGGCAACCTAGCTCTCAGCTTCAATATTTTGTGCTATTCGAATTGTCTTATACAGAGTCACATGCTTTAAGCTAATTGCTCCCATGCAAGACTTGTAGGAAATAGAAAAGCAAAGTTCCTGTGGTGAATTTTTTTTATTTTTCTGAGGGATGAGCTGAGCCTGAAATAGAAAAGTTCCTTCTCTACTCTGGTTTTCATCTTTAGTTTCATGTCTTTTTTATTTTTTATATTCTCATTTAAAAAAAAAAGTTTTAAATCACATAAATAAGATATATGTGAACCCAGTGGGTTTCTCACCATTACGTCAACTTGCATTGTCATACCAGTAGAAGAACCATGCTTGACCAGATACTGTAGCGAACATAAGAATAGCAATAAACAGACTATTTCAAGGAGGTAATTTATAATTCCAATGTTTTGTTAAAACACATTTGAGTAAACATGTCTTCTCACATATCACCAATCCTATCTTTGCAGGGGTGATGGCATTTGTTCTGCATGATTTTATCAGTGGAGTTCCCCTGCTGGTCATGTATGATAATGGAAAAAAATGCAGAGAGGTACCATCTTAAACGTTTCCTCTCATCACTTCTTAACAGCATTTCAAGAGATGTTTATCTCAGTTTCCTTTTCTGAACCTCTGCAACTTCTTTTCCTCACTTACATTTGGACTTTTCATAAAGCTTTTTGTCCCAATCAGTTCACATCTTTATTTGTTTTAACATTAATTATATTCTTTCATTTTCAGGGGGGAAAACAATCCTGTAGCTCATCGAATTTGGCTCCTTAACATTGAGGAGGTTTCTGAATGTGTATTTTACTCAATTTTTTAAAGATGTACATGTATTGGGCCTTCTAATGTTATTTCTGATAGCTTATTCTGTTTCTGAACTATGGTCTGTAGGGATGTGTTTTATAGTTTCTTTCATAATTTTAATCTTAATTATGCAGTTATTAGGCTGTGATTTGACAATGAACTGCATAGAGGCACATGACTTTCCCTGCTGCAATCACAGATTATGGCAGTCACAACAGTTTAAATTTCTTTTGTTCTAATTAATGTTAGTATAATTTTCTAGTTACCCCATAACCTTATGGTCATTTATCTTAGCTATTGTTTTAAAGTGTTTTAAATAACAAGAATGCAATCAGGAACCTATTGCTCAATGTTATAAACTACTATGCTATTAGGAGGAGTAATTTGTAAACTACTTTCTGGAAGCTACCCAACCCCAATGATTTTTCCAGTGCTGCCTCCAATGTTGTGCTCAGCTCTGGTAAGCTGGGTAACCCTTGGCATAGGCAAATAGTTTAGGTATACACTGTCAGAAGCTCACTCCTATCGACTTAGAACCAAACTCCTTGCCTTTCTGGAAAAGGGGAAAAAAAGTGAAACTTCAGAACAGGGAAGTTTACTCAGATGAAACAAATATGAGTCAGGATGACCATTTCTTTGGAAAACTGCTCTTGTTCTTGACAAATTCAGGAGTTAATCTGCCTTTTGCTGAAAAAAAAAAGGGCAAGCCAATATCACCTATGTTTAGAAGAGAAAAGAGTTGGTTTTTAATTTACAGGAGCTTATGAAATTTAACATGATTTTTTTGTTTTGCAGTGAAATCTGTCTACTCATAGTTGGAAATATCCAAGAAGTTTGTCTTGATAGTATTGTATGTATTACATTTATAGAAATGTCTTTCAGCCTGAAGGATCCCAGTGTGCTTATGAATACTTGCATTCATTCCTGGAATGAATTGTCATTTCAGAATAAAGTGGGAGGCAAGTCTAACTGAAGTCAAAGTGATAAGGCTAGAATTATTATAGAAGAAAATAATGTGGGTTTTTTTTTTTCTTTCCTCTTAGAAATGCAATTTCATTATTATATTTGTTAGAAACCACTTTGATGTGCTCTGCTTTATGGAACCAATATGTGTATGTATGTTTGACATGAATCAATTTTATTCATGGCTCTGTGCTGATTAGAATGAAAATCTCTGTGGGAGAGGGAAGCTGCAGTTATGAAAAGCAGCCACAAGCCTTCTAGAAGCTACACTCCTGCTTAACCAGTAATTAGTGGGTAATTCATGAGTTAGTGAGTGAGGCTGGTAAGGTGTGGGTTATGCAGGTGGCATAATGATGTCTTCTGGGCTTGTAACCCATACTTCTGTCTGTTCTTTTGCTATTTATGGGGGATATAACTCTATTGAAGCTAATTCTGTATGAGTGTTGTAATATCCAGATGGAGCACATGACTGAGAAATACTATGTAAGTCTAAAATAGGAACAGTTGTAAAGAGACAACAGGAAAGAGACTACAAGAATATTAAAATCCTGGGGGCTTGAAGGGTCCAAACCCTGGAGATCCAGAAATCCAAAAACAGAGGTGGTGAAGGGTAGTGCAAGAAAGCTGAAGAAACCCTAGGAAAGATGGGGAAGTATGGGACTCTTTAGGCTACAACATATTTCAGAGGTAATATAGATGCAGAAGAGTGTGTTTGAACATCTAACTACTTTTGAAAGAGGCCTCATGCTGCAAGAGGAGGGAGACCAGGATTCTTGTTTTCCACAAACCCAGGAGAGGAGAAGTATGGACAGCCTCCCTTCTTCAGGAAGGAAGAAGGTTAAAGATACCAAAGGAACAGACTAGAACAAATTTTGTCTCAGGTGTGGAGTCACTTATGTTTTGTGTGTCTTAATCAGACTCTGCCCATCATGATGGTAAAATGTTGCTTTATGGTCCATCATATCTTATGTGTTGTAGGGCTTTAATATCCTAAATTTGTAGTTTAGAGAACTAAGTCAATAATGTCTTCAGCTGAGATGAACTTGTGTGTTTACCATGATCATAGCAAAAATGATGTTCTGGCCTTCTGTTCATTCATATAGGAAACGCTGGGAGTCTTGTAAAATTCCCCAGTACAAAACACAGACCATTCCAGGAAAAAAATGCTGTGAATGCAGCAGGAGTGGAAACAGCTAAAAACATTAGTTTGAAAAACACTATTTTATCCCTTCAAAAGCATTTAGAAACATTTAAATGATTAATAGGTTCTAAAAAATATTTCTTATGGCTTTCAGATATTCGTCCCCCCTTGGCCCGTATTGTAAATTACTGTTGTTATGTGCACATAGTCTTTATTCCTTTGAGTGAGTGTACAGAACTTTTCTGCCCTACTCACAGCGTTCAGGATATTACAGATATTGTCATGGAAACGGTTTATCATTTTTCAAAAAGAAAATCCTGCCTCTAGGGTGCTTAGTATAACCTTATTAATCATTACATAGAAGGCTTTATTGAAATATTGGTGCTGCTTGAAACAAATATTCTAATAGGAACTAATACTATCTGGCTTGCGGCAAACAAGCCAGAAATATCCTCTGTAATTCTTGGTTAGTAACTTCCATAATGCACTATTCTAGGAGGATTCTTTTCTTTTGGGATGAGAAAGGAAACCATTTCAGAGTGGTACGGCTATGGCAGGAGTGCCCCAGCTATTCTGCTCCTGCTAAGCCTCTGCCTGATGGACACTGGTCCCCAGGACCGTCAGTTGCTAGCAGAGATGGGCCTGAACAAAAATTCTCAGCACAGAGCTGCTCAGTTTCAAGGAGGCTTTACTGTACCAGGCTTTTGAAGTTCAGGCCTTTTTATAGTTGCTAAATTTCCTCATTTGCAGCATACAATATTCTAGGTAGGAGTAACAGAATTAATTAGGACTAATCTAGCAATTAACTAAAATGTTTGTATGGCCACATTAATGATTGCCTGTCTTTGCCTTTCACTAATAATTGGTATGCTTTTCCTTGGGGTAATAAGTGTTTAAAAGATTGAGTGTCTGAGAGGGTGTCCTTCACAATATCACCACTCATGGTGAGCATTTGTAAATGAAGAGAAGGAAATTATGTGTGTAGGTGTGTCTGGCACAATAAAAACATTTTTTGAGGTCTTAAGAAGTCCCAGAAAACACTCTCTGCAATAGTATTGCCCAGATATTCTGGGGTCTTCTGAGGAAAACAGAGCTTTGATCTCCCTGAAGCCTGGGGCAGTAACAAACATGTTCAAAGTCTGAAAACCAATCTGTATATCAGGCCAGTGTAGCTCAGAGATTGCTTTTGCCAAATTTTAGGCCTTTTTTAAAAAGGATATTTTGCTTTGAAGTTATTAATGTTATGTAAGGATATTTCTGTATCCAACAGGAATCAGTGGAGCTCTACAACTTCAAGAATGACAACAGTAAAATTCTGTTTGTACGAAAAATGGGGACAGGAAAAATACATGTTCCTTTGGAGAACTCTAATGCACTCAATTTATGTAAAATAACCCATTTTATGTAAATAGATATAAGAAGTAAATGGGGATGGGGGCACTTTAGTTTGGTGAGTAAGAATCCTGAGTTAATTTCTCTCGATATGTTCAGAGACAAAAAGATAATTATAGAGAAAGCCAAAAAGAGAATTTGATTTTTTTGTTCTCAGTGAAAACAATGAAGATTAAAACCAAAACTCCGAAGTTTTTCATGAAAGTTCAGGGTTTAGAAGCAGGCCATTTATCACAGAAGAAGAAGTCACATTTTTGAATGAAACATTGCATCTGGCTTAAAGTAACAATGAATGATGGGGACAAACCACTTGATTCATTAGGTACATAGTTCACTTAAAAATCTGTCCTGTTCCTGTGTTGCTGACACCAGTGCAAACATTGCCTTTCATGTCAGCAGACCAGGACTGAACTGTAAACCACAGAAATTATTTATTTATTTAGCAGAGGCTAAATCTTCAAAACACTCAGCAGTTTCTGTGATATACTGGGTACCCTTGTTTCCCACTAGCTCATAGGTTTAGCCCCAGCATTATGAAAAATTGTTATGTGGCTCCTCCATTTAGGAATAATTGATATTATCCTTTGTTGCTTATCAGTGTAACTTTTTCCTGAAATACTTTTGTGCTTTCTCTCACCCCGCTTCAAGCACTAGAGGATTTCTGCATAAAAAGGGGTGACAAGACTAGAGGGACTCTCCCGAGCCACTGAATTCACAGCTCATGATAGCAAAATTTACATGTGGGACACAGAAAACTTTTGTAAGTCACCCTATTGCCCTTGTTTTCTAAATCAGGGCTGAAATTATGCCTGCTCTTGCAGCAGTATGTTTTACAGCCACCGTCATAAACTTATCCAGCTTCCTCCTAGCACTGATCTGGGCTTGGTCCTGCCAACACAGTTGCAGAATCTGGCTGCTCTGCTGTCTGGGGAGTCTTGTTGACCTCCAGCATCCAGCTTATCCCATTCATCTTTGTACGTTTGTTCACAATCCATTGTTGTCTGGTTGAATATGAATAGCTATCGTCTCCCTTATGTCTGTCCTCATAATAATGTACATTTTGGGCAGCATGCGTATTCCCTTTCAGCTTTTCTCTGCTTACCTAAATAAGCTAAAATAATTTAGTTCTTTTCTTGTAAATAGATCTCTAATCGGTACTCTGGATAAAGCCTTACCACTGTTATGCACAGCAGCCGTAATACTTCCATATCTTATCTACAAGTATTTGTTTAGAATAATATTAAGGATCACGTTAGCATTTTTACAAGCACATTGCTTTGGTGATGTTGTTCTCCTTAAAAGGGAACTCCTGCCTTCATTGTAGCCTGAGATGATACAGCTTTAACAGAATCAAGGTTTCATCCACTGCTTTTACATTTTTTTTCATGGTACTGTCATCTCACAACTTGTCGGTTACTTGTTTTGACATTACTTAATATACTTTGTCCTACTTCTGACACAATCACTTATACTTTCTTTAATTCAGGGACCATCTTTTTGTTGGGGTGTTTCAATACTGCTCTGGCACTATACAAAATAACTCAGGAAGTAAACATGGAACAGAATAACCCAGCCCTTTGCTACTGTTGTTTTTTCAACAGTGTCAGAAGCAGATGACCAGTCCTTGCCATAATTCAGAAAACAGAAGAAAGAATGCAACAATTTATACATTCTGAAACCTAAACACCACCTGAACTTGCTTTTAAACACACAAAAATACTGCTTAGAGAGGATGAGAAGTCAGTTTTCAGAATAAGGAAAAAATGTGAGAGCCCACAGCTAAGTAAATACATGGAAAGAAAGACTACACACTAAAGGAATGGACATAAAAATGTGGAGGTACCTCAAAGGAAACCATAATCAACAAACACAAAGAGAGACATTACTGGAAAAATTTTGCAGTCCCACGAAACCTTGACAAGCCAAGCCACAAGTCTATAGTTGTAGCAGCTGTTAATTTTACAGCCATGGAAGACATGGCACTTGAATATACACCAATAAAGTACAAAAATCAAATTTGTATCTATTTTAATAATACTTGGTTGTTTTTTGTTTGTTTGTTTGTTTTTTTTAAAGAGCAATACTTTGCTCATTTCGAAATGGTACCTAGGGAGAAATGACTTACCTATTTAGACTCTGGGCGTAATGAGTGTACTGGCAGTAAACTGCTTTGTAACTCCTGCTTCATGGTGTATTTTATTCATGAAGTGAACCACGATGACACTTTAGAATTGATTACTTCAGCTAATTTAGCATGCATAATGATTCAAAAAACTTGAATTCAAACAGGCTACCTGCAGCAAAGGACCATTCCTACCTGCTGTGTGCTTATTCAGGACACGGTTTCAGTAGGTCCTACTATGACACAGGAGAATATGTTTCTCGCTTGCATTTTCTTACTAGTTGGAGACACATAGGATTTTAATTAGTTCTTCAAATTTTTTTTAAAATTTTTATTTCTTTTTTTTTTTTTTTTTTTTTTAGTAAAGAACTGTTCTGTTGCTTCTTCTGGCTTCCAGTGGATAGAAGACACTTGGCATACATCCATAGCAGCAACTAAGATCAACCTTAAGGTCAGCTTCTAGCCCACCATTGGTGTACCTTTTCCACCCTGTTGTAGAGCCCACTCTTACATTGCAGCCTTAAAGGTGCACTAATAATTCCACCATGACCCATTCCTTACCTCTGGTCCTTCTGCACTCTGTATTTACTGCCTATTCTCCAGAAAAAACTTAGGAAGACAGAGAAGACTGATTCTTAAAAGAGCTTATCATGCCAATACAAATAGCCTCTAGAAGGCGAATGGAGGCTTCATGCTAGGATACATATAGAGAAAGTGGTTCTGCACAGTTGATGGTGACTGATCAGGGTCAAACCTCAAAGTCTGTGGAAGCTTACCTTGAATTTCTTAGTCCAAAGTCTGTATCTTGCAGTAGTGCTTTGCGGCTATTGCAGCTTTTTTGGATTAAACCCAGCATGCACAGTAATGCTAAAGAATATAGAGTCAATCTGTATTCTTTCATTTCTATGCTGAGATGAAATAGAAATCATCAGTTTTCAGGAGGTGTTGGAAGAGAGTTTTAACCTTAAACTGATCATGGTGATTTGAAAAGCAAAGTCTGAAAATTGTGAGAAAAAATGCTGCAGTGCAAATGGCTTCAAGTATATCAAAGTCAGGTCTGCTGTTGAACAAAAGAAACATGCATAGGCTTTTTCATAATCTGATTGCTTAAAAAGGCCATGTTATGTGGCTGAAAAGAAGTAGCATATTGATGCTCTTAATGCTGATGGTATGAGGGAAACTAATTACCTCTGAAACCAGTACCAAACTTTTTTCAGTTAGTGTTATCTCTTACTATACTTCAAAGACTGAACCCCAAACTGACTCAGTATATATATATACTCTCTGTCTGAAGTACTTACCAGCAGATATTGCTGTTTGAGAATAGTATAGGTGCACAGGGAAGTCACTTGGCTGACTGATGCCCTTTTGTGTGTACAGGACACTACTTCAGGGGTTACCGTCCTCCTGTGCTGTGCTGCGCTTTGAGAAAGCAATGCAATTCCATGGCAGGCCCCTTTGGCGTCCACCTGGAGCAGCTGACGACGTTACCATCACCTCTGTGGAGGTGAGGGTTTTGCACTAAGCTTGCAGAAGAGTCTCTGGTCATTCCTGCAGTCCCCACCAGTGGCAACAGCATCAGGTGGGGAGTAGTAAAGCAATCCCATGGCAGCAGCATCCCCAGGTGTTTTGGTGGTCTGCAAAGTGAGCATGAGCTTTTGCATCCAGGGACAGATGTTGTACAGGTTGGGAGGACTTGTACGTAAATGCTGTACAGAGCGGAGAGGGGAATCACAGCAGGTATAAGTAATCTGCTTAAGTCTATTTCAGATCTCTAACCAGTCTTTGTATTTCCGAGCTCCTGCAATTCTGAGTCAATCATTCTGGTTTTGATCAGGGTCAGGTTAACTAGTTTCTTTATAGAGCACATATGGACCTGCCACTGGACTGTTTAACTGACACATTTACAGTAATCATTAACCTGGCATGGAGCCATTAGCATATAAAACACTATGTCTGCAAAGTTAACTTTAATAACAATATATTAAAAATGTTTAGCAGACTTCCCCACCTTTTTCCAGAAAAACAGTCTGTGGGGTATCACATTTGCTCATAATTGGGCACAACAAATGAACAGCAGCCATAAAAGACACTCTGTGACCTGCTGGAGAGGAATGTTTCTCTCTTTATTGTCAGGGCAGCTATTTAGCTCTCTTTTTTTCATGGAGTGGTGAATTGGACTGGCCAACCTTCACACCCCTATTATTTTCATTTCTAGGTATGCCACCTGTGACTGCTCATAACTAAAACAACCATGTTCCTTGTTCCAAGGCTTCTGCTAGCACAAGGCTTTTGCAGTTTTGCTTATCTTTAACATGAAAAATATGAGGTTTGCCTCCCAGATGCATTACTTGAATACTTTTGTAATATTTGGCCACCTCTGGAGGTGCAATGCTCCATTTTTCCTGTGGTATTTAATAGCTGCTTGGGGTGAGTTGACCTTGGCTGGACACCAGGTGTCCACCAAGCCGCTCTATCACTCCCTTCCTCACCAGGATAGACGGAGAAAATAAGATGGGAAAAAACCTCATGGGTCAAGATAAAGGCAGTTTAATAAAGCAAAAGCAAAGGCCAAGTGTGGAAGCAAAGTAAAACAAAATATTTATTCTCTACATTCCATCAGCAGGTGATGTCCAGCTATTTCCCGGGAAGCAGGGTTTCAGTACTCATAGTGGTTGCTCTGGAAAACAAATGTCATAGTAATGAATTCCACCCTCCTTCCACCCCTCATTTTCTCCTATCTTTTATTGATGAGCAGACGTCATATGGTATGGAATATCCCTTTGGTCAGTTTAGGTCAACTGTCCTGGCTATGCCCCTTCCCAGATCTTGCCCTCCAGCTTACTGGGTGAGGTGGGGGAATGTTGGAGAGACAGCCTTGATACTGTGGGAGCACTGCTCAGCAGTAACCAAAACACTGTTGTGTTACTGTGGTGGGTTGACCCTGGCTGGGTGCCAGATGCCCAGCAAAGCCTACTCTATCACTCCTCCTCCTCCTCAGCTGTGCAGGGGGAGAAAAATATAATGAAAGGCTCATGGGTGGAGATAAAGACAGAGAGAGATCACTCACCAATTGCTGGCACAGGCAAAATGGAGTTGACTTGGGGGAAAAAACCCCAAATTTAATTTATTACCAATCAGACAAGAGGATAATGAGAAATAAAACCAAATCTTAAAACACCTGCCCCACCCCTCCCTTCTTCCCGGGCTTAATTTCTCTCCTGATTTCCACCTCCTCCCCGCAGCAGCACAGGGGGACAGGGAATGGGGGTTGGGGTCAGTTCATCAGATGTTGTTTCTGCTGCTTCTTCCTCCTCAGGGGGAGGACTCCTTCCCCCGCACCAGCGTGGGGTCCCTCTCACGGGAGACAGTCCTCCACCAACTTCTCCAGCGTGAGTCCTTCCCATGGACTACAGCTCTTCATGAACTGCTTCAGCCTGGGCCCTTTCCATGGGGTGCAGTCCTTCAGGAAGGGACTGCTCCAGTGTGGGTCCCCCACAGTCACAAGTCACAAGTCCTGCCATCAAACCTTCTCCAGCATGGGCTCCTCTCTCCATGGGGCCATAGGTCCTGCTAGGAACCTGCTCCAGCACAGGCTTCCTACAGGGTCACAGCCTCCTTCGGGCATCCACCTACTCTGGTGTGGGGTCCTCCATGGGCTACAGGTGGACATCTGCTCCACCATGGACCTCCATGGGCTGCAGGGGACAGTTTGCCTCACCATGGTCTTCACCACAAGTTGTGACGAAATCTCTGCTCCAGCTCCTGAAGCACCTCCTCCCCCTCCTTCTTCACTGACCTTGGCGTCTGCAAGGGCTGTTTCTCTCACATCTTCTCACTCCTCTCTCTGGCTGCAAAGTGTGCAGCTTTTTGGGTTTTTTTTGGTTTTTTTTTTTCTCTTCCCCTTTTTTTTTCTTAATTATGTTATCACAGAGGCCTTACTGATGGGCTTGGCCTTGGCCAGAGGTTGGTTTGTCTTGGAGCTGGCTGGCATTGGCTGTGTGGGACATGGGGAAAGCTTTGGGCATCTTCTCTCACAGAAGCCGCCCCTACGAACCCCCTGCCGCTACCAAAACCTTGCCACGCAAACCCAATACAGTTATCAACACCTTTCCAGCTACTAATGAAAAGCACAGCACTATGAGGGCTGCTATGGGGAAAATTGGGTCAGCCAGACCCAACACACTGCTGGAGAGGTCTCTTCCCAACACTGTTACCATTGGTATACAGGCCTCTTGTGTTTCAGTAGAACTGTCATTATTTAGCATGGCAAAGAGATGTTTGATGTTTCCATTTCTTATACACTCAAGTGATCACAAGCTATATATGTGGCAAGAAGACTAGAAAATATTATTCGTGTAGTTGAGTTGCATACTGAATGCAGCAGAATTGTACTCAGGTAAATTTTTTTTTGTTTTTTAAACTTTACAGTAGTAGCAACTTGCACTTAAGGTTCAATAATGTAGGTAATTTCAGTAGCTTTTACAAGCACTTATTTTGGCAAGACTGTATGTGCAGAAATTGCTAACAAAATTTTGGTTGCCTCAATCAACCCTATATAAAATATAATAGTGAAAAATAGCATGGGAAAAATGTTCATACAGAAACATGTTATCAGGCAGATTTTCTTCAAATAAAACAAAACTCCTGTGATGGCAGAGAAATGTCAAATCTTTCCTTACAAGTGTGGTGAGCAAACTCAGTTCAAAGTGCAATCTTGTGTTCATTTATAGATACTCAAATGTTTATGTAATTGGAGAAAGATTAGGAACAAAAGCAGAGCTAGCAAGCCAAATATTTTTAGTTTTGAAATCTTGTTCAGAAGAAAATATTATATCACCTTTGCACCACTATTTGGAAATCACTTAATTAATACATCATTAAAGATCTACAAGGAGCAATCATTCAAATGCAGTAAGTAGCTCTTTTTTTATGAGCTGTTCCTGCATTTCTTCCATGCTTTGATGATCAGTGGAATTGTTGACATTTAAAGTGTCCTTATTGCCATCAGATTTAGTATAAGTAGAAATAAATAAAACCCTTTTACCCTTGGACTTGTTATTTCAGGTTCTCTACAAATTCAGACAGACAGTAGGCTACATTTTTGAGGTTTTCTTCGTAAACATAACAGCTATACACTGACTTGTTGAAAACCAGCAACCTCTCTCCCCAAAGTATACCAAAATGCAGTTAGTTCAAACTCTGGAGAGCATTTGAGATGTCTGAGAGTTAAATTTGCACATAAGTAAAAAGTATACTGACAAAAGTGTTTCTGATAACAGTTGTTTCTAATGCCTGGATGTTTTTACATTTTAAAGATAACTGTGAAATCATACCATAAAAGGCTCTGGAGTACTGAAGTCTCCTCATGTAACATTGAAGTATGTAGGTATATGGTGCATGAAAAAAATCTAACTAATCTAAGGCTGACAGGTCTATTTTGCAATTGAACTGGGAGAGAGGGGGACACACACAAAGTGAGATAAGGTGGTATAACACTAATCAAAAGAGGACTACTGGATTTTCAATAATTAACCCCTGACAAAATTAGAATTTGGAAAGCAAAAGACTTACCCAGCTACAATATATGCCTATAGGGAATATTATTCCTCTGTCAGTATGAGATTACAGATTTCATATGAACCTGGGAAAGTTTGGTAGGTGCAGGTGTATTCTCTTGACTGTTTAATAGAAGGTTAGTGAAGCGAAGAACAGATCTAGATTATGTTTGTGTTAGTCTGATCACAAAGTCCTGTTCAGGCTCAGGTGGAGTGCAGCCAAGGGAAGCACTGTAGCTCTTGATGAAACCCAATGGGCAAAACATTGAGGCTGTAAGCACAGATGGCTTGGACAATGTTTTGCTGCTTGTATTATCAGTTTAAGGGAGAAATCATTGATGGCACACCTAATGATTAACAAGGTGATGCAGAAAAATGTATTTAGAATGAAACAGGAAGTTCACTTGGGGAAAGAAAAATCTGAGAAGGTCCAGAGTTATTTCCTGCTGACTTCAGTGAATGGTAACATTGAGAAGGCTGTTAAACCTTGTCAGAGGTACTGAAAATACAGGCCAAGTTGAACCAAACTGCTCATATTAACCTATAAACCCCCATATTTTCTTGGAGCAAATGTGCATAGGTTTCTTGTGTTAGCTGGAATAATGTGTGTAGTAGTTCTAAACTATTTTGTTCCATTAGTCTAAGCTAATCTTGCTGTGTTGGATTATACACATCAAATGATTTTTGCAAATTGTAGTATGCTTGAAATGGCAGACACTGAAAATGGGATATGGATTCATGGACATGTTCGCAGTCGAGTGTGAATAAAACAACTAATCCCAGGAAAAAAAAGTCAAAGTAAAACACCAATTTAATATCTGTGAAATCACTATCTGGCCCCTACTTCATATTATAAAATTTCAAAATATCAACATTCAGGATTGGTCTATCGCCTATTATTGACTGACAGCCAGTTCGACTGAAAACAATCAAACACTGAAGCTGTGAATCATTGAACAACTTAGTCCAGAGCAAGGCTAGCAGCATTGCCCTAATGTGGCTGTATTATTTCTGAAGTAGATTAGTTTGTACGGGTATCTCTGCATGACATGGTCTTTGGCCAGAAAAGTAACCTTTACTCATAAATTACAGTAACTCTGGTTTGAAAAAGAGGGACAAAAAAGGGAAATAGTTCATTTAATAAATGTATTTTTTTTTCAAACAATACAACATTTTTCCTTCAGCTTCTCCTTCTGCATGCCAAGAAGCTTTTTTCAGAGAGAGGGAGAAGAAAAGTACAGAAAAGACACAAAACATGTGAACACAGCAGGTCCCTCCTGCATTTTGTGTAGCTCTCATGGTACAAAGAAAACACCGAATGATGAAGAAACAGGGTCTGACTGTCCAACTTTCCATTCCTGAATTTAAAACAATAACCTGGGGCAAAAGATTAGCAAAGAAGGTCAGCTGGAGAGTTGCAGGGAGCAGAAGGAATGGTGGTTTTAGAGACAGCTCACTTTCCCCAAACCAGCTGAACAAATTACTGCATGTCTCTCACTAAGCAGCTGATTATAGAGACTTAAGCTGGGTCTCTGAGTGCAGCTGAAGCTGTGCTTGCTTTTCCTGGCCAACAAAATGCTCATGAGCTTGTTCACATTTGTGAGAGGGGAGCTGAGCTGGCCTGATTGCTGCTGGAGAGGAAGGGGGAGCGGAGCAGAGGGGGAAACCAGGGTCTTCTGCAACTGGATTTCAGTGGGAAGGGATGAAGATGCTAAGTCAGCATTATTTGCTCCGTCTCCTGCTCCATAAAGGAGATACATATTCCAGCCAAGATGGAATTTGCCTAACACATCCTTCCTTGCACATAATACTCAAGTAAAAACTGAACTTGAAAATTTCTATTATACTTTTTTTTTTTTTTTTTTTTTTTTTTTAACTGTGGCAAGTGCTGACAGATTAGAGAAGTGATTTTTCTGACAATGAAGAGAAATCCATTTGGCTAGATTACACTGGGGAGAGCATGCCTATTCTTAGAAATTATTATCCTAATAATCATTGCTAAGTACTTTAAAACAATGTATTATGTGCTAAATACAGGCAGTGAGCTCAGTGGTGCCCAGAAAGGGAGGAATATACAGACTGTATCCTAGAGTTTGCAGTCTGAAACATTATAATTGAAAAAGACAAAACAATAGGAAAGATGAAAGGTTTGCAGACCTCACTCTATGATGTCAAATTACTTCAATTCAGAGCAGCACTGTAGTCCACTGAAATCAGTAAGAGTCTTTCTGCTCTGTCTATTTTCCTGGGACAGGACCCAGGGGATGGCCGAAGGGATGGAGACATCTGTGGCTGCTGTTCACCCAGGTGGCTACCTGCCTCCTCACTCAACTCCTCAACTCTCTCAGCTCCAGCTCTGCAGCAGCGCCACAGATAATCAGGACAGCTCTGCCTGGTGCTGGTGAGGGTTCGGGAATTTTGCTGTCTAGAGGAAGAATGTTGTTATGTCTAACGTTTAATGCAGTGCTGGCACTGGGAGGCTGCAGGCAGCTTTGTTTATTTGACAGGCTCTGCTAACTTGACTTTCTAAGGGTAAAAACCTACATTCCTATCTGGAAAGGCTTCCATAGGAATAGATCAACCAGTTGCATCTTTCAGCATTCGCTCGGAGCCAAAAGGGCTGATAAGGTGTGTCTGGCTGGGGTCTCTGTTTAGCTTAACACCAGCACAGCACGGGTCTAACGCAACCGATAGTTTTGGTCCATTCCTACAAGAGTCACACAAGGACATGGTTTTCTACACTTTCAGAATTCTATTGATAAGTGTTTTCTGTCTTTCAGAATTCTATTAATAAGTTTTGAGCCTTCATGGAATAAAAAAATGCCAGTAGCTTCCATGATTAACTTTCATATTATTTTTATATGACATGAAAAAGGTTCTTGATTCTTCTAGTTGTGGAGTGATACTGGTTAAATTATATCTTAAAATGAAGAAATGTTTGCAGATATTGTTGATGACTCAGATGGTTTATAAAACAGACCATTGTTTTAAAAGCAGCATGTGCTTGTTCAGTGGACACCCTGAGTGTCATCAAACATAACTAACACTGACCAAAAAAGGTATTTTGTCTTGAATTTGAGAAAGCATAAATATTTGAACCAAAGCAAAAACATAGCTGCAATTTCAAAAGGCCAATGGAAAAACAGCAAGAACCATCATATCTGGAATTGAAACTTTATAAAACATCTTTGATACAATAAATAACCATTCTATTTGTTGAAATGAACTACATGTGCTATGTCTGTACTAAGGCCAGCAAGGAGAGTTGTTGATCTTTGAGCTCACTGTTACTAAAACTTCTTAAGAAGTAGAGGAAAGTTCATCCCAGGAAGGACTGCTCCTCCAAATTTCACCATACAGATATGACAAATTACTTATGGCAACAGCAGACACCAAGAAGGAAGAGCTGGAGCTTTGAAAAGGCAATAGGACAAGGATGCCAGGAAGCCAGATATAAACAGCCAGAAACTAAGGACCAATGTTGAGCAGGGAGAAACAGGGTCCAAGGTGAGAAATCAAAGCAACGAGCTCCAGAAATTCCTGAAAAGTCTTTTTGCAAGACACCCTGCTACTCTCTAGCCAGTAATTTTGGAAGTGAGGAAGAAAGGTCTTAGTGTCCCACTTGTCCCCAAGCTGCTCAGGGACTCTGCAATATCCAAGTTGTCCATCATCCATATTGAAAGATACGAAACGTAAAAAATTAATTTGGTCCAGGTCTGTATATACAAGAAGTTTAATGAATTAACAGTGCACCTGGTCTGTACACTGAGATTCCTGCAGCACTCAAGCCCAATTTCCAAGTAATAAAACTGTGTGCAACTCCATATATTTTAGATATGTTAAAATATTTTGTAGATAAGCATGTACACAAAGGTAAACACAAACAGACAAAATCCTGGGGAAAACATAATGTGTTCTATATAGCATGTGTTTGATTTACACTAGGTACATTCTGTTATATGCTTCTTATGCTTAAATGAAAATAATGGTATTCAAAAATTTTAAACATTGACCTCAGTTTAATCTCCTCAAGATTGCTGAAACATTTAAAATTGTAACTGGAATCTCATGCTTCCTATACTAAATTTAATTTGGAACATAAGCTAATGGAAATACAGTTAATTTAAGCCAAAGATTTCAAGGATTTTGTGATATCTAAACAATACAAAGGGATTGAAGTTTTAGGTATTTAGTCTCTCAGGCAGCATGTAAGCTATTTGCTCCTATTAGGTGATTGTCACCCTTCTCATTAACAGCAAAAGATTTTATTTGTTTGTTTAAGAATTTCAATCTGTTTAACCTTTCAAAATGAAACCTGCTACTAGTGACTTGTCAAATAAAATAAACAAAGTAAAACAATCTTGTAGTTTTTAATATTTGATACTACTAAAGATTAGTCATCTAATGTGATTGATGCACAAAATACTGTGGATGGTGAAGTCCCAGATTCCTCAAAAAAAAAAAAAAAAAGAAGAAGATCAGTATGCCTTTAGGAAGATGTACAGCTCCCATCTAGCATTTGACTTTTCTCCCCTCTTTTCAAGAATAAAATTAACAACTTTGCTGCTTGTCATCTTTAAGTGATCCTACTCTTCAAAATGTACGTTTAAGCTACTAATGGCTGTTTTTTCACAGGACACAATCTCTCAGCTTTTCCTCTCACTTTTATTGATTAGCTATCAGACTTATTGTGATGTATCTGTCTCATGCTTTTGTGGCATTGCTTGTTGGGTGAGTTTTGCTGTAGGATAAGCACCTGGGCAGAAGCACACAGCGCAAAAGACGGATGAAGCACTGACTATGTTAATCAGATCCTCTGGGGCACAGCAACTCTGAAAAAGTAAACGGTTCAGTTTTTTTTATAGGGGACTATGGGCTTAAGGGTTTTAGTATTTTACTTAGATTTAAATAAGAAATTCCCTTTCTGAAAGTGGTCCAAGACACATTCAATTTAAAAGCAAAAATCTTTTGATGCCAAGGGGTCCTGAGTTAACTTTTACAATGCATATACTGAGAATTTGCTCATTTTCTTTTTCAAAGTATATGAAAAGCTACAGTAGGGTAAAAGAGATAGTAATCTAATAAGATGTGATTTTTAAAATACCTATTTTAAATATAGTTAAATACCACTGAATTTGATCCTCATTTATATCCAGATCAAAATTAAACCCATTTTTGGATGAATGTACAGAATACCATGCTGAAACTGTTGAGAAATTTAGACAGGACAATTGGATTATATCAGGTTGGAATTTGGACATTTGTTTAGACTAGCATTTTTGCTTATCAAGGGTGCCATTCACTTCTTAGTTCCTTTACTTCATGATTAACTCCTCAGGTTGGGCTTTTGACCTAGAAATCATAATTCCATTGCTTTTAATGACCTGCAGCTCAGCACTTGATGTTCATGGTACATAACTCGTAATACTGATAAGCAGATAGTAAAAGCATTTTTAAAATGTTATTGGTTATCTTGTAGAAAATTTTCATTTACAGAGAATCACGGAATCTGTTCTTATTTAATTTGTGGACCAAGTAGAACTCACAAACACAAAATTGAATGCACACTCATGTATGGATTTAGCAATAATAAGGCATCAGTTGTAAAATATATTTAAATCTTCAGAAGATAAGGTCCCAGTGAAGGTGAACTTTTTACCTAAATAGCATTTATGCCTGTTATATTTTAGGCTGACATATTGAGTTTGTTCAGGCTCCAATGTTCAAATCAGCAGCAGTAATGGAGACCAAGCCCAGGCTAGGAAATGATGCTAGGAGGGTTGCTGTGCCTGCCTACAAAGCCAGTGTTGACACTGGTGGCTTGAGGTAATAAGGAAATACTGGAGTTTGTACAGAGCTACAATAATTAATTTATTTTCCTTAGTATTTATTATAAAAATGTGCAAGTTCAAGCTGGAGACTCTGCACACTGCATGTTAGCAGTATAACAACTTCCACTATTGTTTTACAAGAGTATATACATCTGATAATAAAAAGCTATATTTTACCAAGAGATTCCATGCATTGCAATATTTATTGAGAGCAGCATCGCACACAGCATCCTGGCTATTGCTGCAATAATAGTTTTCTCCATAGAAAGCATGCAGGTTAGGTGAGTGAAAGTGAGAACTCTCCTATTTATTTAGAAGAGCTTTACCATCTGTTTTGTTTTGATTTAAGCAACAAAACAAAACCAGAAACCATTGTTCCTCTCTCATTTCATTAAAAATCTGATTTTTTACACTATAATAAAAATGAGTTATGCTGTTCACAGACAGCAAAGTTGATTTCCTTCCGCTGGACATGTCCTCACTTTGGACTTAGCACCCCAGTTCTACAACAGAAGACATTGTCCAATGTCTCCAGCAGAGAATGCAGTAAGTGTGGATAGAAAGGAGGCAAAGGATGAAAAAGAGAAAGGGAGGGTAAACGAACACTGTTTTATTAACTGCATTTCAGAAGGTTCTGTGATGAAGATGTAGGTTAAATGGTAAGTGGTCTTCACAGAATTGTAGGTGTTAGAAGGGACCTCTGGAGATCATCTAGTCCAAACTCCCTGCCAAGGCAGGTTCCCTACAGCAGGCTGCACAGGAAAGCATCCAGGCGGGTTTTGAACATCTCCAGAGAAGGAGACCCCACAACCTCCCTGGGCAGTCCCAGTGCTCTGTCACCCTCACAGTAAAGACGTTTTTCCTTAAGTTTGTATTGAACTGTCAGTGTTCCAGTTTTTGCCCATTGCCCCTTGTCCTGTCACTGGATACTACTAAAAAGAGCCCAGCCCCATCCATTTGGCCCCCACATTTCAGATATTTATAGGAGTTGATAAGATCCCCATTTCATTTTAACTTGTGGTTGGGGGTGAAAGTGGATTTTTTAGAGTTGTACTGTGTTTCTGTCTGTCATTATATTAATATTTATTTATTTTCATTTCCTTCTCCTTTCCAGAGCTAGCAGAGCTTTCCGGAGCTTTCCCTTGCCTGCTTGCCTCATACAGCTGTCTCATCATGGATAGCCTGCTTCTGCCCTTTGGTTTACAATGTGCTCTAATAAATGCAGCTTTGCACATCTTTTCTTGTCCTTCTTCTAGTAGAAATTATATCCAAAACCTTGGCAACACAAGTCCAAGAATAAATCACCTTGTTTACCAGGGCTTCCTAGCAGTAGTTGCCTATTAATGGCTGAATAGCTGGAACCATTAGTAGGCAAAGCCCAGGTATTACCAAGCATTCAGGAAAAACTTTTCATCAGAAATGTTGCAAACTGCATTTTACTGTAAAATGTCTTTATTTTTCATGAAACAGTGGCAACATTGCAAACAACTGGTATTCCACTTTCTAATAAAATGTTGTATTTGGGATCAAAATCAGAATTAAGTAGCTATTCTTATTAACCAGCTTCTTGCAACATAACAGTTGCCACAAATCACATAAAACTCAGTATAACCAGGAAACTTGTGTCAAGAGAAAAAGAACTCCATTCTAAAATAACAGATAGCACAACTTCCTCACTGAAATGTCAAAACACTGAAAAACAAGAAAATGTAAATATTAACAGATTAAACTAAACTGCCAAATCACAGTTTGTGAGTGTTCCAAGTAGGAATATGGTGAGTTTCACCAAACAGAAGACACTGGAATTAAGGACCTTTTTTTAAAAAAAAACCTGTTTGTTTTTAAAATCACGGCTGTGTGCTACGTATAATCAACTTCTGAATGTATTTAATTTCATTTAAGTGCTAGGAAAACTTCTATCAGCTTTAAGATTATTCTGCAGAATTTAGACACTCATATATTTATTCTTAAATAACTATTCTTAATTAATTATTTTCAATTATCTTCCTGTGTAGGTGCTGCTACATGAAATAAGTGTGTCTAATTTTGAATGTGGTAGCTATTACACCCACTTCACATGTCCTACCCTAGTCTAAATTTAACTTTCTTGGTAGGCAATTGTGTACTTTCTAATTTATAACATTTAAAAGTAAAATTGATGTAAAAATCACAAGGTTTGAAGAGAGTAGTAATATATTAGACCAAGGAAAGGATTTGGAAGAAACAGAAACATTTTTGTGCACACATGGCCTTCTTCAGATCTCAGATGCCTGAAAGCTTGCCTATATTTGCTTTTTGTACAAACTTTATATTGCTTTTCACCTTAAAATGACAGGTACAAGACCATAGCTACATATAAATCACATCTTTCTTCCCTTAATAATGAAAAAAATAAACCCATGTTAGAAGACAATTGTGTTCATTAAATGGCATTTGTCCTTTTTTGCCTGTAAATTATTTTTCATTTCCTATGCAACAAGCTTGTACCTTTTTACAGGCTAAGAAAACTACTTAAAAATATAGTTGCTTTTGTGGTTCAAAGACTCTGATGTTCAGGCTTTGAAACTTTCTGAATGGGTTACTTGACCATGGTCAGTTATTTTTTCTTTTTACTGTACCTTGCAAGAACAGTGACAAAAATGACTGAGAACAGGGGATATAAACCAGATTTAAATACTTAGCATTTTACTTCAGGCATCTGGCTCATCCAATCATATTTAAATATAATCAAGAAATTCTTGAAATACTTTAAAGTTTATATTTCAGGAGAAAGGCAAATAAAGAATTCATGTGAAAACAAAAACAAAGAAACATTGCCCATATCTGGACATTTTATTTCCTCCCTGCTTCATCTTGCTTTTTCTGATGCAGAAGGTAATCCATTTGAGGTCATCTTAGAAAGGTTCCTACCTCTTCAGCATGACATTGACCCACTAACTAGAATAATAATGTGAGGTTTAATCACATTTCTGTGGGCATTAAAAAGTGCTTATGTGGGCAAAAAAGCCAGAAAAAAATTTTGTATGTTACAACGCTCCCAATTCAGCTTTGCTAAAACGTTTTTATTGAATAGACACAACTAACACCTCTAGGAAATAACTCTTTTCAGTGCTTATTTAGACACTTTACTTCTGTCTTTTTTTTTTTTAATTACCTAGCAGATATTGAGATGTAATTCTTGTAAAAATTCAAGGTAGAAGAATAAGAGAATAGGTGTTCAAAACTAATAGAACTTCAGGCCTCCTGTTAATACTTACCAATGTAACAATATGTGTTTTTGCAGCACAGCTGTTGCCATGGCCCCATGGCTGTGCAGCACCCATGTGCCCTTGGGCAGTGCTCCCACAGAATGTGGGGGCTTGTGGGGCAGTGGAGATACATTATCTTCCTGACTCCAGCTCCAGGTGTCAATGTTGAAATGTTGTTCCCAAATCAATATAAAGTAATGTTTGCATTTATAAAATAATCTGAATAAATAGTTATGTCCCATCCAAGCTGGAGGTCTGAACATCATGCTGCTTCTGAGCGCCCACTCTGTGACCCCAGTCAATGCAGAAAGTGATGCTTTTCTTGTCTCATTTGGTGGAGAAGTGGCCATACACCACTCTGCTGGGATCCTGTTGCTTTGGAAGTAGCAATGAGTATTAAATGAGCTGGGGATTAAAGAAATGGAAGGGAAGAGAGTATGCAGATCATAGAGGCTTCTACTCCATCACTCTATCTTGGATCTGAATCAGTTGCCTACAGTGGTTTCTGATGGAAAAAAAGCCCCAACATTAGAACAGGAAGGCATGTCTCTTCTGCAGAGATCAAGGTCTTCTTGCAAAACAAATATTTATTTCACCTTCATATATGTGATTTAAAATGCCCTAGAAATAACATTCTTAAAACTCTGTCCTGTCCTGGAAATACAAAACACAGAACAGGAGCCTTTCAGGAATGCTGATCTGCCAAGAATATAAATGAATTTATGTGGCATCACTTAATAGCTATTTGATCCAAGCCAAACATCTAGGCTTTTTCTATAGCCAGTGGATTACCATCCTAAAACAAGTACTAAAGATAGGTGAGATTAATTACCTTCTACAAACGCTTTTTGATCTGCCCTGATTATGGTGGAGCTTGGAGGAGTGGACTGGGCTTGAAACCAGATTTGTAGAGACCTGAGAAAAGAGAGTCCCACCACAGCAGAACAGTTGTTCCTGGGACTTAAGCGTTGTAGTTACTATCACCTTTTCTGTTTATTAATTTCCCTAGTTTTCTGCTAACCTTATTTGACTGTGTGATCATGTTTGGTAACATGTATTTATAGACTGGAAATGAGCAGAAATGATCATTGTGATCTTCTAATTGGATTTTCACCATAATAGAGACCATAGGACTTTCTGAATTAATTTCCGGTTTAGCCAAACTGGAAGTGACAGAAATCCAACTGCTACCTTTGGTAAAGTGTTCCAATTTATTATTATTCTTCAAAATGTATGTTTAGCTTCACTTTCTAGCTACATTATACCACTAGTAGCAGATGTGTATATTTTTTTCTCTTTTCTTCCAAATTCTTAATTTCCTTATGCAAATAATAATAATTATAATTATAATTACAATAATTATAATAATTAACCACTACTCATGTTTGAATTATAGCTTTTTGGATGTGTAAACTTTACAACCTACACCCACACTGCTTGCCCTTTTGAATTTTTTTTAGTAGATTAGATTATTTTTGCCTTTGTACTCCTATTACTGGACTAATAAGAGTTTGTGCTGTAATGGTGCCACAGATATGCAAATCTCTGAAGAAACTTGAACTTATAGAGTTACCATATCAGAGTAGATTGTTGTTGGGCCAGGTTCCAATCTCACCTGGTGTCTCTCTGTGTGTGTGGTGAATGCCAGCTATTCAGAGAAATGATTATTACTTCCTGTTCCGTGAGATTTTTGAACGTCTAATGTTAATTCACTTTTAAACTCTTTTTTGTTCTTTATTTCATACCTCCTTGGAAAACATGGATTGAGTTCCATTTTTAGGCATATGGTATAGATCACTGGCAGGTAGAATTCAGGAATGAAATCCCTGCCCACTTGCAATTAGACGAAGTTTTGCCATTGACTTCATTCCCAGGATCTTTCATAGGTTCTTCCATTAGAAGTTCTTCATATTAGCAGAAATCTGAGAAGTCTTCATTGAAATTAAAACTAAATTCCTGGATGTCAGCGAAGAGCTTGCTGGAACATGGGGACAGGTTGCCCATAGAAACTGTGGAATCTCCTCTGCCTTTGTAGATATTAAAAACTTGACCAGAGATGGCACTGAGCAACCTTCTGTAACTTTGAAGTTGGATCTACTTTGAGCAGAAAATTGGACCAGATGACCTCCAGACCTCACTTCTGTCCTATGATTCTACAATTCTACTTTTCTATTTTCATTAGTGATTTCTAGAACCAAATCTGCTAAGTTTCTGCTTTCATTGTCTTTAGATACTGCAGTCATACAGCACTGATGACCTGGGTAAGAACTGCAGCATATGAAGAGCTTGCAGTGTCTCAAATGTCAGATGTGGGAGATTTAACACAGTGTTGTCCTGGAAGCTGTTACTTCTGCGTAAAATCTCCAGTAAGCCTAACCTTTAGGTTTGTTATTGGAATATGAACATAGAAGACTTAAATTCAGGAAGGAGGACAAGGCTGCCATTTGCTACCTTATGATATTCCCAGATTGAAAAGACAGAGTCTTGTGAATGTCTATGATGATCTGTTCCCACGATTAACAGAGATGTCAAAAATAGCGAGAGGTCGCACTGACATTTTAAAAGTGGAAATCTTTTCCTGATCTTCACTGATGAGAAAGTACAAAGAAATCAGAAGTTCATGGTAACATAAAAGAGATTTAGATTAAATTTCCCAAATTTAGAAGACAAATAGAGCAGAGCTGCGGTTCATTGAATAAATGGAGATGTTCTATGGGTCAACCCTTTCCATGGATAGGTCTGAGACACTAAGTACCAATGCAGAGTGCTCCAGAAGTGTGCTTCTGCCATGTTCTCACAGCTCTGGTAGAAAAGGGAGCTGAAGACTACTTAAAAAATATCCAGTTAGACAGTAATGAACTTTGAAAAGTGATTGTTAAGCAAAGAAATCACAATGGTGTGTTTCCACACCTGTAACATCCCCAGTTCTGTGTTTTATACATTTTACATTTATATTTTGTAACATTGCACAAATTTTTATCATCTTTTTTCCCTTTGAAGCTTCCCAGTGCTTTGCTAGGTCTGTTCAGTTGCTCTGGTGGCCTCTGCATATTTTTTGTAAAGCCTCCTGCTAAAGCAAATGGAATATGAATTAGCCAACAACCGATACAAAACCCTAATTGGTTCTTCTAGCTAAAAGTAGATGTATATACTGAAATGTATGGAAGAAAATTAACTATGCCAATAAAACTGTCAGATGGTGGAGTCTATATTTCTTTTCAGGCTGCCATAAGGGTATTTAGGACCCTGGGTGCTGGAAATCAAGTTTCAGAACATTAACTTGCTCAGGAGCTATTTTATGATAATGGACCAATATTTGTTTAGTGCCCAGGACTGGAATTTGAGGTAAGATTGCTGTCTGTCAGCCCATCATGGAACATCTTGGAAAGATAGAAGAAAACCATCTCTACTATCATCACAGAGACATGTACACTTGAAGGTGTACTCTTTGCTGTTAGTCTTTTCAAGAAATAAATTGTTTTTATATTCCCCTTTAGACCTTCTCTGATCCTAGGAGAGAATCAGAAATCACTTTCCAGTAGAAAAATCTGCAGAGGACATGTATCCTTGAGAACAGATTTTTTGTACAGCTTTAAAGCAAAATTTCATTTTTGTTTCCTCCCAACCATGAGGAATGGCTGAGCAGTTTTTTTCCTCCCAGGAACATAACTGATGATGGCTTGCAGCAAATATTTTTCATCTGCAAAAATACTAAAGGTCTCTGCAGGATGAAGGGCAGAGCTACTAATTGGATTGATGTGGGAGGACTATTGTACCTTCCGAGGAGCCTTGATGAAATCAGTAGGGATTTTCACTTATTTCTGCAGCTCAGTAGTTTTTGAGTCTCAGTATCAACTACTGGGTAGGGAGTGTGTACCATAGAGGTATCTACAGCTTTGCAAGCCTTCATATGAACACAAATAAAAAGTTTATGGATATAATGTAATACTGGAACACAGCCTCCTCTGCATGGAAACTAATGACCCTTGAGATCAAGACAGAAAAGTAAAAATGAAAATACTACCCACCCAAGAATAATGCAAACATTGATAGTTGCAAACCATTAATAAATTATCAGTATAATTTACCTCAATGACTCTTTTATGGTTGCCTGTAGTTGACAGAGGCTTACTTTTCAGGTTATTTGAAGATCCTACATGGGATAAGCTATGGGATACAGCTTGCTATGGGAAAAGCCCCTATTGACCTTACTGGCCCGAGAATAAATTCTTAAGAATGATGTTTATAACTCTACATCGGCTGTTCCCTAAAAATCTACTTATATTGCCTTAAAGTGTGCGCCTAGGTCTATAATTGGGCCCCACTTCTTTCAAGCACTGATATTGGACAAACTTTGTGCACTAGAACTGACTCTTAATAGAGGCTGCTGCACACCAAAATCTGCAGGTGGCCATGCTTGTCTTCCTGTCTTCTGTCAACCATCCCACTATGTTATGAGTTAACATCTGGCAGTTAGCTTGGACAGACTCCTTCCTAGCAGGGTCTGAAATGTCATGAAGGGTGGACAGATGGAGGACAGGTGCTTTCTTGCTGGCAAATGGGCTGCAGAAAAATGCTTATTTTTGGAACTCTGCTTTTTAAGACAGTGTCAACATAGTCTCTGAGTATTTTCTGGCTTCTTTTCATTCATTTGCTGCCTCACTGTCAATTATACAAACTTCTGTCTGCTGTCCTCATTCCTGACCCTTCAGATTATTACTTTTACAAATGAATGTTACAGATTTCATCATGAAACATTGGGCTGAAGTCCTGCAGTCAGTTGTAATTGCATTGGGTTGTAATCAACTGTACTGAAAGTATTATAGCCTTAAAAAGCAAATCTAACTCCAGATATTTCAAACCTTTCATATGTGGTGGAACAGAGCTGGTCATGTGTGAGATGCAACACAGTGCAGGGAGTCAAAGGCAAAATGAAAAAGTACAGGTGAAATTTAGTACAATGTGACAACTAGTCATAGAAAAGAATCAAGCCCATGGAGCTTCTTTATAGCCTTTAGATTATACATATATATAACCTATCCTATATACATATATATAGCCTATGTGTATCCTACATATTCTTTTTATATACAAAGAACATGCATTTATAGATACATAATTACTAACCTTTAAATTAACTTCAGTATCTCTATAGTTATGAATTAGATTGCTTATTTTGGTTTCTTCTACTTAATCTGGGAGTATGTCCTTTAATAATATGGCTTCACTCTTAGTGAGTGCAGTCATCCTAAACTCATGCCAGAAAAAACATTGTACTACAGTGCTCTATCATGTATTGCATTCATTATCTGACTGAAAGGCTACACTCCTCCACACAATTACACTGAGGTCGAGCATAAAAATGTGTAAATGTGTGTACTTGTAATAGGAATGTGCTTTGAGGGTTAGATCTCTTTAAACAAAGACAGGAATTATCTCATTTATTTTGCCAAATCTTGATCTTTCCTTAAAACAGATCAACATCTAGCAAAGCATATCCATGCCAGCTATCATAACAAACGCTATCTTAAAACAGTGAGGCAGTCTTCAAGGTCTGCTCTGAATCTGGATAAAAGAATAAGCAGCAGGAGACAACAATGGGCAACAATGGTTAACTATAAGACAAACAAATTAAAAATATACAGTAAAAGATGTAATATTACAAATTGACTGCAAATGTTCAGTGCACTTTTAAAAAAGAGAAAATAAATTAGAAAAGCACATTTTGGCTTGTTTGCTATCCTGAACATTTGTGGTTGATTTCTATGTGTTGAAGATTTTTATTTAGTGAATAGGATCTGTGTTCTTCTAGGGATGTCCAATGTCTTGGCAAGGGCACAAAGGTCTGTGGAGCAGGAAGGATGAAGAACTGAGACTGGGGTTTTGTGTCTGCACATGTATGTTGAAAAATGCAGTGACTTGAAACCATATGTGCAAAGGGATGCCTGTCATGTTACAGAGATGAAGTAAAGACATTTCTCTAAGCAAAAAAGCCTTTGAGGTCCAAGTGCAAAGAAGTCAGCAATAATGAAGTCAGAGATCAGTTACTGAATCCAAAGGGATCTTTCTCTCTATAGCTGAACTTAGTAGCTGTGTGCAAGCTGAAGGTAAGTTTTATTTCTTTTTTACTATTGCCCTGATTATTCAATTACTACTCTGCAGGTCTGCAAAGCAGTCGCAATCAAGCTTTTCAACCATCTCATAGAACAGCAACATTGTTCATAGCTAAAACTGAATAAGCTTTGTTTGGCTAAATCCTGTCCTAATTGACATCTAAGGTGTTAGTAAGGTTCCTTATAATGCATGTTCAATAAAAGGATTCAATCCATCTCCCATAGGTTACATTATACTAGTAAGTTGCACAGTACCAAGGAGGATTGCTGTTTACTGAAACTAGCTCTGCTATTGGGGTAGGAGGGTTTGTTTCTATGCATGGGGGCTCTCTTGTGCTGGTTGACCTGGATGCCAAAGAAAGGTCCAAGGAGCATTTGATTCACTAGTGCTAATATAACAATACTCCAATGAAAAAGTAAATAAATCTATAAATCTATCTTCCTTCATGTGGAGGACAAAACAGTTCTCATTCTGGGAGGAAACTAAACCACTGTCATCAAGCTGGTGGTAGAATTCAAACTGACATAAAAACCAGAATCTCTTTGCATGTATTTTGTCATGCTTCACAATTTGGTAACTATTCCCACAGTGTATTTATCAGTGGACTATGGAGGTTGTGGACTTACCACAAGTCGCAAGCATGTGCCCAACTTGTCTACAGTCCTTGGGAGGATGATAGTTGTGTGACACCTCACAAAACCCAGCAGTGGACAGCATTTGGGGTTTCTGGGTGTTCCCAGTGATACAGACCCATGGATTCCTCCTTCAGCTTCAGTCTTTACCCTCCCTGACAACAAAAGATTTTTGGTTTAGGGTTGAGTTGGATTTGCGTGCCTTCAATAAGAAATGCCCAGTGTGTTCTGAATTTTTTGAAGTGTGCTTACAGACACATTGGCATGTCGAGCTGTTGAATAAAAAATGTATTTTACTGCCGTGTTGTAAGGGAGTCTTAGAGAGGAGCAGTCAATCTCAATTAATATGAAAAGAATCTGGCCATGTGTATATTGAAAAAGGTTTTCTTTCTGCCATCAAAGTGCTCCCCAGCTGCATGTTGTTAATAAATAATTGTCTGGTTTCACTTACTGCCTTAAAGTTCAAAATATTCACATTTTATGGGTAGTCATACAAAGTAGAGGGCAGGAAGATCGGAAAATCCATTCCTGGATATTGCAAGTCTTTTTATACAACCTGATGATGCAGAAGATAATTATTCTGGTCATACATAAAAGGTTAAAGTTCTCTAACTGCTGTCTACACTGGAGGGGTCTCTCAAATTTTCTTCAAAGATTTCAGTTTTAGAAGTTAACACTTGAATCTTTACTGAATACAGCTTGGTGTTATTTTTCCTAGAATTATCTCTTCATATAATTTGTTAATCCTTTTATTTGGAAGCCCATAATACTCATGCAAATAATCTGTCATATTTTACTTCGATGTATTTTATTTACTTGAATTCTATGTATCATAGCACATGTAATCTATGTTTCCTTTAAACAGAATAAAATCTGATCAGGAAAAGGGAAGTAATGCAATTGTCTTTGATCCACTTCATTACATTTTACAAATACAGACATGTGTTGTATTTATTTTATAGAACCTATTTGTTGTGAAACTTGTTTTCAACACAGTTACGATATCCAAAGATGCCTAAAGGATTTGGATGCTCAAATCCCATTTGTTTTTCTCCATTTGCTTCTGCTTACTGCAGAAGTTTTCCAGTGGAGAAAAGTATGGAAAATATTTAACAGAGGGCTCACCTCAGAAATGTTAGGCTCATTTTTGTCTTCTCTTAGATTCCAGCAGTTCAGGACATGGAATGAATTTGTTCTTGGTTAACATTTCCAAGGTTTTATTCTGAAATTCTTGAGCTATTCCTCCCTTCTTAGTATGCTGTCACTTTCCTTCTGGGGAGCTAACTTACTAGACAGCTATTAAAGATCAGTTATAAGAGTAACCCTGAATCCATATTTGCACCTCAGTATCTAAGATGGAAGTTAAAAGTCAAACCCCAATTTTATTGACTGAAATCTGAACTCTGAATGGTTTTCATTTCAGCTCAAAGATAATTTAAATCAGGACCAGCCTTGGGCATCTCAGCTATAAACTCTTCTTCATTTGTAACCAAACTGATATTTTGAGCAGATAAAAAAGTCCTATGAAAGAGAGGCCTCAGTTTAGCTCAGTGGTCAAGCAAAATGTCTGCCTTTAAGATGGCCCTACTTGCAGACTCAAAGCTAAGGCTTTCGTGCCAACATGCCAAGGAGTATCTACTGTCTTCTGCACAGCTATAGACTAGTTAGTGTGCTTGTCTTGCTAACTAAGCTGGGCTAGGATCCTTTCAGTAAATCTGAAAGGATGGTAGGAGAATGAATAACAGTGAACAGCAACAATTTCCCCCTAGTCATGCCCACAACCCCCCTCCTCTCCTCCACAAATCCCTCTGGTCTTTTAAAAATGTGTGATGTAATTTCTGATGAAATACTGTGCTTGGCTATAGGCTCTAGGTGTTGTAGGTTTTTCCACAGAGTTGTCTGACTCACATGGCCCAATTTGAAAAATACATGTGAACAGAGCTAGATGTAGGAACTTGGATGTTGAAGCAGAGAGAAGGCCCTGCAAATGGGGGGCTGAGGACATGGTGACATCAAAAAATGACAAGTTGAAAGAATAACAAGTAATGATATCAGGCTTAGGTTATTAAAAATAAAGTGTATGTCTTTATGATCCCTTACCTCTGTTCAGGGGCAGAGTAGGTTGTCCCTCACCAGCAGTGACACATTGAAGACTAAGGGTCTTCTTGGAAGCTGGACTGCAGCTCAGACAGAACTGCGTTGCACCATATGGATATGCCTTAACTATTAGATTCATTACAGACAGCAAACTGCTTAAGCTAATTAATAGGGGTGTACTCTTTGGTGTACTTAGGTAATGATTTGTAATGCTGACTCAGGCACCTAGTGGAAATGAGACAGTTCATAGAATCATAGAACAACTCAGGCTGGAAGGGACCTTGAAAGATCATCTGGTCCCACATTTGTGGGAAAGGGGGCCTAGATAAGATTATCTAGCACCATGTCCAGCTGCATCTTGAAAACCTTCAGTGGTGGGGACCCCAACAAATCCCTGAGGCAGTTGTTCCCAGTTGACTCATCTGTTTAGAGATGAAGACTTCTCTCAGATGAAGAAGGGAGACTTGATGTTGCTACCACCTTTAAGGAGGTATCCCAGTGGTCAGGGGACTTGACTAGGACATCAGACCTTTAGGCTAAATACTTTACATGAAAATATAGTAACCTTGGAACAGAAGACCTTTCTGATCACAGTATTGTATTTCAGTTGTAAAAGTGTTGCCACTCATTTTTAAATGATTGCTTCAGTCCCTAGCTGGAACAGTTTAAGCATGATCTTGTAATGTTGATAAGCACACTCAATGGAGAAAGACCATTTTCCTTTACGTCCAGCTTTGATGTGAAGCATCTTTGCTTGTGAGTCCCAAGCCAACATGGGGCATGCGGGTGCAGACTCTGCTGAGCTCTGCCAAGACATAGCCCTGGTTAGAGCTTCTCATACGTCTGCAGACCTAGGTAGGGAAGAGGGAGCTGTGGATTACCTGCATGGACTAAGGCACCACTTTCTTGCCTAATATAAATTTTAGACTCCAATGTGCCATTTTTAATCAGGCCCACAGAATGTATTAATGCACTCTAAAAAGATAGCTTGCCTAGTTTTAAAAACATAGTGGTTGAAATAAATACATTATTTGAGAGAAATGAAAGATGTCCTTGGGAATATATGCTTTTACAGCATATATTTAACTGCACATGTAAAATACACATTCACTGGAGTTGGTCTGCAATTGTTTGTCCTTTGAGTATCAAAGTGTTATTGGTTGGTGAGACTGCTCTGCCTGATAACCAAAGATGTGTTTTCAAAGCATTAATGAGGAATTTATCTATTATTCTGTAATAAAAGGTTTGACAGTCAAAGGCAGGAAAATTCCTGTCTTGCAAAAAAGAACAAAATTCTGCCTCTGTCAAGAAGCAAGATCAAAATTTGTAGCTGATTTCAACAATAAACTTACAGATTTTGCAAAAGAGAATTTGTTTTACCAATATTTATCTCAGATATATGCAACTAATAAACAATTTAAAGGAAGCTGTTCTTGCAACATTGCTTCTTTACACCAATAGGAAAGCTTATTTGCTTTCTGTTTTTTTTTTGTTTGTTTGGATTTTTTTGTTTTTGGTTTTTTTTTTCCCAAAATTTTCCTACCACAATTCGTGTCTGAAATGAGCTCTGATATTATTTGTGTTCATTCTGACTAATTTAAATAGCTTTAGGGTTCTAAAAAAATATTAGAAATGTATAAGCCTGTGAGTGAAATATGGCAGTCTCCATTCAGTTCCTTGTTAAGAACAAGTATTGTCATTGAAAACAATTAAAAAACTGGCATCTTCACAAAGACCACATTCAATTTTGGAAATTCACAAAAGAAAGACAAAATTATATTTGAATATGTTTATTTTATTCATTCTCCTACATCAGTTTCAGTTTGTAACAACCATATGCAGTAGAACATTTAGCTATTTTGAAAATAGTAATTACTGATTAATGCATATTTTAATACTATTTTGTTCCAGCCCTTTTGTTATTAAAAGTGTTGCCAATGAAAAATGTGAAACAGAAACACGATATATGACCCTGAATTTAACGGTACACATTTTAAATGGAGATTGGTCACCTCAGTATTTACAAGTCAGGCTGAAATAGAAGGATAAAACATTTATAAAACAACTACCAAGCATATAATTGATTCATGGAAGTTATGGGCAAGAAACATGTAAAAATTGGAAAAACTGAAGTAATTTAATGTGATTAGCACTCCTACAATATGTTTAGTAAAACATAGAGACATTTTGTGTTGAGGACTTCTAGACTTGACATTGTTTTTCCTTTCAATAAAAGCAACTTCTTTCAAGTAATAAAATTTAAATAATATTTTTGATTCAGACCATATAATTTGATTCATACATTGAGTTGCTGGAGCGTGTGCAAAGAAGGGCGATGAAGCTGGTGAAAGGCCTGGAGAACAAATCTTATGAAGAGTGGCTGAGGGAACTGGGATTATTTAGTCTGGAGAAAACGAGGCTGAGGGGTGACCTAATTGTTCCCTACAACTACCTGAAAGGAGGTTGTAATGAGGTGGATATTGGTCTCCTCTCCAAAATAATAAGTGATAGGAAAAAAGGGAATGGACTTAAGTTGCACCAGGGGAGGTTTAGGTTGGATAATAGAAGAAAATTCTTCACTGAAATGGTTCTCAAGTATTGGAACAGGCTGCCCAAGGAAATGGTGGAGTCACCATCCCTGAAGGTATTTAAAGTACATGCAGATGTGATGCTTAGGGACGTGGTTTAGTGGTGAACTTGTCAATGCTAGGTTTATGGTTGGACTAGGTGATCATAATGGTCTTTTCCAACCAAACTATTGTATGATTCTATGGTCTTTTAGCTGTTGAACTCCAGACAGCCTCTACTTGTAGTCTGCAGCTCTGATGCTGGGTTACTCTTGACCAAGCCAAGGGAAAAGTCGTACATCACTTTTCTTCATGATCATGATTGTATAGTGTTGCCTGTGTAGTGAAATAATGTTATGAAAAGTGCTTGTGTGTTTTGTATTTTTCTGTCATCTTCTGCTTTTCATGAAATTAAATAGCAGGAAAGGGGACCACTGGTGTGCACTTGTGATAACAAAAGTGAAAGATTTGGATCAGGTTTTAGGTGAATTGTCAAGTCTTTGCAGACCACAGCAAACGTTCCATGTTTTATCAGTTCTTGCACCATGATTCAAAAACTTTTAAAGATTTATTTTGTTTCATAGGACTTCTCAGAATTAATCTGTGTTAGAAATTAAGCAGTTTACCTTTTTAGCGGATTCTTAATCTGCTTTATAAGGAACAGATCCTTGCTTTATTCAGGAATATAGGAATCTTCAAGTATCTTCAGCAGACATATAAAAGACAGCATTTTTAGTAGGCTTGCCTATGGCACTGATTAATGTCAATCTGCTTATTGTAAATATCAATAAGAAATTATAAACATGACAGAAACAGGCAATACTGGGACTAAAGCCATTTGAATCTATCTGGAAGGGATTAATAAGTCACAGTTCATGGTACCATGGTGGTTTTGTTACAGGGTGGGGAATAAAGCTCCAGTCTTATTTACAGACTAGATCTGATTGAACTGTAAGACATGTGTTCTCCTCACAATAATGTACTGAATTTATACCAATAATAATTCCAAATATAACTATTCTGGCTATAGATAATTTAGTTCAGTCAGGTACGACTTCATCTTCCCAGCTCAAGTGTATAACAACATACACGTGTGAAAATGTTCTTAACATCTACACTTACTAAAGCAATATATACAACATCACCTCATATCAGTACATTTCTCCAGCCAGATTTATTTTATGGAAATGAATGGAATTGTACTGTTGCCAAATGCATGTTAACTCAAAACAGTACTTGTTCCTATAATTCAACCAGTAAGCCTCCATATATTTTAAACAAGGAGACTTGCCTTTGAGAAGGGCATGCTGAGAACAGTGTTAAATCTTTCAGCACGCCATATGATATTGTGCATTTGTACCTTGATCCTTTACTTGAAAAGCTTCTAAGTCAGTTACAGGCCAAGTGGGCCACGCTAATCATCTGAGTTTGAATGTATTAAACCCAGAGGGAGTAAATCCAATCTCTTTTCAGTTTATAATGATTCTATAATAACTAACTGATGAGTACACCTGTTCATTTTTTGATTGAAGCAAGGATCTTGGTGTGTTACATCTTTATTTATAAAGAAATTTGCTCAACCCATTTTTTCTCGAGGCACCTATGCCCTTTTCTTGTATAGAGGAGTCCTGAGACATCTCTTGGGCTACTTCTGTATTTCTTGATGAGAAAAGGGAAGCAAATCATAGATAGACTTAGACTCTAGAGTGAAGCAAAATAGTAAATCTCAGGGCCCAGAGGGAGGCAGGGTTTCCTGGGCAAGGAAGCCAAATTAGCCATGATCATCTTCCTGCTTTGTCCATGCTCTGGTATAGACTTGCTATGTCCCCCTTAGGAGCTGGCTTCAGGTCATAACATGCTGGGTACTACTAAAATGGCAGTATTTGCTTTTCCTTAGCAGCAGCAGTGGTCATGGATGCCATACATCCCATGGGCCTCTCAAGAGCTCAAACCTGCATCATTAGTCTGGCTCACAGAAATCTCTTGAACCATGTCAACGTGGGTTTATGAAAGGCAGGTCCTACCTGACTAACCTGATCTCCTTCTATGACAAGGTTGCTCTCTTAGTGGACGAGGGAAAGGTTGTGGATGTGGTGTACCTGGACTTTAGTAAAGCCTTTGACACCATTTCCCACAGCATTCTGCTTGAGAAACTGTCTGCCAATGGCCAGTATGGACAGGCATACTCTCTGCCAAGTAAAACACTGGCTGGATGGCCAGGCCCAAAGAGTGGTGGTAAATGGAGAAAAATCCAGGTCATAAGTGATGTTTCCCAGGGCTCAATGTTGGGGCCAGTCCTGTTTAACATCTTTATCAATGATCTGGATAAAGAGATTGAGCGTATACTCTCAGTAAATTCACAGATGACACTAAGCTGGGTGGAAGTGTTGATCTGCCTTAAGACAGGAAGGCTCTACAGAGGGACCTGGACAGGTTGGATCAATGGGCTGCAACCAACTGCATGAGATTCAGTCAGTGAGGAGCAGGCTGGCCATGAGCCAGCAGTGTGCCTTTGTGGCCAGGAAGGCCAACAGTATCCTGGGGTGCATTAAAAAGAGTGTGGCCAGTAGGTCAAGGGAGGTTCTCCTCCCTCTCTACTCTGCCCTGGTGAGGCCACATCTGTGTCCAGTTCTGGGCTCCTCAGTTCAAGAAAGACAGGGATCTTCTAGAGAAAGTCCAGCGGAGGGGCACAAAGATGATGAGGGGCCTGGAGCACCTCCTGTATGAGGAGAGGCTGAGAGAGCTGGGAGAGTCCCAGCTCAGCCTGGAGAAGAGAAGACTGAGAGAGGATCTGATCAATGTCTATAAATATCTGAAATGTGGGAGACAAGTGGATGGGGCCGAGCTCTTTTTGGTGGTGGCTGGTGACAGGACAAGGGGCAATGGGCAAAAATTGCAACACCGACAGTTCTATACAAACTTAAGGAAAAACTTCTCTACCATGAGGGTGACAGAGCACTGGGACAGGCTGCCCAGAGAGGTTGTGGAGTCTCCATCTCTGGAGAGGTTCAAAACCCACTTGGATACTTTCCTGTGCAACCTGTTGTAGGGAACCTGCTTTGTCAGGGGGGTTGGACTAGATGACCTCCTGAGGTCCCTTTCAACCCCTATAATTTGGTGATTCTGTGATTCAACAAGGCTGAGTGCCAGGTCCTGCACTTGGGTCACAACAACCCCATGCAAGGCTAAAGGCTTGAGGAAGACGAGCTGGAAAGCTGCCTTGCGGAAAAGGACCTGGGGGTGTTGGTCAACAGCCAGCTGAACATGAGCCAGCAGTGTGCCTAGGTGGCCAAGAAGGCCAACGACATCCTGGCCTGTATCAGGCCAGGATCTCAAAGCTGTATTTCTCAGATTCTTTGCTGTAAACATATGCAGCAGTTATGGCATAAAGGTACAGCTTTCCTATGACTTTCAAACCTTATCAAACACCATTAAGTTGAGGTATAGCATATTCCAAATGCTACATGAATAATTGTTTGCCTGCTTGCAAACAGAAAGTTACAAGAATATTTCAGAGGCTTGTAAATAGGAAACAGTTAACATCATCTAAAAGGCATTACAATGGCCGGCTCTGCTGGAGCTGAGCACATGATCCCATGTAGAGTTGTATCTTACTGATAGGTACACAAGTTTGCACTATGATTTTGAGACATTTTGAATTAGAAAGAATGGTTCAAAGATGAGGAAAACCTGTAGATCTGTGAAGGATTTATCTGCCAGGGGTTGTTGAAATGTGTTTCTGCAACTCCGCCCTTCCAAGGGAAGGAGACTGACCACTGCATTTGAATCAAAGTCTCACCTTTGCACAAAGCCACCAAATTCTTCATCCTTGTGCTACTCAGTAGCCGTAAGCCCCTTCTGTGTGTGTTGCCACTAGGCGCAGATCAACAACTTTACTGCCCGATGTCCTGCAAGTAACACTGGGGACCCCTAGGGGTGCCCAGGGCAAGATCTCCTCCCTTAAGCTTTGTCCTCAAGCCCCAAGATGGTCTCTTTTCCCTGAGACCACCCTGAACGTTACAGGTCCCTTACAATTTTGGGAAGAGCCTCCAGTCCCTGAACCAAATTTTACCATCCCAAAGATGAAGACTAAATAGGATGAATTTTGTCAACACTGAAGAGAAATCATGAGTTGCAAAGTACACTTGGCCTTATCCAGGAGCAGACTGCTCAGTTCACAGAGAAGCATAAGTTCCAGAAGGAAAACATAAAAGTGTAAAAAAGGGGCTGTGAAATAAAATTGCGTTCTATTTGGAGACAGGACAAAAAAATTGGCTTAATCTCTGAAGCAAAGGCATGGTTTGTTATTTTCTCTGAACCAACAAACTTGAAGTTTTGTGTGCCTGTGGTGGAGATAGTAATTTAACAGTTTTCTGTCTTGGCTGAGTTCAGGGAGCAGAATAAGTTCTTGAGAAACTGGTTGTGCTTGCGGCACTCAAGTGTTCCTCTTCTTCCCCCAAAACAGCTTTTATGTGAAGACTGGGATTTTGAAAATGATGCAGAGCTGGCCTGACTCTAGTCCTAAATGTCACAGGGAGTGCTGGAAGCTGCTTCTTCTGTGGTTAGCCAGCGACACATACAGGCTTTGGAAACTCTGTATAACAACGCAGATTTCCATGTGAATTAAAACCAAATGCAGTGTCTTGAGAAAAGTTTCAAAGGTTGGGCTGATCACACACAAGAGTCTCTTAGAAGCAGTAGGTATAATGTGGTGCAGCCCCTCTCTTCTCCCTAGGAGTCGGCAGACTCTTTCGTGCATTGCAGATGAAATCATGACCCCAATGACGTTAATGGGAGTCATGCCACTGGTTGAGATATAGCCAGGATTTTACCCACTGCAACTGTATGCAATCCAAAATTGGAGATGCACTGAAGAGTCTCTCCATTTTATTACCCGGAAATCCACGTAATGCCTTTGTCCTGCTCTGTTCTGAGCACATCTTTCCAATCTGCATTTTTCTGTGGCTTTTAAAATTTTCTAACATTGCACCACTTTGAAAGTGGTGTTTTCATAGTCCATTCTGTCACTTACTGAAAAGGATTTTGTAAATAAATACAAGAATTGCAAACAGGATAACAGATATTTTAGGAAAGAGAAGATAAATTATCCACTTGAAGGATATTTTCATTTTTGGTTGTGGTTCATCTGAAAATCATTCAATCTGAGAAGACCACCCAACATGAATGAAAACAAACATCTAGAAGGAATTCCTTATTCAGCAGGTACAGACTCTCAAACTCCTGCTGAAGGTAAAAGATGCATAGATGAGTTGTATTGAAATGCAGGAATCAGGCAGGTTTTTTTTCTTTTTCCCAATAAATGATAGTTAAGGAGCCAATGAGCAATTGTTTTTTTTTTTCTTTTCTCATTCACTTGCTGCAAATATTTGTATATCATTACAGGGATGTCTCTGATGCTTCAGGGACAAATGTCACCTATGAAAAATAATTGCTTTCGTGAAGGAGGGGAGCTTCCCCAAGATGCACTGAGCTTTTCAGGGACCAAACTTGCTTGCAGACTACCAGTTCGGATGAATACGTCTGATCCAACTCTCCAGAAAGTTGTGGTCATTTTTAAAGAGCAAATATTTATATCACAAATATGAAATGAATATATGGCACCTGGTTGCATATAAATGGATGAAGTGCAAAGACCTATTTACACTATTGCTAGAGGCAGTGTCTGAAGCACTTTATGCAGAAGGTCCTGAGAACACATCTGTTGCCACACACATTTTATTGATCTCTATAGAAACTAGGAGATGCAAGGAGATCACAGAATCACAGAATCCCAGGGGTTGGAAGGGATCTCAGGAGATCATCTAGTCCAACAACCCTGCCAAAACAGGTTCCCTACAACAGTTTGCACAGGGTGGTGTCCAGACAGGTTTTGAACATCTCCAGAGATGGAGACTCCACAACCTCTCTGGGCAGCCTATTCCAGTGCTCTGTCACCCTCACAGTAAAGAAGTTTTTCCTTAAGTTTGTATGGAACTGTTGGTGTTCCAGTTTTCGCCCATTGCCCCTTGCCCTGTCACTGGGCATCACCAAAAAGAGCCCGGCCCCATCCATGTGACTCCTGCACTGCAGGTATTTATAGACATTGATCAGGTCCCCTCAGTCTTCTCTTCTCCAGGCTGAAGAGTCCCAGCTCTCTCAGCCTCTCCTCATATGGGAGATGCTCCAGGCCCCTCATCATCTCTGAGGCCTCTGCTGGACTCTCTCCAGAAGACGTGCTGGCCACAACACCCCAGGATACTGTTGGCCTTCCTGGCCACAAGGACACACCGCTGGCTCATGGCCAGCCTGCTGTCCACCAGCATACCCAGGTCCTTTTCTACAGAGCTCCTCTCCAGCAGGCCAGCCCCTAACCTGTACTGGTGTATGTGGTTATTCCTCCCCAGGTGAAGGACTCTACATGTGCTCTTGTTGAACCTTATCAGGTCCCTTTCCGCCCAACTCTCCAATGTGTCCAGGTCAGACATGCTGATGAGGACTGTTTGTTTCTTATTGCTTATTTAATTGGACACAGGGGATGTTCAATGTCTTTCTCTTCCCCTAATTTCACAGTCATAATGACAAATAAATAGAGTAAAATTTTAGTGAATTGCAGGCTTCTTTTCTGATTTGGAAGATAAATAAAAAAAAAAGGTCACCTTTATCTCAAAGGACTATGAGAAACTTGATACATGTAATAGATGCAATACTAATATCTTCTAAACCATCAAGGCTCACTTACTTACATTTACATTTTTAATCGTGTGAGGCCAAGGACTTCCAGTGGAAAATATAGTGAGTTAATATAATATGTTATTCAGAAGGAATCTGAGTAAATTAATTACATGCAGAAATGGTTTAGAAATATTTGTTAATAATCTCAGTGCATTGCTCAAAGGTAAAATAATGTTTGAAAGATATTCAAAATCATTTTAATAAAGTAATAAAATGTGTCTCAGTGCTCTTTATATGCATATTTATTAGAATATTTCTAACTGAAAATGAATTTTCAGAGTGAAGGGGAGAGGGGGGAAAAGTTAAGACTAGGAAATGTTGAAGTGTGTTGACTGAATATCCTGAATGAAAATGCTCTTCCTTAGGGGCACTGCAGAGGCACTGTTTTTTTATCCATCCCACTTACTGCAATGACCTAAAACAATGGGGTCCCTCAACCCCTTCCTTTCCTGTAGCCTTTATTGCACCCTGAAATTTGATGCACCAATGATTGTTCAAAGCACCCTGAAGAAAGTTACAGTTAGCCTATAGATATAGTCACATACCTGTGCAATGCATTAGTGGATTGCTCTAAAAAAAAAAAAAAAGAGAGAGAGAAAAGATTGTTAGGAAAAATCTTGTCGCATTTGAGAATTTTAAATTCTAAGTACTAATTTTAATGACCTATGCTGTTGCAATTATATTAAGTTACATGTGTCAACTTCCCCTCTCCTACCAAAAAACCTCCAGACTAGACAGTAATCTGTTTGCAGGGATTCTTACAGTTGTTTTTTTTTTTTTTCCCAGTGCCCCTAGGAATGGATGGTGAGAAAAAGCCTGGGTCCTGGTGTCATTGTACATGTAGTGGGATACCAGAGTGCAGTACTGGTGCCAGAGTGCAGGCAACATCCTCTAACTGGAAGACAGGGGGTTGCAGGAGCCAGAGAAATGTGGTTATACTTTCGTCCCCTCCCCTTCTGCTGCAGCACCAAACCTCCCCACCTGAGACTTTGCAGCTTTTTTCCTGGCTTCCCTCTCTCACACCCCAACTCTGCTCCTTTTCAGCTTGTCTAAGGTTCCTGTGCTCACTTTTCCTGCCCTTCTGTTTTTGTACTTCATCTTGGGCATCCTGGCCCATCAAACTACACAGTTACGACAGAAAACCGATGTTCTATGTAGTCTTCATCTGCCACACAGGAGAGGGAGAGTGTTTTAATGTCCAGTTTACTAATACTCAAGCCAAGACTTTTTAATTTACTGTATCTCCTGAAGATTTATTAGATATGGACATTGATGACTGTTCTGATTCAATGACAAATGAAGAACAATTTTTTCCCGTGTATTTGACACAAGCCATTCTTGCAACATATATGTGCAAAGACTAAAACTTTTGCATCTGTGGAGAGCCTGTCAGTTCCTCTTTAATTTCCTGTGGAGTGTTTCAGAGTGACACACTGAGGGTTCCCATCATAACATTACCTAGTACAGAAATTATGAGTTGGACGACACCCTTAAAAAAAATTGGGATATGTTTAAAGAATGTCAAAAATTCCACTTGTGTGTTAGGAGACTATGGTGAGGTCTCTTTTTCCATAGAAAGCAGTGAAATCCCAGAACATGGCAATGCCAAAGCACAGATGGTCCCTGGACTGCTTGCACAGCTCCTTGTCAGAAGTGAAGCAAACCAGTTTAGCACATCCTTGCCGTCTGTGTCCCAGATGACAACGACACTATTTTAAAACTTGTGCAATTAGGTAGAAAAGGAATTGGAAACCAACTTGTGACTGGTTGGTTATACTGCTCCTTGCCAAGACTTTAAAGATGTGTGGAGGGTAATTTTAGAAGTGCTATATATGTAAGTTCTGCTTAAAACTCTTTGCAAGCCTAAAAGGATGTTTGGAGTTACAGTTTAGAAACAGCGGGATTTAGTGCAACAGGTTTTGGCAAATGAACCACTGCAGTTCCTACAGCTGACGAATTAAGGTGGACCCGACAGACTAACATGTACCATGTGTTTATTTTGGCAGCAAATGTGGAAAAATGATTTGGAGAAAAATTGTATTATTCAACAAATTTTTTTTTGTTTGTTTTGTATTTTTTCCTTCCTTTAATTGAAATCATAAAGGTAAGGTTCAGAAAGTCCTTTCGATTGGTACCATATTTATCATGTTATGAGAACTAACAATATTATTACATGTTTTTTTATGTTTTAGACTATTTGATCATAATAATTCTCTCAACTACTAAAATGGAACAACATCCCTCTATAACCCATCATGTAGGTAAATGAAGTAGGTAGATGTCAGACCAGAAAATACACTGCAATTTTTTTATAGTTTAAAAGTCATTTGCAACATGAAGCTTTTGAGTATCTGATTTATGAAAGTTCAAACACATCTGTTTTGAAGCTAGTTTATGAAAGAATAATAGTGTTTTCCACTGAAATATTAACAAACTCTTCAACTTAGTGTTAGGGAAAATAAAATATACTGATCATAATTTTTTTTTTTTTTAAGTCAAAGGTTTATAAATTTGATTGTACTCAGATGCCCAAGTTAGGTCTCTGCATGACTGGAAGGATGACAACAAAAACTGTACCTTGCGTGAATGGAATTTGCACGTATCTTTTTTCAAACCTTGTAACCCCTTTTTGTACACTGATTTTTGTACACAAAAAAATGCTGAAAAAGAACATTTGTCCATTTTCAATAGAACCTTGATTGTTTTTTTCTTTTATTTACTCCTAACTTTTCCTTTTCCTTCTTTTCTCTTCCTTCTTTCCACATCTTTCCTTCCATCCACCCATTCTAATTAATTGAGATGTAAATGCAATATCCCTGGCAATATTAGGTCCCTCTTTTCTACAGGTTGGGGTAGAGAAACATTTTGTACTTCTCCAAACTGCCTCAATTCTTTTGTGACCATGTCTACATACCACAGAAGCTACAAGGCTATTCTTGTACACATGAGTGTTTAAATTAAACTGGCTGTGTCTCAGAAAAAAAATAAAATGTTCCAACCTAATTGTGAAAATGAGCTAAATCCATGTGTGACATTCTATGAATTTCTACTAATTTTGTTATGCAGGAAGTAGATTTCATGACTTTAATGCTTTTCAGTCTTAGGATTTCTGACAGATGGTATCTTTTGAAATTCTTGTTGGCTTTCCCAACCCTGCTGGGTTTCTTTTTTTTTTTTTTTCAATTCCTTTTAAAAGGTCTGATTACAAACAATAAACAAATAACTAGTCTTTTCCATCTGAAAAGAATTTAAAATTAGATTTTGGCAGTTGGAAAAATATGCCATGGAAGCTTCTGTAGAAATGAAGGGAGGAGAGTGACTTCTAGTGACCATCAGCCCTGCATTCTCCTCCTTGTGTCCTCTTTCTCAGAGCCCGGCAGCTGGCATCAATATAGACACTGTCCTGCCATCATTCTTTTAGATTCCTACATCTGCATCCTTCTCTCCCCACACTCAAGCATGGAGAGGGTTTCTAGTGTCAAAAGGGGTCTATTCCTTCTCCTGGGAATATCTAATAGAGTGAAGGGTCAGTAGTGGATGCTTAGGGAAAGATTATGAAAAATCAGATGAGTACAAAGCAGTATTTGGCCCCAAAACTTCCAACTCACAAACCACCATCAGGTCAGAGTCTCCATCAGAATCTCTACTTGCTTCTTTAAAATCTATGTTTCTTTATAGACTTGACTCTCATGATGGCAAGAAGTAAATTGTTGTCAGTTACAATGGAAAAGTCACCTGCCTGTGAGACCATGGTCAGAATAAGTCCATAAAGACCAAGGAGACTCAAGTCATGGTGACATCCAGTATTTTACTTGTGCTGAGTTTGAAGCAGAAAGCCAGGACAGAAATGCAGATGGGAATCCAAGAGTGCCTCTGGTTACCAGAGAAAGAATAGCCTTTTCTGAACATCATGGTGGCTGCTTGAGGGTTATCACTGTGCCAAAGGATGTCTGAAGACATTCATTTCTAAAGGCTGGTTTCAGTCAAACCTTTCACAACCTTGTAACAATTTTACTTAATTTAATTTCCTTTTGTTTAATATAATTTCCTCTCTTTTAATCTAATTTCCTATGTTGTGTTTTAATAGAAGATGAAAAGTAAAAATGGAAACAAAATATCAGGAACAGGGATGAAAGGAAGACATATCCAAACATGTATCCAGACCCTTAGGATTAAGTAAGTTATAACTGACATATTTGGTAAGAATGTGGACAGGCAAGTATCATTTTCTGCATCTCTGTTTCTGTGTTTCTGGCTATGTAGTTAGATAGCTCAATACCAAAGTCTATGTTTTATGGGGATGTGAAAGAATTGCAAATGTCTTGTCCTGTAAATCACTGTAGCTTTATCCAAAGTAATGAGTCTCTGACTAATGAATCAATGTCACAAGCACATACCAGAAGCAAAAAATGATCTCGCTAACATTTGTGCCTAACTCATTGTCTTGGCTCCTCCAGCTAGTGTTTGGACAGTACTGATGACAAAAAATGAGGGGGTTATGGGTGTCCCTTTCAGCAATGCTCTGAGAGCAAAAACCCTACCAAAGCTAGCCAAAGAAAATTCTAATTTACTAACACAATAAGACAATAATTATGAAGACAAAACCAAGCCAAATAAAAAACCCCCCATTCTTCACTGTTTCCTATAGGTATTAGAAAATGTTTAGGCTTCAAAAGAAAGATAAACACAGTAAGACATTTTGGATATTTAAAACATCTGATTTTAGAAAGTGTATTCCTCAGAATCCAACAGATTTGCAATACTAAATGTGAAAAAGAAGTTCTGGTCACCAATTGGTTTTCAGCTGTTAAATTTCCTATCCCCTTTGTTTTTTTTTGCCTTAGTGTTGGTATGCAATTAAAATAAGTTTAAATGGCAATTAACAACTGTCTGTCATGAATGCTTGAAACATTCTAAGTATCAAGTGCAGTTTGTGAGACCTCATTGCCTGTGACCATAAGGATTATGGGGGTGCTTAGAGGAATTTTTGTCTTTAATTTTCATTTGGTAGCCTGGTCACAACACAGGCTGATTAATATAGGCTAATAAAAATTAAGACCTCTTTAAGGTCTTGGTTAGAGTTATTTAGGGAAATCTCATTAAAACCACCCTTCTACTGCTGGAATCAAACCTGCTACATCAACTTTTATCTTTTTCCTTAAGCAAATGTTAACCTAAAAAATACTGTATTCTTACTCTCTAGCTTAAGTCTTTTTGAAACAATTTTGTTCATAGAGTGAGGAAATATATTGCTGTAAAAAAATTGGCAACAGTAAATTTCAGTGTTGTTGTGTTCAAGAAATTGTTCTTGTCTCTGACAAGGAGGATGACAATTTGGAATGCAGTTGGAAGGGCATGGACGATTCAGTAATTAAAAGGAGTGTGATTATACCAGAAGCTACTTATGCTGCCATTTGTGACAAGAATAATTGGCTGAGGAAAAGAATGTCTTGGCATTAAAAAGCTCTTTGCAATATATATGAAATTGTTTCTAGGAATTCAGCATAGCTGGCTGCACAAGTATAGGTTCAAAAGTCTGAGATGAGTGGAAAATATAAGGAACTATAGAGATAGCTTCTGAGCATACGTCTATGCATGTTCCTGTTGATAATTTTTTCATGCTGTTACAGATGGAGGAGAGCATCTGCTAGGCACACAAGAAGCAAGAAAAGGCTGGTGTTGACAAGTTCACCCAAGACAATTAAGGATAAGTTATTGCTTTAACAACATAGTCCTGAATGTGAGGCTGTGCAGAATTACATCACCTAAAGAGGAGCATCTGCAAGATTTTACTTCTCAAAGCATGACTTGTAAAGCCCTATCTCCTTGGATGGGAGGGTTGGTACAGAGTTTCCATTGTGACTTGGTAGTCCTGCTTCCTTGGCATAGATAGTTCTAGGCGAGTTGTGTCCCATGTCTTCCTGAAGAAAGTGCAGAGGCTGTTTTTCTGAATTGCTTTTGTGAAACCTGTGCAACGAATGGAAGCTGCCAGTTTGCCCAGGCATGGCGGGTCCACAACTAGTAGAAGACTATATGGTAATTTGGCAGTCTACATAACCTTTTATTTGTACAAACGTTGCAAATAGGGAGCCAGATTCTCACTTGATGTCAGTCTATATACCTCCATTCATCATCGTAGTCTTGCACTCAGTGCAGATATTCTTGACACTTTTGTTTTCATTTCCAGGTGTAAGTGTATTGTTTGTAGTCAGATCTGATACGTCCTAGCAGTTTTTCCTCTTTTGCTGTTTATCCTTCAGTTGATTTTCCAGCTGAACAATAAGCTGAAACAGAAGACCTGAGTTGCAAGTGGGTTTGAGTAACCTGGAAATGTGAATAACAGCCGGTCTGCAATTAAAGAGTGTTTGAGCTTATCCACAGACATCTAGTCTTATGTTTCTCACTCAAACTGGTTACCACATAATCCACAAACAAGTGGTTTAAAAAAAAAGAAATAAGAAAATGGAATCTTTTCTTGAAAATCTTTAGGAACTGTAATGAAGTGACATGACTGCCAAGAAAGCTTTATTAAATAGCCATTAACATTACAAAAAAAAGGCTTTTTAAATGTCTTGGACTTAGTCAGCTCTGTGGACCTGGCATATATTCTAAAAATTCTGGATTTCTTTTACTTCTTTCTTTTGATTATAGTTTTGCACTATAATCACTGTTTCACTTCAGAGCCAAAGACCTATGTTCTTGCTCAAGGATAAATAGCTCCAACTTGTATCTGAAGAGCTGCTGAAAGATTTGTATCTGGTTTGGCAATTTTGTGCCCTTTGGTATACACCATAAAATGTAATTCTCCTCTACCACATCTTCATCAAAAAATAGACTAAATCTGGCTTCTCATTTAGTGATATGTTGCCACAGAGAGCCTTATAACATTACCAGTAGGACTTGATATTGAGGTCATCCCCCACTGTAAATCATTACCCCTCACTGTAAATTATTAGACTATTTTAATGGTCAAATATTTCTGAGTACAGCATTCATAGTCTAGGGAGAAGTTGAAGGTTTTCTGTGCACCCTCTTACTCATTTTTTTTGATAAGAATAAACTTAAATATCAAGTTTATCAGCACAAACCCTAATGGTAAGCACCTCAAAAGAAGTCTATTTCCATTGCTATACTTAATACACATAAAAATATATTTTGAAAGCCCTTCACTTGGAAAATTAACAGATCAGCTTGGATAACCTTGCTGTGGAGGTTTATTATAGCGTTTCTGCCTCCAGCTGTCTACCTCATGCTTATGCCAGAAACTATTAAATGATGCTTCTTTTTTTTGGCTGAAGTAGTTGACGCCACTTTGTATTTTTCCTAACTCTTTACTTAACAGCAGGATGATAAACTCTGGTAGGGTGGCAAAACAAACAGCTAAGGGCTTTATCATCTTGAACTGCTGCAGCATATAAAATTGTCCAGACTTGCAAAACTTATATCTCTATCTTCCACAAAGCGACCCTCATCTGCTGCAGGAAGAGGTACTTTCTACCTAGTCAGATAAATGGCATTAACTTTTCAGAAATTCCTTAAATAACGAATTGAGTTTTTCAGCTTGAGGCAAACTGCAGTGAGTTTGGTTTGTTTTGATTCATAAAATGGAGAAATCAGCAAAGTATCACACCTGCCTGAATAAAAGCAGTAATTACTAGTGACACAAAAGTTCAGGTCAGGGCCTTGCACATGTTGAACTGTAGAAGCAGGAAATCCTCCCTAAAACACATCCGGTAGACTTCCAGTGGCTGAATGAAACCAGATCTTGGTGTAACTTAACCTTTCCAAACTCTATGAATTGCTATGAAACTGTACTCCAAAAAATGCATTGGAATTACACATGGGCATGGCTCTACAGTAGGGTGGTTTTTTTTCTTTTGCTTTTTTTACCCCCTTCATTATGAATTCTGATCTAGAAGCAGAAACTGGCTTTGTTTGGCACTGAGAGAACATTTCCTGCCACTGTCTATTCTGTCATTCCATGATTCCACCTACCAGGGAAGACAGGGCATGGTGCAATTTGTCAAAACAAAACAGCATCATTTTCAGTTTTCCAGGTTAAATTCATTGCAATTCAGCAGTTGCTACTTGAGATGTGACTGAAGCAGAGGTGGGCAGATCATTGGATTTGGGAAACAGTAACTATCCCAAGATAAGCTACTCCCTGCCTTGCCTGGGACCACAAGTAAATTTGGGGTAAAATGTTGAATTCAGTTGAAACTTTACTGCCTTAATTCTGTTTTGAAGCTCCACAAGTTTTGAATGACTCAGTATAGAAATGCTAAATTGTGATTACATTGTATACCTAGAGCTACTGTTTGTTTACATAGCAAAATAAAGATGCAATTGCAGCGTCAACTAGAACATAAGCCCTCTGGGAACCAAGAGTACCACTATCATTTACAGTCAGTGTTAACATCTATCCCAGTATATCTTCATCACTATTATTACCTCTGTGAGCTAAGTTTTGATTGGTTTTGGTCTGTCTGTTTGCACTAGAGTTGAAGGCATTTTGTTGCTCAGACCTGTCCTAAAGAAATTTAATCTAGTCCAGACAGCATGACTGTGTGGGATTCATCTCACCTAATTTTAGCTATGTAATATTTAGGCAACAAGTTGAACTAGTTCACTGATAGTCACTGGAGAAGGATGGCCATCTCCAGAGAATGACTTGTACTGACTGGCCTGTGTGTATGGTGAATCATTTTCTGTAGGCACTCATCTCTCCCTGCTGATTATTGAGGAGTCTAGATGACTAGCTTAGATGATGACTGTAACTTTTTGTTAGCAGAAGTTGGGTAAGATGAATCCCTCCAAGTAATTTTTATCCAGGTAAGACAACATTCCCTTCTCAAGGTATGCTACGTGTAGCACCTTAAGCTGCCTTTTTTTTTCCAGTGGGTGCTTATGAACCATACAAAAAAGGGAATGGTATCACTGTTTGTGGTGGGTTGACCCTGGCTAGAGGCCGGATGCCCACCAAAGCCCACTCTATCACTCCCCCTCCTCAAATGGGCAGGGGGAGAAAATTATAACGAAAAGCTCGTGGGTGGAGATAAGGACAGAGAGAGATCACTCACCAATTACTGGCACAGGCAAAACAGACTCGACTTGGGGGAAAAAACAAATTTACTTTATTACAAATCAAAATTAGAGGAGAATGAGAAGTAAAACCAAATCTTAAAACACCTCCCCCATCCCTCCCTTCTTCCCGGGCTTAATCTCTTTCCCGATTTTTCACCTCCTCCCCCCAGCAGCACAGGGGGACAGGGAATGGGGTTAGGGTCAGTTCATCACACGGTGTTTCTGCCGCTGCTTCCTCCTCAGGGGGAGGACTCCTTCCCCCGCACCAGCGTGGGGTCCCTCTCACAGGAGACAGTCCTCCACCAACTGCTCCAACGTGAGTCCTTCCCATGACTGACAGCTCTTCACGGGCTGCTCCAGTCTGGGTCCATTCCATGGTGTGCAGTCCTTCAGGAAGGGACTGCTCCAGCGCGGGTCCCCCATGGGGTCACAAGTCCTGCCAGTAAACCTGCTCCGGCATGGGCTCCTCTCTCCACGGGCTACAGGTCCTGACAGGAACCTGCTCCAGCGCGGGCTTCCCGCGGGGTCACAGCCTCCTTTGGCATCCACCTGCTCCGGCGTGGGGTCCTCCACGGGCTACAGGTGGTCATTTGCTCCACCATGGACCTCCAGGGGCTGCAGGGGGACAGCCTGCTTCACCCTGGTCTTTCACCACAGGCTGCGGGGGGGAATCTCTGCTCTGGCGCCGGAGCCCATCCTCCCCCTCCTTCTTCACTGACCTTGGTGTCTGCGAAGTTGTTTTCTCTTACATCTTCTCACTCCTCTCTCCCGCTGCAAAGTGTGCAGCTTTTTTTTTCTCCCTTCCTTTTTTTTTTTTTCTTAATTATGTTATCACAGAGGCGTTACTGATTGGCTCGGCCTTGGCCAGCGGCGGGTCCGTTCCTGCAGCCGCTGGCATTGGCTGTGTCGGGTCGGACATGGGGGAAGCTTCTGGCAGCTTCTCTCACAGAAGCCACCCCATGTCCCCTCCCCCACTGCTACCAAAAACCTTGCCACGCAAACCCAATACACTGTTCTTCATTCATACTTATATAGTGCTCTGTGAGCCACAGAAGAGACTTAAATACATATTCAGACCATTAAGAATTAAAGTTCAAGGCCTTGTACATCTTGGCATTACAGCTGCAAATAAGAAGACAGTCCTTACCCCAGGGACTTGAAGCTATTTGACAATAGATGGCTAAAGTTGTCTGGAGGTGACCAAAATATGAAATGGACCAGTCTTAGTGAGCAGATTCACACTAGGCTCAAACTTAATTTTATTTGACTGATGCCAGAGTGGCTCAATTATGGTGACTCACAATGTTTTATTGTAGCACGAACAGAAAGAACCAACCTAATGTTTGGAAATGTCTGACTTCTCCAAACTTGTTAGAGATGTAGTTTATTTCTGTTCTGAGGAGATGGAGAAAACAAAAAACAAACCCCACACCCTGGCATGTAATGCTTCTGTTTGGCAACAAGCCTTAATTTCCCCATTGCTTCAGTGATCTTTTGTTGTGCTTTTTTTTCCTTCCAGCTAACTCAGGTGCTGAACTGAGATAGGAAAGATAGGAAAGCTGAATTCTTTGTCAGCTCTGAGTATTTTTTCATGAAAACTTTCTAATATATGAAAAGATGTAGTTTCGTAGGCAGCTAACAAAGATTTTTTTTCTCCAGTTTTTGTTGGAAATTTTTCTTAAGAAAAAAAAATCACAGAAGAGGGGATAATTTTTACATAAAACCTGCTACTCGTAGGAGACCTTTGTAAGCTTAAGAATTTAAAAGAAATATTGAAACTTTTGATACATTACACAGACAATGCCCTTCACATGAAAATCATTGTAGGTTGCTCAAACACCATATAGTTTTTGTGTCATGATAAGCTATTGTGTAAAACTAAACAGTCATAAAAGTAATAATTTAGGCAAAAGGTTGTTATTTCATCTGGCAGTATAGTTATTGCAATAATAGCATATTTGAGACATGAGAAACTTTAAGAAAGGGGGAGACAAAAAGAACTTTAAAGCAGACAGTGTCTGTTTCCACTAAGCTACTAAATCACATCTTATTTCAGACCAAGGTACATGTTTAAATTTCCATCCAAGTTGTAATCCAGTGGCTTTAAACTAAGCCATTATCTGCTGCTGAACTGGATCTGGTCTTGGATAAGATTCCAGCAATGCTTTTTCTTAATAGTGCCAAGCCACTTGGTAAACTGTGCGCATACAAACCCAGGGCACAGAAGTCTCTCTCCTGCTTCAGGTTCATATATCTTTTTATCTTTCTCCTTGGATTTTATCCAAGATCTCTGGATAAAATAATCTGTTTTAAAAAATGCATTGCCATTGTAATGCTATAGCATTGCTAATATTACTAAAACCAGTATACTTTAAAATTATTCATATTTAAGCACACAGTTAAATACTGTACAAGACTACACACTTAAAGCATTGGTATTCACCATACCTAACTTTATGCTCTTTTTGTTGGGGCTGTAGTTCAGTGCTTAGTCTCTCTATAAAATGAATCATGAGAGACATTTCTAAAGGTTAATTTTAGGTGAAGTGTCTTGATATCTAGATGTGCCTTTGTGCCTCCACCGATCGTATGAAAAGTCTGCCTTGTTGCATGACTTAACCAGGATAAATCTAAGTTAAAGTGCATTTTCAGCTTGCACTTTAGCGTTCCCTAATTTGTGAATGCCAAACTTTGTAACTCCAATGACATCTTTTTTTTGATAGTGTATTTTCAGATATCAGTTGCATGCTAAAAAAAACATGGATGGCTCAGTTGTGTAATACATGTTGGTACAGTCTTTCACAGTGAGTTTTCCTCCCACATTCTCACTCCAACAGCCTCCATGCCTCTGATCTCCAACAGCCTGATCCCACTCCACTGCTAATCATGCTTTGTCCCCACTGTCTCTCCATGATGGACAGCCCCTGCCAAAAGTTAAGGAAGTTGATGGACAAGAGCTTTTTCAGGAGATGTAAACAGCAGCACAAAGCAGGTCAACTAGAACAGCAGAGCATCTGAATTTTGGGGCTTTATATGGGAAAAAAGAGGTGGGCTTTTTTATGTAATGAGTGCTGTAGAGTATTGCAAATGTCTGTATTTACAAAATGCTTCAAAGTTTAGAACTTGTTTACCCATTTCTCAGGCCTGAATATCTTCTGTCCCTTAATTTTAATTAGATTAAGGATATATCTCAAAATTTTCCCAATCCTGGACTGAAGGGCTATTTATAAGTAGAGTTTGAGCTTTGTCACTATCTAACCAAATGTTTTAATTTAGACCTAGGCAGCTTGTGAAGGTAGCAAGGCAATTTTAAAGTCTGTGATTCTGAAGAATGCTTCAAAGCATTGGATAAATGTTTATCTTCTCTGTTATTTGGTGATAGCTTAATAAGTACCTATAAGTACAAGCAAGCAGATTATCTGTATAAGAACAAAGTATAAACATGGAACTGAAGCAGTAGATCTGAAGACTTATGCCTGAACCTTATTTCTACTCTCTGGACTATTCAGGGGTTTTGTTTTGATCCTCTACCTTATAGGAATTGTGCTGATATTCAAAACATGATATTTAATAAAGTTGTCCTCCAGGGGCTGAAAACCCTTCATATGAATGTATACATTTAACGTCCACCTGAAGAAGATGAAGTTTTTAAATCAGGTGAATTCTACCAAACTTCTTTATAGCTAAGACCTTTTCTTCCTAGAGGAAAATATTGTCTTCCCCACCTGGTGGGAGGAAAAAAAATCTTGCATAGATTTTAGTCTCTTTGAAGTATAAGCCTCACAGGACAAATAAGGATTTGTCCTCTTCTTTTGGTTTAGGTGCATGCAAACAGAAACTATGGCAGATGGACGATAACATCATTCTATTATGTTTGGATATTTTGCTTATAAATGTGATCAAATTTTCTTAAAAGTGGAATCTCCCTAGTGAGCAATAGATTTCCCTGATCCCTCAAATAATTCTATATTGAAGCAAATAAAATTTAGCTATAAAACTTTCAGAACACAATCTTGTGATTTATATTTCTCTTTGCCTTCCTGGTGGTACAGAAAGATCTATACAGTCAGGACAACGTACCTCTCGGGAGCTTAATCAAGCCACTATAAAACTGCTGCCAAAATACCTGGTCATTTTTTTAACTCAAAACATTCTGCCATGCTAGAAAAGAGAAGTTGACTGCTGAGCACCAGGAGGCCCGAAGTATTCCTACCCAATGTATCATGGATTTCTCTGTGTCACTTACAGTTTCAGTGCAGTACCGTGTATTCCCATGCAATTTTCTAATGTGCCCCACATGTTTGCTTTCCTTGATGAAAACTAAGAAGGCAGCAAATTATCTGCAGCACTGACACATAAATAGTGGGTTTTTTTAGTTCTGATCTTAGATTAATTTCTTTTACTTTTTATATTCTGCTGGGTAAGTGCTCTCCAGTGAATGCCTGTATTTCGTGAAAAATTGTGAACAACTGTTCAGTAAAAGAATGTGCATAAATACTCCTAAATAACAAGTGTCACAATATAACCTATTTCATTTTTAAGCTGTTATTTGTAAAAAAATGTAATCTCAAACTTCTATAACTATTCATTTCCATTCTGCAAAACATTAAGAGAAAACAAACTGAAGATCTATTTCTTCCTGGCAAACAGAATATTTGGCCAAAACAGAGATCTGGGTCTCAGCTGTGAACATAGAAAGGAATTTGAATGTTTAGTGACAAAACTCTTACCAGGTTTGAGATGAACAGAAAAAACTGAATGCAGTAAGGAATGGTTAAGAGTTACCCAAGCCACAACTCTCTCTGCCTCTGTGTGTGTATATGTGTGCCTGTGTGTTTGTATGTGAAAATAACTATGAAGCTTTGGTCTTAAACAGGACCTCTGATAGCATAATGTTTTAATCTTAATGTGGCCCAACTAACTAACTGCATATGGAACAGTGACATAACTGCGACATTCTTTCTTTTGAGATAGAAAAGATTGACTAAAGATTGAAATGGTCTGTTTAAGTCCTATGCTGTGCAGCAGAATGATTTATTGACTGTTGAGACTTTCATGGCTTTTTATTTTTTTAATGCATACAGCATACTTTTTATTGTTTAAATGTCTACTAGAATTTTTGATAATTACAAATTGTGGTACAGATCCTCTACTAAGGGACATTTGGAAAAAATAGCTTAAGCAAGTTAAATATGTGAACTCAAACCATATTACATGCCTGTGTGGACACTTGATCTGGTAATTAAAATGTCCTCCATTCAGTTTAACTTAAGTGACTTCCAAAATAAATGAAAATAAATTGTACTAAAGCCACCAGTTCACCAGGAGGAGATCCACAAAAAGACCTAAGGCAGATCAGTGAGTCCACATAGAAAGCCACTTCAGCATAATTTTTATGATGTCTGGAATTTGCAGTCACAACAACTGTGAGTATATTCCCAGCAGATCTAACCCTTTCTCTTTCTATATACTGAAAAATCAGGTAAAATAAGGGTTAACATGAAAGTCTTAATCCAGCTGATAACTCTTGGATGTTTTTGAAAGCTCTTTTGCTATGCAAATTCCAAGCACTGTGCTCTGTTGTCTACCCCAACTGCAGGCAAGAGAAGATGGAACTGGAACTGAATTTTCACAACAATGTGAAAAGCAGGCTTTGCAGTCTATTATTGCTTTCCTTTGGTCTGGAAATACTGCAGCACCAGCAACTGGAAACAATAGTTCCTTACTCCATGTTGTTAATGGGAGGGCACTTCTTGTCAAAACTAGCCCTGGCTAGGCCTAGATGATTCCCCAGCATTGTAAAGGAAATTAGAGAGAATGTACATTAAAAGTCATAAAAAAGCTGAGGGAGGCCCTCTGAAGATGAAGACTTGAGTAGATTTTTAGTATCAGTGGGCAATGTTTCCAAAAGCAGTCAAGTGATTTCAAAACATAATCATTAACGTGATTTTGAAAAAGTTACCCAGTATCATGAAAGTTACAGTCTTTCTGTTGTTTCTGAGTTCTGAGTATTGTGTTATTTATGTTTTGCACTGGAAAACATAAATCAATAAATAGAGAACTAAAAATCACTTAAAACAAAAAATAATTTTGCTTAAATTAAGTTCTAGGTTTTGGCAACTATTCAGTCTACTAAAAACAAACTGGCTAGTCTTATTTAAAAACTGGCTAACATTTCTGTTAATCTTCCAAATAAGGTAAGAAGTGGCTGAAGGGCTGATAAATCAGTTGATCATTCCCACTTGATTCAGGTTTCTTCTGGTACTATATGAACCTGTGCCATGGCTATTTTTTTACTAAATGAATCTGGGATAGTTGGTCTGATCAGCCAGAGATTCTAGTTCTGGATGATTGTCATTTTAATGAGATCTTACATCAAGATATTTCCCATCAGGTGTAGTGACAAGATTCATAGCCCATGTCCTCAAAAGAAAGATGCATGAAAATAATAGAAATTATACCAGGTCCTCAATTTTAGTGTTTAGTCTTCCACTCGTTTATACTCCTCCATATAAAGGCAAGACAACTTTAGTGCTGGTTTTACTGAAATGTGGTGGTTCAGAAACTGTGTCGTAGGGATTTCAGCCGTTTAGCTATCTATGGTAGAGAGGCTGAACATATATGTATATATTCAGGGACAGGGACTTTTCTATCTCTATTTAATCTATTTTAGTGATTATACATAGTTAGTAAGCTTGCTTCCTGCTATCCCTTGACATCCTGCCATTGTGATAGCTTGCCTATAAGAAGCTGTGTGGGATTTCTCTATAACTGAGAAGAGTTGGTTGGGAAAGCTGTAATAGAACAACTATGCCAAAAAAATTTCCGTAGAGGGGACATTCCTTAGGCCTGGAGGAGCTATTTTGTTAATATCCTCAAAGAGCATTACCTATACTAACAGAAAGACTTCTTGCTGCAATGGTTGCCATGGTTTACTGGGTTTTTTTTTTGCAGACACAGTTACAACATACTGTACTATCACTTTTTCACATTTGTAGCTTCATTTATACTTGACAAATGTTTCATATCTGTTTATTCTGTCACCAAAATCTTACTTTCTTATCTTTTCAACCATCCCTTTGCTTGAACTTAGACTCTGTAGTGGACACTTTAGCCCTGTGGCAGATATCACTGTGGGATTAAATAGCACAAGACTCTGTAAATGCCAGTAACACAAACAGAGAGTCATGAATATAATCATAGTATCTCAGCGCTTGAGGGAAACACCACTTCATAAGTAGTACAAAACCAGTGTTGTCTTTTCCTCCTTTTATGGTAAGACCTACTACTATATGCACTATGATTATGTAAGTATTTAGAGGTTTTTTTATCTTTCTGCTTATTCTATTTGGGTAGGAGTCTTTCCCGAAGCAGCAGGTCTCACATGTAATCAGAAAGGAACTGAGATATAGGCCTGTTGTGCCATCTTGGGGAACAAATAATAGGCTCACAGCATAGTCTTAAACTAAAAGTTTTCTTTGCAGCATCAGATCTCTTACAATGATGCAAAACTAGTTCATCTACTGACCATAAACAACACCATCATTAATGGAATACTTCAGCTTTTAAATTGAATCCTTATGATCTAAAAATTATGAGTTGGATTGTAATCACTCTTGGAATCATTTGATGGATTCAGGTATAATTATCACCTCATAAGCCACAGAGCATGTAGTTACTGAGTATTATATAGCCTTTGTCATGTAATACAGAAAGATTCCTCAGGCATGCATGCTTTATAAAACTGATTGAAACTAAATATTTATTTTAATTTTATTATGTATGTTTATTGTTTAGAATTTTCTCCATCAAACAGTTTACAGGTTCTAAGGCAGGAGAATTGTTTAAGTACACTTGGAAATTATATTTCTTTGCAGATTACATGAAAAAGGACTTGCAGCAATGGCTCAATTTCTTCTAGACAAGGCAAAGAAGAAAGTACATGATAAGGTTTGTGTTAGTAAAACTATAAATTCCCCAAGTAAAATTAATTTTATCTCTTAGCTTTTGACCTGAAAGTGCAAGACTTTTTTGTACGTGCAAATGCCCCTGCATTCTGCAATTATCTTCTCTTGCAACAAACTAAAAGCGGGGCTGTTTTCTCATTGAAACTATGTCTTTTCCCACCATTCTGATGCAAGGAAAAGGTTTAAAAGAAAATGCAAATGTAGTGGTTGATATAAATTATATCCACTTAAAGAACTCTTTGCACAACCAGAATGATATGAAGCATTCAATGTTAATGAGCTTCAGATCAGGCACGTAGACAGAAATTTCAATACTTATTCCTACCTTAATTGGATATTCATTTTGATTCTTCGCACCTCTCCCTGAGGGTGTCGTAAATAAGGCCAAGTTTATTCTTGGATTGCTTGTAAACTGACTTATAGGTAAAGCATTCCTCGTGTGGGTGTAGTTAGCCTGGCATTGTTCTGCCATAGAAACACACCCTTCTCTGAAACAAGGAGACACATAATTTGCTGGTATAACTGTCTGAAGATGAGGAGTTTCTGTCAGCACAGCTAGACCAGCCAGGTATCAAATCACCCCATGTGTGGTAAAAGTCTGGTGGGGGAGACAGGACTTAGGAATGGTGCAATAGTGTCCCTGTGTTGAGAATGATGCTTAGCACTTACTCCCTGGGAAGAGGAATGAAAGGTATACAGCATTATTTCAGATCATTCCCTGTTCTGTTTCCATAGCCAGTGCTTCTCCCAAATGACTCAACCAGTGTAATAAAATAAATGTATTGTATTTTGACCTATCTTGGATTCTTTCATCCATGTGACTCATCTTGTTTCCTTTAGAAAAAGCAGACATGGCAGGGCATTCAGGTTATAGTAGAGAAAATAAGGAGCTGGTGAATTTACTTGATCTTTCTTCCAGGATTTATGTTGGGTAAAAAAAAAAAAAAAAAGTGTGAGCAACTATTGGTTAAAAAGGGAAATTCTGATGAAGCATTTTCCATTCCTCAAATGGAATAAAAATGGAGACTTTTGGAAATTCAGGAAAATTAGGTTTACAACCATTATCCTCTCATTACCTAGTGGGATTTCAGATACATTTGCTGCATTTGGCTATGAAAATTTGTATCGATGCAGCAAACTACTTAGGAACCACAGTCACATTTCAGAGCACACTGTGAGTCCCATAGAAACAAAATAGAAAAATGTTTTGTGATTTAACTACCTTACAATCTGAATGGAAAATCAGAGGCCATACAGATAAAAACAGACAGAGTAGAACACAAGGCAACTACAGATGAAGATTTTTTGCAATGTCAAAAGTTAAATAGGGGAACCTGTCTTGTGAGAGATTAAAAGGAGCTATGCTTGCTTTACCTAGCAAAGTCAGGACTGAGTGTACTATTCATAGTTACACTTTGGAGATGGGTAAATGTCAGAGAAAGAGGAGACCTGTTGACATTGAAGGATAGTTCAAAGCAAAATGCACAAAATTTTAGCCTAAAACAAGTTACCTGGAAGAAGATTTATATCTCTTGAAAGCACAGAAATGGCCTTCCAACATGGGAATTAAGAGGAAAGAAACTAAATCACTTCAAGATGGAGCATGAGGCACTTACAGCAGGATAGGGAGGATCTACAACTTGGCATATGAGACTCTGGCTGTTCAACTTGCTGATATCTGTAAGAGAGACTGGAGAAAGACTTGATTGCTGTTTGTTGATCCTGTCTGCACTCTATTCATATTGTACTTAATTAGTTCTGTACTTCAAGGCTTCTAGCAGGTAAGTTCAGGAACAAGGAAGAATGCCTTATTTTTCCCCTTCAATGCAAAATATGGCTTCTGGGAAAGATTGGGTTTCTCTTTCTTCTCATATGTCAGTGATCAGTGGGAAGTCCTTGAGATACTTAGATCATTTTGGCTCATATGCCTTAATCATGTCCTTAAGGCTAAAACTAGTAATTATGTTTCAGGATTTCTACTGTATTTTCTGTTAAACCACTAATGGATTTGGCTTTGGATTTTGATGGGGGAATTGCCTTCCTCTGTTCTTTTTTCATCTAACAAACCTGCTGCCTATGTCAGGGACCTCAGATACTGTATTTCCCCCACTTTTGCCTTGTCTCTTCCTTTGGGACAGTTTTGGCAGTCTTTCTGGTATGAACACTTCTGAAAACATGACAAAGATTTCAGGATATTTTGTGGTTTCTGATGTATGGGATCCTGTAGTACAGAGCTCTCTGGACTCTGTGTTGAGTCTTAAATACTTGGCTGCCTGCAATTGCAAAGGACTTATCTTTTTAGGATCTGAAAAAAGACAGTGAGGTAACTATGTGGATGCTTCTTTTTAGCATGGGCAAAAGGAGCACAGGAAAAGGGTATGAAAATATTTTTCTAAAAACCTGTACATGTAGGCTGAATTCCCAGAGGCAATGTTTTGGTAATTAGAAAGCCTGCATCCTTGGCTTTCCAAAACATTACCTTCAGTAGTCTGCAAGTAAAAGGGAAATAGCTTTTCTGTGGTGGAGGTCTCTGTTGAAGGAAAGGGAATGATTGGGTAAAAGGGTGTGGACCACTGTATCTTCAAAGAGCATGCCATGGGGCAGGGCGTGAAGCCATCCTTGGAGATATTTGCTGTGAGAAGGAGGATAAAGCATCCAGGCTTGGGGAGATTCTAAATTTTTGCTCCCTGAGCTCAGAAGACCTAAGGCACCTGTGGCTGACCACAAAGAGAGTTCAGATCAGCAACTGCCACTGGCACTGGCAGCAGAAAATAATGGTTGTTTATCCATATATGGAAGCTGCATTAAGTTTCCTGGAAATGATTTTACTGTCTTTGAAAAAGGTAAAATGAATTTAATAATCACAGGAAGAATTGTTAAATGTTTCTGTGGCCAAATCCACATGACACCTCCACTGACTCCGTATAAATTGAGGGATTTATCTGATGGATAGATGAATGCAGATTGAGAGGTGATCAGGAATTCATGGGCCCAATAAGATGATGCTACACAGGATGCAAGATAAGGTCATAAAATCTCCTGTGCTCGTGGCAATATTTTACTCTGCCTTTCAGTCAGAAGTTTTACCACATTGCTGATAAAACTCAAAGGAAAAAAAAAAATAACAACAACTGAAAGTTTCTATAATTCCAATAAAACTTTCATTTTTGATAAAACAGTGTTTTCTTTTGGAAATGCATGAATTTTGTTTAAAAATTTTCAATTATAGCTACTTATGACACCTTTTACTTGAGGCAGACATCCTGCTGGGCCCCAAGTGCAGCATTACTGGCCTGCTACTGAGCACAGTGTCATGTTCTGGCATTCAGGTAGGAGTTCCCTAGACCCACCTCAGGGATGCAACAGCTCTTTTCCAACAGAAGCTCTTCCAAACAAAGCAGCCTGGCTGAATACACCGTCACTTTTGGATAAGGTTTTACCTCGAACGTTCCCATCTAGATCTTATTCCAGCACTGTATCAAATGAGGAGGCTGGTCTTATGCAGACTTGATCAAATTCCCAATGAATGTGGAAAAAGTAGTTAGGAAATAACCTGATGAAAGTTTCCTCTCAAGTATGAAATGTGGGTCTTTTGGTGGAATCATTACTTTTTGTTTCCGTTTTAACTTACTGTAATATGTCATCTAACTGCAGTTTTCATTTTCCAAATGAAAGTCCTTCTTTTGTGCAAATTCTGCTAAGTTCTTTTCCTCAGATATACTTCTTGATACTCAGTAAAATATATTAGCTGTGAATAAAAGAGATTACATGCAAGTGCTGCCTTTTATCTGCCTTAAATCAGTGTCTTTGAAGTTCCTTCCTCTTCTTTTTTATGAAGAGAAATGCAAAATTTGTTGACTTTGTCTTTGCTATTCATTGCTTGATATAATCTCCCAGATTTCAAATACAACTGTAGTGACATATAACATTATATCCTGATACCTGGATATTAATCCATTATTTGTGTGAGAGAGAAAGCATTTGTTTTATATATATTAAAACATGTTAATAAAATATGTCTTATGGCAAGTGAAAGGAAGATGCATAAAATTGTGTTATGGTCATAGTATGAAACTGTCATGAGACAATGCTTTTCTTCTAAGTATTGGTGACAAATGCAAGACTTCTGTGTATGAAGAACTTTCAGGACTGGAAATGCCAACTTGCAAAGTGAATAACAGGTAATCATGGGAATCCCAACAGCCATTAGAAGTCACTTACTTATAAGGGTAAAACAGCTCATTCCTTCACTGATCCCAAACAATAATTAAAAAGCATGAAAACCAGGGATCTAGTTAATGTAGTTTCTATCCAAAAAGCAAGATTAATTATCTGTACTGGAAGTAGAGATTAACCTTTTTTTTTTTTTTCCAGTCATTCTACGTGATCATCATGGCATAATAATGTCAAATGCTAAGTATCTCTCAACAAAACACCATTTACTCCCGAACTTTTTCATTTATATTTAACAACTGAGATGTTTCCTTCTTTTCATTTTTGTTATAGAGGGAAAAATTCTTTCTCTCTTGAAAACTGTTCCTCATGTGTTTTTCATCAGAGACCAACAATTATTCTTTATGACCTTGGATTTTAATTGTAAATTCAAATACATCATTTTGGAAACTTTATGAGTCTACAAATAAACCTTGTGTAAATTCTCTGTGCTTGGAATCTGAACACTTATTTTAGCAGAAGCTTGGTCCTATGTATGTATAACCTTAAGCCTTTAGCTTTGTGCTGCTGATATAACCAAGCAACCTGCTAAATTTCAAGCTAACATTATTATAATCTTGATTGTCTCTACATCCTTTGGCTGAGGAATGGAGTCTTTTGAAACTTCTTGAAAGTCACTCAAGTGATTTCTTCAATTTCTTCCTGGCCAAATAGCTGGATTGTAAAACATTTCACTTAAAAGAAATTAAGCCAAATTACAGAAAAAGCAAATCACACGTCATCTGTAAGTGCAGCCCTGACAGAAAAGAGCCCCTCTGTCTCAAAACTAGCAATATTGCTGCAAGCCAGCGGAGTGATGTGGTTATAGACTGTGCTTTGGCAGAATCAAGGTCCCACCACAGACTTCCTATGTAATTTGGTCAAGTCACTTTTTAATCTCTCTCTGTCTCAATTCCCCATCTTTAAGGGATGGACCACAATACTTTGTCTTGTCTGTGTAGCTTTTTGTGGTACAGACTGTCTCTAGCTGATAGCACAGCACTTAGTGCAGTGGAGCTATGACAAAACTGTGTTTCCCTGGGGAATTCTGCAATAAGTATGGTGTGCACTTGTCTTTGTCATGGTAAAGTACACATTCTTAGCCAGATAGCCAGAATCTGGAGCTTTAGAGATCCATAATAATGTTATGATAGAGGTTTGCTCTCACAGTCTCTACACAGAGCAGACTGAAAGTAATCTGCAAGTTTCTTTCACTCTCCTGGTTGTCCTTTTGCAGGAGTTAAAGGGTCCTCTCAGTCTGAAGGCTCATTGCACAGGGAAAGGCTGGAGGACAATAACAGTGTCTTGAGGTCCCTACTGTGACCAGCAGAGGCATGGTGTAATTTTAATGAGCTTCACATGTTTGTAGTGTTGGCATTTACTTGAGAGCTAGTTTCTTTGACCCCTACTTTAGTCACTGCAGACACTTCCAAGAAAGGATTAATCTGTCTGTTTCAAGTTACTATTTTAGGGTGAGGTAAATCATCCTCTAGAGTTTCCTATTTCTTTTCATTGACTACAATGAGAGTCCAAACAATTACCTCACGTGAGGACTTTCACCCTGTAGATCTGGACTTCAACTTGTGGTGCTCATACGGCATCTACAGATGTTAAGGTACCTTCCCAACAAAGTCGTGTCCCCATTTTATTTTTTCTTAGTGGGGAAATTGAGGAGCAGTGGTATGACCACAATGTTCAAGACCACCAAGCAGTCCTATATTGACCCAGTGCTTAATACATTGAGTAACAGTACAGACACAGAACTCCTGTTTTGTAAAGCTTGATACCACTCAGTTGAGACACTCCATGTTTAAAACTGCTGAATACTTGGATCTAAAGATCTTAGATAAAGCCACTCCAAACTAGAAACACAAGTTATGCCTCATAGTTGATGCTTATCATTGATACAATTAAATATAGATTTTAAGAAAAAGAAATCCCCAAAGGTATCAGAATAGCAGCTACAAATGCCACCTGAACTGTGTTACTTCTTTGGACATGTGGCTGGTGTTGGGTGGGAGCTCTTTTGAGTAATTCCTAAACCAAATAAAAAGCCTGTTGTGTCCGCAATACCTGAGGATCACAGTTCTTAAGACAGATAATTCTTATGGATTCAACTTATTCTGAATTTCCAGGGGATAAACAGAAGGAGTAGTAAAGAAGTTGTAAAATGGCATGTGTAAAATAAAAATGAGTGGGATAACTGAGTATCTCTAAATAAATAATCAACTAGCTCGCCAGCAACATTCTGTCTACCTGCTGAATAATTAGCTGCTTAAAGTGTCCATTCCTTGGAACAAGTCAGAGCACAACAGCCTGTGGGAAAGATGTTTTCATGTGGTTTCTTTAAACTGCTTGAATAGATGTGAATAGTTCCATAATTTGGTGAAATCTGGCTGGTGGATGAGATAAAACACACATAATCTTTGCCACCTATTACATGGCTGTACCAGAGCATGTTCCTAATCACCAGCAGAATGTGTCCCTTTGTTGAGACTGTTAATGATAAGTAGCGGCATGGTGCAAGGTTCAGGTGATGTAGAAACCAGTTCTAGGCATTTGCAGTCTTGATGGGTTTCTAAGGGCCCTACCAGAGTTTCTGCAGAGGCAGTCCACTGGCATGAGTGCTGCTTGCCTTGATCATGCAGGTCTCTGTTATGGTAGTGCGTAGTACTTTGCATCCCGAGCTCAGGAAAGGCCTCTGAAAACACAGAGGTGCCCTAAGGAAACACAGCAGCTTAAATGAGAAGGCTGCAACCAATTTAGAGGGAGCTACTCCCCTCCGAGATCCCTGCCTTGCTCCTGCTGCTTCACTTCCACTACACTTCTCCTTTCTGGTACATCCTAGTTTCTCACTTTTCTCCTTCACCTTTGTCATCTTTCTTCTCTTCCAGCAACCTCCTCTTACTCTTTTTCAGCTTTCTGGACATGATTTTAAAGTATACCTGGACTAAGTCTAGTATGTAGAGTTAGCACTCTGAAGGTAATACTGCAAATAAGCCTCTATAGGGGTCTAGTGTGGAGGCAGATTGATTTTTTTTCCAACTTGGTGTTATTTCTTCATGTTGGCTGAACGTCTCTCTGTCAGATTCTCTAATTGCCTATAACAAATTCAAAGCATGTTGTCCAGCATCAAATAAAGACATCAAATTGATAAGCTCAAAATCTCAAAATATAACAAGGATATAGGATGACTAGGAATAAAGACAGTTCTGCATCATCTGAAGCAAAAGCTACAATGTAAGCTCAAATCACTAGATAGAGGAGAAAACACAGCAGGTTTTATATAACCAAATTGAATATTTTAATTTGAAGTGGCAGTCAGACATCAATCTGTAGGAAGCTAGTCACTGTTAGTATCACAGCACCACCTGTTTACTTCTTTAGCAAGGAAAGGGATGAAGAAGAGAAGTTAAGAAGTTGCGAAATGAGGCAGAGTAGTGTCAAAAGGCATTCTGGATACATAACTCCTGCTGTTTAAACGAATTTCACTTTTTGTTTAACTCCATTGATGAAATGTGCTATGTAAATCAAGGAAGAATCTTGCTTTCTATAGCTGTTTAGAAAGCAAATTTCTTCTAATGATTGAAGAATGATGTCTCCATCAAATATGAGATTTTATATTAAAAAACCCCATGTTAGGATAGAGAAAGGGGAGGGCATTAAGCTTCTATACAGATTTTGTTTCTGATTCAAAACCAGACCATGCTTCTGTAAGCTTTTTAATGGGCATTAGTATTCTCTTAATTCATAAATAATCTTGCCTCACTGTAGAGGTAAGAAGAAGCAAAAGATGATAGCCTGATGTTAATCTGGGATGTAATCATACAATTAAGACAGCTGAGCCTATATTGAGACTTTATGGCCTGGCTTGTAATTTACTCTTACTCCAGCTCTTCTATACAGCTACTACATCCATGTATATGCACATACTTCTTCAAGTAAAATCTTAAGTTATAATATAAAACAAATAAATTTTGCAAAACTGAGTTTCCAAGAGTTAATGGCAGAATTAAGAACATATTTTGTGTGGCTTTAATCAAGTCCCTAGACATGTATGTTTGATGATACTAATTATTCAGGGTATCTTTGGCTCACTCGGTGTGTGTAATTGCTTATTTACTCTGGCTACTCACACTTTCATTCTGTTCTCATTACATAATGCATTTATATATATTTTTTTAGACTTGATTAACAAAACTCCAATTAGATTTCCATGTGGATTTCTCTTTTGTGCTCATCATTATTTGACAATGTTCCCAGATTTCTGATGACATATTAGTCTTTGTGGTGGGTTGACCTTGGCTGGACACCAGGTGCCCTTCAAGCTGCTCTGTTACTCCCCCTCCTTAACTGGACAGGGAATGAAAATATGACAAAAAAGCTTGTGGGTCGATATGAGGACAGGGAGATCACTCAGCAATTACTGTCACTGGCAAAATAAACTTGACTTGGAGAAATTAATTCAATTTATTGGTGATTAAACACGATAGGGTAATAAGAAATAAGAACAAATCTAAAAATACCTTCCCCCCACCCCTCCCTTCTTCCTAGTCTCAACTTCACTCCCAACTCTTCTACCTCTTCCTCAGAGTGGTGCAGGGGGATGGAGAATGGCTGTTGCAGTCAGTTCATAACAGTTCATCTCTATTGCTCCTTCCTCATCACACTCTTCCACCTCTCCAGTGTGGGATCCCTCTAACAGGCAACAGTCCTTCACAAACTTCTCCAATGTGGGTCCTTCCCATGGGCTGCAATCCTTCACAAGCTTCTCCAGCGTGGGTCCTTTCCACGTGTTCAGTCCTTCAGGAATGGGCTGTTCCAACATGAGTCCCCCACAGGGTCACAGGTTGTGCACCAGAAAACCTGCTCCAGTGTGGGCTTCTCTCCATAAGCTGCAGTTGCTGCCAGGAACCTGCTCCAGCATGGGCTCTTCATATGCTGCAGTTTTCTTCAGGACACATCCACCTGCTCCAGCGTGAGGTCCTCCATGGGCTGCAAGGTAAATATCTGCTCTACTGTGGTCTCTCCATGGGCTGTGGAGGGGCAACCTGCATCACCATGATCTTCACCACAGGCTTCAAGGGAATCTCTGCTCTGGTGCCTTGACCACTTCCTCCCCTTCCTTCTTCACTGATATTGGTGTTAGCAGAGTTGTTTCTGACATGTTCTCACTCTCTCCCAGGTGGTGCCGCACAGCTTTTTTACCATTTCTTAAATATGCTATCACAGAGGTGCTACCAGCTTCACTGACTGGATCATCTTTGGCCAGCAATGAGTCTGTCTTGGACCCAGCTGGAACTGGCTATGTCTGACATTGAGGCAGCTTCTGGTGTCTTTTCACAGAATCCACTCCTACAGCCCTGCCCCCCCTTCCCCCCACCATATCCCCCTGCCCCTGCCACCAAAACCTTACCATGTAAACTCAATACAGTTTTCCTCTGTCTTCTCCTGGTGTCTTAATTTTCTGGTTCTAAGCTCTTCTTCTGTCATAGTGCTTCATTGAAATTCTGGGTTACCTGGTTCCCATATCCCTACTCCCTTCCCTGTTCTCCACTTTTTCTTCCAGTTCTTGCTTTATCTGGTCCCACTATCACTATGCATGCTCATTGACTCATTTCTGTCATTTTCATAATGTCATTATGAGAAACTCTAGTTTTCAAATCAGTCAGCTTTCTCCTATATTTAAGCTTTTTGCCAGCAGAAAATCACTGCAAGCTCAAGACAGTCTGGCACCATGTTCTTTCCCTGCATCAGAGGAGCTAAGAACCTTCTGTGAACAACAGCATGCTCAGCTTTTAGTTTTTCTGGGCTAATACCTGCTTTTTTGGTGTGGTCAGCATGAAGAGTTGCGAGAAATCTGAACAAGCTTAGGCAGATCTTTGCAAAGGCAGGAATTATATCCCCCCAGAGGGACCATGCCACCCACTAAGATTTTCAAGTCACAGCTTCAAACCATGGAGGAGTTAGAGAGTTACAAAGTGAAGATGTCAAGGACTGGAACAAACTATCTCTCCCCCAATTATTTAGTTTTATGGAAATGGTTGAAGTGTTGTTGGGTAAAAAAAGAAAAAAAATAGTAGCCCAAGGCAAGCCCAACTCTTACAAATGCTTCAATTGAGTCTGGGATGAGAAATGAGATGCAGACAGAGGGACAGAGGAAATGCAGGACTTGAGAACTGGCAAAGAAATTGTAGCAGATTGCCTGGAGGATGCCTGCTGTAGAAGGAAGGGCTCTGAGCTCAGGTGAAGAAATGGCTGAAGTCTGACAAAAATATGAGCAGCAAAATTGATGGTCCCACTGTGAGATGGGTTGATGTCAGGCTCAGGGCAACAAGAGCTCCAGGAGAGCATGTGGCTGGGAATATGTTGGAAGGCAGTATTCTGAACACAAATCCATGCTGCCTCTTGCTGGATACTGGGTGACCAAACCTTCCTCTCACTTGCATCCTGCTTCTTCTGTGGAAGGAGCTGTGCATTCGCCTCTTGCCTGCAGACCTCGAACAGTATGGGAAGTGCACAGAACTGATAGCATAAGTACATCCTCTAGTAGGACACAATTCCACCAACCCAAATGATTTCTACTGGCTGTATCATGTTATCTACTCACACCCTGATAACTATGATTTTTATATGGACTATTTATAGAGCTCTTAGTAAGCACAGAGTTTCATTCATGGCTCACACGGCACAATCAAATGAAGGAAGCAGTGTGTTTTTTCCTAACATCATATTCATCAGGCTCCTGGGACTGCTTTTACATCCAAGCATGTAGTTCCACTCAGAACACGGTTTAGTGGGCATGGTGGCATTGGGTTGATGGTTGGACTTGATGATCTTGGAGGTCTTTTCTAACCTTAATAATTCTATGATAATCTTTTCCAGTTTTTCAGTTAATAGAGTCATCCAGTGTAAACTAGATTTTTTCTTAAATCATTGTTCTTTGAACTTTAATTGCAGAATAACTGTCTCTTGGAATCCTGTTCCACTGGATCCTGTCCACTGTCTTACTGTCCAAAATTAGTTTATTTGGAAATATTAATGTCTTACAAATACAGTAGGAAGTGAAAGCATATACTCAGGTAAACAGATACAAGGATAACTATGAAATACTATCACAGCAACAAGAGTAAGAATAGGAATTGAAGATAAACTATACTACAGTTAAGTGGCTGTTACTAATGGGTACAGATGTGAGAGTTAAGGTTGTTACTGAAAAAATCTAAACTTTTCCAGAAACGGTAATTCAAAAATAAGGTTACCAAAAATCTTAAGTCTGTCCTGCAGTAATTCTATCTAATGACCATGAAACTCAGCTATTTCAGTGTAGATAACTTCAGATGAAATGAGAACAGTTTCTGTAAGCACAACTGTCATGCAAAAAGAACCAACATGCAAACTAACAAAACATATAGGGAAAAGTCACAATGAAGTCGGGGCACAAAGCCCACTAGTATTTATCATACTGGGTATGTGACCTCAGTGGAAACTCTTCAGTGCAAATGTGTTGCACAGCCAAGGGAAAGGTGTGAATATCCAACAGAAGAAGAAGTTCCCAGTAGAAGATCTCTTGCTCAGCCTAGTTGATGAGTGGCAGCAGTCTGGCACTGTACATCAGTTGTGGCTGTAGTCATCCTGCAGGAGCAGCTAAATTTTGGCTAAGCACCAGGAGGTGTAATGGGGCTGTGCTGGGCCACAGCATTCCCTTTTCCAAGTGCCACTGGAGCCACTGGACCCTTGGCTGAGGCCAGGGTCCCCACCTCACTCTGCTACCTGGAAAGGCATTTTCTGCATTTGCTGGCAGGTGGTGAGGGTCTGGATGCTGCCCGTGGCTCCTGAGCTCAGGGGGCTGCCTTTGCCTATTGGTCCCACAACATCAGGTGCCGGAAGGCAGGCTTCCATGTGGCACCCTCTGTGAGCCCCACTGGGGCTCATCAGCTGTGCTTCCTACTACAGAGATGGGCTCGTTTATCTCCATCACTATTTACCTTTTCTCACTTTCAGTGAGGAGAGTAGATGGAGTAGTTAGCATCTGCAGAATCTAATAAATGCTAAGAGATACCAGGGGATGTGCCTGCTCTGAGAAGCTGAACAGATGTGCTGAAATTGAACTGCATAACCAGAAGGCTTTTCATGTTGATTTGTTTATTTTTTGGACAATATCAGTCAGACTGAATTGAGCTATCTGGATTTTATGTTCCTGGGAACCAGTTTCATTCACAGAACTTATGCCAAAAAATAAAATTATCTAAAAGTAAAGATGATTTCTGGAAACCACAAAGGCCAGAAGATGTCCGAGGTCTGCCTTCTCTTCCGAGAGGAGGAAAATAAAGCTTGAGGCTTTGGAAAAATTGGGTCCACTTCAGAACTCATTCACTGGAAACTCATTAACTAGCCTGCCTCGGATAGTATCAGAACAAGTCAAAAAGATGGAAAGGCAGGCTCACAGTTGTGATAAACTGGAACATGAGCCATGAGGTGCTCATTTTACAGATATCAGAGGACATAAAAAACCTCTGGCCCGTGGGCTGATACTCTCAGAAATTAAATGGAATGTATAGTCCTTATCCATTTAACAGAGATAATGGGAAAAAGAACACCAACAATGCTGAGCACTGCACATTTCTTGTGGAAGTTCACTCAGTAGGAAAGTAGCCAAAAGGCAAAATTTGAACAATACTGGAGTCATCTGAGTGACGAAGACTGCAAATCAAGTCTATTACACACCATAATCTACTTAACTGCAACCAATATCCTAAAGAATGGGGTTGTGCCCAGAAGGCCTGCTTAGCTGTTTGCTTTTCCAGTCATCCAAATCTTTGCTTATTTGAGTATTTTGATACTCTCACAAATAGTATTTTACTGTACCTTAGTCAGGCTTCAGAAAATAGATATATTTTAATGGTATGAAAACAGCCATTTGATTTTTTCATAAATGTATCTGAGACTCTTTCTTATATACAATAAACCAGAAGTATTTGCCAAGGCTTGGGTGGAAGCATATCTAACTAAAGTCTGTGCAGAAACAGAAACACTTCTGCATGGTACTGCATGACATATTATAAACTAGAAATCATTAGATATTAATAATTAACACAGAATAACAATCTTGGAAATAATAGAAAATTATTTACTCTCTCAGGACTAGAATCACTTTTTCTTGTAGAATTGAACACATGAATGGGGCTTGGGGAGATTGTATCATAAATCCTTTTATGTGCTATACAGAGTTGTCTTTGTTCACTGAGCTTAGTGGGATGATGCAGGTTAAACTTCATTTCTGGCTCAGTTGTTTAGCTTGCACAGCACCCTCAACCCGCTTTGAAGGAACAGCACTACATTTATATATTATGGAGTCAGCTCGCTTCTCAGGTATCCTGCTTTTTCTCCAGTATAAATCTATTTGATTATTCTAGAAAATGTACAAAGTACAAGTATAAGCTGCAAACATGAGTTACAAGTATAACTAATAAAGATAACAGTATATGAATATAGGAAATTAAATACTATAACCAAGGTAATCTGACCATTCTGAATAGATATCAACTTCACAAATGGAGGAAAGGAATGCTGTGGAATTTTGCATCTTATCTCAATTTATTTCATGGGTTTATGAAAGGAAGGTCTTGCCTGACCAACCCGATCTCCTTCTATGACAAGGTGACGTGCTTAGTGGATGAAGGAAGACCTGTGGATGTGGTGTACTTAGACTTTAGCAAAGATTTTGACACCATTTCCCACAGCATTCTCCTGGAGAAAGTGGCCGCTAATGGCTTGGATGGATGGGTAAAGAACTGGCTGGATGACTGGGCCCAGAAAGTTGTGTTGAACAGAGTTAAATCCAGTTGGTGGCTGGTCACTAGCAGGGTTCCCCAAGGATCAGTGTTGGGACCAGCTCTGTTAATATCTTTGTCAATGATCTGGACGAGGTTATTAAGTGTGCCCTCAGTAAGTTTGCAAATGACACCAAGTTGGGCAAGAGTGTTGATCTGCTTAAGGGTAGGAAAGCTCTGCAGAAGGATCTCGACAAGCTGGATCAATGGGCTGAGGCCAATGGCATGAAGTTCAATAAGGCCTCAGTACTCAAAGACACATATATCCAGAGTTTTTAAACTCAGACTGTCCATTTGCAAGTAAAAAACCATCCCAGCAATAAAAAAAATGTAAAATCACAAATTCAATCTAAATTTACAGCAAGAGCAAATAACTAGAGTGAATTTTCTTTGCTAAGACAGTTCCAGCAATATATTTAGAAGTTGTTCAATGGCAGATATCAGATAGTCATTTTAAAGAAGTCTTCTACTTTAAAGAAGCAATAAAAATATAAAGTGATTCAGAACTTTTCAATACCATTTAGTTGGTTTTGGTGTGCCATTTTTGGCAAGTAGTTGGAGATACTTTAAAGGAGTCTATATTAATGGGAAAAGATGCTCAACACTTAACAACTAATTTCCTTTAAGGTGTATTCAGAAAAAAGTATTAAAATTTGAAATTCTTAGTTGATTGCTTTAAGGAAGCCTTGTATTTGCCAAAAAAAAAAAAAAAAAAAAAAAAATTAAGAAAATCTATTCCCAGAACTTTTCATCTTTAAGATGAATAAATGATTGATAAAGAGCTCCTGTTTCCAGTTCTTAAAAATCTCTTTGGATTAACTGTGATGTAAACTAGATCAAAACAGGATTTTCCAGCTATAATAGTTATACAGAACTGTCTACAAGTTAACTTGAAGAATTCAGCCATCTGAGAGAAACCTAAAAAACTCCAAAATCCTGAGGTGAACCTTACTGTAGGTGGTTCTGGCAAAATTGAAAAACATCTTCATACCTAGATAATCTACCACCAAAGGGACAGTCTTTTTCATAAATGTTTATCAAGGATGTTACTGGGCCTTATTCTCATCTGACTTGAATGACCAACTTGCAAAAACCAAACATACAGACAGAATCAAGCTGTAGATCAGGATTAACTCCATCCATTGAAGTGACAAGTTTTAAAGCAGTGAATATCAGTCAAGCAAATGTGCCATGTTACCCACTGCTGACAGCTTTCAAAGTGCTCAGCACACTTTCTGAACGTGTTCAAAATGCCCTGCCTCTAGCCAGATAAAAATTTTCTTATAAACTGGAACAGTGAGGGGCTGGTTACTGCTTCTCTAAGATCTCATGAGACCACTTCTTCTTACACGGCATTATATGCTATGCTTGCAACATACTGGACATCCTGTCAGCCCATTCCAGTAATTTGGTGGCACAGTCAAAACTGGGTGAGAAAAGAAGTTGTAGTTATCAAAACAGGCAACAATATGAATCTGTCAGTTAACTTACAGCTCAGGATGTTTCTAGACAGGAATGCTGGCACCAGTTCCTTAAAAACTAGTGTAGCTCTGCCAAAGCTGTGGAAGTGGTGCATGAAATTTTAGCGTGAAGGCTGTTCAAAGTAAGGTTTTGATTCAGGATTAAGAACAATGAATGCTAAGCCACGGGACACCCCTGCAGTGTGCTCTACTCCATGCTCAGAAATACACTACAGTTAAACAGAAGCCTGGGTCAAGAAAACATGGCCTACATGAGGTAATCTCTTTCTGAGATGGTCTTGAAATGACCTTGTTTCTCTGAGGCAAGGGTGAATATGTCTTTTCTCAATGACATACTGTACCTATCTTTGCATTCCTACTGCCAAGTTGGCTGGGCCACGCTTGGTGTCCGTGCAGATGGAAAGCAACAACAGCAAGTAAAATCTTACAGTTTCAAGACACATCTTCTCATGAGGCACTTTCCAGAAATAAAATATTAGCCTATTGAAAGGAAGGCCTTATATCAAAAGTCTGATTCATTCCAACAAACTTAATGTTACAAATCAAGGCTCTCCCCTCACACTATCTCCAATTGATCAACAAAACTGTTGTAAGTAGGGTATGCAATGATTTTTTGGATGCTGGCAAAATATTGCCTGGGAAACCAAATTTAAGAATCTCTTTTTTATTCCCTGATTCAAAACGCATCTCAAAGTTTTTCTGGCTCTTTCTATGAAGGAGCTTAACACAGACTTTCTTTGCTAAGATTGTTTTAGTTTTACAGGCGTAGTGAAGATTTCTTTACTTATGGGTGGAAAAAGGAGGCATTCCAAAATGTTTACCAAAGAATAGCTGTTTACAAAACTAGCATTTTGTTTTTTTTCTTGGGTAACTTAGCATCCATAAATGGCAAGAAGATTGTTCTGGTACTTCGAGTCCCTCTGCATTATTCATTAGGGAAGCTTAATCTGAATAACTTTCTCTAGAACAAAGCTGTTGCTAAGCTTAAAGTTTGAGACATCCAGTAATGCAATTTTGCTTATCCTTCTCCCCAGGAAACTCTTCCACTCACATGATGTGAGGATACCGTGACTTGGCAAAATCATACTTTGTGCTACTTCCTGGATACTGGACAACAGGACAACTATGTGAAATGAAGAGAAGATTTATTAACCTTGACACTTCAGCAAAGAATCAAAATGAAAAGAAGAGGAGGCAGAGAGGGGGAAAGAAAGAGGGAATAAAACTTATTCCTCATGGAATCCTAAACATGGTATGACATGGCTTTTCCCAAAATGAGCAAGAAGAGAAAGCTATATGTATATGTTTGTTTTATAATGCATATACCAGCTTGAATGACAAATGTAACTTCACCTTTGCCAAATTCTATTTGTCTTATTATAGTGTAAGGCACAACATTCAAGATGCCATTACTTTTTTCAGTCACTTGTCTACAGAGTGACTGAGTACATGGTTTCCTCTGTTGCAATTTCACTTTAAGGAAATGGGGATTTCATTTTTGGATAGTGAAAGAAAACTTCTGTCTTCCAAAAGAGTGGAAAGGACTGAGGTTCAAAGCTAAACTACAGCTTTTTCTGATGGCTAGCTTCTGGTCACAGTGTTAGCATGCTCTCCTAGAACAGAGACTTTGGCAAGGGATGAAGGCTGAACTCAGCTGGGGTGGAATACAAGAAAGGTGAAAGGAAAAAAGAATCTGGAAACTGAACTGTGGATAAGAAAGGCTGCAGAAGCTTAAAGCATTTATACAAGATTATAAAAAGTAGAACAAGATTCTCTGTCTCTGTGCATCAGTCCTTCAAGAAATTCCTAAACATGTATAGAAGTAGGAGAAGAAACAGTGTGAAATTAAGTCCAGCACCACTGCATTGAAAGAAAACATGGTAAACAGTGAGTTAATTTGGCTGCAGTGATATGGAGCATTTGCCAAAGTGCTACTCTGGTGCATTTTTCTCAGCTCTGACTCTCCAAGGGTGTTCTACCTCCCTTTTAACTTACACTGGAACTCTGAGAAATTACTTGTTTCAAAAACTCCCTTCAAAGGTTAGAGGCTCTTGGAAATGTACTTGTTCTGCTATTCTCAGCAGAAAAATCATGGGCTGAGTGAGCACAAAGACTACCTGTTGATCCCTAGAAATGGTTCTTCTGTGGCTGTGTGGAGACATGCTGGCAGGTTGTTAGGAAAAAAGCTTTCACATCTTCCCTCTGTACTAGAATGCTTCTGCAGATAAAGCTCTGAAATCTGCTTTGAATGTTGCTAATTTGTGACTGTTACTCTGTGAACAATGTCTTTGGAGATCAGGGGAAATTATGGTTATAATACTACTCAGATGTACCTTTTATGAGACTTACATATGTTATACATTCCTTAAAACCCAAATATTTTAAAATCCATGTCTGATTTTCATAACATTGTCATATATTTTTGTTTGTTTTCTCATCTGCTTCTTAGCTCCCTCCCCCACCCTCCAGTTAATTTTCCAATGAATCTTGTGGGAAAGAGCTTATAAGATTTTGATGGGAGATGACATGAATCTTTTTCAGTCAGATATTTTCCAGTCTAGCTACTATTTTTCATACAACCACTTTCATGCAACTAACTCATACTTGCAGAATAGTATGCATTTATCTACACCACATATGTTAAAAAATAGCAACTTATTACTTCAATTTATTTTTGGGCTCAGCTCTGGTTAGTTAAAACTAAATCCTTTTGTGCTGGAAGAATGAATTAATAATTGCAATTATTTATCTTACTGTGGGTATGAAATTATTAATTATTTTGGCTTTATTGATCACAGAAGATGTCCAAGTTCTCTGTCAATGATTACTGCAATTATTATCACATTTTTAATGAAAATATTGATATAATAGTGAGAAAATAAAAAAACAAATCTGAGAAGCAGGTAACTTTGAATCCTGTGTTGATTTATCTCTGTTTATGGTTACTGACTTCCTTTATAGCATAGGGCAATTCTCAGTACACTGGGATTTTCATATTCACTTGTCATACAAGTTGCTTTCCATTTAAGTATTCACATGTTCCTAACATGTAGCCATATGATGAGTGCCTGCATAGTTGATTGTATAAAATAGGTGTGTCCCAGGAATACAACGTGCACTTAGGTATCTTTGTTTTGGAAACTATGTTTTTCATTCAGTACTGCACATTCAGCTCAATGTCTCCAACTCACGAGCATTTCTTAAAAATGGAATTTGTTAAATAATCTATCCATATGTGTCTGTTTCTTTGATTATAAGTGAATGTAAGTGATTATTAGTAATATACAGTTAATGGAATGCATATATAATCAGTTCAGAAAAACTTTCAAGCATATATTTGTCTTCTAGAGTTACAATGACCTAAGAAAAATGGTCATGACTTGAATTTAAGGATCATACTGACAGCACTGAAAACTCAGCATTGGAAGGAAAACAGGTCACTCATGTCCAGTCCAGCTTGGACTATTATTCTCGCATGGCTTAAGAACAGACTTGACAGTCATCACCAAAGGGCCCAAAGTCAGAATTTGTGTGTTTGGCCTTCCCTGACTCTATACAAATTGTGATGGCACTAAGGAGTGGGGGAAAAGAGTTGTTTGCGTAGGACTGCTTCTAAACAGAATGCTTTTCAAACTTTTCCATGCAGCATCAGCTGTTTTTTAATGATAATATTTTTATCTTCCACTAATCCACTTAAGGCAAGACATAACATTCTTGTTCTGTTATTTTACTGGAATTCTTATTTGTTCTAATTTATTTTGATGTCCCCACATCACTTCTTTAATCCAATTTCAGTCTGAACGGCAGCACAGTAACTGGTTTATAGTCATGGAAGTGGCTTGTGCCAAATTAGAAAAAGCACACTGTTGTTATTTTTGCAAAGCTGAACTTGTTAGGGAAATTACAGGGGTAATGCTATGACAAAATCAACCACTGAACCATCATTCCTCTAGGTCCAATACTAAGACACTTTATATGGACATATGAGGTCCAAAAAGTGTTTAAAAACCTCAGCAGGAAAGAGCCAAGAGAAAAACAACATAGAACAACAAAAATCCCTGAAGGGCAAGTTTGTATTTCCATGTGTCCTTTATAGGAAATTTCTTTTGTAAGTTTTTAAAGCATAGGACAGACAGGGGATAGAGACATTTTAACATTGCAGGACTACAGAGTGGCAGTTGTCCTTATTCATCAGTTTATTTTGGTCACCCTGTAACCCCCAAAGTTCTTCTAGAAAGTGTTAATCATCCTAATCAAAAAAAGAGCAAGGTACTTTATCATATAGTTTCTCTAGAAACTAGAGATTGCAGTAAAGTCCTATGTTCATAGTTGGTGTTGGGTAAGATGAACGTTATGAAAAGGGAATTTAGCAGATTACTGTCATCTATTGAGCATACTATGCACCTTGGATATACCTATATTTTCCTTGATCTTAACTTCCAGGTGGGATAAAGACTTCCCCAAGTAGATGGAATTCTAGGGAAAAACATTTGGAAAATCATGTCAGTCGAGGAGTGTCTAAAACACTGATAAAAATGATCTGTGAACAAATAAGTATGCCAGAATTAACAAATTTATTTTTTTCAAAAGTCTTTCTTTCACCAGAACTAACAATTCCTCATTTAAATAATGATTCATGGCATACAAATTAGTGTATATTGTTAATAACTGAATATAAATTATGACCTATAGCTTTGTTATTCTATTGTTTACAGAAGTGGATTGCATATCTGAAATGTATATGTAAAAAGATGTAATTACTTTATACAAACATGAAATTTTAGGTTAGTTCTGGAAAAATCAGATCATATATTTTTATATGGATATCCTCCTCATAGACTTGAGCAACTATGAGTTCCAAGATAGATGAGTTAAATGTATGTAGAGCAGAAACAGCAAGACAGGGACATAATGGGATTTGAAAAAGATGACACTTATGTTTGATGTCCTAGTAAAGGAGAGCAGAGACATGATCAAAACAGCAGGCAAGTGAAACAATGAATTAAATGTATGAGTAAAAACTGTCTTCATTAAAATCAGAAAAAGGGATGCTGTGCTAACCAAGGTACAATATGGTTCAAGATGCTTCCACGAGGCCATATAGGAATTCTCACTATCGTTATTTGTATGTGAATGGCTGCAATTGAAGATTGTGCATGGTGGCATGCCAAAATGAAAGGCTAAATGGTGGTATTTTTCAGAGCAACTCAAAGAAGGAACATCATGAAGAATATTATGTAGTTTATTTAAAAGATCAATGCTAAATATTGGAGATGACAGCTAGACATCCCTGAGAAAATGTCAGACAGGTGCTAAAATTTGAGTTTGCATGGAAACAAGAGAGGCTCAAGTGAAAAAATGTAGTTTTCTGAGGTATTCAGTTGAGATGCTACCTGAATTTGGTTTTGTGGAGGAGATTACTGCAGAGGAGAAGAGGAGGTGATTAGGACCAAAGAAGGCATAGAAATCAAAGGAAAAGGTAAAAGGGAAGAAACATAAAGGATCTTAAGGAAAAACTAGGAGTAGAAGGGCAACTAAGAAAGGAAAGAAGCATAAAATCAAAGAAAGAAGAGGAGCTAGGAAAGGGGCACTGCTGATGCTAACAACAGCAGCTGATAGGTCAGGAAGAGAGAAGAGGCATTAGTGCTGCTGAGTTTTGGTTTGTTAGAGATTTTAGGCAGCAAAAATTTGAGAGACTACCAGACTGGGAAGTACCTAGGATTGAAGAACTCCTGACACTGACATTGAGTGAAAGAAGATAGAGGTTAAACCTAATGAGCTAAGTCTAGTTAAATGTGATAAATGTGATGCTTTAAAGATACAACAGGGGCAATAAACTACTGTTAAGTAACAGGGGAAAGTGGGAGGAGAGTCAAGGGTTAAGGAGAAGAATACAGAACTGTTGGGAAGAATATGATACTGTACCTGTCTGCTATTTAATAGGAAACTATATTGCTCTGTTGGGAAATACGTCATGAATAAACCATAAAAAGACAACCGTTTTTTAAAAAATAGCTATTCATTCTACATAAGAAAAATATCATAGTTTTATTATCCAGATGTTTACCAGTAGCATAAAGCTGGTTTCCATTATTGTTCATGTTCTCTTTTACCACTTTCCCCCTCTTTTAAAAGTGCTTCCATATGTTATACACCTTATTTTCCTGAAAAACTTATTATTGGAAACCCAGGAACCTATGTACAATGTTATATGCTGATACCATCCTCTACCTAACATATAAATATAAAGTTATGACTCTGCTCTCAATGGGAGACCCAAACTTGACTTTGGATGGTTGACATCTCTGAAAATCAAGTCATTCTTTCAGATACCTCTATGTGGTTTTGATTTTCTAACTGTAGACATTCTGGTAGCATTTTTAAATATGTTGAAGAGTAACTTCAAAAGTAGCTTTTAGGAAATTAAAGCAAAGATTAGATGAAATCTAGATATTCAAATTCAAGGTGGCAACTCTTTCCCTGCCTAAACCGTGCAGGTGTCTGAGATACCATTTAAGCAGTTAATTAGCTTTTTATGTATTTGGATGGTGTGAGTGCATCTTCCCATGAACTGAGTGTCTAGATGCATATTTTCTGCCTGTGCATGTTTTGAGGTTTACAAATCTTGTAAGGATCCCAGGCTGTAGTGGCTGCAGTGGTAGTGAATGCCTTCTTACAGAGGCAGGATCAAAGAGGAAATATCGGTGGAGGTGCTGCTGCTATACATTCTGCTACAAATTAAAACAGTAGAAAAGAGCTGTAGGCTCTGGTGTCTGCTCCCTGAAGGCAGTTTACTTTAGACAGACACTGGACAAAGCCCAGAAATGATCCAGAGCACCAGGATTCCCTATTCCCAACAGCATGCTCTAACCACCAAGCTCTCTTGTTTACTCTTCTTCAGGTCCCATGACTCTCTTAGTCCTGGATGCTCTTGGCCACATTTGAAAGAAACAGTTGGTGCATGCTTTTGTCACTGAAATATTACCTAGCTTTCCTACTTCACAGATGTTGACTATTTGTTGATTTGCCAAAAGGCTTTAAAACAACCTCACTTGTTTACCCTCTTCTCTTTTCAAGGTTTAAAGTTGGGCTGCTAAATTTACACACTTTATGCAGCAGAGTGTGTGGAGGATTAAGAGTCTAAAAAGCTGCATCCAATTCCAGGGGAAGAGGATATGCTGAGTACCTTTGAAATTCAGAAAATATAAGTAATCTCAAAATTCATGTCGGAGCTAGGTTTAGTTTATGTGTCATTCAACTTATTGCTTCTGATTTCGATTTTTTTTCCCTCCTGGTTTAACCAGATGTGTGGCCCAAATGGGTATAAAGCACAAGTAATTCTGAAGTAAATAAATTAAAAAAAATAAATAGGAACTCCTCTTCTGTTCCTCATCGTGAAACTACAAAATGAAAACTCAAGTGTAGATCCCACATGTAAGCCCAGGAGCTTCAAACCTAAATCTGTTCAGCTGAGTAGGATCCATTAATTCCCATCTATTTTTACTTATCAAGTGCAAGAATCATCTAGTGAGTTTGTTCATAGACTTGTTTTATTAGCAACTAATTCTCTATCTCTGTTGTTTACATTCCTATGTGGCCTGTTTTGTCAAAAGATAAGCAACATTTGCCAAATGTACTTCCTGGAATTTCATAATTGGACTCTGATTGGTTTCCGCTCATATGTCTAAGCATTTCTTTTCAACTTAAAAAACAAAGAACAGAGAGGTACTTAAAAAGGCTTGTTGGCACCAGCATCTATGTATTTCGGGGTATCATGAAACTGAAACAACATAACATTGGGTGGAGTCACTTACTTTATTGACAGCTATATTTAGAAAGAAGTGAAGAAAGTGTCTCTCCTCTGCATTGTGTGTACTTCACCTATTACCGCAGGAAATAGTTCCAGTTAAATATTATGGCTAAAGTTTAAAAAAAGGATATGTGTAAGTATTGTCTAAGAATAACATCTGTTGTGACAAGTGTTAGATGAAGAGTACTTCAATGCACTGATCTCATTAAAAAACATTGTAAATAACATTTCACAGCTGGGAGGATTCGTTTTGTTATGCTTTCTAGCTTTTATGGAAGTGAAAGACTGGCCAGCCTCAGGGGAAGTACACAGAATCACCCGTCTGAAGGGAGATAGCCCCTTGGTGATCACCCAGCCCAACATGGCTGCTCAGAGCAGGCTGCCTCAGTCTGTGTGCAGCTGGGTTTTGTGCACCTCCGAGAATGGCGACTCCACAACCTCTCTTGGAAACCTATGCTGGTGTTGAGCTATGCTCTCTGTAAAAAAGGTTTTTCTTATGTTTAAACTGAATTTCCTGTGTTCCTGTTTGTGCCCATTGCCTCTTGTCCTGTCCGTGGATACCATTGAGAAGGGCCTGGCTTTATCTTCTTTACTCCCTCACCAGGTATGTATACACATTGATACAGTTCTGCCATGCTAGCCTCCTGTCACCTTTGCTTGATTTTCTGCTCATGGGAATGGACCACTCTTGAGCACAGAGGACATGATCCTTGAAATTATCAGCTGCTCTCCTGGACCCCTCTTCTCTTCAGGGCTGAACCCATGGGATTCTTCTAAGTAGAGCTCTGAACAGCCTAAAATCTGCTTTCCTGAACTCCAGGGTTGTGATCCTACTTTTTCCCTGGTATTCTCCTCTCAGGATCCTGAACTCTTCCATCTCATAGTTATCACAGCCAAGGCTGCCCTAACCTTGGCATCCCTGAAAAGTTATTTGTTGTTTGTTAGTATGAGGTCCAGCAGAACTCCTCATTATCTCCTCAATCAGTTGGGTTAGGAAGTTGTCATCAATGCACTCCAGAAACCTTCCGAATTGCTTGTGCCCGCTGTGTTGTCCTTGCAACTGGCCATCTTGCAGGGCCTGTAAACGTGAGGCTTCTTCCAGTTGTCAAGAAGGCCTCATCAACTTCTTCCTGATCATGTTGTAGCAGATACCTACCATGACTTCACCCCTCACAACCCTCACCTGTCCACTAATCATGACCCATAAGCTGTCAGCTCATTATCTGGCCCTAGGCAGAGGTCCATGAATTTCTCCTGCAGAGCAATTGTGAAGGGCAACTCTACCCTCCTGCCCTGTCCCGGTTCGCCCTTCCTAAAGCACCCTGGCAGTGCTCCAGTCATGTGAGCTATACCACCACATTTCCCTGATGAGATTGCAGCCCTGTGACTCTTTACATATCTCAGATTCCTTCTGTTTGTTTGCCTTGTTGCATGTGTTAATGCACAGGGACTTCAGAGAGGCATCTAACAATGTTGATTTCACAGAAAAAGTGTGACAGCTTCCCCAACATTATCAGCACTTCTTTATTTGTGTGTTGACACTTGGGCTGGATCTCCTTTGGACCTATTTTGCAAATTATTAGGTGTCTCCTGACCACATCAGCTGGCACCCTTTGCTTGTCAATCTCATCCACTTGATTGTGGGTTGTTATCTTCATTCCCTCTGATTCCTAGTTTAGAGCTCTCCTTATCTCTTTGTCCAGCTGATTGGCAAAAATGCTTTTGCCCCACTTGGTCAGTTGGATCCTGCCTCTTCCTAGCAGTCTTCACCCTTCAAATAGAGTCCCATGGTCATAAAAATGGAAACCCTACTGCCAACACTAACTGTGCAAACAGTTGTCCCACAGGATCTGTCTACTACTGCCCCTCAAGTCTTTCCTTCTCACTGGTAGGATCAATGAGGATCCACTTTCATGTTTCTTGAGATTTTTTTTCAAAAGACAAAATGACTTTTCTAGGAAAACAACATACTATACCAGCCACTGTTTGAAAGATCCAAACTATGACTTATGAGCAGAAAATAGATCATACCACTTGAAAGAAACTCTGCTGTTATACTGCTACAGGCCTCATTGTTGGTGGTTCCTGGCGGGCAGGGACCATGGGAGACAGCATAGGCAAAAGTTACAGGACCACAACTATTTATTACTACAGTAGAACATATTTTTCTTCTTTTTATTTCCTGATATTTCAAAACCAGATTCTCTATTTCATGTAAAAAAGAAGATACGCAGTTCCACAAAGCTCTCATTCTGGAGGGATTCACTGCAGGTACACAACACAGTGATCCTTCTTCATACAAGCAGAACTAGTAAAGCCTACATCCCTTATTTCCTCTCTCCCTTCTGCTGACACCTTGTTAAACCATCCCACAGTACTTTGAGTTCTTACTTTTACATCTCACAACACTGTTAGTCCCTGCTACATCCCTTAATCCATCCACAGTACACACAACTTCCTCCTTTCATTGTTTTCCTCCACTTCATTGCTTTGCCCTGGACATTGTTCCCATGGACAAAATTATAAAAGGAGATGGTGAAAACAGGAATAGTCCATGAAATTCTTCTCTTGGAATCTCACATTCCCCCACTATGTGGGTGACATTCCACTGAATTTATGAATATTCTTTATAGCTGAAGAACTACAGACTTCAGGGAAAGATAGGCTCTGTTGTTTCCAAGCATCACAGATGGCTACTTCCACTTGATCCCCTGCCCTTTGCTCTCCAAAATGCATCTCCAGCATATGCCCCTATTCTGTGTGCTCTCCAGAATCTATAAAAGTAATGTATTTGGAATAAGTTTCTAAAAGCATTATACCTATCAGTTGGTTGGGCCACCAGCTAAATTTCCATGTTGAAATTTTGAGAAGGCATGAATGTAGCATGACTGGTTTTCTACTACACTCCTCTATGTGATCCCAGTTTTTTATTTTAAACAATCCCAACTGGAAACTATTACTCTGTGATACCTCGAAAAGGGTCAGTGGAGGACACAGAGGAAAGATAAACATGAAAGGAAGCTGTAGCTGAAGATATTATCATATTCAAAGAAGCTTAATGTACAGTGTAGATGTAGCCATAGAAAATAATTTCATTGACTTTATGCCTACAAAATAGGCTTTTCAGGGCTTCCTTAGTCTAAATCGGCTATACCCTATTTAATTTTGGATAAGTAACAGAAAGCAATTATGTTTTAAAACCACATTAAAGTGTGGGATTTTTTAGCCAATATAGCCTGTCAGAAAGCTTTTGTATTGCACATTTTAATCCCCCAAAATAAGGGGAATCTTTGTTACAAATGCTTGGTTTATTTAACAGAAAGCTGTACAAAAATTTGACATGAAAATGACCCCACAAATCCCTCTTTACTAGTAAACCTTTGCTGTTGTTTCTAGTGTATTTTCTGAAAGTTCCCACTTTCTGTTTCCTACACTGTCCTGTGTGATCGAAACACAGGCTAGCAATTAGTATGATTTTTTCTCTTTTCAGGCCTGGTGGTAATCTTGACAACTATATGCAGAAAATAGAGATTTTTTTCTGTTGTTATGAAGATTTTCACTTTTTGCATCTACGAAGTATGAAGTCCAGGTGTTATTTAAAATGTGGCATTCTCCCAAAGGCAGCTTTGGGAAAGCAATGCGTTCTTTGTTAACACTCAGCCTGCTTACTGGGGACCTTTTTCCTTACCTAGGAAATATGTAAAGCAGAAATAAGGGTAGAATTATCATTAGCAACAATGAACTTGAATTCTCTGAGATCATGAAACCATGGAGGGCTTGTTGAACAAGAGACAGAATCCTCATCCTGCAGTAATTGTGTGTGTTTTCAATCAATTCTTTTTTTTTTCCCCCCACAAAAAATGTCCTGCCCTAAATAAGTGCTTGCATGAGCCAAATCCTTTGTAAATGGTTAAATACCACAAAGTAATAAAATAAAAGACTACAATAATTTACAAAGAGTCTAGGTATCATATTGATGTAAAGCCAGGCTGTGGTAATCCAGTAAGAATTATGTTAACATAAATATAAAATTACTTTTTCGACCAATTCTCATTCCAGAGGAATGCTTAGCCTGCTGATTTAGCCAGTTGTGGAACAGCCTGGTCAGGGCTGACATGGAAATGCAGCTGGAGAAAACACCTAGGCTTGACTTATCTTTATATTTTCTAGCAATCTTGAGGAAGTCAGAGCCAAAGTTAGTTCAGGACATCAAGAACACATTTGTTTGATAGGATCACAGAATCACAGAATCACAGAATATTAGGGATTGGAAGGGACCTCGAAAGATCATCTAGTCCAATCCCCCTGCTGGAGCAGGAACACCTAGATGAGCTCGCACAGGAAGGCGTCCAGGCGGGTCTTGAATGTCTCCAGAGAAGGAGACTCCACAACCTCCCTGGGCAGCCTGTTCCAGTGCTCTGTCACCCTTACTGTAAAGAAGTTCTTCCTCAAATTTAAGCGGAACCTCCTGTGTTCCAGCTTACACCCATTGCCCCTTGTCCTATCATTGGTCATCACTGCAAAGAGCCTGGCCCCATCCTCCTGACACTCACCATTCAAATATTTATAAACATTAATCAGGTCCCCCCTCAGCCTCCTCTTCTCCAAGCTAAAGAGCCCCAGCTCCCTCAGCCTTTCCTCATAAGGGAGATGCTCCACTCCCTTAATCATTTTGGTGGCTCTTCGCTGGACTCTCTCAAGCAGCTCCCTGTCCTTCTTGAACTGTGGGGCCCAGAACTGGACACAATATTCCAGATGTGGCCTCACCAGGGCAGAGTAAAGGGGAAGAAGAACCTCTCTTGACCTACTGACTACACCCCTTCTAATGCACCCCAGGATGCCATTGGCCTTCCTGGCCACAAGGGCACAGTGCTGGCTCATGGTCATCCTGCTGTCCACCAGGACTCCCAGATCCCTTTCCCCTTCACTGCTCTCTAGGAGATCATTTCCTAACCTATACTGGAACCTGGGGTTGTTCCTGCCCAGGTGCAACACCCTACACTTGCCCTTATTATATTTCATCAAGTTTTTCCCTGCCCAGCTCTCCAGCCTGTCCAGGTCTCTCTGGATGGCAGCACAGCCTTCTGGAGTGTCAGCCACTCCTCCCAGCTTGGTATCATCAGCAAACTTGCTAACAGTGCACTCAATTCCCTCATCCAGGTCATTGATGAATATATTGAATAATACTGGTCCTAGTACTGACCCCTGAGGGACTCCACTAGACACAGGTCTCCAACTAGACTCCGCCCCATTGACCACTACTCTCTGGCTTCTTCCCACCAGCCAGTTAATAATCCATCTCACTACCTGCTCATCTAATCCACACTTCCTCAATTTATCAGCGAGGATGCTGTGGGAGACCGTGTCAAATGCTTTGCTGAAATCAAGATAGACCACATCCACTGCTCTACCATCATCCAGCCACCTGGTCGTGTTTTCATAAAAGTCTAGAAGGTTGGTCAAGCACGACTTCCCCTTGGTGAAGCCATGCTGACTGCCCCTAATGACCCTCTTATCCTTGATATGCCTAGAGATGGCACCAAGGATAAGTCGTTCCATCACCTTTCCAGGGATGGAGGTGAGGCTGACAGGTCTGTAGTTACCCGGGTCCTCCTTCTTGCCCTGATAACACTGGATGATAACACTGGGGAGAATCACTTGGGATCAGTTTAAGTACTTAGACAGCAGTGTTCTAGACCACCTTGGACATTTTAAGCAACCTTCCTGGTCTCTGCCTGCTATCCCAGAGGGTTTCCCACAGGTCGTATGTCCTGTATGGTAGTCTCATGAGGACGTGTCAGATAGCCTAGCATGTTTACAATGGCATTTACTGCCTATGATAGGGCAACTGAATTGCTTCTTTAGTGGCATGACATCCAGCTGAAGCTGCTATCAGACAGAATTCACTTCCTAAATTGTCTAAGTCCCCATTTAAAACCACTTAGATTTCTAAGTCTATCCTAGAGATTATTCAGTGCTCCTGGTAGCTCATATAATAAAAGAGAATGTAAACTTAAGTTATTGATGATGAACTTTCAGCTCAAAAAAAAGTCTTTTTTTTTTTTTTTTTTCCTTGAAATAAAGAAGCTTTCAGCTCAATTGACGTTGACTGTTATCATGAACAACCCTCTTCTCTTCCTGGTGTTTGCACTTTTCTCAACATGAGTATAAATACAGACAAGAAAATGACCTTTTCTGACCTTATTTTGTCAGGCTAAGCAAAATTTGTCTGGAGTCTTTTCATACATAGATGGTGTCTCCAACTTTTAGAGTATCCCAGGAGCTTCTTTTGAATCATATCTGACTTCTACTATCTCAATTTTACCAGTTTCTTGCAGATTAATATTAACAAACTCCTAATTCCCTCTAAAGTTCCATTAGCCTTTTCATATTTTAAAGCAGGATTCAGAGCCAAGCTTTTCTTTTCTGTCTTTTCTAACACTACAGGTATAAGTAGTGTATGTTACTGACAGAGTGGGAACTGGATTAGTTCTTTATAAAGACTGCAGAAGAGTATGTGGGGACATAAAGAATCAGTACTCAGAAAGACTTTCCTAACCAATTTTATGCATATTACATGTGTTAAATTAAGCTATATCTGGAGGCTTAGCACAGTGAAGTCAATGACATTCAAATAATACTTTTTTCCTAGAATAATAATCTTTAGTGTGACAATAAATATAATTAAGTCTTTCCTCAAAGTTCCTTTTAATGACTGGTCTGTGCAACTTCAGGCAGCAGTTTCATCCATTTAATATTTCACAATTAAGTTCAAATTTAATATATTTTATTGAAATTTAATTTTTTTAGGCTATCATAACAGCACTCTGGGACACTTTTTCTACCAGGTAGTAATAGTATTTTTTCCCCTCTGTTGCTCTGCTATCTACTCAGAGGATATCTAAGAAGGTCACACATGGCAGAAAATTCTTGACTTTTCTTGATCTTCACCTATGTCAAAAAGACCAAAGGCAAAAAGAGATTTCAGACGTCTGCCTGAAATCTTCCTTTTTAAATGAAAAATGAAAAAAATGGAGGCAGCAACTACATGGCTTTCTGGATGGTCTTATGGCAGCTTTAACAATAAGCAGTATATGTCAGTATGTCACATGTTTGGTTCACCTATGTCATTGGAAAGGCAACAGTGATGGCATTTGTATAGTTAGATCTTACACGGCTCAAGAAGAGTGTATACTCAATGGTTGGCCATAATGCTCAATTTTAGTTCTGTAGAAGACCACAGCTCTGGACTTTGATATGAACTTTTGACAAAAAATTTGCTTCTGTTTGTACTGACCTTCAAGTGGCTTTTTGGCATGGAAATCACCATTGTTTATTCAGAAGCAGCTCTCTGGTTTGAAAAGGAAGCCTCAGCTGTTTTTACAATTTTTAAGTTTGCATTTGTAAACAAATATTGATGTTCTGTCATGTGAATACTCTGAGCTGCTGAGACACCAGTGTCACTTCTTGTACAGAATGCTCACAGCTATTTCAGCACTTACCCACAGGATTTATAGGCATTGCTTTCTGAGAGATTAGCTTTGGAGTGGATAAAATCACTGTAAATTGTCCTGTTCTATAATCTTGCTAAGACCCAAACAGAGAGAGTTTGTTGACCTTTAAATGTATAACAGATTAAACAATCTGGCAGTGACCATTAAACTGATAAAGTATCATAAAATGTCATCTCATGTCATTAAAAATGTGTCAGAAAGCAAATAAAAGCCTATTTAAAGTTGTGTACTTAGTCACCTGTAAGAGATTTTTTTTGAACTTGTAATTTTTATGTATATATCTTTTGGTGAACTTGATAGGACAAAGGAATAAATTTAATCAAAATGTGTTTGAGAGATAAACTAATGAATATATTCCTGCTACTTTTTTCGAGCAGATGCTATGTTCTCTCCTGCTTCTAATATTTCCTTGCTTTATGTATGAACTGCGTGTACCTGGGAAGGTCAGTCTTATCAAAGTCTGCTCAGGTGACTCCAACAGCTTTGAAAGAAGACTTGAACTGGTAGTGTTTATTTGGTCTAAGACGGATGCTTTGACATTTGAAACTTTGCTGCTAAATGCACAAAGCTTCTGTCAACTTCATGTCATCTTGCCCATGGGAAATATACAATATCTTGCAAAGTTTATCCTGGTAGGGTTTAACTTCACTTGAGGTAATATAGATATTTCTGAGAAACAATCCTTTTTTCATTTTTGAGTAGATTCAGCTTACTTGCAACTATTTATCTTCTTTTGTCATTTTCTGGCCTTGTTATTATGTGTACCTTTTTTATTATCTATAAACCTTTTTACTGAGGAGCAATAAAGAATCATTCTGATATAATAGCACTACTAACTGAATGTAATAACATCGGTTCCTGGAAAAAATATACTAGAATTTGCTAAATGTTAGGAATTGGTCCTTTAGTAGCACTGGACTCTTTATGAGACTTTAAAATTTTGGTGACTAAAAGAATATATTTAGATCCCAGCATGTGATATCCATAGAGATGCAATTTCTGTAGTCTGAAGTCCTATCTTCCCAGACTGCCTTCTGGTCTAACCCACACAAGTCAAACATTGAATCTACAGCCTGCATACTGCCCAGTTAAAATGTTTAGGTCTATCATCTCACCTACAAAAACTTTGCAGGCTCTGCATTTTTATGTACTTTTTTAATTTAAAAAATGCTTTTCTAGACCCCATAGCTACAAATTAAACCCTTAAAAAATGCAGTAGTCTTCTTCAGCCTGAAATAATGATTTGATAAACTCAGTCCCATATCAGCTACCCAGCTGTACAAGGATGCTGTAAATGTCACAGCTTTTTTCTGTGAAACCAGTTTCAGCACTGGATATAGAGAAGAGCACAGAAGGAAAATCTGTAAGTAGTGGTTCAAAAATGCTATAGGGAAGAAAAAAGCACAAAGGAAAAAGTGACAAAAAACCAGAATAAGGGTAAGAAGAGGGGGAGATAGAGGCACTCTCCAAGCAAATTTCTTGTACTCAAGCACACACTGTCCTTTTTGCCAGATGATGACTATACAACTTTGCTATTGCACAAATTTTAAATAACTGCCATTTAAGTCATACAAAGTTTACCTTTACTCTGTCCAAACATTTCAGTTAGATCAGTCAGTGGTACATTTACTGTACATCAAGGAAAACCTATAGGTCAGAATTTATTTTCTAATTCACAGAATGCAGTTCTTTCCCTGAGTAATTTTAATATACCCATGTGCTAAGAAACATGATAAGATGTCCTTAGTTTGGTTAGAAATGTGCAACTTCTCTCTCTGCCATTCCTTGAGTAATGTGAAAATTTTCATCTGCTTCAAATCCAGGCTATAAAGAACTTATCTTTGCTTCAAATATAGGAAGATAGTAAGTGCAAACAGTACTTTTGCACTCAGCAAAAACTAGCCTGCATCATGCATTTTCACTTGTTCGAATTAATTTAAATCCCTTCCCACATGGTCAGAATAAGCAGCCAGTGATATACATGACTATTTCAGCTTCATTGGCAGAACACAAAATCGCTATATAACTATGAGGGACTAGTGTAATTCTGGGAATGCTTTTCAGCTTTCACATTACGTATATACCATCTCCCTATGTTATATAGCTCTAGCAGATACAGGCTGAACACTCCTAATGGATCAATGGAGACATTTGGATATTAATTTCCTAAAGATAAAAGGCAATTAATATCCAAAGGAATATTAAGGGATATACCTATTATTAGCACCAGAAAGGCAGGCTGTACAGCAGAGTTCACTGATGAGAAGGTAACCTCAATCAGTGTAGATTAAATTGACAAGATACTCTATACAGCTAACTACTAGGCTAAATGATAAAATTGACAGGTCTGCTCTTGTAATTTTCCTCTGCACTTTCTGTCTTCCTTCAACAGCCTGCAAGGAATATTATTCAGGAACCAATAATTACAAATAGTTCTCCCATTCTGCATTAATATTTTATCAATAACAAGAGATAGCCAGCTTCATTTTCTTTCTTTCTCTCTTTTCTCCAGAAATCAGACAGCAAACCAAAGCTAACCAAAACAAAGTTAACCAAGAAAAAGTGAAGTAAAAGAAACCTTTAATTAAAATATATTTTTAATATAAAACTGATTTTTCACTTCAGAATTTTTCAGACACCTTTTTACCTGTTCGAAAATGGGGATTTTTCTGCCCTTTTCTTCTATTGAAATAATTGTTTTTAAAGTCGACCTACGCAGGTGATAAAGCTATCACACTCAAAGGCTGAATATAAAAACATATTCAGTCTAATGAAGCAAAGATAAAGCTATCATTAAAAGATAGGATCAAGACGAAGAAGCATTCATTGTGTATGAGCTGAAATGTTCAGTGTACACAAAAATATGTGTAAATGAAGCATAACAATTGCAGCCTGAGTTACAATGATCCCAGATGCTACAAATTACATCTGGGTGAGTCATTATTATTACAAAAAATAGTACTGCATGCTATTATTCCCCATTTCTGAAATTGCTTGTCTGTCAGATTTTCAGCTTTTCAGGACTCAGGTGGTGCTGAATATGACATAATGATTCTGCATTCTCTTCCATGTGAAGATCCTCCTGATATTAATACCCCCTTGTAGTCGAGGCAATGCCTTCTCACACAAGTGAACTTGTAACACTAGATTCATGCCTCGAAAACCAATATCTTTCCAGGTTTTGGAAGGGATAAAGACACACCGGTGAGTGACCATGGCAATTTGACTCTTAAGTCTGTATACCATATCTAATTGTTTGAGACACTATTGACGCAGTACAAAATATTAGCTACTCTCTCCCTTTATCAGACCATTTTTATTAATATTTAATTATTCTTTTCTAGATTTGTCACCTTAACTATGACACAGCTAGGTATATGATGCTAGTACCATACCTGTTTTCAGGCTTCTGAGTTGGCTCCAGCCATAACTCTCAAGCTTTAGTGTGAAGGTGCATTAATAATTTTGGAAAGCTTTTAAAAGCTCAGGCTCTAGGCTTAACATACCCTTAGGAATTCAAAATTCTTCTCTTGTATGGAAATAATTTCAGCTTGCCCACCTCCTCCTTCACCACATGGGCTTAATCCACTCAGCTACAGAAAGCTGTCAAATCCGGTTATGAATCTTAGTCTCTGTTGTGCTTTTTGCCAAAGATCAGCAGAAGACTAACCACACAGCAGACCATGAATGTTTGCTAAGAGGTGTCAGCCCATATCAGCTAACATAGGGTGTATTCCATTCCATACATGCTTCAAGTCCTAGTACATTTTGCAAGATGCTGAATTAGTATTACTCTTATTACCTGCTGACTTCTTCACTGACACAGCTAGAAACAAGAAAAAGAATTTAATTTTCAAAAGAAAACTTAGAAATTAACAGCTATCCACTTTTTTCTAATCTCTTGCTCTACCATAAGATATCAAGTTCCTGTCTAAAGTCTTCCTCACTGTAAGTGGAGAGACAGAGTATAGTAGATGTAGATACAGTCAGCATTGTGCCTACAGGCCAAGCACAGAGAGAGGAAATGCTAAGAAAATTATGAAGTGGTTGAAGAGAGATTATCATATTTTGAAACCAACTTGTGCTTCTGGTTTGAAGGATTTAAAATAGGAATGGGTAGTTTTATGAACATCAGGGCAGAAGTTTTATTTAAAGGGATGAGGATACAGGGTTGATTAGACTATTGGTAAGATTAGGATATTCCAAAGAGACAGGGCAACCCCAATAGCAGGCAGAGATACTGAAATGAAATAAACAGGAAAATGGATACGGAAGTTATCTTGATGCACAAGGAAGGTTAGGAAAGAATAATTAAAGACCCAGAAGCTATTGATGAGACTTTTGCTTTTGTATTCGATGGGGATGTAAGTTTATCTCACATCTCACTGCTGGGAAAAATCTTGACCTTGGGCCAAGAAGAAGCCAATGTAGAGATTCAAATAGGAACTGAGGAAGACTGGAGTAGCACACAAAAAAGTGAGACTTAGAAGTGTCTTATGAATCACATCAGACTTCTAGACAGTGACTGCCTTCTCATGTAGTTGCTAAAAGAAATGAAGCTTTGTGCACAAGACAAAGGAAGTCACAGATATGGAGTGATTTTGGAAAACATAAGTGATTTTTCAGGCAATGGGAAGGTTGTAGAAGTAATGAAACAAAATCCACAGGAGGCTGTTGGAGAAGAGGTTGCTGCAGCAAAAAGAGAGAGATAATAAGAGTGTGCTCAAGTAGAGAAGAGGAATACACGGACATGCACAAATCAGAAAGACACACTGGGGAGACAAAACAGGGAGAGAACATAAAAATGTCACCACAACTGTAAACTGACCAGGATTAGGGGAGGAGGTTGGCATTCATTGCCAGGAAACAGTAAAGCAGGAAGGAGTTTGGTTTTCATAGCACTATGTTTCAGACAGTTAGGCAAGTCAGAGGATGTAAACAGAAAAATATGCAGAAGTTCCTCTGAAGGAAGAACCACATACAGGACAGATACTTAAAAACATGTGGTGAGTTAATTTGGATGAAGGATGAAAATGCAGTAGAAGAAAGGAAAAAGACTAGAAACAATATTTTGTGAAGATGAGAATACAGAGATGTTTCAGTGTGTTTAGTAGGAACAAGTCAAAGGCTCCTGCAATGTGTGAAATTTACCTACCTTGTACTGAATACAACTGGATTGTTATTAATACAAGAGGAGTCAAGGAAAACACTGTACAAACTGGCAAATGTTACTGCCTTCAAGGACACATGGCTTGTTGTGGAGTGTAGGGGACAGAGAATCACGGGATTCTAACTTGCTATTAGACCTTTTAATAGGACTATGGGAAGGTGCAAAACTTATTAAGGTGTGTTTAGGGGAAGGACCAAAGGGAAAGGGAGGGATCAGAGTGGAGCCAGGAGGAACAAGCATCTAGTCTATCTTCTTATTTAGATCCTATTCCTAGCTGTATTCTGCGTGGGCATGCTTTCTATTCTGATTAATATTCTGTATGTATTGTACAACTACTAAAAAATATCAAGTTGGACTGGGTGGAGGGTCAGATGAGAGGTCCGAGTTCCATCAAAGAAAGAAGGGGACCATGGGTCTGAGGAGACCATAGATTTGGGAGTCGGCAGTGGGAGAGGCTGTGAGTCTCAGACCAAATACTGTAGTCCCGTATTGTGCTTGCACATGCTCAACTGCTAATGAAGTGCAAGCCAGAATGGCCGATGAACAGTGTGGGAGACTTGACCACTAGCCATAGAGTGGAACCACCCACTAAGGGGCCCAGAGATCTGTAGGGCAGCAATAGGGGATACTAGGGCCCAGGAGCAGCTCCTGGATCCTGAGAGCCTTGGGCCAACTGCTAGTGTGGCCCACACTCTCTGTATGTAGAACCCGTAAGTGGACCTCTGGCCTGAGCAACTAGAGAGGCAGAGTGGGCTGGAGCCATCTGCATTGCTCATGCTTACGGCAGTGTTGTTGGGGTTTTTGTGCGTGTTATCAAAGACACTTCACTCTGTGCTGGGTTACATAGCTTTGTGTGTGTGCACGTGTGTGTACATGTGTGTGCACACAGGTGCTTGTTCATCAGGACCAGAAACTAAGCAGACCTCCTCCCTGCACCTGGGAACATGAGACTACAAGAGTCTTACATTACTGGGGCTGGGACAGGAAGGATCTACCTTGGCCCTGTAGCCCACTACATTCAGCTACTTCTGTCATATATATAGAGAGAGATATATGTATTTATGTATGTGCACATATATATTTTTTAGATTTACATTTATTTTTATATATTCTCTTCATCTGGATCCTGAATGCTTGTTTGAAAGTTATTTTGGGTTTTTCAATTTATAAATGATGCCTTGATGTCATTCTTGGAGACTCTCTTAATTGTAAATATCTAACTTTGTATAGACAAGGAGATATTAGCAGGAGTTTGTTTTCCTGGAACATCTCCAAACATAAGTGATTTAAGAGTCAGTGCTAGAAGAGCTGGCCTAAATAGAAGCCAATGGGATACAATAGAGTTCTGGACTTCTTTTCATTTTAATAAAATGATGTTTTCAACATCTGGAACAATTCTAAATTCTCATTCACAATATTATAATGCAAAAAGCATTTAAACATAATAAAATTGCCCCTTAACACTTTGATTAATTGATAGTTTTCTTGAATTCGCTTGCACCAGAGTAAGTATAAATGGATTTAAGTGTTAAGAAAGCCACTGGTTTGTTTTAATAGTTGTGTTCCTTTAGCTGTGTGTCCCCATGGAATTCTTAACCGGACTGTTAAATGTCACTTTGTGTGGTATTGGAGAACAACACTTGAAGTGTTTTTTATGTGTCAGGGATTGGAATGGATTAATACTCGTATGGTTGTAGCTCCAAGGATGTGTCAGAATAAACTAATTTTACGCTCTAGAAGTGGCTGAGCTAAATCCCGTCAAAAGTCAAAATGACGAATGTTTTCTTTTATGTAAATTTTAATAGAAACTGTATTAATCTTCCTCATTTTATATTTGTTATAAAAAAATGTCACCCACACCTGCATAATAGCTACATATTTTTAAATCTCCTTGAAATTTTAAATATCTCCTTGGAAGATTGTGTGGAATGTGTTTAAATCCAATAACAATGAAAGTTGGAAGGATATATTAAGAATAAAGCCTTGCTCCCTGACCAACAAGCTCATTGTATTGTCTAACCCATACAGAAGGATAGCACAAGTGTTCACAACTATGAAATTTTTAATTTACAAAACCTGCATTAGCCAGATATATCTGTATGCTTACATAGCATTTTAGGTAAGGATTTCTGTCACCCCTGTTAATCTTTTAAAGTAATATTGGTAATGATAGCTATAACTAGGGTAGGCTAGTATATTCTGAATGCCTGAATTTAGTTGCTTACAATGTCACCATAACATGGAGGCTGGAATTTTCTATGCTTGCTCTTCATTTCAAGATACATTTCTTCAGAAGCTTAGGAAAACCACTGTTTTTCAATTCTGTGAATATGATTAAGGAAGCAAAGCAGATAGTTTAAATGATGGCAAAGATAATTTCTGACTTTTTCTTAGAGGAGCTTTTGCTGTTGTCAGATTATGCAGTAGAAATTGAAGTTTATATGATTTTTTAGTCCTAAACTCAGAATTAACCCATTAGTTTTTAATAAATCCGTGTACATCAAAGAGTTTATAACGGAGGGAAATCTTTGAGCATTTAATTAAGGATATCAGAAAGTATGAGTCAGAAATAGGAAAAGCCAAGTTCTTTGTCAGCATAGATAGACAGTTCGTGTGTTTGGTGATGGAAAATAATAGCTTTGCTCTTCACGAAGAATTACCTCGATATGAAACTTAAATCAAGAAGGTTTAAGCTGGCTTTTATATGTGTGTATATGAAAGGTGACAATGTCAGGAAAAAAGGTCTTAGATATTGCAGTAATATTTGGTAATAGAGAATCATAGAATCATATAATGGTTGGAGTTGGAAGGGACCTTAAAGATCATCTAGTTCCAACCCCCCTGCCATCAGCAGGGACACCTTCCATCCAACCTGGTCTTGAACACTTCCAGGGAGGGAGCATCCACAACTTCCTTGGGCAACCTGATCCCATTCTAGTTTAAAGACATTTCCTCTTGTTCTATAACTACGTTCCCTTATAAAAAGTCCCTCCCCAGCCTCCTTGTAGGCCCCCTTCAGGTACTGGAAGGCCACTATAAGATCTCCCTGAAGCCTTCTCTTTTCCAGGCTGAACAGCCCCAACTCTCTCAGCCTGTCCTCATAGGAGAGGTGCTCCAGCCCTCGGATCATCCTCATGGCCTCCTCTGGACTCGTTCTAAGAGGTCCATGTGTTTCTTGTGTTGGGGGCTCCAGAACTGGACGCAGCACTCCAGGTGGGGCCTTACGAGAGCGGAGTAGAGGGGGAGAATCACCTCTCTCGACCTGCTGGCCACGCTTCTCTTGATGCAGCCCAGGATATGGTTGGCCTTCTGGGCTGCAAGTGTACATTGCCGGCTCATGTTGATTTTTAAGACCATCCTGTGGTTACTGAATACTTCAAATAGTCGTTACTGTTAAGAACACAGGGAGCCTTGGAGTTACTGAGGGCAGAGCAGGAAGAAAATTATTTTTTTCAAGGCTGGAGTGGGCCTTGTTTGATCTGCAGGGCTGCTGGCCCTTCTGTTGATGTATAAAGAGGAATGAACTCAGATGTGAGTGTCAGGGTCCAGCCTGTGATGGCAAAGCTGGTGGTTAGAAAACCAAAACCATATTTTTGCTTATGTACAAAATCCATTTGCTGTGGAAATCATGAGAGACAGTAAATGTGGAGAACTTGCAGTGCCATTTATTGGCTGAGCTTATAAGACCTTGCAGTTTGCCACCTCTGTTTGGATGTTTGGACTTAATGTAGTAACTTTTAAATGCCACATTCGGCAGAGCAGCTCTTTAATTGTTTCTAGATCAAAGAGCCACTCTCAGAAAACTAACACATTCCAACAAAACAATATGTCCCTTGTTTTAGCTTTTACAGTTTATTGTTGGAGAAAAAGACAAATCAGGGGAAATACAGTTACGAATGGTAGATGGAGTAGGGATCTATGGGAGGGCTGAGAAGAGAGGACATGGGGGAATTCTAAGTGGGATGTAGGCCCTGAGAGGATCCCGAGGAGGGGGTAGTGAATAGGAGGGTTTGTTATTGGGTCACAAGGGAATGGGGAGCTGGGAGGAGAGGGGAGAATGGCACTGGGGAAAGCAAGACTGGGGAGTTTAACACTGCAGTCTGGGCATGGGTTTAGCTGCAGACCAGGGAAGGGAGGTGATCCTTGGCCTGGCAGAAGGAGCACACAGGAACAGCTTAATATAGTGACACAACATAATATCAGATACACAAAACAGTGGAAAGAATGCCTTAAAAAGAGTGAATACTGCTGAATAAATCTTGGGGGAATAAGAACAATAAGATGGAGAGGAGATGTGCCAATAATACCAGTGGATGATAGTAATAGCACTTCTACAACAGCAGGAATTTCATCATAGAAGAAAAATAAAAATATGTATTTCTGTGTATTTTGTACTGCTCGATTATTTGACTGCTAAAGGTCTGATCTGAAATCTATCTGGGATTTGACTGATATAAGTGCACATTGGATAAAACCTCAAAGCCTAAGAAATAGATCTAGTATGTTCCTTATTTTGTCTAGTGAAGAAGGTAAGAAAAGATATACACCAGTTTTCACCATCAGAAAGTTCTCTATTTTAACATATAAATCACTGCTTGACTTTCTGTTCTGGAAAACTTATTATTACCAGAGAACTGAACTGCAGAGAAAAAGAGAACCACAAGAAAACATCCAGAATATATAAATGCCACTTCCAATAATATAAAATTAAACAATTTCCTTTAAAGATCACAGTTTGTCAAACACTGAAATGAATTATGTCCTATTGCATTAAGAGCTAAAAGCAGCAACTGGCACACTCTGTCCTTGACTTCCACATTCATTCAGATCTGAATCCAGATTGAAGTGATAGCAACAGAATTTTGCATGCAAATAATTTCGGAAGAAGCCTTCACAGTTTCTCACACAATCTGACTGGTTGTGTTCTCATGCAGTTCATGTTGCATGGACAAAACATCACTCAAGGCCTATGCCAGGGTTCCTAGCACTTCCAGTCAGTATTGGAATTGCATCAGAAATTTGGTTTTCATTTTAAAAAAATGAATAAACTTCAAGTGCCCATGTCTGGGAAGAACAGGGAAAAGGAATCACAGAATCACAGAATCACAGAATATTAGGGATTGGAAGGGACCTCGAAAGATCATCTAGTCCAATCCCCCTGCCGGAGCAGGAACACCTAGATGAGTTCGCACAGGAAGGCGTCCAGGCGGGTCTTGAATGTCTCCAGAGAAGGAGACTCCACAACCTCCCTGGGCAGCCTGTTCCAGTGCTCTGTCACCCTCACAGTAAAGAAGTTCTTTCTCAAATTTAAGCGGAACCTCCTGTGTTCCAGCTTACACCCATTGCCCCTTGTCCTATCATTGGTCATCACTGCAAAGAGCCTGGCCCCATCCTCCTGACACTCACCATTCAAATATTTATAAACATTAATCAGGTCCCCCCTCAGCCTCCTCTTCTCCAAGCTAAAGAGCCCCAGCTCCCTCAGCCTTTCCTCATAAGGGAGATGTTCCACTCCCTTAATCATTTTGGTGGCTCTGTGCTGGACTCTCTCAAGCAGCTCCCTGTCCTTCTTGAACTGTGGGGCCCAGAACTGGACACAATATTCCAGATGTGGCCTCACCAGGGCAGAGTAAAGGGGAAGAAGAACCTCTCTTGACCTACTGACTACACCCCTTCTAATGCACCCCAGGATGCCATTGGCCTTCCTGGCCACAAGGGCACAGTGCTGGCTCATGGTCATCCTGCTGTCCACCAGGACTCCCAGATCCCTTTCCCCTTCACTGCTCTCTAGGAGATCATTTCCTAACCTATACTGGAACCTGGGGTTGTTCCTGCCCAGGTGCAACACCCTACACTTGCCCTTATTATATTTCATCAAGTTTTTCCCTGCCCAGCTCTCCAGCCTGTCCAGGTCTCTCTGGATGGCAGCACAGCCTTCTGGAGTGTCAGCCACTCCTCCCAGCTTGGTATCATCAGCAAACTTGCTGACAGTGCACTCAATTCCCTCATCCAGGTCATTGATGAATATATTGAATAATACTGGTCCTAGTACTGACCCCTGAGGGACTCCACTAGACACAGGTCTCCAACTAGACTCCGCCCCATTGACCACTACTCTCTGGCTTCTTCCCACCAGCCAGTTAATAATCCATCTCACTACCTGCTCATCTAATCCACACTTCCTCAATTTATCAGCGAGGATGCTGTGGGAGACCGTGTCAAATGCTTTGCTGAAATCAAGATAGACCACATCCACTGCTCTACCATCATCCAGCCACCTGGTCGTGTTTTCATAAAAGTCTAGAAGGTTGGTCAAGCACGACTTCCCCTTGGTGAAGCCGTGCTGACTGCCCCTAATGACCCTCTTATCCTTGATATGCCTAGAGACGGCACCAAGGATAAGTCGTTCCATCACCTTCCCAGGGATGGAGGTGAGGCTGACCGGTCTGTAGTTACCCGGGTCCTCCTTCTTTCCCTTTTGAAGATTGGAGTGACATTTGCCTTCCTCCAGTCCTCAGGCACCTCTCCCGTTCCCCACGACTTAGCAAAGATGATGGAGAGCGGTCTAGCAATGACCTCAGCCAGCTCCCTCAACACTCGTGGATGCATCCCATCTGGACCCATGGACTTATGGATGTCCAGGTTGCTTAATTGGTCCCTGACCCAATCCTCATCAACTGAGGCAATCTTCTCCATTGTCCTGTCTCCATCTGGGGTCTCCAGGGTACAGAGCTCCTCAAGACAACTTCCGGCAGAGTAGACAGAGGCAAAGAAGGCATTCAATAGCTCTGCCTTCTCTGTATCCTCTGTCACCAGGGTACCCCCCTCATTTATCAGTGGGCCTACATTGCCTCTGACGTTGGCTTTATCTGCCATGTATTTGAAGAAGCTCTTCCTGTTGTCCTTGACCCCTCTGGCAAGATCTAATTCTAAGGAGGCCTTGGCTTTCCTAGTTGCCTCCCTACATCCTCTGACAATATCCTTATATTCCTCCCAGGTAGCCAGCCCCTCCTTCCACGATTTGTAAACTCTCCTCTTCCATTTAAGTTTGGCCAGCAGTTCCCTGCTTAACCAAGCAGGTCTCCTGGCTCCCTTCCCTGACTTCCTACATATCGGAATGCTTTGATCTTGAGCCCAGAAGAAGCTGTCCCTGAATGTTAACCAGCTGTCTTGGGCCCCTTTACCTTCAAGTAATCTGTCCCATGGAATTTCCCCTAACAATTGCTTGAAGAGGCCAAAGTTGGCCCTCCTGAAGTCCAGGGTAGCAATCTTACTTGTAATTCTGCTTATGCCACATGAGATTCGGAACTTCACCATCTCATGATCACTGCAGCCCAGGCAGTCCTCAACCTTCACAGCCTCAACCAGACCCTCCTTGTTAGTGAGGATCAGATCCAGCGTCACTCCCCTTCTGGTTGGTTCATCCACCATTTGCATCAGGAAGTTATCATCGATGCACTGGAGGAACCTCCTGGATTGGGGGTGGCTGGCCGAGTGGTCTCTCCAGCAAATATCTGGGTAGTTAAAATCCCCCACAACAACCAGGGCCTGGGATTGCGAGGCTGCTGTCAGCTGCCTGTAGAAGGCCTCATCAATTTCTTCACCCTGATCTGGTGGCCTGTAATAGACACCCACGACAGTATCAACCCTACCAGCCTGCCCCTTGATTTTTACCCACAGGCTCTCAACTAGCTCCTCATCCGCCCCTGGATAGATCTGAATGCACTGCAGTTGCTCTCTCACATAAAGAGCAACTCCACCACCTCGCCTCTCTGGCCTGTCTTTCCTGAGAAGGACATAGCCATCCATGACCACATTCCAGTCATGTGAGCTATCCCACCATGTCTCTGTAATTGCTACTAGATCATAATCCCCTGACCGAACACGGGTTTCTAACTCCTCCTGCTTGTTCCCCATGCTGCGTGCATTGGTGTACAGGCATTTCAGGGAGCGAGTCGAGTTCACCAGTTTCAGCCTAGGGGGGTGGGAGGCCTCCCTGCCTTTATCAATTCCAAACTGCTGCCCCACTGGCACAAGCCAGTGCCAGTGGAAGGTCCATGGAAGGTCCAGTGCCATGGAAGGTCCATGAAACGTGGAAAAAGGGTCTAGCCACCTGAGAGGAATATAGGAATGTGGTCAGGGCCTGCAGGGATGCAACTAGGAAGGCTAAGGCCCATTTGAAACTAAATCTGGCAAAGGAGGTTAAAGACAACAAAAAAGGCTTTTTTAGGTACATCAATAACAAAAGGCAGACCAGGGAAAACGTGGGCCCGCTGTTGAACGAGGCAGGTGCCCTGGTTTCAGGAGACAATGAGAAGGCAGATACTGAACATCTTCCTTGCTTCAGTCTTTACGGCTAAAAGCGCCCCTCGGGAATCCCAGATGCTAGAGGGAAGAGAGAGAGTTGGGAGAGAGGAAGACTGACCCTTCATTGACTGATCAGGGATAGTCTAAACAAAATCAATACACACAAATCCATGGGCCCTGATGGGATGCACCCGTGAGTGCTGAATGAGCTGGCGGAAATGATCGCTAAACTGCTCTCTATCATCTTTGAGAGGTTTTGGAGAATGGAGAGGTGTCTGGAGACTGGAGGATATCCAATGTCACTCCAGTCTTCAAAAAGGGCAAAAAGGAGGATCTGGGCAACTAAAGGCCAGTCAGCCTCATTTCTGTCCCTGGGAAGGTGATGGAACAGCTCATTCTTGATACCATCTCTAAGCAGTTGGAAGAAAAGAAAGTTATCAGGAGTAGTGAACATGTTTTCACTGAGGGGAAATCACGCTTGACCAGTCTGGTAGCCTTCTATGATGTCGCCACTAGCTGCGTAGATGAGGGGAAAGCAGTGGATATTGTCTACCTTGATTTCAGCAAGGCCTTTCATACTGTCCCCCACAACATCCTTGTAGCAAACCTTAGAAGGTGTGGGATAGATGAGTGGACGTTGAGGTGGATTGAGAACTGGCTGACTGGCAGAGCTCAGAAGGTTGTGATCACTGGCACAGAATCTCATCGGAGGCCTGTAACTAGTGATGTTCCCCAGGGGTTGGTACTGGTTCTGGTCTGGTTTAACATCTTCATCAATGACCTGGATGTAGGGATAGAGTCTGCCCTCAGCAGGTTTGCTGATCATAAAAAGCTAGGAGGAGTGGCTGGCACACCAATGGCTGTGCTGCCATTCAGTGAGACCTGAACACATTGGAGAGTTGGGTGGAAAGGAACCTGATGAGGTTCAACAAGAGCAAGTGTAGAGTCCTTCACCTGGGGAGGAATAACCGCATGCATCAGTACAGGTTGGGGGCTGACCTGCTGGAGAGGAGCTCTGCGGAAAAGGACCTGGGTGTGCTGGTGGACAGCAGGCTGGCCATGAGCCAGCAGTGTGTCCTTGTGGCCAGGAAGGCCAACGGCATCCTGGGATGCATTAAAAAGAATGTGGCCAACAGGTCGAGGGAGGTTCTCCTTCCTCTCTACTCTGCCCTGGTGAGGCCACATCTGGAGTATTGCATCCAGTTCTGGGGTCCTCAGTTCAAGAAAGACCAGAATCTTCTAGAGAGAGTCCAGCAAAGGGGCACAGAGATGATGAGGGGCCTGGAGCATCTCCTGTATGAGGAGAGACTGAGAGAGCTGGGACTCTTCAGCCTGGAGAAGACTGAGAAGACCTTATCAATATCTATAAATACCTGAAGTGCGAGGGCCAAATGGATGGGGCCGGGCTCTTTTCAGTGGTGCCCAGTGACAGGACAAGGGGCAATGGGCAAAAACTGGAACACCAGCAGTTCTATACAAACTTAAGGAAAAACTTCTCTACCATGAAGGTGACAGAGCACTGGAACCCGCTGCCCAGAGAGGTTGTGGAGTCTCCATCTCTGGAGATGTTCAAAACCTGCCTGGATGCTTTCCTGTGTAACCTGTTGTAGGGAACCTGCTTTGTCAGGGGGGTTGGACTAGATGATCTCCAGAGGTCCCTTCCAACCCCTGGGATTCTGTGATCCTGTGATTCTGTAAGAATAGCTTGAGTACCTGGTTTAGATGTAGTCAACACCTAATTGTAGGCAACTTTATTCCTTTACAGCATGGAGCACTAACATCAAGGTCCACAATTTGGGGGGCAGAAGGGCAAACTCTGCAAATCGCAAGGCTCTGCAAACTCCAGTCCCCTGTAAAGCTGTTTACATAAGGAAATTAACAACAAGATTAGCTCCGGTGACCCTTCTGGCCTCCCTGACAGGAACAGAAAGTTCTTGACAACATACTTGTTGGTTATATGATGGTAGTGCAGTCTCTGGGGATCTAGGGAATCTTGGAGATCACAGATTGGATAACAGATAGGGTTGGTGGACTAAGATTAATTTACCTAATTTATCTTCCAAAACAAACCACAGTCTGATGACACTTTATGGGGAAACCTTGACCAGAACTATGACAACTTGGTAGTAGAAGAAGGACTAGATGCACCGTGGACTTCAAACTAAGAAGAGAAGATGGCTCTAATTCTCTGAGATGAATGAGAAGCTCTGTCACCTGATAAAGCCCAACATCATGCATGGAGTCCCTAAAGTCTTAAATATGTGACTATGCAGTTCCTTTGATAAAAGTATACATTATTTTAAGGTAGAGGTCTAGATGAGATGCTGTAATCATATAATCATAGAAAGACCTTTGGAAAAGACCTTTAAGATCATCTAGTCCAACTGTAAACCTAACACTAAGTCTACCACTGAACTATGTCCCTAAGCACCACAACTACATGTCTTTTAAATACCTCCAAGGTCAATGACTCAGCTGTTGAGCGACGTCATTCTTCTACCTGGTCAGTGCTGTTCCCTGCTTTATTTCAGGTGTGTTCTTGGATGAGGATCCAACCAGATGACAATCTTCATTTGTGCATGAAATATCTGTGGTGTATGTTGCTTGTTCTCTCTCAGTAATTATACAGGGTGCTGGAGTTAGATTTGCATTCTTAAGTGCAGTTTAATTTTTCAGGTTAGCGTATAGATCTGTTCACTGGTTATTTAAGTCAGGGTGAAAGAACCATATAGCTATTTATACCATATATCTGGGATGAAAGGACATATGGCTTGTGAGGGGTTCAGCCCCTGAGAGATGCTTCAGCCCAGCCTCCAGGAGTGTTCTGTGTCTTGCCTAGACAGGATTTACTGTTGTATCGTTCTACTTTTACTAAAGAGCAGAAATGTCAACCAAATTCATATTGTGGTTTTTTTTTTTTTCAACAAAAGCTATATTTTGTTAGGAATTGGAAATTTCTTATTGCTGTAACATAACAGCATTTTCAAAGTGTTGAAGTGTCTGTGAAAATGCAAAAAGAACATTATGCTAGGACCAGAAAAGTAAACCACATATATATCCTATCTACCACTACCGTCCTCATGAACAGAAGAACAGAACAAAAAAGCGTTTTAGGCAGAAAAAAGCATTGAATAGAAACAATGCATGGAAAAATAATATGTAAGACTGAGCTCACTTCTTTCCAGAGACATGAAGGTCAGACTTTGATTCATACAGGTAGCAGTCCAAATTCAAATTAAAATAGTCAAAAAACAGTATCATGTCACAGTTTTGATATAAAAAATTGCCATAAATACCCTGGTATTTTGTATTCTGCTTGGACTCTCGGAAGATATTAGGAAGAGACTCTTCACTGTGAGGCTGGTGAGTCACTGGAACAGGTTGCCCAAGGAAGTTGTGGATGCCCCCTCCCTGGAAGTGTCTGAGGCCAGGCTGGATGAGGCTTTGGACAACCTGGTCTAGTGGAAGGTGTCCCTGTTGATGGCAGGGGGGTTGGAACTAGATGATCTTTAAGGTCGCTTCCAACCCTAACTATTCTATGATTCTATGATTCTAAGAGGAGACATGTCATTATTGCATCTCTTATCGTGAGGAGCTAATGGCTTCTAATGCATTTTAAGATATGTAATCTGTAGATATTGGAAGAAACTTTTTTCTTAATGTTTTACTGAGTGTTGATAATACAAAATTCAGATAAAAGGTAATAATTTATTATTACCTTTTTTATGTAATAATAATTTATTTATGTAATCAAATACATAAATAAATTATTAGAATGAGCAATAAAGAGTAAATAAGCAGATAAAAGGCCTGGTGATTCTAAATAAATCACTGTTATCCAAAGAAAATTTAAATTGTCCCAATAATATTTTCAAAATTTGTTTCTTGTTGTAAATAAAATAGGAAATTAAAGCATCCCTGTCAGAAATACGATTGACCACACAGTCCAGCTCAAATAATATTTTTTCTTCTTTCCTTGCCTTTTTAAAGTAAACACTCCTCAACAAAAAAGTTTATCTTCCTCTTTCCGGAATTCTATTGTATTAATAACTTAGCTGCACACAAATGCAGAGAACATTCAGTCTGCATGCCACACTGCAAGGAGACATAAGGCATTTATTATAAATGAATTCCAAAAAATTAGTGTAAGAGATCATGAAACATACATAGGAAAAAAGATTGCCTGAGAAGTATTGCAAGCAGGAAGGAGTCCAGGACGTTAATAGGCAATCTGCACTATTGCTGTTCCCTCAGGGGTCTTCTACAGGACAAGATGGTTCATATTTCTGGAGTAGAAATGCATGCTATATGAAATAGAACATTTTTAAAATTTTCCACTACACCCTTCGAATTTTGATTCTTCTTACCTCTGTTGTCCTTTAGAGGTACGCAATTGGTTTATTATGGTTATCATTATCTCATTTTGGAAAAGCTCTACCTTTCAAAGCTCCACTTCCACTTTAGAGAATCATAATTTCCTTGCTGGGTCACAGCAATACCCAAACTCTAGAAAATGTAAAGATAATTGTAACTGGTGCAAGAGTTGCTTATCCCTAGTTGAGATAAGAAAAAGAAATTAAGAATTGAATGTATGGAGCCTTAAGCCTTCTAAATGAGCTGGCATATGTCACAAGACGGGGCACTGCAGAGAAAACTAGAATATCTCTTTGGGACTCACCTATATCCTGTCCCAGAACACAGTTTTTATTACCAGATTTTTTTGCATGATGTAAAATTCATTGTTTCTAAAAGATTTGTACTATTTATGTTCCATATGGAATTAGGCTAATAGTGAATGGCTTTATTAAGTAAAGGTCTTAGGAAAGAACTACCTATGTGAGAAATGAAAGAGAAACCCAATGCTCTTTGAGATGTTTTGCTGTTGTTGTTTTGTTTTGTTTTTAAGATATATTACAAAAAAGTTCTTGCTGGATAGAAAGATGTTCCAAACTTCTGGCAAAGCTCAAGTCTCTTTACTGCTGTGAAGTTAATTCTCTCTGTGAAGAGCACCATTTTCCAGATTAGTACTGCACAGTAACTGATCCTTGAAGTCAGGCTTGTAACATTAAAATTATTATTCATACCATGTAGTACTGATATGAAAAGAAATGAAGGTGAAATGTTTATGAGGGTAAATTTTCAAATTGGCCAGTAAATGAATTTAACACACCAGAAGCTGATAACATTTACTGGACCACAAAAAGGCAAAATAAAGCTATGAAATGTTAATAGACCATCCTTAAAACTTTCCAGACTACCATCATTAAATGACCAGTGAATGTGAGCAGTAAGATAGACTCATAAAAGAAAACATTTGATGGTGCCATACCTGTACACGTTCACAATTTAGAGAAAAACTAATTTAGCAACTTGAATTTTAGTGCAGTTTTTTTCTAAAACTCACTAAAACCTTTTGAAAATTCATAAATGTTTCTTTTTAATTAATGGTCATTCTACACAGTCTTTAAGAAGAAGAAGATACTTCATGTCTTTAATCTAGCAAGGTTCTTGTTAACTCATAGGCCCATAAATCACTAGGTCAAAGTTTTCCACTGGAATTTTATCATGGCCCTGATTCAAAGCCACTGAACTCTATACAAAACCTCCTGTTGACTTCATAGGCTTTGGGTCAAGGCCCAGGTGGCTACTGAGTGGTGCATCTAAGAGACTTTCTAACCTGAAAGAATGATCTCATTTATAAACAAGCTCTCTTTTGGGGAAATCTCACATATTTTCAGTGACTATTCAGAGGCTTTGGTAGGTACAGTTGATACGTGACTAATTAGTACTATGTACTAATCTTGAGATTTCTCTATCAAAAATATGTATGTCTGTGTACTGTGCAGCGAATATGGGGCAACTAGGAAGCATCAGACCTCATGTTTATGCAAAGAGAGTCCTGTATGTAATGTATGCAAAGGGAGTCAGGTATGAGGCCTGTTATACAATTTGTCTATGGAAGAAATACCTTCTCTGATATGCTGAGGATTAGTTAAACATACTAACTGATGTACCAAGTACAGCTCATTGAAAAAAAAAGGCAGAAATATTATAAGTAGGTTAATTCCAAACTGCAAGCAGAGCAGAGGACATAATTCTAAAAGTATTGTGAACTGCTGCATGGTCCTACTGCTGCTGTCCTTGATATTTTGTTTGTCTGGATGCATAAAAGATAAATATTGGTTAAATCCTTCTAAAGATAAGCTCAATTAAGATTTAATTTTAGATGGCAGGCATGTCAGAAGTAGAGTCTTTTATCTGAAGTCATTATTTCAATTTACTTTTTAGATAAATTAAATACATTCCTGAAAAGGCAAATGACACAGCCTCTGAAGATAAAGCATCAAATTTGTGGTGGCAGATGTCTTCCTTCATGCCAGTGTTCACAATTTGTGAGACAAACCAGAATTAATATCTTTTTCTTTTCATGTGAAAATGGTAAGAAGGTATGAAAGTAGTTAGTCTTAAAACCTAAGTTGAGAAGACTATTATAATCCAACTTGCAATAATTCAGTGTCCATTTAAATTCTAACCTGAAATCAGAGTATAAAGCAAAATATTTTTTATTTATCCAAACTCAAATGTCTGATGAAACCTACTGAAAAGAAATAGTTGAGACTGGTTGCAGCTTATGCATGTAACTGAGCTGTTCTTAGCTGACACAATTAGATGAAGCACATACTATACAAAAATATAATTTAAAGTTTATTTATCCCTATTAACAACCAAGTTTAAGATTAGAGAACAACAGTGAACAATACTTACCTACACTACTAAGACCTATAATAAACATAAAATAATAAATATAAATAATAATTTATATTACTGTCACTTTTGAGAAAATGAAACAAAACCACAGACATAAGCTGAAATATATCATGAAATTCTATCTCTGTTCATGATTTCCAGAATATTACATGAGGCATAATCCACAGGAGAGTACAGATGTTGGAGGCTAGTTTCTTGGGAATTTTATCTGTATCTGATTTGTAAAAGCTCAAGATCTGTTAGTAAAGTATTCCCATTTAACAACTTACCCAGATGTCAGTGGTTAGATATGTACCACAGTTGCATCTTTTAGAGATTTGTTTCAGCTTGGGAGACAATGGTGCACACTTTTAGAAATTCTTTGCTGGAATAAAGCCTTTTCTCAATGGTCCCATTGAAGTTCATTCCTTTTTTTAAAACTTCTGAAACTTTTCAATGTAACTCCAAGATGCAGTCATCTAGGAAATTAATGCTCTGATGTTGTGATAAACTCCTCTGAGCTGTAGCAATTCCATTAGTTTTACTTTAGCTGAGAAAATAAAGTTTTAAATTAAATCAGTAAAGGTCATTTTATTCAGACAAGAATGATTCTTCATAGAGTAGTGTTTCTTCAGCACAGAAAAGTAGAGAATTATTATTTGCAAGAAAATACTTTTTCCTTTTCTTCCAAGTTAAATGATAAACCAAAAGTCTTTCCTCTCTGTTTTTCTAGGCTTAATATTTTTTAACTAAAGGTGAATTCAAGCACTTAAAAATAAGTTTGTTAGAAAAGCAACATGTTGCTTTTCATCATTTGAGTGGAGAAGATGGGTATTCTGTCATCCTTCAAAACAGTTACGACTTGACTGAGCAACATGTTATACAGGGTAAAACAACATCTCAGGGGAGACAGAAATATGCCACAAGTCATTGTTAAAAAAAAAAAAAAAAGAAAAGAAAAGAAAGAAAGAAAAAAAATGCTATGGCAGATGTGACAATGTTTTGGCCTGTTGTTTCACTTCTTTGAGGTTGCTTTAAGAACTTGACAGTGAGGCATTCTCCAGAGCTGCTTTCATGCTGTGAGAAGAGTGGGAAGAGAAAGAAATAGAGAAGCAAGCTGTGGGAGTGAAGTTTTACTTTTGTGTACATGAAGGAGCAGTATTTCTGAATATCAGCACTTACTTACACATGAGGATAACAGTTCCACAGTGTATAAATGGGGAAATTTTGGATGGAAGTCACTATATTGTCATGTGTTCTCCTCAGGGCAAGATTGTTTTCGCTCTTAGATTTTGACAGCCAAAACAGATTTGCTGTAAAAAGAACAGCTTGTACAGTTTTCCATTTTAATAGAGCTAGAGCCAAAAATGAAATCTATATAATTTCCTTTTGTCTTCAGAAATATAATTTTAGGGTGCTGGTGTAATCCTGGATTTCCACATAAACTTCAAAGTAAATATCAGGTTAGCAAGATTTTACCTCTAATATTCCGACAGATTGGTGGAGTACTTCTTGAAAAATAGCAAGAAACAAGCATAGAACAGAAAACAAGAAAAAAACCAAGAAACAAGAACAAGTACACCAAGAACTGCTGATGTTGCACTGAGACGCTGCCCTCATTTGAATGTGTCTTTGAGTTATGAACATCCAATCTGATGGTAGGCCCAGATACACTGTTCTAGGTGCATTCAGCCTCAGTTTTGATACTAACACAGTGTATCACATACTCCATAACTAGGTTCCAATGATGATCTAATAATCAGTTCTAGGTAAATGCAGATAGGAAAAAGTTACTTTTGTGCCTGTAAGAACATGAGCAAGATCACAGCCATAATGAAGGGCTCAGAGATCTCCTTATATGAACTGATCTGACTCCAGATTAATTTTTAACATTAAAATTATGTGATAAGCAGAAATACATGTTTTCCCTAATATGCTTAACTCAGCTAGTTCAATAAGAAGCCTCCTGGACTATTCTGAACTTCTCTAATGTATTGCAGATCACTAAGATGCATGCTGAAAAGTACATTTGGTATTAAAAATGCACTCACAATGCATAATTATTTTTTGTTATGAGACAACAAGTTTCCAGGAAATAATGCAGTCAAACAACAACTCTGGAAAAGGATTTGATATCAGGTGCAGATTGAAGACCCTATCTTATTGTTTCACAATGTGACAGGATTTGTTTCTTTTATAATCAGAGGTACTGTCAAATATGAATAAGTAAATCAAATGTATAAAAACAATCTCATTATATCATTTTGACACAGAGGAGGGAACTGGGGTCTATGTTAATTATTCCTTGATCAAGGCAAGTAACAGAAGAAACACAAAACATTGTATTATCTTGAAGTCTGGCACTTTTTTGTACATGGATAATTTTTAATGAATGTGCGATAAACTGTATAATAAAATCTTTGGCAAGACCAAGGTTTTTTTATTTAAATGTCCATGAAGTTTAATAATCACGTGTGACATTCCTAGAAGGTGCTTTAACTTGTATGACTGAGTAGGAAAACAATACTTTAAAGGAAGTCAAGAAGAAAAGAGACTTGTTTCTATGTGAAATTAATGGAGAACAGCTTGTTCATCTCATCACTAGTTTAGCTTGTACCACTCAATCTCTCTATGGATTTACGCCAAGGGTCTTCTTGTGGCTTTCACCAGTGTTAAAGAGAACATCCAAAATCAAAACAATTAGTGTACCAAATCAATAGGGTGTAGGTGCTGAGTCATATAGATCATGTGCACTGAGCAAAGGACAAGCATTAATATGTACCTCTGCACATGAGCTCTATTTGAAACCAGCCTCTAGCTACCAGCATGCTTTTATGGGGACAGACAGTAAGGTGAGAACATCGTGACTGGTCCACACTTCAGCATTTGAATGGGCCAACAGAAGAAATATACAGATCAGTTGCTCTCTGCTGCTCAGCCTTCTTAAGATATCCACACAGGTACCAGCATTCCCCCATCAAAGCTCTGGAATCACCTCTAGAAATGATTAAAGAAGACGGATCAATGCAATGCTACCTATAGAGGAAGGAGGCTGAAAGACAAATACCAGGTACCAGACAGAGAAAATGGTTTCAGATCATCAATTCTGAACAGAGTTTGAGAACATACCTGAAGGAGAGACAAATTCCTGATGAAAAAGGTGTGTTGGTCTAATGTGACCGCAAACACAGACCAAGACTTGTCATAGAAAAGGTGGATATGGTTCTTCTCAGTCTCACCAGTCAAAAATTTGGGTTTACAAGTGAGAAAAGATAATTTTATGGGTAGAGAACCTCTAAGTAGGTTTGCTGTTTTCCCAAGAATTACAGCTCTCTGATGATAATACGTGATGGCTTATCCATGCCTTGCTTTCCTGACATATTTCCCTTGGACAAATTCTAACCAGGACTTCAGAGAAACCTCAGCTTATGTGTTGGCTTTAGATTGGTGGAAGAGAAATAAGGAAAGGTCTGGAACATTTATTTTTACATATGTGAAAGAAAGTCTTACATCTGAGCACAGACAAAAGCTCTAGTACCTTACAACCAGTAAACTAGAAACTGCTTTGCTTTCATCTCTTAGAGGTCTGAATGACTGAAACCCTTTGCAGCAGATCTGGTGCTGATAATACGAGTAGTTATTTCATATAGATAAAATAATTCAGGAGGTACCCTTTAGTTCTTCTGAAGGCAGGAAGGACCATGAGTATTTGCCCACAAACGTGCAAATAGACACTAGATATACATCTTCACAGCTTACGCCCTGAAGAAGAACAAAGGATACAGCTTTCCACCCTGCTTCATTGCTAAAAACACCATCAAAAATTGTATGGAGGACACAGGCTCCTTGAACTCAGGTCTTGGCAAAGAATGCAATTCTCTGGTTCATCTTTAACTGGACAACCGATGCAGAACATCTCCTATTATAAATTCAGTCAAGTTTTATTTTACACAACAGAAACAGTTTTTCTGGATGGATGGACCATTTCTTACAGACAAAGAGTATATTGAGAGTAAATTAAGCACATCTAACTGGAGAAGCAAATCTCTCACACTTTTGGAAGACTTTGGTCTCACTAAATAAGCAGCTCTTCCCACACCAGAACTAGCAATATCACAACAAAAGACTTCTTATGCTTTGTACAAGACAAGTGCCATCAGTCACAATATGATCACTATACCTGTCTTTATCTAGAATGGATTAATACAAACCCTCTACATGAATTCCTTTTCCAGTTCTTATAGCTGTGCTTGCTATTTATGCACTAATTAGTCCTTTAGTAACCAGTGTCTTTTACGGTTCTGCAATTCTTTTAGACATACAGCATAATTTGGCTTTTAGAGTATGGTCAGAAGCAACAGGTGAGGTGTTCCATTAGAAAGTAATAGATACTTAGTGAACAATTCTTCTTGAAGGCTTCACTGTGAAGAATAGTCAGGCCTGGACTCAGAGCAAAGTCAAATAATGATGCCCCCTGCTCAAGTGTTTTTGGAGAAGGAACTGTTACAAATTAATTTCTGTATGGACTATGATGAAGGAGGTTTTTCTGTTATTTGTGATGGTTTTTTTTACAAACCAAGCCCTTGATCCTTTAGGCTGATTTTTGTGCAAGCATAAGACAGAAGGCTGATGTCTGCCTTACTAAGCTTTATAGTATATATACAAAACAAAAACATTTTGTGTCTAAAGATAGGATGGCAAAGATGCACAAGGTGATAATGAAACAATGCATGTACATGTCTAATGCTATCATATCGCTTAATCACCTAAAAGAACCATTTTTGACAGAAATACAGTTATATTACTTGTAAGAAAAGCTGTTGTAATTAAGATTACAGTGCTGTGTGTGAAGAGGTTTTGTAATAACACCAGATTCATGTAAAAGGGCTTTTAGGCTTTAATTTGTCATTAAAGCAGATCAATTTCCAAATATTGCTAAGCAAACACTTAAAAAAAATGTTTTTAAACTACTAGATTAAGTTAATTAGTCAGTGACACTCCATTTTCACATAATTTTGGCAGAGACTTTACTACTCTTGCTTTGTTTTGTTACAAATAAAAGAACAAAAGAAGAAAACAATTATCAGATTCAAACTGGAGACCCAGAGTCAGGAGACAAAAGAATTCAAGTTCTCAAATTATCTTAATCTAGTTCCACTGCAATACACCTTTTTGGGTGAATCATACCCAGTGTGACTAAAGATAGGTGAGATAGAGCAAGTTCAGGTTCTAGTCCAATATTTTTAAGAAAGCATATGTCTTGAAAACATGATAAGAACTCTGCCTTGCTTGTTTGCGATGTGTAATCTTTCTTCAATGAGGCAAGGGATTTGTGGCATAAATGTTCCATGGCTGTGTAATTAAAGCCTTCATTGTAAAATAAGGAAGAAGATTTAAGATTGCATGGGCAACCCACACACTGACATTTCCTAACTTGATTTTTCTCCCAGTATTGTACAAAAGATACTTAATAATTAAAGCAACAAAAAAACCCCAAAATAAAACCCTGAGGCAGAACAGTTGCAGTGGGTCTCATTGTAAAGTCAGTTTGCCTAGAGCTATCTTAGTTATGACAATTATTGTCTTTTTTTCAGAGGTAATGCTTGGCAAATGTTGACTATACAAAACACATATTGTGCACATAAGTTCTGGACTGCATTTAAGCATTGACATGATATTTTTTTTTATGTCCTCTTCTTTTTGCAACATTATTGAAATATAAAGGCACATGTCATGATCTACATACAGTTAGTTAAACACAGGTGGGCTTTGCCTTTTTAGATGACCTAAAATACCCTCTATGACATTCAAATGGTAGTCCAGAGGGGCATCTATGTCTCCCACATGTCCTGTGTCTTGTCTGTAATCCTCCTGTAGATGTCCTGGATAACCTATGGCACCAGATACGTCTGTTTATGGAATTTCATCACACTCTATGGGTCTGAATTTACGCAGTGACTTGTTTTCATTTCAATGAAATATTTACTGAGGTTTCCATAGCAAAGCACTAATTTTCCATTTGTGACTTCCTGCATCTTTATATAGAATGGTAAAGGTCACCAAGCTGTGTCAAGGAGTGTTCAAACCAGTGAAGGCACCAGTCTCTGAGCAAAGAGAGGAGTCCAATGCATTTCTCTACTACTGATTGACTGGGTGACAAAGTCCAAACTGCTTCATTTTCCCTTTCAACTAATGAGGATAATAAACAGCTCCTTTCTAAAATGCTATAAGGTCAAGCTATTAAGACATATAGGACTTTTTTAATAGAAAATAGTCCATATTTGGGAATACATTACAATATTACAAACCAAGAAATTAACACATTATTTCTTTACAAGCACTGACAGTTAGCCTTTTCAGGTAACTGTAGTAGGTGGAGAAAAAAGAGGGTAATAGCATGTTAACTGAGGGTTTGACAAGTTTTACTTTTCTCCTTTTTGAGGAAAGAAATGCATAGGATGGAAATGGGGTGAGTAGAAAACCTTTGCCAGAAACCAGTGGTAAATGAAGCTCTGGCTACAGCCAACTGTAAAGATTTTTTTTCTGGTTTATAAAACAGTGAATTTGGACTCTAGGCTGCCATTCTGATTGTCCTTATGAGGGTGAGCTGAGCCAACAGCTTCTTGTTTTAAAATATCTTTTCCATAACTAACAAAACTCCACATAGTTTCTCTAGAACTGCTGCTGCAGACTGATATTAGTGGTCTTACTTTGAAGTTAGAAAACATGGAAAACTTCTGTCAGAGCCAGCCTGATGATGTGTTTGTGCTTTGTACTGCTTTTCAGCTGAAGATGTCACTCCTTGGACTGGCCACAATTGGCAGTGCTGCTGAAATTGTGGATTCAGGTCTCCACAGAGAATTGACCTGAAAAGCAGAGTAAATTAGGTCTTTCAAAGATACTTTCTGCTTAAAGTAGATTAGTTTTGGAAGTAGGCTACTCTGCTTACCACTAACATGGAGGTGTCTCTGTGGTTCTGAAATTTTCCATGAGGATATATCCATAAAGGCAGACATAGGACTACCTCTGATTGATTTGAACAGCAGAGATCAGTAATAGGCACTAAGAATTCATTTTCATCCTCCTTGTCCAAGAGAAATTGATTTTCAGGATCATGTTTCCACAAATCAGTGATGGATGATATAGTAGGGAAAATACAGATGTTAGACCAGAGTAGAGATGAAAGAGAACAGAGAATGTGGAATTTTTGTGTGGTTACAATTCTGTGTGCCTCTCAGTACTGGGTAGGACTTAGTCCACAAGGATGGTGAGTTAAACCAGATCTGCAGTTTCATGAGGCCAGACAAACTGACTTGGCAGCTCATACTTCCCAATCCCTTCCACTTATTTTCTTGCTCCTTGCTCTAGAGTTCCTGCGCTTCTTGTGCATCAGCTGCAAACAGTGTGACTGACCACCAAAACCCCATAATGGAAGACAAGACAGGTATTCCATATATTCTTTCCAGGCAATTGAGGTTGCCCAGTGTCATGACGGTGAGTTTACAGGCACTGGTAAAGTGAATCACTTCTGTATTGTACTTTATGTTGCAGTTGCTATATTGTGCTTGTATTGTGATTTCAGCACATTGTTCTGTCACTGCTAAATCACAATACCATGTAATATAAAGTATATGCAAATGAGCGAATTTGGTATTAAACATTAAACCCTCCTCATGTGGAATATATAACAGAACCTACTTAGAGAGTGCTGGACCCTGACAAGCACTCATGACATCCCACCATAAGCAAATTTAGCTCACTAACTTTGCAAGAAAAAATACACTTACAAAAAGAAGTGGGTGGTTTTCTGTCAATCCAATGATGAGTTTTCTCAGGCATGTGTTTAATGAGGAAAGGCAAAGGCAAGGAGATGAAGGAATAGTTTGGGAGAGAATCAGATGAGTCCCTTTAGCTGTAGTGATCAATTAAACTGATTAGGTTGCTTGTGAAATTATAACCTAAAGTTTTTTTTTTGAGGGATAAGTCTATGGTAACTTGTGATCTTTGAAGCTCTAAACTTTGAGCCCTGAAACAAGGTCTACAATAAGTAGAAGAAGAAAATGATGTAAGAAAGTATTGGACAAGGCTTTGCAGGTCATCCCAGTCCTTTCACAGCTGAGCCTTGTGAAAATAAAACATTCTTGAGGGCAGTTATGGTCATATTTGCTCCTCAACAAGCAGATGATTTTTACTCCAGAAGTTAAAATATGGACAGTCTGAGTACAACCATGTGAGAAATCACAATGATGCTCCCAGCTCTCTCCAGAGACTGGTCATTCTGGCAGAGTCAGGTCCCCTAAGCTCTCGTTTGTCATTGTGAGACCAATACTTCTATTGTGCATGATTAAGTACAGGCAGGACCAAGAGAATGCGAAACAAAACAAAATAAGTTGGTGAAGGGGGCACTCACTGTAGCACATTCTACATTCAAATGCATTCACTAATAATTAGCCAACATCTTGATCACATTTTTATTTATAACATTTCCTGCTCAACACAGGACTGGCTCTGGTCTATATTATAGAACAATCCTGGCAGTCTTGGTTGTAAAGGCACAGTTCTTAACTACACCGAGTGCTCTGGACACACTGAAAAAAGTGCACAAGCACATATAAGCTACTGGACAAGTATTGTTGTTCTTAACACATGTAAAATTGCTTCCTAAATATCTTACAGAAGAACAGATGTGAGTCATACTTAGTAGCAATGCGGTTGTCACCCTTGATGCAAATTATTTGTAACTTGTTTTGTTTTTTTCTTTTCCTGCTTCTAGATCTGTGCCGGTGAATGCAAAAGGCTTTCTGTGTGCTTTGCATTTGGCATTTAACATTGAGCAATCACAAGACACTAACCTCTCTATTCCACCCTCACTGCTGATGTAGCTGTAGTATCTTCTTTGTTCTGAAACGATTTTACTTCATTCTTTACAAGCAGGTTCCTGGAATCAGTTGTTCAACTTGCAGAGCTTTTTTTTCTTTTCCCTTGTCCCAAACAAGTGACTCAATCTTACACATTTTAGTTTACATTTAACTCTAGCATCCATTACCAGCTCCAAACAAAAGATAAAAGGGACTATTCCTTCCTCAGGCCAGGACAGATGAGTTTACAGGATCCATGTACATGATTTTGGTTTTCAGAAGTGGGAAGCAGGTACCAAAATGTCTTAAAAGCATGTAAAATAATTTTCAGATCTAACGTTAGCCATACTACAATTATAATTCTAAACTAACTGAATGCTCCAGTTACAGAGCTAGAAAGAGGAGTCTTTATTGTGGGATACCTGAAACTTCATCTTTGCCTTGTATTTTCCTTTTAATTATGAAAACAACATGGAATGCATAAAAAACCCCAAACCCTTAAATCATTGTCTCAGTGCAATAATTCAGATCACAACTACTTCATATTTTTTTAATCAATAGTCTACTGACTAGGAAACTTATAATGTACATATAACATTATTGAAAAGGAAGAAGGGAAGGGAGGGGAAGGGAAGGGAAGGGAAGGGAAGGGAAGGGAAGGGAAGGGAAGGGAAGGGAAGGGAAGGGAAGGGAAGGGAAGGGAAGGGAAGGGAAGGGAAGGGAAGGGAAGGGAAGGGAAGGGAAGGGAAGGGAAGGGAAGGGAAGGGAAGGGAAGGGAAGGGAAGGGGGAAAAGGTACTAAATTATCTTCGGTAATATTCTCATAACAGTATGTTTAGTCATAAAGTTTATCAATATTTGTTTTCACCATTTTAGTTTATATTCTTTGTTTCCCTGAAATGTTCTTTGTAAAAGCTGTTAAAAAGCAGAATTAAGAGGCTACTCCATTTGAGTACTTCTGGATTAAATGAAAGAAAATGAAAGCTCTGCTTTATAACTTCTTACCTTTACATCTGTGATAAAAAATATATTTTTCTTTTCTAAGTTCTGATTGCTAATCTAAATTCTGAGTATGACTATCTGTTCCTTTTACTGACAATATTTTATTATGCATTAAATTGTCAAAAACACAGTGGACTTACTTAAACAAGTTCTACCAATTTCAGTAACATAATCTGAGGAAATATTATGTGTCCTTAAATACATGATGGATTCCTCTACTAGTAAGTACGAGAAAGGACTAAAGCAAATCCCATCCTTCTTTCCTGAATGTGAAGGAAGCTCAAATTAGCCTCCAGATGTAAGGTTTGTAGTTTGTTCCTATTTTCTTACTAAAACTAATATGAATCTTGGCTCAAATCAGCCATAACTCTAGTTTCTGATCCAACAATGTGTGGAAGCATATGCTTAATTTCAAACTTGTGAATAATCTCATAGATCCCATAGTTCAGGGATTAAATATGGAACACAGCTTTATGGGTCAGGTGTATTCCCAAGTTGAATAATCAAAGTCCAAAGTCATTGTCTATTTTTCTTCATAGATTAACCACATTAAATGTATAGTGTAAAAGATTCTCAGAGAAACTGAAAGTTTGCCCCAAAAAGCCTAAAAAAATATATTAACAGATAAAAATATATGTGTGGATGAAATGACTAGAGGAATTAACATGAAACAAAATATTAAGTAAGGGACAATTCACCCTTCTTATGTGCCTGTTGTCATAAGATTTTGCTTATTTTTTTAATCCAGTTTTCTTTGAGAAAGTAATGATATGATCTGGCAAAACACATTTCCAAGTGGATCTGTTTTGGCAAGAGTCTGGAGTGAAGTCCTCTGAGAAGGGAGACAGTGCAGCCTGAGAACTTTGGTTCCTTGTCTGCTTTGGAGGCCTCCTTGCATTCCTTGTTTCCTACTCAGAACAAAATTTTAAAGTTGCTGAGGCAGCTTCTTGCAGTCCCTTGGCCTGAGAGGGAGGGAATGTGTGCTTGATTCCCAACCCATAGACTCAGAAGAAAATCACTTTCTGGCTTCAACAGTCTCATCGGATTTGACTTGTCCTCCCCAAATTATTAATTTTTCTGCTCGAAAATTTCCTGCCTCAAAGTAAGAGAGGGCCCTGATATTTTGTTGGAAATAGTTGTGGAAAAACACTGTGTCCATCTGCCAGTTCCATTAAACTCGGTGGCATACCACTTCCAAAACAAGACCATGATACCTTGGTTGCATTGGTACATAGCTAAGTTTCCTCCTTTCAAGGAAAACTTGATTTTGTAAACTAAAGCATGGGAAAATCCAAAATGTATCAATGAAAATAAAAAAACCTTTAAAAGAGTCTAAATGTGATTAGTTGAACTCCTCCCATGACCTACTATTTTTTATGTTCAAGTCTCAGCAATTCTGCAGTTCAACTGATACCAGAAATGGAGAGCATTTGAAATATAACAAGAGGGTGCTTTTATGAGATTTACAGACCAATGCTGCAGGTCCAATGGATTGACATCCAAATCTTCAAGCACACATCTGAACTAACTTTCCAAATACAGGTTTCTCTGTTCCTTCTTTATCTGTTTATGAAATATTGAGAACAGAATGTCTGTTTTAAATTAATAACTTTGACCACTGTTCTGAAGCCAGACTATATAATGCTTCTCCTTATTGTTTCTTTCTTATTCTCTAAATTTTGTCTTCCACTTTATAACAGCAATTTTTTCTGTGAGCAGCAAAGTTAATGAAGTTCAATTTCCTATGAACTGTTTTTGTCCCATGGACATTTTGCTGGTCAAAGATAGCATACGGAGCTATTTATATGTGGTTGGGTTGTTGGCAAATGTCTACATTCTCTGGCCATGCAACTGTGACCAAATGGAACTAATTCTGCCTGCTTTTCCTCAGTGGAGACACTAATTTGGGTCTTTTTCCTTAACCCTGTATTTAGTTTGTTGGAATTTTGAGTCTTGCATGTCTCTAAAGAAATTACTCAAGAGGTTCAAAATACATTTGAAAATAAAGGTTGCAGGAAGGTATCAGAGAAACAATATGGTTACATCTCTGGAAAGCAACTCTTTCCTCTACAAAACAAACAAACAAACAAAAACCTACTAATTTCAGTAGACTACACAGTGTGATCCTCACAGAGGGTTTCTGAGAATGGACAAAAAAGTTTAAATGACAGTCCCTGGAAATATCTTAGTTTTTTCCCAAGTGATATCGATTAAGTCATACGGGAGGGGGAGGAAATTGTCTTTATCTTTTCTCCTACCCTTGTCAAAGATAAAACTTGGAGGAATTTGGTACGACCCATACTAAATATGTTAATCTGAAAAATCTGGGCTAGTGATGTGTTTCTGCAGTGGAATAGAACTCTTCAAACATTTGGCAGTTCAATCCTTTCAGAAAATACATATTCACCCATGTTAGGTCTGTGTTTCAGATTGGACTCTTAGTTCTACAGGTGATCTTTAAATACAAATACTTAGGAAGTATGCTTCAGTGTGCTGTGGTTTGAGTAAGCTTCTCCATCAAGTCCAGTTGTGCAGATTCCACCTCTGTAGTCATCTGAGAGTAAGGGAATGATGTGCTTAAGGCTCAAGGCTTTGCACGGAAAACCAACTCTTTTTTCCATGCTACTGTGCATATTTAAAGTAAACCCATGAAGAACATTTCATTTTCTAACTGAAGCCATCTTTGAGTACTGGAAAAATTGTTATGAATAAAGCTTTAAACCAATTTTTTTTTTCATGTATATTTTACTTCTGATCTTCATGGTTTTCAGTGACTCTTTTTACTTAACTGTAGTGAAGTCTTTCTCTAAGCTTCCTAATTAAACAATCTCTAAACTTGGCTGATCTCACTGTACTGGAGAGCACAGTGGCAGTAAGTGCTGCTAGGGTAGTTGAGCGAGGTTGGTCATGCACGTTCTCAGCAGAGACATTCTGACAGCTCTTTTGCTTCTGTACCGGAACAGTGCTTACTGCACTGCCAACAACAGCTTAAATGTTACTCAGATTTCCAAAGTGTTGATTCTGTTTCAGGATAGTTTACATATACTGAATATTATAAATTAAGGTAATGAAGATACCCAGTAAAACCTACATGAAGTCAGCTAAGCAGTCACAGATACATTTTTATCTGATTTTTTTTTCTTCTTTTTTCCCCCAAGTAGGCTTAACTCAGAAGAATGAGTTCAGTGACTAAAGAGAGGAAACTGGGCTTCAAGAAAGTGAAGGTATGCATCAGCTGAAAATGTTGGCTTCTGCAATTTAGTTATTTTATAAGGTTAAGTCAGAGTTTCCATCAACACAGCCGTATTTTTGTCAATCAAAAATATTTTCCTATTGATGTTAGTCTGCAATTTGTTCAGAATTTGCTAAATAAATAATAGCGAGCTAAAAGAAAATGCCTCAGCCTAACTTCATTTCAGTCCACCTCTATGTCTCCACATTTCTGATTTGTTTCCAGTTTCAACTTTCCATTTGAGACAGAATTTGAGCATTACCTCTGTCAAACAGCAGTGTTGAGCTATAGGCTTTCTCTATCTTCATACTAATACCTTTAGATTTTTACCCAAGCTGTGACATCCCTCTGTGCAATGTAAACATACCCTGACTATTGAATTTCCACTTGTGTACCAGCAATAGGGAAGAATTTTCAGTTCCATTCAGTGGAAATGAGTCTGTCTCTGCCTGAGACAGACTAGGAACCAGCTCACATGCCCTTATTGTTGTCAGCTTTAGTGGTGTAACCCACTCTCCAGCATGTCCTCTTTACACCTGTATGCCTTAATACAGAGGTTGTGACTCTGATAATGCTGCATGTCTTTTTGTAAGTGAAAATAGGTCATATGAAAATGACATTGAAGGGTTCAGACTAAAATCCTGTTATAACATTTAACATTTGTGCAAGAGGAATAGTTGTTTTTAGAGGAATCACTCTTGTGTATACTACAGGGGTGCATGTGTAAAAACGAGTCAGAGAAAAGTCAATCTAAATAACAGAACAGTTTATGAGATGGGAGCAGTGGGAAAAGAGAAATAAAATGGCAGCTTTTCATGAACCATAACTGAACACTCAGAAGACAAAATAGAAATATTATTGTTTGCAGATGTGATTGTGGCAATGAAAGGACATAATAAACTTATAAACAAACCAGCCTCTCTTATTTAAAATTGTTACAAAATTCCTCAATAATCATCCCAAATGCTGCAATTGTCATATTGATAGAATAATTACAACTACTCTTGTAGTAAAACCTTTTTGAGTAACTATGCTTTGAGAATGTTATTGCAGGAAGTTTTAGACTGTTTTAATAGGGAATGAACTAAAGTGGTATGGATAGACTGGGAAAGCAAATCAGTGTAATAAAAAACAAATGCAAAAAAATATTGGAAGATAATAATGGTTTGCTAAATATGTCCACATTTTCTCTGATGAAAAAGATAAGTGTGTGACATTCAAACAGAATGCACTACCCTGAAGAAAGTTAAACCAGTACAATGGGTTAATAAGGAAAACGAAGGTACAGTTGTACAATGTACTTTGGTTAACTTTATCTAAGCTAGCACAGGTAATGGTAGCTGTTAAGATGTGACAGTATCAGCCTTAGCACATGCTAAGTTTATTAGTTCTCTAGGAGATCGAGGTCAGTGGTGTGGTTGCTTTCAGATGCTAGCCTCATGCTATGATGTCTTTTCCTGCTGTTCTTACCTGGACCAAGATTAAGCTAGCCATGGCAGGCATCTTGACACAGTCATCTTTCATTTTGCTGCGCAGACATAGTTTCAGGGTGTAGTTCATCTTGCCCATGGTTCGCTGTCTGAAAGCTAAGCATGTAAACAAGTAGTTTAGGATCCCTCTTTAGTCAATGGAGAGGATTTGTCTTCCAGTGAGTGATTCATTTCATCCCAGAACAATTGTGCTGCTGGGGAAATGATCCAATTGCCTAAATATAGGAACTTAGCACCATTTGAGGTGCCCTACAGTATCCAAAACATCGTCATGGTGCTGGCAGGCATGACACAGGACTTATGAGAAACCTTGGCCTTCAGGGCAGACAGTAGCTGGAGGCCAGGCTCCTATGGTGTCTAAAAAGCACTAGAAGTCTATTTTTAGGCAACTGAAGCAGGCCTGGAGTATAATTTTTCTTCAGCCAAGGAGTAGTTAGCAGGAAATTCTGTGTCAACAGCACGGCACCATCTTAGATACAAAGGAGCTGTTTGTTTTCTGGAGGAGGAGGGAAGAGAAGTTTTTCTGTTGCTAGTTTTCTGTTTATTTCCAGGAAAAAATGAAAAAAAAAGGAAAGTTCAAGACTGAAGCCTTCCCTGAACTGCACTTTGTCTTGCTGTATTCAGGGTGAGGAAGAGACTACAGAAATAGAATAGTTATGGGGAGAAAAGTGTTGCTGTAGAACAGATTAGATTATATGGCAGAAGAGGGAGAAAGAAAGAGAGTGTTCAACAGAATTAGTAGAAATATCTCACCAAAAGAAGGAACCTAGGTGCTGCAGTACAGTTGAGGCAGGTGTCCATAAAGACTATGCCACAGCTGAAACACTGGGAAATTCAGAGGCTCAGACAAGAAAGGCCTATAATAAGACCCTAGGAAGGACAGAAACCGTGTGATGGCAAAACACCCAGTAAACTGAACTGGCAGATTAACACCCCAAATGGAAACAAGTAATCAAAAAGCAAAATTAAATTTATCAGAAGTAATAAAGATTCTTGGAATAAAGTCCATCTTGGCCAGACCAGATTTTGACAGACTACTTGAATTGTACTATATTGTATTTAAGGTGGAATAGGGACAATGACAATGGCAATGTCTATCATACACCACTGTGGAGGCCACAAAAGCCATGTTTATTCCATCGTTGGTCCTGAAAGGATTAAAAAAGACCTCACTGCCTTTCTGAGCAGAGTATTAATGTTAAGATCAATAGCTAGAACGGTACAAGCATGCTACAATAAAGTATGGGGGTTAATGCCACTGCATATCAAGAGCTTCACTGTCCACTGGCATTTTCAGATTCCCCAATGGGTAATTCAGACTTTATCCACATCAGCTGAGGTAGTATGATGTGTTTATTATTCATATATTAATGACTTGTCCTAAATTCTCAGATGCAGATGTGGACCACAATGGAGTCTGGCTGGAACAACCATGTTCTGGTTTTTATGCAATGGCAATCCAAGTATGTGAGTAAGAAGGTTCACTTTACATGACCCTTGATTAAGAGTCAAAAAGCAGTATGACAGGTCACACTGTGTGGTATAAACATAGCTTAACTAAATGTAAACTGAAGGTCCAGAGTTGAATCCACAGTGAACACTGTTCATGATGCATGACTTCATAAAATATTTTAATAATGTTAAAGGTACTTCAATGACCTAGAAGGTCATAGGACTCCAGGCAGTGATTAGGGCTTTAATTAGCTACATTTGTAGAAAAATCAGTGTGAAAATAAAAACATATGAGAGAGAAGAAATTTCCTACTAAAACAAAAGGGCAGAGAAGATCTGAAGTTTTTTAGGGGAAATGAGAATGTGTTGCCTACCTTCATCAAGGGGAAATAAAGGAAGAATTGTTACTGTTACAAGCAATCTAGAATGGGAAAGTTTCTAAGCATAAATACTTATGCTATTAATTAATTTGAAACCAAATAAAAAGTGAGAATAAGAGCAAAAGTTTTTCTTTACTAGAACAAACTTTCTGCTTCATTCTCAAACTAGTATAGTTTTTAAAAAGAATACTGGCAATTTGGAAATGCTTGTGTTTCCCCAAGCATGAAGAATCCTGAGCACAGCAGTTATTGATGAACCTGTCAGGAGAGTGCATCTTCAGAACTGCAGCTGCTGGGGAAACTGGGTGCACTAAACAGAGAAAGTGTTAAAAGAGAGACTTCCCTGATGAGTACTAGTTGGTACTTCTCTAGCAGGAGGGTAAGTGACAGCCCACAGCTGCAAGGGACTCAATATTCCTTAAGCCATCTACATCAAAAAGCAGACAAGCATATTCAAGGCCTCTACATTGTGGTGGACATCCTCTGGGATATGAAAAATCAGTAAAGCTTTCATCTGAGCCATTAAATGATGTGTTTAAGTTTACTGGTGCAACTAAGAGAAGAACCTAGTACTGTGTTTTACTTATGTCTTTTACTACCAAGTGCGACTTGTACAGCAATTATTACATACAGCTACATTTCAGCAATAATACTGCTTAATGCACTATTGCAAATTGTTATGAGGGCCTCAATAGCAAACTGGAGAGAAAAACCTAAGATAAAAAACTAAAATGAGTATGCACTGGGACAAGTTGGCCACAGCTTAGTGTTAGATCTATGTACATCTTCTCTTGATGGCAACCTGATTGAAGAGGATTAAAAAGCCATTTTTTATGATAATATTGAATAGAATAATTAACACTGTAAATAGACAAAACTCAAAGTGATTAGGACAGATGGAACAGAAATAAGAAGTGCCTATAGCTAACTCTCTCCCTACGTACTCAGCAAGCAAATCCTTGCTTCTAGGCTTGGTTTTAATTCACTCAGTGACTTTTTGAATTTCAACAAACTCTTACCAGTCCCCTCTGGTTTAGTCTGGCCAGGGAACAGAACAAGGAAATAGCCAGCCAGATCCTAGAGCAGATGAAAAAAAAAAGAAACCTCTGGGCACCAAAGAGGCCTGGGCAGAGTTTGCTATGACTAAGAAAGTCACTGAGTGAACTAAAACCGTCTGTTGCAGGCTCTCACTGCAGTCCCACTGCCTCCCTCCACAAGCAGCAGGCTCCTGCTCCCCGCTGTGATTCTTTCCCACTCTTTCCTTTCCTTTCCTCCACACACAGCTGCCTCTGCATGCTTTTCTTCTTCTCCCTCTTCTTGATTCCCTCTCAAGCAGGCCATGCAATCCTATGAAAAAGAGCAATCTCTTCTTCCCTCCATGTCCACTTGGGTCTTCTTCCTAAAGAAACATAACACAAACTGAGAGGCTGGGAGAGCACCTAGAAAAGTATCATCTCATGCACTTGCCCTGTTCTCAAAGCCCCCTCAGCCTCTGCTTTTAGCCATTGTTGGGGCCAGGAAAACAAACCGGGTCAAACTTTGTTCTGACCCAGCACAGTGAGACCCGCCTGTAGCCCAGGTAAATCCTCACAGGTATTAATCAATCTGGTGTTTTAAACAGGACATAGGAGACATGAGGCACGTCACCTTTTTCCAAGCCAGTACACAGATGAGTGGCTCTGACACTGCAACCATCACTGCTATCCCAATACATTTAGTGACTTCAGTGACCTGGCTATACTGAGTTTAACCTATGAATATTGCAAAAATTGATCAACTTTAAAGTGGGACAACAACAACAGGCTGCAGTATGCAAAAGATTATCACAGAGGTGAGGCTAATTTTCTGGATTATTATACTTATCTAATCTAAGTAAGTAAGTCAGATAAAACCCAAGGAACTTAGAGCCTTAATGGTCTTTTGCCTCACTCCCACCAACTGGAGCAGGGTCTGAGAGTGAGGAGGGGGCTGAAACAAAATGTTGCTCTGGTGGGTAGGAATACATGTCAGCAGCAGTGGAGCAGAAAGATGCTACTGTATAAAGCTACAAACTGCTTTCAAAATTTGTTTTATTTTTAAGTATGTGGTCTTGTCTCATTCCTTTAGGTACTCCTCCAGTTACAGAAAAGTCTTATCCCCATTTTACAAAGCAAAAATATTCAATGTTCTGCCAATGGTAGAGCCAGAAAATGAAGGTACAACTTGTGAATAGCCATGTGGTGCCTCAGAGAGAATACTAGACTTTTTTCCTATGAAGGTAGACAACAAATTGACGAATAAAATACACTTTATACAATACCACCAGAGTACAGAGTACCTGCACTCGAATATTAATAACTTTAAAAGTGTGCATTAAAATACTAAAATAATGTAGGCAAAACCATACTTCAGCACATAAAACCAGTTTCATATAGATTTCAGTGTAAAGATGTATATATGTGTGTGTGTGTGGTAGAACATATTATTTTAGCAGGAAGCTCATAAAAAGAAAAGCTTTTGAGGCTGGCTCAAACTTGGAGTGCACTTTAACATGCTGGTGGTACTTTATGAAGAAATCTCAAATGTATCCCATGTGTTGCAAATGCTTAAGAATGGGCTCAAGATGAGCTTTTGTCTGCCTGAGCCATACAACTATTTCAACAATATCTTCCTTCAGCAGCACCAATATTTATTTTTGTATGTAATTTTTGCAGTTTGAATCCTGGATTTGAGTTTCCACATTGCCGTCAAAGAAAGAAGTGAAAAAAACAAACCCCTTAATAAATCTAACACAGAATCTGGTTTCAAGACTATTTTCCATGACTGAAACTTTTTTTGTCAGAATAATTTTTCTTAGAACAGCTGACATATCATTATTGTTTTCCTTGTTTTAGAATATTTGCTTTCCAAAAATGTCCACTCCATCCTTGAACTAAAAAAGAAACATGACTTGAGAGGCCTGGCTTCTTTTTTAGTAACGATAATGTTCTTTTCCCATTTCCACCATTACTATTGTATTAAGTGACTGCAGGTTTCTGGGATGTGAATAGAAATGTAAATAAGGAACTGCCATAACTACCTGCTTGATCTCCAGCTGTGTGGGATCAATATGACTAGAAGTAACTCAGGAGTTGAACTCCCTTATTATCCTCAGTGGTCCAATTTCACACTCCTACTTCTACTCTGCTTTAAAAACTGATTTCTTATGGTAGATTTTCCTGCTGCCATACTGTCTTCATTATCTGATCTCTTCTGCCTTCTCTGTCTTATTCAGTGGAAATTTTATTTATGGTTACAGTATCATATCACATCATCCATTAGTTTTTCTCAAGTGACTCTAGAAAATGATTTCAACTTAAACATAACATTTCAGCTCCTTAATATCAACGGGAAGTCAAGAGTGACAAAGTTTTGCTCAAAGCATAGGCATGACCTATGGCTTGAGGAGTTTAAATGCTGCTTTTACATTTACTCTCAAATGGAAACTGAAAAAAAGCCCCAAGCCTATCCTTCCAAGTAGTTACTTCCCATAAGCAAAGAAACAATAGAAATAAAACCCCAAACAACCTCCAAACAAACAGAGAACAAGTGAACAAACCATGAAAACTTTAATACCCTTACTGCCTTTTTCTAAATTTTTTTACTTATTAAATCACAGGGAAGCCTAACTGCACGCTTTCTACTATTCCAGGAGCAGATAAATTATCTTTTGTTGACAAGAAGCCAAATTCTGTACATTCCAGTTTTTCAGAAGCTTCATAGAAGTCCACAATCATTCTCTTTAAATGAAATAGGGCTGAAAAAGCAACAGGAATCTGTGAAAAAATCAGACAGGTATCCACACTTTTGATGGAACTTTGGGAAAGTGAGCTGCAGTTTTAAAGGTCTTTAACTGAATTTTGAGAAGCTTTTGTGGCTATTCAAATTCTTCAGAACATGTGTGAAGCAGCTCACTCATATGAGTAATTCAGTAATGAAATAAAAGATAGAAACACTTTGAACTACAGAGTTTTCATGATGGTTAAGAAATTTCTATGACAATGGATTATGAACACAGAAACAGAAAGGTCACTTGGGTGTAGAATGAGAGCTAATGGGCAAATTGCAAGGACTAAGTATCAACATTTTTAAGTCTCCTTTTTCAGTTATTCTGTAATTGACAGTCTTTCTGTGATGCTTTTGGTTCTTCTGGAAAATAATTAGAGCTTTACAACTGATAGTCCAAGGAGCGCAAGCAAAAAACCTGTGGTGTGGCATCCATTTTGCTTTACTTATTTATATAAACTTATCAGAAACAGGGTCATCCATCTGGAAGTCTTCATTGTTTCTATAGGCAATGTAAGTATTTACACTAGGAATGCCTCAGTAGGTGTTTACAATCTGAACATCTACAAGGTGCCTAAGCCAGAATTCAGCTCAGCTCAAGATTACGTGCTTCCCCATCTTCTCCACTCTCTCATAGGTTTCCTCACAGAGCTGGTAGTACAATAACAATTACTTGCAGCTATCCTTGCTCTACTTTCATATGCCTGTTTAGATGGCCTGTCATTGGGGAATATAGGCTGGCATGCCATCCCTTATCCCAACACATATTTAATACGGTAAGCCTGAAGCATGGGCCTTCGTTACTGACTTTTCATGCTGGATTGGTACATATCCTTATATTTGCAGGGCTTTGATTCCTGTTACACATGATAGTAGCTGAGCTGGATTCCTAATGATAGCAGTGTCTGTTGCTCTGCTGTGTTCATTTTCAGACCTTTCTGTGTTGTATTATTGTTTAATTACCCATTCCCCAATGTAGTGTGATTTTTTAAATTAGCTTGACATTTTATGTGTTTCTTTTACAACTCATCTCAGCTGTTAATGAGTCCTTTGCTACGTGTCTCCAGTACAGATCATTGTAGCTCTTTAGTACTGTCATTTGAAAGCTACTACCAATAAACAGAAAAATTACTCATTAGGAGGAATGTGTGTGCTATGTTCCCAATTTTGAGTTTGCAAAAGTTACAAACTATTCAGTGAAAGGAACCATATTTTTTTTTTAAGTTAAAAGTAACCAATTAATGTGATATGCTCAGATGGGAATTATGGGTTGTCTGCATCATTCCAGCCCTGAAAGACCTGTGCAGATAGAACTTGAAAGGTATCCCTAAGATGTAGGCTAGTCCTCTCCCTGTGCTAGATACCATGAGCAGTTTTTCTTTTAACCTCCTTCTTTTAACCTATGTCCTGTCAAGTGAAGAGTATCACAAAGAAGAGAAGAGTCTAGACCTTGACAAAGGTTTCAGCCTACCTGGGTGCATGCTGAGATCTAAGGATAGAGAGTGCAAAGTAGCATGGGAAACTTTGTTTGAAAGATGTCTGACCCACAGGTGCTATTAGAGGTTATCTTATTTACAAACTCTGTTTCTGAAACTAGGGAAAAAAGGAGTTTCTTATGGGAAGTGGTTTGTTGGGGTTTCTTTGCAGTTTGTTGGTTTTTTTTAAAGTTTCCATCCATGCAAATACAGTTCCCTAGATATTCTTGGAGCCTGGATAAAAGTACAACAAGGACCCTAGTGGGATGGTTCTCCATTGATGGACATAAATCCAAACTGTAGGATGAATGCATCAATTTGTACACTGATCATAAGGCAAACATAGCTGTCATTATGAAAAGTGTTGATTTGTGAGATAGTAAAACTATAAAGCAGACAGGATATTCATGAGAAAAGCAAAAGATGTCAGCGACACAGATCAGGAGCTACAGAACACAACTGCATAAAGTACACTTGTGAAGTAGCAGTCAGAAGAATTTATTTTTTGCCAAGAATGGTGGAATCTTAGCCTTTTATAGGCCATGACTAAGTCTAAATCAGTGTAATTCCCCCTGTAACCCTAAGAACTGTTATAAAGTGAAAATAGAGAGATAAAAAGACTCACCATATAAAAATGCTGGTTAAGAAAAGAGTCACGAATAGAAAAGCTGTCTGTTGTGGTACAGTACCAAAACTCTCCAGAGCAAGTCTTTTGGCTAGTCTTTGTTTACCTTTGAAACAAAACAGAATTTTGAAGGGGGAGGCTTGGTATTGTCAAGGCCTAAACGATGTTTAAATAGTACAATGCTTGGAGTAGTACATGGTGCTGTGATGTCAAGAAAATAGATTTGTTCAGCAGAAAACTGAAATGTTTTTTGAAAAGATGATAATGGAAGCAACAGTTTTCCAATAAATTAAATAATACTATATGGATTTACAGAATATTCTGGTTAAAGGCATACTGGCAGTCCTGTTTTTAAATTATCAGATGCTCCTATCTGAAAACATGTGTTTGAGAACAATAGTGTGGGCTCATCTGCCACTGATTTTAATGGTGTTAGCCCCATTAAGCTGAATAGCTGGTTCCATTGATTTCAGCAATCCTGGGAACATAACCAACCATTCAAACCTTTAATGGCCCATCACAGTTAGAACAGTTATGTTTAGTAGGTGTGTGCACGGATAATGGAAAAGCTGATGGGATAATGAATGCTTAGATGCTAACAGCAATGGAGTCACCAGACACTCAGATTGCATGAGTTCTGCACAGCTTTAAAAAAAGGATGACCTTATAGAAGACAAGAAACTAAATGGGTAATTTCTAAGGAAACTCATGTTCTCTATTTCATAGATGTAGAGATTTTAAACAAATATTACTAATTATTCTTAAGGGGAAAAATTGAAAAAGATCTAACATTGGAAAGTCTGCATCATTCCCTTGGAGAGAGAAATTTACGTTAACGGGATCTCGTAATTGTTTTCAAGCATTAAAATTCCAGGGAATTTAGAGATAAGTATGTGTTTAAAAATAATAATAATAAAAAAATATTGAAGCATTTGACACGATGAAAAACTAGAGATAGGGCATCTGCACACACTTGTCTTTGTCCTGAATTGACACCATGGTGGATGAAAATGAGAGAATAAACCAACAGCTCCTTCAAAAAAGCAGCTAATATGCCATTAAAAATCAGCTTCATTTAATCCTAATCATTGTGAGGAGTTTCATTGCACTAAATTAATTACATCTTTTACTTTCTGGAAAACATCACAGATCCTCTAGTTGTTTAAATTCTTGGGTTGTTTTCAGTTCTATAATAGAATTTTTTGCTTGAATGTGGATAATAGGTCTTGATATTTTTGTTCCTCTGACAGTAACTTTTAATAGAAAGAGAACTGAAACAATGCTGGTTTGTGAAAGGGTATGTATCATACATGGAGTCAGATCCTCATCAGAAGTAAGCTGTGAACTAGCTCCATTGGTTTTAATAGATTTACAACAGCTGATGAGCTGGCACAAGATATGAAAACATCACATACTTTCAAAGATTTATGTGAAACGTAAATTGCTTTTTACTGGTGCTGGGAGACTTTCAAGAGAAGGAAATTGCTAGGAGAAGCAGGTTAGCAAAACTGAGGCTGTGGTTCTACAATATAGTAAATGTTACTTCGTGGCTTCTAGAACTAGATTAAAACAGGTGTGACTATAAGACAGAAACAGATAAAACAATATAAGCTAAATGTTCCAGTTCTAGCGTGTTCAAAATTTTGTGAGAGACCATTCTAATACAAGTAGCTTCTGAGTTAGATCATACGTCATCTGTTCAAACTACTATACCACATCAGGTGTTTGCTCTATCACAACCAGCAAGAATAAAAATAAAATATTAACTATAGCATGATCTCTGTATCAGATACCCTGGATGACTCAACAGCAGTGCAGTCATGTGCCCAAGGTAGATAGTCTTCCAGCAAGCATTAATGATTTTATTGCCTTTCTTATATTGCCGATTTAAGAAATTAGTTTTAAAGATGAAATTGTAATAAAAAACCTGCATTGTACTCAGAAAATCTATTAAAAATTATAAATAGAACCTCAGCACTGAGAGGTTTCCCACTCCATGCAGCCCAAGAAAGCTATCAGTTTGTGTAAATGTTGGTGCTTCAGAAAGGCCAAAGCATGGGAGAAAGAAGACATAGACACCAGGTCTCCAGCCAGTATTTAATCTGTTAGGTCCTCTCTTTTCTCTGGGTAGCTATTATGTAGTCCTACAATGATAGATCACCAATTTAGGACCTCAGACTACTGTTGCCTGTGGCTTGGATTAACAACAGAGTGGCTCATGTTTTCTTAAGTCTGATGCAAACTTTCTCAGAAAGGAGCAGTTAAGGTGATCATCCTGGAGCTACTGTTATCATATACCTTCCTCAGCTTTTCTCACTCCACACTCTGGAGACATACAGCTTTTAAAATCAGTCCAACTGTTCTTCTCCTGTTGTTCTCCCGGTTACAAAATGCTCTTGGTTTAGGGTTTTCTATTGCTCTGCAGTTACAGGTGGGATAGTACAGATGCACTCAGGAGGTCTGGCTGAACTGGTATAAGTCAAATGCCAAGTTACTCACTGCATGTTACTTTAGTGACTTGCTCTGCTACGTGCCCAATGTGCCTGCAGAAACCTGAGCCCTTGTTTCCAGGCTGGGACCATGGGGGATCATGGCTGCCACCATGTCAGATGTTCCCTCACTTCCCCTCACCCTCTCGGCTCCATCCACTGGCCCCAAGGCCCCTGGGGCTGCGGAGGCAAGGCTGGCAGACAGGGTGGATGCGAGCAGAGGAGGCATGCATCTCCCTTCTTGTAGGAGGCTCAGGGCAAAACCTGTGGTCTGGGCCACATTGGGGAGTGTTGCATGGCATGGTGGCATGGTGTGGTGGTGTCATGGAACCGGCATGGTGGTGTGGTGTGGCTGGCAGGCCCTGAGCACTGCTGGGTCGTTGCTGACTGCAGCGGGCAGCCTTGATGAATGAAAAGTGTTGAACAGGATCCTGTGGAAAGTATTGAGACTCATATTTGGTCCGCAGTCAATAAATGAACATGTAATAGAAACCAGAACCTATGAACAAGAGCATTAAATGGAACATGGATCTAAGGCAATAGTCCAATACATATTTAATAGCAACCTGCCAAATGGTGTTTTCAATTACGATCATTTTATTTTGTATTAAAGTAACGCTAGAGGTCAAGTGATCCAGTCAGGCCTGATGCTCCTTCCACTGCATTAGATGGTGTAGAAATGTGTAAGACATTTCACTGATCCATTTGCAAGCTAAGATGAAATGAAAAGCAGCCTGAAAGAAATATAGCTATTCCAGTATTTAAATCCACAGAGCGGACTCTGCAGACTACTCTGTGTTGAATAGAGATCCACTGACAGGAAATGTCTTCCAAGTTCAGGACCAAGCTGAATGATATCTCTGGAATATATTTTCAGTGCTCATGCATTATTTCTCCATTCAAGTTTCAGAGGAGTGCTTGACTTTTACTGTGAAACTATAAATCACCATAATCTTGGCATCTCAGATGTTTTCCTCAGTTAAACACAATGAGTTTCCTCCAAGGAAAGAAAGAACAGTGTAAACAGTGTTTAAAATGTGTTACTAATTTATTGCAAAGTCTGCTGGATATAATTAATTCAAATGGTTTTGTATATTCCAACAGGAGATATACATCTTTTAGCAATACCTTTACTTTGAGACCCCTGCACAGTATGCCTGTATCTTAGATCAAATATTCTCAGTAGAGCTGGCAGATACATTTTAGCTGCAGTGGCTGTGAATAACAGCCTAGATTTTTGTTGTCCTTGTTCATTAGTCTGTTAGGAACTACTTGTTATTGAACTGAAAGCTAAGAGCTTTTCTTGCCCTTTTCTTGCACTGTAAATATTTTTTAAAGCAAACATAAGAAAGAAACATTTATAAGGAGAAATAGTATTTGCATTGGCATAAATTACTATGGCAGACTATTTTTCATGGTAATTATAAAGAAATCTTTTCTTTACAGACTTTGTGTATTACTGTATGAAAATATGATAGTTTTCTACTAAAGTGCATTACTAGACATACTAGCTTTGACAGCTCTTTGGCACATTTTGTGGGCAATTGCTTTAAGAAAGGAAAATAACTACCTGCTTCTGTCCAACCCACATCAAAAAGTGTCATTTATGCTGTTCACTGAGTTGTGCCAGACCCTAGGACTTTTCTAGCAGTACGTGTTCTGCTGGCTCTTATCCGTGTTTCTGCCTGTTATCTCTTGGGGTGTACTATTCCAGAGGACTACTTCAGTTTTTAGTTCTGTTTTTAGTGCCAAGCAGACTGCTGTTTTTGCAAGTACTCTATCAACTCAATTTCTACAGATTTTTGAGAACACTATAACTAGAGCTATGGAGTGTGACTTCCCTTCTACTGTAAACTTATGGGCGTGATTTTCTACTTCTTGCAGACAGGAAAGGGGATGAGGAACAGATCTTTCTTTGCTTATATCAGGGTTAATGAAAGTGTACACTTGGAAAGTCTTTTGACTAGTATTTTACAGAGTCTACTATAGCCTGACATAGCAGCAGTCTCTTTTTAGTTGGCAGGTTCTGAAACATTTGTGAAAGCTAACATATGATAGATTAGTAAAAAAGGAACTTCTGCATAGCTTTCTATCATAATAAATATGTTGAGGGAAACAAAGATTTAATAGCATCCTTACCTCACTCCGTCTAGCAATGATGGAAAGGGACCGCTAAAGATAATGGTTAAGGTGATCCAGGATTTTTTATTTCAGTTGCTATGCTCTGGGTTTCACTAGACATGTCTACTTTTCTGCCCTTAACATTTGAGACAGATGGATTTTTGGCATGTGCAACTCATGTTTTTTAAATCCCTACTAGAGCAGGACCCAGGATTTTGTTTCTGAAAAAAAAACCCCAAAACCAACAACAACAACAAACAAACCGGTGAGGCTTCCAGCTCACCTAGCTGCAAGTGGTCTACAGAAAAGCTGCAATAGTTATGAGTCACATGTCAAGTGTGGAAAGGAAAGAGAAAGAAGTGGCAATCATAACGTCTGGGCATGTAGAGCCAGAGGGTTTTTTTTTTTTTTTTGAGAATTAGGAAGACAGGAGCTTCTGAGAAGAAGGGATGCTTCTGGGCACAAGTAGCTCTACGTTATGAAGGCCTGGCTTGCTGTGTGGACAGACCCTACTCTTTATTGTTCTGATGCCTTGAACAGAACTGCTGTGCCCTCTTCTAAATTGCACCTTTGCTTTCCTGTTACCTCCTGTAGTGTCCTTCCTGTCCTACTCACAGATCCTCTTTGCTTTTGGAAATGCTATGAAATATTTGTTGCTTGTTCTATTCCTAACACTGCTGAATGTAAGAAAGTCAATAAATATGGATGAGTGATCCATCAATGGGTCTAACCATGTGCAACTGTCTCAGAGGAGTGTTTTGCGGCTCTTAGAATGTTTTTTTATGTGATTTCGGACACTTCGATGAAAGATAATTTTTTTCTAAGTATAATTTTTGTGTAAGAGTATAATGCATTTCATGTATAATACTAGAAAAACTCACTTTTCAGTTTCTCATTACTTTTTTTAAAATTTAAAAATATAGAAATATTATATTGAGTGTGTGTGTATCCACATATATTCCTTTTAAAAGCTGTTGATATTCTTTGAGCCAAAGAGCAATTCAAACAAGATTACAGAACAAGTTAAAATGTTGCTATTGTTAATTAGTGTTCATAGGCTCTCAGAAAAGAATAACAGAATCTTTATTCTGAAACCCTGAATGTGCATCTTAAGGGAACACTGTAACGTCAGTAGAGAGGGAGCTGGTTGAGAATAAAAGTTTAGTTCAACTTTGCCTGGAATAATTTTAAAGATACATTCTTAAGATCAAGGTGTTGAAAACTACTGCATTTTCATTTGGTGTACACATGTGTTTGGAACAAATCTGGCTTTTGCTTCAGGGTATCCAATCGTTAGGTTCTTTTGCACACTCATTCTCTGAAGCACTAAAGATGTGGGTTTTAACTCTGACATTAAAGAACTATTTGAGGTCAGTATTCTGATGTGAAACTGTTCCTACAGATCTATTAAAAATCACATAGTTTTACAGCATAGCTTATGAGGGCTTGAGTTGCACTACAAGTTTTCTGACATGTAGCAAACCATAAAACATCCATTTAATTTGTGAACATTGATGGGCTAGTGTAAACTGGCATTGCTTCTTTCATGTTTGTGAAGTTGTGCCAATTTACACCAGCTCAGGAATCTGGTCTATTGTTCCTGCAAACATCCTATGACATTTTAAATTATCGGGACAATCATCTTGCAAAGAAGCCAAAGTATTAGAATAACAGTTCCCTGCCAAATTCCCTCAGGAGACTTGACTTATTAAAAAAATAAATTACACGTGTTCTTTTTATATAAATAAAAATTTATTTCTTAAGAATGCATGATTTTCTAGGAGGCTGAAGCCATGATTTCCTAGTTATGAATGTAACTTTGTAAATCAAAAAGGCAGACAATGCTCTTCCGCATCTCAGTGAAGCAAAAGATGTCTTCTCAGATTGGTAGGATATAAACGGTTTTAGTGTCCTCAGATAAAGGCATCTGGGAGCTAGACTTGTCTTCCTCAGTCTCTTTTTTTGGGGTTTTTCCTTGTCTTTTCCAGCTTTTCCTTATAATCAAGAGTGCATGTTAAAAACACATCTGAGAAAGAAAGAAAGATACGAAGTATTTTATCTTACATTTTCTGTCACTATCTTTACAGAATTAACATATTTTTACCATGTTGTCATGTTTGATCTTGAATCTAATTTCAAGTAATCAAACTGAAAATGGAGATTTCATTTAAGGGAGTGGCAAAGACATCAGAAGGTACAGCATTACTCTATAGATTGCAGTGGACAAATGTCCAAGGGACATTTGTGTGTGAACCTGCAAGGGTCTACATAGAGGATGATAATTGTTAGTAAAATTTTCTGTGTCCAATATTAGCTGGAGCCTTTGCAAAAGGAGGGATCATTGAGGAAAGAAATGCTCAAAACCAGAGCTATATAGAATCATAGAATAGTTTTGATTGGAAAAGACCTTTAAGTTCATCAAGTCCAACCATTAACCTAACACTACCAAGTCCATCTCTAAATCATGGCCCTAAGTGACACACCTACATGTCTTTTAAATACCTCCAGGGAAGGTGGCTCCACCGCTTCCCTGAGCAGCCTGTTCCAATGCTTGGCAACCTTTTAGATGAAGAAACTTTTCCTAATATCCAATCTAAACTTCCCTTGGTGCAATTTGAGGCCATTTCCTCTTGTCCTGTTGCTTGTTACTTGGGAGAAGAGACAAACCCCCACTTCACTACACTCTCCCTTCAGGTGGTTGTAGAGAGCAATAAGGTCTCCCCTCAGCCTCCTTTTCTCCAGACTAAACAATCCCAGTTTCCTCAGCAGCTCCTTATAAGGCTTATGCTCCAGACCCTTCAGCAGCTTCATTGCCCTCCTCTGGACATGTTCCAGCATCTCAATGTTTTTCTTGAAGTGAGGGGCCTAAAACTGAACACAGTATTTGAGGTGTGGCCTCACCAATGCTGAGAACAGGGGAATGACCACTTCCCTAGTCCTGTTGGTCCCATTATTTCTGATACAAATCCCCTCTCTAAGAAAAAAATAAGTTAGGTCGATGGCAGAAGTATGTAACAGTAAGAATTCCACCTGAGAAGACTTCATGTGCCCAAGGGAGGACACATGAATACAGGGAAATGGAAGTAATGGGGCTTCAGGAAAATCTATAAGCAATCTGTAGATGTTACAAGTACTGCCACAAGGCCTACAGATCCAGTTTGGTGAAAAATTCTTCACAAGGTTTCTCACATTCCAAGAAAAAGATCTATTTTTTCTAATAGTGAGTCTGTGAAATGGAAGAAAAAGTAGTAGAAAAATGAGCTAAAGTATTAATGGTAATTTTTAAAAAAATAACAGTATCTGGAGATGCAGTTGTATGTTTTGGGTATTGCTATATCAAAATGGTAAAGATCATGACAGGCTTATTTATCAAGTATTCAACTTTGAAGAACCTTTCATGCATGAGAATATTAATCCCCTCTGGCATACTTTTATATTCATTTTGCATTTATGCAGATACAGACAAACATAGAGGCCAAAACTGTTACTCTGACTGTTTCACTGTTTGGGTAGCTTTCAATTGACAGTGAAATGTAATTTAGGTAAATTTACTCGTGTGTTTACTTCTACATTTCAGTAGAAAAAAAAAAAAGACTGTCTTTCAGAACACCAGAGATGAACATTTTTAGGATGCAAATTGGATAAATATCATGCTGTATAAATGAACAGTTAGCCAACATAGTTCTGGGAAGTTGGTATTTTGCTGGAAATCGTGGAAACTGTAATTCTGTATTGTGGAGAATTTATGCTATTTTGAGATTATATTTGATCTCAATATGGGGTGAAAATCAACAATTTAGAATTTCTCAGGTTTGGGAATGGAGAACTGTGTGTTAGCCCATTGTCCTCCAGTCATTATATACTGGAAACAGTGGAGATGTTCATGGAATGTATTGTCTTGCAGCCCCAGAAATTGGACACTTGAGCAGCTAAAAATCTGTCGAGAGAAGTAGACAGAAATTCATTAAATTTCTGGTGGAATCTCCTTTTCCACTCCTAAGCAAGGTTGTCTAAGTGCCATAAAATAGCAGGCACAGCTACCTTTGGGAACCATTTCAGCTTTACTAAATCAGTAATTAATTTTTTTGCAATATATACATGTGTATCATAATCCATCAGAAGCCAGTACGGATTGTAAGGTTGTATGATAAAGATGATTCACTGTTACTGTGATGTTGTAGGGCAGTGGCAATGGCAGGTAAAGAGCTGAGCTGAATAGGTTCTTCTCCTCCTAAATATTCAGTAATGAAGAACTTTATCCCTTAAACCCAGCTGGAATTTTTTATTAAGTACTCTGAATTTGCTGGAGCAACATCTGGGAAATGAAAGGATACATTTGAACTGACACAGATGCAGGTTAACTATCAAGCTGACTATCAAACTATCAAACTTGGAGGGAGACACATGTAATAAAATTGAACATATCCATGTAGCAACATTGTGAAAGCACAGAGCTCATCAGAGACTGATATTCTGTTATTTAAGATTTGTGTAGCCCTACCTACTGATTAGAAGAACTGGATTTCTGGTTGACTCAAGATGACTCAGAGCTGGATTTGGAAATGTTTTGACCTGTGGTGTCTCTAGGGCAGCATGACTTCTGGTGTTCTCTCTTGTTTAAAGATACCTCAGAAATCAGGTATATATTTGGTTTTGCGATTTCTTGATGGAAAAGGAAGGCAGGAAAACATCAGATGAACTGTACCTGAATTTTGGGGGCAGTTCTCAACATCACATTATAAAAGGAGAATTTATTTTCCCCAATTGTTTTTTTGGGTCTCATCTGCTTGCCCTGTTGGTTAAAATCTGTTGATTTCCTTATTTTAGAGGAAGATGACATTGAGGTTTGTAACAGAGTTGTGAAGATTTACTAGTAAACTGCTGAGTGCTGTATTATCAGTTACTATAGGTAAGTTTATAATTTAATGGATTATATCTAAAAGAATACAATAGTATTATTCTAGACTTCCTCACAAATGTAATGTACTTGTCTTAACATGACAAATAAGCCTATATTTAGACACAATATACACTTGGGATATCTTCGAGTCTAGCTTGAATAGGACAAGGAGAAACTCCTTCTGGAACCTTGTAATGATCATCAACTTTGGGGGAGATGCCTGAAAAAGCCAGTTGAAGCAAGAAAACTCAAGTCATAGCAAATAAGTGACTGTTTATCTTGAAGTCTGAGGTTCCTGCTACATGCAACCTGTTAAAGCATAAACCTGCAATAGTTGTTTTAGATTTAAGAGAGCTAAATGTTTCTTACTGTGCATGAGGTCATTCAGGACATACGTGGTGTTGGGGGACGATGCTCGTTCACCTTATGGAAGTATAAAGTGAATAATTCTTTACTTCTCACCTTGTGTCTGCATTTCTTCTGTTCTTAGATACCACTACGAACTGTACAGCACACAAAAGATTGCTAAGATTTTAGATATGGCAATTCAACTTTATGAATCACTAACTTTCTTTGTTAAGTGAGAGAAAATTTTAGCTTCTGACAAGAAGTGTTTTGTAGTGTTGACCAGTGATTTTCAGCCTTGTTCACAGACCAGTAATGTAGTGTGAATACAAATATTATAAACTTTTTAGGAAACTAGGATTGTCTCAACATAATAGCTTCACTTACAACTGGTGTAAGATCTCCTTTGGTTGTGATACATTCACTCATTCTCATACAGACACAAACCAAAAAAAGTATACTAAGCCAGTTCCCATTATAAGTTTGATTATGGTCAGTTATCTCTTACAGTGATTAATTAATTTTGTTATGGTAAGTCTTAAATTAAAGTTAAAGGAGAGAAATATGATCGATTTCCGACTTTAAAAAAATCTAAAAAGCAGCAATTCTTAATAAGCAAAATTCCACAATAATGCTTTTAGTGATTTTTTTTTTTTTTTTTTTTAGAAAAAGGTAATACAATTGGTATAAAAACCTTTAAGTGGTAGTTTCTAGGTTTCCTGTAGAAATGAACATGTAATGTTTGATCATCCATATTCTTGGAGTGATTAAACTGATTTTGGTGATAAATAGGCTTTCTTTGCTCCCTTCCCCTCTGCTGCTGTGTCAGTATTGTGACTCATAGGATTATAGAATCATAGAAACATTTAGATTGGAAAGGTCACTTGGTACAAGCCCCTGCACTCAAATCAGGACTTACTTCAATGTGAGTTTTTAACAGGCTACTCTGGTAGATATTGATGCTCCCTGTATTGTATGAGAGAACTCTGCTGTGCAAGTGGTGACTGCACACAGTAGCCAAAGTGATTTTTGAAAACATCTCTGGTTCAATAGGCTCTCCTTCAACAGGGCTTAGTGATCAAGAGACGATTTGCAGCGTAAAGAGAAAAAAAAGAAAAAAAAAGAATGTAAAGCATGCAGCATTTTCAGTCTAGGATTTAGATTATGTCAAATCTATGAAGAAAACTGTATTGGGAAATATGAAGGATGTCAGGAAATGTAATGGGCTCTGTTTTAAATCCTTTTAGAAATTCTTGGAAAGAGTGTGCTCTAAATGCATCTGTCTGTAGGTCAGCAAAGGCAATTATATAGACTTCAGGGGGCTGGTGATACATGTGACCACTTTTCTGTTGAAAACCCTTTGCCCCAAGGGGCTACTCAAACAAGCAGTCTAGCTGTAAGAGAGAAACTTGAAGCATAAATTGCTAACCTTGAGTGAACAGGACAACATTCCAGCAATAAAATCTAGCTATAAACACAGGGAAAGGCCATATCTTCGATAGTTTCCTGAAATGATTGCAGGTTTCTTTTTACGCCTTTCTCTCACTTAAGCATCTCAGAAGGTTAACGTGTAGGTTACTGTGACTTTTACTTTTTAAATGTTTTTCTATATGTCTGTTCTTTTGCTAGGGTTACTTACTCTTTTTTTTTTTTTTTACCCTTCCTTCTTCATATGCTTTCTCCATTCTTCATACGCTTAGTTACATGAGCCCTACTGTCTCCTCACAAAGGAAGGCCACCATGAAGCCTATGTGATATTTCATTGAGTTTAAATTCTTCTTCATGGACTCAAGGGACTATTATGCAAGACATTAGTTTTACTCACTGAAGACATATTACTCTCCTAAATTCGTTTTATATTCCTTGCCTTCTCTCATTCATTCACACATTTCATCCCTCCTAATTATTTTTTTATCTAAAAAGATATGGCTGATTTAGATCTTCTATGCCTTTTCGGTACGTGTGTTGATATCAGATCATTTGTTAAAGGAAAAATGTTTGGCTAAACAAGAATAATGTTGTAATAAGGGTGGAGTACATTTCTTGTTTTTAAAAGTTCCTTCCAAGATTTTCATCTTCATTTTTACTCCAAATGTTTAGCCAAAGAAACAAAATAAACAGAAAATCCCAAAGGGTAAAATTGGTGTAAAACACCAGCAATATTTTTTAGTCTTTGCCAGATACAGACCGGTTCTTAACTATATTTAAAAACAGGTCTCTTCAGTGTTCACTATTTATAATCTTTTCTTGCTTTTTTCATTAAGAAGTAAGACCACAGTGATTGTGGGAAAAAGAAAATCCAAAGCAGGATAGATCTTTGCATGTTGTGTCATCTTTATACCACATTTTTTTGTGTCTACACTAGTAATTACATATGACCTTGAGATCACCCTAAAGTCTGGTCTTACTAAAAATCCGTAGGGCAAATCCCCTTTCTCAGCAGTCCATGCTGTTCCTGCAGGCTTTGTGGCAACCAGACTGCAATAGATTTGCATTCAGTCCCTTTGGAAAGCTTGCAGATGTATGGGCATGGAGCACCACAAGTCCATCAATAACAAGTCCACTTCAATTTTGCTGCTGTTTCTGTTCCTGTAGAAAACATAAGCCTAGACAGACAGACCAGAAGCCCACAGGTAGTTTCCTAGGAGACCTGAGTGAGGGAATCCTGGAGATACCTTATGGCTATGCTCTAAGAATGAGATTCAGGATGTGATTGGCCTTGATGAAACTTGGGGATTTAACAGGGAAAGGAAGCCATGTGGTTGGGCTAATTACCCTGAGTTCAACCTTGTTACTGGTTCTCAGTAGGAAAAACCCTGGACTTTACAGAGCCTTTAATGTTCAGTGAAGACTTATTCTGCTGCAGAGGCAAAACTTGTGATGGTCCACAGTCTCTGTGTCATTTTTTTTCCATCTGCAGTGTATCAATGAAAAGGAGAAGGAATTAGTTCAACAGGGACCTTGGTGGAGTCATCTCTGAAATATGCTAGTCTGTGACTTTAAAAGTTGGCCTCATGTGGCCATTGGTAGTTGGGGAGCTTTTCTCAGGAATGTTTACTAAAAGAGAACATTTTAAGCTAATAGGGAGGAGTACTTGCCAAGTGGAAGCATTCTTACCCATATCTTGTGACTAATGTGTCCAATCTAAGCAGTTCAGTTTTCCAGTCTTGGATAATGAAACCAGATGCTCTTGAATAAACTACAGAATATTGCAAAACAATTTTCCTCTTTAATTAAATTGATAAATATTTTGTATTAATTCAAAATTCACCAACAAAAAAAGAGGTGGGATTTGGCTGCTGAATTATTTACTATGGAACATTTGCTGTCTTTCAGACTGCAAGGTGGTCATTTGTGACATTGCCATATTATTTTAGAACCAACATAAAAGGTTTACTGAAGATAAAAGCTAAGTGAAAAGGAACATCTGTCTTCCTACACTGCCTGTCAATTTATCTGATGGACCTAGGTAATAGATTACAACCACATTGTTCAAATTATTTTTCAAATGCCAAATGGGAAATCTGAAAGATTTTTAGCTTCTGAACAAAAGATCAAAGAGAAATATTGTGACAATTTCTGAGGGAAAAATAATGGTCATGTTTTGTATATCAATTTCATAGGTATACCTGAAGATCAAATTTACCCAAATCTTTTTTGATGTCATAGTCTTGTCCTAGCAGCATATATAATGAACAGACATTCAAGATAAGTTTCTTGGAAATCCATTAATACAGTTAAACAAAAATCTTTCTGACGCTAAGTCAGAAAGACTTGAAAGACTTACATAGTTTTAGAGCCTTTTGCACAGGAAAAACTTGCACAATTTTTGAGATTTGGTTGGTTGGTTGTGTAGTATATGGTACGTTAATAAACATAAATCATGTGATTGCTTCGTTTTTGAATGTCAAATGGAGAGGGTTTAATTTCCTTTAAATATTATGCAACAGAAGAAGGGAAATGTGAAATATCCCATCCACTTTCAACTGGTCACAATAAGTTTTTTGTTGACGACTATTTTGATTAGTAAAAAAATAGTTAACTGAGTGATTCAGTCTTTTCTGCTGCTGAACATCAAACTGTAAACATTTTCAAATCACATATAAAAATCACAAATTTATTTGCTGATGCTTTTACATGTTTTGCTTTCATTTAATAGGATTATCACTTTGGCAAATAATAATTCAAAGGTTTGGGGTTGTGATTTAAAGGATTGTTAGGTGTGATTTAATACCTAAGTTGTATGCTATTGTTTTTTTTCCTGGCTGAATAACTGTACCTCTTAGCTAGGAAGTCTTGAGAAAAGACTAGATTCAAAAAAAAAGGGTTAAGTGTGTCAGTACAACAGAATATGCAGCTGTCTGCTTGAAACCTGTCTTCTTGTACCATCAATTCTTAATCTTTCTAGAGTACCTTATTCTCCCCTGCAATATGTGCCCTGTTCTCTGTCTAGCATCACGGTTAATCCATATTGTCTAGGCCCAGTTCTTTATTCCAATTCTTCCAAATCTTTGGAAACTAAGCCTGAGCAAATTATCTCTCACACTGTCTGTTATATGCCAGAATTTTCACAAATCAGCACAAATATATCTGCCCCACCTCATACCTGTCTAAGGATCTTTGTATCACTTCACTAGCTACTTTGCTACCAATTTGGTTGGAGCCCTTCTTCTTAAAAAGCAGCACTGCCCTTTACCAGTGTATTCATTCAGTTACCATGCCACACCCTTGTGACTCAGCTTGTTTTGGCATTGCACAAAAGAAGCAGGATGGACACATAACATACCTGGCCTTACAAGAATGAGGTGCTTCTAGGTGGATAAAGAGGAGAGATTTAACACAGGAGGTTCCGCTTAAACTTGAGAAGAAACTTCTTTACTGTGAGGGTGACAGAGCACTGGAACAGGCTGCCCAGGGAGGTTGTGGAGTCTCCTTCTTTGGAGACATTCAAGACCCACCTGGATGCCTTCCTGTGTGAACTCATCTAGGTGTTCCTGCTCCGGCAGGGGGATTGGACTAGATGATCTTTTGAGGTCCCTTCCAATCCCTAATATTCTGTGATTCTGTGAGGACCTACGAGGTAAAGTGAAATTTTTGAGTCATGGGTTTTGACTTATATGTGGATACACTGCCGAAGTCTTCCTTTTGGACTAAGGATGGAAATGTGTTGATTAGTCAAGGTAGGTGATTACCAAGGATTGTCTGTTCCATTTTGAGTATGTTCTTGATGAATTGCTGTAAATAAACATCAGATCTATAAGTGCCATTAGTCCATAGATATTCACATAACATCACAGTCCTCCTAGTTGTGTGCAAATCTGAATGAAAAATGTGATGACAGAGAAATGTTTAAATTACTTCAGAGGTCATTTCCTCTGTTCCTAGGGGTCCTTGACATCTTTGACATTGAGCGAATGAGTAGTGAAGAAGTAATAAAGTATTGTCAGCTGCTCACTGGTCCGATTTCCAGACAGCAGTGGACAGACATCTTCAAATGCACACAAAGGTGGACATAAATTACTATTCCATTTTTTACAATTGCCTTCAGATACCTGTTCTGGAATTGGAACACCTAAAATAATATCTCTGGTACAAATGAGAATGTGAAACAGAACTGCTACGTGAAGCTTTCTTACTCATTTAATTTTTGAAATCATGCTACATAAATCATTCATAATCTACAGACAGATGTTTTAATCCAAATGAAGATGGAAGACTACTGTTCAAGTTTGTTTGGTTTTTTTATAAATCAATAATCTGCCAAACAAGGAGCCTCACTTTAGAATTCAGGAGGCAGAAGATATGAAATCTGGAGTCTTATGTTCTTTTATGACATCTGCAGTATTTCTGCGTAGAAAGAAAAGACACCTGAATGTATCTGAACTTAATTTGAAAAATAAAAGGCTATGCTTAAAAGCTCTAACTGCAGAGTACGGTGGCAAAATTAAAAAGACAGGCAAACTCAAAGAAATCCTCTTCATTTAAGAAAACAAAAACAAGCTTATAGTCAGTATATAGTTATCCCAGAATATAACACTCCATCCATTTCTTACTCCCTGTCATTAAGTGGTGGTGCTTTTCCCTCCACTCCCATTCCAGTCATGCCATAGTCAAGTTAGGCAGCCGTTTCCAGCTTGTAATATTCCAGCAGAGAGTTAACAACTTTGCTGACAAGGAACACTTGAAGATCGTTAAAATTTATGAAAATTTAAAGGAGTTATTAAATTATATTAAATTATATTAATTCTATAAAAAATATAATTATATATATATAAAAATAATAATATTATTATATAATATATATAATATAAATAATATAATTAAATTATATTAAATTATAATTATAAAATTATAATTTTATTTTAAAGTGCAGCCACTGATTTCTTGTGATGGAGATGGTAGATAGGAGTAACAAATCATTCCCTTAGTTATTTAGCAGCAAAGACTCTGTCCACTTACAGAGTTTCTTACAGCCTCAGAACCAATGAGAAGACCTTTTGAAGATCTGCAAAGCTCTTAACAGAAGGCTACATACCACTTATATGAAGTTATTTGAAAATTATTCATGTTTCAGATTTGTTTGAGGGAATCTATAGTGGTGGAATTAGTATTAGCAATGTAAGCAGCAGTGAGGAACATTGTAAGACTTGGCTTAGGACAGAGATGAAAACAAACTGACTTAGTAAACAAAAGGCAAAGCATGTTGGAAGAGTTTCAAGATCACAAAGGATTTTTCTGCCCTGGAAGAGCTAGCTCACTTTAGGTGAGTATGTATACTTTTAAGTGACTTCGTGTCAGAAATACCTTAAGATCAGGCATTCAGACAGTAAATGCAAAGCAATCCTTCAATTATCTTCTCAAATCAATGAGGTAGAGTGTAAAAGACAGTAGGAAAAGGAAAGAGCAAAGAACTTCCTTATCCTGGGGAAAGTTATATACAACTTGCCAACTAGTAACATAGATAAATAATTAAATACTCAAGATGTAAAGACAAAGACTTCAGTTACACATTTATGTATCGGCATACATGGAATATATGTATCAGCTATGCATAGCAGGGCTGATCCTGGTCACAATTACAGTCCTGCCAAAAAAGCTAAATAAAATAAATGCTAAAATGTAAACCCTAAGATATACAACACAATAAAAATTTAGAGAATAAAAAGACCAGAGTCTCTGGTCCTTTTGTCCAGAGACCAGTATAAATTTCTTGGGCAGAAGGTTGCTTGTAAGAAATGAAATTGAAACTGGGGGAAACCTTAAAATGTGATTCTGCCACACATTGAAGATGCATGCAATGCTGTTGTTGGAAGGGGTTAATGAGTTGCAAAAATCAAGATTTATGTCTAGATCAAAACATATGAATACAAAATGGGATCAGCATCTTCAGAGGAGAAACTTGAGGTAAATTAGAGAGTCTAGATAATAGACCAACATCATTTCACCATTGTTTTATTCTGAATGAACCTCCTCTATCATTAAGCCTGAAAAAAACTATCCACATCTGAAGGGGCTGTATAAAAACCAGTCACTAATGTCTCCATGGTAAATGATTACTTTATGGCTACAGACAGAGGGCTTGCCAGTGGAGTTAGTTGGAAGATGATTGTAAGAAATAAATGCTTTAGACATACACAAAGGGGATTTTTTATATTGATGTAGTAAGTTGCCAAGAGAACTGTAATACTTTCAGAATTTTCTAGAAAGGTGATTTAGCAAATGCTGTTTATAGCCTCACCTCATGCAGCGGTAATACTGATAAGCCAAGGAGAGTACTTCAAACATATAGGTATTGAGGCCACCTGTAAAACAAAACACATGCTTAAACTACAAATATGGATCTGGATGGCAGCAGAGCAGGCAAAGAGAGAGTCCATCTTGCAGAAGACATAGGATGAACAGTGAAAGGATTCAGATTTCCTGATAATCTAAAAGCATGTGAGCATTTATTTAACTTTTATCCCATTTTTTCTCCTTGTACTCTAGCACTTTCAAATTATTTACATTGCTTGCTAAGAACAAGAGACACGCCTGGTGCTGAGAAAGAGAACCAAGTGTTTTGGAGCTTCCCAGGCCCTCCATACTACTTATTTGTTTTGAGCAACAATTTATCTGTAATGTAGGAGAAGGGATAGTTCTGACCCATAATGTGACAGCCACTGAGGAATAATCAACTGGCAGGATAGATTCTTACTTCCAGTTGGAGACAGAAAGTCTAACTGTTATCTTTGGACTTAAAAGTGCCTCAGTAATTGTATGGGAAGTATCTTTACCATTTGGACAGACCACAAACCACTTGTGGATTTTGCTAGTGAAAGTCAGTGCCAGCCATTGCAGCTGTATGGCTGGAGGATTGGGCTTTGACCAAAGCCTTCAAAACATTTGTTAGAGTGCCATCAACAACTGCTGTTAGTCCAACAATATGGGAATTTGGAGTGCCTGTTACTTGTGAAATACCTGAGATAGATGCTGTTGAAGGCTTTCCAGATAAGGAAGACTTCCTGAAGAAACCTTGAAGATAGCCCCCTTTTCTGAGGGAAGATCATGTTATCTCCTGGATTAGAGTAAATAGCTTAAAAGAAACTGCAAATATAATGAATTTGGAAGATTCATGAGCAAAGGACCAGAAGAAATTCTGGAAGTGGATATATAGTATAAGATAACCATCACTATATCCAGTGAGGAAGAAGTAAAATCCTGGTAGCATTATCAGAAACATGGCATGTTAATCCTTGCATAAATGAGATTGGTCTGTATTTAGTGGTTGAACACATGGTCAGAAATGGACACAGAGACATCACTATTGGTGGAAAGCAGAGGCAGATATTGACTATACACCAGTTTGCTCAAGAATAACAAATCTTGAGTTTAAATTTGCTTTCACCCATATCGCCCAACTGCAACTGACAATCTATTAGAACCTGTGAAGAAGACATAAAGGATGCTATTAATGAAAAATTAGGAGATCTGGATGAAATTTTTATGAAATACAGAAGGTGGGGAAAAAAAAATCCACTTAACCAGCCAGCAAAGAGGAGCATTAGGGCATTGTGATTCCAGTAAGTACTGCAAAACCCAAAGCCACAAGTGTAGCACCAAAGACAGAAAACTGGACTCAAAGGCCTTGTTTATGGCAACATTTTCAGTCCCTAGCAGCAGATTTCAGCTATTATTGAAAATCAAATGCAAACTTATTTATTTAGAAGTATATATTAGTGATGTAAGAAATGGCTGGGCAAAGTGCTCAAAATGGTGTTATCTGGGCTACTCAGAGTATTTTGAGTATGGACTTTTTCTGTCTCTTACTTTTGTTTATTCTGCAGGAATTTTCCTCCCCATCTATGTCTGAAACAAAGTGGCCAGGTCCAACATGAAGTATTGTGAATAGACAGTTAGCCTTATGTTTCTAGCCTTGTGGTTTTGAATTCAAGAGATGTGGTTTGCTCAGATAAGGCCTGGACAAAGAGCAAGTCCCTCATGGTCCTAAACAAAACTTTAAGCTACTTAAGATTTTGCACATCATTAAATACATGTCATTTTTCATTTACAAAATATTGCTTGATCTGCTCATCCATTCCCTGTGGGGAATTAGAAAACTCATAAGTTTGTATGTGTGTCCATGCACATTACTTGTCTGCCTTTTCCTGCATGCGTAAGAGCTAGATCAGAAATGCTTGAGGACCCTGGTGGTCCCTATATGCCTCACATGAACCCCCAAGAGCCTGCTTAAATTCCACCTTCTCAGAGCTGTTGGAAGGAAGCATAGAGGCAGTCACTGGAGTAGGATCATGGTTGGTTATGGAGCTTTGTTATTGTTATCCCATTGACCTCAGGTCTGCAAGCATAGTAGAAAGGAATTAAGAAGCTAGTGGTGAATACTTTTGAGAAAAGTATAGAATAGATATCAGTTTTTAAAAAATAATAATGGTCTAGGTCTTTAAAGACTTTTAAAGATATAACACACTTATTTTTAGTGTTTTTTCTTTTCATTAAAAAGGCTGAATACTAGGACTTGTTAATTTCATGGTTCTGCTCAGCTTTCTTTTTTATTTTGTGTCCCTAGGCCTTGAGCTTTTAATAGACTTCTCATGGGCAAGAAATCCGTATAAGGTAACATTACTGCAAAAAGAGTGAAGTTCTGCACATAGAGAGGGATGTTTTCCTAAGCCATGGATTTTGTATCTGCTACATAGCAAAGCTGTTAGTAAGCAATTTGGCTTGTAAGAGTGTATGTGTGTGCATGTTGTATATGTGTGAGAATGAGCCACTACTTTGCAATCATCCCCTCCTATTGCTGGCAGTCTGACCATAATGTCATTCCTTGCCCTCTTCCTACACTCATTTGGCTTCAGTACATGACCCACAGCCACCTCTGGACACATCCAGAATGTGCGTGGCAGCTGGAGGATACTAAGCTGTCAACTTCCAGGCTGATCTCTGGCCGCAGCAGCACATGGCCTTGCTGCTAGGTCTCTCGGTGGCCTCTTATGTGGCACATTGCCTGTTCCCCAAGAGTTGTCTGCAGCTGCCTAGCACAGGCTCAGGCTGTAGAGGCCTCTCTTGTTTCTGGATGATGAGCTCCTTAAATTCCCTTTGGATTGGAAGAAATCTTCATCCCCAATTTCTGTTGTTGTTGGAATAGAAGAACCTACAACCAGCGAGAAGCACTCTGAGGGAAGAGGCTGTTTTGCCATGTGTTCACCTATTTAGCTGCTGATTAACATTGGCATAGACACTTGGCACAGTGTCATTGATTCTGGCCATCACTAAATGGCAAAGGTTTCTTTTCTACGGATGATGATGTCTTTTCTTAATGGTTTTATTTATTTATTTACTTATTGCTATTAAACTTACGATGCCAAGCCCTTGCTGGATCCAAGTGACCTCCAACTTTTTTACACTGATAGTCCATCTAAATAAGCCCCCACCACTCTCAGGCTGCATTCACATTATTCTTAAAGGCATGACTCTGTGAAATTGAAGGTGCTAAAGCAGATCAGATTGACCCAGTGTCCACTCAAGTCAACAGAAAACATTAAACCAAGACCATTATGGATCAAGCCTGAAACACAAGGGATTGTGACTCCTACACTTTGAATTCCCCAGTTTAGGGTCTTTTAACATCTGACTGACCTGGTGTTAATGTAATAAGCCACAAAGATGATTAACTTTTGTGTTTAACAGTCTCTGTGGTTTGTATGTAAAGAGCTTTAGAAACAACAGCATTAGTTTTTTAACTGCTCACTGTTTAGTGATGGCTCAGAAAACTCTCATTTGAAAACCAGGAGGCATAAAGAACTTTTATTTCCCTGTTTGGGTACATTCAGATATTTTTTCCTTAAAAAGACAAAAGACAAGCCAAAGTAAACTAAAGCACCAAAGCAAAGGACAAGTTTCTTATTACTGCTTTCTCCCATGAACTTATTCATTCATGATATCTTCATCAGGAATAATAATTAGGAAATGTCTTCTCCCCTAGATTTGTTACAAACATCTTGGGAAACACTGTAGGCTTTCTTTAAAAGAAAGCTCTCCTTTCAGCTTCTTGCTCTGCTTGTTTTTTTGCTGTATACTAAAACCTGTCTGTAAGACCCCCATTGGGACTGGGAAAAAAGTATCCTTTGTAGGCAGGTGGTCTTTCCTTGAGCATTTTCTGATTAGAAACACATGTTCATGAGTGTGAGGAGGCTTCTGTAATGGGAGAGTGAAGCAGAGGCCAAGGAATGGGTAGTGCTGCACAGGCAATGCAGTTGAAGTAGATCAGGTTTGTAATGGGGTTGTTCTGCACCTCATAACACATTTATTTTTAATTTACTCTGTTGCAGTTCTCTGCTAAATACTGTAAGTTATATTGATAGCTGGAGGCTTTTGAACTGGCCGGAGCATGTCCCCTCACCCTGAAAACCCTGGATACAAGGATACTGTTGCAGGGGCTGCACAGGGACTCCCGTGGCGTGTGCCAGCAAGGTGGATAAGCAAAATGAGCCAAGGTTTTTCTCTTTGCATTCCTAAATCACTGTGGCCATATCAGTGTGTTTGATGCATAGCCATGTACTTAAGTGGGGAACACATTTTCCTCAGAATAAGAAATTTTCCTTACAGTAAGAAATGAGTAAGAAAAGAAAGAAGAAAGTTCCCCCTCAATAGCAGGCCAACTTCTCCAATGCCAGGATTGTCTCAAAGCACCAGGTACAGGGGAGCTCTCAGGAGCCCTGTGAACAGGGTCATGTACCAAAGGAACACAAGGAGGGGCAGAGGAGCCTGTGCTTATTTCTGCACTGCTACTGCTGTCACCTGCTGCTCTTCATCGCCTTGCCACTCTGAACAGCCTTCTCTCACTGCTTAGAGCCATTGTCACCATCACAGCACTTACTAGCACTAAGGGAGATTGGAAGGAGCTGTAAGTCATGGGGAGAGAGAGCACTGCTGGCTAAGTGGCCAGAGGCAGATGTGATGAGCCAGGGGAAAGCACTCAGGAGCTAAAATGTGTCTAGTGGAAGAAGGCACTAATGAGGAGCATGTCACACAGGGACTGCAGCTTATAGCTCTGTCTAAGGTCTTCAGTGAAACAATATGAATTCTTGGCATTCCTTCCCCTTTCAGCCTTTCTTACCTCAACACTCAGATTAAAACATTTGAGTAGTTCCAGTCCTCATATGCCTTTTCTCTGTGTGCTGGAGACAGACACACTTTCTTGTAGTTCATTGGGAAAGGATCAGAGAGTGCCTTCACTCACTACTGCATAGAAAACCAGGGGATATTCCCTGAGAAGTCAGAGACACATGGCTGTATAAAGCGTTGAAGGGATTCATTCAAAAGGCGTTTGCTGTTAATACAGTGAAGAATTGATATATTGGTGGTCAAACTCAGGAGCCAACAACTCAGCCAAAGACCGATAACTTCATAGCTTTCTGCTTTCTGTTGCTGCAGTGCTGACTCTCAGATGTACAGACTCTGCCTGGCAATGCTTCTCAGGGCCATTTAAAAGCTAAGAATCAGTGAAGCCTGTTGGATTTTGGCTGTGTACCATCTTATCCTGGGTGTTATGTTTGTGAGATGTACATGTCAGCTGTTTTTTTCTTTACACCAGCTGAGGAATCATCTGGCAGATGAATTGTTAGTTGTCCCTAATGTGCCAATATCCATGCTATTTCCATTACTGGGGTTGCTCAAAGTACATAGTTCAGGGGAGAAAATGTATCCCATTGTCAAACAAGTAAGTTTTAAGTGACCAATAATCAAATATTAGTAAACCAAATAATCAGAATAGAACATGGGGTATGCTATTCATGGAAATGACTTATTCATTAAGTTCATGCAAGGATAAGATACTTTGTCGTAGTCAGTAGCAAAACTCCCACTGACTTCAATGGGAACAGAACCAAACTTCTTGCATGCACCATCAGACAGTTACAGCCATTTATTAATAAAGTCCTGGTGCAGCTGGGATGATGACACATTTTTGTTGCATTGCCTGGAATAAAGTAATAATAAGCTAAGAAAATTTTACTTTGGATTTTCAAATCAAATGGGCTTTTAAATTTTGTTTTGTTATATGTTTGCAGGATGTGCTCACTGATAAAGAAGTTAGTTTCCATTCCATCACACAGAAAAATATAGTAAAGAAAGATTGACAGACTCTTGATGAGTCATGAATTTTCAATGGAGCTAACAAAAATGTTCCTCATAAAACAGCACAAACTTTAACAGCACCTGTTAAAACTAGACTTACAGTTCCACAAAGAATCCAATGGAACAAATTTAGGAATGTGCCAGAATTTTCATGGCTGGTTTCACTCTGAAAAAAAGACTTAAAATCCTTTTGCAACACAATTTATTTGTTGATCTAAGGCCAGTCTAGAGAAAGTATTTAGGAATTTAGTGATGCAAATAGATGCTCTGTGAGACTTCGTAAAATGTCCGGCTACCCTAACCGAGGATACTCCAAAACTACTTTAACCACTTTCCTTCAAAGTTTGGAGAAAGAGTCTTCTTGGCTTTCTGAGTATCTCTGGCAATTTTGAGGCCAAACCACTTTTCCAAGCCAAACAGTGTCTTATATAGAGGGCTAGTAGCCACCTTAGTGCTGGAAAGGATTTGCTAACATAAACAGTGACTTGGAGATATTTCCTGTAAATGAAAAAGCAGATATGTCAGCTTGACATTCACATGATATATCCATAGCACAGTATGTATTTACTTATTTGTAAAACTGATTTTCTTTTATGTACAGTTATTCTGATTATTTCTCAATAAAGATACATCATATGTATCAATAAAGATACATACATTCACACACACCGATACAAGACTTGCAAAAATCGAAGTGATTGCAAAGTTTTTGTTTCAAAGGTGCAGTTAATTATTTGAACATAACAAATCAACTGGAACAGGAAAATGCAGTCTGCATTTGTGGCCATTTTCTTTAATTATGTGATATTTTGAATTTCTTGTAAAGAATCAAGGAACAGCCTGCACAGCTTCATTGGACCTCACAGGCTTTTTTGGAACTAGATATTAATTCTTACTATAAAAAAGCAGGTGTTTAATTTGCAAACACTAAACAGATGGTTTATGCATTTATAAAAATAGACCTCCTGCAAGAGGTGCACAGAAACTGAGGTTTCGTTCATGTGCATCCCATAATTTATTCCCTTGCAGCAAGGAAAATATAAACAGGATCTTCTTCTCCCACCATGATCAACATCACTGCCAGATGCAGATAGTTTTGGATGGTGTTTCTGGATAATCTTTAAATTCCATCTGCCTGCAAGAGGACTTCCTGACCTACTGGGTGAATTTTATTAACATTGAGTTCTTACGAAAGCAACAACCAAACACAACCCACCCCAAAGCAAAACACAAATACCTCCCTGTCTGAAAGACAGGTGAAATTATAAGTCTATGAAAGTTTAGCATAATTAAAGTGTTCAAATGCATCTAACAAATAAGGAACAAACCTGCACCTACAGGTAGGAGCTGAGCATCATTTTCCCATTTCCCTGAATTAGAAAGCCTTGCAACAGGCATTGTTCCAATAATATTGTAATTAACAGCAATTAACACAACAACAATGATGGCAGTAAACAATTAATGTTTATGAAAGTCTTCTGAAGCAAACTGGTGAGTATTTAATGAGAAAAAAAGATCTGGGGAGAAAAGGCTCTCCCTCCTTCATAATTCAGTTGGCACCATTCTCTCCAGCATATAATGCACAACGCATCAGTGAGGGTGGCTGTTCTTCTGTGTAACCCTATTTCCCATCCTCACTGAGGTTGCACCTAGCTCCTCGTATTATCTTAAAGATGAAAACTGGTCATTTTTATTTACACAAGGCTAGACAGATTCAGAATCAGAACTGAGATGACATCTCACAAGTCATTCCCAATCTCAAGTGTAAGTCACAGAACCCACACTGTGGGCACTGGGACAAAGTCCACTAAATTAAATCTAAAGCTTCCTCCTGGTTATAATTAAACCTTGAACTCGACCTCAGCCTGATTTAAGAATGAGATTACTCGGTGGCAGAGATATGAATAAACCAATGTCTTTGACTCACATGTCTTGTTCATTGGACTGCCCAGGAGATTTCAGTTTCTATGGAACCATATTCCGGCTAAAATAAATTTGGCCTAGAAATGGACTTCAGCAACTACCCTCTGCAGTAAAGAAAGTAATGTCAATGGTTAATTTATCCAACATACAGAAATTTTTTATGAGAACTGGTACCTATGCTCTCAGATCTAAAGAAGGTTATAAATAGCTCCATCCAGTACTTTATTCTTTTATTTTTTCTTTTTTTTTTCTTTTTTTAAAAATTTTAAATAACTTAAAACAAATTAACAGGTAAATACTATACAAAGTTAATTAGGGATGATATTACTTACTTCTTAACAAATGACCCTCTCTATTTCCTGTACCTACTGAAAATACTAAAAAACATTGAAATCTCATTACACCATGATTTGGTAATATCGTAATGAGGAAAATATGAAATACATGACAGAAAAAGGAAGCACCTTCACTAAGTTTGCTACCATGACAGTGAACAACAGAATCATCAAATAACAATCAAATAATCTACTTTGTCTGCAGAGGCTCTCTGGAGGGCATCTGGTCCAGCTCTCGCTCGGAGCAGGGTCAGCTTTGGAACTGTACTGGCTTGCTCAGGGCCTTAGCTAGCGTCTTTGAGACACTTCGCAGCATCTCTGGGCACCTGTTTCAATGATACATACATGTTTCCTTGTAAATACAGTAAGCTGACAAGTGAATGTAATTTCAGTGAAAACATTTAAAAAATAATAGAAAGGTCAGAAATAAAGTTCACAACCTTACTGCAGCAGTGATTTCTTACAGTGCTAGAAAAGTCCTTAAGCAACTCTACCAGCGCTATGACTCAGTAACACAGAAAAACATCCCATAGTTAGGATTTCATTGCTGACGTGAATAGAGGTTGTTGCAACTGGAAAATCAACCCTTTGCTTTCCTTCTGCTCCTTCTCCCCTGGAAAGTGCAACAGTAGGAATTTAGAAATGGTTAGCGGTATGTTGGGTCTGTCAAAGGAAGGATCTGTGACAACTTTTTAACTTAGGCTGTGTATGCTTTTTACTGTAAATGTCATAATTTGAAAAAAAAAAACCAACCCTGAGTGCTCACAAATATCAATGATATGCAGCCCATTTGAAAGTTGGTCATTATCTCTAGTTGAGTGACTTTGTCTTAAATTATGGTGTTAGCCTCAAAATACTACGGATAGATAGAAATCAGAGGTCAAAAGCATGGGAATTTTTTCCAATCAGTAGAGGGAAAAATAAAAGTTGGAAAAAACCTTTCTGAGTGTAATAACCCAAGAATCCAATTTAGCATCAAAACATGCAATGGTTCTTCAAAACAGGAGGTTGAAGTAATCTTCAGGTGACAGGGTACAAGTGTGCAGATGTTTCCTTTATTCAACCAATTCACAATTAACAGCAAGTACTGCTGTAACATTTCAGCAAAGGATTTTCAGGAGTCCCTAGATACTATTAATTTTTAAAAATAATTTCATCAGATCAATACACAGCAAGAAGCATGTGGTCTGTACAGAGATGTAGCAATCCTGTTACATTTGTCATACATACTGTAGAATAAGCTACGTATCTTTCCAGAAGAGTGAGCTGAAACTCGGTCTACGTCTTCTGCTGAAATCACTAACCACAAAAATGAAAACAGACATACAGTTGCTGTCTAGATGCTGTATTATAGCAAGTGAGGAATATTTATTTCAGATATTTTGAAAAAGTTATAAGGGAATCAAAAACTGAGGAAGATGGTTCATTTTTAGTCTGACTTAGTGCAAATGCACTGCTATAGACAAGACATTAGTCTCCAGATACGCAGAAGAACGTGGAAATACTTGGAGATGAAATTAAAGAAAGTTTGAAAAACAAGTCTAAGTCAATGAAATACAATAAAAATCGTGATTATGTTTATTATTTGTACATGAATATATATTTCCCATCTTCACTTTTTCTTTTATTTGCTTATATAGGGAAATTCAAGTGAACATATGCTTATCAACAGTAATTGTAGACCATAGAAGAATCACAGTCAGAAAAATATTTGCCTTGAGATGTCTTTGGTGGCCATTTGGAAATATATTGCTGTTTGCAGTGTGGAAAAGGGAGAAAGAAGCCTAGATTTGTGCGTATAAATAAATTTTTTAAGGATTTTAAAAAGAGGACAGTGCCCCTCCCTCCCAGTGTTATAACTTTTATTTTTAAAGTATCTCCAAGTTTCTCTTTTCAGCTTATGTCCTGCGGGAAACTCTGAGAAGTTGATGACTAATATATCTATAATAAGACACCTTTGAACTTCATGCTCTGAAACCCTGAACATTGTTATTAACTTTGTATTTAGCTCCTGCCTCTTAAAAAAAAATCACACACTTCAAGTTTGCTTATGGTTGTATAAACTGTCTGAGAGTGAAGACATAGGGCAAGCAAAGATTTCAAACAACTAAATAAGAACAAAAACATTTACAGAATGTAAAGTCTTGTGGCTTTTTGATGCTGTAAATAAAGTGCAAGACCTTTAAATGTCAAAATTCAAACACTGAACAAAAAATTGTGCAAATTGTCATTATAAAGCATGTACCAGTATCATCTAGTTACTATGAACCATAACTTTATATCTGTTGTCTATAACACAGCAGTGGTACTGTAATGTAGGAGTACTACTTTTGTCCCCGAACACTGTGGTTTTCATGTTCATGAATTTCAAAAGAACAATCGTATGTGACATGGATGTGCTTGTTAAATGGGAGTGCGGTGCCTGTAATTTTTGTGCATACCCTCTGCTATAGTAGTGGATATACCACTCTTTATTTTAAAAAAATAAATAATGGTCTGTAATAATATATAAAATTAGCATGTCTCCAGGTTGGGATTCAGCTAATTTGAGGTTAGCCCACGATAGAGAGGAATGCATGCAGACAATGGTTCTCACTTTCTGTAAGCAGCTCTAGCATCAGTCTCTCCCTGGAGACAGCACTTGTCCCAGTGCTTCCAGAGCCATCCTAAGCTCTAAGCAACATGGGACAAGTATGGAGTGGCTAATACCATGTGGGACTCATCCTGCCTGAAGTCAGCTCACCTGGTTGAGGGTGTGCTGAGGAGGATGAGGGTTTGGCACTGGGATGTGTTTGCCGGGCAAGCCCAGGTCTGTGACTGGTGATCCTTAGGGACGCTTCGGCCAGTAGTAAACATGACAGCTTGTTATTGTACACCCACCCTTCCCAGCACTTTTATTTCTTAATGGTGTCTGTCCTGGTGCCCTCGTGGGCAGAAAAAAAGGTAGTTATCTCACTGGGAGGAAGGGCCGAGCCTCTTGCCTGTGACCGGCACCAGCGTGAGCCCTGTGGCCCATGACAGCTCCCTAATCCAGAGCTTCCTCTTTCTCAGCCTGGCACACACACACTGGGGTGTAGCCCTGACAGGGCGGGCTGCTGCTGTGAGACTGCACACCAGTTCAGCTGCATTTAGCTCTCCATCTAAGTGCTAGGTCCTGCATTTGGGTCACAACAACCCCATGCAAGGTTAAAGGCTTGGGGAAGAGTGGCTGGAGAGCTGCTCAGCAGAAACGGACTTGGGGGGTGTTGCTCTACAGCCAGCTGAACATGAGCCAGCAGTGTGCCCAGGTGTCCAAGAAGGTTAACAGCATCCTGGCCTGTATCAGACACAGTGTGGCCAGCAGGAGTAGGGAAAGGATTGTCCTCCTATACTCAACAGTGGTGAGGCTGGACCTCAAATACTGGGTTCAGTTTTGGGCCTCTCACTACAAGAAAGATATTGAGGTGCTGGAGTGTGTCCAAAGAAGGTCAACGAAGCTGCTGAAGATCCTGGAGCACAAGTCTTATGAGGAGCGGCTGAGGGAGCTGCATTTGTTTAGGCTGGAGAAAAGGAGGCTCAGGCGAGACCTTATCTCTCTACAACTATCTGAAAGGAGGGTGTAGTGAGGTGATTCTCAGTCTATTCTCACAGGTAACAAGGGATAGAACAAGAGGAAACAGCCTCAAGTTGTGCCAGGGAAGGATTAGACTGGATATTAGGAAAAATTTCTTCACTAAAAGGCTTGTCAGGCTGCCCAGGGAGGTGGTAGAGTCACCATCCCTGGAGGCATTTAAAAGACTTGTAGATGTGGTGCTTAGGAACATGGTTTAGTGGTGGACTTGGCAGTGTTAGGTTAACGGTTGAACTCGATGATCTTAAAGGTCTTTTCCAAGTGAAACAATTATATTATTCCATGATTCTATGAACACTGGGAAAGCCAGGTGCAGGCAACCTTCCTGAGCATCTCTGGACAGCTGAGGGCAAGCCATTACCTCCAGTGGAGTATAACCATGCTTTTACATTACCCTTCTCTATCCAAATATTTCAGGGAGACATAGCCCAGCCCCTTATCATTCCCCTCCTGTAGCTTACAGTGCTGCTCTCTGGGTTGCTCTTTGCACTCAATGGCTGCGTGGGAAAGTAGTCATGAGAGGCTGGGGAAGACGGCAGTGGCACTCAGTGTAATCATCTTGCAAAGCAGCAGAAGCTGTTTTCAATGTAATTTGCTTTCTAAACCTGCGAGCAGAAATAATTCCTGGGAAGAAAAATGTCTAGAACTTCTCTTTTTCCTCCTGGATGGATGATGGTGGGGACTCGAAGGCAATAAATTCCTAACAACATGTCTTTGAACCGCACATGTCCCATCTTGCTCTCTGGATGTTGTTCAGTGTTTGTACTCCCTGCTCGCTTGAAGCTCCAAACTGCAACATGTTATAATCTCCTCATTAACAAGAAGAAAGGTCTGTGCTATTCCAGTTTTACACCTGCATGCCTCATTTGAAATGGCAGCACTGTGGTGATTAATCTACACAAAGTGTATTTTAAAGTGGCTGATATCTTCTCTAATGACAGGCCAGGCATCTACTTTTTATCACTTATCTGTATCTATCTTCAGCTCATTTAAATTCTCATGCACAATGCTCTCTATACAAGGAAATATATTCTTATCTCCTTTAACACTGTGTAAATATCTTCACTTTGTGCCAAATTATGTCTAATGGCTCAAAGCAAATCTTTACCTCACCTACGCTGTGGTAAAATCTTCCTTTCTAATAAAATAAAAAATTAATAACATATTTTGCATCAAATTTGTATTAGCAGGGATAGCATGCAAGGCAAAGTGAGTTACAGAGCTTTCCCAACTGTAAGTCTATAAATTAATCATAGTTGATGCCAGCTGTGTTTGCAGTTTCAGACTCCTTGTTACTATTTTTATTCCAATAGGTGGCACTGTGTTGAAATCTAAATTATTTTCAAAATTGGTGTTAATCTATATGCCTTCCTTTAAATTATTATAACAATTATTTATACAAGTTCTTACACACAATCTGAAGGAAGTATTCACATTTTGAACAGTAAAGATAGCCATTGCTAGAGGATATTTATAGACAGCTCAGTGAATTTTACCTTTATTTGCAGAGGTGTTTTTTTTTTTTTTTTTTTTTTTTCCCTCAGCAGCTGTAATCATGTTTTTAAAACTGAGCAAAGAACAAAATAGGCTCCCAGGACAGGAACATACTGTGTCAATGAGGCCCATCCCTTGTGGTTCTGTCATGCAATCCTTGCATAAATTTATAACGACTAATCTTAAAACAAGTTGTTCCAAAACCCTAGTTTTGCAAGGATAAGAAATCTTCTAATCTCCATCCTAAAATTATTCATGGCTTGTTTTTCTCTCAATGATGTCTATTAAGAAACGTCGTATTCTGTCCAGGTCTTAGATTTGCTTGACCTAACAATGCAAAACTCTTTTAATCACCTTTTTTTATTTTCAATAGCCTTTGATTATCCCTTCACTATGCTGATTCTAGTTCAAGTTTATAATTTTTGAATACAGAACTGAATGCTGTATTTCACACCATGCCAGTAATTTACAAGGGAAGCGTGCAAGGCAATGTCCTTGTATGTCTTAATACCCTATCTCTTTTTTTAAGGATGCATTGCTCTGAAAGTTCATTGTTGTCCTTCCATTAGCCTGTAGACCCAGATCTTTTCATCTCAGTGCTTGTTTCCGGTTGATGAGCTCCTCAATTAAGGGATAAGTTCATGGTGATGGCTCCCACAACTCACTCTGTCAAACTTGATTCTGTTGCAACATCACATCCACAAGTTCTTCTGGTTTGCTTCCCTGGTGTTTCCCAAATTACTGTCTTCAGCAGATTTCATCAGGAAATTTCATCATTACACTTCTTCCTATTCTGTCAGCTACAAAAATACATTAATGCCCCCCAAATTGTGAACTCAAGATAATTCCAGAAGTAATTCTTGCAACAGAATCCTTTTTTCAGATGGAGTTCCCTGTATCTGTTATTTATTGTTGTGCCCCTTTTAGCAATTATTAAATTACCACTCTTCTTCCAAACTAAAATGCACTTGAATTAATTGAATAATCTGTTAAAGGAGGAGTGGAAAGACAGAAGAGAAATTCTCAAAGCTACTAGTAGGCTACTTTTTCAAGACTTTGAAAAATATATTTTTCTAACTGAAAAAAACAATTAGGTCATTGTAGACTTGAACTGTTTTTCCTGGAAGTTGATGAAGATTTTGCCTTTGATTTCAACTGTATCTTAGAGTCCTATGCTGTCTCCAAGGAAGTAAACAACAATGGCCAAATGACTAATGTTTAATGAGATTTTCTATTCAGTTATGAACACAAAGGACATTAGATACTTAATTTCTCTTGATTTAAATTTAGAAAAATCTCTGTTGCTACCTGTTTGCATCTTAGAAACGAATAGGTGCCTCATCTGCCTCCCCAGTTTTTGAAAAACAGACCTGAAGATATCATTTGCAATTAGGTAACCAAATTAATCTCCAAAGTTTGTAGGAGTTTTATGTCCAGGATGAAATCCATGTTTTTTCATTCTTTTGATCTGTGTTTTAATAGTTTGTGTCATTTACAATGACATCAGCATTTCCAAACACAACTACTTCAGCTTAAAACCTATGTCCACTTTTATTTATTCAGTTTTGCATTAATGAGATTTAATTAATTTTGAAGTAATTAATCAACTTTTGATTTAATTAAATTAATCAATCAAATTGTGCTTCTGTCTCTGAAAACCATGTTCTTTATTTTAGGTGTAAAAATGACCAGGAGTTTTAGAAGTTAAAAGGTCTGGATAGCCCAAAACATACTTGATTTCTAAACAGTTGAACATGTATCTTTTTAAAAGCAGGTACCCTTAGGTATGTTCAAAAAACCAGGACAACCAAGCTGCTCTGAAATATCTGAATGCAAGTTCCTATTTATGGTTCCAAAATTTCACTTTGAAGATGCTGCCTCACTAAATATAATTTGTCCTCATAATTCAACGGCCCTGACCTAGTTCATAGTGCCTTTATGTATGAAACAGCTGCTTTGGTGTTTTGTCTTTTTTTCTGGAAAGACATAACATTTCCTTTTCCATAAGGTACTGGAAAGTTAGTCTGTTGTTAGTATAATTTGGACCCTCCTGAATGTTTAAATCTTGGAAAAAAATACCGATACCTGTAGTTCTAATATGAAAAGAAGTGAGTTTCAATTTTCTTGGCAAAGTGAAAGCTATCTAATTACAACTTAATGCAAAAATAGTAACTGTGGCTTTGAGAACAATTAATATATACTAAGAAATCTGTAGGCTACAGTGTATTGTGCCTGATTGATGTAAGGATGGGAAACTGAAGGGGCTTAGAGGCTTTCAGTGTCATTTCTATCCATTCACAGTGAATTACCCAAAGGTCTTTCACCTTTGTGCATGCTGAATAGGCTGATTGCTGCGGTATTGCATGGAGTGTCACTGTCTGCCCAGGAGAAGGAATTAGGGAGCATTTGCCTTCCCTGAACCAGGAGGGGAAGAGGCCAAGAGCGCTGTTGGGAGGGGGAGTCCACCTCTGGGCAAAGCTGAATGAGCTTTCTCATGTCAGTTCTATAGACTTTCCACCCTCAAAGATTCTTAGGTACTTAACTCTTGCTGAAATAATCGGAAATTTGTTGCTTAAATAGCTTTCGGTATTGAACCAGAATCTTTGGGAACTTCTGATAGATTTGAAGGAATCTCTATATTTATTCCTGCCAATGGCTAGCACTTAAAATACCACAGTGGAGTTCTTTCAGCTCCTACACCTAACATTCAGGTCTTCAATCTTAAGGACAAAGGTTGGCTAAACAACAATTTTTTGTGTGAAGGGAAAAACCAGATGCTTTTATTGTGTGGTTTGTTTTTTTTTTTAATTTGGTTTTGATCTGAGCTCACTAAAAGCTAACCTACAGAAAAAAAGGTTTCTCAAGCAAAAGCAGGAAGCTCCCGAGGGTGCACAAGCTGGGACAGAAAGGTTCCTCACCCAGCAGCGAATGTTATAATTTACAATGTATATTCAGTTTCCAGCATGTGATACTGCCTAGTCCTACCCTGATTGCATCATTGCTGGTGTAGGGAATGGGAAGGAGACTGTTGACAAATGACCATTCTAGAAGAAAGTTGTCAGCATTCCCAAAATGTGTTTATGAGCATTAATAGTATTAACTTTAATGAATCACTAGCCAGAATTGTGTGAGCAAAAGGGTGAGGCTTTGAGAGATCCTGGCAGTCAGATGAATCAGAAGTTGGCTCCATTTGTCTTTTTTTTTTTTTTTTTCTTCTACAAACATGAAGGATATGGCAGTGCAATTATTCCTACACAGTCCTTTGGACTAGTTTGATTCTGTGTGCTGAAAACCCCCAAAGCAGGGATGAGTTTTGGCAGATGCCCATGCGGAGGAATAAAAGCACTCCTAGATAAGTCTGTGCATAAGCAGACAAAACCACTATCAGCTTACTCCTGTGCCTTGCATATCCATGCTGCTTTGTATTCTTTCTCACAGACTTTGCAGCTCATCAAGGGTGGCACAAACTAGCTGGAATAACTGGAATGGATAAATACCATCCAGCTTGCTATGACAAGTAAAAGCTCATGCCTCCCAAGAAGGGCTGCAGGGAGTTGGAATGCAGAGCTTCCTTCCAGATCTGAAAAGAGCATTTCCAGAGACAATATCCACAGAGAGCCTCACATATTAATAAGTAACACATTTAAGATAATTATGGTCAGATTTTTAAATTTTAATTTTAAAAATATGGCCTGTTTTATCTACTCAGAGGAAATAAATAAATAATAATGAAAGGACGGTCTGAACCTTATTTTCACTTGAAATTTCTTCATGCTTCTTGTATGTTACATAGATCTCAGATAATACCATCAATGTTTTTCACTATTAAGGCATTAGTTAAGGGACATTAATGATAAAGTTTCACATTTTTCTGATGTATCCCGTATACATGCATATTTTAGCATCGCTGCATATTTATTCTGGTTTTGCTTGGTTTTTCAGTGGTTGATTTATAACATTTTTTTAACCATGTCCGTGTGTATAGTTCTCATATATTGTACATTCATCTACAGTTAGCTTTAATTAAGGTAGCTCGAATATGGGAAGCAACTGACTGCTGGCAGAATAAGTAGCTCTACTCAAATCAACTTACCATGTCAAGGTAGGGCAGGGTAAAAGTAAAATCTTCCCCAATATTCTTCATTTATCAGCTGAAACTAAGACAGACATCAGAGAAATATACATAACTGGAATTACCCTACAGTTATGTGGTGCAGGGTCTGAGTCTAATTGGAATTTAAGTCATGCCTTGGCCATGCACTTTTCTTCTGATGAGGGTGAATTTTGCTTGCATGAAACAGAGGAAAGATTAAGCATACTGAGTGTTGTAGTAATGACATGCTGGCAACTGTTTGTGGTTTTTAGAGCCTCTTTCTCAGCTTAATCATAAATATATCCCCCTGGAATAAAACAGAGAACATAGAGAATGCTGGTTTAGATGTAGACTAATTCAAATGCAGAGAGAAAACCTAATTAACTTCTATCACTGCCATGTGCAGTATTTTTATTTTTGCACCTCTATGATAGATCAGTTAAAAGGGACAATAATTAAGCAGACAATTATGATCATATACCTTAAAGTGACAGTGATGATGATAAAGTAAGTTATTATAATTTAATAATATAACCATCTTCTGTCATTAGAGTCACTGTGACATGCAGTAAACAAAAGCAAAAAAGCCAGATTTAAAGTGCTGAGGATGTTTATATTTTATAGAAAAACTGGAATTTACTGTAAGAATGAGAGTCTGTTATTAAAAAAAAAAAAAAAAAGAAGGAAAAAAACCCCATCAAAACCAAATCAACAAACACAAAGCCCAGCAGTGCTGGACAGTGAGTATCTCTTTCTGTCCTGAGACCTGACACATCAGAATTGACATCTACCTCTTCAGTGACCCCCACTCTTCCCATATGTATAGTAGGATATGTCTAGTTGAAGGTGCACAGAGAAATGCCTGGTGAGGACAGGTGTGGTTTATCACCTAGGCATACCACCGTGCTAAGGCAGTTATGGGACACAAGGCTTGGTACCATGCTCATGCAGCTGGTCCTCCTTCAGCTGTCTCAAAGTCAAGGCAGAACACAAGGCATCCTTGGGAAGAAGGGCAGTCTCAGTCCTCATCTTGTCCTTGGCTGTCTGCTGAAGATACGGTTAACAGGAGAAGGTGTGATCCTAGCTAAACTACCTCTGGGGAAATCCTAATTTTGGCAGGTAGCAGGGAAAGGCAAGATGGGTCACCTCAGCCCTTGGAGACATACTCTGGGGACAGTGATGGTAAATTGGCTCTCAGGGAAACCTGCAAAGTTCCTGGGAAACCAAACCACTGACTGGAGACTTCCTAGAGGGGGAAGCTGGAAGACGGAACGTGCATCCTGCTGTGGGCAGCCACTGACCTCCCACAGCTCTGCATCCAGGACACAGTGGGAAGCAACAGGAGTGGATGGCACTGCCACTCATAGTTCCCAAGCCAGATGCTCCAGTCTGTGCTGAGCCCAAAGTTCTGACCTATCCCTTTCAGGAATAAACTCATGGTGAAAGCAAGGTAGGAATTCTCAGATGAAACAGTCTCTTTGTATTTCTTCTCTAAAAATGGAGACCAGTATATGTTATACAGGTTATTAAACAATCATAGGATTTATACCATAGTGGGAACTGGAATTTCTCCTTGGTGACCTCAAGGAGAACAAAAAATCCCATTTCATAACTGTAAGCATCAAGCAATCTTTTTCCTATAGATATCTTTTTTTTCCCCCAATTTTCTGTCAGCTTCAAATAAAATGTTAGAGTATTTGCATAAGAAGTTCAAAATGTCAGTGCCACTATGTCGTGAAGGGTTTGAATATCTCTAAATACAAGAAGAATTATTCCAGTACTTATGGGTAGAATGCAATGAAAGAGAACAAATATATTTATCAAACTATAGTTTTGCATACTTTAAAATGTGGATTAGTGCAAGTTACTGTAATTTAAATTATTATTGAGCAATCAGTTGAGCTCTACAGCTTTCAAACACTGCTGCTGAAATAAAGATCAACACGTACAAGATTGTGCAAATGATTTTTTAAAATAACTTTTACAGCTGAGTGCTTTCAATATACTAGTGTTACAGAGCTGGTCTGCATATAAACCCTGTTGGATATTCCAGCACTGCATGTCAATTCATAATTAAGTACAGTAAGTGTTGCGGCTATAGGAACAGGGTACTCTTTTTTTTCTTCTGGAGGGTCAGATGAATCATAGGAGTAATAGCTTCATTGTTTGTGGTTTGAACTTTTAGAGTCAAATCTTGTACCACGGAGATCAGAAGCAGCCTTGTGTATGTTTTTGGGAGAACTAAATGTCAGAAAGACAAAAAAAAAAGAAAAAAAAAAAGAAAAAAAATATATTTGCAATCCTTATTTTCTCTCCCATGCTTTTTTTTAAAGTTATCATGCTTTCATGGCCAGCATGTAAGAGTATGATTCTATTATTTTTAAGCATCTTTCTTGCAGATTGTAAAAGTTTGGTTTTGTTTTCCCTACGTGCCTCGGCGTTTCTGGTTCCATCTGGAAGCAGACATCAAAGCACTGCAGCCCCACAAGCAAGCTAACATTTCTTTCTTGAACTGAACCAGGAAGCACTGGAAGGCTTACAAAGAGGCATGCCGTTGCAGTCCTGGATCCAGAATGCCGCAGAAATTCATCACTCCAACTTACTTCAAGGGGCACCAGTTCAGGTTTTTGAAGATTGATGTTTAGGTATGCTGCACAAACCTACCTGGACAGCTTATGGTCTGGTTTTATACTCCACCATAATGAGTATGTTTTAGAAGGAAGGGCCCCTTTTCAACCACAGTATTATAGTAATCAGACAGAAAGCAGAAGAGAAGCTCATTCAAGTTAACTGGCAACATGCTGTGCACATTATGAGACCTCACTTTCAGTAGACTCATAAATTCCACGGTATTATGAATGGGTCTGTGTTGAAGAACAAAGCAAAATGGGCTGCCTTTAAACATGATTCCATTCCTGCGCTTCCCTTCTCTGAAGGTTGGTAACTTCTGAATTAGAGTAATTACTACAGCTTCTGGTTTGCAGCAATTAGTCTCCTTCCTGCTTTAACATACACAGTATTGAAAAGGTCAGGCCAGAAACAGAGAGATTCTATCACCCCAAGTGTCTGTACACATATACGCCTAGCTATAGATGTGTATTTGTCTTTATAGAAGTGATCAAATGTGAATATCCCTTTGATGTTTTTCAGGAACTCTTCAGAAAATGTTTAAAGATGTACTTAACTGAACTTCCACATTATTTTGTGCTTAGGAATACAGACTACATAGGGCCATCATTACTGTTGTTCAGACTGCTCCCTTTTCAGAGAGATAAAAAAACTTAAAAGATAAGATACGCTTTACAAAATTATATTTTAAGAGTAAAACACTAACTTACCTAATTAGATAATTTCACTTCCTTTGCTACAGACTGAAAGATAAAAGACAGGGGAAGGCAGAACTGCATGAAAAACAGCCTTTTCTGTTCTTTTAGGGTCTGGATTAAAGTTGCAACTGTGAGCTGAGCGAATCGCTTGCTGCTGCCAAAAGGGGGAAGCCTTGCTCTCTGCACCTCCTTCCCTGCTCCTGCCTTCCTTCAGCCACCAGCCAGCCACCCCTGCAGCCAGCACTGGCATCCCTCTGCCCAGGAGATAAGCCAACTTGTTCCACGACTAAAAAACATTCTTGTTTTTCTTTTGAGAAGGTGAAAGGTCTGGTTTTCTTCCCTTTTTTTTTCTTTTTTCTTTTTTCTTTTTTCTTTTTTCTTTTTTCTTTTTTCTTTTTTCTTTTTTCTTTTTTCTTTTTTCTTTTTTCTTTTTTCTTTTTTCTTTTTTCTTTTTTCTTTTTTTTTTTTGCCATTTTAGTGAGTCAAATCGGCTTCCTTGGCTGGCAGATCAGTGCTAGAACTGGCTGCTGGGGAGAGAGGAGTGAGGAAAATGAGGATGAACAGAGCAGATGGATGTAGGGGGGCCAGGACCTTCTATGGTGCAGACCCATGTGTTAAGCTCCGGATATTTTAAGAAATCACAACCTTATGACACAAAGGGAGCAGAACAAACAGTTTGGTTTTGGTGGACCCAAATTAAATTTTTTGTGATTTTGCTTAGATATGGTTTTTGCCTCAAGCCAAATTATTAAAGAACGTCAGATCTCTCAAAATATTTCCTTTTACATTAGAAAGGCACATTAATTTTCAAATGATTTTTAGGTCTTTATTTTAGAAAAAAAAATAAACACAGTTTCAGATGAGATGTCATCTAGAAACTTAACATAGGAACACTTGTTTTGAGACTGTCAGAATAAAAGATTTTCTTTTAACTTAAAAGAGTTTGGTAAATTTGGTACAAATTCAGGAAATCAGATGACCTGGCTGAATTTTCTTGGGCCTTCCAAATAAAAGATTACTTGAAAAATGTAGATGAGATCAAATACATCTTCTGGCATGTATACATGTGAGGCTGCTAAGGACTTGTGGGGAGACACAGGGGCTTTCAGGATCTCTGTAACACTTGCTTCCCTCTCTGGTGTTCTCTCTCCTCTGATTCATTTGAAGCAGACTCTGGGTCCGGATGAGGGTTAGCTGATGAAATCCAACTGAGAGCTAGTCTCTTTCCAGATAAAACAGATATTAAGTACCTGGTGATCTTGACTGTCTGTATAAATCAGAAATTACTTCAATGAAATTGGTCAGTTGAGTGATTTGGCTTTCCTGATTCTTCTCTGCAGTATGATAATGCTTAGACAACGTGATCAGGACCAATCCTTCTCTGTACTGGATGCGGTACAAGTATGTAGTGATGGGCATTCAAACTCATGACTGATTTTCTGTGAATTTTGGCTGCATGCAGTGAAGTCTGCACTAAAAAAAAATTGGATTAAAAAAGAAAAGTTAATCCCATCTCCAGACTTACCTGTAGCCTAATACAAAAAGAACAAAACTGATCTGTCTGAAGTGATTGTCAGTGGGGTGTGTGGTATTAACTTCAAATTGGTATTTACCTGAGACCTTTTGGCCCTGAGCTCTGGCACAGGGAAACTGTACCCTTCAGCTGGGCTGAACCTTGCGATCAGACAGGGTCTTTGTAAAGGTCTTGGCATGGGATGGAAGGAAGCAAGTGCAGACATGGAACTAAAAACATTTTTACATTGTTTTGAAACTGAAGTGAGGCAATTATTAAGTTTTCCATGAGTCATCTGGCATTACTGACTTACACAAAATTGTATATAGCACTTTGGTCTTCAGTTTACCCCTCCTCATTCTTACACATCAAATTTTCTGATCTCAAGCAAGATGGGTCATTTTACTCAGAAAGGGACACTACCAGGAGATGGAGCCCCCCAAGCCCCGTGTCCCTCCCTGGCAGCTTTTCCTTGTGAGAGGCTTGGCTGAGATTCCATGTCATTAGATGAAGGATTACACTTTTCCTTCACAGTAGTGGTGTAGTTCGGGATTTACAAATGGCATCTGGCATTGCAGAAGGCAGGGAGCTGACTATTACAGAGCAAGTCTCCTCTGCTGATGGTGATGGTGGCTCTTGCCCGCACTGTTCTGCCAATGAAAGCACCAGGCACAGGCACCATGGGTAACTCTAAGTATTCTTCACTGTTACTGGTGAGGGCTTTTTGTGGCTCAGTACAGACATTATTTTCCCCAACTTAGATGCCTCCAGTATCTCTTCTTTTCTCTTTTTCTCTGAAGCTCCCTCTCTTTCTTGAGGCTGGTTTTCGGATGCTGGAGCATTGCTGGTGTCTATCTTGCAAACATGCAATCTCCCATGCCAGGAAAGTGTTTTAGCAAGGCCTCCCTGAGCTATGCCATCTCCTTTTCCTGCTCCCAGGCTACCAACATCTTTTTATTTCTCACTCTCAGACCATACCTTTACAGCTAAAGAGCTGGGCATGGGCAGCCCCAGCCTCTGCTCTCCCAGATGCAGAACCCAATAGGGGAGAAGCCTCCAGCACGTGCTCCAGAAGGTGTTTCTAGCTTCTTCATAATCCCAGACTACTAAGGATAATGCCCAAGAGCCCTGGCAAGTAACTGCTTGCCTTATCATCTTAGCTCCTACAGCTAGGAAAGAGACAGGAGAGTGTTATAAACATGATAAGACGGTGAATTGCATTGCTTTCATTCAGTCCAAATACCTTCACATGAAGCTGTGTGGAGCTTGCATGTCAGCAGGACCTTGCATGTCTGTCAGTTCATAGATGATAAGGAAAGGAACACTGTTGCTGAGGTCATGATGGCCTGTGTATACAAGGAAGGATTTAAGAATCTGTAGAAAAAGGTCATATTTGGTATTAGAGCAACAGATATATTTAGAAAATACAAGTTTTCCTTAAACATCTTTTGATGGCATCAGTTCCTTTGAGTGAAGGAGGTTGTACATTGCTTCAGGTTTGTGGGTCATAGCTGTAACCAGCTACTGTTTCCATATGAGCTGGTGTGCTGGACTCAGCTGGGATCGTTAATTTTCTTCATAGCAGCCCGTATGGTGCTATGGTTTGGATTTGTGGCCAAAACAGTGTTTTTAATACATCCATTTTTGCTACTGCTGAATACGCTTGCACAGTACCAAGGTCTTTCTTGGTCATGCTGCCCCACTAGCAAGTGGACTGGTGATGGGCAAGAGACTGGAAGGAGACACAGCCCAGACAGGTGACCCCAAAGGGATATTCCCTACCAGGTAACATTGTGCTCAGCAACAAAATGGGGGAGAGTTTGCCAAAGGCTGACACTGAGTAGGGACTGGCTGGGCCTCAGTCAGCTAGTGGTGAGTAATTGCCCTTGCATCACTTGTTTTTTGTCATTTTTACTGATTAAACTGCCTTTATCTCAACCCATGTGTTTTCTCACTTTTACCCTTCCAATTCTCTCTGCCATTCCACTTCAGAGGGCTTAGCTGCCTGCCAGGGTTAACACACAACAGCTGGGTAGTTAGATTTTATTTTGAATACGACTCTCTGCAAACGTCTATGCCTTTGTTATTCAGAGATTAGACTGTGGCATGGCTCTATCAAGAACAGGGATGTGCTGGTGGGAGCATACCTGAAGTCTGTGTGGAAAATGTTCAAAAGGGTTTAAGTCATCCAAAACTTTGGTCAAATACATTTGCATCTTCCACTGCATAAACTAAACAGGAGCCATCCGGATAAAAAAGGAAGTTCTGGCAGAAGAAAAGGCAACAGGAAAAGGCAAGCATATGAAAGCAAGGCAAATAATGCAGAGTTTCTCTGAGGAGCTATAGCATAGCCTGGAAATTTCTGAATGATGATTTCAGAGTTAAAGGTAATGAGGGACTCACCAGTTGTTCATTGCCTGGAAAAAGCAATTCCAATGCCTGTTTCATTGTACAACTGAGACCAAATAAATGTGTACATTTGCCATATATGGTACAACTGGCCACTCATAAAAACAAGCATCCAATAATTTTTCTTTGCAAAGGTACTGGCTGTGACATGGAGCTGTGGTAGGTTGTCTTCCCCTTTCCTGCTCAACACAGCTGTTTGTTGAGAACTGAGTGCTAGGGAGGTGACTGCAGGCTCTTCATGCTTTATATGTATCCAGACTCACCAATTAACCTCCCCAGCAGTGCGCTGCCACAACTGAGCTTGGAAAATGAAGCATTTCCTCATTTAAGCAATGCTTAGAGGGCACTCTCTGCTGCTAATTCCACCTGCCAGGGAGTGATATCTGTATATTGGGGGAAGAATAGAGTCCACAGAAATTCTGGAGTTTTCACAAAACCATTTCTCTCTTTTCTGACAAGCTGTTTTTCCTCCTATCTGCATTCTCTGCACAATTGCTTCTCAGAACGAGGCCCCCAACAAGGTATTGTTTGAAAGGAATAAACATAGCAGGGCTGCATTGTTAAACATTTGACAGGTGTTTGTGATATTTCACAGCTGGCATATAAAATAATTTGTGGAAGGGCCAGGCTTAAACCTTGTTAGCTCTCTGTGGAGTGAAATAGCCACATTTGTTCTGAATATGGCTTTCTCTTTTTGGTCAGGAAGATATTCCCAGGCACTCAGGCAAGGTAACATGTCATTTTTCTCCTCCTTCATCCACTGTCTTTTTTAACACTTCGACTCTTCCCACAATACACAACTCATTCTTCAGCATCTCTCTCTTCCACTCCTGCTCAATCCCTGCTGCAGGAAAGGGCTCAGATCATCCTAAGGCATGCTGAAGTACAAAACCAAGCATAGTTAAGAGAAATTAATTTCTCCAGCTGCTCTCAGCCATTCTCCTCAGTGTTGGTGCTACTCCAGTGCTGACTAAACATATATAAGGTCTCATGACCTTCTGAATTGACATATTTTATTTCAGCTTCAGCACTGGCACATGCATGCTGCGCTTTTTCCCCTGTTGGCTTTGGATTCCTGTCACCATATTCTCTCACATTGATCATACCTATCAGTTCACAGTGCATCATTTCAAAGTCTGGGTATTAGAGAAGTGTGAAGGACAAATGCTGTCACCGCTTTTACTCCTCTCCTACATTTTCTACTGCATGGGGAATAATCAAATTCCTCATAAACTGAGCTGGCTGTCTTCTCCTGAATTCAGTGCTCATAGTGTTAGTGCCAAACACACGTTGCAAAGTGACAGGTGACCCAAGAGCTTTTGCTCTTTTACAAGGACTGGATTTCCTGATCAGCCAGAAAACTCCCTGCTCTTACTCCAGCTTCTGTGGCCACGAACAATCTGTCCCTAAGTCCTATCCTGTGTTTATAATATGATAAAGTAGAAGAGTAGATGATCAAAAAAGGAAGTTTCCAATGTGTCCATATTTTCACATGACAGGCACATGGCGAGTCCTCTGCCAGAGTGTGCCTACTAGCTTACTAACAAAATGAATCATGAATGTGGGTGCATTGAGAGTGAAATATTTATGGTGGATCCGAAACAAAAATGTCTAGGCTTGCTGCCATGCAGAAAAAATGGTAAAGCTTTTATTATTATTATTATTTTATAATTTTAATGTGTGGAAACCTAACAACTTACAATAATTTAACATTTGGGATTCGATGTGAAGTCATGAGCACCATGAAGGTTTCTTCTTAGTTTCATTAGCAGCAGGAATGCTGCAGAGTGGTTTCCTTGTTCTCAGCATGTCTGCTATTAGTACCCATAAAGTCTTTGAAATAACTGCAAGGAGATAAACCTAAGACACAATTTTGCTTCCTCCTACTCTTCTATTTTTCAGGTTGGGCAGGAATCCTGTGGTGTTTTCAGTGGAAATACTGACAGACAAGTGCTTACAGAGGGATTTACATCAGCTGCACAAGGAAGGAACATTTCTTTGGCTATTTATCAACAGAGAAAATAAATTCTAATATCCATGCCAGTCAAAGCACTTGGCGCAAGGCTAGACTAATCCAAGGATCTGTGTTTGAGGGGGTTGGAACTGACACAAAATGGATTTGCTCATTATCATTAGCACTTTGTTTGCTATTCTTGACAACAGAAAGAAGGCAGGGGTTACGTACATAAAAAGTCTAAATGGCTGTTCATTTGGACTACATGAGCTTCCCCCTTTCATTAGGCAAATCTGGCTTTCTTTTACTGCTTCTCCGTTCACTGGCAGAGTGCCAAGGTGGTTGATATGCCTTAGACAGCCATGTGCAAAGACATGGGCCCTCTGAAAGGCTGCGTGGAATCTGCGCCCTCCTTCCTGCTGCAGGCAGGCTGGGAACCCAGCAGCATCGTGTGCTTTCCCGTTTGAGAAGGAAACAAAACAGATGACTCAGACTACTGCCCACTGTGTCCCCTGTGGAGAAAATTACTAGTGGAAATAAATAAATAAATTATCAACAGACATAAAGTTGCTAGTTAGTAGGGCATAGTAGTTACTAGGAAAGTAAGGCAAGTGGAGATTGTTCTACCAAGAAGAAGAAATTTGGGAGTTGTTTACTGTTGTCTTTTTCCACGTGATCCTGTGGTAGAATGGAAATGTATGAAACAAATAGAATCTTGCCTCCTTGCCTCCCTTGGATGGTTCCTTAAGATATATTCTCATTCTACCTGTGGCTTTAGGGCTGGGGAAGGCATTTGCAAATGGCTTGCATCATTTTAACAGGTGACTCACTTTCCATGAGATTTACTTAGAGGAAATCTCCAAGAAATACAGTCTTTGAATAGGATAATACTAGGGGAAAATCTACTTCCTAAGAATTTATAGCTGTCCAAATGGCCCCAATTTAAAAGAAATGAAAAGGGAGTATAGTCTATTGGCTACAGCACAAAATTAATGCCAAGGAAATCCTTTTGGTAAGGACCTATATATCTTTCCGCTAACTTGGGTTTAGCTTTCTGTCGATGCTATTTGCCAGCATCCTGTGAAGACTGCAAGATATATGAGACTGAAAACTTGTAGAAAATTTTGGAGTCAGGCTATATGCACATCACCTTTGCCTGTCAATGTGTGCTTCTGTGAGTGGTGTAGTCAATGTGATCTGAGAGTCTATACATTTTTTTTCAGTAGGTTTTCTGATGTCTAATAAAGTAACAGCTTTGAGTAAAGCCTTTACAGCTGTTGAAGTGCTCTGACTGTCTTTTAGCATTTGTGGATTTTCTGGTGTCCAAAAGCAGCTGAGTTTTTACAGCATTATTTGCCCCAGTGGAAGTGCTAATACTTTTTTTGTTTTGTTTTGTTTGTTTGTTTGTGGGGTTTTTTTGTTTTGTTTTGTTTTGTTTTGTTTTGTTTTTCCTTCAGCGCTTCAAGATCTCAGGACCCTTGCAGAAATATTTTTACTTTGAAACCTCTATTGGTCTCCTGATTCAGCCTTGAACATTAAAAGGAATTGAAGGAGAAGGGAAAACTGACAGACTAAAACACTGTGGTGCACATAGAGACATGTGATTTATATATTCACAATCACACAATTCTATAAGCCTCATTTCCTTAAAAGCAAGACTGAAAAGTGCTGTATCTATACTTGGTGTTATTCTATAGCTGGCAATTCACTTCCAGCTTTCTGGTAAAATTAGTACTGTTTTTATTTATTTTGTTGAAGACTCCCTCCATCGCTTCCCCTTCCCCAAATCTTTCTTATTATTTCCTTTCATCCCCAAAACCCCACATTAATAATCTGTTCACCATTCACTTATAAAGCTGGCACTGGTTAAAAAAAAAAAGGTTTTTTTTTCCTCTTTGATTTTTCTAAACTTTCTTGCACTAGGAAAAATCCATTGTTTAAGGAGAAATTATCCTAGGCATAGGCCATGACAAAAAAAGTGAAATGTACCTTCTCATCAAGAAAGCATACAGAATATATTACTTCCACCAGGAGTAACATGGTCATATGACATTTGGATAAACCAGACGGACTTTTCAGAGACTGGAGAACTAGCAAATATAAATCCACTTGGCTTTGGTAGATGAACTCATCTGCATGACAGCACTTCTGGTCCTCCTGGGTCCATCCCCAAAGATACTGGACCATAATGTTCTATCCCCTGTTTTGTAGGAAAACTGAGTGAAACTAACTTTGTGAAATTAAATTAGGAAATGAGTGTCCTGATCCTTCCAACCATAGACCGGTGAAGGTGGTATGTACAGGTATATCATTCCTCTGTGGTTTTTTTTTTAGTTCTTGTTTTGGATGCTAATATCTATTGCTGTGAAAGAGTGGCATTAGGCTTGCAAGCCTGGGAGCTGCTACTCTCGTAGCTTTCACCTCCCCAGGAGAGGCAAGGACTTTGGTCTGTGGCTGCTGTAAGGTCAGAAAGCAGCAGAGGTGGGATCCCACCGCACCGTGTGGGTCAAAGGTCCAGTTCAGCAGCAAGGGAAGCTGTCTGCAATGCAGAGGTCAGATATGACTGTTCAGGTGATGAGAAACATTTTGCCTGTCTGTGTGAGGCACAGGTATCTGGTGTCAGCTGAGTTTGGAAAGATATCCCTTGTTTTCTTCTTTCACTGTGCTCTGTAAGTACAGGTAGCTGGAACGTTACTCATGCATGTAACAGGAAACGTATCTGTTACAGGAAGTTCCGTTATTTCGGGGTTGCAGTGTATCAACTGTTTAACAGAGAAAAGATGCAAATTAGTTGGTAGTGAATGGAGCTACAGCGACTTTATATAAGCTGAAATTCTGCTCCTTAAAAGAACAAAGCACCACAAAATTATAGTTCCAGTTGCTGGAAGGGGAAGAGAAAGAGAAGCATCATTTGTTCTGCTTCCACAGAAGTCCCTGATGCAGATTTACATCATTTCTTGGGAGTGAACAAAATAACTCAGCAGTTCTGGACATATTAGTCAGTGGTTTAAGAGTTCAGCAGAAGAGCTCACCATTTGTTTGCTAATCCTTCAACAGATTTTCATGTTGAGGTTCTGAGCAGCACACCCGAAACAATCAGGGAAAACGGCATTGCTCTTACTGGGACTCTAAATTTGGAGACAAAAATTTGTTTTAAATGATATTTTATATTAGCAAGGGAAAAAAGTGTTTCTGGCCTGAAATTTTATAAGGCAACTTTCACCTGAAGGTAATGAAAAAAAGCTGAGCTATAAACTCTTCAAACCTGGGGTTTATGGAAAGGCTGACAAATCCTTTACTGGAGTGATGTGGCTGTGACCACTTTAAAAGAGTCCCATGAAACTTTATTGATCATGATCACACACTCCCAAGCACTAACACTGGGAGGCTGCAGGCAGAAGGCCCACTGTTTTCAATTACTGTGCTGTCCCAGTGGCATGTCCGGCCGCATCGCGTCACGCGTGCCTCTGGCCAGGCCAGCAGCCCTCTGTTGTGTTGATTCTAGCAGGGGCTTTTTATACTATCCCCATGGGGAAGAAGGCTGGTTTGGGAGAATGAAAGGAAGGGGGAAAAGAAAAACACCTAAGTTTTGGTTTTCTTCTTCTTTTCGCTGGAATTAAACATCGCACATAGATCATGTAAAAGGAATTGGCTTTTAGTGGGAGGATATGGCTTCACTTCTCAGCCTCTTCCCTTTGGGTTTCAAAGCGAATCCATCTGACGTTGAAAGAACCAGCAAGAGCCAGTGATTGGACCTCAGGAAATTCACAGTGGTGTTTTTGTGCTTCTAAATGAGCAAGGCTGCTGCTTGTAAAGGCCTGAGGTAAAATCCTGGCCCCGCTGAAGTTCTTGGCAAACCTCCTACTGCCTTCATTGGGGCCAAGATTTTACCCTGAGTCCTGCAAACCATTAGTCTTTTGAGTTTTTAATGGGTCCACTCCTGCGCAGACAGACTGCTCTTGTAAGAAGGGGTTAGCTAGATTGGCTTGGATACTACACAATTTAAAATTTAAAGGAAAGCAATTTTGTAGTGAAATTAAGGGACTATAAAAGGAATTTGGCTTTTGACAACTTGCTTCTGTTTGGATTTGGATTAGGCTGCAATCTCCTTGTCTGTTTTTAGAGTACATGTCCCTGCCAGCATCAATAATCTATTTTCCTTAGTGCAAGTGAAAGGCTCTGATGGCTCAGAGGTGTAGTCTGGTGTCCAGTGCTGGTCTGGATTTCTTCTTTGGTTTAGGAATCAGACTACAAATAGTCAGAGACTGCAAGCTGCTCCTTAACATTTACGTGCTGCCAACAGCCAATTCACTGACACGTGGGCTGACACACTCCTCCTTTCCCATTGCTCTGCTTCCAGTCATTCCTATATTTTTTCCTGATCCCTTGAGCTAATCCAACTCCCCAAACCCTTTCTCTGCTCATGTAGTCCCTCCCAGCCCAATCTCAGCATTCATTTGCACTTGGTCTGATTGTGTTTTTGTTGGCAAAATTCCTTTTATCCTGTCCAGCAGTGTATTAATCCTCAAGCGCTTTCTTGAACTTTTCAGGTTCTCTCAAATACCTCTTCTTCCTCCACCTACGCCAAAGTAAATAAATCAAGACTTCAGATAATGCGCATCAAATATATAATTTCACCTCAGGTCACAGTGTCATATGCAAGTTAAGCTCAGCAGGGCTAGAGGTTGAAGGGGGAAAATATAGAGAAAGCTGGAGAGGAGGAATGTGTGGGGGTAGCTATCACTCCAGAGGAGCCCATAAAAGATTCAGCAGTAACATTAGTAGACACTGTGCACAGGGAAGCCCAGCTCCTACTAGCATCCACTACTGATTCAGGGAAGCATGTGCTGCAGCCTGCCTATGCATGGCTTCATTCCTGGTCTCCAAGTAGCTACACTCTGAAGCTTAACTTTGTTCCTCTTTAAGGAGTCTCCTCTTCCATCCTGTCTGAAATGTCTCTTTTTCTTTATATTTTTTTCCTTCCTGGGCATGTGAGAGGCTGTATTTTCCTCTTATAACAGCTCTGCTTGTCCTTGGCTCATGTGCCGAGTTGTAAAGCTGGAAAGTCTTCCTGGACTTCCCTGAGCCTATGTAGGTGTGAAGTCTGAGGCAAGTCCAGCAGGCACATGAGTCTGACATGGCATTAAGGACACAGTGCTGCTTGGAGGATGCCTTGCAGAACACACCTGTAAGCAGGGCCCCAGCAGCTTGCTATAATCCAAGATCCCACCTGTGTCACACAAAGTAGTTCCTCACAAAGTGTTGCCATCTGTATTCTGCTTTATTAAACACTGACTTTTAAGTGGAAGGAGCGTTTCTCTTGGGTGGTGTCTGCTATGAAATCTTTGCTCAAAAGTGGGGTAACCCAAATTTTTTCCTGGTAAAATTAATGGTTTATAAAGAGGCAGATTCTACTGTAATGGGGAAGGACCATCAGCTACTATGTTAAAACTACATAAATGAGGGACTTTTTTGCAACATCATAGAAGTTGCATCTTGCTCTTGTCTGAAATAGCCATCTGTCTCCTTTAGCATTCCCAGTGTTAAGTAAAGCCACTAATTCTTGTGCCTAAGAATGATGGAAAGTCCTTCCATGCAGGAAAAGTGGGCTGGGTGACAGAACGCTGCAAAGTGTGCTTCTGACAGGGCAGCTAGGAAAGGCGGGAGAGGAAACGAAAGGTGAGGACCTTCATCTATGGGATCATTTATGTGTTTAAAAGTTGAGATTTAATTACCATACCACAATATTTGTTATAGCAGAGTAACTCATCCTGCTCTGACATCCTGATGGAGATATGCCTTTGTAATTTTGCTGTCGTGGAGGCTGACTGAGTCAAACATAAGGAGGGACTATAGCAGTGATTTTACAGAGCTGACTTGGTACAAATGACAGGTGTTTTACCTCTGCTAGGATTTGGTAATATGATACTTCTGCATGCTAATTTATAACCTCCCACTTTTTGGCAGTGAAGGAACATATGGAAAAAAATATGAAGCCAAATAGTATAATTGCCCTGACATGTACTGCAAAAACTGGAGTGGAAACAACCGACTGAACACACAAGATAAGTGTAGCCATTTAAGCACGAAGTAAGTTTACCTTTTGTGAATGCCACCATGCTATTCATGCAAGGAAAAAGATTTGAACCTAGCTCCAGCAGTGACCATCAGCATCAGAAAATTCCTGGACATTTATAAAGAAGCTTCAAAAGCATCCAAAGATTTCTGGAAAACAAAATATGTGAAATGCACCACTATGTCAGGTCACGGCTTCTTCAAGATCAATTTTGAATGCTTTAGCACTCTATTCTCCAAACAGTAACTCTCTTCCCAAGGAAACCAAAGCATCTGACATCCAATAAAGTCCATTTGCACCTTGGCAAACCAAGACGAAGTACCTAATAATTTGTAGCTTGCGCTGACAGGGAGTAGTGTATGAAGATTGAGGAGAATTAGGGGGAGTTAGCTCCTACTCCAGCATTTAAGAGAGGAATGCAATTTGACCTACTGTAATATGTGTGAAACTTTCTGTGGTCATTTTTTTTTTTTTTTTTTAAATTATGATTAATCCATTTTGGAATGTGTTCACTATGTGCCTTATCTTAATACCTTTTGTCATGGTGGCAATATTTTTCCTAATGATTTCAAATGCAAGGGAACAGCATCAGGACCTCAGTGAATGTTGCTGCCACGGATAGACAATGGACCAAGAAGAAAGGCAATTATCACGAACCTCCTCATTCTCCCCATTTGATCAAGAGCTTTCTATCACTGCTGTGTTTGTAAGTTCCCCAGGGCAAACAGGGAGAATAACTGATGAAATGATGCATGGAAAATAAGCAGGATGAACTGGAAAACGTGGTACAATTAGAAAACTATGATCTAATTGCTATCATGGAAACATGGTGGGACAAATCATATGACTGGAATACTATGATTGAGGGCTATAACTTTTCAGAAAGGATAGGCAGGGCAGGAGGGTCAGTTGCCCTCTGTGTTAAGAAGGGGATAGATTGCAAAGAGTTGCTTCTAAAAACCAACCATGACCGGGTTGTGAGCTTGTGAGTTTAAACTAGAGACCAGACCAATAAAGGACATCTGCTGGTTAGAGTCTACTACAGGCCACCTGATCTAGGAGAGCTCTTGATGAGGCCTCCTTGCTTCGGTTATGGGAAGTGTTGTGCTCACAAGCTCTTATCATGATGGGGAATTTCAACCACCCGGATATCTGCTGGGAAAGCAACACAGCGGGCTTTAAACAATCCAGGAGACTCCTGGAGTCCATTGAAGATAACTTCCTGGTCCAGGTATTGGACAGACTGACCACAGGTGAAGCGTTACTGGACCTTGTGGCCACGAATGCAGAAAAGAACATTAAAGAGGTTAAGATTGCAGGGAATCTGGGCTGTAGTGACTGTGTCCTGGTTGAGTTTGTGATCTTGAGGAATATGGGCCTAGAAAAGAGCAGTCAGGACCCTGAACTTCAGGAGAGTGAACTTCCAGCTATTTAAGGAATTATTGGATGGGATCTCCTGGTAAAGTGTCCTTAGGGACATAGGTACAGAACAGAGCCAGTAGATCTTTAAGCACACCTTCCTGAGAGCACAAGAGCTCTCCATCCCCCAGCATAAGAAACCAAGCAGAGGAGGCAGGAAACTGGCATGGCTCAGCAAGGACCTGTTGGTCAAACTGGGAGAAGAGAAGGAAATGTACAGGCAGTGAAAGCAGGGATGTGTAGCCTGGGAAGAATACAGGGATGCTGTCTGGATATATAGAGGTGGGATTAGGAAAGCCAAGGCACAGATGGAACTGAACTTGGAGAGGGATGTGAAAAATAACAAGAAGGGGTTCTTCAGGTACATTAGCCATAAGAGATAGGCTAAGGAGAGTGTACCCCATCTGATAAATAAAAAGTGAGAACTGGCTTCGACAGCTGAGGGTAGAAACAGAAGGTAGAACAGGGAGAAAACTGAGGTATTCAACAAGTTCTTTCCTCAGTCTTCACTAGCAGTCAGGCTTCCTGTGTCTCTTGAGTCCCCGAACCTCTAGGTGGGGGTCAGGAGAGCAGAGTCCCTCCCACTGTAAACACAGAGCAAGTCAGAGATCGCCTCGTGAGACCGAATGTGTACAAGTCTATGGGGCTGGATGACATGCATCCCAGGGTCCTGAAGGAACTGGCTGATGTGGTTGCCACCCACTGTCCATCATATTTGAAAAGTCATGGCTGTCTGCTGAAGTCCCTGATGACTGGAAAAGGGAAACATTACTCCCATTTTCAAGAGAGGGGGAAAGGAAGACCCAGGGAACTACAGGCCAGTGAGCCTCACCTCTGTATCTGGGAAGATCATGAAGCATATCATCCTGGAAACTATGGCAAGGCACATGAAAGACAAGGAGATGATCTGAGACAACCAAAATGGCTTTGTCAAGGGCAGATTGTGCCTGACTAATCTGGTGGCTTTCTCTGATGGAGTGACGGCATCGGTGGACAAAGGAAGGGCAACTGATGTCGTCTACCTGGACTTGTTCAAAGTCTTCCACATGGTCCCATACCACATCCTTATCTCTAAACTGGAGAGATATGGATTTGAAGGCTGGACTATTTGATGGATAAATAATTGGTTGGATGGTTGCAGCCAGAGGGTTGTGGTGAACGCCTCTAAGTCCAGGTGGAGGTCAATGACAAGCGGTGTCCCCCAGGGGTCAGTCTTTGGACTGGTGCTCTTTGATACCTTTATCAATGAGCTGGATCATGGGATTAAGTGGACCCTCAATAAGTTTGCTGATGACACTAGGTTGAGTGATGCAGTTGATACAATAGTTGGAAGGAATACCATTCAGAGGGACTTGGACAGACCTCTGCTGACAAGGACTTTGGAGTCCTGGTGGAAGAAAGGCTTGATATGAGCCAGCAATATGCGATCGCAGACTGGAAGGCCAACTGTATCCTAGGCTTTGTCAACAGAAGGGTGGCCAGCAGGGCGAGGGAGGTGATTGCCTCCCTCTATTCTGCCCTTGTGAGGCCCCATCTGGAGTATTGCATCCAGGCCTGGAGCCCACAACACAAGAAAAGTGTAGAGCTGTTGGAGCAGGTCCAGAGGAGAGCCACAAAGATGATCAAAGGTCTGGAGCATATCTCTCATGAAGAAAAGTTGAGGGAGCTGGGCTTGTTTAGCTTGGAGAAAGCTCTGGAGAGACCTCATTGCAGTCTTCCAGTACTTGAAGGGAGCTTATAAACGGAAGAAGAACAACTTTTTACATGGGCGGATAGTGATAGGACAAGGGGAAATGGTTTTAAACTAAGAGAAGGGCGATTTAGGTTAGGTATTAGGAGGAAATTTTTCACCCAGAAGGTGGTGAGGCACTGGAACAGGTTGCCCAGAGGATGCCCCATCTCTGGAGGCATTCAAGGCCAGGTTGGATGGGGCCCTGGGCAGCCTGAGGTAGTGGTTGGTAACCCTGTGCACAGCAGAGGGGTTGGAAGTAGATGATCTTTAAGGTCCTTTCCAACCCAGGTATTTCTGTGATTCTATGTCCTGGCTCACTCTGCAGCTGACTGCTGTTTCACTTGCATTTCTTACTTATACTGCCTGCTGTACTGCAGTTGTATAGATTATGTGACAAGTCAAATTTGGGTTGAATGGAGTGCTGCCATCTCTTGGTTATTTTAGGCAGATACACTCACAGATTGTTTAATTTTCCTACTGCTCAAGAATGGTATGAAGTAACACAGAAAAACAGCTATTCTGGATTAAAATATTTAGGTATTTAGGAAGCATAACTGTGGTTTTGATCTATTTAGACATAAAGTACAGAGTACATTTGCTGGTGTATTGGATCTCTGCATAACTTCTATTAAGGTTTTTTAACAAAACTATGAACATGAACAGTTGAAACAATTTGTATGTGATGTGAACTCCACGAAGAAGTGAAAGTGATGTTTTTTATAGATAATTGTAGCCAATAAAGACATTAAATGCATTAAGGAGTGCTAGATTGGTAAGAAGTACCAATCTTATACTATGTAATTTCACACTTATGAGAGGTTGAATATTCATACTCAAGATTTGTCAAATAATCTATTTGAAAATGTTTTTGCCATTAAAAATGTAATTTCCTTCCTTCTTTCTAACTCTGAATGGAGCCCAAAGACATATTGTAAGTACTGTCATGATAGGAATCCAGGTCTACCTTCTTCCTGGGTCCTTCCAAGGTTGGAGACCAGAAGTGTATGACCTCCCTTTCTCCCGTAGCAGCAGGAAACAGGTGTTTGGTTGGTTCTCCTTTTTAGTTGAAATAAGTCTAGTTGAATTCAGAATAAAAGATAAACAGCAAAAACTTTCACTGCCGCAAGCTCTCCAATGTGACGCCCCACCACATTGCAAAGGAAACAACATGACAAGGATTGTGAAAGAATTAATAATGCAGCAAATTAATATGTAAGTAGGGACATGTCCATTATGAATAAATGCTAATGTTTGAAGAAAAGGGGGATTAAGTTTATGATTACTGCTGCTATACTCTGGATCAGGGTGATGGTTCCTCATGGTCATCCTGCAGCTTCCTCAGGGAAGAGCTATCAGAGTCTGCCTGCCTCTCCACTTCTGGCACTTCAGAGGGCTAGAAGGCCCACAGTCTGTTTTTTTAATGAATGCTAGGGATGGAATTTAAAAGCTGTGTGCTTTCTCAGTGCTCCTCAGCCACCACCATTGCACATGCACCAGTGATGTCTTCTAACATGAGGTCAGAAATCCAGTAGCAAATACTTGACAGATTATTATATTACCTCAGTGCTGCCATGTGTAGGACAGAAACGCATTGAGTCTTGTGCAAGCACAGAGCACTTGGTGTCTGAGACCTGAGAAACCCTTCTGGTAAGGACATAAGTCCTTGAATGAGAGAATGTCATTGTCTGTTATAGCTCCTGCTCATCCCTCTGCTGCAGCCTGTCCTGTCTAGCAGTCCTGTGCAAGGAGGACACAAGTTCTCAATAATGTCAAGGACTTGAACTAATTTTGTTCCCTTGTTTGTGTCTTCTGACACTTCTAATACTAGAGTACCCCTAATATTCAGCAGCAGTCCAGAAAAGTGACTTTTACATACATCTCTAACCAAACAATCCTAGCTACCATCAAAGACTACTCTTCAACAAATCTGAGTGAAATGAGGGAAATCTCACGTTATTTTATTTAAACTGGGAAATCATCATCCCATCAGCAAAATAAAGTGCTTAATACTAGCTAACTGTATGAGACATATTACCGTCTTCATCCTTATTGCTTCCACCTCTGCCTGCAAGGGCAAGGAGAGGGGAAGGTGCTGCTTGTTCCCTGCCCTTCCTGCTCCCGGGAGTACTAGAGCACCAGTTTGCCTTTAGAATGAAAAGATGCAAAATCTCTTTCTAAGTAAACACATTTCTGGTTTTATGAGGAGCTTAAGGGGTACCAAGTTTCTCATTTAACAGTGGAAGCAGGAGCATAAATCTGCCTGCTCAGAAGCTGCTTGGCAGAGTGGCCACAGCTGTGGCATTGGTATAATTCCCTGAGACATCTTCCCCCCTTATCAGCTGGTGTCATCTCCATAGCTGGTGCATGCAGCTTGTGCGTTTCACGGCAACTTTCCAAACTCCACCTAAAACTTCACCTTTGAGCCTACCTAAGGAATACAGTAACTTAAGGTCAGCTCTCAAAAGCATACATAATTCACTTTGGCTTCTACATGGTCTCCTCATTTTAACTCCCTTGATTCCTCCCTTTCTCCTCATTTGTGGGTTTTGCAGGTTTGTTCTTCTGTTTGCTTTTTTTTCTTTTTGCATTTGAAAGTGATCACTTCTGTCTCTAGCCAAGTTTTCTAGCTGTGTGTACAGTACAGCCAATGACTGAGTGGCCTGATAACTGTCTCTTGCTAAAGGGAGATCATCTAAAAGGGTTATGACTGTTGTGTTTACGTTGTTTAAACACACTGTGGTATAGCATCTGGAAAAGTAAGCTTTTCTTGTATAGGTTTTATTGCAGTAATCATAGAAAGAATAACAACTAATTATTGAGCTAAGTTCTAGGGTCACTCCTAGTCCTAGGCAAACTACTTGGCTTTCAAATAACCACTTCTTATCAAGTTTCTTAATATATATTGAGAGGTGAATTACAAGGAAGGGCCTCACTGTCTCATACAGTAACAGGCAGTGTGGAGGGGTTGCTGTAACACATCGTGCAGATATTGTGAGGCAGTTGCAGTAATCCTAATGAGGGTGTTAATTTGTCAGTTTCTCCTAAAATTAACATTCACTATTGTAGGGTTGGGGTTTTTTTCACAGTAGGAAATGCTATGTGTATATGTACACACACGTTGACTGCATGATAAGCAAAAGAGGAATGCATATAACGCCAAAATACTTTGACAATGATGAGATGACAAATCATAAGTATGCTTAAGGCATCTGTTAGTGCCTGAATAAAAAGAACGGTTCAAGGCACTCCCTCTGAACAAACCTTTATGTTCTCCTTCAGTGGTGTTGACTGTGAATACTGTGGAAATCTCTGGGTGGCAATTTCCTGGACAGCCCCAGAGGAGTCCGGCTGCGTTTGAATCAGAACTTGAGTGTGGGTGGTAGGGTGGAGGAAGGAACAGAGGTACGTAGTATAGCTGCACTTATCTTCATAGCTATTCATCCACCAAAGCAATGACAGCATACAAAAGTGGCAATGTGATTTCACAGTTCTAATCTGGTTTATCATAATTTTTTCCAAGCAGTGCCTCAAAGGAGTCAGGGAGGGGAAATACACATTAATACTCTGTGTTGGTTTATGACTAACTATGTTCAAAATGCACAGTGTTTTCCAGAAGAAGTGAGGGTTTTATGCCTTAGTATATTTTCCATAACAGTGCAACATTATCTACTGCTGATATACAAAGAGCTTTTTTTTTTTTTTTTTTTTTTTTTCTTTTAAATAACGAAGATATGCTTGTTCACAAGAAGCAGGGATCCAGACATGCAGACATGCAATCTTCTGCCTTTCTGTGCAGGAAATGTACCTTTATTTATGAAATTAATGGTTGTGTCTAAACCCATCGATAGTGAGGAAAGAAAACCCATTTAATAGGGCAGGGTTGGAATATTGTATTCCTGCATGGATACATTTGATCAGCACTGTATGCTCTATCTCAGGATAAATGACAAGATATACTGAGGTAGGTGTGGGTTTTGGCTGAAAACTGGTGCTTATTTGTGATAGAATTTGTCAATAAATGGTTTGCAATGAGAAAGAGATCTACAGCTTCAGAGACAGGTACAATTTGTTTATCCTTCAGCCAACATCCTCATGCTCAGTTTTTCGGCTGTTTTTTCCCTGTCAGAGATAAATAGCTGAAAAACAGGAAGATTGTGCTTTTGTGGATCAACTACATTAAACAGTTGTCAAGCTGAGAACCAGTTTGGTCCGGATCTATGGCTGGCTCAATCAAGTTGGTATTAGTAGAGCTGTATTCTCTTACCCAGGCTCACCTTTTGACTTTCTCCATTTTATCAAAGGTAAATTAAATATTCTAGCAATGCAAATGCAATGGATAAAAGTGGATTATCTCTAAGAAGACAATGAACAAAAATAAAGTCAAGCCATACATGGCTGTGGATCTTGAATGGGACATAACAAGAAATCTTTATAGGCAGAAATTAGCAGAGCAACTCCAGTGTTATCTCAGGATCAGGATGCAGCCATCAAGAAAGGACATTTCTAAAAGAGCTCTGTAGCTCTTTCATTCTCTTCTGTATACTTGGAGTTCTGCTAGCTAACAAAAGTTTATTATCTCTTTGTGTCTTAATCAGTTGTAAGTGTGAATATCTCACTAAGTAACATAATCAGTTTATTTTTAAATAATTATAGTTGATTCTTGAAGGACAGAGTATAGAAAGTTGAGACTTCAACTGAGTAGGATCAGAAATGTCTGCCTGGGAAACATGTCTATGATAGTAAAGGGCTCTTCAGAGAAGAGTGTAGGAAGATCTGTGGCTATGAGCTGAAACTAAAGCAACTGAAGCTAGAAATAAGGCATAATTTTTGAAAGATGAGTAAAATTAAACTTTGGAACTGCTCACCTAAAGACAGAGTGAATAATTTAGCCACTTGACACCTTTAAATTGAGATAGATGTCTAAAATACATGCTGTAGTTCAGCCACAGCTTACTGGACCTGATATGGAGTACCAAGGTACATTATTGTACACCTGTACTATGCAAGAGGTCAGACTAGAGCATCCATATGGTCCCCACTGGCGTTTTATAACTATGAATGTTCATAGCTACAAAAGCAAGGAGGAATGGGTCCAGGCATTTGTGAGTACTATCGTCTTCCTATAAGGCCAAAGGAGGTGGCATGACTATAATATAGAAAATGAAAGTGGAGTTCAGCTTCTGAACACTGGTGCTAGATTAAAAGGTGAGGAAAAATAGATTCCTGTGGTGACCCTTCATTTTATGTTCCCCACAGTCCTGATCAGAGTAATAGAGGACATCTGAAAGCACCAGCAACTGATCACAGGTTTGACTGAGTTTCGAAGATACCTACAATGTGTCAGCTTTGAAGAACTCAGTGTTTTGACTGGGATGTGTGCTTTTAGGATTTGTATGTTTCAGCTTCAAACTCAATCAGCAAATAATATTTAAAAAAATATCTCATTAATTTTAAGATCAACAAGATGGTACTCTGTGACTTTCATTCGTACTGATGAGCAAATAAACCAGAAACCTCATGCAAGTGCAGATCAAGCACTCTTGCTGAAGGGTAAAGCAGTGCAGAAGAATGAACAGAAACAGTGGCCTCACTGTTGAGCAGGTCCCTGTTTATTTCTTCATGATGAACTTAAATACATTTAAGATCCAATTACTAGATTATTCTAAATTTAGGAACAATGCGAAAAAAAAAGAAGTATATATAATCTTTCTTTTCATGCCTTTTCCAAACTGCACAATTATGTTCTCATTTTCTGTAGTTTCCATTATTTAAGCCAGCCCGATTTCATTCCAACACAAGCTGGGTTATAGCGTTAGATTGCTAAAAACCAGTAAATTAATAATGAAGAATTAAAAAATTGAATGTTAGGGTTTCCTATATAGCCAGACAGAAGAGCCCCCCTGTCTTTCAAGGACTGCCAAAGGCACAAATATTACTGCTACAACATAGGAGGTGGTTTCTCTTGACATCACCACTGATTGCAGAAGAAAGTATGAAAAACTTTGTCCAGACATGGTGAATTCTGCAAAAATGTCTGTGATACAACTATGTGCACAGTTGTGGAATATTTATATGATCTCAGATTCAGAAGTAGGCACTGAAGGCTTTCATAAGAGTATATTGCACTGTTTTTAAGTTGGAATACTGACGATAAGGCAGAAAGGAATATGTACACCATTCACAGAGGTACAGAAACACCTGAATCTACATTCATAGCTGCATTTACCATGGTGCTGCATCACTAAATGTTAGGGCTGTTGGATCATGTGTCTCAAGGATAAGTGAGAAGCTGAAGCTCATTATCCCTAGTTTCATGGAATCTGTTATGTTGATGCCTCCAGTTGTGTCCTGTCCAGCATCTGTATTCAGCCTGGAACACAGCCAAATACAAGCAACTTTGTCATAAATGCAGAGTACATGCATAGGATCTCACCTGCTCTGTGTGACAGCACTGTCTTATTCTCACTGGCGACCCAGGCAACCTTTGCCACTTTTAGATTGCCTCTAGATATGCTGCTGTGTTTCTCTGAGCGATGCCTGGTATGAAGGCATTACGTCTAAGGAGTGTCCTGACCCCAACGTGGGTCTGGCAAGGTGAGAAAGTCTGACAAATGCTGAATAACTACTAGTCAATAAAGCTTTGACATCTCAAACAGCAGAGAACAAGTCTAACAAAATGCTTTGAAGGGATATGTGCAAGTAGAGCAGACAGGAAAGTTTGGCAGTTTAAGAATGGAATATAATTCAGGGCAGTAGCAGAGTCTAGCAGACAGCTATAGCAACATGTGCAGGCATGAGATTAGCCTGCAATGGTGGGATAGGAGGGAAACTTCCTTCTATCAGTATCTTTCCTCGTACAGTGTCACTAGCACAGAGGAAGGGGTGGAAGGTAGATGTCCATAACATTAAATCCTTAGATTCAGCATTCTGATTTATAGTCATCCCTTGATTGATTTATTTGAGAGGACAACGAAGGCAGCACCCTCTGCCTTTGTGGAAAAAGAATAAACACACATCTATTTAAAGCCAATGTTAAGCTACTATACTGTTCTCCCAACAGAATGCAATAGCACTTTAAGGTATCAGATTGCAACATAGGATTTTTAATCCATTTTGGAATAAGAAGTGGAATCAATAATGAGGACTGGTACTCAGTGGCATACTGTGGGTAACTGTAGATTAGGAACATGTTTAAACTAATTCATCCATTCTCTCCATTTCTCCAAGAGGTTTAAGTGAAGGGAATTATTACCTGTCAGTCTAAGTCAGCAGATAAACCAAAGACAATATGTTTGTTGGCCTATGAGAAATGCAAACTAAAAATTTATATTTGGCAAATACAATTTTAAAAAAAATGCTGCTTGTGTTGTGCAAGGAAAAATCTTTTAAATCCTTGATTTGGAAAATAATTCTTCTTGGTTTTGAACATTATTTAGAGGCTGGGACCTCTGTCTTTGCCAAATATACATACTGCATTCAGTATACAGCTAACCACTGCAGTTCTCAGGTATCTGTGCTGTGGATATTGGTGTTTTTAAAGTCCAGTGTTGTTTTCCTTTTGCTAAACAGTGACTCCAAACATCCTTTATGTGGGAATGTTATTTAAACAAAACAAACATTTTGTGCATGCTATCAATTCACTAAACAGTTTCCCTTTACCTTTAATGACCTGCTGTAGAACACTTGAATGATTAGATGAGGAGAAAAATCAAGATAATGCAGGTCATTTTGGAAACACAAACATAAGCAGCTTTTTCATCTCTGGAACAGACAGCACTTAAGCAGTGCTCAGTGTCAGTCCTGTGAGAGTTCAGAAGTGTTTGTTATCTTTCCACTACATAAAGTCTGTTTTCATTGGTTTATGAACTTCTGCTGAAATAATTACTCTAAACTGCTAAAAATTACCAAAAGGAGGTCTTAATCCAGAAACACTTGAAATTCAGTTTGAATAACCTTGGTTAGGCTGACTTTAGGGCACAGGAGGTGGAACTGCTTGCAGATTTACAAACACCTTTAGTTTGTTTAACTTCAAAATAGCTTTGAATATGTATTTTGTACATTTGGCAAGCACATACATTCTGGGAGGAGAGGAAGGCAAGGCATTAATCTAATCACAGAATTGCTGTGCTTTAAACAATAACTTCTCATTTGCAATAACTATTATTTTCCAGGGTTTTTCCTCTCAGTATGAAAAGTTCATTTTGTTTCTTTGTGTACCTCTTAGGAAACAGAATGATTCATGCAATTTTTTTTTTTAATAAACATACAAGCCTTTAGGAAGTCAGTATATTACTGGAAGCAGGCGCCTCTTCAGTTCATCTTGGCAGTGACCTGCAAGCTAACAGCTGGATCCAGTGCTCACTAAAGTTGCTGGAGGGATTTCTACTGATTTCAGTGGACTTTTGTCCAGGCTTGATGTGTCTTTGACATTTGGCACTGAAGAAGCACTGAAGGGCACTGATGAAACAGTCCAGACAAAGCATGTAGACACTCCAGTGAAGGTGCGGTTAAGTGGAAAGCAATGTAGTCTTTCTATGTTTGTGCCTATGGGAGTGTTTGTTCTCTTTTTAAAAGCAACTTGATATTAACATTTAAAAAGCAAAACATAACTGGGAAAATACAGATTCCTACCAGCCCAAGTCTCAGTCATAAGTGTTACAACTGCTTATGGACAGTGTATTCCTCCTCCGGCCAGTGCAAGGCATCTGTGTTTGACCAGTTTCTGAAGACTCACATGGAAATTCAGTCAAGCACAGGGTTTAAACTTTGCACTCAGGACTCATCATTTCTGTGGAAGAGCTTTTGATCTGCATACTTGTTGCTCACACAGTCTTTTGCTTCTTTTAATATGTTTTACTTGTTACATACACAATCCTTTAAGACAAGGTCTACCATGTCAAACATTCTGCCTGGTGCAGAAACGACAAGTCCAGAAACTTCCCCAATACTAAGAATTGTCCTCAAGAAAAGTGGAAGCAACAACTTGTCTCCAGCAAATGAAGGAAGAAATTACTTTCCTACAGACAAAGGAATGCAGGATACTAGAACAGATGGCATTATATGGATGATACCACTTGCTTGCTGTTTTTTGCCAAAATGATCCAAAGCTCCTAATTAAGTTTTTTTTCATCACAGACGACAGCTGCTGAAATATCCAGTAATTAATGCTGTGATCATACATGCTTCTCACTTCTAGGCGGGAAGGGCAGTGACTCCTTACCAGTTTGGAAGCTGCTACAGCAAAGATGAGTGCAAATTTATAGTATCTTTGAACTTTCTTAGAAGCCCTTCTATTATTTGAGACAATCATATCATTATTCTGCAAACAAAAAGAAAATGCTGGCCAACTGGAAGCACAAAATATGCCTTCATACATTTGGAGAAAAGAATAGGGGCTTTCAGATAAATTGTTTTTCCTTGCTGGGCTCTCTTTTGCTATAGTTAATTATGAGTGGCATATACAAGAAAAGGCAAGTTAGTAAGAAATATTTACAGGCAACTCTAAGGAAGCGTCCTAATTCCTCTGGGCATTTTAGCATATTGTTTTACACCACTAACCATTTGCTTTCCAAGTGATCTCAACAGGGCACCAACAAAGTAGATGTCCTCAATGGATGCTTGTTCAGGCCTAATAATTACAGTTTAAAGAATAGTTGGCTATGCATTGTCTCAGTTAAAATTAAGACACACATTTTGTTCCCACAAGAGATTTGACTGTGAGTGTTTTTCTACTGAGGAATGTATAATGCAGAATCCTGATGAAGAATAGGAACCTGCAATCAAGATATAAGCTTTAGAATTGCTAATGTGGGTGAACAATAAAAGAGTATCTCTGGATGTCACAAAGGTCACGAGGCAGCAAAAACTGACATGCACGTATAATGAATGACCAAAATACATGAGCCTCCTGAAAATAACATTTTATTCCTATTAAAGTAATTTATTTCTTATTCTCAGGAAAGTTATGTTAATTGTATATGCAATTCTTTACAATTTCGACATGCCTTTGCTATAGTATGTGAGAGCAGAAATAGTGCAACAAGACTCACTTGAACTGCTGCTTCCTACAAAATAAAACAGAGCACAAAAGGAGCAGCTCAACAGAAAATTTTTCCTGCTCAGAGGTAGCTTTTGTTAGGAATGAACCCTGTTTGTATGGCTAAGCTTTTTCTGTAGTTCAAGGCGAGAGAGAAACAGAAAAAAGAGCATCTTCAGAGGGTGACTCATTCCATGCATTTTAGATATGCTCTTCACATGCAGGGAATTACCTCTCTTACATGGACAGCTAGCTTGGAAGACACCTGGTTCTTAGATGGCTAATTTGAGGTTTACTCAGTTTCACATTCACAGCAAAACTGGGACACATTCTTCGAAGCTGACTGAGTTTTGCCACTTGTTTCAATAATTCCAAAGTCTCACTCAGGTCCATCTTGAGGGTGCACAAAAAAGCCCACTCAGGGCACCACTTAGATGGGGTTGGAAGGCCCCAGTGTCAGAAAGCACTGAGGGCAACAACATAGTCTAGCTGTGCCCCATTTGACTCTAGCCTGAACATGATGGAAACAAATAACAATGAGGTAATGCTGTGGCATGTCCTGGTTCCTCCTGTTACTGCTGCTCAGAGGACCCCCGCTGATATCCTCATCTAGAAAAGGGAAGGACCCCACATACAGGGTAGAGTAGAGGAGGAGGAGGGAAGATAGCTCTGCTTGGTCCTACTCCTGAGCTGAATCAGTCCCAGGCTGACTTCCTGCTCTCTGTGCCCTAAGGCTCATCATGGCTCTGCCTGTGTGGGCAATGTTCATTAATTTTGCAATCCCCAAAATGAAGCTTTACTGCACTACATTCCATACTGACTTTGCAAAGGGAAAACTGAGTCTAGTAAACATCACCAGGATTCAGATGTCTTGGTTCTATGTACACATAGGCTTTTAACTCTTGAGAACGTCAGTCCTATCAAGCAAGGTGTCATTCCTGTTTTTCACAAAATATCCCTGTGCAAATGCTTCTTTGCTGTTTAAAGCAGAGGTATGTTGGGAGGAAAGAGTGATCGTACAACGCATTCTCTTTTTTTTGTTTTGTTTTTTGCTATGCTAAGTGCTCCCAGTACCAACCCTGAATTGTGTACAACACAGGTATCGTATAGAAGCAAGTTTACTAACTGTTAACATTTAGGCTCTACTAATCAACCATCATAAATGATTCTGAATATAGTAAATTCAGTAGAAGGGCAAAGAGAAAAAAGAGAGAAAGACAACCTAAATGTATAACCAAGGTAAGATGTGATGCAACTTAAAATGCTGTACAATATTCTTAGAACTAATACTTGATGCCATAAGTTTCTGGACACATTATTGATAAGGTATCAGTCAGAGTTATTAAGACCATAAGCTTAAATTTCCTTTCTTTTCAAGATGATAGTATGGAATGATTACAATTTTTTTTTTTTTTCCAGAAGTGTCAGGCGCTGACTAGTTTTTAATTAAAAAAAACTAAAACCAAAACCAAAACAGATTAACAGATTAATACACATTTGGTATCATATAGAGTTTACCTTCTCAACAATAAAAATTAGGTGTACATATAGTTGATTAAGTAGAAATTTTGGCAGGCCATATTGTCTTTGAGCAGCTAGAAATTTAACCCATTTTTTTCTTCATAACAGAAGCCAGTAATTATGCCAAGACCAATTTCTTATTTCTAATATGAAATTTCCTAATTGTCTTGTTTTATCAAGCAACTAAACCCCTGACAGTAGCCATTCTTACACAAGGAGAAGTGCATGGGGTGTCATCTCCCTTTGTGGAATAGAGGAGTGAGATATGAAGCTTGGGAAGAAGTGTTGCTGCAGGAGTCTTGGGTGTGAAATGGAGGATTATAACTGGAAAGAGATGTCTGGGTCAGAGACAAAGCACGAAGTTATGGCTAGATGCTCCAGCTGTGGAGCAAATAAGGAGCTCCTGGGTATGAGGAAACTATCCTGCTCAGATATACTGTTGTGATCAAGTCCTGAAGCACTGAGATCTTAAAAGGCTCCCAGTAACCATAAGCTTTCTCTGCTCTTAACCTTGGTGTTGTCTGGTGAATATTTCTCACCCTGCTCCATCTTTGGGATCACTTCTTCTACCTTCATGTGTTCTGCCCTGCCTCCTCTGATCCTTCTCCCAGTGGCTTCTAACCATGTGCCGTTCTGATCTGGTCCATGAAGAACTAGCCCCTGAGTTCCTAATTCTTTTAGGGTGTATGTGAGTGAGCACAAGGAAATAATATTTAAGAACTCCTGGTCTCCAGAGTTAGGCTCATTCCGCCTAAAGTAGCTGATAACAGCAAGTGTGAACAGAGAAGGGAGAAAAAAAATTAAGCTTTGTGAAGCCAAGTTTCTTGATTCTTATTATGATGTTTCTACTGTATAGTTCTGGTCAAAGGTTGAGGTATCATCCTGCACCCCATTATTTTCTAAGGGCATTTCATCAAAAGCCTTAGTAGGAGCAGGAATATTTTTGGGAGGAAATCAGGACATGCCAAACAACGTATCCATGAATGTCTGTCCAGGTTTGCTTGAATGATAGTATACACTTGCCATCATTTCACTTAATGCTTTCTGTAGCATTAGTTTTGTAAAAAGAGAAAATAATAATAAAAAAGAAACCAAAAACCTCTTTCATAGATAAATGACCTAAATAGGAGAGTATGTTTGCAATACAAGGATAGATGGTGCAATACATGAACTGGAGAAACTGGACACAGTGTGTATTGAAAGAGTAGTGTTAAGTGTTGGCCAGTAACATTTTTCACCTGACTGCTTTCTTGAAATAAACAATGAGACATTATTGGCATTTTGAGATGTCAGATCACTTTCAGGTTGGCATAAAATAATATCTAGGCTAATAAAAAATTTCTTTGGTGGGTAGACTATGCAGTCTACATTTGGAACCTACTCTGTAAGAAAATCAGTTAGTTAACACAGAAGATTAAAAAACCTTAATTTTATGATTTGCCATTTTGGCCAATATTTGGAACTGAATTTTTTGTACACACTAGCTGTGTGAGAAATTACTCTTGAACTATATTCAGTAAGATCAAAGAAAGGAGCTGGAATTGTGACAAACACTTGTCTATTTCTTTCCACAATTGTAAGAATCCGGTAGGCTTTCATTCCTCTGAACATCAAATAAGGTTATGTTCTCTTATCTCTCAAAGAGCTATTGCAGATCTGAAATGGAGATTTAACAAAGTAAAAGCCATTCTCTCCGTTTTACTTTTCTGAAATAAGACTGTCCTTGAATGCTGACAGATATCAATCCAGGGAAAAAGAAGGTGCCAAAGCCACAGCTAATATTCAAGTCAGTAGTACAGCATTTTACTTAATGTGTAAGCTGCTGTAAAAGAGAAACAATTATCAATTGTCACTGTCAAAAGAAATAAATCATTAAATAAGGTTGGCGACTGAATATACCTAGCAATGAAATGAGGACACTGAAGATAAGATTGGCTGCCTGTGAAGGTAAACCCAACAGCACACTGGATGGTTATAACCTGCTTATTGAAACATCACATCCCATGAGCAATGTTGATTCAAAAACCAATACTTTGGATTAAATGCTTCTTGTCATAGAATGTCTTCAAGTGTTATTAACAGCTTTTTTGTCTCATATTAGGCTAAGTAAAAAAGCACACCTTAATCTCTGTCAGGGATTAATATCCTTCCAGTTTTCTGAGTGTGCAAATTGTTCAGGAGCATCTAAATGACATATTTTAAGTATACAAGGTTATTTGAACCCTTATTTTACAGATAAATTTGATAAAGGCATCACTTTGTTTGTGTCCTAGTAGCAGCTGAATTCGTCTGCTGGATCATTCTTGTTTGCTATTCACTCACAGAAGTGAAAAGCTGGGGTTACAGCTTGCAGGTTACCAGTACTGAAATAATTTAGAACCTTTACTTTGTTTCATTATGAAAAAATCCAGGCTTGCCAAAGCCTGTTCCTGCTGCTTTTCTCACTTCATTTTGCAGCACAGATGTTTTAAACTTCCTAAACGGATTCAAGGCTGATCAGCTGGTATTTATTGGCTTCAGAGAATATGCTAGCAGTACATACTTTTGATGCTTAAGAAAATAACAATGTTTGTTATTAAACAGTTTTGGAAAATGTTTTAACCACATTTAAGAGAGTGACAAATAGTTGTGCTTTGAGAGAATGAATTTTAAAGAAAGTTTTTTTCTGTTTCTTGAAGGAATGCTTCTTTTGAAAAGATCAGATGTGTAAACTTCTCAAAGAGCAAGTACACCAAAAATGCTTTTGTTACTTCACTGGCTACTTGAAATTCCTTTTTTCTTTTAAGTAGTTTCCAAAAAGAAGACAAGAGTTAATACATTTCCCCAAGTGATACTTTTTTACTTCTGAAAGGTGAATGAATAGGGAGGGCAAAGCACAAAATATACTGTGTTCTCTAAGCCTGAAATTCCAGAAGGATTTTCAGGAATTCCAGCTAAGCAAATGTAGTATCCTGAAGCATCTGTATTATGGAGCAGGCGATCAGAGCAAAAGCTGGGTAGTTAGGATGGGGCTGGCTGCATTTTTTTACCAAGCTGCTTCTCATGTTTTTCTCAAGAAGACAACAGAAGCTTTGGAAAATGAGTAGAAGTTCCCTCCTTTTCTGCTGTCTGTTTCTGTTTTTTCTAACTAGTGGTGCCTATTTTCAACTATTTGTGTGGTGAACTTAAAAAAAAAACAAAAACAAAAACAAAAACAAAAACCTCAAGAAAATTAAAAGGATTTAACTATTAGTCTCATTACCCTGGATACATACTCAGTTCAAATGTTAGACAATAAAGAGAAATCACGACATATAAATCCAGAGGACGTGGGAACTGATTGTCTGTCCTAATTAAATCCTATCACCTGAGAGCGTGCTCAGTGTTTCACAATCTTAGGCCCATGTGCTTTTAATGATCTACATCTTCTATTCAGATGAAGAGAATACATTTTCCTTTTATCTTCCTCAGACATTTTGTTTCATATTCAGCATCTTATCCAGTTGATCTGTTCACACACATTAAGAAGTGCAAGGCCTTAATTACACTGTTTTTTATAAGACCAGTAATATACAACAGAAACTATGAAAACCCATGGGGTCTAATACATGCCTATTTGACGTGAATAACTCAGACAATATGGCACTCTAGGACCAACGTGTAAATTATTTTCATACAATGTTGGGAATAGATGAAGATGTCTGTTAATCAAGACTTATAGCAGTCTCTAAAATAGAAAACATGCCCCTTTCTAAGGGATATTGCAGTCAAATTTAAATGACATGTTTCAGGACATTTTGCACTCTCAAATGTGAGAAGTGGTATAGAGTATGGGAAAAGAACAATTCAGTCCTGCGGCAATGCTCCTGGAGGTATGCACATCACACCCCAGTCCTTGGAAGTTTTCATCTTATCCTCAGAAAACTCTGAGTAGTCCCCATGGGACAACCACTTCTTGGCAGACAGAAAGGGCAGTGTAATTCCTGAATTTCTGTTATTAAGATGCTGCAGTTTTACTTTTCTTTTCTATCCCTAAGAGACCTAAAAGAAGTAGGAGGTGTAATTAAACATGAGGTAAATGAGTAAAAAAAGGAAATCTGATTCTGAGTCTTCTGCTGTAATCAATGTGAAGCTCTAGTCTCTTGGGGTTTTTTAAAGAAAAAATCTGTTCTGCCGTGCTGGTAAACAAATATATGTTTGCCTGTCTTCTAGTTATGAGAGACAGGAGAGGGGAATGGATATAAATAAATTATATTCTTCTCTTAATTGCTTGTTTTTAAAACATCTTGCTAGCATATTTCTGACTTGTTAGTGTACTTCTGATTATAAGGTTTCTATTGGAATCCGTGGAAGGTCTCTGGTTACTTCAAATCCAAAATGGTTAATGTCACAATTAGTGGTTCACAGTAAGTTCATTACGTAGTGATAGCTGAAATAATTTCTCCCTTTTCTTTTTAAATTATTTTTAAATGTTGAGTCATATATGTTTATATAGCTCCAGGCAAATACAAGAACTTAAATGAAAAAAACAGCCCCAAACCCTCTTCTCTCCTGGTTAAAATTGCTCAGCCTCAGTAAGCCCAATGGTAGAGCAGAGTTTTTATGACCATTTTAGGCAGGAAATTTTTGCAATAAAATAATTTTATTCTAACTGTATGAAGCAATCTATCCAGTGTGAAACTAAATGAAATTACCTACTGTGTCTATGCAACACTTGAATGTGAAACAATGACTTTTGTATGGAGTAATTTAATTTCAAATGCAAAGGGGATCAAAATATACTTTCCTGACTGAAATAATCATTTTTTTCACAATACTCAGTATCTTCCTCAGCACAGAAATGTAAATCTTAAATTTAAATTAAAATTATACTTTTTTTTTTCCTCAAAACCAGTTACATTTTTTACCCCTACTTGTACATTTATTTGGGCATTTACAGAAAAAGCAAGAAACTGCCTTCCAATGTTCAGCTTTAATTTATTATTGGTCAGTTTTCTCCTGTTTATTCCTGTGCCAGCATTGTTTTTCCCTCTCTGCTATTGAGCTGTTCATATTTTATGAGTAAGAGTCACGTCCCTTTTTAGCCTTTCTTTTACTATATTAAATAAACCAACTTCTTTTTCATGCAATAGGTTTAGTCTTTCCTTATTTATCTTAAACCACAAATTCCTTCATTATATGTATTGTAAAAATCCTTTATGAGAAACCTTAGGATCTATAGTTTTTTCAGGCTTAGGGTACACTAGGAATGGAGTAATTGTTTTTCTTCTAAATGTTCTTACATACTGATGTCTTGTTGTGTAAGAATTTGGGAAACTAATGTGAAACAGTGATTCATAAAGATGCTCCCAGGTATTCCTAATCTGATTAAACTAAAGGTTATAACATCTCTTACCAGACTTCATTGTCCTCCATTTACCCGTAATGTCTTTCACCTCAGTACCTGTAGTAACATTATCTGTTATATATGCTGAAACTTAATGTCTAAACAATAGCAAGAAATTCACCAGAGCAACTAACCCTCAGAGATCTCTAAAGCAAACTTTTTGAGCACAGTTAAACTAAAAGGTCATGCTCTTAACTGTTGGCTTGAGTGAATCATAGTGATTACAGTGCCCTGAGTATGACATATTGTTCAAAATTAGATCTACCAATGTAACCATGCAAGGTGGAGAAACTGCACTCTATGGCTTGCTAATAATTAAAAAAATTTCCAAAAAGCTAATAAATACATTATTTAATATCATAGTGACTTTTGTTGTGAAGGTTTACTCGCCCTTTTTTTTTTTTTAATTGCCTGACATCCACCTTGACCTATTTCTTGTCTGTGCAGATATGCTTAAAGGTTAAAAGAACCTGTAACAGATAAAGGTATATCCATATTTTCTGCAGCCTCATTCAGAAAGATTGTTTCAGAAATCTCAAAAAAACCCTAAAAGCCTTCTGTAATTAAACCAAAAGTTTCTATAGTTTGACTAGCTAAAGCACACATTCTCTCTAATGTCCAAGATCCCAAGTGATCTTTTGTCTAATGTTAACTATATAAAGTTATTTGTTGCTTATGCTGAGGATTCTTGAAATAATTGATTTACAAATAGAAACAAACTATGCTTCGGAAAGGCCTACTTAAAAATAATTTTTGTTTTGTTATGTTTCTCTAACAGGCATAAAAATATTTGACCTTGAACAGAATTTAATAAGTATATAAAGGTTTATTTGAATGTAAAGTTTTATGATTGCTACTATGGGTGAATAAGCATAAATAGTCTCATACTATTGAGGCATTGAGTCTAAATGTTTGTAAACTAAATAATATGGACATTTTAGCCTTAAACACAGAAGACAGGAAATAAGTCTATGTTCTCCAATATGTGCAAAAGCAATCTCTAACAGCAGAATGACGGGGGATAATACAATGCAAGTTAACGTTCCCTAATAGAATGATATATACAATGCATATTGTGAAGTGCTGAAGCCAAGGATATAGTATACAAGTTTGTGTTGGAGTTTTACAGCTTACAGATAAAAATAAGACATTTAGGGAAAAAAGAAATTGTTGTTTTGGGAAGAGATCTGTGACATGTCCTTTATCTTGCAACCATACTAGAGAGAAAGTTTGTAATCTTGTAATAAAGTTCACAGGAGCGGTTAAAAGTCTGTCTTTATCAGAAATTTATTTGACAACCAGTAATAAGGCAAGTTAAGTTTATATTTTGTTATTTTATTATGCAAACATATGCTATATGTAATAAATATATTACCTTTCATAATTTTAATGTGGTTGTTTAAAAGAAGAAATCAAATTGAGGAGCAAATATCTAATGGGCTTGTTTTTATTGGTGCATTTTATCTAATAATTTACAATAATTTATATGACATTATATGTCAGTAATTGGCATGGTATTTTAAAGAAAGACTTTACATCTGGCATAGGCTGTACTGAACACTGGAGTGTAACGTCAAGAAAGATGCAATAAAACAGAGAAAACTAAAAAGAGCCTTTCCCCCTTCTAATAAATCCAGACAGTCTCCTGTTTTTGTTCCAATGACATCAGAACACTGGATGGATACCAAGTCATTCTGAAAAATGCCTTTAAGAAACATCTTTCTGTTCTCTGCAGACATGAGATGTAAGAATACAACTTATAAGAATACATTTTAGTACAACGAATCAAATAAGTAAGCAATTAAATATTTTCCCACAACCTCCAATCAGAAAAGCTTACGTTGTTATTTGATTTATGAGCATGGACTGAAATTTCCTACAAAACAAGCCATTGTGTCTACTTTTACAAGCTAACGAGCAGCATGTGACTGTTTCTTCTATTTCTTAGGGGATATAAAAAGTATCATTTAAAATACTTTGTTTATTGCATGTCACATTTCATTCCACATGTGCTTATGCTGAGCTGTATCATATCAACTTGACTTCTAACCACAACATAAAACAGAGCTAATATCTACCAACTTCTCCCTTTAGTTATGTGCTTTCCCACTAGATGTAAGTGTTAATTTAGTTTCATCTATGCTGGGAGGACACCTTTAGGTGCTTTTGTTAAGAGAGTTAGCTTATACTTACACAGCTTCTACTGGCTTCAACATAAGGGCTGAGACAGGTACCACCCACCAGCTCATGACCACTCTCTGCTGGAAGTTATCAACCTCTCATTTTCACATGCAGTTTGCTTCCTGATCCATGTTAACCAAATAAATTGGGTTAGCAAAGATTTCTTGCTTAAACTAATTTGTTTGATTTTCCTGAAACACTCTATAGGGCCTTCAAAAATGCAGTGCAGCTGAAAATGGTGACTTCCCAAAGGGAAAGAGGGACATAGCTGCCTTGGGAAAGTAGTGTGCTAGTGCAGCTGTAGGGAATGGAGGAAGAAGGTATCCAAGAGATTGTGAATGCCCATTAGGTACACAAGTGCTTCAGAAATCCTATCACATGCATATTTACATAAATCAACACAATTAAGTATTTGTGTTCTGATGCGAATACTTCCTTCAATGGAAATATGGTAAGATGTTTAAATATTTTTGTGAACTGTGAAGGTTCCTTGACAGACAAAGCAAATTGAAGAAAGTACAATTATCCAGAAGTCTGTGCTGTTTTCCACAGTTCAGCATATAAGGTGATAACACAGTACAAATACTGCTTGTTTTAAAAATTGCCTTTAAACAATTTTTTTTTTTTTTTTTTAATAAGGGAAGACAAAACCCTGAACCCTACAAAAGCAGCCAATAGGTGCTAAATTTTCCTTAAAACACTTTTTTTTTTTGTTATTATTCAACTATTTGTTGCAGTATGGCATGAGGGGAGCTTAATGTTTTTTTTTAAGAAAGTGTTTTTGTGTTGGAGTGTAAATATTTTTATTACCACAGGTCTCATTTCTCATTTCACAGTAAGATATTCCCTATGCATAACTCCATGGACATACCTTTGAAATTGCAGTGATCTAACAGCAAAACCTAACATATATCTACTGCATTTTATGTCCACTTCTACTGAATATGGAATTTATCATCAGTGCAAGGGGATTCATATGTCACTTGCACCATACGTTCACTGTTTCACACTGATAGATGGGTTATCTCACTCCTTTTTTTTCCCTGAAAAAGTCTATGTCAATTTGCAGCTCAAAAGAAACCACACTATTAGGATTCTTTTCAGCTTGTCTTTATTTTTAGTTTCAGACTAACTAATGTCTTGTAACACAGAAAAACAAATTCCAGACATGAATTTTGTACACGTCTTTCTTATTTTCTGTTCATGTTTGCTCTTTCTAGTAACAACTAGTTTTTTTCTTTTTAGAAGTTTGTTAGTTCACAGGAGATTTTAAGCTGTTAAAGATGGGATGATGCTTAGAAAGTTTATATACAAAAATGTCTGCTTCCCTACAGGATCAGACTGATCTTTTTGGAATAGTCCCCCAAATGGCTGTCACTATTACAGTAAGAGTATTGAGAATACTGTCAACCATATTTATAGTGGTGCATTATTATAATTTTGAAGGATAGTCATCCCATAATAAATGTGGTTCATCAATATAGCTACCATGGAGACCAAAAATGATCTTACATGATCTTGCAAAATGTAGGGTCTAAGTTCTAACTTGTTCCTCTCTTCAAAATGAAATAAATTTGGAAAAAAGTATTTTCAACTTATTCTCAATCTTTAACACACTCGTAATGTTATATTTTGTATCAAAGTTTGGGCAATAATAATTGAATTAACATTAAAAAAAGGTCATTCTTTCATGACTCAAGCCAAGCCCAAAATGCTTACTATTTTTCCTAGCCTAAAAAGTTCACTAAGTTATTCCTATTCTAGCTTCTTTCAAACAAGAATGGAATTAACCAAAAATGTCCAAAGAACTGAGAATCTCAAGCTGTGAGTAGCTGAATAAAGAACTCTTCAAATGGGACAAGTGAGCTTAAATGCCATTGAAACATATGGTGAAACAGTTTTCATGATGTGCCTGATTCCAAACCCACTAAGGGGAGCTGTTCCACTGACTTCATTGGGTTTGAATCAGGCCCTATAAAAGGTGCTTAAAAAATGCTTTTAAAATCAATGCCAACTAGTGGAAGCTCCTTTCCAAAAGAATGTGATCTGATTTGTCCAAAAAAGTTAATTTATACTTGATTGGACGCCCAGTTTCACACATTTGAGTATTCCTATGAACATTCTGGGTTAGACCTTCAGCTGGCATGTATCAGCATAATTCCATTAAGGTCTATATGTCTGTGACAATTTACATCTGGACCATACTTTTGGAATCCATGTTCTAAATCTTTGGAGATTTTCTCATCATGCCTCACTGCATTTTTCTTTTTTGGTTTTTCAAGTATCGGTTGAAGCAAAACACCATGTCCAGGAAAACAGCCTGAACTGAACTCCTTTGGATATGTGAAGAAAGACAATGGAAATTACTTGAGAGGCACTGCATATGGAAAAAATTTTCAGGAGAAATCTGGATATCAAATTTTCCCCAGTAAAATTACTCTTTCATGCAAGGGAGATTGTTAACAACCTTGAGGCAGCAGCCTTTTTTGTATATACTTTGACAAAAAATATCAGACACTCCCTTCTGATTTGTTTCACCAGGAGAAATCTCTGACAGGATCAAAGTCAGTCAGCAGTGTGTGATCCTCACATGAATATCAGATTGTTGCAATGGGAGATAAAATCCTTGTATTGCAGAACACAACTTTGCTTGCCTTGAGTAGATGGGCTTCTGTTTTGGTTTTTTGTTTGTTTGGGTTTTTTTTAAGTAATACGGCATTAATCAAAACATTGACATGCTATAAAAAACAATAAAAATTCCTTTTCTCTTTTCCAATATAAAAATGTCTAGACAAGAAATCAAAGCAGATCGTAACTTTTGGAAGCCGGTTCTTAACTTGTTCTAAGCAGAAGTAGTCCCATAAATACACATCTGCTTCATTCTTTACTAGTTAGGAAGCAAAGGAATAGTATAAAAATCATGAGTTTGAAAACAAACAAAATTTCCTGCTATCTTATTTAATTAAAGTTCAAGTGTTAAAATTAGCGCAAACAAAGATCTTGTTGCCGTTGATAAAAATGTAGAAGAGGGATGGAAGTGGTACAATTATGGGATTTGTCATGTCTGCTAATGTCACCAAATTGGATGAGGCTTGGCAGAAATCCATTCACATTCAATAAGTACCAGATTTAAAGTTAATTCACCAGGAAGATGCAAGTTTTACAAAAACAACATTCTTCAGGTATGTATGATAAAATGCCTTCAGCATTAGAAGTTTAAAATGCATGTGCTGAAAATTCACTTAGATACAGGTTCAGAAAACTTTATTGTTGACCAAATTGTACATGTTTGACTATCACTCAGTCAAAAACGTGCTTGACTTCTTTTGATAAATGTGTATAAATACGTTTTCTCTCCTACTGGCTTAATAAGTAGGTTAAGTAGGTCTTTTTTGAGTTAAATATTTACGGACCTTTAGTTTTCTGTCAGAAACAAATTATTACAGCAATCTAATTTACATGTATTTTAAGCTACAAAAAAATGTAGTTATGACATTGATAAGAGTTTTCATTAAAGTAATTTGCTCAAACAACATGGAGAAGTTGCAAGAGTTGCGATGTATTTGTATTTAAGTGAATTATTTGCAATCCTATGAATTATTTGAAACTTAGAAATCACAGAGAAAATAATTGTAACCTATAAGCTTACAAAATATTTTAAAATAAAAATTACTTTAATAAAAAATAAAACACACTTGCTGGAAGTCACAGTATATGTAGATGTCTCCTCAGACAGCTGTGCTTTCCTATACCCACTGCTCCAAGAAAGATATCTGCTTTCTCCTTCAGTGGTGAAGAAATGCTGTAGGCTGGGCTTAGCTAGCACTTGATTTTGTATTCATGGCATATTAGTCCTTCAACAGGGAAGACAGGAATTAGTACAGAAAGCGCAGAGTGCACACACACACAAAAGAGAAAAAAAAAATTTAGTAAGTAAGTTTAGAAAAGGAGATTTGCTGGGTGATTACACAGCAGACCTAAATGGACCTTACCTACCCCCTCAGCATTGGACAAGGAGACACATCCTCCATATAAAGTGGCAGGATCACAGCTTGCTGTTGGTGCAAGTAAGATAAGACAGTAGTGTAGACTCAGAGTATTATAGTAGATTATGTTTTCCAGGCAGGGTCATTATACATTAGGCATTTTCAGAAGCCTGAGTAGACTTAAGACAAGTGTTATAATCCTGATTTAGAGTGCTGTATTTTCCATTCAGTAAATTTCTTTCTGTCTTTCTTTCTAAACACAGAAACTTGCATTAGTGCTGTCACTGCCTATGTCTACAAGGATGCCACCTACACATCCTAAGCTCACCATTGTCAAGCAGGGTAAGTTTCAAGTAGATAATAGTCTCTCTTTCCTGAATTCCCTTATACATAAGGGAATCATTATATTTCAATTTATCATTCCCTAGTAATTGAGTTTCTTTTGTTAGCCTTCTCCCAATACTGCATACTGAGTCTGACAATACACTTCAGTGTGTCCTGACTTACACGTCTGATCAACACTTCAATTTTAAAGGTACCTCCACTAAAATCAGAAGCTGCTGCTAGCTCAATCCTTATTATTAAATGCAGTTTCAAAATAAAGCTCTGTCCAGTAGCCGCCGCCAATCTGCAGGTGTTTTTTAACTTTGGAAAAAACATTTGTCTTTTTTACAATTGCTTTCTATATTGTTAAAAATGGTTCTGAGCAGCTAAATCAGGAAAAAAGATGACACAACACTGAAGAGAGATGAAAAGACAGAGAAAGATAAGCTCTGGAAACTTTCTGAAGGCAAATTTGGTAATTCATGAAGGTGTATAAGGCAGGTAAAGAACTGAAGAAAAACTTGGTGGATTTTTTTTTGTTTGGTTGGTCTGTTTTTTGGGGGGGGGGGGGTTTATGTTTTTTTTTTTGTTTGGTTGTTTTTTTGGTTTTTTTTTCTACATAAGGTGTCCAGCATGAATCCTGTTCATGCAGAAGGCATCTGTGAGTAGAAAAAGAAAACTACTCCTGCTCACTGCCCAGCCTTCCAGGGACTTAGACTGTGACTTCCCAGAACTAAAGATTTAATTTTAGATGTAGATATACAATGAATCAAGGTCTGTCTGACAGTTCCACAGTGAGCTGAGATGTCCATACCAAAGCAACCATTGCCATTCAGCCCCATGGACTTGATTTTCAACTTGACAGCTCCTTTAGGTACTTGCGAAGTTTCACTAACACATTCCCATATCCAGCAGTGCAAACACTTGCACCCACACTTGACCTGCTATTCAGCACCACCAGTGCACAAGTGGGAGATCTGGCATTCAAACATTCGCTGAGATAATCCACACACACAATACCACATGTTTGCGCAGGTGTTGGAGTCAGTCAAATCTGTAGCCATACACACATGAAGGAAAAGTTTTGTACACACATAGCTTCAAAGGCCAAGAAAAGAATTGGCTTCAGATATAGTCTTTACTACTTCGGCACTAACGTAATTTCATTTACTTACATAAACTTAATTGATGGCATAGCCTGGGAATGGAAAGACATAAAACAATTGCAGAATATTTCAAAAGGTCTTATAATGCATGCTGGCTAGAAGCAGTAATGTGCATTTTGTATTATAAAACAGTCTGCTTTTTTTCATCTCTCTATACACTTTGGGACTGAATAAACTCACAAGTCCATTATATGTGCTTATGAGACCCCACTTAAAAGTGAACAAAATCACTCTGAAGCTGAAACAAGTCATGATAATGCTCATCACTTACCAACTTACCTAGTATTTACTCCTTTATGATCACTAGTTACTGTGTATGTTTTCTTAACTCTACTTACTAACAAACAGTACTGTTTATAATAATAACATTTCTGGTCTGCAATTGAACCTTCTTGAAAGAAAATAATGTTTTTCAACACCATCAGCAAGCTCTGAGTAGAAGTTGGTTTTCAAAAGGAATTGCGGTTCCAGTCACACGTCCACCTTATTGTAAATACCAACCCCACCAAACCCAAACTCTACATCTAAACAGCTTTGCATTTCTTTAGCAAATGGAGATGAGAGTCCAGATGAAAACGGAATTCAGATCTTTATGTCAATGTCATAGTTTTCATTTATCTCTACTTCAAAAAGTTTTTCATACATTTATGTAGTTAGCAGGTGGGTACTAGACCACGTGGAAAGTGTACTCCTGACAAACCAAATGATCCAAAAAGGTCTCAGCTCTGTTCTCCCACTGGATGATCAACTTCAGTGTAGCTCAAGTGATTTCAAGGAGAAATTTTCCTACAGGGAGGGGAACAATCCCACTATAAGTGATCACCTTACACTCTTAGGTGTATATTTAGAAAGAAAGATGCATGCAAACATGTATATGTGTGTGTATGAATGTGCAGGTGAAATTCACATGCACACACATACGTACACATGTGCACAGAGAAATGCAAAAATTGGAGGGATTGGGAAAGAAAAGAGAGGACGAGGGAAATGGCAAGCTCTTTGTTGCTTGCTAGGTATTATACAGCTTGTAATTAGTAAGAAGAAAGAGGATGAGAAACCTGGATGTCAGGAAGAGGCAAGTCTATATGACTGCTGATTATAGATAAAAGACTTTTTAATGAACATGCTTTTATTACTATAGGAAAGTTTTATCAATAGATATAGGCTAAGAAAAAAAAAAACTACCTTGCTCAGTAGTAAAGGAGTGATCACAAGAAGATCACAGAATCACTGAATGTCAGGGATTGGAAGGGACCTCAAAAGATCATCTAGTCCAACCTTCCTGCAGCAGCAGGAACACCTAAATTAGATCTATTTTAATCAAGTGGTGAGGTCTTTATAGAAGAGAAACTCATAAGGAATATCCTCAGGTATAAAGATTACTGCATTTAAATTAAATGAATGGATAAACAAATGTAAGTCTATGATAGAGAATATTTTTGTTACTTCAAAGGGTATATTTTGAGAGGTTAAAAGAATAGTTAGTTAAGAGGCTGGAGAACTTAGGGACTTAAATGTAGAGGACAAATTCAATAGAAATTCCTTTAAATAACAGACACAGACACAACATGTAAGCTGCCTCCAAATTGATAAAAATCTTTTAAGAGAAGGCTTCACATCCTCTCAATCTAATTAAAAAAAAAAAAAAGAAATTATCATTTAGGGAAAAGAAAAGATTTGGCACAGAGGAAATGTAACAACTAAAAGAATAAGTTGCTATAAAGAACTTCACAATCAATTAAAAAATTATTTGTCCATAAACAAAAAGAACAACAACAACAGAAAAAGCAAAAATGAGGTCATAAGTACAAAGAGACTAGTGCTGAAATTAAGGCTAATATACAGATGGCATCCTTGATACTTTGACACCAGTTTCAAAAAGAACAAATATAATTGATCCAAAGAGTCACTTCAAATAAATAAGCAAAACTACATCAAACACGTCTTTTTTGTAGCATCTATCCAAATGCCAGACAAGCCATTTTCTCAACACACAGAAGGACTATGACTATCCTGTAGAGCTTTTCATGTAACAAATAAGATTACCAAGACTCTGTTTAAATGATGTGAAATCCTTCAACAAGGTCGGTGGATGATGACTGAATTTCAGTGCAGGTAACAATCTAGAGAACTGAAGAAAGCAAGTTTAGATCTTAGAGGTAAAAAAAGGAAGGATAAAGCCCTGAGAACTACAGCACAATCATCCTAATAATAGTAACTAACAAGATACTGAAATGTGTAATCAAACAATCAATTTGTAAATGCTTAAAGGCAAGGGGAAAAAGCAGACAAATTTATCAGAAGTGTATCATGTTAGATTAATTTTTTTTTGAAAGAGAGTGACCTATCAAATGAAGAAGTTAGAGGAATGAGATACCATGACTTTAGTAAGACTTTTAACACTCCCTTTTGAAATCCTATGAGGAAATTTTAAACATACGACCTATAATAAATTGCTATAAGATATGTTTAAAGCTGATCTAAGAAAGTACTTAAAGATAATTATCTGTTATTCAAGGCAAACTAGGAAGGTATCCAGGAGGAGGAATGTATGAAAATAGTTTTGTGGAGACCAACGAGGTATGAAAATTTTATTATAATTCAACAAACAATTTTGTCAATATGGAAAAAACAGAAGCACTTTGTTTCATCACTTTCTCGATAAAATATTCTGCTTGGGAAATGCTGAAATAGGTACATTAATGTTTTCTAAAATTACTTTCACTTTTGAAAAATTAGTATAAATATGTCTTAAAAGATTACAAAGCATTAAAGAATCTAAGCCAAAAGAAATGTCATGTTGCATTTCTGTCATCCAAACAAAAATATTTCCCCCCATACTTTAAAACATAAATAAATTGGAGAGGATTCAAATTTTGTTATAATGAGGCTAATGATCAGTTGATTTCATATTCCCAAGAAAGCATAAGAAATAATAAGCTTAACTTTTAGTGACGAAGAGTTGGATTAAACAGTAAACAGGTCTTTTTAACTATACAGAGAGCAAAGCACTGGAATAAGATGGCTAAAAATGTCATTGTTTTTTTCTGAAAGATAGATCAGAAAATAAAAAGTGAATGTGGACAGTTTCTCTGTGTCATTCTGCATTTAAGCGAAGGCATTAATCTGATGAAATCTCGAGATTTTCTTGTCCAATCTTGTATCCCTGCTTAGTTCAGTTTCCTTGACAATGTATGCTGTCACCATTCTCTCCAGGGCTATCAGTGTCAGAAAGTAGGCTTCATGATACTGCGTGTACATCCTATAGGTCAAAATCGTCATCTGCATTTCAGTTACTATAAAAAGCTATCGATATCTGATGCAATTTAAATGTTCAACATTAATTAACCCCTTTTAGTCACAGAGGTGGAAGTGTCCAATATGGGTCTCTTGACAGGGTAGAAAGCAAAAAACCAAGATCCTGAGACCTCCTGTGTAGTTAAATGTTAAAAATGTTGTTCTGATCAACAAAGTTGAGTTTATCTCTGTACACTAGCAGTCTCTTCTGTAAATGTCCATAGCGTAAAGCAAAACCCTGTAATAACTGAGAACTATATGCAGGATATCAGTTTATTAAAGCTGGAAGACTTTTTTTTTTTTTTTTCCTAAAGTACTCTGCTTAAGTAAATCCAAAATGTTTCATGAAGACACAGTCAGACAGCTAGTTGTGTCAGAACTAACAAGAGAGAGATGTGTAAAAAAGAGACTGTAGCTTTGTAGATACAATGTGATAAATAATATAGAAGAATCAACTTTGAATTGGTTTGGGGTGGTGTGGGAGGGACAAGATTTTTTAGTAATCAAACAGACCTAGGATTTGAACTATCAAGCTGCAGGGTAACAGTTACAGTTAGAAGCATAAAACAGATTCCAAGGTTTGGAGTTTTTTGGACCTACACTGAAGCAAAATTTAGAACTTTTTAAAAGCTATCTAAATTTAAATTTTGTATTTGCCATCATTACCTTTTGGAATTCTAGAATTCTGTGTAGAGGAAAAACCCTCTTTCCTCCTTACAAAAGAAAAAATGTCTACCATCATTTCTTGTCTCCATTTGCCTCTGTATAGTCCTGTTTGTTGAACTCAAAAAGGTATTTGACTGAATGAGATCAAGAAGAAATTAGAAGGAGACATATTATATGTTTGAGTAATTTGGCAAATAGTTTGCAGCTAATTGAGATATTTTACTGGCTAAGATGACCTGGCCTCTTGCCCAGTCATCGGACCCATTGGAATAAGCAGTAAGATCATTAGTGTTCAGGTTTAATACCAGCTAACCTTTGAACTTCCCTTTTTCTAAGAGTAAAAAGAATTGCCTGGTCCCTCTAGCATGGTAGAGTGACAATTTAATTCTGCTATTTTTCATTCCCTTGTATTTTGCACTGCTTCATTTTCTTCTCTTTTCTTTTACTTTTTTTTTTTTTTTTTCTCTTCACAGATGACTGGCTGACCTGTAAATGGTGATTAAATAATTTCTTTAACAACTTCATTGGATTTCTGGGCTTACTTGTTGCTTTCATGTAGGTAACTCAGCTGTTCCAGACTTAAAGCTCCCCTAAGATCTATTATTACTTTTTTTTTTTGTCTTTTCTTGGTTTTAGGTATGAGTTAGGGATATAAAATTCAACCTCATATGCATATACAAGTCATTTGAGTGGATCTACATCCTACTGTCCATGATCATGTTCCTTTAGTCTTTTTTTCCCCCATATGTCTGCCAATAATACTTTTCAGTATTTGGTTCTTCCTCATTGTTAACTGTAATACTGTATGTACTGTTCAGAGATTCTCATCACAAGGGTATTAGAAAGCACTAGAGAAAATCACCAAGTTCAATACAGACAAAACTCTGAGCTGATTATTTTAGATTTTTTTTTTTCCTTGCTCTGCTGGTTTCATAACCATGGATTCTTCTTTGATGACTCTTCTGACAGAAAACCACATTCTTCCATCACATTTAGATCTGAGCAGTGTAAAGAAAAACATTTTTATATGCTTGTTCTTTTAATGTCCACTGACACAGAAATACCATTTTTCTCGTTCCATAGAGAATCCTGTGCTAAGGAATTCAAAACACATTCTCTATAGTCTGAAGTAGAAGCACAAAGTATTCGCCTTTCTTTAGCTATAGCCAGACGTTATGCTATCACTGCCTTGTGCAATACTTCAGTTAATAGAGCCTTCCTGGTTAGCTCAGGTTTAGAAACTTCAGTTGCCTCCATAGTGACTTTCACAATCCCATTTCCTCTGGCAAAGAGGAAATCATACATTTTTGTCCAGCTTATTGGCTCTTGCATGTTTGTGTCTGTATATTAGGTAAGATTTAGTAGGGCGTTCAACTTGAGATGGATTTGAGCCCTTAACAGTGACGTGGATGTAGATCCCCAGCCCCTCTCCTCAAGGGTGACTGGCCTGCCCATGGGGTTATTACACAGGCAAGGCAGGTAACATCATAGTCTTCTTCCATGCTCATGTAAAGTGATAGTAACAATGGTATCTGTAGGGAACCTTTGCTGGAACACAGTGTTGAATCAAGTCCTACATGGGATGTAACAGAGGAGCATGTACTTTGTAGATACTAATCAAGCTTGGGTACCAAGTTTTTAATCTCTGCCTGTCAGCACTGGAACATTGTTGGCATATGTAGGGGCAAAATATCTAATGCTAATCTCTTGAGGAACACTAAAGTTAAACAGGTAAGTGACAAAAGTGGTTAAAAGCCACCTACCTATACTTCTTTATGACCCACTTAATGTTATGTTATGACCCACCTGTGTTGCCTCTGGCCCTTGGTAGCTAAAGACAATATCAGACTACAGACTCCCAGGAAAGGGAGTGGCTACTTACTTGCAACCGCTAATTGATTGCTTGATATGTACCCTTAGAAAATTCATGGATTATATCAAACTGGGGGAAATGGCACATGCACAGGAAGGCAGGTCTGCACTTCAGAGAAACCTCAAACAGGCTTGAGAAATGGACTGACAGGAATTTCATGAAACTCAGCAAAGGGAAATGTAAAGTCCTGCAGCTGGGGAGGAATAACCTCATACGACAGAACAGTCTAGGGGCAGACAGACTGGAAAGCAGCTTTGCAGAAAAGGTCCCGAGGGTCCTAGTGGACAACAAATTGACCATGAGCCAGGAATGCGCCCTTGTGGCAAAGGTGCCAACAGCATTTTGACTGCATTAAGAAGGGCATTGCCAGCAAGTAAAGGAAAATGATCCTTCTCCTCTACTAAGCACTGGTAAAACACATTTGGAGTTCTGTGTCCAGTTCTGGGCTCTACAGTACAAAAATGAAATGGACATACTGGAAAGAGTCCAGAGAAGGGATTTAGAGATGTTTAAAGGACTAAGTGGAGCATTTAATATATGAACATACATTGAGAGAGAAGGGATTGTTTAGACTGGAGAAGAGAAGGCTCCCAGGGATCTGATCAACATGTATGAGTATCTGATGTGGGGTGGTAAAGAAGATGGAAAGACATTCTTCTCAGTAGTGTCCAATGAAAGGTAAAGAGGCATTTGGCACAAATTAAAATGAAATAAATTCTATTTAAATATAAGAAAAAACTTCTTTATGATATGGAAGATCAAACATTAGAACAAGTTACCAAGAAAGGATGTTGTGTCTTCATCCTTACTGTTATTCAAATCCTGACTGGACATGGCCTGAGTAACCTGTTCTAGGTGACCTTGCTCTGAGCACTGGGTTTGACTAGACCATCTCCAGAGGTGGCCTACAACCTCAGCCATTCTCTGATTCTGTGATTCTGTTTAGGGTTTCTCAGTACAAAAAAAAAAAAGCACTGAAAGAGTGGAACAAGTTCAGGGGATGATTAGGAGGCTGGAGCACATGACATATATGAAAGGTCTCCAGTGGAATATTCCCAATGGGAAGTAGTGAATTAATTCCTTGTTTTGTTTTGCTCGTGCATGCAGTTTTTGCATCTCAGCCCATGATTTTTCTCACTTTCATTTTTCTAATTCTCTACCTCATCCCATGGGGATGGAGTGAGCAAGCAGTTGTGTGGTGCTTAGTTGCCTGCTGGGGTTAAACCACAACAGCAAGGTTTGTTTAATGTTACGAAGAAAAGACTCAAGGTAGATCTTGCTATCTTCAACTGGGAGAGTATGGGACATGATGGAGCCAAACTCTTCTCAGAGGTCCAGAGTGAAAGGATGAGAAGCAGTAGATACAAGTTGCAACAAGGGAAATTACAGTTAGGTACTGAGAGAAGAAAAAAAAGTCACTATGAGAGTGGCCAAATATTTATTTGAACCAGTGAGGTTCTGGGATCTCTATCACTGCAAATATTCAAAAGTTGACTGTACAAGGTCCTGAGTAACCTCATCTAAGTTGACCCTGCTTTCATTGAGGAATTCAATCAGGTGGTTTACAGGTCCCTTCCAATCAAAATTATTCTATGATTCTATGTTTTATGATAGTAGATTAAGGAATGTGCATTGCTTTTTGCTCAGGATATATTGTAAATGAGAAACAAGATTTACTGGGAAGATTTAATCTTGGAATTACTCTTTTCTATTCTCCTTCCCCATATCTCAGTCAACACACTAATGCAAGGAAGAGAGTGTAGTTCTGTCTCTGATTTTTGCATAACACTTTTTTTTCCCCTTTTACAGTTCAAAGTGATGTACTTGGAGGCAGGTTCACTTTAGAATTAATTGTCCATTGATAATTAGGTTTTTACCTTGTAACATGGTGTTTCTGGCATATTTCTTTTCTATGTATTTTCTTGGCTTTTATCAGTAGAAAATGTCAGTATTGTGTACTAAAAGGATCCAGGTTGACTTGTTTAAACCTGTAAAAAACTGAAAATTCATGGGAAAAATTTCATTTGTTCTGGCTTTGGTCAAGGAAAGAAATATTCATCATTTCCAACATATTCAACACTGTTGTTTTGATAACCAGAATATACAATTTTTTGTGATTACTAAAACAACACACATTATACCCTACTGTATTCGCTAGAAATGTAAAGCTTGTACCAAAATTTCATAAATAAGCAACAGATGACTTAATATGTATATATTTAAAAGACTATCACCCTGTTGTCAGTAAATACAGCTATATGTGTTCTAATAAAGACTAGGATGTTGCACAGCAGCGAGGCAAACAGGCATGGAATCACCTGTATTTTTGCTAGTGGAGGCTGTCTTAACTTCCAAAGCAGAATGAAATTGTGCACATTTCCTGTTGGGGACAGTACCTGGTGTGTTCTGATTTCAAACAAAGAAATCACACAGGGAAAATATTAGCAGGAAGAGGACAGATTTGTGTCTCAGAATAATTTAGCATTTTGCTTGCATGAATGATATCATTTTAATGCAGGTAAACATCCCTAGACACACTAAAACTTATTGGTGTAGATTATTACTGTCTTGAGTTCACTAACATCAGGACCAACCTGCTGTCCATCCATTTTCTTGCAGTAGCAGATGTTGAAAATAAGAGTATTTTGGTACCTTCTGCTTGCCTTTCTTATTTGAAATAACGAGCCTAGGTGAGCTCAGTGTTGCCCTTCATTGCCTGTACCTAGTGAAAAGCACCAAAATCTTGGCTATATAAAGGATTATTTATTACCTCAATTTTTAGGATCACAATTTAGACATATAAGGAGTTACTACTGAAGAAAATGTCAGAAGTTTGAGCAGAGCCAAGAGTTGACCAGTATCTGCTGAGGCTGAATCAGAATTGTCTGGGTTAAAATAGATTGAGATAATACAGAGGGTGCAGAGTAGCCCCATGAGACAGACAGGAATTTACTATTTTAGTGACTGAATAAGGTACTGCTTCATAACACAGCTCTTTGGTAGACATAATAGCTAGGAAAGATGACAATGCATAGCAGTCCCCAGTGCTTCTAGTACCAGGAGAGCTTTGCTGTTCTGGAGTGATGCTGCATAGCTTTAGAATGAAATAAAAATAAAAGCTGATAATACATAAGCATGTCAAATGAGGTTGTTTGGGAACAGGTAATAAGATGAAGATTGGTGCAGTAAGAGTTTACCTGCTTATCAGTCTGACGCACAACAGTAAGTGCATAAAAACTTTGGGTAAGTAAAGAGGTGTCAGCTTCTGCTGAAGAATGGAGGAGGTGCAGTTTCTGCATGAAGAGCCTAAGTCACGCTGGAGTCTTTCATTAAAATTGTAGAGTTGAAGGTTTCAAACTACCTAAAAGCACTTGCCTCAAAAGTAAAATGCCTGTCTTCTACTTTGCCTGTTTCAAAGAGGGCTTGAGCCATTCTCTACCTCCCTGACAGCTGAGGCAAGATGATAAGCACTTGGTTATACCACAGTGTAACTTTGTCACTCCCTTCTGATGAACCTGTTTTACTGTATAAAAATCAACTGCGTCAGAGACAGGCTCCAAAACCCAAGTCACTTGAGCACAGGGTAGGAAGGTGTAAGGACAAATAGGTCAGATTAGGTCATGTGTCTTAATCTGGTAATGAACCCAAATACTAACAAACTTCATCTGATTAACTGGCATTTCCTGTCAAGAAACATTCTGTCAGAACTGCTGTACTCACTGATTAAACTTCCACTGAAAGTAAGTTTGTGTCCTACAGAAACTGGTAATAAAGCATTTGTTAGGAAAAAGGCCAAGTTTTCTGGGCCAATTTGTCTTCTCCCTGCTGAGTCATTAAGAACTCCTGAGATCTTATTCTTTTCTAAACAGTATGGCATGGGCACTTGAAAAAAATAAGGTGCTTTGTTTTGTGAATATTATTTAGCAAAGGTGACTAATTTCACATAACTTTTAACTAGATAGCAAGGAATGTGCACCTCCAGGCACCAGCTTTCTGGGATGGGATGTATCTGTACTACTCTCTAACGCCAAAGCTTAACTTTAAGGTTTGCCTAAACAGTAAAATTACTGTTTTAAAGATCGGAAGGTAAAATATCTATGGTAAAATATCTATGGATGAGCTCCATCATCTTCCACAACTCAAAACTGACATTTGAAAAAGTGTTTTCTTAACCCTGAGATGTTAATGGCTGTAAAAAGAAACACTAGGAAAAGAGTATGTTAAAAGATCATTGTGTTAATCAGTACAGATTGAAAACCTGAAAACTATCTAATATGCTCTCCACTATTTAAACTGTTTGTTTACAGTTTGTGTCTGTCTGGACAATAAAACTAGCTTTGTCCCAGTTCTATTTAGTGTTGATTTTTCACTTCCTGCCTCTCACCATGAACTCAACATTGTTATCTTTGGTTTCCCTGCTCTGCATGAGATGTTTAAACAGAAAGCCACAATATTTTTGTTGAAACTTTTATAAAACCAATAATGAAATGTCTTTTGCCCTAAGTGTTTTTTGTTTTAAGCCACCATGCTACAACATTTCCAGGTAAAACCGTAAGATAGCTTGAATTATTTTTATAGATGTCATATTTATAGAGTCACTCTATAATTTACTTTTTGAGAATGACTACAAAGTTTACCGCCCAGTGTACTGATCAGCTGGAGTTTGGTCCTTAAATAATTCAATCAATTTTTTCCACTGTTTAGAAGATACTCCTTCCTGTGTATTGAAGTAGTGTATAAATGTAATAATTAAAGCTGATATTCACCTCCAAATCATACAGAAGTCATAAAAACATCTATTGCATACTGTCATATTAAGAAGCAGATTTACTATAATTTCATACAATTGTTTCTGTTCAGCTTTCATCCACATAGAACGATGAATACAAAGTAAGTGACTGAGAATATAGTTCATCTTTTCTGCATAATTTACCTGCAAATTGTTTGGTACCACATGGGAAATGTATTATAGCATCACTGAGTTGTCAGGGTGAATTGAGGAAAGAAGCCGACTTCCCACAGTGAACAATCTAATTGTCTGTTGTCCAGTCCAAGAACAAACCATTCAACTATTGTACTGTCTGATATGATTTTAAAGATTTGAAAGAAAATATTCCATACTGCTCCAACTGCATGTTGTCTGTGTGTTGCAAGAGTAATAGATATACTTCTGGCATTTAATATTTTTCCGCTGATGGCCAATTGCTTCCCAATGGCATCTTAGCTATTTCAATTTTTAAATCTTTGTTTGTACTGAACTTTATTCATGCTCAGTATAACAAATTAGATGAGTATTCTGTGCAGGATACATAATTTTGTCTGATCTTTTATAATGTGCTTGCAGAAAATGCTCCGTTAGCAAACAATAGAAGAAAAATATTTGGCTGAATAAGAAACAATAGGATAACTGTGGGAAATAATTAGGAAAGTTCTATCGGAGTTGTAGGAAAGCTTATAACATGAATATAAGGAAGATAATTAATGGGGAGTTTTAATCTGCTATGCTTTTCTTCTGAAAGACAGAGGCTCCCAAAGGAGCAAAGAGCTGTGTAAATCTGTGACACTGGTTTTGTTAGAGGTGTTTTAATTGACATAATTGGCTAAACCTTTCCAGCCCCTAGACCTCAAGTTGCTACTTCATATTCAGAATTTGATAGTAGTATCTTCTTGTCCATTTTTTCAGTGTTTATCAGGGAAGCAATCTGTTCATTCTCAAGTGCTAAAGCTAAAATTGAATTTGAGAAGCTAGCTTATATAAATCAAGGAGTTGTGAGGTCCATTTTATTAAGAATGAGTTTTAAAAATATGCACTCTCTTATTTGAAGAGATTTATGAATAAAAAATGAACCGAACAAATGACTAAATAAGACTGCAACTGAGTATCTTGTTATATTAGGATCATATTGTCTGAGTTCTGAGGCTTTTACAGCCTTTAGAAAAAAAAAAAGTTATATTGATCTGTATCACTAACTACCTTCATAAATATATATTAACTTGGTATTATCTTAAAAGTGTGTAATGAACACAAATATCACATTAATGGCTAGGTATGTTTTTCTATCAGCTTCCTTATCTTTGCCTGCTATTGACACTTGCAATAAACTGTGATTGAACAAATACAGAAAAAAGCTGAAAATCTGATTTTTTTTCCTTTGTGTAATGAAGGGTTTTTTCCTTGGACTATGAGTATAAATATCAGTTTAAACCTAATAAGATATTTTAAGCTCTCCAGTTTGCAAAATATAAGGCAAACCTACCACTGGTTGTTGTTTTTCTTGTAAACTAAGCAAGACCTAAGAATTAAAAATGTGGATTAAAATTTTATTTAGCAAATGAAACATTTTCTTTTGCAGTGTAATATTGTCTGCGCTTTTTAAAATTTGAAGGTTCCATTTCACAGTGATCTTTCATGTGATCTGATTTCTAGAGAAGCTGCATGATAAAAAATCCCAGTGAACAAAAAAGTGCTCATATTACTTACCTATTAAGATAATTCTCAGCAATATTTCTGAGTAAAATATGAGATCAATTTTATAGTTTAATAAAACTACATTTCCAATAACATTTTCCTACCTATAAAATTGAGAATTTCTGAAAAGCATGTTTCAGCTGTGATAGTTTCTGTTGATGCTTAAAATGAAAGATTACAATTTTAGGAGAACAAAAGGTTCTTAAAATAATTACACTTTCTGAATTTGATAGAATACATAAAATCGTAAGACCAGTACTATTGGTGAGTAGAAATTTTATGCTTCCAGAAGTAACTCATACAAAGGTTTTATCAATGAAGGTAAGGTATTTGTGATGAGATCAATTATTAGATGTGAGCTAAGATTCCACTACAAAGCCAAATTTTAAATCCTTCTTATCTCAGTGATGTTCTGGTCCAGAGTCATGATTTAGTTGGCTTGAGAGGATTTGTAAAAATATTACAAATATTTGGAGACTGATCCAGAGGTCACTGATTCTAATGCAAAGACTCTCATTGATTTCCAAGAGAGAGAAACACCAAAGTGGTGAAGCTATTCTGTCCATCTTTTCTGTCATTCTAGCAAATTAAAAAAGCTGAACTAGTTTGGAGATGGAAGTAAACTGCATGCAGTTCTATTACTTTTGGAGAGTTTATAAGCAATTTAAAAAAAAAAAAAAAGACAACCAACTTTATCCACAGGGACCAGTAAGCAAAAGATGGCCAGAGCAGAAAAATGTATTCTTTAAAGCTTTTTTTTTTCTTCTTGTAAAGCTATACTACTGCTGTCCCCTTGTTTAGCAGTGGTAAAAATATGAGGCATTAAATTCAGCTCTATGTTATAGACTATCACTTATTACTGAGCTTGTAGTTTAGTCGTTATGATACCAGAGTATTATTGCATATCTTGGATCTCTGTGCTGAGTCCTGAATCAGGACACAGGCAGTGAAAATGTAAAAGCCCAGTTTCCCACGCTCTGCATAAGCTATTGTTATAAAAACAATTAGTTGGCAAGACTAATATCTGGAATAAAACAAGTTTAATTCTTTGAACACCTGCAGAGATATGAGGAGAAAGATTGGTTGATTTTTTTTGTTGAAAAGCCCCATGGAATCCTTCTAGTGCTGATTGTTATCCTAATCATGCAAATGGTCACCTAACTAGGAGATGAGCTGACTTTCTCCAGTGCCCATGTTGCGTTTTAGTGTGCCTCAAACAGAAAAAGAAAGATTGATCAATTCATATTTCAAAAAGATTATTTGTTTAAATATCTAGAGGGCAAGAATGGCTAATTAATGCTATTAAGTCTAATATAACATGTTACATGATACAGTTGAGGTAGTTTAGGGCTTACTTATAATGGCTTCCAGCTCATGTCTGGCAAATGTGAATGTCAATTCCTTGTATATACTTACTCAAGCAATAGTTTTTCACACTATCTTATCACATTGCCATTAGCCTCTTTCCACTTGGCATTGCGTGGCATCCCATTATTCCAAGCACAGTTTCAAGTGATGTGTGCTATAATTATGTAATGCTGTATCGTCATTTATCACCTGGGGCACAAACAAACAGTAAGATCTTTCACTGAGAATGCAATTAGTGAGTAAAATTAACTGAGCACTTTCTACAGTGGTTTGCAGGTCTGATAAGAATGCCACACAATAGCTATTTAGGCTATTAGGTAGAATGATAGAATGGTAGAATGATAGAATTACTATGAGTCAGGAACTATTTTGATTTTGCATGAGGAAGTTTCTTTTATTATAATAGATAAGGATACTATATCATTAATAAGCTAAAACTATGAACTATGATAGTTAATAAAGAAAAGATCTCTCTCCTAATGGAGTTACCTATGAAGTATATAGTAGAAACATTCAACATGGTTGCTGCTGATCCACAGCAGGGCTCTTCTGCAATCTATAAAAACTCCATCTGCTTAGAGCAGGGGAGCCATATGCAGCTCACTAAGATATAAACTTCTAACCAGAATGTTCAAAGCTGTGTTTAGCCACACAACTCCCCATTAACGTTAATCGGAAGAGTATGGTTTTCATACATCTCTTTGAAAATTATATCCCATGAACTACTTTGAAACAATATATTCCCACAAGCATTGACTCAGAAACCAATACTTCTGAAGGAATACTGCAGTTGCCACAATTCTGAATCACTGCAGCTTAAAAACATGGACTTTTCCCCCCAAAGATTAATGGGGCACACAGTTCAGAAAAAAAGTGCTTTTAAATTTTTTTAAGTGCTGCTGATGAGATCTTTATTGTTTTAACAACTGTTTAAGAATCATTTTTTCTGCATAAGTTAATGACAAATATTACTGGAACAGGAATGAATTTAAAAAAAAAAAAGTATTTTCATTACTTGGAATTAATGAGATTTACTTCCCTTAATTGTAACCAGACAGTTTTTCTTTTTTTGCAGACAGTGGTAGAGATGGCCATTTATTTACATGATGTGAACTTATGAAGAATGTTTGTACACACATGTGTTCTAAAAAAGATATTTCCAAATCATTATCTTGAAATGCCTTTGAATTATTTCTCTATTAAAAAATAAAACAAAGGTTAAAAAACCCCCACCTACGTAGTGAGTGACTAGCAACAATATGTTGTGGTTTGGGTAAACAATCCTTTCACAGTAACTGTGACTGTGGAATGGTTGAAAAATTACATTTCAAGCTTCATATAATTGTTAGGACTGACTGATATGGATTTACATGGTGAAGAAAAAGGACTGTAGCTATTATTGCATGTCTCATTCCTGATCACACATCAGGAGGGCAGCCCTGCAACTTCACATTTCCTCTCCATATCAAGCTTGTATCAAGTCTAGTTCACTCCGTTCAAAATGGATGGTACTTGCATTTTAAAGCATTTGAATAGGAGCCGAGTACTTTATCAAAATTTTGTTGATCTCCACCCAGAGATAAATTACACTCAGAGGAAGACATCCATATCAATCAAATGTAGAGAATAATAAATTAAATGCAGGAATAAAAAAGGTTAATTCCTTGTTTAAGTTAATTGACTTAATTTCTCCAACTCTGAGTAAAATATTACCTAAAGCCAAAAGTAACATCTGTAGCCTATCCCTTCACTACTTGAGTGAAATGAAACAAAATATTACCTGTTCTCTGTGAAAACATTAGGGATGTAAATAAAACTGGTTTATTCAATTGTTTTGTTTGGTCAATTCTTCTGCACCCGCCTTGGGACAGACAGGAATGAAAATTAGATGTGAAATAGAGCCTTAAAATTACGAGCTTTGAATTTCAAGTTTCAGCTCAAAACATTTTAGATCAAGTCTATTCACGTTTGTCATTCTTGCTGCAAACTGTTTCAACAAGAGTAACTAATTTTCTGAAAGTGCCCTGGGAAACTCCTCCCAGTTTTTCAGGTAGATTTTATTGCAGTAATAACCAAGAGAAAAGGGTTTGTTTCCTAACATGAGGATGGAATATGAAAAGTGCTTGCCCATGACAGGAATCTTCAGCATGATTACACCATTTGCAGTTCTTCTGTCAAGATTTCACTTCTCTGAATTAATACAATGAAACAGCTCTGCTTTCTTTCTTTCAAACACACAAACAGCATGAGTTCATCTGTTTCGCCTGATCACTGACAGCTCATCAAAAAAAGAATGCACATTGCACAGCCTTACAGCCTTTATCTAAATGAAGTGAAATATTTCATCTAAAGATAAAGAGCTTCCCTAACCATGTCCTTTGCAACTTTATCTGTTATTTTTATCAACTCCTAATTTTAAAAGGATAGAAAGAAAATCATCAGGTTCAGCACAAACAAGAAGGAAAATCAGAGAGAAGACGGATATTAAAACTCAACATCTGATCTATAAAAGTAGAAAGTGTTTCCAGTCCCCAAAACAGAGTCTATTAACCCCTAAATACAGTTAACACTCAAAAGGTTATAGAGTGAAAGATGATAAGACCTTGAGCACTTCCTTGGGATCATTTTATGCCCTCTGAAGTAGGGTTAGAAGTGCAATGATGGAGAAAGAGGAGGGGATCAATGAACGGACATGGTTCTGTTGAGCACTTCAAGAGTTTGTTGCTATTGGACACATGGTAGTGAAGCCTCCTGCAAATTGGTTGACTGTGATATAGGATGCCGGTGTGATGCAACACAAGATGTTGAAGGTATAAACAACAAACATGTAACTGCAAGGTTGTTACCAAGACAGCATTTACCCTGCTATGCTCTTATTGTTATTGTTTAACACATTTGTACTTGTATTTTCTTCAAAGCCTAATAAAAACTATAGCTGGAAAAGAAGGATACATCTGCCTTCATGTGAACTCCTCTAATGGGAAATTGTATCTGGCCTATCTACTGCATCAAACATTAATATCATATATTGTCTCTGGATTACAAAGCTAGTTTATTTGTGCCACCAAGTTTTGATATTGTGCATCATAGGAAAAAATGAGGGAATCTTCTTCAGGATTTATAAATCGAGGAGAAATAATATCTTCCACTTTTTAAAAAATAGACTGCCTAGAGTTTTTAGAAATCTTCCCCAATAGAAGCCAAATAACCTAACCATTTTCATCACTGCAACTCTGTTGACTTTAAGGGAATTGTTGTAGGTGTACACGTAAATAAGTGAGATCAGAATCAGGTCCATTAATTATCCTTTGAGCTATTGGTGTTTCAAAATAATATGCCCTTTGGGAATTAACCTAAGACAAAATAGTTATGTCTGTGTACGACTTCCCTTCCCCAAAGCTTTCTCTTGGAACACGAGTACGGGAGCAGGAGAGAAGTCGGTGGTTCTGATCTCTGTGATCCTTGAAATTTTTGCAGCTGAAGAAATGACAAAGGAATTCTAGAAGTGCAAAAAAGTGTGAACAGCTTCCAAGAAACTCTTCTTAATTCTCCTTTTTCCTATGGTTCACTTTCTCCTTAGCATAAACTTAAATATGTATCTAGTCAAGTATCAAGTTGTTGCAGTAATACAGACAATACAGATATGGAATGAATTCAGAGTGGATACTTACAAAATGAACTGGAAAATATAAACTTCACTTATCAGTTTCCATTGTCACCTGAAATTGCAGGTTCTTCATGTTTTGGACTCATTTCATTGTAGTGAATTGGTCTACATGGTAGATACAATAAAAAATCTACTGAACACACTTCAGCTGATCTTCAAAAGATTAGAACCTTGTTATGGAAATGTGATAGGGACAGAATTTTAAGAGGATAAAGCAATAAAAGTCTACAGAATTGAAATGGGTTTCTGCAGAAGAATTTCTGAAAACAGACAGAGTATAAAATAATGATCTATAGCTACAGGGTTTCATTAGCCTTTTATAGTACTTTTCCATTATGGCAATCAGACTTTGGGACAGAGCACAACATAAAAGGCAATCTGCATTATCTTTTATCAGTGTCATTTTCAAACCAAAGTGACTGAATCAAATCAGCTCTCTTTTTTTTTTTTTTTTTTTCTTTCTGTGTGTAGCAACAAGAGAAAGGAAAAGAAAAAAAAAAAGTGTTTTCTCCTAGTGTTCCACAGTCAACACTGCTTTACCCTTTGCAAGTAATAGCTGGTCACATCCTGGGCCACAGTCAGACCAGCACTACCTCTCCAGCCAGCCTTCACAGCTCATCAGTGGACAAGACACAAAAGTAAGAATTAGGAAACAGTTAACCAAAGAGTTAAAAGATTAATGTAAAATCAGAGGGATAAGTATCTAAAAATAATGCTGGAGTAATGAGAGAAATGCATAGCTTCCATAAAACTACCAAAATTACCTAGTTTGTTAGTCTAGAATAGATTCTACCACATCCTTGGCAGCTGCAGTTAATAGAGAATGCTGTGGTTACATCACCAATGTATCTCAGTGTAACCAGGAGTGAATCGACCTGGCTGAGAGAAAGCTGCTTCCACGAGATTCTAGCAGGACATCAGTAACCACATGGGAGCAAGCAGAGCTTGAGCGTGAATCCTTGGTTCAGTTGGTAACAATGGTAAAAGGGAACAGTAAGGCCAGTGTTTGACCTAATGGACTAAAATTTCTTAATGTTAATTGGAGTCTTTCTGCTGATTCCACCCAGTTTCAGACACCAGATCAGCATCTAATTTTAAAAGAATCAAGTCTTGTGGGCAGACCTCAGTGCCCAAAACTGATTATCTAACCATACTCATTCCAATCTTCTAGGAAACAGAAATAATTATATTTTTAGTCTAATCACTGATCAATAAGAGATTATGAAAACATTTCAATATGGCAGAAAACATTTTTGCTTCTGTTTTTTTTTTTTCTTTTTCTATTTACCAACTACAAGCCAACTAACTACAATTTAAAAACTATGAACTGAGATGAAGGAAGTCTATTTGAATTCAGAAAAGCAAAACATCAGAAACTTTCACCAACACAGAGCATTTCTCTATCCCAGAGACACCAAAGAAAAATTTTGAAATTATTGATGATGCAGCAAATAATTATGTCTATGAGGCTAGACATGCTTTCAGAAGCACTAGTATATAAAGAGCAAGCAATTATGTTTATGATACATTGGTATGGCTTCTGATGCTAAGAAACAAATGTAACAATTTTATGATCCATTACAAGTAATGGACCTATCCATACTAGTAAATTTAAAAGTGCCAGGGCACTTGAACAGGAGCTAAAAGCCAATTGTCTATACTATTAAGCTATTGAACCATCCTTGGCCTAGTTTTTGCCTGGACAAACAAGTGCTTTTCCTAAAAATTCCAAGAGAAGGCTTAGAAGTTTTAATACATGTTGATTTACAATGAATTATGATCCCACATATCATTCTGTATGGCAAGAAAGGGGATATAATATACCTCTCAGTGCACAGTCATACCGGACAATCAGTTGCAAGTTTTGTTGAAAAAAAGCCTAAAGATGTACCAGTGTTTCATCCAGGCAGGCAATAGCTTCAGCTTCAGCCAGTGACAGTGAGAAACACCAATACTTAACAATCATGTTTTTTTTGGTCTGCTATGAATGAATTAGAAGGATCAGATAGTAATTATTAAGATTTTTAAAAACTAGACTCTATTAGGTCCACAAGTCCCAGAAAACTACCTAGTCTGTCTTCAATATAATTTGATCATTATCTGGGTTTCCTATACTATAAAGATATTATTTTTGTAACTTTCTTCAGGGTCATATTGCTGACATAATTTATTAGTTTGACAGACTCTTTTAGAAAATAAAATGGATTTAATTCTGCCTAGAACTCTTAGCATTTTTTGTATCTGACAGCAGGAAGCATTTGTCACTAACCTAACCCGTATGCAGAGCAGGAGAAGCTGAGTCTCAGAGAGGTTAGAAAGCAGTTCATCAGCAGTTCCTGGAATAGTCTCTAGGGCTATATTTCCAGAAGTAAATAAAAAAGCCTAAGGACCCCTCTCTGGTGCTGAGGCTGGCTGGCATGGCCCATGTACAATCTTAGCTTTTATACCTTACTGAACAACCACATTCATGCTGTCTGTTGGGAATGGTCCCTGGACTGTACTAAACCCTCAGCTGTGCCTAGGCAGTGCTTGGGAGGGTGATAGCTGACCAAAGTGTGCCATGGGTCATGCTGGCCACAGCAAACCATTGACTGTGGAACAGTAATCAGATCCAGACCTTGGAACAAGCTAGTTTACTAGCAAAGACAGAGACTGGTTGCCTAGTTTCCTGATGCCTATTCTGACTACAAGAAAGCTCAATTAAATACTAAAATGTGCTTGACTGGGTTCTGGCACAAGACTAAGTATGTTACTTCAGATAGGCCAGAGTTTTTAGGAATGTTAAAATGTCTGACCTACAAAAAATATTTGTTAGAAAATTCCTACGTGTTCTGATATAATTCTTTTCTTGGATTTTATTTATTTTTTTTCCCCCAAGAAATTGCAAATATATCTGACAACCAGAGACAATGTTATTGAGATGACAATTATAGAGAGCAGGTGGCATTTCATACACCAGTGCAGAGACTGGGGGGAATGTTTTTTGCACCTAGACTGTCTATGATTTCTTTGCTGCCAAATAAAACTGGTTTATCATCTTTAATGGACAATGCTGTAAATATGGCTTTGCAATTATTCAGGCTATGTTCTCATTTTCATTTACTTAAATCTGATGTTTTCAAACAGCTTATTGTGTGATGCTAAATAGAGTTAGAAGAATCATCATAGAATCATAGAATACGAGGTTGAAATGGACCTCAAGGATCATCTGATCCAACCTTTCTCAGCAAAGCATGATCTAAACAAGATGGCCCAGCACCCTGTCCAGCTGGATCTTAAAAATGTCCAGTGTTGGGGAATCCACTACTTCTCTGGGGAGATTGTTCTAATGGCTGATTGTTCTCAGTGTGAAAATTTTTCCTGTGTCCAATCTGAATCTCCCCAGGAGTAACCTGTATCAAAAAACAAAAAAGAAAAAAAAAGGCCTACTTTTAATGCAAAAAGTGATTCTTGAAGCAGAAATGAATATTTTAGAAGCTGCCACATATATGTGCACAATGATTTATATTCCTAGGTAACGTGGCTTTTGGAAGCACTGTGTATATCTATATTTGGGACATTCAGAGTGTTTTTAAACCGGTATACTTTGAACTATTTACTCGTTTTTCATAGTTAACAGGAATTATGTGGTTAACTCCCCTCAGTACATACCACACAAAATAAATGTCTCCAATCCCTTCAGAGATGATAAAATATATTTTAACCTTGTATGAACAAAATTTATTTTTCCTTTCAAAGAAGCATGTGCACGTTGCTTGTAGAAAAAGAAGGGTAAGATGAAAATTAAATCCAAAGAATATATTTATATATAAGCTTTCCTTGAAATTTTGACCGTTAAATTTGGTTGTTGCTGGAAAACTGAAATGACAAGAAAGGTTCTTTGGCAAAGGTTCTGAAGCGGGAATAAGAAAGCTGAGGGCTTTGCAGTCAATACACCATCAGCCTTTTTTATCTGTACCACATTGTCCACTGAAGGAGGCCATTGGTTTCACTTTGATTAAAAGCAGATGCTTAAGGCAGACATTTGGAGTTCAAAAGAACAGAGCTCACCCTTATGAAATGCTTCCTTGTGAGTCACTCAGGGCTATGAAAACAGGTACAGTGTGTCCTCAGGTTCAAATTTCAGATATTCTAGGTAGGAGGGAAAAATAATAGAGCATTCATCTAATACAATACTTCCTATAGGCAGAAGCAGTTTTCTGGGGCTTGAGACTGTCTGTACAGTACAGTCTGGTTATATTTGCCCTCTGTTCAGTAACTGTTCAGAAAAAAACAAAAATGTGCTCTGCATTATTAGTAGTATACCTGGTTGTCATCATTGCCCTGCAGTGTACATGGGAGGAGGTAGGATAGGCAAGATGAAAGTCACCTGCTGCTGGGTAGGAAAAGGGGGAAAAGGATGGGTGCAGTAACCTGGGGGCAGTTGTCTTGGCTCTATTTTTGACATTTAATGGCATGTACTGATTTTTTTAAGTAACCACTCGCCTGTATTAAAAAAGCTCACTATTTAACAGAGGAGTGCATAAGATAATCAAGTTGTTAAAAGAAGGGGAGCAAAGCCTCAGTCTCACAATCATGAGGGTACCCACAGCCCTGGCTGTCCCTGCCCACCCCTTTTGATTCTTCTCTCTCCTGCCCATGGCCCAGGACCCCATTACAGCCCCTTAGGCCTCCCCCAATCCTGCTCACAGCCCAGGACCCCGTGTCAGCCCCCTGGAACCCTCAACCCTTGCCCCAGCGATGTACTGCAGCAGGGCTGGTCTTGAGCTCCCCACAGCTCTGTCCTGCCTAACCACGGGGCCTGGTCCACCTCCTGTCCTGGCCTGCCGTGCTGTCCTCTGGCTGCCTTGCTTCTGGATGGGCAGGTGGGACCAGACCCTGGTGCCCAGGCCCTGCCCTGACAGCCTTGGGATCTCCTGTCCCCATCCCATGGCCCTGAGGGAGCCGCCAGTGCATGCAGCACCCTGACCATCAGTGCAGGAGCACTGATGAGATCTCTGGCAGTAAACTAAGTGACTTGGAGGCCACAGGGCAGAGTCTGGACACTTCCATACTATTAAACTCTGTCAGAGCTCAGAGGCAGGATGGGCACGTGTCCCTCAGGGAATAGTCCTTGGCTTGCTCTTCCAGACCTTCTCTGGTAAGGTTGGCCATGGTCTTCCAGCTACACAGGAATCACCAGCTTCAAAGATGGAGTCTTTTATCAGGCCTACTTTTAAATAAGCTTGAAGTTTTAGAGCTGCCATATTTCAGATCTTATGCGTTTTAAAAGTAAATGGCAGTTGTATGCCTGGATAGATTCCCTACTTGAAGAACACTACGTTTGCTATAAACATGAACATTTGAAATGCTCCAAAGTCTTTGTAAGCAAACTTGTCTGGCATTGCTTGACAATGTGTGTGTTTTCCATTTGCAAATAAATTTCTGAGTGTCCCACAGGGTTTATGAAGTATTCAGGGGAACAAATATTTATTTTCCTACAATATTTTACCTCATTTTAGGACAAAAAAAAAATAAGTATAATGTGAGTGATTTTAGTTGTTTCTGTAAATGTAATTATATTTTACTTTATAAAATCTTTTATCCTTTTTGGGAACAGCATAGTGTGTTATGTGTTATATTGAAAACACATGAAGAGGGTCCTCAGTGGACAAGCTGAACCAGAAATGCTTTTGTTACCCAACGTAGCTTATATGTAGAGAAGGAAACCTGAAGACAAGAGGAAAGGACACAGAGAGCTGCATATTCTCAGTATTTATTCAGCGACAGAGCAGAAGCTCGGGAACTTGCTGTAACCTCCAACATAGTGCTGTACTGGGTTGAACAGTCAGGATTAATTTTAAAAGGAATGCCTGACATTTCAGCTGCATAGATTTTCTCACTTGCTGTGAGTCTGTAGACCTCTACAAGGATCCTTTACAATTCAGACTTATCTCACTGGGTAGTAATTTAGAGAAAATGTACAGAAGATGGATCAAGGACTACAAATTAGGACCACCATCAGCAGGAGTAACAGAAAAGGTAAGACACGGTGCATCAAAAGGTTGGATAGAAAACCATGGGAGAAGGAAAACCCCAAAACCAATGGATAGCAGGATCTAGGTACATCAGAGACAACAGGAAGCTCGAAGAGACTGTGAATAGGTACCAGTCTCAAAAACTGCTGCTGATAGGGGTCATTAGAAGGAATCTTTAAAAAATGTGTTGGAGAATAGTTCTGAATGAGAAACAAGTTGGTCAAGTCCAACTAGAAACAGAGGGAAGTATGTCTGCATTGAAGGTAGAAAGAGAGTATTTGATGATACTGGAAAAGAAGGTGAAAAGGCCTGTGGAGCTTGGGTTGATAGTTTCATGGTGGAGTTGTATAAGAAGACAAGAAAGTGATACAAAAATTTCAAAAGAAAGGATTTAGGAAGTCATATGGGCAAAATTTGCATTATCTTATTTCCATTCTGTTCTCTGGTTGTGTTCATTATCATTTAAAATTTGTACTCCCACAAAGGTCCATATCCCCTACTCCCAAAACATAGAAGTTGCCAGAGTGAACTAATCTACTGTGCTCCTCAAACAGTTTTCTTTTTTAAAAAATTTTATTTATTGAATTTAACACAGATGCGAGACCCTGAAGGTCACACAAAACTGATCTATGTAGGCAGTGGGCAAAAAGCAACAGGCACAAAAACTTATGGGCAATGAACTTGTAGTAGTTTTTTCCTTTATTTTCTTGAATTTATTACCCAATTTAATCCTAAGGGCAATTTAGTCAGACGTGCAACATATGTGCACTCAAAGGCTGACAACAGTGATATGTTGATAAGACATTCAACCCAAAATTTCACCACAGCAAGTATATCTGGTTCAGGAACATGAGATACCTGACTGCAATTCAGCTCAGCTCAGATGAGTGCAGGAAAACAAAATTGGGGGAAACTGATGACAGAGATAGCAGAAGTAGCATCAGCCCCTCTACTGACAGAGCAAAACCTTTCACAGCTAAAATTGTTCATAACTTGGAACAGTATCAAGGTGCTGTCTGATGACAAGTCACCCTAGCAGCTCAACCAGGTATTATCAATGCTGTTGACTGGCAAGCTGACTTTTCTTCTTAAGTACAGGGGTTTCCACTGGTCTTTGAAACCTTGTCACCTCAAGATTAGGTTACTGCAATATATTTGTTATGAGGCTACCCTGTGAAACTCTTTGGGGTTAAAAAGTAATAACTTGCTCACAGGGACAGTGTCTTTCTAGAAGATATTTTACAAGTGCATCTAGACAGATTTTTCAGCCAAATGGCATGTTTTCTGCAAGAGATATTTGCTAGATATTACTCTTAAAAGTAATTTATGTGATGATAATTAATAATCATAAGGATACACAAAAACAGTTGAAATGAGGCATTTTGCCAGTAGCTTCTCTATGAAAGCAAATTTCTTTCAGCTTTATTACCCAGATAAATTTAGTAGAGTATTTTTTAATTTAAAAAATGGAAACAGCATAGGGATGAGTAACCAAAGATTATTTAAAGAATGTAAGTAAAGAGGGAAGGTGGCCAAATGTTTACAGAAGCAAGGAAATATCTTTTTAAGACATTCTATCAGGAGCTCAAAATGAATGTGTAATTCATATCAAAAAGGACTTTAAAAGAACAACAACAAAGAAAACAAATGGTTAAACAGCAGTGAAGGGGTGGCTACAAAAAAATTATTCTTCAAAAAATCAATGTTGTATTAAAACTAAAAGGAAAATAGAAAATATAGTGTTTGATTAATTAAATGCAAAACAATTATAATACAGGCCAAAGTAGATTCTTAGAATCAACTTGTTAAAGTTATAAAATTATTAGTCAAAAGGGATTAATTAGAAAGCAAACATACCAGAAACTAGAAACCTGACAGACAGTCTGCAGGGTTAAAAGATATGAATGGTTTAGTCAGAAAAGCTAAGACCATAAGGGCAGAGTTAAATTAATTCACTGCATTCCTGCTATGAGGAGCATGAAGAAGCTCCCATCCTGGAACCATTATTTCTGGGGTATGAGTCAGAGGAGGCATCTTGAGCAGAAGCAGCAGCAGAAGCAACTTAGAAAAAAAAGTTCATTAAATGAACAGTGATTAGTCACAGGGCCAAGATAACAGTCATCCAAGATCTTTAAAAGGACTGAAATATTATATTGCCAAGCTATTAAATGCTGTATATGGTCTATCAATTCAATCACCATCCATATTAAATAGAAAATGGTTCTTAAAGAGGGACTCATATAGATAATAGCCCAATAACCATAATTTCTAAACTTGCAAAATTGGAAAAATCTGTCATAAAGGTAGATGAAGTACGCATGTAGCTAAATTAACACACCAGGAAAGAGTCAATGTGTTACTTGTAATTTGTTGCTTCAAAAGCTGCTAGTGTTCTTTGAGGAAGCAAAGAGGCATACACACGAGATCAGGTTAATACAGTGGACCTGGGTTTCCAGAAGGCTCTCAGATGATTTCTCACCAAAGACTGTTAGAGAAATTAGGCTATCACAGGTTAAGAAAAAGTAAGTTCTCTCATGCATTTAAAAGATAAGCAGAGATAAGATGTTATTTAAAAGATGGGAAGAAAAGAACAGGGAGTCAGCAGCCAGATTTTCCCAACTGAAAGAGGTAAAACTGCCAGCTAAGAAGGCAGATAAAATTCAATAAATATAAAAAATGTACAACCTGTACAGTACATGCACTGTAGCAGGTTCTCAATTACATGCTAACCCCAAAAAAGAACGTAAGGTCAGTTTTTGCTATGAGTAATTTTCTGGGAAAAAAAATACAAATCAATGCCCAACATGAATCAAAAAGACAAATGGAGCATTAGAAACTACCAGCATACAGAACAAAACAGGAAACTGCACTATGTTATGGCATGTCTGGTGTATTCACTGAGTGAAGCCAGTGGACATGAAGTTTCTTTCTCTATGTCTTAAAATCTGTAGAACTAAAGATAGAACAGAGATGAACAGGAATAACAGTGGTGAAGAATGGTTATCACAGAAGTAGACTACATGAACTACGGCTTCCCAGTGTGGTAAAAAGAGGGGAAGGATTTGAAAGTAAACATTGAATTATGAGTCACATAGAGAAGGTGAGTAGTTAATCATTATTCATTGCTTATTATAGTAGAAGAACTAAGGAGAATCAAAAGAGAAATAAGTTGGTTTTTACACAGTCAATAACTACAGGTTATTGAAGGTGCCAAAGAGCAAAAGTAAGTTCAAAAAGTGACTAAAAATTCTAGTTACTCTATGGCCATCAAGGCTTACTTTGCAGAAAAATTCTGTCGTGACTTAGGAAGTTCCTGAACCACAGATTTCTCGAAGCTGGGAGGACATACTGGAAGGAGTACCATGAAATGTTTCTCCTGCCTCTTGTATACTTTCTTCCAGCATTTAGCACTGATCTTTGTCAAAGACATATTAGCGTGTTCCTTGCACCCAAACCCCAAACGAAAAATGTTCTATGTACACTAGTGGGACAGTTTTTTCCCCTTGATTGGCTGATAGCTCATTTACATTGATTGCAATTTCCACACTAATGACAGAATAATTAAGAGACAGGCTTGCTTCTAATTTCAGAAACATTAATTTTAAAAAAGGAAACTGTCTTACACATTGCTAGGCTTTGTACTGTAAATCACTCTCAAATAGTTCTTTTTATTTCTCTATACTTTCCTCACCTCTTCTTCAATTAAAAATAAGTTAAAAATCCTCTAAGCTAACCTGTTGCTCATCTAACATTGTTAGAATGTTTTTTCAACATTTCTGCAGCAACTGTCAAATATATAAAAGCCACAGAATTGACAGGAGGGAGCAGAAGGTGTAAATTAAATAAACTAGCAAATATGATGTGGGCTCAATAAAAGGATCTCACAGACTATCATATTTTATGTCCATGGCTTCTTACTTTTGGAGGTAAAACAAGTAAAGTAAAAGCAGGTAGAGTTGAAATCTCTGGTCCTCAACTCATCCTGCTGTTACTGAACACAGGGAAATAGTGACAACTCAGTGAAAGTCACAGCTCCCGCTGCATAGTCTGAATTTTCGTGATGTGACACCAAGAGGCAAAGCTTGTAGGAAAAGCTTGTAAGAATGGCACTAAACAATCCTTTTACCCTCTAACCCTAAAATGATGCAGCCAGAAAATAGTCCATCCCACCAGCTCCTTCACCTGAAATTGCCTCAAGTACTTAAGTTACCAAGACTGTTCTCATACCATCAATATGCCTGTAAACTAAACTGGGAGAAAGTCTGGTGAGAAGTCTGCCCAGGACAGTAAAAGAGGACTTGAAGTGTGAAAAATACTTTTACCATCAACAGGTACTCAGGAGACTGATAGAATAAGTATCAGGAATTCCTCAAATGTCAGCTGAGAAATACTATCATTTATCTACAGCTGTGCATCTATAAGGTAATTCCAGGTATACATTTTAAGGTATTTCTGAAAGTAAAAGGCATCAGAATGGCAGGATTACAAAGCATTATCTGTATATTTTTGCATTTATCAACTGTAAGGGGTCACACAGAAAACAGCTGCACCCAGCACGATAGAATCTTTTTATTTTATCATGACTAAAACATGAGCTTGCAAATCGTGGGTTAAAGCAGTGAGCTAGTGGATCATACCTTAATTTATTGTTTTTAATTTCCTGTGGGATAAGTTCATTACCAGCTCCCTGTGGATAAATTTGTGATTTGACACTTCATCTAGCATCCTCCATAAGGCTTTCTGAAGCTACAGACCTGGGATCATACTGTCTGTGTGCCTTGTCTTGGCCACAGTGGGAGCAAGCACCATCCTCATGACAGCAACTCCAGCTTCTCTAGTGTGTGTTAATTACATTTCCTCTTCATCATTGGGTGGGAAGAATCTGTGTGCTTGTATGTTTTTTACTTGGTCTCGACTATCAGCACATTCTTGATGAATAAAGCCTTTGGCTATGACAGAAAGAAAAGGCTAAAGAAAGCGTGAGTTATGAAAAGCAAACAAATTCATTTCTTTGCAGCTTCAAACAGACTGAGTTTAGAGGCAGTGGATATTGCCTTACATTCTCACTCAGAGTTTCCACAGGTTTTTTTCACATCCACATGTGAGATTGGTGCCATGGGCCTCCAGGTCTTCTGAATGTTTGCTTGGGGATTGAACCTGTTTGTCTTGACCAGTACCTCCATTTGACATAGTCAGTCCAAGATAAGATGTCAGTTTATAAATATGATACAGAGAGGACATTCTTCACTGTTTTATTTTCTGAGAGAAAAGGTGGGATACTTTGTTTTCCTAATAACAACTTTTGCCAGTTAATAACCACAAAAATGTATTTACAGTTAATACTCTTTGTTTACTGTCCTTCAAGCTGATTCCAGGGCTGTTCGTGATAGGATTTTTTACTTCCCCTGACCTCTGACTGAATTTTCATACTTATTTTGTCTAACTTCATTCCTTTGTCCTTGGCTTTACTAAGGCACCTAAAGCTCTCTGGCAGGGAGGCAGCCTAGTTCTGCATGATTTACATCCTATTGTGGAAACTGGGGTCAGCTATTTGGAGGAACGAAGGTCATCAATTGCAGAAAACAAGCCATTCAACCTGAGTGGGAAGTGATGCAGTCAAGGATAGATGAGTTCTGCACTAATTTGGGCAGTACAAATGTCAATCCCTTTTTGCATAAAAGGGAGCTTAACCAGGAACTATTATAGGATAGGTTTGTTGTTTGTGGGTAATCTTATTATTACAATTTAAGCTTACATTACCTCTGTTCAGCAAGAGACATAAAAACACAGGAACTGACAAAGCAGATGAGATCAGTGGTCCTTCCAGTCAACTCTTCTTCCCCCAAGAACAACTGGTTTAGAAATCTAGTGAGTAGCAAAAGTTGATATACAAGACTGTAGTAGAAATTTTGCTTACCCTGTCAGTCAATCTGGAAGAGTATATTTTTTCATCACTATGATGGTGTTGACTACTTGACCTACCACTTTCAAGAATGATTTAGAATAGTAATTTCCAAATCAAAAACCCCAGAAAACTCCATGATGCTCTTCTGAAGAAAACATGTAAGAGACTTATGTCTAGAGGACATGTGAAAAAATAACTGTCAGCAGTTCAACACAAGCCACAACACTCTGGCAAATAGGGAGAAATTCAGATGCGTGAACATATGCATCTAGTGACATTTTTTTTGAGGCTTTATGTTATTTGGGCACAGGTATGACACATGATCTTATGGGACTCCTGTATCTGTTTGGAACAGCTGTGGGAATTTAAGCAGGACATCCTCGAACACTAAAAGGTCATTTGTCATCTACATGTAGAGAGCTGTACATCTCTTTTGCTGTCAGAGACACATTATTGGGTTAGATGAGTTATAATATCCCTGTTCTTATACTGAATGTCATTGGGAGTAGATATCAAAGACACCACACCTCATTTCAGTGTAAATCTGCTCTTGTTATAAACTGGCCCTGGTGCTGCAAGGGCATTCAGTACCCTCTCTGGCAAAACACTTGATCACTTGCTTAATCATAAACACAGAAAGTCACAAAACTATAAGTCTCAGGATCACAGACTAATAATGAAGCTTGATTTTCAGCATCTGCTTAAGTGCTCTGCTGAATTATTACCAGTGTCTTTCATTTCACGTGTTCAAGTCTACTATCTGTAAAAATTGATCTTTTTAGAATCATAAAAAGACACATCCTTCCTACATTTCAATTTTCTACAGGAGTCTTCAGAGATCATAACTTAGTTATGAGAAAACATTCTAAGAGAAAACTCTAGTGAATGGAAATTTTAATGCTGAGAGTATTAAACATTTGTGTTTTCAATGAAAAAACAGTGAGACTCAGCAGTTATGCGTTGATCTTGAGTTTTGAGGCCAACCCTGGTCATGAATAATCTCTTAGTGGTCTTTAGATCAAATCAAGGTCAGTTTAACATTCCTGTCAAATTGAACGTCACAAAAACAAAACTTTTAGAGGGAAGAGTGTAAATCCACAAAGAATGAAACCAAGGAAAATGTTTGCACTAACCTTTGCAGGAATTACACTGCCTGGTACTGGGAAGTTCTGCATGTTCTGCTATGATCACAGCAAGTCAGCAGAAAAATAAATGGTTGTTAATACAAAAGCACTGCTTTTCTTATTGTACAGTGCTGTAGATTTGCATGATTTTAAAGATTCAGACTTTTTTATTTGAAAGCAGGCTAAATTAATAATTTTGAAGTCAAGCAAACTCTTTTTTGATTGTTCTAATGGAATTTATCTTTGAGAATACCTCTTGAACCAAGCATGTGACAGTTTTCTCATTGTAAAGGCAACATACCTATTATCAAATGAACATATACTTGAATCTCTACAAAAGAACAAACAAGGAGGAGTTTTGGAAGGTGTGAAAACTGAGTGGCTAATGGACTTCACTGGGCAAAAGGACAGGTCTTCCTGAGAGGACTGTTTATCATTTGGCTATGGATTAAACAGATGCCCCAGGAAATGTTTTTTCAATGAGGTTCTTGTTACTCTGTCATATTTATATTTCAGGATAATGGCTGTCCACATTTGAATTCATGGAAATTAACATGTTCTGACCTTACTGACTTGAGAAAAAAGTAACTTTCAACACATATATAATAAAACAAAGCAATGTTCTTTTTTTTCCATCTTTATTTAAATAAACCTTGTCAGGAAGGGATTGATAAAAATTAACCTATCTATGAATGTTTAAAATTTAATGGAAAGAAAATTTTAGACTACCTCTGTAACACTGCTAATGTGACTGAGAATGTAAAAGCAAAATGTTAATTTTAAAGCCATGGAGCCAATGTACATATATAGTGATTTATATGACTTAATTGTATTTGTATCTATGGAAAGGAGGAACGATCTACAACGCATGTAGATACACAACTTGTTATTTCATTTTTATATATTTAAATACATAGTCACAGTATTGCATCTAAGTTTTCCATTTGTCAAACTCCAAAAATATTGAACAAAGCAAACTATGGTGTTTGATTGCATATATCAATAATCATTCTATATGTATAAGGTATTCAAGCACTTCATTATTTAAAACATAAATATCTGCAGTGGCTTGAAATACATTCATTCTTACGGAGAGCTAAGCCCCCGCAATTTCAAAAAAAATCAAGCAATTTTTAAGTAATTTGAGTACCTCAGAAAGCATTTAAAACATGTCTTAGGTCCATATTTTCACTCTGGAATAATTAAAAGCAGTTAAATTGACATTTATCAAATTTATGCCACAAAAATATATCCCTTTACATAAGCAGATTTATGTCAAATATCAATCTCAGGAATAACTCTTGTGAGCAGAAATAGCTTAAGTGCAACAAGAATGAGAGGGTCAGGCCATAGTCCCAGCTTTATGTGTAAACAAGCAGACAAATCATGCAGACAAAACAAGCAGCAATCATGTGATTGAACAGGTTTGAGGATCATGAGTGTAGTATGAAATGCAACGGATATAAGTTTATTGATTTTACCAGAAATTTTGAAGAAGAAATTATTTCCTGTATTAGATTCTTTTAAAAAATGGATTCTATACTTCTAAAATTTCACCTAAGATCTCAAGTCTTATCCTTCTAAATAATTTTTCACATCTTCTGTGACCCTGATAACTTAGTAGGACCAGGAGATAACCTGAATACCATAGGTAGAAGAAAGTGTGTTGTTCACTGAAGAAAAATCCTGTGTTTAGCCCTGCAAATGATTAGAATTTGAGTTCAACAAGGTTTTTTGCATGATGATAATAGCTTGTCCATGAACACAGAATTGTTAGATGAGAGCCTCTGTCCTTAGTTCTTGACATTAAGATTTCTCATGGCTTTGAGATTTATACAAGGTTATCAGCAGAGTTTGTGTCTGTCAGTAGTATTTTTTTGCTCTAATGATTCTTCATTGGCTGTGCAAAACTCAAAGGAAACTCTTCTAGATTATTATTTATAGCCTGATGAAATTCTGAATATTATTTATGTCTCTGAAAAGTTAACATTGCTAATGGCAAGCTGGCAATTGTATTTATTACTTTACATATCAAAATACGAATGTCTGTTCTTATCTTTGAATTGTGAGCAGTCTCTCCTCCCTCTGTGTCCTTGTTATGTTCTTGGTAAAAAAAACCTGCCCTCAAACCCCAGATCTCTTTTTAAACTCTTATACCACTTGCCAGCTATATTATTCTAACTTAAATTTTAAAGTATCTTTTATTTTAATTTTTTTTAAAGATAACATTTGAGACATTCTGTTTACCTTAAACACAGCTGGCAAATTCTTCTCTTTTTGCCTGGTTTAACCCCAACTAGCTGACACTGTGGAATATGTCTGCCTCATAGAGGAATGCGTATTGAAATCATATTACATCCAGTACAACTCCTTAACCAAAGCAAAAGAAAAACTGCATGGAGTGACATGGCATCTGTAACTGGCAAAAACTTAACCTACATTCTATTTAAAAAATGTTGGTTAATATTTTCCCACTGGGGAGCTCAAAAGTGATGGGATCAAAGTAATGAACCCAACTGAGAAAACAGAATCCAACATAAGAGCCTCAGAAAGACTAATTAAAACTTCCATACTCTCATAGAGTGAACAAGGACATGACCTAAAAGCTACTAAACCCTACAGGATTTTTTTTCTGTAATGTGAATACTGGGTAAATCACATGCTTAAATCCAAACTCTATAGACCTTACATAATTTTCCAGGCACCAATTATGCCCTATGTGTCGAAATAATTATGATAAGCTATCAGATATCTGGAATGGATTGTTCCATCCTTACACTTGCATAAGCCTAACAGGAATTTTAATTATTCTGTGTGTTTCTGGTGCTTCATATTTCCTACACACTCAAATAAAGATGGTACTATAAACTCTTTTTTAAAATTATTGTTTTCAGGAGTGTAAAATCAGACACATGAAGTTTTCATAGCAGGAATGCACAAACAAGAATCACAAACAATTGTATCACTGTAAAAACATATCCCCACCTAAAACTGTTCTAAAGCCCAATTTAAGGATCAGAATCTGCTCTAAATACAAAACCCACAATTTGTATTGGATTTTTGTGAAACTGCGGGCATATCTCCAAGCGTAGAAGCTGTATTGTTCTTTTAACATAGAAAAGAGGAAAAGATTATCTAGAACAACATGAATTGTGCCTAGGAGAGACAAAATAAAGATATTTGGTCCATATCTGATCCACTAAAAGTATCTACTTATGTTTAGTGACTCACTTGTCAAATGGCAGTCCAGGTGAACTTCTGGAGCCTGCTAAATCTTCCAATGTCCCAAAGTTTTAAGGTGTTATCTTTATATGTAACATAAATTTGTGGGTGAATCTGTGTGTATGCGTGCACACGGGGATTAAAATTTATCCTGCTGGATGCATGGGCAAAGAATTAGTTTTGAACTTCTCAGAAGTGTTGCTTTGTAAATGGTTACTCACAATAAGATGTTAGGGGAATATGGGAAAAGTATATTTTAAAGCAAAAAACATTTTTTCACCTTGGCATCAGCAAAAGCTGGATTTTGCTCCATTTTTTTTTTTTGTGTGTAGTTTAAGAACATGTTGTTTCACTGAATGGTCTTTCTGCTAACTAGATATGAGAAAAATATAAGCTCTACTGTTCAAGAGGGCTGCAATCAGTTTGCAGAGGGCCGAACAATGGCTTTTCCCAGCTGTGAGCTTGGACATCTGCAGGAGGAGCCTAAGTACACCCAAGAGATAAAGTGAAGGGGGCAGGACACAGTGTGCTTTTTTTGCAACCAATTCTTTGAACTACTAAATTTGGGCAGTTGTCTAAGGGAATAAAGTACAATGGGCTGAAAGATTTATATGATTTCTTGAGGAATCAAGGAACTGGCACATCTACTTAATGTGAACAAAGGCAGTAATGTGAACCCTGCTCTCTTCATTCCCTGCTCTCATGTTATTAGATTCTTAAATTATATTTTCATTAAAGATATGTATATATCATTAAGAACTGAGCCTTAAGCAAATCCAGCAATGAGCTAAACTGAAAATCAACAGTTTCCAGAAATAGCCAGTGGAAAGTATAACACTCTACAAAATAAAATCTACAGTCTAGGAGATGGGAGGGGAGATTTTGTTGGAGGTCTTCCTTGAAGAATTCAGGCTGTGTTGAGAGCTTGGGCCCCAAGTCTTCTGATCCCTCTCATGCCATAATCTAGTAGTGAAAAAAATTTCAGGACCACATGATAGGATTTAGCATGGATAAAATCTCAAATCTATTGAAAATCCTTGAGTAAGTTCCTAGAAACAGGTCGGTATCATTAGGAGGGTTTGAACTTTTAAAGAAAGTTTGAGTACGAGAGACAAAGACCCCTGTCACACTTGGAATCTGCAGGTGATTAAGTGGCCAAGACCTGTGAATAAGGGTAAAAATTTATTTTTACATTTTAGTTTTAATTTAGTTGCTTTCTTTAGAAAAAGCAGCATTAGAAATATCCTGAAACACAATCAGTTAATAATGAAGAAACTATTGTCCTCTGTTGCTTACAGAATAAAAGGGAGGATGATGAATGAAGCCTGCAGAGTTAGGTAACAGTAGGAAGACAAAATGAAACAGAGGACTCTGGTGTCAGAGAGGAATTGTTAAGGACAAGAAAGTGAGACTGGAAAGAAGATACAATAAATAGCTGGTTTTTTGTCAACTGAGCTAGAGATGGTCAGAAATTTTCTGACAAAATATCTTACCAAGATGACTGTAATTTTCTGTGGAGACATAAGGTTTGACAAGCATGGGGTTTTTGTTCAGATAGAGATACCTGAGAAGATCTAATACACAGCTATTAAGATGTTCACACTCTAATGAGGGCTTACATATATTGCTGGAATTTTTACACCTTGATTAAGTAAATATCTACTGCCTGAGTGAGAGAGTGAGCAAGCAACTCTGACTCTATGACTTGCTAATAGCATTTTTTTTAATTCCCTCCAATAATAAATTATCAGTTGTATATACAGACTGGGAGACATTACATAGACACTACAGTCATCTCCCCTCCTCTGAGATACCTACCTGAGACATTGGTGCTCCAGTTCTTTTGCTGAACCAGACTGAAAAAAGGTTTGGTCCCTGGTATTTCAGTTATGTGCCCTAAAGATATTTAGGTTAGGACAGTTGGGGATTATTTAATGAACAAAAAGTTGTAAAATCTTGGGATTGTTCTGAGAAAGAATGTGATTTTTTTTTTTAACTTTTGAGAATTTCCATAGGACATATAAATTATTTTTTTGCTCAAGTCCATTCAATCCCATGGTTTGACTGTGCATTCAACTGAACTGCATAAACAAACATGAGTTAATTAAAAACAGGATGCAAAAATTGTTCTTTTGTTCTTTTCTCTACAAAAATATTTCTGTAGAGAAATACTTTGGCATTTTTCATATGCTTAAGCAAATCAGGTATCTGTGCACATAATAACTGGCACGTGCACTCAAAATTCCAATGTGCTCTGCTCTAAAAATCTATTCTTAAACATGTTTTTATGAAACATATCCTGGTTGAAAAAAGTTTCACAAGCATTTCTTAAAACTCTCTTGAAGTAACCAAATCTGTGAAATTAAGCTGGCAATCTCACAGGTTTGGACTTTTCTGTATGAAATCACTTCCTTTGTCTGCTTAGATAAGCAGTGAAAGGCAAATCATTAACCCATTGAACAATAGTAACTTGCTTAACCTGATTCCCATCAGCCTTTTTTCACCTTGAAGAGAAAGACAATTGGCTGGACAAGATATTTTATTGGCTTCCCCTGTATCCAAGCCTTTCTTCCAGCCTGAAGATAACCATCTATTCCAAAAAGATAATTTCCTCTCATTTTTCTGATATGGATTGACCATGTATGAGGGCCATGATATCATTGAAACCAAGTTTTAGAGCTGACAAGGAACTCTTCTGTTGCCATTGGTAGCATACATGGGGGATGGTGGGCTAGCAAAATATTTTGTCTTTTCCCAGAAGCATGTGAACTCAGCTCTTGAATTAGTCACATTTTAACAGATGCTTACTGCAGATAAGAATTTGACAGTAGGTACCACTCCACAATCAACTGGTACTGGAAACCATGCTATCAAAAAGTAGCTCCCAAAGTGTTTTTAGTGTCTGATTGCAGGAAAGAGATATGCCCTTCTTCCTTACACTTGTACCTCTCCCGCTCCCTTTAACCTTCCTAGCAAGAGGCAACCAGGTCTCATATTAACAGCAGAAAGTTGGCTTATAACAGCATCCAGTGGGTGCTATGAATTAGAGCAGGTGAAAGATTTAGTTGAGAAAGATTATTGCTGGACATTTCCAAACACGTTTGTTCCTTCAGAACTGCATTGAGAAAGAACTTCTGCTCCAAATGTACCTTACTGTTGTAAGGTACATTTCAGCTGTTTAAATGCAGATGCACTTCCTTGTTTTTACTTGGGTTTAATAAATAATAGAAAAGCAGAATTTATCTCACATAAAAGATTCTGTTCTGTTGTCACCATGCATCTCAACAGTCTTTGCATTATGTACCTGACGACTAAGAAAACCTCTGACAGATGTCACTGACATGCTACAAGATGTTTCTATACACAGTACTACTATTGGTTTGGCTTGTCATTCAGATAGGTCTCTGAAATCCCAGCAGGTCAGAGTCATAGTGGGTGAAAATCAGGACAGAATTAGCCAACTTTGTGTTAGCTGAAGTATTGATCAGTAGATACTAGAATAAGTTCCTGGCTTTTATCTCTTGATGGAGGAGTCAGCCCTATAGATAGCAAAGTTGGTTCTAGAGACAGGCTTTCATTTGCTTCTTTATAACATTATGACTTTTAACATTGCATAGCTTATAAAACGACAGTTACATTAGCTGACACCGCTTTGCTCATGCACTCAAGTGTTGCAAACATTTTTTTTTCATCTTCACAGCTGCTCTTTTGCTAACCTTCTTAACCACCTACTTTTACATCTGCTAAGTAAATTATCTCTCAATGGGATTTAAATGAAAGGCCTTGATAATGTGTCAAGCTTTCCTGGAAAGATGTTACTGCCTGAAGGTATTATACATGCTGTGCTTGGATGATGGAGGTTTTTCATCCCTCCCTTTGAAAGTAAATATGCAAAAGGGTCTGGACATATTTCCATTTCTCTTTCTTCCCAGTAGGAGTGTAAGAAAGCAGTATGTCTATGTGGGGTGCTTATCTTAAGCCAAGTGTTCAAGTTGGCTCAAGTGGAGATTGAGTAATGCATGTCAGAGGGATGCTTCAAGTTAAACACATCATCTAGTTGGATATGGAGTCAGCTTTACACAGCCATGTGCTAAATTAGGGCTGGGGCCTTGCCTCTCATCATCTTCCTTATACACTTGCTCTAAGGGAGACTAGAATAGAAGTTATCTTTCAGGGCAAGGTGCTGAAAAAATAATAGCCTTGTTAGGAGAGGCTGATAGTCCTGCAAAAGGTGAAGTGCCAGGCCTGAGTTGTCCTGGCAGAGGATCATCTTGGTGCTCTTGACACTGCTTCACAGGAGGCCTCCAGCCCCTCCACCACTGCAGTTCTGTTCCTCTTCTCCACCTAGCACTAACTTGTTATATGAAAGCTTTTTGTTTTACTGCAACTTCCAACACCAACATGCAGAATCTTGCTTTTATTAAAAATGTGCTTTTATTTCTATTTTCTGTACAAAACAAGCTTTTTGGCATGAAGAGCAAAATCTCTTTCATCAAAGGAGAGCAGAGTATAATACAGTCCATTCTCATAACAATGAGGGGAGGCAGAAGGTGGTGTTCAGATATGCTTGTAACTTACTGGGTTTGTGTGCCACACATTCCTGTGGTTGATGGGATGCCAGCAGCAGAAATAACAATACCTATGAAATGAGGGGTTGCCTTTCATCTTGAGATCAGAAAAGTAGAGATCATGCACTTCAGGCAGTTTTCAAAAGGCTTTTACTTTGTGCTTGAAGTACAACTCTACCAGTTCTGCCACGGTGATAAAAAAATGCTGACCGGTATGGGAGAGGACTGGGACTTGGGAAGCATATTACAAGATTATGTATAGAATTGTTTGTGTGGTTTCCAGGAGAGCATTTTTTCCATCAAAAATGTCTATTTGTCAAAAGTCCATTCACTCTGGGAAGAAACACTGACTGAAAACAGTTGTTTCTTAACAAAAATTGAAAAAAAGTTTTGATAAGGTTGAAATCCTGCTGTAGGAATTATTGGAATAATATTTTATATTATAGCATTTACAGTGAAACATACAGACATCAGAATCAATATTTCAGGAAGGTTCCTGTTTCTTTAAGTTTCTTTAAGCCATTGCCAGATGCTCCCCAAAATGCTAGCTTGGGCTTCTAAATTCTCATAAGATATCAGGTCCAGTCTGTAGATGACTGATATTAATTCAATGATCTCTAAGCAAAAGTTCCTTCAGGTGTTTGTGGTACTTTGGCCATGCACAGTGAGAAAATGGGATGGTTCATCTGTTGCCTTCTGACAATATAATCCCAAGTGATGGAAATCTGATATCAACTAGAAATATATTTCTGTTTTTTTGAATGTAAGAAAAGCTATGCCAGAGAATAGAATTAGATATGGTAAATGATGATAGCAGGCTGGTTTAAGGGAGAACTTATAAACAACCAGGTATGTCTGTTCAAAACTGTTTTCAAAGATTTATGTTTCAGTAAATACAAAATGCTCTGGAGGTAAGACTACCGTGATGAACATAGATAACTTAATGGTAGATTAATGGTAGATTTTGGATAGATTTTGTGTAGATTTTGTATCTCTAGCCCTTACTAGAGATATAAATTGTACCAGATGCAGGTAAGAAAGAAAGGCTCTGGGATCAGAGGTATTAACCTGGAAAGCTCTGAGGTCCTTTTAGATAGCAGCTCAGATCCTCTGCTTCAAAGAGCTATCACAATTTCCTATTGGCCTAAGCCAATTGTAATTGCTAGGGGAGTTTATTTGAAGAACAGAAATAAATACAGAATGGGAATAGGCAGGTGCAGGGACATTACTTTACCATGCCTTGATCAACCAAATATAGGTGATGGTAGGGTGAAGCAGGAGGCATTGCTTCTCTGTGTAAATATCTTGATCAGGCCAGAGACTGATAGTACTCTGATCGATAACTGAAGGAAGAAAGTAAAGAAAGACACTTTCCTAGACTCCCTTTGTTGTAAGGGTAGAAAAAGGCCCCTGTTATAGGAGCCCAAGTAGAGACCCTGGATGACCCTTCAAAGGAGTCCGTCTTTCTCCGTTGACATAGATTACCTAGACTATTCTCCCTATGCCAAAACTGAGCTTTGAGACTGGGCCAAGTTGTAGACTAATCAGGAAGATAAATTCTTTCCTTACTAGCAAGAAAAGCTGTGCTCTAAATTACAGCAGGAGTGTACTACTTCGTTTGTATCTATGGCATGCCATCTTTTGAAGGCTGTGGGTCTTATGCCCATCCTTTTGAAACCATCTTTGGAAGTGATCAAAGACCCTCTGATACAACATCAGCTTCAATGCTTTGGGTCTTTGTCTTCAGTAAACATTATAAAATCATTCAAAGTTGAAGTGTTCTAGTATATACAGCACCAGTGAATTTTCTTACTCGCTGACTCTGAATGTCAAGAAAAGAGTCCTCAACAGCATTTGCAGAACTCTGAATGAGTTTATTCTACAAAAGGTGAAAATGGGCTCATAGAGGATAGAGTGGTTCTGTGCTCTTGTATCTTGAAAATTGGTACCACTTCTAAAATAATGTTATATCTCGTCTTCTATAAACCAGACTCATTACATGGTTTGGAGATGGAAGTTGTTTTTCTCATATAACATCTCACATAGTGTGCTAAACTCTGACCATAGAAAATCATGATCTTTCTTTTTAACTTCCAGTGAGACTTGCAAGACAAATGAAATATCATTGACTTCAGCAAGAAAAGGTGTATGGAATTTCAATGTACTGTCTTCTGAACAATTATGGGAAAGTACTTAGTGGAGAATGCTTCTGTCTTCCTGAGAGTTCAAAGATGGGATGTGAAGTTCCTGAAAGCTGTAAGAGAAATGGTATTAATTACCATTTTCAGTTTGAGGCAATTGACTTAGAATAGTTTTCATTCAGTTTGTATATTGGTTATTATTTTTGGTAAAAAGCCAAAGGAAACTACTCACTATTGAGAGTACAGGATGTTGGCCATAGGCATAACTTCTCAGAAAAAGCTTGATCATAGATAGATATGATGTTAGGATGGGCAGACTATTATACACGCACTTTTTATTAAGCAATTTTATCAAGTGTTATTTGAAACAGCATACTGCTCTTCTCTTTGGTGTTTCACCAGCTTGTGCCAGTGTGCAGTCCTTGCCAAAGGACACCTTCATCTTTGAGGGAAATGCATCATGCAGATGACTAATAGGTTCCAGAACCACTTACAATTGAGTATCAGGCACACTGTGAATCATCACGTAGCTGTGTAGTCACTCATGAAGAGAAAAAAAAAAAAATTCTAAATATGAAAAAAGCATTTTCATTTTTAGACTTTATGTAATTTCCACTTGTAGATTTGCATGTTTCATCCTATCACATTACAGAATAATTTACTGCAAATCATGGCTAAATAAGATGATTTCTGCAAAGTTTTATATGCGAATGAAACATAGGATTATGATAAATGCTGCAGGTGTTATGTAGAATAGCAATATCAAGTAATATAAATTAACTCAATGTAGTTATTTTTGCTAAGGCTTGCATGGAGACTACTACACTCAATAAGCAACTGGACTAGAAGAAAAGAGTCACTGCAATACATTTCTTTAGTTGACTATTTATATGGGTGTGATAGCTTAACTAAGCCCTATTCTGTGTCAGTTTTTATAACACTGTTCATGAGGATAAAATTTTCCTTACTCATCAAGGCTATTCTTACACATGGACCATTAAAGTTCTTTTGTAAAGGGAGGTCATTTTATGACTGTCATATTAATCAGATAGCCAGTGTCATGTAGAACCTGCCAAGCTCGAGTTCGTCCAAAACATCTTTTTGGGAGGAATATTGATGTATTCATACCATTCCCCCCCAAAGTTCAGACTTGTCCAGAGGCAGATTTTGCATCATTAAGTGGTGATTGCTCATGTGTTGGGTTCATGACTGATCACAAAGCATATACCTGGGAGATTTGCTCAATTAGTAGTCACATCATTTGATTCTGGCATCTTAAGATTTATGTTTTCAAGGCTATGAAATACTCATTAACTTTCTACTTGGTTTTCAAAGAAAAATTTACATTTCTTCAGCTCAAGTTGTCTTTGGGAGAAAAGCACTGTCATAGCTGTTCATCAGCAACCTACCAGATATTGAGTCTGTAATACATAGTTATATTTTTTAAGGATTCATCCAAAGAAATTCCTTCTCTTTCTAAATTTAAAATCTGACAGCAGTTTAAGAGAGAATATTCAGGACACTCTTACACACACATCATATATTTTTCCTACATTTTCCCCTCAAGTATTCAGGTCATCCAGTTTTAATCTCCCAAACTCTTCCTTTTCCATTTGTGATCCTTCAGTAGAAGTTCAGTTAAACATTCAGATTATGTCTTCCATTGCTTTAAATGGTTTAGTGACCAAACAGTCTGATTTCAGATTTATAACTCTGTTCTTAAAGTCACCTTTATATTGCTGTATACAGTTACTACTTAATTTATATCTGCTTCAGAAAATCAACAGTAAGTAAAAGAAAAGAACCATAATGCAAGAGTTTGAATATCTGCACACAGTGTTAAGATGTGCATAAAAGAACCAAATGTAAGTGGAGTAAATATATTTTATTACTCTTTTCCATACTCCAGTATTCTCTGTTTAGCATCTCTGTGCTTATTCTTCTGTTAATTATTTTCTTCTGTATTGCTATTCTCAGTATGTTGCTTGGCCCTTCAAAAGATGGTAAGCCGGTCTCAGAAAAGCACGTCAAAGTTCAAAGCTGGTCTCTATATAACCTCATTTCTTTGATCTGAATTCCTCTAAGTACAAGCTTTCCCATAGACCTTCCTTTGCTTCCTTGTAGCTGCCTGGATAATACTGTGAGAATCCTCTTTTGCACTATATTTCCAAGCTTTCACTTCTAGTTGTCTCTTTAATTAGAAAGTGAAAATGTGCGTAGAAAAAAAATAAATATATATATATATATGCAATGTTTTTTAGACGTCATACAATATTTCCTTTTCAACTTGTTTAATTTACACTGAACTCATGCTTACAACTGTTCCTGTGTTTCAAACCATTTTGTCAGATATCTGAACAATTCTGTCTCCCTTTTCACCTATGACATACAAATTTCCCCAGTCCTTTTTTTCTGCCTCTGTTTTGTATCTTCCACCTCTTGTCATTCATTAAATTCCCTTTTCTCTTTTTTCCTTGTCTTGCCCCAATGCTGGATCTCCTCAAAATGATAGATCTAAAATACTAGATTTCCTTCTCAAGAGTTTCATCTCTTTATTCCCATTTTCTTTATATATTCTATAATCTTTCTTATGCTGGGTTTTTGCACCTCTTTATCCCTCTCTTTTATGTTTTACTTGTAAGTCTGCCCACTATGCATGCATTTACTCACACATAAAGTTTTAAAAGTTTGCTCCCATTCTCATTGTTCAAATCACAGACACAGGGCAGGATATGCTTGCCTCGTTGTGTGGTGGAGCAGCCTCTGCACTGTCCATCCTGACATTGCCCACACAACCACTGCGGCGGGTGCTACATGTAAAACAGCATACTATATATATATATATATATTTTTTTTTTCCACTTAGCTCTCATCTTGTGTAGTTTCTAATATCAGTTCTGTTTTCTAGTTATAAAGGTAAAAGAATGACTGTCTTCATGAAAGCCAGATGTAAATAACAGACAACTTTTTTTTTTACAGACCTTAATAGGGACCCAGCCCAGATGTTCTATGGGACAAAGTCACAGTTCTATAACTTCATCATTATAGCTGTAGGCATCAAATGGCTGTACAAGGAAATTCAGGCAGAGAGACGGAGACTAAGGAGGAAATGGAAAAAAGCACAAGACGAGATGAAACAATGAGATTAGTGAAGGAATACTGCTTTTGCCATTCAGGTGCCTGATTGTCCCTCAAAGCTTCAGGATAAAGTTACCCGATAAGCCACAGTCTACATAAATAGATGGAGGCTATTTGTTTAGTTTCTTATTAACCCCGGAGGTATGACACTGCAGAGACTCTGTGTCCCTGTTAACATTACCTGATGCAGAAAGCACTCCAGGACACAACAGAGATGTTCTATTTCTCTGTGCAACCTTTCCTCCTTCTCTCCTCCACTTCTTTCTCAATACTGTATCCAACTCTGTTCTCAAGCATCAGCCTAAAAGAATGAAGAAAATAATGTTTTCTTGCTAAATTGTAAACCCTTTGGGGCAGATATCTGTAAGCATCTGATGACTAAAAGTTGCTAATTTGTGTTTGCTAGATATATTTGTTCCTAGATATAATTTAGCCATAAGTAGATCAAACTATCTGGAATAAAGTGTTGTATAGTATAAATATATATTTGACAATCTGCTAATGTATTGCGCTGTAATGGCCAGATGAATGCTACACTACTGAGTTTCTTTCACCCAGCTCTTCACAAGATATGAAATTTCAGACAATTTGACAAAAATGGGATCCATCTCTCAAAATTTTCCCTTCAGTTCTTGTTGCTATTTATATTTTTTTTAACACTTGAGCTCAGCAGCAGTGAAAGACTGTGTCCCTACTTGCTAGGCTTAATTTCCTCTTACTTTCATTAATGCCAGACAATTACAATGTTTGTTTAATTACATAGCACAACAAATTATGCTAATCAACTCTGTTAGCACTCAGCTGGGATCCCTCATTATACATGGATATCTGTAGTTGGTGAAAAATTAAGAGAGACAGAAATGATGAAATTAATTCAATAATTCATCATCCTAGAAGCATGCTCAAACCAAAACTTCCTCTGCAGACTCCTGTCCAACCTGAAAAGCTTGGATCTGAGATCCGCTCTGAAATCTTTCCCTCACGGAAGCTGCTAAACTACTGACAAGGTATTTAGAGGGTCTGAGCTCTTTAGAAATAGTTAACAGTTTATGTTTGTATTTCCTTTTAGGTGTTTTGAAAAATGAATTGTTCTTATTGTTATTGGTGGCTGGACAGTCACATTGTCACATGCTGTTCTCTTCTGCTGAAAAATGGATTGCAGTAGTGGAACAGGTAAGATCTGCAGAAAAACACAGAGAGGAAAGAAATCATATTACAGTACCATGCTACCCTACCTCTCAGCCCTCTACTTCTTCTACAGTCCATGAAATCTCCACACAAGGATCTACCTGTTTGTTTTCTACCATCCCTAGACATTGGTCTTAAACTTTCTGGAGACTCTTTGAAGGATACAGTAGGATATAATCCAAAATATAGTGATATAAATACACATTTTCAAACAGTGTTTAAGTGAATACAAAACATTATTGCTTCCTTATGTAAATAAAAAATTCTGATCTGTGTATGCTGATGCAATTTCTATGGATTGACAGAAAGAATTGTGAATATAGCACTGCCTCATAGCCAGGGTTTCATAAAAACTCATGAATTAATATTTATGCTTAAATTATGTATGGTGTAATTCACCCTGGAATTTCACCCTGGAAACATATTTCATTTAAAATTTGGCATTTTGTGATTTGCTTGCCAGTTTCATTTACTCCATATATCCTGCCATATCATTACAGCACGTTGAGGCAACATCATTGCATGTGCAATTTCCAATGAAAACTTGAAACAAATTTAAAATCCGGGGAGAAGGAGGACTTTTTTTTATACATAATATGCACATATAATAGTTTGGAGCTACAGGCTATTCCAAAAGAACAAAGAGGAAGTAACTGTTTTCAGTCACTTTTTTTTTCTTACGAACATATTTCTATTTGTCTGGGAAACACAGCACTGAGTTCCAGACATGCTCACATATTCTTAATGTTGGCAAAAGTACAGTATCACCAAGGGGGCACATTAAAAGGTAAATTGATTTCACTCTTCTAGTGGAAAAAATGAATGGCATTTCAGAGTTGTTTGAAAAAACACCAAAGTGAAGCATCATTCCTTTACATATGCATTGGAATCATTCCCGAGTGCATAAAGATGCTTAGGTGATTTTTAGTCAGACCAAAAAGTTATGTTCAGATGTGAATAAATGGCTATGTGGATTGCTTTTGTATTTGGAAAATGATCTATGTACCACAAAATAATATATAATATATGCCAGACTACCTTCCTGGTGTTATCTTTGTGATGAATGAACATCATGGAGGAGGAGGAAACTTGCTTTCTTCCTGTTATTCCTTCTGTACCTCTAGATTTATATTGAGATGAAAAATGAAACTTTGATGCATTTGCTGTTAAATTGTTTTTGAGAGATACATCCCATTTACCAGTACTGCTCAGAGACATCAGCAATTTGTGGCATAAATTGTGACTACATCTGGGCAGCAACTGATGGAGTGGAGAAGAGGCATGAGGCTCCGTTACCTGACTGCTTTCCTATTGCACTGTTGCTTCACAGGCAGACAAAAGACTGTCAGTGTAGATAGGGTGTGTTTAAATGCAATGAGTCCCATGTGCTGCAGGCAGCAGTAATCCAGACTGCCCATGCAGGATAACTGTCCACCTGCATGCAGGGAAATTTGACTGTAAGGGCATTTGCAAGGCCCAAAGCAGGCAGCCTGGTCATATGAGGAGCTGCACAGCTCCACTGTCTCTCCAGCTCCTATAAAAAACTTTACAAATACTTTCCAAAAGCAGCTTCATGTAAAAGGCAGAGAGGAAGGTTTACCAAAGCAAAGGGAAATCCTTAAAAACAAGGCAGTGCTGTATTACTGGGAACCTCTTTAACCCATGCAGGAAATCTTCATTCCACTGGCTGGCACATTGTTACAAGAATTTTCTTCCCATTGTTGATCTTCTTCCATGTTTTTAAGAAATAACCCTTACCTGCACATGCATCCAATTAAGCTTTGACTCCTTCAAGTCGCCTCAAAAGCAATCGCAGTAACCCTAACGGTTGTTATGACCCAGACAAGTGTGAATGGGGATGTTTGTTTTTCACTTTACAAGTGATTAGCGTGTCAGAAGACAGGGCCAATGTATTACCTCCCTAAGATTACACTTTTCTGAGTATATCTGTCTTACCTGATGTGAGACAGGTTGCTTTAGATAGGTCTTACATAGACTAGTGATTTTTCTAAAGGAGATCAGACAACCATTGTGCTAGAGGGAAACATCCTGGCTTTTTGTTTCACTCAACTATTGTGGTAGTCAGGAGAAAATAGGTCTGAGTTTGTTTTAGGAGGAAAACTGCACAGCCAGATACAAGAATTCATACTTGTGAGGCCAAACAAAGTTAGAAGTAAAGGAAATAAAGGAGTGAGGAAAACTGATGTAGGACTAATTTATCAGATTTAAATGATGATGTTTTCAGCTCTGTTTGCATTACTTGTAGGAACTGAAATGAAATATTTGTGACTTCTGCTGTTGCTACAAGAACATCCTCAGAAAAACATAACATTAGTGAGGTGTTACCAGTGTGTTTGCAAGCTTTAATGGAATACTACAGAGAGAACTTCCAAGGTTTTTGGCTTCCAGATAATTCAGATTATTTTGTTTCCTTGTTGGCAGTCTCACAGAAAGACAGGAGAGGAAGTGCTACAATGTCAGCTGGGCTGTATATGTCCGTCTGCACAGGAGTCTCTGATGACAAAAGGTCGTGAAATATCCAAACTGAGGATTTCCTTCTCTTTTTTTTTTCCTTTTCTTTTCTTTTTTTTTCCTTTTTTTTTTTTTTTTTTTTTTTTAAATTTGGTATTTTTTTTATGGTGGACTTTGAATACATTTTTTAAAAGCATGCCCTGGAAACTCTTGCTGATTTTAGATTTAAAAAAAACAAACAAACAAACAACACATTTGCAACTACCTGTAGCAGGGTAGCAGGTATATTTGGTCCACCTCTCACACTTCTCTAGAAGGCGATTCCAAATCTTCCAAATATTTCTGGGGGATAATCTCATCTACCTCCAAGGACAGTAAGCCAATGACAGTATGGAAAACTGAACTCCAAAGGTACTTTCAAAATGATCACCAGTCTTGGCAGCTGTCTCAAAAGTGAGAAGGAGATAATTTTGACTGTCACTGGTAATAAGAACGGTTGGAAGAACAACTTGAATCAGCACTTCAGTGCAGCTCCCTTATTCCCAGCACTAAAGTAATTGGTGTGATGCACATTTCACACACAAAAGACCTGGGACAGACTCCTCAGACTTAATTCTCCCTGAGGCTTTGGTCTATACCAATTACATACCATTCCTTCTCTTAACAGGTCTAGCTGAAGAAAACTTGTGAGCCAGGGTAGTAATCAAAACCTTTTGGTGGATTGCCCAGTTCACCTCACTCAACTACGATGTAATCTTTAACATCCAGGGCATCAAGCCAAGGTCTTTCTCTGCTGTTTTTAATGGCTAACATCAACACCATTACTGGGAGACATTGCTGCAGAGATCAGGGGTTCTGGGGTTCACCAAAACTTTCAGTAGGCAAAGGCCCAAAGATGTTTTCCCCACCTGGGAAAAAAGCAGTGAAGGAGCTCATAAAACCACTTTCTTTTGTTCCCATACCAAATAAGCAAGTGCTCCTGTAGCCTTGAGTGCCCTGTATGTGACCTGAAACGAGTCATTTAATCCATCTGTGCTTTGCCTCCACATATGCAAACTGGAGATAATCCTTCTCCACTTCTCCAGGCAGTTTGGAAGATAAATTAATTAATTCTTGGGAGCTGCTCAGTACTTTGACAAATTGGGCTCTCTGCATGAAAGTACTTACAAAAAATTTTTGTTCCTGAAGCAACCCTTCCTCTATCTGACAGATGAAAGATATAGGGTTGAACATACTAATCCACTGAGTTTTAAGACTTTAATCCTCCAAAGTCATCCTAGTGATTATTATGCCCGATTGAGCATCAGAACTGAACAAATGTTGAATAAAGACAGTGAGCCAAAAAATTTCATTTCAGACATTTAGGTTTTTTGGGGTTCTCCCACTCCCCCCCAGCCTCAGGATCTCTGAAGAAAAAGAAAACAAGTTGATAGAATATTAAGACAGTTGCCAGACTTGGTTTTTACCACAAATACCATGAAACAGCAGACATGGAACCCAAACCCCAAACATCTTTTTTTTTTTTTTTGTGGTGGGGGAGGCAAGAAAATGAACAAGAACAAAAAAAAGGAAAGAAGAGGATTTGAGGACAGAGAAAACTGTAATAAAGTTGGTCTTGGTCAGGTCCATTAAAGTATTGTGCATCTTCACAGGCAGCAAGCTCTAGCACAAGGCTGGCAGAGGGGTGACATTAGTTGCTACTATATATAAGCAGCATCATTCACCAGAACCACATTGGTAGCGTGTTTCCTTCTACTTTTTTTTTTTTTTTTAACCATATACTTTGAACTAAGTTTGTCTTAGTGTCCCGAAGAGATGCACAGAGAGGAAAATGCTTCAAAAATAGACAACACAAACTTTGTCCCTATGAAGAAAATAATACCATGGGATGAGCAGATCTTTGAGTCAGTCTTGTTTGATCCCTTGAGGTGTAATGAGATTTGGATGGGATGTGGGTGAGCCATATTGTGTGCTTGATCATTGTGACCATAGAAAAATGTAACCAGATCATGAAGGACAATTGACTTGCTACATCTCTGCATGTACTTTCCTCTATATTATCTTGCTGGCTGTCACTGGTGATTTGTATAAATCTCATCACTCTTATAGGTCTATGAAATAGGACCATATCACAAAGTTCTGTAGTTGAAAAGCAAATATTTTAAAACATAATTCTCCGGAAATATAATACCATTATTCAGGAGAAAGTATTCTGTAGCAACCAGCTGAGCACTTAGAAAATAAAAATCAGCATGTATGCTTAGGACTAGGACTAAGTGAGCGACATTCTTTGTGTTGAAGAAATTTTATCTTCCACCCCAGTACCTATAAGAACTTGTACTCATCACTTGCTTTTAACTTGGCAGTATCACTTTGACATTCAACACTAACTTTGCATTTGTGGGTGGATCTAAGGTTTACTAGTTTGGTATGATTCTAATCAGCAACATACTATTCGCGAACTATTTATGAAAACTTGTTGATATGGAAAATGGGTCTGGAAATATTGTAAAAACATACTCAGTCTGGTATGGAAACAACTTCCAAGAAGTTATTTTTGAGCAATTTCCACTTCTTGTCTTGCCCTTAAACAGGAAGCAGTAAGAATCATAACAGTAACTATGTTTAAGTTCTTAAGCTTTCTAAAACCTTGCAAACAAGTTAAAGTTTCTGGCATAGCTACCGGGAGTTTCTTATTAAATTCAGATAAATTTTACCACCCTCATCTTGTACTTTACTGACCAAGATTATCTGTAAATTCAAAGATGTTTTCGGCAGAAGGGATTTTAAAAATCAAAGACTACATTCTTGTCTGTGACAATCCTTTAGCAGCAAAGGATTTCTATCATTTCTCCACAGTTGGAGAATTTGGCGGAGAGGTCCTTATCTAACGTTTGCTTCAACATGTAACTACATGACTCATAATGTTTGCCATTGTCCCAAAGCTGCAAAGAATTGTCCAGCAAATTAATATCCTCATTTGTAAGTGCTCAGATTTTACTTCAGGATGGGATAGATGTTTGTTCAGATTAATAGAAGGAACTCTGCATTGTGCTTCAAATATACAGTTAGTTCAAGCCAGTGCCAGTAACACTGTGGGTGTGACGTGTTTGTCTTATCTGTCCTTGGCTGATAATAAAGGAACATCTAGCAAACAGAATAGGAAAAAAAAAAAAAAAAAGCTTCAACTTTCCTTTTGTCAGATAAGGGAAAAGAATAAAAAAAAAATCTTGCACTTCTAATTACTATTAGCAGGAGAAAAAGAAAAGACACTTTTTCACCTCTTTTTCACCTTTCCTATCTCTCCAATCACTCAGTGTGTTCTCCTTGTTTTACTGGAGAAATTATTTTGTCAGCTAATTGTGTTTATAACAATAGCTGATGCAGCGCATGGGAAGCTCAGCTACATGTTCATTGCCCTTGTGCCTGCTCAGGATGTCCACCGCGTGCAGGCAGCCTCGCAAGCCTTCCCTACAGAGGGGATTTCTGCCAGTGACCTTCGTAGATCTCATGCTGGACTATTTTTGTTGGTGGATTAATTTAGGATATAAACTGGGAAGGAACTTGTGTCTATGAGGGAGGAAAAATATAGCATAAGCTTTGTGGAAGTTCTATCTGTGGTCCATATCTCAAAGTCACAAAAACCAATCTCACCGATATGCATGGGAATTGAACCATGCCCTTAAAAACAACACTCAAAATTTGCTGCAAACAATCTTCTCTTTTTCTTTTGCTCTTCTCTTTTTGTCCTCTTCTCTTGCAAGTGAATTGGGTTTCTCTAAATGTCTTCACCTTGCTCCCCCCTTACCTAGTTCAAGGTTATGGGCAGATTTATGTTTTATTTAGGAAACAGGATTTTATTTAAGTAATAGACATTTTGGTAGAAAAGGCAAAAATCTAATGACTTTTTTTAAACTTCATTGAATTGTTAAGAAATACTGTACAAAATGTGATTGTATGCTAGATAAATGAGTTAAGATGGTCAATGTTGGCATAGTTTTACAAAAGGAAAACCAAGAATGTATCTTGTTGAAAAGGATCTCAGAAAAGTTGGCTAGGAAATGACCCTAAGAATTGAAATAGTCCCCTGTTCTCTTTCTCTGCTTTTAAATATTTACCCCAAGCCATTGTGAGTAGATTACAATGATGAAATTATGCCTCACAGTGTCATTACCTTAGTTAACTTAAGAACATGCAAGTACTGAAGGTAATGCTTATTGTCTTCTGTTTGCTGCAAGGAACTACTGCTACATGTACAGACATACACCCATATAACTGTATGTATCTGTGTGTATATAGATATATACACACACACACACACACACACACACACACATGCGTGCATGAGATTATTTGTTCACTGATGTTAAAAAAAGATGTTTTAATCCCCTAGGAAAGGACACTTCCCCCGATGTGCACGCTTTTAAAGATAGAAGTCTGGAAGATGGTGCAGAGCAAGGATGGAAGGAATGCTGTTTGGCACCTGCTTTTTGCACAGCTGCACGACAGGATTTCTCAACACCATGGCACCATAGTACATTTCGGAAACAGTAAAAATCTACAATGAGAATGTTTCCACTGGAATTTGAGGGCTCAGCACAGAGAAGTGAGAAGACTTTGGACAGTCCAGGACTGAAGTAAGCCTTTAATTACCAAAGCTTTTCAGAAGTTCAGGACCAGTTCAATATTAGTCTTATTTTTCTGGGGAGATTAATACATACCAATGCTAGACTGGAAAACAATCTCCCCACTTTTTAAAAAGTGATCTGATCTGTGTCTTTCATGATATTTCTATCATACTATCAGCCCTCTCTCAAGGAAAACCAGCAATGGAGAATCTGCTCCATCTCAAATAAGCTAGCTCAAAAGAAACAATGGCTGACAAAAATGTTATGATAATGAGCTTCATTTTGCCCTTGTCCCTATTTAATCTTCCCCCTTGTTTCTCAGTGAAGCTGAGGAAATAATCTTTTTATCATATTCCACATCAACTAAAAAACCCCTCTGATTCTAACAGCTTACCATTAATTTCTCAGTAATATAAGCATTGCTATACTTTTCTAAATTTTGTTTATCATTTTTGAAGTAAGGCTAACAGAGCTGGACACAGATAACAGCAATGGTCTCAGCAATATCCTATTAAGAGAAAATATTATCTACTATTTTTTCAAGGTATTAATTTGTTCATCTATCCAAAACAAGTATTTTCCCTCTAAGTGTTGCTGTCTCCGTAGGTGCTCATGTTTAATGTGTTATCTACCAAGGAATATGGAATCACAGAATCACAGAATTGCCTAGCATGACATGCATCCATGTCAGCATCACTGCTTTGCAGGATATAATCTCTCTTGTAAATATGGCTAAACATGCTGTTCCTAGATGAATGACCATGCATTTTGCTGTGCTAAGGTGTTTATTGTACAACTGAACCTACTTTATCAAGTTAGTTTGGTTGTTAAATGTCACTGATATGAAGAAATGTGAACTCTCCAAAATCACTCGGGATAGAATTAATCTTGTCAAACCTAACTTAATTACAAACTGGCCTTCCGGGGTGCACTAGTCCCCTAGTCTCAATAGATAGAAACAAACCCTTCCTAACAGTAAATCATGTTTGATACAAACAGTAAACCATAATATCCACATCTGATTTTCCTCCATTATATGTGAAGGCTGATTATGTGATTTGCCTGGACTTGACTCCTAATTTATAAGGGATAAAATGGATCAGATTATCCAAATTTTAAAACTTCTACCCTTGTCCATTACAATTCTTCTAACAGTTTGTCTTTCTGAACCATGCCAGGAACTCCTCCTTCTGCCTCCCTCCTCCCCTGCAGGTAAAAATATCGATAGAGTAGTAATTTTAGATATTTTAACAAGATCAGTGATACTGCATTGCACTGCCAAGACCAATATTCATGTGGAGATACTATGTTTTCTCTTCTGGTATCATGCACTCTGAGTTTCTCTTTGTGGTTTCTCAGAATATGGGGTTTTTTTCTGTATTTTTATAAAATGTAAAGTGAAGTTTATGTTTATGAACAGAGCCTTGGAAACTAGAAACGTTTATCTCATAAGTCCAGTAAGGGCACCAAAAGGGCAAGAGAACATTGTTCTGAGAGTAACCCTAAAGGATCTTACATGCCTGGGAGAGTGAGCAGATCTGATTTTTGCAGTGGTTGACTTTGAGGTGGCTCACCAGCAAGGTGTTGCTTTGAGAGCTTTCTCCACCTGGAATTCAGCTGACTCTCTCTGTATTTCTCTCATAAATTGCAACAGCTATTAGGAGATAGAAAAGATTTTTAATCAGTGGTAATCTGGGCCAGATTTGAAGATATGACCAAGAGTAAAGAGACTTCCTTTCCCACAAATTTTTTGCATCCTGAAAGTTAAAAAAAAAAAAAAATCAGATTACAGAAAAAACAAAATCTAGGCCAAAATCTTCCCACTTACAACTAGGCAAACCTAACTGATTTCCTAGCCAAAACCTGATGCTGTGAGATCCAAACCCTAAGATTCTAGCAGCAGAGTAAATAGGAAAGCCATTTATTTATCCACAGACCACTGATTTCCTAATTTTATACTCAGCATCCTAGATTATGAGACACCAACAATAGCATCCAAGCCTCTTTAGCTGTGAATGTATTATCAACTGCATACCATCAGACATATACTTTAGATCTTTTGTAGGGAAGCAAAATGTTTTTTTTTTTAAATTATCTTTTTAAATGGTACACTGAAAGAACTTCTGTAGATATAGAAATTAAGTGGGTCTGAATTTTATCAAGACTTTGGGATTTTTTCAAGGAAAACACACTGTGATTAAAGCAATGGACTGGTATTGTCTCACTAAATTTACAGTTTCTTCTAAGAGTATTTTTAAAAAGTTTTTCAATTGCAGAAGCAAACCCTTAATAAAGGGAGTTAGGGCATTGTAATAGCACAACAAAACCTATAAGGCAGTCTCTCAGCTCCAGAAGTAGGACTAATTATGCTGAAATACTTCTACTTTTATAGGTGGTTATATAACACTTCTCTTACTGAAAGAAGTTAGGCTTCTGTGCTGGGATATTTAGCAGCCATGGCTGAGAGCTGGGATCCTTCAGAGAACTAGTAGGAAGTCCCAAGAGAGACACAGATTTGAAATTCCCTCTCCGGACTAAGTTGAGTATGTGTTTCAATGCCATAGTTAAGCAGGATTTATAAGGATTTAGCCTTCGCAATCTGAAATGGCTTCAGTTTATCTGTCTCAGCTACAGTTTTCTGCCAGGACTCTTTGTGTATTCTGCATCAGACCACTGCTGGAAAAATCAAACATGTTCTACAGAACAGAATCTTCCTTTTCTATCTGCATGTCCAGGGCCCAGAAATACTGCTTTTCTGATTTCACATTGGTCTGACTTGCCCTGGAGATATGAGCAGCATTTTCACACAGAAAATCTCAAAGTCTTTTAGTATGGTCACTCTCTTGGTACCTCAAGAAGGTAAGGAGCATGCATAGACCATGTGTGCAAGGTGCTGGAGGTGCTCTCCACTCACCAGCTACCATTCTGACTTCCACCATCTTTGAGTTGAAGTAGCCATCTAGGTAGTCAGCCTAGAAAATGAGAGGTGTTACTGATCCATTCAGTAGGCAGGACATTATATAGAGATCTTTTTTCCCTGAAATTTTAGGAAAGGTTATCCTAAATTTCTTTGCTTGATCTGGGGTCTCACAGTAAGGACACTTAAGCACACAAGTCAGGTGCTGAACCACAGTGTTTTAGTTCTCTGAAGCAGAAGGTATGTGGACATCTAGACATCTGGTTGCCCATGGATGTGGTGCACCGAGCTTAGTGACTGGGTTGGTCCCTTCCAATTCTATGTTCCTACAATAGCATGTGAGCATAGGAGCAGGATTTCCTTTCGTCCATACCTTCTTTGTGCTGCCTACTTAGTTTCTAGGGTTTTTCATGACAGAATCTCTTGGCATGTTTGCATAATTTCTGGCATGAGTCTTTAGTCATTGCTGGTGCCCAAGACGTTACCATAAAGTAAATAAAAATATGATCCTAATGTTTCCTGGAAATCTCTCCTCAGCATCTGGGTGTACAAGTAATGCACAATACACTTTGCATCACAGCACAGCCTGATTTGTACTCTTTTTGACAAGATCACTTACAGCAGTGTGACCTGTATCTTTGAACAGACCTCAGGCTTTCACCTCCACCTTAGCCCACCTCTAAGAAACATGTTACACACCATTAAAGGCTTAGTGAAAATAACAAACTATCATGCGCTAGTCCTTATCTTGTGGACATCAGCAGATGAAAGCAGAACCCACCCAACATTAGGCAACCTTCTCCATGTGGGAGGATGCAAGTGGCAAGATGGGGTCACCAGCTCAGCACACACACAATGACAGGAAGAAGATTCAGCAAGTACAGTGCTCCTGGCCCAGCCAAGCAAGAAGAACATGAGCTTTGAATCAAGATGCCAGTCAATGCTGCATCCCTTTGATGTCGTACAAGATGGGAGGCATCAGCCACAGGTATGCAAACATGAAAGTTGAACACCATCAATCACAAGGGAGCAGCTGCCTCAGCAAACCAGATAGAGTGTGGGTTTTCATTAGGCTAAAACAAATAAAATCTGAGAGAAAAGAAGTAACTGCAGACGTACCTAAGCCACAGCTGAACTCTTCACTGTGAAAGAGGACCCAAAACACAGAAAAATGACAGCTTTCAGGTGCACATTTTATTGAGATTAGTTATTACAACAGACGAGTGGGTAGGGAAAAGGAAGGATATTTCCTTTTCTATTGCCTTTCCGTAAATTACTCTGAGACTTTATTTGTCATAGCAAGCAATATGATTTTTGTAAAGCTCCACACATTTGCTCTGCAGATGTAGCTTCCATTTTTATTATCGCTTCAGATCGGTTTGTCTGAATCCCTTTGTTATAAGCATTAAGACCTAGATCACGTCACTCCCCAGGGCTGGGAAATATGCATCTATCGCATTTGATGACTATCCTGGGATTGCCTGGATCTGCAGTGTAGATGTGGAGGGTTGCACATGTTCTACAAAAGATAAAGTGAGCTAACGAGTGGATGGAAACTTGCCTGATGTTTCACAGTCCCTCTGCCTCCGCTGACAGAGCCACTATTCTGCATTATGCCACACTCTAAACAGAAATGTCACAAAGCCAACATTAGTTTAGTTGACTTATTTTCTTTATGCCAGGCAGCACCTGATCCAGGAAAGCTCTTGAGTTTAGGCTTACCTTTAATAGCTAAATGGTTCATGGGACTACTTATAACTAAGCATGTACGTCAAGCCTGGCAAAATCCCTCTGTGAGAGGCATTTCCACTGGGCACATATTTGTGGAGGTCTGTTTTTTTGAAAGTGTCCATCAACTGTGATATATTCAATGAGGACAGTGACTTCAATGAGTTGGCAGGTCGGGCCCTGACAGCAAACCTATTGGATTATTAATTCCAATGGAGTGAAGAATAAAAACATCCTGTCCCCTATTCATTTAATATCATCTCAAAAGCATAAGGTTACAATTAAAGTTTTAATTTAATACTAAATATTTTGAGTAGCTAATGTCTTCAGCAAGGCAATAACTGCGACAATAAACATAATGTAGGTGATACACAGAATATGTACGTGTAGCACTAAATATCAACACCATGTTTTCACAGGAAATAATTTTCACTAAAAGAAGAACACCCATTTTCTTTGTGTAAATTTTTATAGATTGCCTGTATGAGAGGTCTAAAAACAGGTACCTAAATGTCTCATGATATATGTCAGTGTTTTCAGCTGAGATTTGAACCCCTCTTACTGTGTTCATTGCTGGCCAGAGGTTCCTTCCCTGCTTTACACCATCTTGCCTTGATGTAGGACTGCAGAGAGAAGCCAGACAGAGACTGAAACACTCCAGTCAAAGGCTTCTGCAGTATTAAGATCACATTTTCATCTGTTTCAAATCACAGCAGTCCATCTGCCCAGTGCCACAGACCACAGAGAGCATGCAAGTCTGTCTTCTTTCTCTTCACTGGTGCCTCATTGACAACTCGGTTGAATGCAAGGCTTCGCACTTCCTTTCAAAAGCCCGAAGTGGGACTGGTTTCAATTACTGAGTGCACTTCATACTGCGTGACTCCCACATCACTTATGTCCTGCTGGAAGGATGGACTTGTCAGCCTCAAGTAAATATTGCAAGTGCAGGAAACAAAGCTCCCCGAAGGACAGCCCATGACCCAGGAGCTCTCTTCTTGAAAGGCACGAATGACGAGGAACCACTGTACCAGAGAAAAAGGCAGCAAGATTCTCTTTCACTTACTCTGTCCCACAGCTGCAGCAGGGGATCAAGAAAAGAAGCAGCTGCTCAACTAAACAAATAAGAAATGCACTGCACTGTGGGGAGCTGTAAGCTTCCCTAATAGGTAAATACAGTGAACGGTTAATATAGCTCATCCTTCATTGATAGGGACCGGTCACATGCATAAAATAAAAGGCAGGGTTTTGCTGGGTCCAAGAAGTGTTCAGCATTTCATAAGACCGCACATTTTACTTGTTACCAGTTCATCTGAGGTCAGAAGCATGCGCCTGCTTTCATTTTTTGCTTGCCTGGCTCCCTTACTGTGGATAATGGTTTTCCCTGTTCCCTTAATTCTCAGTAGTAGCACAGAATAGATTATATTCAGGTGCTATAAGGTACTGATTTTAGTTTTGGTAGGTAAAATAGGTGACTCCCTTTTTAAAATGTACCTTATAGTGTTATCAGGTTTTAAAAATACTTGTTTTTAATCCTTTTTCATTCTACTTGGCCTGCTAAGTAGATACTGATGAATTACACTAATGAAGCATTAATGTAATTTATGCTCTTGAAACTGACTTGAAGTCTAAATTCCTTTAGTTTACAAAGAAAACAGACAATTATTTATGATGTTGTAGACTGTTGCTTTAATACTTCACATTATCTTTTTATTCTAAAGACTAAAGCTATTTATGTACTTTTTCTGAATTTAAAGAAAACAAATATATCTTTTAAGTTATGTGCTTTTAAGGATAAAATTCACTTTTGACCACATGTAAGAAAAGACCCCAAAACAGCTGAGATTGTTCTGTCTGCAGAACAGCACAGTCCTACAGCTGGTTACATTTTAGGATACAGTGGAGAAAGTACTTTTACAGCTATGTAGATCCTTTAACTGTAAGCAGAATATAAGAGACAGACAAAAGCTGTCTGGAGAGTGAAGCACTCTCTATTCATTGCGTGCTAGTGTTGGGGGGAGAGTTTTCTCCACCTTCTGTGACAAGCACGAGGGAAAATCCTGGTTTTTGTCTTTTTAATTATGAATTGAAAAACATGCTGCTTCTAACCATCCTCCAAAATTTGTTCACATTAAACTGTACAGTAAATAACAAGTCTGTTTTGAGGATTTGCTTCTTAGTGAAAATACAAAATATTTCAACAAAGAAAAGCAAAAGCTAACATATTTTCTTTTTCCCACTACTCTACAAATCATAATCTCTTCTGGGTCTGCTTTATTAAGGACATAGTAAACATTATGTATGACAGTGAACATCTTTGGAACTGTATGCAAAACATAGTTGCATTGTACTCAAGTATAAAGAAACTTTACTACATACTTAAACTTATTTGCCTGCTTAAATACTAGGTATGCCTTTGTTAAGAAATCAGCGATGCATTTCAGTCTAGGTGGGTAGCTGCCATCACCGGTGAGCTAAATTCTCTTTATATTTTACCTCTTTTTGGAACTCTGGGCTTTTTTGGTAGAAATATCTGGGACTCATTAATAACAATAGTACAAAAGCGTATAAATCCAGCTTCCTTTAACCAAACACAGAGGCAAATGCTTTTATTAAATAACAATTGTAATTTCAGAATGAACTGTTATTTAAGGCTCATTATGTAATTTTTTTTCATGTTATGCCATTTGGTCTCTGATCCGTGAGGAGGCCCTGTGATTTCTATGGAATCAATTAACCCTGAAGACCAGCCATAGTTCTAACTTTGTGCTTTAATAGAAACCACTTCTTTACGCACCTCTAAAATAATGCATAACTTAAAACACACAACCCTGGGAGCCAGCTGGCCAGGAAAGAAGCATTCCCTCCATCTCTCCATTTGCATTGCTATGTGAGATACCTGGTTATCTGAAGCACAGCATGTGACAATGCATAATAGATGTAGAGGGTGGCCTGCCATACAGCCAGGGGAATCTTTGGCTTTATCTCTCTTAACACAATCAGACAGAAAACAAAAGCATATGCATGGTGCTACACTGAGCTGAAACAGTGAAATTCTCCAGCCCAGAGAAAAAAAAAGTAGCTTAAAACACTCAGTGACTCAAATGTTCTCTATCAAGGCCACCAAATGAAATTCTAGATAAGGGTGTTTTCTAAATACACAGAAGGACATAAAACATAAAGAAATTATCTTCTAAAAAATTATGAAGCCATAGCGGAAAAACATTCACCCCCCCTTCCCAATCCCCCCCAGTATCAGGTTATATGTTTTAACTAACCTGTTTTTGCTTTTTTCTGTTCTATTTTCTCCTTACTTAAAACTCTGATTTTTTTTTTTAGCATGGGTATGTTTCCCATCCTGGCAAACAACATATAAGGGGGATTTGTGATTTTATACAAAATAACACTCTTTCAGGAGACCTACGCAATTATTCAAAAACATTACTTAAAAAAACCCCAACCATTAAGTTGCCATTGTTGGAAGCTGTTGCAAGGTACAAACAAACAAATTTAAGGAAAAAAAAAAAGAGCGTAAAAATCACCCTTGCCTCACCAAGTGTCTCCCACCTTGCTTCTTGTAAAGCCAAGGGTAAACATTAGAGTTTTGCAGTTTCTTTGAGAAGGACAATAGATGTGGCTGCCTTCAGATCAAAGACAAAATAAGTTCCAGAAGAAAATCTCCAGAGCCAGTGGCTTGCCAGCACTCTGATGCTTCCTAAGCTAAGCAGGTGCCATCTAGAGCCTCATCTAATTGCCGTGATGACAGATTCATACTGGGAAAGAAAGAGGTGATGGTTGCTCATGCAGATGGTTCCATTCCATTAAGCCAAAGTCAAAAAACTCCACAAACCAACAGATCAGTGAATTTTAATCTCAGGGTTCAGGGACACTGTAACTCTATAGCCCTGTTCACATCCGTAGGAAAAGAGATTCTGGCAGAGAGGGGAAAGCACAACATTGTTCACAGCTCACAGCCTGCTCAGCTGGTGGGCCGGCTACAACTGGGGATCGTGGTAATCTCATTGCAACTCCTTCTTCTGCATGCTCACAGAAAGATTCACCCTCATCAAGGGAGTGTCTGCTTTTTGTTCTTCACCCACTTTGAGTCAATGCTCACTGTAGCTCTAAGTAGTGTTCATTTGTGATTTACCATCTTTTGTAGCTTAGCCAGGTTTTGAAGTCAAGTTATTGCCTATTTGTTTTATTGTTAGCGAGTGTTCTTTCTTATAATTTCATTTGGAAATTTTAAAATATACGTAAATTTAAATACTGTATAAGAATATTTGTCTTCTAGATCTCTTATGTGTCTTGTATCCAAGAGTTCATCCTCATAGCCATTAAACAAATTGAAAACTATCACAGTGAGAGAAACATTTGGATTTCAGAGGGACAAAATTAGCTGTAACATCATAAACACTAATCAGGTTGGAACATAGCAGGAAAAGGATGCCATGGACTTGTGATTCAGTTGAACCTGACAAAGGTCAGTACAGGTGTGACTGAAATCACTTATGTCCTGAATATATTGAGACAATTAACAATATAACAATTAAAAATTAATTTAACTCTCAATTCACAAGGAAAGAAAAACTGAGAGTGAGAAATGCAGCATGTGGCTATACAATTACTTGCAAATGTGGAGTCTAGAAAGTTTTACTAAAAAGGTTTGGCACCTCTGAATAGATTTAAGTATAGCTGAAATTTGAAAAAAATACTGTTTTTTTAATGAGAAGTCATATCTCCATTTCATTTGGATCCCATTAACAAATGCAAAGGAAATCCTTTGTGGTTTTGTAATCCAAGTAGTTTTTTTTCCTCTTAACCTAGGCTTTTTTGTTGTTGTTCATTAACATATTTTTTTTCAGAATTTTTTATGTTTCTAACATCACTAATTTTACTGATATTTATTTCCTTTATGTAAAAATATTGGGTTTTTTATAAATGTTTTCATTGATTAAAGCTCCCCCTTTATTCCATAGAAGAAGCAGCTAAGTAGAAGCAAAAAGCTGAGATGAGAGTATGCCATATATCCTTTTTGGTGAGGCATCTTGCCTGTCCACGTTTGTGTCAACAATAACAGAAAGCAATAAGCAGATTTCTAAGAGTCACAAATCAATTCTTTATGGCCTTGTTCATGTCCTCCAAGACCAGACAAAAGCCACAATTCATTTGATTCAAATATGAAAAAAAAACTACTGAGAGGAGAATGTCACCTGACAGACAGGATAGGCTAGAATAGAGCTCACCTGAGTGTAGAAAACTCATCAGTTTTAGATACCAGTTGCAAGCAAGAACTGTTGCCATAAAAAAGGGAATCCAGGTGATTAGGTCAGGTCACAGACACCTATGTTTGCTCAGATTAATTCTACCATAGGTGTCTGCAGTTAGAAGTGACAAAATGCTGTAACATCTTTTTTCTGGGGTCATAAGACTCTTTGAGTTCCTCAAGCTTATTTTAGTTCTCATTATGGGATGATATATCCAAATCCAGAATGCTAATGTCAAGCATAGTAAGGAAGGAGTTAATGTCTGTGATAGGAAGAGGCAGCCTCAACTGTCCATGGAGCCACCTGGTACCCATTAAGGAGTAGTTATGAGAGACAGGTGAGAGATAAAGTAGGAAAGTTTTATAGTGTAGGAGAGAATGAGCAAGAGGCAGTGCTGGGCTAGTTGTAGGGGTGGTAAGCAGAGCCAGGTGTTTGAAGTCATGGAGAGAGGGAAGATTTATAGGCTTCTTCAGTAGACAAAAACCTATCTTTCTTCTTCTATCTTTAGGTAATGAGATACTGGCAGGGCCTAAACCAACTAAATGCTGACATAGAGAAGACAGTTATCAAGAAAATGACTGGATATTTATTAAGATTGAAGCAAAAGTCCTGGGTAAATATTCACTGGACAGAGTTGCTGGTGTTCCAGGACTTGACTCATGCCCCTGTCCCTGTTTGTTGTTAACCTTTTGAGAGTTTTATTTTAAAAGAATCTAAGGAACACCCCTGTCTGCCAAGTGGCCTGGTAATTCTTAGGAGACAGAGCTGGCCAACCAGACTACTCACAAACACTTTTCCTTTTGCAAAATACTTCTTGCCTAAAAAAGACAATTTATTTCTCAGCTTCTATTAGAACAAGCTGGCTATTATTAATCTTTATTCTCAATTGCTAGGTTGTGTGCTGCTCCCCTTCTCTGACTTTCTATGTCCCGATTCAAAATCTATTGTGAGAAGTACACAAACCACAGTGAATAACTTACTCCTACACAAAAAATTACTTTGCACTTTGGTTGTTATTTTCCATCCCAAATAACATATTCGTTTTATTTGTAACACAGGGGTGAAATAAGACTGCTGAGGTGTTTCTCAAAGGTCTTGCTGCAGGACCACAAGTATATGAAGTCTGAGTAGCAGAAACAGCTCTGGGTGCCAGCTTCTGCCCAGTCTCCTCTGGAGGCTCCATGAGAAGTAGTAGTGTCAGAGCTGCAGGTGAAAGGACAGATTATTTCTACATGCCTTGTTCTAAACTGCAGGAGCTCAGGATCATCTTCCCTGAGTCAGCCTTTGTCACTGAAGACATGGTAAGAAGTCTTCAGAAGTCAGCTGAGGATGAGGGTCCTCTTAGCCTCCTGCCTTTTATCTGTTTGCTTTAGAGGGTTAAAATGCATGGTATTGTGGTGAATGCATTCAACTTAAGTGATAAGACCTCGCCTTACAGTTCCTTTCTGGGTTCTTCTATGTAAGTCTTAGAGGATTGTACACGTGCATTGTCTTTGTGGTAAAAGTGATCAAAATGCAAACTCCTAAAAACTGATGTGTTTTTCTCTACTCACTGCTGTGGCATAAGCTTTGTTGTCAGAGGCGCTATTTTGTTCAGTGGTCATTTGGCAACAGTGAGTGCCAAAAACACAAAACACAATAGCGGACGTGCTGGAGCACTTATCTGTTCCCATGATCCTTTGTTAAGCTATTAAACTCATACATCTTAGTGCCAGCAGAACTGGAATAATTTGAGGAATGGATTTTGCAACATGAATTTTAGGGAAGGGGGTGGGCAGGGCTAAAAAGATTGAATCTGCCCTGTGTGAATGTACTGGCTGCTCTTCCTCCCACAGCCAAAATACAAGGTTCTTTTGACAAGTAATTTTTGCTTGTTTTCTTGGAGTGCTGGTCATTTCAGAGCAGGTCTGCTAAAGCACTCTAGGGACTGTGTTCCTTCCCCTTCCCTGTGCAGTTTTCCTGCAGCTGGTCAAACTTTTTTGTGTTGTGGATTGGCTTAAATGACTTTGTCTCTAATTAACTAAACTAATAGTAAATTAATTAAATGAAATACTGGCAGTAGTTTCTCATAATACTAGTTTAACAACTCACTGTTAACTAAGGTGCTTTTCTAAGTGGAAAGTCTTAAGGGAGCCTGCGTTTGCCATTAGAGTGCTTCTAAAATGCCCTGAATTTCAGAACATCTCACTTTTTTTCCAGTGGTTTAAAAATACAGCAGTAAGCAAGCTGCCATAATGGACAAGCAAGGACAAGGGTGAATGATCTGTTTTTAGGAAATCCGAGGACACTGTCTGCGCCTTGACAATCCCATGCTGGCTGCGGCTACCTGTTTCAGCAGATTTCTCTCCCTGTCCTGCATGGAGCCCAAGCACTCAGCTGTGCCCTGGAAAGCTTCCTGTTTACAGCTGTGCATCCTCCAAAACCAGAGTGCACTCTGCTTCCCACATCTCAGAAGCCATAGACGGATCCCGTAACATCCTGCGCCTTTCCGTCATCGCAGCACGGTTTTTTCTGAGAACTGCTGGGAGAAGTCGCTCACAGGATTGTTAACAATTGGTCATCACCTTCTGGATGTGTCAGACTGTCGAACACTCCAGGCCATTGGGCTTCACTGACAAGGAAACAATATCAACAAAACATTTGCCCTTTGTTCCCATCATATATTGAGTTCATTGTGTATCACAGCGGATAACACATTTCCTACACAGAGAAAATCCACCACGTTTTGATTTGAGGCTGAATGTTATATCACTTAAAGTGCACAGACTGAACTGGAACAGAAACATAGCTCAGTACTGAATGGTCCTGGCAGCTGCACAGCTTATCTTCCCTGCTTGTCTCTTTGTGGTTACAACCAAGGCCAAGGTATGTATACCGTCTGGCTCCTGCCAGTGATGTAGCCTCCTCCAGGAGAAAGAAGCCCAATATCCAGCTCCCAACAAAGAAGAGCCTGGATTAAGACTTTGTTCCTCTCATTTCCTCCTCTGCCCTACATGTGCCTTTTGTCCTCAGTGATTACTTAACAGCATTCAAGAAAGAATGAGCAAGAATGATAAATTGGAAGAATGAAATCCTCCCTAGTGTAGGGGAAAAAAAAAAAAAGTTCACTGGCACTACAGGTAATAATCTTTATCTGCTGAGGGCTGCCTACACAGGTATACTTTGGGCCATGGGAAAAAAACAAAACAAAACAAAACCTGAGCATTTTTTTTTTTTTCCAGAAGTAAGGTAACTTCAGACTGTGTAACCCAAACTTGACCTCAGCCTCGAACCCAATTTTAGTGAGAAGTGGGCTGCACCACCTCCTGCAGCATCCCGCTTTCCCAGGGACTGTCAGGGATCTGCTCTGGTCCTTCCTCCGGTCCTACCCATGGCAAAATGGTGGGGTATCTGTGCCTCTGTGTGTGTCACATAGGTCATGTAAATAAAAGTCTCAGTATGCAAATCTAGACTTGTCCTGTAGTATTAAGATTACATGAAGTTTGGAATTCCTATTGCTCTTGTTTAAAGATTACCTACAATTAAGCCCTTCCAAACATATTTGGGATTATAGGTCCTTCACATTTCCATTGTTCTTGCACTCAGAATAGCAGCAGCCACAACCACACACACCACATTATTAAAAGTATACCATTAATTTAAACTGAAGACTATAATTGCATGCCACTAAATAAAATGTATACTTTTGAAATTCTTTTCAACATATGAAATGGTTCAATAGAAGGTAGAATTTAACAGCAAAAATGTCACTATAAGCCTCAAAGACTCTCCCTACTGAAGAAAAAAATATTTTCAAATATAAAAAAAATCTGAAGAAAGGTAAAATGCTTGAAAAAATATTGAATATACCCCAAATACACTGCTGCAAGAGAGAAAATTATTCTATTTACAGTTTAAATTAATGCAATAAAAATGAATCATAAGCTAGGGAAAAACTTAATTTCCTTGTTTGTCAAATAAAATCAGTAATGAAATAAAATAGTAAATAGACCTTCCTTCCCACACCTACTCTCAAAAATAGTCAATGGACACAGAATTTGTGTGAAACAGCGTTTTGAGAAAAGCAGTGAGCTGTTGCCAAAACTCATTAACTCTACCAACTTCTTAATTTTTTCCCCATCTGTCTGTAATATGTATGCACACCATCCTTACTGTAAAATTATTTCCACACACACATATAACGTCAAACAAAAATAAACCCAAAGGGGCAATGCAACAACCTGGCACATGCCTTGGAATTTTAATACATCTTTCTTGTCTTTGTGTATGTATGCGGTACCTTTGTAGGAACAGAACTATGAACTTTGTTCTTAATTGACTTTCTTAGTCAATTGCTGGAATGCTGGCACAATATCAAGCAATAGATTTGGTGTCATGTTGCTTTGCTGACATTGGGTTTTTGATATTGCCACTGGCGAGGTAGGGTTCAGTTTGCTAGAGAGGTCTTGGGTGGGAAGCTTTCTTTTTACTTGGAGGGAATTTTAAACACCAGCTGAGTCTTCTGTCTCTCAAGGTTATATTTGACAAACTGTGTGACTGCGGTGTATATATGTTAATTTGTGCGGGGCTGCTATGTGATTTCCTTTAGTTGGGTGATACAATCTTGCTGCTAGATCACAGTAATGGCAAAGGTGATTCAAGTTCCCTGTGAACTTTGCTGTGACGGAGTCCCCTAGGTAATTCAGGAAAAGTGCAGCCCAGCTTCAACCTACAGCTATTGTGTGATTGTCATTGAGTCAACAAAAGGGTCTGACCCTGAGTGAATTTACGCGGGGCCAAGATAAACTTATCAGTCTCAATAACCTTCACACTTTTTTTTTCCTTCCTTCTATTTCAATGCATGCTGGTTTCACTTTATGGTAGCACAGATGCCTTGTGAGCCCCTGTGACCTTCCTTTCCCTTTCTAAATCTTATTACTACATTTCTTCCTCTAAAATTTTATTTACTCTGTAAAACTTGCTACCACAAGCTCTCAGAGAGGCTTTGACTGTCGTGTTGTGGATCTAGAAAGGATGGCACAGCTATGTGCAGGACTACGAAGTGGTGCAGACTGGCATTCATAGGGCTTGCTACCTCTTAGAAACAAAAGCTTGGAAGAGACGTACAGCCTCATGCTTAATGGCATAGGTCAGCCTCTAGGTTAGGGCAAATTACTTGATGTCTGTCACTCGATCTCAGGCAGTGTCCTCTGAAGTATAAAAGACAGTTTACCTGCTCTAACTGCTAGTCTGCCTATTTCTGTGATCCTCTTGTCTTGTGAGCTGTCAGGTCACTTCAAAGCCTTAACCATTGCCATAGACAACAATTACATCCAAGCTTCAGTGGTTATTTTTCAGTGAAGACAAAAGGGAGTATTTGCAATCCAAAACCAAAAGTTCATAAGAACCATGATAATTTTACCAGCTCAACCTGAGGTTATGGCTCTAAATAAACTTAGTCATGCTCTAGTATGACTACAGTGCACCACAGGTGCTGGTCTTCCTAAATCACATCAGTACCAGTTGCCTGACTCCTTCGCTGATGCTACAAGCAGTTCAACAGGTAAATTTGGCATCAGCTATAAAACTCAAATTATTTAGTTTTGAATTATCTAAGAACTTCAGGAGATTCCATTAGTGTGAGTCACAGACTGTTCACTGTGTAGAGAAAACAAATGCCCTGAAATGGAAAAGGGAGTTATGTAGTTTTTAGTAACAAATATTATATTAGAGAAGATCCTTTAACAAACAAAACCAAAGATGTAGAAATGCAGTTACAGAGGTCTCTACCCATCCTTTTCCTTTTCGGCTGACAGTTCAAGCTCGATACCAGGAAGCAAGCATATGCCCAGTGCTAACTTTGCTCTGCAACACTAATTAAGCACTGTGTCTGGAAGAAGTGCTGTCCTTGGGGAATGGTATTTACCAGCACTGGGCAAAATACTAAGGTTATATCTGCACATCTCTGGTATTTGTCTATGTGTCACTTTTATTTAAAGAATGTGTAAATAAATGCCAACATCCTGGTTAACATTTCCTTTATCTCTGCTAAGCAATTTCTTCTGTTTAAAACTGTATTTGTGAGCTTTCTGACTGCTACATTTACCACAGTAATATGCTACTCTACAGTATTTACACCATGTTTTGTTGAAAGTTCTGGACATCCAAGACACAACATCCATGATGTTTGAGAGCCAAGTGATTAAACAGGCAACACTCCCTAGCCTGTAGGTAACTCCACTGTTTCTTATGAAGTTATGTGTATGTGAGTTTGTCTCTTCTAGGACAGTCCTTTCTCCCACACCACATCACAGAAAATGGCAATTATGTTCAGAAACTATTCCTGCTTTTCTAACAGTAGGAACACTGCTACTATCTACATTATTTTTTATTAAATTCCCTTCTCCATAAATAACAGTGGGACTTGCACTTAAAGTATAAATATCCATAAATATGTTTTTAAAGTATTTAGGTTCTGCATTTAAGAATGCTTTACTGCAGACTCTCTAGACAGGGTAGAATCTGTAGGAGGTTTTTTTATTTTGTTTTTTGTTGGTTTTGAGGGTTGGGTTTGTGATATCCAGCAGCTCCTCAGTTCCTATCCAAATATATGCAGTATTTATAAGCCTTGTGTTTTAGTGGAGTAAGTTACAGCCTACTGACAGCCTATTGTCCCTGGTACTTGTCAAAGGACTCTGGTAATTTCTTCATTCTCTCTCTTTCTGTACCCGAGGCAAGTTTCACTGAGGACTGTGCTAGATGGCTCATAAAAATTCCTTTACAGCACCTCCCAAGGTGAAGGAGTCTTGGTGGGACATTTGTCATAGAGACTGCCTGAAGACCAGACTATGTCTATGGAGACAAAAAATGCCCCCAGTGAAAAAGGAAGTGAATAAAAAATCTTGGACTGACCTTTTCCTATCATGGAAGCGAACACCAGTCAGACTGGTTCAAAGGATAATCAGGTGGGAGCAGTAAGAGCAGTAGGAGGAGAAAGCAGCAGCTTTACCAGTGCTCTGCAACAGCCCAGAAGAGGAGAGGAATTAATCCAGATTAGTTTCCTTATAAATTTCCTTTGTAATTCAGATCAGTGGGAAGCACTCTACAGAAAGAGATCTTGAATTAGTGTATTTAAGAATAGTGAATGGAAGTGGAAATTCAAGGAACGAGAATGCTCAGGTAGAATGACTGCACACAATTTATGTCATCTGTACTGTGGGTTTGCTTATGCGGAGTATAGTCATCCCTGAAGGCCTCCACTCATGAAGATCACCATCCATCAGGCCTCCAGACTCCAGTATGACACAGTCAGTCTCAGGGAATCTTTTCTTCCTTGCTTAGAGCAACATGAACAGAAGCCCAACCTTGCCCAAAGAGTGATATACCTTTCAAGCCTTACTTTTTAGTTTCCTGTTCTTCCTGAGTAACCAGAAAGTGCTGAAAATATAAGGTAAATAAATTCAGAATTTAGAGGTGGAGGTGGCTGATTAATGTTAATTTCTAAATCTCTGCTGAAATTCTGGAGGAAAAAAACATTCTATAAGTGAAAAGTCTGCATTGAGGTATTGTTGTTTTCTGGGCCATTTTCTCCTGAACGTATGAATGTAGATCTCATCAAATTTAATTGAGTTACATTCATTCTAACAACCCTAAGAAGAAAGCCCTTCCAATCCCTCACATTACTGACAATATTAAAAATGTAAATTCTCAATACTTTATTATTTTTTGCTTTCATTAATTTCCAGCTTCTGTTGCAAGACATGCCCAGGCAGCTGAGGGAACACTTTCAGCATATGTTTATATTAGTCTTTTGTTCTCCTCCAATTTGTTATCAAATCTATAATACAGAAAGAGATTTGAAATTTGGCTCTGCTTCTTTAACATTTTACTCCCCAGTGGAAGATCTGACTAAGAGGATGGACATCCGAGAAGTTGGTAATCAAGCTCCACCAATTTCAGAACAATACCCAAATCATGCATGACTCAACCCTGCAAAGGCAGCATAAACCAATCCAGCAGTGACTTTTCCCCCAAAAGCATAACAAGCAATTTTACAGGGATTTCAGATCTCTACCTCTTAACCTGCTTGTTTTTGCACAGCTACTCTAGTGTGACTTGTTTATGCCTCAGGCTCACCCTCTCTTGTCATAATGGTGTGGATACTGAACTAAGTGCAAAAAAAGGTTACTTCTGTGGTAAGAGTTAATAACTCAAGATATCCCCAGCTGAAGGCTAAGTTGCCTCTTCCCTTCTAAGTCCAGTTTAGTGCTATTGAGGCAGAGTTGTAAGTTCTGCTATGGAAGAGAGATTTATAACACATGGCACAAAATCAGTTATTGCTTGGTCCAATTACATATTTTTTGAGATTGATCTACTCCCCTCTGAAGTCAGTGGGTGGTTTTCCACTGAATTCAATAGCTTTTGGATTGAGCCAAAATGAAGGAATGAAACACTAGGACACTACAGCACATATAAAGAGCAGGACAGTACATTAAGTGCATGTGTTTTTTCATCACAATTGGTGTTTCAGGCTGTTAAACTACTGCCTCTCCCCATATCATAACAAAAGATATCTGGGCCTGGAAAAGATAAATTATTTCAGTGTTTTTTCTTCTATTGATTTTTTTTTATATGTATCCAAATAATACATGCCAAAATGTGACTTAATTCCCATGTTTATGTAAAATAATAGAAGATCTGTTTAGAAAAAAAAAATCCTTAGTACTTTTCAAAAATAATCACCTAGTTTCTCTAAAGTATGTAGTTACTTACAATAAGTATTGTTACATTCGCGTAAGAAATTACATGCCAGCATGCACACATATATTCAAACCCAAGCAAACATTGTAAGAATTTGTCTTGATGGTAGTTCATATGTCTTAATATCTGTTAACATTAGTCATCTGCACGTTTAAGTTTTGCTAAATGTACAAACTATGTGGCCTCCACCCTTGTTGCAACATCATCTTGTAGTGTCCAGCATTTTTTGTGGTTTAAGGACATATTGTCTATCAGGCCAGTGGTCTGTAGTAAAATTTATCTGTGTAGTGGGAAAAAATAAAGAAGGGAAAATGAAAAAGATTTATTAGATTTTGCAGACACTGAGGTAACTTAGTCAATGCATAGATTTTTTTTATTAAAATAAATTTACTGAAACAAAGTCAAGCCCTGAAAAGTTAGAAACTAATCATGCTAAAGTCATTCTTTAATGTAAATTCACCCTTGATGCATATGTACTTCATAGTAAAGCTTTAGATATATGAACAAATAACACTTTTTTTTTTTTTTTAATAAAACTTCCATTCAGAGGATGGATAGTGCTCCAAGGATGAGAGCGAGCTGTGCGTTCATGGCTGTAGGAAAAGGAGGTGGTATCAGACTGGATTGCTCCAGCTGAATAAAGTAGACACTGAATAGCTGCAGGTCAGTGCTGATAGCAGGAAGGAGCCACATAGTAGGGCAAGACCATATTTGGTGTCTGTCTAAATCTTTCTTTGAGAGTGGGATCAAGATCCTATGTGACAGTGTGCAAGAAAAAAAGATAATTTTGGAAATTAGAGTTTGAATGGTTTTGGAAAGTTAAGTGTCCATGAGATTGCAGAGGAAAAACTTAATTGCCTAGTTACCTCCTCATTTCCACCCTGAAATTACCCACACTGCTTCCAGACTAGTTTGCCTGTGGATTACTTTTTTTTAAACTAACTCTTCTCAAAGCAAAATCCTGGTGTAGTTTGCCAGGGGACTGCTGGATTATGGATTATGGATAGTATTTCATTTAAGTTTTCCACCTCCTCTCCAGTTTCATTTTCCACCACTGTTCCTATGGACACTGCGCCCTCCAGTACCCACTCAAGCCACCATGATATATTACAAGACATGCAACAAAGATGGCATGGGAACTCTAGCTGTATATTTCCATACAGAGTCCAGAGGACACTTCAGATGTCTTGTCCTGTGGATGTGTTCAATCCATTGTAGATGGGACTAGCTTTGAGCAATGTGAATTTGAGCCACTTTGTAAGACTTGGTCTATGGGTGAAGATGAGTCCTTGCAACAGGGGCCTTCAACAAGACGTACAAGACCTGGAGTAGAATAGAGACTCCAAGGAATCAAATTAATCTGATTATATTATACAGAAAACATCAGCAGGCTTTAATAGCAAACTGTGGAAAAGACAAGAAGTGATAGCAGGAGGTAGTAAGGTCTGCCTACCCTCAACATATTGATTTAGTCATTCATTCAAATTAAAGGGCTTAAAACTTCATGGGTATGTGTGAAATGAGAAAGAACTTATTGTGTATTATTAACATAAAAAACGTCCTCTGCAGAAGAGCAAGTAGAAATAAATTTACATAATTGGGAAAAGTGTAGAGGAAAGAGAGAGGAAAACTAAGATGCATCTCTGTGGAGCTGACGCTGGGCCTCCCAAGCCTTTGGTTTGTTATGAGTAGCTGCGATATATTCTGCCTCATTTCACTTCTAGGGGAAATTACAAATCCCTACGAACCCCACAACAGTCATACAGCATCAGATACTGAAAATCTGAGAAATCTTGATGCTTTCTGGGATATTTCCATATCCCACTTAATGCTTGACTCATGATGGCAATTATCCTCTCCATGCTAAGGGTACAGTAATCAATTAAGTGGGCTCATGAAAGCACATTCGGAATCTGGAAGGAAAGCATAACTGATGTGATTATATTGCTGACATATTCCTCAGTCCAAAGAAAGCTTAAAACTGTTTAAGTCTAGAGTTCAAATGAATAGAAGTCAAGTGCCAGGGATTGGAAGTACTGCAATTTAATGAACCATTTACCTTAAAAGATATTGGTTTTTGGAGGAGTAATTCTTTATATTTTATGATGTTTGGAGTCAGAGTTGTCTAATGAATGCAGCTAAAAGCTGTCTGAGTTATAAGTAAAAGTGAACTACACAAACATCATTCATTATGAGGGAAGACTGATGGCTGCCTTGATTCGTAGTCTGCCAAGTTAAAATAAGGGCAGTGTCTTGGACCTCCTGGAAACCAAATAAACTGCACATCCTGAGTGGACCCAACAGACATCACTAGCAACAGCCGTGCTTGCACCCTCTCTTGGACTCTTGTGTTCCTGACAAATAGGGTGATCAAAGCTCCCCTGCTCCTTATAGTAATTCAGCTGCTTTGGTATGACACATTTAAGTTCTCCCTACTTTTTTTTTTGTTTTGTTTTTTCTTTTTTTTTCTTTCAATCTACTAAACAGAATTAAAAGAAAAAAGGCAAAAGAGAGAATAAAAAGGAAAAATTAAAAGAGGAAAAAAGAAGAAGAAAGAACGAAAAGAAGAAAGAAAAGATTCCAAACTTTCACAGAGAAGAGAATATTAACAAAAATAATGTATTTGCACTGATGTCGAACCAGGGAGTTACAGACCAGAATTTCCTGAGTAAGGAACTGTGTGCAAATGACCAAAATGTCTTCAGGCTTTGCCTACATCTATGCCAGAGAGAGTCACTCAGTCATACCTTGGTGCTGCAAAGAATGCACTTCCTGCATTGCAAGGAGAATACAGAAACTCCCTACTCCATCCTGGATAATTAATGATCAAATTTCTTCTTCTCAACAGCATTTGCTGACATTTCAATTGCTGATACATAAATGGGTATTTAAGAAAGAGGAAGAGAGTTGCTTGGAAAGTGGCGAAATTATACCCAAAGATTTACTATAAAATCTGTGATTCACATTTTCTATTGTCACTGTTTTAATTAGCTGAGAATGCAGTTGATATATAAATATATGTACATCTATATTTTTGTGCATGCAGTACAAATACATATGGAGCACATAAACTTCATATTCTGTGTGCATATGTGTGTGTGTGTGTGAGAGTGAACCAAAATTTGTAGCTCTTTAGAGCTTCCTGATTATTTTTTTCTTTTACTTTACATCTATTTTATTGTTTATATTTAATCAGGTAAAGGCAGAAGACTCTATTTTGTATCTGCTCAGCACAAAACACCAATTAGGATATCAGTAGTGTTTGACAAGGTGATATTCCTCTCCCACCTCCACACACTTTTGTACACACATACACAAGCACATTCAAAATATAATGGCTTCTATTTGAAAAAAAACAAAACAAAAAAACCAAAAAAACCCCAACCAAAAACAGAGAAAAAAGAAGAACACTACAATTCCTTTCAGAAGCAGAAATAGTTTTTGTTGAGGGTTCAGATCATGGGATCACACTGTCACATGCAGTTTATGTGGCTGATTATACCCGGGTGACTTCACAACCTTTTGCCAAAGACCTTAAGCTTTTTTAAGGCTGCTATTAAAGTTTTCTCTCTGCAGCTAGGTTTCAAACCCTTAAAAGTTTGCTCCACTTTCATTAAAGATCTCTGATACTACATTTTCCTCTTCGATGCACCTTCTGAGAACAAAATTATATAAGTAAATAAAGCCCACATGTGACAACACATCTTGAGAGACTCAATACTATAAAAATATGTTTTAGATACTTATGTTAATTGATTTTAGCCAATCCTTAAACATGCCTGCAATTGCTACTGTCTTCTTCCTGAAATTATAGATCTCTCTCTCTGGCTCAGCTATTTAGTCTTTCAGAGGTTTGACACCAATTTCTCAGTGCAATTATCTTGTTCCATGGCACTCTGCTGCAAATTATTTAAATTCTACAGCACTAAGGAATGTTCACCTGCTCAAAATGCTACATCAACTGAAAATATACAATGTTTTCTTTTCAATAGATCTGTCACCTTTAGGGAAACAGCAAGCTATTCCTTTTATGTCTCCTCTTAAAGGTAATGCTTCTTTCTATTGATTTTATACTGTCTGTCTTTTGTTTAAACTAAGCATTTTTAGATATAATTAACTACACCATAAGACAATGATATTGCATAACCACACTCAGAAACAGATGAGTATGCCTCTTGTAACAGAATAGAATTATATTTCAAAATAAAGGAGTTGCTTACTACTATGGTCTTTAATGCAAGTTTAATTTATTTTACATAAAAGAAAATGGCAGTCTTCTGAAGTCAAGGGGGCAATGATTTTAACCTATGACTTTTTGTAATATTCAGAGCTATCTAGGGTATTTAGCTACAAAACTGCAATTAAATTAATGGGAACTGCATGGTTAAGCCTTCTGCCTGGTATTCAGCCATAGCATGTGCTGTAGGTTCCTTAAAAAACTGGAAAAGCTGCTGTCAGCTTTGAAACTGGCTGGATTGCTTAGCCTGCCCACTTACCTCAAGCCTTGCTGAGCAAAGGGTAAACTCTGACATAATTATTATGTTTTCCACTTAGTAATAAAGTGTGTTAATCATTTCATGTTAGTACAAAGGCTTTGTGCTTATAAATCTTGCCTGTCAGTACAGCTATAGAATTGATGTAGTAACCAGGTGAGGGACACTCACTATCTTACTGTTCTGAATTAAAGGAGCAATATTCAAACAGGAATAACAGAAAAAAAATGGATGATTTTATGAAGAGAGCTCTGACTCACACTACAGTGGGCTGTAACACAGAAAATTAAGTGATAGCTGCAGAGCAGTAGTATCCCCCAAAACTCTGTCCTTTCTTCTGTCCATTTTATCTTACACTTGAACATTTTGTCTTTATCCTTCTATTTGCAAGATAATCCAGTGCAGGCAGGTTAGACACTGCCCTCATATTTTCATTTTTTGTTATAAACCTCAAAGAGAGACGAAAAGGAAAACAGAAGGGAGTTAGAAAACATCTAGACAAAATAATATTCTATGAAGTTTGTCTAGATACTTTCACTGTTTTGATGCTGGAATGTGCTTACACACAATGGATACTGGTGCATCAGGGCCACGGTTTCACTCAGACTCGCTTAGGTTCTCCCTGGTTTTACCATTTACCATCAGACATGTCAGAAACACTTTCACCCCACAGAAATCAGGGGGTCATGGTAAAAGGCTGCTAAGCAAGGGTTGTAAGGAGGAATTAATAGGAATTCTTTCATTTCCCTGCGGATTGCTGCAACCAAGCACTGCCCTGAATAATATTGCTGAAATCTATTCACCAAATGACTCAATGTCAGAAGTTTTGTCTTCTGTTATTTGTAAGCTAGAAGACAATGTAAATACAATGTAAATACAATTTTCCCTGCGATGAAAATGGAGTATTTTAGGAAAGGGTATATGATGTTTCAGAGCCCTTTTGGCTTATAAAAGGAAAGAGATCCAAAGTGCTACTAATATGAAACATCTTTAAAATCTAGTGGATAAAGTAATTTAAAACATTACTGCAGTAGACTTAAGAAAATGGAAACCACTAATGGAGATTAATGTTTATTGGGAAGTATATAGGTCCTCATGCACTATGCAGCTGCTTATGGTTTTACCACACCAGAAATGAGTGAGAGAGCGGCTGGGGCTTCCCCGCTGCAGGGAGGCAAAGATGGGCAATAAGTCATAGAAAATAGCTTATCATCAATAATTTCCATAGTTGTTTGGGGTTTTTTTAACTGAATCTCTCTATTAATTTTCTTCATTGTGACATTTAAAATCTTTATTGAGGAGATTGTATGAATTGCGTGACCAGCTGATAGATATGTATTTTGAGATACTTAAAACTGAGGATTGGAAATGGTAACACTTTTGCAAGTATCCAACATGATTCCAACTAAGGAAGTTTTTACTCCATGAAGGCAATTAGAAAGATTTGGTTTAGTAGCTCTGTTACTCCCAGTAATAATTCTTTTTGTTCCTTTTATTCAATAAAGTTTAACAATTAGTTAATCTCCCAGTTCTCTCCTTACAGAGTGTTCTTGTAGATTCCTCAGCCTCTTTTTTTCTCAGTTGATCTGAAGAACCGTGGCATTAGCGAGGTGCCTGACTCCCTGGTTGCCTGTGGCTCCCTGTGCTTCACAGACTTTCAGAGTCTCCCTGCAGCGGAGCAAGTTATTTTCATGGATAGAGCTGTTCCATACAAACATGCCCTTTCATGACTTCATATTTTTTTACATAAAATGTATTTTTTTCAACAAGTGTAAGCCTTTAATTTCACAGAGATTTGTGCTTTGTAGTAGGAAAGGATCATTCATTTTATAAATATTAAAAAATAGAAAATGAAGTATTCTTAGTCTCTACCTCTCTGCCAAGTTTTCATTCCCTCCCGAGTAGGAAAGTTCATTTATTCAGTGATCATGAAATGTAAAAAATGTTTTCTTTTAAGTCTTCAGGATTTTATCTGCCTCTTTAAACCACACACCCTGCCATCATTTTCAAAAGGTCAAAAAAAAGAGATGTTCAAATTACTGGAGCAGGTACCAAGGGAAAATGTAAATCTTTCATGATCAAAAAATCTCTTTTTTTAACACACTGTGGACTAGATAGACAATGTCATTTTTTTTCATAAATTCTCAGACCACCCACCAGCATCAGCAAAGATATAGCCATACGTATATGCATGTGTACATGAAGATATAGAGTATAAAACAAAACTGGTTGGAGAAACATTTAGTTACTTCTATAAAACGAATAATAAAATCAATAAAAAGATTTGCACAAAGCAAAGAAGAATCAGTTCTGAACTCTTTGATAACCACCAGGCAATTGTGCAAACATACTTTCTAAATTGCATATGCTACAAGAAGTCAGGTGCCCAAATTAGAGGCAAACAAACCTTAAAAGTGGTGACTTACTTTGTCTGTATACATACCCAGTTTAGCTGAATCCTTTCATGTCTTTTTTTCCTAGTTTTTTACCCACATTCCATCTACCTGTCTTTCTGTGTACAACTCTGACCATCTTTCCAGAAAAGAGCTGCCTGGAGATCGTTCCAAGGCATTGGAAGTTTCACCTTAGGAAGGAATTTGGCATCACTTGGGTTTTCACTATAAAGGCAAATAGATAGGTTCTTTTTTATCCTATGAAGATACTGGAAGCTACGTTTATTCAGGTTCATTGCACAAGAAATCTTCAATGCAGAAGACTGATCTCCATCTCCAGTCTCCAGTTCTCTGGACCACATATCAGGCTCTAGGATCTTGAAAAATATTGATCACTGAAAAAGAGGATTATATCAGGTAACTCACCTATCAATACTCTTTAGAAAGGAATCGCTCTTAATTAGAGTCAAAAGCTAGGGCTGGACTGAGATTTTTATAAGGACCAAGGCAGAGCACTGTACCAAGAAACAAATGTGAATTTTCTTCTGTCTAATGCTGTTTGTCAGGTAGATTTGAGTATTTGTCTTCCGTCTTTTCCTGAACTATCTTTGCAAAGAGACTTCAGCAAGTGATTGAAGAGGAGGAAGGGGGAAGTAAAAAAAAAAACTTTCTTTAGAGTATTAAGGGAAAACACTTCCCACCTATGAGCTCCACTTGGAGCACAGTAACAGAAGGCTCATGAAGGAAGCTAGTTTTATATCTTCATTTTTTTTCCTGGTGTGAATCTAAATAATGCTTTGTTGTACTTACCTGGTGTTTTTCTTTCATGGCAAGTAAGACTCCTCTCACCTAGCTCTAGCTATCTGAAACACATGTCTCTAATATGAGCTAATCCTTGAGGGTTGTATTATGGATCATAGTAAAAAAGAGGCCCCTCCAAAGAGTAAGTCAGATACTTTTTATCTTAGGACAGGTTGGAGAGTCCTCCAGACATGCCTATCTTCCTCCATGGACTCCAGAGGGAGCTTAGGTGATTTGTTCAGACCAGATGACTAACCTTCATGTGGCTAATGTCAGACCAGCCTCAGCTTGCAGGATAGTACCCTAGATAAGGAATAGCAGAGCAGAATACAGGTTCATCCATTCCTCCCACACTCACCTGCTTTTATTGTACTGCTTCTGAGGGATGACTCCCTTCTCCATGTTTTAGGAATCAGGGCATACTTCAATGAGGAAGAGATGCACTCTGCTTCCTTTGATCAATCAAAGTGATGGAAAGTTCCAGCAATAATTTTGCACAGTTAACTTTTAAGGAACAGGCTGCAGAAAGAGAAATGATCATCAGACAGTTCTGCAGGACAGACCAGTTCATCATTAATATCTCAGTTCACCACTAATTTATCAGTTCACAAAACAGAAAAGAGTCAAATTGTGTGAGGAGAAATTTCCTTTTGAATTAAATAGCTAGTTGTAAACTCACATGCCACTCTTGCAACTTAGACTACTGTGACAGCCATGCCCAAGTGAAATGGAAGTTATAAGAGCATTTATTCTTATTCTGTTAACAGCTTTTAGGGAAAAAAAAATAATTAAGATGGTCTCAATAATAGTTCTGTATGAAGACTGGTTGTCCTTGCTATAGGCTCTTAGCTCCATCCAAATAACTTTATGAAGTACCACATAAAAGCCAATGAAAAAGTTTGGAGTATTCAAACCACCCTAAATTTAGATGTCTGCTATTTTATGTCACTACTAATTATCCTACCCTTATTTTAATCCTCCACCCATATCAGTTCTATTTTCATCTAGGCTAACCATGTAGCTATTCTTATAACTTTGCCATTCTTCCAAATAAAATCACTGTTTTTCTACTAAGACAGGCTATTGAATAGTGATATAGCTATATAGTTATATAGCTATACCATTACAGCTTGCAAACACCTTCAAAGTGTTTAAAATGCACCTGAAAGATTTATATTTTCATATAATTTCATGGTAAGAAGTGCTACCCTGCTTTATACATTAAGCAGTTGATCCCAGAGAAACATTGGCAATTATTTCAGGTACGCTTGAATCCAGTCAATTAAACTAATTGAAAATGACATATTATTAGCTCTCACTCACATGATGGAGTATACTTATTCTACCATTTAAACTGTATGAGTAACTTATAAAGTAGAACTAAAGTGAAGGAAAAATTATTATCTTTTTACAATCAGCTTTTGTTCTGAATGATTATTTGAAAAGAAGTGTTTTGTTGGTTTGTTTGTTTTTTTTCACAGTATGTTTAGAGACACCTCTCCTATGATGAAAAAACCTGAACATCAGACCTTATTTGATTTATGCTAAACTTATTTCAGTGTAACAGTAGTGGGATAATTTACAGCAGACTTGTTGACTAATGTACAAGTTTACACCTCCTGAATGTGACAAGCTGCAGGTATGAAAACTGGGTGGTGTCTTAAAAGGATACAGCATTGCTTCGACTGCATTTAGTGTATTTTGTCTACAAATGCTAGAATACTTACATAATTAAAACCACCCATTTTATTTTTGCAATGATTTACATATCATTAATATACTGATTATAACTGGTTATTGAGCTATTTATCCAAGTCATTCTCTGGGCTTTAGGGAAGAGGGGTGAAGAAAAAAATAATGAAGAATTTTCTCATGTGCATGGTGTAAGCCCTCTCTGCAGCATTTCCTTCTGTCCCTGAAAATGTAAAGGTATCCTCTTGGTGATGCTGACTGAGGGAGACACTTAAGCTAAAGCTAAACTGCTGTAGTATAATATGTAACCCAAGACTGTGCAGTTTATCTTTCTGTTTGCAACTTATGTACTCTAGTAAAGTAAAGCCTGGGTTTCTGGAGGTATCTAAAATTCCACACATTTATTTAAATAATTTTTTCTTGGAGTGTTGCAGAAGATGTAGAGGTAAAGGTGATGTAAAGTATTTATGCCTGATCTCAGGAATTTTTTATAGAAAACGGGCTTTTTTTCCCTCACTTCACACTGGTCTAAAGGAGGCTGATATTAGGTTAATGAACAGACACTGAGAGACTAAACCACATTCAAATTTATCCTTTCAACTTTTTAACCATTGAGTCTACTTTTTTGCATAAGTTCTTCTTAAAAAAAAAAAAAAAATCTTACTAGTGTTTATGTACTTAGAACCAGATTGTCTGATTTGATATAATTTGAAGGGGAAACTGTACCCTTACCTACTAGCTGGAGGAAAACTTGGTGCATGGCAGTTTCTGTTCCACTTTGCTTACCAGAAGGAGAACCTGTTGAGCAACTTCCAGTTCTCCCATTCCTCTGTAATAGAAAGCAACAGTGACATTGGAAAGTCCTGTTCCAGTTCATGACTCTTCATAACTCTTCATGACTGCAGGATCTAGTATTGACTAGGGGAAAAAAGAAAAAAATATTAGTAAGAATCCCTCACAAACACATGCAGGATATGCATGGTACAGCAGAATGTGAGGAGAATTCAACAGAATAAAATATTATGGCATGAAGTTTTTCTTGAGCTGCTCAGAAATTCTTTTCAGAATAGGAAAGTAAGTTAGTAAGTTTCCAGAGAATTTCACAGAAATGGTTTGATTTTCCAGAAAAAAAAAATAATAAAAAAAAAAGCTTTGGAAAACTGAAACAAAATAATTTGACTTAGATAAATTCAGCTATCAGCAGAATATAAAAATGCTTTTTCTCATTTGAAAAATGGAAAAACTAATTAGCTCAGTATTTCTGAATTAAAATGCTTTATAATTTCTGTTCTACAATGTGCTTTGACCTTTTGTCCCAGTTGGGAAGGTAAACAGATGCTGAAATGAATAAATGTGACAGAAATTCCATTTCCATTCAGCTGTATTTATTTCCATGTGCAGCACAGTTAAATTCTGCAGGGCCTTCTTGCACTTCAGAAAGAAGAATCAGGAGTGGATTTGGGAGCACTCTGTATGTCCAGCTAGTGCTCTCTATTATATCACTATTATATCACTAATGGAAATGGCCTTTACAGAGATCAGAACTAATAACATATACAAAATTGATGGCCCCATATCGACATAAATTTCAACTGAACAGTTTCAGATTTAATTTAGAAATGGCAATAAAAATAACAAACAGAAAACTCTTTTTAAACTGCAGTGCATTCTCATTTGCTTTGACATTTCCTGGCCCATTTCTTTCTTGATTTCTCATGCCACTTCCATCCCACAGATATGCCTTTTTTATTATTGTTTTAAAGGTAATGTAATATACAATATCTGTCTCTGAAATAGTTAGCATAGGGCAGAGGGATGTGGGGGCGATTAGATTTTTTTAGTAGTTTGTTTGCAAGTTCAGTGAAGAGATGGGTGTAAGCCACAGACTTGGCATTGTATTTGATGTAAACTTTAGGGAGGAGGGTGTTGCTGACAGGCAAAATGCAGTTTGTGAAAGCTCCATAGTGCTTTTTCCCGTGTTCTGCAACCAGAGATACTGCAGAGGTGCCCAGCACAAAGTGAGATGAAACGCTGGTACAAGTAGTTTCTTGCCTTCAGTAGAACAGGCCCTGACTGTGGAAAGCCAATATTGTTTTTTAAAAGTCTTTGGAAGTAGTGTACATTTCTCAGGAAGCTCTGCAGGTGGCCCTAGAGCTGAGCTTTTAAAAGCACAAAGCTTTTAGGCATCATCACACAGATCTGCTGTATACTTAAGCCTGTTCTTAGAATGGATGTAAGGTGCCCAAATACAAGGTTGTTATACTAATAATAATAATTAATGATAATAACACTATTAACAAAAGCTGTGAACACTCTACCTTACATGATCCTCAAAAGGGAAGCTCAAAAGCTAAAGTGTAGAAATAGCTTTTTATTGGTTTCTCTTTTCTGTGACATTTATGAGTCACAGGTCTGTCAAGAAAAAAAAGCTTAGACCTGCCTCCTTTTAATAGTTTAGTCTAAGCTGGAGAAAGATGATGCAAGCTGTTTCACCCACTGCTGACCGAGCTTCTTACTTGGGACACGACAGGACTTGACTGCAAAGTCAAGAATCCCTGTAAGAGGCAGAATGGGAAAGGGGTATCCCTGGAGGCTGCTCTGTCTTTCATTGCCAGCCTCTATAATTATACACTACCTTTCAAAGCAACTTGTGAAAGCTGTCTTTGCAGCCTGCTTCTTTTTCCCAGGCCCTGGGGAAAATGCATCACAGTCATTCCCTGCCAAATCCAAACACCTTACGATCAAGCATTTCTAAATATGGCTCTGAAGTAGAGCTGGGGGGAGGGGGGGAAGATTTTTTTTTTTTTCCCTACGAAATGGCATTTTGTTCAACACATTGAGCTTTACAGAAATATCTATATTGTATGTCTCACCTGGAAAGTTTTTGAGGTCCAGAATATTACTGGAGGGTGGGGAGTCGAAAGGCTTTATAATAGCTGGTAGCCCTAACTCTCCAATATTTTTCTTTCCATTCCCAAGTCACTAGTTAAAACAAACTGTGTTTGTATTCAGCAAAATCTTTCAAAACCTTGAACCACTTCATAAAGTGGAAGTTCTCTTAATCTAACCCTAGTGTCAAAGATGCTGTCAAAACCATAAGTAAAAAAGTCTTTGTGCTTTTCCTAATAAATGCATATTACAGCATGGATAACAAAGGATAAATGTGTGTCCTCCTGCATCCTTATAGGCAGGGAGGAATAGCTCTTTTTCGTTCCACAGCCGCATGTGGTAAAAAGCCAGATCATTCCAGCTCATGTTATTGCACTCCTTGGGAACATTCCTGTACAATACTGCGCTGCTTCCCCAGTGCTAAGTGATAAGAATTGTAACTCCTTGACTCAGTTTGGTGAGCGTTTGTGCCAGTAGATTCAATTTCTTAAGTGAGTAATAGCTCACTGACATAGGTAAGGACTTCAGAGGTAACCTCTGCATAGGGGAAGGAAAACATAGATATGTCCCTCAGTGGCTCTTTTCTCAGCTGATTCAGGTTCCTGAGACTAAACTTGTTGTGTTATCCTTTCCAGTGACTGTGCACTTTGGAAGGATAAAGAACTATTTTAAGTTCTCATTTATATGGTGTGCTATAAAATAAGGCCCAAGATGGATGAACAGGGGCTCTGTTTTTTAACAACAGTGACTTAGAGATTTGCACATCAGCCATCTCTCCTGTAGAGTCAGACAGATTTACAGTGCCTGGAAATGTTTGCCAACAAAGATGTTATTCTAAGTACAGTGCCTGTTCAGGGAAGTTTATGGGGTAGAGTTAGAAACTGTTCATATTGTCTTCCTGCACTTGATGTATAGGAGAGACAATATGCCAAACGCCTTGCTGAGTTAAAAGCAAAGCTACTGCAATGTTAGGATTGTATCTAACATCAAGCACCTGACTTTCTGGTCTGCTGCCTCCACCCTTCACCCTCCACCTAGAAAAGAACTGCCATATTTAACTCTCATTGTGTGACTCTGGGCAACTCGGTTCTCTTTTCTGTGTTTTTGCTTGCACAACTGATAAATAGGGGTGATGTTCATTATCTGGCTCAAATTATTTGCATCTGATCAGTTCTTTGTGAGAAGAGTTGCCTGGTCTTTCATATGATTGGTTATGGTTTACAATACTAATAACTGACTTTTCTCCCTCAGATACCATCAAAGATGTGTCACTAAATTACAGGTCATTTCTGTAAGTGGGCATAACTCCATTGGGATTCACAGCAGCTGAACTTTTGTCTGGATATTCTTTTCCTTTCTGAAATACGCTGGTGCTATGTTGGTTTTTTTTTCATATTGACCTCTCGGGGTTGCCATTTTTGCTTATTGTAAACACCCGCCAACTTCTAATACGGTTAGTCAAGACAGCTCATAAATTTTTATCCAAAGACAGTTCCACTTGCTAGTGGAGAACAGGAGGTAGCTCTGCTTCTTCTGTTTGTATTTCTTGGAGCTTGCAGAAATTTCATACGTATTTATATGTCTAAAATGCACCTTAATAAATCCCTCCTGTGGCTTTCAAACTGCATATTAGCTGTCCTTTTAATTAATGAGTTTTTAAATATCTTTTCTTACTTTTTTTTACTCTCTTGGAGGAAGTTAAGTAGGCTCCATAGTAAATATCCTGCTCAGGGAAAATCCCCTGCCTCATTTCTTCTACACTTTGCACTGATTGTGTTAAGCCTATGCTCAAGAACCAATGCTTTCCTGTTAATACGTCACTGACATTAGCTGCACATTCCTTGGATAGCAGCAAAGTATTTGGCTGTCTAGACACAGCCAAATAAGAGCACAAAGCTTACTTTGAACAAATCACTAACAACTTCTGTTGGCCAACAATGGGCAGAAAGGTTCTCTGATCCCTTTAGCTGTGGTGCATGGGAGTAAGTCCAGGCTCTACATGAACTAAGTCACTGCAACATTTTCTTCTCCATCATTTCCATTCTAGGAAGAAAAATATGATCCAGACAGACTGTAAAGAAATGTGGGAACACAGCCAGAGTAGTCACTGCTAAATCTCTCATGTTGGTGTGGTCATTTTTTAATAGCCCAGGTATAACATAATGCTGGAGGGATATACAACAGGCAGATGGTACCTGGCCAATTGCTCTGTTGTTGGAATGATTTCGTTTCTCTCACGTTACTGTCCAGTTCTATGTTTGGAACATTACTTTGTTTAGGCTGAAAATTTAGCATTGAATATTTTTTCTACTTGATGTGAAAGCAGATTTTCTCTTTGTGATCCATTTGGATTTAGAAATAAAGTTTTGAAATAAGTCAATTTTTTGCCCTTGGTTTTAGGAAATATTTGCCCAGACTCTTTAAAGTACCCAAGAGCCAGATTTAACCATATGCTCCTTTAGAAAGAATGAGAAAACTGTATTCATTTCAGGATAGCAGATAAAAAGGACACGGTAAGAGGAACTTCATTCAATGTCTGAAGAGATTTTCAGGCCTGAATTAAAATTGGATTAACTGAAGCGCTGTTTCCTGTGATTCTATTTTGGTTTCATTTGTTCATTAGAAACAAGCAGAATCCTACTTAATCAAAGATTCAAAGTCATGGCACATGTGGGTCATTTTTCACTGCTGTGTCTAGCAAATTAGACATAATAGTCTTGCTATAACAGAAACTGATTATTTAATGCATTCTGAATAGCACAATAAAGTAGATTGCCACAGTACATGTCATTAGTGTCAACTAGAGAAGCTGACCTTGTGAGGTGTGTGGATTTTCCATCTGTATTATAATAATAATAATTATTATTATTTTATTTTAATGATCTTTGTACCAAGAAGCCTTGAGATTGATAGTAATGATATTTCAAATAGCACCCATCTCATTCATTTTCCATTGACATTAAAGTCACTGCATCATTCTAATTATACTGCAACCCATAACAACGGCCTAAGTGCTTGAATCCTTGCAGTTATGTTGAAAAACAGTCAGAAGGCCATGTGAACTGTGTGCTTGGTACCAGTGGGGCATGTATTGCTTCAGCCCATTTAAAGTTTCTAAGCCTGTGAAAGCTTGTGAGGAAATGTCAGATAATAAATTATTTGAATGAAAATATGTTAAAAAACCAAGAACCAGAGCTAATAAAATTCGTTCTGCTTTATAGACCTTCTCCTACTTCTCCTGCTGGAAATAACCAAGAACTGGTGTTGCTTCACTGCTACTTCACTGTTACAACGTGCTATGCTGTAGAGCATTATAGAGGGGAAAAAAAGAGGTGCCAAAAGAGGTTAGAAACTTATTTTTCTCTCTCTCTCTATTAATGAAAAATACTTTCCTTAGTCCACCAAATACATCTAATAGAAAGTCCCTTGGGTTTACATGCTGCTGTTGTCAGCTGTTCTCAGCCAAGCTGTGGATACAGAAACAGGGGAAAAACTTTTCTTTCAAACATTGTATTACTATTTCAGGATACTGACAAAGAATCTGTGATGTAGCAACAATTATTCAGGTGACTTTTCCTTTCCTTCAAAATGTGTAACCAAATGGCTCATACATAGCTAAATATTTCCTGCATTTACACTAGAATTAACTGAAGTAACAGTTGGCTTTCAAATTGACTTTTGAAAATACTCTAAGCACATTGATGGCCTTTTTGCCCATTTGCAGAAAGCAGAGGTTTATCTAGAAGCATATGTCAATGACAGCCTAAGAACATGCTCTTTACACGTCTGCAGCCTCAGCTGGTCTTGCAAGGAGTGAAGTTCAAGGTCATCAACAAGGAGTGTTCCAGAAAGTTGTCATATTTAGCATAAAATAGCACACTCATCAATCATCTCTGTGAAGCAAACAGGATTTTGACAAATGACATGTTTGTACAAAGTGCCTGAAACTATTGCTATTTTAGGAGGCCTTGCTTTAATGTCAAAGTAGAAGAACTAAAGCTATTTCACTTCTTTGTGCAGTAAAATCACCTGTTGAACCATGAACTGCAGTCTTATTGATAACCAACCCAAATATTTGGTATGTGCCTATTCCCCCTGCTCTGCTGTAATGGGTTGCACAGATCATCCTCAACAGCAACAAAGTGAATAAGGTCCCTCTGTCCACTTCAGTTGGCTGAAGGCAGAGTCCTGCTCTCCAAAGGCTGCATAGAAAAGGTTCACTGGCAAAGATACCTCTCCCATCAAAACCGCCTGGGGCTGAAGAGCCATGACCCTCAACTGTCTTCCTTACCACCTTGTTTTCTCATTTCTTTCCTCCTTCCTTTTTGGTTTGCTAGATGGCCACCTGATTTTCCCTGTCTTCTATGCCTGTGCTGGTACAATGTCCTTCAGCAGTACTTAGAATCATAGAATGGTTTGGGTTGCAAAGGACCATTTAAGGTCATCTAGTCCAACCCTTCTGCAGTGAGCAGGGACATCTTCATCTAGATCAGGCTGCTCAGAAACCATCCAACTTGACCTTGAATGTTTCCAGTGATGGGGCTTCTACCACCTTCTGGGCAACCTGTTCCAGTGTTTCACCACCCCCATTGTAAAAAATTTCTTCCTTATACGTAATATAAATGTACATTTTAAAAATCTTTTTATTCTTGTGGGTAGATATCTTGAGAGGTGGAAGATCTGATGAGGAGGATGACAGCAGTGAAGATTTTGTCTCCAGATAACCTCAGTCTCTCAGTTGTCACAAGACAGTGACATAAATGAGAAGCACAAGAGGATAGCCTGATTGTGATAAACTAATATACTGTCAGTGGCCTTTGTCTTCTTAATAAGCCTTAACTTCTGAAATTAGTCAGTGCATTTTAGTATCTTTCCTATTTCCTCCTTCAGAATCTGTTAACATGTCATAAACAACAAATATGGATCAATTATTAATAATAGTCAAAGAAAGTATGTTTTCTATATTTTGTAATTCTAGCATCTTATTTTGAAATTTGCTGTGAATATTGTTGTTTGCTTTGCAATTAGTTGTAAGTAGTGTTTTGTTACATTTATGAGTAAGTTTTAATAGTACTATTATTAAAATTTTATTGTGCTTTCATTGAGATCCCATGATTGGACTCTGACAAAACAGCATTTTTTGTATCCCAAAGACCTCTAGTAGTATCAGTCTGATGATTTTCGGGACCCCGTGATCTAAGCATCAAATATTACATTTGACCTTTTTATCAGAGATTTTTCCCTCTCTCTTACTCATCTTGCAAATTAAAGCAGAGGTTAACCTCAGCCCAGTACGACCCATAAGCTCACGTCTTGACTCTCTGCTGCATCTCATCCCACAACTCCAGTCTTTTTGTCATGTTACATTTTCCATTCACTCTGTAAGTCCACAGAATATTTGAAGCCATATAGATACAGGGAATTCCTAAGGATTCCTTTATTTTAGTTAGCATGGGAAATACACTGTTCCAAGTTAAGTTATACATATTTCCCTATCTATCTTGTCTTTGCTCCTTTTCTGTCTTTACTGTAGAAGTCCAAATAACTGATTCCTTCTCTGGTTCTTCAGTCACAAATTATTTGATAGAAGCTTTTCTCTGTTGGGGGAGCAGCACTTCCCCTTCCTACTTCATGTCCATATTTCCTATGCCCATGTGTTCTTGCATTCACCTCTTTGGCCTTTCTGTTTTGAAAGGACGCTACCAGAAGTTTTTTTCTTTGTCTCTGTCTCTGAAGAAAAGCTTATGATGCAGACCCCAGTGTGTCACAGAGGAGCTTTCCCCAAGCTTCAGCTATCCTATTGTTTTGTCTGACCAAGTCTATTCACAAGATAATAACACTTAATGAGTCCCTCTCTCTCTCCTTCCCACAGACAGACTTGTCGACGCCACTCTTTGGCTTTTTCATGTTAAGAGTAGGAAGTAGTCACTACAAAAGCACGTCTTCTTTGCGGGCAGAGCTATGATTGCATCACATGCAGACGTACTTGTGTTACCTTTTAGGTACTCCCAGTACCTTGCTGGGTCACAGGGAGCTATTTTGTCAGCCCCAGGAGATTGTGCGCTTACGTGTGTCCTTATCCTGTCATAAGCTACAGCCTCCTGCAACTCCATTTTCGTTTGCAGTTGGGTTCCTCCAAGTATATTCCTGCAGGTGTGTATCCAGCAGACCTCCTGTTGTATTGTAAATATTTTGAAAGGTTGTCATATATCCAAATAATGCCAACAATTTATAAAACTCATCTGGAATCCATGAAGTTATCAAGGAAGTTTCTATGCAGACTCATGAGAAAACAGGCTTAATCCAGTGCCGGGTAAGAGGTATTAAGTTATAGGTAAGTATTTTCTGAAAAGGTGACTTTGGCCAATTTTGTACTAACAGTAGTATCCCAACATAAGCTCCAAAATGGTTTTAGCCAACTCATAGCTATACTCCTACAGTGACTTTTCATGTCAGGCTAGTAGAGCTGGGTGCATATTTACTGAGCAGCAAAGGGGATGCATTTCTACTGGGGTGCTCCAGTCGCACACAGACACTGCTGGGTGTCCTCTGTACTAACAACCTTGAGTAAAAATACCCTCCTGACACAATTCATACCTGTAAAACATACTGAGCAGCCAGTGATCTATTGCCATGAAGATTGCCTGTCTGAGGTCTCCCTGTTACACCATTTCCTTCCCCGAATCTTGAATATAAATGTGCTGGCAGAGAGGCAGGAGTGTCCTGGCTGGACACTTGACTGCTTTCTCCTAGGAAAACCCTTGTTTTTATCTCATATGTTTTTCTCCTCAGCTGCTGAATGGTGAGCAGCTGCCTTCCCCTGCCTTTTTTTCCATGTTTATCTACATCTGGCCAAGATCCCTTAGGAACATTTTCTTTCTGGTCATAGAGACAAGAGGGCTTTTGCAGACAGCTGTTCCCCCACAGATGCCAGACAAATGATGAACCTTCCCCATACTGAAGTTTTGCTCAGCAGTTAAGCCCCATTTTGCTATTCCCCTTACTGCATTTACCAATGGATGTTAAATCCTTTAAAATTTTTAAAAATCCCTTTGCTTTGTATGTGACAAATCACTGTTGCATCAGTTATTGCACCTATATATCTACTTTGTCTGAGGCAGTATTTGCAGATTAGTGAGATCCATAATTTGAAAATTATATGTCTAAAAATGCAGGAAAATGGAAGCAGTGGTATATTCTGGCAACTGAGGATGATCTGCAGGTGCAAGTCGCAATTTGAGAAAATTAGCCCTGAATTTTGAAGGTTAAGTTTGTTATGTCTTCTTTCTGCAGTACGTATCTGATTGCACTACGAGTGCCAGTTGGTTACCTCTTTTGGATCAACCAAATGCAAATGTATCTTTTTCTTACATATGAGACCTATATAGATTAAGATTAATTAAGACTTTTTAAAGTATACGGGATTATTTTAGATCAAGATCTTGTCTGGTAAACTATCTAAAGCAACAGTTGCTTTTTGTTGTTGGTTTTTTTTTTTTTTTCATTGAGTTCCTTGACACTATTCATAATATTAACATTGAGCTGCTAAAGTTGCTGGCTTGCTGAACACTAGCTCTTTTGTTGCATTTTATGACCCCTAATTTCCTTACTAATAAGCTATGGGGCCTTAACATATTTAGCACGTTAACTGCAACTTTGGCAAACACTGATCTGTCTGTTCTGTCTGAGTAGGGTGCAAAAATGGCTGATGATGCACAAAGGGTGCCTAAAGTAACTTCTTCTGCAATGAATTCAGCTGCACAACTGTGATTCAGTGCCTGCCTCTCTCTTTAAAAGTAATTGTGCAGAACAGCTGACTCAACCAGCGTATAAAACTCTGCCTGTACAAAGAGCTCACCTACGCCATTTGACTTGTTGGTTTTGCTGCTTGGTGCCAAACATTCTCAAACCATTCCTTCAGGATGAGCCCCTGCCCACAGGACACCATCCACCTCTCAGTTGAAAGCACTGAGACCAATTGGCTTCAGTGGTATGTGGAGCCTATGATGATCCCTGTAGAGATATTAGTCCTCGAGAACAGTCCTCCTCCTACCACGGATTGCATTATTTGCCAGACACCTTCCTCTCCCACTGCATTTTCAGGGATGGACCTCTCAACTCTACACTTATTAGACTCCCAGGCTCTGGGGCAATACCTTCAGGGATGCATAGGTTGAAAAGTATGAGAGATCCTCAAGGGGAGTGCCAAGGGACATCAGCAAGTTTGCTGATGATACAAAGCTGGGAGGAGTGGCTGACACACCAGAGGGCTGTGCTGCCATCCAGAGAGACCTGGACAGGCTGGAGAGCTAGGCAGGGAAAAAGTTAATGAAATATAATAAGGGCAAGTGTGGAATCTTACATCTAGGAAAGAACAACCCCATGTATCAGCATAGGCTGGGAACAGACCTGTTGGAGAGTGGTATAGGGGAAATGGACCTGAGAGTCCTGGTGGACAGCAGGATGACCATGAGCCAGCACTGTGCCCTCATGGCCAAGAAGGCCGATGGCATCCTGGGGTGCACTAGAAGGGGTGTGGTTAGTAGGTCAAGAGAGGTTCTCCTTCCCCTCTACTCTGCTCTGGTAAGGACACATCTGGTATATTGTGTCCAGTTCTGGGCCCCACAGTTCAAGAAGGACAGGGAACTGCTTGAGAGAGTCCAGCGCAGAGCCACCAAGATGATTAAGGGAGTGGAGCATCTCCCTTATGAGGAAAGGCTGAGGGAGCTGGGGCTCTTTAGTTTGGAAAAGAGGAAAGTGAGGGGTGATCTCATTAATGTTTATAAATATGTAAAGGGCAAATGTCAGGAAGATGGAGCCGGGCTCTTCTCAGTGATGCCTAAGGGTAAGACAAGGGGCAATGTGTGCAAGATGGAGGATAGGAGATTCCATGTAAACATAAGGAAAAACTTTTTTTACTGTGAGGGTGACAGGCTACTGGAACAGGCTGCCCAGAGAGGTTGTGGAGTCTCCTTCTCTGGAGATACTCAAAACCCGCTTGGATGCGTTCCCGTGTGACATATTGTAGGTGATCCTGCTCTGGCAGGGGGACTGGACTAGATGATCTTTTGATGTCCCTTCCAATCCCTAATATTCTGTGATTCTGTGAATATCCTTAGTCACATGAAAGTGTAGTAGCCTGTGACTGCTTGGTCCTCCATTCACATACCCAGCCTGGAGTATCTCTCTTCCTATTAAAGACAAAGTGATAAGTGTAATATAAGCATCATCTTCTGAGGTAATCTAATGTTTGGAAGCAAGAGGGACAAAATTGGGGAACAAGCTTGATGCTGAAAAAAGTGACCATTGGTCATACGGAGCTATGATGAGCTCTGTCCTGCTGTGTGTCTTGTCAGATCCATGCCAAGATGACACATGTCATTCTTCACAGGATTTGCAAGCTTACAGGTAGGGTGGCTCTCACACAGATGACTCCATGTTCACATGAAGCTACCTCTTCCCTGCTGATTAGATAGGAAAACTCATTAACTTTGGTCAGAGAAGAAGAGTTATCCAGCATAGTAATAAATATCAGAGAATAAACTGTTGTATGAAAGAGAAACAACAAAAGGAAGGATATGCTGGTAGACATTTGGGAGAATAAGAGAAGAAATAAAAGCTTATAGAAAATAGTTATAGAGCTATATATTATCTCAGTATGACTTCCATCACCGAGTGCTGCCCTGGTCTACACACTGTAACCTCTTCCCTTCTCTTAATTTTCTCTTATTCTACCTTCTTGTTCCAGTTCACACAAATTAGCTTTTATTAATCACAGATTTTTTAAATTCTTAGTCATGGTTTTTAATTCACTCACCTGTCAGCTAGTTACATCACTATCTCCTTCCTGTGTCCAGGTCTTTCATAATTTAAATATCTTCCAGTTTTTCAGCCTTTGCCTTCAGGGTCTGTCCTGAAAGCTTCCTTACCTCCTGCTCATAACTTCCTTGCTATTTTTATATCTGCTTTTCCAAATTCCACTTGTATTTGTCCCATTGAAAACGTGTCCAGAGATTATGCAAAGGACAGCAAAAATTTCCTCTGAAAGGAAAACCTAGGAAAATAACTCTGATGAATATACAATAGTATTCATTAAGTTTGGAAAGATAATAAACACAAATTTTCATTTCAAAATTTCCTTTAATATTGATTTCTTAATGGTGTCATTTTGAAATACATTATTACAGTACAAAAAATATTAAAAATTGAAATTTTCACATTTCAAAAAAATAGCATGTATTAAAAGTTTCAAAAAGGAGTGGGGTGATTTTCTTCAGAATTTCCCTTCACTAATGATACCAAAGTGGAAGAGGTCTGCTTTGGTTTATGAGAAATAAAAACTTTGAAATCACAACACCAACTATAAAAGTCCTTCCTCTGCACAGCTTTAAGTAAAATAACTTGCAATTTACTACTACAATGCCAAACTACTTTCAAAAGTCCAAGGGAAAAATTTATGGGAACATTTTGGACAATTTTGTTTCAAAACTATTCTGGATTAATGTCTAGCATATCACAAGAACAATCCGATTTTCTTACAGGTAAGAGCAGGTTAATTGTCCAATCCAATAGCTCCGTGAACAGTTCCTGCCAATTTCCGACTTCAAATATAGAAAAACCTCATGATTTGAAAAGTTTCCAACTTGAAGAAATCATATTCTAAATCTTCTTTCTTGGCATGCCTAGTCTACTCTTGAAAATTCTTTACCAGTGTATACTATCATCAAAGGGTAATGCAAAATTATATGTAATGTCTGCCTCGAAAAACATGACAGTATTACATTTTAAATACAAAAAAATAACTTGATTCCACTGTGAGTATTATTAAATTCTTCTACATAAAGAAGAAATTGTACCTTACTTTAAGATGTGTTCCAACCCATTTCTGTAACAACTGAAAATAGGCTTGTGTGAATTCTTCACAAACCAATTCTTTCCTAAGTAAAGCTGAAATTACAGAATCAAGTTATATTTCAGTAAAATAAAAGTGTTTTGAAATTACTCATAGTTCACATCTTTAAGGCAAACAGAGAAGTTATTGTATCTTCCATGACACATTTGAGTAGCCACTTCTAAGTGATTCCAGCTTTGAAATCTGAGGAACTTCCAGCCATGAAAAGCACATACATTGTACTTCTGCTCTTCCTGTCACCTATAACTGCGCACTAGTGAGAACAAAACCTTCTCACAGGAACTGTTGAATACATGAACTTTAAAAAAAATTGCTTGGTTTTCCATAAAATACAAGTAAGAAATGAAGCTTTGGACTTCACCAAATACAAATTAACTCTTGCTATGGTTTAAAAAAATGATATAAATTAGATTTTTCTACTAAAATTCTCTACATCAGTTGTGCCAAGGAGTTCACTTTCTCCAGGCATGCTTTATACTTAGCTAATTGTAATGCTTCTACAAATACTTTAGAGTAATAAACCAGATTGTGAGCTAGTATATTGAGGTCAGGCAAAACTGTAGATTCCTACTTCAAAAAACAAAACAAAAAAAGCCCAAACCAACAAACCCAGCTTGTGCATTTGAGAGAAGTGGTTGCACATTCTTTGAGGTTAATATACTGACAGCAGAGGAAAAAAATATAAATCTAAGTCTACAGTAACAATAAATTACAAAGATGAGAAAGTCACATATTAATCTCATTACTGGAAAAGAACCATGAAACACTGGAGCGTCGGATGTAGGGTTGAGGCTGTCCTTAACCTCTTAAAAAAGTGATACTGAATAAAAACTGGGATAGGGCAGGTACATTTGAGCAAACTCTGTCCAGATGTGCACTGTGGGCCTGATCCAAGCTGACCGAGATGGACAGGAAGACCCTCACTGATTTTAGTGCTATTTGGAGCTGTCTTTCAGAAAAGTGACTTTTCAGCCAAGTGCCACATTATCAGGTCATTCCTGTGCTGCTGTGCCAAACACTCTTCCTTCTCTAACTGTCTTTATTCTTTTTTGTAACGCTTCTGGATGGTCATGTCGCAGCAATCCTGAGAAGGGATGGAAAAGCAGATGGAAAACTAAGAACAAAATAGACGCTCAGATGAAACTTCCTTGGAGAGAAAGAGAGAGAGAACAACTGGGAGAGATCAGACAGAATTTTTTGCCAGGATGTGTGAGTAAGTGACATCAGGCATTTATGGAGGTTAAAGCAGTAACAGCCAAATTTCTCTCAATGTTGAGAGAACCCACTAAGGGCTCTGAAGCGGAGTGAAAGGAAGGGCAATCTGTCTAGTATGCCTGCTTGACGTATGTGCGTGTCCTGAACATTGTCTGTGCATAAGCCTCCAAAACCACAACACTTCAGTAAGCAAACTCTTCTAGTGGTGCAGAATCAACATATGCATCTCTTGCATTACCTTGGAAGAAACCATGAGCTGATTTTCCAAAGTTTTCTGAAAAAGGTGTATTCCTTCACTGGTCTGGAGAGAAAATATCTATGCCAATGAAAGGAACACATGTTTTTCTGCTCAGACTTTCAGCTTCTGTTGAAATCTAAATGTGAAGCTAACCACAAATTTGTGGCCAAATTGTGTCTTGGTGTCGAATAGCTAAGCTCCATCAAAATTCATAGAGTTGAACCCCATAGCATATAGTTTTTCCCACTGCTTCTGTGCATTTTCACTTCTTATACACACCTCAACATTTCTACACTGATCTCTAACTGTCCAGTTTTCCAGTATAGATCATTATACAGACATTTTATTTAAGACAAAATGACTTTTTGTTTTCAGTGGAGGTAGATCAATGTAGGCCGGCCAGCAGAGGGTGCTACTTGAATCTGGGAAGAAAACATTTTGATACCCTTTAAGAATAATCAGATTTCTGTAAGACTATGTTAATCAGAGGGATAATCACCTCCTTCTGCCATCACTGCTAAAGAAATGGAATAATGGTGTATTTTTTCCTGAAATGTTTGTTTCACCTAGCAGTTTGAAATAACAAGGAGTGTTCTAAGTGAAGCTTTGGGTTTATTATCTGACAGCAGTCTAAATGGCACTAGATACTACTAGTTGTTCGGAAATAAGCATTGCATACACAGCTTGATACTCTTGGTTCACTTTGGTAGACTTCTCGTTTTATATTCTCTCCATAGATAAGTTAGAAGTTAGATTTCAACTCCAGGTCAGGATTTTTACCTCTTTGCCTTTCTTTTCCAGACCAAACCAATCTGCTTGAAATTTCATAAGTGTGTTATTCTGCCAAAGTAGGAGTTTAATGGAAAGTTTGAGGTAAATTCAACAAGATGTTTGGGAAACATGAGGGCTCAAAAAAGGAAGCAGTTTCACCTCTTGAAAATTTTCCTAACATTTTTTTTGGCTTATAGCAACTGCAAAATGGCTTGGCTGAGAAACTAGAAATTTGTTTTAATCTTTTGTAGATGGTGATTTCTGTTTCTTTTGGCTTCTTTTGGGGTGCTTCAGGGGGCAATTATTTAGTCACTAAAAGACGTTTGTGCAAACATTTAGGGTTCCTAAATCCTCATGTCAGCTTTTATAGGGCTTATGAAATCCACAATAGTGGAATGCAGCCTTCCTTGACTGCGTACGCTTCTTTACAGGGTAACTCTTGTGATCAGGGTAGGGCAAACTTCGTTTCAAAAAAGACTTTATGAGGTTTCAGTTGCCCTATGAGAAGCTCTGAAAGGTCCCACCCACGGCACCGTCAGGATCTGAGAGCTGCTTGAGGCAAAGGCCATTCTCATAAAGGCATTTTGCTTCCTTTTTGTCTCTACATCTGCTTAGAGCTCTCCTAATTTGCTATCTGCACGTACATCTGCACGTACATCTCTTGGCAGGATTTGAGGGAGAAGATATTCTTCACCACAAATTTGAACTGGTTCTGTAAGCTATGCCACTCCCAGGGTGTGGCCAGAGGCAGGCCTGTATGTAAAGATTTACCCCAGTGACACCTGGGAACAAAATCAACTTTTGTGATCTCACTGCGTGGTAAAATGTCCTGTGTTGGCCCTGAGGACCACATCTTTAAGTGTAGTTAACAGTTTTTCAGTAGTCTGCAAAACTTTCCATGACAAAGTCTGAAGATGTTCTGAACTTTCGCAGTATGTGTTTGTTATTCCTATTGAATCAAGTCTAAGTAAAGCAATTTACAGGCAGCATTTTTTCTGTAGAATAATATTAAGAAAAAGCTGAGTTTCCCTGATGATTTATGAACAGAATATGGTCAGAATTAGCACCAACCTGGTGAAGATACTGTTCCATTTTCGAGATTTTTGTGCTGCACCCAATTTCTTCGATTTACCATTAATTATATCTTTTTCAATCCCATAATACAGAAACAAGGAGGTAGGATCCAAAAATATAAGTCAGAAAGAATGTGTGGAAGTTTGGGAAACTTGAAACCAGGCTGTCAGAAAGGAATGAGAGGGGTATGCAAAAAGGATAAAAGAATTAGTATTACACCTGAAGGCAGAATTATCTTCCAAAGTACAGAGCATTTTCTAAAAATATTTTACTGTTATTGAAATGTTGACTAGAAAGAGTGATATGTAAAGCCAGTCCCGAGCAGCCATTGTGTTATGAGTGAGACATCCTTCTGTAACCAAACTTTCTTTTTCCCTGTTCCCTCTTTTCTACTGTCTCCCACACACCCACCTTTACTGTAGAATCTACCTTATGAAGGGAAAATATACTTTGAAGAAACCTTTGCTTATAGTCACCTTTCAGCCTGGTATGTATGAAGTTACTGGGCCAGAGTTTTATGTGTCAGTAAGACAGCTAGTAGTGCCACAGAAGTAAAAAAGTAAAAAAGATGTGCCAAATTTACATTGGTTAAACTAATGAAATCCTGGTGAGTTCAAAGAGATATGGGGAGCAAGACTTGCTAACAAAACGAAATGAAGAGTGAAGAAGAAGTGGCAGCAATCTCAAAAGCAGGTGAGAAGTGAAAAATAAAGAATATCTAAAAACTATGGAAAAAAGGGATTCTCAAAATTTGTTTCTGCAGGGCAAAAGGAAAACCAGAAGAACAGTTGATGAAAATCCTCATTGTATTTAACAAAATGGATATGATTTATAAATATGCAGCCTGTTTACAAAGATTTTGTAGGCTTCACTTTGCCAACCTATTCTATAGAAAGAAAGTCTGCACTGGATGATTTGCAACCCTTTTGTTGTTTCTCTTACACCATACAAAAGTATGGAGAAAACACTGATGAACAGAAGACTAGAAACTGAAAACAAATCAGAAAAGAGCAATGCTCAGGGCAATTGAAACACCTCAGGGGCAATCCTGAATATTGTCCTGTTTCAAATGCTTTCTCAGGAAGAGATATATTTCATCCTGCAAGTAATTATGAGAAACAGTCATCATCTGAAGGAAATTTCTTCATTAAAATCCCATTGTCTTTTAATTTCTCGGTTCACAAATACGTGAGGTTTTTTTGGTTTTTTTTCATCAAACAAGTCCATCACCTTTCCCATACTTGAAAGGAAAACTCCAACAAAGACTGCTTGCAGGTTCATTATTTGGCTCAGTTATTTGCCAGATGTGAGTGAAGCTGTGTTTTGGCTAGTCTGTATGTTCTAATGTAATATTAAACCAAATAAAAAATTAAATGGGGTCCAAGTGCAGACCTGCAGTTAAGAGAAGCATTTAATGAAAAAAGGAAAATTCCTGAAATTTTATCTTCATTCTTGAGGTAATTATTTTTGCCAGAAACATAAATTAAGCTCAATATTCAGTTAGAAATAGGACAAAAATCCACTATTTTTGCAATAAAATTAATCTCCAACAACACCCACCCTATTTTACGTACAAGATAACATTGCAATGTCTGGAAGGACTGCTTGTAAGGGATCCTGACCTCTGTTACCAATGCTCCTCCTGAGAATTGCTGGCTATCTGCAAACCTGGTTTCCATATGTCCCAATTTATAATCATATCAAGAGATTTGTTCCACCAAACACCTTAAATGGCAAAACTGCTGTTTCTGGCTGGCAGTTTACAAGAGAATCTGAATTATTAACTCACCCACAACTGCCAAATGGTGGGTTGGCTGCTGGTCCAGTTACAGCCTGACTGAAAACTGCATAAAACGAAAAGCATTGTTGTATGAAAACATTTTCTAAATGATTTATTTTTTCTCTATATGCCAAAGGATGGTTTTAGAAGGTTGATAAGGTTTGTTATTGTGTCTCCAAAGTCTGCTTGCAAGATTAATTGATCTCTTCCCTTTTTGTTATTGCTCTATTTATGAAAATGTACTTTGCATGCTTTAATGACTTTATGTATTCAGCTGCTATATAGAATAGATATCATAAAGCACTATCCTGAAGAAAAAAAAATACAAAATATATATTTAACACAACTGAACCCATAGGAGGAAGCTCAGTGGAAAAACTTAAATGCTGGTGTCACTTGATGGCAGACATCTCTGACACAAAGTATGTTCTTTACTGGATGATATGCTTTTAGTAGCAACCTGCAGCTAATGTAAAAGCTGTAAGATAATTTTGTTGAAAAACATTCCTTTTCATTTGCTGTTTACAACACTGGGTCCATATAATTCCACTAAAGGCCTGTTTTGGTTTGGGGCTCTTTGGAAAATCCTACTTGACTTGAATGATCTTTGCATCAGGTCTCAGTTTTGTACTAGATAAAACTCTTCCATCAGAACTTTTCTGACATCCATTGCAGACCAATTAGGACGAACCAGGAGGTTTTCTGAACCTTGAGGTGCACAGATAATAATGAAAACTGGTTCTGCCTTGTCTATAGGAAGGATGCAAATATTACTCTTGTAATTGTTTGAAAACTCATTAAACTATCCCTCAAATAGGATTTGTTTAGTTCCTTGGAGCTTTGGGATGATATCCATTCTTCATTTGCAACCCATCAACTATGACCAATGATCCATTTGTGAGTAGCACAGCCATGTTCAAATAATTCTGGTATAAATTTCTTTCTTTCTTTCTTTCTTTCTTTCTTTCTTTCTTTCTTTCTTTCTTTCTTTCTTTCTTTCTTTCTTTCTTTCTTTCTTTCTTTCTTTCTTTCTTTCTTTCTTTCTTTCTTTCTTTCTTTCTTTCTTTCTTTCTTTCTTTCTTTCTTTCTTTCTTTCTTTCTTTCTTTCTTTCTTTCTTTCTTTCTTTCTTTCTTTCTTTCTTTCTTTCTTTCTTTCTTTCTTTCTTTCTTTCTTTCTTCCTTTCTTTCTTTCTTTCTTTCTTTCTTTCTTTCTTTCTTTCTTTCTTTCTTTCTTTCTTTCTTTCTTTCTTTCTTTCTTTCTTTCTTTCCTCCTTACTCTGCATATGTATTGACAACAAGAAATAGGCAAATAAGTAGGATGGTAACTAGGATTTCATCTGTATACAAGCATATATACACATATATAAATATTTATGAAAGAAACACAAAAGACAGATGTGTGCATGGCCTAGAAAATAAGAGTGAGTAAAGAAATACTTTTTCATGTGTATGAAAAATAGATGCAAATTATATAGGCTAAATTCCATGTACCTGTATTTGTCCTCAAACATACATGTGTGGATGATAGTACACACGTATGAATGTCAGAACTTAAAGAGAGGAACAAACCAGTATAAATTAACATCTATTTGAAACAACATTGAATCTCTTCTTAGTGCAAACTAACAGGAATCGAACAGTGTTGAGACAGGCATTTAGTTTAAAAGGCTTTTTCAGCTGTTTGAAATTCGGGCAAGAGAAGGCTTAGACCTGTCTGGGTTTGTAGCATTTTGCCCAAGCACCTCCACAGCTGATGAGTGTAGCAAAGCTTTATGAAAGTGGTGGTTGAAATAGCTGTTCATAGCAGAAATAAAATATACAGAAGTTATTACCTCTAGCAAGAACTAAACTATGATCACAGGTTTAAGAAAATATTGTTCAATGTTCAGTCTTCCATTTGCTGGGCTTAACTCTTACTTGTCTTCCCAAGGGAAATGTAGACTGCCACATCATTGTTACATGTCCTCCCTCTGCCTCTTCTCCCCTGCCCTCCAGTTGCTTCCACTTAAATGGTATCAGTCTTGGGGAAACAAAGACCATTCTTAACTTTGTTGAAGTAGCCACATGAGAAATCTTTCAAAACATATGCTCTAAGTAGGAAATTATTATCTTCATATAAAATTATTCAGCAAAGAAGGATATGGTTTCCATTTGTGCTTTCCCTTAAGTTAAATGTAGGGAAGTATGCAGAAGACATTAAGAGACTCCTCCATATATATTCCCGTGGCCTAAGAGATACAAGAGTCTAGAGTTCTTGCTACATTTACTTTCTTGCTTGTCAGTGAAGTGCATGTCCCCAGTGGACTGAGGGAAAATTCACACTCCTGAATTTTGCTTAGGTACTCTAACTGCCTTGCTAGAGAGCTACGCTCCTGCTGGGTCTCCCTGCCTGCCTGAGTCTGTGCTCCTGGGATCACGGCTTTCAACACAAAGGAAGAAAATGCCTCTGCCTCCGAATACCCTGCATAACAAGGACCTCCTATTCTAAACTACCATGCTCTTTGAGGGGAGTGGAAACTATGTTGTCCAAACTGGTGGGGCTCAAGCAAAATCCATGTATAGCAGTCCCTGGATGTATTCTAACCTTTAGGCTATTATACAAGAAGTAGGCATCAACCAGTTTCTTCTGGGAAGGTGCCTACAGGTAGTGAACTCAAAGCCATCCAGAAGTGTTACATTTTCTCTGAGTATACAGAGAATTAAGAATGCTTTGTTAATAATTCTCAAATAGAGCTAAGTGGAAATTAGTCACTTAATCTTCTCAGCCACACTTCTGGGCACGTACACTTTCAGTGAGGTATATGTGCTGGGGTGTTTCCATCAGAAAATGTATGTGCATGTGCTATCTCAGATATTTTAATGCATAAGAATATGAGAGTGGTCTGACTGGGTCACATCATAGGTCCATCCAGCTCAGAGTGCTATTCTCAAATAAGTCAAACGAGGATGCCTAAGGAAGGGTGTAAGTGATGTTACTCAAGAATATTAATAGAGCATTCAACCATTTGTGCTTCATTGAATTTTTGAATCAGTTGTCTTACATACAGTACTTTTCAGTACTGTATGTATTTTTTCTTACATTAATTTGTTTAGTTGCCTTTTGAAATCATGTAGATTTTCAGCATCTGAAACACCCTGTGATAAGAATTCCACAGCTTAACTGCATGTTGACATAGATTGATTAGAGCTGGCTTGTTTGAATCTCTCTCCTGGACATGAATTACACCCTGGGAATGTAAGTACTATTTACAATTCACTCTCAGTCCCCTAAACTGTTAACTTGGTTGAACAAAATATGGACCAGTACCACTGAAGCTTAAACTTATTGCTGTTACATTGAAGGTATGTCTCTGGGGTAGCATTGCAGTGATGTGCCAGGACTGAAGTCTTAAAGCTGGGCCACTTATTAGACCTGTTCACCCCTGACTTTCACAGACTTTTTAATTTTTTTCCTTCATATTCAGTGTGTTTCCCTTTGCTAACACTTTTGCACTATTTTCTTCTTCTTCTTCTTTTTTTTTTTTTTTTTTTTTTTTTTTAATTAACAGAAATAGCATGTATTCATGAAAAGTACAACAGGAAGAACAAGAAATTTACATTTAAAAAAATACAATTAGATGAGGTAAGATGAAATCCAATTTCACTTCTTATGGAGAAATAAAAATGCTGTTCAGATCTTGGACAAGAAACATCAAGGAAAGCTATTAAGTATCACATAACTTTTTGATGGAAGAACAGAAGCAAAAGTATCACTGGTAGTAGTTTGGATCTTTAACCCACATTGAACAAAGAAAAAAATCAAAAGATAGGAAGAAAAAAATCTAATTTGTGTTGCAAACATCTTGATTTTGTCTTTTTTATATGTCTTTTTATCTGTGTGCAAACCATCCACTTGTTTGACTGTAACCCACAGGTCATTTTCTTGCCATTGTACATGCCATTCCCACTGTGGTGTTACAGATAGACAAAGCAGATAAACAGAAGAAACAAATAAAGTCTTCAGTGTGACGAGTGCAATTTATAGTTAACATGGACAGGGAAAAGATTCTAAGCAGAGACTTAAAAAAATTGCAAGTCCTGATGTCCAACTTGTTTCTATATTTGTCTGTTAACCACTGATAAAATAGAATGAGAAAAGTCTTTGTAAAGTAAATGATATATTATTACAGAAAATAATAGGAACATGCAGTGCTGTAAGTAGGAATTAGGCATCCTGTGGTTGACTTTTGCATCATATAAACATACTAGTCAGTCCAATGCTGAAAACAGAGCCAGGAATTCAGTAACCACTGTCCCTTGTCCAGCTATTAGTGACTCCTAAAGTTCCTTGGTGTAAAGGACCCATATGTAACTACGCATGTGAGCAAGGCAAACTGCCAGAGTGAGCTATATATGATGAGTAATAATATATCAGCCAGAAATTGTGAGTATAAATATATGAAGCTCAATTAAAGCTCACTGAATTCAATTAGATTTTTCTGTTGGATTTATTAGCATTGAATCACGATTAATGTACCTCTAAAAGGATACGTACAGGGACATTATTATTAGTCATGCTACTAGTACCTTGCATCTGTTGAGCGAAGACCTTACAGAGAATTTCTGATATGGGATTTGGTAATTTTTGAGATGGGAAAATTTCCTCTAAAACCTTATGAAATTTCAAGGATCCTTGAGTGCTGGCAATACATCAGAGTTGTTTTTTTTCCTTGCATGGTGTGAATATATGCTTAGGGAGATGATCAACCTGCTCACTAGTTTGGTTCAGCTGTCAGCAGCAGACATTTGACTTTCTTCATTAGAAAATTATACCATAAAGATGCAATATAATTTATTTCCAAGTTATCACTGAGCCAGAAGCAGATAACTTCATTTTGATGGAGTGCAACTCACATTCTCCATTTCTTCAGCCAGCACCTTTCTCTGTTAGGTTCTTTAACTATGATATTAATGTTCAAGTCATGAACATCTCTTCAAATTTCATTAATACCAACTAAGTCAAATTAAGCCTATAAAACAAGAAGTTCTAATTTTTCTTGTTTATTACACTGGATCCTAGCATAGACAGATAATTAAAGACATTTATTTTCTTCATGCTACTTGGTGTCTTGATTAAGGCTGTTCTCTATGGTCTGACATTCCACTAAGTGTGTGTCTTCTATTCCTTTCCTCTTATTCCACTAAGTGTATGTCTTCTATTTCTTTCGTTTTTTGCTGTAAATTTGACAGGCTTCCAATTAGTGTAGAGGGCTGGTGAGACAGGAACCATTTACCTTGTGTCTTCACTTCCCTGCTTAGAGGTAGACCACATTGCCTTCTGCAAATGATAGTTTCTGCAAAATAAATCTTTCTCTTTACCAAACTTGTCTTGCTGGTACTACTGCCTGGTTCCTCCTCTTATGGCAAGGGAATGGCAGCAATGGGAGATGCAGACCAGCAAGAACGAGATACCATGAAGCTTATTAGTAGGATCTCTAGTAGTGCTACAGCCCAAGGACAACCCAAGGAATCTGCCATTATCTACAGAGTTCCTTCATCTTTTAAGTTAGCCCAGGGACCTTTACTGCTCTTGAAGAATCCAGTTGTTAGGATGTTCATTCTTCTAGTAATCTTCCTCCAGGCACATATTTTTTTCATTCTTAGAGGTTTAGAAGATAATACGATAATCTCTGAGCTCTAATGCATGGGATCTAATACTTGGGATTGATGTGGAACACGGAGTTTCTTGCTGTCTTTTATAGCACTGCCATTTTATAAAAGTATAGTATGCAGCTCCAAAGCTTCAAATTCATGTATGGATTGCTATTTTGTGTACATTTTAAAGGTCATTCCAAGAATAAAGTCAGACTATACTGACTAGTTAACCTCTTAAGAAATTTGGATTGCTGTGAGGCAAAACATAGGGTATAATTTTAGAATAGAGAATTTTTCATTTGCAAATGCAAATCAAGTAATTCGGTAAATGAATCAAATTGATGAAACAGCCTGTGCTATGCCCTTGTAAAGTGGAGTGCAAGAGTTCTTTAGGTATGAATGAAACTCTGAGTGTACAGTCATTACATATGGCTACATCATAGATGGCTTTGTGACATAATACATTTTGTGTTTAATAATCCATGTTTTATACAAATGTTATTAGGGAAAGTAGTGGGCACCAGCAGTATAAATGAACAGAAATTAAACTACTTTTATGTATATTATACATGGACTAAGTCTTTGGTCACAATATAACTTTGATTATTTTATGGTAGATTTAAAAATAAAATTTACTCACTCTCAATAGCTTGCTAAATCATCCAAATCTACATTTGATGAATATGGATTACCAGACTGACATGCATTAAGTGAACCAGAACTGAAAGTTATTTAAATATAGCTTTGTTGCTGTCCTACAATTCCAGAGGAATACTTCTGCCCAGCAGGCATGTACATGGAAAAAGTGCTCCTGAAATGCTAAACCTAACATTTTCCTTTTAGACAGCATGAATGTCCTTAATATAAAAATCTGACCCTTTAATAAATTAGAGATAATATAAACTCTGCAAAATGCTTTTTATAGGCAAGAACTAGTCCCAACAAAAAGTTTCTGTGACTAGATTTACTTGTATCTCTGTCGTTTCCTCAATCAGGGGAAAGATCAGCACAGGAAAGGGTCCCTGGCACCTTCAATTAAAAAGAGAAATTAAGGGACCTGGTAAGTTAAAGAGACATTTGCTTTTAAAATTATGGTTTATGTGTGCTGTCTCAGCCAGTCTAAGCTTGTTTCAGGATGATTAGTAACTGTATTTTCCAGTGTGTTAGAGTAGGCAATGATTTTACATTTGCTAGTCAATACACAGTCAACTTTGTTACAGCAAAGAGATTAGCCTCAGACAAACACAGACACACAACTGCTGGGAAAAATTATACCTAACAGTGCCCTCTTAGGACTTGCACTCTTGCATTAGACAGTGAAATAAAAGAACTCAGGTGCAGAATGTTACTTTTACAGCCTAATTGTGACATTCCTTCCTATAGTCTTTATTCACAGAAGCCATCAGCAGGACTAGTAGAACTATTTATTTGATTAAAGCCTTCTCCAGCTTCTGATAGATGAAGGTTCAGAGACATCATTAAAGATTATTGCTATTACTTGCAAATCTAGCTTTTTTTTTAAAAAAAAAAAAGAAGAGTTGAACAAAAGAATCTGATTCCACACTGAGACTATTTTAACATCATGAATCTGCAGGCAAAAATTAGTTTCCTCTGTCTTTACTTCAAGTATACAAAAACTTGTGTTGCTCCTCTATAGGCTGGTAAGAATTTGTGTGAACACAGGTAAAAGCCATGCTGAACCTGAGCTAACAAGCCTCGCCAAGCAGAAAATGATGTTACCTGAGAACTAAGGCTGCACTACACATGTTCACATAGCTTCCATACAGATTTATCATCTATATTTGGTCTTCAGTCTTTTGGGACTATCTCTTTCCTAATGTGGGGGTTTTTTGTTTTTGTTTTAGGGTGGGGGTTTTGTTTTGGGTTGGTTTTTTTTTTGAGGAAAGACAAACTACAGAGGATGAGGGACTGCACCATCCAAAGGGGAATATGGTACAAATAACACCGGAGACAGTGACCTGTTCAACAAAGGCACTTAGTGCTTGAGGTTGCAAATCCAGCTCTCCTCTTTCAGAGTGCCAGACGGCTTCTGCTCAAGCACTGTGGTGTTTCTGAAGCAGGTTCCCTACACCAGGTCTGGAATAAATGTGAGTAGAATCTGATTATGTCTGCCCTTTGGTAGTGCCATAAGCACCACCAAGAAGCATCTGTCTGGTCCCAAGGAGAGACTGGAGTAGCCTCAGTTTTTCTTTACACCATGCAGTATACCTAAACTCTACACAGCACAACATGGAGTTGGGGGTGAGGGGTGGAAAACCAGATTATCCAATTCTGTGTGATACCCGCTGGGCAGGCAGAGGATCTAGATAAACTGGCTCACTTCTCATTTGCATTGCTTCAAATCTACTTCTACATCTGCATTTGCTCCCTTAATGCCTCCTCACACTGAGTTCCCATCCAGAAGTTCAAGGAGCTTTATCTGGATGTTAAACAGTCTGGGAAATCATTGCAAAAAGAATTTGCAAATGTAATCAGGCAAAGTTTTAGAAAAAATGACTCTGCTTATACCCTCTTCTGTTCAAGCAAATGATTTTACTATCAGAGATTAAAAAAAAAAAAGGCTGGTAGTCATTAACAGTGTGCAGAATACAAGTTCCAAAACAGGAATCTGGATCTAAGCATAGACCCTAGCCAGTCAGAATGGAAGTGTACTGTGTGACCTATTTCTTCCTCCTGACATAATCAAAACAACTCAAACTTTTCTTTTTGAATACGACAGTCACAACACACTAATTGCAACCAATCTACAGGCCAAGAATTATTCAGAACAATTACATGGTAGAGCTTCCAAAATCCATGTATTTGAGAAAGTTTCCACTTGTAGGTTTTAAACTGGAAAAGTAAAGATGCTAAAAAATACATGTTGCTGCACAAAAAATCTCCTAAACTTGGACATGGAAATTGTTTTTTCTCTTTCTTTCTCTCTTTCTCTCTTTCTTTCTCTTTCCCTCTTTCTCTCTTTCCTCCTCTCTTTCTCTCTTTCCTCCTCTCTTTCTCTCTTTCCTCCTCTTTCTTTCTTTCTTTCTTTCTTTCTTTCTTTCTTTCTTTCTTTCTTTCTTTCTTTCTTTCTTTCTTTCTTTCTTTCTTTCTTCTTTCTCTCTTTCTTCCTCTTTCTTTCTTTCTTTCTTCTTTCTTTCTTTCTTTCTTTCTTTCTTTCTTTCTTTCTTTCTTTCTTTCTTTCTTTCTTTCTTTCTTTCTTTCTTTCTTTCTTTCTTTCTTTCTTTCTTTCTTTCTTTCTCTCTTCTCTCTTTCTTTCTTTCTTTCTTTCTTTCTTTCTTTCTTTCTTTCTTTCTTTCTTTCTTTCTCTCTTTCTTTCTTTCTCTCTTTCTTTCTTTCTTTCTTTCTCTCTTTCTCTCTTTCTCTCTTTCTCTCTTTCTCTCTTTCTCTCTTTCTTTCTTTCTTTCTCTCTTTCTTTCTTTCTTTCTTTCTTTCTTTTTTTCTTTCTTTCTCTCTTTCTCTCTTTCTCTCTTTCTCTCTTTCTCTCCTTCTTTCTTTCTTTCTTTCTTTCTTTCTTTCTTTCTTTCTTTCTTTCTTTCTTTCTTTCTTTCTTTCTTTCTTTCCTTATTTCTTTCCTTATTTCTCTCTTTCTCTCTCTCTTTTTCTTTCCTTCTTTTTCTATTTGTTTAAGAAAGACAAATAAAATACTCCATAGAATGTGCTTTCATTGAGCTTTCAAGAAAATCGATTCAAATCCTTGTTCTTTCTCATATAGACCAAGGGCTTGATGCCAGGTGCCTTACTTTCTAGGTAAGTAATACTTATTATAGTGTGTATTAATTTTAATTTTGACAAGAAATCCCATACTATGAACCTGGTAAACATTTTTGTGTGTGTGTGTGGAAAAACACCTTGTCAAAAGTTCCCAACCCTTTCTGATTGTAAGTTTGTTTCTGAAAGGGGAAAAATGAAAGGGAGGAAATATAACCAAATTTGTTGGGCAAATCACATGCTAAATGCATCCTTCTAGTGGAGCAAACAGATGTGGAATGACAGGAAGAGTCATCCAAAAAAGGAGTCTTTTTGTTAGCAGCAGCAGATTTATGTTCTAGTCCTGGCTCTGTCACTGAGTGATTTGGGCTTTATTTTCCATCTCTTTGCCTTTTTGTATCCTTTATGTGTCTTGCCTATTTAACTTATAAAAACTTTGGCATAAAAGCATTCCCTTAAAATCTGTAGCAGTTCAGTAAAACTCTGAACACTCCATGGTAGCAGTTGTGCCGCATTAGCAATCTGAAGCCCTAGGGATTTCTCAGCCTAGATCTGAGTAGGCAAAGGTAGGAAGAATTGCTTCAGCAGTGGGACTAAGAGCTCCTTAGGAGCAGTTTTTAGGAGCTAGTTCTAGCAAACCAGGCTGAGCTGCTTCCAGTACAGCTCTCAGTCCCTAGTTGCAAGTGCAACCCTCCCATTCATCTCCATTGTCCAGGCAGTTCTCTGTCTGCTTGCATAAATTTAGAGCTTTGACATGAAAAGGATGGAGCTTTTCTCATCCTCAGGAACTTTTCCAGTTAGAGATTGATACTGTTACTATTTATAACCAAAAGAACTTCTTTGATGCCACAGAGGGATACCAGCATTAGCCAAGGTCAATGTGATAAAATCAGCCCCCAGTGCAAAATATCAAACCTTTGGAACACTAGTACTTGACAAGTTGGTTGTTGTGTTTTGTTGGGTTTTTTTTCCCCACTTAGGTGTATGGAGTTTAGGCATTAGGTCAAATTCTGCTTTCACAACACTGTGAGTCTGGGAGACATAAAGTTAATATCAAAGACAGCTGACTCAAGAACTGTGCCTGCAACATTTATCAATAAACATGTTGCACATATTGCTAAATGCATAATTTATTCTCAGTGTTAAAATGACACATGGAATCTTTATAAAAATAGAAATAATTATTCTTCAGTAATATATTAGCAGCTATGCATGCATGTGTTTTATGGAATTTTCCTTTGTGTAAACAGGGCTGTTAGATTGTGACACCAGGTTTTATTTCTTCCTTTTTTTTTTGTTTCATTTACAGCCATTTAGGAGGGGTTTTTTATTCTTTTTAGTTGCTTTGACTCATGCTTGAATTTACTACATTGCTCTTCCCAAATGCGCACAGGGAGAGTCTTCTGAACCAATGGATAAAGCTAAACTCACTCCCATTCTGCAACTAAATTAGTATATTACATGCAATTACTTATGATTCATGCAAACTGGCTTCCCACGATCCCATAAATCTTATAGAGTCCCAACATTGCGGCATCATGTCTGCTGATACTTTTAATTCTTTTGCCAGGCATAATGCTCCTTGAATTTGAGAAAAATTGTTCCTACTCAGCACGGACCAGTTACACTGCGGGCGCCAGCAAGTTTCAGGAACTATGTCCTGCCTGACAGAAGTAAAGTAAATATTTCCAAAGGGACAAAGCACCTATATCCAAAACTGCAGTCATCTAAATTCCTGCTCATTTTTTGCCACACCCTGAAGGTGCTTAAGCTCCACAGGCGCCAGCTTTTCACATTAAAATTCCCCAGACTCCTGAAATTCTGCTATGGGCATGTCCAGAAATGCCTCTCATGTCATGGCACCGAGTTAGCTCACACCCCAGCACCATCAGATCCAATGAACTCAGCTTTCCTGCACCTGCACCCGTCTTGCCCAAGGGGTAAAGTCAGTGAACATTCCCAAACCACAGAGAGCTGCTGCTCTGCAAAGCGCAGCGGCAGCAATTGCTGTTCTCCTCTGCCATATTTAAGAGCTCCTTGGTCATAGCTTTTACCCTAGATGTGGGAAAGCTGGATTTTACACCCTCCTGTGCCCGAGGAGATCAAAACCTACGCCCTCGCCATGAGGCTGAGGTTGTTCTGGGTGAAAGTGTTCTCCACCCTGCCCTTTGAAGCTCTTCCACCCTACAGGAACAAACCACAGCTTTGCAATGGCTGTGGAGAACATGAGTGAGCATGATGTTACAAGGGGTTATGGCCCTTGTGGGAGAAGGTAAGGGAGGTTTCGGTGCTGTTTCCCTCCCCTAAGGATTCTCTGGGTATTATGTCCTAGGTCAAACATAAAAATGATTCTTTTGGAGCACATATAAGAAGGGGCTTCACTGGTGCTGCTCAGTGGGATGCTGAGGAAACTGTCAGCAGTGCATTTCACCCAGCATACCACTCACTCCTGCCTAGTCAACACTGCTGCTGGAGCCCCTGAACACTGCTGCAGCTCCTCCTGGCTGGTTGGCTTTGGGGCCTTGTGAAGGTTGATTTTCTCAAGAACTCCTTTCCCTAGAGAAGCAAAACACCACCACCACGAAACCATGACCCGGGTGCAACACTTCAAGTGTGTACGACATCCACCAGGCTCCACTTCCCAGCCCCTCTGCAGTCCTACATGCTGCCATAACCGCAGCCACTCCACTGGAGGCCAGCAGGCACCCCATACTCCCGGGTCGCCGGGACACCATTTGTCCTCATTTCCTGTGGTCCAGAAGCTCTGCCCTTGCAGCTTGATGAAGCCATTTTCTGTTTGATAAATGGCTTGAGGAAAATGGTGAACTGGGTTTCTTTTTTCAGGGGTTTTGGAGAATGAGTTTCATATTTCTCCATAATATGCATCTATCTGGGTGACAACTCTGTCAGCCTGGGGCTCACCACTTCTAGCAACCATTGTTTCCCGGGGTAATTTTCACAAAGTGGTAGCAGCCTCTGGGACCCCAATTCACGCTGAGCTTTTTGTTTTGCCTTGACTGTTGGAAGTCTCCAGTGACTCTCCAGATTCTAGCAGTGAAGTCATATGTGACACTCAAGTGCTCTTTAGTCTGTGGCCTTTTCCATGTGATAGTTTGGATTCCTTGGCCCACAAAGTCAAACCACTACCCCACTGCTTGAGCGAGTCCTTTGGCTCACTAAGTGCATTGTTCAAATATTAATTTTTGATTCTCAGTACCCTTCTTTGACTTCTTTAGGCGTGTTTCCAGTGGAAGTAAAACTTGCAACATCAGTCTGTCTGCATATCTGTGCTATCCACAGTGTATTTTGCCTCCTTTGTCTGATGTCAGACAAACCTGACAGGGAGATACAAGTTTGACAGGAAAGTTGGGGCCTGAGCATTTGCAAATTCTCCTCAACAGGTATTGCCAGCTGATTTTGGTAGTGAATTACATGTATACGTGATGTATGATACATACATATATATATATATATATATATATATATATATATATATATATATATATATATCAGTGCCAAAATGCTCTTCAGAAACAGGTTAGAGATACACAAAGATAACAGAAAACTTAGTTAAAACTAGTCAACTGATAGAAACAGGTAGGAAAGAAGCCTTCACTGCTCTCTATATTCAGAGAATTAATTATTGCAAGGCTAGCGACAGAACGGGGTTTAGTGTTTGAGAGGGCAGGCACTGCACAAACAGGTTTATGAAAGCGTCCTGCGCAGCTTACTAGGCAAGGACAAGGGCTGGACCTGGCTGGAGGCAATTGTTTGTAGCTACCTCAGGAGTGGTTAGGGCTATATTATTAATGTCAGAGAACCACACCCATTCCATAAAGAACTATAGAACATTGTGGAATTCACATTGATATGGTCATTTATAAGGGATACATTCACCTAATTTTAACCCTTTTCCCTATAAAGCAAACTGCAAGGTTGGTACTTTCTGAGTACAACAGTCATACATGTTTTGTTTTTCCTGTAGTTTGCAGTATTCATTACTTTTTTTCTGTTATAGAAGCTGACTATGCTATAATCACTTCCAAATACTCCCCCTGACAAGGATAAATCAGCCTATGCTGAGCACTGGGTTGCTATTGTCAGGTTGCTGCCAATATCAAAGTGTGTTTAAAAGTAGCTGGGGGATCTCAGCAATGTTCTTCAGATACAGATGTTTAATATTTCATTACCAAAGTTTTATGCTAGTCTCCTCTATGTGACTGGACTGAAACCTTTTCAACATTCTTAATGCTGCACATCCAACTATTGTTGAAATAAGGCTATTATCTTCTGTACGTTTTCTCCTGAGCTGGAAGATTCTGCTGGCATGTACAGTGAATTACATCTCCTCCAGAGACCCCTTACACTTCTAGAGCATTTCAGCCCTGGCAGGTCTTCTAGCAGCTCCAGCAATCTGCAGCTCCTCTTTGTTGTACTCCTAGTGCTCTACATGGTTGAGTAACCACTGAGAGCTGAGGACGGTGACCTTGGAGGACCTGGTTGGGTGGAGAAGATGGCCTGGAAAAGCCCAAGCGAGCTCAATGCCGTGGCTGGCATGGATCATGAAGCTCTCAACTGTGCTCCTTTATATACTACTCAGCTGTGCTTTTGCTATTTTCATGCACTAAAGACCTGTACTTCTGAAGCTAGAGGTCTGTGTTGATACTTACAGACAGTAATAAAAGCACTGAATGGCTTTTATAGTTGAGAGAGAATCTCCCTGGTCATATATCAGCAAGGGAAGTTCAGAAGATCCCACTGTTTTCATGTGTTTTTACAGCACCAGAAATATATTTTTTTTTCAATCATATCCTGGGCTGCATAGAAAGAAGCATGAACATCAGGTCAAAGGAGGTGATTCTCTCCCTCTGCTCTGTTCTCGTGAGACCCCACCTTGTGTGCTGTATCCAGTTCTGGAGTCTTCAGCCCAAGAAAGACATGGACGTGTTGGAGCAGGTCCAGAGGAGGGCCACAAAAATTATCAGAGGGATGGAATTCCTCTTCTATGAAAAAAGGCTGAGAGAATTGGGGTTGTTCAGCCTGGAGAAGAGATGGCTTTGGGGAAACCTAATTGTGGCCTTTCAATACTTAAAGGGGCCTTATGAGAAAGATGGAGAGACTTTTTACCAAGACCTGTAGTGACAGAATAAGGGGCAACAGTTCTAAACTGAAAGAGGGTAGGTTTCAATTGAACATAAGGAAGAAATTTTTTATGACAAGGGTGGTGAGACACTGGAACAGGTTGCCCAGAGAAGTTGTGGATGCCTCCCTGGAAGTGTTCAAGGCCAGGTTGGATGAGGCTTTGAGCAACCTGGTCTAGTGGAAGGTGTTCCTGCCCATGGTTGTTTGGAGCTAGGTGATTTTTAAAGGTCCCATCCAACCCAAACCACTATGTGATTCAATGTTTCTATCATTCTATGAAGAAAATAAGCTAGCTGGACCAACAGGGAAATAGTAAATTGTAAGGCTTTAAGCTAAGTTTCTTGTTATTCTATTTGTTTGATATTTATCAGCTCTTGTAAGACTGACTTGCATGCTAGGTTTTGTAGTGGCTAATTAAAATCACTGCCTCCTTTCTTCCAGCAAGTTCACAGACCAACTGATTTCAGTAATGTCCTTCATGACTTCACACCTTGGGATGTAAAATTTGATGATGTCCAACACAAAACTATAAATAAAATGGAGACACTGATAGATAGTTTAAAATTACGTCTGGAAGCTTTGTGTAGAGCTAACTAGAAGGACTGCTTGAATAATGTTAGATCATACAGTAAAGAGACATTTTGTCCCTTTAATTTTAGGAAACACTGTACTTGCATGAGAAAAAACACATTTGCAATGGCATCTGAAAAATGCAAAATTTCAGCTAAAGAAAGACTACTGTAGTTTCCAAAATAATTCTATTTTCATTATATTTTCCTCAGAAAGGGTTATACTCAGGCACCTAAACAGAATTGTTTTCCCTTCAGCACACTTTAGAACATGTATGATACCATGTGGCAGCAGATACTCTGGGGCAAGAACTTAGGCAGGCATAAATCCACTATATGAAAATCAGCAGAGGTGAGATGGCTTAAATCAATTTAGACTATGGTTTATCAGTTGTATAAAAGTGCTCTTTGTAAATGATAAAGTGACAAAAACGTGTCTTTCTTTTATGAATTAATTAATCTGTGCTTACTACTAATGGAAGTGAAAAAATCTTCTGACACAGGAAAAAATATATAGCAGCTTTAGAATGTGATGAAAGTTTTACACAACAATCTTTCCTGGTAGGACTGATTTTTGACATTTTTGGGTACAGCAGACTTAGACCTTGTGTACATGTCGCACATAAAAGAATATACATGAAGCATTTTGTGACTGTTTTCATGGGAGCTAAATTTACAGCAGAAAAGTGAATTTGTGGACTGCCTTTGTTTTATCCTGCAAGAATTCACAAATATGTTTTCAAAGGAAGGTCAGTTTTGATCCTTGCTCCTTTCCCAGGGGGCACATAAAGGCTAGCCCCAGGAGAGCACTGGCCACCAGCTTAGGTCCTGGAGTTAAATCTTTACCACCGTATATCTTTGCCAGATACCTCTGAATGAGATACAAAACAGCCAGCATGCTAAGCTTGGACCTGCCTAAAATCAGTACACTCAGCAGGCAGCTGCCAAAACCTACTTATTATGGAGTGCTGAGGGCAGGGGACAGTCTGAAACCCGGGGCTGGCACAGAGCCACAGCTGGTCACCTCTGCCCGCTGCTGTTGCTGCCCAACCTGCAAACAGCCCTTGAGAAAGCCAAGAGGCGAAACTCCTTCAAAGAACCAAACAGCTCTCCTTATAACTGCCTTTAAGAAACAATTGCTCACCACACTTTTTTTTTTATTTGTTGGTGGGTATTTTTGTTGTTTTGGTGGGGTTTCTTTGTTGGTGTCCTGTCCCATTCCCCACCCTGTCCCCCAAAAAAAACCAAAACCCAACAATCCCAGTGTTAAGAGAATGGAATTAATTTACATTCTTAGCCTGAGGGATTCAAACACACAGCCCTCAGAAGAGCAGCCCACATATCAACCTGTGGGACAGGAATACAATTTTCCACCCACCTGCCCTGATGAAACTGAGCTGTAGTGCAGCAAAAAATTCAGGAGTCACTGGCTCGGAGCTGCTTGTTCCTGTCAAGACCAGGGCAGCTCTGGGCATGCATGGAGAGAGCCGGGGCTCTGCATGTGCAGAAGTACAGCCCCAGGGGCCTGAGAGATGGCAAAATTAAAACATGGGGAATAAAAAGGGGGAAAGCTCTTCTGGGATTTTGCGGCTGGAAGGATCACAGGCCTGTGCTTTCATGCTTGTGCTGGACAGTGCTTCCACATTTCTTACTTGTAGTGCCGACACTTGAGCTCTGAGACACACAACCTTTCATCACAGTACGATGCTAGCAGAAAGCATCTGCTAACTCTGCTCTCTGCCCCTCTGCCCAGTCTTTGCCTTTGTGATCTCTTACAACCTGCCTTTGAGAAAGGGTTTCCTCCCTTACTATCTCTCTTTTGCCTACAGACCATATTATATCTTCATGGTGATACTGTAGTGTGAATAATAAATTGAAATGCAGGGCCCTGCTTGTGCTGCCGAGGTTGGTGAAGCTGAATCTATTTACAGAAGCTGAGAAACTGCACAAATGTATTTGAGTTCCTTCTTTGGTCGAGAAATCTGAACCTTTCATTTTCTGTTGCATGAAAAGACACCGCATAATGATTATTTTGGTGGATCATTTCTCATCCGCTCTGAGTTGTCCTTTTTTCTTTCTGAGTTCATACTGAAGTCTGGACAAAATCTTTTTAAAATGCTATATTTGCCTGTGAGCTGCATCCTGACAAAAAGAAGGAAAAAAACACAACAACTTTTCATTTAGCAAAAAAAGTTCTCAGGTATGTCCTGGAGAGGAATAGGAAACAGATTTCACAATCATCATAGCAGTGCATCTGTGTAAACTTGTACGGGATATTTCATCAGAATTTGATAGCTTTTTATTTTTAACCTGATGTCCAAATGAAACTACAATAAGCCTGAGATGATGGAAAACATTTTTTTTTATGTTTGAATTCTTCAGAAAAAAAGGCATATAGCAAAGGCATGTAGGTTGAAATAAATCAGTTTCTAGCTTTGGTTCGTGTGCCTGAAAGGCTATGTTACTTCTACTGCACACAGTATGTTAGAAGCCTAATTAGTCACTGCCCAATACAGTGATCCACAAATCTATCCCTGCACATAAAGTACTTAAGTGTGTGCTTCTACAAACCTAAATAAATTCTTCCACATTTTTCAAGCAAGAGGCCATATTTTCAAGAAAAATGATATGGTCAGATCTCATACCTAGTTTACACTACTTTAGAACAGCTGTAAATCATAGCACAATAAAATATTAGACCCTGCAACACAGAAGTCTGAGCAGCCTGCCCTATTTACATAGACCAGGTGATAATGTTGACATTTGAATTGCTCGTTAAAGTTGTCTCAGCTGCTACCCTAATGTTCATTATCTTTGCAGTCACTTACGGCTACTGTGTTTATTGTAGAGTCCAAAATCCACCTTCTAAACTGTCCACATACCCAAACTTTCAGTTCTCTACTCTCCTCCATCTCCAGTCGCTTTTCATTTAGGTATTTAATGTATTTGCAATAAAAAACTATTTGGGGTATACCACAAGTTTAATATGAAGCATTAATAATGTGGAAGCTCCTAAACTCTTTCATTATTAGATCTTTCCCTATAGAATTCATTTTAATCTATGTTTGGGATGAAAATTTACATATGGTCAACACCCATTCTCCAAGTACCCCTTTGAGTACTTAAACTAACATGGTATTTAACAAATAAGTTTAAACATTTAAATCTACTGTTGACTGTCACAAGCATACAATTCCACAACACTGCAAACACAAACTGACCTCTTGCATCTTTTTCTACCTCTCCTCCCATCTGAAAAAGAGGCCACTAAATGCAGGAGGTATTGAAGAAGATCAGGAAAATTAACAAGTCTGAACAACTGAAGAAAACAAATATTAAAACCAGTTTTGCACATAAAATCAGTCTCCCAGCAGATTTACTTATATATTAATTGCTAGCATGAAGACTTTGAATGCAATAAAAAAGTCTCTGAGCCAAACAGGACTAATTCATGAAGAGTTTGACATTATCAAACAAACTCTGTCTTGCTTTTAACATTGACTGGTTCAATAGGGATAGTTTGACCAAGGCTGTGCCCTGCAGAATCATAGTACAGATCAGAGCTCTTATGGATAATAACGTCCAGAAGTTGAAAGGCAAACAATGTGCTTTACATGATGAGAAAAAGACCTAGATAAAAATAAATTATATGAATCTCCACCAGAATTTTGAATGCATCAAACCTGTATTTCATGACCCAGGGAGAGATTTTAGGTCCAAATACAGGGTATGCAGAGTCTTACGACACTTTTGTTCCATCCATAAGTTTATCTCATGACTCCACTTCTAAACCTCATATTTAAAAACATGACAAACATTAACTTGCTTCTGGTTTTATTTTTATATATATTTTTATTTATTTTATATTTTAAACTGATCTCAGCCTCTTCAACTTTTATTCTATAAGGACTCTACTATCAAATTCCCTCATAAACATAACCCCACTTTTGTGTGCAGGGTAGGATTGTGCCATTTCTAAACTATAATTAAATGTGATTTTTTTTTTTTTCCACTTAAGACAATACAGGGCATTTTCATGAAGCTATGAATAACTCTGCCTCACACAGATTTTGGAAGAAAATATATCATTATCTCCATCAAAGGTCAACCGTAGATTATAACCCTCTTTTTGCTTGTTATGATGAATGTCTTTTCTGTGGGCAACGATAAGATATGGCAAGAAATGTATGAGAAAAGAATCTTAAGTGGAATACATTGCCTTTTCCATTATTTTGTATTACGTTAGTAAGCTACTGCTGAATTACCACACTCCAAATTAGTTCACTTCTACTCTTTTTCTTTCAACAGCATCTTGGGGAGCACTACGCATCAATTAAAGCTGATCCTCAGCTTCTGTGACTTCCAGGGCATTCAAAAAATGATCACCAAGGGAAACGGACGACTGTAACAAAAAATACTGATGGAGAAACAGATGAAGAGAAGAAAATCTGAGAACCAGACATATCAGTTTGGGGTTTGCAGGACCCAATTATAGAGCAGGATTGCTGAAATGGATGTAGGTTTAGAACCCAAATGTAACTGGCAACATTGCTCGAGGAAAAAAACCAAACAAACATAAAAACTAAACAAAAAACTCCATCTCTAGGCTGGATGTATGCTGCAGAGCAGGAGCAAAACTACATTGCAAAAATTTGGAAGGTGTAGTGCTTTGCTCCCATCATAGCAAAGTACACGGAAAGGTTTTTAGGAATAACCAGACCAGACTGGAACAAGGTAAGCTGAAGGAGACATTAGCTGAAGTACTCTGTGACCAGACTTTTGGTCATCACATATAATGCTCAAGTGTTGCCTCAGACAGCTTAACTCCCATTTTGTGTTTTGCAACTTCTTTCTGCAGTGCTACAAGACGGAGCTCACCTTCAGCAGCCAGGGGCCCAACGGCTGCATACAGAACTGAGAAGTGGATCATGGGAGTGCAAAAACATTTAGGGTGTGTCCACAGAAAGAGAGGTCCACAAACACATGCCTTATTTTTCAGACCACTTAATAGAGGTTTACTCTCTCTCATTGGGAGGAAGAGGGGAGTGTTAGGTTTCTGCAGGTTTTCTACTTTATTAGATCAGGTATTATTGAACTTTCTAAGCTTCCAGAGCAGGGTACACGTGTTAAAAGAAAAAAAAAAAGAAAGATACAATGCAATCTTTCTCATACATGCACCTATGTAATATATGCCCCAAATTATTCAGAGTACACTATTTTGCCAATTAATTTTCTTCAATAATTAGTCCCTCTTCATATACTTTTATACCTGAAAGTAGCACACAAGTCTAACATTGATTTGTCTATCTCTAAAATATATCTTGATTTGTTAAAAAAAAAAAAAAATAAGAGAAGAAAATAGACTGGTTCCAATTAGCTGAATCATAAGATGAGTTTATTCTTCTGTCATTTTATAATGCAGCTCTTAAGTAGATGAAGAAAAAACTGCACAGTTCTTACACAGGCAAAACTCTACAGAACAATAGGGGAAATCTGTCACAAAAGGAAAAATTCATTTTCTACTGGGTTACCAGCAAAAGCACTATTGTGCAGCAGCCACTTATTAATATAGACAAAAGCTGTGGTCCTGCTGCAGAATACAGCTTTGCAGAGATTTTGATTTCCTGACTTGAAACTAGATACTGCAGTTTTACCACTTTGCTACGTTTCTCCCACTTCGTGGGGTCTTGTAACTCCACTGCTATTATTTATTTATTGATTGTCCTGTAAGAAGGATTCCAGCACAGAGAGAAAAACAGTTCTTTGTATTTAGTTTGTCTATAGGTGTATGGGGGTATGTGGAGGAGGGAAGACAGGCACTGTAGAGTGTTTCCCCCTGTACTGACATTAGTAAGACTGATGGTGTTTCTCCCACTAGGAAAAAATGCATTATTTTAAAAGGAAAAAAAAAAAGGGTAACTTATCATTGGCTGGAGAGAGGCTGAGCCAGTAACAGTGCCATGGAGAGATTGATTTGTTTTTTTCTAGCACAACCTGTGCAATATAAATTAGTTGAGAATACCCAGATGAAGGAAAAAGATTAGGTAATACTGACTGAATTTCTTCACTTTTTTTTTTTTTTTAATTCTCTCTCAAAATAACCCATTTTATTTGGAAAATTACACATTTGTCAGATTATACAAAAGGGAATACATTTTCCTGGTAAGGAGGAAGTTCTTGTGGTTAAAGTATAAACCTGGTAATAGGGGATTTCTGTTCTATTCTCAGATATTTGTCGCATCAGGCCACATTCAGCTCTGGCTATCACAGCAGGTCCCACTGGCTTCAAGGAGAGCCCTATCTATCTGTTTAAGCCAGGTGTACTCTTTCTGTCTGAGAACGGCACAGATATTAGTCAATGACTCTCTTTTCACAAGTGTGTTTATGTAGGTAATATTCATTCACATCTTTGAGCATTCTGAGGTGCTTCTGGAACACCAAACATTTTTATTTTTTACTGTTAAGTTACAATCAGCAGTCCAAAAGGCCCAGCTGGCATCAGACATTCTATTGCTCAATTTTATTAGGAGGCCATTCTTGTGATTCATTACAAAAGTGCATTTGTCCTGTGTCTGGGATCCTTCTCCACTAAAACTAGAAAGGTTGTGGACCCCCATCAGAAGCAGCACCTCCAGTTTTTCAATACATCCATTTTCACCAGAGCTTCATTTAAAGAAGCTGAGTTCATGCTATTATTACTTCTCTTCTCAATCTCCTGCTCTTCACATTTTAAAAGATCTCGTTCCATTACAGTTCTTTCTGGTCTTCTTCCCCAAGAGCCCTTTCTGAGTATAGAAGGTATGTATCCATAGCAAGATGAAGGGTGTCCAGTCTGGGGATAACAGTGCCAATAAGGTACTGGATTCCACCTTTTTGGGTGTCAGGGTAGTCTGCTACCCCAAGCTATTCCTGATAGTACATAGCTTTTAGTTTTTGTTCTATTAATCTTTAGGCTTTGTTCAGTACCTCTGACACTCTTGCTATTGATTCAGGGGACTGACTTGAGCTCACTCTGCACCAGGTAACCCATTAATAAGAGACAAAATGGGATGAAGTTACTTAGTGCTCCTTTTGAGGTGCTTTTACCATCATTCTTCAACCTTCAGAGTGGTTTGGCTGAATTGTTGGTGAATGCAGATTACTATCTGAGGGCAGCTCTGCTAACATTTTCCATCACATGACATTGTGGAGAAAATTGTAAATCCCATTAAAGGCAGAAAAAACCTGAAACCAACCTACAAATCTGTGTTCAAGGACTTTGATTTGTTTACTTCAGTCTTCATAGCATTATCATGCTAGGAAAGTGAAAATTTGATAATATGGACAAGGTCATGGGAAACGTTTTATTTTGGAGGTACTCACTCAACACAATCGTTCAAGCACTACTCTTATTCAGCAAAACACTTGTGTTTACCTTTTCTTATCATCTTCTTAAGCAGGCAGGCTGGAAAAAACTTCCATGACACAAAGATTTCCACTTAAGTTAGCAGCCATGCATGGGTATCTCTGAACTGAGTTGAACTCAGAACTGGCCATTTTTATCCTGTAGCAATTTATTGAGAAGCATTATAATTACAGTTTTGTCTGTAGGCCTAGCTCCATTCACCTGAAAGACACTCAGAGCCATCCTCATAGTGCACAGAATAACAAAATAGACTATATTGAAGACAAATGCTAATTTTCTTAGTGCCCTGAGTGCTGAGAGCAAGCTCCTGCCAGGAGCAGGTCATATGTCCGAGCATTTCCCGAGCATTCTGGCCAAACTCAGGTCACTTTAGAGCTACCAAGCCAGGCTTCCTGGAGGTGGCAAGTTTGGCTGCTCTCTAGTCAGTGACTCTGATGCCATCTTCATAATCATGACAGCTGGGCTGTATAACCTAACAGCTCACCCTCTCTCTTGTGAGAGCATTAAGGAAGATTTTGGAAAGGGAGGCTGCATTAACAAACCTTGCCTATACCCTAATCTCTGATTAATCACTCCAGATGAAAACTTCATAAACCTAGTCAGTAAGAAATAAGCTGTAACAGTGTGGTCAATTCAAAGTTAAATAGTTAAATAGAAACATGTAAAGCATTGCAAATTAATCCCACAAAAAACCACACAGATTAGTGAACACGGAAACTGATCCCGGCCTCTTCTTTAGATAGATCCCATTAAATCTTTGTAGACTGCTTCCTTAGGAGCAGTAAACCCTCTACACACATAACTCACTTGGAAAGCAGTTAACCAGTTTCTCTACTGCTTAAAATGCATTAAACAAAGTGTGGCAATGACAGTATTGTATACTGTTTGAAAATGAAGCCTTGTCTACAAACTGCAGTCAGTTTTCTCTGGCAACAAGGAATGTACCTATGCTCAGCCCTTTCCATGCCTACCTGGGGCAGGGGGAAGCCCAGATAGCTACTTGTGATTCCCTTAGCTCCCCACTGCCTATGTTGGATAGTCCCTGCAGCTCTACAGGTAGTCTTCTTACCTTCAGCAGAAAGTGCAGACTGGCAAGCTACTGAAAACCAGTGAAATTTGTGCTTCTGAATAATTTTGTCTTATTTTTGGTTATATTTTTTTTATTTGCCCATCCTGAATGGGCACGACATTAACTGTGGAAATATCAGCGTCCCATCAAGACTGGTGTCAGTGAAGAAGTAAAATACAACTACAGCATTTGGCATAAATCACCGTACACTGTAACTGAAATTTCGCAGTATCATTCTCCTGCACTTGGCACAAGTCCCACTTGCTGGAAGTGCACTGTCATAGAAATGCAGTCATCTTGCCACTGCCAGCATTTGCATAACAGATGCTCATGAAAAGGAGCCTGAAGGACATTACTATAGAAACAGTTAGGGAACATCAGCCTCTGTTAAGGATAGCCACTCTGGCCAGAGGCTTATAAACATTTGGAAACTGAAATGACTGATGAATAGTAGGTAAATTTGTCTACTTTGCTTGTCATTTTTATTTCTTTTTCACTCTACCAGATTCTTATCCTAATTAAAGCTTAACAATTTCCAAATATAAAAAAGTATTTAAAACACTGGAAAGACAATACCACATCCTCTCCCAAACTACTCTGCCAGCCCAAGAGAAGTGGCGCCGCACATAATGCAGCATAAAGCAAGTAAAGTTATACAAAGCCATGCAGCTGCACAGATTTGAATTAGATCATCATAAATCTAGTGTGTGGCCCAGTGCGGCCACCTCACAGTTCTCCCAGCAAACCAGTCTTATACCAGTGCTTTCACTAGCTTAATTGCTCTGTCCAAGAGGCTTTATGTAATGCCTCAGACAACAGCATAACAAACTGATCAAAATCAGAGTAGCCTTCTATTCTTCACCATGAACTCACATATCAGTGGTGAATGATGTCATTCACAGCACACTAGGGGAGTTCCAGCATATGACAGCATTTCTCCTAACTCCAGATCAACTGCTAGGAGGAAATATAAAATTTAGGAACGTATATTAAACTGCAGGCAGCAGGTCTTTCACAATATCTGTAATCATGATGGTGTCCATTTTACATTTCAGTGGTGCTAAGAAAGAGCTGGTACTGTTATGCAAGCGGTCTCTCAAACTAGGCTTTGACTTCCACAGTGAAAACATGCCCTCCAAAAATGCCTATTTCCTGTTTTAGCAAATATTTTTCCAGCAATCTGAAAAGGGTCATGACCATCTTATATCACACATCAATATATTTTGTATCTTATTAGACTAACACTTCATCTGTTTGCTGCAGTCCTGAAAGGAGATGTATGTCTTATGAAATGCATTCACCAATAGTAACAAAAAAATAGAAAAGAGTCATCAGTAGAAAATACATATGTCTGTAAAAAATGTACAAAACAGACTATTACTTTTTATCTATAAAGAACAGCTTAGATAGATAGGATATTTTTTTTTTTTTCAGATAGGCTCTTACAAATAATTGCATGAGCTTTCCCTATCAATTTAATTTTAAAAATAACTTTCAAAATAAAATATTATGTGAAATATTATGTACATTATGCTGTTAGCACTGAGATTTTAATTTTTAGATTTATTGTGATCTGCCAGTGCCGTCAGTAGATGTCCAGAGCCTGGAGAAGGATCACAGGTCAGCAGGAGAGCACCTTGAACAGCAGCACAAAGGAGTTCCAACCATTCCAGTCAGCAAGTCAGCTTCATTGCAGGCCCAACTTAAATGCCTCCATGCAAACAGATGTAGCATGGAGAATAAACCAGAGTGTACTGGTTTTGTCTGGGATAGAGTTAATTTTCTCCATAGTAGCTAGTATGGGCTAAGTTTTGGATTTGTGCTGGAAACTATGTTGGTAACACAGGGATATTTTTGTTATTGTTGAGCAGTGCTTATACAGCATTAAGGCCTCTTCTGCTCCTCACACCACCCCACCAGTGAGGAGGCTGTGGGTGCACAAGAATTTGGGAGGGGACACAGCTGGCATAGCTGACCCCAGCAGACCAAAAGGATATTCCATACTGTATGACATCATGTTCAGTATATAAAGCTGGGGGAAGAAGAAGGAAGGGGGCATGTTCAGAGTGATATCATTGACCAGCTGGAGTGCATGAATCTCCTCCTGGGGATGGAAGAGGAGCCAACAAGGAGGTTATGGGTCAGGATTAAAGGGAGAACAGAAACAGGTGACATTATAGTGGGGGTCTGCTACAGGCCACCTGTTCGGGAAGACCAAGCAGATGAGGCCCTCTATAGATAGATAGAAGCAGCCTCACGTTCACAAGCCCTGGTCCTCATGGGGGACTTCAACCACCCTGATATCTGTTGGAGAGACAACACAGAAGGGCTTAAACAACCCAGAAGGTTCCTGGAATACATTGATGACAACTTCCTTCTCCAAGTGATCAAGGAGCCAGTGAGGACAGGTGCCGTGCTGGACCTTGTTCTCACCAACAAGGAGAGGCTGGTGGGAAATGTGAAGCTCAAGGGCAGCCTCAGCTGCAGTGACCATGAAAAGGTAGAGTTCAAGATCTTTAGGGCAGTGAGGAGGGTGCACGGCACGAGTCTCTCTCTTCAGGAGAGCAGATCTCCTCTTTCAGGGACCTGCTTGGTAGAGTGCCAGGGGATAAAGCCCTGGAGGGAAGACTGGCCCAAGAAAGCTGGTTAATATTCAAGTATCACCTCCTCCAAATTCAGGAGCAATGCATCCCAACGAAAAGGAAGTCAGGCAAAAATGCCAGGAGGCCTGCCTGGATGAACAAGAAGCTTCTGGACAAACTCAAAGACAAAAAAGAAGGCTACAGAGGGTGGAAGCAAGGACAGGTAGCCTGAGAGGAATATAGAGAAATTGTCTGAGCAGCCAGTGGTCAGGTTAGGAAAGCTAAAGCCCTGATAGAATTAAATATGTCCATGGATGTCAAGGACAACACAAAAAGCTTCTGCAGGTGCTTTGATGATAAAAGGAAGACTAGAGAAAATGTGGGCCCTCTCTGGAAGCAAACAGGAGACCTTGTTACCCGAGATATGGAGAAGGCTGAGGTACTCGACAACTTCTTTGTCTCAATCTTCACTGGCAAGTGCTCAAGTCACAGAAGGCAGAGGCAGGGACTGGAACAATGAAGAGCCACACACTGTAGGAAAAGATCAGATTCAAAATCATCTAAGGAACCTGAAGGTGCAGAAATCCATGGGACCTCATGAGATGCAACCACAGGTCTTGAGGAAACTGGTGGATGAAGTTGCCAAGCCACTATCCATCATATTTGAGAAGTATTGGCAGCCTGGTGAAGTTCTCACTGATTGGAAAAGGGCAAAAATAACCTTCATTTTTAAAAAGGGAAAAAAGGAAGATCCGGGGAACTGCAGGCCAGTCGGTCTCTTCTCTGTGCCCAGCAAGATCATGGAGTAGATCCTCATGGAAACTCTACTAAGGCACATGGAAAATAAGGAGGTGATTGATGACAGCCAACATGGCTTCACTAAGGGCAAATCGTGCCTGACCAATTTGGTGGCCTTCTATGATGGGGTTACAGCTTTAGTAGATAAAGGAAGAGCACCTGATATCATCTACCTGGAATTGTGCAAGGCATTTGAACTGTCCCACACGACATCCTTGTCTCTAAGTTGGAGAGAAATGGACTGGATGGGCGGACTGCTCAGTGTATAAGAAATTGCCTGCATGCTCACACTCAAAGAGTTGTGGTCAGCGGCTCAGTGAACAGGTGGAGACCAGTGACAAGTGGCATCCCTTAGGGGTCGGTATTGAGACTGGTGCTGTTTAGCGTTGTTGGTAACATGGACAGTGGTATTGAGGGCGCCTTCAGCAAGTTTGCCGGTAACACTGAGCTGTGTGGTGTGATCAACACACTGGAGGGACAGGATGCCATCCAGAGGGACCATGACAGGCTTGAGAGGTGTGTCTGTGAGAACCTCATGAAGTTCAACAAGGCCAAGTACAAGGTCCTGCATCTGGGTCAGGGCAACCCCAAGCACAAATACAGGCTGGGCAGAGAATGGAGTGAAAGCAGCCCCAATAAGAAGGACTTTGGAGGTGTTGGTTGATGAGAAGCTCAACATGAGCCGGCAACGTGCACTCACAACCCAGAAAGCCAACCATATCCTGGGCTGCATCAAGAAAAGTGTGGCCAGCAGGTTGAGGGGGGTGATTCTCTCCCTCTACTCCACTCTTGTAAAATTCCACCTGCATCCAGTTCTGGGACCCCCAACATAAGAAGGACATAGACCTGCTGGAGCGGGTCCAGAGGAAGGCCACAGAGATGATCAGAGGGCTGGAGCACCTCTCCTATGAGGACACTCTGAGAGAGTTGGGGCTGTTCAGCCTGGAGAAGAGAAGGCTCCAAGGGGACCTTCTAGTGGCCTTACAGTACCTGAAAGCGGCTTAAAGGAAAGCTGGGGAGGAACTTTTTAAAAGGGCATATAGTGATAGGACAAAGGGAAATGGCTTTAAACTGGAGGAGGGTAGATTTAGATTAGATGTTTGGAAGAAGTTCTTTACTTGAGGGTGGTGAGACACTGGAAGAAGTTGCCCAGAGAAGCTGTGGATTCCTCCCCCCTGGAAGTGTTCAAGGCCAGGTTGGATGGGGCTTTGTGCTTTGTGCGACCTCATCTAGTGGAAGGTGTCCCTGCTGATGGCAGGGGGATTGGAACTAGATGATCTTTAAGGTCCCTTTCAACCCAAACCGTTCTATGGTTCTTTGATTCTATTTAAATATATGCATATAGCTGTAAGTGAGCAGAGCCATAGGAATTCCAAACAAATTATGTTTCTGAGTAAAAGGTTCTTTGCTCTAGTTTATATATCTGTAACTTTTAATGTAAATATACTGCAATAAAAATCATAAGAAAACTTGGCATTCAAACTTTCCTTAAGTAGTTGAAAAATTCTTAGCTTGAAACTGTCATTTATCTGCCATTTCTGAAAGGTCATTACATCCATAATATAAACCACAACGTTAAAAATAAAGGCACTAAACATTTATAATAGACTATGTAATCCATCTTTACATTAATCATAGCATTCATGTACTTGTTTTATGCTGTAATTCTTTTTAGCTTTGCTTATATTTATTTCATCTTAATTGTCTCTATTAGTTGTTAAAATTACTCCACTGTACTTGCTGTTCTTAATATTTCTCCAGTATTTTCTTGCACAGTTGCTCTAAGGCGTTTTAAATGAAGCTTCGTTTTTCTAAAATGGCTCTTGAACCCTTTCTCTTAAAGGAAACTCCTAAAACAGACAATTCTAATTAGCTAATACCTTTACAGTCTTCTGTTATTCCGTTCATTTATAGAAATAAGAATAGTGAGAGGCAAGTAGATTTTTTCTTCTAATGTTTCACCCACTGATTATAAGTGACTCCAAGTTCCAGGCTCACTCAGGCACTGGCCTCTCTGGGAGGGATGCCAGCAGAAAAGGTGGTTTTTTTAAAAAATGCACTTTTGTGTAGGAGAGCATTGGGATAAGAAGCACTAAATGCGTCCAGCTAGGCAACTGCCTGGTGGCAGGTAATGTCTTCAGCAGTGCCTGACATGGCTGAATTAATTGGTATGAATAAGATTTTGAAATATTGTCAGTCCCATTTACTGTACTGAAGACAGAGTGCTATTTGCTCTGTACATTTTTTTTATCTTCACAGAGACTTTGAGCAAACTAAGTTCTTTTCTTCCTCACCTCTGGAGGAGTCTAATTCTATTAACTCCACCCCGACCTTCGTACCCGACATTATCATTCCCACCAAACTCAGAGGCAAATTATTCAGTTACTATATGGGCCAAACCTACGTTATCTGTCCTGTACTTACTAATTACTGTCACATGTTTAATGAAAAGCCTTTTCCTTCCTTGCTCATTATATAACTGTCAAAAAAGATTTTTGCTATTGCTCCAGTTTTCTTTGCAAAACTGAACTTATCTCATCTTGCAGCAATACCCACTTTTTCCTTGACCTTTCTCAATCTTTAAAACACAATAATTTTTTGCTGATAAAACTTTTTGTCACTCCTATCTCTAATATCCTCCTGAATCTGGTTCTTCAATCAGTTGGGTTAAGAACATTTCTCTATAAGCCTTTCTTTCCAGCATGAACTAGTGAATCAGCATAGTTTCTGGCCTACCTGATATAAAGAAGTTCCAGCCTGCTCATGCATTGAAGTCTTTGAGCTCTTCAGTTCTGCTGATGTCTTTAACAAATCCACATTTTGGCAAAATTTGGCTAATTAGGGGTTTCCACATAGGCATCAGACAATGAACACTTCTCATGTGGACAGCCACATTGCATGCATTGTTGCTTGTTTGGCATATTTCTTATCCTTAACCTTTTTATTTTCTGGCAATTTTTCCTGACTTGCTTACATGCCATAGGCTTGATGCTTTTCTTGGAGGCTTTTGTTTGCATTTTAGTTTCTGATAGCTGTCTGATATAAAAAAAAAAAATTCTTCTGAAAGTGTCAGATCAGACAGTAAGTAGCCATTTTCTCTACTCTTTTTTACATCTCAAATCTTACTCATAGTTGGTTTTTAATGAAGAACATGCTTTAAAATGCCTAAAGAGGGCTTTTAAATTGGTTTCCCTCATTAAAAAAGTATCACTATCTTCAAGTCCTTTACTATTTTCTTTTGTTTCTGCACTAAGTAAAACATAAAAGACGTGTCTTTTTTTATTCTCTGAATGTAATGATCCTCTGACCCTTTTGTTGATTCTTCAAAGCTTTATTCCCCTTTTTTTGTTAGTCTGAGTATGAAATTTTCTGTGTCTACCCAGTGCTTCTGTACCAAACCACTACCCCAAGTAGTGCCATTTTTAGCTCACACTCACATCTGTGGATTTCCTGTACAGTTCAAATTACTGTTTGAAACTTTTTCCAGGCCTGCAAATATAAATTGAAACTTCCACCAGTGCATTTGTTTTCCAGTAACTTTCATGCCAGTAAAACTCGATCATTAGAGTACTTATGAAAAGTGGTCTTGAAAAGGTAGGAAGATGAGTCCTCTCATTTAATGAGCACATAGTGGCTATCTCTAAAAATTATAGGGTATTACCAATCTTATTTTCTTAAAACAGCTCTCTGTTGAGTCAAGAGATTGGACCTGGGGATCTTGAGATCTCAAAACTGAGTCCAAGTAGCAACAAAATAGGTAAACTTCTGACTTAACCTTTATAACTGAGGAAATATTTTTTTGAAGTGCTTATCCAACACTAGTGAATATTTACCAAACTTGACAATTTTTTCACACTTTTTGACCAAAAAGCAAGGGCATAAGAAAAAAGCATTTTTTTCTCAACAAATGGTTTATATACTATATTTTTTTCTACAGAATAGCAAGATGATCAGGAGCCCAGAAGAGGCCAAATTCTAACCCAAGTCATCTGGGTTTAGTATCCTTCCTCAGTCAAACTGTCCTTCAAAATTCCCTTGAATGGGGAATTTTGGGACTTGGCCAAAACCCAGGTTCCACAGTTTCATATTTCTAAAGCAATCTGTATGATTTCCCATTAAGTCCAACCATGTATATGGTAACGATAATTCTCATTTTCAGTCCTAGCCACAAACTGTGAATGTGACTCACCAAGTATGCTCTTTTGTTACTTCTGGGTTTTTTTTCATCTGTGTGCCATAGTGTTAAAATGCCAACTGTGGTTTGTGCCTGGCCCTCCTTTTCATTTGCCACTGTCTGTACATGTAGTTATATTTTAATAAATAAAAAGAGTTCTTACAAATAACCCTTATTAACAGCTTACATGCTAAGTTGCACAGAGCAGGTACATTTTAGCTGAAGATCCTTCATTCCAGCTGGAGACCTGGAACTTCAAAGCACATTGTCATACATCAGACATCTGGCAAAACAAGCATAGCAATGAGATCTCCAGTCTTGCTTCAGGCACAAATGCTGCTGTAGCGACTCTTTCCAGGGTGGATGTAACTTCTTCTTCAAGTACAGTATGCTGCAGTAAATATGCTGAAAATTGCTGGAAGTCCCAGCAACAGGGAAGTCACTGTGGCAGAGTTGCTAAATAGGTAGCTCTAGCACTTCTGCCACTCACAAACAAAACTAACATGCTTCTGCAAATCCATAAAGATGATAACTACAGCTGGTTATCTGACAGAGCTCCCCATGGTGGGAAATGCTGTGGCTAGTTCTGCCAAATATTTTCCATTTCCTGAAATTATGGCTTATATTTTGCTGCCTCTGAGTTTTAGCCAGTTGACCTTTATGAATGTGCTAATTTCAGCCAGGTATTCAGGTCTCTGGGTTATCAGCATGGGAATGAAGGTGCACAGCTGAGGGTACCTGCATGCTGATGACCTTCTAGATGTTTCATTATTTACTCCAGGGTATTCAAATAGCAGTAGAACAAGATAGGCAACAGTAAAAAGCACATTGGATTCATTCTAATTACAGATACATCTGTCTGAGTAAAAAAGAATAGCACTAGAAGTCTCCAATATGATTTCTGTAGATGAACAGCAAGGTAGGAAAACCAGAAACCCTCTGTTCTTGTGTTCAGTACAGGATTTTTACAGCTATTAGAGGTCACCACAGACTCCAGTGAGCTTCTCTATGAAATAGGCGGACAACTTATCTGAGTATATAATGCTTTTTAGGGTTAATGTGAACCAGTGGTGACTGATTATATGATTTGTTGGGCTGAAAAATACTGGTAATATAATCTGGACATAGAAAAATAACCAAGCAAGATGAACTATGATTCAAGGATTATCTATTGAAGAAGAAAAAATAACCATCAAAGAATATAAAAAGAAAAAAAAAGAGTCTTAGGCAGTACTTAAAAGGCATAGATTTAGAGTGACTGAACTGATAAGGAAATGAGAGCAGGATCTGTCAGTGTTAAAAGAAAATAATTAAATGCTTAATTATCAGAATCCAAATTTGGGAGTAACTTTGTTTGTTCTTCTTATTCAAAAACATGTATGTTGCAATGGAAAGTAGAAACCTTGAGAAGCTAACGATGACTGCAAGTCTTGTCTGTGAGTTCCAGGCATTGACCAAGACTCTACTGTGGTGGAAGGGGAAACAAATGAATGGTTCCTTCCTCAATAAATTTCTTACCTCAAAGCAGGGGGGGTGGGAAGAGAGAGGAGATAGATACAGATTGTCAAGTAGAAAAGAGAGTAGAAGAAACTATTAAAAAGCATTAGCAACAGTGCAAGCACACAAGTAGTCTACTTGCTGGAGTAGCAAAATTTGGTTTTGCCTACTCTGCTGAGAAACCTTGAGCTGGGAATGTGCAAGTACTTGTCTGAAAATCTAGGATGTGGGTGGTGAAAGCTGGCCAACAGGAGAGAACAGAACTGGCTGCTAGAGAGAATGGCATCAAGCCATGAGGCAGCCTGAAAAGAGCAAGGGGTAGTTCATTTGATGTGGCAGTGAAGAAGGAGCCAGTAGAAGAGCAGAAAGGGGAAGAAGGCCATAGGAACAGGCAAATCAGCACTGTAGAAGCCTCCTGGAAAGATAGGAATAGGATAGCATTGCCTTAGCCAAAGAAAGAGAAATTATTGTTCTGGTATAAAGGTTTATGGTGCATTAATAAAGTTCTCAGAGCATAACTCTGGACTGCCAGGAAAATTTTATCTTAAAGGTATTTCAAATAAGAAATAGCCTGGATTTGTAGAACTAGGGGAGACGGAATGGATAATGATTAGAGTAGAAAGAAGCATGACACGCAGGAGGGTAGTGTGTGAGGCGCTGTACAGACACTGGGTAAACTCTGACCTGAAAAGTTTGCAATCTCAAACACAAGGCAGGTGTTTAAGACAAGCAGTGGCCAGTTAAAGTGGAGGGGTGAAATGTGCTTGTAATGCTTAGTGGAGCTGTAGCAACAACCACAAGTCACAATTTACATAAGATGTTATTGCACAGCAGGTTTCTTCTGTGCATTACAGCACAGATGTATTTTAAAGTGGCATTTGAAGTAAGATGAGTTGAAACACTGGCATGTCCAGACATGTGGAAAGCAGCAAAGACGCTGCTTCTGTGCTAGTACCTAGATCTGAAGCCAGGAAAGAACTGAAGGGAACTGAATCTTCTGGTTATATATCTGGTTCTGGGTTGTACAGCATTTCTTCACTACCATGCTACTAAATAGTCAGCTAAATATTTACTTGCTTGCGTTATCACAACCAGACTAATGTCAATATTTTCCTTTTAAACTTTTATCAGTATATTGCATACTCCTAAATGTGAGAATGTTTTTTCATATTACATAAAATGGCAATGTGAGCAATAAACCCAAACTGAGAGAGCGATAGCAACATATGTGTTGCCATGAGTTTTGGGGAGCAGTTTGAGCAAGAAGAAAGGAATGGAATAATGGAAATAATTGAAATAATGGAAACTGGGTAAATAAATCCTCTGAAGCTCAGAAAATTATTGATAGGACACAGAAACTTTATGTCACAAACTGAAATCCAGCAGGAATTTCTTTTCTTGTAAGAAAGCTGAATGACAGAATGCGGAGACACACTGTTGGGCAAGAGTTCTCTATCCATGCTTTGAGGCATCCTTGGTCCCTTGGACTGTGCTGGAGAAACGTCTCACCTCTGCACAAGACTGCCCTGTGCAGTAGATTCCATAAGCTCTGTCGGGAACCAGACATCCCACTGGATGTGGAATTCCACTGCATCACTATTTTTCAACTTACAGCTTTTTCCAAAGCCTTTTGCTGCAAATTAAATCAACACCTTCTTGCACGCCCTCCGTGGACATGGAGAAGGAGCTAGCTCCATATACAGGGAGGCTTCTGTCACGCTGTTCTCGTCTTCCCTTTCTAGACTAAACAGAACCAATTCTATTGACCTTTCCTCATGTGACATGTTTTCCATACCACTTATCATTCCTGTTCTTCTCCTCTGGACTCTCTCCAGTGTGTCTCTAATTTTTAAAGTGTGGTGCCCAAAACAGGACAAAGTACTCAAGTTGAGTCTCCACAGTGCCAACAGAGTAAAACAGAACAGCCATCCACATTTTACGTAAGATACTCTTCCTAATATGCTCTACAGTGAGATTCATCTCAGCCACATGATGCATCTCACTCTTATTCAGTTTAAGTGCTCTATGGTCTTCATATTTCTTTCCTGTCCTGCATCCTTCATAAATATTTCCATTTTGTATTCAAGCAGTTGATAGCTCTCTCATTTTGTAGTCATGCTGTTGATATCTGTGGCAAATTATACTTGTCTTTTTTTCTGAATTCATACTACCCATATCAGATAATCTCTCCAGGCTCTAATACAGTCTTCCAAAGTGCTGGCACTTCCTATCTGTTCATGTAACTTGAAGATTCATTGCTACATCTTTCAAGTCACTCATAAAAATATTGAGTAGAATTAGACGAAGAAGTGACATCTGTTCCATGTATATGTTATGATGACCTCATCTACACTGTATCTTCCTAGTTTACTTTTGATAAAAGCATGTAGGACTGTGTGGAAAACCTTTTTAAAATCAAGATCTAACAAGTCTACTGCTTTATTCTTGCTCCCTTGGCCAATTGTTCTGTTGTAGAAAAATAAGATAGGTATGTTTCTGGTAAATCCATGCAGCACATTGTTATCAGTATAATGTGCAAAGTGTTCACAAAGTGACTACATGCTGTAGTATTGTAGGCTTTGTCTGGTAACAGGATGAGGAAAATCTTCTTTACTGTGAGGGTGACAGAGCACTGGAACAGGCTGCCCAGAGAGGCTGTGGAGTCTCCATCTCTGGAGATGTTCAAAACCTGCCTGGACGCAGTCCTCTGCAGCCTGCTCTAGAGGTACTTGCTTTGTCAAGGGGGTTGGACTAGATGATGTCCAGAGGTCCCTTCCAACACCTACCATTCTGTGATTCTTTGACTATCTCTCTAGGCATCTACAGTTTATTAGGCTCCCATTTTTACAGATAGGTGTAGCAAACATTCTGTCACTCTACTATCTTCCATGGCATTCCATATTTTCTTTAAGATACATGTTGATTCTGCAGTGATTGCTTTTGGCTAGCTGATTAAATGTTGCATGTGCCTGCCTTTTCCTATTAACAAAGTGTTTGTGTTCAGTGACTGTATGGTTTGATACACCTTACCAGAAGAAAGGTGCCCACATCACACACTGAGAACTGAAACCTCCAAGGACTTGAAGGAATACAGTGACATGAGAAACAATCTATATTTTCTAGTCCTTACTAAAGGTGCCCTAGAAGAATATCACATATATTTACTCAGCCAATATAAGGAAAATTACAGCTGCAACAGTGGAGTAGGAAGGGTATTCCTGCTTTGAGGATTCAGTATTTATTTTGGTTATGTTAGTACTAATGCTAACAGACATGAAGGTGAATTTTTAGGGGGTGTGTATGATAACTGGCAATTTATTATTATCTGATCAGAATATCTTAATATATTTTCCTTACCATCTTCATATTTCTTTTATATCACTGCTTAATATAACATCTAAAGCTGTGACTGCAGTTCATCTTGCTAGTTAGTTTAAGGTTTAGCAATATTTCCTGTTTTTAATGGTTATCTCAATCCCACCTCTACCATTTTAATATATTTCCATCTATCCCAAATAGGTTGAGAAGAACAAAGTTTTTAATAAATGCTATGCATTATCACTGCTCTCTTTTGGAGTAACAGAAAGTATTGCTCTGTGTTGAATGTTCCTGCTCACTTCTCTTAAAGTTTATTTAATTAAAACATGAGCAAAAGAAGAATGTCCATGCTCTAGCCAAACATAAAATGCCATCCTAAAAATAGAAATAAAATCCTCACTTTGATATGACAATGCTCAGATCCATCTCAAAAGTTAGTGAAAATATTTGTTTAGAGCGTAGAGAGAACCTAACGATCTCAGTGAAATGATATTTGTTGCATCATTCCTCAGCACCTCCTGCTGGTTAAGAGACATGGAGAGACTTTTATTGGTATGAGGGCTAGCTGAGCATAGCCGGCATAAATCACACGCACAAAGCTGAGCAGTACGTTGCTACCACTCAGAAAGCCAGGGGTCTCTGTAACGTTGTCAGTAGTGATGGTAAACAGAAAGAACAGGTTAGTACAGGACAAAAGCAAAACTAGAGACTTGAGCAAGATATAAAAAATAATTTTCTAGGTCTGATTCTTCATATACCTTTCTATTTAAAAGTAATACTGCAGAGACAATCAGAATTATTACAGAATGAAGGATTTGAAGGTGGAATAAGAATCAAGCAGAAGATAGCATGAGTAAAACACAGAAGTGCTGCAACAAAATGATGTATATGAGGGTTCTTCTTTTGTGTCATTTATATTTCCATTTCAAATATACGGAGGATAAGGAGAATATTGTTTTGGAGCACAAAGTCTTTAAAACTAACTTTACTGTAACCCCAAAGTGTGGCTTTGTATCTGGGGATGTATAGAGAGTGAGTATCAAAATAAACCAGCAGTGTTCACCTTCTGCATCTATTCAAAATGAAAATTTCGGGGAAATTTGCCAGCTATAAAAAAATAAACATTGCTGGTTAATGTCCCTGGACCAGAGCGAGCTCAGCATGAATAGATTTTATTTACATAAGTGCAGAAGCAGGTTCCATTTGCTATTAGATCTCCTAAGGTAAACTTTCTTGTATAAACTATGGAATCTCCCACTAAAATAGTACAGTGAAAGAAAGCCAAAATTTGGGGTTAAAACACAAAGGCTGTATTTATTCTCTGAAACGCACACAAAACCTCATACTTTTGCTGCTCTGTTCATCCAAGGATTACAAAGATAACCATTAGCTATAATAATGTCTATGTCTCCTTTATATATCATGGCACAATAGGAAAGGACCTGTAGAGCAAAACAGTTAGTACCAAGGACTCAACATCCCCAATACTAATGTTTTGGGGGTTTTACTTTGGGCTAACTTTAATCCATTTCTGTTGATTAGACTGCATCAGATGATATGCAGATGGAGTATGTCCTGCACCTGAGCACAAAAAAATGGCATAGCTAGCATGTGGTGAGACTGCTCCATGATGAGAACCAAAGGTTGGTAACTGGGGAGGATGAAAAGGTCCACTTCAAAAGCATGTCCTGATCTGAAATAAAGCACCAGTAGAGACACACCCAGGGAATTAAGCCCTACCCAGCAGCCTGGTGCATGAGGCAGGTTTCATTAACCTCATTCCACAGGTGGCAGATGGAAGTACAGCAGATTTACATGAAAAGGAAGTGGCAGAACCATGACAAGGCTGAATAATTCCCTGTCTAGAGACATTGGGTGTTGTGGGGTACTACATCTGCTGCAAATGGACAGGGCAAAGTAGCAGAGCAGTGAACTAATGCAGATCTGTATCAAGAAAAACAAAGTACAAACAGAAATTAGAGAGTCTGGCTTGATTAAATGATCTGTGAATAATCTCATTCAGCCTTACCAGCATCGGTGATAAGAAGGATAACAATTAGATTGGCTGTGACGAGTAGCAACTTAGAAATCAACTGTGAGACACAGATTTAAGTGAGAAACATGAGGGCAAAAGAAACTGCAGCCCCCGGCTTGGTATTGTCAGATGTAGTGCATTCTCTTAGTCACTGGATGAAGAAAATGTCACCCCACTGGCAGCCCATCCACCTTCATCAAGACTACCTCCTGGAATAGCTACATTCAACACTAGAGCTTCCAGGGGGATTCACAGAACCAAATTATTAGGATTCCGTTGCTATCAGTTCAATTACTTCACTGCCACATAAATGTGTGTCATTTTAACCAGCAATAAGAGCTAATAATGTCTTATTTTGTATGATGCATTCTGTGTTTATCATATAAAGCAGAGTTTGCCATTGCTATTTTTGTATGTTTTTCTGATATTTAATATCTGATAAAAGAACTATCCAGACTGGATATGATATTGGCTACATATTTAATTATTATGTGGCTGTACTGGAAAGTGATGCCAGAAAATATAGACACCCCAGATGTGCCAGTGTTGGTTTTGGGCTTAGCCTGCATTTTTTACCAGTGAAGAAGTTTCGTAAGTACGTTCAAGACATAATTCTGGAGGGCTGTAAAGCAAAGAGTTACCACAAAATCACTGGGCACAGAGAATGACCCAATCCATTGGTAATCTCATAAGAAGGAAAGCAGAAGGAGCAGAGAAAGGTCTCAGATGTCTTCTTTGCAGCAGAAGGCAGCAGCAAGGACTTGTCATGAGATAAGGCATCGACCTTAATGAATCCAAAACAGTCATTCAGTCATATCTGTGAATGAAGAGCCATACCTTTAGCTGTTCTTCCTGAATCCAAATGTATTGCACCTAAGGAAAAAATGCCTTTAAGATTTCCATAAAAGATCTTATTTTTTCTCTTCTAAATGATTTTAGAAGGAAGAATTCTTTCATATGGTTTCTCTATTTGCTTTCTAAGTGTATATTTGAAATTATTTGACCATTATATTAAGACAGTTGGATATGAGATTTGATTCTTTTTAAATATTGCATAACTGCCCTTTAAAATATTAGCATCTGATTCTTGCCAAAAAGTTGTGCTGAATCTGTTGCTGATCTATAAAAAACCCCTCAAAACTCAAACCACTCAAGTTCCTCTCTCGATCTCCATTTCTACCAAAGTTCATTTACAATTGCTGTGCTGTTCAATACGATCATGTGATGCAATTGTTTCATAAGTCACATCAACTCTGCTCAAAGGATTGAGTAGTGTCCTACCACCGTCAGAGGTGCTGCAATTCTCTGCTCAAATTCTATTCCTTCCTGTCATCTGTATGGCTGAGTTCCAGAGCGTGATGCTGTCGATTCACAATATGCAAGTCAGTAAAATATGAAGCCATACCAAGGTGCTGCAATTATAGGAACTATGGCTGTCTATAAATTAGTCTTTCCCTGTCTGATATTTCCCAAATTTTCTTTCATACCTCTTAGCCCATTCTTTTGGGAGACACTCCATTTTAAATATTTTGGTAGAGCACTAATGCACAATGATAAATACTGACTAAATGGTACTATTACATCTGGAAGAAGGTAAGTTGATGAAGAGGTAGAACCTTGTCGTGAAGACTAGGAATACATCTTATGGTATTTTAGAAGATGGAAGGAAAATTGTTTCTTTCCATAGGAAAGCTTTCAGTGGTGCCATTTTACTTTTACTCTATTCTTATTTACAGATGGCTGAAAGAAGTTGAGCTTGTGGAAACAAGTTGTCTTTTGTCAGTTTCTAAATCATTTGTCTTCTTCAGAATAACATTTGTCTGTCCTTCTGTGGTAATTACACAACTTATTCAAGGGTCAACATGGCGTCATACATAGTAGCAGGCTGCACACACAGCCATACTGTGCCTTTGTGAGTAACAATGATATCTCATTCCAGCAAACTTTAAATTCAGAATGTTTCTGTCTAATTAGCTATACTTTGTAGCTAGCAAGATCATAAAGATGGTCATTCAGTACATTTCTTTCTGTTTTTTTTTTTTTTAATTTTTTAATTTGGAGAATTAGAACAGCTGGTTCATATTTTATTTGCCTATGCAGAGAGCTGTTATTGTTTTTAAACACTTTAAAATCATATAAACTGTAAGTTGTAAAGCAATAATCCCAAGTTAAGATTTGAGAAAGACTGCCTACACACAAAACAGAAAGGTAGACTTAATTTTTTTTGAGTTACAAAACCTTGAGAACAAAATGTTTACTTCTCCTAATTCCCCTGTTCGTTTTCATTTCTGGACAGTCAGATTTTCTTGAGCTCTGCATCAACCTTAACACAAGTGTTTAAGAAATTTCCTTCTATGTTACTGTAGTTTGTGCTTAGAATCAAGACAATGTTTGGAACCTGAACTACCTACAGACTCCCAAAGATTATCACATTTTCTTCCTATTGTATTTATGTAATGTTTAATATCTTTCAAAGCCATTTGTCTGTTGTCAGGCTTGCATAGCATCACTGCACATTGCTAGGATACAGTAAATGTTTTTAAAAGTGAAGGACCTCCCCTTTTTCCTATTGCTATGAAGAAAATAAGACCAGATTTTACCCTCTGATATGTGAGTGCAAGTCCTCATGGAATAAACGGAGTCTTACATATGTGGAAGGGTAGACTTTGGCCTTAAAGATTTATAGAGCTATAAAAATACAAGTAGATAGCTTAGATGATGTTTTCAGGAACTTAGGGCTGAATCCACATCCCTGACAAAAATTTCATCTTAAAATGGCATTAATGGTCTTTGGAAAATTATTTTGTATTATTATTATGCTCTTTTAGGTGTTTGGATTCATTTGACCTTCAGTCTTATCTGTCAAATGTAGAATTTACATTTGGACAGCAAGACAGCACAGTTCCCCTCCATCTTCTTCCCTTTCCTATCATCTAGTTTCACAGGTGGGGCAATATAGGAGAGAAGTCAGGAGCAGAAATGCACTACTGGCTAACTTAACATCTCCTGGAAGTTGCAATAGAGATTCTCCCACTGTCCAGGAGAAGGGAGGTGAGCTGGGAGTGGAGCTGTGTGGTTTGGAACAACACCAGAGGCAGTGACCTAGAAACCTTACGTAGGAGGAAAACAACACAGACTGTAAGCTGCAATAGTAAATTACTTAGGCTTTGCGCAAGTGGGTAAATCTCATTCTTTTTTTGACTTGTCATGGTGTCCCAGAATATTCTTACCTTCTTTCATTGTTGAAAATAATTTTCCTATCTTCTAGGCACTCACTGAGGAGCCCTTTTGAGAACTGTGTAGCATAATGTGTTTATCGTCGGTCTCCTTTTTATTTACAGTCTGTTTTTTCCACTCTCAAAACAGAATTATCCCAAAATAAACACCAGACAATGAGAATCAAAAGCATGTGTAATAGCCATGCCATTTCATAACTACTTGCTACATCTTTGTTTGGCACACTGGACTTTGTTTAGCAGAAACATGGTAGTATCACAAGGTCAGACTCTCCTCAACTTAATACATCCCTAGCAAAGGCTGGAATTCACATGACACAGGCTTCTATACAAAAAAGTTTCAACCAAACTTAAAAATAAAACCTCTCAAAATGATGAGCAAAATGTAGTTAATTCTAAACGGGGTGGGGGGGGGGGGGAACCCTAAAAAAACCCTCTCCCCAAAGTCTCTTCTATTAGTCCACTTGAGTTTTTTGTTGTTTTGTTTTGTTTTTTTTTTAACACCATTAACACCTTCATACATGCAAGATACTGTTGCTTTGTTCTCTTGGCTAGGTGCTATATCACCTCAACTGTGATCATGCTGGATCTCTTTAACTAAGCAGAGCTAAGCCTGATCAGCAAAGTTACTCAATGGGGAGTTCTCCTAGACAAGCATAGGTCCTTGCAGGGCTTGTAAGCAGCGTTTTAATGAGTGGAAATAGCATTCCTCTCAGACTCATGGACCTATGATGCATCTTAGGAAGAGTTGCACTACTAGGAAGATTTCTTCACCTAGTGTCTGAAACAAGTGGTGGTGAAAGACGTTACTCTGTAACTCATAGGTGCAAGCATACAAATCTGTATGGATCACTTGGAAAAGTGAAAACTTGGGAGAAAATCACAGTTCTGTTCCTATGATGTTCATCTTGCTATTTTACGAAGCCGACCTAACTCTAACGTCTCCCTCATAGCTCAATGCCACCCAAAGGTTTCCAGACAATTCTTCCAGTTTAATAATATGTACTGAATTAAAGTGCATGAAACATTATATTCCTTCTACATCCCTCTGCAACCCAGGGCCATTCAGAATCTTTTACATTTTCTAGAGTAATTCCACTGCTTTTATGCACTTACAATCATCTTCAGCTTCACTAAATCCAACTGACTTGTGGCCAAAAGCACAAGAGACTGTAAGAAGTATGAACATGTTCTTTTAAGTAGCTCTGGTGAAATTCTTTCCAGCTCTATGTCTCCTTCTTCTTTGCAGAGTGGTGTTGCAAGACCAAGAGTTGTCCTAATGGATATTACATGTCTCATGACGATGGGTATTCATACTCTGAATCTAGCCTAGTAAATGAAACTATTTACAGAACACTTTCTGCCCTCAAGAGTAAGTGTGAGCTCATGATTTGCATGCTTTCTGTTTGCTTTCCTCTGCCTCCCTGCCACTCTAGCACATGGTAGCCTCAGACACTGAGGCCTCAGTAAGTTGATAGCTTACTAACAGCAGTCAACAGCAGGTGATTGGCCATGCTGCTTCCCAAATTGTGTCTAGGACACACCTGATAAGCAAGGGCCAAAATGATGCCAGAAAATAGGTTAAAAACTAAACAATGTCAATAGCTATGGGAGAATAATCAAGGCTGTGTCTTTTATATTACAGTAAGGATGCAAGTTATGGTCCCTGCAAAATGAGCAGGTGGCACTATGACCTGCCATGTGTCCTTGGCAATTAGGATGTTACTGATAGGGAAATAAGAGATCTCATTATTAGTGCTTTAATCACAATGAACAAGCCAATTTAATCAGCTTAGTACATACCAACCACTAGGGCTAAATTTGTAACGATTACCATATGCAATAGCAACAGACTGTAACTTGACTAGCAGTGTCCCTTACTCTTATGTCCAAGTGATGCCATCGACTTGCTACCTAGTCAGCTGAAAAAACAGAGTTGAGGCTAATGCATTTAGCTCTTGTCTGCTACCATCACTACACCATGAGATGGTTGCAATGACATTTTAAAGTTGGGGGGTTTGGGGGGTTTTTTTTACGCTTCCTTCTTCTTTTGACTTAGCTGCTGGCTTGGGCCTGTACAACACATATCTCACAAAATAATTCCTTTGGTCTTTTCCCAACGAGAGTGATGCTGACACCTGTCCCCCTTGGAGGCTGAGACAATGCAGTGCCTCGAAGGCACCAGTCAGAAGGTATGTATTTCCTGACTGGGCAAGCAACCAACTGTGTGTATGTGTGTATACTTCTGACTGAGCCTAGAGGGAATATGCATGCTAGCCTGCTGGCTGCAGCTAAGAGCTCTGACTGATTTTCAAGATCTCAAGCAAGCTAAACAGGATGTGTGTACTCCCCAGTGCAACAGGCTTGTTATTAGTAATTACTATTGCTAAGGAGGAGGAAGAGAAAGCCAGGCATTTGCAATAGGAAGGGGATTTGTGGTAGACAGGAGGAAGAGAGGGGCATGGTTTAATCTTAATAAAATTGAATCTTTACTGGTTTATCCACTCATTTGTGTTGATGATATTTGATCCACAAAGAATGAAACTGATCTAGCAGTAGCTCAACTTTTATTTTTTCTTATACAAGTCTTTTTCAGGTGTAGTAATTTTAAGTGTTACTTGAAACTATTGCAGGTAGTGTCTCCAGGCAATTGAATACCTGAAAGATTTTTTTTTATGACATCAACCAGATCATCTCACACTGTGTTAAGTGAATGTGCTGTACTCAACAGTATAGACAACTTCATCTTTGTTCAGGCTTGGTGATACAGAGGGTCTGGTTGCTCTTCAAACCAGACTCACTAGATTTGCTTAGTATTGTTATTAAAAAAAAAAAAAAAAAAAAAAAAAAAAAAAGTAGTTATATCCTCTACAGGATAATTCTCTGATGAGCATACAAAAATCTTTGTTTAACACAGGTCCCAGAGTAATAGCCCATAATAATGCTCTCTACAAACAGCACTGAATGGGGAGATGAGAAATTCAGATTAAGAGAACACAGACATTTGCATTTCAATAACACTTTCTATTGAACCACTTTAATGCATTGATAGCCTGATCCTACTTCCATTGAGGCAAATGGCAAAACTCCCACTGAGGTCAATGGGAGGCTTGATCTGACCCTAATTCATGAATGGCCATATTTTGGTACTCTAACTCCCAGTGAATAAACTGTTCAGTCTGTGCAATTCCACTTAGCTACTTATTTTTGAAGTACTGCTCACTTTCAGTGACTGTCATGAAGCTCATAGCACTCCTTTGAGGTTCGTCTATAAAACTGATGGATCTATTCAAAGCAAAGGAAGTGTTATCAGCAGTGCATAACATCTAGCTACTCTTTAAGTAGTTATGAAACATTTCTGATAATATGTTTGTAATTGTGATGTTTTTATGATTTGATGGTTTTATGATCTTTCTATGAATTCACTATTTCTTTTGTGAGACTGGTCAGTTAAGTCATACATATTGTTTATCTTTGTGGACTGGATGCTAACATTTCAAACATAACTCACAAGCAGCTGTATAGAATAAGTTTTTGGTATGACTTCATAAGAGTGGTTAAAATTTGTGTAAGTACCTTCCTGAATAGCTGAGAATTGGCCAAATACTCTGAATAGGCCAAATAAGAACCTGTAAAGAGAATTCAAGGGTTGTTTTGTTTGTTTGTTTACAAAAATAACTGTATTGCATTAACTCTCTTAGGTGGCATAGAAGAGAGTATTTTGAAAGCAGAAGGGCAAATTCACATTTGACTACCAATGAAGGTCACTAAGAATTGAACACAAAACTTACTTATCTGTTAGAAACCTCTCCATATATTAATTTATGTATTTGCCTACAGTGTAAATGTACAATGAAAAATATTTTTTTCAAGGCTGGGGTAGTTTGTTGTAAGATAATGCTCTCCTGTTTCTAAAGTGTAGGTTTTGACTTTTTTGTTCTTTCTCCCATAAAGGGCACCACATTTCCTCCTGAAGAGATTAGGGAGCAGTGGCTAGAGCAAAGTTTCTAGAAAATTCAAAAATCCTTCATTAGGATGTCATAACAATTAGCCATGGGGGGAGTGGAAGTGATGACTGAAATTGGATGCAATCATTCAGTGTGTGTGATGCTGCTAGAGGATGCATGTTCACTGCCACAGCTTCTTTGTGTAGTCATACATACTTAAACTGGATCTTCATGTAAACTTTTAACAAAATAGCTAAGGATTGGGGTTTTTTTAATTATTATTTTTAGTATGAAATCAGAACACCAATGTCCAAAAATACTGAGAAAAACGTTTGTTTTAATTGTCATAATAAACAACAGAAATGACAGAAAACTCATGAGATGATAGCTCAGACTTACAATGCAAAAAAATGGTTCAGATAATCCAAACAATCATGAGATAAAAACAAACTCAAACTTTCAAGTATCATTTATCCCTCTTATTAACAAAAGATGATAAATACATTACAAACGTAGGTCTATAATAGAATAGCAAACTAAAGAGACTAGAATAAACTAGAACTTTTTCCCTAACAGCTGTGAATATTTGGACAGTTAAGTAACTTTCTGGTTACAGCTCAGCAGAAATTACTTTACTTTTAGAAAACATTGATAATGGATACAGAATCAGCAGGGCCTGGTAAACAATCGGCTGCAACACTCGTTACACAATCAATTCATTTTAATAAAAACACCAAGGTCTGTTCAAACTTGAAAATAAATACAAAATTTGTTCAAGCTTAAACAACAAATGACGGGTTTTATTACCAGTACTGTAGTGATCAGAAATGCACAAAACAGCATGTCAAATACATTAAAATCAATGGAATCTAAAGTCCAAAGTCACTTCAATTCTGTAGTTGTATTAAGATTTTTTACTTTTTTAGAAAAATGTGTTTGCATCTGCCTTATATTTTGAACTGTAATATTACTCCAGTAAAAATCTTCAGATTTGTCTTCACTGGGAAAAGGACTACTGAGATTAAATTGAACACTTAAACTGTGTTCATTTAAGCGCTATAATCTGCTAAAGTCTGTTGAAAACTCTCAATAATCTTTGACTTAATTTCAATAATCTTTGATTGATCATGTTGATTGGGAGAAGTGCCCAAAGACAGCAGGAAAGAAAATGTTGCTCCTGTCTTCAAGAAGAAGGACCCAGGGAACTACAGGCTGGTCTGCCTCACCTTGATCCCTGGGAAGGTGATGGATCAGCTAATCCTGGAAACCATTGCCAGGCACGTGAAGAACAAGAAGTTGATTAGGAATAGTCAGCATGGATTTACAAAGGAAAAGTCATGCTTGACCAACCTGGGCTGAAAGGAACCTCATGAAGTTCAACAAGGAGAAACGCAAAGTCCTGTACCTGGGGAAGAACTTCTCCATGTACCAGTACACACTGGGGACCACCTGGCTGGAAAGCATATTTGCAGAAAAAGACCTGGGGGTTCTGGTGAACACCAGGTTGCACATGAGCTGCAAAGAAGGAGGAATGCTATGAGCAGGTCGAGGGAAGTGATCTTTCCTCTCTGCTCAGGAATGGAGAGGCCACACCCACAGTATTTGGTCCAGTCCTGGGCTACTCGGTACAAGAAAGATATGTAGACATACTGCAGAGTCCAGCAAAAGGCCACCATTATCATTAAGGGTCTGGAGCATCTCTTCTGAGAAAAGGCTGAAAGAGCTGGGACTTGTCAGCCTGGAGAAAAGAAATCTCAGGGTGATCTTATAAATATATGTAAATACCTGAAGGGGGTCTGCAAAGAGAATGGAGCCAGGCTCTTTTCAGTAGTGCCCAGTGACAGGACTAGAGGAAAGGGGCACAAACTGAAATGGAAGATTTCCTCTGAGCATCAGGAAACATCTTCTCATTGTGAGGGTGACCAAACACTGGCACAGGTTGTCCAGAGAGGTTGTGGAATCTCTGTCCTTGGAGATATTCTAAAGCTGCTTGGACATAGTCTTAGGATAATAGCTCTAGGTGGCAGGTTTTGAACTGAAACTGGATCCAGCTGGAAGTATCTCTGTCCCTGAACTGGAACTCCACAACTTTTTGCCCTCAAGCAGAATGTAAAGCATTGGTAATCATTAAAAATGTCTTACATGGACCATAACAGACTAGCCTAACAGAATATCTTCCATCCATCATCATTCTTGCAGGACATAGCAGTACTTCACCTTGCTCCTAGAGAGAAGCCGCTGACAGGCCCAGTTCACTCCAGGCTCCAAAATTTGCAAAACTTGTAGAACAGTCCAAACATAATGATCCCTGTAACATGCTCTGACACATCAATGTGAACTTTTTAAAAGCTTTTTATTTCCTTAGATGATGAAGAACTGGAAAATAGCTTGGGACGTGGTGGCAGGATTCCTGCTGACACGATTGCTGAGATGTGATTGTAGGGTCAGTACCTTGCTAGGACACCTGCACCATGAGTAGGAATGCTAGCTACTATTAAGATCTAAGCCAGTGATACCTGTTAGTTTATGTGTGGTAACAATAATGAGGCAAAACTCTAGACCATATCTCCATGAAATTGCAAATCCAGTTTTAGGGTTCCTGATAGCTGCCATATGGTCCAAAACAATGATCTGATATCAATTCACAGTGCCAGATCACCCATGTTCAAAAATAATGACCAATCAACTTCATGCTGGCAGGTATCAGGCTGGCTTAGTTACCATGGGCTGCCCTTCCTGCGGTACTCCACAGACTTCTTTCCGTGCCTTAATCTCTATCCTTTATGTCCAAAGGCCATTGTCCACGGATGTCCCTACATCACATCCCAGCCCCTGAGATGTGATTGCCCTCTTTTCGTGCAGTGTCTTTACATGTAAAAGTGCAAACTGTCTGTCTCTAACACATGGTAAAATGACTTCAGGCTTCAAAGGAAAGAAAACATCATTCCTTTTACTATGGGTAACGGTTGCAAAGACATAGTGCCTTGTACCTGTGCAATTCAGTTCTTAAGCACATAGGTAATTTGTATTAAAACAGATAAACAGACTTCATTCCAGAAAAAGTGGCACCGTGAAAATTGATGAAAGGCACCATGTTACTTTTTTTCCACTAAGTAAATATTTAGCATATAAACAATAGTGTTGTAGGCCTTTGCTCAGGATTAGAAATATCATAAGCTAGAAATCCTGGAGAAACAGAACAAAAATCTTCTTGAGCAACATTCACAGGTGGGAAATCTGAGTGCCACTAAATGCGAGATGCCATTAAAGTGACGAATAAAACTATACAGAGACTAGCCCTCTATGTGGAAGTCATGATATCAGCAGCATTCAGTTCTGCTGAGAAGACCTCAAATACTGTATCATAAGAAACTTTACTTTGAAGTACAAAGATAAAAGAAAGATGCATTCAAGACTTTTTGCTTTAGTATTTCAAACTGGTTTTGTAACCAGTCCTAGGAAAACAGCTATCTTCATGAAGGTGGCACCTGCAACTGTTGTTATAACATCTAGAGCTGGTATACCATTATCCAGCAATGCCCACCACAAAACTCAGTTTTCAGGTTCTTAGAACTTGATGTATATACGTTATGCTACAGACTTTAATTATACATTATCTTTGGTTTTCCCCTACAAGATGGTAATGGCCTCTTGAGCTGCATCAATACTGTGCAGTAAAGAAAACCACAATTGCAAGATCCCTACCAATGTCAGTCATTCTAGAAGTTGAAAATGGGTAGTGAACGACACAAGGGACGGCAGAAGTAGTTTCTCTTCAAGATGGACATCGACCTGGGGAACTAGGCTTTTCTCATGTATTTCTACTGTGTAATTTTTAAAAGTTGACTAAGTCACTCACCATTTGAGAGATGGTTACTAGCTGTCTTCATCTTTTGATGAAGAGTATAATGTGATTTGGAAAACTGCTAATCTCTTTAGGCTGTAAACAAGGTTAAGGGCAGCTGTGCTTGAATGTGCATCATGCTAGATAACACAAAACACTTAAAAATGACGTCTTAGATACCTCTAGTCAGGCGCATAAAATTACATATTATTCTACCTTAATCTGTCCATGCTCTAGTTCTTCATCTCTAAATGAAAAAAAAAATTCAGTTTATTTCACAACAGTATGACAAAGATACACATTAATTAGTTTCTGAAGCTCTCTAATACCACTAGAAGCACCACAGCAAAGCCTGTGAGGAAATTAATAATTCTAATTTTAGAAGGGAATGCAGTAACTAAGGTATCCAGCCACACATTGAACAAGGAGAATGCAGCTAAACATTGTTTAGCATGGTTCATGAGTGCAGCCCATCAGAGGCAAGGATCCTCTTAAAAAATGATATGGGATCATACAATCAGAATTCAACTTACAATGTATATGTAAGATAATTAATTAACCCTTGTTTCTCAGCATTAGTATTTCACATGGCAGCCTAAGTCATCTACCTCTTTTAACATAGGTTTTGGTTTTAATCACTGATGCTACCATTCTGCTCTTCCAGAAAGTTCTTCTCCCAAGGGACTCCACCACAGTTCAAGAACTGAAAACAAAAGGTAGTATGACTGGTTGAGCCTTACCTTGTACACTGCCAGAGCTCCAAAATGTTTAACAAAGATATCATAGATGTTTCTAGGAGTAGTAGAAAAGACTAGGGTAAGTTCATGTTTTTATTCCACTGGCATACCCTCTTTCTGTAACTTTGAACAAATGTGGGAGATTGTATGAAGAGATTCATATCTCAACTGAAGGAATTGGGCAGGGAAAACAGGAGAGGGTTGAGACTGGCTTAGGGAACACCCATTCATCTACCACTCAGTCAGTAATGAAAACCTTCTGATACTCCTCCCCATATGTTTTGGGAGAGAATGGCATCTGCTTTATCAGGTCAGGTTTCACTCAGTATATATTGGGAGGCTTTAATTCCTACCTGTAAGAAGAGGAAAAGGCAAGGGATAATAATTTGCAGTCATTTATCACACATGAGCAACAGAATTAGCAGAATTCTTTGCCCTATGTCCCAGCTTCCCCTCCCTGTACCACTCTCATTCCCCACAGATGGGAATCTCCCAATTATACCACACCATGTCTTACTCTTGCCATGTTCAATCAGAGGTATCCTTTGGCCTTCTTAATTTAGTACTGGAGAACCATGATATAAACTGTGAAGGGGACTTACTAGACTTCTTCCTGTGTGATACTTTTCCATGTCAAAATAAAATATTGTACCAGAAATTCGGTGCACTGCATTTACATCCAGTTGAAAGTTGACTCATATCCTGCGAATCCAAGGCAAACCCAGAACAACCAGATTGAACAGGCTTGGAATGATGAATACAGTAGGAAAAACTGGATTTTGCTTTAGAAGAATAAGATTGTCAGGTTGATAGGCATTTGCAAAATGTTCACCAGATTAAAAAAAAAAAAAATCAATCTAAAGACACATTTCTACTTTATTCTGAATCTAAAATTATTGTGCTGTTCTCTAACTTCTGCCCCTGCTGAACACCGTCTTTAGAATTCCTGTCTAAATAAAATCCATGGGGGATTTTATTTCAATGTGAGATTTTCTGGATCACAAATTTTATAACTGAACATATTACTTGTAAAAAATCAGAACAGCAAAGTATGTTCTATTCCAAGGACCTGACTCAACAAAGACTTTTCATACTTTAAACATTTTACTAGTCTTACCATCCAAACTCCAACTTAAGATCAGAACAATTACTAACATCTCTGATAGAACTGAAATTAAATTGAAAAATAGAAATATAGAATTGGTGTACTAAGATAAAAAGTCCATTCCATTTTCAGAGAAGGATTAGCCCCACCTGTGGGGTGGTTTTTTTACAATGTTTTAAATTATTTTCTTACCTGCTTTAAGTGTGCCCACTGTTGAGTAAAAGGAAATATTATGTTCCTGTAAAATATTAGACTCACGTTCTCACCGAAGAATTAGACCTTTTCCACATTTTGTCTCTGGAAACAAAAGGTCTACAAAAGAAGAAAAATTATTTTTTCTGCCATAGCACATCACTGAATATAGGAATTCTGTCTGCATTAGAAGTAGGATGGTTGACTAGGAAGAACAAAAGATAAATCAGCTAAGGTAATTATTCTGCCTTCTTCCTACGTCAACCATGACCATTTCAGATAGTTTCTGTAGGATAGCTCATCACTGGGCAGAGCTCTCTCTCTGCAGACATCAGCCTTAACACTCACAAGAATTGCACACTGTCACAGGTGTCACTGCTCCAGTGGTATTTGCTATCACAGGGCTTCCAAGGTCCACCTGCAAATCATTCAACGTCAGCTAGATGTAGATTATCCTAGAAGCTCTTGGGCACTTTCCTGCTCTCACTATCTGGACTCCACAACTGCAAGTCTCCATTGATCTGGCCAGGGTTGCTCAGCACCCTTGCCATTCAAGCAGCAGGAGGGTAGTTTAGGGGCAGTTTAATGAAATCAGTAGGTCTCTCTTCCCCTTCATCTCAGAGACCCCTTGTTAGTCATCCCCATCCCTCTGGCCCTGGGATGGCCTAGAGATAAGTGTCTCTGGTCTCATCCCAGAGGCTTATACCCCTCCACTTGAGAGGACTGTGCTGCTTTCTGCCTTGGGTCAACTAATGGTATTTTTAACAAATCGCTGCAGATAGATACCTTACTATCTCACTACTGCCATCAAGCATCCTGCTCTTCTATTCAGGTTCAGTGTGAGTGGACTTGCTTTATCACAGGACAGACTGTGTGAACTTTACAATGTCTCCGCTTATTTAAAAAAACCCTTTGAATTCAATATGACTCTTTTCATGCACTTCAGTTATTCAATAGGCTATTTGATCAAGATGAAAAAAAAACCCAGAAGTCTCACTAATAATGGTGCAATGCTGAAAAAAAAAAAGCAAAATCCAAACATAATTTTCACAGCCCCTACAGCTTTAGATATTGATATTCATTCTCTTGAATATTGCATGTCCTCTAGAAAATACGGCATTTAATTCCCCTACCACTATAGGTGAAATACAGAGATAAAGGCATAAAAGAAATTATAAAGGCCTTTTTTTTCCTCAACTTTAAAATATATGACAAACTTAGTAGTTTTTTATATATAGTACAGTAGCGGAGCAATTAGTCAGTAAGGTAATAAAAACTTGTCCCAAAATCCTCAATACCTGCCTGTCCCCTGCAGAGCTCGGTGCTATCAGGTTTTCTGTCCTGTACATGACAGAAGTTTTATTGTTTCTCTGACCTGCTCCAGTATACAGGGAATAAATACGTTAAAGTTATCTGTTCTTTTACCAGCTCTAGCTCATACCTTGTCAATGTATTGTGGCTTGGGAAGCCAAAATGCAGTTCTATTGATTGCCCTGGGAAAAGAGAGGACAGTATTTTTTCCCAGTTCAGGTTACCAAAAGGTTATAACAAATAGAATACAGATCACACACTAAATGCCCTTCATCTTATTCCATCACCTGATTCCCTAATAACAACATAAAAACCAGGACTTTGAAAACAGAAAGAAGAAATCCAAAAACTATATCAAATACACATATACATTGCATAAAAAATTCATGCACACATAGTCAATATAAATAAATGCATTTACATGCTCATGCACACCCTTGTGATGCAATGAAAGATCAGATGCAGATTCAGATAGTCACACATACAATTCATTAACTTTATAAAATATTGATTTACCCCATTCATATTGAAATGCTATATTTTCCATGCAATCTTCTGCAAGCTCCCTTAAAGGACATGCTGTTGATGTAGCATCAGCCCTTTCCATCTACTGTTTTCCTTACCATTTAGAGTTATATTTGGGGGCACTGCTGATAAGGAGTTGTATGAAGAATGCACAGCGATAATCTGTGGTAATGATTGTTGCTTGACTTAAAATAAAGAGGAGCAGCCTTTTAAGGTCAACATCAGTTCCATGTTTGGATTGTTTCTACTATTTGGAAGGGGATGACATGTTTTAAATTACTAAGTAATGTGAAAATACATTTCTAGCACAAGACTGTTGTCTATGTAAATATTTTATGGATAGAGTCACCCACCATTGGTTAATAAGGTAACACAGATTCAAAGCTGTTTATGTTGACTCATATTTTTAAGATGACGAATTTAAAAACAAGAAAATGTGACAGAGTTGATCAAGATGAAAGACAGTGGCCCACGGATAGACTGTTTGTCTTACATGTTATGAACAGCTCTTAAATTACTTATTGAAAAGAAATGTAACATTGTCCATTGGAAATATATTAAATGAATAACACAAGTCACCTAATGAAGCTAAGTTAAATAGCTATCATTTGGGGGTTTGTAGAGATGAAAGAAAAAGATCCTGAAAGACTTAGTTTCTCCTGCATCAAATATTCTCATAAAAACAGGAACTATCATCTGCCATGTGTATATGGCATCAAATACAATAGGAAACACACATCTCTCACAAGTGTACATGAATGCTGTCACCCTGGGGTTAACAGTATGACTGGGAAGTGAATGCAGCTCATGGGCTCAGCTTGCAACAACCTTCCCCTTGCTATTCCCCAGTCTGCTTTCATTCACAGGCAGCATAAGGGCTTCCATGCTGAATTGCTCAGTTTGGATCTATTTGCTGCCTGGGCTGATACAGCTGGTCTTTCTCACTGCTCTTGTCCAATCTGTGTCACACAAGACAAAACAGAAGTGCAGCTCATGCTGTCCCACTGCCACAGAGGGAGGGCCCCACAGTCCACAAAACAGGGAGACAGAGGATGCAGTGGTGTTGTTCAGGGGCTGCAATATGATGAACTGCCTTGTGCAGAGCCCCTCAGAGATATGGCATGGCAGCTGGTGGCCAGCAGGCTTCAGGAAGCCTTCTTCCTCTGCATGCTTACATCAAGAGAGATAAATCCTGTACCATCCTTTCTTCTGGTCAGTGCCTCAGAAGCCTATCTTAGTCTTTTGCAAGGGACTTGGGGGTAACAAAACTCATACAAGTACTGCTGCTGATTTTACAGAGCTGTACAATGATGAACACCTGTGTGTCCTTTCTGTGGAGGACAGTCTTTCAAGTTGATTATTATGTGCACTCACAGCTCAGAAGGCCAACCATCTCCTGGGCTGTATCAAGAGAAGCATTGCCAGCAGGTCAAAGGAGGTGATTCTCCCCCTTTACTCTGCTCTTCTGAGACCCCATCTGGACTAGTGTATCCAGTTTTGGGACCTGCAACATAAGAAGGACATAGACCTTCTGGAGCAAATCCAGGGCAGGGTCATGAGGATGATCAGGAGAGAGATGGAGCACCTCTCCTATAAGGACAAGCTGAGACAGTTGGGGCTATGCAGCCTGGAGAAGAGAAGGATCCCGGGAACCCTTCTAGCAGCCTTCCAGTACCTGAAGGGGCCTACAGGAAGGCTGGGGAGGGGCTCTTTTACAAGGGCAGGTAGTGACAGAACAAGGGCTAATGGCTTTAAACCGGAAGAGGGGAGGTTTAGATGAGATATTAGGAAGAAATTCTTTACTGTGAGGGTGGTGAGGCACCCTCCCTGGAAGTGTTCAAGGCCAGGTTGGATGAGGCTTTGTGCAACCTCGTCTAGTGGAAGGTGTCCCTGCTCATGGCAGAGGGTTTAGAACTAGATGATCTTTATGGTCCCTTCCAATCCATACCATTCTATGATTCTATGATTCTAGTGTAAGGTAAACATTTCCATCAGCTGATCACAAATTTCATCAGGGCCATGAATGCTTTGACCTAAAGTTTCTCCTGAACACTCTGGCCAAACAAAATACATGCCTTTGCTTAAATAGTGGACCATATGGCCCAATTAATATGCATTTGAAGTGTTTGTAACACAACAAGTTCCCGGGAGGTCCTCAGGCAGCATTTTAATTTCATTTTACAAGTTGGTCTCCTGCAGTTTTACTGTGTTTCATTACTTTTTGGACAAAAATGTCTTATGTTCAACATACATAATGCATACTAAAGTAGGGTCAGATATGTTGAAGAAGAAGCTGCTTTACAGTATTGACAGTTTCATAGTGGTAAGTGTACAGAGACAGATAATACTCATGTTTAGAATAATCTGGCAACCTGATACACTAGGATTTAAGCCACAGGATATTAAGGCATCATCCAGACCTGGAGCTAAACTAGAGGTTCTTGTTATTTCATCACTGGGAGCTCATTTCTGAATGTTCTCACTCCTGTATAACTGGTACTAAAATGGTTTGCCAATACTTGCAAGAGCCTCACGTAGTTCATCCTGCCCTCCCTTACAGCCAGGAAAACACTTTTAGTGTGTGTCAGCACTTTCAAGACAATTATCATTCAAATACAACAGTTAGAACTATACCTTTAGGTGCCCTTTGTAGCAGGCTCCACCGTTCATCCACACTTAGATACAGAGCCAAAGTGTTACCCTAAGTGTTATTCTTAGAAGAATAGGAATGTGTGAAGGATGTTCATATTGAATTTGAAAGAAGGTGGCTATAAAGCCACATTACCACTCTAGAAGATACACCTAAACAAGAGCTGTGGAGAGCCAAAAGTTTAGTGGAAATACAAGACAGCAATTGTAGTGAAAGGGTTTCTGAACCTGTAAAGAAGGACATATGTATATTTTCTTACGAGGTCAGGGTATGCCCTGGGGAATGTCCTTGCTGACCTGTTCCTAGGAAAAGAAATCATACAGGAGTGAGAAGATGTCTGGCTGTGCTATTTGTCACTCTCCATAGGCCAGGTCAGAGCTGCATAAGCAGTAAAACTATTTTCATTAAAGTTTAGGCAGACATTCTAAACTTATGATAGGCATCCTCACACCCTCACACACAACTATCACACATGCACACAACTGCAGAGGCACAGACACACTCACCCACCCTGAAGCAGTTGAAGACAAAAACAAAAAATCCAAACAAAAACCCCAACCCTTATGTTTGGTGCTGTAAAACCTCACATGGGAATGATTTTTCTGTTTCTGGGCTGATAAAATAAAATTCCTGAGAATTTAAGTTTATGATGTGTGAAATAACGTACATGGACAACACTCCCTTCCCCCTACTCCTCAAAATAACCCTCGTGCTCCCCATGTACACTCAATCAAACTTCCTCCCTGAGACCACAGCCCAGTGGAGCCTCATCCTTTCCACCCTTCATCCCCCCCTTCAGTTTACGCAATAGATTATATGCAACGCGTGATATTTGGAACCCACATCCTGCTGTAGGCAGGGCTGGCTGTACTCCCTAACACAACACTTGGGGATGACTCTACTTCCAGCAAGTGGAGTTGATGTGCTGGACGTGGTTTAATTGGTGCCAGCTTTGTCCTATTAACAAGTGTCCGCTTTCTGCACTTGATACATCAAGCAGTGATGTTCTGCAGGTTATAGTGCCCTTATGCATTAAAGTCTTTTGTATATGTTGCTGCCTGATTAGACAGGAAATAGTGCATGGAACCAGGGGATAATTCACCTGTTAATTTACCTGAGTAAAGTTACTTGCATGCATATGCATGTGCAAAAATGGAGTTCCAGATGCAAAATACATCTTTTTCTAATCCCTGAGCTATTCGTTATGTGTATGTCTATATACACATTGTATGCTTATTACTATTTATTACTTTTAAAACTTAAAAATAAAGTTGGCTTGAATTTAGTTTGAGGATTGGCATCAATCCAGGACAATTCTTGTTTCTGCTGAAACAGTTTGCCCACTGCTAATTTTAATACAAGCATTTTATTTTATTAATGTGGATGCAAATAGTTAGCACACTACCCCTTCCTACCGTGAACCTTGGATGTCTAGCATAAAGCCTTGGAAGCAGCAATGCCACAGATCTGGGGAGATTCACTCTTTGTCTGGGAAAAGGTATTTTTGGGAAATGTCTAATTTTCTTACCTGTACAGGATGGAGGGAGCTAAAAGCCTCACACTCCCAGATGTCCGCAAGGACAAAACTGGGTGAGACACTGACTCTAATTATCCCAGACCTTTAATTCCCTTGAACTTCAGTGAACATATAGGGGACCTGGCTTTATTATGGCAGGTGTTGAGACTGTAATCAGTACACCTTCAACTAGGAGTGAGGTAGAAAAACGACATGTAATTGCTATGTATAGACAGTGCAGTCATTGAGAGACCTTTAACCTGTTTCTCTTTCCTTAATAAAGTTTTTGCAATCTATGAAAGAATGACTTTGTTATTCCTCACCAATCTTCTGCACATGACCCAGCTTTTTCTTCCATTCAAGGAATGTAATTTAAAATAGATTTAGACTCCTCTGCATGGCCAAGCATGATGCCCCCTGGAATGTACAGCTTATGTGTAATTGTTTGGTTTGGTTTAAATAAATAAATAGCATTAAAATCTAATCATGGAAAGTATAGCTGTTAAAAATAGACTGAGGTAGCACTCACCCAAAGCGTCAAGAAAAGATATGCACAGGACAGATTCTAAAGGCCGATTCATCAAGTGAAGGAGCAACCAGACAACCAGAGCTGGCGAGGTTTCAGGCACGTAAGCATCACCGCCGAGTCTCCTCACCCTGCAGCAGGAGTTTCCAGCAGGAGTTAGACCTGTTTTATTTTTTTTTGCACTTCAACTACCTGCTTTCCCTTCAATCAGATTCTCCATGGGGACACAAGATCCACATCAAGCTACCTGTGGTGACCCTGGCACTCAGCATGAAAACCACTGCCTGCAATATTTCTCCACCTGTGAAGCAACTGTTTAAACATGAAGCAATATTAGAAAGAATTTTTTTCTGTATGTTTGTAGCTTTAGATGTTGAGTTTTGTCTGTGCCAGAGTAAAACCTCAGTAAGCAAAAGATGTCATGAATCCAGATGGCGAAGACAGTTTCTGTCTCAAATTGTTTCACCTTGTGCCCCTTTCTGCTTACTTTGAGTCATTAGCATTAAGCATGAAACTGTTACCATTCTTGATTAGGACATACAAGGTAATCAAGGTATTTAATTAAAAAAAAAACAAAAAAACAACTTTCAAGACATTTTACATATCAGGTTCCATGATCAGGTTGAATTTTGAGTACTTGTGAATATTCATGAATGGAAAAGAATATTCCCTCTGGTACTACGTATTTTGGATTTTCCAGTATGTACCATGGGAACAGATAAGAGGGCTGGCCATGTTGCATCATGGGACCTTTAAAGTTGCCTGGAACCCAGCCAGGAGAGCTTAATCCACACAGCAGGTGCCACAAAGACCTGGGATAGCTTTTCCAAATGAGTGCACTCCCTTTTACCCTAACATTTTCAGCTGGAGTTCCACTGAATTCTACTTTCCTTTTTGCTCCTACAAAATCAAATGTCTATTGAAAACAGAAAACCTTCTGATCAGCTGTACTCAAGTGTACCAGGGTTTTTTGGTAGTTGAATTTCTGTCTATATGTTTTTGACAGACAAATGATGGTGCTGTCAGTAGAGATGTTATGGTAGAAAAGGTGCTCAGCCACCTGCTCCACCTGTGCTGCACAGACAGCAGACCAGTTCATGCATCTGTTCCTGAGCCACTGGGTTACAGAGAGATTTGGTTTAAATTATTACTGATTAAAAGTTGCTTTAGAATACTGATTTACACATGAAAGATCTGCACAAACTGACTGATCAGCAGGTCAGATCTTCCTGCCTTGTGGACCAGGTGGACATCCCAGAGCAATGACTGTATCCCTTCTCCAAAGGTGAGCTCTCCGTATGTCTCAGCTAAGCCTAGTTCTGCATAACACTAGTCATCTTCCTGTTTGCAAACCTTACAATTTCCATATATAAGGCAGACAAGGGATGGGAGTACAATCAGCGTTTTTCAGAAAGGAAATCCAGCATTCAAGGTCATTCAGTCACAGACTGGAGATTTCCTGAGTCCTCTTCCAGTGACCTGAGGTCACTGCTATTGGCTCAGATAAGTCCCAATTTAGATGTTAAATGTTATGGGTGATATCAGGTCATCCTGAGAAATTTTGCTAAAGACTTTAAAAAATGTATGTCCAGTTCAAGTTTTTCAGGAGTCAATAAAGGAAGTAAAAAAACCTATTATAAATATGTACATTCATGATGAATGTTGCCTAGAAAAAGATACATAAGACTTCCAGTTCATTCACTTGCAAATTTATTAAAGAGACCAAGAGCATGCAGGTGTCAAAAGAATCATTTCTTTGACACTCTGGTTCTAAAAACCTGCAAAATGAATCTTCCTCCTTTGCCCAGTACATCTAACCATTAACAGATCAATCACTCAGTTTGCATGCTGCTGCTAATGGCCTATTTACATTTGATAGGGAATGCCTAAAAAGCCACAGTTTGAAAAGCTCATCTGAGTATGGCCCAGAGCAATGGAAAACAGAACAAAGGAGAGAAGAACTTATGGCATTTAAAGGCTAGATGCCACAGAGCACAAATGGGATCCACAACTGTAAGTAAAACCTAAGAGAAGGAGCAGTGTGGAAGAAGACACCAGGCAGGTCTGCTGTGCACAGCAGCCCAGTGCTGTTAGATTTATGGTTGGACTCAATGATCTTAAAGGTCTTTTCCAACCAAAACAATTCTATGATTCTGTAAGATTGCCTGTCTCGGAGCCAGCAGCAGCCTGGGACAGTGACTCCTGGGGACTCAGGGCAGCAGGCTGTGACAGCTCCAGAAGCCATGCAGCCACGTTGCTGTGGCACTCAGCCCTGGCCTGTAACATCACTTTCTTTGTTGGGCACAATGAATCAACCATAGCATCACTGGGATGTGGGAATATTGCCCCGATCCCTTGGGCTGGCTGTACTCCTTGATAGTTGTACCATGCTCAACCAGGCAGGGTATGTCTGACTACTGAGTGGAGGAAAAAAAGGGAGCAATGACAGATAAATAACAAAGCAGAGTTAAAGAGCAGTCCAATGGGGAGTGACAATGGGAAAACAACGCTGTACAAATGGTTTTGAAAATGAGAAGTCTGACTGTGGAAAAAAAAGAGGAATACCTTTCCTACTCATACGCTTGTACTGGACAGCAAGCCTCCATGTGGCTGTATACTGTTCGGCAGAATTGCGAAGCAAACCATATTTATCTGCTGTTATAGGTATTCATATGCTTCAAAAGAGTGTACTGTCAGGCACAGAGAAACTCCATAAGTTTCTGGAGGCTCTTAAACTCTGAGATTCTCACCTCCAACCCCTTCCACACTGTAATCTCAAATCCAAAGTTCCTTTATTGTTGCATATGGGAAGATCACAGAACACCTACTATAGTGCAACTCTTTCCTTCCAAACACTCATTTCCCGGTTGTCAACTTTTTTTCCTACACCACCTCTCATGTAGCTGTGCCTAGTCACTCCCTTTCCTTCCTCCTGCTCTGAGACCTGCTGCTCCACCACTATAAAAATAGCTGGCGTGGAAAGCTAACTTTTCTTGCTAGAGAACTGAGGCAGCTCTGTTTGCTTGAAATATGGAAGGACTGCCCAAAGGATTAATCTTGCTGCTCTTCCCCAGCCCTGTTCTTGCTTTGCTGCTTTTCCAAAACACTATTTCTATTTGCAGATAGGTGATTGCTGTGGACATGCTAATGAAACTGTTCTTATGCACCATGGGAAAGAGAAAAGAAAGCTTTAGGAGGTACCTCTCATACTCTTGAGGTCATCTGCTGACTTTTCCTTAAGTAGTCCAGGAGTAGCTAAAAATATGCTGAATATAACGCAGAGAAATAATATATTTCACCTAAAAGAAATGGAATAAGAAGTAAAAATAAAAAACCTCATTCTGACATATAGTTGCTAATGGTTTTGTGTGATAGTTAAATATAACAGAGAATACTTTTTTTTTAAATACTGATCTTAAAATGGAGCAAAAATCAAGGCATGTGGATGCATGTGTCTATTAACTGTGTGAGAAGCAGAGTGACTTCTGTCTGATCACAACTTTTGAAATCTAGGCTCAAGATTATTCTTCAGATGATCATTCATATATACTATGGTTTAAAAGGATATCCATTTGCCCTATTAGATCTCTATAAGGAAAATTTATTTGGAAACGACAAATAAAGCACATTAGTCTTTCTGCTGAGAAAATACATGCTGGTCAGCATACACATCTGGGGAAGAAAGAAATTATTAAAGTTCAGAAATATGCTATGTTTTCTTTATCCAAAATGTTCTATTCCTCTGCACTGTTATTTTTGTCAGATTGAATGGGTTACTACAGCCCTTTTTTTCTTATCTTTTCTTAATGGTGTAGTTTTGAAAATGCTATTGCACACTTATGTTGGGATTGTAATCTCCAGCAAATGCCAAGCTGGTTTAAAGAGAAAGCTCCTGAATATTCACAAGTACCAGTTGTAAGCATACTAGAAATACTTGGAAAATACTATCATCTTTAAATTGTACTCAGCTGGATTGTCAATTGCCAGTGGTGTACTCCAGGTAAGTTGCTCCCCTGGAGTCTCAATAAAGTCTGTGGAAACCTATTTGTACGTTATATTTATTATGTCTGCACCCTTTTTGGCTCCATCAAATTAAAGCTTTTTTAATAAAATAATAAAAAAAAGATGACTGTATTCTAGTCGCATGAGGATGAAGACTCCATGTAATGTGATAATCTACCTGTGATCTGCTGCCAGCTTTACTGAGACATAGTTCAAGGTAAAACGTGTTTAGAGATCTGAAGTAGTAGATTACTAGCAAAGAAAACATTCCTGTTTCCTTATCTTAGGGAGACTGGCTTCCTGCTAGCTGTGGATCCTCCTCCTGCATGAAGTACTAAAACACCCTTGTCCTGTCTTGCAGTGATAATGGAGGTTATGTATAATCTCTGTGGCTGTTCAGATTCCCTTTATGGCTCCCATAGTGGGTAGTACTGGAGTTCTTGCAGTATCATAAGAGACGACTCCATAGCACACTAATTATATAGGGTTTTTAAAGTACTTTGAAGATGAAAAGTGATGTATCCATGCAAGTCTAGGTATTATTATTATTTATATAGCATATATAACCATTAGTGGAAGCCTAGCTTCAAGTCCCTTTGAGCCTAAGGTGGGAGGAAAATTTGGACAAACTCCATGTCCTTGCATTTTCACTGCATCTGGTTAAGGTAGATAACTAGCATCCAGAGTTCCTCTGCTTTCTTCCTTAATTATAAAATACTATGAAAAAGAAAGTGATTAAAGCAAATGTGGACTTCTATGGGATGAGAGACAAAATGATTTTCTAAGATGTCAGCCAAAACTTAGAGTAGCTAACATTTCTGAGATTCATTCTGAATGAAAGTAATAAGATGAATGCACTCATTCTGAATGAATGAAATAGGAGAAACATCAACTTGTTAATTAATAGATATTTAATGGAGTAGGATGTTTTAAGATATTTGAGCACTCCTTTACCACATGATGGAAGGAAAAAATAATCCCTATAGAAAGCTTTTTTAGTACAAAGCATTAACTACTCGCTGCATAAATTATATGCAAAAAAGAAGTGGGTGGTGAGAGAAGACAGCTGTATGGAAGGAGTAGAGAAAAAGGCGAAGGAGATCAACAGGATATTACGGCTCCCAGCTGAAGCCCCAGACAGGATAGAAGAGAGATGAATTTCTACAGTTATCACTATAATTCATGCAAAAATTCTTTACACCTTTACAGCTAAACTTTTCAGGACAAGGAATGGTGGTTAACTAGTTTGCCTTGATTCTACAGGAAATCTTATGGGAAACAATCCAGACCCACTTTCTCTACTCACACACCCTTTGACAGCACCAATTGAACATCCACCGCATCACCAAGGGATTGAGCACTATAGTGCATCCAAGGCCACAGAGCTGGGGAGTACCAACAACCAAAATGGAGACAGAAGATATTCCTCAGACATTGTTCTAGAGCTTAGCAAGTCACACAAGGCCCATGGGTTCATGGTTGAATCCTTTATGCGCTCCTGAAATAAAACTGCAGGGACCTGAATAAAAGAAGGTACTAAGTGAAGCTCAGAGCACGGTTTTAATCTCTCGACACTCCATAGAAACTCCTTGTCCTCAACAGAAAATCGCCAGATCAGACCAGGTAGGATTCTTGCCTGAGTAATACTTATCCTCCACACACAAAACCCAGGTGACAATCTTACAGTTGGCTATATATTCAGCTTTCAAACGGCTATGATGAGTCTCCCAAATATATGGCAGAGCACTCCCAGTGAAACACTTTGAAGTAATGATGCATAGATAAAATGTAGGGAAATTCAAAGTGTAAGCAGAGCCTGTGTTTGGAAGAGGCCTCCCTGTGCAGGGTGTCCTATTATATGTAAATACCACTGAGAATAGCATGCAAATATGGTCATTAGTGAATCTTTGAACTTTTCCAGAACAGCTTCAATTTTGAGCCAAGCTACTTCAACCTTCAAAGGCAGCAAACTCTATGACTCAGCAGAAGCTGAGACTGAAAATGCCTGTTTCAGCAAGGACCGGTGGTTTTAAGATGCTAAAGTATCCAGAGGCTTTTCTAATCCCTTAAGCTATTTTCCATGCTGTTTTCCTACTCAGTTAGTTGCAGACATGTAAAAGAGAACTACTGCATATTCCATGATTGCACTGTTATGCTATCAATTGTCATTGTATTTCCTTACATATTTGGGGCTGCTTATCATTTTCCCTAAAGAGTTTATATTATAGATGGAAAAAGAGGGAGGAAGAGGAGGATGCAAAGACTCCTACTCAAACAAAGCTCACAGAAGAGCTAGTGAGAACAGAGGTACATTCAGCAGCATGGAAAAACTGCTCAGGTGTCTGGGATATGAAAAACTTTCTAAGAAGGATGAGGAGAGACAAAGTGAAGATTTCATTCCTCAGCTGCCCAACACAGCAGTTAGATGCATGTTATACAGTACCCTACATTCTTACCTTATGTTTTTCTGTGTAAAATTTGACATGGACATCACATAAATTTATTTCATTAAATTTACAGAGTTCACAACTGTTTGAAAAAAAAAATCAAACCCGTAGATTCCTTTTCATAAACTTGCCTCTGCACTGAATTATGGTAAGAAGAAAGTTGTGAGGAAATTGATTACACATATTCAAGTGGTCACCATTCAAGACAGTAGCTTATACCCATAAGCTTTCCCTTTGCAGTTATATCAATGAAAATTAGATGTCATAATATCTCTTTCTGGATCCAATCTGTTTATGTCTGAAATTGAGAGGAACTTTTACATTGATTTAAATGACTGAAACCCTGGAACTCATGTGAGTATTTTCTGTCAGTTCTAATGGGAAGAATGCAACTGCAGTCTAGGTTTGCTTCAAGGAGCAATTTAAATGTCTGAACATTTTCCCTTTTATACTAGTCTAAGCTCACATGTCTCATTTTGTTATGCACATTTCCTCAACATAGTAGGAGACACCCAGTCTTTTTAAATGATGGGAGAGTCCATAGCTGCCAGAAAGCCATTACTTTTCAGGTTGACTCCCTGTGTGTTACTAACCCAGTACAGCCTGTCCCAGACCCTCTGTCCCTAGCTTCTAGCACTGTGCTTCTTCAGCACTTAAAAGGACTTAATGCAAAACGATCACTGTAAAAACATGTCTGTCTTTGCTTGAGATGCCTTTGCATTGCAAATTCCAGCAAGCCAGCAAGTCAGATGCAGCATTTTGGCTACCATGAGAAAAAAGTGAGGGCAGCCATTTTGGAGGCGACTGGTCTTACCAGATTACTGAGCAGCTGTATCTATTTAAACAGTTTCTAAGCATAGTACCCATACATAATGCTTGCCATGTATACATGTAGAGTGTCTATATTGCTTCATAGGGGGTCCTGGTAGTCTTGTGCATTAGGAAGTATTTAAGACAAGTTTAAGACAAGCATTCTTTTTTGTGTCTATCAAAGTACCTTTTAAATAAGTACAGGAACCCATAAACTCTTCCTGTTTCAATCTAGCACTGTGCCAGCATCATGTAATTTTCATCTGACACACTTTCCAGGACTGACAGAATCTGGGTGTGAATATGTCCTTGGGCACAATCAAAAGCACGTGGTTTAAGTCAGGGAAATCCAGTCATCTCTTTTCAGAGCTAATCTTATAGCCCTGTGTTCCTGAAGCTATTATCTTAGAATAAATTAGAATAAAATGGAGGACCCTTATGTAGTTTCAAGGGACTGAACTACACAGTATATCTAGGTAGTGGCTTCTCAGACATGGATTATACATCTGACCTTATTGTCTCTCTTGGCAGCAGAAATGAAAGCAATGCAGGAGTAGCTTCAACAGTTCTGTACCATCAGAGGATTGCTTTTTTATTCAGAGAAATCCTCAAGGGCCATGCACCCCACCTCAGTCACCAGAATCCTCTGGCTGATCTAACTGCAAATGGCTGGAGTGAACAGCACAGAAGAAAAGGAAGACATCTTCAAGGAGATTATGGTCAGTCTGACCATTTGTATAATACACTACATTAAAAAAATACTGCATACCAAGGGTAGTCCACAAGCTCAGTAGAATGCCATGTCCTGCCAGGTTTGTATTAGTAATCAATAGAGAAAAAGTTCTATAGGAGGCAGGTAAATCCTATTTTCTGCTCTATTTTGTTTAAATTCTGGAAAAGGGATCAGTAGTGATCATGGAGAAATTACAATAAGAATTAAAAGGAGTTCTGACCCAGTGGGGTATAAATGGCCACCATTAAAACTGGAGGAGGTTTTGATCTGACATACCCAGAACTCCTCATTAACGAGTCAGGGTAACTTCAGATCTGGATTGACTCCCAGATCTGAGTTTCAAAACTCTACTCCGACATCACTATTTTTTCTTTTCTTGAATCATTACCAAGCAGCAGAGAAATTCTGAGAGAAACTCCAGCAGGATGGTAAAGCACAATCCAGCTAGCGATGCTGTGTAGTACAGCAGTGCTGTAGGCAACCATGGTTCGGCATGATGAGACAAGTATATCATTTAAAAATGACTGATTTCAGGAGTGTGTGACAGGTACACTCACAAAGCTTGTTCCAGTTTTCTCAAACTATTATTGTAGTGTCCACTTTAAATATGGAAATTTCATTTCTAGGTTAGGAAATAACCTTCAGTGTGTGCTTACTATATTTAAAACAACTTGAAATTACATGACCTGCATATAGATTTTAAGCTGTCTGTAACTTGCCCTTCTAACTTTACTCTTTACAAACATTTCAAATTACTGGTGCAGGGTGGGGACCTTAGGATGAATTTGCCTTTTTTAAAATTCTATACAAAACATTGACACAAATTACAAGTTACACTAGCATTGAATCACACATTTTTTTGTCAGCTGCAGACAATGCAACTGCTGCTGCAGAGATGCACTAGGCTAAAATGTACAACAACTGGATGAATGGCACACAAAGTTATGTCCCTGTGATGATTCTGAAGTGTGTAAGAAATACACTCCACAGAAATAAATCTAGGTGAGAGAAATGCCCATGGAGTGTCTTTGCTTTACACATGGCACATGTGCATCATCACCAAAAAATCACTTGGAGAGCCTTGGTACTGAAGCACTAATTTAGATCAGTTGTCCAAGATGCCCTGAGGAACTGAGTCCATAGCTTGGGACATACCTGACAATCAGCCTGTGTAGGAGACACTAGATTTTGTTTTAGGGCGGGCCCTTCTCTGGATGTTTCTGTACCTGCCTTTCCAAGGGGAAAATGCTTCCTCACAAAATGCTTGGAATGCCCTTTCCTTTGTACAGACCAACTAGGACAAGCCAGCTTCAATGTGACTCATTGTTATTATGTAAAAAATACTTCAAGGAGACATTCCTTGTGCTGGTGCTTATGTAGTTTCTCTCACAGCTGTAAATCCTCTGTCATTGTCCTTATTTTTACCCCTTCTTTACTAATAGGAACAGGGAAAATGGGCCTAAAATTATCTCAAATTTGAAAGTAAAAAACTGTATGAAAACTGCACAACCATTATATCTCGATTTTTTAAATAAAAAAGGAGTTGAACAATCTTTTCTTTAGAGTCCAATGCTGGAACTCCAATCACTATACATCTTCCTTAGTGACAGGGACCTAAATGGTGAAGCAGTAGACAGTATGTGAAATCCTAGCCCTATCAAAGTCAGTACCTTTCTCCCATTAACTCTGAAGTAATGAGGATTTCTTTCCAGAAATTGAAAATGACTGTCAGTCAAGCAATCTGATTACATGAAGAAATGTAAACTAGAAGCACGGATTTCATAATGTTGAATCTAGGCCATATGTAAAAATTGCTTGGAAAGTTACATGATAGTATCTTACTACTGTCTTTTTTATAATGGATTGGAAATAAATATGTATTTTCTGAGGCTCATGGCAAGATTTGAGTTACAGTAGTTCATGCTGAGTAAGACTTTGTTCCAGGAGTGGCACAAACAATGCTTGTGTTTCCAGTGTTTTGAGGGTATCTGAATATGGTCCTGTGAAATTTCAGTTCAAAGTAAATCCAGATGGATTAAGTAAAGAATACTGCTGAAATGCAGAGTGACTGGGGAAAAATGAAGAGGGAAGGAAGGAGTTTGGATTATAAGACTGAAATAAAAGATACATGGACATATAAAACAGTAAAAGACAATTAGAAAATATATTTATACTAAATTAAAACTTTATTGACTAATGTTCTCCAGACAACATGATCTGATGGACTATGGTTGCATACATGCAATGAAGTTGAACACAACAGTAGTTTAAAATGGAATGTCAAACAAATTAATATCATGTATTAAATGAAACAATTTATCTGTGTTGCTGCAAAATGAAACCAAGCTATGTATTTTCTTGGTCAATCTGTGTTCAGCTAAGAGGCAATGCATTTGAAGAAACTGGTAGATTTCTTTAGCATATATTTCAAATAAATTAGCGAGAATTGTACTCTTCTAAAAATCCTTTCAACTTCACTTGCATTTCAAACAAAATCTAAGTGTAAACACTAAAGTTGCTAGAGCCATCTAGAAAGACTTAACTGTCAAACTCAGAGTGGACATTATAGTTCAGTAAATGTGAATACTTAGAACAAGAAAAATACCAGTTACTGCAAAAGTCATGTAGGCATATTTTATTATTAATCCAGCACAAAGCATCTCTTCTAAGTTTCTCACATGAAAGACTAAAGCTTGCTTACAGTACTACATCTTCTATCATTCAAGCATCATTATTACCTATCAGGGAGATTGGCAGATGACCTAATGGGTCTTTTTCACCTCTAACTTCTACAGAAGAAAATCATTCATGCCAGCAAGAACATGGTTTGCTACATCTGGGGCTTGATCCTGTAGCCTTTGTTGAGGCAAAACTCCCACTGACTTAAAGGAGATTTTCCAGAGCAAGACATCCAAGATTAGGCCCTTTTTCTATTTTTTATTTTAAAAAAGCATCCTTTTAGGATACATGGAAAATATTCTATAGAAATAAAAAAATATAATGACATGTGCTTCACTTGCATTGAAGGAATCAAAGAATGTAAACACCATAGTGGCCCAAATCTTCACAATATCCATGAGAAAGTGTCAACTGCAAGTAATCTCTGTGTGTTTATTTATCAATGTATGCTTCTGAGGGTGTATACCTTTACCTCCACATCCACAGACATATGTACACCCTTAATATACATAAAGGTGTAGTAAAATTCACTGAAGGCAGTTGCTTGCCCATCTTAACATTTAAATCCGCAAGTGGCAGCAAACTGGGGTTTACATTATGCTAATTAGCAGCAGGACACAAATATTGCTGTGGAGAAGAGAGTGTGGTTGCTGGTTCTACAAGTGTGGAGCCATCCCACCTACGCACATCACAAAATATACCTGTGTGAAGGGCTGGAAAAGCAGGTGAGCACTTGGTGGGCCATGTCTGAAATCTGAGTTGAATGATTCAAACGCTATGGATTGCCCTCACAGGAGCCTTTCAACAACCTGGAGGACCATGTAGGAAAGTTTACCTTCAAAGTGCAGTTTCTAAGAATGGAATGTTCTTGACAGGGAAATGATCAGAGGCAATCCTGGACTTTTTTGCTTGTTGAATAGGAAAAATTTTATCATCTTCAGGCAGCGCTTCACCCTGACAAATGTGAGTTCAGTTATTATTGGGTTTTAGTATTACAGAAGATTCTTTAGAAACAAACACAATAGTACACACATACACATACACTCAGATATTTACAGCCTTTCTAGAAAAAACAACCCCCTACCTTAGTACTGACTACCTAACTTTTTCCTTTTTTTCTTTTTTTTTTTTTTTTTAGTATTTAAATTCTTTAAACCAGCTACGTTAAATACCAATGTGTACTGTACCACCCCACACCAACCCCACATCCCCCCTCAAAAACAGCAAGTATTTTAAAAGTTTGTTCGCTTGTTTGTTTGTTTTTATGGTTGTTAAAATCTCCTGCTTGAGACTGCTAAGTACCACCTCCACTGGAATAAGATCAGCACTGACTGCATCTTCCAATGCATGTCGTTTCATAGTTGAGCAAGTACTGCAGCTAGAAGCTTAGATCTCCAGGTCATCAGGCCGAGGCCTGCTGCTGGCTCGGCTGCTGGCTCTGCTGGGAGGCCTCTGGTCCACAATGGTGAGGGGCTGCAGCTCATGTCCCGACGCCAGTTTTTTAGTGTTCTGGTGCTCATCAGTGAAGTCGAAGGGCTGGGCGTGCGAGTTGGAGATGGTGCTGCCAGCCTGCCCCATTCTGTTCTGCTCCGCGCTGTAGTTGGCCCAGTTTTGCTCGCTGGCTTGCTTATTGTAGTTACGACAGGAGGAATTGTTCCTGTCTCCGGTAACGAGCTTGTACCCTGGGGGAGACATGGGAGACAAGGGGGCAGTTGGTGAGGAGCAGCCATTGTAATACGCGTATTTGGGGGAGCCACAGTCTTTGGAAGGGCTCATGGTACCGCTGTGGGAGTAGGGGTCGGTTTTCCCTTTCACACGATCCTTGACACCCTTGAAGAACACATAGAAAAGCTCGATGATGTTCAAGGCAAGAGACACCAAAGACACAACCAGCATGAAGAGGATGAAGATTGTTTTCTCAGTTGGACGGGAAAGGAAACAGTCCACTCTGTGCGGGCATGGATCTCGCTCACAAGTATAGATGGCATTCAGGCTAAACCCATAGATGTACCACTGTATCAGCAAGAAAGCCACCTCGAAGACAGATTTAAACAGGATGCTGATGATGTAAGTACGGAGCAGTCCCCCACGCATCTTCACTTTGCCATGCTCTTCAATCCCATACTTGAATTTCTTAATTTCTATTTGCTTGAGGTGCATATCCACATTCACACCATCATTTTGGACCACCTTGAGCTCTTCCTCTCTTTTATTCAGCTTCTCTTCTTTCCTCATTACATAGAACACGTGTGCCAGGTACAAAAGGGTAGGTACAGACACAAATATGATCTGCAGAACCCAGAAGCGTACATGGGAGATGGGGAAGGACTTGTCATAGCAGACATTCTCACAACCGGGCTGTTGAGTGTTGCACCTGAAAGCAGACTGTTCATCTCCCCAAGCAGATTCGACTGCTGTCCCCAGTAGCAAGATTCGGAAAATAAAGAGGACAGAGAGCCACACTTTCCCTCCTGCAGTAGAATAGGCTTGAACCTTGTCAAGAAGTTTTCCCAAGGCACTCCAATCACCCATCTTCACAGGATGCTGGCTGAAGAAGGACACAAAGGAGAAAAAAAAAATAGTGATGATTAAGACAGAGCTTTAATATCTTTGATACATTAAATCACAGCTGAAGCCAGCTGTGGAAGTACTCAGGGGCACTGCCTAAATACGCTAGGAATAAAAAAAAGACTTATCTCTTTCAGCGTGGATCGCTAATAGTAATTTCTACATACATGCTTTAAGAAAGTAAGAAAGCAAACCATAGTATAACCTAAATACAATAGGTTGGATACCTAAAATTTTTTTATTGCAAAATGTGTGCTATTTTTCCTACAGCAACATTAAATTGAGCTCTTGCATATCAATACTTTGTGTGCAATATCTTAAAGAATATAGTTCCTAATAATGCCAAGTTTATGCTACACTTATACATTAGTATTTGCAGCACAAAGATCAAAGTTCACATTCTTTATCTATACTTTTATGAAGGAATCAAATATAGTCAATACATGAAGCACAGCTAAGCTCATATAACCACATTGGAGTAACTGGTTTCCTGTTTATCTGTGGCTTACTTGATTTATTGTAGTTTCAGCTTTGTGTTTGCATCTTTTTGCATTCAAATTCATTTACTTTGTTTTGAAAGGAAAAAATATTTAGCAAGAAAAAAAGGTAAATGAGCTCTTTCTGTTTTTAAGGCAACTCCTGGCATGCAGTTTGCATTCCAAGTGTCGAACACTGCAAGTTTATATTGTCTCTCTCAACTTGACTTGAGTTTTAAAGTGCACATTTCTCGGACACAGGCAGCTTCTCAGGGATAACTGGAAATACACAGGATGACATAACACTAATGAAAAAGTTTACTTGATGTTCTAGATTCCTAGGAAAAATGAAGTTCACAATAAGATTTTTATCAAGTGGGGAATGGTAATCTTGTATAAAAGCTTACATTTTACCTTGTCCCACATGAACATGCGTGTGAAATCAGGCACTTAAAAGGAAAAATAATTGCAAAGCTTCCCTTTTAAAGCAGATGCTGCTGGGTGTAGATATTTGTTCCATGCATGCTGAGTAATCCCTTCCTGGTATTAATAGTTTTGATAATGTCCAAATTATTTCCTCCCCATCGCATCATGGTTATATTCCCTAGTGAAGGTCATTTATAGAAAAAGCCCTTTTTGGATAATTCATAAAATAGGAAATTTTAGCACCAAGGAGATTTTCTTTCAAGAAGCAGTGAGTCACTGGAAACACAAAATTACAAGTCTGGCAAACTAAATCATAACAACAGATGCCAAATAAATGCACACCATTCCTGCCATCGGAAAGAGTCTGAGAGAATAAAGGGATACAAGTGTTTAAAGTACTTGCTCCGACAGCTTTGAACCCTTGCAAAATCGAACCCTTGCAAAATATCCCAGGGCTGTTTCTTCAGTCCGCTTAGTCAGCTTACTCAGAAGTTCACCTACTGCACCACACAGACCCTTCCTCATCTAATTAGGTTTTCACATGAATGAAGCCCCATCAAAAGATCAGGTCTGCTTCAGACTTTTACATCTAGAAGCCTCCATGGGGAGAAGCAGACAGGGTGTTTATCTCTGACACGTCTCCCTTCAGCCATACCCAGTCTTAGCCCTGCTCAGGAAAGGCAACTTTGTCTTTATGGACTGGAGGTAGTAGAGAAGGAGTCAGGCACATGAGCATAGAGGTCTCTGGAAAGTCTGGAATGAAATGGGACCACGTTCCTCCTCAGACTGGGATTGTTAAAACAGAGAACAGCCTGTGACTATACAACATGCGAGGTTTGTTTTAAAAGCAAGCAATTTGCTCTATGTCCTAGAAGTGGAGGTGGACAGAAGGAGCCTTTTTCCAGTAACAGCTTCTTGATTTAATTAGTCAGCTTTCTGATTATTCAAAACTACTACATTAACAGACTTTCCTCAGACTCAATGTATTTTTTTACTGTCTAAATGTTATTTCAGATTGAAAGTTTGATTAAGAAAACAGAGGACGTGTTATTTCTAGGCCGTTATGTGTTGTTTGTTTTTTAATTACACTCCACTCTGGCCCATTAATGCAAGATGATTTACTTCAGTTTTGACCTACTTAATCCCACACCTGAAATATTTTGAGAATTTACTACCTATTTTTTAATTTGCTTCAGCATGCAAAATTGCTAAGTTTCATTTATGTCCTCTGGCAATATAAACTCCAAGAGGAAGCATTCCATCCTTGAATTACTCATACATAGTTTTGAAAAGCAACTTTTTTTTAAAGAGATCAGTTACACGCTAGCCTTTGCTAGTGATAAAAAGCCCCACATCAATTAAAAACATTGTACTGTTAATCAGATAACCTCGTCGTGGCACAAATATATTATTCTTTTGCTTAAGTGGATTCTATTGCTTTATGAAACACAGTACTTTGTTTTGTTGTAGAGAAAATTCATTCATCAGATCTAACTTTTTTACTTTCAGGGCACCAAAAGACCATTTTATTAACTGATTACAATATCTGTTTACTAGGTTTAAAAAGAGGTTTTGTATCAAACAATTATTTAAGTATTCTATCTTTGTAAATAGTTTGAAATGGATGGATGATAAACTTTAAAAATATTTCTTCAGTGTTCTGGACTTAAAGTTCTTTTGACACTTCCAGACATTTTAAATGAGTCCACTGAAAGGCCCAGGTTGACTAGATTGATTGGCAAAATTTCAGTACTTCAGGAATATAAGGATATGGCTGACGATTACATGCATTTAATGAGTTCTTACTGATTATTACTTGACAAGATTATAACCTTTTTCTGAGGCGGACTAATGCTGGCCTAGTAAACTCTTTAAAAGATTGATTCTTCCTACTGTGTGTGGGTAAAGAGAGGAAAAAAAGCCACAGAGCAGCAGGAGATATGACAGCATTCATCTGCATGAGTTTTGGATGACCACATATGTGAGAAATTTGATTTGTAAGCCACAATTAAGAAATTCTAGAACTATTTTTTATGGACAGCATTCATCATATCATCTGCTTCGTATTTTCCAGGAAGAATAATGCAAACTCAGTGCTGTGGTAACATGCCCAGGTCTGACTACAGTGTTAGAAGGTCACATGCTAGTGGATGGGAAGAGTAGTAAGGGTTAGAGTGGGATCTAAAATGGGATTTTGCAGCTGAAGCAGTTGGGAAACAAGCCAAAGTTTTAGTTTTCCTACCTTTCCTGCCTTTTTCTGTGTGCTCACACGCACATAATTAGCCAACAAAAGAGAAAATTCTGGACTGTGAACATCAATCAACTTGAGTATTTCCCAAAAGCAACCAGCACTGCAGAGAAAGCAGATGAGGTGTACAACTGATGAGGTTTGCATGGGTTGGAATAGGGAAGGTTACTTTTCTGAAATCTTACAAAGATCATCAATGTCTTCCAGACATTCCCCTGGGAAAGTGTAGTTCTTTTGTAGCTCTGCAGATGAGCTTCAGTTCATTTTATTCACTGGACAGACATTACTCACTAAATGGTTGCAGTAACTAGAATTTAAAGTGTCACAACCGTATGCTTTTTTCATTGTCTGCTAGTATTGCTGGTGGTCAGACACCAGTGGATCTATCCCATGGCCTTTGCCACTCCTGTGTTGTGCCCTCTCCACCTAATTTAATTCTAAAGCACAGTTGCAAAAGGACCCAAAGCAACCATAAGCACTTATCAGACATTCTCTAGTTGTACAAGTGAGGTCTACCCTCTGTGTATACTGCCCAGATTCATCCCTCTCCTGACTCACTTTAGAGTTAAGAGAAGAAACGCTCAATCCCCTGAGGGGCCCTTGGGCCCTCTGATGCTTGTGAATTTTGAAATCTGTATTTCTAAAACATATGTGTGGCATAAACAACAGACCAGGTGCGCCTCCATGCGAGATAAATAGGCGCCTCCATGCGAGATAAATTCAGTGGGTAACATGGGGAGGAGATACCAGAGACTGGGGGAAAGAGAGCAATATATCTCATGAAACAGATAGATTGCTCAATGCCATCTAACCTTCCTCATGCCCACAGGAATCCTTGGCCTAAACCAAAGTTAATTTCAGAGACAAATAAAATTAATGTTTTGAGCTTGCATAATATGAGAGCTGAGATAACTTTACAGTGTTTAATCTGTTTGCACTGCAGAGTGTATAAGCATTCAGATTTATGTTGCAAATGAAATCCCTTGTGTCCTTCTCTTCCCTCTCCTGAACCCAGCCTGCTGCTCACCCTTCTCCCATTTGTATGCTTGTTAGGTATCATGGGTCAGTGCCAATGTTTGGCTTTGAAGTTTTTGAAGGAAACACTTCAGTAAACATCCCAAAGACTAGAGGCTTAAATTCTGCAGCGTAGTGTGCTGTCCAGATGTTAAAGATGGCAGGATGAAAGCTTCACACAAGTCCTCCAACTTGCTCCCTATGCACACACGCACGCACACACACTCACACACACACACAGAGAAGTCAGACACAAGGTGTTCATAGCCCATTTTTGTCCCCATTACAAGGGTTTTTTGTGATAAAACTCGCATACAAAAATCTAAATATGCCACTTCACGAGGCTTATTAGTTAACTCAAGGCAAAATGTGAGGACACACGTAAGCACACAATATTCTTGTTTAAGAGGAGAACGTGTTACTCGATAGGACAGACTCTACGCTTCGTCTTTCAGCTGAAGACTCTTTTTCCTGCCTCCTCGTGCTGTTCTTTAACCACTGGCAAGCAGCAGGCAACAATCACTACTATAAGGAATCACTCCAAGCCTGGTAATGTAAAAAATTTTTTAGTTCTCCAATATATACTGCTCAAGCATTTTTTCTTCTGTATTTTGGTATTTAAGCCTTCAAGGTAATGTAAAGGGAATGTGTCATATTGGGATTATGACACATACTGTGGATATTCTTGCACAGTTCTTCCTAGACAACTTTCATTTATATCCACCCAAGACTTTCACAGACATTGCCAACGTGGTAAGGCATATAATGATATCTCACATTCCTCCTCTAAAATCCCTTGCCGAGGTTGCTAAAACAGAGTAACTATATACAAATCAGGTTAAAAAACTATAATCCACGTCTGGATTTTATCACATCTATTTTAAAAGCAATGGGGAAAACTTATCAGGAAAACCACGTGAAAGTCACCACTTTAGTAGCTGCAGCATTTAACAAAGCACCTAATTAAGAATGTTGCTCTGCAAAAACTATTAGGCATCAATCAAGATTTCCATATGAAAGCAAAATGTGTGGGACAGAAGTGGGATGAGCTCAGGACAAGGTTACTAACTTCTGATGCAATGTCGGTAGAGCAGAGGAGACCGAACAGCACCTCGTTTTTTTTCTTTAAAGGAGCTCATTTAGTCTCAGGCAAGGACATAGAGGAGTGATTTCAACCAAACACAAGCAACAAGTCTGCAACTTAGCTCTGCACTTACAACTTCACCGCAGCTTCTCTCTCAGTGGAACAAGGTTAGAAGTTGTAAAAGTGTAGTATGTGAAGGAACGTATAGAAATATGACCAAAGAAAGTAAAGAATTCCTACTAGTTTGAACTTAGCACTTTAAGAGAACTTAACTTTTACAGATGTATATTTTTAAACAAGTTCAACCTGCAGCACAGTATCACAAAATTCTCAAGGTGAAAAAAAAGTGTTTCCAGAAAAAGTGATACACAAAAAGATAAAAAAGGAAAACATTCAACTTACCCTTGCTGATCAGCAGTGAAACTGGATCAGAATACTTCTTTGGAGGGTTAAAGGAAAATGGAAGAGCACGTTCAGGCACTCAGACCTGTCTATTTAAACTTTAAAAGTCTACTGCTGTTTTGTATTTTTCATCCTTCCTTCCTCACTAATGAAAGAAAAGTGCTGATACCTCGTAAAAGTTTTTTCTAACTTGGAACACTGGGAGAGCTTTTAACAAGTTTTCAAGCCTCTGACTGTGAAAGAGGAGGGGAGAAGGAGGGGAGGCAGCCCAGGAGGAGGGGCGCGCTGCAAATGGAGAGGAGGAAGGTGGGGGAGGAGGGAAAGAACTGAAGGCACAGCAAAAACCAGCCTGGGGAGGAGGATAGAGCGAAGGCGTGAAGGTCCACTCTTGCTGATGTAACAAAACAAATAGACGGGCAGTCAGCAGCCACCCCACACCCACCTGGTCACTGAGGGCACCCGGGCGGCATTTCATCCAGATACTGGCTTGCCCAGGACGGATGAAGCAACTTAGCGCTCTGGTGTGCACCAGGAGTTTCACTGCAGGGAAAGGGAAATATGCATGAAAGGGATTAATGGGTTGCCAGCATGAAACTCCTAGATGCTGGGGCTGGACCACTGAGCTGCCCTCTCCATTCCCTACTCATCACCACGTAGGAGAGGAAGCCCTCTCAAGCCCTCTCTGCTTTTGTTTTGAACACAGCTTTGTTTACGTAGGTCTGCTTCCTTTACGTGCACACATGAAAGTACACACCAGAAGCAGCATATTTGTTTCTACAGGAGATACCCATCACACATTTTTTTATTATTATTTGCGTGTGTGTGTGTGTGCGTGTGTCTATCCCACGGGAGAAATGAAGAAATGGTCTCACGTTCCAGGAGACTCTTTCCAGGAAACTTCAGAAAATAAAGCATAGTACAGAGAATCAGTCTTAAATAGTAAGAAGAAATGCCCCTGATAATTTCTGAGTGTATTTTACAGAATAAAAGCATGCTCCAAAAGTCATATGTTCAATTCGAACAAAACTAGTTTGGCTTTGCTCCTGACCAGTCCCTGGTTAAGTACTTCTTGAAAAATGCCTTCTCTGTAGAACAGATATTAATTTATTTCTCTGCCTGTGTTAAGCTCCTCACATGTTAAGTCCAAACTGCATCAGGAATTGGTCTTGTACTTTATTGTGTCATGAGGTATTACTGCTTAAGAGCTTCTCTAGAAGAGTTCATGGTTAGACAGTTCTCGGTGAAGTTTCACATTTTGGGTTGTACCAGGGTCATTTAGGTTTCAATTCATGTAATTTTCATAGGCTGTTCCTGGGCTCAGTAGCATGGATGAGCATTTTTTGCTCTTTAAAGGCTATAAAGGAGGAGAGACCTCCAGTAATGGCTATTGAGGGGTTCTCAAATAAAGGTCCTCTTTACAGTTTCTTCTTGAAACAATGAATGTTACACTCTATAACACAACCTAGATATTACTGCTTATTTTCACAGCCCTTACCTACAGCTTTTCAGCCAGAACTCTCCGGAGAAGAGAACTAAGACAATATCTTTTTATAAAGATACTCATCAGGGAAACAAGATCTTTATAGAAAAAGATACAAAGCTGGGAAACAAACACGCAATCCTGGCTCTTGCTCTGGAGCTGTTTGTAGCAGACCACACTGCCTCCTGTTTGAAGAAAAGAGCTAGTACACTACAACAGTGCACCTTCCATTCTCCTTCCTCCAGCTACAGAGGGAGATGGCCGATTTCCCTAGCTTGCCCTTTCCTTTGATAGTGGCTGTTAGTTTTGACAGCTTTTTTAGTTTTAATAGTTTTCCGAGGCATGTGGCAGAAAAAACCCTTTCTTTATGTTCTCTGAGTGTTGTTTTATGGTTGCTTTTTTTCTTTACAGCAAGGGAGAAACGGAACTTTGTGTTTAACAGGCTGTGGGTCCTTCTTCTTGAGAATTAAAAAATTGCAATATACAAGAGCATTCCACTGCCCTCATGACTGTGGTATTGGCAGTGATCAGAGTACACATAACGCTCCTGCTACTGCCCCAAAAAACACTGGTTATTCTAGAGCAAATTACAAAATACTAACAACATAGCTACGTGCGTGTTGATGCTTAGACAATTAAGATATTTAGGATTTCAGATGTGTTGGTGCTGAAAAAGCTGCCCCTTAGGACAGCAGCTTTATGACAGGAAAAAAAAACCTTATTATAGCATGCTATCATACAATGCTATCGTTCCCTATCAAAGCCAGTATTATCACAAGTCCAACTTGCCCAATCTTGCATTTTTCCATGTTTCTTCCTATATAGGCTTTGCAATTTTTCAAGCATTCTGTTTTTAAAATAAGGACCAATGAGAAGTATTTCTCCACTTAAATAAACAAACAGTATTTGTGAGAAGCCCAACACTTAAAATCCACTTTGTAACACTAAAATATTTGTTAGTAACAAGAGAAGAATAATTTTGCAGCAGTAATAAGCATAACACTTGGCTTTGCTACAGCATTATCCACATGAAAATGGAAAGTATTTCAAGTCTCCACTGTGATACTGCGTAGAATTAGGAAGAATTATTATTAGTCCTGATAACAATGCTTTGGAAGTGTCTTTTAGAGTTTGGAAATGTCACCACAATCACATTTCACAGCCTATTACCAGAACATATTCAGCTTCAGATAATGCAATGATCTACAATTTCATAAAGTTACCAGAAAGTCTTACACTCATTTGCAGTGCAATAGAATTACGTTTTTCAGATTGAACAAATGTCTTCACACACAACCCCTCTTCAGCTGAAGCAGTCTTCAACAGGAAAGCATAGGGGTGTCAGACCTGGGATATTTGCAAGTCTATTCTTAATTACAGACTAAGAGATGGGCATGAAGATCACAGTTAGATTTGAATCCTTGTGTCATGGAGCACAGATTCTTTTTGCAACACAGAACACCAAGATTTTGGAGTCCAGAGCTCTCTGGGACCTATACTGCCATCCATTGACGCTTTGCCTTTTGGAGTAAACAGTGCGGTCTCATGATGCAATCTTTTAGCGTGGCAATGCTAGGACTGCAGAACCTGTTTCTCTTTGGTTTGGCAGGCTACAACACAATCAGTAAGAGCACGTTCACACTGTGACCCAGACGCAGCACTGGAACCCAGGCTCCATCAAGTGCATCTCCAGGACTGAACCTGAGGGTGACTTCCATAAGATTTCTGCCCACTCTCTACTGAATCCTCAGCTGAATCAGTGAAATCATTCAGAACCCTTAGCATTGTTGCTTCTGATTAACCAAAGGGAACTGTAAATTTTATTATTTAGTACTTACAGCCTTTGACACAGATTCACAGTTAATACAGAACTCGGTCCACTGATACCTTTCTGTTATTACGCGGACATAAGTACAGAACTCCATACAGAAACTTTTTCCTCATATCACCTCCAAATAGTTCCTCAAAAATATTTTAGTAACCTGATTTGCCAGGAAAGCCCTAATGAATGTTTCATTTGGAAGGCTCTCCAGTCCTTTGACTATTACAGAATTTCTCATTGATACCAGTTGGGTTCATGGTCTACTCCCAGTTGCAATGTCTGTGATTTACAGAGCTCTTAAGACAAAGAGCAGGTCTTCAGTTATTTTTAATTTTTTTGCAAAATTCACTTCCCAGTACTCCCATGCAATGCATTGTGTCCTGTGCAATTCAAGAGAGGAGTCCATGGGCTGAGTAAACTGAATATACAGTAAACCAAGATGAACATACAGATGCAACACAGATTTTCTTGGGTGCCTTTCAAGGAAGCTGTGCAGTCACCCACGTCCCTGGATGGCACGTAAGCTTCAGCACGTTTTCACCAATGTCCCTTCTCACACATTTGGCTTTAAAGACAGACTTGTGAATAACACATGTCCCTGTTTCATGCCCTGTTGAGGTAAAGCTTCTCAGAATGTCCAAGGAACAATAATGCGGTATTTCTTGATTACCTAAGCACATAAATGTGCAAACTAATGATTTTTTTTTTTTTTTTTAAAAGCAGCCAGTGGTTTTCACTTGTTTAAGGAATTTACATCATGTAGAAATATAGCACGGCTTTGAAGTTGCTGGCCACAGCACTTGGACATTCTCTCAGCTGGGGTGACTGGGCTGGAGTCCACTGGCAGCTGCCGCACCCAGTACTCTTGGTTCTGCAAAACACAGCCTCCCCCTGACCCCAATTGTCAAAGGGTTGTCACTTTTTCAATGAAAAGGCAATTGTCTTCCTTTAAGACAGTAGCTATTCCCACTTGGGTGGCACCGCATACAGCATACAAGTGAATATTTTCTGATAATTGTAAGAATAGTAATAATAAAAAGTAGCATAATCGCAAGACTGTCTTTCAGTGAGCACACTTGCCTTTCCTTGTTGAAACTGGTCTCAGATTCATTTGCTACAGGACTATAAAACCAGATATTCCCCAGGGGAAAAGGAGGCTTAGTCAGCACAAGATAGATTCTGCTCTTACTGATCTGCCTGCAAAAGAAAAAAGCTGCTATTTTAAAAGAGACACTGCTGGAAACACATCAAGACTGAAGCACCTCAGATGAAAGTGTGGAGAAGTTCCCAGAGACAGATGCCAATTTGATCAGAGCCTGGCCTAGCAAATGGTCACTATTCTCCAGAAATATTTTTCATTATTGCACAGTCTTCTGTCTAAAATCTCAGAGTGCTTTATAAATATTAACATAGAACAAGTTATGTTATATTGACATCTTTTATGGAGACAGGAAATTTGTCATTGGGAATATCAGCAACTCTTCTGAGTCATAGCCAGCTCATGGCACAACCAGGATTAGGAGCAAAATTTCTTAATGTCTGACTCCATCTTTTAAGCCAAAAGTTATTCCAACCTGTTCCCCAGTTGCTTTTTGAAGTGTCTAAAAAAACATCCCAATGGGTGTTTCTTTTTAAAATTTATGACGATCACGGAGAAGGAAAATACAGGGTCCAAAATTTGCGGTGACTGTCTCCTTTCCATTCTTTGTGTTGGTCAATGCCTGCTACTTCATACCACTAAAATCTCATCACAACTTCTTCATGGTGATACTCAGCTTGCTCACTTTTCCATGCTATGTTTAGAAATATCAATTTGTTCCTGGTTTGCTAATGGACAGAAAGGGAGAAGGGTAATACATGGACGCTCAGATGCTCTTTAGCTGTGCCAAGGAACTTCTAGAGCTTGTTACAGACAGCTTGAACACCAGAAAAGTTGGTTTTAGAAGGCCTTATCCCAACGTTGTAACTGAGTCTGATCAATACCTCCTCAGAGCAATCTGGGCCTCTAGAAAGATAGTTGAAAATAATTCAAACAAAGAATGAAGTATGAGTTCACAGATCCTTATGAATTTGGCTCCACCTTCTGTACACAGTGAAAATAAACATGAATTATACTGGATCTTGAATGTCAGTTAAGCTTCTTGTTTATTTTATTTCCCATTTCACTTTCAAAAATACTGCACTGAGATGGTCTCATGGTATTTTGTGAGCTCTTATTTCTCTATATTGGTAGTGAGGTTTTCCAGTCATTTGGTTCCAAAGGATGGGAGTTTTTTAAACTTTGGCCGTGTCAGAAGAGCAAAGAGGAAATGGGTGATCACCCTTCCCCTCAAGAAATCTCACCTTTTCCATCCTAGCCTCAGAATATCCTCAGATTTAATTTGGATTTTTGATCTTCGCATTTAAATCATTCTGGAATTTCCCTCAGCATTTAAATGAATTTGGTAATGGGAAGCATTGTATTTTAATCACAGATCAATATTTTTATGTTTACGTAGGCAATATCATTTGTTACAGTGAATTAAATTGAGCTGCTTCAATACTTAAATAAGCATTGAAGTCTATCTGAAAGTATTTCTTATCTAGAAGATCAAACCAAGCATTTTATTTATGTCAGTCTACAAATTGTTCAATATTTGGAAATAAGTCCCTTTTTTCTACCACTTTGTACACAGAAACATAACTAGAATCAATTATTTATAGGCCCTCATTTATTATTCCATATGTTTGAATAAGATTTGTTAATCCCATTATTAATTTAACTTAATTTTTTTATTAATCACAAGATCAGAGAATGCTTCTGGGCAGCCTTTTCCTGTAGATACAATAATTTTTAGATTGTCAAGTTCATTCACATTTAGCTGTGTGACTGCATTGACTCACCTGCAGACAGCCTATGCTGGTCAATTTAAAGTCCTCTCCCCACACGACTGCCATGGAAACAAAAAGGATCAGCTGTCCTCTCGCTTTATGATTTTTGGGTTGCAGACAAGAAAAATTTAATGTCACCTAAGAGAATGGGCCTGAAATACACTATTTCAAAAGATTTCTGAAAGACAGAGGCAGGGTGCATGAGATGTTTCTGGCTGAAAGACAGAGGCATGCTCACTGGGTTTCTTGATAGCATCACATGGGTGTTTGAGGACATGAACATTTCAAGGCTTCCCTCTCATTTTTCCTACACCACTCTGTTTCCATTTGTTGTACAGTTCCATATATGTTGGCCAGAACCATTTGAGGAGCATAAGTACTCCCTTCTTTTGGCAGTCTGCAGGATTAACTGTGTTATAGACATGTTGGGGTCTGCAAAGAACTGAACATCAAGAAATTTTACATAAAAGCAAATAAAAACTTTTAATAGGGTTAACTGCTAGTGAAAATATAAATTGATTAAAAGTATACTACTAATTAAAGGGGTTCCCATAAGAACAGCTTTGGGAAAACAAGTGGAAAATTAATCTACTGGAATTAGCAGTTTCTTTTATAAGATTTTCCTAGAAAGGGGTCTCCCAGAATAATCCATTATTTCTTTTCCCAGGCAGTAAAGAACATCAACTCCAGCAGTCTGCTTTGAATTTAAATGTATGTACATTCATTTATTTAATTTCTCAGAAATTTTAAAATTAACTGAACTGCAAAAAAAAAAAAATTACAGTGTATCAGTAATGTAATGACATGTACAAACAAGACATCAAGAACATAAAAATCCCTGAATCCACAATTTAGGCTGGGAACAGCTTGTTAGCTATTGCTAGCACTGTTCAGCAAATGTGAATGGTGCATAAGGGAGAACATCACATAAGAGATAGCAATATATTTCAGCTATTAAACTTTAATACAAATAATTTAATATCAAAAGCATTCTAAAACCATACAAAATAAAATCAATACAATAAATTGAGAAAAAATAGTTGTAATGCATTAAACATTAAACCAAGGGTTGACTTTTACGTGTCATCTTTGAATAATAAAACCCATCAGCTTCACAACTTTCTGAGGCCGCATTCCAAAGAAACAACTTGCAATTACCTGCCCTTAAAACTAACACTGGCATGTCATCCATAAGCATAGTTCTTGTGAACTTAGAATCATTGAATCATAGAATCATCTAGGTTGGAAAAGACCCTCACAGCCAAGTTTACAACTAATCCTTGTCCCTAAATGCCACATCTACATGTCTTTTAAATACCTCCAGGGATGATGACTCATCCACTTCCCTGTGGATTCCCTCATTACACTTCACTTGATTAAAATAAAAACCAAAATGGGTACCAATAATCTCAGACTATTCCATATTTACATAATATTTTCAGAAGATAGGAATGTAGGAATTAATTCAGTGTTCTCACAGTCAAAGTTATATCTTGCAAATTATTCTGTCTACATTCTAAGTAAAAATTTGTAGGCAAAGCCAGTAAGATGTTACTCCTAAGAAAAAAAGTTGTCATTCTGTGAGTGCTTTTTAAGAGTGATGTTGTATAAGCATTCAGGATAAGAATGAATGCAGAATTTGGGTCCTACTACAGATTTGTGTAACTGAGGCATGCAGTTCCTAATTTCTGGCCTAGTAGCACCCCCCTAATGATGACCAAGCTCTGGTAAAGCATGAACTCCTGCAAAGCTCAGGCAGCGCCTGTGGTGCTCGGCGCTCAGCAAGCATGGAAACACCCCATGCTGTGCTTCCTGAAGCCTACTTCCCATCCTTTCTCTGTCCAGAAACCCTGGAAACCAGAGGTTCCTCTTCCTCCCTCCCTACAGAGCCCCCATTTTCCTGCATATTTGCAGAAGCAGCCCAGGACAGGCTGCTACTCAGTTTCCCATGCCATGCACTTCTTCCCAGCTGAGGTCACTTGTGATTCTGCTCCTGGTGCTGCTGAGGTTCAAAATGGTATTGTTAGCTTTCTAAGCCACTGTTTTAATTACCAGGACAGAGGACAACTGAAGGAGGATGCATTTTTTATTCCTATAGAGAAATCTGTGTTATTTTACAAAAAGAATTTAAAAATTTATTAACCTGAGAAATAATTCAGAAAGAAAACAAATGTGAGAATATTTACAGAACACTAACAGGCTTCTGTTTGAACCAGAGCTTGAGCCCTGTACTGTGCAGCTAGACCTCTCCGTTTTATCCTGATTTTCTTTGAGAATGTCCAAAAACTCCAGGAGTACAATGACATCTCTCCTGGGAGAACCTGAGTTCCCTCCTTTATGCAGAGAATGACGCACCAAGAAACTCTGTCTAATGACTGAGATATGGTATTCTGTTACTGCTAATAGCAGTTTAATGCCACATAGAGAAACAATGCTGCTGGAAGAAACAAGATTCTGATTTCTTTTCACCCCGCTGAGTGCTCAAAGCACTAAGGCAGAAAGTGAAGTTTTCACCATGAAAGTGTCCTTTTTTCATTAAGTCTCAATTTCAGTGCAGAAGATCACACTTTCAGGAAGTAAAGATTTTATATACGTACATATGCATATATATATATATAAACTTTGATACATGTTTACATATCTTTGAGACATGTATATATACACATATTGACGTTCTGTGTCAGGAATTCATTGTGTCACCAATACAATCCTCATGTCTCAGAAATTTGCTAATGTAGTTTTATGATCCTGTGAAAATATTGATTTTTTTTATTTATTTTGTATTTTTGGAAGATATTAAAAAAAGAGGTGAGAAACAGTAAGTTTGGAAGAGGAAAGTTGACTGCCAATCCCTCTGTTCATATAGAACATGCACATTTTCCAAGCAGTTAGCAAGAACTTTTAAGCAAGAACTGTTTTTCTTCATGGACTGAATTATCAGAAGTTGTCTCCACTCAATGAAAAATAAAAATGATAATAACACTTCAAAAATTAAATTTAAGGAAATTTGGATCAGCAGTGTAGTGTATACATATATATTAAAGTTTCACTAAGAGCAAGATACAGGGTAGAAATCCAAAGACTTTCACAACATGCTATATGTAAGAAAGCTGCTTTTACATTTTTGGAAACTTAGAATATAGAACATTGATAACCTGCTTTTCTTAAAATCTTAAAAAAAAAAATTAAAGATGGGGTAAGTATTCATAACATGATGTTGAAGAAAGTATATTTATTTCTGACAATTTCAGATGGGCACAGCAGAAGGTGATACAATCTACATGAGCCTGAGAACTCTTTTTGCTACCATTGCACACTTGTGAGTGATTACTACATTTCAGATTTACTTCTTTAGTCACTATTTATACTCCTCTGGGTAACTTCCTTTCCTGAAACCTAGAAAGTAGTTATGAGTACGAAGCCAGTTAAGCTGATGGTGTAAAATAAACTGCCAAAAATGTTTACTGATAAAGGAAGATCATGCTGATTAGCCAAATAAGACAGAAAATGAGGGCTAATCTTAGGTACAAGTAAGGGAAACACACACTATAAACTGCAAGTAAAATGCTAAAGCTGAAGTAAAATATGTTTGGATTACTTCATGAAACTGCTACATAAAGCATATATATATTTTTTAATTAATGTAGAGTCAAATGATACCAATGCACCTACATGATTTTTTTTCTTTCTGTGGCACATAAGTAGATTTGTTACTTATTCGACTTCTGTTCCCTACCCTCAATACCATTTGATTTCAAGTAGGAATTCTATATCAAGAACAAATAGGGTCTACCAGCCTTTGAAATGGAAATGCAGAAGTCTCAGTGTGAAATTGTAAAAGTCCTTGATATGCAATCTGCTTGACCTGCAGACGACATCTGCAAAGTGCTGGTGTATGTGTTGGATGCCCTGGTGTTATGTACCATCATAAAACAGCTCACTTCTCCCACTGGTCTCTCCTGTAACAGCTCACCGTGTGTTTTTAAAGAAGCACTTTGCTCTGATAGTGGATATATGCACATTTAACATAGGACAGGCAACTGGGAATTGAGTATATATTGCATATGATTATTCTGAATATTCATGAAATGTAGGGAAACATATTTAAGGCAGTTCTAGGCACTTAAAAATGTGTGGCTCCCTTGCAAACTCCCCAGTACAGGAGTGGTAGGCAAAAGCATATTGCCTCTTTTATTCTATAAATTGTCCTGAGGGAGGTTTATTCCCATACACCTATGATTGGTTGCCAGTATTTTCAACTTAAGGGTGAAAACAAAAGCAAAGAAAGAATGAACAAAAAATATAGCCATATTGCTTGTCTGATTCTTGAAGATACTACAAATGTTCAGGAAAGGATAACAATGAGCTTTGTGGATCAAATCCATAAAACGATCCTAACACTGCAGTGCTAATCATTATGGCCACACCAATGACCACCACGAAAACAACCTATTCAAATTCCTGTTCTAGCTTAGACAGATGCTTTCCTAACCCCAACTCCAGAGACTAAGGCACCAGAGAGATTCATTCTCTCAAAACCAGCATGCTCCTACACAGTCACAGCAGGAAGCAATTAAGTTACTTCTCAGAAAATTAGGTGCCTCCAGACATGGCAGTTGCTGACTTGGAGCTTCCAGGCTATTAGAGCAGTACAGAAAGACCTAAAACATAATTCAGCACTAGAAACATTGTATGTCTTTAAGCCAAAATCTTTATCTTAATTCCAAATGTTATGCTGAAATGTAATCTTTCTTTATGTCATTGTTAATTACCGGTTTTACTACAAGCTCACATTTCCATGCAGCTCTGCAAACCACGGTTGCAGAAAGATATTAGACACAATTTTCAGATTGTGCCAAGAAGAATAACTACTACTGGGCAAAATGCTTGATGGATTGTTTAACATCCCAGTCCTAACCAGGGTTTGAAGTTTTGGTGTCTAGGAAAAAGAGTCATCTTCAAACACAGCAAATTAACCTGGAAGACACTGAAGGACAGAACATATGAATCTCCATATTGTCCTTATTTGTGCCACATCTAAATATAAAAGAAGCTCTATACTCATTAAAAAAGACATAAAAGCACAATAAAATGTTCAAAAAAAAAGACATCTTTTTCATTTTGAAAAGTTTTGTTGGTGGCTGTATTATTCTCTGAAATAATTTAAAGATTAGCCAGACTAATTTTGATTTTATTCAAGGCTAAGATTGAACAGGAGAAGGTTTGATGGAAGACAGATGTTTGGAAAGGTGGGGGTGTGAGATCAGGGAGACCCATGCTCCCCGGCCTCTGTCTTTCATTGATTGCTTATATCTCCATCAGCCTATATGTATGTTAATGTATATGCATACACATACAAACACAAATAAACACCTTTTAAAACATCTATTAAAAACAATATACATTTTTGTGGATCTACCAAAAAAAAAAAATTAAATATAAATGTTAAAAAAATGTCACTTGGACATCAAGAGCTACAGTTCTTTATGATCATTCTTCTCTTATTTCAGGAATGAATATCTGAGAATTTGAAACTAGAGACTTTTGAAAGATTTCCATCTGAAACAGTAGTGATTCTTGAAATATATTTCAAGGTCTTTTATATCAGGTTCTATAATATATAATTGCCATAACTTTTTCAGCCTTTGACAAACTGATCAACAATTTCAGTTTAGTTTATTTTTCCAGTGAAAGCCAAGATAAATTGCAGGAATGTTTCCTTCACTATCTATCAGCTTGGAACATCTGCAAAATCAATCAGCTTTCACCAAAGGCAAGTACATCTCTGAAGGTCAGTCTTTATTTTTCCTCTTGTACCAGGACTTCTGCATTACTTATGAAATACAAAATGTACATAGTATAGAGATTTGGCTAGGACCCCAGTGTTTTCAAGGTCTATTAGTACAACTTATTAATTGTCATTAATTGTCTTGCAGGTTCTTTACTAACATTCATATTACTCTGTTAAAATGTTCTGGCTCTTCTGGGAGCAATATGTTGTATGTTTTTGTCAATAAACCTACAATACAGACATTTTTAATTACAGGTGTCAGTCAACTGTATGTAAAATGGGTGATTACTTAGAATAGATTTGGTCAACTCCTGGACGATATGATAGAGCAATTGTCTTAACAATTTCAGAGAATATATGTAAAGTCTTAATGCTTTTGTTTAGAGATTGTGTTCATCTGCAGTAAAACCAGTTATTTAGATCATTTGATGTGTAATTATTTCTAGAAGCAATGAAATTTCTTTATAGTGAGTTAATAGAAAAAAGTATCAATTAATAATGTTACCTAAGGACATGCTGCCACTTGATGTCTCTTCCAGGAGAGGCACTGTATGTGTTTGGGACATAAAAAAATACTGCGTAAGGTAAATAAGCATAGGTAATATGGAATCACTGTCAGATACAAGTAGCAGGAATTTAAACTCTTTCTCATTTATGTTTATAATATAATCTAGTCACAGGCAACTCTCCACGTGTACTGTAGATACAAGTTAATGTTAAGGGAAACAAATTATCAAAAAGTCAAGAATATTACCACTTCCATCAGTCTTAAATTGTAGCAGTCACGCAAGGTTGACTGCAATAGCCATAGTAAATAGTATATATAATTAACTTAGACATTTTCCATCCTTACATGATATTTCCAGGCACAGTTTGATAATTACAAACATACGCATTGTTCAGAATTATCCATTTAAATGTTTACATTAATGTATTTTAGGAATGCTTCAGGAATGCTTGTGATACTCATCATTCCAACTCTTGTTTCCAGCATGAGCTATTTGTAGGCTACAGTTTGTGCTGCTATTTTTAATACTGCTTGATTTTTTTATCTTAAACCCACAAGAGATCTTCCAGAAGATCTTCCTCTAGTTCACTGCTAATCAAAAGACGTATCCAGAAATACATTCATTTGATTCTAATATTTGATTTTCAGCAAAAATCTCTGATAAGGATTATCCTGTATGACTGTCCTTTAGAGAGTGTAGAATGCAGTGGATGTGTTGTAGCAAAATCTTGAGTTATTTGGCTCAGTACAAAGCTATATGGCTTAAAAAAAAAACAAAAAAAAAAAAAAAACAAAACAAAAAAAAACCAACCAACAAAAAACCCCCCAAAACCCCAAAATAAAGGCACAGTACTTAGGAGGTCAAAATAATCTCATCTCCTCCCTTGGCCATATGCTTTATGACTCAACTGATTATAATGATGCAGATATGAATTTTAATTAATAAACCTACTTTTACAGAACTTGTTCTGCAGAAGGTTTTTGTGTCTATGACAAATTTTTTGATTCTAGCTGCATCTGAATTACATACAGACAAATCAAGACAGTAGGCAGAATGGTATAATTTACAATCCAAGCCAGTAATACAAATTGAAATGAAGTATAATGGCATATTTTTGGATTTTCCCATTGGCTTGGTTATTTGATTTTCTGCAGGGAGGGTGAGAAAATACAAGAATTGAAAATAGGAGGCAGACTACTGAAGATGCTCTCAAATGAAGGAAAATATTTTGCAGCTATCAAGGAACCGAAACTAAAATTTCATTACTTTTGTTCTCAGTTTTTGTATGGTCTGTGTTGTTTATACGTAACTCAGACAAAAGCCTTTGAAAGACAGAAATTCAGAAATGACAAAACCATAGATGAGAGAACCTAATTAAAGCTATTTCCAGCTCTATATCTTCTGATTTTGTATTTCTACAATTGAGGTCTACTCCTTCATTGTAGTGGAGAGAGCTGAAATATAGGAAAAACAGAGATGTCTGCTTCATGTGTCCTCTTTGAAGGCTGTGGAGATTAATATCCATGAAGTGAACAAAATAAAAAGATATTGCCAAAGTCATGAGTTATTTTTAAATATCAAATCAAAGGACATGAAATAATCTGAGAAAGAATTGTATCATATAACAATGAAAACCTCTTATTGAAAGCCGTGCACTGCATGATAGATGTGCACAAACTTATTCAAAGCACACTTTGACATGGCAATTTCTAGTAAACTATTATCTCTTTAGAAAAGATTTAGAATTTCCAGTAGCTAGAAACACTCATCAACACAGAATTGCACGCAATAGTGGTGCATCCTACAGAGCGTGAGAGATCTTCATGGAAGAAAAACGCACATAGGTATGCATGAAATATTAATGATACAAAATAGACAGTGATATAATTAATGCTTCAATATGGATGATACTTCTTTAAATGTAGTCTGATTTTGTTCTCAACACAACCAGACTGAGGTATTTGTTTCATTGTGATCATCATGCTGATGTAGATTATCAGTTTGTCTTTTCAGTTTGGGTTTGTTTGTTTGTTTGTTTGTTTTGGTTGTGTTTTTTTGTCTTTTTATTCTCTGTTTGGTTTAAAAATAAGCAGCGTTCCCTGCTCAGTATTAAGAACTTTGCTGGATTAACATAGTTCTCAAAATCAGATTGACTATCTGAACAACTTGGATTTTGAATCATGGCTCAGTGTGGAGCAGCAGACAAATGTAGGAAATGGGAATTATCTCAGCTGTAAGGACTTACTTTGAAAGATAATTCCTAAAAGTACCTCAGTAATGTAAGGTTTACTGGTTGGATATAATCAATAAGAAGTATAGCTCCATTATGAATTCTATGCAAAGTCGCGGAGTGTGCATATGTAGTGCCATGCCAGTAATGGTTTGAGTAGACCTTTCTCTTGTTCCTTTGGTTGTCTTTTTCCCCATCTTTTGGAAACTTTTTTTTGTCAAGCAGGGTTATATTCTATATGTACCAGCTCTGGCAATGTACGGAAGGAAGATATAGGTATGAAAATAGTTGGATTAAATGACAGATTCAACTTTTTTCATGTGGCACCAATTGTATTTATGGTATCTGCGACAGATAGCCTGCCTTAAAACTCACAACTAGAAAAGTCAGAATAATTAGTATCTAGTAATCAGGTGCAAACTTTTATCTGGAGCTGAAAGGAGAAAAAGAAAACCATTTGGGGACTGTGATACCTTAACAGGGAAGGATATTAAAGTCTGCAGGGACTTTATCACTCTCAATGCCTTCTCCCAAAGCTGAATATCAACCAGTCTCCCAGTTATCCCCTGATCTAATTTCTCCTGTAGATTAGCCCTTCCCACACTCCAGATTGTTACCCTATAACTGCTTCCTAGGCTGTGCTTTTGCATAGGTGAATGCACTAATGTTATTTGCCAAATGATCAACAGGTCCATATCTTATTCCCTTACTCCCAACTTTGCCTTACTCCCAACTTTGCCTTACTCCCAACTTTTTCTCCAGTTGTAAATGCAAATAGGGGAATATGAATTCCTCTCAGATGTTTTTCAAAATAACCTGGCTATTGCAGGATTAACCTTCAGCTTCTGTTCCTTAGTGTTCCTCCATCCAAAGCATAATTTTCCAAAAATTAAGACTGTTGAATTTTCTCTCTACCTTGAATTGGGGCATAAGAAAACAGCTCGCTTACACATGTGCTTCACTTTGGAGTTTAATTACTAAAACTCTCAAGATGACTATATATTTGAATTTACTGAATAATTAAATAATGCTGCAGGGTAATGCAGTTGTTCATGGTCTGCCCATTTAAAAAAGTGATGGCAATTTTACCAACATTTTTAATAGAAATTCATATCAAGACCCAAGTAGCCAGCTATTAATCTGAACAATTTCTGTCATACTGAGGTAAGTATATTGATGACTATGTATTTGTCAGAATGCAGAAAAAAATAATATGAAACCATTTTAATAGAAGGCAGTTTCCCCTTCAGCGGGATTTTAGTTGAAGTTTACTTCCATTAGTTATTTGAATAATTTAATAATCTGTCACAGTCCAATTAAAAAGACAGATTGGAATGAAACCACATTTGGAAGAATATGGCACATCACTTTCTCCTGCTAACAAAATTCCGTTTAATTAGCACTGAAATTGGCATCACCTACCTTTCCACTGATATTACTGTAGCCAGCTACAACACAAAGTATTTCCATGCCTGTAAACTGTTCAAGATAATCAGGAAGAAGCAAGTTGTGCCTTAGCTCAGATTTTCAGATTCTCCTACATACCTGGCTGAATGCACTCATGAAAAAAATCTTTACTGGTATCAAAGAAGCAGATCACAGATCTGGAAATGCATTCAGATTTGTTCTAAGGCAATGAAGCTATTCAATAATTAAGGTGAGGTGAATCCATTACTATCTTGTTCTGAAAGCAAAACTGTTATTTTTAATGTTCAGGGTTTTCACGAGAGCCACAATGTGGCATGTGTGTGTATACATAAGAAAATGCAAGAGGAAGACTTGCTAACTACAGAAACACTAAGGCCCATATGTTCCCAAGAGCTGCACAAGCTGGAAAATTGTCAGGAGGTGGGTAATATCGGTCTAGCAATGTCATCCGCCTTAGTGCACAGGGTGCCTGGTTTTAACATTGCAGTCAAATTGCTGCATATGCTGCCATCTCAATGATAGTTGTGGAGACATAGCCTACCCCACAAGTACCCTTCATCTTTTAGATTATTTTAGTGAAATGAATGGCATCTTTCTGTGAAGGAACTCCTGCTGAGTTTCAGCGGGATGACTTCTGGGACAAGAGATTGCTCTGCTGAGAAAAGATGGCAGACTTTGGGATGGAGAATTAATCAGGAGCAAAAAAAATGAGAAAAACTGATGAATAAGACAGTCTTACTTTACAAAGAATAGTTTTTTGTCTTTTTGATAACTTGTCAACCTCAGGATTAAGACTTTCTGCCTGGGCACCAGAAATTTTAGTAAGGGGGAGCTGCATTGAAGCTGTTTGTTGCTATGATTTAATTTCAGAGACACTCATCTGCTCATCTGATCCTTCTCACCACCACTAACTCTCCCTGTCAACCCTGCCTCTTCTGGGGTAGCAGCTGCAGGGCATGGTCTTATTCTTCTTGAATACCTCCTCTGGACCAGCCATGACACAGCTCATGGACCTCAGTGGAAGTGGTATGGTGCCATATTTTCAAGCACTAGTCACTTGTTGTTTCATAGTAACAGTCAAATTTACATAAGTACAACATGGAAAAAAATTAGTCCTTAAGTTTTTCCCAGAATATTATCAAATTGCTTCCACTGACACATCCTAAAGCTCTTGCCAGGTTTGTCCTTGAGAGGACTCAATTGAGTTCTATCTTTCCACCATGAAACTCCCACCATTTTGATGTGCATTGAACCAGAGCTCTTCCTAGAGCTGGGTAAAGAGTTCTTCAAGGTGAGTTGAACTGTTCAGCTTTGAATTATGTTTTTGTATTAGGAACCTGACAAGTATCACACTTCTAACTTGTGCATTCATTCTTAGAAATATAGCTGTAGTCAGCTTCTAATACGCCAAACACCTATGCCTCTTTTTCCTGTCACCTATGAAGGAGTATTTTCTTGGTATAGAAAACTAGATATATGGCTTGTTTTTTCGTTTTTTTGGGTTTTTTTTTTTTGGCTTCCCGAGTAACAAAAACTATGGGTTCTAATTTGAGTGATAACATCACTTCAAAATGATGAATTGTCACTTTACCTGGGAAAATTAAAAATTACTAAGAATAACATACTCCAATAGAGATGTCACTCTGAGGAAAAACTTCTGTGACAGCAGGTTTTTTCTTTGCTAGAAAGACATTATATAAGACACTAAGGCTAAATTGATCCTCCCATAAGAAATCATAGGCTCTGGTATTTCATTTAGAACATAAGTAAAAGGAATTGATTGCCTTAATTTTAATTTGTTTAACTACTGTGTTCTCAGGTCTTGTCCCATACTGTAATTCATTTCTGCATGAGGTGCTTCAAAGTTAAGGGGGATGAGAGTATTAGTGAAAGGCAGATAGACTGAACTAACGTGCTAGACTTAAATGACAGGTACTGTTTCATACACAGGATGTAGAAGCCTAAACAGGAGTTAAGTAGATGTTAAGGATGAAATTAAGTTGCATTAATTGTAGTTGGTGAAACTGCCTGTATTTACAGGTGGCTAGTACCATTTAGTGCACTTAGGATATCCAAGACATATTCATGGAACTGTGGGAAAATCACAGAAATGCAGGAGATGCTCAGTTCTCTGGCAAGACTTGCTTTTAAGTTCACTTTAAGCTAGGTCATTTTAAACCCACCTGCAATTTAAGCTCACCTGAAAGAAACACAGAAGGGTTGATTCAGTGGACTAAACCAGGCATATAGTGCCATTTGAGATGCCCTAGGGCATTTGAAATGTGTGCACATGTGTTTGGCAGATGTGATGCAGGACAAACAGGATGCCTACACTGTTTCTGGAGCATCTGGATACCACACATTGTGCCTGAGGACATCTCAAATAACACTAAATGCCATATTTAGCCAACTGCATTTGACACTTAGTGCCCACCCCAAAAACTTTCAAAACCATTAGCCACAATAATCTATTGTAATAGAGCAAAGGCCACACTTAATCAAGGGATTTTAGTGTTAATTGCTCCATAATAAAAAATGGATCTTGTTAACAGACAGATTATTTCCCCTCGTTATCTTTACTTTGTTCCAAAACATGTTCAGTACATCTGCAGGTCACTTTACAGTCCTCATTGCTAATCACAAATCGGAAATATCAAGCAAGATGGTTTTGCGTTGCCTAATTCTGCACAGCAGCATGTTTCACACAGCCAACAGATTAACACTTGCCTATACTCCATCACTAAGAGTTCAAGAGACTGGAAACTATTGTATGAGATTCCTTTGAGTTCACCAAACAGAATGTTTTAATTAATTGTTAATTGTATTTTCATTCTCAGCACTGATGATGTAGAAATTAATAACCCAGATGTAGACAACGCTGAAGCAAAGGCTAGTGATTGCTGCAAGAGCCTCTGAGCACTTGCACACTTCTGTTGCAGACAGTCAGTCAGGGGAAAGGGCTAAGCAGTTACATACCAAAAGAGCTCTAGCAGAAAAGCGATTTAACATGAAGTCAATGAATCCATGACTTAACAAGGACCGCACCCTAGGTAATTCAGTTTGTCTTTTCTTTTGGCTCCTGGCTACATTATTCATAGTTACGGAGATTCTGAAAATTTATTTCAGCCAGATTCTCCAAACATTATAAATGAAAGATGACTTCTAATGAACTGATTTCCCAGTGTAAAATAAGCAAAACCAAGGAAAGAAAGAAAATAATTTTAGATTGCATACGTGCCTTCTATCCATTTACCAGTGTGCCACTACACTAATCCCTTCTGAATTTGTTCTGTTTATTCTTCTAGTTAGCAGCTTTTCAATTAAATAATATAATTTGCCTTGTTTGTTATTCTTAGACCCCCAGAATCACCTAAAATAACTGACTTCAGTATTTTATAAACTAGCTGGTTTATACTCCACTTCCACTTAGCAGTTTTCATTAATGTAAATACTTTAAATAAATTAAGGGTTCTGCCTTTATCAGGTTTGCACTTTTCAGTTCTGAGTGCCTTCAGATTTGCCCAGCAGGACACTTAATAGTAATACAAAAAGGATGCAAATCAGTGAGTTTGCAAATTTAAAACAGGTAAATTAAAGAACCTTGACAATTGAGAAAGTCATGGCAAAATATTCAGCTAAAAAAGCTCAGTTCTAGCAGTGTGATGCTTTTGAAGAGAAGTGCTAAGTGTACGCAAACATTTAAAGGGTAAAATGTTCACTACGGAGAAAGCTGCTTTATAGCAGTGGCAACCTGAAAAGCACAGGACAAAGCCTGTGAGAGTACGGGGACAAAGCATTCCTCACAGAAGGGATTCAGATATGGTAAAACAAAACAAAAAAACCCAACAAAAAACCCTCAAACAAACAAACAAACAAACAAAAACCAACCAGAAACTCAGAATATATTATAATCTGTCTTTCTTTAAGAAATTTAGCAGAACCTTAAACAGAAGAGACTCTGCTCAATTTAGGAAGCACCCTGCTTTATACTGAGAAATGTTAATCCCCCTCTCCACCCCCCAGCATCAACCTGAATTGCAGGAATCTGAATTAAAAATCAGCCAACTAAATTATTAGAATCTCAAAACTTAAAAATCACACAGCCCAAGCAAAGTTCTACACTGAAAAACAAAAATGCCAAAGAAAAGAAAAGACTCTCTGAACTCCTTCAGGAACTTCTTTGTTGTTATTTTTTAGCATGAAAGATGATCAGATGCTATGATAATGGAGTATAAAACTATATTGAGAGTTATTTTCAAGATAGGAACAGTGAGACTATCTAAACAAAATGTAAATCCGATTATCTAGACTCTCCCAAAGGTTATTGTTTCTGCCACATCAAAATCAAAACAAAACAAAACAACCATGCACTAGAAAAACCTCCTGAAATATCTTGTAGGGGAAAAATCTTTGACAGACATGAGGACAGAGGATATGACCTTAAGGGCCAACTTTCAACGGGCTTTCAGTTTTGGTTGTAAATTGAGTATGCTGCCTGCAGGCACAAACAAGATCTCTGCTTGCAGATAAGGTTTTGCAATGTTCTTAGATCACTGCTGGGTCAGTTGCTTACTTGCATGAAGTAGATCTGCAAGAAGCCATTAAGGACTCTTGTAAAGTTGGTATGACAGGCCATTTCCTTCTCTAATTCAAGTGTTTCTGTGACAGCATATGCTAATCTATGAACAGTTTATAGCATGAATATATTCAGGAATGTTCTACGCTCTACATCCAGCAAGACACAGTTTCCATCAGTGAGCGCAGATGGCATGAAGCAATGAGTTTACTCCATCGGCAGGCTCACAGCTTAGCACTACCAGGAAAATTATGTCATTTACTTCTAATGCCTACTTTAATTTCATTGTGGCCCTGTCTTCAACTTACCTTTTTCTTTGTAGCATCCCTTAACCTTTTCTTCTTTTTCTCCTGGTCTTTCATGCTGGTCTTTCTCTCTCTTTCCGCCCTCCTATTCCAGACAAAAGCATCTGTTCTGAGTCTGTGAGAGGCTGCAGGTTTTACTGTGCTTTCTGGCATCCCTGAACTGTGGCTTTACTTTCAAAAATAGTTAAACTGGAAGAATGCAAACTCTTTATTCATCTTCCTTAAATAGAATTTTTAACTTTCAATTTCCTGCTGTTATGGACAAGCACCACAGGATATACTGGCACACTCACAGAACAGATACCATTAGTTGGAGAGGAAGGGTGTACAAACAGAAGTTGAAGTGATTTATTTACGAAGCATGTTTTCTCTTGTGATGCTGCAATGGCTTTTTTAATTAGTTAGTTTTGGGAGGCTTCTCACATCACTCAGAGTTGATGCCAGTATTAGTAAGAAACAGGACTGCAAATAGGTAACCTGAGATTTTCACCAGTGGTTGGCAGCAATGTGTGCAAAGGAGGCACTTGGGGAGCTGCAGGGCATGGATACACAGTGCTTCTTAAAAAGTAGGCCCCACCAAAGTTTTCTGAAAAATGCTTAAGCACCCCAAAAATCAGCTTTCTTTTTGGAAAACCCTGGTCTTAGCATTTTATTGTCCTCACACCGTGTCACTCGGAAGGAGCACTGGGAGGGAGCTCTGAAGGACCGACCGTTCCCCTTCACCTGCTAGTGGAACCTTCTCCCATACACAGCCTCAGTGAAATTAGTCAAATCAAATACTATGTGATCAAAATGAACAAGAGAACCACAGTGTGGCTTGTTGCATTAAAGAAGCCACCACCATTGCTTTAAATAACCAGTATCAGGCAGTGGTTTATTTCAAGCCCTTGGTTTCCTCCAGGAACCACTGCAAAATCCATGTGGCAGAAATGACCTTGCCATTCAAGCACAGCCCAGCCTCCCTGCCTTTCCTCTGTCCTCGATGCAACCACTGATGTGCTGCCACTTAGGCCACAGATCTTTCTTTGTATCCAGGCTTGCCAATAAAAGATATTGAGAAATCACTGTGTAGCCATAATTCACTTTTTGTTCCCTCTGCCCTCCAAAGACGTTGTCAGGAAGCAGTGAGGGCTGGCTGTTCCCTAAGGGTTACAATTGCACTGAAAGATGCTGAAAACTCAGAATTAAGAGGAAATCTTAGCTAGAAGCAACATGTAAAACTAAGGTAAGTGTAGAAAAGACCATCAAGAAGCTGTGTTGGAGAAGACTGACCTGTAACTACAGTATCTGTATAGCTTTTTTTAATTAGCAAGGAAAAAGCATTTTCTCAAATTTGATTTTATTATACATAACATATCGGTAATATGCTAGCAGTATTAAAAAGTGAACACACAGCGTTTATATTGTTACAATGGAAGTTGTACTATGGGACAGAAAAGCACCCTCAGCAGATAGAGGCAGGGATGCTATGACTTTTTACTAAATCCACTACACAGACACAGCACACATAGCAAGGTGCTGTGTAAGGTATCAGCATGATACCTCAATTTACCTTAAACACACACAGCAGTATGCAGCACTGGACAAGTACTGTCCTCCTTGGTGGGAGAAGTGGAAGCTTTATGGTCTGCTCATGCGCTCAGTCTCTGGTCTGGCAGAGGTTCATATATCACTGCCTCCTGTACAGCTGCCTGCTTGTTTCCTTCCATGGACCACGGTTTTCTGTGCTTCATACAAGTCAGGCATAAGCTGAATATTTAATGGCAGGGAAAGTTATAATATTATATATAAATTGTGTAAGCATTATTCCTGATACATATAGTGGAAAATAAAAAAAAAAAAAATGCAGTATACTTGCATAGTGTGGGACTGGGAATGTAGGGCAGTATGGTGCTGTGCTGAAGGAAAAGCCTAAAGCAATGAAAACACCTATTTCTTCCTAAGTACTTCTGCCAGCATCATGTTATTATACCACGAGATAGAGCAGCTGCTGTTGCTGTCACTGGTAATTTCCTACTCGGGACACACATAGTCGGCATGGGTCTAATGACTACCGTTTGAACCCAAATCAGTGGCCACAGGCACTGGCATCAGTATAGATGACTGTATGATACTTGCTATGCTGTGCACATCGTTAAACAGAGCTCATCATTACCAAGGGAGAAAACTTCCAGCCCTGCCAGGTAGGCAGGGATCCTGCCCTGGGTTCCTGGGACCAGGCTGCCATTGCAAGTACCCTACATTTAGAGAAGATACTGAAGATTTAGATTGTGAATGGCTTCATTTCTGTGAATAACCTTCTATATCCTTTGGGTAAACAACAAAGTTTAGCAGCTTAAGATTGCAACAAATTGGCTTGCATTGCTGACTCTTCGGGTTTTTCCCCACAGCAAAAAAAATAGCAAGGAAAGGAAGCTGCTGCATGCAGAGATGTGGGCTGTACTGAAATGCAGCTCAGCTGTCACTGCAGCACCATCTCCCCAGGCCAGTTAGACTTGCTAAGTGCTATCTGCCAGTCTGCTCAGGAGCACTGAGAACAGAAGCTTTTATTAGTATCTGGTCCCACTGAAAATAACTGAAAATGATTTTCCAGCCTAGAAAAAACTGTAGGAATATGAATGAAATTAACTCTGTCTTGTCTAGTAATAATTTAGTAATTTTCGAGAATAAGAATCTCTTTTAGGATTCTCCTCCACTGTTGCCCCAACATCTTACTCAAATATTAATTAACTAAATAACTGTTTTAGATTTACTAAATTGTCCTGAAGGTCTAGGCAAATTTAGGCTTTGGTTTTCTCCATGCCCCCCTCCAACTTTGTATAGCCTGATTCAGTTAATATGGGAACAATAATACCACCAACCTTATTTTCAAAATATATTAAATAACTGTTAATTCACACCACACTAAGTTATATTTTCTTGTAAAATTAGTTTCATTTTCCTTACTTCTATAGAATGACTCTTCCCTTAACACAAGTTATCTGTTGTCACACATGTAGAGAGGAAAAATCAATGCAGTGAAGCAAAATGCCTCTTCAGGAGGAGTACATCTAAGATTCAACAAGCAGCATGCCACTTTTACGAAGCATGTCCATCCATCATTCTTTAAATGACTGTAAAGAATTAATAAACCTTTTTTTTTTTTTCAGTACAGTTTCAGCTTTTTAAGAAAGACTTACAGTTAGTGAGGCACCTTGCCACTACGCCTCAACCCTCTTGCTGTTTGCTGCCTGCAGACACATCTGTCTGGCTGATTTCATGCTTCTCTATTCTCCTTCACTTCAGCAGACCACCAGACCACAACCACAGGCACAGTGGGGAAATGTTCCTGTGATGTGGTTTCTGAAGTTTGGCTTAGTTTTTCTTTGCTTGGCAAATGCTTATTCATTTCCATGCTCTGAGCCAATCCTGTTCCCAGTCAATGATAGCTATGCGAATGCATTTGAATGCTGAATTTGGCTTTTTATGTTCAGCTGGTTTCACAATGACTTTTTCTGACTCAGCACTCATTCTCACACATAACCTCAATTTTAAGTAGAGTTGTCACTTAGCAGGTTTTTTTATTAGTAAGTAGATCCATTCCTGCTTCACTTTGATTTTGTTTTCTTTTTTCTTTAATTAAAAAATCAAGACCTCATTTCTAAGAACCGTTTAGAGCCCGCACTAGATTAAAGTTTTCAGGTGTAAGTAGCATACTGTTCAGCCTTAACAGATCTCAGTGATGTCTAGTACCTCCTGCAAGTAGTTTAAAAGTTACTTACATGATAAAAACAGGCTTTCAAAAGCAAAAACCTAGTGTTGTTTCTAAATGTATCATTTTCCAGAATGCAGACACTGACAGTTGTACAAAGGATGTACTATATAAATACTTGGAAGGTCCCTGGTCCAGCCCTGCCACAGCAGGCTCAGCGCTGAGGTCAGACACGGCTGCTCCGGTGATGTTAAATGGAACAGGTCCCAAGACAGGCAGACCCCTGTGCTACTCCACTGTCACCAGTCTCCAGGTAAACATGATCCATTAATCACTGTCCTTTGAGCCCAACCATCCAACCCTTTTTTAAACCTCTACCTGTCCACCCTTCCACACTCTAATGCCCCAATTACAAAAATATTGCAGGAGATGCTGTTGGAAGCCTTGCTAAAGTCAAGGTAGATGATATTGAGTGCTCTCCCTGGCCCACAAAACTAGTAAATTAGTCATTTAAGCATAGAAATAAATCAGGTTGGTCAGGCATGATTATTCCCTGGAAAATCCATGCTGGCTGTTGACAATTACTTCCTTCTTCTTCACATGCCCAGAAATGTCTTTCAAGAGGACTTGCCCCATGGTTTTTCCAGGGATTAGAGTGTCCTGGAGACTACTCTGTTGGTAGAAATTGTTCCAACTTCCATGTAAAATAAATTGTATCACATTTCCTTCTATGCTATTAGACAGATTTGAAATCTTCAGAGTGGATACATTTGGTTAATCACTCAGCTTCATTTTAAGCTGATGTCTTCAGGAAGCCCATTCATTAAATTGCACTTCTTTCTCGTCATCTTTTGTCCATTGCTTGACAGTGGAATTTAAGGCTATAAAACCCCACCAAAGCTGCTGAAATCTGTGAATATAGTGCAGGGAATCTTTTTTCCCAGAAAATAAGTGGTGACTATAATTCATTAATTCATTATCAAAACAATGCCCCTAGTTTCATTTATTATTAGAATTACAGAATCACAGAGTCACCGAATTGTAGATGTTAGAAGGCACCTCAGGAGATCATCGAGTCCAACGGTAATGACAAAGCAGGTTCCATACAGCAGGTTGCACAGGAAAACTCCGGCAGCGCCTGGAGCACCTCCTTCCTCTCCTTCTTCCCTGACCTTGGTGTCTGCAAGGGTTGTTTCTCTCACGTCTTCTCACTCCTCTCTCTGGCTGCAAAGTGTGCAGCTTTTCTTTCCTCTTTTCCATTATTTTTTCTTAATTATGTTATCACTAATTACCGATGCATTACCGATGGGCTATGGTGATTGTCATTACCTACCTCTGCCCATACATGGGCCGTGGAGATAGTTAAGAAGAACTTGGATTTTCTACTCTCCTCCTCCCCCTCTATATCATACAGCAGGGAAATACATGTATTTCGGGATGGGAGGCCCTGCAGCAGATTTGGAGATAGATTTCACTCCACTATTTTAACACTGTATTTTGGCATCACACGTGGATTGCATCAGAAAGAAAACTTTTCTGCTTTGGCTTCTGAATCAGCCCATCCACAGAGCTTCATGGTTTGTGAATATTATAGCTTGTTGTCATAGTTTTTTCTTGTGGTGCATAGGTGAAAGAAGGGAAATGGCAATATCAAGCATTTACATCTTAGCAGAAGTTCCCCAGAATTTAACAGAAAAAAAGGAGTATTTAATTAGCTAAAACTACTCCTTTTTCTCCTCAAAAACCTCCTGCAAATAATATGAAAAGAAAAATATCATAGAAAAAGCTGGAAGAAAGTGTTAAAAAGCCAAGATATATCATCCCCACTTCCCTGGGTCTCCTTCTACTGATAAGGGTAGGCAGCATCCTAATACTTTGTAGTTAGGAAGATTTAGTGGAGTTTCAATATAGTATCAAGAGAGTAACTCTTAAATACATTTCTGAAAGCTATCTGCAACTATGCCATTAGCCAACACAAATTAGGATGTGGTTCATCAATATTCAACATTACATTCATTAAAAAGCAGTCTTTATTTGGCTTAAATTACAACAGGAATTTGATAAAAGACAGTTTATGAGCCAACAGGTCAAATTTAATGCCTGGAATCTTATTGAATCAAATTCAATGGTGTGTTCTCCAAAGGCACATTTGCAGAACAACTTTTGAAATAAAATTGACAAAATTGCAAAATATCCTGGTTTATAGCATTTTATTTTAAATCAATACTGACTTTTGTGAACACCAACAACCTCTGGAGCACCAAGTAAAAAGTACAATCAGCAAACATCCCTGCAGAAAATTTTTATTTTTTAACTCCAGATAATAACTTGTTATTTTCCATTCAGCTCACATTTCTATCCCTCCATTTTTTTCTCCATGTAATTTGTTAATAATTTTTCAAAAAGACAGTTTGAAACAGCATGCAGGCAAAAATTCCTGCATATCCTTTAATCTTCTGCCTATGGGTAAACCACTTGGTCTGATCATTCAGGTTGTTTAGTTTTGAATATCTCCTGGCTTTCACAGTCTTGAAACAATTGTTATGGTCTCCCTTGCATGTTTCAGTGGTGTCTCCTTTTCTCCCTTATAAAAACTGCTGCAGGCAACTACACACATATTATCAAAACATCTGGACTCCAAGGAAGATGGTAACTTAGCTTCCCAGTTTTAAAGCCTTATATCTAGTAGGAATCTTTTCTCCAAATGTTTATTGTCAGAGCCATATCCAAACCCAAGGCTACTACTGAAAAGATATCCAGCAGGGATCTTGATGAGCAGATTAAACAAACAAACAATTAAAACTCCTCACTAAAATAATGAGAGACTGCTAAGTAGGCTCCATACTCTCAAATGAATTTTATAAATGAGGCTTCCCTAAATTAAGGAAGGCATGTTGCTGATGAGGAAAAGAAAGAAGGAATATTCCTCCACCTTCATAAGGCACAATCTAGCACTTCATGTTCTACCCACTATTCTTATGAAGCTATCACAGAAAGCTCGGGGACACAGCAAAAGCAAAGAAAAATCAGAGATGTTAATTGCTAAAATATTTTAAACCAGTAACAGGTTGAGTGACAGAGAAAGATTTTAGGGAATCTGTTTTACCCTGACAATCTGATGATCAATGAATGATCTAGTGATCAATGGTTTATATTCAAGCTGGTAGACTATCACAAGTGGGGTCCCCCAGGGATCAATCCTGGGTCTCATGTTGTTCAACATCTTCATAAATGGGATTGAAAACACTCTCCTCAAGTTTGCTGATGATACCAAACTGGGTGATGAGGTGGACATGTCAGAAAGGAGGGACCTGGAAAGGCTGTAAGAGTGGACAAGCAAAAACTCTATGGAGTTTAACAAAGACAAGTGCGAGGTCCTGCACGTGGGACAACATAACCATAGAGTCTAGGCCATGATCTGTGTAGCTGGGAAGCAGCCCTGCTGAAAGGGACCTGGAGGTCCTGGTGGACAACAAGCTGAACATGAGTCAGCAGTGCATTGCTGCAACAGCAAAGGCAAATCAGAACCTGGGCTGCATCCACAAGGACATTATTAGCAGAGATAGGATGTGATAATCCTGTATCTAGTGGTGTCCCTCAGTGGTCAATACTGGGTCCAGTGTTGTCCAATCTATTCATCAATGACTTAGATGAAGGAACAGAGTGCCTCCTCAGCAAATTTGCTGATGATACTAAACTGGGAGGAGTGTTAGATACACCAGATGGCTGTGCTGCCATTCAGAGAGACCTCCACAGGCTGGAGAGATGGGCAGAGAGGAACTTAATGAGGTTCAACAAGGGAAAGTGCAGGGTCCTGCATATGGGAAGGAATAACCCCATGCACCAGTAGAGGCTGGGGGCTGACCTCATGGAAAGCAGCCCTGCAGAGAAGGACCTGGGAGTCCTGTTGCACAAGTTAAATACGAGCCAGTAGTGTGCTCTTGTGGCCAGGAGGCAAATGGTGTCCTGGATTGTATTAGGTAGAGTGTTGTCAGCAGGTCAAAAGAGGTGATCCTCCCCCTCTGCTCAGCCCTGGTGAGGCTTCACTTGGAGTATTGTGTCCAGTTCTGGGCTCCCCAGTACAGGAAGGACATGGAACTCCTGGAGCATGTCCAGCGAAGGGCGATTAAGATGATTAAAGGACTGGAGCATCTTTCATACGGGGAAAGGCTGAGGGAGCTGGGCCTATTCAGCCTGGAGAAAAGACGACTCAGAGAGGATCTGATTAATGTTTATAAATATCTAAAGGAAGAGTCTCTAGAGGATGGGGCCAGACTCTTCTCATTGGCACCTAACATAGGATGAGAGGCAATGGGCACAAATTGCAGCATAGGAAGTTCAACCTGAACATAAGGAAGAACTTCATTACTGTGAGGGTGACTAAGCACTGGAACAGGTTGCCCAGAGAGGTTATGGAATCTCCCTCCCTGGAGATATTAAAAAACCATCCAATGGCATCCTGGGGTGCATTAGAAGGGCTGTGGTTAGTAGGTCAAGAGAGGTTCTTCTTCCCCTCTACTCTGCCCTGGTGAGGCCACATCTGGAATATTGTGCCCAGTTCTAGCCCCCACAGTTCAAGAAGGACAGGGAACTGCTTGAGAGAGTCCAGCACAGAGCCACCAAGATGATTAAGGGAGTGGAGCATCTCCCTTATCAGGAACGGCTGAGGGAGCTGGGCCTCTTTAGCTTCGAGAAGAGGAGACTGAGGGGGAACCTCATTAATGTTTATAAATATATGAAGGGCGAATGTCAGGAGGATGGAGCCAGGTTTTTCTCAGTGATGTCCAATGATAGGAGAAGGGACAATGGGTGCAAGCTGGAACACAGGAGGTTCAGCTTAAACTTGAGAAAGAACTTCTTTACAGTGAGGGTGACAGAGCACTGGAACAGGCTGCCCAGGGAGGTTGTGGAGTCTCCTTCTCTGGAGACATTCAAGACCTGCCTGGATGCCTTCCTGTGTGATCTCATCTAGGTGTTCCTGCTCCAGTGGGGGGATTGGACTAGATGATCTTTCGAGGTCCCTTGCAATCCCTGACATTCTGTGTGATTCTGTGTGTGACAAAATCCTGGTTCATATGCTCTAGGAGTCCCTGCTTGAACAGGGTGGTTGGACCAGATGATCTTCAGAGGTCCCTTCCAACCTCAACCATTCTGTGATTCTGTGATCCTACTCAGCACTTCTTAGGCTACATCTGGAGTACTGTGTCCAGTTTTTGTCTTCACAATTAAAAAAAAAAAAAACATGCACAGATTGGAGAGATTCTAAAGGAGGGACACAAAAGTGATTCAAGGGCTGGAGAATCTTTTCTATGAGGAAAAACTGAAGGAGTCTTTTCTTCCTGGAGAAGAGAATCACAGTTTTCCAGTAATTAAAGGGTACCTACAAAGCTCTCTTTTCACAAGGGGCCACAGGGTGAGGACAAAGGGCAACAGGTACAAGCTGTTCTGCGAGAGGTTTCATCCTGGTATACAAAAAGAATTTTTTACAGTAAGAACAGTCATTCACTGGAACAACCTTTCCAGGGAACTGGTGGAGCGTGTTTCAAGTTGCAAACATTACTGGAGCGTGTTTCAAACCTCACTGGAGGTTTTCAAGACATAACTGGAGAGGATGCTAGATAATCTCACCACTGCTCCCTTTTCCATGAAAGTTTGAACCAGATGATCTTTTCCAGTCTCTTCCAAATTAGGCTGTTCTATTATTCTATGATCCAAGCTATACTAAGGTTTTTGCCAACATTTAAACATGCATTTGTGATTAAGAAAATATCCACACAATTAATACACAATATCCTCCAGAGAGCATCACATTAGCAGCATCTCCTCATGAGAATAAGAAAAGAGGACAAATTCATTTCCAGACAAATCTAGATGGAAATGGTGGGCCAATTGCTCTCCTTTCTATTAGGCTCCATGTCACTTTCTTACCCAGTGTAAGGCAACAATGGCAGAGGTTGTTTGGTGTCATTTCTCAACTTCCAGTTATACAGGTCTCAGCATGTCTTAAAGAAAGACAAGGGGTTGGTTTTTGGTTTTGTTTTGTTTTGCTTTTTAAATGTAAGACCTGTAGGAATCTCATCCAGGCCTGAAATTGAGAAGCAGATGGGACAGTTCACCGTTTGCTTCCCTAAATGAGATAACATCAGAGATCTCTCCAAAATGGCTTATTGCCTCCCTTGTCTCATCCTCTTTACAATTCTCTTGGAATTTAAATCAGATATGATAAATTATTTGAGGATTTGGTTTTGACAGGAACAATTGTATCTTCTGTCCTGGCTCCAATTCGCAGTCAGCACTGAACAAATGGCTTATCTGCTGCCCATTACCATTCTTTGACTGTGTGACTTCTGGTTGTCTAAAATACCAAAATCATAATTTTTGCAGCCACCTCACTTCTCCTTGACGAAGAATCATGCTGATTTTTTTCTAAACTAAATTACTTTGAACATGTAAGTTGGTAGAGATACAGAAGAATAAAAATTCCATAGCTGAGAAATCATAATAAAATGAGAGGAAAGGATTATAAATATCAGTGAAAAAAATAATTTGTGTGTCAGCTTGCATAGATTTTGTTGTATCTTAATTTGACATAGCTTTAAAGCACAGATCCAGCAGATGACATAGAAGTATTTAAAACCATATGGACTTCTAGTTATTAAGAGGAAATAAAAGACTCCAGAGGATATTCTGATTTAGTCTTAAAGGCTGGAAAAATTGAAAATTGCATCTTGAGGTCAGAAGTAACTGTCAAAAAACATTTACAGAGGAAAGATCTTGTGAAAGTTAAGCAAAAAACTCATGAACATCCAGGTGTGCATACTTAGGAGATATCCGCCAAGAAAAAATTAGGACCTCCAAGATTTGCAAAGTAAGTTCTTCAATAGTTCATTAAAAACATTGACGTAAAAAAAAAAAGAAAAAAAAGAAAAAAATAAAAGGAAAAAATAGAAAAAGAAAAAAAGAAAAAAAGGGAAAAAAAGGAAGGAAAAATTCTTACTATTGTCAGAAAAGGAAGGAAAAATTCTTTTTTTGTGAAAAGGAAGGAAAAACTCTTACTATTACCATCACTGAAAAGGTAATTACACTTCAAATAGCTCAAGATATGAGTCAAGAAAGAGCTCCTCACTCTTGCTGTAGTTACCACTGACTATAACAGCAAGCAAGTGTTCTGGGGAATTAGGGTGAGCCATGGCGTTCCTCTGACTTGATGGATAGGGTTGCTACAGAATGCAAATCTGTTCAACACAACCCGTTCTGTGGTCTCACAGCCATTACCCAAACTTCTCCAGAATCATTGTGAGCCTTTCCACTGACTTAAATAGACTCTGACATTCTCTCATAGTGAAACAAACTTATAGCTAGCACCCAAAGTTCAAGAAAGCTCAGAGGACAAGGTCCTGACCTTTTTATGCCTAACAAGGGGGAAAAAAATAATAGTAATGGAGGAGGCCAGGCAGGCCTTGTAAAGAAGAATAGCAGCTCTGGACTTTTCCCCCCCAAGGCATGTCTAGGTGAGGATACATGCTGAGGCTCTGCTCCAAACTGATAGGGAAGGGAAGAGGGATTGGAGGAAGCTGGGACAAGGAAGAGGGAGTAAGAAGAGCCTGGTACAGCAGAGGGGAATGAATAATGCAGATGGCAGCCCTTCTGATAAGAGCTGCAGGGACTCAAGATCCTCCAAATACCTTATTCATCTCTCCCACTCTCCTATTTCCATTGCAAATTCAAGCAAAACTGAAAGCAAAAGAGCAGAGGAGACAAAGAGGAAAGGCTTTGCTTTGCTGGTAAGAGGAAGGAAGTAGGCCAATTACGAGGAAAAAAAAAATGTAAATCAGAGATATATAAAATGCAGTGTCTTGTATAGTAGCATATACTACAAAACAGTGAACTTCAAGGATATTAGGAACTCAAAGCTTCTCTGAACTACATAGAGACTGGAAAGATTGGGAATAATAAATGAGGGGGAAGAAAGATACATTCTCATACTTTATCTTTTTCAGTAGATAATTAAAATTGGTTCTTTTTCTCATCCAAGTGTTGAAAGCAGCAAATGTACATGTCAAAGAGAGACATATACCTGAATCAGATGGAATATGGAATCAGAACATGAGAAACAGCATGGTGGCAAGTGGTATGCACCTGGTGCACAGTCAAAAGGAGGACAGTCCCCTCCCTCCCTTTGTCACCATCTCAAGTGACACACACCCAGCACCATACAACCAACCACCCAGGAGGGTCTCACCTCAGACCAGCTGCTTTGCTTGCCCCTGACACATGCCACTGACTTCAAGTGGTGCAAATGAAAATTTGGAGCACTTCATACATTCTGTCCTCCTATTCAGTTTTAGGGATTTTAATGTCATTGTCTGCCATGAGGCTTGTTCCTCACAGAGGCGGAAATACAAGCCTGCAACAGATTCTGCTACTGAAAAATGACACATGACATGCCACAGGCCCTCAAACATATTGTACTATTGAAGGCACAGAGCAACCACAGACCAGCAGCACTCGGTTAGTTCAGTAAAAGTTATTCTTCCTCTTCAGTGGGATACAGAGATTTAAGTTAAATTTCTTTTCCCCAGATGTATCTGTCTACTTACATAACTATGATATTACATGAGAGACAAAGCTAAACAGAGGGACAGTTTCCATTCTTAAACCAAGCAAATAAATCAAATGGATAGTGAAAAGCAAAAAGTGACCTGAGTTATTAATGAAGGCCAGTTCTGATAATTTTATTAAATCGGAAAATATTACAATAGTTATGAATAGCTATTCTGCACAGCCATAGGTATACCTGTATATATTGGTAAGTTAACAATGACGAGAAGGTTTTTGCTCAGAAAAAATTTCTAGTTAAAGTGAAGGATCCGTAATCAGAAAAAAAATGACTAAATATGGGCGTGGAATAAATGGTTCTATTTTACTCATGAGATTCCAACCACATGGATGAAGCAGAATGGATGGCCTTAGAAAGGGATTATGAGAAGAGATGGGAAGAAGCAGAGCATCCACATCAGAAAACTGATGACATCCTAAGAATAATAAACTTGAATCAACAATATTTTAACCTAAGACTGCCTTCTTTGTCTTCCTAGGATGCGGTGAGCCTTGGCAGTCACCTCCGTAACTACTGCTAAGGGGACAGTCCCTCATCCAGGCATGTGCCATGTTCCATGTGGCAGGTGCTGCTCAGGGCTTTCACCAGCAGTGACTTCAGTGGAAGGGTTTTGCCCCTCTCCCCGTCAGCCAGTCCAAGCAAAAATATTTATTCAAATGGGATAAACAGCAGAAACAATTTTTGGAAGAAACAGAATTTCAGTTTATTAGGTCTGTGGAAACACAGTGCCAGACATTGAAAAGTATAATCAAGCCACTTAAGTCCAGCCATAACATTTAGATTGTATTTAATCCTAATGTATTTTTGTAACTGATTTTTGATGAATCAGCCTTTTAAAAATCTTTACATAAACTGTTCTTTGGATTTGTATGTAAATACTACCCTTTGTAAACCTAAATGTTGGCATATATTCCTACTACAGTTTACAAGTAGCCCAACTATTTACTTTTCAGATTATTCCTAGATCTTTTGATGGTAAATAGCATCCAAAGAAAGGAAAGTGCTACCTTTTGGTACATTACTAAAATAAACAGGCTTGGGAACCACAAAATCCCTTTGCTAACGTGCTGGCAAGAAGGTTAATCTGAACAAGATGGGTTAGCTTGATTTCATTCAGATGATTCACTTAGCATAGGCAATAAGAACAGTTTGAAAAATTATCTGCATTATAAATGAGCTACTTCAAAGACTGTTAGAATGTGTCAAAAATAATTTCACCTATTGATGTTCCTATTTGACCAAAATAGTACGTTTAACTGTGACTGAAGTGAGATACCTGAACAACACCAAATTCAAAACAAGCAACAAAGCAATCTTTTAAAGACCTGCTAAGCTTCCCTACCAGGTCAAGTACATTCAGGAAGAGGTAAGACTGGGAAGGGGACTGTGGACATCCTTCTGCTTATGAAAGGATTTCCTATTCTCTTCTGTTCTATAAAAAGGGAAATAACCTTTCACCTTCTTATGCACTATGTGTTGCTTCTACAGTAATGGACGCTTCCTAAACTCCAGTCACATTACAGACTTGCTTCTACCTACTCTCACGGAAGTTTCCACTCTCACATAATTTCCCTTACACTACAGATATCTTCATCCCTGTCCAGTAGCCTGGAGTGGTAAAAAAAAGTCAGTAAGACTATGGAAAACAAAAGTCACAGTCTGAGTTAACAGAATGAGCAGTGAAAAAAAGACTGGGTATACTTATAGCCTTACACATAGTAAAGGGCCCAGAGATGGCGAGTTAGAGCAAGAAGTCCCCAACCTTACCTTTTAAGTGGAAGAGATTCAAATTTCAACTTGTGTCACCTCAGATTTCCAAGAGATCTTCCCACACCCTATATTGCAGGTGACAGTCAAAGCTATCATTTCACTGAAATGTCTGTAGTATTCATGCTGCATTTTGGTGCCATCTATAATTAAGCACTCATATGGAGACTGTCAGATCCACTCAACTTAATTTATGTATTTCTCATTGTAAAGGTTCATGAAACACTCCCTCTGAGTAAAACCTTCTGCTTAACATACAGAAACATAAATTCCTCCAACCCATTGCTATACACAATACTGCAGCCCTAACAGCAACTCACACCATTTTCAGTTAGTACATCCTATAGAAACACCCTCAAACAATGTATTTGAAATGCAGACATACAGAATAAGATATAATGAAATAATATGCTATATATATATATAGCAAAATACAATATAAATACAAAGCACTATTTTAGCTTTCTCATCAGCAAATCGCCTTGTTTAAATAGGCACTAAAAAAATTTAGAATTTAAGGAGTCAGATGTTTTAAAGAGTTAGGACAAAGCTCTATACAATACTAAAAAAAAGATAGCAAATGTAACAAAGTTTACCTGGGGAGACTTTTAGCTCATTCCCACATATGTTCTTTAAATCTACTTTGTCCCTTGGTGGTGCAGAAGCAAATTACCAACTTAAGAAAAGTACTAGGGAAAACAGAAGGTGTACATTCATTTCTCGCCTAATTATTAATGAATTTGCTCTGGCTCTGCTGGAATAATCAGGACTTGAACAGCCTTCACTTGTCCCCAGTGAGCTGCTGCAGGGAGCCTGGCCCTGGCCCTGGGCCTGGCCCTGGCCCTCCTTACATGGGACCTGCATGACATGTTTTTAAAGTACCAAGCATGACTAGGTGACTAATGTCAGGGTAGAAAGACGTGACTTCTTTCTGATCATTGAGTTACACTAGCATAAAAGTGAAGAGAAGGAGAATTCAGGCAAAGTAGCTCCATTGGTTCTGTGTTAAATAGTTAAGAGTGTTAAAACAAAGCTAGTGTTGTTGACAATGGAAAACTTATCCAGGACAAGTTTACCTGCATAGTATATTATGAACCAAGGCTTTGGTGCTCTGATACAAGAAATAGGTAGTGTTGGGAGGTAACAGGTTCTGCTAATTTACTAAATAACACACAAATAATCTTTGACAGATAGATGATGTGAAAGGCTGGCTGAAAATTTCCTACAGGATGCCCCTCTTTCAGATAAAACTTCTAAAATACAGCATATATAAGCAGTTCTTTGTACATTTGATCCAGATTGCCTTTCACTCCCTTCTGTGACTCGTGTAGGTTATGATTTGCTATTACATCTGCCTGATAAAAAGCCTTTCATTTATATAAAATAAGTGACAATTTGAAAAAGAGCGTTACGCTTATATAAAGATACTACACATCTTCTATATCCTATGCTTATTATGTTATCCTAGGTACCATAAATTGGTATAAGAACTGTCATTGACCTAAAGAGAACTGAGTAGAGAAAGAAGCACATGGGAAAAAAGTAAAACACTTAGGACCAGATTCAGAAGAAACTCTGATATAAACAGGACTTGTTAAAGTTTATAGCCCAAACTGAAAATTAGGATGCATCCTCCTGTTTGGCTCTGAAGATCCCCAGATGCCTGCACATCTCTTTCTGCTTCAGTCTCACGGTGCTCGCTGATGCTATCTAGCTCAGTCCTAGAAACTGGGAATTCAACACAAACCCACTCCTAGGATAGTTTTATAGTTGGTAAGGATTAGGCTTCTCCTGCTGCGGATTGGCAAAGGAGGTCAGAATCTGATAAAGAGGGAGGGAAAGACAACGAGGGGGAGTTTGGCTCTGCAGAGCACCTAGGACACTTGGGTAAGAGGGAAATGATGGGACTGTCCCTACTGGAAGGACTGATCATGCATTTTATATTAAACGGTCACTGGACTTAAGAGTAATAACAGGAAAAGCACTGACACTCCCACATCAGTACTTAACCACAGTGCTACAGTCAAGCTCCATCCCTGTATGTGTTTTTCAGCTACAGAAATTTAGCATTGCTTTGGGAAACTTCCTTCTCCTCCCTGTGGCGCTCACATTAGGGTCTCCTGATAGAGACTTTGCTGACAGAGGAACATTTGGGGTCCCTCAGGCTGGAGGTTGCCTAATATACAGATCTACCACTGTTAATCTCTCCTCAGACAGAGCTAGGGCAAACTCTGAAAAGACAGCAGGAGCTTTGCCAAGTTTATTCAAGCAGTCTTGATGGGCACTTACTCTCAGAAGAGAATAGGGACTCTGGATGCCATAATCCAGATCTTAGGTACCTAAGATCCAGAGAAGGATTTGAGGGACAATCCCTCATTTTATATTTTCTACCAGCATCTTCCTTATTCAATATGTTGGGGGAAGGCAAAAAAAAAAAGTAAGAATGATCTGATGGCCTTGGGACTCTTGACCTTCCCACACACTGGCTAAAAAATGCTATTTCAACGGTCCCTTTTGGATATCAGGTCCCATTCTGGAATCAAGTCCACAAAAAAGAGAGGCATGAACTATATTTCTGTAAGTAATTACAGTCATCTGCAGAGGACAGCTCATCTCAGTAAGCTTAGCTAAGTATTTCAGTCTCTGATGGACAGGAATTGGATTGTCCTGGTTAAAATGCAAAAGAGTCTACATATGGGCAAATAAGATAAAGAATAAACGGTTCAGTTCTGCAAAGTGAGATTCTTGGCATCCATTGCCTGCAGAAACAACTGAGAATGTGCAATAACCCTCAGGACTGATCTTCAGGTAACCTCTGAGGCAAAACATTACAAATATAAGCTAATTCTAAAAATCAGGGGTAAAACCCATAAAATTCTAGCAGAATTTATTTACTGTTTTATACTAAGATCTATGTTTGTATAAAATTCCGTGAAAATTGCACTTAATTTACCATGGATTATTTCTTGAATAAAAAGTAGAAAGAAAGGGAATAATAATTTCCCTATATTTTTATATTATTTTCATCACAATAGGTAACCTACCTGTGATTTAAAAAAAAAATAAATGCAGTAACTCTGTTTTGTAGGCTATGTTTATTGTATTGAGTTATATGCACTATAACACACATCACTACCATATGGTGCATAGGCAGTAAAATCGAGAGTATGAAACACAATGGCATTACAATTATTTAGTACTATAAACACTATAAAGCATCAGAGTAGCTAGCAAAATTATGCTGAAAACTAAGCAGGAATATATTTTTAAAGTTTCTTGAGAACTTTGCCAAGGAGTATATCCTCCACAAAACTGGGGTTGAACCCTCCACTGGTGTAATTTAATACAGATCCATCAGCATACAAGTTAATCAACATACACCAGCTTAGATTCTACATCCATGTGGATTCTTCTCTTCAGCTATCACATTATTCTCCAGTGCAAACCCAGGAACGGGAGTTAAACAGTGCATCAAAAGGGAAACAGACTTTAAAACAGTAATTAACACATTATTAGCATACTTTGCATTGCTATGGGAGCGCTCAGAGAATTCCAAGCGGAATAATCAGTCTTCAATCAAGTGATTACAGGTTCACAAACCCTATTTTACAGATGAAATATTCACTATGTGAAAGGACTGAGGATTACACTCAGGCTTATCAAAACAGGATATGTTTGCATTGTCTTTGACTGCAAAGCCAGGTTATGAAGTTCCAACCCCCATCATTAGCTGACTTCTCCCACTCCAGAATCACAGCTCTTCTTCCCCTCAGCAGCACTGACTTGTACACTGCAGGTCTGGCGCAGTAAACATGACCATTCACAAGTCTGGAAAAAAGGTACCTCCCGAATCAAGGGACCCACCAGAGTCCCACCTTGCAGATTTAAATAAACTTCTGACTCAGGAGAACAGGGAGCTGGTGCATCTTTCCCCCCCCCCCCCCCCCGCCCCAGTTGTTGCCACAAAGAGGCATGCATAAATACAATAGCCTGGATAGGGGAAGTGGTTCACTTAAAAAAGAGTTGAAGAGGTGAGTTTTCTGAACTGCCTCTACCAGGACATTTCATGTCAAACAGGCTGTAACATTCAAAGTCCTGATCGGTGGGAGGCAAGACCTGTCCAACTGAATGCAGCTTTGCACTTTTGCATCCTAAAGCACTCTCAGAGAGCCCTAATAATTTCTGTTAAGCCTCGTCTACGGATAGATTTCTTAATTTTGCTGCATGCTATATGGCTTTCATGAAAATTACTTTTTTCTCATAATACTAAATTAAAGTAATATATGGCTAATATTTTATTTACTTGCCTATAACTTGTGGGGACAATGATTCAGTCTGGGACAAAATATGCATTAAAAATTTTGTAAGAGTTACCGCGAGGTGTATCAAGAGATAGAAATATTTGTCTTATGCCTTGCTGAAATGAGTTTGACTGATAAAACCATGTCTCTATTGGAATTTTACTCACGCCATGAGAGCACTAAAACAAATGTCAGTGAAAATATTAAGTATTCTGTTTGTTACTTGGAGATTATTATTCATGTCAGAGAAACGTTATTGCAGACTTACTGAATCAAATTCATTCTTAATACTAAAATTCAATGGAATTATACCAGAGATGAGAGTGGCATATTGACTTCAATAATACAAAAATGTAACATATTTTTTTTTTACTTCTCCAAAGAAACTAGATTCATTATCTTAAGGGATGTCTGTGTGTTACCAGTGAGATTCCACTGCACAACAGATTATATTACACAACAATTTTAAAATTAGTTTTCATTAAAGGACCATTTTTTCATGTGTGAAAACATTCAGGACTGATGTTTTTCTTCATAGATCTTTCTTTACTCCAGATACAGTATTTGTTCAGAGAAGCTCCCAAAATTTTTTTCAGATGTAAAATTATGTTAGGATCCCAGACATTATCTAAGTGAAATAATAACAATTGAAAAAAATAAAAAGTTTAAAAAGTGGTTTCTGGAATTTAAACAAACAGTGTCGTTACCAAGCAATGCTTTTACTATTTCTTTAAAACTTTGATGTTTGAGGAGATCACAGTTCGCTAGGACACAAAATATTTTTAAAACAAAGCACATATGTTGCTGAAAGTACACAGAGGAATAAAGCATGGCAAAGTACAGGCCAAATTCCGTCCTCCTAGGCAAGTCTTACAAAAGAGTATACCTTCAAATAAGCAGCAAAGTACGCGATTTGCTTACTTCTTCTCAAGCATTTTACAGCATTCCAAAAATAAAAAGAACAAAATCTTCTGTGCGTCATATCTGGCTAGATTAATCTGTACTTCTAGAAGAAACCCTTAAAAACAAGACTATAACTTATATTAACAAAAGAATATAAAACAACAGCTTATGTAGCAAATGTCACAAGTATCTAACTCCCTGCAAATATTAAGATTATAGAAAGCACTTGGTGTGACGGTGCAGGGAGAAAATTGTATTGTGTTTGACAGTGGGATTCAGAACTGTAGCAAGACAAGCCACTGGGTAAGGAGAGCTGTAGTTTATCCGGGTCATTATAATTTTCAGAAGACAGATGGAAAACATAGGATAGAGAAAGTATGGTGGGTCAACAGAAAACCACTTACAGAGGCTTTCTAGTACAGATGGTATAATAAAGGAAGTGAGAGCGATGACATAAGACAAAAAGGAACAGCGGTTGGTGTCTGTAACAGAATGAATGAATTCTGAAACGTCAGTGTGACCGATGCAGGAATTAACACTAATCTTGGGAGGAAATCTGAAGGAAGTTACTTCAGCAATACTGTGCAAAAGATGAGCATAAAACCAAGCAATTACAAAAATATTTGACTTGAGGGTATCAAAGTACTAGTGTTCAAGGTAGCACAGACAGTAATTGGGGAGGACAAGACTATAAACAGACAATTCTAAGGTAGAGCAATCTTCATGTAAATTACATAAAAGGCCACCAGGTTTGCTGGGCAGAATCCTTAGAAAGCACAGTATAATAAACTCTGTTACCATAACTTAAAATTGAAGCTTTTGTGTTTCCATGGACATTTAGGTGGGGAGATTACATTTAAAACAAATGCAGTTTCTTCCTTCTCTCTCAGGATGAGACATTCAGCTCTGAAAGTGTAAGAGGTCGGGAAGTCTATTTGAACCAATGAAGATGCACAGGGAAGCCTCTGCCTCCATTTTGCACCTCCTTTGGCAGCTGTGCAATTCCCTTCCTCAAAAGTGGCCTTTGTGGGACAGAACCTGGGCCCCTGTCCTGGATGCGTTGTGAGAGCAGACCTGGAGCTGACAGAGTACATGCAAGCATGAGAGCCACCTCACATTATGCAGTCCTGGGGTGAAAGATGAAGAGGAGAACCCTGCTCCAGAGATGTCTTTGCTGGCTTCCATGATTCTCCACTCAGTTGGGATTTGCAAGTCCTTGACCAGGCAACTGCTAGCAAAATGAAAGAAGAGAGTTACCTAAATTGCTTCCTCCTTCTTGTGTAATTGCCTCATTTCAGTTGCAAAAACATTTCACAATTAATGCTAAGTGTATTGAGTCTTAGGCAAAAGGAGAAGTGGGGAAGCAGTTGAATTAAAAAACTGGGATTCTGAGGTGAGAGATACAGTTAGCCTGAGTGACTCTAGCAGTGATTATAAATGATTAAGATCAAATGGAGGAATGGAACTGAAAGGAACCCTATAGACAGGCTATAAGTTTCCCTCAGTTGTCACAGAAAACATTCTTAGTGTTTTGAAGTGACGGGGTAGTGCCCACAAATCAGCTTACATTTCACTTCACAAAACTTACATGATCCAGACTTCACTGAAGTCAGTCAAATGGATAATTTTAACTGCAAGCAACAGTAAAATGTTAATTAAAGATATTTAATACTTTATGAATATTTCTTTAGCTTATGAATTTTTACTGGACAAAAGAAGAAGCAATCCCATAACCCCGAGTCAACATATTTTCTTCATATTCTGTGTTGATATTGTACATCATATATCTAAAATGACAATATCTATGTCATCAAAGTTTGATTTTAGCATATTATAAATAGCCATAAATACAAATACATTTACATTGGAAGAAATGCTGTATTCTAGGTCAATAGGTTCAAAAGTCAGACACCCACGCAACTCTTGAATATTGCTGCCACCTTCAGGAAACATGATAAAAAAGACCAAAATATTAATTAGAAAAGAAATGGCAAATAAATCAGAGATTTATGATGTCAGTTGGTTGCTATATTGTACTCTGAAATTCATTTTCATAATGGCATATAAAGATAATTTTATTGTCCTCAAATTTACAATAAAGAAGTAAGTCCAATGTTAAGAAATTTACCTAAGGCTAATCAGAGCCAATGACACATATGTCCTTAGCTCCCTGAAATTTCACCAGGAAAAATTTGTGGATCAGAAAATCATTTTATTGGCATTTGGATATTTATATTGACATTGAAGCTTATTTTGTCTTTGATTCATTGAGGCAGTTACTTAGCATTGCAGTGTAGATTTAATTGCCTGTACTGAAACTCAGTTCCAGTAGTTACTTTTACAGCCACATGCAGAGTATCTATGGAAAACTGCATCATAAAATACAGATGGAAAAATCAAAGTCTGTATATTCACTGTTAAATTTTTAATCAATAACATTCCTGATTGTTATCGGGCATGATGGTTCTGATTTGGTGCTTTAATATTACGCAAGAGTCCTATTGATTTCCTGACAGTTTCTCACTTCTTTTTCTCAACAGAAATCAGGAATAGCAGTATAAGAGCTTCAGTCTTTATGAAATATTAGTACACTTGAAGTTTAATTACCAATTAAGTAAATTGATTTTTTAAAAAAATTATTCTTGTAAGAGCTTACATGTGGTTTATGTTGGCTTAGCTCTCAGTAGTAATGTACAAACTCATCTGATGTAACTTTAAAGTCTAATTTAGATAGTTTACTTCTTTTTTTTTTTGTATTGGAACCAATGGTCCATTACAATGTAAATTCTATATAGGTATGTTTTAACATAGCTTCCAAGTGGAGCTGACAGTACGAAGTGATGGAACCTGTGACCTTAATGCCCCTTTAACCATCGATTCCTTATTGTTTGTTTTAATGGAAATATCTAGGAATGCGTTAGTATTTCCCCTGAGTGCACAGGAAGGAAAGGACAGATGGTCTCCAAAACAGAAAATTTCCTTTGAGATTATTTAAAAATACTTTCCCATCAGCAGTAATATTTTAAGCAGTTTCCTTTTTGTATTTATGATTAGATTATGATCTAATGAACTCTCAAAAGATGCTCATTGTTCCTCCAAATTTGGGAAACTCCCATGATTAGTGACATGAAAGAGCAACAAATGCCACAGTGGTCATAAAAGAGTTGATGAAGTGTCTTCCTCTTTTATTTGGGGGCTCAAGAACTGCTTAAGGGATGTCAGAGTATTCAGAAAGGTGAGGTAGGCTTCTTGTGTTATCTTCAGAGCCAGATTTCACACTTATTTCTCCTTTCCTGACATCTATCTTAGTCCTAGTTTGGGAATCTCTGAAGTGGGGACATCCTGGCTCCTCTTGGTCTTGATTTAGCTCTGGAATGGAGTATAGAAAGTTGGTTTTGTTTTGTTTTGTTTTGTTTTGTTTTGTTTTGTTTTTTTAATCAAGTGTTGTTTCCTCTCTCCATTAGTTCTTTGGTATATATTCATTTGAAAACTGTATAAGCCAAGGAAAAGCAAACTGAGATTTTAATACATGCTAGTTATGTTAAGTTATTCTATCAGATACTAAAACCCAAGCCCTTTAGTTTGCTAAAACAAAGGTCCTACCTACTGAGTTGCTCAAAGTCTTAGTTAAACATTCTTGGAGACACTAATGCTGTGTCTAGACCTTTGTGTGCCATCCACAAAATGGTGGTCTTGCAGACACTTACAATGAAGGAATAGAGGGTAGAGCAGAAAAGAATAGAAAGAGTGGAAAAGAGAGAAATTATGTCCCTGGTGTAACAACATTGTAACTAAGACCAGATGTTCCTACTACTACCATTAGCTGTAAAGATTTCTTCGTTGCTCACAGTTTCCTTTCTGAACTGCCACATTGTAGACACTGCAGGTGCATTTTAAATTTAAAGAAATTTGGAATAAACCAGTAATTAAAATTCTGGGACATATTCAAGGTATGGGGAGAGAATCTTCTTATTAATCATCAGGTATGAAAATTAAACTTCTCTGTAATACTTAAATGACTCACATTCCTATAATATTTTACAATTTGAAACTTTGCTTACCTTATATGATACAATTTAAGAACTGGTGCATTTGCCATTTCCTTTAAGTTTCTAAAATTACAGAAGTCAGCACTATGACTTTCTACAGATGTTGAAATCCTAAAAATACTTGTTTGCATCTCATGTCTTCCTAAGCTAGAGTTAGGAGCCAGGGGCTTCCTGTTTGTACAACCAGGAGAGAACATCTGGGATATTTTTGCCATTGAAAAGGATGCTTTTGTCTAAGAGATGGTGGAATTTCACCAGTGTGAAATCCACATGAGCAACTTCACAGTGATTGTAACCTCTCTCATGTGACTGACATCCATCCATATAAACATAATGCACTTCAGAATAGTGTTGCTCACTCTGGAGTATTGCCCTCAGAAAGCATCTGCCTGGATGCACCCTAATGATCATGCCAAATGGCACGTCAGATCTGCCGCTGCGCTCACAAGAAAGGACTCCAGGTTCCAATTGCTGCAAAACATGTGGCAAAAGAAGCTGGATGAAACATAGAAGGTGGAAGAAAGTAGAAAAGGAATGGAAGGATTTCAGAAGCATTACAGGTACCGTGAGAACATCTTCCTGTAATGCCACTAGAACTTCAATTTGTATTATAAGGTGCTTTATAAGATAGGAAAGGTTTGCTAAAATGGAGGCTTTTTCAGTAAGGACTAGGAATGCTGAATGTTATTTATACTAGTTTTCTTTATTTCATACTAGACATGAAATTGAGGTGTTGTCACTTGAATCAGAGCTTGTGAAGTGACAGAGGAATTTGAAGCATTGTACCACAGCACAGCACTTCTCAGTTGGGATAGGGGCAGAGAAGAAGCAAACCTCTCTACTGCACATGAAAGAGGAACCTGGCTTGGACCAAGAATAAGCTGCTGTCACTTTCAGGCCATCCAAACAGTGCACGTAGATGTAGAGAGTGCATGGCAAGCTATCAGGACTCTGGGGAGACTACTCAGGATCCTTTGCAAGCAGCAGTCAGCAGACAATTGTTTCAGTTTTGGTTTTTTGGGGTACCAGAGGGCACTCACCACTTCAAAGTGCTGAAAAGAACAGTGTTAAATGTACCACAGACTCTGTTGCTACTAATCAAAATCTTATTTCTGAGGAACTAACAGTAAGACAGATTTCTCTTCTATTCCTGAATCATCAGTTTTCAATAGCAATTATATGCTTGGCCCCTACATTCTAGTAGTTCTATTGTGAGACAACTGATTCTCTTAACTGAAGGGGCTACAAATCCACTTGCAGGAACACTTGTCATGGAAGGTTGGCATTACTCACATAAAGAATAAAAATGTACAATGTGCCACCTTACCTGCTAGCACTGTCAAACACCGTTATGAGTGTTTATTGTAACTCATTCTGCTTGTTAAAGCTAATGGAAAATGATTTAAAATCAAAATGCTGTTGATGCTTTCTGTTACACTTTTATTTGTTGTCCAGAAAATAATCCTATTTCATAGAATCATAGAATGGTTTGGGCTGGAAGGGACTTTAAAGACCATCTAGTTCTCACCCCCCTGCCATGAGCAGGGACACCTTCCCCTAAACCAGGTTGCTCAAACCCTCATCCAACCTGGCCTTGAACACTTACAGGGAGGGGGCATCCACAGCTTCTCTGGGCAACCTGTTCCAGTGTCTCACCACCCTCACAGTAAAGAATTTCTTGCTAATGTCTAATCTAAACCTACCCTCTTCCAGTTTGAAGCCATTTCCCACTGTTCTATCACTACCTGCCCTTGTAAAAAGTCCCTCCCCAGCTTTCTTGTATTTGTTCTTCTAATAATATTTCCTCCATCCCAGGAGAGGATGGAGAATTAAAGACCACTGGAAAATAACTTGCCATTCATATTTTTATTTACTGAGACAATCTGCTCCCTTGCTGATGTAAATTGGGAGTAATGAGTGCATTCCTTTGGTTTCAGTGGAAAACCTACGCGCCAGGGAAGGCTGGGGGCCACCGTGGGCTGGACACTGCTGAGCCCTGGCACACCAAGCAGAGGACAGGGAGAGCCAAGTTATCTGCGACTGAACGTTTCATGAGTTTTGCTGCGGGGAACCTCGTTGCCGCCGCCTGGGTGCAGAGTGCTTCATGACAGCGCTGAAAAAGAGGGGAAAGCGCAGATCAGTCTTTCCCGAGGTCAGTGCCATTCTTCGGCATCTTCGCTTTACACAATTTGGCCGACAAGGCAGAGACTGCCAAGGCGAGCAGTAAAGAAGGACCGAAAGCCGAACGGTCCCAGTGCGGCTACAGGAGGCCGTTTCATGCCCGAAACCGTTGCCAGAGGACCTCTGGGGCTGCGGACTGCCGCCCTCCCGGCATGGAGGCGCACATCCGCGACTGAGGGCGTCGGCGGGGAACGGTGCCCAGAGCCAGCTGAAGCGTCCCAGCCCTCCCCTGTCCCGCCGGCCTCTCGCGATGTTGCTAAGGGCCCTGCGAGACTCGGCAGCGGCCGCCGCCGGTTGCTAAGGGCCGCTGCCGGGAGAAACGCACGGCCGCCGCGACGGGGGGGGGCCGCCGCCGCCTCAAGGTGAATACCGCCGGCTCGGGGGGCTCGGGTGGGGCGGGGCTGGAGGGCAGCGTACGGCGACGCCACCCTCTCCGTAAGCTGTGGGGCCCGGGCGGGCTTCCGGAGGCTGGAGCTGGGCTGGGTGGTACGGGGTGTGCGGGACCCCGGGCTGAGCTGGGCGGGGGATGTCTCGGAGGCTTTCTGGGAGCGATCGGCGGCGACCGGTGCGGACGGCTGCCGCTGTGGGAAACCGGTCCCTGGGGCCAGGGTGTTCAGTGTGCCCTGGCAAAGCTCTTCTGTGCTTTTAGCCATAGCGTGAGAGAAGGGCCGCCGGGTCAGGTTTAGTCTCTTCTCCTGACCCTTTAAAAAAGACCAGCTGCTGTCGTACATGTCTCGTCGTTAGAGATCTGGTTGCGGCCAGAAACTGGTACGCAGGTGAAATGTCTGACGATAAAAATCCAGAGCGGGTAGGAATTCCCGCGCTACTTGTATTTCTGTTAACTGCTGTCACTGGTTTGCTGCTAAAATTACCACTTTTTTGGTTCAAAACCGTATCGAAGCAAAGGCTTGTGTAAGGATAAACGCGGGCTGCGACAGGCTCCATCCTGGCTCATCCCCCGGGTTTGGGGGTGGGATTTACGGTTGTGGGACAGTGCCGGGAAAATTCATTGGAACTTTAAAAGACTGCACTAACTGGGCTTGGTGTGAGGTTTCTTAGGGAGAAAATGGTACTTTAAATTTTGCAGGGAAACTGAATGGCGGATATGCCTGCTAGGGAAAACAAACAAACACAAAAACCACAACAAACCACAAACCTTTACAAGTTAGTTTTAGGATGCGTATCTCTGTTAGTGATTGTATAAGTCAAATAAGACTTCTCAAAGCAAGCTGGAGTGTGAAACTGCAATATTCTCATAATTCATCTTTACAACTAATTTAAGTGGGGCTTTGCACTGATTGCCAACCAGTATCCAGATACTTTCACTTTTAAAAATACCTGGTTGTATCAAAATAATAAGTGAAGCTTTTTACAGAGGATTAGGATTATACAATGTTAAGGTCAAAACAGAAGGCTTATATAGGCCTAAAAATGCATTAGCTTTGATTAAATATCTTGAGACTGTAATTTATAAGAAAGAGGGCTGCAAGTCAGGGAGTTAAGAGTATTACAAGGAACTTTAAAAATAAATATTTTATTTTAATGCTGTTTCTCGTTAGAACATTGAGTTAATATTGAATTGTGTTTGATCAAAATAAAATGTTCAGCACCTGTGCTGCTTACCGCAGAGAACTGCTAGCTCAAGGATCGATTACTTTTTGTAAAGGGTAACTACTCCAGCTGATACTATATGGCTGTGATTTTTTTGTTACTACTGTTTAAGTCTGAAGAAGTGATTTATTATGTTGTATCTTCCAAGTATGCATATTGTTTATTCACAGATACTTACAGAGTCTTTAATTGACTTTAGAAAAAAAAAGTCAAAGGTCTTTAAATCATTTGTCCTCAAATAGACTAGAAATATATCAGCTAGAACTGCCAGTGGAGATTGTAAGTATTCCTTGGCATATAAAGAAGTTCAAGTCATTAATTTGGCTTAATTAATTCATCAAGATAGAAATGGAGCTTTGGGGTTTTTTTTGCAGCCCTTGAAAATTAAACTGAGAAGACATTGTCTTCTGGCCTTGACAGATATTTCCAGTTTCTCTGTGCTGCTGCTCCGAGTTTTTCCCAGTAGCTGTAGTGTTAAATTGTCACGGCTCTGTCAGATCACTGCAGTTGATTACCCCAGGGAAATTAAAGAGTTGACAATTGCACCTGGCCCCTGTTTCTTGCAAAAACTGCCCACACCTTCAATCATGTGCATGCCAACAGCTTGGAGCAGAGGGATCAAAAAATCAAAATTGGATAGTAATAGTGGATGAGAAGAAGCTGAGACACTTGTAGAGGTTTCAAGATACAATCAAGATACAATCATTACATCTGTTAAAAAAAAAAAAAAACAACCCCAAAACCCCCACATTTTTTCTTAATTATGATGTAGTCTTATGCCTTTGATGGGCAAGTCCTCAAGCAACAACAAACAGGAATATTCAGGATTTTCCTAATGCACTATGCCATTTCAGAATATTGTGCTAAAATAACAGAAGGTTTATTAAACCTGATTTGATTATTTTGCTTCCAGTTTGTCTGAAGATAAGCCCTATCAAATGTTTCCTCTCTGTGGTCATGTGTTTTGATAGCATAATCTCATGTTGTTGATAACAGGAAAAAAGTGGCAATATAAGGTATTTATGCTTTTCTTAGCATCTTGAGAGGAGGAAAAAACCAAAAACTAAGAAAGCATGTTACTCTTACATTTGCTTTATACAGATGTCTCACTTTACAAGCAAAGATGAAGCTCTGTTACAGTCTATGCTGAAACAATTGCTGCAGAGTGTGAAGGAAAAAATCATTGGAGCCCCATCAGTAGAATGTGCAGAAGAGATTCTCTTGCACTTAGAGGAAACAGATGAGAATTTTCACAAGTAAATATAATTTCACTATTTTTAATATTTTGAAGGAGATGAACTGTATTGAACTATATTATTCTTGGGAATTATTTACAATCTATATTGCTGTGTGAATGTGTATGTATTTTTATATATATAGATATAGATATTGCTGTCGCTAATCAATTGTCAAAAGATGCTAATTTAGAGAATAAAATTGATTTTGCCATTTTTCTGTCTTCCCCATCCCCTGCCCCTGGTAATACATTATTTTGCTGTAATAGTAATTGACGAGCTGTTTGTGAGAAAATAACTTACAAAATTACCTGAATTAGCCAACTCTGATGCATGTGTACATATCATGTTCTAAATGCACACGCAAACAGAAACTGGAAGTTTTGACACCTGCTAGACAATACAATGTTGTTTTTCAAAATAAGGTAAATTTTCAGAAGGCTACTTGGCTTTCACATTTGATTGTTCTGTCTGGCTCATATTACTGAACCCTTGTATATCTTATCAGGTAGTCATTCTTTTAATTTATGTTTTGAATAAAGCAGAAATTTATCCTCATCACACTTTTGTTTAATCAGACTTGACAGTGTGACCTCACTTTTATGCGATCTAGATTTCTGGAGCCCATGCTCCTCTTGCCTTACCATGGTATTGTAACTTACTTATTTTTTTTACTACATAGGAAATTTTTACTTTGTATTTGTGAGAAGTCAAGAGAATATAAAGCTGAAATGACCTGGAAGACGTTTTAATAAGGACAAGACCTGACTACTTCTGAGAGAGCTGGTTCTCTGTCAGGTTTTTCAGAAGTGGCACTATCTATATTCCCTTAAATTTGCCCAGTTTTTGGCATTGCTTTCTCAGTGGCAGAAGTTAGGTAAAAGTAAATAAGTGAAATGGAATTAGAGTTTATCTAAAACTTCACTGAAACTATAGAAATTTCATGTTTTTATATATTCTAAAGATGCTAAATGCTTTAAAATATTTTTTTAGCTCAATTTTAATTTGTATTATAAGTTGTATCAGATAACAGTTTTGTCGGCAGTTTTGTGAATTTTGAGCACCAGGTTATCGGGTGACAAGCATGAGAGTAAAAAAAGTTAGTTTAAACACATCAAAGGTAAAGATTACATGCAATTTTGAGACAAACATTTTTATTTAAAGAAGACATGTACAGTAAAAAAAACACCCAAACAACCAAAAAATCTATGAAATTACTTCTGTCAGTATTTCCTCTGAGGACTTAGGAGAATACCCAGGATGGAGGAGTAAAGTCTGCAACTGGTGGGAACAATGCATACATAGCTTTCCCCTTTAGGATGGTGAAATCGCCATGCTTTACACTCTCTGGTATGTTAAAAATTGGTGATCCCAAAGATTCTTTCTTTTAATGAATAAAGTTTTAACTTCTGTTTAATGGACAATCAAGTGTTGCTTTGAATACAGAATGTGAGCATTACTCTCTGGCGCTGGAAAATTTCTGGAGGCATTCTAGTGTTGTCCCTGACTCATGGCAGTATAGGTTGGCTTTCATGGAAGGTCAGGGAGATCATATGGTGATTTATTAGTGAGACCATTAAGAAACTTTATCCTTGATCCTTAACCCATCCATCCAAATTGCAGGCTCCTTTATTAGTAGTGTATGCCCCTGGATTGTCCAATACACTAGTTCAGCTCAGCATTTTGATCAGCACTGTTTCTACCTCAAGGTTATTTTGCCTCAGTAGTTTTATCAGGTTTTGAGGCCTTACTTAATCCTTGTTCCTACTTTGATGTAGAAAATGCAAAAACACAGGATCCTCAGAAAGCTAATAAAAATTAGAATTAAATCAAGTGCAAAGTTTATGTGCAGTAGTAGAAATCAGGATTTTTAACTATATAAGTAGCATGTTTTCCATTGTATTTTTTCCGTATATTTAAGTCCTAGATTTTTTATTTTACACTTTTTTTTTTCTTTTTTCCCCTGATACTTCCTTTTTACGCCCAACCAGATCAGTCTGACTTGATTCTACATGTGAAAAAGTAGTTCTGTCATTGCTGAAACACTTACTTGTTGCAAGACAGTTTTACGTGGAAGAATGATGCAGATGATCAAGGCTAGGACATCAAGCAGATATAAACTTAGTGGCATGAGTAAGGATGTGTATTTCAGAGCGAAGGAGTCACTGCAAAAATGTACACCCTGGTAGTGTTACTGTCATAAAACAAATGGGAGAAAGTTTTATAAAAGCTTTCATTTGGTGTTGTGTGCAATTTAATTATTGCAGAAGTAAAAAGCTAGCCTTGAAGATCAGTGAAATGCAAATAAACACATTTGCACCTTTCTTAAGGTGTATTTCTGTTGCTTTCATTGAGAAAAAAAGTAATGTAGGGGAACAACAAAAAGGACTGTTTGACCAGATGGAACTTGTGGTAGGCAATCCAGTGAGGAAGTATGTATCATGATAACAAGACACAATTTTCTGGGCTTAATTTTTTAATGTATCTTGAAGGTAGTCTGTTTTGTTTTGTTATTTTTGTTTTGTTTTGTTTTTAATTTTCAGGAAAGGCAAAAGCTGCTGACTGTTGTAACAGTTGCTTTTATTTACACTTGCATTTTATGGCTTTGGACTTTGTACCTACATGGTGAACTGGCTTTTTATTTGAAATTTTCTCACTCTGCATTTATCCAAATTGACACGAGGTAGTTGCACATCTGCATTTGCTATAATGATGCATCTACTGTTTCTGCATGATTAGTTTTTTCTATGTTTCTGTTTGCCTTGTCAAATCAGAGGACTAACAAAAAATGTTTCTGTATTCTGAGCACTACTTTTTAGCAATTTCTATAGCTAATACAGAGTCTGAGGACCCAGTGAGGGTCTTTTATTTGAAATCCTCCTCTGATTATTCTTTTGTTTAAAGAAGTTTCTCTAAGTATCTAATAAGAAGATTACAAAGTTCCAATTTCCTTACATTTAATGAGTACTTGCAATCACAGAGAGCTCGTTTGTCCATTTGACTGAGATCTTCTGCATACTGTCATGACACACAGACTGTCATAAGACACGATCAAACATTAGAGTTTATGAATTGTACTTTTTGTGTTTGTTCTTATTTGTATGTATACTGCATAAATAATAATACCAGATGAACAGACTGTAAGACAGTTCTATGTTCAGGGTGCTCCAAGTGATGTTTCTTTTGGAATTTTGAGATTTCTTGATATTATATGATTTTTGTCTACAAAACCTTAACCTCTTGTTTGAGTAGATTTTTATGTTTAGAAGAAGCACAGAGGGAAATTAGAAACTATTTGGTATTGTTTCTTCCTGGAATATGCTGATAGTGACCGTATTGAGGAAAATCAAACTTGACTGTGTTTTTTTTACATTATTTAAGTTTATTTCTCTGCGAGTCATAAATCTTTACCTTCAAGTAACAACTCTGCTGGGAGACGAGATAGAGAATGTTAGTATAATGTTGAACATGTTTCGTGGTGAGCTCAAGGAAATCTGATACACTTTAATTTTTTGCAGCTATGAGTTTGTGAAATACCTTAGACAATATATAAATGATACCGTGGGATCTGTGATTGAAGAAGAGACAGAAAGATGTACTTCTGCTCAAAATCAGGGTGAAGTATCTGGTTATGACACACTTGTCCAACAAGTTACTAAGAAGACCCATGAATCAAAAGAGTGAGTATATACATCTAATCCATATTTTTGTTTCTTCTTTGTCTTTGTTTTCCTTTCTCCTTTCCAGAACTTGTTCTGAAAAAATAAATTCTGAACCAATGGGTAACAAAAGTGATTCTTTGCTTTCAAAAATCAGTGCTAGGCAATTCAGATATTCCCACTCTACATTGCAACTTGTCATGCTTCTGGAATTAAGATGATAAACTATTACATAAAAAGATCTGTAGCAAATTATTAAGTTTTTGAGGTATCTAGGACTGGGCAGGGATAAGATTTGAGAGAAGAATCACTACTTCATACTGTTTTACTAGCTGTAAATTAAATTCAGTTATGTTGTAGAAGTTGCTAAAAGAAAAATTTGTTTTCTGAGGTATTAAAGTTTGATAATTTTGTTAGGTATAAATGGAGCGTCTGCATGACAATGTTGTTTTCTAAAAAACAAAAAAAAATTAAAAAAATAGAATATATGTGTAGTTTTTTTAGGATTGCTTCCTTGGGATTTAGCCAGCTGTCCTGTAAGAGTAATGTGTTTAGTCAGATCTGCTTTCATTGACTAGTTTAAAAATTGAAGTATGAACTGTCTTGCTTAGTATTTTAGTGTACATACCAAGATACTTCTGCGGTGCTGTCTGTATAATGTAGAATTGGTATGTGGACCAACTGTGTGTAATTATCCAAGATTTTTTGACTCAGACTGTCAGATGGCCAGAAATCAGTAACAAAATCACATATCAGCATATTACAGTGTCTATGCTCCAGATTAATTGGCTTTGAACACCACGTTTGGTAAAGAAGACTTAAGTAGAAAAACCTCTATGAGTACCAATTAAATATTTTTCTTAGTCATCTCTTCCCTACTAACTTTCCTATGGATGTTAAAATATCTTTCACTTGGAATAGAGACTGGTAGTTCTCTTATTGAATTTTCATGGTTTTGATTTCAAATTTGCATAGGCAGATAATTGCCGTGATTCTTTAAAGCAGTGGTCAGTAGTACTTTTAATATACATTTTAGTATATACAGCTGTTATTTCCAGAAAATATATAAAACTTCAGAAGTTTAAATTATGCATCACATTGTTTTTGGAATTCCTGTACAAAATCTAACTGATTTTACTATGATGCCTATTGTTTACTATGTGTCCTCAGTAAGAAAGGAATTAAAAATAGTGTATGTTTTTTTTTCTAGAAAATTTTATTTTATATTTGTTTTCAGAAGGTTTCTTATCTTGAAGCACACAGAAATATGTTTTATAAACTGTGATTTTATAGAGTTTTTTTCTTGTCACCTGTCTGAAAGCATTTTGAACTCTGAGCATTATTTGGTCTCACTATTAGAGTCTTAATATCATTTCAGGATCATTCTAGGCTCCAGTTTTATTCATTGAAATTGCTAATTTTCTGTAGTAGGAGTATGCTTGAAGGTATTTATGGAGAAAAATGTATTAAGGAATTGAACTCCTTAGTGATACATTGTGTATTTTCATAGTACAGTCATTTATGTGAGAAACCAGTTCTTAATCAACCACACTTGGCTTCTGTGTTCACCTACAAAACAGATCTTAGGATGACTGTTTTTCAAATCATCCTATTTGTGTCTTTTTGTTTTGAGGATCAGGACCTCAGGGTTCTTATGCTCTTTAAAGTTGGTAGAAGAAGCTACAATAAACTAAATATCTTTGCATCTTATATTTTTTAATTTGAGAGGTAGGAGGATATTAAAGCACAATATGGTAATTTATATCTTTGGTGATTGTATTTTAATTAATAGTAGCCTTAAAGTAAAAAATAATTTGATATAACATATCAACATTTTACAATAGGATTTTTTGAAGCAGCTTTTATTTTTAATTGCTTCCTTGTAGATTTTATGTAACTTAGGAAAACCCTGGTTTTGTTGAAAGAAAATTATTTTGTGTGCATGACCTGTACTCAAGATCTTGATTCAGGATGATGTATTCTCTTCTATTGGTTCTGATCGAGACTTATAGCAGAAAAAAAAATGAATGTTGAACTTGGAGAAACATAAACAGTAACAAGGATGAGAACTGGCCTGTTTTGTCAGGGACAGATTCTCCCTTTTGGTGGATTTACATTGTTTTTTCTTAAGAACCTCCCCAAACAGGATTATATTAGTGTTATTTAATTGAATGATTTTAGAAGGGCAAAAAGGAATTTTATTATAATTTTAAAATATAGGTACCTGAAACATACATGTTTTGTTGCTCGTTTTGGATTTGCATTTGATTTTCATTCATTTCTGTAAATTCAGTGAGTTTGATTATAAGTAGCATTATGCCGTGTGCAGTTATTCACAATTTAGTGACTTTTTTTTAATTGGTGTCTTTTATGGTCTTTAATATTAAAATAATCTTTGCTTTGAAGGTACAGGGAAATGATGCATGCCTTGAAGAATGTCATGATTGTTGTGGTAGAATCCTTGATTAACAAGTTTGAAGAAGATCGGATGCATAATAAGGAGCTGGATAGTAAAACAAAGAAAGAACGTCAGAGTGGCTGTTATACAGACAACTGTTCTGACAGTGACTCCTCCTTCAACCAAGTACAGTGTTTTCTGTGTTTTGAAATAAGCATGGTACTGCAAAATTGTTAAGTTTCTGTCAGTGGAGAGTGAGAAGCTGCCCTAGAAAAACTTTCATAGAATCATAAAATGGTTAGGGTTGGAAAGGAGCTTAGAGATCATCTAGTTCCAACCCCCCTGCCATGAGCAGGGACACCTTCCACTAGATCAGGTTGTTCAAAGCCTCATCCAACCTGGCCTTAAACACTTCCAGGGAGGGGGCAGCCATAACTTCTCTGGGCAACGTGTTCCAGTGTCTGACCACCCTCACAGGAAAGAATTTCTTCCTAATATCTCATCTAAACCTGTCCTCTTCCAGTTTAAAGCCATTTCCCACTGTTCTATCACTGCCTGCCCTTGTGAAAAGTCCCTCCCCAGCCTTCCTGTAGGCCCCTTCAGGTACTGGAAGGCCGCTATTAGGTCTCCCCGGAGCCTTCTCGCTTTTCCAGGCTGAACAGCCCCAACTCTCTCAGCCTGTCCTCATAGGAAAGGTGCTTCAGCCCTCTGATCATCCTTGTGGCCCTCCTCTGGATTCATTCTAACTGGTCCATGTCCTTCTTATGTTGGGGGCTTCAAAAGTGGATGCAATACTCCAGGTGTGGTCTCACAAGAGCAGAGTAGAGGGGGGAATCACCTCCCCTGACCTGCTGACCATGTTGCTCTTGAAGCAGCCCAGGATACAGTTGGCCTTCTGGGCTGCGAGCGCACATTGCCAGCTCATATTGAGCTTTTCATCCACCAGTGCCCTCAAGTCCTTCTCCTCAGGGCTGCTCTCGATTCATCATTCCTGTCTTTATTATAGCCTAAAATGAATTAGTTACCATTCGTTCACTGTAAAATACTAAGATTATACTAGCTGTCTAACCTTTAGACAGCATATGCTAGGTGGGATGGATATGATGCCCATATACTCTGAAGTACCTATTAAAATACTGCATAGAAAAAGATAAAATAATGGTAAAAGCAATATATCATCTAACTTTTTGTGATTTTACTTTAGAAGCCAAATGTGCAGTTCATTTCCAGACTACTGCACTATGCTATATTACTGAATGAATTATTATAAGGGTTTTTATGAGGATACAGGAGATTTTTTAGTAAAGCAAAGCAAAATATGGAATAAGAATTCTGTTGCTGTAAACTTAACTTGAGGCAGATGGCAGAAAACATTTAGAATGTTGACGTTAATGTTAAATTATTATAAATGTTGAATTCCTAATTATTAAAAGTAAATTAGATATCAGAAAGACTGATTATTTTAATCTTCTGCTGTTCAGTTTAATAAAATATTGTAATGATCATTTTATAATGCGTATTACAGAGTTACACGTTCATGAGTCAAGAACAGTTGCAGCTGCTTGTAGAAAGGCTTGACCCTATTCAGCCTAAGGAAGTAAGTTTGAAAGAAGAAATAAAATGTTAATACAAATGAATGTTTATGGCATATTGGAAAACAAGACTGTATATAACACAACTGTACCTAAGTGGAATCTTGACTTTGTTAGTTTGTGTATATTGGCTTCAGCGCAGGAACTTCTCTGCAGTGCAGTATTTCATTGTTCATAACCATCTGGTTCAAAAGCTAGCCTTGCAGCAAGTATCTTTCTGTTGTTGTTGTTAGGAGTTTATGTGCTATAGTGGGCATTTTTAGTTTGGAAAAAGTTGTTCTGTGAGAAATAAATGTTGTCCTTTGTATTACTCCTATCAGAAGAGAGCGATGCCTGCTGATTTGCCAACAAGCTGTTGCCAGATGGAATACATAAAGTTGAAGCTAGGTTTGCCTTCCTGTCAGTGGCTGTACCAATTTGGGTCTCTAACCACCAATCAGCACTAGCTGCTGATGTTTTTGAAGCTTGGAGAAACATAATTTTGAGAGTGCTGTCTCAGTAAGACTTGTTTGGGATTGTCTGGCAGTTGAAAAGAGCATGGTAGATGGGAACTGATGTAAACATATTGAATTTTCTTAGAAAACCAGGTAAAAAGTCTGATGCTATTAAATATAATTAAAATTTTCTACTGGTTTTTTTCAGTAATATGAATTAAATTACTAGAGATATCAGTTGTCTACAAATAGAACCAAAAAAAAGTTATTTGAATTAATTTAGATTATAAAGCTCATGAAAACTCAGCAGTAAAACATAGTGTCCATAAACTGTCTCCACTTACTCTTACTGACTTTTTAGAGAGCTGCTAGACACATTTCTAGTATTTGGTGGTAGTTCCTGTATTCTGTAATAAATAGTAAAAAAAAAAAAATACAAGCAAAAAGAAGACCATAATACTTGCACCCGGTATTGAAAACCTATATAAAATGGTTTTGTTTCTTCTTCAAATATATGCTTGGGATTTTTTTTTTTTCTTTTCCCAGTGATGTAGTATTTTGTCTAAATCATCATAAAAATAGAGCAGAAGATAAGTATTCTGGAATTCTTTATCTGTTCTAGAGGCAGGTTCTGTTCCTTTCATCCTTCAAATGATATTGCAAAGTATGTATTTGAGAGGCTGCTGTGAACGCATTTGTGGTGTTTATCTCTTTTGACTGCTTCAGGTTCGCCAAGAAGCATTGCAGACATTGTGTTTTGTACCTCCCTCTGATATACTGAACTCTGAGAGTTGGCCAAATCTGCGTAAGCATCTAATGATGTCTCTGTCAGATCCTGATGCAACATTCAGTGTAAGCTAATGTTCTGTATTTGGTTATCAGATGTGTAGCCTTAGTAAAGAGTACTGAAGAGGAATAAGAAATTTCATATGTATTATGAGCAGTCGAGCAGAGTACCAGGTCATTTTATTATTTATGTATGTATCAGATAAACTCTTTGAAGTAAAAGAACTACATGATTCCAGTAGTTCTTGTTTTAAAGGATTAGAACAGGATTTCAATAGGACTTTTAGCAACTGGAATAACTCATTTACGTTTCTTTTAATGGGAATAAAGACGTTTGAGTGTGTTTTAGCAAACAGATCTAAAAAAGATGACAAAACTCTTCTGTAAAACGTATGTTAATATTTCCTATTTTAGTTAGGTATATGCTCCACAATGATGAGAAATTGATACGTATTAATTACACAGGCCCTGATAAGGAAAAAAAATGGCAACTGCTTCAACTGCTTTTTAGATTATTTATTATGCCAATTATGCCTTTTTTTCCTTACTTTTCCTTTGACTTTTCCAGTGATTTTCAAATAAATATGAAAGTTGCTCCAGCTGCTGTTATGATATTTCTCTTTCAGCTTAAAAGGTCTATAGTTTCTTTTGAAACAGTGCTAGTTACAAGTAATTGGTACATTCGATAGCATAAAAACATTAATGTTAATGGAAAAGTACAGTAATATTCCCTGATCTACTTCTTTGTATCTGTGAGGCTTTGCATTGGTGCTGTCAGTTAAAGAATCTGAGTAAAATTTCCTTCAAACTGTAGGTTTCTGTGGTTTCAAACTAAATTTTTATAAAATATGCTTCACATCTGTAGAGAAACCTGAGCAATATGTAATATTACTAATGCCACTACATATTGATCACTGTGCAATAATAATACACAGTTACATGACTATTTAATACATTCCTTGATTTTTTTTTTTTTCCCCTTAGGAGAAAATTCTTAGGTTCTATGCAAAAACCTTTTCTTCTTCTCCATTTAATTTGACAAAAGAAGTCTATACAAGTTTAGGTACGTGCATTTAATTACATTTAAGATTTCATGAGTCACGTACTTGCCGAAAATCAGTTAGTTTTTATAATGAAGCTGTATAATACAGTCTGTTTTGCCACTACTGTCATGGAGGTGAAGTTTTGTTTTTCTTCTTTTAAGCAAGACACTTGGAGTTATACTTTCTTTCTGGAGAATATTCTCTTCGTGTTTCAGCTGGTCTGGATGTATCTAACACACACATGAATCATTTACTTAAAAAGGTATAAATGAACTTTCCATACCTTTTTTAATCGTTGCTTAAATATCATGCATTATTTATTTTTTTAAATTTTAATAATTATGTTTTCAGGTCCGCCTTTTAAATGAGTACCAAAAGGAAGCTCCCTCTTCCTGGATTCGTCATCCAGAAAAGTATGTCACCTTCAAAAACCTGCCACTATTTCTTAAATTAATGATTTTTGGACATATAATAAGATGTATATAATTTTAGCAAAAAGTTGATTACAGGGTGCACAGGTGATTGGTCATTAATAAGGGGGGGAATATAAATAGAGGGTGGCAAAAGTAAAATAGAGAAGTTGCATAGGAGTAGTCATGGGTCATCTTGAGCTGCTTACTTAGCTTTTGAAGTGTTCTGAGTGCTTTTTAACAAAAATAGTTTGGATTTTCTGAAAAGTGTAGTCATGTAGGATAATACACATGTATGTTGTTATTAGTTTTATCTGTGGTAATACAAAGAATTAATATACTTTAATTAAATCAAAGATAATGTTGTTGATATTTATGATTATCTGAGCATGAAATTTTACCAGAAATTTGTTCCTGAGTATTACCAGTGAAAAGATTTTAGTGATTTTTGCTTTTTTGTTGATTTGTGTCGTAAGGTACATGGAAGAAGTAGTGGAGAGTACCTTGTCACTTTTGTCAGTAAGATATGATCCTAATCATCCTGCCTCTCCAGATATTTTGAGTCCAGTCTACTTCTTGGCTCTTCTGGATATCAAAGCAGTATGGTTTAAAAAGTGGACGGTAAGCAAAAAAAAAAACCCAAACCAAAAAAGAACAACCTGTAACTTATGTCTGCCATATATTTTGAAAAGTTTGATTTATGGCTCTTATTGTCACAGACCTACTGTGACCTGTTAATAACCTATAATGAGCTCTGTAATTTAGGAAGTCTGGGGTTTTTTTAAAGGCATTTATGTCCTTTGCCCTTTAACACTACTCCCTCCTTCCATTTCTGTTCAGTTACTAATTTTAATAAATTTTCTAAGAACTTACTGTGCTTTAGGACTTCAGTCCCTTTGTCTTAATTGACTGACAGCCATCAAAAGATGCAAATACTTTTCTGTAAGAAGAGATGAGCATGAAAGTACAGTTATATGATATGCTTTACACAATGTACTAATGTCTAGTAGATATTAAAGCTTTTTGCAGCCTATTATGTATAAACTTATAATTTAGGATTTAAATGGCAATGTCAAAACACATAGTCTAACATTTCAGCATAGTTATTGTTTTTCTGTTTTGCTGCATGTTCTACTGCATGTTTTTCTAATGACATAACTTTTTTTGTCATCTTACAATGTGTGTCAGACAAAAGGCCTAGTTGATGATAATGGCTTGAACACAAGCTGGTGTTCAGTACGTTGAACATGTACTGTGCAAAGGATCCCTAATAGAACAGAATTTGAGACAATTTCTACTTCTTAGTTGAAAAATAAAACTTGTATGTTTGAAGTTGACGTTAGTCTTTTTCGTTTTAGCATGCATATTACAGCAGAACAGTGGTACTTAGGCTTTTGGAAAAGAACTACAAATCTGTGGTAAGTATTTCCCAAGGAAAATTTACTTGGAACTTACTCTTGCTTGGCACATTGTAGTTTAAACATTTTTTTTTTCTTTTTCCCCTTTACCAGTGCTGTTCCATGTTCTTTAGCTAGATAAGCCCTTTTTTTTTTTTTTTTAAATTTCTCTTTGCTTAAATGAATTCCCGTTAAATGCAAAGAAGGGTATGTGACCAGCTCTGAGTAAGAGGAAATGTACATCCTTTATAGCAGCTGTTTAATTAGGATTGTTATTTATTAGTTCCTTATGTTGCATTCATATTTCTAATTATTTCTGACAGTGTATAAAAATACCAAATGATACATGAAAAAATATCATAAAAACTCTATGCTGAATTTGGATTTTTGATGAAAAGATTCTTAAAAACCCACCATTGTATTATATTTAAGTTTTTATATGAAGCATTAAGGATTCAAAGTGTCAGCAAAATAAATCAAATTAGTAAAGCATCTTTAGTAATGTAGATTTTAATGCCATCACATATTCTGTATGGGCAGGTCTCCACCGGATGCAAGTTTCATTGCTTTCAATAAGAGTAATGTAGATGTGAGATCCATTCATATAGACAGGACTTTCACAGAATCACAGAATGTCAGGGATTGGAAGGGACCTCGAAAGATCATCCAGTCCAGCCCCCTGCCGGAGCAGGAACACCTAGATGAGATCACACAGGAAGGCGTCCAGGCGGGTCTTGAATGTCTCCAGAGAAGGAGACTCCACAACCTCCCTGGGCAGCCCGTTCCAGTGCTCTGTCACCCTCACTGTAAATAAGTTTCTTCTGAAGCTTAAGTGGAACCTCCTGTGTTCCAGCTTGCACCCATTGTCCCTTCTCCTATCATTGGACATCACTGAGAATAGCCTTGCTCCATCCTCCTGACATTTGCCCTTAACATATTTATAAACATTAATAATAAACATAATCATTTATAAACATAATCATGACTGGAATGTGGTCATGGATGGCTATGTCCTTCTCAGGAAAGACAGGCCAGAGAGGCGAGGTGGTGGAGTTGCTCTTTATGTGAGAGAGCAACTGCAGTGTATTCAGATCCATCCAGGGGCGGATGAGGAGCTAGATGAGAGCCTGTGGGTAAAAATCAAGGGGCAGGCTGGTAGGGTTGATACTGTCGTGGGTGTCTATTACAGGCCACCAGATCAGGGTGAAGAAATTGATGAGGCCTTCTACAGGCAGCTGACAGCAGCCTCGCAATCCCAGGCCCTGGTTGTTGTGGGGGATTTTAACTACCCAGATATTTGCTGGAGAGACCACTCGGCCAGCCACCCCCAATCCAGGAGGTTCCTCCAGTGCATCGATGATAACTTCCTGATGCAAATGGTGGATGAACCAACCAGGAGGGGAGTGACGCTGGATCTGATCCTCACTAACAAGGAGGGTCTGGTTGAGGCTGTGAAGGTTGAGGACTGCCTGGGCTGCAGTGATCATGAGATGGTGAAGTTCCGAATCTCATGTGGCATAAGCAGAATTACAAGTAAGATTGCTACCCTGGACTTCAGGAGGGCCAACTTTGGCCTCTTCAAGCAATTGTTAGGGGAAATTCCATGGGACAGATTACTTGAAGGTAAAGGGGCCCAAGACAGCTGGTTAGCATTCAGGGACTGCTTCTTCTGGGCTCAAGATCGAAGCATTCCGATATGTCGGAAGTCAGGGAAGGGAGCCAGGAGACCTGCTTGGTTAAGCAGGGAACTGCTGGCCAAACTTAAGTGGAAGAGGAGAGTTTACAAATCGTGGAAGGAGGGGCTGGCTACTTGGGAGGAATATAAGGATATTGTCAGAGGATGTAGGGAGGCAACTAGGAAAGCCAAGGCCTCCTTAGAATTAGATCTTGCCAGAGGGGTCAAGGACAACAGGAAGAGCTTCTTCAAATACATGGCAGATAAAGCCAACGTCAGAGGCAATGTAGGCCCACTGATAAATGAGGGGGGTACCCTGGTGACAGAGGATACAGAGAAGGCAGAGCTATTGAATGCCTTCTTTGCCTCTGTCTACTCTGCCGGAAGCTGTCTTGAGGAGCTCTGTACCCTGGAGACCCCAGATGGAGACAGGACAATGGAGAAGATTGCCTCAGTTGATGAGGATTGGGTCAGGGACCAATTAAGCAATCTGGACATCCATAAATCTATGGGTCCAGATGGGATGCACCCACGAGTGTTGAGGGAGCTGGCTGAAGTCATTGCTAGACCGCTCTCCATCATCTTTGCTAAGTCGCGGGGAACGGGAGAGGTGCCTGAGGACTGGAGGAAGGCAAATGTCACTCCAATCTTCAAAAAGGGCAAGAAGGAGGACCCGGGTAACTACAGACCGGTCAGCCTCACCTCCATCCCTGGAAAGGTGATGGAACGACTTATCCTTGGTGCCATCTCTAGGCATATCAAGGATAAGAGGGTCATTAGGGGCAGTCAGCATGGCTTCACCAAGGGGAAGTCGTGCTTGACCAACCTTCTAGACTTTTATGAAAACACGACCAGGTGGCTGGATGATGGTAAAGCAGTGGATGTGGTCTATCTTGATTTCAGCAAAGCATTTGACACGGTCTCCCACAGCATCCTCGCTGATAAATTGAGGAAGTGTGGATTAGATGAGCAGGTAGTGAGATGGATTATTAACTGGCTGGTGGGAAGAAGCCAAAGAGTAGTGGTCAATGGGGCGGAGTCTAGTTGGAGACCTGTGTCTAGTGGAGTCCCTCAGGGGTCAGTACTAGGACCAGTATTATTCAATATATTCATAAATGACCTGGATGAGGGAATTGAATGCACTGTCAGCAAGTTTGCTGATGATACAAAGCTGGGAGGGGTGGCTGACACACCAGCAGGCTGTGCTGCCATCCAGAGAGACCTGGACAGGCTGGAGAGCTGGGCAGGGAAAAACTTGATGAAATATAATAAGGGCAAGTGTAGGGTGTTGCACCTGGGCAGGAACAACCCCAGGTTCCAGTATAGGTTAGGAAATGATCTCCTAGAGAGCAGTGAAGGGGAAAGGGATCTGGGAGTCCTGGTGGACAGCAGGATGACCATGAGCCAGCACTGTGCCCTTGTGGCCAGGAAGGCCAATGGCATCCTGGGGTGCATTAGAAGGGGTGTAGTCAGTAGGTCAAGAGAGGTTCTTCTTCCCCTTTACTCTGCCCTGGTGAGGCCACATCTGGAATATTGTGTCCAGTTCTGGGCCCCACAGTTCAAGAAGGACAGGGAGCTGCTTGAGAGAGTCCAGCGAAGAGCCACCAAAATGATTAAGGGAGTGGAACATCTCCCTTATGAGGAAAGGCTAATCCACACTTCCTCAATCTGGCAGCGAGGATGCTGTGGGAGACCGTGTCAAATGCTTTGCTGAAATCAAGATAGACCACATCCACTGCTCTGCCATCATCTAGCCACCTTGTTGTGTTTTCATAAAAGTCTAGAAGGTTGGTCAAGCACGACTTCCCCTTGGTGAAGCCGTGCTGACTGCCCCTAATGACCCTCTTATCTGTGATTTGCCTAGAGATGGCACCAAGGGGAAGTCGTTCCATCACCTTTCCAGGGATGGAGGTGAGGCTGACCAGTCTGTAGTTACCTGGGTCCTCCTTCTTGCCCGTTTTGAAGATTGGAGTGACATTTGCTTTCCTCCAGTCCTCAGGCACCTATATGTGTCTGATAAAACCTTTATATGGGAGACAAAGATACAGATAACTGTAAAAGATATTTGCCTTGTTTATCTATATACATAAAGAACAGAGCATGAAATAAAGCATGTTCCATGCAACAAAAAGTTTGGAATAGGAAGTCCATGAGCAGGGTAGTCTAATATCATTTATCAGTATAGAGTAAACCTCAGATTAAGTATTTTTTTTATTGTGTATGTCTGTATATTTTCCTTACACTTGTGAATAAATTTTAGCAGCTCCAAACTGTAATAACTCTAAATGTACTTCATTGTTCATATGCTATATTTCTGATTAATTTCTAAACACATGCTGATAAATTTTAAAATTTTATATACATGGATTAGATGATAATGCTATGATAATGATACAACTCTTCTGCAAAAAAACAGTAATAGCACTGGCAGCACCCAACAACCAATCTTACAGCTTAGTAGGTGTATTCAAGACAAAGTTTTTCATGTGTGGAAAATGAAAATCTTCCATAATAATAACCATATGACAATCACAAATTGCCATTCATTTCTTAAAATACTTGCATATTCTCTGTACTCCTTTTCATAGATTGTCTCAATGCTTATAGAGCTGGTAGTATGATAATGTAATAATAGCAATATGATAATATAGTATTGTGTTTTAATAGCCGTGTAAAATTTTGCCTCCTGTTGGTTACCTTATCCAAAGATCTGAAACATGAGGTAATTGCAGTGAAATGAACATTTAGGTGGTTTTGTTAAAGGACAGTATGTACCTGAATAAAAAAGAGAATGCCTTTATTGTAAAATACTGGGTATTTTATTATTTTGTACCTTTTTTCCACAGATTAATGTGGCTGTCCAGCAATGTCTTGATTATTTTGAATTTTGCAAGGCAGCGGTTAATAAAAATTCCAGAGTCAATGACTTCTCCCAGGAACATTGCAGTGAGTATCTTTGCATGTCTTGCCTTATATGCACCATACACCCACATTCTCTAGGTCTTTGAGCGTACTACCTCAAAAGAAAAATATCCTATCTGTTCTTTTGCTTCCCAAAATATTCTGTGTCTCTTTCAAGAGAATGGTAATAGTAGGTGTTAGTTACTTATGCTATCTGTCTTTATATACAAAATGATCCACATATGTTGCAGGTAGTAAGTTGGTGTTGTAAAGTGAACTAATAAAGTCAAGTTATATTTTTTGTTGTTTGTTTGTTTTATTGTTAAAGGTGATAAGCAGAACTTTTCTTACACTGGACCAGAATTGCAGTACATCTGTTTTGTTCATTCACTGTGCCTTTTAGGAAGATTGTTGATCTATAAGCAAGGCCGGAGACTCTTTCCAGTACAGCTGAAAAATAAAAAAGGTAAGAGGAGGGCTGAGGAAACTGGAAACTGTTGAGCAAAGCTTTATCCACACTTGATATATGTTTCCACTGCAATATTGTGAACAATATAGGACAATGTTCTATTCAGCAGTTCTGTGCTTGGAAACCTTTCCTAAAAGATGTTATAGGTAATTTTGAGCATCAACACAGTTTTTAAATTTTTTATGGATGTGGTTGAATAGGTTGCTTTTGTCCTTACATTTACGATATTAATTTAATATTGAAGCAGAGCTGGATCAGTGTGTAAGTGATTCAGTCTTTCTAAGTATAAGTATTAGCTTTTGTCAAATCAGCTGATATAATTGGTTGGAAGAGAGACATGTCCAGGGACCAGAACTGTTTTCCAGGTGTGAAACAAAATCAGTATTTCAAGCTAAATGCAAATTGAAAACAATTGCTCTGAGCTTAGCTTATTAATATAATCAAGGTAAAACAATGGTAGAGGAAAAGGTTGATACCTGTGGAATAGAGGTGTTAATAAGGACAGAAGATTTGTAGTGTTCCATTACATTAATATCTTTATTAATTCAGTATAGAATTCACAACAGTACTGGTTACTAATTGCTAGACTTGTCATTTGAAGGTGTTTTGTCCCTCTGGTTTGAGGATCAGGACTTAATAGATCCAATGTAGAGCAGTTGTGAGGAAGAAACATCTACTCCACTAAGCAAGTGCTTTTGTCATTTATGGATTTTCTGTATTACACCATTCAAGCAATGATCCATTGATGATGCTTACTTTTTTCTGTCCCCTACAAAAGTAACACTCTTACCATCTGTCTTCTTAATAGTGTCCTTCTCAGCTTCATAGATAACAATCCTTTCCTTGCAAATTGTCTGATTTATTAACAAAATTACATTAAACTTGGAGCAATAGTTCCCAATCTGCATTTAGCTGCATGTGTTTTTTGTTTCAGACCTGAGGAATTGTCTGACAACTTGTGTCTTTTACAGTTGTTTCACTTTATCTAATAGCAAGGTAATGCTTTTTCCTACATCCATATACATTCAGCATTCTCAGTCTTCAGCTGCCAGCTGTTTCCATTTCTTCACTGAAAGGGTAGTCAAGCATTGGAACTGGCTGCCCAGGGAAGTGGTTGAGATATGGCACTTAGAGACTTGGCAATGACAGATTTACAGTTGGACTCGATAAACCTAAATGTCTTTCCCAACGGAAATGATTCTATGATTCTAATGGAAGACATGGTAAAATTGCAATTGACTACATTGAAAGCAAGACCAAAGCTTTTAAGTTGATCATGAAATACCTTGTGAGAGTCCCAGGGACATGCATGTCCTTTGCTTTATCACTTGTACATATGTTTTCTCAATAAAAGAAAGCATTGTTTGCTTGTAGTTACAAAATCAATTTTATTTGTAAAATTAAAAGTTGCACTTTAATTTGATGAGTACTTGCTTTTTATTTTTTTTAATAGACAGTGTATCTGTAACCGACCTGTTGGTATTATTTACTCAGCTTATTTATTACTCTCCAAGTTACCCAAAGACAACTTTATCAACACATACAGGTAAATGTTTGTTTTTAATATATGCTAATGTATATAATTATAATGAGGCATGTGGTAACTTCTTTTGCAGTTTTTATTTTAGGTCTGTTATTTGTGCATTTTTTCTCTTCCCTTCCTCCTTTACCTTTCCTTCTTCCCTCTAACTGTGTTAAATCCATACTTAACAAAGTAATAACTCAGAAGCATCTACATAAGCTATATGGGTATGTTTGTGTAAGTTAAAATATAAATAAATGCTTTTTGTGTTCACCAGAAAATTACTCTCCAGAAAGTCTTGTTATGGAGATTCTGCAAGTTTTTTGTGATCAAACAGGATGTGCTGCTGAATGTTTATATACGAATGCAGTGATTGATGCCCTACTTCATCCTGTTCAATGTTTACTGAGTGGCACAGAGGTTTGTAGTAATCTTCCAAATAATTTTTAAACCTATAGAATATTACAACTTTTCTGTATTTTCTATGTAGAAAAAATTTAATATTTTAATACTAATTCTGTAGTATTTTCTGCATTAGCTGTTTTAGTATGTCTTAAATAGCACAGGCTGACATTATGATTGGTCTGACAGACTTGTTTTTTTTGAAATCTGGTGAATAGTAGCAAAAAATGTGCTGTAATGAGACCGTTCCCTTGGGAAAATAGCATTGCTTAATTTTTTGGTTTGCTTTTTGATTGTTTTTTTTTCCCCTTCTGATGTTCTTGTGTGTCTTTTGGATATTTCTTGGATGCTTATTTGCTCTACCTACTGAAAATGCAACCTACTTCTGTTCCTTTTTAAATTCAGCTGGCAACTTGAATTGAAGTATTCTCAATAATTAGTGTAAGTTAAATATGTAATCCTTTATAGAAAATTATTGTTTTCTGAATTGGTGAAAGGAAGAGGTTTTTGTTTGGTTTGGGTTTTTTTTAAACATTTCTGTGAAAATTGTAAAAATTGGGTTCCTAATTTAATTACCTCATCTAGGTTCTTAAAGTTGAATTTTGTCAGTATCATCCTGATTATTTTTTCAATGCAGTTTTTTTATTTTTCAGAAAATACTTTTTTATAAATTCCTGAAAATATTTTTACCTATAGAAAAATATCCCAATGCTTTTTCAAAAGTGTAAACAATCAGTTTCCAAGTAAATATTTTAAAATATGTATTTCTACAAAGTTTAAAATCATAGTCCTGCAAAAATTGATCATGTCAATAATTTAGTTTTCTGTGGACATCTGTACTGAGTACAGTAGCATTACTTACATATTTTATTGTAAGGCTATCTATGGACACATTTGCAAGAGTAAGACTTTAAGTTATCTTGTTTTTACTGTACACTGCAAAGACTTAGTGCAATTTTTTTTAAGAACAAAAAATGACTGAGCCTGCATATGCTTTGACCACTGATAATCAAATTTAAAAACAGTACTAAGGCAATACTGCATTGATTTGCTGTGATGGAGGCCTGTGTAATCCCCCAGGCAATCTCTATGATCACATGGTATTCTAAAGCAGATACAATTGTCTCTCTGCATTATTATGCATTAGTAGTTAAAAAAGAAATTATCTTAATGTTTAACAGTTCTTCCTTTTTTTTTTTTTGTTTGTTTGTTTCTGCCATGCTCTACTGTCTCATAGGTAGCTGAACTCTAGCAAATTGTGAGCCCTCCTGTGACTTAGTAACTGGTCTGTTTGGGGAAAAAAAAAACAACAAACAAAAAACCAGGTCATGTTCAGGAATATGTAATGCATGGTAGCTGTAGCAGACTGTATGTGTTTGGAATCTGGAATATGTCATATTTGTTTTGATGAAGGTGACAGCTGTTTATGTTGTGTCTGACAAACTAATAGCTAGAAAACGTAAACCAAATCAGGGTGACCTCAATCCTCTTTTACAAGCATTTGGACTGGTTTGGCTTCCCAACCAAATCATTGGCACTTATTAGACACCTAGGAGTCCTAATGCTGAACTACAGTGCTGCAGCAGGCCTGTCTTAAAAGGAAGGCTGTGGCCAGACGTCTTCCTGCAGCTGGGGTTGGGGGTTGGTATTGCTGGAGCTGCACGTGGTTTTACACTGGGCCTAATGAACAAACACAATGCTGCTGTTTTACATTTGAGCTCTGAATTCACTCAGATAAGTGCAGGCCTTATTTGCCTGTCAAGCAAAGTAGTATTGTGTGTCTGTAGTAGAGAGGGGAGGAGAAACTCTGTGGCTATGAGCAGGAGTTGTCAGAAGGATTAGTTTGTGGACAGCAGCATTGACCTTTTGGACTCTGTAGCCTCAGAGTTGCTGCTGAAGCGTAGCTGGTGCAGAACATTGCATTCACATTTTAAATAAACAAAGTACCCTGTTTTGGTTGTTTGGAGTTTTTTTTTTTTTTGTATTGTACAGGGAAAGCAAAATACCAACGTTCTTTTGATGAAATAGTGATAGCACAGTATGTTCCTTTCTTAGAATCCAGAACAATGATTCCCAGTAACCTAAAAAAAAAAGGTTAGGGAGATTTTTAACCCTTGGTATCACTGAAAATTTTAGCCAAAAAGCCCAAGTCAAAATGCTATTTTTCTCTTGGGTTACTTTGACCACTGACATTAGTAGTAAATTCCTTACAGTAGGAAGACTGTTTATTTTTCCTCTGTCCACTATATATAGAACTACCTGTAAGAGAAGAAGCATTTTAAAAATTGCTTCTCCTGCGAGTCCAGCTGTGTTTGAATAACAGAAAAGTGGAAAAGATTTAAGCAGTGGACTTCATCTTTAGGAGAGTGGTCCTTTATTCCTCATTCTGACATACTAGATATTTAACAAGTGTTACTGGGAACAAAAATTTCCCCCAAGCACATCTCTGTCTAAAATTAATTTCACTGTTGAACCCACTCTGTTGTCCTCGGTGTGGATTGGGAGAAGCTACCAAAGGGGACCTCTCACTTGGAAAACCATCCTCCTCCTTTTTATATGTAAAAGGTAGGAACTTGGAGTGTTTCTCAGTCCCTGGGTGAGAAGATATGCTCTGGTTATCTCATGACAGTATCATTGAGGCATATGGACAGGAACAGAGTTTGGGTGAGCACCTTTAGGACATTGCATAAATCCAGCTACTATTTACTGTCAAGCCCTTGGTACATCTTCCCACTACTTCCCCTCCCCTGGTCTTGGCGGCTTGGGATCAGGGCCAACATAGGTAATGGTGTGGGCGTCCAGCCTTGAAGAGAGCAGTTTGAGAAGCTCTGCTAGGAAACCTCAGCAGAGATCCTCACAGCGATGACTCTGCTAATAAGCCTCAGTGTGGACTCACTCCAGCTTCCACTCAGGAATGTTTTTTGAGATGAGGTTCTTGTCCTCATTCCCTGCGTGTACTATGTTGTAGCAGCACTGAGGTCTAGTGTCGCATTGATCTGAACCCTGACCGCAGACGTGACTTTTTTGCTTGCTTCACCTCAGGCCTGCCTTGTCACTATAAATGGTGATCATTGGGCTGTGTCTGACACTGGTTACTGTGTCTGGAGCTGACCTTGACTCACTGACTTGGCATCCAGGCTTAACCTTGGACCTGCCTCATCACTGTGGAGGGAATCTGGACTGTTGGGTGAACCTGGTTACTGTCACTGGACCTTGTCTGCTCACCTTGCTTGCGTATGGTAGGACTGCTTCCCCATCCAATGGCAGGCCATTGCCTCTGCCTGCTTCATTATCATGCTCAGCTCCCAGCTTCTCATCCCTTGCAGAGCATCCTGCCCTTGCTGCTCCCTGACAGGTTCTTTGTGGAGCACCCATGTTCTGCTTGTCTACCACTGGAATTTTGACTTCACTTATTAATAAACAATGCCAAATTTAAATTTAATTCAGGTGGTATGCTCATTAGTCATGGTACCATACTGAACAGTCTGAATCCCAGTGTTAAATAATTAAGTCTGCTTGATTACAGCCCACTTGTGTCTATACAGTGCTCTGAAGTGAATAAGAAATTGGTAGAGGACTTGCTCCAGCAGGGAAGACTTTTCCAAAGCAAATGGCTGTGGGCCTACTGCAGCCTGGAAGTGAGGTGAATGCAGAAGATCTCGGGAACTGGAATTCTATTTGTAGCCAAAGAGTTGCCAATGGATATGCATCAGCAAGGGAGTTAGCATGTTTCTTACCTTGATTGAGATATTGTTCTTAAACCCCTAGATAGCATATCAAGAACCTTTGCACATTCATGATGGGAGAAGAGAAAAAGGAGTTTAGAAATGTCCATTCTCTATATCTGTGCTGTCATTTGACTTCTGCCATCATCATTAGAAGTGACAATTATTGCCATTTGTGATGAAGATTTGTATGTGATGGCATTTGAACATAGATTGTTTACTTCTTTTAAGCTATTAAGCAATCGTCAGAAAGGTGACCTTCAGATTCTGCGTGTGTAAGTCAGATTTGAATAAACAACTTTCACAAAAGCATTGAATTTAAAACTACTTCTACTTTTTTTTTTTTCTTTCCCGCCCAAATAGGTGTATATAAATTGTCTTGAAACCGCTTTAATTGATGTAGCTGATATTTTGGCAAGGATTGCTGCTGTAGAAGATGGTCTTTCTCTTCTTCTTTATGGAGAAAATGGAAAAACTGCCAAAGAAGATAGGTAAGAGTGCATTAATGAAAGACGTTAGTGAGTACTTTAATGAATTACATTAGTCTTATGAGACTAATTTTCTCTATCCATTTACCTGTAACAAGATATGTTTTATTTATGTTTGGAGTAAAATAGCTGATTATCAAGTAAAGTAGTAAGTGTTTGAGAGAATGTATTGGAAGACATTTATGTGTATAACCAGGTGAAATAGCAATTTAAAGAAATACTTTTAAGGGAGATTTCCATGGTTTACTTGTTTTTCTTATTCATGTGAGAGCTTTCCTTTATCTGAATATAGATCCATTATATTCGTAGTGCTGCTGTTCAGACGAAAGGCCTCTCTTCTCTGTTTCTTGTTTATTTTTATAATAAATATTAAAAATCAACCTAATTTATTGAAAGAATAGGTTTACTGTAGCATTCACTTTTCAGTATATCTAGTAGAGGCAGATCTTGTATTAGAAGCTGACATTCATAACACTATGCCTAACTTAGGATCTGTGTGATCCTATGGATAGTATATTGTATATTTAGCAGATTCTAAAACTTGAAACAAGACAGTGAAATTGGTACTAGCCTTTAATAATATCTAAGCTCTAGGTCATGACAGTGTATGGAATGTATGTCTCCTAAGTGGAAGAATCTCAGAAGTTGCATGTGTTTTTAAGGAGGTTGGAATTAAAATATAGTAGTTTGGAGAAAGAGTTGTCCATTGCATTGCAAACCTAGAAAACTTCAGAAAGAGATCTCAGATAGGAAAAAGAAAGAATAAGGACAAAATTTGCCTTGTAGTGATATCCTTAACACTGATTAAGCAGAAGCTAAAATGATTATTTTGTTACTCTTCTCAACTGGACTCCTATAAAACGCACAGGCTGTGTAGTTCATGGCCATGTGGGCTGCATAGAACACAATGGATGCATTTTTGCTTTATGTAGACCTGTAGCCATAGTAAAATCACTTGCTGTACATTTATTTTCCTCTGACTAATGTTGCAAGTTAGAATATAATTGGTCCCTGCATAATGGATCATAGTTTTTTTCCATAGTTTCTTTTCTCCTAGGAAAATTTAAATAAGCTTAGTCAGAGAATTTGTTTCAGGACTTACTGATGACTACAAAACAACATTTTAAAAGTGTTACTTTATTTCTAGTCCTACAGCTGTTCATGCAATTGTTCAGTTTACAAGGAAACTTCTTCATGACGACATTTCTCTTTTATCTGGATCTGAGCTTTTGCCAGTCGTTAAAGGAGCTTTCATTTTTGTATGTCGTCAGATGTACAGAACTTGTGAAGGCCTACAGATGCTAATTCCTTATTGCTTGCATGAATCTATCGGAGAGGCCTGGAAAAAGGTAAATCTTTGGATTGGAAGATAGGAAAAAAAAATCTTACTGTAAGAGGTTCAACTTATATAATAGTTGTTCTTTGCTTATATTTTTCTTAGATTTAAGTTGTGAGATAATACTTGGAATTGTTCCAAAAAATGAAGTTCTACTTTTCAAATTTTCCTTTTGTATGTGAACTTAGCAGAAGCTTAGTTCGAGACTTTTGTGCCTTAAGATTAAACCAGGAATGCTGAAAGCAGACCTATCATTCATTATCCTTGATGCTAGAGGTCACTTGATGTAATAGCCAGTGTCTACCACCGTATCTTGTCTTCATTCTTGGTTTGGGATATTTTGAAAGGAAGAACTCCTGAGATGTAGTATTAGTAACTTTTAGGGTAAACTAGTTAGTTTTCATGAGAGATAGGGAGAAAAAACCCCCGAGATTCCAAATATTGAATTTAAATAGATGCCATTGAAATATTCTCAAGAGATCATAATGTGAAGTGCCAGGCAGGAGTTCTTGTCTTACCTGTGTATTTAGATACCTTATGAAGTGTACTTTCTGCATGAAGGAGTTTAGGTCCACCAGTTCTCTGTATTCTGCTTTCTGTTATAAATTTAGTGAACAAAGTATGTGGGTCTCTGCTTTATTCACTAGACTTTCTTATTTTCATAGTTCTGCTAGCCATATGCAATGTGAAAATTTTATCTATTATAAAAAATTAATTAATATGGAAAAATGACAGCAGATGCAGATGAAAAGAGCAGGTTTCAAAAAGTTCAGTGAAGTAAAATTCAAACAAACGTTTGAATCGTTAAAGTAACATTGTCAGCATTTAGGTAAGGGTAGCATACAAAGCTTCAACTTTGCCTTCTAGCTAAACTGAAAGCATATTTAAACTGCAGGTGTTGAACTCTTAGTGGAAAATGAAAATTTAGTTATGTTGTTTCACTTTATACTGAAAAATGGAACCTTTTTTTTTCCCCTCCAGTTATTGTAAAATATTTTCTCAGAGAAGGATCAGTCCAAGCTGGAAGAAAAAATTGTCTAAAGGGCTAAAGATTTTTTTTTTTTTTTTTTGGAGGCAGGGAAGCAGGAAAGAGATTGAATACAACAGAAAGAGAATGGAACAGCTATTCTTCCTGTCAAATGCTATGTGCTTTTATTATGATTAGAAATTTTAAAAATAGAACATGAATAGAAGAGAGATTTAAATCACCAGCTTGTGGGTTCTTCTGACTGCTTTTATATATGAATATTATCATGAAAGCATACATCTAGATTGAAAATAAAATATATTATTACTTACAATCATAATTATATCACAATAAACTCTGTTTCTCATCAAAGAATGTTGGTTTTGAAACTTACATTCTTCCTTTTATTGAGAACTTTAGGGTTTTATAGAATTAAGGAGTGTAGTTCACTTGAATCATGCTGTAATTTACACAGCTCAACAATCTGTCTGTCTTTTGTGCTTTCCTATTGTGTAACTAGTCAGTCTTACTTGAACTAACCCATTACTCTATTTAACATTTGTCACAGGCAGACTTGATGGACGTTTTCAGTTATTTGCTCTAAAGCACTGCAGCACTTACACATGCACAAAAGACTTCTTTGCACATTAAAATCCTTTATTATGGTAGAGAACACAATTTAGACATTGTTTTGACATATAAAAGATAAGAAGGCTGAATGTGTCGAATAAAAAAAAAAACATTACATTTTTAACTGATAAAATGCCATTTCTACACATCATATTGGAGGTCAAATCAAGACTGAAGTGGAATCTGCATGTTGAGGACTTCAGGAATTAACAAGTTAGTACAGGAAGTTCACATTTTTAACTCTGCCATGTTGATTTATTTTTAAATTATTTTTTGTCATTGTTCAATTTTAAGATATCTGCAGTTTATAAAATACTCTACCACATATAGTGTAGCAAAAGTGGTGGACTTTAGCCAAGCAGTAGTGACAATATTTTAATGGATAGACTGGTAATCTGTTTCCTTCTGTTTTCTGTGTCTTCTGGAGTTTTAAGACTGATGGAGAAAATTTTTTTCTTGTCAGATTCTAGGATAGAATTTTTGCAGATGATAACAAAAGGGAAACTTAACAGATCCAGAACAACCTACTAGTTTAATAAGGGAATATTTTATGTATTTATTAGATCACATTTATAAGAGAGCAAATTAATGACTGCTCACTTTCACTTGAATAGTGCAATGTGCTTTTTGTCCAGAGAAACATAAAAGAAGCCATCTTAAGTATACAGTGGTTTTCACACCAATTATTTTCGTATATCATTTACATTAGAAACTCCCTCAAATATAAATATATATACACTGATATAGATAAATTTATAGTATTTATAAATAAAATAGAAATTGGCATAATTGCATAATATATTTGGTATTGAGTTATGTATTCCAGAAGCTATTATTTCCATTACCTGTGACAGAAGTTGAGTGAAGCGTTGCTTTCTGGGGTTTTTTTTAATGCTGATTTTTGCTTTGGAAGTCTCCAGTTAAAAAGTAAAAGAGTTTTTTATTCTAAGAATTGTAATAGCAATTTAAAAAATGTAGTAGCTCTAAAATTGTTTATATCCAAGGAAGAAATAAAAAATAAACTTTTCTGGAATAAGAAATGTAGTGGAATAGTGTATTCTGTGCCAAAGGCTAGACAATAACCTGATCGCTATTATTTTTTAAAATATATAACGAGAGAACGAGAAAGATCTGGAGTTTAAAAATGGTGAAAGTAAACAGTAAGGAGGAATTTATTTATTTTTTTATTTCACAGACCATTTTGCTTTCAGAAAGAGTACCCACTCCTGTAACTGGTGCAGACTCGACTTCATCAATAAGCCTAGAGTCAAAAAACATGTAAGTTGTGCTTAATTTATGCGGATGCCCAAGTATGGACACACACTGCTACTTTATTCACAAATGAGTGATACAGTCCTGTGCCTTTTAGCCAAAAGCATAGCGGTAGGTAGAGGAAGTGAAGTCATCCTAGCATAGGTCTCAGTAGAGTTACAAAATTGGTCTTGACCGTTCAGGACTTTCTCGGCTTACAGAGTTGTGTCTAATCTATGTAAAACTGACTTATAGTCGATTCCTTCGACTACAGAAATTGGTTTGAGGAAAATGTGAGTTAGAAAGCATAAAACAAAATAGCTGTCAGAGTTTGTCTTATAGCTTTGATGCGGTGTTAATTTAAAATGCTGTTCTGCTGAATACACCTTCAAAATATTACGTAGCAACATTGACAGCATTTTGGATGAAAGCCTGATACATATTACGTGAAAGGCACCCTTTTATACTAAAACTTAATGTCTCTTTGTAGAAGTTTATATGCATTGAGGTGAGAAATATACAAATATTTTATGAGTCTTCAGGGTCATGTTGGTGTTAGCGCAGAACCTAGTTAATTAAGTAGATTCTTGTTTGTACTTAACCATAGATTTCATGTACAATTTGCAAAGATACCTGAACAGTTACTACACTAGCCTGTGGTGGTGGCATGTGAACTGGTTATAGCAATTCAAAGCCAATGGTAAAAAGAAATCTAGGGATGCAGGGCTCTTGATTGAGGAGGCTGTTACTAATCACTACCATTGACATAAGTTACACTATCCTCCTAGCATCTAGATTTTTCAGTTAACTGTGGAGCAAGACATGCTATCTTTCTGGGTGAAATTTTTGCTTCTGAACATGACATGGCAGGGATTCTGCAGGAGAAGTGATTAAAGTTTGAGGTAATGGTTGACTGCTACAAGAAAAGCTGAATGCTGCTTGCTGGTGATAGGAGTCTAAAATGAGAAATGAGAACTAAAGATAAGAATCCAGTAGGCAAATACTCTAAGGGAAGCAGAATCACTACAATCTAGTGATAATTGCAGGAATGGTACCTAGTCAAAGGTGATGTAATTGCTTTACTTTTCTTTTTACAGCATGGAATATTTTGTAGGGCAGAGGATACCATCATACTTTATTCATGCAATTGCTGTTTTTCCTGACATGTCTGTAGAAAATATTTTCCATTTACTGCTATTAGTATGTGAAGCAATATTGTATATATAGTATCTTATTTTCCTGATTCTGTATTAATTTATGGCCTTTATCTCTTCAAACATGTTTTTATATTGGTGAGAAATTATGTGCCTGCTTTGCCAATTTGTAACTGGCACATTAATACCTTAACAGACTTGTCTAGAGTCGGATAGTAAGTCATAAGTAAATTTAAGGATGGCGTAGGTCTTTTGGGTTCCCCATTACATCATCTTTCTGTTCTGTGTTCTTATCTAACTTTAATTTTGCCAGGATGGGTTTGAATGACTAATGTGGAGTAAACATACAAAGTAAACATAGAGCCCAGTGAATGAAGTATTGTTGTTTTTCAAAGTTAAAAATTGTAGTTTTTTTTCTTTTTTGCCATGCTTTTTTACATATCTTTTTTAATTATTATTTTGCTACCCTTGCAGTTTGCTATGGGAAGAGACTTTGTTAGATGCCTTGCTAAATTTTTCTGCCACACCCAAAGGACTATTTCTGCTTCATAGTACAGGTACCATGAATGACTGTGTGAACTTTATGGTCAGTAGTTTATCAAAAAAACTCCAGGTAAGCTTTATAGAGTCTGTACAATTTTTCTTTCTTTTAGTGATTATAATAAAATAAAGAAGAAAGAAAATAATAAGAAAATAAATTAAAAAAAACATTTAGTCAATTTTTGCAAAAATGATTTTAAAATGTAGCTTATCTTTGATATTGGTGCTACACTGATTTAAGTTTGTTGGATATTGCTCATCTTCAGAGTGTCAGGCATATATTTAGTTTTTCTGAGTTTTTACTGTAAAGTTTGAAATGCTAAGCAAAATATTTTTTCTCTCTTCTTCTAAGTGCAATTTTTTCTAGACCACATTGGTAGGTGGTGTTGAAATGTAGATATACTAGACAATACTTGAAATGTAATAAAAAAATCAGATAATATGCATTTTAGGAGAAAAACCATAATGTTACAGAATCCTACTGAATAAAAAAAACATTAGGTTTTATTCTTTACTGATGTTGCATGTGTCAACCATAGTATTTTGCATTTAAGTTTTGCTAAGGTACTTGATAGGGATGTTCAGTTTGGAATCTGGCCTGGTAAGTCTGTAGAGGATAATATCCATGAACTGTTCAAGTCTAACCATACAGTGGATTAAATTCTGTAAACAAGTCAATATTTAAGAAATCATTTGACAGTTTCATGCCCTCTGAATAACTAACACTTGTGCTTTTATGTTTATATTTATTATTTATGTATTTATAACAGACAAATGAATATGAGGAGTTTGGTAACAGAGTGATTGTTACACAAATGGCAACAACACCAATGGGTGCAGTAGCTCTACAGAGTTCAGGTAAATTGAAGACAGATGTTGTTATGAATAGTTAGTTACATGCTGTAGTCGTGCATATTAGAAAAAGATGGTGAGGAAGATGTTAAAAAAGATAAATCAAGTGGAATAAGTATTCAATATTAGCAAAGACTGCTTAAAGTCTGTTGATTTCTTCTTAGTAGGAATTTACTCCTTCCACCTTTTAAGTCATTTACTTACTTTGATGCAGGGTGGGGGTTTCTCTGTGGCTTATTTTTTTGTTTGGTTGTTTTTTTCTGTTTTGTTTTTTATTAAATTATGCAAAATCTTTTACTTCATTGGTTTGGCTTTCTGAAAGTTTACTGTATGTGCATGAAGGCATTTATATCTATTAAAGCATAAATTGCTAACAATTTCCAAGTGCTGCATCTTGATCTATAGATCAGAATTAATAATTGTTGATTTATTTAATTTTTATGTACTTTTCTATGGCTACTGACTGCTCAAAGAGTGTGAAACTGCAAAGGCCTGAATGTCACAGGCTTTCTTATACAGTAGCAACATGGGATTGGGATTTTCTGAATTAACGATTCTTCTCATATGTCAACTCATACCACAAAGCCCCTTCAGATTCATTCTCAAACTTCGCTGTTGCCACCAGCAGTCTAGATAGTTCTCATGTTAAAACTGGAATCTTATCAATAAAGTAAAGCTGCTGTTGTAAGCTGCTAAGGAAGTACATGAGGTACAAAAATTGTAAATGTTCTTTCTGAGTATCTAGAAGTGGCTGGTGTGTAATTAAAATGACTTGACTGAAAGACTTTGAGAATGGCAGGCAAATTCTGCCAAAGAAACTGATTGTTAGCTGCTTATTGTTTATGCATCTGGGATCTTTCAGAAAGCAGAGAGCAGATCTGCTTGAGGAGTAACTCATCTATCCTGTTTAAGGCTCTCAGCCAAGTTGCTTCTTATAGCCCCTGACATCAAAGACAAGTGGTAGAGCAAAAATATTCAGCATTGATTTTCAACCTTGAGAGGAGGTTGTGTAATGTATATAAAGTTTGTATTAAGCCTGTATGTTATATTTGGAGATTTCAGAGTTAGATGGCTATCCTTCCTCTTCTATTTTAACATTTAACATTTTTAATTCAGCTAGTAGTTCTTCTCTTAAAAAGATTTTTTTTCATTCCTTAACTTTTCATTGTAGTATTTTTTCATTTATCAAAGAGTTACAGAAAATCTGTATTTTTAAAACCACAGTGCTAATACTAACTAAGCAGTTAACTTGCTAAAGAAAGTCAGCAGCTCATTTACATGGAAGATATATAAATATCGTTCTACTCTAGTATAATATTTGCAAACTGTTGCTGTAGATTTTAGATTAAATATAAACAGACTGCTGTGGAAAGGTAGTTTGACTAAAGGATTGAGAATAGCAGGGAGAGTAACCTTGAGGCCATCTGTCTTGAGAAATTTTAGTCCACAATGTAGAGAATTTTGAGTATCTAAGTTAGCATTATGATGTAAAATGTTTTTTAATATGAAAATTGTTTTTCTGGTATACTTGACTTTCTCATGATTAGAACAAGTATTTTTTTTAGGTTTTATAAAGGCACTTGTAACTGAATTATGGGCTCTTTTGGAGTGTGGAAAAGATGATGTGAGGATAACCCAACCCAAATCTACTCCAGTTGACCCTATTGACCAAAGCTGTATGAAGGTGAGAAATTGCTTGATCTTCTGTATTGACATGGAAGAAACAGTACTGTATTTCAGATAGGATGATACATACCTTTCTGTAAATTTTTGTTTCAACTATACCTGCTTCTTGTCATGTGGGGCAAAACCAGTGTAATACAATAGTCAAATGATGACTGAAAGAATTCTTGTGGTACACGACAGGTCACAATGCCAAGGATCCATTCAGGTCCATATAAAATAATAAATAACAATTGTGACAAAAGCAAAAGTCTTAAAATACTGTCCATCAGTTCATGTCTCTGATTACTGTAGTAATATCAGGAAGAATTACACGTTTTGGAGTATGCTGTGTTTCTAGATTTTAGAATTATGTGATAATGCAAATGTTATAATTTTAAAAATTGTTTGTACCATTTGATAGATAATACATATTTCACAGACATTACGACGCTTTTAAATTATATAGATACCTGCTAGGTTTTGCAGTTTTATTTTGGGCAGCTCTATTTATGTCAAGTTTATCCTACAAAGAAGGATAAGAAAAAACTTAAAGTGGCAGATAACTGTTCAAGTTTATGTGGTTATACTTAAATGATTAACATTCCTTTTTGTCCCTTTTTTTTTTTCTCTAGTCTTTTCTGTCTCTGGTAAACTTGCTCACTTACCCTGCAGTTTTTGAGCTCCTTAGTAAACAAGTTATACCAAATAAACCAGTGTATTCATTCCGTGAAGTACCTACAGATATTATTGTAAGTATAAATTTTATTTTGAAAGAAAAATAAATACTTCTGTGAAGACATTTTCCTGAGAAAATGTTACTGTAATAATAGAATAAGTTTTTTCTTCTTACTGAAAGATTTTGAAATTTTCTGCATTTTGTATTATATACAGCATGAGGGCAGTATATACACACATCACTTCATGTTAACCTAAATTTTCATTTTGAAATCCTAAGGATGATATAAAATTTGCCTAATTCAAAGATCATCATTTGTGTTAGAAATGTGTTTTTCCATGGAAAAAAAAGTTACATACATAGACATCTCTGTAAGTGCATGCAGTTACATGCTGGAAAATGCTGCAAAATCTTTATGCTTGTATTTTATTTAATATTGCTCTATCATGCTATGTGTGGATTTAAACAAAGATTAAAAGACCCCAACAAACCAAAACCTATGATTTTCTTAATAGCACAGATTATTCACACAAAGAAAGAAATCACTAATTGAAAAGTTACTGATTAAGGCATATTTCAATCCTAAGAAAAATAGTATTAACATTTTGGCTTTAGTATTATTTTGTATTAGTTCATCCAACTGCAGTTTATTAGGGTTGTTTGTTTGTTTTTTTTTAATCAACAAAGCATAGGCAACTTAAATCTGTGACCTTGACTACCATTTAAAATCAGATTTTTTTTTTCTAATGAGCTAGCACTTTGAATTGCTGTGTGTTAAAGTGTTTGTTTAGCACAAGCTCTGGATTAGTGGTAGTCTAAGCTGTTTCCAGAAACAGCAACTCTGATACAATTGTTCAAAGTTCCCTGAACAGTTACAGATGTTTTCGATGAGGTTTGTCTCACTTAACTGATCTGCAACAGTGGGTTTTGTAAGCCTAAACTAGACATCCAAGATTACTGAGTTAATAGAAGGGAAATAATCAGTTCATCTGCCGTTAATATAATGGCTCAGTCTAAGTACTTGGAAGACTTCTGTATAGCTTTGCTATAACCACGCTTTGGGGCAGTGACTTCAGAAAACTAAAGATAAAAAATTTGACCAGATGTAAATATGGTTAGAAAGCAAAGTAAAAGCAGTTTTGGTGCCACTAGAAGATTTGATTAGAAGATCCAGTCGCTTTGTGTGCTTCATTTTTCTGTATTGCTGAATCCTGGCACATTGCCATAGAGTCTGACTTGTAATACTTATGCGGAACTATTTTTAATAATGCACAGAACTTAATCATCTTTGTATGGCCTCTATCAAACACACAGGATTTAAACAGGTTTTCAGATGGGCTTTTACTACTTTCAACTGTTGACTAATCAGGTTTTATTTTATGCCTTTAAGAAATTCTTTCTTAATACATGCCAGGTTTTTTGTACTCTATTTGTTATATAAAAATATTTTAGAAATTGGAGCTGATTAATCAGGGCCTTTCTGTCTGCCTTCACTCTTCTTTTGAGTGGTTCTACAGTACACATATGTAGGGTGATCTAGTTTGGAAGGTGCCCTCCAGATCTATAGCTTTGAAAGACATGTTTAAGCATGTGATTTTTTTTTTTTTCAGTGATTATGAAGAATCTTATGTTTAGATGTTCTATCTTAGGTATTCAAAGTAGGTGAAATCCTACCTGTGATATTTAAGATATGCTCCATAGTTGAGTAGTGCAGATTTATCTGCACATTTTTCTAACTGGACCTTGTGTTGGAACTTGTTTCTATCTTCCTTCCTAATATCCCAAATCAGAGCTTGGTCTATTTCTCAATAATCCTCTCTCTGTGCATGCTCTTTCTACTCTTTTGCAGACTCTCAGCTTTAATGTATAGATGAAAGGAGTTGGTTATTGCCAGAGAAGTATCCCTTGGCATTTAACTCTTTGCACATGCAAATATCTAAAAAGCTTTAAACCCCAAACAAATGACTTGCTTGCATTACCAATTTTTTTTAACAACTTTGAGGTCTGAGTTGAATTGTTTTATTGTGAACATACTATGTGGAAAAAGTTCATTATTCAGACCCCTCTCCCCTATCACCCCCAAAAAAATCTAATAGGGAAAATATCATTTCACTGAGTTTTAAATTACAATATATTTTATGAATATAGTTTACTTTGACAAGTTCTAGGTTTTGTTTTTTTTTTTTCCTACTACTGAGAGTTTTACTTGTGGTATTTACTTTTCTCTCTGTTGAGAAACAGAGTTTTAATTGATTTCCTGAAAGTATGGAATCTAACTTTTCTCTCTGATTGAAATTACTCAGTTGAAGAATCACTCTTTACTGTCTCTGAGACTGTACTACTTAAATATGGAGAAAATAAAAGTTTGATTTAATTCCAGATTAAATAAAGCCTGTAAGGACTCTGTAGATCGTTTCTTCTGACCATAGCACAGCTCTCTGTCTCCAAGATGATAACATCAGTGAATATTTTTATGCATTTCTTAGTCTTTTAATGAAATTTTATCTTGAGAAGCAGTTTGGATACGCAGTGAACTAGAGGGGAAGGTAATTAGGTTGCATTAGTGGAAGAAGTGGGAAGCAGCCACACATTGTTGTCTGTTACATGAGATGCTGTAGGATGAAATATGTAAACTTCAACATCCAAGCCAAGCCTTGCTACACTGAGAATAGATGACTGTGATTTGAAGCATGTAGTGTTAGAAAGAGTATTATACTAAAGGATTTGCTGTTCTTTTCATTAAAATAGAAGTATACACATTTCAAATATACAGAAAAACAGTTAACATTTTTATTGTGACTTAATACTAAATAAGAACTAGGATACTTGATATGCTAGGACCTTTTAAATGCTTAATGGTTTGTTTTGGTTTGTTTTTTTTAACTGAAATTCCAACCCACCCCCACCCTTCTGTATGGTTTCTTTTTCCCATTGACTGTTATGGTGGAAAGCACCTCTTATTACAAAAATAATTTCAATATGCTTTTTAATAATAGTTTTAATTTTATAGTAAACATCCCTATGAAACTATTATGTACATAAAATATAAGATCACACATGAGTTTTTTACGTTTGTCTTCCTTTGGCAGGATATAATTGACAGGCTTATAATTTTGAATTCAGAAGCTAAAATTCATTCCTTATTCAGTTATGAGCAATCACATATCTTCGGTCTGAGGTAAGATGCTCATTTTTCTCATTTTTTTAATTCTCTAGTCACAATAGCTAAATAGGATATAACATGCTTGGATGTGTTGCTTCTGCTGGGATAATATTGTTTGATTTTTATTATGCATGAAGGTGAAGTTCTCCCTTTTCTTAGTGTAAGAAGAGTAAATGAAAAATGGCCTACAAAATGACAGTAGCAATGAATCTAATCTTATTACCTGCAAATGGATATTTTATAATATGATAAACAGTAATAGAAATTGCATGTTGTTATTTTGCCTGCTTGGAAAGAACATGTGGTACATCCACTGTTGTGCCTAAAAGAAAAATCATACCGAAATGCTAAAATAAGTATTTTCTACCATGTTTATGTCAGTTTCATTTATCTAGTCTCCCTGCACTTAAAATTATTTTTTTAGTATATTGGTTTAATTATCACCAGAACTTATTTTGAGGAGAGTACCACTTGATCCCGAATGTTTCTAGAACCCGAAGGAACACTTAAATTATGCTCCACTGTTACGCTCATGTTTTGTAATATTAAGTGCTTTATAATATTTTAACATAGAAATTAGTTTCTGCATTTTTGTCTGTTTTCCAAAGTTGAGTTTATAAATCCTTGAAATAACTTTTTTGTTACAAATGTATTTTGTGCAATTGTAATAAAAGATCTGCTCGATTGTACTTCATAGTATGGAAAATGTTGATAACCTTGCTTGGACAAGATATAGCCCAATTGATTAAGTACTGCAACATTAGCTTTCTGCAGTTGTATTTGTACTTTGATATCACAGTAAAATAATTTCATACTATGTATGAAACATAAGATACGGTAAAATTTGCTGATAAGGATGAGCATGGAGGAGATGAACAGTGGCAGAATTTGGAGTTGGGAGACATATGATTTTGTTGTGTATATCAGAAGTTATAAATACTGTTTTGGAGGAAATCACTAGTTGGATAGGAATGGGAAGTCCTAAGATGAAATTTGAAAAATAAGATATTATTATTACTCGTTTGTATTATACTGACTCCATAAAAAACCTGACAAAACTCCCATAGATTTAATTAGAGATAAGGGAAAGTGAGATGTTTTACAGTTTAAAATAATAGTTTGCTTTTAGATTATGTTCTACCTTTATAAGGTAAAAGAACAGATTTCTTCTACAATTAGATTAGGAACCCTTGTAAGGTATAGGCAAAAATGAATTATTCAGTCTGATTGTGTAAGTGGTTGACTACCATGCTGTAAGATAGAGACTGGAACTCTACATGGATCATGTGTTGAAGTTCTGTTGAATGCTTACAATACTTTTAACAAGGCCTATACCCTTGTGAAGCAAGAAAACTACCTATAACTACATATGTGAGCAATGTAACACGCTCATCTGTAATCACATAAAAGAAGCTGTATGGTTACACAGGTAAGATGAGCTTCAGAGTTAACTGTGGTAATGACATTTTCTGCTGGACACTGACAAAGTCAAAACCAAAGTGAGAATCCAGTCAAACTGCCAAATTTCAAGAAAATATTAAGTAGTATTTTCACTGTGGAAATTTACTCATAAAAGTGGTAGGTATATTAATAATTAAGTAGTAATCAGATAAAGGAATTTTTTTAAAACATTATGTAATATTCAGTACAGTTTTTGTGTTCTGCTGGGACTTTTTAAATCTCAGTGATATTTAGAACCTCATATTTAACTTATTTTTTAACAGATTTTTTTTTTCCTATTAAAGAAAGGAAGATACAATTCTAGGGATTTTAATATGGGCCTGTTTATACCACAATTAATGTAAGACTGTGTTTTCTTATTGATTAAATGGCTTTTCATGAGCATGTGGGGCTTGCTGTACAAATGTATTTTGCAAATAATAGAGAATTGACACATATAAGCCTTTTATTATTTTAACTGCCTACACAAAGAGAATTTTTACTATTACATAATTATTCGAAGTTCCATATTAAAATGATACCAGAATTCTGGATGATTCTGGCATTTCTCATGCTTACTGTGTTGTTTACAGTATTAAGGCTTGCAAGAAACCCTAGGCTATGTTATCTGAATATGAGAGGTATACAGTTCACTTTAAATACCTTTTGAAACCAAGTTCCATGAGCTTTTCTGTGAGCACTGCTGATTGCAGACATCTGTGTTCTGTAAAGTGAACCTTGCCTTGTGTAATTGGCTTGCTCCTTGACCAAATTCCATCAAGAATACCAAATTCAACAGCAATTAGTTTAAATAATACCAGATACTTAACAGATCTGAAAATTTAGAAAGTTAATTAGAGCAAAAGATCTACGTTTCTCTTTGCTGCTATGTAGAAATAAAATATTTAAATGTTTATGATATCAGCAACATTGAAAAAACAGACAGTTTTGTGACTGAATGATTTTGGTGAAACATTTGTCTAGAAACATTTCTTTCTGCTAGACTTAATACCAGTAATACAGCCAAACCCACAATCTTTAATAATTCACAGATCTACACAGTCGTACACTTTTTTATTCAGGCAGGTATCATTGTACATGTGGCTCACCCAGAGCTGAGTGCTGAAATTCTGATCTTTTTAACTTATAGGTTGTACTTTGAGGTTCTGTAAACCACTTTAATAGTTCTAAAGAGTTACAAATTTGCTTAATTTATTATTAAGCAACTTGAACTACATTTTTTTTTTCATATGCATACTGAGCTTCAGTGACTTAAAATTATTTTGGTTACTAGCTGTGTAACTATGTATGAAACTTAAAATATATAGATATTTATACAGTCTGTTTAATACAAAAGCACAGGTATATCTCTTTGCTTGTAACGTTAATATTGCATTTTCTGGTGGGTAATTGTTTTCATTTTGAACAAGCATGAATTCTGAACTATTACTTTGAAGGACAGTCCTGCAGAGGCTCTGCTGTCAGCTTTCTTCTTCAAGCCTGCTCGCTCTGAAAAGCAGTGTGCATGCAGTAGAAATCAAAGGGAAAACGTAGGGAAGCTAGTTACGGTTTTGCATAGCCAATATCTCTCAGCCTATGAAGAATGCTCCCTAGAGTGCTTTCATATAGGCTAGGTCCTGTGTGATCAAGATAAAATACTCACTTCCACAGCAATCTATAGCCTAGTGTGAATCTGATTATTTATAATTCTTAACTGGGAAGTATCTTGGCCTAGGATTCTTCTTCAATAATTTCACAGACAGTCATCTGGTATTCCTTTAATTGCAGCTGTTGCATGCATCTAGGATGAGATTTATTCACTTGAAGGTCCTTTTCAACTCATTTTTTTTTTTTTAATTATTAAAAGGAAACTTTAGGCAAGAAGTTGGAGATTAGAATAGCAAAGTGGAAGTATATAAACAGTACCAAACTTGTGTATAGAAAGATTTTCAGTCTCTCAGTTAAACTTTGCACTTCAAACCAGATTTACACTGATTTAGAAGCAGGAAGTCTCTCAGTCAGGCAATATTGGTTGATATAAGAACACTGAAGGGTGTCTCAGCCACTCCTTTGTACAGCCTGAAAATCTGGGTTCACAGGAACTAATGCAAAAATTCTAAATGGTCTTTCTATTTTAGAAGATTCTGAATTTAAATTGCCATCAGAGCACAAATCCTGGAGAAGGGGAATTCACAGTAGTAATCAAACTAATAATTTTTTAATGTATTAAACACAGAGAATTGTCTTAATTTAATGATCAGCTTTATTTCTCTGATACAAGTGTACCCATTGATCTTATCTTATAAGTTAGTGGATGCGAGAAAGACCAGTTTTCATAAAGGTGTGACACTGGAGATCTTAACCACCTCCCTTTCAAGGCCAAGCTTTGTGAGTCTCTGTAACTTATTTTAACAAAAGAATTAAGTAAACAGCGGTAACATACTTTTTTATTTCAGACTGGTGAATTATATGGCATCAAGGCAACTTATTTAGTATTTCAGTACAGTGAATACATCCACTAGTTGTGATTTTTTTACAGCCTGCCAAGAAAATATATGCATAATATATATTTTCAAAGCATCTGCCTAAAGCATTATTCAGCCATTTACATATTGCTGTTCTCTCTATTCAGAAACTGAGGTTTTTGTGAATGTTAGTGACACTGTGTTGTTAGCTGGATTAAAATGTGGAAAAATACCAAATTTTTATCCTTGGTAATCAACCCCTCATTCCTAAAAGGTATCAATACTCCAAAATAAGTTCAAAGATGGTCAGTCTTGACTTGTATGAAAAACAGAAGGAGAAACACTGTTACTGGGAATAGGCATAGGCCGTGGGCAGTGGGAGGAGATCAGAGCTGGTCTACAGGCAGCTTTGCAAGAATTCCCCTCATTTAACAGTACGTTTATAGCATAGACTTTTCTTAGACAAATGTTTTTTCTTTTTTTTTTTTTTTCTTTTGGTCTGTGTGTTGGATATATGATAATATGGCAGAAATACGCATCTGAATACTTTGAAGAGGGGGGAAAAAAACCAAAAACCCCTCTTTCTTTGGCTATCTTATATACATATGCTCCTATTGAATGTTTTTGGTTCTGTTTTTTTTTGTGTTTTTTGTGGGTTTTTTTTTGTTTGGTTGTTTTTGGGTTTTTTTTCATCCAGTGGCTTATTTTGGCCATAGGTCAGTAAAAGCCCTAAGTATTGTGTGGTCAAAAGATCTTTTGTGTATACATCAAATCACAAGAGTATTTGTTAGGCCTACACCCTAATGTAGTGGGCGTTAAGCAACAAGGACAGCACTCTGTTCAAGAGTTTGGTTTTCTGCAGGAAAATACCTAGGAAACTCTGAGAGTAAAATACATTTCCTTCAGATATGCAAATTGAGAGACTGTAATTTTAAAGACAGAATGTGCTTGCTTGGCATTAGAGACATCTGAAGGTAGCCTATTTTGTAGAATCGTAATTTGAACTGCAATGAAAAATAGATTTATTTTAGGCCCATGTAAGGTAAGGCTGAAAAGAAGTATTTATTATAGTGCTCTGTGTGAATTTTCTAAATGCATTTTTATTTCTGTGGAATTACAGAAAATTGTAAATACTGGTCTAAGTCACATGTTCATCAGTGTCAGCTTCAGTATTGTAGAGCTACAGATCCTGCTACAGCTAGAAAAATAATATTGTCTTGTTATTTTCAGATTTGTATAATAAATATTGACATTAAGTCAATTTTAAAAATATAAAATATCATGTTGAATATGTTTTATAATACTAATTTTCTTACTTGCTGAGTGGATGCAAAAGATGATGAAAATGCATTGTATCTATTTCTTTTGTCCTACAACAGAAAGATTTTGGAAAAATAATTTAAATGACATACTATATAGACATCAGAATCAATCAGTGTCTTGAAATTTGCCTTACAGCGGTGTGTGTTAGTCAAAATTTCATCTAGTGAAATCCAGGTGAATGAATTAAATCCTACAGGAGCCAAGAGATTAACAAGCATGTGATAGGCAAGAGACAACTTTGTGGGTTTAGGAAATACAAATAATAAACACCTGTGCATTCTTTTCCATTGTGTTTTCATCTGCATTGTAAATAACACCCTCTTATATAATTGCATTTTAATAATGAGGCAGCTTCAGCATATGAAATAATTTGTTCCCTTAATTGTACTTATATTATATGTATTGTTAATTAAGAGAATGTGTGATTTTAATGATTGCAATACAATGGAAGCAGCATTAATTAGCTTGTTTCCTAAAGGTAGAATATATGAATCCTGATAATTCTTTTTCCTCAGATCAACATGCTATTTAGATTTATCCCCTCTTTCTCTTTATTAAAAAGCATTATAAGTAGCAGAAGATTTTGGAAAATGTTCTTATATAATTCTTTAAAATCTTATTCATTATAAATTGAAGCAAGACTTTTTATTTAAACCTGTTTTTAAACAAATTCAGTTCCTCCATTAGAAAACATAGCATTTTTTTATTAGTTTCATATTTTCTTTTCTATCTTTCTTGCAGAGCTGGAAACAAGGCTTTACCTCTTGCTTTCCACATGTATTTGTTTTAAATATACTGTCATAGCCGTTAACATTATTGTCTGATGTCACTAATGAACCTTTTTGATCACTGACATTTGAATGTACTAAAGAAACCCTTCTCATGCCACATCCTGTGGCATTCAATGTCCTTACACCTTTATGAATGAACGAAAACCGTGTTTATTCAGAGTTCCCTCTCTCGAGGGGAGGGAGGAGCATGGTGAGAGAGGGGAGGAATTCAGCCTATTTATTTCTTCCTCCAAATCCACCAGATTTGAATACTTACAATGGAAGCATGAAAGACTATGTAGTCCTCCAATTAGTTTTTGTCAAACCCTTTTCAGTTAAATAAGAATTGATTGAATTACTAATTAATTAATGTTCCATTTTCTATTATTTTAAGTGTGTTTTCTGTTTAGTAAGTGATACACAGTTCTTGGGAAGTGAACCTCTTCCTTCCAAGTATGCATGCTCGGTGTGTGAGAAGACTTTTGCAGTAGTGATCACTGGAGAACACATGTGTCCTGTAGATCTTTGACCCCTGTTTAATAATCTAGAAGTAAAAGAGGACAGTCTACACTAGTAGTGAACAGGATTATGTTTACATGCTTGCATAAAATGTAATTCAGTTATTTGTTAGTTTGTATGTTAATAAAAGTTTGTTAGATTTAATAATTTAAAACAATTTATAATTAATAAAATTGGAACAGCAGATTCTCTGATAGGATTATGTCAATTACTTGTTGATGGATTTTTTTTCTTTACTTCACTGAGGGAAATTAAAATGCTTAGCTTCCTGCAGTTTAAAATCTGCTTCATTTCTGAGTCCTCTAGGCTGGCAAGTGATGCTCATGAAATGCATTTTTCTTTAGCTACAGAAAATATTTTACCACTAGCAATCACATTACATATGATTTGTAAGTTCATTGGGTAGCTGAAGTGCTGTGGGTGCTCTTTTGAAAATCTGTTCATGTGGAAAACATTGTAAGGCATCCATCAGTCCCTGAGTTTTCTTACTTGGGGAAACATGACTGCCCTGAGGTAGTAGCTTCCAATGCCCCAGGCATCGGAGGTGTAACTCGGGGTATTGAGAAATACCCTGTATTCAGAAGATCTCGTATTTTTCAAAACACTATGAGCCTTTAGTGGGACAATTAAATTCCTTGATTCTTTAGAAAGACTGAATACAGAGGCACGTTCTCTCTGCTCTTTACTAATGTTTACTAATGCGCTTTTTCAGTCTGCAGAGGCAGTGTGCAAGGTTTTGTGTGGCTGAAACTTCCAAGTGCTCCTTTTGTTCTCACACTGACTAGGTAGCTTTTGGGTTTTTGGGTTTGTTTTTTATTTGTTTTTTTTCTGCACACTTGATAGTAATTGCCACTCGCTGTTTGGATCAGTGTTCTCATTGGAGCTCAGGCTGTTACTGAAGGCATAATAAAGAATAAATCGAAGTGGTAATATAGGCTCTGATGTTAAAACATTTTGAGGCTGTCCCCCCATGATGATGACACTGGAATTATTTAATGAATATTTTGCATTGGGTTTCTCTGTTGATATGCATATTCATTTAGTAAGAAGGAGGTCCTGCTACTGCAAAGAGGTTCCAGTCCTTGTTTTTTTCTGCTTGCGTTTTTCATATTGATTCTTGGGAGAGAAAGACAGACCTTACCTTGTCCCATAGCTCAGCTCTCTACAAATGTCATGCTGTGTATTTTGCACTGGCCTGAATCAGCTATGCCTGTATCTGTAGAAGGCAGTAACTGCAAGCCAAAAGAAAACCTTTTATTCAAAACCAATTTAGCCCACCATTTTGGGGTCACATTACTGGAACACCTTATAGACAGCACAGACAAAAGTGTTTCAGATTTGGTTAACCATTGCATACTGCCTGAACACTTATATTACTGAAGTATTATTTACCATAATAAAGGTGGTATTTGAAAGAGGTATGATTTGAAGGTGGAAGTGAAAAAAGACAACTAAGAAAATGGGAGTATGGGGAACATCATATTATTTTGTGTTCTTAAAAGGACCTTATGGAGGAATATTGAGAAATATGATAATAAGCTATCCCCATAATGGGTGTTTGTAGCAACACAGGAAAATTCATAGGTGGTTTAATTATATAATTTTCAGGTGAAAAAATTTAGAGAGGCAACATAAAAATTAACAAGGTTTTTATAGCAGCTAGAATTATTTACTAGCTGTTTTATATCCCATGAAGTACCTTCTGTTCTGCCAGAATAAAGAAGTAATTATGATTCCACCTACCAAAACCAAGGAGATAGTCAGTTTACATAAGCATGCTTTCCTTATAGGATATTGAACTGAGTGGTCCGATCCAGTTCTTATGTTCCAAACACAAATAAAATAAAAAAATAAAAACTGCACAGCCATGTTCAAGCACGCACACAACTAGACACACTATAAAATGTGATTTTATTTTTTTTTAGTTTTAAACATTAGTCTATACATTTATGACTATGGTTAAAGGCAATGGAGTAATGCCTTTAACCAAATACCTGTACTTCAGTGGCAGCTTTTTAAAATGGATTTTTCTATGTAAATGAAAATTTCATTTGAATGTCTCAGCAGTGGCTGCTTATGTTTGATCTTTGTACATCTTATCATTTATATTACCACTGTTCCTTCTACTTAATTTATTTGCTTATGGTTTGTTTTATTTTTTTGCTCTGCCTTGTGTACCAGAGGAGATGTTATAAGCATTCTCAGCCATCAGTCTTCTCTCAGGTGGTTTTTAACTGCTGAATACAGTTTCTTTGGCCATTTAAAGTAATCATACCTAAAAGAATAAATGGTCCATCTTCATAATGGTTTTGACATTTATTTATTTTTTTCCTATATAATAGTAAAAAAAAAATATAGTTGACATGTCATTTCTTCTTCTGTGACTTAGAAAAGTACTGGAAAAAAAAAAGATCTTCAGGAAACAGTTAACGTAAAATAAGTAAAATTTCAGGAGACCTGAAACTGAACAGATCAAGTTATATAAAAAGCAATAGAAAAAAAAAAGAAACAAAAGACATATTATCATTTGATTATTTAATCCTTTGCCATAATTTTATGACTTTGCAGCTGTAAAATTATCCGAAGAATGGCTTGCGATTTTTTGCTATTGTCAGTAGGAACATATTGGGAATTACATGAAAGAAAATAAGCATTGACTAACAGAGTTCAAATTTCAAACAATATATATTCTTTAGTTTGTATCAAGTCTTATCTGAATGTGAAATATAACGCTGATCAGACTTAATTTATGTTGTGTTTTATGACTGTGATAAAACTGAAAATAAAAATAGCAACAAGAATGTTTAGTCATATTATTTTCCATGAACAGGAAACCATCAATGGAATTATTCTGTTACTGTGTTAGAGTGAATTAGTTTAAAAAAAAAAAAAAAAAGTAATATGATTTGGATTGGCTTACATCAGATTTACATGAAATATAATGGAGTATTTCACTGTTAATTTGCCCCTAGGTTATAAAAGAAAATTGTATGTATTGTACTGTCATGGGCTCTTGTGATTATTAACTTCATCACTGTTTTGTGTTTCTCTGAAATAAAAAAAAAAAACAACAAACAGCAGATTTGTTGGTTTCATTACATGTTAAATCTTTTATTGTTTTTGAACTGTGTTAAATTTGATTGTATGGAAGTGCTTAAAAGCCTATTTTCTAAAGAAAAGTATTTTTATCTCCCTCATGTTCCCCCCCTTTCAGACAATCTCATTCTGAGTTGCCTTACCAGCCTATTATTGTATAATTGCTTCACATTTCACATGGAATATTTTATTAAGTCTCTGTCACTTCTGTTATTCTGTGTTATAGACTCAAAAGCAGGCTGAGCTGACCAGTGAATATTTTCTCTGATTGTTCAGTGCACATGAAAAACCTATTGGGAACTATTCTATGTTTGCTCAAGACTGTGCCACTTGAGTGGCTAAAAAGGATATAAAAGAGTGTACCTGACCCAGTTCTCTCTGCGTATTTTCCAGATACTTCAAGTTTGGTGATTTTGGGGTGTTTTTTTGTTTTGTTTTTCCATTTTGAGATTTCATAAACACGTTTGCCTTTGTCTTACGGTGCATAACTGGATTGCTGACTGATGTGCTGTTATTTCAACATGTCCTGCAGGTTGTTAAATGTGCTGTGCTGTGAGCTCAATACCCTTTTACTCTTGGAGACTCAGTATAAGGTGTCACAAGTTTTACTAACTGCTCAGGAGGAAAATGTCACAGAAACTTCAGAAGGACGGGGGTAAGAAGTGACTAATGTAAATGTTGTTTTAACTATCAAACTTTTCACCTGAGAGCAAATACATTAATACCTAATGTCTTTAAACCTACAGATGTTCTCATTCAGGTTGTGTTCTAATGTGCATAAGTTTACTTACATGAAGATTTGTCATAAATCTTAAAGTAAAAAGATAAAATGGTCTTGTTCTTTCTTCTATGTCCACCTCAAAAGTGTAAGAAATAAAAAATCAAATATTTTTCTCATTTTTGTGTTAATCTTAAGTTCTTTCTTAAAAAAATGCAAAATTTGTAGATGTAAATATGCTTTTTTACTTTGATTATATATTATTATTTTATATTATGTCTGTAATAGAAAAATAGGGTATTGTTTTAATGTTTATGAATTAAAGGCATCATCAGTACTTTGGTTTTTTGGGTTTTGGGGTTTTAAAATTTATTTATAATTTGGTCAACTCTGTAACTTCTGTGACTTTCCATTGCTGCATTATAAGTAGAATTGCACGATGTATCCTTTCAAAAGGAAAAGTGTATTTTTGGAACAGGAGTGGACAATGATTTAGTCACAGACATTTTGTCCTTTTTCTCAGCATGCTGAATTTTGAGAACTTTATTTTTACTGTTTGGTATATGAGACCAGTGCAGATTTTAAATCAAACAGTATGGGTTAAATCTCAGCAGATATAGATGATAGATATCTCTTGATGATGAAACCTACTATTTCCTTACTAAGGAGAAAGTTGTAGGAAGCTTGGTGTAAAAAACCTGACTGTTATTCCTTTTGAAAAATTTTCCACCTTGGGCTACACAGTGACTTCAGAGAGCAAGTTGGCTGCATGTTAAGTTATTAATAACTCTGCTTATTTATGACAGCGGAAATTTGCTGATAGGCCAAATAAGGAGCAAATTTTGATGGTCCATTAACTGTCTCTGCCCTAATTACTGAGCATGTGGGCATAACAAAGCTTGCATTTTTCTACTCTGTTGTGTCCAGGAGTAGCTCAGATGTTTCCAATCAGCAGTAGGTTGTGAAATAGGAAGTTAGGATAATGCTTGCAGAAATCTCAAAATACTTCATGTTTCTGTTTATTCCCTTATGGCTATGTGTTTTCTAGATAGTATTTTAACTCTGGTGTGTCTCTCAAGGTAACCTTGCTCATTAAAGTTGTCAGAATTAAACAGCTGGTAAATCAAAGTGGTTCTGATTTTTGTCGTTTTTTCCCTTCCAGAGATTTTATAATTGATGGTCTATCAGTGGAGAGAAACCATATTCTTGTAAGGATAAATCTGATTGGAGGACCACAGGAAAGGATTTTGCCATTGAGAGTACTAGATAAGGTTAGAATCTAAAATTTAACACTTGCTCTTTCCATAACTCCTGCCTTCATTAATTGAACACTTTTGTGATAATTCAATGTGGAAAATTATTTAACATTAAGAAATACCAGTCCACCTTTAGCTTTATAAAGGGCTAAATTTTTTAAGAAGCAATACACTGAAGAAATACATTGTTCCCACTATCTGGGTATTGGCATGTGCCTAGGATATATCACATTCAGATTAAATGTTGCTCCATTTTAATATTACTGTTCGTACTATAAAAGTGAATGAATTTTTTCTATTTTTACTTACATATTTCTTTGTTTTCTTTATTAGTTTTCCTTTTGTTATATCCTACTCTTACTTGATATGTTTTCTGTGTTTGGGTTTTCGTCTATGCAGTGTCTAATACCTGGAGCTTTCATCAGTGTTCTAACAAAACATTGTTAAGCAGCTCGTTTAAATTTTCTGATTCTCACTGGCTGTCAGTCTTATAAAGATGAAATACAAATTACTGTCAGCGCAGCTAGATCAATGTATAAAATTGGAAATACTGTTTTCTGGGTTTTTTTGCTTTTATAAAAAATGCATTTTCCTTCTTGTTTGAAAAAAAAAAAAACCTGTAAAATAAAATCTGTCAATAGTAGATACTGGGAAAAGTTCTATCTCAAACACTTTTTGGATTTTGTATCCTTTAACTTTTTTCTTTTTTTTTCTTTTTTTTTTTTCCTAGTTATGGAGTATCTAATTGCAAATTGTATTATCAAGCATAACTTTGGTGCATAGGCATAAATTCTGGGAACTTGACCTGTGTGTTAATCGAGCAAATGCTATTAATTCTTCTCCTAAATTAATTCCTTTCTGGTCTTGTTTCTAGGGCAGTGATCCATATCCTTGGCCAATGTTTTCATCATTGCCTTTGCCAAAGTGCTATCTTGCAGAAAACCCTAGGAAAGATGAATTCAGACAAGGTACATTACAAAGCGTGCAAAGCAGTGTAGATGTCAAACAAGCATCTCTGTCAATTTTAGAAATATTTTTTTCCTTCCTCCTCAGCCTCCACTGCCCCATCCCCCACATTATAATCTCCTAAGTACTTAAGGATCTTTTATTGTTGGCTGCATTTGTAGCTAAATAAATTTGTTTGGTTTTGCTTGTCTGGCTTTGTGCAACTGTCAATCTGCAAAGCTCTGCTTAGTAATCTAATTCTTATGCAAACTTCAAGATTAACCTTTTGGCTCATCTCAGGTGGGTGACTCATGAGATGTATTTATATCATCTCTCTAGTAACTGAAGCAAGACAGTATGTTTAAGCTACAAATTTTTTGTATGACTATTCTCCTGATTCAGATCCCTGTGTTTACGAAGCTTCGTGGTGTGTGAAATAGACAGCGTTTAGGATAGTTGGTTTCCATTCTGAACATCAATTTGGAATATGGGCAGACTGAGGAATCCTTTGAAGAAGTATCTAGGCAAAGCAGTTTAATTCATAGACAAACAGCTTTCATTTTCATAGACAATGCAAAAGAATCTGATTAATGGTTTATAGTAAATAAATAATTCTTTGGATTTCTTCATGTTTACTGTATCCTTGAGATGTAATTATTAGAAAATATCTGTGAATTTCCTTAGCAGATACAAATTTTCAAAAGTAATAGAAATTCTACATTAACTGTACAATACAAAATAGTCTGCTTATAAATTATGAAGTTATAAAAGCAGAGAGTTTTCTGTATCTTAACTTTGGTAATATTGTTCCAGGCTTCTCAAGCAATTTCCATAAGACAACAACCAAATCACCATAAAGCAGGTGCCCAGTTGTTTTAAATATGTCTTCTAGGAGCCAGGTAGTGTTGCTCTTGGGTTGGAAAAACATATTTTACTGTATTCCACAGAACCTCTCTGTTCTCTGTTCAGAGCAATTCTGTTGCTTATCATGAAAAAGTGGGATAATGGAATGGAGGTTGAAGTTGTCAGTTTTGTGGATGTCAACCAGCTAGGCTAAAACTTTCTGAGTCACAGTAGATTTGTTGAAATGAAGTTTCAAAGTTTGCAAATGTGTTTGATGAAGTATCGAAATATTTTTATTTGAAATGGCATTTTTTTACATTAAAGGTAACTGGAGGAAAAGACTATATAACTGAAAATGAACAGAACGTTTGGTTTCACAGTCAAACAAAATATTTCGCATTTGCTCTTTGAAAATAAAGGACAACAAAACATTGAAATTGTTTCACTTCAGTTCTCATTTAAAAGAAAAGATTTTTCCACCAAACTGTGAATATCTGACTTGCCAGACTGAAGCTTTCAGGATGTGCACATTATTTTGAAAGGAAATATCAGAATAAATAGATCAAAAATGAAGAGAATTAAATTCATAAATTGCTACTTCCAGTGACTGGAAAAAATCAATTCAAGAGCATGAGCAGAAGATGAGGAATATCTGAACTGTATTCTTTAGCACTACAGTGTGGCAGTGATAGGAGTGCTCTTTCACAAGAGAAATTAAAAATATGATTATGAGAAAGATCTGTGAGTTACATTTATACAAAAGAGGATGATCTTTGTCAGTTTAAGGTAGTGAGTCTTTGAGTGGAGTACCTCTAGCATGGGCACTTCAGTCTAAGGAAAATGGATACATCTGAGGGATTCTGGACCACAGCTACAGATCATGACTTTGAAAAGGGATATGTGAGTATAGACTGAAATAATTGGAACTGGCTGGTGCTGAAAAGACAGAGGTTGTGCAAGTCTCTTAGTATGTTAAAAGCAGTTATACGGAGGGCAGATTGATTGTTTTTGATGATCCTGTGCAGAATAAGGAATAGTTGACTTGTCAATAAAGATTTGTTACAAATTATAATAATTAAAAAATTTAGTAGGATACATGTGGAAGTGATGAAATAATCATTGAAGGTTTTAAGAACATCATATTTGATGTTATGAATATTCATAATTCACATTGTGTGTTACTTACACAACTTACTTGGAGGTTTTAAAAACAGTTTAGACAAATACTTGTTAAATTTTAATTCTGCTTCAGTGCAAAGAGATGGTCAGTGTTCACACAGACTTTTGAATGGCAAGAGTTCTGCAGCCCTGCAGACGCTTGTACATTGTGAGAATGGGAATGTGTGACTGCTTTGTTACACCTGTCACCAGGGATCAAAGGCCAGAAAAATGTTTCTGCGATTCCCTGAAGCTGTCTGCATTCAGATTTTATGCTGCAATGCTTCATTGTGTAACCTGTGTAGTATCATTCCTGTCCTCTTTTTGGGGTGTTTCTATTACATTAATAATTAAGACTCCTATATTCTTAGCTCTGTTTAAGAATGTACAGCTTCTTTGACTGAAAAGGCTATAACTGTAGGTTTTTATTCTGTCTGTCCTGACCTCTAATTTACCTCCTCTTTTATTACCCAGGTGACAGACACCTGAAGAGAAGCTTACCTTTTCTTTCTCCTTTGAAAATTGATCCTGTGTCCATCACATAATTGTGATGTCAGCTGTAAAAACATGACCTGAATTGATTTTTTTTAAAAAAGACATTTATAGAATGGATAGTGGAGATGGCATGGAGCAGGGGGGTTGGGGGGATGTTACAGATGTGCACTCAGATATGATATTGCTGTCTCTGAACATGTTTCTTTTCTGACCCTCCTTTTAGATAGAGTTGAAGGACAAATGCAATAACAGAACTTTTGTTTCCTGAGGGTGTTTCTTGGCTAATTGAAGTTGCCTTTCTGAGTGCAAGCTAAATTTACTCACTGAATACTTTAGAACTAGTGTGGTTGTTGCTTGCTAAAAGGATTATGTACTACTGTGGTCAGGGAACAGAAAGCTTAATTTCCACAGTGTAATGGAAAACAGAGTTAAAAGGTAAAGTAGCATATGAGAGGTGATCACTGAAAAAGACTCATTCATGCTGAATTGTCTATGAAGAAAACTGAAGCAATAGTTTGGTTTTTTTTTTCCTTTCCTCTCTACATTTTTTTGAAAGACAGTGGTAAACATGAAGCACTTGCATCTTTTTGGTTGTTAAATGGGGGAGGAAAGTGGGGGGGACTAATTAGCTATAAGAAAAAGCAGAGCAGTGCTAATTCTGCAAAATATCTGGAACATTTGTTGCCCAGCAGCAAGGCCTGAAGGCTGCATCTTAGAGAACTATTATTCTGTGCTGATGTAGTTCTCACAAACACTGGAAACTGGATATTTTGCCTCAGTGGATCGAAAATGAAGCTATGATGAAATATACTGGTAAAATTAGTAACTACATTGGAGTAGTGGAGTAATTTCTCCATTTTGTGATGATACTTTGAATGGGTAGACTCGCCTGAAAAGTATATTTGTATTTGAGGAGAATCTGTAGTGCATCACTCTTTACAAATATCTACCCTGGTTATGCAGATGTTAGGCATGTGCCTGTATGATATATGTGTCTGTAGGAAAGGATATATGGAAAAATAAACTTGTTGGGTTGTGTATTAATGTGCATTAATTATTTCAGTCAGTATTTAGAGTTGGAAAACTGTTGGATAACAGTATATTGATGGTTCACTTCTGTCAAAGATAATTTATTGTGAAGCTTCAAATGATTTATGCAGACCATTATTTACTTGTAGAATTTAATTATGCCATTTCCACCTGTTTACACTGCAGCAAGATACCCTGTTGCTTTTCTTTTGTCTTAATTATTTCAGTAAGATAATTTGAGGAAGAACTATTAAGTGGTTTTCAAAGAGTGATATAATTCTTTGTTACTGAGGATGCAACTATTAAAAATAAAGACTTTTGGTTTTTTTACTTGTAATATTAACTACACTGTAGGTTATGGAAATTTAAACTTTTTAGAACTGTATTAAACAGTTATATTTATTCTTTGCACAAAAGATCTATTTTCCTTTTCTTCTCCTAGCTGTGCACTTTTGACAGTTGGTGATGAGTATGACTGAAGAATAGTGTTTGTAATTGTCCTGCAATGATGCATTCACTGCTCAGCATTTCATAGAATCCTAGAATGACTAGAGTTGGAAGGGGCCTTAAAGATCATCTAGTTCCAACCCCCCTGCCATGAGCAGGGACACCTTCCACTGGATCAGGTTGCTCAAAGCCTTATACAGCCTGACCTTGAACACTTCCAGGGAAGAGGCATCCACAGCTTCTCTGGGCAACCTCTTCCAGTGTCTGTCCACCCTCAAAGGGAAGAATTTCTTCCTAATATCTAAACCCACCCTCTTACAGTTTAAAGCCAGTTCTATCACTTCCTGCCCTTGTAAAAGGTCCCTCCTCAGCCTTCCTCCAGGCCCCTTCAGGTACTGGAAGGCCACTATAAGCTCTCCCTGGAGCCTTCTCCAGGCTGAACAGCCCCAACTCTCTCAGCCTGTCCTCACTGCCATATACAAAGGCACTCTGTAATTCATTACTCTCTCCCTGACCTATACGGTCCAGAATTGCTACCAAAAATCTTCTGTGATAGTGTTCTTAGTCTTTTGATGTTTTATCTCAGCCACTGTTCTTTGCTTTGTACTGTGACTTGATTGGTAACGTGCTGCCATGTTTCTGTTTGGTGTTTTGTTTGGGGTTTTTTTAATAAGATTTCTTTTCAGCCATGTTTGGGTTTTTTTGTTTTTTTTTCCTGAAACTAGCAGTATCTGTATCTCTTTTTATTTTTTTTTTAAACTTTCTCTTTCAAAAAAACAGCTATATTATCTTTCCTGTTATCCCTTATATTTTTACTTAAATGTCTTAATCACCTGCACTTCTTTGACTTGTCCTCATCTTTATGTTGGCTCAGTATTCATGTATGAGCCTTTTATTTTCCACTCTTTAAGTCCATTCAGTTAATGAAAGATGAAAGAAAAATAAGTGGACAGTTCTATCAGAAATGTACATGGATTTTCGTCAAATATATGCCCTTACATGGATTTGTTTTAATGTAGTAGTCAAATATAATATAGTCTCTAAATTTAGATTTTTAATAAGATACTGTCCTGGTTTTCCTAGGATAGAGTTAATTTTCTTTTTAGTAGTTAGAAGAGTTGTGTTTTCATTTCAGCAGAACGTGTTATGAGAAGAATGTTGATAACAGTACTGGCGTTATTAGTTGCTGCTGGAGCTCAAGGCCACCGTGTTTGGCTGGTTCACAGCTGCATTAGGACTGGGAGGGAGAAGTATAGTGAATAGCAAAACCTAAAACTGACATTTGGATGTGCCAGTGAAATATTCCATATCATATCCCATCATGTCAGTATAGTAACCGGGGTTGACCAGAAGACGGGGTATGTTTATAAATATATGAAGGGTGAGTGTCAGGAGGATGGGGCCAGGCTCTTCTCAGTGGTGTCCAATGATAGGACAAGGGGCAATGGGTGTAAGCTGGAACACAGGAGGTTCCGCTTGGATTTGAGAAAGAACTTCTTTACTGTGAGGGTGACAGAGCACTGGAACAGGCTGCCCAGAGAGGTTGTGGAGTCTCCTTCTCTGGAGACATTCAAGACCCGCCTGGACGCCTTCCTGTGTGAACTCATCTAGGTGTTCCTGCTCCGGTGGGGGGATTGGACTAGGTGATCTTTTGAGGTCCCTTCCAATCCCTGACAGTCTGTGATTCTGTATTCTCTCAGGGATCGCTCGGGGTCTTCCAGGGTTTTCGGTTTCAGGACTGTCTGGGCTCTGGGATTGCTGGCTGGCACAGGCTGGGCATTGGTCAGCGGGCGGTGAGAAATTTCACTGTGTATCACTTATTTGTATAATTCTGTTATCACTGGTATCATTATAATTTTATTTTAATTAGTAAATAGTTTTTATCTCAACCCATGAGTTTCCTTGCCCTTTTCTTTCCAATTCTCTCCCCTACTCCCTGGGCGAGGGAGGGGGAGAGTGAGATAACAGGCTGTGTTTGGCTGCAAGCAATAAAGGGTGAATCCACCCAAACCACCACAGATACACGTGGGTTTGCAAATCTTAGTTTCTTCATCACAGAAAAACACTTTTATCACAAATCACTATCAGATAAGAAAGGACTTGTGGCATTTCTGATGTTATCTAAAATATTTTTGAATTTTCATAGGTCTTACCTGCTTTAGACACAAAAGCTAGCTGAAGAATTATTTGAAGAATTATAAAGCAGCATCTTTTAGGGAATGAGATCAGTTTAAACTTGCAGAAAGTTATGGTGTGGTGGTTCAGATTTCATACATGCAGGTAACTGTAGATTATTTAAAGTGCAGTTTCATAGCTTCATAAACGAGTAAATGTGGTTTGGTTTTTGTTTTTTTTGACAAGGCTACACAAAGCAACCAGTGCTAGCACAAAGGAAGGGATGGGATGGGCAAATATAACCCCATATGAGGAAGAAGGCAGGGCTGCAGCTGATTAATTAAATTTACATAAGCTTCTCTTCAATCACACTGTTAGGGTATGATTTCTTGTTCCGGATGAGCACATTTAAAACCTCACCTTCTGTCCTTCACCTCCTTCTGCAATTCTGACATTTCTTCCAGGAAAAGGAAAAAAAAAAAAAATCAAGTCATTAATCTAGGATAACTGGTGAGGCAATTTAGTGACATACTAGAGAAGAGAAGAAAGGAGGACTTTCTCTTTTGGTATTGGCATGTGTTTAGAATACCTCTAGTGACAGTGTGAAAGCCTACTGTCAGTAACAAGCAATATGCATAGCACAGGACTAGTACGGTATTGGAGTTCCAGATACATATCAATACTGTTGGTCAAGTTATAGTTGCATAATCACTTGTGAAAGTAAGCTGGCATTTATTTGGTATTGTGAATTCTTTGGATGCAATTTTCACTCAACTGGTTTTGTACTGTGATTGCCTGCTGGAGGAAGTGATAGTCCATGTTTAATGACAAGCTGTTAAGAGAAGTGAATGATTTAGCTGGAAGAAAATAAGATACTGTGAATTGCCACAATATGATACCAGTTACACTGTGTAATGGATATATTAAATACATGGTTTGCTGTAGTATCTTGGTTGCATGGATCTTAAGTTTGAACATTCCTGTGAGTTCTCTAAGGATCCTAAGTTTTTTATCCTCCTTGACTGGGGGAAAAAACCCACTGGCTCTATAAAAATGAATTCTTGTTTTCAGTAGGTTGCTTGCCTGTCTCTATTCAGATGACAGAAATGGAAATTAAGTGTTGACTTGGCAGTTATGATAAGTAGGCAGTTCATGTTTTACTGAGAGTATTTACTTTTGGATTTTGTCTCTAGACTTTGCAGACTTGCATACACATATCTGTGTTAGTTATATTTGGTACGTATTTGAAGTTGCTTAAGTTTCTTTTTTTGTTAAATACTACCGTGCTAGGAGAACCTTAAGGCAAATACAGTGGTCCATGGTCTTTAACAAAATTTCAGAAAAGAACTGTAATACCATAATCTTTATTTCCTTACCTGTTGTCGGAGCATAAATTGACATTGTAAAAGGTTACATGTTTAAACAGTACATCTTTTGATGCATTGACACTGCTCGATGCTAGCATGTGCGCATTCAGCATCCACAAAATAAAGATTTAATTTATAAAACCTGCAGGAGAGTAAGAATATTAGAGACAAACTGTGCAAAGAAAAATAGGGGTCAAATCAAAAAGCCAGGAGGAGGCAGCAGAGATGGATGGGCTATGGTCTTGGAAGTCCTACTTTCTTGAAATTATTGGGGGATTTTTTTTAGTAGTTTTATTTCCTTCAGACGAATCAAAATTTCACCCTGGTCTCTGTTTGGTAAATTGACTGATTAAATCTCAGCTTGTAGTCTCTGATCCTCATCTGTCAAACTGAATTACTGCAGTCCTTTAGGAAGTAAAATAACTATTTATTTGTAGAGGAGTGTTGCTTTGCAGTTCAAAGATTTTCTTCAACCTTCACCTGTTAGAGAAATAACAGAAAAGGTCAGAGAAAGAACTAGAAATCCTACTGATAATACTACAAGAGTAATCCTTCTTCACATTAAATTTTCATACTCACGTAATCTGTTCTAAGCATTGGTGCATGTTATTTGGAAAGATGCTAAATGAGGATTTAGTTATTTGAAGATGACAAAGAAATTTTATGTTAATTAATTTGAAAACATTATTAATTATAATTAAATTACTATAAAAAATACTGTGTATCATATAATAAATTCCACTGACAGAGATACAATTTACTGATTATAAATCATTAAAGTCTTTAGACAAACTTCAAATAAATTATATGCAGTATTGTAGTTCTTTTCAAAATATTCTAATCACCTTAAAAGAATAAAATAATTTGAAAATAGTATTTTTTTTTTGTGGAGACAATTAATTTTTATTGGAAAACTGAATATTTAATAATTCTAAAGAAGTAAAAGTAACAGCAAGTATTCTGGATAGCTGTAGACTGGCTCAAACAGTTGTTCAATCTTTAATCCTAAGTCTGTAGTCATGACAGAATTCATTTCTATAGTGTTGTTCCAAAATGTAGAAACAGAACAAAAGAGAGTTCACAAGGCATGAAGAACCTTCATCACCTTAGTGAATAATTCGTAGTAGTCGTATAGGCTACGGTCCTTTCGTAATGACGGGAACTGCAGGGTCCCATAGCAAAGGGATTGCACGCAGCTGGAGTGAGTGCATGAGCATTGTTACAGATACCTCCTTTATTCACCTCCACCCCTGAGAAGAGAAAGTCTAATCAATTGTTTCAATTTTCTAGGGTCAGGATTTTCTGTTAGAAAACTGAGTTTTATCAGTTTTATCTTACATAAAATTACTTGATAAAATGTCTTGGCATTTGAAGTTGGAATTGGTTTTTCCTTCAGAAAAATAGAATTTTAACAGTCAACTCTTCCCAATATGTTAGCATTTTTCAACAAATCTTACATATGGGAAGAGATTATTTCCCTTTGGATTTGCCAAAGCATATGTATGCGTTCTTTTAATTGCTTCCTCGCATATATTATTCAGTGTGCTGTGTCATGATGTGCCATCGTAGCTTGCTAATATTAATTGTTCAGTATGAACTCCAAGACAGACATTTTGGTTGCAGGAGATGTTTGATTTAATAGAAAAAATCTTAGGGCTTGAAGTACAGATGTCATATTGATGAAGCCAAGTTAACATTTCCATTTATGATTACACATGTTGGTTCTACATTTATCACTGTGGTTCTTCTGTTTTCAAACCTCTGTGAGACTCACTAGTTGTGAAATTTACTGCCTCAGCCTGTGGTATTTCATTCTAGAAAATTGGTAAAGTATCTGTAATTTCCTCCAATTTAGTAGAAAATAGAGAAAAAAAAATATTTTGGCCAAGAAAGAAGAGAACATACTGTCCTTTTGTCATTGCATCAATAGCAATTTTAATTTTGAAAGCATGCCTCCCTGTTGTAAAGAGAGTGTCTTTAATAACAAGGTAAAAGCAACATTAAGGATTAATCTTTGAAATTTTTGCTTTACATTTAAAAGGAATCTTTCATAAAGATCTTTTTGTAAACTGTTCCACAAATTTGTTTATAAGCAAGCTGAACATATAATGAAAAAAGTTATCTGATACATTTGTGCCTCATATATAACAATTCTACCAAAATACTATGTTTTAGTAGTGCTCGGGTAAAAAGTCAAGTGTTCAGAAGTTAGAAAATGCCTGAATTATATTGTTGCTGCCTCTGACAGCACTAACAAAGAACCTGTGGCCCTGGGCTGAAGCATGTTGGGTGCACCAAGATTCTTCAGAAAACTTGATTTAAAATTCTAAGTTTCTCTAAATATTAATGCAAAACTTGCAAGCTGACATTTCAGTGACAGCAAAATTTTGTCCCAATTTTAAGTCCTTAAGCTAAACTTGGGAAACACTGGAGATTATCAGCAAAGCTATTGTCAGAATTTTCATAGCATCCACAGCCAAATGTATTTTTGCAAAATTTACTCAGTACATATGCTTAACGACCTGAAGGCAGATACCTATATGCCATGATATCTGTCCGTGGTAGAAGCACATGGAGGAAACCTGCTTACAGAAAGAAGCAGAGATTTTCTATGGAACACTTGTTACTTTGCTGTCTGATCATGTTTCATTTTGTGTTCTACAAAATTGTGCTGCCATCTCATGGTTTTATTATTAAACCAATATTTGGTAGAGGATCTTTACTATCTTTTCTATTTTAGATTCTCAGAGTGGTGAAATTACATGGAAATACTAAACTACTTATTTAAAATGTCTTTCCAGTTCTTAAGGGAGTTATAAAATATGCCTCAGTATTGTCTGAAATGTTCAAAACCCAGCAGTAAGTGGAATGAATATTTCTATTCTGTATAAAGCAGAATATCATCAGCTTTAGGACTGCTTCTTCAGTTTAATTGCCATAGGATAAGGGATATTTATTTAGTCTTTTCTTCTTAAGGTCTGTCAAAAATACCAGGCAATGACAGGGCTCTCAGCTGCACCTGACTTGCCTGTTCTTTGCTGAAATGATTTCTAGTTTCTGAATGCATCTACTTGTCTCTGTAGTACTCTTAACTAATAGCTTCTTATAACTTACATAGTAAGTTTAAAAGAAAGAAGAAAAATAAAAAGTGAACCAAGATTATAATTACAGAATAACACTCATTTTTCATTTATTCTAGATAAAGATCTTGACAAGCTCTTATCAATCTTAAAAATTCCAGAGAAGCAAACTGGCTGGACAGAAATTTGTAGAAAACAGTTCTGCAAAGTCATGAAAGCCAGACCAGATGTCATCAGTGGAACAAGTGAGTATGACTTACTGAGGTAAAGCAATTAAACAGAAGGCCCCTAGTAAGCAAGCTTCTTTAAAGTTTTGTTGCGGATTACATTATCTATACAAGTGGCCAATAATTTTGTGTTGATTAGCAAAGCTATTTCAGTGGGATTTTCCTGCAAAAAGAAGGCTTATGCCTCATATCCTATTTTTATCTTTTTGTGGCCATCATCCCTTTGTGTTGGCTTTTTTTCAGTGAAATTGGACACAGAAAGAGGGCTCAAATATAAGGCTTTGTTTCAAATCGCTGAAGAGTCCATTATTGAGATGCTGAGAAAATGCAGAAGGGAGCCTGAGAGAAAACAGACATTTACTAGAGATCTATGAATGACTTTAAGGCAGGTTGGGAAATCATATTAATGACCAATTTCAGTAAAAACTTTCAGAATTAAGCCACACTAGACATCAAAGAACCCACTCATTCAGGTTTTTCTTCATTTTCACTTGTATTGTCTAGTGAAGTGAGCTTATGCAGGAACATTGGAATAGATCAGTTAAAACAACAAACTAGCCCAAAAAAACCCCAACGAAACAAACAAAAACAAAAACAAAAACAAAAAACCACAACCCAGTGATCACCCATATGACATAAATCATCAGAAATCAGACGTAATAATTCACTTATAGTATTATATAAACTTGTGTATCAATAAAGAAGCTAGGTGTTTTCAGAAATTGGTGGCTTTTGTTTCTGTAGGAATTCTGGTTATGGTCAGATGGTCATTACCTAGTATAACTTTTTGTTTACATATGCTAAAGGTTTCCCTTCAAATTCTTCAGGTAAGCAACTAATACAACTGACAGTGAAGACAGATGATTTATCTTCTATATGGGAATCCAGCACATGTGTTTTACATAAGAGATCTAAATTTTATGATAAATTATAAAGCCATATAAAAGTTAAGAAGCCTTAAGAAGTCTAAGGTTTCAGAAGCCTTAAGGTAGTTATTTATACAGAAACTGACTTAATATTAAAATAGTTAATAAGAAATTTGATGTTTATATAATGTGATTAAAGTAAATAATTATTGAATGTTTCTAAATTTTCAGAGGTTTCTGTTCTTGGTGCTTGTTTGAAACAAGCTTGAGTCTCTAGTCTTAGGTGATTGTAAACTAGTCGGAGGTTTCATCTTCCATTTGGGAGAACATGTGTGTGTAGACAGAATACATATGTATTTGTATATAATGCATATATGCACTTATACATTATATTGTAGACATCCACAAATGCATGTAGCCAAGCAGCTTAGTGAACCAGGTGAACAAATAGAGATTCATAACCATTTGGAAACAACTGAATGTATTTTAAATTAGCTTCTGCTAGTATAAGAAAAATAAATTGAAGAGTAGCACTTTAAAAAACCTTAGATTTTTCTAGCAAAATTGTTTGTTTACATTTCTTGCATGACTCTGATCTAGTAGTTAAGTGAAGGGGTTTTTTTGATGTTATATATTACGAAGCACAAATAATTTAGTCTTTGTAAAATCAATTTTATTTGAATGCAGTATATTTTCAAGACTTATCTCTTGGATTATATGAAACTTTTGATGAAAATTGTTAGTCTGTCTTCCTGCATCTAAAAGGAATTATTTGTTCAAAAACCATATTTTTACAAAAAAACCCAAAACAGAACATACATTTAAAGTAGGTGGCTTACAAAGAAAGTCTTTCCTTTTGTACTTTTTAGTTATCCATACAGAGCCTCAAAACCTGTGTAGGTTGTTTTCTGTAACTTTGTTGGAGGAACCAGAAGCTAGAATGAAAAATTATAGAGACTCATTAAGATTTCTTAACCCAAAGCAAAAAATTATGCTTGCTTCTGAATAACTATTTCTAGCTGAGATGGAACTGGGGGTCAAAATCAGCAAGAAAGTATCCATGGAATTGTTGTCAAGCCTCATAGGGACTTCTGCAAGTGCTTTCACAAACTACACAAAAAAATAAAGTATGATAATAGAAAGAGAATAGCATAATGAAACAACACTAAATAAATAAATAAAAGCACCTTACCAAAGAATAGTAAACTAATTGTAAGTACTGGTAATTTAAGGTGGATGCAAAGCTGTTCAAATGATGCATATCTGCTTGGAGATACTTCAGAAGCAGCAAAATATCTGATAGCTTTGTGGCTTGAGACAATAGCATGTCCATTAAAACTATGTTGTAAGAGGCAGCTGTGCTGCTGTGTATCTTTTGCAACATGTGAAGCTCTCCCAAATTTCAGAGGAGTGAGAAGCTTCAGTCCAGGTCCCCCAAAAAATTAAAAATTTCTCTTTAGTTACACATGGAGCAAACTCCAAGGATTACAGAACAAAGATGCATACTTATGCTTCCTGTACTGGGCCCTTTCTAAGGGAGACTAAAGTTAACATCAGTTGAACCAGAACATAATCGGCAAAAACAACATTGGATTCAATGACTGTATAGAGTAGCGTGTATTGTTTTTTAAACTATTTTGTGATCTGGTGTCAGGATTACCAGATACTGAATCTATAGAACCTGCTTGAACTCTGAAAATTCTTGAGCAAACTTTACGGTATTGTATTAGTATAGTATTTCTAATTACTATACTATGCTCTGCTATAAAGTATAGTATTTCTAATTAACTCTTCTGATGTTGATTACTATCACATTGACTTGGTCACTGTTTTTGTGCTAAATGCTATGGTATTGCATTACTTTTGGGAATGTCCATCCTTATCTCTAGATTAGCCATTTCTCTACTAAAGCTTCATGTCTGATTGTAGCTTTTAAGTCATTTATGTGTTCAAATAGTTTTGAATGGCTTTACTGAACTGCTAAAAGGAGATACAAACTTTCCTCAGGCATGTATGTCTTTTAGTGTGGCAGGACTGAAAGTATGGAATTTTTCTTGGTCATCTAAAACCAAATCATATTGTAGGCAACCAGCTTCTACATTCTGTTATTCTAAGCACAATAAGCTAAAACAGAGGCATTCTTCTAGCCATTCCTGCTATAAAGGTGCCACAGAATTGTGGATGCTAGGAATATAGCAGCGTTGAGAATCTTTGCCTATGTCTTTAGGTCACTTAGATCAGCTGGAGAATCACGGATAGAGCCCTTGGTCAGGTTAAGTCTTAGCCTCTTTTGCACTACTCTTTGCAGTGCTTGTGGCTTCCCTGAAGCATCTCTAGTACATCTAGATAAGAGCTTTCTGTGTGTTGGCTTCTATCTAGGCTTGGGCAGGAAGACAAACAGGCAAGTCAGCTCCTGAGAAGTAGCTTTGATTTATGTAGAAAATTATTGGGCTTTGTGAATCTAGGCTTAGTATATTGCATGTTCAAATCATTCACACAATTGGGAGGGTTTTGTTTGGGGTTTTTTTTTTGAACCAGTGATCTTGGCTTTACTGTTTCATCTGTGCCTTTTTCAGTTGTCTCCCCCTTCTCATTCTTCAGGTTTTGCAGAAGGCATTTCTGTTGTTTTCAACAACTCCAGGAACTCCTTTTTTATCTGTTCCTAGTTAGCATTATGTCAGCAGCTGATCTCTTTCCTCTCTGGGCATATTCAGCACCTGTAATCCTCTCCTGGTTTAGGAGACTTTAAATAATAGAAATTAAGGGTGTTGCAGAGATCATATAATTATATGCTAACATTCTTCCCTTCATAATTGAGAGATAATGAGTCCCCAAATCCTAATTGTTCTCCTCAAGCTTTTATATCCATATGTGGTTATGGATAAGGATAGTAAACTCGGCTAAAGTGACTTGCTCCATAGTCTTATTCAGAGTTTCCATGGCATATCTCCTACAGAAATCTGGATTTACCAGTATTCTTTAGGGCCTCTTAATTTACCTCAAAAGCATTTTCCTCTCTTAAACAAACAAACAAATACATACATATGAGAGGCATATTTATTTTATAAGGTAATTTTCATCTTCAGTCAGTTATTCATTTAGTCTCAGCAACTACTGATGACTTCAAAGATATGAAAAACATGACAGCTCTTGAAATTGCGTATGAGATCTTACTGGAAAACACAGGATTTTTGTTCATTTTTTAGAAGTGGAATGGTTGATGAGAGCAGAGTGGTTATGATCAGCACAGTGTTCTGCCATCTATTAATGCTTTGTGAGCTCTGTGTCATCTGAGGTAGCTCTGTCAAAACATGCTGACAAAAAATACTATCCTTTGAGGCAATATCAATTGTTAGTGATGTTTGGGTGCCACAGCCTTTAGCAATTGTTGCAAAAAGTTTAAAGTAACTGCAGAACTTTCCCCATGGGATGAAGAACCAAAAAAATGGATATTTTCAGTAGGTATGACTTTTGTGTGTGCTTGTGTTTTTTTTTATTCAAGATAACAAAATGGTAAACTTTGGCAGTTTATCAAAATAGCCTAATTGGGCATTGTGAATGTAGCTTATATCAAGGTATACTTTGCAGTTACTAGTTCCTCAACAAGGAGGGTATCTCAGTTGTCACCACTGTGCTTGTGTATAGAAGGAAAGATAGAAGGGACTTTAGTTTTTGTTGAAAATAATATTCTGGTTTCAAAGACAATTAAATACTACATTTTTAGAGCCGTTACCAGCATGTTGTTCCTTCTTCTAAGGAGAAAATTATTTACATTTCAGTCTTCATTAGGTCCCAGCTAAAGAAGATTTGACTAACTTAAGTCTCATGTAGTAGTCTTCCATAGGCTCTCTTGTTAAGTGTGTGTAAGAGAATTCTCTAGGCTGTGATTTCAAAAAGACAAGTTGGGGTAAGTGTGTTAGATTTCCCTTCTGAACTGATCCTTATAGGAGCCTGTTCTTTACAAGAAGAACATAGATTCTCTAAGCTGAATTTTATCTTTTAAAATATGGATGACATCTTCTGCCTCAAAGATCACTCGATTAGATATAGGTTCTGCATGTGGTCTGCTCTCATTTTTTAGTATGACCAATTTAAAAATACTGCATTCATGAAAGAGGTTTTTAGAATAATACAAAAAAGATGTTTACCTCATTATGTCCTCACTTGATTTTTCAAGGAAGCTTGTTTCAGAATCAGAGTTTCAGAATCAGACCCAGAGTAGAACAATGGGTCTTTCATGTTATGCAGGAAGAACAATTGCAGATCAAAACTTCTTTCATCTGTCACCCAAACCTGTTTGGAGCAACTTCCAAAGGAATATCCTGTAAGCCATGCGAGTGCATGAGAATGTGCATGCATGTGTGTGAAGATTATGACATTTGATTAGGATTTGAAAGAAAGAAGATATTTTTATATTGGTATAAGATATGCAACCTTCATCTCTAATGGAAGCACTGTCAGAATTTTTATTATCATTTTCTTATTTTCAAAGAAAATGCAGGTTTTTCCTTCTTCCATTCAAAGTGCAATGATTGAAAGTCTCTCCTATTTTCTTAGGAATTCAAAAAAGTCCTCCTTATAGTTGCCGTTAAGAAGGGAATTGCCAACTGTGTTTTTCATAAATTTATTAGACTGAAGTATAGTTGATGGAGTTGAAAATTTCTGACACTGCTCTTACAAGAAGACAGCTATCCAAGGTTTTAACTCTTGATTTTTTTAACCTCTAACACAAGTCAAGCAGGACTACTCTTAACTCTTTGGAAAGTTATTTTTCTTTTAAACTCCTCTGAAGCATCTGTGAGTTGGTATAGAATATGATACAGTAACACTAGTTACATTAGAGGATCTAAAGAAACCTGATGCTTTTCATAGTTTTTTTACCTTTTTGGCTGAAACCTTTTGGAGTAGGAATTAGATAACCTCTCATGGTGGGTACCTATTAAAACAGTTTTAATCGCATGAATTTTTTTAATCAATGTTCTTATGCAGTTTAGAAGCCATTTCAATTACCTTCCTTTTATACATTAGTTATTCAAGGAAAAAAAATTCCTGCAGGAATTCTGCTTTTATGAGCATACTGCAATTATTTAGGGAATTTTAAAACCCTTTCATTTATTTTGTATATGATTACACACTCCTAAATTAAAATTCTCTTTATTTTGGATGTGTGGATTAAATTTGCATGAGGTAATTGCCGGTCTCTTAAAAACTTCTATTTAAATACAGCCAAGCTACTATAATTTAAGAAAATCAACATTGTCACCGAGTTAATAGGCCACAACACTCATATCTATCTCTCAACATAACTTCTGCATGAGATTGTAGCATTTTACAACAGTACTGGCTGTACTATACAATGAACTTTCCTAAATTTCTTTTGTCTACTTTTCCAGTTAAATGAAAAATCACTGAGCCAGTTTCCACCTTTATAAAGATTTTTCAGGTAGTGTCTACATGGCAGCTAAATGATTTAGTGTTGAAAGACAAAAATTAAAATAACTACTTGTCACTTCATGTGAACAATCTTTTAGAAGAGACAGTGTCCTGTGAAAACCCTCTATTTGTGTATTAAACAAATTTGTTTTGATAAACTCTTATGTGTGTCTTCTTCTCTTAAACTTGATCAAAAGCTTTTCAGAAATCCTGATAGGCACTTAGATAAATACTTTCAAAGGGTGGAAATCAATTTAGTGCTTGAGTTTCAAAAAATTGCTTAGCAGTTGAGCTGTCACTTCTCCCATTAACTCAAGGACTGAACTGAACTATTTGGCTGCTACGTTATGTGTGCAGATGCCGTCCAACAAAAGGGAAGAAGCGTACAATGTTCTGACTTGGTTTTAAATTTTCTGAATTATGTGGTATTTCAGTCTTTTTAACATAGTTCCAGTTTGTTATTATAGTATGGCATATTTGGTAATCACAATATTAACAATCATACAGTAAACATCTGGCTAGTTGCAAATTTTAAGCTTATTTTTTTGCTTTTTGATATCCACAGCTGCAGGTATAGACACTTTTTATCATTTTATGCAAAGATTTGTTATATTGTTTGTGGACAAAATTCCAATAGTCATGTTAGTGAAGATTAGTGAGATTGTTTATTCTGATTATTCTCACAAAATGAATAAACTGTTACTCTTCTATAAAATAAATTGCTTTTGCTAGCCCCATGTGGCTTATTAACTATGATTAAAAATAGTTATAATATGTTTAGTTAGTACTTTATTTTCTCCATAAAAAATGTATAAGAATATAAATTACACTTTTTTGTTGTTGTTGTTTCGATTTAGTAGTTCTTTGCAGTGCAAAATTAATTTTATTACTGTTGGAGATGGCTACTCTAACTGGAAATCCACGTTTAGCTGTTGTAGTGAAACTTTTTTTTCCTTTTGCCCTCCCCATCAACATAGTATTACCAAAACTCAGCCTTTTAAAAACTTTTTCTGGACTCATTCAGTGTAAGTGAATTTCTGTAAATGTCATAGACAACTAATCAAGAAAAAAAAAAAATCATTATTTAATGTTGGTTTGTTAGCTTAAAATGGTTGGAAGAAGAGTTAATTTTCTTTATGATATCTTTTTCTTCATTATTTTTCTGGCATAACAAGCATTATACTGTGGGTGGGGGTTCTATCATCCTCCTCCTCACGCATGAAAGCTTGCACTGCAGTCTTCTGTGTTAGTTTTCCTGTCAGCAAGGCTTGTTCAAGAGTTTCCTAGCTTTCACCATTGCTACCTCCACCACAGACTGTTATTCCTGACTTGTGCTGCTACAACTGTTTGTACAGCTATCCATTAAAATGGTGTAGTGGAATTATTAGGTCTAAAATGAGCAAAACCACCTGTGGATCCATGGAGTTATCTGCAGGAATGGCAGACCAATTATTGAAGCTTCAGTGCCATTAAATTGAGATGCTGACAAGGAAATGGTAACATGCAGTCTAAAACAAGCGTGGAGAAGAGAATGCTCTGGAGGGGAACCTTATAGCAGCCTTACAGTACCTGAAAGGTGCCTGGATGAAAGCTGGAGAAGAAACTGCTCACAAGGGCATATAGCAATAGGACCAGGGGACCAGGGGTAATGGTTTTAAACTGGAAACGGGTAGATTTAGGTTGGATATTAGGAAAAAGTTCTTTAATATGAGGGTGGTAGATCATTGGAACAGGTTGCCTAGAGAGGTAGTGGAGGCCCCATCCCTGGAGATATTCAGGGTCAGGCTTGATGGGACTCTGAGCTACCTGCTTTAGTAAAGATGTCCCTGGTCACTGCAGGGGGGTTGGACTAGATGATCTTTGAAGGTCCCTTCCAACCCAATACATTCTATGATTCTAAGGTCCCATGGGTAGCAGCATTCGTTGCTCTCTAAATAGACTTCCTACGTTTGCATTATGGTGAAAAGAAGGTTGTTCTTTAAATTCTGATTATCATGAAAACAGCAGCTAGTTTAGGATAGCAGTTACTTATAAATAATGCTCATCACTGCTGTCTTAAATTCTTCATATAGCTTGTCTCAATATGGGCTTCCTCCATGCACTATGCATAAAGACTTCCTTATATCCTTTGTTTAAACCTGTAAGGTTTAAGTGTGCTGAACTGCAGTAGCCTCAGACTTGCAGAACTGAGGAATCAGAAACAGCTTTTGCTAATGATTTCTCATTGAGAGTTCTCGCTAACTTCCTGGCTAACATCCTGTTAAGGTGGGAGATATGATTTCCTACTTAGTGACCAGATGTCAGCATCTGACTTACCTATGCAGTATCTGCAGACTCAGAGTTCCATGGCAAGAACTGTATAAGAACATTATGGTCCTCATAAATACAGAATTTCCCAAAGAAAATGCTCCTAAACATAAAATAAAGAATTTCCCAAAGGAAATGGTCTTGTTGCTTAATTTTAAAAGGATATTTTTTATCTTGTGATGACATAGGTAGGTTTTATAGGTGCACAAATCCATGGGACCTGATATGATGCCTCCGCGGGTCCTGAGGGAACTGGCGGATGAAGTTGCAAAACCATTATCTATCATATTTGAGAAGTCCTGGCAGTCTGGTGAAGTTCGTGCAGACTGGAAAAAGGGGAACATAACCCCCATTTTTAAAAAGGATAACAAGGAAGACCCAGGGAACTACAGGCCAGTCAGTCTCACCTCAGTGCCAGGCAAGATCATGGAGCAGATACTCCTAGAAACTGTGCTAAGGCACATGGAGAATGAGAAGGTGATTGGTGACAACCAGCATGGCCTCACCAAGGGCAAATCCTGCCTGACCAATCTGGTGGCCTTTTATGACGGGGGTACAACATTGGTGGATAAGGCCAAAGCAACTGATGTCACCTGCCTGGACTTGTGCAAGGCATTTGGCACTGTCCTAAAACATGTGGGTTTGATGAATGGACCACTCGGTGGATAAGGAACTGGCTGGATCGTCGCACTCAAAGAGTTGTGGTCAACAGCTCAAAGTCCGAGTGGAAACCGGTGATGAGTGGTGTCCCTCAAGGGTCGGTACTGGGGCTGGTGCTGTTCACCATCTTTGTCAGAGACATGGACAGTGGGATTGAGGGCACCCTCAGCAAGTTTGCTGATGACACCAATCTGAGTGGTGTGGCTGACGTGCTGGAGGGACAGGATGCCATCCAGAGGGGCCTTGACAGGCTTGAGTGGTGGGCCTGTGCCAACCTCATGAAGTTCAACAAGGCCAAATGCAAGGTCCTGCATCTGGGTGGGGCAACCTCAAACGTAAATACAGACTGGGTGATGAGTGGCTGGAGACCAGCTCCGAAGAGAAGGACTTGGGAGTGGTGGTGGACGAGAAGCTGAACATGAGCTGGCAATGTGCGCTTGCAGCCCAGAAGGCCAATAACCATATCCTGGGCTGCATCAAGAGAAGCATGGCCAGCAGGTCGAGGGAGGTGATTCTCCCCCTCTACTCCGCTCTCGTAAGGCCCCACCTGGAGTACTGTGTCCAGTTCTGGAGCCCCCAACACAAGAAACACATGGACCAGTTAGAACAAGTCCAGAGGAGGCCACCAGGATGATCTGAGGGCTGGAGCACCTCTCCTATGAGGACAGGCTGAGAGAGTTGGGGCTGTTCAGCCTGGAGAAGAGAAGGCTCCGGGGAGATCTTATAGCAGCCTTCTTATAGTACCTGAAGGGGCCTGTGAGAAAGCTGGGGAGGGACTTTTTACAAAGGCAGGAAGTGACAGAACAAGGGGAAATGGCTTTAAGCTGAAAGAGGGTAGGTTTAGATGAGATATTAGGAAGAAATTATTCACTGTGAGGGTGGTGAGACATTAAAACAGGTTGCCCAAGGAAGTTGTGGATGCCTCCTCCCTGGAAGTGTTCAGGGCCAGGCTGGATGAAACTTTGAGCAACCTGGTCTAGTGGAAGGTGTCTCTGCTCATGGCAGAGGGGTTGAAACTAGGTGATCTTTAAGGTCCCCTCCAACCCCAACCATTCTATGATTCTATATCAGGGGTTTTTTTGGAAACAGCCCTTGAAACTTCATTTACTATTGTTAGCATCATTTCGGGGTGGTTTGGGGTTTTTGCTCTGTGTGGATTATTGGGAGTTTTTTTGTTTCGGTTTTTGTGTTTTTGTCTTTTCTTTCCTGTCTGCATGCACAGACAAATGTGGTAAGATATTCTGGTTAAATTATAGATAATTTTCATTTCATATTGAAACCTCATAACAAATTTTGAAGTAATCCTTGAAGGATATAAAGATAATATGGGATTCTCTTTCTGTTTACACTAAATATATTCTCAGTAAAGCTATTAAAATTTAATTCATGTTAAGAATGGTGTTAGGAATGCAAAGCGCAATGCATGCTTTGATTTGTTCCCTCATAAAAAACATGAATAAACATGCAGGAATTCAAATAGCTTTAGCTTCTCACATATTGTCAGGTAATGTGGTTCCCCATTTTGTTCATTGCCTCTAATGCTTTAATGGGTTTTTACTTTTTGCAGTTTTGGCAGAATTAATTGAAACCTTTGTGTCACATCTTTCTGAAAGCCAATTGGATTGTTATTTCAGCATGGGAATCTATAAAGGTCAGTTTTAAAATTACTTTCCTCTTTAAAGGTATCATCTGTAGCATTTTGGGGGTTGTTTAAAATATTCTTTAACAGCACAGAAATTAATTACTGAACTGGTAGGAAATACCTTACTTTGGAGCAAAAGGTATTCACAGAAAAAGTGATGAGCTTTCACATTTCTGTATGTGTGATGGAAATGCAGATGTAATGGAGATGCAGAATAGGTGAGGGTATGATTCAAAGTATTTGTTGACACCTATTATAGAATGAGTTACAAATCTGGAAGCATAAACATTAAGGTGGTGTAAGAAATCTGTCTTACCTTTTGAAAGCCCCATAACACATCAACTCAAATGTATGCAATTTATATTGCATTAAAAGATATGTATTAAAAGAATTGCTGTTGCTGCTATTGTTTGCAGAGTAATCTGAGTGTTAGTTTTGTGCATATGTCATGCTTGCAGCCCAGAATAAAGGATGAATGAGAAAGTTAATTTATTCTGAGTTTAAAGTAATACATTTTAATATTTTGAAGCACTTGCAAAATTAGATTTAGAAGCACTGTTAATATCTACAGGAAAATGCACTTTCATTCTTTACTCTCTGCCCAGGACTTTTCTCTTAGGTTGTAGTTCAGTCATTTAAGGTAATTATGCTGCCACTAACTCTGAAGAATCAAGCTTGCTTTGGGGAGTCTGTTATTTTTACTGATATTTTATTCTCAGACCCATAGGATGAAAATGTAGTGTCCTTGGAGACTTCAGACTTGCTTTTGAAGTTTCAAAGCATAAAACCCCTTTAGTAATTTAGAGGATCTCTTTCTTTTATGTAGAGGCCTTTACCTTCTGAAAGCTTGCTAATGGAATACTCTTAATTTTATTGGAGAATCTCTCTGCTTAATGAAGAGAGTGAAAGTCACTATTTTATTTTTCCTTAAAAGGTCCTTAAAGGTTTTTTTTGTTGCCCTGCATTAGTTTTTCACTGACTTTTCAAATTCTCAGGAGGCATAATGAGCAATAACGATCTTTTCATGGACTCGTAAGACTTGCTATTTACATATTTCTAACACTTCCCAATTCAAATTATAATTCTGATGGTTCCTGTAAAAACCCACTTAATGTCTTCATGATGTAAATTATTTATTTGACACCTAGACTACTTCTCTTGCACCTCTGTGCACATTGCTCTTTTTAGGTCGCAGTTCAAAGGGTCACACATTCTCCAATGATATGGAAGGTTTAGGTGTATTTTCTGTCTCAGGAAATGCCTATCTTGCATTTCTTTGGAGGACAGTATAGCCCATGGACCTAACTTTTCAAGGTTATCTTAGTATTTCCTGTTAGAAAAACAGGAGAACCCACTTGGTTTGAATAAGGCAAAAACAAACTAGAGGAGGAACAGACATTAACTGTGCAACCTCCAATTGGATGCCTTGCCCAATAAAGACAGCATCCTGCTGTTTCTTAATCATAACAGCTAAGTGCTTCCTTCCACTGTGGAAGAACTCTAATGAAGGGCAGCAGTAGTCCATACTCTGTTCACTTAGATGTTGAGTACCTTAGTTTCAATCCACTCTTCTCAACCTTTTGTCCAGAGCTCGGATTTAAAACATGTTCAGGAATTTTGAACCTGTATCTTCTACTTCCTTGATGTCAGCAGAAATCATTAAGTTGGTGGAGGTGGCAACAACTCTACATTATTTATCTAAAATTTAATGCCAACTTTGAAGAAACACCAGGTTTGAAAATCCTGTGACAATAGCATACATTAAATTAATTGTTAGAATAGAAGGTCCCAAAGAATAGCTACAGAAACAAGACAAAGATAACATAATACAAGCCTGAATTCTTGATTTTTTTGAGCTTGAGAGTTTTTCTTTCAATGTTAAGCTAACCTAGTCTGTATGGTATTCCTTTTTATATTTTCTGGTTTTCCATTCAGTCTTATACAGGCATTATTGAACATTAATTCTGGATAGGTTTGCCTGTTCAGTTCTCTGATAAAAGCTCAAAAAAATAAAGGGTTGGCTGATGAACAATTTTCATTTGCAAATGGTTTTGATATTCCATGGGCTTTAATGAAGACAAGCTCGGAAATGGGAGAATGAGAAGCCTTCTCAAGGATAGTCAGTAGCATGGTGGTAAGAAACTGATGTGAAATGTAGACAAAGAGCTGGTGTTGTCTTAATGAATTCTTTCCCTGTCAGCAAGACCATTATAACAGACTCTTTTTGCAAAGAGTTCTCAGTCCAGGAAAGAGTGTTGCTCAGGCAAACAGCATATGTTTCATCAAGGGTTTCTCTTAAGCTTTATAGGAAAATAGTTACTAAAATTTCATAGCACCTTTTTCAAAAAGGTTGGCAATGAGTGTTGTCCAGGGAAACTGGTTCCGACCAATAAATTAATGTTGATTGACATGAGAGTGAAACAAAAAATCTGTCTCTAAAACTGAATGTATGATCCTACTCTACTCTGGAAGAGTGAAAAGGCTTGATTGTAAGAATCAGTTGTATAAGTAAATTTACACTAATTTCAGTTCTTTTTTACGTCATAAAACATCCAGTGTGGCAGTCCTAAGAATATAGGGAATGCACTTTGAGAGCCCAAGTCTGTATTATGCTTCCTATGTTTTCATGTAAGGGACAAACAAAATGCTTAAATCTTTATCAGACCTTACTTAAAATTAAGTTTCTTACTGATTGAATAATGATTGATCAGATTAATATACATTTTGCAGGGTTTTCTGCTAATGTGTGTGAAGGGTTGGGATTTCTCCAAGGAGAACAATTAATTATTGAATGCCATGTTATTTCACAATAACGTCTTTTCCGTATACTTATGTGTAAGTGCTATCTAAGCTTAATCCTAAAACTGCTGTTACAGTAGAGACATTTTTCTGAAGTAGGTAAAGCTAATGAGCTAGAAGGCAAACTATTTTCCAGATACATCTTTCTAGCTGCACTTCTAAGCTAAACAAGAGGTTGTGAGTCAACCATTCTCTTGAATAAATTTGGGTCTGAGGAACTGAAAAACGGATTCTAATATTTGTTTAATTTTAGTGAGAGAAGCTACAATTTTCATGAAAGTGGATTCAGTACAATTCATAGATATTCAGTGTTCAACATGTTTCTTGAAATGAGAAATTGATTATCTTAAAAATGACAGCTTTCTAAACCCATAGGTAGTTGTAATGAGAATAACACAGTCATCCATCTGCTGTGGAATCCCTCAGGATTTCAGTCTATTATAAAATTTGCAAATATGGAAAAATCAAATTAGTTTGGGTTCTTATCATTTTCAAGATAAGAGAGAAGGAAAAACATCTGATAAACCACAATGCAGTTGCAGTGTTTAATTATAAACAGGAACAGAAATCTTACTTTAAGTTTACTTTCTGCAAGCAGCAATGATATTGCTTTGATGTGAATTCAGATTAGTAAAATAGCATACAATATGTATGTTAAATGTTAATGAACTCTGTCTCTCTCCTTTCGCAGAGTTAATACTTTCTAGTTTGCTTTTATTTTTCTTTGCTCTTAAAAAAAAATTAAAAAACAAATCATTGATATCTAGCTGTAATAGGCAATAGGATGGCATGAAACTAAAATAGGCTGTAGTAGTAAAATAGACATTATGCATTAGGGATATGAAGTTCCTAAAATATCCACTTGCTCTTCCCGTTAGCAAATTCCAGTTCATTGCAATATAAATGCTTTGTGTAAATCTGTTTTCTCAAGGTTCTATCAAACTCATTTCTCAAAGAACTGCACTTGCAGAGTCACCTAATATATTGGTGTGTGGACTTCTTGATTGATATCTACCATGTGTTGCAGACTGCCCAAACTTGGGAGTGCTATTTTCTTTCAGGATCAACTGGGTTTTTTTGTAGCTCTGGTTGTGCAGATGACCTTGCAGTTGAGTTCTCTGTTACCACTGGACTTTGTCTGTGAAACAGCTCTACCACATACTGCGAAAGTGACAGAACCTCAGGGGTTTCAGGTCATGGCCGTAAAACTTAAATGTCACAGTGTGTTCCCTCTCTAGATGAGGCTTAGTTCTCTGGCTGAACAAAATCTCTTAGGAACTTTCTACCATTTAATGAACTTTTAATCTTCTAAGAGTCAGGTGGATGAGGTAATGAACTGAGAAATTTTAAAAACACCAATTGGAAGATATCTACATAGATCTGTTCAGAAAGAGTAGCAAAGGAGAAATACAGGGCTACAACCCCGAACTGGACTGAAGGGGAAGAAGAAGGAAGGGCATTCTCCCATTCTTATTGCATCATTTGATGAATGCACTTCTTTAAAGATGGGTGCCCACTTTAAAGATGCTGTTAGCAAAAATCATTTTGCCCTTTGCGAGTTTATATGCAAATGTAATGAAAATGTGGTTCATTCTTAACGATATTGCTATCATAAATAGCTTGAGTATTTGTGATGACTAATACATAAAGATGTTGTCCTAGATGTGAAAATTTTGATCTTGTATTGTTATGACAAGTGTACTAATGACATAATAGATATTTTCAATAGAAAAGGTGGAATTGCATATAAGATTACCTAGCTCTAATGAGAAGCTAGCATTCTCCAGCAATTATTCTTGGATCTTGTTTACATTGTCTCCATTCACAGTTAAAATCCAGCAGTAATAATACTTTTCTTTGAAATGGGATCTTTTTGTAGGCAACTCTAACAATGAATATGAAAATCAGACTGTCAGAAGTGCTCTAGATGAGTAGCCTCATGGAGGAGAAGATACCATAAAAAATGGTAGCAAAATGGCAGAAAATACTATAGCGAGAAACATATGATTTCTGCTCTGCCCAAACACCAAATAATGTTTTGAAATAGAAAACTTTCATAAGGACATCAGAGGGAGAGAGGATAGGTACTGACAAAACCTAAAGTTCTCTTCTGACTGCTTGGATACCTGTCCACTGATGGTGTCAATGTTTAGGTACCTGCTGAAGAGTAAGTAAAAAGCCTGGGTTTTTTTGTTTTGTTTTGTTTTTAAAAATTTAGTGAGTTCCACAATTTCAGTTTATATGCACAAAGCCAAGAACTAGAGATTTGATAGCGAACATAACTACATACTTTTAATATTTTGAAGCATCTGCAAGAATTATGCAGGTGGCTCTGATCATCATGAGATTTTTCAACTGCAAATAATATAATTACTTACCTAGTTCCTTTGATCAAAAGTATTTTCCATCCATACAAAGAAAACTAATCTTTCTTACCATCACTGAAGTTAAATTTTAACATTCATTAACATTTTGCAAAGGCTATTTATTTATTTTCCTGGACACTAGGAAGTTAAAAAACTAAATCAATAATATGAGCAACGGCATTAGTAATTTTCTTCACTTAACACAAAAGGGAAGCCAGTAGTTTCATTGGTGGTAACAGCAGTTAAACAGGGAAATAAATTATTGCCTAAAGACCCCACAAGTTGTATGAAATATGCTGTAGAGCTTTTTCAGCTTGGCATCCTGTCATTTCGGTATGAATGCAATGTAGTCCATTATCTGACTTAAAGAGCTTCTTCATGGTAAGAGGGAAAATGAATCAGAAAACAATCTTTCATATGAGTTATAAAGTTGATTGAAGTCTAATCTGACCAGGAAGAATACTACTGGACTGTTTGTGCCAGTTAATTTACTCTGAAGTGTTTATAGCTATAGATTGAGTTTAATAATAATATGTAATTGCCTTTGCAAATCGTGCCTTTTGGGATGTCTGGTTTTGTGCTCCTGAATGCTACGCTTTGAGAAGTACTGCCTATTGAGATGCTTGAAATGGGCATGATCAGAATTAGTAGGAATGATCAGCCATGACCTCAAAACAAGGAAACACTAAGATTACTTGAAGAATTGCTCCCCATCATCCCTTCATCCTATTCTTCCCATTCCCCCTAATCCCTTTTGACATTTATGATTGCTCAGAGTTTTACATTAAGATCTGGAAGATAAAAAAATCACAGAAGACAATCAGCCTATCTTTTCCTATGTACACAAGATGAAAACCTTCAAATTCCTTTCCATCACTTTCCATCCTTTCTGTTTTGTTCTACAATAAATAAATAAATAACCAAGGAAAGACCTTGTGTCTTGGTTTTGCTAGGATAGAGTTAATTGTAATAGTGAAACTATCACAGCTTGTAAGCAGAAGTTAATCCCCTCCTCTGCCCAGGATTTGCATCTGGAACCATCCAGAATGCCCAGGATTCTTCTATTTAAAGATGAACACTAGGTAGGCAGTGGCAGTAAAGCATGCCTTACCTAGGAATCACAGATTTAGGCTAAATGAACCAGGTGGGGACAAGCTGCTCAATGAGCCCTCTTTGCCTGTTTTTGCCCTGCTCCCTACCCTCAATGCTCCCTCCACTCAAGCAGCAGAGGTCCTAATTCTCTCTTTTTGCTTCTCTGTGGAGCACTGAATTTGATTTAGAGGTGGAAGATATGGAAACAAGAGGGAGGTTACCAAGTCATAAAAAGAAATACTTCTTTGTAGAAAAAGATAGTATTCTACGATTTTTCACATGCAGTGGGTTTCTTTGTTTGTTTAAAGTTATCCCTGACAATTAGTAGTTTACAGTCCTTGCTGTTTCAAAGGAAGCATTTTCTCTTTTGAATGAACTGTGTTAAATAGTGGATTTAAAATAAATATTTGAGAGCAGACATATCAATATTTCTTACGATTACCTTGTCTGAAATGTGTGTGGTAGATTGCTAATATCATCATAGAATCATAGAATGTTGTGAGTTGGAAGGGCCTCACCAGGATCATTGAGTCCAACTCTTGCCCTAGCATAGGACAGTCACAAGATTCAGACCATGTGTCTTGAGGGTGTTGTCCAAATGCTTCTTGAATATTGTCAGGTTTGGTGCCATGACTGTCTTCCTGCAGAGCCTGTTCCAGTGCTCCACCACCCTCAGGGTGAAGAACCTTTTCCTAATGTCCAAAATGTCCAACCTAAACCTGCCTTGGCACATCTTCCTGCCATAAAGAGCAGCTGTATGGCTAAAAAAGGGTAAAAAACCCCAAAACAACAGTTTAATTTACACTTAAAAATGGTCCATTCTTACTGCTGTGGGGTTTTTAATGCATTTTAGAATGAGAGATAAAGTTATTACATAAGTAAAAAGGAAGGTGCCCAAGCATGTTGTTAATTTCATTTAATAATAACCACAGTGCTTTATCATGTTGTTATCTAATTCATGGTTCAGAGAGGTGCTCTGTCCTTTGTTTGAGGATAAACAGAATTCTTATTTACAAAATTGATGTCAATGCCTTTTGTTATAAAACTGTTTTTTCAAAACAGTTCTGTCAGGTGTATTGATAAATATCTGTCAAATGAGTTTTGTAGAAAATAAAATTCACTGTGTTAAATCAGAGGTATGAGCATCATTACAATAGTATAGTCACAGCATACTCCTGCAAGCTACTAGTCAACTTTTTATCCATGGATTGCAATATGCAGTATTTCAATATTCCACTTATTGTTAATAGCAATTTTCTAAGTTTAATGGAGCATTTAAGGTTTCTAGGTCCAGTTTTTAATCAGTGGGAAGTGATCCTTTGTGTATTCTAAATTACTTTAGAGTTTTCTAAAGCCTAGTCTTCCCAGCCTATTAATTGGTAAACAAAATGGAAAATCAAAACTTTTGACCCAGGACAAAGAACCACAGTGTGTCTGTTCCCATTGTGAGTTGTGGATTGACAGCAACTCAGCTGCCAGTGTACGGAGCTATGATAATATCGAATACATTGGTGTACAGAAGCAAGATTTTTTGCTTTGATGAGGTACTGTGTAATACAGAATTATTCTTCAATCCAAACTCTGTGTTGGTTTTACCTTTTGTCACAGTACAAGATAAAAAGGAAAACTGATGAAGAGAAAACCCTTTTCAGCAACTAAGAAATTATTACAACAGAGAAGAAAAGCAATGAGAATCAATGAAATCAGTTGTGTTCTTTTAATGTTAATGGGAAATAAGCATTCAGTACTTGCTATAACCTTACAGAATGGAAACTGGGCTCAGACTGTGAGCTGTGATACAGCTGTTCCTCTTTACACCCTTGCTGGACTGGGGTACCAGCTCCTGCATTGCCATCCACAGAAGGATCCACACCAAAATGGAGGCAGGGCTTCCTTGTGGCTTAGAGGTCGTTATACTGCTTGTCTCTCCCCTGCCATTAAATGTGGTTGTACCAGGACTGAATTAGCCATTAGTCATAGACAACTCATTCAAATTCTGCCCCCTGATTTTTCTTCCATCACATTGTCTAGGATATAAGTATGCCTCTTGCCTTCATAATTTTAAACAGGAACCTGAACACAAATTGGCTGTTGGTATGGTAATTGCAGCTTGAGTAAATAGGTAACTTGTAACAGGGGATGTAAAAAGATATGAACTGTTTCACTCATCTCCTTGGGTTTTTAGCTGAAATGCCCTGTGATTTGATATGTATTCTTCCAAATACTGTGTTGCTGGTATACTATATAAAAGATATATGAACTTCCATTCTTCAGGTAAAAAAACCTCTCTGATGTGGGATTGCTGTTTCAGTCCCATCAGATTATCGAATAAATTAGTTTTATTCAAAGACCAGTTGATTTTCTTACATATAAATGTGTTTGTCAAAAGTACAAGGTTAATTTCTCATGACCCTAACCCTTAGATCATTGTCCTCTATTGAAGTTAAAATACAGTGGGGTTTTTTCTTACCATACTTCCTCTCCTGAGTTTTATTACTTTATTGTCAAGTGTAATTTTACCATATTGTATTCTTCGAGAAAATTTCAAGCTACTTAATGTCATCTGAGCAGAGTACTTGTTAATTTTTTTTTTTTTTCTTTAACCAGAGGCATTTCATCCCTTAACCTGTAAATATTTCATCTTTTATGCTGTAGTCCCTGTTTGCTTACCAGGAACATTGAGTATTTACCTGAATGAGTAGCTAGGGGATCTTTCAGTTTCATTTCTCTATCTGTCTAAGGAAGGTATAGAAAAAGTATCTCAAGTTACTGTGTGATCTACGTAATCAGATTTTTACATTTATTGCTATATTAATATACTTTTAAATTCTTCTGCTGTTTACATTTTTAACAAAGTATGTTGGTTGTTAGGATTTTTTAAATTTGTTTAACTGATCTTTGTTGATTATTTTTTTTTAATTAGCGCTTTGTCTGAAAGTACTACACTAAAGGTTTAAGATTTTGGCTTTATAACTCATTATGTTACTGGACTGTAGTTTTTCTGAGGTAGAGTTATCATAGATGATACATGTGCAAGAGAGAAACAACGCCCCATCTTTCATTGCATTTAGATTTTCAAATTTTGAAAACATCTTACAATAGATGTTGCTTTAATTAATGATTTATTACTCTGTCTAACCTGAATTTTTCATTTAAACAAATGCAGAAAATGAGGTATATATGACTGTGTGAAAGAACAAAGCAGAGGAAGACAGGATTTTTTTAAATCCATAAGTTATAAAGTTTTCTGACATTCATATCAAAATAGGTTTTTTGTTAATAAAGTTGGTTTTACAGCTAGGAGATTTTAAGGCCACTGGGATGGAGGATCAGAAGGGAGGTAGATCAGAAAATGCTGCTTTGTCTCATTTCTTGCAGAAGGGATAAAGCTCTAGTAAGAAAAGAGTCTAATATGGTGATGTTTGTTTACATTGTGCTGTAAAGCTAATGTTAACCATAGTGAAAATGAATATTTTCATATAAAGAAAGGGATTTTAATTTTTTTTAAAAAAGTGCATGAGGAATGTAGGTTCTTCATGCCTCCTTTGCAAACAATACTAAACTCGTTTCAAATAAGAAATGGTTCTCCAGAACTGATGTTCATACATACAATAAGCTTTACATTAGTATTCCATTAAAATAATATTTATCATAATACTTTATTATATCTTTTCTTTTAGCCACAGATGCAGATGTGGAGAATGAAAGCCTTTCATCTGTGCAGCAGCTTGGTGTTGAAATGACAGTCAGGTATATGGTATTAAAATCTTTCCCTGGTGTATTTCTAGAATTTATTTGATTTTCATGGAATGACTTTAATGATATTTGATCCATCAACTCACTACTTTATACTATTTAAATCTAAAGATAACCTTTAAGAAAACAAATTCTAATGTTGAAAATGAAAAAGGTATTAGTACATAATTAAATTATCTTTACAGATTATATAGGTTATTATCCTTTATTGTTGTAAAGGCTAACTGTAACTTGCTAGTAAGATTTACCATAAAATTACATTACCCTGAGTTATGTGTCTTTTTGTCCTCACATTACTTCTCTAAATGGTTCTGTTTAGCTAGGCTTAGTTATGTGTCATTTAAACATTTAATTTCGCTAGCAATTTGCAGAGCCATGATGAAGGAAAAGCTAATGTGTCTGTACTTCCACAGATGGTTATCTTTAGCATTAATATTTGAATTCTAATGCTAATAATAACACGTATAATATACTAGGAATTCTAAATACTGTATGTGAAGAAAATGAGTCAAGCGTGTTAGAGTACTTGTTCTTCACCAGAACAGTCTCTAAAACTGAACTAAAAGGAATTTAGGTGAGGAATTGTAACACTGAAGCAAATGTTTGGTGTGTACCCTTCCCAGATAAAGCATAATAGGTTTTACCAAACCATTTATGTGTATATCTGCAACATAGTGTTTGTGATGAACAACGCTATGACAGTTTAACTTTCACAGGCCTATTAAATACAAGTTCCTGTTTTTTATGAATTAAAAAAAAAAGAACCTTTAAACAGCTTTGGTTTTAAACTTTTTGTGCTAGATATGGACAATATCTAAACTTGCTAAAAGAACATGCTGAAAATGAGCTGTACTTCGTGTTAATGAATTGTGAGAAATTTCTGAAACAACAGCAAAGAACTGTGGTTTCCTCACTTTGTATCCTTTCTTGATGGCATAAATTATATTGCCTGAAAGTGCTAGTGGAATTTTAACTCTCAATTTGAGCTTTTGATGGTGGTGTAGATGTGTAACTCTCATTCATTTTTTTATAAACTGTTTTGGAGTAGGATGACATCTTTCTGTATGTGCTGAAGAGTCTGCAGCAATGCACCTTTGGGCATTAATGAGTGTTTGTGGTACTCCCACAATACCAACATTGTTAATAGTATTGCCCATGTAGTGATGTGTGGCTGTAATCTGATCAACAAGAGTGTTTTGACTTCTCTTTTAAAACTACCGTGAAACTTAATAAAACAGATACTCCTTTCAAACAAGCTTTTCTAGATTCTTCAGGTATTAGACTTACATATCACTATTAAAATATAATTCAGGTATATTAATCAGAATATGTTTAATCTCTTTTTTAAAGCTTTTCTTTTTATTTGGGCTTTTTCCATAATCTTTAGATCTCCCATTTTTCTCCTCCACCATTCTTTCTTGCACACTTGTTTTGGTGTGGGTTTTTTTTGGTTGGTTGGTTGGTTTGTTTTGGGGTTTTTTTTGCATTTACTTGGTTTTGGTTTACTTTTGTTGGTTTGGTTTGACTACTTTTGTACTGGAAAAAAAAAAAAAAAGTAGTGTATAGGGAAAATAGTTTAAATAGTTTATCTTAATTCAGTTTGAGAGACAGCCATGCCTCACGAAGCTGCCTTCTGTGCAGCTCTATTTCCCTTGTCCCACTTCTAACAAACCAGCTCTTGCCTCTGTGTGCGTGGGCCTGTGGAGGAGGAGGGCTGCCGTTCCTGTGGGGTGGTGGTGAGGAGATCTCTGCTTGAGTTCCTTAACATTCTCACGCAGGCTGCTTGCAGGAGCGCTATGCTGGCTATGACTGGTTTGCGTCTTCTGTCTTCCTCATAATGTCAGGGGATGGGGACAAGACATTGACATTTCTTCAGCAATTTTCATGTCTTCTTGTTTCAGCATTTCTCTGGCTACCAAGACTGCATGTATCTGTAAGAATTTAAAAGCTGTTTCTTTCTGAAAGACAATTTATAAAGTTTCTAAAGGAGATGTTATCAATTTCCTTAGTTTTGGGTGGGTTTTTTAATGCATTAAGTTTTCATTAAAGCCCTCTAACTGAATACGTGACCCTGAAAAATTCTCTCAGAAAAATATAGATTTGACATTTGCTCAAATGTTTGTTTAAAAGTAGTGAAATGACAGGTGGACTGGTGGTAAAGGCAATGTTATTGAATTTTAAAGCTGGCAGTAAAATAAACTTTGTTAGTGGCATTAAATTCCATGTGGAGGTTGTGATACTGTTGATTGACCTTTTTTTCTATAATTACAGTGGTGCTAGTCCATCATTTTATTTTTTTAGTAAAACTATCAGTTTTAAAATTTACTAAATACAATAACTCATATTTAGTAAATTTTAAAAATTATTACTGCCCACATACTGAATGCTTGACAATTTTCAGTTTCATATCAAGTTTGTAGTGTAGGAAACATAATTTCCATCTTTTATTAGGAGTTATTTCATCTATTTAAAGTAAAGCCCTTCCAGTTTGACTTTATACATTGTCACATTGTCTTGAATGTTTCAAACATAAACTATAAGACAACTGTAGTCTTTACTAGAGAATTCTAGGGTATAAGAAGCACAGGTTAGATTCCATACCGCTTCTGCATGCAAGCCTCTGTATTAGTACGAATTAGTCTGGCCTTTCACCATAAGTGACCGTAGTGGTCCACCCACAGCACTGAGTCCAGCCTTGAGGTTGTTCCAGCACAATGAACTTTTGCTCCGTTGTTTGGTGCCGAACGCCACCAGTGCTGAGAAATTCAGTGTCATCTTCCATACAAGAACTAGCCAGCACTGCAGGCAGGTGTCTGCAGTGCTAACATTCACTCTCAATACCTAAATGATTTGTTTTTCATAGAATATCTTGAAAACAGAAGAGAAAATTCAGTAGTTAGCCTATTTGCATAAATACCACATCATAAACTAAAATAAAAAGTAAAAAGATGAATGAGGAATTATCCAGCCATTGGATTGTGATGCTGCCTATCTCTGGAAGGAAGAAAATTCCAAATAATGTACCTTGACCTTCTGGCATGAAGCCAAGGATTCATTACCCTCAAACCAGGCACTGATATCCAGAACTTTCCATAATGGTAAAACCTGTGTTACTTTTGCTGCACAAAACAGAATTTTACCTGTGTCTAAAATAACTGGGATGACTTATCTTACAAGTAAACATGTATTTTTCTATATGGTTCTCAACAAAATATATTAAAAATAACACATTTTTGTAGTCTGTAATCCTTTTCCTCATTTTTGTTGTTGATGATGTCTTTAATCAGATGCACCTGCCTATTACCGTAGTGGAATCTGGCATCCATCCAGTCTATTTTTGCAGTGCTCATTACATTGAAATGTTGCTGAAAGCTGAGCTGCCACTTGTCTTTTCAGCCTTCCAAATGTCTGGTTTCACTCCATCCCAGGTAACTGATGAAAGTGTATCAAAGTATCATCAACTTTTTGACTTAAATCCACAAAATCAAGGACATTCAGGAACCACTGTGTTTTTTCTGTACAGCACTTGAGTGGTGGTTATGAAACTGGGGGTAACAGTAGTATTGGATGCATAGTGATTTAGAGCATCTGCAAATAGAAAGCAACTGACTTTGATAGAATAATGACTATAGCTGATGACCTTTCATTTCATGTTCATGCAGAAAACTTGATAAAAATAATATATACAAAGCTTCAGATTTATCACTAAAATTAAAAAAATATCTTATGCCCTGGCATAATTTTCTAAATTTTCTAAAGGAGAGAAATGAATGATTTGGGATAGATGTCCAATAGAAGCAGTTCAGGTGATATTAGAGCAAAATTAATTTTATATAAGCTTCTGTAACTATTACAATCGGGTAACACACTATTCTTCTATGTTAAAGAAGAATATTTATCTATAATGTTAACTTTCATTTTACCTACTTACTATAATTCTTTGATAATATGGAATGCTACGTATGGAGCATTACTTGTAAAGACTACTGTCAGGATGAAGCATAAACAGCTTCATGCAATAATGAGTTAGATTGCCAATGCAAAGGACCTTTCATCACAGTAAGAATGCTTATTGCTCTTCCAAGTCAATAAAAATATTTTTCATTTTATGCCTTCAAAATTCCTTTTTGCCACAAGATTTACAGCTTAAGACCCTTCTTAATAGAAGCAGACGCCAGTGTGGCTTAAAATAGTTTGGGATTTGGTCTTTGAGGAGAGGAGACTGGCAGATGAGGGACTTTAGCTCAACATAGGAATGAGGTGCTTATAATATGGTTCCTGTTTTGGTGTGGGGGTCACACAGGGACAGTCACTCCTTCCTCAGCTATTCTTGTGTAAGTTATACTATATACTTTTTTATTGTTTGCAGTCAACTAATAATAGACTAGTTATTGTTCTAAACTGCTGAAAAGGTTTTTTGTTTGTGATAATTTTTTTTATTATTATTTAACGTGTTACTGAAATGCCACTGGTGGGTGGGCACTGTATCTTCTGTCTTTTGAAGTTCTTCTGCAGGATTAAAACCAAACAAACACTGAACTGTGAAAACAACTCTAATGTATTTAAGTGCTTGTGTGCATCGATACATACCTGAAAAAAGATTTAATGCCAGAGTATGGCTGCTTTCATCTAATGTGAATCTTGGTACTTCTACTGCTGTGTATTGTTAAACACTTTAAGGACTGACTGGGAAAAGATTTGTGGTCTAGAACTAAATGTAGTGTGCTGTACACATCTTAATACGTTTTGATTTAGAACTAGAATAAGGAGTCGCTAAATATGTTCTATACCCACTTCATTAAATGAAAACATGTCTTAGGGAAGGGCCTAACATTCATTTATGAGGCAAAGAACTACTTTAATTTAAAGGAAAATCCACAGTAAACACACCTTCATCACAGTCATTACCCTTTAGGCCACATTTTTTTAAAATCTTGGAAAAAACACCTTTGTTTTCGTTAGACTTTTGAGTTTTATGTCTCAACCTCAGGAGTTGCCAGAATATACTCAGATAAGTGAGATGCAGGGTGTTATGTTTAGCAGAACTCACTGGAAGTCTATTCAGAGGCTGTGATTTAAAAAAATGAGATTCTTTGCTTCTTTTGTACTTTATTCCTTTTATTTTCATAAGTAGTTTTCTCTTCATGTTTAATGTTATAAGAAAAATGGTCTGTTGTGTAGAAAACTTACGAGGTAAAGCTGATCAGTTATGACTGAATGTCTACAGCAATTTATATCTAATTTCATTCTCATCTAGATTTGTCTGCAATGGATAACTCAGTGTTTCTGGAATTACATGGACTGGAGTGAGATCTGTCACTACATTGCTATATGTATTTGCCTTGGTCCTGATTATCAAATATATATGTGTATTTCTGTGTTCAGACACCTACAGCAAGATATCCTGAAGCACACTGAAGCCCAAGATCTCCAGGTTTTTCTTAAAGTAATGGTTTCTTTTTTGATTTTTCAATTACTGAAGGCAAGAAAAGCTCTCAGTATTGAACATATATATATGTTACTTAATCTGAATCTCTTACTGAATTTTGCTTACTGATTTTAAGGGAGTGAAACAGTACTTAAATTTTATTTACTTCCTGGCAGGAAATTGTAGTATAGTATTTTCCATAATATAGCTATCCTGCATTTTGTCCCTTTGTAAGCAAAGTAAATAGACACATTAAGTCATGAGGGCATGAATGTCACATCTTGAACTTCATACTGGCAATGCTCATTTGCTATATGAACAAGTCCTGCTGCTTATTTTCCTTCCAAGAACTGATAGTACTTTCTGTTTTTAAGCTTCTAACATGCTTTGTATCTGTAATGAAAATATGATGATTTGACAGCAATACAATTTTGTTGGTATTATCTAATAAGTAGTTCCAGCTAGCTATTAAAATTAAACCAAAATATTTTCTTCTTGAAATATATATACTTTAATGTGCACATGAAGAAAGAAGTTGGAGACAATTTTGTCAGTTCAGATGACATTGTGCCTAGCACTTAAAATAGGTAAAATATTCACCCTTTCAATGTGTCCTTCTAGTGATAAAAAACAGATGACCATCTGTGAAACAGATCATCTGTCTGTAATTTGCCTTTCCTTTGTGCCAAGACGAAAGTAGAAGTAACGAATAGTCTATGAACATTTTTTTACTTTCACTTTTTCTGTTGGCTCAGATGGGTTACTAACAGTTATGAAGCCTTTGAGATACCTTGGAGTTTTAAATTGATTGCTTGATATTTTATTAATCCTTTCATGGAAGGCCAAAGGTGCATAGCTTTGTAACGTCCACAAGTGAACCAAGAGTACTGTAACCTGCCACCTGAGGAAACCTGCCTTGACAATCTTGGTTTCATTGGTTTCATTTTGATAAAATAGAGAAACTGGGGCTACAGAGTTTGTGACTTGTAATAGCACATGTAGGCCAGTATGTCAGTCTCTGCTAGAAGTAATTTACCTACTCTTCACTTTATTTTCTGTGAGTGTAGGCCATATTATTGACAAGTAAGTTGTTGACCAGTGCTTTAATATGTGTGCACATTTAATCAATATAGGGTTTGACTGCCAAAAAGAAAAAAAAAAAAAAAAGGTTTAAATACCTACTGCAGTTCTTTATTGGAGTCAGTTTTCCACTGTAGTCAACTTTTTCACAGTGGATGAAGAGCCACTTGGAAGGTTAAATCATGCCTTTGCGTTCATTTGCTTTCATTTGTGAGTAGGGTAGCGGACATGTAAAGACCATCTCGAATGGTCATATCAGATGCCAAAGTGCAGCTTTCTGAGCCTGAGTAGATGTTCTCAGGAGAATTCTATTCAGCAAAGATGCTCAGTCAATACACCAGCAGGTGCAACATGTCCACAAGGACTGTCTGGCTCCAGAGAGCTTTTTGCAGCACATGCTGTCAACAGTGGTAACACTGCTTAGTAGATGGTAGGCACACAAGTTGTTCCAGTTCAAAGCAGCAACACATTCACCCGTTTTACCTAGACTGTTCTTCAGGATCCTCCCTCTCCCTCTAATATAGTAGCCACAAGAGCATACATGGCCTGTTCTTGTCTTTTTCGTGAAGACACCTTAGTCTACTCTATGTTTTGGAATTATTAAGGAGTAATTGTAGTGATGCAAAAGTGTTTATTCTGTTTTTATTTAAGCACTTCATAAAATCTTTCTTTATCATTGATTTTTAAAATAAGTATCTGCTGTTACTCTTGGTTTTCACAAGAATCTAGTTGGATATAAAAGTCACATTAATAAACTTTTAGCATACCATGTGCTGGTATAGATATCTTTTAAAAGAATATTTTAGTACCTGGCTTTGCCTCTTAAAGTTTACTTTATTTCCCTTGAAAATCTTCATATGACATGTTCTCCACCTGAAGAAACTATTTGTTTCCAAGACTGTAATTAGAAAGAACTATCTGTAAGCAGATATTACCAATTCTTTATTTCTAAATGAAATTTAGTAAAACTTGTGTATTTTAAACACCCAGGCTGTGACACGCAGAACAAAATGAGCTATCTTTAGAAGCTTGAAATGGATTAAATCTGAGTTGTGTGTCTTTTTCCTAGCTAATAAGTGTTTTCTGGGTGTATTTGTGCAGGAAGAAGCACTCCATGGATTTCGAGTGAGTGATTATTTGGAATACATGGAAAGCTTGGAGGCAATCTACAGACCTATGCTGCTGAATGACATGAGGAACATAAAAGTGACGAATACATAAATGAAGCAAATATGTGCTTTATTTTCCAGTTTTGGTTACATCCTTTAAAAGAGTTCTGATTGGTTGATTGATATATCAATCTCACTTAAAATAAATCAGGCTGTGTAAATGTATATACTGTAAAATAAATAAGGAGAGTTTTCAGAATATAATTTTTGCACAAGGTCTTAATCCAAGTTTGATGATCTAAAATACCACATTTTCCCAGACAGGCTCTATGCGCAGCCTCATTTTCAGTTAGCAGAAGGCAGCTTCAGAACCCACCTGCAGGATCCTGAAGTGTCTTCCTTAGAACATAAGTCTTCCTTATAAAGCCTTGAACCTGTTCCCAACTCAATGCACTATTCTCATCTCCTTGTAGCACAGTCCTAAAACCTTCACATTTTACTAGGGACTGACAAAGTGAGTTTTCTTAGAAACAACTGGTAGTGTGTATTCATATTCATGAAAAGTCAATAAATGAAAAGCAAATTCCCTGTACACAGCTGTTCTGACTTTGTGGATAATGTTGAGAAAAATGCAGTGTTCAAATACATGCAATGAAAAATGATTGATATTCCTGTCTTTTTAAAAAATAAATCATTTTGTGTCAGAAAACATGTATCTGTGACACACATTCTCTTTCTGCATAAGTGAATGAGAAGTCCTGGAGTGGCCTGCTTTTCATATCTCCGGAAAAATTACAAAGATTCTAGTATCATTCAGACTGGAAAATTTACTAGAAGCTTCATCTGTGGTCGCCTGTCATCATCAGTCAAAATCAAGAATTAAGGCTGCTAGATATTTTCTAACACCAGTGCAGTGTAGGTAAAATTTCAACACTGTTGAAGTTGACCGAATTTCCCATTTTCAAAAGAAACTGGTTTTCCTGAGAAGTGCTGCATCCCATTTGCTGTAAGGATAGGTTTCAGGTTATGGTCTGTGGGCAGCAGAGGAAACATTCTAGTGGCTTTCTTTTCTGTATTATATAATAGTTAAATATTATTTAACAAATTAAAGTATATTTGTGCACCAATTAATAGTTGCTTTTTGAATCCAAATTTCAAAGCACTGGGCATGATGTTGAGTCAATAAATAATACTCAATTTGGTGACAGCATAGTCCTGAAATTAATACTATAGTTGGCTTGTCAAGAATTAATAAATGCCTCTGTATTTGATTTGAATTATGGCCAATAAAATTATAGTTATTGGCAAGCAGGAGGGCTTCCTTCAGTATTTTTAAGTAATCAGAGGGTGTAGATGGAAAATTACAAGGTATTATCCTGGTGCCATTTAATATTTTTCACACAGTCAATGAGATCTCCATCAAGATTTCAAAAAAAAGAAAATATCAAGTAGAAATGTAAGTTTTACAATGCCCACATGAGGTTAAATGAAAAGTAGACATTTAAGATGATAGCTTACTAACTGCAGAAATTCGGTCACATGAAATGAAAATCTAAAATTAGGACAGTTATTAAAATTTATTCTCAAATTTGTTATACTAATATCTTGAAATGGAAGAGGAGAAAAAGTGTGGTCTGTTTGGTTCGTCCTACCCATCACCAGCCAAGCTTTCTCCTGTCTCCCTCACACACCCGCTATAGTATTTGCAGATTCCTCGTTCTTTTCATTTTGTGAGATTTTTTTTTTTTTTTTCCTCACTTATGTATTTTGTTGGACTTTTCTGTTCAGGTCTTTTCATCTCTGCTTAATGGTGTTCTCTCAGTAGATGCAGTGATTCCCATTTCTCACAACCTCTATTCTATCCTGTGTTTTGTGCTCTCTGTTACAAGAAGCATTATTAGAAGCACTACAGGAAGCAGTGATGTGGACTTTCATCTGTTTCTTATATACTGCTTCACCAGTAGAACTTTGTGGTTTGAAGCTCTGACTTGTGAGTTGCCCAAGTTCACTGAGTATTGGGGAGGGTGAAAGAGTTCAGACAGTGGGATTAGCTCAGCCCACAGGGCTTAGTGACTGGCTTGGAGCAAAACTTTTGGGAGCATTTCTGAGCAGTAGTGTCCATCCATGAAGTGAGACACACTTGACTGCTTTTTTTCCTGTGCTACACTAGGTGCAGAACCGGCATTTCTTGGATGCTGGCCCACAGCCTTCCCCTCAGAGTACTGATGTTTTATAATATTCGTCCATACAGGTAATTTTGACTGATGGTTTCCAACTTTGGTCTGAAGGCGGAGTTTGGCTTTTTCTAATTATTTATTGCACAGATGTTGTCTTTTTCTGACACAGTGATCCAGACATCTCGATGGTATGCAAATATGACTATAAATCAATCGTCTTACTGTGTAAATAGTGGACATCTGCAAGCCCATTGAGCTTCTGGCAGTGCGCTGCATGCTGGGACCTCCCTTTGAGTAGGTGCACCTCTCAAGGTGATTCCTCGAGGTTGACAGAATCATTGCATCAGATACTTGGTAAGTGAATTGGGAATAAGCGCTGAAACTTTGAAATCTCAGATCTAAAGAACTGATTGCTCACATACAATCCTTTATCCATAAACCATTGACCAAGTCGGTGGTTGACCTTGTAATATCAGTCCCTTAGTACCTTGATGTTTCCAGTGACATTGCTTCTTTATCTAATGAAACAAGATTCAGCTTCTCTAGCAAAAGGTTACTTATCATCTGTATTCTTACAGGAAGAAGTCTTTATAGGATGAAGTGTAAGTAGCCAGTATAATTGGTCATGTCCCTGGTGTGGCTACTTTAGTAACTAAGCAGTATAAATTCCCCAAATACATCCTAGTTATGTAACATTATTACCAGATAATGTTATATAGTGAAAGTTAAGCATTAAGTAGTTCTTTCTTTGATTAAAGAAGTAGGGAAAATACTGTTTTGTCAACACTTTCAATAACATTTTTTACAGAATGTATAGAATCTCAAAATATTTTGATTAGAATTTGTGATATAATGTTTTAGAAGTCAAACAGAAACCACTAGTGTTGAATTTAGACTTATCCAATATCATTGCAACATTCCTAAGAGACAAACTAAATATTACTGCAAAGTTCTTGAAAAACAACTTCACTAGATAAAATGAATGTGTGAGCACATACACAAATTTAAATTATAAAATACATTAGAATGTGCAGTGAAATTTCTGTAATTATATGCAACCTAAGAGTGAACACTGTCAAAGGTTTTGCCACTAATTTCTATTTTCCTGACTATGCATTTCATAAGTTCATGGCTTTAGCTTTTTCTCCTGACTGGAAAAAAAAAAATGTTTTAAACATTTTTGGACTTTTGTGAACTGTGTTGGCTCGCCTACATTCATAAAAGAGGCTGGAAAGTATAAGGAAAGAATTATAACAACGACCGATGGAACCAAGTACTTGCCTGACACCAGGGTCAAAGAATACGAAGACTCCTGTAAAATCTGTTCTTTTAGCCTTAATAGCAGTCTCTTTTTAAAAATAACTTTTTTCGCTGATATCTCAAAATAACCAAATGACAAGCATCCAGATGGTGAATAATACTAGAACACTAATATATGTGTGTTTCTAGAAATAATACACATTTTCAAAGAGACCATGGTTGATTAAGCTACCAATTATGAAGTCACCAGCTCCTTTCTCAGCAGCAGATATTTGTCAGGAAAATTAGCTCTTGTGTCAGGCATTTGAGTAACCCAGGGACTCTTGCTGTCTAAATAGCTATCACTTTGCATTCCTTATCCCTCAACAAAGAAGAGAGAGGCACTGCAGATCTGACCCTAATATCAACGACTTTCATAAATACTGTATCAAATCAATGCAAAGAGGTACAGTACACAATAATCAGAAAGATAAGTCAAATACAAATATAAAGCAAACAGCCTGAGTACCAAGTGCTGCTACTGACAAAAGCACTTTTTTCATTGCCTCCAGCAATTCAATCAGCTGCCGTTTCCCCATCTGCAGAACAGCTACAATTTCATACGGTCCATGTAGGTGCTGAGATGATTAATTAGAGAATATTGTGAAACAGACAGTGCCAGACAGTGCATGAAAATTCTATGTAAATGCTAAATCTTTGTACCTGATAATAATATAAAATTCCATTGTGCCTTATGACAGAAACAGGACATTGACACATGTTGCAAGTAGACTGAAACAGAGCTTGAAGTGATGGTCGTCAGGGAGACTGATGGCATCTTCTTTGGATCAATGACAGTCTAAAAACAAATGACCATCTTAGCAACAGATATCTAAAGACATGCTCACATGCTATATTACCTCTGGTTTGAAGACTCCCTCGTCCAGCTAGACTGGCTTATGTATAAATTTCTCCATTCAGCTCCCATTTTCTTTTGGGGAACTATAATCTACTGTGACAGACATTTTCTCTCTCTAAACTATTTGTGTTTTTCTGGTTGCCTCTTCCAATTTCTTTTTTTCCTGCTTTCTATCTTGATTGTGTTTACCTCTCTCAGGCTTTTTCTCTCATATTTTCAGCTGTCTCATTGTTCCAAATCCCCGGTGACAGTCCAAGCACTGAAGGATAAGTGTTTCCCTACTTGTAGTTAAATGTGTAACTAAACATGATTTAAAATAAACATAATGGGGCAAAAAAAATTTGAAATACTAAGTAAATCCCCAACTTGGGAAAACTGAGAAGCCAGCTGTAGGAAGACGTTACCCTCCAAAATAAGCTGTCAGCAGTTCCTCTGTCTGTCTGTCACATCCTAGCCATCAGCTGGGGTGCCATGCTGAATAATCTGTGTTATCCCTAAAAGACACACAGTTTCCAGGCCACCGCCTTCAGCAGCCTCTGCAGCATGACTCAGCCTTCAGGATAAAATAACTAATCTGCAAAAATATTTTTCACCTGTTCATGTCTGCCATATTGCCTTTTGCCAAGTTATTTTACTTCTGAGAACTTTGAGTACATATCTAAAAAAAATAAGTAATGCTTACTTGCTTTTTTAAAAATGACAATTCTGCAGGTGAAAATGGTTTCCCTATTACCATAAGTAGTGTTCATGCCACGAGAGAAATACTGGCAGTGGAAGCAACTAGAAGGTTAAAAAAAAATCCTTTAGGTGGGAAAAAAATAGATCAAAGTTAAGTAGTTACACTCTAAACTGTTTTCCACTCTTTTAAAATGTCCAACTCAAACAATCACTAGGTCGACGGATAAACAGTCTCACCTTCTCTAAACCTATTTTATGTTGTCTTAAATTACCCTTTAACTAATTCATAGCAGTATTCCATAGATTTCAAAAAGAGCTAAGTTTGAGATCCCAGTAAATAGGCTGAATTTCAATATAATATTTTCTCATTAATAACAAGAGATCACAATACCGAATAAAAACAGAAGCACTACTGAACTGACATTCAGAAGGAAGTTAGAAGGTGCCAGACTACAAGCAGAGCTTTGATGTCATATAATGCACAGTAGTGACATGATGTTTCATTGCCACTCTCTTTGCATTTCATCACTTCCAGCACGAGAATCATCCTTTATTTCTTGTCCAGCTAGTAGTAACGAACATGTACTCAGTTCGATCATTTGCATTTTTGATACAGGGATCATGATTCAAGGCTGGCAAGAAATTTGGCAAGAAGAATGGAGTTAGCACTGTTAGAGTTTCAGGATATGTGTGTTCTCTGTCCCTACTAAAAGCAATGCTCAGATTAAGGCAGGTCCCTCACTCATAGTGAGTTACAACAGCAGCTTCCCAGGGAAGGAAACTGGGAGTCTCTCAACATTTGAGAAAAAAAGTACATTGTTGGCCACCAAACATTGTTTTTTTTCAGATTGGTGCTATTCTAGAGCACATGCCATTCTAAAATGTATAATTTATTCCAAGTTTCACAGCCCAAGTTATACAGTGAGTTAACTCTGTGATATCTGACCTTTCTGTCTGTAAAATATATTAAAATATATATATATATAAATAAATCAGTTACTATCAATGGGATATGATCTCTTCCAGCTCTCTTTGATGCATTTTAGGCAAATCATAACAAAAAATTCCCAAACAAAACCAACACAAGGAGTTAGAGATGGACAGATCTGAGGTAGAACAGTACAAAATTTCTATAAATTTCTCTAAAGAATATAAGAATAGATGGCAATGACAGCATACATTTTCCCTTTCAAATTATAATATATACCTTCATACCACATCTTACTAGAACTGAAGATACAATTTTCACTAGTTTGAGCAGATAGGAAATCAAAACTTCTTTGAAACATTGCATTTGCATCAGAAGTAACTAACATTTATTTCCTGTAAGGAAGTAATTTGGAGAGCTGCAAAGTTTGTACCATTTCTGCAAATCAGTATTTAATGACACCTCTTCTGGCATTTCGTTTATTAACTGATCACACATAAGTAGACAAAGGTATGACTCTTACTTCAAAGCTAGATTATTCAACCTAGTTTCCAATAACTTAAAATGTTATTTCCGGATTCACAGACCATGTCCTTTCAGATTTCACTTTTGTTCAAAATCTAATAATGCAGAACAAATTTTTAATTTCAGATCATGAATGGGGTACTAGTTTTTTTTACTTCACCTAAGAAGAACTGGCTCAAAAAGTTTTGTACACTCAGCAGAGTATTAGGAAAAAAACCCACCTTCCCTCTTCCTCTGATACCAAACCACCAGTAAATTAAAAAAAGCCCCACAGCTCCAGAGCATAATGTTTGATTCTCTTTCATGACAAAAAAAAAAAAAGAAAAAAAAGAAAAAAAAAAAAAAAAAAGAAAAAGTCTTAAAGCTTAACATAGAAATGCAGTGGTGCATAGGGAGGTATCAACATGGTTTGAAAAATTAGTTTAGATGGAGTTAAATTGGGAACTGACACTTGACTAAAATTTAATCAGGTCAGTTTCCTGCTCAGAAATGGAATGAGACAAGGAGATCGCATGATATTTGCTTAGAATGATCAATGGGGAAAATAAGCCTTTTATTGTGGCAGATTTTTAAAGAAACAAATACAACAAAAATAAAAACTCCAAGGGAAATTAATCATTTGAAAGAAATAATGTTTACTCTCTCAAAAAGATTTCATCTACTCTTGGTATTTCTTGTGCTTTAACTCAAAGTCTGTCATGGTAACAGACTCATCCGTGATGTGGGAATTAGCTGCTTTTAAAATGGACTGAACTTTTAAAATGTTGCTTAAAATTAATGCAGACACTCATGAGCCAATACAACAATCCATTTACACTGCAGCATTTCTTTTCACCATGGCTGCAGGTAAGGCCACTGCTGAAAGCAAGCAGTATTCCTAATAACACCAGGAGGCTGAGGGTCTCACCATGTTGATAAAATGAATATTAATTGAAAGGGGAAGGAGCCTAATGACAAAATGCATTTGTCAGCTGTTCTCTAAAGTAGAAGATGAAATTTCAAGCAAAGCAATAAAAGTGATGAAAAAAAAAAATTCACTGTGCCTATTTTGTCATGTTTGCATTCATCTATTTGAACTTCCCTCTCCTCCAAATTCTTGATGGTTTAGGTAAGGTACATTTTCTGGAGTTATCAAGACTACCTCCTGCAGCACAATTTTCACTTTTCTAAGTGAAAATTACAAGGTGGTTTTTTTTCTTCTTTTTTTTTTTTTTTTCAGATCAACCTTTCCTTGGTTTGTAAAACCCACTGTTGTGAACAATGCCGTATACTGTCACAATTTATGTCAAGGACCTTCTAGGCAAAGCTTTCAGGTCCAAAAGAACTTATTCTCCATTTTCATTTAGAATGGTGTTTAGTTATAATGTTATTTTTCTCCACCTCTAAATCAAGAAAGAAAAGCCTCCTGGTAGAAAATAGGAAACCAAGGTTTGGAACAAATACAATTTTGGCAAGGAATTCCCTCTGAGGAAAATTATAGACCCATGAATCCAGTTAGACCATCTGTCTAAATCACTTTGGAGTCATTCAGATACACATAGGAAATTCATTTTGTACAGGTTCTGGAGATGAGGGGAAACCATGGCCTCTAGATACTCAAACCCTTTCAGACTCACATGAAAATTAAATTTAATGAATTTTCAGCCAAATCACTTGGAGCCAAACATCTTTCTCCCTTAGAGAAACTAATTTTATGTTCTGAATAATTACTTTCAGCATGCAGTAGACTTGAAGCTTCCAAAATATCCTAGCTGCAGGAGTGGGAAAATCTCAGTGTAACACTTAACCACCACTGTTCTGCATTTATTCTGCAATGTTGCTGCAGACTCTTAGTGCCAGCTGCTTTTCATCTGTGAGGCTGGAGTTTCAAACAGCTATTGACAACATCATGCAATACTAACATGCTATACTGAGTATCACCTTCCACTTGCAAGTTGCTAACTAACTCATTCTCTGTTGTGAATAATAATGGACTTGCTTGCTGCAACAAAATTTTGACATCAGCTTTCATCAGATATTTCCAAAAGCACTGTGACTCTTTTCAGAGGGGGAACCTTTTCTAGCTGTCTCCCATATAAAGAGCACACTTCTCTGTTATCACTGACCCCCAGAATAACAAGGAATTATTTAAAATATAATACTCCCTGGGAAAGAGAGCAATAAAGAACTCCCAGGACATGCTTTTACATGCAGCTAAAACAACCTAACACCCTGCTACCATCTATAATCCCTGCTCCTATGTTAAATACTCCCACCTCTTGCACCACTCTGATTCTTTCCAGATGCTTCCACTAGCTGGTTTATATCATTAAAACAGCAGAAGGACATCTTCTTATTTTGTGGGGGTTGTTTCTTAGATGCTTGGATGCAGAGTGGGAGCCCCATTAGGGCTGCAAGCTGAACTTGTACCATGAGCAATATTGCACACATGGAAAAAGCTCTTCTCCACTTGTGTCATGCACAGTTGAATTGTTATTTGTTAGAGTAGAGAAGATGAAAGTGTCAGAACTCCAATATGAGTAGTTTGTTTTCCCCCAAAATTAATATATTCCTGCTATAAATTTCAACTACTGAAGTTTGAAAGGTTTAAAGAAATATATTAACACACTTTATGGTATAGCATGGTCTAGATTGTAAGCAGAGAGTTTAACTTGACTTTAAAGAGCAGAGGAGGTAAATGTCAGAACCTGTTCTTCCAAATGAGTCTTTCAGAAGACATGAATGGACAATTAGAAAAAGCCAAACGTTCTTCCTATTCTGACCAAGAAAACAAGCTTGGCACCTATAACACAGCAAATATTTCCCTTTGGGAAAATCGCGGCTGAGACCCACAATAAATATTCTTTGGCAGATAGCTTTCACTTCAGCTTGTTGATTGAACTTTCTTTTGCCTCCACTATCTACCACAGTTGTCAATGTCTATCCCTAAGGTCCTTGTATACCTACCACTTACTAACACTTTACTTAAAAACCAATAACAGTATTATACAATGACTGCAATAGTATATGATCAGGTATTCATTTTAAAGGGTTTATGATCTTCAAGCAGAAGGGTGCATTCAAACCAGTAACTGTAAAGGGTTACTTGAACCATTACTTGCAAATCTCAGGTTCATAACAATACAGTCAACTCATGATGGTTTTGGGGTTTCAAAATGTGTGTTGTAGATCATCCAGGTTTAGCCTTTTTTCTGGCTTCCCCGACTGGAGCCACAGGCTCTTTCCACAAGGCTTTGTTCAGCCTGCTGCTGCTGCTTAAAAGTTGCCACAGCTCCTAATAAAAATCTGTCTGGAAACTTGTTCCAAAGTGAATGCTCTAAATATAGTGCCTAACTGACAGCTACTTAAAAGTATGAGCAGTCTGGGAAACTCCACATACACATCTTCAAAGGTCTTTTGTCAGTAGACACTCAGACAAAGAGTTGCATTTAGTTCCTGACTCTGCATCCCTCCTCATGGGCAATGGTTTGCAAATCACAAGTTCTCCATGCTGCAGATCCACAACTGTACAACATGGAGAATAATACTTGGACCCTTTCCACCTTAGCTCCTGCAAGGTCTTAAGGAAAGAGCCTCCTCCTTAGTATCTGTACTAACAGTTTTTTGCAATTTCAAAACATTTCGGGACACAGGACAGAAACAGATTAAGAATTCCTTGAGTTACAGTAACAGTCTCATGGTTTATGTTTATGAAAACGTCAAAGTCACAAAAAGAATGTGCTGCTCACAAAGGTCAAAGGGATCTAGATGCACTTTATCACCCTTGAAAAACATGCCACTCTGCCATGTAGTAGAGGCCAATGTTGACATATCTTTGTTTTATTTAATCCCAGTGATTATTTCACTAAAATTAGAATAGGCTATTTACAAGTTCTACTTCAGAAGTTTAATCTGTGAATACAGAAAGCCATGCTAAGCCTTGCTAAATCTTTTCTGCAAAAAGGTAGATTGAGGAATTTAGGCTAGTTGTGACAGTTAGGTTAATGTGTAACTTCAGAGTTATTTAATCTGGCCAAAGAAATTAAATCTTTAGGTGTTCTGTTTGCAAAAAATTAAAATAAAATAAAATAAAATCTTAGAATTATAAAATCAGTGGACAAGGCAGGGCAGTCAATTTAAAATAGTAGCTTGGAAAAGTACATAAACTAACATTCAGATACATCATTAACTTTAATGAAGAACGGGGGGTGGGGTTGAGAAATCTCTTGCTTTTATTAATTCCAGAGCAACTGACCTGATAAAACAGGGTTTATTCTGATAGGGCTAAATGTTAGGTAAAGTTTCTAGTCAGGTATCATTATGGAGAACGAGAGCTCATAAAATTCAGCAAAAGTTTTAGCAAACATACTGTGATCATTTTTGAGGTGACTGTGCAGTTTGATAGATTGCAATTATTATCAGTTAAATGTTCAATTCTTTCCACAAAGTAATCAGCCAACAAAGATTAGTTCATTATGCAAATGCAGACAATGAACACTGTGTGCACAGTGGTGTAGCAAAGATGCTGCACTGGCAGCAAGCTCCTTAAGGTACAGAGAGAAACCAGAATTTAAAACACTAAATGTAATAATAAAAAACAATTAGAGGGAGTGTAAACATTAGGTCTGAGACTAAGAAATTAGAAAAGAAATAACTATCAAATTAGTATGCCAGCATGGAGTTGGAAAGCAAGGCCCTTCATAAAATAATCAGAGCACAGCAGAGACCATCTGAATTTAAAATTGAAGTTCCAATGGATATGAAAATACCATCCGCTTGCAACAAAAATCAGCCCCAAGGGGTATATGAAATCAACAGAGCCCTCACCCTACTGTAGAATCATGTCTTCTGTGCCATTCTGTCATGTGTTCACACAGTTGACAATTTCTTGATAGAACCAGTTTGTTAAAACTGCCAGTGTATTGGCCCCAGGCAGCTCTTCTGAAACATCTTACAGCAAAGAGTTTTCCATAAACCCACAGCACGTATCTTAAAAACCTTTCTTGGCTTATCTGAGATCAAGCTTTTCCCACCTTCATCACCTGGCTGCTGTGGAAGTTCTGGAGATCTTATCAGAAGCAACCAAGAAAGTCCTCATCTTGTAACACCAGATAAGTCCCAGGCTGTAAGCTAACAAGGCATAGCCCTGTCCAGACTGGGAAGCCTTTTAGAGACATGAATGCACATGTGCCTGTGGTGTGTCCATACGACTTCCAGGCAAGAGTGATCAGCTTTGAGTTAGCACGTAATTGCACATCTCCATGTCAGCCTGGCCAGTTCCAATCTCACTGAGAAACTGCAAGCTCTAAACACCTTCTTATTATATGGAAGTGCTTAAGTAGTTCCAGGTTTCTTAATTAAAAAAAAAAAAAATCAACTGGAAATACCATCTCTACACCTTTGTCTAGGTAAAGGTATCATACACAGCACTACGACAGATAAAAAATCCTGGAAACTAGCTAAAAGAAACATATTTGTTTCAGAGTTTAGGGCACTTAATAGTTGACATGCAGTTCTTTGTATAGGCTTTCAAGTTGCCATATATATTTAAGGCTTTAAAACTGGTGTTTGCATGCCCCACTGCCATCTGTGGGTGGGTGTTCTAAGAATTTGCTTAGATTCTTTCAAACTTTTTGATTATTCACAGTCAGTATGAGATGCACATCACCGGTAACATTACTGTCCAATATCCAGCTGCAAATAGTTCACTGCTTTTCAATATGAACTTCTTCAGGCTTTATCCACAAGCCACCAATAATCTACCTCAAGTGCTTTTTACAAAGCAGAAAGCAGTAATGGATTTTAATTAGCCACATACAGTGGGAAAGCATTCATTCAGGAGACTGCTTTCTTTCTGACTATTTTCAAATTGTAACGAACTCCATCTCTCCACTCTGCGTTGCTGTGACTCTGCAAGAGTAATTTATTTTTTTGTGAATAGGGAACACTGTTAGAGAAAATCTGTTCTGAAATGCAGCAATGCAGCACTCCACCTGGTCTAGAGATGAAAGGTACAAAAGCCCTTAAGCAGCAGAGGCCATTCATCAAAGAGAAGGATTTCAGAATGGAAATAAAATTAACCCCCTTCACCCACAAAAAAGTAGGGATTAAGCCCATGCCCAATTTGATAGGAAACATTTTTTTGGACTGAAAGCAAAACACCAGTATTAGAACCTGATACAGATGAGATGTTTGCAGAAGAGGAATTAATTACAAATTATTTTGGTTTCTCAAATTTCCCAGTAAACACCAAAAGTTAATTGGAGATGGAAGGAGTGAAAGAAAACAAACAAACAAGCCCTAAATAAAAATGGGGATAGTGATTTTTTCCTCATTCTCTCCTGATATGACTTTAAGTTTCTGTTCCACACCTCAGGCTAATAACAATAGGAGAAAGGTATTTATACTTTATGATTGTGGTAATATTATAATACAGGCCATTTCTCACAATACTAAAAGAATTAGGACTCAACTACCCATGAATCTTGGTTATATTTGCCTTTGTTGTTTTAAAAATCACTGCTGATCTCTGATCTAACCCTGTAAATACTTCTGCCTCTGAAATTTCAGGTAGGGACCTCTCCAAACCAAAATGAACCTGCTTAGTTTTACTAAAACTCTAAAAGTTACACCTGGCTCTTGCATAATTCCTAAATCTGTACTGTATAAACCTAATGCATGGGTATAATCTCAGCCCACTTACCTGTGCACAAAAGAGGTCAGTAAAAGTAATTTATACGAGCAGCTACCAGTACGTGTATAACATTTCTAAGGAAATTCTAAGGACCTGTTTTGGTTTTTTTTTCAGAACCTAAGGCCACACACTCTTCCTTTGTTTGCTCTGATTACTTTTTCAACTTTACCCCTTTTTCCATACTGCTTGTGCACATGACACTGATCCTCACTTGTATAGCTTCAGTTTCCCTCAAGCTCAGTTTGTCCATAACACCAGGGCCAGTAGGCTCACAAATACCTACAGTTTAAAGCAGTAGAGATTAATTCATTACAGGCCAGAGTCCTCTGACATAAGCTTTATAACTAATGACCCACCCGAAAATATAATAGCACTTGGATAAGCACTTATTTCAGTAGCATTTCCACTCATTCTTTTTCTGCTTAATCTCCAGGAGCCAGGCAAGAGCAGGCAGGGCTACAGGCTGTGTGAGGCCTCAATTTGTAAGGGGCTCCATGATGGCATGAGCCACTTCCAACATGGGTTCAGCTCTGCTGAGTTTCCAGTAGATCATTTGAAACTTAAAGTCCTTAGTTTTTTACAAAATGTCTTTCTGAATCTTTGCCAAAGCTGAACTTGACATTCTGCATTCAAAGCTAATATTTTAAAAACTGGAAAGCAGCAAGGCAGGCGGTCCAGCAGCCTGCCATGGAAACCGCACCAAGAACAAAGCAGTGAGGATATTTTGGCCACCCCTTCCAGATATCCATTCAAATGAATTCTACAATTTCTTTCTGCCTGCTTTTTCCTCCTTTCTTATACAGCATATGCTAAAAATATTGTTTTCAATTTTTTTGTTCCTTCCAACATCCCTTTTGTGTGTGTACCGGGTGCAGGTGCCCCGGCGCTGATGGGGGCTGCAGGGCGGCCTCTGTGAGGAGAGGCCGGGGCTGCCCCGTGCCGGGCACAGCCAGTTCCAACCCACCCTCCACGGGGAACGGCCAAGCCCTGCAGCTGAGGTGGTGGCACCCCTGGGAAAGCCTGTGTAAGGAAGGGCAGAACACTGCTCTTCCTTCCCTCACCCAGAGGTGAGGGAAAACTCATTACTCATCTGCCGTGTAAGGAGGTAGAGATGAAGGGAATGAAGGAGTGAAGCTGATCCACAGAAAAACGGGGTTGGGGAGAAAGGTGTTTTATTATTATTTATTTATATTTGTCTTTATTTCTCACCACCCTACTCTAACTGGCAATAAATCAAATTAATTTTCTTCAAGTGGAGTCTGTTTTGCCCATGAGAGTAAGTGGTGAGTGATCTCTCTGCCTTTATCTCTTACCCATGAGCTTTTTCATTGTATTTTCTCCCCCTGTTCTATTGAGGAGGGGGAGCAAGAGAACGTCTGCGTGGCGGTCTGGCAGCTGACCAAGGTCAATATGTTTTTTTCTGATATTTCTAATCACCTTTTCCCCATACTTTAGGAGGAAATAAAATACTAACTTTGCCCTTTGCCTTTAGTTGTTACAGCTTCTTTGCTTTTCTTCCATGCAGGAAAATGAACAACTCTTTCTGATATTGCCCTCATTTTTCACAGAATCACAGAATGGTAGGGGTTGGAAGGGACCTCAGGAGATCATCTAGTCCAACCCCCCTGCCAAAACAGGTTCCCTACACCAGGTCACACAGGAAAGCGTCCAGGCAGGTTTTGAACGTCTCCAGAGATGGAGACTCCACAACCTCCCTGGGCAGCCTGTTCCAGTGCTCTGTCACCCTCACAGTAAAAAAGTAATCAAAACATACTCAACCAAACCCTAACCAAATACCAAGACAGAATTTTCTTTAGTGGTAAGATGATATTTGCATATATATTAGTACAGTAGAGGATATCAGACTGATTAATTCTGCATGTTCATTTCTTAAGTATGGTAACATTGAACTCAGCAATTTGTCTTTCAGACTTACAAAAAACAGTCTAAAGGCACCTCCATCTATATAATGAGTTATAGTCAATTTTCACAGGCTGATACACAATTCTACTAATGATTATGCTACATGAACCCTGTATACAGTGCTTGGCAAAAGATTTAATTTGTTATTTTGCCTTACCATTTTTCACAATATAGAGTTTCTCCCAGCAGAAGATTCCTGTTTTCAACACTCCTCAGGATATATACCTCAGCCTCATTAGTGCCTTCAATCAGCACAAGTAAACCAAACAGTATAATTTTCTTATGCTCCAAAACCAATATCACTCTAGGTTACATCCAAATCGATCAATAGTCATCAGTGTTTCTAGTCTGAGGGCCTCTCTGTGGTCCTGTGCCTATACTTTGAAGGCTTTCATAATCATCCCAGGATTGTCATTTGACATCCTTAACAATTCTCTGAGGTGGTTTCTGACAACTTCAGCACACCTTATTGATAACTGGTACATATGCTTGTTACAGGGCAGCTGAAAATTCATTCTATATAGCAGCAATTCATTAAGAGGATATAACTACACAGTATTTCCTCAACTATTAATTATAAATATCTATGTCAACTTTATTAGTATGTGTTTTAATTTGGTTTTTTTTTTAGTTATAATGTTCCTCTTTTCCTGAAGTGCCAGTCCACAGGTGTACTGTTTGGACAAGTAAAACTAGGTTTGGGACTTTTTGGTTACATGAGCAGAATATACTTGTGTACTCTGCCTCCAGCCCAAGCCCTGTTCTTCTCAACATGCATGGCTGTAAACTTCCACAGTTTCTTCAGACATTCTGAAGGTCGCTCTCCTTTATGCATTTTTATTTTTAAACAGATTAATAGTTCACTGTAACATCTATCAGTACTAAGCATGTATTTATTATCATTTATATTATCATGGAAAAATGTAGATTCCCAAAGCTAAAAACTTTCCCAGTGCATGAGCAGTTAATGACATCCATTTGATTTCCCTGACCAAAGAGTACCTGTAAAGCAGTTATACCATTGGTGTTTCTGTTTCACAAAACACCGAGCAAGCAACAAAGTTTAACCTTAACCAAATAGGTATTTCAGAGGTGGGTGCACCCTATCACCGATTTGATTGGTTCTAATATCTGGTCTGGAAAAAAACTGATGTATCTTACAAATGGTATCTTATTGGATACCAATTCTTCTGTTTTAAAGGTATCTTACTGGTACAAACTCTTCTCTCTTAAGCAAAGCAATACTGAGTACACTACAGCAGACCTTAATGCTGTCTACAAACGCAGCCCCAGGGGAGTCATTATCACCATCCGTTGCCATAGCCCAGTGATTATGGTTCAGGAGGATTCTTTCCCTGTTGATGCATCATGTCAAGTATTGAAATAACACTGAGAAGCAGCAAATTTTGCTACATGCCAGCATGGCGGGGCCATTAATGAGAACAGAAGCTCCTTTGTGTTAGCAATGTTCCTGCCATTTTTTCTCTTTTCCTATGGATGTCAGAACAATGGAGGAACTTCCCCAGTTATATTATTGGATGGAAACAGATAGGCTCTTCTTTTAGACCCCATAACAAGTCTACCATCACCCATTAAGTAGCATATATCTTCTTCCCCCTTAGAAAAAGAAAATTCAGCAGGTTTTGATTCCTCCTTTTTTTCTTCTGCTTTCCTTTCCTCACTGTCCCCACACAAATAGCAAATGAGGGAGATATACCTCCTCTGGAGCAGATCCTATCTAAGCTCATTACCTTACCACTATTGTTATCTAAACCATGACTGCAAGTTACAGGCAAGTGAACAGGTACTAGTGAGATGCTGGGGTGTATCTGCCAGCCAGCCTCACTTTCCCTATCTACTGCCAGAACTGAACTTTCAGCTATTTAGAGTTCATTCTGAGTTCACACTGGCCTCTGATAAAGTCAGAGTAGTTTTTCCATCAATTTCAACAGCATCAATAATTCACTTTCTGGTTTCCTACCTTTATTTATGTAAAAGGTAAGATTTAGTGGCATATCATTCACATACTCAGCAATAAGGTGGAAAGAATAAAGATGGGTTTGGTTGCCCTTTGTCAACTTTTTTTTTTTTTTTTTTAATAGTACTGGCAATACTTGCTGTAGGGAAAGCACTGAGAAAACTAAGAAAAAGGAATAATCGTCTTACTGTTATCACTAACTTATTTTAGCAGCCTGCTAAGATTTACATATGTAAGAAGACTACAGAAATTATCTCAAAGCTCTAACATTACATTTTGTTTCAAGCTATTCAGGCTTACTTTACTAATTGCATTGATTGTTATAAAAATGCAATCTCTAAATTAACAATGGATCATTATCAACATTTTTTCAACTTTCCAAGAAAAGCAAGGCACTTGTTCCAATAAATTTAATTAAAGGTGTCATTAAGCCTGAATCTTCAGAAAGAAATACTTTGGTTATTAACATTCCAGTTTCACTTTAATGCTACTGGCTTTAGCAAGAGGTCATAACAAAACTAAATTTTTAATTACAAAATAATAATAAAAAGAGCCACTTATTCAATCCTTCCTTATTCAGCACAAATTTATTTTGCTTTATTTGAATGCTGGTGTTTGTTCTGCCTTGCAATGCTTCCTGCAATGATTAGCTCTAATTCAGTCCTAAGCTCGAATCAGACATTAGTATTTTATGACTGCACTCAGACCAAGGTCAGCTCTGACAAGGACTGGATTTTCGGAGGTCCCAGATGGTTAGTTCGTCCCAGGCTTTTTAATGTCACCCTACCTGAGTTTACTACACACCATGATGTAGAATAAAATGGTCTACTCCTCTGTGGGGATTCCTGGTAATCTAATAGCAGCAGTGAGAAAGAAGGGGGACTTCATGAGCAATAAATCAATGTTGGTTGTGCAATGTGTCAGGGAAAATTGTCATTTGGTTCCCGTTGATTACAAGAATTGATCATTCTTCAACTGATAGAGAGTGACTTGGTGCTCTAGCCTCTTAAGCTAGTTGGGACGATTCTCTGTGCTCTCAGAAATATCTGAAACATAACCCCTTTCAAGAAAGTAACAGTCATCATCAGAAGCTCAGCCTTTGAGATAGGAGTAAAATGAGTATGACCATTTTGCCTGACACTGTGGTCTTGAACAATAGGGTCTTTTTAGTGCATGACTGATAGGCAATGGGAGTCTTCTTACACAATGTCACTGCTGATGAACTGATTTGGTACCGTGAAACTAACACAGACAGCTAAAAAGACAGATGAGGAAAATCAGGAACTGTTCGTATTGCTTTCCCAGTCCCTGTAAGAACTGATGCCACTCTCCAGGGAGCTTTCATTTACAAGTTGTCTGTTATTTGCTGTGAATGTACCTGACTCTCATTAGATCAACCCTCCTTATCCTCAGTCAGAATCAAACTCATCTTTACCAAATATATAGAAAGATTAAATATCTGTAAATAAAATTATAATTCTGAACATCATTAGTGCATGTGCAAACCTTTTCAATACATGGATAAAAGTGTCAAAAAATTTAAATTTCCCCTTGTCCTCTATTCTAACAGAAGTTAAAAGTAACATCTTCTATACATTTTTAGCATCTTAGGAAGAATCAGAAATCATGTCTTTTTCTATTATTGTAAAATAAATCCCATTTTGTTTTTGTGATAATGGTGAAGCTAAATTGTGGCTCCATTATAATCTCATTATAAGAGCTGATTCTATGCAGAATTAAAAAAAAAACTCAGAGACAATTAAAACATTTCATGAATCACCATTTCAGGATCTAAATTCATAGCTGAGACCTTTCCTGACTTTTGCCTGTGAATAGTGCTCACCTCAGTCTACATCACCTATGCAAAAGTGATATTCCACAGTAGCACAGCATTATGAGGTGACTGTGGGTTTCAAATGCTAGACTGTTATACTCTTAAAAGCTAGTCAGAGGTAAAACCAGACTTAATTAAATAGGTTCCCAACCTATGCTTCTCCTTCCAAGAAGCTGTGCATATTTCTACATACTTCACATAATGCTGTAGCTTTCATGATTCTCAACTACAGGAAAATTCTTCTTTTTCACACTTTGTTACTTATTTCTTCATGAATCACAAGTGATAGTGTTGCTATTAATTCAGCAGAGACTGGAAAGTAAGACATTTATAAGGTCCATTCAGAAAAACTATTGCTGGGAAAATAATTCCGTTAATTCTTTTCTTTCTTTAACTTCAGTAAAATCAAGAGCAACCCTCAAACCACAGCCTCTTTGGTGTCCTGGAGCCCATTTAAAAGCCTTCTCTTAGGCTGTTTAAGTTGTTGCTTCCTGCTCTAGGCATTACAATATGCTAACACCTTTAACAAGTCCTGTTAGCAAATATCAATCTAGCAAAACTTCTCCCACTTCCTCAGATAGGTATGGAAAAACAAAAAGAACGAAGTAAGGAAAAGAAACTTTTGGTTCAGTAATCTCCAAGTATCGTAACTTTTTATAAAGCACAAAGCACAGATACAAAGTTCCTTTTCAATACAACCTTTTGGGACAATGTAATTTTATTCTACAATGGCAGATAAAGAATAGTCCGTCTATGCTGTCTCCTGGCAGTAGTGGCTATACTACGTCTTTTAAATCTATTATCAACTCATGCTGAATACTGATGCCTTTCTGTTTAAGCTAACACACTTAGGTAAGGAAATCACCCTTTCTTGACTTTAATTCAGCTCACCAGCATTTTCTAGTGCATTGAGTTCCTACTGTCCTCACAGGGACAAATTTGTGGGCAGAATACAGGTGGTGGGTAAGGCTAAGAGCAATTCCTCCCTACAGTTTCCTCACCCACTGCAGTACATGTGGGCTGGACACATTACAAACTCATATAGAGGCCACCTTTGTGTGAGAAAGATCTTTCCTGAAAGAAGGAATATATGGTACTGCACCACCACAATGAATTCCTGTTTCATCTGTTTATTATGTTCAGATATCTAAACTCTTACAAACCATTACACCTTTGTCTCCCCACCTCCTCCTCCCTCCAAAATAAATCCTACAATGATTTATGCTTACAGAGGATATTGTCTCTTTCCTATAACTCCATTTTTCCTTCAAGAGGAGATGAGAAAACTCCCAACAAGATGGATGGAATGTTAAATCTGAGCAGAGACAATGCTCTGTTGACATGAAGTGGTCAGTGCTTCATCAAAATTTCTGGTAACTACAAAAATCAACCCGTATGAGGATCTACTCCTAGGACTGCAATGAGGACTAAACTTGAACACTGGTTTCAGCAGTGAGTAATGTGAACATACATAAGCAAGTAAATGCCTTGGTATTCTAGTAAAATATGTGAAATTTTAAGTAAAAAAAACCCCAAACAAACAAACAAAAAAAACCCCCAAAAACAAAGCAAAACAAAAATTCCACCTGCCTTCCCCTGAAACACAGATATATAATGCAGACAGTGTCTGGCTATCACAAAGAGAGTTAGTGTTTATTAAAGGTAGAAGTGCTAAAGAAAAGCTAAAATAGGCTGCAATTTGAAAAACATTCAGAACAGGATTTTTAAAAGCCCATTAAGAAGAATAGGCTATTCAAGAAATCCTAAAGTGCTGTTCTGCACCTTTGCAAAAGTTGAGACTTCACATTTCAGTCCCAGAAATGAGTAGAAAAAAAGATAGAAGGGCTTATCTTTTCTGTTCTTAGCCTCACTACAAGCTTTATTATTAAAAGCCTGGTCTCCATTCTAGAATCATAAATTGAATTCAGCTGAAAATGTAGTGCATTTGGCCTCTGGTTCCCTTATATTCAATAAATACAGGAGATTTTAACAGCCATGAAAATTGTTTCAGGTCACATCTAGAAAGCACAGCCCATGTGGCAAATTATGTTTCATTATAAAAGCAAGTTTCTTCCTCCTGCTTTTAGGGGAAGGGATGACATAACTTTAGACTTATGTGGCATTTCTGATTTAGCTAACGAGGGCACTATAAACCCAAATGATGCTAGCATTGTAAAGTGAAGTTGCTTCTGGTTTCCTTCAGAACTGATACTCAGCCTCTGGATGTGTAATGCATAGATCTACAGGAAATTAATCTTACTAGGGTGAGTAAAGACATCACAGACTGTTTTGTTCTTACCAGTTCAGAAATTATTCTTCCCTGCTGGGTTTTCTGTCAGAAACAACTTTCTTCTATTTGAAGTATGCTCAAAAGATTTTCATCTTGGAATGAAAACAAAACTGTCCTAATCTCATCAATCAGGAGCTAAATTAAATGATGATAGAGGCCATGTCTTTCAACTGTCAACCTGTGAACTGCTAGGCTCCCACTGACTCCACTGATGGACAAATAAATATATACTGGCTGTGTATAGAAATGTGGCAATGTCCTTGCTAAGATGAAACTCTAGACACTGGGTATGACACAAACCACTTCAACAGAAAACTTTTTGTCTGCGGTCACCTGGTCTTCACTTTTATGGTTGCAGTTGAGTAATAAATACATAAGTCAAAGGTTTTGGTCTTATCCTGTTTAGTCACTGACAAACAGACACCTATCTGCATCTGTATGGGCAAAATGTGGAATAAGAGGACAACAGCTTCTGTGTTAGCATTGCTTGTCAGTCCATGTGCTCTGCATAGTGATTGCACAGTCCCACCATTCACAATGTTCCCATTCTATTCCATGGTGACAGCAAAGAGCTGGACTAGGATACATTTACTCTCACATCTGTCCAATGAAAGTTAATATGCACAGTAAGAAAAGATCTGTTTACTGCTACCCAAGATCAAAGGTTTAGATGTGACATCAAATACCCTGACTGTAAACATCTGGTTAAGGAAAATATTACACTAGTTCTGGACATTCAGGCAAATGTTTACTTGTCTCTCTACTGCTCTGTGAGGGCCTTTCCTCATCTCTACCCCAAAAACCAAACTGCTGCATAGTCAAAAAGCAATGCAACTTGATCCTGAACCACCTAGCGATACATAGAATACACTCCTACCTTCAAAAGTGCTAATCAGATGGATGGATTCTTTTGAGGGAATTAGGATGGAAGTGTTTAATTGGGAAAATTCGAAAAAGGACAGCATAAATGCTCTGAACAAACCGACCTGTAGGTAAATTGAAGATTAAAGAGAAAAACCGTTCTTGTTATCTGATGTTGCAGACAACAGCATACCTTTTAATGAATAAATAAATGAATGAATAAATATTTCCCAGCAGCTGATCAGAAAGAGATGTTTTATATAGTACAGTTAAGGATTTTTCTTTTGACAAAAAATTCTGCAAGAAACATTCCTCCCTGGCATTTTGGTCTATTAAACAATATAGGAATTGTTCCTAGAACATTTCTTGCATCAAGAAATGAGGAGTAATAGCTAGTATATTACTTATGTCTTAGAGATCAGCTGAGACTCTCCTCTGCATTTGCAAGAGGTAAAGAACAGATACCTAGTTGGACTGAAGAAATAAGAGGCAAGCAGAAGAGTATTTTATAATATTTACTCATTACAGGCTTGGACTTTCTGCACAATACTCCCAAAGTTATCTTTCACTGTAAGAGGGAAGTCCAAGGCTCTAGGACATAACATGCTACCTGCGTTCAAATGAAATATAAATGACTATGTTCTGATTCGTTCTGCATCCTTGTACAGTTATTTGGCAAGGCTTGAAAGACGAGAAAGAGAAGATAAAAAGAAACTCACAATCTAAATACAACCTTTTTTTGGACTCAAATGTTTTCCCTCATAGATTGAAGGTACCGTTTTTAAGGAACATCATTTTACAACTTTACAAAGCTGCATTAGATCAGAGATTCTTTGAAAGGCCATCAAGGTTTCTGTAGGACCCAATCAGAATATTTCACATCATTGTTATATGAATTCACTCTGTTACATTTTCTGAGTACCACTTTTCATTAATTCCTATTTCTTTCAACCCAAGTTCCCTTATAAAAACATCCTCCTAAAACTGAACACTCAGAACTTTAGTACACATGAATCATTTGTACAACTCTTGCCTCATTTTGTAGACTGAATCATGCCATTTAGATGAACATTTGTGTACTAAAATAATAATCTCTTTCTTGCATTTCCAACCCAATAAAGCCCACAACATTGCTTTTCAGCCAACCTCTGTGGACACAAGAATAGTTTTAAAGTTTTTCTGCAACATTTTCACTTCTTCAATTAAAATATATGAGGGGGCGGAGAAGGAATTACAAAAATGTATACAGAAAAAAACCCCACAAAAAGATCATAAATATTTCACTTAGAATATTAGTGACTTCTGAAATAGTACTTTGTTACCCATACCTATCCTTAAAAACCTGAAAGATTTAAGAAAGTAGATTTTTTTTTTTTCCTAGGAGATCTATTTTCTGTAACCTATTGATATGCATGATTTTTCAGCAGCTAATGAATTTTCTTTCACAGAATTCTATACTCTCAGACTTTGCTGGTTAGGGTGTAAATCTTCAGGGATGAGGATGGTCCATGTATCAGTTCGAATCTGCATAGATTCTTAAGCCTCTACATCTCCTCCATGGACCTACGCAGTACACTGTAGGATCCAAACATTTTTCATAGTCCCTGTTTATAGACCATCAGCTGCACAAACAGTCTCCACTCTTTCATCTGCTTTCCAGAGGACTATCTGCATGATATTTTATTTAGTGGGACATGAATTTGGGTTTTCCTTAGTGAATAGTGCTGAACATTAAGCCCTGCCCATGACCAGTTCAGAATGTTCCTGCCCTGCATTGGCCCAGCAGCCAAAAATCTCTGTCTTCCTCATGCCCAAGCTCTTCTCTCTTGTAGAAACCTCTGTTTTGCTTAAACTAACTTTTAGGACAAGTGTCCAGGTGTCAAAGAATGGCTTTGAAAAAAGCCTGGATGATGCTGAATCCCTGACTTTTTATTAATATTTTGTGGAAAGCCGATATGTGCATAAAAAAGCTGATCTGATGTGCACTTTAAGGGCTAACTCCTTAACAGCTATAAAAAGCTATTACCTCAGTCAGTATTTTTCTTGTTGGGAAGGGGAGACAGCCATTGCAGGAGACTAGAGATAAAAAACAATGAATACTATTTTACAACATTGCTGTTGTTCCACAAAGCCACAAATGTACCTACTACCTGATTCAACTACTATAATCGTTCTGAAATATCCTACATTGGAAAAACTAAACATGCTGTCTCTCCTCTTCAAAGGAGGTAGGGAAGAGTGATACACTTCTGTCATTGTGCCTGTTGTCTACCCAGCCTTTTCATAAGTAATTTATCAAAAGGCGTTTATATGTCCCAGGTTAAGGGTCAAGCACTATGAATGTCAGGATCTACTGAAAAGGTAGATAATGCAATACCTTTTAGTGGGCCAACAAATAAAATATTATGCACTAGCTTTCAGGCCAAAAGTGCTCAATCTGTTGGACAATGTGAGAATTTCCAGAACATGGCATCTAAGACAGCTGATTTAAAACATTTCAGCTGTCCAAATTAAAATCACATCTCAGGACTAAACTGAAAAGAAAAGCCTTATTGGAGAAAAAGATGGGCAACTTGTCCATAAGCCCTGTTTGTTTGACAAATAATTTGTCAAACCTTTAAAATATTAAGAATTTTCTCACAATAGCAGAACACTTGCCAAGTACATGCTGGAAAGAAATGGTAACACCAGTTGCAGACTTTAAAATATTGATTGACTTTAGTAATGCTCATTTCCTCTGCTGATTCATGTTACAGTTCAGTTCTTTCCTGTCCAACTTCCACAGCATCAATAAAAACAAAAGACTTTTTCTGCTCAGAACTTTTGATGAAGCCTGGCTCCAACACACATTAACTACATTTCTTTTTCTTTTTTTTTTTTTTTTTTTTTTTTACTGGTTGAGCACTTGTGCCTTCCTTTCAAATAGCCCTATGTCATAGAGTTATGTTCAACTAAATTAAATCTGTTGTTCTCTCTCCCACATAAATGTTATCATCATAAGAAATGAAGGACAGTAAGTCACTCTAGAAAACAAATCTGAACAAAAGAAATAATTTTATATAAACAGTGGTGGGTTTTTTTTGTTTTGTTTTTTCCAGGGTTTCTGCATCACTTAGAAGATAAGATACACAGCAACTGTAATCTGATAAAAATTGAAGTCTCAAACCAACAAAAAACCCCCCAACCCACCAGGTTAAACTCAGTCAGATTTTCAAATAGAACATTTATCCCTTTGGGAGATCAGATGGTTCCTATGATTTTGGTAAGGTTGCCTTTGATCTAACTGAGAATCTGGTTCACTTTTTAAACACTGGTTAAAATATTAGTATATGCAATATTATGCAGAAACAGAGGCAAAATATTTCTTAGTCCACACAAAAAAAGGTGTATCTAAGTCAAAAAAAAAAGGATTTGCAATGTGGTACTTTTCAAGCATTGCATAAGAACATTTCTAAACTCCTTCAGGAAAAAAAGAAAAAAAAACAATACCCAACCAAACAAAACCAAAAAAACCCCAAGCCCCCAAAACCAAACAACAAACCAACATGATTGTATAGTTGAACATGTTTTCAATGACAATTTAGAGTTATGCTTTGATGCCCTGTGCACCTGTGAAGGTATACTACATCCATGCAGACTCAGCTCCCAAACTTTCCCTTCTGCATCCAAATATCCTACTCTGTCTTTTCTAGTGATGACTTTGAGAAAAGGTCATCCTTTACTTCCTTTGTGCTCTGAGCATTCAATGTTGTTACAGTCTGGAAGAACATACCAAAGTATTCTAATTAAAAAGAAGGCATATTTTAAATCAGAAGATGGAAAGTGATTGAAACAAGCTAAACAAAGAAGTGGTAAATGTTGATTTCTTAACATCTTCAATTATTTATGCCTTCTTGATCAGACTTGCCTGTCAAATACTGGTTACTGAGCTTAGTGAATTCCTGTCAGTCAGTGACCTATCATACATGAATGAACAGACAGGATCCTATCATCTGATGTTGCATGCCATGAATCTCATTATCACTTATGTTTGAAGATCTAACTTTAGATGTCTAAAAAAAAATAGGTTTAAGGCTTACCTTTAGGGTCCATGTTTGAATCTTTTTCTGTATACATAAAAATATCAACTGCATTCAGTCACCCTTTCAGAAAGTCTAGCTTACCTTTCATTGTTAACAGTGAAGTACTGGAATTTAGAAGACAACAGAGACTTAAAGCCAGTAAGAAAGTCTTCTAGGAACAGCAGAGTTTTGCACCAGATGCTGTAGTTGCTTAAGTTCAAGCACATTATACTTTGGAGAATGAAGGTTTTAATATCCAGTGGTTTAGATTCAGATTATACCAGTCTGTAAGACCACATATATGTTACTATTTACTTGTAAGTTATTTTAAAAATACTATTTCATTCAATCTACTACAAATATTAAAATAAAATGGCAAAAATGTGTGTTTCTTAAAATAAATATTACAAGGACAGCTTCACTGAAACCTGAATCTATTGTAATGGCAACACAGAGTTTTCTACAAGATATTTGGTAGTTTATTAAAATTACTGAAAATTCCCTAGAACACACAGACATTTTGTATTTTCTTATGGCTGTTCAGTCCTTGACTAGTAAATCACTTCAGAAATGAAAACTAAATAATAGAAGTTCCAGTCTGCTGAAGGGCTTCAGGTTTGGCTGAGGACCTGATCTCAGACCTACTAGCACTGTTTTGTTCTGCACAGCCCTTTCCTAGTTACTAATGAAGTTGTATGCTTCCACACACAGGTTATGCAAAATTACTTTTTTCCTGTGCAGTTCTCCAAATCCTTTATGTTTTACATCTGTCCCATGTGCCTGTCTCTCATGCTTCTGAACTTTATTTTACTTTAGCACCTGTTGAACATTATAATCTATTTGATGAAGGCTGAGATACAACTCTTGACCTTCATGAATATGTGACAGGAGCTTTCAGACAATGGAACATGGCTCAGTTGACAGACATTAGAGTTGTAGTAGTCACTTTCAAAAGTGATTTAGTTTCCACATCTTCAAAGAACAAAGGTACACTTCCAGTCTGAGCAAAATTAAGTTTACATTAAGAGAAACATTTAACAAAAGTGAAGATTCCAGCAGCTTTATCCAAACCCTCTTGTGAAAGTGGGGGGTATGCTAAAAAAGAGAGATAGGAAAGAGAAAAACACTCTGCCCTGTAATACCTGCTGTGCCACTTTGTTCTTCTTGAGACAAGAGGGTCTCTTCAGCATTTCAGAGAGAGAGCTGTACGTAAAGCTCTCTCTATTATGCAACTAAGTATCCTACCTGACAGGAGTCTGGAGATCACTCATTCAAACAAAATTCATAAAAACAACCAGGGGTACAATGTGCTTCAAGATACTTAAAACAGTTTGTCAATACTAAGGACTGAATAACAAAAAGTCAAAATCAAAATAGCTATGGAAAATATTTATCTGCTTAGCTAATAGGTTGTATCTCCATATAGATGATCTCTGGTTATCTCAACCAACAGACTAGTGAAGCCATATTTTTCTTCTGTACAGACTCCCAGTAAAGGAACCTGTGTATCAAGTCTACTTCATCATTTTATGTTATGGCTATTTTAAAAGACTATGTATGTTTTCCTGAAATGTTCCTCAAAACAGCACTGTGATCACAAGTCTCACAGCACACTAACTCCACTTAAAGTAGGTTATTTGTAGGTTAGAAGTATACTTTTCTACAAGTTAAAAATATTTTTTAATTTAACTTACTTACTAATATTTGTTTTATAAATGTCCAAGTACATTGTGTTATTTGCTTTATCTGTTAGGTACATTTCTGTATTGTCTTTCTCACACTTTTTGTTGAGATCACATTCTTGGTGTTAATTTAAGTAGCACTCAAAAGTGACAATGCAAAAGCAGTAAAATTAATTAACATGCAATACAAACTGAATGAACATGGAGGAATTTTATTGTAAGCTTCAGACACAGTTGTTTATTGTTAAGTGCACTCAGAAACAATGTGGTTTTTTAATCTGTGACATATTAAAACAGCCTTGATTACTCTGTTCTATTGGCAATGGATGAGAGATACAATAATGGTTAAATATAACTGACATTTTCTACTACTTGGCTACCCAGTGAGCAGACCAAGAAGTTAAATATGTTTGGAAAAATGATGCCATGCTATAAACACTCAATTACATATTCCAGCTGTTACACGCTTAGATAAAAGGATGTACTGCTGTATAACTTTTCTGACTGTTTCTGTAATTTGAACGCATTTGCTTTTTTTACCTTTCACTGAAGAGAAGAATGTCTAAAGTTTGTTGCTTCCTAACAGGATAGCATCTTAAATAAATGTTAAAAAAAAAGATGTCTGCTCTGCATACTGTAGAGATAAGGAGGGCAAAAAGTCAGAGGAGTTTGAGAGAATCTCTCAGTGACAAATATAGATTTAAGAAAGATTCTAATCACTTGGGCATATATTTGGAAATTGCATCTGAACTAAGTTTACACATAAGAGGGATCTTTCTCTTACGGAAGGCATGAAAGTATTCAACTGATCTTGAGTTTTGCGGATTGATTGGAAAAAACATAAAACTAAATCCTACTCCTCCAAAGGTAAAAAAAAAATCTCAAGCATCATCAAGACACTCCAAGTCTCCAACAAGACTGCTACCATATTGAGATACTCAAGTTCTACCTATTGGCATATCATACAGCAAGAAAAAACTCTACAGCAGGGCAAAATATTAAACTGTCTCATTATCTCTGGTAAGGATCGTAACCCGCAGTTTCCCCTAGAATATCTACATCTTAATATAGCCTTTAATGCAAATTTGCATTTTCCTTGGTCATATACAAACTGGTTACTATGTTTTTCAACTATAGGAAAATTCTCCCGTTACTCAATTCCCACATTTGGATTTTTGAACCCTAGCAGACATAAGAAAAAGAGGATTAACTCAGCAATAATTGTCTGTTTATTACTACCATTTAACAGCTTACTTTTCCCACACTCATTTCCTTTTCTAGAGGTTTCCACTTATATTTAACTTGTCTAGTCTGACACACAAAGAATCAACTACAGCTATTGATCAACTTGCAATAAAGCATAGCGTTTGCCAATTCATACTCATGCAAAAAATAGCTGTATTCCATGTTGAGTGGAAGGAACTTGGACACTTGCTGTCATTATCTTGGTTCTTTAAGCCTGACCAGAATTCCCCGGTCTTACTTCAGCTCCTTCTGCAGTCATCTGGTCCACAGTGACCCAAGGCTGCAGAAGGCTGAGAAGGAACTTAATGTATACTGTGAGTGCAGTGACAATTAAAGATCTTCTAGCTTTCTTCTTGGTCTGTGCATGAGACTCCTCAACATGTTACATTATGAGGACAGTGAGTGTGATAAGGCCACAAGGAAAGTCTTTCCTCCACCAGAGTTTAAGCTGAATCTCAGAAATCTTTGCCAGGGATGGATACTGCAGCACAGTGCAGTAAGTTAACCAAAATGCCGTGTGTGATTGTCAATTTTTGAATGAGAACTCCTGATGTATTAGGCCTGGTTCAATCATGTAATAGGCACTTTTTCCAATCTGTGCCTGGGAATTCACAGTGAGTTTTCATGTGGCAGTCTAATAAAATGCAAATGTTACTAGCAATTTGAAGAATGCTAAATTGATACAACACTTAAAATACAATAGGCTTTGTTTATTTGTTTGTTTTATCACATTGCTATTAGTTTCTAACACTGAAAGAAGTTCTTTTAAAGATCCAAGCAGAATATTAATGAGCATGTGAGACACTTATTTCAAAATAAACACTTGGCCATTTTATTGGTGTGTCAACAACTAGAGTGGTATCATAATCACCAGCTGTGTCATAGCTTCTTCCTTCCCTTTTAAGCCTTCTGACAAGGAAAAAACCAAGCTGTTAAAATTCATTACAACATCTAGAACACCATCATCACACCAAAACAAAAACAGTCATCACCTAACTTCAAAACCTTTGCCTTCTAGCAAGTTCTGAAAGAAAACACAGTTCTTCTTATTATTTAACCACATGCAGTCCTAAATCTCAAAATCACATTGTATACTTTTGGCTGAGAGTGGTATCTAAGTCAAAATAACTTCCTATCTCTATCTCCTTCCAGAGTCTGGAATTTATTGTCCTCAAACATTTTATTACTCCCAAGATGTAAACCTCCAATCTCAGCTGTGCACCTTGGGACCAACAGGAGTTTGTCAGAAGCATGAGGTTTCATGTTCCAGCTGTCTTGCTGTTTTAAAATTTGGACTGCCCATCTGAGTATTGTCATCAGAGATTGCACCCACAGATAAGGTGAAATAAAGTTTAAGAGAATTTAAACCAACATCATCAGTTTAAAATACTCTGGCCTTCAACACTAGCAGGAACACATGCTAAATCCATGGGTAGGATTGCTTTTCTTCCCTCAGTTTAGAAATACATATTAAAAAGATAATTTCTTTCATATACCTGTGTGAGCAACAATGCCTGAATATAAATGAAGGCTTTTTGTTTGTAACTGCTTTTATCTTCCAAATTATAGTTGTTCTCTGCAAAGCAGCGAACACAATGATTCCTTTTCAAAGAAATCTTTTTGACAAAATGGCTCATACACCTGTCAAAGTAATAGAGGATATTTTTTTGTTAAACAAAACCCCCAGCAACACCAGTGTTAATTGCTGTATTTTTTCAAGAGACAAAAAATAACAGAAAAAATAGCAACTGCCTACATAACACTGTGTATCTAGAAATTGTTGGAAGTTAATTGCAACAAGCCTGAGACAGTTGTTCCAGCACTCATAGTTCGCCATGCAGAGGCTTCAGGAATTTTTTTTTTTTTTTTAATCTTTCTGGCTTTTGAATTTTCCATTTTATTACCAGTTTCCTTCTCAGGTAGTGACTGTTGCTTTTAAGCAGCTACTGCAGCACAAACTGTTATCTGAACTGGAAGAGTCACTGCTTCAGGAAGAAATACACTTATTGGGAAAACCAAAGGTTCAACAGCAGCCACACAACTGTGGTTTGGCGACGGGGGTGCTGTTGGGCACTAGATGCAGTAGCTGTTCTCCCATCCCTTGGTTCAGACCACAACCCCTCTTACCTGGGGTTTCTGCAAGCAACTGGGATAGAATTCTGTTCAGTTATGATTAAATCCAGTGGGGAGTAGGTGGGACACGACATGACAGAGGACAGGACATGGACACATGACCAAACAAAAAAACCAAAAGAAGCCTTCAAGTTACTATTCTGGGAGACCACAGTCATTAGTAGAAAGGCAGATGTTATTATGTCTTTTATTTGCAAATAAGTTATCACTATAAATTAATAATTATCTCCATATAAATTACCACTGTAATTTTATAACATGTTTGATTTAAAATCTTGCATTTTCAAATCAAGGAACTAGAACTGAACTGTGAATTAAAAGTAACTCCTTCAGGTCAAAGACATTTCTAATTTGCCTCAAATCTCACAGAAAATGGGATTTTATGGATCTTTAAAACTGTTTTTATCATATAATTTGATTTTGTTAAAACACAGACCTAAACAGTCCAGTGCAAATTTCACAATGACACATTTCCTTAATCTTAATAGTTCAGTGTGGGCTCTCTAAGCACCAGGAAATAAGGGACAACAGACACAGTAAAGTATCTTTTCACCTTTCAGAGTGTTTTGAAAGTATAAGAAAGAAAACTTAATTAGAGAAGAAGCATGATTATACCATAACCAGTAGAAGGGTCTTTAAGTTTCTATCTAAAAACAGGTAAGGCTGACTAACCACCAATGCTGCCCCACCAACCTGAACCAGAAAGGACTGCTAAGCATCATGCAACCCTAACACAGTGAAAGAGCTCACAGCTGCACTACCCATTCCACATGAATTCCTCCCTTTGAAAACGTCTACAATACTATCCCATCAGCTTAAACAGCACCAAAGCATCACTCAGAGATCCATTCTCAAACAACGTCCGTACTACCTCTCCTAAATTCAGAACTCAGCTTTGACCTTACCTGCAACAGATTTGTTACACAAAACTTTGTGGATCAAACTTAAAGAGACGATGTTGGGTAGGATTTTTTTTTTCTTTTTTAAATACAAACAGCAGATGATAAATGGCTATTTGACTAAATGTCAGTATCTGAGTCATTCAACATAGACCCTCTTTTGAGTGAGAAGAAAGCTAGTCAAAGTTAATTCCAACCCAAACCAAATGTTCAGCAATATTAAAAACAGGTGACATGGACTTCCTTCTGGAGCACTGAGTTCCCTCCACTTGATAATGAACAGAAAACTTACACCAAGTTTCATACAGCTATGATTTTACCTTAGGAATTTCTTATCCTATACTTAGAGTGATTCCCTTAAAGCTTTGTTTAAAAAAACAGGTGCCTTCTTGATTAATTTCTTTTATAGAGCATATCAGATTTTTGTGAGCTTTCCTAAAAAAAACCAACTCTGGTGATTATACTGTCTGTCACTGATTCTCAATAGGGTGATTTTACTCATGTTTGAAACTGACAAGGTTTTAGGGTTACTAAAGTCTTTGTTTGTTTGTTTGTTTTTTCCCCTTCCAGTAGAAGTTTACTTCTGGGGAGAAGAGAAAGATGTTGCTTATCCCCTTAATAATGAAAAATCAGAAAGAAAAAAAGGAAAAAATTATTTTATCCATTGGGCAGGTACACAGCTCCAGACAAATTGCATTGCCTGCTGTGGTGGTTCTATGACAAAATATACAAATGTGGGCTGGTGTGCAAGGACTGATGACAATAGGAAAGCAAGTTTCATTAGTTCTGCCACTAATTAAATGGTTTGTTTTAGCTTATAAACATTATAGAAAAATTTATAGGCTATTAGAAACTTTGAAGATTACATCTGATCATTAAAGTGTGAAATAGAGAAATTGATATCTGTTTTAATTGAAAAGCTTAATACAATCTTTATGGCAGAGTTACCTCCTGATATATCTGTGAATGTCTGCAGAAAATTTCTTACTGTGCATACTTTACATATGCCAGGAGATTCTGACTATGAGAATTAGATGGTGAGGACAGAGACAAATTAATGGAGATTCAATTAAGAAGTTCATAATTAAAATCTGTACACTTAAGACTGATAAATTTGTCGTTTCTACCTTTTCTAGTTGTATAAAACAAGGGGAAAAGTTGGCACAACCCTAAAGCAGTCATTTTGGCCCTTCTCAAGGGAATACCTCTCTACACAATGTATACTCAAACTGTAGATTTGATGGTGAGGAGGTCAGCACCTCAAATTCCCACCCGTGGCACTCTAAAGAATTGAATTATTCTATTGCAGCTAGTCAAATCTATACTTACATGAGATAAAACAAAGATAACAAAGCTCCAAGGCCTGCGCGGATCAGAAAGACAATCCACCTGCTTTCTGATGCATCTGATGTTGCATAAACTGTGTGGGAATCACCTTGTCTCTTGGAAACTGTCAGTTTTATGGTCAACACAAGAGGGTCCAAATATGAAAGCAGATTTTTATATAGAAAATGATCCTTAATGCTTTCAAATATGTGGATCTCTAATTAAGCACTTAGATTCAAAATTAAGTTCCTTTACAAGCACAAATTTAAATTCACACTTAAGTTTTTACTGTAAGTAGAGAACTATGCCAGAGTTTAGACCATCACCTATAGAAGGCAATATGTAACAGTTCCATAAAAAAACTGGAGCCACAACTGCCATAGGAAAATAGAAATAAGTTGCATAGAAGGAGTACCTAGAACTTTAGTAACCACTCATGCACCAAAAAACTTGGATTCTATAATCTCCAGCAGCATCAGAAAAGCTCAATATACATGCATCAATCGTAAGACTATACAGAATTTAAATGTAAAAACAGAAACAACCAATCTGGAAAACCACAGAATCATAGAATGGTTTGGACTGGAAGGGACCTTTAAAGGTCACCTAGTCCAACCCCCCTGCAGTGAGGGACATCTACAACTAGATCAGGTTGTTCAGACCCCTGTCCAGCCTGACCTTGAATGTTTCTGGGGATGGGGCTTCTGCCACCCCTCTGGGCAACACCTGTGTTAGTGTTTCACTACTCTCATTGTAAAAAAATGTTTTCCTTGCTTCTAGTCTAAATCTACCCTCCTTTCATCTAAAACCATTACCCCTTGTCCTATTGCAACGGGCCCTGCTAAAATGTTTGTGCCCATCTTTCCTATAGGCCCCCTTTACTGAAAAACCACAATAAAGTCTCCCCAGAACCTTCTCTTCTCCAGGCGGAACAATCTCAACTCTCTCTCCTATAGCATTCCCTTATAGGAAAGGTGTTCTATCCCTGTGATCACATTTGTGGCCCTCCTCTGACCCTGCTCCAACATGTCCATGTCTTTCTTGCCTGGAGGACTCCAGAGCTGGACACAATATTCCAGGTGGGGTTTCACCAGAGCAGAGTAGAGGGGCAGAATCACCTCCCTTGACCTGCTGGCTGTGTTTCTTTTGATGCAGCTCAAGAACCTGTTGTTCTTCTGGGCTGCGAGCGCACATTGCTGGCTCACATCTAGCTTTTCATCTACCAGTACCCTCAAGTCCTTCTCCACAGGGCTGCTCTCAATGCCTTCACCTCCCAGCCTGTATGATACCAGGGATTGCCTCAACCCAGGTGCAGGACCTTGCAATGTTAGTTTATGTGTATCTATAATTTGACAACTGTGTGTCTGAGCACCATCACACTGAGACTCTGTACAACTCACTGGGAGCATAATATGCATCAGATATTTCCCTCACCATTTGCATGGAGGAGTTTCTATTCCTTTCTCTTCAGATTAGAGATGTAGTCAGGAGCAGCGTATAAAGTTTCAAAAGTTCCTGCGTTGGGATTAATGACAAAAGTTGATCAGTAAACCATCACCTACTGGCTTTATTTAGATCAAAAGCACTGAAAATAAAATAAAAATAGGAAATAAGCCTCTCAACTATTAAATACATGTTTGCATCATCCAATGGATACTTGGTAGCTCCATTACTAAAGTCTGAGTTCTTTCCTCCATTTGGAGCACTTTGAATACTCTGATAAAACAGATATGGTCCTTTCAAGTACACACAGCTTAAGTTACTAGTTGAAGTCAAAAAGAAGCAGAAAAAACCCCACATTTCAGTATTTGCTAGCTTATCCACAGCTTCTGTAAAACAAGTTGAGGCAGGTGATTACTGAATGGGACCTTAGACAAGTTGTTTGAAAGACAGATAAATAGCTGTTGGCTGGCACAGGCTCACAACTTCATTTGAACTGGTAATTTGAGACTAAGAAATACAGTTTGCATCCTTACTGTACATCATGGGAAAATAGTATGGGAGCCATCATTCAACAATATGCAAGAGGAAAATCAAATGTATTTCTTTAGCAAATGTAGAAGAATAATCTTAAATAATTAATAAAACATGACTTAAGGAGGCTGTGCATGTGAGAGAATGACCCCATCCTATAGAAGTTAATAGAAAATAATGTCCCTGTAATTTTCTACAAAGGATTCAGAACTCTAACTTTTTCTACACAATGCTCAGTTTTGTGAATGCTAGATTCTGCTGATGACTACTGATTTATGTGACAGTGGGACAATTAGAATATGTTGTCTATCATGTTTAAAGGTTTAGCTATAGACCCCTAAAAGTTGTTTTCCTTTAATTATGAAATTAAATTAATAGCAGGACAAAGTAGCAGTTCTGTGATTTCCATGTTATTCAAATAATGTGAGGCAAAGTGATGTGGTACCAATCAGTAGGTGTGGAAGTTTGTGCACTAGAAAGAAGGGAGAAGAGAGAGAGGAGGTGAAGGAAAGAGCAAAGTCAAAATGATTACTTAGAAGAAAAATTACCTAGAAAAATGAACAAGGTTCCTAGGAGAAAGAATTTGAAGGAGAAAAAAAAATCTCAAATATATCATCTTGAGGGATAGGTCTCAGAGAAGGAAACTGATGAGAATAAAAGGAAGATAAAAAATTAATAAGAACATTAGAAGCTATGTGCTTCTACAATGTTATGATGAAATGCACAGTGTGTACACATAATATACATCTATGTTGGTATGGAAGAGATGTACTTCCCCAAATAAAATGCATGCTACTGTGCTCCTGAATTTCAGATGGGCAGGTTATATACCAGGGTTGGTTTTGAGGCTAAGTTATTTAGGTGTCCAGTAAAGGTACCAGAGTGCTAGTAAAAAGATCAGGCCACACCAAGGTGTTATGCATTTCTATAAGCTACGCAGATACGGAATTGTTAACATTTTACAACTGCGGTAACATTTAGAATGGGACTAAATTATTTCTTATACCCATCTCTTAACATGTAAGTGTCAGTACCTGGAATCATAGTGAAGAGGGTTAAAAGGAAAGAAAAAAACCCCATGAGATTAATGAAGTATGGTATACCTCCAAAACAACTCATTAGTGAGAATGTCTTTACTACAAGATAATGGCTTTTCAAATCTTAAAATTGTAGTGGCCAAGATGAGTCCCATTATCTAGGCTCTTTTTCTGTTTGTTTTACATAGTTTCTTCATATTCTTCTTGGTATTTTCACACATAGAGAATACACATATATATACCTTATCAATACTGAAGGACAGGCTAATCTTTGTCCACAGGGGTACATTCAAATTATAAATGAACCATGTGAAGCTCCAAAGGTCCTTACAGATGCTGAACTTACCTCTGGAACCAATTATTTTCACTTCTAACTTCTGGGTCAGAATGAGATCATCAGAATTCATACATTAAAAAAAAAATAAAGTCTCCTAAGGCATCCTGGAAATTTAAAAGTCTCACCATCAACAAATTCTCAGTAAGTTATTGTATTTTTACATTTTTAATCCATATTTACTTGTGTTCCACTTTTGTTCAGACTTTTTTTTTCCTACTGCCTTAAGAAATAATCCTAAAATAGCTCCTCTCCTACATCTACTAAAGTAAGATGTTAAAGGAACAAATGCTCAGGATAAAAATCTGTATTATTTCACAGCCACTTCTTGTCTTCTTATCTGAAGGCCTGGTGACCAAGACTGCAAAGAAAAACTTTCTTCAGTGACAGAGACTCTCTGTTTGATCTTTATCATTTCAAACATCACTGTTTCTAGGTTACCCGTCTTTCACAACCTTTCATTACATCACAATACTTCCTCCTGCCTCAGTCATCTCGGGATTCTCTTGCACATATTTAAAAACTTAAATTTTTTATGCACAGTTAATTTATTCATTCGCTAGACAAAAGAATGAAATAGTAATGTCATGGCTTAAGATTATTATTAGAACAGGCAAATACTTTGAATTATCTTGATGGAAAATTAAATTTATGAAATTTAACTTGCAGTCAAATTTGCTATGAGACAATTTGCTATTTTATAATTACAATAAGACACCTAAAATTAAAAGTGTCATTGCAAATTAAAAGCAGACACTTTTTCTTTTATAGCATTCTCAGAAAATCTTGATCTTATACCAAGAATACCCTCCCTCCTCATGAATCACGATTTTAAAATAAAATGTATTTCATAAGTTTCTTGTGATAAATTGGGATAATTTCCCATCAGAAATGTGTTGAATACTTAATGTTATTTTAAAATTCTTTTGCATTTTTTTATGCAAATTTTTTGTGGGTTTTTTTTTTGAATGCGGTTTTGGGTAGCTTTTCCACTCTATTCACGATTTACATCAACTGATATCTTCTGTTTTGAAGTCAGCTATTTAAGAGTCAACATAGCAAAACAGTGACTCACAATATGTGAAATCCAGACAAGGGATTTTCCAGATTTCTGATTCTAAGAATAGAATTTTGCGTCTCTGTTTAGTGATGTCTTTACTGCTTTCAATAACATTTGGGTCTTTTAAGTGATCTAGAATCCCCTGCCAAGGACAGGCCTTCTGCTAGGTACCGTTCAAATAACTATTGAAAGAGTCCTATTCTCAAGGAAACTGAAATATAGGAATTTAGACTTAACTCCTCTTTCAGTAGCATTGATGCTTAAATTGATGCTTAAACACTTCATGCCTCCAATGTTTCTGTCAGGGCATCATGTAGAAAGTCAAATGCAAGGTTAAATTGTAACATGGAGAGATTTCATAGAAGTTAGAGATTTAAGTAAAGACGAAGATCTGGGTCTTTCATGTCAGTAAGAGATAGTATCTAGACAGCAATATAGACCATATGTAGGTCAAACCACCCTGCCAAGATGCCTGCCATTTCAGTCTTGAAAGAAGTGGCCTGATGTAATTAATGATCTTGACTTAGGAATCTTAGTTAAATGTCTAAAATGTTCAGTGGCATGCACCCCAAAGTTCAAGACTGCATATCCTCCACTCAGCCAAGGCATTGGAACAGCCCTCATGCCATACCACAGTCATTTGACATTCACAAACTTGGCATCCTGATTTGTGAAGGGCATCCAATAGGCATACCCTGAGGAACCACTCCAAGATTTCCTCAAAGACTAGAGTCAGGCACCCAGTTACTGCTTCTTTCATTTCCAGATTCCTGCACATATTTTTCATATTTGTAAAGTGCTGGTAAATATGGATCTATAACTTATCCAAATTTTCTGGAAACCTGATTAGAATACTGCTGCTTACCTTTTGCATCTGCCAAGCACCTGAAAGTCCATATAATCAAACAAGTTTCTCTTTAAATCCAGGCTAAGTATATTATAGAACACCAGGTCACCATATGCAGCACTTTTTCCTTACAAATCCAGAAGATACACATCACAGAAAAGCAAGTTAGATTGTTTTAAATATGACTATGTAGATATTCGTTTATAGGTATGTGCATCTGAATTCAGGATCAAACCATTATTAACCTTTTGTTAGCTAAACCAGTACCAGTACTTAGAAGACAACAAAATAAGGCATTCTTCCACATGAAATTATGTCTTTAAATGTTGATTTTCCCCATATATATTTTTTTTTTCTGACAAAAGGCTACATTTGAGTCATTAAGAAGAAGAATTTTCCCTTTCAAATCAATGAAGGTTTCAATTCTGATTTCAGTGTTTTGGGAATGTTGACTGTTTCTGAATTACAGGTTCCTGTACACTTGTCTGACTCAGATTTATCAGAAAGGTCAGACATGGCAGTGCGAGAATGGCATTGTAAATAGGAAGGTGCTTGTCCTGCCAGCTAGGTATAAAACGCCCCAGCAGTGCACAGCGAAGCCTCTGTTTTATTTGTAAATTAATTGCAGTGACCATCAAAGTACAACTGGTAAAGCAGCCAGCCAGGCATAAACAGGAATTACAGACCATCATAGTGTTCACATTGGAAAAACGGTGTCTCTATAACATGAACTTCAGCTGGTCAAAGTGACAAACAGGAAAAGGAAAATGCCAGCTCAAGCACCTGACTTGAAAGTAAGCAACTGAACAGCTGATACTCTAGGTAAAGGCAAAAGGATCACAGAAAAAGCTTTCAAGAGCTGTTATATGACACAGTACAAGACCAAATGTTTGAGGTTTCATGTTTTTGCAAATTACACTTGAACTACAAAGCTTTTAAGTAGAACTGTTAGTTTCTATGCATTCTACACTTAGTTATACCTTCAACTCCTTCCTTCTGCTTTTCCATACAGAGATGAACACCAGTTAAAAGAAAGCAATTATACGGCAAGGTAGCAGCTCCATGATACAGTCTCTGCAGTGGCAGTAACAGGAATTCTGAGCTCCTTCCCTTGTGTACAGTGATGCCTGTTTCACTTTAGTGACACGACCATCTGTGAGGCCATTCTTTGAACTGACTTCCTGAACACATACACTTGCTGAAAAAATCCTTGACGAAAAAAGTTATTATACTCAATATCCGATGCAGAGATAATAGCCTGGAGTGAACATCCTTCTTTGTCAGAAGAAATGGGTTGCTTTGATTCCTTCCACTCTGGAGAAAAGCATTTTCCTTGCTCCTTGTAAGTTTTGAGAGTGAATGATGAGAGGAAAACAACTGTGTGAGTTAACACAAGATCTGACAAGTGTCACAGAGGGGTAGGAGGGGAAGAAACCCTAAAATTCCACAATGGAGTTGTAAGTGAATTTGCTGGATGCCCTCCTTCATTGCCTGTAGTAAGCATACACAATTATTGCCCCATGCTTGTTTTTTGTTTAGATAACAGGTTTGATACTCATGTAGAGTTGGCAGAGGAGGAGTGAGGCATGAATGATGCTTCACTGTTCAACAGAAGGCTTAGAAAAATCTAAGGCATCCTGACCATTGTAAAAGTGGCTAGGTTTGAACTTAACTTATATTAGGAGATCCAGAAATATATGGCTCTATTTCTTCCTTTACTTACTCTGAAGTTAAAAAGTGTACTAAAAAAAACCCTTCACAACATTCTGCAAACCAATGATCTGGTTGTACGAATACTCATTTGCCATGTGTGACTGTCTGAAAATGTGCTGTTCTCACCTTTTTAAAACATTAATTTGACCTGAATAAGATTGGGACTATACCCTAAAAAGCAACTTAAAAGCAGTTAACTGAAAAGATGTTTCAGAGTTAATACCTGTTTGAGTGATCTAGAGTTTAAAATTTTACAAGCAAAAATAAATGAAATACTTAGTGGTACATAATCAGGAGCAAACCAGCAGCAGTCCCTCAGGGAAGTCCCCGCTCGGGTGTGGGTCACCCCCAGGCTGCAGTCCCTCAGGAGTGTCCCTGCCCTGGCATGGAATGCCCACGGCCACAGCCCCTCAGAGATGTACCTTCCTCAGCACAGAGTGTGTCCTTCTAAGAGTGCATCTCTGGCTATATTTCTTTTGGCTCATGTCACCTACCCCAGTGGCTACTGCCCTTAGGTATGTTCAAGCAATGTGCCATGTTCTGGAATGCAGTGGGCTGTTGGTATCCATTGGTAGCCTTCCTCAAACCCTTCCAGCTCTGCCACTGGTATTGGAGACCATCCTGGCTGCTGGTGCTTGAAAAATACTGGGCATAGTGGACTATAAGCTATTAAAAAACAAACAAACCTACAAAACCAAAAAAACCCACCAGATGAACCAGAGATGAAAAGAAACAGAAATAAGTGATGAGGAAACCTAACTAGAGAACAGCTTTTGACAATTATTGCATGAAGCTGAAAGGGGATTAAAAATTTTCCCTAAGCAAGCTCAAAATGTCTGCAAAATAAACTGGTAACACCTTGAACAAGTTTGGTTTTGTTTTATAAAAATAGTAGCAGTTTCCTCTTATAGAGCCCATAAAATGCAATTCTACTACAGTCTCAAAATAATTTTTAAAATAATATGGTTTTATAGAGTTTCAAAATTCAGTATTCTTACTACAGTCATTGGCCTAGTCGATGTTCAGAATGAAACCAAAAAAGTCAATTATAGAAATAATGAATAGTGATAAAAAAGACCTCCACATCAAAAAAAAAAAAAAAAAAAAAAAAAAAATCAGAGTCCTAGGTTTTTACTACTATACAATAACACACACTATGGACCTACATCTTTTTTGTGTTTTAATAACGTTCTCATGTCAGCAAAGCTGACAGGTGGGGAGCTATAAACCTCTGAGCCTGTGCATAGGCTGCAGAAAAGCAGCACTTCATCTATGTCCTGTGAAGAAGTGTTCATGCAGAAGGCTTTGGTTCCTGGTTAAATACATGCTGATGAGAACATCTGTGTTGGGCACTTGTTTCCCTTTCCCTTTCCTTCTTTAGAAGCCTGCAAGTTCATTCATACAGGCTCTGCTAGTAGAGTAAGTTCATTTGGAAAGCCATTTTCTAGGCTACTCTGATCATCCACATTTTATTAATATTAAACTGAGAATAACCTGTCCTGGAATAAAGCTTCCATCAATCAAAACAAGGATGAAACACATCAACTCAATTACGAATACAGAGCATATAATCTGTTTTTGCTTCTTTGCACCTGTTCACTCGTCCATCTGTCAAAGAGCAGGAAGGAATGTAGTTGAGATTACAAATGAAGAGTAGAGAGCTCATGCTGTTGAATGTCCTCAATGGGCTTGTCCACTTCTAAAAAAATTGCATTAATTAAGAACATTAATGCTTAATTTGTCTGACACAAGGTTATGCTTGTCTGTGCCAGCTATCCATATATCAAGCCCATCGATCACTAATTGGAGTGTTCAGAATCATACTTAAAACACGTTGACAAGCCTAGCTGAAACCACACAAAAAACGAAAACAGCAACAGTCTCTGGATTTTCTCCTAGGACTATATTGTCAAGCTATAAGCCCTATCCTCAGGGAACAATTATGCCCTTTAAAAATAAGAGACCTTGAAAATAAGTAAGATGATCTCAAATAACTTATGAAAACAAGAAAAAAAAAAAAAGGAGTCAAGGGCAGGAGAGAGTGCTGAAGTAGAAGCAGCAAGATACAAATGGATCAGAGGCCTTGGAGCTGCCTGAGAAAGATGACATGAATTCAAACTGCTGATAATTCACAGATTTAGCTTGTTAAGGCTTTCTGTCTTGTGTTATTTTAGACAGATGACCAAAAGTAATTTCATATGTTTGAAATACAGTTGTTTACAAAAATACCTGCCCTTTTTTCTAAACAATACATTTGCATTTTGACCGTAGGAAAAGAGCATTTTCTTTAGGAAAGGTGAATTTTAAAAAGAAAACCAATCAAAATAAAAATGTTGATCCAGAATGAATGCTGTGATTCATATGCTTCCATTCTCCCCTCTAAGCTCAATTAGATCTTTCAAGATACATTCCTCAGTAACAAGATGCAGTGTAGTGGAATACATTACTGGGAGATGAAGCCAATTTTCATCACTTTAGTTGTTGCATGAAAATTTCTGAAGATTTCCTTGGACAGAAGACAAGCATGAAATAATTCATTTACTCAACCCCCCACTTTTCTACTGCAACCAGTTTTAACAGAAGATGACCAATTAGCCCCAATTAAAAAGCAGAAAAACAAAATTATGTTTATTTGTGCGTTGAAACATCAGAAAACAATTGCTTGGTGTTCCCTCCTGGAATATATATCCTTTAATTAAAAGTATAAACAAGGTTTGAATATGCTCAAAACAAAAGTGTCACTGTTGCCACTATTGCCTGTCTCCCCTACCACATTTGCATCCTCCCTTCCTTTATCTAGTCTCAGGTATTTAATAAAGATTCATCTGAAACAACAAACTTTTAGATTTTGCTTATTCTTTTAAACATGCTTAGCTATTCTTAACTGGTCATATGTTCTGATTTTCTTTATTTCAATGAAGAACTAATCGGCTAGTCATAAGATAGAGTCAGTTCCTGTTATGCATTTATAAATAGCCTAAACATTAAAATCACTGGAATCTCTGGGACAGATTTTACTGCCAAAAAGTCCCATGGAACTTGACATCTTCTCAAAACTTGGAGTACCTAAACTATGCTAAAGTGGTATAGACCTCCTTACTAATTATGTTAATTTGACAAATTGGTAATATGTGTACTTACAGTAAAGCATTTCCTCATACAATCACATAGTAAAGGGTAAGTTTCTCTCTTCATGTATATGTGCGTTTATATATGTATAATTTGTATGCATGTATTGCATATATACATATGGATACATACATACCTTTAGAAGAAGATAGCAGCTATTTCTAAGTATACCATACGTACACTATAGTGCACTCAAACTATAGTTGTGACACATTTCAGTTCATCACAATTCAGTCCAAAAAGTTTAAAAAAATAATCAGAAGATAAATAACGTTCATCCTGTGAACAAAGTGACATTGATTCTACAATCCTAAAAATCTTTTTCAAAGTGTGTGTTAAATATGCTTTTTAGTACACACATTAGAGACAACTGAGTGACCAAATGCATTTGAATCACTATTAAAAAAACAAATACAACTTGTTTCACAAGGTTTCTGAATGACCAAAGCATCTTTGTGAGGTTATATTACCCAGGAAACATAACTATCAGTAAAAAAAAAAAAAAGTTTTCACATGTGAAAACACTGCTAATAGTCAAAAAGCCAAATTCTTTTAACACCTATCAAGTAGTTGCCACCAAAAGGGAGGTTTTAGACATTATGATTTTTGTAACTTTTTTTTTTTTTTTTTTTTAAATAAGAGTGCGTATCTGTTTTCTTCATTGATAGAAGCTCACAAGTGAGGTTCTGAGAAAAAACATCTTTCCCATTCTGGTCACACAGCACCACTCTACCACTTTCCTTCTCTCTTAGAGAAGACAATATGTTAGGGAGTAAAACCAAATGAACAGGAAATGATGAAGTAAATAAGAGATTTTGAAGTAGCAAAGGAAAAATAGCAAGACGTTTTACCCCTCAGAACTTTGCCTTTATCACCTAACCTAAAGTAAATTTTTACAAAAGATATTTTGTTGTTGCTATAATTAACAGCTATAGCAATGAGTTCCACCCTTTTCCCATGTACAAAAACACACCACTTTCTTTACATTACATTATTTGAAGACCATTGCATACAGCTGGAGCATTGCCTAGTCTGATACCATAAACTCAATAAAATCTTAATATTTGTATAAAAGCAAGAAAATAACAACAAAACCCCCTCATTTTATAAGCTAGTACAGCAAATAACTGCTTATAGGAATTAACACTGATTTTACTCTAATCGAGAACGCTTTTAGAAGAGACAGTTCATTACCACTGAGGTCAAACTAATCAAATGACCAAACTGCTTCAAAGCTTGCATGTTACTCTTTGAAAAAGTCATGGAACATATAAACAATAAACAAAAATTTCAAAAATTACTAACAGTGAACGCGCAAAAGCTATTCAGTCTACCATTGGGGAGACAGTAATCACGAAAGCTGTGCTACTGAACCAAAATGATCTTTCAGAGTTTGAACAAGCAGACAAGTCCAACCGTACATACTTGCTTGGACTTAACTCTGCAGTTAACCCGTGTCCTAAAAATGTGTGAATCTCATAGAGAACAGCCATTCATTGTGATTTCCCCAGTCCAAACACATGCATTCTGGAGTGTCAGATAGATCAGTGAATAACTTACTAAATCTAGCCTTAAATATAACCAGCTGTTTCTCAATGTAGGCTTTATTACTCTGTTTTATGGCTGAAAACACATTTGTTTACACTTACAATGTATTATTGTCCAGGGTGTTCTTTTGCAATGAACTGTATTGTTCTGAAGCTAAGAAATTTTGGAAGAAATCATCAGTTCATGAAGAAAATGTTACCAAACCAAACCTTTTCAAGATGAAAGACTTGATGCTAGGTCAAAGGAACAATACCGCCTTCTGTTTTATCCAACACTGCAGAAGAGTACACAATCATTTAAAAGCAGAAACAGACCTGAAATTAACTTGTAGATGGTCTCACTCCCTCTTCTCAAAAGACTGTTGAAGAGGGAGGGAACAACTCTTTGTCCTACAGAAAAGGAGTCCCAAAGTGATCTACATGCTCTGTATTTCAGCTTTCTTATGAAGTTGCTTGGAAGCACTGTAAGGTAACATACTGAAGTCAATAAAGCCTGCAAAATGATACTTCTGGTATGTCTTCTTTTCAGTTCAATACTGCTTGACAATCTAATTTATTTTTTTCAGGTTGGCTCAAGATTAAGATCGATTAAATCAACTTCATTCATTCCCAATAAAGCAGGAGTGGCATTTATTGTCACAGAAAGAGGTAGAGTGGTGTCTCTGAAAAATCTTTTGGCAGACGACACAATTTATTGATAAAATGATTCTGAGGCATTACAGGCCTTTGGGCTTTGAAAAGAAGGGTTTAGATTCTCAAAGAGCAGAACAAACTTGAATCATTTTTTTTTCATGACTGATCAGAGAGAAAAAGTATTGAGGTTTCTATGTTATGTTTGACCAGATCACTTGAAGTTGCAATAAGAATTGTCTTACCACACAGTGGACTACACTGAACTAGTAAGAATGAGCACACTCGTTGCATCTGTGAGCCGATTTATCCATGCAAACTTCTGATAGACAATTGAGTCCAAACATACTGAAAAAGACCTTGCTACAGGCAACAGTTTTCCTTACTATTTGGCATAAAGCAATGTAATATCTCTAGGAAACAACAGTGTTGATGTTTACAGTTATAGTGTGTTACTAGGGAATTGAAAAAGCATGTACTGATTTTCAGAAATCTAGTTATACTTTAGAAAGCCAAGTTTGAAACTTTATACTGGATGTTCCTCTTTTCTACACTGTCTGGATATTTAGATGAATTATAACCTCTTGAGAAAACAAGGCAAAAAATTTAAAAGTGATACTTAGCCTAAACAGTATGCCTTTCCTCATTCAGCAGCAGCTCAGCATTTTCTATTAGTCATGCAGAGTTTTACTTACAGAACCTGTGTGGCAACAACCTCACACAGTGCTTTGAAAAACCTAAATGCTAACATTGAAAGCTGTACATGCAAACTATTGTTTTGTATTTCCTTGATCCATTTTCTTCCACAGATACTTTGTTTCTTTTTTTTTCATCTGTCTCATTCATTAAGTACTTTGAAATGCCTGCCTCATAAAATCTCAAGAAGAACTTTTAAAGAAACAGACTACCAACAGAATAAAATCTGAATGGAAGACACAGATTTGTTCTTTGAATGGAAGGCAGATTTCCATTTCGAAGAGAGCCAGAACCCCAGAGCAGGGGGCAAAGAGCATGAAATTCACAGCCAACATGATAGAAATCAGTGCTACGATCCTCTGAAGATGTTATTTGATTATAAGATGACCATCTTCTCTACAGCATATCTTGTCTAACGCTTGTTAAATATTTGAAGGTATATCTTCTGTGAATGCATTTTATTCTGCCATGTCTAGTCAGACAACTGAATGATTAAGTGTGTACTTGTCCCTGAACACCTTAAATGATCATAAAACAGGTCCTCTATGTATTATCATTCAACATCCCCAGGAGTTTCCTGAGGCAGGAAAAATGAGGAGAACTGATATTCATTGCTCATTGTGTATACTGAAAAATTGGTTGCCACATCAAGAAAGACCTCTTTTTTCCAATAGAGACATGAGTTTTCAAGACAAAATATGAAAGTTTTTTTTCTCCTGCTTTTAATCAATAAAATCAAATACATTTTTATTTGTAATGATTTCTGAAAGTTAGCTCTAGATTTAGATTAAAAAAAAAAAATTAAGGCATTACAAAAGAAGAATGCAACTCCTCTTCCTCTCCTCAAAAGCTGTAAAGAACATAAATTTAAACTTCATATTAAGGATGAAACTTAAAGAACTCTAAGGACAGGCTGCTTTCTAACAACTACCCTGGGGGAAGTACAACAGAGCACTGAAGATGGACTGATCTCCATGTCTATGAAGTAAGCAGATTTTTAAGCTTCCTCTTTTCTTCTTGATAAAGCTCAAACATTCTTGCATTAACAACCAAGCAAAAATATCCACTCATTTCTGCTTATCCTGACCTCATTAGCCTCCTGTCGATTGTTTGAGAGAAGATTCTTTTTCATTGTAAATTCTCTTTCAAACAATACTCTCCCCCATCCCCACTTCCCTCCAAGGGCCTTTAATTGTGCAGACTACAGACATTTGACAGGTATGACAACTACTCTGAATTAATGCCGCAAGATTATTTATGTGCTGTCTTAATTTTAAAGAGCAAACCTGATTAAAAACAAAACCTTGAGTTCCAGGATACTATAAATGAGCTGCAGAAACAGCAGGGCAAGATGGGCTTTTCCAGCAAAAGACCATTTTACTAAGATATTAAAAAAAAAAAAAAAAAGACAATAAATCATTGCCCATATCAATTACAAATATGCACATGCACTCTCCAGTCATAAAGAAAGATCTTAAAGTCCAGAGCCCTGAAATGCACCTGTTCAGTGTAGTCAAGAGAAAGGAAATAATTTTAGCTAAAAGAAACCTTCTGTCTACTCTACAGCTGCACGTAATTTACAGAGCACTGATTATGAAGTTAATACAATTAAACTTCTAATGGAAATTACATTTTTTCTTTTTTTTGAGTGAAATTATATGCACATCAAAACACAATATAGAAAAAATAAAATTCTTCAAGTAATTTAAGGGAGATTGTTATATTACAGGAATGAGTGTGAAAAAACTGAAGGTAAAGTATTGGGAAAGATGGTTTCCTTCAGTGCTAACGACTGCAGTCTTGTTTTATTTACATAATGCTGTTCTTGAAGTGTACAAGTACTTGGCCTGAAGCCTGTCATCATGAAATCCCTCATCTTCCTCACTGAGTTTGAACACAAAATAGTAGTTGTTCATTTTCCTGAAGTTTAAGTAGTTAGCTCTGAATATCTGAAGGAGAGATGGTGTAAAGAAGAGTTATACTGCACTTTTAGAGTTCCAAAATGTATTACAAGCACATGCAAATCATTACACTACCACAGATATGCAGCCACATCTTGGAGGAAACAAAGCAATTAGTTAATAGTACACTGCACCTCAGTACTTTTGCTTAGGTCATGAAAAATAGTTGAATTAAAAAAAAATAAAATAGGAAACTATGAAGAGATGGAATATGATTTTAACTGAAAACTGCTCTGGAAAATTGTTAACCTTGCTAGTCCTGTAGGCAGTGAACCAGCACTTGGGCAGCAGCACTGTTCGGATGTGTGATAAGAAACTAGTTTCCTCAGACAACAATGAACAGAGGTGCCCAACCACCCAGTCAGGGACATGAGTCCCTGCCCTGGCCCTACTGGACATCCCAGGAGGGTGCTAGCCCCATGGGCTGAGTGACACCCACCTCTGTGAGTCAGCAGGAGACCCTGTCCTGAGATCACCTACAGACTGAGGCATCGCTGCTGGAGGTTATAGGTTCATTATGGGGAAGAGCAGCACTCAGGGAGTGCATAAAATTTATTACAGGATCTTCAGGAGCAGAACTAAAGAGGAAAGGAGGTACCTGGGGGTGCAAGGAGGCAGGCAGCTCCTGGATGGACTACATGTCTGAAGGCAGTTACTGCAGGGATCCTGTGGATGTGTGTGCGTAAATGTGTACACATGCATGTGTGTGTACTGATGTGTGTAAGGGTGTTTGTACCAGCAGCTGGAGTGCAGCTGCAGGGCTCAGGAGCTCATGTGTCTTGGTGGAAGCAAGCTGTGAGTTCTGGATCCAGGGGAAGCTACCAGGCAGAATTATTATCTAAACCAGATACTGGAGCAATCCGTATTGTATATAAATAAATATATGTATTTCTCATTAATGAACATTTATCCTGGTCAGCCAGAGAAGGTAACAGGATGAGGCCATTGGTGCTGTGTGAGTGCCGAGTGTGTCTGTGTTGATCTGTGTGGCTAGCTATGTGTTTGTGTATGCGTGGGGAATGTGTGTGTGTCTCTACTGGGGGTACATGCTCAGCCTCTCTACTAGCTGGACCTGAGGCATGGAGCTGGGGCAGCCTTGGCTCTATCAGACTACTGGATACAGCAATTCCTACAGGCCCAAACCAGCACTGAAGGATATTCAGCACACGCCCCAAGCTTTATTTAGAAAAATATCCAAATTATTTTTGTCCAGGTAGAAAGTAAACAGTATTCTTTAGAGTGTGGCTAACACACAGCTTTCTTTTCTTTATCCTTAGTGCTGTTTCTAATTTGTGGTCCTATTCTCATATAGTCCATGTACTGACCTGAGTCCATCTCACCTAGGTGGTGAAATCTAGAACACAGATGTCCTAAAAATGGAAACGAAGTCTCCTCCCAAAGCAGTCTGTAGCAGGGCACACATTTTTATATTTTATTTTTATAAATACACACACAGAAATAATAGGCATACACATACACGTACTCAAATACACATATACATATGCATATATACACACATATGTATCTATATATAGAAGAAATGCAAGTAAGAAAAAAAGAGGCAATGCCATTGGGCTGGTAACTGATTGCATGTCCTCACCAAGGAGAGGAAGTTTTCAGGTTTCAGATCAAAGGTAGATTGTTATAGGAAAGCAAGCCCACCACTGAGAGCAAAACAAAGAAAATTAGCATAAACTATTTTCTATTTTTAGTTGCTTAGTACAGTTTTATTTTTCAGTCTGAAAAGGGTTCCACTGTACCAGACTAGATCACCTCCCAGCATGATGTGACCTTCCTTCAGGCTGGTCACTCAAGTGAAGTAAGAAAGTTTCTAGGACACTTCATTTTAACTGCAGTAGTTTAAGGCTATTTTAGACCCACATTAACAACTTTCTCTTATATGGGTTGCATAAGCATTTCCCATCATTTTCTTCTCTTGAATTCACTATAAGTCCAAGTTGCATATTTATATGTAAGGACAATCAAATACCCTCATCTGTGAATAACAATGAATCAGTAAAATACAGAAAAGCTAGTGTAAAAGACTAGTATGTGATCTCCCGTGTATTATTTCAATGAAATAAAGTCTGTTTTGCTTTTCTCCCCTAACTACATGTAGTTCATTCACCTTCATTTATCTATTTAAACTTCAGCTGCATAGTAATGGTTAAAGCAGCACCTACCACTCAGCAAGGTTTGAATCTGTTACTGAAATTATGGTTGAATTTTGCCTGGGTTCACACTGAACTGGGGACATAAGAGAGATCCTGACCTCCTTTCAGTCAGGACCAGCTGCCATCACTGGAAATCATGGCCAACTACACGTAATGAAATGCAGCAGAGACAATGTGTGCATGGCCAAGTACATATAGTTGCATGCCTACCCATCCCAGCTCTGAGTCAGTGCAGTTCTAGCTCTTCAACTGGTGGAAGTTTCTTCCTGGAAACTTCATTGTCAATGGGACATTAATATAAACAAGTAATGTCAATCCTTTGCACATATGCATTTACTCAGCTACAAAGGGAGTTTGACTTAGATGTTCAATGTCTGCACTTTGTGAGAGAGGCAGGGACTTCTCAAAAACTGACCACATCTGTGTATTCTTTTCTATCTCTGAAGGTGAAAGATTTTCTTCCTGGCAGTCTAAGCAGGAGGACAAACACTGAGATTTAAAGCAAACAGTGATGATATAGCTAACATCTTTGAAAAGAATATCCCCCAAGGCTTTTTAAGGCAGCCTTGTTTTCCTCAATCAGAAGGAATTCAAATAAACTAAGCATTATTTAAAAACAAACAAAGGAATTATGTCTAACTAGAGCACAGGGAAGAAATGAGGCACATCATTTCCATTAAGCTATGCTCAGCATACACAAACAAGGAGAGAACTTACTACATTTTTAAAAGACTTACTCTCAAATGCCTTTACTTGTATATGCTGTACAAACTAACCTTAATTTACATTTATTTTCTCTCTTGTCCTTGCATGAAATACTCCAATTGACTTTAACCCTGCTTTTTTACATAAGGACAAATCTGAACAATAGGAATCTGCATTCCCCTATAAAAGTAATTTAATAGTCATAAAAAAGATAACAGTCACCTGAAAGGTAAAAATCCCACCTACAAGACAACTTACTTTTTCTCAAATGCAACTTGCACTTATCTAAAAGGTCTACTGTGGTTTCATTTTAAAATATCTTAATCTCCCTACTATCCTTCCTTCCCATGATACCTATAAATATACTACAATATATTCTTTACAGATGGGTACTGAAATTATCAAGAACACAAACCATGTCAGCAATTGGTTACCTGTACAAAACAAGGAATTATGCCTTCAGTTAGAGTCTCCAATTAAAGTTAGCACTTAAATAGAAACAACTTGGTATATCTGATCACTCCACTTCTCAATGCTATAGTGTATCCTTGAAATATCCATGAAAAGTTTCTGACCTCTAAGGTGAGATTCTCTAATTTCTTTAAGCGTGACAGAAAAACTGAATCTAATTTCTCTAGAAAACATAAATTCGTTCTGCATGAATAGTTAACAAAGTTATTTTTCTTCCAGTGTTTGCTAAAATTAAAACTGATTTTTTTTGTTTGTTTTTGTAAACTGATGCTACTGTTCTTAGATAAGCTCTATCTAAAATGACACCAGAAGAAAAGGGTTTGACGAGAGTCCCTAACAGAAATCAGGAACTGAGCTCTCAATTCCCAGTCACTCAACTTGCCAATACAGTTGTGTAATTCTAGTTTTACAATTCAATTTCTCTATCAATATAATTGATTTCATAAAGCACCCAGAGAACTATAGTCAAATGTACTAAATTATATTACTGTTGAAATAACATTAAACAACACATTTCCCATCAAATTTTCTTTTCATTCACGGAACAAGTTAAATTCTTTTTTTTCAGAGGAAGTCTCCTGCGCACTGCCTTCAGAGCCACACAGTGATTGTGCAAAAAGCGAAGTCAAACAGACTTAGGCATTACCACTACTCACCGTAATTGGTCTTGATCATGAAAACAAGCAAGCGAGCATTGATGATGACTCTCCATGATGATATAAAAAGATTTTCTTCTCCTCATTCCTTCTCACCCTCAAGAACTAGGTAATACTGCTTCTGGAGGACAACATTAGATGCAGCCTGTCTCCATGGTCATTAGTTTGCACATTATGTGGAAGAGAGGCTAAAGAGAAACATTCTCTATGAATATTTGTAGTTCTGTTTACTTTTCTTCACAGATTTGGGAAAGCACGCACAGCTACAGGAATAAATGTGAAATGAGTAGATTATACTCAAGTTTAGTTATAATTAAGTAATTTCCACCAGCAAAATCTTTCTGTTGAGAACACGAGTCAGAAAGAACCTAGTCATCTTTTCAGAATGCAGGTTGAATAGATAAGACTGGCAGTTAAGATAAGGTAAAGATCAAAATGCAAAGACACTGTTTCATGCAGTTCTGAATCTGATTTGACAATTCTTTAGAAGGAATAAATATGGGAATTCACAACACCATTTTTACTGCAACTTTTTCAAAGATTGAATCACACCAGAAAGATTTGGCAGACAAAAAGTAAGAGTTGAATCTCTCTTCTGAGGGGCCTAATACTGCTCAGAAGCAATGTATCCCTTTATTTCAAACTTACTGCCAAACTTTCACCTTCTTTTCAAACTACCACTGCAAAAGATGCCAAAGGGACAAGAAAGGAAGGGAAGACTTTCTACCATGCACTCACAGCAGAAACAGGTTTCCCTATAACTTTCGTGAGAAGACAGAGGGGTCCTGTGACATGGCCTTATTGAATGGCTAGGGTGGGATGTGATTTTGTTGCTCTCAGCAGCACTACCATCAGCATTCATCTACATTGCTTTTACTCAACATACTGTCCAGTCTACAGGGAATCACAGTCAGCAATGCAAGGAACCGCTTGTTATCTTCAAGAGGCAATGGTAAAAGCTGGATGCTGGAGCTGGTTGTTCAATTACACAATGCTGATCACAAAGAATTAGATGAAAGACAATACAGGCCTCAGTCAACCTTTCCTCAGTATTTTATGAATAACAGACTTATCTCTATAAAGATTTCCTGAAGCTGTATGAAAATAGAAAAGAAGAAAAAAAAAAATTGATGGTTCTTGGTCAAACCCTGATCTAATTCAAGTATGAATGTCTGTCTCTTAACAGACTTCTTGTACATTGTTTGCTAGACTTTGAGGTAATAACAGATGCTAGGTTTCTACAGGGGGAAAACAAAAAAAGAATGAAATTAAAGCCCCCAAACAAATATAAGAGTATGATATTTCTATGCCTTTCTTCAGATTACCATTTGGAGCATTTCTGTATCACAAAGGTACCTGGTACCTACCTACTTACTGCTTCTTCTTTTTTTTCCCCCTCTGCTTCAACAGGTATTACTTTTCTCCATCTTCTGTATTCACATTACTTAAATTGAGCTCCTTCCTTTTCCCAAGAAAAAACAGTAAGCTACCTAAAACTTCTAACCAACCCTGCCTTCATAAGCTATCATTTAATATTAATCACTTAGCTCCCCACATGACAGGAACTGCCTGGTCTTTTTCCAAAATTTAGGATTATGCAAACTGTCTCCTGGTGAGGAAGAATGATCATTTCAGCTGAAAACTGTATATTTCTGGCTTTACATGTCTGTCCCTCGGAAGGTGGGTTACTATCTAGGCTTTCAGTCATAATTCCCAGAATGGCTTGGAGAATATCTCAGAATCATTTCATTATTTACAGATATTCACAAGCAGCTGGCAGGATTAGATCTAAAAGGCATATCTGTGAGGCAAGGCTAGTGTGTTCCTCTTCAGATTTCAAACAAAGACATCCAGTATAAAGCAACAGGACAAATATGGGAAGTTGCTGAACATACCTATTTGGTGCTTGTGTGAACTGTGGCAATGGACAGATAGACATAAGCTAGACTAGAATAGAATAGTTCATTTGGAAGGGACCTACAATGACCATCTAATCCAACATAATTTTGAAGTCTATGTAGTCCAAACATCATCTTCTCCAGAAGGAACAATACAGCGGTATTTCCTTTCCTATAAAAAAAGAAAAGAAAGCATGGTCTAGTGCCAACGTCCTTTGCTCTCAAAAATGTCTCTTCTTGTTTCCATCTTTAATTGATTCCCAGTAAACTAACAGCTGAGTTATTCGCTTTTTTCCAGCTGCTGTCCTTTAGCTTGTTTACATAGATCCCAGTGTGAAGACTGTGTCTGCATCCAGCACTGTCTATTCTATTTCAGATGAAAACAAAAAACGTAGTATTAAATATCACCACAAGTCCAACACCTGCACACCTGCATTCTTGTCTTTTACTGTTTTCTCATAATGAAGTATCAGTGACATCCTGTGGATTTTTCTCTCTTGAGAAAAGGTCATGTCTAGGGGCTTGCTATTCTCAGTGCTGTGGTCAATATCACTTGTGCAATGCTATTTTTAGAAGTTATTTCTGGCTGTGCTTGAAAATACAAGGATTATCTTGGACAACTCATTTAACCATTCTGTACCTCAGCATTCATATATAGGAGAAACTGCTGTAATCTCAAAATTAGTGGGAACTGTGCCTCAGTCCTCATTTGCTGATCCTGTTCTTAAATTACAGGGTCTATTTCCCTGAGGCACAGCCTAAAGACCCTATGAGTACGTGCTAGCCACAGTACTTAGAAATTACAAAACCAGATATAACTAACTTGACCCCACAGAGGGGAAAAAATATCAAACAAACCACTGAAGCATAGATAATACAGTTTGCTGCTCCTCTCATTTGTAACTGCACCAGCAGTCAGAACACTGTTGTGTACAGAGCACCATGTTTCCTCTCTGCTCCTAGGGCAAGAGTCAGATTTTTCTCAGTGTGATGTCAGGTTTCCAGAAACAGTGTTACCCAAGCTGACAGCCTCAAGGACAAGAAGCTAAACAAGAGCATAAATGTCACTCTACAAGGAGTCTGTATCTTTTCCTAGCTAGAATTTAAACTGAAAGGCTGTAGGAAGCAGACCCTCATCAAGGCCAAAGATTAAAATATAATCACTTCCATACGTGCTCTGTGTATAATATTGCAGTAATGGCCTGGCATGAAGTTACCTCAAAAATGAGATTTCTCAATTAGCGAAATAGCTTTTCCCGTCAAGCTAAGCATTACTCTGTTCTTTCAGTAGCTCTTCTCTTAGCATGAGCAAAATGGTACCATATGAAAGTAAATTCCTTATTCGTTAACTCCGAACTGAAAATTTGCTCATGATGTAGCTTTTAACAGAGGACTATATGACAGAAACCAGGCAATGGAAATACACTCTTTCAGAACTGTGTAGCACAAGCAGCCTACAAACAAGGCTGAGTTTTCACTGAAAACCTTCACAGACACCAACACTTATCTCTAGCCAAAATCAAGAAATCACATCTCTGTGGGATGTGTTAATTTCTATTCACCATTAATGAGCTTTTCTCATCTTGAGAGGTTTCTCCCTGACCTCCCTCACCTTTACCCCTAATCTCCGAAAACTGGCATATACAAGTTTCTTCAGCTACTTTAAAGGGCTCCCATAAAGATCAGCTCCCATTAGCTGGTAAGGATTTGCATCACCTTTTCATTAAAAGACCCTCTTTGCTCACCCTTTATTTACCTTTTCTTACTCACTTCCTTCTAATGAAGTCTTCTCTGTGTTTGGTGCAAGCCCATGCACTTCCTCACACATCTCTTTCTGCTCCCGTAATTCCTCCCAGCATATTCTTTTTGGAGACTTCTCCTCATGAATATTTCAGCAGACTATTTTGTCTGAGTTACTGTGTGATGCATTAGTTGAACTGTTCCATTTTCATTAGTTTATTGCTTACCATACCCTACTTTTCCTATAATTGCTAATGAAATATTTGCCTTCTCCTCCCTTTCCCGCACATGACGCTTATAACACAAGAAGAAAGTGCAGGCCAGAGAGGCAGTAACTTTTTTTTTTTTTTTGACACTGTTTTCCATTTTACCAGGAAAATCCTCACCACACCAGGAACACAAGAAAACAACCTGATTTTACCCATGTTTTATTTAAAACTGGAAGTCATGTATCACAAAATAATGCTGGGTGGAAACATGTAAGTGGGTCCTCATAGGCTCCTAGGGCAAAGATGACTAAGCTTTAGCAAATGAAATCGAAAACACTAAAGCTGTTTTGCTGCTGTCCCCTGTGGATAACAGCATACCCCCTGTGCAAATCCTCTGGCTTGATACAGGAGTTACTCTACAGCACAAGCTTCAATTCTGCACCCCATTGCTTGTGCGGGTGTTGTAGTTTATAGATGGGAAACTCTCCTTCCTCATTTCCTCAGCCATTTGCTCATCCAGTTCAGCATCTGTCACTGTGCTTTCCTGCTTGATACGACTGTAATTTTCCCACTTAATTCCGAAAATCTAACAATTGCAATTCAGAAAGCAGGCTCGCTTTAAGAAAGCAACTGTACTAAGCAGAGATGTGAGCCGGTGTTCATTTCAGTCTTATCATCACCCTCAGTGCATGCACTTTCTCATTTTCTTTCTCTAACTGATAGGGGCTGGTAAGGGAAGGCAGAAGCATCTCCATTTCCACAACTTTTTTTTTTTTTTTTAAACCATGATAAATCTTCCAGGAGATTAAGAATTCTACTGATGGATTTGAAAGTAGCTGCTGCTGATCTACTTCTGCAAAAAAGGACACGTCTTTCAAATACGAATAAAAATGCATTCGTGGAAGAAAGGTGGGAAAGGAATGGTTCTATACCTCTGAATTTCAGAACTTAGTAAAAAATGTGTTTATATAACCTCAAAGCTGTATTTGACCTAATTCTACTGTGTAAATCCCCTCAAAATGCTCCTGGCTTCTTAATTGGTATTCACATATGGTCAACACACTGACTGTCAGGGCAAAAGATCAGGGGTATTTCTATATGGAGTCAACTGTAGAGCTCAACTGTTCTGATCCCAGAAAGTTCCTAAGTAACAGGATTGTCAATAAACTAATGGGGCCTGAATACCAGTGTCCTGTTGAGTGTGTGCTGGAAGGAGGTGCGAAGTGTACGTAAGAATGGGCAGGCAAAGGGAAAAGTGATAACTCTGTGGGTCAAGGGCTGATACTCTTCTTATTCAGTGACAGAATGATCTCATCTTCTTCCTCAACTTAGCAGAAAAGGGGTGTTCAGCATTTGCTGCTGTGCAAGTGTAGTGTGCAAAGCGGGGTAAAGCAATCTGGCAGGAAATAAACCCCCTCACATTCCAACTCACCCTCAGATAACTGGAGGAGCTGGGGGCAGCTGGGCTTAGATCCTGAGTGATGCCCAACTGAGCACCATGAGTCTGACAACAGTGGACTCACTTGATGTTGCGCTGCGCTCCCGTAGTCACGATTTATGGACTCACTTGGCTAAACCTGCAGCATTTGGTGTCGTGCCAAGGTGGGGGAGATTGGAGTGACTGGTTACAGATAGACACAGTTTTGATGTGGCACTACCAGTCCAGGTACATTAATTCCATATTTCCTTGGTAGTGCCCTGCACCTGCAGTCCAGTCATGATCTGTGGACTTTCATGGCCTCATCAGGCAGCGCCCAGTGAGAAATTGTGCAGCAATTCAGTAAGTGAATAAGGCACTTTAATAAAGCAACAGGAATAATACAGATTCATGTGGATTGCTGGTGATGATCTACTGCCTGCAGAAGTATGTAGTAGCATTAAGGTTACAAATTACTAAAAGCATTAAATTAGAAAGCAATTCTATAAAGGTTTCTAAGTCTCCGAGAAAGTTCTTCAGGCAGTATAAGTCTTACCCAAAGGTGTCCCTATAACAGGGAAGAGAGGCTCAGCCCGTTGACTGGTCCCAGAAGCCAGGGGTCTGCAATGGTATCTTCCCTGACTTGTCCATGATGGTATCTTCCCTAACATCCCCCTTTCTTTGGGCTAGTTTTATATTATTTTTTACCTTCAAGGTGGAGCTTGAGTGACTTTAGTCATACTTTTACTGTGATTGGTAAAAACCCTTCTGTTTCCCTTTTAAGGTACAAGTTACCAAAACTTAGAGCGTATGCTGAGTAAGGGGAAAAGGTGGGGGGGAGCGTGATCAGTGAGCTGAAGGTGTGTTTTTGTGTTATTATAATTCGCCACAGCAAGTGTCAAAAAGGCCAAACAAGGTTAAGTTGTTTTCTGTTTCAAAGACAGTTTTCATTAGATGAACAAGAAAATAATAAAAAAAAATATTAAAATTAATGATTGTTGCTGATATGAAATTGACGTATTCTCTTGAAACCTTAACTTGGTCCTTGAAAGGCCTTCCTTGGGCTTTTTTTGTAGTAGGGGCAGGAGGAAAAGAGTGTAATCTAAAGCCCAAGTGATTCTCAACTATATATTTCTGTATCTTTGTAAACATTAAATTCCAACACCTTTAGCAGGCATTCCTTGTATCTATTCTGTATATCGGGCACTGGAACAGAAAATTGAAATTACTTGATGGTGGACTGATATTACTGATAACAGCAGTGCAACTTGGACTTCTCAGCATTCTGTCCCTGTCCTCCTACCCCCCGAGTCACATACAGCCCCAGGAGGAGCAGCCATGCTGCCAACAGCAACCAAGCCACAGAAATCCAACAGTGAGGTGCCACAGAAAAAGGGGAAGTATCTTCTTTGCCATGCCTTTTTAAGTCTGTTACATTATGCAAGTTGTCCAGATGGTTTGTCAGCAGCACTTTGCATCATCTTTTCAATTAGAAATCCTGAGAGCTCCTAAGTCTAAGAGACCATAGCTATTTCACAGGAATCAGTACAATTTATCTCAGGAAACCCACAGTTTGTTTTTGTGTTCAGAGACTTCTCAGTCTCTGAAAAAACAAAATCCTTAAAATAAAAAACTCTTGGTTTTGAGGGATTTGTAGTGAACAGTTGCAAGGTTTAATACGTAAATTTGCATCACTGACAGAAGCAAAGCAACTTCCTCAGTTACATATTGCATAAACAGAAAGTACTTAAATAGTAAGACTCGCATCCTAAACAGACAAGTTCAGTTCCCCCAGTTCTACAAGTCCACTCATGTGTCTCTGTTCAAGCAGCAGATCTGCTCCACCTTTTCCCAGAGGTCAGAAACTAAAGCAGTCACCGAGAACATAGGTGATCCAAGGACAAGAGGGTCTTATCAGGTCCTGCTTCTCCTATGGAGTGTACTAAAGCCAAAGAAGATGGTTTTCTGGAGTAGGATAAACTCAGTCTTACCTATTAAAACAACTCCACTGTGCCTGAATAACATTTTTTTTTCCCCTTGAGCCAAGGAGAGGAATGAGAGCAACCTTTCAGCCTAAAGATCCGAACCTGTTCTTAGCAAGAATATGTAGCCTGCTCCAATGGCAGAGGACATGCAGGGTTCTGAATCCAAGCTACTGCAATCAACATCTGGTTATCTAAGACCTAGAAAGGGCAAGTTTTAAACTAGACTCACCTATAGTGCTTCTTATTGGATAGTTTAGGCAATGTACACCCATCTTCCAACTCCACACATGAGGTTTTTTTGTCATCCTATTTCTAGCTGTCCAACTTTGCAGACAACACACATGAATCACAGCTACAAGTTCTACCAGATAACAAGAAGAATAAGGAAAAAGAATGTCAGAGTTCAACAGTAGACTCTGCTTAAATGATCTTTTATCATTTTGGAAAGCTTAAAAGACAGAGATTAACTTTTTAATTAAGAATAATAATTAAAAAAGCCTTTGAACAAAATCTGGACTTGAACATTATGATATTGTCAGTAACCACCACTTCTAGTTCCTTCATCAGCCTGATTTTGTTTTAGTGCTGAAAAAGAAGAAAAATAGTACTGTGATTCAGAATACGAAAAAATTAAATTTTTAGCTTGGCTTCAGGCAAGTCACTTAATTTCTTATCTTAAAAATATGGCTGATACTGTCTTTCTACTTCCATTTTCTCTGTTTAGACTGTTTTACAGGAAAGGAACTATTTCTCAGCCTTACTATAGACCATACCTAGTCTTCTTCTAGTTTGAGATTTCATTATTAGTATTTTAGGAGAAAGAATGATCTAGGTGCTAGTAAAGACCTCAGAACAAAGAAAAGTAATTTCAACACTTATGCTGTAATTTTGCTGCACATTCTTAGAAAAATATATGCTTTTAGAGGAAGTGTTTAACCTCAGTGACAGAAAGACTGCACTGCTTAAAAGGGTTGTGCATCAAATGATTTTAATTATGCCTTCATGCAGAAGTGGACCAGGCTTTAAATAGCTGATGAGACTTCAAAGCAATTGCACTAAAAACTGTTGAACTACAAGGAAAACTTTAAAGATATGTTCCCTGCAGACTAAACTGACGTATCTTCCTCCCAACCGTAAAGACTTTGTATATATACCTCATTCATTTCTTAACAATAAAACTGAAACTGTGGAATCAAAAAGACAAAGTTTCCTGTAGTTAAATAATATTAGCAGCAGTTCCAGCTCAGAACCTTTTCTGTATACAAGGAAAACATCGGGCCTACACTGTATAACTGAGCTGCATTCTCTGGTATTTCTGCTTATTTTGTGCAAGAGCCCCCAAATTTCTCTCTATGTCTTTGAACATGCATAAGGTGATCCAAAGACTTTCCTCTATCACACCGAGGATCTATCCACCCTGCTTCCTCAGGCACAGCAAAGAGAACGCTTGGGACTGACAACAGCTTCTGCTTTTGTGCTCTTTGAAGGTGGGTTTCAAACAGGGTCTAGCTGAACTACAAAAAGTATGGAGTTAATTATTGAGCCTCTCACTTCCAACGCTGCAACAAACTATTTCAGGCTCTCTCCAAAGTGCACTGCAGCAAGATAAACATTTTCTTATTTTTTCTCTCATTATTTTAATAATTATTTCAAGACTCTAAGTTTCTAAGTAAATGGTTGAAATTTTGCTGTGTTTTGTCAAGAGTAAGTCTTAGGCAGTAGGCCCTAGAAAGAACTGTCATCCTAAGATTGCGGTAGTCTATTTTATATTAGGTCTTCATTGTACTGCCCTTGTATTTGTGTAGTTTCTAACAATGCATTAAGCAAGGCAACTAATATCAGACACATGTGATTCACTCTGTCACCCTCTGATGACAACTATATGCAAATTGCACTGTTTCAGCAGAACACATACTTGTTCTTCTACTATATAGGGTAGATGAGACAAAGCACCTGTTGTGGTTGGGAGAAGGATGTGGGAAGTTGGCTGCTGTTTCTTCTTCCCTTATCTTTATATATTGAGCACGATATCATACGGTATGGAATATCCCCTTGGTCAGTGGACTCAGCTGTCCTGACTGTGTCCCCTCACAACTTCTAGTGCAGCCCCAGCCTACTTAGTGGCAGGATGGTGTGAGAAGCAGAAAAGGCCTTCACTCTGTGTCAGTATTGCTCAACAATAGAGAAAACATTCCTGTGTTGTCAACACTGTTTTCAGCTCAAATCCAAAACATAGCCCATACTAGCTACTATGAAGAAATTTATCTCTGTCCCAGCCAAGACCAGTACTCCAAGTAACAATTACACATGATAGAGACCTGTTTTCCTGGAGATAGCTGAACACCTGCCTGTGCATGGGAAGTAATAAATTAATTCCTTGTTTTGCTTTGCTTACATGCATGGCTTTTTTTACCTATTAAACCATGTTTATCTCAACCCACAAGTTTTCTCACTTTTACTTTTCTGATTCTCTCCCCCATCCCAGCAGGGGAGAATGAATGAGTGGATCCTTTAGTTGCCAGCTGGGGTTAAACCATGATACTCCACACAAGAACCACACAGTACCTTGCAGAAGAGTACATAACAGCATTGCCTACTCTAGCAGGCCACACTCAGGACAGTGCTGACCAGTATATCTCTGTCCCTCACACGTCCCCCATGTTATAACACTTCTAATTCTACACAAACTTTATTTCACAGTACCAGGATAGTTGATTCTTCTACGAAAAACTACGTTTCTCTTTAGGGTAGAAAGAATATAAAACTGGTTCTCATGCTTTCCATGGATAAGTTATTTCTTTTCTTTCTTTCTATTTTTTTAATGTTATCTATTCCCCTGCTTTCCTTTCCTTACAGAACCCCTGCTAACAAATGCAAGGTTAATTAACTGCAAATGCTGACTTACTAGTGGTAAAAGGTACTGAATTCTCTACCTGGAATCCCATCTGTGGAGAACAGAAGAGGAAGCCTAGTTAATCTCTCAGAAGACAAAGATATGTTGAAAAAAAAGCTCTTATATTGTCTGAAGTCTTTTTTACGCTGCACGTAGAGTAAGACTGGTTTAACAGTCAAACTAAATCACTTGACACTTTATCTTAAAATGTTCAAGTCTGCAAAAATGGAGCTCATGTTGCTAAATGGGAAGTTAAATGCAGAAAAACTACATTAATAAGAGTAAGAAAAAAAAATTAATTTTGCCTTCAAAAGGCTTAAGATTACATAGCCTTAGCCAATATCTTTGTCTCTTCAATCACATAATCACTGAGGTAGGAAAAGACCTCTCAAGATCATCTCGTTTTAACCCTGGCTCAGAGGAATGTCACCTAGAGTGCCACTGTGCCACTCAGTCAGGTTTTGAATACCTCCAGGGATGGAGACTCCTGAACCTTTCCTGGCAACCTATTCCTATCTGACCACTACTATAAAAAAGTTTTTTGCTTTTAAAAAATATATTACCTTGTATTTCAATCTGAACCTATTGCCTCTTGTCCTTTGACTGATGCTGTTGAGAAAAATCTGGCTTTGTCTTCTTTACCACCCCCATCAGGTGTTTATACGCACTGGTTAGATCACTCTGTACCTTCCCTTCTCCTGGCTAAACAATCTCAGCTCTCTCAGCCTCTCCTTATATATCAAATGATCCAAGCCTTTAATAGTCCTTGTGGTACTTTCCTCCATTCACTCCAGTACATCTGTGTCTCTCTTGTACTGGGGAGCTCAGAACTGTACCCTGCACTCCAGATATATCTCACTAGTGCTGAGCAGAGGGTAAAGATCACTGCATTTGACTTTTCCTAATGCTGCCTTGGAAGTTGTTAGCCGTCTGCTGCAAGGGCACATCACTTTCCTGTCCAGCTGAAATACCATGGATCACCACAGAAATATCCATTTTCCTTGTATGACCTTTCTTATCCTCTCTTGTATATTGATTTGATTTTTTGGAATATCCACTCTGAAACAAGAAGCCGACTACCTCCCTCCCACCAGCATCTGCACAGTCATGTGTCATTCCTAGTCAAACACTAATCAGTGCCATAATACATAACAGATTTCATTGTTTAGGTATCCATCATCTCAAAGTATTAATCATTAATTTTAATATATTTTTGAGAACACCAATGACTCATTGCCAAATCCCCGTCTTATGAACAAGACTGTTCATGCACCACTGTGCACAGTGGGGGTATTTTATGTGATGTATAGTGTTCTTTTAAAAGAAAACACGTATCTTGCCTTTTCATTTGCCCAACCATGAAAACTCCAGTCCATGTTTTGGTACAGATGCTTTCCCAAAAGTGGTTATAGCAAGAGCTTCCATCTCAAAAGCATAGTACAGAATAGAAAGAAAATATTTGGAAACAGAAAAATTAATTCAATTCTCAGCTGAAAACAAGTTCCTCCATCTTATGTATTCTTTCAGCTGGTTTGGGGACACCCATGATCATGGCGTACGGTTCAACTATTCCCTCTTTGCTACAAAAAGGGATAATACTACAAAGAGGGGTACCTTTGGGATAATTCCACTACCATCCATTCTGTGTTCATCTGGCATCTCTTGGCTACAGTTTTGGTTCCATTATATCACTCACACCTTCCAAGGGGAAAAAAATCCCACACACTTTTATTTGTCTTTTCATTTTTGGAAAAAAAACAACAACAAACACACTATAAAAGCATCTTACTTCTATAGAAATGTTATGTGTATGGGGTTGAGTGCTGCACTGGCATCAGTCTGGAATTTGATTAATAATACAAAAAAGGTGGCTTTCTTCACCATACAACAGTGCACCTTATAAATAAACTAGGGCCACATTATCATATTCATTATAGTCTGAAAAAATATTGTATTGAGATACTAGTAGCAGAAATGAAAAACAAGATATCAGAAATTCCTTTTTAGTGCAGGTGGCAGAATTATTTACTGGCACTGGATCTTGTTACTCTTAGGTTCCTTAAATTCATACTGAGGGAATATACCTGTCTGGCTTTGATACTGAAAAGAAAACTACTCTAAAGCAAATATATTCCTATAAAAGACTACAGGGTTTGGGGATAGATAGACTTTTTGCCTACTGCTCCAATGCAGTACAAATAGGAGATGGTGAGACAATAATTTCACAAGACAAATTTTTATCTCCTCTGTCTTTATCTAAACCATTTAATCTGTTATTTATTTAAAAATGCTGAATAATTTGACAGGGAAATTAAATACGCAGTTAAACCCCTCACTTCCAAGAAAACCTAATTTCCATTTAAGTCCTAAAAATACTAATTTATTTTTCTTAACACTTACAGTTTGTCTCTGCACTCAGTGCAGAATGAATCTCCTTCCTTTCAGCTTATTACTATTAATAAAGTTCCTCATATTTTACACAAGACAGTTGATATACAGGACACCGTGGTGAGTTTGTACTGCAGGAAGAAGGTAGGGAATTTATGTAAACTTCAATTCCTTTAAATGGATCCCTATATTTGTGTAGAAACACAAAAACAAGCAAAAGTGCTTTGCAAACAGTGCTTAAGCCAGGGAAGCATAGTTTATTGCTAAGTACAAAATGTATATCACAAACATGAGTTTATAGGATGCCAACAACTTTAAATCAGCCCTTCAGAATTTAGCTCACAACTTTCTACACAGCAAATTAGCCTACAAATTTACTTTAAAAAACTGGAAAAATAGGGTCTTATGAATGACAGTCAGGTGCTTCTATATTTAAAATATAGAAGTTCTGTTAATTTATGTTGCCTGTAAAGCATATGGAAGTTGAAGACCAAGCAGACAGAAGAACTTTCAAGGGTACCCTTGACATGAAAATTAATTTTGTGAGAAGCATCTATGCACAATTACCAGATGCACTAAAGTAAAAATAGTCACCTGCTTTTGATAATTATAAAAGTCTACAGAATGAGTGTTGGAACAACTTAACTGCACTGAAAATGTAAGGAAGATACCAGCGCAAAGATGTCAGCTCTAACTTCCCCTTGCATCCTAGCTCAGAATTTAAGATGCATCCTACTCCTCCCTCATGCCTCATGACCTAGGGAAATCCATCTAACTCAAAGCTAGAAACTGTATTTTGCCAAATCACTGTTTTCTTTCTCTCCTATCAACATAATCTGCATGAGGTTCCCTGAGGCATCTGAAACTGAAAAATATAGTCCAGAGCTACAGAACAGAGCTGAGGAACAAAGGCACAGTGAAAAGAGTAATAAAATTGAATTTTTGCCAGAAAATAAAAAATAGAAACGATAAGTTAGCTGCAGAAAAGAAAGAGACTAACAAGTGAAGGATTATTTAGGAGGAGGTTAGTGACAAAGGTTGTATAAAGGCCTCTTTATTGACATCTGAAGTAAAAAAGGAGAGTGAGAGGAATAGCAAATGACACCTGTCTAATTAGTTTAAAATACTGAACATCTTCAGGTACAAGTGGGTAATTTTTAATGCAGTTCAGTATCCAAATAGCGGTGTTGGCAGGGAGAGGATAGAGTTTGACACAGACTTGGCTGGTTCACACTCGAAGCAGAATTACAGCAGAGGAAAAAATAAAACTGCCCTCATAGGTTACATTTTATATCACTAAAATAATGTAATAGGCCCAAAACAATATTTTGGTTTAATTTTTTAATTTAAATTTCTTCTTTTATCTGTGTTAAACTCTAAAATGGAAGATAGCTTTTTTTTTAAAAAAAAAGCAAACAAAACTTTCAAAGTTTGAGATACTTAATGATCTTTAACTTAATGATTTTTATCATAACAAAGCTAATATGTTTTACCTTTCTGCAGAATATTCTCTGGTCAACAGCTCTTCCTAAGCTACCTTCACATTAGAAACCATTTAGGTCCTCATCTACTATTAATAAAAAGGCAGTTATACAGCTACATATCTTAGAGTTTATAAAAAACATTCATATCTCAAATGTTTGGGTCCTCCCTCTGAAAAGCAATTCTCTACAGGGAATCACCAGTTAGAGGGTAGAACATACAGATGTTAATAAGTCTATTAATATTTCATATTTTAATGAGTGATTGATCTGTAGAGAACCATAAAACCACTAAAAATTTATGAAGTACAGAGTGGTGAAACAGTAAATAATTGTCATGAAAGGACAGTCACAACACACGATCTGAATCTCCTGGTGAGTGTTACGTGGTATGTTGCAGGTCAGGTGGGACCCCAGACCTGTACACCCTGCCTCTCATTAAGCTTCTGTAATTCATGCTTTGCACATGATAATGCAAATAAAATTACATAGCATGACCTCAGCCAGAACCAGCAGTAGCTTGTCAATGCCTACATGTATACACAACCTTTGTTTTAAATAGTTCCAGTCTGTTAAAGGTGATTTTATGATGACAAATTTAAAGCAACCCTTTGAAAAGTATACCTCAGCTATACAATTAAAGGACCACTGTGGAGTGCAGGGAGTCCCACATTTCCAGGGACTTCCAAGATTTTAATCACACTGCACCACAGAAGTCCCAGCCCAGTGCTATGGTCAGGGGGGCAAGAAATTTTGGTGTGTGTAAACAGACAATGATTAGGGAGACAATTTACTGCCTTCTGCAATGTTGGTTCTATTTGGTTTATGTGGCAAGGTTTTGGTAACAGAGGGGCTGCAAGGGTGGCTTCTGTGATAAGATGCCAGGAGAGTGGTGAACTCCATGTCCTTCTGTATCTGCACAGAGGCCAGGTGCTTTTCTGACAAATGTGCTTTAGTCAATTCTACCATGCACTTTAGTCAAACCAAAGCTATCAGGTCCAATATAAAGAAGTTTGAAGGCTTGTGATACAGAGATCAGTTTGGATGACACAACAGTCCATTCTGATCTTGAATTAAGTTTTAAGAAAAGCCAGGGCACATTAGATTGATACAAAGCAGGACAGAAGAGTTGTTTAGAAACTTTTCATATCCCTGTGAAAGAGCGTCTGCAAAATGTTTGTCATTGGCGGGATGGAGAAAACGCACGGCACTTATCAGACCCATTTCTCTCTTTAAAAGTTAGTTTCTGTCCTCTGAGGAACAGCCTTGGCTCATAACAGAGCTTGTGAAAATGCTGGGGGTTATTGCTGCTGCTCCTATTATGGTAAGTATCAAAGGAGCCTGCAGAAAGATTTGTTTACTATTTCTCTAAAGATGGTACAAGGAAGTGGAAAGACAGGTTGTGCTTCGGGGACTCCTAAACTAGCAGCACATACCTGTTTTGAAGGAACAGAGTGGTATCAGTGGAGAAGAGGCCGCTGGCTATGCCTGAGCCTTTCTTAGGTTGTTTTACAGATCAGGAGGGTGAAGTATCTTAACATGTCCCAAGATCTGTGTGGTGAGCATGTCTTTTTCTATCAGTTTTACTCAGTGACCTAAGCACTAGGCTTGAAATATCAGAAACAGACATGATGGGAGTATCAACACTTTAGCATATACAAGTTGAATATTTTGCTGAGTTTGAGAGATGTTTATGAGCCTGGCAGAGAAGGCAGAGTATAACTAGAGGTTATAACCACAGACGAGGCTGTGGTTGTAAAACTGGAGGTTGTACATGAACTTGGGCACAGACACGAAGGACAAGGCAGAGAAAGCAACGGCTCTGTGAAAAGGAAAGTGAGTAAAGAGGACGGTCCTGGAAGCCTGATGGCAAACCCCCTCCTGCAAGGACCTTCCTTATTCGTGCTGGAAATCTGGGGTTCACAAAGCTTGCACAGTACGTGCCTGTGATTTAATTATGCCCACAGCAACACCTCTGCAAACATCTCCTTCTTACCCAGGTTCACTGAGACAGGACTGATTGTCTTGACCACTGCAAAAGCCCTGCCAGATGCCATGTATATGGTGCATTACATCTTCTCAAAATGTTATATATCATATAGATATAAATATCCTTTTACTTACCATAACACCACTAAATACATTAAGCTATCAAAAATATAATTCAGAAATTACCCACCTGGGTAGAGTTAATCTATAACATAATATTTGCAGTTCCAAACTCTGAGAACAATCCTGCCTTTAAATTTCATATAAAACCACGTTTACTGTGCATATAAATTAAATTTTCACAATAAACATGCAAAAATACAAAATTAAATTTTGCAAGATATCATCCTTTTGCTTCTTTGTTTCTCAAGAGTGAAATTTGGAGCAAACATTAGCATGCATTGTTTTATTTAAAGTTTATGTTAGTGCAGCAACATTAGGAACAAAGTGATATACTGTAATATACAAAGTGCATGATACTAAGCCCATACAATCAACCTTTTTCCTGTTTTCCCTATAGCAAGTAAATTATAAATAAACACATAATTCTTGCCATTGAGGGAGACTTTTGAGAGATAATTTTCTGATGGATTACAAGCTAAAAGAAAAACAACAGATTTGCAACAACTGATGCAGATTTCTTGCTTGCTGCCTCATCCAGTTAGTAGTTTTCTAGGTTAAATGCAAATATGACACCCAAAAATTTATAAAAGAAATTGCTGCTAAAGTTAATGTGTGTCTCTGCAGAGTATGTATTAAAATGTAAAAATACTGGGATTGCACAATATCTTTCAGAGACTGCACACTAGAAACATTAAAAATGGCATTAATATTCCTTCTGTCTCATAGAGTTTATAAATGAGGGAGAACAGAGTAAGGAAAAGACTCTGGAGAAAATTATTTGAATTTTACTGGGTCAAAAGGAACCAGTAGTGTTTTATGAATTAAGCATAATATAATTCTACAGCCTGAAAAAAACTACTAATAATACACTTGGGAAGTTAAATACGTTTTTAAGGGTTAACAAGATCAAGACCTAAGCAAGTAGCAGTAGCGGGATCTGTTTATTTTGACCTGATCAACAACAAGCAAAAACCAAATCATTAGCAAGGTTTCAAAGTCAAGTGCAGCCCTGCTTCTGTGTTCTTTTCATAAGGCTAGAACCTTACTTCCTGAACACTAAACTCCCACCAAAAGTCCAGAAGACTCCATCTTACCTAAATTATAAAAGGCAAAAGATTAAAATAATATTTTGTCAGTTGCTAATTAAACAATTTCAACTCTGTCGCTGCTTTTCTTTGTACTTCTCTATTTTGAAAGGCATACAGTAACATATATTCCATTAAACAATATTAGAGACACATTTTTTCCCCTTGCTAGGAAAAAAATATAACAAAACTAATTTTGTCTTTGGTAATTCAATTCTGCTTCCGAAGAAATCAAAGAGAATTCTGACATGCCACTCAGTGAGATCTCATTTTTTTCTGAACACTCTCCCTACTATTTTTTCAATGCAATTCAGTGATTCAACCCACCACATTACTGAACAATATTAACATTACTGTAACCCAGGTGCTCCATTACATAATAGAATAGCTTTTATTACAAGGCTTTTGCATACTGCTCATCAACTTTCTAATCTGTAATCTTGCAATTGATTTAGCGGTGAATTATGATTTTAAACCCTATGGTGTAACAGCTGCCCCAGCTGCATGAAAGGAACAGCTAGCATTGGCTGCTGTAATCCCACATTGAAGTTTTGCAGTGATATACCACGAAGAGGGGTTTAAACCAACAGGACTCTGTAGCTACATAAAATTAAGCACCATCCCTAAAGTTGAACAGAGTTATTTTCCTACTATAAAATACATATTAAAAAGGAACTTATTACAGAAAAAAAAAAAGAGAGGCAGGAAAGAGATTGTGCCTTCTGGTGTCCAATACCAGCTATAACTAAAAACATCACAGAGGAAGAGAAGTGAAATGTTGCATGAATTCTGACATGGCAGTAAGAGTGTATGGAAAAGCAGAGCATCTGGGAAATTTGAGGGAAAGTACAACCAGGTCTCTGTTGAAACTGCTAATTTCCAAATGTTTTTTTTTTTTTTTTTTTTTTTTTTTTTTTTTTTAAATGGACCACAGGAGAAAACACAAGCCTTGTTAGCTGAAGTTCATACTTTCTCTCAAGAATTAGAATCTGTACAATAATTTTGCAGGTGCAGAGGCTGTGCATGTTTAGGTATATTGGTATATATTTTAAGTATTAGCCAATCCTTTTTTTCCTATTGGGAATGCAAGCCTGCTTACTGTTAACCCACCCTCATGTACCCCTCTCTCTCTTGCTGGCCACAACCTGCCCTTTACAGTTTGTTCTGGTAAAAACTTTCATCACCACAAGACTTTTGTTCTTTAAGAGATGTCTGGAGCAAATATTACTTCCACTTACTCGAAATCCAGCAAAGCCCTTACATCTGAAAATATACAAGAATATGTTCTGGGTGTATGAAATATGAGCCTTGGGAGACACTGTGATTATCTGACCTAAAAACATTAGTTTGAAGAGTTTTGCTGAACAGCAACGCAGAAATAATTCTTTAGGAAGCAGTGTAGAAAGATTTTTTGCTGAAACTACCAACAAAAAACAGAAATTGAGGGTAGGAGAGGGCAGGAGAACTGCCAGTCAGTAGACGTTTATCTATTTAGCCTTTGCTCCCACAGTTGTAAAAAAGTGAGACTCTGAATGCCACGTGGTATAGCAAAAAAGCTAGAATTGCACTGGTGAACAGCTGTCTTAAAAAAAAATTGTAACAAAATAGCTGACAACAACCATGGTTCAAACACATGGTTATGCTAAGATACTGTGACTTTCACAGTGATTGGCACCAACTCATGGGAAGAATGCAATAAATGAGAGTGGAGGAGTTATATGGTACCTTTGCCTATCCATATGCACTTGCAGGGATCAGAAGCACAAAAACCTCAAACTCCAACCTTTTAACAAAACTGTACCTCTGTGAAGAAGTATCTCCCACATAACAATTACTGTCCTGCTCTCTCAAGGTAATGTCCTATTCCCTTTTCTGCAACTGAATTTTCAGTTCAGGCTCACCAACCACGGATGTGCAAGCATTACCTGCTAAAGGCACCGATAGGCAACAGGGTAGTCCCAGAATTTAGGATTTAGATCAAAAGCATTTGTAACTGGAGGATCCACACTGAACCCTATCTGAGTCAGGTCTGTTTGGTTGCTAACATTGTCTTGAGGAAAGACATGACAATCCAAAAAATACCCAGAGCTAAAAACTTGACAGAGGGAAAAGCCATTACTTGCCAGGAAAAGAAGCTGCCAGCTTAAGTGATAGTTATTATTAAAATAGAAATATTTTTGCATTAATCATATTAGGGAAGATTATTAGTAAACTAACAAATATATCTATGCTCACGAATGTTGCAATCCACCCTGCAGGCAAATGCCAGAATTTCTTTCCTTAAAATCCAATTTCAGGTTTGTTGCAAGCTTTATTTTGTGAAAGTTCACAGATGTACTTTGCTAATAACTTCATTAAAGCACACCTGAACAGAATAATTAACAGCCTCTCTGGTCTCCCTCATCTAGATTAGTAATCATAGTCCATAAAAGATCTGCTTACATCAAAGAGATAACAGACTTTTCCCTCAAGAGAATAGCATTAATGCCCAGCAACTGTTGATGGAGTAAGCTTTGTGAGGAATTATGTCCTTGAAATGTGTAAATGCACATCTGCTGTGGAAAAATTTTGTTATTGTTAAACAGTGCTAAATATTCAGTAAAATGCAAACAAGATATTGTTGTGCTTTGCCTATTTTCTTCAAATAAGCAAGAGTAAATTTCAGGCAAGCAGTAATCCATGTCAACCATGAACTAGTCTTATCATTCTTATTGCATCCATAGCTTGATTTCTATCTACATAGAAGAACAGACAAAGAAAACCATAATGACAATTTATGTGTCTGTAGAAAGGAGACTAGAAAATACTTTTGTATATCAAAGCAAGTTAGACAGCTGTCTGTAGCCCACAATCTGGTTTCCACCAGTTTTTAATAAAAAATAAAATTAAATACTAGCACAAATTAGTAAGACATAAAACATCTGGTGTTAAATAAGTCACATTATATTGGTAGTTGGAACGTTTTCCTTTGAGGAAGCCTTTCAAGTTTACTTGATAATTGGAATACAATGATATTTTACCCATTTAACATTCCTACTATCAGGCATCCCTTGGAAGGAGAAGCCAGTGATTGCTTATTAGAGAACTTCTATCCACAGATGACCTTTAAGCATTAAAAAAGTGTTTGTATTCCCAAAACAAAGAATCTAAAGATAACCTTGAGAACATAAAGCAATTCGAGCCTGTTTGCACTAAAACAGCTGCACTCCAGTTTTGCATCAGCAAAGACATGTGCATTTATGTCAAATGAATCAGGTAAATAACATCCCTGTATGCATCAGTTTATTTTTCAAACTTGTTCATATAATTTTGGCTTTTTGTCTCCCACCATTTTCTGAGGGCAGAAGTGCTAATGAGCAGTGACGACCACACAAGATATATGTCTCTGGTTATTGGAGCCACGGTAAAAGCTGTACAGGAAATTCATCCTACGAAATTGCACAAGGCCACAGGAGGCCTCTGGCAGGGGAGCAACTTCATCAGCCTCTGTGCTGACCCTATACCTGCCTCCTCAGCCCCAAGGAAAAGGAGGCAGCCAAGCTACTGCTACGGCAGACAAACAGGAGACAGGCTAACCAAATTTCACTTTGCCAACAGTGTGTGGAAACTGAGGTGATGTTCACCACAAACACCTGGAGAACCCCTGCCAGGCTTCTCCATTTCTTCAGGCTTGCAGAAATCCTTTCCTCTGCTCCCCCTTTGCCTATGTGCGAGGGACCTGAGCATGACCAAAAAGTCCAGCACTATCCTGCCAAACACTGCTTCTGTGAGAACCAAATGCTGTGCAGTACAGGCATTTTTAATGAAGGAGAAAGAGACTGAGCTTTCAGAAACTACTGTGGAGTCACAGATCTAGGTTGAGGGTAGGAAATACATTTTAAATTGGTGTGTAAAAATAAGAGAAGGGAGTAATTTGAGGGAGGAAAGATAATTTTCTTTGTTTACTTTATTAATGGAATAGCAGTGTGAAACAATGATGGTACCAAACAACTGAGAAAACCAGCATTTTAACCTGTTATTGCTATAGCAATACAAAGGACATGCCGCTGTCATAAGATGCGATGGCACCATTAAAATAGCGCAGTAAGTGTTGTTATAAAAAACTCTGAGTGAGTGCAAGGCTACATCAGTCCCTCAGAAAATAGCTTCTTCGTGTAGGTTTCCACGATTCAGGAGAGTTTTAAATGTTTCAGACAAATCTATTTCCAACTCATTTTCTGTAATTATTCCTGACATACTCTCATATTAGCAGAGATGGATTAGTATCTGAAAAATTCCAGTCCACCCTCTTCACTTACTGAATCTTGTGCTGAAATCATAAGGATCCTAAATACCTTACATCACATTAGTTTTTATTGTAACAAATTAATGTCACAAGAATGAGGAATTAACAGAAAGACTGGACAGATGGAGAAGATGGGTAAATAATGGAAATAGCCTTTAGTTGCACAGTAGTTGAATAAAAGCAGAGGAATGCACAGTGGAGGACGGTGTATTATGTTCTTACAAAGTTTTCCCCCTTCCTTGCCACACTACCACCACTTGACTACATAGCCATTCTGTCAAGAGTAAACATGAGCTGAGAAACCATAAGCATATGAATAAGGCTGGATATACTACTGCAAAGCTCCATATTCCACGCCAGAAAGAACGGATTTCTTCTGCTGAGGGTATAGCCTTAACTTCATCCTCTAGAAGTAATTCATCTCCCTTTGAACATAAACATGAATAAAAAATTCCTGCTATTGCAGATGAACTAAATGTGTGTCAGTGATTTGTTATAAGTATATCTGGCTTTCAACCAAAAAATTCTATCTTCTATTTAAAGGCAGAAGTCAAATGATTAGATATTGTATGCACTCTGTTTTTAATAGGAAGAGACAAGAACAAGTGCCCTATCTATTAATTAAGTTTTTTCTATCTCTCCTTCTGAAACATCTGAGAATGTTAAATAAGCCATTATTAATTATCACACACTTCTAGTTATCTTTTGAATTTAGCATTTTTTCATCCTACTGATAGATTGAGCACTGCTGTTGCACACACTTCTCAGCCAGCTTTGTTAAGATAGCTCTTTTTCCTGACTTCACCTGTGCCTGCTAAAGGAGATTGTCATGTTAACTGGAGGTATGATGGGCTTTAACTCTGAGAACAATACATCATTCAACAAATCGGTGTCCAGTTGAAAGTAAACATGCATGACAGAGGTCATTTTTAGGACATTCTGCTTTCAAATTAAGAAAATAAAGGCTGTTATATATTGTGTCTGTGCACTTTTTGGCAAAACAATAGAGAGAACCAAGTCACAGAAAGTACACATCAACTTTTTCCTGTATTTTCATTTCACCTACTCTCTGCTGAGCTCCATTGTAGCATGCTACATAAATAAAATTTACTATTTTTTATATAGCAAGTAAAAGGGAAAGATCATTATTTTTGGAGGACACATTTATGGGGTGGAGATAGGGAAGCAAGTTGTCACTGGACACCATTATCATGAGATATATGCTCATTAATTTAGAATCAAACAAATTATTATATGCTCCAAGAAATTTCAGAGTCTAATTCACTGTCCCAATTTAAAATATTTTACAATTTAAAAGGAAATTTTAAAAACAAATGCAGAGTGTTACTAAGGCAAGAATCTGGACTTTCAAGTGTTCAGATAATAAAAAAATTTAGAAAAATCATAGCTTTAATCACAAAACTATTTACAATTGTGAACATACAACTTGATAATGTCATCCACAAATGCATGATGATATGCATGGTAAATTATGTAAAATAATCAGAATTACTAATAAAGTGTGTGGTTGGATAATCTTAAGCTTTAACACATTACTTGTGCACAGCAGTTCTTTAACATTATACACCAAATCAGACAACAATGTGACTGGATATAAAAATTAGCAATATACTAAAAATGGAACAATTCAGAGGGGAATCTAGCAGCATACATCTTAGCTTCAAAATATAATTATTCAGTCCCTTGCAATTATTGCTATTCCCCATTTCCCTGCTATATACTCACAGAACAAATTTGGGGATTTTAATTGTTACTGGTTTTCCAGTCTCTTGTGTTTCTTGTTTTAACTCTTTTCTAAGGTGTAAAAATATGACTGCCAGATTTTTTATTTTACTTTGAATTAAGTGATCTCAACAGTGATGGGTGTCTAAAATTAAGCTCCTGTACATTATACAGAGAGATGATGCGATGGGTTGACCATAATGAAAAAAAAAATTCTTGCCAGAGTAATCTTTTTTTACCTGAAGGGTCAGAGGAAGATGAAAAAGGGTGGGGTTCTTTTTCCACCATTACTATGCACAATATTGACAAGGGAATATAAAATAAAAAGTAAAAAACCAAACTGCCCTGTAATCTTGTTTTTTAAGACTGTACTTGAAAAGCAGATGTACTGTTTTAACTGCATGTCTAGTTACATATTTCAGAAAAATGACAAGAGCCATTAAGTACAAAAAGGGTAAAGAAACATTACAGTGTGATGAAAGAAAGAGCACTGCCTGGACGCTGTGGAATTTGGACAGCAAAAACCACTTTTCACAGTGCCATGCAGTTGAAAATTCAAGGAGACAAGAGTCAAGAGATAAATGCTCCTGTCATCCATTGTAATATTTTGTAGCAGCTCAGTTTAATTAAAATATAAATTATCTCATTACTAACACCAAGAATACCTAAAGTAGTTAGCAAGGCTCTCAACAGAATAAGAACCATAAAATAGAAACCAATTACAAGAAGTTTGGAAGCAGATATTGCTCTAAATAGAGGATTACAATTGTTTGATTTAGATGTGCACAAATTAGGTGCTGTGAGGAAAGAAGACAAATAAGAAAGTTGACTTGAAAAGCAAGCTGTCTTTCTTCCCTTGCTCATTGGTTCTCCTTCAACTACCTGAGTAGTTGAGTTTAGGTCTTTTGCTTTCCTTTTTTTATGTTTTGTTTTTTTTTCCTCAAGTTTGTTGTTTGGAAATAGCATTGTTCCTTTCAGAAAAGCAGGATTTAAGGGGAGATTAGTGACCATGTAAAATGGCTCAAGTTAGAACTGCGAAATGCTTCTGAGGCCTTAAATCATTCACAGTCACAGTGAATCTCCTGTCCATATGTACATAGGTGGTTGGAATATTGCTTACCACTGGTTTCCCAGCAACAATGTTTTTTCTGTGTATTGCTCCTTTGACTAGATGGTCTCCAACAGCCAGACAGACTTTAGTTTCTGCCTCATCCTTCAGTCATGTTGCTCCTAACACCTAGACAAAGTTGTCATCTATGTGTTTAATAGATGTAGACCTGGCTGATCTGAGGCTAGAAGCTTTAATAAACAGCCATAACAGAGTAATTCTCAATAATGTCATACATAAAAGGAAATATTCTTCATTTGCCAGATTTTTAATACACCAGACATCTTAGCATCAATAGATTTAATTGTTTTCCATGTCAGTTCTGATTTGCTAAGCCTAAGAGAGATGGAATACAATTATTTGCTAAAACAAGAAACAGAATTTTTCCTGAAGTTTAACTGCAGAACATTTTGGAGTTCACTGGAGAGAACTTTATTACTAGTACCCTGTCCTTACCCCCTCCCAACAATGTATTTCTGCCTTCTGCAGAGTTCCTAAATCACCAAAATACAGAAAGTATAGCTACTTTCATAGCTATACTTAGCTATATTATACATAGCCAGAAGATCACTGGAAGTCTCAAGAGAAAACATTTTATTCTGGGAATTTTGAGTCAGATTTCTTGATCAAAGAGTTTGTGATATAAAAGCTCAAATGAACTCCCAAACTTTTTGAGATTCACATGTCAATGTTCCTGGAGACACACAAACACCACCCCTTTCTTCATCAGTAGTACACCAAAACTCAGTCTGGCCCAATGATTCAAACCAGGATTGTCTGTTCTATCATCATTCCTTGTCAGGAGGTCTAAAGAAAACAAACCATGATGCCAGTTGTAGAAGTCTTGAAACTTTTCTAAGCTTCCTACTTTTTGTGGAAAAGTTGTCCAATTGGACAATACTCCAAATCATAAAAATATATTTCACCTGATACAAGAAGAATCCAACTTAGTGTGTACACTTGCTATTACACTGTCTCTCTGTGACCTGCTTCAAATTGAATGTCTCATTCTAGCTCATAGCAACAGGACAAGGTGTATACCTAATAAATAAATATATTACACTGTTCAAGCATGAAGCTACTGTGAGCAGTGTGTGACTGTACAAGTGCATGCTAAACCAATCTGTACGTGAACAGGGAAAAAGAAGAAGGGAAGACAAAAGATAAAAAATATTTTAGGGAGGACTATTTTTCCACCAGTTATGGAGAAACAGTTCTTGTTATGATGGGGTAACTTGAATGCCATTCTGTGAACTGCAACTTGTGAATTACACAATTCTGCATTACACAAAAGGTGACCTTTTCAGTATGCTTTATGTGAGTTTCAGTATTCTTTACAGGAGTTTCTGGACATTCAGACTCTTTCCCCAAAGGTTAGTATGTTTATAATCAGGAAGGAAAAAAGATGGCAAGCTATTCACCAGAAGATAAAAGTGTCCAAATCTATTCAGTGTCTTTTTTTTATTATTATTTTATTTCAGAACTATGTCTATTTCCAGGAAGTGGAAACTGCTCTGGTTTTTGGAAAAAACTTCTGCCTAGAAGAATTCACATGTCAGACAAATATGCATTTATTATGTGCATATAATAGAAAGGACTTAAGTTTGCAACAGGCTGGGTAATCTAAATCTGTCAGCAGTGTGATACAAGCTTCTGGAGAAATTACACAAGAAGTTCGGCAATCAGCAGAATTAAAAATACCCACTGTGCATGGCTTTGTTTCATGGTATGATGCCTAGATGTCTAATAAGGTACAAGTTTCGGATTTCTATGGGGGCAACTGAGGAATTCTCTGATGTCTAAAGGCATATGATAGTTTCACTGGGCTAGCCCTTGGCTAGCAGCTAACACAGCTGTTTACCCACTTCCCCTCCACCCCAGGGGATAGGACTGGAGGGCAAGGATAAGAAGGCTTGTAGGTTGAGTTAAGAACAGTTTAATAACAGAGAGTAAACTTAAAATAATACAAATATTAAAATAGTAGTGATAATGATAACAGTAACAAAATACACAAGTGAATGACACCCAATGCTATTGCTCACCCCCCGCTGACCGAGCCTGGCCTGTTCCCAGATAACCATCCCAGAAGAGCGACAATCCCAAACTGAAACCACAATCCCAGAAGAGTGACACCCCAAGCAAAAAAACAGAGAGCTAAAAGAGGAAGAGACCCTCACTAATATACTGGCCATGACGTGATATGATATGGAATACCCCATTGGCATATCTAACTGTCAATTAAGTTTATTAATTTAAATATTCTTCAACCCCCTTAAATCTTGTGCTTGTGGACTAACAGAACACAAAGTCCTTCACTTTCAGTGACAAAAATGTAAACACTGGTATGTTATCAGTGGCTCTGTCATAGCGAGTCCCAGACTGAAAGCAAAACGCAGCACAATTCTAGCTACTGAAAAAGAAACCCAGCTCTGTTTCAGCTAAAAACCAGGACAGGGCTGAGCACACATTCCTTTGGAATAATAGGTTAAAAATTAACGGGAGAATTGCAAAGGAATGATCACATCAAGTCTTTCCTTTGCAGATCAGGACTAGATGACACATTTAGCTAGATAGCATGTTCACAGACAGCTAAAACTAAAACACTACTTTTATATTAAAATGCACATTGATACAAGAACTAATATTTCAGTGTCAGAAAACAGAAAAAAAAACCCCTACCAACAATCCTTTCTTCTGCACTTATCCACATCAAAAACTAGGCCTGATTTTTTTTTTTCTTGTTTTTAGTGAAGCTGATGCATGGTTCATTTTTATTTTCTACCTGCTCCAGTTTCTTCCTTCAGGATTTACTTTTTTGTCCTCATGACAGCTGATCTTTCAGCTGTATATAATTTTTAAATTACACAAATTTATTTTTACTAAACCCTGTAGACCACCACACCTTACAAAACATGAGCAAGCCATATTGTAGTCTGGAGAAATAACATCAAAGTGCTATAAACCTTTTAGTTCTGGGAATTTTATATAATTCTATCCTCCTTCTGGCTTTTTTCTCTTCCCAAGTGGAATATGTATTATTCTCACAAGTGTTTGTCAGGAACCAGAACACATCTATCAATTTAACACTGGAGAAAAATTCGTATCTATCTTTCCCTGTAATTCCCAGCTTACAGACCTGGGTATTTTCCAAAGGACTAAACTTAATATCTGTGTAAAGGAAAAAAAGAGCCCAAGGGGTGCTCTTTTCATATTTCCCCCTACCCCCCCTCCCCCCAAAGGCCATCTTTGTTTTCCTTCAGTTCTTTGTTTTCCTACTTCTGCTTCCAACTGAGAGCAGTGGACAGTACTTTAAATTTGTCAAAGATATTTTTTCATTTGCTATATGTTAGCCCCTCTCACAAATCATTTTTTTTAATTTGGCTTCAGTTACCACTTGTCCCGCCTAGCACTCCTCATTTGCCTAAACATCTTAGATAATTAACTTAGTCTCCTTTTTGCCTACAACATTTGTTTCTCACAGTATAACAAAGTATTCAAAATTACATTTTTAACACTAAAGTTACAGAACCTTTAAATTGTCTAAACTATTTACTTCTCCAGCTTCCTTTCTTAGTTTCCTTCACCTAGTAGTTTCTGGGTACAGTATGACACAAAACTAAGTTTACAATTTTAGCTCAAAATATGTATCAATGAAAATCATTGTTCCTCCCCTCTCAGAAGTACAAGAATTACCACTCCAGAAATACAATTACCACTTATTTGAGTTAGTTGCAAGAAACTAGTAAGGTGGGTTTAATTTCAAAGTAAAATAATAGTCAAGAAATCAAAACACACTTCATAAATAGATACATCTAGACATGAGAAAGAAGCTGTAATTGTTACTGGGAATTTTACAATATTTCTTATGTTTCCCACTCATTTAATACACATATGTAATACCAGTTTATAAATACTGAATTACGCATACCTATCAGCATTTTGTATAACAAGCTTCTATGTCTTCACACTATCTAGAAGTAGAAACTGTAGTTTTTAATTACGTGATTCAAAGACAAAGAAAGGATATGCCAGACCTCATTTTTTCAGCCATATATTAAATGTAAACTCAGTTGAGTTTAATACTATTTATATGCTTTGTGGTATTTATATGCTTTGAGGGTGTTCAGGCCCCCACATATTCATACTTTCCCTCTCCACCTGTCCCACTCCACCCCAGAACTAAAAATACCCCCCCCCCCCCAAAAAAAATGTATCTTCACTGACCAACCAAGAAACTAAATAATGAAGTTCACAAGGGCAATGTTTATTTAAAAAGCCTGGATTAGAGCTGCACCATGAAGTAGTCTCTTAAAATAAGACAAGCAATTGCTTTTAACACATACTCTCATATATCCTTTGCTGCAGCACATTCCTGTATCCTCCTCTCAAGCATTGGCTCTCTGAGGAAATGTCTCAACTGTTTCCTCACATTTTACCTCCTCTCTCAGGACTACCCCCAATAGAGAGTACTTAAGAATAGCATTCACTACATCTCTGCCCTGTAGTAAATTAAAATTTAATAGCCACACCCAACACCACAGTCCTCACAGGTGGGTATTATTAGTATTTCAAATATCCTGTGTAAGGCATTTACACTGAGATCTCCATTTAAACACAAGCTATTTTCCATCTGATCACAGAATGGTTGAGGTTGGAAAACACCTCTGAAGATCATCTAGTCCAACCACCCTGCTCAAGCAGGGTCTCCTAGGGCACATGAACCAAAATTTTATCCAGATGTTTTTTTAATATCTCCAGGGAGGGAGATTTCACAACCTCTCTGGGCAACATGTTCCAGTGCTCTGGAAACCTCACAGTAAAGAAGTTCTTCCTCATGTTCAGGTGTAACTTCCTATGCTGTACTTTATGCCCGTTTCCTCTCATCCTATTGTTGGGTGCCAAGAAAAAGGGTCTGGACCTGTCCTCTAGACGCTCTTCCTTTAGATGTTTATAAACATTAATCAGATCCCCTCTGAGTCATCTTTTCTCCAGGCTGAACAAGCCCAGCTCCCTCAGCCTTTCCTCATATGAAAGATGCTCCAGTCCTTTCATCATCTTAGTCGCCCTTCACTGGACACGTTCCAGGAGTTCCATGTCCTTCCTGTACTGGGGGGCCCAGAACTGGACACAATACTACAGGTGGGGCCTCAATAATAAATTTCTTTTCAGTTTGACAACAAGGTAACTAGTAGGAAGAATTCAGATAAAGATTAATGTGCGAGGCAGAGTTCCACCTACCTTACTTTTAATGACATTAAAAGAGTAGATTCTGATGTTTATAATGAATTACTATTAAGTTCAAATCTTCCTGCTTAGGCAAACAGCAAACCTTAATTAAGTTAATTGCCATAAAATATCCTTCTATAGCCATGGTTTCTAGCTCTCTGCTGAAAAGCAGAACTGTAAGCAGATTAAACAGCGAACATAAAACATTGTTGAGGCAGAAAATACTAAACGGGATTAAGAAGCAATTGACGCAGTGTTGACTTTTTTTAAAAATTAAATAATAATCCACCTAAGACTATTAAACATAATGATGCAGATAAAACGTCCATTTCAAAAGTCTTCTCCTGGGAGGAAACACTAAAGAAGTATCTCTCCATTTTTACAGCTAATAATATATGCTACTATTTAGCAGCATATAAAGTCTGATGTACTCCTGCCGCTTCTCGGCATTCCTCCTCGCCTCCTTCTTAGAGGTGTGCCAATGAATTGCTTTCAAGAGAAAAAAAGAAGCTGTTTTCCCCAACAGATACTTTACATCAGTACAGCAAAGGACCCACTCGCTCAGGAGAAATAAAGCACTGAAAAAGCTATTTATCAGCCCAAGAATGTTCAATATCCCAGGGACCAGAAGCAGCAACACAAAGTTAGACAGGAGCTAAATCAGAAGAGAAAAGCACATGCACAACAGCACAGTTTCTTTTATCTGTTTGCATCCTGAAGATACAAGACAGCAAGAAGTAACAAATGACAGACAATTAATTCTCTCTTTAACTTCAGGAAAATGCTGTCAATTACATTCAGCAATTAAACCTGATTCTATATCACCTATTCTAGCATGAATATGGAGGAAAATTAGTAGCTGTATTTGTATCATAATGTATTGTGCTACCAGACTGGCAGAATTCCAAACATTTTATTATCTGTGCGTCCAAAATATTTTCAGTAAAAGTGTAAAGCCTGCATGGTGATAAACTACCATTTCAAAACAGTCCATTTTAGAGCCAAGTTTTCCAATTTAGCCTGGAGGAGACTTAGCTAGCAGATCATTTCAATGCTAGCAGATCATTTGAAGGTATGTAGGTATTTATGAATAATTAACAGGAGGGACTCCTCAGTGAATGATAGCTCATCTCTTTTTTTTTTTTTTTAATGAGGAAATGAGGAAGACTATAGGATAGAGTTAAATCATGGAAAATGAGAGATTAGAAGTTCTCATTATTAGATATAGAGAGCATGCTCCACATACTGGTGCTTAGAAGCTTCAGAATATGAATTCCCTGGTGGGACTTTAGTTTCTTAAGTTCTAAAAGTAAAAAAGGCAAGAAATAAGATGAACTGAAGCATGACAACTTCACTACTGCCAGCAACCACTCATCACTCGCTAACTTGTAGGCAAGAAGAGGTAGCCAAGAAAACAGGGATGCTATACTACAGAGGGAATAATGTAAGTACTTGTTCTTGTAGTAGTCATTGTTTATTTCCACATTGTGCTGCATCATTCAAATTGTTCAGCACTACAGCATTTTTATGTGAGTTCTACATGTTTCTTCAAAGCCTGAGGTCATCTGGGGGAGAAAGGAGGAGGTTAGTTATTTTTTGAGACCAGCAAACACTCCCTAAATATACTAAGGATTATCTCTTTCATTGTAAGGTGGCATACTATATAGCTGGCACCTCCAAACTACTGTATAATTGTAAAAACATAAACATTTTTTTCATTAGAAAGTAATATAATCTGAAAAGGTAACTGCTTTTTAGATTTTTTTAGTTTGTAGACTTTAAGAGGAAAAAAAAATAAAATAAAATAGATAAATCTTACAACCTATAATTTGGAATTAGTCCAAACAGTTTATATCTTGATTACCATCCTCCCTCCTCACAGGTGAAGATTTCACAAGGCCAGCTTCTAGCTAAGGACCAAAAGCAGTTTAGAATAGTAAAAGGTGAAAGATCACAAGCTACTGGCATAGAACAGAGAAGAGAAAGATGCTGTGGGGAAAATGTTGGAAGCAGCATAACGGGAAATGAGCGTTAAGTCTGCAGATGCACAGTGCCAGTTTTCAGGGTTATTTCTACAGTTCATTGCATCAAAGACAAAGGTTTTGTACCCAGCTGAGTGACAAATAAGATAGGCAACTAGCATGGACTTTAAGAACTTCAGTTCTGCCTTGAGCAAAGGATTATAAGAAAGGATTTCCTTCCCCCTCAAGATCAAAACAAAGATTTAAATCACTGAAGTTCATTATCAAAACTGACCCTTACCACTGCCATCCAATCTGAAATAAACATCTCAAAGGGCAGCTGGTGAAAGCAGGCTGAAGTTCCTGAACTTTAATGAGCACCAACTGATTTTTTTTCCCCTTAACAAGGGCTAGTTCTTTAATCTAAGACATAATACTAAGTTTCAAAGGTAAGAACCCTCATATCAATAACTATACCACATGATGTTTGGTTTGTTCTGTTTTTAAACAGATATAGCCCAATGCCTATTGCTGTCACTTTTTCATTGAGTATAAGGGTATACCCCATGTTCCAATTTTCATTCAAATCCAGTCACAAACTGTACTTCTTGTTTTAACATTTGTATGATGCTACACATCAGTGTACCCAGCCTCTAGAATAGAGAGTGCTGCAGAGCAAAAACACAGTGCAGCCATTGAGAAACCAAAGTTTTTTGAAGATGAAAATTCTCAAGTTTGTCTGAAAGGGTATCTGAGAGCAGAGGTAGCAGGTGCTTGGCAGATCAAGGCAAGAAGAATCCTCCTCTACTGTGGGTTGGAACACGATCAAGAAGAAAGAATCTAGGAAGAGATACAAGTATTAACAAGAAACAAAAGAACAACAACAAAAAAGTTAAGATCTAAAAGGTAAGCTAGTTTGCTTAGCTACAGACATGAAAACAAAGCCAAACCTTTCTACTTGCATCCATTCCATTGGGATAAACACCAAGTCCACCTAGCTGATAGTGCAGTATATGCCTGCTAGATCATGTGAAAGAGGCTCATGAGGGGACTGCAAGTGCTACTAAATGTCATAACCCTCATAGCACACTCCTTGAGACATGGAGCTCCTTCAAGACACAAGCCACAAAGAGCAGCACAGCACAGCCCACCTCACCTCATCTCCAGGTGGCTGACAGATTCAGTCACTCCAAATTTGTTGCATCTGACTCCTGATGACCTGAAGTTTCTCAGGGCCTGAACCTTAAAAGACCTCATGTAGCTAAGACCTACAGGTGGAATTGATGATGGCTTGTATTTATTCATTTATTCATTTCTTTCTCTAGTCTTTGAGCAAGAAATGAGAGAAAATAACTATGAGCTAAGCTATACTGATGGTTATATATCAGAGGAAATCATACTGTGTTTGAAGGCACTAAGAGTGAATTTCTGTCTTGCAATAAATTAAAAAAGAAGTGGAGAGAAGTCCTCTCATGACTGCTCAGCTCCACTATGGGTGCAAGCCCACTATGATTTGTTACAATGTTGTTCTTCACTACATGGAGACAGACAGCACAGGAAAAATAGAAAGAGATGCTTGAGTGTGAAGTGAGTGCAGATGAACAGAGTACGAAGTAACAAATGGAGAAATGCCTGCTCAAATAGATACAGAAGCCTATTAATACGCTGCACATAGTCTTTTGTTCATAATTGGAAAGACTCCCTAGGTGAGTGGAAACATGCCCATGCTAAACTTCCTAACTGTAGTTAATGTAGTTTTATCATATTTTAAAAAGTGTGAGTCCCCAGATAAATAAGAACATCTGATTATTCTTTGGAATAATTCTTTTTCAAACTCCTACACAAGTTATATTGACACATTTCTTCAGTAAAATTCCAGGGTAAACCTAAGCACCTACTGAAATTCAAGAAGTATTGTACTTTACTGATAAAATTGAGAAACAATTTAGACACCATATGCCTCCCCTCTAAGTCTTCACTCTGCCATCTTGTAACATCAAGGAGATGAGAAGGAGGTACAGGTTTCAAGAAAGAACTGGTACAACTGTTGACCTGCAAGTAAACTCCTCAATGTCACACACAGCATTTGTCATAAGAGATATGAACTGCTTTCAGACGATCAGAAATCTCACTGTACTTTGATGAAAGAGCATTAACTCGTCTAATGCACTGGCTAAATTCCAGCTCTGATAATTAAATTCTGGATACTTAAATGTCCATTGTAATTTTTACTGGCTGTAATATGTTCAACTATTAAAGTATCATCATACTATCTGAACACCTTTTAAATGCCCTTAAACTTGTCCTGTGAAGACAGAGCCTCCTAGGAGGCATGGATTGTTTTGCTCACTGAAATGGTACTTGGAAAAGGTACTCCAAGGTATGGCACAGTAAGGCCTATTGTCTGCATTTAAACATGCAAGTGGAAGCTCTGGTGATCGTTGTCTGCTAAGAGAGACTATAATTACTAGATAAGAATGGTTTGGGACATATATTATTCTAAGTCTCTAAATTAGTTTGTGAATAAAGCTTCAACCTTCTTACGAAGTGACAAAGATTTAAACAATATGAAAAGCCTTTTACCTGGTGTCAGCCTTTGCAGTACAGCTTAAATAGCTGCAACCACTAGACAGTAGAGGGCTCGGTGCCCCCCACACATCGATTTTATTATTTAGAGCATATATTATGGCTAAAAGACATCTCAAGTCTGTTCACTGTATGTTAAATATATTAAAAAATTATGTAGGTACAGAAGTAACATCCCTGTGATTACACAGTGCCACACCAGTGCTCATAGAGGAAATATTTTTTTGCTTCCATACCACAGCAGCTATTTCTCTGTGTCATTTCACTGCGCACTCTGAACCTAATGGTGTGGATCATCAGCAATTCAGAATTAAGATTTGTCTTTAGCTAGTCTGTTGAATGCAATGGAAAAGTGACGGCTTCTAGTCTCTGCATTGAGTTTTCATTAGGTTTGATTTTGTTTTGTTTCTACTCAGAGAAACAGATCACAAAATTGCAATAAATAACATTCAATCATTATTGTACTACTTTCCCATTCAACATGGTTTTGAGGTCTTCAGTGTAAGGTACCAAGTTCTTATTGATCCCTGGTCCAATCAAATATTCAGACTGTTTAAGACTCACAGGCAGACATATCCTGCTCTGCCTAGACATTTCTTGCATTGCTAGAATTAAGCATGACCATCAGGAGAGTTAACAGAGTTCTAATCAAAAATGTACTGGAACCACCATATCAGAAACAGCAAAAAATGCAGAAAGGCAGGAATAAAGTCATCTAACATAACTAGTAGAGGAGAAGAGCTTCTAAGTCCTGTTCATTAGAGTTTGACTTGTGCCCCAAAGCATGATGGCTTATCTTGCTTTTGAAAATGGAGACTCTTTCAAAAATATTTTATATAGATAACAATATTCGCAGCTCCCTAAAACTGTATCTCTAATGATGTTATTACAGTGAGTTTTACGGTTTAATTATGCACTGTGTTAAAATAGTTCCTTTTAAATGTAATGTCTGCCAGTTTCATTGAATGTTTCCATGTTATTGTCTTACAAGAGGATACAAAGAGAAATCTTTTTGACCCTCTTCCCCCACAAATCCTTACTTGTGGAAGAAAAGGAGCCCACCTGTGTTTTGTTTTGTTTTGTTTTTTAAAATTGTATTTCACATTCCAATTACTGCTTTAAATCAAGCAAGCTTAAATATTTTCTTTACTATTCCCTTCTTACATGGATGTTGCTCCCCATGCCTATCCAGCTACAGGAGGCATCATGCTTGCAAGTTCTTGTCCTGCTATGGGACTTCAACTACTCCAACACCTGCTGGAAAAGTAGCACGGTGAGCCATAGGCAATCCAGGAGACTCCTGGAGTGCATTGAAAATAACATCTTAAGCCAGGTGATAGCCCTACCAGACAGGATGTGATGCTGGACCTGATGGCCACCAACGCAAGTGAGCTAATCGGTAACATCAAGACTGGAAGCAGTCTGGTCTGCAGTGGTCACGCACTGGTGGAGTTTGCAGTCCTGAGGGATATGGGTCAGGTGAAGAGTGAAGTCAGGTCCCTGAATTTTAGGAAAGCAAAATTCTTCAAGTAGTTAGTCAATAGGACTCCCGGGGAAACTGTGCTCAGGAGCAAAGGAGCAGAACAGAACTGTCAGAATTTTAAGGACACTTTCCATAGAGTGCAAGAGCTTTGGATTCACAGGTGCAAGAAATCAGGCAAGGAAGGCAAGAGACTGATATGGCTGAATTGAGACTTGCTGGTCAAACTCAAGGGCAGGAAGGAGATGCACAGGCAGTGGAAGCAGGGACAGCTATCCTGGGAAGTGTATGGGGATGCTGCCTGGTTGTATAGGGATGGGGTCAGGAAGACCAAGGCGCAGCTGGAGGTGAACTTGGCAAGGGATGCAAAGAGCAATAAGAAAGGCCTTTACAAGTGTGTCAGACAGAAAAAGAAGGTCAAAGAAAATATATCCCCCTGATAAGCAAGACTGGCAAAGTAGTAGCAATGGATGAGAAGGCTGAGGTATTCAACAACATTTTTGCCTCCGTTTTCATTGGCAACCTCTCTCCCCACACCGCTTGAGTGGATGGACCACAAGGCAGGGGCTGGGGAAGTAATGTCCCTCCCATTGTAAGAGAAGATCAGGTTTGTGACCACCTGAGGAACCTGAATGTACATAAGTCTATGAGGCCAGATGAGATGCATCCCAGAGTCCTGAGAGAATTGTCCAGTGTAGTTGCCAAGCCACTGTCCATGATATTTGAAAAGTCATGGCAGTCCGGTGAAGTCCCTATTGACTGGAAAAGGTGAAACATTGCACTTATTTTCAAAAAGGGAGAGGAGGACCCTGGGAACAACCGACCTATCAGCCTCACCTCTGTGCCTGAGAAGATCATGGAACAGATCTTCCTAGAAGCTATGCTAAGGTACATGGAGGGCAGGGACGTGACTCAAGACAGCTGGCATGGCTTCATCAAGGGCAAGTCCTGTCTGACCAAACTAGTGGCCTTCTGTGATGGAGTGATTACATCAGTGGAAAAGGGAAGAGCTGTGAATGTCATCTGTCTGGACTTCTGTAAGGCCTTTGACATGATTCCCCACAGCATCCTTCTCTCTGAACTGGAGAGATATGGATTTGATGGGTGGACTGCTCAGTTAATAAAGAATTGGTTGGATGGTCACATCCAGAGCGTAGTGGTCAATAGCTCAACGTCCATGGAGTCAAGGGACCAAGTGGTGTCCCTCAGGGGTCCATACTTGGACCAATACTGTTTAATACCTTCATCAATGACATAGATAGTGGAATTGAGTGCACCCCCAGCAAGTTTGCCGATGACATCAAGCTAAGTGGTGTGGTGACACCTGAGGGATAGGATGCTATCCAGAGGAACCTGGATAAGCTTGAGAAATGGTCCCATGTGAATCTCATGAGGTTCAACAAGCCCAAGTGCAAGGTCCTGCACCTGGGGTGGGGCAATCCCTGGTATCAATACAGGCTGAGGAATGAAGGCATTGAGAGCAGCTCTGTGCAGAAGGACTTGGGGGTTCTGGTGGATGAAAAGCTGGACATGAACCAGCAATGTGCACTTGCAGCCCAGAAGCCAATCGGATCCTGAGCTATATCAAAAGAAGTGTGACCAGCAGATCAAGGGAAGTGATTCTGCTCCTCTACTCTGCCTTGATGAGATCCCACCTGTAATACTACATCCAGCTCTGGAGTCAGCACAGGAAGGATGTGGACCTGTTGGAGTTGGTCCAGAGAAGGCCACAAATATGATCACAGGGATGGAACACCTCTCCTATGAGGAAAGACTGAGAGAGTTGGGGTTGTTCAGCCTGGAGAAGAGAAGGCTTCGGGTAGACCTTATTGTGGCCTTTCAATACTTAAAGGGGGTCCATAAGACAGACTTTTTAGAAGGAGCTTTACAATAGCACAAGGAGTATTGGTTTTAAACTAAAAGAGTGTAGATTTAGACTAGATATAAAAAGATATCTTTTATGATGAGGGTGGTGAAACACTGCCACAGGTTTCCCAGAGAGGTAATAGAAGCCCCACCCTTGGAAACATTCAAGCTCAGGCTGGACAGGGCTCTGAGCAATCAGAAGATATTGAAGATGCCCTGCTCACTGCAGGGGGTTGGACTAGATGACCTTTAAAGGTTCCTTCCAACCCAAACTTCTATGATTCTATGATTCTATGATCTCTCATTTCCTTACCTCTGTACAGCTGCTGTGGACTGTTTCCCGCCCTGGTATTTTAAAGCAGCAGAGAATCCCAATAGCTGAGGAGTAGACTTCTATTACTTACATAATATTTGTATAGCACTTAATTTTAATATATTTTTTAGAAGAATTCAGTTTAAAAAAAAACCCAAAACATATATGTAGCTAGAAACAAGAATTGCTGTGTAGTGGACTCACCAACAATTTCATTTTTATAATCTGTGCTTCAAATGACAGTTAAAGATTTTAGTGGGCAGAAGGGAAAAAAATAAAGAAAAAGAAATAAATTTTTATTTCCTGTTTTCTTCCTAGTTCACTGCACAGTAATGCAGTCTGAGAACTCTAAAAGCAGAATCATGACAAAAACATCTTGCAGTAATGCCATAAAGCAAAAGCTCTTGTACTCAAGCCAAGCACAAAGCCTATTTTTCCCACTTTGAAGTAAAATACCCCTTTTATTCACTTCTCAAGTTCTTTATTTCCCTTCAGAAAGGAAGATTTCAGGAGTTCTAAGGAAAGTAATGTCCAAATACACCTCAGGTACTTTCTATGACATACCAGTAATTCAACTCTTTTCTTATTTCCTAGTCTGTTCTTAACTACTCAAGGAATAAGCTCTGTGTCTAATACTCTGTAATTCTTCCTTATCTAAAACATACGCAGTCATTCAACAGTTACTTAACTAAAACTGCAAAGTGCTAAATTGACTCTAATGAAAAATGTGTCATAGGACATCCAAGGATTAATAAGCAGTGAATTAGTACTGTGTATATTTCAGTGAGAAAAATAGACCAGGATGTATGAGACAACAGCCTAAACTCATCTTCAGTCTCAAAAAATGCCATTGCATAACAAGCTTATTCTGGGGTCTAAGATCAATCTCAAATCTCTCACTCAGCAATCCTGACCTGTCTAGAAGTGAAATATTGATTTAACATGCTGTTGTGTCAGTATTAAGGCTTTCTTTCTTTCACAAGTATCACAGCCATATAAGATGGGGAGAATAGGGAAATATTGAAAAGGAGTTGCTTCTAGTAGCCTTGTTTCCTTTAGCTATCATTTGCAGACATGCTCAGGTTGAAAGGTCCAAAACACTTACTATACAATGAGTTGGGATCCACAACGGATATCTGTTCGTTGTATAATATGTGCGTGGGATTTGTAATGTAGTATGAATGTAATACACTAAATCTGAAGAAAAGACAATTATTCCCATTGTTACTGAGATAACTTCAAGAAAATAGCACAAAATAGTCTGCAACTGATAGTTTGCAGAGAAAAAAAAACCAAAATGAATAATGTAAAAGCAGTATTCTTACTTTTCTAATTATTAAAACTGACTTTATGGGGGGACAGCTTTTTATATTCTCATGTTTTATGTGTCGTTTGAGCCATCTGGCTGGCAGTCAAAGCAACAGAACTGTCATTCTTTTCATCTCCACAAAAGGGGAATATAACCTGATTTTCCTAACATAATGTGGACTGATGGAACAAGACATAAAAGCTTTTACCTGGAACAGAGCCTGGGAAGACCCCAGTGACAGCTTTTATAGCATTTCAACTTAGTTTCTGAACAGGAGCAATTAGCCAGCCTAGGGCTTGTGACAGCTCTTTGCTGCTTGTTGGAGAAGAACATGACATGCAAGGGCAGATGCGAAGGTTCAGTCACAATGTTTTTCCTGAACCTTAGCCAAGATTTCTGAACTGCAACACAATGATTTATATGGTCAGAATAGTGACTGACACACTGCCACCAGGTCAGTTCAAGATTTAGGCTTATAGAATATTGCAGAACAAATATCATGTTCATCCTCCTTACTTTGGATGCAACAGGATTATTCTCCCAAACAGGTGCCTGGGAAAGGCTTTCCTATCCCTTAAATACCCTTAAAGTAGGTAACAGTTCCTAATGTACTCATTCCTTAAGACTATACCTCTATGTGTCCTATAAGAAAAGTATTTACCTGGCGACTACTCAGCAATATGTATTTGAGATAGTGGGGCTGCAGCCTTTGCCTCAGTCTTTCTGTGTTGCACAGGTTCTCCAGCAAATAGAATTGAACTTTGAGATAATTTGCTTCCTTCTCTCTTTTTTTCTGCACATCAATCTCAGTTATAGTTCTCAGACGCGGTGTAGTGAAGTTCCATAGTGTTGCTGAGCACCAGTGTGTTTATCTCAACCTCTGGGTTGAGACAGAACTGTAAGAAAGATGATCTCTCATAACCCTCAGCCACACAGCCTTTGCCATGCCATTTTCAGAAATAATGAATCTCTGACCAAATCATTTATTTCAGTTCTGTAGGTGTTACTGTAAAGATCACCACAGAAACACACACACCAAGGTACTTCTCCTTGCAGCTTGCATGAAAATCCTTACTGTAACTCCATTGTCATGACACTTTGTCCTGCTTTCAGCTGGGATACAGTTAATTATCTTCCTAGTAGCTGGTATAATACTGTGTTTTGAATTTAGGATGAGAAGAATGTAGATAGCACACTGACGTTTTAGTTGTTGCTGAGCAGTGCTTATACTAAATCAAGGACTTTTCAGCTTCTCAGAGCACCCCACCAGTGAGGAGGCTGGGGGTACACAAGAAACTGGGAAGTGACACAGCTGAGACAGTTGACCCGAGCTGACAAAAGAGTTATCCCATGCTATATGACATCATGCTCCACATGTAAAGCTGGGAGAAGAAGAATGAAGGCGAGGACATTGTTGTGAAGTGATGGCATTTGTCTTCCCAAGTAACAGTTACATGCGATGGAGCTCTGCTTTCCTGGAGATGGCTGAACACCTGCCAGCCGATGGTAAGCAGTGAATTATTTTTGTTTTGATTTGTTTGCACATATGGGTTTTGCTTTACCTATTAAACTGCTTTTATTTCAACCCATGATTTTTCTGACTTTTACCCTTCTGATTCTCTCCCCCAACCCACCAAGGGAAAGTGAGTGAGTGGTTGTGTGGTGCTTTGTTGCTGGCTGGGGTTAAACCACGACACACCTTGAGCATTGTTTCTCATGAACACAGACTCCAAGTCAGGGCCAGGACCAGGAGAAGAGCAGATGCTGTTTTGTAGAAGTGCATCTCTGTTGATGTTGATAGAAAATTTAGGTGTTGTGGAACTGTCTGTGCTGAGCCTCCCAAGTGATTTAAATACAGCAATAGTCTTTCATCTTATGGTGAAAGGGTATTACCTCTATACCTGAACAGCTTTAATACACATCCCCTTTGCACTGTTGTATTAAATATCACCTGTTCAGCTCTGTCCTCCATTCACGACTAGTCAGCAGCCAAAGATCTCTTTTCCCCGTAAGAGCAGTAGATCACAGGTATCTGCACACAGCAGCTTCTACCACTGGCCTCGTTTTTTGGCTGTCTTACAGAAGGATAGCAGCTTAATATTTTTCCCTTCCCATATCTTTTTACCCTTGCAATGGGCTTCTCCAGTTTCAGACAGAGCATCTCACCACCAACAGTAGTGTCTAATTCTAAATATATAGAAATTTAAATAAGAATCTATAGTAAATACCTTATATCACTTAATAATGTGCATTTTCAAGTCCATCCTCAAAACCAGTCTCTATCTCTGCCTATGATATTGCAGGTCCTCACAGCAAAAGGAATCCTCTAATCATTAGTCTCACATGCTCTCCTTCTGGAAAGTTCTTGCTAATAAAACTTATTTCAACATTTCTTTTCAAGGAGGAACAAGAGGATGGAAAATATATCCTCCTTTTTTGAAATTCTGCCATCTTACATACTGGCTACACAAAATCTGGTTTGAAAGTCAGCACTGGGAACAATTATCGATGCTTGTAGGTATAAAATCCAGTATTTCAGACTGATGATTCAAGCATAGAGAATACCAACACCACATGGGCAGTGAATCCTGACTTGCTGTATAGAGAATGCAGTGTTCTCAATATACACAGTATTGTCTATTTGCACCTTCAGCACCAAAGGTTTTCAAAAATTTTAGGACAGCTTCGATTCAAAGTGCCATACAGAAAATATACACAGGCTAAAGATGCAGTTTGTAGAATGGAATCTTCTCCCATTTGTTCTTTCTTTTTTGCCTATTGCTTCTACCCTGCTCGTCCAGATCCCTATTTCTAAGTCCTGTCCATTTCAGGCTCAGCTGCATCTTTGCTCCCTTAATGCAATGAGCATGGTATTTAGTCTCCACATTGGTGTCTAAACAACACTCGTTTTAGTTTTATCTGAGATATAGTTCATTTCCATCTTAGTCTTCTAATCACTAACATATGACAATAGGAAAATTGTCAAAGCCAAAACCTAAATTACTTTAATCTAGCTGAAATCTAATTCTTGATTTAAATAGATTCATAGGCAATCAGTCTTATAAGGAATACTCAAAAGTTAGAGCACAAGGTATCAAGAAAACCCAAAGTATACATATATGTAAATATAAAACAGAGCAACACTACAGTGCTTAAAATAATAGTTTTTTTGAATGAGATTGTCCAATTAGCAAGCCAAAAGAGTTGTTATTTTTGTCAGAAAAAACCCGTTTGCAATATATAATAGTGTATTGTATGCTAATACAGATAAACTTGAATTAGGTGATAGTGCAATAGTAACATGTTACCATTTAGTTCACCGTTGAACACTCAGATTTTATTTGCATAGTTATTGCCACTATATGGTTTTCTTGAGTGTTTGAAATGTAAATTCATAATATGGAGATAGCAGAATAAAAGGTTACCACACATTCCTAATTACTGTTGTCATAGGCACGTCCATCATAAAACTCAAGATTTGTCAAAGACCAAATACTGTTGGAAATCAAGCGATTGGAGCACAACAGTTAGCACCTCCATCCAACTCAACTGCAGCTTTTATGTCATTGTCCATTGAACCTCCTTCATCAATGACAGATTCCTCCAGCAAAGAAACTCTCTACTCCTTTAGCATCCAAATTAAAAATAATCAGGATCACTTTCAAGTAAGTTTCACTAGTAATCACCACCTAAACCAGCTCTTACTATTAGAGCACCTGGCTGTTTGCAGTCCTTGATGACTAGGCAATTTTTAGACTGCCACCCTGTTATAGGTGCTGAGAATATAACTCCTGTCTCCTGAATAACAAGATATGCAACTGTATCCATGGTTTGTTTCCTATGTATTTAATTAAATCTGATAGATTAGAGAATGTTTTCTTAAGGATGTTTCTGAGTCAAGATGATTCATTTGTATTAATGAACAATTTCCAATTGTTCTAAACTCTTTATAAGCCATTTCCTCACAGAATATGTGCTATGTTTCCCAGGTAATTTCCATGGAATTTCTGTGTTTCACTAAAATACACATATGCAAGGCTACTGTAAGCAAAAAAGAAAGTTATATGCATAACAGCTGGAAATTAGAAGTGAGAAATTGTGCACAGGAGCCATGTTGTTTTGTATATATGGGTACATATGCACAATACACCTTTTAACCTTTTTTTACTGGTAGGGTTAACTGCTTCATTTTCAAAGAGTGAAGAGGTCAGCTTAACAGGCAGTTCCAAGATGCTGGAATATTTCTTACAATCACATTAGTTAGTACAGAAAGACAGACTGAGAAATCATTTAAAACCTTGGGAACAAAGTTCATATCATCAAAACTAGAACTGTATTAAATGGGTAAATTTACAGAGACAATCTTAATCACTGAAGACAATGAGTGTTCCTAGAAGGACTTAAAAAGACCTTAATTGGATCCATCACAGCAAAATCAGAGCCCGTGGGACATGCTCACTGAGAAGACCTGAATCAATATAGCTATAAAAGGAAGAAAACATATGTCACCAAAAAAAAAAAAAAAAAAAGTGAAACAAAGGGAAATTAACATAATGGCAGCTGGATGTGGTATGAGAAAGACAGTTCTGCTCACTGCTCAAAATATACATAAATTTGATTACATTTAAATTAAAGGAAAAAAAATCCCTAAATTTCAAACTCTGCATGAAAGCAAGCAGAGCTACCAACAGCAGTGTCATAGTCCTGAAGCCCATAGCTTGGAGGCACTGTGCCTTTTCGCTGCTCAGAAGAAGACTCTGGAATTAGGCGTCTAAGCAAGGTCCTGCAAGAGCAGAAGGCACTTTCCTGCCAGGAAAGCGGATATATTTCAGGAAACCTGTTTGGGACTCACTAAACAGCTGAAACTAGAATAAAATTATTTTATGGAAATTATTCAAACAGCTACCATACACTTTTTGCCCCACTATCTCTAGCCATGTTTCTAGCACTGCACTAAGAAGGGAGAAATAGTATTAATTAGGTTTGCAAGTTTCCAACATGAAAATTAATAAATCTGAAGTTTACAATATTCCAGTCACATATTGGTAATAAAGGGGAACTCCAGGGATTGCTACTCTTGCACCACAGACCACCAAGGAACATATACTAATAGATCATATAAGAGAAGTTATTCAACAAGATTACAGAAATCAGCTCTATGGGAGCAACAGTGAACACCTCTGGCTTTCAGCTCAACTCCATTCATCTCATTGTCCAGTTGCCTCTCACTTGCTGTGTACTGAAACTTGAGAGAGGAAATCACTGCAGTGGTGAACAGCAAAGGAGGATGATAATGGAGCATTATTGGGCATTACAGAGCTTTCGGTGAGGATACGACTTTTTCTGATTAGACATTAGGAAGAAATTCTTTCCTGTGAGGGTGGTGAGACACTGCAACAGGTTGCCGAAGGAAGTTGTGGATGCCCCCTCCCTGGATGTGTTCAAGACCAGGTTGGATGATGCTTTGAGCAACCTGGCAGGGGGGTTGGAACTAGAGGATCTTTAAGGTTCCTTCTAACTCAAACCATTCTATGATGCTGTGATTCTTCATCATGACTCTCATTGCATTTAACTATTCTCCTAGCTGCTCCTTACTGTATGAACAATGAAAAAATCCATACAGTGAAGGAACCACCACATGTACTTTACTGTTAATAGGTTTTAAGAATGTGAAGGAGAACTTCACAGCGCCTTCGGTCAGTCTGTGTTTAATTTCTTTTAGGATTTCTCCACTTCTACCCCAGGAACCCCTGACACTTTTTATTTCTCTTTTCGCCTCCACTGCGAGGTTACAGGTGGCACTGAGAAGGCAGGAACAGACATCTCACATCAGATTTCCACAGGAAACTCCCATAGGCTGAATATATGTGCTTCTACCTTTTCTAAAGATAAACTAAAGTTTTTGTTCAAAATTTCTAGTTTTCTACATCAATTTTCCAGTATTTTACCTGATGAGCTTAAAAAGTATTCTCTGAAGAACTTATTTGCACTTCTTAATTTCTATAATAGACTGTTCCTGAAGCTGCAAACCTCTAGTTTATATCTTACCCCTTGAGGAAAGAACACAGTTGAATGAGGAATGATCCTGCAGTTAGATATCTGGATCACATATATACGTCATTCACAGTCAGCACAGGACTATAAGACTGTATTTACAGAAAGTTTCCAACCAGATGTAATATTCAGGGTTCAGCACATAACACTGTTTGCTTTTACTCATTAGCTGGACAAGCGAACTCCCCCTTTCTGCCTGTAGTTGGCAATTAATTCCCACTTTACACTTGTCATAGATCAAAAAACACAGTGGTAGTTTTGATCAAAGGAAGAAAGAGAGCAAACAGTTTGGTAGGGACAGCTGGACTCCAAAATGCAAACAATTTCCATGCCAGAGCATGACAATTTAGGGCTTTGCTGCAGTTTCCATGGCAGCTGCAGCAACCACTCGAACAGGGCGGTCAAGAAGGCCAGGGTGAGTAGAGACACAGTGCAACAACAGCAAGCGATGTACCATGAGACTGCTTCCCAAGAGGAGGAGATGAGCAATTGGCAGTGCTTGGCTTCAGCACAAACTAGAGAACACAAGGGTTTAGTTTCTTTTCCCCTAGAGGAAGAGAACAAGAGGCATCAGCCATTATCCATCATGATGCAGTTACTCTTCTTTCTTAATGCTAGGGAGAACATGTTCAAGCCCTGCCCTCCTCTCCCCCCCCGCTTTTTTTTTTCCTTCCACTATTTTGTTGCCACATGTCAACCCCATAATTGTAACCCCCATGGCTGAGTGCACCATGGGGGCTGTGACCTAGCTACCAGCTGAGAGCAGCCTCGTGCCTAGGCTCACACTCAGCACAGCCAGCACGCGTCACTCAGAAAGGTCCGGCACCAAGCTTAGCAACCTTCCTTTTCAGCCTTCTGTAGGAGTTGTTTTGTTTATCTTTTGCCTGCATGTGGAGGTCAGAGTGAAAAAGGCTAGGCATGAGGTGGTCTTATTTCCCCTTTTGTCAAGTGAAATGGTGTTTGAAAACAAAAGAAGTTTGTGGATTTTTATCAGTATCAGACACTCATTTCTCTGCCTGTGGTAGATCCCACAGTCAGCCAGTATTTCTCTCAGAATAAAGCATATAACCCCTGAACTAAGCGAACACAAATAATTCATTCAATAAAATATTTTAAGTTGAATTATGAGACCTATGGCATGATTAAGAATAAAATGTCACTGCAAGTATATTTAAGATTAAGTTGTCCTGAACAAAAAAACTCTATGTCATTGCCAAGATAAGAATTTTTTGCCTTGATTTATTTGCAACCAGACTACACTGAAGCAGGAGCTGAGATGAAAAACCCAAGTGAATAGCCAGGTGTATGGAAAGACACAAGGACACACCTTAAGACAAATGAGAAGTGAGATTCGGGGCACTTCCATGCTTAAAATAAAATTTGGAATAAAATTATGATGCATAAGTACAAAAAAAAAAAAATGCACCTGGAAAACACAGTCATTTGAAGTTACCTTATCCCTGACCCACTTAAAGCTCACAAGGTGTTTGCCTGTCAGCCTGAGGATTTGTCTGGGCAGCCAGCTTTGGTGCCCGAGCACAAGCAAACACATCTAGTTGTACGGCATTAGCTGATGCTTGCCTGGCATACGAGAACAGTCTTGTACAAAATGCAGGCAGCTGGAGTCATTCATGAAATGGTGCTGCTGCTTTCATTAAAGCAGTCAGGCACAGGATGGGAGTGCTCTGTTCAGCTCCTGTCTTGGCTTCTGGACATTCAAAACTCTCTTCCACTTCCAATCATCACCTAGTCTTTCTTCACCTTGTGTGCTGAATCTCAGCTGCTCTGCAGGCAAGAAACTAAATGGCACTGCACAAGAAGGAAAGAGGAGACTACCTCTATATGAAGCAATATTTATATCAGAAAGCCTGAAATTCAATTCCCTGGCCATCTAATAGAAAATTCCCCTAAAAAAAAATCTTAGATGACAGCATTTGAACCTTTTTGGTGACAAATACTTATTTTTTAGGAATGCAACACTGGTGTCTGGGGTGACCAAGTACCTACTCTTGAATGTTTCTCTAGAGTGCCTGAAGTACCAAACTGGAGAAGATACAGAAAGGAATATACTAATTCTTATGGACACTATCTACTGATCAGGTATGAAATGTCACCAGCTTAGAATAATCTCCCCGTCAGACTTAAAGTGCCATCAAAATCTAGGTAGATATATATCATCCCCACAGACTAAAATAAAACTATGACTTAACAAACCTGATTATTTATGTTTCAATAATGAAGGGAGGAAAAGTAAGATTCTCAGTAAAATTTTCAAAGTACAATAACTGGCTGAATATCTGCCAGAATAACTTCTTGACAGCTAGTATGGAATTTTTCCTAAGTAGTATCAGAGGGTGATGGACTAAAAGTTTGAGTTCTACACTCAAACATTCTTATTACTGCACATGAATATTTATGCTTGAATTATCTTGCCTGAAATTCCTTGTCACAAAGCTGTAATGCAGTGCAAGCTTGCCTCCTTCAGATTCTTGCATGTATACACTCAGTGACACTCTGAAGTGTTGCTGTTTTATATACTGTACTACATACATATGTACTGTATATACAATTTGCATCTAAGTGCATATACTTATGGAAATGAGAAGCTGTCTCTGAAGAAACATAGTGCTATGAACTTACAGCCTGTGCTGCAAATCCAGCACAAGAACTGTGACTTCTCAGTTGTAACTAGATCTATGAATGGGCCTGTGAGTAGGCCTATTGATTGTTGGGGTTTTTTTGGTTGTCAATTGACTTAGTCATATAATAAAAATTAATTATATGTTGCAGTATAGAGATTTTGCCTCTTTTTTTTAGCTTTTATTTCATAAAGAGAATTAGTAAATTGGATTATCATATACAGTAAAACAGTTTCATCATCTTTTATTCACTCTTAAGCTATTCACACGTACATAAATACAAACGTACTGAAGTGCAGCAATTATTTTAGTTGAAATGTTAAACACAATGCAATATGAAGTAGGATTGCAGTTGTTTACACAGACTCAACTCTAACTTGAAGTGCAATCTTTAATAACATGGCAACTGATTATAACTGTTTCTTACAGGTTTCATGACATATTTAGGACTGAAGATGGACAGAGTTCATTGATGAACATGTTTCACAGTTTGTTTTTCCCTTTTCAGTGTTTACTATTATGTAACTCCTGTGAAAATGAAATAACTTAGCCGGGAAAAATGTAGCGTTTGCAGATAGGCTGTAGAGTAGGGTATTTGACAAGAGTACAAAAATAGACTTTACACATGTCCATTAAAATTAAAAACAAAGCAAAACAGAAAATAAAATCATTCTGACAAAAGATTAGCCAACGATTGCTGTGTTTATCACTCAGGATGCCGACATAAAATGCATAATGTTGTAATGTAATAATGCTGATTAATCAACTTAAGTTCTGTGTTCTGGGTGGATAATTATTTAAAAGCACCAGATAATGTCAGGACTTTTTTACAAAAATTTATAATGGAAAATAAACCTGTGGATCCTTTACGGAATCAGAAATCTATAGGACTACATGGGTTTTTTTGGCTGAGGAGATATGGCCTCTTTGGAAATTTTTCTGAAATGCAAATATGTGCCAGAAAGGAAAAAACAAACAAAACACTACAGATATGCAATATTATTTTTCTTCTTTCCAAATGCTTTTATCTCTTTGTCAATTACATTAACAATGCACTTCAGTCATTAATCTGACACTGACCATACTCCATGAATATTACATTGACATCAAATGAATGCTACCCTTGTCTATTAATAATCTCAGACAATAACTTTTCAATTAATTTTTTGTGGTTCAGTAGTCTACAACAGGATTTCAGTTCCTGAGTTCAACACAGTTGGCATGTTGCTAGTGTTTACTTTTACTATAATTTGAGTAATTAGCACATATAAATGAGAAAAATGCTTAGTATTGTGTTTATAATTATAAATAATATCATACTACTATTGCATGGACACCAAATATGTCCCAGTTAAAGCAATTTTAGAAATGTAAGTAAAATACTCATAGTCAATGTCATAAAATTTGAAAGCAGTTCAAGATCAAAGTATTCTTAAGGAATAAATCTCTGCAAATGCTAATATAAAGGAGAAATTTATAAAACAGATCTGTCTTCTAAAAAGCAAGCTTTCTCAAGTTTGTAGAGATTTCAGAGTTCTTACTGAGAGATTTATGAAGGTACAGTACCTATTTTTCCTCACTTGTGGTTGTGGTAAAGACCTTCTAAGTCATAAATTCAGGAGAGACTTCTTTAAGACAAGTATAGAAAACTAAATAGAAGAATCATGATAGATTCAGGTACAGGAGACTTTCTACTCAGTTATTGGAAAATTTTCACAAAGAAAATCTGGAAAATTGTGGATAAAAGCTGATAATTAATAAATCAACATACCAACACAGTTGAGAACATTTTTCTGAAAAAATAAGGTTATTAGGAAAAAGAATGGAAAGATACATATTGTAAAATCTGAGGTCATTGAGGGAGATCTTTTCTCATCTCTCATAATCAACAAACAAAATTATAACATAGACACGACATCATATTTACGAGGGAATTAAAAAACCTGTTTCATATTAATATGAAGGGCTGCATTTGAGAATTCTATTTTGTTTCAGACAATAGTGAAGTTAATGCCATGTTAAAATATTTGATCTTGCACCTGTATTATCAATGACTGCACACACAAACATGCATGCACTCTGGGAATTAAAAAATATCTAGTAGACCCAGTGAAATTACACCTTGCTAACATATAAATTTCTGTTTGTTTTTCACTGTGAAATAGTTTTCAAAATGAAAATTCAGCTTTCCCAGCATCAATTGAGAAAGGTATCATGTCAATGTATGATACAAAATACAGATATTTCATTAATAGTTTTATTTTTAAATGATTCATAGCTGAATCAAATATTGAAAAATATAGAAAAGGAGTGTCATTTTATGGTGCTATCATTCCAACCGTAAAGAATAATGTACAAGATATTTTTGCTGCTTATAAAGAAAGTGTTCTGGCTGACATGGGGCTAAATCATGGGTCTGAAATCCTCAGGGCAGTGTAACAGGAAATAAAATAAGTAGAAGTAGAGTTTGGGAAAAGGTAATGTCAAATTCAATAAAACTGAACTCAAGGCAAAGGAAAAATGAAGAATAATTCAAGGTTGTCTTCCTCCAAATTAATTATTTTTTTTTTCTCCATTTACATTACATTGTATCATTCTAAACTCTGTTATGTTTCACTAACATTAATTCATGTCTATCATTTTGTAGCAAGTGTTAGTACTAAAAACCAAAAACACAATACACAGGTATTATTTGCATTTTACTTCTAGCTTAGGGTGGCTAATTCTAAACTGCACTCATGTCCTAGTTACTACACTTTGACATTCACGACCATAGAGAGTTCTATAGTATCCACTTCAGCTCTCTCTTCTCCAGGCTTAAGATTCATAATTTGTTTCATATGTTGTCATATAGCTACCTTTGATCATCCTTGTCAGCTTTCTTCCTAACTTTTCTATCATCCTTAGGGGTGGACTCGGCAATGTTAGGTTTACATTCGGACTCGATGATCTTAAAGGTCTTTTCTAACCTAAATGATTCCATGAGTCTCTGATTCTATGATTCTTATAAGCCCTTGTTATATATTGGAAGGCCACAATAAGGTCTTCCCAGAAACTTCTGTTCTCCAGGCTGAACACCAATTCTCTCAGTCTGTCTTCACAGGAGAGGTATTCCACCCTTTGATCATTTTTATGACCCTTGACTGAACCTGCTCCAACAGGTCTATGTTCATTGTCATGAAAGGAGACTACAGAATCACAGGTTACCTAGACTGGAAAAGACCTTTAAGATCACCAAGTCCAATCATTAACCAAACACTGACAAGTCCTCAGATAAACCATATCCCTAAGCACTTTGTCTACACAACTCTTAAATACCTCCAGCGGTGGGGACTCCACCACTGCTGTGGGCAACTCGTTTCAATGCCTGATAACCCTTTCAGTAATTCTTCCTAATATCCAATCTAAACTTCCCTTGATGCAACTTGAGGCTGTTTTGTCTTGTCTTATCACTCCTTACTTGGTTGAACAGGCTGACCACCACCTCTCTATACCCTCCTTTCAGGTAGTTGTAGAGGATAGGAATGTTTAGTAAAGGAGATAACTATGCTGATTTACTATGATTTACTGTACTTAGTATTATTTATGCAGAAGGAATCAAATTAAAATAGAAACTGACCTGTAGCAGAAATAAGTGAGATGGGTTACAACGCAGCATACATGGTACTACCAGGGATTCATATACCCTTTCAACTTTGTATCACTAGTTTCAGTGTTTCCTAAATTTTCATAAAGAAATCTTAATATAAAATGTAATATAAATGAACAGGTCTTTCTTGTGCTAGGGACCCCAGAGCTGGACGCAGTACTCCAGGTGAGGTCTCAATGAGAGCAGAGTAGAGGGGCAGAATCACCTCCCTTGACATACTGGCCACACTTCTTTCTATGTAGGTCAGGATATAATGGGCTTTCAGGTCTGCAAGCACACATTCCTGACTCATGTCCTATTTTCCATCTACCAATATCCCAAAGTCTTTCTCTACAGAGTTGCTCTAAATTCATTCATCCTCCAGTCTGTATTGATACTGGGGATTGCCCTGATCCAGGTGCAGGACCTTGCACTGCACCTTGAATTTCATTATGTTTACACTGGCTAACTTCTCAAGCCTGTCTCTCTGAGCGGCATACCTTCTTTCTAGAGAATCGACTGCACCACTCAGCTTGATGTCATCCACAGACTTGCTGAGGGTGCACTCAATCTCACTGTCCATGTCATCAATAAAGATAATGAACAGTACTGCTACCAATACAGACCCCTAAGGGACATCACTTGTTAATGATCTTCATTTGGACATTGAGCCACTGACTCAAACTCTTTGGATGTGGCCAACCACCCCATTCCTTATCCATATAGCAGTCTATCTGTCAGACCCATACCTCTCCAATTTAGAGACAAGAATTTTGTGTGGGTTTGTGTCAAAGACCTTACAGGAGTCAAGGTAAAGGAATGATTTTGCTGCTATGAAAACAGAAAGACAATGTCCTCTTATGTTTTTTTTTTTCCTCTATTGATTCCTTATTATGGATCTAAGCTTTTCTCTCAGTTTATTAAGCCACCTATTGTAAAGATGTAAGTAATTAAATAAAAAAGGAATGTATGTTAATACACAATCAGCAAATGTTCCTTCTTGTCAAGTGTGTGCAAAGTAGAAACTTGACTGAGATTTAACAGTTCCACTAGAAGTATCTGAATTTACAGAAAATTATTCAGTGATCACTGAATTTGGTAGCACTGATTAGAGACGGTCTAGCTCTTGCTACCAGATGATCAGTTCATATGTGTTTCTTCTGCCCATGAGCAAAATGAACTGTCTAAAAAGGTTACACTAAGAACTGAAGCTGTTCTCATTCATTTGCAGGTCTCACTTTTAGACACTAGCATTTAATTAATTTTCCTCTGATATTGCTGATTATTTAAGCACAGTAATTCTTATCTTCATATAGACATTCCTACTACCTTTATTGGGAGTGCTCAAGTAGAGTGTTAAAGTCAAGAATGGCCTTCTGTGGTCTAAACGTGTAGCCTGTGTTTTACACCTCAGTATAAGATGCCTCAGCCTTCCACAACTTTAAATTAATTTTGTGTCAAAGCAAAACCACTTCTGTAGACAGTGTTTCAATGACATGAATCCAATAAGACTCTGTGGAGAAATAAGCATCAAAATAAAATCTTCAGCTTTGAAATTAGATTGTCATGATGCCAGGACAGTTCATTGCTACGTGCCTAGCGCTATTGCTTGTGAGTAAGAGGGTCATTATTCTAACAATATTGCCTTCTGTGGTCCTTTTTTTGTGCGGAAAAAAAAAAAAGAAAAAAGAAAAAAAGGAAAAAAAGAGCTTAGAAATCATATTATGCAATTTTAAATAATCTTTATAAACCATTAAGAAAACTGAAAACCAAGTAAAGGAAATTTTCTTGTTGTGTAGGTAATGGGCAACTAAAACAGTATAAAAATGAATGAAACCCTCAATTTTATAACAGTCCACACCTGGACTGTGTTTCACTAAGCAAGGAACCATCTGTCTTCTAGGATTTATCTCAAATTGCTGCTTTAAATGAAGTCACATAAAGCACGTATTCTCAATCATAGTAACTGGGAAATATTCAAATTCCGTAGCTGATAAACTTATTAAGATTGAACTTTTGGATAAAAATAACACTTGTAGTTCTTCATATGATTCTTTGAATTTCCCTGTGTATTATATGTTTTTTTAAAAAAATAAAGATTGTTTCACATTCACCAAAATCCTGCAATTATAAAAATTTCCCTCTTTTCCCTTTTATAATGGGAGTCCATGTTTTATTTTAGGATGAGTAATAAGGGACAAATAACAGATATAAGGTTTTACCTTTGGGAAAATATGTAGAACTCTAAGAAAAATGTTTGTTTCTACATAGTATTAACACATCAAACTGTTGTTGAATAAGCTAACAGTTGTTTAAAGAGTTTTGATTTTCAGGTCCAGTTTATGAAAACAATAATAAATATACATGTGAAATTATCAATATCTGTAATATAGTTTAGTTGCAATATGAAAGTGCTTTTTTCTGTGCAGCAACAGTCAACAATAAAGGCTTCCAAGGAAATCCTTTAAGTAAATAAATAAATAAATAGGTAGGGGATACTGTGAACGCAAAAAGGAAATACATGTTGGAGTGAGAAGTATTTGAAATAAAATCACTGAGATCAAGAATGAAAACCCAAGAGGCATCCCTCAGTCTGAACAAAAAAAATCCTCACCTGTAGCAAATTCCACCTCCCGCAGTTTAAAAAAAAAAGTATTATGCTTTCCTTGTACTTGTTAGCAACTCTGTGGCCTAGTCAAAATTCCCAGTTGTTTAGATTCTCCTTGACACTACATTTTTCAGGAGAAGGGACAAGTTTGCATCTTTTGCTGCTAAGAGAAAATCATTCTGCTATTGTTCATCTTGCTATAAAACTGATGTGTCTTCATGAATGATGATTCACACAAATAAGTGAAAGGACTCTGGACTCCTTACTCTTAGCAGTGTACCACAAACACTTAAACCTTGCATGAAAAAAATTTTCGTTCTGAAAGTGACAGCACATAAAGCAAAATCAGAAAAGGATAATTCCTTCTTCTGAATTTTCAGAAAGCCTTGAGAGGAAGCAAGCTTTGTTCCATTGATCTGTTGGAATAATGAAACAGAAAGTAAATATCTTGGGAACCACCTGATGCTGACTTTAAATTTTCATGGAATATTTTTTCAGCCATAAAACTTTAAGCATTGGAGTGACGTAATGAAAGTAGTAACACAAGTTGCTATTAATTTTGCAACAACACAAATAGTTCTTGTCTATCACTGATAATAACAAAGTAATATGGGACAATTATTACAATAGACTCTATTGAAGTACATTAACAAATAAAATATGAAGTCTTTAAGTCCTTAATTCTTTCCTCATTAGGGAAGGTTCCCATGAACATCAAAGATGTGCAGAGCTAATATTTCAGTTTAGTCTTTCTAACACGTAAAGCCATACTTTTGACATTTAATAAACCTTTACTAATGCTAGTACTGTCACACTGTACAAACTAAGCCTACAAAAGTCTGCTTCTGTCAACTGACTAAAAAGACTGTTCTGGTGAAACACAGCCCAGATGTGTCCTCAGGTCTCATCTACCCCAAATGGTATTGGTAAATACCTACCTACAGGAACCTAATTCAGCACTTTGGTCTTCTCCCTACTCTGATTAGTCAGTGCAGGGAAGTAGGTTCATACAGATGAAAATTCAAAGGAGAGGTCTAATGTATAAGATCCCTAAGGTGACCCTTTAGGAAAGGTGACCCACTTTCCATTGATTGTGAAGGGAGTCAAGGAAAACTAGCCAGTCAACCTGCATGGCTAAGTTCAGTGTTTAGCTATCAGTGGTATGAATATCTTCAAATTTTTAGTAGTGTTCACTCATTCTTACAGCAACCATAGTTCTTAAACTGGGGATATGTTGTGGATGACTTCATGTCACCTGTAGTCTGATGCACACTTCTGTTAATCTGCTTGGTGCTGAAAGAATGAGAGTACCTCATAGAGTCTTGGCTTCATGAGCACCCTTATTGTTATCAGAAGTAGCACTAAATAAGGAGTAGCAGTGGCAGAAACTTTTAGCAAAAGAAACCTTCAAAAATATCTCAAGAGAAAACAACCTTTTTATGTCTGTTTCTTGAAGTGGTTGTCAGTCTTCACAGCATTTTGTACATACTAGACCACAAATTAAAACATTTTTCTTTCTAAGGACCATAAATCAAAATCTAACTGGCTTATTAACTCATCTAATATAATTACTGCACTCTTTAAATTTCAACTTATTTTATAAAAATATTAGGGACATTCTAATCTTCTCAGTAGAGCAGACAAACTTGCTAGTGTAACTAACTTCAGACATCTGCAAGAACAGAGGCAGTCAATCTTTACAATGTCAGGCTGGATTCAGCTGTCGTCAGTGATATCACATTTTTCCTGTTCATTGCTGACTACTGGGGAAAAAAAAAATCTAATTTTTAAGTATTTCTTCACTGGACTATGTAGTATGTAGTCCTAGGTCACCCGTTGCATATTATGCTGTGGTGAGGGAGTAAAGAGAGTCTTTAGCACTCTCTGCACCTCTCATTATTGTTTCTAAACTGCTCAACACAGACTGGAATTGCTGAGCAGTATTATACTGAGCCATGCTGCTTTTTGATCACTGTTTGGACTCTTGCTGTGTTCATTATCTGAGTGTGATTCACTTTGCAAGAAGAGATTTATCATTGCTGCCGTCTCACACAGCAAGATGTGCAGCAGTCGTTGTAGTCGGGCTTAAGCTGTACAGAGATATCCTTTGAAACTGAAGTGATTTACTAAATGGATGCAAAATCTCTGATGTAGTATACATGCAGGTTTTTTCTTTTCTGAATTACACTAGATCTGGAAAAAGTTCAAAAAAGAAAATGTCTGATCTAATTGTGTCCCATTTCCACTGGGATTTTTGGTGTTCTGCAGTACACACTGATCAGTATCTTTCAAGCTGTGCTCATGCATTGACCCTATGTATGAAAAATTTAAGTAAGCATAAAACCAGGGTCAAAAAAAGAAAAGAAAAGGAAAAAAAAAAAACAAACAGGCAAGTCCCTTATTTTAGTTATGGGTAAAGTGGCTTATTAAAAAATATTTTCCTAAGAAATGTACCTGATATGGAATTAAACTCTGCAAAGTTCCTGCTTAGAATAGTAGGATTTTCAGATGTATGGGAATGTTAATTTATGGATTTTTATTGCAAAATCATATTGTGTTCATGCATGCTGAAACTATAGTGTATTTGCAATGAGCCATGAGGTAACATATTTATACAGTAGTTGAAATATCCTTGCTATAAATAAAATAATTGAGAAACCCAATGCTGAAAAAAAATCACATTCATTTAATATCAGATTGAAATGTAAAGGAACGTACTTATTCAATGGCAATATTGAAAATTCTCAGACTTGAACATTTTTTGTACATGAGCAATAGCTCAAGCACTAACATCTTCATGTATAGTTGATCATACCAATATACAAAAAATTCACCCACACAACAAATTATATTTACGTGTACAAATCCAGAAGCAGAAGCACACGTTAGTGGAAAAAACTTTAGCTAAAATATAAATGCACTTTTTGAAAATTCTGGCATAAGATTTTACCATTTTGACAATTGCCAAGTATTGTTATAGAGATATTTGTCATTTGTATTTAGGAAATGTTTTGCTTATGGTGTCAGAAAGAAGTCTGTTTTCCTGTGCATAGCACTCTCAAAGCACTGATGATGCTAGATTAAGTCTACCCTGCTGAAGCATCTCACAGAATAGTTTATTCACCAGAGTGGTCACCCTCTGCAGCAGGCTGTTTGTATTCCTAGCACCAAGACCCTGGTGAAAGCACTGGAAAAGAAGCTGCCAGTGATGTTTGAGAAGAACGGCTTTTGAAGGTTAGGATTATTATGAATATAGGAATATGTTAGAGGGGAAGCAGGAATTAAACAGGAAATGTAGTCATCATGGAAGAATAATGTAAGTGAGGTATTTGAAAGAGCACCAAAAAAACCTGGTGTTTTTTTTGACAATCTGACTGCACAAGGAAGTAGCCGTTTAAAAGATTTTGTACATTAGAGGCTAGGCAACAAGTAATGTGGAAGAACAGTTGAATATTCAACAATGATAATATAATTATTAATGCTATTATTGATGTTAATTCTTCGTGGTATATGTAGCATATATAATGCTAGACCTTTTACATATTTTTGCTGGGTAAATTGATAGTAGAGTGGTTGTCCCTCACAAATTATCTAAATTACAGTACCACTAAAAATGTTTATATTTTAGATTAGAGCATTCAAACACATTTTCATCGGAGTTTGCATATGATACAAACTTCCATTTCTTAGGCTCCTCTGGCTAGGTACTAGTTTAGCTCCTTCAGAAACGAGTATGAACATGTGTATAGTAAACTGAATTAAGTGAATTTGGGTATCTTCTTAACAGAAATTCTGTTGAGAGTTGCAGTATGATTCCAGATTGCTCTGGCATGAAAGGATGTCATTACAGCCATTCACTCGTACATACACATACACATACTTGTATAGAATTATATATATGTGTTTATATCAACATACATATATTCATTACATTACATTAGGTCAAGGCATAATATATATTAGTAGTGCCCAAGCATTGCCTCAATAGAGAATAAAAAGAAATTAGTTCAGGGTAACTATAATTTGACTAGAATAAGATCTTTGTTGTGTCCTCTATGGGGCCTCCTTAGAAAATCTTTTGTTATTTCACATTACAAAAGCGGCAGTGGGGGGCGGGAGAAAAAAAGGCTTATTTTTGTTAGCCTAAGGGATAATTGGAAATCTAATATTATAGTAGGACAGGTTCATAAATATATGCGTTTCTGTTTTCTGTGAAGTGAATAATCTGATTTAGTAACAGGTTAAATTTGCATAGATATGTAAACTGAGAATTACAAGGGAGGACTGCATTAAGTTGATTTTATTTTTAAATTGTGTATCTCCTACTAAAGAGACAGTAATTTGAAAAATGCAGTCAGTTCTTTGGATGGAAGCATTCAGACTTGGCACCTGATTTCTGCTATGAAATATTTACATTCAATTGCTTTCTAAATATGTTTTAGGTTGCACCTTACACACATTTCCGATAATCTGTCTGTTTGATTGTATAGGCTACACCCATCATCATGGGGTATGAATGCTTAATGAGTTTCTAATCTCCACAAATCAACTGCTCAAAGGAAAGAGCTAGCAGAAGATAATATTTTAACTCAAAGTATAGTGATTGTATTAGATAAAATACAAAGTGATAAATACAAAGTGGTATACTCACTGCTTTAGCAACAGCAAAGTATAAGGGGACAGAGACAAATGACAACTCAAGTACAAATGAATATTTCATGTGTTGCTTGGAAGACCTCTCTTGAAAACTAAAGCTCCAGAGGGGGCAAATGTCCTTTAGTACAACCATTTTGCCTCAGTCTGTATACATCTATAGCTTGTTGCTAGTGATGTGTCAGACACCACAGCTAACAATAAGAAGTCAGTGATGACTAGCTTTGTACATAACTGCTGGCACCAGGAACAGAAAATTTTAACTGTAAACATTAGGGATTGATTGATGCCTCATCACAAGCTAGCTGGCTTGTCTGACAACACTGGGAAGAGTATTGTTACAGGATCTGATGCTGTAGATTCTGGAGCCTGAGACTGCAGGAAGACCATTACAGAATAAATTTTTGCATGTAACATACAATGTAATTTGATGATTGAGTTGGTCAGGAAAGAGACAATTCAATTATACACAAACTAGCTCATCAATGTTCTATCAAATAATAATATTTTTTGTTTCTCAGAAATACAGACCTCTAAGATCTGACAGACATCATTAACTCTTAAAAAATCAGTCAGGTAAGGTAGTCAGATAGGTAAGCAATAAAGGCCTTTTGAAGAACTGATAAATGCCAGAAGTTAGGGACCAATAGGCTATTAAAAGAGGGCTGCAAGGCATTGATCAGAAGTTCTCTTTGCTCTTTTGAACAATGGCAAAGTTAACAATGCCATCTGACTGCAGTGCATGTACTCAGCAGGATTAATTCCTCCATAAACTCAGCTTGAAGAAGTGCAATCAGAAGCAGTATTAATATGTTGTTAGTTTGTCTTTATGAGGTTGTAAATACTGATCACAATATTGCTGAATATCAACACTGACTCTCAGAAAAGAGCAAGAGCTTACTAGATGCAGGGATCTACAAACAAAGCTGAGAGGAAAGATTCAATTTAAAAAATAGCTTGTAATTAATTTATATTGCTTTACGTCTTATTTTTTTCCTTCTCTTAAATCACAGGATTTGAACCAATGCAATTTATGCTGATGCTTGCCTTTCACTTGCAGAAGTCAATCTCCTTCCTGTCTTTCAACTTAGGAAGCAAATACACTATGTGAACTGCAGTTTTCATTTTGCAAAAATTAAACACTTTTTTTAATTCATCCCCCCAAAATATCACAGGACTGTAAAATTATTTGAGAACTGAAAGTAAGAACATATTTCAACCCATAATATGTTTTTTACTAGAACCGAGTCTGAACAACCTTCTAAAATTTGCAAGTAACTTGAAATAGGACTGTGGAGTCAGAATTAAATTTTACAAAGTGACCTTTTTGTTAAGCCAGGCAGAATTAAAACCCCGCCTCAGACTGCCAAGCTTGTCTTTGAGTTTCTGAAGCCTCCATCTAAATGTCATGGTTTGAGGCCATGTCTTGTTTTCCTTCCATGATATAATACTGAGTAAAACTGATAACTCTATATCATAACCCTTAAAGCTAACCTTCAGACTGGGAATGCCTGCTTAAAACTCATTAAAATAAAACTGCCATAGTGACCACACCAGTGATACTAAATGGCACCATAAAATATGCCAAATAGGTCATAAACAGAAATTTGAAAGAAAAGACTGATAAAAATGAAAGACAAAAACTAAAGATATGTGTCCTCAGTTGTGTACATTATATAAAGTCATTTCAGAAAACATTAATCACACTCACATCTGATGCTCAAAATAATCAGCACTGCCCTTGAAAAAGGTTTATTGCTTTTTCTGGTGTTTATTTAAACACACTATTTTCACTGTCACTCAGACATTGCTTTCCAAGCTATAAGATGTTTTCTACAATATTTAGGTTACCAAAACACAGGTATGAGAAAAATCAGCATCTTTTCTGTGGAATGAAGCTACTTTTTTAATAGATCTAATTTTATGCTGAATTTATTAATATAATACCAAAAGGAGTGTAAGTTTTTCACTGATTTCAAATCAAAACTATATTAATCTTTGGAGGCAGAGGCCCAGACCTCCTATAATGCTGAACACGCAGTTGTAGTTTAACAAACACATAGTAAATGTTTCTTCCCACCCAACATAAACAAGGTCACTTCAAAATTAAATGTCTGAAGCAGATTTAACCCCCTACATAAATTTATTCTGAAAAAATATTCGCCTTTCTGTGACAGAAGGATAGTACTGCATTAAAGAAATTAAATTTACAATTCAATTTAAAAACTTTTTAAACCATATACTCAGTAGAATTAAGAGGACAAGGCATTTCAAGCTGCCCTTGAAGAGTGTACACAAAATACAACTGGATGCCTCAGCCTAATTGGGGCTGCAGTCAATCACTGTGAAGCTTAGAAATGGATAGTGTGTCTCATCTTAGTCCCTTAGGGATAGATTTATATCTCTCATTGGCATACAGCTAATCAGGGTACAAAAATATTTTTCTTACTAAAATTACTCCTGTAAAATCCTGTCCCTCACCGTTGGAAATGGATGTGAAATGGCAATTCTCAGCAATCTGACAATCACACTGGGTTAAGGAAGAAATGGACAAAGATGTACGCAGAGGGATGGATTCAGGCTGCAAACTACAACTGGGTATTATGGCTTCTGTGCTCTTAATATGCTCCTGAGGACTGTCCCAGTGAGACTGTCCCAATCTAACCACTTCATGCCAGCACAGACCAGCAAGGTATGCTGCATATATGCCCTGCTTACTAACAGCCTTCAGTATCTACATGGATGTCACTGTATCTGCACATAAAGCTAAGGAAATTAGTGAACTCTGAAGTATGAGTAGGAGCATGAGCATCCATGGAGGCCTCATAGAGTCTCCAAAAAAGAATCCAATGCCAGTGACAAGACCATGATGCTATCACCACAGGAAATTCAGCTCTAAACCAGTGGCTCAGAGGTGTATCAGTTTGTAGTAACAGGAGAGCACAATTATATTGCTAGAGGCAAACAAATTTATTTTTTCTTTCTCAAACCCATTCTACATTAACATTACCAGTACCAGAAACTGCACTGTTCTCCAGAGGTTCAGCAACAGGTCATGACTCCTTCAGGTATTAGTAGTGCTGGAAAGTTGTACTATTCTTAAAAAGCAGTCTTTCACATTCAAGCCCTGAACCTTGTACCAGAGCAAATAGCTTTTGCATTAAGGCAAATGACCATGCCAAACTATTGCCAATCTGTAAAAGGAAAGTTCAGCATTTTCAAATCTATGATAAAAAAAAACAAACCAAACCAAACCAAACCAAACCAAACCAAACCAAACCAAACCAAACCAAACCAAACCAAACCAAACCAAACCAAACAACCATCCACTAATGGGCTCACTCTTTTGTACCTGTGGCTGAGGACATGCAGACTAGCATTGCTACTTTCGAAATGCAACGCTGTCTATACCAAATCCTAGCATGTAACAGCCATGGCTATTTAGTGTCCCTCAGAAGAGGTCACACTCCCTATTGTTCCCTGCAGTTGATTTCTGTATCAACAGCCTCAGCAGTGCTGTGTGAAGATGTCTGCATGTGCCAGAAGTCAGATGCCTTCCATCCACATCAGCTCCACACCCATGCTCTTGCCCATGGATAGCCATGCCATCAGTGTCCCAGCTGCCACCTGTCCTGGGCTGCCATGGTACTAAAGATGATATTCTCACACCTTTAGACCCTCATTAGGTTCAGGCTGATCCTTGGCTTCTGCTAAGTGACCACCAAGAATGCTTTGAGGGTCCTTTTGCATGTGGAAAGAAAACTTCTTTAGGTTAGAGGCTAGTGCACGAGTCTAGGATCTAAAAAAATGTCAAAGAAGCAAACAGATCTCCTTCAGTTAGCTCCAGGAGAAAAATCACAACAAAGGTGTGTGCCCAGGCTGCTAAATCTGCTCAGCTTCCATGAACAGTAATAGGAAATGCATTTGCATAGGATATGTAAAAGAAAAATATTTTTATTCTTGTTTTTATGTGCATGTGTGATCCAGGTTTTAAAGGCAAATGTATTATATGGCCTTTTCCTCTCTGAGATATAATAGATGGAAGAAGAACTGAAAATATTTCTTTACAGCTTTTTCTGTGTACTCCCATGGGTAGCCTAGATTTTCCTCCTATATTAATAGTTGGTTTTAGTTCTGTTGATATAACTGTTTCAGGATTTAATGCTTTTTAATTATGTGAAAATATTGTATTTGGAGGCACAAAAATGAACGAAAGATAAGATAAAAGCTAGTGAAAGTAAAAAAAGCCAAAAAAGCAAAACCAAACCAAAACAAAAAAACCCCTAACATTTGTTATTATAGCAGTCCCCAAAATACAGGAACAAGTGTTTCACAGTCTTTCTTTCAAAGCTTTAAGTAAGATCAGGAAAATCTAATTTACTTTTTTTCTCAACTTTGTTCTTCAAAGACTTATTCACAGAAGTAGATCATCTGTTTTTTTTTATAAATTTTTATAGTCAGCTTTGATATTTAGATTCAACTGAAAAGATACCAGTTTCATTTAATTACTTCACTTATTTTTAATAAGGTCATATTTCAGACAGCAAAAAACCTATAAATCATTGACTGCATTGGTTTTATCTTATTCTTACATACATGTATGCCATCTTGGGATACAGCCTCCTGAACACATGAAAGAGTTTTCTGTGTTTCTAACATGCTCTACCAAATCACAGTACCACCAGCACACCACTGAACTGTTCCTAACACCAGTGTTATCACACAGACCTATTTGGCCTCTGTATTCTGGCAGAAAATAGAATGTAATACAGAAGTTAATCATTAAGCAGCTGTGAATGGAAAATAAATGACTAGCTCTGCTGATGAACTAATTTATTTTAAAAGTAAAATAGCTTTTCACCTCAAGTATTTACAATTTAAATAGAAAAAAATATTTTTATTTCATTTCTTTCAAATGCCTTGAAACAAAATGGTATCTGTCATTTTCTCATCCCCAGTCATCTTTACATTTTACCTTCTCACATTAGTGACAGCCAGCATTATAGTCACAATGCTACTTTTTAAATTTTATTTTTGCTTCATAAAATATTTAATATTTGGTCAGAATTGTGGAAAATGTAAATTTTTGTCTTTGCTTCTGGTTCAGATATTAAGACGAAATTGGGATAGCTTACTCAGCTGCTACAGTTATATAGCATAATGCCATGGGGACTGAGGCAGTTGAGTTGCTTTGAAAGGTCAGAGTAACTCTGTCTTGCTTTGGTGATTGATTCCTTAGTTTACTGTTTCAAAAATATTAGAAGATGCTTCCAAGTAAAATCAAGTATCTCCCCAGTGCACGTGTATATATACTTGAATGTTAGTTCAAAGCATATGTGTGCTGGTGCAAAGTTATTTTTCTTAGTTAAAAACCTCAATTCAAGGGAGCAAGGAACTTCCATTTGAATATTTGACTATTCTGATAATCCACTAGATAAAATCTCACAGTCGGTTAAGAAGATTTGGGTTCTGGGTGCTCATTGATTACCAGCTCTTAACACATCCCCAAAACTCTTGACAGTTTCGGAAATGATTCCAGTAGGCTATGCCAGGTTGCAATGAGACTTCAGGAGCTAATAAAGCAAGGCATGACAATCTGTTATCCATAATGGGTTTGTTTGTTCAATATTAACAGTATGGAAGAAATACCAAAGCTCCTTAGGAGATATCAAAGTCTTGCAAAAACTAAATGAAAATGTGCTGTGAGTGAAAAATCACTCCACGAACCTTTCCAATTAAGCCATAGGTAAAACATTTTTGCAGCTACAAATGAGCCAAGGTAAAGCAGTTTCATGTTCCACTAACTCATAAAAAGTTCACTTACATGGAGATCTCACCAAGTACATCTACATTAACTGACTACCAACATCCAGAACCTACAGGAGATGTCTTTTTGGTATACAGTAGGACTTCAGTTCACCATTCCCTGTCAAGCCAATACTATGAATCAGAACCAAAACTATGAATAAACGAATAACTTAAATGTGACAAATGTGACATAGTTTTCCTACACTAATTTTTGGGTTACCAGTAATTACCTTGTTTTGAACATCCACTGCTAACCGTCCACATGTGATTGTACCACTTTCAGAAAAGTGTGGAAAATATTGATCTTCCTAATGTTTTACTGTGATGAAAGCTACACCACCTGAAAGTGTTGAGAAAGAGATTAAATTCTGCAATTTTGGGAAGCAGAAGATAATTCCAAGTTTGATCAATTGGAAAAAGAAAAATTAAGCCAAAAAATGTAAAAGAAAATTGGAAGTTCTCTAAGACTGCTTAAAGAAAACTATGATCCTTCAGAGAAAGACAGCCACATTAGGTAAAATAACCTAGTGATGTGGTCTAGAAGGAAGGTAGAAGTATAGATATAAAAATAATAGTAAAAAAGAAAATTAAGAAATGAAAGAACAAAAAAGAATCACATAGGTCATAAAGATTAGGTGATTGGAACTGTAGGAAATTGTAAGGGAAAGAAAATGAAAAGGAGAAATAACTTGGCAGCCGATTACAAAATAATAGAGGGTTTTGTGTATGAAGAATCTAAAAAATCCTAACAATAGGATTGGCTTTTATAGGATAAGGCAGTAGAACTAGCAAAAATAACCAAGAGAAATTGTCCAGGAAGTGTTTTCTCCCAGTAACTATTGTGGTTTTGGAAACAATAAGATATTTTCACAATACAATAAATACTTAAAATATTCAAAATATACTACTTTCCATGTGAACAGGAAGTAGTGCAGCATTAAACAAAAATGTACATCAGAAAAGTACATCAGTGGATCCATATAGTTTATTTCCTAGAATTTTAAAATTTATGTGAGATCCTTCTATCATTTATGTAGAATTTTCATAAGTGTTAGGGTATGGTAAATGGCAAGGTGTATTCTTTGGCTATTATTTGCTAGGAGTTTACATAAGCAATTGGCATGAGCTAAGTGTTCAAAAGACTGCCAGAATTACCCAAGAGCAATAATGCAATTGCTAGTACCTAATGGTATTAATAATAAAACTGCCACTGTTCATCCTGCTTCTCTAGGAAATAGACATTAGCAAACCAAATTAGTTTCTTTTTTATGGGTATACTGGTTTAATAACAGTGTTTTCAATAACAGCAGTTGTTTTTTAAGATATCCAAAAGTTTTATAGGAGGTTTCTGTGAACTTGAAAAACAGTATGAGGGTGTAAGGTTAAAAGAACTGGTCATTGCTGAAGTTAAGTTCTGAGCTTTTCTGCCACTATAGGTTATTAAAAATGAGGCTCAGCCAACAGCAAATGAGCATTGCAGACATTAACTAGATTAAAATTTGATTGACTGATAAGTTTCAAAATGCACCTATAAATGGGAATCTTCTTAGTGAATATTCTACCGGGTTCTGCAAGGCTGAGTTCTTGGCTGTATTTTATGAAACGTTTTTATCAGTGCTTTGGAAGAAAACAAAAATCATTATTAATGCCTGTAGATGCCACAAAGACTGTAAAAATGGAAAAATCTTGAAAACTATTAGATGTGCATAACAGGTAATCAACTGAACATGAGCTCCTATTTCAAAAGAAGCAATGCATTCCTCTGCTACATAAGTACAATAAAATCTTGTATTGGATCAGAAATATATTCCAGCTGTTCTTGGTAGCAATGCAAATGAATTGCTTATTCTGGTGTCCAGAGCTCCAAACAATGCTGATAAACTCAAGGATACATGCAATAGCTTAAATATAATGAAATAATCTTAATAGTAATTCTCTCCAGGATCCCAGAGATCAAGGGATATATTAGTAGCTGCACGAAAACCAGGAAATTTATAAGAGGCCTATTTAGTCAGATTGACAAATGCCTAATATCCATCCAATAGTTACAGTTAGAAAAAAATAATCTAGACCTATTATATGAAAAAAATAGGATATATATTACTAACAGGGAGGATAATCAGTCCAAACATCACTCAACCAAGGATGTAGGAGTTTCCTCTTAACTAGATGTTTTTCAATCCAAACTGCACATTTAAAAACAAACAAACAAACAAAAACAAAAACCAAAAACCCAAACATCTTCTCCATCAAACAAATTAATTCAGGGAAAGCCTATAGCACATGATTTAGAGGACACTGATTTATCCTAGTGTTTCTTTGGTAGCTTAATAGAAATCTGCAATGAAAAGTAGAAGTACTATACAGGATTATTTATTGTGAGCTCAGCAGTTATGCACCACTTTAAAATATTGATGTAAATAGGTATCAAAAGAGGTACTTCAGCAGTTATTTTCCAGGAAAGAAAAACCTGATCTGAATTAGCTGACTAGTATCACTAGGCAATTAATTTTTGAGAACTCATTCTTTGTTGATTAGGGTTAAGAAACTATCTTGCACTACTTTTTCTACCATTCAGAAAGGCCAAGTACAGTTTAGCTGTTATAGTGCACAAAGCCAACTTTTTTAATACCAAGTGCAAAAAATTCCCCAGACCTGAACAGAACAAAGTCACTAGATGTTTTCTGCAAACGGTGTTGACATCTTTTCATTGTCTACTAAAGTGGTCAAATTGTTTTCAGCCTCAGTGGAATGAAATGAATATGTGAGGGGAAAAGCCTATGCTGACCTCTGCAGCAGGTTTATTTTCCTCTCTGTTGGGCTCACTGTCTAACTATTTGGGTTCATGTCCTTTACAATCGCCTCTGTAGTCCTAGACCCCAGATACTTATAATTCATAGAGATCACTGGAGAAATGAAGAAGTTGTGACTGAGTTTTTGTAATTTTCTCTAACAGGTCAAAACAAAAGGAAGTTTTAGATTCTTGCATTTATCGGGTAGTAATATTCTTGCAATCAGCTTGAAACCATTGAATCATTGACTGCAAAGAAATGAACACTGGGACCCAGCTTATGGTTCAGTTAACAGAATGACATCTGTTCAAAGCAATGCCATCTCTCCTGGAAATATGTTTGCCTTTTGCTCTGAAAAGAAAATTTATTATTTTCTTTCTGATTAAGATTGTAGATAAAGTTGCCAAAAATATTAGTGAATAATTGAAGATGGTCAACATCACTACCTTCCTTAAACCCACTTCATCAACATGAAGAGAGTGTGCACATACAAATCATGGCACAACTATACTTTTTTAAGTACAGAAGTAGCTAATTGTTGATTTACAGTAGCCTGATTTTAAATCTAATATCTTTCCTCATGATCCCTTTCCATAGGGAAATGTTTCTGTAACCACCATCAGAATCTTATTGCAAAAGCTTTTCTAAATAAATATTTGTAACATCAAAATTTTGAGCAGGAAAAAAATATTAAGGGTACAGAATTATTAAAATTAGTTTTTTTTAAAAAAGGCTTATGTTGTTGCTAGGACTTTGAAGTCTGGAACAATGTTCTAGGATCAGTGAAGGAAAGTGCACCAGCTCAAGATTTCACAACATTTCTTTTTATTCTTAAAATAAAAAATCTTGACACCTTTCTAAAGTTTGTCCTGGAAAAAACAAACAAACAAACAAACCACAAACAAAAAAACACACTACCCCAACAAACGAAGGGGAATGGGATTAATTCACTGCAGCACTACAAATAGCTGCTATCTGAGTAATTCAACTTTCTGTTCAACCCCAGAACATTGTTTAGTCCTTCCATTGATAGTGAAGGTCATTGTATAAATGGATAGTGGTCATGTTTGCAGAGCTGAAAATACAAACTTAAAATTTTATTATTTTTTGTTTAATCTATGAGATCAAAAGGGTAACTTAAGACTCAATACACCTTTAGAAAATGTCATAATATCTGTTAAAACTCTTACTGTCCAGGCTAAAACAACTTTCTTGAAGTTTCTACTGAGAAAGGTCAAGCAAATGTGTTCTGTTGTGTGGAAAATAAGTTTGAACATGCCCTCTGGGACCATGCTATTCCTTCAAAACCTTGTATTTAGGCAACTGGGCCTTCATAAAATGTATATTATTGTCAATATACAATATTACAAATTATTGAAACAAATGCTTTTATTTGGGAAATTTTCAGTAATACCATATGTTTTGTGTAAATAAAACATATAGAGGTTTATATACCTAAATAGAAACAATAAATGTGTGTGTCTGTGTATAAGCAAATTATAATAACAACTCAAACAGTCCCAGTTCAACAAAACACTTAATGATATGCTTAACTTCAGGCAAAATTGAGGATAATGACACTATCAGGATGCTTAAAGATTTTTTACAGACTTTGATGAGTCAGGACTAAAGAGAATTTCAACTGTTTCTTCTGACAATTTCTTTTCCATCTATCAATTTTAGGTAATCTCAATGCATGTTCCACCCAACAGAGTATGTTGTTTTTTGTTGTTTTTTTTTTTTTAAACCAGATTTCTGACTGTTTTACTAGAAAATTATAATATCAATTTTAACTTTTTTTTTTAGGAAGATTAAGTATGGAGAGACTGAGTTTCGTAAGTTGCTACTGGTTCCACAACTATTGTGTGGAAAAGTTAGATTTGAAGCATCAAGGGAAGCAAATTACTGTTCTTACAATTAGTAGGCTGGAACCTGCACAACATTCATGCAAGCTCAGTACTTCAGATGAGTTTCACTGTAGTGACACCATCTTTCTTTAGAGGCTGGGGTGAACCCACTGTGGCTAAACCAAAGTAGGTGATGACAGACTGTGCTGGATCAAGTAACAAATAGATACAAGCATTGTAATTAGCTAGATTTTTCATTGGAAAATCACTGGTTGGAAATCAAGTTTATTAAAGGACTGATAGTCACTCCAGGCAGCACTTGGAGAAATCATAAAACTCCGCTGCCTTAATAGCATTGCTTTTGTAGGATTGGTAGTTGCCATTTTGGGTTAACTTAAAAGAAAAATCAAAATTTATCTTTAAGCAAAAATAAGTAATACAAGGAAGAGTTTTTCTGCTCATCAATTGCCACAACAGATGAATATGCTGAGCATCATTTGAAATTTAGTTTTGATTGCAATTGAAACACTCTTAATGATATTAAATCAAGTACTGAAGTGTATATTTACTCAGAAATTCACAAAGCAAATCTCTGCCTGGAAAAACACTGAAGAAGGATAAAGTCAAACTATGAGATTGGTTAGGAGCAAGACAAGCTTGAAGAGGATAGTCTTTAAAACCTTTTCAAACTGCTTAAATTTCTGATAGGGATTATATGAGATTGTTCCTGGTAGAAAAGACTGGACTTGGTGAACCAGAACCCTTCCACTCTACGTTGCTCTTTGTTGTAATTATAGTTTCTCACTCTTGTGAGGTTTTACTTTTCAGTAAAAAAATCCATGCCACTTCTAACTTACCAAGGATAGATTTACTAGCACTGACATAGGAATCTGTAAATCCTCACCGTTATCTGTTTCTTTTCTTTTTCTACCCTTCTCCTGTAGTAATCCTGGCTAGTACCATGCTACAGGGCAAGTGGTACACAGAAGCCTTCTTTCCATTACTATTGCTGTTAAAAAATGTTCAAACATGCTATTAGCACTCTTCCCACACTTAGCATTTTGTAAGCACAAAATTATTTTCAAGAATCAGAACATTGATTTTTGTTATTGTGTTACTTCTGAAAAAGCTAAGTCTCCAGAATTTTCTTTGGGCTGATCTTCTACTTAACATCTAAAGCAATTCTTTAAATTCCTCAGTCTAGCAAGTCACGGAGTCTAGCAAGTCATTGTTGCTATATTTATGTTAAGTGTAGCTGAAGTGACTTTGTGAAGCAAATAATTGCCCTCTTGTTATATCCATCCTACTTAATCTTTAAAGCCCAAGAGCGATGATTGAGCTGGCTGCAACCCATTGGGTCACATAATGAATGAATCATTGGTATTTCTGGTAATGACAGCAATGCATTAAAAATAAATCCACCAAGCCTTACATTATCTCAGAGATGTCTGCTTCCCATCAGTGCAAGTGGTAAACCAAGATCAATCATGGAAGCATGTAAAATGAAAAGAACCTCCTGTCATCTCATGCAACCCCTCTGCTCAAAGCAGGTCAAGTTAGGTCGGATTACTCAGGGAATTGGCCAGTTGGGTTTTAAAAATCTTCAAGGGAAGAAATTTTGTAACCCCTCCAGGCAACCTGTTCCAGTATTTGACCACTGTAACAATGGGGATTTTTTCCTTATATAAAGTTAGAATTTTCTGTATTGCAGTTTGTGTCCATTGCCTCTTGCTCTTCCAATGTGCACCTTCATCTCTGTAACTTCTGATCAAGTGGTTGTAGACCACCATGAAATCTCCCCTTAACATTTACCTTTTCAGGAGGAAAAAACCCAGTTCTGTCACCCTGTGCTTTATGTCACGTGTTCCAGATGGCCAATCATTTTGTCACTCTTCCTCTAGACTTACTCCTCTTTGTCAATCTTTTCCTTATACTGCGGACACAAAACTAGACATAGTACTCCAGATTCAGCCTCTCAAGTGCCAATTAAAGGGAAAGAAACACTTCCCTCACCCTGGGGGCTTCAGTCTTGCTAATACATCCCAGGACATGACTGGCATTTTTACAACTTGTCTAGATCTCTGTGAATAGCAGCCCTGCCCTGCAAGCTGTTAACATCCACAAACCTGCTGACCCTCCGTCCCATTGCCTGTGTCATTAATAAAGACATTAAACAGGACTGAGCCCCACTGTTGACCCCTGAGGAGCAGCCAACAACTGGACTTTGTACCACTGGTCATTGCCCTTAGAGCATCACAGCCCACTGTTTCACAGAATCACAGAATGGTAGGAGTTGGAAGAGACCTCAGGAGATCATCTAGTCCAATGCCCCTGACAAAGCAGGTTCCCTATAACAGGTTGCATAGGAAAGAGTCCAGGTGGGTTTTGAACATCTCCAGAGATGGAGACTCCACAACCTCTCTGGGCAGCCTATTCCAGTGAGGAATTCACAGAGCACCTACTATTTAATAATATCTGAGGTAACCAGACGTATATAAAATGAGGACTTACTGAAAATTAACTGCATTTCAGATATGGGGAGAGCATGATGCCCTAACATGAGAACTGTCAGAGCTCAGCAAGGGCTGGCAGTTCCCTGGGATCAAGCTGTCAGGAGTGTTGGGGGCTCCTCAAGCCTGGGGGCTGGCAGGGCAGGACCTCAACAGCAGTGCCCATCCCACAGCTCCAGCCAGAAGTAAGGCAGCTGAGAGGCATGAGGACAACCCCTATCCTGGTCATCTAGCACCTCTCTGGGGATGGGAATGGCTTGTGGCTGGGCTGGGCCCAGCTTGATGGGGCCCATGGCAGGGCAGGACAGAGCTATGGGGAGCTGGAGACCAGCCCTGCTGCAGCATCACTGGGGCAGGGGCTGACATGGGGTTCTGGGAAGTGGGCAGGTGAGAGAGCCCCGTGGGGTTCTGGGACAGAGATAGCTAGGCCTGTGGGAGCCTTCAGGGCCCTGACAAGAATTGGGTATTTTGCTTTTAAAATATAAATTAAATGTAATACCCAAGAATGCCCTGGTGAGGAAGACTATAATATGGAACTAAATTTGCCTTGCAAGTGCAACAACTGAATTCCCAGGTGTTTCATCTTCCTTTAATATTTATGTTGCTGTCAAATGTGTTTTAACACTCCTTTATCTATGGTCCTTTCCTGCACCCTCACCCTCCTTGGGCCCTGCAGCAGTGTGACTATTGGGCAAAGAAGAAACACCAAAACACCAGAGAATAATTTGCAGCACTCTAAAATAGTTTGTAAAACCTTTAGGAGTCTGTTAAGAAAATGAATTGTTTTCATTGTTGCTGTTCTGGGGTCTTTTTTATTGTCTACCTAAATTAATGCTTTTCTGAAAGACAGAATTCATCTATATTTGTTATTTTGTCCCATTACAATTATCTGTACCTGGGGGTGCTTTACTTACATCACTCTCTGTTATAGTGTAAGTTCACTTTGCCTGATGCTAATATTATTGGAAGTGTTACTTTTTTATACTTTAGAATAAAGAGAAACTTAGTTTAATGGCAGTTTGACAGCTTTTCATCCAAGTGACAAGCTAAAATTGATCAAATGTACATTGGAGCTTTTAACTGTGAATCATGTGGTATTCTGTAGGGAATGCAGCTGGAATAAGCTATGATGTCTGAAAAACACTGCATTCATAACCAGATCATTCACACTAAACTTCCAGTTATGTCCTTTTATCTGTTTGACTGGCTTCACTATATTTAAAGGAGGTGTCTAGGACAACTATAATAGTTTCAGATCAAAAACCATGATGAAGTATTAACAGACACATATATATTTTTTTTCTTTGTACAGTCTTCCACTGCAGTCTATCCAGTGAAATTCTAAGGTGTAGTACACATATTTACTCTAGATTGGTACTTATGTTCAGCAAATAGGCCTGTTCTAGAAATCCACAGAGATTTCTTCTCCTAAAAATAAAATGGCCTTTGAAACCTATGAAGTCTAATATGTCAATAATAATTTTACTTATTACCAGTACTATCTGATGCATACTTTAAATCTCCTCACTGGACTTAAAATCTTACTGATTTTTGGAGACTTCTTTTTTTCCATGATAAGAACTGACATGAAGTTTCATATCAACAAGCTCTGAATAAATACACTAAATTTACTCCTTGACAACACAGAGTCCTTTTCTGCATTATGACAAAGGTTCTCTTACATAGAATATGGCACTGCCATCTACAGCTGTGATAGATGCACTTTACTGATATTTAAATGAATGATTACTTCTTTTTCATTGTAGTAATGTTAATATCTATTTGGCATTTATAACCTCCTAAAGTACTTGATCTAAAGAAGCTTTGAAGATGGCACTGTATCACCTGTCAGGGTTCTCCAGAGCAAAGTATTTTCCTCCTGCTCTCTCACTTATTTTTTCTGCTTTCTCTGAAATGGTAGTACTGGGGGAATATCATATCAGATAACTCTTATGCTTAATACACTGTCCTCTTCAACAAAGTTTCTTGCAGATGCAAACCCTATGTAGTATAGATACTGTGTAAATGTTCCGGTCTGCAGGTAAATGAAGCTTGCCTTCCTCTCTATCCAGGTATTAAGAATATTATATCAAAAAGGTCAAGAAAAGTCAGAGCAATTACTCAAAACCCAAAAGTTAGGTGTGCATACTAACATTTCAAAGAACTGGGGTTCAGGAATGGGAAGGGTTGTTGCTCTTAAGTTCAATATGAGGCCCCTGATTTAGAACTGAAAGGATGACGAAAAAACCTGGGACCAGGATAGAATATTAGATCTATATGTTCATTAAATTACTGTGCAGCTCAAACTGATATTCTATGCAGGATTTTCAATTATGTTCAGAATGAACGTAAATTCAAAATCACTGAAGTAAAAGGAACAATTAGTAAGGACATTTCTGTGCATAAACTACTGAACACTGTTTGACTTTGAGACTGTATAGGACATTCTGTACTGGGACACAGGGGAAAGAAGGACCAGAAGACAAAGCAAAAATATTATTTAGGTTAGTAAGAATAAATTATTTAAGCAACTTATTGCTCTCTCACTTCACTCATTTAATTGTGGTTCTGAAAATCAGTTTTAGAATACTATAGGCATAGATGAGTCTAGGAAGTTATTTTTATCTTTTTATATTTAGAGTATCAACACTATTTGCATCCGAAGAGAATCGTTTTTGCTTCCTGCAAGTAATAACCACAAAATTCCTGACAGCAGGGTTGTGTGCAGTCAGGGTTCAGCACTCACTAGCCTTCAGTGGTTTCGATTCTCAACTGGAGACTGCATAAAACCATAGAAAATCTGATTGGAAGAGATTTCTTCAGATCAACAAACCCAGCCTTCCCACTCAAAGTAGGACTGTTGCCTACATGAGGTCAGGTTACTCCTGGTTTTGTCCAGCTGAGGATAAAAAATTTCCAAAGATGAAAGGCTCACAACTTTTCTGATCAATTCATTTCACTGGCTCACTTAACCTCCTCATGAAAAAAATTATTCCTAGTGCCAAAACTGAACCTCCCAAGTCAAAAGTCATGCTCTGTACTTAGTTTTCCTACCTAATATCACATTTTAGAAAGAACAGGTACGTAACAATATCAATGATATGGAGAATAGAACAAATGGTGCTACCAAAGTCTGAGAATTTATCCTTTACAAGGAAGATTCAGAAGAGAAAATAAGAATTTACCTTTGAAAAGGCAAAATGATAGGAGAAGTGAGGAAAAAACAAATAAGCAAATAAAATATAATATAAAATATAGTATATTAATGAGAAGAACATAAGTCAGGAAGATAAATGGAAGGAAAACAAATTTAAAAGATGTGTTAAAAATTAAAAGTGCCAATATGGAAAAAATCAAACAAGATGCACAATGGATCAAGTTGATCACTAAGATAACTATGTTAGCATGTAGTCTGTGGTTTTACACAAAAGGTGAAATTTTATCAGAGAAAGTGAAAGCACAACAGAATAAATAAGAATATTAGACATGTAACCCAGTAAGTACATAATAATGTAAGTATGAAGTTATTTTCAAGAAGAAAAATACCTCTTTATCTTCTGCAGCCCACAAGTGGTGAAACAAAAAGTTTAGTGGAAGATCATTAGATTTAGAGTTGGATGGGTATATGATTTTAGGTGACTTACAAAAGTTTCTGAACCTTAGCTTTTTCAACAGTAGAAGAGTAAGATTTAGTCATTCTTCATCATTTTTTTTTACAAATCCAGACAAAAAGAACTGTATGGATAGATACTATATATTATTTGCAGACAACCATACCCTCAGAAACTTGAAATGGGCCCCAGATAAAAAGGAAAAGGGAGAGAGGAAGAGAAAAAGAGAGAGAGAAAAATCTCTTTCTTACAATGAAGATAAAAGAACAGATGGATTAGTGAGACAAAACACTAAAGCACAACATCAACACAGGCTCCCATGGCATTTATAATAAGGCATCTTGCAATCCATGTTATTTTTAAACTGTAGTCCTTAGACATAGAGCTCAAAAAGAAGTAAGTGCATTGTGGTGAAGAATGGATGTTACCGAAAAGCAGGGAGCAAAGATATCTGCAGTGAGTGAGACAGCTCATATAAGAAGCAAATATCCAGGTGACATCCTAGTTATATTTAGAGCTAATAAAAGCCAATTCACTTCCTTATTGCAGATTTTGTTTGTAGTCCTAGTGGTTTATGCTACATCTCAAGGGTCTGCTCTGATCTGGAGGATGCTTTGCTGCTTAATTGATTTGATTTAGGTACTCTGTCACCTCAGACACATGTAGCATTTTCTGTAAGGATATGGGGAAGGAGAGAGCATCTGCTTTGTTAAGGGTACCTGGTCAACGACCTTTCCTGTGTAAAAGGGGACAATAAGCAAAGGTGGGAAGCCACAAACAAAACATACAAAGGAAGAAACCTGACTGACAAATGATAAGGGAGGCAGTAATAAGAACCAAATCTGGTCAGTCACACTAATACATAAGGATACATGCAATGTGATAATGTTGATTTCAGTAAAATTATCTGCTCAACGAACTTGTCCAAATGAGTTGGAAAAGAAAAGGGGAAGGCAATGGACAAAATATAGAGACACAAAATGGGCAGACAAACATAGCAGGCACAATGAGAAGAAACAAACCTCAGTGGTCACGATGAGCTATCAAGAAACTGCAAGCAAACCCATACCTTGCAACTGATAAGGATACAAACTTGGATAGTCCTTTTCGTGGTTTCACTGGGATAGGATAATAGAATTAATTCTTGATCAAAAAGATGCATTTTAAGAAGACTGCAGCACCCGGTTCAGTGAGAGCAAAGTTGATAAGATGCTGTTTTAGTTTGTGGCCCGTCGTGGTATGCAGATTTCCATAGTGATCAAGGCCTTTAGGAGTATAGAATAAGTCAAGTGCTAAGGCTAGGAGGAGTGAAAGCCAGGGCAGCTGACCCAAGCTGGCCAACAGGAGTATTCCATACTATAAATGTACACACACATTATAAATTGGAAAGCTTTCTAAGGATAACCCTCTTCCTCAATGGTCATCACCCCTGGAGGGTCTCACCCATCATTCTGATCCCAAGGCCTACTCTGTTGCTTGTTGGGACCATCACACTTTCGTCAACTGAGTATAACTTTGTGTATCTTATATTAATATTAGTATTAATACTAGTCCTTACTCTCATTAAATTTGTTTTTATTTCAATCCATGGGTCTCCTTTTCCCAATTCCCCTTCTCAGGTGGGGAGGGATCACTGGGTGATAGAACAGGTGACTAAATGAAGACAGTCAAGTCAGGCAAAGCAGGAGAGAACTAGAGAAATAGTTTGAAAGTTATTTATTTTGACTGAAAAAGGAGGGTAGACTGCTGTACTCTGGCAAATTTACACAGCATATAGACTTGAGGCACAACTCTAGTTGTTTTTGCCAGATTCAAGGCCCAGACTTAAACTTCTAAGTGCTACCTTATCAAGTTGAGATTTTACACCGGCATTTAGAACAGAAGTGCTGAAGAGTGGAACTTTGCCTGTAAAAGGGTATACAGGAAGAGAATTACAAACCCAAAATAGGATTAATTAATCACTGGAAAATAGCAAAAGAAAGCCCAACCCCAAACCCAATCACTTGGGGCACAAGTGATTTTCTCTTTCCTCCTTCCACTTTCGGGTGCTGATCATGCAAGCAGAAGAGAAAGCAGAGAATTCTGTCATCAACTTAACATGCAGGGTAAAAATAATATTTTCACATCCTTTTTTAGAAGATTGGTATATGTGACCCCCTGAAGGTAGGACTAAGTACAGGGTTGCACTGGAAAGCTAGAAAAGTTGTGTAAATTTCTCACTCTACAGACTTAAAGTACATTGCTGCTTTTTCTTCAAAGTCCTTACTGCTTTTTCATATGTCTTTGCAAATCATATTCTGCACTATATTAAATCTGAATTTTGTTCGACAATGTTAAATATGCACACATCTGTTGATTTCCTGAGATGCATGTTTAATTGAAAACTACCTCAGGAAAGATTTGTAAAAATCTTTCAATCATAACTAAATCACAGTTGATCTCAACTAGATAAATAAGATGCACATGTCCTACAGACTTTCATCTTGACTCAGCAAAGCAATTAAATGCATCCTTTACTTAAAGAACGTATATACTGTCCTGTCCCCTCAACTGAGAGCTTTAAAATACTTATTATTTTTAACAAGACATTTTTCTCTCCTGTGTTTTATACCTCTCATTTTGCAGTCCTCTCAAATGAAATTCCTCTACACTATCGGTCAAATTAGGTTTTATTTTGTCTGGACATTTTCCTTTGTTGTTTTGATGGAATTTCAGGATAATGATGTTTAGGACAAATGTTAAAACCCAAGGTGTTTATGATTATTTTAGATTAGGCACATTCACCTTTCCCTACCAATTATCAGTGTTTTAACAGTAATGTATGTCATATCCTCACCTGGAGGCTGGTAGATCTACAGCACATTAAGCAGTTAAGTTTTAACTTCAGTCTTTAAAAAGTTAAAATTAGTGTATTGACTATGAAAGGTAGAGCAGTCTGTTTATAGTAAGGGCCTAACTCTAGACAGTGGATTTACTATGGCACTCTTAAAATTAGTGGAAGAGGTGTCAAAGATTTAAGAGGAAATTGAATCAGACTTCCAAAGTAAAAAATGAGTGCCATCTGCATTTAAATCTAGGGAGGGAATTTGATTTAGAATCCTAGGTGGCATATAAAGATTGCATAGCTAAGGAATAACTCCAAATACTGTTTTTAACATAATTCTTGTCTAAATTACTGTTAAGATTTGCTCAAATGGAAGGTGTATCAGGCCATCTGAGAACCTGGGAGATTTATAGATTGATTTGAGTTCCTAAGACAATCAGAAACCAAGGAAAAATAATTTATAATGAAAAATTTACTGAATGTCATTAATGGAAAAAAAATCTTTTGTTTTCCAACAAAGACAAGCAAAAGTATGCAGCAAAAAACCTAAAAGAAGCTCAACCATTGTCACATATTTGAGAATCTGACCACACTTCCAGTGATGGCTAGACATAAAGTGGTTATTGAAAAGCTCAACAGTATAGCACGTTTCCTTGGACAGCTCATGGGGAAAAATATTTGCCTTAAATTTCAAAAGCTAAAAAGCAGAACAGGATGCTGTTTGGAAATGCCCAATAAGGAGACACAGAAGGAAAAAAATCTATGTTAAATACAGTCTCTCTGGGTAAAGCCTTTGATATCATCTCTCACAGTATCCTCCTGGTTAAAATGTCCAGCATACAGCTGAATAAACACATACTGATATGAGTGAACAATTGACTAGTGGGTCGGGCTCAAAGGGTTCTAGTCAATGGGGTTACATTGGGCTGGGAACCGATCATTAGTGGAGTCCCACGGGGATCCATCCTGGGGCCGGTGAGCTTTAATGTCTTAATAAACTACTTGGATACTGGACTTGAAGGACTGTTAACTAAGGTCACTGATGACACCAAATTGGGAGGCACTGTGGACACTCTCAAGGGCAGAGAGACCCTGCAGAGAGATCTAGATAAATCAGAGAGCTGGGAAATCACCAACTGTATTAATTTTAATAAGGAGAATTGCTGGGTTTTGCACCTGGGACACAACAACCCTGGACACACATATGAGAGGCTGGAGAGCAGCCCTGCGGAGAGAGCCCTGGGGTTCAGATCGATGGCAAGTTGAACATGAGCCAACAGTGTGCCTTGGCTGCCAAGAGGGCCAGCTGTGTCCTGGGGTGCATCAAGCACTGACTGCACTGTGAGCCAGTTGAAGGAGGTGATCATCCTGCTCTACTCTGCACTGGTGTGGCCTCACCTTGAGTACTGGGGGCAGTTTTGGGCACCACAGTATAAAAGGATATAAAGCTACTGGAGAGTGTCCAGAGGAGACCACTAAATTGGTGAAGGGCTTAGAGGGGAAGACATATGAGGAGGGGCTGAAGTCGCTTGGTTTGTTCAGCCTGGAGAAGAGGAGACTGAGAGGAGATCTCATAGCACTCTATAACTTCCTAACAAAGGGAAGAAGAGGGACAGGTGTTGATCTCTTCTCTCTGGTGATCAATGATAGGACCAGAGGAAATGGCAGGAAGAAGTGCCAGGGCAAGTTTAGGTTGGACATTAGGAAAAGGTTCTTCAAGCAGAGGGTGGCAGAGCATTGGAATAGGATTCCCAGGGAGGTAGTCATGGCACCAAGCCTGACAACATTCAAAAAGCATTTGGACAACATGTGCCCTCAGACACATGGTCTACATCTTGGGATTGTCCTATGCTAGAGTGAAATTTGGACTCGATGATCCTTGTGGGTCCCTTCCAACTCACAACACTCTATGATTCTATTTGTGCTCTAAGTGTCGACTTCCAAGGTCTGTCATATACCAAATGGGATTCATTCTCCTGTGTATTTTATCTTCTTTTATTGTCCAAGGTACACATTTTTAAAGTTAGGGATTCTTTCTCCTAATTTTCTTGTGAGATGCCTATCCTAATGAATACCTCATTTTAAGCTGATGTCTCCTGACATTGTTGGAATATAAGGAAAAGGATATAATCGTATAGGTAAAGGATAAAAAATATACTCTCAGCCCTAATGGTCCTGTACATTGTAAACATAGAAATTTGGTATTAGAAGCAATAGATTGAGCCTGATTTTAAGTCAGCTGGGAATGGAACAGACTATCTTTATAACTTATTCAAACAATTTTAATATGAAATGCTTACAAGTTCCCATGATATCTCTTTTATCACCTGGCAGACTTTCTCATTTGAGTTTGTTTTTGAGGTAAAAATACAAATTGTTCTTGCGGTCCTTATCTACTATGAAGATAATGCAGTACACTTTAAGTATGCAATAACTTCTCAAGCAAAAACTTAATCCAATTAAATATATGCTTCACAAGATCCTTAAAGTCTCCCAACTCAAATTAAAAAAAAAAAACAAAAGACCTAACAAACCAACAACCCACCAAACTTCTAAAAAGTTGTCTTATGTTAAAATGGTAATAAGTGCACTCTCAGATATAAAGGAACTTAATTCTCTTCTGAAAGCTTGTGGTGGCATGTACAGTAATTTGAGGGGTCTTTTTTCATCTCTCACTACACATTTCTACATCTGCAGTTGTATAAAGAGCCTGAAACCCTGTGTTTATTAAAATACATGGAACAAGCTTGCCAATTAAACCCACGGAGATAGGCTTCACTTGCAGTTGGTAGCATTTCTGGGTTCTTCTGATGGGACATAATTTCTCCTGTATTAACATGTGCCAACTCACATAGGTTCAGTGCCAGACAGAGCAAGGACATCAAGCAGCCTACTTGATTTAGTAATCACAAATCAAAATAAAAAAACCCCAACATGAACAAGAGAAGAAATGTATGTTCCAGGATTCCCAACAACGCTATGTGAATTTAGTGCTTGAAAATGTTTTAAGTGTATTACTGTTGCTCTTTTGACAGATATTACTTCCCATACAAATTAATCTCAGCAATGTATATTATAAACAATATAATTATAGCATGTAGATGAAAGAATGACACCTGCACTGTAAGTTTTACCTTGTACATTCCAAGATGAATGTACACTCATTCAATTTGTTATTTTTTCTCCCCAATTACCTATGTATCTACAAAACCTTTGATATTAGATCAGACGGGTATTGTACTTATTACTGTTTATGTATCTACTGGGTTAATTTTTCCCTCTCACTTTCTCCTTCAAACATCTTTGCCTTAGAAAAATTTTCTTTATGTGTTCCTGGTTATTGCTTTTCTTTTTTCTACCTCATTCTACTGATGATAACAGAACACAGGTCTAAAGAATTTGGATATATCACAGATATATCAACTAAGCAGGAGAGATAGGACATAAAAAACACCTGCCACACAGACTTGCATTCTTCAGTAAGTCTAGTTCACTCTTCCCTCAAGTGAAAGAGGTGAGCTTGTCTCAATGAAGCATCAAAATGAGCTCAACTTAAAAAAGTATGTATCAGCAAGTTGAGCCGACTTGGCAAAGGAACTACATCAACATTAAAATATGGTTATCTTCTTAAAATTCTCTCTCTTTCAGAACAGTGGAATATAGGAAGCCAGAGAAGTATTCATGAGACAGAGTTTGAAGATATATAGAGGTCTGATATAAGAGAAACTAAAATCCTTTTAAATCTAAGGGCTTTGTCACCTAATACAAAAAAAAATCTAATTTGCCTTTATCAGATTAAGAAAAAGATACGTCAGAGCTCGAGATTTACATTTTGGGAAAAGCATAAGGACTTTTAAAGATCAGCAAAAAAAAAAGAGCTGAGGTGTCAGTTAAAATAACTATTGTAGCCTTTCACTAATGAAATATTAGAGACAGTTGGTGCTCTGTAATGGAAAAGCTTTGAGACTAGCCTCTGTGTACTCCAGCATACTCAAATAAGTGCTACCCTATCAAGTTGAGATTTTACACCGGCATTTAGAATAGAAGTGCTGAAGAGTGGAACTTTGCCTGTAAAAGGGTATACAGGAAGAGAATTACAAACCCAAAATAGGATTAATTAATCACTGGAAAATAGCAAAAGAAAGCCCAACCCCAAACCCAATCACTTGGGGCACAAGTGATTTTCTCTGGGACACAAGTGATTTTCTCTTTCCTCCTTCCACTTTCGGGTGCTGATGTGGGATGGAATGGAAAAATTAAGGCCATAAATGACTGGCTACAGGACTGGTGCTACAGGCAGGGCTTTGGATTCTTTGATAGTGGCTGGTTTTATAAGACACCAGTCCAGACAGTGATTTGTGGGGAAGGCCTATCCCGCAGAGACACAAGGAGGCTGGGGCAGGAATTGGCAGGGCTCATTTGGAGAGCTGTAAGCTAGATTGGAAGGGGGAAGGGGTTACAGCTGGGCTTGTGCCAGTGGGGCAGCACTGTAGAATTAATGAAGGCCAGGAGGCCTCCCACCCCCCTAGGCTGAAACTGGTGAACTCGGCTCGCTCCCTGCAATGCCTGTACACCAATGCACACAGCGTGGGGAATAAGCGGGAGGAGTTAGAAACCCCTGTTCAGTCAGGTGATTATGGTCTGGTGGCAATTACAGAGACATGGTGGGACAGCTCACATGACTGGAATGTGGTCATGGATGGCTATGTCCTTCTCAGGAAAGACAGGCCAGCAAGGCGAGGTGGTGAAGTTGCTCTTTACGTGAGAGAGCAACAGCAGTGTATTGAGATCTGTCCAGGGGCAGATGAGGAGCGAGTTGAGAGTCTGTGGGTGAAAATTAAGGGGCAGACTGGTAGGGTTGATACTGTTGTGGGCATCTATTACAGGCCACCAGATCAGGGCAAGGAAGTTGATGAGGCCTTCTACAGGCAGCTGAGAGCAGCCTTGCAATCACAGGCCCTGGTTGTTGTAGGGGATTTTAACTACCCTGATGTTTGCTGGAGGGACTACTCAGCCAGCCACCCACAATCCAGGAGGTTCCTCCAGTGCATCGATGACAACTTCCTGATGCAAATGGTGGATGAACCAACTAGGAAAGGAGTGATGCTGAATCTCATCCTCACTGACAAGGAGGGTCTGGTTGAAGCAGTAAAGGTTGAGGACTGCTTGGGCTGCAGCGACCGTGAGATGGTGAAGTTCAGGATCTCATGTGGCAGGAACAGAATTCCAAGCAGAATTGCAACCCTGGACTTCAGGAGGTCCAATTTTTGCCTTTTCAAGCAATTGTTAGGGGAGATCCCATGGGAAAGGGTACCTGAAGGTAAAGGAGCCCAAGATAGCTGGTTAACATTCAGGGACTGCTTCTTCCAAGCTCAAGATCAAAGCATCCCGGTATGTAGGAAGTCAAGGAAGGGAGCCAGGAGACCTGCTTGGTTAAACAGGGAACTGCTGGCCAAACTCAAGTGGAAGAGGAGAGTTTACAGATCATGGAAGGAGGGGTTGGCCACTTGGAAGGAATATAAGGTTGTTGTCAGAGGACGTAGGGAGGCAACTAGGAAAGCCAAGGCCTCCTTAGAATTAGACCTTGCCAGAGGGGTCAAGGACAACAGGAAGAGCTTCTACAAATACATAGCAGATAAAGCCAACGTCAGAGGCAATGTAGGCCCACAGATGAATGAGGTGGGTGCCCTGGTGACAGAGGATACAGAGAAAGCACAGTTACTGAATGCCCTCTTTGTCTCTCTCTACTCTGCCAGAAGCTGTCCTGAGGAACCTCGGACCCCTGAGGACCCAGAGGGAGTCAGGACAATGGAGGAGTTTGCCTTGGTTGATGAGGACTGGGTTAGGGACCAATTAAGCAATCCGGACTTCCATAAATCTGTGGGTTCAGATGGGATGCACCCATGGGTGTTGAGGGAGCTGGCTGAAGTCATTGCTAGACCACTCTCCATCATCTTTGCTAAGTCGTGGGGAGTGGGAGAGGTTCCTGAGGACTGGAGGAAGGCAAATGTCACTCCAATCTTCAAAAAGGGCAAGAAGGAGGACCCGGGAAACTATAGACCGGTCAGCCTCACCTCCATCCCTGGGAAGGTGATGGAACGACTTATCCTTGGTGCCATCTCTAGGCATATCAAGGATAAGAGGGTCATTAGGGGCAGTCAGCACAGCTTCACCAAGGGGAAGTCATGCTTGACCAACCTTCTAGACTTTTATGAAAACACAACCAGGTGGCTAGATGATGGTAGAGCAGTGGATGTGGTCTATCTTGATTTCAGCAAAGCATTTGACACGGTCTCCCACAGCATCCTCGCTGCCAGATTGAGGAAGTGTGGATTAGATGATCAGGTAGTGAGATGGACTGCTAACTGGCTGGTGGGAAGAAGCCAGAGAGTGGTGTTCAGTGGGGCAGAGTCTCGTTGGAGACCTGTGTTTAGTGGAGTCCCTCAAGGGTCAGTACTAGGACCAGTATTATTCAATATATTCATCAATGACCTGGATGAGGACACAGAGTGCGCTGTCAGCAAGTTTGCTGACGATACAAAGCTGGGAGGAGTGGTTGACACGCCAGCAGGCTGTGCTGCCATCCAGAGAGACATGGACAGGCTGGAGAGCTGGGTGGGGAAAAACTTGATGAAATATAATAAGGGCAAGTGTAGGGTGTTGCACCTGGGCAGGAACAACCCCAGGTTCCTGTATAGGTTGGGAGATGATCTCCTAGAGAGCAGTGTAGGGAAAAGGGATCTGGGAATCCTGGTGGACAGCAGGATGACCATGAGCCAGCACTATGCCCTGGTGGCCAGGAAGTCCAATGGCATCCTGGAGTGCATCAGAAGGGGTGTGGTTAGTAGGTCAAGAGAGGTTCTCCTTCCCCTCTACTCTGCCCTGATGAGGCTGCATCTGGAATATTGTGTCCAGTTCTGGGCCTCACAGTTCAAGAAGGACAGGGAACTACTTGAGAGAGTCCAGCACAGAGCCACCAAGATGATTAAGGGAGTGGAGCATCTCCCTTATGAGGAAAGGCTGAGGGAGTTGGGCCTCTTTAGCTTGGAGGAGACTGAGGGGTGACCTCATTAATGTTTATAAATATATGAAGGGTGAGTGTCAGGAGGATGGGGCCAGGCTCTTCACAGTGGTGTCCAATGGTAGGACAAGGGTCAATGGGTGTAAGGTGGAACACAGGAGGTTGCGCTTAAATTTGAGAAGGAACTTCTTTACTGTGAGGGTGACAGAGCACTGGGACAGGCTGCCCAGGGAGGTTGTGGAGTCTCCTTCTCTGGAGACATTCAAGAGCTGCCTGGGCGCCTTCCTGTGTGAACTCATGTAGGTGTTCCTGCTCTGGCAGGGGGATTGGACTGGATGACCTTTCGAGGTCCCTTCCAATCCCTGACATTCTGTGATTCTGTGAAACCAAAATTCTGCTTTATCCTTGCTGTACAAAAGTAAGGTAAGTATGTTTGATGTGTAGAAAATTTATGTCTGCTTAGAGGGTAAGAATAAAAAGTCCTTTGTTACAACAGATAAAAAGGAACAGGAAGGGGAAGGGAAGGTCAAATGGAAGAGGAAGGAGAAGGCAAAGTAAGGTAAGAGAATGAGTAGTTATGTTCATACGGTGATGAGTAAAGTTCTTTTCCTCTTTACCTTGGAGCAGGTTTAGGTTTTTTTGTTTGTTTGTTTGGTTTGGTTTTGTTTTTGTTTTTCATTTAAGGTAGAAAAATATTTTTGAAACATTTTTACTAGCTGGTAAAGATTTTTCTGTTTTGCTGGCACACCTGTCTTGTTGTAGACACCTTTTTTCAAAGCAGCTTACTGTGCAGCTGGTGAACACTAAACTAAAAAAAAAATATCATTTTGGAATAGAAACTTGTACATAAGTTATTTTTTTGGTACAATTTTTCATGTAAGTGTCTCCATGTACAAATGCCCTGAGGATCTTTATAGTAATATTTTTTAAAACAACAAAGAGCATGATTCAGAGAAATACTCAGGCACCAAGTGTGATCCATGGGTCTGACACGTCCCACAAGCCTGAGACTCATGAAAACCTCACAGCTCTGTGTTGACTGCTCTTGAATTAGATCCTATGGTGTTTTTAGCTGTCAAGAGAAAATGCTTTTCTTTCCCTTAACTCATCTAGGACTCCTTTGCCAATGTAGTGGAGACTGTAATAACGGCCATTTCTGAACCCTAAGTGGAACCTTGTTCTCCTTGTTTTCAAAATTCCAGGAACAGATTTTTAAAATATTCATTGAATTTTTAAAAACAAAAAAGATGCATTTTTTTTTCAGTGACGTATAAAAATGAAGCTTTTCTTCACCACATCCCTTTGCTGGATATAAAAAGAAATTAAAATAAGATCACTAGAGGTCTCCATCTTCTAATGGCCTCTATTCCTCAGTTCTTTACAAGAAATTCTGTGTCTTTTCTCCCTTCAACACCTTCCTTCTCTTTTATGGCTTCTCAACAACAATATTCTGCAGAAGTTTTCCAGTCATTTTTTCAGGCAAAGCTTTCAGTAATTTAAATGGATATTTACCCAAATATTATCTGAGCCAAGGAATTATTAGTAAACCAGCTCCTAATTATATTATTTTGATATCTTTCCCTTTATTATTGTATTCTAGGAAATGACATTTTTTTAATAAAGATTAGTGAAAATTATTCACTAATGAACTTCCATATATTAATCAAGATACTTTTTTTTAAAGTTTATTGAAAGACACCATTGTTTAATTTTCCTAAATGTCAAGCATATATTCTGAGAATCAGGTTTATAATGTGAATATTTTTATTTATGAACTAAAATAATTTGCCACACATTATCTGCAATATTCAATTCATATTCATTTTTACAAGAATGTTTGCAGAAAATAAAAGCAAAAAATGTGTATAAACATTTTAGGGAAATAAATGTGTAGCTATAACAAGCATTGTTTTTATTATAGTGCCATAGAAATATCTAGTTATATTCCTAAATACTGGAGCAAAACTGAGGATGAAGTTACTGCTTCAAGGCAGAAATGTAATTACAGATCATTACAAGTCACAGAAGCCTTACTTACTCATGTCACAAAAGGATGTTTTCAAGAATCACTCACAATATACATTCCTCTATGTTTTGAGAAACAACTGACAAGGGCCAAATCTCTGAATTCAACTAAATTAGTAGAAGCCAGAAATTAACCTGGTAGTTTATTGAAAGATACTGTGTACATGCTGTACAGTAAACTTTAAGTGTTCAGGTGAAAAATTTTGAAATTAGGTGCAGTAATATGGAGTTTTAATCTGAAAGGAAAAAAACAACAAATAGAAGTAGTCTATAGGTAAAAGGAATGTCCTCTTATTACCAGAGTGCTTTGAATGAAACCTGGTGTATGCTGAATGGCTGAGCTGGATGCTGAATTCCCTGTTTGAAAGCTGTCCGAACAACACAAGTTTCAACTGGATATGAAATTGGACTGATACAATATGAAGAAACAGTAAAGCATGTTCCCAGATCACAAAGTGGTAAAAAAAATTAGAGTATCATAGAATAGTTCAGGTTGGGCGAGTGTCTCAAAAGATGCAGAAAAGCACCAGTTCAGAAAAGGACTGGGTTCAATGCTAGACAAGGGACATTATCTAAATTGTGAATATCTCCAATCATGGAGACTACATAACCTCCCTGAATGACCTATTCTACTGTTACTAACTTAATGATAGAAATTTCTTTGTTATATATAATAATATCCCTATACTCATGATCATGCTAAATATAAAGTATTCTTCATAAAAGCATATATGATATCTTGATTTGTGTAACATTAATTTTTTAAAAAATTGAATTTTTCTCCTCAAATATAAGTATTACAAGATAACCTGACAAGATGCAGACTAACAGGGTTTTAACTTCTTCTTGGATTTGTCATATCTACTCAAATTCTGCATGTCACATTTAAAGCAATAATGTTCAGCTGCCTGGGAAAATTTTATAAGGAAAGTAAAAAGATTAATAAAAAATAGTAGTGGCTAATCTTTTAAAAAAAAATCTGCTTATTCTTTTATAGTAGTATATGTTATGAACTACAGAATAATCAATTCTGACTGTATATCAGGACTAAAAAAACTTGTGATATATGGCTCCTTCATTGAAGAGGAATAGAGTGTCACAGTTTTCCCAGCAGACAAAATTAAATGATGATGGGTGGTGTGTCAAGGAATGGTATTACATTAGCAGAATGAGAAATGATTGCAAACACAGACATCTAATAACCAGAGAAAGAAATTACTAGCCATTGGAACAAGTTTGGTTCCCTAACAAGTTTTGCGTAACTTCAAACAAATTATCTTACGAAGGAGGTTGAATTTACAGATACATTTACAGATACATTTGAACAGCAGGAGTCAATATTTTTTTACTCTTATTTTACCCTTACCATTTTTTTTCCCTGGAAGTGGCTTCAGTAACATCTGGAGATAACCTGGTGAAATAAAGTACTCTTCTTTAAGAAACTATGTTAGCAGTAACAGCAAGATTTTCATTGTGTACTAGCAATACCAGCAAGGTATTAATTGTCTGTCACCTGTGAATAATCTGCAGAGTGACTCCAGCACAAGTTTGACCAGGAATTATAGAATATCCATGATGCAAATGCCTTTTATTTTATTCAATTCAGGTAAGAAACTGAATGACCTGATCATTGTGTAAGTCAATTTAACTAAAATACGCAGGAGAATTTTATTGGGTTTTTTCATGTTAAAATTTTAGGAGAAGGTTCAAGGTGCCCCATACAGAGCCCAAGCGACCAAATTCCCTTCTGATCTGCAGAGCAGTCTTCCACAGGGAAAAAAATTCTCTCTGGGATGAGACTCCTAGCAAGAATACAGCTATGACTATGATCCTATGATTATATGGTCTGATGCCAAAAGAGTAAAAACTGTTTTTAAAAAAAAAAAAAAAATAGGAGCTTTAAAAGTTTGCAAGGTACATAATCTGCATATGTAATCTAGGTCATTGATCGGTGCCTTGTTACTCTTTCCCAGCCCCCTTTTAAATCTAACTGTTTGAGTAATTGCTCTCATGTTCATGTTCTGCATACATTACTTATTTCTATATATTTCACCAATTACCCACTAGAGTGCAAAAGAAGGAAAGAAAGTGGAATAGGTATGAAACCTCCACGCATTGGTGATGCCCCTGAGATGGTGGCAAGTAACCTTACTAACATCACAGTGCGTTGTTATCAATCACACAGCCGGGAATTTTTGGAAAGAATTAGAAAAAACAAGGGGAATTGGTTGGAGGCAATTTATATCAGAAATTACCATTAGACAACTACTGGAAAAGAGTTTGATGAAGTGTGGTCAAAATACAGTAAATTCAAGCAGTTCATAAAAATAGCAAAGATATTCTATTTTTTTTGGTCATGTAGACCAGATCAATAACGGCCAGAAGCTATCATGCTTGTTTCACAGTCTCTGTCAAACAGATATGGTGTTTGCCTCAGTTTTCAAAACCTAAGCATGTAGAGCAAAAGACCACCACTTCAAATAGTAATTATGTTTTATGGATGGTTTTAGTGGAAAGATTTGGAACTAACTAATATCAGCAACACAAATTTCCCTCTAAGTCAAGATTTCAATGCAATAACATGTTCAGGCAAAGTTAATTTGCACAGCTGATTTGTCCTTCACTATATTGTACTTATCATCTGAAGTTTTAATTCTTTGTCATGGATCACAAACATGTGTGCTTACAAAGAAAAGAAATACAATTTTTACCTTAATTACTGACAATCTGTGAATAAATTATGCCCCGAAAGGGCGATGCCATGACTGCATACAGATACAGTGCTGATTGATCAGCAAGGCTAGAAAACCACATGGAACAATTATTAATAGGTTTTCAAGCTTGATTAATTTTCTAAAGAAATCTATCCCTCACTACTCATCACTGGCTTTTGACGATTTACAAGACTTGCCTCCCTTTTCTGAAACCCTTGTAGTTCATTATATGGCAACAGCAGAGCATAAATGCGTACATAAGAGATATTTCTCTACTGTCTTTGGGTCTGGAAATGAGCAGTTTATTTGCAGTTTAAGTTTAACGATCCAAACAGCTTGACTTTCTATCCATTATGAGCTACTTATAGCAACATTTTCAATCCAAACTAAGACTGTTTTCTCTCTTTATTATATTATTTTTTGGAGGCTTAATTCTGATTTGTGCTTTCAGCTTCAATGGCAGTTTGTCAGGGAATCAGAAAACCCAGGCCTTTTAAGAAAGTCATTCATGATCATGAAATCATTTTTTCACTGGAAATAATAAGACCAGATAATATGATAAATGGAGAGCTGCTATTTCTGGGAAATACGTGGTATAGTATAATTGCACACTAACTATTCAGATATCATTTCAAAGATTTGGGAGCACTTAATATTTTGAAAAATTTCAAGGTACTTGCTGTGAAATTCTTATTCCAGGAAAATACAATTTTCTCTCAGAAGAGAGAAACTTCTGCAACTATGAGGACACTGAGGAATTAATTAATCAGCTCTTCACACTATACTTCTTATTTAATGTAATTTATTCAACAAAGATTCAGGAGTAAATAAGTACTGCTAATATATGTTTAGGAAGTAGAATATATTTTCTAACTCCTATTTGGTGCATTAAAGTGTATTCATTTAGATATATTCTACAAATAGCTTCAAAAGATTATTTAACCTAGTTCTGCTGCAGACTCTGGAAAAGATTTACCACAGCAGAATGTTGATAAGGCTTTTATTGACTCCTTCAAAGACTATCAGTTTCACATTGTTTGACATGCACGTGCCGAGTTGTGTGATATGGCAGAGGCTGGGCAGATTTACATCTCTCTTCTCTGTAATCTTTATTGCCGTTATGTTCAGCTCTTCTGTATTTTTCAGTGGCATTTCTGTACTATGCAATCACACAACATGCAAACTGCTGCAAATGCAGCTCATTCTAGTGTCAGAGGACCCTTTGAATCGTATAGGAAATTATTTTTGCCATAACTCTAAATTGTTTAGTCTTCCCTTTTATTTATTTATTTATTTATTTAGCTGGGCAGAAGAGAGAGATTTGACATTGCAGCAATAATCACAGCTCTGCTGTGGGCCAGTTGCCATGTGCTAGTTGATGAAGACCTCCACTTGCTGCTCTTTATTATGGATGAACAAACTAGTTTAATGAGTATTAGTGTCGATTCACTGAAATACCAAATTATAATCAACTGAACTGGAACAACAGAAAAAAAATTAGTTTCCAAGAAGAAGTGGGAAAAAAATCTTACATGGGGAGAAATTGAATTCTCGAGTTGGTCTAGAATGAGGAAACAAGCATATATGTTAGCTGAAGGCTCCTGATTACCGAACTGGTCTAAAAGTACAAGCTATTATCTTTTCTTAATTAGCATTTAACAACACATTTTAGCTTAATGAGAATCTTGCAAAGTAACCTCCAGTCAAAAGGAGGATTAGACAAGAGTGGAGAAAATAAATGAGTTCCACTAGAAAACCTTCCATCACTCTTTTCACTGCTTCTGGGTGCTTCATGCTTGTTACACTCTGGCTAAGAATTGAGCTGAACGACCAAGATGAACATGGGAAATTATGGGCTCATAATGCTCATACCACATCACCAGCATGGAACTTTGTCTTCCAAGTTACAGGCAGGAGCAGCAGCCATCATTTCTCACCCAGCATCATAATCATTATAATGTATACTATTACAATGATTTAAACCCTGTAGGCTTTTAAGAGACATCATATTTAATATTATCTACCTGAGCTAAACCATACTTCATGTTATTTTTGTGCCATTTTACAAAATGGGGGTGAGGTTTTGTTGTTTGCTTTTAAATTATCACTCTGAAGTCTGATTAAGTATCCCAGACAGAATTAGACCTTGAGTGTCTGACCAACTCTGTATGGCAAAGCAGCATTAAACAAATTGAGAAATGTGCCTAGTCTCATTCTAAAAGGTCAGGAACGAGCCACATGTCACCACAAATGATCAAATAATTCAAAGCAAGAAAATTTCTAAGTGTCATTTGACCATCATTTTTTTTTTTCAAGAATTTATTATTACTACTATTTGTTAAATAGATTATTTCAACATTAGCACTCTAAAACAAAACCCTATCCCGTATATTCTGGAAGACATTATTTTTGCTTATTCTCGATGAATTCTTAATGACTAAAGACTTCATATCTTCTATGCATGTGTGTTTCATTCCGCCCACATGTCCTCCTTAATACCTTTTTAACCTGTTACTTGGTTTCAGTTTTATTTGTTGAAGGAACATAGTTTCAAAGATAATTAATTTTTCTAAAGTTTCATGGAAACTTGGGTCCACGACGATGACTCTATAAGCGTTGTTACTGAGTAAATAGTTAATATATGATTTAAAACCTTTTTATACTCCATGGAATCGATCTGGGAGATGAAGATCTTGCAATGAGAAAAAAAAGATCATGGAGGTGAGGTCCTGAAAATACAGTAGAGAGACCTGACTGACTATATTAAATAGAAACTAATGAAAAAAAGTCTGGAAAGAAAATTTAGACAGTTGAACAAAATAATTAGTTTATATGGAAACAGTGCCTATAGAGAATTCACCTGACTTTTCAAGAAGTCTAAAGACATAACACAACTTCAAATAAATCCCCTTTGCCTTCTCACTCTGTGGGGAGCAAAAGAGGGAACAGACAACTGGGGAGTTCCCCAAATCTTTTATTGAAGCAGCTGTTCCTTAATAGCTTGGGATAAAGAATTCACCCATTTTGCCACAGAAGTGCTGCTGAAGCATTTGAGCAGCACATGTTTTTTAAGAAAAGAAAGCTGCTGTAGATTTCTTATCCCTAGAACATTTGAGTTATCATTGCTGGTTTGAAGAGCCCTGTGACACTCTCAAGCTTGACATGAGTCACTGTGTCAATCCATCCTGTATCTTCATAAGTGCCTACTGTTGTTTTTTGACGGTAGAATCTTTGGGAGTAAAATTCAAAACATAATGTATTGCATGGTAGGCAAAAAAAAGTACAAAGGCTGGGTCTACCAATAGGCTTTTAATGCTTGTACTTTTCTGTTCATGCTGGGAAGAAGCCAGTAGAGACAACACTTTTAAAATATGTGAGGCAGCTGTTGGGGTCTGTAAACAGGCTGTACTAGATCAAGGCATTCTAAATAATATTTTTTGCAATGTCTTTTAAGATACTCAGACAGAGGCACATTACAAAGCATCATAGGGTCAACTATAGTCAGTTTCTTACCCAGACCCTTAGAAAAGCAGTAACAAGGGAAGCTGATTACTGATCTACAGTTTCATTCAACTGTACTGGAGACGCCTGCCCACACTGTATATGTCTTACAGCTTTTGTCAGCATCAAACATCATGCTATTATTTTTAAAGACAAAACACATGGCTAAATATGAATGCCTTAGCACAAATGTAAGTAACTTGTTAAATACCTTTGACTAGTATCAAGAATAATTTGCATTGGAAATAGATTTTTTTTTATTTGTGCAGTTAAGTAGGGGATAATATTCTAAATTGTTCTGACAGCTGTTTCCATTTTAGCTGTTGTAAATGGATAATCATGCAACCCTGTACACACAGACAGGTGGGGCCATTAAATGCCTCCTTTCTTGGTTTGAATGCCTCCACTGCTCCCCATAAACATAGCCACTAAAAGCTGTACAAAGATTTCCTAATGAAACCACGGGGAAACTGCTGGTCCATTTGGGATTTCAAAATTAATTACAATATCCTGTTACAATTAAACGAAGAAGTTTTCCACCATGATTAGGCCCAGCTCCTTTCCACAAGTTGCCATAAAGGCTGAGGATAAAAGCAAACACTCTGCCAGAGAGGGAAGGGGAAAATCCTAAGAGAAGATGACGTTAGCTGATGCCTTTGAAAACATGTTCTAAGATTTTTTTGTCCAGTGCTTCCATTTTTCCCCAGGTGGTGGTACTAGGAAGGACCTGAATACTTTCAGGGCAGTCCTTAGAGAAGTAAGACCATATATTCCATTTTGGTTCCAGGTTTAGTATTCTTAGTCTCAAAACCAAATTGAATGAATTTATCATTAGGGCATGTTCAAGACAGAGATCTCACATAGTACAGATGCAGATCAGCTTCTGGAGCTTCAGCTGTTTACTTGTAAATTTGTGTTTCTCATAAAGACAGCTGAGTCAATCAACTTCCATTGACTAAGAATATTGCGCTTCAGTGCAGTTTTCCAACAGCTATGGAAAAACAACTGCACAGCTAAGCTAGCTGGCTTTCTTTTCAGTGGGAACATTTTATTATTGCAACGGTGAGGTCTTATTAAAAATATATAATCAAACTGAAGTACCCAAAGTATCCACATCATGTTGAAACTCACCTGATTTATTCAGTCAGTTAATACAGAAAGTAAGAGACCTCTCTGGTGATTGATAAGTGTCTTAACATTCACTGTGGCACTCCTTTGTGTCACGGCACGTAACATAATATTCTCCATGGATTGCACATTTTGTACCAGTAGAAAAAAGCTGGACAGCAGTTTGCCTATTTACTGACAAAAAAGAAGCCCCTCCAAAATCTAAGGTGGATCAGAAAATGCAAACCCATTTAATCAGGTACATCCCCAAAACTTATGTTTTCTTTACAAGGTAATTAAATTAGAAAGATGAGAATAACTTGCATGCTACCACAATGCTGACTCAGTAGAAAGCTAATAGATTCATGAATAAAGGCACTAAGTTTCATCTGCTGAGGTTTGCAGCAGATTTTGCTACTTGCAATATATTTTCAATGTATTTATTGAAGTATGTACCCCAGTGTTTAAAAAAATCATAATACCTATCATGATTTTTCTTTCATTTTTATTATTGATTACTTTGTTGTTTTAAAACATTGACATGCCATGACAGATCAACCCCAAAATTCAGACAGCTGTCTGTATAACCAGAATGAATCCTTCTGCTTATTAATTTACATTTAATCCTTCTCTGATGTGATGTCAGCTTGACAGTTAAACTCTTTCATACAGTTTACTAAGTGATCTGAAGAACCTCAGTTGCTGGTGTGTTGTTTATTTAGTGGCAACTTTTTAAAACCAAGTCAATAAAAATCAAACTTCTGAAATGATATGTATTGAATTTTCCTTGTGATATTGTATATGAATAAAACAGTTATTTTTACAGTAATCATAGCATGGCTGTCACTAAACATGTCACAGAATTAAATCCAAATAGTCCCCTATAGAACATGCATATAATAAAAATAGACTAAAAAAGTTGAGAATTAAGTTTATTTCATGCACATTATACATAAAAATACAGGCTTTCTGTCGATGTCTTTCAAAATCAGTGACAGTGCCTAGTCCTGAGGAAGGTTTTGATAAAAAGAAAAATAGTTAAAAATTTAAAAAATTCTAAGGCCTTTAAAACTTGCTGACATGCCTGAGGGAAAGGATGTCCAGAGGGACCTTAACAAACTGGAGAAGTGGGCCTGTATGAACCACAAGAGGTTCGACAAGGCCAAGTGCAAGGTCCTGTGCCTGGGTTGAGGGGATCCCTGGTATCAATACAGGCTGGGGGATGAAGGCATTGAGAGCAGCCCTATGGAAAAAAAAGAAGCTGGATGTGAGCCAGCAATGTGCACTTGCAGCCCAGAACAACAGCCCGATCCTGGGCTGCATCAAAAGGTGAATGGCCAACAGGCCAAGGGAGGTGATTCTGCCCCTCTACTCTGCTCTCATGAGGCCCCACCTGGAGTATTGTGTCCATCTCTGGAGTCCTCTGCACTAGAAAGACATGGACCTGTTGGAGTGGGTCCAGAGGAAGGCCACAAAAATGATCACAGGAATGGAACACCTCTCCTATGAGGAAAAGCTGGAAGACTTGGGGTTGTTCAGCCTGGATAAGAGAAGGGTTTGGGGACACCTTATTGTGGCCTTTCAATAATTAAAGGGGGCCTATAAGAAAGATAGGGACAAATTTTCTAGCAGGGTCTGTAGGAATAGGACAAGGGGTAATGGTTTTAAACTAAAAGAGGACAGATTTAGTCTAGATATAAGGAAGAAGCTTTTTATAATGAGGGTGATGAAACATTGGCACAGGTTGCCCAGAAAGGTGGTAGAAGCCCCATCCCTGGAAACATTCAAGGTCAGGCTGGACGGAGCTCTGAGGAATCACAGAATTAGAAAATCACAGAATAGTAGGGGTTGGAAGGGACCTCAGGAGATCATCTAATCCAATCCTCCTGCCAAAGCAGGTTCCCTACACCAAGTTGCACAGGAAAGCATCCGGGTGGGTTTCAAACATCTTCAGAGATGGAGACTCCACAACCTCTCTGGGCAGCCTGTTCCAGTGCTCTGTCACCCTCACAAGGAACCTGATCTAGCTGAAGATGTCCCTCACTGCAGGGGGGTTGGATTAGGTGACCTTTAAAGGTCCCTTCCAAACCATTCTATAATTCTATGATTCTATGCACTGAAACTGGTAACAATAAAATAATGAAAAATTAATATTTAAAGACAGGAAAGAGGAAAACAAAAGGAAAGTATTACTTCAAATAATGGAAACAGTGAATAAGTGAGTGTCAACACCAAGTAAGAGATGCAGCATTTGGAAGAATTTTAAACAAATGGTGTCAGAGAAGCATAAATCCCTGTAGCATCAAGATAGTAAGTGGATGTGAATAATTTCTGTGAGTATGTAGTATGGAACATGTATGGGGATTATTGCCATAAAATAGAATAAAATGTACTAAAGTTTGTAAGGAAACTTAAGGAATCAAAGCAGAGCCATGCAGTTTCAGACTTTGGGATTAGTTAGCCCAATATCCTGTTTCCAGCACTGATTACAAGCAGAAACTAGGTAGGAAAAAGACTAGGAAAAACATATACATATACTCAAAATGTGTATATATATATATATGTTCCATATATATACTTTGTCTGTGCATTTTCCCAGCCTCTGATTTTTTTCCACGTTGATGGATAGACATAGTCATTCACTGTAAAAATCACCAGAAAACTACAATAGACATGCAGGTTAAAGCAGTTACTTAAAGAAAGAAACATTGATTCTGATTGTGCTATGCACATATCTAACCTCTATAACCATACACTTTTGTTATTGCTATTTTCTGTCTCTGTCTTTTTCTGTATTCTTTCACCTTTAAGGAAGCACTTTTATACCCTAATCTCCCACTGATGTCAGTGAAAGTTATCATTTAAATTAAAAGTATGTCAGCAGCTGAGTCAGCAAGTGGTCAGAAAGTGAAGAAAAGGACATAAGTCATAAAAATGAAAGTGTAAAAAAAGAATGAAGAGGAGAGAGAGGGTAGAATGTACCAATTCTTCAGTACACTTCAAATTCACATTTGACTAATGTTTACATTTGCCCTGAATTAAAATTTTTCTTTCCTAAACCTGAAACATTTAAAACATAGAATCTAGATTAAAAGTAAATACCAATCTGCTTAGTGTCAATGAGCTTGGTCTCACCATGTCTAATTTTCAAAGGAATAATGTTAGGAGTGAAGTAAGGTGATGAAGTAGCATAAAAGAGCAAAAATCCCCTTGGAAAGAGCATATCTTCAGCAATTAAGCTTATAGCCCACAGACCCCAGCTGAGGAATCTGGGTAGTAAAAAAGAAATAGCAATATTCTCAGATTACTGATGCAGTGATACAATGATAAACTTTACACCATAATACAGTGATAAAGTTTAACAGTAATTCTGACTATATACCAGCTGGAAGACATTCCCTTCATCAGAGCATGCCACATAAAAACTCATTTAAATGTCTATGCCTAATTTGCCATCTGAAAATTGTAACCAGCTGCTTGTAGATACACTTATATTCTCTTACTTCAGTGATGCAAATAGATTTTCTTCAGCTTTTTTTTAATACAGTTGGGGAAATTCTGTCTGTTTTCCCCTTCTGATGTTATAATTGTGTCAGTGTGAAAATGGCCATTGAAGATTTCATTCAGAATACCCTCAGCCATTTAAGCACAGTTCTTTAAGGCTGGTTTATCTCTAGCAGATGCATTTCTATGGACCTTAAGACTTCCAATCCACAAGCAATTAGGATGTCTTTTTAACCAAACTATCAAACCAGTCATTCACTCTGCAGTCTAATTAACTGTTTAGGGGACTTGCATACATATATTTGAGGATTTTTTCCTATATAGTTGAAAAAATAATCTTTTTTTTCATAAAATTTAAAGTTTAATATTGATTGTAACTTCAATGAATTTGTAACTGGCTGGCTCTGGTAGTCTTCAACTATGCAGCAATATGCCTTACGATCTCACCTGAATTATTCTCCTCTCTGTGCCTTAGAAATTTTTTTTAGAGAAATTGGGGGAAACCCAGGAAGTGCCAGAGCTGTGGGGAAAAAAAAAAAAAAAAAAAAAAAAAGTGCTGGGGCTATGTGTAGGTTGGGAGCAGGAGAGAGTATAAGCAAATATTTTTCTCCTGCTCTAAAGCCATCTAGGATTTTAACATTTATATTATGCTTCAGCATGTAAATTAACATGTAAAAATAGGTTGCAGGTCTAAGGTTCTCCATCAAGAGTAATTTCTTTGGAAATCTCTCCCCTGCAAAATATTCCGCAAACTGATTACTTCTAGGTCATAAATCATAACCTGCCACCGGCTGACAAATATGTTTTATAATGTATATATCAACAGAACACAGCACTCAGATCACACATTCTACCAGAGGGTCTGAAAGTGCCTTGCAAACAGAAACTCAGCAAGCCTTGTAGTTTGTGTTAGCTCGGTGACTTTTTGGGAGAGAAACATGCAGTAGTTGTATTGCTAGTGCATAGCAAACTACAATGGCGTCATAATCAAGATTTCTAAATACCAGTCTTTGGGTCCAACCTAAATGGCTACTTTCTTGATTTTTCTGAGCATATTTTCATCTTATCCAGTTTACATGATATGCTCAGTGCCTTGTTGTGCAGAACTGGACTATCACTGGCATATAAAAAACTTTGTTTGAAAAATACAGTGTATAACTCAGAACTTCAAAGCTTATGAACAGAAGACATGCTTTAGAGTACAAAAGTTATTATTTCAAACACACTCTAATGCCTCACTGGGACTAGTGCTTGAATTCCAGTTGGGTTTTTTTTTGTATCTTCATTTTGCTGTTTGTTTTTTTTCTTTTCAGACCCAGTTATTATATTGAAGACCAAAAAAATCCAAATTCCATGCCAAGATTTTAGGAATTTTGACAAAGCTCAGTACTACATCAAATGTTTCAATTTCTGTTCAACTAAATAGTTTTTTGTTCTTTCTCATGTATCTAGTTTGTTCACCTGCCCAATTTTACCTATTTTCAAGCCTGATCTTAAATTCATAACTTTTTTGTGGGTACCTTCTTTTTAGTTTTTATTTTAAACTCTACTATATGACAAATTAAATCTCATTTTTGTCATTTCATCATGTGCACCAACTACATTTTCCTGCTTTTTCCTGCATGTCTGTTAAAGGCATCTTTCTGTTTAGGTGTCTGATAGACTGATTCAAAGAGTAATCATTCATCAAATCGATTATTTCTGTTCCTGGTTGAAAAAACTGCCTTGAGCATTTTCAGTTTAATATTTAAAAGGTTCAGCTCTTAGCTGTGTGTTTTTTCTTATTCTCACTGTATAGAATTCTATTTTGTAGATAGGACCCCCCTCAAAAAAAAAAAAAGGCTTAAAAGGTTTAACTTTTTACAAAAATCCCTTTAAAAAAATTTATTTGAAATATTTTCTTCAGTACTAATAAGCAACTAAGAATATCTAGAAAGAAGATGGAAGAAGTTGCTGAGGGAGATTATGGATTCTTCATCCTTGGAGATAATCAAAAGGCACCTGGACTCTGTCCTGAGTAAGCAGCTCTGGGTGTTCCTGCTTGAGCAAGGAGGTTGGACTAGATGACCACTGGAGGTCCCTGCCAACCTCAAACATTCTGTGTTTCTGTGATTCTGAGTTTTAAAACATACTGGCAAAGTGAAGGTTATGACTTCAAGCTTGTATTGTCACAATTTTAATATTTTTAAGTCTGATTTTATCAAACATTTTAGATAAAAGATTATGAGAATTTATTTCCATTACTGAAGCAAAAAAACCCAATAACTCACTAAAAAATTGGCAGGTTTTAGTGATTTTGCTTCCTTAAGCTTTTGATTGCACACATCTTGTATATGTCAGATCACAACATTACTTTTTAAAAAACTGACTATTTAATATGCTATGATTTTGTTTTTCCCAAAGGTAAAAAAACATCAAGGCACACTGATTTTACTGGGTTGTTTTTTCTTCTCCTTGATATAGACCACTCTGTATTTCTTTGACAGACTATAAGGCTTTAGGTCACTGTGCTTTTTTAGTTTAGTTCAAGTAAAGACCCATCTTATTGGTTTTTTTTTTAGAGTTATTATATTACCTAATATATATTATCTTTTAAATTATTTATGATCTCATCCAATTTCTGAGCTACTCCCTCTTTCACTGCTGCTTGTCAGCACTGAAATGCCTTTGAATCAAGGCATGCAAAACCCTCCCTCTTTCAACTGATGTTAAAACTTCAGAAAAGTCAGGAGGCAGCCTTTCTCTGCCTCCTTCCCCAGTAGGCCACCTCAACCCAAAAGGTTAAAGCAGTCCTTCTCCTATTACATTCCTAGTTTTAGCCTGAAACAATTATTCTGTAGATGATAAAAACTCTTGATAAAATGGAAGTATTCCTAAAAGCGTCATCTCTGAATCTGAGCAAAATGAATAATCATATCTCCCAACGCAATGTGTTTTTCTTGGCTGTGAAGAATGCCACCGCTGTCCTTCATTCCTATTCTCCTTTGGAACTAATGGAGACAGGACTGATTCCCTTTTGCTCTAGGCTAGTCATGTGCCTGCAATATATATATATGGCCATTTTTTTCTGTCACATTGGCTTCTTTTTCAACCATTTGTTTCTAATGATTTTTAAAAGTTTTTGTACATTCTGACAGAGTGCATCTTAAATATGGAATTAATAAAAAAAGGGAAAACTGAGGTGGATGAAAGAATCAAACTAACAAACATAAGTCATAAATCTATTGCACAAGTAAACTGAATGACTTTTTGAAATGGCAAGAAATGACCTTGAACTCACATCTTGAAGTCTCTGCTACAGCTACATGCAGTTTTATACTGGTAAAACTATTTCAGGTATGATGCTAGACAAGCATGAACCTTAGTGTGTGTATATTTGGTCATTTTTGGATAGAAATCTTTATAGAATGTAAAAATGTATATACATTTTACATAGGTAGCTCTTCTACATCTCAAGTATGAATAGATATACTAGTATTTGTATAGTAATGGCATATAATGCTTTAACTGACCCAGGCTTGTTAAAATACTACTTTTCTGTGACTAGAAAAGTTCTCATTGAATATAATTTGTTCCAAAGATATAACTTATCTTTTAGATATGTTCTTTCATATCTAAAAAAATAGCAATTAATTTTAAAGTTACTTCAATTAAATTTTCTTTTAATTTCCTGAGAAAGGTAGTTATTTGGTGACAATCCTTTATAAATTTTGACTATAACTGAGAACCATAATTTCATAATCTAAATCTAAGTGTGGATACTTTATGGATGATTCATAATGCGTTTAACCACATAGAACTCTGTTCCGTTGAATAGTTTCAACCAGATATAGCCAACTGGCTGTGGTTGACACTGTAGGTGACCTCTAATGCACTCAGTATGTTGTCTGAAACATAATTCAGTTTTATGAATTGAAAAGAGAATTTAATAATTTTCTTAGTATACAACCTTGAGATGAAAACCATTATACTTACCAGATCATGAATTAAGTTTCTTTGTGAAAAAGACCATTACATTATCATAACAAGAAGAGTGTGGAAGGAAAGGAGATTAGAGAAAGTGAGGAAACTCGTGGTCTGGTTGCAAGGAATTTGTGATGTCTGCTGCTCCCATTGAGTTAATTGGAACCTGCATATGCTTTACACTTCTGAAAAATCAGGCCATTTGGCCATTAAAAGCCAAAAGACACCATGCATTGAAAATGCATTTACTTTCCACTTTTGCCTATACTAATGAAAATGACCTTTCAAAGTAGAACTGGGGGGTCAGGCTTATCACTTTTGCAGGCTTGAGTATAATTTTCCTATTTAACAGGACAATTTGCTGGAAAATGCTGTTCTAAGAAATATTTCAACTAATCTTCCTGTATAGAGTATACAGGCTTAATTGGAGGCAATATCTGAGGATAACAGCTCATCATCCATTACATTTATTGAAGCAAATATCCTAGAAGCTGTTCATTCACTGCTTTCCTCTAAAATTGTATTTGGGGGGAAAAATAGAAACTCACATTTTATACATTAAATAAATGTTTTAAGAAATAAATCCAGTTCTAGTGACTAAATGCTTGAGGGTAAAGGAAAGTGTGGGATCATTTCTACTACTTTGCCTTACTAGTGGTTATTTTCTCTTTCAGGCCGTCTGCCTCTTGGAATTTTAATGAAGAAAGCAAGCTGAAATTAATGGTGTATGAAACCTAAGAATCTGTACAGCATTAAGGCAAAACAACTATGAAGAAATCATGTGGGTGAGGGCAATTCTATCACATTCTCCTTTGCATTAGAAATCACATTATTTGCACATATCTCCAGAAACTCATAATGCTGAACAGTAGGTTACAATTCAAACAGTGAAAAAGGGATCCTGACATAATAGATAGATATGGAAAATGGGAAACCACAGAAGAAACCATAAATGGATTATTTCTGATATCTGAAACATACAAATACCATCACCTAAATGCAAGTCTTAATTTCTTATCTACCTCAGTGTAATCCTGCCTCCCTAAAATATTTCCATGTATTTCTTGTACTTCAAGTGGGATCTTAACTTTCCAAGGAGCAGCTATTTAAAAAAAAGGACAGAGTTAGCTATAGAAGGGAGTAGTTCACCTTTCTAATTCTTAACATGAATATTATGATATGTTGAAATGAAAGGAAACTAGGAAGTGTGAATAAAACTAATGTGCTCCCAGGTCTTAGATACCATTTAAATTTGTGTAAAAACATTCACAACTTCAGATCTTGTAGGTGAAAAAGTAGAGGCAACAAATAAAATATTATTTCATGCACAAAATGGCAGAGTTACAATTTTGTGCATGCTAGGCTTTGAACATTTGTCTTGGAGTGGACCATCATATGTGATTAAGATAAATCTCCATGAGGAGTAATAGTGCAAGATTTTAATATAATTTATCATCAGATTGTGGGGACAAATAGGAATGATGACTGAAATTGACTTCTTAGAATACATTTAAGCCCAAGGATTATAACATCTCTAAGGGAGAAGCACAGTGGTGGTAACGGTTCCACTGCTGAGGCCGAGATCCCAGAGTGAGGGGAGGCCATGGACGTGAGGCCAAATCCCCTCAGGAGCGGCCAATCTCGCAAGCAGGGCTGACAGCGCAGGGGCATTGTAGGGGCATTGCAGGGGCAGCCATGGGTGATTTACACAGCCCCTTGGGAGTGCGAGTGACCAGGAGGGGCAAACAGGGTGCGGTGCGTCAGAAAGGCATGGGGTGGCAGTTTGGGTGGCAGTTTCTGTGGCAGTTTGCAGTCAGGGCAAACAGGGAAGGGTACTGCTACCATCAGCCACTGTGATCAACCTTCAGAACCGAACCATCCCCGTGGCAGTTGCATAGAGCAACAAAAACTCAAGCGATGCAGAAATTTGAGCCTTTAGTCACACAGGCAGGAACATCCACGGTTGTTACCTGGCCAAAAGCTGTAGACAAAAGAAATGTGGTGACCCAGACAGAGGTTCCACATAACGATGCAGCTGTCCAGGCTCCTGGCTGCAGGAAGTGCTGGAGCCTCTTACTTGAACAGGAGAAGTGCGGGGCTAAAAAACAGTGGGGAATGGAAACAAGTCCCTCTTCAGAGAGGCCAGGGAGGCAGGTGAATTTCCCACCAGCCTCCCTTGCCCGCCCCTCCCCCCCCCCCAGTTACCGCTGCACAACAGGTATGAGGCTTTGGAAATTGAGAGCCAGGCAAGTGAGGATAGAAAGGCAGGTCCACCTGGGAAGGCATCCATGGTGAGTCAGTCACCCCCACACCTCAGAACTAGTTCAACCAAGAAAAAAGGGAAGGTAATTGTGGTAGGTGATTCCCTCCTAAGGGGAACTGAGGGCCCCATATGCCGACCAGATCAGTCCCACAGGGAAGAAGTCTGCTGCCTCCCTGGGGCACCGGTTAGAGATATTAGTAAGAACATCCCTGGCCTGGTGCAGCCCTCAGACTACTGCCTGCTTTTGGTTATCCAAGCTAGTAGTGATGAGATTACAGAGAAAAGTTCAAAAGCAGTTAAAAAGGGCTTCAGGTCATTAGGGAGACAGGTTGCAGGATCAGAAGCACAGGTAGTGTTCTCCCCAATCCCTTCACTGGCAGGGAGGTTTACTGATAGGAACAGGAAGATACACCTGATTAACACATGACTTAGAGGCTGGTGCCACAGATAGAGTTTTGGTTTCTTTGACCATGGAGAGGTTTACACAGCACCAGGGCTACAGACAAAAGATGTGACACACCTGTCTCAGAAGCGGAAAAGGATCCTGGGGCAAGAATTAGCGGGGCCCATTGACAGAGCTTTAAACTGGATTGGAAGGGGGAAGAGGATATAACTGGGCCTGCTGGTAGTAACTCTGGGAGGTACATGCCTGAAGAGCACCGCACTGGGATTCCAGCTGCTCCAGCCAACAAGGCAAAGTCAACTTCACTGGGAGCCCAACTTAAATGCCTCTATGCTAATGCACGTAGAATGGGCAATAAACAAGAAGTGTTGGAGATGAATGCGCACCTGCAGGGCTACAACCTGATTGGCATCACGGAGACATGCTGGGATGGCTCCCATGACTGGAGTGTAGGAATGGAAGGATACAGGCTCTTCAGGAAGGTCAGTCAGGGGACACCAGGAGCAGGTGTTGCCCTCTATGTCAACAACCAGCTGGAGCATGTGGAGTTCCACCTGGAGATGGATGAGGAGCTAACTGAGAGCTTATGGGTCAGGATTAAAGGGATGGCAGGGAAAGGGGATGTTACAGTGGGGGTCTGTTACAGGCCACCAGACTAGGGAGACCGAGCAGATGAGGTCCTCTATAGGCAGATAGGAGCAGCCTCACATTCACAAGCCCTTGTCCTCATGGGGGACTTCAACCACCCCAGTATCTTTTAGAGGGACAACACAGCAGGGCACAAACAATCCAGGCGGTTCCTGGAATGCTTGGATGACAATTTCCTCCAAGTGGTAAAGGAACTGATGAGGAGAGGTGTCATGCTGGACCCTGTTCTCACCAACAAGGAGGAGCTAGTGGGGAATGTGAAGCTCTTGGGCAGCCTTGGCTGTAGTGACCATGAGATGACAGAATTCTAGATTCTTAGGGCAGTGAGGAAGGCGCATTGTAAGCTCACCACCCTGGACTTCAGGAGAGAAGACTGTAACCTCTTCAGGGATCTGTTTGCTCAGGTACTGTGGGATGAATTCCTGGAAGGAAGAGGGGCTCAAGACAGCTGGCTTATACTCAGAGATCTCCTCCTCCAAGCCCAGAAGTGGTGCATCCCAACAAAGAGGAAGGAAGGCAAAAACAGCAGGAGGCCTGCATGGATGGATAGAAAGCTTCTGAACAACCCTAAAGCCTACAGAGGGTGGGGGGAATACAGAGAAATTGTCCAGGTGGCCAGGGATCAGATTAGTAAAGTCAAGGCTCTGACAGAATTAAATTTAGCCAGAGGTGTCAAGGGCAACAAAAAAAGCTTCTACAGGTACGTTGGGGAGAAAAGAAAAACTAGGGAAAATGTGAGACCTCTCCGGAAGGCAATGGGAGACATGGTCACCCAGGACATTGAGAAGGCTGAGGTGCTCAATGACTTTTTTGCCTCAGTCTTCACCAGCAAGGGTTTGTTCCACACTGCCCAAATCCTAGAAATCCAAGGAAGGGTCCGGGAGAATGAAAAATTGCCCACTGATCAGGTTCGGGACCACCTAAGGAACCTGAAGGTGCACAAGTCCATGGGACCTGATGTGATGCCTCTGCAGGTCCTGAGGGAACTGGCAGATGAAGTTGCAAAACCACTATCCATATTTGAGAAGTCATGGCAGTCTGGTGAACTTCCTGCAGACTGGAAAAAGAGGAACATGGAAGACCTGGGGAACTACAGGCTGATCAGTCTCACCTCAGTGCCAGGCAAGATCATGGAGCAGGTATTCCTAGAAATTATGCTAAGGCACATGGAGAATGAGAAGGTGATTGGTGACAACCAGCATGGCTTCACCAAGGGCAAATCGTGCCTGACCAATCTGGTGGCCTTTTGTGATGGGGTTACAACATTGGTGGATAAGGCTAAAGAAACTGATGCCCTCTACCTGGACTTGTGTAAGGTGTTCAACACTGTCCCGTGTGACATCCTTGTCTCTAAATTGGAAACATGTGAGTTTGATGGATGGACCACTCAGTAGATAAGGAACTGGCTGGACTGTCACACTCAAAGAGTTGTGGTCAACTGCTCAATGTCCAAGTGGAAACCAGTGACGAGTGGTGTCCCTCAAGGGTTGGTATTGAGGCTGGTACTATTCAATATCTTTGTCAGTGACATGGACAGTGGGATTGAGTGCACTCTTAGCAAGTTTGCCGGGATGCCATCCAGAGAGACCTTGACAGGCTTCAGAGGTGGGCCTGTGCTAATCTCGTGAGGTTCAACAAGGCCAAATGCAAGGTCCTGCACCTGGGTAGGGGCAATCCCAAACAGAAATACAGACTGAAGGATGAGTGGCTTGAGACCAGTTCTGAAGAGAAGGACTTGGGAGCGGTGGGGGATGAGAAGCTCAACATGAGCTGGCAATGTACACTTGCAGCCCAGAAGGCCAACCATATCCTGGGCTGCATCAAGAGAAGCGTGGCCAGCAGGTTGAGGGAGGTGATTCTTCCACTTTACTCTGCTCTCATAAGGCCCCACCTGGAGTACTGTGTCCAGTTCTGGAGCCCCCAACACAAGAAAGACATGGACCAGTTAGAATGAGTCTGGAGGAAGGACATAAGGATGATTCGAGGGCTGGAGCACCTCTCCTATGAGGACAGGCTGAGAGAGTTGGGGCTGTTCTGCCTGGAAAAGAGAAGGCTTCAGGGAAATTTTATAGTGTCCTTCCAATACCTGAAGGGGCCTACAAGAAAGCTGGGGAGGGACCTTTTACAAAGGCAGGTAGTGATAGAAGGAGGGTAATGGATTTAAACTGAGAGAGGGTAGGTTTAGATTAGATATGAGGAAGAAATTTTTCACTGTGAGGGTGGTCAGACGCTGGAAGAGGTTGCCCAGAGAAGTTGTGGCTGCCCGTTCCCTGGAAGTGTTTAAGGCCAGGCTGGATGAGGCTTTGAGCAACCTGGTCTATTGGAAGGTGTCCCTGCTGATAGCAGGGGGGTTGGAACTAGATGATCTTTAAGGTCCCTTCCAACCCTAACCATTCTATGATTTTATGAATATCCAATTTAGCTGTGGATTTTGGGTTGTCATTGAAGACTGGTGGATAGGACAGCTTTTCTGATCCTGGGGGACAGCTGAACCATGGCCACACACCAGCACGTGTCTGAAGTGCTATTCTGTCCATAAACCTCTTCCTAGTGGTCTTGATTAAAGGCAGAACAATGGCTCAGAGGGTGTCACACTTTCTGCTCAGGCAGTGATGAGGAGATAGGGAAAGCTTGACGTCTGTTCCCACGCATAATGCAACTAGTATGTCTTCAGGGCTGGACTCCATTCTCACAACACAGGCTACTGATCATGGGATTACACTGAAATCTTATTTCTAAATGACTTGTTCACTGGAAACCCCATTTATGCAGACTATGGGCAGTCTGATCTGACCTATAACATACTGGAATCACAGCCATGCAGATGTTAACAGTGGCAGCAGGCAACTACTCCTCTACTTTAGGACACTTTAAAGATGAAAAGCAGAATGCGTGCTAGAAAGGTACTAAAAATTACCATTCTTTAATACTACAACCGCAGGTAAATGTCCTGCTCAGTCTGTCATGCTGGGTGCTGAGAGAATATTTAATGATATATACTTTTCCACCGTTTTTTATAAAACAGTTTCCATTAACGGAATTATTTGCTTTCTTTTGTTAGCTGTAATCCTTCAAGAATAAAGCCTTGTCTTTCATTTTACCATGACATGATTCCACACCATTATTGCCTTATTTGTATGAAAACTGATAGTGATCTTTCTGTATGAAAAAAGAAGTCCTGAAGAGAGTGGTTATCGCCTATCCTCTGTGTGAAATTGGAAGGGGAAAAAAATAGCTCAGTCTATCACCAAGAACATGTAGATTAGTTCTTAGGAAAAGGTTTCTTCCTGTAAAGTTGATGAAATGATAGCAAGGTCTTCTGGTTAGGCTATAGGATCTCTTCTATATTTGATCTGCAGAGCAGGTTAGCTAAACATCTGCCATAGATAGCTTAATTATATTAATTTCTGCTCTGTCTACAGACACGGGAAGGGAAGTCAGTTAGGTGAGCTCTTGTGCTCTATGTCTCTGTTGTTCTCTGCTCCTGTTTCCCCCCCGCTCCCAAAAAACTAAAGAAAAAAAAAAAAAAAAAGGTTGCAAGAAAGAATTAAGCCAATACTCAGAAGATATCTGTGAGGTAAATGATTAATATAACCATTTAATTAAATTACATTTCTACTGCAGCAAGCTTTCATTCATACCGAATCGAGGGTTGAAACAGCCCCAGAGGAAAAGAGTAGATAGTATTTTCATAATTTCTGTACAATTTTCATTATAATTTTGGAACAATATTCTTACAGTGAAGAAATCTCAAGTTGATGGGCTTTTGTCTTTCAGGCATAAATTGCAGAAAAGTGTTAGAATAGTGATGAACAAAGAAGTCAACTAAAGAGTAATAATCTATTTAAGTATGATCTTAGATGTTTGGGGGATTCTGAGAAATTTTTTATTTCTTTTAATGTTTTCTCAAGAAAAAAACATTGTTGCTAAATCAGTGAACTTAAAACTAAATTAAACAATATCCTTAAAAATTAATTGAGGGATTTTATATATATATATGTGTGTGTGTGTATATATATATATATGTGTGTGTGTGTGTGCGTGTGTATATATAATCTTCTCTGGAACCAAACTTTTAATTCCTGGGTTTTGGGAAAAATCATATATAGATTTACTACAACAGCTTCTTAGGAAAACTACTTGGATACAGTCCAACAAAAATCACTCAATTCTGGAGACAAAATAGTGACATAAAACTCTTTACACAACAATATCAAATGTTATACAAAAGAAGCATATACACTAAATATTTTATTTGCAGTGATGCCTATGATTCCCAAGTGGTTCAGAAACTTATTGTAGGGAAAAAAACAAACTATTTATCGTTATGTTCTTCGGTTTTTACCTCTTCATTTATCTTGTTGCTTTTGGAAATCCAATTTGCAACACTTTGAAAATTGTCTATATTTTCTCTGAGGATCATAGTTTCCTACAGCAATTTTAAACAGAATGCAGAGGGATTTTTTAATTTTTTTTATCAAACTTGATGAAAGTATGTTGAATTTTGTAGCAAGCAGTTTCTTAAGATCGGCTTCATGAACAATATCATAGCAGTGCAGACAACATACAAAAGTGATAACCAGATAATGAGTTGAGGAAAACCCCTCACCATTTAACAAATTAGAATTTAATATACTCTAAATCAACTTGCATTGGAATTTCTAGGAGCTTTGATTTGGAAGAAAAAAAAATTTGGTGCCTCCATGATTTTGAAGTACATTTTTAAAAGCCTAGTAAGGAGGAGATGAATCTTGTGAGAGTGATAGTGTTATTCTATCACCTAATTTTAGCTATTTATTATAACTACCCTGTTCCCTGCAAGGAGTACTGTACCTCTCATGGGCCTTTCTCCCTATACATGAATCCCCTCAGGCAGGCAAGCTACATCCCAGGAGAGACAGTGAGCTCTCTCATCTTGGAATACCAGGAGTCACAGTGATGCACTAGAACTAGGTGCTCAGCTTTAAGGCAGTTAAAGTAAAATGTTATGAATTCACTCCTCGGTGACCTTCATCCAGCACTAAGTAACGTATTATCATGGTTCCACAAAACTTTCATTTGACAGAAGTTGCTTTATAAACAGTACAATGATAACTGAAAGGAAGCACATGTCCCTAGTGTCTTGAAGATAAGTAACCTGCTGTAACTAGGTTTTGGAAACTACTTGAACAAAGATACAGAAGTATAACAACTTTTTTTTTCCTAAGCAATAAAGAAAAATTGCTTATCAAACTTTTGGAGAGATAAATTTTGGTATAATCTATACTTGATGAAGGTTCAAGAAAAAATAGAATTCCATTAGATTATATACACTAAATGGCATGGGAATCTCATCAGGCTGATAGTTCTGGTCAGGAATTATGAGTTTTGGAAAGCACTATTGGCTTCACATTTACAAATTTTAATAATCTAAGTACAGGAGGAGATGGGAATTAAGGTCTGAGTGTAGGTGAAGAGTTATCATGGGTAGAAAATCATAGATGAGAAATGGATCTGGAGTTAATGGAAAAGGGAGTCTCAAATGCACAGGGATTCTGAAGGGTTAAATAGAACAGGGGGAGGACACAGCAAAGCTCAGAGAGTGGAGAGCGAATTGTTGCTGGTGAAGGAAGGGAAAAGTCAGGGAGATGATAACACATGCAAGGAGAGGGAGAGTAGCCAGGTAAAATAAAGAGAATTTTTTATTAAGACATGTAATGTACTTGAGAAAGGCAGGTGCCAGAAAAAAATTAAATAAATTATCCTGAACCCATATTTTACTTTTATTGCTAGTGTTTATTGTTTTGGGCAAAGCAGACCTAATAATTAGTGTGACAGAAGGTAGAATCAGAAAGGCAGATTTGTTTATAAGCACAGGAGAAATACTACTCTGAAGAGAAATGGGACTCAGAACATAAGCAAAGTAATTAATTTTAAATTAGAATAAATAACTATTTTACCTAAGAAAGGGGGATATAAAGCATAAACATTTCATCAGTTTTTTCTGCTAGCAAATCTTTCTTGAGGGATTCTCAGTACAGACTGGGTACAATCAAGAATGTTTTATGTGGTGTAATGAGAGCTCAGGAGACAACAGATGAGGATGTTTTTGGTTGTTGTTTTGACTCAGATATGTTATAATATTTTTAATATAAGTGATTATGCAGTAAGCAATTATGCACAAATGTTTTGCTTCTTCTGTATGCAAAAACTTCTTAAACATTTTCCCTTAAGTCCCTGAAGTCTGAACAAAGGGTTAAACTCAATATAACTCTTTTGTTGTTTAAAAATCCCCGTAATGATCTAATATAGAACTCTTGCAAACAAATTTTCCCTTCCATTTCCTGTTCTTGCTATTACAAAAGGATAAAAACAGAAGCAGGAGAGAATAAGAACTAAAAAATATGCATTCTTCAGTTTTCACATATGGCATTGGATTTATTTATCTTGCTGTAAGATATGTAAAACTGAAATACCCAGCTTACTCTTGTTGTCTGATTGGCCTTTTTTAATCAATGGAGTATGAGACAGTGGCACTTCTGAAGGGCAGTTTATACCTTCTAAGATAGGCGTCCTAGATGGATAAATTAGAATGGAATGGAATGGAATGGAATGGAATGGAATGGAATGGAATAGAATAGAATAGAATAGAATAGAATAGAATAGAATAGAATAGAATAGAATAGAATAGAATAGAATAGAATAGAACTGTTTCAGTTGGGACCTATAACAATCATCTAGTCCAACTGCTTGACCAAATCAAAATTGTGGAAAGCCTTTTTCTTACCTTTGGATAGAGAGGGAAACTAGTTAAGGAGATAGATTAAACTTCTACATAATGTTTATCCCACACGTTAGTGAGGAAATTCTAGTCATTTGCACATTCTTTCCAGGGGTGGGAATCACTAAAATATTTACAACTAGCTCTAATAAGTCAAATGAATGGATTTTGTTGTTTCTTTTTATGTTTATTTGGTTGGGGTAATATAATGTAATATAATAATGCAATATCTACATTCTTTCTAAGAAATATCACTCTCAAGCATTATAAAATTTCTTAGCAACCTATGGGACGTTACGCAAATACTAAGCTTAGGCACGGAAAAGCATGGTTGCTAGCAATAATGAGGACTGTGACAAACTCAGGAATGGATGATTACTGGAAAGGAAAGAGAACATGCTGGATTAACCCTCCCTCACTGCTGTCCCAGCCAGCTCATCTGTGTGACACTCACTTGCATCAAAGCAATTTCAGAGCCTGGACTTTCCCAGTATTAGAGGATTGTTTTCCCATTAGGATCCGGATACGCTTAGTAGAACTGTTTCTTCATAGTGTCAAAACAGTTTCTATCAGCATTAAGAGGGCAAGTTTTTAAAGTTCTAAGGCTTTACAACTTATTTGATAGTCAGGGCAGGTATCACAGTAGCTCACAACAATGCAGCAAAGGATCTCATTGCAAAGCCATCTTTTATGGGCTCACCTTTTTAGGATAAAAGTGCAAGAATTACTACTGACATTACACAGCCTCTTTGTCTTTGGTGGATAAAAACTGACTTTTTGCATGAGGTTGGGATGAGCCTGCATCAGAATTTTCCTTATTCTTATTGCTCATTATCTTGTACAGTGATACTCTCAGCCAGAACAGATCAGCATCTTTACTATTTCAGACAGGTACTGCTAAATTTAGACAATACTGCTTTCTTATGATAGTCACTGCTTCCCACCTCTTCTGCTTATGTATGTGCAAAGTGCTAATTTTGAACTACAAAATGTACAGTCCATGTTTATGCACATGTAACAGTGAATAAGTGTGCCTCACGTCCTGCTTCTTCACAGTTTGATGAACATATGACAAGCATGGGTAGGAAAAATATTTTAAATTGTTGCTGAGACATTTTCTGGTCACTCATGCTCAAGAAAATTGAACTCAAAACTGAAGAGATTCAGGAAAGCAATATTAGATGTACAAGAGAACTCAGACATTATTTTAGTCAGCCAAAGAACTTTACCGCATTGTTTTATTCTATTGCTGTATATGGATTCCTATTGATGGTCTACCCATCTGGGAGACATGTGGTTGTGAGGAAGAAGGAGAGGGATCTCATCCATCATCCAGGAATCCTTGTATCAAGGCATGGTGTCAGCAGAAGCATGCAATCATTATTTTAAAATAATAATGAACAATCTTATTTTCCTTAAGGTGCTTCAAAAAGGAAACTTGGCAAATTGTAACACAGAAGAAATTACCAAGTGAGTAAGACTTGCACTGCTCACTGTTCCATGAGAACTAAATTGGCACAAACACTTTTAACATTTTCCCATGATAATAGCAAGGCCGCAGAAAAAGTCTCCATCCCTGTTCTCCACCTTTTCATCTCTGCTCTTTTCCCCTGCTATTCAGTGTGTGGAGAAAATTGCATCCTGAGAATAATATCATAGTGCCTGAGCTGCTCAGTATTTTCCTCCAAATTAAACAAACAATCTAAAGGCTAAGCGTCTCATGCTTGTTTTTGTTTTTAATTCCAAGTTAGTTAAGTGTTTTATTTAATCTAAGGCAAGCTGACTCTATCAGGATTTCCCACACAGCTGTTGGTTTTTATAGCAGAGTAATTTAAAAAACAAAACAATACATTACTGCTGACTGCCTAATACAGAAGGAGGTGTTTGGTGTTTATTTAAAAACAAACAAAAAACCCAACAAAACCCCCCCAAAAAAACTCCAAGAAACAAACTAGACTTTCAAAAGTCTAGTGAAAATCCAGTATTTTTCATGTCAGTACATGTGAGTACTGTTACATTAATGAAGATTCCATTATGACCTCAGTAATTATGAGAAGACTCATGCACATTAGTAAAATAGAGGTGAATATCTGGAGAACAGTCATCAAATCACATTTAATGACTGTTTTAAAGTTTTCTCATATACATCCAAGCTAATTAAAACCTACAAATATAAGAGCAGAATAGTGATAATATAGGTTTAGGACTCTACTGGTGAGATTAAAGGGTCTATCATGTGTTGACTAACCTTCAGATATTAAACTAGAGACAGCCTTTCAAAGAAATGCTGGTGATAAGTCTTCAACTGAGTGAGACAATGCTGGAATAAAGATCAATATACCTCATAGGACTATGACAGTATACGAGAGCTGGAGGCCTGAAAACTAATGAAAGATAAACTCTCAACAGAAGGTCTGTCAAAGAATGTAAAAGATATAAAGAAAAAGCCAAGGCAGGAACAAAACTTATTCTGCAATAATAGTGAGGGAAAAAAAGATCAGAAGAATGAGGCTGTGAAATCCTGCCTGATCTTCTGACTTCTAAAAATGTCTCTCCTAGAAGCAGCCTTTAAAAACGAAGAGCTTTGGTTTCCAGTGGATTATGGAAAGTCACTAAAAGTAACTTTAACTTTTCATAATGCATTTTATAGATTGATCAGAGGTCATTATTTAACCACCCCATGCATCAGAGTATATTCCCTCCTGAATTTAGATGATCATGGCTGAGTCTCAGGACTGTTGGGTTATGCATCACATGCTACATTTAGGTGGGTATTACCTGTGGTCTGACTTGTTCCTGGTTTTCACTCCCTGAATGGATAAACTTCCTACAGTTAAACAAACCAACAAACAAGACCTAAACAACAGTATTTCTAGTATATATTTTCATAGGAAGAATAGCTCAAAAGCCCTTGGGAGATATGTTCCCTTTTTTCTGTCCAGGATGCTGCTAGTCATTATTTTTGCTATGACATTCTTTACATTATAGGCACATACATAAATGGAAAAAAAACCAAATACAACTACACCTCAATCACATATTCTAACAGCTCAAAGACAAAGGACCCTAATCTGGGCTTTGTAGCACTACTGAACGCTCTTCGAAAATTCCCCAAGGTGGATGACATAGCTAGCCCATAAATTCAGAATTGCTGGCACATGCAAAATGTGTTCATGAAAAGATTTTAAAAAAACCATGCAAATACCACCACAGATCATAATGGGATTTTAAAAAAATCAACCTAAACAGCTTAGTTACCTAACTCCTGCTAATTTTTTTGCATTACCTTTTACTTCTGAATTCTAAGTGAAATATACACTAAATACTCTATTAAACATAAGCAAGACTTAGAGATTTAGCTGGTATAAATAATCTCTTTAAAATGTACATGAAAACAATCAGCCTTCACTACACAAACTTTTACATTCTCTTATTTCTCTACCAAACTGGACCAAATAGTTATTTTTAAGGAAGATGATTCTCACACTTAAGAATCTAAAATGACTATCTGGCAATCAGCAACCAGTAAACTAGAAATTTATTGTATAGCAGCAAAGTTAATTCAGAGGTCTCTGTTGGGAAAAAGATCCCTTTCATCACTTCCATCCCTTGTAATTTTTTTTAATTATCAGTTTGGTCAAACATATATTGGTAGGAGGGTCAGAGCTTGCAAGATGCCCCACTGCTTGCAAGCTAATGGGACACAGCTGCAAAGGAAATAAAGCAGTGTAATTAAACTTTTGTCTTCTTAATTCCTTTCTTCCAAGTATCATAAATGCTATTTTTGTATCAATGGAGAATAATTAAAAAAAAATAATGATTTTTAGCCCTAAGTACAGATTTAGAGATCCTTCTCAGCCACACCTCCAATACAAGTACCCTTCCAGTCCCACTTCATAGAGCTCTAATGGTCTAATAGATCAGCCCCATTTGGGTCAGTGACAAAAGACAAGAGCTAGAGATAAGAAAAGCAAACCAACTCTAGGATTAGTATTTACAGTACATGCAGACTAAGAGAAGGAGAATACATCAGAGTTTTTGCTTCAACTCTAATTTTATAGCAGTTTTCTTTGCAAAACATTTACTCTAAGCCATATTTTCACAGTTCAGAGGACAAATAAATGAGCATTTATACATGTTTAGCAGGTAGCATATGTTCAACAAATGATAAATTTCAGGTAAAAATGGAACTTTGTGTTCAGTTTTGGTTCACACTATACAAAAAACATGCGGACAGGCTAGAGAGGGTCCAGAGAAGGGCCACAAATATGATCAAAGTACTGGGAAGACTGCCATATGAGGAAAAGCTGAGAGAACTAGGCTTGTTCATCAGTGAGAAAAGAAGACTTAGAGGCGACCTCATCACCATCTTCCAGTACTTAAAGGATCGCTGCAAGGATGGAGACTCCTTTTTTACAAGGAATCACATGGAAAAGATAAGGGGTAATGGGTACAAGTTACTCCTGGGGAGATTCTGATTGGACACAAGAGGAAATTTTTTCACGATGAGAACAAACAGCCATTGGAATAATCTCCTCAGGGAAGTGGTAGATTCCCCAGCACTGGACACTTTAAGATTCAGCTGAAGAGAGTGCTGGGTCATCTTGTTTAGAGTGAGATTTTGCCAAGAAAGGTTGGACCAAATGATCCTTGAGGTCCTTTATAACCTCTCATTCTATGATTCTGTGATTTTTTTCTGGCTTAAGAAAGAGGAAACCACAAGCGACACGTAATGTCATATACAGTTTGGTCTTTCAGACATAGCTACGTTACCATTACTGTACTATTTAAGGGTCTCAAAATCTTTTATCTTGCACATAGCATAAAGAGTGTATCATTGTTTAACTTTAGGGGAATACTATTTTTATTATGTTACAGCAAAAAAGAACTGAAAGATAGACAACATACCTAGCTGAAGTGAAATGGAAGTATTTGATGAAGCAAGTACCTTCATCACAAACTAGCATCCTTTATACCACTGGACTATCATTCTTCTGTTATATTCTTTTATTCTATTATCTCGATTACATAGTGAATGTATACTTGCTTTCTAACAGTTCTTAGTCAATTGAGATGGCAATGTCAAATGTTTGTTATATTTTGCTTTGGATAAAGTTAGTCAATCAAGTTCTCAAAAGCTGGTCAGTTATTCCAGTTTTTTCTTTTCTCCTGAAGTGATTACCTGATCCAGTCTGTCAGAAAGGTTATGTTCCATTGCTAATCTGAAATTCCCACCAAAATAGGTGTTCTCAGACATTCCAAGCCTACTTGCTACTGCTTCCTCCCATCAGATAAACATACCTGATAAATGTTTCTCTTGTTCACCTCATAGTGCTTTGAGTGAGATTCAGATGCCTGTTTTCAGTTTGTGGTCTTTTTATATGAAGCCACATGAACAATGCCTAAATCCCATTCAGTAAGGCTATTTTAGGGAATGATCTTTCTTAAATCAACAGAATTGACAATAGCTTTATTTGGATTATGGAGATTTGAAATATGACAAGGCAAGAGACCAGATGGCTCAAAAAGACTACATCGTGTCTCAGAGCATACTTATAAATCTTTTTGGACAGTTTTGTCCCTGTGTAGAGAAAGCATATTCGCTTGTTGTAAAACTGTATGTCAGGGAATGAGTGCCTTCATGTGGCACCACTGTAAGAAATGCAGTAATACTTGACAAATGCTACAAGGTAGTACTTGTATGAACAGGGAGACAAAAAACTTCCCAGGAAAATGAAAGGACCAGTCCCTGAATATGAACTGGAGTACTTCTGCAGAACACCTAGGGTTTTAAAGATACTTCAACCAAAATCTTGAAAGCCCAAAGGGCTTCTAAACCCTTCCTCAATGCCAAAGCTCTCCTTCTGTTCTGTGTTGTTGTATCTGTTTGCAGCAATTAAAAATAAGAATAACAGATCACAAAGACATGTGGAACAATATTTATTGCTGTTCTACATAGTTATATTTCCACAAGGCCAATCCTGATATAAGTCTTGCTGCCAGAAAAATACAACTGACAGTTTATTATCCCCATTACAGAACATCCTTCATTATTTATAGAGATTGTGTTTGGAAAGATAAATTACTCCTGTTCTTTCCAGAAGCAATAGCAAAGTGATAACACTTCTTGTTAACAATCAGCTCCTTTCTTATCCCTTGAGCTTGCCGCTTGCTCGCCTAATCACGGGATTTCATAGTCAAGTCGACAGACTGCATTACTGTGTTTATTAGCTGCCACAGGTTAAGGATGGTCCTGATGATACTTCTTCCGAAACCAATGTTGTAGGGCTAATCCTTAAACTGTTGTATTTATTAGACAAACATTCACAACAGTTCTTTGATCTATATTACAAGATGATTATTCATAGAATAAAATATTTTTTCTTAATGATTCTGCATAACTTAGACATTAATGCTATGAAGCTGATTTTCAAGCGTTCAGGCACTCATTCTCTGATAGTTTTCAATTTATGAGCCTCACAGAGGAGCTTCTGCAGAGTATTCTAATAATCTGTGTAAAAAGACAGAAAAATTTTTCAACCTAGTGCAGTTACAAGCAGTAAAAAGCATGCAAAGAATCCAAGGATGTGCTGAGCAGAATTAACAGTGAGGAACACATTTACATTCTGCGGAAAGGCAAGCTGAACCTGAAAGAAAGAATTTTAATCAAACAGGGAGCTGGATGTTGTCTAAGGTTTACTACAACTTGTGTCTTTAAAATAAAATGCATACTTTAGCTAAGGAGACTAGTTTATACCTTGAGCCACTGCTAAGTACATGGACAATTGCATTATTCAGTGAGAGCACAATAAATACTAATTTGCACAACAGCTGTATTTTTGGCAAAGCGTCAACTCAGCAGAACATGTTGAATCTTACAGTAATTAGAAAACATAGAAAGTTCATGGTGATAGAATGTGAATGTTTCAGTGGACTTAAGAGGAAAAGTTAATACACAAAGTACAAAAAGTATTGACAGTCATCCTTGACAGCAAATCTAATGAATGGGAATTGAATTGGAAGGCTGGATTTGGTTTTAGTTTTGTTATATCTTTGCTATATATGTGAGAGGGAAAGAGGACAGGAAAGACTTTACTCTGTTTTCACTTTGTTTGAAGAACTCAGAATAAATTACTGCATCTCTAGTTTTCTTCTGTTGGGTCTCTTTTCTGTTGTATTGGTATAAAAATACTGCCAGTTCAGATATGAAGATACTGACTTTAAGTTCTAATAAGTCATTTTTACCTATTGATGACTGGCTGCTGTGTTTGATGGAATGTGTTTAAACATTAATTCTCCTCTTTTCCTATTTAGGTGTTGATGGATCCTCCCAATCTTCATTTTAATTACTTTACTAGTAGCAGAAATGGACTGGGCAGGGATGTTGCCTTGTTTTATGGTTTGAATTGGCATTTTCACACTTTTCTGCTTAATTCAAAGTAGATTTCAAATAGCTTTGCTGAGTTAAGGTCTGTGGACCATGTGACCAGACTAACTAGACTATTTTATAGAAGTTTGTGCTGATCAGTAGTGCTAAGAACACAGATTCTGAAGCTAGCATTAGTTGAAACTGATATGTTATGGCATTCAGTTATTGGCTTGGTCCTAAAACCAAAAATAATATGTTGATATTGTGCAATCCTAAACATATGAGACAAGACTTCTTAGCCCAAAACCGGGATTTTGCTGTTGTCATTCAGATGCTATTATCTCTATACAGCATTGTATTGGGGCTTGTGAGTGTATCAGATTAAGTTAATAGCTGTATAGACTCCCTAGAATAGATGCTACTGAGAGCTGTAGGTGTGGCTCGCATCCTTCCTTATCATGCAAGTACCATTGCTACTTGCAGGAGGTCAAAACAAAGTCAAATTACAAGAGTACCACATTCCTTACCTCTGCATTTCCCATTTTCAAGAGTTTAAGGATACCCTCTTTTTCTACTTTAGGGCAAAAGACTGCCTTTGAAAATACTCTATGCCCTTTTTTTTGCCTCATGTATTATGAGCTGCTCCAGAGGCACTGTATAAGTAGTCGAAGTTCCACAACTGTGACATACAAGTAATATCATATAAATAGAAGTTAACACAATAAATATTTGAAGTATTGAACCAGGTGAGATGGATTTTTTTTTAAGCTATGGGAGCTTGTCTAAAAATATTGAACTCTTTTCCCCATGAGATGTTTGGCTTAAAATCAGGGGGGGAAAAAAAGGAAATTAAGATTCAATGCAGAAGCAACATTCTTCCTGACAGTGGAGAGCCTATTAGATCTGCTGTGTGTTTTACATAATATATTGTGGTGAAAAGACATTGTAGAATGACTCTCAGCCTTGGATTTTGCTTTTATTTTAAGGACCTAAGCAGCTACTTCTAAACAAATGAGGAAAAAGAAGTAACAAAAAAAATAAAAAGGCTAGGGAGTTATAGTGAATTAAGGCACAGCAGAACTCCCAAGTATACTATTTCACCAATATTTCTAAACAAGAAAACATAAAGGATTTTCACAAATTAAAATGTTAAAATAATGGATTGTGACTTGAAAAATGCAGAGAAGGCAATCCAATTACCAAAGCTTGGGAAACTATTAAACAAGTATGTCAGTCTTGTTCCAAGAGAAAGTAGGAGACCCCTTTAAAATTTAAATAGCATCTTCTGGGATTTCATTGTAAATCATCTCACCTAGAATACATTGAAGGTTTATATTGGAAATGTTCCTAGTATTGAGTCATTTGAACTATTCACTTAAGACATCTGGAACATTGCACAGTAAGTTCCAACATTTAAAAGTTATGTCTTGCAGCTATTTTAAAACCAGTCTTGTTAAGATCGCATTTTCCTTTTTAAACTTGACATAACTGGAGGCATAAATGTAATTGAATCTTATGTATCTTCAATGTGGAGAGGTAAGTAGGGGGTTCAATAAAGGTTACAGTGTAGCAGCTTCTCTTCCACCAGAAAATGTGGGTTTTTCTAATAAGTGCTCAGCATGGTCTACTGAGAATTTTCCATTCCTACCCATTTACAAAGCGTTTTGTGGCCAAAAGAAACCTTACAGATTGTGGTGGAAAGAAGATAATTTGCTGAAGAAAAAACCAACCTAGATATTCAAAACAAAAGCTTCATCCTATCTCCAATCTGCTCATTCGCCCCATGCTAAAGTTAATCAAAGCCCTTCCTTACTCCAACAATCCAAAACAATTTGTGAATCTGTGATGGGTTGACCCTGGCTGGGTGTCAGATGCCCACCAAAGCCCACTCTATTACTCCCCCTCCTCCACTGGGCACGGGGAGAAAAATATATGAAAGGCTTGTGGTTGGAGACAAGGATGGAGAGAGATCACTTACCAATTACTGGCACGGGCAAAACAGACCCAACTTGGGGGAAAAGAACCAAATTTAATTTATTACCAATCAAATCAGAAGATAATAAGAAGCAAAACCAAATCTTAAAACACCTGCCCCATCCCTTCCTTTTTCCCGGGCTTAATCTCTTTCCTGATTTTCCACCTCCTCCCCCCAGCGGCACAGGGGGACAGGGAATGGGGTTGGGGTCAGTTCATCACACATTGTTTCTGCCGCTGCTTCCTCCTCAGGGGGAGGACTCCTTCCCCCTCACCAGCGTGGGGTCCCTCTCACGGGAGACAGTCCTCCACCAACTTCTCCAACATGAGTCCTTCCCATGACTGACAGTTCCTCACGAACTGCTCCAGCCTGGGCCCTTTCCATGGTGTGCAGTCCTTCAGGAAGGGACTGCTCCAGCGTGGGTCCCCCACAGGGTCACAAATCCTGTCAGCAAACCTGCTCCGGCGTGGGGTCCTCTCTCCATGGGCTACAGGTCCTGACAGGAACCTGCTCCAGCGCGGGCTTCCCGCGGGGTCACAGCCTCCTTTGGGCATCCACCTGCTCTAATGTGGTGTCCTCCATGGGCTACAGGTGGTCATCTGCTCCACCATGGACCTCCATGGACTGCAGGGGGACAGCCTGCCTCACCATGGTCTTCACCATAAGTTACAGGGAAAATCCCTGCTCCGGCGCCTGGAACACCTTCTCCCCCTCCTTCTTTCCTGATCTTGGTGTCTGCAGAGTTGTTTTCTCTTACATCTTCTCACTCCTCTCTCTGGCTGCAAAGTGCGCAGCTTTTTTTTCCTCTCTTCCTTTTTTTTTTTTTCCTTTTTCTTAATTGAGTTATCACAGAGGCGTTACCAATGGGCTCGGCCTTGGCCAGCTGCGGGTTCATCTTGGAGACGGCTGGCATTGGCTGTGTAGGAGTTGGGGGAAGCCTCTGACAGCTTCTTCACAGAAGCCACCCCTATAAGTCCACCGCCACTACCAAAACCTTGCCATGCAAACCCAATACAGCAGAAATATATAGGCTGAAGCTTGACAAAGTATCTCTAATTTTATGTTTGCAGGGTTTCCTATAGCATTTTTGTGTGTCACAACTATAGTACAGTTAGCATGAAAACAGTTTGCATGATGCAGGAATGTTATGATCTCCTTTTGGGGTGACGTACATTTTGCTCATTACCAAGCACAGCTTTATTTTGTCATTCTCTGCCCCATAATTTCTTGTTTAGATATTTTGAAAAATAAACATTTAGCATGCTGTTGACTGCACTGAGGACTGCTAAGGTAAATCTGTATTCTCTGTGATCAGGATGTAAAATTACAGTCATGAATTTGGATATGCTTTTGACCCAGTTCTATCTAAAAATTTTAGAGCTGCTTTAGTATGAACAGAGATAATTAATTACAAATCAGATTTGTTTTAATTTATCAAACTATCCCTGCTCAGACGAACTGTAATTAAAATGTAATTTAAAAATGCTGAGATGTAAAGAAATAATAATTTATTTATTTACATAATTTTTTTCTTCAAAATTAGTTTCTCAGATAGCTAGTCAATTGTGTCCTCATGAAATTCACCATGTTCATGGCAGAACACAGATGGGAGCTGTTCTTGTAGTTGCAAGGTGGTTTGCATTTTCTACGTTTGTCCCTGGAATATAACAGCAAGTTCTACTTAGTAGAGACGGGGAGAATGTCAAGAATTACTTTCTTTGTTTTGGGAAATGCCTTGAATTTATGATCTAGAACCTACCTTGCTCATTCATGTTGAATACTGCTTTCATCCATCAATAATCCATTGCACTGCATTCAGGATTATTCATGGAATGGTGGTGTTACTCTACACAAAGGAGAGAAAATTTAACCTCTGATTTGCAGAGGTAGAACAAACAATACTTGAATAATCATCCAATACCTTCTTGGAAATGATAAATCACTTTTAAGAATTTGGATAGCTGTGTAAAACAAGTATTTGCTTGTTTGTCTTTTCACGAATAAATATTTTGCAAACAAAATAGCCTTGTATTTGATATGCCACTTACAGTGACACATTCAAAAGTGAAGTTTGTAGGATGCCAGAAAGAATTTGAGATTATTAGTTGTGGTGTTTTCACTTGACTAGCACTTAGATAGCACTTAGCTAGCAGACAAACAAAGCTGTTTCCTCACTCCCCCGCTCCAAGAGAATAGGGGAGAAAATTATGGGCAAGAGTATGGAGACTTGTAGGTTGAGATAAGAATAATTTAATAATTGAAATAAAATAAAAATTAAAATAATACTGATATTAAAGAAATAATTATAAGAATAATAGTAGTAAAACATGCAAATAAGTGATACACAGTGCAATTGCTCACCACTTGCCAACCAAGCCTGACCGATTCTCATACAACAATCCCAGAAGAGTGACAATCCTGAATCAAAACTGCAGTCCTGGAAGAGTGAGCGATAATTAAAGAGAGCCAAAAGAGGAAGAGATCCTCATTAATATACTGAACATGATGTTATATGATATATACCATCCCATTGGGATATCCAAATGTCAATTTAGCTTATTAATTTAAATATTCCTTGCCCTCTTATACTTGTAGACTAATAAAAACACCAAGTCCTTCACTTCCAGTGACAAAAATTAAAACAATTGGTATGTTATCAATGTTTCTCTCATAACAAATCCCATGCAGAAACCAAAACACAGCGCTCTTCTAGCTACTAAAAAGAAATCTAGCTCTATCCCAGCTGAAAACCAGTACATTAGTTCTCCTCCTCTTGTTTCTCATACACATTCCCTTTCATAACTTCTGCACAGAGAATGAGTTAACTGCTTGACCCCCTTCCAAATATTCTTCTTTCTGTGCTCTGTTGCTCTTCTGCATCCATCAGGTCAAAGGTCTGAACTACTGTCATTCTTGAAAACTTCTGTATCACCTTTTACATTAACCTTTATGATTCTTAAAGTGTGGTTCTATGTAATAACATCTCCTACTGATTGATGCTATTGTGCATTTGACTTCCAGAGGTTGCTGAACAGGAACAGATGGTTTTCCAGACTTGTTTTGTACAAGTTTTTTATATATTTTCCTCATTTTTCCCATCCATAGCACATTGCATTACAATATCATTTCAGCACATAATCAGAAGTTGTGCTTCGTTGTGCTTCTGAGTTGTGATGACAATGAATATGTTGTCTCTTTGCATAAACTAAGTAATCCACTGTGAAAGAAGATAAATGTTTTTTTGTTTTAATGATCTTACTTTGTATAAAAAGATGCTCTTTTCTTCAAGTAGGTTTTCTGTGTGGGACAGATCAGTCTTTTTCCCTGTCCATTATCAACATTGCAAGGCTGATTAATATGCAATGTAACTATTCACCATTTCTATATACTACATGAAAGAAAAATCAAACTTACTCGAAAGATCCATTACCACAGACTAAGCTGAAACATGCCATGCCGCATTTAAACATTTTAATTTCTACGTTAAAAATTAAAAAAATCTTTTGTGTCTCCTCTTTACTTTTAACAAAAAAATAAGTTTTAATAATAAATAACAGTAGCTGTCAATGTGCCAGCACTAGTAAGATGGAGTTTAATAATTCTGCCAGTTTCATCCTATGTTTTCATTTGAAACTGAAACACATAAACTGTTCTTATTTTCTGGGTTACAGGTGTCAGCAAAAAGTAAAGGGTATAGAAAAATGTTCTCTTCTCTTCTCTTCTCTTCTCTTCTCTTCTCTTCTCTTCTCTTCTCTTCTCTTCTCTTCTCTTCTCTTCTCTTCTCTTCTCTTCTCTTCTCTCTCTCCTCTCCTCTCCTCTCCTCTCCTCTCCTCTCCTCTCCTCTCCTCTCCTCTCCTCTCCTCTCCTCTCCTTTCCTCTCCTCTCCTCTCCTCTGATAGTTCAGGGTGTTATTTGCCAGGAGCTCGGATGTCTTTCCATATGACTTCATGTGCACATGAGGAAGAAACAACCTTGCCAGCCTATTACAAAGCTGTCTCTGCTCATCACTGTAACTTCTTAATTGTATTTTCCATCCCCAGTTGTTGAATACTTGTGACCAAACGTATAAAAGTTGTATTTATTTGAAAAATAAATTGAATTTGAAAAAAACCTACTCATTTGAATCCCTGTTAAGGGAGACATGAAACCTATATTCACTTACTCTACAGAGTCAGTCCTCACTTTCCAGGATTCCTGATCCAGGCTACCTAGAACAAGTCGGTCACTGCTGCCTGTATGTCTGAAAGGACTGAATTTGAGAATGCTCCAGGATACACATATATACTTACTCTAGCAGTAAGTAAAACAAGTCAGGGCTTTTTGCTGCCACCAGGTCACTGCAGGCACGTTTGCTCTGCCTTTAAGCAAGTTGTCCTTAACATGTGCTGTCCCCCATGGTGTGTTTGGACTTTGGCTGGCAGTTGGTCACAGAACAAACCTCTGTCAGAAACCGGCTAAAAATTAAATGTTGTGGATATACAACATCCATAGTATATCTATCCATATCTTGGCCACCTTCTTAGGTAGACTCTATGAACTTGTTCTTATTGTGCAGTACAGCCAGATTCTGGATTCCTCTTCCAGCAAAGTTGCATCAGTAACTACTTTATTAGAAAATGACTTGACAAAAGGCTCAAAAAACACAGTGTTCCAGATGTGGACTGAGTAGAGTAGGGTAATGACTTCTTTATCTCTGCTGGTGATGCCTTTGTTGATGCAACCCATCCTCTTGCTGGCTTTCTTTGCCGCTGCTGCACACTGTTCACTGATGTTGAGCTTGTTGTCCACCAGGACCTCAACATTCCTTTCCAGAGAGCTGCTCTCTGCATTTATGAGCTTCCCACTTACACCCTGCAAATATGACCAAAGAGTAGGTCATAACCAAACTTCTCTTTCCATAGCAAGGTAGATGCTGCCATCTTAGTTTCCACATGAAGTTTCAAGTGTCCTTTTTCCTCCTTCACATTGTGTTTTGAACTGTGACTAATTGCTATCTTACAAATAATTTACACCACCACAATTCCTAATGGCCTTAAGGAGAGGGGACTCTATCAAGACAATTTATGAACACGTTAATGACACATGCATTAAGAAATGGACTTAAAGTCTAAATTTGACAAAGCATCCAGAGAGCAGGAGGTGACACAAAGTGAATGCACCTTGGATCTCACCACAGGTATGAGTGGTGAATAGCTTTCTGAATTCCTACTCTGGTATCACATTAAAGACTCTATGTCTCTCTCTGTATTGCTAATAGAAGCAATTGAGATGCTTCTAATTACAGACTGGAATAAATCTAAAAACTAAAGTATTACGACAATTAATGGAAGATTTTACTTGTCATTACTGTGGCACAATCTAAACCAGATTGTTATACATGTGTATTTCAGAAAATAATCATCAAAACCAGCGATTTTAAATATTATATGTCAGCATGCATATTTAATACACATGGAAAACACCATATCTCCTATAACAACTGTAGCAAACAACTCATTTTTTCTTCTGTATTTATTTCCTCTCTCAAGTCAGACCTCACTAGTGTGCCCTAAAACAGTCACTGATGCTGCACCCTAACTCTAGTAAGTCCACTTCTCTTTGTCCAAAAACCTTCATTTCTACCCTACATATTCATATTTTGCAGTAGGCATTGTGTGATAGTCTGACCTGATCCCTGGGATAGAGTTACATTAAACACAGTGAAAAGAATGAAGCAGTAGGGGAGCACAGCCTTTCTGATCTGTCTGTTAAATTTGAACCTTACTGTAGTGCCAGGACATGATACTGAACTCATGATGCAGGTTTTGCTGTATAAGCGACTTGAATCAAAATACCAGGGGTTCCCACTAGGATATGAAAATCTTTCAGCCACACTCAATCTTTTTCTCCTGTGTTGCATCAACAGACTTGTCTAGCTAGAGACTGGAATTAAAATGAAGGGCAGCTTGCATATAGCAGAGAACACACTGTCATTTTAATTTTGGCTGAGATTTATTGTTCTCAAGTAATGGGAGAGAAGGATGCCTCTTGATAGAGTAAACATCTTTAATGATGCCTCTCCACCCATCCAGCTTTTCCCACCAGATGCCCTACTCTAATTTCACATGCTTCTCTGTGTTTCATTCAGACCCTTAACTTTAAGATGAATATATGCTATTTGCCTCTGGATGTTCCATCATTGCTGTATTAATTGCTGGGTTATAGTGGCATCTCATTATATTGATGGACTGGCAGGTGGATCATGCTGCATTCAGGGGGCTACTGCAGTTTGGCAGCTGAAATTTCCAGCTTTGTGAAGAAAAGGAAACCAATTTTCTGAGAGTTTCTGAGGGCTGTCAAGAACTAAATTTAGCAAAAATGAGGTCATGGGACTCTGGGGGAAGTTTGGGGTTTTGTTGTTTGTTTTGGTTTGGGGTTTTTTTTAACAAATTGTTCTATCAAGTCAGTGGTGCCACAAGGAATAGTGATGCATGAGTGGTGGCTGGAGTCTGCTGAAAGACCAAACTAAAAGTTACTTCTTACTTGCTTAATGCTAAAAGTGAGAAGGCAATACAGAGGAAGTCGGAGAAGGACAGCGTATGTTCAGTTATTAAGGACATCTATTAATTTGCCTCTAGAGATAGATCTTATCTGAACAACAGTATTTATGTTACTTGTTAAAATTCTAACCTGCTTTATATAACTACTTTTATAGGTTGCCTTTTATTTCTAAATGCTACCCAACTTTTAAACTACATCACAGGCATATGACTAATTTTGAATCACTACACAAATCTGTATGGTATAAATCCTATGTCCATACACATTCCATGAAAAATAGACACAGCAGTGGAATTAATTTAAAGTTGCAAAATCAAGTGTTCAGACATTAGAAAGTGCCAAAATTAAGGCTTCCTGAGCAATATTCCTTCCACCACCTTATATTTATGAATCATTAAACAGTTTGTGATTACTTGATCACTCAACACATGTGATGCAACATTCACTTTGTTAGCAGGGATTCAGTATTTCTGTTTATCAGCATTATTCAATGAGAGGCTTTGTACATCTCTGTGCACATCATTCAAATTCTGAACAGAGGACAGTGTAATTAATTTATTTAAGGTTTTTTCCTCAGGTAATGTCTTTCTAGCATTTTAATACTTTCTACATATTGAAAAAATCAATCTTCGGAAGACTTCTGCAGGGTGAGATAAGATGTACTTGTCTACTTAATAGATACTTGTTGGACTAACCAGAACTGTCCCTGAAACTTGTTTGTCCTGTGTAGATATGGCTTGGTTCCTGTGGGGGGAAAAAAAAATAAAATAAAATTAAAAATCACATGACTCTAATTAATGTCAAGGGAATGAATTAGATTTGCATAGGCTATAGTCATAATGCTGGCATATCCTAACTTTTAAGAATGTGATTTAATGAGACTAACACTTGCTTTTGGAAGCAATTTCCTCCTAAAAAAAAAAAAAAACAAAAAAAAAAGTCAGAACTGTATCTTTTCGGGTTATATTTACTCTTGCCATGAATCATCTTCAGGGATGGCATCTTTAGATCTACAGCACAACCCTCTAATCATTTGAAAGCTAAATAATTCAAAGATGGAGAAGGATTCAATTGCTGACAGCATTTTTCTTTCAAATTATTTGTAAGGATGTAGACCTGTCATTAAAGAGGGTAGAGTTACTTGCTTTATCAGAATTTTAACTATTTTCAAATTAAAATGTTGAGACTCAAGATTCACAGTTTCCTCTGCAAAGACTGTGCAGAGACAGAACTAGAAACTTCTGTCTAGATCTGCCATATGAACATGCTTTTGTCTTTCCTCAAAATGGTTCTCTGTGTGTGTGTGCATGCAGAAAAAAAAAAAAAAAAAAGTTTTCCACTCTTATAAAAAGAGACCTTTTGGAAAGGAGAAAAGCCAGTGGGCAGGCATCCTGAGTGAGTGGCTCTGTGGCAGTGGAAGAAGCTCACTGCCAATGTGAGCTGAAACCAAATTGCTGACAGGATCTTGAAGAACTGGGAAACATTAATCAGTGGAATGTCTTTGAATATTTTTAACGTTATTCTTTTTATTTTTTCTCCCCTTCTCCCACCCACCTCATCTTCCTAAACTTTTCCTTGTGCATTTCTCCTAACACTGCCACTGCTTTTTTTCTTAGATCAACAGCGTGACTTCTGTCTTTGGCAACTTCTGGTTATTGTGTTAGAAAAGTCCAAAAAATTTTACCCAAATGTAAAGAAAAAAACCAACCCTATCAACAAACAGCCAAAGGCAGATGCTCATCTTCTGAAATGGACATTCACATGGGGCTACTGTTGGAAGCAGTGAGTAGTTTCACTTGATGTGGTCAACCTTGTGTTCTAATGAAATTTCAGTTTAGCTATTTTAAATTGATGACAGATGGAAATCAGAATCTCAGAATGCATTGTGAAACCTCGGCCTCTGATAATGCATTGAAATACTGAGGATTTTTAATAGAGTCAAATAATCCCTACATTCCAGTATATCTCTGTCTGGAACAGCCAACCCCCTCTGACATCAGCTTGCCATCATAAATTAGTACCTTTCCGCTTCTAAAAACCTTTAATATTATTACAAATCTATCACTACCATAGTAGCAGATGTCAAGTGCTCTGAAGTCTTCCCAGCCATGTCAACACTGAAATCTCTTCCTCCATCCAAACTCAATAGCATATTTTATCAAATCCAAGGAGCAAGCATTGGTAGGAAAAGTCTGTGTGGAATGCTTAGAAAAGTGTGCAACTCCCATTGGTTTTCTGCAGGATGGCTAGCCCTCAAGCTTGAAGTTTTTAAGGTGCCAGAAGTCCTCTCAGGGCTTGGATTCTGAAAAGGCTTGTGTATATGTTCAACTTGATGCACTCTAAGTAGTCCCAGCTGCTGAAAACAAAATGTCTGCACAAGTCCTCAGCAGAGTATAGAGCTCAAGCCAGTCTGTAAATAGTACAGAAAGCCTATAGATGTTTTATAGTTGATACTCTTTATTAGAAAGCCTATTTAAACTCCAAATTTAAACAGTATTGGTGATGATGACAGTCTTCCTGCAATGACTTCACTGGGAAAAGAACCACGCATGGAATGGCAGTTTGTGCAGATAGAATTAAATAGCATTTTCATGGAAAGACCAAATTTCCTATCTGCAGGAAGTGTTAGGATGTGCAAACAATCTAATCTGCTGGACATTAAGTAGTTTCAAAGCTTCATAACTCCAGGAATGTCAGGAAAGAACTTCATGGAGAGCAAAAAAAAGTTTCCAAGACAAAGGAAGAGCAAGATTGCTTTTCATGCTTATTTCTTTATTAAATAAGCAAACAGGACAAAACAATAATTAAAGGCCCAAACCAATTTCAAAGTGGTGTTTGTCCAGACATTAATCTCAGTAACCCTTATGTAAGTCTATGAAATTAATAGGTAGACCTGTAAGTAGCAAATGCTGAAGGAAACCCAGCCTGCATGAAACTGAGGAATCCGGAAATATGACTCTGGGTTAAAAGCCTGTTACTTCTCAGTTTTAGTGACGTGTGAGTGTTTCAGGCATAAAATTTAGGTTATGTGTGTTGCTGATTAGGTGAGGTAGTTGTAAGAGTGTCCCATCATCTGAAATGCACTGCACCAGGCAGTGCTATAGCACTAAGCATGCTAGCTCCACAGTGAGTCCATGACCATGATAAAGTATGAACATGTTTATTCACATAATGCCAGATGCAATCCGGGTTGCAGAAGACATTCATTATCAGCTTCATATGAAATTGTATTTTCCATTTTTTATTTTGTTTATGCTCATAATAATAATATGAGCCATTTTACTTGCTGCACCAGGACCTAAAGAAATATACACAACTGCTCTATCCATGATCTGCTATATAATAGAACCTGGATCATTGTGTTTCTGCAGCAGACCACCAAATCCTGAATCATTCAGGGAACTATAGGTAAAAGAGCTTTTTTCATTTGTACTCTACCTCACAATTCAGTAATTGCCATCTCTTTCAGAATAAAGAAGAAAATGAAAATAAATTTCAGAGCAGAATATACCTCAAACAAAATGTTTCTTTAATCAACAAACCTCCGTCTTTCTTGCAGTCCCTCAGACTTCAACCTCTATTGGTATTTGGAAAGACAAAGTTTTATAGGTAGACAGATGTCAATCGAGTACTTGGTATAATCCTGTATGTATTCTTGTTGACAAGGAATAAAAGCACAGCTAGAAAACATAAATGGAAAGACAAGATTATTTTCCCTCCCAGAGCAGTTCAATCATGGTTTAATTAAAAAACAGCTGTAGGAAAAGCAACACGAATGGACTGAAAAAGCCACCCAACTCCCACACCACTCCCCTGCCCTCCCCAAAAAAAGGTGAAGGTAAGGTACTTTTGTCTGTAAGATTAAAAAAAATCTGTAAATTTGATGCTTTATAAATTTACATCCTTCATGACAAACTGAGATTAGTATCTTTCGTAGTCATATTACACAGGTAAAATTCACATTAAATATTATAAATGTGTAAATGCTAGGTTTCCACGTGAATACATCTAGGAGCTAAAAAATTTTGTTTGCAATGCCTTAAATTCATTATTATTTTGCCAGAACCAGCACCACAGAAGTGATACTACCATTCAGACAGAAGAATAGCACGGGATACAGTGAGTGTTCTTCTAGATCAGAAAAAAACACTGAAATAAAATAGAGCTACAGAGAAATTGTGTTGATAAAGGAGAATAAAAAGGGACAGTACTGTGGAATGAGAAGAAAGGCTTTAATTTCTTACCACAAAACCAACAAGTATTGAGGAAAAACGACCTTGCACACCCAAATTATGTGTTATATAACCACAGCAGTGTATCACAGAGGAAACTGTCATCTCCCATAGCGCATCTCCCCTCAATGCTGCACTATGTTTTTTTACAGGCTAGTCCCTTGCTCACAGTTTACATGATGGGCATTTGGAATATGCTTGAGGGGGAAAAAAACATTTTTTCCAACCATAATACCGAGCCTTCTATATCATCTGACAATTTGTTGTGGAATTTTCCAGAAATTCAGATGATGCTACAGAGAATCAAACTGTACTGCTAGGAGAACTGAGCAACAAGAAAGAGTCTTGTGAAGCAATACTAGCTTGGCAGTGTTACATGAACAAATCATTAATTGTTACAGGGAAATTAATATGTGATTTACACAGATTAGTACATTTGATTCCTAATTCACAAGCAATGTTTGGGAACATAGCCTTTCCCATAAACTGAATTCATTACTGGCAGGTGATTTGAAGCAAAATTCTCATTAGGAATGAAACTGATGCCTGACATAGAGGTTCTGGAGTGGGTCCGAAGAAGGGCAACGAAGGTGGTGAAGGGCCTGGAGAACAAATCCTACAAGAAGCGGCTGGGGGAGATGGGGTTGTTTAGCCTGGAGAAAAGGAGGTTGAGGGGAGACCTTATCGTCTCTTCTCCCAGGTAACAAGCAATAGAATGAGAGGAAATGGCCTTAAGTTGCACCAGGAGAAGTTTAGACTGGATATTAGGAAAAACTTCTTCACCAAAAGAAGTCAAGCATTGGAATAGGCTGCCCAGGGAGGTGGTCACCTTCCCCGGTGATATTTAAGAGATGGGTACACGAGGTGCTTTGGTACATGTTTGTAGAGGTGGAATTGGTAGTGTTAGGTTCATGGTTGGACTCAGTGATCTTAAATGTCTTTTCTAACCACTACAATTTTATTCTGTGATTCTGTGATACGTTGATATTTGTTTCCGAGAAATTAATATGAAATTTGTTTCAACTAACTGTAGGCTACATTTTGAATAGGCTACCAGAAACACTATTCCAGTTAACAAAACTGTGCCTCAGCAAGCTGTTAAATGCACTAAGATACCATTTTACTGCGTGCTGTTATGGTAGTGACCACAAAGCTGTGGAGTTCCTGATCCTGAGGGAGGTGAGAAAGGAGAGCAGCAAGGTACAGACCCTGGACTTTCAGATAGCAGATTTCAACTCATTGAAGAAACTGGTACATTGTATCCTATGGGAGACAGTGCTGAAGGGCAAAGGAGCTCATGAAAGCTGGCAGGTTTGTCCTGACAATCCATCCCGATGTTTAGGAAAACAAACAGATGTAGCAGGAGAGTGGCTTGGATAAACAGAGAACTCGTGGCTTAGTAAACAAGAGACAGGCTACAAAGCAGGAAAGCAGAACTTGTGGGCATGCAGGGATGATTCTGGGAATGCCAAAGCTCAAGTGATGTTGAGATATGCGAGGAGCATCAAGGGCAAAAGGAAGAACTACTATGTTAGCAGTAAAGTTAGAGCTTCCATGAAAGTTATTACTAAAAATGTGGGTCTATGACCCATTTCTAAACAGAAACATTGGATACAGTTAAGACTGAGGTATAACAAAATCTCCCAAGCCTCTGTGTTTAGTGAAAGGGTTCAAGAAGACCAAGGCAGATCAACAATGACCAAGGAAGGGTCAAATAATGGACTGGTTCAGAGAACCTGGCCTGTAAAAATCCATGGCACGCAATGCGTTGCACTCAGAAAATTGGTTGATGGCCTCTACTAATCTTCTAAAAGCTATGGAGACTGAGGGAGGTTCTTGATGACTGAAGGAAGGTAAATGTTACATCCATCTTCAAGAAAGGTTAGATGAATGATCTCAAGAACTAATGACAAATCAACCTTAGGTATAGTACCTGAGAACATCAAGGAGGAAGTCCTTCTGAAACACATTTCTGGACACATGGAGAAGGAGGTAACTGAAAACAGCCAGCATGGATTTAACAAAGGTAAATAATGACTGACAAACCTGTCTGACTTCTACAGTAAAATTATTAGATATCTTGACAAAAGGAAAGCAGTGGAAACCGTTTATCTTAACTTTAGCAAAGTTTTTGACATTGACTCCTACAATATTTTTGTATCCAGGGTAGGACGTTGAGGTTTGGATGGGTAAAAAGTCTGATTGAGTGGTTGTGCTCAAAGTATGTTGGTTAGTGGGTCATTCTCTATCTAGAGTCTGGCAACACTGGAGTAACACCTGGGTATTTCCTGGAACCCCTACCCTTCTTAATAACTTTGTCAATGACCTGTAGGAAGCAACAGAGTGCATGCTTATCAGGCTTACAGATAAAACTAAATTGGGACATCAGTCTGTACATCTGAGATCAGGGCTGTCATTCAGAGGAATCTAGACAGTCTACAGAAGTGGACGAACAGGAAGTTTATAAATTCAACAATCACATGTGAATTCTTGTTCTTGGGAAAGGAGAGCCCTGACAACAGCACGGTCAGGAGAACTGTGCAGTCTGGGGATCTGGTACACAGGGAGCTGTACATGAGCCAGGAGCACCTGGGTAGCAGGACTACAGACTGTCCATCAAGCAACAGGATTATCCCACTGTTCTCAGTACTCAGGAGACCACATCTAGATACTATATCAAGTTTTGGTTCTCTCACTACAGGAAAAACACTGATGGACTGGTGCAAATTCAGCTGGGGACTCCCAAGTTGTTTATGGCTGGAGCAGTTGCTCTGCAACGAGGGGTTAGAGACAGGCTGAATCAGCCTGGGGCAAAGATGGATCCAGAGGGGCTGAAAGCAGCCCTTGGTACTTGCAGGGAGGTGGTCAAGAAGAGGGAGACAGATTGACAAGGGACTTCAGCTGGACTAAGGAAAAGAAGTTCAGACAGAAACTGAGGAAAAGGCTTTTTCCCATGGGTCCAGGCTATGCCGGCTCCATCTGTCGTGCAGGATATTGGAGAGGTGGCAGCTGAAACTTTTAGAAACTTCAGAATCCCACTAAGGGCACTTCACAGAATCACAGAATGTCAGGGATTGGAAGGGACCTTGAAAGATCATCTAGTCCAATCCCCCTGCCGGAGCAGGAACACCTGAATGAGATCACACAGGAAGGCGTCCAGGTGGGTCTTGAATGTCTTCAGAGAAGGAGACTCCACAACCTCCCTGGGCAGCCTGTTCCTGTGCTCTGGCACCCTCACTGTAAAGAAGTTTCTTCTCAAGTTTAAGAACTTTCCTAATTTGAAATTGTGATATACCAAACTGAGAAGCTAAGAAAGCATGTCTATTCACATGGGAGTAAAAGATAGTTTAAAGATGTGCTCATAACTTTGTCTAATACCTGAGGACACTTTAAGCTATATACTGCTACTTCTGAAGGTGCAAGATAATGCGCTATTTACTTCCACAAAAAAAAACTGGATAACTCTTAAATTGGTACAATGAAACCTTTCAAACCAAGAAGCACTCTTAGGCCTCTGGGGGACTAAACAAACAAAGATGGCAAAATTACTTCTCAGATTCCATTTCACATTGCAAGACTTTCTATTAGGTATTTACTCAAACAAGTTTTGTTATAAGGGAAGTATTTTATTCTAGAGCTAAAATTTTTATCATTCCATAGCATCATGTAGAAAATAAAGTCTAATCTTTTGCTGTGACTACAGGAATATGATCACACACATCTATTGATATCTGTGCTTTTCTACACAGAAAATCACAACTCAGGAAAAATAAACTGAAGAGAGAATTAAGAACTCCAGCTGTACAGAAGAGAGCACAAAAAGAAAACAGATGACTTAGAGATATCATTATAAAAGCATCAATATAAAAAATCTTGTAATATGCATATTTAATTAACGAAGTGATATTGTACCTCAGTTGTGATAACCTAAGTGATTTATTTCATTTGACTAAGCACCATCCAGAACTTATTTTTACTCATGGAAGAACTGTAGGTTCAGCTGTGAAATAATGCAAACTCAGAAGGTCTCCAACTATGAGATTTCAAATTTTTAATACTGAAAAATGCATTGCTACCACATAGTGCAGATTTTACATAGTCTTAAACAGCAACAAAAATAAAAAGGTTTTCATCATTTAATAAAGACACTTTTATGGTCCAAGTCCCTCTAAAGTTTCAATATTTTTGAACAAAAATGATCAAAATGCTTTCCATTCTGACTATCCATAGCTCACTTGGATCAAGGAAATCTTTCTTTGAAAGGTTTCTGTGAAGTTTTGTATTACAAAAGAAAGTACTGAAGTCATTTCCTCATATACTAAAGTCACAAAATGTCACTGCAATTCCAGTTTCAAGCTCTGTTGGGGATGATTGCAACAAATATGCCAATAACACACACAAGCTTGAGATTAGTCCTTCTGAATTCTCACTTGTATTTCCTTTTAGAACTTAAAATGTAAAAACCTTTGTTTCTAGTATCAGTTTTATGGATTTCTTTTACAATTGTTTCTATGGGTCAAGGGAAATTTTAATTACTATACGGTTAGAATAAGCATACTTTTTTCTAAAAACCTATTCTCTGGCATCAGACAATCAGTCAGATTGATGTGAGGCTATAACAAGAAGACAAGGATGAGCTTACAAACTCTTGGCAAAGTTTCTCTCTAGCATAAGTTAGAGTCATTTTTGGTACTGAACACAACATGCATTTGCCTAGGGTCATCAGTCTCCCCAGGGAAACATGACCTCATGCACTTGTGAAAAAAATGATGACGTAAAAAGGTATAAAACTCATAGATCTATTTTTATTTGCCACATTATACTTAACATGCCTTACTAGGTCAGGACAGTATAAAGGCTGGAGCTTTAAATTAGCAACTGGAAAGGCAAAAGCTGGTAAAGACACTTACCGAATGAACATGAAATACTACAGCACAGTATGTAAATTTGTTGAGACTATTTACATATATTTCTTCATTGTTCACTCTCACCATTACTGAAAATATATTATGATGTTGAGGAAGTTGCTTTTCAGGTTTTTTAATAGAAGAGGATTTTGCATGGGTAGTTTTTAGATTATTATCACTGTACACAAATGTTGGTGCTTTTTGTTCTGTGGAAATTAGGAGTCCTGGGATGAAAAAGATAATTAGGAGACCTTTCAACTATTTATAGGAGTACTTGAGGAACACTGCTTTGCTGATTGTTGAGCAGAACATTGAAAGTTAACTCAGTTGCAGAGATGAGGTGGGATACTAGTAGGCAGAAAATGGTAACTGAAATAATAGATCAGTATAGTTCAGTGCTGGCTATGACAGGAAGATAATTTATTCTGAGCCTCTGGACATCATAAATAATTTGTTTTCACCAAGTTACCCTTCAGTACCTCAATTACTGGTGCTTGATAAAGAATTGGATGCCTTTAACTAAAGTACAATTTCTGATATACAGCCAGTTTTGAATTGGAGAAATGAGAAATGGGACTCTATGATGTCCCTTAACCATTTTTTGTGCTTTTCCTATTGAGCCATTCCATCTAGCTGTTAAAAATGTTTTTTCCCCCTTTTGATTTTGCCTGGCTCCAGTTTCTAGACATTGTTTCTATTTTCCATTCCCATAGATTAGAGAATCCTTTCCTGATGAGAAAATGGATAGAGAGGAAAATCTAGCAGAGCTGAACACTGAAAAGCACTTTCTCTATTATATTCGCAACACAGAGAGAGCACATTTTGGAGAGATGATGAAATTTTTCACATCAACGGGCCAATCCCTTGGTGGAGACTCTGCTCACTAACACCACCTTTTTGTTGTATTCATATTTGTCTTCACTTTGGTACTTAACAACTGCAGTCAAACAATGGAGAGCTTTAAGTATCTAACTGAAGTATTCTACAATTTTTTTAATAAATTCTATAATTTCATTGTAGTTTTTACTTCCCCTTTAAAAGCTCTGGACCCCTACATTTTATAAAATAATTTGATAGTAACTTCATAACATCTTATACTAAATAAAATAACCTTGTACTCCCACCTCCATTTTTACATAATAATATCTTACTCGTTTGTGTTTCCCCATGTTTTTAATTTACCTGTTATTAAGCCTTTCTTCTTTTCAAAGTCACTGAGATACTGAGACAGAACCCATTTTTTTAAGATGTGAACTGAATATCTTCTTTCTAGGTATATACCTTTGTTTTAAACTCTAACAAGTCTAATATTTGAAATGACCTAGTCTACCATAGATGAGGAGGACTATATGACTTATCCTCACTGTTCATTTGCTATTGTAGTAATCTTTGTGTCATCTTGCAAATTAGTTTTGGTTTCTTATTTCTTCTAGACCATTGATGAAAATGTTGAGTAGACCTGATACTACATGTAGTGTATGTAAAACCAGAATAGCTCCATTGCATGATAATGCTATATAAGTTTTTGTGATTTATTAACCTACTCTGGTTAAATTAAGTCCTAAATTAATACTCCATGCAGTTCGGAATGATAGGGCTAATTTCACATACCTAATGTTATGGAGAACTTAGTCACGTACTTAAGAAAAAATGTCTATGAATAACTGCATGTACACAGGTGGGTTTTGGGATTGTTTTGTTGTTTGTTTGTTTGGTTTTTTGTTTGTTTTTTTTTTTTCAAATTATGGATGACACGAGGTTTGTTTTCATTATGATACAAACTCCCTACCGATTCATTTTTAATTTGACACCCATTGACCATCCAGGTCCTTTGCACAAAAGTCGCTCTTCAATTGGTTTCCAGGTAGCACCGGTGACTGGCAATGTTCCTGTCACTGTGCCCTTCTCCTTGCTGAATTTCATGTTTCTCTTGGTCCAGTCTTCCCTCTGGATTAAGTTTCTTCATCATTCAGCATGCCAATTGCTATCCATAAGTTAGTCTAAATCTGTCAGACTCCCATTTCTTCTCTGCAGGTGAAATTATTCAGTAGTCTTTTATGTTTTTAGACTTTACAAGAAACACATAGTTATCAAGGCAAGGTTTGGAAATTATTTTTAATTACCTTATTTACTAGGCTTAAACGGAAACATGTGATAAAGCCTTAAGGAAAAATGAGAAACTCTAGGAGGACCAAAACAGAGGAAGAGATTTTGAGAAAAAGAAAAAAAACAAAAACAAAACCATAACTTTTAAAATAACCATACTTGAATAAAGTTTCCTAAGTTATTATCAGAGGGTCCAAAGTGATTAAAATAGTATTGTAAACATTTTTATGCACAGCTGTAAAAGAATAAACAGAATATGTTATGGAAACATAAATGAAAATGCATAATTCAGGTATCACTGAACTTTTCAAACCAAAACAGGACTTAAATCTTTTTGTTTCATATTTTATTGATGAATCCTGTACTCTCCATTTACTGCTGAAGGTACAAGTGAATTTTCTGAGTTATCCCTTTCTATGTTATTCTTCAGACCTTGCTAACTATCCCAGAGAAAACCATCTTAAAAATCATACTCTTTTGAAAATCATTGTTTTTTCTGTTCTTTCAGCTACACTAACTGTGGTTTACCACACCCTCCAGAAATTACTGCAGCAATTGAATTTCCTTCCTTTAAATGTTTACAAACTTTCGTAAAAGTCAATATATGAGAGCAACCCTATTGAACTCAGTCTGAACTAACCTCATCCCATTCTAACAGCCAGCAGCATATTTGCAGGAATAAGCACTGGCATAGTGAAGAAAAATAGCTTTAGTCTCTTTCCATTTCCAAAGTTCCCATCCAGCCAAAAATACCAGTATGCATTGAACATTAAGCACATGTTTCAGTCCTTCCACAGTCATATAAGCATTCAAGAATGTGCTTTGCTTAAATCAGACTGACAGGAATTTGACTTAAGCATATGCTTAACTGCTTTGCTGGATTGGGATGGGTTGGGATAACTAAGGTGCTTAAGACTGGAAAAGGGTTGCATATGGAGTGAAGGAAACGTGATACTATCACAGAGAATTTTGGATCTGCCCAAACTCCACCATGTGGTTCTATTTCTTCACTGCCCTTGTCAGATTCCAGTTCACTACAGCATCTAGGCAAATGTCTTACCGTAAAGCAGATGTAGGAGGGGCACAAGTTACATCCCCTTCTGTATTACTTCAAAAGCAGGATAATGGTAAACTCAGATCTTAACTGGGTCCCAACATATGGTTCCTGAAATAAGGACTCCAAATCAGGATTCCTGGAGACATACAACTAAGAAAATTTATTATCATTTTGAAGAATTAGGACACCTTTTCCTTTATTTTTTATAAAACTTAAGCTAATTAATTGTCTACTCCATCTTTTGAAGATCTAAGAATCCTCCATAGCAAAAATAAAAGCAGCAAAAAGCTTTTAGGATTTTTAAACTCTATCCCACATAAATAGAAAATGGCTTCAAGAACAGCTCTTCCCATGTTTTCTTAGATCAACGGGAAACCCAGATATGTTGCAATTCCCAGTCAGCAATTTGCCAATAGGAACAGTCTGAAGCAAAGAGCTCAGAAGCACGTACAGTATCTGATCCATAAACTGTGTACATATTATCAGAGGTGTCCAGAGAATCACACCATCAATGCTCTTGTGATCCTATGCTTGACAAACTTACTTAGTAGGTGTCATTGGACCCCTCCTCATGCTTTGCAGAAAACTCACAGATACAAAAAAGAATATTGCTACAGAACATCTTGCTTTCTGACAAACCTACATATTTCAGAGAAAAAGAAATTGTTGTAAGGCTTCCAGCAAGCTCTAATCCTCAGGAGAAAACCTTTGCTACTCAGCTTAACAGTGGCAGCTGTCCAAGAGAAGAACAAGATGTACATGTTTGCAATGGCTTGAGATACTGTCACTTAAGTATAGCAGTAATTCAAAGAATAAAACACCAACAATATGAAGTTCTGAATTACATCATATTTAACCTACAACAAAAGTGATTGCAGTGAGTAAAAGAGAGGTTGATGCCATTCCTCATTCCTGTAGGAAAAGTCACTGTGGCCCTATCTGTCACCCCAAACACTTGAACTTCTCTGCCTTCTCTGGAGGGAGCTATGGCTCCAACCCAACTGCCGGAACCAGCACCATAAATTCTAGCAAGGTCATGCACATCAGTAATTACTGATTCTCACAGAATCGGTAGACTGAGAATGCCTGAACTCACACACTTCAAAAGACACTCTCACAATAAGGAATTCAAGATAAAACACTCATGCAATACAATGAAATACTAGAAACACTGTCTAACAAAGTAATTGTAATGGGCATTTGATAATTTAATTTTAGCTTCCTGCTTTTTGTTACCCTGTACAGAAGGTATTCTGCTATGTACATCCCACAATTCACTCTGCAGCACTGGTGCTACATCTGACCAGGAAATTTACTTTCATTGATATTGTTTTAAATCTAACCTTCACCATGTCTCCTGCAGGGATTAGTATGAAATTACTAATCATCAGCAACCTTTGCTCTCATGCTGGAAGCAGATACCTATGTCGACTGATGCTAGAGGGTAGACAAAGGTCTACATGTTTTCAGGGTTGATAAAAGTTTATAGAGCCAGAGGTTGCCAGCAAATTCTTTACCACCAGTGGATGGTAGTAAATCAGGTAGAAATATTTGCTTTTTGTTAACTCCTGGAGAACTAGCCAAGAGCCTTGACTGCAGTGATAGCAAAGCCATCTCCTACTCGTACTCTGGACACTTCATTGTCCCTTTCAGGAATGAAGTTAGCTGGGCACTTTCCCACTGCTGAGGTAGTGCTGTCAAAGGACACAGACACAGCTGGGCAATGAGGTAGGAGAGCTGGCAGTGTGCCATAGTCACCACAGAAGTGCACATGTGAGGACTGACACAAGGAGATCAGCCAGCTATGCAGGCTGAGCACCATAGGGCTGGGCTCCAGAGCAGGGTGGGAGACCAACAGCACATTCAGTAAAATGGAAAGGGTACAATAAAACCCCTTTGCCCAACATGGTTTCTAACCCAGAGTCTCATTTAAAATCAATGACCTGATTTCAGGTCAGGTAGAAACCACCACTGCATCGTTGTCACAGCTGCCTCTGCCCTCCCCATCCACGCACAGCCCCTGCTGGGTACAGGGCTGCCTGATGGCAAATGCAGCTCCTTCTTGGGGATCCTCAGCAGTGCCACCACCAGCCAGGAGGAACAGCAACCCAAAATGGCTGCAGTCTTCAGCAGCTCATGATTTAATATGACTCGAAGTGGAGTGCTTTTTTCCCCTGCTTGTCACTTGCTACTCAGCACAGAAAAGTGCACGCTATTCCCTATTCAGCTCACAAACTGTGCATCACTTTTCAAGACTTTTTCTGTTGACTGTGACTGACAGCAGTGTGAAGATTAGGCAGGCTTTTAATCTTTTACTAGCCATGATTACCATCAGTGGAGTAAAAGAGCAATTGCTTGGCAGTGCAAGTCGCAGCCCAATAAAAGGTTCTTAGAGGAGAAAGCAGTCATACACTAAGTTAAGCTTCCAGCCTATTCAAGTCCATGATGCCTCCTTTTGAGAACTGCATAACTTAATGATAGTTTCCTGGAGGATTTTTCATGAGACTTTCTGACAAAGGTCCCTGTTTCTTGTTAACAACATTCCCCTACTAAAAAAGGGCGGGGGCAGGGGGGGGAGGAAGAGAGAGAAAGGTTCTGTTATTTCTTTTTAAATTACAGACCTGAACATAATTATTTTTATCTTAAACATTCTGATACCTTTTCTTATCTGGAAGACTTTAATTTGTATTTAAACGGATTACGAAGCAATCTGAATGAAGAACAACTAATTTCCGGAAAACTGAAACATCTCACTAGTATTCAGCACCTACCTGAAATACTTTCAACATTAGGAATGTTCCCACAGAAACACTTATACAGCTCTGACAGTATATGAGCAGAGATTATTTTGATTGAAGGATAAAAAAAAATCCCCATTCATTTCCCCATTACATGGTCATGGGGAATACTAATAGCACTGTTGTTACAGCTCTGTTCAGAATGCAGTTGGGCATGTAATTTCAGATCATGGAATTTTGGTTAGTACCACCTCCTAGACCAGGTGCAATGGCACAGATTTCTGTGTAGATTAAGTCCCCACAGCTCTATACAGTCTTCATCACAAAAATATCTTTCACCTGTGTCTTCAGTGCTCTTGGTATGTAGTTACTGGACTACAGCATCCTGTGTGTGCTTTCACATATTCACTCCAACCTCTCTGACACAGCATGACCATCACTGTGAGGACTGAAGAGGAAAAGTGTTTTGAACAGATGTTTATAGATAACAAAATCTGATTTACGAAGCTAACCTAACCTGTTTCGCAAAAGGTAACCACTGAGAGTAATGAGATAAGTAATATTCAAGTAGGTGAAGTCTAGATCAAAGTCTTAGATGTCTCCTTGAAAGGCTTTAAGTCCCCTATATCTTTCTCAGCCTTAAAGGAGAACTTATGTGAGTTAAACTCTAAATTTTTGAAGCAGATCTGATGTGATGTGTCTTTGCTGTTCCTTTTTTATACATTGATTTTGTTTAAGTATTTATTCGAAGCACCTTCCCCATTTAGATGAATACTTGTCATACTATAAACAAACACAAGAAAATTGGCTTTCAAAATTATCTAGTATAAAAAGAAAAAATGGAGCTAGTAATCTCAAAGGTAAATGTGATGAACTAAAGTATTTTCACTCCAGCAGTCAAGAATCATGGGTAGTAAAGAATAAATATTTGAGCTACGGGCATCACCAGAGGTGAATGAACAACCTGACCTCATATGTGGAAGTGTGACAGATCATAGTAGTAGAAAAGGCCTGCTCTTGTAAGGCCCCACCTGGAGTACCGTGTCCAGTTCTGGAGCCTCTGACACAAGAAACACATGGACCAGTTAGAACAAGTCCAGAGGAGGCCACGAGGATGATCCAAGGGCTGGAGCACCTGTCCTACAAGGACAGGCTGAGAGAGTTGGGGCTGTTCAGCCTGGAAAACAGAAGGCTCTGGGGAGATCTTATAGTGGCCTTCCAATACCTGAAAGGGACTACAAGAAAGCTGGGGAGGGACTTTTTATAAGGGCATATAGTGATAGAACAAGGGGAAATGGCTTTAAACTGAGAGAGGGTAAGTTTAGATGAGATATTAGGAAGAAATTCTTCACTGTGAGGGTGGTCAGACACTAGAACAGGTTGCCCAAGGAAGTTGTGGATGCCCCCTCCCTCGAAGTGTTCAAGGCCAGGTTGGATGAGGCTTTGAGCAACTTGATCTAGTGGAAGGTGAACCTGCTGATGGCCGGGGGGTTGTAACTAGATGATCTTTAAGGTCCCTCCCAACCCTTATCATTCTATGATAAGTCTTAAAATTAAATTAATTTATACATTCTCTCTTATTTAATCTGAATGATCCTTATTCACATCGTGTTATGTCATGCCATTGACAAGATTATTTCTATGGTATCTGAGATCTGAAATAAAGGAACCTAAAAGGAAAAAGAAAACACAATAATACCTAAATCATACACAATATTATTTATGGACTCCAGGCTGGAACTCAACTAGTTTTTCAGACATTGCTGACAAATCAAAATATTCTCATCATATAAAAGCACTATAAGAAGTGCAAGATAGTGGTTTATTTTTGCAATCTGGTCTTGAAATGGAATTGTTTGACCTTAGAAAGGGATAACCCTTTCTAAAGTTCTGCAAAGAAGCTAAAAGACATGAATGCATGAGTAAATGAACAGTGTACTTTTCAGTATGCAAATACTGCAAAATGACCTGATACTTCTTCCCATCTCCTACAAACAGCTACACAGCTGAAACATCACTGACAGAGACACTCTTCTCATCTTTCACAACAATGAAGAAAAAAACTCCATGATGCTCCTGCATATGTGAGCACCTGTTTATTTGTCTTCCACCTATAAATTACTCTGAAAAGCATCTCACAGTGTTCCTCAGAGAATAAGAGTAGTTAACTTTTTACACTGAGCACATCTGGATAAAATCAGTGATTAGTGTATTTGAAAACAGTTCCATGCACCATACAAGTAGAACTTGCAGTACTTTGTGAATTCACCAACATTTTGAATGATTTATCATAGTGACATAGTGACAGCCTACTCTAATAGCACCAGTCTGATTTTCTTCTATTTATACACAGGAGTGGAGGACAACAATAATCACATCTGGTACACTGGTAAAGTGGCATTAACTAAAAAAAAAAAAAAAAACAAAAACCAAAAAACTCTTTAACTTTTAGGAGATATAGTAATATCTACACACACTCAAAAGTAGGGTAACCACATACAAGCACTCTTTGAATGATGAAAATACATGGACCTACTGTCATATGACCTCAGCACCTTGGAGATAGGAGAAGCACAGAAGCTTTTGTTATAGCCAGAATATTTCCTTCTCCTATGCTACTTCCCACCTCTAAAACTTTAATAATATTGTACACTCATGAAAGATGTCTAATCAATCTTATGGCATTGTCAATCAGTCTGCATTAATTCAACAACTTGAGGACAGACTATCACATACCATCCCAGGACAATTTTACAGTCCAACAGGCAGTTTACATCTTTTTCAGAGTTTTCCCACAGTGTGATTTTCAGCATGTCCCTCTTGCTTCTAATTTCCATCTGCTCAGATCAGCTGCTGCTATAAACACAGGTCCACAGAGGAAGCCTTCAATGCAAATGCCTATATAATTGCCATTCCTGGCAGTTACATAAAAATTCTATCTATGTGATAAATCTTCAATCATAAACATAGTCAAAAGAAAGGAAAAAATAATCCAATTTAAAAAAATATAACAAAACCAATTATCATTAAAATCATAGTATGTTCCATTTGATTAATTTCTATTTTTTATGGTATGCCTGACATGAAACTCACTTAGCGGGACCACAATCTGTCTCTTTTCAGAGCTGTCTTCGAGTGCATGAACTCAGTATGTTTGGCTGAAGCTAAACTGAAATATGTGTTTCAGGAGTGCTCCTACTAACCATGGAGCAGACTAGAGTTAATGTAAAACCTGATGAAATATCATGCACCGTGGATGTCAACTGGACTCCACAGATCTACCCCGAATATAAGCTGTGCTTTTTATTGTGTGTGGAGAGGGCAACTTTTAGTACCACTTCAGTGACAGGCAGTCAGATTGCTCATGAGTATAGCATCTGTCCAAAACCTAGGAAGACATGGACACAAGATATATCCCCTTCTCCCTTGAACCACTCCACTACTGCTGATATAAAGGACCAAATTTCCAGGACCTATCCTACACAGTGCCTGTCTAGACTGCACTGAGATCCTCAGTGAAATATGTTCTTGTTTATCACTTCCATTCACTTCCAAAGTTCAGGTTATGGCCTACTGTGGGGTCTATTAAGCAGACAGTGTATATGGTATGAGGAGCTGATTTAGTGCATAGTGTACACTGCTACTCTGACAACTTTTGATACAACCCTCAGTGTATACAATGAATGACAGCACTCTAGAGCCTGATCACTTTTTGATAATCTCTCTCCTGTCAAAGAGGGACGACATCACAAAGTTCAATAACTCTGATTATAAATTGGAAGATAATTCATTCTTCATACATTAAATGATAGAGCAAGAGATTACTGCAAGCACCAAGAACAAGCAGCCACCAGCTAAAATAATTTCCTGCTAAGGTTGTACCTTCAAAGGGTTAAGAGTAATGGAGAAGCAGCAGATGTGTACACTATCCAGTCAGTAAATAGCATAGCAGAGGCTGGCTGAAGCAAACTGTGATTTTTCTTTAAATGAGTGTTTGTTTTCAACTGCAGTTAATAATATTTTAGAAGTTTACTTATTTATCTGGGCTGGACTCAAACATACTTTGCTATCCCTACGTGGGCAGTAGCAGCCAGGCAGTATCACTTAGAACTTCAGTCCTGTAATAACAGGACTTCTTACAGGTTCACTTGTGATTATACAGAGATATTATAAAACCTTAGAAATCTTAAGGCTAGAACTGGACAGAAGAGAAGCAAACATTTTTAGGATTTTTTTATTCTTTCTGTCTTTCCTAGTAGGGCAAACATGAATATATGTTTTATAATAGATGAAACATGGGTATGGCCTTACTCCACATCCTCAGTCATGTGAAATAGCTACTGATGTGCTAACTCTAATAACTCCCTCAGACATTTAATCACAAAACTACAGACCACTTCTAGTCTCCCTCTGGAAGATGAAGCCATCCTTTGTTGCACATATGATTGCATCTCCTTTTACACATGTAGTTAGGGCATCAGAAAATATCAATTTTCTCCATGAATGTCTGCAAGTGCACCCAGCTTATCAGATAAATGACTCCTTTTCCTGTTTACCATTAACCTCACAAACAAATGTGCATACATACATCTCCGCTGTTACAGAGGGCATATCTCAGCATCACCGAACTGTTAAGAGTATCTCCACAATGTTCAAAGTGCAGTGACTCTCCTCTAAAGATGAGAAAACAAACCTGACAGCAAATAATATGGTCTGATAAAAGTCTGATGACTTCTAGTCTTCAATACATAAACTCCAGTCCTAAGAGCCCAAAGTTAATGCATCTTTCATGGCTTTAGTTAGCTGTTATTTTACATACGACCTGCTGATCAACTTGTTTCCTGGTGACACCAGACAGAAGTTTTAATGTCCTCCTCTGTAATCAGTTTGCTAATAGCAAGTTGACCCATTGGGTCTGACCCTCCCCCTTCCTTCCCCCCCCCCCCCCCCCCCCCACCTTTTCAAATATCTTCTCTACTGCTGAGGTAATTTTAAAAAACTTGTTCATATTTTTGGTTTGTTTTTTTTTTTTATTTTGTATCAAGACACGTTTTTATGGAAGGTTATTCCTTTCCGCACATGCAAGCGGTTTCTTAAAGGTGTCTTTATACCCTTCAAATGGACACACAATTTTTAAATTTTCACATTAGTTTTCTGTTGAGAAGTCTCTACACACTTGTACTTTGTAAATAAACTAAGTGAAAAATGTCCCTAGATCTCTGAAGGTGAGTTAAAAACAATTAATTCCTACCCATTCTGATTAACTTGTTTTGCAAAGCAGTTTTAGCAGATATCCCCTCTGGAAACAATTCTTAATTGCTTTCTGAAGGCAGAATGCCCGTGACTAGTTCCTGACATTATTAGGGAAATATTTTACTGTGACTTTTTGGTGTTGTGCACACACTGTATTTCTTAGAGGGAAACAAATCTCAATGCTCTTATTCATAATTTCCTGAAGTTTAATAATTAAGATGGAAAGAAGCAGTCAACTGTCAATTAACTTTATTTTCATTAGGTAATAATGAAAGTAATAAAAATGTTAATTCAGACACATGTGTGAAAAAATCCCCCAATTATGCAAGCCTTCTATCCCCAGAAGATATGTTATACTTCAGCAAATTCAAAGTTTTCATACAATCATAAGGGCATATACATGTCTATGTAAAAATATAAATATATATTTGTATTTTTATATATACGCAAAGGGGGTGGTTTAAAGACAATTTAAAAAATCTTAGGTGTAGGATATGAAAACCTTATCCATAATGTCATGTATTGTGTAAAGAATATTTAGGGGAAAAAAAACACTTCAACAACTGATAGGAACTATACAATGCCAAGAAATTTCTAAGTACAAAGTGCAAAGAGAGAAGCATCTTTCCGTAAGTCTCTACCACCTGGCCCACTTATGTTCCTAACAAATGGCAAAGTCAACTCAAGGAAACAGACATCATCAGGATACTATGACCTGCTGAGCGTATTACTTCTGCAGGTAGGAGCTAAACAGCAAAACTCTATGCTTCACTGATCAGCTTCGCAAGTAAGAATGAGCTGCACTGGACTTTACAGAAACGTTTTACTCTTTCTGCTTTTGAAACTATATATGTTTTCCATCTATAGAAAAAATAAAACAATATAAGGGGGAAAAAAAAAAGAAAGTCCAAAAAAAAAAATTTAAAAAAATATCAATTAAAAAAAATCTTGGGATGTTTAAAGTCAACAGCAGCTCCAGTTACAGAATACTGTCTTTTTATACAATGAAGGCCTAGATAAAAGGACATACTATATTCTAGTGGTTCATTAAACTGTGATAAGCTAAACCCACTGGATATAACCACTGGGATGTAGTCTACTCTGCATGTATATGTCATGTGCGGTAAACTACTGCACTAATGATGTATTACCTTATATTGCAGCTGTATGGTTTAAAACAAGCATTTAAAGCAATGAAGATAGGTATTCTAGCCTCCTCCACACTCATAATGACCGACTACCTATGCAGATTTTAAAATGCTGTCATGCTTAAAAAAAACCCCAAAAAACCACAAAAAACCACAAATCTGCAGCTGTGAAGATATATCATTAAATCTGGTTTAAAGAGGTAACTGTAATGCCAAGGGAATATAGCTCATCATTTATGATTTATCAAAATACAGAGCATACATGTACTCATTACCCCTCTTCTGCTCTGGTTCTTTCCATTTGATGAAGCATTTTTATCTTCACCCTGCCTACTTTAGAACTGGCAGTTTCCTCCCAGCCTCTAACAGGCTTAAATAGAGCAAAGGTGGGATGCTTACCCTACACTCTGGCTGCAGATCAGCACTTGTGACTATGAAACAGCTGGGTACAGTGTGGTTGGTCAACCAAAAATAAAACCTTTCTATAAAATCTTTCTACAAAAGTTCTGCACAAAGCTAAATCCTGGGATTTAGCTGTGAGAGAGGAGTGACAACATGTGAGAGAAATCACTCTGCAGACCCCAAGATCAGTGAAGAAGGAGGGGGAGGAGGTGTTCCAGGTGCTAGAGCACAGATTACCCTGAAGTCCTTGGAGAAGACCATGACACAGGTTGTTCCCCTGAAGCCCATGGAGAACCATACTTGAGCAGATATCCACACTGCAGCCCGTGGAGGACTCCATGACACAATAGGTGTATGTGCCCTGAAAGAAGCTGCAGGTCATGGAAAGGCCATGCTGGGGTAGGCTTCTGGCAGGTGCTGTGGCCTGTGGAGAGGAGCCCATGCAGGTGCATGCATACTGGAGCAGTTAATTCCTGAAGGACTGTACCCCATGAGAAGGACCCATGTTGGAGCAGTTTGTAAAGAGTGTACACTTTAGGAAAGATCCCACACTGGAGAAGGGGAAGAGTGTGATGAGGAAGGAGTGGCAGAGAAGATGTGCTATGGACTGCCACAACCTACATTCCCCATCCCCCTGCACTACTTGAAGGGTAGGAGGAAGAGGAGTTGGGAATAAAGTTCAGCCTGGGAAGAAGGGGAAACAGAGGGAAGGTGTTTTCAGTTTTGCTTTTCTTTCTCCTACCCTATTTTTAATTAACAAGAAATAAAATTAATCTTCCACAAGTCAAGTCTCTCTTGCCTGTGACAGTACTCGCTGAGCAATCTCCCTGTCCTTTCCTCAACCCATGAAGTTTTAATCTTATTTTCTATCCCTGTCCAGCTGAGGATGGAGAGTGAAATAGCAGCTGGGTGGGCATCTCGCAACCAGCCAAGGTTAAACCAACACATATTTTTATGTAGTTTTTGATGGATCACAGTAGCAACATCCATACTGAGAATGAATATACTGCTATGTCTGTTGCAGATGGGGCTCAGTAAAATAATAATCCTTCTTGCATTAGCCAAGCTTATGTGACTAATGGACCATAACTGTGAAGTAGTAATTGTGCATGTATTCTTTTGCAGGGGGCAAATTAAGAGACATCTCCTTTCAACCATTTTGCCAATAAATAAAACAGGGAGGTGGTATCAATTGCTGCGGATCAAGGATACTTAATATTCTTACTTCTGTAAATTACCACTCATCAATGTTCCCTCCCTTTGCTTTTAATTTTATTCCAGAGAGGTTTCTGTAGCAACTAGGTCATGTGCCCAGTTTAATCTTCAAAGCTCTAACATTACAGTAGACTCTTGTTGAAAGTGAAGCAAACAAAAAAGGGCACTTTTTATTTATAGCCTCTTAGATATAATGATAACAGAGCTCTACAAAAGGAGCTCTGGCAGTGAGGCATGTGAAAGGCACCATTTTTCTCAGTTGTTAAAAAACTGGTTATGGACACCAACATGAAAGCCTAGAAGTAACTCTCTTCTAGAATTTCTCCAATATAAAATGCAGGACCACACCAGACACCAGCAACATTTCTGGAGGTGACCAAGTTACCTGTCACTGGTCCTCCAAGATCCCTTTCAAGTGGGTAGTACTCCCTTGTCACTGCTTCTAAATTTTTGAGAATTGGGTTGATATGATTGGAGAGAGAATCTCAACAGCTTGAACAAAGCAGGCATTATTTATATTTCAGCAGTGTGTTCCCATCCAAAACATTTGCAGATGTAGAGGATAAACAAGGTGAAAGGAGCTGATCATTTTTCACTTTTAAACACAAGCTTAGACTACAAGAGACAGCTGGTTTCATGGAATTTCTGATCATAAAAGTTAACATCTGAATACAAAACAAACAGTTTCTAACAGGAGTTTTATATGGCAATTAAAACAATGAGCAACTTGTTTCAAATGAGTACAGTCTCTCCTATGCTACCCCTGTGCAAAGTAATAATAACCTGCAAAAATTCAGAAAATTGCCACTTTATTCTCTTAAGCAGCCCTGAGTATATCATATGAGCACCCTGACCTCTCAGAGCACTCCCTTCCAGCACTAGCTAGGCAGAAGACAATGCAAGAGCTCCTTTTTTGTGCAGAATTCCTTCTCATTTTGTTCCTCATTATATGAAGAACCCCACATTCTGTTTGCCTGCTTTTTAACCAGTTACCACCCAACTGAAAATGCCATTTCATATTCTTCGGGTAAAGTGTGGAGCTTAAAAATAAAGGTAAGGTCTTTCATTTGATTCCAAGGAATGCGTGTCATGAAAGTAATAAAGCAGTCTAACCTATTAATATGTAAATATATAGTTGGACTGGATGGAGTTTTTACCTTGTTTTACAGAAAATTTCTAGGCTTCTTAATGCGATAAAGTGCAGTAATAAAAGCTCCTGGTTAAATCTTCCATTTCCAAAAATATTGCAATCAAATGTGAGGTCTTTGTACCAAGACTTTCCCCCCTCCAAAATTGAGCGACTAAATGCATTGTAGAATATTAGTAACAGTGTAAAACAGTATGTGTGCAATCATGACTCTGTGGGAGGCTGAACTAATTAAACATGACATCATTCCAGCGCCTAATTAAAATGAAATATTAAACTCATCTTTCACATAAGAGAATGAGAAGCTGAATTGGATTTAATGAAGAGGAAAAATTCTAGGAAATGAAAACATCTACAGACTTGGTATATCCTCTGCTAAGAACATTTAGTGAAACAGTCCACTTCTAGTATATGTTCTCTGTTTTAGTGTTTGATATCTAATACGGCACTGCATGCTGGCCTTTGGGAAATCCAGGTTCCAATTTTCTCTACATCATATTCAGCATCAAGTAGGAAAACTTTGTAAAAGCAGAAAATGTTATTTAACCTCATAAACACTAACCAGAGTTCTTCATAATCAGTTTCAGCTACCCAAATCATATCATGGCCCATCTCACTGGCTTCATTGGTTTTAAGAAATACTTTTTATCCATTCTGTTTGAAATGAATTCTTACATAAATAGTAAACTAAGTGTTGGTGCTTTAAGAGCCAAAGCTGCAGGCAGCTTCAGCCTTGAGCAATTAATTCCTGACCTTGAGTGAAGATAAAATGAAAATAAAACAAAGCAATAATGTGTATGAGGCAAGATAAGGGATAACTTCTGTGTTGTAATCAGTAACCAGTCAGAAGTAAAAGAAAGGGCCGTGAACAGGTGGAATTATCCAATCATGTCAATTGTTTAGGCACCTGTTCATCATGTGGATGATAAGGGGTAACAAATCAAAAGTGAAAGAATGCTGCATGCTTGGGGAGTGGGGAAGGAAAAAATGATATATAAACAGTGTAAAGCTTCAATAAAGTGCTGACGCCTGAACACATCTTGGTGTTGGTCATTTCATCCGCCACAACTAAGTGCCAGCTTTGACTTCTTTCTCAAGCTTTTCTCACCTTTTCTTTATTATCACAAGATCTTACTGTGTTTTTAATGAAGGATAACAAAAAAAACCCAAACAGCAAAACAAACAAAAATGCATCTCTCACTGATATAATCTCACTTCATTCTTTTCTTCTGTCCTTTGCCTTCCCTCCCCCTCTGTTTTGTTCCTTATTCTTTGCCGCCCATGAAGACCTAAAAATCTTGTCTTTCAACTTTTCTCACCTGGCTGAATTTTCTCTTCATATTTTACCTCTTCGGCTCTCTTTCATTTCCATCTTCCCTTACCCTTTATTTTACAGCATAAACATAAGCATACTCCATTCATGAATTAAAAATATATTTCTGGTAGTACTTACTAGACTTCAGTCATCATTTCAATGAATGTGCCACCATCAGTAGATGCCTTCAGTTCCTCCATACTATTTCAGTGCTAAGTGTGAAAGTTAATCTTCCTTGAACATTGTCACACAGGAAGAACCATATTCAGCCCACAGCCTCACTCCTTGATACCCCACTCTGAGCAATGTGTGCCCATCCGATACTCCTTGGCTGGAGTACAGTTAGTCACATCAGTCAGATGAGAAGACACACATAATCAAGCTACTTCTTCAGAGATTTTAGTTCACATGAGAGGGGCATATCTACACTGAATGCAGGACATAAATATGCATATACATAATTTCTCATTAAGAGACCAGTAAAATACATAGATAGTTAAAGCATTGGCATTGGGAGAACTAGATGGAAACTACAAGAAACCACAAAGTAAAAGTATGGCAGATATTGTACAATCCCCTTAAAACTGAATGGAGATTTCCTGGGAACATTTTGACAAGATAAAGCAAGGAAGATGCCAGAGATATGGTCTTCCTTAAACTACTAAAGGTCTTTGATCAATTTTATAGATAGCAGTAGCTCTTTCTGAAGCTATTTATCATTGCCACTTAAAAGGAAATGCAGGTAGCTAAAGGAAGTGACAGAGGGTTGAGAGAGAAAATACAGAAATGGCGTGAAAAATAACAGACATGATGAAAAAGAAGCATGATAAGAAAAAATATAGATTAATTTTAAGAAGATTAAAAATGGTATTAAAAGTTAATTTTAAAATATATTTTCATCTTGCTTCTCCTGTAACCATAAGCAGATGGTAATGGACAACCAACAGGGATTTCAATTAATTTGTTTATTGGACTTTGTTCTTACCTTCCCTTGATGAAGAGGTATTTATTGTTGCTGTGAGAGGCAGAAGCTCAAGATCAAAGCAACAAGCAAAGGGACATCACCACTTAAGGACATTTCTTTTTAGTGCAGTACTTCTTAAATCTTTGTCAATGCAAAGCAAAAACTGATTAGTCCATGCCTTAAAAATGCTTACACAAGCAAGAAAATTGGAAACAGAGGACAACCCTGAATTTTACTAGTTTTCCTGAGAAAGTAAAGAAACATTCCAGGATTTATTAAAGGCAAGACTTAGCTGGCATGCACAACAGAGAGGGGCATCTGTGAGTTTACACATCTTTTGAACCAAAAGACGAGCATACTGTATTTAGCTAGGAACATGAGAGCATGTAACTGGCTACACTGTAAAAAGTCCTCTCTACCTTTCAAAAGTAGCATTGTTTGACTGTTCCTTAAAAAGCAAATTTCACAAACTTTATGTTTCCTTTTATGGAAACAAAAGTGATAAATTGTGTTCCTCTATGCTCTTGTAAATAATTTGGTTTTGTTCATGTACACAAATATTTTTCTTTAAAGGTGTGATAGAAAGATTTTGCCTTTCTCCAGCCTTCCAGTAAAAATTTAATATGTGTTTAAAAACACGTTAAACAATATGTTCTTCAAGTGTCTTCAGGTTTTAAACTAGAAACACAAAAATATTCAGCTTACAGGTTAAATTGTTGAAAATGCTTGAGGAGGTAGTTGATGAACAAATTGTTAGTAATTAAGGAATGTGCCAAATAACATTTTTTACCACCTCTTATTGAGAAATGGACAATATAACAGCTCAGCTGTGTGAATATGCGCCAAGATGACTCCATCTCCATTTTTTCTTCTGTGCTGCATAGCAGTTAATACATTTTATTTACTCTTATTAGAATATTTCAAATAGTTGTATAAAAATATGGGGAGGTTTGTACTTCATCTGTTGCTTAAGAAACAAGCAGTTGCTAGTAGCTTTTCTTTACGTACTCTATTTGTTAATGTGGAAAATTATTTAATGTTTAGGTTCAGTAACCTAGCAATGAACAGCAAGATGATTTCAACACTTGAGTCTCTTTCCTGTATATGGATATTAAAGATTGATAAGAGTGAAACAGGAAAGAATTGTGAGACACAAAGGAATTTAAAATACTATGAAGGCCCTCCTTACACCCAAGCCAGGCTGGATACTGGAAACGTTACATTAAATGGAAGAAGCAGCCCTGGAGGCAGTTAAAAGAAGCTAGGGCACAGGTTCTGCTTTCTTTGCACATTAGGCCAGATTTATTCTAGTAGCTGTTGAGCTTCAGCAGTTCTAATCTACTTTCAGGACTTTCAATACCTTTGGTCTACGTAACAAAGTAAACAGGATTCCCGCTTTGTTCAATAAAAACTCATCAGTTCTGCCACACATCAATCCTTCCATACTCATGGAAAAAAAAGCAGGCTTCATCCCTCAAAAATTATTCAGTTCTGTACCAGCCACTTTGTGATTGCTTTCCATGGATGCCAATTCCTTCAGAAATGAAAATTATTCCTGATTTGTTTTCTAGCAGGAATCTGTTTACATTTACCTTCCTGAAGCATCAACTAGTGGTGAGTCCTTTTTCCTACCATTTGCCACTTCAGTGGATCTGTGACCACAGCATGTTTGTGACTGGGGAGAGGGCTTACAAGGTAGAGAACAGTCCATGAGATTTCTCATTAATTTCTTTTTATTTCTTTTCTGACTTTTGAATATGACAGTCACTTCTGTCAGTGTCAAAAGAAATCACATAGATGTTCTAGGGCTGTGTCCAGATCACCACCAAAACACTAACAGTGTTAGAAATGCATGGCACCAGGTACAAATAAGATACAGGAAAACTTATCTGTTCTATGAGCTTGATCATCTCTAGATATAATTTACTGTGTTGGCACATCAGATTGAGAACATTTTATTTAACCAATGACCCAAATAATCTGTTTTGGTTACCTGTCAACTAAGTTCAAATAAAAGCATAAAGGTTCAAATTCTTCTCACTGAGCATGGTGGGTTTTATGAGTTTGTTGCATTTTGTGGAAAGCTTTCCGGAAATGGCATATAACAATTTTAAAATAATATTATTTAAGACCAAAAGTGAACTCAACTCAAGAAATTCTGTTGTGGTCCCTTGTGCATCTGCATTAAGCCATAGTCTTTGATTATGTGATTATATCCTATTTTTCTCCATAGAACCAGTACCTAATTCTGTACACAAGTTAAAGGCATGAGGAAACAGAATTAAAGGCTGGAAGGATAACTACTGAACAAGGTATTTTTGTAAATCTGGAATATATTAATTTGACTCCTATAAAAAATTCTTCTAAAACTTTTCAGAATGAGATAAAAACCAATATTCTTTGTTTTGACTGAAAGACTTCGAGTCAGCTGTATGATGGAAGTTTGGCAACAAAGTGTTGGGGAGGACCTTCGTGCTTCCGTGGGTTTCACACAGAATGGTATGAATAGTCACTACTGAACCAATCAATGTGGGCACAAAGTTCTGCTAAAAATAAGGAGAAGAATCATATGTGATTTAGAAAAGAACAGAATTCCCTTTCTCCTGATGAAGACAAGCATCACGTTATTAGGAAATCAGTTGAGATAGAAGAGAGAGTTGCTCAACTCCACTGTAGTATATGGAAGCTTTCATTACAATGGAAAATTTCTCAAGAGTCTCTCCTTTTGTTGGTCTACAAATGGAGTTCGGGGTTTCTTTTGCATGAGATTTCAGTACAAACAGGTTGCCCTGTCTTAAGACAACAAAAAGACACATTGTACATAGTTATCAACACTGGGAGTCGTGGAAAAAGCAGTTCCTATGAGAGGCATTCAGAACCACAGAAGCTCAGTATGGAAGCAGAAATTTCTCAAATCCTGATATCTGGAATGTAACATAACTATAAAAGTAGGAAAAGACTTTTTGGGGGGATTTGTTTTGGTGTTAGGTTTGTTGGTTGTTTTTTTTTTTCCTGAGGTGGAGTTATTTTTTTGCATAATTACTCCATTTCACATATTTCTTCTCATTGGAGATCCTACTTACCATCTTTACCGCTTCCATATGCAGGTTGACAAAAAAAAAAAAATCCTTCCAGCATGTTTGATCACATTTAGATGACTCCGCTGCAGAAGCCAAACCAGCATCTATTCACAACATGTACTGTGAATATCTGAGAATAATTTAGTACATTACTCTTGAGTTGTTCTAAAACAAGTGAAAAATGTCATTTCCACAAAACTGAGGCAATCTCAAAACAGCCAGAGTTAGGACATTTACCTTGGACACTACGGTTTGCAGGAGAAAGGCTCTTTCCAGCACTCATTCTCTGTTGGTTTTTTGGTTTGGTTTGGTTTGGTTTTTTTGGGGGGTGGGGGAGGGGCAGGGTGGGGCTGGTCTTTTATATATGTTTTCCTTACTTTTTTCACAGAAAACTTCATTTCACAGAAGGTTTGCTTTCATTTCCTGTCAAGGAGACTAGATAACCTCTGTGCCTAATTCTGAGTGATCTGACACATGAAATTATCGACCTGAACTTGTGTTGTATGATTGGAAAAATACCAAACCTACTAACACAAGAAGGGAAGGACATGGGAAATACCCATTAATTTAACCTCATTAAGGGCATAACTGATTTACAAATTAAAAAGTAAACACAAAGGACAAGTAAAAAGTAAGAAAAATTGCAAAACATTCAGCTAAGTTAGACCGTTCCAGATCAGCCTTATATTTTTAATAATAATCTTTTTTTTTTAGGGGTAGATGAAGTTCAGACAGAGTGCATAAACTGGATTTTATTAAGCTATTTAGCTATGGGCTTATTTGAGAAATCATTTAATTGAAGAGCAGTGCAATTTGCACTAAGGTTGTAAATTGGGTAGTAAACTGATGGATGGGGAGATAGCTCTTAGAAATTAATGCCTTAGAAATGAAGGAGAGAGGTAACTCATCGAATTCCTTGGGTGTTACTGGTGGAACTAGTTTATTTTTCTGTTTTCATGGGTTGGGACAAAAAGTAGGAAGGTGTTGCTGGTGGTGGAAAACTAAAAGATACAATCAATGGAAAGGATTGGTTGCTGAACAGGAAGAAATGAGTCACATTTACATCCAGGCTGAAGCACTGCAAGTGCCAAAATGTAATAGCACAAAATGCAACTCATGTACTTCAGGACTTCTGCCAGAAGATACGAGTTTATCATCTGGAAATGACCAAGAAAGAGAAAGACTGCTGCACTGGCTAATTGGATAAATACCAGGAAAACTGTTTTTCATGATAAAGATAATATTTTTCATGGAACAAAATTTCTGTTTTCTGTAAACTCTAATAAGAGTGTGAAGTTTACCTGAGGAGCCAGGAGTTTGGATGAAATATCCTGCTCTCGAGAGATAGGCTATGTACAGTTTGAGAAATACTGTTTTGATACGTCCCATTATGACAAGGTTCCAGTGTGATCCTTGCTAAGATTAGGATTTTTTTTTTTTTGCCTTTTTACTTTGGGGTGGTTTTTTTGTTTGTTTGGGGTTTTTTTTTTGCAAAGCTTCCTGACTTTTAATTTCACAGTCAGACAATCATTTTTTCAGAAGAAACCGTAAGGTACAAGACAGTTCTAAAAATCATCTCCAGGGCTAGATTCAAAGTCCTCTAAAATAAATGGAAAGATTCACATTAACTTCAGTGTGCTTTAGGTACAAAACATAAAGTGTAGAGGTCATTTTAATACATATTTCCTTCCTATAATTAAATGATTTTGATGAAAATTTAAGAGAGAAAAAGCAGGGAGGGATAAAGACAATATTTAGGTAGCTGTACTGTAGGCATCCTGGTAATCTAACCATGCAGCCAGACACGCCATTCAGCACTAGTGCAAAAGATTACTCAGTGTCTGGGTAAAATTCATTAACCTTTAAGTACCACTTAACTAAATCCTTCTTTACAAGTGTCTAGCTCACTATGACAGCTTTAAGCTGTTTACAGTCCTAAAACAGGGAGAGAGAGAGAGAGAGAGAGCTGGAAGCCTGGTATGCCTCTCTCCAGTGATGTATGCTGTATATTTATTGACTTGCAAATTTTGACAATAAAATAAACATGAAAGTGGAGGTCATTACAAGGTTTTGTTGTACTTTTGTTATAGTTTACTACTCTGCTGCAGTGCTTTTGCAAACAAAACACCTGTTGCCATAGCTATCAATTAATATACCTCTGTTTTTTAGAGAAAATGCTCATTTTATTTCTACAGTTGTTTTTTTTATAAGAATACAGATAACCCAAGAAATCCAGTTTGTAAAAATTATAATTTAGAATTCTGAAAATCCTGCTTAGATTAAAAAGTTTGTGTTGAGGGTGGAAAATGTGATACAGCTTTGAGAGAGGAGGTCTTGTCTTATAAAAAATGCTCCTTTGACACTGAATGGAAGAAATATTGAAGATTCAGAGAGAAAAATAAAGTGGCTGAAGCTGAAAAACTGAAGACAAAAGGAGGCCAGTCAAAACTAACTGCAAAACAAAGCAGACACAAAGATTGAGGCAATGTCCAGCATATTCTTAGGATCTCCTGGGGAGGACTGCAGTAGTCCCAGCCTGGAATAGCAAAATATACTGAAGAATTGGAGCCCTAAATCACTTCCAGAAGATTTCCCAGGAAACAAAAGAAATCAGGAAAGAAAGGATTGCTACAATATTGAAACACTGCACTAGAAAGACACTTTTGTGTCATTGAGACAACCTGAGAAAAGTATGGTACTATTTTAGGAAGTAGAGACAAGCAACATCCAAATTGTTTGTAGGAGATTACCTGTACCTTTGTAATTTGCCAAGTAAATCTCAAACAGATTAGAATAAATAAGGATTTTATTAAAAAGATTAACAAATACACAAATTAGCACAAGGCAAGCTGCTACATAAGTTCTCAAAGATAATTAAAGAAAGGACTTTGTTTTTCCATAGCAGAAAGCAAGGTCATAAGCACAGACGTGATGAATATGTCCAAGTCACCAAAGCACTGGATATTCAAAGCAGGTAATCAAAATAATCAAATTGAACAATGGATGAGAAAATTACTTTGTCAACTTAAATAATGAAAATTTACAGAGGAGTCAGATTTTTTAGATACTTAGCTAATGTATAAAAAAATAGAGTGTTTTTTCTTTCTGCTGAAGAACAAGATTTGTATAACATAAGTGTCTGTGGGGCACACTCTACTTTGATCTCGGATTCTTGCAAGAATAAATTGTCCAAACATACAGTCCTTGTATCTTGGCTCTCCTTCAGAAAGGATAGTAATACTTATTTAAAAATCTGATTTATCATGTTCTCCTCCAGTTTCATATTACAGTCTATTTTGTTGCGTCCCTTCTGATAGCAACACATAATCTTTCCAGAGACTTTGTGCAAAGGTGCAACAGTTAAAACTTCCACACCGACAGATTCTAAACACCACTTTTATATTCCAAAGAATCTTCTAATAAAACTAATAAGAGGGTAACTGGGATTTACTTTTATGAAACTAATAAATAAGCAGTTCCCACAGCAACAGGCACAGATTATGCACATAAGCAAAATCAGAATTTAAGTTCTTCATTAAAACAAATATTGCTTCAACTTTGTGGGAAAGGCTGACAATTCAGACATTTTGAGAATAAGTAGCATGGAAAAAATATTATCTATCAAAGCTTTTATAGGTCTGGTGTAAGACCAAATTCTTACTTATTTGTTGTATATATTTGGCAATTGACACAGTAAAAACAAGCACATTTTTTATGGTCACCTGTGCTTCTGGCAATTACTGGCTCCTCCAGGATAAACGCACTGCATCTGGAGAACATGACAGAAGATCTCAGTAGCTCTGGGACAGAGGAAATAGGGGAGGAAGCATGGGTGAGTTCCACAGTCTCTGCTGATCTCCTCCCATGTCCTCTTGCAATTTAAAGAATGGGGTCAAAAAGACCTGTCTCAGAGATATCCTAATAGCTAGAGGAACTCGCCTCCTCATCCCACAGAGATACAGGGCTGTTTGGGAACAGCAGACCCACTAAGCAGACAACTTTATACTTTACCAGTGAGAAAGGGAGAAGTATGGAGCAGTCATATCAGGGAGACACAATCAGCTCTTCAATCAATTTTGACCTTGCTCCTGATTCTGGTAAGAGTTTTAAAAAGGCCACTTGTTACCAGCACTGAATTTTGTGTGGATCACAAAACTGAACGCTCACTTTGAAGGATTTTAACACATTACTTCAAACAGACTACACCTTGGGTGCTGTGGCAATTGCCATCTGATTTGTCGTTCTGGACCTTAAACTGTATTTTGGCAGGATGTAGCAAGACAAGGTCTGTGACAATCTAATGAGATGGCTTTTGGCTTTTACACAAACACAGAAAAGAAGCCAAAGGCACACCAGTTCCAAGTTGTGAGCTCCTGTCTCAGTTAGTGTCTCAAGAACACTAAGTACACAAAGTATGCCTGTGGTATAAGAATGTCCAATTTTAAAGAAACCCTTCCTTTTAAACAAAACAAGAATCCCTACCCACTGTTCTCCATCATTAACAGTCCAAGAAAACTTGCCAGGCTATGCAACACTAGGTTCCCAGCCTCGTGTACAGCCCTTACTGGCACCTACCTATGCCTAGATTTTCCATAGACCCTAAAAACCTTGAGATTTAAGAAGCACAACATCAGCTCTTTAACAGACCACCTTGCACATACACTATTTGCCATGCAACAGAGCAACTACACACATGTAGAGCACATATCTGCTCTATGTCCAGACAGACCTGAACTCTACAGGAGTAAATATCCCATGCACAAATGTCCCCTGAAGCTGCCCCAGAACAGGTGTGCCAGATTGCCTCAGGCCATCGCTAGCAGCAGTTCTGCTGGAAAAAGAAGAAAAAGCAATAAATATTTTGGAACATTCCCCTTTGCCAGCAGCTCCTGAGAGCAGGTGGAATGTAAGCAAAACCCAAGCTTAGTGTTAATAGGACAGGAAAGGAATAATAAAGGAATAAGTTAGCATAATCACAGAAACTCTATGGTGACCTTAGTTATAGAGGAGATGGAAATAGCTTGGTAAAGCTGTAAAGAAAATATGCCAGGGGAACACCGTAAGAAAGAGAAAAATCCTCCACAAACTAGATTTTTTGTTATAGCACAGCAACATAGCGCAAAATGTAGACAGTTAGTTTGCAGTTACCTATATCTGACCCACAAAAAAGCCCAGTGAGTTCTGATGCAACCACCTTGCAGTAAAAACAGGTTGTAGAGGTAGGTCTGAGTCCTGCTTTTCAGTGAGTCACCCAAGACCATGATCCACAGCAGGAAGTACACTGTGAAGTGGTATTCCTTTTTCGTGTGAGTCAGAATTTTCTTTATCTAAATTACTGTGGCTCTCATTGAGCCAAAGCTCAGCCAGGTGAAAGGAACTGATAGATGCATATGCTTTACCTAAATGACTATAGCTCTTAGCAAGCAAAGACCCTGGCAGGTGAAAGGAATAGATAGAGGCAATGCCAGTAAAACTTTCCTAAAAGTCTTTAAATTTTACTCTGTAAAATAGCTTTCTAAAATGTGCAAGATAAACAAAAACCTTGGGTTGTTTGCTGTAGTAGATGGATTTATTTTATATGTTTAGGGCAAGCGGAATAATTCATTCGTGGCTTTAATTTTTGTGGATCGGCCAGCTGTTCTGTGCTTGAGCCAATAAAAATGTTGCTTGCGTGTCCAAGAAAAGCAGCAAATTAAATATGAAGGACCATCCAAAGCAAGTACCTATAAAAGCAGGTTGCTTAGTCTCTTGAAAATTGTATTAAATAGTGATTTGAATGTCAAGTTAATAAAGATACAAATTCTTATCTGCATTTCAACTGACAGTCTCAGCATTTTTCCACATAAAACCACAATGGATTATGCTTATAAGTTTTATGGTAGATGTCGATGTAGCCACGAGGAAAATTTCAGGGACAGAGATTACAAAAAAGTCCTTACTGATTAGTTTGCGAATCAAAGACACATATTTCACATTTTATAATCACAGTCTACCACAGCACTTGGAGATCATCTGTCAACATAAAACTTAATGACAAAATAAATTGAATTCCTTTTACTGTTAATTTTTCTTCCAGCTGCACTGGCTTCAAATAGACATCAAGGAAAGATCCCCATTAGCTGCTAAGTCAGTGTGGCTTTAGAGAACAATTCCTTAAACCTACAATGGTTGCTTTCCAGGAACTTCACTTTCCAAGAGCTTAATGAAAGATGTATTACAGTAGCTCATCACTAGCCCTGGTTTCAATTTTTGCAGTTACAGAGCACATCAAAAAGCTTCTGGAGAGGAGTAGAGCATCCTGAGAAGCCCTAGAACAATTACCTGTTAAAGGAATAGACTAGCACATTAAGGGTGCATTCAAGGTCTCCCCCCCTTTTTATCAGTATTAACAGCAATCTAGGTTGGGTTTTTTTTTAAGATACTGCATATGACTGCTTCAGCTACCATACTGAAGGCCACCTCTTTCGCCTCTGCCAAGAATTTATTTTGTACTTGGGTATCTGTGTTTCTAGTCTCAGAGAAGCACCTCAATGATTTCCTTCAACTTCCTGTCTTCATTTTTTTGTTGTTGTTTTTATCCCCTTGTCTTCCTTCACCAAAGATGGTTATGGATAGTAAAATGCCAGGCTGTTTGGACCCAACCTTGGATCTGCCTTCTTCTCATAGGATGTCTCACTGAAAAACATCTTTCCTTCACATGCACACCATGAACTATGTAGACATGCATAGCTGACATTCCCTTCTGAGGTTCCTTACATCTCCAAGTCCCCTCTGCAATTCCCCAGATCACGAGACATGCTTACAGTGGGCTTATTTCAGAATTAATCTTCATGGGTAGAAGTCATGACTTATGTACTTCTTCAAAACATTAACTAATAAGTCCACTCTCAAACTAACAGCTTAAAATTTGTACACCCTATCAGCAGAGTGAAAGATATCAACAACCCGAAAGAAGATCCAAAGTATGTCCAAAAGCTTTTAGAAACAGATATAGTCAGATACAAACATCAAAAATTGTACTTGGGATCTTCAAAAGTCCCTTAAAATATGAAATACTCTTTAATTCTCTTTTAAAAGGCTATACTTTTGTGACCAATAGTTTAAGAAGTTTTGAAATATGGCTTCAGCTGTTGGCTAGAGCATGATCTCACTCCCTGTTTCCTGGATTAAAATGTCTGAAATATATGAACAGTGTTATAGGAACAGTGAGCACCTTGGCTTTCTGCAGTGAGAAACTACACTCTTCTGCTGAGTAAGCATGTACCATAGACTATATCTGCATTGTACAACTGTTTGAAAAATTGAATTTCTCTCTTGTGGATTTGAAATGTGTTTTCTTCCAACAGAATGGGGAGTCAAGTTCTTTCCCTATCTTGTTTTCAAAATGTAGCTAATATAATATATCAAAGCTGAAACAAAATATTTCAGTGAGGTAAAAATGAAATGTCTCAGTGATAACTTGTAGAAAATGTTGACAAAATTGGTATTTTCCTGAGAAATGTTTTTATGTTATCACATCAGTACTCTGAACAGAAAAATTGTTCACTTGGACCATGACAGTCTGTTCATCAAAAGTATTTTGATAGCTATTTCAGTTTATTGAAACATTCCCTAAATAAATTCTGTGCTACAAAGTGTATTATATTATGATTCAGTGTACCTGATTTTATCTCCTGTCAGTAGTGTAGGTCATTGAAGTTTCTACATGGGTGTGCTCTTTATCTGTACATATTTCATTTCTGCCTTTGTAGCCGTAAGTAAAAAGTGAGTAAAGGGATACTATAAACATTGTCTTACTTGTAATTATCCACATCCAATTAGTGAAAAACCTTTCTAGAAACATAATACAGGTAAGATGTTCATGCTTGTGAATCCTACAAGAAAATGTGAAGTTTTCTATCATGTCTATACTATAAGTAAAGGAATCCCTTCTGCATTTTAAATTGGGGACAGCTTTTTAATTGCCTTAGAGTTATATCTGACACAATTCTGCAATCAAGAAAATAGTTAAGTTGAATATGGAATGACTGCATCAGTGGACAAAGGAAGTGCTACAGATATGGTGGTGATGAGTTGACAGTTGGACTGGATGACCTTAGAGGTCTTTTCCAACCTAATGATTCTGTGATTCTGTGATACCACCTACCTGGATTTCTGTAAGGCCTTTGACACGGTCTCCCACAACATTCTTGCAGCTAAATTAGTGAGATATGAGTTTGACAGATAGACTGCAAATGGATAAAGAATTAATTGAATGACCATATCCAAGGAGCTTTAGTCAATGGCTCAATGTCCAAGTGAAAACAACTCATGAGTGGTGTTCCTTAAGGGACCAGTACTATTTAATATCTTCATTATTTACATAGACAGTGGGATTGAGTGCACCCTCAGCAAGTTTGCAGACAATACCAAGGTGACTGATGCAGTTGATTTGTTTGAGAGAAGGGATGCCATTCAGATGGACCTTGACAGGCTTGAGGAGCAGGTGAACCTCATGAAGTTTCACAATACCAAGTGCAAGGTCCTGTGCCTGAGTCAGGGCTATCCTCAATACCAACGCAGACTAGAAGATTATGGTTTGAGAGCGGCCCTGCAGAGAAAGACTTGGGGATAGTGGTGGATGACAGATTGGATATGAGCTGGCAATGGGTGCTTATAGCTGTTGCAGTTAAAATTAGCTGGCAGTCAAATACTACACAGCCACTTGCTCACTCTCCCCTTCACCCAGGGAACAGGGGAGAGAACTATAAAGGGAGAGAGGGTAAAGTTAAGGAGACTTGTAGGTTGAGATAAAAACAATATAATAATTGGAATAAAATTAACCTCAAAATAATAATGATAATTATAGAACATAGAAATGAGTGATTCACAGTGCAATTGCTCACCACCCACTGAAAAAGATTCCAGGGAAGTGAAACCCCAAACCTGAAACCTCAATCCCAGAAGAGAGTGAGAGACAACACTTTGTTCAACCTTCATTTATATACTGAACATGACTTTATATGATATGGAATATCCCATTGACATATCCAAATAGGCTCCTCCCAGCTTCTTCTACACTTGCAGACTAGCAAAACATGGAAAGTTGGAAGGTCCTTGATTTCCCAACAACAACTAAAAATATCAGTATATTATCAACATTCTTCTCACATAAAATCTCATACTGACTTCAAAACATAGTGCTATTTTAACTACTGAGAGAAGAAAACTAACTCTGTCCCAGCTGAAACCAGGACAGCAGCCTAGAAAGCAAATCATATCCTATGCTGCATAGAAAGAAGCATGGCCAGCAGGTTGAGAGAGGTTATTCTCTCTCCCTGCTCTGTTTTCATGAAACCCCACCTTTAGTACCATGTCCAGCTCTGTAGTCTACAGTTAGACAAAGATATAGACCTGTTAGAGCGGGTCCAGAGAAGGGCCACAGAAATTGTCAAAGAGCTGGAACACCTCTCCTATGAGGACAGGCTGAGACAGTTGGGGTTGTTCAGCCTGGAGAAGAGAAGATTCTGGGGAAACCTTATTGTGGCCTTTTAATATATAAAGGAGATTTATAAGAAAGGCAGAGATTTTTTTTTAATTATTTTTTTTTAATCAAGGTTTGTAGTGTCAGGACAAGTGGCAATGGTTTTAAAATGAAAGAGAGGAGGTTTAGATTGGACAGAAGAAAAATTTTTTTACAACACAGGTGATAGACATTGGAACAGGTTGCTAGAGATGTGGATTCCCCATCACTGGAAATGTTCAAAGTCAGGTTGAACAGTGCTTTGACCAACCTGATGTAGTGGAAAATGTCCTTGTCCATGGACTAGATGATCTTTAAATATCCCTACCAACACAAATCATTCTATGATTATATGATTTTATGATTATGTTCATTGGTCATTATTTTTTAATATTAAAAATTAGTTAGTGCTTAAAGATCTCCAAAGGTAGGTCAGTTCAAGAGGGACATCCTATGCAAAGTGTTCGCTTGAGCTTTTCTGTTTTTATGTGTTGTCCCAACCTGCTTCTTGCTGTCTTCCCATGATGATGTCTCATGAAGCCTTGTGCATCCACTTGCCATTGTTTCATAGAGTTAGCCTGTTTTTACTGCTCCATTTTACCATATTCTTTCTTCAGTCCCACCTCAAGACTATTAGCCCTGCTTCTTGTTAAAAATAATAATAATTCAGGAATAAATTCTGAATAGACTGGAGATATTTGGAAAGAAATATTTATATTAAAAAATCTAAGTAAAGAGTTTATTAAAGTGTGGTAGAAGTGAAAATACAAGTGTAGCTGCAAGTAAACACATCAGACAAATAGAATTTTAATGCAGCTAGGTATATGTGACAAGAAAGAGGAAGAAATTAAAGGTCACAAGTATATATGTTTTGGTGACATCCTGAAAAACGCATAGTTATTCTGTGTACGATAAACATGCATATAGCATACAGATGCTTAAACCAGAGAGAGAAAACAGTTGAAGAGCAATACTTCGTCTGAAGTAAAAGAGGTAATAAATATGACTGGATGTTGTAGTTGCAAAGGTCCTTCAGCTCCTTCACAAAAAAAAAAAAAAAAAAAAAAGACATTTCTTGTGATTGTTTCATTTACTCTTACATAAGAACACAACATATAGTTAATATTAAATTTTAGCTAACCACAATACTTCTGAAAGTCACTGGACTCTGAAGACATTTTTACAGTGTTAATTTTCCTACTCTTTATTTCCCTTTCTATCTCTACTTTTTCTATTTTATTTCAATCTGCTGGAGAAAAAACTGATGCAATGTTGACTTGGCTTTTGAAAAGGAGTTCCCATACATTTTACATCTAGACTACTCTTACTGAAGAATATCAAGCAAAAAAGCTGTTGCAGAAAATGAAATACTGGATATTGATTATGACATTCTTGAAAAATGTTGATATATCACATGAAAAAAATAAGTATAAATTAACACCTGCCTGTCAAGAAGATGGCAGATATGTTATAATATACCTGCATGGTCTTTACTTTCAAGCTCAGCAAACTGCTTAAATGTCATTCGATTAAAAAGAAAAAAAAAAAAAAACCAAACAAGTTTACAGACAAATGACAGCTTTTTCATATACCAAATCATACACTATAAAATTTGTCAGCAAGGAGTGTCCAGCCACAAAAATAAAGGGAGACAGATGATCAAAGCAGTCATTTGGCTTGCTTGCATGAAGTGTTACACTACATACCAGATTTGGGGTCAGGAAGAAATTTTCTCACAAAAACTGGTGGAGACAGTAAAAGTCTTTGCTTTCCTCTGCAGAAAAGACCCCAGCCCAGTCTCAACACCATGGACTTCCAGGTGACAGAGTGGTCATGGGTGGTGGTTGCTGTGCCAACTGCAGGCTAAGTGCTATTGTTGTGACTATTTACTAAGTCATCACCACTAAGCTACAGATAACTCCTCAATTTAGACAAAGCATGTACAGGCAAAGAGCAGAGGTCAAACAAGAAAACCAGATCAGCTGTTTCTACTGTTACCAAGGAAGGGAAGTAGAAAAAGTATCAGTAACCTCATTCCCTAGCAGTGCCTGACAGAACAACCTCGCCTCCTGTCCAGCTTTCAACAATGAGACAGATGTAATAGTGTAGGCTACAGAGAAGTCAATAGGATTGTTAAATTCCATATCCAGCAATCACAGGGAAATAAAAAGGTTTGCAGAACATTTTCATCTCACAGCCCAAGTTAACTCAGGGCCACAAATTCTTGCCACTAGCCTAGGAGAATTTCACAAGCAGAATCCTCTGTTCCAATGTGCTGCAAGAGGTGAGCAGAAGATACTAAGTGCCACTGCCTGAGACCCAGTAGTAGGGTTTTGTTGAGTGAAACTCCCAGACAGTCATAGGAAGCAATTCACACCCTGTGCACAGGAGGAAAGTGCCCCCAATGCTTTTTAGTTAAAATTTAGAGCTTAATAATATTCTTGCTGTTTTCTCTTGACTGAAGTACAGTCACAGCTAAATTAGGAAAATGTGAATTATTTTCTCTGATAAGTATTGAATGGATAATGCCTAGCAAAGTTTTCCATTTTAATTCTTGTTCGATATGTAAAGAGGTGCTCAGATTGCCTGTGTGGGCTTGTGAGAATCCACTGAAAGCTAGACTCAGTCAAACTTGGTACTATGAACATCTCTAGGCTCCATCCTCTGACACTGCAATTCACAAAGTTCCCTCTTGCACACAGCTAAGGAAAAAGAAGCCTGTACAGAGCTCACAATGACAGTTGTAGAAGGGCTAGTTGTTTTTTTCTGGACAAATGTTTGATTATTGCTTTGGCCATGAAACTTATAAACCTCAATTACCACTCAAGAGAGATGTCTCTTCTAATCGAATAGTCTCTTAAACAGCCTGGGCCCTCTCCAGTCACAGACATTTTTATTTTCTCGTGTGGGATGACCTAGCTGTTCTTCCAAGTTTTCTAGTTTACCTTTAAATTGAAAACAAGTCTTTATACAGCACAAGCAGATCTAGCTGAAAGAAAGCTTCCTCACTTCATAAAGTCCTAAAATATATTCTCAGAGTTAGAATGCAAATGCTAAACAAGAAGAGTTTGGGGACAGCTTTGAATTCTGATTGAATCACTGTGTTTAAACTCTCCCTTAATGAAAAAAGATCACAACAGTGCCCACTTTAGGGCTTTTCTTGAAAAAAGCTTCGCCATTTACATACACAACCACATCCTTTAGTCTGCAAATAAGTTTATAAAAATACCTCAAGAAGCTTACTTTTCATCTCAAAAACCATGACTTCCTTTAACAGAAACTAATTTATTAAATTAGATGAACACCATTGACAAAAAAGATTTTAACCTGTTTTCTTTGTAAAAAAAGGCCTTAGGGAGCTTGATTAGACTGTTGTAGAGAGTGGGACACATGCATAAACCTCTACATCTGAGCTAATCACTCTGGGGTCCCTTTACTGTTAGTTGAGAAAAATAGGTACTCCTCAGCTGTAATTCATCTGTCACTGAAGTTGGTGGCTAAAATAGACTGAATGAACGATGCCCTAAAAGTTTATCTAGGTCTTCCTTGACTCTAAATGCAGCCTGGAGTGACTAACTCAGTGGTAAATTTCTACACTGCAGATAAAGTCAGTTGTAGTGCACCCTCCATGTAGAAGAGAAGTTAAACCAAAAATTGGCTTTTCTGTTCCTTTCTTTTCAAAGCCAAGATCTGCAGCCAGGCATCATTTTTGCAATGAAATAAAGATGAAATAAAGATGTCACAGCTGGGGCACAAGTTTGACTGTATTGTTTGTAGTGGAAGGCAAAGTTTCACATCTGTTACCTCCCTTTGATGTCCACTTGACCATGCATGCGCCGTGCCTCCTGTTGCTTGGTCCATCTGGTGAGGCACTCATGAACCAGGTCCCCAGGCTCCAGCCAGCACAGCCCTGTCCTTGTGCTGTACATGTCCTGCTCATTGCTGCTTCCCGCTCTGCTTCCAGAGGTCATAAATTATGTTTGTCTGCTTGGGACAATATTGCTTTTTTTCTTACAGAACAATATCTGGATATCAGATGTTTAGGATCAAATGTTCACTAAGAACCTTTGGGTGTTTTTCATCTAAGGTTAGTTATTTCAGTGGGCTGCAATAATCCTCACTTACTGTCATACGTGTAAATGGAGATTTGCACATAGCTCTTTGTCCTTTGAAAATCTCAAACTGAGCAGAGGAATGAGGAAAGGTAGACAATGTACAGTAGAAATCAGGAAATTATTAAGGTTCCCCATAAATATGTTTTTATTTCCCTTTAATTAACATTCCCTTTCAGAGGAAACTTAAAGTACTTTTTAATAGCACATTTACAGGTCTAACAGTTCCTGTTAGCTTTTTGTTCTAAAGTAATTAGTAAAATGAAGGAGTATTTTTGCAAGTACTGATCTTAAAAAGATTTTCTTTGAATGTTATTACACTCAGCATGATGTTTTTCTGCAGTCGACTCAATAGTCATAAAGTTTAATGAGATGGCATGAAACACTTTGACTGCATTTTGAGTAAGGCCTTCAGTATACAACATGGCACCAATAATTAGTGGTGATTCATAACAAAAAAGTAGGATATTACTTTCATCCTGCTCAAGAAAAGCTCTCCATCTTTACACAGAAAGGAGATTTTCCTTAAGTAGGCAAAGTGTCCCAAAGGCATTTCTCGCTACATTTTTTCATATATTTCAGAGCAGAAGAGACATTCCAGCTTTTAAACTATTCTGCTTACAAACAGGCTGATTCTGCTTTATTCTAGAACAGTTTTGCACTTCTAGGATCCTCTTTTCAGGTCTGTTTATGCTATGAAGGAAGTAAGGCCCTAGAGTAAATAGTTAGGGACAGTTTTGATAACTATGTTGATCCACACTTTTTTAACATTAATGATCTATATACTATCAACAAATTATTTTGTTAGCAGTTGACATGTGACATTCGCAATTCCATTTTGTGTTACTAAAATGTGGCTGATCACCTGCTTTGTGTCTCCCTCCTGTTAAAAATAAAGGAGTGAGGGAAAGGATAGGAAGTTTGAATTTATGGATTATAGGTAAAGGAGTAAAAATACATCATATAAGAAAATGATAGTTCTTTCCCCATCTGAAGTTTGTAAGGTAGTATCACTTTAGATATTTATTAGAATTTCTTGACTGGATGGGGTAGCTAAATTTAGTCTTCTCTTGTCACAGCCAGGCAAATTGCATACTTAGTGTAACACCCCCTCTAAGGAACACAGGCAGTTATTTATCTTGGGCCTTCTATGTTCGGATACATTCAGAACTGGAAGAAACATTAGCCTCCAATGGCATAATATTTTCCAACTCCTTGAAAATACAGAGTGGGCGAAGCAATCTTCCTTCATTCATATGAAGGTTCCTTCCAACCTCAATTATGCACATGTTCTTAAAAAAAAAAAAAAAAAAGCACAGGGGAAAGCTAAATCAATTTATTTATTTATTTACATTAAAGTAAATACTTAGAATTAATCTTTGGATGTGGCATGTGTCCCGTTTTAGAGTTAAAAAAAAAAAAAAAAGCTGAACTCAAAAATAGGGCTAAATCAAGTAAGACATCTGGTAGGAAGAAAACCAAACTAGCTGTTATGAGCACACATGTAGCTCACTGGCCACATAAACCTTTCCTAGCAGAATCCCAGTGACACCCAGTAGTGCCTTTCCGGAGCTTTAAGGCTCCTGAGCTAAGGCAGTGGAAGAAGAGGGCATCAGGGCTGCCATGGAGGGAAAGAGCAAGTCAGGTGCACGTGTCCACTCTGTGGGAGATGGGCAGCCATGAGGCAGAGCTCATTCCAGTCTCAGATTCAGTGCCACCACAGAAAAATGTACTGGGAGGGAAATCTACCATCTATCACTTGCTTCTGTTAACAATCCTTTTTAAAAGTTCTTGCTCCCTTATAATGTTGTTCCTAGGTGGTTCCATAATGATTGCACAACAGAATTGCAAGACCATTGAAGCACTATCATTTCAGTGGGAGCTAAGTACTTCAGGGTAAAAATCTTTTATATGCCTATCCACACGCTTTGCTGCCTAAATACCCTCAGACACTGGATCCTTCATAGCTGCTCACAGAAAAAAACAAAAAACAAACAAAAAATCCTCAAAAAACTCTCCTGTTATTCATGTTATATAGAAAAGCTAGAGCAAAAGCAGCAGAAGTAGTCAAAACTGCAGTTTTTCACCTAATTCCCTGTCCATGACATGGGTTATTCCCAATGACAGTTGAAAAGGATTGTGTTCAAAAGATTTCTTTTTTCTTCCATTTTTTTTTCCTCCTTGTCAAATCTAATGTATTTTAACAAGAATTGGCAAACATCTTTAAACTCAGAAGATGAAAATAACTGTAGAAATATGATTTATTTTTTTAAATTTATAATAAATAATAAATATATTTCCCAATTCAAAATGGTACCTAAACAATGAGAAATAATTATTGTTTAATTAATTCTGCATAGTGGTAGTAATTTTGAAATGGGCATTTTTATAATTTATTAATTTTATTTTTCTTCTTGTTTATGGTTTGGGTTGGTTGGGTTTTTTATATTTTTTCAATCAGGTTCCCTTGATTCGCTAGGTAAGTAACAATGCAATGAGGAGATCCCATTCTACTATTTATTTTTCTGTCACAGGCATCTGGGTTAGCATTCAAGTCATTTAGATTGATCTTCTGCACTAAGCCATGAGATCAGAAATTAAGGTGGTATAAGCTGGAACCCATATTAAGGCATCTCTATATTACTGTAAAATTTAACGTACCTACACATATTCTAGCAAGACCAGCTTAGTCACATAGAAAGGAATTCTCCACAGTATAGGTGTTCCTTCTACACCTAAGAGCTTTGGCTTGAATTCACACTGTTCCCTGCCCTCCTGGTTTGTAAGCTTGAGTTTCTGGAAGTGGAAAACCAAACCAAACCAAACCAAACCAAAACAACAAACAAACAAACAAAACCCTAAAAACAACCAAAAAATCGACAAGAATAAAAATAAACAAAAAAACAACAAAAGTATACTCCTGAAGTGAAAGTTGGGATTGGACATAGCCAATATTTCTCTTTCTAAAGGAAGAACTCCAGCATACTCATAAATGGTGAAGTCATGCAAATTGGCTTATTAGAGGATAAAAAGGCTGACAAAAAGGTGCAGGGAAAAGAAGGGCAGTTGCACAGAAAGATTACATTAGGCATTCAGCAACCACTTATGACAAACAGGCAAAGCTGTTTACACTCCTGATGAAGACCCAAGTGCCTTAGGTTTTGGGACAAAACTTTGCTGGATACACAAGGCTATGCCATTAGAGAAATACTGTTTGCCAGCTGGGCACCAATTTTTTTCCCAGTGGTATTCAGAATGCAGATAATAGCATCACAAATGTATTTGTCCAGACTTGTACCTTACATGTGCTTAGAAATTTTTTTTTTTTTTTTTTTTCAGAATTTGAAAAGATTGGTGACATGCTGCAAGCCTTTGAGTTACAGCTCATTGTTAACCATTTTCTCACCAACCCCCAATTGTCTCTTGTAATTTAATAACTTAATAAAAGGCAAGTAAGCTCTACAAGAATCTGGAGTCTGGGCAATTCAGTGAGCTAGAAAAGATAAGGATATAATTCTAGGGAGTAAAGCAGACACTTACTAAGAAGGCAGATTTCAGATGATCTCATGGTATTAACTGATTAATTGATTAGATTCTATTCAAATTAGTATAGGTAAAATTACATTCAATGTTGATAAACACAAAAGAACCCAAATGAGGGATAAACAGACATAACTATCTGAACACAATGGTAGGCTTGACATTAACTGTTATCACAAAGGAAGAGATTTTGAAGCCACTGAAGATAGTTCTCTGAAAATATCATTTTCATATCCGTGTTGTCGAAGAATAAAAGGAACTACAGAACTCAGTAGGACAGAAAGACAGAAAGTACTAAATGTCACTGTATGTATTCATGGCATATCAATATCTTAATTCCTATATGGAGTTCTGGTCACTCCTTTCAAAAGGGATGAAATAAAAATATGAAAGATACAGAGAAAAGTGAAAAAGTTCATCAAAGATATGGCATGACATCTGCATGATGAAAGATTAAAATAACTAGAACTGTTAAGGTGGTAAAAGAAAGTACCACAGGTGGGAATATGGTAGAGGTATATAAAATAATGAGTGGCATGAAGAAGAAATATTATTCAGATCATCATAATGTCAGAACAAAGGGGCATCAAATTAAATTATCAAACTGCAGGCTTAAAGCTGAGCATACTTAAACTACAGAACCATCTGCTGGAGGAGGCTATGGAGGCCAAAACTCTAAAGGAGATCAAAAAATAATTAGAGCTAGGAAAGAAAAGTCAAGAGTTATTAAATGGAAAATACTACCCTCAGTTTGGGAAGTCCCTACACTAGGAGCTGCAGTGTGTGATCAAGAAGAATCAGACAACCTTTGCTCCGTGCCTGCAGTTTGGCCCAGGTACCTGCTGCTACTCATGGTTAGAAACCTCCCTGAAGCTATCCAAGTCCATTATAGCTGTTTTACAATTCAGATTAGCAGTGGAGACTTTATCCCCATAGTTTTTCCATGGGAAAGCTAGAAATCCTAGTTTCATAATGTTTCTGCGAGTGCAATAAATACTGGGCAGTGAGGGAGAATTTAAAAGCAATAAGTTGTTTAAATCATCTATTCTTAGTTTCGTAAAGCTACGTAGGAGACATAAGTCGCAAACATATTCCTCCCTTGAGCTTTAGTGTTTCAGTGCAGGTGTCACTGCACTCCGCATATTGTTGTGATGCCTAATACTGAGTTTCTACTCTTCCAATAACAGTGTAGTGCCATCTTTTTGTTCCTAGGTCAACCTCATAACTTCTGACCCCAGAACCGGCACCTAGTTTTTAGCACTGCTGGACCTTACAACACCCAGAAGCGTATGGCGAAGCTGGAACAGAATGTCTTTGTTGTGACTCCCAAATGCTCAGTTTCACTGGGCTATGAACAGTACAGTCAGGGTAAGGGGACCTGCAGAGCAGAGGGCACAGAATGAAACACCAGGCTGAGCAGCACTTACTTTTGTAATAAGTGTCTCGTGATCCACCTGAGCAGCTCTGATCCTATCTTGTCAAAATTTCTTGGACTAGGGAGTGGAAAAAATAGAACTCTTGAGATCAAACTAGTGAAAGAAAGATGGCGTAAAAGGGTCTGAAGAAACATGAAAACAAGTGCAGCCATCAATGAACAAAAAAGGAAGAGCTTTGATTTCACTGTAGCCTTGCTGTGAAAGGAGCCTTAAAAAAGGCCATACTTAGAAAAAAACAAGAAATGGATTAAGATTTCTGTTCTAAATCTGAGAGGTTACCTGCTGTGAGCAGAAGCTGGTTGCCTCTGCCAGTTCCACAAGTGTTTTAAAGAGAAAAACATAAGAAGATGGAAAAGGAAGTTAAAAATTGAGACCAGCAGTTCTGCGTGCTCCTATTATCTTTTCCTCATTCAAAGCTAAGTACATACCTGAGTAAATAGATGTTCTTACAGAAGCTGAAAAAGCTGAGCTGTGTGGAAGTTCGTTGGTCAAAATACTGCCAACAGCATGGTACAGGGCTGTAATGTTATCCTGGTTTCACTAGGATAGGGCTAATTTTCTTCTTAGTATCTAGAATAGCACTGTGTTTTGGTTTCAGTATGGGATTTGTTATGAGAACATTGATTACATACTAATGTTTTAAATTGTTACTAGAATATGAAGGACTTTCCAACTTCCCTATGTTTTGCTGGTCTGCAGGTGCAAAGGACTGGGGTGACATAGCAAAATTAGCAAACTCAAATTGGCATTTGGATACGCCAATGGGATATTCCATATCATATAATGTCATGTTCAGAGGGCTGGCCAAAAAGCTGGGGGAACCCCCAGGGATCACCTGGGCTCTCTGACTCTTCTGGGATTGTGTTTTTGGTTTTAGGACTGTCTCTACTCTGGGAATGCTGGCTAGGTACCAGGCTAGGCATCAGTCAGTGAGTGGTGAGCAATTACACTGTGCATCACTCATTTGTATAACCTATTATTACTGTTATTATAATTATTATTTTAATTATTCTTTTATCTCAATTATTAAATTGTTTTTATCTCAACTCACGTATTTTCTTACTTTTACCCTTCTTATTCTCTTCTCTATTCCATTGTGTAAGGGTAAGCAAGCATCTCTTTGGTGTTTGGCTGCTGGCCAGGCGAAAAACATCACAATTACACAGGAAGAAATTTTGCATGTAGCTGCACAGAGAAACATTATCTTATTACCTCTGCAAAGCAGAAACAGCAATTATCCCACATCCTTTCCTATTTCAGGACTCCTGGAGTCCAGAAGTCTGTTTTTTCTAAACTGAGGCACTCTTGAGGTGCCTATGTGTCCTGAACACCCAACGCTATCATTCAGGGTAAGGTTAAGCAGTTGGAGAGGGCTGTCAAAGTCAGCACTGGAACCTGTGTTCACCACTTGCCATATTAGTACATTTATAAAATAATACTGTCGCTATACAACCTTGGGGAGAGGAACAAGGCAAGGTTATTTGAACACAAGATCAACATCATTATATCAGTTTATTCCTCGTACTGCCTTTGCACTGTGCTCCAAGCAATGGCAATGGAAGCAGCCATTCCTAACTCTCCATTTCACAGCCATTTGTGACCTTACAGGAAATCTTAGTCCAATTGCTTTTCCAGGAGCCCCAGAGAAATCAGTTTATCTGTATGCTCAGTATATTAATCCCAGTTTTTGTTAATTCTGCCCATATACTAGAAAATGCTACTGACCTGATGTTACAAGCACAGTTATGGACTTCTCAAACTGTTGCTTGCTAAGGAGGAAGTTGAGAATGGAAAGTCTGCTTGGATGTATAAGAAGGATGTCAGTGTAATAAACCTGACTGAAAGAAATCATTGATTACCAGAACTGTAGGCAAACCTTTGCTACTTCCATCCACTCACTTTCTAATCCTGCTACTCAAAAGCCAGAGCGACACATCTGCCTGCACAGCAGGGCACAGAGAGGCTGTGCAGGGAGCGTATGGCTACAGTCAGCAATGCAGGCAGTGGTGGCAGTGAGGCAGGTACAAACTACCTGACCTGGCAGCCAGACTCCACCAAGTGTCATTGGCATGAAACAGGAACCCACACAGCCAGAAAACAGCAGTCTCAAGACTATGTGGGCAGAGAGGCAAGAGAAAGGAAAAAAACAAAAACAAAACAGAAGCCAAACTGATAAGGAAACAAAGCAAAAGACTTTGGCCTCAACTGGACTACCTTGTGGGATCCACCTTGCATGTTCCCTCTAACCAGGAAGCAGAGAACAGTTGGGACATATCTCCCATTTCTCTGCAAATATAAATTCAGTCAAAAAAGAAAAAAAAAAAAAAAGACAGCTCTAAAGACCTGTGGGAAAAGGAAACAAAAAACAGAAAATAACTTTTTTCCCCCTCCCCCTTCAGTAAGACTGTCTGGCAAACAGTTACATACTATGATTTAAAAAAGAGATGTCAAAATATCCTTGATGCCTTTAGGTCAAAAGTACAGAAAATTCAAAAAGCACATTATAAAACTCTTGGGGTTGTATGAGAGCTGAGCTCAAGCTTTACTCCCTCAGAATCAAAAGCAAAGGCTTAAGCTTTGCTTCTCCACAGCCCAGGTGAATCCTGTCTTTGGGACCATTTTCTGAAGTACACACAGGAAAGATATCACCCTTTTAACCATGGAGGCCTTTATACAACTGTTCCCAACTACACAAGCCATGCTGCACATGATGGAAATATGCACAATGGTACAACAGGCATGTAGGACAATTGTTCCAGTTGCCAAGGAACAGTCAATTCTGCAGAATGGTTTGATTTTACTGACTGGAGAATGAGTCTTTTGTACACGAGGTAAATGCCACCTTGTTAAAAAGGAAAGTTAAAAGTGTTTTTCAAAAGCATGTGTGCACTCACCTTGCAAAAGTGGCCTCTAATTTTCTATATAGTTGTGGAGGTTTCTTTTGCTGAAATGCTGAAAGAACACACATCACTTGCTGTAAATACACCATTAGCATAGCATTTATAAAAAACTTTTATAATTGCTCTCTGGATTTATAGTTGTGTGTCCACACAGAGAGTAGACTAGATCAGAAGAGACAAGGAATAATTAAAAGTTGCCTGGGAGTCAAACAGAACCTGAAACAAACACAACAGATAATAGTTTAAACATTACATACACATTACTCAACAGAAATCAATTCTAACTAAAAGAGCAAACACAACCTTCTTGTTTCCTATTGTAAATTAGATTATTTCATTTGGAGTATCTCAGCTGGGGGAAATGGTATCTGAAGCATGAATGACAAAGTAAAATTTATTATCCTATCAGTACAAGAAATATTCATGAATAAAAAAAAAAAGTCTTTGGTATTCATTTTGGGTCTTGCTGACACATTGCTCAGCTCATGTAAAGGCTTTGCTGAAGTGCTGAGCAATGTGGGCCTGAAAGGAGCTGTTTACCGTACAAAATCCATCATGAGGTTAAATGTAAAAGGAGAATAGTGGAATATGCAGAGGCCTGTCCAAGAGTGAGTAATGGAGACAAGGTTATTAAGCAGAGGATGGTCTGATGATGTATACATATAACAAGAATGCAAACAGGACGGATCTTGGTTACAGCTATCAGTTTGATGATAGAAGGCAATATATAATCTATTTTGATGTCTGTAGCTTGTTTTGATGAACATATAAAAGAAAAGCTGGAAACCGCACAGTTATCACGGAGTGTGGTTTGGTGTTAATACCCCGCCACAGCAGTGTTAGCTAACAGCTTGTCAGGACAATAAACATGTCTCAGTCTTTGCTTCCTGAGCTTGTGGTGTTTTTCTGTGGAACAAAGTCCACCCTGGAGTCTCAGTAGAGCTGGCTTATCTGCACAAGGAGCACTGAGACCACAGGGATGTTATGGCATTCTTCAGGATTATTTGAAGTACTGCTGTGTTTCTCACCACACTGGGCACTCCTGTAGTTGCCCTGTAATTCAGTAGTCACCCCTACCCACTCCTTCAGGAGAAAGGAGATGGAAAGAAGGCCCTTGGTGATTGCCCTTCCAAAGGCCGAAGAGCTGTGTCCTGAATCTTAAGAGGGCACAGTGTTTGTAGTGAATAGAAAGGTGAGACAGGAACAATAAGAACTTTTCTTTCCGCTTAATTTCCCACCTCCCCAGTGAGCTGTAGTAGGACAGTGATTTTATTCATAAACCATGTCTTCAAGCAGACTACTTACTTGGGAAAAAGGAGTCTGCATCTAATTCACAAGAGATGAGTGAACAGATCCTATCTTCACTAAACACAGACAAGTGTGCATAGCTGAACTCACATGAATATTGGTGGTCACTATTATCACAATACTGTTGTTATGCAGGATGAAGAGCTGGAGTTCCACTGAGGCTGGAAGGTGGAAGAAAAAGCACCATGGGATGCTGGAAAGGTTAGCCTTGAACACTAATACATCTCAGTACAAATTTGCCCATCATCTATCCAAACAAGTACAGCATGACAAGTATTCTTGACTTGGAAGTTGAATGGCATCTGGGGAGAAAGTTGTCTCCTCATGTCAGAAAAAAGACTGAGCTGTTGGAGGGACAACAAAACTAACATTCATAACATGCTGTGTGATGAAATAATACACATTTAGAAAGGCTATTCTACAAAGCACGACTGGAAGGCAGTGCTTTTCCACTGTTCTTCCTCTATGGGTGCACAGATGCACATTGTACCCTGGATACCAAATCTTCAACCTGAGGACTAAAGGAACATACAGTTCATTTCTCCTCTTAATTTATTTACCTGACTTCTTCCTTTATCTTTGATTGACTTCGTTGTCTGTGGTTCTGTGACTCTATCTCAACAGTTTCTCTTGATCTGCTGTAGATTACTTCCAAATCTAAGTAAATTTTTATACAATCCTTGATATATTCGTTTCAAAGTATCTTTTCCATATATTGTGACGTCTTTTGGATCCATTAGGGATTTGATACAATATATTTTTATTTGCATATTATTTTAGTGCTTCTGAACATCAGTAGAATATTGAAGAAGAAATACATAATTTTTGATACCAAGAAAGAGTCTTGGAGGTAGAATTTTTGTGTACCAGAAAGCAGCTGCTACAGGTAGTAGTGAAGTGTTTCTCAAGCAAAGACTGTTTTATGGTTTTAGGCATAGGAGATTCTGTACCTCAATATTAAAAGGACTGTTGCAATTAAAAATGTGTACTTACTTTATCATCACACTATCACATTTTGAATTAACTATTTTTAACAGAAAGGAGGCAATCACCACTACCAACAAAGGGGAATTATTAAGTGATTAAGATTCCTGCCCTAACCCCTATTAACCTCAGGCATCCTTTCAACACTACACACAAATGTACTTCCTATTTATTGTAAGCACTGCTGTGGATTACATGAAAAACTTTCATTCCACCTAGGGAAAGGAGCACTTATGATTTAATGTGTTTGCTCTTTCCACAAACCATTCTGCAACTCCGTCAGAATTGACAGCTGCCCTAAGTGAAGGTATGTGACATCTTGACACCTGTTTTACACTCTCAGGTTGTTAGGAGGCAGAATAGTGCTATTACTAGATATACATGAGTACCCCAGTTTGGTAAGAGAAAGTAATTTATAGGCTTTTGAATATTATATTAACCACAGTCATTACAAAAGGGTCTTCTTTGTAATAGCAAGTAAAATGCACAGCATATGGGCTGGCTAGTTTCTCTTAAAAATTGCTTATCCTTGTTGCATGAAGATAAGCAGTTTAAACAATATACATAGTAGAAAAACATGATGTCGTACCAGAAGAAAAAAAAAAATACTGAGGATATTCTATTCCTCATTTTCTCATTTCTGTAAGTGTCTCTGTTATGTGAATCTCAACTGAGTTACAGAGCTTCAAATGGGGAAAAATGAGATGTGTTACTGAGCCAGGGTTGTTTTCTTATTTTTAGTAATAAAGATGAAATGTTTGATGAAACAAACCATCCTCAGCTTGAATTGCCCTGGTTACTGTACTCATCACTGGTCCAAGAATCTGACACAATATAAAAAACAGAAAGGCTTTTTGAAATATGACTTCAGTCTTGTTCATGTTTGGTACAACTGCAGAGTTAAAAACATTTAACTAAGCCAGGTTTCATCCCATTTCCCTCACTCTCCTATCACAACTAAATGCACTGCTCCTCCCACATAAATATCTGAGTGACTTGAAAGCTGCCCCATTAGGCCATGTTCAATAAATAACAGCAGTTTAAAATCCACCAAAGTCTCTGTATCTAGCATTTCCAACTAGCTGGCTCTGTGTGGCTTTCTGCTTTATAGTGAGTCACACTTCAGAAGCTGTCAGACAATCCTAGCCCTCTTCATTAGCTGGGCACAGGGACAGAGGGAAAAGGAGGATTTTCTCCTCTTCCAGCCCTGCTTCTCACAACTTGTCTCTGTAGTAGATTTCCATCATCTGCAGGTCCTCTGTCTTGAGCAGTCAGTCAAACAACTCCAGCCAGGCTCAGGGACTTAGCACTGCCAGCCCAGGTGCAGTCTTCTTAGAGGGTGAGGAAAAGATTCTCCTGATTTCTTTGTCTTAAACATAACACTTATTTTTAATTTAGTGTTTAAACTTACCAGATGCTGAGTTTCTTAAATGAGCAAATCACAATGCATAGGTCCATGCATTAGGGGCCAGACTACTCTAGCACAGGCTTTTCAGCCAGTGTGGTTCATTGCTAGCAGGCACTATATACCAAGTATATTTACATTCAGAATAATAAAGTTCCACATGATGCATTTTTTCTTAGGCAGAATCTTCATTTTTGCCTATTTCTGCATCTCTCTTTTGACAACAACTTTTCTGATATTCTTACAGAAGTCCGACATGAATGACATCCTTTTCATTAATATAAGATTGCAACAGAAGTTCTTCAGTGATTTGAAGCTGAATTACAACTTCTCAGTCAATGTCTTGTACACAAGATAATTATATTTTGAAATCCATCCTCCAGTTAGCAGTGATGCTGCAAGTACAAGAATAGGCAAAAGTGACCTCATCACTATATCCTCTCCAGTAACATGCTGTCAATGTTATTCTGTTGCTGAAAGCATTCCCAAGATAGAATTGAGCTGCAACACAGAAATTTCTGGTTTTGGCAGACGTTGGTTAAGCAGGTTTGTATTTCATTCCTTGGTTGTATATATAATTTCACCTGCCAATTTCATCATTACCTGCACCAGGATCCAAACATACACTGTGTTATACTCAGGACTAGCCTTTCTGTTACACACAGGAAAACTTTCTAAACTCAGAGGTCTGAAGTTTGTCCCAGATCTGTATTTAGGGTCTCATAAAGCTCCTACTAGGTTCAGAAATATTCCTAAACAGCAAAATTAGATGAAGTCACCTTTTAGTTCCTATTTTGTTCTTGTATCAAAAGTATGAATTTTTTCTTTATCAAAACTAATCCACAGTAAACCAGAAACTTACAGTACTTGATTCAATTTCCCTCCTGGTTCAGCTGACTTGGTTTGCATATTGGACCCTGTCTTCTTGCTCCTTGCCTACCTGTATTTTTACTATAGCTGCAGTCCTTTTCTCAGTATAGGTAACCAGCGCAAGAATGCCCTACTCTGCTACAGATCTAAATCCTCTGAAGATCTTACAAATTGCTTCTTAAGAGCATTTTGTAACAAGACTCTCACAGGATATAGTGTTTGCTACAGCCCAGAAACTGAAAATCATACTGAATACTATGTCTGTTTTTAAATGTCAATGTGTTGAAAGAGTTTGTCATCTCTAACAGTACTCTGTGACTCTATGCATAGTTTTGATGCTAAAAGTTCTTTTTTCTTAGAAAAGACTCTACCATTATGTATTTAGTCTAGCTTACATCAAACTGTACTCCCTATAAATGATCAAAACCTTGAAGACAACTAAGTCACCTCAAATATATGCCAGGAGCAGTTACATCTCTGATCGTTCATTAAGGCATGGTAGAAAAAAAAAAATCCTATCTTTCTGTGGGAAACTACTGTGACTACCTAAGCCACAATTTTTTTATTCTTCAGCTTAACGGTATTTGTACTTTTCCCTTTAAAAAAAAAAAAACCAAACAAAAAAACCAAACAGATTAGGTCAGAGGAAAAACTTATCAGGGACTATGTCAAAAAAGACTGTCCTCCATTCTGTAGGAAAAAGCTCTCTACCCAGCTGAGATAGGACAGTTCTTCCCACTTACAAATATGTCATCTACTTGTTATTTCTTCATAAAATTGTGTTTTGACTTCAGCTCTAAAAGAATGAAAAGAATTTGCAACTACCATACGTAAGTCAAAACCAGTGAAGCAGTAAATCATACCAGACTCATAGAAGTAGAAGACTTTTGTAAGATCAAAAGCTATGAAAATGCTGCTTTGCAGCTCAGGTATATCACATCAGGAGGACCACAAGAGTACAGTCTTCGAATTATTGTAAAAAAAAAAAAAAAATTAAGTGTTTATACTATTTTCTGTTCTTATTACAATCATGCATATTCATTAAAAGATTTTTTTTTTCAGCCATCTACAGCAGCAGTACAAGAACGTAGAACTATTTTGCCTAACAACATTTGTTAAAGATAGTTTTGAAGATGTTGGACTGATTTAACCTTTTCAATATCCTATAATTGTGACTAGCTAGCATCCTGCCCCTATCTCACAGCCCAGAAGTTGAAGCCACAAGTGTTAAGAAATCAGTTGAGCAGTGGAAGAACATTGAAAAGGTCACTGCAGTACATTCAGCTACTGCCTTTCACAGCTTGCATAGGGGATCAAAATCACCTTCCTGTGCCAAAGACAGCAAGTGTGGTGGGTTGACCCTGGCTAGAGACCGGATGCCCACCAAAGCCCACTCTATCACTCCCCCTCCTCAAATGGGCAGGGGGAGAAAATTATAACGAAAAGCTCGTGGGTGGAGATAAGGACGGAGAGAGATCACTCAGCAATTACTGGCACGGGCAAAACCAGACTCGACTTGGGGGAAAAAAAACAAATTTACTTTATTACAAATCAAAATCAGAGGAGAATGAGAAGTAAAACCAAATCTTAAAACACCTCCCCCATCCCTCCCTTCTTCCCGGGCTTAATCTCTTTCCCGATTTTCCACCTCCTCCCCCCAGCAGCACAGGGGGACAGGGAATGGGGTTGGGGTCAGTTCATTACATGGTGTTTCTGCCGCTGCTTCCTCCTCAGGGGGAGGTCTCCTTCCCCCGCACCAGCGTGGGGTCCCTCTCACGGGAGACAGTCCTCCACCAACTGCTCCAACGTGAGTCCTTCCCATGACTGACAGCTGCTCCAGTCTGGGTCCATTCCATGGGGTGCAGTCCTTCAGGAAGGGACTGCTCCAGCGCAGGTCCCCCACAGGGTCACAAGTCCTGCCAGCAAACCTGCTCCGGCATGGGCTCCTCTCTCCACGGGCTACAGGTCCTGACAGGAACCTGCTCCAGCGCGGGCTTCCTGCGGGGTCACAGCCTCCTTCGACATCCACCTGCTCCGGCGTGGGGTCCTCCACGGGCTACAGGTGGTCATCTGCACCACCATGGACCTCCAGGGGCTGCAGGGGGACAGCCCGCTTCACCCTGGTCTTTCACCACAGGTTGCGGGGAATCGCTGCTCCGGCGCCTGGAGCCCATTCCCTCCCCCTCCTTCTTCACTGACCTTGGTGTCTGCGGAGTTGTTTCTCTTACATCTTCTCACTCCTCTCTCCAGCTGCAAAGTGTGCAGCTTTTTTTTTTTTTCTCCCTTCCTTTTTTTTTTTTTTCTTAATTATGTTATCACAGAGGCGTTACTGATTGGCTCGGCCTTGGCCAGCGGCGGGTCCGTTGCTGTAGCCGCTGGCATTGGCTATGTCGGGTCGGACATGGGGGAAGCTTCTGGCAGCTTCTCTCACAGAAGCCACCCCATGTCCCCTCCCCCACTGCTACCAAAAACCTTGCCACGCAAACCCAATACAGCAAGCACAAATCCAGAAGAATGGTTATGCTTTCACTGTGGTTTGGAGGCAGCCAAAAACTTACTCTGCCTGCGCTCTGAGGTGTTTGGATAGGAGTCAGCTATGATCTGGGAGTTGTATAGATATATTTGCATAGCTGTATGGCCCCGTGTTTGAACTAATATTTTCCTCTTAGGCACATACACCACACACAGAAGTGAAACATTTTACTGCCTTCTCCATCTTGCTGAAATAAGGCAGTGCAGCCTTAGGAAAAGTCATCCTCACAAAATGCCTTGAGAAAGAGTGTGGAAACATAATCAGAATCTTTTCTATCACCCTCCTCTTCTTCACAGAAAGGTTTTCAAATACTTAATTAATAAAATAGACCCTTCAGCAAGGCAGCAGATAACTCCAGCCAACATTGGACCAATTCGTAGAATATCAAAACTTTTTTTTTTTAATTTATTTTATTTTATTTTACATCTTGGCACAGAAGAATATTTCAAAGCAGATAAACATTTGAACTCTGACTTCATGTAATAGGTAAGTATGGGGAACAGAGATAAAGAGAGCCTGGGAGGATATTTGCAAGGATAATGTTGCAATTTTCTGAACATTAATATCAGAAAGCACATTCAAGTGTTCTCTGTTTACAGTATGCCAGATTTCAGTGCTTTTTCACAGGTTTAACCAAAGTAAAGAATGAGCACTTATTTCCAAGCTTTATATTTACATCAGAGCAGAGATTAACTCTCTAGTCTTGTACACAGGCTGGTTAGAAGATAGGACACGTGGGATAGCGAATCACAAACTCAGAGATTGAATTTTAAACAAAGTTTGCATCTTATTATCTTTTAACTTTAATATCAAGCCTTCTCCATCTCAAAGTACTTGGCATTCCTTGAGCCAGCTGTAGCATTAAAGCAGCCTCATGCCAAGCAACAACTTTTGAGATTGGCCTTTTCATCCTGCTCTGTCAGATTCTGTTTGCCTCTGACTCTTCTCATCTTCTCCTGCAGGGAGAAATGCAGTGCACATGAAGGTAGCTGGAGCAGAGGCTGTAAGATCTCTTCTCTATCCAAGCTAACAGAATCAGTGGTTACTTCAAAGGTTTCATTTTCACCTGTGGGAGCTGTTTTCTTTGAAATTCTCACTTGCTCTGGACAAGTTTAAACAAAAAAGCAAACTTCACTTTAAGAGTGAAGATTTAAAATTTTTGTTTGTGCTTTTTATTAACTAACACTGGTGTTCTGGTAAAGCAAGTAGAAAAATCCACTAAATACCTTACCCAGCGAGGGAAAAAAGACAGTCCTTTTGAATTCCAAATTCTAGTGATAACATATGACTGTGTCATCAGAAATTCTTGGAAATGCAGTCCAAACCTCATTTGGGAGCAAGAAGGATAAAATGCATCTAGAGAAGGTTCTTACTGCACAGACTGATTTCATTCACACACAATCAGTTCTCCTTCTTTCCTGCCTTATACCTCAGCCAAAGGCAGCAGATAGAGCCAGTGAAATCCCTTGTTTATCATCATCACCTGAAGCAAGATCATTATCAGTCACTATCAGAGATTCTGAAAAAGTAGAGAGAGAAGGAAATATCCCAAGCCACACAGCCTGCCTCTCTCCACTTAGGATCCTGTGGGACCACTGACATCAAATAATCTCAGCAGATTTAACCCATTTATTGAGACAAGGGCTATGTTGTCCTATGATTACTTATAGCGGTAGCAGCTTGTGGAGGCAAGAGAGTGCCAGCAAACCCCATGCAAGTGTGTATGACAGTGTTACAAAACCCTGAACAAAAACCTCCAATTTGCATTAAATTACCAAGCTGCCTAAAAATGTATGAAAGAAGGTATATTGTACTGAACATCACTCTGGTGATGGTGATTGACTGAAATCCGTTCCGTAGCATATTGAAGTCAAATTAATAGAGACAAGTAGGCTACACTTGGCTACACGACTATCTCCAGGTCTGAGACACAGCCAGGTTTTCATATTCCACTTACCAAACCATGAGTGTAGAAGTTGGGAAGGACAAAGACATACTCTCAACTCTTCAGCAAACACAGCAATATAACTTAATAGAAAAAAGCTGAAGACAGACAGACAGCAACATAGCTTCTATTAATTTAATATGATTTCTGGTTTGAAATCTGGAGTAAGTTCAGGTCCAGTACCCCTGACTAGAACTTTCTCTAATTCTGACAGTGATCAAGGGCAGCTTGACATAAACTCAATACTGATTTGACTATAACATAAAGTTAAATAACATAAAGCAAACAGGTGTGGAGTACTGGTGTCTCCAAGACCTTGCCCCCAGCAGAGATTAATTGATTGTGGCAAAAGAAATTTTACAAAATATGACACAAAACTTCTCCCATGTGCTGTGCTGCACCCTATCTGCACGCTTGAGCAAGGAAGTCCATCAAGATGTTTATTAGGATGGGAAAAATTCTGTATTAAAAAAGGTCCCTTTCATTTCCATCCTGCTCTCTATTTTCAGTGTTTGACTTCACATAACTTATCTACTCATTACTTCTTGGGATGTGAAATGAAACAACCTCTTTTCACCTACATAAGGGATATCAATCTTTTTTTTCCTTTTCATAAGATTTTCCACTTGGTCAAGAACTCTGAAACATTCATAATTAAAAGTTATTTTACTTTTAAATCAGGTATTAATGATATATATGATTCATAGTGTACAAATTGCATATTCCAAGGGGACGGACTCTGTTAAAAGGCACAATAAAATTAATATTTGGATAGAAGAAGATGTGTCTCATAGATGGAACAAGAAACCAATAGGCAGCCTGAGAAACTTTTCACGTAGAGATGAAAGTCACAACTGAGTGTGTGAATTAAAAAGAACAGATCCATTTATCTCTGTCTTTTTACACCTGGGCTGAATGCTAACAACCATCTGTCAAAAGCACATGTGAAGCAATAAAAAGCATTTTGTTTATCTGTGAATAAATTAAGAGCCTTGGACAGGATTTCAGCAGATGCATGGTAAGTTAAGTTGATACTCTCTCAATCCACTCTGGCAGTTGTCCTTTCCAAGGAAACCCAAGAGGAATTTTGATGGATGTGCTTGGAGGTGGAGGAGGCAAGTATGCAAGACATTTCACAATCAGCTCTTTCAATACTGTCTTTCTGATTGCCACTGTTCTTCCTTCAGAGCAGACAGATGTTATGTTTCTGAAGTGGGAAAAGGCTAACTGGAGCTGCTAGAAACTGCTCAAGACTGTCCCGCTAAGGAATCAGTGATTCCGAGAAGCAAAGTAGATGCCATATTTGAAGCACTTAAACATCACTGTGTCCATCATCACTGATGGAAATAGTGTTTCTACATATGAAACCAAGGGATCTATTACTGGAAAGATCCAAATGTGCTCACATGAGTATGAATCCTTCAGGCCTCCAAAGAAGATAAGTTAAATACCATTAGTGACGGTTAGAAACATGGGAACTGTAAACTAGTTGCTAACTGTGCAAAATGCAAAATGACAATGAACTTTAAAAATAATCCTGAAATCTATAAATAAGCAATTCTTCTGTATCAAAAGAAAACTTTCCAAACCTGCAGAACAGACTCAGGACCAATAAAAGACCAATACATTTTGTAATAAGAGAGACTTCGGTGGGAAGTGACGGGGGAATTGCCTAAAGAATTGGACAGGAAGAAATGCCTAATAAAATGTCTGATGTTCACCCTCACGGAAGCATGACCTTATAATTACAGTACTCTGATAAGGTCTCAAATGAGCCAAGTTCAGTTCCCACCTCTTTCACAGACTTCTGGCACAGCCTTGGCTAATTAACCAAATCATTTTGTACCACACAATAGGCAAGTATAATGGTAGTCCTCCCCACTTCCTAATCATGTCTAGTTAGACTGTTAAAATGAATTGTTTCTTATAAGGTATGAGTTGTTCCTTTTTATGCTTTTGTGCAGGGCACTTAGCACAGTTGGAGTAAAGGCTTTAAGTTCTACAAGTGAAAAACAAGGCAGGGAAGGAATTTATTGCTTCTCATTATTATTCAAGTCTATTGCTGGAATGAGTGTAGGAGCTTTTCTTATAAGGGCAGATTTTGCAGAATGACACCAAATTCTCAGAACGACTGACCTTGTCACCTCAGTAATGCAAGTGAAAAGCAGGGGATTTGCACATGAAGTGGTAGGAGAAAGGTACTGCTGGACCCTCCATGGAGAAGTGGCAAGGACTGAGAGTATCCTGGCACCCTTGATCCACTATCTGCTGTGTGATTTTGAGTATTTTTAGCAATCCCTTTGTAGGGAGGCAGAGGATAAATTGTTATCTGGCAGGTTATGGGGATTTCAGTATACAGCATTAACATAAGCTAAGAATCATGCATCCTGAGCACAGAGAGAGTGTAAGGTTCCTTGCCTCACGATGCTCAGCGATGAAATTTCCCTAGTGTGAGCTTTAAGCAGAATAAATCTGACCCTGCTAACACTACCTTAAACATTTTTTCAGACTGACTTAACTAGGCTGACCCTGCCTGGAGTTCTTACAACTGTCCCACAGATCAGTGGTAGCCTCTGTTTGTGTGACCCATACACAAACCTACTAGGGCAGTTTGTGCTGTCATTCTGCTCTTCCTGTTTGCAAAATATGTTCCTTTTGTAGCCTCTGGGTACACATAATGATGTGCAAAAAAACCATAAGAGCATAAAACTCTGTGTATGTACCTATTCATATGCAATGTGGAAGAACACCCTGTACTAGAAGAAGTACTTAATGACGCTCTATTGTCTATGGTAAATCAATATAGATCATGATACCGGTAGTCTATTAAAAAAACATTTTCTTTTGGTTCTGTATGTGTTGTAACTACAGATAAATAGCCATTTTTTTTATTTATTGCCTTACTGATAACATTTGCCTTTTTACCACAAGATTCAGCTCCTTGGAATTTGCTTTAATATTCCAGGTCTTTAATATTCACCTGAGGAGCCTTAAAAAGACTGACCTGCAAAAGCAAAAGTTTCAATTTCTGAATTTGAAATGAAAATTTAACCCTATCAATTCCCCTCTGTGTTGAGTGCTTGCCATGGATTGCATGGAATTATTTCAGCCTGGGTACTGGGGCAGAGAAATTCTGTTCTGGAGTAGACACCAATAGTTTCACCACATATGTTTTAAAATCCACTGCTGTTTCTGTCTGTTAGGGTAGATGGACAGTTTACAAAACTGAGCGCAGGAGATTCCACACTCCTATCTTGGCAGTGAGTGCTGGAACTTAAAGTGATTTACTATTCACAAGAAGAATGTGTGTTATACTTTTCAAAGAAAGTTCCTTTTATTTTATTTTTTTTCTTTTACTGTTTTTATACTACTGAACTTCTCATGTGGCTTTGGCTTCATGGCAGGTGTAAGACCTGTGTGTGGTCAGAGAACAGCATACAGACTTAGGAAGGGATGCTAAAATAGCTGTAGGTCAACTTCACAACTGTAGGCCTTTTCAGTCCTGAACTGGTCCAGGAGATAAGAGGCCCCTGGTGATGTTCAGAAAACCCCATATAAATTGCAATAACCAGCCTTTGGCTTTAGAGTTTCAATTTTCCTTCCCAATATGTACTGTGGCATAGCTCCTAATGTATTCTTGCTTCTTTGTCAACAAAAACCTCAGCTGCAGTGTTCAAGATTTGTTCAGCTTTCAGGTGTCATTCTGGCTACAGTGCTTGTCACAATGAGAACGAAGCAGAGCATTTCTATGTGGACAAGGTGTCACCAAGCTTTCACCAGAGGGAAGTCACTATATAAACAGGAGAGGCAAGTGCTTTGTTTCAAAGGGATTTTGAAACAATTAGGCTTTTTCAAAGGAGATCCTGGCCCATAATAAATAAGATTAAGTAGGTAACAGATTATAGAAGAGAGAATAAATTGTCCAAGCTGCCTCTTTTTAAACTTTCCAAATATATCTAAGGTGGCTTTTTTCATCATGGGGCAAACACATGAGCAGTGTATATGGCAGGACAATAGTCTAGCACACTCTTTTCTTTGATATGACTTCATTCATGGCTGTTCCAATCCCATGTGATAACAAAATATCCATAGCAGATCATAGTCTCTTCCCTGTTCTGCATGTATTCACATCTGCCTGGGTAAAGGACAGTGTTGGTAATCATAGACATCCCTAGCCTTTCTCATCTAAGGAAAATAATCCCCTCAGGGATCAAATACTGTAGGAGATTAAATATTCACACAGGTATCAGTAGTTCAGAAGGAATCTGAATAAAGAAAGAATCACTTTGAGTTTTATTAGAAACATATTTTTCAAGGAGTATACCCAAGAAAAATGATAGAACAGCCTCATTCTCACATAGATCTGGTAGTGCAAACATCCCTTCTATTCCTAAATTGTCCATCAAGTTGTTAATTTAAATATCTCAGATTCTATCAAATCCAATCCTTTTAGGCAATAAGCACTAATTTAAGAATTATTTCAGGCAATTAAAAATAACAAAAAAGGTTTTCATCAAGCAATATTGCAAGCCTAGTTAGTTGGTGAGTTTGCAGTGTAAGTAACGCAGGTAGCTAAATCTTGAATCAGCTTTTCCTGCCTGCCTTTACTGTACCTGTTCCAGTGTCTTAATTCAGCTGCCTTTTGGCTTTTCTCTCTTATTTGAAGATTTTGTGGACTTAATGAAGAATTAGACATCTGACATATTCCTCTATAAAATGTTTCAAAAGGTTTTCAGAAGGTTTTTTATTTTTGAGAAACAGTTCATTTTCTTAATTTTCTTAGAGCTTCACGGGTTAAATCTCAGTTACACTCTACAAGACAGTCATAAACATGCTTTTGTCCCTCATTTATCCCTTTGCATCAGACTGATGCAGATTCCAGTTAGACTGACAGATGCATAGGAGAAAAAGAATTAGGAGGACTGTAAGAGACCAGGGAGTTTAGATCTAGATTTCAAAAGCCAACAGTTTTTTCAAGCAGGTTTGTTGGTTCTTCCAGTCATTAGAACTTTTACACATTGCTATTGCAAAAAAAGGAATAAATAATTTTGCTTGTAGAGAATCTACTAGAATATTCATTTTGGAACATTAATAAATAGGGTAAAATACCTTAAAACATTATTTTCTACTTGTTTTTTAGTGCAGCTGAAAATGTAGAGGTTTTTTATTATCCGAGTTGGACATATGCCATGACATCTAGTGTTCCAAGAGAGACTGTATAATAGAGTAATGAATGTATGTTTCATTTAATATTTTGCTGTTATTTTAAGAGGGCAAGATATTGTTCACAGCGCTGAAGGTTCAACATGCACAACGTGAACACAATCATTACAGCTGACAGGCATCTTCCTATATCAGCTGCTAAATTTAACAAACTTCCTGATAATTCCAAAATACAGTTGACGCAGTGTGAGGGTGAATAAGGAGGTTAAGCTGGTTCACTTGATAAGCTCAATAGAAAGGGTTGCAAGACCAACTTAATACAATTCAACATATACATTATAGTAAAGAGGGAATATAAACAGGAGGTATACTTCAAACCCATAATCCATCCAGCCATTGATATCCCAATAAGATGAATATGCTCTTGCAAAAATCCAAGATGTTCTTACAAAAAACCATTTGAGTAGGAAAAGGTATTTAGTCCAGCAATCCCTTTTTGTTTTGATTAATGAGGTTCTGTTTTTATTACTGTTCCCCAGTCTCTTTTCATATGCAAAAACAAGTATATTTGTGTATGCAACTGAGGATTCTGCATTCTTTTTTTTTTTTTTTTCTCCATTATTAATAAGCCACAAGTTTTAAAAGATACTTCTATGCAGGAAAGAAAAAGAGGTAGTGCCAGCAAGATGATCAGTCACATATATCATGGAGAATTCAGACAATTTGTAAATAATCCATAACACAAAATGGATTTGCTATTTGGCAAATGCTTGCAAATAATTATTGTTTCCATAAAATTCTGGATCTACTTATGAATTTAAAAAAAAAAAAAAAAGTCCTACATTCAATCAGATAATTCACAGTAATACTTTGACAGAGATAACAGAAAGTGTAATTACCCTTGAAAGAAACTACAATAGATATGGTACTTTCTTGATGATACAAGCTGTTATTGTATTGTTCACAAACTCCAGGAATATTACAATTTTAACAGATAAAAAATTAAACAAATCTATCACAAATATCTTCTGTGCCCAGAGGTAGGTCAGAAGTACATAGAAAAACGAAGTAGGCCAATTCAATTTTGCAAGATTAACAAATCTTCATTAATGACAGAAAAAGTACTTAGACAAATTGCAAAAATGCAGCAAATCTTAACTGTTGAGACCATGAGACTCTTTTTTTTCTGCAGGGGAAAAAAAAAAAAAAAGGCTGAATAAAATTTTTGAGTATTGTTTTACCCAGAAAATTGTAATTTTTACTTCTCTCCTTTTTACGTCTTGGTTAAAACCAGGCAGCTTAGACAATACATCTTAAAAAAGGTTTTTGATACACCTGTATTTATTTAAACTAATTAAAATTGCCTAATCACTTGGTGATGTGGCTAATCTCATTATTAATACCTTATTCTGTTCACACACTCTTCTTCAAATGTAAATGTGCAACTAAAAATGTGCTGTGATCATAAAAAACTGATATTGTCTGGGTTAAGTATTGTCATCACAAACAGAAAAAAAAATGAAGTCTAGGATCTTCTCTATCCAACAGAATAAACAAATTCGGCCATGAAACTTTGAGTTAAGTATAAGAGATAATTTCCCTCCAATAGAAGCAGGTATTGAAGTCTCTGTTGATTTTATATGTAAAATCAACAGTTATATGTAAAATCAACTTGGACTCCAATTGTTCTCAATAAGATAATATATCACTTATGCATGCTAGTAGTAATTCATGAGATGTATTAGATAAAGAACAAACCAAGCTTTTTTTAAATAAGACTTGAAATGAAGTAGTGAATTAAAAAATCTAATTATTGACCTTCTTACCTGCAGCAGGTTTTCATGCATGAGAAATATGCATAGTTTGGATGGACAAGTTCCTGTGTCTTAGCAAATCTTTTATTTTGAAATGCACTCTCCATTTAAATGGAACTAACATTCAACAGGTTTTAAAACAGAACTAAATCTATGTATTCATCAATACCTTAATTTTTAACTTTTTTTTTTCAGCTTCTTAGCTTTTTCCTTTCTTTTCACTGTGTTCTCAGAACATTATTGCCTGTCCTTCTGAGAAGCGTAAAGCCACTATTTCAAGCCTCAGTACAGTTGATGCATTCCTCATTGAACCACAAAGAGGAATAAATTACTTTTCATATAGTTTGATCACAGCAGGAAAAGAAATAGTGAGACCCCTACCTATGAATGAGCTGAACATAGATAGTGACTTCCTGTTATATGGAGATAGTTCAAATCCTTAATTGACCCAAAGATGCAGATAATGTGTCAGACAACTTCAATGACCTAAGTTCTCAACTTGGAGATTTGAGTTAGATTAACAACTCTAATCCAAAAGCAAAATTAATCTTGGCATTCAAGTGTCAAATGGAACCACTCTAATTCAGTGAATGCTTGTTCAAAAAATCTAACTTGCTAAAATATTAATTAATGTCATGGACTTTTCTTTCACCTTGTTGATGAGTGGCTCTGTATATGTAGATTACTTATTATATTCTATTGCTTAAAAAAATTTTCACAAAGTAATAGTTTTGTAAGCACCCCTACATGCTCTTAATTTCTTACAGGAGGATGAAAGCTCAGAGAAAATTATGTAGCTCATCTTCTCTTATGCTCACAAATCACTCACAATGCACAGCAACATTCACTGTTTGGCTCTCCGGATTAAGAGTTCCAGGTAAGTCCTTATCTGCTTTTTAGCAGCAGTCAGAAAGATGCTTTGCTTCAAGAACACAGTACAGCAAAGTATGCCTGAGAAAACAGCCACATCTGCAATTTGCTTTCTAAAAGGCAACTACAAAACTCAGTAAAAAAGAGAAAGTTGTTTCAAGTATCAGGTATCATCCACAATCATTTGTGTATATTTTGAATGATTCTGGTGTTGCAGATATGTCTCTTTTTAAAATATTACACACAGGGTCAGATTTTCCTTGTCTTTTGACTTCATTGTTGCCCATTGCTGCCTCATTGCTGCAGATTTCACATAACACTTACTTCCTATGATCCCTAAACCTTGTTCTTTCTTTCTCCTTTTTCACCTCTCACTCTCCCTGGGTTCTTTGGCAGTGTGGGTTTAGTGAATGCTTTTCATTTCCTGTATCTTTCTGGGCATTTTTTTGGACTCCTTGGAGTCAGCCAGCTTTACCATATTGGGTCTTGTGAGGCCATTCATTCTCATCCCCTTCAAAGTCTACACAAATTAAACAGGAGCTTTCTGTAAACTAACACTTTTAAATTACTTCTATTCACACTTTTCAGTATATTCTACTTTGCTAAGGATTTCAAGACAGATCTCTATGGTTTGCCTGCCTGAACAAGTTATCTGTTTTTTTCCTACAATTCCCTTCACAGCAAGATACCACCAGTAAAAAACACCATCCCCCAGGAAATTTCTCTCAAAGATAACCTGGTCCACTTTCACCTGGGTTTACTGCAAAACAGATACTGAGTAAGAAACCACAAAAGATGCTTTCTGAGAGATAACCGAAATGAGAGATTTGGGTAACTATTTATATGCACATCTTTAATGTGTATCTGCAATACTCCAAATCCACCTGCAGTAGTCCCTGATTTTAGTGCACTCAGAACATGCTGAATAGGGGGTTTTTTTGTTTTCAGAGCAGACCAAAGACAAGAAGACAAATGTTCATAGTACTCAAATAACCAAACATGTATCAGTGGATTTCCTATGGACAGACAGAAAAAGGTAGAAAAGTAAGAACTTGAGAAAAAAAAAAAAAAAAAATCCCCTTAGGCGTGTTAACGATCTCTGCAAACAGAACTCTTGACTTCTTCATTTTCTATTGACAGAGGTTTCATGTGAAATCCATTTAATGATTAGTCCTCCTAAGTACTAAAAATGAAAAGTAACAATAAAAATATTTTTAAATGACCAAACATGGAAAGAATGATGAATATATAATATAAATGTGCTATGCATCACATATATACTGTGAGGGGCACCAGACCACAAACAGGCTGCATTCATACTATGTAAACAGCCCAAAGCAACTATAAAGCATTGAGCTGTATCAAAACATTATCTCTGTTCAAATTCCTACACTCTTGCCATGGACAGGCCTCTTTCTGATAAGGAATAATGTTGAAAAAGCATTTAAGAATTTCAGAGGAATATGTTAAGGTTAGACTGCAACAGGCACCTTTTCAGATATTCCAGGTGTTGTTGTAGCTGCTGTAATTAAACATTTCTAATAGAAACAAGGCAGCCACAAGACATGCCACTACTGGAAGGGCACAAAGCAGTGCAACGTCACTTTATGCTACTTTCTCTTAAGCTGCAGGCTCTCAGATGCACAGTACAGACTGTCGGCGCCTCTTTCACCATGGTTCATCTTTAACTCCTGTACTAGTTTTGTTTGTAGGCGTTTATGAAACAAGTATGTTATGATGTGTTTGGACATAAAAATCAATATGAAAAAGGTTAAATTCATTTAGAGCTTTAGCCAGAAGCCCTAAGTGGCCTTCAGTTTAATCAATGTAACTTCATTGTTCTTTACCTCTGGTCATTGGTGGTAACAGAGTTGTTCACAGAACATAATTTAAATATGATGAAAGATGTTTCAAAGGATTCAAAACATATTTCATTCCTGAATTCCCCTAAATGATGATTAGGCAAATATAGTACTTGACCTTCCTGTTTGTCACTCTAAACCAAATCTTGACCCACAACCAAAATCAGAGAACAAGAAGGAACATCAGCACTTGTGGCTTTCTGAGCCCATGCCATGTCAGTGAACACACTCAATCAGAATTAAGTTTTTGAGGTGAGAACTAGAGTATGCAATACACAATTTCAGGGATCCCACAAGAATTTAAACAAATGATACAGAAGAAACCAACAACCATATTTTAGTAAGCAGTGTTTGGCTTTCCAAGGAAAGAAAATTTAGTTGGCAGGATTGAAAAATCACATCTGGTCTATGGCTGCCCCCAGGCCAGGGCAACTATAGAAGGTTAATACTTCAGGAAAGAAAATCAGAGTGACAGTCCTTGCACTGAGTACATCACCAGTTGAAGAAAATGCTCTCATTGATTCATGGATATTTAAGCTCATGTTCACTGAGCAATAAGGAAACAGAGAACAGGCCAGACCTGAAACCTGTGAAACCACCTGTATTAATGGTGAATAGCAAATGTAGCTGAGCATCAACTGGTGCTGCCAAATGACCCAGTGCCAGCTGGAGTACTGCACTAATCCAGAAGGGAGTGACTTAAATCTAAAAAAAACCCCCAAAAATCTCTATTAAATGTTGATAAATTAGAAAATATCTTGTTTATAAGGCTTTGAACAAAATAATAGTTGATGATTTTCACAAGCTGTCTTTGGAGTCACAGCTAATAATTATTGTTCTCAGGACTGCAAAGTGAATATTCACATGCTGCCAACCCATCTAACAAAAATATGGAAGAAAAGTGATTTTGTGCAGAGTAGTTAAAAGGAATGGTACAAAATGTCACCACTGGTAACACCAGCAGATGCCAGGATTCATCTTTCATAGCTCAAGATGTCAAGAAATTAAGTCTCTGAATCTAAACTAAGAATCTTCAGCTCCTGTTATAATCAACAGGGAAAAAATACAAGCACTGCCCAAGCACAATTCGTCTAAACTGTCTTAGATATCTGTCTTGGGCATTTACATCCTGCATCTACATGAAAGAAAATATTGGCCTATTTCACCATAATTAATATGTCAGTGCCTAATAATGTCAATTTTCATCATAATCTGCTGTAATTTAATTTTCTTTTAAATAAATGTTTATGTGATATTTATGGGTTTAAAAGCTCCTGGTAGGGGAAGAATCAGGGAAAGCTTGTCTCTAATATCTGTCAGAATGTCTCCTCCTCCCTTACAATACTTATTGTGAAAGTAACACAATGCCAGTAACAATAATTCTAAAAAAATAATACCACAGTGGCCACTAGACAACACATAAAAACAGTGAGAGTATTTGAGGAGTGAGAAGTTGGAAATGTGCTTGACTGGGCTGTAAAATATTTCTTATTATTAAATTAAACTGAGTTAAATGAATCATAGAATCACCTAGTTGGAAAAGACCTTTGAGATCATCAAGTCCAACCATACCTATCTACTACTAAACCACACCTTCGAGCACCCCATCTAGCCATCTTTTAAATATCTCCAAGGATGGCGATTCAACCACCTCCCTAGGCAAGCCATTCCTTTGCCTGATAACCCTTTCATTGAAAAAAATTTTCCTGACATCCTGTAATTTTCCTGTACCTCCCCTGGCACAACTGAAGGCCATGGCCTCTTGTTCTGTCACTAGTTACCTGGGAGAAAAGACACACAGACGCCTCCCTAAACCCTCCTTTCAGGTAGTTATAGAGAGCAATTAAGTCACCCCTCAGCCTCTTCTTCTCCAGACTAAACAATCCCAGTTCCCTCAGCTGCTTCTCATAAGGCTTGTTCTCCAGCCCCTTCACCAGCTTCATTGCACTTCTTTGGACACTCTCCAGTGCCTCAATGTCCTTATTGTAATGAGGAGCCCAAAACTGGACACAGTGTTCAAGGTGTGGCCTCACCAATATTGAGAACAGGGGAAGGATGACTTCCCTGGTCCTGCTGGTCACACTGTTTCTGATACAGGCCAGGATGCCGTTGACCTTCTTGGCCACCTGTGCACACTGCTGGTTTGTATTCATCCGGCTGTCGACCAACACCCCCAGGTCCTTTTCTGCTGGGCAGCTTTCCAGCCACTCTTCTCTAAACCTGTAGCATTGCATGGGGTTGTTGTGACCCAAATGCAGGACCTGGCACTTGGTCTTGTTGAACCTTATACAGTTAGTTGCAGCCCATTGATCCAACCTGTCCAGGTCCCTCTGTAGAGCCTTCCTTCCCTCAACCAAATCAACACTTCCACCCAGCTTAGCGTCATCTGTGAATTTACTGAGGGTACACTCAATCCCCTTGTCCAGATCATTGATAAAGATGTTAAACAGGACCGGTCCCAACACTGAGCCCTGCAGAACGCCACTTGTGACTGGCTTCCAGCTGGATTTAACTCCATTTACCACCACTCTTTGGGCTCTACCATCCAGTCACTTTTTAACTCAGCAGAGGGTATACCTGTCTGGACCATTGGACAGTTTCTCAAGCAGAATGCTATGGAAAACAGTCAAAGGCATTACTGAAATCTAGGTACACCACATCCACAGCCTTTCCCTCTGCCACTAAGCACAGTCACCTTGTCATAGAAGGAGATCTGGTTAGTCAGGCAGGCCCTGTGTTTCATAAACCCATGTTGATTTGGCCTGATCACTGGGTTGGCCTGTGTGTGCTGTGTGATAGCACTCAAGATGATCTGCTCCATCACCTTCCCTGGCACTGAGTTCAGACTGACAGGCCTGTAGTTCCCCAGATCCTCCCTCCAGCCCTTCTTATAAATGGGAGTAACATTTGCCAACCTCCAGTCAAGTGGAACTTCCCCAGTCAGCCAGGACTGTTGGTAGATGATGGAAAGGGGCTTGGCAAGCACCTCTACCATCTCCCTCAATATCCTCGGGTGGACTTTATCCAGCCCCATAGACTTGTGGATGTCTAATTGGCTGAACAGGTCTCTAGCCATTACCTCCTGGATTGTGGGAGCTTTGTTCCGCTCCGTGTCCCTGTCTCCTGGCTCAGGGGGCTGAGTACCTGGAGAACAGCTGGCCTTACTATTAAAGACTGAGGCAAAGAAGGCATTAAGTACCTTGGCCTTATCCTTGTCCCTTGTCACTATTGTTCCCTCTGCATCCAACAATGGATGGAGATTCTCCTTGGCTTTCCTCTTGTTAATATATTTATAGAAATATATTTTGTTATCCTTCACAGACGTTGGCCAAATTAAGTTCCATCTGGGTTTTAGCCCTTCTGATTTTTTCTCTGCAAGACCTCACTTCATCCTTGTAGTCCTCCTGAGATGCCTGTACCTTCTTCCAAAGCTCATAGACTTTCCTCTTTTTTCTGAGATCCACCCAAATGAGAGAAGAAATAAAATGTTTCCTCAAAATAAGCTAGTTAGCCTTCCTGCCTCAGTTTCCCTAGTCATACACTGTTTTTATTAAATATAGGTAAGACTAAGAATGTACCTTATATGATCAATGTAGAAGGTGTTATAAGTTCTATACCAGACTTTTTTTCCCACCAAGAGTGGCATAAAAATACATTTCTGCTGGCAAGTGATTTATGAATAGTTCAGACCTTGGGTTAGTCAAGACTATATCATAAAGTCCTACCTTCTTATGTTCCAGTAACCACAAATACTGTTTACTTTCCCTGTAATTTTAAAAATTGCTAAAATATTTGAAAGCTTCTACTGCTTTTTCAGTCTATAAAATGTATACTATAATCGGTGTATCATTTCAATAATACCCAGATATAAACTTACTTATACACAGCATCTCCTGGAAGCTGGAAGCTAGGAAGTTTACTGGAATCTCCTACACTGATGTACATTAAAGTTGAAATACTAATTATTAAATCTTTTCTATTATGGTCTGTTTTTCAGATATTCAAAAGATATTTAATCCCTTTGGTATTTCCTTTTTTACTATCCCTGGCTGTATATTATGCACTGTGAAATTAAAACACTTTGTCCCACACTTTTTTTCCATTTCTACTACTGTTATTACCTGAGGCAGAAAAATATACATGTGAAAGATTACCTTAGTCTTGTCACCTGCAGTTGTCGCACTTAATTCCTCTTCTGTACAAATATATGCACACAAATAACCTTGAGGGCTTAATCTCTGACGTCTAATGCACAGTCACATATCAACACATATCCTGAAAACCCAGCTTTGCTGAAGTGCATTTGCACAGAGGACAGGACTTGAGGCAATCCACAGATTGACTGCATTTCTACAGAAGAGAAATATTTATGTATTTGGGAGTTGAGCTTACTCAACTGAGTTCAGTAAGGCTCAGTCCTTCCCAGTTTCCCTTGTTGGTCAAAACTGGGAGCCAATGCCACGAAAACCAATGTGATAAACTGAAAATGATTTTTTTCTTTTCATGCCTCTGCTAATGTTGATCATTCTAGAGTGTAAACTAAGCCTTTCCAAAACATTCTCTCATAGACTTAGGCATTTATAAAATTAGTCTACAATTATGAAACTTAATTTGTCCCCCAAAGCCATCTTTGGAAAACAGATATTAATGAAAGGAATTGAGAGAAATACATGTTGAAGGAGATGAGGTGGTAGGGAGAAAACTGAATACACTGAACTTTTTAAAAATTATACACTGCTTGGTTTACACATACCATAATCTTCCATTTAAGTATACTTAATGCTGTCTTAAGGTTGATATTTTCTCTTTATAAAACCTCAGCCTACAAGTATACCACCTCCCTGTATTCTTTACTTATGTTTACAAACCAAAAAGTTCTGACTGCATTTTCAACTTAGTAAAACTTTTTCCTCAACTGAGCAACAAGAGGTGTTTCCCATGTTAATGGTATTTTCACAGTTCAGTCTCCTTGTTTGCAGAGCTTCCCATTGAAACTCTTGGCTTTGTGTGGAAAGTAGTTTTTATTGCTTTGTATAGACCCTTTTGTGTTTGTGGATGAAGATATACAAGGGCACAGGAAACCGCCTCTATTTCTGTTTCCCTGTATACTGCACCTGAGAGAATTGGAACAATAGTTAACAGCCTGCAGGAAGCCTCCTGCTTCACTCCTAGCTTATTTTCACTCCTGAAATAAGCTAGGAGTGCAATTGGAAGAGGCTGGTCCCAAACCAGTCATTTTCCCCTTTCAACTTCTGTGTGTATGTGCCAACTAACACCACATCTATCTCGTACTTCAAATCCGGTGCACACACATATACAGCCACTTCTGGTGTTTATCATCTCCCACACACACCCGGGGGGTGTGCAAGGAAGAATTTGAAATTATCAGATCTTAATGGTGTCTATTTTATACATTTTGCTTGCTGTAAATCCATCCAGGGATTTACGAAAACCTTAGGGCTTTTACAGGAATCAGACAAGAATTTCTGGGTTTTCCTCACTTCTGTGTGAGTCAGCACACACACAGAATCATCATCCCTGTAATAAAAAGGACTTCTTGCATTCTTTCTTCCTACAGGATATCATTTCCAGGGACTGTGGGAACAGCAAGCAGAACTTTACCTCACACTGGGTTCTGGTGCAGGGATGGACTGCTAGACTCCCTCACTGGAAATCAAATGATATTGAGTTGTGTTTCAGGGTTATTTGAAAGTTGAATACTTTCCTGAGGAATTGTTTCTGCAGTGATTGCCAATTTTCTGCTTGAGAGGTTTATGATCAAATAGTTTCTGGCAGGAGCTTTTTGTTGGGTTCTTTCAGCTGCTGGTTTTCCGAGGACATTTGTGAGTGAATGTTCAAATTTCTGCTGCTGTTTCTGTTAACATTTACAGAACAAATTTCAGCACCTGCTAGAAGATGTGAGGCACTGATAACACATAGATGGAGAGAATATGGGATCAGCTGTGGCAGGAAATAATAAATAGAGTACTTTGACTACACAGCAGAAGGTAAAGGTACAAACTCAGTGACAGATGCTAAGTAATTTAACATTAAAAAGAAAAGGCTTGATATTTATTTTAAACTAACTTCAAGAGTACTCAACTGACTAGTAGGGCATATCTGTCCCAAATATCCTCCTAGGGTGAGTTCATATCCAATGCAATTCTTTAGAAATGCATGCTGAGGTCACTTTTAGACATCTGAGCATAGTTGTTCTAAAACCAAATCTAAATTATAATATTTATACTGAGATGCACTTGTGAAATCAGGGGCAACTAAAAAAACATAGTTAACTCAGCACACAGCAGACATTAAAAAATGCATGTGCTGGGGGAGTCAGCACAAAATGAGACACACTGAATAACCTGACTCTTGCATGTGGCAATATAACAATAATAATAATAATAACAATAACTGTTTGATTCCTCTGTTGTATGCAACAGAAGGCTGAGTAAATGAGTCACACTTAAGTTGATACTGGACATAAAAATAAGCCATTAAGAGGCCATTCCTACCTCATTTGTATTTACAAGGAAAGCTGTTTTAAAACATACATACTTAGAAAATTGAGACTCACCGCAGAGATTTGAGATAAGATGAAAAAACAGTAGTTGCCATTATTCTCTTGAGATAATCTGAGGAGGTGGGATGGCCATTACAGTGGTGAGCAAGCAACTTTGTTCATTGTGGATTCTTCCTTTTGTCATTTGTTTTAAATTGGTTTTGGTTTTCTTCCTAATTGAAAGTAATGCTTGTGAGAGTTGGGCTGAAAAGGGTGGAAAATCAAGTCAAATACGCTCACTCCTAAAATCAACAGAGCAAAGGCAGAAACTGTGCAGCCTTGCCCAGCTAAATATGCCCTCTGCGTTGTGAGCCGGGCAAGAAACCATTAGTGTAACTCCTAAAATGTTCATGTTTTCTCTGATGCAAATATCTTTTTTTCAGCAACTGCATTAAAACCCCATATTTACTGGGTAAATATAGCTCTCATTCAATTACAGAATCAATTATATCTAACCTAGAGATCTATCTGTAAATAATTGACTATTATTATAATTGTCAGCCTTATATCTATTATTATTATTATCACTCTCTTCAGAGACAACAGACCACTTTGTGTTAGGCTATGTACTGTGTGTATATATTTAGAGAGCATGTGGGCTATAGTAAAAGACAAGCCCCACTCTGGGGTGGACTAAGGCCACAGCTTGGGAATACTCTAGGAAGAAAACCCATTATGCACCAGTGAAAGTCCTGTCTCAAATCAGTATTATTTTTATTCACGAAGAAGATAGGTAACAGATGAAGCAGGACCATTTTACAGAAGACTCAAAGCACAGACAAATTAAGTGACTTGCCAGCATCTATTTTAAGGTAGGAATTAAGTGCAGCCTTTTTGGAGCACAGTAAACATATCTTTGTTATATTTATTTTGTGAGAGTCTTTCCCTCTTTCTCTTTTCCTTTCTGTCCATGTGCAACTCTACATCGTATACACTGCTCCCTCTAACATGGCAACAGCTGACTCATGGGAGCATTGGGTAGAATCAAATGACACAATTTACCACCCTCTGTTTTCTTCTGTCCAAGTGAGCATGTCTCTGCTGGCAAGATTTCCTCAGCCTCTGCAAGCAGTCCCTTTTGCTTTCTCACCTTTCCCATATCTATTCTCTTTCTTCATTCCCTTTTCAATGCACACTTTCGTCCTCCCCATGCCAACATTGCCATAAGAGGCAGAAAAAACTTTCTCTCTTCACCACCATTTGCTGCTTCTTGTTCCTGCTCTGTGGTTGTTTAAACAGTTTCTCTACCCACAGTACTGAAAGACCTATTTTAATTTTCTTGTATTCACTTACTCAAAGTATTTAGTTTCTGCTATGTTGCTTCTTATAGGAATCTGTAGATAGTGTTTGTAATATGTTTTCCACATCTTTGAGCAACTTCCTCTTGATTTGTTCAGAAATAATACTGGCAATTACTATCATAATCCTAAAGTGAGAAATAATCTACCTTACCTCTTTACAATATTCAGCATGTACCACTTCTAACTCTCAATTCCCAGATTTTGTCTTAACCAAATCAAAGACAGAGATAAAGACAATTAATGAACTGACATAACACAACAGTTGCATTGTATCTTTTTCAACCACAGGTTTTTTGATTTTGTTTTTGTTTTTGTTTTTTTTTAATCTAAACCAGAGGGAGGACAACTTATAAATGTTAAGAAATAATTAATGACATGGCAAAGATGATAGGAGGACATTTAACTCTTCCAGGAGGGGGACAAACATTGCCTTCCAAGTAAAGGCTGAGGCAGTATTTCAGTTAATTCTTCTCAACAGTAAAAAATCTGTTCAAAATAAGCCAAACAAGAAAGCACAAGGTCCCAGATGAATATACTTATTACTTTCTGTAACCTTCTCAACAAAGCTATCAAGGCTAATGGTAGCATTAATAGGAGAATGCAAATCAAAAGCAATCCCTGGAGCAATTTACATCCAGCCAGCAAGAGGGAATGCAAACTGGTTTCTGAAAATTAACACCTTGTCAGACAGGAATAATGATGAGAGAAACTCAGGATTACAGTTTGATAGTTAAAACAGGTATACCAAGACATCCTACGTTTTCTTCACTGGTTTCCTGTTACAGTCCTATGGCTTTAATAAATGAATAAGTCAAAGATCAGCCTCTGCTAATTGGGATGTAGACACTTGCAGGTCTGTCTGCCGCAGAGAGTCACTAATTCTAAATTACGGCTTTTGAACTTGATGTTAGGAGTCATGGTTGCAGCACCATGAATGAATTATAAAGCTTCAAAGGAGATCACCTATGAAGTCTGCTGTAATTCACCTACCAGGGGGAAAAAAAGAGGATATGCTGCACTGCATATTTTCTCATAACTAAACTAGTATTATACCACCAGTCATGGGAACAAGAAAAAAAAGCTCCTTAATGATGAAGGTCTTTTAATAAAACTAAACAGATATGTATTCAGTCCTTCTGGGAAGCTGGAGATGAGTGCCTTAAAACTTGCTGTTGCCAACTTATGGCAGTTTCTTGATGAATCAGAGGAACTTTTGCAAAGCATTAGCTGAAATGCTAGCATTCTGGCATGGTGAGGAAAAGTATTTTAGTTTTGAAAATAATAAAAATATTCACAGCTTTAAACTTATAGACTGAGACAAGGTCTATAGCTAATTGCAGGACGAAGCCCATAATCTCAAACATAACAATAAATATCTCTGTGTCAGGACATTTTGGAACTTACATTTCAGAAGATTGCCAACTTTATTTTCTATTTCTATATTTCTCCTTGTGTTCTGTAAGTTAAAGCCTTCCCTGTTTTTATGTTATTGAGCCAACATTTTTTTTCAATATGAGCTTGATTCTTAGTACCACCTCTCCCACTGTAAATTCATACTTCCAAGATGGCCATGTAGTTAACTTTAACCGTACTGAGGAAGAGATATTAAAAAAAAAGTATTTCATATCCTTCATAATCCTAAAGTGTATTATAGGCTTATGTCTGTTTATCCTACCAGACTGGACAAGGAACACAGTTTTATCTTCTGCAAAGATGGAAGAACACCTTTGTTACCCTCCATGAGGAGACAGGGTATTTAATTATTTACATATGACTTTTACTGTACTTTTCTTCTTGGTCTTTCTAAAGGGATGTAAAGGATCTTGCGTTACTGCAATATGTGCTGCATGGTTATTGGTAGACAGTGATGCACTGATACAAGAGTTTACTGCACTTAAATATTTACCCTATACCTCCCATCAACCCTATTCATCCTATCTTCCTGTCTATGCCACAAAATCTAAATTACAGAATATGCTCATAGAGCCTTTACTCAGATGCTTATAAAACAGTTATATCACCTTTCTGTACTTTTTTCCCCAGGGAAAAAGCAGACTTGCAACCTGTGACATCTGCTGTTTATAACCATTGGCAAATGCACACCTTGTAAACACATGCCCAGGCAACACCACAGCTCTATGAATGTCAGCCCGTCTCTCAAGGTGCTCTGTGCAAAGGCCAGTTTTTGTGAATTACAGATTTTCAGTTCTTTAAAAAATTTTGACTTGTGATACAATGCTGATGTTATCTGACAACCAATGTTAACTCTCTTCTTAACTATTTCAGTCATCCTCCTAACCCAGCACTATAGTAATAGCTGAGGCACTTGTGTACGGTCTGTGCTAGCTGTGAGGACACTGTCATCAGCCTCTGGCCATTTCGACATGAGAACATCTAGCAGCAGCTGTATAAACCCCTCTAGCTCCTTGCTTCTGCTGTAACCTCACAGCTGCATTCTGCCACCTCTGCTGAACACGGCACAGGGTGAGCTGCCACTTCTACCATGTGAAGCCTGATTAAAGCAAGGTAGACCTGGCAAACTGCACACTCTTTAGGGAGTAAGGCGTTTTTCAAATTCCCAGACACCCAAGGAGTGCTAGACTCTGTCACAGGAAACAGAGTTAAAGCCCAGCCCTGACCAGGAGCACTTCTGCAGAACATGGTGTCACCAATCTCCCAGTTAACTCTGGGAAGTCTTCCCAATGCACTTCATTTGGACCTGAGGAAGACTACTGAAGGAATAATCATCCCTTGCCCAAGGCCATTCATGGCACTATGTAAATAGAGCCTGGGACAGCTGTTGGAAGCTCATTTGTTAACATCATAAATCCCTAGTTAGCAGGATTTACACAGGTTTTTAAGGTTGCCTCTCAAGTCTGTTCTACATAGATATCAAAAACTATATGTTCCCTTTTCACAAGTTTAACAAGCAGTCAATCACATACACTTTTAACCCTTAACTGACTGTTGTTCACATGCAATCTCTTTAATACAAATTTGTTCTAAAATCACCTACTGCCCCCCTACACATGCAGGTAAAGACTAAAATCTTGCTATAATTACTAGATTATTACTATTAGTAAAATATTAGTAGAATATTTATTGATAACTCTACCTCTTTAATATCAGATCTGGGAGTGATCTGGTAACACTCTCATTGTCTTGACATCTAATACTACACAGGGTTTAATAATATGACCAAAGAAGATTTGACTTTTAAAAAAGAAAACTTATTTATCTATATAAAATAATGCAGAAAATATTTAATATTTTTTTAAAATGCAGCAGTCGGATTACAAGTGCACAGAAGTAGAAGTGATCAAGAGAGATCTTCTGGGAATTTCAGGGAGAAAAGAAGCAGACCTAATTGTTAAAAGTTTGTTTTTCTTACACAAATTGAGTCCTCCAGAAATTTTGTCTATAGAACTTTTGAAATTTCTGTGAACCAGCTATTGCCTCAGTGGAGCAATAGGATCCATTGTAAAAGTAACTGAGAAGTCTGTAGTAGTCAATATGAAAACTGCAACCTTTCAATAGCAGTGAGTTTAACAGGAAAGTTTGCAGCCCAGAGCTCCCTTGAGTATAGCTGTGAAGCATATATATTTCTTAAAACTACTGCTATTTGGTCCAAGGAGCTTGCAAGTCTAGTTTCTTGCCAAGCCCTTCAAGCTAAGCCTTGGAGGTCTTAAATACTACATCAGAAACTTCACTCTATGCTCATAAACTTTATTAAAAAGACTATTGTTACGTATTGCAGATTTCAGGAAGGACCTGACTTGTTTATGTGACAGATGTTACTGATCTGTCACATATATGCAGAACTGGAACCAGACAGGTATTTTACTTTAAGTAATCAGAACTCAGACATAGCAATTTTTTTTATGCTAGATACAAGATATGGTTGTATTTTTATTTAGTGGCAAGAGAGAATAAGAACCTTGATTTGAAGATATTTTCTACAACTTCATAATCAGCTAAAAATGGCTCATCCTATCTCACATTATTATTTTCAGTGCATAGAGTCAGGGTATTTTTAAAGTAGATCTTGAAACAACTCCCATACACTATCATGTCATGGTCAAGAAAAATATCTTTTTCTGTCCTCTCTGGATCCCAACAATTTTAATTGGATTTTTTGAGTTCAAAGTCCATATTTCACAGAATCACAGAATTGACTGGATTTAAAAAGACCTTTAAGATCATCAAGTCTAATAATTGAAGTAGGAATGATTTGTAGAATTTACAGAAAGATTCATTAATACAGGAAAGAATCACAATAACATTTCATCTGTTGAAGCTAAGAGGAATCAGGGAACCTTGAGATTAGGAAAACAGACTATCACAAGGAAAGCTCTTCTAGAAGAGGAGTATTTATTATCATCTCATTAGCAAGGATGATAATGATTTAATAATAATCCTTATTTTAAGAGCATGGAGAGGTCTCTAGCAATCAGATACTATTGTGTTAGGCATGATGTAAACTTAAATGAATGTTAATATCATATGAGTGCTATGTCTACACTGCTAAATAAAAGGGACCATGGAGTAAGGTCATAACACCATAGCCCTCTTTGTATGCAAAAGGTATACCTAAATTCTTTGAAACACATAAGTTACTAGCATGCTTCTACAGAATGAGGGAGAGACATTGATATTCAGATAGTGTTGTAGACCCCAAAACCACCTGGCCAAATAAGCTGGCAGTGGAGGAACTGATAAAAAGCTGACCTTGTAACAAGGAGTGTTTTACTCACATTGAACCTCATTTAGTGACAAAACAAGCTATATAGAGGCAATTTTGAAGAGCACAACATGCAGGAGGGCAAGGGAAGGGCTATCTAACTGTGGTGAATGTGATGAAGCTCCTCACTGGACAGAGAAATCTAATTCTGGGAAGCACTTATGAGCTTATAAACAAGACTGGCAGGGCAGAAGAATTGAAAGAATCAAATAACAGAAAAGAATACCCTCTTCTAAGGAAGGACAAACACGAGGACACGAGAAACAATACCAGAATGCAGACTGGACATGGACCTGGAGGGGCCCAGGTCTAAGTGTTATACTTCGAACACATGACAACTCTGCTTTGGGACCTGTTATCTTTAATCTGTGTGGAGATATGCCTCTTAACCTCATGGCTAGAGATCATTCATTCTCTGTCCTCTTGTCTTAGCAGGACAGACATAGAGATCAAGTAGAAAGATAGATGAGGAATGAGATGAGGAATAAAAAAAAAAATAACAATCAAGCAACATGGGATTCTTTTGCAGAGATGCAAAATACATAACAAGTTTTCATTTCTCCAGTGATTCTGACTGTCTCAAATGTTCATGAAGGTGAAAAGTCTTCACAGAGTTTCTAGAGGAGCAGGCAGTGAAAATAGATTGATTCTCAGTGCTCTATATGTCTGTTAAAAACAGTTTTCTCCAACCTCTGCAACTCAAATAATGGCCAATCATACTGAAAGTTACTTGGTCTCTTTAGAATGGAGTCCCCTCTAGCCCAGCCTCCCTGATGTGGTGATTCAGTATAGACCAGTTTCAAAAGACTCCAAAATGTGAGGAAAGACAACAGAGAGAAAAAATAAATGCAAAAATAATGAAATGTCTATAGTGTTATGCTGAAACATGAACACAGATGTGCATGCTGAAGGTTGAAATACAAGCATCCATAGGACAGCTCCATCTTACAAAATTGCCTGGCTAACAAAACTACTCACCAGCGTGTGTCATAAAAAAAAATATATAAAACCTCTCTGTGACTGTGTATGAATACTATATTCAGGAATGAATTAAAATTTTTTACTCTCCTGTCAGGCAGTGGAAACACTAGAAAAAAAGAACAAGTTTAGTGAGAAAAATATCTAAAGGAAAACCATACAGTGCTGTCAAATAAGAATGTTGAAGACCTTAAGTTTAATTTTGTATACAGCTTAATTTTTCATCAATTGTTTGATGTACTAGAAAGTTCAATGTTTGCATTTAATTTTCTTTTTTTTTTTACTTTGTTACACTTAAATCAGCTCTAATTTGTGCAAACATTTACTTAATACCTACTGTAAATCGTGAAACAAGGACTGCTTGCAAGGCAGCAGTTAAAACAGAGCTGCTTCTCTCTTGGGATCCCATTACTTCTGCAAACATGGATTCAGCTTTTCACAGTATGTGAAAAATATGCCAAAGAAATATAGTTAAATGTTAGATTTACCCTCTGGTGACTTTCTCCTGCATATTGTAGGAACAGTAGTGGCCACCAAGGAAAACGGGAGATGTGCAAAAATATTTAAGTCACTTACAGAATAGGAATGAAACCTGTCAGCAGTATTGTTGCATTATTCTGTGAAATAAAAGCAACTAGAAGTGTTCCATGTTTTTTCACTGCTCATGCTGTATTAGACATTCAGTGGGTAGCAGCAGTGCAATACCACTGTAGTCTGCATTCCAGTACCACCTTTATTTTCTCATACCACAACTTCCATAAACTTTTCAGGATTTGATGTAAATTTTCCAGGCTTCTCTTTCTCTACATTTAAAAATAGACAAAGGCAAATCAGTCTTTTGGAAAGGAGAATGACACGTAACAAATATTGTGAAAACCTATGCGAGAAAACACTGAATAGTTATAAAAAATTCATCATATATTCTAAAACAACTCTGAAAAACTAAAAGTTAGAGCTGCCAGCACACTCACAATGTTCCAGTATTTAATTCATTTTTGTATTGTAGATCTCCTCACTCCTTTTCTCTAATCGTAGGATTGAAAACATCTTTCTATATATGCATTTTTTCTGTGGTGTCTAACTGTTGTACAAGGGAATTGAAATTTTTTGTGGTCCTCTAGAACTGAAATAATCAAGTAAATGAGCAAATCATTTAAGCACATTCAATTTGGGAAATATCAACAGCTACAATAAAATAAATTACTTTAGTTATGGATATTTGGTGTCTAAGTAAAGTATAGTTTGTAATATCTTAAGTACAGTGCCTCTGCCAGTCCCCACCAAAGCAACTGGGTGGGTTAGGATGGCTGCAGAAAGCCTTGTCTAAGGAAAGACTAATAAAAGAAAAAATCTCGCATCTCTGTAATTGAGGATGTGGTTTGCCTTCAAAATCAGTAGTTATACAGCACTAATGTCATCTTTGTGACTCAGGCTCACTGTCACAGATAAAGTATTTAGAGTTTAGGTGTTATTGTGGAGAATACTAAAAAGTGGTAATTGATTTGTTGTGGGTGTTTTTAATCCAAGTTTCACTGTGAATGGCTTTGGTATAGAAAGACATTGATACCTGAAAAAAATTGTCCATAAATATTGCAAAGATGAAAAAACCATCAAGTTTCTGTAACTTTTTTTTTTTTTTCATATCTATATCTCTGATCAATTCATGGAGAAATAATATTTTTCTTGTGGAAAACTTAAAATCAAATGTGTCTGTGAAAACTTTAATCAAAAGGGGATATTTTGTCAGAATCATTCTTACCAGCTTTACTAAACATCTGTGTAGACCCAAGCTGAACTTGGTGTTAGTACACAGATTCCTAGATAATACTCCTTGGTCCGGGTTCTGTTTTGTGAAAGACAGGTATACAGAAGTTGTTAAACATGAAAACTATATAGTTGGCTGTCCTTTGCTGTGCCAAACTATGTGGGCTATCTCTATCAACTGTGCAAAAACACTGACATTAAGTTAGCTAGCTCTGGCACATATTAACCAGTTAAATTAGTCCCAAAATGAAACTTATCTTCTTGTGTTATATTTGAGAAAGTTGCTACCAGGATTTGGAAATGAGAAAGTAAAGGAGTAATAAATGACATAAACTAATTTTACACAAATGAGGCTTAAATAAAAATTAAAAAAGTAAATTGGTTCTTCCTAAACTAGTTTAAATAAACTAGCTTCCATAAATGGAATAAGGTTAATTACCTACCATTAGTCAATAATCCTGAGGACTATAAAAAATAAATAGAAATGAAGTGTCCTGCAAGAAGGAAAGGAGACATTAAATCAGAATATAGAAATAGGGCAAGAACCTAAAAGCTCTGAAGAACGTTTAGAAATTACTTTGAATTAACACTACATCAATTCAGGCTATACTAAAAAAAACAACCAACCAACCAAAATAGGAATAATTAAAATCAAAAGAAAAGAAAAAGTCAACAACCTCTAAGATTTAAAATAGAAAAATAATAAATCCATAGTTTCTGATAGGGGATACAGCCTCAGTTTCTAATTAGAGTAGATGAATTGAGCTTTTTACATTATACACTTGTGTTATAAATCTTTGTTTTTAATTAGAAAGTTTATATAGATAATAAAATCCTACTATTTTTGCATACAAATTAAGCTTAAGAGAGAAAAGAGATTGATCAATTTGCTGGTATTATGAGACAGAGTTTTAGCCTCAGTTAACAGTTTTTCTATTAGCATTAGTCTCACTGGCGAATATATATTCAAAAGATAGCAGATCTTCAGCTAGTACAAACTGGAATTGCTGTATAGTCTTTGGTACAGTCACACTGATTTACACCATCTTAGCATCTGGCTTATTGTTTCTATTACCATTTTTCTATTACTTGGTGCTGCTTCAATTTTCTCCAAAGCCAGAGAGATCTAAGTTATAATAGGCAGTTACTTACACCATTGGAAGATAATAAAATAAAAAGAAATGGTTCTAATGGCTTCCTTGGCACTTTATGGGTATGCAACAAAACAAAGACAAGGGTGTTACTCTAATGAGATTGCAATCTATGTTATATGTGTGCTAATGCCATCCCGTATTCAAATTTCCCAGTGCTTCCTATTCTTAGGTCCTCTGTGATTTCTGCAAATTGTTTTTGCTGAATTGTTAGGACACAGTGGTGACCCAGAGCTGAGATGGATCGAGGGCAAACAGGACTTTGCTGAGCAGGCCAAAGAGTTGAAAGAGACTGGGACTGGGAGCTAATAAAAGACACAGAGAGTTATTCGGCTAGCTTGGACAAATGATTGAAGAACACAGAGAAGCTTGTTGCTAGATCTTAAGCAACTAGGAACAGATGAATAGGAAATGGCAAAAGAACAGGGAGACATGTGTGAGACATGCAGGGACACAAAAGGATGGAAATGGCCAGAGAGGAAGTTAGACTGCTAAAAGAGCCAAAGAGGGAGCATGGAGGTGATCTAAGGCTGATGAAAATTGCAGAGGGCCTCAGACTAGGACCCAAGGGGAAGAGAGGTAGGCATTGGAGGAGTTGAGAAAGGAGCATTGGACATGGAGGAGACAGTGGGACTGGTGTGATGTATCTAAAAAATGCAGGTTGAGACAATGCAGGTAAAGAAAATGAGAACAGGAAGAAGAACTCAGAAGAGAGAAAACGGAGTGACTGAGCAGCGCCAGATGAGATGTATTTAAGCCTGGGGAAATAAGCAGAGGGCTGAAAAAGCCCCTGCAGAGTTCCAGGGGGAAGCCATCACTCCCAGCTCCGTGGTCTTCTGGCATTTGTGAACCCACTCTACGCAGTGGCACAGGAAGCACTAACAAACAAAAAATTCTCCCTCAAATTTGTTCTCCAAAATAGTCACTGTGTATACCTCATACATCCAGAAATTTTAGTCCTGTGAACACAATGGAAAATTATATAATTTGTTCACTTCTGAATACGGTTCCGGGCATGGGAAAGTTCCATACATCTTTCCCTCTTTCTGCATTCTCTGAGGCTGATTATTGTTTCATTAGGGTCAACATGAAATTTGCCACAGCCTAAAAGCATATGCTACATAGCAAAACAATATGCAAGATAAGAAAGACAATCTTGTTCTAGTAAAGAAACTGCATGTAACACAGCTGGCCAAAATCTGCTAATGCTGTTTTGAAGAGATGCTGCTGGGAAAGGAAAAAGACATTAATTTTTTTCAAGACTACATTCTTCCTGTTCAGCTTCTTGTTTTTAATTCAGTCCTTCCCTCATGTGAAGCTACTGCTCCAACCACTGTCACATTCCACTCTAAATCACACCATAGAGTTTTCAGGTGACTCTCAGATTCACAACTTGCCCCCACAGCACACTCCCTCTTCAGAAGCTGAGCATGTAGATTATGGATCAGAATTTTCCACCATGGCCTGGCTAGGTCAACCACTGTCTTCCACCAGGGCTTCATCCCTGTAGGAAGAGCTGGGACAAGGAGGAGTTCTGGTGTGCCCTGGCCCGAGCTTGATGCTCAAGGGCCCAGGAGCCTGATAGGAAGCTCTTTTACCAGTTTCACATCTGTAGATAGTCAATGTAGTAGCCAGCAGTGAAAATTGTTTCACTCGCTCCCTTCTTGACATTGGCTTTGTTGTTACTGCCTAACACAACTAATGCTGTTTCTATCTCTTGATAACCCAGAAATTATTTCATATAAATTTGCTCCATTTTAAACCCAAGAACAATTGCAGCTGTGGTCAAAATACCACATGTGAAAAAATTTAGTCAACCCACACTGTTTTGTTGAAAACTTGCTTATTACAGCTTTGTAGCTATCAATGTTTGGTGAGCAGTTTGGGAATTACTGATCTAGATGAAACAGGAACAATTTTTAGCAACCACCATAACGGCATAAACAGCAAGTGAGAGGGAGAAAGTCAGTGAAATTTTTGAAAATTCATGGGAAAAAAGTGTCTTGACAGCTTACCAGAAAAGTCCATTAAAAACCACAGTCCTTCAGATCAGCCATTTCTACATCCCAGAGCTCCTCAGCCAATACAGCTATTTCTTTAATTGTCTTTAAAAAATTTTTAACTGATGCTTTTGTCTTGTTCTTATGATTTCTTAAATTCTTAGAAAATAATACTTTTTAAAAGAAGTTTTTTTCTCCTTCCCAATTTTCTGGTGTTTGTCAGATGATGAAAGAAGAGAAACTGGACAAGTCTATGTTTTGCATACAATAGCTCTGAATTTTTCTCCCCCCAAAAAAACTGACATGACTGAAATGCTGAGGATTGCTGTTTGTACTGAAGGAGAAATGGAGGCTGGTTTGTTACAGCAGCACTCTGACAAACTCACTTGAAATAGAAGTGCTGTGCTGCTTTTGCAGTACCACAGCTTGAGTGACTGACAAACCTGTCACAGCACTTCCACAAAGAGCAGAGAAATGTGCACATTTCCAAGTGGATAGTTGTCACAGAAATCTTATACTGTAGCCCAGTTATTCCCTTTCTTAAAGAATAAACCTTGTTCTCCAGATATGACTAGTATCCTCTGAATATTTTTTTTTCCATCTAAAGTTTTATGGCTTCCTTGTTTATATTTGTAAAATTCCACTTCATTAATGACAAATCATATATCTTTGACATTTGTTTATTTTATCTGGTTTTATCTGTTTTACTTTGGAGTGGTTAATTCTTTGGGACAATGTGTTTCTTGTAAATCCTCATGGGGTTTTTTTTCCTGAATTTTATATAATATATAGATGGGTTTGTGGGGGTTTTTAATGAGTTTGCATAAAAATCTTTTATTTGTGAAAGGACTGACTGAAAAGGAGCAGAAGATTATGAAAATTTACCATCTCCTTAAAGTGAAAAATTGGATTTATGGATAACAGAAGAAACAAAACAGATCTTATTTCCCTCTGGATTTAGACTTGTTCCCTTTTCTCCCCTCTTTTAGCCAACTGCCATGGCTTCCAAGCCCTCCACTTTTTTGACAATTTATCAATCCCTTGCCAAGAAATGAAGGTGGTTTTAAGCTGTTATACTTTGGGAGTCTGTTGAATCTATTTGGTCTCTTGACTGCTCTGATGCTGAAAGGAAATTGCACTTTTAAACAGCTTTTGTTTCATAATTCAAAGGCAGTAGAAACTGAAACAATAAGTTAAGAAGGTCTGAGACAAGCAACAGATCAGAGAGATTACCCATATGGATAAAGAGTAAAAGAAAATGTACTAAAATACTCTGGATGAAAGGATGGAGCTGCTAAGAGCTCCACCAGAGTAGCTGAATCTCTTCCAAAAAACTGGAAGAAAATTCAAATTACATTTTCCTGTGTGTAATGAGGAGCTGTAAATTGAAAACATCAGCTATTTTTCATGGTTGGTTGGTTCCACAGCATCTGATTTGCCTAATAGCTTGTACAGAAACTTAGGTAGTATTGTTCCCCATTCTATAAATATCTTTCACATGCATCTGATTTTTATCAGAGGAAACTAAGGGAAAGTGAAAAAAACAGAAGACTTTAAGACTGATCTGAGACTGAAAAGTCCAATATTACAACTTCTAAAAACCCAGTTCCTAATTGGATTTAGCATGAAATAAATCAAAATAAGACAATGTAGAGATCAATTTTTCATCCTCTGCCTTTTGCTGTACAATGTGAGTTACATATTTCTGGGCATACTCTGACCTTCCAACCATAAGTGAATCTCTCAAAGTACATTAAAAATACTAAGAATATATGGCAGAAGGGCCAGAAAATTCAGTGTTCAAGATGAACAAAGTAATATGCAGCTTGGTACTTGCTCTGACAGAGCACTGGCTTAGGCAATGCCTAGAAAATAGGAAACATGCAATAGAATAAAAGGAGCCACATTATTTCTAACAATTTATGAGTGCTGCTAGTACACAGGAAAGGAGAATTATGGCAACCCTCTTAGCACATAAGAGCTCCTCACAGAGCTATAGCCAGTGCTCCCACAAAAGTTGAGTTAACAGCCCATATGAAAGCAAGAGAAACAGCTCTTCTCCCAAGCTGAGGGTTGGTATTTAAGTCATTGTGTTGCTGTAGGATTTTTAGCAATTCTGAAATTATGTTCTGGGCAGTACAAGATAATATCTAATAATTTATTTCATATTTCATAAAATGTATAACTATATTATTTAGAAAGGTATCTTTCCTACTTTGAAATTACACTAGTGCCTTGGACATTCCCTATAGTACAAATGGTGATTTAAGGTAGCTATGGGGAAGGCAAGAGTTTGGGAAACTAAATAAGGTGACTTTGAAGAGGTTCCAGCCCTGAGGAACTGGAGCAGAAAAGTGAAAATCATATAGACAACAGATGTCCTCCAAGCAGAGTGTTGCACAATCTGCTTTCAGCATTAAGATAAAAAAAAGTAAAACCACTGGCTTGTGACAGAAGGAACCAACTCAACCTAACAGTGAATTGATATAAAAGTTGCCATGTCTGTTCCTTCAAGTGACGGTAGCTATCTGAAACATGATGAAAACAGCTTGCCAGCAATAAAAAAGGATACTGTCAAATTGTCTTAGGAGCACAATCTTATGCTTTCAGTTAAAAATATATGTCTTACAAGTTGAAACCAAGCTTAGAACATTAATAACTGCAAGCACATTCTCTAGACCATACGATAAAACCACAATTAAGTCTGATTAAAAAAATAAACTGTTAGATAATCTGTAGATGGAGCAGGATTTTAAGACAGAGGGAACAGTCTGTTAGCACATGGTGGTTGGAAGTTCATGCCCATAGCCACTACTATCCAGCCAAGAGGAATCTCTTAAATCAAAAAAAAAATCTGTTTAAAGAGAACAGAGAACAGTAGGTTTAACAGTTATATAAAGATTCTTTAAGAATGTAAACAAACAAACAAACAAACCAAAACCCCCAAAATCCAACCCAGAAAACACAGGATGATAATTTACTCTGGCCTCTACTGAATAGTAGTACTGGGAATCCACCAAGACACATTACATATGCTAAAACAGAGAACAGGACGAGCAGGAGAATGTGTGCTGGTGGTGCAGGAGAAGCCAACCCAAAGTATACACATACACATATAGGATATGTAGAAAACTGTTTTCTTGCATGGCTATTATCCAGACTTCTGTGAAAGAGTTTATCCTGAAAGACAGAGTGACTGTGCATGTCAAAGATGTTTTACAGTTAGGTGCAGTATACCTGAGGTAACAGCAACAAACTACAGATTTTGTGAACATTAATTTAAACAGCCATCTGTAGCGTTTATTTAGTTATTTCATGGAAAGTAAATTTCCTCATTTTCATTAGCTTCAGAAACTCTGATCTGACAAATTGGTAAATTAAGGAGTAAAAAAGGTTACAGGGTAAGATCTCAATTATACAGATCATTTTTCAGGGACAGAGTGTATGGCAGATACAGCAAAATACCCATTGCCACCTTCTGACACTCATCCAACACAGCACAGGGAACAAGTTGGTCTTTGACATCAGAAATTCAGGAAAGAATTCAGTGTACACAGAAATGTAAGGAGAAGTCAAACATTGTAACAAGAGTTAGCATAATATTAGCTTCGGGTAATGATGAAATATGAATTTCTATCAAGTACTGTGGCTGCAGGCAATGACAGCTGCCCAATGGCTTGCTTGCAGCCTTGTAAGGTTATTATCCCCCCTGGACACATCCTGGGAGGAACGGACAACTACACTTTCACCAGCAAGCAGAAGATAAAAGTGTGCTCAAATTTATCTACTAGGGTTGCACACAGATAAAAGTCACAGATAGACAGGTAGGTCCCAAGACACTGTAATGTCAGAACAAATGAATTTAGTACCAGAATCTCTAAAGTACTGCAATTCCAAGCATTGCAATGCTGAGGATCTAATTTTATAACAGGACCTGTGTTTTGAGGCAGAAAAAAGAATAGCAAGAACAGTACAAACACAGATATCACAGGAAAGCTAAGGATGGGAGGGGAGGGATTAAATCATACAAGTAGGACCTACAAGACCCTGTCCAAAATAGGATTAATAATAGTACCTAACTTTTACTGCAGGAATGACTGAAGCATAAAACCCCGAGATGGAGTCAGAGAGCGATTCAAGTTGCAGGAGGGAAATATATACTTAATTCTCAGCTAGCTAATGGAAAAAAAAAAAAAAAAATCAGATTAATACTGATAAATGTCACTGCTTTGCTGTGTGCCCTTAAAGGAAACAGTATTGTTCGTACATATGTAACACAAAGGTTAATACATATAAATGAGCAAAGGGCTCCTTTTAAAGTCCTTTTTAATATTTTCCTTACAGCACTAGCAGAAAGTGTACGGAAATATTGCTTTCTCACCTAATTCATGGGCTGTTTTGGAGGATTAATTAGTTAATGTTTATACAGCACTTTGAAGATCAAAAGCAATGTGTAAGCACCAAGTACTATTGTAAGAGGCCACAAGAAGCAGGAAATGAGAATTCGCCATCTCATAAAAGGAAAAAGGTTGGTGCTTGTAAGTTATCAAGTGCTCCTGTCATTTGCTAGGGCTTTCATTCAGAGAGACCATCTTTATGTTCTTCTTTATGTTGCTAAGGGTTACATTTTAATGGCTGTGAACTAGAACTAGAAACAATAGCTCTTCAGACCATTTAGACAGGTGGGAAGAATATCATAATCTTAGTGCTACTCAGCTGCATCTTTTGCTTCTTTGCAGTGGAGGAAAAAGTAGTGGGAGAAGATTCAGTAACAATACATTTTGGGTATTATAGTTCTACCATTCATGTAACCATCCAAAAGTCTGTAATAGTGGTAGAGAGTAAATACCACAGAGCTGATGTTTTCAGTAGTACATTCACCATCAGATGGAGTCTCTCAGCCACAGCTGCTTATCCTCTGCAAGATCAAGCACAATTTGATAGATTCTGAACAAGCTGCTGTTTGCATTTATGGGCATGCTAGGGTCAAATCCCAGAGCTGCAGGTAAAGTGAAGGTTTCTGATCTGTTAGGGAAATCAAGTTATCAGGAAGCCCATGCAAAACCAGATAGCATATTCAGGTGGAAAAGGAGAGCTCATCCAAGAAACCTCAGACATGGAAGTTCATTCTAACTTGTTTTATGCAAAAGGTCAGATTAGATAATTACTGTGGTCCAAACTGGTCAGAGCTAAAGTCCGTGCCAGACCTCATGGTGCTACAAGAGCAGAAATTCTTGCACTGGGAATATCTTCTACTAGCAGAAACTGAGGTAAAGCCTCCAAAAACCTTCCTAGCTTACTGGGTTTTTAAAATAAAATATTTCAAAAGATGTCCCTGCTTTCTAATCTGCTCACAGTGAAGCTTCACTTTTCATTTTGAATGTTTCACTCTTCTGACTAAATATATTATTTTAATTTTATATGGTAGGGGGAAAAATGAAAAAAAATCATTAACAGTTATCAGTATTTTGGTATTCTGCCTTGCACTACATACATTCCCAGTTGTATCTTCTACTAGCAAAATTACAGTCTAGAGTTCTTACATCTTTCATGCTCAACCATGCAGCACACATACCCTAAGGAAAAATAACGCACATGAGTTTAAAATGCCTTCAGGGTACTGTTCAGTACCTCTTTTGAGACATCCTATTGCTCAACTTGCCTGATCAGAGTACCTCAAGTTGAACTGCTTCCTCTGTAAGGAACATAAAAATAATCAGCTTTAGCTTAAGAAAGTTAAGATCCTTGGGAAAGGAAGAAGAGCACATGGATTTCAGTGACTTTCCAAGGCTCCTGGGCTGGGCTGACTGTTGGTCTGTCCTGGACACCCTGTATACTTATTTTGATGATGAAGTGCAGAGCCTCAACCTCCCAAAAAGAATAAATTCCTGAGAAGAGAGATTTCTATCCAGCAACAGAATGGATTCTGTCAGAAACTTGTTATCCTGAATCACAGAGACATAAAAACATAGAATACGAGGTTGAAAGGGACCTCAAGGATCATCTGGTCCAACCTTTCTTGGCAAAAGCACAATCTAAACAAGATGGCCCAGCACCCTCTCCATCTTAACTTTAAAGGTGTCCAGTGTTGGGGACTCCACCACTTCTCTGGAGAGATTATTCGAATGGCTGATTGTTCTCATTGTGAAAAATTTTCCTCTTGTGTCCAATCAGAAATTCCCCGGGAGTAACTTGTACCCATTACTCCTCATCTTTTGAATGCATTCTCTTTTAAAAAGGGAGTTTCCATCTTCTTTGCAGCCACTCTTTAAGTACTGGAACATGGTGATGACGTCTCCCCTAAGCCTCCTTCTCTCAAGGTTGAGGAAACACAATTCTCTCAGCCTTTCCTCATATGGCAGACTGCCTAGTCCTTTGATCATCTTTGTGGCCCTTCATGGCTTCATGATGAAGCTTCATCACAAATTCCTTTCACTTTTCTAGTTGAACTCTATCACTTAAAAAAAAAGACAGGGTTCACCAGCAGTAATTTTAGATTTACATGACTGGATCTTAAATTTATCTATTGGGTTACAGGAATCCCCAAACTAACTTGACTGTCAGATACATCATAACTTAGTTAATTAACTCAAGGCTATGGCAGAAAAACAGTTAAAGTGTTTTGCTTCAGATCTTACTGCTTGAGTTCAAGACTCATTGAGGACTGTCAGAAAGATTTGCTGGCCTCATTAGTCCTTTGAGCATAACTGGAAACAGGCACAACTCTACTTAACCCAAATTAATCTGTTAGGATGCTTGGCTTCAAGCAGCCTGCAGGTAGCAGTAATCCTGGAAAGAGTAGATGAGGAATTTGTTTAAAAGTCTCTTTAACTGTATACCACTCACTTACTAGAAAAAGTGAAGTGTTTCCCAGACTAAGTTTATATAGGCACACTCTGGAAACAATGAATCTTTTCTAGTGCTAGAGGTAACGGACTTAAGGTCATCTTTTTTTCCTGTCAATAAAACTGGGGCAGAGCCACCAGTTTCTAATAGTCAAATGTTTGCACAGGAGAAAAAAGTAACCCTGTCCATCTCCTTCCGCCCTGGGAAGAGAAAGCTCCTAAAAGGATTAATGGTTCCAAATGGCTGCAGGGAAAGCTATAATCTGCATTTAAATAGAAAGATTCCCAAGTGACCAGGTATTAATTTTTCTTTTTCTAGCAAGAGGCAGAGCATTTTTTATTTGTACATTTTAATGTTAAAAGGACACTGTGGTGCAGGTCTGTGGTTTATCTTACTAGTGCACAGCCAGCTGGGTATAACTTTACCTGACAGAGTAATGCTGAACATTTTTTTCCTGAGCAACATCCTAAGAAACAAATATGGCTGGAAGGCAGAATTGTGTGAGGCTGTTATTGTGCAGCCAACGTAGAAAACACAAAATGCAGACAAAGAACCAGGTTCGTAGAAGCTTATGTGCAGGGGCAACAAGAAGCAAAGAATGAATCACGAATAAAGACCTGGGCAGAGCCATCTGATTCGTCAAATTCTGTTCCTTGTTATTGCAGATGATTCATGCCTTCCTCATATATGAAATGTCAATTAAAAAAAAATAAAAAACAAACTCAAGAAGCAAACCATCTATAAAAAAAGAAAAGCCGTTGAGATCTCATAGTAATGTACACTTAAAGAATAAAGCAGAACAAAGGCTATTCAATCCTCAGTCAAAAGCCTGGGGAGGCCATATAAAACTTATAGGCACAAAACTCAAGGGATTCAAAGGAATCTGAGTAGATTTCCCTGAGTACATAAAATCCCTCACTGCACTACTGATGAGTTAATATTCAGATAACTATGTCAGGTGAAATTGATTAATTAGAGCTCTAATTAGTTTCCAACTATTCAGGAGAAAAAAAGAGAAAAAAAAAAAGAAAAAAGAAAAAAAGAAAAAATCTCATATTTTAATTAAGAATTCCTTTTCGATAAGCAAGTGATTCTATCAGTCACTGACAGCTACATGGAGGATGGCATATTTATGTGTTTATATTTTTGCATTACTATACACTCACACCCACAATCAGGCTGGATGTGTGACACATTTAAGCTTCAGTTCTGACAGATGCTTAATCGCATGAGTGATCTCATGGGTTTACATGAATCAATGTTTGTGGTGTAGAGACTCATTTATACTTCATTGCTATTACGTGAATTTCCACTGCAACTATGATCCTCCCAAAATGGCTCAGGTCTCATGTGTTGCATGTTTCATGTTTGGGTGAATCACCAGGGTCTCATACAGACTAGGAGATCACAATTCCTCTCTGATCCAATGAATCTCAGACTGCTTATGGAAAACAGCCTTTCCAGGTACTCTCTGTGTGCAGAATGCTTGTAGCCCTGTTACTTACTGCTTTCTTCTGGAAGGTCGGACATATGGAGAGAAACAGCACGTAAGCAGGTCTGGATATCTCCCTTCTTACCCAGCCTTTAGGAAAATAACCGTTACTCTTGCATTTGGTATTGGTCCTGGTGTGGTACTTGCTCTCAGTGCTTACCTTTAAGTTTGGAGCACTTTGGAGGGAAAGGCAGAAGAATGCTCTGCTCGGTGTCTTAATTGTGAGCTAGAGGCACTACTGTGAATTTTTTCTTATATACATAATGGTAAACTCCTATTAAAGCAAACAAATAAACAAAACCAAACAAAAAACCCTAAAACACCTTCATTATTTAAATATCTATTGGGTACGTAAAGGGTTTCTGGCTCACAGGTATTTAAATGGTCCTTCAGGCAACTGCACCTGTTTGGATCCATTCTTGTTCCTCTGTTTCTGCTGGGCATTGCCCAGAAGGCTTTTAAAGAATGCATTGCAGCAATGCTGCAAATTCTGACTTGCCCCTAGAGCTTCCTTCCTGAGAAAAGTCAGCTGGTTTCACTTGCTGAAAAAGTATTCACAAAAAGTTCGGCCAAAACAGCTTGGTAAGAATTAGCCAAAGTTACTTTACTATGAAAAATAACTCACTTTTATGTCTTAATTAATATGAAAGTCTAGCTTTGTGTTATTTAAGTTTTCCCTTTTGTTATTTTAAAGTACAGCATTAATGAAATGTTGATTAAATAGTTATTCCACTCTCAGTGCTCCGTTGAACCTGTTTCAGTTCATTGCTGAAATATTTTAAAATCATTAAAGTAGTTAGCTCCTTATTAATAAACATCTGTTATTTCTGAACTCCTAAGAGCCTGAAAAATACTGTGTAGCGAGAAGAATTTTAGGTACATGTTCATCCCAAACTCCAGGCCACCATACAGCCCATTATGTATATGCCATCTTCTCAAAAATTGCCAGAATTTCCCCCCCCAGTAAAGGTGTTTTTCTTTCATCTGGACTAAGCTCCTGTAACCACACTGCTAAAGGCTCGCCTAATCTCTGGCAAGGCAGCATTGAGTACAACTGGATCAGGTCCCCTCTGTAACTGAGCTTTGTGCTTATAGGTATGATGAGGCAATGGCAGAGATCAGACTCAGTATTTTTGTGGACCCACATAGACTTCGGTGCTGTCTGCACATATTTGATATTAAGAACTGAAGCTAATAGACACATTCTCAGGCCTAAGAGAAGTTTATATTCCAAATACATGATAGCTATTAATAAATAATTATTAAAATATTAAAAATTCTAAAAAATCTGATGTTAATAACCATAATAATGAAGGATGTTGTTTTTCACACAGAGAGTACTGTGCAGTAAATGTGCCATTTTAATGGCAATTATGTGCAATATGAAATTAAAATCAGTCTGAAGTATTGAACAAGCATTCCCCTCCTGGCCCACCTCCAGGCTTTAAGTACAGAGGTTCTACCTAGGCATTCAAGATACCTTAACCCCAAATTTAGACCACATATTACTACATCTTCTGCTTGAGCCACGGGAGGGCAAGCATTCTTCCCTTCATTCCTCTACTACTTACAAAAACTCTCCTCGTGTTCTTCCCATGAAGAAAAATGCTTAAAAGAGAAGCAAGTGGCACAAGAATAGAAAAACACCAGCTGAGTATTGTAAGGATGACATCAGCCCAAGGTCTGGGACAGATTTTATTTTGCTGTAGGTGAATAGCCAATGGTGTTTACTTTAAAATCAGTCTGACTTCTGATCACTCCAGGGATATGCAATCACATACAAAATTCCAACACAGACACCTCTGCCTTGGGTGAGCTGATCAGTAATATTTATTTGTCTGTCTCACTGTCCTTGCTAGAAGCTCCTTATGTTTACCATAATTTAATTCCGTTTGGTTGTCAGATCACTGGTTTTCTCCTATCGTGATCAGGTTATACTTGAAAAGTTTCTGTTTTGAAGGATATTTCATATTTCCTACAACTTTAAAACATACCCCGAGCAAAATGTATTGAAGAATTGACTCAATTCAGAGCCTTTCAAGGCAATATAGCAGTGAGGAAGGTGCAAACTTTGAGTCATGATGTGTATTGGGTGACTCTGAGACTCGCAAGCCACCAGTTCTGTGAATTTTAAAACAAGGCATTTGAAGAATGAGTTTCCAGCTTCTTCATATACAGCATGTGTGGCCTATATGTAGGTTGTTTTGTGAGAAAGTTGGCATTCTGCATTGTTCCTGAATAGAGCTTGCCAGTTTGCAAATAAAAGCCCCCCCCCCAAAAAAAGTGTTTGGAAATAACTGCTTATTTTAGATTTACATAGCTCTAATAAAATCATTACTCCTTTAAAATTGAATTGAGCATGTCAATTTCTCTACCATTCCTAAGGACCGAAAATGTGAATCTGGCTTTGAATTCTCAATTTTAGGTTAGGTCTCTATATTATTAGGCCCCAAATCCTGGACATCCAGAAATATTTTCAAGTCTGGAGTTTTCTAGTAATAGATCCTCATGCCACATTGGACTGTACTGTAAAGTGTACTGTTAGGTTTTGTTATGTGTAAGATTAACCAGAGCAGAATAAGCATGCTATTTCTTATCTTCCAATATTTCATAAAGTATTTTGAGCACTGTTTTGAATATATTAATATCTCTGCTAGATGTAATTTTTTTTTTTTCTTGTGGCCATGTTCTCAGTTAGCAAAGGTATAAATTGATTCAGTTCACTCAGTGAAGAAAAATACACTCAGTATATTATTTCAAGTATGCCACATGTATAAAATCATATCTTGGTGTTGAGTGTAATATTTTAAACAGGGTGATTTCCATCTCACTCACATAGTCCATTTATTATCTATAAATATAAAATTTTCCAGTTCCAAAATGGATTTCTTTACATTTATAAAACTATATCATATCTATTGTACAGACAGTAATGAGAAACATTATATAAAATACATACAATCAGAAAGGAACAAGGGAAAGGATTTCTTGACTCATTCACTCACTCACTCTGTCAGATTAAATGGCTCTCCCTTTATTTTTTACTGAGGACAGTTTGCTGTGCCTCAAAGCTCTGGGACAAGCTTGCTATAGTGCCTTGGGGGCTCTCTTGGCCACTTGAGAAAATAAGCTCCAAGAATCAATGAAAAATGCATCTGGTTTAGGTGGGGCCATTTCACAGTGAATAAGCCTTATGGAATTGCAGCAGAAATGCATGGACAGCAGGAAGCATTCTCTTCAGTTGCAGCACTCAGAACATTAAAAGATTTCTTAATGACATCCAAAATCTTAGCAAATTAAACATGCTTTTCACCTGTGAAGGGACATACCCCTCCCCTCATTTTTACATTCCACCATGACATGTCAATAGCTGAATTCTTCCCAAATGTGGATAACAGCCTGTTCCCTGAGCACTGAGAATGTTACGTGCTGAAGTGTTTATGTTGTACACTCCTGAGTGCAGCAAACCCCAGTTAAGATTAACTATCTGCTAGAAACACTTTTTACCACAGCTTGTCTTAAGATTTTCTTTAAAACTTTTGATTGTCTGGTATCAGACTGCTAATCTCCAAGTGGATATAAGGCATTGTCTTGTATTTTAAACTTGATATCTGAATCTGTGACTCAGTATGATCTCTTGGAAAAGGAAGTTTTATATAAGTTAAAAACATATGCATGTTTTATAACAGCCATAACTTCTTATGAAAAAGTGATATAGTTTTATTATATAAGGGATTTTGCTATTTCATAAGGGACTCACAATGCTCAGTGATTCAGTGCCTGCTATGTACTTAAAATGTTTTGTAGAGTACTTCAGTGTGTTTGCCTAAGAAGTCAAAATTGCTGTAAAAATGTAAGTTGCAGTAATGGTGTTATTGCAAGCCATTTTTGCCAGCCGTAATAAATGATTTCTAAATGCCACAGTGTGATTAAGCTGTAAGGCACAACAGGTTATATTACAGTGTGAAGCCCTAGGTGTGCTGAAATTATCTTTCAACAGCTCACCCAGGAGTATCTCTGGGAGATTATAACATGACAACTTTACTGTTTTTTAAAAATGAATAAATGAAGTCATTAAAAAGCAGTTTTTCGCAGATAAGTAAAGTGCCTTCCATCACCCAGTGAGCAGTCATTAGGTCTAATGTGCTTTTCTCCAGAAATATTTCAAAATGATCCAGGGTTCCCTTCCTTGCTGTCGTGGCAATAGGAAGATTTGTTACAGGAGCCTTGGTTCTCTCTGAGCGAAAGATGGATGCACAATTACCCAATATACACAATTTTCAGATTCTACAAAACTGCACTACTAACAGACCCACTATGTTTTCTAAAACATTTTTTCCTTTTGTTATTTCACTCTGTATTCTACTAATCCCATTTCTTTTTTCCATGAAAAATTAATACCAGAGATCTCACCAACTGATTGCCATATAATATGTCTGATTCCTCAGGAGCTCTTTTCGGTGGAGAGCCTTTTGAAAATCTATATCATATATATATCATGAGCTCCACTAAGTGTTGAAAAGATATAATTTTTTTAATTAAAGAATATGACACATCAGTCTTCCCCTTACTTTGGGGAATATACACTCTAGGAAAACAAGCAGAAGTCATAACCTATGTTATTGTGCACCTGTGTGTTGGTTGCACACAAAGACACCATGCTGCAATGATTCCAGCCCAGCAAACTGGAAGGCCTTTGCAGAACATAGGTGATAGCTCAAGGGTACAACTTGAAAATGCAGGTAAATGTCTGTCTGTGTAGCCCAGCTGCTGTGGCTCTTTTCTGATCAAGACACGCTGCTATAAACCAAACTCTTTAGGATAGTTTGTCAGTGTTTGATTCAGATTTCACCCCTGAACCTCAGGAACAACACGGCTTTTCCCCTCTTCCCTCTGCTTCAGCACTGAAGCACTGCTGGCCCTGAGGTGAGATAAGCCTTGAGCTCCTGTGGACTAGCAAGCAGCCCAGGCAGTGGTCAAGCCTCTGGCATCACTTTTGCAGCCTCCATGGAGGGATATTTGATCCTCACAGCAAGAAGCGTCTGTCCTCTCTGAAGCTCTGCTGTGAAACATCTGCTTTATCTGTGGCACCCTGTGCCCTGGAGTGCTGCCAGGAGATTTGTCTCATGGGAAAAATGTGAAAATAATCAATTTAAGGCAAAGGCAATGATAGTTAAAGGTAAAGGCAAGCTTAGGGGCAGTATATAAGGGCAGGAAGAGCTAAAGTACAGAGGAAGCAGGTTTGGAGTCTTTTATTAAATCTACTTAAAACGTTAAAGGACATCAGACCTATCCAGTTCTGCACACATGAGATAAGCCACAGTGCTGTTGTAGTTTCGCCATTGCTGCTTTTTGATCGTGTCCCACTTTTCTTTGCACCCACACATCAACTTTTAAGTAGGCTGCAAGCTCTTAAAGAACAGATTAGAGCAATGTGCATGTCTGTAGTTTGCCTAACACCAAGGAGGTCTCTGGGTGCTGCTATCCCGCATAACGAATACTCATTGCAGAGGCAGGAGTGCGGCATCTCCTGTGGGCTCTTGGAAAAAAGTCCTAACTGGATTCAAGGAAAAGGGGATTTCTTTAACCTGCATGTGGGGTTTGCCCTCGACAGTAGTAACACCTTTAAAACTTAGGTGCATACATCTAAGGTAGGAAAAATGAAAGGAATAACAAAATCAATGTTTGCAATGGTTTTGTTTCTTAAAACAAAGCTGAGGAGCACTGTTATTCATCTTTTATGGTTTGTGCTACAGGTAAACCTATAGTGTTAAAACCTAGCACCAGATAGCAAGAGCTTAGCTTGATATTAGAATGGATCCTACTTGTGTTGGAGTGTTTTGATAATGCTTCACTAGTGAAAACACAAACTAATATCCATCTGACTCCAAACAACAACTTCTATTTCTATTCACCTCAGAGGGCAGTTGCTGCAAGAATTTGAGAATTTCCTTCTACAGTAATTAAAGGTGTTTAGTTATTTACAAAATCCCTAAAATATCTCCTGTAATACCTTTCATTTTATTTGGAATTAAAAAAAAAAAAAAGTAAATAACATGAAAATGCTACTCTGATAAAAAGGAACAGCATATTACAGAACTATACACGGTGTGTCAAAATTAATTTGAGGGATTTTTTTTGGTCTCATTGTGGCTCACATGCTGTAGCTAGAAAATAAAGTTAAGATTAATTTCTGCTATATAGTCCACATAAAACTTGATTTTGGAAATATATAGTTTATAGACATTGAAGTATATCACTTTACACAGTTGGCTTTGAACATTTTGAAGAACAGTACCTCTTCACATTTTATTTTGGCACCTGGATCTGATTGAATTATTTGTTTTGATGAAAAAAGCTGTAAAAATAAATTCCTCCACTGTGAAGACAAGAGTTGTCATTAATTTCTTGGCATATATGTAGTTCATAAGTGGAAGCATTTAATACAGTATCTCTCCCCTCTTTCTGACATTTTACAGAATTACCCAGTTTGGTTAGGTATGCTGGATAAGTGAAAGACAAGTGTTTTGTAGCTGTCCCACACTCATAGAACTGAGAGCTGGAAATAATATGTTCCTTTTTTTTAGCTGTCCTCCGCCAACCCCTTCAATTTATTATATTCTCAAGTGCTTTAGCAGACTAATTTTTAAATGATTCACTGCTGGAGTTTCTACTGCTTCCTTTTAAAGATTATATCAGTCTGATAGATGTCACCGTTAGAAGGTGCATCAGCAGTCAGGCTCAAATAGCTTTCATCCAGTTTCATCTCAATATTACTTCACAGGCTACATTACAGAAATCCTGCCCTTCCTTGGCTGCCATATTTCTCATACTTGCTTTATTGTAGTCTCCTGAAACTCACAGCAGGACTGAAGTCTCCCTGAACCATGTTTTCAGTATAAATGCTTTATAAATAATTGTTTCTACCTTGCCAGTTTGAAGTCTCTTCAGACAAGTGACTTGGCAAATACAAAGTGCAAAGGAGACAAACATAACATACAGACAAGCCTATGCAAATGTTTTGGTACTTATAAACAGACAAGTGCACTGACATTTAATCTACCTTTCCCTCCTTTTTGTGTTACTTTCTCATCAGCCATCATAGTCTTGTTAGTTGTAAATCAGCCAAAAAAAGTTTTCAAGCATGACTGGGGCCTTACACAATGGCCTTTCTACAACCTCAGCTGCCTTTTTTTTAGTAAATATTTTTTCTTGTACAGAACTGCACAGATATGTTCATGATATTCTACACAATACTATTTGGAAACAATAGAAGAGCCTAAATAACCTGCCTGATTCCAATGAAGAAGCACCTTTACAGGTATCTCAGGAAAAATTTTGGTTCAATTAAGGAGAGAGAAGAAATCATACTCACAAGACAGTAAAAGACTGGGAAAAGAAAAACAAGAATAGGATAGTTAAACTTGTAAGAAGATGGATAAAACTAGACACAAGAAAGGAATGAAAAATGGTATGTGGTATAATGGCTTTCAGCCAGATAATAACAAGGATAAGGGGTCATAAAAAGTAATCAAATGGTCCTACAGCACTCAAAAATACATTACAATTTAAAATTAATAAACTCTTGTTCACCTTTAACCACACATACTTGCCCTTCAAGTTCAAGTATTTCCTGTCAAGATCTCAAAATGAGCACCAAAATGTAAGACACATGGCATTGTCAATTTTATCACAGTTTCATGTTTTACTCTTTCGGTAAAAAATAATGAATCAAATGAAAAATATTCTGAATATAGTTTTATCAGTCCACAAGGGTGGCTTACAGTCATCTGTCCATCTTCTTTCATTCTTCACTATAATTTTTTTGTTAATGAAAGAGTTTAATAAATACTAGAAAAGCCACCTGAAATGGTTTATTTTAATTCATCAGATGTACACTGCTTTTAGTTGATCCTCACAGAATAACAAAAGAATAAATTTGTCAGCCTGTTTTACCTAATTAACCAGCAGATCATGCACAGTAGCCAGGACAAGGGTCAATGTAGTTGCCACCTGCCTGGGAAAAGCTGTCCCAGTGACCTGGCTGCTAGCATTCTAGGGCAGAATGATGATGACTTCTCAAACTCCCTTACCGTAGCTCTTCAACCTCACATAAAGTTATAAAAGATTCATTGCACACAGATATTCCACCTCCCTAGGAAGTACTCTACCTGCCAGCATGAAGTACCATGCCCAGGGACTCTCTGACCTGATTAATATTTCAAATATTTTATTCAAAATCAAATAGCTCCAATAAGTGAGACCATGGAAGAACTGCTCATATGACCCTAGGAATACATTACTGTGGACCCTTCCCAGGGGACTGGGATCTTTTTACACTCCCTGCTCACAACCAATCACAAGTAAATCTGAGCTGGGAAAGAATAATAAAAAATAAAAGAATCTGGGCTGATACAAACAGCAGTACTGTGGGTTTGCTCTCAAGATAAAACAGATACTGTCTTTCCCAAACTACCAGATAATTCCTGCCTTAGATTTCCTCTGTACACCCATCTCTAGGGGTAAGAGTTCAGGCATCAATGCCAGTTCTTGGTGGCACGACTGTTCCCCAAGTGGTCCTTTCTCTGCTGCCTGCATCAGTTCCTGTGTCTGCACCCTCATCTGATTGCAACTGAACGGAGAGCCAAGCAATATTTAGTAAAAGGCACAAACCAGCCCCAGACAGCTGCTGTCACCATAGAGAAAACAGCACTTGATCCAAAGACTACTGAATTCAATGTAAAGACAGCTTTGTCATTTGCATCCAAATAAGAAAATGTTTAGGAAAAAATAAATGTTTTATTTCAAGATTTCCCTTTCCAAAGCTAAATAACTAAAATGCAAATCTTAAATACTTCAGAGTGAAAAATATTGGTTTTGAAACATACTGACCCAATTCAAGCAAAAATCATTTCCAACTGACAGGTTTATCTCTAACTTCTGTGCTCAGAGTTCTTTGCATGTTAAAATTGCAGTGACAATTCAGTCACCATCACCCTTACACCAAACCATGTATGTGGGCTCCTAGATATATCTCTAAAATACACTAATTTTAATGGCATTTTTATTACAGTTGTTTTAGGTCCAAATTGTGACAAGAAAAAATACGTAAACAAGTTTAAAAATTAAACTTTGCAAAACAGTGACATTTGAGGAACTTGGTGGTATGCTCCACTGAAGCATTTTTACACAAGCACATCAGAGTTTATAGAAAGGACAATCTACTCATTTTTTAAACCATTTTTTGGTCCTGAAAGATGAAACTGACTTTCATTTGAATCTGGCATGAAGAAGCCACAGAAAAGTGAAAATAAAAACGTCCCTATTCCTGCAGTTTTACATTCAGACCAGAATCATTGATATTTTTGTTCTTATGTGCCTAAAGGTCTAGAAATGTTTTCAATGCCCAAATATTTTTTGTCATGATGGATAAACTCCTGCACCAATTACACATACAGCTTCCAGCTAAGAGATAGAATATTCTCTTTTCCAACCCTTGCCTATTCACAAACAAATTTCATTGTTAAATTACCTTCTCCTCTATAACTCAAAAGTTTAGAAGTATGACTATGATGCACATCAGCAGCTAGTTTATTACCCTATTTTAATTTCCATTCTTTTTTGAATTTATTTCAGCCTTAATAATTTCAGTTAGCATGTTATAGCATGATTGATATACAGAAGATTTATATGGTATACAGAAGATATAAGGCTGAAATATATTGTCCCTTGGTAGAAATTACTGTTCCTATCCACTTTAGACTGTTTAAGACTCTAAGGGACAATTGCTGACTTTGTTTCAGTCCCAGCCTGGGCTGTGAGGATGAAAGGATTTGACTCATCCCATTTCTCTTCAATGTTTTCCAAGCATCATCTGTATAAATACCTTCTGTTTGGTTAGTATAATATTTTGGAGAAGTAGAGCAAAAACATGTAGCTTGAGATTGATGAATTCATTTCATAGTACAAAGATGAGCATTACACAGTTTGGAATATACAGGTCATTGGTTTCTTTTGACTCACACAGACTGAAATGCAATATACTGTAGTAACAAAAGTGTAGCCTGGATAATATTAAAATAAACTGTTAACTTATATTACAGATTCAGGCAAAATATGTTCCAACAAAGAGTACCAATTAGAACGTACACCTCTGGGTTACTTAAGCTTTAGTGATCCTGTCATATGCGTCACTGACATTAAAATTGCTCGTTAATGTCATTCATAAGCAGTGATGTAAGTGAAAAATTGTTCTCCTTCAGTTTCTAGGTAAGCTTTTTGCAAGCATGCCTCACAGCAAAATCACAAGCTGGATTTCACTGCCAGAGCTTTTGCTCCTAAACTCATATTTATTAGCTTGCATATAAGAGCATGCATGAAAAGGAGCTGACAGAGCACAGTGAGGCATGAATTTCAAGTATATTCCAGCATCAAAGGTCAGAAGCAGATTTCCTATTTGAGTAGCAATTATAAATAGACATCAGAGGTGAAATAGGATTGAAATACTAGGTTATGTTGTGCTTCATGTTGATTTTGAAAGGTTACCATTCTAAAGGAAATAAGAAAAAACCCTATTCCATCTCTTTAAAAAATTAAATGCTTTCCAAAAAAGGTAGAAATGGGGTACCAGGGCACTTTTTTTTTTCCCAAGAGAGGTATTCACAGACTCAAAGATTTTAAGGCCAGAAGAACAGTCCAAGGACACCTTCCTATTTGTATACTATCTGTTTTCTTCTTCCACATCAGATCCCTCAACACAAACTTCTCATTCCAAAAGATACACTGTCTAGGGTGAGTAGCAGATGGCTGCTGATGTGTACCTTGTGACCCTGCTCTCCTCGTCATCTACAGCATGTTGAAGCCATGCAAAATTTCTGTATCCTGAAAACCTCCTCTCAAAGTAGCTAAATCCAAGGGGTCAGCGGGAGGACTTCCAGGCCCGTAGACTTCCAACCATATGTATTGCTTTTCCAGGACACAACTGTAATTCCCAAAATGCAACTGTTTATTCATCCTTATTTTTCTCCATCCATAGGTCCCACCTGATTTGTTCACTCTCATGACTGCTTTTCCCTGGATACCACTCTTACTTCTCTTTCTGTTCTTCAGCTTCAATATATCAACCATATTTTTCTTGTTGTCATCTCTGTCCTTCTTTCTCATGTTCCTCCCCTTGCCCAAAATGTACCCAATTCCCCCACTGTAATACTTGTACTCAATAATTATTGCTGGAGGGAAGATAACAGTATGAACTACTTTCCTACTCCCAGTACATTTTTGGTAATGTTTTACCTCTTTTCAGTAAGAATGCTTAGGAATATATACAGCACTGAAAGGATAAAAAGAGTCAGTGCTGGGGCTCCTATATAGTGTGAAAATCCTTGTGATTGTGAAGTGTTTCATTAAACAGCTGCTGTAAGTATTCCACACTTTAGTATTTAGGAGAAATAACACTAATAGAAGCATTTTGCTTAAGCTCACTTTGCACAGACTAGCTGTGAAACACATCATCACAAATTAAATGACTTTGACAAGGAGCAGCCCTCACAGCTACTTTGGCCTAATGCTCTCAGTGAGGGTCTCTGGATACAGGGTTTATCTAGGTGACATCACTGAGAGTCAAAGAAGGCAATTAAACATATCCTAGGTGATTTCCTCTGCAGAGGCTTTATGTGAAAGACGATAAATAGAGCTCTGCATTTTGAGCAGGAGGTTGCAGCAGGGGCAGTGTTGACAGGGTCTAGGCTTTTTGCCAAGGTATTTATTTACTTGTTGTGTCATGACAAATATTAAACCACAATCTGAAGTCTTGCCAAGCAGCTAAACCTCAGAGGGCCTGGCACAGAGGATCTTTCTGTGTCTCCCTGTCCGCTCCCTGTGGGAAATGAAGAGTTCATGTGTTTCACCAGTGTCCTGACTGCCGTGGTTTATATTTCACCATAGGGATGAAAACTACTGCATTTCTGCCAATGAATAACGCAAGTGCTTTTCTTTGGACTGTCAAATTTGCACAATGCTCCACATTGTCGAACAAGACCAAGCCAAAACAGTTCTGAAACAACAGAAAAATATGTTTTACGTTTCGAATGGCTGTGTTTGGGAGGAGTGCTGGCTTAGATCTCTGTGTACCAGGAAATGGCTTCTATCAGACATTTGCTAAATGGAAAAGAAAACAAAATTTTGCAGACTATTGGTAAAACTACATGAATTACCATTTAATTAAATGGTTACAGACCAGTGACTGCGGACATATTACCTTTTACTGAGAAGAGCTTTGTAGGTTACAAGAGTAATAGTAAAGAATGAGAATTACGAAACAGATATTTAATGAAAAAAGTTATTATATCCATTTATGATAATTTACCACTTTGGCTTGTGTAGTCACTGAAGATGCTTTCACTGGAATGCTATAAAAATATACTTTGGTACGTAAGTTGTCAGCCAGTGCATACAGTATATCATTCCCATTTCATTCAAGATTTGAACAGTGCTCACAGCAATATTGGGTAGACACCAGCATTAGGCAGGTGAACTTCTGTACAAATCACTGAAGAAATATGTGCTGAATGAGACTGTGAGATGAGGATGTGCACTTAAACCACCACTGAAAGAATATAAAAGCAGCTAGATCCAAATCATTTGTGCACATTCTATGTACTCAAACACTGGGGTGTGAAGCATTAGTTGAAAAATTATATGTGTCTTTTTTACTCACATTTGATTAAATTGCCTCTCTTAGTCACTTCAGTAATAGCTTGGTGATACACTGTGATGCCCTACTTACGAAAGAGCCAGGTCATTCTTTTCTCTCTCTGGTCCTTTGCTTCTCAGGTCTAGGAGAACAAAAAGCATGATGAGATGTCATTTCCTGAGCCTGATTCCCCACTGTTTTCCCACTGCCACCATAGTAATATCCTGTGTTGATTTTGCTAAGCAGGAGGAAGAAGGAATAAGACCTATTGTCTCCAAATGAAAAAGTTTATTCCCAGTCCCTGTTAGTATAAGCCATTTTACAGCTTTTGAAGAAACTGTCTCTGTGTCCTAAATGAACATAAATCATGACATATAAACTAATGCTTGAAAGAAAGTGAGATTTGGGCAATGAAATCTGTTTTTCAGTGCATGAGATTGAAGAAGGCCCAGGACAAGAAATCAAAAAGCAGCACTGTTAGGTCTACAGTATCTGTGATGCAATTTTGCCAGTCTAAACATAGAGGCTTTGCATCATGCAGTGCAATACAAAAAGGCACCCACTTGCATCCATAAATCTGCCTGAAGAACAGTATTCAGCCTTGGAGCTAGCCTGGATGTTAATCTGCAAGCACCATGAACTTACACCTGGAGTGAGTAGAGAATCACCATCAGGATGAAGGAGGCTGGCACTTTCACCAAGGGCCTGTGGGGTGGCCATGCTGTGCTCTTCCCTAAGCTGCTGCTTCTGCCTAGTAGTGCTGGAACGGAAATGAAGGCTATGAAATAGCAGGGAAGTGGGAAAAACAACCAGCTACAGAGCCTTTGTTGTCAAATATCTGCTGACATTGTTTTTATATTCACAGGAAAGCCGATGGCAGAAGATTTTAACTTTCCACTAGCAGCAAAACATCATTGAAAATTACCATATCTTCAGCTGCCTTCAGTGTGCACCACTGTTTTGCCACCTGAATTTCAGTGTGTGCTGTTGTATTGGTCTTCTCCAGCCCTTATCAGTTTTGATTCCAGAAACACTTGTTCAGTCAGTAACCTTCAATTATCTGTGATAAAAATGTAACTTGTGTTATTGATAGCTTTTCGCTTGTCAAACTAACACTAATTTGTTAAGTCTTGTCTTTTCATCTGACAATTTCTTCCCACTTTACACATAGAAGAAATGTTTAAAAATAAACAATCAGAAAGACGTGCTGCTAGGGATAGGCTAAGTCTGAAGTACTGAGGCTAGAAAGATACCTCTGCTAATAGCTACCAGGAATCAGCTATCTCTCAAGATTTGTATGTTCCATAATGACTTCACTATTGAAAACAATTTGTAAGGATTTAGGATGAATATTCCCCCAACCATGTGTAGTAGAAATGAGGAAGTATAAAAATAGAAAAATGTAATTCAGAGGAAATAAGAGATAAGTCAAAAGAGATGAGTGAAAATAGACAGCATTACTGGACAACAGAGCAGCTGCACACACAGTGCAAAGCTCTCCAGCACCTATTTTGTGTGTGTGACTTTGTCTTTGCATTGTAAAATGGAGTTCTTAACCTTTCTCCTCTTTTACCACTTAATTGTAAAAGACAAAGTGAGGTGGGACTCATAGGAGATAAGTGACAAGCCAATGCCATTGCAGAGCTGTTCGTGGTACGGTTCTGACTGTCCTGCTAAACTGTGGGCTGCAGTTTCCATCTTATGCTTGTACATGTAAAGAGAATAACACGTGCCAGGCACCACAGATGGGTTAACAGCTGGCACACGTGAGTTTTGTCACTGAGTATTTCCCAGCCAAGCAGATACTTTGGAAAACATTCAGAAAAGGCATTAGAAAGCTGTCCAGTGCCATTGATAACAAGAATAATGCTCCACAGAAGACTTGCTGCCAGAGCAAAATGTTGGCATGTGATAAATATCACAAAACGTCCAACTTTGTCACAGCTAGTTCACCAGCCAAATGTCACCCACTTCCAAGGAGGATCTCACAGCTGTTTTATAAAAATAGAAAAAGATATTCACTGACACTAATAAACTTCCTCTACAATAGGCTCAGTACTTGGACCAAAGCCAATGTTAACACTCAGCCCCCAAATCTGACCCCATGTCTTAAGTTACTGTCAGATTTGATAACATTTTCCAGCTGAGAGTAGGCTGTGAAATTTAAACAGATACCACTAGTAATGTTCTCCATGGGTTTACTGTTTCTTTTGAAACCATAATAGTTCTTGACTTTTTCTGTCACCAACTCAGTAGATGGAGGCAGAGGAAGGGGGCAGTGCAGATCAGGGACTATTCAACACTATCAATAGCTTTTCTTCAGACATGTTAGGTAACATTGAAAAGAAAAACTTGAAAGCTCAATGACCTTAGTCTCCAGGACATTTGCAAATACCATGTTGACTGATTCATTTTCATGCAATTTTTTTCCTTATAATCTGTTAGTCCCTATTGAACACACAATGATGATCCTACCAAAATACTTAGAAAGTGAAGCTAGTGAGGGATGCTAGCATATGCATATGGCAGAGCATATGCTCAATGTAATTTCTCATAGAGTCTGTCTGTGGCCCAATGGCTTCTTCCAAATCAGTTCTGGGAAGTCTTCTCTGACACAGTGTTTCACAAAACCCAACTACAGTTCAGCAGATGAGTCACTGCAGTCACTTTTTTTTATATCAATCACCAACATCTTGCTTGTTCTTGTACTGCACTTTGTTGCATTACCTATTTGCTGCTTACATCTTGCATTTATAGTATATTCCTCAAAGCAAGAGCCAGCTCCTTGTGTATATTTGTACAATGCCTTGCGCAGTAGAGCTCTGGCCTCTAGGTGTTACCATAATATAAAGAATAAATAAAATCTTTTTTTTGGGGGCTATCCAGCCATTTTCCAAGCACAAAGTAAGGTTTTGTGTTAATATTTAATTATTAAGCATAATTTTTCATAACAAACAATAGCAGGGTGCTAAACCAATATTAGACATAGGGAAAAGAGTGCATTTTGCTTGTACTCAAAAGCACTTAATCCAGGTTTGCTGGAAGGCTCCCTTTGTTACAAATGTTTGTTGGGTTTTTTTCTTCAGATGAATAGCATGGCAGTGGAGATTGCCTGAGGTATTAACAGAGCCCTGATATAATTGAGAGGGGCTGAGACAGAGTGTTCCTACAAAAGGTCCTGAACTCCAGAACTTGCTTTTCCCATCCTTCCACAAAGCTTGAATTAGTTAACCTCTAGGTCATGCTACAAAGGACACTTTTTCTACCAGGCTTTTTCTGGGGAACCAGGATGAGTGGGTTGCGTTGGATGGTGGGCAAGACCTCATTTTCAATACTTTCAAAAGGCTTTTATATTATGGCACTGGTTTTGACTTGTGTTTTATTTCATGTGCTTTCTTGGACTTTTGGATAGTCTTGTTTTTCACTAAATCAAAACAATAAATAATTTTGCAGTAGATTGCTATTGAAACTGAAACACTTATTGTTACAGCATTTCCAGTAATATCTGAACAATTTGTTCCCAATAGAAGTAGTCAGGAGGAGGAGGTGGAAGGGACGGTCTGTCACCAACTGCTGTTGTGGAATACAATTTCCCTTTGATTGCCTGCCCAGCCTGACACTGCAGCTACCTCATATTATTGTAGTGGACACTATTCTTGTAGTGTTCTCCAGAGCAGCAGCAGAAGAGGTATCACAGTCTCTTAACTCGTGCTGACTTTACATACCAATGAAACACAGGACAGAAATCCACAGGAGGCCAATTCCAGAAATAGCTTTTAACTCTGCCTTTTGTTAAGGCTCGGTATAAAAAGAGGTCTGATTCCAGGAAAGTCATAGCTTGGCCTCAGCTCCTAATAGTATAAGTGGGGACAGTTTGTTCAAGTTTTGTCTGGGTCCTTAGGCTGGTTCTAGTTTGTCTAATCTGTCTGAAAAAAAATGTGATAGTACCAGGTGTACTGAATGAAGACAAAAAATTCAGGTGTGATGGATATCCTGCCGAAGTTTGATGCAAACAGAGTTGAGTTTAAGACAGATTATTTTGTTATGAAACACACAGTCAATGTGTTTAAATACTACAGATCCTAGTGTATGTTGTCATGTGTAGATGTCCACCTTACTAAACATCTGATCAGAGAGGGAGTCAGCAAGAAAAGTCCAACATCTTTATTCTGTGTGATCTAACTCCCAAACAGCATTGATACAAAATGAGATCTGAAATTATTTTATTTTTCCAATTTTTTTTTTGTTTAGGAGTATGCCAAGATGAATGACAAGTGCAGTCCTTTCCAAAGACAGAAAAGGTTTTGCTTTGTGAATAGATTTAACACTATTTAAACTGGTTTGCAGTCCCTTTATATGAGAGAACTTCTGAAGTCACTATTTGTTTAGGCTTTTCTCTGGTCTAGGACAAAGATGCCTTTTGCTCTCTAAGTGTATTACTTCAGTCTAGCTGACACTCATCTTAGTGGGAATGACATAATTAAAAAATACAGTGTGTCTCTGCTTTTGTTCATTTTTCAGGATAGTAGACAGAATCACAGAGTGCTTGGTGTGAGCTGGGAATTACATGGGCAGTGGAAAAATTCTGTTCTCAACCTCGAGAAAAAGGAGCTGCTGTGCAAATACTTACTCCCTCTGATACAGTTTTTACAGCATCTGGGAAGCTTTCTATGTTTTTATTTGACTTGGTGTATTTCTTCAGTTATTTCAAAAGTCTCATTTTCTTCACCCAGTGTTTGGGAAGAACAGTCAAATATCACCCACTCTACTGCTTCTCTTTTCATCATGTGTGGGCCCCCTTCTTTATTAATAAAGCTATGCAGAATGCTCCAAAACCCAAAATAACAGATTTTTAAGAAGAGCTGTTAAAGTAAAAAAATATATGTATCATCATGCCACCAGAAACATTAGGCAGAAGATCTGAATTTTTGGTCTGAGTAACTGAGCTTACAGACTTTCATGGTATTAAACACACTGAGTGGTAACAGAACTGAGGAAGATTGTTCTGCAGATTAGGGTTAAAACCTGGTCCAGTTATGTTGATGCAATTCTTGAAACCACAACCATTTCTTTCCACCTGGTAGCACCTGTCTTTGTGGTGTGCCTTGCCTCCACCATGATGGGACACTGGCAATTGTGCTGCTGCAGGAGTTCTTATGCTCTTGTTGGTGAAGCATGATCTGTGCTTCTAACCTCTGAACTACTTAGTATTGAAATTTCAATGCCCTGCTGACTTGTTCTCCTTGTGCAGTGTTCAACAGCAATTCTTCAATTATTTCCAAGGAAGAACATACTGAATAGAGGATGGTATTTATTAGACTCTTGGGAGAAAACCAGTAGCATTTTCCCCACTGGCATTTTATACAAACAAAATATATTTATACTTGGTGGAAGATTCTCAAAGAGACTAATCTGAGGCCAATTGGCTCCTACCTGAATAAATAGCTGAAAGACAGACTCCTTCATGCCATATAAATGACTCTTTGGGAAACTGAACTATTCCAGCTAAGGCCTGGGCTACATAAGTGAAAGGCATGATTCAAAAGGTGTGCTTTTAAACCAAATCATCTTCAAGTAAAACAAAAACCTCCTATCATGCTGAAATAAGACCATACCCCAGCAGAATTCATTGGGTTAAGTTCTGTTGTTTAAATCATAGAATCACAGAATGGTTTGAGTAGAAAGAGACCTTTAAAGGTCATGTAGTCCAACCCCCCCCGCAGTAAGCAGAAATATCTTTAACTCGATGAGGTTGCTCAGAGCTTTGTCCAGCCTGACCTTGAATGTTTCCAGGGGTGGGGCTTCTACCACCTCTCTGGGCAACCTGTTCCAGTGTTTTGCCACACTCGTTGTAAAATATTTATTTCTTACATCTAGTCTAAATCTACTCTCTTTTAGTTTAAAACCATTACTCCTTGTCCTATCACCACAGGCCCTGCTAAAAAGTTTATCCCTGTCTTTCCTGTAGACCCCCTTCAAGTTTTGAGAGGCCACAATAAGGTCTCCCCAGAGTCTTCTCTTCTCCAGGCTGAACAACCCTAACTCTCTCAGATTTTCTTCATAGAAGAGGTGCTCCATCCCTCTGACTGTTTTTGTGGCCCTCCTCTGGACCCAAAGGAAATCCTAACTAAAATGGTGCAATTTCCTTATATAGAATAAGGCCTGATGGCAAATGTCATATCATCAGTTTATAAGAGGATTATGACTTTCCTCCTTCCTTCTTCTCAGTATCACTAAAGGGTGGAGCAGTTCTGTGAAGCAAGAATGGAGAAACCCCATCCAGACTTTTAAATGCCCAACCAGACACTACCTTCCTCTGCAAAGTGGAACTGTCTTTTGTGCCACTTCACAGTGAAGCTGAACATTTTCTGAGACTTCTAAAAACAACCCCCCTCCAGGACATTTTCTTAGACACGGATTCCAGCATAAGTTAAGTCTTAGGGCATGGTGTGAGTTGGTTTCTCAAGAGAACAGGATTCATGAAAAGAGGAAACAATAGTGAGAAAAATAAAAGCATAGCACTCCTCCCACAACATCAAGCACCAACCTTTGCTTCAGATAGGGATCAACAGATCACTCTTTGAGTACTGAGAACTATGACAAATTTACAATAGTGGAAATACTCAGAAAATGTTAGGTTGTATTTCTTTGGTTGTGGATCCCAGCAAGATATTAGTCTCTAGGGGGTTTAGTTACTGAAGGCTGGAAAGACATTATGAATTTATCTAAAATAAATCCAAAAATCAAATCCTTTATTTGACCTATTGAACTGTGGCAGTGGAGAACAAACTCGCACAAACTTGCATAAACTCTTTGCCACCTTGTGTCCATTTCCCCTGCACAGTAAAAAGTGTTTTGCGGATTTGGAAGCCCAGTGAGTCCTTTTTTCTTCTGCAGGAAATCATAATCCTGGAGATTTAGTATACTACCTTTAGGACTTATCAGTTTTGAATGCATCCAGGTGTAGAAGTAAATTTTTAGATTACTGCAACTTTGCAGAAAAAACCCAAAACATTTCAATAGGAACAATATTGTTTCCAAAAATAAGAAACTCAAACATTTGGGTTGCCTGAAGAAAAATAAAATACTTTTAATTATTATTTTAAAATTAAAAGAACAGATATTTCAAGCTCTTCCATTTATGATTTTTTTTTAAGAAAATAAAACCATTATTAGTGATCTTTACTTTTGTGGTAGTTTTAGTCTGGCCAGCAGCCAAACACTAAACAGCTACTTGTTCATCCTCTCCCAATGGGACAGCAAAGAGAATGAGAAGGGTGAAAGGGAGAAAACTTGTGGGTTGAGACAAAAATAATTTAATAATTGAAATAAAATAATAACTAAAATTATAATAACAGAATATACAAATGAGTGATTCACAGTGCGATTGCTCACCACCCACAAACAGATGTCCAGCCCGGTCCCTGGCTAGTGATCCTGGACCAGAGACAGTCCCAAAATCAAAACGGCAATCCCAAAAGAGCAAGCCCAAGTGATCCCTGAAAGAATTCCCCAGCTTTCTGTTCAACCCCCATTAATATACTAAACATGACGCTATATGATGTGGGATAGCCCACTGACATATCCAAATGCCAGTTTGGGTTTGCTAATTATTATACTCCCCTCAAGTCCTTTGCACTTGCAGACCAACAAAACACAAAGAAGTTGGAAATGTCCTTCATCTTCCAGTAACAATTAAAAACATTAGTACATTATCAACATTATTCTCATAACAAATCCCATACTGAAACAAAAACACAGTGCTATTCTAGGTATTAAGAATAAAATTAGCTCTATCCTAGTGAAATCAGGACACCTTTTAAACATATTAATTTCATTTCAAAACTAGCTTTTAATGAAAAAGTAGTTAAATAACCTATGATATTAATACAAAATTTTTGCCTCAGATTGTGGCCAGCAGGTCAAGGGAGGTGATTCTCCTCCTCTACTCCACTCTCGTAAGGCCCCACCTGGAGTACTGCAGCCAGTCCTGAAGCCCCCAACACAAGAGAGACATGGACCTGTTAGAACGAGTCCAGAGGAGGGCCACGAGGATGATCCAAGGGCTGGAGCACCTCTCCTATGAGGACAGGCTGAGAGAGTCGGGGCTGTTCAGCCTCAAGAAGAGACGGCTCCGGGGAGATCTAATAGCAGCCTTCCAGTACCTGAAGGGGCCTACAAGAAAGCTGGGAGGAACTTTTTATAAGGGAACGTAGTTATAGAACAAGAGGAAATGTCTTTAAACTGGAAGAGGGTAGGTTTAAATGAGGTATTAGGAAGACATTATTTCCTGTGAGGGTGATGAGACACTGGAACAGGTTGCCCAGAGAAGCTGTGGATGCCCCCTCCCTGGAAGTGTTCAAGGCCAGGTTGGGTGAGGCTTTGAGAGGCCTGATCCAGTGGAAGGTGTCCCTGCTCATGGCAGGGGGGTTGGAACTAGCTGACCTTTAAGATCCCTTCCAACGCTAATGATTCTATGTTTCTATGAGTTAAAATGCAAATTTGAAGGGTTTTTTCCTATATTATCAAAACATTTAGACACTTTTCCTTTTCCTTTCACTGCAAACAGATTTTTCTCATTTACATTTTCTGGTTTATCCATCAATCACTTAACTGTAATCTGAAATATTTAGGAAATCTCTCACTTTTGCTACATTGTCCATTCTCTTTCATTAAAAACATGCATAATGTTAATCTCTCTGGTAGTTGGCTTAGACACTCAGTCTACCCAATAGCTACGCCTGATCCCTGCATCCCCAGTTGCTGGCACTGGAACATGTGAGTCCCTGAGGCCTCAGCATCATCCCAGCTAATGATACTTAGACCTGTACACACTGTAGGTCTCTGCAGTGTTCTCCCATAGACATGCAATCCATCCAGTAGTTGCCCTGGATCCTAAATTCTCCCCACGTGCCTCTTGCACATGCACACACATACTCAAATGGGTCTCAGGTGATCTCCAGACTCTATAGCCTCTCCAGCAGTTGACCTGTACCTCCTGGTCCCCCCAGTACCCAGCTCCTCCAGTAATCTCACTTCTAAACATATATACACCAGGCTCCCAAGTCACTGGTCCTACTGGACCAGCTCAGCATTCACTAGTGGTCACATACTGACACATGCACCCTCACTGCTGCAGGCATACTGAATCCTCTGACCCATGGCTCCTTTCCAGTTCTCAGACCCCCATACACACACATGCACTCAGATAGAGAGCCCTTCACAAAGGAACACTGTTAGGAAAGGAATTTAATAGGAAGTCAAGGCAGCCTGAGTAATCAGACAAGGGCACTTGCCTGTCACCTGTTTACAATTGCTTCCTTTTATCCCTCTGTTTTCCCATGCTTGTTCCTGTCCAAATCACCCTTTTCCTAACCTTTGGTTCCTCACATAAATATGAGTTTTGTGTAAATGCCTTCCCTGGTATCCCATAATGAGACCATACCCCTAGGCAGTGACCCCTCAGTCTATAGGTGATCTCAAACAGCCTCTCCCAGGGACCCATAGTGGTAGGTATCACTCCCAGCCTGTGCAGCTGACACCCTCCTAGGATGCTGTGTGAATCAAGGACTCATGTTTCTGGCTGGGTCATTTGGATTCCCCTACCTGCCATTGTTCCTCTTTGCTCCTTTGTGTGTGTGGACACCAGCTTCCTGTCACACATCTTAACACTACTCAGTATAAAAAGCTGCATGGGTAGGGTAAGAGTCCAAGAACTACTCTGAATGGAGCTCCTCTTCAGGTTTACGTCCTCTTTCTGGTTGCATTTATTTAAGCATTTGAGCAGCTGCTTTTCTTTATATAATTGCTTGGAAAATTATTGTTGCTAACACTGAGTTATGATTATGAACAACAACAACAAGTAAAGAAAAAAAGGTATTTTCTGGTATTTTTACTCCTAAATGAAAATGTTCAGGATCACAGAGTGGCCTAGATTGGAAAAGACCTTTAAGATCATCAAGTCCAATCATTAATCTAACACTGACTAAACCATGTCCCTAAGCACTGTGTTTAGCCGACTCTTAAATACCTCCAGAAATGCGGTCTCCACCACTGCCCTGGGCAGCCTGATCCAATGCCTGATAACCCCTTAAATAAAGAAATTCTTCCCAATATCTGACCTAAACTTTCCTTGGCGCAACTTGAGGCCATTTCCCCTTGTCCTATCACTTGTTACTTGGTTGAATAGACCAACAAACTAGTTCAACAATCAATTCAAGAAGGAGGGAGCAGGTAAAAAAGCCATGCCTGTTCTCAGAGATTTTGTCAGTAGCTGAACTATCAGAAAGAGATGGCAGCTGACACGACAAAGTTACAAACACCCTTTGTTGGTGGGCTGTGGGCATACCATGAGGAATTCTGTCACAGAAGATACACTGTACCATACCAGCCTGCACTACATCAGTGTTGAACAGATGACTCTTTGTGAACTGTGCCTGCAGTGCATTGTGGGGTGACAGCTACCAGTTAGGTTTTCACATTTCAAGCAATATCTTCTCTTGCTGAATATTTCCTTTTTAACAGCTTTAATTTCTGCTAGTCCCTCTTGTAACATCTGTGCTCTGTTCCTCCATGTCTACCAGTCTCTCTGCTGGAAATGGCTACAAGCACAAATACTGAAGAGTTGGTGTAATTCTTCTCTCAGTTCTTAAAAGGAGACCAAAGTCTTGTTTCATCTGCTTTGGCAGAACTTCAGCAGTTATTGCAGTGGATAGCCACTGCGTCAGGGAAATGAGACAACTGGGGGAAGTGGATTGCTGCAATACAAAACGAGAATTGCCAGGTGATGAAGGCACTCGTTGGCCAGCTACAGAGAGTAGAGTGGTGCCCCTGGGCCTCTGAAACAGCTGTGAGTTCACAGTAGTTCAAACTAAGTAATCAGCAAAACTATTAGAATTTTCCAGTATAGAAAATGAAGCCTCTGGTAGTCCTATACGATATTGCATCCAGTTCTGCTGAGGAACAGCAGTACCAGAAAAGCCAAATTTTTCACTAGCTCTCTGAATTGTGGTCAGACTGCTACTCTTTTCTTTTGTCTAAAAGTCTTGCTCATTCATCTTTTTCCTGGTTTTGTTCAGCATTTGAATAAACAGCATTAATTCCTGTGTTTATTCAGGATCTGTGGTTGCACTGTGGGCTCAGATAGGGTAAGACATTTTTAGACTGATACACAGTCTGAGATTTTTTTTTTAAAAGGTATTTAAAACATAACAATGTATTTTCTGTAATTCGCTCTCTTCTGAATTTTAATTGGCAACTGATAAGCCAAGAAATCAAAGCAATCAAAGAAAAAACACTAATGTCTGGAGTATTTTAGCCATTTCAATGACTGTGTTCTCCTTTGGAAGGAAATGGTCCATCTCGCACAGGTAGGCATATTTTGGTATTTTTTCTGTGTAACTACTGGTTTCAACAATGCTACTCCCACCCAAGACATTGTGCTGTGCTGTTATGGGAAGTCATCTGTATTCAAATGGCAGGAGTCGGAAGTTACTTAACTCAAAACTGAGAACTGATGCACACAGGGTGATATAATAAGGTAAGCATTATCATTCCACGATACCTCACACCACAGCCAAATGAACAGAAATCAGCACAAAACATAAATGTCATATTTAACTTTCCTAATGTCTAAAAAAAATGTTGTTGAAAAAACTGCATGGTAAAACCTATAAACAGAGTAAAATAGGCCAAATTAATGTGATTATTTTGCACTGAAAAAACATTGGTTTCCTTACCTTTCCACATTCTTTCCATACCCTCAAGTTTCAGGCAATTATAGGAAAAAATTTTCTGATCAAGCGTGATACTATTGACATTTATAAATTAAAATACGTATGATTTAGTATCTCTTTTCTGATCCAGAAGTAGAGTCGGCTTTACCATCCTTTAAATGGTAGTCAAGCTTTGGTTTTTGTTCACTTATAGTCTCAGTTTCATAAGGTACCTAAGGTACTTCTTATTTTGGCTATTTATTTGATTTATTTTAATCACACTATTATAAACTTTTCCACTATATTTCAGGATTGAATTTGTATTAAAAAATCTCAATTGTGTCTTCAACATCCATTTGATCTTGCATTGCAATACTTCTGTATGGACGTAAAAAAAGGCTTTGCTCACCAGCAGAGGCCAAGGGATCTGCTTATTCAGACACAACCGGTTTTGATTTCAAAGATTCTTATGGGAAAATGAAAATTAGATTGATTAAATTGTCCCACAGGGCCACCTAGTTCAAAGCCTTGTCTCACAATCTTTGTGAAAGATGATTTCAGAGATTGTTTTAATGTGCAAAGAAATGTCATCTCTTTTGCCTTTTATGAAATTCTTAGCTCTTTCTGTTACATTGAGTACGCACATTGCAAGGTTTGAGCCATGAACAAAACTATTTCCATTTATACAAATTAACATCAACTGCTGTTTATTGATTGTAAATGTACTACTTTGTTTTAGGGAAGCTACAGTGTTATGTGTCTAGCATATTGTATTCTGCTAGATGTTTTTGTATACAACTATGAATGATCATAATTTTTTCATCCTGCTTGAGGAATTACTGACTTATAGTTCATGCAGTCTTTCCTCATATTTGTTTTAATAGTAAGTTTTGTACCTTTTCCATAGTGCAGGAGAGTAGCTGATTATAATGAGGCTGCAAAGTCTGATGACAACCTACCACATTACAAAGAACTGATGGCTGTAGTAAGACACCAACTCCAGCAGGAGCTCTTCAGTGATCAGGAGCTGCGGGGAGGAGGACTGGGGTGGGGAGGACTTGTACACAATGGAAACAAGGACATATTGCTAAAAAACAACTTAGAAGAATAGTACATGATGGAGGGATAAATGCAGACACCTATGGCACAAAATGATATTCAGCTGGAAGAAAGCATAAAAGGCAATCAGGAAATGCTCTCAAATGCATTAAGTGTGATATAATGTGATAGGAGGGAGAGAAGACCATGTTATTTAAAGGGAGAAGGCAAGCTATTGCAGGTGACAGAGAAAGAGAAAGTGTTCTTGCTTCAGTTTGGTTTCTATATTCTATATAAAGAAGTTAATTGAGATCAGCCACTTAACATGGTTAATGTTAATAAAAAGGGATTAATAAAATCAACCATACTAGGAAAAAAAAACAGGCTAATGATATTAAGATAAATTAGTTCTTTAAAGTTATAATACCCTGATGAGAATCTCTTAAGGCAACTAGTTCAAGCAGTTTTCTAGGATGACTAGTGAGGACTCAGAGGGCTGAAAAAAGGGATACATCTAGTATCCTTTGGGGTGGGAAGGGAAGATGTAGGGAGAAGAAAGATCAAAGTATAGGCCCAACAGAACATGTAACATCGATGCCTGGAAAAATACTAGGCACTATATTATTAATCAATTTGTAAGAACCTCAAGAATACAAGAATAATCAAGTAATAATGAATAGCCAACATTTGTTAGTCAAAACCAGGTTTAATCAAAAAAATCTTGTTTCCTCCTAATAGGACAAATTTCCCAGAAGACAGAGGGAAAATGTAGATGCAATCTATTTTGACTTCAGTAATGCTTTTGATCTAGTTTGATGTGGCAATCTTATAAGCAGACTGGAAGAATTACTGGAAATGTGTAATTAGACAAAAAAAAAAAATATTTGAAGAACAGTTATTGAGTTTATTCTCAGAGTAGAAAGAGCATTTTAGATAACACAGTGGTCTTATCTATCCTGTATTTATTACATGATTATTATTTATGACAGTGATATAAACAATGGAACAGAAAAGCACATATCTTAAAATTGGGCATGACACCAAACTAGAAAGCAAAGCTTTTGGAAGCTGGATAATAACTCAGATTATTTTGATAAATTGAAGAAATTATAAATACAATAGAATTCCAGAATTACAAGAGCAAAGAACTACATTAAGGAGGAAAAATCTTATTTAAAAATTTATGTTAGGCAATAGCTATCCTGAAAGCTGCACTGTAGAAAAAATTTTGACACTTGCAGTGGAATGGACACATCACAATGTGTGTTGCTGAAAATAAGACTAATGTGATTTCAAGAAGCATTACTTAGAGTTTTGTGTACAAAACATAAGGACATAAGGAAGGGAATTATACCTTTTCACTCAACACTGCTAAAGCTTCTTTTGAAAGATTATACACAGAAAAATTGGAGAAAAGAGTAAATTGCAAGAGTAAAAGCTTTAGAAAATGTGATGTATATGGGAAAATTAAAACAAACAAACAAAACCCTAAAACCCCCAAAAAATCTCAAAAAGAAAAAAAAAGGAAGACTCAAAAGAGATAATATACAAAAGGTTATTATAAATAAGACAGAGATGTACCATTGCCTACATTCATGGGTCTAGGAAACAAGTTGTGGGTCTAATCTATAACTCAGTATAGACATAAGGAGAAACTCTCCAAGTATAAAAATATTCAAACATTAAAATAGCGTTTTGTTTTGTTTTGTTTTCAGAAAGGCTTCATACCAGAGATTTACAAACAATTTCATCAACATCTGTCAGGAGCCATGTAAGTATGTGCAGTTCTGCCTCAAAGTATGCACATGGACTAAATGATCTCTTCAAAGTATGCTACCACTTTATATTTCTTTGATATCAAAATCAAGCATTTTCCTATTCAAAAAATCTATAACAGGTAACCTTTGGTGCTAAAATGATTCCGAATGAGGTTGGAACGAGGCTGAGACTTGATATTTATTTTTAAATGCTTTAAATGCTTTAAACTTGATATTTATTTTTAAATTCTACTTCAATCTTATTGCATGATGGGCATCAGCAGTTCTACTAGAAAACTAAAAAAGAGTTATCCTTCTACCTGATTGAGAGTTGATTTCAAATTAAAATTGTTCTTTGAGTATATTAACACATTTTTCCCTCCTAAGTTTGCCTAAGAGTACATTTTACACTCAACCTCCAGTCTGTGATTTAACTAACTCTAGAAGTAAAACAAAAAACAAAACAAACAATCATCAACAACCCCCCCCCCCCCCCCCCCCCACATTGCACACAAAATAAAATTAAGTGCTAGTTCTGGGCAGAAGAAACAAGGCTTTTGGCTGACTGTGTCCTTCTGCATCCTGTGTCCTAAAATGTTAAGATAAGTTATTAAAATATGTGCACTTCACCATAAAATTACTAAAGTCAAAAGCTGTGTTACCCAATGCTAAGCATCAGCTGGGTTCCTCAAACCCAATAGCACGAGCTGTTTCTTCATGGCTTGTGAAAAGACCATCCTTGCCCAAATCTAGCTCAGCAAAACAGGCTTTAAGAAACAGAGCAGCATATTTGAATCCCCTAGTCTGGTAAATGCATGATTCCTTTGTTTTCTGATGGTCTCTGAAGTAATAACTTATCAGAGAAGCTACACAAAATAAACTGTGCTAAGTCATCAGAGATATTTGCTTAAATGCCTCAGTTTTTTTAAATAAAACAAGAAAGGTTACAGCCCCTCTTTTTTTCTGTCAACAACATAGGAAAGTTGCATTCAAAGGAAATATATTAAGAACATTTCTACACTCATTCACCAAAACTCTTTTCCCTTGTCCCATCCCTTATCAATACAAAAGGCAGTACTTCTCTGTGCCATGGGGCCTCCATTTTCTGGGGAAATAATAAAAAGAAATGGTGATGCTGGACTTAAAGGATGTACTGGGAAGGCAGATAAGATCATTCCATTAATTAATCCACATACTTCATGCAGTCACTTTAGAAAAATCTCTTGTCAACAGTAAGAATTATGGGGTATTTTTTAGAAATCTATAATTAATCTCAAACAAGCCACTGTTTCAGAGGAAGAGGACCCAAAATGCTGATCAGACAATTAATTTGTTCATATTTGAGTAGCTGGACAAAAATTAGCATTTTGCAAAGCAGAATGCACATTTTTATGGTGTCATTCTACATCATCAATGAACATTTATCTTTAAAACAATAACTGGGCAGAGAATAAGACTAAAGTATCAAAAATAAAGCGGAAAAAATCTTGCTTAATAACTATATATATGCACAAATAATTTACAGCTCTAGAGAAAATTAGAATTACTTCTGTTTCCCTAATGTCCCGTCCTCCAAGGAATGTACTGATGTTCCAGTTTTATGTATGATATGCTTGTTCATAATTTTCCTTATTTTATTTTTTAAACTGTTTTATAATCCCTCCCTTTGTGCTTTGACAAACAGCTATCAGCATAAGAGTGTTTGGAACTGAGTGAATGCCAGGGAGCAGATGCTTGAAATGAAATTTAGACAACTAGAAATGGAAAACAGTATGTTGGCCACAGTATTAGCCATTAACTCTTTCTTGCCATCAGAGCTATGATTTCATTTTCTTTTTCATCCAGAAGTGTTAGTTTTAGGGACTGATACAAAGAGGTCAAACACTGTGATCCTAATACTCAGAGATTAGGATACAACCCAAGCTGTAAACCGGTGGACTGAATAACATCAATCTAAGGTAAATTCTGCAAGACATTTTTTGTTACCTGCCTGCTTTAGTTAATTTTGATTCCTGTGCTGAATGCCTATGCCCCGGTGGTACTACATCAAAGTTTTTCATTGGACACTCCACAAGAATGAACTTAAAACCACCGTATTTTACTTTAATCAGACATTGTTCCTTATTTGCTTTCACACACAATAGACTTCACCACACTTTTCTTTGTCTTCCTCTCTTTTTACTTCTTAACAAAACAGATAAAGGAATAATCTCTCATCTGCTTTTAGGCAGAAAAAAGAGATTTTGCAACATGTCTTGAAGAACCTTTGTTCACTCAGACACTGTGAAGGCAACTCATCCCACTAGGGATCTTGTTATATAGTTCCTTTTCCTGTGAGTTTTTTATGAAGAGAACACAGAGGAAAAAAAGTAGTTTTGCATTGCCATGGTCCATTAAGGACAGATCAGCAATGAAAACAAGCCATTATTTACACATTTCCAGAACAGCATCAACAGTTTAGCCACTTCAGCATTTGTGCCTTATCTGATACTGCAAAGAGCTGATATAATTATTTCTAGTCCGGGGGTAGGCTTGCATCACTGTTTGCTTCCATTTCACATTGACACATCTCAACAGAAGCCTAGTCAAGCCTTTTTTGCATCACTGGTTTTGCAGTCTTAGGGAGATATAACAGTTGCAAAGCAAGCAGATAAATAATGGCAGAAGGTATCTTTGGAGGCAATTCATTTACTGGTTTGGGGTTTTTTTTAAGATATTAATTAGGCAACTTTAAAATCTGAAGACAGTTCCAATCTTATATTTCTAAGGGATTTGAATGGAGCAGTAGAGTTATATGACTATTATGTAGAAAAAATAGACAGGCTATGTCCAGCAAATGATGAGGAAGATTGGTGGTTTGTTGTTTGGGGTTTTTTTCCCACACAAGTCCAAAATACTGTACCTTTCTACTACTATGCTAAATGGCTTCACTGGTTCACCTATGGGACTCTTTCCACCCAAAAATTGCCCTTGTGAGCAACAGATATGCTCATTAGCTTGTAATAAATTTTTCACAGTCTCAACATGTCACCACTCACCATTCACAGATTCCCAGCCCCACAGGACTGGGCATATGACAGCCTACTGCTTTTCTTGCCTAGCACAGAAGCAAGTCTAGAATGAGTATACACAGGATTAGACATCAGTATTATACAACCTGTGCTCTTTACCCATCCTTTTAGCTCCGTAAGACACCTGTGTCCTGCTTTTGCTAGAAAAAAGTTAACTTTCTTCTTAGTAGCTAGAATAGCTGTGGTTTAGTTTCAGTATGGGATTTGTTATGAGAAGAATGTTGATAAAGTTATTAGTTGCTGCTGAAGCCCAAAGTTATTGTGTTTGGCTGGTTCACAGGTTTATTAAGACTGGGAGGGAGAAGTGTAGTAAATAGCAAAACCCAGAACTGGCATTTGGATGTGCCAATGAAATATTCTATATCATATCATGTCATGTTCAGTATATTAACCAGGGTTGACTGGAAATCGGGGGTATTCTCTCAGGAATCACTTGGGCTTGCTCTTCTGGGATTGTGGTTTTGGGACTGTCTCTGCTCTGGGGGCAGGCAGTGAGAGAGCAACTTGGTGTATATTTGGCTGCAAGCCAAAGGAGTGAAACCACCTCAAACTGTTTATAAAGGTCCTCTTCCCTTCTTTTCAGGCTTTCTCTTCTTTTCATCTTTTCTAGAAGTCAGTAATTCATTACAGAGTTGTTCTGGTTTTTAGCGGGAACAGAGCTGGGTTTCTTTTTAGTAGTAGAATAGTTCTGTGTTTTGGTTTCAGCCTGGGATTTGTTATGAGAGAAACACTGATAACATACCCGTGTTTGCATTTTTGTCCCTGGAAGTGAAGGACTTTGTGTTTTGTTAGTCTACAAGCACAAGATCTAAGGAGTGAGGAATGTTTAAATGAATAAGCTAAACTGGCATCTGGATATACCAATGGGATATTCCATATTGTATAATGTTGTGTTCAGTATATTAGTAAGGGTCTCTTCCTCTTTTGGCTCTCTCTGACTTTTGCTCGGGTTCTCGCTCTTCTACAATTGCAATTTCGGTTCAGGATTGTCACTTCTCTGGGATCGTTATCTGGGAATGGGCTAGGCTTGGTCTGTGGGTAGTGAGCAATTACACTATGTATCACTCATTTGCATATGATATTACTCTTATTATTATCATTATTGTTTTAATATCAGTATTATTTTAAGTTTTATTTTATTTCAATTATTAAATTGCTCTTATCTCAACCTATGGGTCTCCTTACCCTTACACCCAATTCTATTCCCTAGTCCCTGGGCAGGTGGGGGGAGTGAGTGAATGGCTGTGTTTGGCTGCTAGCCAAGTAAAACCACCACAAGAGTCTATCATCTAGAGGAAGCAGGGGAGGCAAGATCCTGAACTGAAGAGGAGTTGATACTGTATGAATACAGAACGTGTATTATAAAACATGAGGCACCCCATGACAAATTCCCATTTCAAATACAGATATAAACTTTGTAACTATTCGCAGACTTTATCAAAAAAGTTGTCTTACAAAATATGTCCCCCAAAGACACTGCTAGAAGAGGAACTCAAGTCTACAAAACTTCCAAGAGAATAGTGAAAGGTGTATCATCCTGTAAGAAGAGCCTCAGAAATTGTGTAGAGCTGGGGGAGCAGGAGGGGGAGTGTGGTTTTTTGGTAGTGGGGAAAAGGCCAGCTTGTGAGAGTGAAAAGCTCCCCTGGCTCAAAGGCAGAGAGCCCCCCAGCCCGGGCTGGGCCAATGAGCACTAGAGAAATGCCTCTGCAAATCCATATTTGTGAGGGGAAGGACTGTCCTGAAAAGAAGAAGGTGGGAGTGAACCTGGAGGTGAGGCCATCGACCTAACAAAAGACAATCATTGGCCATCGACCTAACAAAAGACAATCAAAGGAGAGGCAGACAGAGAGAGAAGTTCATTGTCAGAGAAAAGAGGACGAGGGGGAAAGACAAGGACCCACACCCATTTCTACCATATGAAGTAGGAGAAGACAAAGTCCCCTGCATCCCATGGAGATTCAACGACGGAGCAGAGACCCACGTGTAGGTCATAGAGGACTCCACACTAGAGCAGAGAAGTTGATCCTGAGAGCAAATATGACTGGAATTGGGACCCCAAGAGTAGCTTGATGCCAGAGCGGGGGTTGACCCCTAGAGTCGGGGCTGAGTCTGCAGCCTGTGGATGTCCCCATTCCGGAACCAGGAGCTGAGCCCAAAGAGGTCCGTGGCTCCATGGGAAGCTTGTTCTGGAACATCTTGTTCCTGGACTTTCATGCCAGGAAGAGCAGCAGAGGTGAACTAACTGTAACCCCATTTCCTGTCCCCTGTGCCGCTGGGTGGGGGGAAGGTAGAAAAACCGGCAGCAAAGTGATTTGAGCCCAGGAAGAAGGGAGGGATGGGGGAAAGGTGTAAGATGTGGTTGTTATGTCTACTTAGATGATTTTCAATGAATTAAATTGATTTTTCTTCCCCAAATTGAGTCTGTTTTGCCTGTGACCATAATTGATGAGCGAGCCATCCCTGTCCTTCATTCTTAATCCCATGTCCCCTTTGGTGTGTCTCCCATCCCATCTCACTGGGTGGGGGGAGTGAATGCAGGAACACATTGTCTGACTCTGGGCCAACCACCACAGAATTAATACAAATACAAATAAACTAATGAATAAGTAGTTTTTCATATATGATTAAGGGAACACAAAGAGATGGTCATTCTTCAAATTCCCTGATAAAACAGCTGTCACCAGAACTAGCACCCAGCTTCTGGAGTGCCATAACCATGCCTGCAATGGCAGGGTGATAGGCACAGATTTCTCCATACTTGATGCACCAGTAGAACCGAAGAGGTGGAACAATTGTGAAGAGGAGCAGGATCCTCCTAGCACAAGCTGTTATACCAGTTGCTTGAACAACAGCATATTGCAGTATTTGGAAGGTGATCTTTTTGCTTGCTCTTCATGTCATAGGAGATACCTGAAACTAAACAGTGACATAGAGTATACAAAGCTAGTCTATTATTTAAAAGTCAAAGAGACAATCCCAAATTCTAGTAGAAGTTCAAGAATTAAGAGTACAGTGATTCCTTACCATCCACATACAATTATTTCTGCAAAAAAGTAATGGGTGTAGGTGCCAGGAGAAATACATTCCCGGTTAGAAAGCTAGTTATGTCTTCCAGTATATTTATCATCAGTTTCACAGAGATCATTTCAGCTGTTCAGACTTTTTGATGAATAAATGAAGGAATCCTGCTTCAAACTTAAGACTTAAATTTCTTAGATGTGTCTACTTTAATAAAATTGTTGATACTGGTCACTGGGAATTTGTATTTTAAGAAGAAAATTAATACAGCTGATAACTCAGCCACACTGGCAAGTTTGGATACTATTGCCAAATTAATTTAGTATATTTTATTATGGATACTTTGTTTGGTGGGACTATTTAGCTCTTAGATCAGTAACAAAGTGAGCAGATAATTTTAGGAAGGAGGTAAGCACATATAACAGCTGTTTGTAGGTGGTTTTGTGATTTGGAGTAAGTTGTTTCAAGAAGCAGCTCTAACAACAATAGCAGCAGTAATGAGAGGCTGCTAAATTGGCTAAAATATGTACAAAGTGTCCAACTGAAACTATAGATTTCCTTGAATTTTATTGAAACTATTTAGCACAAATGTCCTAAATCAGTCTAATTCAGTTTATATATATCCATTTTGCAGTTAATGAATACATTCTTGGCCATAGACAAAAAACACCCAATAAATCAATTTAAAAGAAAAAAGTAAATAAAACCAACAAATGAATGAAAATATTGTTTGCATGAACCACAGTTCTAGTAAACAATGATATAAACAAAAGGAAAATAGGTTTTTTTCTGTCTTCTAGATATGATCTTCTGCATCTAACAATCTAGATGGACTTCTAGCAACCACGTGACACAAAGGAAATAAAATTGGATATGACAGAAATTTAAAGTGGACATCATCGCTCCTTGTCTTAATTTACAGCAAGCTGAAAATGGTCTGCTTTAATTTCAGTAAAACTCAACTGAATCATCAATCAGGTCCCAAACCTGGGCACCAATAAGCCTGGATGTCCCTGCTTGACCCCCTTGTGCTTTCCTCACCTTTCCCATGGCCCAGAACCCCATTTCAGCCCCCTGGGGTTGTCAGTCCCTCTCTCAATGATGCCACAACAGTGCCTGTCTCCAGCCACATCTCCCGGATTGGCTGCACATGGACCTCCACTGTGGGCAACCTGTCTCCTGGACAGGCACCTCTGTCATCCATTGCTGCCTCCTCTCTGTTTTCTTTGGCCCCATCTGCATTAGCTCCTGACAGAAGCCCCTGGATCGTCCCAGCTCTGGTTCATCACTTTCGATGCCAGGGGCTGTTGTTGGATGCTGTCACAATCCCCAGCTCTGCCCACCATGGTAAGACCCTGTGGGACAGCTGCCATTAGTGAGGGTCCACCTCAGATCCCAGTTGGCCTGTCTTCAGGAGCACTCAGGACTCACTGTGCCCTGACAGTTAGTCTGGAGGGTGGGAAGAGGAAAAAGAGAGAGCAGCTGTCTTTACTCGGAGTTCTATACAGAAGTCGCTGCTCTGGAGTGTAAAGGGAGGCCTTGTTCTCCCCTCATCCTGAGCTGCCCCCATGGGAAAGCCCCTCCTTGGCCCAGATCCCCAGAGTGCAGGATCTACCTTCACTCCCCTCCTATCCCCATCTCTGCTCCCACAGGATACCTTAGTATTCGGAGCACAGCATGGTCCTCCTAAGGGCTGATCCAAACTCAAAACTAAACAGGGATGTCTTTGGTGTTTCAGTCATTACAGTTTGTAAAACTGAGCAAGTACTTCTGTGTAAGTAGAATATGGAGAGAAGTCTTGCTCAACAAGTATTTATTAATAGCTCAGTTTCATAAAATGTGAGAAGTAACATGTAAAATGAAGTGGAAACAGGTGAAAAGGAAAGAGTTTTGATGCCACTGCAGCTTTTGTTAATGTAATCCACATTGGCAATCTAGGAGACACACTAAATAAATAAATTTAAACTACCATCTACATTTTAAACTTAAAGGGAGTTTTCCCATGCCAAGGCAGAGCCAACTGGACCAGGAGGCTTTTTTGAATGACAGTTGTTCCTGTCATTACTGCAAACTAAAGAAAAAAAGAAAGGAAGATGAAAAGAAAAAAAAAAAAAGAGCAGTAGTAACTGTTTGAATTTTGGTTTTGTCTGTTTGTTTGTTTGTTCTCCAGTGCTCAAATCATGCCAAGAAGAATTACAATATTAGTTTATCATTTTGGGATATTTTTGAATTTAAAGAAAAAAAAAGTGTCATATCTTAAAAGAAAAATGAAGGGTTTTTTTTTTAAATATATAACTAAAGGTACTGAAAGATATAATTGCTAGCCTCCCTTGGTAATTTTGTTCTACAAAAGGAATAGTTTTGCAGTTTCTGCTTAAGCTCTCCCTTCTTTTATTATGTCCTTTTCTTCCTATTCCATATCTCCCTCGTAGTATTCCACAGTACTATTTGTTCCTCCTCCAGGTCTAGGAAAATGACAAATTTTTATACAGTTATTATTTTCCTTTCATCCGTGTATTTTCTTTTCCTTTTACTGTCTTATTTTCCCTCCATTTACTTAACTCCCTCCCTCTAGACTTGTGCATCATTTCCAGTGCTATTTTCTGATTCTCTCTTTCTCTCTTCTCTCTCCATTGTTTCTTTTTGACTTCCTAGACCTCAGCTTCTTATAACTTTTCTGCATATCTGTCATTTCCTTCTTCATTTCTTATTTTCATGCTCATGCCTTTCATCTTCCCTACGTGTATAATCACTAGTTAAGATGAAGAAATGGTAAGATAAAGAGGAAAGTTGTACCCTGTATAAGACCTGGCTGCTTCTCCCTTCCTCAGGCATCAGAGAGCAGTAGTAACCAAGGGATTGGGTTTTTTTTATTTCAAAGGGTAGGACCCTTCATCCTTCATCTCCTACCCATGGGGAAAAGGGAAGGAAGCCACTAATGGCACCCCTTGTTTTTACCAGAGAGACAGATCTGCTTATGTTGCTCCAAGAAGCAAAGCAAGAACATTTGCTTGGAAACCAGAGCTCACCATCTCAAATGCTGCCTTAAAGCAGAATTTTCTCTGCATCAGACCTTAAGCTCTCCATGTCTGTGCATATCTGCCTGCAAACCAGTATAATTTTGGCATCCTTGATCAGCTTTGTCAGTTCAGGCATCTGGTAGTTTTCATATTGATTCAAGCATTAATCAGAACACATTTTTTATTTCAGAATTAGCATACCAAAACTGTTTTGTGAGTTATCATGCTAATATGTTCTATCAAAGACTAAATTAACATTTTACCACTGTTAACCAGAGGCCATGCGTCACATATAACTCAGATGATGTTGCCAAACTTTTCACATTACCAGTTGCTTAAATTTGAGGGTGCTTAATATCTGTGGTCCTAAAGAAATGTCTTTTGAAAATAACCTAACAACGAAGCCCCCCACAGTCCAGTACTGGTATTCCCAGAGCTAATGAAGCCCCATGCTGTTCCTGAGCTCTACTGTACTTCCAGTAACAAGGTAAAGCACAATGTTCCAAACACCACTATGCAGCATCCCTTTCCATCTTCACCTTTCTTTCATTTTTTCAAACTTCTTTTAGTCTGAAAGGTATTATGAAAAAGGATAGGAGAGCAAAAGGGAGGAGGCAACTGGTAATCTGCCATATCTGAACTGCTTTCCTTTCCTGGGAGCAAAAGAGAAAAATAAATTAGTAAGACTATATTTTGCTGTTTTCTATTGTCTTCACATGAACACTTCTATCTTTCTTCTAAAGCAACTGTTCAATGCCAATAGTTACCATTACGCATCAGTGTTTTGCTGGCAGAATTCCTGGCTCTCAACCCAGAGGTTTCCTATGGCAAGCATCCTAGCTTCATCCTACCTATAAATGCACAGATCATGCATGCAGTAACTACCTGCCAGGAAGTTCTCACCAATCACCATCCAGGCAAGCTTTCTTGATTTCTGTGAGATCTGCATAACAACTTTCAGCAGGGTATCTGAGAAATTGTGTCAGCAGAAGTTTGCATCTTCTACATATATTTAGAATCTTTTGCCAGGAATCCGATAGCAACAGTTGAGTGTAGATGGAAGTTTTCATTTTTTGTCTGAGAATAGCCCCTATCCACAATGGGGAACACATCTTAAGTACTTTGTTTAGATTTGGGGTAACTATTATCTAGGTTTAAATTCAGATTAAAAGTTTAATTTAAAATAAAATTCACACATATTTTGAACAACAGATATACTCATTTATAGACTTTATCACCCTAACATAACTGATTATGAATTAAAAATAATTAAATCTAGATAGTGCCAATCTCAATTACCCCAGGAAGCTAAATTGCTCCCAAAATTCCCCATCTCTTTTATTACCTTTTGATACTCAAGAATATTGAAAAGACTTTTTTACCAAGGTGAGAACATCACCAAATTTTGGCAATGTCAGATCAGAGGCAACAAATTCCTGAGTCCTGATACCATTTCAGTCAATGGTGCAAAGCAATACCAACTGCAGCAATAACGGCAAAGAACAGGAGCTAGACTGTTCCTCAACTATTGTTTCCATTCACTCTGAGATCTGCAGGAAGTCTGTACAGGCCTGAGAAGAACCATGTTCCCATCAAGCTGGTTTCCCCATGAGCAAACTGCCAGAAACTCTGATAGCCTCCTTCTGTAAATGTCAAATATTTAGAAAAAATTTAATATTTAAGGGAATAGGACTTGGATTCCACTGCCAATATCTGCACCCACAAAGAAGGTCACAGCTCCTTAGCCAAACACCAGTAATACAGGTCTATCTGCGTTTCTGCTGTGACATAATTGTCAAATAGCAGCTGGGAGTTTATAGTCACATTTTAGCTATGTGTACTGTTAACTAATGGCAAATATATTTCTTCCTACAGAGGAGCTAAGATTACTTCCTCTGTCTTCTCTGGCTACTTTCCCAACCTGTCATCACAGTCTCAGTTAATCCGAGTTGAGACTCGGCCAACTAATTCATATCTCTGCTGTGTTCTTTGAGAGCTGAGGTGTTGTGTCATCCGTCGTGGGTGGAAGATATAGATTCATACATGTGCTCTTTATCAATAGGCTAAAAATAACCAGATGCCATCCTTCCTAAGGGTAGGATTCATTCATTTTAACTTTTAGCCACCTGAAGTCCAATCTGGCCTCCCATACCTCCACACAAAGTCAAAAAGAGTAATAAGCAGTCAAGAAGGCAGGTTGTTTGACGTAGTTTAAACTTTTCCTGCTTTCGGTGCCTGCTTCTCTTGTTCATGAGGAGAGTCAAAGTGTCTAGCTCAGACTTACCCAAGTTTTTGGATTCTAGAGTTAGAACCCACTTTAACTCCCAAATGGCCTCTTTTCTGGTTTAACAGAAATGAAAATAAAAACAGTGCCCAGCAGTATCCACACTAGAAAGAACTTTGGGGGAAAAAAATACACACACTTATCTGCTAAAATCTGTCTAAGAGGAAGAAAGAAGGCAATGAAAAAAAAAGAGTTTAATCTTATGCTAATCAGAGATACCACTAAGTCACTTACAGTCCTTCACAAGCAATGGCATTGAAAGCAGTTGTAAGATTTAAAGCAACTGAAAAAATATTGACACCAAGTCATCAACTATTCCTTACATAAATGCTATCAACCACCTCAATCTCTCTGTTACAGCCATCCTCATTTCTTATATGCCAGCACTCTGAGCCCTCAGTTCTAGAAGCTACATAACAATTCACATCATATCGAGGCAGGCTGCAATCCCCTGAAAATGATGCAGTTCATCAGCTTCAAGTAAGATTTTTTCCAAAGACCTTAAATCATGACAGGAAAAAACAAACAAACAAACAAAAAAAAAAAAAAAAACCAAACCACCAAACCATTGCTTAATTCTTCAAAGAGATATAAAAGCAAGAATACTTTTCTTACAATGAGTAAATGACATATTTGAAAAATACAGTTTTTACATAAAAATATTTGCTATTCAGAGTTTGCTACTATTAGTAAGCATTCTCTTTTGGAACACAGACAGCATTTCAATCTCAATAAAATGTGAATTTCTCACCTGTGCTAGTTTAACACTTCAAGAAGAGACCTTGTTATTTAAACAATGCATTTAGCTTTTTAGAATCCAAGATCTGCAATGAAGAATGTGCAAATTTAGGCATTGTTTGCTCATGTAGAAAAGTTCTTCCCTTCCTAGCTTTAAGATGCCATGGCTAAATAAATGTGTTTTCCTTCTCTGCCAAAATTCCCCTGATCCCCACCAACAGAAAGCAAGCTTGTACCAACAGCAAGAAATAAAGAACTAAGAGAAAACTTTATTCTTAATATTTTGACTGTAACAGTATTTCTAAGTATTACAGCAAGATTTCCTGAAGAGTGGGTGCCTAGCAATGCAAAAAAAAAAAAAATGAAAAAAAAAAAAAGTTTAATGACATACCTAGCTGTTTCCCTTGTACTTTTAAGGGATGCATCCAAGCTGCAGGGAGAATTTTGAAGATCTTATTGCCCACTCTTTGCATCTTTGGGAGTATTAGTTCAATAGTCTCTGCATCAGCTCATCACCCACAGCACAAAGCAGCTTGCTGAAGAAATGGAGTCCAGAGACTTGCTTCTTTTCAGCCTACTGAGCTGTTTGTATCAATGTTGTGCTTTCAAAGCTGCTTCTGCTTGGGAAAGAATCAAACTCCTGTTTTCAGAAGAAATCTGGGCTTTCATCAAGACACTTAAAAAAAAAATAAACCAAAACATTAATCAGGGAGTCACAATAGTTAACCAATTGGTGGTGTGATGTGGGGATATTTTAAAAGGATTTCTTCAACCCAGGAAACCAAATCTCCCCGAGTACTTCCTATAGAGGGAAAACATGCTCTCTGAAGGGCAATTGAGAGCAGACTCTGAAACACAGGTGATCTGATTTGCCTGCTAAAGGAGCCTGATCATTGTAAGTCAGTTTTTCTCAAGCTCCCTGCAAGCCTGACCTTTTCTGAGTTTCATTCCCTTTGTACTAGTCCTGTCTCCAAGGAAGGGCAAAGCTACTACCTTTGATTGGTGACAGCAACTCCTCTCCTAGGGAGTAAGGCAGGGAGAAGCAGATGTAATTATTTGGAACAACTTAGTTCATTTTTCCCAATCACATGGGAGCTAAGCTAATGCCTCCAATTAGATATTGTTAGCTGGTCCCTGGCTAGTAAAAATGGTAGTAGCTAGCAGCTGCAACTGCTTTGTACTCCATTATGTAGGAGAAACTAGCTGTTAGGAGTAATAAATCAGCAGAATTTAGTTTGGATTTAACATTCATCCTTTTTTTCTTTAATAACTCATAATATTTTCATCCCTTTTAAACATTCCTCTCTCTCTCTTTCAGCACAATACTTACTTTGGTAAACTGCTGCAGACATACTAAAATTTACTTTTGAAAATATCCTTTTTTCCACAAACCTTCCATCTGTAGAACATCACTGTATCTTGTCGAAGCAGCTAATATGAAGGTGAAAATCCCTTTCAATCACCAATATGTCGCCTGTAATTTCTGTTTCACTTGTCTTTCTGTGGCAGCTCAGCTTGGCAAGGTGTGGGTGTGGGGTGTGTGTACAGTAAGAACAAACTGTAATTATTAGTTGCAGATATAATTATGCACCTCCAAACTCTGGAATAAAGAGAGCCACTTCAGCCATTAAATTTATCTACCACTGTAAACATTTGAAGACTGTAATAACAGTTTGTTCCCATTTCCCTGCTTGTAGAAATTGGACTGCTTCTGGCTGCTACCAGTTAGCACATGCCAATGCTTTGTAGGAATGTGGCTGCCAATGACCCCATGTTCATATGTCAAGAAGCTGTGTACATCTGTATATCTGTCCTTGGCTCTCCTAAGCATGATGACATCTTGGGTTGCCAAAACTATCAGTCTGGCACTTCAATGAACAACAGCTTATAATAATATTAATAACAACCCTAATGCATCTTTATAATATGGTAATATAATAAATAGAGTCTATTTCTAGCTGGAGAATATAATGCCAGACTGGAACAAGGTGGTTTTCAGTTTGATCTTTTTATCCAGTATCCAACACCTAAACTAAGGAGTCAAAATTAAGTCAAAATTTCATATTTTGTTTATAAAAACTACAACTTTTTTTTTTTAAGAATTGTTGGAAATGGAAGAAGATATATATATCAATGAATTGTATAACAGTCTAAATAACTAAAGGATAAGTGATGAAATGTGGAACTAGGTGGTTTCTGCCTCTTTAAGCAACTGCTTAGATGCCTGAGAACCTAAAAATGGACAATCATTCCACAGTATTCCACAGTAGTTAATTCCCACAATAAGGAACATGGTATTCACTTCCCAGAGCCTTCAGTCTAACACAATATGACATTATCTTACATAAAGGATTTGAGAAGGTTTTGAGATATTTAAATACAGAAAAATCATCTGCATTTAAATAAGCTGTTTCTTAATTTCAATTGGATTTGTTCTTTCCCATGTGTTCTATAGAACTCTTTCATTTCTGAATTAGGGGAAAGTAACAACCTATTTGCAACCAACTTAAGTCCTGTCTCCTGCTCCCTCACTCTAAAGAAGAAAGGGTAAGTTGTCTTTCTTTCCTGCCACACTATTTATTATACATGCAATTCTTTGAAACGAATGGGGTTCTCGGAGCATGCCAAAGCATTTCAGTCAGTTGACAAGATTGTTGCAACAGTTTAGACTGGTTTTCAGATTATTTGCCAGACTTAACACACAAAGTGCTACATCTTACAAAACAGTTTTAGAAAGCAAGTGGCTTAATCTTTTTTCCTTTTATGCTTAACAACTACGGTACAGTAAAGTTTCTTTCATTTTGGTTTTATTAATTCTTGTCAATAAATATCCATATTATTTAGAAGACAACAATTTAAATAATTTTCAAATTACTTGAAAATTCAGTTCACATCAAAAGTTTTGGAGGAAGGAATAGGCTCACAGAACTGATGAAGTGATGCAGTTAGCACACTAGTTCCTATGTATAGAAATCTAGGTTCATTTATTTCCAGAGATCTGAGTCCAGATCCCATCATCAAGTGTTTTAGGTAGAGAATTTTATTTAGCCCATGGTATAAACTAGGCAAAGAGAAGGTCTGAGCATCCACCTCTTAGTTGATTCCATTAGTACACAGGATAACTTGGAGGAGGTGATTTTCACTCCTCCTTGTTGGAGCAACAATATGTGGAGAAATCACTAGCCCAAAAGAGGATGCTCCAGGACAGTAGGAAGGACCCTTAGGAGCCACCACACATAGAGTCTACTTGCTGGTCCTATACATATTGACATTGTTCATTTTTCTCTAGGAATCTAGACTTGAGAACAATCATGATCCTATCTGTCCCTTGGGGTCTTGGGAAAAAAACATGCATAATAACCAAGTTCCCTCTAGTACACAAGGAGACTAAACCTCTGTGTCTCATATTCTAGTTCCCAATAACTTCACATTTTTTGTAAAAGTAAAGATGAACTTTTATCACAAAGTTAAAAATTTTATATCATCTAGTCAAGAAGTTGGCAGAGAACACTTGCTTGTGAAAGCTAATAGTGTGCAGAGGGAAAGAGAATGAAATATTCTTTGCTTTAGACTTGTAATAAAACTTTCAGTGCTTCAGAGTGGCTCTGGTAGCTCTTCATAACCTCTCTAAGGAGGTGTGACTCATCAGCTGAAGAATGCTAGTATGGATTAATGGCATTCACACAGAGCTAACTTTTATATTTTTTTCTTTCTTTTTTTTTGTGAATAAGCGTGTCTGAGACCATGACACTTTTTTTTTTTTAGTGCTTACATCCATAACAGAAGTTGAAAATGTTATGATTCTGCAGCATTCCTTGGCACTATTCCTGTAGTAGTTTAACTTGGCTGGCAGCCAAACACCATACAGCCACTCACACCTCCTGCCTTCTCCCCTACCCAGGGAATAGGGGATAGAATTGGAGAGGTAAAGGTCAAGATAAGAACAATGCAATAATTGGAGTAAAATGCAATTAAAATAATATTTATAATAATAATGAAAATTATAATAATTTATATATATACACACACACACACACACATATAAATGAATGATGCACAGTACAATTGCTCACCACCTACCGGTAGCAATCCCAGAGGAGTAAAAAGGAAACCTGAACCTGAAACCACAATCCCAGAAAAGTGAGCCTGAGCGATTCCCCAAGATAATCCCCCAGCTTTACAGTCAACTCTCGTTAATATACTGAACATGACATAATATGATATGGAATATCTCACTGGCATTTCTATATGCCAGTTCTGGCTTTTACTAATTACTATGCTTCTCCCCTCCCAGTCTTTGCACTTGCAAACCCCACAAACATGATGTCCTTGCATGTTAACAACATTTTTCTCATAATAAATCCCATACTGAAACCAAAACATGGTGCTTTCTAGCTACGAAGAAGAAAATTAACTCTATCCTAGATATTGCTCTGTTCTGTACAAATTACTTATTAATAAAGTTTCATATTAATGGCACAGGGGAGTAGCACCGAAAAAAGCCAATGCAATGAAAGAAAGTAATAAAGCAAGGCACTTCTAGGCCTTCTGGCTTTCCATGTTATCAGTACTATAATTTAGTCAGCTGCTCATTCTAAATTTTATAATGATGTAAACATGAAACCTCTAATTGGGAACACTATAACTAATGTACAGATGAATCAAGAAGGTTTGTAGTAAAATTTAAGAAGAAGCAAGGGAAAACCTCATCACATATGAGCTCACCAAAATATTTTTATGTGGATTTTTGGTTTGTGTGTATTCTTACTAGATCTTTGTGCTCCAAACAACCTAATGTGGAACATGTAGTGAAGGGAAATATAGTCAGAAACATTCCTAAGAGTTTTAATTTTCTTTGAAGGAAAAACATGTCTTCAAAAAGATCTGGAAAGTCTAAAAGATTCTATTGCAAAATCAGAATAATGACACCATTTTGTATCACAGTTGATGTGAATAAATATGGGAGTGACACAATGTCAGTACAGGTTATCCTACTACGAAAACAAACACATCAGGAAATTTAAGATCTAATTATGTTTTGTGCAGAAAGGGAAGCTTGAAACAAAAGACACAAAGAAAAGGTGAATTGGTGCTGTATCAGTAAATTTGAGGCCTAAATCAAGTAGGCAAAGAAATATAAATGCCACAAAAAATACATCATCTGGGACCTCTTCTTCCTTTGAATAGCATCCATGGCAATGAATAGCACAGATTTCCCATCCAGAAAGAAGATCCACAGGAAGGGAAAAGACAAAAAGAAGGTGAGTCTATAACTCTTCTCTGCCAGGCCAAATTCTGAGTCTCTCTGACCCAGACATAAATCAGAGCCTCAAGACACGATTAATTCCAACTGGGGAGATGTGCTGACATAATAGTACGTTTGTATGGCCAAAAAAAGGCTACAGAAGAATGAAGAATCAGGCCTGTAATGCACAAATAATGTAGAATGACATGAGAGTTAAGATCCCCACACATAATTTGAAAAGCTTTTATGCAATAGGTAGCTCGTTCTGCTGAAGAGAGGTGTTTCAGCCAGAAACAGACAACGAGAAGTTTCCTTACTAAGACCAATTCCCTGAAAGGACTTCAGGACTTTGAGCCGTGTCTGTACGGCTCAACCCAAAACCCATCTCGCATGCTCTAATTATCCATGCTCTGGCACAGGACCTTTGCTCAGAGCCAGGTGTACAGTGTGGCTGAAAACAGTAGAGTCCACAGATGGACTTGGATGAGAATACTAGTCCTACTTGACCTATTACCAAGAATAGTGGGAATATGACCCAGAAGACCAGAAATCAGCATTAGGTGTAAATGTTAAAATTGTGAGAATTAAAAAAATTCATTACAAAAATGCTTAATGCTTGAACTGCATTAGTGTGAGTGGATCAGGATGCATTTGACTATGTGAAAAAGGCAGGAAGCCTGCTGGAGTAAAAATGTCACATACCAGAGAATCATTAAAGTAAATTAGGAAACTGTTTTAAGGAAGAGCTAAAGGGAAGACTACAAGGTATACACTTTACCTGTTTTAGTACTTTGCATAAGCTTAATTGAGGAGTTTCTTAACTCAATAACTGAAAGATGACTTTGTAGAAAATTGGGTAATGATTGCAGGAATATTATGCAGCTGAATAACCAAACCATCAGAAAGCACTTTGAGATGTTCTGCAAAGCACTGAAGAAGTAAAAAAGATATTTACAGCAGTTTTTTGGGGTTTTTTTTTACTACCTATACGAAGTCAATTGAGCTGAATTAAAGAATTTGTACTAAAATAAAAAACTCAGGCCTTGGGCTCAAAATGTACAGCCAATTTCTTATTAAACTTATATCTCCACAGTGCTGTTTTTACTTTCCCTTCCATTCTGCCTCCCACTATGCAGTCTCAGAAAATTTTAGCTTGATTTTTCTCTTGAAAAATTAAATTTGTTAATTTTACAAATGAAAAAAACAAAATCACACACACTTTTACACGAATGTCCCTTGATGCAAAAGCCCTCCCTGATTTTCTTTTATTTCTTTCCTGGGCTTCTGTTTAGTAAAAGTTTCCTGTTCAGGTAGGCATTTTCAGGGAGGAGTTATATAAAGAAAGAGAGAGATCAGTTAAGCAGCTGTAGGGCAGCTTCACCATATGGTATGCCCAAAGGAGGCAGCAGCAACACAATAAACTGCAACTCATTGTGTCATACTGCTGTATTATGCATATCTCATTGCCCCCACTTGTAGAAGAGGTCTGAATCAGAAGACATGAGATAATCCCTATATGACAGTTCTCATTCTCAAAGTAGTCCATAGCAAAATCTATTTCTAAGATGTAAAATGAGGATGTGGAAGGTGAATAAAAACTTAATATTCAGTGGACCAAATATTGACCTTCTCTGTTGCTGAATGTTTCCCAAGTTTAGGAACATGCAGGCCACACAGCACAGAAAGGTAAGGGTACTCCTGCAGTCTCTAAATTTCTGCCTGAAGCCTCAGCTTTCTGATACAACAGATGATCAACTATTACTCTGCAATGTAAGCAAAATACAGTCTAAGTGTTTGTAAGGCCTTTGCACTGCTGTACATGCACACGGATGTTATAAGGCACCTGAGAGTCTGACCTACAAATCCATCTATTCTGAGAGCCTTTTAAAACTTTTGCTCACTCTCTTTGGATCCCTGAATGGAAAAAAAAAAAAAAAAAAAAAAAAGCTTTTAGCTTTTCTTCTTTTTTTAAAAATCTCCACTACCAACCACTGTTAAAGTGTCGCACAATGAAGTACCTGAAAAACCTCTGCTGAAACTCTGATTTAGTAAGGAGGAAAAAGAGAAAGAAACAAGGAAAGAAGAAAGGAGAAAGAGAAAGACAGCTCACTTCCACTGTCTTCAAAAAAGAGGAGCAAGGTGGGATTAAAGCATTTGATGAGACAACTCAGACACAAAGCACAAGTGACAGACAGAACAGGTTCATGACACATTAGAGCAATGGTGTCTACTGGCTGATTTTTGGCAGCTGCTTCTGCAAGCGCAACCACTTACCACTGCTTTACCAGTCAGTGGCTGAGAGCAAAACCCAGCATCCGTCACCCATCTGAGAAGGGCTCTGTTGCTCATCAGCAGGGCTCCTTGTGCAGGGTGCAGGGTGAGTGCTCTAGTCTGTTTGGTTTAAGCTAAACTGCACTATTTTCAGCTATCACTGGCAAGAAAGCTGATAGAAAAAAATTACAGTCTTTGGTTTAGCAGTAATGAGGCCTACAGGTAAGCACTTACCATAAAGATGTGTCTTTCATTTTGGTTTGGTTTTTTTTTTTTTTTTTGTGTTTGTATTTGTTTTATTTTATTTTTTCTTGCTTTAAATACATGAGTTGTTATCATTCAGTTTACGAATGTTCAAATTACTACCACAAGTCAAAATGGGATACAATTATAAACACTTATCATTTGTATCGTTCTGAAGTTTAATTATAAGAACATCTTATACAACTTCAACTAAACATACTAAATAGCTGGTAAAATTACACCTTACTGCTGCTAAGCAGAGCTGAAAACAGGATAGGGTGTTGGTAGGATTCAGCTAAAAACGTAAAATTGATCACTAATTGGTAAAAACTTCATACATAATCAACCTAATAACAGCTAATCAAACAAGTGTTAGGAGTTAAACAAATAAATCTTTCCCTCCCAGTCCCTTCTTCTGAGACCCTGAAGTGTGAATCCATTCACTGGCCATTTAACAGACCAGCTAATTTTAGAGTACAACCTTGCTCAAATTATAGACACCAGTGACTTCTGTCACAACACATTACATCCTCAGTTGTACTGGCACAGCTGTCTAAGAGGCTTTGCTGTGAACCAGATCAAGGAACTGATCCATTTGGAAGTCATCCCATGGATTTTTGTTTATTTATTTTTCTTCTCCTCAAGCCAGATCACTTTCCCTATCTGGCTCGCAGCAGGAGTGGGAATGTGAAGGGAGGTAGCAGTCGTCCTTGACCCGTCTTGCTGTTGGGTACTTCAAAAAGGCTAGGCCACAGCCCAGGAACTTATTTTTTGAGTCTTGTTCGTTTTAAAGAGTTGCTGATTATACATACAAAAGCAGTCACAGATACACAACATTTAAAACTTGTTCAAAATTAATAAACTTTGGAATGAGGTGCATAGGGTAGCCTCAAAGCTGTGCACGACTGCACCTCCTCCCAAGACTGAATTATATAACATGGATAATGTTGTGATTTATTTTTTTTTTTCACCAATTACATTTTTCATGTTTCATTTTCATTTCTATATCATCTGGTTTCTAGCAGCTAGGGTCAGGTTTCTGGACACTTTGGGCTCTGCCTCAACTTAACAGAGAAACACATGAGTACGTTCAGTCTACTGTGCCGGCTGGAGCCTTGAACCAATGCATCTATGCTTGACTTTGAAAAGCTGAACTGTTACAGATCATCCTGTCCCACCTCAATCTATCCAGGACACTTCAGTAGAATTCCTATAATTAGGGGCCAATCTTGTCTGAGTTCCTGGTGTGCAGCGAACTCCAGGCTTGGGCTTGGATGAGCAATAAGTAGAAGCTGGAGGATTTATAATGTGCAGTTGTGAGGAAATCTGTCTTGAGAACCTGTACTTAACTGATGGGATAGACATGCTGAGTGTTATTCTGCTGAGAGCAGTTTGTTCCTGCAACATTCGGTTATTGCTTCAGGGGACTTTAAATATCATTACTTGTGGCTCAGATGATCGCAGGTATTCAGGCTCATAGAAAAGATGTAAGCTTTCTGCAGTGCTATTTCACTGAGACACAGATGGAGCTGTATGATTTATCAGAAGTCACCCAGGGATATAACAGCAATCAACCTCACCAGGCCTATTCCCAAAAGCACAGCCAGCCTTCATAATAGATGCTGACTAAGTACACAGTCAGCGTGAGGAATAGAAACGGATTCCTCTGCTGAATTCTGTTTATTGTTATAAACAATTTACATGGATAACAAATTGTTGAGGGGTTGATGATTCATTGAGATGTCTTACTAGATCATGCTTGCAATGAAAGGAATAAGACAAGAGTATAACTCAGATTGCGGTTGCAACTTAAGTCTGCGAGTCTGGTGAGGTGGCTATATTTTGGCTAACTTGTCAGCAATTCAAACCCAGGATTTCTAAACTACAGCATCAGACTCAGTGGCAGGTGGCAGAAAGCCCCACATAGAGAGGTGGGAGTTGTGAAAAAAGGAATAAAATTGTCAACTGTGAGTTACGCTTGTAATTTAAAGATGACACCACCTCACAGAAGCCATGTACAGAGTGTTCATAGCATCTCCACTGTCTGGCATTATCTGCACTTGGTCTTTTAAGTCTCACTGATGATGATCTCAGCCTGAGTTCTCATTTACACAAAGATCTTTTATACAATTTGACCATTACAAAGGTCTTGTACCTTTCATTAGCACCTGCTGTGAGATTGTTTTTCATTGGCAGTGCAGTCTAGAAAGACCTCAAGATAAATGGGATTCAGGTCCCCACTCTGCCCTGTGTACTGCACGCTCAAACATATGTTGTGGAGCCTGTAACATTTTGCTATAACAAGCAATTCACTGTGTATCAGGTGATGAATGAGTTATAATATTTTACTGCTCTTGGCTAAGTATATGAAGTGGCATGTATAGTGAGCATATTTCAGAATTTGTTCAGGTATGATCATTGAAGCACTCATATTCTTTGCAGGAGACATGAGGAAATAAAGACTGATTTTTTTTTTAATAAAATTGTGTCATTCTTTGAAAGAATTAAATTCTTTCTTTGAAATTCTGGTTTTGTCATTTTGGAGTATTAAATACAAAGTAGTTTGGCAGAGTTATGCTTAAATGATGTCCTAACATTTGTCACTATGTATAACTTGAGGGGAAGAACATTGTTTGTGAGATTCTCCTTGCAGGTACAGCTGTGTTGGGTGCTGCACAGAGGCTGCCCAAGTCAGGGGAGCAGGGGGAGACAGTGACTGGTGACAGAATCTGACAAGAACTGGACAACCTTACAGGCTCCTTCTGTGTTGTTTCTCCATACACATTTACTTAGATCTGTGGTGTATCAGTGATATATCACTGCTGATACTAGCACCTACTTACATTGTCACCCCTGTTTGCTTTCTGCCACTTAGTTGCCTTTCAGTTATAGAGAGTGGGTTTCTCTAGGTGAAGGAACTGCACTATACCTGCCCTACAGTAATGAAGTTGGGGGACTATTGTAATATTATGGTACTGATAATTGTAAAAATAAGCTTCGGGCTGATGCAGTGACCACAATTTGTCCCCACATCTATTTTAAGCCAGAGGTCTTAAATCTCAACATATTCACTCCCAAAACTCAACTGCACTAAGAATGAAGCACTCTTCTCATCTCTTCATTAGGTTAACATGATTAGGGTTTTTTTAAAAGCTGCCATTTGTCTGGCTTGCCCCCACAGTAAAAAGCTGTCATCGGACTCTATCGCTCCTTCCTTCTTTTGAATCCTATTGACCATTTTCCCTTGTTTAAGTCAACATCAGGGTGTTGACACTGAATGTCTTCTATTTTAATTTCACGCCAGGTTGCTGCCTGGTGGTTATCTGATTGGTCCCTGGCATCAGCAAAAATCAACCTATGTGAAAGCCAAACAACAGAAAAACTAAGCAGTTGGGGAGGGGGAGGAGGGGGAGGGGATGGGACAAAACAAAAAAAAACCCAAACCCATCACAGCAAAACAAACAAAAAAAATCCAGCCTTTTTTGTGTGTGCTATAATAACACAAGTACTCACTGATGGAAGGTTGTATACCTCCCCTGACATCAGAAACATAAACTTTTTTTGTTTTAAACAGAGAGAATGCTCATCCTAGTCCAACTTAATGTGCTGACTTAGCTTTTCATAATCTTTTCCTCCGACAATCACAGAGCAGGAAATCAGGTTTTATGCTTTAGAAGTCATCTTGCCATCAACAAATAGCTAAAGAGCAAAAGTGATTGAAATAAAGCTGCACTGTCAGTAATATTTGCTTCTTGACTCTGAATCTCAAAATGACCACATAACTTTACATAATTCACACATTTTCATGGAAGAGGACTATATGCATTGTCTTGTACAGTAAATTATAGAACCCTGGTCAGTGTATTCCTTTTCTGGCAATTTATCACACTGATATTATGTGAAGATGCTTTCTCCAATTTGTTTTTTCACCATCAACAATAAGGTGAAAACCTGAAAAAGACACCTGGTTGAGTGCTTTCCTATTGATTTATTTTGTCTTATTAAAACCTTTTTCCTAAATACAAGGTAGCAAAACACTTAAAATCTATAGGACAAAAATCTGCAGTTACAATAGATGTTTTTTTAAATTATACCTCCACAGATACTCTATACTGACTTTAACTCTATGAAAATATGCTGATTTTTTTATAGATTTTAAATAACATTACAACATTGTCCCACAGATATGGACATCATGTTTTTCTCCCGTTAACCTTGATGATGACATCACTTTACTGTGTCTATAAACAATGCTGTAGGATCTCCTGGACAAAGTGTTGCTGACAAGCCTTGGTTTAAAAACCATAGCACTAGACATTCAATTTCAGCTATTCAAGGTTTAAAAATACGTGCTGTTTGGAGCATAGAGCAAGGGTAAGGAGTGTGCTGCAGGCCTGATGTTCCCAGGGTCAGTGAACCATTACAAAAAAACCCAGAAGATACTGCAAGAAGTTGCATGCTGAGCAGGAGACCTCACAGAGACTCCCTCTCTGTCCAAGCCTGGCAGGCACCAACAGGCTCTGCAGCCTCTTCCTCAGTGCTTCCAACAGGGCTTTGGCTGACTGCTTCCAAGGTCAGCTCTGGTTTAGTGTAGCTGTGTAACCTCAGATCAGACTGCTGTGAAAACGTCTAAGCTGGTGGAAAAAGCTGTGAAAAGCCCTGTCTGGAGCCTCTGCACCTTGTCTCAGGAGCTGTCTCTGTCTCAGGCCTTTGCTGCAGCTGCATTGGAGCTATGCTGGTGTCTGGCCCTGTTTCCTCCTGACCTTGCATTGCTGAGTTTGACTTCCTGGATGCACCTCAGACCATCCTCGTCACCAGAGACTTGTGTCTCAGGACACGGCACTAGTGAGAGCAGCTGTCTCTGTCCCCTCAGAGCCCTTGGCACAGATGGAGCTCCTGAGGGAGGACACAGCTTCCCAGGCCCCCAGCTGCAGTCAGTGCCTGGAGCTGCCCCTGCAGCAGCAGGCAGCAATGCTCTGGTGGCTGTGTTGTGGGGGGAAATATCAGTGGACATGTTTACAAACTGCCCCATCAAGAAGAGGAGATAGACAAAGCCTTCTTAAATCAGCTGGGGAAAACCTTACAATCTCAAGCCCTAACACTCATGGGAAACTTTAACCATGTAGAAGTGCAACAGGCAGTATCAGGGTGCAAGTAATCCCATTTCTGGAGTACGCTGGGGGCAGTTTTTTGACACAGATGCTGGACAGACTGAGGGACTTGTTCATCCAGATCTTATGTTCACAGGTAAGGAAGAACTGTCTGGGGATGTGATGTTAGACATTTTACAGAGTGTCTAAGAGACTGGCAGATCTGTTCTGCTGATTAAGATCCTGAAGGAAGTGGGGAAGGCAAATAACATAATAATAGCTCTCAACTTTAGGGTAACAAACTCAGTTTGTTCAGGGACCTGATCAGCAGGATCCCATGGGAAACTCATATCTTCTTAAGATCCAAGTAAGCCAAAATTAAAACATGTAAAATATACACAAGCAACCACAAATCCAGGAGTAAAAGCAGAAGTCAAGAAAGCCTGAGAATTCAAATATTAGTCACATATTTTTTTCACCAATGCCTTCTGCAGAGCTCACTCTTCCCTGTCAGAGCAACTTCAGGCTATTTGACCCTTGTTATTTGACTCCATCTTACCCTTTATGAGCCAAGACTACAAGACTGTATCAGCTTCCCAGAGACCTTTCATAACAGGCTTACCAAAAAACATCTTGGTCATTTCCAGGTTGCTTTATTGTAGTATGAGAGTACAGACATTAAATAGTAGCAATGGTTTAGGACCAGGCAGCCTATTGTATTGTTAGGGTTGCAGTAACTGATTGTAGTATAATGATCACTTAGAGATAAAGATTTCTTCTGACACAAATTAGTGTTTTGGGATTGGGATATACCTTAATGTAATATTAATATGGGGCATTGTTTTTAGATATGAAAATTGTTGCTGTGATGTAGACATCATAATATCAAGGTATTAACAGCCATAGAAGTTCTAGTTTCACAGTATTTGTAGTGTTCATAATGTCAAGACAAAAAACCACAAGACAGAGTTTCTAAACTGGGTCAACTAATTCTTACCACATAGCAGAGATATGAAAAACATTCCTCAGAAAGGTGCCACTGCACAATTTTACATCCCAAAGAGTTGTACTCAGTTCTACAGGATCCATATATGGGTAATTAATGAATCTGCTCTAACTAGGCAACCACATGCCCATTACTGAGCTTTTGAGTCAATACTACTAATTCACAATGACATCAGCTGGTGGCTGGGGATTGTCCCTCACAGTGTGCTACTGTTTAACTCATGTTTATGACATTAATTACATTGGCACATGCTAAATAATTCAAGCTTCCTTAGACTCACACACACACATCAGTAAGGTTTATTCATGCCCATTAAGCACTGACCCACACCTGAAACTGTGCACAGTACATACTGTCCCAACTTTTAACATAGAAAATAGCACTTCCTGATATAGCTGAGACTGCCAGACCCATTGGATTTTCTGGGATTCTCTTTGTTTTGTTTTGTGTTTTTTTTCCGATAAGATATATTTTCCTGATGGAATCTGAAAACTCTGCACTGTAATTAGTGGTGCACAAACATAATCACGGATGAAGCACTTAGTATGATATACGCATAACATATCTCCTCATGGCCATGCTAGTGATCTAGATGCAGTAGACTTATGGCAGATGTAAAGAGAGTAAAATAGGTTTGCTGTTTCCTGGATGTGTTGGACACATCCCAAACCAGTGCTGCACCAACGGTCTGTAGATTTATATTAAATCTGATGTATGCAAGAGCTTCAAACCCATGTGCATTTGTGAGTCATCTGGAGAGTATGCATACACAAGCTAAGAACTGTCATTAACTCTATTAGGGTGACATATAACATGACATGAAAGCCATTTCAAAAAACGCAGTGGTGTTGCCATTCTGAAAATGGCAGTGCCAGAGCCAAATTACTCTCACAAGTCTTTTGAACTACCTATGTACTACAAAGAGCCAAAGGTAGAGGAAACTGTGATCTCAGGAGACTGCACAAGACTAATTCCATGGCTGGCATCTGAGTGCAGAAGTGTTGTTTATGAGGTGAGTGACAGGGATCTTATTGGATTCCACTGAGGCTCAGAAGCTGTTAGAGAAGCAAGTACTGTTAATGTGGAAACTAGACCTGGTTTTGTTTATCCCATATCTCATGAATGCACCAAACTAATAGTGCTCCTAATTACCAACGTCTGTACATTTCAAAAATTTTGATATAACATAGGTCCAGTGGAGAATGACTTGGGAGACCAAAGGGTATTTCACTTTGTACATTTAAAGTAGCTGGCGAAGGGGGAGCTTTGTTTAAAAAAAAATAATTCTGACAGTCTGTCAAGACTTAAGATAGTGATCTGGAAATTACAGTAAAAAAACCCTATATTAGTAAAAAAATAAAGTATTTGTTGAAGTTTTTCTCTAAGCTATACTGATGAGTGTCATCTGTGTGTTCAGAACAAAGAGTTCCTTACATCTGTGACAATTTTATGTAAATTTCAAGACCATCAAGACAGCAGAAAAGAAGTAGCTCAAAAGATATTAAATAAACTTGCTTCAGCCTTAAAATATGCAATAATTTAATTAAGAATAAGAAAGCTAAATTTCATCCATCAGCCCACTCACCAGCTCTCACATTCAAAATATATTACAGAAAGAACTCAGACTCTTAGTTAATTTTTTGTCATAATAGAGTATTTGGTACCTGCTCTTCTGCCTATTCCATGTCTTCACTGAGAAATTCACTCTTTGCTGAAATTAAATCCCTTCTGAAATAAGACCAAGTTTTATTGACAGTTAGAACAACTAATATTGCATAAGCCTAAAAATAGTAGTTTTATTCAGGAAAGAGACAGTGAAAGAATAGAATAAAACTACTGAAAGTATAGAATAAAACTACTGAGACAGATTTCACTCAGCCTGTAAGACTTTGCATCCGAATCTCAAAATGGCAGTACCCACACTATCATCTCCCCTGAAGCAGGGAGGGAAACAATGCCTTTTCAATTAAAAAACTGCACACACATGACTAAATGCCATTCTCAGTCAGGTATTTCTATTCACGACTTTTTTTTAATTGTTTTAGACTTTGTGAGGGTTTATACTACAATGTTGTGGCCAGATGTGTATATCAGAAGAGGCAACTGGCATGTGCCCTTTCCTCATTTACACCTCTAGATTTGCCATCTGCCACATGGCATTGGGAGAGAGTCATTGAAACATTTGTGTTCTTCAAGCATTGAACAAGGAACTTGATCAGTAAAAGGAACATTGTATTAACCCTGAAGCTACTGTTCTCCTTTTCCGTTTGACTGCAGAGTTTTTGCATAAAATCTCTCTGTGCCTGGCTTCTTGCTGCAAGCCAGGATAAACAGTTGACAACATCATCACGGCACCAAGTGCACCATTATATTTGCATTGCCTTTAAGCTGATAAAAAGTGTGATCATTTTCTTTCTTTATTAATCACATTACCTTCATTTGGCATTTGAAAGTTGTTTCTTCTGAGTAATACTTAATCAGTAAAAGGTCCTTTCATTAATTCACTTAATATTCCCTCCCAGCCCAAACCCTCTGATCTAAATATAAAGCACTGGGAGGCTTTATTATTATTGCTGTTATTCTTTTCTCTGCATTTTTCCCTATCCAGTACTTTTTCTGAATCTAATAATTTATCTAGCAAATCAAATCTAGATTGTAACAGTCGTATTAGAAATCAGGCTACTGGTGTTTTTAGCACAACATGGAATTTGCAGTACAGTGTTTCAGAACAACACTCTCAACTTTTCTTATTGCCTTTTTAGGTATCTTTGAAACACATTTGAGTGTCCTATTAAGAGCTATTAAGAGAGGGGCTCATTTCCAGCTATGTTGTTCTTACAACTTTGACTTCAAATAGAGTGGAATTGAGTCTTTAAATCTGAATGTATGCTGAGAATTTAAACATCAGAAATTAAGACATATCTAAGACAACGTCTTCAGATGGCTTTGTGCAGTAAACAACATACAGTGTTCCAATATTTACATGACAGAAGTGTTTGTCAGATCTATTGTTTCTGGACATTGGAAATTAGCACCGTTATTTCTCATGCATTTTACCTGTTTAATCATTTCTTCAGAAGAATTGCATAGTCTTTGCTAGGATTTACTGATCCAGTTTTAAAAACAATTCAAAAATCTACTTGTTTTAGTCAGAAAATCTATCAGAACTCAGAAATCTATTTAACTTTTTTACACCATCATACACACAGAAAGAAAACCAAACCAAACCATTTTTTTCTATGCTTTCGGGAACATCTATATTGTTATTATGTTAGAGTGAATGTAATTGTATTTCTTATTATGGCACACAATTCCAAACATAGTGCAGGAAAATACAGTCATTGCCTTTCAGAGTAATCCAGGCTGATTAAATATTTTCCTTTGCTTGGGATATTTCCACACTGAAAACAGTTAACATATTGGAATCACCATTATCTCCAACACACAGGAAATCCTAATTATCCTGGAAGATACTCTGAAGAGTTTAGCAAGTGCTATTATTTCGTTTATGTATTGGGTTTGCGTGGCAAAGTTTTGGTAGCAGTGGGGAAGGGGACATGGGGTGGCTTCTGTGAGAGAAGCTGCCAGAAGCTTCCCCCGTGTCCGACCCGACACAGCCAATGCCAGCTGGCTACAAGAACGGACCCGCCGCTGGCCAAGGCCGAGCCAATCAGTAATGCCTCTGTGATAACATAATTAAGAAAAAAAAAGGAAGAGAGGGAAAAAAAGAGGCACACTTTGCAGCTGGGGAGAGGAGTGAGAAGATATAAGAGAAAACAACTCCACAGACACCAAGGTGAGTGAAGAAGGAGGGGGAGGAGGTGCTCCAGGCGCCGGAGCAGAGATTCCCCTGCAGCCTGTGGTGAGGACCAGGGTGAGGCAGGCTGTCCCCCTGCAGTCCCTGGAGGTCCATGGTGGAGCAGATGACCACCTGTAGCCCATGGAGGACCCAATGCCGGAGCAGGTGGATGCCCGAAGGAGGCTGTGAGCCCGCGGGAAGCCCGTGCTGGAGCAGGTTCCTGTCAAGACCTGTAGCCCGTGGAGAGAGGAGCCCATGCCGGAGCAGGTTTGCTGGCAGGACTTGTGACCCCAAGGGGGACCTGCGCTGGAACAGTCCCTTCCTGAAGGACTGCACACCATGGAATGGACCCATGCTAAAGCAGTTCATGAAGAACTGTCAGTCATGGGAAGGACTCACGTTGGAGAAGGTCATGGAGGACTGTCTCTTGTGAGAGGGACCCCACGCTGGTGCGGGGGAAGGAGTCCTCCCCCTGAGGAGGAAGCAGCGGCAGAAACACCGTGTGATGAACTGACCCCAACCCCATTCCCTGTCCCCCTGTGCTGCTGGGGGGAGGAGGTGGAAAATCGGGAAAGAGATTAAGCCCGGGAAGAAGGGAGGGATGGGGGAGGTGTTTTAAGATTCGGTTTTACTTCTCACTATCCTCTAATTTTGATTGGTAATAAAGTAAATTTGTTTTTTCCCCCAAGTCGAGTCTGTTTTGCCCGTGCCAGTAATTGGTGAGTGATCTCTCTCCGTCCTTATCTCCACCCACGAGCTTTTCGTTATAATTTTCTCCCCCTGCCCTTTTGAGGAGGGGGAGTGATAGAGTGGGCTTTGGTGGGCACCCAGCATCTAGCCAGGGTCAACCCACCACTGTTTAGAATTAGCATAGAGAAATAGGCACAAGTCCAACATCACGCACTGTACAAAAAAGAGCAAGGCAATGACTGCAGTTATCCCTGATCCTAAAGTAACTCATTCAGGGAACTGTCTTCTCATGTTCCAGATTCAAAATGCAACTCTCCAGTTTTCCAGTAATATTGAAATAATCAGGATACCTTTCTTCCTCTCAGTTTACCTTGAACATGTCTTGAGGTTTAATTCCTTCTCTTCTTCCTCCCCTAAATTAATAATATTATATCCCCCCTACTGATACTCTATTTCCTTCTTCAGGTAGAAAACATCATTATTCTTACCATACTCCACTCCTCAGTCACTTTTCTTTTGTTTGGTTTGTCCAATACCTGGTTTGCTGAACTTGATTCCCCAAGACTATGTCAAATTTCTATCAGATAAAATTCTCTCTGATTTTCTCTTTCACAAAGGTGTAGAATTTAGGTGTTAACTGGAATCAAAAAATATATATCCATCCATAAAAAGTGTCAAGGATGAACACACTCTTGTTAAAGAATCCAGGTAATATTGAATTATTTATAGAAAACATGCTATATCTGAACACAAAATAATGTTTCAGTAACCTCTTCTGGATATATCAATAAAGATTTACAGAAGCACCAGAGGAAAAAAAAAAAAAAAGAGAGAGAGAGAGAGAGAGAGAGAGAGAAAGTACAAGAAAGATTATGTCTGAAAATTCAGTAAGTGTAAAGTCTTGTCATTTAAAAAGTAAAATTAAAATAAATATTATTTCATCCGCTTGCAGAAAAGAAAACAGAAACCTTTCTAGTTATTCTACAAGATCAGAACAAAAAAGAACAAGCAAGCAGAACTTACAATACACTTTCACTTTTTTCTTCTGTTGGGAATACATAAGCTTTAGTTACTTGGTCTAAAGATATATAGGAAATGTCCACAGAGACCAGAAGGTATGTAAAATGTTAAGGCTGAAAAATCAAATATTGAAAAACTGCAAAATCCTAGGCTTGCTCTTAAAGTGTCATTGCTGATGCACACACGTGTGGCATCTCTGATGCTTCTCAGCTGATAGGAATCTTCACAGTACTTCATTCTGCTTCATCCTAGAAAAAAACGATGAAAATATTCAGTTAAACAGTTAACTCTTTCTACTCACCTTGTGAATGAAATTGCAGGATAACCAGGGTGTTGGGACTCTTTAATTCTGCCTGATGTGCCACTTTCCATGCTCAGTCCACGCTGCTGCATGCCCTTCTCTGCAACCTTGACGGTAGCCAAGTAAATTCCCATGGAAGGATATTACCCAGGACAAAAGCAAGGGCCAGTCACCTACATTTTTATTGCATGATCCCACAAGGCTTTTCCTCATGGCCAGTGCCTCATTCAATATATCACCGAGTACAGTGCCCTGGAGAAATCCAACTTCCAGAGATACATGGAGACCGAGATGGCTTCTCAAGTCCATTTGCATCAGATCTGTACAGTTTCTGCAGTTCAGTTACAATCTAGGGATAGTATTTTTTGCTTCTAAAAATCCTTAGGACTGTTCTTTTAACATAGGAATCATTTTCTGTAGTATCATGATTGTTTGCTAATTGTACACATAAAAAGAAAAAGTGGTGCTACCATTTAGGCAAAAGGAAGGGAGGAGGCACACTTATATAGTTGCCATACTTTTATATCCTTTTAACCTTCCTGAACCTTTCTTGAAATTTTAAAAGAAATTCATCACTGTATGGAAGACTAAAGGTTCAGGAGAATTTTATTGAACAACTAATGCTTTTAAAAAACTTACCTAGAATAAATGTGTACAATTATTATATATTTACTCTGTATTCATTAAAGTATTTCAAGGTGATAACTTCAAATCATTTAGAACAAATGACTGGAATATAACATCTCCATTACTAAATCAGACACTAAAAAACTTGCTTGACTGATCAGTGTAATTATTGTCAATATGAAACCTTTCAGACACTATTTCTTTTCTAAGGTTTCTCTCAAATTAAAAATTGTAAGAAGTGCATGATACACTGAAGAACAATATGTGATACAAAATAGTGCAGTGGATAAAAACAATGGTAATATGCACGCTGTGTCTCTTACAAAAAAAAAGATAATAATGATTAGTAAAGAAGACAGCAAATAAACTCCACATTTACATGGAACATAGTACTAATCCAAAGGGCAATTTATTCCACCCTAAAAAGTATCTGAAATAGTTTGGTTGAATTGTTTTCTTACAATAATTTTGTTACTTTTTATTCACTATAAAGAGAACCAGGATTATTAGTTTAGATACCTGAATTTCAGATAGTTGTGGTAGGTGGGATGATGGTCACCTAGATTTTCTAACGTCCAGTTATCTACCTTTAGAGCAGTATATATTTATTTTTAAAATCCACTAAAATTATTTTGCATATAACCTAGGCATGGATATCTACATTTACAGGTAACTCAGGAGAAAGAAGCTTGAAATGCTGATGTAGGTCTTAAAAATTATCTAAATTCCTGAAAAACACATTACTATGAATTACACAGTACAGACGAAGAGGTGAGATAACACTCTTCAACTGTTTGGATGTACACATCAGTGACTACTCAGAACAGCATTCCAGAAATTCTCAGTTACATGGAATATTACAACAGTTAAATTAGCTTTGAGAAAAAACTAAACAAAAATTAAAGTATCTGTAAGGAAGAACAAAAAAATAGAAAATCTAATTTATGGGGACAGAGAAATTTGAATAAATAAACATGTTATTCAAAAGCTATAGAAAAATAATTTTTTCTCACCAGATAAAAAGAAAATAGATTAGCATTTTAAATTATTATATTATGACATGAACTATATATTTATCAGACATGTAAAAGTGAACTTTATTCTTCTAGGAAAAAAGAAGATTTTCTGGGTTGCAGTAATGAAGATTAAGTGAAATATAGGAAAGTAAAATTTACCTAGCAATCACAGAAAAGTGGAAAAATCTAACATCAGGATTTAAAAAATAAATTTCAAACCTATTATAAGCTTAAGGTCAGCCCAATAATGAATGACACAAGTGGTGAATGCAATTTACTTCATGAGAGATGATGTCATATAGAAATATAGGATAAACACAAGGAGCATTTGCATACTCACTGTGGATCATATATAAATGAAAGGTGTAATTAATAGTTAGTAATTTTATTTTAATGTGCAAAATTCAAGTAACAAGCACCAAAATACCTAGAGATAGCTGCTTTTCAGGCTCCTGTATATTAAATTAAAAAGAAAAACAGATATTCAACCTAAGCTAAAAAAAAGCTTCTTGCTTGAAATTCTGTAATTTAAATCAATATATTTCAATTTTAAGAAGCATCCATCATCAGACAGTTTCACTAGACAGTAAAGTATCTTCAGAGATTTCTTCTGATTGACAATTTAGTTGTGGTTCACCTTTATCTCATTTAATTGCATGATTGTGCAAGGGAAGATTAAATTAATACCTTTCCTCCTCTAAAGAGTGATTCAGTCCAAATTCCCTACATTCTTTTTCACTATATAATCAGGAATTTGCAAAAGCTGAAGACTAAATAATTAATCAGTTGGTGAGTTGAAAACATGAAAAACTAGTGAGTCAGGTTTTATGTAAGAATCACAACTCCTGTATGATGGAATACATGTGGCATCAATTTATATGTTTATTTTGACTTCACCTTTACAAGTACTCAAAATGAATGTCTATAGCCATTTTAAAGGTCAATAGGATTGTGTATGCTGATATTTTTATGTACAAATTTGAATTATTTTTAAGGCTGCACCTGGTGTAAATTACTTTTGGATCAGTTCTTGGTCTTTACTGAAATAGATCAGTTAGCAAAAGAAATTGCATTTCTTGGAAAGTCCCATCTAATGTATGGAGATTTCAATCCCTCTTGGAAAAGTTACAAGACTTCTGATTGTGTTAATCCTTCTGTAAATAACTTATTTTTAAAAAATTCAGACCAAAACAGGCAATATTTTCCTATTAATTTTGTGTCACCAGGGACTGCTGGTACTGTGTCTTTGGGGATTCAATCAACTTCTATTGAAAAATTGTATGTAATAGAAGTATTTTATTCAAAAGTACAGCAAGGAAATGGAGATTAAAAGCTCCATACATCTACTAGAAAAAGAGCAGAAGGAAAACATGGTGCTGGAAGTTGAAAACAACAGTGAAGTCAGGCCAATTGCCCTACACATGCCAATGTATAAACTGTGCAAGAGGATACCATAAGGTATTGATAAGATGTGGAGAGGCTGACCATGACACTTTGCTCTGTGCCATATTTTTGTTTATTCTGACTGCTCAAAGCAGAATTGTTCTCAGGTAGAGACAGTCCCCTCCTGCAGTAATCATCCCAGATTAAGCTGCAAAGGCTGAAGGCTCTTGGGGTATCTCCCCTCCAACGCTCTGGTAAGGTTGCTTTTGGGTTATTTCCAAGGGTTGTCCAAGGCCAGAAAAATATGGACAACTGGAAAACTGATAATCACATATAATGTGAAGACTACCTTTCTCTGAGGTGTGGTGTGGGTTTTTTTTCTTCAAGACCAATCAGAAATTCTCTGTCACTGCTCTTTCCTTGTTGCTGAACCATTTAGTCCACACAAACAGAATTGTGCAAAAAAAACCAAAAAACAAAAGAGATGGAGAGGAGCTTTTTTATTATTATTATTTATAATGACACTTGGCTACTTCTATAGCAGCACAATAAACAGTACGCAGGCTCCTGCCCAAGGATTGTCATGCTAACAATTAAACTGTTAGTAAGGTCCCTTTTGTCAATGAGAAATCTCTCAAACAAAGCCTGGGCATGGATCAGGGTTTTGTATGGGCCAGGAATAATTTTCAACAGGCTGTCTGAATAAGGCCCATCCTCTTTAGGTGGATAAGAGGGTTAATGGGATGGACATAGGTCATATCATGCCAGCTGGCCACAAAGAACTGGCTTGGCCTGATTTTTTGTTATTGTTTTTAAACATGATAAATGTATCTATTGGATTCAGACATTAGCGTATCTGTGGCAATGACAAGTAGAAAATGTTTAGGGAAAGCATTGAAAAAGGAGAAAAGGCACAGTTATATTTCCCTTGGTGTATCCTGCTGATACTTCCAACAATCCACAACCTAGGGATTTCATGAGTCATAGACTGCATCCAAATGCATTGATTTAATAGCTCTGTCTTCTTACTTCCAACTGTTTTCAGCTTTGCATTTTCCATTTTCTTTAAGCTTATTTTTAGAGGGAGCTCTTGGGCCAAAACAGGAGCACAACTTGCTTCTTTTCCAGTTTCTGAGACCAGCTATGTACAAGCTGAATTTGGTCACACCAGCTCCAAAAGGTGCAATGAGCTGGACCCAGAAAACTAGGAATACTGTTCTGTAAAGATCCAACTATCTGCCTGATTTGTTAGGCTTCTCTTTTGGGAAGTCTGTGGCCTGCTTCAGGCTCCCATACTGAAGAGAAATATTCTCTTTCTATGACAAAATGAAAAATTCTATCATGCAGTGGGATATTTTAGACAGTTGAAGTTCTGGTGAACAATGTTTGATTTTATTTCAAAATGTGATATTTGATTTCAAAATTTAATCAGCACTGTTAATTCATGTTTTCTAATTTTTGGTGGCTTTTTTCATGAGCTCTTCCGAAGCTTCCTCTGTTGATAAACTTATATGGATAATTAAAGGCTTTCATATAAATGATTTACTTTGAAGTTACTTATTCTCAAATAAAATTAGCATCTCGGTATGGAGTTGGAACTGTGACATCTGCCTGCACAATAAATGGGTTTTCTCCAAGTTCAGGAGCTGGTGCCATTTCACAGAAAGAGGGCAGAGACCTTTTCAAACTCAAAGAGGTTAGAAAAGGAAAGCAGATAAGAGACCTTTTGAATTTCCAAGTGGAGAAAGGAGTTCAGGAGAAATGCAGAGGCTGATAGTCTGAAAGGAGAAGTAAGGTCACACTCTCATCAATTACTCATTGGAGAAGATAATAAGAAAAACACATCTAACTATAGTTCAACTATACTTCATATTAAGGCACTTTCCTTTAAAACCAACATTGGCGTCTTGTTATCTGACACAGGAATCCATGACAAAAAGAGATCTAGCAGAGATAAAGCCCTACAGGCCCTTGAACTTAAGCCACCTGTGGCACATATGCTACTGTTTAGCAATCTATGAACCAGGCCAAAATGTGGTTTTTAAAACAAAAATACAAAAAAACCATGCATCTTGGCAAAATCTCAGGTTGTGCACAGTGTTTCTTTTACTTGTATTAAAACCTAGTTTTGTTCATAACAGTTTTTAAATGGTTTTCCAAATGTGGTGTCCCAGCTCATCTAGATGTATGACTTCATGTCATATTTCCTAGTACAAAAGAAATCAAATTATAAGTAAATCACTTAAAGCAATTATATTACTTATAGACTTTTTCTTCGTGATAGATTAGAAACAGACCTGTTACTAGCCATATTCTAATTATAGTCTTAAAAGGATTTAGTAATATAGTCCAAGATGAATATTAAATTACCTTTGCCTTGTCTTATGCTACCTGAGTTAGGAAGGTTGATTGAGGTTACAGCCTAGACTGTGAAACCTTTATTTTACTGGCAATGTCATTATGGTGGGGTTTTTTTTACTTTCTTTTAACACAGAAAAAAATAATTCCATCTTTTTATTTGATTTTGTTTCTGAATTAATTTTCCATCTCATCTGCTAAGGAAATGAGATGTGAAAACAGTTCCATACTGTATGTGAGCACATTAGTTGAGAAACATACTTTCAGACTTAGTCTAACTAAAACTGTAGCAAGACTACATTTATCCTACCAGAGGAATTAAAAAAAACCTGTGCAGAAATTATCTATTTTTCCACTAACAAAAAAGCTTTTAATAAATAAAAAATATTAATTTCAGTGTGGTATGTCAACAGTAAGTGCCCAGGAAGTCTTAAACTGTCAGAGAACCAGCAGGCTTAGTACATAGTTTCATTGAGATTTGGAAATGTCTCGGAATTTGCAAAATCCTCTGGCACATTACAAATGCGTGCCCACTGCACAGTTAAGAGGACTGGCTCACTGATCTATGTGTCACATCTGAAACAATACGATTCTGATTTTGACCTCACATCAGTTTCACTTTACTGTGACTGCAAAGACTCCAGTAGTGGTGTTTCAGAAATACATATTTGCAGCTGAAACTAATAGAGAGCCACAGCTCTCTAGTATCACTGCATGAATGCATCTTCATTATTGCTCAAATTTCTTCTCTACTCTCTCATCGTACTCAACCGTTGCCTCTGTTTTCTTTGGTATTGCAGGCTCTCTGGGACAGAGACTACCTATTTATGATTTTCCAGTCAGAGTTTCTGGACATTTCTGTAAAGCTGATATGAAATAATAATTTTATTCAGAGAGTGTCTAGACAAGGCAGAAGCAATTACTGAGCCAAGGCCCTTCCATGATCATGCATTGCCTGCAAATTGCTTAATAATAATCAGAATTCTCACTGGAATCTATTCTTTCTATTTTTTAGTCATGTGAGTGGCTTGTTGTCAGTCAAAAGCTGACAGCAATATAATCCATAGGACCATTTTGCAATTTCTTCTCATACCCTTAGTGTATCCATGCAGATACGGATCACATTAGCCTTCTTCCAGACTTCTCTGACATCCCCCGATCTCCACAACTTCTCAAAGATTATGGAGAATGGCCTTGCAATGAGATCAGCCAGCTTTCTTGACACCTTTGGGCCCATCGATTTGTAGGGGTCAAGCTCCTGTAATAGTTCATGTACTAATTCTTCCTTCACTAACAGCAGGTCTGTGTTTGCATCGACCTGGATTTTTGTTCCCAAGGCCCGAGGCCCAACAGTACTGGCAAAGACAGAGATGAAGAAAGTGTTAAGAACATCTGCCTTTTCAGCATTGTGGGTGACAAATTCACCTCTCCTGTTTAACAATGGGACAATATTTTCCTTCTGTTTCTGCTTGTTGTTTAAATACCTGAAGAACCCTTTCTTGTAGTTTCTGATATCTCTGGACAATTTACATTTGAGATGAGCTTTTGCTTTTCTGTCTGTGTCTCCACATGCCCCAGTAATGCCCTTGTAGTTCTCAGAAGGTATTTGTCTGCTTCTCCATCTCTGGTACCCTTCCCCTTTGGTAGGCAGCTAAGGAACAATTGTCACTGCTCTGGTTGGCCTGCCTTATTCCTCAGTTGGTTGCAATGATGTTAGTGTTGCCACTTTGGGTGCCTCCTGCCAAGTCCATCTGTTTAAGGCCCACCTCACTAAGTTGGCCAGCTGGCTGCCAAAGATTCCCTTGCCTCTTCTAGACAGGTGGACCCCACCCTAGCAGGCTATAGTCATCAAAGAATGCCTTGTCATAAAAGCCAAAACTCTCATAATTGCACCAACCACAAAGCCAGAAGTTGATTTACATTATATGTCTACTGATGGCTGCACTCTTTCCTCTAACAGGTAAAATGGAAGAAAAGATAACTTGGGCTTAACTCTGCTTAAAACCCACTATCCAGATCCACCACAGATTGTGGTTTGCTCTGTCTCACCTGTGACAACTGTCTACGAGGCTGTTCCTGCTTGCTTTCATCTTCTACTGTCTTTCTTCCTACCCCTCAGCTAAATTCTGTATGAAAAACCTCCATTTCAAGAATCTCCATCTCCTGCAAAGGGTTCGTTAAAAAAAATCCTAACTATTTCTATGAGACAGTGAATCATAGAATCAGAATCACAGAATCATAGATCAGAGAATCAGAATAGTTTTGGTTGCAAAAGACCTTTAAAATCAAGTCCAACCGTAAACCTAATGCTGCCTAGTCCACTGCTAAACCATGTCCCTAAGTACTACATCTACACGTCTTTTAAATACCTCCAGGGACAGTGACTCAACCACTTCCCTGGCAGCCTGCTCATTGTAATAATTATTTCATTTCCAAAATAAATTCAGAAATTTGTGCTGCCTTACTGGCTGCTACGTTCTCTCCATCTGGACCTACTGCTTTCTCTCTAACTGTTTCCAGTGAGCCCTAGATGACTGAGACAAAGGCAGCACTTACTTCTCTTGAGCTTTAGCCCCACACACATCACTGTTTCAATGTAGCAAACTTATTATGTTCTTCTACAGAAAGGTCATACAACATCACCTGTAAGTGATCACCTTTCAGGTCCTGCAGTTGATATTATTTTCCTCTTTATGAGTTGAAGTGTGTGAATAAAGTCAAGGGGAAATAGACTATGCAAATTTTTAAATAAAATTAGCTAGATACTTCATGAATGTAGAGGAATTTGAGGGGAAATGAAAGATTATAAGAAAGCAAAACTGCAGCAGTGAAAAATCTTGCCTGGCCAAAGCAAGACCTGTCAGGAGTTATACAAATTTCTGTGAAAAATTCAAAAGTAAACCAAATAACATAAGCCTGATTTAACTGTACCATTTTTTTTCCAAGTGAACATATTTTTTAGTTACCCAGCCGTCTGTCAGTCCTAGCCTTACAAAATTTTGATTGGCAAAGTACCTACCATACCTTGAAAGATGGCAAAATTCTCAAAACCATGTTTACTGAAATTTCAAAAACCCACTTTTCTATCATTTGAAATGTTGCTTATCCTGATTAGTGACAATATGAAATATTGTGAGATTTAAAGTTTTTGTGAAGTGCAAATGCAGCTCTTCTGCCAACTGTTACTGATTAACCCTCTGCAGGCTTTCATTAAAGCCGGACAAAAAATTTTCAAGAATGGAAAATTCAGCAAATATGTGGCTTCTGTCATCTTAAACTGTTTAGAAATTAGTCTTCAGTTTCACCAAGTCATTTCAAGTGAGAGGAAAGAGTTAAGAGCTGGTTTGATAACAGTGTCAGAGGAGCAATTGATGATACTCCCTTTTATTTTCCAACAGTTCAGTAGTCGCTCAGAGGAAGCAGGACACTCCTGGTTTGTATCCACAGTCTGTACAGCCCTGGAGAGGGTTTCAGAAAAGCTTTTCTTCTCTTTCCTCTAACTGAGATGCATGGCCTGGTCAGAGGCATCAGAAACAGGTCTCTGTTCAGTCTACCATGTTGAAACCATACCTTTTTTCATACTGAAAATATATATAGTCAGAAGCTGATAAAACCAGTGGTTGGACTGATTGCCCTGTGCTACCAACCATGTAGAGCAGGACTAATGACTGCTGGGGCTCCACCTAGCTGAAAAAACCTCCAAACACAAAAAATTCATTAATTCTCCAGGTGATCTGTTCCGGCACCTCAGCCTTTCCCAAGCTTCTGACTGTTGCCCCTTGTTATGTCACCTGTCGTTGTAGAGAAGAGTTTGTTTGTGCAGTGACCACATTGGGTCACTTCTAGCCTGCACTTTGCCAAACTAACAAGCTCAGTTGCCAGCTTGTGTGGTCTAGACCCTTGGTGACCTAAGCAGCCCTTCACTACACTTCAGTTTCTCAATCTCCTCCTTAAATCGGGTGGTCCAAAGTTAGAAAATATTCCAGGTGCAGTCTCAGTAGTGCCAAGCAGAAATGGTCATAACACATCCCAGTATGCAGTTTGTCTTATTTGCAATGAGAGTGCACTGTTGTCTTGTATTCAGCCTGTCATGCATCATAATTGCTGTGTCTTTTTTCCAGCAATGACTCTCCCCAGCCTTCCAGTCCCCAGCTGGTACTGATGCAGAGGGGTTGTTCCACTGAGGTGTGGGACTTTGAACTTCTTGTTTGACTTCATGAGGTTTCTGTTGGCCCCATCTTCAAGTTTGTCAAGGTGCCTGTGGATTGATGCATGTCAGGCACCTCCACCCATACGCATATAGTGCTGTTTCACACATTTGGTGTTTGGGAAGCTCAGGAGCTGCTCAGCCTGTTTCCAGGCTTCACATCAAAGTCATTTGCTTGAAGGAAGTAGGAAAGATTCTGCAGATGTGGCTAAGACTCTACTACCTCTTAACACAGGTAGTTTATAGTATGGTTATTAAGGCACTTTCCCAGGAAGAGTAACTAGGGTCAAGCCCCAGGCAAAGGCAGGAATTGCAGTGCCTGCCCCACAGTTTTACTCAGTAATCTGACTGTCAGTTACAGAGAGGAATGGCGGGACCACTTCTTCCCTCTCTGAAAGTTTTGTGTGTGTATTTAGCCCTTTCCCTCCCTATCTTTTCTTTTTTTGTTCCTGAAAATGAGACTTTATGTTTTGGTGTCAGTAGACTGTTTTGATTGACACAGAACAGTATCTTTGCTTTCCTAAAGAGAATGTGGTCCAAAAAATATTGTTTTCATTAAAATCCCATCCCCAACTATGTTTTTACATGATTAATTGTTTGCCTAGACCTAGTTCTAATATCTTCTCTAATCCCACACTTTATCATTCAATTAAATTTTTAGTTTCAAAAACACTAAAAATAGAATCCATTTCCATAACAATATTTAAGGGATTGAATCTTACAGCAAAATAACATAAGATTGTTAATTACTGTTCTTTAAAACTAGAGAAATACCTTTTCTTCTACATGTCTCTAAACAATACAGCCCTGTCATCCAAAACAGGATGCTAATCTGTGGGCAACTTGCTTGGAATTAGTACCTTTTAGCTTATTTTCTAGAAAACTCTTGCAAAGTAAAGTTTTCCTCCTAAATTGTTTGCAAACAAGTTAGTGTAGGATTTTTCAGTCTCAGTTGGAAGATTATGTTTATCATCAGTTCCTATATTAATTTTAAAGTTGGCTACAGTGGCACTGGTTTAGAGACTGACCTTCAAGGACCAAATAAAAACATACACTGGGAAAATTATTCAGGAAAGAGATGCACGCACATGTCCTTGTGTTCTAACTTCTCTCACATTTGTTATATAAAACACAACAGCAGAAACTTTTTCTTCCTTCTCTTCCAGGATCCTTTTTTCAGGTAGTTGTTTCCCTGATGTGCTGAATCTGCCTAAGACTTGGCCTTAGTATTTTGAGTGTTTTGTTGCTCTCCAAAGATTCCATTGTCGCAATTACCTTCTCTAATGAAGTACTTGCATTACCTTCTCTAGTTCTTCTTGCTGCTTTTTTACAGACTTTGCAGACAGTATCCCTCCCTGAATTACAGTGTCTACACATGATTTCACTACCCACACCATTAAATTTTATTATGGGTTCTATCAAACAGGAAAAAAGAATCCCACTAACCATCTTTCTTCTCTCCCTCCCTAGAATGATGCTCCATCCCAGATATATTCTATGTCTTCAAAGACACAGTTCTGCTCCCAAACAATTTGGAAGCACTGATCCCACAAACAGAAGGTATGGCTCCACTTTTACATCTAAAGCCTTTTAGGCTCCACAGGGTCTTGTTCACTTGTATAATAAAGTACAAGCTGTGCATTGTATGCAGAGTTTGTGCAGAGCCTGTTTTTGGAATAAGATAATCTGGATGGATTATTAATGAAGAGATTTTGTACAATAATCTCTGCCGTAGTTCTATAAAATAAAACAGCAGCTGCTAAAATGGAGAACTCAAGGGCTAAATGTTAAAATTAGACTGTGGGTGGGATTTTACAAGAGAAAATACATAATATTTTAAAAAATTATATAAAGTTGCAAAGCTTAGAGTGGGTTTTAGAATTTAGCTACTGTAGGGGACATACAGTAAGGAACTGTTATTCTAAGACATTAGTTTCTGTTTAGATCTGGAGTAGCTTGAAACTGTTTAGAATTAAATACATCATAAAAAGTTCTTATGTCTTTAGTCAGTCAAAGCCTCAGATAGAATTCTTGGAAGTTGACTAATATGGATAAATAAATGAAAAACCTGTTTTGCAGTTTCTTGGACTTCTTGAATCTGCATCTGAAAACTGAATACTGTTAAGACACTTGGTAGAGAATCTTGTAAAAAAAGATTTTGCCTCTTATAAATAGTACACTGACACAAGTACTTCCAAAGATAAATAAGTCTAAAGGTTTTAGAATTTAATTTACTTATCAACAGTACCTTGAAGGAAAGTATTATCTTCCAGGAAATGATTGGATTTGATCAAAGCCATAGTCCCCAAATCCTCTCCCTGCTTTGATATATCCTTGGGAATTCTGAGTAGTTTGAAATATTAAAAAGTTTTATTGACTGTGCCAAATAAAGGAAATAAGGAAACGACTTCAATACAACCAGAAGTCTGGTCCCACTAGATTTGAGAATTCAATTAGAGCCTAAAGAGGACAAATGTGTAAAGACTCTGACTAATGAATGAGTTAGAAAATTCAAGTCTCTCCCATTTTCAAGTAAAAACATTAAACATTTTCAGAATATCTAGAAAACCTTTTTTCCATCAGCTCCATCGAGATGATTCTCCCTTCTCTTAGTCAGAGTCCTAACTGACTGATGTTGACAGAGGGAGGCTTGTGAGGATTTCCTCCTCACTTTTAACTATTTAGAAAGATCTCATCCCACATCAAATTAGAACATTTTTGTCCTTGCTTACTTACTAAGACCTCAGTTATGATGATATCAAAGCCAGCATTGAAAGTTATGGTATAGAGTATACAAGATTGATGCTTTTCATATCTGACCTTCCTCCTTTTCACTATTCTTACTTCTCTTCAATAGCATACTATGCCTCTTTAACATATGAGGCTGTGCTCTCTTAGAGCCAGTACAAAACACTTCAGTGATATAAAGCTTTGCCAAAAAATCCAATCAACCACATACACACCTTGACAACAAGAATCTTATACATGCTTCAGGGTTTCCTGGTACCACACTGTACCAATCTCATCAAAAGGGTCCCCAGTGCAATGTCATAAGTGAGGGATTTTGAGTGCTCACTGAACTGAACCCACCACTTTCTGCTTTGCAGGGGCTGCTAAGGCAATAGCTGTCTACCAAGGATACCAAAGAAACCTTTGAAACATTCACTAGGAAAAAAAAAAAAAAGTTTATTTGGAGAAATTTAAAATAAATTCATTGTAGGAAAAAATCATTAAGCCATATGCAATGCAAGTATTAGCTGTATATCAAAGTGGTGTGTGTAAAACAATTAAAATTCAATTAAGGAACCAAATTACCTTTTTAGCAAATTACAGGATTTTAGGTTTTCTGTTAGAAATGCATTACAGGCTGTTAGCAATTAATTGATGTAATTTAGTATTGATATGTAATTAAGTTCAAAAAGTATCTTTTCTTTCTAGTAGAAAAGCTTTCCCGGTTATGTTATGAAACTTAATCAGGTAGAGGAGCCACAAAGGCATTCCTCTCCCTCTCTTGACAAGCAGCAATCTATATTGTCTTGGTTTGACAGGCAATGGTTTGTATCTACATAATTTTAAACCAATTACTTATCTTGTCTTTTAAGTTATGGAAGCATGCTTTTAGTTGTATAATTTGTACCAAGAAAAATTCCATCAAGCTAAATTAGAGGATGGAAATAGATGCATGAAACAGAATAGGTAAAAGAAATACCATGCAATTTGTATTCACACTGAAATAATGGTTTAAGCCAAACATTAAACTTAAACATTTTATTAATTTCCCAGTTTCAACCTTTTTTATATTTTGAACTGGTGAAAAATGTGTTGGTAACCAGTATACTTGTAGCATCTTTTATTTTGCTACTTCCAAATTTTTCTTTAAGTACTGTTGCCAAAATCCATTTTTGATTATGCCAGGAAAGGTCATGGGGTCCTGGTGATTAACAAGGTGACTGTGAGTCAGCAATGTACCCTCCTGGCAAAGACCCTCCTTCTCCTCTGTTCATCACTGCTGAGGACACAACTGGGTGCTGGGTCCGTTTCTGGGTTCCTCGGTACTAGAGACATGGACATATTGGAGTGAGCCCAGCAAAGGGCCACAAGAATGATTAAGGGACTGGAGCATCTGTCATATGAGGAGAAGCTGAGTGAGCTGGGATTGTTTAGTCTGGAGAAGACAAAGTTTAGGAGGGTCTTATCTATGTGCATAAATATAAGATGGTGGGTAGCAAAGAAGACTGAGTCAGACTCTCCTCAGCATTGACCAGTGAAAGACAATAAGTAATGGGCACAAATCAAAACACAGAAAAACAAGAAAATTATTGTTTATTTTAGGGGCAGTTGAACACTGGAATGGGTCATGCAGGGTCACAGTGGAGTCTCCATCCTTAGAGATATTCAAAACCCAACTGAACATGATTCTGGGCATCCTGTGCTCTGAGCAGTGGGTGTGGGCTAGATGATCTCCAGAGGTCCCTTCCAATCTCTACTATTCTGTGATTCTGCAAATAAAAGTAATTTCCAGTGTCAGAGCACAACCAGTTGAAATTATTGTGATTTTTGCTGTTGATTCCAAAAGGCCATGATCAGACCTAATGGATGGGTTACTGGCCTTCTAATACCATGAGCTTGTTAATGTAGTGAATTCAAAGTTACAGAACAACACTGGTGTGCTTAATTATTTTGTTGCCTTAAAGGTCAACACAAAAATGGTCTGAAATAGTGAGAAAAACACACATCAGATTGCAAATGATAGCTGTGAGTTAAAAGCCATGGAAATGACCTGTCTGAGTAAATGGGAAGATAATTATTTCTCAGAAAGTCTGTGTGTGAATTAACCTTGATATAAAATGAATGGCAGATGTCTGAATTTACAGGAAGAAGAACATTAGCTTCAAGATATTCAGCTCTTGTGTCTGACTATTCTGGCATCTACTGTTCAGTTAAGACAGTCTCTCCCATAAAGGAAAAAGTTTTCTTTTTTCCAAGACACTTTTCTGCTCTAAAGCAAGAGGAGCTTTCAGCATGGAAACTACCATCAAAAGCTATGACTGTTAAGATCTATTTGTTTGACTTGCTTCAGACTTGCATTGCATGAAAATGAGATGGATAAATGCAGAGATTTACCGTGTTTCATATTTTTTCTACAGCAAGGGATTCAGAGTCCAGGAGAACATGAGCATATTAGAGAATGCAGCACTGACAAGTACTGTCTTTTGATTCTTTACTCATTGAATTATCCTGTAAAACATTTTTTTCTATCACCTGGACCACTCCCTCACCTCAGAAATCTACACTGAACTGCTCTTGACCAAGGTCACACTGATATGAGTAGATTAAGGTTTGGCATTCAATCATGGTCATCAGTATCCCTTGGGCTACAATATGTCTAAATCTAATTTACCATATGATCCTAAGAGTGAGACTTTTTAACTGCAGTCCACCTCTCTTCCAAACAGCTATCATTCCTGAACTTGTCATATTTGTGGCCACATCTTTTGGTAATATTCTATTTTCCTGAAGGAGAAGTGATTCCCTCACCCAGAAATTTAAGAATTTATTTATCTATTTATTTATTTATTTTTCAAATGGAGGGGTATGTATGAAAGCAGGTACATTTTAAGTATTTAACCTCAATATCTCTACCACTAGTAACAGCAAGACAGCAAGTTTTGAAGATTTTGCAGATTACCTGCCTCAGAATAATCCTGTAACAAAGTCAACAGGACACTTTTGCAAAATGATATCCAGGATTATCGACAAAATAAACTCCAGACCACTAGCACTGAGCACATGTGTATAAATAAATGACTCTGAGCAAAAAGATTCACTCCTCTAGGTTACAACTGCAGTAGACTTTGAACCATTTCGTCACTGGATGAAGCATTAAAACTCTTGTAGCATTGGTACTTTTCTTGCAGAAAATTGTTTTGTCATTTTCATCTCTATGACACACAGAGTAGCAAATTTAATTTAAAAATCTCTTAGTTTCCTTTCCTAAATATTAGGTCAAGTTAACAAGACTGATAACAGGCCCTCTAAAGTCGGGGCTTAGTTTGTAAACTACCATCTGTGAGAAGTCCCAATATGACCTCTTCAGATTTCTTATTTTCACTTCTAAGTACTACCAAAGAGTAGTTTGCAAGACCAGAGCACACACCAAAAAATATATGTAACTTGATACAGTTTCTAAACAATTCATTCTTTTCTAATACAATATTAGTGTTCTGTCCTTGGACACTAGTAATGCTAAAAATGCTGGGAGAATTTAAAGAAGAGCAAGATGAATCATCAGAGGTTGTTCTGGGAGAAGTTAAATGTAACCTCTTTTGTTTATTTATGAAGTTAAGGTCCAGCATGGTAACATTTTACATGTACTGTCATTTTTTTTTTTTTTTCAAACAAAAATGCTTATACTTAGAAAAAAAGACTAAATAAAATCTAATTAAAGAAATTAAATCTAGAAAAGTAGAGACTAAAAATAAATAATCATTGACAGCAAGTATATTAATCTCTAGAATAATTTATTTATATTGCAGACTTGATATCACCTGATATCTTCATTAGAACCAAATATTTCCTCAAGCAAATGTTATAAGCTACAGAAAATACTGTCTGCCAGTTCAATGGAAAATATATACAAGACAGTGATAAGACTTTTCTGGCCCTCACATGCAATTCTAACTAGATTTTTCTTAGCAATCCTCTCTGATCATGCAGTGAGATGAAACAGTACTTTAACATCAGCAGTATAATTCATAAGGAATTTAAGGACTCTGTGACAACAATCAAGAAAACCTGTTTAGGTGATTGAAAGGCCATAAGTGCTTACGTTTTCACAAGATAACCTGCTGTTACGCATCACACAGGCACTTACATCATCACTGAGCCTGCAGGCATCTCTGCCCCAGCACTGATTCAGTAGGTAGGCTTAAAGCAAGATTAACATGCAATGATACCATTGAGTACAACACAATGTATAGCAGTCATTGTTACTACCTGCCTTTGTAAAAAGTCCCTCCCCAGCTTTCTTGTAGGCCCCTTCAGATACTACCTTCAGGTACTGGAAGGCCACTATAAGGTCTCCTTGTAGTCTTCTCTTTTCCAGGCTGAACAGCCCCTACTCTCTCAGCCTGTCCTCATAAGAGGTGTTCCAGCCCTCGGATCATGCTCATGGCCCTCTTCTGGACTCATTCTAACTGGTCCATGTCTTTCTTGTGTTTGGGGCTCCAGAACTGGCTGCAGTACTCCAGGTGGGGCCTTTTGAGAGCGGAGTAGAGGGGGAGAATCACCTCCCTCGACCTGCTGGCCATGCTTCTCTTGATGCAGCCCAGGGTGTGGTTGGCCTTCTGGGCTGCAAGCACACATTGCAGGCTCATGTTCAGCTTCTTATCCAGCACCACTCCCATGTCCTTCTCTTCAGATAGAATCACAGAATCACAAAATCACAGAATGTTAGGGATTGGAAGCGACCTCAAAAGATCATCTAGTCCAATCCCCCTGCCAGAGCAGGAACACCTACATGCGATCATACAGGAAGGCGTCCAGGCGGGTCTTGAATGTCTCTAGAGAAGGAGACTCCACAACCTCCCTGGGCAGCCTGTTCCAGTGCTCTGTCACCCTCACAGTAAAGAAGATCTTCCTCAAATCCAAGCGGAACTTCCTGTGTTCCAGCTTACACCCATTACCCCTTGTCCTATCATTGGACAACACTGTGAAGAGCCTGGCTCCATCCTCCTGACACTCACCCTTCATATATTTATAAACGTTAATAAGGTCCCCCCTCAGCCTCCTCTTCTCCAAGCTAAAGAGACCCAGCTCCCTCAGCCTTTCCTCATAAGGGAGATGCTCCACTCCCTTCATCATCTTGGTGGCTCTGTGCTGGACTCTCTCAAGCAGTTCCTTGTCCTTCTTGAACTGGACACAATATTCCAGATGTGGCCTCACCAGGGCAGAGTAGAGAGGGAGGAGAACCTCTCTCGACCTACTAACCACAGCCCTTCTAATGCACCCCAGGATGCCATTGGCCTTCCTGGCCCCAAGGGCACAGTGCTGGCTCATGGTCATCCTGCTGTCCACCAGGATTCCCAGATCCCTTTCCCCTACACTGGTCTCTAGTAGATCATCTCCCAACCTATACTGGAACCTGAGGTTGTTCCTGCCCAGGTGCAACACCCTACACTTGCCCTTATTATATTTCATTAAGTTTTTATCTGCCCAGCTCTCCAGCCTGTCCAGGTCTCTCTGGATGGCAGCACAGCCTTCTGGCGTGTCAGCCACTCCTCCCAGCTTGGTATCATCAGCAAACTTGCTGACAGTGCATTCAATTCCCTCATCCAGGTCATTGATGAATATATTGAATAATACCAGTCCTAATACCGACCCTTGAGGGACTCCACTAGACACAGGTCTCCAACTAGACTCTGCACCATTGACCACCACTCTCTGGCTTCTTCCCACCAGCCAGTTCACAGTCCATAAGGAACATTTTCAATAGGTTTTAAATTTTGTGCGTGTAAACTTTAAACAAAATGGCTCTAACAGCTTTTAGTTATGCTCCTCTCTGAGGATTTTGAGTGACAAAACTGAGAAATTAAAACAGTAGCACAAAAAGATATTTATAACAACATGAATTAGAGGGCTTTTTTTTCCTGCTCCCTTACTTCATCACACTGGGCTCAAATAGTTCTCACATCAAAACAACAAGCAAGAGCGGCTGACACTGGGAGAGCAGGAAAATGCAAGAGATATGAGCATTGACTGATTAGGCAGCTGGCATGTCACTGTACTCAGAATGCAGAAATGATAAACGCACCTTCAGAACATCCAAGCACCGTGGTCTCCAGCACTGCACACGTTCCCCAGCACTGTCTACAGCCATGTTACATATCAATTGTTGCTTGTGGGTAATGGTTAAAAAAGTCTGAGGAGAGAGGAGAACACATGAAAAAACAAGATATTACCTTGTAAAAGGAGGATCCCCTACATTTAATCTTTACTCTTGCTTTCCTCTCTACCCTTGTGATTTTTCTGTCTCACATGCAATGAGGCCTCCAGAGACAACCACTATTTATATCTGAGATTCAAAATCCTAGCTATAAGGTACTGTGACAGTTAGCTACAAGTGATGTAGTGTCGTTACTCTTCAGTTTCATATACACATACATGTCCATGTATCAACATATGACACAAACACCAAGTATCAGAACTGGCAGCACATTTGTGATGCTTATGGAGTCAATTCATTAACATGGATCTAGTAATGAAAGGAAAGATCAAAGTAATTTCTTTTTCAAGTAATAAAATCAATTTTTTTTGTCTCTGTTAGTTTTGGAGGGAAGCTCTCATAATGTATAGTCTTAATGAAAACTTTCTGTGCCAATTCTCTTTTATCTTTATTGATGAAAATCTGAAATTTCTATCTGTGTTGAATTTAACAACACTATGGTAATACTTTATATTTTGACTTGATGTCCATAAAATGTCAGAAATTATATCTCTACACATTTATTCAAATCAATATTATTCTTGACAAGACAACAAAGAACAAATCACACAGAGCTGAACATCTCAAATTGAAAAACACAGATATTAGTAATTACAGACATCCAACTCACTTTATGTTGCTACAACTAGGATTCACTGCATAAAGAAAAGAAAGAGAAAAGAAGGAGGGATCTCATTAAATAAGTACCAGTCTAGTTTCTTTTATTTCTCCTCACTCATTTATCTTATAGCTCCATTCACTACTTATTGTCCACCATGCAAATATAAAAAAGTAGTTATTTCCTTCTGGGCTTTTTTCTCATGGTCTCAGCAAGTAATCTTAGATCTGAATCTTAAAACAAGGTCAGATAGTATTACACATTTGCCCATCTTTGGGTCAACATACTACACCTAAGGTAAGTGCCAAAAATGAGCCACCTAGGCCTCACGCTAGAAGGACCCATTTCTCACACAGAGAAGAAAAAGCAAGGCTACAGTGCTATGTCTGATTCTTATTTCAAGATTTTTTCATCAATAAGTTGTTGAAATGCCACCACTAATGTAGTATGTAGGCACTCAAGTTGTACAGGTGGTCAGCAAACACCCTGACTGACACAGTGAGGTTTTATGAGCAGTCTTGATGCCACCAGCCAGCTCTAGAAACCCTGGATGTTCAGCGATGGAGGCTCCTCCATCCTTACAAAGCAGGAGGGAACACACAGTGTTGCACTCATACCTGCTTCTAGAAGTCCAGTACAAGGTTTCAAAGCTCATCATGGTAGTCAAATGCTTATTTCCTTCTGGCTAAGCCTAGACTGTGTCCTGTGACTCACTGAACTGGCCTTCTGATTAACCAAATTTGGCATCTGGCCAGGGTAAAAGTTATTTTCTTCCAGGCCAGGTGCCTGTTTTTCCTTCTCACTGATGGTTCATGAAAGCAGTGGAAGTGGTCTAGACTTTGACCAGACCTGAAGCAGGGAAACATTTTGATGTCCTACAGTTTAGATGCAGATTTTTGAAAATTTGTATGTCAGTTCATAATCAATGTTTATTTCTACTGTATTCATAGAATTATAGAATGGTTTGGGTTGGAAGGGACCTTTAAAGGTCATCTATTCCTGTGAAATATACACTTCTCTTCCCATATTATAGAATATATATGTTCATTCTGTTTTGTACATGAAACTGAGATTCAGAGTTTAAAATTTAATGTCTCAAAAATGTCATTAACTCAGATTGCTCAGTTTATGAAGACTTGACACTGACTTAATGACGTGATTAGGATTTTAGATAACTTTGTAGATGTAAGGGAGTGTTCCCACTGACAATAGAGGCAGCAGGTAAGCACTTCTGGAAGTCAGATAGCAGGTGTGGAGAGCTGGGTAGCAAAAAGTTAAGAGCTTAGTATTAGCAACCCTCTGAAAACTTTGGGTAACAGGCCTACTGTTATATAGAAACAACGTGGAATCAAGAAGAGCAGAATCCTTGAAAGTCTGCAATTTTGTTCGTAAAAAATATCTTCTCTTTGCACTGTTCCCTTCTGGGGTCTGGGGTCATTCTTCAGTGAATAGAAAATTTGGAAGAAAATGCACGTTTAGAGCAAAAAGAGTAAGAAGAGATTAAGAGAGAATAGCATAAAAAGAGATTAAACAGAATACACCTTCACAGAATAATAGTGTATACAGCATCAGATGAAAGAAAAGAGGCTTTCAAACACAAGCACTTTGACTCCTCATTTAGAATAACTGTCTATTTTTGAAATTCTCTTATATAGAGGAAAAAACTCTTAAATATATTTGATATGCTGATATGAAATACTTTTTTGGTTTCTTTTGCTTTTTGTGAGACTGGAATAATAATAATAATTGACTTTTCCAAAATTTTTCTGTTTATCTTCTGAAAAAATTGGGGGTGGGGGTAGGGGGTAACAGTATTGTCAAAGCCATATTCACTGCTTTACTCATCACCTCCTTTTCAGTATCTGCAGTTAGTTAGGTAGAAGCTAAAGACACCAAGCTTTTTAACCATAAACCTTTTGTTCATCTCCAAAAAGGTCTCTACTATATACTCCCCAGACACAAAGATTTATGTGGATAATATAGCATATGATTAAATAATCACTGACAGTATTGTAATGCAAATAACAGAAAGACAGAAATGGGGGATGGTTAATCATAATCACAGAATCTCAGACTGGTACTAAGCTCTTGATTTTTAGCACAGCCAAAAATGCAAAACATATCTTCTCAGACAGCAGTTTCATAGCACCACAGCCATTTCGTAGACAGAGAGGGTATGACAAAGTAGTATGCATTTGTGAATATTTGTCATCAGTTTTTTTTTAAAAAAAACATCCTTGTAAAAGCATCCCTTAGAACTAGATCGCATTAATTCAGTCAGTCTCTTGATCTATGTATACCTACAGTAATGTGTAATAAACTGACTAAATTCTCAGCTATGTAGCTTGCCCAAAAGATGTTTTTTCACAGCTGTAGTAACCATATTTTTCTGGTCTTTCTACCAAAAACATCTCAAGCAGATTGAAGTCAGGTAAACAATATATGTCAATACATGTGTCTGGAGCTACCACTGAAGTGATACCTCATCTGAAGGATTCACAATGTTGTGATGCTATGCAACATAGAAAGAATAAACTGTTTAGAACAAGAACTGGCCTGAAACACCTTGTCAGACTTTATGTAAATAACAGATAAGTAGGGGTTTTATTTTAGTTACCCTTCTACCTTAGAAATAGCAACACCAACACCTGATACAAACCCGTATTACCTAAACCTAAACTCATATAGAGATATCTTCAATTAAAACTAAGCAAATCACAGTAAAGGTATCTAGAAGGATCATAAGACTTAATTCATCAAATTACCAGTCGCATAGTAGTTACCATTCCTAATGCACTCCCTTCTGCTTTTCCCTGCTGCTGTAAAGTGCATAATCAGCCATGCCATCTGCACTGCCTTTCAACAGAGTGATGTCTCATTTCCTGACTGTCACAGCACCCAGCACTAAGGGCAGAGCCACCTTCCTTCTGATAGCAGATGCTTTCTTTTGCATGCTGGGTGAAAGGGTGGAAGGACAGCACTGCCCTCCCACTGACCCTACCCCTTCCCTACAAACATGCACAGGCCAAAAGTGGGCTTCACAGTTGTCACCGATGCCTCATTGTCCTTCCTGGCTGGAGCAGCCTTCCCACACCTTTGACCAGACCCTCTATGTATCTAAGCTATATGGAAATCGATATAGGTCTAGGGTCTGTTTCATCAGTACCTCATATGACTGATGAAACTGACATGAGATAAGTTGTTAGCATGTGTAACGGTTTGATATAACCAGCTCAAAACAGGGATAGGTCAAAATACATTTCTTCCAGAAATTAGCCAGAGAACCTTTGTTGCTCTGCCCACATTGCAATGCCTATAGCAGCAACGCACTTCATCTTACATTTCTTGCCCAGAGAAGGAGGAATAGCCCTCACAGAATAATAGATCTTTAATTTAATAGGCATAGTAACAGTATAAGTTTAAGTCTTCTTGTTTGTCCTGGTGGGAAGCTTTGCTTCAGAGTTTACAAGAAATTCTTTTGGTCCTGCTCTGTCCAAGATGGATCTGTTCATAAAAGCTTGTGTCACATTATGTAAAATACAAGTGCTTTAAGCTTTGCACTCCACTTAAGAAATGCAATGTATTTCAAATGTCTAAGGTTAACCCTACATATATCTTTTCTACCCTGACATAGTAATCTACTCATTAGAGAGTGACAAAGGACTTAGATTGTGTGTATGAGCATGTGTGTAGACAGGCATACATCACAGAGTTTAAGTGTTATGTGAAACAGGACTGAGCAACTTTGCAAAATGCAGCTACTGTTAATAACGCTGTACTTGAAAGGTTAAGAAGGAAAAATAAACACAGCAGTAACTGTATTTGCGTGTTTTCTCTTTTCTGCTATATCCTGCACAGTTGAAAAATTACCAGAGTGTGACTGCAGCCTATAGACAAATCATTCTGTTCCATTGAAAGCTGCTCTGTCAGGCACTTCCTAAGCCTCTTCAAAAAAATTTATTTCTAGAGATACCTTGCAAGGAGAAAATGTACCTGTGAAGAAGGATAAGCTACTCTCCTGTACCACTAATCTAATTTATAACAGTATGGCAGAATGTCAGGTGGAAAAACACATACAAGTTTCAAATGCATTAAAGCTCATTAGACAAAATTAAGGGGCTCATACAGAAATATAAAATTATTTGGAATTATACAAACAGCAGTGTCATCCGTCTGGTTTGGATTATGGTGCCAATAACGCTGATAACTTGGCTTACTTGGTTCCAGACCATTCCTCTGCTGAACAGTACTACCCAGAACCATTGGAGAAGTTTGACAAATGTTTTATTTACATGTTGATGTGTCAGCTCCTACCTTTCTCACACCTTGCCATAGAAATAAAGCATTTATCAAACTCACAGAGGGGTTTGAATAGCATTTGTTTGCAAAGAGATTGTGTGCTGTAGATAAGTAGTGCTTATTGAACAGTTGCCTGGTGTGTATTGTACATCTTGCAGGATAGAATTATCTTTCTGGATCCGCATGCCAGCTGTCATCGCCAATATTTTGCTCTTTCAAGCGTGCTGCTATCCATGAGTCAGAGTATTTTTGACATTAAGACTATTTTACACCATGCAGGTAATGTGGTGAAACGACTTAATGGGTGGAGGAGGGTATACTGCACCCTTTACACTGCCAGATTTTTGTAACGATAGCTTCGTACAAGTAAGAAAAATTTTAATAACATTATCAATTACAACAGTGATTGGATGGAAAACTCTCCCTCCTAAAACCACATAAATGGAAAACTGGAAGCTTTACAATTTGGACATCCCATGCTGTTCTAGGCCCTGCTCTCACTCTCTAAAAACAAACAAGATTTCTGAGAACTGTATCAAAGCTGGGTAGAATATTGAAATCACAATCAGAACAGATAGATTTCACAGGATAATTTTTCTTCTTTGTGTCAACTACTCAATAGACAGTCATTGGAAAATAAGTGGTCCAGTGTCTGATTGACCTGCTCCAACCAGCACTGACAGCAGATAGAGAACTGAGTGTTCAGCAATACATAGAAAAGTGAATTTGTCTAGACTTTTTCAAAAAATCTAGCTGAGATATCAGAGAACATTGGCAAGAAAAGCAGTGTGGCTTAGCATTTCACAGTGTAGTAAGAGGGTAGCACTGAGGTCTTATATATCTGTACATAATTCTTATTCTTTCTTTTCTTAAAAGAAAGGTAATTTTAACTTTTACCAATTTACATCAGTAAAATATGGCCATTTGTTGAGTCCAGGGCTTCACATAAAAATTAAAGTACTTCTTTTTAATAAGAAAAAAAAAAAATCCCCATGAGTAATAGAAGACTGAACAGCAAATTGTGGGGGGTTTTTTTGGCAAATAAAAGTCCTAAGAGATATATTTTTTGGCAAATAAAAGAGCTAAGTTATAACTATAAGTGAGCAAAAAAAAAAAAAAAAAACAACACAGACTTAACCCTGGACACAGTTAAAAGAATGTGCCACCCAAAGGAAATTACATGGTCCCAACCAGAGCATACAGAGTCTGGACTATGGACAAACTACACACAAAATACTGTGAGAGGAGGGACCTGACTGGCATTTAGAAACAGATGAAAGAACAATGTTACTGTGTTGGGTTTGGGGCAGGGGGTTGGGAGGGGGTGAGTGTGGTTTTGGTAGTGTGGGAAGGGGACACCTTGTAAGAGAGAAAGTTCCCCTCACTCCAAGTTGGACACCCCAGCCCAGGCTGAGCCAATTAGCACTAGAGAAATGCCTCTGTGAATCCATATTTGTGAGGGGAAGGACTGTCTTGAAAAGAAGCTAGAGTGAATCTAGATGAGAGGCTGTTCACCAAACAAAAGACAACCATTAGCCTAAGCAAAGAGAGAGAGAGTTTCATTTCCAGGAGGAAGGAGGAGGAGGGGGAGGACAGATAACCTCAGATACACAGTTCAACTGCACTGAGTAGGAGAAGGCAAAGGAGGTCCCTGCAGCCCATAGAGGTTCAGTGGCGGAGTAGATACCCATATATAGACCATATGGGTATCTGGAGCAGGAAAGCTGATCTTGAGGGCAAGTATGACTGGTCCAGAGGCCACTCGCATTCTTGTCATAGATTACCTCAAGAGGAGGTATTTCAAGTATCCCAAAGTGTACTGGTGGGCTTTTGGTATAGCAGCTTGGAGAAAGAAGAAATTAAACAGTTGTCTGCTCTGTCTGGTCTCTTGGAGGACCATTCTGCTGTGGGATTGTTGAGGGTCGAAGAACAGCAGGTGCCGATCGCTACCACAACAGTGCACCAGTGGCAGTATCGCACCAACCGAGACTCTGATTCCCATTCATAAGCTGATTCATCAACTGGAGAGTCAAGAAGTGATTAGTAAGACTCACTTGCCATTCAGCAGTCCCATATGGCCAGTGTGGAAGTACAATGGAGAGTGGAGACTGACAGTGGACTATCAGGACCTGAATGAAGTCATGCCACCTCTGAGTGCTGCTGTGCCAGATATGCTAGAACTTCAATACAAACTGGAGTCAAAGACAGCCAAGTGTTATGCCACAATTGATATTGCTAACACATTTTTTCTCCATTCCTTTTTCAGCTGAGTGCAGACCACAGTTTGCTTTCACCTGGAGGGGTGTCCAGTACACCCAGAATTGAATGCCTCGGAAGTGGAAACACAGCCCCACAATTTGCCATGGACTGATCCGGACTGTACTGGTACTTTACATCATCATGCAAAGACCTGCAGAGTGAGCACAACATGGATAAGATGACAACAGCATGTTTAGCCAAACAAATTTCTTCAAAGACTCTATGTCTGGTGTTGGAACTAAGAGTAATCACTCTGCACATGGATAGATCTTGTATATCTCAACAATACTCAGCTCATAACACAGAATGCACAAGGCCATGTATTGACAGTTTTACAGGCACTAGCACAGAGAGAAAAAAAAAACAGAAAATAGAAAGTTTGCTGATAGACTTGAAGGTTCACAATTATAACCTTACCCCTACAGAGGAATGTGTGAATTGAATGCATGAAAACAAAAAAATACATGGGAAATGTCAAATATATAATAGCATCAATGAGAAATGTATCTATTATAGGGACGAATGCACATCAAGCTGTTGCTTTCCCTCAAGAAAAAACAGTCTGGAAGGCTGAGACTTAAAAGCAAGAAAGGCAATTAAAGGTTAGACACACCTATCTGGGAGGAAATAAAACAATAGAAACAGAAGGAAAACACTTGGGGAGAAAAAGGGCACAAAAAGAAAGGATCTGAATAGTTCTAGAAAGACTTTCTGGATAAAAATAAGTAAAATGTAAATCCCATGTAATGAAAATGCCATATGAGGTTCTCTTTGTGGAGAAAAAGTAAAAGTATCCACTTCATATACTCAGATAGAAGTACCCAAACATCCTTTGAGCACTGTAAGTCTGTCTACCGTGGCTGTTCAAACAACATAAGAAACAAAGGCATGCAACTGAAATAGGATTATTCAATTTAGTAAAGAATATCAGAAGACCAAGATTTACATAGCAATGATGCAATCTTTAGGTACTCTAAAGAAAGAAGTATTGTTCACAAAAACTTCAAGGAACCAAAACAATTTCTATCAGTGCAAAAATGTCATTTTCCTCTCTTTCTCTCCAGTGTGCTGTACATTAGAGCTCTTAGTTTTCCTGTGTTCTGTTCCTCATGCAATAATAGAGAGGAGAAGGAAGGTGCCTCATACATAGCATCAAGAGAAAAGATACCATCAGAGCACAAAAGGAGCAAAATAAGTCAGTTAAAAGAAGCTGACTTTGCCATCAAGAGAGCTGTTTTTTTATGAGTAGTCAGCTTTCAAGATCAGCACTTTTGTGCACTGCCAAGCCTTGTGACTCACGAGCAGGTGTAGGAGAGAACTCAGCTGAGGACACTAAAGTGCTCAGAGGACAGAGATCATATGTATGAGGGGAGGCTGACAGCTGGGTTTCCTTAGCCTGGAGATGAAAAAAACAAGGGAAGGTCTAATTCCTATTTTTTACAATGCGGAGGTAAACTACAAACTCATCACAAATTAATTACAGAAAGGTAAACTCAGTTTTGCTATGAAGAAAACTTTCTCCTCAAGGAGCGTGGTTATGCCCTGGTTTCTAGCCCTGGAAATTTTAAAAATTTAGATGGACAAAGCCCTGAATAAACTTATCTAAATTTTTTAATTAGACATGCTTTGAGCAGGAGGTTGAACTAGATGACATCCAAATATCCAACACTGGTGGATAACACTAAAGCACCTGATGTTATCTGCCTGGACTTGTGCAAGGTGTTGACACTGTCATGCATGATATCGTTGTCTCTAAATTGGAAACATGTGGGCTGGATGGATGGACCACTCGGTAGATAAGGAACTGGCTGGATGGTCACACTCAAAGAGTTGTGGTGAAAAGCCCAATGTCTGAATGGAAACTGCTGAAGAGCGGTGTCCCTCAAGGTTTGGTATTGGGTCCGGTGCTGTTCAGCATTTTTGTCGGAGACATGGACAGTGGGATTGAGGGCACCCTCAGCAAGTTTGCTGATGATAGCAAGATGTGTGGTGCGGTTGACACACTGGAGGGATGGGACACCACCCAAAGGGACCTTGACAGGCTTGAGAGGTGGCCCTGGGCTAACCTCATGAAGTTCAACAATGCCAAATGCAAGGTCCTGCAGCTGGTTTGGGGCAACCACAAGCACAAATACAGGCTGGGCAATGAGTGGCTTGAGACCAGCTCTGAAGAGAAGGACTTGGGAGTGGCGGTAGATGAGAAGCTGAACATGAGCCTGCAATGTGCGCTTGCAGCCCAGAAGGCCAACCATATCCTGGGCTGCATCAAGAGAAGCGTGGCCAGCAGGTCGAGGGAGGTGATTCTCCCCCTGTACTTTGCTCTCGTAAGGCCCCACCCAGAGTACTGCGTCCAGTTCTGGAGCCCCAAACACAAGAAAGACATGGACCAGTTAGAATGAGTCCAGAAGAGGGCCATGAGCATGATCTGAGGGCTGGAGCACCTCTTATGAGGACAGGCTGAGAGAGTTGGGGCTGTTCAGCCTGGAAAAGAGAAGGCTACAAGGAGACCTTATAGTGGCCTTCTAGCACCTGAAGGGGCCTACAAGAAAGCTGGGGAGGGACTTTTTACAAAGGCAGGTAGTGATAGAACAAGGGGAAATGGCTTTTAACTGGAAGAGGGTGGGTTTAGATGAGATATTAGGAAGACATTATTTCCGGTGAGGGTGGTGAGAAACTGGAACAGGCTGCCCAGAGAAGCTGTGGATGCCCCCTTTCTGGAAGCGTTCAAGGCCAGGCTGGATGAGGCTTTGAGCAACCTGGTCTAGTGGAAGGTGTCCCTTTTCATGGCAGGGGCATTGGAACTAGATGATCTTTAAGCTCTTTTCCAACCCTAACCATTCTATGATTCTATTATCTCTTGCAATCTGTTTTTGTACAGATTTTATTATTCTGAAAATTTTTCTATGATTCTACAATAGTAAGTAGAATTTAACAGGCAAGTTGAGTGTCAAGAGACAAATTTTGGAATGCAAGTACAACCAAGTGAAAGCAAACCCTAGTGTTACAAATTACTGAAAAGACCTGCAGACTAACAATATTTCATTTTATGGTACACCTGGGAACCTTATTTCAGGTTCAGCTTGTAATAAAAAGCATGTAATAAAACTTATATATACCAACATTTTAATTATGGAACTACAATTTCATTAACAATTTTAGACAAACCCTAACTTTGTAAATTTTGCAATTTTCTCTAGGTCTTAATGTCTCTGTTGCAATAGAAATGGCATATAAAAATGAGCCACAAATTACTACACCTTATCTATCAAGGAAGTACATTGGATTCCTCATGCTTATGAAGAATTATTCTGAGTGTGCTATCTCATAAGGCTCCCTGAATACAATAAGAGATTGATTGTGAAGGTCCTCTTTATTCATGATGAAGCATTCCATTATGATTGGAGGGGTGATTTCTATTGCTTGCTCTTAATTTTACATATAACTTCATAGTTAGAACTCTTAAACTTCAGAGGATGAAGATGCTGAGAGATGGGTGCCACAGGATTTTTAACAGTCTGTCCCTACTCTTCTGCAAAACAAATATACCCCTGTTGACTTTAATTCTGTGTTTCTGTATACTGCACTATTAAATTTGCTCCAGCTTCATTAGAGTGTGATGGAAGGCAGATTGACAACATTCCTACGCTGTTTGGCTTGGGCATGGACTTTGTTTGTATCTACTGAGGACAGAAGGCTGAGCAGTGAGACTATGCAGACTGGGTTTTTTTACATCTGTTGCAGGACTGAATTTTCCAGACAGAGGGAATTTCAGTGTGAATATTTTTCTGTGCAATCCTGTTACACAGAGTCAATGTCTTTTTAGCACTAGCTACCCACAAACTTCTGTGGGTTATAACAGCCACATAACAGAGAAAGCATGCTTCCATCTCCCCACAAATACAGATGCTGTCATCAACTATTGCATGCAATTGTCTGTAGCAGAACATTGAAGGGGCTAAGTATCACCTACCATATAAATACTTAACTTTGGCTCTTATGCAAAAAAAAGAGTTTCATTTTCAGGTACCCAGAAGCATAACCTGCCCCTTCTATTGCAGGGAAAATATACATACAATTTTCTGTCTCTCAGAGCACAAAATTCTCCATTCATGCTAGATGTCAGCCAGGAAAGTGTTAGCAAAGCAAAATCTAAACCTTGTGAAAATACAGGGTAACACGAAGCAACAAGGGCACTTGAGGAATGCTCAACACCTGCTGTCAGGACAGTGATCTTGGCAATTCCACTAGTTCCTCCCAAGCATTTACTTGTCCCCATGAAAGAGTTGGATGTTGCAGAGGTGCTCCGAGAATTCATGCAACTAACTGTGACGTTCACGCTAGATAACAGTATGTAACAGATTGCAGGAGAAAGAGCAGCTCTCACAAGTTATATAGCATGAGCATCAATCAACCCAAAACAGCAAGGGGGATATTTAGTGGGTTTGGATTTGTTTCATTTTAAAGAATTTCCTGGGTCTCTTTTTACTCAAAACCTAAGTAAATTGTTGAAGAATATCTTGGCATTTCCTCTCTCTACCTAGTGAAAACACACTGAACAATTCAGTACATAAGAAGCATCTATTTGTCTGTAATGTAATTATCAAAGATCACATGCTCTTTTTATCAAAAGTGTATCACCTTCTCCTTTATACTCACCATCTATGCTTTTAGTTCACCTGGGTTTTGCTTTCTTAAAATCGAAAATCCCTTTTTTCTAAGCTTTTTAATAAAATAATTAAAATTGAAAACTCCACATGAATTAAAGCCTCTCAGTATCAGGCCACGCTAATACCAACAAGTGAAATTAAAAAATCTCCTTTCACCTTGGAACCCCTGAATTGGAATATCCATGGAGAAAATAGCTCATCTACAACCTAAATTATGTGCCATACAGAGATGTCTGGCAATCTTCACAAAGGTACTTCAACAGATATTAACTGACTAACTTGCTCAGGAAATTTTGCTCCCCTCCTCGCTTTCTTCTGTCACCTTCGTAAGACCATGCCTGCCTCTCTGAAGTGAAGGTAAGGATTGGATTAAAAACAGTTGAGGACGCATACTAAGCCTCTCGTTTGCTCAAGCTGGAGGATAGCACTTAAATTGCTTCCTTCCAAAGGCAGAGAACATGCTTCAGCAATCACACCTATGTTCAAAGTTATTGCTCTGGTACGCTCCTCAGACTTACTTTCCTTCCACATTGACTTATAACAATGATGCAGGTGTAGCCATTTGTACACAGTTTCTAAAACTTTGAAAGTTTCTATCTTCCATCTGCATAGGAAAACACATGGGGATGATTCTCTGGGGAAGAAGCATCTATGGTTGGTTGTACTGGTTCAACAGAGCACAGCAGAGAAACAGCAACCACTTTTTCATATTTGTGACAACACTTGGACTTTTCAAGGTCATAGGCCCTTTTTCTCCACCTTTTTTTTAAAAAAGCCTCAATAATAGAGATGCTTCAGTAACTTAGGGATGAGTGAAACACAAGTAAGGACATGAATGAAATAAAAGCCTGCTCTCATAGGTTTATTCATTTGTCTCCATACAGTGTCCCCCTAGAGCATGCTTCAAAATCACTTTACCAGGAAAACAGAATTTTCTGACAAAGGCAAATGTTGATCAAAGCCATAACCATAATCATAATAGCCACACTAAAACTAATAAAAGATTATTTAAATTCTGAATCCCTGAAGTAACTCAGAGTTTTAACCTGTGCAGCTATCATGGATTAAAAATGCAAGATTGCCAACGTTCTTAATCACTGGTAACTACAAGAGTGTTGAAGAACAAAGTGGCAATTAAACTTTCTTTATGAACATCATATAGTCATATCACTCCAAAAAGGCAAAAGCTAAATAACAGTGGACCGAGAGAACACTGGGAAGATGAATAAGAAAAAAAGGCTCTGCCATTAGTTACCAACAGCTGATTTAAACCAAAATTTTTGCTCTAAGCGAGAAAATATTTCATTGCTGTTGTCAGTTTGAGACAAATGTTTGCTGATACACTGGACAATGCAAATTTAGTTTTGCACTGAAAGAGAACATCTCCACAGAACAGGTAAACACACTCGTGACACTTTATCAGGACAGCCAGCCGACTGTCAGCAGATGTATGCTGCTTGTCACTGTTGACACGTCCATGAGAAAACGACCTATATAGCTGCTATAACTGCTGAAGAAAGTGTAAGGTGGAAAGATTAACCCTGACACTGCAAAGACTGAAAATACAAAAAACAAAGTGTTAGTAAAAAAATTGCTCTGAGGTTGGTGGGTGTATTTTGCAGTTTTTATCACTTTGTTTAGTGTCAAAAGTCCCCAAAGATACTACAGTGACAATGTAATTTATAGGTAGTAGCCAGGGATTGTGTGTAGCATCACCCCATAAATTTAACGAAGTATGAGTTTCTTCCTAAGAAATGCCTCAGTGTCCCTTCAAACCATAGCACAGTGTTAGTGGTGACTGGGAGCTTGACAGACGACCTGTTACACTCACTCATTTTTTGCATCAGCACAAAACCCCTCCCAGCCAGGAAAGATCACTAATGGTTGTTGTTGTTGTTTTTTAATTAAAAAGGGTTTCTATGAAAAATAAATAGGAGGGTAAAAATGCCCTTCCTTAGGAAATATTTGCTTTGACAATTCTGAGCTGTTTTGTGAAAGCTGAGCTGGGCTTTACAGAAGAGGATGCAAACGGGGCAGACCCAACAGTTCTGACACATAGTGTTTTTCAACACCATGGGCTTCAGAAGTGTATTTATGAAGACAAGCATGTAAAACATTTGTTCATCTCCCAGCGGGTTGCTGAGAACTGTGAGGAAGGCAACCAACACCTGTAATCTGGACTGAAACATCTGCCGACCCCTAATCCAAAAATTAGTAACTAACTTTCCTGGTCTTCCTGCACAAATTGAGCAAACCCACAGAGATACCTGTAGTGAACTTAGGGACACAAATTTATGGCAACAATGAAGAAAGAAAGAGAAAATACAATTTATTTTTCTTTATATTTATAAAATTTATTCCTTTTCTACAATCATCTCTCTTACACAGAAACCAATCCTTTATGGTGAACAGAACTATGGAGCCAAGTTAGTTGAAAACTAACTTTTATTTTTCTACATTGCTTTTAATCTGACTTAGTTGTTTGAGCAGGCTACCACCTATTGACATTGATGCTTGTGGAGGCACAAGGAGGCAGCATGAGGATGGGAACAAGAAATGGAAGTACAAGAGCGTATCTTTCAAAAGCAGCATCAATTTATACCCTATGTAGATCATAAGGTCACAGCTTGAGTGCACCTAGCCACTACAACAACACACATGGGATTTTCTTAAATTTTCTGTCATATGCAGATCAAGTTTTGGTGACTTTCCAACAGTTCTGTCTAGCCTGAATGAAAGCTATTTATCCCATTTTGTACCTATAATCAAACTACCTGGCCACAATGATCCCTTTTAGCCTTTATAATTGAACATATACATTACAGTGAATAACATGCTCAGTTAGATTAGACTTCTGCTTGTAAAATATCAACCATAGGATTATAGAGTTTTTTGGCCATTTTATGCAATTTAATTTGATTTGTTTATTCAATCAATTCAAATTATTACAAAATACTTTGCACATTTTTGTAGACTAATTTTCTCTCTCATCAAACATTTTCGTTTCACATTTCCAGCAGAGTTATTCAGGGTTAGAAACAAGGTAAATGATACTGTTTCAGTTCCTCAATTGGATAAGCATAGCTTTAGTCAGAGGGAGGGTTTAAGTTCAAGTTTCTCATTTATGACAAGGTAGAAAGACTAATTTGATTAGTGACTCTGAAAAAAATCTTCACCATCACTTAATGTTTCACTTGTAGACTCAGGCAACCTGAAGCTTCTTGGATTCTGATAGATTTATTGTTTGAATGTGATTTTCTCTCACCTTGACACAAAGCAATTATGTGCACATGGACAGTTCTGAGGTTAAAAAGAGACAGGGACATCTCCTCTGCTTAACTGTTATAGTGACAAGGTGCTGGAAAAGTATTCTGTGAACCTGCCCTCCCCATTACATCAAGTCATAGTTCTTTCTCATTCCTTTAATGCCATATAAGAATAGCATTTGGCAGCTCCCAGAACATGACCATGTTTATGTTTGTCCTTAACCAGTCTCTAGTAGTTTTGTAAGACCTTGTTTCTCTGTTTTACCAAGTGTTACTCCAGCCTACAAAAATACAGAGCTTTCACGTTGACCATGAGAACTTGAATATCACCATACAACATCTACAGGATTATGAGATTGTGACAGAAGATTGTGAGGATTATTTAGCTGTGATTTTTTAGTGTTTATACTGGGAACCACATGGGCATATCAAGCTGGTTGAATATAGATGACTGAACAGACATTATTTTAGCAACTATTTTAAATCAATACCAGCATCAACCCTTATTGCAGCAAAACCACTGGCTAGATGATCTTTAAAGCAGGATCAATCTTTGGATTCTCTCACTGGGATGCATTACATTTGAGAATTGGAATCTCCATAGAAAGGTCCTACGTCTATGTAAAAATCATTTGACTAGACCTGTGGTTTCATTCATAAGCAGGGAAGACATACAGACACTGTGTTGACATGGATTAGTTTTCTTTTCCCTAATGAGAAAAAATAGTAATGAACAAAGAGATATTTCATAAGGGAGCAAGAACATTGGGAAAGATAAAATTCCAAACAAAAATGCCTAGAACAGGATTATCTGTTATGAGATAGTATGCTGTTTTCCAAGTTTCTAGATGTCAAGCCATTACATGAACAGAAGAATCAGAAGCAAGTCTATGACACCTGAAATCTAGCTCTAGTTTTTAAAAGAGTATGGCCAGGCACATCTTCACCTTTTTGAACAACACTGAATGCTGAGACATTTCTTGTGCTCATAGCATGTGCAGATCTAATGCAGCTGTCGGGAGATGAACATAGCCAAATTTCCTCTCTCATGATGAGAGCAAGTTTTGCAAAACCAGGAACTCTAGTGTTTACTGAAAGACAAGTCATCAACTCCTGTGTAATCTAGAAAGACTGTCCTTCGGGCCTCAGTTAAAATAGAAAGCAGCCCTAAGCTGCATAAAATATTGTTGGTGGAACAGACAGTGTTCTGTCAGAAAAAAATTTAGTTACTTGGGAATTAACACATTTCACAAGAATGTGTCCAATTTGATTATATTTTGGAGGAGAAGTGTCAAAACAAATCATTTCTGCTTGCTTGTTGCAATAATATGGATAACACTGAAGTGTTTTGTTTAGATATACTGGAAATGCTATACTTTTAAAAAAATATTAACATTAATATAACAATATACAGATATTAGATTAATAATTTCTACCTTATGGGTAAAAACGTTCACATTTTTTAACACCATGTTTCAATGTTTATGAAATTATTTCAAAATTTTACTTTGATGTAGAATTTTAACACTCTACTGCAAATAAGAGTTTTGAAAGACAGAATTCATAAAGCATTGACAGCCATTTTCTATCTTGTTTTTGCATCGGATGGCATTCACAAATAAGCTGCTTAGTTGAAATATTTGCCACTGATACAGTGCTTTGAGATCCTCAGATGCAAAATGCTGTAAAGCAATGAAGCTGACCAAATATCCATGTATTGTAAGAAATACCTAAATCACAGTAAGATCTAGAACAGCTGGGTCCCACCAGAATTGCTCTGCAGGCATTATCTGCCATAACAAAATCCTATTTTTTTTTTTCATAACTAAGTTATCTCTGATGTCTGGATCACTCTTGCAGATGACAGCTGTCTGAAGATGTAGTTTAAGTCTGAACAGCCTCCTACAGTGCTTAGCACCATTAGTTTGGAAAAAAACAAATCCTCCCTTTGGCAATCAATATGCTTTTTTTTATTGAATTTGTTATCTAATCACCAGCACATTCTGTGCAGTTTAGGAAGGAGAAAAGATTTTACTACCTGCCAAACAATGAAATTATTCTTATGACTTTCTGCTCTTACTTCATCATTATTACTACCCTCAGGCATAAAGATGGCATGAAGGGGATAAAAAACAGGCAGGTCTCTAAAAGAACCCTATTGGAAACAATGAAAGCAAATGCTTAATTGATAGTCCTCAAATATTAATTCCATTTTTATTCAATAAGACATTTATCTGTATTAGTTAATAACAAATCATTAAAAAACCATTTGCCAAGTTTGCAAAATAAAAGACTACATACCAATGCCGTGGTAATTAGTTTTCAATTGCTGTGTGTTAGTAATCAATTACTATTTAATATAAAATAATTGTTCTAGTGAAGTGTGAGCTTTTATTGTGTTGCAAATAAATAACATTTAAATATCAATTACATGAATTAATCTTTCCCCCAACATTTCACTGATTTTGGATAACTCTGATTTTGACTAATTCCTTTAGGAATCTATGCAGCAAAAGGATTTTATTCATTATTGTCTGCTTTGAAATCCCTTCATTAATTCCACTGTTTTATGTTCAATGATCTCTAGTAGATAGTGACTTCATTTAGGAATGCTATTTTGAAGGTATTTTATTATTATGACCCTTGATATCTATCTTTTCAATAATATATATATTTTGTTTCCTCAGTCTTCCCATTTCTTACTTGCTCCTCTCTTTTCTCTTTTCTTGACTTTATGTTGTTTCTCCTATGTCCTTTAAATGTCAGTCCTATATCATGTACAGTACTCCAGATGTATACAAACTAGAACTTTATAGTTCTTCTATTTGTACTTGAGCTACCAATAATATTAAGCTACACTTCCCTTTCAGTAAAGCAGATATGTGAGGGAATGATCTGTACATGAAGAACTTGAAATTTAGATTTGGTGCATTGCAACAGCACAAGCAGGACAGGTTTGAAGGAACTCAGAATAGGCAGACAAAAGACCTTTTATCAACTATTTCATGTTCCTCTATATATCTTACAGAAATGAAAAATGCTTTTTTTCCTTAGGAGGTTTAGTGGATAATCAGGTCCTATTGAAAAGCACATGTGAAATTAGGCAGTCTAATGGTGCATTGCTATCTGACTATAATTCTTACATTTTTTAACTTTCACATGCTAAAACAAAATGCACGATTAAAAAGAAAACCTGCATTTTAGCCTCAAAGAAATGGCTGAACAGAATTAACTCCCACAGATATTAAATGTTTGGAGGCCAGAACCCCTTAGTGATTTAAAATACTCCTTGATAACTCTCTTCTAGGTGGAAAAAAACCCCTTTGATTGTGGCCATGCCTGAACACAAGGGTACCAGAGATCCACCAGACTATGAAGTGTACTTCCTACTTATTTCACTGGAGCATCCAGTACAGAAAGACACTCCAAACAAAGCTAAGCCATGTATTTCAGCTCATCCAGCCTCCTTCTCCTCACTATTATTGAAGCTAATGTAATAATGTTTTATCTGTAAAGACACTGCCATTTCAACTACACCACTGGCATCACAGGACTAAACAAGAATATAAATATTAACTTTTTAAGTATCCTTCAAAAATATTTTGCAGAGCGGGTTTTAAGATTTCTGCTTTATAGACAAGTATAACTGCTTCACATCAACACTTCAGTCATTATATCACAAACAAAGCTCAAGAAGTCGTCATCATCATGGTGGGAATTTTAGCTAACTTGATCCACTAAAGTCCAGTCCAATACTGAGACATATTTAAATTTTCTTTCAGTGAGACAATAAGAAAACATAAAACATCATGTAAAGAGTTCCAGAAAAAAATACTTATAAAGAGAATGGCTTCATTCTTCTTCTGGGTGGCTAGGAGCACCTGTTTTATCAAGGTAGAATTTTAAAATAGTATGGACAAAGGAAAAATAAATAAACACTAAGGAAAGATAGAAGCATAACAGGACAAAAACACTAGAATTTATCTAAGAGAGTTCCAACAAACCTTCTTCATTTGTTTCATGGTTCATTATTTAGGCTGGTTGATACTTTTTCACACTACTCAGCATCATTTAAAAAAAAATGTTTGGATGTGGATAAAGGTTCAATTTATTCCCTTATTTCCTCTGGCTACCTAGACAAACAGGATGCTTCACATAACAGGATTACTGAATTTGCATGGATCTGATGACTTCAGTATACAATACTGCATAATGTGAACCCATTTTTTGAAAAAAAATCTGTCTACAATAAGCTCTGAACCAGCTGAATGCATTACAAGAGTAAAGGAGTTGACAGCCCTGCTTTAGCATGTTACTGCCCTGCAATGTTTTCTATATGCCAAGGGGAAAATTTGTACTTTGTAATTTTCTCCGTAAAAAGTAAAAATCTTAAAAAGATTCTGCTAGAAGGTGAAGGGATCTTTGCTTTAAATAAAAGTTTGTAGAACAAACAGTCCTTTCTGATATAAAGTAAGCTCAAGTGAAAGATTAACCATCTCTCCATCTATGCAAATATTAAGATGTTCATTAAGATTTAAGCTTTTGCTGATATTTTTTCAATGGGGAGATTATTTTTTTTCCTCTAGAAAATGCAAAGGATCTTAGTGTTTTTGAGAACATTCTTCAAGTGTCTTATGTACTTGAAAATGGTTCAAAGGTTATGTGACATGAAAAAACTAGATAGGCAGAAAACTGCCCAGACTTCATTTCCTCAGCAGTCCAAGGTTGTCCTGGTTTTCGAATGGGATAGAGCTAGGTTTCTTTTTAGTAGGTAGAATAGCACTCTGTGATGGTTTCAGTATGGGATTTGTCACTAGAAGAAAGTTGGTAACATACTAATATTTTCAATTGTCTCTGGAAGTCAAAGGACTTCATGTTTTGCTAGTCTACAGGTGCAAGGTCTAGTGAGGGCAAGCAGTGTTAAAATTAGTGAGCCAAATTGGCATCCCATGCCAATGGGATATTCTATATCATATAATATCATCTTCAGTATACTAATGAAGATCTCTCGGGCTTTCTCACTCAGGCTCTCACTCTTCAGGGATTGTGGTTTTGGCTTCAGTTTTGTTGCACCTCTAGGATCATTATTCAAGAACAAGCTAGAGCAGTGTTCTTGTTCTGCTGCTCCCAGAGGAAGAGGACAGGCCATGTAGCATGGGAACCAGAGACAAACCAGTTCAACTCTGAGAATCCTGTAACTGCATTAGCATGGCATGGGACCTGAGCTAGTAGAGCCCATTTAAGTAGAGCTGGACATCATGATTACAGCACCTTAATGATGTGATGGCACAGATTCTTGACTGGGCTTTTAGCTGCTGATGCAGCCTTGCAAAGCAGTGGGACAAATCTGTATTCTCACCTGCTGGCCCAGCCTGGTGGAGCAATGCTGTATTGATGGTGCTGTGGCTACCTAATATAAGTCTGTTACAAAAAAAGCTGAAAGAGACAGTACTTTATAGGCAGAAAGATCTTTGTTTAGGAGAACCATCTGTCACGGAGGCAAGAAGAGTTTCTTTTTGTCTGACAGGTTTTGGCAACAGATTCTCAACGCCAGGCAGTAGTAGGCGTGAATCGAGCTGTTGATGAATGGGATGGTTCAATGAAGCCATCACTCCTGAATGCTTAAACAAGCAACAAGATACTTCAGTGGATTGAAGAGAATGAAAGATACTCTGAATAAAACATCGTAATGACACTATGCTTTGCTCTCCTATAAAGAGCAAAATATGCTTTCACCCCAATTGGAAATCGAAACAGACATGAGAAGGAAATGGTTTCTAAATGTCACCAAATTTATTGCCTCATTTTCTACATTAAAAAAAAAAAAAATCTAGGGGGATACCTAGTAATGCACAGAAAGTTTATTAGGATATTCAAAATAATGTAGGAAACCAATAGAAACTTTTCCAGGAAAATCACAGGGAAACTGATCTCTCTTCTCATGTTTTAAAATATCAAAGAAAAGTCATCAGACTGCAGCTAAGGTAAAGGAAATCTAGAACCATGCAAAGGAAGTATTTCTTTACAAGTCACAGGTAGCTATCCAGTCCATTGATACAAATGGTCGAGACAAAATTTGGATTAACTGCAAAAAAAGGCTGACCATTCATTATAAATATTAATTGCATTTGTGAATATTGTCACTAGCAATGATAAGGCTAACCAAACTAAGTACGTTAAGGATAGCATAAACTGGTCAAATATGTCATGTTTAATTGTCAGTGGTTTAATGAAGAGAAGTTAACACATAAGCTCACAACTATTTAATTTCTTTAGGCTTTTGTATGCCAGGTGAAACTAATTCATATTTTCAAAAGGAGCTCAGCAATCAGCAATGGATTGGGAGCAGCCCTGAGGAGAAAGACTTGGGGGTACTGTTGGGCGAGAAGATCAACATGAGCTGGCAATATGCGCTCACAGCCCAGAAGGTCAACCGTATCCTTGGCTGCATCAAGAGAAGAGTGGCCAGCAGGTCAAGGGAGGTGATTATGTCCCTCTACTCCGCTTTCATGAGACCCCATCTGCAGTACTTCATCCAGTTCTGGGGCCACCAACATAAGGAGGACATGGACCTACTGGAGCAAGCCCAGAGGAGGGCCACAAGGATGATCAGAGGGCTGGAGCACCTCTCCTATGAGGACAGGCTGAGAGAGTTGGGGCTGTTCAGCCTGCAGAAGTGAAGGCTTCAGGGAGACTTCATAGCAGCCTTCCAATATCTGAAGGTGCCTACAGGAAGGCTGGGGAGGGACTTTTTTCCACGGCACACAGAACAAGGTGCAATGGCTGTAAACAGGAAGAAGTCAGATTAGATATTAGGAAGAAATTATTCTCTGTGAGAGTGGTGAGACACTGGAACAGGTTGCCCAAAGAAGCTGTGAATGCTCCCTCCCTGGAAGTGTTCAAGGCCAGGTTGGATGAGGCTTTGAGCAACCTGGTCTAGTGGAAGGTGTTCCTGCTCATGGCAGGTGGAATGAAACTAAATTATCTTTAAGGTCCCTTCCAACCCAAACCATTCTATGATTCTATTATAATCTTACCTATTCTTCTTTATGAACATCTTTTATCTTCAAGCAAGTCCTAGCACTGCCAATGGTTTGATGATTTTCATGGTGTGAATAAGCAGCTGACCACTTCTAAATTTATAATGGCACCAACTCACCACACATAAATGCAAAGATTAATTTCCTTTGAATCTAAGAAGGTTTATAACTGGATTTTAGTTTGGTTCTATTGTTATCATGGGCTAATCATAGAGCTGAGTTCAGAATTTGAAAAATATGTTTAAAGGTTTTCAGACATTCTTAGCATCTGTAACATCTCTGCATGCAACTGAGGTCAGCTCTAGCACGCAGATACTTTCTGTATTAGCATCTGCTCTGCCTGGATGTCTCAGCTTTAGCTTGTGTAGGGCTTCATCATATTTTGTCTGCTCGTTCCTCCTCACCCTGGCCTTTTTTCCCCTCTATGTGTCTTCCAGTGAGGCTCCTTCTGTTGGCTAAGATCATTAAGTCAGTTTCTATTTCCCTGTTTTTCTACCAGAAGAGTTAAAGTAAGACTGGATGTGACCTGAGTCCATCTATTTCAACATCCTAGTGGTCAGAAGCTTTCAAAAGAGGTTTGAGATGCTTCTGTTTTAAGCACGTGTACAGGACAGTCTTCCATGGACAAGTCTCTTCCAAAAACCATGTACGTTAAAAAAAAAAAAAAAAGTAAATCTTAAATTACAGTGTTTTCAAGTGGGGTAGCACTTACTGCTCAGGTTCACAACCCTTTGTTATGCACCAAAGACACTGATTTAATTTTTAGTTTTAGGAGCTTCTGAATTCTATTTTCTAAAGAAAGTATGTCTTCTTACCAAGCTGAATCCACCACATGCAACTGCTTTTCCTGGGTTTTGGCTCAGCAGAAAGCAACCCCCCCTAGCAGAATATGCCACAGCCCCATGAAAAATATTTGTCTCTTATATCTCTAGGTCTTTAAAATAGAGGTAGTCACATATTCAAAGATATTCAAAGATTTAAGTCACATGTCAAACATCAGTCCTCAGCTGAAATTAGTATAACAGCTTCAAAATTTCTTTCAAATGTATTTAATGCTTTTATGCTCTGGTTATTAGTTTTCTTAGAGGAAAATTAAAAGAAAAAAGTAAAGTAAAACTAACAGGGTTAATTTACCAATGTTTAATCAAGTATATCAAAGGTCAGTAAGATACTGTGAAGAGCAGGGCTTACTCTCTCTGAAAAAAAGATGCTAAATACAGAAAATATTTTGAGACATCAGGTCCATTGCTTTACATGTTGCCTCCAGTGTTTATGTCTGTGCATGCAGAGGAATATATCTAGTAAACAGTTATATTTGTGACCTGTAGTTAATGCAATAGAGGAGGGAGGAAAGTGACATTGGCTGTTTTTTTTTCCCTCTCAGCTACTTTAATTGGCCTTAGCAATTGCATCCAGCATCACTACAGAGAGCATTTCCTCATTACTGAGCAGAGCAACTCCAACAGCTCTTTCACTGCCATCATTGCTTTGCTCCTTTGATAAATTCTAGGTCAGAAGTAGACATTTCCACACACAGAGCACAAAGCTGCTAGCTTTTCTTTCATAGCCCAAATCCCCAGCTGTCCATAAGGAGGGAACAGCAATTCCGAGGAGATGAAAGCCAAGCTGAAGTGCATTTCCTTAGACGGCAAGATAAAAAGTGGAGGGGAGCATGACCTGATCTGTGGTTGGGTTTGCTTTGTTCTCCCACTCTGAATTATCCTAGGTCTCATTTGGTTTATATGTTTCTTTGAATGAAACTTTCTACTGGCAGCTGCTGAGAAAACCTTTGGAGCCTGCTCAGTCTTTAAGCATGTTTGTTTTCCTTGGGGAGAGAGGAAGAAGATTTGGGAGATGGGAAAGAGGAAGATGCCTCCTCTTAGAATCACATCCCATGTAGATCAATGGATCAACATGTACACAACACTCAGCCTTTGACCTAATCAAACAGAAAAAACTTCAGAACAGGACTGACCACCCAAAAACCAGCTCTCTAAGATAAATCAGCTATCTGAATGCTAGTATTGGCCTTCCCTACCAATTGCATAGACAGGCTACGTCACCATGGTCACATCAGAGTGTCTTGCTGCCTCTGGCAGCAGAAAGCCTGGGGCAAGAGAAGGGCTCTTGTAGGGAGAAGCCATGGCCTTTTTCCAGCCGGGACACGCAAAGCCCCAGGGCTGGCAGCCCAGACTGCACCCCTGCAGTCGCTGCATGGGGAAGAAGCTGCTCCAAAGACCAGAGGGAAGGAGTCCCATTCAAATAACAACTGTCCCCAGTCTCAGCCTTGTAGGGGGAGCAAGCGTGACCCTCTGTGGCTAGCTAACTAAATACCAGTCGGGAGGCAGCAGATTTAGATTTGCTCACAACTCTGAGAAACTTAGCTTGCTGTGTGTACAGCAGATAACACACCCTGCTGTCACGGACCTGGATGACTTGCTTCTAATGCTCATTTTACCTGAAGTTACTTCAGGCTTTAGAAGTATCTTCCCATTTTTGTTCACTTATAAGAGCTTTCCACTTTTATGAAAAAGTACTATGAACATAAAATATTACCCCATAAAGGATGTAATATGATTTATCTAGCTACCTCAACTTTTATTTCTACCATAGCTATTTCTTTTCTAGCAGTTACTCTGACATTGAGTTCCTTCAAAAGAGAAACAGAGACTGCATAAGACTCACTACTGATATCACAACATTTTGCACCACTCATCTCAGGTCCACAGAGTGTGGAAAGAGTACTCTCCTGGGGGCTTACCACAGGCTTGCTCACCTCCTCTGCGTGCAGCTACTGGAGCCCTGACAGGCCAAGCTGCCTGACAGGTGCCACAGGGCCTCCCACATTTGGGATTTCACCTATCATATGCTCCAGAAGGTAACCACTGGCCTCACCTGAGCCTGTGCCCACACATTTGCTGCCCAAACAGACTGCAAAGCTGGGCTCACTTGGCATCAGCTCTTGCAAGAAGCTATGGGTGTCCCTGGCTCTCACTTTGCAAGTGGTTACAATACCAGCAGACAGTCCCTGGCAAAGACAAAGACAGCCCCATCAACCCCAACTGCTTACAGTGTCAGTTTCCCCAATTAGCCAAGTATGGGGATTTGGTGGGATGTCTGGATATGCAATGTTTTGCCTCTTTCTGTTAGGAAGCCAGAGCTGGAGGAAACACTGTCAGCCCTTCTTGGCCTATGGTGGCTAAATAAAACCTGAGAAGAGTTTGGCAGATGCTAATGCACTGTCCTGACAGGATGCTGGAATGAACTTCAGAGCCATCTTAAATCTGAGCAGAAACAAGGCAACTCCCCACTACCACGACTTTAAACATACTCCACTCAGAAAAAAAAACAAGAACAAAAGCACAGCCCAACAATCCTGTCTATTCCCAGGAATGTACTCAGATTGTTGGAGGAGGGTTTTGGATGAGATGGAAGAGGAAGGATTACAGGTTGGCTAAGACAGCATGTTTCCAGGTATAACATCAGGTTATGAAATTGTGAAACACCTGCTTGATGCTTGAAAACATGCAAAAATGTCCTTTAGAGGGCTAAAGGAAAATGGGTTTTAGCTGATATACTGTTATCACTTTTAAAATGACATTTCCATGTCTGTGTCTGCAGCATGGGAGGCTGAGCTGCCAGAGCTCAGTATCTGTTCAGCAAGGTAGCCTGCTCCAAGCAGAGCACAGTGATAACACAGGGCTTGTGATGCCAGGATCCAAATGGCTTTCCTAGAACTGCTGACTCCCCAGATCACTTCTGTTTCTTTCTTTCTTGCAGGAAACATAAATGCTCCATCCTCAGCCTTTCAAGCATTTCTGTCAGCTGCTCTTCTAAATTACAGGATGCCCCTGATGAAACATGAATTCAATAAAACGTGATTTATCATGTAAATAGCTAAGAACTAGAATACTATACCCTAATATTAGACAGAGTCAGAGAGACTAGGGATTTGTATCAATATGAGGAGGCTGAAATAGCTATTTTAAAACAATAGTTTTAGACTCTGACAGGTTATAGCTATAAATATTTAGGATTGTATGATCTTTGCTGTATATTTCATCTTGCCCAGGAAATGAAGACAGGACTGGGAATAGTTTTGTTGGTTTTTTTTCAATCAACTTCAACATGTGAAAATACAGGTGTGTGGAGGAACCCAGTGCTTGTCAGTTGCAAGGACCATATTGCAGACAATGGCCCATTGTCTCATCAGGTTATTCCCCATAGACACGCTTCAAGAGGAACAGATCTTAGCTCCCAGAAGGGAGGCACAAAGGGTACTTTATTTACCATTTCAATTGAAGACACAACTTTGCTTTGGCAAATATTAATTAAACTAACCAAGCCCTAGGCAACTATTAAAGATGAACTGCAAGACTTTCTCTTCACCTCAAAAAAACATAGTTATAAGTCAAAATAGGAACTTCTGTGGAAACTAACAGGATGGAAATCCTGGGTGAAGAAATGACAAGGAAAATCTCCACTTTTGAAGAGCAGGTGTTTTCTTGCTGAGGCATGTACTCAGGACTTTGGAGTCCTATCTTCAAGGTCCTACTTTTCTAGGCACAGCTGACAGTGAATCTGAAATGCTGAGCATGCATGACCTTCCTTTCCCATGAAAATATGTGAAACCTGTTGTCTTGATATAACATTTGAGTCTCAAAAGCTGTGACACAAGTATGGTCTCACTCCAGTCTAGTCACTGGAGAAATAATGAGTAAGACTGATATTTGAAAAAGTCCAAGCAATGATGCAGAATCTTGCATGGATTAGAAAAGGAAAAAAAAAATCTGTATCTGGATAACAGATTTATTGTAAATATTTGAGATCATATGTTGTTTGTTAAGTGGTATTAAGTTTTGGCAGGGATAGGAGAAGCAGCTCTGGGAACTGTATCTTTAAGTGCCTTAGATTCACAAGCACATAAAAGTAAGGGAAGGGGCATTGCAGAAATGAATGTTTATTAAACAGATCTTGCTGGAGATGGATACTGAAAAAAGAAGAATAAGTTTCAAGCACTTGAATGCATCTGTGCTCCTGCTGGGAATCAATGACAAAGCTGCAAATAGATTCTAGGCATCTTGCCTCTCCATTACCAGCTGTAATGCTGGACTCATTCACTCCTAACCAAACATGCTGCTTGAAAGGCTTGTGCTTCAGTGAGTCCAAAATTCACTTCTTCCCAAACTACGTCAGACTGTGGGATTGCAGCTATTTTATTAAGAGAGAATACACTCCCCATGGGTAAAAAGGCCAGCAGCTGATTCCATTAGTTCTGCAGCTGGCTCCAGAGCATCCAGTGATATGAGATGCAGACCAGTTTTTACTCATTTGCAGAGCATTTCTTTTTCCTTAAGCTGACCAGCAAATTGCAGAATTTGAGATGCTTGCTGGAAAGCGTCAAATCCATTACCACTGAGGCATATACTTGCTATAAAAGCTAAAATTACGGTCTTCATGTTTAAATATCTGGTCACAACCCAGGAGGGATGTATCCCTGCTGGCCATGAAAAAGGAAATCTTAAATAAGTATAAGTCAATTGCCTGTAGTAACATAGAATATTTGTAATCATTTATGTTCAAGAATATGAGTAGGTATTCATTAAACTGTACTTTCAGGCATTTACAGAGATTATTTAACACATGCATTACCAAAATTATTAGCTGCAAATTGGAGAAAATGTGCCCTGCACACTGGCACTGTCATTTTGTTCTACTCAGTGTCACTGAATCAAGGGCCTAGATAATATATTCACAGATCAACATGACAGAAGGAGAAGATGATACACCGTTTGAGCTTCTGTGTAGGTCTCTATTCATGTGAGCACACACTCGGCAACTACCCATGCCTAATGGGTTGTTTCCTCACCCTTTTCCAGCACACAAGACATACTGGGGTTTAAGATCTGACCTGTCCCCTTTTTCTGTCTTCTGGAAATTTTAGTACATGACTCAGGGGATTTTAAAAAATATAATAAAAAATAATAATTAAAAAATAACATTCCAGGACTCTTCAGATTTCTGTTTCCTTCTTGTACCTCCTTAGTCCCTGAGCACCTGTCCCATGTTTCCACTTGCAGAAAAATGTGGTTGAGAACCTACATTGAAAGAGATCAGAGCGGTTACAGGGGGTCAACAACAGCAGTGAGGTCAATTGGAGGGCTGCAAGAGTTATAAATAATTCTTCATACTGCTGCCAAGCATGGAACACCAGAAATGTTAATTTTCCCATGTTTTTATTCAGTACTACATCACTGATCAATGTATATTAATTACTAACCCTTTGCAAGTTTCCAATCCCTAACCATCAACAGTGGCACCAAGCCATCTTGTTGCCAAACTTATTACAGAAACTGAATGTCCTAGGCATCAGTGGAGAATGTTTTGGTGGTTTAGTTACACCAGTACAAGATGATGCAAACTCAGACACCAGCCAAAACCTAGAGATACCCAACTCTGTTCTGAATCAGTTACAACACTTTGTCAACCTTTCTGAAAAAAAAAAAAAAAAAAAGCCTGCAGAAAAATATAAGTTTTGAAGTGTGACCTAATTTCAAGATAAAGCAGGAAGTAATTTCTAATGGAAGCTGTCTTCCCAGCATTTTGTTCTCTCTTTTTTTGTCTAGGGTTCTGTAGCTTGAATAGCTCCATCAGCAACAATTTGTAGTAAGATTTGCATAAAGGAAAAACAGTGTTTAATATAATAGGCCCTAAACCAAATACATCTGTATAAATAATGAATAATATCTAACCATTTTTAAAAGAAAGAAACAGAGAGAGAGACTTTTGAATGTGTCTACATGCAGAATGTGGTCATGGCAGAAACAGAGTACAAGCTGCAACATGCTGGTTTACAAAAAAAATATTTTGTCTCCTAACACTTGAAATTTTCAAGCTATGTTTGGAAAAACAGGAGTTTCTTACAATAGATGGACTTTTAGACACAACAGCAAAGAGAAGTAGAAACCTTTGAGAAAAGAATCTGAACATGATGTCTTTTAACTTCTAAAATGCAGAAACATTCCCTCATATTACATAGATGTTGTGCATGATAGTGTTTGGTATCATTGGGTATCACTGGGTCATAACCACACATGAGTCTTGGAAAACCAAGGATAATTTACCGTGCATATTTGTATACTATGAAATAAATGTAAGAGCAACCCCGAAGTAGTTCTACACTGCTTAAGGAATAAAAGTGTGGGATGTCCAATAAATACTGGAAACAATATAAAAGAATCACCTAGCTGTAAAACTCACAGTTTAGCTGTGAGTTAGTTTTGCTCCAGGATTGATATAAACCTATCTGAAGTATCTGGGACATAGTGCCAGTTTGTGTGGATATTATTAATCCCTGTTAAAACAAAAAAAACATCACTTAGTAATAGCATAGGTAGCTGTAGTACATAATTTTCTCACAACAACATTAATTCCAAATAATAAACCTTGACTAGCTTATTTAATGTAATCTGTTCAGTGTCTCTTGTCAAACAGACAATTCAAGCCTCTACTACAAACTTAGAGAGGTTAAACAGTAAGAAGTCAGTAAAAACGCAAAAACAGTAAATTCAAGACATTCTTTCTTACTAGTCTGATAATTTCACATGTTGTGCTCTATATGGTTTAAAACATACTGCCACTTTAGAGGCAGATAGAAGGATGATTCTAAGTAGCTATTAATTGCCAATCAACCTTCTACAGTGAAATTCTGCCCCCTCTGAAATATATGCCAGCAGACCAAAAAAAGAAGACAAACAAGGTAATTCACCAGTTCTTTGTTAACAAAACACTGCAGGCAGCCTCAACATCAAGATTTATTCCCTTTCACCAACTTCAGACATCATATTCACCTGTGATATTCATACCAGCAGAAGAAATTTTAAAAGTTGAGAAGAAACCTGTTAGAGCACAGTTTTTGTCAAACAATTAAAATTTCCAGGACAAATGCAAAAATCCTAAAATGGATTCTTTAGGTGTACTTTATATAAGGCAAAAAACCAAGGGAGCAAAGGGCGTGTATGGAGTGTCATCAATCAGATAAAAGCATAAACTTAAACCACCAGTGGATTTGGTAAACATACTGTCCTATATTTAGACTTGAAATAAATCAATCACATCAAGTCATACGGTAGGGGGAGAGATAACAGCACCGGACTGCATCAAATAAAAGGTCCTACTTGCTCAGACAGTGAGGACATTTAAACCACAAGACAAGTAATTCATCTGTGAATATTGAATGTCAACAGGATATAGATTTGAGTTTCAAAAAGGATACAGGGAAAAAGAGAAGTAATTTGGGCCAGAACTACTGGTATGGCTATGCGGTGTATTCGTTTTTCTGGAATGAATGCTAACACACACAGAGTATTGCAGGATCAGTCCCATAACCCTACAGTAAAATCAGACCTGTTGAATTCACTCCACTGTTCTGCAAAGACTCAACAGTCTTGTCAGAAGTCAGGGGAAAGACCAGGGCATTTGGTTCTTTCTAGTCTCTAGATAAAAACAAGGGACTATTTACCCATAAAAAGGCCAAGTGCAAACCTGATTTTCAATGTTTTCAGATTTCACTTTTTAAAAATCAAAATAAAATTCCACAAAAAATAACATTATTATCTTTCCCATAGGCTGGCTGATTTCAGCTTACCTTTAATTCCTAGTTCCTAGAACCATTCTCTTTTCTGATTTGCAATTGTGTATCACCTGGCTAGCAATTATTAAAATTGTATATATAAAATTAACATTAGGGAACCATTTAGCATATTTGATAATCCTCTAAGATAACTCATCAAGAGTTGACAGGACCTGACTATAAAGACAACTAGTCCTTCACAGAATAGGAAGAGGCACCTCTTTAGGAACAGAGTTTGTGAACTACTCTGACAGTAAACTCATTTTTTCAAGGACAATAGATTACATCTTCCCTTACAAAGCAGCAGACATGAAAGAATCTGGCATAGACTTTCAATGTATACCTTGAACTATATAAATATTTAAATCCATAAATATGAGATTAGATAGCTATCTATCTAATTAGAAACAATAAGGCAATGGTACTTTCAAGTTTTAAAAGTAGTGCAACAGTTTGAAAAATTGCTCTAAAAACAGATTTCTATTGTCTCACAATAATTCAATTTCAAATACGTTCTTGCAATAGAGACAGATTCTTTGCCCCCTCCAATTTATCTAACAATATGAAAAATGAATTGTTTCTAGCCCATCAATCCATGCCTGGAAAACAAAACAAACAAAGACAATATATATTTAAAAAAAAAAAAAAAAAAAAATCAGGCATGTTTTCTGTGTCTGCACTGTTTTCACAAGGCTGTCATGAATAACTCTGGCAACCCGAAACTCTTGAGCTGAGAGTGATCAGGCTGTGGAAACGCCAGCCAGGTAAGAAAGCAGGATTTGAATGCAACAGATCTTCTGATGAAGATATTGTTCATATAGAGAAAAAATAAATCAAGGAACCACAAAAATTACATTTAGCTGTCTAACGTTGAATATAGAAATACATGTTTTGACAGTTGCTCTTTTCAGAGCTGCTGCAACTATATCTGAGGAAAACTAGGGGAATCTGAAATCCCCATTCAGTTTTGTGTTAACTGCAGATACTGAAAATCCAGACCAAATATCTTCAGTTTCTAATTATGGAGTAAAATGACTAACTTAGAACACATAAATCTGAGATTTTTGGCTTGAGCCTACAGATGCACTTGAACCTCTGACAGCTTCTTCCACTTCAGTACCTTATAAAACTACTTAGTCTGAATTTGTTTGAGGTCAGCTTCCCAACTGAAGCATTAACAAATTGCAAGATGGGCAATAAGAGCAGATACAGCTTTTTCTGAGCGAAATCCAAATTACTTTTCCCATTGTCTGTCTGAAAGTTGTCAGTAGATTTGCATGAAGCAATATAAGTCCAGTGGCTTTTCTGTAAATCAATACAGAATATTTTAAGTCTTTTAAGATCTCATACAACTTCAGCTGAATTTTTGGAATGCTTCTGTATGCACCATTTTATGAAGCATCTCCTTAGAGGACATTTCTGAAATCCCACTAGTTCTCAGCAAATCAATTCCATGATATCCATGTGATTTAAAGGTAACATACTGAGAAGAGGTGGGACATGAAAAAATACACTTAATTATAGTATTTAGGTGAAGTTTAATGCATAGAGAATGGTTGGCAGTCAAAAGAAAGCTTAAGGATTTTCACTTCAGCTGTAAAAGGACTGATATGTGCTTGCAGTATTACAAAAAGCAGCTGAAGCCTGCCAGGCAGACAATAGAGTGAAACTCAGTGCATGCTAACTAACAAAGATGCCTGGTGTGAAAGGATTATATTAACTGCAAGAATGCTTATTATACAGGTATATTTTCTTCCAGAACAACAGAAATACATTGCTACACTGGTTAGGGGATTGGAATAAAAACAAAGTCTGCCAGGAAAAGAGCTCCAATTCCCTAAGGAGATTGTTCTTTTTCCAAAAGAAAGCAAGTTCTCTTTCTATAGAGTCATTTTCAGTGATCAGAAATTTTCTCACTGCTGGAAAGGAACAGGGCATAGAAAACTCGACATGTTTCTTTTCTTTGTATTGGTACTCTTTACACAGTCTCTTATAACCCACAAGTTTAATACGTTCATTTAATACACCAAACTATAGAATGACTCTAAGTAGCAGCAGGGGGGTGTTTTTTAACTCGCCATACACCGCACAATACATGTCAAGCTTTACAAGGACTCAGCTGTTGCAAGAACATACCCATTAAAATATTCTGTGTCAAATGAAGCTCTCTATTATTCTAGTCAACTTTTTCAAGCCTTCTTAAACTCTGAAGTACACAGCATCTGACCTTTGGGGGTTTTCTCTTTGTTTTCCACATGCTTAACTATCAGAAGGAGCTCAGCTGTTGTTGCATTTACTGTCATTTTGGTGTGCCTGTACATTCATATGTGGTGCTTGTCCTTATGCACGAACTGGTCTGTAGAGGAGTCAGACCTAAGATTCAGGACTTCTGTAGTAGATATCCAGAGAAAAATGCACTACATAAGCATGATGGTGGTATTATGGTGTTATAATGCAGTAAAGTGCTCTGTGCTGGCAGGGAAAGGGCTGCAACAATTAATTGTTCTTTCCTGTCTCCAACAGTGATGTAAAAGGAGCACAACTAATCTGAAATAGTTTAGCCAACACTGTAGCAGCTACTTCTCTTTTTCTTTTTTTCCCCCAAGGAAAACCCTAGAGTTTGCTGGTTGTTAAGCTAAATCCCAAAAGGGGTACTTTGAAACGAATCTTGATTGGATCTAACTTGCTGCAATATTTAACTTACTTGAAACCAAGAAGATAAGGATAGAGTACTTAAGGACAGAAGAAAAGCTGCAGCCATTGAGTAGGGAAGTTATAGCCACATTGTCCCTTTGTATACCCCATCTATAACAACTTCTGACCAGTATCTGTCTCTGTACCCAGTAGTTGGTATATTTAAAGTTGTACCTTGCCCAGTGAAATGCAAACCAAATGCAAAGCATTAGTTTTTCGAGAGCTACAAATAGAGAGACCAAATAACAAGTGTGAATAAAGAAAAAATTGAGGGCCTTATGCTTTTAAACATTAAAGTGTCTTTTTTCTTTTCTTTGGAAAAAAAAATGCTAATTCTGAAAAAGCTGTCAAGAAAGCATCCAGAGGCCAAAATATTTCACATGTTCATGAGTACGTAACAATCCTTCTTCCCAAGGACTTGAGATAGAGCCCTGAAGCTACACTTTGCACCTAGTGTCTTTCTTTTTTACCCTTATTCTGACTCTTATGTTAGTGATAGCTGCAGGCAAGGTTTGTTTTCTCTCACTCATTTGCTTCAGTTGTGTCACAACTGTGCTAACGCTTCTTAAATGGAGTGTCTGCAGATAAGGTTGTAAAAATCATTAGCCATGGTCGGCAGATGCTAGGTACAGCTAGGAAGCTGTTCCAATAACTTCTTTTCTTTAATTAAAATTCTAAATAAATCATGAGGTTTTGCAAACACAAGCCTACAGTACTTGCATAAGATGAAAGCTGTGTTGACTGCTGGCAGTCTTAATGCAGCTCTTTAGCCTCCTATTTCTTCCATGTTTTGTTTTGTTGTTTGTTGGGGTTTTTTTCTTGGCCATCATACAAAATCCCCATATGCACTTCTTCAATGCTTAAAAATCATTATTGCTGAAGATCAATACCAGGAAAACACCTGCGGCTCTTCTCAATGCATAGCAGATTTACTCTGTGTTTCTTTTGTTTTGTGTTGTTTTGTTTTTAACAATGAGTGCAACTAAAACTCCAAGTAGAGGAAATAGCCTATATTCAGTTGCCTATTGATTTTTCATCATATTCTTGTGAAACATAGAAGTGAGAGCATTAAATATGCACAGTAGAAGAATATTTATTTGCCATAAAACCTGAATAAATTCAATCTTTTCTCCTTGTGTTCAAGGGAACAAATTCTACTGAATAAACAGTATTTGGATAATATTTTATGATTTCTAATCATATTAATTATAATTCAATATGTCATATTAAAATAATTTCAGTTGTAATGAGAAACTTTAATACTGGTGCAAGCTTAAAGAAATAGGCCAGTTGAGCCTAAAATAATTTATGCTATCTGTAATTTTTAGTTTCCATTGATACTAGAGCTAATTATTGAATATTTGCATTTGAAATCTTAATGGGGAGATATTTTATTGTGGTATTAAGAAAAGATATGAAATAACAATGATGAAAAGAGAAAAAGTTGTAGAAAAATAGTTTTACCTATGCAATGTGTCATTAGGGAGCTTTCCTTGGTCACAAAATCCCTGTATTTTCCTGTTTTCTGTAACTATTATCTACTTTTTTTTTTTTTCTTCTGGCTAAAGTAGCAGACAAACATATGATTTTTAATATAAATTAAAAGGAGACTGGTATTGCAGCCTAGTCTGTTGGTTAGACTCTTATGCCTATATAAAATTAATGAAGCTCCTCATAGAACAACTCAAATGAATCAGCATGCAGAAATGAGCTCTAAAATGACACTATGATGGAATGGTAACATTATTTTGATGTGAATACAGCAGTGTTTAATCAAAACTAAATTTGGGAAACCCAGCCTAACCAATGTAAGCAACAAAAACAACAACAAAACAAAAACAACCCAAAATAAAACAAACAAACAAACACAAAGACATTTAAGTGTGTATTGAGTTTGTGTGGCAAGGTTTTGGTAGCGGGGGCAGGGAGGACATGGGGGTGGCTTCTGTGAGAGAAGCTGCCAGAAGCTTCCCCCATGTCCGACTGGACACAACCAATGCCAGTCGGCTACAAGAAGGGACCCGCCGCTGGCCAAGGCCGAGCCAATCAGTAACGCCTCTGTGATAACATAATTAAGAAAAAAAAGGAAGAGAGGAAAAAAAGCTGCACACTTTGCAGCTGGAGAGAGGAGTGAGAAGATGTGAGACAAACAATTGCAGACACCAAGGTCAGTGAAGAAGGATGGGGAGGAGGTGCTCCAGGCGCCGGAGCAGAGATTCCCCTGCAGCCTGTGGTGAGGACCAGGGTGAGGCAGGCTGTCCCCCTGCAGCCCATGGAGGTCCATGGTGGAGCAGATGACCACCTGTAGCCCACTGGAGCAGGTGGATGCCTGAAGGAGGCTGTGACCCCATGGGAAGCCTGCACTGGAGCAGGTTCCTGCCAGGACCTTTAGCCCGTGGAGAGAGGAGCCCACACCGGAGCAGGTTTGCTGGCAGGACTTGTGACCCAGTGGGGGACCCACGCTGGAGCAGTCCCTTCCTGAAGGACTGCACACTATGGAAAGGGCCCAGGCTGGAGCAGTTTGTGAAGAACTGTCAGTCATGGGAAGGACTCACGTTGGAGAAGTTGGTGGAGGACTGTCTCCCATGAAAGGGACCCCACGCTGGTGCAGGGGAAGGAGTTCTCCCCCTGAGGAGGAAGCAGCGGCAGAAACAATGTGTGATGAACTGACCCCAACCCCATTCCCTGTCCCCCTGTGCCGCTGGGGGAGGAGGTGGAAAATCGGGAAAGTGATTAAGCCTGGGAAGAAGGGAGGGATGGGGGAGGTGTTTTAAGATTCGGTTTTACTTCTCATTATCGTCTGATTTTGATTGGTAATAAATTAAATTTGTTTTTTTCCCCCAAATTGAGTCTGTTTTGCCCATATCAGTAACTGGTGCGTGATCTCTCTCTGTCCTTATCTCCACCCAAGAGCTTTTCATTATATTTTTCTCCCCCTGCCCATTTGAGGAGGGGGAGTGATAGAGTGGGCTTTGGTAGGCATCTGGCACCCAGCCAGGGTCAACCCACCACAAAGTGAAAGGAGACCTTAGCATCACCCTGGAGAAATAAAACATTCACTGGCCATTTTTGTGTTGCTACCATGGTGCTGATCGTCATATTGTTATTATTATCACATCAAACTACTCATACACAAAATATGAAAAGTCAGGCAAAACTTTGGTTTTAAAAAATGAAAATCACTTGTAACCTTATTCATCATTTCCCAGCCTTTTCTTAATTATTCTACAGCAACATCAAAATCTCTTCCTCTTGAATTCCTTTCAGAAAGTCACCCAAATCACCCATTCAACATGAATCAAAGATTAAATGATAAGTCAGAAAAAGAATCAAATTCTTGTCACTAATATGCATCTGTTGTATTGAAATAGCAAAGGAAATCTGAAAACTAGATGAAAATAACAACGTATTATTACTTTATCAAAGGCAACTTAACTATTTAAGCATTCTCATGACTACATTTGTTTACAAAACACTGACCTGTAAGGTTCCGATCATGTTCTCCAGTGGTAGAACTCATGAACACAGAAATAGATATTTGCTTTCAGATTTTTCATCTGCCACCACTCAAATTTCATAAACTTGTTAGAATTAATCAACTACATTATAATTCTTTCAATAAGTTGTAAAAAACCGTTGCAGAGATTTTCACTTAACAGCTGTAATACCTAATGAATTTGAATAATGGTTTTATAACTGTGGTATGCTAAAGGATCATGAGTCATTTTTATTTCTTACTAAAAGGAATTATTCACTATCCATAAATATTTTAAATATACATACTCAAAAGTGCAATATTTTGCATTTGGCAACATGTTCTGTAAATATGATGAGTCCAGAGGGGAAAAAAAATCTCATTACGAGCTTCTTTGTTCTGCTTTATTGTGGCTTGTGATCTGCAATACAGTCTGAAATGGCAGGATTTTTTTTAAGTAGAATGACAATAATTCTACTCCAATATAGCCCTGGGTTTGAGAGAAATCAGTCATTCTTTTTATTACAGGAGATAACACTCCTCGTAATAAAGACTAGTCCACATTTTATCCCAAAAGTAAGCGATAAAAATATTTTTTTTTAATGCTGTTTTGTAGGCCTAACACATTTAGTTCAATAAGATTGTTAGAAGTTGTGCTTGTAATTTATTCCAGGACCATGTAAGTAAAGCAATTACTTATTGGGAAATAACTTCTTCAGAAAAACAAATCCTGCAGTAAATCCTAATGAACAGAAATGATCCTACAAATCAAAGTTTTAGCTTCAGTGAAGTTTGTAACTGAGAAGGACACTCAAAAAGGAGAAAAGCCACTTAAGACATTCATTTTGAAACAATTGAATGAGGCACTTGTTACCACAGCAGGAAAGAAACAGAAAAGCACTTAAAGCCACTGCCTGTACAAGTAATTTAGCAATCATCTCCAAAGTTATACAGGAAACAAAATGCAAAGGAAATAACTAATAAGAGTTCATTAATCTAAACTTCAGCAGTCACTAATTTATGGGAATAGGATATGTATTAAAAGTTCCCACAATGCAAACTACATAAAATTAAATGTATCAAAAGATGTTGTTTAAAGTCAGCTAAAAATAACTTATATAAGCACATTAACTATGGTGAAAACTTCAGGAAGTACAACCCAGCAGGCCAGAAAACACATATGCCCAAGAATTCAAAGCATGTGTTTTTGTCACTGCTTTAACTGAACCAGTCTTTTAGCTGAGGGCTGTACCAAATAACTAGTAATTATTTTAGAATCTCCAGAGAGTTTAGAAAATGCTCAATATATTTTCCATCTTTAAAAGCAAAAGAACCTACTTCTGGTAACTACCACTAGTCAAATTTATCTTCTGTATGGTAAAATATAAACACAACTAAGTGAGAATGTTTGTGATATTTTAGAAAGCTTAATAAGGAATAGGACTACAAGAAAATCAGGAAGGAATAATAAAATTCTCAATGGGAATTCATTTGAGAGACATAGTAGGGGACTAAGGAGAAATGGACCAAAAATAATGTTGTCAGATGAAGAGTAGGTATGTATTGAGGCAGCAAAGACAGCAGTTAAAGGATAAGAATCAATTAAATAAGTAGATAGACAGAGCGGCAATGGGTAGGAGATGATACGTGCATTTGTTCCTCACTAAGCTTTTGTTGTTATGGTTCTGAATACAGAAACTGTAAAGCATACAGCATTCTTCTGTACACACTTTTGACGTGCACTGGGGTATTGAGAAATGAGATGAGATATTAATGGCTAAATTCTTTATTTCCATGAAATAGAACTGTGGTGCACCTCTTCCATTGCAGCAAGAGTCAATGGTGAGGACCACTACAACAGAGCTTACTATGTTCCTGAGTTTAACTTCAAGAGACGCAATGTGGAGTGCATCCTTAATCTATATTAGAGTGCATTCTTATTTCAGATTGTGATGACACTTTTGAAGCAAACTTCTTCATCTTCCACCATGCTTTATTTTGTACTGAAATTGGTCTTGCTCTGCACAAACTGGTCCCCGTTCAGATGAAACCAGAAGATACAGGTCTGGGGCTCTCCTAATAAGACACAATTGCTAATAGATCCATGGGACCAGACTAGAGCTGTTGTGAAGTAAAACCTCTGACATAGGTTGGATGTCATGTCTACAATACCTATAGTTTTGCTCTTCAGTTTCACTCCTACTGTTCTGCTTTACCAACTTACGTAGATATATCCTCAGAGGCACTTGCAGAAATACAACCTGCCATGTAGAGTCAAATCTGCTGCCCATGCCTTTGAAAGTTTGAAAGTTTTTCCTTGATTTTGCCTGACTTTGCTTCCCTCCTTTGAATCCATAAACCCTCCAGAATGCAATTTGGTTAAAATTCATACATCATTAATTTTAGTAGTTCAGACATTTTGAACAACAAAAAGAAAAATCCTTTTTGAAACTGTTGCTTGAGGACTGACCAACTCTTTTTTAAAAGTATAGTTATGCTGGAACATTTGATCAGGTAACAAAGGTGTCTTCATAAGAGACACAAGAAATTCTGATTATTAAGGGTGAGATACCACCTGTATTCACTAGAAGTCATATTAAGAGAAATTTAAGTTGATGGCATAATCACATAGCCATACACATAAGAGAAACAACAAAGGTATAAAATAAACTAAAAATGTGAATATTTCAGTAGAATTAATTTCCTTTCTTTGACAAGAATAGTCAGATAAAATTTAGAAATATGAGCTATTTCACCAAATATTATGAAGAATAATTTGAAACTAAAATTTTTATTAGCAAACATTACAAAAGTAGTTCCAACTTTGTCACAATTTTTCAAGAACAATACACAAAATTATAATTTTGCTTAATTTCATAGCTGGATTATTAGTAGTATCTGAAATTTCATGTTCACAATAATTCATACTTCACTAAGTATAAGTACAAAAGGAAATAAGCTTGCAGGGAAAAAATACATTTTCAGAAGACAATAAAAATAATTCTGTTCTTTCAGTCCATTGCGTCAGGACCAAGGCACACAGAGGAGAGCAGAGACAGACAAAACCTTGCATGGTATTGAATATCATAAAATAATGACCAAATTTAATCAAATATCATGTTAAACTTCTCAGGAAAATGACAGCATGTCAGATATACAATTTTTTACATATTTAAAAATTAATCTACAGGCTTTAGAAACTTATTCCCCTTCCTCAGTCCAAACAGCTAATTTTATTTTTGTGCTACAAACTATACACTACTCAAACAGTGCCCTTGTGACATGAAGTGTGTTAAAGTGACTTCACTAGCCCTATTTAAACTCAGGGCCACAGCAAAATTATTTCATTTTAAAGGTAAAAGGATTTTTTTTACAATATTTTGTAAGAATCATCAAATGGCAATACATTGTCTATTTAAAAAAAAAAAATCCTGACAGACATAGTAGGCAGCAATGGGATAACTTCTTTGGTACTCAGCAGTGGCTTTCAGTTGCTACTGCTTGTGAGTCTGATGCATCCAGCAATTTCAATTATCATTAGTAATCTAAAACTTAAATAAAAACAAAAAGGACTTCCTCATTTTAATCCCGACAAGATCCCAGTACACAAAAATTCGCTGCTTAAGCAACCTAGTACTTGATGGCACATTCCCGGAATCCATTTTTTTCTATTCTTTTTGAGTTATTTGTGTTGGCATAAATACATTTTTAAGAAGATATTGAAATATCCACTTTAACCATCCTCTCCCAAACAGCACACTAAAGAAAGATTTTATTAATGTTCAAATGCACAGTAAATAAAAGTCTATCTTTAAAAAACATAGGTCTGGGAAATAAGATCCTTGCACAAGAAATCATAATCATGGCTTGCCACAGTTTTCTGCAGACCATGGGAGACTCTCTCATTTAATGTCTTTCCTTGTACAAAATGAAGTTATTGATTCATCATAGTGATGCTGAAATCTTTAATTCATCTTACGAAGTACTTTGGAGGGTTATTCTAATGCAGAGAATCTAAATTAAATGCAAGGTATCTCTCTCTCACACACACACATGCAAAGAGAGAGCACCTTATTTTTAGTTAGTTATAGTTTGATCTGAATATTTCTTGATGAAATTCCAAGAAGAATTTTGCCTTAAGGTAATTTGTGTTTAAACAGCATATGACAAGGATTAGAAATTGTTCCCTATTTTTTCCCTCTGTTACATTTCACTATCACTCTCCTGCATTAATAAGAATACTTTGTCTTTTCTTAACGCTCCAATCTAACACATAACACTTTGATTCCAGTTTTAAATTATTTATTTTCTTAAAATTCCATGATTCATACATTATGATAACTTTTGCCCTTTTCCCCATCGACAACAAGTATTAAAGAAAGGAAGAAAGGGGCAGGTCAAGTATACGCATAGAGGAAAAGCAGTTTCATCAATAAATGTGAAGAATAAACATTTCACCAATTTATGTATGTTTATGTCTCACTTTTATATCTCTTGTTTTATAAATAACATCAGCTTGTATATAAAAAAACTGAACACAGCAACATGCATTAAATTGGTGCCTGTCTAAATGTGAGTCTTGTATCTATACTTCAACTTTACTCCTTTAGTGGAAAAAGAAAACAACATTAATAAATGTGAATTTATAATAAATCTTACACTGAAATATGACTTTATCTGTTTTTTGTTATACCTCACTATGATGTCTGCTGTGGGAAGAGAGTGCAACATCAAGGCCCTGCACCTGCAACAGAATAATCAAACAGCCTAGTGTAGGCTAGGATCTACGTAGCTTGGGAGCAGCCTTGCTGAAAGAAATCTGAGGGTTCTGGTAAACAACAAGTTGAACATAAGTCAGCAGTATTTTGCTGCAACTAAAAAGGCAGATCAGATCCTGAGCCACACCCACAAGGACATTACTAGCAGAGATAGAGACATAATCATCCCATTTTACTCAGTATTTGTCAGGCCACATCCGGAATAGTGTGTCCAGTTTTGGTCCCCACAATTCAAAAAGAACATGGACAAACTGGAGAGGGTCCAAGCAAGGGCCACAAAGATAACCAAATGGATGGAGAACCTGTCCTATGAAGGATTTAGGTCTTTTCACCCTGGAGAAGAGGAGGCTCCGGGATTAATTCATCAGTTTCCCAAGTACTTAAACAAAAGCTACAAAGAGAATGGAGGCTCTCTTTCCACAAGGAGCCACATGAAGAAGATGAGGGGCAACGGGAACAAGTTGTACCAGGAGAGGTTTCATCTTGATATAAGAAAGGAATTTTTTACAGTAAGAATAATCATTCACTGGAATAACCTCTCCAGGGATGTAGTGGAGAGCACCACTGGAGGTTTTCAAGATGCAACTGGACAGGATGCTAGATAATCTCATCTACGTTCCTTCTCCGATAAAAGCTTGGACCATGTTGTCTTCCAAGGTCCCTTCCAACTGAGGCTGTTCTATTATTATGTGATTCTGTTCTACAGAAGGGAAAACCAACCTCTTCTTCCTGGCAAAAACATAATGAGGCCAGTACATAGACAGACGGGCTTCTCTCCAAATAGCCAGATGGTTAGCTTTCTCCTGCACACTTCTTCAGAACTAAAATTTTCATATTTGACCTCAAATTCAATGTAAATTCCTTTAGAAGTTTGTGCCTCCTACTTATAACCCATCAGTCGCAAATCTAGATAGGTCATGGAAAAAGCAGAACTGTATTACTTGAGTGAGAATAGTTCATTACATTTTCTTTATGTCCTGTATTTCCAGTATTTCTTCTGCACATAAATTGACAAAACACAGACAAAACATTTTACTTTGTTCACTTATTTCTATTCCCATGACTGTTAAACCAAACGGCAGTACACTCCATAGCACATCCAGCCACAGATGTATAATCAGAGACCTAGATACATTGCATCTTGTCATGCAATCTGTTCTCTGGAAGGAAAACCTAGCCATGAGCAGGGAGGGAACCTTGGTGATTTCTATTAATCTGAATGATAGAGGGACCTGGGCAAGAGTACAACCCATTAAACACATCTGTTCCATTGGACAGACACAGCTCAGGAACTGTCAGACAGAGCAGAATTCCAATTACATTTTTGCAGTCAGTTCTTCGCACCAGTTCAGACTCAATCAGGTAGAATTTAAGTCAAAACGAAGACACATAAATATATGTATCTGCACATATCTTATGTAGGCTCAAATGCCCATTGCAGTCAATGGAGATTCAGCCAACAGACAATGAAACCTGTGACCTTCAACTGATCAGTCAGCAGCTGCCTACTTTGAATCATGGAATCATAGAATGGTTTTGGTTGGAAGAGAACTTTAAAGATCATCTAGTCCAACACCCCCTGCCATGAGCAGGGACACCTTCCACTAGATCAAGTTGTTCAAAGCCCTGTCTGATGTCACTTTGAACTCTTTCACTGATGGAGCATCCACAACTTCTCTGGGCAACCTGTCTTGATGTCACATCACTTTCATCATAAAAAATTTCTTCTTTATATCTGATCTGTATATACTCTCTTTCAGAAAACCATTGTCTCTTGTCCTGTCTCTACAGGCCCTGGTAAAAAGTCTTTCTCCATCATATCTGCTAGTCCTATGCAGATGTCTCATCTACCCTAGGGCATTTCAATACATCAACCAAACATGGACCAACAGTAACCACAGTGTCAACTTCAGCCTCTTTAGAATAAATGGAAAAAGCATAGCTAATATCCACAAAGACACCTTACACCTGAATTGCAGGGAGTCTTAAATGTCAGAATGTCTTACAGTGTAAATTAATATTTTTTATCTGCTTGCAGTCATTTGACATAATTGATCCAAAGGTTCTACAAAAGAAATAAGGACTAAATACTTGTACATTCTGTCTACAAAGGTTTCAAGATGCTCCTATATATTTCTATAGTGACTGTGAGTAAGCCATCACACTTCTGTGAAATAACTAAAATAAATTCCCTTTAATGCATTTTATCATATTTATTATGTGGTACAAATACAACACTGCTAATGGAATGTGTTAGGAACAATGAAAATTCTATCACATAATGATATTATAGTTTTCCGAGTTATTTTATATCTAGATAGATAGATAGATAGATAGACAGACAATTTGGCTCACTTAAAAGCCTGAGAGATTGGCACATTTCCTTTCACAATTCTGTCTCTTTATATGTGCCATAGGTGCATAAATCCAGCACAAAAAGAATGCAGCACATTGTCCTGTATACTTTTACTTGGATATTTTAGTCCTGCTCTTGACCATGCAAAGAAAACAACATATGTAGAGAGCTTCACTTACATTTACCAAAGAGACTTCTGATTAAGTCAGGTCAGGAAAGGATAATTTTAGACAGGATAACCTATAGTCTTCAATTCAAATGGTTTTGATGATAAATGGAATGTATTTGTTTCAACTATTAATTTATTAATGTATTTATTACAAAGTTCAAAACTTTATGTAAAGTTCAAGATTACTCAATGATTTAAAACATACATGCCTGTAACTCTCAGTATAAAACAGACTCAACTACTTTACTATCCAAAGCAAAATCTAACTACCTAGAACCCAAGATTTTATTTCCTTTGGGATCTTGTAGAAAGCCAAATTGGTAACAAGTCTCAAATTTAAAAGCTTTACAAGTAAAAGAAAAGATTAAAGTCTAGGGTGAAAGAGAAGAAATACATAAATAAAAGTAAAATCAAAAGAAGGAGTCATAAATCACCTAATTTTCATGGTTTACACCTTCTTTAAAAGCCGAGCAATTAAAAAGCATACAGAAAATAGTTTCACACTAACACAAAACGGGTTTGTGACATGTAGCTTCCTCTTTTTCTCACTCTTTTTTTTTTTTTTTTTTTTTTTTTTTAAGGACCGTTTGGTAATAATGTTATTCATGCCCTGTTTGTCCTTTCAGTCAGTCAGCTCCCTGTCAGGGATGACAGAGCACTGAAATGCCACTACTGTGTCATGAGATCCATACTCAGAGCTTCATTTTTCTCCCAGCTATAGGCCTATCATGTTGAACTGCATAGTGATGCTGAAACAGTTAGCATCAGGAGCAGCACGTGTAGCAGTCTGTTGCAGTGCTGATCTAGCCTTGACCTATGCCAGTTTCCACCAGCACAAGCCAACAAACTGCCCACTTGTCCTGGAGAGAGAGAGAAGGAAACAGCAGGGACACCATGGAAAAGCAGTAAGACTGAGACTATTTTCCCAGAATTTAAATTTCAGCTTGAAAGCTGCTTTCAAGCACCTTTATCCACTTGTATGTTTTGTGCATTTGAGTTGCCAAGACTGCCTGTGGAAAGCAAATAAAATCTTTAGCACACAGTTTCTTCCCTGACTGAGCTCTTTATGTAGGGCAGGTGTATGCTCTACAAACCAGGAGACCAACTCCTGAAAACTGATGTCCAAACACTTACACAATCCCTTAGCCACTGTCACACTACAGAGGCTGTCTACAAAAATTACTTGTCTTCTTCTAGCTTCCCATTTACCTTTTACTACTAAACCTGCATCAACTGAACTTGCTGGACTTTGATGGCTCAAACCCAGCAAAAGTACATGAAGTGCTTTGCTGCTAGACACTATGAGGTGGTTGCTGATGCTGTCACATTCCTAAAGAGGAACAAGGCTCTGAAAATAGTGCTTGCCTTACATACTCTACACAGTGGTATTGTATGGATATAAATGAGGCTGTCCAGGTCAGGAAACTCATCAACTGGTCTCAGAGTATCTCTTTGAGGACAATGAGTGTGCACACTGATTTTCATAACATTTGGTTTTGACTTGTGCATCTTACAACCTACTTTTTTAGTAGTTCTGATCAGAAAGTTTGTTGCATTTCATAACTCAGAAATTCCTGTAATCAGGAATGTATTTCCTGTACATTCAGGAAATAGGTGTCATTCATGTTTATATAACTCTGATAAGACCAGCCCAAATAATCCAGTCATGACATCTTTGGTTTGTTAATAAGGATTCTAAATGACAAAGGTTTTTTTACAAGGGCATAGACATATTTCTATGGTCTGACACAGAAATATTTCACTCATGACACAAAAGGCTTCTGAGTAGTCTACCAGGCTTGGGATGACTGATGGCTACCTTTTTATTTTTTTTTTTTTTTTTTTTTTCATTTCTGTTATATACAATAGAAATTGAACAATGCAAGGATCAAGGATAAGCATGATGAAATTAAGCTCATCTGAGGTCAACACCATTATGGACTCTACCCATTTTTCAAAAAGGGATCAGGAGATTTGGGGTTTTTTTTAAAAAAAGAATACTTTTAACTCTCAACTGGCCCAGCTACTAACAAGTGACTTCTGCTTTATGCTGCAGATATAATCATGAACAGCATGATTAAGAAAGGTCAAAAAAAAGAATGCTTTAAAAAATAGACACTTTCCATGTACAGCTGCACTTAGTGGCCTCCTTACTGCCTTGAATCTACAACTAGAACCTTTCCAGATCAGTTAGTCACTGAAGTACATGTCAGAGGTAATTTTGAGTTACATTTCCCATGGTTCTGGGGGAGGTTCCTTCTCCAGTGCTCAGCAGTGCATCAATTGTTTCTGCAGTTATTTTATTTTATCCTTAGCTTTTAGTTTGTAGGCTTGTTTGTGGACATCAGGGTTGAGTTCTTTCCTCTAAAGCCTATTTTATCAAAGTTAATATTTGTATCAAGTGTAGGTCTCTCCCAAACACATTGAAAATGTCCTACACCTCCCTTTGCTTGTACTTTTGTGGGGAAGGAAGAAGAAAGAAAATTCTGTATTTATGTTTTATTGCTAACACTGTAGCTGCAAAAAAAAAAAAAATCAAGCAGAGGCTTTCTGGTTTAGAATAGCTTTCTTTTATTCTCTTTCTGATTGTTTTTTATGATTACTAGTCCTGACTTTCAACATATACTTGTTTTTCCTTGCTGACAATTTTATTATTTCTTTGAGGTTTTTTTTTCTTTCTGTTAACATTAAATGATGTCTAGGTTTGTCTGCTTCTGTTCATAATAGCTTTCTACATTGTGCTGATGAATTATTTCTCTCTCCTATTCCAACCATTCCTAGATATATTGCCAAATCTATCTCTAAGAATTTCTCCAAGTTTCTCCTTGCTTATCATAAGTGGAATCCTGCAAAAATGGTGGAAAAGCTTTAGAAGTTCAAACTCCTCTCTACTTTGATGGTAGAGGATACATCTGGAAACAAGCATTCTTTGAAAGTACTTAAAAAAAAAAATCACAACACAGCACACAAGTCATGGTCATTTTCTACATCAGCTTCTCTGATGTACAAATGTCCAAAAGAATGAAACAGACTGCTGACTTGGTTCCTGGCTATTTTCAATTCACATTGTGGGTTAAACAACCATTCTCACAAAACAACAACAAAAAAACCAACATAATTGTCAGAGATTCACAAGCTGTTTATCCCTGCTATTACATCCAAAAATTCTTCATATGCCAGTGGTGATCTTTAGTTTATGATTGTCCATCCTATGACACTTAGGGAAACTGACAGAAAGGTAAGGTAGAAACTTTTAAATTTCTCATTGTCTTCTTCACACGACCCATTTTAAAAGTGAAATGCAGAATGATAATCCACTGCATGCATTGCATGTGGACATAGGAAAATACTAGTCTCAGTCTAGGGTGGCTTTGAGTCCTGTTACTCTTTACTATAATAATTCCTATTCTTCCAACCAGAAAACTCCAAGGTAGTTTATCAGTCTCTGGTCCTAGCAAGAACCCGATCACACATATCCCAGTTCTGACCATGTGTAAGCACTCAGCTTCATTTTGTCAATGTTAGGAGACTACAGGACAGCTAATCAAATAAGTGTGCTTGGCTTATTATATCTTAATGAGATATTCTTAAAATAGACCATGCATTCCCCAGGCTCCTAGTAAAAGATCAGTCCCAGAGGCAATTAAATAGAACAGACCTGCCTCAACCTGCACTTTCTACAGTACAGGTAGACTTTCTATCTGCACTTTCTGTGCATTCTGTAGACTGTAGATAGAAGGCTGGGTGAGAATTTATCAACAAAATGGGTTTTCACCAGAATATGTCGAAACTAAAATTTCTTTTTTTTAGAAACACATCTCCTCTGTTGAGAAATTTTCCCAGCAGCAAGATGGGCTTATGTGTTGGTTGTAACTTCAGAGACAAGATTCTCAGGGTTGTAGAAAAACTCCCATGGAAGTTTTGGACCAGCTCTCCACTGAATACCCTACCTATTGCGGTAGCTGCTTATGCCATTTCTGCTTGCAACCAACGCAGAAGTCTCAAAGCTCTAAGGAATGGAAAAAAACATTAAAACCTTTCTCATTTCCTTCTTTCAATATTTCAAGTATGTTAAAAAAAAAATAAGCTATGCAGACAGCCATAAATCTTGCTCTAGTCTGATTTATCTTACAGTGATGCCTCAGGCAAATCAAATGTGGTAAAGAAAGGGATAGGATTAAAGCTATGTAAAAATCCCTCATTTACTTATCTCCTACATCTTCTTAAACTACTACTCATCCCAATGGATTCAAAGTCATAGTGTTGCTGTGCTCTTCTACCAGCCACTGAGAAGAAATGTTTAATGATGCTTATCAGACCGTTTCTGACAAATCACTCAGAATTTTCAAACCAAATAATTATTACTTTTAGCAAAAATACAATAAAGATAGCCTATAAGATAGTTGCAGAAAATATTAGTCATTGAATTCATTTCATGACCTCTTGACCTCTTCTCTCTCACTGAAGAAATCTTTTTTTCCTCTTTCAATGGGAAGTATATCAGCTCTGATGAACTGTACATGGCAGTTGAAATTAATCTGACTTGGCTAGCTACTACCCTTTCTATTCCTCACTAATTTAAGAGGAGTGCTTTTGAAGCTCACATAGCCATTATCAGTCATTTTGAAGCTGTACACACCACATTCAGAACTAAAAACATATTAGCCATGCTATTGACTATTTCATAGATAAAAGGTTAATGCTCATTCTTATATTACTGGGATCTCTCTGCATCATTCAGTGTTTCCATCACAAGACAGAAATGTGCCATCTAAGGAGACACTTCATTGTTTGTACCACATTCTGCTCCATTAGCTTTCATAGCATGAGCTGCTGTACACTTCTATTTCGTATGTGGTTGCTTGGATAAGGACCTATTCTCTTGAGGTGAGAATTCACACTTAATTCTTCCAAAGCCAGAACACCTAATGAAAGAAAGCAAGAAATTCAAATTTAAACACCTCATGCACAGAGATTCACAAAGATCATTTATCTTTGACTATTTAGAGAACTGATGAGACACTACAGACTCAAATGTGAATATGTTTGCTAATGATACACAGTTCTGTTTACCCTTCACATCCTACAGCTATATTGCAGTCACTAAATTAATCCACATTTTTGATGAAGAAGAGCTTATGGATGAAGAACAGCTGTTTGAAAACTAATCAGATCAAAATTAAGATTACATTATGAGGTAGGGGAAAGCACACAGTTTGTAAAAAGGCATGATCTTATCTACTTGATAAAGTGTAATCACAACTAGTTTATTCTTAAGTTGACTCCTCACTGATGGGAACTTTCCATCATATAGTAATATCTATGAAGAGGTAATTAATTTTGGCTAGGACATTCCATTATATTTGCCCTTAAATAACCTGACTCTATGTCCCTTGAATATATTTAGAAGGACTACAAAAACATAGTTTGGCAGATGGTAGACACAAAACAGAACTCCAGAAACTACAGTCAAGGCTGAAAACTTTGTAACTTACCATAAGGACCATAAGTCTCACTCAGCTTTGCCTTTCAGTCTCCCTGCAGAACTTCCCATCATGATCAAGATCTTGGGTCAACTTTCAGAGTGGATGTCCCTTAAAAAACAAAAACAAAAACCACCTGATTTTCCTTAAAACCCCACCATGGTTAACAAGCAAAATGCTTGCTGCATGTTGCCAGGTGAATAAAGGCTCTTTGTTGGACAAAACATTGCTTGGAATTCATCCAAAACTGTTGAAAACACTCTCAGTAGACCTAAGAACCAATGCCAGCCATGCTAACTTCACCCTCGGTCTGCAAAACCAATTTCCTTGACCTTCACTCTTCTAATAAACACCTAGCAGAACATATGCAAATGTGAAAAATGTTTTGCCTTTTTTCATCTACAGACAATTATCCCTCAGGAAAAGGCAGAGGGAAAGAAGAAAATAACCTGTATAAATTAATAGCTCTGAATTATTCATTTTTTCTGAGTATTAATAATATTTTCAAGTGAAATAACAATTCTCTGTTTTGCACATTTGAAATAACCTATGTGGTTTTATGATTCAGGGATGTCAGGATTGACTGTCCCAAAAGAATAGATTTTTATTGTTTATCATTCAAACATACTAGATGTATCAAGGTTTGACTTTGCAGGTAGTGCTGGTTCTGCCATGTACAATTCATGCTGTTTTAAAATAAAATAATATTTAACTTCCAGATTATGGAAGCAGCCTCCGATTTCTATTAACAGGAAGTAAGAAGCAGACTCCTACTCATATCTTGTGTGCTTTTTGCTCACATCATAAGGCACGGTGTGATTTTCTTACTCATTGTCAACATCCAAGGCAGTTATATTTACAGGAAAATGAGTGAGTCATAATGGTTTTTAAAGCAAAGTTAAATAAATGTGAATGTTATTAAGTAATATGCTTTTCAGGAACTCAAAAATGGAATAATTGAAACTACTAGTAAGGATCCAACTCTAAAATAATGAAAAAAAAAAATGAGGCTGTTTGTACCTATTCATTTGTTTTGAGCTATCACTTGGGGGGAAAAAAAAAAAAAATCAGCCCAGTAACATCAAGATCTAATAATAACGTAGAGTATTTTATTTGTCTTCAATCATATTGCACCCAGGATGCACTAAGTTCCTTTTAAACTCTGCCTCTGTAGCCAGCCAGTTCCATTGCCTGTTGTAATAATTTCACAGGGCTAGCCCTTGGCTAGCAGCCAACACAGCCATTCACCCACTTCCCCCCCACCTACAGGGGATAGGGGAGAGGATTAGGGGCAAGGATTAGGAGGCTTGTAGGTTGAGATAAAAACAGTTTAATAATAGAAATAAAGAAAACTTTAAAAAAACCCTAAACAACTAATACTAAAATAGTAGTGATAATGATAACAGCAATAAGATATGCAAATGAGTGATAACGCAGTGCAACTGCTTATCACCCACTGATAAGACCAGCCCGTTCCCAGATAATGATCCCGGAGGAGCAACAATCCTGAACTGAAACCACAATCCTGGAAGAACCAAGAGCCCGAGAGAAAACCCGTGCAAATCCACCCCTGCTTTCCAGTCAGCCCTGGATAACACACTAAACGTGACGGGATATGATATGGAATACTTCATTGACACATTCAAATGCCAGTTTGGGTTTTGCTATTCACTACGTTTCTCCCTCCCAGTCCTAATGCAGCTGTGAACCAGCCAAACACGGTGGCCTTGAGCTCCAGCAGCAACTAATAACGCCAGTACTTTTATCAATGATGTTCTCAAAGCAAGTCTGAACTGAAATCAAAACATGGCTCTTCTAACTACTGAGAAGAAAATTAACTCTATCCTAGTAAAACCAGGACACCTGAGCAGTCCGGCTGGAGGCAGAGAAGGGCTCTGCCATCTCACTCGCTCAGCATTCAGCACCAAAAGGGAGAAGCGATAGGACAACACAGGTATAGACAATGCCAGCTTTCTTTAGGAACCTGAGTTTTAACTGGTTGTACTACAGAGGTTTAGCATGGGTAACAGAGGCTTCTTTTGACCTTCCTACCTTATGCAGCTATCCACATACCAGATACCACGCAACTCAAACAAGAAATTTAAAAGCACTGTGCTTCCTTGAAAGAAGGGATAATATCTAGGTATATAAAAACTACTAGGATAACGATGAGTGTTAATCCTACCAAAAATTGTCGATATTAAGAAATATACTATTACTTTTAAAGAACAGATTCAATATAGTGATAACTTCCAAGCATAGAAATACCTCAAAATGCACATAAATGGATCATTATTATAATGAAATAAATTTCTTTTAAAAAAACCCTAAAATCCTCTCCACAACATGATGAAATACAAGTGTAACATTACCTGATACGTTACATCAATCTTTCATTTTCAAGCTAAACGATAATCTATGTTCAGGAAAGAGCAGAATCAACTTCTAAATGTATACCTGCTGGCTGAACTGGCCTGTTGAAGGGCCTGTAACAAATTATGCCTTTGATACATTTCATTTTGTCTTTAATGACCCGAAAAGAGAAAATCCAGCGAAGTGGATACAGAACTTGCATGGCAACACAGAGAATTACACTGATTTCATTCTGACTGACAGGCCTTGTATTACACAGAAGACTGTAGAATAAAACTACTTCAATGCAGGAATCGCCTGCTAAGATATATCATTTAAGAAAACGTTATGCAGAAAGTAACACAATTGTTCAGCATGAAAACTTCAGAATTAGCTAAGACAAGCTCAGGACAGAATTTAGGCATGGGATGAAATTGGAAAGATATTAAAAGTGTTACTAACTAATTGAAATTTTTTGCATTAAACAAAAATGAAAGATCTGGTTGCTGTTGTAAATGTAGCCCATCAAGTTAAGAAATTACTAAAGTTATATTCTCAACTGGAAAGAAGCTCAGCCACTGTGTTACAGAGTAGGTTACTTTGTCCATTTTCAGAAATGATAGTGATGCAGAAGACAAGACCACAGACAAAACAGCCAGTGGAAAGAGAGGAAAAGGAATGGAAAGGTATTACATGACATTGCCTTGGAAAAAAAGCCTTCAAGAAATTTGATCATTGAATATTTTTTGCTTAAAATTTTAGAATTTGTTTTATTTAGTTGCTTTCATTAATTTCTTTAACATAAAAACTGTGACCAAATTAAGAAACTTTATTGGTAGAAGTCATTTTCTTGTTTTCCATTAGTCAGCCTGGAAGAAACAGGATTGTGTTGTGCTAGGACGTACCTCTAATTCTTCAATCTCCAGCTTATCTTCACCTCTAAGGCAAGTGGCTTTATGCCATTTATATAAAGTATAATAGCAAGTGTATTTTCATGTGAAACAATTAAAATGTGTTTTCCCACCAGTAGTTATTAAAAATCTGAACACTCAAAAAAATCAGATTATATGTAGAGATCATGAAGGCAAGGAGCAAGCAAAAGAGGAGCACATCCCAGCTTGAATGTCGAGTCAGTATTTACTCATATAATGGCTCCCAGAGTGACAGGATGTGCATAGAGAAACTATTTCACCACGAAGCTCAGAGGGATAAACGGAAATTGGGCTGCATGCACAGTGATATCTGAACATCACTGTGGCTCAGGCTGTGCATGGTAACTTCTCCTTTTTCCCTTAAATGAAGATTTCTTCTCTGGTACTAAGAGCCTGGTTTGTTCAAATTAGTTTGGCTTGCAACAAAGGATATTACCTGTGAGACAGTTTTAAAGAAACATCCCTCCCATCTGTATTTTATCTACTTGCTATATAATTTCATAGTAATTTCTTAGCCATGTCAATTAATATTAAGATATGTTTTGTCTTAGTGACACATATCTATTTTGTCACCCATACATCAATGCTATCATATTACTATGCTTACATTATTATTATTACAGTTCTGTATTCTACTTTGATGTTACTAAAAAGTAACTTGAGTAAACAATCTAAATTGCTAGGACTTTATTTTCATTGTTACTGAGCAGTCCAGATCACTTCTCCTTCAGGTGAGTGGATTAACTTCTATGCAGCAACATATCTACAAGGTAATTAATTTAGATTAAGCAAACTTTTAAGCCTAGATTCTTCTTTATATATTTCTGCAAAGCTAGAGCAATAGGATCATTGCTGCACAATCCTGAAGAATATGTATGTTCTTCCTGAATGTTTTCCCATATTTTAAAGTTTGTCTTATACATTGAAGGTGTTATAGCAATTTTTGCCACTGCCACCTAGGGCGTCCACTAGTGGTGACAGAAATAGCAGCAGTGGTACAGCAGTAGTTCTTGGAGCAAATTAATTTTGCTCACTTAGAAAGGTGTGCCTGTGACATGCAGAAGGAATTACAGCAGCTAGGTTTAAGATGCAGCTTGTGAATATAATTCCCTATGAAAGGCATTATAAGACATAGCCTTTTGACACGTCAGAGGTTTAGCATAGAAGGTTTCTATCAGTCCTTGTACTTACCAAACAGAAACAAGAATGTTGGAAGATCATCACTGCTTCATTGCTCTTTCAGAAATAGAACTCTGTGAAGTATAAAAGAAAAAGACCCTGGACAAAGAACACCTTTACATACATTAAGTACTTCTAAGCATCTGTCAGGGAAGTAGCATTTAAATGTAAATATTGCAATTCAATGTAAAGAATTTACAACAGTCTCATGATCCACTTACAGGCAGTAGAAAAAAAAATAGTGACATAAAGTTAAGAGCATAAAAAACTGGTAAAACCTGAACTGTTTTTTCTATTTTTACATTCTCCTGGCATCAAATCCAGTATTCAGGTAAGGTATTCAGAAAGACCTTGGAAAAAGTAGAACACAGGATCACCTGCAGAACACCAAAACTGTATTTAGAAATAAAACCACTGACTTGGGAACTCCAAAATGGCAATATGATATATCAGAACTTGTTAAAGTGATGTGGAGCACTGACAAACTGAAAGGGGTTCGGTGAGCAGCCAACGAGCACTACACATTCATACAGCTGTTCAGCTATTGCACTCAAGTAGTCATTTACAGTTCTTACCTCCAAAAGGGCGTAAGTGGAAATTTTATCCATCCTGAAATCAGGTAGTAACACTTCATTGAAAGGAAACATTAAATTTAAATAGGTTAAAAAAATAAGGAGCATAGGCTTAGAGAACAGTTTTTCCAACTCTACATAATTGCCTTAGGATGTACAAAAGCAGTTACCAGAGAACTCATAAGAAACAATATGTTTTTAAGTTAGTGAACATTTGATCTATTTAAATATCTTTAAAAATTGATTCATATGGACTTGGATAGTGATAATGTCATATGAATTAAATAGCTAAAAGACCATGACAAATAGGAATGATAAAAATAAATGTATTAATTTGTGATAGCTCAGCCTCAGTGCTCACATAGATAAGATTAGATCAGTATATTAGACTGAAAGATAGAAATATTAAAACCATCAAAGGGAGATGCAGTTGGTAACAATGGAATATTTTTATTAGTGCAACATCACTTGAACAAGTCAGTGTCCTCAGGTGGTTTCTGAGTATAGTCTAATCTAGAACCTACACACAAGAAGTCGATCCAATTGAATTGATGTCTATATCCACATCAGATTATCAATTTTGGCAATTGAGAAACAGAATAATGTTGGTCATGAAAGATGGTTGATCATTAAAAAAAAGGCTTACAGAAGGAGTAATGTATGAATTGAAGCAAAACATCTTTTTTTTCTTCACTTTTTGATTGGATAAAAACAATGTTTCTTATTTAAAAATCAAAACAATATGTTATCTTCTGTTCAGTTTGGCAATAAATATGTAGAAACTAAATAATATAACAATATAACATAAGAATAGCTTCAACAAATTTTTTTTAATTTTTTTTTTTCATTTCCTCATGCATCTCTTACGTTTTCAGTAGTGTCACTCTCACATAATCTTCTATGGACCATGAAAGTTTATGAGTGAGGATGGACAAGCAGCGTAGCTATTTATATAACATAGTTTAAGATATAAATCACAGTGTTCGGACCTCTTTGGTGCAAAGGATTATATGTGATCAACACAAAAATAGTAATTTTTCACCAGTATCAACAAATACTCTTCTAAAATGCCCTCGTGTAGCCAACTGAGACAGATTATATATTAGGAAGAAATTCTTCACTGTGAGGGTGGTGAGACCCTGGAATAGGTTGCCCAGAGAAGTTGTGGATGCCCCCTTGTGAAGACCTGCACTATAGACTTGTCTCAAAGATTGCTTGCAAGGACAGCCACAAGACCACTGGATTCTGGAAATCCTGACTTGTGAAGACGCCCTGCCCGTGGGGGGGTCTTCTGTCCAGACATGTCCCTGTCCCCAGTGCTGGGGGGCACAAAGAGATGTGCCATTGCTATGGAAACCACAGCCCTTGAAGGGGTATTTAAGGAGGACCTGCATGGGCAAGGGCAGGAGGGAGAAAAAGAGAGGGAAGGAGACAGACAGAGAGGATGACCACCTGACTACTTGACCACACCAAGTCACACTGCACCACTGCTGGAACAAGCAACTGAGACCTCCTCAACCCCCCTTCACTGTCGCATCACCGCCGGACCCGTGGTGGTGACTATTCTTGCTGCCCTATCCCGACTCCTTGCTTGATTTCCATCTTTCATTCCATTCTGTCCTTCGCTACCCTCTTTATTCTTTTTGTAAAAAATGGTGTTCTGGGAGTACGGCATTTGACCTCATTTGTGTCTTAATCTCGCTCTTGGGATCATATCAAAACCTTCCCCGACATCAGATCAGGACACCCCTCCCTGGAAGTGTTCAAGGCTAGGTTGGATGAGGCTTTGAGCAACCTGGTCGAGTGGAAGGTGTCCCTGCTCATGGCAGGGGGGTTGGAACTGGATGATCTTTAAGGTCCCTTCCAACCCAAACCATTCTATGATTCTATACCCACTGAAGTCCGTTCTGCTGGTCACAAAACATTTCCAGAAACAACACCTTCAATGTCTTATTCTCTATAGCCAGAATGATACTACCACTGCTAACACTGAATATCTCTTTACTAATTCAAACAGCCACATTGGTATAGAGAAGATTACACCCCAGGAAAGAAGAATACTCCAGGAAAGGTCTGTCTAATATCTAGGGACAATATAGATTAGAAATCAAACTGAAAGGCAGCACAGATCAACGTTTCCCAAATGACCTGTTACTTCATTTGTTAAGTTTCAGATTCTTTTGTGTACCCATCCTAAAAATATCAAATATCCTTCCTCAGGAGAAATTTATGGTGTATGAAGTACTTACAGGGCTCTGGCCTTGTGCAGTACTTGCTAGACACACACTACTTTTGTGTCTTCCAGCAGAGATGAATTGTACTGCCAAAACCAAAAAACCATTACAACTACCTTCTCCCATATTTTGACAATTATGTCAGCATACTGACTCTTCTTTGCATAACGTGCAACACAAAAGCAAGTCCAGTTCTGTACTGTCAAACTTTCACATAGTAGATGTCCCTTTTTCTACATACCTTTCTGCTTTTTGCATTATTTACTCTGAAAAGGGATTTTAAAAGAAAACATGAAGACTCCTATCCTCACAAAATATTTGAGTAGATGTGATGAAAAGAAATCACAGAGGAAGGACTAAGCAATTCTGAAGCATCACGCTTTGGAGGAAGATCTTGTTAGAATGTAAAATTCCAGTCCTATAAAAACTAAAATTTAAGGAGTTTTTATTTCAGTTTATTACAAATTTATAAAATCAGACTGATATATTTTGTTTAGAGAAAAATACCAAAACAGTATTTTGTATTCATTTAAATGCTTGGTTTTGAGAAAGTTTTAATTTAATTTTTTCCATGCAACTTAAACTCAATGTAGCACATACTGCCTTGTATGTTAAATTGTAATTACCAAAATATATAGTAGTACTGTACATACTATGATGGGAAATTACAAGTTAAAAATAGGTGGCAATAATTTACAAACTTATTAAAATATAATAAAAACAAAATCACCAGTTAAAACATTAGGGAGAGCTGGAAAGGCTTCTAAAGGTGAGAAATCCAAGATTTTGGAAGTCTAGATAGCCCTTTTACTTTTGGCTGTCTAGCGGGAGAAGCCGTTTGCTCCTCTCATCTGAAAGATGTTTATATTGATTCTGACAAAATCCACCTCTTGTAAGAAAATCCTTCTATCAGGTCAAACAAAAAGCAGGCCCAATGTTTGATATAACCTGAAAATACTCCAAAATTAGAAACACTGAGACATTGAAAGCAAGGAAAACCCCTTGGATTTAGACTATTTAGAAGACATATTTCCAATTCACATATACTATTAGTAGCTGTGTTCTGAGTGTGTTCTGCTTTCTGAAAGTGAACACAGAAGAAAAAGGCTGGAAGATAAATATTATGCAAGGGCAGTATAAATAATTAAACAATTAGTTGAAAAAAACCCTAATAATCTGAGAATTTTCATGGGTGAGAAACAATTTCCGGAAAGCTGAATAATTTTTATTTTTTGTTATGTGCAGTGATAAATTTTAGTTTTATATCAAATATATAATTTTATAGGTATTTAGAAAAATCACCTACAAAGGAACTATAGTAATGTCCTTGTTTGTCATAATTTTGCTGCATCAGTAAAACCACTAAACCATAAAAGACCATAATGTAACCTAATTGGAATTTTGGTTCAGAAAACATTATTCTTGTCCTTTCCAGTCTCATTCATACCCATCTTACTGCCTTTGTACTCAAACAGTGAAACATTGTTTTTGAGATCATGTTTGCCACTTTCCTAGAATTATCGATGTAGAAATGACAGATCATATTTTTGATCTTTTCTAGATTAAAATCTACTACATTGTACCACTAACCTGCTTGGATGAGTGTAAGGACACACAAATGGAAGTTCAGTAACATTACTAAGACCCTACGAGTTTGCATTGTGTCTATTTTTCTCTTTCTTTTTTGTGGTCAAAGCTTCCCTTACAAGAATTGCTTTCTTATTGGATGGTTAGTTTTCTGAGAAAGAGCTTTGCTGCTTATAAATAAAATGTGAGGTCTCCCTCTGTCATCTGGGTGGAGAGACAGACACATCCGAAGCTGATCTGCCCTATCTGAACATAGGCTGGGATAAACCATTGTGTGAAAGTGCTACTCTTTTCACTGACTTAGAGTTTACCAAGGCAGCTTTGACTGGCAGCTAAGATTAAGTGAGATACATACCATGCTCAATGCTCAGTGTCTGTACAGGGGGTAACAACACCTAGAAGCTCATAGATACACTGCAGTTGCTGTAATTTTTCTGGTGTTTTGTTAATGAGAAAACACATGGAGTACTTCCTAACAGTGGTCAGAGTCCATATTCACCTCTGGAAAATTGCTGTAAACCACAAGAATACAATCAAGAACCAGGAACAAATTAGATTTGTCTCAGCTGACAACTCAAAAATCAAAGAAAGAATATAATTTGTTCAAGTTATTTTTAAAATTAATGTGGATAACATTTATACTTTTGCTAGCTTTCATCTCTCTTGTGAAACAGAGCTCTCTAGCTAACAGTAAAACTTCAAAAAGTTTTGTATTTTCAGTTTAGATAAGCGCACTGAATTTCAAATAATCTTTACAAAAATTTATCCAATTATTTGAAGGTTGGATTTAGAGCTCACTTACACTGATTTGACCTTGCGTCACATCTACTGAATTCAGTAGTGCTACTCTGATTTAGGTTGAAATAAATGGATTCAGACCTCTGAAGCCTACAAATGGGAGTAGCTTCAATACAAGAACTGCTTGTCTTTCAAGATTCTCAGAACTTCTGATTCCAGCTGGAAACTTCTCAACAGCAACATCTCTCAAGATATCTTGTCACTTTGAGTGTTGGCCAGCTCCCAAAAAATCAAGGGCCGTTAAAATAAGAAATAAAAAATGCATTGAAACATTTCAGAACCTCCATAAAGTCTGCATCACATCTGGAAATTGGGCCATTTTTGCAAGAACACCTACGGGTAAAATAGAGTGGATAGAGCTGTTTAAGTTCCCAACTGATTTTCTCTCTCTAATTCTGTTCTTGTACTCAAGTTTCCCTTCAGCCTATTGCTGAGTGCAAAGTGATGTTTCATTTCAAGACCCATAGTGACTCAATGAGTAGAGTTTAGCTCTTTGCTTTCAAAAGCACTTTTATGTGATGGAGAAATGAAAGGTACTAAAATAAAATCATGTTATATTCTTTAAATCTGTCCACTTGCATTATGTTGAGGACTTGACCAGTCCTTCACATAATGTCTAAGAGATGACAGCAAGGAGTTCCCGTTGTGCCTCACAGAACTCTGAAGAAGCTCAGTTGTGTTATATTTCTCATCAGAGATTCACAGTTAGATTCTCATCAAGCATTTATTTAAAAGATAGAACTTCAGCTCTTGATAATCAACCAGTTTTTTGCATACAATTTTTCCAGCCAATTTTCTCTAGTAAACAGGTAGTTTACTGTTGAGCAATATATTTTTTTTTCCATTAGAATTTTCAAAGTAAAGGCAACTTATTATAACTGCAGAAGCAAAAGGGGAAAAAACTGTGTTTTCACCAAGTTTGAATGAAACTCATGATCAACTAATCCAGTTTTCATTGGCTCTCCTTACATGCTTTTCATTCTCTATGGCTGTCACTGAACTATGAAATCTGGCCCAGACTTTAATGGTTCAGAATCATGTTCACAGAATAAAGCACTATCTTAACAGTGAAAACAGCTAGAATACATACGTCTTTTTTACATATTTGGAAAAATAATAACAGAATTTGTTCCACTGCCTTAACTTTCAGGTCTAAAGCTTCTTTCAAGCCAAGTTATGTTTTGCCTGGCCTTTCATTCCCTGATGGACATTTCCACACCTCCTTCTTTTGATTAGTCACTGGAAATCATCTGAGCACAGACCAAGTACGTTCAAGGTTTGGCTGAATAATAATAATAATAATAATAATAATAATAATAATAATAATAATAATAATAATAATAATAATAATAATAATAATAATAATAATAAACACAGCAATATCAGTAATAATAATATACCTAGGTACATATTCCAACCAGATCAACCATAAAATACAACACAAATTGTGAAAAAAAAAAAAAACAAACAAAACATTCTTTTAATTAAATTAACTACAAAATTGCTTGGAACCAATTTAACCTTGGTATGACTAAAAAAATGAACAGAAAACATCCTTTCCTACATTGCCTTTTTTAAGAAATTACTTCATGGAGAGAAAATATCATTCTGCCAGCCCTCTGTCTAGATGCAGAAGAAACAAAACAGAGAGATGCACTTTCACCCTGATCTAGAGACCTATCATTCCTCATCCTCACTCCCACAATTCAGACTCTTAATCTGGTCTCTGGCTATAGGGTTACAAGCTTTTTTCTAAAACCACATCAGGAAGAGAACCAACGTCACACAGGAAAATGAAATACAATATGTAACCACATATAGAGAAAGCCATAATAAAAATCACCATGTTTCTCACACACTAGTACCATTACACCAGTTGGCTCCCTAGTGATCTCTCTCTTATCAGCATAAGTGTCATGTCTTTTACTGCACAAAAAGGCAGCCTTTAAAGCCTGTTTGCCAAAAACTCTCTTCCATGAACTTTACAGCAACTTGTATTTGTAAGACTTAGACTCAAAAAGAAAAGTGAAAAGATAACTATGGATTGTTAGCCAAAGGCAACAGAAAACAAAAGTGCATTTCAACTCACAGAGTAGTCAGTGGAATTTGTCGTTGAGTTGCAGAGTTGGGGGGTTTTTTTGCTTACCTAAGGCACAGGTGTGAAATACAGTCACTCATAAGTAAAAGAAAATAAAAAAAGTTTCTATGTTTCCAGTTCCAGGAACTTCACTCTCTTGGCCTCTTATCCAAGGGGATGGACAAAACCTCCAATTATTTCAGGGACAGCAAAATAACTGCATTCCAGCACAAGAATTAAGTTGTCACAAAAATGACATGAATATTCTCTATAAAAGCTCTTTACCTCTGCTTCCTGTCATAATTGAGGAAAATATGTAAATTTGTGTCTTATCAAAGCAGCTATTTGTTTTGGATGAATGAGCAAGTGGAATTTTGCCTATATGTGGTATATAGGTATGTAGTATATAGCTATGTGGTGTATGTGGTTCCACTGCCTCAACTGTTTTTCTGCTTTCCAGTCAAACAAAATAACAGTAAGAGGCTAACTATTCCAATTGGCATGTTCTGAGTGCTGACAAATTTTCATGAGAGGAGACATCCCAAATGCTGGAATAAACTGTTGTGTTCCAAGTATAATTTTGAACCATTTATCTAAACCCAAACATCTTCAGATTAAAATGAGACATGTTTTTATGTCCTGGATCTTCACAATATGGAAATTATTTTGCTTCTGAAGATAGTTTGTGGTGGCATCTTAGAGAAGCCACCCACTTCTCTGCCTCAGTTTTTCCATTAACTTTTCCATTTTCCCATTAAGAAAATGTAATTTTTAAGTCATCTATCTCTACAGCTATTAATCACTTTTCCATGGCCAGTTCTCCATCTTCATCCTTCAGGTCCTCTCTGCGTGCTGTCACTCCTTATCTTTTATGTGAACTATGCTGACTTCTTACTCCCTTTGACAAACTCAAGTTCCTTTGCTTGTTTTACACAGCTCAGATTCTACCTATATATTATCTCGATTTTCATGCCATAAGACTCAAGTCAGACACCAGCAATTATCTCACAATATTGCTTCCTTGCCATGTGATTCTGACTTTTTTTTAAGCCCTAGATTTGTCAAACCCTCTGGAAAGCAGACATACAGCCTACAGCAATCTGGTTTGAGGACACCAGGAGGAGACATGGGATCACTGAAGAACAACTTCTTCCAGCCCTGCAGAGCAATTAGTATTCAACAGCATTGAAGGCAACATGTTAAAACAAGAAATGTTATACCACTGCAAAGAAGAAAAGACTAATGGCTGTAACAAACCTTCCATCCCTTCCTTCCCCCATCTCAGATAGAAGTAACCCTTTTCTTTTACTAGTATTTCTCTTGTTCCCCCTGACAGCCTCCCGTTCTCCCAAAACAGAGTTGTCATCCTATTCCCAGTGCTGACACAGTCCAGATCTAGTAAATGTCCATTCCAGCATTTCCAGACCTTCATTTATCTTGCCTCTCTGGAGATGTGACCTCATGAAGGCTTGAGTACTTCTCCTTCTACAAGTGAGAGAAGCTAAGTCTAGTGTGTGTATTAGCATGGCTTCATGAGGACCAAGCAAAGGGGACATAAACTCTCCATGGGTCATTAGTGTTTCTGCAGCCAGAAGACAGAAAATACAGTTAAAACAGGGGGCAGGAGAGAACAAGGTAAAGTTGTATGATTTTGAGGTTGAGGGAGATATTTTATTTCCTTGTCTCAAGTTTTATGTCCTTTAGAGGGAGTGCAGGAACAAGCCTTGTATCACTCTCCTTTAAAAGCAAAAGCTGCACTTCTACACCTAGGAAAGCTTCACAGTTCAACCATAGGAAGATTGTCATGTTTATCTTATTGCTTCAGTTAAGCAATACTTGCTAAAAACCTTCTGATTTTAAAACCTTGATGAGAAGACCTGCCTGGCTGCTTCACTAGGTTAAACTGACAATGGATGGATAAATGAAAAGTCTAATGCAAATTATGGATTTAAACATAAACAAGAGTCAACAAGCATGGTTGTACACAGAAAAAATCATATTACAACATAGATTTTCATTTAAGCCGTTTGACTGACAGGACATGTTGAGTAATGCCATCTCACAATGGAAAAGTCATACTCCAACCCAGAACAATATTTCCCAATACTCTCTGACAGCAAAACTGCAGTTTAAAGGGCAACAGATTCCAGGCTGCTTGCCTAACCGTGAAAAGAGGGTGGCCATATCCCTGTCTAGCTCTTAAGTGATTGCTTCAGCTTTGTAAAAATATCTTAATATTTTATGTCTTACTTAAAAACCTAGCTCAAGGATTTTTTTTATTTTTTTTTTAGCTTAAACAGTCACGGAAATGGCTCATAAAGTAAACTTCTATAGGCTCCAACTTGAAAAATACTTTTTTATTAATAAAACAAAAATAATTGTTTCAAAAACTGTCAGAATTTTGGCAGCTCTTGAACACTTCGAGCTGGCAATACTGATTATATTGACTCCCTTTTCAGTTGAAGATAACAGCATTAGCATAAGCAGTCCATTTGTTTACAGCTTAATGACTTTGTTATGGTTAGGGGAAGCAATCCCTGGGTGTCCTGCTCCTTTCCTCCTACACCGCCATCACCAGCCACCCAGAGAAACAACTGCTGACAAGTACCACCAGCTTTGAGCATAAGCCAAGTAGGTAGTTCCCTTGTACTGAAAACAATAGACTTTGCTGCAATCTTTACCTGAGCGTTGTCTTGTCAGTGTTGAATCAGGAGGTACCTGCCCCTATATGAACTCATCCCTTGCAACAAAATACTATATGACAGCAATGACATGGCTTAAACAAAGAAGGAATAAGAGAGGGGGGTTTTTCCTGTCCACTCTTTACCTCCCTAATAAAAATTCAAAATCTATTCATTTAATGCTTTGCCTTCACTTTATTTTGCCTACAAAGCTGACAAGTCTTGAGTCAACTCTTCTGACAGTTTGATATATATTTATACAGCATCTTAATCTATGGAAGAGTGAAAGAATACTGAATTAAAAATTTAGAAGCAAAACTGAACAGAGCATCAGTTGGTGATCCCAGTGAGAGCAATCCATTAAGCTTATGTTAGAAAAGAAAGAGGATATGTCAAAATTATCCCAGTTGATGGTAGGTTTTACAAAAGAATTCTCATTGCTGGCAAAATTAGTAGGAAAGAACTAGTTGGCACATGCTGAATTTTACATTAAATGAAAAGTAGTACTTGTTCAAAACATCAAGTCATGTATTTAGGTCCAGGAGAAAAATGTCTTGAGAATTTTTCCAACAGAGCGTACAGGAAGACTGGATTGAAAAAGAACCACTTTTTCACACAAATAAGCAAACAAACTTCATTGCTTTATTTACTTTATCAGGTCCTCCCCAAACTTTGTTGGATTTTAAGGCATATTTCTGACCAGAGGCACAATATTCTTCAGTTTCCTGTACCAAACTAAATATTCATACATCCTGGACTTTTTTTGCCATTTACTGACACGGCAAAATTTTATTTATTTAAATACTAACTTACCAACAATTTTTTTTTTATTTTTTTTATTTTTTTTTTTAAGGTGGGGGTGTGGGGGAGCGGGGAATATTGTCCTGGTGCATATTCTATGAAGTTTGGCAAATAAACTTACCATTTTCAAAAACATAAAAATTTCAGTGCCAAAATGTTTCTTGGTAATAAATCCATACAAAAACCTATAAAAATACCAGCTGTTCCTGACAAAACCTTGAAGCAAAATGAACACTTCTGTACAATTTTAGCAGCTGCAACCTCTAGGCAATAGCTGTTTTGATGACTAAAAATAACTATTATGCACATTTGATATTAACTGAAATAGGGAGGCTTCTGGCTCTATATTTGCAGTCTGAATGGAAAATAAGATGGCACACAAAGGTCAGCTCTGCTGAAGACATGAATCAAAGAATCATCGAGTTGTTGAGTTTGGAAGGGACCTCTGGAAGTCATCTGGTCCAACCCCCCTACTCAAGTAGGGCCACCTGCAGATAGTTGCCCAGGACCGTGTCTAGAAAATTTTTTAATATCATAAAGATGTGGATGGAAATTCCACAACATCCCTGGGCAACCTATTCCAGTGTTCAGTCACCCTTTTAGGAAAAAAAAAAAAAAAAAAAAAGTTCCTGATATTCAGAAGGAATCCCACATGTTTCAGTGTGTTCCTATTTGCCTCTGTCACTGAGCACCACTGAAAAGAGCCTGGCTCTGTCCTCTTTGCTCCTTCCTTTCAGGTATTTATACACATTGATATGATCCCCCTGAGCCTTCTCTTCTCCATGCTCAACAGTTCCATCTCTCTCAGCCTTTCCTCGTATGTGAGGTGCTCCTATCCCTTAATCACCCTTGTGGCCTGTGTTGAACTCTCCAGTATGTCCATGTCTCTCTTGTACTGGGGAGCCTAGAACCCAGTACTCCATGGTCTCACCAAATTTGAGCAGAGGGGAAGGATCGCCTGCCTTGACCTGCTGGCAGGATGTTGTTTAATGCAGCCAAGGATACCAGTCACCTTCTTTGTTTCAAGGGCACGTTGCTGGCTCATGCTCAACCTGTTGTGCACCAGGACCCCCAAGACCCCCAAAGTCCCCACCAGGACCTCTAGGTCCTTTTCTTCCAAGCTGCTCTGCAACTGAGTGGCCCCCTGCATATACTGGTGTATGGTGTTGCTCTTCCTCAGGAAAAGTGAGTCTTGCAGTCAATGCTAGTATGAATTCAATACAAATAGCATTTAGCCAGAGAGTCTTAATTAAAGTGCTGCTTTGGTGGCATTGCATTCTTTGTGGAAGTGTATTGGGGGACACTGAGACATGCTGCTGAGGCTGTGGTAGTTAAAAAAAAAAAATGTTCATGAAAAAATATCACAGACAAAGAGAAACCTACATTTCACACTAAGACAGCCACCCATTTCTACATCAGGAAGGAAGGGAGGCAAGTAAGCACTCCAGAATTTAGTCACTGAAGGACTTGGGACTGAATATAGAACCAGAAGTGTCACTTTTAAGTAACCTCTGTTTTTAAATCAGCACCTACATTCAGAATAAGGTACATTGTGCTTGTGTCCATTCCAGAGTTCAGGCAAAATCTGCTTTCACAGTAGGTTCCTGTAATGAAGAGTTCCCATTAACATACACTTTTGGCTACACCGGCGCACTGGCAATCATAATGAGTAGCAAGGGATGGGTCTGCCAGGTTGTCTATCATTTCTTCTAAATGAAGAACAAACTTCAGCTGAAATTCCCATCTAAAGGCATACTTAAATTTATTTCCATGGGAAACTGAAGTCTAGTTATGTGTATACTTTTTGAAGATACTTATTTTTCCTTCTCTTCTTCCAGCTCAACAAATGACCTGGGGACATGGCAAGTCAGTCTTGAAAAACACAGTAATCAGCTGAATAGGTTAGCTTTTCACATAAATTCTGCATGGCCATTATGCTAACAGCTCCCTGTCACTGAAGTTCATATCCAACTCCCTGAAAGTATGGCACCAAGTCAGGCACAATCTGCAGCTCCAAGCCAAGTGACCAGGAGAATCCCAAGGTGAGTTTTACAGCCTCTCACAGACCTCCCTCCACAAACACTATCCTTTGCTACCCACTCCTTCCCTTGCCAACCAAACCTACGCCTAGCAAAATGTCAGAGTATCCACAGAACTAAAACTGCTAAACTAAATCTAAAATATTCCACAAAACTAAACTGCTCAGGTGCATAGGTTTCCATATAACTGCAAGTACATAGCTTCTACTACATGCAATAGAGGAAATTTTCAGATAATAATAGAACTCCTTTGAAGCCATGCAAATGTCAGCAACCAGAACTGCCTTTCAGCTTTATCCTTTTACTCAGAGCAAGACCCAGAAAGAATGAATCAGTGAATTAACCTGGTAGCAAAGGACTACATTATCAATTGTCTCATTTAATCTAGAGGGAATCAATCAGTATAGCTTCCCTCAAGCTTTCTTGTCAGCATTTCTTCCTCTAACCCAGCTTCATTTTATTCCTTTCTAGTACTTCATGCAGTTATGGAGTAGTGCAACCTCACATCTATTTAGAGTCTCAGTTTTCTGTGGAAAAAAAATGTCAGGGTGGTACTCAATATCTTTTAGGGGCTGCCTCTTAAAGTCTGAATGTCCCATTTGCTACCTAAGTTGAGAAACGTAAGCAAATATCCTAATGGAAAAAAGCAAATATTTAGCAGCAAACAAATGAAAGATTATATTTTACTAAGATTTCTCTTCTTAATCAACTGATACTGAGTGTTTATTTTTCAGTTCACAATAGCTAAACAAGCAGAACCAAATACCCTTTTTTATCATAATGAATTCAACTATCCAAGCATCTGTTTACAGACAGATAGCTTTAGGGCTGAAAAAGCTCTAAAATGCTTTAAAGTGCTAAGCAAAAGATAATGCCCCTGGTGCAAAATGGCTTAGTTATTTTTCTTAGGCTTTTTAATATACAGCATATAAAGCAATTTTTGCATTAATTTTACTGAAATTATTCTAGAAAACATTCAACAAATAAAGCAGTTTTATTGTTCAGATCCTACAACAACTCCTTACTAAGACAGCAAAGAAGGAAAACCTAGCCTCTCTGCTTGATATGCTAAAGATCTCTCAAAACAATAATCAGGAAAGGATAATAAAAACATACATTTTTGTGTGAAACTTAAGTTTTCAGCATTCCACAAAGAAATGCTATCAACAAATTTCACAAAACAAATTTGCCACACTTGCTTGGAAGGGTTAATTCTGACATGGCCACCAAAGAGATCAGTACCCAGTGAATTTGCTAACAAGGAATAGGCTTAACTGAAAGTCCTGCAAACTGACAACAAAAGCCTTGTAGATAGCTTTTAAAATTACTTTAGGCAGACGTTCATACTTAACTAGATGCTCATTAACACACTATCAAATAATATCCATCTAGAAATGTAGCCTGTGTTAGTCTGAATGCTAATGGTATTACAGAGAAAGCTCTGTCCATTCTCTGCTCTGTCAGTTCACGTTTTACTTGAGCTATCATATGCCAGGGCAGTTATATCTGCAAAATTGTATACTACCTATCAATCAATATCATTATTGAAATATTATATACCAAAACCTAGAGTAATTTTATCAATTTGTTGCTGGGCTTTGAAAGCATGCTACATTCACCTGGCTGTATATTTGGGAGAGAAAAAAAACATATTTAATCACCCTACAAAATGATACACAGGCAATAACCACAAATAAAAAACATCCTACATCTATGGCATTTGAAATAAGAAATGCCAAAATGGAGGTGCATTTAGTGTCCCAAAGGTTGCTGTAATAGCAAAAGCCATGCATGAATAAAGAGGGAAACATGCTACAGGGAAAAGCAATAGGTTCTTTTTGTCCTTAGGCCAGTGGAATCTAATCAAAAGCCTGTGCTACTTTTGAACATTTTAGAGAATATCACCAGAGAATTTAGGTTGTAAGAGGTCTGCATAGCACAGGAAATAAATTAAATAGAAGTTGCTATCATACTCATGGCTAAATAAATGACTTCTCTGTCAGGCTTGACAAAGTGATAGTATAAATAACTTCCAAGGATAATTTGCTAACACTTGACTAGTTGGCTTGATTCAGTAATTGGCACTGATAACTCAGTCTGATTCTCAGAAGAGCAATGGCGTGGCTTAATTCTTAATTCTTAATTCCCACTGCAGAAAATTGCAACCTATTGTAAGAACCAATGATTTACCATGGTAACATATATCACTAATGTACACATTGCAGAGTCGCACAGTGGCTATCTGTACCAATGGGTAGACCTGTACAAAATACAGTGCAGGAAATTGAGCCAAAATGTCAGTCCAAAACATCCCAAAGAAAGTAAAAACATAAAATTAATCTTTTTTATAAATCCTAATTATAGTCTTCATGGACTTACAGATAGCCTGATGTTGGGATCTAATTGAAATCTGTTATATGGATAGACCCTTGCTGGTTGCCCTCTTCTCATTTTGTGCACTAAAACAGCAGCTCAATCATGGAAAAAGTCCTTCTGCATGTGAAAGCATGAAGATTACTACTGCTGCAACTTTGATAACAACTTGCTTGTCCAAAGGAGAATGCTGTCATGTAGCTACAACTTCAAGTAGTTTATACACTTATTGTCACATGTTTGATTTCTGCCTTACTATCCTTAGTCACCTGTCATTCTCCTCATTTTGACATCTAAATCTTCCCCAGCTGCTGCAGTGGCTGCTTTATCTAGCATGGCCAATGAAACTGAGAGTGATAAATAGCACCCTGACACAGCATGCCCCGAGGAGAAGAAAGATCCAAACAAAGGGAATCAAGAGTTATTTAGTGCAGTTCTTGTTGACAACTATCAATTCAAAAGCCTCATGTTCATATTCATTGCTGACTACCTCGCAGCAATGCTTCTTTTACTACATGCTAGCTGAATCACACCCTCTCTAAGATATCCAACAGCAGCAGATATAAATATTTCTGTCAATACAGGATTTTCCTGGAAAAAGAGTTTATATTACTTAAGCACTGCAAACAGACTGTAAAAAAATCAACCACCTGTTGTACAATAACCTTTTCTTTTTCCTCTTACTCACACTGAGGTGAAGAGTGATCCTAAAAGCAGAGGAACAGAGGCATGAGCCAAGCATATGACCCCACAAAGGTCCCTCACCAGCAGTAGTAGAAAGAGAACCATTTTGCAACATTCTCTGCAAGGCTTAAGTATCAAAAATACTGAACTAGTGAGGGACAACAGATCTGGTGACTCAGTCCATATAGTGGCATCAGTACTGTCTCCACCCTAACTGATGCAACATTATTAAAAAGGGACACAGGAGTGACCTTCAAATGGCCTTGCTAAAACTGTCGAAGCTCTCATTCATGCATAGTCCTCATTATTGAATGTACTTTAGAGGATAAAACAGCTTGAATTGATTTTTCAAAACCAAAAAGTGTAGTTGCGTGTAAAGAAGATTTAGAACAGAGCAAAAGTTTTGTTAGACAGCAAGAAGCTTCTTCTTACTCTCCTTTTAGACTTTTTCTGTCTTCCTTCTCCTAATACTATGAAGCTTTAAGGAGGGTGGTCCCTCCGTTCTTTCAAGAGTAAGTTGTCAGCACTACCATGAACAAGGAAGGAAAAATGAACTATACAATTTCTGCATGTATACATATATGCATCTATAAATATATATGTATATATTAATAAAACCCCTATCTAAGGAATACATTATACCTCACATGCTATTCACCCAATGAAAAAATAGTGGAAGAAAGAATGAAAAATAACAGATGCTAGATACTCAGCCTCTAAGATGATTAAGGTAGTGAAAAGTCTGTGTAGAATAAAATAGCATAAAACAATAGGAGTCTGTGGCATGGAATGAGAAGCAGCTATGTATGAAAACAACCAGACCTTGACGAAACAGATGTTGGATCTGTTATTGATGCTGAATTTAACTCATATTAGCTGTAAAATCTAAGACTACTATTTTTACAATTCCCAAAAGCATGTTGGATGTTTGCTAGAACAAATAGAAAGATATGGACCATGACTTGAATGGCTATCAGAGACCTGACATGACAAGTGATGACCAACAGTATCAAGGGAATAAATTAAAGAGTGTTAATGGAATCTTATAGCTGGGCTGATAGGCCTCACAAAAGGTAAGAACTTTAAGATGTTAGCTTTCCACAGTAACATTAGCTTTGCTGTGTTACACAGCCCATATATGCTACATAAACCACAGCATGCTAGCATCTACATTTCACAAAGAAAAAACAAACTCAGATGCAGTTTTTGTCCAATGCACCAAAACAAAGCCACTTTTGAACTCAGTGGTATTGAGATTAAGAACCTCTTATAGCAATGCATGTATTGACATGTTGCATACAAAGAGATGTGAGAAAATAGATCTGGTAGCAGAACTTAATTTGCAAAGACAAAACTTAAGTTTGATAGGTTGAATACTGTTTTGATAGGTTGAATATTGTTTTTTAAGGCTCCTCAAATTCATTCTTGAACTCATCATGTCCATTCTCATGGTCTTCTTTTTTTTAGGTGAAATTCTCTAGGAACATCTTCATGAACAAAATTGGTTTAGATAAACACTTCAGCAGATAATGAGAAGACAGACTTACTGTCAGGGGACAGTATTCAGCCACTACCTACCAACATGGCCAAAATAATAGTAATTAAAAAAAAACCCATCTAAAATTATGTTAAAAGCCTCAATTACCAGTCTCTTGAGTGCTTGCTACTGGAGATAACTTGAAATGAGTATGGCAGAGGCACACCTACAACCTAGCAGAAGTAGAACCTAAGTCTTGTTTAGATCATATATAATACCAATGGCATGAATGTATTTAAACTTTAGTAATGCCTTTGTGACAACAGTGACATGACATCCTGCACAAATTTCTTCAAACAAACAGCAGTCATTAATATTTCAGAAATTCAAGAGTAAAACTATCACAAGGACAAAGCTACAAAATAATGAGGTTATTAAAGAAAGTCTGCAGTTACAGGGATAAACAAAATACAGCTGATTGAAACAAATTCAACAGCTAACACAAAGGCATTAGCAGAAATTCTGCTGTAATCTAACTATAAAGGCTGTTTAAAAAATTACAAGAGTATTTGAATACCATAAATTCACCTAAAGGAGATTATTGCTATGCTATTGTAGTAACAGAAGGAATTGGCTTTTTAAACAAGCCCACAGAAACCTATTTCACAACAGGTAAACAGAATTATATTAAAGCCTTTCAAGTTATGAGGATATAAAACTTTGTAAGCAAAATACAAAGATGACAGGGAGAAGATGGGATTGAGAACAGGAGGAAAAAAAGCCAACTTTAGTCTCTGCCACAGGAAATAATAAGCAGATCTAAGTACTGTACAAAATAGTAGAACTGCAATTTGCATAAATAAATAACCATTTCTTGCCAACTCCCTCCTTTTATCTCATTTTATTCACAACCTCCAGTTCATCTGACCTCTATCTGCTTCAATTGCACTTAAATTCAAAGCCCATTTCCTTACAAATTAGCTTCCCCATTACAGCATTCCCGCACATGTTTATGCACTTGTAGAAAACCTGTACATTGGAGCTTTAGGTCATTCATAATTTTCCCCCAAATAATAATAACAGTAACAAATAATTGTAATAACCACACCATCAGTAGCAAGTACTTGGCTAAGATTACAGCTCACAAAGGCTTTCTTTTTTAATTTAGATTCTAAATTAGAAATGGGCAGAGAAAATCTGTAGCAGAACTTGACTATTTACTGTTCGAGGTATCCATAGCAAAAGAAAGCAACAGAGATGGAAAGAATGTTAGCACTGTCCACAAAGCCTTGTGAGGTGGTGATGGACAACAGAGCATTTGATTTGGGCACCCATCTTGTTCTGCTGAAAATCCAGTTTGTATTTCTTCCCTTCCCTGAAAGGATTGAATACATGTCATCAGGCATGGGGGAGGGGCAGTTTCCAGTGTCTCTTGCTGAGTATGTTCCATCTTTGTACAGGGTACTTAAATATTCAATGAGCCACAGAAAGAAATGACATTATAATCTAGTGGCTGTAACAATGCAGTACACTCCTGTTCTTAATCCCCTCTCCATGAGGATGAAGCACATTATGAAGCAGAACAGCATCAACAGACAGTACCGAGAGCTGCCCATCCATTAATGCTCTACAAGGTAGTACAAGATGCAGTCTGGAGCAGCAACTGCAATGCTGAATTCAAACTGAGATCACTTACTTGTCTATAAAATGGTCCAACTATAACATGTCTCATTAGTTGAATGAGTGTTTAAATAGATGATATGAAGCAAACCAGCACCAACACAAAATAAATGCACCCACCCCTTCAGTCATGCATAGTCTGTAGCATGGCACTTGGAAAATCCTCATCTCAAGGAGGATTCAAACCCCTGATCTAGTAGGCAAAAAGGGATCACCACCTGATGGAAATATTTTCTAAATTCAAAACAAATTCAAGAATAACATCAAATGATTAAGCTACTCAGAGCCATTTAGCTCCATTCTAGTAAAACTTTGCAGTACAGTTTCCGTTATTAGTGGACATAATAAAAGAAATTATTTAAGTATAGAACAAATAATTCAAAATTACCTTGAATTTTGAAACCGTGAAAATACTTAAGTAATAATCCAAGTGAAGATGTAAAAAAAAGGAAATAAAATGTGACATACACAGCTTCCTAAACATTTTTTTTAAAAAACTTACTCGTACATTTTTTTAAAATATATTTTTAAAAGTAAGCAAGTTAAATAGTTGAAAGAAAATTTTTCTACCAGTTCTGTTTCTTTTCCTTCTTCTGGATGTGGGAAGGGATCACCTTTTCTGTAATAGTTAAAGCCACAATTGTCTTTTCTGTCCCTGCATCTTTTCTTCTGGCTTTGTTTTAATCTTTACCATCCCTGGATTTTTTCATTGTCTCAGTTCCTTGTATTCTCCTCCAACTACTTTTTTTTCTTTTAACTTTATTCTCTTGTTCTTTTCATAGAGCTTATAACTTAAATAGTCCAAAATCATTCCTGAATGAACTCAAGGAAAGAGGGAGGAGACAGCACGGGGAGAAAGGAAGCAATACCACAACTCCTCTGAGGCTTCTAACTGAATTCTGCATCTTATCCTCTATTCAGTAAAACTCCTTTGTATTTTTTCAGGCTATTTCATATCAACTGGCAACTACTGCCAGTTCTAGTAGCCACAGACCCCACAAATACTGCATAACCTGCATGGGCTCAAGAGAGTATAAAGCACTTATGCAGAGACAACATGAATTGTGTAAGGTTTCAGAATAATTTTATTATATGTTATCACTTGGTTGAAGTTGTTGTTCTTATTATCTACACCATGTTATCTGTGCTATGTGAAGTCCTGGAGGATTTCTGCTCTCCACTAAAGCACTGCCGAGGAATCTGTCTCTGCCTCGTCCCATCCCATCCAGCTGCAGTGGGACATCTCCAGTCACTCCAGGCCATGTCCCTGCAACTGTGTGGTCACACTCCCCAGCAGGAAGCACAGCAAGGGCACAAGTATACAGTAGATATAATGTCCAGGGCAGACATGGAATGGTCTTTAAATTAAGTTCACAGTGTCACCTCTTCAGTTTTCACATTCTTTAAATAAATAAGTAACAGGTTTCTTGTTCTGTTACACTTTCCAAAAAAAAGAGATGTAATTAATATTACATCTAATACTCTAAGACACAAATAGTCCCTCCTTCCCCCTCCCACTCCACCCCAAAAAAAAGAAAAAAAAATGTTTTTCTAAAAATGACCCTGAGCCCACTTAACTGCCCATCACACTGTTGGGCAAACACGCTGATGTTTCCTCAGCAACCATAAGCTTTTCAGCCTTGCTTCCACTAGTGGATATCACTGGGCCTCCACAGTGTATGTTAAATAAGATAAATGTAGAACAGGGTATTAAGGAGAAGAAAAATGGGAAAAACAAAGAATTGTATTAGTCGTTTTTTAATTTCTTAGAATAATGATGCTGAATTGTTCCTTTGAATTGACTATGTTAGTAGCCATTTAAAAGAAAATCCAGTAGAATAGGATCTTATGATCATAGAATCATATAATTAGAATAATTTTTGTTGGAAATGACCTTTAAGATCATCAAGTCCAATCATTAACCTAGCACCACGAAGTCCACCTCTCAACCGTGTCCCTAAGCAACACATCTCCACATCTTTTAAATACCTCCAGGAATGGTGACTCCACCACTTCACTGGGCAGCCTGTTCTAGTGCTTGACAACCTTTTCAGTAAAGAAATTTTTCCTAAAATCCAATGTAAACCTCCTCTGACACAACATGAGGACATTTCCTTTTGTCCGATTGTTTGTTACTTGGGAGAAGAGACTGATTCCCTGTCCTGGAATTTAAACAATCATACTCACACCTCACTACACCCTCCTGTCAGGTAGTTGTAGAAAGCAATAAGGTCTCCCTTCAGCCTCCTCTTCTCCAGACTAAACAATCCCAGTTCTCTCAGCCACTCCTTGGAAGACTTGTGCTTTAGAACCTTCACCAGCTTCATTGCTCTTCTTTGTGTATGCTCCAGCACCTCAATATCTGTCTTGTAGTGAAGGGCCCAAAACTGAACACAGTATTTGAGGTACGGCCTCAGTGCTGAGAACAGTGGGACAATAAATTCCCTAGTCCTGCTGGCCACACTATTTCTAATACAAATCTTGATGGGCTTGTGATAAGTATCTTGATGAACTATTTCTAACTTCTTTCAAAAAAGAGATTATAAAGTTTGGGAAGGACATCTTTGCAACCTATTGCATTATTTCTAGGGTGCTAATACAACTGCTATAGGAACAGGGAAAATGGTAAACTTGGAAAAGTTCCCAAAGGAGCACATTTAAAGTAACATGAAAAAAAACAGATAACTGTCCTCAATTTCTTGCCATTGTTAATGATACACTAATGTCCCCATAGGTTCATGTGGGTTTAAAATAAAAATAAAGGTCCTTATAGCTTCTTTCAGGGACATTATTTCACAAGAAGCTACATCTTATTTTTTACATGCCTGAATTATTTCTATCTAGTCAGGGAACCAGAATAAGTCAGATTAAACAACAACCCAGGCAAGATCCAGATATGTCCTTCAAACTCAACTTTTCATAAGATTTGCAAAAGGTTAAATGTCATATTTGTTTTGTGTTTTAGAATGTCCTACATTACACAAGGGGGATTAAAAAATCTGGTTATTCTTTTGGCTCTTTCACTATGTTTCTGGATTACCAACAAATTTTGTCCGATACAAATTTCAAAACACTCTTCTTATATCAGTGTCAATGAGAGCAGCCTGAAAGGGAAGCTTAGTTTCTAGTGTAGTTCCAAGTTATTGGGAAATGTGTTCCCAAGACAATCAGTCCTATTTTCAGAAATGCAGAGCTCATACCACTCACTGTAAAGTTAAATTCTGAACTGTAAAGTAAAGAAGCAAACAAAATAACAGAATTTTGCATAGCTGTGGCATGTATCCACTGGAGTATTGTAAGATTTATATAAGAGCAATGGCAGAATTTAAGACCTATTTAATTTTAATTTTTAAAAAAGGTCAAAGCCTAACTTTGCTGTTCAAAATGACAATTTCTTTTCAAATCAAGTTTATTCATATTCATACAAATTGTAAAGGTTTTGAATTATCAGAATCAGTTTAGAAAGGGGACTTGACTGTCTTTATGAAAAACTAAGTTCTTTAATAAATGTGCAATTGTAGTCAAATCAGGGGAACAAGATGTTGTATAAGTACTAGGGGGAAAGACCTTTGAAAAAGTCACAATACATTTTTATAAAAATCAGAAGTGCAACTTCATCTGGATTAACGTGTAGCCTATTCCAGCCAGGGCAAAGCAGAATTCAAGAAAGGACAGTAAGATTTATCTCTACTCTACTCTACAACAAAGTACAACAAAGAAATAGTTGCCTAGCTAGGTTGATGTAACCACCAATAGGAGTATTTGTGTAATAAGAATAACAGGAAAAACATATATGAACTGAGATTTAATTTGAACAAACCACTAACAGAGGTATAAGCATAATGAAAAAGGGACAAAGTCCAGCCCTTCACAAAAGGTAGGAACAAAGACCCCCAAGTAAACTAATTTTATAGTCAAGAACTAGTTAATTTTATGCTATAACAATGTATTTTTAAAGCTGCCTATATTCAGAAGTAATCCAGAATTCACTACAACTGCAGCACCTGGTCCATTTTAAGTGCTTAGTGAGAAAGAGGACAGGTTAGAAAACAACCTGTGACTGGGTCAGATCGCCTCTATGTTGTGACTAGTCTGTGATAATATCTCAAATGCTGTAATAGGCACAAAATTCTTCTATAGTGCTGCAGAGTGAAACCGTTTTTTGGTAATTCTGACTCTTATTTTACTTTCCCAACAAGCAAGTTAATTCTGTAGCTTGTTCTGGTGACTTTTCTCCAATTTAACATTACAGAAATGGTGCTACACATATGAGAATGCAAAAGCAGCTCACTGAGGAACGAGGAACCGCTAACCTCAAAGTTTCAAGAAAAAATCCTGTGAAAGAGATATTTTGTTCCAACTTTCTCTGCTCTTGACCTAAGTGCCATTTTCCAGTCCTTGATGGAAAACTGCAATAGAAGTAGCCAAATAAACAAAACTTCTAAATAAAAAGTAAAAAGAAAAAGTAAAAGGGTAAGAAACACAGTGAAGAAAAATCATTCTGTCACGTACAGTCCTTGCGTATAACTGAGTATTTCTTAGGATTTTTTAAACAAAGGAGCGGCTTTCAGAGATTTATAGGATCGGCACTAGCACTCAAAAAGTCATCTATTTAGTTCCCTGCCCAAACTACTTATGCCAATGCTGACATATTTTTGTTTATAGACTGATTATAAAAGACATGCACTAATAGAGACCACAGAGCCCCAAGGACAATGTAATTCAATTATATTAGGGAAACAAATTTTCCAGTGCTACAGTGTAAGCTCATTATTATTACAATTCATCAGAAATACAGAAAGGAATTTATTCTTTTCCTCATAGGTCTTCATTTGTGACCTCAGTCTCTTTATTCTTCCCTTCAAATCAAACAATGCTGTTTTTTAGTCCTTCTCCCAAAATCATGTTCCTTTGACCTCTGACCAATCTCATTCTCTCTGCCAGTTTCCCTCCAGCTGGTCCACATCTTTCAGTATCCAAATACATGCTGTAAGCTACCTAACATCTTACAATTGCATAACAGAGTTAAAAGGATATACATAGCTCATTCTAAGGCTATATTCCCATATATATATATATATATATATATATATATATTAGCTTAGCGTGTAATGTATATATATATATTAGCTTAGCATGTCTTGCAATGGCAAGATGTTAACAACAAGGGCATTCAGTCCTGATATGTAGTTTACACTTTGCAGTAGTCTATTTTATTACTAAACGTGCCAAGAAGTCCTCAATAAGAACTACGGTTTGCTATTCCAAACCATAGTTCTTATTGTCAACTATATGCGGCTTAAGCTGGATTTGAAAAAAATAAACAATTGTGACAGTTAACAATATCCATAACTTAATTGTCACAGACTCACAGAGGTTTCCAAATTCCACCACACTGACAAGGCCCCATGCCACAGACTTTTTCAAGGGAGTCATCCAAAGTTGGATCGTCGGGAAAGCTCTAAAGATGGAAAAATCGGACAATATTTACATTAGAATCATGTTTCTTACAACAACTATGCTAGAAATGTATATGAAATCTAAGAAATTAATCCTTAGAGGATAAGTCTCAAAAAAGCTGTTCTCACCACACTTTACTATAGAGACTAAGGGAAAATTAGTTAGTTAAAATTGCTATTCCAGAAGTACTAGATTATATCCTAGCTATGATGCTTGTACTCAAACCTTGATGCCCATGTCAGGAATGCACAAAATACATAGTTTAATCCTCATTTGTAAGAATTAATTTAGAATTTAGTCAAGCAAGGTCAGAGTCATTCTGAAGGAATACAGGTAAACTCCCACTGAGGAAGGGAAGGTCAGTGTATTTGTTACCCGTATTTACTTACATATATGATCTGTAGGATCTTGACAGAAGACCATTGAACATGGATCTCTATTTCTAAAAAAATTTAAGATGGTGTTCCTTACTTTGAAATATAAAATGATAAAGAAAGAAAGATTAAAATGCCTTTCTGAAGTAGCCTTCTTACTAGCTACATTTAAAAAAACCTTTAAAATCTAAGGCGTTAAAAGTGCCCCCTCAGAAAACTCATGTCTCGCTTCTCCCTACTCACCTGCTGTCACAGGATCTTCACAGGATCTGGAAGGATAATGACGTCTTTGGCTCTCCTGTGGCAATGTTAATGACATTTGCCAGTGGGTTTAAAAATTTCAAAGAAAATAACACACATGCATGTGTAGACACAGACATGTGTATAAGTATACCCATACATATAAATATACATAAAAATAAAGTTCTGTTTTCTTTGAAAACTAAGCAATGTTCCTATTGTTCACCAATTTCAGAAAGAGAAACCTTCTCAGTGTGCTGTACTGATCTTGCACTTGGGAAGTGGTTTGGGGGGCAGGGCTACTAAGTTTTCAGAAGTGTATTTTCCAGAGTATATTTCCCTTTATTCCCAATAAATAATTACCTAATTATTTCAGTATTTAGTTTTGTAACTTCCACAGTATATGAAGAACATTTTCTGTCTGCCATTCTTATTCTCATTATAGTATCATATTCAAATTATATAAGCTCCAAGCACATCCTACGATTATATCCAAGGCCATTTTCATCTTCTAAAGCAGGCTTAAAAATGAAATTCAGCATTCTCTTATTTTAATATTCTGTTCACTGACATTGATTAATTTACTTGCTTTGAAGACTCCAGAAAGCCCACTTGTAATTGAGGAGTGTAATAAATATCTCTGTAATTCTGAGATTATATCCTTTTCTGAGGTTGTAGTTATTTCATGCTAACACCCTTCTGAATACCTGTAAAGGTGTTATTAAAAATGTTAGCTGATACATACTAACTTCATATATAAGATAGATTGCCTTCTAGAAATGTAGACAAAAGTCCATAGCTTCTTACATATTATCATTTCTATTCTGTATAGTATTTGTATTTCAATATATTCTAGACATAAATAAACTTTATGCATAAATAACAAAATTTGGTTTGCATTTAGAGCAAAAATTGTCTTCTTACTATTTCCATCTACTTTTAACAGAAACATGGTAATTTCCTTTTGTTCTGAAAGGACTACCTGATGCTATTGATGTTTACTTTAACAGAATGTTCCATAAGTCATTTATAATAAAGCCAAGGAAATTACAGAACTTTCAAGTATAAAATGCAAGTTTAGCAACAGTGTGTATTGAATGTTAAGATATCAGTCAAGTATATCTTCCTACCAACTCGTATGAAATAAATGAAGGAAACAGGTTCTTTTCTGGTACAGACAGACTGTGGATTAGTATTACACCAGCCACTCCAGAGTTTTAATACATTTTTCCCCCATCATCTCTTTCTAGCTCTTTTTCACTGAATCAGCCTTTAAAGGAGAAATGACATATTAAAATCTAGTTAGGAAAATAAATAAATTTGTGTACTGTTTACATAGCAATATATTACCTGCATATTGTAGGACATTAAGACTTAAAGTAATGCTGTTGAATGTGAATAACAAAGAACTTCCAGTAGGCACCAGGGAAACTCATAATTATAAAGTCATCTTAGACAAAAATAAAAAAAAAATATAGTTAAACAGACTATGTTCCTTAGTGATACAGAATAAATCACAAAAAGAAAAATGGAATTAATGATTGCAAGACTACAGCACAGTCATTATTTGCAGACAGTGCAGAGGAATTAGCAGTGAGATAGTCAAAATGTCATAGTGGTAGCATTATAGGTCATTAAGACCTTCCATGGTACTGTGTGCATTTTTGAAATGACATACACAAACTTAAGAGAGATGCAAGGGAGTTCATTTTTTATTTTACACAGACCATTTCTCAAGCAATATTTAAGTAACTTTGTTAATGATGACAGTAAAGTGCTCCTAGGCCTGTATAATTAAAGGTATATTTCTCTGTCTCATTACACCTCTGAAGCTGTTGGCTCCAGAATCAGACAGTGTGGACATTTCGATCTGATCAGGCAAGACACCTTAAAGATTCTTAGGTTGGGATTTATGGTAGGAGGCTAAATGACTAAAAGTTAGAAGGAGAATTTTTAAAATATTAGTTCATTTAAAAGACCCCTGATAGCCTTTAAAACAACATGAAACCTATTTACCTTTTTTTTTTTTTTATGGTAAGCATGTTAATTAGCTTTCTCTAAGCATATAAATAAAGGCTGTATGCAAACACCTTGCAGGTTTTCTTTCTGTACCATGATATTGTTTTCACGTAATCCTGACTGCTATCTAGAAACCCTCAAAATACAAACCCAGGCTTTTAAAAACATATTTTTCTCCTTTTTATGCTTTGCTTTATAAATGTCGAAAGAAGGAAACAAAAATAGATAGTAAAGATGATAAAACTAAGATAAAACTAATTCACCAGAGATAAGATGTCCTACTCATCTTCCAATAATATTAGTTTTATGTTTAAAGGAGCTAAGGTTGGTTAAATATTTGTCACATTCCCATTTTAAATTCTTAAAAGCAAGGCTGTGGAAATCATAGGATTCATCTTGGGCTTAAGATCATGGTGTTAACACATATTTCAATAAAAACTTTAATCCATTTCTTTCCAAGGATCCCTCTTCTTGAATATCTGCTAAAGGCTGCAAAGCATCTGCCCACAGCTCTATTGCCTCTTATTACAAAACCTGTATTACTATTAAAGCAACACTAGAAGATACTACTCTTTGATACAGCTGCACTAGTAAAGCAAAATAGGAAATCACAGCTAAAGCAAAATAGGAAATCACTATTAAAGCTGATGCTGTTTCTGGAGGCTCCTTTGGCATTTTGCGGGTTTTTTAACCCCACTTATAAACTTCAGAATGTGAAACCTTCTTTCTGGACATAGTTGAGATTATCATAGCGAAGTTTTAATTACTGGATGGTTATCTTACTATATCTTTAATTCTACGTATAATAAAAACCAGTCAATAGGATCAGGAAGGCAAATTACAGCCATACAGTAACTACACATCCAGCTATTTGCTAGCTTAAGAAAACAGAAGTTTAGGGAAGCCACAGAGCTCTGCTTAAAGCAATCATTTTTACTTATGCTTAAAATCAGTAAAGTTTACTAGAAAATACTTGCACAACTCAACCCTGATTCATAAACTACTTACTGTAAATCTGAAGCAGGTATACTGTATCCTACATAAAATATTAAAGTTAAAAAGCTGGCCTTAAGTGCAAAAATTATTCACTCCATCATCAAATACTGCATTTCTGGATTCTGGAACTCATTGCTAACACCCAAACTAGCCGACCGTGAAGCCAAACAGAATTTCAGAAGTGACACACACTGGATTACGCTCAGCCCATTGAAACCACAGAAACACCTGTGCTTACTATTGTTCCATGCCTCTGAATCACTCAGATGAAAGAAGAGTCTTTCCAATTCTTTGTAGATATATAGGCACAAGCAGTCTAATTTTTCCTACAATAGAAATTTTGGTCTTCTTAAGCATAGCTTAAGTTCAGAAAGAAATGGGGCCCCATGGACCTCCATTTTCTCCGGGGATTTTTGTAGAATTTATTATAATACTATGCATAACTTCTTAGTAGTTGTAATAGCCTTTATTCCTCTTTCATTCACAAATCTAATATTTAAATGGGAAGCATTTAACACTATTTTTTCCAAAGCTGCTAAAATCTGACAGTCTTCATGCCACCCCTAAGAAAAGACAATTGCTCTTTCTTTAACACTATCCAGATTCAATAAACACTAACAAAGTTGCAGGATTTTTAGAAGCAAAGATCTTGTTTGTTTGTTTGTTTGTTTATGAATTAGAAGAAAATACTGCTTTGACAACATAGTGGGTCAAACTTTGCCCGTGCTTACAGCTGGTGCAAGCTTTTGACCGAGACGTTACCCACAGCACGCCTATATCTCCCATCTTTGCTTCTGAATTCTAATTCAAAAAGCACTGTTCAGCTTCTCTTCATCATCCTACTTTTCCGGTATTTCAAAATGTTTTGGTCTTAGCCAAACACAATCCTTCAGCTCTGATGAACCAGCCAGCAGAAATCCCCAGCCCACCCCTGCTCTGTGACTAAGAGATTCTGAATCACTGCTGGGAGAGCTAACAGCAGCCAGCAGCCACACCAGAAAGTGTGAACCACTGAACTGGAAGAGCAAGCTGCCTACTAATAAAAATAACATTTGTTTCCTTTCTCTTGTGACAGCTGCCAGAGTATAATTCTAAGTATTTTACACTATTTTTTTCAACTAAACTAAGCCAGACACGTGCCTCATACACCATGGGAACTGCGGAACAAATCCAGACAAACAGCAGTAGAAGCTAAGTCTTTCAAAATGTACAACACAAAGGGACAAAAATAATAATAAAAAAAATAAAAAGCATATTGTAACAGTTAATTCTCTAGAGGAGCTCCCTACCCTGGGTACACATCAGATGGTAGACTCAGTAACTACTGAATTGCAAAATACCAGATTCTTTCCTTAGTCTTCATGTTTTTAGATGGCAATCCATGACATCTTTATCACATTCATATATAATGAAAAATGCATATTTTGTGGGTGACAATGGTAGTACACAAGTCTCATTAGAGTTTTAGAGTAAATTATTTCTCTCCATCTATTGTGTAGCTCTGTGACATTGACTCAGTTTTGTTAATAGGACCTTAAATTCTACTGTCCTTTAAGAAAGAAATGCATTTAACTACTTCCAGCTGAGCAATACATTTCAAACTGTCTTGCAAATTATTACAAGTTACAGTAATCATAAAAACAGCAAGGTAAATATTTCAGAATGGTTCCTGAAGTGTATGACTGCCTCCTCACCTGAAATGCAACCTGTCAGCCAGTGCAGAAGGGAAGAGTGAAGTTAGAAATCCATTTATAGATGTTCAGGATGCTCATACCTCACCGCTCCTGTAACAAACCTCTGACCCTACTGTTAGCATGCTGCTTCTTTGATTTTTCCCTGCTGACTCACACTTCACAGTAGTCATCTGCATCAGAGCAAAATGAGTGCAAACAATCATTACAGTCTGATCTGCTATACCTGTTTTGTACAAGCATAAGCAGCTATACAAAGCACTGAAGCCCTGGAGAATGATGAACTACATACATTTCAAGAAAAGGGATCTGGGCACCCACTTCAGAGGTGCATTTTCAAAACACAAACAAGATTCAACCCTTAAGTATCATGACTGACCTAGAGAAACTTCTAAAAGAGCATATCTTGTGTGTCCTAAAAATGAATGCATAAATGAAGTTGAAAATTAATAGAACAAGAAAAACTATGTGAGTTTTGCTTGTATAATGTATACACAGTTTACTGTTGTCTATCTTGTTATTAATGAATTTTTTTCCCACTTATTTTTTTCTCCTACTTATGGTGACACTTTTAACCTTTACCCACAAGTTGCCCAGCCTACTAAACAACATATACTGTAGTTTTCATTAAAATAATGCCTCTGCTCCTACTGTGATCCTGTGATCTGTCCACAGCTTAAATCTTGGTTCCCTTGTCGTCATCCTCTCTCAGGTGAAGCTAACATAGCTTTGCATCAAAGGCAGACTCCCTGCCTCTGGAAAACATATCTGCCTGGTAAGAGGAACAGGGATGCAAAGGGGCCATCCTAATTTTAAGTACTGAACTGCAGAGTCTAATTTTCAGTGCCACTGTGACATTCTGAGGAAGCAGGTTGGCACCTCCACTCTGCATGGTCTGTACAGGGAACCTGGTGTGATGAACCTAACTCATTTCAATTTCTGAGGTCTGGCAGCATGAATTCTCTCCCCTTTTTCCTCCCATCATGTTATCTTAGGGCACAGTTTGATTTTTGTTTGATTTTTCATTCTCAGAAATGCATTCCCATATCAGAAAAACACCTCAGCAAAGAAGCACTACAAGGCAAGTGGCAGTGGGCACTAGGGCAAGCAAACTACCAGTATCTGACCATCTTGATAAATCTCCCACCAGACAAGCTCCTACTCTGAAGCATTAAAAATATCCCTGCTCTTGTTTGAAATGATGAATTACTAAGGAGAATGTAGGCAGCAGTTGTTTAAATGTGAACTGCCATAAGACTTGGTTAACTTAGCTTAGTCTCAGAATTGCCTTTGGAACCTCAAAAAAGATTCAGAGTGGACCTTTGACACTTATCCAATTACAGGGTCTTTATAGATTTCAGCCCAGTCATTTTGAGGGTAGGAAGGAAAGAAAGCTAATAAAATTTTGGCTTCTGTTCAGCATTCACCAGATCTACTGTGAAAACAAAAACTGGCTAAGTCAGTTAATCATTGATGAAGTAGCAGCTCCACTTTGGAGTCAGGAGGTTGGTGAGGTATGAGGTAAGCAGGTCAGATCTGTCGCTGGAAGAGAGCTCATAATGGGGTGACAGCACAAAAAGCAGCTACAGACAAGGATTTCTTCCTGCTTGTGCTGCCCAGAGGAAGGAGGGCCTGCTCCAGAAAGACAGACCCAAGAGGAAGTCCAAAGAGACGGAACATGAAAAGGGTCCAAGGCACTAGTTTAAATTATGCTCAGCGAGGCTCCAGGCAGCAGCAATGATGCCAGGACTTTTTGCAACGTCAGACTATAAATCAGTGCCTGGTAGGCTATGGGCTAAAAATATGTCTCAAAGTGATGCTATCAACATACAGACAGGAGATCTGAAAGAGGAAGGCAGTGTCTGGCATATAGGTAACTGCCTTGTTGTAAAAGATGGGGTGCTTGTGCATACTCTCCTGACCCAGAGCTTTTCAGGGATTTAATTCAGCTCAGAAAAGCTAGTTTTTAATCTTTACTTCTATACCCTGACGGTTGCTAGAACTGGGTTCTGTTGAACTGCTTAGGAAAGGCTTAGTTCTAACCAAGGACTGCTCAGACTTGGCAGATTAATTAAACATTTCCAACATATGTTTTAACTGCTTCCTGCATGTCAGCCTGCCAGAGAGGTAAGTCACAGGCCACCTTCTCCTATAGAGAGAAAACATTTTTCATAAGAGTGAAAAGGCAATAGCATAATAATAAGAACAAGGAGCCTCACCTGATGGTCCTCACTCTAGATATAAGGAAAATTACTTCCACAAACCCCAGAAATTCATGAAACTAACCCAGAAAGTGATTATCTGCTGAGCTCGTTTGAACCAGAATTATCCATTAGCTTGAAGTCTTCTTCAGTCTACTTTACTTTAACTCCCATGCCAAAACAAATCTCAGAGCTGCCACCATATGCTGATAGTATTTATTTATTTATGCATTACTTCTTCTTTCTACTGTCACAGATGCCACTGCAATTTAGAGAACTCAAGAGTTTCTGCTTTCTTTCTTTTCCTGTCGTACATTAAACTAAAACTAACAGTCCAGAACTCAGCAGCTTGGGCTGCGGCTGCTTCTCTTATTACAACAGGCTCTATAATAACAAAAAGCCAGAATCTGAATTTCACTTATAGAATTTTCCATGTACCCAGAATAAATTCTTGTTGTTAAATATATTCTTGCATCCATTAAAGGAAATTACTAAAGAGAAACACACTGTCATTTTTAATATAAGATTATTTAAACCCCTTCTGCCACTCTATCCGCCACAGGCACACAAATATATTGTCAGTATTTAGGCTCACATTTTTTAAAGTAATATAAGCCAAAACATTTATATTTAAAAAAAAGACATTAACAAGACAGAGATAGATAACACAGCAACAGAAATGGTTTTAAGTGTGAGCCTCCTTTATATGACCCTGGTAAAACCTTATTCCTAATACTGTGTACAACTCTCATCTCCCACGGACAAAAATTAATTCAATCTGCAACAGATACAGGGAAGAATTTATAAGATTATCAAGAAAATAGAGCTAAAAGAAGACTGGATCATACATCCAGAGAAATGAAAGCTGGAAGTAGATATTAAAGCTCTCTATTAATACATCAAAAGGTAAACAAAAGGGAGGGAAAAGGGACTATTCAAACTTAGAGACAATGTTGATGCAAAAGTAAATGCTTATAAAGTGACCATGAATAAATTTTAACCAGTGGTGAGAAGAAAGTTTCCAAACATCAAAGGAACAGAGCTATGGAAGACTCTCAGTTTAAGCAGAGTGGGAAAACACCTTAATTAAGCGTAAGATGGAGCTCAATAGATTTGTCCAGTAATAGCAGTGAGTTAGATTAAACGACACAGTCCTTTCTGTTCTACATCCTCTTTTTTTTCAGGACAGAAGCTGAGAATATTTGTAGATATTTGCACATAAGGTACAAGAGAATTAGGGTAAGTCGTCAGTGTACACAACTCTTTTTCACTCCTATGACAGCAGCAATTCACATCATCTTCAAAAGAAATCATGATGCAAACTACAAAATCTAGACAATTACTATTAACCAAGTATTCCCAGAATAATTCCCAGATTAATGGAATTGGTGGCATTTCTGAGGGACTATGCAGCTCTTGGAGTTATTTTTTGTACTGTCATCTAAAGAAATGGATAGTCTTCAAGCCGAAGTGATAAAAGACTCCTGCTTGATTCAGCCCTGTAAGATGAATGTGCAGCTAGTCAATAATCCATTGTTTAATTTGATTTCATGTATTTAGTTTTAAATTCTGTACTGCTAGGGTTGGTTAAAACATGTTCCAACAGTAGCGAATCACTGATAATCCTTAGGTAACCAGGGGTTATTTATACACCCAATTCGAAAGCCAGATTTAAAGACAATACCTGGAGACAACAAGTATTCAGTGAGAATAGTACATCCTTAACTTCCGTTTGGAAATGAGCAAACAGCAATAAAACACATTAAATAGATTCTTTCTGAAGGATTTAGAGGGCTGAGCCTACTCTGAAAAGGATAGCTTTTAGATTTGTTCTATCATCACTTGGAAAAGAAAAACAGGAGCCACTGATTTTGTAAACAAATACATACAAAGAAGAGGGAAAAGAATTACAAAATAACCTGTCAGGATCAGAGAGCAGGCATATTTATTCCAAGGCATGGAGCAAATTTTCCTTCAGAGGATTCAGCAGCAGTGTTCAAAACATTTCACTGGCTTGGTTTGGGCATTTGCTTTGCTTTTAAAGAAGCTCAGTTATCAGTTCTGTAGTTTCATCTTGATGAAAAGGATAAGTGGGAAAAGTGAAAACAATATTGTAGTGATGCAGCAAGATGGACATTGATGTTACAGGAATAATGGTATCTCTGAAACCGAGCATTTTGCTATGAATGCCAAGTTTCCAATTTGAGAAGAGAGAGTCGTTTAGTAGAGTCAAATGTGCAGAGCAAACATTCTGGGGACTTCTTTGGACCAAACTTCTACTCTGAAAGTGTCTGTAATTGAGGCAGATAGGGTTTAATGTCCCTAGAAGTCCCTTCTGAAGTCTCTGTTCCTTATTAACCACTAATTTGCTATCGACAGCTTGTACAGAAAGCTGACTTCAGTGGTGTTATGTTGATTCACATCATTTGGCCCAAAATAGGAGAAAGAGTTGTTTGTAATTATGACATTTGGAAGTGTTTTAAGTGTAAATTTCAGGATTACTCATTCTTCCAGGCTTGAAGGAAATTAAGAAAAAAAGACAATAAAAAAATAAATGGACCTTTATGTCTCAAGTCTTTATACTCCAAGAATGCTAATATACAACTTTTGGTACCTACTTGTATAACCCATGGTTTTAGTATACTTTATATATTAAGCTTGTGTTTATTATTGAGAAATTCTGAACACAAATTCCAAAGTCTGATTTTCAAAAATGTCCATGAATTTTCATTATTGTCTAACCAGCTCTTCTAGAGACCTCTTCCACAGATTATTCTCCAGCCTGTAAACCATCTCACAACTAAACTGAAAAGCTAGTCCCCTCCAGTTCCTGCCTGTGAAGCAGCATCTTTCTGCATCATACATAATCACTTTATTTTAAAATTTATTTTCTGCTTCTCATTTAATTTTAAAGTAATTTATTTCCTCTTTTACTGTGAACACTGCAAAGGCAGCAGTTTTGCAAAATTTTATGATGCTGAGTCTGAACACATTGCCTTTTCAAATCTTCTCTTGATGTTACTACATGTATTATCAACCAAATCAGCTCCAGGTGTTTGGCCTGCCGCACTTCTTGTGAAAGACAATACGTACACAGATTACACTGATAACATATTCCAGATCAAGATTTGTGAGTTACCACATAAACTTTTCCTTGGTAACAGGGTTTTGCTTTTCACTTCCTTTAAAGCTTTTGTTAACTACTTTATTATCTTCAGAGAAACCAGTGCTTCATACTGAGAGTTTAGTGTTTAAAACTTACTGCTGTTTTGTTTGTTTGTTTAGACATTATCAATGATTCATTAAGGAACCAAAATCCCAGTTCCTCAAAGATGGTGGCTTTCTATATGATTTCCCACAGGCTTTTTCCAGGCTAACTCCCTTGTTTGCATCCTTATTGAGCTCTGATTGTCCTGAGAGTAATGCAATGCATGGCTATATCAACACAAGTAAACCAAGCAGTGCCAGGACTCAGTCTCTGGCCCAGAGGACCAAACCATCAGTTTTACTTACAGGTAAGTATCATGCCCGGATTTGTACCCTTTTCAATTTATTTGCAGGGACATTGCCAGTAAATCAAAGGAATCTTAGCACAACTAAACAGAGATTTACCATTCATGCCTTAGCCAAACATTAGATTAACTATTTTTAAAGACTCTTAAACCATTGACTGTCTAGAGAATGAGGCTGAAAACAAGTTAACAACAGCAGTTTTCAACAGGGTAAGTAAATCTGCATAGGATGCATTTTGACAAGAGAGGGGGTGAGCACAGGAGCTAGGTATAAAATTCCTCTAATGCTATTCCTTTCTATGGAGATGTGTATTTTTTTGTTTCCATTAATTATTTCTCCTCAGAGTTTCTAATCTCTCCTACTGAAATATTTTAATAAAAGTCAAATTAAAAAATGATTTGAGGGAGAGCTATTAAGGATTGGAATTTTCACTGTCTCAGGGTAAGTATTGGCTCTCTTCTCACTTTTGTTGGTTATAGGAACTCTAAATGCCCACCCAGTAAGGCATGTTACATTATTAATCACCTGAGTATGGAAAATGCATTTTCTTGCTGTCCAACCAGCAGAACAGCCATCTCATTAGTTACTTACAAAGGGATTAGGAATTTTAGAGCAAGACTATTGTCCAGTGAATAAAAGGGTAAACAAATATTCAAACCTAGACTCAAACTCTGCCTATTACTCACTCTGAGGTTTCAAATAAGTCTCCCTCTATCCTTTAGTTCCTCCATCTCTAAAGTAGAAATAACATGTTCTTTGTAAAGTATGTAGAAACGCATGGGTAAAAAAACATGTTGGCACAATCACCATAGCAGTTCCTGATTGAATACGATGCCACCGGATCCTTGTAGTTCTGCAAGATTTACATTCTTCCACGAACACTATAAATAAAACCAAAGTTCACAAGCCAGTTTGAACAAGAAAACGGAAACAACCCAGGAATTTGCATACAGCTGGTTTTCTTCCAGCATATACAATATACTGATATGAACAGATAAATTTTGAGATGCAGTCATTAATTTGTATTCCAAAACTTCCTCCTTTCAGTGCCTTTCTCACCGCATGTTCATTAGAAGTGTAGAGTAGATAACACTTAACGTATAAAACTATGTAAATAAAACATCCTCCCCTATTAATACCTAGGATACTTAGCTTCCAGTGCTCTGCAGCTTGCAAGTTTAGCACTATGTTATCAAGTTGAGGAGAAACAGTTTTTAGATTAAAATGGATTGAAATAATCTGCCACAGAAATAAAGAATTTTCTGAGATTTTTTTCAAACTATACATTACATATTAATGCCCCAAAAGAATCCAGGCAGCTTGGCAATGAGGACATTCTGTTTTGGGAAAGAAGATTCCAATCCCACCACTACACCCTTCTCCTCCCCTTTTTTTAAAAAAATAAAAAATAAAAAATAAAAAGTTTGAGAAGGAATTTGAATTTGCATCACACGTGTTCCAGATCAGTGCTTGGGCCATGAAGCAGCTGCTAATTTGGAGGCTGGTTGGTCATTGGTTCACGTAGAAATTCCAACCAGAATATAACTTTTTTTACAAATATGGTAGGCACTTGAAAATAAAAATCATTCTTAATTATCGGTCCTTTCTGACAACAAAATTCTAACTTTTGTTTGAAAAGCCCTTGCTGGTGTCTAACCAGTCAGTATGGTTAATCCTCGCACCATCAAAGAAGCAATATATTCACTGGCAACCAGGTGCTTGTGAGAATGTTTTCATATATGCACCTACTAGTAAAGAGAAAAAATTATCAAATGTGCAGCACCTGTACTACAGCTTCATCTTCCTTGATGCCTCAGCCTCACACAGCATATAGACTCCTAATACGACCCTGTTTTCCTTCATGTGCCTTCAATTAGAAGGCACAATATTCAAAAATATTTGAAAGTTTGTATCCAGTATTTTTTGACTGATATTTTCTGGAAAGGTTCACCATTATTTATTAAAATATTTTCAGCATGAAGCAGTCAGTCTTTCATTCCAGTTGTAAATATATTGCACTTTTTTAACTGTCAAAAAAAAATCCAAATAAAATATTATTTTGGATCACAAGGAACAAACACAAAATAAAGTGTAAAAAGTAATGCTATTTCAATAGCAAAACTGAAAATTTTTCTTTTTGAACTCAAGAGAAGTCATATACTTTTTTTAATTCTTTCGGAGACCCTCAAATTCATTTATTCGTACAGCTTTATATTACACATTCATTATTTCCTTTAGCATACCTCATCTCTGTCTTTTATAGATACTGATGATTCTTCTTTCATTTTCCCTTTTACCTTAGATATGACTTATCTCGTCTACAATCATAAGTGTAACTATCATCCTTCTGAAGACTGTTCAAAAATCTACCTTAATTCTGTAGACCTGTGTATCTTGTGCAATTCTAAATTTAATCTTGTTTATCTGATCTATTAACTGGTTTCATTTCAAGCTTAACATGACTATAAAAGACTCATCAATGTTTTTCTGAAAACCTTCGTCAAAACTTTATCTCTCAACAGCCATGGCTACTGTCATCCTACTCTATCCTATGTTGGGTATAAATAGAACATCACCTTCAAAGTGAACCCTGTATAGTCCTGACATTGATTTCATTGCTACATGTTGGAACTTTCTTCTGTGTAACATATTTAACTACAGAGGGTACCCCGCCATCTCCAAGCTCCCACCAAACTTCAAATACTATAGACTTTTCCTGTAGCTTTTATCCTATAGCTAGTTAGTAATCATGCCTGGTGATTATCTCCCCTGAATCACACATCTCTTTGAATCACTTTCTCAGGTCTGCAATCTATTGCATTGTACATCAGGTATTTACTCTCTCTCTACAGGCTCTTCACAACTTAGTTGAATTCTCACAATTATCTCATATTCAATTTCAAAAAGTTAACTTCAATCAGCCTATTGGATAGCTTCCATTTTCAAACATACTCTTTTTTCCTGTTATGCTTTTACTGAATCATCCAAGAAACTCCTTCATTATTCTCCTCCAGATTGCTCCTAAAGTCTTCCCTTTCATGTGTCACTAGGCTGCTGATGCACTAAAACCACAATCTATCAAGTTGAATAACACCTGTGTGTGGTGATTAATTTGGGCTTTACTTGGCATCCCTGGTATTCTGCAAAGATAATAAAGTGACAAAGGTAAGCTAGGTTTATATTTACAATAAGTAAATCAACAAATCCACACCTGTCGTTGTAAGCTTTTGTATAACTCTAGTGACAGAACATACAGGAGGCAGAAATAGTCTTTTGCATTCAATTGCAAAATTGCATTCCAAATTTGACAGAGGACTATTGATAATCACACGTGCACACTTGGTTGGCTTGTTTTCACAGCCTTGTAAAGCAACACCAGAAGTCAGCAGGCTACGGATGTTTAATTACCAGCATTCTCTGGGAGACTCCCAGGACAAAAATGGTGTCACAATTCATTTAGCTCTCCTTAACGCTGTGCATATTCATGCTATTAGAGAGATGTTTTGAGGAGAAAGTGTTAGAGCATGCAGCAAACTCTAAAACTGTCCAACAAAGGTGGGTTTGTTTTCTGTGTACTTCTTTTACAGCAGAAACCTGTAACAGTGGCCAGAAGAGGCAGCGTGATTCAGCTCCAGCACACAGATGTGACTAAGGTGAGATGTCAATTTTGTAGTACCTTCCTTTCCTGTGAACTGTATATACTCATAGTCCCCTTTGAGTCTATATCAGAGCTAGCCTTCAGCAACAGAGCAATGGAGTTGACCATAAAGTAAAAAAAAATATAAAACAACAGCTATAAAAATTGTTTCCCATTCATCTGGAAACATGTTGGCAGAAAAGTGGCATTCCTTCAGCAGACAGGGCCTCCCAGAGGGTTTGAGATAGCAGGCAAAAACTGCGGATAAGAGCTGCTAAAAGAAATAGCATAGTGGACAATAAATATCAAATATCAACCAGACCGTAGAAAAATCAACATAAATTGGATAATTTATTAAGATTAATCAGTCTAACTAAGAACTGAGTGGATCACAGTGCTTAGTTTCTCTGTGAGAAAAAAATGAAAGAAAAGGAGAAATTTTGCAGAAATTTCCTTTGGAAAAAGTCAGGAAAATTCCACAGCAAAACATAAAGGCAGCAAACTTTTGCATAAGAAAATGCAAAGACATATTCCTTCCAAATAACATTAATCCAGAAATCTGGCCTTCATTATTTCATTTTGGGAAATCAGTATGTTTTAGCTTTCTCATGTGTACACATTTTTCACATCTAACTTCATAGCATTCATCCAACAGCTCAACCTCACCGTAATAACAGCCAATGCAAATATTTAACTGACATCAGAATAGTAACAATCTTCTTGAACTCAGAAGGCCAAGGGCAATTATTGTGGAATATCCACAATGCATACCTCAGAGGAGGAGGAAAACAAGCAATTTAAATAAATTAAAAGCCAAGGAGAAGTGGAATTTTGTCACCATAGCAAAGATTCCTTTATGCTCCCCTAAGGTCTCAAGCCACGGTTCCTTCTGGTAACATGTGTCTGCATTTAATTGAAACATCATCAGCTCACATTAAGTCCACAAATCCATTACAATAAGTACTTGTGCCTGTTTGCAGCTGGAGGGAGAAAATCACATTTGTCAATCACAGCCAGCAACAAAATGACCATCCTGCACAATTCTCCAGGTAAAAAAATCTCCATAGCCAGAATAATTCAGTTCTCCTTTCCTTCTCTACTGGTAGCATTAAAATATTCCTCGAGGAAAGGAGAGAAAAGGGATGATTTCTCCCACAGAATAACGCACAAGATCTCCTCAAACTGCAACAAATCTTTGGATGGCAACTACTTTTTCCTCTTCTGAAGATGTGATGAGCTTTGCTGCAGTCCACAAGCACATCAAGGTGAAGTTTCCCAGACCCATGCCACTGGGCAACACAGCAGTATCATCCTTTAAATATAGACATCTAAAATGAAGCCCATTACATGTCCTCTCTTGAGGAACAACGCAGGGGAAATACTCCTCTCAACAATGTTAGTGACTTGTAATGGCAGACGAGTAACTCCAAGTTCCACCATGTTTGTTCCAACTTTTGTTGTCTAGGTGCAGGCTCTTAATAGTCCAGTCCAAGAAGCAAAGAAAATGCAAACAGATTCTAATAATAGGTAAAGACAGGTCCTTACACTTCCACCTATCTCAAGTAAAGTGTGAGTTTGAAGTGACTTCAGGCACAGACACAACTTGCCATCATCCATTCTAACAGCATTGGCAAGGAGTTCAACTTGATTTTTTTAATCATTGCTGAAAAATATTATTTTGCCCAAGCTTTTTGCCAGAACTGGTGTCAGTTCATGAGATTTCCATGTCCAAAGTATGGCTCACCTACCTGAAATCAATACTATCCCTGGTATTTATATCACATAGTATAAACAATGTTGCTCACATCTGTTAGTGTTACTCATGAGAGTAGGAACAAATGCATTACAGCTAAAGAACAAGGAGGCCTTGGTGGGGGTGTGGGAGAGGTGTTTACTTGTTTTGACTTGTCCAAAGCTACCAGTGAATTTTGATGACTGAAGATTTAACTGCCTAAGTTCAACCACTTCTGAAAGGTCTGTTCACTTTTTGCATATATCTTTTCCTCCTAGAAAGTGGTCAATAAAGACAGCTTCATTTAGCTTCCACAGTGCCATCCAGCTGAATATAGCCTGGTGCATAGCTCTGAGGTGGAGGTAAGTTGAAGAGGAAAAGGAAGAAAGAGAAGAAGGAAACAGAGGTAAGAAAAATGCTCCTGTATTTTACCTCTCATCTCCCTAGTCAACTCTTTTGGAAAGGAACCTGAAAATGGTGAGGTGTGAAAACCTGCAGAGGAAACTGGGAAAAAGAGTTCAGAAAATGTCATTTCAGTAAGGTGTGACATAGTTAACAACAGCAACAGAGGTGAAGGGGACTAAATATCTTTTTAATTTTTTAAAAGCATGGTAAAGAGTCTAGCCATCCACAGGAAGCATAAAGGGAGATTTACAACTACAGCTCATCTGAGGAAATCAGAGAACCCAAATGAATTTGTACAGGACTTACTACATTGTAAGTAGTCTATCCTGTAGGTTTGGCATATTTATATGAGAATGTATTTGAATTTCCAACCTTTAAATTTGACTAGTGTTTTTACTAAGGAGTAAGAAGTTGGTTGCTCATTAGTGGGCATTCCTGTGCTTGTCACTGTGCCTAGAGGACTGACCATATATCTGTGACTTGGCCTTTTTTATGCTGATCTGCCATGTTTTTTACTGGCAAAAGAAGTGATAGAGATTATTCAGCAAACTGCACTTCATGCCTGTAAACAACAGACTTTTGCTTAGACTTTAATTCTGGTGATATAATTTAAAAGAATAAACTAAACTAGACTGTGGGATATATTCACATACATATAGTGGCTTGTGCTGCTTCTTATCCCAGAGGAGTTTAAGTTAAGGTCTTCCTTTACTTAGATGGCCCTTCTCACTGTCTTTAAGCAGAAAAAAAAACATTCTTCCTCTTCTCTCTTTACTGAACAGTGTCCAAATGACTCAGGGTCTATATAATGACTCAGGGAGCTGTAAGTTATGTCTCTGCCTTGAGATCCTTTCCATCTGCAAGAAAAGATTTGAGATAATCAAGGAGCTGGCCACGATATCCCCTGTATTGCCTCTATAACATGGGAAGAGGCACCCTCTAACTTTTAAATCCTCTCACTATGTCCCAGTAAATGGTTATATACAGTTCCCTGTGGCTGTCTGCATTCACCAGTTAGATTAGATTTGTCTCCTCAAAGGAAGCTTGTACGAAGAATTGATCAGCTTTTTTTGGACTTGACTCTAACAAAAGTAAGAGTGAAAAATACTGCAAACATAGTCTATCAAAGCAAACGATCAAGGTCTGCATTACAAAGTTGGAAAGAGGATAGCAAAAGATGAGGACTAGTACAGTGCAGTTCTTGAGTTAAACATGGCAAATGCAGTTCCTCCTTAGCTAGCCAGGTGACTCTTCATGAGGCAATCTAAGATGTCTCTCCACCACCTACTCACATTCTGTCTTTCAAGTGCTACTACACGTAAATGAACCCAACTCATATCCACCCAAAAAATGTATATTCAAGACTTCTTCTTCAAAGTTTTGAAGCTTTTCTTGCAAGATTCGCTGCTTTTCCCATCTAGCCTCCCACAGGAGAAAAAGTACTGCACCTTGAGCCTATGGACACAGAAACAACTTTCAGTCTAGGCTCACTGAGGACAGCATCACCTTTTGCACAATCATAGCTCATTAGGCTGGCAATTTCATATTGTTTTTCTCCTGTTCTGTCTGGGAAATAAGTTGACTATGTGCTGGCTAGCCAGACAAGGTAATGTTTCTTATAATAATACCCCTTCTTTGCAACTGAAAAAAAAATTACATAAAACTGCCAGCTGTTATTATACTCCATTGGTTTCTTGCAGAGACCAAACATAATACACCAATAATACAGATTCTACACTTAAAAAGAATGTATAAGGCAGTGGTGTATAGTCTGCCCTGAAAGGTGGTGCCAGCATTGTCAGAATTCATCAGCTCAGCTGAGTATGTTGGAAGTCTTGTTATGGAAATTGAAGGACCTTTATGAGATCTTCAGTGCCCTCCATTACCACCAGTTGCTGGGGTAGAGAGCCAGGAGGCAGTCTATCCCTGCAGTTAAGATGATGGCTGTTGATTGAGGCCAGAGGCACTTAGTCATAAGTGCCAGACTTAGCACTCTTACAAGGATAGCTACTTCTGCTGGTATAGAAAAGAAGCTGCTGCCTATTCAGCTCTACCTGTTTCCATGTCTGAGGCTGGAGGAGCAGCAACCCTCTGGCAGCTGACCAGCAGGGACAATGACATGGTCGCTCTCAGCAGAGCAAGCTTTCCCAGGCCTATCTTCAAGATGATGAAACACAGGGCAGGGAGGCGAAATCTCCACACTGTGCCAGGCTCTGTCCTCAAAGTTGTGTTTGAATATTGCAAAGTACAGGCACCTTACTTCGGTGAGGCACCTCACATGACCCCAACTCCAGTTGCTCCTCTTCTGTCAGGCTGTGAAGCCTATAAGAGTAGGAAGGGTCAGGCTGATAATCCTGCCTATCCTGGCACAACTTCACCTGGGGTCATGACTACTCTCAGGAAACTGCCAGCAATCAGTAAAAAAGGTTTATGGTCACTCATTGACCAGTGACAGCAGAACAGATCATTTAAGGGAGTAAACTGAGCTCTGTGTGATGAAAATACAATGTTCAGGGTATGAGGGAGAAAAAGCTGTCTAGGTAAAGATTACTGCACAGTGTGAACATTCAAATGAAAAGACCCAGGCTTGTAATTTTACTTCTGCCACTCCTGGATTTTTCAGTGGTTGGCTTTTCAAACTTAATTCTTTCCTTCTTATTGACGTCTTGTGTGGGAGAAATAATAGGAGAAAAACAACTCCTAGAAAATATAAAAATTGAGAGAGATTACAGTCTACACACGTCAGTGCAGGATTGCAAATTCCAAAAGGATACATCTTGAGAAGAAATTTCACAAAATATGTACCTTCTGTCTATAATTCTGTGCCATTCTCTCTCTCGGAGGTGGTATCAATCTTGCAGATTAACTGCTACTCATTCAGCTACATCCTCAAAGGGATTGTGGTTCTCTTCATAAATGATTCAGAAAGCAACAGTATACAAACTTAATTCCTTAATGAAGAAGGAGCATCTACTTGATTATTTGGTTTAGGTGAACGCACCTTGCTCCCCGTTACTCAGTAGTGCTTGTGGTAACGAGACAGACAGGGGCTAGAAGATAGGTCTCCCAAGTGAATGGTGTAGCTCACCTCCTTGTTTTGATCACTTCCACAGGCTGAGAACCACCAAGTTTTAATGAGGACAAAAGACTGACCTCAGCAAAAACCACCAGCAGTCAGTGATAAAAGCAAAGAACAAAGTATGTCTGTGTATGTCTGAACTATTTTCACCCAACTATCTTTAAATTTTGAGACTAAGGAGAGTGCAAAGTGAGACTGTTTATATCCTCTTAGGTGTCAAACCCACATTGCACACCTAAGAAAGAGAAACTGAGACAACTTGCATCGGAGAGCAAAGGGGAATGCAGAAGTGACAAGGAAAAGAGTGGGGGAAATACTGAAATGGCAAGGGACCATAACCTAAGAAGGATAAGGATGACTTGTTTCTAGGCTCTGAAGGATAACAGAATGAGCTGCCGACAGAAGAAAGCAAGCCAAAGATTTACACCAGAACTAGGAAAAGGTAGTAGCTATGAGCTCCATTGTAAGAATTGATAAGTGTGTCACTCTAACTGGCAGCCAAGGAAGATGTATAATACCTGCCATGAGCAAAAGGTATAAGATGTGTGTCTGAGGCAAGAACGAATACTGATAGGAAGTGGGAGCAAGGAAATCACAGAAAAAACTCCCCTAGTTGCCCTTCACAAATGATCCTCCCAGATTCCAGTTGAAACAAAATGCAGCTCTGCCCACTAGAAATGAGGCTCAAAGCAAGATGATCTGTATGATAGCTATCTCTGTCCCCAGTGGGGAGAGGCATGGGATCAACAAGAAAGTGAGGATTAACAGAGGAATAAATGGAACATATTATTCGTGTCTGAGGAAGATTTCAGATGTGTAATCCTTGGGAGGAATTAATGGGAAACAGTCCCTCGTCAACCACAATCCCTCATCAACCACAATACCTGCCTAACTTACATACCAGGATCAAGTTTCATATGATTTAAAGTAAATAAATTGAGAATAACTTTTAAGAGAGAGCTCTGAAATATGTGCTGTCTGTCAACATGTAAGAAGAGGAAAGCATAACAGATATGGAAATACTACAGATTAATTAATGCCTGGGAGCAGAAGAAGGAAAAAAAAACCAAGATGAGAAAAAGACATGTGCTGAAGGAAGTAGTAGAGTCAGCAAGGCAAAGTAGTTAATATAAATTTATAATAAAAATAAAGGTATAAAGTCAGGAGAGGAGAGACACAAGTGCCTTGAGTCTACACATTAAAGCAAACAGAGGCACTAGAATTTGATAAAGCACATGCAAGCAAATTCCATAGGACTCAGCAGGTAGTAGAGAAACAGGAAGAGTTTATCAGGATAAAACATAATCCATGATTCAGAGAGGGAAAAATATTTAAAAGTATTTAACTGCACAGTTAGTCAATCAGTAAAGATAAATACAGCCATTTCTGCAAAAAGTTAAGGGAAAGCACATAAAAAGCCTCTTATCTCTGTGAGGAAAGTTTCAGATGCAAATGGGAATTTACACTGTAGTGAGAATATGGTTTAGCAGTATCAGAGAGGACCAAGCAGTTGTTTACCTACCAGATGCAATAGTGATTTGTCGCTCCTGGGAGTATGAACAGACATGCAAAAACTACTGGTAGTAGTCCACCAGAATTTCAAAGTAGTCCATATCGATAACACAAGGGAAAACAAAAAGAGATGCTCTGAGGGTAGAATTTGGACCACCAGAGAGGAAACTGAAAAGTAGGATCCCCTGATAGCAAGACCAACTTCAAGACTGTTATCACATGCAGAGCCAGAGGTACAATAGCTATACATGGAAACTTTGTAAAGAAGAGAGGTTAGATTTCTTAGGACCTCAGGAAACTTCTGCAGTTGAAGAATTCCATGAGGAAAGGAGATAAAACTAAGCTAAGCTGAAATGTGAAAGATTAGGAGGACATTTAAATGAGTTAATTGACAAAGACGTATAGTTTGTGGTGATGAATCTTCTCAGATAGAGTCGCAAGAGCTCTATGTCCTTAAGAAAAAGAGTAAAATAGGAATGGGGAAAACTTGCTTAGGAAATGTTGGTGAATAGTTAGATCACTCCAAAAAATAAAGTCACAGCAAACTTATATGTGCCTCTACACAGATGAAGTAAGAAATAACATAGTAGAGCCAGAATAACTAGCTTGATACGGTAGTCACATTGGAAACTTAGAGGAAAAAGTGGAACATTATTCTATTGGGTTGTGAAGTATGCAGCAATAGTAACCAACATACTGAAAGAGATTTGTGAGCCTCTGAAGACTATTCCACCTTTCTAAAGCAGCTGTTAGCACAAATGTCATGTTAGGGTTGATGACATAATATATTTTTATACATTTTTAATTAAATGTTTAATAGTTCAGACACTCAAGGAACCTCTTACAAGAAGAGTAATGTTTACTTATTTGACCAGCACATAAATGCAATTTCAAAATACAGCAGAGCCCTTTTGACCTTCACAGGTTCTTAGTCAGCATCCAGGTTGAAGTAGAAAAAACAAACCATGTGCTACACTTGCACTTGAGATTGCTTAACTGAGTTTCTTAGACTGGTGGAGTTTTCTAGCACACAAGCCTAGGACAAAGTCATTCTGGCTTTGAAAAGTCTATTTGTATTACTCCTAAAATTAAGAATTGACAGTTTTTATGAAGCAAGTATACCAGTATTAACTGGCAGCATACAGGAAACATGCTCTTATGAGTTTCTAGCTGTGTTTTTTGTACAAATAAAAAGAAAGAGCATGAAGACTAATGAAATCCTTCATCACAGTCTTTTTGAACAGCTAAACCAAGAATAAATCACAGTAGCCAAAGAACAACAAGTAAGGAGTTCTGGTATATGTTATATCAAATAGAAATACGACAAAGAAGGAGGTGCAATTAGCCATTAAATTGAAAATACGTAAGGCCTAATCCGACCAACTAGTATTATAAACCAGATATCTTACACCCAGCAGTTTAAACTGCAAGTAAAATGTCAGTTATGATTTAAATATTTCAGTGCCGAATCTTGACTTCAAGTCTGCAGAACAGGCAATCCAACACTTCCCAAGACCATATTTTGCAGTTTAATCATCCTTACTCTTAATGATTTGCACTTTATTTTCACCTGGAATGTGTCTAGTTTTTGCTTCCAGCTGTTGGTTCTTGTTATGCAGCTCCTGTTAGATTAAAGAGCTCTGTAGTACCCAGTGACTTCTTCCCATGAAAACACTTATCCATATTGATCACATTACATGTAAATCATCTTTTGGATAAAATAAACCATATGTGCTCTCTCTGTCTTTCATTCTGACATTATCCTCAGCCCTCATAGCATTTCTGCTGATTTATTCTTTCAGCTTGCTTTTTTAAAATATTAATTCACCTCATCTCATTTTACCTGTCTTCAAGCTGGACACCAAGCCCAGGCAAGTCTGCAAGATCCCTCTATAGTCCACAGAGGACAGCCAGCAACTCCAGATAGCATTTCATCCTTATCTCTTAGACACCTCTGTCAGGATCAGATAATGAAGGTTTGAATGTAATTCTCTCTCCACAGACTATAGCAAGAATCTAGGCCACTCAGCTGGACTGCACACACACCTTTCAGAAGGCTGAATTTCAGTTAAATCAATTCAAGTTGATGTTCAAGCTCTGGTGTAAATGGTTTTCAGCATTTTAGTATGTAAATCAACATGTGTGAATATGGTAGTCAAATCATCTAACAGGTCTTGCTAAACACACTTGCATGTCTGAACCCCCTTCCAGACTGCAATTTCTCCTTTTGTAATCTATATTTGGACCTAACATGTCCTGGAAAAATAAAGATCACTCTGCAAAGCTGTATCACTGTTCCCACTGTAATGATCATGATCGAATCTCATCTGCTTCTGTTTAAAGTTCCTGGTTTGGAGCTTGAATGGAATAATACTGAGCTCTATGGGTAAATGACATCTTTGATACAAGCTGAAAATTTGTTTTTAAAACTGTAATAACTCAGCACATTCCTTTATAACCAAGACCAAAAAACTCAGGTGTATGTATTGATTTCACACTTCAAAACAACCATAAATTTTGGAAGCCTTAACTTTGTTTGGTAATAACACCTTTTTGTGATAAAACATCAGTTTGTGTCACAATGGAATTCATGAAAGTGTCTCAATTCTGAAATGTATAAGATTATAGAGACAGAAATAACAGTTATTGTAGATAAATTTATCCCTAAATCTTTGAATTTTTAAGATCCTAGCACAATCAGGCAGCAAGATGTTATGAAAAACTGACTGTTGTGATATGAATCAAGGGAAACCTTATCATAACTGCTTAGAGATGTTTCAAAAGTGCTAACTATGAAATATAGCAGTTGAACTAGATCGTTGAATTACTGAGCTTACAAACAGTCCACCTTGAGCCATCTTCAACACATTGCAACCATTCTAAAGCTGCAAATGAGCTTTGCTTCAATTGCTTTTTTGTATTGAGCAAAAATGATTGTTCTGAAATCAGGAAACATATCCAAACAAGGCCTTTATGTATTACATAATATGTGAAAAATAAATCTGTATAGTTACTATATTATATACGAGAAAACTGAAGGATAATAAAAATAAGTGAGTTAAAGAAGACAATTAAGCTAGAAGTGAAATTACAATCTCTACTAAAGTGTGCAAGGCAGAAGAAAAGCTAAGTAAAACTACAAGTTGCATTATCAGGCAGCAGCCATTACTACCCAGAAGCCTACCTCTTTGTATGTGCAGCAGACAGTATCAGCGCTGCACATGCTGAGCTTTGTGTGTTCTCAGTTACACAAGGAATTTCTTTGTGAAGAGATCATAGAGGCCTATTAAGAGGAGGGGACTGATGTTCCTCCCCTGTAGCAGCTACTGAGAGAGGTTCCAGAAAGGCAGAAGGAGCATGGGGGAAAAACCACAGCTTGTGCAAAACTGGACAGCAAGGAGGAGCTGGGAGCAGCCAGGTAGGCTTCCCTACCTGCAGAGCCTGAGTAGTGGTGCTTCAACACAAAGTTGTTGAGATAGCTTAAACCAAATATAGACACCAAGGGCCACCTGCAAAGAGAAAGTGGACAGGCAGAGAGCTGTATATGAGGTCTGTTTCCTCCTGTTCTGTTTTCTCTAGCCAATTTGCATTTTATATATTTAAAAAATAGTTATGTTTTTAGTTTTTCAAACAGATCATATGGGAGTGCAGGAAGATGCATTTTAAATCTGCTGGTCTTTGGGGAGATGTTCACTCTAATAGATGATATAACCATCTGCTCTTCAATGTCCTGGGCAACTCATGACCTAGCCACATTGCAGATACATTAGTGCAACCCCTAACGTGTTCTTACCTCTGAAACAAGCTCTGGAAATCAGCCCAAGACTGGCTGCTCTGAGCACAAGGAGAGAAGAGAGATGGCACATCTTCCTACTTTCTCCTTGTACAATAAGATTAATTGGGTGCTTGCCAGGATCCATCCCACTCCCCACCCATATCACTCCAAATAACTCTTGTCTTTGGTGAAGGAAAACAGCTCTGAACAGTGACGGTCCTCAAAACAGCAACACAAGCAAGGAACAGCATACAGGAATGAGAAGCAAGGGGCAGTAAGAACTGAAGTAACCATCTTCACTGGTGAAGAAAAAGACCCTAAAACCATGCCATGAAGTAAAACAGTCTAGAGTGGTTTGAAAATCCTGGACTGAATCTGAGAAGTTAGAGGAAGCTCTTTCTTCCCAAAGTCATGGCCACAGATAATCACATCACTACTATGCCTCAGAAAGAGCTCTGATGTTCAAGTAGCAATATGCAGAAATGAAACATGTAAGACATCCAGATAACGTGTTCTTCCCTGAAATAACAGCAAGTTTTAAAAGATACATTATTTAAACTGGAACTATAAATACAAATGTCTTCATTGCAAGTGGGTTCCGTCTCATTAGCCTCTAGTGGTCACCTTGCCCCTAATATTAGAAAAAAGGCATTTTTTTTCATTTGCTTCTCCAGTAAAACAATAGCCTAGAACTATTCCTCAACATCCATTCTGCAAGATATTAAAATTCAGTAAGAAACTTAAAACGTTGCCATTTCTTTTTTGAATAATCGATTTGAAACTAATCGATAGATTTTAAATTAATTCAACTTATTTGAATTAAATGATTGCTTGCAAGACAGAAAAACAATAGCTTTGCAGTGCAAATGAATTGTCATAACTAATTTTTCCTGAGTCTTTAAGGGAAAATAGCAATTTCAAGCTAAAAAGATGGAAATTTGTCTATATTCCAAATATAAAAAGAAAAAAAGGACAGAAAATTAAGTAGTTCTTTCTTTCTCCCAAAGCCAACAATCATGGGAGTGACAATCTTCTTAGGGGAAGAAGCATAATACTACTGAGTGACCTAGGAAACGTGTTAATGACCCTCCAAAGAAATTCAGCTTGATCTCCATGTTGGATACTGACGCAATGCAGACTGGGGAGTGGGAAGGGAACATGGGCTCTCACTGAGGAGCTCTAAAGATGGATGCAACTACCTGATTCAGTAAATGAGAACAAGTCTTGTATGTGGCAAAAAGGATGCTAATCCCCTTCAGAAAACAATTGATTCTTCCCTCCTTTCATCTACAAAGCTTTACTATAAAGTAAATGAAGAATGCCAGATTTAGAACTGTCTAAAGTCTATTAACCACTACATTAACTTTTATCAAGTTATTAAAACAAATCACAGAATCACAGAATCACAGAATGTCAGGGATTGGAAGGGACCTCGAAAGATCATCTAGTCCAATCCCCCTGCCGGAGCAGGAACACCTAGATGAGTTCACACATGAAGGCGTCCAGGCGGGTCTTGAATATCTCCAGAGAAGGAGACTCCACAACCCCCCTGGGCAGCCTGTTCCAGTGCTCTGTCACCCTTACTGTAAAGAAGTTCTTTCTCAAATTTAAGTGGAACCTCCTGTGTTCCAGCTTACACCCATTACCCCTTGTCCTATCATCGGTCGTTACTGTGAAGAGCCTGGCCCTATCCTCCTCACACTCACCATTCAAATATTTATAAACATTAATCAGGTCCCCCCTCAGTCTCCTCTTCTCCAAGCTAAAGAGGCCCAGCTCCCTCAGCCTTTCCTCATAAGGGAGATGTTCCACTCCCTTAATCATTTTGGTGGCTCTTCGCTGGACTCTCTCAAGCAGCTCCCTGTCCTTCTTGAACTGTGGGGCCCAGAACTGGACACAATATTCCAGATGTGGCCTCACCAGGGCAGAGTAGAGGGGAAGAAGAACCTCTCTTGACCTACTGACTACATCCCTTCTAATGCACCCCAGGATGCCATTGGCCTTCCTGGCCACAAGGGCACAGTGCTGGCTCATGGTCATCCTGCTGTCCACCAGGACTCCCAGATCCCTTTCCCCTTCACTGCTCTCTAGGAGATCATTTCCCAACCTATACAGGAACCTGGGGTTGTTCCTGCCCAGGTGCAACACCCTACACTTGCCCTTATTATATTTCATCAAGTTTTTCCCTGCCCAGTTCTCCAGCCTGTCCAGGTCTCTCTGGATGGCAGCACAGCCTTCTGGAGTGTCAGCCACTCCTCCCAGCTTGGTATCGTCAGCAAACTTGCTGACAGTGCACTCTGTTCCCTCATCCAGGTCATTTATGAATATATTGAATAATACTGGTCCTAGTACTGACCCCTGAGGGACTCCACTAGACACAGGTCTCCAACTAGACTCCGCCCCATTGACCACTACTCTCTGGCTTCTTCCCACCAGCCAGTTAATAATCCATCTCACTACCTGCTCATCTAATCCACACTTCCTCAATTTATCAGCGAGGATGCTGTGGGAGACCGTGTCAAATGCTTTGCTGAAATCAAGATAGACCACTCTTCATAAAAGTGCTGTATTTCTACTAAGGTAAAGAGAGACAAAGTGAAACCCTCCAAATCCCCTGCAATACAAAAGTATTCATCAACAAAGCTGTATTTTATAGGTATTCATGTGTTTATTTCAGCAGCAGTTTCCCTCTTGCCCACAATCACCTTCCTTAAACTAAAATAATAATGTTCCAGAAGCACAGGGCAAAGATTTGCTTCGATTTCTTTTGCCTTTTTTAAGTTGCAATTTTTGCTATCTGCTTTGCATTTCATTGTGGGTTATTATGGCATGGGAGTGAAACTTGTCAGTTGTCAACCTCACAGTGTCAGCAGCCTGGAAATGCTCATGCTGCTAACTAGCAATTACTCACACGTCAGTGTTAGATCTGAGCAAGCACAGGCATCTTGGCAAAGCCTTCAGAACTTCAGTTTCAGCTCCTGGTACGTGCTATTAATGACAAACTACAATCAGGGAAAGAAATGCTTTTTCAAATGCGGCATTCAGCCTGAAAGATTACCATTTGCTTTGCTATAGCTCTAATCAAGGAACTTGGGAATGTGCTGATTTACATGGGACCCTACCGGCATGGCCCAGACACCAGATGGTACTTGGCCAATCACAAAATCAAAACATGATTTTTCAAAGAAATGTGGTGCACTGTACCAGTGATCATATATGATATTTGTATGCAAATGTATCAGAGATTTCTGCCACTAATGAGTAATTGACAAGTCACTCTACTGTAAACTCAAATTGTCACTTTTTTCTCCCAAGGTGAAGGTTTTATTCCTCACAAGTGAGGTGGGATTTTTCCCACATGTATTGACAAAAAGACATACTAGCCTACCTCCTGTTGACGGGGGATTTGCTGCCATGTACAATATTTTTACATTTTTCTCACAGACTGGTTCTACATTGTGTAATAAATTTTGTTATATTGGTCTCATTTTATATTTTTTTTTCCTTTTGGGATTAAGCAGTAGAGACATTGAATAGTAAGAGCACCATCATTGTTAATTTTACTGAAAATACTAGATTTATCAAAATGGAAATCCACTTTCATGCAGCTTTAGCTTGCTGTCATAAGTTACTATGGCAGCAGGCAAAATTATGTGCAGTTAAACAAACATTCTTTTTAGATTACCATAAATTGTTTCAGTTTGTGCAACTTTAAAAGAAGAATAATACCTGCTATTAAGCTAAGCCATGTTATTCCTCCTAAAAGTTGATAAATTTTCCTCAAAAACCTTACTCCTTGTTAGTCCCTCTTTCATCATCATCTCTATAATGTTTTACAGGTTGCAGTTACCTGTTTCCCTGTGGAACTATTTAAAAAAAAAAAAAAAGATAGAATTTGTAAAGATTTTTTGTACTTCTTGTTCCTTTGATTACTGATTATAGAGTCAAGAATGGTAAAATTTGTCATCTATAATCAGATTAAAGTTATTACAAATATTAACTGTCTCCAAGTATTCAAACTTCTACCTTGAGTTAAGGAATTACACCAGGCGCTTAGACTGGTTATTTTAATCTGTTTTGTCATAATCACTTCAGAGTCATGTGACATAAAATGAACCTTGAGATATTTTTCAGCCTAACTTCATAACCTCTATCCTCTGGAGCAAGAAATGATGGGTGAAGAACAGATTTTTTTTTCTTTTTTTTTTTTTTTTACTTCCCTGACTGTTCCCAAGCAAAGGTTAGACTTGAAAAAGTAAAAAATCCACAAAGGTCTCTAAGCAAAATTCAGGTCTGAGGATCTGAGGACACCTGATGTTCACCCAGGATAAAAGGCTGTCCAGAAACTCACTCCATAATGCTGTGCATGCAAAAGTCAGCTCCAAGGAGCAAGCTCCGTTTGGCAGTGCTGTCTCTTCTTAATGACAATCACATAAGACTTGGACAGTCATCTGCACATTCTTGGCTAAGAATCCCCTCCTCAACATTCACAATTTAGGAACATATGGGCTCTCTTGTCAGCTTACACTCATGCCCATCTGTTCAGATGGCATGGAGTCTGCCCACAAGTCAGTCAGATGGTTTCTCTAGGGTACACGTGGCATGCAATAATGGGTTTAGGTGAGCAGCCTGCACAATACTGAAAATGCCTTTTCTGCTGCAGGATGCCTCTCAACTGTACCAGCAGTAGAGCATTGGCACCACATGTCTCCTTACACTTGATCAAAGCTGTTTGAATGTATTTGCCAGAAAAGAAAAGGAAGCTGTGAGTTGACCACTCTCAGTGACTGTAGGAAACAGGGCTGTCTGAGTAACAGAAACACAAAAAGAAATGCTTCCCCAAGAAGCATAGTCTTGGCTAATGTACAAAGTGGTGCAGAGGAATATACAGAATATACAGAGCTACAATTGAGTAATTCAGTGAAGATTAAGACCTAGAGTGTAATACCTAAAAAATACCTAGAAACATCATTTCACTTTTGCTTTTGTCTTTCACCGTTGCTGGGAAAACAGGTGCAAACGACAGCAAAAAAGATCGTCTAACAGGCACAGGCAACCCCTAGACAGTGATATGTCAACCTCACAGCATAGTAGCATTCAGAATGTAGGAACTGATATTTCATATTAAAAGTTTGAAGTTGTTTTTAGATTTTGCAGTAGTTGCTCCCTAGAAATACCCCTCAGGCACATTATTAATTAACAGGGTCACACACCAAGTTTGACTTAGGTGGCCCAGGGTATCTAGGAAGAATAGTCACATCCTCCAGGATATTGAACATAAAGTTAGTTTTCAAAATCTATGTGGTAGCATCCCATTGAAGAAAAGCATTACTGTCTCCAATGAGAAGGTTTGGCAAGCAGGTAGGGAAAACAGGTGAAGACACCATCTGTTTTCCTATACGTAGCAATACAGCATCCTGGACGATTGTACCATATGTACTGCCATATACACACATCAAGACTGCTTATCTGGGACAGAAACTGTACATTTGTATATGAGCAGACATTGGTCCTAAGGGAAGTAGGAGAAACTTGTCAACCTTTTCTATAGCTGTTGCTCTTCCATCTAGTTAAAATAGGACAGCTGACCAGGGATACTTTTCTACAAGATAGAAGAATTTCCATGGCTAATATTTTCCACCAGTATTTTCACAAATTAAAAGAGTTTTTTCAGATGGCACATTTTTTTGATTGACATTAAAATTTTCTACAAATATATACCAATTCATGACAACTGTTTGTTAATTCCACAGGCCGGCATGTTCTAACAAGGGTAGACATGCAGGAAGAAGTCTGTGCTGCAGATGAAAAACTCTTCTCAAATTATTCCCATTCTGAAGATTGTTTATCCAAACTACTTCAGGGAATGCCTTCTAAAAGTTAATACACTCACAAAAAACATGATGAGTTTGCATAATTCAGTCGTCAGAAATGGATTAAATCGGTAGTTAATATTGTTTGAAATATCTACTTGAAAAACTTCTAAAATGCTGCCTTTCTATTCTATTTCAGTAGAGATTAAATTAGGAGACAGCTGAACCACATAATGAAAGTAAATCCACAAATAAGAACATATCCAAAGAAAATAATTCTTCAGTAAGCAGTGATTTATCCAAGTCTAATACAATTAATAATACTCAAATAATACAAGGCATTTCACTCAAATATTTGTTTACATTCTTTAGATTATTCACACTGCCACCTGTATTTCCTTTCTATTAACTCCTGAGTAGCAAAGCTTTATCTACAAATGCAGTGTAAAGTGAATTGCAGTCTGTTCTACAATCATAAATGAAAAACAATTTTAAAATCTGCTCATAAAATAGTACAAATAAAGAATACCTTTAAGTAAATTTTTAAAATATTGCAGAAAAAAAAGTAACTGTGCCTAACATGGCATTAAGTTCTCTATCTCTATGTTTTTCTGAGCTAGTCTTCCTGTGTGTTCCCTGTTTTTCTTAGCAATTAAAGCAACAAGAGACTGTGCCATAGTACTTGTGACCAGAACTATGGGTCAACATGATCTTTTCTCAGTAGCAAGCTTGAAATAAATCCTACTGATTTTTTTCTCAGGTTTAGAAAGTCATAGCAGATTAAAGAACAAAGAGAATGCTTCAGTGAAAAAGTGTTTTACTTTGCAATTCTTTTCTAGCTCTTCAAGTATTCCTCTTCAAGAGCAGAAGAAATTATAGCACCATAAAATGCATCAAAGACACAGCTCACTAAATTTGGCCTTGGATCCTAAGCATCAGTAGAACAATGACAAATAAATTTGTTTATATCATTTATATCCTTGAAAAGGAAGAAGGGAAAAAAAAAACCCACAAAGAAATCCTTATTTTTCATGCATAGATCCAATATCAAATGTAGTGTTTCTCAAGCCACTAGGCCTTACATTCTAGAGCATATCATTACCGAGCAGAAGGCATAAAGACACCAAGTCTGAATGGATGTCATACAATTGATTAAGGTTCAATACATATTCCATGACAAAAGCCATAATTTAAAACAAGAATACAGGAGCATATATAAGTAAAACTGACTTCAATAAAGCTAAACTTCTCCAAACAGCAGACAAAATTACAATGACAGATTGTCTTCTGAATGCCCAATATTAATAAATTCTTAATATATTTTTCTGCATTATTATGTTACAAAAAAAAGACAAAAGAAGGTACTTTCACATGCTGAAAAGATTCCTTTATGTGAATTACTCTTTTGGACATTCAAGAATGACTGCCACAGATATAATAGAGACAGATTCTGGAATACTTTTTTGCCTCCTACTTGCTTACAATAATTCTCTATGCAAATCTTAGGCTTTCCTCTTGCAAACTAGCAAATCCAATAACAAAGAGGATTACCTAGAGTTTGTCATATCATTGGAAACTGCATTTTTGAACAAAATCCTAAAAATTTCTGGACTGTTAAGCTTAAACTTTGTTCTTTTGACCCTTGATAGAGGAGAAAAAAAAATGATATACTTAAATGTCTATTTAATTGTCAGTGTTACAGTCATTGTCTAGATTGCGGCATGCACAACATCTTGTTCTGTTTAGGTCTTTGCCCTTTGTTACAATACCTAAGCATACCTGCCCAGGCATTGACTTTTAAAGTAGCTAAAAGTTACATTGAAGAAAAAAGTTGAAAAAATGGGAGAGGAAGATGGCTGGTTGAAGTATTGCAGTAATAAATTCTACCAGATAAACCAGTCTAGTGTCAACGAAGAAATATCTGTTTAAGAGTTATTTTAGTGAAACAAAGAGATTCAGTTGCTGTTCAAGATGAGAAAAATGTCCCATCTCTGATCAAAGGGCAGTGTGACAGAAAGCATGAAGACAACAATAGAAAGGAGCTACTCATAAAGAAACAATGTGGAAAGGAGGAAAAGCATTCAGAAAGGTATAGATTTCCAGTTTAATTTCTGGAATCAAGGTTTGCAAAATCCAATCCTAATCTGCAATCCTACGTCAGGATACTACAAACCATGGGTAGCAGAAGAAAGCACCCCTGCATTTTCCAAAAATAGACTCTTCAGTTTATATTTCTCTTATGGGCTCAAGTTTCTCTTCCAATGCAAAAGGTTTTCATGTGATGTGAAACAGGAGGAAAGGATATCCAAATCAAAGTATTCAGAACATTATGCTCATTATAACAAGCCCAGTTCCCCACTCTGCTGGGTTAGTTTTTCACACACTCCCCCACTGAATCACTGGGGCATAATATTAGCCTAGTAGGTGAGAGAAACAAGCACTGAGCAGTAGAGTGAATACTAGTTCTGAATTTCAAGTTTCAGGTCTTATTACTAATTTACTCTTTTTTTTCAGGTAGGACCACTTATAGCAATCTGAGCATAATACTTATGCTCAGAAAAATCAGAAAATCCACACAGGTTCCAAACCACATCAAACAATGAACATCATAAAACTTTATTCATTATGTTCACCATTGATAACTGTAATTTCACAGCACCAGATAAAGGCTAATGGAGAAAAATTTACTTCAGCTGAGAAGGTCCCTGTAGTATGTATGGTGACTCCCTGGTCATTCAACAGAGCATCCTTTCAACTTACCAGTGCACGAGTGGTCCAGCAGCTCAGGACATAGACCCAGCTGGCATAGCACCTGTGAAGTATGATGAACTTAAAGATCCACGTACATAGAAAGAAGTAAACTCAGGGATGAGGAGCAGAGAACTGGAGATTTGCAGTAAAATTACTCTTGATGCTGGAAATCAATAAAAAATATTTTAGCCACTGCTCTGGATCCAAAATTCAAAGCATTTAAAGATGCCAGCTCTCCTAGATGAAATCTGTGAGAAAAACAGATGGGCAACCGATACATAATGGTCTATTTTACTGAAATCAGTTCAGCAGTTCTTGCCCAGTCTAAAAAGCAGAAAGGATCTAGTCCTTCCCCTGGCTCTTCAGATGGAAAGAAATGCATGAAGAAGTGCTATTTTTAGATAGCACTTCCACTGGGATATATCTAACAGTTCCATCTAAATACATGTTACTCAGGCAGTACAAAAATGAATATTGGGATGCAGTAGAGGGACTAAGAATTTGGGTATGCAACTGTGTTTCCTGAGCAGAATTCTGAGTTATGAAATGGTTTTTGAGAAAAAAATTATGAAAACTCAGTCAAGTCAGTTGGAAGTGGACAGCAGAGACATATAGATGTTCACTAAGGATTGGTTCTATATTCACATGAACAGACATTAGAACAAATGACCTTGTAAAACACCAGTATATTAAGTTGCCTTCCAACTAGCATGTATATACTGTTTTATTGTGTGTGTAATTCTATATACCAACAATTGACACATTCACTGTAAAGCCACAGTCCTCCAGGAACTCTGTCTTTGAAACAAAGGATTCAAAAATTCAAACATTATTACTGAGTGCATAATACCAACCTACAGGAAAACTGGTGACTCCTGAGAAACTCAGTTTGTCAGAGCATTCCACCAAAAATGCAAAAATTGTCCTCCAGCATTGTTTGACTAATGGAGTCTGTCCCATTGCTAAATAGAGAAATCGAGTGAGGCAACAGGGCTAGGAAGATAAACCCAACCAGAGCCAGCGCAGGAGACACTGAGAAGCTGAAACACTGTAATGGAGGGGCAGCCTGGGACTGCTGCATAATGAGTCCTGACGGAACAAAAGAAATCTTTCCATTTCCGAACAATTAGGGTTGCTGCAGACTGGAATTGATTATGCAGACCTGATCAGCAAAGTTACTCAGCCTGGAAACTGTGCAATCCACAGTATAATATCTTGTGAATAAGGTCTTGTGTCAACGCTTGTGATTAGTATTCTGTTAGGGATTTATTTGATTATTCCAATTATAAGAATTAACTTACACATGGACTTTGAAAAAATGAAACTATGTGGGAAATCCCTTGCACTGCAACAGTAACTCTCATTCTTAACACATGCAATACATGACACTAATTTATTTAAAACTGGATTATTTATCCTCAACTACATAAGTAGAAAAGAGGCATTCTGCAAAAGCAGAGCCGATAGACCAGGGAAAGTCTTTCTATCACACTCAAAGTTTAAAAACATTTGTCCTTGAATACAACAGGGGATGGTGACGCTCTAAGTTGAATGGAGATGTGTGAAAATGCCCACATCAATAAAAAAGGTTTGTACACTGTTAAACACAGTCCTTGGAGGTAAGCTAATTAGTAAACTAGAGAGTTTTAAAATTCTCAAGTGCAATCTTTGAACTGAAAAAAAGATATCTACTAATGAAGTCCCCTGTGGGTTAACAGTCTAGATTTGGCAGCACACATACTGCTATTGCTGAATTTCAACTAGGTTGATACATATACAGCAATAAAAAAAAGTTGTATTTAAGGACAGAAGAAAAGATGAGTGCATATATAATATACCCAGTGACCAATATCTCTCTTCACAATTATTAGTGTTTAAGCTGCAAGGTGAAGAAGAGCAATCTAAAGGCTCTATAACTGAAAGAGAAGTGGCAAGTGAGATACACATTTATGGATGATTGGTTTCAAGCAATATCTGAGAAGTCTCTCACCCATATAAAACATAACAGAATTTATCGTTATGAAAGTGGTATAAGTATATATTTCCAGTGTATTGCACAGAAACTGATATGACCTCTCTTTTTGGGGCTTAATGGTTTCTATAAAAAGGCTTTTACACTATGCTGCTTAGCATAAAGTATTTAGGTTTACATCTAAAATTGAATTAGAATTTTGAATGTAATAAAAAATTGTAAACAGAGTAAATGTTCAACTTGGAGCTCCATGTAAATTTTATAATTGTCCTAATCTTGACAATAAGAGAAGGATTGTACCTGAAACAGTGCTACTTATTCCTTATTAGGAAAACATGATTTATCACACTGCAACTAAAGAAGATAGCTGTATGAACCACATTATTTAATAAAAATGATACTTTCATATGGTGTTATGATTCCTTCTTCCTCTTTGACTATAAAGCCTGGAAATTACACCAAAGTGGCTTTGGGGAAGGATCAAAACAAATCAAGCTCTGAAGTTATCAGCTTCCAAAAACTTATCACAAGTTAGAGACACAGAGACACAGGAAAGAGAGATCTGGACTGAAAACAGAAGCTGCTCCTTATTCTGCATGAATATCAAGACTTTTAAAGCTGCCACCACAAAGACCAAGGCAGTCACGGGAAAGGGATGAAGAAGGCAGTGCCCAGAAGGGGGGCTCTGATAATCAAACACCAGGATTAGTATGCCCAGACATATGTATGAGAAGAGAATTACATTCCTTCTCTCATAGAATCATAAAATTTTTAGGCTTGAAAGGGACCTTAAAGATCATCTAGGTCCACCCTCCTGTCACAAGCAGGGACACCTTCCACTAGAGCAGGCCACTCAAAGCCTCATCCAACCTAGCTTTGAACACTTCCAGGGAGGGGGCATCCACAACTTCTCTAGGAAACCTGTGCCAGTGTCTGACCACTCTCACAGTAAAGAATTTCTTCCTAGTATCTAATCTAAATCTACCCTCTTCTAGTTTAAAGACATTTCCCCTTGTTTTATCACTACCTGCCCTTGTAAAAAGTCCCTCTCCAGCCTTCCTGTATGGACCCTTCAGATATTGGAAGGTCACTGTATGGTATCCCCAGAGCCTCCTCTTCTCCAGGCTGAACAGCCCCAACTCTAGCAGCCTGTCCTCATAGAAGAGGTGCTCCAGCCCCCCAATCATCCTTGTGGCCTTCTCTGGATTCAATCCAGTAGGTTCATGTCCTCCTTATGTTGGGGGCCCCAGAACTGCAGCCAGTACTCCAGGTGGAGTAGATTACGTCAGTTGCTCTTCCCTTATCCACCAAAGTCCATCATAGAAGGCCACCAAATTGGTCAGGCACATTTTGCCCTTGGTGAAGCCATGTTGGCTGTCACCAATCACCTCTACATTTCCCATGTGCCTTAGCATAGTTTCCAGGAGGATCTGCTCCATGATCTTGCCAGGCACAGAGGTAAGACTGACCAGCCTATAGTTCTCCAGATTTTCCGTATTTCCCTTTTTTAAAATGGGGGTCATGTTTTCCCTTTTCCAGTACCAGACTGCCACAACTTCTCAAATATAAGGGATAGTGACTTGGCAACTTCATTTACCAGTTCTCTCAGGACTTGCAGATGCACCTCATCAGGTCCCATGGACTTGTGCTCCTTCAGGTTCTTCAGGTGATCTCAAACCTGATCTTTTCCTGCAGTGGCCAACTCTTCATTCTCCCGTTTTCTGCCTCTGCCTTCTCTGACTTGGGAGGTGTGGCTCTTACTTACAGAGTCTTTCAAGTACACATACTTCGTACTACTTTTGTCTTCCAGGTTGAAGGCTAACACCTTTGGACCTGTAACTTTGTAGTAGAAGAGGGAAGAAAGCATTCCCAGGCTATGTTAGAGAACACTGCAGAGCTGTAACAGAAAAATTAATGGAGCAAGGAAAACCTGGCTTCCACATTCTGTGAGCAATTTTATTCTTCATTTCATTATTCCTCATTTAAATCAAGCTTGAGTTTTCTGGTTTTATATGGTTTTTGTAGCAACACAGTCTTTCCTTTTGAACTAAGTTAAACTTGCCTTGCTGACACGTCTATTATTTATTTTCCAGATGGGACTAGCTTCAAAGGAGCATTTATGCTTATTCAATCCCCATCATTCGGCTGTTTTAGTCTTATTTGGTGAATGCTTTAATGTAAGGGACACAGAAAGCAGGTTTTGGAATGTGTTAAAGTCATCTTGGAAGAGGGGAAAGTGACTGACATTAACTTTCACACAAAACACAAAGGTTTCATAGGAAACTATTCAAAACATACGGCCAGTATAAACCAAAAATTGAGATGCCACAGGGTCACTATAAATGTCCTCATCCGTAGAGAAAAGACGAGGTTAAAGATGGACAGTTTGGACTTCACGTTGCTTGGTTAATTGTTCTTGTGATGGCTTTGGAGGGCATAAGGTTCATTCCTATCCATCTTTTCTGTGAGTCAATCGTGCTTACACTTCTTGGAGAGCTCCAAATTATTTATTAGTTGTTTACCAGACACTGACTCAGAACAGACACTTTCTCTAGGTGGCTTCTGAATTACTCACTGCCTATAGTGCTTATAACTAATCCCATTATTTTCCTTCCAGAACACTTGAGAAAAATCACTGTTTTGTAGTTGTAAAGTATAGCTGCAAAGGTGTTAACCTGTATTCAGCCAATGCAGAGTTGCATTGGAGAGCTACCTAGAGATCACTTTTTTGTACTAATGCAATCAAGAAAATAAAAATGAGAGAAAGCCCAGTTTTGTATATGCAAAAAGAGGCTGCAAAACTTATCTACTGTGCTGGGAAGAAAAGCTTATCCCCAAAGTAGATAAACTGAAAGGATCTCTTTATTCATACTGCCTTCTCACAGACTTGTTTTAAATTATTTCACCATTGTTATTTCCAATACAGAGCAGTGTAAAGAGACAACTATCAGGTTACAAATGCCTAGAGGCAGGGAAAGGAGAGGACAGGAAGACATTTTTTGTTTCTCTTTTGCATTAAAAAAAAGTAAGAATACTATATTGCTCATAACAGTCACCTTTATCCAACATTCCATCTAACAGTGGACAGTAACATGTGCCAGAAATAAGAGGGCAGTAGACATTATACTCTCAGCCTCCAGAAATCTATGGCCTAAGGTCTTAGTAAGCCATTGTTTATATCTTTGTATTTAATAACTTGCAATGGATTTTTAAATTACTATTCCATTAATTTATTCAGTGATTTTTAACCTGTTTCAGTAAGGGTTTTCTTTGTTTGCTCTAAACTAGCTGCCATTTTATTTCCCTTGATTTTTTAATACTGAAAAAGAAGAGTGAACGTCAGTTCTCAAGAGCGATAGGTGCATCTATTTAGCTCCATGTTGATGACCTTTATGTTATTTCCATTCCTTTCCCATATATTCTCTGCCATTCCACAGCTGAGCATCAAACTGACCACAAATAGACCTATCCATGGTGATTGCAGGATCTATTTTCTGAGGAGCAATAGCTAATTTTGAAACAATTCTAATTTTTCCTGTCTCTCTCAGGCTTACTAATAGAGGTATGTCATTCCCTATGAACAGTATCCCAAGCAAGGAAATATTAAAAAGCTAATTATCATTGCAAGTCTGTCATTTCTTGGGAAAGGCCATAAAACTTGTTGCTGACACCTACTGTATTTTCATGCATGCAAACTGTATTTCAGACAGCTGACATCCATGCAGAAGACCAGGTGTTTGAAATGCAAGCATGGGCTAATGCACATTTTCATACAGCTGGCAAGAAACCTGAGGAGCAGGGTGAGAGAATCAGAGTCACAAACATTCCTGAACTAGGAAGGGAGGGACAGGGAAGAAGACAGAAGTCATTAGCGTGCAGGAAGGCTGCCACTGGACAAACAGCTCTTCCTCTTGGATTATTTGTTCTAACCTATTTTGTTCTAACCTGTTCTTATTGCCACTCAACACAAAACCTGGGGGATTCTAGTCATTCATTTTGTCATTGAGAGTATTCTAGAGAAAGAAGGGGTTGTCCTGGTAATTTAACAGATACTTCGTAAGTATTTATCCCTCTTTAGGTACAGCTCTTTCTCTGTAGACACTCCAGGGATGTAAACTTAACATCATATTAGAGAAAAGGAGACATGCAACCACAGGAAGACAGAAAAAGGAACATTAAAGCCATTCTAGATCACTTATCCATCCAAGATTTGGGGACCAAATAAACTGATGAAATAATGTAGAGAACTCAGGCACAATATCTCCATAGTGATTATCAAGCAAGAAATACATTTGTTCCTTCCTGCTTTCTAGCACCCTACATCCCTCCCCAACTGGATGTTTTTACAGAATTCAACATCTGTTTAAAAAAACACAAGTGCTTATTTTTTTAAGACTATCTCAGAATAGAAATGTCAAATGTAAACATCTACAGAATCTCCAGCCCTTATTTCATTTTGAACTTTTGCACAGCACTCATGAGATTACATGCAGACTAAAAGGAATTCTGAACTATGTTTTTGTGCTTTTCATCTCCTGACAAGGACTTCTTCGAAATTCACAGCTCATTAGAACCTTCTGACTACTTAATAAACAAAGCTTTGTATTATCACTATTATCACTCAGTTAAAATATATCTCATTTCAGAGCTTTATTGCATAACATAAAGATTCTGCTGCAAGTTTGTACTAAAATTACTATATAGACTTCAGCTAATTGCACCTCTGAAACCATGGCTCTGCTTTAAACTGGCACAAGCCAAACTACATTTAAATAATATCAATTACTCCTCTGAAAAAAAAATTATAGAGAAAGATCTCAAAAGTTTTTAGTTCAGCTTTACAGAAAATACACTTCAGCCTACACCTTTACACTCATAACAAAGTGATAATTCTGCTTTTAACACCTCATGATATCTGAAAGGATTTCTTATGCAATTGGAGGTTGCTTTTGTAACTTGAGACTGCATTACTATTATTTGTTCCAGGAAGAATATTATGTGTCATAATTTAAAACCAACTCCAAATAAAACTTTTTTAATTGCATCATCACAAAATCCACTGGCACAATGCAAGCCTTGTACTCTGCAGTCATATCTACCCACAATTTGCCTGCACTGTGAGGGCAGAAGAATATTTTTTGTGGTATGTTGAACATGCTTATAAATTGCAGTGGGTGTGTCAAGAAAGGCAACGTAACTAAGGCAAATGATGCCCAGCAGTAATTCTCACAAACAACATATATGTCTGTCTTTCTGTTGGAGTCTCTGGGGGAAGTAGGAGGGAAGGGAACCATCAGGTCACCAACTAAAGAGTGAGGTGAAAGGTGGGTGCCTGTCAATTGTGTGGGAAGACAAAAAGAGGGTGATAGAAGTAGCAAACTCTTCTTTGTCAAAGGTAAAGCCCAAACCAGATTAGAAGGAGAGGATTTTAAGAAATGTGTGATCACCCAATCTATGCTTTCTGTGTATTAGAATCATAGAATCACAGAATGGTTAGGGTTGGAAGGGACCTTAAAGATCACAGAATCACAGAATCATAGAATGTCAGGGATTGGAAGGGACCTCAGAAGATCATCTAGTTCAATCCTCCTGCCAGAGCAGAAACACCTACATGAGATCACACAGGAAGGAGTCCAGGTGGGTCTTGAGTGTCTCCAGAGAAGGAGACTCCACAACCTCTCTGGGCAGCCTGTTTCAGTGCTCTGGCACCCTTACAGTAAACAGTTCAGAAGTTCCTTCTGAAGTTTAAGTGGAACCTCCTGTATTCCAGCTTACACCAATTGCCCCTTGTCCTATCATTGGTCATCACTGTGAAGAGCCTAGCTCCATCCTCCTGACACTCACCCTTCATATATTTATAAACATTAATGAGGTCCCCTCTCAGTCTCTTCTTCTCCAAGCTAAAGAGACCCAGCTCCCTCAGCCTTTCCTCATAAGGGAGATGCTCCACTCCCTTAATCATCTTGGTGGCTCTTCACTGGACTCTCTCAAGCAGTTCCCTGTCCTTCTTGAACTGTGGGGCCCAGAACTGGACACAATATTCCAGATGTGGCCTCACCAGGGCAGAGTAGAGGGGGAGGAGAACCTCTCTTGACCTACTGACTACACCCCTTCTAATGCACCCCAGGATGCCATTGGCCTTCCTGGCCACAAGGGCACAGTGCTGGCTCATGGTCATCCTGCTGTCCACCAGGACTCCCAGATCCCTTTCTTCTACACTGCTCTCTAGTAGATCAGCTAGTTCCAACCCCACTGCCATGAGCAGTGACACCTTCCACTAGAACAGGCTGCTCAAAGCCTCATCCAACCTGTCCTTAAACACTTCCAGGGAGTGGGCACCCACAACGTCCTTGGGCAACCTGTTCCAGTGTCTGACCATCCTTCAAAGTGAAGAATTTCTTCCTATTATCTAATCTAAACTTACCCTCTTTCAGCTTAAAGCCATTAATTTGTACAATGATGATTTTCACCTTTGTGTTGCCCACTAAAGCTTGAACTACTTCCATCAGTGTCACAAGGATGAATTCACAACCATGAGATGCTGCAGCAAAACCATCTCTTTTAATGCAGGGGAGGTGGGTGGCACAGGACAATGGCAATGCAGTGCTCACAGTCACACATTGCAATGACTGGACAGTCCTGTGCTGGACCAAAACTGCAGTGATTGAGATGGTTCTTCACCATAAAGGATGCAGATCATGACAGTTACATGACATAGAAGACAAGGGGCCATATCTACAAACAGACAGTCACAGCAATTCTCAGCAGTAAATGTTTAGAACTCCAGGTAACGCTTCTGCCAGTGGAGCTTTCTCCCATCACAATTGAGGTGTCCAGGTGCTTCCAGAAAGGAGCCAGGTTCTTGAGAAATGGACGGGATCCTTTAGTTTTAAAAAGGATAGCCAGATCCCAACATAGTCAGCTTAGAGAGAGACACCTTTTTCTGTAGTGAGTTCAACAAAGATGACTAAAATTGCATACTTAATTTGAATGCAAATTAACATAATTAGCTTTTTTTTAAAAAAAAGAAAGAAAAAGAAAAAGAGAAAAGCAGCTATTACAGGCAGAACAGAAATAAAAGCAATTTATATGCAATGTTCTCCCTGCCCACCATTCCCCTGCAGGCAAGTCCTTGCTTTCATATAACCTTGGGATTGTCTGAGCTGCAGGCAGCCCTGCCCATGCCACCTGATCCTCAGGAAATCCTTTCTGCCCTCTCTGGAACGTCTATGTGTGCCCTCTGGCCTTTGGTGTCACGAGAGCAGACCCCAGCCACAGCTACAGCTGCTGCCAATGTCAAGTGCTTTCTGTCCTCACCAGCACAAGGTGCCCAGGCAGGGGCAACCACACTCCTGCTCCAGATGTCCCTTCCACCATGTTCTCCTCAAAAGAACAGCCGAGCACAGCAGTGAAACCTGAACACTACCCATCACAAAAAGTAACAGAAGAATGTAAGAGAAGAAGGAAAGGACTAGAGAGGGGCAACCAGGACCACTCAAGAGATGCCATGAATCAGGAGAAATGTTCAGCCTTTCATCTTCTTTTCTAATGTAAGAATTAAAGGGCATGTGTTGGGTTTGGACAGGGCGGGGAGTGGAGCACACGTTCTCGGCGGTGGTGGAAGGGGCCACCTTGACTCCAAGACGTACTCCCCCAGCTCAGGGGGAGCCAATTAGCAACAGAGAAGCACCTCTGCAAATCCATATTTGTGAGGCAAAGGCCTGTCTTGAAAAGAAGGTGGCGAGAATCTGGAGCAGAGACCATTTAATGGCTTTAAACTGAAAGAGGGTAGGTTTAGATTAGATATTAGGAAGACGTTCTTCACTGTGAGGGTGATGAGACACTGGAACAGGCTGTCCAAGGAAGTTGTGGATGCCTCCTCCCTGGAAGTGTTTAAGGCCAGGTTGGATGAGGCTTTGAGCAACCTGATCTAGTGGAAGGTGTCCCTGCTCATGGCACGGGGGTTGGAACTAGATGATCTTCAAGGTTCCTTCCAACTCTAACCATTCTATGATTCTATGACCTGAACAAAAGACAACCATCAGCATAAACAAAGAGAGAGTTTCATTGCCAGGAGGACGAGGACAGAGAACCTCAGACACCCAGTTCAACTGCATGGTCTACCTGTGGGTTAAACCACCACAGGGAAACAAATGGCTATAGTAAATTATGGATTCAAAACAGATAGAGATATTTCCTCACATGTGTTGTTTAGCTGTTCTGAGGATACAATACAGATTCGGATTCAAAAGGGGATAGAAAAAAATTCTTGCATAGAAAAAAAAATCTGTTTAGCAGCACTGAAAATAAGGCAGAATTTCTGACTTGGGAGCTAGAAAAATCACAGATCAGTGGTTGCTTGGAGAATATTTGGATAAAATATCACTATATGCTTGTGTACCTCTTGTACTTTTCCCTACATTTCAGTTATTGGTCACCCTCAGAGAAAGGAAACAAAGGTAGACTCAGTAACGCCAGACCTATGATCTTATGAAAAGGAAACTTTTGTTTATCCAGCCAAATGTGTTTTTAAAACTGTTATATATGAAGCCCCAGACCCACTGGATATCTCAGCCGAACTGCAAATAGGAGGCTGCCATGCATCTCGTCTCAGGGACCACCAGCATATCTCTGTCTTGAAGGTTGGCATTGACACAAGTAAGATTTTTCTTATGAAAAAATAGAAATCTCTTCTTTTCCATTACAGGCAATCACTGTGCTTTGGAACAAACCTGACTCTTTTGTGGATTTTTATTAAATAACCATGGAGGGATGTGGAGGAAATAAAAAACTTGACTCTAAGGTCACTGTCAGAGTGGGACAAGAGGGACGTATTAAATTAATATTTAATTAATAATACAAAATGGGAAAGAAGGAAACCAAATAAGCAGGACAATATGACACTTTTTTGGTGTCTGGGAAACTTAAACTCAAGACCCCATACAATAACAGTCAGCAAAAAGGCAATGTAAGGGACTAAGAAGAAAAAAGTAGAGAAAAAGAAATACTGGTCTTGAGAGAGTCTTCGTCTCTCTGTTAGGAGGTTAGAACTGATTGCATTATGAACCTTTAGTTATTTATGAGTTTAATTTTCTTTGGAATGGAATGCACAAAGATGCAGAAATCTTTACATCAGAGAAGCAAAGACAACAATATCTGCACACGACAACGTCAACAGTGTCAGCATGATAACTCCTCCCTTCACACACACTGGGACTTTTGATCTCAAGAGTAATTTATTTTTTGACAATATCTGAGGGGTTTTTTTCTGCTGTATTTACATCCATCCTTGGTAAAATAAGGTCCTTATACCTAAACTATTGCCTTCCCCTTTTTCCCTTGGGCTTCTATATTACTGATGATTATTTTCTTTCTACACCTCTCTGATTATACCTTACTCAATAAAGAGGGTCTTGCCAAATAAGTTCAGGTTGTTACATTTCTATATTCCTCCCATTCCCAGACTGTAGCCTCATCAGACCAAAAAAAGCCATAATTATTTCACAGAGGAAAATATATAGCAGCTGGCACCACTGGTTTCTGACTGAGGAATTTGAAGATCAAGACTTAACACCTGAAATACTGAAGTACTTGAATAGATTCTTCTAGAAGTTCACAAGCAAGGTTCATTTTATTCCCAGATCACATATATGAGTTCTCAAGAGGGAGATAATTTTTTGGAAGGCTGTTTAGCATTAGATCAGTTCTAAATTTCTCGATATTTAACTTGGAAATGTCTTCTTACAAGATTGTTAAGGAGGTCACCTATTGGTTTTGCCTTGGGGAAGTTTTGGGGTTTTTTTTCCCCCCATGTATAAACTTTCGCTCGTTGTGATGTCAGATACTAGATTGTCTTTGAATGTTTTGTTCTTTAAACATTTTCTTGCCCAACATTTTTATAACTTTCCTGTTTATTCTATTTATTACTTTTTTTTTAGTTTCATTTCTAGAGCTTTCTGCAGTTTATTATTAGTATTTACAAGGGTTTAATGCTGGAAAATATGCATGATTACTGGATTATGCAAACAGAAAACCAAGCAGTGCACACAATTAAAATCCTAACCTAACTGTTATTATGAAGCAACCAGATGAAGTTTCCAAGCGCTGCTCTTCATCACCACTTCATCACTTTGACAATTGCTGTGCTAACCTTATTAAAAAAGGGACAAAATAAAAAATACTAGAAGTAATGGTAACACTTTGACAAAACAGACAAGTTTAGCATTTCCCAAGTGGTGTAATACTACAGCATCCTGCAACACCAGCGCTATCTCAGAAGGAACAGCCAGTAGTACCTTCCCTCTGCCCATGTAAAATTGCAGACTAAAGGTCCTTTGGATGTTCATTATAGGGAACAGTAAATAAAGCTGATTAAAAGAAATCTTTTGTTCACATTACCCAGTCTTTTAGGAACAACAAGGCCTAAAACTGTCATACTGTATAAGTCATAAATTCTGCAACTCTTAATTTTAAAATTATGTTTGATGTTCCTGTCAAAACATGTCCCTCTACAACCTGAATTATTATTGTGAGCAGGAAAAACATGATGTTTAACTCATAGAAAGAAACCAAATGGAAAATTTAGACTTCCTTTTAGGAGTAAACAATGTTAAAAGAAGTGGCACAGAGCACATCTCAACAATCAGCCATAGGCTAAGTAAGCAGGAAACAAAGCTTAATGATGTGACACAGTGGATTGTTTCATTAGGTTTGCATACCAGCAGAGCTGGCTTCACACCATATCTTGAGTTAGAAGTAAAAACAAAAGTAGCCGCCTCAACTTTAGCCTTGTTGTAATAGCAAAACACATCAGTTATGTTCTCATACAGAGAAAGTGACAAAGATCACAGGCAGCTGTATCAAGATGACAACAGGAAACCAAGGTAGCCAGGTTTTTCTGTGAAAGGGCAACAGTGGGAGGTTAAAGCAGTAATCTTCATGGAAACAGTGATACATATAGTTGGAAACAACTGGAAAAGGTATCCCCTGACCCTGCGGCATTGAGACAACACTTCCATCATTTTGTAATATCCCCAGCACAAGGGGTACTTTCCAGTGGCCACTGCTGTACCCAGGAGAAGCAAATCAAAGATTCATATGATTTTTTCTCACCATCTGACCAGCTGCAGCTGTGCATTTTATCAAACATACACTTTAACAAATATAGCATTGACAATAAAAACATTTTTAAAATCTGGGAATCTACTGAGACACAGTATTGCTAAGTCTGACTGAAGGTGCAGCTCCATTTCATACCATCTTTCCTTTTCCTAATGCAACATCAAAGGAAAGCAACTACAACAAAACTATGATTTTATTATATTATTGTGTTAGTCTCTTATTCTACATTACTTCTCTACTTCACTCCAGTATTTTTGTTCTGCATGCCACTCAGAGAAATCTCTGTTAAAAACAGTACACACCATACGATTATTATGTCAGCTTTTTTTCAGTCTCCTTACCATGTCACAAGTTCTGTGACTTTTTTACTAATAATTTGATAACCATCAATAAACACTTCCTTAAATGATAAGCAAACACCATTCATATGCTAAACTCACTGAACATTGGGTAAAGTTACCACCAACCCACTCAGCACTGACAGGCATAGCTTCTGTTCAGAACTTGCTGTTCAGCAATTTCGCAGTGTTTTCAGAGTTTTCTCACAGTAGTTTCATAAGAAGTTTCAGCCGACACATGTAATATCTGCTGAAAAAAATGGGCAGCCTTGTCCTCCTCCATGCTACCAGGTTCTTATTTCTCTTCTTCTTCCAAGTTCCTATTTCAACTGCATTGCTCAACTAGTCAAATCCCTCCTGCCTATTGAGGTAAGCTAAACATAGTCTCTAGGATGACATTTTTGCCAGGTCCAGTCCAGTCCCTATGAGGTCACTGGTGTGGCTCCTTGCATGGTTACACAAAGGCTTTTGCCCACTGCCCAGACAGACTGGAGGAGGAGAAAAGTGATGGACTAGCAGTATGTAACTAGGAATAACATGATATGTGAAAAGGAGGCATGTCTTCTTTTGATGACAAGACCAGAGTATTCTGGCTTAAATTCCTTTTGAAGCAATGGTGTAATCTAGGCATGAAAGAAAGTTTGTGCTTCTCCTCATGCTTCCAGTTAACAGCAAGAATATGAAAGCCTTGGGAGGAGCAAAGAGATATTCAAGGAAGAGATCTAGGAAAGTGGGTGGTGACAGCCACTTCTGAGGGTACTGATCATTTACAGAGCCCACTTTGGCTGTACAAGTTGAGTTTGTTAATTTGATCAAGCCCTAGAAATAGTGAAAGATGAGACTTCCCTGCACAAAGACCCATACATACTGGGCCTGGTTTTCAAAACTGGTGTGTCTGGTTGCCAAAATTTCTTATGCAAATTAGTTACCTCCAGAAAGTGATGCTTGCCTGCACAATTGCTTTAAAATTGCCCAAACTGCATATACAAATAAACACAATTCCAGATTCAATAGAGGCATAGCAGTGCACATTCACTTCCAGAAATCAACATTGCTGCATCAATAACTGAATTCCCCCTCCCTAAAGATTTCCACTACATTTACTACTTTATTTCTTACAGATCTAACAACAGAAACGTCTTTACCTATCTAATTTTGGTTCTTATGAGTTACAAAGGAGCTACAAAAAATTACAAAAGATGTAGTAACAAGGAAGCTAATTATAAATACAAATGGACAGCATTTCCAAAAGTTTGACTCTCTGGTTCTACTTACTTCCACTGGCAAATTAGCCACAATAATCCAATCACATCCCATTGGAGCTTGCCAAGTTGTATTCACATTACTTTGTTTTTAACAGGAAACATTTTTTTTCCCTAATTAGGATAGCAATGAAAGCCTTTTTCTGTTACTAGTGTTAAACCTTTTCACCTCAAGGTCAATTAAAGGAGGAGATGCATTTGAGAACTTTAGTCTTGGTGGAGCAGCACAAATCACAACTCTTTCAGCTACTGGACTTGAATGGGGAGAACCTATTACCTAGCAGAAACTGAAAACATGCAGAAAACTAGCAACATTGGTGTGGATAGAAAGAGTTAAAAAAAAAAATCCTTGTCTCAAAGAGATGAGGGAATCTACCTTCATTTCACAACTTCCTTCACTCTGGGAAGAAAATGTTTGAGAGACAGATCTGGAAACAGAAACATCCTTATTTTAAAAGACTTGCAACACTGGAAAAGAATACCATAGCTGAATCCCTGCTGCCTGCAGCAAGACAAGTGGAAAGCCTGCTTGTTCCTGCCAACTAAAGTATGTGGTTTTCTTTTGTAACCCTAACAAAGTCACTTCCATAGATGTTTTATAATGTTTTGCTGCCTCTGGGTCTCCAAGGAAAAGGAAGCCAAACACCTCACCTTCCCTAGGTACAACATTTATTACAACTATTCTGCATGTTTTAAATGGGTTTGAGTCCCTTAAGAGCATTTTTAAAAGGGAGAGGGAAAAAAAAAAAAAAGACTGGACAAAATACCAGGACAACCATTTAAAAGGTGTATTAAATGCAGGGGAAACAACTTCTCAGATGCATTGATTAAGAAGAATATATAAATTCCTGAACATTCCTCCAGGAGGTTTCCATTGCCTTGTATGAGAAGGAACTTATGCTCCTTTGGTTTCTTTTTAATGCAATTTCAGTAATATCACGTGCTCATCAGTATCCTAGTGTTTTCCTACACGTGCGCTGTAGGGGAGTGAGAATACTAGGAACTCTCCTCCTTTTGCTTCTAAGATTCCTTTGCTATTGTGTTTGTAGGACCACTTTTGTCATCTGAAAACAAAAAGAAAACAGAAAAAGAGTACAACACCACAAAAGAACCCAAGTTATAAGACATATATTTCTGCAGCACTTTTTAAAAATTTTGAAGTGTCTTGAAAATATATAACTCCAGAAAAAATCAGTTATAAGAAATAACATTTAGATAAAACAGCTAGCCAAGAATAGCCAGTTGAACCACAAAGTCATTGTATTTTCTGTAAAGTGAATTAGGGAACAGCAATATGGTTTTTTACATCTTTTAGTAATGCACTCGATATTTCTAGTTAAAGCTGTGAAAAACAGTTACAAATATCAACCTTGTATGTATTAGGAAAAGGAAAATTCAGAACAGAACCTCACTTCTGTTTAGCTCTAAATAACTAACAGCAGGACCCTGGGATATGCATAAGAATCAATGTATTATTTAAATTGATTTTTTTTTTCTGGAAGATTTTGAAAATATGCTGCACTTGACCAACTACATCACATGCATAAATTTCAGTTTTATTACATCTAGCTTAAAATGTGCCAAAACACTTCTTGTAGGCATATTAACAATGTACATTCCCAGACAAACAACATTTATTCATTTATAGCACAAATTACAGTCTGTTCAGGTCTTTTTCCCCATTCCTCCATGTTGGCTGAGATCCACAGATAGCCTTGCAGTATGTTAAGGAAACATGTTCAATTTTTCACTTACAGATAATTAAAATTGTTTTTTAATGTATAAAATGTAGTATAACAATCAAAGGAAACATCTAGGAAATTCAATATTTTAATTGAGGCTGAACTCAATTCACAAATTTTACCACCCATGTAATACCTGAAAAAGACTCTTTCTCCTTGAGGTGAGTGCCCTCTGGGTTTGTGCTGGCATGCAATCAAAATTCTCATTTACTTCTAACACTTAATTTAAAAATAAAGGTATGAATTCTAGCTTTTAATAATTTTCTTCTTCTGATTGCTCATAAGTCTTTATATTATTCATTCTTAATCAGCTTCAGAAGTTAGAACATTTTATGCACAATTGTCTCTCTTCAATAAAAAAGAATCAATACACCTTTCCATTCTATTTCTCCTATTTGCTGCTCCAGTTAGTCTGCCTCTTCATCTGTTTTTATTAAGCTTTGCTTTATTTCTGAGATTGAATTCACAAGCTTAGCAAATGATGAGGCTGTCTCTTGTTTCAGTTCCTTAATTTCCTTAGTAAATTAGCTGACAGCCTGCTGGGGTGCTGGGCTGGACCACTCTCTCTTTTTCCTGCTACTGTTAGGTTTTTCATTCTTCCATTTCTTTGAATTAAACAGTAAAAGTTCACTCACTAATCATGTTGTTTTCTTAATTATATCTCAGCTTTTTCCTGATGACTACCACCTTTAAATAAAAAGTAGGGATTGATTTTTAAGGCTTACACACAGGTCAGACACTTATGTGTCTCCGGTCCTTGAAATTTTACTGGATACATTCAATGCTGCATCAAGACACATAAACCTGGTCAGTCTGTAGAAAGGAATATGCTTCTCCCTCCACCTGGTCCCTGTTTACATCACAGCAATTGAAAGTCACTTTTTTTGCAACATGCACCCATGTTACCCCAAAGATACACTTGAATTCTAACATCTGAAACAGAATTTATCCAGATCCCACTATGCAATTACCTTGCTACTCTTTAGCTTAACAGCGCAACTGCACAGTCTCATGGTGTGGGGAAGGTGTAGGAAACATCACAGGTCCAAATACAAAGCCTAGTCATGGATCTCCTACCCTGTCCCTCAGATGCCAGCAGGGAATCATTTTCATAGCAACTGGAGTGCTTATGTGCTTCCCTACTACTGCCAAAGAACTTCCCACTTCTGCTGATGTCTAAGCAATATTTGCCCTCCTCTGGGGGAGAAAGGTAGAAGACCACCATAAATTTTACCTGCAGGTTCATTCATTCACCCAAGCAGGAAAGTCTGCCTGAAAAGCTGAATTTGCAGCCATATGTGTCTATCATTTGCTCCAGTTACAAACATCTTGGAGGAAGAATCCCTAGAATATCCCAAAAATTAACATGTAGAGTAGATGACAGCATAAAGACAGAATAACAAGATCCACATTTTCTTAGCCAAGCTGTTTAACGAGGCAGAAAGAGAAGAAAGTCACCAGAAGCACCTACCAGATTTATTTTTCTATTATCATAATGGTTTATTTTCTATTTTTTTCTCTTACTATCTCTTCAGAGCTGAGAAACTATTGGGCCAAATCGCTTTACTCAGAAATGGTTTGCAGTGTCTTTATTAATCTGAAATGCCTTTCCTTCATTCTTCTGTTTATTGATTCAACTTTTCTCCCTCAAAGCAAGTCAGGAAATCTTGCCTCATATCTAATCTTTTGTGGACTTGCAATCACTTCTTTTGGAGATGTTTCCAATTCATGTCTGTTTTGCATGTAGAGAGATTTTCCTGGTCCGTGTTCATTTTGCATGTAAAGGGTTTGCAAGATGGGACTGCAGAAATTCTTTTGACTTAGAACAGTATGTCAGAGGCAGCCAAATGACTGCTGGGCCTGGATCCTCCAACCTACAAGAAAACAAGTTCATAAAAAATGTTTTGGGTTTGTTTTTTTGTTTGTTTGTTTGTTTTTCTAGAGCAGTGCAGGAAAATATAGGTAACTTGCAGAATTTTTTTTCAAATGTGGTACATAAAAAAAAAATATGAAGAAGAGAGGAGTTTCCCCAGACTGTAGTTCAGACATACTCCAACCTACAGATGAGGCAGATAGAACTGTGTCTCTGAATAAAAGCAGGGCCTCCCCATGCACTGTTCATTATAGTACCAAGAGATATACAACCTATAATGTAAGTACAACATTTGTAACATAAAGATCCCATTTTCCATTCAAGCTTGCTCTTTTTGCTTGTTCAAACTTCAAATCAGGCTGCAGTTTATACTCTGTTTTTGAAGTAGTACAAACAAGTTTGTTGGGTGCCTTCATTTTCCCTTGCCCACTGTGGGGTACCTGGTGTTTTGGTACACACTGTGCTGAATTCTTCCATCTTATGAGCATGGAGGCTTCTCCTTCCTTCCAGCTCTTCTTATCATGCTATGCTCAGACTCTTGTCTGCTTTTTCAAATGCTCAGACAATTGTCACATCAGAGAAGACAAACTAAATTTCTGATTAATGGGTACTGTGACAGCGTAATTATCTCATGGCAAGAAACTTATTTACTTATTATCTAAACAAGTATAAAGTTACAGAAAAGCAAAACCCTGCTAAGGGTAAAACCTGAGATTCTGTCTTCTGCAAAAAGGGTTTGGAGGGCAGGAGAAGGGTCACTCCTCCAGAGTTATTTAACCTCTGCTATCTCAAGAGACTAGGAGAATATTCTTGGTCTTTCATCATGGACCTGTTTAGTAACTTAGGAGAAAATTCTGATCTCCATTAAATTGCCTGTGTCCCTGAAGTCAGCCCAGATAACCTTCTCTCTAGTACCTCCCACCCTGGGAAACCCCCCTGGTAAGCTTGGAGTCTTTATCTTAGCTAAAGGTAGACCCCAACTTATCATTAGAATAGATCTGATATGGAAAGTGTATTTAGAGCATCCCCAAGACATGGTGCTTGGAATTCACTTAGAGACACAGTTTAAAGAATTTTTTTTATCTTTTGTGTGGTAGCCTAATAGTTAAAACACCTACCAAACAAATGGGAGATCTAATCCTACAGCAGTACTTCCCAGATGAGGAGGATACTGAAGAAGGAGATTTTTAAATAGAATTTTTGAGTGGGCAGAAATAAAACATTCACAGGACCAGATAATGAACAAATTAAATAAAGGATAAATCTGCCCTAGGATTTAAGAGTTGAAGAGGATAGACCAGGTCTCCTGGCTCTCTTCCAGAATATTTCTTTATTTTATCCAGTGTATATGTAATTTAAAATGCATAAACTTTCTTAAGAAAACGGATGAAAAGGTGCTAAACATAGAATTATTCTCATAACTTCTATAGCATTAGATAATGAAGAAAGTTCTAAATGTGCATCCATTGTGAATTCAGAAGACTTTCTCCCCCTATAAAGGAACAAACAGGCAGCATATTTATTGTGCTGAGAAAGATTCTTTAATAAAGTAAAACAAGTGCAGAAGACAAAAGACGTACACTGTTGAGACAAGCATTTTGCAGAAAATTTTTGTAACTACATTTAACAAAAATCTTTAAAAAATGACAGTAAGAAAAATATGAAAATTAAAAAGTTTGAGAAATTCTTAGGTATGCTGTTCAGCCAAAAAAGACTCAGCCACTTGCAGCCCCTCCTCACCTCTTCCACCCCCCACCCAGGGAATCGAGGAGAGAACTGAAGGGGTAAAGGAGAGGAGACTTGTAGGTTGAGATAAGAACAATTTAACAATTAGAGTAATAATAAAATTAAATTAATAAGAATAATAAGAGTAATAATGATAACAACTATATATGTATGAGTGATGCAGACAGAGTACAATTACTCACCACCCACTGATAACAATCCCGGAGGAACCCCAAAGCTGAAATCACAACCCCGGAACAGCAAGCCCAAGAAATTCCCAAGAGAATCCCCCCCACTTTCCAGTCATCCCTGGTTAATATGCTAAGCATGATGTAATATGATCTGGAATATCCATATCCAACTGTCAATTCTGGGTTTTACTAACTACTACACTTTTCTTCTCCACTTCCCCCTTCCAGTCCTCTCTTCTTGGAAACTGCCCAAGCATGGTGTCCTTGTAGGTATCAATATTGTTTTCATAACAGTCCTCACTGAAACCAAAACACAGTGTTTTCTAGCTATTAAAAAGAAAATTAGTGTTATCCTAGCAAAAACTTGGACAAGCTACTGCAAATCCTCACTGGAATACATAATTTTGTAATCAGAGAATTACAGAACGGTAGAGGTTGGAAGGGACCTCTGGAGATCATCTAGTCCAACCCCCCTTGCCAAAGCAGGTTCACCCAGAGCAAGTTGCACAGGACTGCATCCAGGCAGGTTTTGAAAATCTCCAGAGACTCCACAACCTCTCTGGGCAGCCTGTTCCAGTGCTCCGTCACCCTCACAGTAAAGAAGTTTTTCCTTATGTTTAAGTGGAACCTCCTGTGTTCCAACAGGTGTCCATTGCCCTTTGTCCTATTGCTGGCCACAACTGAAAAGAGTCTGGCCCCATCCTCTTGACACCCACCCTTTAGATATTTTTAGACATTCATAAGGTCCCCTCTCAGTCTTTTCTCTAGGCTAAACAGGCTCAATTCTCAGTCTATCCTCCTAAGAAAGATGCTCCAGCCCCTTAAACATCTTTGTGGCCCTCCACTGGACTCTCTCAAAAAGTTCCCTATCTCTTTTGCTCCTCACCAGGGCAGAGTAGAGGGGGAGGATCATCTCCCTGAACCTGCTGGTCACATCCTTCTTAACACCCCCCCAGGATACCATTTGCCTACTTGGCCGACAGTGCACATTGTTGGCTCATAGTCAACTGACCATCCACCAGTACTCCCAGGTCCTTCTCTGCAGGGCTGCTTTCCAGCAGGCCAGCCCCCAACCTATACTGGTGCCTGGAATTATTCCTCTCTAGGTGCAGCACCCTGCACTTGTCCTTATTGAACTTCATCAGGTTCCTCTCTGCCCCTCTCCAGCCTATCCAGATCTTGCTGAATGGCAGCACAGCCTCCTGGTGTATCAGACATTCCTCCCAGTTTAGTGTCATCAGCAAACTCGCTGAGGGTACACTCAGTCCCTTCATCCAAGTCACTGATGCATATATTGAATAGGACTGGACCAAGTACTGACCTTTGAGGAACACCACTAACCACAGGCCTCCAATTAGACTCTGCACCACTGATTAAAACCCTCTGAGCTCTGCCATCAACCCAGTTCCTCACCCACCTCACTGTCCCCTCATCTAACCCACACTTCCTAAGCTTACCTATGAGGATGCTATGAGAGACAGTGTCAAAAACCTTGCTAAAGTCAAGGCAGACAACATCCACTGCTCTCCCTTCATCTACCCAGCAAGTCATGCCATCATGGAAGGCTATCAGATTGGTCAAGCATGATTTCCCCTTAGTGAATCCTTGTTGTCTCTTCCAAATAACCTTCTTTTTCTCTGCATGTTTAGAGATGGTCTCCAGGATGAACTGTTCCATCATCATCTCAGGGATGGAGGTGTGGCTGACTGGCCTGTAGTTTCCCGGGTCCTCCTGCTTGCCCTTTTTGAAGACTGGAGCGTGGTGGCTTTCCTCCAGTCCTCAGGCACCTCTCCTGTCCTCCATGACCTTTCAAAGATGATGGAGATTGGTTCTTCAATAACATCCACCAGCTCTCTCAGCTCTCAAGGGTATATCCCATCAGGACCCATGGATTTGTGGGTGTCAAGTTTAGCTAAACTTGATCCTCCTCAACTAAAGGAAAGTATACCTCTCTCCAGACTTCCTCTCTTACCTCCAGGCCCTGGGATTCCTGAGGGCCTGCCTTCTCTGCATCCTCCGTCACCAGGGCACCCACCTCATTCAGCAGCAGCTCCACATTCTCCCTAGTCTTCCTTTTGCTGCTGAGGTACTTGAAGAAGCCCTTCTTATTGTCCTTGGCATCCCTTGCTAGATTTATTTCCAAGCAGATGTTGGCCTTCCTCGTTGCATCCCTGCATACTCTGACAACATCCCTATATTCCTCCCAAGTGGCTGGTCCCTTTTCCTATATTTTGTAGACTTCCTTCTTCTGAATGAGCTTTTCCAGAAGTTCCTTGTTCATCCATGCAGGTCTCCTGCTTCCTTTGCTAAATTTCTTACTCTTAGGGATGCAGCAATCTTGAGCTTGGAGGAAGTGTTGCTTGAATATTAACCAGCTCTCTTGGGGCCCCCTATTCTCCAGAGACTTAGTCCATGGGATTCCTCCAAGCAGGTCTTTGAAGAGGCCAAAGTTAGCCCTCCTGAAGTCCAAGGTGGCAGTCCTGCTGACCCCTCTCCTGCCTTCTCCAAGAAAAGAAAACTCTTATCATTTCATGATCACTGAACCCAAGACGGCCACCAACTATCACTTCACCCACCAGCCCTTTTCTATTAGTGAATAACAGGTCCAATGGGGCACCTTCCCTGGTCGGTTCTCTCATTAGCTGTGTCAGGATGTTGTCTTCCACACATTTCAGGAACTTCCGAGATTGCCTGCTCTCTGCCATGTTGTATTTCCAACAGACATCTGGCAAGTTGAAGACTCCCACAAGAACAAGGGCCTGTGATCATGAGACATCACCTAGCTGCTTGTAGAATATTTTATCTACTTCCTCTTCTTGGTTGGGTGGTCTATAGCAGACCCCCACCATGATATCTGTCTTGCTGGCTTTCCCCTTGATTCTTACCCACGAACACTCAACCCTGTCATCACCATCATTAACCTCCAGGCAATCAAAACATTCCTTAACATAAAGTGCTACCCCTCCTCCTCTTCTTCCTTGCTTATCCCTAATATTATAATATCCCCTAATATTTCAAGTTGAAAGCTGGAGAATAAAAGAATGCAAATATTTTTCAAATTCTCTCATTTCATTCCTGTATCTTCAACCCGATAAATAAATAAATTAACATTTGATGCATAAGTTATTCTTTATTGGGGTGAAAAAGAAAATGTAACTGTTTGCAAAGAGCAATATACACTATTCATACAGCACTGACAGAAGGCATGATATTAAAGGAGTGCAACATGACCAACTTGAAACAGCCCTCTGGGAAACAGAATAGACTAATAGGCATTCATAGGCAAAGAGTTAGGAAAACCTCAGAGGCTGCTCAACAAGAGCTTTCAACAGCAAAGCCGTGCCCCTCCAAGGTATTCTGGAGCTCTCTGTTACAACGTATGTTCTTTTCTCTAAGCCAAAATTCTGTTCACATCACTGAAGCTTCTCACAAATAAGACTAAAACAAACACATGTGGCCCACAGATCTCACAAACGAGTTTTGCTCCACAGTTAGCTTAGAAAAATAAAAAGTAGTATGTACACACTACTTACAGGTTAGAAAAGATCTTTGTTATTTCTGCCTGTTGAATTCTAAACTCATGTTTTAAATTGCTAAAGAACACACATTTTTTGAATTGCTAAGGAATACATTTTCAGACACAAACAGTAGTAAGCTGCTAGTTAGAAGCCAGGATAACTAATTTAGAAGGCACAGAAATATATTGCTAACAGATAAAGTAAACAACAGGTCACAAGACCTGTAACAAAAATACATGCTAAATTTTCAAATCTAAGAAATGTGCTAGAAAGGCATGCACTTCTCGTACTTCATAATACCAGGTTATATTGAAGGTAAATAAAGAAATCGAAAACAGGACATTTTTGAAATAATTTACATAGCGCTCCTATGATAAGTGAAGATCAAGTAGAATAATTAATCATCCTTTCTGAGCCAAAAGAGATAGGACCAGCCACAAAGACATGAAGGAATAATAAAGAACTAAGTCTGGCTGGTTTTATCAAGAAATTCACAGTCTGCTTAGAGAAAATGTTGCCTTTAGTTGGAGAAATGCATGAATAATAATGAGAATTAAAACATGATAAATAATGACTCTCACTGGCATAAAGGAAGGCACAGTTACTACCAAATGTTATAGGAGGATTTACTTAGTATAGGTCTGTTTGGACAGTCTCACCTCCTCATTGACATAACTGACATACCCAAGGAACCCTAGAATGACAGTGGCCAAAGGACATCGTGGAGGGACACAACTCATTAGCCCATGAACTTATCCTTATACAGCTCTTCATCTGATTAAACTCATGCAAGTTTTCTAGGGGCTGGGAAGGAAAGTTGTCCATGTTTTTTGAAACTGAACACCTAACAGTATTTTGGAGGGCCTGAGGATAGCTAGGAGTCACAAGCCTAGAGAGACTGAACAGTGGGGACTCCCCTTTTGCTGGTACAGGTCATTTTGACCAAGATCCTTGTGAATCTTAGAGCATCCAATTCACTGATTTTCTGCATGCCCAATTCCAATAGAAAACAATAAAACTTAGACATCTAAAATGTTTGCTGAGATCTTAATGCCTTTTCAACCACGCACAGTCTGTATGTGGAGCTAAAAGCCCTGGATGAGAGAGGTAAGAACCTGTCAAGAAGCAGGCTGAGACACATACCTTATATGCTAAAAAGATCCTGAGGCCTATTGCTTATCTAACATTGGGTTCCTTCACAGGGAGTGGCATTTTATATAAACATAAGATATATTTACTTACCAATGCACATTGAAGGGAATAAGATGTAACAATGTTGTGCCCATGGAATACCACAAAGTGAATGCAAAAGCCAAATGCTACCCACATGTAAAGAAGATATAAAACATCTTTTCAGAAAAATGCTTATAATACATAATTAAAAAACAATAAACAGGTAAGATAATTATCTAAAAGAACTTAGATATGTATTAGGCCTTCAACAGACCACATATTTCCCCAGGAACAGCTAGAAAGCCCAATTTTTCTTGAGCCAATAGAATAACCTTTCCAAAAATAAATGTGAATTAACATCCCCCACAGTAGAATTCAAAATAGTAGTGTTTGATTTAAAAAAATATTCCTCTCCTCGAAGTTCTGTATTGTGTTGTGAGACTCCTAATCTTCCTTACATTCTGGCACCAGAAATATTTACTTAAAGCCCTTTCTGTACTCCAAGGCTGCTCTGAAACATCCATCCCTTGAAGAAATTTATTCTTACCATCAAATACTGGTGCTTACCTGTCCCAGGTCCGAGTTACTTTGCCCTTCAGACTCATAAGGCATGCCCTGATCAATGAAAATTGGGATGCAGTAGCTATGGGGACTGTAAACCCCTCCAAAGTAATTCTGGTAGTCCTTTCTCTTAGAGGTGTGGTAATCTGTCATTCCTACCAGTGATTTCATGATGCTCAGAGTACTAAATGCTACAGACTAGTTTAGCTTCCTCTTCCAAAGGGGGATCACAAGTTAGGATCTGGCGAGCTTTGGGGAATCTGTGCTTGACAGATAATGCAAAATCCCTGCCTGAACTATGGGATTGGCCCAGACTATTCCACATTTGGTCAGCACCTTGGCCACAGCTCCGAGTGCTGCCCTATTCAGACAAAGCTACAGATCAACAATTGTGATCTCCTGCTTTAACAGGCTACCATGAAAATCCAAAAGAGGTACATTTCTTATAAAACAGAATCACATCTAGTAAATCTACTGGAGTTGTTCTTCTGCCTACAGGGGGTGTTATAGAAAAGATGGAGCCAGACTCAAAATTAAATATACTGATTAATATGCAAAGCCCTTCACAAAGCCTTATAAATTATACATTCTTACACATTCTTCTTAATTCCTTTGAATTACTTTTGTGCAAGCATAAGACCTGCTTATTGAAGTCCTGTCTTCCCTCATATCCTCTAAAACAAAAGATCCACTGTGAGACCAGGAAAAAACATAGCTGCACAACTGCCATCTGTCCATTTTTTTCACAGGTCAATAACAAAGATCTGAAGAGGAAGAGTTACAAAAAAAGAGATGCTTCTCTTCTGTTCCAGCTTTAACTGAAGTACTCCATCTGCAAACAATGGCTTTTCTGCATATTACAAGAGCCGTTACCTCATCTTCTGTGAAATAAAAACTGCCTTCTCATCTTCTCTGAGTTCCCAAGTTGTTTAGCAGAATCTACTGATGTTCTCGGACAGTTTCAAAGCAACCTTCATCCATTTACTTTGAAATTTTCTCATACAGAGTGCCTCTGTATTTTTATAATTTCTGTTTTGTAGCCTTGACTGCAGACATGGAAAGCATTTTCATCTGCAAGACTAAGTAAAAAATAAGCTAAAAGATATCAGGTTTCCCCTATAAAAACAACTTTATCTGAAAAACTGAAATAAATTACAATGGTCTAAAGAAAGACTTCAGAAGGTTTTTAGCCATTATTTTTCTTACATAATTTATTCCTATCCCTATCCCTTGACACTGACAGAAGCACTATCTTCCATGCTTGTCTTCAGATGAAATTTTAAGGGTAAGAAAAACACTTCAGGATATTTGCTGCAGCGAGTTCTCACCAACATAAATGGCAGAGGTTTTAACCCCTTGAAACAGCATACCTTCTCTATTTCTAACCAGTTTATGAGCAGCTACATGACAAATGTAAAAAGGAGAAAGTATATCTATTCTAAAAGCAGAATACACTAGCTTGTCCACTGTGACAGATGAAGGATGCTCTCAGTGTTTTTCTTGCAAGTAAACCCGTATAACAGCATAGATACAAACAGACACTAAGTATGTTAAACTGTAAAATAATCCAGAAAGGGGATAAGCACTGTGAACTTTCTATCTCTGGTGCTTTAATTGCTGCTTCATTTAGTTTATTGAACCATCAAGTAAGTTTAATTGAAGGTGACAAATATATTATACTCTTCCAAGAATCAATTTGGACTCCCAAATATATTTCAAATTAACTTTCCTTTATATTACTACTTTCACTTCACTGAAATTTCCAGGACTCATTTAAGATAACAATATATTTTAGGCTAGTTAATGCTAATGTATATTCTTTGTGCTTATTTTAAATCTAGTACAATAAAACTATTTCTGCAACCCTAAATTTTTAATCATATCAGTATACTAATTCCTGCCAATAGCAGATGTATTTGCAAAACCCAGAGCTATTATTTGCCCATCAATTATTACAAAGTTGATTATTTTATTCCTCAGTTAACAAAGGAGAAGACAGAATGTGATATGAAATCAGATCTAGACTTATGGATAACCCTATATAAAACTATTATGAAACAGAATAATTGTCACGATCAGTTCCAGTTTGATTTCTAAATGAGAATAATTCTGATATAGATCTTGAAAATTTTCTATAAAATATTCCTTAATTTTATCAGTTTATGTAATGTGATTATGTCTCAGTAAATCAAAAGTTTTGGCCAGGCCTATAGATATTAAGGCAAATTTATCGCTACCACTTTATTATTAATAATGGAAAGATATTGCCTCTCTTGCAACCTGGAACTGCTATGAAATATTTCGATCACCACTTGCAAGCATGGTAGCCAAAATCTTAATGTACAACCCACTCCTGATAGAACAGGTAGTTACATATATGCAATTGGAAACCTTCAGTCTTAGGGTTACTAACAGCCTTATTTTCTTGAAGATACTAAAGAAATTGTTAAATACTTAAATTATAAATTATTGTTTCTCAACAGTTTCTGTGGGCACCATTTAAAAATGCTCTGGGAATCTTTAGCTTTCATCACTTTATATACTACTTTTTTCAACAAAATTGGAACTCTTTCATTACTAAGCAGTTAGTTATAAAAGTAATACGTTATCCCTTTGCACTAGATGCTGTCATTTCCAAAATGCCTGCTTAGGGGCCAGGTCTTTCACAGGTAGAGGACATGTATAAAAGTTGTAAAGGACAATCTGGATAAATTTTTTTATGTCCTTTTAGTATAATTTCTCTTCTTAGTGATGAACCTTTATGAGTGATTAATGTTATTTACATTGTTTGCCAACATTAATAGCACAAGCTAAAGGTAAAGACTCTAATGCCTCCTGTTATGTTTCTAGCATCCATAAGTGAGGGATGCCATTCAAACATTCACCTACCATTTATCTTTATTTGTGGTGAATTTGGAATGAACATGAGAAGTTCCTTCTCAAAGCTGACCATGGAAAAGGTACTTCTAAATAAGCACTGAGAACTGCAAGTTATGTGGTGACAACTCTGCTCAGACTTTTTCATACAGTGTAGTTGTGATTTGCCAGAGGTTTGTTCATTAGGATTGTGTGTTTAATTCCAGCTCAGTATGTGTACTGGTATGTAAGGTATCAATTATGTTGTTAATTGGGAGATACAAGCCATCACTTATACTTTCAAACATTACTGTGATGAAAAAGACATCATTCTCTTGCCAGTCAACTTGTTTCGTACCCCTGTGAAATGTTACTCCCTACCTCTGCCCTTCAGATGATATCTGCTCACATTTCACTTTCCCATTACTCCGTGTTTGAGTACCAGCTTGATCACTCTTTCAGAAGAGGGTTTCTCTTTCTTGGGTCAGATGAATGCTGACTGATATCAACCTAAAGTTCCTCTACAGTCAGCAGAGAGAAAAAGGCCCCTCGAGAGGGTGATTCATTCCCACTTGTATTGGAAACAAGACTGATAAATTTCTAAGCATATTCAGATCTCAGATATGCACTCTTTAGACACTATTTATGTCCTTCACTGTTTTCATTTCTAAATCTTTCAGGGAGGCACAGAACAGAAAAACCTAGATATTTTTGGAACAAATTAATTTAATTAGTATGACCTGCAGAAGAAGGCTTCAAGAACAAGAAAAGAAGGAGCCATACAGAAGTGGTTTCAGATGTGAAAGGGGGAGGGTAAATGGAAATATGAATTATTTTGATCTCTTAAGCTACAATTTTGTAGATGAGGGCAGTTTATATGAGTGTACTCTTACAAAAGGTACAGTATTTGTGTAATACTCCAATTACAAACTCTCCTTCAAAGAAATTGCACCCAAGAATCTAATTAGGGGAAAAAAATCCTTCTCTTTTGCTCCTTTGCCAAAACCCTACACTAGTATCAGTAGTTTCCACAATTGTGACAATGCTGTTTTGGCAGTCTTACAGACAAGGCTGCACAGTGGCAGGAAGAGTCTTTTAACATCCCGTACAATACTGAATCTCTCCTAGCTAAAGAAACCCACAGAGCTGTTGAGACAACAGCAAGCCTTCAAAGCTGTAAATGGGAGCTTTTATGGCTGGAAGGTGAAGCAACCAAGCTGTAAAAGAAAAATCAAATCTCTCCATTTGAGGCATTTTACATCATATTTGCTCCTTGCTATCTCACAGATATTCTGTTCTTCCTTCTGGCATCATCTCCAAAGATTCAAGTTGTGTCACTTCATTTCAGATCAAGACCAGGAGCACATTGACAGCCTGCAGCTCCTGCCAAGTCCTCGCTGCATGACGAGGAGCTCACTGATCCAGGAGGTGCTCCAGCAGCAGCGCTCTGGGCAGCTGACAGGCGTCAGCCCATTCAGTAGGCACGCAGGGGTGGACTGGAAAGAGAAACACTCCTATCAATGTCAGCTGAATCACCAGGGTGCCCGGGCATAACAAAAGAGGGATGTTAGAAACTGTCCTGGCTAGACAAATGTAAAGGAGTTTCTTTGAAGGATGACAGGAAACTAGCATCCTTTGGAGCTAGAGGACAAAGGCAGAATGTGCCTCTCATTCTCCTCCTGTGAGGAAGAGGGAAGATAAACTAATTACCTCACATATTTGTCAACGCATGTGTAAATAAAAGACTACCATTAGCACTTTTCAACAGACATTATCTGTGTGTCAAAACTATTTAGGGTATGACTTGATAACCTCTCCTTCAGAGAGTGTGTAAGCAAGAAAAAGCTGTCTTTGATTTGTTAAAGATGAACTCGCAGTACTGTAAAAGGCAGAGTAGGAATATATGTGCACATCCTAAGAGCAGGGCAAGATGAATACAACCTTCACATTTATTTACAAAGCTCAGTCCACAGTCCTTTCTGTTTATTAGCCTGTCAACATTCATGCAGCCATAGTACATCTGCACAGATATTTTTTGAGAAGTTTACTTGTGTGTTATTCACCCATGATCACACCATTTTAAGTACCAAATGCTTCCCTGTCTGCATGAAGGGACAGGGAAGTATTGTCTTGTATTGACTCAGGAATTAGATTCTGGGGATAAATAGCATATGAAAAGGAGCATGTGGGGCGGGGGCAGTTAAATGAAAGACAGGGTGATATTAAATGCAACTCAAGCATAGGAAGCAAAGAAAGAGTAAACTAGTAAGAGTCATGAGGATAAAAGCCCAATGCCTGGCTCCATAGCACTTCCAAACCATGACCAGCTCAGAATTCAACTCCAGATCTCTTGGAGTGCCATGGGGCTGAGCAGCCAGTGCTGCATCAGAGCTGTGCTAGAGCTGATGGAGATATTGCCTCCAAATCACTGAAATTAGTCCTTAGCTGACAGCAAACAGGAAAACATGTCACTTCCCACAACGTAAATCCCAGTCATTCCTCTACAGATGCCATTAACAGGTATGCCACGGATATCAGGGGGATGTAGTGTACTGTGGCGATTGAGCAAATAATGCCTATAAGTGTTGCCCTGCTCCTCCTAATTGACATGTGACGTGTCCTAAGTAACCCTCGAGACTTGATGCTGGACTGGTGCTGTAAGGAAGTTCTGTGCTGAAGATGCTGTCGGTATCTCAGATACAAAAAGTCTGGCCACACTGAGACGTGTTGGAGCCTCATCGTGTTCCTCCAGCTCCTACTTCCCATCACAGTCTAACATCCAGAATTATCCTACCAGGCAAAGCAGCTCTCCAAAAGAACAGAAGATTACTATGAATCCTGATATGTAAACAGTATGGACAATGGAAATAGTCAGACCTAGTTCTTTGCATAGAGATACTTAAAACACTACTGTTTCATATTCATGGCAAAAGAAACAGGAAAAAATAAAAAAGAAAAACTTAGTGCAAGACTGTCTTTTATGCTTCTATGTCCCAAAACCAAGGCTGTTTTCTTCTTTCATATTGCTGTCAAAGGCTCTCAGTTACTAACTCAATCAAAATGAAATAATGTTCAGAAGCCAAGTGAGAAGCAGCAGTTGTTGGATGGCTTTGTTGTCCCTTCTGACTTGTTTTTGTCTTCCATGCAGAACATTATGACATGCATATTATTAGCACCTGGGGTTCCCTGTGTCCTGTTCTGCCCTGCTGCTACTAGGAGCCAAGTGCTCTCACTTTCAGTCGCTGTGCAGAAGCAAGTACTTGCTCATTTTGGTGATTGTCAGTCTCCATGCATTACTCCATGAGTTGGGTGGAGACAGAAGCTTGTCAGCACCTGCCAGGCTAAAATGCCATTCAAAACAAGAGTTTGAGGGGAACAGTTGACCCAAGGAAGTCACTTCAACCCTGCAGAACACATCCCTCAGCATATCTCCCCAGGTTACACACAGGCAGGGTTACTGACAGGCACAGTGACATCTCGCCCTTCCATATCAACATTTCATGCAGTTCAAGTTTCAGTCTAACCCTCGTGGCGCTTAGGTGCAATTCTGGCAGAGCCAGAATCCAACACAGCTCTGAGTGAAATAAATAACCATCAGGCTGCTACTGCTCTTCACGCCAAATGGCGCCATGCTGCAACAAAACAGATCGCGACCCTGCCAAAAGCCCAGCAGCCACTCCAGCCAGTAGCCTTCCCTTCCAGGGGTTTATATCTGCCATTCCCTTAGATAGGCAGAAGGATCCAATGTACCTTGAAATCTGGCAGCCAGCTATTTGGCTCTAGTATAAATCTGTTTTTAACATATTATTGAGGTGCCAGGCAGTTTTTGCAGCACTTCCTGAGCCAGCCAGATCTACCTCCTATGTTACTGCCCACAGTCCAACACTCAGCTTTCCACCTCACCCTGTTGTTCAGCAAGCAGGAAAATGGGTTAGCACGGCACACAACACAGCAGAGCACCAAAGGGCAACAGGAAAAGTCACATATATTTCTGCCCAGCAGGCAGTTTGAGTCTGTGCAAACTTCAATATGGTAAATCTCCTGATGACAGGGAGCGCTCTGCCCTGAAAGCTAGACTCTGATATGTGACAGAGTCACCCTTGTCTCAGAACAGGTAATTTAGCTGTAGCAACAGAAAGCGTGCTGAACAAGCCACCTTCAATCCATTTCCATCATGGGGGTGTCAGGCTGGTGCACAAAAGCTCTGGCGCAAAGGAAACCAAGACAGAGCCGTTTTCAAGCTGTCTCTGCTAGATGATCTTCTGTGAAACCCTGTGGAAATTTGAAAACTGTTACCTGCCAGTAGCCTTGAACATGTGAAAGTGTGACTGCAAGTGTAGGGGGAATAAAAGTTCAGCAACTATTAGAGAGAAACAAAGCTTTCAGAAATATGAAAAATAGAATATAGAAAAACTAAGCTTGCTACTGAATATTTAACTCAATAATACAATTGCAAAGATACTGTTAAAGGAAGATCCAGAAAGAAATTTAATTCTCAGAGCTGTGATCACAGCCTCCATATTAAAAGACCATAAGCAGTTGTTAAATAGGCCATTAGAGCATGAACAGTAACTCTCAGGGACATCTGCATTGAAAGCAAAAGCAAATATCACATACTAAACAGTGAAACAGTCAGCTAACTAAGGCTGCTTATCAAATAAGGAAAAAAGTAGAAAAGGAAAAACAACAAAAAAAACCTCTTGACATAAATTCTAATTACTTTCTGTCCTTATTTTTTCTCCCTCTCCCTCCCCCCTCCCATATACTTCCATGTATTAAGTCTCTTTGGGGTTCTCTCTAACTCATCCAGTAATCTCAAGGGGAATTGGGGCAGAACTTGAAGACCATGAAGCTTTCAGGAGAAAAAGCTTCAAAATTTTGCTGTGCCTGAGAGCAATAATCCAGATGACACCAAGAATCCAGCTTGTGCAGAAAGGAGGGGGTTTTGATGTTTGCCATTTTTCTCTCTTGTTGATCTTCCAAATTATCTTTAAAATACATATTTTAAAGCTCTTTAAGCTTTTAAGTTTTTCTGACAGAACAGGTAGTCTGATCATGCTGAGCATTTCTATGCAGTCACTCTTTGTTCTGCTGTTTCTCAGGACTTTTATTTAAGTCCCTTCATCATCACAGAAGGTAGCTAATGAGTGGCATTACAGTTTATAGCTCACAGACACAATTGAGAACCATTTTTCTAGATTTTTGTTACTAGTCTCAAGTAATTCTCCAGCAATCAACATTCCAACAAAGTTTTCTGTAGGCACGCAAAAACTGACCTCTTTATGCCAATTCCTCAGGTCTTGTTCACCTTCCCAGGAACTGTTCCCAGCTTTCTGTTTGTATTTCCTCACTTACGAACAGCGTGCAACTTGTATAATAATAAGAACTTTCTCAGAATGTGGATTATGAGCAATTATAACAGATAGACCATGAATATTTACTGAGAAAAGAGTAGACTACATTTTAGAAAGGCTTTGCTCCTCTATGGTCTGCAAAGAACTTTAACATCCTTACCATCAGCATTGATATGCTTCTAACCTAAGGGGGAATAGTTTCAATATTTCAGTGCAACTTATAGATGGTCTCCATGAACCTAAAAATATCAGTAAAATTCCTCACCAGATGCAGAAGTAATAGGTATTGTCACAGAATTTTATTTTAAACATTACTCCAGAACAAAACCTAAACTGAGGAAAAGAAGGAGCAGACCCTTCCCCAAAATCAGTTTTAGCCTTCTCACCTTTTTCAATCTGGGTTAGACTTCAGCTCTCATTTGTTTTCTTTGTATAGCTAACTGTAATAGGATTTTTTTCCAGGCTAATATAAGTGAATCCAAATTAGAAAGTGCTTTCCACAGTCTTATTTCAACTTTTACTGATTGTGAGCAATTAAAAAAAAAAAAAGGCATAGCAAAACTCACATTAACAGCTACAGCTATCTAACTATGCATTCTGACTGAGAAATACAAACAAATGTTGTCTTTCAAACTCCTGTACTTTATCATGTATTTTTGACATAGCCATGCCACAGCAAAAAAATAAATTTTCTAAATTTTCTGAAACTTTATGAGTTTTTGAAAGCCTGTTCTTTTTCTACTGCTAGCCAAAATTTTGAAAAATTAATATTAATACTACTAATAATAATTATTAGTGTTGTTGTTATTATATGAAGCAGAAGATAATTAGTTTTACTAACCATCAGCCATTACATGATGACACGCTTTTAAGTAATGCACTTTTGTGTGCAATATCGCATAGTCCTGATAATCACAGATATGCATCTTTACCTCCTAGCTTCGGAGATAACAACCCTGTCTAAGTATCAGGTAAAATTCCTGTTTTAACTATCCTCTACTTATGAAGTAAATAACTGACAAGATCTCCTGATAGTCTTCAAAGAATAGAAGAAAAAGATATCATAGTAAAATATTGTGTCTTAGGAAAAGGGGTTAAAAACAATGTTACAGAATACAGATTTAATTGGTGTGGATTAGTGGTATTTGCAGAACACTTAAGGAAGACATGGATTTTCTTAGAGATATAACACATCATGAGGATCTGGCTTTGTTTATTCAAGGAAGTTTGACTTATCCTACAGGCACATCCAAGAGTATTCCAGAAGTGTCCTCTGAGGTGTCTACTAAGGGTAGGTGAAAGTTTTCCAGTAAAGCTGTAATTCAACTGAAAATTAAGTTTTCCTCTAAGAGGAAATTTGTTAAAGGTGTTTCTGTTCCTAAAAATGCTAAGACAACCTCACACTCTGAAATGAACAAGCAGCTCTCTGCAGGGTTTCATTAAGGCTCAGTTCAACATTAAACATACCCTGGTGAACAACTGTGGTGCTGGATATGTCCACCCTGAAGACAGATCAACCCTTTAACTGGTGCTTCTCCAACAGCTACCTTCAGCAGCTGTGCAGCTACTCCAGTGGGTGGTGAAGGCCAGTAAAGGAGAACAGTCATAATAAATGCAATCTTACAATGGAATATGGTTCTGAGGAGGAAGCAAAAGCTTGAAGCTCCTGAAATGCAGCTTTTATACCATTGAACCAAACACAGGCCAATGGTGAGATCCCCTGAACAAAAAGCTTTGAGCATCTTCAAGTGTCCAAATGTATCTGTTAAGTTACATGGTCAAACTAGTTCACTATTATTTCTTAAAACAGAAAGGGCTACCAAACAAAAGTTATTTCAGAAGCATCTCATCCAAAATTTTACACAGTTATTACATTACTGTAAAGTATTAAATTCAGCTCTCTCAGTAAGTGTCAGAATACATCATTGCTAGTGATACAACCCACCTAACAGATCTTAATACTGTTGATTCTCAGTCCAGTTAGACCAGGATACCAAAGACCTTGCTGTGCCAAACTAAGGCCTTGTTTCCACAGAAGTTATGCAGTGTTGACTTTTGAACTCTTTTGAAAATGTAACCCTGGAATAACAGTTGAAAACTTAGCTTTGAACCTTTTAAATCTCATTGTCTTATAAGACTCAGATTTTGCAGTAAACATCATGTATACAACATCTTTACAATAAAAATTCTATAATAATAATTTGTTACCGGTCCAGATGTAAACTGAAAAGGCATGGGCTGGGTTATGCTGAGAACAAAGGAATTTCTGTTAGTTCTTCAACTTGACTGAGCTGAGTCATGAATCTCCAAAATTATGGATACCATTTTAAGTCTTTCTACTGCATCTTTACACTAAGATCTAAATAGTTCTCTTTTCATAGCTAATATGACTTTTTTGCTATGGCCAAAACAACACCTGTATGCAGTTAAAAATATTGTGATACTAATCTGAAGATGAGAATAAATGCGATTGGAACAGACAGGGGTTTTTCAGCATCAGGTGATTAACTTTATGGACAAGTCTTCAGGTATGTCAGACACAGGAAAAAAATATTAAGTATTTATTTAAAAATGTATTAACAATAACCACCACTCTTCCACTGAATCCAAATCAGAAAAAATCGAGGTTGCTGCTGCTATGTAATTACTGGATTGTGTTTCCTGCTGGTTTCTGTAGGTTTTCATCATTTAAAGTATTTGTTAATACTTCAGGAAATGCAGTGATTCTTTTCCATGGCATGATTCAAGTAAAACCTGCATGAGCTCTTAGGAAAGAAAAATATATGTTAGTAAGTAAGCTCTCAGATATAATAGAACACTTAGAAACAGCAGAAAAGTATTGCTCCTTAGTCGATGTTAAAGAAAAAAAAAAATTAACAGAATGGATTAATGAGGATATACTAGGCTATAAATACTAGGCATCAGCCCACGTTTCACTTGGGGGATCGAACATTTTCCTTTGTTTGCAATTCTGCTTTCTCATTTACCTGAAATAATGTTGGTATGAAACCACCAATCCCACTTGTTAACAGCTAACAGAAGGCTGTTTATGACCAATGCCTTATTCATTCCCCCCACCCACCCCAAGATTCAAGGAACTTCTGTATGAGTTAAAGAATAAAAAACAGTTTATTTCTATGGCTTTCTCTGTTAAGATTTCTTTTCCTCAAATAAGAATTTTTAAATGGCTTATAGATACTCCATTATTGCTGTATTTTCTAATGCATCATATCACACTGGATTATAGAGAGTATTACTCAAATTAAAGTTACTCCTGAGAGATGCAATAACTTTCAGTCAAACCACAGGTACTCAGCATCCTCCAGGAACAGGCCTATAATGCAGGAAGAATGAATGAGGGTGAGCACAAGCAGTGTAAGACTGCAGATCCAATCAGCTGGGTAAGAACAAATTACCATTGCTGGATGCAAATAGTTACAGTCTTAGAAAAACTATATTTATTAGCTGAATAACTTGTCAATTATGGGTAATTCCAGGAAAAAAACATTTCTGAGAATGCAGTTCCTCTGAAATGTTCTCATGATGAAATGATATCTGCTTTCCAGATCGAGAGTCAAATGGCCCACATTCAGATGCATGAGTACCGGATTAATGTTATTATAAAATAACAATACTTACAATATTACACAATATTGTATTTATATTATATAGTATCATATAGTATATTAATATTGCACATAATATTATAACATATAACAATACATAAAAAATAAGAAATAACTAGGAAATAATCTTTAGCAAAACATACATAGCTTTCCTATTAGGTGGTTTCCAAGCTGCTTCTGACTGCCTACCTCTCACCTACTGTATCTATAGGCAGGAAAAGCTGGTAAGTAGGAAAAGTGGAGAGGTGAAAAAAGCCAGAGGGCAAAGTCCACACCAGGAAAGAAAACATTTGTAAGTGTGCCTGCACATGGGCTAAAGCTCTTCCCACCAAACACTCAAACCGCCTGTGTTTGGAGTCCTTCCAAGACCAGGATGCATTTTAGAGCCATTCCCACCACTGACCCCAAGTTGTTCTTTGAAGAAGAAAGAAAAGCCTGGGTACTAAAGGTTTCTGATAGCACTGTCTCAGAGTCCACCTCACCTAAAGGACCTGCTTAATACTTAAATTGAAAAGGTCTCTTTCTTATTTATTAAGAAGCTCATCATTCATGAGTTTGTCTCAGCTAGTCACACATACAGGACAAATTAAAGCAACTGCAAAAGTTTCAGCAGCAGGAGTTGTAGAGAAATAGCACATTTTGATGCTGCTGCTTTCTAAAGTTGAGACCAGGTGATTGTGAGGACTATTTCTGCTTTAAAGAATTGAAAGTGTTTTTAGAAAACTTTTCATCCCAAGCTAATACTTAATTGCTCATAAAAACATGCTCAGTGATCCTGTATTAGACATTTCATAGTTTATACCCAGACTCTGGGTTTGGATGGTGTTTTAACTGCTTGTGAAAATTGACAATTTTGCAGTGAGTGGACCATTATGAAATTTCATATTTGTCCTCTGAAAAGAAAAAAAATCACTATGTCTTGCATTAAAATATAATTTGTTAAAGAAACCATCATATCCTGATATAAATCACAATGTCTACAAAATGGAGAATTCCAAGGCAGTACACAAGATGTACACAGCCTACTGGGGACCATTCTTTTACAGCTGCTTTGTCACACAGAAAGGTATCTCAGGTAGTGAGATGGACTGTTAACTGGCTAGTGGGAAGAAGCCAGAGAGTGGTGGTCAATGGGGCAGAGTCTCGTTGGAGACCTGTGTTTAGTGGAGTCCCCCAAGGGTCACTACTAGGTACAGTATTATTCAATATATTCATAAATGACCTGGATGAGGGAATTGAAGGCACTGTCAGCAAGTTTGCTGATGATACAAAGCTGGGAGGAGTGGCTGACACACCAGAGGGCTGTGCTGCCATCCTGAGAGACCTGGACAGGCTGGAGAGCTGGGCAGGGAAAAACTTGATGAAATATAACAAGGGCAAGTGTAGGGTCTTGCACCTGGGCAGGAACAACCCCAGGTTCCAGTATAGGTTGGGAGATGATCTCCTAGAGAGCAGTGTAGGGGAAAGGGATCTGGGAGTCCTGGTGGACAGCAGGATGACCATGAGCCAGCACTGTGCCCTTGTGGCCAAGAAGGCCAATGGCATCCTGGGGTGCATTAGAAGGGCTGTGGTTAGTAGGCCAAGAGAGGTTCTCCTCCCCCTCTACTCTGCCCTGGTGAGGCCACATCTGGAATATTGTGTCCAGTTCTGGGCCCCACAGTTCAAGAAGGACAGGGAACTGCTTGAGAGAGTCCAGCGCAGAGCCACCAAAATGATTAAGGGAGTGGAGCATCTCCCTTATGAGGAAAGGCTGAGGGAGCTGGGCCTCTTTAGCTTGGAGAAGAGACTGAGGGGGACCTCATTAATGTTTATAAATATGTTAAGGGCAAATGTCAGGAGGATGGAGCCAGGCTCTTCACAGTGATGTCCAATGATAGGACAAGGGGCAATGGGTGTAAGCTGGGACACAGGAGGTTCCACTTAAATTTGAGAAAGAACTTCTTTACTGTAAGGGTGCCAGAGCACTGGAACAGGCTGCCCAGAGAGGTTGTGGAGTCTCCTTCTCTGGAGACATTCAAGACCCACCTGGACGCCTTCCTGTGTGATCTCATCTAGGTGTTCCTGCTCCGGCAGGGGGATTGGACTGGATGACCTTTCGAGGTCCTTTCCAATCCCTATCCAATCTGTGATCACTACTTTAGACTATCCCAGTGGTTTTTGCTTGAACCCAGTACCTGCTAGGATACTTCATACTTTGCTTACTTCATACTTAATTAGTATGAATAATTTTGCATACTTCATACTTAATTAGCACATTCTGTGCTAATTAAGTTTTTATTGGCTTGTTTTGCATATTTGACTACTGCTTTTCTAAGCTTTACTAATTTTTTTAGGTCCTTTTAACCCTAAAATCAATTTCCTTCCCCTAAAATTGAAAAAATAAAAACCCCCTATATTCCATGTAGCAACAAGTTTATAGATCTAAATATGAGTCAGCAAGAGATGAAATGAAGAAATATTATTTATTATTTAGACTAGATGTGGCCTAAAAATTCTACTAAGAACTGATAGACTTACAGTTTAGAAGGGCTGTAATCCTGATGTTACAAACACTAGGAGCCTTGCAGAAATTTGTGTGTATGAATAATTCTGTACTCAAGAGTATGCTATAGAATTTGCTGGAAATATACATTCATGTGTAAAGTTAATAGAGCTACTCATGAATGTAAATTTACTTATATGGATCATTGGTTGCAGGCCAGGAAGGTGATGCTACATATTTCAGTCCATATAATGACAACTTGCTCATCTAGCACATATTGCATACTTCAATACAGTATATCTGGGTTACTTTTGAAAAGAAAAAAGTATTTGAATCATAATTAGGAAGCACAGAATTAGCAAGCATTACAAGAAGGCACTAGTTTCTGTTGCTATGAGTTTGGTGCTTGATTATATCATAAAACCTTTGCTGCCTCTACAGAGACTTAGATTTTTATCGAACTAGTTTCTCTGAAAACAAACACAACTCATCTCCCGACAGTAAATCCTGGAGAATTCAGCAGGATGTACGCACAATAAGCTTCTGGAAGACAGAAATGGTCTCTTACTATACATCTGAGGAACTACCAATGCAAGAAAGCTACCTATTAATGGAGTCTACAGTACCAATAATAGGCAATAAAGAGGGAAAATTAAAAAAAAAAAAAGAGATAGCTATATAAGTTGCTCATGGAATAAAACAATTTAAATTATAATTGTTTCTCATTGTACATACAGAAATATATTTTTGTCTATATCTATATATGTATATAGAGACAGATATATAGATATTCTCTCCTTAAAATATCATCTTGTATTAAATGTTGTGTGTAAAGTCCAAGGCAATTCACTTTCTGCAAGGTAAACATTTTATACCTCAATTCATGGTACCCATCTCTGCATTTAATGAGTGAAGCTCACAGAGCTAAAAATATCTCCTTTCATTGCTTATTAACTCCATTTAGCTAAAAACCAAGCACTCTCAATTTCCATTGCAGGCAAATGGCCTGGGTATTCAGCACCTCTAGGAGGAGGACATGGTGCCTGATTCTTCCTGAAGGTATATATGTATAATATGTACCATGCATGTAAAATACATCTTCTACTGACTTTGAGAAAAGTTTTAGATATTCAGTATGAAGAAATTTGATCATGCTTACACATTATTCAATGTAAGGAATCAGGTTTGTGCCTGCAAATCTATTAGCTCAAATGTTCCGTGCTTGCCTCTGCTGATCTAAGAATGAAACCTGCAGTGACTGGTTTGGTTGGGGTTTTTTTACAAGATATCTTGCTAGCAGTTGAATACTACATTATTTGTATCCCAAGAGAACATTATACCAATCTAGCTTAGTGTTGTTTTAAAGTTAAAGTGATGAGGGAAATACAGTAGCCTTAACCTTTATTGTAACCCTCACTTAATTTCAACTGCCTGAGGTTAGGTGGAAGTAGAAATTATAAAATGCAGCAATGATCTTATAGACTCTAAGGTAACATGACTTTTGTAATTAAAGTGATATTACTGTGCAGTGATCCGACTTTGTTTTATAACCCAGAATAGCCTATAAGCTTGCAAGACCCGCACTGTTTGTTCCTTTGGTACACAGGCACAAATATTTCTGCAGCTTGCTGGGTCTGTCAGGCGAGACAGAGAAACATCTGCAATGCACTGGTTTTGTAGCCTTAGCAAATGGTTGCTGTTGGTAAGATGTGCAACATATGCCTGTTTAAAGATTCATTCCTCAGATTCAGGTTTCTGGAAATGCTGTAAATTTTACTCATCAGCCCACAGACCAAATCCTGCCTTATGAGCAATAGGTACACACAGTCAAGCAGCATGAATCAGCCAGAGGCACAAAGAATGAGTCAGCTTTTTTGGAGACACTCCATAATGCTGGATTCCAAGACTTAGGTTATGCCACACCATGTCATAATTTCCCTGATTTAAACCACTGTCATAACATTTGCCCACATGAGACACTTCCAGAGCATTCATCACTTAGCCCGTCACTCAACACATTTTTCAGTGAGCTTTCCTGATGAACAATATCCTTCTCTTCCAGGAAGTTTCATTATTCACATTGTAAGTATAACTATCACTGGGATTGTAGAAGTTACTACTGCTGGCCCATTTGATTCCTACTTGTTTAAGAAATGTCAGAAGCAAACCTCAAGTATAGCTGACTACAAAATAATTTCTGCAAGAGGTACAAAGAGCCTTAGAAACCCCAGCCAGCTGTAAACTGAAACGTGATTTATTTGACTGGATAGCCTTTCTGCTAATGCTGGGTGTGTTACAGTCAAACATCAACAGTTACTGTAATGCAAGTTTTATTTCAATTAAATTATCATATAAATGTAGCAAAAGGTCTTGAAGCTTAATCTTTTCCACTGCACCAGTGGGAGGTGGAAAAACACTGCAGACTGGTACAGGAAAGACAGCACAAAACAGTAATCACACTAGTTAGTAGGAACTCATTTGGAAAATGCAAAAACAAATAGCACACATCAATGCTAATTTAAATCCTTTCAGTTCAAAGGACTTAAGAGGTTATGGACATCCATGCTAGGAAGCTTTGCAAATCTATGACCCCTGGGAAAATCTACTGGCACTGTTGGAAAAAGAGTCCAACAACCAGAGGACACCATTAAAAGTAACTTTCAAGGTCAATAGCCTTACTGTGGGGATGCAAGCCAAAGACATATCAGAGCTGGGGGTGTTTCTTCCTATAGAACATTGCACTCTGCTGCATAGACATACCTTGTGCAGCATTTGATAAATCATCTCAGAGCTGTAGTTCTCCATCCCTTGGGGACTGCAAGACACTAGTATTCCAAAAGGCTTTTGGAATGATAAATGAAGTAAAGATAATGCCATCACTTAGGTATTAGGAAGAAAAACGCACATAGATATCTTTCATAGATTTGTGTCTAGAGGACAGCTGTCAGTCTAGATGAGGTTTTTTTCCTTCTTTGCAACCCATATATTGACCAATGTTGCCCCCCCTTACAGAGCCTTACACATTCCTTAAGAGTAATTTGGAGCAAGACAAACCCTTTGTTTACAGATGACCCTCTATAGAGGCATGTATCTTAGTCAGAGTCAGTCTGTTCAGACAAGGCACCAGTACAATCTCCAGGCAAGAGATGCTGCCAACACAGGATGAGTAGGAGGTAAGTCAGAAGATGACTTAGATGAATACTTAAGACTGCAACACAGTTTCTGCTTAAAGAAAACCTTTTCTCCTCCCCTCCATCTCAGCTGAGCCAGTGTATGGCTTGCTCAAGATGCTCTTTCCTTACTTTGTATCTTTCAAGCAAAAGGGTTGGAGATGACCATAATTACTCACCAGAGCCAGTGTTTCGTACATTTAGGGCTGGCTGTGAATACTTTGTAATTTCTTGTGAACATGTCATGCTTGTTTCCTCTAGAAAAGCCTCTTGACTATAAATACAGTTTGTAAATGCATATTACATACATAGATATACTACAGAAAGAAAGAAAAAGTGAATGAAATCTAACAACCTTTGGATGAAAATGATTTATAGAAGTGTGACCTACCATTTAAGCAACACTATCTTAATCCATTTAATTAATAGCTAAGAAAATCTGGCAATCATCTTAAGCTCCAACTCTCTCACCTTGATTATTATGGCCAATAGCCCTTCCCATTTCCCAGTTTACAAGGCAGATGCTGGTGCCCTAGCCAGCCTGATACAAGTCTCTGTTGAGTGCTCTTTTAAAATAAAGTGCTGGATCTCCTGCCAGTCCCAACCATGTCCCCCACAGTACCTCACCAACTCCTGCACCCAGCTCTTGGCCACTCAGCAGAGCATGATATTTGCCTGTCTGTACTGAGCAGGGGAACAAACGGAAGGAAAAGCAAACCACCAGCAGCCTTTCCTCTGTGAAGATCCCAGATAGAGTCCTTACAGATAGCCTGCAGCTCCTCAGAGGTCTCATCTGGACCTTGGATATGGCAAGGTGCAAGAAAATAGTGATAATTGTGAGAGGAAGTCAGAAGTCTAAGAATAAAAACTAAGCAATAAAAAACAGAAGGAAGAAGAATATTTGTTAAATTTAAAGCAGGTTTCTGGTGCATCAACAAGTCACTGCTCATTCATGTCATTGTAATTCATGACAATAAAACCACTGTTGTGCCCACCTACCAAAAACAAGTAAGATTGAATTCTTCAGTCTAAAGATGCAGTCATGCAGATAGAGGCCAGTAAAGACTAGAAGAACACAGAGTGAAGTAAGAAAAACAAAGAACCAAGATGAACTATCCATGACAAATAGGTTTGAATGCAGACGGTGTCCAAAGAGGAGAAGACACACAGGCTGATCTCTTTCACTTGGACTTTCACCCAGAAACAGCCACTGCACTGCCCCCTGGGCTGAGACTGCACTCTAGAAACTCTTACATACTCTAAACCATGCTGGAAAAAGGCAGTGGTCCCAAGATGTACGAATGGAGTGCAAGTCTTCATGCAACGCATGAGGAGTGTCTTTGTACTCTTTCTATAGCACAGAGAATGGGGACACAGCTCTTCTCCTTGCAGGTAAGTACTTGTACGTCTCATGCAGAAAACTAAGGAAGATATGAAACTTGTAGGTATATTTAAGCATCATGCTCAAACAAAAAGCCTGAATGAGGCAGCATCTGCTCACTGCCCCATAGCAGGGTACAGCTAGTTCTCTCTGCTTTTCTTACCAAGCTCTGTCTGACAGGGCAACCTGGACTGCACATACCAGGAACATGGTTCTTTTCACCCCAGAAAGTCCCCATTTAAACTCGTATCTACAAAATTCTCATAGCCTTCTCCTTTCATATGCCCTGTATCATCTCCTGCAAAAGTTCCACTTTACATAAATGCACTACTATGAGCAATTGAATTTAGGAAGTGACTATAAAACTCTCCAAAGATTTCACTGAAGACAAAATCATTAGCTTACTGAAAGTGTTAGAGGTGACCTCTGGCGTAAAAAAATAATGTGGCAGTAAAGGGGTTAGTATCTAAGGAAACTTTCAAATCCAAGGCATGATAATAATTCAGAAATTGGCAATCATTTTCCAAACCTGTGCAGAATACAGCTGTTATTCCTGTGGCTCTCTCTTTAAGGAGGTGAGCTACAGAAGGAGATCTCTTGAGAGAAGTTATAATAAATCTTTACTGGCTTGTCTTTTATGCAGGAAGAAAAAATCCATCTATGAAAAGGCTGCAAGGCAAAATGTTACCCGACTTCAGATTCAAACTTTTGGTTTATTAGAAGAGATGTAAAAGTGTTTCCAGGTGCTTGAAGGTACTTGTTCTGAGCAGTGGAAGTGGTGCTACTCCAGGGGAAGCATCTTCCATTCTGGCATTGTTGATCTTAAAATACAGTGTAGTATAAATATACATAGTCATGTCAATCAAACAGGTACTATTCCAAATATAAATTACACACTCATGATACACCCACAGAATAGTTTTGTGTAGGCATTGAACAGAGAACCTGATCAGCAGTATCTGATTTGCAATAGATAAGTTCAATTCATTATGACCCCTGTTTGGGAACTGATGTGTCAGCATCTACACTGAACCACTGAAAGGAGCAAGGCTTTCATGTTTTGGTTTGCTTTATGTTGCTACATTAAGCTCTTTTGTTGTTACAGTAAGCTTCTTTGTTGTTACAGTAAGCCTTTTGGGTTTTGTTTTATAACCAGTTCCTTCAACCTTCAAGAAGACAGACAATTTTTCTGCTGAAACACATGATCGACTTACATGGTAAAATAGAAAAATCAAGATTTACTGCATTTGTTTCTAAACCTGTTCCAGTAAATAGGCTCAAGAACTTTGACCTCTGACAGGTCTGTTGGCTTTCCTAATGAAAAAGCCAAACTGTGTGAGCAAAATGCACAGCAGCTGAGACACCAAGATTCCATAGAAATTTAAACATATCTATCATCAATGAAAGTTCTCCCAAAATTGTAGGTACTCCTATAGGAGCTACTAGAAGCTTTGTGTCCAGAACAAGAGTTGAAATACACATGGAAAATCCTCCAGTACAACGGAAATGGGATAAAAACTGCTTTCCAGCAGCACATAAAACCTATAACCAAAATAATAAAATACTTTCCCACTGATCACATGGAAACTAAGCCTTTTATTATTTATTCTATACCACTGACAGCCCCGAGATGGAATTTTCCACTTTATAACAGTAGGGTGGAACAAAGAACTGATACAAACTGCTCCTAGGAAACAAAGCGATACTGCAGCTTTCCAGTAAACAGAGGTGAAAGGCCAGATTCTGATCCCAGGCAGGTGATTCTGCTAGGCACAGTGGCAGGTTTCTGAAAAGCACAAACATAGTGGTTTGTGTCAAAATGACCAACAACATCCAAGGTCCCAAGTGAATCAACTACAAGAAAAGCTGTACTTCCAGCTCTACCTTTCTTGAAGATATAACTTCAATAACATTTAAGAGGAAAAGAAGCCAGGGACATGGAAAGGGAGCTCTGCTTCCTTAGAGGTGAAGACTGATGAATTTACCCAAGTGACAGATCTGAAAGATTACTTTCTGTGAGATTGAGAAACTCAACTCGTACAGTAAATCATGATTCATTCCATCCTTGACTAATGGCCAGGTGCTTTAGTGTGCTGAATAAGATTTTGGTCTGCATCTAGCCAAGTTTTTTTCCAATAACAAGTCATCCCAAGGAAATTATTACTCTACATTGGTAATTTAATAGACTCGTCTCATATAAAACTTATAATCTTTCAAGTCTCTTACTCAATTCATTCTGTGCTTTTGAGTTCACATGCTTGCATAGAAAAATAATGGGGGAGTAAGGAACTGTCAATACCTTCAAATGTTAAGTCATTGGTGTAAAAACATATAAAGCATGCAATTCAGTAAAGACAAGAGCAAATTGTTACTGTTACATAGGAACAATCAGGTGCATAAATATGAAACAGAGAATGGCTATCTAAACAGAACCACTGCCAAAAAGGGACCAGAGAACTAAAAAGTTTAGGAACTGTCTAGAGTCAACATCATCATCTCACTGCTCTGTCAGGCCACTTATTTGTAAAATGGAGCTTCCTTCATGCAAGCCTTCTACACACCTCAGAAAGGCTAAAGCTTAAAAGTTGTGTCCTTTTGGGTACCAGCCTTCAAGAAAGTAACTAAGCAGAAAGAGTCCAAAGAGAAAGCAAACAAAAAACCCCAGCAAACAAAAACAAGCAAAAAAAAAAAAATCAAACCTGAAGAGAAATGTGAAAAGCTGAAGTTCAGTTTACCAAATAGAAGATTTAAAAAGACATGATAACAATTTTCAGACGTTTAAAAGAGAAAGGAATAAAATGTTCTTTCATGGGTGAAAGGAAAATAAGCAATGAGTTTCAACAAAGAGAAAAAGATGTAAGGTAAACATGAGGGGGGAAAAGAAAACTCTTTATAATTAGAAGGATGATTAGGCAATAGAATAGAGAAGCACTTAGGAAGGTGATAGACCACTTGACTGGGATGCTTTTAAGAACGAAGTATGCAAACATCTATGATAAAGGCTCTCAGTATAACTGAATTTGTCTCAATATAAGGTTAGACCATAGGACCTCTCAAGGACACTTCTAACCATATTTACCATGATTATATCATTTTACAGTTTGGGTACAAAGCTTTCACATTTGAAATGTAATACACACATTACAGATATGTAATTGTTACACCTAGTGATGGATCACATACCTCTGTTCTTGGAAAGATTAGACATTGTTGGGGAGAAATAGGAGATTAAATCTCTCAAAGTGAGTAGAAGCAGTGGTTGCTACTTGCCCATAAAGGCAGCTACACATAACATCAGTCAGCAACTAAGCTATGTGAAGGAAGAAACAAGCATATTCACTGTGGACATACTGCAAATTCAGAGATCTGATTACTGTTTGCAGAAGCTGTCATTATACAACCAAATCCTAAAATGTCAGATGCATAAACACAGAGGATGGCAGGAGGTCTGACAGGCAGAGAGGTACTTAACAGGGTCCAGAACAAAATTAAGAGGATTTAACAGAAAATAGGCTGTAAAAGAGACAGAGAAGAAGGGGGGGTTGGGGGCAAGAAAAAGGAAGGTTTGGATTATTAAGCAATGAAACTACTTTATGTTACTCAGTTCTACTGTATTAGGGGGATTAGGGTTTTTTAAATTATGGTTCTGTCAAGAAATCACCTGACTTTCCCTTCCCCTCACAAAAAAAAACCAAAAAAAAAAAAAAAAACAATGTTCAAGAAGCAAAATACAGCCATAGCAGCTGGGTCAAAAGAAGCTGATCTTATCAATATCTATAAATACCTGAAGTGTGGGGGCCAAATGGATGGGGCCGGGCTCTTTTCAGTGGTGCCCAGTGACAGCACAAGGGGCAATGGGCAAAAACTGGAACACCAGCAGTTCCAGACAAACCTAAGGAAAATCTTCTTTACTGTGAGGGTGACAGAGCACTGGAATAAACTGCCCAGAGAGGTTGTGGAGCCTCCATCTCTGGAGGTGTTCAAAACTCACCTGGATGCTTCCCTGTGCAACCTGCTGTAGGGAACCTGCTTTGGCAGGGAGGTTGGACTAGGTGACCTCCTGAGGTCCCTTCCAACCCTACAATTCTGTGATTCTGTGAAGCTACATTATAAACATGAAAACAGGCACCTGGCTGCAAAGTTGACATTGGTGCAAAGCTCTCCATTTGTCTTAGGATTATACAATATTAAGGAAAATAGGAGCTCTGTATTTAGCCTAAATCCATCCAGGTAATTAAGCCCATTATTACTTTAACTGACACACATTTAAAATGACATCTATACTTCTATTTTTTTTACTGAGTCACCACATAATGGGTGAAAATGGGCTTGAAAATATCTCTTAGAATCACAAAAGTTCTATTTATCTGTGGGCAATACAGTCTTTGAAGGTCTCAGACAATATAGAAGGCCCATGTTTAAATTTGTTACTAAATCAGGACATAAATAGACTTTTTTCTTTACAATCAAGTTCTATATGTGTGTTGGAAATGCACTTCTGAAGGGTTAAGTCAGTATATAAATCTGAAAAGACTTCATTCACTATTCTGAAATAAAAGAGAGACAGAGAAGAACAAAAACCTAAGGTGGGAGAAGAAAACATTTGTACAAAGAGAAATGTGTTCACCAGGATTTTTTAAATCTCATTTTCTGATATTTGAGACAGATTGAACACGTGATTTCCTTTCCTATGACCCAGCTTCTTCTCCTGTTAATACTCCTCCAAAAATATAATGCTTTCTTGTGGCAGTTCAGATCCCTTCCATACAAATGAACATAAACATTACAAACAAACATAAATGTTACAAACTCATAATTAAGACTACACTGAAAAAGCAACAACAGTTAAAAAAAAAGATATATAGAAAAAACCTCCCATTAACAAAAAACAACAAACAACAATTGGACAACTGGAAGTCCTGGGTATCTCCCTTTTCTCTTTAGCATGTAAGTATTCAAAGTTATTTATTCCAATGCAATACAGAAACATTTAGTGTGAATCAATAGCACTATTCACAATTTACATCAACATTAGGAAGTGTAGAATTTAGCTTTCATGTTTCCATTCATTTATCCCAGGTATTAGTAATGACCCCTGTTGCACATATTTGGGTATCTCATCCGTTTCACCAAATTAAGAATTTAGGAAGCAGCAAAGGTTTGGGGGAGGAAAATACTTTTTTAAAAGTTGAGTCTTGGGTATTCAAAAAGAAGAAGAAGGAAATTTTTTTGTGTCATTCCTAAAGATGACATTTACTATTACATGGTACACTCATCTTGCTAAAAGGAAGTTAATTATCTCCTGTCATTTCCCGCATTCCCTCTTCATAATCCCAGAAAGACTAGCTTTAAACAAACAACAGCAGAACAGTGGGCAGTATGCTGTGTCAGAATGCACTGTTTGAATGAAAAGGCACCACCATCACAATAACCAGCCTGTACTTCAGAGTACAGTAAAAATAACAGTCTAGACAGCTTGGTGAGGCAGATCCAACAGTATACAATTTAAAAAAAAAAAAAAAAAAAAGGCAAAAAAAACCAGAAAAAACCCCCACACAACATTTAATACACGTCCAATATATTATGTCCAAAACATTAAAAGTATAACCATCACTGACTAGATTTGCCACTTTCTAGATGCAGGTTTAAAAGGATATTGTTCTTCACTGTTTTTTTTGGGGGGGTTTGGCGGGGTTTTGGTTTGGGAGTTTTTTTGTTTGTTTTTTAAGCTTTATCCTACAGTTATTATGTAGAAAAATAATGAAATAGGTCTTCTTGTGTATTATGTGTCTTTTTCAATGACTTGGAAACAGCTTTGGACCAAACTTGGAAGGCAAATGCAGTGAGACAGGAGTTTCATCAGAAACCCACCCTTATGGGTGTCTGGAGGTTTGTTATGGCAACAGTCAGAGGAAAGGGAGAAGCAAAAAGTGAATTTAGGATGCAAAACTGATTAGGAGGAGCTGGGTGACCTGTGGGTAGCACCAGGTAGAAGGGAATAATGAGGAAAAATCATAAGCAGTGCTGCTCAGAGGAAGAGAAGGAGTAGGAAAAGGAGGATGTAGTACTTCAGAGTGCAGACTTGGAAGTAGTAAGGCCAGCATCCCCTGACAAGGTCTAACACAGTGGGGAAAATAAGAACAGAGGTGTAAAATGAATCAGGTAACCTTTCAAACAACAGAGTTCAGATCTCAGACCCACAAAGTAGCAGACAGGAGATAATGTAGGGAATTGACCTATTTGTTTTGAAAAAGAATGAGGGAACTTCAAGAGAAGTAAACCAGATGGGCATAAGGTAAAGGAAGGGAGTGTAAGAGGACAGCAAAGGTGGCAGTGGGGAGAGGAAAAGAGAAGTTGCAGGAAGAAAAAGAGGAGCTAGAGGGAAAAGGAGTGGGCATATGCAAGGGACAGAATAAACGTAGTGAGTCACAGACAAACACAGTTGCAAGCAAACCAAGTGAGTATTGTTGTAAGAAAAACTTGCACGACTCTCCAGGAAAATGGCATGTATTTCCCCCCCACATACACACAGCCCAGCTGGAATATCATGGAGTGTGTGGCAACACAAGGACAACTTGCTCTTCCAGAGCCAGCAAAGAGCGTACCGAATTCCTACAGAATAAGTGCTTTCAAAGCAAACCTGCAGTTCCTACAGTTAAGCTGATCTTGACTTTATTTAGCATTTTGATGACATTCAGCATATTCAAATCACAGTGCAACACTGCTCACTGTGCAACAGCAGGCATAAGGCAAGTATGGTCTGCTGTGGACAGCAGAGAACACTGACTGGTTTGTGCTGTAGCTCCCAAATGGAAACACAATATGTGGGCCTCAGGTCAGCACTTCAAATGTAAGTCAAACTCTCACCTTTTTGATGGATGGATAGTCCTTAAATTTTGCATAATTGACATCAATTTAATTTGTTTTAAGCACCTCTAATGCTAAAAGAACATCTTGCACTGAAAGCTTTTGCCATTCCCCCCACAACATTTTGTACTCAGAATCAGCATCAAGCATTTTTGGCAGCGGTAAGAGTCCTCCACTTGTTCCTGTCTCATGCCACTACCTAACTTTTCTTATTGCACAAAGTTGTCTTCATAAAGCTAATACCCCACAATATGTCACTCTATTAATTTCCGTGTCCTTTATCTTTTTTTATTGCCTACCAATTTTTCTGCCAAGACCTTTTTGTGATTGATCTGTTACAACTTTATTAGAAACTGTTCACTTAAAGAAGGCTGGGGCGGGGGGCACATTTACTCCTGATGTAATTAAACTGACAGCAGTGGCTTTATCCCAATAAAAGATTTTATTGTGTAGATTCACAATAAATTGTGAATTCCAAAGTTACTCAACTGTCTCCATCTCTCTTATTTCTTCTCTAGAGAGTTAAGGTCTATGTCAAGTCATGCATCTTGGTCCTGTACACATCCTTTAGTATCAGGAGATATCAACAGTAATTACACCAGGATTTGTGAGTTAGTTAATTGGATTTAAAATATTCTGATCATGAATCTAGATCAGACCTGGTTTTGAATTGCAGGTAGGTTGAACTGTTGGCATAGTAGCTACCCATCTGTATTTCATTCATTATCTATTGTTACAAAGGCAACAAAAATCATAAGAATCTGAAGTCATTTATAATTACAGTCTTTCTTTCTTACCTACCTCATCACACGTTTCACTCTTCTGTTTCTTTAGTACTGCATGCACTCTTACCACCTCCCCTTATGACCCCCAATCCATGAGAGGTTGGTTTTTTACACTATTTCAGAATTAAGTAATAGGTTTTCCTCTAACTCATGTGTTGTGTTCACCTTCTAACCTTTTTATAGTCTCCTGTCTGCTCTTCATAATCACTGTTCTCTTTTCCTTTCTGGAAACTAGCCATGATTCTGCCCAACTTTGAACCTTCAAAATGGTTTCCACCTGAAAGTCTAAACATTGCCAATTCCTATTCATTGTGTTACTTAACACTAGGACTGCCTCCTGGGATTTTCCTGATAGAAATTACTCCATGGCTAAGTTTTTTGACAAACGTGAGCTGTGAGAGGACAAATTTGAAAGAATAAATGGAACTCTTTATCCTTCATAACAGTGAGAAAACCCAGGCAGTTGGAAACTCTGGCTGGTTGCCAATATTTAAGAAATATTTTATCTCCTTAATAGGTAGATCTCGGTACAGATCTCCTTGGTACAAGCACTTGGAGATAGTATGGATAAGTTTAAGGCCATGTATCACATTTTATGTGGTCATCAGCTATTTAAATAGTGAGAAACCTTACTGATAGGAGAACTTACTCAGGAAAATAAACTGAAATGACCAAGGCCATAGCAAAAATCAGTGTTGTGCTGGATTACAATCATGCAGCACCCGATCCACCTCATATCATGCTATGAAAATATTATTTTTTTGTCACCATAAGGCAGTCAGACCTTCACAGATGTGCACCGTGTAATGGTGAGCAGCCAGCAGGGAGCTCTGCTCACTTCTAAGAGTTGCTCCTGTGACTTTACTTCTCCTCTAAAAACAGCTAATGTAATGCTTGCGTGGTCTTCAAAGGCACTGTAGGGACAACATAAATATCCTGTGACCTCCATGAACAACCAACACAAAAATGTCAGCTGTAAGAGTATTATGGTTTATGCCAGTTTATGTTTAGAAGGTGCCAAGAAAAGTAATTCTTGGGTTATGAAACACGTCATGCAAAATGCCCTCTAGAACCCATAGCTGGGAAAACACAGAAAGCAAAGCATTCTCTGCAAGACTACATGCTAAAAGGCAATACAGGAAATATACTGATGTAGAATTTGAGAGTTTAGGCAATCTCCGTGCAAATAGAAGGGGGATAACACCTGTGGTGGGTTGACCTTGACTAGAGGCTGGATGACCACCAAAGCTCACTATCACTCCCCCTCCTCAAATGGGCAGGGGGGGAGAAAAATACAATTAAAAGCTCGTGGGTGGAGATAAGGACGGAGAGACATCACTCACCAGTTACTGGCACGGGCAAAACAGACTCAACTTGGGGGAAAAAAATAAATTTACTTTATTACCAATCAAAATCAGATGATAATGAGAAGTAAAACCAAATCTTAAAACACCTCCCCCATCCCTCCCTTCTTCCTGGGCTTAATCTCTTTCCCGATTTTCTACCTCCTTCCCCCCAGCAGCACAGGGGGACAGGGAATGGGGTTGGGGTCAGTTCATCACACGTTGTTTCTGCCGCTGCTTCCTCCTCAGGGGGAGGACTCCTTCCCCCGCACCAGCGTGGGGTCCCTCTCACGGGAGATAGTCCTCCACCAACTGCTCCAACGTGAGTCCTTCCCATGACTGACAGTTCTTCTCAAATTGCTCCAGCATGGGTCCATTCCATGGTGTGCAGTCCTTCAGGAAGGGACTGCTCCAGCATGGGTCCCCCACAGGGTCACAAGTCCTGCCAGCAAACCTGCTCCAGCGTGGGCTCCTCTCTCCATGGGCTACAGGTCCTGACAGGAACCTGCTCCAGTGCAGGCTTCCCATGGGGTCACAGCCTCCTTCGGGCATCCACCTGCTCTGGCGTGGGGTCCTCCACAGGCTACAGGTGGTCATCTGCTCCACCATGGACCTCCAGGGACTGCAGGGGGACAGCTGCCTCACCATGGTCTGCACCACAGGCTGCAGGGGAATCTCTGCTCCGGCGCCTGGAGCACCTCCTCCCCCTCTTTCTTCACTGACCTTGGTGTCTGCAAGGGTTGTTTTCTCTTACATCTTCTCACTCCTCTCTCCAGATGCAAAGTGTGCAGCTTTTTTTTTCCCCTCTCTTCCTTTTTTCTTAATTCTGTTATCACAGAGGCGTTACTGATTGGCTCGGCCTTGGCCAGCGGCGGGTCCGTTCTTGTAGCCGGCTGGTATCAGCTGTCAGACACGGGGGAAGCTTCTGGCAGCTTCTCTCACAGAAGCCACCCCATGTCCCCTCCCCACTGCTACCAAAACCTTGCCACGCAAACCCAGTACAACACCTCATGGTCATCATGAGCTAAACTGTGGAAGTACTCATCAAAGAGCAAAACCAAACCTTGTATAGAATAACCCTCACATATAGCAAGCGCAGTCCTCAGGTAAAGAGTGGTGGTGAATCCTTGCAGGCAGACCAGGGATTGATCCTCCTCACATAAACCACCTGTCAACTAATTCTGAGGAACACCAGTAAAATCTAACATCTGTTTGTAAGTAATTTGCCTGGGGGGCAGAGGGAAAATGCAGTTCAGGGAATAAAAAAAGCACACTGATGCAAATACTGTGCCCAGTTATTTCTTTGCCTCCTGACTTGCTTTTTTCACACATGCTGAAAATACCCTGGTTTTAATATCTCTAGTCCCTAGGGAAAGACACTTATTATTTTCTATTTCCTTCCCTTCCCTCCCTTCTAATCACACATCCACATTTAGGGTTTCATTTCTGCTTCATCTTTATCTTCCAGCAAGTTCTGTCACTATTTTTGAAAATGGGAAGGTGTGGGGGACAAAGAAATTGTTCCAGGACCTATATTCTGGCAACATAAGTTCTATAAACTTCCAGGTATACAGCACAACAAAATGTTGACATCTTCTCAGCACCCTTCCAACAGCAAATATTAATCCATCCTTTTTATCCCTTAGAAAACAGCCACAGAGCATTGTAATCTGCAATCTCTTCTTCCACACTGGGGATCTTTTCTTCCCTGGCTGGATTAGGGAGATAAAATGTACCCATCTGTTTAACTTGGTTGTGATTAATATGCTGTCAGCCATCACAAAAACACTTGAATATTAACTTGCTAATGCGCAACCTGAGCTAATTAACGAGTGCTCTTACACACTTGTGCAGGTGTGTCCACACGCACGAGTTGATGCACGTGTGCACACGTGTGTGCCAAGAATGGACTCTCACCTACAGCAAAGCAGAATGGAAGGGAGCCGGGAAGGACCCCCAGGTCACACTCCAACTTTGGTCCCTCCTCTGGAGCCAATACAGCAGCAGCAATACTTCTCTGTGATAAGTTTTTAGATTTGTCATGTCTGCACTCACTGGTGCAGAAATTATGGAAGTGGCACCAGGAGCAATGATGGAAGGATAATTAAAAAATAATTAACAAGAATAATTTACAAGGGGCCAAGGGACAAGAGTTTTTAGTTCATCAGCTGGTGTAAGTGATTAAATAGGTATACAACACTGTTGCAAAAGCACCTTTTTTTTTTTTTTTTTTAACTGGAGAGGAGGGAAGGCATAAAGGGAATAATTACCAATTACTTTCTTTCTTTTGTTCTTTTGTCAGACTGACTTTCATGACCAAGTAGTTTACTCCAAGACAAGCAGTTAACAAATCACCTACCCCCACTCTGAAGAGTAGCTCTGGTATCATGATGGTATCTGATGGAGAACACAGCTGCACAGATAAAAAGAAAGAGAAGCAGTGGAACAATAGACTCTCTGCACTTCAATGCCTCTGGATGGGGAGTCTGATGGGAGGAGGGGAGGAAGTCTTGCTGCATCTCCCATCAGCTATCACACTGCTCCTCTCAACTGAAACCATTTATTGCTTCATGAAAAAGGAGAAGAAAAAGAATGAGTTTCCTCATGGTATTTTGTAATCTATTTTGGTTTCTGAAACTAAGATTACATGCTATCTCCAAGAGATACAGATACACAACATAAGACTTACTTTCAGCCAGTCACATCTTCCTAGCAGCTAGTCATCTTCCCCCTGGCAGAGGCAGCTTGCCACATTATCTAGCAGTTTCCTGCTGCTGGTCGAAGTTGATGCACTGTACCTAGTACTGGAAGACTGTCCATTTGAGAATAAATCCTACAATAAGATAAGAAATCCCAGTGATCTCATTCATTCCTCTGAAAACAATACAGCATCTTTCATTTTATTATTTTAGCTCTTGTACCTTCTTCCTTGCAAATCTTGTGGCCATCACTGCCAGTCCTGCATGTTGATAGGAACCTGCTGTTAACCTTATCACGGCCAGGACCTGATTCTGGTTTAGATTAAGATTCAGAAGAGCAGCTTTTTTCCAGGGCAGTTTCAAGCCCTAAATATGCCCCTTTCTTTGTCCTTTTCCTTCCTCCCTTCCTTGACATCTGATGCCCTGCAGCTCCCTGTTCTTCTGAACTTTCACTGTATTTGGCCTCCACTAGAAATGTGATCAAAATGGTACTAACAGCAAGAAGTTTCAGAGGTATAAGAACTAACCAAAACATATAACAAGCCTAAGAAGAAGCCTTCTGTTATTAAAATACCTCACAAAGAAAGGATCAAAATCCCAGGTTAGTATCCAAGCTGCAGATTTCATGCCAGATTTTCAGGCCAGTGCAGCATGAACACATTTCTGGGAAATATCCAAGCCTTTGAATACTTTTCTAGACCTTTCAAGTTCACCAAGCATTAATGACTGTATGAAAAAATGCAAATTAAGTACCATATGTGAATTCAGAATTCAAGCCTTATAGAGAACAATGTGGAAATATACATTCCAGATGCATTTCTGCTAGGAAGCTAAAAGAAGAGCAGCTTTCAGGATTTTGCCAGGTTCCCCCATTGTAATTTTATCCTCTCTTTTGAACAGCTCTCTATGTAAATGATTACAGGGCAGTTAAGCACAGTGATTGTCAAATGCTTCCTACTGTTCAGTGCTTGGGTTTTATCAGTTTTTCAAATTCAGCATCTTTATCTGTACTGCCTTTCAGTCAGTGCTAAGTGGCTGGTTCTCACCAGTTCTAACAAATACTTCTTCTGTAAGTCTGATCTTCCTGCTGTCACAAGTATCATAAAATATAAAAACCGGGCTTCTAGCAGCAGAGAAGTGGATCTAGTCAAATGTTAGATGCATATTCCTTTCTTGTACTCAGTCCTGTTTTCTTCAGCTCAGGGAGCAGGAGCAGGTTAACTGACACTACATCAAAGGTCAAAGTCCTGCCTACACTAGGAAGGAGAGACTTCTAATCACACCAAGGTTTCTCCAGTGCCCCTACAATACAGTGCTTTCCAATGAAACAAATTACCAGCAAGTACTCAGGAGTGATCCTATCATTCCTGTAGATTGCACTTGACCCAAGCAGGGTTAATTGTCATGTTAGTCTCTATACACATAGGCTCTGCAGTAACAAGCATTTCCAAAGGAAAACAAGAAGCTCACAAAGTTCTTATTTTCCAAACCTGCTATGTTTTTGAAATATTGAATTTTATTTTTCTTTTTTTTGTAATCACCAAAGTATTATCTACACAAAGGAAATTCTCATAATATTTCAGTCTCACTTCCAACAACACATAACCCAAAAGTAGATGGCACAAATGTTGCTGTGACAGAGAACACCATTTAACTCCACCGTAGACCTGCCCAGAGCAAATCTTTTCCATGCCCTTCTTACAAACACGTGAAACATCACATTAAGACTCTACCATAATAAATCAGAGTCCACAGATATTAAGAAAAAAAAATGAACATTATCAAACATCAGGAAGCACTGCAAAGCCATTTTCTGAAGCAACACTCCAAAGTCATCCTTTTATTCATATGCATATATACAATTTACCTGTGTGTGGTACTTTTACAGAGGCTTGCACAGCTCTATCTCCCCTAGCACATGACACTTGCTCAGCCTTAGAGCATAAAGTAGGCTACAGTACATTTAGCAGCCTTACCTCCTTTCATCCCTTCAGCCTGAAAGTCCACATGTACCAGAAAAATACTAAGAACTGCTTATTAAAAAAAAAAAAAAAAAAATCAAGACTGCACTTTCTGTAGTTCTCTGCTCGGTAAAGTCTACCAAAACAGAGCTTAAATAACCTATGGAGCTGACTGGTGCAGATGGAACTTCTCAGCTACTAATGTAGCATTAGCAGGTAATGGTGGAGTATCTACAAATGTCTTGTGAAACACCAGCCAATTAACTTTTCAGATTCACTGGCAGCACACAGTGAAGAGAGCTTCTGGCTGTGGTAGACTTCTAAACACAGATGGGCATTTTATAACTTGAACTAAATTAACTAATTGCAGATCTGACCTCTCCATGTAAAAGCTAATATCACAACACTTTAAAAAAATATATTGTTTCTGAAGTGCTGGAGTATTTTCTTTTGATGTTCTCAAAACCACCAAATTTTTAATTTTTGCTTTAAAAACCTGAAAGTTACGGGCCGAATTAAACTTTTAAGGGAGGGAAGGGTGTCAAACAGACTACAGAATACTTTCCATGGTTTTTATTTCACTCTGAAAAACTGTTCATGTTCATCTTTATTCCCAAGTACAACAGGTTATTTCCGTCTTCTACAGAAATCTTAGTGGTATTGTAAGAGGATAAATGCAAAAAGAGCCACATAAGATGAAAACCAACTGCTAAGGAAAAAAAAAAATGAGTTATCTGCGAAATTGTTTAGACTAGAAGTTAGGTGAAGTTTTCACAATCATTAAAGAGCTGAGATTCAAGAACAGCTTTAACATGGATTTTGCCACACATGTGAAAGAAAGAAGGAGATCTGACATTTCAAAATGCAATAAACTGGTTTGTATAACACAGGAATCACTATTCTTTCTAAGTCTCCCATGAAAGTCATCATTTACAAGAATAATTTCAGAAGCTATGGAATAGAAGCTCATAGAGTATTACATATACAGCTTCTAATTACATCTCCATGCACACACACAGAAAACAATTGAAGACAAAATTAATTGCTATGTTGGACTGAGCACAATAATTTTCAGTAGAGAAATAATCCTTGTAGTGTCATTTCCTGAAGGAAAGGATATCAAAGTAGTCATGTGCTATTGTATTAAAACATTTAGAAGCGTGACTTATTGATTATATGGTAAATGGCTTGAGCTCTGTCATAATAGGGCTTTTTGAGAGAGCAAGAATTGTCAGGTATTGTGTTAAAGTCTCTGCTCTTCTCAAGGATTCGGGGAGATCTCCAGCAGAGTAAGAACAAATGGAATAAAATTTAAGCTAGAAATTACTGTGAAAACTTTAACTTTTACTGGTAAAACACCCAAAGCTCTCAGCCCTACTACTAGTAAAGGGCAATCCACATGAAAATATGCACTGCAGCTGTGAACGCAGAATATAAGGCAAATTTTCCCATGAAGAGAGAGTCCTGGTGAAGGGTGGATGGAATGAGGTGCTGACACCTGGGGATGTTTACACTCCTCTCACAAGCATGATGCATTGGGCAAAGCTCTTGGCTAATGTTAACAAATGGAAACAAGTAAGTCTCTCTGACTTTTATCCTACAAAGTTTTCCTCATAATTTTCCTCTGGCTCAGACCCTCCAGCCTCATCAGGCCAGTGCTGCAGCATATTTTTCTGATATCATCTAGAGTGACTCCTTTGTTTCCACAGAAAGTGCCAAATGAAGTTTCTGCAGTGGGAACACTTCTCTCCTATGAACAGGGTTATATCTCCCATCTGTTTTCAAAGAGGCAGACAAATATTCATCAGATGATAACCTATCATGACTATCCAGATGAAACATAGTCCAGCAACCTAAAGTGAAACCCTCTGATTCTCATTACTTACTCTCTAGCACATCTGTTCCTCTAACAGAATTACTTGTAATGTTGAACACTTAACAAAACTGGAAAAGCTGGACATAAAGAAGAGGAAGCTACCACTGGCATGTATTATGGGTGGGGTTTTTTTGTTCTTTTTTATTTTTATTTTACACAAAATATTACCACCTCATCAGTTTAGAAGTTGTACTTCAGATTTTTTTGATTCTGTCATCACAGAATCACAGAATGTTAGGGATTGAAAGGGACCTCAAAAGATCATCTAGTCCAATCCCCTGCTGGAACAGGAACACCTAGATGAGATCACAGAGGAAGGCATCCAGGCGGGTCTTGCATGTCTCCAGAGAAGGAGACTCCACAACCTCCCTGGGCAACCTGTTCCAGTGCTCTGTCACCCTCACAGTAAAGAAGTTCCTTCTCAAGTTTAAGCAGAACCTCTTGTGCTCCAGCTTACACCCACTGCTCCTTGTCCTATCATTGGACATCCCTGAGAAGAGCCTGGCTCCATCCTCCTGACATTCACCCTTTACATATTTATAAACATTAAGGAGGTCATGAAAGATAACACTGACAATTTTAAGAAAATTACTTTTGTCTTAAGATCACATTAATTCTTGTTTGTCAAACTTCCTATGCTACTGTGAGAATCCCCACACAGTGCTTTTTAGCACCCTTAACAGCGTCAAGGGCAAGAGCAAAAGCATATATATTGCTTGAGCAGTTGGTACAGACCAAACAATATGAATGACAGACAACCAGCACAGTGCAGGGTTTTTATTACACAATGAAGGGTATAATATCCTAGACAACCATGGTTAAAAGACTAAACGTTCATAGATATGCACTGACTTTTCATTGATAATACAAGGCTTCATACATAATAACAAAAACAACTTGAAATTTTATTTAGAATTACATTTTTCTTTGTACTGACATCCTTGAGAAAGCAGCCTATGGTGATGTAAAAAGGACCATATTTACCCCTTCTCAGTTTTTTCAGTTGGGCTGGCAATAACTGTCTCTTTTTATTAATATTGTTTTTATCTAGAGACATAATGACCATCCTACATAGGTGAAATGAAAGACATTTATTTCATGCCTAACACAACACTGGGGGGAATTAAAAAAAAAAAAAAAATCAATGTATTGCACTAATTTGCTGAATAACTTTTTGCTGTTGAGGAGAAACAGCCCTCAAGGGCCAGCCATCTCACCTGTATGCTCTGAAACGAATTGCAAATCACTGTGCCTGTGAGATGGAATCTCACTGTCAAGCATGCCACGGTCTGTAGCTCTCTGCACTAATATGATCAGCTATGATGACACTGATTATGGAGAAGTTCCTTCAGGACAACCTAAGTCTTTCTTACAGCATTAATCAGCATTCTCACAAAAAGTAACAGAAGTTATGAAACAGCACTGACAAGCCAAAGCAAGCTGTCATATTAGGCCTGCCTGGGTGAGTTCACTCAATTGGGATGTGAACTGAGACATTATCATCTCCAGGCACCAGCAGCAACGAATTGAACAGAGCTTAAAATCCAGCTCCTTTCCAGTCATTCTTCCACAGAGGAACAGAAAAAATTATTGAATATTTTCAAACAGAGATTCCTATCTGAGACACATAAAGAAAAAAAGATATTTCTCCCTCTAGCTAGGGATCTACGGTAGGAGAAATCACTTTCCTGTAGGACCTGAGGATAGGTCTCTACTACAGTCACCATCTAGCATAACCAGAATATCCTACATCACTTGCTCATATACTTGCCAGCAGTAGAGATTCAGCTCTGTGTTTCTCAATGCAGGTTATAAAACCTGTCTGGGAAACTTAATACACACTTGAACAGGTTTAGCAGCCCACACTAAGTTTTACATTGCCATAACAATGCTGTTAATGCTAATTTAAAGATAGCTCAAGTCTTATCTGAAGGACAACTGTCTAAATGTCACCTGAAAGAATAATACAAAATAGCAGCAGTCAAAATCTAACTTTGGCTTCACAACTTCATCAGTATCAGTGTGGCTAGGGACTGTTTTGGCCTTCCTTATGCTTTTTAGGGAAGGAAATGGACAAATCAGTGCCTGTCTTGCAGCTGGACTGGTCTATCTCAGAAGCACTGAAGCCATTGAGTTAAAGAGAGAGCTGAGAGAGGCTTATGAAACAGCAGCTCCCTAAGCCTGCTGAGTGTGAAATAACACAAATCAAAACACCTCCAAAACAGACAATCACACACAGTAAGGAATGCTACTGGTACAATCAAATGTGCTATTCTTAATTTCTTGGAACTTTGAGCTATGCTAACAAGTAGGGTTAGTACTTGGGAGATCTAGACCTGAAGAGCAGTGCTCCGATTCCTTATCTGACCTGGTCTCATTATACCCTGAGCATGGCTTACACTGTTTTTTGCACAAAGCACAATTGTCACCACAGCATCCTGTCTCCTAGGTAAGTTTGTAAGTAAGCCTGTGAGAAAACACCAGAAAGATTTATTTACTGAACAGATCAGTCTCAGTAAAATTTTATTGGCATTTGAATTTTGTCTTCTGATACATCATAAGGTGTCATTGTTGCATTGTTTTCAGCTGCAGAAAGTAGCCATTTCCATTTAGGAATGGCACTTGTAAATCTCCATTCAGAAATGCACATGCTTTTCCTTTTCTACCTAGACCCAGCTTGCTCACACACCAAGCTCAGGATCTCAGAAAGTTGTGCTTCAGGTGTGGTTCCCCACTGTGGTTTCTGCCCACTCTATTACTAGCACCACTTCTGTCTTCTCTAATTTCTTCTAGCCTTGGTGGTTCTGGATTGCAGATTGAAGACATGCCAACAACATCATGCTCCTGCAAAAGAACCCAACACCATCCTGGGATGAGAACATAAAAACCTAGCCCAGAAGATATATAAAGTAGTTGTGTTCCTCTGTTTAAGGCTGCAAAAGCTCCCATTGGAACACTGTATCCAGTTTCAGGGGCCTTACCAAAGGAAGGATGTTGAGTAACTGGATCTAAAGAATAGCCACAAAAGTAACTAGATGGCTGGAAAGTGTGAAAGAACTCAGGTTGCCTAAACTAAAGAAAAAATAGACTGAGTAGCCTCAAATATGTAAAAAGCTTCTGTGAAGAGGAAAATGGAGCAAGCAGTAATAATATGCAAATTGCAGTAAGAAGGATTCAGATTAGACCTCGGGAAAAAAAAAAAAAAAAAAAAAAAACTTGCAAAAATTACTGGCATACAGATAGCTGATCCTGCATCATGGTAGGTGAATACACTGTTACTCTTCTGAGTCTCCTCTGAGGCCCACATTTCTACATTATCCAGGGAGACTGCTCCACAGTAAGAGAAAAATCAACACCATTTCCTCAGAGAGCTGAAGATCTTGAGCTACAGGTGGTAGTGGGGATGATAAGTGCCTCATCCAAGTAATTCAGCCCATTGGAAAAGCAGGCTCCAAGGTCGGTTAGATGTGGTGCACCCACATTGCCACCACCATGCATACATACACACCCCGTAACGTGCAAAACAGGAAATGAAATATCAGTTCTCACCTTACAGAGTGCAGTTACTTAGAAGTATAGAAACACTGGAACATAGTTGTCAGTAATTGTCAAAGCAGCTTTCATCTTTAATCCTTTGTGTCACTCACATTACACACTTTCAAAAAAAAGTTCAAAGTGTGTGCTATATACCTAAAGTTGTTTGCATATCTATATTTAATTTTTAACATAGTATTAATCAGAGGACAAAGAGTCGAGTACTGTGGCTCAATAGTCTTATGAAGACAGCATTTTAACTTGAACAGCAACAAAAAAGACAGTTAATTGAATCTCGGGCTTCAAGGTACAAACTGTTTGCCTGCAGAAGTTAACAAGAAGGATGGACGCTACACAGCTGACTACACACACAAGATGGATTCACTATTCTTTCAGAGCAACCCATGTTGAATGCCACAATCACTTGCATTTTGGTCTCTGCCATTTGGGCTTTTGAGCATGCTGGTACCTTTTTTTCCTTCTTTCCACCTAGGAAACCTAACTCTGCTTACAAGGAAAAACCTGTAAAAATTCAGTTAAGAAGTTGATGTGTATGCAGAACTTACACTGAAAGATTACCCTTTTGCTCTTGAAATATCAGAAAACAGTTGGTTTTCTAGCATTACCCAGGACATAAGTCCTAAGGAAGAATGTGTTTCTTGACCTTTGGTCTTTCAAATCTGTGTTCTCAGACTTTGTCCTTTATGTATTTCCCTCATTCCTAAGTATTTTGGTTTATTTTATTTTCACTTTTAATCAAAGACTAAAATTATATATTTTAACTCCATCTGAGTGGACACTAGGATGAATACTAGGATGAAACACATAGCTTCCTTTTCACCACAATAGCTTTCAGAATTTGTTCCTTCACTTGTTTATCACAGTAATATCACTTCTATATATTGTATTATTATACTACTAAATGATAAAGACCTCAAAATAGTATTTTTTGGAACTATTTGTGCCTAACATAGTATGTCACTCATATCATCTTCTATTAAAAAAATAAATAGGTATGCTTTTATCTGTCCTCAGTCATTCACCCATCTTGGACATTTCTTATAAGGTAAATTCTTACTACAGGCTGCTACAGAGAATTTTGGGGGGGATAAAAATACTTTCCAATTAGTTATGTCATCTTTCATCTATAATTTACAATCTAACATATACAAACGAGAAAACATAGAGTGAAAATCATCCAAGATTATTACCAAAAAAATAGATTCAAAATAGCTTGAAAGACTTACAACTAATAATGTGCCCTCATCTGTGTAGAAAATAGGCATTGAAAGTCAAGTCATCACATGCAAGAAAGTCAGTGCTGTGGAATTGTCAAAGCCCAAAAAATCATTCTTCTTCCAGAAAATACTAGGTGCCAAAATATTTGGCTTCGCAGTCTCTGCTTTCAAACCTGTTGTCAACAGACAACTACTCAGTGAAACCAGGGCTTAAGTAGCTTCACAAGAGGATGAGTTAATGTACAGCAAATATGAAAACTTTTTTCTTTAAGCACCTGGTGCTAATACTATATAGTAAATTTCACTATGGAGTCTCCTCCCTTTCCACTAAAGCTCAAAAAACACCTGGCTAATTCAAACTATCTCACTTAGGGCTAGTTTCCAAAGCACGCTAGAGTAAAAGGAAAGAATTATTCCAATGAGCTATGCCTCAAACTTTTAGAAAGAAGTAACCAAGATAAACTAAAGTCTTATAAAACAAATTTTAGTCAAGTTGGCATTCCACAGAGGTTTGAAAGTCAGAGTTATCTAATATTTTAAAGCAACTTTATTGCCTTAGTGCTTACAATGAATATCTCCATTCTTATTGCTGCACTGGTCATTTCAGCAGGATTTGACCTGATTGCAGTAGGGCAGAAAATAAGGTTATTCAGAACTAAATGTGTGGTAGGAACAAAACCAGCAAATCAACAGTTGATAAGGATGCTGGAAGGCTTAGCAGGAAAAGCCGTTTGTAAAAGCCATAGGGGAGGTGACAGTACTGGGGGTTAAATTAAAAAAAAAAAAAAATAATAAAAAAAAGAGAGAGAGCTAGCATACCATTCACAGGGACAGCAGCAATGTTACAGAGATATCAAATGGCAGTGACTAGAAACTAAGGTGGAAGTCAGGCATGCATGCTGGTAAATAATAATACAAGATAAAAATTGTCATGTCATGAGGAAAATTTATTACGAGATTATTCCACTCAGAAAAATAAAAATTATATTATGAATCGGCAACAAAAGATTTTAATTAAGTTATAGGTGTTTGGCTCCAGTTTTCTCTCAGAACACTATAAAACACTATAAAAAAAAGAAAAAAGCTTTTTTCTGATGTATATTTGTGCAAACAAATATGTTATAACAGCATGGAAAATTTACACTAAGATGTTTCTCTTTGTTCTTTAATAGACTATAAATTGTCTTTATTAGACTGTAAATTTTTGTTGCATAAATCATTTGTATGCATGAAAAAGCATCTAGGTACGTGCACATGAAACAGATCTCAGGTGGATACAGAAGGAAGCAGGACAGCTTAATATAATTAAGCTACTATTACTTGACTTTTCTCATCTCAGTGTGTGCTAACCAACACACTCCATAACAATACCATGCAGATACTATCCCCATGCTGCACACAGGGTGAGTAACATAGAAAATGTTAAATGGGCTGCCTGTATCTACAGAGAAGATGCCAGAAACTGAATTTAAAGGCAGGACTTTCTTGGCTCCTTGCCCAGTCCTTAAAAACCTGGACTGTCTTCCCATCAATACATACATTTCCCCACAAAACTGCACAAAGTGAAACCTTCTGGGTTTTGCTGCATTAGCAAGTTCATGTCCTCAACCTCCCATTTGTGGCCTGAACTCTCTTAATTAAGATTCAAGAGGACCAAAGTGGCTGCTGCTCAGGGTCATTGGGCAGCCCCACACTAAACCCTGGTGCTCTGAAGAGGAACCTTTGGTCAGGCGATCTGCTCATCAAGGGCTTTGGAGACTCTGCACTGCCAGACCATGGGTCATGGCTTTTCATGACCTTTCTCTGCACTGGGGCAAGAAAACTTAGGATGCAAACTGCTGATGGGTTCTACCATTTGGAGGTGTGTGTGTATTGTAACAGACTTGCATGCTTGCACTCTGCAGGGAGAATTTCTGTCCCTATCAATTACTTCAGTAAACATTCTTAATAGTGTTTCAACTGGTTACGACCTGATATATTTCAGGCACATACATAGGAAAACCAGGATCTTCCTCATATCAGTTCTCTCTGTGTTTACACAGCAGGGAGGGTAAATACTAAATGGATGTACTCAAATAAATATTATTACTACCCTTGCCATTGTGAAAGAAATTACACAAAAGTGAGATCACTAGAAAATTATTACAAATGTATGCTAAGACAATTTTAAAATCAGGATGAGGATTTATAGAGAGCTAAAGCAGGGAACAACAAATACATAATGAGAAATATTAAATTATCTTTGTTATGTGGGAGGAAGGTTTGACATTAAGGATTTTCTCTAAATATTTGTGAGCTGTGTAGCGACTAGCATTAAAATATCAAAATGACAGTTACAGTCATATTAGCACATCAGCAAGCAGAGGCAGTATATGATTGCTAGGATGTTTGATGATATTTAGAGGCTGACTGAGGTAGCAACACAGCTTTAATGAATGAACTTGGTAAGACATTCTGACATTCAGAAATTATGCACTTTAAGTAATAAAAGATTTTATGCCCAGACCAGTACAAAACAGACTTTGCCTTTCCCCGTAAACACTGCATCTTTGAGGCAAGTCTGGTTACGAGATGGCTGTGCTTTAGCTTCCAAATCACTTAGCCATTTCAAAGGTAATATTGTACCTATTTTGCTTATCAAATGATAACGCTCTGCTTGGAGGTCTTATGCACTGAGGATTAAGTCAAAGTGTATATTGTCTCCTGCAGCAATAGAAAAAAAAAAAATCAGCTTCCCTTCTTCTTTCTCACATTCCAGATGCAACCAAAATCAGTCTATAAGAATTTAGAAGAGTATTTTACAGAAACTTGATTAAAATGACACAAGCTGGGAGAAGGTGGGAGGGCAAAAGGAATTTGCAATTGCCAGAGCAAAATGCATTAACCTTGGTCGGTTTTCTAGGAAGCTGCATTTTAATGCATCCAGACACTCCTTTTGATGTCCAGTGCATCCAGCAGCTCTGTTTCCCAGGTCACTCCAACTTTCAATTACCTAGAGAGAGCAAGAGCTTCCATCCAAGGCATGCACAGAATTTTCTGTCTGCAGAAAAAAAAAAAAAAAAGTGAAGGTAGGCAAGAGAGGAAAGCAGATAAGGAAAAAGAGGAATATAGAAATGAAAAATAATAGACAAACACTTAATATGAAGTTAAGACATGTCTGGGGCTTGCAGCCAGACAAGGAATCTGAGAAATACTCCAGTGTTGAGTAAAGCAGACTGTTGAGTTGTTTTGTTGTTGTTTGTTTTTAATCAAACAGCAAATCCTCAGCGGAAGCTCACCATATTAACACCCGAAGACTTAAAAAAAAATAATGTGTTTCAATTTTCTGCCATAAAACTTTATTAGTCAAAGATTGCATTGAATAAAACAAGAGCTTCAGTTACCGATGACAGCAGGATGTCACTGTGACAAAAGTGACACTGAGGGAGGAATGATGAGGAGGAAGAAGAACATGGCACGTGCAAAGAGATTAAGATGGAGCCAGAAGATCCCCTCCCATCAGCTTGCCCAGCGTTTTCTGAAGCACCACCTCTTACTACCCTCCAAGCAATCTCTACAGTCTTGGCTCAAGGCTGGGGTGTAAATGCAGGCAAGATGCCCAAGCCTGTGGGAAGGGCAGAGGATTGCTGCCTGAAGGTGAAAGGGCCACCTATCTAGGGAGAAAGGGAAAGAAGGAGGAAAGAGTGAAGGTCATGGAGGTAGCAGTTCAAGAGATGGATAAGTTGCTATCACCAAGAACAGCACCAGGATGTCCTTAGGAAAAGTAGCAGCCATGCCCGAGTCTGTCCTCACCCCTCCCCGTTTCTGCCACAAAAGAATGGAGAAAGGGAGAAAATAAACACTTCTTGCAAGGAAAATGTCATGTAACAAAGAGGAAAGAAGCTACACTGTAGAGTTTCCATTATTTTTATTTTTTTCCACATTTCCTCACTGTTTTCCTTGGTCAACAGCTTGTTTTTGTATGCATTTGCTCCACCAAACCACTTCACTCTTTTTGAAGTATATTGGAGGGCTCTCGCTCTTCAGAGAAGTTAGATCACAACAAGGACTAGTCCTACACACTTAGTGAGAATAGGAGGCTTTCCCCTCAGATCATTGCCTGTTCCTTTCTTTCATCTTTTCAAACCACTCATTTCTCTCTGCATGATTTTCCCTTTCCAAAGGAAGCCACTGCCTCCAGTCACCAGGAATCAACAGGGATGGTTAACACTAGAGGCTGCTGCAGGGGCAGCTTGGGAACCTGGATAAATAAACACACTCATGTTTTGTCCTGTTCTCAGTGTATATAGGAAATAGCTTTCTAGAAGGTATTTCTGGTCTCAATAAAAAAAATGAGAGCAGTCTAGCTAAATTATTTGCTTATCTGATTTAGGTTAAATGAGGGAAGTGAGACATACCTCAACAATTCAAAAATAATTATTGTTTTTATTCATAAACCATGTTGAAAGTAATTTAAAAAAAGAGTCATGGAAGATGTACCAAAGGCTGATATACACAAATATATAATCCCTGGCTCAAGGAAATCCTAGACTGCAGAGCACAGGAAACTGGGGAGAATACTAGGGAAAATAATTTTTCTCTGTTTTTATACACTTCCCCACAGATCTTCTTCTGGCCAGTGCTGGAGTCAGGATACCAAACTAGGTGAATCTCTGCTCGAATCAAGTGCAACTGCTCTTACCTTCCTAAAATACAGCAAACATCTGATAAGGTCTGGCAGTACCAAGGCTCACATGGGCTGTAGTTAATCACTAACTACAACTTGGCTCTTAAGGGCCAAGCCTGGTTTTGATCATTACATTATTTGCACTACAGCCAGGCTGTCCATATATGCTCCAGTTACTGGTACAACCAAAAAGCTTTGTAAAAAAACATTGTAAAGAGGGAGGGGATGCCAATCACAGCAGCAGCAAGACCAGTCACGCGGTCCCTTTGCACACACTGGGAAGCCTAGCACAATACGTGAGGCTGCAACCCTCTATTTACTAAACTGAGATGTAAGAAGCCAGGCCCTGCCTCACGTTACAGAGGGTCACCACTCCACTGGGGAGCCTTGTGTACACAGAGCCTTGCCTTTTCTAACAAGCTGAAAGTTTGGTTTGCCTGCCAATCTGCCACCATTAATAATGCCATATGACCTGGCCATCTCAAGCTTCCAATTTAGTTCTCATAAAATAGTGATTTACATTCGCCATGAATGCTCTTACTCCCCATATGAAACTCTGTCATGTATGTGTCCTACATGCACGTAGGACTATGAACCTCCTCTGGCTGATAGAGACTTCATGGCTCAAAGATGGAAAAGAATGAGCTTTCTCCTCTAAATTAGCAGATTTTAATGCAAATACCCAGGCTTCACTTACAAATACAACTTAGTAGGAAAAAACAAATAAAGCAAGTCTCCTCTCTTCCTTCCCTTCCCCTAGAATCCTTCTCAGCAGCACCTGAAAGTTCTAACCTTTCATGTCCCTCTAACTTATCTTAAAAATAAATAAATAAATAAAAACCAACCCACCACTACTTCTTTCAGAGTAATTAAGTAATTGAAGTTATGCACTTTGTTTGCAGAATTTTGCAGCAAATTTTTTGCAGCAAGTTTGCCAATGACACCAAGCTGAGTGGTGTGGTTGACACACTGGAGGGACAGGATGCCATCCAGAGGAACCTTGACAGGCTTGAGAGGTGGGCCTGTGCCAACTTCATGAAGTTCAACAAGGCCAAATGCAAGGTCCTGCATCAGGGTTGGGGCAACCCCAAGCACAAGTACAGGCTGGGCAATGAGTGGCTTGAGGCCAGCTCCAAAGAGAAGGACTTGGGAGTGGTGATGGACGAGAAGTTCAACATGAGCTGGCAATGTGCACTCCCAGCCCAGAAGGCCAACTGTATCCTGGGCTGCATCAAGAGAAGTGTGGCCAGCAGGTCAAGGGAGGTGATTCTCCCCCTGTACTCCGCTCTCGTAAGGCCCCACCTGCAGTACTGTGTCCAGTTCTGGAGCTCCCAACACAAGAAAGACATGGACCAGTTGGAACAAGTCCAGAGGAGGCCACAAGGATGATCCAAGGGCTGAAGCACCTCTTCTACGAGGACAGGCTGAGAGAGTTGGGGCTGTTCAGCCTCGAGAAGAGACAGCTCCGGGGAGATCTAATAGCAGCCTTCCAATACTTGAAGGGGGCCTACAGGAAAGCTGGGGAAGGACTTTTCACAAGGAGAGTTAATGACAGGACAAGGGGGAATGGCTTTAAGCTGAAAGAGGGTAGGTTTAGATTGGATATTAGAAAGAAATTCTTCACTGTGAGGGTGGTCAGACACTGGAACAGGTTGCCCAAGGAAGTTGTGGACGCCCCCTCCTGCAAGTGTTCAAGGCCAGGTTGGATGAGGCTTTGAGCAACCTGGTCTAGTGGAAGGTGTCCCTGCTCATGGCAGGGGGGTTGGAGCTAGATGATCTTTAAGGTCCCTTCCAGCCCAACCCATTCTATGATTCTATGAATTACATCTTCAGTTCTGATAAGAAAGCAGATGCTGGACCCAGATCTGCTGCTGGAAGGCTAGCCAAACTCTGAAGAGATTACAGTATACGTCGAAAAGTTCAGAAGATCCAAAAAAGTGCAAAGAAAAAAAAGCACGGGTAAAGTTCCTTGTAAATCTACATAGAAAATTAGAAAAAAAAAAATAGGAAAAAAAAATCCATTGTGCAAAACTCTTCTTACAAAAAGAAAAGGAAGAGCTTTTCTAATAAGAAACCTACCCTCAGCCTGTATTAGACTGTCACTGAAACCCTCAGGCCCATGCAAACAGAGAGATGCATAGCTTCCTGTGCTTCTCATAAGAAATGCGATAAAAAAATTGTCAAAATTTAGGATTTTTTTCTGTGCAGCTAAGCACCAACTTTGGCATCATATTAGGGTTTAATGGGGAACTAGAAAGTAATGATTCACTTTTTTATGCCATCTTTCAGTTTCTACTGGTTATACTGTTACACTGGGACATCTGCTTTTCCATCTGAAAACGTCCTGCTGTACTGGATCATTGCCTGCTTTGGTGCAGCACACCAAAAAGTTCATATCATGTAATGCAATAGCTCTACAGGGGAACTATGGCATTATTAGATACCTTTAAAAATACATACTATAAATGTGTTGCATAACACCAGTCAAAGGGCAAATTTCAGTTTAAGAGCTCTTTTTTAAAATTATATTTTCAGTTGTGTTTTCTGCTTTCATTGTATAGAAAGATAGTGCCCAGCCCAGTGTTAACCACAAAAGCTTCCTTGACAATACGAGCAAGAATCCATAACCAATACTGGCTTTTCCATCCCTATGCCTTATGGGCTTGTCCAGAATGCAACATGCAAGTCCCTGTAGATAAATACTTTTGTCTCATATGTGCACATAGACATTAACATTCCTGAAACAAAATAATATGCATGTATGTGTAGCCTCTACTACAAGCATTCACATGTACATAGGTACACATGCGCAACTGCATATCAGGTTACGACCTCAATATTCTAACACACTTTTACCTGTAACAACAAGTTGATGCTCTGATATTTTTAGCATTATGACCACCCCAACATTTTAAGTAGCATTAGTAAGAGTTCTTTTGACACTGCCATCATACTGCCATCTCTCCTGCCCTACACCCCAATGACCCTGTCCTCTACCTCTGATAGATATTATGATGTTCTCATGCACTCAGACTACACTCAGGTATAGAGAGGTGTGCGTGGTTCACCTTAACAACATCCATGACAATTTCAATGGCAGAGTAAAGAAATACAATTAAAGCCAGGCAAAGAATCTAGGCTGATTTAATCTCAGCTACTCTTTGCTGCTGAAGCTAGGCAGACCCTGGCCTGTCTCAGGTCCCTGTAGAGCTAACAGACATTAGGGCAAATCATTTTTTAAATTAAAAAACAATAAAGCCAAAAAGAACTAATGGTTAAGTCACTCAGTAGACACTAATCCCTTCTCAAATACAGTTCCTATTCTTCTGCATATCTGGGCAGCACTGCAGGGTCATATCTGCATTCAGCATCCAGCTGCCAAGACAGACCAACCTCTTACACATCTTAAACTTATCCCTTGTTGGAGCTCCAACCTGAGCAACTCCTGAAGTTATGAATAAAGTTTGCCGACTTCTCCAAAATGCTTTAATGTTTTCAGGACTGTTCATCATCTGAAAGGAGTGCTACTGAGAGGATGGGCCCCAGTGACAAGGCTCTGGTCCTTCAGAAAGTGCTGGAGGATACACCCAGCAGGAAGGCAGCTTTGAAGGTTGGACTCTTCGAATGACAGATCAAACTATATCAGCAAGTTAATGACCTTAAGAAGGAGATTTGACAGGCCATTTAGGAATGTCAATAGAATGTCCAAGAAAACAAACATTATTTTTGGTTTATTTCATTAATCTTGGCCCAAATTTTGCTTTCTAAGAGCCAGTGCAATTCAGAATGGCAAGTACTTTATCCATATGACAGCATAATAAGAAAATTGCCACTCAGGCTTAGAAAATGAGCCTTTTCCATTTTCTGACATTCATTTATCCAGAGAAAATCATGCAATATCTGAAATTACGGAGGCCTTATCTTGAAAAAAAACAAATAATCTTATTGAATCATAGAAACTGTCAATGCAGTTTTAACCTTTGAAAAAACACTTTCTTTTCAAAACTAATTACACTGCCTTTTGGAAGGATAATTCTTGTAGTGATCCACATAAAGATTTCAAAGAGTTTTCTCTTATTACAGTATCTAATGTCCTCTAAAACTATCTCACCCTTTCTCATAGTAACTTGTTGGTTCAAAGAATAGCATTGAACCTAAATGCTATGGCAGTAAACAATTAGTAATAAAATGTGCAAGTTATCCTCTACTTTTAATAAATCAAACCTTGATGAACTATTCCTGTATGATAGCATATTAACAGCTAACTCCTTTGTTCTAGTTCTAGCATCTAGATACCTGGTTTTGCTTTCTTCTAATATATATTTCTAACCTTTAATCAAGTTACCTGAAGAAGAAATCGATGTCTACACAGAAAAGGTAATTCAAAACTAGAAAATGCGTACAATGTTTGGACTATCAATGTATGCTTAAGTTTGCCCTGAATAAAAATGAGAATGGTCTGTCTTGCCTATTCTTCTGCTAATAGAGTTTTGTTTCTTATTAATTACAGTCTAATTCAAGCTATGCAAGATACTTCTGGAGCTATCCCTAACCTTCAGAAATTACTGTTGGGATTTACTTGCAGATTTCCATCCTTGGTTTTCTTTTGCTCAGTTTTAGCCTATTATTCCTATTTAAGCTTCTCCCTCTACTCTTTTAAGTTATTCTTGTAAAGTATGAATATAGCTACAGGTATGTAGACAGTATCCTTTCGCACAGATTTGAGCAGCCAAAAAGTCATTCAAACCATTGAAAACTTCTTACTCACTGTAATAATCAGTAAAAGTTTTCTCAGGATACTAGAGCTGATTGATTTCTTTATCATGAATAAAATACCTGATGAATAAAGCCCAGTTTTTGCTCACAAGCCATTTGCAATTTACTCGTGATTAATGTAGATCTATCATTTATTTCTTTGACAAATTCAAATACAGATTTCAACCTACTGGTCAGCCAGAAAAGTATTCACTATTGTTTATTTCTCATTTAAAGTTGTGATTGGTGGCCTGTATTACACATCATTTGTGTGCCAGGAGAAACAACAATGTAGGGAATGCTAGTCAACAGAAAACATTCCTCAGGTACAAATTTGTAAATGAAAACTCACTGAGGTGGAAACACATGAAACTTCTTGCAAGTAAGCTGCTGGTGACCCAAACACCCAGAGCTAATGGGGACATGCAACTAACAGCAGACTGCACTTTGTCGGTCTGTTGATGAAACATTCTCATGACCTTCTTCTTACTAATGCTGCAGAAATACAGAGGACTCTTTAAAGTTTTCACACCCTTTATTATAATGTAAAACAATACAAAGTTATTTTTTATGATTGTGAGGAAAACAGTGAAAAGGGCACATTTTAATATATCAAAAGATAAGTATCAACATAGAGTACAGAGTTTATGAGGAAAACATTTGAATCAAATTGATGCAGTTCATTAATCCACAAAAAACAATACACTGAAATGAGGTTGACCATTTGGAAGGACATCATCAATAAAAAAAAAAGAAGAATAGAGCAGCTACATGACTTAGAAGTTGTCTTGATAAACTAGGAGGTTTAGCCTACAATCACAGCTGTGATTATACAGTACATATAATCCACGCACTGATACAGCAGTGAACTAACTGCTTATGAGCTGTAGGCACTACAAGGGACTTGCTGCACTTTATGATGCAGCTGGTTTATATCCCTCCCTACTCCTCCACACCTGGGGATACCAGCTTATGTTATCACTCCATTCCAACTGCAGGAGTCAGTGCATCTGCCTGTATTTTGGGGGGTTTTATACCAGTGAAATTTCTCTTCATCTATTTTTTTTTTCTATAACAAAAGTCAAAACAAAGAGATGAAGCCCTTGTTCAGGGAATTGGGGATTATATGAAGTTTAGCGCTAGCGGGAAAAGATTTCCACAGTTTCTGTCAATTTTAATAGTCTTCTGTATTTTTGCAAGGGTGAAATTTTAATTTGTAATGATGGCCTAGCAGGTTCTTGTTCTACAGTCTTTTACTGGAAGATTCAGCATCATGCTGAAGAAATGGAAAGAAGATATTGAGCAGCTATTTACCTGTCACAATATCAGCTATTTAGAAAGTCTGTCCCTCTTCCTCCTCCTTAACTACAGATCTTCCTATGCATATATACCTACCAACCAACACCAATAGTATTTCAACAACTACATCTTAAGTGATTGTAGGCACCAGGTCAAACAGCAAGCACTCCCCCAAGGTTATGACTGAGTTGTCAATATGAAAACCAGAATGAGTAGTACAATCTAATTGTCCTCTATGACATTCATAAGTCATTAAATACTGCTGCTAACTTCTTTGTCAACTGAAAAGGTGTGTACGATGCAGCAATCTGCAGGTTTTGAGCACCATGAGCTGCCATCACTGCAAATTGAATAACAGTGCAAGACACACACTTCTCAGAGACAGTATATTCCAATGCAGCTTTCACTTGATTCACTCACACCTACAAGACAAATAACTATCTGCAAGCTCCACCATACAGGTAGACATATAAATCATTTTTATGACATTTCAAAAACAGGCTTATGACATTGAAGACTCTCTTCAGAAAAGCTAGAAGTTGGAGTTTCTTGAGTAATAGAGTAAATACAGTACAAAACAGTTCATGAACTAATCTCAGGAACAGTCCATCTGAAATTTAGACCTTGAACTACTGATTGTTACCAAACTAAGCATGAGCCACAAGCTATTAAGGAACCAATTAAGGCCCAACTGACAGTGCTTTAAACATTGTTAAAGTATATCTAACAGAAGCTTTGGTCATGTTTCATCTCCTCACCTTACACAAACATATGTTCAAAGCACTTAGGCAGCAAGTCCTAGGAAATCAGAGAATGTTTGAGAAAACAAAGGATTCACAGAAAGTTAATTGCTTACCACAGAAGTGCCTAACGCTCTGTTCTCCTGCCTTCCTGTACAGAAAAACACCACAAGCTCCTCAACTTACCATCCTTTTGAGCTCAAAAGCATCACAGCTGAGTCTGAGAAACATTGATCTCACCTCCAGCTGTGGCCAATATCAGATGCTCCAGAGAAACAAGACACCCTGTATGGGTAAATATGCCAGAATTTGCTTTGATCAGATGGACAAAATCTAAACCTTAAAGCAGATTAAAGGACTCTTCTGAAAACAAGGTCCAAAAGTTCACCCTATATTGAAATATATTTCAGCAACATCAGGTTTGGAAAGAGCTCCTTCCTTGTGGAGGAAATAACAGAGAAAATCTTCACAACACTGTTATTCACAGACATATCCAGGAAGACAAGGATTTTGTTCATTTTGTTCACTGATGACTTACAGCAGTGAATTCCACCTGGATTTTCATTTTGAGCTACAGATTTCTTTTCCCTGTAACTTCAATTACTTGGTGTGCTTCTATCACGCTATTTCTACCACATTGTTTTCTTTCTAAACTAAAAGAAGAACATCTCTTACTTGTTTTAGATGTCTAAACCACAAGAAGAAAATATAGTCTTCTCTCATAAAGTTTATCACCTACTTCTTGTCACCTCCTTACCTTCTCACATTCCTATTTCTTTATAAGAATTAGACTACCAGAGCCAAACACAGTATGATCAGCAATGAAAAATAGTGCCTTAGTATCACTTTCATTCTCTCTACTACTCTTCACAAACCCATGTTTTGTTTTGGGGTTTTTTTTTGGCCACATCTGATTTGTCTGCAGAGACACTCAGGGCAAAAAACGTATAATGTTTTGTCATGCTGAAAATCAATCTTTTAATCTTCATTTGTCTTTAGTTTGTCATCCATGATGGCACTTCAGGTGAGTAGCTTTTTAGTAACTTTATGAGGCACTATGTCAAAGGCCTTTCAAAGTTCAACTACATCCTTTATATTAACCTCCTGGCACAAGAGGAGTTAAATCTCAACATGTTAAAAAGTGAAGGCACTTCTTTATGTATCTGATTTTTATAAGAAAATTTCAGATAACAGTTCAAATAATACTTAAAAAAATACAAAAAATTTGTTGTCTTTTCAACTCCATTCCCATACATTAAACTTCTAAAGATAACTGGGTGATATCAGTATGAACTAATACTGATAGAGTACTACACTGAACATTTTTCATTATTAATATTTCTAACATACTATTGACTCCTCACACACCATCACTGTCAGAGAAATGTTCTTTGCTTCCTCGTCTAAAATAGCAGAAGATTACATTCATAATATTTTCTAGGAAAAGTTATTATTTCTGTACAGAACACCAATTATCAACTCTGTCAGGTTCCACAGATCAGATAAAGGAAGAATTAGTAGTTTAGTCATAACTGAAATCTTGTATCATCAGTGGCTCTCTGCATTGCTACTTCTAGTCTCAGTTTTCAGCAATATTGTAGGTTTTGCAGCAAATTTCTTCTTTCCTATCTATCTGAGACTGATGAACCTTTATTAAATGTTAAAATGAATAGAAGACTGTCTTCTGTTAAAAGTTCTGTATGTCAGCCTTATTTCTTTAGTTGGAACAACTAAGAAAGACTGATGAGATTTGGTGTCCTTGTACCTCAACCCCTCTCCCACACTTCCAGAAAGACACTCCATGGATTTCTGCTTCAAAGAGCTGAGTTTTGTTTTCTCCCCTTATTTATGCTCCTGTCTCTGAGACAAATGAACAAATGAATCACATAAATAAATTTGTTAAATGAAATGAATAGACAAATGGAAAAGAAAAACCATCCATAAATAAGAAATCACTGATCAACACCATGATCACTTAAACTTTGGCAGCCCTTCTGAGATGTATTTGTAGCCAGAAGGAAAGATGGAACAAAATTTAAAAATCAACTAGTCTCTGTTTCTGGTGGAAAACAGCAAAATTAAATTGCAGGGTGTGTTAGCACTGAAAATCAAGTCACACTGACAAAACAGCCACTGTCTTTTTGTGATAATACATTACTGTAGTGACAAACACTTGCAAAAACTTTCCAAACTCTGCACTCAAGTTTTTAGTCCCTGCTTTCAGTCAATATGGGTCTGCAAGTACTTTCATATCCAGAATTTAATTAAATAAAGCATTTACAAGTTTTGAAATCAAGTAAAAAAATAACCTCCCAGACTTAATTACCTTGCTTGCACTTGGAGTATTTTTTTTTTTTTTTAATTAATCTTAAATAGTATCAATAAACTGGTGGATTTATATGCTTTTGAACTGTCAGCAATTTTTATTTTTCCTTTTGATACAATACCAGCTGTCAGGCATTGCAATGGCTGTTTTCTGACTATAACCATTCCTTACCATTTTGCATCTACCTACCTGTTGCACACCTTACCTTGGATGACTCATCATCAGCCACGAGCAGCCAAACCAGAAACCTCAGTGCTCCCCACATTATCTGACACTGCTAAAAATTCAACACAACACTCCCTGTCACTCTTGCTGTTGCTGCAGGCTACATCACTGGGTCTTCACTACTACCAGTCAGGCACTGAGTAACATGGTGATAGCAGACTTGTGAGCCCTCATCCACTCCTCTGGGAGAGATCTGTATCTATTGTGCAGTATCTCTGTCCAACCAAGGGAAAATACCATCTTTCAAAGTCATTTTTCTATCCCATCTTCCCAGTTGAGGTTGTAGAAGCCCCATCCCTGGAAATGTTCAAGGTCAGGTTGAACAGGGCTCTGGGCAACCTAATGTGGCTGAAGATGTCCCTGCTCACTGCAAGGGGGTTAGACTAGATGACCTTTAAAGGTCCCTTCCAACCCAAATTCTATTCTAATTGTAACAGACTGGAATTTATCCCTTAAAGCTTTCACTGAGTCTCAGTGTTTGAGTAAATCAAGTCAATATTTCCACTGGATGCCTGACTTTTGCATCCTGCATGTTTCTTCCTTGCCTTCCTCTTCTACCAGCAAATCACGCTCCCAGATGCTCCAGAAGTCTCTGAGCCCAGAAACTTCTTCAACACTGAATTCCCTAATCCAGAGAAACACATATATCCTTTCTTAATCCAAATCACTGCTCAAAATCTATCTTTCCTGTTTTGCTTATAAAAAGAAGATGTTTTGCCTATAAAAAGATGAGTCAGATAATTAATGATAGCTTGAGGCACAAATGAGGACATCTCCCAGCTTATGACAAGAGTGTATTGGGTTGAGGGCGGCGGGGGGAGCATTTTTTTGGTAGTGGGGGAAGCACCACCTTGTGAGACTGAAAAGCTCCCCTGGTTCCAAGGTGGACACCCCCCAGCCCAAGCTGAGCCAATGAGTACTAGAGAAACATTTCTGCGAATCTGTGAAGGGAAGGACTGTCCTGAAAAGAAGTAGGTGAGGGTGAACCTAGAGGAGATGCCATTGACCTAACAAAAGATTACCATTGGCCAAAACAAAGGACAGACAGATAGAGAGAGAGCTTCATTGCCAGAGGAAAAGACAGAAACCCACACCCAGTTCTATCACATGGAGAAGGAGAAGACAAAGTCCCCTGCATCCCATGGAGATTCAACAACGGAGCAGAGACCCATGGGTAGGCCAAGGAGGACTCCACGCTGGAGGAGAGAAACTGAGCCTGAAGGTAGTTGTGACTGAAATTGGGACCCCGAGAGTCGCTCACCAGAGTAGAGGTGGACCCCCAGAGTGGGGCCTGAGTCTGCACCCTGTGGATGTCCCCATGCTGGAGCCGGGAGCTGAGCCTGAAGAGGTCTGTGACTCCATGGGAAGTTTCTGGAACATCTTGTTCCTGGACTTCCATGCCAGGAAGAACAGCAGAGGTGAACTGACTGAATCCCCATTCCCTGCTCCCTGTGCTGCTGGCAGGGAAGGTAGAGAAATGGGGAGCAAAGTGATTTGAGCCTAGGAAGAAGGGAGGCGTGGGGGAAAAGGTGTTGTAAGATGTGGTTGTTATGTGTACTCAGATTATTTGCAAAGAATTAAATTAATTTTTCTTCCCCAAGTTTGAGTCTGTTTTGCCCATGACCATAACAGGTGAGTGAGCCGTCCCTGTCCATTCCTAATCTTGTGGCCCCTTTGGTGTGTCTCACATCCCATCTCACAAAGTGGGGGGAGTGAATGAAGGACCGCATGGTCCCACTGTGGGACAAACCACCACAAACAGTTAAACAGTACAAATGTGTCTCATAGCAAAACAGATTTATTTTATTGTCTCCTTTGTCTCTCTTTCCAGGTCACATCTTTCCTTAAATTGTGCATTTTTATACAGCACTTAGCACAGTGGGGTTCCCAATCCTGACCGGGGCCCCTGGGCAACAAGCAGTGCAAGCATTAAGTAATAATGTTACACATCCTTAATACTGATGCAGATAATAAGGTCTTTAGAAGTACAGGAAATTTCATTACACAATGTGACAAATGTGATCAGCTAAAACTGTGCTCCCGTTGCTTGCACACGCTGTAGTATTAACTGTATTCTTAAAAGCTATACTCATTAAATCAAAGGACTAAAATCCTAAATACTGGGCCATATCTGTAGGCATGCAAATATGTGAACACAGATCACTCATCACTCTTGTCTTCCTAATATTTGTTTTCCTTGTAAGCAGTTGTTATAACTGTCACAAAAAAAGCTACGTTAATACAAAGAGAGAGGCATAAGCTACATGGCCTGGAACAGAAGGACATTTCAAGAGACAGTTCAGTTTCCTCATTAAAATATGATTCCTGCTACAAAATGGTTCAGAAGCTCTTGTGGTACCAGAAATTATTTGGAGGACTGAGACTCAGGATGAATCTCACTGCTAGCACCCCGCTGGTTGCTGTGGCCATATCCTGTGCTCACATCCCCACTGAGCTGGTCATGCCTTGGCACTGGAGGAAGATGCCCTTGGCAGCTCAGGGCACCTCTACCCAGGACCACCTTCCCACTCTGAGTTGTTCCTGTCACACGTGATCACTGCCTCACTCCTCGCTTTCTTGGACAGAGAAAAAGGAGTAACGGCAGTAAGGCGGTAGCGCTGAGCACCTGTATGTCACAGCCCCAGTCAGCCCATGCAACAATCACTGGTAAAATGTGAAGCAACAATGGGAGCAGGATCTGCACTTACTCCTCTCCCCTTCCTCAGCACCGTGAGCACTGGGCTGAGGCATGCTCCTTGTGCTTGCTCTCTCTTGACTCATAGATCTTGCAATTGTGGCTGCACAAATCCAGACACAAATGCCAGCCAAATTGGGCTTCCTTTTGCACTCAAATAGAAGAGATAGAAACCTCTAAAAGCAACTCAGCTTTGGGGAAATTCTCCTGTGACCATCCCCCTCCATTGCTCTTGGCAAGCTCCTGGGACATGTCTGAACACTGCCAGGCTGAGCAATGAATTGACCCATATCTTCCACTTCCAGGGATAAAAGGTTTTATGTAGAAGAGCATAACTACTCTTTCTTCTTAGCTGTTAAATTTTTAAATGAAATATCCACAGCTCCTCCACTGCATCCTGCACCGACTCCTGTCAGTGACTAGCCCATGCGGACCCAGTGAGCACAGAACAAATTTTGAGCAACCCCTCCAAGGCCATCTGAACAGTACAGACCACACATTAATCCTAAAATGCTTACACATTAGATTGTTATGGCAGAGGTAGTTGCAATCATGTGTGTATCCTTCACCACTCTCCAATTTCTGATACTCACTCTCCTTCTACCACTGATTAGTGTATTGTGTAAAGGATAGATAAAGAAAAAAAAAAAAAAGAAAAAATATTAGTTACTTCATAAAACCTGACTGAATATTTCAGACTGTTTTTCTGTAAGCAACTGATGGAGTAGCTTAGTCGTTTTACTTCATTTAATTTGAAAGTGTACAGACAAGCATTTGTCTTCTACATTAGCTAGGGACATTATTAGTAAGTCTTTTAAGACTAATTTTTATAAAGCTTAATCAGGGACATCATCATGGTCTTCTGTCACTGAGGCTATACCTGACTAAGCTTTGTTTTGCACAACTACGCTCTACACAAAAGCCGAACCACTGATGCAACTCTGTGATCATCTTCCTCAAACAATGAAAACAAAAGACTTTTCAGAGGAGATCAGAGATACCCCCTTTTTGAGAGCTGACACTGATGCTTTATAATATAACCCAGCTACAAAGAAGCAAGTTTGCTGAGGTGCTGTGGCCAGAGGGGCATCTTCCCGCTGCATTTGTTACAATTAACAGCTATTACCAGTATGGACAGGAATGTTTTAACTGCTGAGCCATAAACATCAGCCAACTCTCTCCCCAAAATTAAAGCTGGGAAAAATAACTATAATTACTAGTAAAGTTTCTCTGCCTGTTTCCTGCCCAGTTGCCTAACTTTTATTATGGCAAAAAGAGAAATGACTTGATTTCACCATTGCATTACACATGATTTAGTGGAGCACTTTTCTGCCTCAGGCATGGCATAAATTTAGCTGAATTATTCTCAGGAAAGCTATGGAAAAGATTATCCATATGATGAAAAAAAGAGGCAGAGGGAGAAACAGACAACAAGTGTGCCTAACCTTGCATTATCCATCTGCGGAGTCGCTCAGCTGCCTGCCATGAACTGTGTCCTTAGAGCAAACTTCAGTGCTGCTGTTAGTAATGCTGCTCGCATTCACTCAGCACTGATGGGCATTGCAATCATTATAAAAAGATTGTCCTATCTTCTTTATTTTAAGCATCAGCCTTCCAGCCTTTTCACATATCCATGGAGGAGCCTTTGCAATTTGAGGTAAAATGAGATGCTGCTGCTAAGGCAATCTGACAGAAACATTCAAAGGATACTAAATATCTGAGTTATAACTTGGGGAGATATTAAAACATGCCAACTACAGAAATAGATTATACTTGCTGACATGCTGCACTTCAGAAAAAAAATGCATTTGATACTGTGTTTTTGATAAAAACTTGTTAGCTTAGAATGAGCAAAGGCAACCAAGACCAAGATCTTTAAAAGTTTGTACTACAAATTATTTTTTTCAGCTCTCTTACAAATGACTGTTCAATAAGTAGCATCAGAACCTTTCCAAGAGAATAAGAGGCTGATTGCTAAGTGAAATGACAGAAGTACAAAAGGTAAAGGCCCCTGATGCATTCAAAAGAGATGAGAGGCTTGGTTCCAAAATGGCTTACATTACTTATGAGTGACAAAACCTCAAGAGAATTTTACAGGTCACCCTAAGAGTCAATTAGAATGTCATGCCCTAAGACACCGACACTTTTTGCATTTCTCCACCTGCATTGCTGCATTTCCTTAGTGTCACAGGTCTAACAGAGACTCAGAAGAAAATGAATTTGTGACTTCTAAACCAGAACCTAACTCAAGCCAAGCACCATTCAGTTCTGGAAATAACTCTTGCTGGAAATCTCACCTACCTGATGATCTTCTGGCCCAGATAAGTTTGAAGCACTAGCAAAAGTGGGTTTACATCACTCACGAAATTGCCTCTTCCTGTGACAAGTGTTACTGACTATTTTAAGCAGTTATCTTGCAGTTCAACTCATTCTTGAGGTGCAGGATTGCCAGCTCACAGCTAAACGTCCCAACCACAATATCATTAATGATTTTGTCTTACCACAGGTGCTAGAAGCTGCTCAGGAAATGTGCCAATAAATCTGGCAGGGAAGCGTTTGTCGGCAGAGAGACATATGCAGAATAAAAATTAAGATTAAGCACATAAATATCACTATCCCATTCATATACTGTACATACAACTGAATGCCATTGAGGCAGTAAGATTATCTCTTCAGACCATTCTCTGTCTACAACTCAGGTGCTCCAAGAAGAAACTGCAACCTACAGTGAATGCAAGAACATAAATTAGGATAATCCAGGCAGAAAAAGAACAACCTGTGCCCATGACTGAAACAGATTTGTGCAGAAAAGGGAATCAGAGAAAGCCAGCAACCTTTCCTGAGAATTATAAGCTTCCTTTTCCCATGGACAGCTAGGGATTACCAAGTGCTCCCCTAGAAGAAAAGCATACAAGTTGATAAGTTAGTCTATCAGGAAGCAGCCCTGACCTGCACAGTGGCCAAAGATAAGAAAATCAGCCTCTACTGAATCTCATACAAACTTCTCAAGGGATAATGCTTCATCACTTGATCCCATTGCTGGGCACTTCACAAATATACAACCTATGTCACTTACATAAATGTTTATATTTTAAAAAATTATACCTACCAGTATAGTTCTCACATGTGTCTACTCAATGTAGTCAGGGTGGAAATTATTGATAACTTTCTTACAGAAAATATTTATTACCAAATTCAAACACTTTGTTTCATAAGGTAAATAACTTGGACAGATGAAAAACTGTATTACAAAGCACAAATTTATTAGGTGAATATATTATTTATTTAATTAACATTATATGAAAATTGTTATATTTCATAATACAGAATATTCAAAGGCCATCATTTTGATATTGTTTTTTATTCATGCAGTGGAAATTATGCTAAAGAACCATTGTTGACCTGAAGTTTGATCATTTCTACACATAAAAACAGGAATTAAAACTAATTTAATGTACTACTCATAGTCTATATTTCATCTTGCCTCTTTCTGTGAGTTTTATGACTACAGTTTTCAATTATTTTTTTCTCTTTCACTGATCACTGTGGAAAAAGACAAGAAGGGAAACTGATTAAGGTTCTGTCAGGCCCTGTCATATTTAATAACAGTGGGTTCAGGCATTGCCTTCTAAATCAAACAGAACCCAGCATTTTGAGCCTTAGACTTCCCATCCTGCAAATAGACCTTTACCAGAGAAAACCGTAGGACTATTTCTAACCATGGGACTGCAGAGAGTTCTTTAGAGATTTAGGATACAACTGACCATGATAACAGGCATGATATAGGCAATGGAAACATGAACTAAAGAACAAAACAAAGGGAGGGGCTTCCATAAAATGGGAAAGAATCTCTCTCATCACTTCAATGCAGCACTATTAAGTAATATATGTAACAACATGAAGCATAAAATTATGTAGACAGAAGAAAGATGTTTAGATTAGAGGTCACTCTCTGTTATAACTGGCAAAAGAGGTACTTGCAGATAATAGAAAGTCATTTTCAAAAGGATGTTACTACACAGAGTGTAAAAGCAAGATGTCTAAGTTAGATTTTGAGATTAAATACCAGGATCTGTATTAGTTTATGTTGCCTGTGATTCCCACACATTTCCACTGGGGCCAGGTTATACCTTAAGAGAATAATTCTGACTGTATTGGCTTGGCTTTTAGGCAATCTAAACCCCTGGTTTAAAATTAGTCTTGAAGTAGTGTTAACCCTAAGGTAAATAAAATCTAGTCAGTATGCCTACTGAGGGCCTTACAAGGTACAGAGACTCTATGAGACATTCCTCGCATACAGTTGGCACTAAATGAATTTTTTTATAATTTAGAAAGGGGAAAGCTGGTCTGTTCCCAAGGGTGATTCATTTAATCAGAAAATATGTAGCATAAAGTTTCCTCTGGAAGTGACCAGTCTTTCTTCAATGCTTCCAAAAAGACCCTCAATTCAACCTTAAAGAAGACACAACCAACCTCTGCATAGTTAATGTCAAAAAAGAATCATTCTTCTCCAAGTATTTAAATGGCTAATGGCAGATGAGAAAAAAATTTAGCCTTGTTATCTGTGGGGTCCACAGAGCTACAGGTATGACTTTAATGCTGAAATACGATGCTCTGTGATTAAAAGATTGCCCAGCAGCCAAAGTTTCCAATATTTTTCTTATTTTGGTAAGTTTTTTCATAAACCAAAAGAACTAAGAGGTGAGTGTAGGCCAAACAGTTATAGCAGTATGACACTTTATAGGCACTTTTTCAAAAACAAAACCAACTGATTTTATTAACAACTTATGCAACTTGGAAAGGGATTTAAATGAAACCAAAAAAGACACTCATATAGAAAAGCATGGGAATCCACACAAGGAATCAAAGATATTAGTTTAACTCTTTGGGGAAAAAAAATAGGTCTGAAGAAAGGATAGGGGGAATTATAGAGCAACTTAGAGGAAATGAATGACAGTTTATCACATTTGCACTCATTTTCTAAGATAACCTTAAGATCTTAAAGACTAAAATTCCTAGTAGATACCTCAAGAGGCTTCTTCATTATGGGTAATCTGTACCCTCAAGGGATGCAGTTTTATGCACACTCTTATGAAGCACTTTGGCTAAAGGATATAGATGATGTACCCAAATTTTATTGCTGAGTAAGAAAACAGACCTTCATATCTATATTTTCCTAGTTTTGAGTGGAATGTGAATTAATTTTTCACACTTTTATAGTTTAGAAATGCAAAAGGAGTCTGGTGTCTCATTTAACACAGGCTGCAGTACTTCACCGAGAAATATCTTCAGTACCTGTTTATTCTTTACCACAGAAGGTAATAGCAATGAGACAGTGAAAAACTTTTACTTGCTACAATTAAATTAGATCATGATCCAGTGTTATGACTTCCAGTCACTTACTATACAGTCTTTGGATTTTGGTACAGAATGCCTGCATTTTTTTTTCCTTCTATTTTGATCTAAAAATAACATAAATCCATAGAACTATTTATTAGAAAAGCTATCTCAAAAAACACTTTTGGTAAATCATAGATTTCAGATATACATGCAGTGAAGAATATACATTCCTTGCAGAAGAGGACCAAGAGGACACAAAAACAGTCTTAGTGCAACATCATCATGATGAAAAGTTGTCCTTTTAAATAGAATTCATATTAAAAAAAATACATAAACACACAAGAATAAATCAGTAGTTTAACTAGTCTATTGTTTCCGCTATTGGCCACTACTGAGTGCTTCCAAGGAAGAAAATAAGCTACCCGAAATGAGACTAATTATGAATCAATATGTCACTGAATTATATTTTTTCCCTCAACTGATTAGTCTATGCCCTAAAGCACAAAGAAGATAATCTCCATTATTTTTTCTAACATAAGCTTGCTTATTTTAGTTGTTTACTCAAAGAAGTAATTAATCTTCTTGGATTACAATAACTGTTTTGATATTCAGTATTCAGCAACAATTAGATCCCCAGATTGGGCTACACCTAGTTTGCAAAATGTATTTCCCTTCCGAAAGGCTCTCAGAGAAGTGGGCTGTCACTCAACATGCTAGGATCCACAATTCTGGTCATAAAGCATCCTTCTTGAACAAAAGCAATATAATAAACACTCTGCAGAACTACTCTTAAAAATGTATTTTTTTTAGTAAGAACCCTCTTATTTGGTCAAAGAATCTAGTCAAGCATGAGACTAAAACCTCTTGAAACGTGAGTGACAGCATAAGCTAATTGTGACACACTTAATCTACACAGTCATTTTATTTCTAGGCTAAAAGAGGGGGGAAAAAACAGGGGAAAAGTAATATTCTACAGAGAAACAAGGTATATTTCTGTCTATGGAAGCATGAAGACCACTAATACCATATGTAAACGACACCGCAGAAGAACAGGATTTCTTTTCCCCAGTGTCTCTCTGAAAAGTGTCACTTCCATATATTTGATAAGATAAATTGCCTGCAATTGTACTCTTTTGGATGATCTTTTACATCTAATTGTAATCCTAACAGGCCTATGTCACCACAGCCTTTGCTGCTATAAATCTTACTAATGACAACATCTCTACAGCTTTTTTGTTTTATACCCCAAGCACAGCAAAATTGTTAGATCAGTTTATGAAGAAGTGACAGGCAATTGTTCTTCCTTGCATTCATGAACACCTCATTAACACAAGTTTAATGCCCATAACATTTTAGTGGCTTTGATTAGGTACAGAAATCTCACTACACTGTGTAAGGGATAGAAGTATACCATCACTTCACAGAATGTAAGTGAATGTTCACAAAAATTCAATCATTAATTTCCTAAATGGAAACTAGAAAAAAACCTAGCAGCTTCATGAAATGTAATCCTTTCCAGCCCATCTTTAAGGATAAATATTTTTTGTTTTGAAGCAGAATAAGTAAATTATTTCTGTCAGTCAAAACAGAGCAGTACATTAATTCAGGTTCTGTAGCTTATGCTCAGATTCAACTGACTAAAGGCTGTAAAAATACTCAAGGAAAGTTAGTTTCATTTGGATTAGCACACATGTTTATTGTATAATAACTCACAATATGGAAGGATCTCACACTGGGACTGAAAGAACGCCTTTTAATAAAAGTGATCTGGATTGCAATGAAGCCATGAGAATTTCTAGTCAATGGTGTATGAAACACAATTTAGAAGTTGGTTATTCCACAGCCTATGTTTCAATATCAGTTTAGGAAAAAATAGACTTGACTTTCTGACAGTGCGTGTCGCCTGTGAGAAGTGAGAAAAGGGCTACTGGAGCAACAGGCTTTTCTATAGGATCAGAAGCAGGAAAACACTCAGTGCACTCCTAGTTTAAAGCATGTTAAAACAATAGGGTTTAAGCAGAAATTTACAGTTAACTTTTTGATAAAGTGTTTCCTCGGGACGCTGGTCAGTCAGTAGCACTAATATTTTTTCAGTAGGCATTTCATCTTCAAGGCCTACTGCTTTCTCTCATTCAGAAAAATACTAAGAGGGAGGTACCACATCCAGAGTCCTTGGTATGAAGATGGTTCAGGAATTATAGGACTGCTAAGGTCTACAGCAGGTGTCAGGACTATAGTATTGATACTGGCACAACAAAAAAAAAGGATGAGTAAAAAAAAAGTGAGAAGACAGGAAAGAAGATTTTTTCCTGACAAAGGAGTTTTCCTGAGATTTGGTATTAGAATTTATTCCTGCCTTCCAAATTAATCCTCCTTAGCCTTTGCCTGTTTGCTACATCTCCTTTCCTACCTGCCTTCCCACCACACAATCAACTTATAAAATTTGAGTGTCCAGAATGGAGATGTCACTCCAGTGCTCTAAGTGAATTACAGACTAATAAATGTATAGGAATTCCATATGATCCGCCTGCAGCACACAGACTACCCATGCCTTCAACCTGCACAAGTTACATATTTCAGTTTTTAAAAAGTGATTTTTTCTCATAAGCCTCTCGAGCTGAGAAGGCATTCAGCACTGTTCTACAGATAGCCTCTGTGGCTATAAAGTTGAACATATTTTTAGGTCCTGAAATGCTGTTCCAATATATGTAGGTAGTACTCCATGCCCACACAGATTTCCTGTGCCTTCAACAGGGCTCCTACAAGTGGTTGTAAGAATATTCATCAAAACACAAAGGCAGCCTCTTAGTATTTCCTTGCAAATTGAATCCGAGAGGAGAGCCTGCAGGGTTTCCAAGGCACAACTGAAGCCTCCTCTCTAAGAGGCTCTGGAGGAGACAGCATTTACAGCATCTTGTTTGCATGAATAATGTAAAGCATGAGGGTGATGTTTGTGCACAGTGAAAAGTAACTGCATCATGCTACTGCGTATTCAAAGTGTCCAGAGGGCTTTTGGATAAGAATTTTTTGTTTTGTTTTGTTTGCTAGCATAAAATTATATTTTTCCTGGCTGCTGGCTCTGAAAACTTCAACTAAAAGTTGATCTGAAAGTCAGGCAAGGCTCCCATTTATTGCACATTGCAAAGATTTTGTGAGACAAAGCGCACTCTAAATTATAGGTATGAAACTGCGTTTGTCCTCAAGGTCTTCGTTTCTGCCTTGGCAATTTGTCCTTGTAACTGAAGCTCCGTTAACAATTGTTGGTAATGTATGAGCCAGATGGAATCCATTTTGCCTTTCTATAACTACAGGTTCTGTGATCTGAGCAGAAGGAAAGCTGTAATAAAACCCTTTTATCCGTGAGAGTGATAACCATCACTGCTGAGTCAGAAAATGTCATTTCTACTCTTATTCCTCAGATACAGATGCAACTCCGAGGACTACTACGAATTAATGGCCTAATGAAGGTCTTCCCAAGTGATTTCAAATAAACTTTTGAAAATATAGGGAAACGGTCACATTAGAAAAATACTGCCTTTCACATGTGGCCTCTGGTTCTAATTTCTCACTAAAAACAATCAGAAAACCCCTGGTATTAGCTTCAGTGCAATCATATGGGGGGACACCCCACACCTGGAGGCTGTGAGGTAACACACATTTCAGGTAGATAGAGAAGCATGGGGAAGCTGCCGTGAACTCACAACAAAACCACGGCTGTGCTAGCCCATTTGAAGTCACTGCTAAGGGAACTGAAGTGCTTCTTATAGCACGTTCCTGGAAGCTGCTGTAAATCTATACCCCTCATGAAAATCTGTTCTTATTTTGGGTAAATCCCTAGCACTCTTTAGCCTACGTGACCCTTCTAATACAGAGACATGTAAAGTGATAGCCAGATTATTTCGATTTCTCCTCCATCAGTGACTATGATATTCCTTTGGAGTTACGCTCTATTAGGCAACACAAGCAGAGATCAATACTTGGATCTTTATCTGTTTCAACTTTATTTGCTTATTCCCCACTGTGCTTCTGTGAAGGAATGATATTTAGTACTTTCTGGTTTTGAACAGCATCAAGATAATACAGTTCAGGAGAACTGTTCACCTGAATAATAAACTTATGCATGTAGGGCTGAAATTAAGATAAACCTTTGTTTTAATGATAGAGGAAAAAAAAGGAAATTTGGAGTCTTTTCCTCAGCTTTAATCTTATCACACTGTTTTCTGCTTGCTTTCTATGAGGTAAGAAATCTTATGCCTTGCTGTAAAGCTTCCGTTAGAGCCGCTATGGTAGCAGTTTACAGCAGCCTTTGACCTTGTAGGCAATGGATAAGGAGGGTGGGAAGCAGACTGCAGACCACTGCGGTCACCTCCCAGATTGCTGTGCTAGCTGTGGACACGGCCCCCTGTCCTGTTCTTCCCTTCCCCCTAGCCTCTGGGCTGCTGTCCCTCTGTTTGGAGATTACTGTCCCTAAAGTTTTCCAGCAGAAGGGATGGTATGGGAGCTTCAGGCAAAGTCAGTAAATTATCTTACACAGCTGCGGATAGTGTCTCACCTCCTCTGTGAGCAGGCTTATGAAAGTCGGGCCTCTCCTCAACTAGGTCCTGATGGAAACAAGAGGCAGCAGCATGTCCCATCAGTTCCATTCCTTATCAGCTGAGCATGGATGGGAGCGGGCTAGCTGTAGGCATTTATGTATTTCTTTAGAATTTCAGGTCTCCATAGATGGGAGAGGAGAGCCCTGAGCTCATGGGCTATCAGTGACCAAAACCAGGAGTCCCTGCTAATCCACACCTGAGCTCATGGGCTGCAGGACATACAAGCCCAGCCACTGTGCTGTACTAATGCAGCTCTGAGCATGGCCCTCTCTGCACACATCTCTGTAATTACAACCCAAAAGTTTTCAAATTGTATTTTGAGTTTTCACAAGAATAGAAATTTGTGGTTTTGGCAAAGGTACCAGAATGAAAATACTGAGTGCTGATATTCCTAGTACTCTCATATCTTCCTGTATGTGCTGGAACTTTACAATAGGACTCCTTGCCTTATTCCTCAGTTTTCCCCTGAGCAAAAATCGCTCTATCCTTCTAAGGTTGTTACCTTAGTTCACTTGAAGGACAAATATTCATAGAATCTCTATTGGAGAACCTATGTTAGGATTTGTTTTTACAACGTGCCCATCCCATTCTGTGGGACTTGGTAAAGCATCCTCACATTGAGGAGAGGAGTTCATGCTTTAGAAACAAGCACACATTCACAAGCTTTGCTGGATCAGAATCAGAGCATTCACCACCAGATGGCACCCACAGGTGATCAGTTTTTATTTTTTTTATTACACACTTTTATGATTTCTCTTGTGCAGCAGTGACTAGACAGGAGATTATTAGAGACTATCTTGGCAGATGTGATTGTTTCTCTTTTGTCAGTTTAAGGCAATCTAACATTTTGAAACCAAATTATTTATCATTTTTATACGAATAGTCATGTGAAAGCAGGCACATCAGCAGCACTACACCCAAGTCAGATGTGTGTTCCAACACCATATTCCCCCTCTGCTCAGACTCACTAGTCTACTGCATGTCCTTATGCTTGAAGATCCACCACAGCACTGCAGATTTCACTTCATCCACATATACTCCCAAATCACAGCACTGTGGACTGAGAATGAAAGACTGCACAGCATCAGAGGCACCAAGATGCCATAACTGCTTTCTGTGTATCACGTCAATGGGAGACACAGGTTAACAAGTATGTCTGAGCACAATAACTGCAGCAGCTTCTTCTGAGGACTTACTGTACAGTGTCAAGGTGTTACCATGTATGTCAGTAGCACAAATTCCATTTTACTGTGCACATTTCCAAGGCCAAATGCCACTCTGCTATGATCAGAGGTATTCTCAGGCATGCAGGAAAGTTGAGCCACATAGACCCAGTTTTTAACATCGTTGTGTTTATAGGAGCTATTGTCCAACAAAGTGAGAGGCTACTAATCCCCCAGGTAAGGGGATTAGTAGGATGGCCAAGCCATCCTCTCCATGCTGGAGAAGTGGCTTGGCTTAATTAGCAGAGTCTAAAAACATGCCTACAATGCATTCAGGTGTGTTAGTCACAGGACTTCAAAACTCCATGGCAATATCCCCCATCTACAGTGAATGAGCCACCCTCACATCTAAAATGAGTCACAGAATAAAGGAGTATGAACAGACAGCATTTAATAAGGGAAAAAAACCCACAACAGAACACCAGTAGTATATTTTCTTCTAATAAGGTAGAAGATCTCCAGAAAGATCTCCCATCCAGATCTCCAGAAAACTACATGGCTGTGTGGCAAATCCTATGGCATGCCCATATTCCCAGCATCACAACACTCCTGCAATGGCTCTTGTGTCAATATTATTCTTTTCCACAGTTTCTCCCACCCTAATCCCTCCTGTAGGCCATTATTATTGTTATGTAGCTCAGAACAATTCGTCTAAGTACTCTGCAGTTTTCAGGTCTCTATTCAATCTGATATTAAGCAAGCTCCCCCATGAAAGATAGGTTCTGATCTGGAAAGGCTCAAACACATACAAATTTAATAGTAAACAGCTGTTCGTCTTGTTTTATTGCAACTTCTAGTAAACGCTGACAATGAAATTCAATATAGATAAATGTAGAAGGATGCAAGTAGGGAAAAATAATCTAAGTTTTACATCTGCAGGAGAGGGCTCAGGGCTGACTCCCATCCAGATTGAGATCTTCAGTTTATAATAAATAATTTAAAGAAAACATCAGCATGACACTGAGCAGGAGCCAAAGAAACAAATCAAATGTTCAGAATCCTGTGAAAAGGAATACAGATAACTGTACTGGTTTTAGCTGGAGTAGAGTTAGTGTTTCTAGTTAGTTTTTTCTTCATAGTAGTTTGTATTGTCCTATGTTTTAGATTTGTGATGAAAACACTGTTGCTAACACAGTGGTTTTAGCTATTGCTGAGCAGAACTTATACAGCATCAAGGCCTTTTCTGCTTCTTTTGGTGCCCCACCAGCGAGTAGGTTGAGCAAGAAATTGGGGGGGGACACAGCCAGGACAGCTGACCCCAACTGACCATAACCGTATGACATCACGGTCAGCAAGAAAAGCTGGAGGAAGAAGGGAGGACGTTGAGAGACACGACATTTGTCTTCCCAAGTAACCACCACATGTGTTGGACCTCTGCTTTCCTGGAGATGGTTGAACATCTGCCTGCCCAAGGGACACAGCTAATTAATTCCTTGTTTTGCTTTGCTTGCATGTGCAGCTTTGGCTTCACCTATTACACTGCCTTTATCCCACAAGTTTCCTCACTTTGACCCTTCTGATTCTCTCTCCCATCCCACTGGGGGGGAAGTGAGCAAGTAGTTATGTGGGGCTGGGCTACCTACCATGGTTAACCCTGGTACGTATAACTCTTCATTAATACTGTGTGCTGTTCTTTTCCCCCTCTCCACACTCATAAGGAGCTGAGAAAAGACAGAAGAGAAACAAAACAACAATGAAGACAATTACAGTAGTTGCCTGAAGCCAATTTCAGAATGGTTCCTATTACAAGGAACAGCTGAAATTACTGGTCTTATATCCAGAGTCCAGCTGAGGGTGCATTGCAACAGGTATCTATGAAACTGTGAAGAAGTGAACAAGGAACAAATGCCAAGAGATCACCAGCTCCCTGGTGAACCAGTGGCAGTTTAAAAGTAAGCACAGCAGAAACACTCGCTGTGAAAGAGGAAGAGAGTTGGGTAAATCCTTGCAGCAGAATTCACAAAGCTAATAAGTTCACATGGGTTTAGAGAGGGAATGGACAAAGAAGGAAATACTGAAGATATTATGTGGTTCAGGAAGTTTGTGAGCTGGAATATATTAGACCATAATCTAGGGAACTATCACATTGTGCTTACTTTTCTCTTGCACACCTCCTTGAACCTTCATGCTCAAACTAAGGTAGTTCTTGCATCCATTTCCATTTCTAAAGGGTTACAGAAAGCAGTTTCTTGGTTTGTTACCTGTGTAGTAACATGAGTAGTTTCCAATAGAAACACTCATTTGCAGGATGCTCAGAAATCCATATATAACAAGCTGCTACTTAATGGAAGAACCTCAAGAAACCAAACAGATTAGTTCAGTTGCTACTGTTTATGGGGAGGCATTGGTGAGCACAGTACTTTGCAGACAGGCTAATTCCTCATCCTGCAGATCTTCAAAACAGAATGTAGAGAAGACAATTCACTTGAAGCACAATAACCTAGTGCTTGGCAATGCCTTGTGACTTCCCAGGACACTTTTGTTGTATATCCCAAACTGCAGATATAAATGGAGTGAACTCCAATAGAAGAAAGGATAATTCAAAATGGGCAGAGTGTTAAAAGATTAAGCAAAAAGAATATCCAAAGAGCACCAGGGAAGAATTAGAAGAAAGAATTGTTATCAACAGGGCTGGGTCAAGGAAATATAATTGTTAATGGAAATACAGCTTTCATTTCAGGAGATAAGAGAAAATTGAAAGGGAACTTTAGCTCCTGGTTCTTCCAAAAATACCTGAAAAAACCCCACAGCTAAACAGGTGCAAATAAAATATGTGCCTAGAGGCCTCTCAGTTCAAGGGCTCTCAAGAAACTGAACTGGCCTATCTAATTTATTAGGCTATTAACCCCAAGAAACTAACTTTTATGGAGCCCTAGCAACCAGCAACCACTAAGAGAGGCTTTTTCCTTACACGCTGCTTTTGCGCTCAGGGCCTCCAAGATTCTTAAGGCAGGTTTACATCAGACATACTACCAGCAATAAACTGCCTTCCCCTTGACAAACCCCAGCTACAAAAAACACATTGAAGAGCCCTCCATGCAACAGATTAGCTCTTACCTGGAAGGCAGACTCCTGGAGACAGATGAGAGAAGCAAACTGTGACTGCTGCTTGATAAACAGACATCACCCTAAACTACGTTAGCTTGATTTAGAGTCTCACAGAATGCTACAGAGTGGCAGGAAGGCAGTACTGCAGTGCACAGTAAATGAGAAATTGCAGCTAGTTGCTAGTGAGCATTTTTTCATTCCTGTTCATCATAGATCTGATTGGATGAAAAGTGTTGGTATTTCCCTGACTATGACTGAGTACCAAGGCTAACACCTTAAAAAACAAAAGTAGAAGCCCTGGAACAGGAAGGAGAATGAACAGAGAAAACATAAAATAGGAATGAAGAAAATGCTCAATTGGCTTAAACTGGGAGGGCTTAGACCCTGTAGCACACAAGAAGCCTGGAGAGTGACCACAAGTTAGTGCAAAACAGAGATTCAGATGTGTTTGGAAGTTTGAAGGTTTATTTATTTATTTATTTTGATATTGATTCAAACTACACTTCATATGGAAACTTCTAAATCCTTAAGAATAGTATAAACACTTGAACAACAGATTTTCTTTGTCCTAACTTTTGTCCAATTAAGTTGGAAGACTGTCAAGGCTGGAAGTTAGAGTGAAATGAATTTGGGTTTGAATTATAGACACAACAGCTTCTCTAGGCTATTTCTGGGCTTTTCCTATACTGAGAGTGTTGGGGGAGTGACAGTTTAGACTGCTCTAAAACCACACAAATGGGCTCTCAGTGTGGTATGAAGCATCCCTTTGGAGAGCTAATTGAAAGAAGCAGTTCCACAATAGCTGTTCAAGGCCAGATCTCTACTGGAGACACTTTGGACAAAACAACTGTTGACAAAGCAGCCAATATCTGAATCAGGTGCTTGAGCCAGCCTCTGGCACACCCTGCTCTCTGCTTTGCTCCTGCTTGAACAGAGAAATCCCAGGACCTTATGTGGTGCAGTGCTTCCCTGTGCTGCATCCCTATGCTCCCAGCACACAAACCAGACTGTTCTGGAATTGTGGCACGACAGTGGTTGCTTTCGGTGTATCAGAAAGTCCTAGAGTGAATCTCAAACTCATAACTCTTACATACAGGTTGACACTGGAATGATTTGAGACATACTATCTATTGTTAGATCAAGCTGCATAGCTGGAAATTGTTTAAAAAGGAGGCATAAATATACACGTATTTAGAAATGTTTAGAAACTTAGTTGCTCAGCTGGATGCTTGCAAAACCTGCAAATTGGGTGCTGTTTGTACTGATTTAAACTTATTTTATCATATTAAAACTAGCTCTCTGTGGGAGAACGAGCATCCTCTTCCTTTCAACACAGCAAGCACAGTTAGCTAAGTGAAAGCAAAGTTATCAGGGCATTTTGTCTGCAAAATTCCTTATTAAAGGATGTTGATAGATAACCAAAAAATAATACAGTGGAAAAAGGAAGAATATTACTCCACACACAAACTATATTTTTCCAGGCTCAGAATCCAAGTCCTTCAATTTGCAATCCTATGTAATGTCATGCCCATCCAAAAACAGCTCACATCAGATTAAATGGTCTTTAAATTTTCTGTGTAAATTGGATCAGATTTGATCTGGAATTCACTAACACAAGCAGTGAGCTCTAAAATGCTCTTTTCATCCAGACATTGTTCAGAGAACTGCACTCAATTTTTTTTTACTATTTGGACCAAAATAAATGTCAAAAGAAGAAAGATGCAAAAGAACACATAAGACCATATAATTTTTCCATTCTGATAATTTAAGATGTTAATGATGTAGGTAGCAGCTATTTTAAGAATGGAATATACACATTTCCATCTATTTTTTTTCCCAAACTACTTTTTTTTTACTGCACCTGACAGTCTTTGCAGTGCTCTCCACAAACTATAAATGTAATTAATTGATTGTGGACCATATTAAACTACTCCAGAGGGGGACATCACATGTGCAGCTGTCAGCTGCAAAACTCAGTTCTCTCCCTCAGAGCTTTGTCTTCCACATTTACATTATGCTGCACCTGGAAGACATTTTTCACCATTACCAGACACATATAAACAGTAGCTTGAAAGCATAAATAAACATACAGAAGGGCTACTCATTAAGACTTAAGCATCGATTACAGACAGTCCTCAGCATTAGACAGCACTAGACATACAGCAAAGGATTACTTTCTCTTCCATTTTATTAGTTCTCTGAAAGTTTGCAAGTCTCCTGCCTAAAATCAGTTAAGTCTCAAATTTTCCCTACTCTTTCTCATGCAACTACAACCAAATGTTATCAACTCGATGACTGGACCTATTCCTCATGAGAAAGTGATTGTCATTTAATATATAATGCACAAGTACATTGCTCTGCATTCCACCCAGTGCAGTACACCAACACTATTTGCTTATGTACATTAGCATTGTAAAGTGTCAAAGTTTTCCCATTTGTTCAGCAGCTGAAAACATTTGCCTGTAACTCAGTCAGATTCTGCCTGCTGTCAGAAGTAGATGACAATGAATGAATGGGTGGCAATGGATGACTTTCTTTTCTTCTTCTTGTATGCTAATGATCATCAAGCATAAAATCTCAAGTTTTGGTTAATCTGGGACTTCTAGAAGTCTTCTGAAACCTGCTTTATATCAGTGCTCAAGAAATAAGGTGTAACCAACCAGTTTTGGATCAATTACCTAAAAACCAGGGATCAAAACAAGGGATAAATAAGCAAGAAAAAATAATAATAATTTCAAAAAATCTAAGAAAAGAGTAGAAATCTGGATCGGAACTTTATTCTACCCTGTTTAGTTAATGCATTTTGGCACTGGTTTATAGCCCCATCTCCTCAGTCAGCACTAATATTTAAACTAATAGAATTCATTAAACTATGGGTAAAAGCTGAAGAATGTTCATTGTTTAGACCAGAAGGCAGGCTCAAATATTTTTCATACAGACATAACCTGCCTTGAATCTGAAAACTGGTTTTTCATCAGTTCTGTTCTAAATTTGCATCTCTTTATTTCATCATTGTAATTATTGTTATTTTGGAACTTCACTATTTGTTAAAAAAATGCTATCCTAATTCGTTTTTAAAGTAATTTTTATTTTAAACACAGAGATAGTCTTTTAAAGTGGTGATATTTCAAGGTTTTATATCTTAATCCAATCTACTGATTTTAAAATTGTCATGTTCAGCACAATACCCAGCTCATATTTTTCAAAGTGCTCCAGACATTATGAGAACTTTTAAGTACATCATGTTTGCTAAAATAGGTACATTTCTTTACATAATTCTTAATTACTTCTTATATCCATGAATGGTGGGCTCCCTCATTTCTTTTTTCACTCCAGGTTGTATATTGCTGTGCTCAGAGGGTCACAGAGGGGTAGAATCACCAACTCATCTGGCTGAAAACTAGCTAAGAAAAGAACTGAGAGTAAACAAAATTTGAGACAGAAGTATCTTTTCAGTATACATTAGCACTTTACACAATGAAATCTCTAAGAGATCTAGATCGCCCAAGGGCTGACAGCATACAAACCAGATCCCATGATATACATCCTATGCACACTGCTGCTGTGCCTGGCCTTGTATATCAGCTGTACTATGCAAACATTACCACAGCATAAATGTTTAATAATGGAGTGAGACTATGTGATGGATATAACTAGAAAGCAAATCCAGTTGTGTATTGACTGCACTATTCCAATTCCCCTGCAGCCTAACTCTGGGACTTAATGAAACAAAAGGAGTACATTAAATTCATGCTGACAACAAAAAAAAAAACCAAAGCAGGGATCTGTACAGGAACCATCTGTAAAGGTTAGTTGGCTTAGAGCAGTATTAAGCCAAAATCTTTATGGAGAAAATATGTGATGATGTGTTGTCATCCTAAATGCATTATTGTAAAAACTTTATAACACACCACACTTTGAAAGGCGCTGTAAAGATTTTATGACCATGCATTTGGGATGAGTGCTTTGCTCATGAGTGACAGAGCCACCAATGAGCTATGCAAGTCTTTGCCAGAGGAGTGGCATAGAACATAAATATTTTCATAGCACTCCACACCATCTCATGTCATAATTTGAGGATGGACCCTCTCAGTTTCCACTCTACTTTTTTTTTTGTCCCTGTTGGAAGTACAGCGATTAGAAACAATGTTATATGAGGACTAGAAGAACTCATTTCCATCAATAACACCCTTCAGCAGGAATTTATATAATGAAGCACTGTCACTTCAGTTTTGTACAATTGAAATGTGATTTATAGCTGCCTGTGTTATTGCTATCACCACAGATGTATGGGGTATGTGATCAGGGGGAGGAGTAACGAAGACAGCAGTGGCCACTGTGCTGACAGGCTTAACATCCTTCTTGTCCCATAGTCTCCACATCTCTATGAACACATCACAGAATGAAGCCTAAACCATTCCTCTGCATTCCTTTTGACAACCTCTGTGCCTTGTAAGTTTTCTGTATATCAAGTTATCCAGCAAATATACAGCACATTCCCCATGATAAAGTTACCCCTGCACAAATTTGGACCCCATAGCTATACAATGATCTTAATAGAAGGTAATTAATTTCTGTCCCCTTCCCCACCTTACACTGTGCAATGTTATCCAACAGCCAGTTCCTCAGAGAACTACTTGAAAGGAAGTACTGCTAAATATACCCAGGAATTCATCTCACATGATAAAAGGGAGCCTGGACTCACCTTTAAAGAAGTGCTTGGTAAGCTAGCCAGTCTGGAAGCCAACATGGAGGGTCTGCAGCTGTTTATTTGAAGCAAACAAAACTAAACCTCTAGAATTTAAAGCAAGCACGATTTTCTGAAATTACTTCATTTTTTCTTTTTGTGCTTATATGTTGTATTTGTCTCTCTTGTATGCAAGCATAGTGGTGGGCTTCTCTGAGAGCCAGAAATCAGGATGCATTTTATTGTTTCTTCCATGCATCCTTAGGTACAGGCAATTTGGCAAAGAAACTACTCACCACATGTTAGTCTAGCTGGACATCCTGAATGGGGAAAGTGAGCAGCCAGACAAGGTTTACTAGACCCTTTTCTCAAAAATGAGGTTTGCTTGATTTTTAAGAGTTTTGTATTTTTTCTTCTCCACAATCTGTTCAAACTATACACCAATAAAGAAAGACTATTTTGAATTCCATGCATTTCCTGTCATATTGCTCTGTTTGACTGCTGGGGTCTGCTACCAATTTTACAATTTCTGAATATCGAGGATTTGGTTTTTGAAAACAATTATTTGAAAAAGATGTTGCAGCATGCACACTTTTGCTACATCTATAATATATGCATTGCTGTATGTATATATGTATAAAATATATTATAGTACTTCAAGTAAGGATATAAAGTGCGGAACAGTTTGAACAGCAAATGTTCTTCAACCTACAGAGAGATGTGAGGGTGTATTCATCAAATGAGGTGTATATTCTGTCACAAGATTAGAGGGGACTGCAAAGGAGTACAAAAAGAGTATAAAACAACAAGAATAACAGGAAAAACAATGCTGAGTAGTTCATACTGAGCAAGAAAGACATGCAAAATATGAAAAAAAAAAAGCAAAGCAAATTAGTTAAGACTATATCATATGGGAAGTATTCTTCTTCTTCTGCACAGTATAATTTTGGTATGAAAAATATCACACAAAACATTATGACATTTTCCCCACAGACCCTCACCTCATGCATTTCACTTTAGAGAGGGAAAAAAAAAAATCTGCTTTCCACTTCTGTTCACATACCAAAAGCAGCAAAGACACAGGGAGCTGATTTGTATTTCCTGTTGTCTTGCATCAACAGAGCTGTTTAATAGGTTCCAGTCACCTGAGTCACATTGCAGAAAACACGGGGCTTTACAGGTGGCAGTGAGGTCCAGTTCAAAGACAGTAGATTTGCTATGGTATAACTGAAGGCTTAATTTGGCCCATCAAGTGCTCCATTACTGGCATTACATGGGAGAAGAAAAGAATCCAGTGTGAACTTCAAGTCCAGGTTATGTTCAGAGGGGCTGACAGGCAGGAACAAAATTAAGTGTCTTTTTCATTGCTCACAGAAGATGTTTGATATGGAAATAATTTAGAGATGATAGGCACGGAACCCCGCAGTGCCATTTTTAGAATCATTTTTCAGCATAGAGCTGCACTTCAAACTGCTGCCAGTTAATCAAAGAATTTGGGAGCATCAGATGATACTACTACTACTACCTGATGCTATTACCTTTCTGCCAGAGACCATCAATTTATGTCACTGAAGAGGAGGAAAAGCAAACAAACAAAAGAAGACAGATGAAAAAAACGAACTAATTGCTCTCTTTTTTCACCCAGTGCCATGATCTAAGGAAGGCCTTCAGCAGCTGACTTTGCAAAACAAGGTAAGTGGAGTCCAGAGCACTGGCAACGTATGGCTCATTGAATGCTTTAGGAGTCAGTCTTGAAAACTTGTGCAACACTGAAACCAATGTTTTGTGCCTCACCTTGGACACTTTCCTGAATGTCCAACCTCCCTCCATAACTGGAAAGCTTCAGCACTGGGAGACAACTCAATCAGAGATGAAGAAATAATGTTGGGGGAAGGTGTCCATTAACCACTAGCCATACAGCTTGCAGAGCTGCATATGGGCTATAAATGGGTCTTATATAGCAGAGCCTAGTGTGAAAAGGGAGGGGCTTCTTTCATACACTTCTTTCTGGCCCTAGCAGCACCTACATCAATTCAACAAGGGGACCCAGTACATGGGTATGTTGACCAAGACAATATTTAGAAAAATATTTGCTGGAGGGCAAAGGATGGAAGGACACAGAGTCTTTCTAAGAGGCTCGGAAGAGTCAGACAGGCTCTCACACCCATACAGACACCCTTTCTCAGTGGCTGGCAGCAGGTTCTGCTCTGCTGCTTTGAGGGAAACTCATCTAGCTTTACTTACAGTGAAGTATGAGATTAGACTAGACAAAATATTCACATGACTCTTTCAAAACCCTTTTCTCTATTGCTTTTCTCCATTACTAAATGACAATGTCTCTGTATGAAGAAGGATGATGGTCAAAATCACAGTGTTTTGAAAGTGAGGAACTAAATATGCCTGAAACCTAGTTGTAAATATAGGATTTGAGGAACTCACTGAGGTACAGCAGTAACTTTACATGCTTGTCCTGAAGATGAAAGCAAGGGGCCTGGTTTGGGTTGCACTTTTGCCTTAGCATAACCTGAATACATTAGTTCTTTTTGTGTTAAAAAAACACCAAACCACCTTTTCAGCTATGCAGACAAGCCTACAAGAAGGCAAAAGATACAACACTGAAATCATAAACATGTCTAAGAGCTCCTTCCACAGCTATAAGCATGGCAGTAAATCAGTCATCTCTAGGTGCCCAAGCATACTATGACATGACATGAGAGCATCATGTATGCCAACACCCAGAGACTAGTGTCCACTGACAGTTTGGTTTTTTTTAAAATGGGCATTTAACTTTTAATACAAGACTGCTTTTCAAGACCTATTGGATATAAAAATACCCTCAGACACGCAGAGCCTATTACCATGCTTTTATTAATACATGGTTCAACGTGGAGCACACCTGGCTTGCCACTGAGAATCTGCAAATACTGTAAAATATACTGAGCAAATTAAGCACAACACTTTAAAGAGATTGATTATTTCTCAAAAAAGAAAGTTCTTTGATTGTTCAAGACCCATCTTCTGTCATCACACTGCTGGTAAAAACTAAAACTCTGTGCTCTGCAATGGAATTGGCAGTGCTCAGTATAAGCCTTCCTTGATGTTCAAGGTGGATGACTTGCTAATCCACAGTGGAGACCTCTACCTTTTCACTATCCTTGCATATTAGTTTAAACTGATCATTTCTTTGATAATATCCTGCTTACCTTGCCAACCAAAGAGCCATTTGTCTATTATTATATTTGCCATTCTGACATATGCACTTAAAGGAAGAAAGAAGACTATTAGAACAAAAAGGAGAATGTGTGGAATCTGAATTTGAAAACTTCTGTAAATATTCCATCAATCTCATTATCTAAACCAATGTGTTTTCTTTTCTCAAAAAACAAAGTCAATTTAAAATAGCACTAAACTTGCTTGAGCAGTTCTAACATCCTGTGTGTTCTGTCTTCTCGTTGTACGTAATAGAGAAATGAAAAAAATTAGGAAGATGAGAAAGACTTAACTATGTGTTGCCAAGCTGTGGGATGAAACAGTTAGGACATAATTACATCCCAGCACTTCAAACTACCCTGTGAAATCTGGATCTTGTATTGAGTCCAGATTTGAGATGTGGCTGCTTTGGGATCCATTGCCCCATGGAGTAGAAAGAGTTATGGAGGATAACATGAGGGCAAATAAGAAAAGAAAGCTAACAGTTTAGAAGATCAAATGAAAGTTATTAGGAAAATTCTGACAATGGAAAATCTCCCAAAGGGAAGTGGTAGAAGCCCTTTTATTTCAGACACTTAATCTGCTCAGGACTGATGTTCAAGAGAGAGATTCTTGTATGGACAGAGCAATGGGCTACACAACCCAAAGCTTTTCCATTTGCTGTGGGCCAGTTTTTTCCCCTCTGCTCACAATTATATATGTCCTGAAATGTCAGATTGACACTGTTGTGACTGAGGACAAAGGGGTCCTGCAATCTGATCCCCTGAGGTTTTCCTAGATAAGAGTTGTAGGTTAAGTTCACATCAGTTTGGCACACTCACCACTGTGGAATAAGCTAGGCCAAAGTGTCACCCCCTTATCACGTACCTCATCAGCTTCAAGCAACAAGGACAAACCCCTCCAGTGCCTCCATGCAAATGGTCCTGAGGTCCTCCCAGGTTTCTGGGATTGACATGGCTCTACAAATATCCACAGGATACTACATAAAATACCCCAAATTTGCAGTGAAATACCAAAGGTAAATTTCAATTTGCCTGCCCCACTTCCTTACCATAAATACTAAAACTTTCTGCTTGGCCCTATGATCTCTCAGAGGCACAAATACAGATAAGTCTTCCAGTGTTTCAACAGTATCTCTTTATGAGAGAGTAACTATCTTCATTTTTTCCTTGATGTTAGTGGGTATTGGTCATTAAGAATAGTTCTTTCACAAGATCATTCAGAAAATATGGAAAGTTAAATTCATTTTTTAATTAAGTATTCTATGAAAACAACAAATTGCAGGTACAGAACTGAATAAAAGAGAATAAAATAGATTTTTTCATTGGCCTGACATTCTTATAATACAGCAAATAACCCTGAAATGTAGAGAACCTAACAGTAACCATACTATGATTAAAGAAAATTAGTTCTCATTTCAAATATTACCGAGACAGAAAAAATAACCTGACATGTGAGCTCTTCCTGTTTTTCTGTTGAAAAGTATCATGAGATCTTTAGCTTCTACCCAGTTCTAAGTCATAAACGAACAGATAAAGTGATTCATCTTGCTGTCTTATCCGAAGGAAAATATTTCCTAACAAATCACAGAGTCAAAGAGGAAAACCCTGAGGCTGTATCTATATCTATACTAGTAAAAGAAACATGCCAGAGCCTTTTTTTCTCACTCTGAGATCAGCTGGCACAATGTGACCATGTCTTTTCTATTAAGTTCTCTTAGCTTTCAAAACAGGGTCATCCAAACTACCATAGCAAGTATGGTCCCTGGCATGTGCTAAGCCCCACGCTGTGCCTGGAAACTGTTTGAGGAAATGCTAGTTATTCTGGGTGAAAAAGAGCCCAAGGGACTATTCCAGAAAGTGCCTGAGAATGTTGTGCTGTTGTTTAATTTAGCAGCATAGGTGCAGCCTAAGTCTTCAACAAGGCAGGGAGTTAGATCTGTGACTTTCATATATGGGAGTATCTTTAAACAGAGTGTCTGATTCGTTCTGAGAAGTAGACTCACTGTGAAAGTCACAGTAGGATTAAAAATCCTGATGTTTGAGAGATGTTCAGATCTAGGTTATTTGGGTCTGAGATTATGGTTAAAGTACAGCTCAAACTGAAACAATCTGCTGACATCAGTCTTCAGTAATGAGTATAAGGTCCTTTCCCCCTGTAACCACAACTGTAAATATTAATGCTCAGAGACTATTTTTACAGTGTTGCTTCAGTACAATGAACTGATACAGAATTTATTGTACCTGGAGAACTGCCTCTGAAAATCTTAAAAGAAGTGTGAAACTGACCTTAAATAGCCTCTTGCTTATGAATGATAACACCACTAAGTCCTTGTATCCTGGTCTGTAAGATTATAGAGGTAGAGTGAAGCACATAGCACCAGTACAGAGTTACTGCAAACTGCCTCTGATTAGGTAGTCCAGTCTACATCCAAACATTTAATCAAATGCTGAGCAAAAGATCAAAGGGAATTAGAGATGTATAGCTCTGAAAGAAAGACCGGATTTCTTTCCTCTTTACCTCCTGTGATCCCCAATTCCTTTTAAACCACTAGGAATTCCAGAAGACTCTTGTCAGCAACAAGAACTAGTTCTACCTGTGCTCTTGAGCTTCAAAAAGAAGCCACTTTCAAAGTTCAAAATCTACAGAGTCCTTAGAAATCTGTATATTCACCATATTTTTAAAGTTAAACCTACATAATGAGCAAAGCACTTTATCCAGCTACACAAGAGAAAAGCAACTCACACGGGGTAAATAACCAGGAACAAAGTGAACTCTGGAGCATGGCAGCTGCTAAACACAATCCCAGTCAGGGTGCCAGATTGCCTTTGTTTCTCCCAAGCCCTGTGGCTCCCCTTAATTCCAAGGATGCAGCCAGGGCTCTCATTACTCCCACAGCTGTTGCAGTCATGGGCATCATCCCTGCAACTCCTTCTACTTCTACAAAAGGTTATGCATGAGCAAAGGACTGCAAGGCCATCTGTCTCTCCCTTGGGAAGAATGCAGTCTCACTTCTCCTTAATGCAATAGCATTAGCATAATCTTTTAGAGAGGACCATCAATAAGGGTAGGAGCAAGCACCCTACCCAAGCGAATATTCTGCAAGGTAAAAGTAGTGTCCCTGTGATAAAAAGCCCAGAGGCAGAACACTGGTTGAAGGACAGACCAAGGTCTCAAGAGTACAGCAGTTGGAAAGCTTAGGAGAAGTCTCATTAAAGTTCTTCTCGTTCACTGGGATAACTGAATTAGAGACACATTGCCTGACTTGTTTTTCCTCTCTGCCTATTTGCACTATAAATCTAAGGTCTGAAATTTAAATGGCTACTTGACATGTCTGTTTTAAGCAATTTCACCTCAATGGACTTTCTTTGGCTTTGGTTGTTTACCAAAGCTATGACCCTTGAACTTTATTTCCCTATTAATCTTATCTTTTACAAAACTCCAGGAGGATGACATACGGATCAGTGTCAGCAGAGTGACTGAACAAGGTAAACTTAATAATCCAGTCTGTGTTTTTACATATTTACATAGAGGGGTGAAGCAAAAGCAGGAGACTAATCTATGTTTAATCTTAAAGGACAGGAGAACATGATGCCCTGATTTTGCTAGGTGGAGTCCTACTTTCTCTAACAATCTCCTTATTGCAAAATCCTGGAAGTGATATAATAAACATTATTTGAAAGATAAATGAATAGTTCCTTTCAAGGCAATAGCTGTATCCTAGGCTAAATATAAACTTATTAACAAAAGGCTGAGAAGTTATTTACTGAAATAAAAGTTACTTGCAGGTTAAAGTAAGTATCTTTAAGCTTCCTTTTCTTTATTCTGAAATATTTCTGCCCCTAAATATGCCTCTTCTGCTTCATAAACATTGACATAATCTTATTTCTGCTCCTGATTACAGCTGATATAAGCAGCAAAAAAAGAAAGAAAATGTTAGGACTGGTAGTATAGAGGAATAAGGTAATATTATGCCTCCTTCCTGTCCCTGTTCCTATAGACCTAACTTCTGTTCTCTTCCCTTTTACTGAAGGTTAAAATGAGAAAAGTCAACACTCATCACCAAAAATAAAGTGTTAAGAAAACAGTGGAAGCTCTCTCTACATTCGTAAGAAATTCAGATTAAGATGTCAAGGTGGGAGGGCAAAGAGGTACTTTCCTCCAAGGCAAAACTTAAATGTCAGTATAGATTATCAGTTAAAGCTGTGTTATTTTGTGCTCATTCCTATGCCAAAAAATCCAAGCACAAGCTTAATTATAGTAACAAAAACATGGATAGAGGATAGGTTGCCAGCGTTATTTTCTTCAGGGGATTGGTATAAGCAGTATAAGCAATATCCCTTTGCTAATAAATCTGCACCTACATCAGAACATTTTGTCAGTATAGTTATAACAGCAAATCTTTCCCAGTGTTGGGTAAGACCTAGTCTGGAAATCAGGGGACAGAGAAATTCATATTTATCTGCCAAAGAAAGGACAGAGAAAATATTTATATTGGTCCCTGCTTTTAAGAAATATTCAGCCCTTAAGCCATGTAGGAGTTATATCTGCAATCATTGTTTACATATGTTAACACACAGCCTCTGCATTTTTTCCTGTGGCTATATTCTCTACATTCAAGGATAGTCCTGTAATCAGACAGACACCAAGGGTGAGGTTGTGCCACTCAGAGTTTTATGTCCTATGCTATAAGCTTATGCTGGAGAAGAATCTGGTAATTTTATAGGTGTCCCTAATTTCAAATAGACAAAGGGAAGGCTAAAATTTATTAACCAGTCATGCAGTGCCAAAGCAACTGAGCTGGCCTTGTTGGTATCCATTTGCTCTGGGCATGACACTACAGGTACAAGGGACTACTGTGAAACTCTGTCTACATCACAGGATTAGACAGGAATGTCCTTGTGCTTCGTGTTCACCAAGTCCTCTAACAACTGATATTTCCTGAACCAGGTAGCATGGAGGGATCTGAAACCACATCTAAATCAAAACTGGACACTTACAATTCTAAATTATATCACTGCCCTTACTCTGAGAAGTATTATCAAAACAGAAATAAAGGACTTGCATAATCACTACCTTGTTATTTCCAAATGAGCATATAATGACTTCAAATCATTACCATACATTTTTTTTATCATTTGTTTCCTAGAGAATTTCCCCATATCTTCTAATATCCCTCTGTAATTGCTAACAGAAACAGTGTTTCCATTGTCTACCTCCTCAGTTCTCCATTTTTTTCACTGTGTGAGAAAATGTCTCCCAGTCCCAAAACCCACAAACTACTTCCTTGTAAATCTTCCCTAATTTCAAAATGAGAGCACAGGAAAGGGAGCTAGAAACTGAGGACACGCAAAATGCCAAGCTGAAGTCTTGATCCAAAACTAAAAAAGGGCTTTGAGTTTGGGTTCTATTTTTCAAAAGGCTCCCACCTTCAGCTTTTAATTTCCATTTGATTTTCAGTATTTTCTGGTGTTGGAAAAATACTCAAGATCAGAGCCAAAATTATGCAAGAGCTGGTCCTAATGTCAGGTTCAGCACTTTCAGGAAGTCTCAAGAATTTGGGTTTATAGTAAGCTTAGGTGGTTGTAAAATACATTCATACTCTTTAGGTGTTTTTCCAAACTGAGCTTTCAATGTTTTTGACTCATAAGCTTTACCAATAAAGTATCTTCATGTTTAACTGAATCCCTAATCAACTCACATATGCAGCTTTTTCATTACACAGTATTGTGGTTTTCACACCACTTTTGCCTTTAGAGATACACAGTCCTCCTACACCTCCACAACAGAGATTAATGTAAGTGCAAAATTAAATGCCCAGTTCTACCAGTTTAACACATCTCATACAGTAAACTGTTGGGCTGCAACCCCACAAACTTTTACAGACCTAAGAAAAACAATTTCCTTGAATAACATGGAAGAAATGAGGTACTTAAAAGCTTTCTCCTACATGTTTTCAGAACCAGGCTGTTAGCCACACACTAACATGAGCTCTTTATAGATTGTATAGGTAAGCAGATGGCCATTTGTCACTTACTGTTGCAGAGACAGGATGTCACTCATACTACTCCATTTGCAGTAATATCTCTTTTCATGATCTGCTTTCCTCAGGGAGGCTTTTTTTTAATCTCCCATTACTTTTAAACTAAAGTTCATGTGTTTTAAACAAAAGTATATCTTCCACTGTGCTTCCTGCTTCTCCTTGGCACATCCCTGCCCTTGGTGGGGCATGGAGGAGCCCAACACCTCCTCTCCTGGCTGCAGCTGAGCCTGACATGCCAGTCCCTCCTATCCCTCCTGTGATGTGAACAGCAACAGCTAGTTTCCATCACATATCCATCCCAGCACTTGGCCACTGCTGAGACAAGATGTGGAGACAGCCAGACCCCCATCTGGACAGAGAGCAACTGCTTTTACCTGCAGTTGGTGCTCCCGTACCTCAGATGGGTGAGGAACAGCTTGCAGAGGAGTAGAGGGCCTGGTGGCAGGGATGTCTTAAACCACTGCAATTAGTTCTGCCCCATCCAACCTGCCACAGCACCGAGTTCCCTGTTTGATAGAATATCACTGTTCTGGAGAGTAAAATAAAAGAAAGCCACACAAATAAATCAATTAGAGCTAAATTTTTCAAATCTGCATGAATCTCAAACCAACATCTATCAAGGATTATTAGTGCTACAGTGAAGAATTAAAAACCTTACTGCTAGGATTTCTCAGTCACTGGTGTCCTACTTCCTTCTATCCATTGCCCTGTCCTAATATTTTAGGTTTGCAATTATAAAGCCTTGCTTCATTAACCACACCCCACCTATCAAATCATTTTACCTTCCTAGTACAGTATTTCATTGTCTTAATTCTGTTGCCCTGTGTTATATTGCTTACCATCTTTTATCAGATTTGATGGTTTTTATTGTAATTCCCTGCCTTTCATTTTAACTATGTCACTGTTTATGCACTGCACATGTATGTGCATTGTACTCTGTAGACTATCCAGCATACACAGAATATTTAAATGAGAAAAAATTCAAGGATGAGTAGAGTTTGTACAGTTACTCTACAGATTCAGTCATTTTTCCTGAGCTAACTGAACAGTTATTAATACCTCACAGCATCAACAAAATTCCTATACAAAGCACAAAGGAAGACTTGTTTCTTGCCCTGGAAAATTTTCTTTTAAATTATAAGCCAATAATGTAGTTAGGATATGCTAAGGATACATTATAATGACATATTGTAAAAAAATTGCACTTAAATCAGGTGGTTTCTTAGGAGCCTCTTACCCAGTTGTGCCACTCATATTTCACACTTCAGTTTTTCTTTTTTTTTATGATTAGCAAGATAATTATTCTTTCTGGAAACATCTAAAATGTTTCCATACTGCAATAAAATTAACGGTTTTTAAATATTATCTAAACTAATTTATTGATGTGATACAGACGACCTGATCATAAAGAAGTAGTAGATGAGGCCTTCTTCAAGCTGCTGGAAGAAGTTTCACATTCATGGCTCTTGTCTTCATGGGGGATTTGAAGCACACCAACATCTGCTGGAGGGACAGTACAGAAGGAAAAAAAGCAATCCAGGAGGTTTCTGGAGTGCATCAATGATAACTTCCTGACACAGAAGAAGGTCTTTGCTGGACCCTGTGAACAAGTATATGCTCAGGACCAGTTGGAAAGCAACTTTGCAGAGAAGGACCTGGCTTTAAACTGGAAGAGGATAGGTTTAGATGAGGTATTAGGAATAAATTCTTTACTATAAGGGTGGTAAGACACTGCACAGGTTGCCCAGGGAAGTTGTTGATGCCCCCCACCCTCCCCCAGAAGTGTTCAAGGCCAAGTTGGATGAGAATTTGAGCAACCTGATCTAGTGAAAGGTGTCCCTGCTCATGGTAGGGGGGTTGGAACTAGATGATCTTTAAGGTCCCTTCCAACCCAAACCATTCTATGATTCCCGTCTACTCAGAACTGGTGAGATATCTGGAGTGCTGGGTCCTGTTTTGAGCTCCCCAGTACAGGAGAGACATCAACATACTAGAGCAAGTGCAGTGAAGGACCACAAAGGTGACTAAACAACTGTCATACAAAGAGAGGCTGAGAGAGCTGGGATTGTTTAACCTGGAGAAGGCTCAGGGGGATCTTATGAATGAGGTGTATAAATACCTAATGGGAAGGAGTAAAGAAAACAGAGCCAGATTATTCTCAGTGGTGCTCAGTAAAAGGACATGAGGCAATGGGCACACTCTAAAATACAAAAAAGCCTATTTAAAAATACAAAAAATCTTCTTAATTGTAGGAGTAATTAAACACTGGAACAGATAACCCAGAGAGGTTGTAGGGTCACCATCCTTGGAGATATTCAAAACCTGACTAAATACAGGCCTGACCTGCTTTAGGTGACCCTGCCCTGAGCAACAATTTTGGACTAAGCAATCTCCAGAGGTGTTTTCCACCTTTTCCGCCTTTCTCTGTTTTCGTGAACTATCTTTGTTTGAAGGCTCAATGAGCAGGATCCAACCGTCCAGCCCTAGGCACCTAATTTGCACTTCCTTCAGTGCTCCAGATGTAAAGGTCAAAGTTCCCTCTCTAATCAATGGAAAGAGGCTAATGTCTCCAGTGGCAAACTTTATCTGTCTAAGCACGAGGGGCATCTAAGTTAAAGCACAAGATTGTTAGCTGAATTACACAGACTGGAATTTATCCATTGATTTTCCTGCTGACCGAAGGCTACAACTCCAAATAACCTACTGAACAAGGGAATTTGACCAAAGTTCAAGTGTTGCATTTATCAGGGAGTTATTATTCAAATAACTGGAGCTAGTACAAAGGTCTCATCCATGGCTGAGTTTATTGTATCTTACTGCCATTCAGCTGATGTACTGTAATGTCTTACCCTTAAGTAAACTGTGTGTGTCTGAATCAGTTCTGAGTATGGGGTTACGCAATGCAGACGAGCCCATTTAGTATTTGCTGTGATCAAAAAGATAGTCCAAGTCCCATGCAAACACACATTCCTGCTTACATCATCTTTCCTGCCCCCACCATGCTATCTTGAGAGCACATCTGAACAAGCAGTAACCAACTCACTAACACAGAAGAAAAAAATAGTTAGTTGTTTTTGGTTTTTTTTCCTAGATTGATTTTCTACTAGTTGAGTGAGTTTGCATTGGCTTGGAGCAAGATCAGAGGAAACACAGGGCCAGCTCAACAGAGAAGTCAGGATTGCGAGGTAAAGAACTGTAGGTAAAAGGGAGGAAAACGAGACAGAGAGCAAGGGGGTCGAACTGCCCTGGGGGCACCACTGAACCTCCAGATTGGCTCAAACCCCATCACATACCTTTACCTTTAGCAATCAGCAATCATAATTCATAATGCCCTGAGGCACAAACAGGTGACAAAAATGAGATTCTCAGTCACAGACGGAGAATATGGCATTGGAAAAATGAAACCACAATGTGGGTTTTCTTCTTTAAGCACATGGCCAGAGCAGCACAGTGTACACAGGTATTCACATCCTGGGGAACGCAGGAGAGCAGATGGTCCAGGCTAACATCTCTAACAGAACAAAGCAGGGCCCCATGTCATAATGACAGGAGAAAAAGACTGAGCGGGACAGAACAGGGGAGAACTTTTTTGATCTACACAAATGAGTTGCTTAATATACCACATGAAAAAGAGTTAAAGCATGAGAATAAGCTGTTCTAAGAGCTGCTGCTTCATTTCAGGCTTGTACTCATTTCCACCAATATCATTAAGCTTTAGACAAACTCCACATAATCAAAAAAATTGCTGAGAACACAATGCTGCACCAGGCAACACGTAGCTCTGATGTGTATCTCCCAGCTCCTCCTGCAACAATAACTTGTCCTTCCAGTGTTATCATGGCAAAAACATAGATTTGTTCAAGCTAAAAATATATAATATTAAATAAATTTTAAAACCCAGCCCAGAAAAATACAATGTCTATTCATTTAATTCTACAAGTAAACTTTTTTTATCCAACTCTGAGAGTTGAATCATTCAGGTTAAAGAGATAGAAATGCAAAACCTAATAGGTCATTTTTGTTTCACTGCTCTGCATAAAGAGAACAGCATATTTTTTTTAGTGATCTGTCTATTCTCTTTTATAACATGGCCTGGGAAGAAGCTGACAGGGCTCTCCGTTTTTCTCCTGATATTCAGCTGTTGCTCTAAACATAAATTTTTCCTCAAACACTTATCTATCCACTATGATGAAATACTCAGTTGTTACTCTTGAATTTTATTTTAAAAATAGCAATTTATTACATTTTTTACTCTTGTAGGAAAATCACTGTCTTCCAATAATGTGTTAGGTAAAACTTCTGGAAAATCAGAGCTTTAAAAGTTTTTAAAATTAAGTTTTTGTTTGTAACAATGAAAGCAGCTTTCTCATTCAGCAAGAATGTCATTGAAAACCAAGAGCATCTTGATGAGATACATTTTCTTGGATTTGTACATGCAGAAAAGCAGTGGGAATAGATGATGTTTCTTAGGCCATGTGTCTGTTTTGTTTCATTATTTGAGTGCTCCTGGTATGGCTGTGTCTCAGACCAGTCAGTACTCTTATAGGTAATACACAGGCATGGTTTGGAGGATGGTACATACTTGGCACCAGTCCACATGGATGCTTTGAACATAACCAACTCATCTTGGGACAGAAGTGAGGTTAGACATGGTGATAAGAACCACACCATGGGGGACAGAGAACAGTCCTTGGCCTGTTTCATTAAATACTTTAGAAATGGCCGTAGTGTCCCTGGCAAGCATTTTTAAAAACTGCCAGCCTGCTCAACAACATCTGTTTGAAGCCTACATAAAACAAATAACTTCACTGTAGTGGTCCTTACAGAAGAGTCAGTGCCTGTGCCCTGTGACAGATAGGGAAGACATATAACATAAAGATGATCTTCAGCCCAAAATGATTCAGGTTTTGGTTTTGATCTTATTATAATTTACTTATTTTAGGCATTTAGCCTAGCATCTGTTGGGGACAGGGGTTCCAGTTAAAGTTAACTTTCCTGAATTTGTGATTAGCAAACAAGAAAACAATCAAGGCAGAGAAAAATAAGACAACTGCAAGTTAGAAAATATCAGAAAGCTATAATTATATTTGTTTACTTGATTAGATTGCAAATAGGCGTTTTTCTCTCACCTAGCAATTCTGTGAAGTGAGTGAATCAATAAAAATAAATAAATGATGATATGGTAGAAAGGCATTATCTGCAGCATGAGCACAGAAGTGAAATGAACTTATTTAGGTAGATCATATCAAACAAGTGCTAACAAAACTTTTAATACATCTTCTGCCTCTAACTATTAGTAATTATGTGCTGCTAGACAACAGAATCTCAGGGTTTTAAAAATATGATCATGATTTTTAGGATCCTTTGGTAATCTATGTTTTAGGTTTTTATATCTGTAACCTACGTACTTTCATTACAGTCTCAGAGGGACACTGAGATCCCCAAGTTCAATGCAGTTCTCACCACGGTAGCAGGTTTCTTAGAGCCTTGGTCACATCATTTAATGGAAAACTCACCTTGTATTAAAATCATAGAATGGTTTGGGTTGAAAGGGACCTTTAAAGGTCACCTAGTCCAACAACTCCTCTGCAGTAAGCAGGAACATCTTCAACTAGATCAGGTTGCTCAGAGCCCTGTCCAGCCTGACCTTGAATGTTTCCAGGGATGGGGCTTCTGCCACCACTCTGGGCAACCCGATCCAGTGTTTCACCACCCCCATTGTAAAAAAAAGTCTTCCTTACATTTAGTCTAAATCCACCCTTGTTTAGTTTAAAACCATTACCCCTTGTCCTATCACAACAGGCCCTGCTAAAAAGCTTGTCCCCATCTTTCTCATAGGCTCCCTTTAAGTACTGGAAAGCTGCTATAAGGTCTCCCTGGAACCTCTCTTCTCCAGGCTGAACAACCCCAACTCTCTCAGCCTTTCTTCTTAGGAGAGGTGCTCCAGCCCTTGGATCATTTTTGTGACCCTCCTCTGGATCCTCTCCAACAGGTCCATGTCTTTCCTGTGGCGAGGACTCCAGAGCTGGACACAGTACTCCAGGTAAGGTCTCACCAGAGCAGGGTAGACGAGCAGAATCACCTCCCTCCAACTGCTGTCCATGCTTCTTTTGATGCAGCCCAGGATACAGTTAGGAAAAAGGCTGTATGTTTCACAGCTGTGAAGAGCATAGAAACTGTGCCGTGGTCCTTTCCAAAGAAAAGGAGGCAAAAAAGAAAGGACTTCTCAGCTGCCACAGCACTTCTGAATAATATTTCATAAAGTAATCAGAGGGAGGGCTCATAACCTAAGGATAAGTTTTATTCATAATGAAATTACGAAGAATGAGTTTTGATGTCTCTACAGTAATACAAGAAATGTACTGAATAAGCAGGAGAAGGGAGTCTTAGAGTGATTACACTTCTGATTTAACTGCTGCAAAAGACCTAGTGAACTAGTTTACTTGGCTAGAACATAAGCATGGACAAGTATAACTTCTGCAGGAGAAGTGTGCAGGGAATGAAAGCAGTAGATATTATCTTGCATTTGAAGTACAAGCTGGGTGACAGCATATACAAAATAATAGGCAAGCACTGTCCAGCTAATTAAGGAAAACAGACCTGAAAGAAGGCAAATTTTAAGAAATCCTGAGAAATGGTAGCTAAGATCTAATAAATCTAAAGTTCCTTAAAGAAAATAAAAATATCTCAGTGCAGAAAGAATAAATCAAACAAGGGTAGGTAGCTAAAAGATCAGTTCTTCAGTGATCTTAAAATCAAATCACACAGAAACTGTAAATTAGACAGAACTAAAATAGATGAGATAGAAAGAAGAGCATACACAGATAAAAAGAAAAAAGTGCAAAGACCAAGGTCCAAAATGAGATATCACTAGTAAGAGAAAACAAGTATATTGATATGGAAGCCCAGAGAAAGGTTTCTTGCTCTGTGGCAAGTAGGCAGGTATGGTCCTATGTTGCCAAGAAAGAAAAAAATACCACTCTCATATCAGGTAGTTAGTATAACTGGCACCAGTGAGAAAGGAGTAAGAACTCAGATGCAGCAGGGGAAGAACAGACTATAAAATACTTTGATAAATTATCTGTTTTCATATCAGTTGGGCCTAATGAATTTCACTTTCATGTGTGAAAAAGAAGTATCTGAACAACCCCAGAAGCATTAGCAGTTGTCACTGAGAGCTCATCTAGGACAGAGAGAAATTCCAGGAAATAAGGCAAATGGAGTGCTGACTTTCTTCTTTCTGAGAAAAAAACTGAAGGGAATAATTGGTGTGTAAGCCCCTAGAAAATAACAATGAGATAAATAGCAGTCAAGAACAAATCAATTCAAGATAATCTCCTCTATTCCTGTGACAGAGTAATGGTTCTCACTGACAGAGGAGAAGCATCACCTTTGAAATACTTTGATTTCAGTATGGCTTTTGACACTGCCCCGCATGACTTTCATAAGCAAGCACAGATTAGAAGGTGCACTACTACACCAAAGAGGTGTATCTAATGGGTTCCCTAGGGGTCTGCCCTGGGTCTTATGCTTGCACAACTTACTGCTTGCTCTAATGGCTTGGATGAAGGAATACATACTAGATGTGCCACAGGAAGGGTTGCAAACACACCAGAGGACAGGATTAGAATTCTAAAGCCTCTTACCAAATACGAAAAATGGTCAGGAAGAAAAAATGCACTCCAGTCAGGACAAATAAATAAAGGCCTATGCTTAAGTAGGAATAATCCACTACATAAATACAGAGTGTACAATAATCACTTCAGCAGTCACCATGGAGAAAAAGATTTGGTATTATGAACTACCATCTGAACTTGAGTTAACAATGTCACGAAGTTGCAAAAAAAGGCAAATAGCATGTATAAACTAAAGGTAAATAAGATCTATAAGCATGAGTATCAGCTATCAGCATAGACAAATGCTTGTCTTAAGCCACAGCAGTACAGCAAACACGAGTACAGCATAGGGACCTTGTGGTATCTTCCCATTGAAGGCGTTAAGCATAAACTAGACAAGTATCTGTCAGAAACAGTACAGCTATGGTTGATCCTGCCTCTGGGAAGGTGATTGGACTCCATGGCCTTTCAAGGTCCCCTCAGCCTTACCACTTGTGAGTTCTGCCATCAGTGAAACTCTTCAGAGCAGCTTCACATTGCAGCAGCATCACTGCCTTCACCAATACTTTTCTGGCATTAGGAGAACAGCAGTAAGTGACAAGTGCTGTCCTCTAAATGGCACACACAGTGAAGCTGTTATTTTTCTCCTCTCCCTGCAGGCTCTGCTTTTAGAAAGGAACTCCACTCTAATGTAGAACCTATGGCATAGTGCTTTGACACTTTGAAACTGAGTGATAGGCGTATACATCCTAAATTCCTCAAAAAAAAAAAAAAAAACATTTTCTTCGCATTATTTGTCTCAGGATTTTGGAAGGAGGAGTGAGAAAGCAGAGCAGCATGGTATCAGTTCAGAGATACCAGTGAAACACCTGTACAGATGAGATGGTTAAAGCAAGCAGAGTCAAATCAGGACTTGTAGGCTGTGTGGACAAACATGACTTCCTTCCCCCAAAGAAATGACAAAATAAATTCAATATTCAATTCAACAATACTGTCAGAATGAGTTGAGGGATAAGAGATTTTAGACACTCTGGACAAAAGAGGCCATGGAGGTTGCAGGAAGTCCCAGGTCTATTTCTTTCCCTGCCAACCTCAGCAGTCGCCAGCTTTCCTTCCCGAGGAGGGACTGACCCCCAGCATCACCTACATCTCACCCACCCTCCAAAATCCAAAATCCATGCCCAAATGACTCTTTATCTACTTCTTCCCCCAGGAGCTTCCCTCCTGCTCCCACTATGCAGCCCTTTTACCTCCTCCCTCAGCTTTTCATACAGGTGCCCCTTGCACCTTGCCAAGGGGCTGAGCAGGGGCCAGCATGGCCCCTGTTGGAAGCAGGAGGCAGGGAAGGAAGCAGGCACCAGGACAACCTGTGCTGCCCCCAGGGGCCTCTCCCTTGCACCATTCCAGCAGCAGCAGCAGTGAAGGTCTCTTCAGGTGAGGAAAGAAATTAGGAAAGAAGTTGTTACCTTCAACACTCTGTTCCTGCAGGCAGCTCCCTGTGTTGGCTTTACAAAAATGCCATCCTGGCTTGTCCGTCGGGGTAACGAACAGCAATGTGTGTTGTAAAAGCTTTGCACCCTTCCCTTTGTTCTCAGGGAACAGCTCAACCTTCACTGATTTTTTTTTTAACCAGAAAAGAGTTTCAGTCTGCAGCAAAGCCTTTATAATGGGCCACCTGATGCTGTAGACAACCTCATCATACAAAGCAAAACAAAGAGAAAGAATTTGAACAAAATCATCAAGATGAATATGATGCTTCCTTGAAATTATTACTGAAGAAAATCCAAGCAAAATAAATTAAAACTTCCCAAACTCCTATTTAATGAAATTACATTCATAGTATCTGAAGCAACAGGTACTGGAACAGAACTGTTACAGCTAAAACAAACAGTTTACACTCATTTTATATATATAGAAATTAGAATTCTTTCCATCATTGCATTCTTGAGTCTTACACACTAATTGAGCTATATTGCAGCAGAGCTCGCACTGCAGTAATAGAATATTGATTGTACAATGTTCAGAAACAAAGAACTCATGTTGCTGAACTTCATACACATGCATGTTGTTGCAGCAAGAAATCCACATCAATATTCCTTGCCAAATATATCCAACCACCACTGTGCCTGCTGGTGATTTAATTACAAAATATAGAATTTCTGGTGGGACACAGTCAATTTTGCATTAAACTAAAATGTCAGTAATGGAAGTGACCTTGAGAAAAGGAAAAGATGAAACATTCAAACCCAGGAAACTGTAATGTTCATTTAGTTCTACTTCTTTGGTAGCTTATTAATATATAGGAATATACTTCAGAGTTGCCAGGAACTTCTGTAAAGATGAGTAATGTCCCTGTAGTGCAGATTTAACATCCTAATTTAGAAGAGCTTGCATTTTTGTAGGCCTTCATTGGTTTGAAGCCCACTGTTAAATGAGGGATAATGAACCAGTGGTCACTATGTATGCATTATTCCTCAGAACAGCTTTGCGATACAGTTCTTCAAAACAAATCAATCATAATACAGAGGTAATTTGAGAATAATGCAAGCTGCTTGCCTCACACTCCTTGCTCCTACCTCTCCTACAGGCCACACAACCCACTGCACAGCTAGGGGAAACCTCCAACATCCATCACTGCTCAGTTCCTTGCTTCTGCTTCACCACTGAATAGAATCATCCTCCAAAAGATCCTCCCTTAACTCCTCTGCAAGATTTCCTGACAGTGCCATAAATATAATGCCAATATTACATGTATTTTAAGGCAATTTCTATGTAATGGTAGTTATACAAAAATGTATGCATAGTCAAGTTTTTCTTTGAGGTTATTTTTCATTGTTGTTGGTGGAGAGAGGATTAGGCATTTAATCAGCTAGCACTGACAGCTCCTAGACAAAATACTGGACTGATGGTCTGATCCCCTAAGGCAATTTCCATATTTCTGTTTTCTCATTTTGAAGAGAATAACATTATTCTATTTTGTTCACTGAGCAATATCCTACCAATGATGTATTATGAACATACATATCCATTGAGCATACTCTGGGATTGTAAGTTCCTTTAAAAAGCCTTTACACTTAAAATCACCGGAAATAACTTCAAGACACTCAAAATTCTTGCAGTAATTTTTTAACTGTGCAATGCACGGAACTTTATAAGCAAACAACTTGCATATTCCCACATTTTTTACTCCAGATGTATTCCAGTACCCCATGGAATAGTGTCTACTGGTAAAATAATAACACAGAAAAAGAGTGAGACCCTGCCCCCACCCATTTGCTTTTCCTTTCCCATTATGCTTTTAACATCCTTTCACCCTGCAGAGACAAATGTTCACTTCTATGTCATGTGTACTACTCGACACCAATTACCATTTCCCACTACAATATACAGTGAAGGTGCAAAAAATACTACAGCCTACATGTTTGTAGCCTACTCTGTGTTCCCATCAACTGTTAACTACAAAATTGGACTTAAGATTAATTTTAATCCTTTACGAGAGAAGAGCTCAGTACTGTTAGTTGTTCAACTTCAGCCTTCCACCAATAAAAAATATTTGCTTTAAAATGCTTGTAGTTATTTAGAACCTAAACATTTCTTAATCTTACCTAAGAGGAAAAACATAGTATCTGTCTTTTTTGATTGGTATTTATTATGGTTTACTGTGTAATTACCTTAAAAATGTTTACAGAAGATACTGTTTGCAACCAGCTTTGTATTCCTTCATATTTTCCCTTCAAGGCATTAATTTCATATACTATAAAGTACAAGAAAGATGCCTTTATTACCACAATTCATTGGAATGTGCTAAACAGTGCCAAATGAAGAAGCATTTTTTCATAGACAATTATTGTTATTACCTAGTGTAATTTACATTTTGCTGAATAGAATAAAAGAAAGTTATCCTTTAAAATTAAGCTTTCGTGAAAAATAAGTTTGATTATAAACCATAGTTCAGAAAAAGCCTGAAGGCTCTTTAAATTTGCTACTTTGTATTTGAAATCCATTAATCTGCACCAGGACCAGCTTAACTAATCTTGAACATTTTTGTAAGAAAATTGTGCCAGCCTTATCTACCGTCTAATACACTTGTATATAAAAATAAAAGGACTTCTGCTGGAGAAGTTAATTTTCAAAAAATAATCTTCCTGCAACTGTAAAAATTTTTTTAAGTGAATGGACAAAGGACACTAATAGAGTTTTCATTCTGCATCCCACATTTTTTTAATAGCTCCCAGGATTCAAAAGGCAAGTGGATGAACTCCCTCCTAAATTGTTGTTGAGCTACTTCTGAGGGAAGAAAAAGCTGAAGAAGGACCTATCTGGAGTAGTCTCCCTGGGATTTTGCCTAGTGGAAGAGGAAATCCTGCTGCAACACAAAGAGCTAAGGAGTCTTCATGCAGGACAGTGTTCTTAAACCACTGAGACAGATTCCCCATTACTTGGCTAAACAAGAGAATACGTCCTCTCACCAGTCTGAACCCTTGCACCTGAGGAAAAAAGGCTGTCTCCTTTTCTCTCTCCCTGGGGGGCATACAGAAGAAAGAAACTGTAGGACAAGAGATTTAGTTCCAATTACCCAACATGGCCAGCTTCTTGAGCCATTTTCCTGACATGCACACAGTCTGGTGAGCCCAGCACTTGTTGCCAGGACTCTTCTCCAGCACAGAGAAGAGGTCCGTTCAAAAGATTCTGAGTTTGCACAGACAGAGCTCAGGGTTGAGACATGAGCATTGTAAGATCCCAGTAAAAGGAACAGAGTAAAGTCATCACCCTTGCATATTTCATGTAAAATCAATAAACTTTCTCCCAACAAACAACAAAAGCTGGTAAAGGCTCTGAGGAGGCTCTGAGTCAAGGAGTTCTGCAAAAATGTAAAATAAATTACGAAAACGGCTTTCTGTGTCTCAGAAACAATGGCTGCAGTACAGGTGATGGAAGAACCAGACAGATTAAATTTCAGTACTCTTTAGGTTCTGTGAACAACAGCAATTCACAAATAAAAATAGCACATACCCAAGGAGCTGAGATGCTGTGACATGATGTTTCTTGAGGGTTTCCAAAGCAGATAAATGTTATTCACACTGGGAAACAATTAGTTGCTTTTAGCTACATCTCAAACAAAATAAATTAAAATTATGAATCTGCAGTGTTAAATATCAAGAGTCAGCTATGATGGCATCATCAGAACTGAAAGTCTAGTGAACTGTAGCATTGACAATATTCTTCAACATATGCTCAGTTGTAAGCGCCTTTTATGGAAAGCCTGAGATCCAAACCAATGGGGCATGGAAATCAGTGTGCTCAGAGAGTGCTGACTCATCCCTGCAGATGCTCTTCCTGCACTAAGGTATCTGAGAAGTTGCTTACATTTTGCAGTGTGGTTTCCCTCAGAGCCCCAGTGATCCTTTGTGTATTGGATGGACATCTGTATCTTCTCCAGAAGGTCAGAGAAAAGAGAAACTCTGACATTAGAGGAGACTGCAATTTTTGTGAGGGAAAGCAGAAAAAGAAGACTAAAGAAACACGCATTAAGAAGATGCCTGTGTCTGGTGAGGTATTACTCCCTTTTCAGTGACAAACGAAGCCTTCTGCAGTTAGTTCATGAACAGAACAAAGGAAGTAATTGAGGCAAATCTAAAAGAAGAGCAGGCTGGATTTAGGATCCAAAAGATGAAGTGTCAATCACATTTTTGCTCTAAAAATAAGTATGGGAGAGAATGTCCAACAGCAAAAACCACAGGCCACAAATGTCAAATATTTTAAAAAATACTTGACAGCCTGTGCTGTGATTGACTCTGGATCATCTCAAAGCAAAATAGTGTGCCACTAAAAACAATTACCATCATCAGGGTTTTATGTGAAATTGCATTTGTGTAGTCAAAGAAAATGCAAACTTGATCATTTTTCAAAATGGTAGCAAATGAGGGTGTGTTTCAGTGTGGCACCAACATCAGCTGCACCATTAGAAGCATGTACACAGGGTAGGCAGAAACACTGGCACTACATATCTTAACTGCACTTTAGAAGAGTTAGATTTTAAATAAAAACATTGTTTTTCCCAGTAACAGAGGAGTTAATTTGCAAGTTGCAGCCAAAAAAAGATAGGCTTAAAGGTAGAACAAAAAATTAATTTTAAAGGTCCACAAAGATTCAGGAGAACACATTTTCCCCTCTCCTCTTTCCCTGAGTGGACATTTTGCTTTTTGCCAGGCTCCTAATAGTTTAACTTGAATGAGATTCCTCCATCCCCATGGCCCAGAGGTCAGCTTCCTTGCCCTCTGAAGGTCCTTTATATGGAAGAGTGGCCCTAGTCCTTACCTGGCCCATCTGCTCTGACATCCTCTCCTAAGATAAAGTGCTCCATTAGACAAAGTCATAGAACAGAAGAAATCAGATTACTTATTTTGCAAGTGACAGGATTTTTTTTCCCCCAGAGGGAAAAATATTACTAATTGGTAAGGCCAAACTACAGGCCCCCAATCCTACTTCTAATTTAACATACTGATGTGAAGCCTGGAAATCTACTCATGCACAAGAAGGAATCAAAATGCCTTCAGAAGCACATAAATCAGGAAAATACCAGGCAAGTAGGAAATTAATTTTTAATGAATGTTATAGCTGGCCACAGAGTTCAACAGCACTCTATTTCCAAAGGTATCTAGAAGGAAAACACCTGGGACGTGTTAAAAACAAATGCAGAGTCTGTCAATGTCAGTGTATCATTGAGCAGATAAAGGGATGTTGAGTAGGTTGATGGACAGTCATTTGTTAAAGGGCATGATGAGAGGAAATATAACTGTTCTAATACTAGATAACAGCAAAAGGATGCAAAAGAGTGAATCAGGCTAGAGATGACACAAGCAGAGCTCTGCCTGTGCTTAAAGCAATGTTTGGCCACACAGGAAAGATTCAGAGCTGCCTATTGGCATTTAGGATAAATTAAGATTTAATTCATCATATTGCAGTAATTGATGCAATACACTGACTTGTAGTCAATTCTAGGAAGCTTCTGGGTGTAGTTTGTAATAAAACTACAGAAAAATTGAATTCAGGAGTAGTAAAAGGGAGAATACTTGAGCAGACAATCTATTCTTGTGTCTGAGGAGATTGGAGCAGACAAATTCCAGCCTCAGATGTAATAGAAATTCCATTAATTTTGAAAGCATCCAATTGTCTTACAGTTGCAAAGAGGACCCTTAGGGACAGAAAGAGAAATAGGACTCTGAACAAACAACCCAAGATTTTTTTTATTATTATTATTATTTTAATTACCCACTCCTTTAGTTATGCAAAAATAACACTTGCAACTTAGCACAATTCCATCCTAAGGAAAGAAGTCCTCCTTTTTTAAATATTTACAAAACATAGCATTCTAAAATAATCAAGATTCACTTTTAAAGCAAATCTCTACATATTATTTGATATGTTCTAACATTAGATTTATGATATTGCAGTTTTAATTATTTGGAAAAAGTTTAGAAAAAATGTTTTCTGTGAGATGCTGTACTTCCTACTTTTATGTTATTTTTTTACAGGTGGGAATAAACAAGGACTATAAATAGAACCCTGAACTGACATCTTTACTGAACAATTCTTTTCATGTGTTCTTGCAGATGTTGTATATTTTTCATATGGATTTCGGTAGGTGTGGTCATTTAACCACAGTAGGGACATGCGGTCCTGCACTCACTTCCTCAACCCAGTGAGATGTGACGGGAATCACAACAAAGGGGCACGGATTAGGATAAAGGACAGGGACAGCTCACTCGCTAGTTACGGTCATGGGCAAAACAGACTCCACTTGGGGACGAAAAATCAATTTAATTTGTTGTTATTCATACAAATAGCACAATGAGACATAACAACCACATCTTACAACACCTTCCCCCCACCTCTCCCTTCTTCCTGGGCTCAAATCACTTTGCTCTCAACTTCTCTATCTTCTTCCCCCCCAGCAGCACAGGGGACAGGAAATGGGGGTTGCAATCAGTTCATCATTGCCGCTCGTCCTGGCATGAAAGTCCAAGATCAAGATGTTCCAAAGCAAGCTTCCCATGGAGTCATGGACCTCTTCAGGCACAGCTCCTGGCTCTGGCATGGGGACATCCATGGGCTGCAGACAGACCTCTGGTCCAGCACACATCCTCACCACCCACCCCTCTGGGGGTCCACCCCCCACTCTGGCATTGAGTATCTCTCGGGGTCTCAATATAGTCACACTTGCCCTCAGGCTCAGCTTTTCTGCTCCAGCGTGGAGTCCTCCATGGCCTAGACACGGGTATCTACTCCACCATTGAACTTCCATGGCCTGCAGGGGATCTCCTTTACTTTCTGCTACTCCATGTGGTTGAACGGGGTGTCTAAGGTTCTCTGTCCTCCCCCTCCTCCTCCTTCCTCCTGGCAACGAAGTTCTCTCTCTGTTTAGGCTGATGATTGTCTTTTGTTCAAGTCAATGGCCTCTCCTCCAGGTTCTCTCCACCTTCTCCTTTTCAAGACAGTCCTTCCCCTCACAAATATGAATTTGCAGAGGCGTTTCTCTACTGCTGATTGGATCAGCCTGGGCTGGAGGGTCTCCACCTTTGAACCAGGGGAGCTTTCGCTCTTACAAGGTGGCCCATTCCTCCATTACAAACCCCCCCCCCCCCCCCCCCACCCCCAAACCCAAAACAGTAGGTTTTGATCTCTCTTTATTAGCAAATTATCTGAATGACACATTCATTAAAAAAGCATTTTTTTCTGATTTTGCAGACTGTGTAAATTCAAAGATAATGTATTCTGTATCAGCTCCCCAATAAGATAAAACATATAATGACATTATACAGTAATTTGGGTATTTTACTGACTTTATATTCTGGCAGTATGTTTCATGCCTCATTTGGTAGAAAACTCATTAAACTAGTGCAAACCATGTTTTAATGCAATAGGTTGAAACTTCTTTCCCAACTAACTTGAGTTCCTGCCCATTTTCTGTACTTTCATGCTCCAGTTAATAAATTGCAAACTTTTAACTCTTCGGTTTGCTGTGGTGTCCTTTACATACCATTTATTGGTAGCTCTATATTTTGAGAGACAAGGAAGAGATGAAAAGCAAAGTATTCCCTTGGCCTTATGGAATAAATTTTGCCTTCATATAATCTGTATTCATATGTGACATTATATTTTACTGAGCTCTCAATTTGTGACAAGAGTATTTACTGAAAGATTGAAATATCAATAGGAAAGAACACCAAAAAGCAAACAGCTGAGAAGTTTCAAACCCAAACAGAGTTTTAGCAATGATTTCAGATTTGATAGCTGAAATCAATTGGAAGATCTGCTGCTAGATCTTCTGTATTCTAACATCAGACACAAGCTGATTGCTAAAGTGCTTATAAAGTGTAAAATAACATTACCACTGATTAATTATAAGTGGCGCATATGCATGCATATAGGTATGCGTGTGCACTGATATGTGTCCTGCCCTACACCAGGTTTCTTGGTTAACTAAGTGACTATTTGACTAGTGGGAACTCAAGGGTGTCTTTCAGCAATGCTGTGTTGCAAGCTCACAGACACACAAGATACAAGTGTGCTATGGCCCTGGCTCCGATGTTGAGAGAACTGACTGAGTCTAGGCCTGAAAGAACATACAGTAATCAGCAGAACAGCACTGAAATCTTATTTAGGTCCTCCAACAAGAGTGCAGTCAGTAACATACTATTTAGGATTGTGAAACAAGAGCTGGCAGGACTGTCATAATAAGAAGTAGAAAATGCCAATTCTAGTCCTGCAATGTAATTACTTGGATTAAAAAAAAAAAAATTTTTGGAAGAGGAAAAATTTACAGTCTCAAGGACCTGGCTATGTTAGAGGATAAAGAACACACAGAATAAAAACCTCTGTAATATTACATTTTTCCCTAAAATTACATGCCCAGATAGGATCATAGGATCAGAGAATTACAAAATAGTTGAGATCTGAAAGGAGTCCTGGAGGTCATCTGGTCCAACCCTCTGCTAATGCACGGTTACCTAAAGCAGGCTACTCAGATCCATGTCCAGGAGGCTTTTTAATATCTCCAAGGATGGAGACGCCACAACCTCTCTAGGTTAGTGTCAGTGCTTAGTTATCATGGGATAACTCGGGCTGGATGGGGGGGTTGCCCTGTTGGATGAATGGGGAAAAGCCTTTTCCTTGTATCTCCCTCTTGCTTGTTTCAGCAAACGCCCCTTGTTTGTCTTAACTCCCTCTTCTCAACAGCCTCCCCATAGGTACTGGGGGACTCCTGTTTGTCTAGAGCTGTCTCTCCCTGAGGCCAGGCCAGGCCTGGTCCTTCAGGCTCTCCTCGCAGGGCAACCCATTTCCAGGGGTTATTGACTATGCAGTTGTCCCCATTTAATTTCATAAAGCTTCTGTCGCCCTATTCTTGGTCCCTGTGAATGGCAGCCCTGCTCTCAAGCCCATCAACTGATCCCCCCATTTACTGTCACCTGCAGACGTGATGAGAGTGCAGTTCATCATCTCCAGATCACTGATAAAGATATTACAAGTCCCAGGACAGACCTCTGCAGTACCCCATTTGTTACCAGTCTCTCTCTCTCTCTCTCTCCATAAACCACTGCCCTCCAGTTGTGCCAACTGGCCCAGCACATCTTGGCTATTCCAACAACATCGTAGGTTCGTGACAGCACATGGTGCTCAAGATCCTCCTGCTTGTTTTCCTGGCTATTTGAACATAGCTAAGGAGGTGTTCTACATAAATTCTGGAGCAGACACAGGATCCCCACAGCCATTGGCATCTATCTTATTGTAGATCTTTGGCATGGGTAGAGCAAGTAATCCACATCTCAGCCCATCCCAGAGAAGTATTATATCCCAGAGAGAGCTTTATGAGGAAAAGTATATGCAATTTTCTCCTGATTTTACCAGGATTTCATAGGTCATCACTCCTGATGCAAGTCGTACTTTTAACTTGCATTCACTTGTACACAGTACAAATCACTGTTGACTATTACTGAGATTATTGTAACCAAAAAGTGCTGTCACAACAGCAAAACTAGAGAAACAAAATAGTAGGCGTAATTTATAGGTCAATAAATATAACAGTTGAAGGAAAAGGAAAATGAGCTTGTACTCAGGATCGTCCACAAAAATTAGAGTTTGAACAATAATGTAAGCGTGAATAGGAGTGATAGCCAGGAGATAATTTAACTTTGTGCTTGTGATACCACCTGCATTCTTTCTGTTAAATATTTCAGAACAAAAGCACACCGGTATATTAAAAAATTATTTTAAAATTATCTGACAATTAAATACATCCTTCTTCCCTTGAAGAATGTGTCTCCCAGAACAGAATCATTCAGTTCTGGATCAGTTACAAATTTCTGAGACATACAGATATCTAATGATCCAAAAATCTAGTGGTTCTGCTAGGCACTGTCTCCCAGTGAATTCTTCTGGTTTTTTTGGCTTTGAATTCCAATATTCTGGTTTTCCCATATCATGGCATATTGTTTGTTTGGATCTACATCATCGCTTATGTGAATCTAAGAATAATTTCAGGTTACAGCTAGAGATAAACCTTGTTATAAATAAAATATCAACCTTTATGTACAAGGAGGAACAAAAAGTCTCAATAGTTAATATAAAAAAATTTTGTGTATCACATAACAAAGGACAGTCTCTGCAGAAAGTTTGTTTGATACTTGCTGGGATCACCTACATAATTTAGCTTTGGCTTTTGCTTCTCTTGAGCAATGCAGGCATCTCATACTCATGCTGATAAATTCCTTATATTACATCACCATATCTTCCCTTTACATAATGCATCGTGCATGGTTTGGGTTTTTTGTTGTGTCTTTTATACACAGTCTCATACACTTCTGTTTCCTGAGGGAGATGGATTGAAGAAAATATGCAAATAAAAAAGAGAAAGTGTTGGCACAGCACAGCTCTTACTTATGCAGGTACACACAGCACATGTTCTCTTTAACTTAAGTTGCACAACAGTTGAATAATTCTGGCCCAGCACATCTGGTTTAAAACATTTGAATCACTTAAAAAGTTATACATAAAGCAGGAAGGAGAGAAATTAAAATTATATTTACTCAAGGGTCTTCAAACACTGCACATATTTTTTTGAGAAATATGTATTCTGCCATCCTGATTCTCCTTAGCTCACCTATTCAAATTCAAAAGTTACAGGTCAAACCTGTAACATCCTATCAGGATTTTTGAGTGAAAAGTCATTAAAGAGAAATTGTCTTTGCAGAATACAACAATGTGAAGAAACAAGTTGATTTTCTTGCATTGGGTTTGTGTGGCAATGTTTTGGTAGCAGGGGTGGAGGGCGGGCATAGGGGTGGCTTCTATGAGAAGCTGACAGAAGCTTTCCCCATGTCCAACATAGCCAGTGCCAGCTGGCTCCAAGATGGACCTGCTGCTGGCCAAGGCTGAGCCCATCGGTAACGCCCCTGTGATAACATAATTAAGAAAAAAAAAAAAATTGGAAGAGAAAAAAAAAAGCTGCACACTTTGCAGCCAGAGAGAGGAGGGAGAAGATGTAAGAGAAACAACCCTTGCAGACACCAAGGTCAGTGAAGAAGGAAGGGGAGGAGGTGCTCCAGGCGCCGGAGTAGAGATTCCCTGCAGCCTGTGGTGAAGACCATGGTGAGGCAGGCTGTCCCCCTGCAGCCCATGGAGGTCTGTGGTGGAGCAGATGACCACCTGTAGCCCGTGGAGGACCCCACGCCGGAGCAGGTGGATGCCCGAAGGAGGCTGTGACCCTGTGGGAAGCCCGCATTGGAGCAGGTTTCTGTCAGGACTTGTGACTCCATGGGGGACCCACGCTGGAGCAGTCCCTTCCTGAAGGACTGCTCCCCATGGAAAGGACCCATGCTAAAGCAGTTCGTGAAGAACTGTCAGTCATGGGAAGGACTCACATTGGAGCAGTTTGTGGAGGACTGTCTCCCGTGAGAGGGACCCCACGCTGGTGCGGGGGAAGGAGTCCTCCCCCTGAGGAGGAAGGAGCGGCAGAAACACCGTGTGATGAACTGACCCCAACCCCATTCCCTGTCCCCCTGTGCAGCTGGGGGGAGAAAGTGGAAATCAGGAGAGAAGTTAAGCTTGGGAAGAAGGGAGGGGTGGGGGGAGATGTTTTAAGATTTGGTTTTATTCCTCATTATCCTCTTGTCTGGTTGGTAATAAATTAATTTTTTTTTTTTTTTTCCCCCAAGTCGAGTCTGTTTTGCCTGTGACAGTACTTGGTGAGTGATCTCTCTCTGTCCTTATCTCCACCCACGAGCTTTTCGTTATATTTTTTCTCCCCTGTCCAGTTGAGGAGGGGGAGTGATAGCGTGGGCCTTGGTGGGCATCTGGCATCCAGCCAGGGTCAACCCACCACATTTCTTTTCTCAGTGTTTTTCCTGTATACCCACTTTGTTTCCCCTATCATGGATAATGTTTTTCAAGTACCTTTAAGGTACTGTGACCAAGCTGCAGTATTCTGAAACTAATTAATCTGTGGCGTGTTTGTAAGAAGCAACTGCATCTCATTATAGATATATATTGCTGTGGAGAAAGAGCAGCTTAATCTTTCTAATATCTAGTCTTACAGGGTTTATTACACAGCTTCTGGCATGCTAATTTTTTTTTTTTTTTGTACTATTTCTCTAATGATTGATAAACATTCTTACAAAGATGCTCAGGTGAGCTCATTACTCAGTTTTAAGCTATTTAAATTGTGATTATTAATGCCGGTGAAGTGTAACTGAGACTAATCATAGAATACCAAGTTGGAAGGGACCTCAAGAATCATCTGATTGCTGCAGGTGTGAGGCCCAGGTCAGAATCAGAGGACATGGCACTACCATGGTGCCCCAAAGCTTACTGAGAGCTTACCAGCTATGCTGAAACATTGCAGGTAAGCATACCAAAAATAATAGGAAAGTGAGAGACAGGAATGTGGTAATAAGCATTATGTGACTGCAATAAATATTAAAACAGTATCACAAATTACTCTGATTTAAGGTAAGACAAACAGACATTTCTGACTCTTGCACAGATCAGGTGTTAAAATCTGGGGTTACAGAACAATGAAACAGTACTGAGTTGTACTCCATTAATCTCATTGAAGGTAAATTCTCCTTCTCATATCCTCTCTTCCATGCACTAGTCTTTTTCCAGTGCTATACATTAGTAGCTACAGAATAGAGTTTTTGTAAATGAAGTGAAAATCTTAATTTTAAAAAATGGGAGTCTACAGTTAGGTTCTTAAATCTCTTTTTTATTTTTAAATGTTGACCTATCAGTATTGGTGTGAAAACCCAAGGCTCTAATTCTTCAATGCAAGCACCACTTGGATAACACAGACTTTTTATTTCTGTTCATCTCTTCATATTTTAAACATTTTTTTAAGTGACTCTTGCTACCTATGGTACTATTTTCAAGTAAAGATCCTGAAAATAATTCTCAGTAGGCCTGAATGTTTAGAAAGTGGCTGCTTTACACACAAATACCTACAGCTATCTGCACACATGACTATCAGTGTGTGAACAATAATTGGTTTGCACTTGTTATAATCTTCTTGTTTGGTTTTTGCTCGGTTTTTATCCCTCTACTTGCTTTGTTTCTGTTACCCTATTAAGGGACGGGTCCAGTACCATATGATAGAAATTTTTGCACATAATAAATATTCATTGCGAGAAATTGCAAACAGCCATTGTACCTATTCAACCAATTTGGCAACTAATTATAACTAACAAATACTTTCACAGAAGTGAATGCACAAATCATACACATAAAAAAGACCAGTTTTAGCCATAACATATTTGCAAGGAGTACAATACCCAGCTCCAATCCCTGTACAAATATATGACCCAAATATAGTTCCCCCAAGATAGTTATTATTATTATTTCTTAAGTTATTTTTGTTTTGCTATCAGCAATAGCAGTATTCACAGTGCATAGCAGAAAAAAGCTAATTTAGGAGAATGAATCACCAAACCATTTCACAGTCTGTCAATATAATATCAATACTTATAATTGCTATTGTTTATGTCATTAGCAACTCATTCAGACAAAGCTGTTTAACGAAGATATGTTCTCAGGTGCGGTATGTTGCCATGGCATATTCATTCTGGATTCCAAGAGAGATGCAGGCTTCAGAAGGAAATCTCTCCTTGCTCACTTATCAAGCAGAGCTGTTGAAACCTTGACACTTCCAATTTGCAGAGATCTATGCAAACCTTTCCCTTGGCATGGATTCAAGTCTCCTGAATTTCAGTGAGCTTTAGGTTTGACTTAGTCCAAACCCCACAGTTACACCCAGCCAAAATTGTTAATTTCTGCCAAATTCACAGAGGTTTGAATGGTTTCCATTTCTCATTAAATCAGTGCTGTACAGCTGGCTTAAAAATTGGTTCAGGTTTGGCAGTAAACTCGCAAATTAAATCTGACTCAGTTCTGTACCCGCACTAATTCATGCCTAGTAAGTGCAAACCCACACAGGGAGGAGGGGACCGGAACTCCCACTGCAGGGAAACTGTTGGAAGAGCAGCCCAGGGGCAGGTACAGAGAGGACACAGCCCCTTCAGCTGCAGCAAGCGTCCCCTTCCAGCCTGCTCTGTACTGAAATGGCTTACTTGATGCTACTAAGAGGCACTGGTCAGGGCAAGCATACCACGCTTTCTGCCATGGATGTTCCTCCTCCCTAGGTACTGTCACGTTTTCTTTTCTTACGTTTCATGTAGCTGTATTGTCCTCATTATGATAGCAACCAATATATCTCTATCATCTAGCACTGACTAAATTTCAAGGACAAAAACCTCCAGATACTGTTTTTCATCTGAATTAGAGCTGTCTGAGGCAGATCCACAGCTGTGCCAACTACTCGGGACTATGGCTTTCCCTTGTTGTATGTCTGCGTAATTTCTAAAGGTAGCAAGTCAAGTGTCAGATCCGAGATGGGATTTGGTAAAACTCAGACACAATTTTGAAAAATTAAGATTTTCCAATTTTCCAATAATAGATTCTCCAATAATATTCTTTAATACGAAACAAATAACAAATTTAGTTTTTTGATCCCAAATAAAGCCTTTGTCTTGCTCTCAATGGGCTGTAATCGATGTATATAAGTTTCACCACCATTAAGAAAAAAGGCATGTTAAAATATTTGCTTGTTAAGAAAGGACTCCTTAAACCATTTCAAAAACACTCTAGCTATAATTTCTTTACAATTTATTACAAAAAGAACATGGTAATATATCTCTTATTTTACCAAAACTCATTTGTAAAATATTCCCTTATTTAACAACATCACAACTCCTAAAAACCAAAGCACATTTAACTATTGCGTAAAGTTAGCTGGTTTAGAAAATTCCATCCAATGCTTAGGTTAAATCTAGTGTCAGTGGCAAACAACTTGAACACAGTGTCATCCAAATCTAAGCTGTAAAACCATTTGACTTAAAAAACAGAAGCAAACAATTATAAAAGGAAAATAAACATTAAAAAACATTTAATCTTTGAGTTTCCTTTATGGGATGTGCTTACAGTAAGCAATGTACCTGCCCTTTGTGTCAGAGCAGTGCAATGCAGATGAACAACAGCAACTGGTCTGAAAAAGAGAGGATCTTTATTCCTTTTTTATCATTTTTAATAAAAAGAAAACCCAAATCTTTTCCTCACAATGGATGTCTTTGTTAGTGAGCTCAGTAGTCAAATCAGTGAAGAAGCAGCCCTGGAAGGAGACCTGCCCCCCACCCCAGGAGAGCTGTGCTTTGCCTTGCAGGATGGACACCTTGAGCGGGGCTGATGAGTGCACCAGCAGGATCAGTCTTCTGTGGCCTCCACAGGGCAGTAGTTTTTAGTGGCTGGTCAAGCACCCATGTAGCTCATAGGATAACACTCCAAAAGGGTCGCACTCAGAGAAAGGAATTAGCTTGGAAAAAAAATAAGACCCTTGGTGTTTTCATCTTCTCATACCACATTAGTCCTCCTTCTGCCTTCCCCACCCTCTTCTGATGGCTCCCTCTCCTCTCCTCCTCATCTGCCTTTCTGCCTCAGGCAAATGTCTGGGGATGACTTTTACCATAGGAGACCTCAATCTGTGTATGGCTGCCAAGTGTCACCTTAGTCAAGATACTGCTGACAATGTTAATAGTGATAAGAAAAACAATAGATTTTATAAGTGAAAAAGAAGACTAAGTTTAGGAAAGTGTGAGGAAGGAAGTAAAGGCGTGTGGCAGGGAGCTGATGGAATCAGGGATCCCTCCTTATCTTTGGCAGGAGAAAGGGGACCAGTGAAGGCCCTTTATTCCCATGCTCCTTTGCCTTATGCTGATCCTCCTCCCTTTCCATTTCTGTCTTATCAGCCCTCTCCCCTTCTTTCCTCTCACAGTCTGCCCTGATACTCCACACTTCATCCTCACTCTCCTTTCTTGGTTCCTTTTTTCCTTCCCAGTTTCTCTGTCTTGGAAACCTAATATTCCTCACAGTGGAAAAGTCTGTCATCTTCTCCATGCTGAGGATGGATGCGATTTCCCTACCTGAGCTGTCCTGCTGCTTCCCAACCTGCCTCCACAGCTCCAGAGGGACCAACTCTCAGCACAGAGGTGTCCTGCTCCAGCAGAACTGCTCCCCCAGAGACTCCCTTGCAGTTGCTGGCAGCAGATGCCTGGCTTGTTGAGGTGCGATGGGCTGCCTGGGAGCTGTGCTCAGAGCCCGCTGGAAGGGTGGGCAGCAGCCCCCAAGGAGCCTCAGCTTCTCAGATTTGCAGATGTTAGAGCGAAACACTGGTTTGTGTCACTGCGATGAAAGCTGATGGAGATGTAGTGATGGGCCCTGAAACAAGTGCACATTCCTAATTAATAGAGATACACGTTCTCCTTTGCTGTGTCTCCACATGCATCCCCTCAGGGAGGGTACCAAAAGAATTTCACAGAGAGAGCCCAGCAGGGCAGCATGGATCACCCAAGAATGAGCATCAAGGAGGAAAAGTGCAATGGTTTCTAAAGGGACGCAGTGGGCCTCAGCCCGCCTGCTTTTTGCTGCTTACAAGAAAGTCCTCCTTAATCAAATGTTTGTATCAAATGTATCCAAATCATCCTAGTGGTAAAGTGGTGCTTTTAATATGTTCTTGGCATGCTAGGATGGTTTCCATTAATCCTTCACATAGTATTAAGATTTCAGTGAGCAGACATTCATTGTACTAATACATCCTGGATTTTCTAGCCATTTGCTTTATCTCCTACTGTTTAACATGCCACCCAGCATTTTCCCATTCTGTCATAGAATCTATGTCCTGATTTATGCTAAACTTGAACCCTTTTCACATTCATTTTATAAATTCTTATTTCTTTTCTAGAATTATTATGCTAATTCCAATGATCATTTTATGATCATTTAAAGATGCAGTTGTGATAGTATAACAAAATGTTACTGGTTTTGCTGAGTTGTAGCATTCGCAATACAGCTATTTTTATGAGAGATTAAACACCTCTAAATTTATGAATTTATGTTTTTAATGACAAAATTAAATGCTAGTGAGAAAAGACAGAAATTGATACATTCAGACCAGGAGAAGACAAAGTCTGAAATAGTTGGGATGATCCTTTTGACAGAGAGAAACAGGGAACTCACTGTCTACAGTGTTGCACAAGCTTTACATCAGGATAAGCAATGCATGTCATCCAATGGAGACATTTCTGGGTTTCCCTGTCACTAAAGTGGAGACAAGTCAGTGAGAATCCAGCCTAAGAATTTTATTCAAGATTTGAAGACACAGTATGTAGCTTTGGAAAAAGGACATTTCTGTAATATTCTCTGGAACACTGTTCATGCAGGAAGTTATTCCAGAATAGCCTGGTTTACCATACACTCATGTTGGTCGGTGTGTACATTTTGACAATCCCTATGAACAGGGAAAAAAAGGATGGATAGAGAGAAAGAGGAAAAGAGCATAAGGGGAAGAGAGACATGGATCTGTGAAACTGAGAGGTTGCGAAGCAAGAGTAAATTTGGCATTAAAAACTGTGAGTAAAATCACCTGATCACGCAGGAGAGATTATGACCATCTGTGCATATGTGCAAAGCAGTGTACCACTCCATGTAGGCTGCAATATGGAAAATCATGGAAAATGAGAGACTGTAATATCCTCTAGCAATTTACGGAAGAAATGAACTAGTGTGTTGCTCTTTGTCACTAATATCATCATGCTCACAGAAAAAAGAAGAAAGGGACCAGTTGAGCAAGAGCTAGGTTATAAGTAAAAATGAAAAATCCTAATGCAAAAACTCAACAGGAGCATCGAGACGCTGCCTTGTTTTGAGGAGGGGTGAGGGGGCAGCCCGTGAGCTCCCAGCATAGCTGAGGCCAGGGACTCTGTGCATGCAGAGGCCGGGCCAGGTGGCAGGATGCACCAGGGCTTTCTGCCACAAGCCCCAAGGCTTCATCTCAGGGAAGAGCACTGAGGATATACTACCTCCAGAGAGCTCCTGGAGGGAGTCAGTGGAGAGTTTCCTTCCTTCCAAAAGGGGAAATGAGTCCATGCTACAGAAACCAAAGGAGTAAGAGATAATGTGTTTTGTTTTCCCTCTGGCATTGGGTGTATGAGCTATCCTTACAGAAATGCCCTTGCATCTCTTCTCTTTTTCCTGCTGTTTTTCTTACTCTGGTCACACAAAGGTAAATTAGTATGCAGGGTGGAAGGCAGAGGGGAATGAGGCAGTCATAGCAGATTTATAAGAGGAGACTTTGGCATCTGGGATAATGTGATGCAAACAAGAACTCTGAAGCACAGAAAGAAACTAGAGACCTAACCTGCTCAAAAAGAGCACAGAGATAACAAGTCAAAGGGGAAAATGAGTTTCCTCAACACCAACCAAAGGCAGGGATATGGACAAAAAGACCTTTATATCTTCTTGCAGATGGTACTATGAGTGTACAGCTGAGAATCATCAGCATTAAAGCATGAGATATGAAGGTCACTTATCTAAACTTCCATCCAGCCCTAAGCATCGTAGATGCTAATATACACTCATTACTTTGAAAGCTCAGATGACTCATAAAATGGGAGCTAAAATCTTTCTTACATTTCCCAGCATTATTGTAGCATTTATTAGTTAAGACTATAATACTGAGCAAATTCTCCCCATCATCAACATAACTTTTTTTTTCACGCTATTTAAGAAATGAGGAGTTAGCAACAAAAGCCCAATTTCATTATTGTTATTTTTTTTTATTAGCTGCCATGTTTTTAAGCTGCCTCATCCCCCCTCTCAGTTTCCATCAGTTTACTAACAAAAAGCCACGCAAGTAGACCTGCTTTCTAAAATAGCACAGCTCTTGCTTGGAGCTTCTTAGTAACATTGAGAATCAAACTTTGATTGCTTTGTCTTGGAGCTGAAGAGGCAGGATTTGTCTCCAGGTTAAGACACCTAAATGTAGGCATTTTACCAACCAAGTTTATATGTTGTCATCTTCAGGTACGTGTCATACTCTGGAGCTGAATCCCACTCTAAACCTTCACCAGTGGGATTATGTGGAACTCATATTTCAGCAGTATGTATGGCAAATTCCAAGAGTTCTTATTTTTTTTTCTAGGAGAAGGTAATTGTAAACAACTGCATATGAGGATCTGTATGTTGATTGTGCACAAGTGCAGGTAGGTTTTTTTCCCTGTAATGATAAAACTAATTGAGTTTGTACAAGTGTTTTTCTTATTTCCACCCATGAGAGCAAAATGATAGTACTAGATACCTTTGCTCTGACACTACAACTTTTTCTCTTCAGTTGCCACATTTTTTCTGTGCTGTTTTGTCCTTGCCATGGATGCCTGTTGCCACCCCTCTTGCAAGAAGCCACTGGCACCGCCAGAAGCAAGGTTGTAACAGGTTGATTTATCACTGTCAGAGGCATTTTATTTCATTCTGTCTAAAATGACTGTTATTACTAAAGCACTTTTCTGATTACGAACTATTTACATGTTCACTATTTGATACTAAGGAAATCATTTGTGGTTTTGCAACAGAGAATTACCAAGGTCATGTAATTTTTCCACATCTTATTTTGTATTATTAGGTGGAAACACAGCACTGCCTTTCTCCATACAGAGTAATTGCTGCCTCTAAAAGGGAACGTTTGCTGCTCCTACTGCAAAGGCCATGTTTTCCATATTGATTTATCATTTTCTGTGGACCAGTTAGTGACTACTAACTCCTGTGATTCTTTTCATGTGATCCAACAAAGCAAGTAACCTTCCCACTCAAGGAGTCCGTTGACTGAAAATCCACCAATGGATTTTATCTGCACATAGATTTTCATGTGTTCTTCCCTTAATGTCTCACTTCGTCATCAAATATATGAAGTAGGGATATATGAAGTATACCAGAGTTCTTGATAGAGAGTGGTTTAAACACAAAACCAAATGAAATAATTCAGAGATCACAGCTTAGCTGATCATCCAACGCAATTTATGTCTGTCCTCATTTTGCCTGGGATAGAATTAATTTTCTTCCTAGTAGCTTTGTGTAATACTGTGGTTCGGATTTAGGATGAGAACAATGTTGATAACGCAATGATGTTTTAGTTGTTTCCGAGCAATGCTTATACTAAGTCCAGGACTTTTCAGCTTTTCACACCACCCCACTAGCAAGGAGGCTGGGGGTGCACAAGAAGTTGTGAGGGGACACAGCTGGGACAGCTGACCCCAACTGACCAAAGGGATATTCCAGACCACATGATGTCCTGCTCAGTATATAAATCTGGAGGAAGAAAAAGGAAGGGGGGAGAACATTTGAGTTTTGGTGTTTGTCTTCCCAAGTAATCTTTAGATGTGATGGAGCTCTGCTTTCCTGGTGATGTCTGAACACCTGCCTGCCCACGGGAAGGAGGGAATGAATTCCTTGTTTTGCTTTGCTTGCATATGCGGCTTTTGCTTTACCTATTAAACTGCCTTTATCTCAACCCACGAGTTTTCTCACTTTTACCCTTCTGATTCTCTCCCCCATTCCACTGGGCTGGGGAGTGAGTGAGCAGCTGTGTGGTCTTTAGTTGCTGTCCAGGGTTAAACCACAACAATGTCCAAATGATGTTTGGCTGGCTTTGAATGCAGTCATTTGAATGGAGAGGGTCTTTGTGAATAAGTTAGACTATGTCTTGGCAACAAAGGGAGAAAGAAATTTCTTCTGTACTACCAAGATTACAACTGCATAGACCAAATGCCCAGCCTTGTTGGTAAGCAAGCTAACTAAAAGACCTTATTCCCCATGGCTTTCCACCCAACTGACTTGCTCTTAGTGTGCTAGGGAAAAGGTTTCCTCAGCCTGCTCCCTTCCTAGACCCCCTGTGCAAGGTGAAAATTACAGGAGCACCAACACAACCACAGCAAACACTGATGCAGTTGAAGCTCACAGCTTTGCACTGCACAGGCAGAGTACTACCAAGGTCCATAAATTTAAGTATGATCCTGACAGTTTTATTGGGTCAGGACCACAGTCCTTAGTACTGCGCTGGATTCAGCTGCAATCCTGGCTGATCTCTCTGGCTTGGCTCTCACCTTAAGCAAGGACACCTCCGGGAAGTTTCAGCTGCAGTTTATACTCACGCCAAGGAAACAGACTGAACATCCAAGCTGAATTATTTTGCCTCTAACAATCACCTTCTAACTAAAAGGCTGCTTTGCTGGTGTTCACCTTTTTTCCAATTTGACCATCCCCCTCAAAAGTAGCCTTCTGCCAGTATATAACCTTGTGCCTGCTGACAACACAACAGCAAATAAAGATGTCATTAAACTGTCATCTAGTACAGCCAAATTTGAGGATACACTCTTTGCATCTACATTACATTGGCTTATCTGTATGAACCAGAAGCTATGCACAACACTTTATTTTTCATGTCATGCCTCAGGTGGCTATCCCCCTGCCACCACCTTCCAACCTGGGCGCTCACTGCAAATAGACCCTTAACAGATTGTGTCAGAACAGGGGTTCTGAATTTCCTGTTAATTTTTGTTGGCTTTGTAGTTACAAGGCCTATCATAAGTAATTAACAATCTAAGAAATTATAAACAATATAAGAACCTGATGGAATAGACCTGCAAGTCAAAGTATTTATTATTTGAGCCATATCTGTCTATGCTGGCAGGTGATGGGAACATTGCGCTTACTTGGCACATGTAAGAGTAGTGACTGAATCAGTCTCTCAGTGCAGGGGTGGCCTTTCAAGTCCAGAAACTGTGGGGCAGTATTTGCACCAGAAAATATAAATAGTATTAAGATGATGAGTAATGGCAAGAAACTAAAAGGAAAGCATTGTGCCCTGCATTCCTTGATGTCCTCTGGAAGTTAAGTATTAATCAATGTTCTGAGTCTGGCTAAAGAACAGGAAGAGAGTCACACTTTGACTTTCATAAGAAGTGAAACTAAATGACGTACTGGTTTACTTTTGGCCTTAAAATCTAAGACTATCTGTCCATCTCAAGCCTTGTAGGAGATCACATTCATATTGAGGGCTTTCTGTATGTGAAGATGCAAAAAAATACACAAACTCCTTAACTTGCCCTTGTGCTCTGAAAGAGCAGCAGAGTTCTCTTTGATACCTCCCCGTAACTGGTTGGCTCAGCCTGCAAGTAAAATTGAACACACAGAGCAGACGGGTTTCCTGCCTGCCAGCCCAGCACAATTTTGTCCTTTCCACCACGCATAGTGGTAGCAGTGCACAGGTTAGCAGGCTAAAGCGCACACACGCAGGAAAAAAACAGGATCTGGTCCTTTTGCCAGGTGTCCTGTCACAGCAGGGAGGACAGATGGGAAAATCAGCAAAATCTGGATGCACAAAAAAGCTACTGCACCAGGCAACATGCTATCTATTTGAAAATACGACCTTCCCGGAGAGAGCTTCTCACTAAAATCACTAGCTTAACATTATTTTGCATCAAAAGTAAATGTCAATAAAAGAATTTAAGGTAAGCAATAAGTCTGATATCTCTGGGTTCGTTCTTGAAAAGGCAAATTTACAACTGAATCAGTCATTAGAAAGTCAATTTGCAGCTGTGATAAACAAGCAAAGAACTATTCAAGTCACGGTATCACCAATAGTATTAATGATCTTGGTAATGAAAAGCTGGTGACTTTTAACAAGTGTTATCTGACACACAAGATAAATACTGTTAAATATGAAAAGTCTCTTTAATTACATACGGAGTTCAGAGGCTTGTAAAAAACCAAGCAAATTGGCATGCTGTCGTCCTTACCTGTCCCTGGGAAAAATGTCATCGCTCAATGACGTCCAGTGCCACTGATGCCTGAGCCCTGGCTTCCCATGACACATGGATGCTCGGGCTTCTGTTCTGGATCTTTTCAGTCCTTGAACCTATGGAAACTATAGGTTCAAGGCAATTGCAAAACCAGTGCTGAGTGGTTCTGTTAGTAGAGGTGATGCAGGTTCCCAGGTAACAAAGATGTCACCACATTTAAATAGTTTTAACTGTGTTTTTTTTTTTTTTTTTTTTTTTTTTTCCTGTGCAGGAACCTTACAGAATTGCCTATGTCATGTTTTTCTCTAAGACACCAATAGTCACAAAGGCATATTGTTATCTCTTGAAGGAGAGTTAAAAAGGCACAGCCTGACAGTCAATTCCTGACTAGGTTTGTAATTTAGAATTCAGCAGGCTTTTGTTTCAGTGTCCATGATAAACACTCTGCTTAAATGCCTTTAAATGCCTGCCCTGCTTTTCACTAAGATGGCAAATGTCTGTTTAAGAAAAAACATCTTTCCCAACCTTCACACTTCTTTACACCTCTCTTTTCACACCAAAATTTAAAACAGCAAATAAAAGATTAGTCTTTTTCATTTTAATAAGTAATATGCTTTCTTAATATTTCTTAATATTCTATTAAGTTCTTTTGGTGAATTAAGTTTAACCTACCCTCATGAATAACAGAACCACTTCTTACTATTTCCACTCTATAGTAGAATCACAGGAGAGAAACACAATTCTATAAAATTCTATAAAATTGCACTTCCAGCTACATTTTCTACTCTGTCCCATCAATGGACCCATGTAAAGAGTCTCATCTTTGACCTAAAAAAGCTAAATCATGTTCACACTAGTTTGGAGGGTAGGCCTGGGCTGCAAGGCTTCTCTCGCAGGGAATGGGAGGAACCCTCTAGTCATAGAAGGATTAAAATCCTATCCTAAAACAGATGAATTATTTTCTGTGCAGTATTGTCTTAAATAAATAATATTTGAGTTTTGATTAAATCAGACCCTTGGTCCATTTATGTCTAAAAGACATGTATAACAATGTGATTTTTAAAAAATATGACATATAAGTTAAATTTCAATAGCACATACAGTTATCACTGACATTAAAAAACACACATTTTCATTTAACAGAGAACTAAAGTAAAAATACTCTTAAGGTGAGGTCCTCTGAACACCTGCTATCCAACCTCCTTCTGTTTTCTGAGGAAGAAAAAATGAACTCCCAGTAGGTATGTGTATAAGACGCATATAAAAATATTTGAGGTGAGTTTGTATGTATGTCCTCCTAAACTTCCTGGATCCTCTCAAATAGGAAATAAAATTTCCTATTTGGTTATTTTGGGGGGGGTTTATTAAAAGATGAGTAGGTACTTGATTGAAAACAAATTCTAGCCATGGCTAGAAGAAGGAGGAAGAGAAGGGAGGCAATGGGGTAGAGAACAAATTCATTAAATCACTCCACTTCACTTACCAGTTGTTTGAAAATAGAAGTAAAACCCACTTCTCCCCAGCTTCCTGAATGGCATTTTAGCTGTGTTTTCTATCTTGCTCATTTTCACTTCTCTGCCACCAGCACTGGAATGCTTTTGTGGGACCATTTAGTGGTGCTTTGAAAAGCAATGTAGGTGTCAGCTTAGAGGTGAGCCTCTAAGCTGACAAGCACTAACTATGCAAACTTCAGTAGGAACTGAGACTCTGTTGTACCTCACAGGATTGATGTTTTATATTTGGTGTGGAGTCACATCTGATTGTTTTTAATATGATTATGCAGTACTGTACAACATATTCTACTCAGAAGTTGCAAGACCTGACTCTGCAAAATGCAGAGGTTTTCCTTTGAGAGGTTCCTCTCTATTGCTGCTGAGATCTGAGGTCCCTCAGTCCTTCCAGGAATTGCACAGCTCACTGCAGAATCCAGTCGTTTGAGCCCGTTACCAATCCCTGTGTATTAATTATTATCACCATAGAAACAGACATAAAGTGCATTTGACTTAAGGAGAAAGCACGATTAATATTTTGTGGTTCCAATTTAAAATGTTATTAACCTTTCATAATCAGAACCAGATACTCTAAAATTTTGAAATGATACAGTATTTTATTAAGTTTTGAAGCTGCCTCCATTAAAATCACTGGAGGTGTTAAAGACATGCCTTTGACTTTTAATGGGTACGAGGTAAACTCCTAAGTACCTGAACTAACCACAGGAATTTTTTATGAATTATGTGGTATGATGCTGCCATGAGAACATGGAAATAGTTTCACATCTTTAGAATACTAAAGAGCCTTGCCGTATTTATTACTCACTTTCTTCTGGCCTGAGCATTTGAAAGGCCAATAGGGAACACTGAAAGGAGGTGGGTCAGTAAAAAACCATGATATGAAAAGGGTGTGAGGATTGTCAGATTATCAAATGGAGAAAAAAAAAGTTTAACATATTTAAGTATGGAATTTTTATGGAATTTGTAATCCAAAACATTGGCCACCTTTATTTAGCCAAGCAGAAACGAACACTGTAATTCATGACACCTCTGGGACCAATCACACTGTAGCAACGTTTTAAAAACATAGCACATAACAGTGCATCCAAATTGGTGGCCAGCAGTATGGTCAAACCTGTCTGTGATACCCACCTGGGACTACCAGATGAAGCAATTCATTGCACTACCAGAACTGTCTTTGCACAATGCTTGTGGGTGGGAACGTGGATCAAACCTTTTTCATCAATACGCAGCTCATGGGCAGCTCAGAAGCACTGTGGGAGGGAGATGAGCCACCAAACTGCACAAAGAGTAGCTACAGTGGCTTTAGAATCTCATTCTGAGCTCACTGTCTTCCTTGGGGAAAAACACAGTTTAAAGGCAATATGCTCTGTGCCATGTTACCATGCACCAGACCCTTTGGAGCCTTCAGCTGCCTCCAGCATAAATTACCAATATGAACAAACACATACGCAAGGGATACACAACATGTGAGTTGTCCTGAGAACTCCACAGCAGCTTGGCTGACATCCTTGATGCAAAAAGTAAAGCCAGGGAAAACATTATAATATCCTAGCATCTCAGTTCCCTCCGACTGTTGTAAAGCTTCACCCCATGAGTTCAGGAGGCTCTTTGCCCAGAAGGCAGAGTTAGAGGACCACTGGAGCACAGTCTATGCTTATTGCCACTTCCATGCCCATGTTTCTTCAAAGTCAAAACTCCTCTGCTGACTCCACTGGTACAGTTTCAGAGAGAAGGTGCTCCTCAATATCATTTGGGGATCTGGCCACCCTGATTAGGTGTAATAGCAGCGATGATGCATAGACTCCTGAAAAAAAACATTTTCTCTCTCAGGAAATGGAACCGTAAAAACAAAGTTACAATGGTTCATCTGATAAAAGCTTCAAAGCTTGTTTGATCACATAACAGTCAGAAACTGCCTTAACTTTCTCTCTGCTTTTAGTGCAAAGCACAACATAAAGCCTCCAAATGCAAAAAAATCCCACCAACAGAGAAATGCTTCATGTCTGTATATTTCTACACAGATGCATTGCAATTTACACAAAATTTGTTATGGTTTGCCTTTTTTACAACCCAGCCTTAGAATCACACCTTAAAGTCACATGTAGATTTGTAACTATGAGTAAATGACATTAATATCTGTAAGCCACATTGCAAACAGAATGCAAAAAAACAACGAACCCTATTCACTCCACTATGCAAAGCAAAGTCATGAAAAGCAATAAATATATGCTTATTTAAAATGGAATTGCATTCAGCCCAGAACCTACTGGCATACCTATAGCTGTACTCTTCATCTGAGTTACATTTAGCATTCTTCCATCTATTTACACATTTACATCAAAATGCTCCTATTATAATCTTTGTAAAGCATCCCAGGGAAACTGAGGATGTCTTACCCCTGTTTTATAGGCAGTTGGGCAGCAGAGACAGAAATCTATCAAGCAACAGCCCACAGGCACAGGATGAACCATCATTAGAAGGAGAAACCAAAGTCAGAGGCCTGACTGGGGGGGAAATAAAGCATAAAATCTTGCTTAATCAAATCTGCATAACTGTTGTAGAAACATATTGGGAAAGATCTCCAAATGTCTCCCATGGGGCAGAGGGGGAGTTGGGTTTTTTGTTGTCATATTCAGAGATAGAAGAGAGCTCTGCTCGAGAATGGCTGAGTAGGTCTGTACTTGTATAAAACACAGGTAGGAAAGGGTCTTGTCCCTGGACTAAAGTAGATTGTTAGGGTTTTCAGTATCCAGTGTGAATGCCCCAAATATTCAGCTACTACTTACTGCTAGTGCCTTCACTCCATAAATAAATAAATAAAATGAACACTAAAAGGCCTCACTTTCCTCTCAGCATAAGCCAGGAAAAAAGAAATCTCAAAAATTTTCATGGGAGGTAAAATATCCAAGGAGCTGTATCTGGGAGGTGTGAACTCCTGAATAGGTATTTATTTCTCCAAATCATGCTGTTTCTGTATGCTATTACTTCTGTATCCTTCTATCAGAGAATCACGGAAGCAGTAGGGCTGGGAGATGTAGCCAAGCACAGCCACCTGCAGATACTAGGAAAACCACAAAATATTTGCTGGAGCAGCAGATGCCAATGTTTAGCTTGCTACAGAGACTGAGAAGAAACAGCGGAGGGAAGGCTCAAGTAGGAGAAAAACATGAGGAAAGCTTCTGTGCTTAACTTACTGAAGGATGGAGAGACTAAATTAAGAGATGGCTAAATAAAAATGTAAATCAAGGTTCATATGTCTTTTCTGGGAGATATAAAATGTGCAGAATAAGCACGAATGTATAGATTGTTGTTTTCCCTTGATTCAGGTCCACATTCATATTTCTGGTCTCAGAAATCTTCACTCTCATTGAAAATGAGGTGCTCCTGATAGAAGGAGTTTCACAATTCAGAACCGTTTAGCCTAAGGTTCTGAGCTGAAGTGAATATGGGTCAATAATGCGAAGTAAAACAAAGCAAATAATGAAATCAGTGGAATAACTCCCACTGAGTCTTGTTCCCAGTGGACTACAGATCAGGCTCTAAGGCAGTAGAAATACATCCACTGCAACAGAAATCCTGAAAGGAGAATGTAATTAGGAAAAAATGTTTCTACATTTCTTAATGCAATTAAGAGCTACAGAAGGAATTCAACCATTTGGCATTACAATGTCCTTCGTGATGATGCAATGACCTACCTCACCAAGGGCCCAGCCACAGCCAAGGCTAGTAGGAATGTGCTATGCCTGTGCAAGAGAACAAATTGTTACTGGGGAGGGAAGATATATTCCTTGATTGTTGTGCATATTGGCAATAAATCCTTATTTTCTATCAATCACAGAATCATTAAGGTTGGAAAACATCCCTAAGATCATACAGTCCAACCTCCAATTCATTGCCACCATGCCCACTAAACCATATCCCTGAGTGCTAAATACACACATTTCTTGAACACCTCCAGGGATGGTGACTCCACCACTTTCCCAGGCAGCCTGTTCCATGAAGACCTAAATTTAGTTTTCAAGGTAAAAGGAAAAGAAAACACATTCAGCATGAGAGATACACTAGGAGGAATGAGCAGATAGCACTGTAAATAGGAAAAGGTCAGATCTTTTCTTCTACTTGATGATTTCTTCTCAAAGGTTTCCTTAGAACAATCCCTAAAAAAGCTGAACAATTTGTAAAGGCTGATCAAAAAGCAATATAGAGTAATTTCAGAAAAGTTGGGCTATATGTTACCAGAGAAGAGGAAATAAAAGGTACTAGGAGTGGAACATCTTTCTGCCTGTCATTTAACAAAATACATCTGATTACATCCTTTTTCATCGTTTGACTTTTCCTGTTTTTCTCTTCAGTAAAATTAAAAGAGCTTAGCAGGTCGCTTCAGCTGCATGGTTTTCTGTTTGGCCACAGTTTTTAGAGGATCCAAAATTGCCAGGTATTTTTCTGGACAAGAAAAGCTGGGGACTGCTTACCATCCAGGTTTCTTAAACAAGGAAGCAAAGCAAGACTGATTAGATGACTTGCATAAGGCAATACTGAACTAGAACTGAGAAAGAAACCCATGCCAGCACAGCCAGGATTCAGCATTGTAACACCCAGACCGCACTTTTGTCACTACCTCAGTGTTACCACAAAAACAGAACAGGAATTAAATTCTGACAAATAATCAATTACATCAGCAAGGCAATCTGACCTGGGGATGGTATGTTTTAATCATCAGTTTCCCTCAGTCTACAGCCAAAGGCCTGATGGCTATGGTACTGCAAATCAAGAGCTTAGATCTGGTAGAATGAATGTAGAAAAAGATACAAGTTCTTCAGTGTCATGATTTACCTGCACTTCACTAAGGGTAAAAAAAGGTAATAATTGTCCTCTGCATCACTGAAAGAAACTCATTGGAAATTCAGGGGAGATTTCTGATTTCTAACTGTTTGTTTCTTCCCAGTTCCTGGTATCTTGTTAAGGACAGGAGAAACACTGCTGGCTGGTCACTCTTTTGAAATGAGAATTAAAAAGTTAATTATCTTGGAACTAATCAGAAGCTGCACACCATTCTACAATTACTCTATTGAACACAGGTGTTTCTAAAGAAAAATTAGTCTAACGCCTCTAAATGATGTAGTCACATGTACTTTCGGTTGTCACAAATAAAAGATCTAGTCACCCTTAGCATCAATCTTTGTTGTATGGTTTTGTAGAAATACTTCTCTTCAAAACTCATAAGATCTCTGTGATCATTTAATTTCACCTATTCTGAAGAAAGATATTAATACTTTGGCAAAGATACAGAGCTTATTGCTTGTAATGAGGACTGCCCAATAGATGGATGAGTTCAAAGGATCCCTGCCTTTTTTAATTCAAGACTGAATATCATTACATCTTCTTTTGAATGCTGGGCTATGAAACCATCTGCCTGTTCAGTTGTTTTAGATTTCTCATCATTTTAGACTGCATACTATGTTTGTTATTTTAAATTTCAGTGCTGTAATTCACACCCACTGGCACGAGAGATGGAAACCGAAAAATCTTAATGCCTACTAAAGACTGATGCACTCAAGGGAGAGCAAGAAGCATAAACAAGTTGGCATTAATGCTCTTGTCAGTGATTTTTTTACAGTAGGTGGGTTGAAACTTGTGCTTGCTGATGGTAGATAAATTAAATCACTGTGTCTGGAAGCCCTGACTCAACACCTTCTAGTCGTAAGGCTCTGCTGGCCCATCTTGTGGCTCTAACACCATGTGCAGAGTAGTGCAACGCACTCAAAGATGAAGGAGCTGCTACCATGGACTCTCCTGGTGATGGACACCAGCATAAGTGCTTTGTGAATCGAGCCCCTAGAATTTTCCAGACTGACTAGAATAATGCAACAACTGATATATACACAAAAAAGCTGACATCCTGTAATGTTCCTGTTAATATCTCCTTAAGAAAGTCCTTCTCCATTCTTGAACTAGCATGAAATGGCCTAGGAAGGAAAGGAAACACATATTAAAAGACAAGCAAACTCCATGTTGAGAATCCCAGAGGTCCGGATCTGGTATAGTGGTCTCCTCTGAGATTTCTAGCATAGGTGAAGGGCCACTGCCTTTTTCTTTCTCACTTGCATCCTACCAAGACCCACAAAAATGTCTGTCTACAACCTTGCCACCTGTTGCTCAGAATTTTCCATAAATCTAGTGAATTACAATATTCTGTAGCAGAAACCTGATGGCCTGTTCCAACTTTCTGTTGTCCCTCCTTACAATTAGTGCTGAATGTCCACACCGGGCATCTAGCTAAAAATGTAATAGCTATCACATTTTTAAAGATGCAACCTAAATTGTTCTATATGTATTCCCTTGTGTGGACAAGCCTCTAATTCAAAGAATGTTTATACAGCCTCCCTAAATAATTGTCTCCCTAAATAACTTAAAAATTACACTTCTGACAAGTGGCTAATAAGCCACTAGAGTTACCTAACAAGAATACATTAAGTGTGACAGAGATATGGGAACTGGTTTAATTAAATAATAGAATACCAGGTTTATTTAAACAAAGTTAATGTGGTCTGTAAAAAGTTTTCAGTGTTTAAAAGCTGTCAAGATAGGTGAGGAGTTCAGTAAACTACTTGTTGCTTCTTTTACTGGACTCTCAAGGGAGAAATCTGGCAGAACCCCCCCCCCCACACACACACACACACATCTATGCAACATACCACTACAGTCAATCAACAGTATGCTCTGCTTTAAAAATGGTATGGAAGAACTCAGCTGGAAATTGAGTGTCGATGTTCTCTCTCATTGACCACAACAACATATTTGTCTTTGTGCTCTGACAGTTGAACAAGCAAGTATGCATGAATGATGCTCAGGGATGGCACTTGTGTGTGTAATGTTTCCCAAAACCTGTTCAAGGACACATCATCCTTGGAACAGGCAATTCCTAATTCTGTCAAGTTTGGTGCCTCAATGGGTTATCTGCCAAGTAATTGTCAGTTCATTAACCTAAAAGTGCCTAGGGACAACTCCAGAGATCAATTGGAACACAGAGATATTTTGGGTTCCTCCTCTCTACACACTCACCTCCCTTCAGCTGCAGGTTTTCCCCAGGTCACACCCTGCTTTCATACACCTACATCCTCATCAAATGGTTATCCAGCCAGAACTCGGAGCAGCATAGGGCAGAGCTGAGCCAGCTTACACTGAGCACTGCGCGCCCAAGGTGACCATAGTGCAAGACCTGTTACAACAAGTGAATGTTTGCGAGCGCTCCCAGCCCTCACCCTAGTTGCCTTCACACTCCTGACTCCACGTCATCACACTTCCACTACTGCTCTCACCTCCAGCTACAAATAATCTGCCTGCACGCACCCTGCTCCACCTCCTCAATCCCGCTTTGCTTGGAGGGTTACTGGCTTAAGCCCTACATTGTGCTCCATGCTGCATTGCAGCTCCCAGCAGCCCATCCTGTGGCCACCTTGCCCAGGGCTCAGACCCAGTTCTTGCTACCACTTTGGGAAGAGGTATGCGTAAAACACCGAGTACATCCTCACAGCAACACACCTCGCTAATTACTGCCTGATCACAGGACTGGACAAATCAGAAAACATAAAGCATGCACACTGAGGGCATGAGAGGCCAATGGCAAACAACAGGGACCCAAAGCTGCCATGACATTCATAAACTGACCTGGCTTCTGAGCAATGCCCTGGGCATGTGGGCATAAACTTGTCAGCAGGGTCAGGAGCACGTATGCAGACCCCAGGGGTGAGCAGATATGCTCCATCCCCTTTTCAGTCCAGAAAGTGACAACACTCATCTCAGAGGGCCCTGTTGTCATGAATCACCACTTCTTCTCCTTGGACTGACTCAGAGCACAGCAGGGTGAAGGTGATCTGCACGGAGGAATGAAGAAAGAGCTAAGTGTATCAGCAGGGCAAGGTATTATTATGAAAGATTTGGGTGAGATTTTACCCTCTAATTTCAGCTGCAACTTCCTGAGTGCTCAAATGGCACGTTGTCAGATCACTTCTAGTTTTCTGCTTCACTCACCTCACCCCTGCTTTGAAGATGCAGACAAACAGGGGTAAAAATGCCATGCCACAACTGTAGTCTCCCAGTGTTCAAACAGAATGTCATTTTTCTTATACTAGAGAAGCAAAAATAACAAGCTTTATGCTTGTTGAAAAAAATAATATGCCATAAAATGTTATTAAGTGCACCTCCACCCAAACACCATTTCATCTAAGCCTCCCTTTCTCAAAAAGAAACGGAGATTAGTTCAATCCATTACTGGAAAGTGATAAAAGAGCATGTGTTTTGCTCAGTAAAAATTATAGGTGATCTCTGAAATTTCTTTTTAAGACTAGTCTCCCTGTACTATCCTTGTAATTTGTCACTTTTACTCTGTCACTAACCCAGCTATCTGCTAAAGATGCATAAAAATTCCCTTTACACAGACAGAAAAGAGTTTCTCTTCAGAACCCTGATCCTGCTTCACTGCCAGTGTGAGAGAACAAGGGGAATGCCATCCTGGAGATGGAAATCAGGTGGTCTGTAGCCAACTTCAGCACCAGCCTTTTGACAAGGAGAAGGCTGCAGGAGCAAAAGACATTCTGCTTTGCCTGTCTCTGGTCACTTGGGCAAAGGGGACCTACTCCTGTCCCACCTTCCTGTTTCCTCCAGCTGTCTGCAAGTGCACAGACTAACCCAGAGCCCTGCCCACAGCACTACCTGCAGGCACTGGGTTACCACAGGGTGAACCACAGGATGCTCCATACTGTCTACCCTGCAATCCAATATGGGATAAGGTGGGGATAGGGAGAGGAAGCAGCCTGCCCACACAAGGGAGTAGCTGTGCTGTAGTGCACTAACATGCTCACAGCCCAGAAGACCAACCGTATCCTGGGCTGCATAAAGAGAAGCATGGCCAGCAGGTCAAGGGAGATGATTGTGCCCCTCTACTCTGCTCTCGTAAGGTCCCACCTGGAGTACTGGGTGCAGTTCTGGGGCCCACAATATAAGAAGGATATAGACCTAATGGAGCAACTCCAGAGGAGGGCCACCAGGATGATCAGAGGGCTGGAGCACCTCTCCTGTGAGGACAGTCTGAGAGAGTTGGGGCTGTTCAGCCTGGAAAAGAGAAAGCTCCAAGGAGCAACATTCCAGTACCTGAAGAGGACCTACAGGAAGGCTGGGGAGGGACTTTTTACAAGACCAAGTAGTGATAGAACAAGGGAAGATGGTTATAAACTGGGCAAGAGTAGATTTAGATGAGATGTTAGGAAGAAATTCTTCACTGTAAGGGTGATGAGACACTGGAACAGGTTGCCCAGAGAAGTTGCGGATGCTCCCCGCCGGAAGTGTTTAAGGCCAGGTTGGATGAGGCTTTGACCAACCTGGTCTAGTGGAAGATATCCCTGCACATGGCAGGGGAGTTTGAACTAGATGATCTTTAAGGTCCCTTCCAACCCTAACCACTCTATGATTCTATGAATGTTTTCTATGAATGCCTGGACGTGATCCTTAGCAACTTGCTCAAGGTGAACCTGCTTTGGCGGGGGGGGGGTGGACTAAATGGTCTCTAGAGGTCCCTTCCAACCCCTACCTTTCTGTGATTCTGTGATTTAGGAAAGGGGATTCTCTTCTTTCTGCTGGTGCTGCTGGAAATAAAGCATCTATTGGAAAGTCGAGTTATGTCATATAGCTAAAACCATATGGATTTTTTTTTACAGAGAAAAGGCATAGTGTCTCTTCAACTTTCAAAAATAAAACATAATTGCTCAGTAGTCTAAACTATTAAGACCTTCTTATATCAAAACCTTGAGACTTAGGAGTAAGGAACATGACTATGCTCTGTATGGAACGTGCCCATACTGGATATGAGCATAGCACCCACAAGACTCTTCAGATCGTGTCCTTTCATGCACTGGAGACAACCTAACATGAAGGAAAGCTGCTCTGAATGGAAAACTCTTTTAAGTTTCTCCAAAGTTTGGGTTAAAATTCAGATCCAAAATGCAGAGAGCATTCTATAATCTCACTCAGATTGGTTAATAAATGCTATACATTCCAATTTTTGTCCCCTTAAAAAAAAAAAGCAGTAAAGTCATTCTGCCATCTCCCGTCATTCTCTAGAATTTTTACTTTCAAATTTATGGCAGATTGTAAAGGTTGAAAAATTAATCTGGCAACAGATTTTACTTTCATAAAAATAAAAAATGCATTCAAAGCAAGGAATGTGGGTTTCTTTCATGAATCACTTTTTTCTGACTTTAGAGGAGTTGTGCTACTACTGGGGGGTTTTGTACAGTGACAACACAGTAAACAAAATCCATGAAATATGGGCAAAACCCCCTATAGTTGGGACTGGAATTGTGGTCTCAAATAAAAGATACTAACTAATAAAAAGATGAACTCGCATGAGGCATTCTGAGAAATACTTTTTCTTATTCCCTTTCTATAAATATATGAACACAGACCTCTATTTCACCTGTGTGAAAGGCAGAAAGCAATTCCATTCTACAGCTTCTAGATCAGTAAGTATCTTCTCATTTCACTTCTGGTGCCATCTTGTTTCCCTATGCTCTGCTTCTTTGAAGCATCGCTTTTTTAGCCATCTGGCCAAACATCTTTTTTGTGGTTAAGGAACCCGTGTGAAAAATGAATGCTCACTGATTTTAAACTGTGCAAATGAGGCATCCATCACTTTATTTTCTGGCTATTCTATATATGCTGACACAAAGTCAGCTCTTGTAGAATATAAGTTATTCATGAAGACAGCCCCATTTGCCCTAAACAATGCTCTGCTTTTAATTACATTGTCACAGAACAGTTGAAAAACTCTCAAGAGTCCACTCCAAAATTCTAAAAAAAATTACTTGTCTCAGACAGGACTTCTGTTTAGTGAAAGGTCGTATTTAAGCTATATATCCCTATATACAGCTTGATTATCTAGTTAAAGATATAGATAATAGCTCTGGCAGTGGTGTTGCTTCTTGGTTGGTGTTGCACCAAAGATGCAAGAATGTGATACAGGTGAATAACAAATCCCCCAAACTTAAGTAGGGTGCACTTCAAGCCCAATTCCTATTCACTGGGGCCATATAAGCTCCTCTGTTATAACAGGTGTCCAAATCTTCAGCTTCTGTTTGTGTCACATTATTTTCTCCCAGATCTTTATTTGGATATGTAAATGATGTACCTTAAAGATACAATGATCTCTCCTGGCTCTACTTATATAGCACAGCAGAGGTCTTTGCTCTGTGTTCCATAGTCCTGTTCCCCTAACAATGCAGATATGTTAGAGCTGTGATTTCCTTGGAAACTAAACTACAGAAAAGAGGAGTGAAGTGTGTGCACAAGTACCGTGTCCCTGCAGCTCACACCCGAATCAGTGAGCTGGGAAGAGCTCCTGGGTGGTACATTGGTTTGCTCTTTCCACGTGTTTCACAGTTAGCACAGGATAGCAAGGAAAAATAAGCAATAATTTATTAGGTAAAGATCTTTTTAACTTCTGTGATCCTGTTCAGGCTACATTAACTCTGTCAGTGAAAAATCTGTTCTCAGTAATTGCAGATAAGTAAACTGTAAAAGATTTAACTTAAATTACTTTCCTTAGCTGAAAGCTGTGACCTAAGTCTTACTAGAATACTTTGATAACCAGATGCTTCCTTAGAATTCATTCAGAATGGTAATGCAACAAACAGTAAATTAAAACAAACAGAAGACTGAGCTGTTGGAGTCTTAAGGTAAAACAACCATCAAAAGCCTTTCTAAAAAATCACTATTTTCTTGCCACAAACTTATAATGCAAGAGAAAAAAAAAGATTGACCAATTAGCTACAAATTTAAAAACTGACACTGAAACTGCCCTTAGGTTTTGTTCCCAGTGCATCACCTCAGCTGTAGAATCAGCTTTGCAAAACTGTCTTTGATTAGAACCTGCCAGGATGAAATTAAGTTACTTTTCATTAATATACTGCCTAGAAACTTAATGCAAGACTTGACATCTATTCCTAAAGAATTTCTGAATTTTAAAAGTCTTATTTTTAAATACTGCTTTTAAATACATCGCTTCACAAACATTGCATGCATTATAATATAAAAAAATAAATACTACACTATAAAATAAAGATTTTGTTACAGAGTGCAATTGTGCTGAACTTTGTCAATGAAATGTTTACATGGGATTACAATTAATTCCTCAGAGATTTAGCTGTCTGGTTCTTTCAGTCACTATTGATACAGAGAAGAAGGAATTGTGTAGTTCTAGTAATCTACTTTTAACTTCCAAATAATATTTTCTAATTACTTAAGCCACCGACATTCAGATGCCTGAGCTTCCTTATTATAATATAGGTGAGGTTATTTATTCTTAAATCCATTTTCAGCCCAAACCTCTTTAGTTGTTTGCTGGTTTCCAGTGAAACAGTGTCAGAATTTCTCACAGTTAGCAATTTCCTGTGGTTTGAGTATCTCATGTTAGAAAAGCAATTTCTTCCACTGAAAAACTACCCTTCATGCTTCGTATAAAGCTGTTATAATTGTAAATAAGAAAAGACATATTTTATTCATATCTATGCCATGTCTTCACACCTAAAGCAAAACCAGCATATAGTACCTGCCCAAGGAAAGACTTGAGAGGCAGAGCTCAGCCTGGTAAGTTCCTGCCTCAGCACAGCCCTTAGGAACACAGTTAACTGTTTTTAAAAGAATGTGACTGGGGGTTTGCAGGAATCAGGGCCAAGAAGACTAGTGCCCATCAGTGTGACGTGATAAATAAGCACATGAAATTTGCTCTGCAATAAACAGTAGCTTTCAAATCACAAAAGACATGTGAAAATCACCGTTGTGAAATGAAAGAAGAAAATATCTAAGTCTGGGTACTAAATAATAAATCCTTCAGGGATTCAAATGACTCTGTTAATTAGTAACAGAGTCTGAAATTTTAATCTCTAGGTCACCCATTCAAATCCAGCTAAATTCAGTAATAAAAGGTTATTGCTGTTTAATGACAGCTTCCTGAACAAGTAAAAAGAGTGTGTTTAAAGGCAGATTTGAAGTCCAAGGGCAGAGGAAGCGATTTGAAAGAAAAGACACTCGGGTTAACACCAGACACAACACATCAGTATTTTTCCCCACACTAATGGGAAAAATACAACAATATTATATTTGAGTAAGCTGGAAAGTTTTTCTTTTTGATACCATTAACTTATCTCAGTTCTTCATGGTGATTCATTAGGAAGGCGATTCCGTGCGTACAACACTTCTGTTTGCCTGAATCACTGCACAGGAGGGGCTTTACATGGAGATGGCTTTTATGAGACAGAAATTATTTTGTGAGGGTGTGGTGGATTGACCCTGGCTAGATGCTGGGTGCCCACCAAAGCCCACTCTATCACTCCCCCTCCTCAAAATGGGCAGAGGGAGAAAATTATAACGAAAAGCTCGTGGGTGGAGATAAGGACGGAGAGAGATCACTCAGCAATTACTGGCACGGGCAAAACAGACTCGACTTGGGGGAAAAAAAAAACAAATTTACTTTATTACAAATCAAAATCAGAGGAGAATGAGAAGTAAAACCAAATCTTAAAACACCTCCCCCATCCCTCCCTTCTTCCCGGGCTTAATCTCTTTCCCGATTTTCCACCTCCTCCCCCCAGCAGCACAGGGGACAGGGAATGGGGTTGGGGTCAGTTCATCACACGGTGTTTCTGCCGCTGCTTCCTCCTCAGGGGGAGGACTCCTTCCCCCGCACCAGCGTGGGGTCCCTCTCACGGGAGACAGTCCTCCACGACCTTCTCCAACGTGAGTCCTTCCCATGACTGACAGTTCTTCACGAACTGCTTTAGCATGGGTCCATTCCATGGTGTGCAGTCCTTCAGGAAGGGACTGCTCCAGCGCGAGTCCCCCACGGGGTCACAAGTCCTGCCAGCAAACCTGCTCCGGCGTGGGCTCCTCTCTCCACGGGCTACAGGTCCTGACAGGAACCTGCTCCAGCGCGGGCTTCCCGCGGGGTCACAGCCTCCTTCGGGCATCCACCTGCTCCGGCGTGGGGTCTTCCACGGGCTACAGGTGGTCATCTGCTCCACCATGGAACTCCATGGGCTGCAGGGGGACAGCCTGCCTCACCATGGTCTTTCTCCACAGGCTGCGGGGAATCGCTGCTCCGGCGCCAGAGCCCATCCTCCCCCTCCTTCTTCACTGACCTTGGTGTCTGCGAAGTTGTTTTCTCTTACATCTTCTCACTCCTCTCTCCCGCTGCAAAGTGTGCAGCTTTTTTTTTCTCCCTTCCTTTTTTTTTTTCTTAATTATGTTATCACAGAGGCGTTACTGATTGGCTCGGCCTTGGCCAGCGGCGGGTCCGTTCCTGTAGCCGCTGGCATTGGCTGTGTCGGGTCGGACATGGGGGAAGCTTCTGGCAGCTTCTCTCACAGAAACCACCCCATGTCCCCTCCCCCACTGCTACCAAAAACCTTGCCATGCAAACCCAATACAGAGGGTAATATAACAAGGAGCAGCTCTAGGTGAAAGGAGAACATCCAGGGTATTGGGGGGCTGACTCTATTATTTCTTACATCAGTTTTAAAAAAGCTTAACTGCACAGGCTTTCAGTACCTCATGTGGACACTGCAGAGCGCATGGGCCCTGCCAGACCAGCCTGTGGATATTATTTTTATATTACCTCTTTTTTATATTACCTCTTCACAGGGTAAGAAATCTTTGCAAAGGTGAAAGGCAAAGGATGGTCAGGACTACAGGATTCATCCTTAATAAATATATGCCCTTGGGGGGAAGAAAAAGATCACCTATCAGTATTACAGTCAAGAACATTGATAATGAACTGCAGCTCAGTGCATCTCACCACAGCTTTTGAACCAGCTCTGTGATGGGAACCTGTCAGAGTGCAATTCAGTTACTTTTCATTAAAGCAGTGACTGGAAACTGCATACCAGACCTTGTTTCACTCAGTGCTTGAGAGAGGGCTGTAAGAGAGGAAAGGCTGTGTTCACTAATAGTTCATGCTTTATGAACAAGGATACAGAGCTACTAGCACAGATTGCTGTCAAGCAAGAGTGGTCTTTCTCTTGATATTATGTACCAGCTCATTCACTCGCCTGCTTCCCCATCTGATTCCAAAACCAAAATCTCCAGAGCTTTCCTACACCTCTGGAAGAAACCACTGGTGCTTGTCTGCTGCTCTGGGGTGATTATCACAGGCATTACTCTATAAGCTCCAGGAGTTTTCTATGTTGCTGATGGAAAGAGATCATCTCTACCAGAAGAGATTCAGAACAAAAGCCCAAAGCAGCTGAACTTGTATCACATCTGAAATGGCTCAACTTTATCCACTCACTACAGAGGAGTCGATGGCAATGGCCCTTACTAGACTAAGGGTAGCCTTGCCCAGTGTTCCCCTTCTTCCTCCAGAGTGTATTCTTTCCCATTGCTTTGTCTTCGCTTACAAGCAGATAGAAAAAGAAAGAGAAAGCTTGACTACCTACAATTTATCTTGTTTTGTAGGCTTTTTAAAAAATGTTTATTAATAACAGATTATGTTGACAAAATATTTTTAACACATATTGACTGGATTATTTAATGTCTTGACTTCCTAAATTATAGGCAAGAAGAACAACAAAAGACAACAGAAGAAAAGAAGCATCAACTGATTTTAATGTCCATATTAAAAACTAGTAATATTGCCTTTGGGAAGAGATTTTTCTAAAATACCAAGACTCAGACCATTTACAGAATCAAGGGGTCTATACCAATAGTTTACATTTCATCTAAAAATAGCTAGAAGCTACTTTAGACCATGGAATATGGTAGAATAATTTCTGGTACCTACATTTGACTGCATCCCATATTGACTGAAGTTTCTCAGTAACCTTTTAGTGTATTCAGTACGATAGTGTGACAATGGCATTAGGGGTGAGGTAAAAGGGAGAAGGAAGCAGTGTTCTTGGCTACCCATACCTGGGCACAAGGAAGAAGCTGGAGATTTAGTGGGATCACAGATCATGACCTGATTAAGAACCACTCAAAAAAGGGTCAAGCATAAATTTTCCACTTCTTTATGTGTTTCTTCACTTACCAACATTATTTCAGTCCTGTATTGCTCCATATCCTGAAAATTCATCTTGACCAAGGCCCAAACAGAGCAAGACCACTCTGACTCAGTATTTGAGATTGAGTGAAACCGACATATTTTATCAGTCTACAGAGCACTACAGTCTGACCTCATGATCCCTTTTGATTACTACAATCAACCTGAGAATAATTTATTGCAGAATTAGATTTATATTTGTAAACATCTGAGTTCTGCACTTAAAAAATCCTGCAAGCATATTTGCTTGTCCATTCATTGCAGTTCTATGCCTTTGAATAACATTCACAGCGGCGTTTTTAGTGACAAGTTATCACTAATAAATTTATATATAGTGTAAGATAACTTACTTAAATCCTTTTTTTTTCCACAAAAAGCAAACAAAACCAATTGAAAATCAATCTTTGCAGGTTTATTCCTTTACTGTTGGACTTGTGGGAGGAGAAAGGGAAAAAGTAAGTAAGAAGGACACTTTACAAGGGGCCAGTACCCTACCTGGAGACAAAGCAATCTGGGGTACTTTACTTATGGTCATGCAAGATTTGCTTTTTTAATCCTACAAAGCTCTTATACGAAAAAGCCTGAACTGTACCAAAACTCATTTAAGTCTCTTTAGCAATACTTTTCTGAGCAAATAGTTTAGTCAGGGAACTATGTTCTTTCATAAAACTTTTGTTTTGTTCCTGTGGGAAATATTTAGGCAGGACATACTGTTTCTGCCACGTTTGTGCACACAGTATGAGAGAAAAATTTTAGTACTGGCTAGTTGCGACCTCACGAGTCTTTCACTAGTATCAATCTAACCTACAGTAAAGGAAAAAACACTGGCAATGGAGCGGTAAACATTGGAAATATCATCTGACTGGATTACTAATAGCCCTTCAAGTGAAATTTATCTTTGTAATTTTTTCATGATTATTCATATATTATTTTATTACTATTATAAAAATATCTGGCTGGTATTTTTTAAATTTTAACCCTGGTAACTTTTTATGTTCCCAAATGCTTTGACTGTCTTTGGTACCCTGTCTACTTCTCCATCTCAATGATGGGCAGCTCAGATTAAATCTCCATAGCTAAAAATTGAAGGAAAGCAAAGGATAAGGAGCACTAGACAGGCCTGACACAGGACACAACTCAGCAACTTTTATTTATGGATTCACTTTCCATATCCACCCATCCTGTTTGGGGAAGGATAGCAGAGGAACTCATTTTAGGTTAATGCATTAAACTAAAGCAACCCATTCAGATTTCCTAGTTCTTAGTATTATGTCTGCTTTACTTATGTATTTAGGCATTCATGTTATTATTTACTTCACTGCATTAACTATTCATGAGACACTTCACAGATAAGCATGGTAGCAACCCTGCTGCCCTGGTGGCTTAACCTTTAAGCCATGCTTATAACCAGGTTCAGCTACTGGGAACAGCACTGCTCCTATGCAGAATTTGTTGATCAAGGTTTCAGAACACACAGCTGACACTCCATTACACAGATTATTTCCACATCACAGTAAGTAATACAATTGACTAAAATAGGATGGAATTAGGCAGTATCTAACAGCAGTAATGGCAACAAAACCAAGAAAGACCTCACACTTGACTTAATTTTTCCAGCCGAGTTCTGCACTATCAAATTGTCACTATGATCTGAAACAGAGGAGTAAACACGAGGCAACACAAGACAGAAAATCTTTCTTTGAAGAGAGAAGGCGAGACTGTAGTAAAAGACAGCACAACACCAACCCACTTCTGATAAAGATCTTTAAAGACAATTCCATCTGTTTTTTCAAAAGCAGTACGTTCCAGCTCTTGCAGAAGGCTTGAGATAGGTCATGCCAGCCCAAACCGTTAGAGAAACATGACTTTCTCCTGCTTGCTAGGTAGGATGGATTTATTCTTTCTTCCACGCCAACTAGAGAGAAGAATAAATTCTTTTCAGCTGCTTAAATACTATGCAGTGAACTTTGTTGTCTATATCAGGAAACATTCCTTACTAAAAAAGAAAAAAAATAAATCCTAATTTTAAAGATCTGTTCCAGAACAGTTTGCAAATCAATGTCTTCCTAATATAGAACAAACAATAAACTGCATGTCCATGAAAAGAAACTGCCTTTGCACTAACCTTTGGGGGGAAAAGGTGGAACAACAAGGTATACCTATATGTAATGAATGATTCTAGGAGCATGACAACCTTAACCAGAGGCCTCATTCTGCTCTGTTTGGAATTTGTCCTCTGTGCTCATGTACATTGGTTAACAATTAACTTATTTTGCCGTCTCTCATTTGTTGATTCAAATACATAAGGGGAAAGACAGGCTAAATTGTTTTCATTTACGCAAAATAGCTGATGCCAATGGTGAGCCAAAAATACGGAACAGACCATTAATATTTTTCAAATGACCAGTTACTGGTCAACTTGAGAAAATACAAGATATTAACTCTAACAGTAGATATATTATCTAAATATATTGATGTTCAACCACAGTTACAAAAACTAACTATTCACTTTTCAGGCTTGCAAATGCCTTGTAGGTTTATTCAACACAAAGGCCCGTTCCCACCTTGCTGGCAGGGAAATTAAAGGAACAGGCTGTATAAAAGAGAATGTGAGAACACACACAGAGGTGTGAAACTATGAAAAGCTTAGAGGACCTTCTCCCACTTGTACCTCACTTTATAGATTTGATTTACATATAAATATTTACCCTTTTCTCAAGACAATACTCTATGTGCATGAAGACCTTCATGCCACAGATACCAGTCTGAAAGTGAAAAATACATTCTTCAGTCTTCAGCATCTTATTTGAGTCAGGGGGGTTTCCTTAAGAAACACTTGCTTTTGATTCAATAATTATATTCCTTTTTCAACCTCGGATATTTTCCTGAGTCTTGTCTTAAATACAGATCCACCTGTCAGAAAGCTGCTTGCTGCTAATGCACTCTTGTCATTCCTGAGTCTGGGATTCCATACTGCCTGGTGCTTTTGGGGGACACAAAGCACTCAGAGATGCCTCAAATTCAGAAAACCATTACATACTGCAGCAATGGAGCAGAGCATCAGACAACACTGAAGCAATACAGCTGTCAATAAAGTAGAAGGCTCAGGGACAACTGGACATATGTGGAGGAGAAAGGAGACCTGTGTTTCAGGAAGACAGCCAAAAAAGTGAAATGAACCAGAACTGGTCTAGGATAGATTGTCAGTGGTATACTACAAGTCTTTGAATTAGTAATTGAGCGTTGAAAACTAGGAAGAATTTAATTTCTAAGGAAAATAAAGAAAAACCTTGCACCCCAAAACAAAATTGCATCGAAGGATATCAAAGCAAACTCCATATGTTAGGTCTTACTATGAAATAGGTTAGCTTTTCTTTTACATCTGAGGAAATTAAGGCTTACTATCATACAGACAAAAAAAATGGCAAAGCCATTTTTCTTATCTGGGTTTTCAATAAGATCCTAGTTTAGCCAAACAGCAAGAGCAAAAGTCAAATTAGCTCCAATTTTTTCTGCATCATATAGCCCAAGCAGGAAATCAAACAAGGGAATTTCAGAAGGATAAAAGATCACATTTGAACCAAGGGTGAAACTCATGGATTTCATTTAGAGAAGACAAATAATTCACAAATGTGTAAGATCAGAGCAGACACGCATGTGCCGCGTGCGCACACACCAGCTGGCAGGATGCAGCTGAGAGCCACTACTCTGGAAGTGATTTTATGAAAAAAAAAACAAAACCACACAGCCTGTCAGGTGGTAGCTGGACACATCTGATGCCTTATCACTATGTGTCAAGGTGAGTCAGAATACACATGGCACAGACAGAAAAATTACAAAGATTAACTCTCTGTCACCAAAAGGCTTGATGTAACTGGCCACAACAATTTTGAACAAAAGTCTGTGAAGAGGAAACACACAGTGGTCCTAATTAGAACCACTGGAAAAAGGTGCATCGCTTTTTTCCAGATGACAGAGGCAGTAAACAGTGGAACATTTTCAACAGGAAAGATTAACTAAGAAAAAAAATAAATACAAAACCTCTCCTGCTTATATCACCAAAGCTATGTAACACATACAGAAAGAGAAAGCAGCTTTAAAATACATGTGAAAATAAAGTTGGAGTAATGTCTCAGTCAATCAGGGTACAGTCAGTAAGCCACATCTGTACTTGTTCTATTAAAATGTGCTTTTGAGCAGAATTAACTCATCTAGTTAGGGAAATAACCATTGGGAAGAGAGACACAAGGACACCACTTCAAATATTACATCAGAGCAATTTACATAATCCACGTGGCATCACATGTGGTTGGGGTGATAAAAGCTCAAGAACAATTTTGGCTTTGTTTTTTATGAAACAGCCAAGGAGACATTAAATAGGGAATTAAAATCTTGTACAAATCAAGCACTCCTAATATAAAGAAATAAATGAATAGTTCACATTGGTTTTTTAGTTTTAAGGTCTCTTGTTGATACTTTCAGTCGTCTATTATACTATACTTTTTTTCCTTAGCACAGTTATCGGGTTAGTAATCTCCACTCTAACCACTTTTCCTTGGGGCTATATACTAAAAGAGCCAGCTTTGGTTTGTAACCAAGATGTCCAGTTTTTCCCATTGTTTGGCTGCTAAACATAGCTGTCAAATGGCTGCAAAACCCAGCTCCAATGGCCATGTCTTGTTCTCTGCCAACATTTCTCCCCTCTGGTTCAGGAAAATGATGCCACCTTGGAAAGGAAAGTAAGTCTGTTTTCCAAGGATCCTCTCACAAATTTTTTGCCTCCTGATCTTGATTTAATCTTGTCAGAATAAACTCTTAAGTTCCTACCTGTAAATGTGATAAAAGCTTATGACAACCAAAAAAGTGCTGCTGGGAGAAAGCAGTTGCTACAGTCACAGTGCTGGTGTAAGATATTTTAGTGCCATTGGAGATAATTAATACTGAAGGAAAGCACAGTAGTAAATTGTTTTCAATTACTCACAATCCACTGCGATTTGTCCCTTAAATAAATACTGCATCTGGTGGCCTTCTACCTTTGCTGGGGACTGTGGGTACAGAAATGGGAGACTGGAAGTGAAAGAACATATCAACCTCTATGTAACAGCAGTCTCTTCAATTCTGAGGGACAAGGGAAGAGAACAGAGGTGCCTGTCATGACTTTTAATAATCTCTTAAAGATCTAAGGTCCAGACAGAATTTCATGGGATCTCTCAAAATAACTTCATCCTTAATTGCTATGAGAATAATTATATGAGATGCCAATCAGAATCTTAAATGGTGAAATGCCATAAAAACTAACTTCCATTTCTAATCTAGTAGCTAAAATTCTCTTCAAGGATGTAAGCATTCATAAACTGTTCTGGAAAGAGGGACAAATGCTTGTACTCTTTTTCTTTCTTTTATTTTCACGCATCTCCCTTGCACACATAACACCATGGCCTTGTTTGCTTGCTCTGAGGGACCACAAAGAGTCTATAATAGAAGCAATAAAAAAAAGATGAAAAGCAAGGAGTAACTTGAGTGAGATATTCTGAAAGATGCCATCTGGGGTTGTGTATGATAGCTTCATGCTAGTACTGAACATGATCCTGCAAGTGGTCAGAGTTCAAACTCTAGACTGAAGCTTCTTGTGATGTCGAAGAAAATGCTTTTAATCTTTCATGGTTTTATAGAATGAAAGTAAAATATTTTCTTCAGGCAGCATTTCTTGCAGTTCATCTTCTGTGGCTTCTGAAATCTTGGGGAAGAGAGAAACAACAGAGCTTTTCTGCCCTTAGCTGGATGCTTAGCTGAACACTCTCAGCGAACCCTCCCAATAAGCGCTGAAAGCTGCATGCATTACAGAGAGCCTTAATTTTGCAGTATGAATGATCCTCTCCCTCGGGTGAGGATGGAACGAGTTATGAAGAATAATTCCAAAGATACTGGTAGTAAAGAGACCTTTCATAGCATTGGTGGGCCATGCCAGACAAGGGTTGAAGGAGCAGAGTAAGTTCTGCAAGCTTACAGCTTCATACTCCTGGTATATTTCTACAGTATTTATAGAGTTTGGATATTCACCACATTTTTTCTTATGTGTTTAATTAGAGGAAATCTTTGAGAAAGGCTGTAATATAATTTAATTTTTTTTCTTATGTTTTTCATCCTCGTATAGAAGACCAATCTTCAACACTCTTCTCATTGGTAAGGGAATAAACTGGTCTCTCCCTTCTCTCAGATTAGTGCCCTAGCTCTGAGGCTGTAGGCTTCTTTGGGAGTAGACTGTTCTCACTTCAGGGCTGTTGAGCAACAACACTCCTTATGGAAAACTTTTCTCCTGTTTGCCCTCAGAGTCCTGCACTCCTTTCTGAGTCTTAGCACTTCTTCAAAAGGAAAGGTGGAGAACGTATGCATTCTCCAGGACATTACTGCAAGACAAAAGAGGATAATTTGAATCCCCTGAGACTACAAAACATGTTGAACACAGACCTTCAACTTCCTGAGCAAGTGCTCTAACCACAGGACTCCTAAATAAGTGGTCAACACTTCTCTCTTCTGAGCTCTTAAAGAAAAGCATGAGACAGTCCCTTTTTCTCAAAGCAGTGATGATCAAGCAAAGTTTTTGCAGCTGTGAATCACACTTTCCCCACATACTGAACTCGGAACTGCAGCCAAGTACCAAAATCAGAGAGACACAGAGCATTTCATACACATCTGGTTCTCAAATGGCTGAAGCCTCCTTCCAAGGAGCATTCTGGGTGTTATGAATCCAGCTTGTGAGCCCTGGAAACTCTTGAGTCTGTCACACTACTTACGTACTCTATGAAGAGACAGATGTCTAACTTGGGTTTGTGAAACACATTCCCAAAGGCAAGCCTGCTAAAAGTATCTCTGAAGAGCCGGGCAAAAGCATTGCATTTCAAAAGGAAGCTGTCAAGTAATTTTTTACAGTAGTCTTACCCAGAATGCAACTCTGGGAACTCCTTGTCAGGGAGCGGCACTGTTACAAGCTCACTACGCAAAAAGATGTAGCAGTCAGTATCTCTGCTTCAGCTGAATGTGCCTAAAAATGGGCCAACTGTTAATACCCTCCTTTTCTGTAACATGCATCTTTCTTTTAGACCACGCAGGCTAATTGCCTATCACTAGGCAAGATCTAAGGCTGGAATCATGACAAATTAGGTGTAGCTGATTAAAAAAATAAAAAAGAAAAACAGTAGAGTTATTTTTTTCCAGGCCTTTCAGTCTATATGTAGCAAATCTGCCCATTCAGAAAACTTATTATAGAAAAGTGCCCTGTCCCTTGATTATGCACATCTCCCTCTCACCAGCTTTCATGTACAGTTCTACCTTTCTATAAATCCCTGATTTGCGCATGATTTCTGGAAAATCACTGCTTGTGCATGATTCCTGATCCTGCAGCTGAACCCACAGAAGTGTTTCCCTCCATGGGAGAGATGCAGGCCAGTTTTGTTGGTATAACCAAACTGGATCGGACCCAGCCATACCCAGCACAGCAAAGCAATTGCCTGAAGACTTGTTTTTTGTTTGTTTGTTTTTTCCCATCCAGGAAGTAATCCAGCTCAATTAGAAAAAGGAAAAAAAAAAAGCAACCCAAAGTGTCAGCCAGCTCAATGTTTCCACCAGGTGGATATGCTGACAAAGCTGTATCAAAAGAGGCTCTTCCAGTGCAAGCCCTGGTACAGGCAGGTGGGCTTTCCGCTGCTGTCACTGGATTATTGCAAACACCAGGCTTCATTTGTTCATGCTTTATTTGGATTTTTTGACACTATTTAAGTAGCTCTCAACTTGGTTTAACTGTATAGCTGCATTGCCTGTTGGACACAGCCAGTCAAAACTGAGCATGTACAACCCTTGGTTCTACTACTTGCATTTGAGGGTTTTTTCCTGAGATACTCCTTGTATTTTCATGTTCTATGGATTGTTCTGCATAGTTACATATTGTGCCTAAAGTAAATTATTGATAAAAAACCAAGGGACTTGTATACTGATGTTGGGTTGAGGTAGGTTTTTTTTCTTTCAGTCTCCATTGCCCTCATCTTGCGAACAGCTCTGTATACCAGTAACTTTACATGCACCAAAAGTCCCCCTGAATACTTCCCCCATGATGTTGCTGGTAACTGTAACACTAGGTGTTAACAACAGGAATGGTCTGCAGACAAAATTCAGGGCCTTACTCAAGAGGAAGAGTCATATTTTAGGGCCTAGATGACTTTTGTTATTGGAATGATCATCTCATCCCAGATGCTAGAAAATTTACCAATTTCTGGTTTTGCATAGAAAATGGAAGTTGTTGCTTCCCTCATGCTCAGGAAATGAGCAGGATGTCCCAGAGACAGTGATGAGGATGGCAGTGAAACCCCGCGTTACGGATTCACATCTATCCCCTTAGCACTGAGGACTCCTTCTTACACCAAAAGAAGACCAGAGGCTGGTGAGCTCAGAGGGCTTCAGTTTAGAAGACACAGGTGGAGAACCCTGTGTGATGGTATTTTCAACTCTTTTATCTGTTCAGCGCAATAGAAATATGGCAACTTAAGGAATTACTTCAGAATATTGAAAAAAGGCACTTCTTCCAGCAACAAGTTCTGCCCCCAAATATTATCACTTAAGTAGTTATGAGTTTTGAGGGCAATCTGTGAAAAATATTATACGCCCACATACACAGCAATTGAAACAGAATATGCTCACTGAAACCGAGAGTGGTATTTCACCATTTAGGAAGCTTTTTCATTAATCAACTGTCTTTCAATAGCTAAACTCCATATTTGCTACCTTAAATGTTGCTTAAAAAAAAAAAAAAAAAAGAAGGTGTATAGATTCTTATCTCCTTTTCCAAGCAGGCTGAACTCTTCAATCCTAAACAGTTTTATCTTGGCACAGCTATCAGGTTGTGTTACACATTTCTGGGAAATGTGTGTCAAAATCAAAGTGCTTATTGTTTAGTTTAAGGAATAGTTTCACAATAGTTTCACATCTAAATGTGGGGAAATGCAACTCAGGAAAAAATAGGATTTAAAAGAAAAACAGAGTGAAAATGAAAGGAAATTACTGATTTTGCTGGATGCAGAATTTGGCCCCTGATCCTTCATCTTAACATGTAATCCTGAAATTTAAGAGAAGCATGTGCTCGTATACTTACGGGAGCTTCGCAGGACTCAGTCCAGTGTGGCTATGTAACTGTCTTCCCTAAACCTGTTTTTAATTAATCTATTATACATTCTAACTTCTAAAGAATGGGATTTAGAAAAGCACTGGGCAGCAGCTTTACTTTATTCCTATTAAGTCAATGGTAAAACTCCCTTTAATTCCACTGGGAGCAGAATCAGCCCCATGCCAAGCCCATTTTAAAAATCACGAATTCCCAGCTTATGCAATGCCTTCTCCCTGCCCTTCTTTAAAGCACAGACTTCCCTCTACTGTTCCTTTTTTTTCCCTTGCAAAATAAAATCATGCAAATACACGACCAAACTAACCTCAGCACTGTAACTTCTGGGAACAACATATCTCACTATTTTCTTTCTGACTCTGTGGTTCACATTTTGGAGGAACGTTTAAGTTTAGTGTGCTGAACTGCTGTCAAAGTCTAGGTGGGCTCCAAGTATGTTCCAAAAAAGTTGGAGATAAACCTCTGGGTGTTGGCTGGATTCCCTTTCCAGTTAAAGTGATCCAGCATTTTATTGTGCTTCCCTGCTTCTCACATCCCCACTGTTTATTACGTTGCTCAGGAACACATGCAAAATAATAAATCAGCTTCTAAAAAAACCCAAAAACCAAAATAAACAAAAAAACCCCAAACAAAAACTAACCAAAACCAACACCTTTCCTCTCATGGAAGGCCTGGGGAGCTCGATGCAGCAATTTGATCCACTATCAAATACGACATTTCTTTGTGCCAACACACACCGTTTTTCCCTTTGCACTAGCGGAAACGAAAAGTCGAATTTTCACACTCACAGAAATAAATTCCCCCCAGTTCCTCGCAGCGCAGGTGCCTTTTACCCGCAGAAAAAGGAAATAAAATCAAAAACTCGCTTTCCTGCCGAAGCACACGGCTCCCCAGAGAACGGCGGGCGGGGATGCGCACCCGGCCCCGCTCACCTGGGCAGGTGGTGGTGCTGCTGCTGCTGTTGCCGCCGCCGCCTCCCCTCGCGCTGCCCCCACCCGTGTGCCCCTCTGCGTGGGCAGTGTCCGTGAGCGTGCGAACACCTGCGCGCACCGCCGCGGCGGCACACGGGTGGCTGCGCGAGTGTCGCTGCGCGTGCACGTCTACCCCGGTGCTGGGGTATGTGCGTGTGGGTGCACAAGTGTGCACGTGGGTGCGGGTGTGCGCGCGTGCCTGCCTACTGGCACGTGCCGCTACCGCGCGCCCGTCGACCGCCCCGCTCCGCCGCCGCCCGCGGGGACGAAGCCGCCGCACGCGCCGCCCTGTCCGAGCGGACCCGCCGCCTCCACCGCACCCGACCCCGAAGGGCAGGCAGCCCCTGGGAAGGCCGCCCCGGGGCTGCCCCCCTGGAACCGCGGGGACCAGCAGCGCGGGAGGGCGGTGAAGCGGCTACGCCCGCGTCGCCTCCCGCCCCGCCCCCGGCCCGGCCCGCCCCCCCGCCATTGGGCCAGCGGCGGCCCCGGCCCGCCCCGCCCCGCCCACGGCTGCCCCGCAGTTCCGCGCGGGCGGAGCGGGGGAGCGGCACCCGCGGCGGCGGCCCGGCAGCATGGGCTGGAGCTGACAGCGCCCGCCCCGCAGACGCCGAGCGCTGCCGGCGGGGAAGGGAAAAGTTGCCGCGTCCGCCCGGGGAAACTTTCTGCCGCCGAGGCGGGGAGGGGGCGGCGGAGCCGAGCGTCCGGTGCGGTGCCGTGCGGTCCCGTCCCGTCCCTGCGCGCCGGTGGGGCGCGCTGCGCTGCTGCTGAGGCGGCGCGGGGGCCATGCCCGCCGCCAGCCTGCTGCCGCTCTTCGGTAGCGCGGCGGGGACGGGGGCGCTGGGCGGCCCCGCGGGCGGCGGCGCGGGCGGCGGGGGCAGGAAGGCGGCGGGCCCCGGCGCGTTCCGGCTGACGGAGAAGTTCGTGCTGCTGCTGGTGTTCAGCGCCTTCATCACCCTCTGCTTCGGGGCCATCTTCTTCCTGCCCGACTCCTCTAAGCTTCTCAGCGGCGTCTTCTTCCACTCGGCCGCCCTGCAGCCGCCGCCGCCGCCGCCCGGCGGGCAGCCCCGCGCCCCACCGCAGCCCGGGGCCGGCCCGGCGGCAGTGGCGGCGGCCGCGGGCGGGGTGGGCAGCCTGGAGCGGATCCGCGCGGACCACGAGCGGGCTCTGCGGGAGGCCAAGGAGACGCTGCAGAAGCTGCCCGAGGAGATCCGCAGGGACATCCGCCAGGACAAGGAGAAACTTCTGCAGGACGCCCGCGGCAGGAAGGAGGCCGGCGCCCCCGGGCTGCCCCAGCGCCTCTTCCGCCAGCCCGTCGGCGCCGTGGGGCAGGAGCCCGCCGACCCCGCTGTCCGGCAGAGCAGGGACAAAATCAAAGAGGTGGGTGGTGGCGGAGGGTTCCGCTCCTGGGGACGCGCCTCGGTACCCCAGCGCGGGGCAACAGGTCGCTGCCGCGGCCGGCGGCGGGATGGGGGGGATACCTGAGCCCTTCTGCCTCTTCCTCCTCCTGCTCCCCGCGGGATGTGGGTCTTTCTGACCGGGCCTCGCTCGGCAGCCGCCGCGCAAGTCGGCTTCGTCGCCCGCGGTTGCACCCTCCCAGCCCGCGGTGCGTTCCGCGCCCCTGCGCGGCCGCGGAGTAAGCGCTGCCTGCGGACGCGGCGCTGCCGCCGCCAGACGCGCTCCGTTCCGGCTGCGCCTCCCCCCCGGCCCCCGACATTAGCGGCCTCCCCGAGATGTGGCACCGAAAGCCGGGGAGGAAGCAAAGCTCGGAGAGAGCCGCCAGGCTGCGGGGCACCTCCGGCAGGGCCGGACGAGAGCTGCGGGCAGCGGCGCCGGGGGCGGAAAGCGGCGGCCGGGAGACCCATCGCGACGCGGGGCTGGGGGGCATCCCGGGCTGGGCCGCCGCTTCGGTCGGTGAGCGGCGAACGTCCCCCCCGGTGCGACGGCGAACGGCCCCCCGTGCCCACCGGCGGCAGAGGAGGGGTCACCCCGTCCGGTCCTGCGCCGGCCGGGCGGGTGCGTTGCCCAGTGCGAGGTGCGGGTGTTGTGCAGCGCTTCGAGGGTGTCTGTCTCGGGTTCTCGCGGGTCACCGCTCTGTGACGGCGGCTGCCTGAAGAGTTGAGGGTATTTGGCAAAATACAGTCCATTCCGGTTATCGCAGTAAAGCATCTCCGCTGTATGTGTTTTGACAAATTCCCTGAACTGTCTTGTTCGTTCGTGCTGCTTGGGCGGTTCAGGTACCGTTCTCAAGTCCTTCCTTACGGAAATTCTCCAAACTGTGTATGGGTAAGACTGTCATGAGCAGAACTTGACAGGGTCCTCTAACAGGAGAAGAATAATTTCCTTGATAATGTAGTTCAACTTCTCGTCATTACTGGCTGTTTTGGTTTGGTTTTTTTATCGAACTGACAATTTCATCTGCCTGCAGAGATTAGGGTTTATGAATTAATTAGTAGTATGTTTCCTGTTCTGTGGTGATGGAAATGAGATAGGAGTGAGACTCTGAGTATTTCTGTGTTTGTGAAATGTCGTTAGCCTTATTTGGACTGATTTATTTTTACTGTGAGTTTGTACAGAGCAGTCTGAAAAGTAAGCCCTGACATCACGTGGAACACCAGATAATAAGCTCTCACAGATCTTGAGTTGTGTTCTGTGCTCTGAAGTCCTAGCATCGGTTTAACTATTTTAGCAAATTGTGCAGCAGTCATCCGCAGTAAATACCAGTGCAGAGGTATTTTGAAGGGAGAAACCCTCAGAAATTCAAGGTACACACCACATCTTGTTGTGCAGAGATTATGTTGTCTTCTGTTTTAGTCGTACAGCCTCCCTGAGGCACACAGAACAATTAGAAATACCAGCAAACTCTTTTCCAGTTATCTTGAATTGCAGCGTAGAAGTGTTTCAAAGTTATGAGGCTCCAGACCTGATGTACATGATTCTGTAGTATAGAAGACTGCAAGAAATAAATAAGCAGGAGGAGGAAGATAAAACTTAAATATACTGCTGCTTTTGCTGGTCCCACTCTGTGCCAAGTAGTCCGAGTTATCATTTATTATATATAGATACATGTGTGTATGTGTGTCTGTATTTGTATGTTTGTGTATATATGTGTGTGTACATACATATATGCATACCCCAGCATCTCTTCAATTTTTTTTCCTCTCTTTCTCTTCCATCATTCTTCTTTCTCCTTCACTTCTACGCAGGAGCCACCAACAACACAGTAACCCCCCAAAACAGATTTTTGGCTGTAAGCATAGGAGATGACAGAGGGACTGCACTTAATTTCCAGATTTTCATTTTTCTTTCATATCTCAGTATAATTCTTCAATACTATTTGTTGTTTCTGGGAGTTTCCTTTCCTTCTGATTCAGTTTGTGACCTTAACACGTTGTTTACTTAATTGCTCTTGCATTTTTGCAGCACCTTGACTGGTTTGATTTTTCTTTTTTAAACAATACTTTTTTTTTTCCCCATTGACTGTAAAACAGTATTTTCTATTCTGTGTTAACTTGCTTCACATTGTTGCAGATGTTGGCTTTTATGTTGCTTTTCTCTCTATCTTTGCAAGCTCTTGTCTACTTTTCATGTTGAACTTTACTGTGAAGCTGGAATTCTAATCTGCAGTCTCTTTAGAAGTAGTTTTAAATTGTAACTTTTTAAAGTATAAACTTTTGTACTACACTGTACATGCACAGAAACTGGAATTATCCCTTAAAACTCCTCTCCTTGTGGTTTCATGCTGGAGGTGCAAACGTAAAGAATCTGCTTTTTCATGCTCTCTTGAGCCTGGAATATGCGTCTGCATTGTGTGATATATGTTGTAGGCCTATACTGTAAACTATTCCTGTGGATATTTTTGACAGAAAGAAGCAGGCTACTTGAAAGGAAAAGAATGCCAAAAAATAAGGTGTTTGTTCCCTGCATTTCTGTCCTGGAGGAGCTCTGGTCAATGTGCTGACATAAAGCCGAGAGGGGAGAGATCTTAGAAATGTTTTGTTTATTTACTAGTTTAAATTTTAAGTTGAAATAAATGTTTAGAAGTCTAGCCAGTACAACATGGTTTATGATCACAAAACAATAAAATGCCATGACTTTATATATCATTTCTTAACAAAGTTCTGTTATAGAAATTCTAACCATTTTTTCCAAGGCATGGAAACTCTGTTGGGTTGTTTTTTTTTTTTTTTTTAAAGTAAAACTTAAAAAAGGTGGGAATGTAAAAATTCTTGAACCTTTTTGATATTGAAACCAACAGAGTATGACAAATAAGTAAAATTAAAAAGTTGCTAGAAGCTTATTGGGCAAGTAAAAAGAAGTGTGGAAAGATGGAGAAGTGGAGATTGTGTTGCTGTCACTGCCTTCCACTCTGTCAGAATGATAGGGTTGCTCTTGAGGTCTGTGTGTGGTCACTGTCCTGCCATGTCCCACCTGCGGGGCCTGCCTGTTTGCAGGTGTGCCCATACAGGTAAGGGATTTGGGCTGAAGACCACAGATATTGATGGGTGCTGCAAACTTCCTCTGTTTCTCTTCTCATGATGAATTACAGACAAACTTAAAAGAAAGAGGGTCTGGCAGTACTGCTGGCAGGGGGTTTGCCCAATACTTCCTGTTGTAAAACTGCTGTCGGTTGCCTGTGACTGCTGAATTTTTTACTGGCTGATTTAATCTTCTCTGCTCTGAGTGTCTTCCTCATGCCAGATGCTTCAGGAAGGCTTGAGCAAAGAGGCACAGCTGCTTTTGAGCATACCAGTGCACTTGCAGGTTGTCAGAACTTGAGTTCTCTGGGCAGTTCCACTGATGCTCTGGTGTCTCTATGACTTGGGGTAGGGTCTGGATACCTGGTACACCTCACGCTGCTTTCTGTTTCAGTGTCCTGGTAGGAGACCTGTACTGTAAATGAGGAGGTTGTGTTTTATATTTCTGCTTTTCCACTCATTGGTTTGAGAGGTGGCCTCTCTTTTGAGCAAGTACCTCCTGTGATATCTGTTCCTCATCTGTAAAAAAAGGGGAGTAGAAGGCAATGATGACTCTGTTCCACTCAAACAAGCTGAAAGTCAGTCTCTGCTCTTGTCACCGTTGGTTGTGGCTGGACATCATTATTTTTAATGTCCAGGGAAGACTTTCAGGTGCATAGGCAGTTTGGGAAAGGTGGCAGCTTGATATGAACAAAAGAAATTATTAGAAGAGGATGGTGTTAGTGAGGACAGGCTATGGAGGAAGGAGATGCACTGCTTCATTTAGGGAAATCTGACTTTGAATCTTTTCCAAGTCTCATTCCTCTCTCTTCCAGAAGGGCGGAAAAAAAAAAAAAAATCAAATTATTTAGGTGTTAAGAAAATAGCAAAAACTGAACTCTTTTTATTTCAGAGGAAAGGAATAAAAAACGATGAATGAGTTAGTTCAGGTACCAGAAGCTATATAATCACATTAGTGTGGTGCTCTGCCCAGCCTAATTAATCCTGCTGAACAGCAAGCTATTGGTGTTGGTGGAGGACCATACTAATGCAGCCATGCTGTTCTTTTACAAGGTAGCTAGCTTGGAAACTGTATTGTTTGGTGCTGTTTGGACGTGTTTTCAGGATAAAAGCCTCCTTGGTAAACTGAAATCAATGTCCAAAGAACATGATCATGCAGTGCTCCCAGATACTTGCACAGCTCTCAACTGCTGCAGTCATCTGGTAGAAGTCCTGGGGAGGAGAACTTTATTCACTGGTTCTGTGGTCGTTTCTGAGCACTAGACCTTTGAGCTCAACAGGGCAATGAGAGCAAGAGACTCTGCAGCTGAAAATTACTTCATGCTGTCTTTCTATAAGGAACTGAATTGAAGTTGTGTTGGCAGTGTGAATTTTGGAGCTTCCTAAGTCCTCAGCCCTCAGCATTAATTTTGTTTATTTACTTGTTTTCTTCCTGTGGTGGCTTTTATGCAGTTATTTGGATGTTGTTAGGTTAAACAAGAAGTCTCAGTAATGTTTCAGGGAAGTTCAGAAGTATCTGGAGGAAACCAAGCTTCTGAGCATGTAAATGAAGCACTAATCAGAGATCTAATACACACTTGACATAGCAGTACTTGGGCACAATCAAAGCTCTCAGTTAACAAAGAGGAGTGATGGCAAAATTATAGGAGGTGGCTTGCTGCTGAAGAAGGGCAGTCAGCCCCTTCTGCTTTCTTGGGCACTTCCACCGCTTGCTTGCCTGCTACCTGGTATCCTGGTGCTGCTGCTCACGGGAGCCCAGTGCCAGGCTGGGAGGAGATTTATTTCCTTTTGGACCAGGTGAGCTTGCTAATACTTGTTGCTGTCAAAAGAGGAGAGGAAGTATCTTCTTAGCACTGTTGGCTCTGCCTTCTCCCACTATCTCCTTCGTGTTAATTCCACTGTAGCCTTCCAGAAGCCGCTTCAGCTCACTAAACCAGCCAAAAACTGCCAAAGCAAAAAAGTTGGCTAGCTTTCTGTGAACTTTTCTGCCAAATTGATGAGTTGAAGACTTTAATGGAAGGGTTGACTTGGTGCTAGTTTTGGATGTGATGAGGGAACCGGACTATGTGGAGGAAAGTAGTACAAAACCTCTTCCAGTATCCTTGTTTTAGGAGCTGGTGTGTGATCTTCTGGCCTAGCTTCTCTGTTAAAATTGAATCTCCGCAATGTGACATTTGCAGAGCAAAGGTTCAATCTGCTGTAATAACCTTCTGTAGCAGACTGAAGTGCTGTGCTTCAGGAGACTGTTACCTCCCAACTCCTTTCTCGGAACAGAAAAGGGGAAAAGAAACACAGTGGCAGGAATTACTGAAGCCCCAACTCCTGTAAAATAAAATTCAGAGTGCTTTTACTGGGAGGAAGGTCGTGGGTGCCTTCATTGGAGGGGGAGGGAAAGAGTTAAAATGCAGCTGTGGAAGTATTGAGTTGTTTCAGTTTCAAACACAAAAAGCCATGTTCCCTGGTGCTACATTTCTTTAAGAACAAGATCGAGTGAAAGGAAAGGAGTTGACATGTAATGAGTAAGCAATGTGGTGATTCCTGGCAACATGCTGATGATGCAATGCATTTCCAAAGAAGTTTTCTCTAAGTACTTTGTGACCTTAATGCCTACATCTTGTAGCTGTCATTCAGTTTGTAAATGAATCTTGTCTTTTTTTTTTTTTTCCCCAAAGCTTTACTTACCTACCTATAATCTTCAGTGTTTTTCTATCTACTAGTTCTTTTTGAGTGTTTTGCAGTGCCTTCCTTCCTGATAACTGTGATAGTTTATTGAAGTTCCTTCCCCTTTTTTTTTTAATGGTTTCATAAAAGACATTAAGAAGGTGAATTAAATGCCTAAATACAGGGTATCAAATGTGGTGGGTTGGTAGGTACTTTATACCCCTAAGTTAAGGATATCCTCACAGGGCTTGTAGACATTTTCCATGGGTTTGTTGGGAGATTCATCCTCTTGTGAAGTGGCAGCTGCAGGTGGCAGGGGTTATCTTATAGCATCTAAAATGTGAAAAAATAGCAAGTTAAATTGCTTGGTTAGGGATAATGATACTACAAGATGCAGAGAAGCTTCATCTGAGTTACTAAGAGTATGATTCAGTGACTATTAAGCAACCCCTTGGTTCTGTCACTTGGCAGACCCCAGGTAGACCCAGTTCAACCTGTTAATCAGACAGAAAGCTGCCCCTGCTTTTGTTGAGTTCTTGGCCTGGTGGGGTAGGTGGAGGTCTGAACACAGTGGAAGCAGTGGACCCCCACTAAGCCAATGCATTTGAAAGGAGAGCAAAGTGGAGGAGAATGGTACTGAAGCATCTTTTTGGCCATAAGAAATTAAACAGGGTATGCCTTTGCCAAATTGATGTTCTTTCTGCTGGGCACCCTGAAGGTCTTTTTAGGGGAGGACATTTGTTTCAGGTGAGTTGCTTCAGCTGCCTTTTTTTTTTTTTTCATTTTGAGAACCTGGCAGTCTCTTCTCAGTCAAATTACTTAAGTTTCTGTCCTGCAGGCAAATGCCGGTCTGATTTGAACATTGGTCATGAGATGGAGGGATATCTCAGTGTGTGGCTGTGTGCATATTTGACCAGAATAGGATGTGTTCCCATTGCTAGTTCATGGGTTTTTTTCAGCCTTACACCTGTTTTCTGTAAGCTAAGAAGAATATTTAATTTTTTTATGTTCAGACTTGGTCTACATTCTCAACGGGTAAATTTACCAAAACTAACTGAATCTTCTTTGTAACTGGATCCTCAGAACTGTGGGGAAAATGAAAAGGCTTTAAATGTTCAGTGGAAAACATCTGGCTTTCACAAAAAAATCAAGTACATGATTAATTCCTTAACTGAAAATCCATGTGCACATTTTATGTAAAGGTAAAACGTAAATTCCAGACACACAGGACTCTTCGTGAAAGCAAAATAAGGTGATGTAAAGCTGTGAGGTAAAGCTTAAAATGGAATGTCTCCTGCATTTTGGCAAAAGTTATATTCTCATGGTGATGATTTTGTATTTAATTTTAGTATAGCACCCTATGGCAACTATTTAATATTAAGAAATAGAGTAAATCATGCTGTTGGTGAGTACAGTTGCTTAAGGATGTATTTGTGGGCAGATTGAAGCAGAAAAATTACACCTGTTTATTAAAAGCTACTGTTAAGGCCAAAAAATGCCTTATCTCATTCAGGGGAAAATAAGAGTAGTAGACAGGCAGGCTTTGATAGCTTCTTTGAATGTTAATGAAAGCACAGGACTATGGAAAGGAAATCATGGACAGATAGGAGTTAACACTTCTTGTGGAAGGTAATTAACATAATTATGGAAGCATTTGTATGACTGTTGGATGGACAGACCTTTACTTAAAGCTATCTGAAACATACTGCTGTAAGAATTATTGAGTGTGTCAACTTTCTGTTTGGTTTTGGTTTTTGTTTTTTTTTTTTTTTCTAGCATAAGGAGCTAGCATAGGTGTACATTTATGCAGTTTTCATCTTAAATAGACTATTTTAACAAGTAGTTAAAGGTTTATTATTTACAAATAATAAATTTGTGTTCCTAACTTATTTGGCAGAATAAGAATAATAGTTCAGGAAAGTGGCTTTGATTCAGTGTTAGCTGATGTCTAAAGGTGCGGCACCTCTCTGGAAATAAACTGGTGCCTGAGATGGTACAGAGATGATGGAACATTTCAGTTGTGTGCTTTTTTGATAACAAACTCAACTATTCAGATGTATCTCTGTGTAAAGTATGTTTTAGACATTCAGTTTCAAATTATTTTTTTTGTCTATTTCTAAGTTATTACTAGAACTATCACTTTACAAATGAAGAAAATAATTATTTAGGTAGGCCTATAAATTAAGCAATATGGACAACGTACCAGATACTCAAATACTCAGTATACTGGTTCTTTCTTTTGTGTGAAAATCTCCTTTATCCACAAAATTTGTTTAGGGTTTTTTGCCTTTTTTTTTTTTTTTAAGTGTGTGATATAAATAATGTGTGTGCACTTCTAAGAAACACCTCTGTTTTTCTATTTTCCATGACTTTTTGTAGTCGGGTCTGTAAGTCTGTTGTGAAAACATAATTGGTGAGTAATAAAGCACGTGCTTGCCTAAACCAGATTAAACAAAACCTTTTACAGAATTAGAGTTAAGCCACTGCTGTACCGCAGTGCTTGGCAGCCTTGCCTGCAGAATCCAGAAGACTTTACTGTGTTGTGAGAAGGCAGTTTCCAGGGGTGAGTGGGCGCTGGTGACTTCCACAAGATTGCACAGTGTGATGGGTTTAAGAACGGAGCTGGATTACCTGGATCCTGTTTGGTGCTGGGATAAGGCTGTTTTTGCTCCTTCCTGCCCGTGCTGCAGGTCTCTAGCCTGGGCGTGTCGGCTCACAGGGTCAATTTCAACCTGGATATTTGAGTCTAGTTCATGGTTGCACATGGGAACTGCTGCTGCTCACGCTGTTTATTAGAGGGGAAAGCTTAACCTGAGGCTCCTTGGTTCTATGTTTAGGTCACTAGCTGTAAGCTTTTTAAGCAGTACTTGAAATCAAATGCTCTTTGTCCAGTGCTGTTTTGAAGGAAGGCAAGTAAGGTAGTAAATCTCCCAGTCTGCCTTTTTTGCATTGTGAAATCTTCAGTTTGGACACTGTTGTAACCAAGAAATGCTTGCACGTAGTATGACAACGCTCTGCAGTAAGATGATTGGATTTTATAGCTGGTGTTTATGAAGATACAGGTATTGCTCATTCTGATGCCTCTGATTTTAAAAGCTTTTCAAACAGATTGGATGAGCACATAACCTGCTGTTACATTTTTGTAACTGTTGAAGTTAAACATTCACAGCCCTTGTGGGAACACTGAGATATGCAGTCTCTTATGCAAAGGTAACTACAAGTGTAAAATCTACTTTCATTTGTCCTCCTACTCCCTCTTGGAAACTATATGTACCTTGGCTTTTAATTTGTTTTAGGAATAAAGCAAGTGAATGGAAGTCTGGAACTTGTCTTTTTTATTTATTTTTTTTAAATGCAAATCTCTAATAAGGTAAGAAAATACATGAAGATTAGAAGATATTTTGAGCAAAGGACCAAAATGATTCTGTGCAACGAATGAGCCGATGACTATGGAACATCTGGCTGTTACAAGACTGCATGTGCACATCTCAAAAAAAAAAAACCCAACCAAAAAACCCCCAAAAAAACCCAGAAGAATCAACTATTTTCTCTGATGCTAGGCAGAAACAGAAATTAGAATTTTAATGTAAAAGCATGCAGCTTTGCACTTTTCATGTGAAGATATATATTGCTGGCATTTAGGTTAGAGGCAGTACTGTGTGTTGTTTATATGAATAAAGTAGAAAGGAAAGAATGTCTGATACTTTTTTCCAGAATTGTACATCATCAGACTTGTGTAGGGGTGATCTTATTGCTTGGCAACATAAACCTTCTTTTTCAATTATTTGTTCAAAGTCAATATGTGCTTTCAAAACATTGCAATAAAATTGCATTAGACCAGTGGCTTGCTTCTTTAATTAGTATTCAGACCACTGTGAGGCTATTTTTTTAAAGTATCTGCATATTTTTCTTTTGTTTAGTCCACTGCATAATAAACATCTCCATGCCTTTTGACAAATTTCATTTGTTCAGGGACTGCTTTCTTCCAAGGAAATAGGAAATAGCTTGTGTAAAATAAGCTAAAAAGCATTTTGCTTTCAAAATGTAGTGCTTAAGGAGGTAGTAATTTTGCTATTTACTGATACTCACAGGCAGATGCAGACCCAGTCTTTAACTCCACTGTCAGTTTTCTCACTGCCTTTAAGCATTGACATTTGTTAGTGCACTAAGTGCTGATACTAATGTAAAGCTTTGCCCATGCTGCTGTCTGTAGGGAAATCTGCTGCTTGTTACTGTGGTTATAGTTCTCCACCCATCTGTGATTTTGAGAATTGCACTTAGAATTTTGTGTTGCACCTAGATAGTAATGCTAATTCTTTAAGCTAAAGCTTAAAGAAGAAAAATAGATGTTAGTCATTTGCATTCATGGATTCCCTGCCCCCCACCATGCAACAGAAAACTTAATTCCCATTTAGAGAGCAGAAGAAATACACACATTACATATTTTAAAAGTTATAATGCTACAAAGCTGCATGCTGCTTTCTTTGTTCTTGTGATATCGTCTGAAGAATCACCACGGGAAAAACTGTGCTATGTAAAGACAAACTGCAAGCTGACTGATATTTTTATGTCTTACTCTGTAAAGCTCTAGAGTAAGCATGGCACTGAACCTGAACTGACTCTTCATAGAAATATGTGTGATCTTGTCAAGGGCTGAAGTGACATCACAAATCAAGAAGGGCATTTCAAAAAATAACCCTTCTGAAGAAAAGTCTGCAAGTGTCCTCATGCAGTTTCTTTAAAAAAAACCCCAAAACCAGCACTGTATTCATATCTTGTTCCATATATATATATTTTACATAAAAACAGTGAGTGTACTGAGAAGTACAGTTGGTAAATGGTAAATTCTGTTGTTTGTAACTGAACATTTAGTTAGCAAGCCTTGATCTGAATAAACATTTTGAAAAAAGTAAAACGTGCAGTTGGTTGGTTATTTTTTGCTAGGTTGGTTGTTGATGGTTGGTTGTTTTTTTTTTAAAAAAAAAAAAGTCATTTAAATTGAAAAGGTAATTAAACATATGCTGCAAGCAAAATCTAGAACATTAAGATGGAGCAAAGAAATTCTAGTATTTTAGTAATCAGTTTTGCTCAAGTTATTTTTTATTATATAAATCTAAACCTTGTAGAAAGTAGATGCTCTGTCAGAAAGTTTTTGGACTTTATGGAAACAGTTTTCATATGCAGCCTGATCATCTGAAAGCATTATGGAGACATGGTTGGTCTGCATTTATGCATACTAGTCCTGTTTGTTCTTCCTTTCAACCTTCCGCTTGCCTTAGGATTTTGTTGTTGGGAAGGAGAGAGATTCAGATTTGCCACTGGACCTCTGGAGGCCTGATCTCTTGCTTAGGGCAGGGCCTATTTCAAAATTAAATCAGGTTGCTCAGAGTCTTGTGCGCTCAAGTATGGAAAATCTCTGCAGAGGGAGATGCTGTAGCTTCTCTGACCAAACATGTTCCAGGGTCTGAAGACCCTTATTGTAGTTTTTTTAAAAATTAGTATTGTACATAGTTAGAATTTCTCTTGCTGCAATTGGTGACCACTGCCTTTATTCCTTTCACTATGCACTACAGAGAAGCGCTTGTCTGCCTTTTCTCTGTGGGTACCCATTAAGTCATTAAGAAGCCTTCTCTTTTCTAGTTTGAACAAACCCAGCTCCATCTATCTCTTCTCATATGTCATGAGTTCTCTCTCCACTTTTTTCCTTTTTCTTTTTTTTTTAATCTCTCATTGGTACAAGGGAGCTGAAAACCAAGAACAAGGCTCCTGTTTGAGGAATGTTGCATGACAAGTGTTAATTGCTTCCTATCACCAGCAAGCACTCTTGCTAATGCAGCCTACTATACAGTTGGCCTTCATCACTGCAAGGATGCCTTGCTTACTTGTGTTCAACAGATTGTTCACCAGGACCCCCAGGACATTTGTTGCAAAGCTGTTTTCTGTCCTGTAAGTTCCCTGTAATGTGGCATGGCATTATTCCACATTAAGTATAAGATTTTTCAGTTTGCTTTTATTGGGCTCTTCCAGCTTGTTGAGGTCCTTCAAGTGGGAGCCCTATTCTCCAGCTTCTTGATTGCTGAAGTTTGGTGTTACCCATGAAGTCGGTGAGAGTGTGTTCTGCTCTGTTGTTCAGATTAACCCTGGAAAATGTCACTCATAGCTAGCTGCTAGTTAGACTTTGACCTGTTTGCTGCTGTCTTGAGCTTGTCAGTCCAGCCAGTTTTTTCACCAACCATCTAGTCCGTGCCTTTTTGGCTGCCATAGTGCTAGGGAGGACTGGGTCGAAAAGCGTGCTAAAGTCAAGGTGAGTGATGTCTGCTGCTCTGTCCTCATCCACAGAGCCAGTGGCTTCATCATAATAAATAACTGGGTTGGTTGAGCAGATTTTGCCTTTGGGAAGTTATGCTTGCTGTTCGCAAAGGTGTTTCTGTCCTTCCTGTTCTTGGAAATAGATTCAAGGAGGATTTGCTCCATTTTCTTTCCAGGGTTTGGAATAAGGCTGACTGACCTGTAGTTCCCCAAGTCTTTCTTCTTGCTTTTTTCCTCAGTTACCAGGGACCTGCTTTGGTTATTATGGCCTTTTAAAAGTGATGTAAAGAGGCCTTGCAATGACATCAGCCAACTCCTTCAGCTCTATCAGAAGCATCTCATCTGGTCCCGTGGACTTGTGTGTGTCCATTTTGCTTAAGTGCTCTGTTCCTAGCTTGGTCTTCATTCACCTGACACTTTTCCCCAGGCTCCTGCCACTTAAGCCCCATGAGTGTGCTATGCTGGTAAGGACCAAAGCAAAAGAGACACCAAGTGCTTGACCCTTTTCATGTCCTTTGTCACTAGTTTTCGAAATGTGTTCAACAGCAGGTTCCTAGTTTGTTTGGTCCTTCTTTTGTTGCTGATTTATCTGCAGAGGCCCCTCATGTCCTGTGGCAGCTTCTAGCTGAGCTTTGGCTGCCTAGGCAGTGCTTCTGCAGTGGGGCAGCCACCCACGTCCCCCTCCCTGCACTTCCCTGAGGTCTTGGGCTCAGCCACCCTGCTCTCCTGCCACAGGTAATTGAAGATTAACAAGGTCTCCTGGGCACCTTAGCCCTACAGGGAACTCTCCCATGGGATCCTTTAGATCGGGTCCCTGAACAAACTGAGATTTTTTCCCTGATGTCTGATGTCTTTATTACTTTTCTTCAGTTCCTTCAGGATCTCAAACTCTCCTGTCTAGTATTTAAATAGGCTTGGAGTTTAGACACTTCTTATTCATGTGTTAATTGTTTTGAAGTGAGCTTTTACTATGGAAGCTGGGGTGCTGGAGGAAAATGGTATGTAGCCTTTCCTGGTTAATTTGCATCTGTGCTACCTCTCTCTGTTTCATTAGGGAAGCCCAGCAGGCAACTGCCTGTTAGCTCAGTGGGTATCTTGAAGTTTTTTAAAATGAGGAAGTGTTTACTGGACAAACAGATATGGTTAACGTAGGGAATTCCCGTTGAATTTTTGAAACACATGCTGTTAATGGAAAGCAAAACTTAGTTGCAGCTTTTGCCACTTTTGTGGATGTAAATGGGTTACTAGCATACTGACATGGGCTGGGAGACATACCATTGAAGAATCATGTATTGTTTTGTAGCATTTCCTCTGCATACTCTGCTCAAAATATCGATCATCTGATGTTTATACGTTGCAAATATGAAACTAAGAACGTGAAAGCTAATATAGTGTCAGTTCAAAGTTCATAAGTTCAGAATTTGTATTGTAACTGAAATGGATACCATTGAATTAGATTTAAAGCACTGTTCTGTTTAATTTCTTTCTTAAGGATCTAATGACTAGCTTAGAAACTTGTGGGTTTTGATTAAATTTCCATCTGTTTTGTGTGACTTACTACCTGTTTTACAGCAGGCACTGTAAATATTTTTACAGTAGGGTTGTACTATTGCACTGCACTACCAACTCAAGAGAGTCCAACTCTTCAGCATTTGATTTTCTGTCACTTTTGACATCACAAAGAGGTCTGACTTTACAGAAGCTTGGTTTTGAAAAGGAAGTCTTCATACTTCCTCTTGCTCAGTGTCCAAACTCACTAGTCACTTCTAAAAGGGTAGGTTTCCAGCATTACAGTGATATATGAACATCCCTTCAATTTGACATGCCTATGCTGATTTTGTGATGTGAGAAGTAAAGCTCGTTCCAGCTATGGCAGGGACTATAACCTTCTTTTTGCCCTGGCTTTATGATCCTTCATTATAGGAACAGTGATGACCCCTGGTTTTTATTTGACTCTTAAAACAAAAGTGTGAAAAGGTAGCTGTAAAACTGATGTGAGTACTTCTGATGAGAACTGGATAAGTTTGAGGAAGGGGCCTCCAGGCTTTGGAAAGGAGTTAAGCTTGTTTTCATTTTCATTAGATTTTTTTTTTTCTTAGATTTTCTATTGTGTCTGTGTATGGAGATTTCATTTCAAGAAAGTACGTTATTCTTGAATCCTGTTCAGCAATCCAAAGCTTGAGGAGTGGCTGCGCCTCCACTTTGTCATTATTTATCTGTGACTTGAAATAAAAATTCAGCATTTTATTTTTCGATGTAAAGCAGATCCTGTAGTCTAAGCTATGGAAGTCACACCCCTTGAGTGTCTTGCATGTGAAAAGAAACTTTAGATGAACAGTCTTATAATTTATCTGTGCTGGGCATTGAAAAAACGTTTTGTTAACTGTAGCCTTGTTCGTAAGAACCTAGGAAGACATAACTGTTACGAAGTTATTTTAAACACATAATAGTGCACTGCAAGTTGTTGCATATGTTCATTTCAGAGTGACTTTGTAATAGCTTCCTGGTATAATAATTACCAATTACTGTGTTCTGTGACAGGGGGGATTTTGTGGAGTTTTTTTCTTCTCATTTGTTTGAACACAGTATTTTTGTGATACCTATTTTATTCTTTATTTGTTATGATGAGTCCTTTCCACTTCAGATTCATGCCAGTGTTTGAAAAATGTGTATATTTTATTTTCTGAGGAAGGAACAAAACCATTGGCTGATGCCAAAGACAAGTCTCAAAAACACTTTTAAAAGTCCTCTGTGTTCGTGTGAACACTGCAGTGCAAATAAATGGGGACATGATCTACTACCTCAATGTCAAACATACCTAGTGTCTGTTTCACCAGCCTTACCTTCTGTGCACATGGAGAAAGAAACATTTCCTTAAGAACTTTGTGGCTGGTTTTACTGGAGCTTCAGCAATAATGGTTTTCTTGTATTTGATAACTTCATGTTGTCATTAGTCCTTTGTTATGCGGGGAATTTCTGCAGGCTGTAAAATGAGCTGTAAATGTGCCATAATCAGAAAGAAAATAACTTCATAATTTCTATTGGATATTCCTGCTGTGTTTTAATATCCAGTTTCAAATATGCTTTTTATAGGAAACATCCTGTGTGGTGGTGTACCTGTTGTACTCAAAACAACCAGGAATTTGTTACATGTTATCTCTTCTCCCACGAACCCTCGCCCCCTGCCCCCCCCCCCAAAAAAAAACAAACCAAAAAACCCCAAAAATGAACAAAACCTGACAAGAAAAAAAAACCCACTCAAATTTCAGCTGCTGTCTTTTACTTAAAATAGTTAAGGACTTGACTGAATTCCCCAAAGATGTTATCTAGAAGGAGGAGAGAAACTTCATGGGTTTTCTGACTGGATGAGGAACAATGAAAGTATGGGAAGGAAAATTTGCTCATCTTTCATTTGAAAACTAGTAACTCTGAATATCACGGATGTGCCACGTTTTACCAAAGAAACCAGGGTATAAAAGAATGTTTGGAGTGAAGTGGAGGAAGCTTTTTGTCTGTGCATGTATGTGTGTGTATATATATGTATAAAAGTTATGTGTGTTAATGAAAAAAGATTGAAGAAAAAGCTCATACCTTAGTATTTGGAATTATTGCCAGAGAAGTAGAGCCAAACTACAATTTTTACCAACTTTTCAAACATGGTAAAGATAGGATTGTAGGAGTCTTTTCTATCTGCATCTGCTCCTGCTGTAATTAGCATTAATGTTCTATAGCCATTCTGGCTTGTATACGAGACTGAAACCTGGGGAGGGCCCTCATTTTGTCTGGTTAGTAGGGAGGAAGTGTTTGACACCTCGGTAGCTCTTTAAACTTACTGTATAACCTGTATATAAAGGTATACTAATGACTATTGTGTGAAGTCTGATTAAATGGTTTGTTATTCCTATATAATACCTTTTGCCCTTTGGGCTGCTGGGGATAAATAACAGTCTGATCTTCAGAAGTGCTACTACTAATTAAATATAGACTTCTTTGGATAAGAACAGCATTTTCTTGCAAGTCACAACATGTTTAAAAAGAAATCTTAATCACTATTTTATAGCTTACTGTAAATCCTAATCAGTAGTTCTTGATGAGCTTTTTATACAAGGAATTTGATAACAATTAATTTGTACAGTTAATCCATGTAGTTAATACCTTTCACTTTGATACATCACTCAGTTTCATTCGTGCTCTCCAGCTTTTGCAATGTGGTTAGTGTTACTGAAGTAGCTATGTCATAGTAGCTAGTAATACCTCTGGGTGAATTTAGAAAGATTTTGGTTTTTTTCTAGCAGAATTTTAATTTGATTTTGCATCTATCCCTAAACCTATTTGATTTTGTTTCTACAGACAAATACTGAAAATATGTATTGTGAGGAAAAAAAAAATAGCTTACACTTTTATAACTCTTTAAGTTCTATACAGTCAGCCCCTTTTCCCTAAGCAGTACAAACCCATGTTCCTTTCATGCTCCCTTAGGCTTTGGTAGTATGCTTAAAAATCTAACCGGCCATGGCTCTACCAGATCAGAGCTGGAGGCAAATTCACCAAAACCCCAGTGGTTTTTTGGCACACACCTTGCCACTGAAAAATCCTCATCCCTGAAGGCAGAGTGCATGTGCTGGTTTTGATCGTAGAAGAGATGTATGTGCACTTGGTGCCAAGCCTCTTTGACTGCAGAGGCTGAATGTTTCTGGAAATGAATATAGATTGTGGAATGTCTTGATGCTTTGGTCAGATGATAAACATATATTCCTTTATTTTCTTATTAATGTGGATGAAAGGCAAGCTAACTAAAACTACAGTTCACTTTGATCTGTAAAAACCATACCTTGCATGAACAAATTTGTTACAGTAGTTTGCTCCCAAGAAGAATATTAGTGTATGGCATATGGGATCACCAGCAGATCCCTCCAGCTGGGGTGAGGGATTAAACTCTCCTGCTGTCTACCTTTGAAGGATACCCATGACTTGATGTCATGAAACTGGCTTTTCTCAATGCTTTCTAAAGGCATTCTAACATCCCTTCTTCAATACTGAGAATGGAAACAGATAAGAATTGGGACATTGCAGTGGATGAGTGCTTCCTTTCTTTGTGGCCATATCTGTCAGGTTCAAACAAGGAAAATGCTACTCCTCAGGGACTGCTATTCTCGAGAAAGAAAGCAGTAAGCAATTTCTCTTAAAATCGATGAAAAAAACACCAGACTGCAAATATTAAACAAGTTATTCAGGGCACATGTTTTGGAAGATTGTAATTTTTTTAATTTGAGTTTATGTAATACTGTCAGGAAATTTCAAATACTGTCAGGAAATTTCAAATTTCTGTTGTGCTGCCTCTCTTGCAGACCTTTCTTTTTTCCATTCTGCTTGACACCCCCTTGGGTTTAGTTTGCAGTCTGATTACAGCACTAGCTTGCACCAGCAGACATTATTGACTTCTAGAAGCAGGTGTGTACATTTGATGCTGACTTTAAAACTTCCTCAAAAAATGTAAAGTACTTGCTCAGTGTTTTAACTTGAGAGTTTCCTGCTGTGGCTTCTGGTTATTACATATTAGCAAATAGCAATGGCATCATATATAAGGTAGGCATGGAGTCAGATAGAGAAATTGAAGGTCTGAGCTGCTGCATATTTTAATTACACTGATGTGTATGTAGGACCAACAGCAGGCCTACTCTCTGGCTTTCAGTCGTTGGCAGAGGCCCTGGTACAAGACCAGTTCCAGTAGCACCACGCACCAGAGCAAAGCCTTCTCTCCTGTATTGCACAGCCCAAAGGCTTTTCTGTCGCAGCTCACTGCTCTTGGATGGGGACATGAAGAACTCCAGGCCTCATCTGTGGGCTCTGACTGGTGTGACACTTCTAGAAGGCTTGGCTTTGATTTAGCTGGAGCAGTGGTTAGTGACCTATTTCAGAATCAGTAGCAGATGAACACACTGCCTGGTAGCTTTTGACAAAGCTGCGATGCTAGTACATATAAAATGACTCGACTCAAAGCTGATTTCTCCTCAAAGAAATTGCAGCCTTAAAAGAATATTGGCTATTAATGGGTACAAGTAGAATACAAGGAAGTGAGTCTCTTCTGTTCAGCAGGGCAAGGCAGTGGTAGAGCTGGCTTGTTTGTTTTTATGACTGACAAATGGGACAATAAGATTTCCCCTTCAATATCCATATCAGTATTTCATTGCCTTCCTTATCTAGTGCAGATAAATTTTTAACTCTCAGTTAACCATGCCATCCAAAAGTTTCTAAATAAGCTTAACCTGGCCTGATTGTAACTACATGTAAATCATTTAGGGGACTAGCCATTACTGTTAAGAGCTGTTACTATGGCAGCAAAATCAGTGGCAGTACACTAGCGCGGGGCTATTGTAATACTCAACTACAGTGTTGAGTTTCCAGGTATGAAGTTCTGTTGTTTTAGTTGCAGAGTGTAAATTCCCATCCTTAGGTATGCTGCTTGCTCATAACTTAATAAAAAGTTTCCACCTTTAGTGATTGGCTTAATTTTTACTTAACAGATCTCACAGAACTGATTGATTTTTTTTAATTATTTTTTTTTAATGACACTTTAGACCAGTAGCTTTTTATTTGAGTGACAACCTAGTTCTGTCAAGTCTGAATCTTCTGGCCACACAGCATCCTGTGTTTTGACTGCCATTTTAGAAGGTAATTTACTTGATAAGTTCCACTTCCCTGTTAAAGAGTAGCACCTTAATTGTATAGAGGAGTCAAATTTTTATTTTTACACACATTTCTTTGTACTAGCTCTCAGCTCATCTTTCAAATACATACAGGCTTGTTATTTCATGAAACACTTATCAGATAAGTGTATGAAAAAGATAGAAGTGAAAGCCAGTGGACTCTTAAGTCTCCTACTCTCTGCCCATAGTTGACTATAGGTTGCTTGGGTTCTAAATTAATACCATGCCTTTTAAAGAAAAATAGTTCCTCTGCTTCTTCAAAATGATGTGTATGTACATATGTCCTGCCAATACCACATTGCTAAGTATTAAGAGTAAAGAGGTAAGAGGAAAGATATACTGAAGTAGCTCTTAACAGCATGCTCCAAATCAAGAAAGAATTGTTAAAATGAACTTGGATATGCCAGAACAGAGGTCTCCAGGCTGCCTTTGTAAGCCTTGACAGTCAGAGTCCTGAAATACTCCATGTGCTTGGCAGACCTAGATCACTGGATGCACAGAGTGATGGGGCTTACTTTTTATGATTAACAGGAAACAACTAGGATACATTGTGTTCCACTTCAAACAAGTGATGCCAGGACCTTCCAAATGTCTGCCTTTTAAAACAAAGAAACAAACAAAAAAATTATTATTATAGATCCAAGTCATGATATGCAGATAAGCTCTTTACGTGTGGTCAGTCATCTCCTGCACATATGGAAAATATAATTCAGCATTTTGTGAAAGTGGGCAGGCAAGACAGACTTATGGGTGTGTTGGGTTTTTTTTTTCTGATAGTATTCTTTTCAAATGGGTCATTACAGGATCGAAACCTTGTAATGAGAACATAGCTTTTCTGTGTAAGTCTCAAGCACAGCAGCAGGGGAGCATTTGGAAGAAATGAAACGTCTTTCAAATTCTTTGATGTCAGAATGGAACATTTCACATTTTTGTGAAAATTGAGTACTAGAATAACAAATCTTTCTTCCCCTTTCATTTCTGAAGGGAAATGTTAAGAAAGATTAAGTTCTAGGAATGAAATACATGCCAGTTTTGAGAAGACTGTAAGAAGGTGTCTAAATAGCTTGTATTTTTGTCTTCTGTGCTCAAAAATGGAGCCTTGTATAGTTCTGTAGAAATTAAATAACCTTAGAAGGACTGAAGCCTCTGTTGTCCTAAACTGTCATCTCTAAGGCATGTTAATGTGCTAAATGTTATATTTGAATCCTTAAAAGTTAGAAGGTCTGGATTTCTGTAGTTTTGTTCTGAAATAAATAAGTACATGGAGACAGTAATATCATAGGCAGGCAACCTGCACATCAGTAGGTGTAAAAGGGTGCTACTCATGAACATGGTGTAGAAGCGGTATGCTATGATAACACGTGGCTGGTTTTATGTAAGGTTTTTGCTGAAGGATTTTAGAAGCATTTCAGAGATCAGAACTCCTTCCCCATTTTAGAATGCAGGAACTGAAGAAGGTAGATTTAAAGCACTTTAGCTCCTTCTAATATACAAATAGTAGATAATTAGCAGGAAGCTAAATTACACATCTCTGACAGTCAGTCTGTTCTCTACTACAATGAAGTTTACCAAAACACATAATAAAAGTGTACTTTGTTTCAGAATTTTAAGATTAAATAGATTCCATGTTTTCCAGGAAAGTAAAGTAGTGGGGAAAAAGAGGTAATAATAATACATCAATTTTTATGGTATATTTAGTGGCATTATTTAAGCTTATTCTCAGAAATATTCCAGTTTGTCAAATATAGGGCACATCAAATGAAACCACTAGGTGACAAAGTCGGAAAAAACCTGTTCTTTACCCATTCTGTTTTAGAGCTGTGGAGTCCTTTCTGCAGGATGTTGTGATTACCAAAATTTTACACAAGTTCAGAAAACAGTTGATTAAATAAAAGAAAACTTGACTGGGGATTATTAATCACACAAGCATCACATCTGAAAGTCCCTGACTCTCAAACTCTGAACACTCCTGTTAATCCTAAGAGGTATTTCTGTTTGCTTGTACAGTTCCTGAACTTTCGTTAGGTATAGGAAGCTGTAGTAGATAAGCCTTTTAGGCTGTCATTTAGCAGTCATTTTTTGTGTTGGGGATCTTTTGAGAACTGGAATGGTTGTTGCCTGGCTTGTGTGAAGAGAAATCTATTTTTGAGAGAGGAACTACAACAAAAAAAGAGGTCCTGAAGATAGATGATAGAATTATTTTGGAATGGCACAAACAGAATTCCTGCCTGTCTTAAAAAGAATTACATTAGTATTACCAAAATACTCAGTTAATGAGCTATGAACATGGGAAATAGTCTGTTCTGTCCTGTATGTTTTTAGGAGGTCAGGAGATTCCCTCTAGCTGTTCTTTCACTGGCAGGAGAGAGAGCACCCAGGTTCCCCCTTAATGCACAAGTTGGATGCAGATATGACCAGAGCATCAACAGATTTATTGTCCTATTCCAACATGTGTTGATAATTTGCTCTTAAACACCTGATTTGTTCCCCCTTGTGTTCCTTTCACCACTTTTCCCTTTTCAGGTTCTTTCCATGTACCATCTTCATGGCTTCCTAGCTGAGCATCTCAGCCCTGTTTCCCTTTCCCCACTGTCCTCAATTCTGTTCACTAGTAAATTCTGTTAGGCTGGCACTCCCCTTCTGTTATCTCTAGTGCCTGCCTGCCCTTTCTTGTGTTGCTGTCTTGTTAGTGGTGCCACAGGACAGGATAAGCCATCTGCACATATGCTACTCCTCCTCTGTTGTCTGTAGCATCCCGCACTTGGTGGTGTTACCTTGTCAGAAGCACCAGAAGCTTGGGCGTGCCGTTTGCATGCTACCCTGACATACAGAACGTCTCGTAGTCTGTAATTCTTTGTGTCTGTGCCCCAGAAAAGATTGCAGAATAGTATCGTTTACATATATCTCAGGGTTCACATAACTATAGATGTAGCTGGGGATTTCCTAAAGTCTTTATACAGGGATAACCACAGCTCTTTGTATTTGAGATTAGGGGACTTGGTAGTTGGAAGAGTAGACTTAAAAGGGATCAAGCCCAGCGATGGACACAGAACACTTCTTCTAGAAAAAAAATTCAAGTTTAGAGAAAAAATGTGAGACAAAAGAACAATTTATTTATTTTCCAAAAATGTTTCACCCAAAAATAGAATCTTCAAAATCTACAAATTTTTCTCATGGGCAACCAGTAAACCAGAAATGAAAATTGACAGGACCTGTCAAGAAGGCTGCTGGGGAAGTTCAGTTCCTCCCTGCTCTGCTCCTCAACCATCAGCCTGCCTGGAAGGAACTTGTCAAATTCAGTTTTTTATCCACAGCAAGTGAAGTTGATGTGGTTTTGTTTTTTTATTTGTTTGTTTTCAGTGGTGTGAGAAAGAGCTGGCTTTTAAACATAGACAGTTGGATATTCAACAGGGAACTTCTCCAGCAGCTCTACTCTACCAGACACTTTGTAGCTCAGTGACTTAACATAGGTTTTATGTTTTTCAGAAATTATTATGGTGATTTGAATGTTTTGTTTTCAATTTTGCCACATAATTGGGCTTATCTCTGAAATATTTCTGAGAAAAACAGCTGCAGCAAACTCCCTAGATTATTTTGGATAGTTTAGGTTGAAATATCCAAAACAGTTTGAGGGAGAGCAAAGATTTTGTCTCTTCCATATGTAGCTTTAAGTACAATAAATACTTTGATTGATCTCCTTTGGGGAACTTGAAATAACGTGTGGGATCAACAGAGCTGATCTGGGAAACTTGTATGGTTTTACATACCTGCCTAAAAACAAGAGAATTAAAAGAAAGGAGTAGTTTATGCTGGAGAACAAGTCCCAGCCGTGACTTGCTTGAAGCTTGCAGGTCTGTTAACTCTGTAGCTGACTTTTCCATTCCTGCTTAGGAGGGGACAGAAATTTCAGATAGTTGTTTGACTGCATTGTGTTATGGAGGAGCAGCCCATCTTCTATATTTTTTTAATAATACCTTAATATATGCTGAGAAACTGGTAAGTTTAGATGGCAGTGCAAATCTAAAATTTTTGCCCACTGTGGGAATGAGTCTACTGGGTGAGTGGGTGGGTGGAAGGTGTCTCCTCCTAATAACACTACGCTGCATGAAAGTCATCAGCCCATTAGCTCTGTTACAGATAGCGCAAGCTGGAATTATGCTCCATTTGTGCTGTGAAAGCTATGAAGCGTTTGAAGCATTTTTTTAACAGTTTGGGAAGTGCAGTATGAAATTTAGGCCACTGTGACTACCTGCTCTCTCAAATCCTTCTGTATCCCATTAAGTCTTCACTGTCTGTATCTTCTGGCAATGATTCCTGAACGTTTGCCTTTTCAGTAATGGACTTAATGTTTGTGTGCTTCATTTTCTCCTTTTCTCTTTTATAAAGATGTTCAGGAGGAACCATTACTGTCTGTATGCCTTTACTTTTATCTTGTTCTCTTTTTATCCATTTACAAATAAGCAGAGCTACTTTTTCAGTCTTTCCACTGCGGAAAATATCTCCGTGCCTCTTAATTTAATTATTTGTATTTCTCCTGTATCTTCTACTGCCAGGAGGCGATTGAAACACACCACTAGTATTCATCTTGGCTTTTATGGTTTTCCATTCATTTTCTTGTACAACCGAGCATCCAATTTCTTCTGCCTGTCATGAAAGCATGAGCATAGACATTCTCCTCAAACCTGTGACAGCTCTTCTCAAATCCACCTAGAGCTGATGAAATGTAACAGTACTATTAATTTGCTGTCTCATTTATAAAAGCTTCTTGCTGAGGAACATTTGGATAGATAAGAAAAATATTGTGTAAAGCATTAATATGCTATGTGTAATGGTGGGCAGCAAGCAAAATCTAGAAAGGAAGGGGATATCAACAGCAGCTAATACATGGCTTGATTGAAGGCATCTGCTCTGAGCAACCTGATCTAGTTGAAAATGTCCCTGTTCACTGCTTGGGGGTTGGACTACATGACCTTTAAAAGTCTCTTCCAACCCAAACTATGATTCTATAGCACTGGAAGAGATCCTGCCTAAGAGTTAATTAATTCTAGTACGTAAAAGCAGATTTGTATAGATTTTTAAGGTTGTTTTTAAATTGTGTCGTTCCATAAAAGGATTAGCTCTGTATAAATACTTTTCAGTATAAAGGTGTAATTTCCAAGCTGTCTTCCTTAACTCCATCTTGAATGAGGGAAATTACGGATACCAGTAGGTACATTTAATATGTTGGGCATGAGGGCAAGTGTCTTTATTACTTTTTTATAGATGTGTTTATGTGAACTGGAAAGCTAACTTACAAATCTGGTCACTGTTCTGTGACATGTATATACTACAGTAGTGGAATTAAGCAAACAGTGTAAGGTCTGAGTGTCATGTATTTTGGGAACTTCACCAGCACTGGCTGTGTCAGGATCCACAGGTCAGGTAATCACATAAAAGTTTCAAGAGGAAAACAAATGCCACACAAAGAATGATAATATGTAGGTTTACAATATCAATTTCAAATGCTGTGATAAAACTTCTAAAGGAAAATAACTGATATGCATTTTCTGTTGAAGTGGTTCTTTCACTGTTCTTTCACTGTTTGTACAGAGAGATGTGATGACTAATTTACAACAACAAATTTTCAGCTCAGAAAATCTGCTATAATACAGCCCATATTTTCTGGAGATAGGTTGAGGGCTGCAGAAATAAATCTTTCTTAAAATAATTTTCTTCTGAAATCAAATGCGGCCCTGGGTAAGCTATTTGATCAGTCCTGACCAAGATAAGTAGACATAAATACAAAACAGGCAAAAATAATGAATTTGTACACTACTGGATCTTCATCGTGTTTCACCAGGGTCTGATTATCTTAATTGTTGTTCTTGAGTCTTTCTATGCTAAGGCAGCATGTAGATAGCTCTTAACTTCCTGTCAGAAATGAGCTGGCAATGTTTTACATAGCTGAAGTAGCTTATTCAATATAGAAGATACCTTGAAATATTTCTGAAGTCTGGGAAAGACCTTTAATGACTCGCAGTTCTCATCTGGAACGTTTTGGACAGCTACAGTCTTGGGCTAGAATTTGAATTGTGCCCTTGTCATCAATGGGGAGAAGCAGGTCAATTTACTTGCTTTGTAAAATTTAGTTCAACATGTGCAATCCATACTGAATTCAGGGGAATTGCAGGATAGCTTGGTCTGGAGGTCTGAAGGGGTCTCTGGTCCAGCCCTGCTGCAACAGGCTCAGCCACGGGGTCTGAACGGGCTGCTCAGGGCTGTGTCCCCTCAGGGCTGGAAACCCCCCAGACAGAGCCGGTATAGACCCCTGTGCAGCCTGCGCCTCTGGCCCCCTGGGGAGAAGAAGCCTTTTCCTCAGGTCCTGTCTCAACCTCTCTTGCCTGGTCTGGCTGAGGCCCCTGGTCTCTCTGGCTCCCTCCTCTCAACCACCTCCCTGCATATACTGGGGTTTGCTGCCAGCACCCCTGGAAACTCCTCTCCCCAGGCTGAGCCAGCCTTGTCCCTCAGCGTCTCCTCATGGGGCAACTGCTCCAGCCATGACCAGCTTGGGCCACCCCAGATGGACTCACACCAGCTTATTGATAACCTTCCTGTACTAGGAGTCCCAGAACTGGACACAATATCGAGATGTGGTCTGCTGAGTGCTGAGAACAGGGGGATAATCCCATCCCTTGATGGATGGGCTGTGGTCCTGCTGCCCAGGCACTGCTGGTATGTGCACAGTTCCCTGTGCCCCAGAGCCCCAGCATCTTCCTTGCAGAGCTGTTCCCCAGCTCAGCCCTCCCCAGCCTGTACTGTTGCCAGGGGTTATGGACTTTGCATTTGTCCCCACTAAATTTGATGAAGTTCCTGTTGGCCTGTTCCTCCAGCATGTCATGGCCTCTGTGAATGGCAGCCCTGACTCCCAGATGGGATTTCCCTTCCCCACCCCAACTTAGTGTCACCTGCAAACTTGATAAGGGTGCACTGCATCACATCCTCCAGGTCACTGATAAAGATGTTAAAAGGAGAAAAAAAAAAAAAAAAAGATAATAAATTAATATAATCTGCTTTTAACCTCTGTGTAACATATTTTCAGCTGTTGGGAAACAGTCCAATCCTTTTGCTCTAATTTCAAGCTATTAGGCTGAAGATACTTCTCTGAGGATAGTGGTACTGATGCAGACTTAGCCCTTGATCCATGCAGCAAATGTGTATCAGATTAATCTATGGAAATACTTTCCAGTGAACAGCCTCTCTGACTTCTGCAAGTGCAGTTTTACTGTGGCCACAATAATGACCTTTAGCAGTGAGTACTTCAGCTTCTTTAACTGGATGCTGGAGAGAGAAAAGAGTGGAAAGGAAGAATTTGTTTGGGTCAGGAGAAGAGGAGAAAAATACTTGCAAGTGACAATTAGTGGCATATGGATAAAGATTTGGTATGATCTGGTCTGACCTCTTGTCAAAAGCTGATGACCTGAGGATGGGCAAAGTTTTTATTGATAGTACCCAGTATTTTGGAAACTCAAAGTGCCCTGCACTTCGTGAATTCAGTGACAACATCAAGCTTAGTAAGTTTCTCATTAGCTGATATCTGATAGTTAAGTAGCTAATAACAGTAAGTTAAAAACACAAAGCAGTTATAGAAACTAAATTGGTAATAGCCACAAATCTACTAATACTGCATGGTTCACTTTTTTTTTAATCTTTTTCCTTAAGAAAAAAATTACTGAAAAAAAAAAACCCAACTTAAAAATAATTGCTTCAAAAGAATGCAGTTAAATAAAAGAAAATAAAGTTAAAGAAAAATTGCACTTAGAAAATACATCTGAAATTTTGCCTTTCAGTGCCAGTCTGGCATTCCTATCACAACTGAAACTTCCTACCAGCAAGGGAAATCTCTCGTCCCTCCCAACTTCTGACATGTGCTCTGGTAGGGAAGCAGGATTGTGGATGAACGTGGACTCATTCTGCAAGGGGGAAAAACTTCTGGTACATTGTTGGGTTTTGGTTGTTGTTCCTGTTTGGTTTTTTGTTTTGAAAGATATCTTGGATAGACCTGGATATACTGATACTTTCCATATAAAGGGGTGGACAACAGTTTGTTATTTACTTACTTCAGCAGCAGAGCAAAACTTTTAAGTGTGGGAAGGGAGATAGCAAGTTCAAAATATGGGAAAGAAAAATAAGTGGGTTCTTTAAAACCACTTTACTTCCTTCTTTGTGGATTTTAATCGTGTTTTGAAACAGCAACTTGAATGACCTTGATGTTAATCACTTCATCTGGATGTGTTGTATTGCATAGCACTGTGCTTATTTTTTATTTGCATTACCCCTGCTGAGATTGGGAACTTCAGTAGCAGCACAGCTATATAGTGCCAGGTACCTAATGAACAAGTAGGAGATACAGTCCGTGCCATGAATATTTTATAATCTAATTAGAAGCAAACCTTATAAAAAAAACTGTTTAAAGAACAGTAGGAAAAAATAGAGAACAAAAGCATGATTGTGTCATGCAGTTGCGGGAGCCTAGCCTTCACACTGCTCAGCTTGGGAGCTCTTGGAAACTGTAGCAAGTCATAAAGTAGACCAGGAAAAAAAAAAAAAAAAGACACCAAGTAGGATGAGTCTGTGTATACACTATTCTTCATAAGAATAGTATTTCCACAAATGGCTTTATTTTTTTTCTTTCCCTCTTATGATATTAGTCAAATTATGCATGAACTTCAGATGCTGCTACTGATTCTGCATAAGATCAAAGAAATACAGGTTTTTTTACAACTCCATAATGCTGTTCTGTTTTAAGTGAAAATACTTCAGCTTGCTTTTTGTTATTGTTGGTAATGAACAATGACTGGAGTTCTTGCACATTACTTTATGATGTGATATGTTTCTCTTAATTAATGTTTCACTAACACAAAACAAAATATCTGTGTGATTGATTCCTTAAAAATCAGCCATTAGTGACTCTCCTTAGGAAAAAAACATTGGCACATTGCTGATTTGTCCATCACAGAAATTAAAAAAAAAAAAATCCACACTGCTGAAATCATCATTTTGAAGAAACATTATCTTCCTCTTACACTATGAAGAAGTTATAAGGATATATTTTTTTCAGTCTGTCTGTTAAGAGTCCATCTGACTTTTTGTCGTGGTTTAACCCCAGCTGGCAACTAAGCACCATTTGCTCATCTTCCCCCCTGCCCCCGCTTCCCCAGTGGGGTGGAGGAGAGAATCATGAAAGTGAGAAAACTCGTGGGTTGAGATAAAGGCAGTTTAATAGGTAAAGCAAAAGCTGCACATGCAAGCAAAGCAAAGCAAGGGATTCATTCACTTCTTCCCATGGGCAGGCAGGTGTTCAGACATTGCTGGGAATGCAGGGCTCCATCACATGTAACGGTTACTTGGAAAGCCAAATGTCAACCCCAACTTCCTTCCTCTTCCCCCAGCTTTATATGCTGAGCATGACATCATGTGGTGTGGAATATCTCTTAGGTCAGTTGAGGTCAGCTTCCCAGCTGTGTCTCCTCCCAGTTTCTTGTGCACCCCCAGCCGACTCTTCTGTGGTGTGGGGTGAGAAGCAGAAAAGGCCTTGACTCTGTGTAATAGCTGCTCAGCAGTAATGAAGACATCTGTGTTATCAACACTGTTTCCAGCACAAATACAAAACATAGCCCCATAGTAACTACTATGGAGAAAATTAACTCTATCCCAGCCAAAACCAGCATGCTTTTTTGTTAAGTGTTTGGAGATGACTTAGCTTTAGAGAAATACAGTGATAATAGAGTGATAGGCTGTAGGCTTCAATTTTTTTCTGAAATGCAGATCTTGGTAGATGTTGCTAAGTTCCAATATTGGGGCTGTATGGCTTATTCTTTGGACTGCTCTTTTGTTTGTAACTGGATAACTTGGACGGTTCATTTAAGATTTCCATCTTGTGTATGCATACAGATAGAAAGGCAACTAAAACAAGTTTAAAATAAAGCATCTTCAACATTAATGTCATCCATGCTCAATTTCATAGCGCTACATGTCAGTACTGTATTTTCCTTTTTTTTTTTTTCCCCACTGGTGTAGTTACTGTGAGCATGTTGGTTCCTCCACAAGTAACTGAGAGTTGGAAGCCAAAGCAGTTTGACAGCATCTTAGTTGATGCTTTCAAAGCAGATATTTTCAGGAAAACCTCTTAAAATCATGCTCAAATCCTATCTTACCTGGACTAAGAAACAAAAAAATATATCCTCCAAATCCTTCAGTTTTAAAAGGAAATAGTGATTTCTTGCATATCTATTTTGCTTTCTATGAAAGACAGCTGAAGTTGAGTGACTGAATCTAAAACTGAGCTAAAACTGATCTACTTTGGATGGTTCAGGGTAGGATGAATGCTATTATATTAGTTTTGGGTAACTATGCTAAGTTAGAAATGTTGACACTTTGGCAGTGATTGTTAAACAAACATTGACAGTGTGTAGCTTGTTTTTAACTCGGGATGGTACCATTAGGAAATGAGGTTATAAACAACAGAAATCTGTCAAGCTCTTGATTTGCAGTAATCTTCCTGTTTGGAAGTTACGTAGTTTAATACACTACTAAAGAGGCTTACAAGCTACTGTGAGAAGTAGAAAATATGAGAATAGAAGCTTATCTGTAACTTAACACATGTGAGAATAATACTTAGTATTTCTGTCAAGCTTTCTGTTTGAAGATTTTTAAGTGCTTTGCAATACAAATTATGAATTAATCCTCAGAATGGTCCTTAATGTTGTTCTTTTCCCTCTCAGTTCCCTTTTTATATGTAGATGTTAGAGTTTTGATTTTAATTTATTTCTCTGGGTAAGAAATTAATTATTTGTAGGATCCTGAAATGCTGAGGAGTAGCAGGAGTTTGGTTACATATCCCTTTTGTACATAGCATTAAATACAGAACCATATAAAATACTTCATTATATGATCTGCATGTTTAATATTAATGAAGAATCATATAAATAAGTTTGTCTGCCTTAGCTCTATTGTAATTTTAAGAGTTGTAGGTATTTCCCCAACTCAGTGTGTGGCAATGCCCTACGCTGTGGATAGTACTCTTGGACAAAATTCTGAGTTTTTAAGAGTTCCTTGTTCCTATCACAATGCAAAATCAAGACATGAGCTAAATGGCAAGTGCCTAAATGTTCCCAGAATCTCTAGCTGTTGCTTAGTGGAGAAGAGCAACTGGGAATCCTTGTTACTGGTCCATTAACTAGTACAAAAGTCTCCTTCGAGGTTTACTTGGCTAAGTGGAAGTCCCGTCAGGAAGCACCCGCAGGAACTCCTCCAGCCTGCGTGGGCTTCAGAGCATGGTTGTCATCCACCTGCTAAGTTAGAAACGTTGACACTTTGGCAGTGATTGTTAAACAAACATTGACAGTGTGTAGCTTGTTTTTAACTCGGGATGATGCCATTAGGAAATGAGGTTATAAACACCAGAAATCTGTCAAGCTCCTGATTTGCAATAATCTTCCTGCTGACAGATAAAAAGTGGTTATATATATGAAGGTTCATAGTGACAGGATTTATTTTGTGTCTTGAAGGAGAAAACCAAATTTCTGTTGCCAGTAGAGAAAGGGAGTTTGTTGTCATTTGTGTCATCTTCTGTCAGATTCTAGGACAAAAAAAAAGGCAAACTTTATCCAATGTGATGAGCCTTCTTTGGATATTTGAGAAATTTATTTTTTCAGCTTTTTTTCTGGAATAAGAAATAGTAACTGAAAATTAAGAGCTTGGAATAAAATTCTGTCAACTGTAATTGCTATTTTTTAATTTGAAATCCAACTCTAGACACAATTCTACCTACAGAAAACCTGATAATATAAACCAGTTTTATCTACTTTTCTAATGAATCTTGATCTTCAGTCAAGAAGTTAACTTTGAGGTTTTGTTTTATGCAAAGTTGCTTAAAACTAGTGTTGTCAGCAGTCTAGCATAACAGTAGACAGTGTAACTGATAAAAACAAGGCAGATATGTGTCAGTCTTAGTCATATCTGTGTGTCTGCTTAGATAAGGTTATGAACTCATTAGCAAAGAAGTAACTGCAGTAGAACATCCTACATCTTTAAATAGAATTTCCACTATAGAGCATGTCTGAACAGGGTAAAAAGCTGTGAATACCAATAAAAATTACTTTTAAAAAACAGAGGTTTTTTTAAAGCAATTCAAGGGAATTATTAGTGATCGAAACACAGATGGAAAAGACATTGGAATGTGTTATAATTAAATGCAGAACTGCAAGAAAAGATTGAAATAAAGGGTTTAAATTACTACAAAGCAGTAATACTAAATAATGACACAAGGAACAAAAACAGAGATCATGCTCTGAAACAAAGGAAATTGTCAAATGATTCCACAATGCAGTGGTGCTTCCTAATCCTAGAAAAAGTGTTATGTATTGAAATAGAAATAAATTTTCACCTATTACTTTATGTTTCCAGGATGCAAATTATTCAATACAAGGTTAAAAAACTCAGTTATTATCATTTATGTTTCTTTAGAAGTACAATATTGCACTAAATACCATGAAGAAGGTGATAAAACACAAATGTAATACTTTTGATAAGTAAAATAAAAAAGGCTATATATTGCCAAAAATTGCTCCCTATGATAATTGGTAGATTCTGTAACAACATATGAAACAGAGCTCTTGTATGTGGAGCATGATTTTATGAAAGGTGATAGTGAATCAGCTCAAGAAGAACATGCACTTTTTCACAGAGGAGTCCTGATTAGTGATAGTACCTTTCAAAGTCACAGTTGTGTTTACTAATAACAGATTTCTGGAATGATTGCAAAGTTTTTCAGCTCTACTGCAATTTGACTGCTACTTGGGGACTGTAAAAACAGTTGAGAAAAGGTCTTTCAATGGGGATTGGGCAAGACAACGTCCAGAGTCCCTTCCAACCTGTGATTCTGATTCACAGAGTTTCATTTAGGTTCAGTTGTTGGTTAACAGTAATGGGAATGGCAAGTAAGAAACTAAAGCTTTCTAAAGCTTGGGTTTTGCTAAAGGTTAATGTAATACTGTCATCAGAGCGAAGAAACCAGCTGGGGTTGTGTTGCGGTCACAAACAGCTTCCTGCACTGGAGATACTGTGGGCCAGCAGCCAAGCACCCACACAGCTGCTGCCCCACCAAGGGGGCTGCAGGAGGGGACACAAAGAATGAAACTGAGAAAACTGGTGGGCCAAGATAAAGACTGTTTGCTAGGTGAAGGAAGGAGGAGGGACAGGGACAAGTGATGCAAAGGCCACTTGCCGCATCCCACAAGCAGACTTGGTGCCCAGTTGGTGAGCAACAGCCACCTTGGAAAACCCCTCTTTCTTCCTCTGCCCCAGTTTTTATTGCTGAACATGATGTTACAGGGTAGGGAATATCCCTTTGGCCCAGAGATATTCTGTCCCAGCTGTGTCCCCTCCCAACCTCTTTGCAACCCCACTATACCCTACTTGTCAGGGGGAGCAGGAAAGGGGCAGGAGTTGAAAAAAGAAGAAGCCTTGATGTTGTACAAGCACTGTTCAGCAATAGCCAACAGATTGCTGTGTTATCAACGTTATTTCAGCCACAAATTCCAAACACCATATAGGCTGCTGTGAAGGATGCTGACTCCCTCCTGGCCAGTCCCAGTACAGTTATCAACAATGCAAGTTGATTTGTACAGGAGGAAAGTTTAAGTGGAACATGTATAGAGGTTTCTTACTAGTTCTAGGGACATCCTTCATTTCACTTGCTGATACTATGAAAGAATGAAGTTTTAGTTGCAGCAACAGGAAGGAGAGAAGATTCAGGGAGACTAGTCTGAGTGAACGTGTAGTTCTGGTAAGGAGAAGTTTAAAAGTGAGAATAACTTAAATGTGTAAAAAGTTCAATATAAACTGAGAAAGAGAAGATTATTTCATCTGGTAATGAGTTTAATAGAGAATTAGACAAACAAACTTATGTTTCTTCAGAGTTTTGTTTTTGGTTTGGTTTGGTTTTGACTTGTCTCTTTATCTTGCTTCTAGTACCTTAGTCTTCTGTACTCTTCCCATGTCGTAGCATGGTTTAAATGGCTCTGTTGAAGGTCAGGATAGTACTATGTCATGCAATGATTTTGCTTTAATATCTCAATTCTAGCAGGTTCTTGAATTCTTTTCCTGTCATCGTCCTTAGCACCTCTTCAGTTTGTATGTAACTGCTAAAAATAAACATATTAAGTTCTTATTATTTTTGCTCCACCTGGTACTGCAGTAGTTTGCATCTAAATACCACTATTACTGTGCTGATTCAGCATTGCTCTTGTTTTCTGGCAACATTTCGTGCCTGAACGCTTGGGTACTCCTGTTTGAATAGAACTGTATTTTGCACATTTCAAGTGGCTTATGCATTCTCTGTAGACATTGTGTTCAAGTGCTTTGGAAGATGGCAGTAACTAAAATACCAACAAATAGGAGTGCGTTATCATCATCTTTTGGTTGGACAGCATTATAGCTGTAGAAAAGATCTTTATTTCTGCTTCTGGATTACAAATATGATTTTTTTAAAAAATAATTATTTTTTTTTTTTAATGTTCAGTGGGTTGAGAAGGATTTTAAAATGGTATTTAAAAATGTTTCCTTTATAGTTAAAGAAATAAATCATAGGATTGTAGCCACTAGACCAGGTTCCTCAAAGCCTCATGCGGCTTGGCCTTGAACACTTCCAGGACAACCTGTTTCAGTGTCTCACGACCCTCACAGTAAATAATTTATTTGTAATATCTAATCTAAATCTACTCTCCTCAAGTTTAAAGCCATTACCCCTTCTTCTATCACTATGTCCCCTTGTAAAAAGTCCCTCCCCAGCCTTCCTGTAGGCCCCTTAAGGTACTGGAAGGCCAGTGTAAGGTCTCCCTGGAACCTTCTCTTTTCTAGGCTGAACAGCCCCAACTGTCACAGCCTGTCCTGATAGGAGAGGTGCTTCAGACCTCTGATCATCCTCATGGCCTTCCTCTGGACTCACTCCAGTAAGTCTATATCCTTCTTATGTTGGGGTCCCCAGAACTGGATTCAGTACTCCAAGTGGGGTCTCACAAGAGTAGAATAGAGGGGGAGAATCACCTCCTTTGACCTGCTGGCCACGCTTCTCTTGACACAGCCCAGGATACAGTTGGTCTTCTGGGCTGAAAGTGCAAGTTGATGGCTCATATTAAGTTTCTCATCTACCAGTAGCCCCAAGTCCTTCTCTTCAGGGCTGTTCTCAATCCATTCTTCACCCAGCCTGTATTTGTGCTTAGAGTTGCCCCAACTCAGGTGCAGGAACCTGCACTTGTCCTTGTTGGACTTCATGAGGTTTGCACAGGCCCACCTCTGGAGCTTGTCTGGGTCCTTCTGGATGGTGTCCCTTCCCTCCAGCATGTTGACCGAACCATGCAGCGTGGTGTCATTGGCAGACTTGCCGAGTGTGCGCTCAATCCCACTGTCCCATGTCACTGGCAAAGATGTTGAACAGTGCTGGTCCCGATACCAACCCCTGAGGGTCTCCACTTGGACATTGAGCTGTTGACCACAACTCTTTGAGTGTGACCATCCAGCCAATTCCTTATCCACCAAGTGGTCCGTCCATCTAGTGCATGCCTCTCCAACTTAGAGACAAGGGTGTCATGCAGGACAGTGTCAGGTCCTTTTAAATGCAGAGGTCCTTTTGTGCATAATGCCTCCACCTTATTTTTGTAAGTGACTCTGCTATTTACAATAGCACACTTTATTATTCTTCAGCAGAGGTGGGGTAGTATTTTGGCATTTTCTGACTTCATAAGTAAAAATATTTGCCTCATTTTTTTCTGAAGATATGAAAGCAGCCAGGTTACTAGTGGAACAGTGCTAGCTAGTCAAGCTTTCAGCTGCTGCTTCTGATTGAGTGACCTGAGGTGGAGTTCCATCAGAAACAGACTTTGCTAATGCAGACACAGGGCTTCCCACTGAGCTGTCAGGCTCTTCTAGAGTTTGAGGTTCAATGAACATGTCTTAGTAAAACTCGGAGAACTGAGGAGTATGTCTATGCAGATGTAAGCCTGCCTATTGACATCTTGGAGGACTAATAAGGAATTAATTGAAAGCACTCAGGTGAAATAATTTTATTAGTTACATTGTAGAGGAGTTTGAGAGTATCTGGAATCATTTGGTCAAAAGCTGTTAGAATCTTAATCATTAGGAATTTATCTTTTTAACAGGATACATACTGCTGTGTTGAAACACAGATGTTCTCAGGAACCGTGATCTTTTATACATGTCAAGTGATCAACAGTACCTGTACAAGTAGTTAGAGATGTGATCAAAGTGGTCTTTGGGAATTAAAACAACCTGGACATACTGATTTGGGGATGTCTTATGCAAACAGAAAGGTGAAGACTGCAAAAGATATATGGATTTCTCAAAAAACTGTTAAAATTTATTCCTGAGCTATGAGTGCTAGGAGTTTTGCTTAAGCAAGGAATAATTACCAGTGGTCTGAATCTATTCAAATTGCTACACAATATTTTAGAACTCTTTCATTCTTGCACAGAAAATAAAGCTATTAACAAACAGGAAGTTCATTTAGTGGGAAACTTAATACTGTCTTTAATTTCCACAGGGGGAAAAAGCATGTAGAGTATTTCTGGTGCATTGAATTCTAGAAATTGAGACTTCTTGCTAGATTAAAATCCCTAACTCACTTGTCCAGCAGACGGTGTTGATTAAGGTAGTCTTTTTAGGTTACTGTATCCATGGCTGTTTGCCCAGTAAGCGACACTGAATCCTTGTAACTTTTTGCTAAATAGCCACTCTCGTTTGTGTCATTGGAATAACTCCTGTCCTACGGAAACACTAGAGGGCTCTCTGCCTGCTTTTGGAGTTGCACTTTGCTTTCAATGTAATGTCTGTAAACCTCCAAATGTCTAAAGCAATCATGTTCTAAAGGTGCATTTCTTAGGAGGAAACTTCTTACTAAGCTTGTTTTTTGTTTTGTTGTGGGTTTTTTAAGCTAGACTTTGTGGAATAGTTCTAAATTAACACTTTGATTAGCCAAAAGAGATTAATTAGATTTCTTACTCAGTAGATTCTAGTAGGGGTTTTTTTTTCCACTGAAATATTTCTTAAAGGTAGGGTTTGGTTTGGTTTTTTTCAAATTACTGGTTTTGTCTTCTGTTTGTTTTTTTGGATTCATGCATTGTAATTTCTTAAGAAGCAATTAGACAAATGTACCTGAGTAGTTAGACCCAGCAAAATGGGAAGACATTTTGAAAAAAAACCCCAAACAAGCCAAAAAAACCAGTTGTTGTTCATTAACATGCAATACTAAATATTATTAGGAGGTAGTGTCTACTCTGTGGATTAACTTCCTGTCTTACTGTCTAGGGGTTGACTAACAATAGGGTAATCAGAGTGGTTTCTGTTAAGAACTCACACATGCATTTACAATGTAATATGATCAAAATGTCAATTAGTTGTAAAAATAAAGGCAACTGAGTACGTACAGGACGTCTTGTAGCATCGTGCACTTTGTTACTGTTTGGGTTGAACTGAACTGGATCTGGAGCTGTTCCTGCCTTTCCCACTTGGTGCTCTGCTTTTCATGGCAATCTGTCTTGATAAATGAGACAGGGCAAAAATGGTCTTCAAAACAAAAATTTAACTTGCAAAAATTTCTGTTTCCTGAGCTGACTTGATGTGGGAATAGATGAGCATGGCATCTCTTATGCAAGAGAAGGAGCAGGGATGTGCTGAGAAAAAAAGGAAGGGAAAAGGGAAGGAACATGGCAGTACTGTCTTGAGCAATTTTAATTTTGTTATGATATGGCTTCTTTAGGGACTTTGATTCATTCCACTTAATTACTTTAGTTTTTTAGGTTTTTGTTTTTTTGTTTTTTTTTAAAAAGAAGCCCTTCTGTGTGGTGTTCCCAGATTAAGAATAAACAAATTAAAAGATTCTGATGTTATTTTGTGAGAAAATAAGATCTGACAAAGCATAGAAAATGTCGAGTTCAGTGCAGGGCAGGATTTATCCTGCTGAAATCTTTGAGAATTGGTATGTTAATGTCTAAAGCTGAGCTTGCAGGTCTGGCACATGATGGCAGGGCAGAGTAAATCTTTCTTGCATAATATGCAAAATTATGGGAAAACTTCAATTGGTAAATTAGAAAATACACTATTCAAATGATTGGTTTCATATGATCTCGATCCATGTAGCCAGGGATTGGGAATGCCCCATAGACACAAAGTCTACCACTTGGCTGCCTGTTACCAGTTCTGAGCTGGGACAAAATGCCCCATCCTTGGAGAGCTCCTAGGCTGTTCCACAATGAAGTCAAGCAAGGGACACCACTCCTGCCATCCTGCATGTCCATGCCCTGCATGGCCTGAGACCATTTCCACTGAGCCTCTTACTTGCTGCCTTTCAGCTGCGATCTGACACCAGCCTAACTTCTGGTTGAAAATGCTGACGTATTAAATGCAGATGCCAATTTTTGCATTCATAAAAGCAGAGCCTTTAAGGGCTCTAGAGTAAATTAACATGCCTGAGTTTTCCTGCAGGACAGATGCACATTTATAATTCCATAAATAGCAAAGAAATATTTATTCTCACAAGTGTAGCAGGTACCCTAGAAAATCTGTTGTCATTTATTATAATCTGTCTTAATGCACATTTTTATTTGACATAATTTCTCTATGTGATCTGAGCAAAGGAAAGAGGAAGGAAGGAACTGCACAATTACTATTATCAGCGTGTCCCAAGGCTGTTGCTTTTAAATTTAGGATTATAACTGTTATTTAACAGAATTATCCTTGACGCACATGGCCTCAAGAAGAGGTCTGAAAGCAAGGGCAGAGCATTGTTGTCAGCTGACAGCCTGAAGCAGTATCTTTGAAAAGGTCTGAAATTGTCACTTTTTGTCTAGAAGATGACCTCTGGCATTCCCAGCCCTGCTCTGTCTTGTGGAAGAGGGAAGGAGGGACACAGCAGAGGCAAAATCTGTTACATAAAGTCAGGCTGCTTGTGGTGGCCCTTAAAGAAGTACTCCTCCTGAGCAGGCATTAAATGTGGTGGTTGCTAAATGGAGGTGTTGGATCTGCTGGAGTGGCAGTGGTCCTTCACCAGGCTTGAGAGCTGTGCGCATTGTTCTCGCTGCATGCTTGAGGAGGGACGGGTAGGCTCCTGGCTGTGTACCCAGACCACCTCAAAAAGGGCAGTTTGGGCTAGGTCTGGCTGATCATGGTGGTAGAGAGTGTGAGGTGTCCTGGAGTCAATCCACTGCTCTGACTTCTGACAGAATCACATAAATTTTTCCTCATTTTCAGATGGAACTTCCTGTGTTCCAGTTTGTGCCTGTTGCCCCTTGTCTTATCTCTGGACACCACTGAAAACAGTTTGACCCTATCCTCTTGACACCTACCCTTTAAATATCTATAAGCATTGATAAGATCCCCTCTGTCTTCTCTTCTCCAGACTAAACAGACCCAGGTCTCTCAGCCTTTCCTCATAAGAGAGATGCTCCAGTTCCCCAATCATCTTTGTAGCCCTCCACTGGACTCTCTCCGGTAGTTCCTGGTCTTTCTTGGATTGGGGAGCCCAGAACTGGACACAATACTCCAGATGTAGCCTCACTAGGGCAGAGTAGAGAGGGAGGACAATTTCCCTCAATCTGCTGGCCATGCTCTTTGTAGTGCACCCCAAGATACCATTGGCCTTCTTGGTCATGAGGGCATACTGCTGGCTCATGGTTAACCTGCTGTCCACCAGGACTCCCAGGTCCTTCTCCACAGAGCTGTTTTCCAGAAGGTCAACCCCCAAGCTCTACTGTGCCTGGAGTTATTCATCCATAGGTGCAGGATGCTCTCTACACATGGATGTCCTCTGCTCTTACCGCAGAGCTGCTGTGCTGGGTTCCCTGAGGCAGTTTCCCAAAGCAGTATTTATTTGTGGTGCACCTCTTTATGCAAAACACGTTTTTGTAATGATATGTTTTGTTGTAAAAGTTCTCAGGTATTTGTGCAAAATGACGTGTGAAAGTAGCTATAGATGCATACAGTACCATTTGTAGTCATAGAAGATTTTATCATAATAACCTCTAAACCTCTCCTAGGTGTCGTGCCTGCCCACTTTAGCTTTCTTCCTCTGTTATTTTCCATACTGAGTTTGAAACACCTAGTTTTATGCAAAAAAGTCTCTGCCAGAATCTGAAAACTACTGTGAGTTTAATTTTCACCTTAAAAATCCCTGCTCTAGGAGAAAAAACTTGTTTGTTTTTTTTTAAAAAAAAGTTTACTTCACTCAGTTTCAGACTTGTATGCTTAAGGGAAAATCTTACTTGAATTAATATATGACATGATAAATTCCCTTCCTAAAATTTTATTTATTTATTTATTAGTATGTCTTGATCGTAAGCATGTGGGAAACAATAGAAATGGACTGGACAGACATGGAATTGACATTACATAAAATGTTGTTATATAAAAAATGAAATATATGCATTAGAAAGTAACATGGTTTTTACATTAATTACTGTCACTCCTAAAACAGTTATGGCTGTTGTTATTTCTGTATTGAGTATTTCATAGTTCTAATGCAGACAACATGAATTTAATTAAGCATTGAATTAAATATGTTTAATATTGAGAATGTTCTCAAGTCAGTATTTGCTGTGGCTTCTTGCTAAATCAACATTGTAATCCTGCTTTCGTTTCCCTACAGATGATGAAACATGCCTGGGATAATTATAAGCGTTACGCATGGGGATTAAATGAACTGAAACCCATATCTAAGCAAGGACATTCAAGCAATTTATTTGGTAAGTAGAGTGTACTTTTGTGCTTAGTGACGTTAGCATAAAACAGTAAATCAGCTGAAAAGCTTATAGGTGATAAACACGTGTTCTTTCTACCCTCTGTCATGGAGCGTGGTGTTTCTTGCTTATGTTATATATAGAAAATAATAGTAAATGAAGGTGATGCTTTCTATGACTTTCATAGATTCCCTTCTGAATGAGAATAAATGAAGCATGTCATTGCTGCATGATAAAGACGTAGTTTTGTTGCATGAAATACTGCCCTGCCTTAAACTTTTTCTGTGAAATGGAACTCATTGACGTCACATTCAATAAGCAGGAAACCAAAACTATAAGGGCGGGGTAGAAAGTCCTGTACAAGGAACAAAAGATACTCCCGACAGTCATGAAGGTAGCTGAAGCTGTCTACAGTTCTCAGAAATTTGTTTCCACTCCTTAAAAAAACTTGTTAATCTCTATCAGTCCTGCTCCCTTATCAGGCTTTCTCTTTCATGAATATAACCATTATTTGCACCTCTAAATGTTGCACAGGAGGTGCTTAAATAACGCCCAAATTGTTATCAGTGTAGAACAAATATGAGGCTGAAAGGTTCTAGCAGGAGAGGCACACTACAGGAGTGTAGTGTAGTGAGGCAAGACTTCTTCAGTGTCTGAGTGGGATGCAGGGCTGGATAAATAGCAGCTGAAGAGCAACAGTGTTCTGAGGAAGCATGAGAAAGCAGTTCTGTGAACTGTCACCACCTTCAGTTTTACAGAAAAATAAAGAATTAAACTGTTTGGCAGCAATGTCTGTATCCATATAGCTTCTGTGTTCCAAACAGAAAGCTGAAAAATTAGCTAATTGCTATAGCTGAAACATAATCAGTACATTATTTTGATTTAACAGGAACTTATTTTCTTGAATGTTTGGAAAAGATAGTTTGAAGTGGAAAGCTTCTAAACCAGCCCAAATAGAGCACTTATCAAATCCTCAACTGTATTTGGAAGTTGCTAAGAGACAGCAGTTGTGATTACAAAAATAATTTTGAAAATAAAGCATCTTTATTGATCTTGCTGCACTGCTTGTCTGCTCAAGGTAACATAAAAATATTACTAGGAAGTTGTTATATAGTTAATTTCTGGACTTTAAATATAAATTGTGTGCTTGAAAACAAAGTAGTTCAGGTGAACTTCAGGGTTAACTTGTGCTTCTGTTTTCTTGAAAACCGAGGTTTTTTTCCTTATCTTAATTTGGATGACTGATACTTGTGCAATTTAATATCATATTTGAAGAACTGTTTAATGCAACCCTGTTTTATTTGTTTTCTTGGAGGACAACAAAATGGCACGTGATGTCTTGAAAATTAAAATGCTTAATCTAGTTTCATTGGAATCAGAAGTGTCATAAAAAATTGAGGTTTGAGTTCTTAATGATATTGCATGGATTCACAGAAAAAACAGATGTATTGACTTGTGAAATTCTTAAGCAGGAGTTCTGTGGATGTTGCATAAGAATAAGTCACTGCAGGCACTATTTAGTGTGATACAGGACAAGTGTTGAATTTGAAAATAAAACTGCCAGAGTCAGTCTAAAGGCAGATCACTTTCTCATCAGGGTCATCGAGTATAAAATCTTATTGCTGAGGAGATTTCCTTCGGAACATTTTCACTCTTATTGATCTTGGTGGCAAATCAAAATAAGCACTGAGTCTCCTTCTGATGAATTGCTTTACAGGATACAAGAGCAGCATATCTGCAAGCAGTTCTGTCTCATAAGCTACCCTTTTCTGAATCCATAATCACCTTTTGTTTCATTAGAAAAAAGTCCTTGTTTCTGTAATAGCGTCCCCAAATCACATGATCTATACCTTAGTTTTTTAATTCAACAAATGCTGCCTTTTTCATAAAGCAGTAAAAGAATGATCTGATTTTGGGTTTTTTGGGGGATGAGTGGAATCAAATAGTTGAACCTCTTTTTCCCCATGAAAGGACAAACAAGTTTCCTTATCTTTGTTTCTGGTTCTTATTTAAAAACCGAAAACATGAAGCATTGATTGCAAGTGATTGACTACTTTTAAGGTAGTTCTGAATGAAATTAGTTGAGAATAGGTGACCCCTGTCTCTGTGTCCCATGAATCTCCTTGCAACCTTCAGAAATCAAGTAAGATCTTCAGTTCACTGTCATCCATCATAACTATCTCCAGTTTGCCATGGTCAACTTTTCTGCTTGCTTCTAGGTCTCATTTTTTCAAAAATACAAGTTTTTGGTTGTCTTACTAGCAGTAAGATATAGCATATTTCATTAGCCAGCTGTTTTGAACACTTCTCCTCCTATGAATTAGCTGGTTCCATTATGGTACTTTGCATATCTTGTGAGTGTCTGTTATGGGATAGAGACTTTTAAGTACTTAACTGTGGGGAACAGCAAGTTCCAGTGCTGTGGTTCACTGGTGCTTAATGTCGTATAGCTTACAGAGAGTATAGCTCTCCTGATACAGAAAGGGAGAGTTTAAAATGATATTGCTTCTAAGCTTAATTTTGAAAATATGAATGTTTCAGGCCTTGCTAGCATGATAAGGCATTTTGTAGATAGATATCATGACAGTTGTGTCTTGAAGGCAAGACACAACTGTCATGTCTCTCTGAAACACAAAAATAAGATGGGATTTTAAGAAGTCTAATTACACATAGATGTGACTGTTAAGTAGTACCATAATGAATTTGGCAACTCTACTGACACTATAAGTCAATGGGGCCTGATGGGATCCATCTGAGGATACTTAAAGAGCTGGCAGATGTCATAGCAAGTCCTCTCTCAATGATTTTTCAATGCTCTTGGGAATCTGAAAAGGTCCCAATTGATTGGAAGCTGGCAAATGCTGTCCCAATCTTCAAGAAGGGCAACCTGGTAACTACAGGTCTGTAAGTCTCACTTCTATACCTGTCAAAATTATGGAGAAGATTATTCTGAGAGTTATTGAAAAACACCTGGAAGACAGCGCAGTCATTGCTTCCAGCCAGCACGGGTTCATGAGAGGAAAGTGCTGCTTGAGAAGCCTAATCTTTTTCTATTATGGTGTTACCCACCTAGTTGACCAAGGGAAGACAGTCAATGTAATCTTTTTGGACTTCAGTAAAGCCTTCGATACCATCTCTCACAGTATCCTCCTGGACAAAATGTCCAGCATGCAGCTGAATAAACACATGCTGCTATGGGCAAGCAGTTGGCTGATGGGTTGAGCCTAAAGGGTTCTAGTCAATGGGATTACATTGGGCTGGCGACCGGTCACTAGTGGGGTCCTTCAGGGATCCATCATGGGGCTAGTGCTCTTTAATGTCTTAATTAACGACTTAGATACCGGCCTTGAAGGACTGCTAACAAAGTTTGCCGATGACACCAAATTGGGAGGAGCTGTGGACACTCTTGAGGGCAGAGAGGCCCTGCAGAGAGGTCTAGATAAATCAGAGAGCTGGGCAATCACCAACTGTATTAATTTTAACAAGGGTAAGTGCCGGATTTTGCACCTGGGACACAGCAACCCTGGACACACACACAGACTGGGGAATGAGAGGCTGGAGAGCAGCCCTGGAGAGAGGGACCTGGGGGTTCTATATTTCTATATTGTTAGGCTAGGGGAAGAGGAATATGGCCAGTGGGATGACGATGGGAGAAAGGTTGGTGATGATAGGAGAAAGGATAATGAGGACTGGTGATTCTGACCTCAGGGGAAGGGAAAGCATCCTGCTTTAGCATCTCATAGAAATTAAGAGTAGCAGAGCTCTTTTGTAGCAGAGGGCCTCTTGACATATTTTGAAATGACATTTTTTTTGTCCTAAACCCAGGCTATGAAACCAACTTCTGAAGACAAAGACTTGTCTTGATTTTGCTGGCATTCTGTGAACAGCCTGTGTGAAGGGTGTATTTGATAAGTTGAGGGAGTCTTTAGACGGGTAGACTGTAGACATATTCATGTTATGAGCATAAATTGCTTCATCTTACATGTGTACACTAAAAATAATAATCTTTTAGAAAAAGGCTGAAACTTATATAAACTGAAATATTTCTATTTCAAGCCAAAGCTGCATACTTGCCTCTGACCATTGCAAAATCTTTTCAGCCATGTAATGTTTTGATTTCCTTTGATTTGTCACTTCAGCTTTTACCATGTTGTCTTGGCAAGTAACGAATATTATTGTGGGCGTTTTATGGTTTACTCTGACTACAAAGGCAAAAGTGGAAAGTCATTAGTTGTTGTCTCTGTACCATTCTTATTAGCTTAATTCCGTGAAGTGTACAACTATTTCTAGACTTGTCAAGTAAATTGGAATAGATAAACAACTATTTGCACCATGCCTGTGCATCAGCAAAACAAGGCACATCTCTTATGCTGGTCTGACTTTTGCTATGAATACTAGCCGTTCTCTGCTCATACCTGGTAGAAAGTAGGTAGCACCCAGAGTAAATATAGTAAACATTTAATATTTTACCCTTTAAGGTTTCAGATTACAGTTAACAGTATTTGCTAAAATAGAGCTTTATCCATCTACCCTCCTAGTGTGGAAGAAAGTGGCAAAATTGCAATTTTGCCAATTTTTTCGCAGTACATCACCACCCACACCACCACCTTCCCCAACCCAGGAGCTATTTGTCTCCAAGTCTTCTGTACTAATTTTAAAACTAATGAACATTGCTGCACTGGTGGAGAGCTCTTTCTAGAAGTGTTTTCTGCATTTAAGTGAGTGTTACTAAAAGGCTTTTTTAATTATCAGTAACTGTATTTCATGTGTAGTATTGCAAGTTTAATAATACTGTAACTTGTGGGCACGGTATAATTAGTCTCCACAAGTGAAAAAGGACCTTTTCTGTAGGGGAAAAGGAAGGCATTTAATAAATACTCACGATCTGCAGCGCCAAAGTACTATAATTTAGCAAGGTCTTGTTCCTCCCACTTTGATCTGATTTTTGTAGGTTCTTGTACAGAATATTGGTTTTATATGAAGATTTTTCTAAAGCCTGCCAAAAATCATATTCAAAACTGTCTTGCAGTGTACACCAATGTGTATTTTTAAACTATAAGTTTATTGATATAGCTCTAGAAAGTTAACTGTACATGTATTTAAACAGTAGGTTAATTTAAATGGAAAAGCTTCAACATCTTCCTCCCACAACATCATCTTGTTTCTCTTCACTGTTGCTACTGGATTCCTTCGAATTTTGGATTTCAGTATGTGGTCTTAATTTTGGAACTAAGCCTAACATCTTTCCCAACTAAAATGATAGAAACTTGTCTGAAGAATAGCATTAGCAAATATATGATGGATAAATTACTCGACACAGCATTTGTGAGAAGAGGTCACACTGCACAACTGCTGTTTTTTCAAAGAAGTTGGTTGGAATGAAGACAAGGAAATCTATTGTCTTTTTAGCCTTCCAGAAAGCATTTTTGGGGGTTATTACTGGCTTCTTGCAGGGATCCATTACTGTTGAGGGCATGCTCTGAAATTACTTATCACAGTGCTGGAAAATCAAGTGACCAGAGTGACAGTTTGGCAGCGGTGACAAGTTATTTGAGGTAGCTACAGCAATGACAAACTGCAAGCAGTTCCACAAACCCAGAATGATTCCCTGACAGATGATAATTGCTCTTTAAAATAGCAAAATGGGATCTAACATAGCTAAATTTAAACTGGCACATAGTGGCATGGGAGATACAATTATAAGTTAATACACAGAACTGGCGGACTTGAACTTAAAATAAGTAGGAGAAGTTGAAAACTTTTCAGTATGGTATATGGAGACCTTTAACAAGTGGCATAGATGAGGTGAATAAGGATTTATTGTTCCTTCTGGGGAACAATACCTTTTATTAAGGGGTAGAAATATCAAATCAGTGGCATGTTCAAACAAACAGAGGAAAATGATTCATAATGAAACATGTATCTGAGCTGCATGAGTGCCAGAAGTGTGATGGATGACAAAGGGTTCCATGGAAAGCAAAGAGACGAGCAATGGAAGAAAAATTCATTGAGCTCTATTAAATACAAAGGCATCAGATCTGGCTCTAAAATGTACAGATATAAAAAATACCGGAGATTGGAAGAGTATTCTAGAAATATCACAGCATTGTTTGATGTTAGACATATGAAAAGTTATATCTGTAAAAAATTGTAAGCATTGTTTCTTTCCCTACTCTTACCAGCTGGTAATAGTGACTGAAATTAAAAATGGTAGTGTTGCTGGGGGTTTGACAGTACTTGAGTATGAGTTTCATGTTTTGGTGTAGTGTGCTTCAATAATTAATCACTCTTGACACTTTAAATTGCTAATGATATTGGATATGAATGTTTTCAGTGAACTTTAGAAAAAGGAAAACAGTGTTTTAAAATTTGAGTCAGCTTTTGAAGTAATACTTAAAGAAACCTACAGCTCTATTAAAAATGTTAATTTAGTCAAACCTATATGTATTTTTTAATATATTAAGAATAATATAGTTCAGACTCATAACTGTACAATGTATATACATATAGAGCTGAAAAAAAAACCCAGATGCTTGCTTGATTTTTTAAATAATTTGCATATTTAATGTTACAAAATACCTGGCCTTATTCCCCATACTAAGAAAGTCTGAGCTGATCTTAATGGACAGATTAAGAAAAAAATTGTGACAGATTACATTTCTGTATTTTTGGCTGGAATTTTGAGTTTGAAATGACAAACTGGAAGAAGATTTCACAGAGAACATTTCCTTTGTCTGAACAACTTGCAATAACTAGAAAGTGACAGGACAAGTTTGCCTCACTGATTGGAAACAATGAAAAGTCTAAGATGATCAGGGTGTGGTTGAGTGCAATTCAAATACAGCTATGTATAAAGTTTTCTTTTTCTTTTCCACAGTAGTACAAAGTATCCCTGAAAAGCAGTTCTCCTGACAATAAAAGAGGAAATATATTTTTGAACATTTGCACTTTTTTTAAGGGATATCCATTATTATTTGTATGTCCTGAATTTCTATCACATTGAAAAATTACAAATATGAGTGTCCTATATTAATTTTCATACTTCATATTAGAAACACAAAAACTGTAACTGTTTTTTCTGGAAGAGAAAAACAACATTCTACTTACCCAGAGTTATGCAAGAACAAGAAATCCTAGTTTATGACGCTTGTTGGATGGTGAACTGTTACAGGTGAGGGAGCTGATGTATAGTATGACCTGAGGCCACTTCACAGTTCATCTTTCCTTATCTTCCATTTTTGTCATATGCTTTGCCACAGTTTCCTTCCTGTCACAATATGACACAGTCAGAAACAGAAAAGCAGTTGAATTCGAGAAGAGTAAGGGGCTTGGCTTCCATTCTGTTACAGACAGTGCATTAAGACACGTGTCTGAATTTTGTCTCCACATAATATTCTGTATGATATTCTTGCAGATCACAGACTTCCATCTGTTTCACATATACGTATGCACATATATGTCTGTGTGTGTATAAGTATCTCCAAATATATTTGATGGTGAAGAATGTGATATTCTGGAGAACGAAACCCCAAACTTGGTACACAAAGGATGGGAGGAAAGTTGTAAACAAACTATTAAATGCACCAACATGCACTGATTCTGGCATCTTGGCTGTATTCCATTTCAAACTCTTTTGGCAAAAATACAAGCCATGTCTAATAGCCTGGGCTAGGCAAATAAAAGCTTCTTTTGGCCCACCCTGCAGACAGTTTGGCCGTAAGCCAGTTGTGGTTCTTAAACCATATGGCCACATAAACTCAGTCACAGAGCTGTGCTAATAAGCTTGTCATCCATAGCAGTTCTTCCTGCAGTGACACTGTGGAAACATAAAAGTTATTCATCGCCTGATCATTTTTTTTTATTCTATTCTGCCAGCTCCCTGCCCCTGAGGCACTACTCAGTTCTCTAATGTAATCTCCTTTTCTTATTTGTGTGCACATACCTTTGCATTGTTACATATTAAAAAGCATACTGCTTAAATGGACCCACTGTGTACTAGCCAGGGGTGATGTAGACTGCTCTGTGCTTTGTATCACACTATTCTGAAATGTTGGGTAATTAGCCATCTTCATTAATAATCTACAAATCTTGTTAGCAGTAGGTTCTTTATTTTCTTCCAGATTGTTGCCTAAGATTTCAAGTGTTAAACTGGGAAGGATGCTGTGTGGATGCTGCTAGAAAGTCTGCTTGAAGTTTCACGTTGACTGATTTCTTTTGCTTTCTCTTCAGTTAACTGGCTTGTAGGCAATTTAATGTGTTAATCACTTACATTGAATATATAATGCTGTTATTAAAGAGATGAGAGAAAACTAAGCAGGTGTAACAAAGGAAGGAAAAAGGAGCATATATGAGTTCTTGGTCTGGGGGTTTTGGTTGAGACTAATAATGTTTCACTTTGGTAGGCTTGTACATCTGGTTGTCTCTTATAATCAAAATTACTCACTTCAAGCTTATGTTTTACGAATTTCAAGTCTATTTTCTTTACCTTTACTCTACCATTTTTTGTATTATCTGCAAACTATAGCTGTAATTACCTGGGCTGTATGAATTTGCTCCAAGAATTGCTTGTGGCATCTTCATTCCGCCTAGGGCAACTATGAAACTCTGCCATGGTGATTGCTACCTTGCTGGCACTTTTTGTAACCCAGTGCTCACTGTTAGTCAAATTATAGCGGTACCTTAGGTGTATAACAAAACAGTCCTTGTGTCCAAATATTGTGTGTCATATGAGTGTGTATTGTAATTGCCTAGCAATAATCTTTGCCTCTTGTAGACCATGACTGCTGTGTAATTCCTTGGGAACATTGTGTAAGAACTAACATGAATAAAACTGTATTTAATAATTTATGTGGTGTGCTTTGAGAAGCATAGCATATATAAGCTTGTGAAATATTTGGTCTTATTCCACAATAAGAAATGTTCATTTAACTTCTTTGCATTACTTCCACTCCTCCCTCCTTCCCCCTGCCTTCTTTGTCTGACTTGTTATAAATGAACTGTTCAGCTACACAATTCTTTAACACTCTTAAGTTTGGATTATCCTGTTGGCTAACTTAGTGTAAACTGCAGCTGTTCACAAGTCATAATTCTGGCCTCTAAACTGATATACTTTAAAAATGCCTTCTGTGTTCTTTTGTCTTTTATCAAGAATTTTGAAATCTAACTGTTCAAGACAAACTTGACTATTTGTCACATTCATTGCTTTATTCTGTTCTCTGAAGCCTTCAGAATAATAGCAAAAGTTGTTTCAAATAAAGTAAGATCTACTTGAGATTCTCTCATTTTCTTCTGTCTGCCTTCTTCTGTCTATGCTCTAAGTAGGCCATATAACCCAGATTAAGAAGAAAAAAAAAACCATAGGAAGCAGGTAACTCCAAGGGCAATTTCTCAGTAAGGTTCAATTCTCCTCTTTTTCTTCTGACTCAGTAGTGAGTTGCAGCTCAAGTACTAATCCTTAAAATTGAAAGCTCAACTGTTTAGAGATGGTGTTAGCTGTATTACAAGAGGATTATCACAAAGAATGTCGTTGCACGGTGAGCCTATCACAATCCACTCAAGCAAATCAGGTTATAGATGATTTTTCCGTAAGTAGAGCTCAGTTGTAACAGTTCACCGAGAGCTGCTTTTGTTGTAGAGAGTTACTAAACATCTCCAGAGCCTTTGCAGTAGTGTTCTTGAGCACGTGTCCTCCAGCAGTTTTCCACAATCGCTCTATACAAGTTACTTAGTCAAGTTTAAAGGTATGCTTCTTCCTTTAATATGCAAGAAAGATAGCCAGGCTCCAAATAAGCTCTGGAAACATATGATGTCCTTCTTATCAAAGTATGCTGCAGTTTTATTAGTGGAATATCTTGGGGAAAGCATATAGATTACTTCCTTCAGAGTAGGAAAGGGACATTCCAAAAAGGGTGGTATAAGCAGTTAGCAGCTGCCAAAACAGAGAGAGCATCTGGTTCTGTTAAATGTACCAAGTAACATTTATAATAATCTCAAGTATTGTTTTGTTTAAGATGATACAAATCGAAAATTATTTTCTGCCTGGAAGCTTAAGTTAAGAAAGTGATGTCAATCCTGCTATATGGAGGTCTCCAATCACTCCTCCATTTCATGAGGAAGCAGAAAAGCTTGATGGTAGTAAACACAAGAGTTGACTGAAATAGTGGATTTCCCACTTAAATATGAATAATTCAATTCTGATACTTGATTAAAAAAACCCCTAAGTTTAGTTTTTAATCACGTATTTCAGAGGCAAGATGATAAATTCTGTAAAGTTAGTTGTAGCTACTGTCTTTTTATTTGCCCTGTACAATCAATTCCTGGACAAGTTGTAAACTATCCACCCAAGTCATTAGTCCTGCTAGGAGAGAGATTGGACCTAATGACTTCCTCTCTTCCTTGAAACCTAAATTATTCTGCAATTCTAAATGTTTACTTCTGTATCTAAGGTCTTCTCTAAAGAATATCTTAATAGTAGTTTGCATTCATAATGAAGATTGCTCGAGCCAAATTCATAAATATAAAATTAAGTAAAGTGGCCAAAGTTTAATTTTTGATACTATTCAGTGAATAGGAATTCACACTCTTCTCAGACAATAATGGTGTTTTAAAAGGTCTTTGTAAATTTGAAGGAAGCATGGGAAAGTCATTTGAGTGGCTTCATTTTCTCCCCAACCATTCACATTACCCTTTCAGTACATCATCATGAATATTTAAACCATGTCAGAGTGGATATAGTGATCATATTTAATCTTGCAGTGTTACGTGAAAGTTAGTAAACTGACTCTTATCCATCTCCAGAAGGATGCCATTTTTGCAAACAACCAGAACTTGCTCTGAAAACTAATGTCTAGCAGTCTGTCCTGAGCTGAGAAATTTAGATGTGGGCAAGTTTGCCTTTGCTCCCCCAGTGCTATCCTGTGCATGTTGCGTGGTGATGCACAATATCAGAACTGTTTTTCAGAAAGGATACTTCTTAAACGGCTTGCTTAACTGAAATGTGATCACTACTTATCAGCTACTTAAAGCTTTATGTAGTATAAAAACAAAAAAGCAACTGATTTTCTTCACTCCAAGCTGGAAGAAATGGTCATTTCTCAATTTACTGAGATTTACTGTCTTCTGTGAATCTTTTACAGTGAACTGTTCCATCAGTGTTTAAAAACGCAAAATCATGTCTGAAAATGCAGTCCATCAGAACTGCTCTTCAAAGCTTCATTTGTGGGTGAAATACTTAAATATTATGATGCTTTGTTGTGACATGGCAATCAAAGTTAAGGCTGTGAATTATTAGTTGCCTACTTGAATACTTACAAGCACAATTTTTAATTGGATTTTGAAATTAGAATTAATTTAAATTAATTAGGTCTAACTGAAAAGCCTTCTGTTGGAAAGTAAATCACTGTCTTTTCATGTATTTCAGGTAACATACAAGGAGCAACAATTGTGGATGCACTTGATACACTATACATCATGGAAATGAAAGAGGAATTCAAGGAAGCCAAAGAGTGGGTTGAAAAAAACTTAGATTTCAATGTGGTAAGTATTGTCGATGATTAACATTTAAGAGGGGCCAATTGAGGACTGAGTTTTAATATTGCAAGCATGAAACAAGGCTACAGAATTTAGATCATTGATAGATAAAACAAAGCAGGAAGCTGAAACTTACTGCTCTGCTTAGACACAGTTTTTTACTCCAAGAGATTTAGCTAGATAGGAGGCAATGAGCTGGACTGAAGGAAGGAAAAAGGAATAGAGTATTATCATTGTAAAGTAAACAACAGAAAAAAAGCCCTCTGGATAGAAGAATCGGGACACTTCAAGCATTAATTTTGTAGTTATGTAACCACTTTACATTTTCACTTTGTGAAATCTTCCGCAAATTAGGCTTGCATTTAAAGAAAGCTACACACCATACATACAACTTAAGTTCCTTCCTGTATTCTAGTAAAGTTGAATCCCATGAGTTAGGCTGAACTGTTGACACAAACTGAGCTGCTTTAGTCTTATGAGGCACCAGGTCATCACAACTGCATGTACAAATCATCCTATTAACTGGTAAATATGCAGCTAAGAGCAAAGTTCATTATTAAATTTTTTATTGTAGAAAGGCCCTGAACAGGCAAAAGCCTCTGTGAAACTGCAAATAAATTGAGAAGTCCTGGTTTGAGGTTTTTCAGTGGGGTTGGTTTTTTTGGTTTTCTTTTATTTATTTTTTTTTCTGAGCCACGGTATGAGTACTGTAATTGCTGGGAACACAGAGCTAATAGAGTACCTCTGCAGGTCGATGTAGTAAAGTAGGAAAGTATTGTAGGCACGATACACTGAGCAGTTAAAAGCTCTTGTAGTTGATGTGCGTAATGGTAGAAACACTTTCTGAAAACAAAGTACTCTTTCTAATATGTTATGCAAAAGTCGGGATTAATTAGCTTCTCCTACATGCTTGAGAATTAATTATCATTTTAAAAAGGAGGAGTTAATAAGAGTGGATATTAAAAAGTTTATATGAGCAGCAATTTAGTGTGCACTTATGTTTACATTAATAATGTAAATAAAGGATATTAAAATGTGCTGCCGAGTAGTGTCAGATGTCTGAATGACATGCTAACTTTATCTTATACATATTTTTTTCCTAAAATAAATTTTGTAGCATTAAATTCCTGTCGTACTAGCTTAGCATTATTAAGGTGTTTAAAAATACTAGAAACAAAAACATCATAGAAAACAACAAACTCCACTCTAAAGGAAGAAGTGAGCTCTGTTTGGAGGAACATCATAAAGCGCTATAGAGTGATTTACATTAATAACACTAAAATCTTTGGTTTTAATTAAATCTTGCTATACTTCGTTCTGGAAAGTTCTATTTCTAGATGGTATTGCCTAAAATGTCAGTTCCTCTTGTTAATTTATGTACTTTTTAAAATTATGTAGCACTTATTTTTTTCTCAGTAATGCTTAAAAGCTATGAAGTCTTTCAAAATGTCTGAAATTTTGTATTGCATTAGTCAGTCAATGCAGCAATCCAGCAGCTTTACCGAAATTACTTTACAGATAAAATGGATATTCATCAGGAACAATATCTTGTTCCTGATATTCCTGTAAATAGCTGCCTTGAGTTTGACACCTCGCAAAATTATTTCCATAATACTTCATAGTCATATACAATTCAATTTATGTTGGCATCAGTAATGAGCAGATGAATTTTCCCAAAGTGGAACAAGGAAATGAAAATAAATAACCGCCACACCAACTTTAATAATTGACATCAGTTTGTTTAATGGCTGAATTGTTTGAAGCTATTCAGCTTGTGCTCTTGTTTAATTTTCCACTTTAAATAAAAGTTAGTTTCAAATGCTGCTTTGTATTTGTGTCTTGTAGTTTCAATTGGGAAAGTAGTTAACATAAAGAACAGCAAGGCCCTTCCTTTTGTGTTTAAGCATTTATCATGTACCAGTCATTACTTGACATTTTCTGCATTAATGTTTTGTACACTCTTAACTTGCTCCTGTTTTAGAAACCTTTCTCCCATGAAAGTTATTTAGATTTTAGTAACTGACATTCTAATACATCCTTAAGTGTTATTTCTTCTGAGTAGAATAAAATGTGTTTCTGTTTGATGTTTCTGGTTGTTTCCTGGACAGTAACTACTTAATCATATAGAAGTTTGTAATATGTCAGAGAGTCATTGTACATGTTGAACTATTTGGCCAGCAGACGATCATTCTCATCAACTGATCATAAAAGTTTCCAAATGTTACTTTGTAAAGTAGGCACTAGTTTATCCATATAAAAGGATTTATGGAATAAAGATGACTTAATGGGAAATGACATCATCTCCACATGTTAGATTTCAGTCACTCAATTCAATGAATTAGTTGTCAGGGTTACTCTTGTTTACCTTTCTGAAGGAAGCAAACTGTTTTGATTTTGAAGGAAAATTCTAGATAAGTGCCACCTTTCTCAGCAAACTTGTGCATTTTGGTAAGCTTGTAAGTGGATGTGTTTGGAAACTTCCCCTTTTGGAGTATAACACACTTAGGCTATTTTTATTACAGCTGGAGCTGGTAGCCCTGTAATTTCATAACTGAGATATCCACATTGCAATGCTTGGAGATTTTTTCTCTCATAACTACTGAAATTCCTCATATTTAATACCTCTCTGAAGTTTCAGCCAAACTGAGTAGTCCTTCAGGAATTAAGTTGCATTTCCTGATTCTGTCAATATTTTAAGAGATTTAGACGTACTCGGACCTTTGGAAAGAGTTGACATTTAGCAGTGGCTAAATCCATGGTCTTTGCGTCATGGATGTGTGCTTTGTTTTTCATTAAATCACTTAATCTCTGTGGGGGTGTATCTTTGCTCTTCAGTTAATATAGCTGAGGATTTGGTCTGACCTCCACACGCACGCTGCTGCCTGTGCACCCTTTTCGCAGTGCTTGTGCACAGCCCTGCCCAGGTCTGCCCTGGCCCGGGCTGTGTATCAGCGTGTTGCAACAGAGGAAAAAGGAGCCAGTCTTTCACAGTATCACTAGGGAGCTTTGCTGTTTCCTAGCTACAGCTACGCATTGCTGTGTGCTTCCCTGGTTTTATTTTTTCATTGTTTGCTCTAGGACCTGTGCACACACAAAGCATTCATACCTTACTTGAAAGAGTTTCTGTACCATCACCCAACTTCTGCTTCATGCTGAGGAGGAAAAAGCTATCAGTCTCTGCAGCACAAGGGATAAACCATAATAAATCCATACTTGGGAAAAGAGATTGGAAGAGAGGGATCTCAATGAGACGGATGTAGGGGTCGAGAGTTGGCGAGCAGTGGTGCAGGATGTGAGCCACTTGGCACAGGAGCGAAGGGTTGGGAGCTGTTAAGTAGTGGAATTGATGGTGCTTCATTTCTACACCCGGACACAGCCCAGCTGCTTTAGTATGAGAGACTAACTGATCCATCCCCAACTTCTTCAGCCCTGCTAAACTCCTTCCCTGCAAAAGGACAGTCTTGCCCATACTGCATACTGAGAACAGTCTTTGGCCTACATGGTGTCCTAAAGCATGCCTGGGTATTGGCTGGAACAACAGGGGCCCATACCAGACCAGAAGGTGCTAACAATTAAATTGTATGTGGGACAGCACTTGAATTCATGCCCTGACCCCACTGATCAGCTGTCTGGTGTGGGTGTAGTCAGTCAGGACCTGAATGGGAACAAAGTACAACAGGAAGCCAAATGCTTGTTGGGAGAAGAGGAACATGGTTTCTTCTACCAGATTTCTCAAAGGTTAATTTGGATCCAAACTAAAATAAACTTGCTGTTGGTTATTAATGGATTTTGCTTTGAGTGCCTCATCCCTCTGTTTTTGTTCAAAATGAAGGTTGGCAGGAAGTTATGATTGCTCGGTCAGTTGAAAGTGGCACTAGTCTGTGCAGTAGCTCTATCTGTGTGAATATAATTTAGCTGACTTCAGTTGACATTTTGTGTGAGCGCTGACTCATCATGCGTTATCCATCTCATCACAGCTACCTTCCTTATTAATGGCACAGGATGGATCAACCTAGGAAAGAGTTGATGTTGTGCTGTGGGCAAAGTATGAAGAGTGTTTCATTATTTGCTCTTGAAGATAGGAACTAAATGAGTTGAGGAACTGCATGAAAAGAAGGGAGTGAGTAAGACAGCAAGGATACATTGAGGACTGTGTCCTGCCAGCCCTCTGAAGCAAAGCTGTTTACAGAGATCAGTCAGTCACTGTATCTGATTTTATAAGCAACCCTGAAGCCTGAAGGCTCACCTACCAGTCCTGATTTTCATCTTTGTACTTAGCTTTGCGAGCTTTAGTATCTTTTAAAGTAGCTCTGTGTGCAGCTTCATGCAATATAGAAGCTTTGCATGTAATATGCCTTCTATTTTGGGAACTAGAAAAGAGTGGAAAAAGTGTAGAAACTTGAAAATATGTTTATCCCTACTACTGTGTATAGATTAACATACCCCTTTTCCAAGATCCCAGAGTAATAAGTATTATTTGGATGTAATTATTAATGCTTCCAGCATTTATGTTTGACTCAAAACTGTCTGTGGTGTGGCAGTTAGTAACAGGACAGACTTCAAGAATCCAGATTTATTTCAAACTTTGACATTTACAATTTAAATCCTACTACTCTCAAACTGTAGATATTATTATTGATTTGTAATTATATTTAACAGTCCATAACCTAATGTTCTGGCTTGGAGGTGGATGGTTTTTGAAGCTTTATTCTTGGTGGTTTTTTCTCTTTAAGTGAGAAAAACAGAATGTTTCCTAATATAACAATTTGCAACAGGATAGCTTTCCTATTTAAAAAAAAAAAAAAGTGTGTAGGAGTAAATGGACTTCAAGTAAATGCATAACAGGTCTGTGAGGAAGCTTAAGAAAGCCAGCAGTTGAAAGTGGTTCTTTAATTTGTGGGACTATTTGTTTACTAGTCTGCCACATAACTTGTCAGTACACTCTAAATGCCAGACTTCAAAGTGACTTGTTTTAGTTTTGATTATGGATAAGAAATTATTTTGATGGCCTAAAAGGAGATCTTGCAAATTTATTATTAAATGCAGTTGTTTTGCTGCTAGAGTTTGTTAGTGCCTTCAGTAACACTTTATTTTTGTGCCTGTTAAAGATCTTGGTTTGCCATGTGGGGACTTCAGCAAGGTTAAATAGCATGTCATACAATAACCAGGCTTTGATATTTGCAATAAAAAGGTTGCTAAAATTGTTTCCCTTGTCTATGAAAACTGAGCACTGAAGCAAGCTGCTACTAAATTTCATTTGTGAAATATGAATGAAACTTTTTTTTTTTCCCCCTAGAACTACAAGTGATTAAAATGTTTAATTACAGTAGCTTAACATGAGCTATTGTAGTATTTTTTTTCTTTATCGCTAAGATTTCTTGTTGTTCCCAACCTTTGTGCTTCAACAAGGGGTTATTATTATTTAATAGCAATAATAATTACAAGTTACATTGTTCAGCATAGAGTTCCTGGCATTCTCTTGCACTGCCCATTAACCTGCAGGATATGGGCTGTTCGCAATGGTACGGTATGGTATGTGGGTGTGGGGGAGTCACTATATTCCTTGTACATAGGAGCAGCAGGTGGAAATGTATATGAGGTGGCTGAGTACACTCTTGATGAGACAAGCACAGGAGAACTGAAGGAAACAAAGTTTTGGAAAGAATCTGTGCAATAAGGACAACCAAAACAAATTATTTGGTATGATTTGCAGCCTTATTTGGATCTTTATAGAAACTAAGAGAGTAAGCTGTTTAATAAATAAAAATTAAGGTGACTTGATCGTTGTGAATACATCCATCCACATAAAGAGCATACAGCATTTTCTCCAATTGAATTATGAATGGCAGAGCAAGTACAAGTGCTAATGAGTGCCAGGTGGAAGGTTGTAGTAGATAAATAAAATTGACTTATATTTCAAATGTTGCATTTATAAGTGAGGTTGACTTCCTATGGTAAAACATAGATGGAAATTGTATTTGCCTTAGTCTATGAATTTATGGAGAGGAAGACTTTCAGGAAAGAGAAGCATTAAGGAAGTGATCCCGAAGGATGTGAATACTGATTTTTAGAAAGCTGGAGTAGTCCAGTAGAGGAAGAGCTTCAGGAGACAGTAGCTTTGTTGTCTGAACAGTGCTTTGAATATTAAATTCACCTAAAGTTGGTTGAAGCTTCATCAGTTTACCAGTTGTAGACTTAATCCTCTGGTTTACAGAGAAGTGAGGGAAGTGAAGTGGCGATGTGCAGCTGAGATCAGATTGGCCCCGTCATAGATTTGCAAATAAAATACAAATGCAGAGTAACACAAACTATCTAATCTAACTCTTGGCATTCCCCTCACCCCCTCCAGTTGGGTAGGTATTTTTTGCTTTTTGAAGATGGGGCTTCCTAAGGTGTAGTCAGCCTCCCTTTCTTTAAAAGGAGTTAGCTTAATAGGTTTACTAGTTAAATCTAGTAAAATCTAAAAACTCCTTATTTTAGCGTTTCTCCTTGTCAAGACAAAATGTGGTAACACTCAGCTGTTTCAGCCTTTGATTGTAGAGACTTGCTTATTTGAGTAGCCTGAGTTTGAGAAAGAGCAGTCTCCACCATATATAAATAGGTTCACTTTGGTGTTATGTGTTTAGCTACCAATGTAAAGTATGTTACATCTCTTTGTCAACATAATTTTGTGTTTAGAAGCTAATCAAGGAAACCAGATTAAATTCCATAAAGTTGTCACAGTTTTTCTCTTGTACCATGTAATGGATACATATGTTGCTTTTGGTTTTCTATTTCTCTAAGTACAGTGGGCAGCAGTCACAATTTCTCTGGATTTTGTGTAGTACTTGGACTATCCCATTTATGATTAACTTATCAGAAGATCAAATAGTGAATGATAAATTATTGATTAAGTGTAAGATGAAAGAACAAATTACTCATATACTTCAATTAACATAAAAGCCCTGGAAGTAAACCAAAAATATGTTATTCCCGATATACTTATCACTTTCCCAAGCATCTATATACTTTTAGGATCTTTTATAAAAGGAAGGCCTCCAAAATTAGCAGCCAGAGAAATATTGCATAGGAACAATAAGAGTTTAGTACAGACATGTATTAACAAAGCTCTTTCAGATGTTGTCGTATGCAGCACGTGGCCATGCAGTCCAATTGGCGTACTAATTAAAAGATTGTAAATTAGAGATTATATCTACCCAGTTGGTCTGTTATCTTATGTACTTGGGATCTTACAAAGGGAATATTGTAGTAATTTTAAAATAAACATGTCCAATAACTTCTCCTTACAGAAGTTCCATTAGATTTAATGGAATTAATTCAACTACTTTTCAGACCTGCTATGTAATAATAAAATGACGGTTTGAAAGAGAAGGCTAAAAGTGAAATAAAAAATAAAGTAAAATAACTCTGGCCTCTTCAGCTGATGAAGTAGAAGCCTTGGAAAGTGCAGATAAAGGTTTTTCTTGTATATTTTGCTACTGTTAGGTGGATCATAAGATATTTGTGTACAGATGGATCTGAGAGCAAAATAAGGAATAATATTGCTTACTTAGGATTTGATTACTGAGTAGAAATATACAGACTTATTTGTGCAAACTGTATGTGGATGATGACTAAAAATATGAAGAGAGGGTAATGATCAGAGTGTGGCCTCTTAAATGTGTAATACAAAAAAAATTAAAAAACCAAACCAGAAAGAAGGGTAAATTTGGTGTAGCAGAGATTGGCTACTTTTAGGACAAGTTCAATTTTCTTAACAGACTACTTCTTCACCAAACTTTGCATGTAGAGATGAATGTTTCTTCGTCATTAAATTGTAAAACATCTTTAACTGGTTTGCAAATTGCTATAATTCCTGTACTTTCTGAGAATACTACTAGCCTGGTATAATGAGTTTAAGAATAATTATGTATTAAGCATACAGCTTTCAAGTCTACCATTAATGAAATGTCTGTCCATTTCATTAATTGCATCTGCTTCAGTGGCTTGTGTAAAGATTCTAGTCAGAGATGAGAATTTTGAACAAAGGTTCAGAGATGTGTGCAAATGAAGCAGTCAAAATCTGATAACATTAAAACAATGGTTAGCTTCAAGAAATGTCCTAAAAGATCACCACTTCAGCAAACATTCAGGATTACAGTGCAATTAATCTCTGTGTTTTGACAGTAAAATCTTTATTCACATTACTTCAAAGTCTTCTTTTTGTCTATAACTGCATTCCAGAAGCAGATGTCAGTGCATACATACTGAGGGTTTCTCAAAAGGCCTTTGCATTCCTTGAAAGATAACAATGATTTGTGAGTTAAGTGGCCATATTAAATCCAGAAAATCAAAATGTATGGTTTGGGAGACAAAATATTCAGCTCATATATCACTCAGTTTACTTTGAGCAATTCAAAATCAAAAAGTAATTTAATTTAATCCTTACAGGAAGCACAAGTGTCTGGGATATCTGATTAACTCATTTCCTTGTCTAGTACTTACCTTTTTACAGCTTCAACTTTCCCACATCAAAGAAAAGTTCTTGGAGTGTGCTGAGGCTCATGATTGAAATGGAAAGAACCTGAACTTTACTCTTCTCAAGTGATATACTACTTACAGGAGTTTCAGCTAGCTCAAGCTCCAGGGGAGAGCAGCTGCCCTATCACTCCCCTAATCATCCTTTCTTCAGTCAAATCAGATCAGCCTTTCTTAAGTCAGATCAGTTCTTGACAAGCTGTTTTATGCATTGCATTAAGTAAGGTAGACTTCTTTATTTAATGTAGACTTCTCATACAGGTAGTCTGCTTAGCAGGCGTACAGCTGTACTGTCTAGTTCAGATTTCTAGAGCATTTAAATGTTTTTAAATCCATCTCTCCAGGTTAACCATATACCATGGTGTAATAAAAAGAAATGCACAGAAATTACACTAAAGTTGAAGTGAATGCCTGTTTCCAGTTACCTCATTCTCAGTCTTGCTGGAATTGGTGAGACAGTGACTGAACACTTGGAAGCGGAAATCTCAGATTAATTTTGGAAAGAGAAATTAAGCCTCTTTTTTTTTTTTCTCTCTCTTTTTTTTTTTTTCCCCTTTTGTAGTTTCTTTCAGAAAGAATAAGAGTAGACCAGTATTGAGAGAGCATTGAGTGAGGACAAACCACAGTGGTTTAGTACAGTTAAAATAAACTTGGAAAATTGTTATATTCTAAACAGTGCAAGACAGCAGGATAACTTTTTCAGTTTACAGTGTTAACATGTGGTGCCAGCTGTGAGTTCTCAATAGGCAGATGTGTGTGATGGCTTTACCTTGACTGCCCTTTGAACTGAGCTCGTGTGTATAAAAAACCTACACAAGCACACACATATATACTATATGAATTATATATTAATCAGAGCAATTTTGTGAATGAAATTATAATCCTCAATTTTTAGAAGGGGAGATGCAGAATAGATTTTAGAGAAGAAAAGTTAAATTGCCTGAGGGTAAATGGGCAAGCACTCTAGCAAGTCCATGAGTATTTCTTGAAGTCGGTACCTTTACAATTGATGAAACACTGAACAACTCTCAGCAATGTGTCTAGATGCCTTTCCTTAATCAGAGCGCCTTGTAAAGTGAAAAGCATGAAGTAATATTTCTATTAAGTAACCTAGTGCTGTTTTCTTCTGCAAAGGCAGTTTACTATACTTTAAAATCCATAGAAAACAGGGAGCAACTTCTTTCCTTCCTATATAAACTGGCATCTGAACGTTTAAACTGGAAAATTACAAAAAATAGCTGAATTAGAAAAGCCTGCAAGTCATTCGGAAGAAAATACTGCAGCTCCACCATTCACTGATTTATATTGAATAAATCTATAGTGTACGTCAGGAAATAGAAGATGGAAAAACAACTCAACAGAAGCAAGAGCAACCTAGAACACATGAAAGTCAAACACCTTATTTACATGCCCAAAAGTTTAGAAGATTGGCTGCTGAGTACCATTTTTCTACAGAAATACAAATATATGAAAAGTAGTATTACATTAAAAAGTGAAAATTAAGAAACTTCAGTAGATCAGCTTTTCAACTGAATGCCCCTTGAGTAGATTGAATGTTGTGTGTTGGGGGGGGGGGGTAAAATTGGAATGGACTTGGTAAAAAACAAGAGAATGCAGTGATCATGAGACTCAGATTCATCATTTAGGTTTGAATTTAAAAAGGCAGAGAAGAATGTGCTTTGAGTTTTGAAATAAATAATGGCTGTATCTTTACTGCTCAGTACAACAAACCTAGTCTCACTCATTGGTAAAGACCAGGACAGCTTGGAAGGGTCCATCACTGTAATAGCGAAAGATCATCTACTTCCTAGTGAATACACACCATGATTATGTTTTTATCATGCACATATAATTGACGTATTCTAATGTTACCTTGCATTTTACAGTAATCTGTATTTAGGCTTGAGGTAGGAAAATTGGTATGACATTCTGATAATGAATTTCATATAAGGTGTCTAAGAAACAGTGATGTGAGGTGCTAGACAGAGGATCTAAGAGCACATTTTGTGTCTGAGCTCAAAATCTGCAGGAAGGAACATAAATACGTAGATTTATAGAATGGTTTATGTCCAAGTGGAAGAGATGAAAAGTTAAACAGGATGAGGACAATAGAGAGGGTATTTTGTTAACATGAGGAAGAGAAGGAAATGCTTTAAAATGCTTTAAGTTCACTTATGTTCGCTTTCCCTACATCTTCTGTGTTTTGCAATTTACAACTGTTGTAACTTAATACCTGAGTGGGTATTAAAAAAACAAAACCAAACAAAACTGTACAGAAAAGTGTCAAGGAATAAAACTATTTTTATTTCAACAGAATGCTGAAATTTCGGTATTTGAAGTGAACATCCGTTTTGTTGGTGGACTCCTTTCAGCCTATTATCTTTCAGGAGAAGAGGTAAGATAGTTCCACGTGGTTTATCTGAAATATCATCATCTATAAAGGTAGTTAACTTTTAGTTTAATAATTTTACTTCTCAGAATTAAGCTTGTTTAAAACTTTGAAAATGTCTTGTACTGCAGAGACTGGTCCAATGGATTTTCATGCTTCTACTACTGTTGCTTTGTCTATGTCTTAAAGTGTTAATTTTCTTTTTTTCCCAAGTTGAAACCATACCCAGTACGTTCTTACTGGGTGTCATGTTGGAGTGAGTAATTACGGAGTTTCTATGCTATAGTAATGGTAGACTTGATGCATCATTCACCTACTTCACGAATTGTTTTGCAGCACGTTCTTTAACTCCTATAAACTATTCTTCTGTTGGCCTTCTTGAAACTGAAGCTTCAGCTCACTTGGAAAAGACATGTTAAAAACAAATGGATAACTGGTAAACCTTGTACCTGTGAATGTCTTTATAAAAAACACTAATATCCCATTAATCTCTATTGTCATTGTCATTTTTTTGGATAGGATAAAGAAGCAATTTCATCTAAGAGCTTTGACTAATGCAATTATTTCTGGAATATATTTAGAGAATGCTATACTAAGTCACAGATACTGTGATATTTTAAATTTTTAGCTTCGCACTTAAGGAGTCTTTAATCTTAGTAATTTAAATTCTTATTCCTCTCTCTGGATTATAGTAGTATTTTATTGTAGGATTAATGTAAGTTAATACTCTTTAACTGTACGTTGGATTTATCACTAGATTTCTTTAAATCCAAAGCAATTACTGTTGGAAATTCTGCAAAACCCTAAAGATGTATAATATTCTTTCATATATAGATTTCCCAAATACTGAGTAAAACTCTATTTTGAACCTGTCACTTTAACTTAAATTCTATGGTGCGTGTGTTGGGTTTTGGTAAAAATTTACCATTGTGTTAAAGCTGGTACTATTTGGTATGTACCTGACAAAGCAGTAACAAGGAGGCAACATAGTCTTCTGACATTTTTACATCTTAAGTAGGTTTACGTGTTTATTTCCCATGGTTCTATCCTGAGTGTAGGTGGTAGGTGGCAGTGAAAAGACATTAATGCTTTAAAATACACAAATTTCTGTATTTTAACCCGCTCATAATTTTCTGGGGGAAAAAACATTGCACTTAACAGTAATAAAAATAATTGAGAAGTGCTTAGTAGCTGGCTTCTTCATTTTTACTAAATACTGTTTTACTTAAAGTTTCATCTCTGGCTCCTGAAGAAAATCACTTGTCCTCCTACAGTAACTCAGCAACCAGAAATAAGCCTGTCTATGGGTGTCTAGAATTGAAAGCTCTTCATTCTGTGATTAAATAGTTGTATCTATCAGTGCAGATCTACTTCTCGCAAACAGGAGTGAACTTTTCCAGTATAACCAATTGCTACACTTTAATTAACTGGTTCTGACAGAAGCAGAGGATACTTCTTGACAGACAGCGGGCTGGTAGAGGACTGCACATGAGCCTTTACATCAAGCAGTGGTGGTCTGCCAAGAATGCCTGAAACATTTGTCACCAGTGCTGTTGATTTCATCTATATGTTCATGGTTTCTATCTTCTGTCTGTTAATGTGCAGTCTCACTTTCAATCAGTACATATAGTTTCTCCTAAATAACACCTAGTCATTGCTTCTCAACCATTCCTTCACCTTTAGAGAGGCAGTTTAGGTGAGTCCACCTCGTGGGCTAGATTGATAGCAGCACCGGTGTTCCAAGTTAAACTGTTTTGTAAAAATTAAATGAGGAAATAGCGAAAACAAAATAAAGTGTTTCACACAACGGATAATTAAGTGGAACTCTTTGCAGTGGAATATTGGTGAGACTGGATGCTAATGTCCGTTCTAAAAATGGATGGACTCATTAATGAAAGTAAAATGGGCTCCTAACTGCAAAGATGATGTCTGTGATTAAGTTGGGTCCTGAGCTCTTGCAGGCTGGGAAAGACACCATCCATGATTGCTGCTGGTTTTTGTACTGTTTGTTAGACATCTGGTGTCCACAGAATGTTGTCTTAACAGTTGTCCCAGTGCCTTAGATAGTGCAACTCTGCATGCTCTACCTTTATCAGATTTGGGGAAACTTCCTGATTTGTCTCCTAAACCCCAGACACAGAAGCAATTGTCAGGTGCTGCCTATGGTAGGAGCAGGATGCAGCCATTCCAGGGACACAGCTGTCATGCAGCAGCATGAGGTTTCCCATGTTGCATCAGTCTGTTCTTCACTGGTGCTGCTGACAGATCTGGAAAGGTCTGGGTTCCCAAGAGACTGGCTGCTACCGTAGAAAAAATACCTTTCATCTTCCTTTAGTCCATTATATTAGTGGGGACTCCTAAGGAAGTGGAACAACCTGTATGCAGGCTGTTTGGAGGCTTAAGCTTTCTCAGTTAAAAGCTCATTTTATTCCTTATCGTATTAAATATTTAAAAACCTTGTATTTCCTTTACTCTCTTATCAGTATCCTAATTAAAGAAAGCTATGTTTCAGTAAAAGGAGTGACGGAAATAATTATTGTTTGTATTTCTTAATTACATTTCCATGGGTAATATTCCAAAGCTGCAACATATTGTATGTTCCATAATCATTTGTACATCTAACTAATGATGATTAAAGAATATCCTACCATACTGAGTAGTTCCTAAAACATCCTGCTCACATAATAGTCATTTAGCTAAAGGCACCAATGTGAATAATTTTTTAAATGAACAGATTGAATTCTTTGCCTCTTGATAACTGTGTGATGTTTACTTGCAAATAGAGCTGTGAAAAAGCATTGTATTAAACTTTCTAGAATTTCTGCCTTACTAGAATTAGTATGAAATGCCTAAAAGTGCTAGAACAGTGTCATAGACTTTGTCACATTTTTTTGTATTTTGTGATTGGTATTTAAACCCAACCTAGAAAGAATTCCAGTCAAATATCAAGCTTCATTTGTAAAACAGCTACAAATACTAGAAAATTTTATTTCAAGGTAAGTAACTTTTTAAGGACTTGCCTTTTTTCTCTTTGAAGTCTCTCATAGTAAAATTACATGTATATTCCCCAATATTTTTTTCATGAGTCAGTGGCTGTAAGGGTTTATTAAAAATAAACCTGACTCCTTTAAAGCAGTGCTAGTATGCATTGTTTGTTTGTTTATTTGTATGAAAGCATCTGGAGGAGCCTGTAATATGATAAGTTTAAACCATAGCAACAGGGCAGATTTATTTGCAAACTTTCTTGATTGTTTTGTTTAAACTAAACCTGGATTCACTAGTAGACACGTAGTTCCTCTTCTAAGTAACTTGGTATGTGACTTGTTTTTGGTTTGGTACTAGAAAATAAGAAGTCTAGTAAAGGAGAGATTCATTTTGCAAATGCTTTGTGGTACTTACTAGTCTGATGTAAAATTCTGGTATACCAAAGGTATTATATGCAACAAGATGAGTTTCATCTATTACTCTCTACCAACTGTTAATTAGAAGTAAAAAGAAAAAAAGAAGGAGGAAAAAAAAGTAATGAAGTAACACCTAATTAGTTTATATCTACATTTAGAAGAGGAGTTACAGTGCTACTGTTCAACCTCACTTCATGAGCTTGGCCTCCTGTCTGACTGCAGACCTAATCATTGCCCACTTAAAACAACCATCCATCAGTGATGGTAGCGCTGTCTTATTAATGAGGAGCAGACATGAAATAACGATGCAGATGCTATTGATCTAGAGCTGTCTTTGCCAGATTGACCACAAAATATTGCTGACTTCATACAGTGCTGAGATGTTTTCCAGAACTCAGCTCTCTTGTAGAGGTCTCCTTTCATAAAGAATATTTAAATTCCATAAAGACAATAAAATATAATTAATCATTTATCCATCTTGAATAGTATGAGGATGAAGTTTGTCACCTCTATGAATATTGCCCTATTTAAATAAATCACAAATGTAAGTTCCAGTATAGATGCCTTGGGGATCTTATTTCACCAGTGTGAGAACTGACCTTTTATCTCCTGCTTCCTTCCTGTGAACTTGGCAATAATTAACAAGAGGACTTTTCCTTTTATGTCTGGGAAGCTTGATTTCTAATGCTGTTTGAAACTCCAGGCATACTGTATCAGTTTGATCACTTCTGTGTAAATGCCACTTAACTCCTCCTTAAGCATCTCCACAGACTGGCAGTAGAAATCCCTGTTTAGTAGAAACTAGAAGACTGCAATTGCCTGTAGTTTTCTGCAGGCCTGTTCTCAGGTTTGAGTCTTGTTTGCCACCTACTATCCATCTGCTGCCACTTTAAGGGATTCATCAGTACTTTGGTGGTATCATGTTTTAGTTCCTTTAGCGCTCTGAAATGGTCTTGATGATTTGTTTTAATTTGTATTGACTCAAGATTTTTTTTAAACTTTCTTATTTCATTGAATCCTGGAGTCATTCAGCTTGGAAGGGACCTCAAGAGGTCATCTAGTCCAGCCTCAATATTGGGGAAGTGTATTAGGCTTGTCCTTTTAAGAATCTCCTTGCATGGGGACCTGCCTATGCTCTTCAAGACTGAATGCTGGGGCAAATTTCACTTTTCTGCAAGGCAATTGTTTCATGCACTGTGCTTTTTTACACAGACATCTTTTAATTGTTCCTCCTTGGCTTTTTAGTAGGCCTCATGTTTCGCTTTTTGGTTTTGTTTTGTTTTTTTAACTTTAAAAACTTGCTCTTCAAGAATGACTTTTAGCCTGACTTAATAGTTTTTCATTTAACTTGTCAGACATTATCAGTTTTTTGTATTCCTTAATTGGACTTATTATGCTTTTAATTACCTTCTCTACAGTCACACCAAAAGAAGATAAAAGTCATCTGAGCCTTTTGATTAGAGAATCTTGTGACTCTCAATCTCATCTTTTATCTTCCAAGTCATCTCCAAGCATTTTACCCATTTGGCTGTTCCTTTCTAACTTAATTTTAGCTGGTCTTGATTCTCTTTCCAAACTTAAAAATTACCAAAGTGAACCTTTTGTTTATAACAGCATGTTGAGTTGGCACATGTGGCCCCTGTTAGACAGTAATATGTAACAAAATCAAGAGCTACTTTTCTCTTATAGACTCTGAGTTTCTGCAAGAAGCTGTCATTACAGTGTATAAAAGCATGGTTTATGTCTGCTCTGATATAACACTTAACAACCTACTCAGGGACAGAGACAGATTTAAAATCTCCTCTGTTTCCCGCAATCACACTCTGTAATCTCCATTAGTATTGCAGTCTCTTCACCACCCTTAATAGATCTAATGTTGTTCTCTTTCTGTGCTAGCTGCATCAAAATGTATTGCTGAATCCCTGTGGATTCACATTCTGGAGATAACCTTGACTCCTAAAATTTTCTTTAATGTAGCCTATTCTTCTGCTGTTCCAAGCAGACTGCCCTTCAGTCTTCTATTTCTGTCTCTTAAGTTCCTGCAGGGCAATTATACTGTTGCTGTTGATGAAACCCATCTCTGTTAAATAGGTTCCCTGTACTCCAGAAGCTTCTTCATTCCTAATATTTCTGTCTCCTTTCTTCCAATACTACTTGCTCTGTGCAACTCTGCCTCTCAAGCTGACCCCACACATAATGCTGGGAAACTTCAAAGAATGGTAATGGAGATGCTGATTTCCAGTCTTGCACTTAATTCAAATTTTAGTTATTGATTTTCTTTCTCTTCCCTCTCTGCTTTGGAGTTACTAATAGCACCTATAGATACCATGACTAAGAACTCTTCCTCAGCAATGACTACCTGAAGCCTTGTGGAGTTTCTGACACCTGTACACCAGGCACGCAATGAGCTGCCATCACAAACAATTTTTGTGCCTCATAATGAAGACCCTCAGGCTACTCTACTAATATAAAGTTAAAATACTGACAATTTACATTAATTCAGTGAATTGCTGTCCACTGGAGTTCAGCGGTGGATATGTTTCTCTTTCAGATGTCTGTCATCAGCATGAATATCATGGGTACAGAGCAGCTATGGTGATAGCCTGCTGCAGCTGCCATACCTAAGCCTATTATGAAACCAAGAGCCAGAGCCCTGATTTTGGTCTGAGAAACATGAGTTTAGAACTCTGACCTGTATGTAATCACATTCCTCACTTTTAGCAGTTTCCCTTCTGCAGTTTGTTTGGGAAATTTTTTTGAAGCAACAAAAAAAGTTGGTTTGTCCCATGGCAAACTTATTTGATATCTTTTTACATTCATGCATTGACTTGAAATAACTGAACAGAAATGCTTTGTTGCTTATTACATTAAACAAAAATCCCTGCTTACCTCCAGACTACTATAGTGTGATGCTAAACTGTTAGATAAACTAAACTGCTAAACATTCTGATAAACTGTTAGAAATGAGAATGGATTATAATGAGAGCTAAATAATATCTGTTTGTGATTGTAACAGCTGGTGTGTTTGACATGAGCTCATGAGCTATATTATTAAGTAGAATTCAAGCAGCTGAGAGGGAGCTGGTTTGTTTGTTCTGAGGATTTGGCTTTCAACCAGCTCCTGCAGTTTCACTTGATTGTGGTTCTACAGAACAGTTGGAGAGGGCATGTCTACCAGAAACACTAGTGTGGGTGCTTTCCTTTTGAGCAGCAGCTCTAGATAGACTCAAAAGAAGAATTCTTTGCATGTGGGTTAATATACTATACAGAAAAAATGATATGCTATTAACAGTCTGTCCAGAGTCACCGTTCATCTGCAAAGAAATTCCACTTCCAAGACGTTTGTCTCTGTCATTTATCTCAGTATTCAGTTCTGTCATTTTGCAGCATCAAATACAATTGCAATCATAAAGCGGAATAAAAGGAGGGTAAAAACATAATACCTGAAGAGTTAGTGGGATTGTCCTGTTCTGCAAATTTAATAGACATTGTACAACATATTGTCAAATACTTGATTCTATGGAGCCATTGGCAAGCAGTGTTGAAATTGTTGCAAATATACTATCTAAAGAATAAACTTTATAAATAATTTTACAGCCAAGAATCTGCCTTATTCCTGTACATGAAAGCAACATAAAAATATCTTGGTCAGTGCTGACAGTGGGAATAGATCAGCATTAATTTATCCTCCTTTAATTCTAGGCTATATAAAATATTTGGGAAAGTATATTCTCTCTGTGGATGTATTATAAAACTTCAATTAGATTATAAGTAACAAATGTTATTGGATCATCATACTGATTTTTTTTTTTTTTTCCCCAAAAAAGTACAGGTAAAAATAGTATGTACTGGCATTTTACTCTGGATGTGGAGTAACTCTTCATTTCTTCATCTAAATCTTTCACAATGTTTAGCTACATTATGTAAGATTCAATTTTGTGCTTTGTCTCCATAGACTACATCTGATCCAGAGGTCATTTTACATTAAGTTGTGAGTTAAGTAGATTATAATGTCCTCTCCTTATAGCTTAGAGAATATAAAAGCATAAACCACCCAGTAGAAGATTCATGTGTTGTTCATTCTATTGGCAACTAAAAAGGCTTTCCATCACATTCCCAAATCTTACTTTAGCAAAGAATCCTTCTACTTTGTATCTTTTTGCAAAAATTTAAATGACTTCTCTTAAATAATATGTAAGCATTAATTAATTATATATATTTTAAATACTAATCAAGTGGATAGAAATTTATGATGAAAATGGGAAAGCTCCTCATCCAATTTGCTCTTTGAAGGATCAGATCAGAGATTCATTACAAAACATCACTTTGTGCCACATACAAGTCCTACTGCTTCAAGCTAACTGAAAATCATTGAGAAAATTGAATTCCTGAAATCAGAAACAGCCATCATTGCTGTTCTTGTATGTCCTTCATGGCTCCAGCAATAGGCACGGATAACGGCATCTTTGCTGCAGAAGAATCAGATATTCTTTTAGTCTTCTTTGGGTTTAGCAATATATCAGATCAAACCTGAAACAGATACAAACAAGGTTCACTGGCTTTAAGTTAGTGTAAACTCTTGGAATCCATTTTTGGAGAGAGCTAATTGGCTTTTTTCTTTTTTGGCAGGATCTGTTGTTTATGCTTTTTGAACAACAGAAATCTGAAAGATTTGGAAGGAAAGATAAGAAGGGAGCTTTTGTACAAGATCTTTGGGAAATTGCAGGAATCCACATGCTACTTTTTTGCTATTTGTTTTGAAAATGCAACAATTGAATAATGTTGATAAATGTTGTGGTTGATAAATGAGTGCAGTTCCTGTCTCTCCTGTGCCAAAAGCTTGCCTCTGCCATTTACAGACTGTGTTTGCACCCTATGTGCAAATGATTGGAAAGGAATTTGGAAAAGACGTTCACATGAAAAATTCTCTGCCACTTCCAGCACAACGGATGCCAAGGGGAATTTGGGGTTTTGGCAGGTGATTCCCCCTAAACAAAGCTGTCAAGAAGCATTTGAAAGACAAATCTTTGTTTCCCTCAAATCAATTAATATAAGGGCGCATTTTACTTAGGCCTAAGTGCACAGAAATGGGCAAACTGAAAACTTTTATTAAGCCAGGGACTGAGAAGAGGATGAACAAAACTTCCATGAAGATTTTAAAGGTGAAGAAGGGGAGTAGTGTGTAGTGCCAGTGTTTTAGTTAAATATTATTTACTTCCTCAAGGAAAAATAGTTTAGGATGTATTTAAACAGCAGATTCAGTTTTTTAGCTCACTGTTTACTTTGCAAGTCTTTTGTCAACAACAATTATACTTTTGTAGTACCACAGGTGTCAGCGGGTGAGCTATCATACTCTTTTATTTTCTAGTGAAGCATAAGATATAAGAGACGTCAGGAGGTGGTAAGATATTCTGAAGAACTTGGATTTTATTTGATGTGTTAAACTGGTGTTCTTCACTCAACACCTTTGATTGCTTACATTAACCCACCCTGATAACTCCTTCAAATAGTAGCTAATTAAGACAGTACGGTATGAGGGGACTCTTGTCATTCAGCTACATGAAGGCTTGAAAGCTTATTTTAACATGCAAAAAAAACAACCCTATGTAAACTTATAAAACTCTAAAGCAAACAAGGAAGATCATTCCAGCAGCAGTGTTGCTGGAGTAGAGTCAACCTTCAATTAACAGAAAGCACTCTTCCTTTTGGCATTGAGGGCCAGTTCTGTCATTTCTTATGATTCAGATGCATTGAACTACCTAAAAAGCTCTGTAACTAGTTAATCTGAAGAACCAGATGTGTCTGGTTTATTTCTTTTCTTTAGCCTTTAGGCAGTCATCTGTTTTTGCAGGCTAAGCAAAATAACCACACTAGTTGTTTTTGGAAGCTGTTTCAGTTCAGTTAGTGCTTTAAAGTTGTGTTGTCCCTTAGGGGACAAGTTGTCCTTAATTTTTGCAAGCATGACTAGATAATTTTACAGTCCAGTAGATACTCAGGATCATCATGTAAAAAGGATCTGCTGTGAAAATCATTCTCTTCCATTTTCTTTGAAAACTCTTTTTTGTTTTCTTCAAACCAACAGCTGCAGAACAAAGTCAGCAGCTCACAATACTGTTTCTTAAAGGATGCTATTTTCCCCAACTTGTTCTTAAAAACACTAAGACACTATTCATAGTATACAGACGATTTCAGTCTTTTTCCTTTTATCATGCAAAAACAGTGAATAACTCAAAGTTTCTCATCAGCATTTGCTGCTTGTAGGATATCTCTTATGAACATCATTCAGTCTGTACGCAGTCTTTTATTTCCAGAGTTGCTTTATTTCTATTTATATTGTAGAGGTAAGAAAAAGCTATCTTTCTGATTCCAGGCAAGATCAATAACTGCTGAGATGCTCTGGGCAAACATTGCCACACTGCTGCAGGAGACTATGGGAGTGGTGCTTTGCATGTCTGGGCCAAATTACTCTGATGTTAAATGCCATTAGCCTTTCTGATTTGCTCAAAGGTTGTGTCTTATGTTAATATGGTTATTAAGTGACCCAAGGCCAAAAGTAAAGACACAGCAAAAAGAACTCCTTGCTCAACCAATTTTTTCTTGACAGATTATGGCAGTTGGTGATTGAAGCAATGAGTGTTGCTAAGATGCCCCTTTTCTAAATTATGCTTTTAAGACTTTTTTTATATCTAGTTCCAACTTGAAATTACAGTTAAGGCAAGTGTAATGTTACCTTACATACCATCAAATTAAAAAAAAAAAATATTAAAACCTGCAAAGTAATCTTTCTAGGAATGGCTATGTGAAGTGTTCAGTCAAACAGTAAAGTAAAACACTAAAGCCATGTCATGTGTTTTGGTAAAAAGGGAGAGAGTTTACATGACTGTCATGTCTTTCTTTTATTTCCCCTTGCTTGAAGTAGGGCGATGGAAAACAATGTAATGACATCTTTTTATGCTAATATGCTTATTTCAAATCTTTATGACTACTTCTAACCATGATTTCCTCCAAATATACACTGCACTAAAAAATAATGTTAATCTTTGGAGAGAACATCTTATGGCTGTTTAATTATAGGAATGATTTTGATGTTTAACTGTAAAAAAGTTTTAAGTGCAGGGAATTCACAGAAGCAGTTGAATTGCTCATAAATTTATCACTTGCTGGCAGCACGGCTCTTTGGTCAGAGCACTTGTTTCTGACTTAAGAATTGTAAATGTCTGCTTGCCTCCTTATATTTAGTCACTTTAGTTTTATGGCTTGTCCAGTAAGAGAAATAGTCTTACAGTAAGCAGAAAAGAATTGGTCTGCCTAATGATTTAACTTACAACATAAAAGCAGCTTCTTAAATCATAGTTCTTCTCTCTTGAAGCCTCCTGTTTGGCTTACATAAAAATAACTACAAGAGAGTTCACATTTCTCGTATTTACTTTAAGGAAAATACACAAGTACTTTATTTAGACTCGTTTTGGGTGTGCTTATTATTCATCAGACAATTCGATGACTGTTATCTTACAGGGAAATCTCAACAATAAGAAAGCAAGCACTGAGCTGAGAAACCATCATCTTCTTTTCCTGTTGTACAAAATAAGTTTTTTCTTGTTACATTACTTACTAAAAAAGCCAACTAGATGGTGTGTCACAGGTCTTGTGGAGGAAGGAACCTGCAGTTTACGTTAAATTTTAACATGTTCCTTTCCCCTGAAAAATAACTTCTTAGGAATGCATCATCAGTGCAACTGCTAGTGTTACAAAACTCACCTGTCACACGGAGTCAAGCTAAGCCTTTTGCACAGTTGGCAAATCCAGGCTGAATTTACCCAACTAGCACCTCCTCAATCCCATTGTTTTTAATTGAATTTACCAAAACAAATGAAAGAAGTAGTTTCTATGATGTTAGTGGCTGTGACAGTTGTCAACATTTACCTGTAATCTGAGAAACCACTGAAACATTAGGGCCAGAACAGGTGAAACCCTTGGTTCTTGTTTTATATATATATATATATATATATATATATATAAGTGAAATAGAAGTAGTCTGTAGCTGCTGGTGGCAGAGAAAGATCAATGAGAGAGTTTTATGATCAAATGGCTTGTTCCTTAGTGATCCATGCTGTAAAGCTAATAGAGCGACAGTTGGCACTGTCTTTGTGCTTGTGATTTTACTTTGTACTTGTGCTTGTGATTTTACTTTTTAAGATATTTATGGTGTTTCAAGTATCTGAGATCACAAAATTTAGAAATTCTTGTGTCAGCTGCAGTCATAGTGTAAGGATTAAAAGAAACACTTCACTGTTTAAACATGGGACAACCTTGATATATAATATTAATTTTCAGCGAATGCTCGTTATATTTGATAAATGTTTAAAGAGTAGAAGAAGCAGTCGAACAAAGTAGTTTTTAATTTATTCTTCTTGTATCCACGAACGCATCAAATTAATGGTCAGTGGAATTGCCCATGCATGAAGAGGAACAGAGGCTCTCTAGTAAAGGACATTAGAGCAAACTTTAATGCAAATGAGACTCCTTAAGCTTTTTGTGGTTAAGGAAGACTCTGTAAAGCCTGGAACTCTCTAATTCTGTGCATGACTTGTTTTTAAAACTTTGGTATTCAAACTTGTCAATTTGGATTCTCATCCTGCTTTGTTCCTTGCCCTAATCCTGTCATCACTTGTATTGTGTATACTTTGCTAGTTATTATAGTTAATGTATACTTTGCTATATATTATACTTGGCTATCTGGAGCACTTTGTGTGAAAACAGTAGGGAAAAGGAAAACTTTCTCAAGGCCACAGCACTACTACTGAAGACCCATGACAATTGCTCTAGAATAATAGGAGTAACTCTCTCCAGAAGGAACAAACCCTGAGCTGGCTGGAGAAGAGCTACTCTGTGCTACCTGCTCTGAGGATGTTGTCAGTATAGATTTAAAACATTTGAGGACTGGCCTCTGAGTAATATAAAGAACTAAATTAAAATACCTGTGATGGTGTCAGTTTGAGACTGTGTGGTGATTCAGGAAGGCTGCTCTATTGAGGGGGACCAGAGCAAAAAGACAGAGTAGTTATTTTTTTCCACTGGCTCAGTGAGCTGGCCAGGTGTGCTTTGCAGGTACCTATTAGCTAGTGGTTAGTTTAAGGAAGATCCTGAGCCATGGACCCTTTTGTCCAAGGACCCTTTTGATTCCAACTCTTGAGAGTCATTTCATTAAGCTATTATTCTGATGCTGGAGTGAAATATTAAAGTGCGTAAATGAAGTTAGGAAAAAAAATGAGCAAGAGAACAATTAAAGTAGGCATACTTGGTATCTTCTTCACATTGTTATGCTTGTATATTTGATAAGCATCATTTAAAACTCTTTCCATTAACAGCTGGAACAAACTGGCTGAATCATGTAACACTGGCTAAAATAAAGAGCTCTCCATTTGCTGTCGAGTTGATGTTAAAAATCAAATAGAATATCCTTTACTTACACAGAATGATTTTAGCCTTTTCTGTGCCTGCCACTGTGGTCTAGGAGCATACTTTTGAGTGAAGGCATCACTCTATATCACTTAATAGTATTGGAATAAAAAGATATGTTCAAATTTACAAGACCAGGAATTAATCTTCTGTTAGCACTTTATGTTAAGTATGTAATTATTGATTCACAATGCAAAGTTTATTAGGCTTCTCCACCCCATCCCCTGCTTTCACACAGATGGTGTTGCAAATCACCTCTCAATGGTCACCTGCTTGAAAGGAGAGTTTCATATGCAAAGTGCTATTCTTTGTTTAGATATGATAGCTTGCAAGATGTAAAATGAGGCAGCTATTTAAATTTGTTGTTGCAGCACTTAGGCTGGGTACACAAGATTAAATAAAAAGAAAATTAGGAAGCAGATGCTTGTGGCTTAACAGAGGAATTGTACTAAAAGATACTCTTCATTACTGGTGGATATGAGTAATTTTGCTAAGGCAGCTGCTTCCTTAATCAGGAAAAACACAGACCTCTAAGATGATGTCCAGATGTTTTCTCTATGGCTTCACAATATAATGAGTTTCCATTATATATGCCATATTTTTAATTCCATTCTTATTTACTTACATCCAATATGTTTTCAAATACATGTATCAGCTTCCTTAACTGTAGAAGACCTGAGTGTTAAATATGTGACGTATTTTGTGCTCTTGACATCCTTGCCTGGTTTTAGTCTACGAGTTACTTCTAGGGCTGACAATGTCTCTCACCAGCATCCAAGCATTTGAATATCAGACATCTGCAGGTTTGAGGGGGCTTTCTTTTGTTGGGGATGGAGGGGTCTCAGGAAGGAGTTTTTTACTGGTAGTGTCTGTTCATCTTTTAGTTGTGCAGCTGTATGGTGCCTTTTGCAGTGCTGTCTGTTGTTTAGAGCAGGACATACCATAGTGTTAATACATATAAAGTGGGTTAATATTCTCTTCCACTTAATGTGTATATTGGGTAAAAACAGAGATTTGAAACTTCCACTAGCTCTTAGGTGTGGGCTCAGTCCTCTGGCATGGGCTGCTGGCAGTTTTAATACCTGCTAGCTTGCCGTCTGCCCATGCTAGAAATACTTGCCTTATTTGACTGCAGACCTGAGATTCCAGGCTTTCTACTGCTGACAGGATGCAAGACTGGCATCCCAAATCTTTGTCACTGATTTACTGACGCTGAGCTGTTTCATAATTTATTTATTTGGGGTGGTGTGGGATTTCAGAATCTTAAGATTTGAGTGCAGCTTTTGTAGGTGCAAGCCTTGTTAACCTGTGGTTTGGACCTCGGGAGCCAGCTGCCAGCACACAGTTGATCTGCGTGTACGTAGCAAATCCAACTCATTACTCATTGTGCATGCTGTGTATCACACCTCTTGAAAAATTAAGGCTGTCCCGAGTTTGGGGTGAGGAATTCTCAAAGGCTTGTATAGCTAACAAATTCCTTTTATTACAGGCAATCGTTAAAGTTTGTTCACTACATTTATCACCACCCTTTCTTCAATTATCACAACAGAGGTGTTAATAAATGGTTGGTTCATGAGCTTTCCAGGTACTAATGGGTTGGAGCTAAGCTTTTAATTGTGCAATTATACATAAACTTTGAAAAAACTAATGGGTTCTTGACATTAGTAGATAAATTAACAGTTACTTTTTCTCTTCTGGTCTAGAAGTTCTTCCTGTTAAGTAGTTCTTGGAGTTTATGTTTGTGTAAGTAATCATGAATAGCACAAAAGGAAATAACTAAATATAACTGGAACAAACTCTTCCTTTATGATTTTGTAATTCTGCAGTTATTTAGCAGTTTTTTCCTTCATTCCAATTTTAAAATGCAAGTCAGATGTGTGTAAGTTACTGTACATTAATATGGTTTTGTTTTATGCCTTGCATTCTTTCTGCCAGTTTGTACTATTTATTACTGGCCTTCTTAAAATAACATAATCAAATACAATATATCTGCTTATAAATTCTTTAGTAAAAAAAAAAAAACAACTGAAGTAATTACATGTGTTAGCTACTGCTGATAACTTGAGGGGTTTTGTGCTTGTTGCTATGTATATTGGATTAAATCTGGAAATCTCTCACTAATCCAGTTACTTCCATTTGTTTAAGTTCTCTACAGTCTTTTCTACACCGGGGGGAGCCCTTCATGGTACTATGTGCCTCCTTTGGTACAATAATCAGCTAGAAAAGAAAATTCATTTTCTTGCCATCAGTGAAACCAAACCAAAAAAGGCTAATTTAATAAAAGAAGGTATTTCTATTTTTTTTTTAAATTATAATCTAGTTTTTGTAATAAATATCTTTTTTAAGTGGATTTCCTTCTACAAGCCTGGTGACCAGCATACTGGAGTATTCTGGAAAGGGCAGTACAAACCTAAAAGCTTACCTGTGTTTGTTATTTCTTCAAGTTGTGAAAAGGATACATACTGCTCTAATAGTTTGCAGGTGAGGTGAGATAGAGTTGTTGCACACAGATACCACAAGCTGCCTGAATCTCTCCAGTAAGGTTATTTGCATACTTCTACAATTATGATTTTCAAAAGCTGGAAACTTAGGTGCACCTTCCTGAATCACCCTGTCATCTTGGGTGCCAAGAGCTTTCTCAAGGTTTGGGTGCTCTGATGGCTGCTGCTCTCACAGATGTGTCAAATAGAAGCTTTGAATTCCCATGCTGAAGAGCTCCTTATAAATGCTACCCTGTAGCTCTTTCAGGCCTAGATTGGGATAGAAAGTTCCCTTTTACTACAGGATCTGTAAGAATCCAGGCTCTCTCCACTGGAAACCATTTGTCTTTTAGCGTGTTCCAGCCCAGCACTGTATGATGGTGGATTCTGAGCAGGATTATGGGAATGGCTGCAGATTGTAATTATTTTAAAATGAAACATTCCTCCTGCTTTATGCAGCTGTGTTTATGTGTGTGAGGGAGAGATTTGTATGAAAACTAGTGCTGCTTTGAGAATTTTAATGAGGGAAGCATCTGAGATTATTTACCAAGCTAAGGGTTTTATTATTATTATCATTTTTTAGTCTTTTCCCTAAGATTACTGACATCTCATAAGCCCAAGATGCCCCTGTGCTGTGCTGAGTCACAGCTTAATTTGTGCTCCCTCTGCTGCCATCCCAGTGGGTTAGAAGCCCAATCACCAGGGAGGGGTGACATTTTAAAATTCTCAGTAAAATAAAATGCTGCTCTGTCCGGTCAAAATTCTCAGGTGAAGGTGTGACAAACCATGCTTTGTAAAGGAGCTAAAACACGCTTTGTTTCCTTCACCATGCTTTTTATGGAAAAGATGCTGATTTAAATTTCCAGCACACAGCTCTTCACTGTCTGGGCTGACCATGCCTGGGGTGCCACTGTTGGTGGGTTTGGCTCAGGCAGCACAGGCAGTGTGGGATGCTTTTGGGTATTAGTGCAGAAGCACTGCCTTGCCTCTGTCCAGAAACTTCTTGTGTCCAGTCTGGGCTCTGAGATCAAGGATGGTGCAACCCCAGGAGAGCCAGGCCTGCTCCACTCATCCGTCAGTGACCCTCTGGTCTTGGGGACTGAGGGGGGGCTTATTAGCTCTGAGCAAAGTCGTACAGCTGGGTAAAGGTGCTGCAGGTGGATCTGATGCTAGGCTTACAAACCAGAAGGCCTTCCCAAAACTCAAGGGTGCTGAAGAGCATGATGCTGACTTTGGTGTCAGTTGTGCTGATTAGCTCTGACTTGTCTTTGACCATTGTAGGTGTGAAGTGAGTGGAGCCACTCATTTTTAATGTGCTGTCCTCTTCTGTGTCTTGGTAGGAAGACATGAGGTTGGGTGCAGCCCTGGGCTCGAGGTGGGCTCATCCGTTGATGTGGCATTTCACATGTGCTCTGCTCAGGTCCAGCAGGACCAGGGCTGGCCCAGAGCTAGCAAGTTGGTCTTGGACCCAGTTTGTTTCCTGGGGAAAATGCTCATAACATGCTCTCGGCACTTCTGAATCTGGGCGTACAATAAATATTATTACAGCTGTGAAGGTCCAAATGAAGTCCATTGGGCTCATTCTGTTGGTACTGGTTACCACATTGACGTGACTTATTACAATACTTGTTTCCAGAAACATTATTAACTGTCTCCTCACCTCATAGCATGGAGAATTTATGACTGACTTGGCTTAGCCAGGAGTGAGTACTGAATGAAATTAAACTCAAAACCACCAGCTAGTGTCAAGATGACAGTAATTGTAAAAGCAGTAATTGCAGCTGAATTAATGCCAGCAGCTGGGTGACTTATCCAGGTGTCAAGAACACTGAAAATATGTTACAGGAAATGGATTCAAATAATATGACACTTAAGCATGGTATCACTTGATATTGAAGACAGTGGAAGAATGCAGCTTACGCTATTTCAAGTATTCTGGTACATCAGGTGTAGTGCCACAATTTTTGTAGAATTTGTAATCTTTCATTGTAAAAATAAACCAAATGCAAACATAGCAAAAATCCTGGATTGTTTCTCAGTAAAGGAGATATTGGAACAGTTCTTCTAAGAGAGTTCTCTTTTGTTAGCAGATTGCTTTAAACCTAAATTGACATTTGTTACACTGAAAGGATTTCTATTCAGTGTTCTGAAGAGCAGCAAAGTGGCCTGTCCCTGTTCATTTTTCTGCTCTCGTTTCCTGCTTTTGCACTGAAATATTCATTCCTTACACTACTGGGAAAGGCAGTCAGGTACAGGAAAGAAAGCAATAAATCTTACTTAGTGGCTTGTCAGTTTTTATCTGTAAATGTAAAACAGAAATGAAAAATCCTTAATTTGACAGAATTGAAACGTGAAGAAAATGTCTTTGTCAATGGAAAAAAAATTAAAATGCAGGATTGTTTCCTCTGGTGTTAAAATTTAACTTTTGGTTTCCCTTCATGTGGAGGACTTTTTAGGGCAGGATTCCAGCTGTTCTTTAATTTATTATATTGTACCATGTTATGCTCTTTTCTTAATTGTATGTGCCTCATATGCAATTCTAAGCTATTTCTTTGTTTCCTGTGTTTTCTTCCTGATTAGCAACAGCAATAAAATCTATTATGAGATAATATAACATTTTCAAAGGGATTTGTCATTACAGCTAGAGGAAATGTTTTTGTTTATCCAGAGGTGATAACATTCTTACACTATAATGAAAGCCAGTGCTCACCAAATGACAGCTCTGGTCTTAGCCCACTGGTTGCATCTTTGCAGACAGATCTTCATTTCTCTGTGGGAATCTTTTCCCTAATAAGATTTTATAAGACACAAGAGCCTGCAAAATCTTATTGATTGTGGGATTTGGTCTTCTAACATGAGCAACACAGTTCTGAATGTATGACCTCTTTTAAGGATCTCTTTTAAAAGAAAAAGACTTTTTCTCTAAATCCATTAAAAAATATCACGAAACACAGTTTGATACCTGCATGCCACAAGGTTGTGTAGAGAATGTGACTAATTGCTTTAAATTAAGTGAGTGTTTGGAACTTGGTTCATTCGGTTTACAACTTCTTTTCATCCAAAGGTTGTCTCTCTGTCTTAATTCATGCCCTAAACCTCTGCATTTGCGTCAGTGGCACAAAATAAGCAGAACCCATGCCCAAAATGTTTTTCTAAGCCAGAGTACCTCACTGAATTAAGGTCACATTTGAGAGAAATAAGGAAATTTTTATTAGAAAAACAATTACTGTGGGAAAACTGCTGGTGGACATACTTCTATATAAATGTGGTTACTTTCCTTACCTTTTTCAGTAATAGTGCTAGCAGTCCTACTAGAATGAAAGATGCAGATTATAGTTGCTGAGGAAGTAGATGAGTGTTGGCAGTGGGAACCATGACATGCACAGGTACAGCGTTGTGCAAAAGCATCAGCCCTAGCAGCTTGTGCAGTTGGGCAGGGTAGGGGAAAGTTAGTTTCTTCTCTCTTATGAAGACCAAAAAATATTTATATGTCTTTAAAAAATAATTAAGAATATCTAATAGAGTGAAAAGATAATGTTTTGCTCCCTGGCATGGTATATGTGTTGCCTGTGGAATGAACAGACAGTAACAGGAAAGCTGCATGTGTGCAGCAGTGAGGTGGATTTCTTGTTTACATGTTACTGCCTATACAAATGTTGTTCAAAGAATTGCTGGCTTGGAGTAATGGTGGCAGGGTTTGATGTGTCTTTTGTGTTTGCAAGGCACTTGAGATCGGTAACTCAGGACAACAGAGGTGCTGCTTTCTGAGCATTGAGCTTATTTTAACTAACAATTCATAGCCTACTAATAGAAACAGGATCTTGATAGAAAATGTAGTAACTCTTATCTTCTGTATAATCTTCTATATGACTATAGTAAGTATCTAATTTGCTTTAGTGCTAATTTTAATTATGAGTAGGACTGAAGAGTGTGAAGGAGTCTGTGTGTTTATTTCACAGAAGAGACTTATGCAAGACCTTCATACAGTGAGAATCACTATTCTACAAGTTTGTTAGAGATCTTACATAAACCTTTTAAACAATGTTAATAATATTTTGAATTTATAAAGAAGGATTATCTTGCATCCAAAATCTGTCTTCTGCAAAAGTTAGGTTGGAGGGAAATGCGTGAGAAAACATTTACTATCTTACCTAACTTTATGGTGTTAAATATTGTATTTTCTTTCCTGAATCACAGTGCTTCACATAGAATAATTTTCTTTGTTGTAGTATGGTATCTAGCTGAGTTAAATATCAGTGCAATTTTTATTGGTTTAGTTGCTTTTTAAAGGTAGCCACAATACTTTCCTCTGAATCCTCAATTTAAAAGAAGGGATTGGTGATGGTGTGGCTTATTCATTTCATCACCTGGTGAAGGGACAGCTGATGTGTCAGGGAAATAAACATGCAGTCTAGGTATGATAGAGCAGTGGAATAAGTCATGGAGGTCTTGAGAGTGGTTTGTAGCTTTTACACTTGTAGGTAAAAATCTAAGCCATGAGAACTAAGTGTGGGGTGAGGGCTGGGTGCAGGCACAGGACTGTGACAGCTTCTGCCAGGTCTGATCTGGTTGGAGTACTTCATTACTGCTGGCTGAGCATCCATGAGAAGAGGGGAGGAAAAGTCCTCCAGCCTCTCAAGATAACCACTATGGTGGGAAATTCTGCTGTAGATCTTTTCCTTTATTATATATCATATCTCTCATTATTGTGCTCTGACATTTCTGCCTCTACTCTGTGTGTCTCAGTAATGACTGTCATACTTTTTGCTTACCAAAAAAATGACTGTACTGAGTGATAGTGGGGAGAGATTGGGGCTTGGCAAAAAGTTGAAATTCATGTCAGGAATAGAGATATTAAGTAGAAGTTTCTGTTGTTTCTTTATTTTTATTGTTAAAAAAAAAAATCTTGCCCTTTACAATATTTATTTCTTGTCCAATATCAGAAGCTTCTACAAAAGAAAAATATTCTGAACATTGTGAACAGTGTGCAATAATTACAACACCCGCTTTTCCTATTATTATTTTTAACCGTTAAAGCTGTAAATTGAAAAATAAAGTGGTTCCTTTATTAATCTTCACCCTTTTACCCTTGCTGAAAGAGCATAATTTTGCTGCGTGAAGTTGCTATTTATTGTGTTCAGTCATTCAGAGTGGTGTTGTATTCTTGTCATCCTTGCCTCTACTATTCTATTTAATAGATAGTGATTTAGCAGTTGTTCAGCCATGCTAAATTAGGCCTAAAGATAAAATTGGATAATGTCCATAGTTGACTTTTTTTTTTAAAACTTTGGAAGGGGAAGCAAAATTGCTAGCTTGTATTAGTAATAACCTGTTGAAATTCTCTTGTAAACAAGAAGTGTATTTTCACCTCAAGACTTGTTCCAAAATTGTATGATGGTTTAAAAATAATTTTTTAATTCTCTTTTCCTAGATGCCTATTAGGAAAATTGTTTACTACATTGGAAGAGGTGCATTTTGGACAAGAAGGAAGTTAGAAAGCCCAGTTTCACTGTGTGTTCTAATGTTGATGTTCAGAGTACTGTCCCTATCAAGAGTGAATTACATTTTCCTTGTATATCCATATGTGGAACACTTTTGCCTTACTGCTTCTTATCAGAAGTGCTTATTTTTTTATAACCATTATTTTTGACATTTCCATGAAGTAGGCAATTTTATTTTGAAAGAAATTGGGTTCTTAATTTATAAAAGAAATACAATAGAATTGAAAAAATATGTGAGAGTTGGTAGAAATATTTGAAAGTAAAGCATTATTGCTGTTCATCAAATCTTTAATTAAGATGGTAAAATGTTACAGTTTTGTCCAGAAGCAATTATTGTAACAGACCTCTTTCTGAGCTTGCATTTAATCTTTTTAATGCTGAAGGATTAATACAGCCTGTAAGGTACAGCAGTCACTAACCCTCGCTGCCACTGCTATGCTTAATCACGTACGTGCTTTTTGAAAGAGAGATCTCCTCTTATCCTCAAATACACATCTAAAAAAAGTACATACAGCACCTTTAACCGCATTCTGTAAAATAAAACATCTCCCCCCTTTACATATGGCAAAAGATAGGGTTTTACACTGCTCAGCAGATGCCTCTACAGAAATTTGGGGTCCTTGTATGCCCATTGCTTGCAGGGGGTTGTCATAACTGCTCTCCTGTTAATACTTCAGTGTTTCAGGGGAGAGATGTAAAATAAGCTGATGAGTTGATTGTACCATATGTTGTGGAAGGCTGAGGAGGTCTCTCTTGTGCTGAAAGCACAGCAAAGGTTTGGGTTCAGGAGACCAAGGTGAAAAATTGTGGCTGCGTAGAGTAACGAGGGGGGAAGCTTGTGTGTTCCTGGTGGGGTTACTGTCCCTGGCTCCTCTCAAGGAAATCTACTAAGAGATAATTATGTTCTGCACCAACTGTTACTGAGAGCCCCTCAGGTTTTAACCCTTGGGGAGACTGAATTATGTGCTGGATGAAGATCACAAATCCGTAACTAATTCTCAGCAGAATCCACACAATTGGTAAACTGGGAAGTCAGAATTAACACAGATTATGAAGGGATTTCCAAGCAAATTGTTCTCCCTGCTGCTTTGCTTCAAGCTCCTTCCAACACTCGCATGCAATCCACTCAAAAAAGTTTTCTGACTCCAACCATAATATGGCTTGAAAGTGCTTAACTTTCCTCAAAATATCTCATACATTAATTCTAAATCTTGGACTGTTGTCACAGAAATCTTGAGATCTATGTCATATGAAAAGATTATGGGGTAGTCTGGAGGTTCTTTATGGTAACATGATTATCCCAGAGTTTTATATTCTCTCCTGATCACATCTTTTTCAATAATAAAAAACTTTACTCAAAGTGGCTTTAAGAAAGTGAGATTTTATAAATTGTATTTTATTTGTGTGGAAAGAAATTCCTTCATTACTTTGTTTTGACCAGCAAATGTCTTTATTTATTTATTCCTATACACATATATGCATTTTTTTCCTTCTTGGCAAATTGCTGTACCGTACTTGGCTACTATGTGAGATGCATCGAGTGTACAAGTTGATTTCTAATACATACATAAATAAAAATTCATCATTAATATGTCTGAGGGCAAAAAATGAATTGAAGGGAGCTATCATTAGAAAGAGAGAATGATGAAGGTGACTTTGCTATTTTGGTTACTACAACTGGGATAATCCCTTTCAGTGTTACACAGGTTCCCAGTGTAATTCCAAGCAAATAGGCCTTGAACATCCACATATTGAAATCACTAAATAAGTTTCTATATTTAAGTTGGAACAATATTGCTTCTAATTAAAAACTCTCTTACTAGAGCACTCAGTGCTTGAGAAGCCAGGTTAATGTAACCTGAGTTGAGCTGGCAGTTGAAGGAGAGCAAAATCTTCTTTTCTAGCTTTGTAACTATTACTCTGAACATAAAAGTTCCTGATGTTGAATTGCTCATCATTCTTATGGGTACATGTTAAGTAATTGGGGTCTTTTTACTTCTTGTTTTTAAGATGAAATCTGAAACTATTTACATGCTAAAGACCAGTTAAGTCTCAGTTATCTGCAGGGGTATATTTCAATTTTTTTATTAATCATGGCACTGATACCCAACTGGGTATAGGCCAGTTGAGTACATACGACTATAGTGCTGCAAGAATAGCAGGTTTTTTGTTGTTGGGTTTTTTCTGTTGTTCCCTCACCCCTTTGGAGAGGCAGGGATGGGGTTGGTTTTGCCACAGGTTGCCTGTGCAGCACATATATTCACAGTATGGCAGGTATAGAGCAATCTGGCCCAGGTTCTCAGGGCATGCTGAGCCACCATTAATACACCTCACGCAGAGCAAAGGCTGTGTTTCTGCAGCAGCATCCCCACTGCTCTGAGAAGAGGTGTCACTGGAGACAGGGAGCTGCCTGTGAGCCAGCCCGGACCCAGCAGCGTGCCTGGCTAATGGCCCTGGCCCCTGACCCCAGAGCAGCCACAGCAGGGAGTGGGCAGGCAGCTCTGCACAAATCGAGGCCAGTCTGGCCACTCTGATGTCTCTGGCTTGATGCTGGTTGTGCCAGATGCAGGTCATCTGGGCACTGGAAAACAGGTAGGGATGCTTCGTTGTGCTGAGGTGACTTATTCTATATGCTCGGTAACAGTATTGTCTAAATTAATTTAGTGGGAGCAAGAATGCATTTTCCAACCCTTTGTTTCTTCTTATCTTCCAGGTTTTCCGAAAAAAGGCAGTGGAGCTTGGAGAGAAATTACTACCTGCTTTCAACACTCCCACTGGGATACCTTGGGCATTGCTTAATATTAAGAGGTAAAACAACTGCTTTTTGGTGACTAGAGTACATAAAGAAGTAATGTTGAAAGCGTCTTCATCACAGAACTATTACAATTTCTGCACAATTTTTATCTTTCCAGCTAGGTAAAAGTTGGCATAAGATCCTTGATTCTACAGTTTAAATTAGGAAATGTAAGCAGATAAACATTTTTTGCACAAAAATGCATACAGAAATACATTTATGCACCTCAGAACAGGCTGCCTCTTTGTCAGTTAGTTGTTGGTATGTTGCTCTTCACTTTTCCTGAAGTCCTTCATTGCTTTTAGTGTTGTTGTATGTAGGGTAAGGGCCAAAGGATATGTGCTACTCTGAAAGGGTCAAGTTTCCAGCCACTTTGCACTCATACTTTCACCTGTTCTCAGACGTGGTATCAGCATGTCCTTCAGTAGCAGATCAAGAAACAAGAGTAGTATCTGCTACAAGTGACTCGCTGTTTTGCACGCTCTCCCTAGGAGTGGTTTTGCTTTTGTCAGATGTGCTTTGAAGACAGCTGCATGTTTGCTGTAGGAGATAGATGTTCCCCTGAAGTCACTCTGGCCTCTGATATCTCTCTCCAGACAGATGTCAGCAGTTCCTTGGTCTGCCTCAGGTCTGCTAGCAGTGATACTGTGCTGGTAAAGAAAATGTTCTCTTCACACTGCCTGGGGAAGAATATTGAAAGTTACACCTGTGGGGTATATTTGTGCTTTTATAAGGACACATCAGCTTTCTTCACACTGCGGATAAACCCCAGCACCACATGCCACAAAAAAATTGAACCAGGGAGAATTTCACATGTGCATATGTTGGTATTTTGTTGTGGTTTTCTGTGTGATTCACTCCTTGACGGTCAGCATCTTCCACTATTCTCTGCTTGATCTGTGTTTATAAGTATGCCTTTTTCCCAGAGCGGGACATGCATCAGTGTGCTTGCTTGGTTGGCTGTGTTTGCTTCAGGCTTCCCAGCAAACTGTTCAGAGCCATTCCTACACAAACCCCTGGTGTGTCAATTCAGACAGGCTTCTGCCTTCCTTTCAAACAGAAGTGAGGCGGGAGGCAAAGCAGAAGCAGGAGGGGGTTAGCACCTCCTGAACTTTCTCATCATTGAAGGTGCTGATCAACTGCTGCCTAGTGATGACCCTTGGACTTTGACTGGTTACTTACGTGTGTACTAATGATTTCTTCTCAAAAGACTTCAATGAGTTCTGCAGAAGTTCAATAGCACAACAAGCTTGAGTTTTGTTGGTGTCCTGGTTTTTAGCTGGGACAGAGCTAGATTTCTTTTTAGTAGCTAGAACAGTGCTGTGTTTTGGTTTCAGCCTGGGATTTGTTATGAGAGAAACACTGATAACATACCAATGTTCTCATTTTTGTCGCTGAAAGTTGAAGGACTTATTATATTTTGTTAGTCTACAAGTGCAAGACCTAGAAGGGGCAAGGAATATTTAAATTAATAAGCTAAATTGGCATTTGGGTATGCCAGTAGGATATTCAATATCATATAGTGTCATGCTCAGTATATTAATAAGGATCTCTTGCTCTCTGACTTTGACTCGGGCTCTCGTTCTTCTGGGATTGCGGTTTTGGTTTGGGATTGTTGCTCCTCCAGGATCATTATCTAGGAACAAACTGGGTTTGGTCTGCGAGTGGTGAGCAATTGCACTATAAATCACTCCTTTACATGTTTTATTACTACTATTATTATCATTATTATCTTAATATCATTATTATTTAAAGTTCTATTTTATTTCAATTATTAAATTGCTTTTATATCAACCTGCAAGTCTCCTTACCCTTATCCCTCCAATGCTCTCCCCTATTCCCTGGGGGAGGGAGAGTGAGTGAACAGCTGTGATTAGCTGCTAGCCAAATGAAACCGTCACAGTCTTGTTTGGTTTTAAGCTGTTACAAAAACTTCTGAGTATGAAACCCTAGCATACTGTCGTAATTGAAACACAACAGTACCTTATTCTGCATAGTATATGTAAACATATTCAAGGTATTTAGGCTAAAATTTTCTCTTACTTATCTAATAATCTAATAATCCCTACTTATCTAATAAATGTAGCAAAGGTTTTTGCATATAGTTCAAATTCTGTGATAGGTCTCTATGTAGGTCTTTCTCTTCCTGGACTCTCACAACTGCTGTGATGCACTACAAATGTCAGCCACAAACACTACGAGGTAGTGTTTCAAAAGGGATTTATTTCTTATCTGCCACTAAAGTAGAAGAGGATGTCTGCCAAGATAACTTCCTTTGCTATGGCAGGAGGAGTTACGTTAAATGCTGGATTCTTGGTTATTCATTCTGAATCCTTGCACATCTGTCTAGATTTGACCTTCAACAGATGACTCTTCCGTAATACTGTGCGTAAACAAATACACTGTCATCCAGGCTTAGGAAATGCTAAGCCACTGAAGCCTGCATATATTGCAGATCTAATATGCCTCATTTCTGATTACTATTTTATTTGATTTTATTTTGATTTATGCTTCAAATTGGAGAATGCTCACAATAGGTTGTGGGTGTCAGTGGTTATTTTTAAATTACTATTTTTGGATTAACAGATGAGCTGGATGTTTGTTTCACTATGAAGAGGTTCTTCACAAAATAGTTTGTTTTCTTTGCTTGTCCTGTATCATCGTAGCCAGACTTGCTCTCTCCTTGTGTGCCTCCGTGTGTAAACCTATGTGCTTTTGCCTCAGTGTGTCCTTACATACGAAGGCATCCACCTGAAATCTTGAGCTCTTTCTATTCTTCATTGTTTTTCTTCATCCTGCTTCTTTCCTAAGGACTTAATGACCATGAGACACTTACTGTCTTATTTGTGGAACCCTAATTATCAAGCTTAATAAAAAGCTTGCTGTACTGTTCTTCAGCTAAAATTCTTAGGCAATTCTTGAGTGTGTGTGTTTGTAAAATTTCCCTTTGTCTCTGAAGTACATTTTGAGTAATTAGATTGGTAGTTTTTACTGGAATTTCCTTTTTCTTTCTTTTTAAATGTTTCAGTTACATTTTCATATTTCTTATATTCTTGATATTGCTCTGTATCTTCAGTTCATCTGCAGCATCTGTTTTCACTTCTGCTTATACTGCCAGATTTGAAGTTCCTTCTATGGCTCACTTGCTTATTTGAGTAATCAGTGTTGTATATTACTTGTTGACTATTCTGACTGAAAAAACTGGTACAAAGAGAGGCTGCAAGGGGAGAATGTATGTAAAGCAGTGTTGTCTTGACAGATAGGTTTGAGACTTCTTTTGGGGATAAGGAGCACAAGCTGGTAAAGGCACTTTTGTTTATTTATCTTACTTTGTTTAGATATTTCTTCTTCAGTACTTCTAAAACATAAACTATAACAGCTTCTTAAAATATCACTAGTTCACGATCCTTTTGTTTTCTTAGTGAGCCATGACAATTTGGCTTCTTCAGGCTAAGATTTTTATTTCCCTTTCTCTCTAAAAACTTTGAGTAATTTATGACTGAGCAATTGGATTGTTTCTGTATTTCTGTCATATGCCTCTCAGATTTATAGGAATAAAAACCCTAAAATCATAACTCTTTTAGTGAGTTAAGTAATCTTAACAAATATCCAGATTGCATCATGTTCACAGGATCAAGTAACCTTTTTAGTGTATCTCTCTATTTTTACCTCTGTAACTATTAACAGGGAAACTGTGCAGGGCTTGTGTTGATGCCCAGCTGTGAAATACAGAGAAGAACCTAGACTGTTGTTAGTCTGTTGGATCAGTCAGGAATAAACTTCTAAGATCCCGTACAGTATTTTTTCTCTTTTGGATGGAAATAGTCTCTTTATGTCACCTTTTCCCCTTTTGATCACAGACTTTTTTTAGTCATTATTGGTTCTAAGAAGACCACATTACTACTTTCTAATAAGCAACCCAGAAGCATTCTTACCTGAAATAATATATTTTCCATAAAATGTTTGCTCTCTTATACATTAACCGGTTCAATAGCTGTTTTAAGTATATTTATTATCCCTTGTGTACTACTATGCAGCGATATTGTTAGACTTTAAGGTGCCTGGCTTTTTATGATGAATCAGTGTATCATATAACCTTTAAGTGCATCTGAAACATTGAAAAATAGTTATGCCCTTCCTTAATGAAAAAGTTTTCAACTGAGCTAAATAATATTTTTATTTCTGGAAACAGAACAAACTGGAGATGGATTTTTTTGGATGTCAAGCCTGTTTGCAAATGTTGTTGCTGCTAAAGGGGATACAGTGCTTGTTTCCCTGGCTCAGTGACAAAAGTAAATAACGTAAACGTTTATGGATATGGGAACATGGGCAGTTCTGTGTAGAAGGAAAAACTGTGAGGGGTGGATGGAGTAGGTCAGAGCAGGGACACTTAACAGAAGGCAAAAAAGGGGAGTTTGAAGTAAATTAAATTAGACTGTATTAAAATTAAACCACGGGGAGTCATAAGATTTACTTGAAATAAATGTAAAATGTTTATTCTGTCTGATGTCAGCCCAGAATTTTTTTGCCTTTTATATTTTAGCATTGATTACACATAAACAGTGGACCTGAGCTGAATTCAATATAATATATTTTATGAAGTGAGATAGCAGAGGTCTTGCCAAATTGTTTGAACGAAGTACTTACTAATTGGTAGGTAACTAAGGATGGAAGTGAGAAAACTGCAATATTTATGCTACTGGGATGTTGTCAGCATGATTTTAAAGTAAGATCCTATTTTTATTCTTTTAAATTATTATTGTTTTTTGAATTATCACATTTTGTATGGAATACTTAAGTTATGCCACAGGCCTTTCCAGGCCTCAAAGTGTTCAAGGTTTGAACAAAAGTTTCTTGGAGTTACTGCACTCTGAGCCACTGCAGGTTCAGAACAAGAAGGGACACCCACAGCACAGCTTCCAAACAAATCTTTTTTTCTCTTGTGTTACTTGATGTGACAGTTTAACTTGTCTGGCAGCCAAACAAGACACAGCCACTTGCAGTGCCCCCCCACCCCCTTCCCCTTTACTCCCCTTGGAGGGGTAAAGGTGGAAAAAAGGTATAAAGGAAAAATAAAATAGCAAGGAAAAATACACCCATAAATTTTTATTTTGAGTGCTGTAGGTTTTACCACCAGCTGAGATTCCTGTTGGGTGACAGTCATGCTGAGCAGGATGGCTCCCCCCTGCCCAGTCTGGCTTGCCCAACAGAGCCTGGCAGTTTCTGCAGGGGCTTTTATGCCAAAATGCCACAGTGCCTGCCAGGGTGACGTGCACGCAGGTGTTGTTATCTTCTGGGGCACACACTGGTATATCAGAGTCCTGGCAGTATTTTAGGTTGCAGGCATTTAAAGGAGCTTATCTGTCAGCACCTTCCACCTAGGACGAAATGTGTCTGATAAACCAACCACTGAGGTATGAAATCATCCTCAGACAACGGCACTTGCTTGAAAATATTTTAAAGTTTCAAAGTAATTCCCCACTTCAGAACATGTTTAAGGTCTCTTGTTCCTAAATCACTTGAGGAATAGATGGCCTTCAAAATGTCTTTAGTGTCCTATATTGTTAGAAGAACTCCAGTATTCTTAAGAAAAGATGTAGGTTTTAGTGTATAACAGAACAGGTTTTTTTGAGTTCTGGGACTTCTTCTAAAACATCATAATCAATGCACTTATGAGTATATTCCTTCAGTGTTTGTTAAGGAATCTTACTGCATTGGGAAAGTTTGAAAATATAAAGAAGAAAGGATTCAAACACATAAATTCAGTAAGCCTTTTTGGACAGCTTAATTCCCCCACTTACACAATCAGAAATGCTTGAAATGTGAATGTTGCATTATTTTGCAAAATTTTAGCAAGCATCAAGTTGTCTGTATAGTATTATCTTCTTTAACTGAATTAGTGATTCATCCTTTTACTTGTCTAGCAACTCGACAAGCACGCTTTTGCAGAGATTCAGTCACAATCGCTAATTTTAATTTTCTGGTTTGCACTATTAACTCTAGAGTCTAGATTAAATTTTTTAAAATGCTATAGAGTTAAATAAAGCTTGTTCTTCAAATGTTGGAAGAAAAGAAACCTGTTTTTTAAAGGGATTGTAAAGAGAAAAGGCTTACATTGTCTGTACAGGAAAGGCTTACATTGTCATTGTAGAACCATGCAGAGGTTGTGATTAAATGGAATCTTTAATTTTGTCTCTTCTGTCTAACTTTGGCATAATTTTAGTGGAAGGAATCAAAACTACCTTAGAAGAAAAAGTTAAAAGTAGTCTAGTTTGCACGCTTAATAAAGGCTTTGTGTGTGTGGTTTTGGCAAATGCTCTACTGATGTCATAAATTAAAGTGGTAGTAATAACAAAAAGGATTTGGATATTGAGTTAAACACTGAGATTTCCCCTGTAGCAAAACAGGCCAGTTGAAACCAGACTTTGTCCTTCAGGCATTTGGATCACAGTGTGGATTTGTATTAGCACTGGATGCAAAGAGATAAATCCTAACTTTACCTATCTAAAAATTATGTCTGGTGTTAAATTTAAATTTTGTGGTAGAATGGTTTGCCTTCCAGAGATACTGATTTCTTTTCACTGACTAAAGGAGACTGTAGGCAAATAATTGAAATAACTAATTTTTTGAATAGAGGAAATTAATTCCATCCTAATTTATAAGCAACCAGTGACAACGATGATTTCAGCAAAGGGTACTTCTTTTCAGCACTGCCATTTGAGTACAGGTTAACTCACTGATTCATTGCATGATTCATAAGCAACTTTACATTTCTTGAGTCAGGACTGGATGCAAAATAAACTCAAAAAATATTTTTGTGTTTGGGGCATTTTGATATCACCATGTTATCTGCCATCTGATTAGCAATTTAATTGTTTCAGAACATCACAGTAAGCAAATTGCTTGCCATGTCTTTGCCTTATTTGAAATGAGTAGCCAGTTCTGCATTGCCTGACTAGTGGTTTATATTCAACAAGAATCAAATAAGCTATTGTAAAATTATATTTCATTTAAAAAAAACCAAACAACTTTATTTTTTCCTTTGAGGTTTTGATTGTAGGTATCAGTACACGTCAGTGCAATTTTTAGGATAGATACTTTTGACCTGCGGTGGTGTCTGATTTGCCATTGAGCAATGCAAAAAATCTTATTATAAAAATACCATAAAAATTCCATGGGATAATTCAAGCAACGTATCTGTTCAGCAGAGAAAAAAAGAACCAAGAAAAATATTATTTTGGTGATAGCCCATAATGTTAAGCTGTATTATTCAAACAACAGCTTCAATTCAATATTGTAATGCTGAATTTGTGTGGGAGGCTGCCCTCTGGCAATAACACAGGAAGGATTTGGGACCTATTATTGCTACTGCAAAACATCTTTCTCAGTTCAAGCGCTTTCTTTATAGCCAAAGGAAAGAGATTCTGGTCCCAAATTTAAATGCTAACTCCTTCTGCCCAGTTTATTAGTGCACTGTAATACGAGTATAAATACTTACAAGTTCATCATTATCATACTACTTGTCTATGTAAAAGCCTATGTGAGTATTAGTAATGTGATTCCTCAGCATAAAATGTATGATTGCAAACACTTTATAGATCTCTGTGGTGCTAACAATAGATAGTATTCTTTCATAAAATGAAACAAAGCTTGTGCCAGACAGTCCCACAGAAGCCAGCTGGTTACAGGAGGGTTTTGGTCTTCACTTCATGGGTTTTGCAGCCCTCCATAGCAGATGCTGTCTTCAAGGTATCAAAACCTTCCCCAGCTATCATAATTTTTTGCCTTGATGGCTTTAAAAGAATGGGAAATGTCTTTTTGTGTGGTAATTATAAAGAAGATGTGAAAGTTTTCATTGCTAGAAAGCGGGGTGGAGACTTGAGTCAGGGTAGGTGGGTTGCACTGCTCTGCATTTTGCCCTAGAAGAGATCAGGAGCAGGAAGTTCACCCCAGTCACCTATAGCATGTACCAATAGGTGACGTGTACCAACCAGGTATTTAAAATTTTTTACTAGTCTCGTTGTAAATTAACCAGGCCCTTGTGGAAACACAGTGATGTAGGGTGGATAGGGACAAGTGGGAACGTTGTATCAGATCCTCAGTTTTCTTCTTGATAGTTAAAACCGCGCTTGCTTCCCAAAGAAAACTGCCTGCAAGATTTTGAAATTACACTTACTGAAAATAGGATTTTATAAATGAGTATATAGATGTTGCTGTTGCTTGTGCTCTTGCTTTAGCTGCATAACAGCCGCTATTGTCTTGATATTGGCAGATAATTGGGAGTTATCCCACTGCCTAGGAGAAGCAAGGGAGTCCTTGAGTCTCTCTGGTGGTACTGACTTGCCAAATATATTTGAGAGTTGGAGTTGAACATGAGGATGAGCAGGATGAGGCTCAGTTCAAGACGAGACACGTTTGTGTGTTTTGCCGGCGCAGCAGGAACTAGCTCCCGTTACAGTCATTAGGGAGCCAGCCACTACAAGATAGTTTGAGGAGCAGTTGTCTTGCCCTGAAGTAAATGCTGAGTGCCTTGCCTGCTGAGCTGCCCTTCCTTGACCATATTGACCATATTGACTAAATTGTTGGTGACAGTATGCATAAGGATATGATACCTGTTCAGCATTACAAAACTGGAGGAACAAGATTTTTACCTAGCATCAAAAGTAAGGACTATTTTAGATTCTAAAATAAGCAGTAGTTTAAATAGGTTGCTAATGTTTGTAGTTACTCTGTATTCTTATTGTCCTAAAATAATGCATGTGAAGAAGAGTTGCTGACTACATTTTTTCAGAAATCATTACTGAGAACAAATTCTACTGCCCTCTTCACAGATGACTACATTTTTTTCTCACTAAAATAACATTTTTTCCTTCAATACTTCTCTAAGTACATTAACTTTTTAATATATCTTTCATTATAGATATGAACACACACACATATATGCACATATGCGTGTATGTCTGTGTGTGTGTGTATATATATATATATATATATATCACAGAATCATAGAATTGCAGGGGCTGGAAGGGACCTCAGGAGATCATCTAGTCCACTCCTCCCAACTTTGTATCATCAGCAAACATGCTGAAGGTGGATGCTATCCCTACATCCAGGTCATTGATGAACACCATTGATGAGCATCCACCCTCAGTGACCACACCAATCTGTGTGGTGCGGTTGACACGCTGGAGGGATGGGATGCCATCCAGAGGGACCTGGACAGGCTTGAGAGGTGGGCCTGCGCCAACCTCATGACGTTCAACAAGACCAAATGCAAGGTCCTGCACCTGGGTTGGGACAATCCTAAGCACAAATACAGGCTGGGCAATGAGTGGCTTGAGGCCAGCTCTGAAGAGAAGGACTTGGGAGTGGTGGTGGATGAGGAGCTCAACATGAGCCGGCAATGTACGCTTGCAGCCCAGAAGGCCAATAACCATATCCTGGGCTGCATCAAGAGAAGTGAGGCCATCAGGTTGAGGGAGGTGATTCTCCCCCTCTGCTCCGCTCTCGTAAGGCCCCACCTGGAGTACTGTGTCCAGTTCTGGAGCCCCAAACAAAATAAGAAGGGCATGGACCTGTTAGAACAAGAACAGAAGAGGGCCATGAGGATGATCCAAGGGCTGGAGAACCTCTCTTATGAGGACAGGCTGTGAGAGTTGGGGCTATTGAGCCTGGAGAAAAGAAGGCTCCAAGGAAGCCTTCTAGTGGCCTTCCAGTACCTGAAGAGGCCTACAGGAAAGCTGGGGAGGGACTTTTTACAAGGGCAGTTAATGTCAGAACAAGGGGTGATGGCTTTAAACTGGAAGAGGGTGGGTTTAGATTAGATATTAGAAAGAAATTCTTCACTGTGAGGGTGGTCAGACACTGGAACAGGTTGCCCAAGGAAGTTGTGGATGCCCCCTCCCCTGGAAGTGTTTAAGGCCAGGCTGGATGAGGCTTTGAGCAACCTGGTCTAGTGGAAGGTGTCCCTGCTGATGGCAGGGGTGTTGGAGCTAGATGATCTTTAAGGTCCCTTCCAACCGAAACCATTCTATGATTCTATGATACTATGTTAAACAAGACCGGACCCAGTACCGACCCCTGGGGAACACCGCTGGTTACAGGCCTCCAACGAGATTCTGCACCACTGATCCCAACCTTCTGAGCTCTGCCAGTCAGCCAGCTCTCAATCCACTTCAACGTCCACTCATCAATCCCACACCTTCTAAGGTTTGCTACAAGGATGTTGTGGGGGACAGTATGAAAGGCCTTGCTGAAATCAAGGTAGACAACATCCACTGCTTTCCCCTCATCTACCCAGCTGTTTTTGATGTATATAGGTAAATCTTTATTCATCATTATATGGTTTCTCATTGCTGCTGATATGAGAGTATCTCTTCTTAACCTTCTCCAAACTACAACCTCCCAGTTGGACAGCTGGAACTCTTAGCTGTAACTGATGCAGTTGCAAAGTGTCATGTATATCACAAATAACAGTTTCACTTACCTGAATTTTAAACTTCTCTTTATAATACTACATAGTCTTATTAATACTATGAAACTTGAATTTTGTGGTTTTCACTTTCATTATACCAATGCTGATGGGTGTTTTTTATGCCATTTTTATAAGCATGTTTAATTTTAAGCTGACTAGTCATAGCTGCCTATAACATCTTTTGTTCTTCTGAAATTTGTGGCATATCCGTTTTCATGGATACATCGGATACTCTTTCAGTGCAGTTTTCCATTTAATCTTTTAAAGTGACCTTAAAATAACAAATTCGCATAAATAGGTTATCTTTTTTTCTAGAAATCAGTCTGTTGTATTACAATAATAAGAACATTCATGCAGATTAATTTTTAGCTTTAGATTTTAACAGAAACTAAAACTTATTATTTGTTAATTGTTCAGCTGGGTTTAGCATTTGGTGAGATTTGCGGAGTTCCTTGTCTTTTCAGCAGTCTTAAAATGATGGAAGGATTGTTGTCTTCCTTGCTTGCATAATTGCTGATCATTAGTTAGATTTTCTCAGGACTATGACCAGCTTCAAGCACCCAGCTGAATACAGAAGATATTCTTGGTTATAAATAATAATCTCAGCATTAAATACAGATATCTATAATGTTGTACTTGTTGCTTTCAGTTATCTCAGTGTTAGTCAATGTAATGGCGCAGGTTTTGGTTGGAAAACAGCTATGTTGTTTCTCGTAGTCTCACTTCAGTACTCAGCATCCTTATATGAATCCTTATTATAAGTGGCAAGTTTTTATTACAAGCTTCTGAGATCATCCAGTGACTTCTAGTTGTATTTTTTTCTGTAAATTAAGAACTGTTGCAATCTGTCTTTGATCCTGTTCTAATTTATATATTTTGTAACCTTGCTACTCCTCTTCCATGCTTGCTGGCCTCTTAATCCATTTTTATTTTGAAGGAGAATCACACCAGTGGTGATTTTCAGCTCTGATGGATGTTTTTTCTGCTGCACTGTGATTCTGCTTTTGCCCCTACATCTTCCATAAGAGGAACCTGAATCCTGGATGCATTGTGTTTTGCAGATCTATGGGTTGCTTCTCTGAGTCTTTTTTTCAGATGTTTCAAGTTTCATAGCTTGCAAAAATTAATGTTTGGGAACTGTACTGGCCATTGTCCCACATATGTCTTCTGAGACTTCTGACTGGGCTGACTGTTTTTCAACCCCTTCCTCCCTCCCTCCTGTGTTTGAGGTTGTCTAGTTGATCTGCTTCTCTGTCTCTCTGCAGTACTCATTTTGAGACATTTGCTAGAGTTGCTGCCTGAAGGTAAGATGCTTTATGGAAGAGCTGACTCATAAATCCTTCTTCTAGTGTATTATCAGGTAGTATGGTGTTTCTTAAGGTCTTTAATATATTAAAGTACTTGAATATTCTGGAAGGTGTGATAATCAAGCTATTTTTAGGCATATTTTTGTATACATTAAGGGGGTTTGTATATATGTATACACACATATAGAAGTTGTGTAGATAAGTATAGATATATATATAACATTTATATTTTCTATATCTCTATATAAAACATTTAGCAGCGTAAAGCAAATTGGGCTGCTTCAGGGAAGTTTGGGAGAAAGGATAAATAAATAAAAAAAGCTTGCACTTGGCTTTGTTGCTGTAGGCTATATATTCTTTAAAAATCTCTTTTCCTATCTCCGGTTTCTCTCAACTGCAGAATTATGTGCTTTTTACTACCAACCCTGGAAGACTTTAGAAACATTAAAAAAAACCCAAAACAAAACAAAAAAAACCAAACCACCACAAGAGCATTTTCAGCCTTTATTTGAATATCATACCAAATGTTTAGTCTTTCCTTTCTGACACCTAAACTGACCACATGAAAACCCCTGTTAGAGCCAAATAAAATAGATTACTGTTCCTTGGAAGCCATGATTCTCGTATTTCTACACTCCTTCTTATCTTTCACAAAGGAAGGGATGCAAGGGGAGAAAAGAAATAATTTTTAAGCAGCAATGAGGCTGGAGAAATAAAACATATTTCAGGCATAAATGGAAAATGAGAAAAGGTGCATTCATTTTACTCACTTCTCCTTTCCTCACAGGAGAACCCTTGAATAATTCTTTCAATTTTATAAAAATACCTTTTGATACTAATACAGATATGGACAGAAGAAAATGTATCTTGCTTGAATGCTGCATTAATTATCTTTGCAGTGTTTATAACTGCACACTCTTGATCAGAACTCTGATGAACTTTAATCTGTATCTCTATAAAGTTGTTTTCATTTACTAGTTCTTAAAATTTCTTGCAATTAGTGCTCTGCGAAGGCCAGACAGGTGTGGAGCACTTTTAATGGTTTCTAATGAGAAAGTCAGCTGATGAAAAAACTTTAAGTCTTGGCAGTGAAGTGTTTCAACAATCCAACTACAAGTAAAACTTTTTTTCTAGTGGAAAATATGTTGAAATACTGTACACCTCTGAATTTTGTCATTAAGAAGATTCATTAAAAAATAATTTTTAAGCTTATGTAGTTTTTCTAACTATATTAAGTCACATTATAATTTATAATTTATTTGCCTTATTACAACACTTCATTAAAATGTCAGAAGATCCAGCTTCTAGGCGGGATATTACACCAAGAACTATGCATGGGGTGCTTTTCACATGTGGAAATAGCTACAGCAGTTCTGTTCTGCAGCATGAATTAACAAAGATTGATTGCAATCTGTTTTTATTAACTCAAGGAAGAAAAGCAGTGTAGTGATATTAAGAAAATTAATTATAACTTTCTAATCTGGTAATTAATGTGCAGCTGGGCATGAGTGCAGTTAGTGCAATTCAGTGATTTGGCAGTCCTGACAAATTAACATCGTCTGTTTCAAGGTAGACAACTGGTTTTTAATCTTTGCTCAAATTTTTATAATCTTTTCCATTTCATAATGGTTTTAACAATTTAGATGTTAGATCTGGCCTTTTACTGTAATAATGTGAACTGAAGTTCAATTGTATCTTTTACGACTGAAGTTCAGTTATATTCTTTTAGAACCCTCTTTTATTCTTTTCCAGTGTTGTACTGAAGTTTCTTATGAAGCAGTTGTATGAAAGAGTGATTACTGGTAATTGACCTGCATATGTTGAATAATCTTAAAATGCAACTGAGAATTTAATGTACCCTGTAAATTGAGATGCTTCCAATTAAATAGAGCTCTTAGGATAATCACTTTCAAAACTAATCAAGTAATATAACGATGTTACTAAAACTCTTATTGACTTAATTGTGACAAATTAATAAACCTAACCAATGTAATTACTGTAATGGTTCTGTTAGTTTGCATTTTTCATAATCGATCCATAAACGTTTTTCATAAACACAAAGAGAAAATAGAAATTACTTAGGTGTATTGAATTAGCATGACAAGGTGACTTGAGTGGGGTGAGTGCTTGTGCCCTTCTTGCCTTCTTTATGAGGCATGAAGGTTATTGTGGATCATTCCATGCTCAGTGCTTCTCATCTGTAAGGAAATCAAATGCTACTGAAAAAAAATTAGAACTAGGATTCTAGCACTGGAATTGATAAAAGAAAATGCTCTTAAGCAGTCTGACTGGTTTTCCTACTATCAAATTGGATCTCCTAAAATATGCCGGTGAACAAAATATTGTAACCTTGTCAATAAGGTTTATCATTAGTGTCATTTTAACCACAGAACAGGAAAAAGCACAAAGTATCTATGTAAATCAAACTCTGAAAACTGTCCATAACTATTCAATGCCCTTACACTGTCAGTGAAGAGATAGTTAAAAAAACCTACTTTGTTTACATAAGAATTTTTGTGGGCTTGCTTGTCTTCTTTATGGGCTTTTGTTTTTACTGTTGAAGTGTTCATTAGGAATGCATTAGAGAAGGTGTTCTGGGAGACCAAAAGCCAGGAGTTTTCAGCCCAGTGAATCCGTCCATTTGTTTGTTTTGTGGCACCATTTTGACAGGAGAAAAGATGGGCAGCCTTTCGCAGAGCAGCTTCTTGTCTCGTTTTTAAGACATTCTCCAGGAATTTTTCAGGCATGGGTTTGAACCTCCTCAGCTAGAGGAGAATTGAAGTGAGGTCTTTCACTTCTTGGAGATGTGCTTTAGTTCCCTAGGTTATTGCTTCCATTGAAAGAAAGCATTAGCTATAGAGTTTTAATCAGTCTGATCTTACTGATAGAGGGATAGTGGGTATGTTATGGCTGATGGGCTTGTGAATAGTTAAAACCAAGGAATCAGTCTGCATTAGCAGGTTACTTCAACTCAGGAGTGAGCTTCTGAAGTGTTTCTCCCAGACTTCCCCATTTGCCATGCTGTGGTTTATGGTTAAACACAAAAGTGCCTAAAAGTAGATGTTTGCTTGGCACCTTTGACCTACTTGTTCTCAGGATATGTGGGGATCACAAACCTGGTCTTAGATGCTTAAAGTTTAGCAAAGCCTTCTATGTCTTTTGTTTGATCCAGCTCAAGCTGAGCAGAGAGCCAGCCAAGATTTTAAGCAGAAATGAAAAGATTTGATTATTTCATAATGACAATAAATACAGAAGGCATTGGTGTGTTGGGGGGTGATGTGTTACAGAGGCTCTAATCAAATAAAATCCTTGCAATTGTATAGAGGACCTACTGGGAAATTTGGTTGTTTTAGTGGTAGAGAGTAAGATTCAGGCAGGTCTTGTATTGTGTTTGCTTTAAGAATAACTCCTGCAGACACAAAAAAAAAAAATTATAAAACCACTCAAAAAAACCTCAAACACAAAGAGTGTAACTTGAAAATTGGCAGAGGTTTGTTGATTGATATTAATGACTGTGAATACTGCATGGTGGTGTTCACCATCTAGTGCCTTCTAATTTGTGTTTCACAAGCAGTGTTGTATCAGTGGTTCTAGGATCCTGAAATATTCCTTATTGTTCTCAATAAAAAAAATTTCATTTATTAAATTAGCTTGTATTTCAAAATAACAAAAGAAGCTGCATTGCAGTTTATTGCGTTAGTCGTATTGAACAATTCATTTTGGAACAAATCAAATGAAGAAAGAATATAGTAAATTTGGCTTTCTTTTTCTTTCTGTTAGACACATAGTTGTGAACAATTCATATTTTCATTATTTTTGTCTGCCTCAAACCATTTTTTTAAGTATCTTAACTGTTTGTATTTTTTTATTTTCAAATTTGCTAAGGGTTTTCTTTGCAGTCACCAACGTAACACAACTTTCATGAGCATTCATAGTAATAAAGCTCAGTTTGTACATGGCAAAATAATAGTTACATGAAATACAGCTGTTTGGAGAAAGAGATATTTTGAAGTGTCTTACGTATTCTTTGAAGTCATTCTGTGGTAGATTAGACACTCCAGTACTGTAAATCAGTTTGATCATGCTGTAAGTTTCAGTTAAATCACCTATACTTTCGTTGTGTGCTTTCATGTACTACCAGATATAACAACTGACAAAGAGCACACATTACAGAATTAGTTTGTAGATACGTAGGACAAAATATAACTCTAAATGATACCCAGTGGTATAATTCATTCAGCTGTGCTGACAAAATGGATGGTTGCAGAACTGTTGTGAGTAGTGAAGCCCCAGAGATCATCCAAAAGTAAATCCAGTCATATATATGAATGCCTCAAGGCTTTTTGTAGCTATCTGTGGTTTTTCTTCATAGTATTAAAAGGTATGGAACATTAACCACAACATGTCAACCGCAGCACTTCAATCTTCCTGTGCAGTTTTGATAGATAGAATCATTTGGTTGGAAAAGACCTTTGGGATCATCGAGTCCAACTGTACCTTTTACTACTAAACCATATCTCTGAGCACCCCATCTTTTAAATACCTCTAGGGATGGTGATTCAACCACCTCCCTAGGCATCCCATTCCAGTGCCTGATAACCCTTTCAGTGAAAAAATTTTTCCTGACATCCAATCTGTATTTCCCCTGGCACAACTCAAGGCCATTGCCTCTTGTTCTATCACTAGTTACCTGGGAGAAAAGACACACACCTGCCCCCCTACACTCTCCTTTCAGGTAGTTGTAGAGAGCAATAAGGTCTCCCCTCAACCTCCTCTTCTCCAGACTAAACAACCCCAGCTGGCCTTGTTGAATCTCATACAGTTGGTTGCAGCCCATTGATCCAATCTCTCCAGGTCCCTCTGTAGAGCCTTCCTATCTTAAGGCAGATCAACACTTCCACCCAGCTTAGTGTCATCTGTGAATTTACAGAGGGTACACTCAATCCCCTTGTCCAGATCATTGATAAAGATGTTAAACAGGACTGGCCCCAACACTGAGCCCTGGGCAACGCCACTTGTGACTGGCCTCCAGCTGGATGTAACTCCATTTACCATCAGTCTTTGGGCTCTACCATCCAGTCACTCTTTAACCCAGCAGAGACTGTGCCTGTCCAGGCCGTTGGACAGTTTCTCAAGCAGAATGCTGTGGGAAAGGGAGTCAAAGGCTTCATGAAAGTCCAGGTACGCCACATCCATAGTCTTTCCCTCGTCCACTAAGCGAGTAACCTTGTCATAGAAGGAGATCTGGTTAGTCAGGCAGGACCTGCCTTTCATAAACCCATGCTGATTGGGCCTGATCACCAGGTTGGCCTGTGTGTGCTGTGTGATAGCACTCAAGATGATCTGCTCCATCACCTTCCCTGGCACTGAGGTCAGACTGACAGGCCTGTAGTTCCCCAGATCCTCCCTCCAGCCCTTCTGATAAATGAAAGTAACATTTGCCAACCTCCAGACAAGTGAAACCTCTGCAGTCAGCCAGGACTGTTGGTAGATGATGGAAAGGGGTTTGGTGAGTGACTCTGCCAGCTTCCTCAGTACCCTTGAGTGAACCCCATCCAGCCCTATAGACTTGTGGATGTCTAATTGGCCGAGCAGGTCTCTAGCCATTACCTCCTGGATCATGGGAGCTTTGTTCTGCTCCCCATCCCTGTCTCTTGGCTCAGGGGGCTGAGTACCTGGAGAACAGCTGGCCTTACTATTAAAGACTGAGGCAAAGAAGGCATTAAGTACCTCGGCTGTATCCTCATCCCTCATCTCTACTGTTCCCCCTGCATCTAGTAAAGGTTAGGTTGGTTTTTCATGTCTTTTTTTTTCTTTTTCTTTTAAAGAAAAGCTTTTAACTTTTTTTTTTCTTTTTAATCTCCTGATTACTGACCAGTTCCATGTCTGTACAATTTTGAAAACTGATTGTCTGTCACATCTTTAGATTCCTGCTATGATGGCCAGCATGATATTCATAATGAGAAAGAAACTGTAAAAGATGCCGAATTCTTCCATCAGGAGAAATAATGATTGCCAAAGACTCTGTATCTGCTGAGATTGTTCTGGATTTTCTCTATGCTGTTTTGTAATGAGTTCTTGCTAAAAATCCTGTATGCATTCAAAGTAACTGTATGGCATTATCATATCCATGTTATGGCTGGGTGAGCATTTCGAGTGTGCCTCTTGCTACTGGAGCCTGCGGTGTTAGGGTAATTATTGGATGCTATGAAGGCTGAATCTGCTAATTTTTTTTTCCCTAATATTGCTATATAATTTGGAAGTACTGTAGTAGAGAGCTAATGCCTGGCTAGTCGACCTTAAGAATGAATGATCCAACAAGCAGTACTTCCATGATCATGTTCTTCGCTGACTGACCTTTAACTCATTACAGGCTGACTTGTGTGAGGGCAGAGAAGAGCGAGAGCTCACAAGCTCACAATATCTTTGTGTTGCAGAAAACATGCAACCTGATTTCTTAGTCCAGTGGGCTCATGTGGACTCTCTTCTAAGTGTTAGGTTAGATGGATGCACCTAGTCAGCATCCAAAATACGTTCTCGCTCTAATATCACATTAAAAAATGAGTAACCTTGTGTTTGCTGCTTTTTGATGAGCAGACCTTGCTCTCTGTAGTACACCATAACCTAACAGAGTGGACCTGGCTTAGAGGATGCGCTATAACTGAATGTAATTTTTAAAGACTTACCAGAATAGTCAGTTTGCTTTATATTAAACAATCCACTGCCCACCAACAAGCAGTCATAAAATCCCAGCGGTAAGTGCCATAGACACATGGATGTTGCTGTAGGAATCCAGATGGCAGAGACAAAATGTGACTTGTACAGTGATGGGGTAGTTTGAAAACTGTTGAGAAGGAAATAAAAAGAGGCTAGTGAGCCAGTTAAGCAGTTTGTTCCAGAAATTTGCCTTCATTGGTTTAAACTTCATGTTAAACTTATATTTTTATTGTTACAATACTGACACATCTTTACAAGGAAGTTAATAGGAGGGAACAATCTTTCAGCAAATTAAATGAAAGGCTACTATTTGCAGTTGACATCTGTGAAACTGCTGCTACATTCCTTGCAGTAGTGCTTAGAAAAATAGATGAGCAAGTATTCATTATAATTGAGCTTTAATGGTATCCATATGCTATATATCTTGTAATGGTGCTCATGTTGTGTGGTTTCTGTGTAGTATAAAAAAAATGAGTATTAGTCTGTCAAAGGCCCATTAATGTAAATGTCTTGATTCACTATGTAGCTTTGGTGAAGCTCATGTGTTTTAAATGTATCCCAGCAAATTGTGGTTGGTGCAGCAAATCTGACAGGCTTTCTGGTTGACCTTTCAGGTTGTCTGTTTCATGTCATGCAGCCTACTTTCTAGATAATGAACTCTGTTGGAGCAAAGATGATTTTAAAAGTGTTTCACTTTGATTTTAATTATTTTGAAATTAGTATTTTCTAGTGGACATTAGAATGTGCAATCTTTAAGCAATGTTGTTTCACATCGTGTCATGATATTCTACTGAGGCCATTTTCTCTATCTTCTACCCAGAATTCACTTTGTAAATTGAGTTCTGCTTAACTATGTTGTAGTCAGCATCTTTTTAACAGCTAATAGCTTTTAGGCCTGTCTTTGAAGGCTTAAATCTGTCATTTTAGTATTCAGCCTGTTTAAGGCTAGTTAAGGTTTACTAGTATCCAAGGTTTTCATGAACAGTACAAGTTCACAAGCTTGCTTTTGAGTAACTAACCTTTGGGCAGTAGTTCAAACTTGCTTATTTTTCTCCACTTAATGAACCCTAAACTGTCTCCATTTTTGCATGATAGACAGGTTCCTCTGAATGACATACCACAGACACTTTGATAAGGTGTGCCTTAAAAATGAGAAAGAAACTCTTCATGGGCTTTACTTGCTTCCCTCCTCCTCCAAAAATGCACAAGGATGGGATGCTGTAAAATTTTTATTACTATTTTTAAACAAGCTTCATGCATCAAGAATGTATGGTTTAGCTTTCTATTGCTCTATCAGATGTTTTTGGGGAGGTTTCAGAAATTAGGCAGAAGATATATCATCAATCCATATGTTTCAATACTGAACACGTAAGCTGTGCCTAAGTTATCCCAGAGGAATGTTTGTCTAGCCATTTCTTCAAGACCTGCAACACAGAGATTCCATGCTTTTCCAAGGAAGCTGCGTCCAGTGCTTCTGTGTCTTCACTATTGGAAGTTTTTGGCAGTGGGTGTTACTTTCTCTAATGTATATCCTGGAACTTAAATACTTCACTGTTTTGGTGGAAGATTATCCCCTTTTACGTACTGGAAGAAGACTGCTACCATGTCTAATCTATGATCCATTAACAAGATCACTCTCTCCTCAGCCTCACAGGGGCAATCACAGAATCACCAAATGCCTTCTGTGTTCCTGATAATTCTTGTTACTCTTGTCGAAGCTTTCTAACGTTTTTCCCTGTCTACCTTGAAATGTGGTTGGTGTCTGGCATTGGACTCGGGTCAAAGAAGGCCTTTCCATGCGTGAATAACATGCACCCTTCAGCACCTCCATTCTTCACTTAGCGTTTAAGCCACGTCATACACTCCAAGACACCTTGTTTGTATTTTCACTTAACAGCCTGCTGAATTCTAAAACCTCCTTCCCCAAGATTTTTAGGATGCTTGTGTAACATATTCTAATCCTATGTAGTAGCTTCATGAATTTTCCAGACCTCTTTTCTGTACACATTTTTTGAGTCAGCAAAATACTTGTCAAATCAGCTCTAGTATCAGCATCACTTACATTTATTTCCCTAACTCAAGTACAACAGAAAGAGAAAACATTGAACAAAACCATGGCACCACCAGCACTTTTAGGTATTTTTTTGTGTTAATTCTATAACTTGTCAGTACTTGATCCTTTGATATGGGAGTCTTTGTGTTTTGGTATCTCTTGAGCCTCTTTGAAGTAAACAACCAGTTTATTTTTCCTCTTTTTGCTTTATGATCCTTTGTAATTGTATAGCTTTTTGTGTGGGGGCCAGATTGGTTTGTTGTTAATCAGTCGTGTATTGACTAAACATGCCTTAGGTACTTCAGAGGATTAGAAGACTTGTCGACCACACAAATAGCAGCTGTAGCAGAGGTTTTTCATTCTTCATGCTCACCTGTTAGGCAGGAGAAGGGAGCCTGGCCTTTTATATTCCACCCCTCCATTCACTCACATATCAGTGACAATTAGGACTCTGGTTGCTGGCCCTTGAAGATGCTCTTTGTAAATCTGCCTACCTGAAAGAGGTGGGAGGTGAAAGGACAGCCCTCTCCATTTCTGTGTTTACTCTGATCATTTTGACTTGGGCCAGGGTGTTGCTTTCATACTCCCAAATTTGTAATATAATAAGAGTCAAGAAATAAATAGTTTTGATACAGTAGACAAACTCTATTCTAAGATACTCATAAGAGAGCTAAAATAGTTTATTTTGATGGCTTTTTGAGTTCGAAAGACAATTGTGCACAATACCAAAAATACTTAGTTTAACTGACATTATCTTTCAGAAGTGTCAAAAAGACTAACCAATATGCCATATCTGTCCAGAATGTACTCCATTCCTGACAAGGTCTTTATTTTAGTTGAAGAATAAGCGTGGCACTTCTTACATGATGATCATTGCAAGATACTCTGTCCTGTACTCTTCCAGTCTACAGCTGGAAATACAAAAAAAGCAAAAAAAAAAAAAGCTTAAAATACAGATTCTTGCACTAAAGCCATTAAAAGCAGTGAGACATTACAAACAACATTTAAAACCTTTGATAAAATGTTTTTTTCTGAAATTGGGACAGAAATCTGATTTTCTTAAATGCTTTAAAAAAACCATAGCATCATTGTTTTAATAGATACTTTTTAAAAGAAAAATAGTAAGGTACATCCCCTTGTGTACACTGTTTAATATGCAGAAGCTTCTTCAACATGGTTAATGAAGCAGTGTGTGCTGGTGTAAGAACAAAAAGTACACATACTGTCTCCAGCAGGATTCCAGAAGTGTGGGGGTTTTTTTCTGAGCCTTTGATTGTTCTGTCATTTTAAATAGTGATCCTTTCATGCTGGTTTAACTTCATCCTTTATTATCTTATTTTCTTTGTATTGATTAAAATCCCATTACTGTTAAGAAAAGCTTATTTGACTACTTGATGCCAGCCCCTTTATTATCTGATAATCTGGTTTACGAAATCCTCCAAGGAATATCCTGCGTGTGGGCATGGATTGTGATTATTTTTTTAAGACGTACTTTTAGAAGAAATGTTTGGTACTTCTCATTTTTCTGCTCTGCTGAGGTAGCATAGCCCTTTCAGCCTTTTTCAACTCTATTCAATTATCTGGTAATTGAATGGAAAACTTTCCTTCTTGAAGATATTCACTACTTTAAAGTACCATTGTATTGTAATTTAAAATGTGGATTACTGCAAAAAGATTATGGAACAAAATTACTTTTTCCTTGAGAATACAAGTTTTGCCTAATCTGACTTTACTGAGTTTTCAAGGTAATATTTGTCCTCCACCCCCCGCTCTTCTTCTCTTTATGGTATAATGAGATTGTTCTGATTTTTAGCGCACTATCCAAGAATTAAGCTGTATTGTGCTGTGCCTTGCTATCTGAGATAGTCACTGTCATTGGTTTCTTGTAAATAGCTCATCTGTTAAATGAGCAGCAGCTGTGTAAAAGTATTTGTTGCTTGAAGTAATTATAAGTAGATTAAAGGTGAAATTCTGGATTTGGTGGAACACATCTGAATAACCGATAATAGAGACTCTACCACAGGAGAAGTGTAATGGGGATGTTTTCCTCAGGTGAAAATCAGGTGCATATTAGGTTGTGTTGGGTTTTTATTCTGTCTGCCTGCTATACAGTAGGAAATATTCCTATTTAATCATACCTTAGTTAATGGATTTGATCGTATTTTAGCCATTGGTCGATTTTCCTTGATCACACAAACAATGTGGGGCTTGATTCGTTTATAAATATGTGATCCAATGAAATCACACTTAATGTTTATTAAACCATATTGCATTATGTTTGTAACACAAGCATAACATTCAGAATCAGAAACTGGTAAATAATATGGATATCTTCAACATGCCTAGTGACATACCTGAAACTAATGTCATTTGAGAAGAATAGGAATAGCTCTTTATCACTAAATTGACTGAGTTATACTGAATAATATGTATCTTCTATAAGTGTATAAAGTGAGGAAAAAGGAGACTAAATTGCATATCAGTACTTCTTTTCTTTAGAGTAATTGACTTTAATCTTGATTTTCAAATAGTTATAGGCATTGAAGAATAAAGCTGTGCATAATAAATGTGTCATGTGCTGAGAAAAGAAACCAGAACAGGCTTTTTTTACATTGTAATACTGATTTCCAGAAAGAGAACCAGTTCCCAAATCCGAATGGTGTTGATGGAAAGGATTTATACGGTGATACTGGTGTTGCAGTCGGGCTGCAGGGATTTCTTGTGTTCATATTCCCTATTTTCTCTGCAGTAATTTTAATGACAGTTACAAGATTTTTATGCTTGATGAGTGTCTATTGAAGCCACCAGGAGTTTTTCTGTTGGCCATGAGTAAGGATCAAGCCCTCAGTGACTGGCAGTGAGAAAAACAAATGTTTATCTGATCCCAGAACAAATGGATTTATATGACACAGCAATGTATGGGTAGAGAAGAATGAGAAGGCTGAAGCAGACTGGAAAAAAGGGACATTTATACTTTTCTTAAAGCATTTGTCAAAACAGATTATGTTTTTAGCAACACTAGTCCGAAAAAGACTACTTCAGAGGGGTTTTTTATCTGGAAAAGCTGTCCGTTTCAGTGAACCAGAATGCCATTTCAGAAGTGTTTTGTACAGCTGTCACAGCATCTGTGAAAGCAGATACTGAAGAGAGAGGTTTCCCTCAACAACAGTGGTGTCTCTATATTGTACATGTTTAGGTTGATACACAGATCTATAAATGCATATGCAAGTGTAATTTATGGCATTTGTAAGTTAATGTTATATCAGATGAGTATCACAGCTGCAAGTCTTGTGACAAGCTGTCCAGTATCTGAAACCACTGTTGATCCCGCAGCTGTATTAAAAGGAGAAGTAATTGACTGTCAGTCAGAAAGCCTTTGGCGTAGGCTTCTTGCAATGGATGGTAGCTACAAAACTGCTTAAAACAGACCTTTGCAACTTGTCAGCCAATTATTTTTAATAACAGAGCCATGCAGTTAGTGTAATGATTTTGATTCTCACTTCAAACTTTTAATGGTACCACATGCAATATCAAGCACAATAAATGTGACTAAATGCTTTGAAAGACTTTTTAACTTAACTGGCTGTGAATCCACTTAAAATATTTTCTTGACATGAGAAGCTAATAAAAGCTAATTGAGTTCAGAACAATAAAGGATTAAAAACACTTTTTGAAATTACCAGATGGTGGTAAGGAATGAATATGATCTGGATAAATGAGTGATACAGATATATTTAAAGTGACCGAGATTAAGATTCGGACAATCTAGAGTATGTATAAAATTAATGTTAGGAAGTGGGAAAGTGGGAATTGGTAACTGGGAAGTTTCATATGGCCTGTCACTTGCCAACCATCACCTTGAAGCTTTAAATCTTTACCTTCTCTGAAATGTCCTCATCAGACTGAAAAGACTGAATACTCAGATTTTGGTCTGTCTGGAAGATCTGTAGTGGCTTTCCTTGAAAATGTGACTCCTGCTCCTCTGATAGAGAAGCCACCATTTTCACAATATTTCAGTACACTAGTATTTTTGGTTGGGTTGTGAGTGTCCTTAACCTGAACTGTAGGTGACCACTGCTGTGGGATCTCCATCACAGAAATGCATCTTTCCACTTGAGGCTGTGTGGAGACAACTTAAAGATCTCAAGTGACTGGCAGTAGAGGGAAGAATATCTGATAACATGGAAGTCGATTGTGAAAGCAAGAGTAGGCTTGTGGGGTGAGAAGAAAAGCATCAAGAAAATCCAACAAACATGTGACAAAGAAAAAAAATATTTTACAAGTCATGGAAATTTGCATTTGGACAATGCAATTGATATGACTAATTTAGCAAAGCTCAAATATCAGTTACTAGTAAAGGAATTCTGATGTCAGATAGAAATTCACTGAAGTCAGAGGTTAATTAATCAGGGTGGAGGAGGGATTTCTATCAAACCCTCAGCAGAAAAAAGGATAATCTAAAAGTTGAATGCTGGAAAAGTGATATAAAACTGGGAGCAGAGTTTTACAAAGAGATGTACTGAGCAAAGTAGATCAGAAATGCTGATTGGCATCACTACAGTGGTTTAAGGCAGCAAGCATTCTTGTTTAATGTGAAATATAAAGTTCTGAAATAAACTTTAGACCTAAACAAACAAAGTTAGCTTGTCTTGTAGTATTAAAAGGCATGGCAGAGAGGAAGAGAACATATATAAATGGTGTTTCTCATGGACTCTTCCAGAATTCTTAGTTATTGTTTTCCCAGTGAATCTCTTAAGAAGGTGTTTTCCATTGGCTTCTCAGAACCAGGAGTTTTTGGAGTTCTTCATGCTCTGGATTTTTTTTTATTATTTATTTATTTTTTTTTGCAGGTGGAGGGGCTTGGTGTTTGGTTGGCTTTGGTTATGGGAGTTTTTTTTGGACTGTCACGAACACTGAGTTGTACCAGTTGCTACAGGAGGGAATTTCATTCTAATACCTTCTTCTTTACACGGTCTAACTTATTATCGCATGGATGACAGAACTGTAGACTTCTATTCATGACTTTTCATTTCCTGTTATTTTCAGTTTTCTTCAGGGACCTGATTAAAAGTAGTCTACTCTGGTACTTATTATCTCTAGCCTTGCTTTGTTGTGTTGTATTCCCTCTTGCTTTTTTAGCCCTTGGAAATTGATTAATTAAACCTTCAGTGCATAAAGTAATAGGAAACATGAATTGTTTAGTTTATTCATTAGTGTGTTGTGGATGACATGTAGGTCTGTGCTGTGCTCAGATAACTTTTATCAGAAATTATTACAGTAGCAAGTACAGTTTTAGTACAGTTTTAGATGGTGACACTGAAAATTACCTCTAAACACTTGACATGTCTCATAGTGACATTTTAAATCATGTACTGCTTGGCTACTAATTGTCTCTCCCTGTCTCACACTCTTCCACGTGGGTGCATATGCCTGAGCTCACTGTTATGTTGGGTTGCCGCAGGGTGCCAGTTCCACAAGCTTTGATGCCCCTTTAGAGCACCAGTAACATGAAAAGTGTCACGGGGCAGACAGCCATACTGAAAGGATTGTACAAACCCTGCCAGTAGAGTCCTAAAGAAATTCAGGATTTGTCCACAGAGAAATGCTGCAGGGATTTGACATAAAGTAAGCAGCTTAACAGGCTGAATGGACTGGTAAGGATAAGGTACTCTGGTTATTTTAAGCATCAATAGATGCAGTATTGCTCGATCCAGATATTCAAAACCCATGTATCGGTTCACAAAAGAAGTATTCCAGGGTGTCTGGTGGTATTCAGAGCCTGTGGAGGTGTTTTTATTTTTCATTCTCAGCAGCTGAGAGAGTTCAGTGTGTACAATAAAAGATGTTCATCCCACAGGCAATTTCACTGGCCTTTGCTTATTCTCTGCTGCACTCCAGAGGCAGATGAGATTATCTCCTCTTTGTTTTGGTTCTCTCTGGCATTTTGGTCTTCACCTGAATCTTGGCTCCTGCTGCTTCCTCTGCCACTGTTTCCATTCACTTCAGTGTCCACTCACTTCAGTGTTTCCCCAGGACCCATCATTACTCTGACCCAATCATGAGCAAGTAGATTTCACCACAGAGGGGCTGGTCCTGTTGCTGTAACAGTGAGTTTGATGGTGGTGCTGAACAGTGTCTTTTCTTACTGAGCAAAGAATGGTTAGTGGGGTTGGATGGACTATGACTTGGACATGGAGTAGTCACAACTCTCTAGCCTCCTCTGGGCATTTATACACACACTTCTCCAACACATCCTCCACCACTGACCTGATCCTTCAGGGAGGTGGGGACCTGTCCTGGCAGAAGCCACAGCACTGGTTTATACTGGAAATTTCATACCGCACGCACCTTCTGTTTCCTTCCCACACATGCATGGTGTTCTTCAGTCTCTGTTGCCGTTCCGTGCAGTTTCAAGAGAAAATGCCTGTTGGATGGCCACCCTGAGGAAGATAAGTCCACTTGGTAGCGTTCCATGATTGCTGAGCATTTTAACCATTTGCCTGCAAGTACACTAAGGAAATAGTGACCACTCTAGGACAGCTTTAAAGGTCACTGGGTAGGTTTCCTTATGTTATTAGGGAGATAACTTGTTCTTGAAAAATTTAACCACAGACAGTGCAACTGATGTACCTAGGCACTGTAGGGTCTCTAAAACAACTGCTAATCTTCAAGAACCACAAAACTATTCTGACTGTTCCCATCTTTCTAAAATTGACAAGGGGAGCAAGGAAACAGTTTCCCCTTCTCCTGTCCTTTTACAGATGGACATCTCTGTAATGTTTGGATTGGAAAGTGTGCCGCATACATTGCCTTTGAAGGACCTCATGGAGAAAAGCAGGGATCTTGTTTTAAGATCTGTTTCATATTAGCATCTTTTTGGAGCTGTGCTGATAGTTTCTCACACGATGAATGGTCAGCCATGGGAATCTAACTTTTCCTACTCTCATTTCCAGACAGATGATGATGTGCATGGGCTGCCAATACAAATGGATGCATCCCCTGTACTGGCAGAACTGAAGTGGCCAGGAGATCAGCATATATTAATGCTGACACTGCATATGACTAGGCAAATACACAAAATTAATGTTCTCAAACTTAACAGCTCTTGAGGTTATACCTCTTCATTATCTCACTCATTACAGTAAAAAAAAAAAAAATTGTGTTCTGTCTGACATTACAACATAGAAATTTTTTTATTCTCTGTCGTACTGTAAAACTGAGTAACCACTGTTGTTGTTAGTCTTCATGCTGCAGTTGCTGATGGTACTAATTCACTGTCTGCCTCCTCCTGCTAAGTCAGCGTCTCTAGAAATCACCTCACCAGGTAATTGGTGGCATCAGTCAGCCTTCAGAGAGGGCAGCTCAGTTGAGCAGGAAGATGCCAGCTGGGCCATGATTAGGCGAGGGCAATAGTTACACATTCATCGTCACAGCTGAAAAACTAACCAGCTGTTAGCATTTGCCTAAAAAAATCTCCTCATAAAGAGGAATAAAACAGGCATCAAAAATACCCCATAGGCTAGCTAGCTGATTTAATTTTCTTTCTCTGCCATCTCCAGCTGTTGAGACATTGTGTGAGCAGTGCAACCAGAGGTGCAATCATTTTCCTTTCTTGGAAAAGGGATACTGTGGAAAAGTCAGAACTCCAGCAGGAGTCTGTCTGCCATGGTTGATGCTGTCTGGGAGGGAGATAAGGAGGACAGGAGTGCAAAAAGTTAGTTGGAAGTTGGACAGGAAGGTGGTTATGCTTGCTACCGGGGCTAGAAATAACAGAGCTAGTGTGCTAGCCCTGTCAGAAGTTCCGTGGTTTGACTTTGCCCACAAAGTGCTGTCCTGGCAGCTCCTGCCACTAGAGTAAGGTGGAAGACTTGAGTACCAATGGTGTAGGCAAACCTGAGATTTCTGTGTTCTTGTCTTTCTTCTGTCAAATAGGGGCATGTATGGTTTGTCAGATATGGGGAAAACAAAACCACATTAAATATCTTTGAAGTGTTAACAAATAAATCATCGATTTCAGAGCTTCTGGAGACAGGCTTTTACACCGAGTTCTTAAATGTTGTACCCAGGTCAGGGGAATAAATATTTTGAGCATGTAATTTATTAAATACAGTAGTTGAAACTTTATCAAGTATTGCCTGTGTGCTCCATGGTTGGGATTTTTTGTTTTAAAAAGTATGAACCTATAATAATGTAATTCTTCATCACAGCTTCTTTATACATTAAATCATAAACCATGGTTGATTAGCATTGTTAGTTAGCTGCAATACTAAAAGGAGAAAGATGGAGCAGAGGGAACCTCTTCTGAAAAGTATCAACAGCAGATCACCCTTTAACTTCCCCAGTTTGGACTATGGTATTGGATTTCGCTTCTCTCTTAGCAAGTTTTTAGCAAGGGATGTGTGTCTAATGATCTGCATTGGTTTCTGGGAAGAGAAGAAGCAGCTCCTCATTTATTTTTGTGACATATTGACAAATGGTTCCATTCAGGGCAAAATAAAAAATCATTCTTATGAAAGCATTTTCAGATGTGGCAATCCTAAATAATGCATGAACCATTAGATATTCTATGAAAATAACCTCTGAAGATCATCCTTTTAGCTGCCATAGTGACTCCCTTAGCTAAGAGATCAAAGTATGCAACTGTAGTATCCATTAAATATTTTTTTCCCATTGTTTGCTTGTTTTTATGTTGGGGTGTGTGTCACAAAGTGCATTTAGAACATATTATTTGTTTGGGTTTGAGTGCATTCATTTGACTAGGAAATGCTGAAAGCAATTAAGTTTTATTTAGCATTTTGACGTATTTTGTGCCACATATGGCTTTATAGCAACTTAATCTTTTAAATATATTTTGTTTAAAATGAGAAATAGATACTGAGTATGTAAATGAAAACCTGACCCTCTACTAACCTATCTTAATTTGTTCTAAGGAGACTTACTTGACTTAATTAAATTAAAATATTATTATGAAAGACTGGTAATGGCAGAAAAGAAATAGACTCAAGGCTGTTGCAATGTATAAACACTTTATTCAAAATGCAGTAACTGGCCATTATGTAGTTTTACTGACTTTTTATGAAAGGAAGACATTTGTTTAAAGAAAAAATTAATCCATAGAAATAACGACCAATTCTGCCAAAATGGAATGTGCTCTTGGAGATTTTTCCCATTGGATTGAAATATGGCAGAAAACATAACAATCAATTGACATGTATTACATCTATAAGAGAAATTTTGGACATCATGCATTGTATTAACTTGTTTATTTTGCTAATTCACAATATTCTGCACCATCTGTATGGCTTTGCTTGGCTAGGTATAAAAGATTCATGGACTTTGAGGTATCCGTTTCATGTCACTGTGCTGCAGAAAGGTTTTCTGTATTTATTTTTGTAGTTTAAGCTGCCAAAAGTTATCCTGCAATATTTTATAAAAATGTCACGCAGATGTGGCCTGTATGAAAAAGAACCATTAGGAATAAATTGTGAGCTAGGAAAAACCTTATTTTATGATTAAAGTATTAAAAATATAACATTAGAAAGCATTTATCTCCAGTCCTACTTTTTGTTATACATGTTAGCCTGTAGAGAGTTTAAAAATGTATCTGATAGCTCTGAAGCTAATTGAAATCTTGGGGAGATTTGGGCGTCTGGCGAGGGGTAACTGTAGGTGAGATTGGTCTCCCTGGGTTTACTCTGTAAAGGGAGAGACTCCATCTTTAGCTTAATCTTCTCTGTGAAGTGATTTAATTCTGTTATCTCCCTGTACTGATTATCAGGGGAGCCTCACAGAGATTAATTTCTGTGAATACCCTTGCTGGAGTTGCACTGCTCTCCCGTTTCCCCATCGTCACTCAGGATCAGCCCTGCAGCTGCCGCACAGCGTCCGCGTGCTGAATTACCTGCTCTGGGGTAGGAGCCGTGCAGCCGAATCACGTGTGGTCCTAATCTTAAGGCTAAAACATGGAAAAGCGGTCATGTTGTGTTTTCAAAATTGTCTGAGGACCACCGGCTTCCTTTGGGGGCAAAAGCAGGGGGTGATGTTTTCTTTCACAAAAAGCTATTAATTTTACTTTATTTCTATTTATAAGGCATGTACGCTTGGGGGTTGAGACTCAAGGAGAAGCGTAAAGTGTGTCCTGGGAAACTGGGAGGGGTAAGAAGGAGAAAAAAGCTGCAGGATATTTTGTGTGGCCTTTGCATCACCCTCCCCCTTTTTCTTGACCTCCATTTGGGAAGGTTCCTCTCCCTCATGGGTGTCGGAGGAGTGGCTGGTGGTGTGGAGGGAGGCAGGCAAGCCAGGGGCTGCAAGCTGGGCTGGGCAACGCTCTGCTCATGCATGTTAAAACAGGATTAAGCCAAACCATTTCCAGTCATAAGTTGTGTTCTCTGGGCAGATCCCTTTGTCCCCCTTCAGCCCCTTCAGCGCTCCTGGAAGTACCAGGCACAACCTATATGCTCCAACTCAAGTCTCATGGCTCTGAGAAATTTAAATGGACCCTTCCTAGTGCCTTGTTCTCATTTCTCTGTTGTAGTGTTTTGCATTTTAGAATCATAGAATCATGGAGAGGTTTGGGTTGGAAGGGACCATTACAGGTCATCTAGTCCAACCCCCCTGCAGTGAACAGGGACATCTTTAACTGGATCAGGTTGCTCAGAGCCCTGTCCAGCCTGACCTTGAATATTTCCAGAGATGGGGCTTCTACCACGTCTGTGGGATAAAGAGGTGATTTTCACCCATCGTCATAGTTGGAGTAGCTTTTTTGCTAAAAAAAGATCAGTGTTAGTAAAGCCCAAAGGGGCCATAGGGGGTTATTTTCATATTTAATCCTGGAACCTTTTGCAACAGCAGCTCTTGGACATTTCGCATTGCTGCTGCTGGATCTCTTTTATCCTGCCCTTTCACCTTTTTTACTGGCTAAGTCTGCAGGAGGATACTGACTGTTATGTTAAGATTTTGCATTTGGCGTTAAACATTGAAATTCTGAAGTCTAGCACTGCCTCCAGCTTGTGGAGTTTTCCTTGCACCCTCCAGGAAAGGTTGGGGGATAATAAACAAGCTGTCCGCAGAGACTGAAACAGCTCTGCTCACTGGTGGCAAGAATTTTTATTTGATAAGTGTTTTGACCCTTTGAAGTATTTCCCTGAGGCTTTGCTGTTCCTTTCAGTTGAAAATTAGCTGCTGCATTATATATATTGGGGACGTAATGTAATTTTTAAAAAAATCTTCTAAATATTATTGTGCCTCTGAATTTCAGTATTTTTTTTTAAAAAAAAAGCAATCTTTAAATATTTATATTTCCTCTGTGGTTCCCTCTCCTGGTACGTTCTGTACGTTTTAGAAGAGATACTGATCTCGTACTTTCTGTTGCTATGTACAGAAGGACCAACAGTAGTCTCCTGGAAAAATACTGATTTGAGTTACCAGCAGCATAGGTCAATCAGGCTCATGTTTCCTGAGAATGAATGACAGTAGAATTACAAACACTATATTTCAGATTCTGTGTTCAGATACTGAACACTTTTGGTGTTCAGTAACCAAGTTTATAAAGTAAATGGGAAATCTCACAAACCTACTGATGGTCCTGCTTTAATACCAGTTCCTCACTTCAAATTTCACTTAATTACATAATACTAGTTACAACACTAGTTATAATGATATAGAAATAAGTTCTAAAGGTCTATTAATGTTTTATAGATTTTTTTCAAATGAGTTTTAAGCAGTATAAACAATATGATTTTAGACACAATTATATGAGATACATTAAAATAGTGCCATGTAAGCTGAAAGTATTTTAGTACTGGTCTGGAACTTCAAACAAGTTTATGTAATGTGGCTTCTTCCTTCCTTCCTGAAGTGTATAGAAGGAGTTTTGTTTCTGACTCTTATGTCAGTACATGACTGACACTCAGTACAGGTTGTAGTGAGTATCAACACAGGAAAATTGAAAAATACAGTGACAAAGTAAATTACAAAAAGAAAGCAAGATAAAGGATTGCAGCTACTAGAAAGAGTGAGTGTCATATCTGGGCCCCCTTTGCTGTCCTCTACCAGTGGTGGTATGTATCTGCCTCTTTCTGAAGAGTGCATTCGTCAGCTTACAAGGCATTTAGGACATTAAACCTTTTTGGAAGAGTAATTGAGTGAAAATAAGCTGCAAAATCTTTTCAATGCTTTACAGATTTTGCTTTGGTTGAAACGAGTGATCTGCACATAAGGTTGTGTTGCTCACAAACGGGGCCATACGCCACCTTTTGAAAATCCTTCAAATGCCCTGATCATTCTTTGAGGTCAGATTGCTGCTGTAATTTCTTACCTGAGTAATAGGTGCCCTGTAGGAACATGCAATGTTATACATAGTTTTGCTAAAACATGGAGTAGAAATAAAACTTTTCACCACAGCCCCAGGCTTGCATCTCAAGACTGCAGGAAAACAGCCCATAACTTCATAACTGAAGAGCAGATAGATACCCAGCATTGACTTTATGGCTGAAGAGTAAATAGGTACCTAGTGTTGACATTTTTAACTTTGGAGAATTTTTTGGTCACCTCAGTAGCAGTATTGGTGAAAAGCTTGAAAAATGTCTTGAGTTGGGAGCACTGGATGTGTTGTCTCATGCATGGGCAAAAATCAGTATTTTAGTGTGCCCAGTTATTAAGATTTACTGAGCTATTACACTTATTTATTGCATGTTATTTTCTAGGGCACCTCCTGTCATTTATAAATGTACTCATTGTTTATAATCCTTGACACAGAAGTCATCTTTCATTTCACCATATCCCTTTATCTATTCAGGTTCTCTCTTGCTTAAGATATTTTCTGTTTAAAAGTATTCTATATTTAGGAAAATTTCTTTCAGGATTGGGTGGAAAAAGAACACCCTCTTCAGTTTCCTTTTTTTTTTTTAGCCAAGAGACTGTTAAACAAAAGCCAAAGTCTATTTTTCCTGGTCAAAAAGGATCAGAGAGTATGAAATCTCTCTAATTCTCAGAGCTTTGTTGAGTATCTCCCAGGCTCTGGTAATGTCTCTTCAAGAGCTGACTGCATAGCCATGCACACTGAACCTATCTCCTTAAAATAAGGATAGAGTTAAACAGAACCAGAAGCAATACTGTCCCAACTGAAGACAATAAAAGCTACATTAAATAGTACATAGATGTGACATAGGTGTTTCTTTCTACTTTTCTTGCATTTTACAATGCCAGCTTACAGTTTTCAAACCATCTGAAGAAGGAAGAATGGTCATTTTGGTAAAACACATTGCTGCACACAGAAAACCTCTCGATAGCTGTGCTTGGAAATTTTTCTGGTTAACAAAATGCAATATATCAAAAAGTTCTGACAGGTTGTGTTGATATCAGCAGATATTGTGGTGGAGTGCAAGTGCAGACATTATTATGTTTTCTACCAAGTTTGGTTGATGTCTTGCTGCAGGAACTGCTCGATGTCTTCAGTCTGAGATTTATTGAGAAATTTAATAGAAAAAAAAAAAGTAGGCTTTTGCCAGTTGCATCATATTGTGGTTACTTTTCAAAACCTTTAAATATTTCACTTTATTTTTTGGTGAGCTTTTTTTGCCAGTAATGTTTTATGTCATCTCTTTTAATCTGGGTGATCTGGAAACAAGCTAAAATATTTTCATCTACAAGTCAGCAGTTAGGCAGTACTTGAGCCAGCATGTGCCAGAGATGGTGCCTGTTTCTCGGGAGAATAACCAGTCTGTAAGTGTAAGCTCTTCAGTCTGCAGGTAAGAGGTTTCCAGACATGTTGTTTGTAGTACCCACCTTGATCTTATTTTCTGTAATATCTGATGCTTTTATGTCCCTATTTGGAAAAAATCTGACCCACAGTAGATTGAAGTGCAGACAGCTTGTAAGCCAGGTGGATTTTCTCTTTGCCTTTGTTTTCATCAAATGCTTTTTAGCAGTCTTATCTTTGTAAGATAGCTCTTAAAATGAGATATTGAGATCCCATAAAACGTGTTCTATTCTGTCGTACAAGTTTCATATCAAAGTTGGATTGCGTGCGTCTTTGCAGTACCCTGATTTTATTCTGTCATTGATTTTGTCTGCCGCTATGAAGATTAGAACATTTTTCTCCTTTGGAGTTTTGGGCAATCATTTGCATCAGAGGACTTCCATGTGTCCCAGCCTCTTACACTTTCACAGTCAGCCAGGGGAGCCTCATCTCATCTCTTTCCTTTTCCTCCACCACGTTCTCCCTCCACTCCGCAATCAGATAAGCTTAGTCACTTCAATGCTTTATGCTCTGGGAAAAAGAAAATCTATAGAATACTTATGGGGAGTATTTGACAGATGCTTTGGTACTTCAGACACGGGACAATATAAGTCCATCTATCAGCAGGTAATATTCTGAGTTTATTTTTGGTGGCACTTGAGTGAGTTCCAGAGGTGCCTTCAGTTCAAAGCCAAGCAGCTGAAGACGTTGCACAGTTTAAAGCTGTGACATTTAAGCAGAACACACATGTGCTCTTTATTTGTAGCCTTTACTCTATTTTTAAAGTTTAATGACTTGTTTTTATTTTCTGTGTGTGGCAGAAATCTCAAAACAATGGGTTAATATAACTAGTGGAGAAATTAACTTAATGGAGTCTTCATTTAATTATATTGGTTAAACTTCAGTTATAGATAGTTGACCTTTTGAAGAAGAAATTTTAATACAACTGAGGATTCCCATCATGCTGAACTTAAGATGGGTTTTCTTGGGTTTTTTTGCTTTGTTTTGTTTTTTTTTCATTATATGAGTCACATTTTAACTAAGGAAGAATACCAGATTTTCATGGTTGTGCAAGTGCTAACTGATGACTGTAGTGGCTGCTTATGTCTAAAAGTAAAATTAAGTTTTGATTTATACAAATGTGTGTGTGTTTAATGCTGTTTACAAATTGAAAATAAGGAAGACATTCCGGTACCTAATAAGTGTATTTGTATCTAACATTCATGCTAATAATATGCTGGTCTAATATGTCATTATTCACTTTGATGATCTGGAAAGTAGGCTAGCCTTTTTCAGTTTCAAGGGGTTTTCTGAATATTGCTGCTGTAGACTTCAAGGTGAAAAGCCTCACCTTTTTGAAACTTTAGGAGACTTCAGCCTGAATCTCAACCAGCATTAGTTTCTAGTGGGGATTTAGCAATAAATGTGCTTTTCTCTATTCTCAGCACAAAACCTGAGATAAATTTTGCTGTGAAGTATTTTGAGGTCTTAATTAAAACTGAAATTACTCGTCCTGGTAAAAGTGCCCAGACAGACAATGCCTAAATAACCTACTCTAGTAAATTCCCAAGTATTAAGAAGGGTATACTGCATGTAGTACTTTTAACTTAAAGCCTATGCTCTATGTACACAGTATTTTAAGTTAATAAAAAATTGCACTGTAGGAAGAAGAGTTAGAGTTGGAGAGTGTTGTGTTAAATACCAGGAAAACAGGTGAAGTATGAGAATGTTTTCTTATAGTCAGTGTTTTTTGTAATGTCTTTAAATGTGATCCCATATGGTGAAACACTGGTACAGTGATATGTGTAATGGAGCTATTCATGAGCTAAGAGACTGGTTTGTTGCAAGAAGTGATTTTACAAGCCTAAATGGAGCTGGACTGAAGTAATTCAAGGTCCCGTGGTGAAGTCATGGATGGCTGCCAAAGCATCATTCTTAGGCAGATATTAAGGACATTTTAAATTATTTATCTTCTCTTGATAACAGTATATCTACTACCTGTTGTATTTAATAGCATTGCCTCATAAGTGCTCATGGTTATTTTCTGTATTTCTCTTCACCCCCACCTTAGTGGAATAGGTCGAAATTGGCCGTGGGCCTCTGGCGGCAGCAGCATTTTGGCAGAATTTGGGACTTTACACTTGGAGTTCGTACACTTGAGCCACCTGTCTGGAAACCCTGTCTTTGCTGAAAAGGTTAGACTGTTCGGTCAAAATCATGTTGTAAAAGATAAATCACGTGTTGGGAGACTAATATCTCTGGGGAGAGATTTGGACTTACCTCACTGGTAAGCATTTGTCACAGGAGTTGGATATTTTCTAGATGTTTTTCTAATCACCTTGATCTGTTTTTGTATTATAAAGTAACAAATCTGTTCCCAACTCATTGTGATGCATCTTCTTGTATAAAGCACTTAACTTGCCCCATAAAACATAGTTTCTGTTTACGTTCTAAATTAGTATCACGTTAAACAATTGGACTATAGAGCTTTCTTCAGTACTTAACCTGAATGTGGTTAAAACAAAAATTGATAGCATACTTGGGCTAATATATGATGCCTATAGAAAGCAAAGTACCATGGCTATCTTGTGTAATTTCAGCAAGTTTAGTCTTCAAAATACTGTATAGTGTCACTACTGTCAGTAAGGTCAGAAAGCCCTTCCATTGCACTGACCTTTAAGAAATGTGCTTTGATCTTTGTTTGGGGGAAGAAAAAAACAAACAAACCATCCTTTGACAAAACAGTTGTTGTGCTTACTGTTTTTTCCAAAATTTTATAACATTATTTTCTGGCTACTTTTTATTTATGTAAGCCATGGAAAGCAACTCAGCTCTCATGAAAAGCACTCAATTCCCACCTAAAAAATTTTGCTTTGCGTTTTGTTGCATAAATAGTCAGTAAGTCCTGTTCTTTATTATCCACTGTATCATTTGGTTTTTGGTTTTTTTCCCCCCCTAATTAAAACTTGCAGTTGTTTTGGGTTTATTTTCTTACTCCAACTGCTCCATGTTAGCTAAAACTGATATTACCTATCTAATAATCTAATTAATAATGAGACTCCAAATGTTTAGCAGTAGGGTTAAAAGCAATAGTCAAATCTAAAATGAATACTAGTTGTACCAGACTTAAAGGACTGAATGACTTTACCGCGACGTCATTTTCAGCACTGGAATAAATTTTGTGAAAGGAACTCCTAGCAATTTGAATGTATTTAGGGGTGAATTTAAAGACAAGAGTTTCTCTTAAACAAATTGGAACTGGGAGGGGGAGGATTGGGGAGGGTGGCAGCAGCCAGGAACAGCCAGAAACAAACTTACTAGGTAAATTAATTTTCCTTTGACATTTATGGTAATTTAATGTATAACATCTGTTCTATTAAGAGGCAATTAAAGTGTGATAGAAGTGCATATGTTAAAAATCCTAGCCTGTGGTTCTCTTCCAAAATGGCATTAAGCTATAGCTGCAAAATGCTGAAAATCTGTTTCTGTAAGCTACTCTTAAAACCTTTTAGAGATTGCAATTCCACAGCCCTCTGAGGCAAGCCATTCCAGGGCTGGTATACTTGATAAAGAAGAGGAAACACTGGAACAAGCTTTGCATGGAGGTATTCATAGAATAATTCATTAAATGAGGTCTAGGACTCGTTGCAGTCTGCATTTGGGCAATGGCTGTTAGCAATGTAGCATCAAGACGCAGAAGGCAGTTTGTGTGCCACAACAGAAATCCTTCTGCAGCTCCGTGTAAGCTAATTTATCTTCCTTCTCAGCAGTTAGTTCACTTGATCTTTAGGCATTCAGGGTGCTACAGTGAAGCTATCAGTAACTTTTTGTTAAAATTTCTGTTCTGTAGTACTCAGGATCTTCAGTCTCCCAAGTTACTGTATTTGCTTTTTCTGTGAATGTTAAAATTCAGGATAAATTGTTTCATGTGCTCTGCTATGGATTGTGCTGCTGGATGACTCCAGATGCAGAGCATCTGAACTGTAACTGTTTCCCTGGTCCTCTCATTTGTGGCAAGCTCCTTAAGGGAGCCGGCAAAGTGCTCAGGGCTGCATGGGTTCCTGTTGGGCAAGCTGGTTGTATGAAGCTCAGATCCAGCAGTGCCCTTCTTTCCAGGCAAAACTGCTTTACAGTTCTCTTCTGCATCTGAACTAGGTGATAGGCTTAATATCTAATACCATTTCTGATTTGGATATATGAGGAATATAGTGCTGAAGTAGCTGATCTTATTTAAGGCAACTAGCCTCTGTCAATTTCAGTATCCTGGGAAGGGGCAAGATATTCTGTATGGCAAGTCCTGAACTTCAGAGCTTGCTTCTGTTGTGTTGTTTCATTACCAACACCTGACACAGCAACTCCAGAGGTTTTGAGGAGCTCATTTGCTCATTATATCAGCTTAGAGGATCTTTTTAAATAGTAATATGATTACAGAGGTATTCAGGTATGTGTGTTGGAATAAGACCTTTTTTTTATTTTTAAGGATATTTGCACTTTGAGAGTTTTTTATTTGGGGAAGAAAACTGGCTCATGCTCAGTGTTTTGTACCATTTCAATAGGTAATGAATATTCGAAAAGTTCTAAATCGACTGGATAAACCAGAGGGCCTTTACCCCAACTATCTGAATCCCAGCAGCGGCCAATGGGGCCAGCGTAAGTAGATCACTTCTTTGGTACTGTGGCCTGTCTATCAGTGTGCTCCTTGCAGTCATTAATTTCTTTCAATCACTGTTATGTGGTTTTTGTATATACCTAAAGAACTTCTATAAAGTATAAAAACTTACATTGTATCTGAGGTTCTACACAATGTAAAAATACTATAAATATAAAAAAAATAATCCGAATTGTTGTATTTTAGTGTACTTTTATTTGATCTTTCTGTAAGGCTTGTGCAAGCCATATGTCTGAATATGTATTGTTTTGGAAAGGAATTTGTAGACTACAAAAGTCTTTTATTCAAAAATCTAAAGTGCTCTATAAAGTATCTGTTTAAGGAAACGATCAGCTCATTTGAATCAAATTCCATACTTTTAGAATGGTGTGGCTTCACTGAAGATTAAAAAAAAAAAGTCTTTCCAGTTAATACCAGCTTTGATTTCTGTTGAAGTTTAATGCCAACAACTGAGGAAGCAAATTAAACAAAACTGTGTCCTGGCATTAATCCACTTGGAACTGGAGACACCAAAATTAGAAGGGAAAGAATATGATAAAATACTTGAAATATTTTAACTTCTTAGCCCCTTCTCATGACTGAGCCCTTTCTTTGTGTACATTGCCTTCTTCAATTTTCATAACATGTTCAAAGCTGAAGTAGTGTGCAGGATCACAATTCTAGACTTCTTCTTTTTCCACTTTTACTGCTTAGGTTCAGTCTACCACCCTCCCGTTCAAAGTCCTTGTATTTTTTCTCCCCTATGTTATTGAAAAAAAAACAAGCAAGATATGCTGTCTTGGTCTGAAAAGACACAGGCAGGTGAGATAGTCCTGTAGATGATGAATAATACTGGTCCTAGTACTGACTCTTGAGGAGACCCTTGAGTCTCCTTCTCTGGAGACATTCAAAACCCACCTGGACGCCTTCCTGTGTGATCTCATTTAGGTGTTCCTGCTCCAGCAGGGGGATCGGAGTAGATGATAGTCCCTAACATTCTGTGATTCTGTGATTATCAGTGCTGGAGCTGGTTAGACAATACAAGAGAGGGAAAGGACTGAAGAAGTTCTTGAATTGTGTGCTCACTTGTTACTCATGTTGGTTTAGCATGGCTTTGTAAAACATTACAACTTCCCACTGGGAGTGTTGATCCTACAGCAGTAGTCACTGGGCTTGGTTAGAAGGCCAACTCAGCATCTCTCAGCCAGGGTTCAGCCAAGGTCCAGTTACCTCCTTCCTCAGCTTCAGTCAGCCGCAGAAACTCAGCTTTTTGGTGAGCTGCATGAGAGCAGATCTTTCTGTTGCTGACACCATTAGTGGCTCTGCCTTATTTTTTTTAAAGCAGTCAAATGCTTACTCTGCCTGATGGCCTTTGCCATTTCCCTGTTTTTAATATAATTGTGTCTTACATACTCCTCATTTGTGTTAAATGCCAGTTTTTGTTGGTGTGCACAGGAAAACTTACAGTTTATACCAGGTTTGCTTTCCAATAAATAGCATGTAGTACTGATGTAGCAATTAGCTTCCTGCATGTGCAGATGATGGACAGAGATGTTGATGCAGGTCAGCCCCTAGCATGCTGAAGCAGCAAAAACAAATTTGATCTTGTCGCATCTCTTCCAATTCAGTTGCCTCTGTGATTTTTATTTTCCCTGGAGTAGAAGATCAGAATGTAAGACTTAAGAGATGTTTTATTTGAGATTGCTTTTCTGGGCTGTTTTCAGTTGATTACAACAGGAAAAAAAAAATCTAGACCATTAATTAGTACAAGACAGAAGTGTTAACTCTCAAACATCAAGTGGAAAGGAGGAGAATAGTTTCTGAACATTTCTTCTCTGGCAATGCTGCAACTGTGAAGGACACTGCTGGATCACTGCCATAGTTCCTGTAAATTTATTTAGCCCTTGTTATTTTGACAGTAAACTGACAGTGATTTGCTGCAGCATGCATCAATTGGATTTGTCTACTGCAATAATGTATATAATAACAGGGCTTATTATTGATGAAACTGTGCTTGTGCTATTTAGTTTGCAAATGTCAGAGGTTTCTATGGTAATTTATTTAGGAAACCGTAAAGGTCATTTAAATGCTGCTGTTCAAAGATCAGCCTTCGATCATAGAAAATGTTCTCTTTTTTTTTTTTTTTTTTTTTTTTAAGAAGCCTCTTTTCCTTTTGGATAATGAACATTTAATTAAATAAATAGTGTATTCTTAACAGAAATCTAATATATCTCATTCAAAAGAGGAGGCGGGGGAAAAGCAGTTTATAACCCAGGTTTGATGGTACAATGTATTCGTTAGGCAAAGGGACAGGATACATTTGGAAAACTAAATTATTTCTTGTATGTCCCAGGCTAGTGGAGGAAAAAGACATTGTTAATAAAGTTTGAAAAGAAAAAAAAGTGTATCTTCTAGATTTGCATGGCTTTGCAACCCTTTCAGTAGGCAAAAGAAGGCATTCCATGAAGAGAAGATGCAAAAGAGTTTAAAAATAAATTATCTGTGGTTTTTTTGAATGCAAAGGAGGCATTACTTTGAAGCCCAGATCAGAGTTAGGTGTTGGGCAGTGGGAGCTCTGTCCCGCTAGCTCTTCTGCATCTCGCTGTATGAGCTTGGATTACCCTGGGCATTTTCTGCTTTTCTCACGCCCGGAATTTTGTGGTATGACTCACTGCTGCGTGATGCATGTACCCACATCTCCATCCTGGATGTCTTGGGTGGAATTAGCGGACACCTTCCGCACTGTACAATTGACAGCTATCGATGAGTAGTCTTGGCAAAGCACTTTGAAATCCTTTCACTGGAGACTCAATAAATGCCAAATCCCATAATGTTGCCAGGCAGCATCTACCTGAAAAAATAAAACCTCTAGCTAATGTTCTTAGTTTAACGGAACCCAGAGGAACACTTTATAATTGTAGTATTTTATGTATTTAGAGGATCTATGCTGAATTCATATGAAAGCCCATTAAAATTTTTCCAAGAATCTTGCAGGCTCTTGGACAGCCCGTGAGTGCAGCCTTGTGCAAGCAGCTGAGATCGCCAACAACTTTCACAACACTGGTGCAACTGACATCAAACAATCTGACTTGGTGTTAGTGTTGCAGGCTCATGTCCTAAATGTATGCAGTTGAATAATCACAGCATCTCTACTAGTACCAGATCATTTCACATAGTAAGCACAGGGCAGAATAAAGCAGCATGATAGCAATAATCATCTGTAGATGTGGCAAAGTTGTCTTTTTCCTTTCTAGATCCATTGTGAGTTCTGAGAGCAGCTGGGTGTTCAAAAATGTAGTATTATTTTTAAACGTATGGGTCGGCATTTTGAAATGGCATAAAATAACCTGAAATTCAACTCTGAAGTAAGGAGCTAAAATATTTTGGCCTTTTTTATGAAGTGACTCAAATGGAGCAATAGTGAATAAAAGAAGGAAAAAAAAAAATGCCTGCATGTTAAGAGGGAAAGCCTTTGACAATTAGAGAGCACTTTCTAACTTTTTCCTGGTTTTAAAATTAAAAAGAACTTAGGTTAACACATTTTTTGAATGGGATAGACTACGAGTTAGATGTTACACATATAAATTCTTGTTTCTTTGCCTGAACTCCTGTAGCACATTGTAGATATTAAGTAACTATTGTGCTTTGGCCTGCTGAAAAAGTTAGCAATTGATGAAATAATTATCTGCATATACCACTTAGGTTTTTCCTGAGGTTCCAGGTTTACATTTATTAAAGATTGTTGTAGGAAGAGATGTTTAAATGCATTAAATGCACTGTTTCAAACTGTAATTGTATTTTATTGCCCAGGCTGAATTTGCTGTTGAATCTTTCTTCCCTTTTTAGATCACGTTTCCATTGGAGGACTTGGGGATAGCTTTTATGAATATTTGCTCAAGGCATGGCTGATGTCAGACAAGACAGATGAAGAAGGCAAGAAAATGTATTATGACGCTGTTCAGGTAAATAAGATATTTAAATCTTCTTTTCCATAATAATCTAATCTATAATAATCCTAAAGAGACAGGCTCTGGGGGCAATGTGAGAGATTTAGGTCTTTGCCACCACAGTGTGGATTTTTAAAGAACTGGTTTCTCTTTTAGAAAGATTTCATGAAATGTAAATACTAGAGGAATACAGATACTGTCGGAAAGGAGAAAGTCTTGAAGTGTAGCTGGTTTTTTTCCAACTGGAAAACAATCAGCTCTCTCTAGCACTGGAGGAGAAAAATAGATAAATATGCAACAAAAAATGCATTTGCAAGTAGTTCTCAGATAAAAGTTCAATTATTTTTTCCTCAGTTTTCCCTAAATATATTCCTTCTGTCCTTTTTCGTTATTTCCAGGAGGGGGACCTCATATATAAGCCATAACCGTATTTTGATTGTGATCAACACAGAAATCAATATATTATGGTGGATAATTCTAAATGGAAACAGAAATTTTGGTGCACAGTGACTTCTTGTTACAAGAGGCGTGTATTTGCCAGCTTGTATAAAACAGACAATTATTCAAATTGGGCACAAGAGAAAGTTTTTAAAAGTCAGAATTGTTCATACTTACATTTCTATGTGGTATTTTATTTATAATCCTTCTAGTCTGCAATTTGCTTTGTTACTGATGGTATTTCCTTAATATACTGTTTTGGGAGAAATAATGGGTTTCTGACACTGGATTGAGACTCAGGAATTATTAAGTTTAAATCCATATTTACAGGGTTTCCTTACAGTCTTAGGTCTTTGCATTAGGCAAATGACCTATTTTCTTGGTTCTTTGCTTTCAAATACATATAAAAAAGAGGATAATATTACTTCTTTTTTCCCCATCCTTTCATCTGTTTTGACGGGAAGCTTTCTCAGGCCAGGACTTCTATCTCTTATTAACTGTGTGTATGTACAGTGCATCTGTAGACAAGGCTTCAAGATGCTAAGAAGTATCTACTTATTCTTTCATACATATGGAAATATGCTGTCCCTAGGGAAGAGACATAAGTCTCTCTTTACTTCCCACACCCAATAAAGTGGTAGCATTTAAAAAATACAGCTCCGGTGCATTGCAGCTTTTTTTTTTTTTTTTTTTTAATTAGAGAGAAAAGTCAGATGTTGTGATTTAAGTGAGGGTGTGATCCCTGGTGGTAGTAAATTAGACAACCAAGTATCCTCTGCTAAGAAAATCCTGCCTTTAATTTTGTAAGTGCAAATTTGGATGCAGTCAGCCTTATTTTCACCACTAACATGGTTTCAGCTTCAGAGCAAAAGGTGGATTTTAAATTAGGTTTGAGTGCATTTGAGGCTTTAACATAAGAACAGTGATACTATAATAGCTCAGTCATTAGGTTGGCAGCCAAAAAGACAGAACAAAGTGTCTGATAATACGGTATCAATTCATCTTACCATGGAAGGCATTTTGGAGCACCTCAAAGCTGCTTCAGTCTTCTGCTTCCACTGGTTTAATAACATCAGTTTTTTCTTTCACAAGGTAAGCGCTGGCGCATAGACGCGTGCAGTAAAAAATGTGCTTTTGCTAGTACAGCTCTTCCAGAAACTGCTGCAGTCAGAATATCCCAAATGTGGTGTGGTGGTCACCCTTGTCGGTGGGACTGTGTGCCCATTGACTCCTGTCCTGCCAGGGAACAGCAGGGGCATGTCGATCCCAGACAATAACAAAGAGTCTGAGAGAGCCCAGTGCCTCAATGGCTGGTGCTGGGTTGCTTCTATTAAGGCTGAAGGTTCACCTTCCCCTGACTTGAGCATAGCTGAAGCAAGGTACGTCAGGAAGTCTCTCTTGCCTTGCACCATATGAGCACGTGTGCCATCCCATGTCAGCTGCACGGTGGCAGTGTGCCTGGGTCACTCCTGAGCCAGCCTGAACTGGTCATCGGGGAAGAGGACCAGGAGTGCTCCAAGGTGTGTCTGTGTGGGCTGCAGCAGTGTTTGAGAGCGCCAAATGATCGCTGAATATGTGCCAGATTTCACCATGCTGATGGTTGAATGCCATTTCCAGTATTTTCTGAGCAACGGCGTTCATGTTGTCTATACTGAGTACCTCTGTACCAAAGCTGAGAAGTGTACATGCAGCACATGGAGGTGCAGCTTGATGTTGTAGTGTAGCTTGTTCAGAAAACAGCAGGGAAGTTGCAGTCTCACAGAAACTGCAGACTGGTTGGGCCCCATGGAGATGGTGGCTTCTTCGCCGGAATAACTAGACTGCTTTGAAATCCATGCTGATACTGGCTTTATTGCTATCGATCCCTTACTTATCTAAATTAAAGCTAATTTAAGTGTCTGCACAAGCTGCAGTCTTTCTTTATGACTAAGCCTACATGGTTTCAGCATTCTGAGTCTGCTTCATATTTTCTTGGATAAATTTCCCCTGACGCTATCAGAATCTTTTTAAGACTACGCCAAAGGGAATGGCGTGATTATTCCTGGCCGTTCAGTCCAGCCCATTCACACCAAATTTTGAAAGAGCAATATGAAGGTTTGATGCCTAATTCAATATCTTCTGCTATCCAGAAACCACAAATGAAAATATATGGTGAATTTCAGTTCACTGTGAAAAGCTGACATTTATTTAGATAAAGCTTTGGGGTTATTTCTTACATTGTTCTGTAACTCATATTAGAAACACAGAGTTCTTTCTATTAGAATTTTTGTAGCACCTGTAGATTGTTTTATAGCTTAAGTTAAAAGCAATAACTAAGATGTCAGACTATGTTTAAAAACTTTTTCTGCTTGCTATGAATAAGAAGTGTCTTTGATACCATTTAAAGAATATTTTATTCCTAATGGGAAAAGGGACAGAGATAGAATGTTAGAGAGATCTAATGAATGACTAGCTCCAATCCAGCTGTAATAAGCAAGGTTTGAAAGACGATCCATGGGTTGTAATTAAATAGCCTCAAAACTGTGCATGACCTTAAACTCCCGCACTGTGCCATTGTGTGTGACAGGGCTGTGAGTAATGGGATGAAAAGGAGATGTTAAATAGACTCTGGGCTGAACAAAGCTGTGACCCAAACTAGCAAACTGCCACGCTCAGACGTTCCTTACGCAGATACAGGGAGTTAATTACGTTGTTTTAAATGCTGCCTCTACTCAGATCTCTTGTGAATAAACGTCTCCTCTCTGAAGAGGGAGGATGTTTGCAAGCCAGCGGTCGGTTTGCGTTTTCTGCTCCTGGCAAGCCTGCGTCAGGCTCCTGCCCTCTCCCTCCCAGCACCAGGTCTGGGAGCCCGGCAAGCCCGGAGGGATGGAGGCGTCTCTCAGTCTCTTCCCTGGGACACACAGCATGGCGGGGCGGCCCTGCCCGCGTCCTAACCTTGTTTTGAATAACAGAGCATGGATGTATTTATAGGGCTGTCAGAGGGATTTGTAAACTCTAGAATTTGCACAAAGACATAAGTGATTGTATTTTTAATGTAAGTTATTTTTCTCTTTTGAAGATCAATGCCTATAATGTCCTGTTTCACATAATACAGGAAGTAAGAGATCTTCTGAGACTGATTTCAATGGATAGCATGTAACATTTAGTTACAGAACAAACATGTATGCAGATTTTAGTCATATTTTGAGGATATAACTGGCCATAGAATAATCTGTCAGTCTTTGAAAGTATCCAGGACAGGAACCATCCCACCCTTTTCAGTTAACGCAGTTGATGTCTTGAGACACAATTCTGAGTAGGTTTAGTAAGAGAACATGATAATTCAGAGCAAAAATGGACCTTCTGGGTTCACTTAAGTCTGGTCTAGCAGCAGTAGTGTCACAAGCAACTGCATCAAATCCTCTCCTCTTGAAAGTGTCAGCCCTCATTTTCTAAGTTGAAGGGCAATTTTCCCAGTGCTCCTGGTAATGGGTTTATCTCACACTTGATGTCCAATGGTTAGGTATCTTTTCCAAATTTCGCTATTGCATTTATTTATGGCCATTGCTGCAAGCTTTCTGCATCTTAAATATTTCTTCTCTGTCTCTGGCGCTGCCTTCATTCCCTCCTCAGTGTATTTCTAGAGAAGTGCTATATCTAAAGGCTGCAAAGAGAGCAGTAACTCAGCCCAGGAGAACTTCACAGGAAGAGGGAGAATCCCTCCCCAGCGTTTCCCAAGCAGCTCGGTTCAGTGCAGCCCATGGGGGCCCCATGGTGTCAGAGAGGTAAAGCCACTGCAAGCTGCAGTTTTACCTTCAGACAGGGTAGTTTACTTTTAGACATTTAGATTGTTTGATTTTTCTCTACTGGGTAACAACTACTTAGAAGATTGGAACAAAAAAAAACAAGTGATCTCTGGAGAACCGAGCACATGTGAGTACAAACAATGAAATAGTGAGAAGAATGGGTGTGGCAAAGCAGTGCCATGGCTGTGGCAGATTTCAACTCTGCCAGATTTCAACAGCACCACTTATGGTCAGCCTGGTGCTAGGCTGGGTTGTGTGATTAAGGAATGCAGTAACCTGTTGTGGGTATCAAAAGAGGAAAAGTCATCTTTGGCCTCAGGATTTTGAGTATTCAGACAGAAAATATATAGGATCACCTTTTTTTTTTTTTTCAGCACATCGCTAACTTTTTGACACTACCCTTAGTATACTCAGTTTGTACTCTGTCAAAGGAAGCTGTATGATTTTGATTTTTGTTTTGAAGGGTTTTTTTTAGTATATTTAATTGTCAGTGTGATGTAGTGAATATTTTTCAGACCTGTCAAGATTTCAGCCTTTCAAATGAATAAAACAAATCCATGTAGACTCTTTTCTCAATGAAATGAGGGAGAAAGCAAAGTGTTGTTAGCAAACTGAAAATGCGATATTGGCAGATAGGCCCTTTTCATCTCCAGAGTTTCATGAGGGTCTGTGGAACTGTGGTGACAGTCCTGGTGGCTGGTCTGTCCTGATTGGAGTTCTATTAACTTGCTTGAAGTGGTTTGCTTTGTGATCATAGTGATCTTAAAAACTACGTAACTGATGTGGACAATGACAAAACTGCAACAACTCAGAATAGTTTGTCATACTGTGTAAAGCCAAAAGTATATTAACAAATTGAAGAGTCAATACTTGAGCATTTCTTGGTGTTGAAGGAAATGCATAAATAAGGAAGGCAGGGCGGTGCAGTAGGAGCCCATCATCAGAATGAAGCAGTTGGTGCAGGGGGCCCAGCATTCCCTCTGCAGACTTCTTTTTTTTTTCTTTTTTCTTTTTTTCTTTTTTTCTTTTTTTCTTTTTTGTGAGTGGAGGTATTGTGTATAAATTAAATGTGGAAATGAAGAAATACGGAGTTTATTTACATATTTTGTCAGCTGTCATGTTTAAAATATTTATCACCCGGCTGCACTGGTTTTCTGCACGTAGCGATAGTATAACTGTATTATGTAGGAACACAAGATTCATTACACTTAACAGACAAGAGCATCCAGAGGACTCGCTGCTCCTTTTTATTCTCTTTGCTGTATTTCCCCTCTTGACAGGAGGTTTGAGGCTTTCTACAACTTCTTATAGAAAACATCAAGAAGAAAGACAGGCTTCTACAGATTTTTAAATTGGTAGCTATAGAAAGTACTTATTAAAATGTTTGCTTGTTTATGTACTGTCAGGAGAAGCAGCAAGCTATAATGTTAGAACTCTTTAAGGAGGATTTTAACTAGAAAAGTCCTGCAAGAGAAATTGTCCCCTTTTTGCTTGTGGTTTTGCTCTTGCTGTCAGAGGAGATGTGTCCTTACAACTTGTGCTATTTTCCCTTCCTTTTTGACAGAAAAAAAATTGTCAGGAGTGATATTTATTCTAGAATATTAAAAAAATACATAATGTAACATTTTTAGAGTCACTTCCTTTGATTGATGCCATTCCACTAATACTGTTAAGAGTATGAATAAATCTAGCCTTCTGGTAGCACACAGCATCAAGTACATTTAGTGCAAGAGTATTGATACTTTTAGAGACATTAATAGAGCTATAGAGGGGATAGGGAAAAAAAAAAAAACCTAAGCAGATTTTCAGACAGAACTAAATTACCAATTTTCCCTAGTACATAATCATCTTTTTAGTGATCAGATGGATAGGTATCATAGTAGTTAAATGCTTGCCAACATTTCCATTTTAAAAACTTAGACATCTCCATTATAAGCATTCATATTTCATTTCTCATGTAAACTTGCCTATATAACATGTCTTAAGTCCAAAAGCAGTAAGTGCCTTATTGCTTTCAAAATATTTCTTATATGCTGTGTTTAAACAAATGGAAGTTCCTCTGTGTTCAGATTTCAGTTTTGATTTTTAAAGCACAGTTTAGTAAGCAGTGATGACCTCAGGATAAGAAGATGCCAAGGGCATGAACTTCCTATTCCATCCTAGTTTTTCTGGCTGTATGCTTTTATGTGGTTCATGCATCTTGTAATACATATTTAAAACCTGTATGAATTATATTTAAAAAACAGAATCAACTAATAAATACAAAGTTTAAAAAAAAAGTGCAATGTTTTTCTGCCATCTCCAAAACAGCTGTAGTAATGGAACAATGCAAATCTTAAACTTCTCATAATAAACTCGCTGGAATTTTGGATAAAGGATAAATTTCATGAATTATGAAGATTGCTGAAGTAGATATGGCATTAGATCAACTCAACAGAGAAAACATGAGGGAAGTAACTTAAAGTCAAGAAAACAGGCATTTGATTTATAAACTCACAGCATGCAAAAGCACAATAATCCTGACCTGCCTGCTGTGTGTTGTTTCAGAGCAATAAAATGTATTGGTGCAAGCTGTAAATATTAAAATAAATAAGCAAATAACATTATACATATTTGAATTATTGGAAATATCACATAGTAGAATTCTCTTTCATGTTCACTGTTGCTTCAAATCATCAAAATACTGTTTATGGGGCAGATTCCTAGGGGAAAAAATATATTAAAAGTTAGGACTGAGATAATTTATAGCACTTTGTTGTAAAGAAGCCTGCAGAGTTGCAATTATCCCCAAAACAAACATTATAAACCCTGAAAATTTAGAACTAGGATCCTATATTTGAAGTTTCAAGTTTATGAAGGTATGGAAATATATAACTATGACTTGCAAGACAGTTTTATCTCCAGCTACATTGATATCTTGAGGTGGTAAATGAAACACCTGGGTTTTGTTGTTAAAACAGCAGTTGTCATTGAATAATTCATTAATCATAATTAAACCATTATTGTAAAAGGAGGGGTAAAATGCCTAAATGTTAGAGGAAGTAGAACTGCAGCTTTACACTGCATTTTGGGGTTTGTAGTTTGTTATCCCTGCTCCTTTAGCAGAATTAACTTTTTGTGGCATGTGTTTGTTTTGAACAGAACAACTTTGAGGTGCAGAACGTTCTTCCTAAGAAGGCCACATATGCGCTCTGTAGGCATCTCTGTTAGTATTTTTATTACCTGTCAGCATAATCCACCAAAAGAACACCCTCTATTAAAAATAAGCTTGTTGATTGGGTTTTTTACTCAACTGAACAGTGAAATGACTTCAGTTCTGTATCCTCTATCTTTCTCTATAAGCAATACAATTAAACATCCTAAACAACTCAAAGGGAAAACGAAAGACTTCCCAATCACAAGATCAAGTCAGGGATTGAGGAAGGGGGTGGTGAAGACAGTGTTTAAGCTACGAGAAAACTTAAAGGAGTGAAAACTGAATGAAGGAAAATGGGTATTTATTAGGAGGATCCAGTTCTGCTTAATTTTGCAAGGGTAAGGACTGGCAGAATAATGTAAAGGTTAAGGAACAGGCTGATAAGCAGAGAACATAGAACATGTCACCTTAAGAAAGAGGGCAGGAGGGGAAGGAAATCAGGTTGGGAAAAATCGAAGCATTTCTCTTTTGTGCTGTCAATAACAGAGAATTACACACGCATGCAATGGGCAATCCTGTAACCTAAACAATTCATAATGTCTCATTGACTGCAGTTCTTCCAGTGTGACAGATAGGCTAGGGCATCATTTTAACATACAAACTCCTGAGAAAGATGCCAGGAGTAATACAAGGTGCACTTGAGTCACAATTCAAACCATAAACGGGACTGTTTGTGTTTCTAATTGAGTGCTCAAGCGTTTTCACAGTTGTTCTATAGAGGGAATAATTTCCCACAAGATGGAAAAAAAAAGTAATTTAGCTGAAGGCTTTATTGCAGTGAGGACTGTATGCAGAGCCTTACATAAAAGCACCAAAAAAAAAAAAAAAAGCCAGGAACTGGATCTGCTATAAAAGTCAGTCTTGCTGTAAGAGCTTGCAGGTACACTACAAATTCTGTATCCCATCAGCTTTATATGTAGTGAATTTATTTCTTTAAATATTGGCAAATGTTGCTTATTTTCCTTTAGTTTCCCTTCCTCTCTCTCCTTTTTGTACTCTACAGTGTAAAATCAGGTTGTATCATTTGTTTTGTTTTGTTTTGTTTTAATGGGTTTTTTTGGTCACTCCCAGGCAGCATCTGCTATTGCTCCCTTTGAGAACATACATTTGCAGACACTTCTCCTTTGTGACCTTTTATGTTGTACAGTCTCTCTGCTTTACCTTGATAAAAAGAAAGAAATTACTATTTGAATTGCAGAAATATATTCTGGAAAACAGGAACATGAAATTTCTATTTACTTAAAGGAAAAACTGTATCAGCTCCAAACAATTATTCATCAATAATGTATTTTCAACTAATGAAAGACCACATTTTTCTAGCTTTTTTTGATTCTTTGCAGATATTGTATATTGGTTTATACTGGTAATATTCATTATAGTAAAATGAAATAATAATCTCTATAGTGATAAATATGACACCATTTGATCTGCAAGTAGAGCAGGAAGGAATTAATCATAGGTGGGGACCAACTTGTAACAGAACTGCAATTCAAATGAATGTGTACCTTTCTAAAATGTGTAGATAAAAGTAAATTTATTCTAAGTAGGAAATATAAAAAACAGAGCTTTTCACTTGGGTCATGTTTCACTTAGATCTTTGTCACCATACTACCTATTCTCCTTTTATAATAACTTGTTTTAGTAACTTGAGTTCCCTGCCAGAGCTGCACCCGCAGCACTGCAGACAGCAAGTAGCATGTCACTGTAGGATGGAAACCCTGCCTTTCCATCCTGCTGCTCAAGTTTGGAGACTCTTATATATCTTTGTTTAAACTGATAGTATTTCTTCCTCATTCTAGTACTTTCTCAACTTTATGTTCAGGTTTTTCTTTTACACTTAAAACAATTGTCTATGTATTCCAGATAGTGATGTAGTACAGCTCTGGACCTCAAGCTTATTTAAAAAATGAATGTCTCAAAGTTCAGTCCAGCCTGATGGAGCTTACAACCTTCATGAAACTCACTGGAAAATATTTTGACGTGCTGCTCACAGAAGTACATACCATGATAGTATAACCAAAAAAATATTAAAAATGTGAATAGCAGTTTTGTGAATTTCCTACAAATGGGTGACAAGATGGCACTTTGACAGTTCGAGTATAGATTCAGATAATTGAAAGAGTACTGATTCTTCTTTATTGTTTACTTTGAAAATATTTTATTATACTAATGCATTATACAAATGCATTATACGAACATTATACATTCCAGAAGCAGTGCTTTAACAATATTTGGAAGTAATTCTGAAATTAAACTATAGTTAGGTTGGACTTGCTGGGAAAAGGAAGATTTTACCATGTCTTAATGCTGCAAATACTGTTATCGATACAGGATTTCAAAATTTCAGTGAATACATTCATCAATAGTTAATGTTGGGGAGTCTCTTTGATATGTTCTACTCATGCAGGTTATAATTTTTTTTTTAAGATCAAAAGCATTTAATTTTTGAGGCTTTCTAAATATGCTGATTTTTTTAATAATAACTTTTTTTTTATGTTGAGTTCCTGAAACAACTGAAACACACCTAACAAATTCATTATAATCTAACACTTCGATGTCATGCTGGAATTATTTCAAACTTCATGCAACTTTGATACTCCAAATTCATTAGCAACCCTTTGGTGAATGTTGTTTCAGTCTCTCTGTTCTCAGTTGGAGGGTAGATGAATAGTGATGAGAAAAGGCAAACCTATTATTTCTGACAAAAACAGTTTGTCCTGCTCAGACCAAATAAGACCCGTGAAGAAACTTCTCAGAATTAGTTGAAGCTTTTGACAGTCCCACTGTCAGCTCCCTGGTAGTGGTTTGTGAGCTGTGCTGCTGCACCACCCAGTACCACAGAAAGAGCTTCCAGCCCTCTGGGAAGAGACTCTCCTCTGCCTTTTTGTGCTTTACAAAAGCTGTTCGGTTGAGGTCAATTTGCTTAAATCATGTAACTGCTACAAACTATTACTTCATAAGCATAAAACTTCCAATGAGGTTTAGGCTTCACCAAGTTACAGTATTTGTTTTCCTGTCTTTCAGAGTAACAGTTTATGAGTGCTGATGGACTTGCAAGTTCAGCACACTTGGGTTTATGACTTTTGAAGGTTATTTGTATTTCATGTCTAGGTAAAAATGATTAGTTACCTCGCATGCCTTTAATAAAGGTTTATACATCAGTATAGGCATTACCTAGTATGCAGGGACCCATGATTGTACAAAGTATGGCAAGGCAATTTGAAAGTCTGTACCATATCAAATAATTACCTAATAAAAATAGCTCTAAATAAGATGCTTACATAATAAAAATGACTTTAAATAGGTATATATACTAGTTCTTAATAGGACTCATTTATAAAACCAAGATAATTTACTTTACTAAACATGAATAATCAATTTGGAAATATATATTGATTTTGTGACATTCTTACCATCAATTAACATAAATTTGTTAGTTTCTTAACACCAGTTTGCTAGAATAATTTTAAAATTTCCCAAGTGCAAGTAATCTTTCTTCAACCTGAACTTTAATCCTGAGCCAAAAGAGTAGCAAAAAAAACCTCTGAAAGACTAATTGGTATTGCAAAATCCATTTTCATACTACGAGAATTAACTCTGGCCTAGTTACTATAATTCTGATGGTGCATGATTACTGTTATTTCTGTCAGGTATGGTAATACTTCATTCTGTCTTTCACTAATTCTATACTAAAAAAATAGCAATATAGGTAAATTTAGTCATCAATCTGTTGTTATATTTGTTTATTTTTTAAATTAATTCTGACTCAACAGTTAATTGACTAGTAGGGTTATTAACTATTGCCAGAATTGTTGATTTGGTGAGATGGGGATACCATGCTGAAAGGTTTCATGAAAGATAATTAAATTAAAAGTTTTGCATTTCTGAACTCTGTTTTAGGTAGCTTATTTTTCAAAATGCCTCAGTAGTCTGAAAGCTATTTCCCACAAAATTGTTGTGTGTTTTCAACAGTAAGGCATCCTATTACAAAATATAAATCATTTCATAAAAATGCGAACAGAACTCTGAAAGATTCGGGCAGGTTTCCAATTACTTCTGTCTTCTCATAAATTTGGCTTGTTTGTGCTTTAATACATTTTGTAGCAGGTTCTTTGAACCCTGTTGTGTTATTTCTTTAATTACAAATTCAAGTATTTTATACACGTTTTAAAGAACGTTTTTTTTTTAAAGTACCTAGATATTTCTTTACTAATTTCCCCATCTGACAGAAAAGCTTTTTTATATGCATGTGGAATACACGACCACCAATTAGCTTGACACCAACTCAGCCTCTGTAATTCTTTCATCTTGGATGCTTAAGGAAACGGTTTTCCCACCTTTCCTCTTTCACATTTAATTCCTCTTTTTATAGGTTAAATTATGCAGGATTTGTTTAAAGTACAGCAATCTTCATTATTTACTGCTGCTTTAAAATTTAGGTATGCTTTTCAGTAGGTACTAGTGCTAAAAACATACAATTGAGGAAAGAAAGGGATGGAGGAGTTTTCTGAGCCAATAATGAGTCTGGAGGTGGGCAAAAAACATCCTTACTAAACTGCTTTGCACTAATATTAGTGGAAAACAAAGTGTCGGTTGACAAGAATGTCAGTACAACATTCTTGGCACAAAAAAGGTACTTGGTAAGTAAAACTTTGTATAAGTTTATTCTTTTATTTGTATAAGTATTATTCTACTGATGTTTCTAGTTTAGAGAAGACTTGTCATGCTTCTAAAAACAACCTTTACAGATGTTTAAATGGGAGGAAATAACTACAATCAATACCTTCTCTTGATAACACATTTTTTTTTTTTTTAATCCTGACTTTTTTGTTAATAGTTCTCTGTACTGATATTTTATTCATGTTTTTTCTCTTGTATAATGCATGTTAAGTACTGTTTCTGGATCTTATTATTTCAACAGAATAAGCCAGAAGACTGCTAGATAACAGAATGTATGATAGCATTGTTCGTCTCCTCTCCATTACCTTTTAAAGAGTAATAGCTTACTTTCTGTGTGGGTTTCTAATTAATGTGCTCTTCTGCATCTCCTCTATTGTTTAATTCTGTTCCTGTCATAAGGGAAGGTTGTTTTCCTGGATTTTGTAATCAGTGACCGTACACTGCTAACAGCACTGACTTCTAATTCCCTCTAGGAGATTTGTATATTTTTATTCTGCTTGGGTTTTTATATCCATAAATCTCAGTGAGACCCTACTCTTGATTGATAACTACAGAGGAATTCAGTCTGGGAGGGGAAACTCATTGGACTTTGGGAATGCCATATAGACTCAGAGGCCTAACATCATTCAGTACACTCACTGAGCCAGGCGTTTTGAATATGAGTTATGCCTGCATATAACTGACATGAAATTGTATCAATAACCACATTCTTTAAGTCAGAATTACAACGGGAAGTATGGAAGCTGAAGCAATGGCTAACCACCATTGAAAGTGAAATTACTGAAATTGCTCAAAGTAGGAAAAAAGTTTAAAATGGAATTGTATTTTTTGATCTTTCCAACAATTTTATAAATTGTACTGCATAAATTGCTCCAAGTTGTAGCAAAATTAATCATCATTACACATGCTAATGTGTGTTGGTTTGGCTGCACTGTGAAGTTATGCTAGCTCATATTATCCATTGCACTTTATAAGCCAAGGCGATAGGGAGAAAAACCAACCAGCACACAAGACAACTTTGTCTTTGTCCTTCACACTTTACCAAATAGGACCTTTGGTTTGAAGTCCTGTGCTTTTGCAGGCCATAGAGACCCACCTCATTCGCAGATCAAGCGGGGGGCTGATGTACATCGCTGAGTGGAAGGGTGGACTGCTTGAACACAAGATGGGACACCTCACTTGTTTTGCTGGAGGCATGTTTGCTCTTGGAGCAGACGGAGCACCTAATGACAAGACAGGCCACCACATCGAGCTTGGTGCTGAAATTGCGAGGACGTGCCATGAATCCTATGACCGTACAAGTAAGTCCTGCACTACAGAGTTCAGTTTCACAGTTTGACTTTGTGAAGGCAGCCATTGGTATTTTTGCATAATGCTGCATGAAAGTTGTGAGAGTTCTTCATCCTTTCTGAGCAAATGCTACTTTGCTCCAAGAGTAACTTTAAGAATGGCTGCTCTGTTTTATAATTTCTGTGCACCTGAATCATATCTATTCACTGTAGTGATTAACATGACAGCTTTTTTTTTTCACTTTGCCAATTTCTGTATATCCCAATACAAATAAGAGAGGGAACCTGTTAATTTATGCGTCAGTATAGCTATTAATCATGCGTTAAGCTCAAAAAATTATTTTATTCTCAGTTCTGTTGGTACAATGCTGCGAAAAATAGAATTGCACAAAGAAAGTGGATTTCTGTACAGGAAATTTCTTTGGATTCTTTCATCTTCTTACAAAAATAACCCTGGCAGCATTTCAGGTCCCAGAGTGTATTCCAGTTTGATATAGAAAAGCAAATATCCTTTTCTTTTAAGCAAAATTTCACGTTTCTAGTTATATGAAGTTTTTCAGAATGCAAATGTTAGCATCACTGTTCAAACTGGAACTGCTGTTTAAGGCATTGATGAGGAACAGCTCTCTCCTACTGTGAATTATATACAAAATATTAAAAACAGGAGGTGCTGCAGTATCTTTCAGACGTTATATACCTTTTGGATAACCTGGCTTGTGTCACATGAAAGGATAGTTGATTTGGTAGTTTACGTAATTTGAAACTTTTTTTAATGCTTTTATTTTAGCATGTGTTTTTATATTGGCTAGGCATGAAACTGGGACCAGAAGCCTTCAGATTTGATGGTGGTGTTGAGGCCATTGCTACAAGACAAAATGAAAAATACTACATCCTACGACCAGAAGTCATAGAGACCTACATGTACATGTGGCGGCTCACTCATGACCCAAAGTACAGGCAGTGGGGATGGGAAGCTGTAGAGGTAATGTTCTATGGGACTTCTTAATTATTAAATTCTAATATCTTGTTAAGTGAGCTATTGAATGGTATCTGGGTATTGTTTAACAGTTAGAGAGTAAACACTTTAAATCAGCAATATCAACTCAAATTTATAGAGATTCATTTACTAAATAGATGAACTAAGATTAAGATCATTTTGACAAAACTAAATACTGCTGCTATTGTCTATTAGCAAAATGTCTTGTGATTTCTCCTTCTTAAATATTTCTCAGATCAGGGTCATATTTGTATGTACTGCTCAAGATGTTGAGTATTGTTGCATATGAATGGCAAGTGCAGAGTTGTGTCAAATTTGAGCCTTGAACCTGGAAATAAGTTTGATGAAGTGTACTTTCAACAGTAATTTTACAAAGGTGATTTTAATTAAGGTGATGAAGGCCAAGATGAAGTACCAGACAGTACCAAACATTTAAAACATGGGTCAGGAAAAAAAAAAAACCTCTGTGCAGCATTTTGTTCACAGTGACCTCTCCTTTGCGGAGTTACTGCTTTGCAGGATGTCAAAAACATCCTCTTTGTCAGTTTGCCCAACACCTCTTGTTTCTAGGAGCATGTAACTTTCTTGGATGGGCCCACACTGCTAGTTGTAGAAGGTTGCACTATACTAAGGGAAGAGCCTGTAGACTTGTGTCATGCAATTTTTCATCCCCAAGGGACCCTACTAGAGAATTATTACGGGGCTATGACTCCATATACCTGACTCCCTCAACAGCAACCAAGATCTGTAATCGTATTCAGTATCCACTGTGTGAGATATTGAATGTATCTCAAATGTTGTGCAAGTGCTGTGAAAAAAAAGAGTGTTTCAAGTTTGGTAATTAGATATTCTTGAAGAATTAAATTTATAGTAAAATCTGCTTTCCATAAAAGAATAGCTGCTAGCATTAACTATACTTCTACTCTCTAACTCCTCCTTGTTTGAATATTCACAGCAATTCCATATCTGCAGTCAACACTGTATTCAGTTAGGTAGAATGTAGTTATTTAGGACATTTTATTTGCCTCCCTCAGGTGTTGATTTTATTGGCCCCGAAACAATATGCTTCTGAGTTAATGATTTCAAAGCAATTTTTTTTTAAAACCCTCTAATTTAGAGTGCTGTTCCCTTACTTTCTTCTTTGCTAACACCACCCATAGGCACACATTTTACTGCTGGAATCTTCCCAGGCAGATTGTAATTGGAATATTTACAATGGCTGTTTATGGAAGTCATCCCACCAGGCTTCAGCAATGCCAAGTGTTCCTTCTCCAGGAGATGTTTTTCCTGACTCATTGTTGCTGCCCACACCGATAACATTGTTATAAACAATTGAAATGTTTTCCTTATTATTATTCTTTACCCTGTTGGTTTAGTTTGTTTGTGTTTATTTCAAGTTTGTACACGCGTTTACCTTCTTGGTACTCCCCGTGTGTTCCTTGTTTAACATTCTTGAGGTTACTCTCTTCTGGCTCTAACGTAGTGGATTAGAGCCCATTCTGCACAGACCCATCTTCCACTGTCCTAATGTGCATCTGAGTGTTTCACAAAAAAAAAATCTTACAGCTTCACAGAAGTTACACAGTCAGTTGTAGGTTTCAAATCTTTTTTTTTCTTTTTTTTTTCTTTTCTTCCTTGATGTTTATAGTCCATACAGCTCCACCTGATACTGTATTTTTTTGTTCTAGCATGTGTCATGATAGCTTACTACAACCATATCATAAATTCTGCTCCTTCTTGCACCAGAGAGCGTATCACTCCACCCTTTTGTTCTTGGGGAAGTCCCTGACCACTGACTGGCTGGTTTAATTACCAACACATGTGGCACAAAGAGGAAGCAGAGACTGAAACAAGAAAAATGGGGGAATGATCAGACCATTTGTTGTTGCCTAAAAAAGTTGTTCTTTAGGTGTTTCATGTTGATTTTCAATTCATGACACTGGCAATAACTCATTAGGTTTGTTTCCCAGTATCCTTGTCATTGAAAAGGAGGTTGCTCTATAGGTCACAACTTCTAAACTCTCCAACAAGTCTATGAGTTCTTTCTCTAACTTTAATAGACTAAAAACATGCTCTAGCCTCTCCATTTTTTCTTTGGAAACTTGCTTTGCTGCTTTAATTTGAGTCCAAGATTATTCTGTATGTACTTCAGCAGCTGGAGAAAATGCAGTTATGACCAACAGCAATATCCCCTGTTACTGAGTCAGAAAGGTTTTCTCAGCTTCGCTCTTGAAAGTCTCCCTTTCTGCATTATAAATGCAGCACATATTTAGAATTCACAGTACTTCCTTTGTTTTTTCCCTTTATGATACTTTGAGACTGTCAGACAGTTTTCACTCCCCTTGATGTTTTCCATTACTCTAGCATAACTGATCTTAGCCACCCTCATTTTCTGAGAAATACTAATTTAAAATGTGTTTGATTGTTTCTTCCCACCCACCACTACCCCACTGTCAGTGTGAACATCGCTGTAGTCTGAAACTGCAGGTATGGGCACAAAAGGCCATTACTGCCAGTTAAAGGAGTGTGACAACCAAGAGCCTTTTAATTCTACTAATGCTGCATGTGAACACCCTGTTTCTTTAGTTAAGTGGAAAGTAGCTTTGAGGGGTAAGATACTTCACATTTGCATCGAGTAAATACCACCAGATGGCTAACATGGAGCAAATTAACCTCTTAGTTTCCATCACCGCAGTGTGTTCAGGTGTACAGTATCTCCCTGCAATAAATTAATAAAGAAGGCTCCAACTACATGTTAGAGCATATAAACCCCAAATGCAATTTGCTTTTATTTTACCTCGCCCTGTTTAGAATGCAGATGTTTCTTTTAATAATAGCCTTATCCTTCAAGTTCTCCTGCTGTGCTTTGGAAAACATAATCTTGTGTTTGACATTGAAAATCCAGACACAGATTCAGCATTTTGAATTCATTGCAGGTTGAAGTAGACGAGAGGGAAGGAGTACCAGCCAGGGGAAATTATTTGTTTACACTTAAGTATATTTGTCACTTAGTAAAAGTGTCCAGGAAAATTAAAGAACCTAAAGACACATAAGGAAAGACAAATAGGCCTGTTATATTTTAAAGGATCTCTCCTGGAGAAAAATCTCTTTTAAATATACAATAGGCAGCTTACTCTCCAGTGAAAACTATGAAGAGCCTGACATGCAAGCTAAATACATGCAGATAGCTACAGGGACTCCAGCAAAAACAAGGACGTTCAGGATATCTACTCACAGCAAAACACAGATCTTGAACAGCCTTTAGTGCAGGGGGAGGCGATGGATACCTCAGTAATTATTAGTGACTTTTATTCCTATCTCTCATCAGAAAATGCTTATTCTCCTTGTTTGCTTGTTTAGACATATCTTCTGCCTTTTCATAGCTTTTTGCAGTATGTGGTTTGAAAAGCAGCATCTTTCCCTAAATGAAATCTACATATCCTGTAATCACTCTAGTGACATTTGTAGTAACTTCAGATATGGAGGAACTGGTTGTCTTCCATCTCTCTGTCAAGGGTTTGATGAAGCTCCAGGTATTTCTGCCTGGAAGTTATTGTTCCAATACCTGTCTCCACAGCAAGCACCATGTTTCAGAGTAGTGTGGCCCTGAGTAAATGTAGTCATCCATCATGTTTACTGTCATTTTCATTGTGAGAAGTTACTTAAGGCTAAAGAGTATTTTCTGGATTTGTTTTTGAATAATGAGTTGTTTCAAATATAATCATCGTAGAATCTTCTCACTCCTTTTTTGAAGGTTAGATGGGGCCCTGAGCAGCCTGATCTAGTGGTTGGCAACCCTGTCAACAGCAGGAGGGTTGGAACAGGTGATCTGTAAGGTCCTTTCCAACTCAAGACATTCTATGATCCTATAATTTCCTATACTGCATGATACCAGAGAGTTATTATAAAACAGAATAAGAAAAATGAAGAGGCTAAGAATACTTTTGACCTGCCCAGGGCAGTGGTGGAGGCACCTTCCCTGGTGGGATTTAATAGACGGGTAGACAAGGTGCTTAGGGACATGGTTTAGAGGTGGAATCAGTAAGTATTGGGTTTATGTTTGGACTTGATCTTAAAGTTCTACTCCAACTGCTATGATTCTGTGATTCTGTGAATTAATATTTTTAAAGTGTTTAACAGAACTACTACTCAAAGTATTGGATAGCAGTCTATTTAAAGATGTTATAGCTCATATAGGGGTACTTTGTAATGCAAACACCTGTCTAAAATAAGGCAAAGCAGCAAAGTCTATTAAATAGTATATCTGTATATACCTTCTACACCTCCAGCACCAGGTACCTGGTCTTTGCCCTTCTGTATACACCTTTCATCTGATCTTTTTTCTCCTTCAAAATAAGCTGATCATACAGAACATGCCTGTGGTCAGAAAGAAATTATATTTTTAGGTGGTCCATGTGCTCCTTTTCATTGTAAAATAGGAATCAGTTATTTGTTTTATAACATTTAACTGAACACACAGTTTGGAAACTAGTTAGAGAAAAACACATTCTTACATCTAAAACATACTGCATTGGGTCCGGGAACATACTAGCTTTCCATCTACTCCTGTGTCACAAACAAAGCTTTTTCAGAAAGGTATCAAAGGAAAATAGTACCTACTGCAGAGAAGAAATGCAGTCACAGCCCAGTATCAGAGGTTTCCCATTGAAAAATAAAAAAAATGCAAAGAGAAACCAAGCAACTTACATAGAAAAATTGAGAGTTTGCTTTCCTTTTTTGAAGTCACTTATAGGAGAAAAGGAAAAGACTGGTGTGTATCATGATATTCATTCTATCACAATAATTTTTAAATATGACAAAGAAAGGTATATGTGACATAATCTCTGAAGGCTGATAGACAAACCTATGAGAGAAAGGCTATTGTTATTCCTATTAAAAAGAAGAAAAAGAAAATAAGTGAAAATCCATATATCTTTCCATCCATGTGTCTTTCCTTCTGAAAACCAGTTTGTGTTCACTTCTTTTATTAATCATTTTGCTTCTAAATGTAAAATTAGACATGTGTGCCTATGTCTTTTTAAGAAGATTTCTATCTAGAGCTTTATCTTAACTAGTTTTCATTTCTTTATCAAAAAAATTGTGACTTTTTTTTGCTAGTTTCATTGTCAAACAAAGAAAAGCTGACAGATTATTCATTCTGTTAATACCACTGGTGGTTTTTTCCCCTCTTCAGGCACTGGAAAAACATTGCAGAGTAGATGGTGGCTATTCTGGCATTAGAGATGTTTATAATAATCATGAAAGCCATGATGATGTGCAGCAAAGTTTCTTCCTTTCAGAGACACTCAAGTAAGTTAAGAAAGTTGAATTTCATTAATATGAAGTAGTTCTGTGTATCATCTTTAGAGATAAATATTTATCATTAGTACCCTTGACATTCACATAACAAAATCTGACTGAAATAGTAGAGCTTTTCTTAGATGATGGGAAGCTTTTTTTTTCCCTTCTGTATCAATAAACTAAATGTTATGACTTTTAGAAATTACCTTTACTTCTGATAAAGGTACTTGATAGTCTTTGTTGAGCAATTACATTTCCTAGCTTTGATAAGATCTAATTATATATGCCAACACTAATGTAGTAGTTTAACTTGGCTGGCAGCCAAACACCACACCGCTGCTTGCACCCCCACACACCCTTCACCCCCCACCCAGGGAATAGGGGAGAGAGCTGGAGGGGTAAAGGTAAGGAGATTCATAGGTTGAGATAAGAACAATTTAATAATTGGAGTAAAATAAACTTAAAATAGTAATGATAATGATAATAATATTTATAAATGAGTGATGCACATCATAATTGCTCACCACCTGCCAATAGCAATCCCAGTGGAGCAAAAAGGCACCCCGAACCCAAAACTGCAATCCTGGAAGAGTGAGCCCAAGTGATCCCTGAGAGAAACCCCTAGCTTTCCAGTCAGCCCTCATTAATATACTGAACATGATATGTTATTATAAGGAATATCTCATTGGCACATCCAAATGTCATTTGGGGGGTTTGCTAATTACTGTGTTTTCCCCTCCCAGTCCTTTGTACTTGCAAACTACCCAAACATGACGTCCTTTGACTTCCAGCAGCAACTAAAAACATTAGTACCTTATCAACATTCTTCTCGTAACAAATCCTATACTGAAACCAAAACACAGTGCTTTCTAGCTACTAAGAAAGAAGAAAAACTCCATCTTAGCAAAACCAGGACAACTAGTGAAACAAATGGAGTAGACAGAGGACTTACCAGGCTTGTATTGCATTGTTTTCATTTTAAAACTACAAAGAAAAAAAGTCAACTTGCATGGTAAACTCACAACAGCCTGGTAAGATGAAAACCAAAAGCATTCATTATCTATCACCATCTCCTAAGTTTTTAATGGAATAAAGGAAGTTTTGTCTTGGTCTCATGACTTTTTTTGCTGTGCAAGAGAAAGTTACAAAGACCAGAAAGAAGCAGTCATGCCAGTTCAACAGAAAGTGTAATACTCAAGTAAATGAAAAATCATAAATACATTTACGTACATCCTGGATATTTTTTTTTGTTGAGATAGTGTACTGCCTCTACTATACTTTTTACATTGACCTATTAGAATTAGACCAAGAAAAGCCTTAAGGGAAGGATGGTGATTGCAAAAAAATAAAATTTCATTTGCTAAGCAGACTTCAATAATCATGCTACAGTAACTACTACCTTGTTTCAAGACAGTAAATTAAAATGTTGGATTTGTTTATTGTTAACTACAGGTTTTGATGAACCTTATCTTAGTAAATGGCTGTCCAAGCTCCTGCTAGTTTTCTTCTTTAAGAATCCTAAGCCACACATTGTTCTCAGGAGTAAGACAGGATTGGACTACAGTGTTTTCATTCCTACACCTTGATATATGTGGATATTTGGGAGGAAAAAAAAATTACTATGGTTGTATATTACCAAAACAATATGTAATAAAATTACTGGGGATGAAATGGAAGTGAAGTGATGTTTAACCTTGATAGCCTAAACTCCTTTGTCCTCTATCAGGATAGTGGTGTTCTTTTGTTGGTCTCCAGTTGCTATTGCCCTTAAGTCCCATCTGAGTTGAGTAGCCCCAAAGCTTAGTGCAAACTGTTGTTAATGCTGGGACTTGCTGCTGGTTTGTGTTTGGTCAGCTGTTTCCACTGATACATTCATCAAGTGAAATCAGGTATTTACATTTTCCTGAAAACCACTGTAGTTTCCCTTCACTGATGTGGTCACATTTCCTGCTTGTTTTCTTGCCAGGTACCTATATTTGCTGTTTTCTGAAGATGATCTTCTTCCATTTGAACACTGGGTCTTCAACACAGAGGCTCATCCTCTCCCTGTTCTTCACAAAGAGGATGGGAATAAAGAAGAAAACCAGAAATAGATGAAGATTAGATTATATTTTGTTTCATTCCTTATTTTTTTTTCCAGGACTTGGGCACCAGATTTGCTTTTTAATTCCTGAGTTAATTTTTAAATCAAGTGTTTTGCAGTCTGCTTTCTTTAACAGTAAATATTTATGAATGGACTCCCAACTGATCATGATAAAATTTCATTCCTCTTATCCAGCTGAACCACTTCTTATAAGAGAAATAGGACACCTCTCCAGATTTTGTTAGGTTGCAAAAAGAGCAGAGGGTCTGCATGTTACTCGTTTCCTGTTATGCTTTTAATTTGACTGCAAAATTCTTTTCTCCTCTGTGAGGAGATGTCTGCTTTAAGCTGTAATATTTTGCCATGTTGCAAAAAGCCATATTGAAGTATAAGAGCTTTTTTCTTTTGTTTGTTCTATGTTTGTTTTGTATGTTAATTTGTTTTGTGTGTCATCCAAGACAAATCTTGTGACTGTGACAGCCTCTTCTTATGCGGGTCTATCATTATTTGGTAAAGTATCTGATGTATTTCATTGTCAATGAAGTCTACATAGAAATATTTTCATCTCATGCAGACACAACTCTGAAACTGCAGTATGCATTAAAGTTAATCTAAATTTAGATTTTATTATTTTAGCACATTAGTTAGCAGTCTGTAGTTTTCCAGGGTTTTATTAGTATATTGTAATAGAATAGATTGTTTCCTTTTCTACATGGTGTTGTTCTCATGTCTTTAGTCAGGCTACTATGGAGTAAAATGAGATAGTCATTTCTTATTTTAAAAGGGAGTCTTACTTTCTTTATATATTAAATCCAGTAGCTTTCATTTGGTTGGATGGTAAAAAGACAAAACAATAATACTTGATTACATTTTCCTGCAGCTGAGCTGAGAATTATACCAGAGACAATTTGTTCGGTTTTCTGTTACTTCCTCAAGCATTCAGATAGGTTTAGACTTGACAGTTTATTCACAAGGCACCTTAATGTATTTACATGAATAATACTAGATGTTCAGGTGCCTTGAAGAAAACTTTTCTCCTTAAAAGAAGATAATAATTCAGAGAGGAAATTATCCAGCATAGAAGTAAGACCTTCTGAAAGCACCAAGTCTGTCTTCTCAAAGTGACAGAAATGCAGTGTGCTTAAAAATATTGTGTAGATTAGAGCCCTGGCTTGCTAAGAAAGGTAACAGCTTTGCCTAAATATTTTACTTTGTGGTGTCAGCAAAGAGGGGGGGGGGGGGCGAAATAAATAAAAGAGAAAAAAAAGGGCACAATTAATTCCCATTTCTACTTCAGTGTAGTTTGGAGTGGTTTACATGATTATTAAGTCTACCTATGTTTTCATTTAGTGACAGGATGACTTTCATACATTTTGAGTAGGGTATAGCACCTGACTTCCCATTCTGAGAAAGCACATTATTCACTGATTGGACTGCAGCAAGACAAATACGGTTCTCAACATAATCTTCTTTAAATGTATTTAGTAAGATAGCTCACATGTCCAGCATAGCTAATCACAGCTGGGGAAACACATTTGTTTGTTTAGGCATTACAGAGTAATTTTTATACTGATGGAGGTCTGCAATGTACATTTTCTTAGGTAAAAGCCAAGAGCAAAGATAACTGATTACATTTTTATATATAGCAGCTGGAGGCTGACCCATAAATTTGACCCTCTGGGGTCTGTAAAGACAGCACTGCCCCTCTGGTTCCCCTGCAGACAGAGAAGATGGCATGTGCCACATGAGCTGCCAAAGGCATTTACGTATGGGGCAAGGCAAGAGGATCTTCAGTGATACTGATCCTTCCACCGCAGGACTGGCAGAGATGTGCATTCATATATGGAAGTTAATCCTGGAATGATCTGGGTTGGAAGGGACCTTAAAGATCATCCAGTTCCAACCCACCTGCCATGAGCAGGGACACCTTCCACTAGACCAGGTTGCTCAAAACCTCATCCAGCCTGGCCTTGAACACTTCCAGGGAGGGGGCATCCACAGCTACTCTGGGAAACCTGTTCCAGTGTCTCACCACCCTCACAGGAAAGAATTTCTTCCTAAAATAGGAAGTAATAGGGATAACCCAGCACTGGGAGAATGGATACAGATGTATGTGCATCTGCCTCAGACAAAGCCTGCTTGCATGGAACCAGCACATGAGCTCAAGACTTTTTGCTTTACTGCCTTTTTTATTATTATTAGTTTCTGGGTTTGTTTTTGTTGGGGGTTTTTTGGGTTTGTTTGTTTGTTTTTTTTTTCTTTTTAAGTATGGATTCCCTCATGTCACAGTAGCAGTTTTCTGAAACTGAATTAGCAAGGATAAAGTCTTGGCTCTCCTCTGTTGAAAAGCAGAACTCCTGCCAATTTTGATATTCCAGAATTTGTATTGTTAGATGACTACAATATTTTATTGTATTTCCTCAGAAATTGTATTTATAAGGGAACTTTTTCCACCCCCACAGTACCACAAAAAAAGCTATAGCTGTGGAATAAAAACAAAACCTCTCTTCCCTCTTTAACCAAAAAAGTAATAATAACTACTTTAGTCTTAGTTATCTTTATCAGGTCATCTGCTGCTGCCTACCACATGGTTATGCACGTGCTGCAAGAGGCTTCGTATCAGTTAAATAACTACAGTAGCTCAAACAAAAACAGTGGTTCGTAAGCCTCTTCCTACATGGTTTTCTTAACCGCAGTATGCTTCCCTTAGATGTGGCTAGTGCTCTTGCCTTTACTTAAAAAGCTGAAGAGAAACAGTGGAAGACCAGATGGCTCTTCTCTATGTTTCAAAAAGCAGGCTACAAACCCACAACTCTGGTACACGTTAGGTCCTATGTACTTAAATATAAGCATCATGACTGGTTCCTTGTCATACAGACATTTAGTGTGAGGTTTGGGGTTTTTTTGGTTGTTGTTTTTTTGGTTGGTTTATTTTTTTAGCTTGGGAGTTACGATGATTTGAAAGAGCACAAGTTTGATGTGACTGGTATTGGTATTCAGGTTGTATGTACAAACTGCACTATACTGTACTTTTTGTAAACTAATGTAAGTAGACGAGAAGATTGTACAATGTGTAGATCTGCCAACTGTAAGAAAAAACCTTTTCATAAACTGAGAATATATTGATTTTTTTTTCCTTTTTTTTATATAACACCAAAACCACCAAAGTTAGAGCAATCATTTTGCAGCAGTCACTACTTACCATTGCTTGTTAGATTGCTGAGATAACATCTGTTTTATTTCCCATTCACTGAACTAGCTGCATGGAAGTGGCTAGTGATGGTCACTTCATGTTCTCATTCATAAGAGCAAAAGAAATTGCTTTAGTTTGGGGGAGGGAGGGGGGAATTATCTTTGCATAAACACATTGCCTATACTTTTTCTATTTCTTTGCACCATAATAATGCATTTAAATCTGCTTATGTTAAATCCTAAGAGGTAAATCACTTTAAATGGCACCCCCATTGTTTCTTGGGAGAAAAAAATGTTTTGATTGTTTATGAGATAAGTATTGCATATGTGTTGGTTGTACACAGATTTTTGCAAAGCCCAGTGGCTCACTGTTTCTATGGTGACTTCATCATACATATTACCCACTTTTATCATGCATTTAAATTGTTTTTGATTTGTACATAGTCCATTTAGTCTTTTCATCTTTATATAAACTGAAATTATGGAATACATAATAGATCAAGATGCTTAATTTTTAAGAACTTATATTTGTAAAAATTTCTCTATTGTGAATAAAGTCTTTTAATAAATCTGTTCAACTTGTTTGAATTTTTCCCAAGTGTATTGCAGAAGTAACTACAGGAATCTGCTGCATAGTCTAGTTTGGCTGCTATACTCATGAATTTTTGTCAGCAGATTGCTTTGATAGGGATTAGTACTGTTTGTGTTTGTTAAGATACTATTGTTAATTAGTGTTAGTCAGGCAGTGTATAGAATTGCTACCACAAAAATAAATTTCTAGAAATTTTTGTCAGTGAAATTCATCCTACCAAATGTATTTTGGTAGAAAGTGAGCTTACTAATGAAAAGCAGGAAGCTGGGAAGTCAGAGGTGGCGGGCAGTAAGCACAGTGAAGGTCAGTCACTCCAATTCATGTTCTGCACAATACAAGTGGGCTTCAGCTACATGCCATTTAGGAGCAAACACCAGAGCAGAGATGACAAGGCTGTCACAGTGCCCAGCATTACACGATCATGTAATGAAACACTATCATTAGTCCATGCTCCAGAGGAGAGAGGAACAGTTGTCATAGGAACTGTAACTACATTTTTGTGTCAGAAGGACATGTCAGTAAGATCTCCCATCTAAATACTGAAATAACAGCTATACCTCATAGATAACCTTGTTTTCTCTGTTTAGTAGAAAGCCTCAGTGAAGATGGTAGTGAAATACACTGCTGTGACTTTACAGAACAATGTCAGTAGTTATCAATTTCTGTCAAAGGACTTACTCATTAGACCTGCTTACATCCTTTTTGAGGGTAGCTCTTAGATCTGGTGTCTCATTTTTCCAGCACAGTTGTGAGTGTGCAGCTCCACAGTGCAATCCGTGGGGCAGTCCCTGGGCTGTAGCTGGCTCCAGGACCACACAAACTGCTACGCAACAAGTTAAACATGAACTAACACAAACCTTCATGCAGATCATTATTCACAAGATACATAAATACAAGCCTAGGTTAGAATTTCACCCAATTTGGTCTCTTAGTTGAATGCTTGGTGTGGTTTGTTTTCTGCAGGAAAAAAAAGGAACTAGGACTAAGTAGCCAATTAGTGGAGACAAACAGGATTTGACCTGCCATCTGCATTGCCCTATGGCCTTGCCCTATCACAAGAGGAACTCAACACTCATATGACAGCATCTGCTATGGAAACAGCCCTCCCTCCGATCCACCTTAATCTTGGGATTAGTCTGTCCTGGTTGATCTCAAATACAGGAGGAAAGATTATGCATCAAGAAGCAGTCTGCGAAACCCAGGAAATGGTCACCACAACTCAGAGCTCCTGTCTGAATACTGCAACAGGAAATATAACACAGGGTTTTGCTCTCTCCAGGTTTTATGCATTCATACATGTACAAAGTGGTGCATGAAGCAAGTCACACAGCTGCAGAACCCATAGAGCCCAGTAGGCCGTTAGCATTCAGCAGTACCTCACAAGCCAGCGGTTTGATCTTCATTTCTCAGTTCTCTGCTCCTCTATCTGCACCAGCTCTCCCTCGCCCTGTAATTAAAAATTACAGAACTCAACCTTCCCTGCAGAAGTCCCTCTCCAAAACTTTCATGTGCTCTCCAAACTTTCTACGCACACTTTGTGGCTGATTTGTGGAAGGTTATTTGCCTTTCACTGTCCCCGTATTGACATTTTACAGTACATTAAAGACCCCTCTTATAATTGGTATTTTATCCTTTCACTTCAATTGTGCATTGCTTTTACACCATCAGAGTAGCACAGAGCTATTATTAGTCTTGAGCACTTAAAGTTTAAAAAAAATAAAAATTATCAGTCTCACTATATTTTATTGTTACATTCTGACCCTTGATTCATTTGCCAAGGAGCATCACCATATGACAAGGGGACTTGCTGGTACTCCAGAAGCTCAGAAAGGTGTTATGGTTGGCAATGCACATGAGAGAAGAGCCCAAAGTCAGTTATTTCAGCCATGGGGGACAATTAAAGGATTGTGATGCTGCAAATAGTGATGCTACAGTAATGACAGGTTATGTGATTTTAAGAAGTTTATCAGCATGTATCCAATGGAGCACACAGGCAATGGCATACTGAGGCACCATGTAATACCCTGTCCCACCTGCTCCCAGACCCATGGGAGTCAGCCCATCAAAGGTCCATCTCCACACTCCCAGAGGAGCACAGAGTCAGGGACACAGGAGAAAGGACATCCTTTCCAGGCCCTCTCACAGGGCTGGCCCAGGACAGACTCAGCCCTGCTGCCCAGGTATCCACCCTCAGGATGAGTCAACAGGAGTAAACCTTTGGAGTAGCTTGGGTGGGAGTGGGCATTGCCAAGAAGTATGCAGGGGAAGAGGATTTTGGCATTACACAAGACTTTTATGGTCAGAAGAGGCATCAAAGGTGGGCAAAGCAAGGGATACATCCTTTTCCCAAGGATGGGAAAAGAGAGAAATAAGAGACTTGCATGAGTGCTGAGCACAGCTGTGTTGATCTGTGTCACTGGCCATATACATATGTACGCTGGGTATAGGTCTGTCTGTGTGTGCATGTGCCTACTGGGAATACTGGCCCAGCCCCGCTACTGGCTGGACCCAGGGCATGGAGCTGTGGCAGCCAAGCTGCTGCTGAGCTGCCAGGTTCAGCTGCCCCAACGCGACACGGCCCAGCAGGTACAGATGAGGGCGAGGCTGCGGGAGTGACTGCGCAGCTGGCAGCTGCGTCACTGGCTGACCTCACCTGGTTTAAACTTTGTTTACAAAACAAGGTCAGAATTTTTCAGTATTCTTGCACTGCTGTCAGATCTCGCAGCGGGGATCCTGCTGCTCTCACCCAGCAGTTCAGCAGTTATAATCCAGTTTTTATCTCTGGCTGGAGCCTACTGCTAACTTCTACCTGCTAAATCCTTGCTGTTCAATAAGCAGCACTTTCCCACCCAAACAACTGTCTCTCTTCTTCCTTGCGTTACCTGAGTTGGTATGAAACATTTCTGTGCTTTAGTCCTACTTTTCTCAATCCATCACTTTACATTTGCTGTGGGGGGCACCTCTGTTTCCCTCAGCTCAGAGAACCTCTGGTCCCCACAGCCCCTCTTAAAGGTGGAGACCGTTCTCATGGAGGTGCATTCTCAGATCTTGCTCCTCTGCTGCTGCTTGAATCTTAAAAATCACTGCTGCTTTCTCCTAGCATGTTAAATCCCTTAACTTCAAAAAACTCAGAATAAGATGAGGCTCATAACCTTGCTGCTTTCACATTTCCTGTGTCCAATTGTACGTTCAACCCCACGGGGAAAAAAAAAAAAAAGAAAATGAAAGAAAATGTTGCTATGTCCTGTGAAGAGCTGTATCTGTGAGCTTCATACCAGTTCCTCCATTTGCAATTTAAAATATTACAGTGTTCTCTTTCAAAAGTACAGTGCAAAAAAAATTGTATAGCAGGAGGGACAAAGTAAGGAATGAGCAAAACTATACCAAATGCTGTATTTACAGGGGTTTTATTATAATTTGATTATCTTTTAGCTGTTCAGTCACTGTTGCTTTCTATTCCATTTGCTTCTGGGTTTGATGTAATTCCTAGCTCCCCTTTGTATGTTTCAAATGCTTTTTCTAAGAAATTTGCATTTTGCTTTACAGTGGTAACAAGTAGGCAAAAGCACTGCATATTGTTTTACTTAAAAAAAACACCAAAAAAAAAACCACCCCAAAACAAACCACCACAAACACAAAATACTGCAAGACTTCATGTTACTTTAAATATTGAGCTACGTTTCTACGGTACACAAACAAGCAGAAAAGAGAACTTATTCTAAAAACATATTTTTCATGTGCAGTTCCAATCATTGCAGTTTATACAACACCTTCTAATCTACAGCAGCGCCAGAGCTTCAGGATTTGTCTCAGCTGTCCTTCAAGCCACCACCCAGAGCTAACAAGGGCAGAAGCAGCAGCTAATTAATACCACAACACTCCACAGACGTTCTGGGCAGGCACTGACAAACACCAGATTGCAGGAGAAGCCCAGGGAAAGTGAAACGTAGCAGCTGAAAACACAACTCTCCCATCCAGACGCCTTTACTGTGCTGTTCCCTGGAAGGGCGAAGGGAGAAGAGCCTCAAACCACCAGCTCAAGCACCACAGAGCACCTTCTTCTTGGTTTAGGAGGCAGAAAATTGGTCCCCGATGTTTTCTTCGTATAAGGAGGAGTTTGCCTCCAGTCTCCTTTGCTGCCTGTCCGTGTGTAACCTGTGTCCTTCAGTGTGGGTGCCCCCAGGTGCCACCACAGCATGGCATGATGGTGGCTGGGCGCTGCAGACCAACTCCTTTAGGCATGCCACAATGGAGCTGCTGATCAGCTGTGGTGCCCCAAAAGCCTCTGCTCCCAGATCCTTGCCTGTGATCCAGCTGAACACTGACTCCAACAACTCAGATTTTTAAAACAGAATCACACAACAAAGGGAGGTTTTGACCACTTCCAAGCCTTCCCTGATGAGTTTAAGGCTGTGGCACCTTCTACTCAATCAATGGCTTCTACTCTGTCCAGACTGAACTGAAATCTACCGAGACATGTAGCACAAGTCATAAGGAAAAAGCCACCATTCCCTACCACTACATGAAAATCTGAGAGCAGCGCTAATTAGAGGAGTAGATTTGCTAGTTGTGAAAAGCCATAGCTCCTTGCAAATGCACCACTTTCAATGCACCTTTTGGTTACCGAAGTTTTTTCTAACCACCACTGTCATCTGCTGACCAGAAATGCCATCCATCACTTGGGCAAAAAAAGATGTAGGTCAAGAGTCTGATTCAAGTTGCAAAGGGCCCCAAATCCCATCCTATGGGGTCACTGAGCTCTCCTCCTCCCCACAGACACCTCCTCAGTCTCACTGACACATGTGAATGGGACCTGGCCAAGCAAGCGAAGCCTTTGGAAGTGCTCAGCTGCAACAAAGCCAGGTAGCGCTCACAGCAGCTCCGTCAAGAAACGCCACGGAGCTGAGCGCTGCCAGCATGATAAGGGAAGCAAGGTTACCATAACAGCCTGACTTCTCCTGGACTCCAGTCATTCCTCTGTAACCTCTGCAGCTGAAGAAAGACTACTACTTTATTTTGTTTCAATATTTTAACATTAAGCAGCAAATTGCCAAGTAGCAGCTTCAAACGTGCTTTTTCTGCTGCTAGTTACAGCATAACACCAACTCTCACAGTCACAGTCTCTGCGTTTGAGAATGACCACACAGACTGAGAGCAAGCACAAACAAATCAAAACTTGCCTAAGAGCAAACAAAACGTGCATCACTAGCAGCTCACTGCATCACCTACTCATGATACAATACCATTAATCAGTCACCACCCACGAAAACTGGGAACAGAGTGCTCCCCTCTCCATAGTGCCAAACTCCCTTCCTCATGTCTCAGGGCACAGAAAAGCACCAGGGCAAAATTCCTGAAAACAGGAGCAGCAGTTTCTCAAGCCACAGCCCAGCCGCTGCCCGGATGGCCCAGGAGACTAATTTTGGTGGCTTAGCTTTAGTGCAACTCACACCAGCAAAAGAACGAAAAGTAGAGGAGGAGGACACTTAGCAGGCTGAGAGCAGAACTTAAAGATGCTAGAAAAACCTGAGAGCCTCTAAAGCAAAAGAAACTTGTTATTTCCTCCTTTTCTCATGAAGCACCTTTCTATTGTGCCATTGCAAGAATATAGATAGAAAACTAATTAAAACACACCGTTACAGTCCGATGGGACGGAGACAGAAAAAGGGAGTTTATCATCTTATTGATCACTTCTTTCCTGACACCCACAGATGCAAACAAGGGGGGAGAAGATAAGCCAGGATCTACGTAATGAGCAATTACCTGGGAGGTCTCCCCAGGGTCTCCTGGCAAGACTGGAGCAGAGCAAGGCAGAAGTGCCTCCTGCAATTTCTGCAAGGGCCCTCAGCTGCTACCATAGCCATTTCCACTCTGAAAGCTCTAGAGAAAATAAGTTTATGAGTGAAGCCAGTTTTTGTTGCACCCACATCTAAAGCCATGAAAAACTACATGAAATTACAGGAAATTGTGACTATAGAGAAAAATAATCCTGTTTTTCAATTTGCCATTTTTGTCTCATGGTTCTCTCTGACTTAATAACCAATGAAGTATTCTTTTTTTTTCCCCCCTTAGATCCAAAATTGAATACATTGGTCTAGTAAAATTTTATTGTCCACATCTTGCTTTAATCCAAAACCTGAACGTTTCTCAATAAAAAAGAAAAAGTGAGAGTACATGTAGACTCTACTAGGGATTTATACTAAAATATATTTGCAGATATAAGCAATCCTTATAACTATCCACTTCTGCAGTACGATTTGATAGACTGTAATGAAGATACCAGTATCTAATTCTCATTTCTTTCTGTTCCAAGGCAAAAAGGAGAACGAAACAGCATCACACTGGAGTCTGAACATTCTCCAACTAGAGAATTAATCAGCTGCTCATGGTCACAACTTGTTTGGGGCACTAAATCTTCTATCTTTATACCCCCACTAGCTCCAAGGTGGGCATTCTGGGGAAAATTTCTTGCATCATTGGGCATTTTTCTTTCTAAAAAGTAACTTACACAGCAAGAAAACCAGCTCCGTTTAAGTCAATGGCAAAACTCCCCTTTATTTTAGTGAAGTCAAATTTTTACCCAGAGAAAACAATTTCACAGAGTTTTACATGGAGATTTATGAAGCAGACACAGCCTAAGGAACACCCAGGGAAAAGAAAGCATAGGTGCTCTCTCTCTTCTTTCTTTCTTTTTTTAATATCCTATGGATGATCTGTTTTTCAAATGTGGTTATTTCAGACAATAAACACTATGTCTGGATTTATTCTCTCTGAGCAAACTATCCATTTTTCTTATCATTCAGAGCTGTGTTGTACCAAGTGAAAACAAATCAGTAACTTCAATTCAGCTGATGTTTGGCTTTTTTAATTAAAGTGTGCATGTCTTATCGTGAAGAGTTTCATCAAAATTTGAAGCTTTCTTTTTTTCCTATCACTCTCAAATGTTTTCATATATCACATCTCAGTCTCTTTTTCTCTCCCTCTCCCAACACTGGCTGCCAACATACATAAAGCCAAATCTCCACCTTTCATAATTTGCATACAAAATCCCACAGCCTCTTTCCATTTCTCAGCAAAAATTCAACAGCCAGACACAGTAGTGAGGTCCCATTTTGTGGGACTCCATTAATTTTATAAAATACGCTGCAGAACATTTACAAGCCTGCCATAAATATTATATATTAAAATAAAAGAACACTTGTCAAATAAGAGACCACTTTGCAATGCATTATTAATATCAACAGTTTAAACTCTATAATGCCATAAAGGCAGAGCAAGTTATACAGGCACATTCTCTTCCTGAAAAATTTTACAATAGAAGATAAAGTAAATGGAAGTCACTGGGCAATTATTCAAATGAGAAAAGGGCATAAGGAGATCAGTGTTGAAAAGAATAAGGCAAAATGAGTTGCTGGAAGCATTGAGTTGAAAGGAAGATGGTGAAGAGAGAATAACATAACTTTTATGAGCTGAAGACACTAAATCAGGCACATTGAACTGTGATAATGGTGAGATACTTCCAAACAGAGGAAGAGAAGGAGCCAGAAATAACAGGTATGTCTCACACACACACAAACTGGACACTTAAAAAAAAAAGTCATGTTCAGACTGGCCAAGAACTGAATTGTGGTGAAAATGGCACTGCTGTCTCAGAGACATCTCGTCCTTTCCAGGGCTGAGGCATGCAGAGCAGACACACTGAGCAGGGCAGCTGGAACATGCCTGCTCTGCATCTGCAGAGGCACCAACTATCAAAATTCCCCTCCCTCCTCCAGTGCATCTGTGGGTTCTGTGCTTCTCCACAGCACAAGTAGGTGCCAGTAGCACAAAGGGACTCAGCTGCAAGGAATACCTAAAAATATTCATGCACAGCTTTCCTTCCCTGGCTTACTAAAACGTGGTACATCCACTTTTGTCTTACTCTGTGTTAAAACAACAAAAGAAACAAACAAAACATACAAGTTGATAATTGTTTCCCCTGCTGTAGAAATGACAGTCATAGGTTGTTGGTTGCTCATCAACACAAAAATTGCCCAGCAGTTTTACTGATCACCCCCAGCTCTCTGCGTAGCCTTACACACCTCACAGCCCGCTTCAAGCCCTCTCCCAATTTGCCCTTTTGCCAGGAGGTAGGTATCTCTACAGACACCTAACTTCAAGTAAACCTCTTAGAGATGCACACAGACCTTTTAAAGGTTAGAACAGACAGAGATTTCCTCGAGCTCATATGGCTCTTTCCTGCCTACCCAGACTTTAAACATTTTTACAGCCTCCTGAGTTTGAATAGGCTTTTTAAAACCCGGTGGTGTATCGCAACCCAGGTTGCAAAGCAGTAGGATTAGTACTCAGTCTATAGCAACCACTGTACACTTCAGCAAGTCCCAGGCCAAAGGTGTTTGTAGTCTTTAGTGAAGGAGCCCCAAACTGTTGTAAACAACATTATTCACAGATTTGCAGCATGATGAGCTGATTAAAAGCACAGAAGCTGCGTGTGTGGTAGTACAGCCACAGCACCTTCTTCAGAGTAATTTAACAAGACACAAGTCATCTTACTGCCTCCAGTTACCAGAAATAATATGTAAATAATTAATTAAGAAAGGGCAGTCTGCACATCATCACCACTCAGAGGAACCAGAAAGCCCACAAAAATGAAAACAGAAACACAATCATTATATTAATTACAGATAATGCAAGGTTTAGCAACTCCATTTTAGTCTTTAATATTCCAGCTTCAAAATGACTTCTAGCAAAGACTTCTTATGAACCAAAATGCCTTTAGAAAAAAGTCAGTCTCATTGGTTAGCATTCTTAAGACCCTAAAAATGCTAAAAGCGATATGGGTAGGCAGCAAATAGACATTTGGGGGGTTCAATCCATTCACACCAGTAAGCAAACATTGTTTTGCACCATGGAACCAATGAATTTTTGATAGTCCCACAGATTTTTTTTTTTATGAAGCATACTCTTGAATCTTCAAAAACCAGAGGCCATGCCATAGCTAATCTAGCTTACCCTCAAACCTCCTCTTCTCTCTCTGCCTCACCTTCAGAAATAAAACACACAAGACCTGTTTCCTTTTTCCTTCACTGTGGGGAACCAAATTGCTCCAAAGACGACTTATGCAAAATCTTTAGCTTATTTCATGCAAATTTTTAGCATCCACCTTGTCCTTGCCAGGTGTCTCTCATATGAGGCCATCTCTAGACCTTGAGAAGGAGCCACTGTTCAGCCCACACCACAGACCAGCCCTGACCATCCTTTAACTTGGGGACTTTCACAACATTTTCACTAGTATGAAGAGGAGTTTTTTTTCTTGCATAGTTCTACTCAGTCTCCTTTTTGATTTGTGTTTTTAATAGAGAAGTCCTGGGAAAGGGCTTCCCAGGCACACTTAATTTGTGCCTTCACTCCAGGTTATTTGTCCAAGGAGATATGTACCTTAGAAGATCTTACACTTCATCTGAGTCTCATAATGCCTAGTCCCACAGGCCCTAATCTTTTTATCTTACTATTATATATCTTTAAAACCAAAGGTTATTTGCTTTTCTTTCAGGATTACATTCCACTCTCCCTGTCCCCAGGAAAGATGTGAAGGTTGAAATACACTTATGGAGCAAATATATCAGCCACAGGAAGAGAAAACAGAAGAGAAAAAACTTACTCAAACATGGCAAAAGACCAGCACCACACTGGAGTCCTATTTTCTGGTGCTCCACATGGGGAGAACAAAACCCTCTACAAACTAGCCAAGAATTAGATCTGTATTTACAGAAGGGAGCATGCACACCAGGCACCCAAAATGACTCACCCAAGGTTACAGAGCCAGGCTGTCAAACCCCTTCAGCACAGCTGCCAATTCTCAACTCCACTCCACTTTCCAGCTGCTAAACAATATTCTTCCTCCCACCTCCATGTAAGACATGAGCCAATTTTACTTTTATAAGACTAAATTACCTCTATTCATCTCCTGTCATGGTAAATGAGTTACTACTGAACTCTCCTATTTCTCAAAATTTTATTCACAAAGTCTTGTCTTTATAATTCCACTTACCTGTATGTGAAGAAATACATGCTGTTTATACAAGCATAACTAAATCAGGTATGATTTCCTTTGCATTAAATTACTGTTTCTTTTACTGCAGGGGAAGAGATAAGCATAACTAGTAAAAGGAAAAAAAAAATACAAATGCAGAGATTATGGCTAATATGCTTTAAATGGGAAAAAATATTCCCAGTTTCAGGAAGCAGACTCAAAGAGATGTCACCATGAAGTGACAACCACAGCCCAGGTCTCTCAGTGTGTGGGAGCTGACTCAGGATGCCTCCTGCATCCTCTCTTTGTGTTCCTATGAAGTAACACAAATTCAACAATCAATTCTGTGATTCAGTGAAGGAGGAAAAGCCATACAACATATGGACTGCTCCACAAGCAGCTGTGTACAATCAGGAGTCTGCAACATAAAAGTGTAAGAACAACATTAAATAAATTAAAAGGTACAAAATAAACCAAAAACCAAAGGAGAGACTTGTCTTCATGTTTCGCTATGCATGTCAGTATATAAATGATCATGGCCTGACAACGCTCCTGGAAAAACAGTAAATTTCTAGATATAAGCATTTTCTAAACAGTCATTTAGTCTACCCACGTTAGCTTGCCCCTATCAGGCTGATTTCAACCAAGTTTTTCTACAGAGATGAAGCACTCAAGTCCCACTAACAATTGCATGCAAGTTCTTAAAAATACATAGTCAAGAAAAGGAGAGGGTACTTACAATAGCTACGAAGTTTTGATCCTATCAAAGGGTGGGGGGGTGGGAAGGAAATCAGTTGGGAATATGGAGCTACTCGTTTTAGGAAAAACAGAGACCAAGCAGTCAGAGATCAGTAACAAGGGACCCATTGCTGATGGCTGCTCTCAGCAAGAGGGACACCAGGGAGGAGGGGGGCAGCTGCACCCCAGCAGGAGCTGCTGTGATTCAGAGGTAGCGAGGAAGGGACTTGGCAGAGGTCAGGGCCCTGGTTGTGCCATGTAAAGTCAGACTGGGAAGGAAGTATCTTCAAGAAAAGTCTCTCTTCTTTATACCAAAGAGAAGACAGGGAGTTCTTTAGCACCTCTTTTGTTTTCCTATCTTGTGACCTTATTCTGAAATGACTATTTCTTTTCCCATGGCGACAGCGACATCAGCATTTCTGTAGCCAAAAGTTAAAAAACATCTTTGTAAGAATCATGTATAGGAGATGAATATTTAACAAATGTTTCTCCTTCACTAAACAGAAATAAGCAAAGCCCTGGGAGGCGTTTGAGTTTTATTTCAGGGCAGGGAAGAGAGGAAGAAAAGGGTCTTTTACTAAAAAGTAACTCTACTCCAGTTCAATGGACTTTGAATTCCCAAGTTTTTAATTAAAATATGGATCAAAGTAACAAAAAATGCCAGTTGGAAAGCCTGTATTCATCTGAAAACAGAGATCAACCAGTCCAGAGCTTTCCAAACCCATCACATTCAGCAGGCCCACAAGGGATGGAGGAGAACAGCACAGACCTGCTCAGCCAGCTGGGCTGTCAAGTGGCTTTTATTTCTCCACGCGAGAAAGCTGCAAAGGTGTTGAGCAGACAGATGATTAAAAGATGGGGGGGCGAGGAGGGCAGAACATCAGAGGAAAGAGATTCATAAGAATAATTTAATTTAGAACATAAAATTAATCCAACAAAATAGAGGAACAGATGCAAAGGGATTTGAAACTCCTTCTTGGATCACATCCCCTTAACTTTACTATACTCACAATCTGAATGTGATCTTATTTATTCATAATATCGAGACCATATTAATTAAGCAATAAAATACTCCAGACAGCTTATTGTTAGGATTATTTACATAATGTGTGTATTAAAGGGGGAGGAAGAGAAATTAGTGGCTCCATCCTGAGAGGTGACTAAACGCTGGAGGAAACAATTCCTGGCTTTTTATAGCATGAAGGATTCCTCTTGCTGTTGGAGCCCTTGTCACAGACAATTTTTCAAAGAACTTTGCTAATGAAGATATGTACTCATACAAGCAAATATTTGTCTGTCTCAGTGTTGCTGTTATCTCCTCTGTGAAGCTGAGAAAATCTAGCAAACAGAGAGGAATAAGGAGATCTGAAATATTTCCCATCTCTGACCCCACTGAGCAGGCCAAGTCAGTCATCTGCTTAAACCATGAGGGGATTAGTACAGCGACAGCAAACAGCTACAAATCTGGATGAACCCTCTGGGGATCCTGCCAAGGAATAGGCTGCCTTTCCAAGCAGAAGACCTGCCACTCTTCTCTCTGCCATATCACTGATGTGCGACCTTGGGCCACAAAATACAGATCTCAAGAACATTGGTTTTGCCTCCAAGGTAGCAGAATAGAGGTCACACTGCTAACCTCCCTCCTCTGCTAGCTTCTGCAGGCCAGGCCTGTCTGTTATTACAGAGCTATGGTGTGCAGGACCTGGCTGAATTTTGCCTGCACAAACAAATTTGACAAACAGAAATTAATTAAGAGGAGGAAGGAGTTCATCAGCATATGCTTACCTGAAAATTTACAGCAACAGGCAATACAAAAGTCACTTTGTCCATGTGAAGAGCTCTGTTACTTTACAAGCTTCACACTACGTTCAAGTTTAGAGGAGGTGGATCCACAATTTCTTCAAGAAGGGATTACTGTAAAACATGCTCACCTTAAAGCTGGATTCAGTTTTAAGGGACACCACTCATCTCGTAAGTACTTAAGTACAGGTCAGGCCATCACACCTGTGCAATTTACCAATGAGACAGCTACATCTGTGCTCCAGGTGCTTTCACTATTTCTTATTTGTTTTCCACTGGAGAAGGATGAACCACTACCATCTGAGTTTTTCTTCATAATTTTAGTCTTCCTAATCCTGTGTGCCAGCCATTCTCTGCAGAAGAGTGAGAAACAAGATCTAACTGCTGCCCAAGCAAGTACAGCTGAGGGAGGAAGCTGGAACATAATGTCTCTCATAGGCATGGGCTCACTGCCCATGACAAACATCAGCAAAACAATGCTTGAGAGAGATGAAGTTTTAATAATCTCACTGGCTAACTCCACAGAACTTTAGGGCTGAGTGAAAGTACAAGAATGTATCTGCAGGAAAATACATTTGCTTGTTTTAAACACTTCCCTCTTCCAAATATAAAAATTTACCCTTAATTTGGGATTGGAGATAGTAAAATATTTCTCCCCAGTGTCACCGCTTTTACCAATCTTCTTTAGTTTGTTTGAAAGTGACTTAAGAGAAAAGCTTGCTTTTTTTTCTGTAGATAAAAGCACCTTCTACATATACATCATGGTAGTTAAGAGTGGAGACTTCATCACTGCTGTGGACAAAACTGTTACTTTCTCTATTGTAAAGTCTAGACATAGTTTTCTCTTCCAAGAGTAAAGATATTTTATTGATCTTCCTTCAGAGACTAATTGAAGGAAGAAGCTTTCAAAGGGTTGGTAAGGGAAAAAAAAAAAAGATTCAGCCACCAAGCCATTACTGACAATATGCTGGGATGCTGTCATTATTCCGTCTAGCTTTTGATATAGCTGCTCAAAAAGATCTTCCTCCCCTGAATCATTTCCAAATATTTTGTTTTTCTCCCCTAACCAAAATATTTCTATTGAAAACTGTATTCTACCTTGCCCTCAAATAAACATATGGTCTATACACAGAGCAACAAAGGAAAGTCTTACAGTCAGATTGCTGTGTTGAAACCCAGAAAGCCTGTTTGGTCAGTCACAAAAAGACATGGCTTTGAGGAATGAATAGAAGAGTTTCTCTCAGAGCAGGGGATTACTGATCTAGCCCAATTACATGGGAGACTCAAGTCTCAAATGCTATTTTAAATTGTGTCATTAGACAATAAGGAATTAGAATTATTCATTGTGTCTAACCTAACCTCATTACAGCCTCTACTGGGAATAATTATCTCAAAACCTTTCTTGCTCTTCAGAACCTAGAGGCACAATTTTTGAGTCTTCCTGAGTTTGGCTGAAATCTCTTCTCTAAATTCTGGGGAGTTGTTTTGACTCCCAGCACAAACTGAACACACCTAGGAACTCATCTTATTTGCAGCAAAGAAATGTAGGTGGCTGCTGCTGCATTCATGTATCTGCCTAACCTCAGCCAACACCACCACATTGCAGCCCATGGCCATGGCCTTTACATCCCTTTCCATCACAAAGATTAATTTCCCTCAGTTGTGGAACCCCACCTTTCAAGTCAGGGCGATGTTACTGCTACCGAATTGTCACAAAGCAAACCTCCTAAAAATCAGGTGCTTTCCTAGTCTGAGTAACCCTTTCCTGCAGAAATGAATGTGTGTGTCATTATATGCAGTATGCAACTTTCTATATGTTTTGGAGAAACACCTCACACACCCTGCATACAAACTCTGGCAGACAAAGTTTTTCAAAACCAATGATTCATAGGAGGCACAATACTTTGTTTGCAGAAATGAAGTATTTCTTTCAACATCTCGTCTGATTTGTGAAAATCAGAGTGTGCTTAGTAAGAAATGTGATGTCAGTGAACTAAATTGCATAAAGTTCTTGCAATAAAGTTAGCACAGCTGCAGCAGATTATCAAATTGCTGTTTAAAGGAGGAACTAGAAAGACTCTCTCAGTAATATTTCAGACAATTTTTTCAAATATAAAGTACAGTTCCAAAGAAAATGTGTGCTTTGACTTACATCAGTCAGGTCTTGACTTGTTTAATACCACTTCCTTTTTAATAGTGTAAATTAGCCTGTTCAGAGCCGACCTTTGTCCATTCAAAGATTTTTAATACCTTTATAAGAAGAGAGCTGCCGTCCAAAAGAGTTGAGGTGGAAGATGCTCTCCTCTGTTTTTTATACTCAGACTGCTGAAAAAAAGGCACTTTAAAAAAAAAAAAAAAGTAGTGAATAATCTAGAAACAACTTCTAAAGAGTGACTGAAATCATAAACAGAAGTGGGAGTCAACTGGAAGAGGTAATCTTTTCTCTCCGTTCTTCTGAATCATATCGGACTTCAGTGGAATTAATCTACCAAGCTCTTCTACTGTTTAACCATGGGAATAATTATTCCACAACTAAAAAGCTTTAAATGTTTCCAGAATGTTAAATCTTCAGCTTAGGAATGTTCTATTGCATTGTTCTGATCCAAAATCATGACTGGCATGAAACAGCTATAAATGTTGGTCCTGTTTCCTAGTAAGATACTTAAGTCTTCTGTAGACAATTCAGAACTGAAATAATCTCTCCTGGGATTATCAAACATAAAATAATTTCATCTGCAGAAATAAACAGATTGTGGTGTATTTCCTGATTAGCCAAAAGAGCACAGCAAGACAAGATTAAGTGAACTACCTGATGGAAAAGCAAGACATAACATCTCATCTAAGTAAACTGTTGAAGTGCTAAACAAAATGAATGAGGAAAAAGGCATTTCTAAAAGGGCCCAGTGTTTGTGTGTATATTTTTCTTTTGCAAATAAGCTCTTATTATAACACAAGTACTAAATAAATTGTATTTGGCTTCTCTCGAGTTACAGTAAACACCATTTGGTAGTTACGTTTGTTATCTCAGATTTACAGGGACTTTCAAGCTACATCATTAATGCATAACACAGGTCCAAATCACATCACCAATTTACAATACAAATAATCACAACATAAATAATATAATTGCATCACCAGTTTTCAACACTACAAAATTTCTCCGTTTGAGCTTTAACCAATATGGCCCAGACACTTTGGTCTGCCATCTGAAAGCTGACCTCTCATTCAAAATGTGGGAGACAAAGGCTATTCCTGTTGGTTGGTAGAGGAAATGGGCAAGACTTCCTTTCAATGTTCAGCTAGCTTCTTTTCAAAAAGCTAATTTTTAACACTCATTCAGGAAACCTTTTATTAGTACTAAGACCTCTGGATGATCCTTCTGTAATTCTACTTATTGTTTTCCTCAAAGAACAAAGAGGGTTCATGAATAATGTTTTGGACACATACATATCCTTATAGCATGTTATCAGCAGCCTAGCACCTTAACCTCACCTAATTGTAAATGTGACAGGGATGAAGATTGTACTAGTTTCTCAATGGGGGATGTAGATCCAGTTTTGGTTTAGGGGTCTTGGGGGCTGGTGGGTTTTGGGTTTGGGCTTGGTTTTGCAAGTTTTAGTCCTGCACTCAGCACCAAAAAAATTCCAACCTGTTCCAGCAGCACACTAAGTAATTTGTTGTCTCAGTCTCTCCACGGGGGAAAAATGCAAAATTAAGCATTTCAGAGCTCCTGGAAGCATGCCTACTTCTACAGTCACAGTCCATTCCTCCCTACTGTGACTGCCACCAAAGATTCTTCACTCTCTCCCACCAAGACAGAGCTGGTTATAGCCAGACCACAGGCGCTTGTTTACTCTTCCTTACTCTAAGAAACGGCCTGTTTGTTGTTGTCAGAACAAGCAGCAATTTTATAGTATTTAATAAGCAAAAGACCAGCAACTGACTGCTTAGAGGCAAGTTTTGTCTCTGCATGCATACACTGTACACATGACTCATGGTTTTAAACTTCACTGCCTAAGCTTAAGTCAAACAATAAGACACAGTTTAAAACATACCAAAACACACCAGGCAACAGAAGTTGGTTTTGCCCTGTTGTGAAGCAAAACAAAAAAATATGTGCATGTAATTAGAACCAATTGTGCGTGAAGTGTTTGACACCCACTCGGTGCTGCCACAGCCTCTCCAGTGTGTGTGGGTGAGCTCCGACAGCGCTGTGCTGCCACCCTCTGTCCTCAGTGCTTCCCAGCACCAGCAATTAATATTCGGACAATATTAATTTCTCTCCAATCTGGGAATCTGTGCAGGTTAAAATCCACATCATACAAGCAGCTGAGGAGCTATCAGAGCATAAGAAAGAGCTTGTTTTGCTTCCCAAGCATACTAAGCCTTGCTGAGCATCCTGTGCTCTCCGAAATTCTGTGGTTACGGGGCCATTTGGGAAGCGCCTTGGTAAAAGGTCTTGGCATGGAGGAAGAGCTTTGGTGAAGCAGGCCTGTGTGGACCTGCAGCTACACTTGGCATATCAAAAAAGAAACAAAACCTGAAGCTGACCCCACATGCATAAGGACCCAACCACTTCTGCTCTGGTGATTTTGTTTAGCTTTTTAAGATCACCAAGTCTGTTTTACTAGTTCACGTTTACTCTGTGATAGTCTTTAGGAAAAAATAAAGTTAAGCATTCTTACATACATACATTTCCTGTATTTCAGGGTGTGTTAATTCAGTATTACTTATGTTTGAAACAACTGGAGAAACATGCTTTCCCTTGCATGTCCCAAAATGTCCCAAGGGACCACTGTTTCACAAGGCTTGTCAGCATAAAGAGAGGCTCAGGATCTTCCCCATCGCACTGATAGGCACCGACTGGCACAGGGTATTTCCTAAGAAGTCAAGAACTAGGATTATTTTGTCCACAGAGACTGGACTTCTTGAAACATTTCAATTGCACATTTGTCACTTTGTGAGACAGGGAGGAGCACTTGATGTAGCTGAGAACTGAAAACCAACACAGACCTTCAACCATCACGGCAGAAGAGTGATATCTTAATCATCAAGCAGAATGGCAACACAACTTCCACCTTCCTGGCTAGAGCGTGTCTGGCTCCAGTCCTTCGACTTAATGCCAAGTAACTCTTCCACTCCCATGTGTGGGCAGGTTCCATCAAGAAATTAAGAATTACGACAAGAGAGACTAGATTAATAAACTTGGAGCAGCAATTGAGTCAAATACACATATTTCTAGCCTAGCTATATAACAGCAAGGAAAAGAGCCCTGTGGCTGGTGACATGGGAGACCTGAAGAGAACATAAACAGCACAAAAGCGTCCTCAGTCTGTTAATCTCAGCGTTCCGTAAGAACTGCCAGTGTTGCTTTTGAGGGCTTGTGTCTGCTCTGAAAGGAAGACCTAAAGCAGAACATGAAGCTCAAAACAAGGACAAATGCCAATAAAACCTTGTTTTCTGTGTGCTTTTTCTGTGGGAAGGGAAAAATACAGACCATAATCTGGTAAAATTAGCTGGAGTCCAGAGAAAGATGACTATTTCTCAAGAAGCTGCCAAGCATTAACAATATTCCACCGCAGAGCAGCAAGCTTACATGGAAAGGATTTTAAGCGGTGCCAGGAAAGCACCAACGCTTTGTGAAGCCCAGCTTTGGGCACTTTGAAACACCTAGGCAGAGCTTTACAAACTGGGAGGGTGGGGTGGAGCCAAATCTTCACAGTCAGGCAAAGTCATTCCAGGCCATGTAGATATTTCTAGCCAGCTTTGCACCATCCCTCTCGCCCTTCAGTGTTCTGCTGTTTCTGTTCATTTTCAGATTGTCTCCCTCACAGCTCTCTTATGCCTTAGAATGTTTGGAAGTCATAAGTGCCCTTTTGCACTCATTAAGCTCTCAGCAGAAAGTTGCTGTGAGTATAAAATAAGTCAGGGTGTCAAAGTGTCTGGCAAGAAAAGAGAACAGAAAGCATGGAAGCAGTGCAAAGAAAACACAAGGGCATGTGTCAGCCCCCACTTTCCAGGGCAGGGGAGAGTTCATAAATTGGCCAGGGGTCACTACACAACTGCTGATGCCAACCTCCTGTTAGCAGGCTGTTAAGCACTGTTCGGGTGGGGAGTGGGAGGGCAGGACAGAAAGCAGATATTCCTCTCTTTTACAGCTTACAGCTGGGAGTTGCAGCTCCCAGACGTGCCAGACAGGGGGATAAAAACAATGTCATCTTACATTTAGGAAGGTCATTTTTGCTGGCGCTTGTGGCTTTCTCATAAGGTGCAAGAAGCTGAATGAGCAGTAGAGAGTTGTGTGCACACATGCCTGAACCCACCTATGCTGGGAAAGGTGGGATCTAAATAAAGACATTCTAGCTATGCACGGACTTTTGAGGCTAACAGGACACTGACAAACTGCAATAGGTGTGACTCCTCTTGCAGAATTTGGAGCCACAACCCTCAGAAACCCCCATGAGATTCAAGTAATGCATGTATTCACATGCATCCCCACTGGTGCATAAAATTTACTGCAGAAGAGAATCAACAGTTTCACTTACATTAATGATGGCTTTTTCCTAGAGGAAAAAATCCACCCTTTTATAAAAATAGTCTCTATTCATTAACCCTAAGAAAGAGGACAAACATTGCTTTTCTCCTCCTATTACTCAACAGCAGCTTCAAAATAGCTCTTAGAAGACAAGAACTTTCCTAGCCCTCTGACCCAGAACTGGTCTTTCACTTTTACTCCTTGCAAATATATTAGTTTTCCAAATTAAACCACAAAGTACACCACCAGCATGAAGACAGTCTCTTGACTTTATTCTCCTTCCCCTCTGGCTCTCAACACAAGCATGCCTGAGGCTCCACTGTTCTCAAAAAGGTCTTAGGAAGAACTGAACTGAAGGAAATTCTACCCTGCAACTACTGCCTCAACAGTATTTTTCTATCACATTTACTATCTGATATTCTCCAGTTCAGCTTTCATCCTTTTCAGCACCAAAATCTCTCCTGAAATCCCAGATGGCACCTTCCTTAGCAAAGTTGGTATTGTTATACTTTAGCCTGTTTTGCCTTGTCTCTTTTTTTTTTTTTTTTAAATTCCATCCTTACTCACAAATCTGCACAGGCCTGGTCATGACAGTTGAGTACATTGCTCCCTGTGGTCCAAAAATCTGTGCACAACCTCCTATCTTCCATGAACATATTAACAAAAACCCAAAAAAACAAACAACAAAAACAAACAAACCCCAACCAAACACAACTGCACATCCATGCAAAATTATTTGTACTTTTAGCTTCTACAACATAATAGAAGCAACGAGGCCTGCATCTTCACCATACACCGTGTGAGAGACTACTATCTCCTTTGCTCCAAAGCTACTGCCTGAGTTTTATGGCATAGAATCACAGAATCTCCTGGTTGGAAAAGACCTCTGAGGTGCCTCTTACTCCTGATGAAGATGAGAAAGGCACACAGGTGAGTCACAGTTCACTACAGGAGATACACGTGCAACTCACAGATGCTGAAATAAAAAGAATATTGCTCTTTCTAACCAACTTTGGCATGAGAGCTCTTTAATCTTCATTATTTATAAGGCCAATTAAGCACCCAGGTTGCTTGAATGTAGTAACGAGTTTCCCTCCCTCCCAATTTGCCATTGTTTGGAGGGAACCTGTCAGTGGCTGGAGCTTCTAAGCCCAGACTTTAATTTTCTCCTAGCAGTCAGAGGCAGCCGGCAGAGAAGGCGACAGCCTGACAGCCTTCTGGTACTACTAAAGCACTGCCTAATGCACCTGCTATAAGGAGTAATTTTACAGAGAAGCCTAGAGATAATTTTTCAATTTGCTGTCTAGTGAATCAATTGCAGCTCAGTAATCAAGACAATGGCTGTAAAATACAACATGTGGAATGTATAAGTGGAGTGATGGTTTCAAGCTGAAAATCCGAATCAGAGCAGAGTAATAGTATTTTCCCTTAAGCGTTATGGAAGCCTCAGAAGAACCTCTGAATTTAAATAGGTAGAAGCAAATTACAACTGCTGATATTCTTTAAAGACTCTTCTTACCTCTGGCAAAACTAGCAGGGAAATCGGTGTAGGCAGGCTTCAGTAAAAGCAGTGTGCTGTCAAAAGGCACAGTTAAGATCATACCTTTCTTATAGAAAGACTGAGGGAAAATTTAGGACAGTTGTAAATTGGGCAATACCTCCAATTTACAGACACCACCATTGCTCTTCACTTAAAAAATCTTTAAAAGGAACATAGCATCCTAAAGGCAGCTATGTGATTAGCATGTCAGTAAGTCTTATTTGAATAGCTTGGAACAAAGTTCTGGCTGGATTTTTATTCTGATTTTTAATATATGTTTGCTTGAGGAAGGAGAAAAACTAGGAGAAATACAATAGGCAAAGAAGTAATGGTTAGGTACCTGATACTGTGACCTTAAAATGTAACAAAAATTTTTTTGTGCAAAGTGCTATTAAGTAGAAGCAAAGTAAGTCCTTCTTGTTTCCTTCTCTGGTCGCCAAGAAATAGGGTTTCCTCTAAGACTGTCAAACTTCTAAAAGATCATTTGTGAGGCCCCAAAGTTTCGCAAATCAAAAGAAGGTTTCAATTTCATGTAAAATTTGAAGGAAGGTTCTATACACTGCACTTGTAGAGATGGATAGTCCTTCTGCATGCCATCAATTTTAATTCATTAATTGTTTGTGGTTTTAAGCTCACATTTAAAAAAATTAAAAGTTGAGGATGTCACAGCAATCTTCTGTTTCCTTTATTCTGAATTACACGGGTAGGTTAGGAAACTACCCATCTTTCTAAAGAATAGAGATGAAAAAAGATAAAAAAGGAATAGATAGCCAATATACATACTAATCTCAGAGTACAGGTAATGAAAAACAGTTCTACTAGTGAGAATAATTTCTCCCAGAGGCGAAGACCATGCCACAGCGAAAAAAAAAGATAATTTTTCAGTGTTTACATGGGTATGTTCTCTAGGCTTGGGTGAAGCAACTCCTCACCTAAAAGAGAACATAATTCAAACAGGAATAACACTGTATCTTCAAACGGTTTTACCTAAAGGAATCTTTAGTGCTGAGCAGTTATAAAAAACTACAAGAAAAGGGACAGCAGCAGCAACAGGCTAGTTTGCCTGCCTAGAAGCTGGCATCAGTGTACATTGTATGGATGCTGTAAGAGCTGCTCTCTGTCTCAAATATGTTATAGCCCACAAGGGGAAGCCAAAAAAGAAGAAATATTATTGAAGTCCCAACTGAAAAGACTGTTTAGCCTGTTTAATTTGTCCATAGTAACACAGGAAGGCTACAGCCAAATAAACAACTATCTGAACAGTGCTTTACCCACAAGCCTATCCTTCCTTTTAGCCCCTAAAGGAGGTTAAATATCTAAAGGATGCTTATGGATTTTTATTTTATGCTGCTGAAATGAAGCTGAAGAACTATCTGCAATTTCTTGTGGAATAGTGTAAAAATTAGCAAGCCAGGATAGATGTAGATAATACTACATCTACAGATCATTTATTTTGCCTATTAACATTAAAAAAAAAAAAAAAAAAAAAAAGAAGAAACCAGATGTTCCACTGCTTTGGACAGATGCACCATTTTTAGAGGCCATAATTTAAATTCATTGTCAGAATAAGTGTATTTGCACTTTAGCCTGGTAATTTATCTGGCTAGGAAACCAGATTTTCCAGAGTGAGCGCTGCCTACTTTGCTATCAAATGCTTAATAGAATTGACACTGCAGCCTGTTAAAGTCCAGTTCATGAACACACAGGATCAAGAAAGATAGTTTGGAGACTCTTCTGGTTTTATTAGTACATGATTTGTAGAACAACTTTTAAAATCAGATCTCTATTCTAAGAGACAAATTAACAATACTTGATCTAAAACCACTTACTGGATTGCTAGAGCTATCTTAGCACTGGATATTTGCTTCAAGTACATAAACCTGAAAAAAAGCTGTACATCCAATTTAAACACTTTGTTGCCTTTGTTAACCATTTTTAAACAAGTATGTGAGCCAGGTATCCATTAATTTGTGTAAGTCTCATGCTTAAATATGTTTGTGGCAAGTTATTTACCACAGAAGGTTTTTGTAAATTTAAAAAAAAAAAAAATTCTTGCCACACAAAGGTTGATCTATGTATCTCCCAAGACCTCTGTTTTGTCACAGTCATCGTCTGCTCCATAAGAAGTGCAACTGCAGGGACTTGTGTGAGAGAACAGGCATGGCAGACTCAAGCTGGGAATAACAAGTAGGACATAAAATATCCACAAGAAAAAAAAAAACAGCAAGGCTATGTGGAACAGCAATTTAGGCCAGTGCATGAGACATCATGTAGGCAGTTCTGATGTTCTATTATTCCAGTATATTCTCTCCAATCCAGCCTACCCCGTGCCTACTCACACACAATACTGAAAACCTGGGGTCAGAGCTTTTCTCTGCAGCAGGGACACAAACCTTGGCCTCTCACATCACAGGGGGTGTCTCCCTGTTTCTGCAGTATAATTCTCTCATTTTCTCCCCTTATATGGGCTGAGAAATACGGACTGAGCCAGTCCAGCATTGTCCAGCATTTCTGACATGTCTAACATGACAAAAAACCCTCACACAAAAAAAACCCAACCAACCAAACAAACCAAAAGAAAAAAGACAGCAAAAAAAGGGGGGGGGGGAGAGAAAGAGAGTAATTTTATTTATACAAATCCATAACTCCAGAAGACAGAGCAGTAATCTGGTATGAGAGTCCACGGTGTCTAGGAAATTCCTCTGGCAGGTTTCCTATACCACTGGGGAAAGCCTTGACTATTGCCAAATTTCTGCAGTGAATTGCAGTTTGCTCTTGCCGTGCCCTGAGAGAGACAAACCAGCCTTCTCCAAGAGAGAGTTTATAACTGTGAGTTACATGTGGAATTAGGTACACATTTATCTTTGGCACTTCCTGGTGCCTTGCTTCTCTGACTCCACTGGTGCCAAACAATCCCTTTCTTAAGCATCTAACCACCATGCATGACCTGGAAAGCCCAGGAAGCCCTAGCTTCAGGTTGAATATTCCTTTTTGAGGGGGTCAAGAGGTCACTAATGCAACAGCAGCTCCTGAACATGTTAGCCAAATCCCACCAGTCCTATTAGCATACCAACATCAATCTGAGAGTTTACCAAGAGTTTGTTTTCACTCCTGGAGAATAATTAAAACCAGGCTAGTTCAAAAATTAAGCTGGAACACCATATACAGAATATGCTGTTAAAAATGCATCCAGGCAAAGTACAGGTGACTGAACTGTGCAGTACACATGCAGTACTGCTAGACTTTGAGGCTGGTTACATGTCACCCTGGAGGAGTTATTAACATTTTATTGGACCATGTGTCAAGTTCTAACAGAAAAATCAAAATAAAATATTTTCCTCTCTAGCGGGTCAGGAAGTATCACTGCTTATTCACTCTGTATTTTAAACAGAACTGCAAGCTGTTCTGCACTTAAAACAGCAGTTCAGGTTACTTGTCATTTTGTGTGATCAAGGTAAAAACATCTATAACAAGAATTTTGGGGTACTTAAGCAACTTTCATGCAGTAGGTTAATGATCTTCACATTGAAGACCAAGTGCTCTTCTTTGCCAAGATCCCTTTCAGGCAAAAACTTGGACTTTAGGGGCTCTGATAGCCTTTGGTTTCCACAGAACAATTTCCACAGATCATTGAAGAGAAGACTATCTTCTTCACTAACAGAACAGCAGGAGCAAGTTTAACTCCTTTGTAAAGATTCCATTTTAATGTAAAAGTAATAACAAATAATAACAAATGGTGTCTCGGAAAGATAGGTCCTAGCCAAAGAGATCTCTAAATAGAAAGACTGGTTGATAAGAAAAGCACAAATTCTAAGAAATCTTTTCATCTTTTTTTTTTTTTTAGGAGACATAGGAATTGAAGATTAAAGTCACTCAGTACTGTCCTCCTCACCCCCAGAACAATCCTACAAAGAGGGCAAGAGCACAGCACAAAGCACAACAATTAATTAATTGGACAAGTTTCTAGACAGCAGCACCCACAAAACCTCCTTCAGCTTGTTTCAAAGGTAGAGTGATTATTTAGATGGTAAAGCAGAAGAAAGAATAAATGAAACATCACAGCAACACACTACTGCAGCTTTGTACATAAAATGCTTAAGGAGGGTACAGAGAAGAAGCAAAGTAAGGAAACCTTTTCCCTTGGTACCCATATTATTTTTAGTATGAACACTGTTTCCCATGGAGTATTTGATGTGTGGAAAGGCAGTAGCCATCAACTATCATTTCTCAATAGACAAGACTGAAAACTTCTGTCAGGGTCACACCAGAAGTGGGATTTGCCATAACAAATGGCATTCACAGTGTACTTGTTTACACAAGTAACTCATGAGTCTGTCTGTAGGCCTCTTGATAGAGATACAGACAGCTTTCTGTCCTAAATCAAATCACAGAATACTGAACTTTTTAACTGTTCAATACAATCTTGGCCTAAACATCCAGTAATTTCAGCCTCATCCTTCATCTTACCCCTCAAGGCAATTTGTCAGGGTTAGATGCACAAATATGAATAAATTATAAATCCTCATTTCTCACCTTCCACACAAGTGCCCTAATTACCAGTGTAGGGGGATGAGTGTAAAGACACAGTCCATTATTCCTGGTCAAGCCACTCAATATACAATAAAGGGAAATCAAGATTAATTGAGATAGGAGAAGATCACAAAAGACTGTGACTCTACATTGACTGTAAGCTACAGTTACAGTCTGTTGCGGGGAAGAATTCATTCTTTTCATCTTCTCCACTAACTATTTGATTTTAATACATAAAAGTCCTCAAAGCAAGGACCAGAGCCTATAGTGTCACCTTGCAAATGAGTGACCTCATCACTGTACATTAGGAAACAGCTGAAAGAGTTTGTTATTGCAATCAGCTTCAGCTTGTCTCCTCTTTACTAGAAGAGTGCTCTGACCAAGATGATGGCTACTTCTACACAGAAAGCTAAATAGTGCCAGAGCCTATGCTCTGGCCCTGATACCATCTGTAACAGACCAGCCACATCCATAGCATTAAACCTCCTTCCCTCCAGAATAGTTGTGCCCCGTTCAGACTACACATTGGGACCAGTCCTTGGCCTGTGCTGGGAGAGCACTTTTTGACCCACCCAAGGAGCCAGACACTATACTAATAAATTAACATCCAGACACCATTTGATTTGCTGGCATAGGCACAACTGATGAGTCCTGTTCCCTGATTTCTCTGCCATTCAGATACATAGCAACACAGAGCAGTGCAGCAGGCACGCGCTTCTGAGGTGCCGGAAGACTTAATTTTAGAAAGGTGATGACTACAAGTTAGGCATTTCTGCTGTTGAGCAACAATCCAGTAAAGATTGCAAAGGTTCCTTATTGAGTCATTTTAAGTGTTCATGTCTGTTTTGGAGTGATTAGGAGAAAGACACCTGGTTTGGCTGCTATCATCAACATAATTACTTAGCTTTGCCGTGCAGCTCTTGATGCTTTTTTTCCTTGGTTAGTTAGCTGTTCAGAGGCTACTGATATAAGCAAAAGATTAAAGCAAAACATTATATATAAATGTGCTTGTTGGGAAATGAGTGAAGAAGGCAAGGCAGGCTCTTTAAACAGGATTTCCTCTCCCTCGTAACTAAATACTTTAAAACTCTCACTACATGAAACCTTGCCAGAGGGGATTCGGGAGCACTGTCTCAGGTGGTGCTCTCTCAACTCACATATTATTTGCTATTTTGCATCACTCCTCACAACTGGGTTTCAACATTAAAGGCAAATATTACATAATAGGTCTCAGAGAGATTTTGCTGGCATTCACCATCAAACCAAGAATCTAACACTTTCAACCACGATGATTTCCCCTCTCTGTACTCTTCCACACTCTACCAGCAATGAAGGAGCTGACCGAGGATCACAGGAACAAACTGGTGAACCAATACCCCATAGAGAGCACGAGCCTTGCAGCAGTGTATGAACTACTCTGTATGTGCTCGTAGTCATCACCAATTCTTACCAACAACAGTGAGGGTACATTTGGGGTTTCGAAGGTGAAGCTATTTAGCTTTGATTTTGAGCCAAAAAAGACTAGGAAAATAACTATAGAAAGTCTAGTTTACCTTTAAAACTTCTACCTCAGAGAGTCATTTTCAATTGCCTCAGGTCATTCACTCCTTATACTTAGCTATCATATATTCACACCGCCGATGTTTTAGAATGAAGAGGGTTTGATTTTGATAAAGATACACACAATTTTAAAAAAAACCAAAAAGTCAAGGGACAGACAAAGTGGTTGGAAGTTACCTCAGCCTTAACCAAAAGACAGGAGAGCCTCTTCATAAAACAAAGCAGTCGACTTCCATATATTTATAACCTGTTTTGGCACTCCTGAAGTACACCCTCTCTGCAAGGTGCCAGCTCTTTGCAGTCACTTCCCTATCGATCTGTCTGCCGTATCTCTGGAAAGGTCAAGTAGGATGAGGGCCCTTTCCAGTGCTCTTCCAAAGCACTTCATTCCCTTCCAGAAAGGGCGAAAGCTCTCAGGTGACAGGCTAATTAATTCAGTCTTTTCAGCTGTGTAGAACTGTGACATTTATAATTTATTCTGGAAGGAAAATAAATATAATTTAATTCTGTTGAAGACATCACCACATCCCTTACCAAAATTTTGTATTACACTGTTTTATTCAGATGTACTTCAAATGTGTCAGATGAACACTTTGTACATATTTGTAGGCTGTGCTTGGCTCTTTCAAAGGTGGCTTCAGTGCTAATACATACAAATAACATCTGTATTTATACCCAAAAAAATACAGTAGTGCACTGTAGTGGCTACAAACTCCTAAGCAGAGCTACTGCAAATTATTATTTTAGGACTACTACTGAAGTATTTGCCTATCCTGGTTTTGCTAGGATAGAGTTAATTTTCTTCTTAGTATTTAGAATAGTGTTTTAGTTTCAGTGTAGGATTTGTTATGAGAAGAATGTTGATAACAGTACTGGTGTTATTAGCTGCTGCTGGAGCTCAAGGCCACCGTGTTTGGCTGGTTCACAGCTGCCTCAGGACTGGGATGGAGAAGTGCATTGAATAGCAAAGCCCAAAACTGGCAGTTGGATGTGCCAATGAAATATTCCATATCATATCACGTTATATTCAGTATATTAACCAGGGTTGACCAGAAATCATGGGTATTTTTGTGGAGATCACTCAAGCTCGCTCTTCTAGGGTTTCAGTTTCAGGATTGTCTCAGCTCTGGGATCATTCGCTGGCACAGGCTGGGCATTGGTCGGTGGGTGGCGTCCTGGTTTTGGTAAGATAGAGTTAATTTTCTTTTTAGTATTTCAATTCAGACTTATTATGAGAGGAACATTGATAACAGTGCTGGTGGTGTGAGTTGCTGCTGGAGCTCAAGGCCACCGTGTTTGGCTGGTTCACATCTGCATTAGGACTGGGAGGGAGAAGTGCAGTGAATAGCAAAGCCCAGAACTGGCATTTGGATGTGCCAATGAAATATTCCATATCATATCACGTCATGCCAGTGTATTAACCATGGCTGACCAGAAGACAGGGCACTTCTCTTCCAGGGGTACCTCTCTGGGGGATCGCTCAAGGTCACTCTTCCAGGGTTTCTGTTTTGGGACTGTCTCCCCTCCGGGATCATTAGCTGGCACAGGCCGGGCATCAGTCAGGGGCAGTGAGCACTGTGTATCACTCATTGGTATAATTGTTATCACTGTTGTTATCATTATCATTTCATTTTAATTAGTAAATAGTTTTTATCTCAACCCGTGAGTGTCTTTGCCTTTCTTTCCAATTCTCTCCCCTACTCCCTGGGCGAGGGGGGTAGGGGGGGAGATAGAGCAGGCTGTGTTTGGCTGCAAGATGCAAGCAAAAGGGGTGAATCCACCCAAACTACCACAGGTGGTGATTTCTACCCATGAGACTGCTGCTTCAGAATCAGTATAATTACTTATTTCAATCAGACATGATATAGGTTTTGTTTATTTTATATTAAAACAAGAATTCTTTATGTGTTCAGAAAGCGAATTAAGATTTTCCTTCAGGAATTTTAAAGGTCATCCTTGCAATTGAGGGATGTATATAAGATCATGAGTATTGCAGAGAATTTTGGTTAAGTTTAGGGAACCTTTCAATGCATTAAATATTTGCAATAATTTCTGACAGATGCCCAGAGCTTAGACTAAATGAAAACAAACCAAATGCAGACAATTTTCTATCTTGTTGAAAAATGCCTTTGCTTTCCTTAGATGCAGAAACACACAACAGGGCTCACTATCTTCTTAGCAGGATGGGACCCTTGTAATGGCTTTAAATGGACAAGGCTGAGTCAATTATTAAAACAGGTCTAGTTCAGATGCAGCGTGTCCTTCAGATAAAGGGATTTCTGTATGCAGTCTGCCTTCTGTCAAAACCAGCAACCAGAGTAATTTTTCAGCTGAAGGTACCTTTCCCTTAGGCCAAGGCAAAACACAACCATTTACCATGCAACTCCTCACAGCAGAAGGCTGTAACAGCCGTACGGACGCTAGTACAGGCAGTTCTTGAGTCTAAGCCTTCTTGATAATAAATACCTCTTACTTTTTTCAGTGTCTCAAGATGTCCTAGATCCCTTGGAGAAATAACAAGCCTTTAATATTAATGACATTTAAGAATCGGAGTGATTTACTGTAGCTTTTCATCAAACTGCTCTGCTTATATTTCTAGAAAGACAATGTCCTTTCCAGTCTTATGTTCCAAAGTCATCCACTCTTGTCCTCTGCTGTCCCCACAGCCATATCAAATAATTTATTTTAACAGCAGATCAAGCACCAGCCAAGGCCTAGATATTTTTCAGCCCTATTCCTCCTGCTGGAAAGCTATTTCAGAACTTATATGCTGTGGTGGTTTGTAACTTTTTCCAATGCTTACTAATCTTACACCCAGCTGTTTCAGGCCTAACATTGTACCCTGTAGCTTCAACAGGCTTTCTTCTATCATGATGTTTATCACCCTGATGTACTTAAAATCATTAAACACTTTGTTTTTTCGGTCTAATCTTCCTAAACTAAGTTAAGTCCTTTCAAGAAAATAAGCTCACCATTCCCCCAATTCCTGATGAACTAATTTGAGTTTGAACTCATCTTTCCTTATAATGGCTACTGGAGGTGTCTGTCAGTCATCTCAGAACTGTATCTGCCTTTCCCATGGCTGCATTGGCAATGGTGGCCTAGCTAGGTGGCAATCACCCTCATTCGATCAGTTTATTCCCTTCAAAACACTTATTGTCCCCAGGTTTTTACATAGCAACACACAAAACAGTTTCACTGTTATAACTCCAGTCTTATTTGTTTCTGGTCTATGCACTAATCTCCCTACACATAGGCAGTATTTCCCATATTTTCTCAGCATACTCCAATTGGAATAAGTGAAAATATTTTGAGAGTCCCAAAAATCCATGCTTGCAAAAATACATGTCCTTTCATCCATCAATTTTGCCTTGGAAAATAATATTTCAAAGAATTGTAGAATAATCTCATTTGAAAGGGATCTTTGGACATCATCTGATCTGAGCTTTCACTCAAAGCAGGGTCAATTGGGACATTAGATTGGATGGCTCAGGCAAATCCCCAAGCAGAGTTCTGAATCTCTTCACAGGTGGAATTTTCATGTTGTCTCTGAACAATTTTATCCAGTGTTTGATCCTGCTCACTGTGAAAAAAACTCTTCATAACATGTAATTAGAATTCCCCTTGTTGCAGCACATCCTTTGTGTTCCATCCTACCACCATGCAACTCAGTGAATGGTCTGGATCCACCTTAACTTCACCTTCCACCAGTGCCACATTTTTCTACTAATCTATGTCTTCTCATGTAAAGATTTACTCCCTAGCACTGTATCAAGTGCTTTACTGAACTATGGAGGACTAATAAAAAACCCCACGTCAGCCTGACACAATCTGTTGTTAGTAAACACATGCATCACATTTCACCTTGTTTTCCATTTATGTGCAAGTCCCCACATATTCTTACTTCAAAGTTGGTTATAAAGGCTTCTGTATTTTGACAGTCAAACAGACCTGTAGCAATCTGGATCACATTTCCTAGTTTAGTAGCATGTATACTATTTTCCTATTATTTTAGGATAGCTTCTCAGCTTTGTAAATCAGGTAAACTTTTGTTTCCAAACATTCTCATACAAAAATTTTTTTTTAGCCTCATTTAACTGTGTTCTAACTGCATTACTGTACTTAATGGCATTACTTTACTAAAAACTAAGGCAAACTGCTCCCTTTTTTCTGGTGCCATACTAACATCACCTCTAATTGCTAGCCCATTTCCACTGCACAGTTCTACTGTATCATCCCTTTATTTACTATTCCTTCAAAGCAAGCCAGCTACAGCAACTTTGGGTGAACCATCAGTCCACTTAACAGGCCAAATTAGTTATTTACAGTGTAGGTTTAATCCTTTTCACCTAGTTCAGCTCTGGCCCTTCAGCAGGTCCCACAACTATTGTCAAAGACAAAATACCTCTAGATACTCTTACCTGCAAAGCCTCCATCTTCACATCAACACACAGCTCTCAAATACTGTGTGAATTACCATCAAACCAAGCAAAACCCCACATAGATAAATTAGTGTACCCTCTAGATAACATAATTACCTCTTCAGCAAGAACAAGTTTCATCTAACCATCCTTATTTACTGCTTTCTATTCCCAGTCACCTCAGTAACCACCAGCTGTTTGGCTTTATAAACATTTTCCCTCAGCTGGCTCTGCCCCATTTACCCTCAGCAGCCAGCTCTGAGCTATCATCAAAATTAGGGAGTCTCATCATGTCAGCTGCAAGGTTATTAGTTTATTCATAATGCATAGCTCCCAAAAGGGAACTAAATTGCAATCAAACCCCACCATCATAGAACAAATGAGCAAATTCTCTTCACCCAGAGAAACCAGGGTGGCTCCTTCCTCACTCAGCACAGGCCTGGGGCAGATTCCTGGGCTCATCATGGCTTGCTCACCACACCCACCCTCCGTGGGCAGCAGAAGGAGGCAATGACCAGCCAGGCAAGCCCCATCCCCTTGGAGGCCCACAGAGCAGCAGGGCTGCTGGGAGGCAGCTGGGCCATTGCCGAGGCCTCGGTTGACTGGGGAGATGGTGGTAGCTGCTGGTGAGACATGGCTAGAGGTGATGGACACTGCTGCTGTGGATGGTGGGACACTGCAGGGGCTAGGGGGGAGTTGTGTGAGGAATAGATGGACTTCATAGAGAACTGAGGAACTCAAGGGGAGTAATGAGGCTATTTTGGGGAGTACAATCTTGCAAAGCCAATGCCACATAGTTGTTTTTGTTATCAGTATTTCCACAAAAGGCCAAGATCAGCTAGGTAGTGGTATCAGAAATACCAAATTTGGGTCTAAATATAGCAAAACAAGGACCAATGTGGGAAAAGTAATTAGCATCAGGGAAAACACCGGGGTGGAGAAGGGAGAATATGAGGGCAGCGAAGCCAGGGATCAGGGGCCAGGGAAAGGGAAAATGCAGCATGCTTATCATGTGCATGGTGCTGTCAGGGGGCACCTGGAAGGCAGCCCCACCCTTGACCACTACAGCTGTAGCAGAATAATAAACCAAACACCTTGTACTGATCATACTGTAAGGCTCGGGCCTGCTCCCATGGTCAGGCAGGTGCCAGGTGGGTGCTCCCCTGCCTGTCCAAGGATCACCTGGACAGATGGACTGAACGTCCTGGTCCTGGTTTTGAGCTGGAACAGAGCTGGGTTTCTTTTTCAGTAGCTAGAATAGTGCTGTGTTGTGCTTTCAGCCTGGGATTTGTTATGAGAGAAAGACTGATAACACACCAGTGTTTGCATTTTTGTCGATGGAAGTCAAGGACTTTGTGTTCTGTCAGTCTACAAGCGCAAGATCTAAGGGCAGGAGGAATATTTACATTAATAAGCTAAACTGGCATTTGGATTATGCCAATGGAATATTCCATATCGTATCACATAATGTCCAGTATATTCATGAGAGTCTCTTCCTCTTTTGGCTCTCTCTGACTTTTGCTCAGGCCCTCGCTCTTCTGGGATTGGAGTTTCAGTTTGGGATTGTCGCTCCTGCGGGATCATTATCTGGGAATGGGCTGGGTTTGGTTGGTTTGGTCAGTGGTGAGCAGTTGTACTGGGTATCACTCATTGGCATATTTTGTTACTGTTACCATTATCATTACCATTTTACTATTAGTATTATTTTAAGTTTTCTTTTATTTCAGTTATTAAACTGTTCCTATCTCAACCTATGGGTCTCCTTACCCTTGCCCCAATCCCCTCCCCTATCCTATGGGGGTGGGGGAAGTGGGTGAATGGCTGTGCTGGCTGCTAGCCAAGGGCCAGCCCAGTGAAACTATCACACCTATCCAGGCCTGATGGCATGAGTGGTACCTACCACTTCACATTATTACTGTAGTTCTCGCTGGCACATCTCTGTGGAAGGACACCCATTACTTCTCCCATGCTCTTCCCAGCTCTTGCTTCTATCTGTTTATTCAGGCTTAGATGTTTTCTCCCCAGACCATGGGGACAGTTTTAATGGCTCCCACTACTTTTCCCTCCTAATCTTTCAAGTTAGATGTCACTTTAGGATTTTTTAGTTTCCTTCTCTTGCCACTCCTTTTCCCTGGTCAAGTACAACAGTGTTAAAGGAGTGGGAGCAAATTCACCTTTTTCTCGAATAAGTTGATGATCTCTTTATTCCCTATTTTTCTCTCTTCTCCTGTGTACAACCATTATCAATTGCATCTGATCATAAAGGAAATAAAAGAGAATTTTGCATGATTTCTGTGGCAGTCCTTATTGACCGCTTTCCAGAAGAAAGGCAAGTGGGGTCAAGCACAAGCTCAGAGAAAGCTTCCCTCTAGTTCAGTCTGGGATTCTCAAGAGGAAGAGCTTCCAGCACGAGCATAAGACCAGTGTCAGCTTTAGGAAAGTCTGTCACCTAGTGCTTGCAAAAAAATCACTTCAACTGGCATTGTAAAAGTCTGCAAAGCCTTAAAATTTCTAGACACTGTCTATCCCAAGTTGTAAATAGTGTCAGACAAATTCTGATAGGCTTCAGTTTTAAGCTACTGTTAAACTTTCTGTCTGGAACCCTCAGATGTACAACACACTCTAATGCTATCCTATTTGATGACTTTTTAATTTATGTTACTGTGTTGGACAGAAAGATTCTTTTCCTCTAAGTACTTTTTCCTACATGAAAGACAAGTCACTGAGCTCTCCTTAAGAGAAGAATTTTTCCCCAATCAATCAAAAATTAGAGAACATGGACAAAACCTGAACCTTGGATGTAAGTGAAGCTGAATTTCTAATACATATTTGCTAGACTTATGGCAGATGCATCACTCTGAACCAAGTTACAAATTAAATATTTGTGATCTCTCAGAAACTTTGTAACTCAGATTTTGTAGTACTGGACCAGCCTGTACTACAACAGGCAACAAAACAGCATCAACTTTAGTCAATAAGTGTAATAAAGAACATGAAGTATTTCCTCATATTTTTCTTTTATCAGTGTATTGTTGCAGGGCATTCTGAAGTACACCAATAATTCAAGAAACAAGCAAACTGAAGTTTATTTCTGTATTTTCTTTGGTTATGCTCTTCACTAATGCAATCTGTCCTTTTTTCAAGATGCAATCTGAACACATTACAATGAAAACTGTAACCTACTAGTATAGTTTTACAGAAAATCATTTTTATAGCTACAATTTTTATGAATTCTGAATGTGCTCATCATTAGCCAAACCACATAATACATAGCAAGAGCTTTTAAAGGACACTAAGTCAAAAGTCTCAGAACATTTTCATCAACTAAATATTGTAATATATTTGTCACTCAGGTATCACTAACTTTCTAGAGTGAAAAAAACCACCTAAAATTAAATACTGAAAAGATGTTAAAAGTGTCTTGCTCAAGATCCCAGAGTAGATAATAGCGAAAACCAGAGCTCCATGATTTCCTGATGATGATCAAGAAGCCTGAGCACTTCTGCATAGCTGGGGATTGTGAAGTCTTCCCATGAACTGGAAGGGGAGAAAATAAACACAAACAGGATGATTTCCCTTTCCCTAGTGCACAGAAACACTCCCAGATTCCCTGAAATGCTTTATGACAAATTCTTGACCATATAAATTAGTTGAAACTGGATTGACAGCAGCTACAATTTCTGACCTTGATCTTTGCATGGAAAGAGTTTTTTTTATTATGTGAACTTTAGGACTGCTGTGTTAAGCACTCTTTGAAAAAGACAAGCTGGCAAAATTTAACCACTCATGTTTCATCTATGCACCATCTGCATAAGTAACAATCTCCATTTGTCAGAAGCAATTAAGACATTGCTTTTGGGTGACTGCAAAAACAAGCTGGCAGTTCTCGCAGTGATTAAACTATAGTAATTTGGTGCACTTCATGCTGATCACTGTTATATTGTACTTTTATTATATTTGTTGATACTTTAAGTACTCTAAATTGGGCAAAAGAACATAAACTATAATATGCAGAAAGCAAACTATTATTTCAATCATCATGTATGTTTCTCAGTTTGAGTGAAGTGTTTATGAAACACTTAAAACCTAGGGCTGGATCTTCTGTTTCTACAAATCAGTGCTGCTCCACTGGCAGTGAAAAAATAGTGATTTACAGTCCTGGAGGATCAGGCTTACAATACTTGTTCATTTTGCCATGGTTTGCAGAGATGAGAAAATCCAAAAAGATTGTTGTATTAGATTCTTACAAGTCCAGAGATTTTTAGCTTGTAAATGTGCTGTATTAGAGGAGTTAGAATCAATACCTCTGAAACCAGGGATGCGGTTCCTTTACTAGAGTGCAGGAAGGACTTTTAAATCTTATAGAAACTAACACTTTGCTTTGTTATCCAGACAGTCAAAAACAATTTCTTACTATAACACCTCAGTAAAGTTGCTTGACTACATTAATTTAAAAAAAAAAATTACAAAACTGTCCAGCCACACTTAGAAAATGTTAATGTCACAACAATTTAACTATCTGTATTCACTTGCCTTGTGCCATTCTCATTCTTTTATGTCATTATTTACTTATTTCTGTATTTATTTGCAGGGTGTGTGAAGAACTACGTGAATTTTTCTCCTACTATTTTATATGCATTATCTATAAAATGGTAAAATAAAAATAAATATTAACTGTGCTTTCTTGTAAATTATCCCAAATATCCTTTGATGCATCTAAATTTTTCTGGATATTTTGGTGCCTAGAATGATTGAAGTACTGTAGAGGTAAACCTTAAAATTAAAATTATTTTTCTTATTCTGTTCTACATTAGCCTGACACATTCAGGCTTTAGTGCTTTTCTGTTCCATATTAGGATCAACCATATATCTTAATAAGAAAAACCACTACAATAGTACAGGGAGAGCTATCTTACATCACCAACTGTCCCCCTAGCTTCTTTTAGAGATGAAACAAGGAGACAGTACAGTTCAGAAAATGCAGATGTTCAACTCACTCCTAAACCACTTAAGTTCATTGTGAAGGCTGGAAAGTTTCTGAAAAGTTTCTGCTCAGAGTTTAAACACAGGGATTGTTTATAGACTGGAAACTAAACAAACTGACCAAAAAGAAAGCTGAAGAGATGACTGTGAGGGTTCACTAACTATGTGGATTGTCAGTGATCTTTACAGCCAGAATAAGTTACACTTTTTATGTAAACACTTCTCCTCCCTTCTGCTATAGCAGGAAGTTGGTAGTCGAGACAGAATGATAGTCATGAATGCATGTCTTGTTGCTTGCCTGAGATCTGAAGGTCTTTGAAAAGAGGGATCACTCATGTAAACTGGGATTAATATTAAATTTCAACTGCAGGTGGCAGCAAACCCCCAAATATATCTGCAGTCTCACCCAGATAATCTTTGATGCATATACAAAGAAGAAAAAACATGCTTTAGCATATCGGAAATAAACAAAACTGTATTTAAAAATGAGAACACTCTTGCTAAATTAGAGGGTGACATAGCTCACAGAAACACTCAGAATTTTTTAGAAACATCGAAATGCCAGTGGATGATGAGAGGTGACAGCTCTCCCAGTGAAGGTGCCAATCACTTGCATAGAGACACAGAAAAAACGACAGTGAGCATGGGCTGTAGATTCTCCCTGCCTTCTTTCAGGCCCTCTAGCAGTCCCTGCAGCTCTGCAGTTAGCAGCAGGAGGAAGGAAGTCTGGTAAAACAGGACACTTACATGTCCTTGACTCATAATTTAATCCAAAATAATCAGGGGATGTCTACTGAGGACACTATTATTGAGTCATTTGACTGTTATTGAGTCAAAATGGAGCCAGCAAAATTTCCAGCCAGGAGACTGGCGTCAACACCTACACACTGGGAGCAGACCAAGGGCAAGTGAAGTTCCTGCAGAGTGGAAAAAGCAGAACATAACCCCCATTTTTAAAAAGGGAAACAAGGAAGATCCAGAGAACTACAGGCCGGTCAGTCTCACCTCAGTGCCAGGCAAGATCATGGAGCAGCTACTCCTAGAAACTATGCTAAGGCACATGGAGAATGAGAAGGTGATTGGTGACAACCAGCATGGCCTCACCAAGGGCAAATCCTGCCTGACCAATCTGGTGGCCTTTTGTGACGGGGTTACAACACTGGTGGATAAGGCCAAAGCAACTGATGCCATCTGCCTGGACTTGTGCAAGGTGTCTGACACCGTCCCACATGGCATTCTTATCTCCAAATTGGAAACATGTGGGTTTGACGGATGGACCACTCAATGGATAAGGAACTGGATGGATGGTCACACTCAAAGAGTTGTGGTCAACAGCTCAAAGTCCAAGTGGAGACCAGTGACGAGTGGTGTCCCTCAAGGGTCAGTATTGGGGCTGGTGCTCTTCAACATCTTTGTCGGAGACATGGATAGTGGGATTGAGTGCACCCTCAGCAAGTTTGCCAACAACACCAAGCTGTGTGGTGTGGTTGACACGCTGGAGGGACGGGACACCATCCAGAGGGACCTTGACAGGCTTGAGAGGTGGGGCCTGTGCTAACCTCATGAAGTTCACCAAGGCCAAATGCAAAGTCCTGCACCTGGGTCAGGGCAACCCCAAGCACAAGTACAGGCTGGGCAATGAGTGGCTTGAGACCAGCTCTGAAGAGAAGGACTTGGGAGTGGTGGTGGATGAGAAGCTGAACATGAGCTGGCAATGGACGCTCACAGCCCAGAAGGCAAATAACCGTACCCTGGGCTGCATCAAGAGAAGCATGGCCAGCAGGTAGAGGGAGGTGATTCTCCCCCTGTACTCTGCTCTTATAAGGCCCCACCTGGAGTGCTGTGTCCAGTTCTGGAGCCCCCAACACAAGAAACACATGGACCAGTTAGAACAAGTCCAGAAGAGGGACATGAGGATGATCCAAGGGTTGGAGCACCTCTCCTATGAGGACAGGCTGAGAGAGTTGGGGCTGTTCAGCCTGGAGAAGAGAAGGCTCCAGGGAGACCTTTTAGCGGCCTTCCAGTACCTCAAGGGGCCTACAGGAAGGCTGGGGGGGGACTTTTCCTAAGGGCAGTTAATGACAGAACAAGGGGAGATGGCTTCAAGCTGGAAGAAGGTAGGTTTAGATGAGATATTAGGAAGAAATTCTTCACTGTGAGGGTGGTCAGACACTGGAACAGGTTGCCTGGAGAAGTTGTGGCTGCCCCCTCCCTGGAAGTGTTCAAAGCCAAGTTGGATGAGGCTTTGAGCAACCTGGTCTAGTGGAAGGTGTCCCTGCTCATGGCAGGGGGGTTGGAACTGGATGATCTTTAAGGTCCCTTCTGACCCAAACCATTCTGTGATTCTATGATTCTATAAATGAGGAAAGTAAAAGAGCAAAAACTATGAAAGGTAATCCACATCTATCTTCACAAAGGAAATGGAAAGTGTGACAGAGAGCATGCACCCTATTAAGAGGTGGGTTTGTAATGAAATTGCTGAGTTGGGGGTGTGCTACATGTAGCACTGTCAGGATGCTGAAAACAGAGGGGTAGGATGATCTGAATGCATCTGAACCCAGCAGCTTAATGGGTAGATTACTGAGAAGGTGATCTTGAAGAACCAGGGAAAGATCCACCCCAGGATACAGTCTAAATGGTGCTTTTCTAGACTGTACTTCCAGGAAGCCTGAAATTGTTTAATGGCCTTGGGCTACAGGGACAAGCTTGTCTCATCAGTTAAACATCTGGCTCTTAGTTTCTGTACTTTGCTGAGACAACTTACAGTAGTAAAGATACGATATTCAATCCATCACTGAAACAAGAAGCAGTGAGACAATGCAGTTGTGTAGACAGTGATCAGATCTCATATTTTAACACACAGGGAAAATGTAGGGCTCATTTTATTATCCTTTCACCCAGGGGGAGCCCTGGGCCCATAGATCACTGAAAGGCAGGCCAACAACTTCTACTGATCCATGCTGTTGACTGAACCTTTTTCATCTACAGACAGGTCTATATAAACTAGAGAGGTACATCCACTCTCTTCTAAACTGTTAGGTGAGTACTAGTTATAGGTAATTATTAGCAAAGTTAATTGCTGTAGATTATTTGATGACATGTTTCTTTATTGTCTTTTCCATTCCCTTTTACCTCAGCTCCTACCTTTGCCTCTTATGTATTCACTTATCCCTTTCCCTACTACAATGTGTATTTCTATTTAAGCTTCCTTTAGTTTTCATTTGCTTTTCTTTCTTAATGGCTGGGAGATCACAGGAGCTGTATTTTAAGGTACCTTATCCATGGTGCAAAGCTTTGTCCAAAGGAAACATGTGCATTGAAAAGCCACTCTGATTCCAGGAATCACGTAATTGAGGGCTTTAAATCCATCAGCTGAAAAACAGGCCCACGGGCTGAATCTTAGCACTTATGCATGGTTTCTTTGTAGGTTCCTCAGTATACAAAGACAACAGGTAGAAAAAAACAACTGAAGTCAATGCCAAAATTGCTACTGAAGTTAGTGGAGTGAGGATTTCACATTAATTTGCAACCCCATGCCCCGCTGATGATGGGTGTGACAGCCTACTCTTTTTTTTTTTTCTTCTCTCAAATGAACGGCAAGTGTGCTGCTAGAAACTCAGCAGGACTTTGGAGTTGCTGCTTCCCAGATAAGCTTTCTGCTTTCAATTCACTTCTTGTTGGTGTGTTGGCTCGGTGCGACTGCTGAGGACTGAGCCCAGCAGCAACCGAGACACAAGAGCGCTGCCAGACCATGCCTGAGCCAGGGCTCCTCTGCAGCAAGCGCAGCATTTCAGTCCTGCTTCTGTAACAGGAGGGGGGTGAAAGACAGAGCAGCCACGTCTTTTGGGAACGGTTATTGGGCTTTAGCATCATTTTCTCTAGGAGTGATGGGAAGAACAATACTAAAATGTTTCCTTTGGAAATGTCAGGGCCCTGAGGGCACCCATAGGCCTTAATGGCCCTGAACAGCCCCACCTGGGGCCTCCTTCCACCCCTGCCCATGGGCCCAGGAGACCCATTTCGGCTCTGCCCACCATGCTCAGACACACCCACCAGTGAGGGCATGGCCTGCACTGGGGTCACCCTTGGGTCCCAGCTCATCCTCCCATAGGGAGGAACCAGCTCTCATTGAGCCCCAACAAGAAAAAAAGGAGGAAAACTATATTTGACCATGAAGAACTAGCAACACTGTTTCCTCTGGTATGTGTTTTAGCAGCAATGACCTTTTCCACGTTTCCAAATACCGAGGAAAGGCAAGGAGGGCATCCTCTTAGCACTGGGGTAGCAAGACTGTTGTAGGAAGGACTTGTAGTGAGCAGGTAACGAGAAACAAGAAGCTCTGAAGTCTCACTGGCCTCTTTGCAGGTCATCTAGTCTTCAGTCATTACTGTTTGATATGGCACATTCCAGGCACAACCCTATCTGCATCTTGAATAACATATTTCCGGCTCATTTGGGAAAAAAATATTATTTCCATCAGCATGTGTAGAGTTAAATTGGTTAAAAAATAAATTGGTTGAAATCTAGAAAAGCAACAAACAACTGTTTGTACTCATCAGATGGTACCGTGAGACCACAGCTTCTGGATGATCGTTAACACTATTGTCTCTACGTTGAACTTGCGCTATCTTGTTTTACAGCCTTTATCATTCTGCAGGTTACAGACTTGAGCTTTTTCAGTAAATGCCAAGGCTTTTTTGGAGAAGGAAAAGCACATATTATAACTTTTTTCAGACCTTCACACTGAATCCTGGCAGTCTTCAAATATGTAGCTTTCCCTCAGCCTATCATGGCAACATGTTTTTTATATTTTTCCTTCTCTCCTCTGGTATGTGTTTTAGCAGCAATGACCTTTTCCACGTCTCCAAATACTGCCTTCAAAATGCTAGGGGCCAGCACATGAAACAAAGTGGCTTTTTGGGTGCAGGACTCTTCCAGAGGGTATTCATTAGGTTGATGTGCTTTGCATTTTGAAAAATAACTCTAAAATGTATTCTGCTCAGAATGTCTTTCCCTGAACTGAATTAGGTGAGCCAATAATAACACAAAGAATAATGCAACCCACACACACATTCCCTGAGAAAACTAAACAAAACCAGAATAAAATCTGTATTAAAACTGAGCACAGCTGATGCAAGGGTTTTTGCTGCCCTAGGCAGATAAAAATTGCTGTCCTCTTTCCTTATCAGTAGTCACCCTCTTTCAAAATTTTCCACCCTGTCCTGTGCAGCTGTTACCTCTCTGGGCTCTGTCAGATGTCCTCTGGCAAATCTTGGAGGGAGATCTAAATCCTCAGATATCTGCTGGCATGCTGCAGCAGCAACAGAAGGGAATGTGTGTCTACATTTCTACTGCCCAACCAACAGCCTAAGCTATTAGTGTGAACCCAGGCAGTGGGCACCCAAACTAATCAGAATTAACAACAAAGGAAAAAATCATGCCTCAAAAATAGCAATACACCTGCAACAGTGTTAAAAACTACAGTCTATTTCTTATTGTGTCAGTCCTTGTCCCTTTAGTCTTCAGCCTTCAGTCACTTCGTTTACCACATACATCTCTGACATGACAGTTGAGTAGTGCAAGCTTTAGAACTCATGAAATAAAAGTTTTCGACACACATACAAATGTCAGATTTATGTCACATTTGTCACATATAGCGATTCTAGATATACAAAACAGGTTCCCACTTGCAGATTTGCAGATTCAAAATGCAATTACTTTTTTTTCCAGAGTTGCCACAGACTTCTGAGAAAAAATCCTTAAAATTCCCTGAAAACAAGCGAACTGGTTCCTTCTGAAGCCTCCAGGGTCTTCATCAGAGCCTCACTACAACACAAAGGAGTGTGTTTAAGTGCAGGTATTACTGGCTGTGAAGAGCAACAGAAGGGCAGCACGTGCCTTCCCCTGGCAACATGTTTTGAAAAGAAAATAAATTCTGATACTCCTGTGTTTGTAATTTCAGTATTATTTCACATTCTAAATACAGTCTGTGAGACTGGGTAGCTTAAAAGGCAACCACAGGTTTTATTTTACAGTTATTTCCTGTGAAAATGTTATTATTCTTATGACACCTTGCAATTTTTTCAGAGTAACTCTATGGAAATTATTTATAAGTATGAATTTATAAATAAAACAGCCTTAAGGAAAGCTGTGTTTTAGTATGCGTGAGATAGTAAAGACAAAGAAAATATTTTCTCTTAAAATTCAGCTTATCTTACAAGCTTTTCAAGCAAAATGCACAACTCTGAGACACATAATCAGATTAACTTTTAAGCATTATTTTATACCAGAAATATGTATAATGAGGCAGAATTTCCCTTTCCCTTTCTTTCTGTTTTGTGCTTATTTACAGTTAACTTACTGTATATGCAATTTATTTATGTATGTTTAGCATAAGCATGTTTATGCATATCCACTGGCACTTTTTAAAAGGAAGCCTTACAGTACCAGGAAGCCACATGGCTCACAAAAATAGATTTTCAGAAAAATCTGACTTATTTAAAGCTGTCAGCATTTGTATGTTCAAAGCTATATCTAGCTGTTGCCTATAGACAGTGAGTCAGAAATACAGCCAGGCCTGCAGTCTGTAACAAGGTAGACAGGTCACAGAACAATGTCCCTCCCAGGACGACAACAAACCCTGTCCTTTTCCTGTCATGTTGCTCAGCAGCTGACAGCATTAATGTCTCACAGACTGGGGTGATAGAGCTGGGAAAGGCAGGAACACGCTGGGAGGTTTTGGTGTGAACATTAACTTGTGCACAGACTTCAGTCTTCTACGCATTTCAGTAGGCAACGGAAGAACATGCTTCTCCTGGGTTGTCTTTCAAGCTCAGTGGACACGTATCAGAGGCCCACAAGCACTGCCTCTGGGAAGAGAAAGCACCCAGCAGGAAGAATAGAACAATTCACACATCACAGAGCTCTTGTTTCTGGCTGCTTTCACTTCCATACTCTTTCATCAAACAGAGAGGCTCTTTAGGTGAATAAACCACATCACCCTGAAATGCAATTCTTTGGCAGCTTAAACCAACCTAAACTGGGTGCTTATGTGACCAGAAAGGGAGCTGGTTCAGGAGCTGGACCAGTTGAAAATGAATCTTACTTAAAAAATAGCAGTTAGTTTTTGGCTGATTCCTGTGCCAGCTTCCTATGCAATTTCCATGGATGTGCAGGAAGAAGGTGCAGAAATATGCAGTCAGGAAAGAAAAGACAGCTTAGCCTAGGTAAGCTTTGACTGCTACAAAACAGTTTTACTTACAAGTTAATTTAATTACAGTTAATTACTTACAGTTAATACAAGTCAGATGCTGCAATCCTGCCCATAGATTTGCAATGCTTACTCATACTGCTGCCCATAGTGTTCACACCAACCTTCTGACAAGTCAATTTGGAAGGCTCACTTAACAGAAAATTAAATCAGAAAGAAAAATGTACAGTTATCTGCCCCTTTCACTACCCAAACTAGCTCACAATGGAGTAAGTAAAAATCCTGTCCCAAATACAAGAAAGGTGAGAGCACACGGAAAGGAAAGGAAAGGAAAGGAAAGGAAAGGAAAGGAAAGGAAAGGAAAGGAAAGGAAAGGAAAGGAAAGGAAAGGAAAGGAAAGGAAAGGAAAGGAAAGGAAAGGAAAGGAAAGGAAAGGAAAGGAAAGGAAAGGAAAGGAAAGGAAAGGAAAGGAAAGGAAAGGAAAGGAAGAAATGCCAACGGGACTGTAACAGCACCAACCTAGCCTGACTTCAGTCACTAGGGGGTTGCTTACCCAAGCTGTCATTACATGAACATTTCAAGGCAGCAGAAACTGGCACTGCTACCAAAACCAGCAGCTCTGCCCATCATCCAGCCCCTGCCCTGGTGCTGACACAGCCACTTGTGCTGCCCTCCAGTGAGTCTTCTCAGAGAACTGATCCGGGTTAAAAAAGTCATCTTTTTCAAGATGAGTTTCCAGTTATATCTGTTCTCTGATCAGGTGTTCAAATTCTGAGAAAAATAATTTTGTACTCAAGACTAAAAGCACTAATTCTGAAGAGGATGTGCTGTCTTTTTAATAATAAAGTGCAAATTCAGTGCTGAGCTGTGGAATTTTTGGTCCGTCTCTAATTTTGCACTATGTCTATGAAATGAGTACATTTAAATGGCCTCCACAGCCAGAACTCTGTGACTAGAGTTGCTAACAAAATAGATTCAAAAGTAGTACCTTACTGTCAGGTGCAAGGAATATCTTTGAATATTTTTAAACATCCATTTCCTAAAATTTAACGGCAACAAAAAATCCATTTGAGTTTCTACATTAGAATGCAATATTAAAAGATATGACATTTATAAAATAATGCAACTAGGTATTTGCTATAACTGTAAGCACACTTGAGGCATTTTATACTGATAACTTAATCCTGTATACTTACTGTAAGTTCATTGTGTTAATGGTCCAGTACATTTCTTATCACTTGGCTATATTACTCTCAATTTAATTCCTCAGTAATGTATTTAAATAATATTAACACAGTCCACATACCACATCTTTATTTTGTGTAGCTATACAACCCTCCTTAGGTAAAGAAGCAGGAGGTTAGGCAGTGAAGTGTGAAACTAACTTGCACAAATAGGTGACCTATATTTGCCTGAAAATTTTCACTGCTTCTTCTTTCTCTATAGATAATTTTAACGTGTTCCGTACTTTCCACGTATGTGACTTCCATGAGCACTGTGTAGGAAATAGGCCCACATAGTATCATAAGACATTATACTTTCTGTCTCAGATATGAGAAAAGATGTGTATGACATTACTTAATGGAATATGCATAAATCAAAGGGTGCATGATTATACATACTGACAACTGGATGTGCTTTTCTTGATAACTTCGTATGTAAACGTATATCTTTCCATATCCTGACACAAAGGGTTTTCCAATGGAGTTTTTTTTCCCCTATTGCCAAAGGTAGATCTGAGGAGGAGCTCTGTAAACTCCAAACTTCTGTGCATGAAATCAGCATGGCTAGAGCTACCTGCTGCCTGCAGGAACTGAAGTCACCTGAACACAGATGACAAGTGAGCACAGTGTCAGGCACACTGGGTGAGTTTGCCCAGGAGCAGCCCCCAGGCAAGCCGCAAGCTGGTGGTCAGGCAGTTGTGCGGTGAGATGGGAGGCACAGCACACTTCACCTGCAGCCATGTTAGAGACACTCTTCCTGCAGAATATAGAACACAGAAGAACTTCATGTTGACATAGGTAGACATATAAATATATAATTCCATAATTATAGAACTACACCTTGACCTTCTGTACCTCAGATTTTCCATCCTCTTTTAAAAAGTCGTGAGCTACTTCCCAAAGTTCTCAGAAAATTCCTCCAAGCCTCCTAATTCCTGGGATTTATAGCTGTATGTTTGCCCATTCTTTCTGTAAGCATCTGAACTCCAAATGCATGACCAACAAAACCTTTTTCTGTGTGCTTTATTAATTTAAATAAACAGTTAAACTGCATAAGTAACATGTAATTTTTAAAGTCTCATTGTATGACCAAATAGAAATGAATGTTCTCTTTAACAAAATACATTCACTAAGACTATTTCATGCCACATTTTACTTTTCAATTTGGGCATCTTAACTGCACCTGCACAGTCTGGCATGCTTTTTAATACTGAGTTTTAAAAAGTTGCAAGTTGTTTACACTCAAAATGATTATACCTATGATTGTATATCTATGTCTACTTCTTGGTATTTCAGCCATTCCTAAATTCACAAAATTACTGACATGTTTCTGAATAGTGCAATTGAAGCTTTCCATTTGTTTGTTTATTGTTCAGGCAATACGTGTATGCACACATTAACTTAAGCCATTGACTCTTTTTTTCCAGTAGTATGTCAGAAATCAAGTTGAAGCCCTTATCCATTATTATTTTCTCTATATATATATCAGATGTACAATTATCGGAAGACACAAATTACATGCGTCAGTGGGAAAGGACATTATTTTCTATAAGAATAGCTGTAAGTGGGTGGATGGCTTTTGCCATGAGTGAACAAACTAATTTGTAGTGTGGTACGGCAATGAGCAATCACAGAGCAAGTTTGGAAAGCCTCCAATTGTTTGTGGTAAAACTGCCTCAGACTGGCGAGAGATATAGTCTTGAATGCATAAAAATTTGCTTTATCTTCTTTTCTCTGTTTGGCCACTTCTGTCCAATTTCAGATGAATGTGGCTGTTACCAGGCCTGACATAGTAGTATGTGCTGGAAGGTATTGGTGACAATAATAATAATAATAAGCAAGCCATGACCAGACAGGGGCTTCAATTCAGCCCTTCCACCCATCACGCTTGAAACACGTTACCCATACTGTAGGAGGCATTTGCAGGATGATCGCACTTCATTGTGGTGCTTAGGTAAATAAAGCATTTGAACTCCAATCACGAAAAAGCAGAAAAAAAAATCTACCTTAAAATCAATTACTTATAAGAACAGACATATCAAAGTATTCTGAGAAGCTCCGAGTGCTCTTGCGGCCCTCCTTGGCCTGTGGGTGCACATGAAGAAGCAAGTAGAGCTGCTGCTTTTCCACACCCGCCGGCTGAAGCACCTGCCCGAGAATCACAGCACCACGGAATCACTTTGGTTGGAAAAGTCCTTTATGATCATCCAGTCCAACCAGAAACCCAACACTGCCAAGTCCACCGCTAAACCATGTCCCTAAGCACCACATCTACATGCCTTTTAAACACCTCCAGGGATATAGAAACATGACATAAATGGTATGGAGTAAGGGGTGGATACTGTCCTGGTTTTGGTAGGATTGAGTTAATTTTCTTCTTAGTAATTAGAATTGATGTATTTTAGTTTCAGTGCAAGACTTGTTATGAGAGGAACGTTGATAACAGTGCTGGTGTTATTAGCTGCTGCTGGAGCTCAAGGCCACCGTGTTTGGCTGGTTCACAGCTGCATTAGGACTGGGAGGGAGAAGTGTAGTGAATAGCAAAACCCAAACTGACATTTGGATGTGCCAATGAAATATTCCATATCATATCACGTCATGATTATTATATTATCCAGGGCTGACTGGAAAGGGGGGATTCTCTCTGGCTTTTGCTTGGGCTTGCTTTTCGGGTTTGGGGTTCCTTTTTACTCCTCTGGGATCGTTATCAGCGGGTGGTGAGCAACTGTACTCTGCATCACTCTTACATATGTATTTATTTGTTATCTTTATTACGCTTATTCTTACTATTTTATTTTACTCTAATTATTAAATTGTTCTTATCTCAACCTACAAGTCTCCTCACCTTTACCCCTCCCAATTCTCTCCCAGATTTCCTGGGGGGGGTCGAGGGGGTTGCAAGTGGCTGTGTTTTGTTTGGCTGGCAAACTTAAAGCAAAGTTAAACTCACAGACGATGACTCCACCGCTTCTCTGGGCAGCCCGTTCCAGGGTGTCACCCTTTGCCGTCAGGACATTTTCCCCAGTGTCCCATCTCACCCTCCCCTGGCGCGGCTTGAGGGCGCTGCCTCTTGTCCTGTCTCGTCCACCCGGAGCGCCACCCGGAAGGGACTAACGGGAACCTCTCAAGCTGCTCTGCTAAAGCCACCAAGCTCCAACAGCAGCTCCCTCAGCAGGGGCCGGACCGGGATGCGGGTAACCGCCATGGCCGGGCCCACCCCCGCCGCCCAACACGGAGGCCACACTCACCCCGCGCGCGCTGAGCGGGGAAGCAGCCGCGGGCGGCACCTGCTGTGCGGCCTCATGGCGCATGCGCGCGCTCGGGGGGCGCCGGGAGTGGCCATGGCTACGGTGCTGGCCGTGGGCACAGGGTGCCAGCCGGGCCGGGAGATGAAGACCCCGGCGGGCTGCGGCCGCGGGCAGGGCTTGCCCGTGCTGTGGCGGGCAAGGCGTGGCTGCGTTTGTGCCTCGCTGCGGTGCTGGTAGAGGCGGGAGCTCGGCAGCGCTCGGCAGTTCCCGCGGCAGCTGGGGGAACGCGTCGGGCCCGCGTCCCGGGCCTCGGGCTCGCAGCCGCTCCTGTTTGAAGCCTTTTTTGGAGAGGGCTGCCCTGGAAAAGGACACAGAGGGAGAAAAGGCCGCCAAGAACTTGAACGCTTCCAAGAGACGGCCAATTGAGTTGCTGGAGCGTGTCCAGAGAAGGGCAGCGGAGCTGGGGAAGGGGCTGGAGCACAAGTGTTATGAGGAGCAGCTGAGGGAACTGGGGTTGTTTAGTCTGGAGAAGAGGAGGTTGAGGGGAGACCTTATCACTGTGTACAACTACCTGAAAGGAGGGTGTAGGGAGGCAGGTGTGTGTCTTTTCTCCCAGGTAACTAGTGACAGAACAAGAGGCCTCAAGTTACTACAAGGGAGGTACAGATGGATGTCAGGAAATAGTTCTCCACGGAAAGGGTTATCGGGCACTGGAACGGGCTGCCCAGGGAGCTGGTTGAGTCACCATCCCTGGAGGTGTTTAAAAGATGGCTCGATGGGGTGCTCAGAGATACGGTTTAGTAGTGGACAGGTATGGTTGGACTTGATGATCTCAGAGGTCTTTTCCAACCAGGAGATTCTATGATTCTATTTAAAATGGTACTGGAGTTGCGTTTTGTGCAATGAAACCATTGACATGAGTGGGGTTTTATGACACTGTGCTTTCTCTGTGTAAATAAACCTCCCAGGGTTCAGTGCAGCACCTCCAGAGAGGTCCTTTGGAAGGTCATTTTTCATTTTACTGCAGTGATGCCTGTTCCTAGCGTGTGGGCTGGTGATGTTTGTTAGGAACTGAACTCCTGTGTAGAAGCTTTTCCACCGTCCCAGGTCAGCCTGTAAGGAATATATGCAGGAGAGAGCACTAAGGTTTTGTGGTCGTGCTAGAAAAGGTCTCTTAAAGTTTTAAGGCTGGCTGAGAATTTTTATATTCACAAGCATCTTATGAATATAAGCACCTTGAAAATAAGGGCTGAAACCTGAATGTGTGGCTTCATAAAGGAAGGCTGTGTCAGGAACAGAGAAAGGTTACTTCTGCTCATAGGAGTCACTGCCATGGGTATGTATTTCAGATTAGGCTGTTTCCTAAATTGCTGGCTTCAGGTACAATGCAACACTGCAGTCCTGCAAGGACATAATAAAATTGTTTTCTAGATGAAATCTGTTCTGTAACCCTGGGTGCCATCATTTCTTCTACAGAGAATATAAAATGTTACTCATGGGCATCACGTGCAAAGAGCTCGTTCTGGCTGAAAACTTACTCCATTTGCTTCCTTTTCCCTTCTTTATGGCAGCCATATAGCTGTTGATTATTAGGGTAGCTGGACACAAGGGTTACTTTCATCTCTGTGGTACCTGGGTTCAAGATCTGTCTACTTTTGTTCACATAAAAATGCTAGAAAAGTAGACACTGAACAGAACCAGAACAAAGATTGATCTTTCTGGGACTCTCCCAGGTAGTTTTTGTTGTGAAATGCCAACTGTATTCTGCTCCTGTCTCCAAAGTCTCAGTGGACTACATATTAATATATAACCAGTCTAAAGTGGGCATAAAATTTCCTAAAATAATTCTTTCTATTGTCAGTCAAGGAAAGAAATAATTCATTCACTATGGCCCAACAATGTTCACTGAGACAGAGCAGAGACAGCCCCAGGTTACTGAAGTGACCTAGTTTCATCCTATATATTCACCACAGAGCAGCATTAAAAATTCTCTGACAAGTCAAAGAAAGGCTGAAATTTGAAAATGGTAAATAGGAAGTTTTACAGCAGGAAGAGGCAGCCAAGTAACATGGTTACTTTTAAAAAATATTGTAATATTACCTTGAAAAATCTTGAGTAGTTTTTATCACTGCAAGTGTTTGCAGTGGACAGTTAATTGGTAAACAACAGTTCTTCCACATCCTTAAATGAATTTATTCTTGCTTGTGTGGGAATCAGGAATAGGAGGCTGACGTGGTGCCTCAGCCAATGCGATCAGAGAGATCCCAACTACTTTGTGTCAGTATTTCTGTTGTGAATTTCTTCTGCCAAAACCTTACAAAAAGAATGGAGAAAGTTTATGTCAAACTGTAATCATTTTTGTAGTGTATCAATAGCATATTTAATATTTTAGAAAAACACCATTTCTGATATCATTTGAGGCAACCTGAAAAATATTCTGTCTGTAATGATAACACTGCTATCCTCCGAGTCTTGGGAGCAGCTGGGTCTTGCTCTTGGTATAACCCTGAGTGTAGCTAAGTTGCTTCATGGCTGTAGACAGGTGAGGTTGCAGAGAGGAGCTCTCTTGTAGTTCTGTTCTGTGCTTTTCTATTGGCAAGAGAGAGCAGAGTAGGTGCTTTTCCCAGTACCAATTGTGAAGGCTTGTTTAAGACAGTATTTCTTGATGAGAAAGGTTGTATGTTGGAAACCTTAATTTAAAGGCCTGGTTTAATCATGTAGATTCTGGGCTGTCTAGAAAACACTATAAAGGGCTGTGAAGCAAGGTCTCTACAGAAAGAGGTATCTTTCAACTTTTAAGATTATTTTATATGAAGGCATTTGTGCTGTCCTGGTATCAACCTGCAGATCTGGAAGGGAAGCACTTCTTTTTGTTATATAAAATTATTTTGTGTTATACATACAGAAAAAAATCTGTCTGAGAAAGAACTCTTCCCTTCATCTTTCTACCTCCCACACAGATGGACTTAAAGGAAAAAAAGCTTTCCATGAAACTTGATTTAATAGAAATAAATCCATCTTTTTGTCTTTGCTCTCCCCCTTCCCTTGTTCCTCAAACCCTGGCAAGAGAATTACCTGAATCCTTAGTTAAGATAAGCAAAGGCATGGAAAAGTATCAATATCCTTAAATAGCTGTGTTTTGTTAAATTATTAAGAATATAGTCCATTGTTGTGGATATTGTCCTTTGCTAGGAAAAGGAAAGGTTTATCACTTAGGAGAATGAGTCAGCACGAGATGTGATAAAGACCATCTGTACTGCTGGTTCACCTAATAGCTACTTGCCAAAAGTGGGGTTCAATTAGTCCTAACAAAAGGAAGGAACCAGAGGGAGGGACATGTCAGATAACCTTCTAATAAAACCAAACCGAACCCCATAAATAATGCAAACTAGTGCCTGTTACTAAAGCTTTCTTTTGAAGCTAGTCAGAATGGATTTGCAAATGCATTGTTGGAGCATTGTTCAGCCTGGAGAAGAGAGGTCTTGGGGGAGAACAACCAACAGCGATGTGCTAATACTTACAAGAGGGTTATCAAGAAGATAGAGCCTTGTAGTGGTGCATGGCAGGAGGATTTATGACAGTGGCCTAAATTGAAACAAGAGAGGTTCAAACTGGGTGTAAGGAAAAACTTTCTCGACGAGGACATTGGGGCAGCATAGCAGCAGGCTGCCTGGAGAAGTTGTGCTGCCTCCATCACTGGAGGTTTTCCCAACCTGACCAGGCAAAGCCTGGCCTCAGGACTGAGCCAAACATGGGGCAGGAGGCTCGACTAGAGACCTCCTGAGGTCCCTCCTAACCTGAATTACTCTAGGAACATTTAGATTTACAAACCCATCTGGGTATGATTACTTTGTGGCATAACTACTTAGCAGCAACACACTTGAAGTAGATTGTCTTTTGGTTTAATAAAGAGATTTTTAGCTGATGTGGTGTTTTGACTTCATGTTTAATGTTAGGATTCCACAAGAGCTATTCCACATTGTAAGAGCTATTAGAGTGGAATTGTCATCAGCCAAAAAGGGGTTTGCTCTGACACCTGGCCTTCCATGTGAAACCCTGGCTTTTCCTTGCAAGTGGCATGGGGAAGTAAAATCCATGGAATGAGTTTTGCATATATAATACATGACATTGCTTTCATTCTGAGACACATTATTGCCTTCAAAAAGATCTACAGAGAGTAAGTTATGCTAAAATGGATTAACATAGATATATATCAGTTATTTCTATGACTGATATGTAATTCTGCTTTTTAGCTGTCATTTTACCAGAAAACATTACAAGTACAATTTCTCAAGTGATTTGGAATATAACTTTGGATGCATTTCTTTAAAGCTGGTCCATGAGTTTTAAGTTTAAATTTGTACTATTTATGTGAAATACGTTAGTTTTCAAGTGGAAACAATAGCACTACAGTAGATAGGTTGCAGAGGAGAAAAATAGCTTAGAAAGAAAATAATTTTTCTCCTCCTTTTTTAGAAGAAAATGACAGAAGGCTGGTTAATCACTCCTGCAATTTTTTTAAAATGTACATGTGCCAGAATGAAAAGGGATGAGTGACATTCTGCAGTACGGAGGTACAGAGGCACTGTTTGTACCTGAAGTGTTTGGGGAGTACAGAAAATATCTCAGAGAGAATGGAAGGGTAGAAGAAAAGAGAAATCTTTGCTTCATTATATAACAGTGAGGTAGTAATACTCTGTGAACAAGTACTGTAAAGTTATTATAGGGATTTTTCACTTGTTAAGATGTCAAATCTTGATTAAATTAGTATTATGTAATTAGTCTCCTAGATCTGTTCTTCTATATACTTGCCTTGGAATCACAACATGAAATTGATATCAGAAAGAAGTTCTAATAGCATTGTAAAAATAGTTTTCTCTCAGTGATACAGATTGAACAGAAGATCTGAAACTATCTGTAAAAGGGAAGGACGTTCAGTCTCACTAGCTGCTTTCATACCCTGCCAGGCAAAAAATAACTGTGTAGCCCATACTCTAAATTAGCTCGACACTATTAGACCTACTGATTCTTTGAAGTGCCAGGTGTCAGTTCAGGGGGTTTGTCAGTGGTATTCTGTATCAGCTCTGTATCAGAAACAATGCTGAGAGTGTATTTGTTCTTTCTCTAGGAGGAAATGTCGTCTGGCTAAGTCTGGATCCTCTAGTCCAGGACTACTATCTGGTGAAGCCAGCTTCACCACTGTGCCTACTAGGGAGGAATAAAATGCAGAAGCTACAGGAATTCAAACACAGGTTAATATTCTTCTCTTCAGCCATGTCAAATGCATTCCATTTTTCATACTTAGTTTCTCAAATATGGAAATAATTGGAGCTGCAGAAATAATCATCTCTCCTGAGTAAACATGCATCTTTTTTGCATATGGCTTTCTCCTCTCTTATTTTATAAAAATGGCGTGACAGAAGAACATGTTTTCAACAGCACATTACATAAAATATTTAAAGTATTTTTTTTAAATGGATTTTAAAATTGCTTGGTGTTTGGCATAACATTTTGTTTCTTTAGCGTGCATGTCCTACCTGATACTGTGAATGACAGAAGTGTGCTACATAGCACACTGTAGAAATTCTAAGATATATGCATAGAAGTGAACTTGTATTTATACACAAGTACAAACGTATAATCGGCTGTAAACCTTATTATTAAAAAAAATAAATCAGCTCATAATTGAAGGTATTGGTAGCCCATTGATGGCATTGATTCAACTACTTCATAAGAGAAGTAGTTGAAAATAAGTGTCTTACTATTCTTTTTATTATAAGTTCATTGATTTTTTTTTTTTCCCTAAATACTTGATTTGACAATGCTGAGCAAGTTTTCTCAGCTGCAATTTGGAATTAGATTTTTCTTTCTCCAAGGGAAAGTTTAATATGGAACTAAATACCATGATGTATTCCCACTGAAACTGATTTTTCTTTTTCCACCACTGTGGGGATGCACCTGCACACTAATTTGGACTCTCTTAGCTATTGTGTAGCTCTTTGAATGACACCAAAATATTTACAACCAACCAACTAGAAATATCCAATTTAACTAAATATTTATGGACTAACTACAGTAATTGAGGACTAGGATCATAAGTAGTTTGTTTCATTCTTCATTGTTGAAAATAAATGGAAGGTAATTTACAAAGCAAACACAATGAGAAGTGCATGATAATCCTGTAAGGATGACTGATAATTCTGAAAGAGTTGTTTTGTGATTAAAATGGAGTGTGAGTGGTGGGCACTATTTCTGAATGAGACACCTTTATCCCTGAGTGATGTTAGATGAGAGTTGAGCTGCTGAATTATGTATTACTATCAAATAAATATTAATTTCTTGCATGAAGAATTAAAATCTCTTTTAATTAAAAAACATCTGTGTATAGATCTTGCAGTAGTTTTCATACTTTGCATATCTAACTGATGACAACAAACTATATTATTTCCCCAAATATTAAGTGCTTCTCCTGCTAGACTTAGATGTTCCAGATTTCTCAAAAATAGAATTAAGGATTGTGCCACAGTTGCTTTATTAGAAGAATTTTATTTTGGAGTACGAGTATCGTATTCCTGTGCATGTCATGTAGGTTATAACGTAAACTGGGAGATCTCTACTTACCTGTGTATTTTCATAGTGTAGTTATGAGCAATAATATAAATTAATGTTTTATTAAAGTGGCCTTCTACTTAGGCAAGCATAAATTAGTATTCTTCTCCCATACATATATGGGATACATGTGGCCCTGAAAGTTTTCTGTAACACTAGGATATTACAGAGATTTATCTTTTAGAATCTAGGCTTTTTCCACTGTTTCTGCAGGAAATGATCTGAGCCTATTTTTATTACAATTCCTGCTCTGGCAAATTTGACATCTCTCCAGAGTACACACTGTATGACAGCTACATGGAGTAGAATCAGTCCCTTACTTCTCAATATCTGCTTAGCCTTGCTCTCAGTTTTGGGTGGATGCCAAATTAAGAGCTACTTGCTTCTATGATGGACCCATTTGTGCTGCAGCAGAAGCTCTGGCTCAGAAAAGGCTTCTGAAAGGATATGATTTGGCCCTGAATTAAACCAAGTGTTAGAGATTTAAGATTATAGTATAAATATGTGAAGCTACCATATATCCTTTTTTTCCCCGGGTAATTCCCCAAGATCTTTTGTATGCAGTCGTTGAGGAATGAAATGGAGTCTGGCACCAAAAAGCTTCTGTGGCAAACGGTGCAGAAGTCAGCTGCACAGGGTATGGGAAGATAAGAGTATTCCATAGACATGGAGTTTATTCATTATAGGAGATCTTTAAAACAGTGATCTGGTTTTAGTGAATGAAAGGTTATCCTCAGTTACTATTGCATATGCACTATAGTTACACTTTTATAATCTTTTAAGCAGAAACCTGGCACTTGAAATTACATAGATATACTTCCTAAAGTACTTTAAAAGAAGTGAGAGAGTTTAAAAGACAAACTCAACTATCATAAACATTAGAATGACTGGATTTTCTTTACAATTGGGTTTGAATATTAAGTTTCAAAAGCCCACAGATTTTAGATTCTTTAAAGATTATTTTTTCCTAGTAGCTTTATTGTGCTTCTTGTATTTTCAGTCTCAAATAATTCAACTGGTTCTGATAAGCTTGGCAAGAAAAAAAACCAACCACCTTTAAACTAAGATTAAGCCCGATGAATGGCATACCTGAGTGATGTTAGGGAAGGCCATGGATAAATTAAGTGTGGAGAAATAATACCTTAATTAGAACAAAATCAAAACCCTTTTATCCTTCTGTGAAAGGCTGATAAATGGGATCTCTTCTGTTTAACTAGATCAGTTGGGAAGAGGGCTCCTTGTTACTAAAAGTATTAATTATTTTTTATTTCCCTGACTGATTTTCATTCTAAAATTCTCTGAAAGTTATAGTAACCTTGGAAAACTAGATAGCAAAAACACTTAGTAGAAGTACAGTTCTTCATTTGGGTGGTAGTGTATGGCAAGGCTTTCATCAAGTGAAAGCTGATCTCAAAGGGATTACTTGAATACCTAAAGCTAAGTACATACCTGCTGGGCTGAGGCTTTAATCACCCAGCTTACTCTAACTAGATAAAGACTTCGAGTGAATTCTGTTTCTTGCCCTTGGGGTTTCTTACTTCAGAGACACCACATCACTTACTTCATCACAGTGTTTGACTTTAAGAAATTCGTTGTGGAGTAACTCGTGATATTCAAATGCTGGGTTTTGTTACTCTCTTTGCTGGGTGTTGTACATTATTTTATTTAGTTTTATCTAGTTCTAATTTTACAGATCAGGAAACTTTTAATGTTCAAAACATGGATTTATGTGAAAGTTGATAAAGTCTGTTGTAACTAGCTCAGCATACAAAAAGTGATAATAATTATTTCAAAATTATTCTCTTAACATCCAAAGATAGTAAACTATGCTTACAAGCAAGTAAATTAGATTTTATTATAGGAAATACGTGCACTTGTAACTAAGAAGTGAAGTAATAATGAACACTGACGTAAAAAATGACATAACAGTGATATGTGATCTTTACAGTTTTGCCCTAGTGTTCAAAAAATTCAGAAGATGCTCAAGAGTGTTTTATATGCTGTCTGTGGAAAAGCATAGCTCTTACTTGCTTTGTCGAAAGTGCCTGTTCTTAAACTTCATAAGCAATAATTTGTAAATTTAAGGACTATCATGGTCACAGAAATAATCTGTATCTTTTCTCTCAGTCTTGAACATTTTTCAATACATTATTTACAAACTTTTCCCATAATAATTAAAAATACTGCTATTTCTGTGCTTATAAAATAGCTTGATTATACACTGTGTTGGGTTTGGGGCTGGGGGGGTTGGTTTTTGGTCGTGGCGGAAGGGGCTACATAGATGGCCCCTGTGAGAAGCCTGGCAAAGCTCCCCTGGCTCCATGGCAGACCCACCTCCAGCCCAGGCTGAGCCAATTAGCAGTAGAAAAAAACGCCTCTTCACATCAGTATTTATGAGGGGAGGGACTGTTTCGAAAAGAAGGAGGAGAAACCTGGAGGAGAGGCCACTGACCTGAACAAAAGATGACCATTGGCCTAAACAAAGAAGAGAGCTTTGTTGCCATGAGGAAGGAGTGGGGGAAGAGGAGAGAGAACCTCAGACACTGGGATCAACACACATGGAGTAGGAGAAGGTAAATGAGGTCCTATGCAGCCCATGGAAGTTCAACAGCGGAGTAGATACCCATGTGTAGGCCATGGAGGACAGTTGTGACTTTGAATGCTTGTTTGATGAGCAAGGAGACCTCTAGAGCCAGTAGGGGTCTCCCAGAGCAGGGGGAGACGGAGTTGTGCTAGACTGGAGACCCATCTGCAGCCCGTGGATCTCCCTGTGCTGGAGCCAGGAGCTGTGCCCGAAGAGGTCCATGACTCCATGGGAAGCTCGTCTTGGAACACTTTGTTCCTGGACTCTTGCAGCCCACGGAAGAGATCTCATGCCGGGAAGAGCGGCATAGACGAACTGACTGCAACGCCCATTTCCTGTACCCTGTGCTGCTGGGGGAGGAGAAGGTAGAGAAATCGGGAGTAAAGTGATTTGGGACCAGGGATAAACAGGATACTACATCCTTAATGAAATTACATGCATGGTATACCGAAACACAGCTTTATGCTGATTTCAGGAAGAATGTACATTAGCTTTCAAAGGTAGCCTATTTTCAAAGCAATCTCTTACCTTTGTCCAGAACCAGGCCTGTGCAACACTAATCCTTCCTGATCCCTTCCAAATTTTAAAATATTGCTGAGGACGTTGGGCTCCTGTCAAGAACTGGAAACCCAACGTTCTGCTGAATGCAAGCTGCGTTGCTACTGATTTCAGTTTGAGCAGAACAGGACATTTTCAGTCCTGATGCACTTTAATCCAGATAGCTGGTGATCCTGTAGTCTTGGCTGTTCAAATCAAATCTGGATGCCTGGCAAGCAGGTCTCAAAACATCACCTCTGTGAATAATAACAGTACAGTCACCAGATAATAAGCACAGTCACCAGAACTTACAGTTATAGCAGGCTATCACATCAGGGCAGATAAACTTTGCTCTTTTTCCCCGGCCCCTGATGGTTTTAGTTACTGTATCAGTTTCAACAGACTACGCTAGAAGTACAAGGGACACCTCTTGATTTTTACAGGTTAATTGAAGATCAGCAATAAACTCGAAGTGCTCCTCTTTATCTCCCCTTAACCACAATTTTAATGGAACATTTTATAAAACCAGACAGCGACCTGCATATGCAAATACATCTTAAAATATGGCAGTTTTCAATACCTTAAATTTCAACAGAAAACTTCAACTATTTGAAGGTAATAAAAACTTTACAAAAGCCTTTTTTATTTGAATATTGACACTTGTGTAAAGCTTTTAGGGATTCAACACAGTTTTAGCAAAACCATAAATCCACTGCTGTTATTTTTCTGGAAAGATGCCTGTCTATCTCTCTTCCTTCTTGAAGCATAACCAAAATCCTCTCTAGCCTCCAAATCTGTACGCTCAAATCCCACAAAATACATTGGCAAGATGCAGCGATTTGAATTCATGTCCATCAAGGAGTAGACCGGCAATAAATATGTGGACCAGAAAATCCCAAACCAATGTTGGAGATTAATTAGCCACATTCAAATTAAAACCCTTCAAGCCAACAATCTCTCAATTTCCAATACCGTCTCGGTGAGAAATACAGATCACAAATGTTGTCTGTGTTGCTCTGCAGAATGACCCTAGGGCAGGATCAGAGCTACACCAGCCATCTGTTTGAACTTTCCAACGGGAGCATTTCCGTGGCTGCTTCCACGTGACCCCGTTGGTACTGAGAGAGAAGGAAAACTTGAGCAGTCCTGGTGCTTTTGGGGCCTTTACCTGCACTGTAGATAAGATGTACCACTCAGTGCAGCCTTCAGCTGTCCCATCCAACCTTCCACTAATGACCTAAAAAAAATAAATCTGCATTTCATCCATTATGCCTGATGCAAGACTGCATGAATTATATAGGCACCCCAAAGTCTGAATGAGTATATACATGGGACAATATGAATGCCAGCAGAGAAAGCAGTGAACTAAATCCTCGCCCAGCTTAACTCTCTACTGGTGCTCCTGTAAAGCGCAGGTAAATGATGTCAGATCAAGCTGCTGAGCGCAGTGACACTTACACTGGGGGCTGTTGCCATAGCTGCTTTTTCCTACTGACTTTTCCTCTGTAGATGAATCATATTTTTATCAGACAGAATTATTTTTATATTTCAGCCTATACAGCTGCTTTTCCTCCAAAAAGAAAACAAGTGCATTACATTTCTGTACAAGTCCAGCATATTTACATAATGTCAGGACTGAGCTAAGCAAGTCATACTAATATACCAAAATAATCTTTACCGGTTACTACTAAAAGGCCATGGCAGATCTCCTCATATTTGTCTCCTTTTTTGAGTTCATGGTAACATTTACATTAAAACATCCCAGCCCCACACAAAACACTCCCTTACGTTTATGTCCTTAGAGGAACATTACAGAAGTTAGCAAGGGTACTTAATGCATCCCTGGAAGAAGCTCCAATACTGTATCAAAGGTCACTGCTCCTTTCAATAGGAATGCTTTCATCCTAATGAAGATAAATATGAATGTATTAATTGAATTAACTGAAATGTTTTCATTTTTCACTCTGAACGGTCTCCTTAATGAGTTATTGTCAGAGGAGCATAAGAATGTAAAAGATCAACAGTCTATGACAAAGACCTTCAAATTCAACTGTTACTTAATACATCAATTTTTGTCCTATCTGCCTGACATTTTGTTCATGAGCAAAACCAAAACCACTTTCTAACATCCTTGGATAAAAGTGTCCTAGGCAGCTGATTAAATTTATATTCCAGTGTAGAAAGCAAGACTGGATCCCTCCTCTGCAGTAGAGGAGTCAGCATAATAAGAATTATGCTAAATTTAGCATATATTGATAAAATCGCGTTTTCATGTGCAGAAATGTGCCTACAACTTGAGTTTGAACGGAGAAATTAAGTGAGGCTTTCTTTGCATCCCCAAATTTATTTGTAGCATAAATCCAGAAAGATTGATTTGAAACACTGAGATCAGGATTTAGTCTGCTGTATTCCAGGGAGCAGAAAACAAAGTTGATTTACATAGGTTGTGCAGGAAGAGGTGGCAGTTCTTTTAATGTCTACCAAATTCCCCATGAGGGTCCTGCTTAGCAACCTGGTTTGAAAAGCAAGTTCCTTGGCCTCACCATAGAGGCCAATCCTGCCCCAGAGGGCCCAAGCTTATACAACGAGACCTCTCCATTCCCTTCCTCCTGCCCATTCACCATTCTTCTCAAGTGCTCGCTCCTCACTGAGCTGCCAGCTTCCCTGCTTTAGGTCTCATTTTTTCTACTTGAAAATATATGCATAATTTAAAAAGGGAGAACAACATAAAGTGAGAAAAGTTGTTCAGAAGAAGCTTGAAGCAGTAGCTAATATGTTAAATCTTTGCAAGTGACATGAAAGGCTACAGAGACTCTTATATCCTGTTTCAGGACTTTATTGGCAACTTAGAGCAAATGCATACCATTTATCAAACAAAAAAAAATCCTTGGCAAAAGGCAAAATGAAACATTATTTTAATTAAGAAGGCTTACTTCAGAAAATGTATTTTGTCAGCTAAAATGCTGACTGTAAGCCAGAAATGTGACTAATTACTAGAGGCCGGTATCCGAGAGGTTCCATACAGTTCCATGCTACATCCTGGTGCAGATGGCCGGCACAAAATACTCTGTCAGGCTACTATTAACACTTACATGAATTTTCAGCATGAGCTCTGGCTTCGTAATGACCAGTTGTCATATTAATTTTCTGTCCAGTGGTGAGCACTGATAGGTTTAGTTCTCTGTTTTGACAGGAAAAGCACAAGAGTTGGTTTTTTACTTGTCTGGATACTTTCTTGATATTGGTAAGTGCCTTCCTGTCCTGGTAAATTAGCAAGGGACTAGACTGCAATAGCACTTGGCAAAGAAAAAGTTAGGAATTAAAAGAAACACTAAGATTCATACTCAACTGAGGAATCATCCAGTTTTCCCCATCTGTGCAGCTAAAGAGAATAGGAATGTACTGGATAATCTTTTCCAAAATAAGAGAAAAAGTATTTTATACTAGGGAGACTCTTGAAGCATCTTTTACCCAACTGTATCTCAGCAAATTTGAGAATAGCAGTGATATGACCAACTTTGCGTGTCTCCCACCTCTAAAGGACAGTCATGTGTAAGCAGTGGGACGCTTTGCCAAGTTTTTCTTTATTCTCACTTCCCCTGCTTTTTTTTTTCTTTATCTGTAAAACAGACCTGTTTTCTCTGTAATTTTTATTTATTTTCTTTAAAATGTAACTTCTTTGCTACAAAAAAGTGGATCAAGCTTAAAAACCAAGGTGAAAATAAATTATAAGTATTAAAAACAAGAACTGTATCAGAAGAAAGATAGAGCCTTACACTTTTCATATTGATCTTTTTCCTTTACACTGGACTTTTCCATCCTTAACTACTCTTTTGTGCTTGAAACTAAAATAATGTAAAAATCTTTACTTTTATTGACATAAAAGAGTGGGCTATTGTTAATTCTTCTAATAAAAAGCCACATGCCCCCAACTGCCTATTTCCATGTGAGGATAAAAATGTCATGGAAGAGAATATACAAGTGGATTTAAAGAAAGATAGAATTATCTAAAGATAACTGCTCATGGGAATTTTTCTGTGTGCCGGTGCATGTCTCTGCAGAATTTGGAAAATTAATTTCTAAAGAATCACAAACACCAACCATTCAAATATGCTTGTTCACAAGTTGCAGCTAAAACACTCTCTTCTATTGTATCTTGACAGTAGTTCCAGTTTGGACACATGTACAAGGTGACATTCCTTTCAGATATTGGCGACCTAAATTATATTCCACACACTAACAGTTTCCAAGATGGGCAACTAGACATAATAAAGGACACAACAGCTTCATCTGTATCAGGTGTGTGTTCACCATTCTCTGCTTACTTACTTGAAATATTCAACTTATGCCAGGTTTCTTATACACATTGGTTCAAGACTTGCAGGGACTGAGTCTTTCAAGTTTTGAAGGCCAAGGCAGTGTACAGCCACAAAAGTATAAAACCCAAAAGATGTCAGGACCAGAGATCTACCAGACAGAGTCCTAACCCTGTATTTGTTACTCTGCACCACTGACCCAGTATTGACTGAAAGCTTACTTGCATACTTACTGACTGAATTACTCGGATGAGTATCATGAAATGTTGGCCCAGTGGTGTACCTTACCTTACAGAGTCTTGCTAACACTCAAATTAAAAGGTCATGAGATTATTTCAAAGCTATTAGGACATTCAGTTTTTATTTCTGTTTGTTTCTTCACATCCCCCCTGCATATCCTTCATTATTACATATGCAACCATAACATGGCAATTTTGCCTATTTTTTGTCCTTTATAGATCTGAAAATATGCCCCTATTTATATCATTAACTACAGCTAACAGAAGAAGCCCTTGTTACTTGTATACTTGCAAAGCAAGAATTGTTTTGTGTGATTTCTTACACAGAAATCTCAGCATCATAGATTAACCTCAGCCTTAGCAATGAGGTCTTTATGTTAAAGTAGGACATCATGGGCTTATTCAGTTATTATATTCCATCAGGTTTGTTTGGAACCAGAAAATTAAAGCAGGAATGACAAATATGTTTAAGCTCTATTGTTATTTTGAGTATTTTAGCCTATTCTTTTAAATGGTGGATTATTACTTTATGAAAATAATTAAACCTGTTTATAAACTTCAGGTGTGTAGAGAATAAATGGTTAGTTTAGCATTTTCTGGTAGAAATAAATAGACTTTTTCTTAAGAGTCTTCATATTTAAAATATAGTATTTAGCTACTAAATACTTGCATAATTCAACCATTCAATGAAAATGAAAATGAGAATTGTGATATAAACACCTCTGCTCATACACATTCGGAAAATTTTGAGAACTCACTGTTCAGAGTTGTAGCTGCCAGCTTACAAATTAAACGGTAGAAACCTGCAAATACCAGTAGGTCAAATTTCTTGCTAACTGTCCTCTCAGTAAAAGCTGCCGACTTTCTGACATCTTCAGAGTTGTCAAAAGGCATTACCACAAAGCAGGCTTAGCTCTTGTAACACTTTCTGTCTATAAAGAATCAGAGAGGGAGTTTTGTGCCTATGGCTTGAAAATAAGGCATATAAGGAGTGCACGCATTTATCTTAGTCAAAGCTATGATGAGATAAATAAAGAGGTTTTTGTACACATGGAAATCTGTAATCCATAGTAGTCCCAGCGGACTGAATGTAAATTAAATTCTCTCCTGGTTTTCAAACCTCAGTAATGGTATTTCATAATTTCGGAAACATGCACACATACCAGAACATATGAACATCAAATATGCAGATAGATAGGCAGTAGAATACAAGAAAGCACTGGTAGATTTCCATATAGGCAGTGTTGTTGCTTTTACATCAGAAAAAGCAAAACTAGGAAGTCATTCTATGTCTTCCATATTTGCTGCTATATATACATAGCAGATACATACAAATGCACTCTTAAAGCATATGTTCGTTAACAGTATTTTCAGATGTATAAAATATCTGCCATATACATATCCTAAGAGCACTCCTGCCTAGTGCCTATACTCACATGGAGACACTGGATGGATACCTCCTCATCTGCCTCTGGCCTCAGCCCAAGCCCTGGGAGACCTCTGGACCTACACTGAGGAGACATGAAATCCCACCAAGGTAAAAAAGCGCTGCGGTCCGGATTGTTCTGCTGTGTAAAGCCTCTTCTCAGCAGCAACATTAAAGAAAAGAGGCTCTGTGCTACACAAGCAGACCTGAATGGAAAAGAGGTTCTTAGCCATCACCATATGAGCTCTAAAGGCATCAAAGGTATACAGAGAAGTTTGAAAGCAATTTATATATGAAATATGAAAACCACTACTAAAAGGTACATGAAATAGATAAAGAATATTTACTCAGTTTTTCGATTTAAAGGCCTTAGACAAAGCCTAGTATTTAGCAACTCAATACAATAATGAGACAAAAATTAAACGTATTTGACTGTTTTGTCCTAGCAGATATAAGTCACCTCAAAAATATTCAAAACAATTAGTTTGGTCCAATATGAGCCACATAAAATGGGTATACTTCTTAGAATAAACTGAAAAATAAAACAGTGCAGCCTTTTGTTTCAGAAGAAATGTTGATAAAACCACATCATTCATTTACTTGAAAAATAAGTCTATCCAAAATATTTTAAATGTGTAGATTGAAATTAAAATGATAATACTTTCTTTAACTTTTGAGATTTCCAAGAGCAAGAATAAATTTAGCCAGCCATACGTTAATATCAGAGGCATTATTAGACACACTAAAGAAAGTGCCCTTTTGCAGGAGAATTAAGAAGCTTGCTTAAGGTCACACAATCAGCCAGACACAACCATTAACTGTAGCTAAGTCTTCACAATCAGTCTACTGCTTTAATTAGTAGTTTGACCTTCCTAGACATGAAAAATCACAATCTTCCCTGCCACGGAATTATTTTTTTCATTTGATAAAACTGAATTAACAGTATGTGCTATTCATGGATGTCATCTATGGAGACAGATTTGATACAGATGCTCCTAATATTCTTTCTTCCCCTTACATTTCATCTGTATGAATCACTGCCTGGGTAGGCACCATCTGTCCTTTGTTCTCTGTTGCCAGAATGGGCCACTTCAGAAGGAAAAAAATTAATAAATCAGCATCAGAATTTCCTGAACAATGCAAATTCTGAAGTAGCTAACACAGCTACTTAGAGACTGGAATTAAATAACTTTTTAGACTCCTTGCTATTGAAAAAGAGTTTGGGTTTATTATGTGTATCAAAAAGACTCTCTTTCCAGAACCTCTGTAGTTCTCCTGGTCCTTTTTTTCAACACCTTTCCAGCGTGTTGACCCATGGAAATTACAGACCCCAGTGCAATTATTTCTCTTGTACTCTCACAAACAATCTGTACAAAAGTAGCAACATCTAATTGAACCTTCTGGTTAGTGACCAATCTGTACATCAAAGAATCTCATTTGCCCCGTGACCTCAGACTTGCACTGGCAGTTCATGTTGAGTTGGTTATTTATCATACTCTATTAGCATGAATCGCTGTTATCAAGTGAGACACATTGCTCTGCAATATGGAACTCTTATTGTAATTTACTATTCCATCCATTTCTATCATCTGCAAATTCTAAGTAATACTTTTCTCCATACCCTTGTTCGAGAACAACAGATTTAGTCGTGTATTTTTGTAGTTTTCCTCTTTAATAATTCTGTCCGCCCATAGAGAATGCAGGCAAATAAGAGATTTTTTTAGAGCAGGAAAAAAAAGCAGTAAAAAGATAAACCACTCAACAGAGAGTACCAAGGACTCTTTAAAAGATGAGTGTAGAGGCTGTTAATCAGGAAATGAAATGTGTCCAACCACATTAATATATATATATATATATATTCCCACAAAGCCAGAGCCCAGCAAAGAGATTAAATTGTTAAAGTGCATGGCTGTTCTCAGGAGTTGCACAGGGTGGAAACAGAAGAAGAGAGCCGTCAAATCCAAGCTAAAGGATGTACTAAATTCACATGTGAATTCTTTCTGGCAGGGACCTTTGTTCTGTACTCATCAGGCCACAGGTCGGTAACTGTGGCCTGCAGAGGCCGAGTCTGTAGCAACTTCAGAGACTCTGGCTCAAGTGAATGCCTCCCCCTTCGCACAGCCTGTGCACCCCACAGTCTGTGAGCACGGCACTGCTTCTTCTCCAAAACCTGGAGTAACCATCAGTAACAGTAACAGTCAAGTGCCCATCTCATTCACTGCCTACTTCTGCTTTCAGGCGCCACTGGCCTCTGCCACCTATTCTTGCCAGAAAGCGGCACTTACTGCCTCGCAGACCAGTATATACCCAGGGACCAGCAAGACCTCACCCACGCTATACACTCGCACACGCCGCACTGCAGGAGCCCCGCTACCCTGCCAGCACGGAGAAGCTGAGCAGAGCAGAGCAGAGCCGAGCCCTTGCCCTTTGCCCCACTGCTTCTTCAGGCCTCCCCATGCGGACCAGCCTCAGGAGCCTGCCGGATGTGCCCTGCCACACACGGGCAACCCTGCCTCAATCCTCCATCTACATCCACATCCACATCCACCGCCCCTGGCCCTGGCCCTGGCCCTGGCCCCGGCCCCGGCCCCGGCCCCGGCCCCGGCCCCGGCCCCGGCCCCGGCCCCGGCCCCGGCCCCCGGCCCTGCCCAGGCCGGTGGTAGCGACTCCCGGCCGGCAGGAGGCGCTGCGAGCGCCCCGCTAACGGTTCCCGGCGCCGCCGCCGCCGCCAACTGCCGGGCCGGTGCGGGGGGGAAGGCCGCGCGCGCACCTGCCGCGCGAAGGGGGCGGGGAGGCCCCTCAGGCCGGCGCGCGCGGCCCCGGCCACTCGGAAGGCGGGAGGGGCTGCGGGCGGGGCCGGCGAGTGACGGCGGGGCTGCGCGGCGGCAACAGCCCAGCAACAGCCCGGCAACCGGCACTGCCGCCCCCGCCCGCCCCAGAGCCGGCCCGGCCTCCCCGCTTGGCGCCGGGCGGAACGGACAGGGACGGGAGAGGCGAGGCGGGGCTGGCGCCCTGCTCGCAGCGGCCCCGGGGGCCTGGCGCCACAGTCCGACTCGGCTGGTGGCGACGGCGGCAGGAGGAAGCGCCCGAGGCCGGTCGCGGGGCGGGAGGAGCCGCCTCGGGCGGCGGTTCGTGGCCAGGGCGCCCTCGGCGCGGCTCCCCGGTAGGGCCGCTGCCAGCGGAGCCCAAGCGGCGGCGGGGGCCGGGCGGTGAAGATGGCGACCCCGGGGATGGGCTGGCAGCAGCCGCAGCACGGCTACGGCGGCAGCTCCGCGCCCGGCGCGGCGAAACTCGGCTCCGGCCAGGCGGCGGGGAGCGCTGAGCACAGCCCGGACCTGCACTTCAAGATGAGCAAGAAGATCGCCCAGCTCACGAAGGTGAGGGAGCGCCCTCCCGCCGGGCGTCCGCGGCCGCCTCTGAGCGCTTCCTCTTCGGCTTTGCTTCCCGGGCTTCTCGCTGTCACCCGGGCAGAGGACTGGCTGCAGCGAGGCTGGCGCTCCCTCCGGGCTGGCGTTCCGGCCGGGGGCGATGCGGCCGGGTTTGTGCCCGAAGGCCGGGCCCGGAGCGGCCGCCTCGCCCCGGGAGCAGCCTCCGGCCCCGAGGCAGCGGAGCGCGGCGAGCCGGGGTCCTGCGGTGCGAGCTCCGGCCTTCCGCGAGCGCGGAGACCGGGAGCAGCGGGTCTTAGAGACGAAGCGTTCACGGAAACTGCCGCAGTGCCGGTTCCCGGTTCGGTGTGTGCAGATTCCGTCTGGCACAGCCAGGTACTGGGGTGTGCGGGCGGCGATCCCCGATTGCCAGGCTGGTGCTTGATGTTTGTTCCGTTAAATTGTATCTTCTCTTCTAGCTCTTTTGTAAGCCGTTCTCTGAGTCTTCAAATAGAGGAATTCAAGTGCTGCTTGCTTTTGTTTTGCTGAAGAGACGTACTGTTGTTTAAGGTGTCTGGTAATACCTTAAATGCCTGAGACGGTGAGGGTGAAGTGTGAAATATCTCTGGTCTTGTGTTGCCGATGGAACAGTTTTCATTGTATCGTCCCCAGTACAGACAATGCACTGACTCTTTGTCACAGGCTGGGGTCAAACGGCAAGGTGTTTGAGAAGCACATTGTTACGGCTGGTAGGCCTCGTGTTTCAGATGTGATTGTAGCTCTGATTTACTTCGAATAACTTCAAAGAAAATGCTTTGGTGCTGTAATCTCTCTTGTGTGATGCTCAAGCCATAGGTGAATAGCATTGTTTAGGAAATGAAAGGCAGGTTATCTTGGTTAAAGAGAAAGCAGAAGCAGTAATTTCTGTCAAGAACTAGATAGCTAAAACATTCAAAGGTAGTTTAAAAGCACTGTGTGAACTGCTAGTATTCTTCAAATTATGCTGAAATGGATGAAGGTGACATTTAGTTGGAACTAAGAATGAATAGAATGAAGACAGCTGGCAATCTTGCAGTGGAGACGGTTCATACTTATGCACAGTTGATGCACCATCAACCAATTAAAAATAGTATTTATCATGGCACACTGTCCAACTTAATGTATTGGAAAACTGATGACTGAGGGGTATTTTGTTTTGTCTTAAAATTCAGGGTCCAGTTTTTTATATATTAACATTGGTGGGACTAAAATTGTAATTTCATAAGGAGAAGAGTAGAATTAAAATAAACTGAAGAATCTTTCGGTTTACTCCATGTGCATACAAGTTATTAATTAAAATATTAAAGATATTGCTGCAAACTTGTGCTCCCTGAAAGGTGCAAAAAACACCCAGAGTTAATAAATGTGTTTCAGTCTTACCTTAACACCTAGTATGTATGCAAAGTAATACTTTCAAAGAATAATTTTTGTTTGTATGTGTATCCTTTTATATATTTCCCTTCTTTTCTGTAGCAATTTACTCAGCAGTTTATAGTTGATTTCAGAAACAGTGTTCCACCTTTGTTGTTAAGTCATTTGTGTATACTCATGAGATTGACATCACTGGGCCTGTGCCCTGTGCTCTCTGAGTTATGATGTGTTGGGTATCAAGGTGGATGTCAGTCAAATACAAATTTAAATATGTGGTGCTAGAATATTTTTAACTTCTTTATTGGAAAACATGGAATGAGTAAAAGTAATGTGTTTTTTTTTAAAATAAGGTTGTGTTTGTTTTTTTTCTCCATGTAGAATTCTAAAATTCTAGAAATTGTGCATGTCTGTCTTGCCAAAGACTTTGGAGTAGTGGACGTAGAAGCTACGAGTTGTTTTCTGCTTGTGTATTCGAAATAACTGTAAACTATGTGCTTGTATAAGGAGTTTACATGTGAATTAGACTTTAGCAGGACTGGAATCTTGTATATGTTTCCCAGTGACTTGCAGATTCCGGTAATATTTTAGTTTGTGTTTTGTTTTCAAGTTTTGGAAAATCAGCTGATCTTTGTACTGACTGAAGGTCTGAAGGACAGTATGTTTAGAAGCAAAACAGGATGAGTAATAAAAATACTTTTCTTATATCTATTGCAACAGTAAAAAGTGTTCTATAGTATTAATTTCATTGAGATTGAGGTGCAGATTTTGACAGTTTTGTAGGACTTGGGTCCTGCATTTCTGTTTGTTACTCGGCCTTTCAGAAAGGGAGGCTTAAAAGAGGTAAAGACACTTCTGGGTAAAGTGTAATCTAAGCTTGCTAACCTGCTCTAGAATCTGAAGCCTGATTTGATAGATGGCTGCAGAAATTAATCCTTGAGAAAGGACTCAAGCTACAGGGGAAAAATATAAAAGTGATAGTTAATTTCTGCAGGTGAGAGTTAAGTGTCAGAAAAGAATGAACTTGACTTTGCAGGAGATTTCTGGAAATAAGTTGATGTGAAAAAGATATTGGGATATTTCTATGAAGGTCTTTTGACCAAATTCTGCTGTTCTGTCTTTGTCAAATGCTTACTAACTTATGTGTATAGAGTTCCTCTTCAGAAGTCAAGAATACCACTTCTTAATTGTGCTTCTCAAATTGTGTAATGTCTTTTATATATAAAGACACTTCTCCACACACCTTCCAGCTATTTTCCCCCTTGGTTTATTTTTTATCTTACAACTCTTTCTCTAAGACTGCCTTGAAGATATATTAAGTCTCTCTGGATTTAGAGCTGAAGTCGGGCACTTTACCAGGTCAAAACAAACCCACCAATATAGTATAGTAAAAGGAAATCTAAATACACATGGGGCATTGCCAAAGGGATACACATAGTTAAGTTATCCAGACAGCTTCTGTCTTTTAACAAAAGAAATGTGACTCAATAGATTATTTTTGCCTTTCCTTGTACAGTTTGTATTAGGAGCTGTGAGTAGCAGCAGCAGAACATGTGAAAGATGCAGGTCACTCATAAAGTAAATGTAAAACCCCCAAATTAGGATTTCTCTGTTATTTTTTCACATTGCTTAAAGAGAATCTGAAGTTTCAGTCAAAACAATACAGGAACACAAAGAAAAAGATGATATTTGTTTAATAACCAGATTTAATGAGTAATTCAGAGTGAGGTGTAATAAGATACAAATCCATTTCACTAAACACAACACTTCTGAAGTGCTTAACTGTTTTTACTTTTGTTGGGGGGGGACTTACTTGATTCAACTTTAATATGCTCAATTCACAGGGGAAGGTAAAACAAGTAGAAATGCAGCTTTAAAAAATAAGGTGATACTCCATGTCATGTTTAAAGACTGTGGTGAATTGTAACTGAAGCAATTTTAGGTCTTCCTCTTCAGTATAAGCTGAAGAGCGAATTTTTATGCGTTTTTTAAAGATCTGTGTACCAGTTTGGGAATAAAGTAGCATCTGACACAAAAATTAAAGCCAACAAGAAATAAACTGTGAGTAGGAGATTGCATATATGTGTTTGTGCTACTGCATGCTGGAGTGCTAATGCAGTGTTGAATTATGCCTGCTGCAGATGAAAATATGCATATATATATTTAATTAGTTTGCATAAGACAACTGAAATAGAAAATAAAAAAACAAGTTGCTGCTATGCTTACATCAGCAGGGGAGAATGGGGTTAGTTTTTACAACTTCCAGAAGAGTACAAGTCCAAGTGGTTTTGTTTGGGTTTTTTTTTTTTGTTTTTTTGGCTTTTTGTGCTGTAGTTTGCTGCTTGAGCATTTGTGATTGAGAAATCCATATCCTAAATGTGTCTGCAAAGTCTGTTGTGCCAGCTTTGTGACATCAACATAAATCTTTGACTTTTGTGGAATAACTGCGTGATCCGCGCTGGGATTATGTGATGAGAATCCTCAGCATTGATTTGATTGCGTGATATTAGTTGCAAAAAATTTACATCAACTGGAAGAAGAGTCTGTAAGTGCCACACAGATTATACGTACCTGGCAGTGATCATTTCTAGCTATGTAATGTTAAAAAAAAAATTAAAAAACTCCCATGTTTTCCCTTGGTACATGTTCAGAGCTGGATAGTTCAGTTCTGGAAAGGTTCCAAGGAACTCAGCTAGTTCAAAGGCTAAGGCAACAAAGTTATCCAAGAGGCACCATATTTGAGTAAACAAGAAAATAGAATCTGAGACTCCTGAGATCACAGTTCTGTTCTCAACGCTGTTCTTATCAGCTTGTTCTGTAAATTTGGAAAACTGCTGGGTTGTTTGGTTTTTTTTTAATATTTAAATTTCTCCTTTGTTTTCCTTTCTGTCTTCCTGCATTAGAGAGAAGTACTTACAGAATAGATGTTGATGTAGTAGTTAGCCCAGTGAGTTGCTTGGGGGTGTAGATAGTAAATTTATTTCCAAGAATAAAGAGCAAATTTGATGCTCACTAATTCAGATACTTATGCCTATTGTGTGGACTTTTTTGCTGGGATGGTTAAAGGTCTCCCTCAGCTATTGTAGAATGCAGTGCTATGGAAGTGAGAGCTGTAGAGTTTAACTTATATTAATGTTTCTTAAATAAATGTTTCCAGGGAAATTTGGTCAGTTTTTATATGGAAGTATTCTGCCTCAGGAAACAAAACAATGAAGCCTCTTGCAGAAGGTTCATTGTCCATTAGGATTGTAAGAAAACTTAAATGAAGAGCCCTCAAAAATAGGAGAAGAAATTAAAATCTAAAAAACCCCATAGAACTGTTTTGATGTTAGCTGTCATCATGTGGTAGTTGATGCTGTTAACAGTTTTGTAAAAATATGGGATTTAGTTTTTTAAGCAACCTTATGTCATCTCTCCAATGTGTGTTAACATTGGCAGCAGACCAGCATTTGCTAACAGTTCTGGGATTGCATGAGGGGATCTGAAATTTTGAGGTGGGTGTGATTTGACTACGTATTTGAATGTCAAAGTTTTTGCATATGCTTCTGACTGGTAATGTGGGAATGAATGTTTTGTTTTATTACATGGAGGAGTAGAAGGATAATTTTATTACAAGGAGTAGAAGAGATGGAAATGTAATATTAGATAGTAAATTCTTTTCCATTTCTCTAGCGATATTTAATTACTCCAAAGATAGCTGAAGTAAGCCCTCTAAAAAGGGAGACACTGAAGGTAGGAACAGAGAAGGTGAGAGAGTCAATATTTCTGAATCAGGTATCTTAAGATTTTTTTGGTTTTAATCACACTGGTCTAGTCTCTCCATCTTCCCTTTCTGACTCTGTCCATGTGGTGTTCTGACCATGTCTTCATTCTGCAGTGGTTAAGATCTTAGCAAGGGATATTCACAGAAGATACGTTTTCTGTACTCGTGGTGGTATAAGGACAAAAATGGGACTGGGTAAAAATTATATACTTCAGTAAGAGTAGAGCTTTCAGGCTCTCAAAATCTTCAGACTTTAAATAAAATCAGCAGTTATTGTTTTCATCTGAATATGTGCTAGTTGAAGCACTTAGAATTGCTTTTAGCAGCTGTGGTGTCTAATTTAGACCTGAAGAGATCTTTCTTACCTTTTGTGCTTTGTGGGACAAAAAATATGGAATTTAGTGTTTTATTTAGTACGCTCTTTATTTCTGAAAGAAGAGATTAGGGATCTTTTTATAAAAAAAAAAAAAAAAGTTGACAATCCTGATATGAAGTCTGGGAACTCTTATTTACCAATCAGGACTAGCTGAGAAGTTAATTATTCTGACACTTTGCAGACCTCAGGACCATGTATCCCTCAAATGGTTCTTCTGTTCATTATCATTGCACACCTGTAAGGTGAGATTACTGCTGTAGGGACCTGTTGTGGGTATATTTTAGAGCTCAGTGTTGTGGTTTGTGTGAATTAGGTCAATGACTTCACAGTCTTTTGTCTGACATCAAGAAGAAAGAGGGAAGTAGGACAAGAATGAAGTATTTTTAATATAAAAAAAAATTACTTGAATGAAATGTCTTTCTTTTCCACCTGCATAATCTTAATGGTTGACCACTAACTCAGAGTTCTTCTGAGACCACTGACAGCTTAATGTTCTAAAGGTATTTTCTGTAAGTGTGTGTAATTGAAAGTGTTACGTTGTTGAAAAACTGCCTGATCACACATTAACATAAGCTACTAGTCTAATAAACTGCTAGTTTGATATGCATAAGAATATATTAGCTTCTCTGAGATTGCTTTGGGTTTTTTGGTTTTGGTTTTTTTTCCCACATTTTACAAACATCCATGATAGTGACCAAAATGAAGAGCCAATAAGTTTGTGAAGAGGATGAATAATATGATGTAGTGCTTAGGGACAAGGTTAGCGGTGGACTTGGCAATGTTAGGTGATCTTAAGGGTTTCTTCCAAGCTAAATGATTCTATATGTATCCTCTTGCTCATTTTTATTTATTGCTCTAATTAAATGATACAGAATTACAAGGAGCTGGAAAACTGTTAGACATTAGTGCTCTGATATGTATTTCAGCTGTTAAATCTGATACATCAGTACATTAAGGATATTTAAAGAAAACCAGAAAGACGAGGATTTTAGTACGAAGTTCATTGTTATTAATATGTCAAAATGTAAAACCTAAAAAAGAAAGAACCTGCAGGCCATAAAAGAATCCTGATATGACAGCATCCATACACTTTAAAATATATCAACCTTTAGCTGCCTTTTCCATATGATAATATAAATCCTATGAAAAAATGAAGAAATACTTGAAGTTCACTTTGTGTTGTTTGTTTGTTTGTTTTGCTGTTGTTGCAGTTTTCAGATAAGCATTGCATTATGAAAGAAAGCTTTTTGCTATTATCTTGATTTATATAAAATCAAGAAAGTGCCAGTTCAGAGTTAAGAACATAATACTGAAATACTTTCCTCCAGATGCAAAAGTTGTAAACAGGAGAGTGTTTTATTTTCTTGAAAAATAAAATAAATGGTTGGACTCTATGTAATTGTACAAGGTATTTATAGATTCATTTCTTTGCACACTTGTAAATTAGCCTGGAAATAGCACTTTGAAGTACTCAATCCTACAAGGGGTTCTGATGTGTCAAGTCTTACAAAAATGTATCAGCAGAAAACAGGGAGGTTTTGGTGGCTTGGTGGTGGGGGTTTTTTTTATTTTGTTTGGGTTTTTTTGGTATCTGGAATACCAAAAGTTGTTTCAAAATGCTGAGTGGTATCACTTCTTTAGAAAAGGTCAGATTGCAATTTAATCTTAGTCATAGTGTTTTCTGTTCTTTTTTCAAACACTGTAAAACCGTATTCAGTAACAGCATAGTTTGTGTTTGAATATTTCTATGTGGTCACATATACTTTATTTTTTAATGTCTAGAAGTACAATTAGATGCATGTTGCATGTGTAGAAATGTTATTTTTCATAAGTCATTGTATTGGTACAGTAACTTCCAGCCTTAAGTAGCTTCTTTGCTAAACTCAGACTTTGGCTTTAGTAAAAATAGTAATTTTGTCAGTGATCCTAGTGACACTCTCCAAGTCTCCACTGAAAACTTTACTCTCCTGTTAACTGTGTGGAGTGAGGGCATTAACTTAAATAGTCACTAACTGTTTCTTACTGTTTGCAGGCTTACTGCTAAATAAATCTGACAAATCTCAACGTAACATTATGAGTTCAGATGTGAATGTCTCGTGGCTGATACAAGTTTCTCAGTAGTAAGCCAGGCTTCTGTGTATTCTTCTAATGACTGATGTCATACCCATAACCAAAGGCATTGCATTCCGAAAATAACCAGAAGAAACAAAAACAGACTAAAGCTATTCACCATCTTGCCCTACTTAATGCATGTTACCTGGTTCTGTTTCCTCAGTCAGGCTTTTTAAAATGAATCTGGAAGGCTATGAGGAGGAGCAACCTTTTGCTGAGGTTGTCACTTGGTTAGGCTCAAAATGACAGCCTTTAAAAATAGCTACTGTTAAAAAGTTAATTAAGTCCTTTTTGTTCAAGACACCCTTTTAGCTGCAAGAAGTAGTATGAGGTGATTATAAGAAATACTTGCTTTCTATTTTCATTTTTATGAGATTAAAGTAAACTTTCCAGCCAGTTTCCTAAAATTTAATTTCTAGAAACCTGAATTGTAATGTGTTTAGAAAACAGGTGTGCTATAATCCAGAGATCTTTAATTGACCAATGTTTTTAGTCACAGCATGACTGAAAGCTACAACTTTTAGTAAAGGGTGTCTGACACTGCCTTCTCAGATCTAGCATTTTGCAGTATGGATGCTGATATGTTTGGATAGGTTGTACTAAAATGTATTTCGGTAATTTCCTACCACTGCCTTTGTCCTTTAAAATGTGACAAATGAAAATAGCGGTAAATTATTGCTGTAATAAAGATTAGGGAGAAGGACTTGCATTTTTAAATTTATTTATCTGCTTTGTGTAATTGTAAGTATAAGTTTCACACTTTAAAAAATACAGTTTATTTGTAACTGGTAGTAGTAAGTAAACAAACTATGTTTACAGGTTAAAGGAAAATTTGGAAACACCTTGACAATCTGCATATGTTTCTTTCCAACACTAACCTGTATTGCCAACATAAGTAATGTATTCTACTCACATTACTTATTTAAAAAAACAAAATAAAACACCTTTTTGTGTTGTGCCACTGAGTGGTAAAATTTTATCTGAAATTTTTGATCCATTATTTTGGTTGGGTTGTGCACTAGCTTTCCATATTGTATCTAATGCTATTAACTTATTGCTCCAGTGAGTTCCTATGTTGTTGAAATAAGTCAGTCCTTTTTTGTCTTTTTTTTTTTTCCTTTTTAAAAGTATGTGGCCATTTGCTTTATGTTGAGGTAAAATTTGCAAAAATATGTCCTTAATGGACCCTGGACTTTGACATGAAGATCAATTTGTGTTCTTTGAGCTGGTCTGGGAACATTCAGTGGCCATTCTCTCTACTCCCACAATTCTTTTCTTACCTTCTTTATTTCCGTGCTCTGCTTCACACTTTGTCATGTGTATCTTTTCAATCTACAATGTAGACCATTAACAATTTGGTGTATTTGGTATATTCTGCCTTACCTCCACATACCTAATGCATGAAATTGTAATTCTTGTAATTTGTGTTTGGGCAGGCACTGCTATATTAAGTATTGTTGCACCTTCTCTACAAGTGAAGAGCCTGAAGCAACTTCTCTTGGTTTGCATTATTTTCCATAGCTATGAGTTGATGCTCTAGAATAAACCATATTCCAGATGCCAGACTCTTTGGGGGACGTAACTGTTTGTGTAATAGACTTTTTTTGCTAATGGCTTTTTTTAATTTTTTTTTTTTTTCTTATGGGCCTATGCTCCCTGTTCCTGGTGGAAATTAAATTTCCTGCTTTCAGAAAACTGTTAGTTTGGCAAAGCTGGAGAAAGAAATAACATGTCCTCTCACTATAAAATATATATGCTCCTATATGTGTCTATATGAAATTCTGGTAAATGTGGCCCCTTAAAGTCTTACTGAAGTCCTGACTGACATTCCCTATTTGACTCTAGATCTGCTACTAGTTCTTGAGTCTCTTCTGTCCTCTTGTATAGAAAAGGGGTTCTTGGAGGTTTTTGGAGAAAAGGGAAGAATTAAGTGTACAGAAAGAAATAAAGAAAATTCTCTTGTCTGGGAAGTATAAAAAAATAAGTAGTTTGTCAAAGAATTCAAAGTAGCTTCGAGTTTCTCTACAAGAACTGATTTTATCAAATAACAGGATCTATATGGTAGTGGAGTCTGAGTCTGTATGTGCTTTTCTTGTCATGCTTGTGAAGCAGAGCGTTGTCTGACGCTTTGCCCGTCGGTTGTGTGGGAACTGTGCTGGGTTTTCCTCTTGCCCCGTTGCCGTGGAAGCTGGGGACGGCGAGCGCCTGCCGCTCTCCGTGGTGCTGAACGAGGGGCGCGGCAATGGGGGGGGCGCCTGCCGCTCTCCTTGGTGCTGAGCGTGGGGCGCGGCAATTGAGGCGCATCTGCCGCTCTCCGTGGTGCTGAGCGTGGGGCCTCGACGCTTTAGCTTCACTGGCACTGATGTCAAATGCAAGTAAGTTTTGCTTCCTGTTACTCAAACCAGTACGTTTCCCAACTGACAAAATCTCTTTAGAGGTTCAACTTGGATAACTACAATTACTTAGTCCTTTTATGTAGTCAATATGGTGAGCTATAACTGAACATTATAAAGGTAAGTGAAGTGAATGATTTATATGAAAAAGTGTGCCATACCATTTCATAGTGGCTTCCCAAAAGCCTGACAGAAAGATGACATAAAAATACAAACAAGTACTAGTATTTTTCAGGGAGTTCTGTCAGTTAGCAAATTAAGAAACTTTGGAGAATATTTAAATGAGTGACAGCATTTTATTTATATTGTCAAGACTCTAAAAGAGGGATTAAAGTTTGATTTCCTAAAGCTTACTTAGGGAATATACAGCACAAAGCTTGATTATTTCCATCAGGATTTATACTTAGTTTAATTCTATTCTGAAATAATTGCATTCTTACCTTTTAAGGATTTTTAAAAGTTGGAAATACAGTTGTCTTGTCATGAAATTCATTAAAAGTATGTATTCTGTTTCTGGATGTTGTCCAAAGTATCTTAGATTCAAAAGCCCTTGTAGCTCTCAAAAGAAGAGGAAATTGCAACTTGAAATTATATACTACTAAAAAAACATTTATTTTGATGATTAATGCAGTGGTACAGGTCTGTAAGATGACTGCTTTTTTCACCCTGTTTGTCCACTTGGGTGTTGCTGCTTTTTATTTTGGTAAGCTTTGAACTTAATATCACTCTGCTGAGAGAAAATTCATTTGTTTGCATATGGAACAATTCTTGTAGGGTGAAGATCTTTGCTGTGTTGTTTGTTTTGCCAAAGGCAAACTGCTGTTATCTACCCAATGCAACGTCAGTTTCTCAGCTCTTAAGAACTTTACAGTGCATTTTTTTATGGAGTCTAAATACCCACAAACAAATGCAATATAAACATACAACCTTAAATTCCTTTAGGGATCTTTATACCTGAAGGCTCAAATCAAATATGCAAGTATTTGAGAAATAAATCTGCATGGAAATGAGGCAGAGGGACTAAAACACAACTTGGAGTAGCCTTTTGGCCTGTCCTGTTTTCCTTGCAACAATTTAAGGTCTAATCATATAGCAGATGTGTCAGCTATATTCTAGATAGATGATTAGAGGGTAAATGAGATTCTTTCTCACCAGGAGGCAAAGTGGGGAATTTGTACATCTGTCACTAAATCTTCTTCTTCCTTCTTTGTTTTGTTTTGGTTTTTTTCCTTTCTTTTGGTACACTTCTCAACTTTTAACTGTCTTAAGAAATTGCCTAAAGCTAACTGTGCTGCAGGTTTGTAGTGGTTATTTTTGACATAACCTGACTGGTAGAAGTTAACATCCCAGCACTGAAAGGAGTTTTGATTGGGTGTTCGTACTGTCACACCTTTCCCAGAATAAGGTAATTGATTTGCAGTTGCAAATATACACTAAACCAGTCTGTAACAGGAGGAAATAGTTGATTCAAATTGTATGCAGAATGAATACAGCTAAGCTAATCCTGTTCATTAGAGAGCTGTGAAAGACTGTTTTTGCAAGTCTGTCTTATCACAGTGGAATTTTTAATCTCTGTGAAAATAAGCATACTTGAAGTAATTGAATTGATTTGACTTTCTAATTCAAGTCACTGATTTATTGCATGACAGCTCAGGGGGTATGATGCATAGCTGGTCTTTTCCTGTACACTTGTTTTCCCTTTTCTATTTAAGATGCTTGTGTTTGCCTGTATGAATAGTGGGTTACCTGTGATCTGAGTGTCCTAGGAGGCTGTATCAGATGTTGAAACAGATTAATTTCCTGGCAGTTATACCTTCATCTCAGTTTTTAGCTTCCCTATTTTTTTTAGAAGAAAAAAGTGTTATTTCTTATGTTTTCTAGAGAGAAATGTGTTGCTTTCAAACCATGTAGTACAGTAGATGACATAGCTTATTTTTAGGTAATTTTTGTCTGTTCTCAGGAAACTGGGACAGGGTGGAAGCTGAACAAATTTCACTTCTCAACATGTGTAGGATATGGGGAGTACGGCTTAGAGCTTCAGCATTAGCAGCTCATTTACTGTCTTGCTTTCTGAAGTATGGTGTACTATTGACAGACATGAATCTTCTGTGTGATGTAGCTTAAGAGTCTTACAAGGCAGCTTGTATCGCTTTCCTCGCAGATGCTCACAAAGAATTGAGAACTTTAGTTTTGGGGTTTTTTTTTGTTTTGTTTTTTTTAAATTACACAGCCTGAGAAATGCAGATGGTGAGATTCTTTAGCTTGTGTCAGTTCTTGGGTTTTTTTGCAATGGAGTAGAAAGTCTAAATCCTGGTAAGTGCAAGGGGAATTGTGGTTACTTAATACTTCAGTAATCAGCCCATTACTGCTTTTTGCTTCTTTTTGGAATGTCTGTGTTCGGACTGGGGGGATGTACCTTCTTTATTATGCTATACCAGTATCGCTAATGTTCCATTTTAATGCCCAAAATATTAGAGGTATATTAAGAACTTAATGAAAACCCTGTGGCAGACTAACAAGTGCAAACTTTTATTTAACTTTTTATCTGTAAAAGGAGGCATTTCTGAAATGTGTGTAGCTCTGTTGATATACATCAAACTTGTTATTTTTTATTTTTTTTTTTATCGTAAATGACCTTATGCTTTCACAGAAGAGATCTTGTTTGGGAAGCTGTATTGTGCATGGGCTTTCTAATCCTTAAACTATAGGGAGAAAGCCATGGAAGTTCTCTTTAAGTATATAGTAGAATTAGGGAGAGGGTCTGCTAAAAGCAGAAAAGAAGGCTAGGTATCAAAATCTGTCCTGTTTGTTAGAACCTTTCCCAATTATGTTACCGGAAGAGGAGAGCATTAGTTGCTGAAGATACTTGTACTTACTGGTTTTTAAGAGTGCTGTTACCAAATAAACCCAAACAAACCAAGGCATAAATTAAATTTGTTAGCTAAACTGAAGTTGAACTTTGAAAAAGTACTTGCAAGCTTCTGCAGATTGGTTGTTCACCAATAAAAGTTTTAGTCCTCAAAGCAAATTGTTGTGTACTATCTCTTAAAAAGCCAAGACATCATTTTTAATTCTATGGAATTAAAACTTGTGTATTGGAAGGTGGGTTGTACATAGAATAGTCTTAAAATGTGCCTTGGAATAATCTGTGAATATGGTCTTTATCTATGTCTTACTCAGGTCATTCTTAAATTTTCTCTTAGCTAATGGTGTGTTTTGCAATATGCCACCAACTTGGCTCACTTTTTAGATTTCATTTTTCATAGAAAAATGGAGATTTTTACAGTAGCAGTCAGAACTAGGCACGTGTGGTTTGTTACTGAATATATATATATATGTATAAACTGACATATATATGATATAAACCTGTATCTACCCAAGGCTAGGGGCCTTGAGCTAATTATTTAATGTGAAGTTGCACACAATTGCTCAGTATTTTTTTTTTTTTTTCAATTCTACTATGGTGGGTTGACCCTGGCTAGAAGCCGGATGCCCACCAAAGCCCACTCTATCACTCCCCCTCCTCAACTGGGCAGGAGAAGAAAAATATAACGAAAAGCTCGTGGGTGGAGATAAGGACAGAGAGAGATCACTCACCAGTTACTGGCACGGGCAAAACAGACTCGACTTGGGGGAAAAAACAAATTTACTTTATTACCAATCAAAATCAGACGATAATGAGAAGTAAAACCAAACCTTAAAACACCTCCCCCATCCCTCCCTTCTTCCCGGGCTTAATCTCTTTCCCGATTTTCCACCTCCTCCCCCCAGCAGCACAGGGGAACAGGGAATGGGGGTTGGGGTCAGTTCATCACACGGTGTTTCTGCCGCTGCTTCCTCCTCAGGGGGAGGTCTCCTTCCCCCGCACCAGCGTGGGGTCCCTCTCACGGGAGACAGTCCTCCACCAACTGCTCCAGCATGAGTCCTTCCCATGACTGACAGCTCTTCACAAACTGCTTTAGCATGGGTCCTTCCCATGGGGTGCAGTCCTTCAGGGACAGACTGCTCCAGCGTGGGTCCCCCACGGGGTCACAAGTCCTGTCAGCAAACCTGCTCCGGTGTGGGCTCCTCTCTCCACGGGCTACAGGTGGTCATCTGCTCCACCATGGATCTCCAGGGACTGCAGGGGGACAGCCTGCCTCACCATGGTCTTCACCACAGGCTGCAGGGGAATCTCTGCTCCGGCGCCTGGAGCACCTCGTCCCCCTCCTTCTTCACTGACCTTGGTGTCTGTGGAGTTGTTTTCTCTTACATCTTCTCACTCCTCTCTCCAGCTGCAAAGTGTGCAGCTTTTTTTCCCTCTCTTCCATTTTTTTCTTAATTATGTTATCACAGAGGCGTTACTGATTGGCTTGGCCTTGGCCAGTGGCGGGTCCGTTCTTGTAGCCGGCTGGCATTGGCTGTGTCAGGTCGGACATGGGGGAAGCTTCTGGCAGCTTTTCTCACAGAAGCCACCCCCATGTCTCCCTTCCCACTACCAAAACCTTGCCACGCAGACCCAATACATCTACTTATATGTGACTTATGTGTGTTCCTTGATATAAGATTTCCACTATTTTCTCAATGCTGAATTTTCAAAATATTTTTTTTTACATATGGTGAAGAAAAAAGACTTATTTTTTTCCTTTAATCCTCTTTCTTTGTCATATTAGGTATCACAGATTTTTTTTTTTCATAGAACAGCTCTTCATGCCCAAAATTTGAAATCTTGACAAAGATCCGTGTTCATCTGACCCGTCAGATATGAGGAATTTTTGTTGGAGGTGAAAAACTCTTAACAGATATACCTGTGTGCTTTTGTATGATGAATTTCTGGAATGGTAGTAGTTAATGACTCCCATTTAATGTGGAATAAAGTAAGTATTGTAAAAGAGGCAAAAATAGCAAATAGTTACAATTTAAGTACTTTTAAAATTAGCACTTTGTACTCCAGTTGCCAAACAGAAGCAATAGTAGAAGCCTTTGTTACAATTGCATAGGACGGCTTTTTATGAGTATTCACTAGTGTAGCTCTCTGGAAGATTAGTTCCAACAGGATAGCTGTACCAAGAAAATACAGGTGTTGGACTGGTAACTGAATGTTCAGGTTGAGGAGCCACAGGGTTCCCCTTACTGTCTTTAATAGGAGGAATGGAAAATAGATACTTCAGGACAAAGCAATATAACTGTATGCTTTTAGCGGGACAAAAATTTTCTTGTAGGTCTCTAATGGAGATACTGCAGTTTTCCTACTTAAATATACACAATTTTTGAGTTTTTTGTCTTTTAAATTAAATGGTTCATAAGACCTCTGGTAAAGGGAACTGCACAAACTTTAAGTATCTTGAGAGACTAAAGAACAGGGAAAAAAGTATATTCAGTCTCTTTTTTGTGGGACTGTTTATAGGAAATTTAAGGTTAGGTACATCTTCACTGCTGTTTGTCATGCGGCTGTGTGTTTTCTCCAGGTGTATCCTAGCCAAGTAGACATTAAGGCAGGCTGAAAACTGCCGGAACTGCTGGGCTTAAAATGTTGTGGTCAGCAGGACGAAGCCCGGTTGGAGGCCAGTCACTAATGTTGTAGCCTAGAGGCTGGTACTGGGGACAGTGCTGCTTAATGTCTTTGTTAGTGACCTGGGTGGCGAGACAGACTGCACACTCAGCACGTTTGTAGACAGTATAAAACTGGGTCAAGTGGTTGATGAAACAGATGGGTGTGCTGCTATTCAGAGCTGGACAGGCTTGAGAAATGCACTGACAAGACCCTCACGCAAAGTCCTGCGTCTGGGGCAGCATAACAAGTATGTGGTTGGGATCAACTGGCCGGAAAGCACCTGTGCAGAAAAGGCCTTGGGGTCCTGACAGATAACAAGTTGAACATGAGCCAGCAATGTGCCTTTGTGGCAAAGAAGGACAACAGCAAACTGGACTGCATTAGAAAGAGTGTCACCAGCAGCTCAAGGGAGGTGATCCTTCTCTTCTACTCAGCACTGGTGAGACACACCTGGAATGCTGGGTCCAGTTCTGAGCTCCCCACTGTGAGAGAGACATGGACATACTGGAGCGAGTCCAGCAAAAGGCCACTAAGACGCTTAAAGGACTGGACCATCTGTCGTACTAGGAGATGCACAGAGCTGGGACTGTTTAGCCTGAGGAAGAGAAGGCTCAAGGGGGATCTTATGAACGTGTGTGTACACCAGATGGTAGGGAGTAAAGAAGACTGAGCGGGCACATTCTTAGTGGTGTCTCATGAAAGATGAGGCAACTGGCACAAACTGAAACATAAGAAATTCCATTTAAACATAAGAAAACTCTTATTTTGCTGTGAGGATGGTTAGATACTGGAACGGGTTGCCCAGAGAGGCTGAGAAGTCTCCTTCCTTGGAGATATTCAAAACCCACTTGAGCAAGGCCCAGCATAGTCTGTTCTAGCCAGACTGCTTTGAGCAGGGAATTTGGACTGGATGACCTCCAGAGAGGCCTTCCAACCTCAGCCTTTCTGTGATTCTCTGTACATGTTGTTTCTATAATAGTTAGTGTGTCGAACCCTTAAGTTGTCAGTGTGAAATAACAAAACTAATAGTCAGTATTGTGTAAATATTAAGAGGTAGTTAGGAATTATAAATGTTGTTTGTTGTGTGATAAATACCTGTAGGTTACTGGGGAATATCCCAATGGGTCACTGCAAAGTTGTCCTAAATTCATCTCAGGCTGCGCTTTGAGAATAAATTTGGACTGTCAAGTGGTGTGATATGAGCAAAAGTGACTGTGCCACCTTCTTTGCTTACTTTATGGTTTTGCTCCTATAATCTCAAAAAAACCAAAACAAAACTGAAGAGTAGAAGCTTAGTGATCAATCCTTAGTTTGAACATGAATTTTATTTCTTTGGTTAAAATCTGTATCATTCTTTCCAGAGCAAGGGAAGATAAATTACTTCAAGGTAGAATGATATTTCTGGGGAAGTGTTCAAGGCCAGGTTGGATGAGGCTTTGAGCAACCTGGTCTAGTGGAAGGTGTCCCTGCTCATGGCAGGGGGGTTGGAGCTAGATGACCTTTAAGGTCCCTTCCAACCCAAACCATTCTATGATATAGGATGAATCAAATAATTTTTAAGTCATAATGTTGAAGCAGACTGGGAAGCTTTGTAAAGAACCACTTTATTTTGATAACAATTGTATAGCAGAGCTCTCCTTATCAGTTAAGCAAGTAGGTGGTTTAGGACTACTTAGCTTGATCTACAGGTATTGGCCAAGTTGAAAAGGAAGAATTGATTTCCAAGGAGCTGTTGTAAAACACTTAAACTATTTTCTGATGGTATTTGCTGCCATTCTGACTATTGAAGTTTGGGGGGTTTTTTTAAATAATGCTTGCCTCTTTCATAACAGTCTGTGTTCTTGGGTTGTATTGAAATCTATCATGAAAATATTTTTGATGTCCTAGTCAGACTTAAACTTACTTTAAGCTCTATTCTGACTTACTCTGCAGGTTTATTTTACACTTTTACACAGAAAGCAAACTTACATGCAGTTAACAAAACTAAATGTCTCTTAATCATGCAGGTGACATACTGCTGTGGTTGAGGACAGCAGAATATGAATTTGTGGAACTGGGTTGCTGAATGCTGTAACCTTATGTAACTCCATTAGAGCCAACAGTGCGAGCGCAGAACAGCCGAGCGTTTCTCTTAGAAACAGATGCCAGGGAGTAGCCAAGTGGGGGATTATGTGCCAGGTCATACAAAGCAGTAGTGGTGACATCTCCCCTGGAGCTGGGGAAATAGTCCTGTGTAATTTTGGTTTATAGTCAAGAGCTGTGGTTTACCTGTACCCAGCTTCTTCTCATCTTCAAGTCTACTTCTGCCTAATGTAAAAACTGCTTTGGTTCAGGATTGTGCAGGTAATTCTGGGATGTTTTACTCCTGAAAATTAGTTAAGTTGAATCTGTCTCTGGAGGCTCTGGTGTTTCAGACCAGCAGGTACAGGCAGAAGCACTGGGAATGAGACACTTCACCTGAATTAGGCTGAATATACTGCTTTGACCCAGGGACGCACATGTTAATTCTAAAATGAAGGTTTACCAGGCATAAGTTGATGTTTGTGCAACATGTGTAGTCATGTTTTGTTTTTTTTTCATAGGTATCAGTTCCTATTTCTATATAAAATCAGAGCAAATGAACCACATGCATTTTGGGAGATATTTTCTGTGCTGCAGAATGTATTTGGCTCTTAATGCTAGTATTAAGTTGAATTACACATTTTTAATTAGAAAAGCATTTCATTGTGACTAAATTGCTGGCAGGAGCAGATGACCAAGTGCATCTGACTGTGCAAGAGTTGGTCAGCTCTCCAAGCCATAATTTCTGGTTTGGAGTAAAAAATATTTCTCAGCCAAATAGTAAAACTTTTATCTTTCAGCCACAAACAGTGTTGGACTCTGGTTGTTCTTTGTATTCCATGCAGTTAAAGACGCCAGTCCTAATGCAGCATCAGAGGTGCTATTACCACATAGAATATAACTAAACACTCCCATGATCAATTACTGACATGGAAAGGTTATTATTATTGTTGTTATTAACTTACTGTGTTGTAGTTCTTCAGACCAAGCTGCCCCATATTTCAGTAGGTTCCTATTAATAATAAATTATATTACTGTTCTGTATAAAGAGTAATAAGGCCTTTAGCTGACAGTCTCCATGTTCTTGGAGAGAGTATGATTCTGTCTGTACCTCGGAGTGATATGCTAACAGAAATATAGTAAAGCACAATTTATTTTTTTCTTTTCTGTCACCTGATAAGAACTGCAATGGGTATGATGCATTTAGAGTGGAAAAATTTAGAGGAAAAAATATGAATTACTCAAATGAGCAGTGTCTGCTTCTTAGCAGTATGCAGTTGTGCTGAAAAACCTACTAGTATTTTTAAAAGCATTTACAAGCATGCTTAGGAAATGGCTCATCCTCGGATTTGAAAATAGAGGATGCAAAATGTGTTTTATTTGCTCACCTCAAACTTTTGCAACCTTAATGCCTTTCAATTTTCAGAAACTTATTTGAGCAAGAACTGTTTATTTTGGCTAGAACTTTAAATATATTAATTTGTTCCAATGTATTTCAGTTTTTGCTTTCACTTCATTGAAATGCTGTTAGGTTGCTTTTGCTTCAGTTAGTACAGTCTTTTTGTTTTTTTCTATGTTCCTATGCTAATACAATGCATCAAATTCTAAATGACAAAAAATAACATAGGTATTCCATTACTTTAAGAATACTGAGATTCGTAGTAGAGTAATTTGATAGAGCTGGAATTCAGGCTGATGAAGAACATATGTTATGATACAACATTCATTTGCATGCATTTTATTTTATTTTATTTTATGTTTTTCATAAGACACCCATGTCCTTCATTTAGGGAATGAATGGTGCTTATTGCAGTTGTAGATGTTCAGTGGTTTTTGTGTGGAGTAAGTGGACGATGAGAATTTAAAGATACCTTATCTTTATCCAGCATTACATAGAGGCTTAGTTTTCACTTCGAATTTTCAGTGGGGGTCCATAATACCCTTGAAAACACTATGTGATTTCTGCTTCCTGCAGATTATAGGGCTGTATAACCTGAGACTAGAACACTGCCTGAAGTGAGGAAGATCATTATGGCACTTCTGTGCACAAAGACAGGGGTCAAGGCTGTTTTGAGCATGGGATTTGACCTAGTATTCTGTAAATACTTATTATAATAATCTGATCATAAGTGTGATTTTTTTTTTTTATAATACCTTTTTAACTACATTGTCTAGCTTCTCTAGCCAAAACAAAGGCCTTTTTATGCAAGATACTGCATGTACATTTAAAAAAAATAAACCCCTCAGTTTTCAAAGTATTTCTAAGGTGAACTAATCAGAAGACTTTTTTTTCCCTTTCTATTCAGATCTGTTCTATAGCTCTGCTGCCTGTAACATATCTGGGAAGTGTGGGGATTTGCTGGAGTTTTTGGAGCACAAAATATTTTATTAAAACCACTTATTGCATGAGTAGTTTATTCACTGATACATGCATGTGCATACACACATACTTATCCATATGTCTGTATTGGTGAGAGTACTTCCTAGTTAAAAACCAAACCAGCAACCTACCATGTTGTGGTGCAATTGAAACATCCTGTAGGATATGTCTGTTTATTTTAAAACTTTCACTGAAAGTTGGGCAGCTTTGCTGGTTTCACAGCCGCCTGGAGTTGCTTACATCCCTGGGCTCCCCAAACTCTTGGCTGCCCTGCCAGCTAATTTTCTGTTCAGCTGACTTATTAGCTGGAAAGTTGGCAAGCTTATGTCGTGAGGGACCTCAGACTTTAGGACATCCACATACACAGGATGCCTACAAGATAAGCTGTCAAAAATGAAATTGTATCTCTGCAACCAATGTTGGCATTTTAGGTGGTTCTAAAATTAAATATTTAAAAATAGTGAGCATTTGTAAAGGAGGAATTTGAGATTTGGATTTTGTTTCAATTTAATTTTATGTTGTAATGTGTATTCTGTGTGTGTTATTCTCTGACAGTAAACCTCTGTTCAAATTTCTTTTTAGGCTGTGCTTTTAATTCTTTTAAATAAATCGTTTTCTTTTTCAGATGTGTTGGATATGTTTTTTCCAGTGGTAATTACAGCAACAACATGCATATAAAGGCAAAATTTTCATCAGGAAAATCACAGGTTAAAAAGTCTAGAAAAACCATTCTACAAGATGTATAAGATTTTCATGGCTAATACAGCATTTATGCAGTCACATTCAGAATAATATCTGGTGCCTTACTTGTATCATGAAAACATGCTAGATTGTCGAAGTAACGTGCAGAGTGCCTAGGTGTTTTTTCTTATGATTTACCAAATAACCAGAATGCCTTTTCTCTAATATATTATTTCATGTTTGTAGGTAATATATGCTTTGAACACTAAAAATGATGAACATGAAGCTGCTATCCAAGCCCTTAAGGATGCTCATGAAGAAGAAATTCAACAAATTCTTGCAGAGACCAGAGAGAAGATCTTACAGTATAAAAGCAAAGTTGCAGAAGAAATGGATCTCAAGAGAAAGATCCAAGTTTTAGAAGAGTCATTGGAAGATCATAAAAAGATGAAACATCAGGCCTTGACAGAATTTGAAGCCTATAAGGATAGAGTTGAAGATATGCAGCTTTGTGCAGAAGCACAGCACGTCCAACGTGTAGTGACCATGTCGAGAGAAGTGGAAGAGATCAGAAAGAAATTTGAGGAAAGGCTACGAAGTTTCATACAGTTGCAAGTGCAGTATGAGAAGGACAAACGTACAGCTCTGGAAGACTTGAGAGCTGCCCACAGGCTTGAGATTCAAGAACTTCTGAAGACTCAGCAGAGTCAGAATGCTACTTTAAGTAAGGGGCAAGAAAAACTAGAGGAGTTGCATAGACTGGAGCTGGAAGACTTGAACAATAAAGTTGAAGAGTTAAGATTGGAAAGAAAAAAACTCATTGAGGACTATGAAGGCAAACTTAGCAAAGCACAGTCCTTCTATGAACATGAACTTGATTCTTTGAAAAGATCTCAGCTTTTTACAGCAGAAAGTTTACATGCTTGCAAAGAAAAAGAAGCAGAACTAAGAAAAGAATTTCAAAACCAGGAAAGTATGTTACGGAAGAACCTGGGAAAGCTTAAAACTGAATTGCAAATGGTCCAGGATGAAGCTGCCAGTCTAAGGGAAAAATGCCAAAAACTTCAGGTGGCTCTTGGTACAGCAGAAAACAATGTTCAGGTGAGATCAGTGATGTGCTGTTCCCAAGACTCTGAGTTTTCTCTTCTGATTTATGCTGTCTTTCCATGAGGCTGGCGGGTTGGGATGATTGGAACAAATAAGCTTAATTTTCTATCACTCGTACTTGATTATAATCTATGTCTTTTATCTATTTATATTTTTAGATTTATTTTATGTGTTTAATTTTCCCAGACTGAATTGATAGGACTTTATATTCCAGTAGAATGTAGAAGGCCCTACCCAGGGGAAAGTTTTTTGTCTCCTTCCTTTCAGCTGTTCATGAACAGAACTTGATTGTTCTAGTCATACTACCCAAAGAGTAGTATAATCAATAGAATACACAAAACTGTTATCACTTAAAGAACGGACACAAAATCCCAAACCAAACCCTGGTTCCCTCCCCCTAAAGAAAGAAAGAAAGAAAAAAAGAAGACAAAAAGCTGAACAAGATCTTTGCATCAGGTCTCCACATAAATCGATCTCTTTCTCTCCCTGCAAAAAACGGATTCAGAGCGGGAAGGAGGGTGTTGGTGACTGGTACCATTTGAGATGTTACATGGACAAACTGAACTGCTTGCTAAAACAGTTGAGAAGCCACCTAACAGTTTCAGTTCAGTTTCTTAGAGAAAGTTGTATTTGACAGGAATCTCATACAACTGACACTGTAATTACAATGGATATTCTATATTCAGTGCAGTCTTGCTTGTAGAGATCCTTAGTGACTATCTTGCCTAAACAAGTTGGGTGTTAAGAAAAGTAGATTTATGGGAGATAAGAAAAAAAGAGATAACTTTCTGATTGTTGTAACTTTTTAATTATAACGTCTTCAATGAAGTTTTCACTTCTTGTCACTGAAATACTGCACATATTTTCAGTATATACTAGTTTGGCTGGGATAGAGTTAGTTTTCTTTGTTAGTAGCTAGTAAGGGCTGTGTTTTGGATTTGTGCTGGAGACCGTTGACAACACAGGGATGTTTTTGTTACTTCCGAGCAGCGCTTACACAGAGTTAAGGTCTTTTCTGCTTCTCACATCACTCCACCAATGGGTAGGCTGGGGATGCATGAGAAGCTGAGAGGGGACACAGCTGGGACAGCTGACCCCAGCTGACCAAAAGGATATTCCGTACCATATGGTGTCACGCTCAGCAATAACGGCTGGGGAAATAAGGAGGAAGGATGGATGGGTGGAGTTACAGTGTTTGTCTTCCCAAGTAACGGTCATGCATGATGGAGCCCTGCTTTCCTGGAGATGGTTGAACATCTGCCTGCCTGTGGGAAGCAGTGAATGAATTCCTTGTTTTGCTTTGTTTGTGTTCATGGCTTTTGATTTATCTGTTAAACTGTCTTTATCTGAACCCACGAGTTTTCTCACTTTTACCCTTCCAATTTTCTCCCCAGTCCTGCTGCAGGGAAGTGAGTGTGTGGCCGTGTGGTACTTAACTGCTTACCAGGTTAAACCACAACACAGTTTTATTTAGATACCAAAGTTTCTTGTCCTTAGAGAATGACAAGACATCCCAGAAATACAAAGACTGAAATTTTTTTGGCCAGCGAAAAATAGGACTGGGTATGCTGGTATTGAAGGAAAAGATCCTGTGAAATTCTGCTTGGTTTTTGGTAGCTGTGCTGAGTCCTGGAGAATGGTAATTTCTGTGGGTAAGCCTGAGTATCTTGTCTTTTGTATTTGTAGTTACTCTCAAGTTTCAAAGCCAGAAGTACCTTAAATATGATGGTTGTAGTAACTTTGGAAGCATCACTGGGTAGAGCTGAGATGGGCCATGAGCTTTCCTCATTTACCATCTAATTCCAGCCCATCTTTTGGACTATCCTTCCTTCTTGTGTAAAGGCTACAGGGTATAGTGAAAGAAGACTGCCAGCTTTATCAGATGTTAAATTCAGAATACCTTTTTCCAGTTTCCCAAGGGCCTTCCAAAAGTTAATTTTCAACTCTGTTCAGTTAACAAAGAAGAACTCTTGCCTTTCAATTGAATACATCATGGAGGTGTGTTTCTGGCAAACTGCAGCCAAAAGGAAACCCACCATATGTTGCTCATTCCTGCAGTAAAGGAGTTCCTCTTGGTTCCAAGGCAGAGAAAGAGTCTAGTAAAGTATTCACAGCAGATTTTAAAATCAGGTCCTGCTCTGATCATTGTGGATGAGGTCATGAGAGGCATAATCTCACCACTTTTGGTGTCCATGTTTCGTTACACATCCTGTCCAGTGTTTTCCCCAATTCTGTTTCCTGCTTTAGTTTCTGAAATGACCCTTTACTATTCCAGTGACTTGAATTATGAGAAATCTAGCTTTCCTTTTAAAAAAGAACAAGATTTCCTTTTCCTTCCTGCGTGGCTAAGAACACATCATTACACTACCCACGTTCTGCTATTGTGAATCAGTACATCAGACTTAAAACATACTAAAAGTTTGATTTAACTAATTGCCTAGCTCTCATTTTATGTATATTCATGTGGAGCTTAATTTGTGTCAGTACTTAACACTCACAGTTGCAGTGAAGGACACTGTAAACTGCTGTGAACATATAATGTATTCTTCAATGTGGAGATACCAGAAACCAAGTTTCTCAAATTGGCCCCCAAACTCTGTGGACCATTTTACTGTTTTTATTTTTCATATAACTTTTTTGAAAATTGTCACATTTAGCTTAGGCATTCTTGTCATGCCATATATCCAGTATCTTGCAGTGGTTCAACCAACAGTATTTTTTGTAAAAACACATGAATATGATGGTAACATTACAAAATTTCAGCTTTTGTATGAATAAAACTTGTTTGCTGAAGGGTCTTTTCTGTATATTTTAACCTAAAGCTCATTTAAATTTAAACATGATTGTATATGATGGTAACAGGAGTTGTACTGTTCTTCCTCTAGGTTCTTCAAAAACAGCTAGATGATGTGAAGGAGGAGGAGATGTCGTTGTTAAGCAAACACAAAGAAGTGGAAAGTGAGCTAGCAGCTGCTAGAGAGCGCTTACAGCAGCAGGCCACTGATCTTGTTCTCAAAGCCAGTATGTATGTCATTAACTTAATCTGGAAATTAACTTCATCTATTTATTCTAGCCTTTTTTCTTTCTGTGAACCTTGTGCAGGTTTAGAGTGCCTAAAGACTGGTCAGTGCTGTTCATAGACGTTTCTGAAAAGTTTTGGTTTTTATAACTGTTTTGATGTCACATATATTGTACTTATGATTCTTTTTTTTGTATAATTCTTTGTCCAGATGTTCTACTTTGTATGGCATGTATGCATCTTCCAGGCCTTGGAATTTCTTGCCTTAACTGCACTTGTGCAGAGTGCTTCTGCTGTGTATCGGTGCTCCACATAATCACTGAGACATGCTTCCCATTTCTCCATCCTTTTTCAGTTGCCTTGTCTTTTCACTGAGACTGCAGTACTTTACATCTACTGTCAGAACACTTGCAGCTTATCAGTTAATAAATCTGTTACAGTTTTCTTCATAACTGTTTTCTTAACTTCTCTGTGTTTGTTGGCATATGGAAAGGCACAGAAAATGGTTTCAGACTTGCCTGTACACATGCAGGTTTTAACTTACTGGCGTTGTCTCTCTAGTAAACTGCTTAGTGGCAAGGCATGGGCCCAAGTACTTGAACTTGGTTAACTATACTGTAAATAGGACTGTAGGCTAAAAATAAGCCCCTGGCTTATCCTGGGCCTTGTTCAACTAGACCAGTCATAGAAATACCTGATTATTTTCCACAGAAGTTAGCACAAGCCTAGGGGCCGTTCCCAAAAGTCAGTTTGGATAAGATCACCTTGTTTTGAAGGCTGGGATGTTGCCAGACTGTGCAGTCAGCCTTAGGGACAGAAAATACTTCACTGTTAACTTGCTAATACTGTAATAGTTTACTATTTATATTATATGCTATATATAATACTATATTTACTGTTACTGTAATAGTTTACTGTTACAGATGGCTATATATGACATAGCCCTCAAACTGTATCAAGGCTTTATTTCTATCCTTTAAATAACTAAGCAGTTCCTAGAGATGGACTGACTGTGTCTGCTGACTAGGAGATCTTCAGGCCTAGGACAAGTGCCGTAGATGAGCTAGCCAAGGTAAAGGTTAGGATTAGTCTAGGCTATATGTTCAGAAAATATAGAGACCAGCAGGGATTCAAGACTGCAAGGTCCTACTGCATGTAAATAGCTAAAAGGAATGGGCTTCCTGCTAAAAGCATCTCAATTCATGAATCTGAAATGGGAATCTGTCCCTTCAAAAAGTTATGTGTGAGGCACTCAGGAAGAATTCCTGACCTGAGACTGCTGGGGGAAAAAAAACCTCTGTTCTCACACTCCTTGACCATTGCTGTTTCTTTCCCTAGGCAGAAGCATGCGAAGGGTTCAGCAGCCAGCCCCAGATTTAGTGGAAACAAACATCCAGGCTGGTTTTCCCTGTTACTGATGGCATTGAGTCAGCTAGCCTATGAGGCCAACACTGGTCTCCTCTGGCACCAAGGTTTTTCACTTTAACAGAGATTCCAGTGTGTCCACTGTGTTTGGCAATGGTTTCTGATACTAGTCCACTGCCGTCTCCCTTGGATTTCAGCTCACACTTGGAAGTTAAAAATCCTGCCCCAAAGAAAATAAATTCTCATACTCGATTACCATACAAAATATTTGCTCATTGTATTGCAATTTGAGAACATTGTATTAAGTCTATTATGGGAAATTAGTATGTTCTTCTTCCATTTATTCTGAGATTACAACTTGAAAAGAAACTGCTGCATTTCATATCTTCTGTGTAGAGCATGAGGAATGGGAAGCCTGTATTGTGTGTTGGTATTCACAGAATCACAGAGTGGTTGAGGTTGAAAGACACCTCTGAAGGTCATCTAGTCCAACCACCCTGCTGAAGCAGGGACTCCAAGAGCACATGAACCAGGGCTTTGTACAGACGGTTTTTTAATATCTCCAGGGAGGGAGATTCCACCTCTCTAGGTATTGCTAGGACAAAAGCTCCAGTTCGTTGTGTGTGTGCTTACGATAGAATGTACATGTGCATAATACTTCCTGACAAACTTGAAATTCTTGTGCAATTATTGTCCTTGTTACATTCTAAAATCTGGGCTTGCAAATATGTTTCTTAAATGACTGAATTTTTTGAAACAAGGTCATTTTTTAAATGTTACAGATGTTAGGCGTACCCATTATCTTAAGTTTTTCTCCTCAGTTTTTAATTTTATCAAACAAAAATGCCAAAATGACTCTTAGAATTCTTCAGGGCTTAATACAACTAGAGATGTGCATTATTTATCAAAATACTACTAATTGTGAGGCATTTTTCATGGCCAAATTCCATTATGTATCCCACTGTCCTTCCCTTCGCATCAGTGTCCATAGGCAACAAAGGCTAAAATGGTTTCCTTTTTGCCTCGTGTCTTGCTTTAACCACAGATGAAAATTAATCTGGACGTTCAGTGGTTTTGTCTTTTGAGAAACAGTGACACACAGTTTGCTTTCTTAGCTGTTTCTTAGTAATTTAAATTTAAAAGCGATACTCTGCTATTAAAACCTCAACTAACCTGTCCTTTTTGGAGGTTGTAATGAAGTGGAGAGGGGAAGCTCTCCTAAAAGTTGTGACAACAAAAATAATTAAAACATTATTCTGAGTAAATAATGCATTTTTTTCTCTGGATGCTTTCTTTATGTGGAACTGTTAAGGTTCTCTGTATAATCCTTGAAAGTGTTTAGTTACTACTTCATTTTATTGTATGCAAATTTTTTATAGGCGTATTTCAAACATGTCTAGGTCATGCAGTAATGAAAGGGATAATAGGGTGTCTCTATCAAAATTATCCATTCCAACATGGAATGTCAGCTTAGGTATGATTTCATGATGACAAAGATGTTAAAATAGTGGGAGAATATCCACTCTCTTTTCTTCAAATTGAACAAAATTAGGAGCATCTTCTCAGTTGTTCAACTGAACAAACGTGGGAGCATCCTCTTTTCCAGTATAATATTCTGCCCCCTCCTAAACCTTTCCCAGAATAACAGGAGTTTCACTGCTGTAGTCAGTTACCTAGTAGTAATATTTTCAATAATACCCATAAAAATTCATAATAAGGACAACATTTTCTGAAGTCATAAATCTTTTTCCACTAGTGATGTGAAGGACAGATGATTATACTGTCTAGTTTTGCAGATTTTATGTTTTTAAATATATATAAAGAAATTAAAAGCAAGCCTCTCACCTGCAAGGATTTAGATCTTACTTTACTATGGTCAAAATGAGTTCTGTTACATCTTTTAATCATATCCCTATAGGAAAATAAACAAAGCATAATTTCATAAAGTTTTACGTCGCTTTAACTGCTATACCTAGCATGCTGGTTAAATTATGAGTTTGATAAAACAGTAACATCTTTACTGTTAGACTTCAAGTTCTGCTTTCTGTTGTGTTGCTTATCGTGGGGTAAAAATACATGGTTTTAGGTGGGGTAAGTTCTTCAAAATAGACTGTCTATGTTCATACTTTTGCCTACCTCTGCTTTCTCTTGGAGTCAATATGCAACTTTGAACCAGGGAAATTGAAACTAAAGGAGCCCCAGCACCACGCAGTCTACTGTTGTTGGACTTTTTACAATGATACTAAAAAAGGGACAAGTGGAAGAGAAGGTAAACATGGTATTAAGGATAGTGGAGATCCATATGAAAGCTTCTGCTAGAGCTGTACTTGTAGAAATCACTGAAGTATGAAGGGGTACATCAATTATGTGAAACTGGTGCTGTGAAGTCTTAAAGAGCTGTTTTGTTTTTAGGTCACATTGGAATGCTTCAAGCTACTCAAATGACTCAAGAAGTTACAATCAGAGATTTGGAATCAGAAAAGTCTAGACTAAAAGAAAAGCTATCCCAACTGGAAGAGGAAAGAAACTTACTACAAAGCAAGACACAAAGTCTGGATGAGCGACAAAGGCAGCAAATTCTGGCCTTGGAGAAGGTTCAACAGCTTATTGGTTTTAGTTGAATAAAAACAAAAGACTTAGAATTCTCAGAAAAAAAATTGATTATATTTTAATTTTTGTTTGATATGACTGGACTAAGACCAGTAGTAGTATGTTCCTAGTATATCTCATGTAGCAACATACAATGACTAACATAGAGTGTAAAGTGAGAGTAGAGGGAAGTCAGATTAGATGACATCTTTTAGCAATTTAATTTATGACCCCATGTGTAGATGCTTAGTATCTAAAGTGTCTCAGTAAAGAGAAAGGTGAAATGGTTAAAGAACAATTTAAAAAGGCATTCTCTGAAAATGTGCTGAACATGTATAAACTGAAATTTTCTGTAGGCTTGATACCTGATTGCTGTTTCCCCAGATTAAATAGAGCAAAATACAGATTTTTAATATGGCTATATTGCTTTACGTGGACATATTGAGACTAATTTTTTGGTTATTGAATTAGTCAGTGCTTAGTGTTTGCCCAGTTTGTTTTGTATGGAAGTTAATTTTTGTAGATTTGTATCACCGGTAATGTTTTTCTATTTTTTCCTCCTACTATTCAGATTTTACCATTTAATAGAAATAATTCTATTTTTCTTTGTCTCTTACAGAAAGTAAATGAAGCAAGGGAGACACAACGTGAATATTATGAGAAGGAGCTGGTAAAATTGCAAGCAAGATTGGAAGGAGAGGCTGCACAGTTAAAGGAGGCTCATTCCAAGACCTTAGAAGAACTGGCATGGAAACACCATACTGCAATTGAGGCTGTGCACAGTAATGCTAATAAGGATAAGAAAAAATTGCAGATGGTAGGTTTGTGTTTTCTTAATAATCAATGTGTTACAACAAGCAATTGGTAGAGTTTGGACCTTCTACTGCAAGGTTTTGTTGCATGGCAAGTTTTATTTGGAGTTACCTGCAGATCTGCTGTCCTCTCTGAAGAAATTGCTCAGCCCTTATTAAAATAATATACATCTTGCAAAAAACCCAAACAAAACAAACAAGAAACCCCCCCAAACATTTGTAGTGGCATTTGTCTGTATGCAGAAGAGAGTCTCAAGTCAATACAACTTTCTTTTTGAGCATAATAGGTGTGTTTTTCCAGTTTTTGTGACCCATATTGAGAAAGATTGGTATATCACTCAAGATCAGTTCTTGATTATTTTACTCTAATATGTATTTAAAATTTTCATAAACACTCCAGAAGTACAAAAAGATATTATATTAGTACTTGACTATATGCATACTCAGAAGAAGACAACAGCTGTTCTTAACTTCCACCATAAAATTACACTGTGTATTCATTTACCTTTGACTGGAATCCTGAAACTGAAAGGCTCTTTTGGAAGTAGTTGTTTGAGACGTACATGCGTCTGATCTTTCAGGTTTATTTTCTTTGTAACTTTAAACATGCCTGTTATTAAAGCAATGTCTCTTAAGGGTTTCTGGGAATATTTTTCTTCAGTAAGATAAGGGTTCTTTTTGTTTTCTTTTGTTAGTTATTAAAATAATGTAAAGAATAAAATGAAGGATATTCTAAAATGTTCTTAAATCATTAAATGAGTTAAAATAGGGAACAGGTCTATAAATGTGAGAAAAGTGAAACTTGATTTTAGCAAGGGAAAATTAACTATAAAAATATGTCAGGGTCAAGATCTCAGTAAATCTTAATCGGTATACTGTCTCCTCTATCAAACCTGTCTTGCTAAGCACATGTTGTGTTGTTTGAGTAATTCAAGGAAGAAACAGTCTCAGATGTGGAGAAGAATTGAATTGAGTATGAGAAAGAAGCATGATACAAGGGTCCTTGAAACAGAGGACATGAGGATTTGCTGGGACTGGAGACTGGGAAAGGCATCCAGGGTTTGGAAATTTTTGGAAAAAAAAAAAGGGAGGGGGAACTGAAGAGAATAGGACTCAAGAAATGATTAAGTATATCTCTCTGCTTCAATTCTTCGATCTGGAAAATCAACTGTGAAAATGGCGTCAGTGCATAGGAGGATTATGAAAATAGAGCTACTAATAATTTTGCAGTACTGTACAGCTGTACTGCCAAATGTCATAAAAGAACTAATTACTCAATTATCAGAATAGGGTCTGAATAGCACTAGTGAAATTTTGCAGACAGCAGATTTCACAGTGCAAAGAAGAATTGAGCAAGTGTCATTTAGCAAGCATCGTTTGTCCCACGTGGTGATTGATCTGGGCCCGGTGACAAAACATGCCCTTGTTGAGTTGTGTTGTATAGCAATGTGTAACTGAAAGTGTAACCCTCTGTTTTGTCACTCTGTCCTGCTTCTACCATGAACAAAGAGATTGTGCAAGCAGTTTATACACAAATCATTTACTGCCTATTGAGCACCCTAATTACTAGAACTAGCAAGCTACTAAGCTTAATATGCTGACGTCCCCTAGCAAAACACTTGAGGAGTCTGGTTTTGGATGAGGAAAGGTTGGCCTCCATTACTTCTTTGAATGAGCTGGATGACATTAACTTGCTGTCTTCCAGCTCCCTGGTTTTCCTTAGAGTTCTGTACCTTTTCATTACAGTCTTTTCCTCTTGAATTCTTAAGCACTTAACTCACCCCATCTCTGCAATCTTACCGATGCTTGCAGTTGTACTTTTTGTTTCCTGCATGGCTCTGGTCTATGTATTTTCATAGCTGTTTCTGAGATATTACTGATTTCTCAGAAATCTGAGCCTGGGGGTGCACAGAGGTACTGAATCAATGCTAAGACTTGCATTACACCTGAACCCCTAGGAGGGAGGAAATAAAGGAGCTTCTGGCTGCATAGAAAAACTTGAAGTCTTGTATTGCCTGACTCTAGAGCACCTTACCTGGCAACCTTAATTTTCTTCAAGAAGACTTTGTGGTATAATGAATTATAGTGTATTTCAATGGAATATATAATAAATCTTTTAATTTTAATGTGCTTCATGTTAAGTACTTTGTGACAGAAATTGTTCTGAAAATATATTCTGTCCTTTAATAAAACTGAAGCATACATTTATAGTGTTCCTTAAGAAAAAGAAAAAGGTTTCAAACATATGCATATACATAGAACATATGCAACATAGGCTTATGTAAGAGAAATATAATTCATCCCCAGAGTTTTTTTCAGAATTTTTTATTACTCCACAGAAATTGAATGGAAACAAAGATGTTATTTGATTCTTTCCATATAGTTGAACTTGAAGACTAATTGTTGATTTCTTTTGGTTCTACATAAATTTTATGGATCTTATGTGGGGTTTATTTTAATTTATTGTAACAGTCTGAAAAACTTCTCAAAGCTCAGTCTGGATTTTAAGCTTTATATTTCCTGTGGGGATTATGTGTAGGAGGTAGATGGGTAAAGGCTGAAGTATAAGCATATTATAATTGTAACTTTATTATAAGTGAAAAATTCTGCATTCTGTCAACTCCGATTGAAAAACTGTGAAAATAGATATAGTTTTAATGATTTTGATAATTAAGTGCAAAGTGCAACTAGTAATTGAGAAGAAAGTCCTGTTTGTCTTTATTTTTTAATAATCAAAGATGTTAGAAAATAAACAGAAAAAATAAGGCATCTGTTGTAAAAGAAAATAAATGTTCATGTTTTAACTGTTCAAGAAAAGGACAGTTCCTTCTTGAGATCAGGAATATTTATGCCAGGAGGAATAATTTTAATGTGGTACACCCATACTGTGTGATGACTATAGCAAGTATTTAATATTTCTTCCATGCTTCTTATTTCTGAAGGAGTTGGAACAGCAGTTTGAGAAGGAGAAACTGCATTTGGAGGATGATAAGAATCAGCTCCGACAGCAGCTGGAAAACCTGAAGGAAGAGCTGACAACAAAACTGACTTCTGCCAATCAGGAGGTAAGGGTCAACTTCACTGTATCCGCTAACAGTCCTGAGCATTAGACCACACTTCATCAGTAACGGTTGTGTGTCCAGTATAGATACATATATATACACAGTTCAGTCTGTTTAGGGCCTTATTTCTCTTTAAAATGGAGTATTCTTCAAACATCATAAATTATTTGACTGCTTCTGAGCACTGATTTTATTGTCCTTTACAAAGTTAACAAAGCAAAAGAGACTGAGGTACAAAACGGTTGATGTAAACAGCCTTTCTTGTTTTAACTCTGCTTATCTTCTCGTTAGGTACAGAGACCTCTATACAAAATGTGTCAGGAGACAGAGGGAAAATTAATTGTGTTCAAACCCATATTTGTTTACAATTAATATATTGTAAATTCTGGTCAGCTTCCTGACTTGCAGATGATCTCTATATATTTCCATCAAAAGATGATGTAAAACATCTATAGCAAGACCCAAATTATTTGCAGTGTTTTGATACATACAATCAATGTTAAATATATAATATCTTAATAAATTTTTATTTTTTTTAGTTTGAAATCACCACCTTTTCATAGTAAAATATTTTTAAACTAGAAATATATTCTACTGATATCAAAATCATCAATCCATTCTTGTCTGCAACTTTTACCTTGTTTCAAGAAAATATATTATTGATATATCAGTATATTAATATACATGTGAATGTACTGAATTATTATAAATTAAAGTCTATATTCAGAATATAGACTTTCATATAGTTTCAATATATTAATATATACTTTCAGAGTAGTACCTACCAGATATATCTATATATGCATACTAGAGACCATATTCTAGTAGGGTAATTGAACCTACTTTCGAGCTCAGCAGCACTGCTATCAGTCAGTCATGAGTAACTGTTAAAGAGGAGACTCTGCTTCCTTCTGGTAGTTGTGAGCAGCTTTGCCAGTAGTTTAGTGGAGAAGGTGCAATTGTACCTGGAACTTGCTCTTGCTCTCTCTTTAACAGTATGCTTGTCTATATTCAAATTGATGAAAATATGATTTATTTGTTATATATGTTAACAAAATCATACACAGGTTTATTTTTCCTTCAAAATTACAGAAAGTTTTGTTATTTGTTTTTAGCTTTAACTTTTTTGTTGTATGTTAACTTTCCTTGTTGCTGGATTAGATCTGAGGAGAGCACTATTCTGTAGTCATTCAACACTGTAGGTTTTAGTTTAGTTACTCTATCGATAAACTTCTCTTGGATTCATGAGTAATAAACTTGCTCCGTCTTTGAAGGAAATAATTTCAAATGTTTTAAGAATGAGTTTTCATTGTCTAACTGGTATCAAGTTCAGGCTTGGAAAATCCATCAGCACACTGAATTTAAAAAATAGAGGCATAGCTAAGGAGTAGATAACTAACATAAACTAAAATAAGGAATTAGGGCCAGCTACTATTTAGTAGTTGAGTTTATATACATTCTTATGCCAGGATAAGTTTAGTACACTGTATTTTGCATATTGAGAGAATGAGAGAAAGTGTACAGGCAGTAAATTTGGGGTGGTCTGTAAATCCAACCGATGTAGTACAGAGGTGATACGTTTTATTACTGTGTTTATCTTGCATACATGAGACAAGGGCTTCACTCACAGCCACAGCTTCCTCTTAGATCTCTATTGACAACTGACAACAGTTTCTCAATGTCTTCAGTGACCTGGAAGAAACTTCCTTGTGAAATGTTTGTCACATCTTTAGCTTAGCTCTTACATTTCTACTGCTGCTTTCCTTTTTGTTTTGTTTTAAGTCATAGAATTCATTTAACAGCAGGCATATATTTATTACTTTCTGCGGATGTTAGCTTAGTTCTGGGTTTCCTGCTGGGAAAACTGGTTTTGAACCTCTGCCATCCTCTTTTCTTTTTGACAGACTTTTTGATAGCAATTGTCTTAGCTGAAGGATGAGAAAGATTCAAGCCTCATTAGGCTCGCTCCTAGTACCAAGCTATTTAAGAACAGTGTAATCTTAGATACTTTTCAGAGATTTTTCTGAGAGTTCACGTTAAGTCGAGATACCGACTTTTTCATGTGTATCTCAGGATGAGGTTGTCTGTTTACATTCTAGATCTCCGTCCTCTCACGGTTGACCAGCCAAGACCTTTTAGAAAGACTCTTTGATTGGGATTCCTGAATAGACTAGTCTAAGGACTGGCCATCTCCAAGGGTTTCTGATATTACTAAGGATTATATTAAACAGCTTCCAGCATTGCTTTGTCATTAATAGAACAGACCTGGGCCATGTATATGGTATTCCTGCATAACATTTGCATATTCTTTAGATCTACAGGACTGCTGTTGACTTATCTTGCAAGAGGTGTACTATTACCAGTTACATAGACAGTGGCGCACTTTGAGGATATCAGTCAAGTTTTAGGGGAGGTTTTTCATGTAGACATTCTCCCTCAGGTCGTGGTCTTTGTAGGGAATTACCAGTTGTTTGCGTATAATGCAAAGGAGCACACAGAGAAGTGCTCAAGATTACATTACAGAGGGAGAGAGTTTTGGGAGGGAGGAGTGTCTGTGTGTGTGTGTGTGTACATGTACCTGTGTATGTTATAAACCATACTTGCAGGTAATTATGCTAACAAACAGAAAGTAGTTATAACTGTTACCTTTTCATACCTGCAAACCAAAGGTTTGTCTTTCTTGGGACTCTTGTCTCTTTGTGAATAAATTTCTCTCGATGTACAAAGGCAGTGACACAGACTATTCTGCAGAATCTTCAGTTCCCATTATCTGCTGTTCTTTGGTCCCATTAATCTGCTTTTCCAGCCTACAGATTTAAAAAGTTTTTCCTTTCCTATAGCTAGTGAACAGTCTTCAATCTCTAATATCCTTACCTGAAGCAGAGGAGTATAGTATCATCATTTTACAGATGAGGAGCTGAAGCGCAAATAGGCAGAGAAAAGTGTATTGTTACATAGCAGTTAAGGAAATGATCACGTTATACTATACAGATGTTTGATTGAGCTTTAGAGAGACTAATTTATGGATAGGTAGCATTATGAAAACAGAGGAACATACACCCTAGCACAAGTTAATTTATCCATTAAATTAGAGATAATATATATTTTTGAAATAGCAGTTCTCGTTATTTTAATTTGCATTAAACATGCTTTCTCACAGTAAAATTACAGGTAATTTCAGAAATTTTATGTAACCTCTTTCCTTCAAAAATGCTTCAAATATAGATTGGATTTTTTTCCTTGTAAAAATCCTTTAATTGAATCCTTGTCTGATTTTTATAATGTTACAGGAATTTTGGTTTTAATACAGAAAAATTAAGTGATATTAAAGGAAAACAGGTTACGCAAATAAAAATTTGTCTAGGTTGGAAATCACTGGAAGAAAATGAAATGAGTGACTTGGCTGCCATTAGTAATAATGATGTAAATTACAAGTTTGGGGTTTTTCTATGTCATAGGTGTGTCGTCTGCAAGACCTAGTACGAAAAAGTGAGCAAGGCCTTGGCACTGCAGAAGGACATATCTCCAGTCTTCAAGAAGCTCAGGAAATACTCCAGAAAGAGCTAGAATTAACTAGAGCAAGACTGCGAGAGACAACAGATTCATTGTATAGTGTTGAGGTAACCATAATGTTGGAGAATAAATTGTGCAAAGTACAGTCACTGTGTTTTTGGTTTTGTTTTTAAAACAGCGAGAAGTATTATAGTGTATACATTACTGAAGAAGCTTCATATGGCTTCATTAAATGAGAGATTTCTCTTTTTATTTCAAGTGGAGCAAAAAAACCTGAAAAACTAGGATGGGTTGATTTGGGTTTTTCTTTTTGGTAGGTTGTTTTAGGCTGGGGGTTTTTTGTTTGGGTTTTTTTTTTTTCAGAACACTTTTAGTATTTAACAGCTATTGCTGCAAGCCAACTTTCCATGGTTAATATAAATTGTAGCTGCCAAGGTACGTCCATACAAAATAGATCCAGATTTGGATTTTTCAGAGACTTAACAGAATTTCATGACAATGTAAAAAGGAGAAGGGTTACACCAGTACTGTTCCAGTGTTCCAGACAGTTTCATGTCTTGGAGCAAAACAAGATCCAGAGCTTACTAGCTCTAGAATTTGTTGAAACCTTTTTTTTTTCCTTCTTCTTTTTAACTATGCGTGCATACCATGTTTTCTTCAAATAATGGGCATAGTTTTCATCTCGGGTTCAAATTCTGAATTTCAGGAGATGCGTGAGAATAGTTTAAAGATATATTCTATGATATCTTGAAAGATATCAGACTATCATCCAGAAAATGTGAGCACTTTATAGAATTGAAGCAATTAATTTGTCTAAGCACAAATATATTGCCATTTTAGTTGGCTTAGATGGAACTGGAACCATCAGTTAATCTGTCAATAGCTCATTGACTTTAATACTAAGTATAACCTTTCCTTTTTCTTTCCCAAGTAAACAATGTACATTTACAAAATCACTGCAATATTTGAAGTAGAGCAGCAAATACTGTAAAAAAAAAAAAAAATCCCTGAATCTGTTTTTGTAGTGGTGTTATTTTCTTAACAAAAACAGCCTGAAACGGGATATTGGTGGCATTTTTTTTTTTTTTCTTAATGTCTTTCAGTTGTGGTCATTATATGTGCATCCTATTACAGTTTATGACTTCCTCTGTATTTTTTTATAATTGTTTTAAGGATCCTTATGAACTACTGCATTCTTCTCTCTTTACGTATTATAACATATAAATATTCATATATAATACAAATAATACAAATAATACAAATATTCATATACTGGCAATAACATCTTAACAGATGTTAAAATATAGAAGTGAAAAAATCCTGTGGAAAAATTCTCACTTTAAAAAGTCTTAAATTTAGACAACCATGTTTCCTTCACATGAATGAAGCAAGCACACTGAAAAACATTAATGTACGGATGAATTCTAGGTAGTACCTAATATTACTTTAGCATGGTAAAATTTGAACAGAAATTTATATGAATTCTAAAATTTTTTTCTGTGTTCAGACTGAAAGCTTGTTTCTACCAGGTTAGTCCAGTCAAGAAACAGAAAGAAGATACGTGGACTTTGTATCAAATCCAGATAGCTTGAGCTTTGAAATTCAAACAATGAATATTTGCTGATTTTTAATTTTTTTTTTTAAAGTCCAAAACATGCTTGACAGGAACCTGTGCAACCTGCTGTAATTCTGAAGTTAGTCCTACACTGAACAGGACTTAATCACCTTTTGAGGTTCCTTCTAACATAAATTTTTCTGTGGTTCAGTGTAACAGTAATTCCAGAATAACTTATTGGAAAACTGCTTTCTATAGGAATGTAGAATTTTATTTCACAAATAAGAAGTATCAGCAGATGTATGTGTTAATTGTGTATAATTAGAAATTACACACTGAAAAAGTTATAGTTCAAGTTTTATGAGCTAGTTTTAACTGCAGTTTTTGTTATAAATGCATTCATTTAAGGTTTGAAATACTTTTTTTGCTGCTGATCAGTCTCTATTGTGAAGTTTGTGTTTACAGGGTGAACTAGATCAGGAGAGGCAACAGCACGAGGCAATGATTGCTGCCATGAGAGAAGAGGAGAAGTTCAAAGTTGATAGAATGGCTCGTGACTTGGAAATAAAATGGACAGAAAATCTTCGGCAAGTATTATTTTCCTTTTATTTTATTCTCTAAATAAGAAATGACATATGTATTACAAATGTAAGAGCAAATTAAATGTAAAACAAAGGTTTTTGTTATTATCTAAGGTTTTTCGGTTATTACTGAGTTCTTAATTCTTTTTCACTTCTTGCACATGGTCCACTGCATTTTAGTTACTTGGCCTTTGCTTTTAGACAGGAATGTAATAAGCTTCGTGAAGAGCTGAGGCTTCAGCATGAGGAAGATAAGAAGGCAGCCATGACTCAGCTGCTGCAGCTGAAAGAACGTGAAAAAAATGCAGCAAGGGATGGATGGCAAAAAAAAGTTGAAGATCTCTTAGACCAGGTAACTATGGTCTCTTTGAGAATTGGAAGGCCATTACAGTTTAGTTGCTGGTGGTTTATTACTGGTTAACTACATTAAATTGGTTGTGACTTCTGTCTTTGAAATGAAATTTTTTAGCGTAATGATTTTTAAACCTAATCATTATGGAGCTTGAGTAATATACGAAGAGGCCTTAAAATTATGTGCATGTCCTTCTTTGCGCTGAATGCAAATAAAACTTTTTACAGGGTTTTTTGGGGGCAGTGGGAGAGTGTTGACAGTCTCAGTTCTTCACTATAAGATTTGTTTGATTCTCTGTTCACCTATTCTGTTGTAAATATTTACCAATGATAATTGTTTGGACTTGGCGATATCCCTTCTCTTTACAGTAATGACAATGTACAAATGACTGAAAAGTTAGAACGTCCCTCAGTTTCTACAACACAGTTATTGCAGCTCTATCTTCTCTTTAAGTAATTTTCAACATTATTTTAGGATAATTTTTATAAATACTGCGCTTTTAATTGCAACTTGTATTTAAAAACTGAGTTATGCTAGATAATTCACAGAAAATACTTTCCAAATAATAAATGCTAGAGAACTGAGTTTATTGACTACAGTTTCATAGAATAGCTGATAATGAACAAATGCATTTTAAAGTAAGAGAAACAGATTTTGAAATTCATTAAATGACTGCAATTCCAGGGTGTTTGTCGGATATCTTTTTATTTTGCTGTCTAATTTGAGAAGCCTGATAACTGAACATGCACTTGATTACACAGCTTCTTATAGGAACACATAAGAATGTATTTTGCTGACAAGGAGATTTAAGCTTGTAAAGTCTTGTGGCTTAGGCTCATAAAAGCTGGAGGTTTTCAAAGTTCTTGGACTGTTACTTTTTATAACATGGATGTAACAAGACTTGGAGTCATCTGATTTTAAGTTTCACTTACTGCCTTTACCAGAATTTCATTTACTTTCTTTTCTTCTACCTATAAATAGCATTTTCTCTAGGAAAGTACAATTTGAAAGGGATATGTTAGACTTTCTGTAGTTTTAACATACTTTACTTATCTCTGCCTTTTAAAAGTACCATAATAAATCTAACCTACAGTTTCAGAATGGAAAATTAGTATGTTGCAAATGAACAATATTTTTGGTGTATGGAAGAAATTTTGGAATCAGAAAGCTAACTGTAGTAAAGAGCATTTTAGTAGAGAATTTGCAGACATAGGAAATGGACTGCATATGCAAAATGGATGTTTTTTTTTAATTCATTCCTTTTACTGTACCGAAGAGCTGCACTGTTTCAAAACAACATGTGTGTTCAGAGGACTAATAACAAAGGAAACCATTGGAGTCTTAACTTTTTTTTTGTTTTTAATCCAGCTGATGCTTTTCCATACCAGTGTTTGAGTTAGATAGGTATCTCATAAGTACTGAAAAGTTATTGCTGGTGGCAGGGAATTAAGCTTTCCCTCTTTGAGAATCCACATTTTATCCAGTACACCTGGAGGAGAGAAAATTCCAGACCTTGGTGTACAAGATGGGTAACTTAACTCTTAGGGAAATGGGTTTGTAGTAAGTTCCTCCTGATTGCAGTACGCAGAAGATAGCCTCTGAGAGTTTCACTGACCTGGATCATAGAGTTCCTTAGTTTGGAGGACACCTCAGGAGATCATCTAGTGCAACCTCCTGCTCAAATCCGTCAACACTGAATTTGAGCCAGGTTGCTTAGGGCTTTGTCAAGTCAGGTCTTGAATAACTTCCAAGAATGAAGATTTTACAGCCTTTCTGAATAATCTCTTCTAGTGCTTATTATCCTCATAGTGAGTTTTTTTTCTTTATATTTAGACAGAACCTCCTTTGTTTCAGTTTATGATCATTGTCTCTCATAGTCCTTCTATTCAGCACTGGATCTCCTTTCTTTATAACCACCTCATAGTTACTGGAAAGCTATTAAGTCCCACAAAACCTTCTCCTCTTTAGACTGAAGAAACCTAGTTCCCTCAGAAGGCTATATGTCCCTGCCTGAGACATCTTTGTGGTAGCCTCCACTGAACCTGTTCAGGTTCATCAACCTTTGTCTTCTACTGGGGCAACCAAAGCTGAATGAACTGGAGGAGGAGACAGAATGGGCCTTTCGGGTGCTGTGCATTTGTCCTTGTTGAATTTTGTGAGGTTCCTACCAGACCATACCTGTAACCTATATAGGTCCCTCTGGATAGTATCCCTACCTTTCAGTGTATTGTGCCCCCTCCACTGTGCCATGCTCTACCTTCTACTCCTCCCATTGGTGTCATCCACAACCTTAGGAGGGTACTTTCTGTCTCCTCTTCCAAATCATTGACAAGGTACTAAAACAAATAGGTCCTGGAACAGATGCCTTAGGAACCCTACTTGTAAAAAGCTTTCAGATAGAGTGAGTGAACCATTATCTTCTACCCTTTCAGCCTGATATCCAGCCAGTTCTCATCTATCTAGTAGCCCACCCATATGTATTGTGATACAATCAGATACCAGGATGTTAAAATCTTGCTGAAGTCAAGGTCACAAACATCCACTGCTCTCCCCTCATCCACAGATCTATTCATTTCATCATAGAAGAAAATCAAAGATCATCTTTTCAATATGGAAGAGTGTGGAAGATTTTTGATATGTGTTTCATAATGCAAAGATCACTGTACACTCTGGTTGTGTTAATCTAGAATGATGCTGTTCTGAGTGGAAACTGCATTGGGCCCACTTTGACACTGCAGGAACTACTGCAATGAGCCTAGCTGTGCTTGGCAATCTGTAAATATGCAATAAGAGTCTTTACCCCAGAGGGCTCACAGTCTAGTTTAAACAGACTGGAGACAGCAACAAAAGTGAGATGATTCCGCTGTTATGTATGTGTGTGTGTATTTATATATTTGTATGCACACATATATATTAAAAAAACTTTAACAACATAGGGAAGAATTCAAACTTTAGTCCATCAAAAGGGATATCTGTTCATGCTTTTTTTCAACTACACTGGACTAGAACAGCCCAAGATACTGCAGCAGGGGTGTAAAATTGTGAATGTTACATGCAGCCCCAGTCTTCGTTAGTGGGAAGATGCATTTAAAACCCATTTGAAAGGCATGAAGTCCGTGTAAAAATCAGAAAGAGATCCAACTCCTTTTTCTGCAATTCAGATTTTTATACCTGAAGCATTGGTCTGGTCTATACCATCAGTACTGTACAGTGTTTTATCAAAATAATACAAGACCAAGGTCTCTGCTAATTCATTCGTAAACTCCTAACTTGACAGAAAATGTGGTCTATACGTGCTCTTTACGTTGAGAAAGTGTCTAGAGCTTCACCATTTAGTTGTATAAATGCTGTTCAGAAGGGTTGAATTCAGAAATGAAATGCTCATCAGTAGGGGTACATATCAGTAATATTGTTGAATTTTGTGAGGTTCCTATCAGTCATACCTATAACCTATGTAGGCCCCTCTGGATGGTAGGGAATTATCTCAGATTTGATTTAAAAACAAGCTACAAAGAAGTGTAACACTTAACGTGAAGTACAGGAATATTTATGTAAGCAAAGTGTTTAAAAAACAAGTTTAAATGAATGGAGAGAACTGACACAGTATAGTTATCTAAACTGTAGAAAAATACAAGATGAGTATGCCCATCTTGGAATGTTGCTGCCTGGTCCTGGAAAAACTGAATGGACACAGCTATAAAGGCCAACAATTTTTATAAAAATAAAATTTAAAAATGTTCAATAAAAAAATTTATGTCCCTAAAGTGTACTAAGCTGGTTTGTTGTTTTTTTTTTTTTTAATTGTGTTATACTAATCTCCGAATTTCTACCTTCTACTAGTTGTTGCACATTTGATAGGTGAGATCCAGCTCTTGCATAAAACAAGGTAATAATTTTTGCTTGTATACTGGTAACGCTAAGTGGTCCCTCACAGAATGCTTGTAGGATTATTGTTATTCTAACAATATAGCTTTGTTATGAGTGAAGTAATTATCTTGAGCTAAAATGCTATTCAGCTGATTAAGTGCTGAAACACATTCTTGCTGGTTGCAAAGCATCGCTTACCATCTATAGTTAAATGTGGTTGGTAGGTTAACTAGATCAGTGTCTAGAGACCAAATGTGTAGTTCTTCTCTCCGATATGAAAAATGATTCTAGAAGACATAAAAAGAAAGTGCTTTTCCTTTTTTTCCTGTATTGTACTAAGTACTTCTACATCAATTCATGTGAGAGTTTCTTCATGAAATATGTAGTGAATTCAGATGTGCTAGCTCTTTTCCATTTCTCTTAGTTGTGTAATGGGCTTTTAATGCTTTTCTTCAAACATTTTACTGCTGAGAAGGCTTCAGCCATGGATGAAATAGCAGGAATTTTATTTTTTAAAGCATGAACATGTTCTCTCTTCTGCCCCTCGGTGTTGCACAACCTTCAGTTATGGGTACTGAAACATACAGGTTAAGACCTGTTTTCTTCTTAGCTATTTCTTCTTTTGCTAAATGTTTCTTTCTGTAAACTGAATCAAATATTCTGATTGTGGATGGGCTTTTCTATATTTGAGCAAATATTGGTTCTCTCATCTTCCTCACTTTTCAGTAAAACATATTCCAATAAAACAACTGTTTTTGTCAGCATTGTTTTACATTCTGTTGTATGTTCATGCTGTTACATGACCAAGCATTAGTCGGCCTTCCAGTACCTGAAGGGGCCTACAAGAAAGCTGGAGAGGGACTTTTTACAAAGGCAGGTAGTGATGGAACAAGGGGAAATGGTTTTAAGCTGAAAGAGGGTAGGTTTAGATTAAATATTAGGAAGGAATTCTTTACTGTGAGGGTGGTCAGACACTGGAACAGGTTGCCCAAGGAAGTTGTGGATGCCCCTCCGTGGAAGTGTTTAAGGCCAGGTTGGATGGGGCTTTGAGCAACCTGGTCTAGTGGAAGGTGTCCCTGCTGATGGCAGGGGGGTTGGAACTGGATGATCTTTAATATCCCTTCCAGCCCAAACCATTCTATGATTCTATGATTAGTGTGACATTCTTCTTTATAACTTTGTCAGGTTTTCACACATGAAGATATTTACTTCTATTAATGGAATTATTAGAAGTAGTACAGTGAAAATGGACAAAAGTATACTGCATATGCTCTAGTAGCTGTTGTTTGTTTTTCCAGCTGTTTATTTTTCCAAAGATTCTCTCCTTTTTTTGAAAAAATTGTAGAAGTTTCCTATTCAGAGCTTGTTTCTATCTCAGTGTGTTCCTTTTTAAATTGTCAAAGTAAATATGAGAAACTCTGATTTATATCAAAAAGTAAATAGACATTATTCAAATTGTAGCTTTCAGAAAACTTCAAACTCAATCTTAAAACCCTGGCCACTGAGCATACTCTTGTTCATGAAGCAGAGTGTTGTAGAAAAGTCACAAAGCTCCTATGCACATCTGTAAATGACCATTGACCAGGCTTCTACCAGAGAGCAGTTATTGCTCCATCTTTATTTGCCTCTGTGGAGGTCCTTATCATAGAGCTGATGTGCATCCCCATAAGCAGAATCAAGAAATGCTTCGTTCTTTCCCCAGCACCAGGGTTACTGGCCTGTTCCACAGCTTGGGTAATCCTTGCTTTAGAATATTTGCTGTCAAATATATGCTGGAAATTTTGTATGGGAAATAACTTGCATTATAAGTTTCCTGAAGGAAGGGAGATTAACTTTCAGCACAGAATCATTTTGCTCTGCTTCCTGTCACTTGATATTGTCCTGAACACACTGTGTAAAGGTTTGTCAGAAACAGAGAGGAAGTAAATTTCAAGTAACTTCTCCATGCTAATTCTCTTCGGTAGTTCTTGTGTTCAATAATACTAGTAAGGCTACCATGACATCTAGTGGATGGTAAAGGATTTTGGGCAAGATTTAAAAAGCACTTGGAAATCAGTTATCGTGAGCCCATTCAGCCCATACTGTGCTTTCTTCGTTATTTTACTCTTTGTTTAAAAGTTTCTGAGTGTAACAGAGGAAATTAATTAAAGACCATTTACAATTAAGAGATACTCAGCAATACAGACAAAAAAAGCAACAGAACAAATCAGTTTTCAAAGTGTTTTTAGTGGGATACAGTAGGTATACTAACAAATGTTAGCTTTGTTGCTCTGTTAAAGAATAAATGTGTTACCGAACTTCTTTTTCATCTTTTTTTGGTTTCTTCTTAATTTATTTTTTTTCTCTCATGGTGTTGTGTTTAATTAAATTTAAAAATACATCTAGGCTGATGTTTGAAGTTGTGATATCTTCATTATCAAAGAAACATGTCTATCTGATCATAAATTTCTCATTGGAATTTAATATTACCAATTTTTGTTTGGCAGAGGTTGAGTTAGTAAATCTGGAGGAGACTGAAATACTTTTTAATTCTACCTGTCAATGGATGAAAAGAACATTAAATTCTTAGTACAGTATTTAATGAATAATGTGTGAGTCAGAAAAGATTTTAATTTGATATTTGGAGTCAAGTTTGCATTTCCAAAACTGATAAATAGAAATCTAAGCAAAATCCAACAGTAAAACCATTCCCCAAATAAAATTTTAATCACATATCTGAATATGTTTTTCCCTTAAATGTAAGATAAAGACTCTGGCAAGAATCTAGTCTTCAGACATTAACCTTAGCCTCTTTACTCTGAGAGATAGCTGCTCAAGTAGCTTTTGCGTAGGTTCAAAACCAATGAAAACAGTGGACCCTGGGAGGAATGAGAGAGAGCCTTTTAGGTGGGGCAAAATTTGAGATTCAGCCAATAAAAGTCTAGATTAAGGGCACTTCTTAACAGATACCTCTGTGCTCCAGGAAGGAGTAGCCGAGATGCATATATAATCCTTAAAATCCTGACAGTATCATGACAAATAGATAAAATTAAATTAAGCTCTAGTACTATTCCAAAAACTAAAAATTATCAGGAGATTCAAATGATCCTCTTTTTCCCTGACCTGTTCAACTTGCAGTTTGTCAGATTTCAAAGCATATAATCCAAAATCCACACGGGTTAAAATATGTCAAAATACCTAGGCATTTTGCCTAGCAGTTTGATAGGCTCCTACAACTAGAAAAGAGAAGAGCTCTGTCTTTTTTAAGTAACAGGGTAAACACAACACCTTGTGATAACCTGGAACTTCAGGGTTGCTACACAAACAGGAGGAAACCAGGACCAATTAGACCCCAGAGATAGTTATACATTTCAGAATGCCTTATATGTACTTCATTTTCCTTAATAGAAAACTATTGGGTTTTGAGAGAGAGGGAAGGGGCTCTAAATGCTTTTTTTTCTTACCAGTCAGAGAGGACAAACTTTGTTGCAGCTCTTCCATTCCTAGCATGTCACAAGCCTCAAGCCAAGTACAAAATGTTGTAGTAGGAAACAGCTGCTTTCCAAATCTCTGTCGAGTCATCTGTCGCATAAGCACTGTGCAGCCAGAGACAGTACATCTGCTGACAAATCAGTCCTCCTCTTCAAACCAAAGACGTATCTCAAGGGAGAGTTTTGGGGTGGTTGTTGTTATTAACTGTCTAAAATGGACTTATGCCAAAGGTCCTTTCAGCTTCTTCAGTAAGCATCTCAGAAACTAGTTTCTTTCACCAGCGTCTGATGGATGCACATAGGTTTTCTTCTTCAGAAAGGTTAGCAGCATTTATTGGAGGTCATTCTTAAAATGAGGCAAAGACTGCATAGCAATCTATATCTACTCTGATACAAGAGGTGAAGTTGGACCTTCCCCAATTAGGGTCTCAGGTGTTACTCAAGAATTCCTGTTGCCAGCAATATTTTGAAAATTCTATAAACTTTATACCAAAGTCAGATCTTGACACAATTTGACATTGAAATATCAATGAGAAAAAGTGCTACATAACTGATCTTTGGGTGACGTGAAGACTGATACTGAAATTCAGTGTCAAGCCCCTGTAATCTGGTTGAAAGTAATTTTTATCCAAGAAAATCATGAGCTCGTATTTTGATCAAAATCACATGTGATAACAAATTGAAATACCATTAAAATGTCCCCTTGAAGAGGAGCATTTATTGCCGAAGTTTGTAGTGTTGTCAAAGGAGGAAATAAAGTTTTCTCTAGCGAGGCTTTATTCCACTGTTATGTTGACTGAAAATCATCTTACTTTCACACTTGAAGATTTTCTTGATTGACTCTTAGATAATCTTTTCCAGTCTGTTTTCCAGGATTGATGATTAGCTAACTGCCCTATAATTAAATGCTTTTGAATAGTGATATGATACTTAGACTTCCAGATTTATAAAGTACTTCTGTATTTCAAGTTTTGTTAAAAATAGGTAAACTGTATTTACTGTATATTCAACACTGCTATGTGTCTTTTTAGAGCACATAGGAATGACAAATATATACGTTCAACTTTATTTAAAAAAACCCTTTTTTTGGTCTGTGCATGATCATCTTTTTGCCAAAAAGATGTGAGCATTTAATAGTTCAATTTTTTTTGCACAAGCTAATTACTGTTCTTCCTTCACATTCAGGAAGTGTGGGTTGCAGAAAGATTGCTTTGGGTGAGGTAGCCTAAGAAATCTTTAATAAATCTGAATACTGAACTTAACTGGAGAGTTTTAGAGCAGAACTATCACCAAAAGTTCCTTTTAATTCCAGCTGTTTTCCAGATCTTTGTAAAACTTTTAAATTTTATGAAATCACATGTATTAAAATGGTTAGCCCATCTTAATACTTGTAAGATCAGTTTGACAGAAAAGCAAGACTAGTTTCTCCATGAAATAAGTTTATTATTTTGCAAGCAGCAGGGGATAACTCTCACTTTCTTAAATGGCCTTTTTAATAGAATAGACCTCAACATATAGCTTCCCCAAAGTATATTTACTTAGAATTTCTTTTCAGTGTAGAATATTACTAACCTTTCCTGCTTCAGAGGTAAAACCTAAATGTTTCTTAGTTGTACTGCAGAGTTGCCTAGATATGTCTGTCAAAATTAAATCCTAAATGTTCTGGAAACTGAACTTTTATTTAGCAAGAGATCATTGCTGCTCTTAACAGCTTTCCCCCTAAACAAACCAGATGGGAAAGGAAGCACGGAAAAATATAGGTGGATTTGTTCAGATTGGTAATGTTTAAATCGGAGCTGTTAGATGCCGGTCTGTTGTCTTGTCTGCTGGAGTGTGATGTCTCCTAGCGTTACGACCTTGCATAGAAAATTGTTGCCTGTAGCTCTCTTACAATTTTAATAAGATAATTTTAAATATTCCACAATAATGTATTTTTATGTTGTGCCTTTTTGTAGATGCAGGAGAATGAATAATAATTTATTCTTTTTGTATTTTGACAAAGTATTATCTATAAGTTCCCAACTATAGGATTCCAAGCTGGTGCCAAAATACCTGCTGTTTCCTGGAGAAAGCCATCTTCACTGACCTGTGCCAAAAGAGGAAACTGGTCATGCTGGATTTGAAATTTCTCTCACTTCATTTCTGATGACTATCGTGTGCATATATGTGTGCCTATCTACACCATTCATATATATAAATGTATATATATAAACACACAGGCATTTATATATATACATAGATTAATGGTGTATACAGATTGTACGATCAATAATATTTCATATGAAACATTTACTTGGCAATATGTTTTTATTTTTTGCTTTTCATTAGCAATCAACACTGGTATAAGTGGTACATTAAGTCATTTTTTGCTGGAGACTTTCAGGAAGAGTCTTATGTACCCATCTTGTTTTGAATTTTAAGAAAAATAAAAGAAGTATTTTAATGTAGATATGTCTTCATTACAGACTAAACTTGTTTTCCGCCCTTTAGCAGTGCAGTTGGATCTCTAATATTACATGTTTAATATGCTTGTGATATTTCAGAGATGTGGCTGACTGTTGATTGAGTCCTTACATAACATCTTTTCTAATAGTAATGCACACTGGTGTACTTAATGATTTCTTTCCAAAATTATTTGCCATAAAAGAGAATAGAAAACAGTTGGATAATTTCAAAAGTGTTCATCTGCATAATATATGAGTATACAGTAATATTATGCTGAAGAGATAATGCTATCCTGTACATTGAAAACATAACACAGGAAAATGCATCATTCTGTTCTCTGTTCAGTAGTTTATATGCCAAGTCAAAGCAGTGTATTAATATTTTTTCCAGATAGTTTTCAACTTATTTTTCCCTGATCAAATTATAATTAATGTTCTATGTTTTACTCTCCCTTCCTTATCCCTTTTTCTTTTACTTAGTTGATTTCTGAATGTTTCCCTTTATTCCTGTGATCTTTTCTTCATAGCGGCACTGTCTCGGTGAAGCTTTGCATAAATCTATCAGCAATGTAAGTGATTTGCACTTACAGCTTGTCAACAGGGCATGTTTGCACTAATGAGTCTGCATAACCTTTAGTACTGCTTCAGAGCTTTAGCCTATGAGCTAGAACACATCGTGATAACTGAGAGGAGAGCGTTTGCCGCTAGTTACGAAAAGCTTGTGTTCTGCATCCATTCGGCTGTGTAAGTGTACATATCACTGGTCATAACATAAGCAGCATTTTCATGTCATTGTTAAAGCAAACATGCTTGTGGGCAGTGCAAATGTGTATTGCAGAGCTTTCTACAAAGCATGAGATTGATGCTGTATTATAATTTGCAGTTTTGCAGCGCAAGTCATAGTTGTAGCCAAAATGTTCTTTATTTCTTTACTTTTAAAATTCTTACCAATGTTTTTAATGTGCTGAAAACCTTGGATAAAAGTATTGAGAGTTCAAAGGGTGGTGCTTAGACCTGTTTTCTTTTGAATCCTCAGTACAAGAGTATATAGAAGGGATGCTCCCAAGATAGACAAAGGGAGGCACTAATGTTTTCAAAAATGTGCTCTTATGGATATCAGTACCTGTACTGAATAATCAAAATCATGTTTAAAATTATGTACTCTTCTAAAAATAACTGTCAGATTTTTAATATTTGATGTACTTTCAACGATTTAAAAAAATTTTAGAAGGGTAGACTAAGCTGACTTGCTTGTTAGAATAATTTGATCCTCATTGCCCTTATTTTCTGTATAGGCTATTGATGCAAATGGGCATCTCCAGAGATTGACTCATTTCAGACTGTGTTTTTCCAGTCACTTTCATCTGGTGGAAGTGTGAACTGCTCTTGAGAAGGGTATTCCTGATCTCTTCTGTGATGGCTTCCTGGCCAGACGTCAGACTTCTCTTGGTCATCTCAGTTAAAATGTTTTCTCCATTTCCAGGAAAGAAATTAAAAGAAAATTGTTTTGCACTTGGCCCATGGTAACAATGTTTATAAATTATATACTGAGAATTATTAGAATTTGGAGCAGGATCCTAAGTGAGAAACAGATGTAACTTCAAGCCAAAAATACATTTTTTCATATCATCATGATAAAAATTTGGCTAGGATACTGTAGTCAACTCCATTTGAATGTTACAATGAAAGGCTTTTTGGAGTGTGATGATTAAATTACTTGAGGTTCTGCAGGAGTGAGCAGGACTTCCCCTAGAACTGTACCTCCTGGTGGCCATGGTGAATGGGACAGGGTATTGGTGAGAAACCTGAGGGGCAGAAACATGATGAAAGAGACAAGTAAGAGTGGACAGAACATCTGTCCAGTATCTCAGTTTTTCTGTCATAAGGTACTCAGAAGAGGAGGAAGAGGATCTCAGTGAAATTTGTGAGACTTCCTCCATAGAAGATTTTTAAGCAGTGATTTGTGTTTAGAGTTCCTACCTAGTGCAAAGAATTGGACTGAATATTCTTGTAAGACTATCCTAACTGAACATTCCTATGATACTAAAAATGGGGAGGGGAGGAGGAGAGGGAGAGATACTGGAGTATGAGATGGATGGAAGACAAGGAGTAGAGGGGCTAGAGCCAAGTTGCAGTAGTGGTCTCAGGGGAACAAACAAAAAAACCCCCAACAAACCTGAGTTTATAGGTGCTGGTTAAATAGGAGAAGTGGTAATCTAAAGAAGTGTAAGAGTTACCTAAAAGTATGGGGGAAAAACAGACCTCCAGACAGGGTCTGGTTTTTGCCAGGTGTAGTCTGGCAGAGAACAGGAAATAAAGGCCAGGCTTTATTTGAAAGGAAGGACCCGGGTAGGTATGAGGGTACAGAAAGTTGAGGAAAGAGAGGAGCGCCCAACAGTGAATGTGGGATGAATTAGAGTAGATGGAGATGTGGGTAGATCAAAGGGGAGTATAGATAAAATAGATTTATTTATTTTCTGGAGGAGAAAGACAACAGCGCATTGCAATGCCAAATGATAATACACAGATGAAAATTCAGAGCTGGCCATGCTGGCAGTTGCATGGTGCAAACTAACTGCATCAGTGGAGTGAGTTTCTGGCATTGAAGAGAAATAATACAATATGTGGTTGCATTATTGGTTTGTCTGACCAGCACGGTAACCCTGGCCATGGTATGCAGAAAGAGATCAGCTGAGGATTTCTGGGGCTTCTGAGGAAATTAAAACTCCGTGATACAAAGGGAAGTTTCTGCATAGATAAGCATCTGGTTGAAAGATGGGTATTAAATACAGTATTACCAGAGTGAAGGTAGATTATCAGTTGAGTTACACTGATGTTCAACATATTTTCTTTTGCAAGTTGTTTATGAATAAGTGCAGTGGGAATGTTTGCAGCTTATAAAAAGCTATTTCACGTGGGAAGGACAAAGGCTGTCTGAAGAATGACAGAATAGCTGTAAAAAGCCAAGGGACTTAGCAATAAAATGACGGATGAAATTCAGTGTAGATAAATGCAAAGTGATACACAAGGAAAAAAAAAAAGCTAACTTCTTGTGTAAAATGATGAACCTTACCTTGACTTGTTAAAACTAGAGAGTAAGTTTGGGGACTATGATAAATAATTCCATGAAAACATCACCTCAGTGATCACTGAGTAGGAGTCACAAAAGCAAATAATACATGAGGAATATAGGAGAGAAACTGAAAACATAACATGTAAAACCATATAAATCAGAATTTATTCTAATTTTAAATACCTTATCCTGTTTTAGTCTCCTGATCTTTAAAAGAAATAGTAGAAAAGGGGCAAAAGTAGGAGAAATGTGATGATAGATATGAAATAGCTTTCATACAAGGAGCAATTCATTAAGCCAAAACTTTAGTTTGGAAAAGGGTGTAGGGAAGGGAATGATGGAGATCTACAGAATTATGAGTAGAACAGAGTAAATGAAAAGGGAACTTCTTTTGACTCCTCCGTTACAAGTATTATAGAGGTTATCATGTCAAACTGGCACATCTATGTGGAACTTGCCACAGGATATTGTGCGTACTAAAAACTTTTATGGATCCAGGTAGTGTTTGCATTAAATATTTCTTCCATTAATTTGCCTCAAAATACCTCTTCTAGTTTAAGAAAGATTGCTGGATGCTGGTAGACTTCAGAGTCAAGATCCCTACATTTATACCTTGGCCTTGTTTTCCCTGGGTATCCCTGGTTGGCCATTTCTGGGGGCAGAACAGGAGATTAGACAAACTGACACTATACAATTTGTATGCGATATTTATATTTAATGTACTTAGTAAAAGGTTTTACATGTATAGTTGAGATTACAGAATGTAGTATAGGCCTTCACTATACTCCTTCAACTGTAGCTAATCTGTTGTAAAGGTACCTAAAGTAAAATACTGTTGATACAGTGTACTTAGAAAGTAGAGTATATATGCCCAGACCCAAAGATCTGGTGAATTTGAAATGCAATGAGCCATGCTAATTTCATTCAAATTAATTTGCTTGTTTTGTTTTAGTGCTAATTTTCCTTTGTGTAGCTTTTTTTTTCTTTCAAATCTGCTTAAGCTGTGTCCTTCTGAAAAAACAAACCCACATGTTCGACAATAACGTTCATGCTGCAAATTGTCCTTGATGCTGCTATTAATTTTTGTTAAGTGATAGGTTTTAATGTTCTTTAAATCACTAAATTGATATGTCATGTCATTATTAATTTGTCATAATTAACTTTAAGATATGCTGAATCAAATGACACTATCAGACTTTCATTTATAATTCAATTTTATGTGATGCTCTTGAGGCTTGAAAAGTATCCTTACTGATTCAAATTCTTTGTCACATGGCAATTTTATTTTTCCTTCCTTTGAGTCACCGTAGCAAAATTCTCTTCTGGTTAAATCTTGTTTCTAGAGTTGGAGGGTACCTCTTCCATGTTTGGCCCTAAAGGAAATACAGGTTTAGTATTTTCAGTCTGAAAAGATGCAATCTGATGTGAAGAACAAAGTAGCACATTATTATAAAAAGAAAAATGGACTTTTTCAAGGAGTACAGTGTACTCTAGTGTATTAAAAGCATCATTTATAAAATCAAGTATTTTGAAGAAAATGAGTATTTGTGACTAAGATTGCTTAGATCTTGAAAACCAGCAGAAAAATCAGTCATGGTGACTGAGCTAGCAAAAAAAAAAGTGCATGGGGGAATCTGTCAAGTGTAACATTTTATTTGTGATGTAAACTGATATGCCACCATTTTTTTTTTTCTTAAATAAGAAAATTGCCAGTAAAATAGGACCATATCCTATCAAAAGATACAAAAATCAATCGATCTAGATGTCACAGGCTACCTTCCCCTATCAACTGCAGGGTTTTCCTTACAGAGTTGACGTGGTGTTCCCCTGAATAGTTTATCTTAACAATCAAGTGTTTGATTTCAGACCTTGATAGTGTCATTTTTATGGATCTTTATACAAAACCTAGAAGTAAATTTTGATAATTTGGCCTTGAAAAATTGTGTTACAGATGGTGCTGTAATATGAACTGACAGATGTGATAACCCTTACAAAACTATTTAAATGTAATTATTATATCTCTGAGATATAATATTAACAACAAATGAAGTAGGTGGATGATGCTGCCTTGTCTGTCTGTCTTTTAGTTAACGTTCTGGCTCTAAAATTGCAAATGTTTTTTACTTCTTTTGACTGTTTTTTTCAGAGTTGATGTTAGTATTAATAACTAATGGATATTTGCTGTTCTGTTGTGGGTTAGATCTCCTTACTGAAGCAGAATCTGGAGATGCAGCTTTCCCAGTCACAGAGCTCTTTGCAACAGCTACAAGCCCAGTTCAGTCAGGAGCGACAGAGACTGACTCAGGAGATCCAGGAATTAGAAGAGGAGCATCAGCAAAGGCATAAGTCACTTCAGGAAGCCCATATCCTTGCCTTTCAAAACATGGAAGAAACAAAAGAGCAAGAACAAAAGGCATGTTCGTATGGATATTCCGAATTATGTAGAGAATCTTGCCATTTTAGCAACTTAAGTACACAGAATTAGTAAAGAAAAGTATCTGCGTAACTGCTAAATTTCCTTTTCAGCTGGTGTCTTAGGGTAACAGTTTTATCCCGTTAAATCTGATTAAAACATACTGAAAGTCATCTCTAATAGCGGCATTATTTCATGTCTTACTTTATATTCTACCAGTATATACATATATATATATAGGTGTGTATATATATTTAAAATTATCATCAATACACACATCTCTTTACAGTCACTTGACATTGTTATCCATAATATTATATTCTAGTTTGGATTTGGAATAGATTTCTCTGTATTTTCTATTATAGTTACTTAATTTCACTTATGTTTTCTGATATTTCCTGTCAATTGACTCCTTTTGTAAGGTATTTTATATTTTCCTTATGTTATAAATGATATAAACTATGTTCTGCAACTTCCAAGAGAAAATTCAAGTCGAGAACAGTGTCACACCCAAGATAGTGTGAGGGGTCTGGGGGGTTTTTAGGGTTGGGTTTTTTTTTTAACCCTTGACTAAAGCAGCTTTAAAATTAATATTTTGGCAGTGCATGGTACTTAATAAGGTGTGTGTCATAAGTTTTAAGTTCAGATCTAGAGTGTAGCTTTGCAATCAATTTTCCAAAGTACACTTTGTATGTACACATCATAACTGGTCTTGGAGAACACAAAGTGGATTCCTTTTTGTTCGAAATGAAACTAGATGATGTGCGCTAGGAACGTTGTTTCATACACTTCAGTAGGGAGTAAACACGGTGTCAATGGGGAGCCAAAGTCCACAAATGTATATTGCATGCACACTAGACCCATCTATGGATCTGCATCTTATCACATTGCTTGCTAGTGTAAATATATCTATATATTGGGTTTTTTCTCATTTCCAGCTGTGAGCAGAACAGAATTTTTGTGCACAGGTAATCTTGGTAAGCATCAGCCACTGAAAAGAAAAAATACAGTAGTAGGATACCTTAGTGAAAGAAGCAATATTAATGCATTTTAAATAGTTTCTGGAGTATGCCAGTGCCTGCTTTTTGTTGCCAGTTGTTTATTGTTTAATATTTTATAAATTCCCTAAGATGGTGTAGAATAAATTTTGCCAATTTTGATTTCATAGGAATTAGAAGAACGTTTACAACAGAAGCACTCAGAAGAACTTCAGGCACTGAAAGAAACACATAAACAAGCTATGGAAGGTTTCAAATTGGAGATGGAACAGGAAGTTCAGACTCTACGATTTGAGCTGGAAGATGAAGGAAAAGCTATGTTAGGTATATGATTTTCAAGTTTGCAAGTGGGTCCAAAACCATTATTTCTACTCATAGAAATATACATGCACATATACATACATATATGTCTGTGTATTACAATACTGTAGTGTTTCTTAAAGTCATTCAATGCTGACCTAGCTGTTCCTCTTAAAATTAGTATAAGATTTAACAGGCAAGCTCAAACTGTTCACTTCTGAAAAATCTTATCCTTAAGTTTTTTCGGAAGGAATAACCCACCAAATTTCATGATGAAGAATGTTTCAGAAGGTAACAAGAATAGAAGGACAGGACAGTTGCTTAGCTGATGTAAAGAGTCTGTTAGGTCACCAGCAGTACTGGAAGAAGCTGAACTCTTACTGTTAATTGATGTAAAATAAACTTTTCTTTTTGTTCATGGTAACTAGCTTCCTTGCGCTCAGAGCTAAATCATCAACACGCAGCAGCAATTGACCAGCTAAGGCACAACCATCAACAAGAACTGGTAGCTGCCAAAATGGAGCTTGAAAGAAGCATAGAACTGGGCAGGCGACAGGTAGGAGGCATTGCTGGCAACTGACTGTAAAATTGCATAATCAGTATTTGTTTTCTGTTAGCTGGAGGCAAGAACTGTTGTGAACAAACAAACATGTAATCCTGCAAAGTCAGCCAGCACCAGCAGATAATGCATCCCTACCAGTTTACCTGAACTTCCTTGTTTAGCTTTTTCTTCCTTCAACAAACTTCATTCGAAGCCTAGTAGGTAAAGGGTCCTGTATCGAGGCAGTTTCCTCTCAGAACTGAGCAGCCATCTGGGAACACGCTGACTTGCCGTGGGAGAAAAGTGCCAATTCAGCAGGACTTAAAAAGGAAAAAGCTGTTTCTGTGGAGCCCAAGTGATATGGCAAAGAAGTGGTTGCTTGAAACCAAATGATTGCTTCAAATTTGAGAGGTAGCTTAGTATCTTTTTTTTTTTTTCCAGGAGCCAAATTGGAAAAGATAAAATAGCACCTAAGAAAGCAGAGAAGATGATGTAACAGCTTGCAATTGTTTATTAAAAAAAACCCACAGTCAAACCCCCCAAAAAACAAAACAAACACCCAAATCCCAAAGCCACAGTGGGCTACCTTTGCTTTCTGCACCAAACGGATTCATTCACTTTTATCTTTTATTTTTCACTTTACATACAATCTATTTTTCCAGTAGTAACTAAACATTCAAAGCTTGATCTCTATTGAAAGGAAGCCAGACTCCTGGAAATAAGAGGACTAGAAAATCAGTGTATTTGCCTATACAATAGGCTTCTCAGGAGTGATTTACTGATAGTCCAGCACCAAGGAGGTGGAGTGGTTTTAGAAATATATTAACAAAAGAAACAGGTTTAGTTGGTTATAGCCTTTACACAAAAAAAGACAAAGCCAAAGACAAGCCTTTCTTTTTCTCTTCCTTGCTGGTTTAAAAGTGTGAGCACTAGAGGCAAAAATGTGGTGCTGTCAGCAGTGAACAAAACCATGCAGGATTTAGGAGGATATAGTTTTAGTCCTGTGTTGTTTAAGCCTAGAGTGAGACACCTAAAGGAAATGTTAGGAAAAAAAATAGTTTAAATTACAAGAGCAAGTGTTTGATCCAACCAAATGCCATGTACTTCTGGCCTTAGTACAGTGAGCTGCTAAGCATGAGCTTTAGTTGTACTGAGGGCAAAGCAATTAACTGTGTTTTCCTGTGTTAGAATGCTCATCAGTTCATAGGATCAGAGCTGAACTAGATGCAGAGAGGTCTGAGCAGAATGATTATATTTGCTAGTTTTTGAAATATTTAAATATGTGGATATAAATTTTCCACTGCTGTTTCTTATAACTTTAATATAAGGGGAGGTAGAGAGTTATTTTTAAAGGTCTACTCTTAAAGATGTCTTATAAAATTTGTACATTAGAATATATTTTTATTTCCTGGATGCATGAAGGCACAAAATACAACTGTACCTAAAACTACTTTGAAATATCTGCTGATTTTCTGTCTGTGCAAACTATATGGTCATTAATTATTGTGAAACTGTAAGAAGAGGAATAGATGGATATTGAAAATTCTGAAAAAGGTTAATTTCATTATAGACTTTTTCTAAACTGAGGACAATCATTACCAAAACCATTAGGATGGGTTCCAGATGAGTTTCCTAGATGTTAACTTAATTGGTATTTTTTATGCAAAAAGAATGACTTTATTGATTTATTGGACGCAATATAAATATTATATAAACTATTTGGCATGTATTGTGCTGTGAGATATTTATGACCCTTATATTTATATATACACAAGGTAGGAGACTTCTGAATCATAGTATTCATTGGTGCAGGGCATACATCTTGAGCTATTTTGTCCCATTGTACAGGGTTGTAAAGGGAAAAGATGTTTCTCTGTATCATGTGTTGAAGAGGTAGAAAATGCTAAATGCCCAGCCCTCTGGTTCTAAGCGGTAACTGTTTGTTGGATATGTGGGCAAAAGGAAAATGTGATGAGCTATGCAAACTTTAACAGGCAACGACAAAGACAGGTTTTAAATTTTCTCACAAGTGGAAGTTGTTTGTTACATAACTTTGATTTCTTCTTAATTTGTACTTGTACACAATAAAACAATCCCCTCAGTTTTAATTAAAAGTTATGTCAGTGTCAAAGACTGAAAAAATTGTCTACTGAATGGAAAATTCTGCTCAGCTGTTATTGTATTGTGCAGTTGTTGTGCTTCTGAGAGACAAGTCTATTTAAATTATTTTTTGTTGCTGCTACTTTTATCATAGGAGAAAGAATTTTTATGCCGAATATCAGATCTGCAAGATGAACTGAGACACCGAGACCATCATATAGCTGAACTGGACAAAGAGATTCTGCATCTTCATGAAAATATAAGTGCATTGACCAAGGAATTAGAGTTTAAAGGGAAAGAAGTTCTTAGAATACGCAGTGAATCCAATCAACAGATCAGGTATGTTCTGTTTTCCACTATAAACTCAAATATATATTGTTTCATGTATTGTTTTACTTAAGAAATTTTGCCATTTGCAGCTTTTAAATTATCCTCTTAATCAAGTGGTGCTATACATTATTTAGTCTTTAGAAAAGATTATGCCCATTACTAGTAAAATTAGTGAATATTACCATACTGTTAAGCTGCATTTCAGTGATACGTTTTGGCATATTTTAGTAACACTCTGCTCAAATCTGGGTTTTGGTGTTTTGTTTTGTTTTGTTTTGTTTTTCAATTCATTTTGTTTGTTTATTTAAAAAAGCATTAAAGGAGATGCATTTTCCGTGAAATAAGCTAGAAGACTGAAGGACAGTAAGTAGTGGGTTTTGATGGATCAGTAATTCCTTCTGTGTTGTCTGATACTGTGTAAAAGCCATTAGAAGCATGGCAGAAAATCGTGATGAACAAATGAGTCTGATTTTAGAATAACTCTTTTTTTAACAAAAAATAAATTAAACAGGATGCATGAGCAAGATTTAAGCAAGAAACATGAGAAAGAGCTGGATGTCTTGGCAGCAGATCACATCAGAGAGAAACAAAGCATGCTGGCAGATTTTAATAAGACCCAAGAGCTGCTCAAGGAAATTAATTCAGCTTTACAAATTTCGTAAGTTTTGTTGTGTTAAAAAAATTTGTATGTAGCTGCTTTTCAGTGAATAGTTTCCTCTAGTGTCCATAAGTTGCTGAAGATATCGCAAAGATGCAAATGTGCAAAAACCTCTATCAAGTATGGGGCCTGATCTTGCCTTCTTTAGGTAACACGATTCTATAAGCTTTAGGGGAATTTAGTGAGATAATTTGTTAGGGATTTGAAACTGGAAAATTACAAGTAGGAAAGATATTAAATCTGCGTAGTTAAAATTGGAGAAAACATTATTTCAAATGTTTTTTATCAAACTTGTAATACATCTTTTTTTGAGCACACAAGAGTTTCTTTAAGTTTATAAACAGTACAGTATTTGCTGTTAAGAAGTCTGATTATAGCTCAAGCGATGCAAACATTTTCAGGTTTGCTAACATAAAGACTATTAGTGTCTGAAATGGATTATATGAGCATAACAATAACAGGCTACTTAGATCGTCTCTGAGTCAAAATGCCACCTGGGGTTAGGCCACCTCTGGGCAGAGTAGTGTAGTAGTGTGCTGTCTAGCCAGTGCTTTCCTGTCTTCCACATCCTTCGTTCTTTATCTCTGCCTGTGATGTAACTGGTTTGGTCAGGGTTTCTGGCTGAGGGTTCATAGTGCGTTGAGGGCTTCCTAACACAAAGTTATTACTGAGGGATTTGTATTTGCAGCACAAAAGGCAGGGGAAATAATTGGTTCTAAATATATGACAGAATTTTTTTTTTTTAAGTAAATATCAATTTAAAATGGACAATAGAGCCCAAATGCATCTAATTCTTTTTTGATTATAAGCACTCAGAAATTATCTTAAAATAAGATGGGTATAAAATTCCTAGTTCTTACTCCCTTGTAATTGTCCACACGCGCACTCTTGTGCCCTGATAAATGTTGTAACTTGCCGTTCAGTAAATTAGGTGTAAACTACCTCCTGCTTACTGCATTCATCTGGTATGAGAAACATGCCTGTGAGCAGCCACCAGAACTAGGCTTTGGAACTATTTGCCCTAACTTTTTCTCCCATTAAGTTGTTTGTTTCTCAGTGTCCTGAAATTTTCTGTATTTAGTTAGTTCCCTACTCTGGTTCTTGCTCAGCTGGAGCTGCAAGGAAGCAGCCACTGGCCTAAAGGCAGCAAACATCATCCAGGGTGCATTCAGTGTGTTCTGTCTCTCTACTTACACTGAAGCAAGTTCTCAAAAGAGTAAACTATAGTGGGGGGGGAAGGAAAAAAAGAAAAAAAAAATTAAAGGAGAGTTTTATGCAGCTATTTCTTAAGTAACTGTTTCCAGGTTTGGTTGCACCTAAAGCTTTTGACCTTGTGAATGTTTATAGACTCACAGAATCATTTTTGGTTGGAAAATACATTTAAGATCATCAAGTCCAACCTCAAACCCAACACTGCCAAGTCCACCACTAAACCATGTTCCTAAGCACCATCTTTCAAATACCTCCAAGGATGGTGACTCAACCACTTCCCTGGGCAGCCTGTTCCAATGCTTGACAAGCCTTTCAATGAAGAAATTCTTCCTAATATGAAATGGAGAATCTATCTTACAGTAATTGAGAGTGGGTATCATTAATTAGGCTCTACAACTAGAGTCTTTAAATTACATATTATCTCTTTGAAACAGAAAAAAAATTCAGTTCTCTGAAATAGATGAAAATAGAATGACAGCTGTGCGTAACTATGTACTATCTTCTGGGGATCTGTGTACAATAGCTTAACCCAGCATAAACTGTATACAGAAAAATGAAGCCAGCTGAGCATATTTCTGTTCTGCTGAGTCAAATGCGTTTTCTGCAAATAAAAACGGTCACAGTTGTTCACATTCATGTTTTATGTAAATACATTATATAATCTCCTCAGATTATCCACAGGTTATTTGGAGGTTATAAATATAATTTAATATGAACATTTCTTTCAGATGCAACTCGAAGTAAAAATCACATAGCTAGCTTCTGAAGGAAAAATATTTATCTAAAGTTAGAAATTATGTCTACTCCTAGGTGTCTTGTGGAATTAAGTTTGAGCTGACATAGACACCTTAAATTCATAGATTATTCTTAAGTTTCTTTTTTCATTTAGTTTGTTAAATTTTCTGAACCTGTTCTGAAACTTGATTCACCAGTCTACATGAGGGCTGACAAGTATTTTAGCAGTTTCCTTTGGAATAAGGTTTATTAACATCACAGAATCACAGAATCACAGAATATTAGGGATTGGAAGGGACCTCGAAAGATCATCTAGTCCAATCCCCCTGCTGGAGCAGGAACACCTAGATGAGTTCGCACAGGAAGGCGTCCAGGCGGGTCTTGAATGTCTCCAGAGAAGGAGACTCCACAACCTCCCTGGGCAGCCTGTTCCAGTGCTCTGTCACCCTTACTGTAAAGAAGTTCTTCCTCAAATTTAAGCGGAACCTCCTGTGTTCCAGCTTACACCCATTACCCCTTGTCCTATCAGGAGCATTATATTTATGTTTCAAAGAGACACTGTCATTTGAAATTTACTTGTCTTCAAAACTTGTTCTTTAAGAAGAAATGAGGAGATATCTGCAGTTACGTGTACAATTCCTCTCTCAGTTGGCTTATTTCAATGTCTCCTTTAATGCTTTCCCACAAGGCATTTCAGATTTCCTCCTATTTTTTTTTTCAAATGTTTATCAATTGTTACATTTATCTTAATTCACATATCCTAATATCCAAGTGTTACTGCTTTTCCTTTGCAGCTTATTTCTTTATTTCACCTCTAATGGTACTAAGTTGCTTTTCTGGAGAGGAATTAGTTACCTATTAGGCTTCACTGTTCTTGGATATCTTTGTCCCAGTATGTTCCACATGAACTGAGGAAGACGGTGCCAGCCTTGTCTGTCTGTCCAGTTTCTCCAGTATCACAAGCATGCATCTTTATTCAAAATGTATGAAAAGAACCATGACACTGTTTGTTTTCCTCATCAAGAAAGTTAATTGCCAGCTTTTAAAATTGACATTAATATTAAATATAAGGCAATGCAGTCCCTATATTTTATATAAGAATAAATCTTAGCTATGTCTTCTGGAATTCTACTGTCCATATTAGAGTCTTGAATGCCTTATTTTCAGTTTGACTTCCAAGAGGCCTTTTTCAAACATCTAGTACTGCATGTTCAAGAAGGATGTTAAGTTTTTAGAATTTTACCCAGATTATTAGTTATTGGAGTAAATGTTATGGTTATTGTTGATTTTTTTTTTTTTTTTAACTAGCTAAAGCTGAATGATAACATAGAAATTAATTTACTTCATGGTGATAAGAAAGTAATCTTCTGTTTTTACTCCCTCAACTCTTTTTTGTACTAAGATGTGACTGTTCACTTGTCATTTAACACTGGATCAGGCTAAGGGGGTATTCTTCTTTCCTATAAAGTTTAGAAGAAATGGAAGAAAAATATAAAAACAGAGAATCAAGACCAGAAGACTTGCAGCTCATCTCGGAACTGAAAGACCTAATTGCAGAGCGGGACCAGCTCATAAAGAAATTGATTGTAAGACTTTTATGCTCTCTTGGTTTAATATCTTGACAGATATAAAAGTTAATCTAATTCAATGTGTTTTAAATTTATCTAAAGAACCAGTCCTGCTAGCATGTTACTCATATTCTTTAACACATTATTCCTATGATTCCAATGACTTATTAATAGTATGTGGTGGTTTGGGTAGATTCAACCTTTCGGCTTGCAGCCAAACACAGCCTGCTCTCTCACCCTCCCCCCGCCCAGGGAGTAGGGGAGAGAATTGCACGGAAAAGGGGAAGGAAACTCATGGGTTGAGATAAAAACTATTTACTAATTAAAATAGAATGATAATGATAAGAACAGCAATAACAATATACAATTGAGTGATGCACAGTGCAGTTGCTCACCACCCACTGACCGATGCCCGGCCTGTGCCAGCCAGTGATCTGGAGCCCAGACAGTCCTGAAACTGAAACCCCAGAAGAGCCTGAGCGATCCCCGAGAGAATACCCCCATCTTCCGGTCAGCCTCGGTTACTATACTGACATGACGTGATATGATATAGGATATTTCATTGGCACATCCAAACGCCATTTCTGGGCTTTGCTATTCACTACACTTCTCCCTCCCAGTCCTAATGCAACTATGAACCAGCCAAACACGGTGGCCTTGAGCTGCAGCAGCAGCTAATAACGCCAGTACTGTTATCAACGTTCCTCTCATAACAAGTCTTACACTGAAACTAAAATACATCAATTCTAATTACTAAGAAGAAAATTAATTCTATCCTAGCAAAACCAGGACATAGTAAAACTAATTAGATACAGAGTTTTGCACAATCAAGCATAATACATTATTACAAAAAATACTTCAGTATGACCTTGATCAGATGTCTTCTATCTCCAGTCTTGAAATAAGCCAGCCATGTAAGCCATAGAAGAAATAGTCTCTTCTATGAGATTTCTAAGACCAATTTCCTGATCCACTGAGCTTCCCAAATTCAGAACATAACACCCTGACTCAGATTATTCTGATTGGATCCTGATTCAGAGACAAGAAGGAATGAGGAAATTCAAATAAATCAGAGATCAGAAGTTAACTATACTGAGTCTTTTTCCATTAGGCTATGATCACTCTGAGGAGCACAGAACTGTAACTGAACTGTATAAATAGAAATTATTTTGTATTTATATGTAATAATATATAAAACATACTAAATATGAAATGCAATTTTTATAATTGCCATTTTCTTTAGAAACATAAACATAAATTTATTTAAGATCATTTTATAGGCAGATTTGGCCAGTAACTGATTGAAAATGCATAAAAAGAAGTTTCTATTTGTTCTTCTTTTTAGGAGGACAAAAAGTTCTATCAGCTGGAGCTAGTTAACAGGGAGACTAACTACAACAAAATGTTTAATGCAAGCCCTAATGTTGGTGTTATTAATCCATTGGTGAAGGTATGTTCCATGGACTTCATTGCTAAAGTGAAGAAAAAGAAATCTAAACTTAGGATATAGCAAAAAGAAGAAATACATGTGCTGTATGTGTGTGTGCCTGTGTGTATACATGTATCACTCTTAAAAGACATGTTGAAAACAAGGAACATAGTTTTCCATTTGTCTCTACTTATTTTTGTGTAGTTTTGTTTGTTGAGAGATGCACTGATATTGTTGAGTTTGCTAGATATGCATGATATAAAGCACAGTTCCTTCTCACAAAACTGCAAAATCAAAATAGAAAAGTGACAGAAAGGCAACAGCGGGCAGGACTGTGCCACATGATAGAGAACAGTGACACCCAGTATTAATTTCGTAATTTTTCTTGGTTATTTTGGAAACTGCAAAAGCAATTTCACTTTTCAGGTGGTGATCAGGATGGAAGAGCATTAGAAAGGTAGAGGGAGAGGGGACACTAAAGGAAGAGAATAAGGGTAAAAAGGGGAAGGAGAAGAGTATGAGAAGGACATGAAATGAGTCTGAATGGAGAATCACAGAGTAATACTGGAGAACTGGAGTGACAGCCTTCTCAGTTGTGGTCACCTCCTATATAAGTGAAAACACTTTGGTAGCAGCCTTTTCCAGTTCTCCCCATCCTGCTGAATAGTGGCCAGTGAAGGCTACAGTACAAGCAGGCGTAGTAGCCTCCCTGTCACTTCAAAAGCCAGCAGCATTCCTTCATGAGGAACATGAACAGACAGGTAGGGCACCTTAATTCTATTTCTTTTCACTTCAGGAGTAAGAATGAGTCCTCTGACATTTCCTTCCTCCTTGTGATAACCCATAGGTTATTTCACCTGCATGGAAAGGGAAGAGATTTGTCCCAGCTGTAGAGGCGGAAGAACTCGGGAAGGTTCTGAAGCAGAGGGTAACGCAAGGGGCACAACACGAGCAGCTCAGATGCCAGAGAGCTTCAGTGATCAAGGTTCAGGCTCCATTATTTAAAAGGAGGTCTGGCTCCGTTATTTGAGATCAGGCTGTCTTATTTAGCTAAGCCTTACTGTAGTTTCACATCAGATCAGCGTGTTTCCCACTTCTGCACACACAGAGTCTGCTGCAAGTTGTCACTACTCTCCTATGTTTTTCAGGAGCCCAGCAGCTCTCACAAGCTTCCCTGCAGATGCCCAACTTTTAAGCATAAGTGCATAAAAGCACTTAATCTGGGCCCAGAAGAGACTATACCAGGACTGCCAGATACCTTTTGAATGCTTTGTTTTTATATGATAAAGGTTGTTTGAAAATTTTGGAAGTTTGTCTGAACCACTCGTTTATTAAGATGTGAAATGTAACCATCAAGTATATAAGCTTGTGGGTTTTGTGAAATCTGAAGTGTTTGGGAAAAGTACTCCAACATCAGATTTCCAGAGTTATAATTCATATATTTTTTATAACATGCTTGTATCACTTCAAACTGTTTAGACTTTAAAACTGTCTTGTATGCCAGAACGTGTTGATGTCCCATTTCATGCGTTGTTGACTATGTTGTTGTATTTTGTCGAAACACTTACTGTGTTATTGGAGAATGAATTACAAAGAAACTGAAAATCTCATTCTCCTTTCTTTTTTGTAATAAAAAGACAGAATTTATAAGTTATTACAGGCTTTGCAAATTAATGCAAAATTACAGCCATTGCAGGATGTATTAGAGCTTCTCTAATTTATGCAATGGGTCTGTTTAGTATTAGATTGTTACATCTGAAGTTTTTTGATACTTTGCATGAATTTCATGGAAACAATACACAAAATTTTGTCTCTCTGGATTTGACTGCTTCAGAAGCATAGATTGTTTTATAGACATAGGATATAAACTATAGTATTTTTTCAAAGCACTTATGTGGATAATATACATTTTCCAGAAATGAGCCACCTGTGAAGCACATAGATGTAGTTACAGTGTTTAACACCCTGTTTTAATTACAGTCTGTATTACCTTGCAAATGTATTTTACATACAGTTGGTTACTTTTATCAAACTGTTTTTTCCACCATGTTATTTTTTGCTTCTTCAGCTACCACAGAAGAAGTAAAGGGACTGGGATGATCTCGGTTTAATCCTTTGCAGCTAATGATCTTTCACTGTGTTGCTTAAAAAAGACTTTTTTCTATTATAGCTTCCGGTTGAATTGTTGGGGTTTGTTAATTGTATTTTGAGAAACCCATCCACCAGTGTGGCTACAATCAGTAGCATTTGCATCTGCCAACCCCGGAGAGGTCAGGCACTGAAGTGAAAGTAAGCAGAGAGATAAAGAGAAAAAAGTACAAACAAACCAGAGGAATCTGGCTCCATATGAACTTGTGCACACCCTTGAATAGAGCAGCTCTTCTATTTCAAAGTGGAATTGTGCTGGAAGATATTATATAGAAACAACATGAGATTCCACTTGTCTTTCACTTTATTTAGTTCAAATTTCTGTAGTTCATAAGCCCTTAAGGGGTTTTTCTCCTAGCTGCTTTGTTAGGGTTGCATATATGTAATTGAATGAAAGTATTATATATTCAAATAATACATAATTCATGAGAATAAATGAATCCATTCATTCAAAAATCCTATTTTTGGAAATAAGGCTTTTTAAATATTAATATTTTCTTGTGGACATGGAATATTTGATAGAAATCAGAAAATATACATGCTGTTCTGTTACACAGCTCTTTTTAAAAAGCTATAGAATTATTTAAAGCGTCTTTCCACATTAAAATGTAAAAGTAGAGAGGATAAATACTGATTCCTTTGTATGTTAAGTTATGGGGAGTAAAATAGTGATATACAAATAAAATTCTTCAGTATTTTGAGCTTGAAATACTATCAGTAAGGGTACAGACAGCGTTAAGAAAAGAAGACGACACCTGGTGTCTAGAAGCAGCAGCTGTGGTAGCATTAGAAGCCCGGCCTTTTCCTTGTGCAAGACACTGAACTCCTGTACAATAATATTGTTATCTTCAGCAGTATTGCTGTAGTGCTTGCTAACTGTGAGGGTCTACTTGCTTTAAAAGATATGTAGCTGCTTTTCTAGGTTCCATGTTCCACTTACCAAAATGTGCCTCAGTGATGGGGTGAAACCTGTTGGAGAGATTAACTTTTTTCATCACTGAATTTGCTGTAATTACATTTGACAGCAGAGCTGTTTCACTGATATCTGGAAAAGATTTAAGTAAACATGAAAGCTTTAACAGACTAAATGACAAATGTCTTAAACAGAGCAAAATGTTATATTGGAAGATCTTTTATAATACATTCATTGGTTATTACAGTAAGTCTTAATAACTTAATCATCTTGATCAGAAATTTGACTTTTCTGTTAAAATTTGTGGTGTTCTGGTCAATAGTAAAACTACAAAAAAAAAAAGCCCAATCTGTTGCAGTTGCTCTCCTTCAAAAAAAAAAAAAAAACCCAAGCCATCAATACAGCTTTGAAATTTGCAAGTTTCCTCGTCTGTCCTGGTGCAAGAAGCCTTCCTTACATTTGTTATTTTTAATGCAGCAAAAGAAGAAGAACGATAAATCAACAAACAGGTTTGTGAGTGTCCCCAATCTAAGTGCTCTGGAATCTAGCGGAGTGGTGGGCAATGGACATCCTAACCGCCTGGACCCCATTCCTAACTCACCCATCCACGATATTGAGTTCAACAGCAGCAAACCACTACCACAGCCAATGCCACCCAAAGAGCCCAAGACGTTTTTGAGGTGAGCACAGCCTCACCAATCTTTTTTTCTTTTTCTTTTTTTTTTTTTGCTTAACTCAGGAAAATTTTGCATTCCTATTGAGCTGAATCCCACTTGCTTTATGAACCTTTCAAAGGTACTCTTCTGCTTTTCTGGCATTTTTAATTTTTACATTGTATTTGTAACCTCTTTATAGTATTCCTTTTTATTTTAGACCTTGTTGAAATGTGAAGTATTCTCTCACTTTTTCGTAAGTCTTGAGCTTTGAAAACCTCTTTAGATACTTGAACAGAATTCATGTGCTTCCAATTGTTTACATATATGAACAATTGTTTTAAATGTTTGTGTTATTTACTGATTGTCATTTAGGAGTTGATACTAGCACAGAATTTCTTTTATTCAGTATTATGTGATAATGGTTTTTATATAAGAAAACTATTTTTTGTGCTACATGAATGTTTTGTGTTTCCCCTTTCCTCAGCCATATGAAATGGTTTCATAGGAGTAACATTACTACAGCAACAGGAAATGTGCATGCTTGGATGCTTAATGCTGAGCTATCAAAACCAGCATTAAAACCTCAAGGAATTATCTCACAAATTAATATAGTGAATTGAATAATTTAAAAATGGTGTTTTAGAAGCCGGATTTTAATTTTTTGGCTTTATGTGCCTACATAATAAATGCACCGAAGGGCTGTACTCTATATTTAGTAGGTGCTGATCTCTTACCTCTAAGTCAGCAACTTAAAGCAATGTGTAATTACCAGTTCCACAGTTGGTTGTCCACTCTCTTTTGGTTTAATGCAAAAGACCACATACCTAGCAACTACTAATTATAAAAGGTAACAAATAATAGAATATAAAATAGATAAGGAAAAACAGTCTATTTCAAGAAAACAATCTTTTTTTAAAAATAAAAAATACAGTTGCTTATTTTTTCCTGTGCATGTGATGTGCATGAGCATGCTTAGATATCTGTAACGTGCATGTGCATGAACTCGTGGACTGTGATGCTGGAGTTTACAAATTGTTTTGTGCTCTGTATTATCAAGTAATACCGTAGGGATTATGTTCTTACTGGTTTTTATTGATACAGGGATTTAATTGTGTAATTAAATTTAAATTAGATTTAAGTATTCTCTCTTGCTCGTTTTGTGAGAATTTTAAGTGTTCGAGAGGGAAACAAATGTTTGCAGTACAGCAGTTTCTTTTTCCTCGTATATTAGCGTATTTTCAATGTGTGCATGAACGACAACACAAGTGATATTTGTGATCAGTGTTAAATACTAAAATAGTGTGTACTTCTGTTCAGTTGCCACCCAGTCTTTGTGAGCACATGTCTACAAATATGATGCTTGCATCATATTTTTGTAACTTAACTTTACCACAGGAAAAGGATGCTAAAAGAGGACCTTCTACAGTCACGCTTTTCCAATAAAACCTTTTTTATTCTTCCTGAAAACCTACAGCTGTTTATGAGATTTTAAATTATGTTTTCCAAAATATTATTTGCCCAAACTGTGATGTGGCTTCTGAACTGACTTTTCCGTGCTGCTGATGCTCTCCAATGGAGTGGATGATCACAGATTCTGTAGGGAGACATTAAATCATGTCTTGAGGCACACTGATAATTAACCCATGAAAAGACAGACTTGTGTTCTTTACTGAATATTCTCTCTGATTTTTTTTTTCCTCCTTACATTTGTACTTTTTATGTAGTTGTAGGATAATTGTGTTTGTTTCTGTTTTTGTTTTTTTCCTTTCTACTAATTTAGCCCTCCTCAGACTGACGCTTCACCAGTGGCTTCACCAGACCCCCAGCGCCAGGAGTGGTTGGCCCGGTACTTCACGTTCTGAGAGACGATTTGTTTTTGTAGCACAGCGTGATGTGGACTGTTTGTAAGAGCATGACCTTAAGTAAACCCTCATGTGAACAATCTTTCCTGTAATTTGTCAAACACTGTGAATGAGAAAGTATTTGTCTTTCTAATTTGAAACTGCACTGTATCTCATGTTATATTTGTTGGAATCACTTGACATGGTACTATATAACGTGTGTAATTATAACTATTATTTTTATTCAAATGGAAGAATCTTTAAACTTTGTAATTACTACATAATAAATTTTAGTAGAACAAACATAATGCTTTCCCCCTTTTTCCTATAAATGTGTTTTCTTTGATTTCAGGTAAAGCTTTTCCCCAAAAAGTAATGTAATTGCATGGTTACTCTAAATACAATTTAAATTGTAATAGGAAAAAGTACATATAGATCACTCTCTCTTCAGTTTGGGCAGGGTATGTTTAATGCATCCCAATTCCATTCCATTACTTTGTAGCAGTTTAAAAACTCTCTCTTTCTAACATTTAAAAGGAGAATGTGACATAAATCAAAACTAGTGTCGCTGCTAGCCTTCAGAGCAAAGTAATTTTGACAAGGGGATGAGAAAAGCCACCAACCAGGAGCTGTTCATTGGGGAGGGGGGTTGACTCCTTACCTGTTGCTCATGAGGCTTTGCCATCTAGTTATAATAAAACATTTTATCATTTAATTTAAGCAGAAAATTTTCTCACAAATTATGTATTTCTTTTATTAATACTAACAAAACCAAATGCTTGAAACATTTAGAATACTGTACTAAGTATCTCTGCATAAATCGAGAATTACATTTTGAGCATATAGTCCTGCTTTGGATAAAATTCATGTCTGAAATGGAAAAAAACAACCACCCAACTTTTTCCCCATTTATTCTTACTACAGATACAGATCTTTCATTAAAACTTAAATTACCTTCCTTTGTCTATATTAAAGTTTTTTCTTCTTCTTAAACTGATATATGAAAATGTTTTTTCAGCTAGTGAGCATGATTCTCCAGTCTACACCTTTTATGGTGCCAGTGTTGCTCGAGAAACTTGCTGCAGCATATAGAAAAACAGAGCTTATTGTCTTTTTTATATTTTTCATTCAAAGATTACCACAAAGTAACCTGCACTGGTAGTCTCAGGGAGAAAATTGTCTCTTTGTTTTATGAATGTATTTTTAAGCTGAATCTCTTATCTTTTAAAAGCAGGAAAAATGTTTGAGTTATTTGAATAAGGGTTTAGTTAGCATGTACAAAGGTCTCAAACTTTAGTATTTCATCTGAAGCCCTAACTACATCCTTTTTTTGCTATATGCACAAAGGTAAATACCCAGATGAAGATACTTGCTAATTGCAATGAGTTTTATATGTAGTATATGTATAAATGAAAAATTTGTATGTTTTCATATAAACAATATAAAATCTTCTAAATGATCATTTTAAAACGTCTATCTTACAATTCAGCTTGAAAACTCCACTGAAAGCTGTATTCTGGTGATGCTGCCGTGGATTAAAGATGTATACAGCAGATTTTCTGTAGCTGGTGGACTCAGCTGTAGGTATATGCAACTTTTTAATTTTAGAAGAAAGCCATATTGGGCAAAATGTCAGATTTCTTGGCTGTTACCCAAAATAAAATATAGTAGCTCATTTTGTTATAATGTTCTGAAGTGAGTGTTGCGTATTTTTTCTTGCATGCTCTGCAAGGGCTCAGCCTTTTTCTCCCATCCTCCATTTCATTTGTACACTTTTACATATGGGATTAATAACTGAACAGTGTTCTGAAGATGATAATATCTGCATTTATTTTACCTATTCAGTAAAAGGTGTGCCCATTGGGTTTTTGCTATTAGGCATTTGTCTTTTGGAAGGGAGAAGAAAGTTAAGAAGCACTGAGTTATCGTGTCTGCCACAGTCAGCAGCTGTTGCACTACCCAGTCGCTCTCTTAAAAAACAAAGTTAAAAAACCCCCAAAAAACCTGGAAGAAACTAGGAAAAAAATTTTCTACCAAATGGCATTGAGAACTCTGTAAAATGTATTCCTAAAAAAATTAACATCTGGCATTTGGGATTAATCCAGGGACTGGCATTATCACAATGCCATTGTGTTCCTGATCTTTGCAGTATCTGGTATTCTGGAAAAAACTAAAAGTGCACATATTCATGAGTCCAGAGTTCCGCAAGGTCTCTGCTCACTCATGCAGTCTTTCCTAGCTCAACAGACAACCAAGTAAGGAGCTACAGAATTATTGTGAAGTTGCATACTGTTATTTACAATGGTGAGAAAATCTTTTGGCTCTCTACACTCTTGACATATTAAATCTCATGATCAGCACTTAGTGTAACTAATTCCCCTGACCCTTTAGTTTTATTCAGAAAGAACAATAAAAAGTCAAAGAGCAAACAATAAAGAATGTTAATATTTTAATCCTTACTGTATTTTCCTATGGAAGAAGGCAGTAACAAGCTATACTTGATACAGGGGCAAAATGCAGAAGGATCCTACATTGTATCAGAACTTCATCGCAATGATCAGTCTCAAGGCCAGGTTCGGCCCTTCAGTATGGATTGCTCCATTTATTCTGTGATAAGAGTTTGAAGGCCAGTGCATTTTCTAGGTTAGCAGAAAACTGCTCTAGCTGAGCCATCTGACACAATCTCATAGCACAGGGAAGAATTGTGTCTTGAGAACTGCATGGCTTTTTTTCTGCGATGGGAGTTGTACCCAGAAAGTATACTTGGGGGAAAAAAAAAAAAAAGCCCAAAGACGGTTGAAAACCCAGCTGCAATCAGTGGCAACATGGAAATCACTTTACTACATAGACTACTTCCTTTTACGCTACTTCTGCTTATATGTACTATATTTACCTGAGACTTCAAGGAAAATATTAGTACTATGAGAAGTAGTGGCAATAAATTACAAGGGTCAGTATTATAGAATTTTTAATATTCTAATTTAGTCTAAATAAATTTTCATTTCTGTTTTTCTCATGATCTGTTATTTTGGAAGAAAAAACTTGGGATTATTTTCATACTGGCTTGAGTAGTTCTACAGTGAACGTGTACACTTTTAAATGTCTTAGATTTTGAATCTGATCACTTTGAAGAATATCTACGTTTTATAAAACTGAACATAGAATATTTAGGGGTTGAGGGGGTTTTTTTTAGGATATACCTATTATCTTTTCTTCTTAAATGTTTTCTATAATGCTGCAATAATCTTTGTTTTCATTCTTAAAGCAGAATATAATTTTTTTACTCTTCATGTAGGTAGTCACTGGACTTAAACTTCCCTGCTTTTTGAGACTAGAAAACTTTCCACAAAGAGCCTCCTTTGATGAGTTGCACTCCAAAACTGAAATCAGCAGTCTCTTAGAAAAATGCTTCCTTTCCTGTAACTGAACATGGAGGAATTCTGAGCAATAGCCCATGTTGAAGAATGTGCATTTCTGGTGTGGCAGCTGAAAAAAACTGTGGCCCTTTCAATACACTGTCCTAGTAACCATAGCTAGAAAATCCCAATATTAACTTTTGACTAATGGTCATTCACTTTTTTTCCAGTTTTACTCTCACTCTGAAACTCTACTTAAAAGCTATAGGACACGAGGGATTCCTAATGAACATCAAACTTCACTCGTAATATCAGAAATCAGGCCTGATCATGATGTCAGAGCAATACCTTGCTCATTTAAGGTTTATTTTAAGTTATATGTGAATTTTGTTAACACAATCCCAGTGCTATCCACAGGTACATTTTACTAATTTTGCGTTGAGAAAATCAGACCCCAAGTTTTCCTCCTTTGCTGTAATTTACTTCCCTTGAAGGAAAATCACTGAGTCACATCACTTAAGAAAACAGTGATCTTCAGCCTCCTCTGCAGTCAACAGGCAGCTTCGACGGTGAATCAGCCCAGTTATCTCTCTTGATTGCATAAAGACTGTGGAGCAACAACAAATGTAAGTGCCTTGGTTGCCTAAATATAGGTGTGAAGAAGCCTAGCCTGCCTTTTTTTTTTTTTTTTTTTTTTTCTAACCAACATTTGCAAATGTATATCAGCTTTGAAACTGATTTTCCGTACAGGAGCTGTATTGCTTTTTTCCTGGTATGTACAATGTAGTCCAATGCAATACTGTTACTATTATTCATAGGCAAATGCTAAAACTTTTTTTACTGTAATGAAGGTGGATCTCTAATTCATAGTATTGTTCAGCTACTTCTGGGCATTGTATCAGTTTTATTTATGTACACATTCCCTAGCAAGATCTTTAAATGGAAATATGACTAATTCCCATGTACAGTTATATGTAGAAATCAGCTTGCAGTTCTAAAGCTAATTGACTTTGCAGTGTATTTTGGTCATATAAATAAGGATCCGTTTCTTCAGAAATGCTACAGTAATTGGAAATACCTATGGATAGTACTGGAATCATGTAACAAAACCAGGCAGCCAAGCTGAAACAACTTTTCCTCTTTGGCATGACCAACTCCTGCACTCCATTGCTCTTAATAATACAACTTGTTATTTGCTGGGCTCAACATCGGGCTCTTTTACAGCACAACTGTTTATCATTTTCTCTCACATTCACAATTAGGCCACTCAAGCTTTGTTGACTGTACAGATTGCATTGCAAGTTCCAAGGTTAACGATGGGACCTATGAGGTGAACTAATGATCCATTCTGGAGTCCTGCACAGTCTTAAGGATGAGTTTCTAAATTGCTTGTCACTAAGGCAACTCCGTTATTTTCAGAGTTAAGCATGGTGTAGAGAGAGGCCTGTTCACGATAAACAGCTGGCTGAACACAACGAGAAGCAGCTGCTGCCAGCAGCACTGATAGCAATGTTGCTAGGGAACAAGAAGAGCCAAGCTTAGGAAAAAAAGCTTAATTCAATAATAACTACCAAAATCTGGCTTTAATATGACAGTGAGAACTCTTGGAAATTATCAGGCCTTCCATGTTCAACCTAACAGAGAAACAGAAAAGTTCAGACAGCAGCTGAGTCTTCAGCTGGAGCTATAGCTGTTGAACTTCAGTTACAGATCACCAGGGTGATGGCTGGGCACAAAGAAGAGACAGGGCACTGGTGATAGTTTAACTTCACTGTCAGCCAAACAAGACACAGACACACGCAGGGTTTGCTTTACGCTCCACCCAGGATAATCTTTGCCAGAAACAGTTTCACAGTGACCAATTCATATACTAGGTGCAGATCTCAGCAGTGCTTTTGTGGACATACCCATTCAATCGGTTAGAGTAAGCTTTTGCTTCTAGAGACATATCTAGGGGTTTAAACTTTTCCACTTTATAAACCCCTGAAGCAGTCTTTGATTTTTGTTGTAATCACTGTTACCTTCAGATGAGGATTTAGGCAACATCTACAAATACTCTCAAGAAGTTTGTATTTGCAAACAGTGCGGGACAGATAACTGAAGTTCTAGCCACTGATTTACCACACAAGAGTCACGTGCAGGAATCCTCTTCTGATAACCTATGGAGTAGCAATCCAAGAGAAATGTGATTTGTGATTTAAAGCACTCGCAGTTTCACCGAGATGCTTTTGCCCAAACATTCCAAGATTCTTCCCTTCTCTGCTGGCCAAATGTTCCTCAGATCAACTCATGGATGGTGAGATATTCAATATAATTAACAGAGGTGAAGTAACCACTGTAGCTTTCTTAATCACGTATTTAAATATGATGGGAAAAAAATGTTAAGACATTCAAATTAATTATCTTAGTTTAATTAAGGCAGTTACTTTGCATATTGAAACCATGTATCATAACTTGAAAATATGGATATAAAGGGTATTTTTTTGTTTGAAAAGTGTTGATTTTCCCCTCCACCAACACTGAAGATTTGTATTAAAGTAGCAATTTTGTACCTTTCTTCTGATATCTTTTTATTACAGAACTATCAGCAGAGTTCTGATACCTTGGTGATAGTATGGTACACTTTTTGGATAAGGTCTTGCATGGGCAATGATTTTTGTTTTTATTGCATATCAATAATTCATAATGAACACAATCCAACAGTGGGAGGTCCTGGGAGTGAGGAGCTCAATTAAGTTTTAAGATACTTCACCTTGAAGTTACGGGGGCATGCAGTTATTCTCTGTGGTATCACAAGACTTGACAGCTTCACTCCTTATGCCTGGGACTCAATTTTGAAACAGACTTAACTATTTGAAAGATGATAAAATATTTCAAATAGTTAAAAACACGCCACTGGATTGTAATACACGCTCAGAGTAAAGAACAGACAGATATAAAAAATACTCAAAACACCACATTGTCATTTCTGGGCAAAAGTGAAAGCTTTAGGACCTCCAGCAAACCCTGTTTTCTGGATATATTAAAAATAAAACCCCAAAAAAACTCCTCAGGCTTTGCTCTGGGGTGCTCTCACAGGACAGTGGCATTCAGGCAAACAGCAGCGGGCAGCACCGTTCGAACGAGCATCCGAGGGTGCCCCTTGCTGGCGGGAGCCAGGGCAGCGGGGGCAGCAGCCCCCGTACCCCGCAGCGCCCTCCGCTCCCTGCAGGCGCCCAGGCCTCACTGGGCCGGCGGGGAGGCGGCCCCTCCACCCCTCACCGCGGCCGCGGGCACCGGCCCTCCCGCAGCCGCGGCGGCCCTGCGGAAGCGGCGCGTCCCCACACGGCGGCCGCGGAGGCACCCGAGGAAAGCGCCCCCTCCGCAGCCCGGCCCCGGCCCCGCTGCCGCTGTCCGCCTCACCGCCCCGCTCGGAGGCCGCCGGGCCAGGGCGTGCAGCGGTGCGGAGGGGGCGGGGACGGAGGCGCTTCTCCTGCCGGGTGAGGGAGCTGTGGCGGCGGGAGCGCGGCCGGAGAAGCAGCGGCGGCGGCGGGCGCTACAGGTACCGAGCGGGAGCGGGGCGGCCGCGGAGCGCTGCCCGCCTGTGCCCGGCGGGTACGGAGGCGGCCGCGCACACACGCTCCAGCAGGGCCGCCGGTGCGGGCGCTGGGAACGCAACTGTGGCCTCCGCCGCCCGGAGGCGAGGGGAGGCGGGACGACATGGGACGCGACTGGGGCAGCGCTCCGCGAGCAGGCGGGCGGGCGAAGCGGCGCAGAGCCTGCCTGCCGCACCCCTGCCTGGCCGCGCAGCAGCCGCTGGCCCCGCCGCGTTCAAAACTTGCCGCGCTGGCAGCGGCTGGAGGCCTGGCACCGCGCCTGCCGCCGCCTAGGGCGGGGCGAGGCGGAGCGGGACAAGCAGCTTCCGCCTCCCTTCATCCCCCGCCGAGCGAGCGCAGGAGCGGGTCAGAGGGCGGTTTCCCTTTCGGGCATTAGCGGGGAGAACAGCCCCGCCCACCCCCGCCACCCTGCGGCCCCGGCGGGCGGGAGGAGCGCTGCCCCGCCCCTCGCCGCGGGCGTGACTGACTGACGGGGGGCGGGACCAGGGTAAGTGCAGGGTCCTGCACCTGGGGAGGAATAACCGCGTGGACCCCTACAGGTTGGGGGCTGGCCTGCTGGGGAGGAGCTCTGAGGAAAAGGACCTGGGTGTGCTGGTGGACAGCAGGGTGGCCATGAGCCAGCAGTGTGCCCTTGTGGCCAGGAAGGCCAATAGTATCCTGGGGTGCATTAAAAAGTGCGTGGCCAACAGGTCGAGGGAGGTTCTCCTCCCCCTCTACTCTGCCCTGGTGAGGCCGCATCTGGAACAGTGTGTCCAGTTCTGGGCTCCCCAGTTCAAGAGGGACAGGGATCTTCTGGAGAGAGTCCAGCGGAGGGGCCACAAAGATCATGAGGGGCCTCGAGCATCTGCTGTATGAGGAGAGGCTGAGAGAGCTGGGACTCTTCAGCCTGGACAAGAGAAGACTGAGAGGGGACCTGATCAATGTCTATAAATACCTGCAGTGCAGGGGCCAAATGGATGGGGCCGGGCTCTTTTCAGTGGTGCCCAGTGACAGGACAAGGGGCAATGGGCAAAAACTGGAACACCAGCAGTTCCAGACAAACTTAAGGAAAAACTTCTTTGCTGTGAGGGTGACAGAGCACTGGGACAGGCTGCCCAGAGAGGTTGTGGAGTCTCCATCTCTGGAGATGTTCAAAACCTGCCTGGACGCCTTCCTGTGCAGCCTGCTGTGGGGAACCTGCTTTGGCAGGGGGGTTGGACTGGATGCTCGGCTGAGGTCCCTTCCAACCTCTGCCGTTCTGTGAGTCTGTGACTGACTGACGGGGGGCGGGACCAGGGTGACTGACTGACTCGGGGCGGGGCTGATTGGCTGGCTGGGGCGGGGCGGGCGGGGCGATTGGTTGGCGGGAGGTGGCGGGCGGTGCGCGGCAGGTCCCCGCGCGCCGTAACGAGGCGCCGCTGCCCCAGCCCGTGAGCCGTGCGCGCGCCAGCCCCGCTGTCCCCCGGCCCCGCGATGGGACTTGCCGAGGGACGAGGGCGCGTTCCGGCCGCGCCCGGCCCGACCGCAGCTCCGAGCCGCCGAACCGCTCTCTCCCGCCCGCCCGCAGGCGCATCATGGTGCTGAGCGCGGAGCAAGTGAACCTCATCGGGCAGGTGTTCGAGTCCTACGTGCTGGAGCACCACAGGGACGACATCCTGGGCATCCTGAGGGAGGCCGACGACGAGGCGCACTATCCCGTCGTCGTCGACGCCTTGACGCTCTTCGAGACCAACATGGAGATCGGGGAGTATTTCAACGCCTTCCCCACTGAGGTTCTCCCCATTTTCGACAGCGCGCTGCGCCGGGCCGCCCTGTCAGCGCTGCAGGCTGCCGCCGCCCTTCCGCAGCTCAGCGTCAAGCAGAACCTCCACGCCAGGGTCTCCGGTGAGTGGCGGGGACGGCAGCCAGGCGCCCCAGGGACATCTCACAGTCGGCACTGCTAAATTCCCTTGTTCTGTAACAAACTGCGGGAAGGTCAAGGGAAGGAACAAGTTTAATTCTTGCTGTTTCAGTGTTTGAAGCAGAAGGCGATGGCTGGTGTTCATTTAAAGAGAAAAGAACATGTGCAAACACATGGAGTTGTGTAGACCCACCTGGAAAAAAGCTGTGGCCGTCCCTGATGGTGTGCATGCAATGGGGGGTGTTTGTTGCTGGGTCAGGACTTACACCAAAGCCTTTCCATGGCAAAAAGTCTCCTCGAATTAGCGGCTGATTTCACATTATTTCTTGTTAACCAGAAGGTCTAAAGGAAAAAAGAAGTTTTAGGGGAGGATATGTAGTTCATAGGTTTTCTTGCAGGTGGACAGAGCACTGGAACAGGCTGCCCAGAGAGGTTGTGGAGTCTCCTTCTTTGGTGATACTCAAAACCCACCTGGATGCAGTCCTGTGCAACTTGTTCTAGGTGAACCTGCTTTGGGAGGGGGTTGGACTAGATGATCTCCTGAGGTCCCTTCCAACCCCTCCATTCTGTGATTCTGTGACATCCTTAATGTGTCAGTTGGCTCAACATCTTCATTGGCTCCAGTCATCTCCCAGAAGCAGCAAAGTCTAAATTTTGAATTGTCTTGTAACAATTTAGTCTGAAACTGTCAATTTTTATGCTTAACTAATTGTTATAAAATTAGTTCTTATAAAATTGGAATGAACTGTTGGAGACATGATCATTAATAGAAGATTTTGTTGTTTTTTCACTACAAGTTGGTATGTGATTATTCCTTATGACTAGGAAATTTTTAGTAGCTTTGAGGTGTGGTAGGTATGGAGTGCAGGTTCTGGGGTTAAAACAGCTGTTTTGCCAGTTGTGGGGAACTGGGTCAGCGGTGGCACAGTCCCTTCTGCTCAGTGTTGATTGTAACTATTTGGAGCTGTCTAGTCTGCAAAGCCAGGAGCTGGTGACCTGTGTTTTTCTCCCCTGCCCCATGTTGGAGTGGTTTGTGATCATTCAGTTATGATCATTCATGGCAGCTTGAACTCAGATGTATCACAGTTGTTACACAGACCTGTGTTTTGTCCCAGTAAGTTTCACTAAAACACATATAGCGGAAATATAACTAGCCTGTGGCTCTCATAATGCTATTTTCTCAAGGGTTTTTTTTGGAGAGGGGAAGTCTTGATACCTATTTAGGTGTTATGGAGCTTTTATACAACTGCCAAGTATGTGGTGTAAAAGGATGGCCTCTATGTTGTACTAAAATTTGAAATGCCAGGCATTTTCCTGTATTTATAAAAACTGGAGGTTTTAGTCTATAAACTTTCCCCCTAGTGTTCTAGGATGCATTTGCATCATTCAGGGCTTTAGCATGAAAACAGAGTTCTTTTTACTCCAAGTATTATTATTTTATAAGCTATGAGGAAGTCTTAGAAGGAGTAAAGCAGGAGGCAGATGATCGCTGCGTGAGTAGCAGTGTCTTTAAGGCATTCCTACTCCTATTATCAGCCTGTTACTGGAGCTGACCATTCCTCCCACAGTGATATTTTGTCTGAATCAACCTCAGGCAAAATTAGCCATGTTTGATCAAATAGTTTTAATAACTGGTAAAAGCGAGTCTGACTCATCGTTGATGGAAAAAGTTAGTTGGCAGACTCATGAATCACTCCATCACAAAACAGGAGGGAAACTGATGAAGAGCAGGTTATCCTCCTGTGGTCCAGCTGGATCAACAGAACATCTGCCCATGTGGTTTGGTTTATGTTCTGTACCATTGAAAGGCTGGCTGCTGAAGAAACAAAGGCAATAAGCTAAATGATCTGTAGGCTTTTCTCCACTGTTAACTTTTAAGTGGATGCTGGGTTCTGATTACTTTCGGGATTCTCATCTTGGAGTGCAGCTTCCCGTTCCCACGTCAAATGGGAATGAGGAGAAGGTCGTGCACTCTTCTTGGTGGGAGTGGCAGGCAACTACCTGGAGTGGGGCCAAGGGGACCTGTGTGTCGGCCTTGGACTGAAGTGAGGAAAGTGTTTTTGCCTATGATAGGTGTAAGAATGCAATCTTAGCACGCTCATACCCATGTGGATAGGGCATCCAGGAGTTCAAAGAAGGACTCGGGGAGTGTGAATATGCAGTGACTAATAATGGATGATTGCCCCAAGTTCACTGGAGAAGGTAAAAGATGGAGTTCTTTAGCTGAATTTTAGCACTGTAGGAATTTGATTGTATAACTTCTCCTTTTGCTACAAACCCTTTAAAAGATTTTTCCTTACTTGCCATTAGCCTGAGCACTGCTGTGTCTGTTACTGATGGCCAAGCTGCTTCTCATAGTTCAGTTTGACACGTTATTCCGAATACAGTAAAGCTGATCCAAAGAGGCACACACTCAGATAAAGAGTTTGCCAAGCAGTCTCATATGGTCAGACCAAAGGCTCCTTTTTCCACCACCCAGGCTCTTGTCTTTTCAGCACTCACAGAGATGATCGCATCCAGTATCCCAACAGCAGTGCCGCAGCTCTCCAGCGTGAGATGTGTTGTATTCTGCAAAGGTTGTTGAGCTGTGCCCGTACTGAGCTGGGAAAAAAAGATGCCAAAACAGCTGGAAAAATTATGGATTTTATCTTTTTTTTTGCCTGAATTGAATGGAAATACAAACCCATGGGAGAAAAATAATTTTTAACAGGTTTGGTAGAATATGTAAATAGCTTTGTTACAGTCAACCAGAAAAAAATTCTTTGCAGTTCTAGATAATATTTTATTTATTTTCCACATTATTTAATTACTTTCTACTTTACTTCTTTTTACTTTATTCTTTTACTTTTAAAAATTAGCTTAACTTTTAAAAATATTTTCTTTAAACTAAAGCAAAAGGTCACTTTGCTTAAAAGCATCAGAATGGAATGTTTCAGCATGTCTGAAAGAAAGCATTTGTTTTTTAAAACACTGAAATAAATATATGGTGTCTTTTTTAGCAGCCAAAACTACTAACAAGATTTGATCTACATGCACAAATAGTTTCGATCCCCTTAAAACCATCATTTTCCATCAGATTTATTATTTTACATCTCTGTTTCCTAGCTTTATTTTGGAAGTAAAGCTAAGAAATTATTTTAAGAACAGGTTATTTCTTAAGTTGATAATTATTAGTATCTTGTAGTTTGTATACTAACTTCTGAGAAGCAATATTTTGATGTTATCCTCAGGTGAGCATTTCAGAGACCATTTAAAGACTTTGTAGGCTGTTGAGGTAGATTGATCTTCCTGAGGATTTCAGCTGCTGTGGTGCTAAGTGACGGCCACACGGGTGAATGCTGGAGCAGGATCAGTGCACCACAGAACTGGCTGTTGGGGTGGAAATAAGGAGAACAAGTGCCACAAAAATGTTCTGTCACTATTTATTTGAATGTGCAAGTGACTTTGCTTTGGTTGTGTTCATAACCCCTTTTATATTCTTTTTATGCCATCTTCCTTTTGCTTGAAGCTCACCAGTATGCAATGTGGATTTAAGGTCAAATGCTCACAGACTATGAATTTCAAATTTGCTTAGACTTGAGAATCCACACAAGATTAGGAGTTACACTTGTTTAAATGTGGGAATAACAGAGAACCACAATGAAGTAGCGTAACTAAAATTTCAAAATTGAGATAAACCAGTTGTAGAATAAATGGCATTTGACAAAATATCATTTAAATTAATAAATAGATCTGAGAACATCGGGAGTTATTCTCAGGAATGGAAACTGCTCATGACTATTCAGCCCTTGGCAAGAGCAGGAGAGTAAGATGGCAACATCAGTCTGATGTTTTTCACTATCTGAGGCCAGTGCATCACATTTATAGTACAACAGATGAATTGTTGAATCCTGTTTATGAAAAAGTAATAACAATGGCTACTGTTAATATTTCTGGCATTTTTTCTAGTCTTTCTGTTTAACTGTGTTGTAAGTCCATGTTTTTTATGCATAGCCTTATGCTGCACATGTTTTGTTTAACAGGTTTGCCTGTTTGCCCAGAGCTGACTCGAGAGCACATCCCTAAAACCAGGGATGTGGGTCACTTTTTGTCTGTTACTGGGACTGTCATACGTACCAGTCTGGTGAAAGTCTTGGAGTTTGAGCGGAGTTACATCTGCGATAAGTGCAAGCACGTGTTTGCCGTCAAGGCTGACTTTGAACAGTACTACGCGTTCTGTCGTCCATCAGCCTGTCGTAATGAAGAAGGCTGCAACTCAACCAAGTTCACCTGTCTCTCTGGAACAACCTCTTCTCCTACCTCCTGCAGAGACTATCAAGAAATCAAAATTCAGGAACAGGTATAAAAAAAACACACGATGGAGGAAAAGTTGAGAATGTTAAGGTATAGATAGCTCAAGTATAAAAGGAATTAACTTACTAAAGAAGGCATTTGGGGGCTTAATTTCCTTCTTGGAATAAGGTAACTGCTAATTTTAGTGAAACTGTGTCCATGCTTACATCGGAATTCAGTTGTTGATTAGACTTTCATTATTAGGTAACTATATTCCAGGTCATATAGAACACCAGAGATCAGTGCATACATTAAATTTCCATGCTGAATTCTTACACCACGAAGTTTGCATTGTTTCTCCGAGGACTAAAGCTAGCCGAGGCCAGCTGTGGTGGTGCAGTATGGTCGGTACATGGTGTCTGCAAATGTCTGCTCCCTTCAGCCAATACTGAATTCAACAACTGTTGAATATGTGCCCCTCACAGAATAGTCCTGAGTGGAAGTACAGCCAAGCTGGAAGAGTAAGAAACTATCATCAGGCCTCTTTTTACAGTAGCACATAACTAAGACAGAACTGGCACCAGAAAATCTACACTGGATGAAAACTGAGAATAAGTAGGGTATATTGCAGGCAATGTTTCTGTGTTTATTTGTATGTTCAGTGTCTTTTTTGTAAATCTTTTCTAAGATCTCTTCAGTGGTTTTAGGGTTTTGATTTTATTAAGAGTATAGTGATGCTAATCTACTTGCAAGATGTATGAAAACAGAAATGTGTGAAATTAGAAGTGAAGCTCTTTAAAGTTCAGAATAGTAAAAAAGTAAAGGAATAAAAATATTTCTAGGAAATAAGCCCTATGCTGCATGTTTATATTATGACTGTTTCTGACATATGGTTTCTATAACTTTTTTTGTTTTACTGTGTGACACACAGGGAGAAAAGAAAAAGAATTAGAGGAGTTACTGGCACATTTCTCAGTACACTTTTATCTGGTTGTATGTGGTTTGTTTTTTCCTGTTGTTGATTTAATCCTTGACACTTAGGTGTAAACTTATACTTCAACCTGTCAAATTATGGTTGAATAGCAGATAGAGAGTAATCTTGGAGTATATACTTCTGGGAAAGGTTATCTAACCCATGGACATGCTTCAGTATCCAAAGTAAACTTTGTGTATTGAGGAAGTATCTAAAAATACCTCAAAGTATTTTAAAAAAGAAAATATCAGCTGCTTCAAGTGGTCTCTTTGAGTCAGCTTTCTTCAGCAAGGTATTTAAATCACACAGCATCCCCCAGAGTTGAGCACCTTCAGCTAATTTAATACCCAATCCTGTTTCCATTAATATCAGCATTAAAGTTCTGTTATTAAGTTCATGGCAGCAGTGGCTTGTTTGCTGTGTAAGTTTAGTGAGAAAAAGCAAGGACTGACCTCAGTCCCAGGAAAGGAACATAGATCCTTCAGCCAGAGCAGCTCAACGGCTTTTGAAGGGTTCTCTTCCTAAGGAGCACTTTTCCTTCCTGTCTCCTAGGTTCAAAGGCTGTCTGTGGGAAGCATCCCTCGTTGCATGGTGGTTGTTCTGGAGGATGACTTAGTGGACAGTTGCAAGTCTGGTGAGGATACAGCCTGTATCACAGATATTTGTACCACAAGCATTTTTATTTTTCCATTTGAGATGAATCTTTGCCAAGTAGGCTGTCAGTGCTGAGGACTTGTTGAATGAGATATGCGCATCTGTCACGCTGCTGTTTCACCTTGGGTGTTAACACTTGGGCAGTTGAAGACTTCTAGAAATTGTCATACCTCCCCATGTTACATCTTGACTGTTTGACAGATCAGTTTCACTGAGTAATGTGTTGTGATGTACAGAAAATATATTAAATCTTGTTAGTGTAGGAACACCAAACCTCTTGAGGAGATTGGTGCACACATCACACAGCATGGGGTGCCCCACTGTAGGTTCAGAGAGCTGGCTAACCTGACTTCCTTTCTAAGGAGTGCTGCAGGTGGAAAAAGCTACCTGGCATCCAGAAAGGAAGCTAATTGGGAGGAGAATGTATAAAGAATGGACTAAAAATTCTCAGATATGCACATCCCCACGAGAAAATAATTTCTAGTTGTACTTTCGCAGAAGAAAACTGTGGCCAGAATGTTAACAAGTGATTCTGGAATTCATCACAAAATTTACCAGAAGACAAATAAATTTTGACTACATTTTTGTAGAGTAAATCTAATTGATAGAAGACCTGCTACAGTTTACTGTGAATTCCTCTTTTCTAAAAGAGGAAACAAGCAGAGGTATGGCTGTCAGAATTCACCTACCTTAAACAGAACTAGAAAGACATAGCCATTTCCCACCATAGACATAAGCAATCTACCTAATGTTTGCTGTTTGTTGTTGGGTATTTTATCCTTATTAACTGTAACACAGGATCTCAGTTGCATTGTTATGCATTACAGCTGACTGACATGTCTGCATATCTCAAGGCATATGTTATTTTACTAATTTTTTTTTTTTTTTGTTACCCCCAGGAGATGACATCACAGTGTATGGAGTGGTAATGCAGAGGTGGAAACCTTTCCACGAGGGTGCACGCTGTGACTTAGAGCTTGTTTTGAAAGCCAACTATGTTAAAGTAAACAATGAGCAGCTATCAGGGGTTGTAATTGATGAAGAAGTCCGCAAAGAATTTGAAGACTTCTGGGAAAAGCATAGGAATGATCCTTTAGCAGGTTAGTAGTTGCAAGCTTTTAAGTAGGACACATGATCAGATAGAGATGAAATCAGAAGTGAAAATACAGTGACTGAACACTCTTCCCTCATTATCCTATCCCACCACCCATTCATCCAATCATATATTTTTTCCAGTACAGGAATATTAAATTTTTACTTTAATATTACTGGGAAAAAAAGTACCAAACCTTCTTTTGAGCTTTCTAGTCAAGCGTTTTGTGGAACATTTATTAACAAGAAATGAGAAATAATATAAGTATCAAATATGGAGAGAGTCTCCCAATTCACAGTGGCTTCCAGAACAGCTACAGTGTTTAGTATGCTGGCTCCTAAATTTACCCCGGTCTGCAGTCAACCACTTAGGAATTGGCACGAGTTGTGTCTGGAACTGACAAACTCCATAATCTGAGTGCCTCCTCCTGAATCATGGGGGAGGTCAATGGACTCTTCCAGGTACTGAACTGTCTCAGGCTAACACTCTGTCTTCTAAAACCCTGAAAAGGGCTTAGTCTTTCTCCTTAAAAGACTAAACAGGAGGAAAAGCAGGTGGGAATGTTGCCCATGTCAGCTTAAAAATTAGAGGGCTCACCTAAAAAATTTGAGATCTTGTCAATAGCAAAGGTTCTTTAGAACTGCATTTCCTGGAAAGCAATTTAATTGCCAGCCTCCTGCTGTTTGGAACAAGAACGTTTCTTCCTCCTGCTGTTTGGAATGAGAACATTTCTTATCACCCTGATTAGAACTGTTCAGAAAATAATGCAGCATCCTCTTTGAAGGTGCCATTTAATCTTTCATTCTCAGGACAATTTTTGGAAGCCTGCAGGGAGCAATGTGGTTTTATGTAATATTAACCCATTCAGAATAATAAATTAATATGAAGTGGCTATAAGAACACTGAGGTGGAAATGAGAAAGACTCTGCTCAAGATGTCTGTTTCAGGCCATTTGTCTGAATCTGAGTCCCTTCAGGTGAGGGCAGAGATCAAATTTGACTAAGGAGTCTAAGGTACAGGCCATTTCACAACATTTCTACATTTACATTTTTCGAGAGATAGTGGTAGTTTCTACTGCATTTTATGTCAGTCAGTTCCAGATGCTGTGTATTAGGTGTCCGGAGAAAGTGTACCATAGCAGACCTCTGGGAGAACTTATGCTGGTGAATATGCTTATTTTTTCTGGATACTTCTAGGAAGATGCAGAACTGCTAAGCTGCTCAGCACTGGCAAGGCAAATGAATGTGAAGTCAGATAGAGACAACTGTGGGGTTAAATCTTGAGTTATGCTATGGCTGACCAAAGTTTTCAAAATTTCATTTTTGGACAAAGATGTTTAAATTCCCTCAGAAAACCTCCACAAGAAACACATACGCCTCAAGGCATCTGTTAGGTGCCTACATATTTTGCCAGCACCGTGTACTTGCATCTAAATTTGAAACATTAAGAACTCAAAATTGGTCACTCTCTTATTCTCTGGCAATGGGAGTAGTGTATGGCATTAAACCTGTGATCCCTTATGTACCACTGGTGTCAGAATCTCAAAGGGCAGAATTAATTCTGTTACACAGCTTCCAAACAAACAACGTTATCACAGCAGATTGAAGTACTCTGTTGCTGGAAAGAGACTGTGGTAGGGAGGAGGAAAGGGTCAAAGAAGACCTTTGACACAGAAGGATAAAAGGAGAAGGAGATTCAAGATAATGATGAGAAAATGAGCTGTGCTGTGTGTGCACAGGTTTAGGACAAAATACCTCAAGTGTTAGATGTGCATTTAAGAAAACAACACATCAGTTTTCAAGGGAGTATTTTGAAATCTGGAAACTTCTAAGTTTTATTCTTCATAGCCCCTACACTTTTATCTGTGATACGAAAGGATTTGCACGATGGCATTTTGTTAGAGCCTTCTCTCGGTATATCCAGACCATACATTCCTTAAGTTGTGGTAAGATTGGCTTTGCTGCTTATCACATTAAGAAGACTTAACTTTCTTCTAATGAAGGACATTTGGATCAAACAACTGCTTTGGGTCCTGTTTAAAAAATAAAATTAAAAAAAAATACCCTCCCTGCCCTGTTCTTCTTCTTCAGGAAGCAGACCCAAATTATTTGTGAGTGTGCACAGGACTGTGGATTTAGGACTGTTATTGGTCAGTGTGTATTTGACTTGAAGTGTACATAGAAGTCCACGGGAAGCCGGGGTTTACTCTTGGGGCAGTGCTGAGTGTCAATTTTTGCTCCTATTCTAGGGAGGAATGAAATTTTGGCTAGCTTATGCCCTCAAGTGTTTGGATTGTACCTGGTGAAGTTGGCTGTAGCCATGGTGCTTGCTGGTGGTGTACAGAGGACTGATGCTACTGGAACTCGAATCAGAGGTTAGTATTGTTTCTAATAGCATCACATCCTGTCTAACAGCTGTTCCCATTCCTGTCTTCACCCACATGCCCCCCACAAAATCAAACCAATAAGGCTGCAGAAGCATAAGCATCCCGTTTTCTGGAGTGAGAGCAATTTTTGATTAATGCTGAGTATTCTTCCAGAACTGCAGACAAATGAAATGGGTGTCTAGACTTCCTCTTTCTATTTTAATTTTTCCCAAATAAAGCCCAGTAAAAGCAGGCATTCAGGATCCCACTGGGTAGAATATTAAAGGTAGTTGTTTTAGATAAAACATAAACTCACTTCTTATTGTATAAGTGATGTTTTGAAATTATTTCTAGTAGAATATTCCTGGCAGTATTTGGCATTCAAGGATGGAATATTAATGTTTCCTTAATGTGGATCACTATAGTACATTGAAAGGAAAAATTAAAGGTTTCATTTACTTCCTAATGCCAGACTTTTCCATCTGTGATTGTCAGCACATCTCACTTAGTTCTGTTACTGTAAGTTATCTGCCTGCTGATTCTCCTTCTGTTGTTATTAGATGGCAAATATGCCATGTGCCAGGTGGTACGCAACTCATAATCTATCTAGGTCATAATAATTCTAAAATAGTATGTCTGTATATACAAATACAGGATTTTCTTAATGCTCCAGCAGCTAAATAAAGTTATAGGCTTTATATTTGAATTGAAGTTGTAATAATACTTTGTAGAAGACAATAAGTTTAGAGCACCTCAGTGAGATTGTAGTAGCCAAATTATTTACATCTGTAATTCCGTTGTTTTGAAATTATTAAGTTGTATAACTGTTGGCAATGTAACAGAATTAGTTAAGAAAAACAACCTGCTGATTTTATTAGTTCTTTTTGCAGTATTTTAACTGAATAGTGGAATGGTAACTAAACCTTGGTATCCTGTTTCATGTTCAAGAGTGAGCTGAGTCTGAGCAATTAGTATTCTAAAATGGAAGAACTCGCATTACAGGCAGTATGTCAAATACATGCAAATACTTTAAAAATAGTTCACTGTAAATATTTGGGTGCAGCAATATGAATAGGTGTTTTTATTAAACAATATATTTATCACACCCAATAAATAGTGCAGTCTTAAACAGAATTACATATTGTAATGTGTATGTAGTGCTAAATATTAGGTGAATAACGAGAAGTATTATTTAATTCCAAGCATTTTGTGTATATCATTCTCTGTATATGAACTGTACTCCTACATCAACATTTTCCCCAAGGTGAATCACATCTTTTGTTGGTTGGAGACCCAGGCACGGGGAAATCTCAGTTTCTCAAGTATGCAGTGAAGATTATGCCACGCTCGGTGCTTACTGCAGGAATTGGATCTACAAGCGCAGGTATGTGCTGCTTAGCTGGAACGCTTTACTTTCTTCACTTGAGTGTGTTTATATGGAGCTCCCCTACATATATGAACATACGTGCTCAGGTTGTATGAGCACCGTTGCTCCACATACTGTGGAGGCATATGAGGCTTGATGTGACTCCCTGCAGGAGGGCAGTCCTTCTTCTCTGTCAGTGGAGCAGTGTGATGAGCTTCTAACAGGGAACCTTACAAGCCTCAGCCAGAGGCACCTCTCACTGCTTTGCTGGCAGAGGATGATCTGGACCTGTATTTTTAGTGTTTTTCCCAGCTATGACAAATCTGACATCTTTCCAGAACTCACACTGCGTGATGGGCTCAGCATCATTTGGTTTCTCCTGAACAGATACTCTTCTCTCTTCTGTTCTTTTCTGTGTTCTGGCTGGGTGCCAGTTTGATTTCTGCTTACTTTCTGGAAATTCACCCCTGTGCTGAGGAATTTATTTCTGACTCATAAAGATGGTTTCGGAGAGCAAGCTTTTTGTTGTTGTTGTTCTTGTTAAATGTAGGGATATCTCAACAAGCTCTGTATGTCAGGTGTCTTTACAAACTTCTGGGGACAATGTGCCAGGTCAGATGACCTCTGCAAATTACTTTAATTGAGCAAATGACTGTATTACTAGTACATTCGAAATCACAAAATAATTAGGGACAGACTTGAGTGGCTCAGCTAGCATGCATAACTTGAATTTTTCTCAGATATGAAATGGCATTATTTATACATGGGAAAACCAGAAAATAAATCTTGCCCAGCTCCATAGCTATGCGTACATGTGTATACTGGGTCTTCGTAGCTGTGGAAATAGAAAATGATGTTGAACGTACACAGTCTTGTGTGCAGGGAACTTGTTATGTTTTCCATTCAAACTGCTGACAAACAGGTCTGGAGAGAAGCCAGAGATGACATTTTGGCTCAGCATAACCTTCTCTACACCTTTTGTTCTGCATTAAGAACTGAGAACAGGCTGCATAATTTAAATTTTGCTAGGGGACTGACAATGACCTGGAGTGAAAATTTGCCATGCATTTCAGTGTGACCTTGCCTGCTTTTGTCAGTAGTAATCTCCCTGTCAGCTGCTTTTGGTCTCTGTTGCCTTCTTCACCACATCTCCCTCCTGTGCTTCATTTCCTGTATGATCTGGTTTCCAGCTCAGCCATGATAGCTAGGTTCAAAGACATTTCCCAGAAAACCAGTATTGCAGTTTACAAGCTTCCTGAGGTACGTGTGCCATAGAATCAGGTGTAATGATGCATGGAGACAGAGTTTCATTGTGTGAAAGGATTGTCTTGGGTCTTTAGATCATCTACAAAAAGTCTCTCCCTGAACACACACACACACTCTCCCTGGCTCCTTCCTGAAATCTGACAGTAGGTGCACCAAATTTCCACCTTAAAATTCTTTAGGACCCTTATCACAGATGAAAACTTCAGTCCCTAGCAAGAAATCTTACTAACTCTAGTTTAATTTCAAGGAATCTTTCTGTGACTAGAACTGCTGCATTAAAGCATTAATTTCTAGCCCAGGAGTTTTGGTGTAGTTTGAATTATTTTCTTTGGCTTTCCTGTGCCTAGAGTGTTACTTATGTTTATAACTGTACCTAACACTGATTTTTGTCAGCTTGCTCTTCATATGGAAACTCCAAATTATTAGTTTAGAGAACTATTAAATTGTTTTATTTTCCGTGTTGTAATAGCACACTTCAAGTTACCAGTTCCTGCTTTCTCATGAGATCGAGTCCTAATGGACATTTTTCTGTCCAGTGTACAAAGACTAAATCCGTAAATTCTACTTTCAACTAGTTCCTTACTCTATATAAAAAGCAGTCTGGATTGCAGTTTGATTGCTGGCTCTGGGATTACTGTGCACAAAGGACAGAAGACACACCTGAGATTTGGTAAACCGTGGAAAAGTGCTAAAAGCTGTCTTACATTTGGATTCCTCCTTTAGATAAAATTGCTGATATCTAACCAACCTTTGGTAAGACTTTGTGCATTATCAGATCTTGTACCCTTTACCCGCCTGCTGCTGCTTTAGGATATGAGCTATTTATCAACTGCAGAATTAGATTTCTGCTTCCAAACCTTCTATCCTATCAGTATTCCTTGGTTTTCTGTACAAGCATTTTTTGGTACCAGGACAGCATATTAGATCATTAACATTCTCCTTGTGCCAAAATTCCCTTTCTTTCCAGCTCTGCCTTAGGTATCGTGTGCTTTGAGATCCACCATCATCCTCTGGGGCCCTGCAGTGCCATGTGCCCAGTGCAGTCCCTTATCCCATCCGGACCTAACTGGAATTACCTCGAAGAATTTCAGAAAACAGCTGTGGAGTTAGCTCCACACCTTGATTTGCTGCTGGGTCTCTGCCCTTTCAGTCAGGTTCCTGCCTCTCCCAGTGCTTTTTAAACAACGTCTGTGCTTTATCAGATGTGTTTTGCCTGCTTCAGAAAGTATGACCCACGTTAATACCCTGCTTTCAGCATTCTAGTGAATCTGTATGGAAGTCCTTAATCTTCCTTATCTCACCAACAGGCTCAAATTGCCTGCTTGCTGCAAGCAGCCCTTACAAATGACCAATAATCCATTCTCTGCTTTGGAAAAACAGAACTTTCCCTTCATTCCCTAGGCAGTGTTTCTGAATTTACTTTTTTATTAGGTTGCCTTTCTTGGGAACACTTAGTAGAAATTTTCTGTTGACAGTTCTCTGCAAGTTTAGGACTTCTCTGAGGAACTGGGGTTTGTTCCTCCCACATCTCTTTAATGAAAGTTGGCAGCCACAAGGCCAACCCACATTCAACAACTCAGTGGCAAAAATTTCTTTAACGGCTATAGGACTTCTGATTACCCACCTGGAAGCTTTCCTTTGTAACCTGGTGTAGGGAACCTGCTTTGTCAGGGGGGCTGGACTAGATGATGCCCTGCGGTCCCTTCCAACCACTACCATTCTGTGACTCTTGTGATTTGAAAGCAAAAGATGGGGAAACCGCCTGTCCCACTGTCTGGTTCTGTCTACACAGTGTTTAGTTTTTTAAAGGCCTGGTTCATTCTCCCCAACTAGGCTCTCATTGGAGAATTGCAGGGACTCATTCAGTTACCTTTAATTTTTAGAAATTGATGCATAGTTTTCCAGAAGGAGACTTAGTGAGGTTTAACAAAATCTCTCTGTGAATTCCCACCTTACTACTGAGTTTAAGCAACTGTTTTGCAGTTCCCAGAGCCATAGTGCTGCTTGTGCATATTTGGATGACATAATCGCTAGTAAGAAAACATTTTGTTTTCCCTGGGAGCTTGAGATCTGCAGCGACCAGTTGAGTGGTGGGTTTGACTCCACAGGGACAGGAACCAACACGTGCCTGCTGCTAGTGGGTCTGGAGCTTGTGGACATCAGGCCAGAGTCATTCTGCTACTTCCTGGTGCATATTTGGCTGTTCACATTTCTGCAGAGTTTAACTTGGTGTTGTGTCCCTCCACAGATGGACCACTTAAAGAATTTTGTGAACTGCATTTAGAACAGCTTGTCAGAAAATCTGGGAGACTATCAGCTGTTTCTCCAGCTCTGCAGTTCTGTACAATATGCCTTCCTGAGCTGAATGAAATGCAGCCTTCTGGCCTCTCAGTCTCTACAGAGCCTTGAGAGTGCTGCCTTTTTGCTGACATTTTGCAGTGTTTAACATTGTCCATATCATGCCAACAGCTGCTTGCTCCTATGTTTTTTTTTCTTTTCATTTAAGACAACTAACTGAAGGGGAAACCACCATTTTTATTTATTTTTATCCAGAAAAATGAAGACATTTTTCCCTGTTTGTAGGTCCCCAAACTGTCCCTGGGCATTCCCTAGTTGATATGTGCCAAGGCAGTGGCAGGGAACATGCTGATAGTTTTACTACTGTGGTTCCATACCCTGGCCCTGATCAGGTTATTAACAGAGATGCAGCCTTCACCACTTTTTTTGGATCTACCACAGGATTCTTCATTGTTTTTCTGAATATTCATAATTGTACATGAACTTGAAGTATTTTCTGTCAGCATGTGCCTTGAAAGTATTTTCCTGAGAGCATTATTTAATTGGCTGTTCCTTAAACAGTTGGACCTCAAGTTGAAGGGGCCTTAACTCTGTAGGAAGTCTGCTAGAGTTCTTGAAGAAATGAATTTTGAAGTTGTGATCAACCCTCATCAGAGATTTGCCACATCTGTAACAATGTCTCGTCTCTTGCAGATCCTCAGATTCCCTTAATTTCCTCTCAATAATGCTGCTCCAAGTTGGCTTTGCCCTGGGACAGAGCTTACCCTGACTACCTGAATGCAAAAGATTATTTAGACCATAGAATCACAGAATGGTTCGGGTTGGAAAGGATCTTAAAGATCATCTAGTTCCAACCCCCCTGCCATCAGCAGGGACACCTTCCACTAGACCAGGTTGCTCAAAGCCTCATCCAGCCTGGCCTTGAACACTTCCAGGGAGGGGGCATCCACAACTTCTCTGGGCAACCTGTTCCAGTGTCTCACCACCCTCACAATGAAGAATTTCTTCCTAATGTCTCATCTAAACCTGCCCTCTTCCAGTTTAAAGCCAATTCCCCATGTTCTATCACTAATTGCCCTTGTGAAAAGTCCCTCCCCAGCTTCCTTGTAGGCTCCTTCAGGTACTGGAAGGCCGCTATAAGATCTCCCTGGAGCCTTCTCTTCTCCAGGCTGAACAGCCCCAACTCCCTCAGCCTATCTTAGCCAAGTAGATACCTGTCTTCAGAAATTTTGGCCTGTTCATACATCCATATCTGAAGATCTGTAGTTAGGAGGGACAAGAAGTGCCACAGGAGCAATACTATTATCATGTTGGCTGGAGGTTTCAGGTCTTACGCACTTGTAGCAGAATACATCCGGGCAGGTCTTCGTCAGACTCTTGTCCTGCTGTTGAAATGGCGTGTATTTCACATGCGGTTGATTGGATGAATCGCTTAGGTCTTCATGATTACCTTTACCATACCATGAGGCCCCTGCTTCTTCCCTGTGTTTATCAGTGGAGGTCTGCCACACCTTTCTCGTGAGATAGGACAAACTGGAGGACCCCCTTATGTTGAAAGGTAGGCCTTCTTATCTTGTGGTCCAGGGGTGTTTTAGAGGGAGATCCAAGAACTCCTTAAAAGTTTTTGACCTTTCAGCCAGTTTTTAACACTGTTGTTAACACATAGCTGTTGCCTCTTACATCTGGGATAGCCCTTTTGCAGCACACACACCTCTTTCTTCTGATTTTCTCTGTGTGCAGGAAGGGCAGTCACAGCCCTCGTGCCGTGGACAATGAGTACCCAGCCATGCCTCCAGCCCAGCATCACTGGAAGTTGGAAATGTTGAAGTGTATCCTCCCTCCATCCCCTCTTGAAAGGGCCTTTGCTTTTCAGATTCCAGATACAAGCCTAGGGTTTGCCTTTAACAAAGCCTCCTTAGTGACTCCAGCAGGCTCTTCTACCTTGGACATTCTCTGCCTAGACCAAAAATGATGCAAAAATCCCTCCACCTGTCTTCTGCAGCCCAGCTCTTGTATCACACACTGAAAGAGCAGCTCTTAAGGAGCAGAACTTTAACTGGAAGCATAAATACAAGTGGGAAGGCCTGGCACAAGTAATCCTCCACACACTGCCTGCCCTTACAGGTAGTTGTCAGTTTTGTTGCATCTTCCCAGTTGGCGCTGAGCAGAGCCCTCCAGCCAGCAACAACGAGAACAATGAACCCATCATCTTCAGACCAAACTTCTGTGGCTCAAAAAAATGAGAGACTGCAAGCTTGCAGACCACTGTGCTATGGGCAAGGAGTAGGGTAGTTAAGTCAGTATGTAAAGGATCTCCTGCAGCTGCCCAGACAAAAGCCATGAGCTTTGGTTAACTTTGCTCTTTTTCTGTCTCTGGTAAATGAGGATTTGCCTCCTAGGAGTGTAGGTATGTGCATAAGGTGTTTTGGTTTTTTTCCCTTTTTGTTCCCTACCACCATTTTCAGATGGCAGTGGGCAATCTTTGTCAAGCCTCAAGTGGCTAGCCTCCAGTCCAAGGCCTTACAAGGACAATAATGGACTGTCAGATCACTGGATTTGTCTTTGTGACTTTGTCACTCACATCTCAAGAACAGAGATTGTCTGGCGAGCTATACGTTAAGTTACTATGGTTATTGCAGCGAAGTTCTCATTTGCTGCAGCCTTGGAAATTAGGAGTAAAGGCTGGCTTTTTCAGTGGAGCTTTGGAGAGCCACTGGAGAGGTTACATTTCACCATCCTCCATCATGATGGAGCTGGAGCCTTTTTGCCCCCTTCAAACTCAGAGTCATAGTAGTTCAGACTTACGGTGACGCATGAGTAAATCACAGTGACTGGAAGATAAAGGGACAAGTTTTTTTCAAGCTAGACATTAAAAAATCCCCACCCATTTTTTATCCATGTTACCTTGTCTGATCTGTTTACTTCTTTGTACGTGAATAACCCCTGATGAGCGTTACAACCATTTTCTAATGGCATTGAGTCCCATCTGTCTGGCTGAGGTAAAAATACAGCGAGATGCATCACCAGTCCTGTCAACAGAATCTGCAGCGTTCCCTTGGTGGTCTCTGCAAGTGGAGGTTTGTGGGAAGGTGACCTCATCTTTGACCTTGAAATGGTAAAGCTGTGCTGTCTGCAGTGGCTGCCTCTATGTCCTGTGTACAGCCCTGCTGTTTTGATATTTCAGAGATCAGGGACAAGTCTTTACAGCGATGCCTGACACGCACTGTATCTTGTCATACTGCTAAGTTTGTGCTGTGATGTTGCCTGATGATCCAGCCTGAAGCCTCTGGAGTACTGGAATTCCGTGTCTCAAATTCCATGTCTCTGGAATGTGGTTTTGCCAGGGAATATGACAGTGTGTACGGACTGCTAAGATCTGGACAAAGTTGTAGAAGACTGAGAGGCATCCAATCTCTCAAAAACCATAGAAAGACCATTTCTCTTGCAAAGATCATGAGGTGCTCTCATGAGGTACGGTTGTTCTTCTCAAGTTTTCACCAGGCAGAGTAGGGTTATTCTTTTTCCTGTAATTGGTGGGTCAGCTCTATCTGGGATGTGTTAGTGTATCAGGTAAGGGGGTGCTAAATTCTTCTGCAGCATCATGCCATCCCGTCTTGCTTGAAGTTTATTGCACCTGAGTTCATGTGCATGGTTGACTTTTTTCATCCTGAACAGAACAAGAGGTCTTCACTTTCTGATTTCTTTAAATCAGTTGGTTTTACTGGGTGACACAGTTTTGCTGACAGTATTTTGTAGTTGATTCTGCAGCAGCAGCAATACATTGTGCTTCCATCACTTTGTGGCATATGTTTCTAAGAAGCCTTGATGCTACTGCTGGATGGATGCTGGTTACATCTTGTACTTTATGGTGTTTTCATTTGAATCTTCAACAGGTGCAAGCGTTTGAAATACTACAGCAGTCAGCTCAAGGCAGGCTTTGTTAGCCTGCCAGTCTTTCAGCAAATGACTAAGTTATTTACATGCTTACATTTAAGAGACATATTAAATAGATTTTTAAGTAGAACAATAAAGTGTGTGGAAAAAATATCAAAATGTCACTGTAGACCTTTAAGTTGCAATATAATTGAAAATCAAAATATTTTTCTTGAAAGTTGACGTAATTTCAGCCCTCAAGTGAAGCAACAGCTGGTTTGGGGGGCCTGTTCTTTGTGTTAAGTCATGCCAATATTAGTGTTAATATTTTTAAATTGCTAATTGTAACTTTAAACAATTACAGAGAGATTTTTAAGAGCACATATTAGAATTAGGGTTCCAAATATTAATGGATTTCATTAATTCATTCAGCCACCACATGTACTGCTGAGCTTCCACACAAGAAACAAATGTGTATGTACATTCGGATCAGGTTATTCCTTTCTGATTTAAAAAATACATGTTAAAAATGAAGCCAATTTCTGTAATGATGTGGGAAGACAAGAAGTGCTAACTGCTTGGGACATCTTCATCCCGATTAGAGAAAGAGAAGAGAAAGCATTCTGTTTTTATTCAGAGCTGTAGTGTCAGTCATCATGAAAACTACTGATTTTTCAAGGGTCTGCAACCTACTCGAGTTCAGAGTTTGGGCAGTCACTAGTAAGTAGCAGAACTATATTCCTGTAATCTGACATGACAGATTACAATTTAAAATGCACATTTAGGCATAGTAAATATATAAGGCTAATGAGGATTAGAAGGAGTAACTAAATTGTTAGTGTCATAATAACATCTTAAGTCTTTACAATGTACTGCTTAGTTCTTTTTATCTTCAAGGATGCCTCAGATAATAGGGATGTCTCAGGGCAAGAACTTCAGGGCAGGCAATATATTCTTGAGTGTATCAAGCCTGCCACAACAGGGTTTGAATCTTAATTTTTACCAGTGTGTACAGAGGTAATTAAAGTAATTTTTAACTCAAAGTGTAGAGAGAAAACAGAAAAGTTTTAAATTCCAGCTATTCCAAAAAACTGAAAGAAAGCACCTAGACTCCTTATTACTAGTTAAAAAGAGTATAAGAATAAAGCATACCTGAAAATTGTACGTAACAATCCTGCAGAAGAGCATTTTTTGGATACTCATGCTACTCCTTTTGATACTTAGATTTTCTAGTAATTGCTTGAATCCTTCCAACCAATTGTGTGTGCTACTGGTGTGGCTGAAAAAGGGTTCTTTCCCAAGATACCTCCCCAAATCCACATGAAACATTGTCCTTAACAAACCACATTTTGACTAAACAGCAGCAGCAGGAGTTTAAAAAAAAAAAACAAACCAAAAAACACCAACTCCTAAAATCTAAGATAGCAGATGGTAAATCTCAAATTGCACGCTTTAAGTAACAAGTATGTGCCTTGAAAGGAAAAGAATCTTGCACCTAAAATTATACTGTGCTATCTGCTTTCACAGCAATAGGACATTTTTTGACTTTTTTTTTTGTCAAGAGATACTTTTTTCTTTGCAGTTCATCTAATGACAGTTTTGTTCTTAAACTGCTATTAAAGGGCACTCTGTATTTGGCAATCTGGATATCAGAGGTGAAGACATGGCATTATTCCTTCATTTTACCTGAATGTTTTAGCTTTCAGTTTTTTAGCTTTTAATAGTGTTTATGAAGTAAAGGGGGAGGGGGGAGAATATGTATATTTTAATCAGGTTTGGTTTAGACCACATAGAAGAACACATTAGAGAAAAAAGGCAATTACTTAAAAATAGTTGTATTTATATTCCACAATTTGCTCAAATACTGTTTGGTTTTTTTTTCGTTTTTTTATAAACTTTCTACAGGATGTTTTAAAACAAGTTCTTCACATTGCTTGTCAACTATGTACTTATGGAATTTGCAGGAAATAGTTCTGGTTGTTTTTACAGTTTAACACATGTACAGTACCAAAATGATGGTGGTTAGTCACATGCAGTCCATATGAGACTCTAACATAACATTTAATGAATTTTCTGATGTTGACCACCCCTTCGATGCTGACGGTAATGCATCTGTAGAAAGCAGTGACTGTAGATTTGGGTTACTACTCTCTGCATCTTCCAGTTTTTCAGTGTTGTCCTCCCAATTAATGTGGAATCTCGTGACTCTGGGATTAGATGCCAAAATATTCCTTTGAAGCTAGGAGAGAAGAAAATATATGGATTATGTAATTTGTACATCTCAAACTGGAGTTCATGTGCCTATAGATTTTTTTCCTTTTATTCCCCATAGCCTTGTAAATGTAAAATAATTTTAAAAGGTAATTCATATAAACATGAATCTATAGCTACTATCTGTGGATCAGAAACATACCACTCACTCATTTACTCTAATATCCTACTCAGCAAAAATAACTGCTTTCTTGAGAGAATATTAACTGTTCCTTGAGTTCAAGTCTGAATGAAAACTCTGCAAGCAAAGTGCAAGTGTTTATTATTTTAGCCAGCTTTTAATTAAGCAAATGACTACCCCCACAAAGATTTTGCAAATCACAGTACTTCATAAAATTTTGCATCACCTTTATGGCATTGCAATAATTGTATCAATTCCATGAACTGTTTGTCTTCATTCCAGAGTACACCCTTTCCTTAAATTCCCATGCTTTAGATTGATTTTACTAACTGAGTTTTAATTTGTCTTCTAAAGTTTTAAAGTAACAACATTACTTAGATTTGGAAGATATTAATATTGTGGCAGTGGACATGCCTAGACATTAGTCATATTTTATTGTCATGGCTGGCCTTATTATTCCTTTGAAAACATGTTGTACTTGCTCATGTACACAGCAAAAAAGAAAATGCTCACTTTCTTCTATCTTTCACCATTTTCAAGATAATAGATAACTGGAGGATGGCAGCTTACTGCCACTGGCAGCCACTCATTATGAAAGTTAAGACTCATCACAGAAAAAGTTTGCTTTGGTAGTACTGCTGATTTTATGCTCCAAGAAATTAGATTAAACTCTAATTAAATATGTCCCAACCCCTTATGCAAACTAACAAGACCATTTACTTTTTTTGAACCTAGCACAGTATATTACACATCAATTAATCAATTTAATAACCTTCTACTTGAACATTTAAATTCTGTCCCAGAGTCACATTAAGGACTTTATACCAATACAGGATAGCTTTTGCTGTTCTTCTCATAGAAGCAGAGCTAGCTTTTTATATAAGCAGAGAATTAAGACAAATAGTTCTAGGCATTTCTAAACTCAAGTGCTTAAAGGAAGTCACCATTCTGGCATTCACACCCAAAATAACAAATAAGTATATGATTTAAATGAAAGAAAAAAGAAAGTAACAGACTATAAATTTAAGAATCCTCAAAATTAACTGTAATTTTGAGAACATACAGAGCATCTGATCCCATAAAATTTAGCGTAGAAAATAGTGACCTTTAAAAACCAATTTATATACCAATTCAGTTGAGTTACATTTGAAGATCAGTTTCAGGTACTATGGGGATTCTCTCTGCACTACTCATTACCATATATGCATAATCCCATTCATTTCTTTATATATCCAGTCATATAATGCATGCAAACTTGAGAAATAACTAAGTTTTCACCATCGCACAACTTTGGAATGTGAGTGTGCACACATGTACGTCAGCTTTCATAAAGAGAAAACCCAACTCCCCAAAGCCTTCCATGAAAACAAACCCAAATGTTGTATAGAACCATGTTGGTTTGTCTGCCTGGGTAGAGTGTTTCACAGGATTCTGACTAGTTTTTGATGTTTAATTGATCCTTCTCCTTAAGATATTAGGTTCCAAATAATTCTATTTCACATACCTTTTAATTCTAGTCCTGGTTTAATTTTTACCATGAAGGACATATACTTTTTAAAACTTGATCTGTATGCTTCCTTGGTCAAGTTTTCCATTGATTGAATAATCATCCAACCTGCTTTTACCAGGTTACCCATCTTTTCCTCATTTTATATCTAACTTGTTCTTCAGTTTGTTACTGTTTTGCAGAAACTGCAGCTCTAACACTAGAACAGCTGGATAACAACTGTATTAAAATAATTCTTAGTTCCAGGTTGACTATCCTAGAAAAAAAAAGTTGTTCTGTTTTCCGTAAGAACAGAGCCACTTTGTCAACAGTGGTACACATAGAGGGAACCCAACAGTGTATTTCACACAGTCAGTATAAAATCATAATGAAGTCCAGCCAAGGCCTCAAGCTGGTGGAAACTGTTGCAGGTTTCTCCATGTTCTCCAAATTTATGGCACTTGTAATTTGTCCCCCCAAGTCTTTTCCGTTATTTGACACCTCATTCCATGGACTTTATGGAGTCACTTGGTGTTTAGTTTTGTTTGTTAAAAACCTCCTTCTATAAGCATACCTTTGGTATATGACTAGAACAAAACATGCCTTACCTTGGAAAAATCTGGCTTTACTGGTGGATTCTCTCTCAGTTCTGTTTCAGTATATTCATTGTTTACATAGTAGCCGACTCTAATAAATTCTTGACCTCGATAGGTGCATGTAATTAGCACAACTGTTACACCTACTGCATCTGCATCTGGAATAAGCCCTGGGTTAGGTGCATCAGCCTAAATGTGAAAGGGAAAGATAGATAAAATAAAATTGATACCACATGCTTATCTAGCAGGGGAATCTGAAGTAGTATGTCTTAGCAGCTGAGTAGTGACTGTACAATTGTTCTTCAAGTTAACCAGAAGATACACCTGCTTTCACAACATCGACCCCGAGTTTAGGACAGTATCCGCTAGAAACAGAATTATTTAGAATACAGTAATATTGTGTGCTGACATTTCTCTGAGTGATTTGACAGCTTTGATCCAAAACTGCTTTTAAATGTACGATCAGCTGAACTGTTGCTTGAGGAAGTGTACTAACATCACTCCAATTCTACAATGCCATTGTTCTCCAGCCCATCTTGGTAATTTAGTAGAGCAAGAAATTTTTGGGGGGTACCTCTGAGGTTGAACTGCTTTGTGTGTGTTTTTGACAAGACTAAAGCCTTTAAAAGACAGACTTTAATTTATAGTTCATCAAGAAGAGCAGTGACAGGCTACAGCAAGGTTTGAGCTGTCCCACAGATTTCTAGGAAAGGAATAAACTACTCTCTCTCTTATTTCCTTCCACAAGCCTACATCTGTTAAAATGTATGCAGTTAAATGCATCATCCCTCTAAGACATTTGACATATTTTCAGCCAGGATACAATCCTAATTAATAGGCAACTCTTTTAATCTTCCTCAACATCCTTACTTACTGGGGCTCTGCAGTTATAAACAAGCACTAAGATTTGCCCTGTAAAATGTGGCTCATGTCAGTCCCTTTAAATACTTCCAAACTAACACATCGATAAAATGTGATGCCTCATTCTGCTGTAGGATTTAAAGTAACAACAATCTAAGCATAAATGAAACAGCTTCATATTTACAATTTTACATGAAGATCTGAAGCCAACAATGAACGCCCATGTTGCGAGTACACATGTTAACAATGCATGTTAAAGTGTCTTGGGTGCAACGAATCTTCCCTAAGGACAGAGGACAAGTGGGATTAATTCTCACTGTCCTTCTCATCTCTCCTTTTCTGCAGTATTCATTTATATGCTCCATCACTGTGAAATTTGGGAGATAGTGGGTCATGCATCATTGGCTTCTGCTCTTTGCTACTTCAATTCTGAGCCTTCACACCGGTCTAGCTTTTTATAAGAAGCTGTAGGCGCTGTGCAGAAGAATTAGATGAGTCAGACCTCTCAGGTACAAATACACCAGGGGGAGGAGAAGCAACCAGGGAACTGGGTAGAACACAACTTCCTCCAGCCCTGAAGGCAACAGAAAATGGCCAAATGGTTTTACAGCTTGCACAGGGGAATGGAAAAGATGATCAAGCAACAGGACAAGTGTAGAAGCTTGAAGAAATCACAACAACTGCCAATACAGATGAAATTGCTACTTTAATTCAGCAGTCTTGTTCTAACAGTGCCCAAGACCATGCAATTACTTTAAATTCCACAGTGGGCAGTTATAGACTAAAATACTGCAAAAGGACACTTCCATTTAACCCCCATAAAACTCAACTCACACCCTAATGTTGGATTTTAGTTCTTCCAGGCTCCCATTGTCATTTTGTGTCTTATAATATCCTATGATACAGTTGTGAACCCAAGGAAATACTCTGTTGTAATCCTACTTAGCTCTCAAGCACTTATTTGCTGAGTGGAAAAGACTGAACACTGTTTAAAACTGTTTTGGTTTTGGTTTTTTGGTTTTTTTTACTCAAATTTTGAACTTCCTGCCTTCAACATCAAACCTCTTCATTGCCCAGGAAACAAATGATCATACACACATGGGGAAAAAAAAAAAAAAAAGAGCCTGGTATGACAAAGTGATAAGTGAGCAGTTGCAAACAGATCATTTTGGTAGGCAAAAAAGGCAGTAAATTAACTTTTGCGTAAAAATCACTATCTTAGTATGCCATTCTTATGCTAGAAATTACTTAAGAATTTGATGAAATCACTCAATATATATGTTGCCTTGAATTACCTTGCTTTTTCACATGATAGATTTATTCACGTAGCTATTACTGCAGGGTGGGTAGCTAAGGTCATATCCCCACTTAAATACAGTAAATTATTTATGTGCTTATAATCTCAAAAATAAGTTTGTGAATTTATTACAAATCTCCAAGTGCACAGAGAGGAGGAATCAGGTTCCACTACTCATATCTTGGTATTTAGAACCAAATAGGCCAAGCTGTAGGCCTTTAATATTGAAACCTTTTCTTTTTAAACATTAAAAAAAAAATTGTATTCCATCTTTCTGTATGTAAGGCTGACTTCCCAACCTGATACACAGCTTCTTTTCAAAGGTAGTTTTACCATCCTTGGTATTTTATCTGTGTGGTACTCCATTTTACTTGCTGTTTCAGCCATTTTCCTATTTAGAAAAATCTACAGCATATTATTAGCTGAAAACTGCATAGACCTCCGCACAGGTCCTTTCTTTGTGGTGTCCCTAGTGAACACAATCTCCTTCTATTGTTCGCCTCCTGTAGTTCTGTGCTTTGCCCCATTCTTGCCTTCCCTTGCTAGTTCTCTCCATCTCCCAGGCTGCTTCAGTCTGGTGAATAAATAGCTTTGGTCATCAGCAAAGGCCTATTGCAGCACTTCTGGTTTTGGTGGTCTCCTCTGTACACATTAGCTGAGCCCTACCCTCACCTGAAATCCAGTGCTTTTGAAGTCTAATATACTTAGACCAACAGTACTTCCATAAGAAATAAAAGGGATACTTATAACACAGAAGGAGGACATATTCCAATCTGAGCAAAACATGTTGTACTTGCTCATGTGCACAGCAAAAAAGAAAATGCTCACTTTCTTTTGTCAAATGGAAGCAAAATGTCTAAAATCTACTCATAATTTAACTGCAGTGTCAGTTACAACTGGGATACAATTGATGAGTCCATCCTACAGAAACTGCAAGACCAGTACATTTAATTTTAGAGGCCTTCCTAGTCATGCAGCCAAAACATGCCTTTTTAGGCACCTGCCTCCTGCTCCTTCCCATCACCATCAACAATGAATCTTTGTAACTTAATTGAGAATAGAACATCTCTTAAATTAGAACTGTAAATGCCAGCTGATTTCTCTGGATATAGTGCTACAGGGTAGCCCCTTTGAGGGCAATAGAGGATCACCTATTTCTGACCAATTAATGCCATAGGGTATAATAGCTTGATAATGGAAGAACTGTTAATAAATGATGCATTTGTTACATCTGCTTTGTTTGTAGCATGGAAAAATTAGGCCCAGCTCCAAAACCAAACAGAAGTGTTTCAAAACTGATTTGCACTTATGTGGTTAATAAATGTAACCCCAACCTAATTCTATTCCTTTAGCCTGTTCTGTAAGAAAAAAAAAAATCCTGGAACTTACAGGATTAGTCAAGATGCCTCACAAATGTTGGTATTATTTTAAAACAGTAACAGTAACTGAGAAATAAGAAAGTGTGTTCATTAGCACTTTTTTTTTATGCTCATACTCTAGCATGCATTTGCCATTAAATAGTTAAGTGAATTTATAGTACTTGGGAAAGTAGCATGGTTCTTGTACAATAAGCCGTACTCAGTTTCAATCTGATTTTTCTGCTGATGGATTTTACTCCCAGTTTATAAGACAAATACCAACGTTTGATGAATAGAGAAAAAAATGAGCTAAATCAGAGTTTTGATTAAAAAACCAAATACACAAAAAAAACTTCTCTAAGAATTTAGGCAAGTCTGCTTTAGCTCTTTTTTTCCTTCTTGCTGACTTAAAATGGAAATCAGAATAGGCTAGTAAGCCATCTTAGAGCTGTTCTTTCCCCATTTTCCTATCCTTCATTATTCCTTCTTACTAGCTTTTGGCTTTAACAGCAGTATTTTATAGCACTGTCACATGGTCTGGACTCTGTTGGACAGTCTTGATCTACACATTTGTGTCCTAAACACCTGCTATCTACCACTGGTAATTCTGTCTTATTTTACAAATTGCTGTATTTTGTTGTGATGTAGCATGCTTAGCCAAACATCACAGTTGATTATTTATCCTACCAAATAGAAATTAACTCTTGCCTGTTCTGGAAGAGTTTTACAATGAATTTGTTGGCCTCATCTTCTGGGGATGTTATCTACATTAACCTAGCGCTCCTGATTGTCTGAAACTGCCACCAGCTGCAGCAGAGTTAAGCTTGCTGGTGCAAACCAGGTAACTGGCACTCTTGATTACCAAGTGATCTAGAAAATATTTATAAACCAAACTGGCCAAAATCGTCAGTAGCTACAGGAACAGTGCTTATAATCACTGTCTCTAATGATGGATACCACAAGTGAAAATATTACCATGGAAATATCAGGGGCAAGAAATATCCTCTCATTGACAGACTTTAAAGGAAGGTGTATCATACCTGAAGAGTTGACCGAAATATTTTTTCTAGCTTACCATTATTTTTCAAGTGCCTCTTTGTTTGATACAGTCATCTTTAAACAAACTAATAAAGCCCTTTTAGAAACAGTTAAATCAAACTCACCTGAAATACAAACATGTGTCTGCCTGCAGGAACAGGTCCTACTAAAACTGAGTCTAACACCTGATCGTACTCTTCACTTTCAGCTGAACCCACATAAATTATCTTCCATTCCAAATCTACGGCAAAACACAAATAATAAAGAAAAACAACATTATTTATCGTTACAGTTAAGGGTCTTCCACTCTCACCTACCTACAGTTTTGTGTAGCCTAGAATTACTTTGTTGGCAATAGGTGCAAAGTAGCAAGGACATGTCTTCAGTTGAGAAGTTTATCGATGCCTGCCCCAGCCTGTGTTGGCCAGACCATCCCACCTTCTCCCTGCAGTCAGCTGGTGCTGCAGCAATCCCTGTTGTCATAGTCAGGTTAATTTTTTAATTTTATACAGAGGACAGGGCCCATTTATTTGTTGGGAACTGCATTCAGCATTTTCTCCAAGCCTGTTGGAATGGCTTCAGCATGCCTTGAATACTGACTCACCAAAGAGAAATTCCCACCTTGCACATGTGCACCTCACAGCTTAAATTATGCAGATCACGGAAGGTAGTTAATTGAGTAAGAAAACCCACTGTGTAAGGACCAGGCACACTAACTGTATGCCCCCATTCCTTCACAAGTAACTTGTGTAACCTGTGAAGTATGTAAAATTGTGATAGGGTGATTAGACCAAATGCTGACTGAAAATATTGGTGGTTGGATTTTATCCACATTTTGAAATGGAATTGCAGGCAAAAAAAAAAAAAATTGCTTCTTAAAATGATGCACCAAAACCAAACATTTCTTACAATTCAGTATTTCTAACTCGCCCTCTCCAATACAGGTGTTTCAAAGTTGAAACTGCAAATTAGCACACATTAGCTATTCCTGGGCCAGCTTTTAACTTTCACTTTTTGATTCAAAAACACATGCATAAATACACACATAGAACTAATCTCAAAAGACAGCTTTTTGGTCTTTTTTAAACAAAGAGGGAAAAAAGATCAACATTACAAAAAACCCTATGAATAAGTCTTTTTCTAAATAAAACTGCTGCTTCAAAGTTTTACCTGAAAAACTTATATGGTATATTTAATAATTTTTTCCTGAGGAACAATGCCCCAGTGGTCTATGCAAAAGCACTAACCAGTGCCCTATGACACTTACTTTATTAGTACTCTCTGCAAAATCCAAAGGTCTACGTTATAGTTTCTTGATACAGGAATGGAACTTAAGCACAGAAAAAAGCAGCATTTTTACACAACTTGGCTGGTTTAGGATCACAGCTCCCTTTCCTCATTAATGACTTCTTCTTGCTTATCACGTTTAGCATCAACACAGGTATTGGAGGTTTAAGTAACGTAATTAACAGGGCTTAGGAAGGGATTTTACGCCTTTGTACAGCACAGCACAATTGGCTAGGTACTCTATCAGAGGCTTTATTTACCTTCTAAGCATCTAGTACTAGCTGCTGCCAGTCCTGCAGACTACTCATCTAGGACATTTAAAGGACCTCTTTTGCTGTCATCTGAGTTTAAGTTACCACTTACAAAAATCGAGGACTTTTAGGCTAAATTACTTAAGATTATCACACTACCATGTACTGTTATTCTAGAAGAACAGGTTAAAGTAGTACTAAGTACTGAAAAATGGACTTGTAAAAAAAGTTTTAATTTATATATTTAATAGGTTGATCCAAATGCTGTTTAGGTATCTTGATACCAAGTAACAACTTTTTTTTTTAAAAGCTGGACTTCATTACTTTTAAGATCAGTGGTGCATGGGACTGGCTGAAGAGAAAACAGCACAATAAATAGACCTATTAGCACCTGAAAACTAAGGCAACTACAGCAAATTTTTCATCAAGTATCAAAAGGCTATGTTTAATCTTATTTTCAAATGTGAAAGATAGCAGTGCTCATACTGAATGTAGCCTGTAGTCTAACCTGCATTTAGGTGGGGGGGAGGGAACTGAGAATTTTGCATTAGGCCATCTATAATTCTTCTCATCCCAATCGCCCGGGATTGACTCTAGTGTAAATGCAGAGAGTGAGGAGCAGGTCGTGTACAGCTGTGCATAGCTGGAAGCAAAGGGGTAATACCTTTTGCTGAGCCCCTGTGATGGGCCCTGCCACTGTGAAGGCAGGTGCCATCGCAGGGCCTGAGGCTGCACCTCAGGCGAGGCCGCACTGGCTGGGCAGGTGCAGTCACAACCCGGAGGCCGGCGGGCAGCACGCCCGGCCACGGGCAGCTCCAGCGAATGCCTCGGTCACTTGCCAAGGGGGGTGCGCAGGCAGGAGGCCGGCGGCAGAGGCCTAGAGGAAGTCCCAGGCTCGGAGGAGGCTTCCTCTGCCGCTCCCGCCGGCGCGACCGTCCCTCCCAGCAGTGGTGGGGTAGAGCAAGTTTAACCGCAACGAGAGCCGGCCTGCCACGCGCGATCACCCGCCGGCTCCGCCTGTCCCCTTCCCTCCCCTCGCCCCTCAGGCCGCTGGGGCTCCCTGAGGAGCCGGCGGTGCTGGTCTCCGCCGGGGGCCAGGCGGCTGTTCTCTTCCGCTCCCAGGCAGCCCCAGCCGAGTGGCCGCCGCCTCCTCCCCCCTCGCTCCGCGGCCGGCGGGCAGGAGCGCCCGGCTGCCCCTCGCAGCCGATCCTCGCCCCGAGCCGCCGCGTTCAAAACTCCCGCCCGAGAGGCGACGCGCGGCCTCTCGGGGCGACTCCCGCAGCGCGCGGCGGCGCGGCCTGCCGGCGGGGGGCGCTGCGCAGCGCCGCCGAGGCGAAGGCGGTTCGCGGCCCGCCCGGCTGAGGCGAAGGCGGGAGCCCGCCGGCGGCTCGGCGCGCCCCTCGGCGGGAAGCACGGCCGGCACCCCGAACTCAGGCGGGGGTCCTCGCGGGGCGGCTGCAGAGCGCCGCCGCCGGGGCCACCCCCCCATATGGCGGCAGCCGGTAACTTTCGAGTGACTTCCAAAAATAGTGGCTGGCAGCCGGCCCCCTCCCCCACCGGCAGGGCTCCCGCAGCCAACGTACCGTGCCTTGCCGTGCCGTGCCGCCGGCCCCGCGCACCCACCGCACCGCACCCCGCCGCGGCAGCCAGCTGCCAGCTCCCGAGAATGAGTCCCCCGTCCGCTCCTGCCTCCCACAGCGATTTAAAAAAAATATATATTTTTAAGTATTAAAATGGAGCACGAGGCCAACGAAGCGCTCGCTGCGGAGCATTTTCCGCGCCCCGAGTAACGCCGGGGCGTAGAGGCGCCGGCCACGCAACAGCCCGTCTCCCCGCGGGCGCGGGGATGCGCGGAGCCGAGCCCGGTTAACCCTCTCCCTCTCGCGCTCCCCCCCACGCACACACAAAGCTGGCAACATGGCTACCACCACTCAAACAAGTTCCTCGCAACTTGAAGCTCGGCTCGCCGATGGCGCGGCGGGGAGAGGCGGCCCCGGCTAGGCGGCCAGGGCGGGCGAACGCCGCCAACTTTCCCCGCCGGGCTCGGCCAGAGCGGTTTTCCGCCGGCGGGTCGGGCACCGGCGAGCACATCCCTTCGCCTCGGCAGGGCGATGCGGCGAAGGAGAAACTGTTCGATTGTAGGAGCAGGCCTGTGCAAAGTTTAAGCCTTAAAACCCCTGAAACTGAGAGCCCGGGGTTACAAAATCCGCATCGGGAAGAATTGTACTCACCTTCCGACAGGTCCTCTATGCACTCAAACGTGATTTCGAACTGGAAAGGATTGTAGAAAGGAGAAGGATTATCCAACACCACTACATTGTTCACCTGAACCTTTGCCATATTTTGAAAAAACCACAAACAATAGGAAGAGCGTGCTACCGCCGCGCAATGAAGTCCAGTGTGTCGGTTTTTTGCAACGCACAAGCCCCCGTGCCGGTGCCCGAGCGAGGCTGCAGAGCCGCGACTCGCAGAAACTTTTCTTTCCCCCTTTTATTTACACCAGGAACACTCCACACTGTTTGCAGCTTTCCTATTTCACTAAACTACAGCCCATTCTGCCCTGCTCGCCGCCAGCGCCCGCCCGGATTGGCCGCTAGCCGGGCTAGGGCCCTCCTCCCCGAGCGCGGCCGCCGAGCGGCAGCAAGATGGGCTCCGCCGCTCCCGCTCGGGCCCTGGCGCCCCCGCCCGGCGCCCGGCGGAAACGGGCTGACAGCCGCCGCGCCGGGCGGGGCGGGGCGAGGCGGGGCCGGGCCACGGCGGGCGGGGACAGGGCAGTGGGAGCCCAACCGAGGCCCTTGCCTCGCCTGACTTCGCCCCTCCTCGCCCGTGGGGCTGTGCCATGTGCCGTGAGGCTGTCGTGGGGGGAAACGAGGCGGGGGGGATAGACTTTTTTCCCCCCCTCCTCCCTTTTTCTGTGCCCAGAGGTGGCCAGGGCGACGCAGGGAGCTGGTTTTGCAGGGGCCAGATGCTGATGGGGTCCCGGGTGCCAGGGCCACCCCGGCTCCGAGCTGTGGGGTTGCGCTTGCAAGAGGCCAACCCCACAGGGCAGCTGCCCTGTGTCCCGGTCAGCCCCGCGACGGTGACCTCTTGCCCAAAGCTGGCGTGACAGGGAGCCCAGCTGGCATCTCGCTCCCTGGGGTGCTCCCTCAATAAAGGGTTTGCTGGCGGGGTGCTGGGTGCTCCCTGAATAAAGTGGGGTTTGCTGGCGGGGTGCTGGGTGCTCCCTGAATAAAGTGGGGTTTGCTGGCGGGATGCTGGGTGCCCCAGGTCTGGACAGGTTGTCCACACAGGGCTGAGCTCTGCCATGGATCCCATCTCACAGCTGCTGGAGAGATCCATCCTCAGAGGGGCCGTGAAGGGCTTCTGATGTGTCTTTTTACACAGCCGTGCTGTCAAGAAGCCATCCCATTTCTCTACTATTAAATAAGGGCTTAGGTAACATCATAAACTGTGAAACGACTCTATCGCTGTGCAGCAGCAGAAAGCCCAGAGAGGAGGCCATCTTGTGTGGCAGCAGGAGGCCCACAGAGGAAGCCATCTTGTGGCTGCCACACACAAGGGACAGGGAGGAGTGACATGCTGCTGTAGCACCAGCTTACATGTCTCCTGCCGCTGTGGGGGCTGCGGCTGGGCTGGAAAGAGCAGAAAGTGCTCAGGGCTTGGAGGGGGGCAGGTTGTGTACCCTCACCACAACAGGAGGGTCTGTGTGGAAGTAAATACATAGCCAGGCTGTAGTAATGTCTGCAGGAAGCCCTTGAACGCAGTGGGATACGCACAGCAGGAAGGCAGGTAGGAGCCATCTCCCACCTGCGTGGAAAGGCCAAGCCCTGCTGTTAGGACCAGGGTGCTGCCACATCTGCAGTGGGCGAGAGTGCAGCGGCCTTTGGCTTTCCAGATTTGGAAAGTAGATGACACTTTCGGTTTGTATTTATGAAGAAATGTTCATCGTCTGTTACTTGGCTGATTGGCTGCTCGCTCCACTTTTTAATAGCATTTTCCATGTCTGACACAAGGCTAGAGGTTATTTTGCTTTTTTATAGTTCTGCTATGTGATTGACTGCCCAGGTTGTTCGGTGCAGGGTCCAGGAAACCAGAAAAGATTGGATACAATGGGGGATATTCCTCACAATAAATTAAAGTACACATGTTAGCAGGAAACATACATTTCAAATAACTTTTTGCTGACCATCTGGAAACAAATGACTTCTGTGGTGGGCTGCACAGCCATGAGAAGGCCTCAGCAGCCTCTCCTCCCTGTACCAAGGGAAGTTGAGATGGAGAAAGATTCTTGGGAAGGTTTTGCCATAGAATTCCAGGAGATTTTAGGCTGGTTGCAGCTTGTCAACTACTAGGATATTTTGAGCTGAGCTCTGGAGTGAAGAAGGAGGGCTAAAGATAGCGAAGAAGCTGGAAAGTAGGGAATAGAAGGTTCGAAAGGAGCTGTACATGCTTGATAATTAGTGGCTGTTTTCACAATATTGCAGAGTCTCTGATCTGCCATGCTCCTGGTGTTGTATCATATGTAGATTTACTGATCCCTGCTGGGAACTTCTCCCCACCCCCCCATTTCATCCTTGGACATCTTTGGATTTCCATTTTTGCTTAATGCTTAGCAGAACCCAAAATCTCATAAAAAAAAAAAAAAAAAATTGCCTTAGTTTAAAGTGAGAGTTTGTCTCCACTTCTTGGTGCTGGGAGTTAAAACACACTAGAAATAATGTATTTTTTTTCCAAACTTTGTTTTTCAGCTCCAAAATATTTGTTTGAGTAGTTGATGGTGTGGGAGTGGGGTGCTGAATAGGTCCATTCCATACTTTTACGGTCTTTGCACTTGGCATAATTTTCAGTTTCATCTGACAGATTAGCCTTCTTACCCTAATGTCTGTTGTTCAGTTAACGAAGTCCGAAACCACGTCACTGTTGAATATGGGAAGCTTAACAGAATCTGCTCCACAGGTCCAGGCTACCCTGCCACATGCGAGTGGGATTTCTTACCAGTAGGTGTAAAGTGAGTTACATGGTAGAGGTAGCTGGTGGAGCTAACCTGCTGTTTTGCCTTCTGTCCGTGGCACAAGCCAGCGTGCTGGGTCCCTTTCTTTCACTCGGGTGCACTCCTGCATTTTAAGGAGAAGGCTGACTGAAGAAATTGGTTCTTTAGGTTTGACCGTGACTGCTGTGAAGGACTTTGGGGAGTGGAACTTAGAGGCTGGAGCACTGGTGCTTGCAGATGGAGGCCTTTGTTGCATTGACGAGTTCAATAGTATCAAAGAACATGACAGAACCAGTATCCATGAAGCAATGGAACAACAAACCATCAGTGTTGCAAAAGCAGGGTAAGTGTCATGTTAACATATGTGATAAAACAACATAAGATGTTTCTCTTGTACTTACAACTTGGAGGGAGGTTTGTCATGCTGATTAAATATAAAATATCTGGTGTTTTTTTGTACTTAATCACACTTTTGTTCTCAGCAGTATTCTTAAACTAGATGACTCAGCATTTCAAAGGACAGCGCACTGGACCAGTGGTTGCAAGCGATCACAATAAATACGTACCCTCCTCACTGTTGGGTTTTCAGTCTACCACTGTAGGCCAGGGCACTTTCCTAAGAAGACTTGGTGTTCTTGTCTTTTACTGTGGGTGGTCATAATAATCATATTATGATTATGAAATGAAGAACTTTATTGGAAGTCAGAAAACAGGACTTAATTTCTCCAAAATCCAGTAATCCTGCATGGTAACAAAAGAAGACCAAGAGATTTCCAGGCTGCTGAATTTTATATGTTGGGCATGGCATAAATTGAAAAAGAAAGTGAGGAACTGAAAGCAAGCAGTTTCTAAGTAGTGTGTGTTCAAATCTGCTATTTCCACCCCCTGCCACTTTGATCTTTGAGTTCATATCTCATTCTGTCAGTTTCATGCAGCTCTTGTCCAGGCCCAGATCATTTCCTGGCTGGTATTGCTGAAATCTCTGCTGCTCAAAAAGCATTGCCCTTTCCACATTCCTCCTTGTCGCCTTCAACTCACCTCTTGCTCCAGTCACATCTTGTCTCCTCCAACTGATCATGTCCTTTCTTTGTTTGAGCGTCTCCACTGAAGGCTCTCTTTAGCCTCTTTGGCAGACAGTGGACAAGTAATGTCGCTCTACCTGGGAGATTACTAGCCTTTGCCAGCAGTGCAGCTGGGGACAAATATTTGGAATCAGCATGGTCACATCTACTTAGTAAGATAGTGACATATTTTAGCCAGGTTCCTTGTTGCAGTTGTTTGGGTTTTGTAGACCCCAAAATACAACTTCCTCATATAACCTCAGTTGCTCACTTTTAGGGACTACATATCATGAGGATTTTTTGATTAGTAACTTAGCACAGATAAGTTAAGGACTTCGTTAATTTGAGGTCTTATTTTGGTGCATGACATAAAAGTTTTTTTCCCCCACTGGGTATAAGCTAATGGAAGATCCGTGGTCATTCCTCTCAGTTATAGAAGAAGTTTGAACGTGAGGCAGCAGTTACTCAGGAGCTGACGAGAAATAGCTCAGTGACAAACCCAAGTTAGAATACTTCTGCAGCTGCCTTAACCGAAAGGATTACATTTGGGCTACTAGAATAAAAATAATCTCTCTCCACATCTAAAAACACACGCCAGGATAGCATGGTTAAGAGAGGAAAATGGCTATTTTCCTGAAGAAACAGTTGATTGACTGCCATCACAGTTTGGATGGGTTCGTATTCATAACATGTTTACACACAGGAATAAACTATATGTTTATATTACCTTTTATTTTGCTTCCTTAAAGTGTGAATTAAGCTAAAATATTACTTTCCATTGCAAAAAACCCACCCAAAACCCCTCTCAAAGCCCCCCAAAATTAGCAAAGTAATATTTATTTCTGCAAATCTATGTTGATTTTCACCATCTAAGGATCTAGCTGTATGTAGAGATTACTCATGGCAATATTGTTTAGTTACTCTTGGTATCCTGGTCACTGTCTTCTGTCTCAGACTGAGAACTGCTGCCTATATAATAATATATATTAATAAAATAATTGTATATATTGTTTAGCTCTTGTGGTCTTTCATAAGGTAAGATGTGCTCTTTATAACATAACATAAAAATGTGATAATTTTTAATACTTTGGAATAATTTCTCCTACCCAATTTAATTCAACCATAATGTTCACCATGCTTTTCTCTAGCTTGGTGTGCAAGCTTAATACAAGGACAACTATCCTGGCAGCAACAAACCCCAAAGGCCATTATGACCCTCATGAGTCTGTCTCTGTCAACATAGCTCTTGGCAGTCCCCTGTTGAGCAGATTTGACCTGGTTTTAGTATTGTTAGATACAAAGAACGAGGAATGGGACCGCATCATTTCATCCTTCATCTTGCAAAATAAAGGTAAGAGTAGTCTTTTTAAATTATAAGGTGGTTTTTTGTTTGTTGGGAGGTTTTTTCATGTTTCTTTTTTTTTTATTTCCCCACCCTTCAGTTTAGTTTGTTATTCTCGAGTCTTCCCTATTACTCAGTGTTTACATTTTTGCTATGGTAGTTTCCTGCAGCATGGTTGTTTTTCAAGTAGGAATCAGATAGAGATCACTAATTAGTTAGTGGGGGTGAGCTGAGAACACTGTGCTTTTACTCTATGATCATTTACAAGAGATTCGTCACAGGCTGCTCAGTAAGTGGAGAGTTTGCTTCTTGCGCCTTTACACCGCTTGATACGCAGATCCTGCGCACCGTGCAAGTGAACGGGCTGGTAATGGGAAGCTTAATTCAGACAGAACAAATCTGAGCTGCATGTACTGCAGGGCTCAAAGAATAAACAGTGTGTTCCCTACGTGGAGCTCTGTGCTCTGGAATTGGGGAAGGCAGTGTGATTTGATTTTAACCAGCCCCTTCTCTATCTACTTCAGGAACGTTGCTTTGATCCCCATTAGGGAAGAAGTGGTTAGAGGAGACTTGTTCAGCTAGCTTCCTTCCCTTCCCAAAATGTTTCCCTGCAAAAAAGGGTCAGAATAAGGCAGGTAGATTTTAGCTCCTACAAAGCAGGTAAAACAGCCAGAGGAGATACTTACACCCAGGTAGCATTTTACATTTTAAGGAATACAAGGGCAGTTAGTACTGACTGTACCATCTGGTGGGCAGCGAGTCTGACAGCAGTTCTGCTGAAATTACTGGACACTTTACTGTGGATTTTAATAGGGGAGAGATTGGATGGTGTGTAATATTCCACACTGGAATTTGACCAGGTCCTTGAGGAGTAGTGGACAGACAACCCAGTGTGCCCCAAAACTACAGTAATGTGTCTTTTATAGTCACCTGCCTATTTAACAGGAATTCTTAGGAAAAAGCTTGATGCCTGTTGGTGCAGAATTACTGACTAGGCAGTTGTTACACAGGTTGCCCAAGCAAATCAGAAAAGCTCTGGAGCATGGAAAAGATGAAAACCTACTTCTGCCTTATAAAAAGTATACAGCCAAAATTGTCTGACGAGAGCAACCTGGTCCTGGTACGCTACTATCAAATGCAGCGTCAGAGCGACTGCAGAAACGCTGCCCGAACTACCATTCGGTTATTGGAGAGTCTGATACGCCTTGCAGAAGGTAAGGCCATCACAATCTTATTTTTAGGCTAACAATTAACCTTTGAAAAATGAATAGATCAGGAGTATAATTATAGCTTATAGCCAGTAAGCAGAGCAGCAGCTTTTCCATGGAGGTGGGGATAGGTGATTCTTACATTGTTTTATCTTTCTAATCTAAAGAGACTTGGGCTTGGAGGTGTTGACTGTGGGAAGGGGTGTTACATTTAGATTATCAAAATCAGTTTTAATTTTGCCATTCTCACACCCATAATTAAAACCATTGGAAGAAATCACATTAGTGATAAAAATCTCAGAAGTGATGTGTTTTTATGAAAAACAATCTCAGGATTTACTTTAATTCAGTAAAGTCCTGGGTTGCCATTCTACTCAGCCTCAGGAAAGGTGTCAAGTATTTGCTTCTATCCTAAAGTTATTATAACATCAAAAATAACATGTTTTTATTTCCTTAACTATCAAATCAAGTTTGTATTTTGCAATAGGACTTCAACATTTCCAACTCTTGAGTTCAAATCGTATTTCATTCAGTAGAACAAAATCAAAAAAAGCAGTAGGTCTCTGTCTTGTCAGGATTTTGTTTTCTAAAATGGCATATTACGTGTTTTCAGGATGAATTTAAAAGAATGTACTGTATTTTTGTATAACAATCATAAATTGTCTTTGTACTTTTATATACCAGTCAGCATTGTAGTGCTTCCTGCATCAGATGTTTATATTTTGTTCTCCATTTTTGAGGAAAAATTATTTAAGTGAAAGACATTCCCAGCTTTGAGGGATTCACGTTATTTTCACATTCCGTGTTTCTTCCATTCTTATGCATTCACGTTTGGGGCATTTAGTAGCATTTTGTTCTTTCAAAGTACTATATAGATGGTATTAATTAACCTGCATTTCTCTCGCTGAATAAGAACTGTGTGTGTTTCCATGGCCAATGAGGAGGAGAGCTTCATGTGAAAAATTATTTTCATTATATCAATTTACAAAAATTCAGTTTTGTTTTGGTGACTTAAGAAAGGGAAGGAAAAGAAAATAAAGCTATGGTAGAGAAAAGCATTTTAAATGATAACTAAATGTGTGACACAGACCAGTTAGAGGAAATCAAATCTTTTCTGACCTGTGATGAAAATTAAACTGAATTTTTTACTTTATGATGATGACACATACCTATATAGATAGGGATGATTCACTGTCTTTGTTGTGATATCCAGCACTTTACATTTTTTAACTCCAGCATTTTCATCATCTTTGTTCAAGCTGTAACTGTAATCTGGAAGTCACACTACATTCTTTACTAGTAAAATTAAGCCCTCCAGTTCCTGTTGAAATTGATCCTAAAATCAAAAGGATTATATTCATGTTTAAAATCTAGCCTTCCACATTATATACAAGTGTTTGAAGAGCTGAAGAAATTTGAAGAAATAACCTGTCCCTTCTCGTACAAAAAAAAGTTGCTTTTTGACTTTTGTAACATTTGCTTTCAATGCTCATTTGTTTTTGATAGCTCATGCCCGGTTGATGTTTAGGGATACTGTGACTTTGGAAGATGCTGTAACTGTGGTATCAGTGATGGAATCTTCTATGCAGGTAAGGTTTCTTGCAGACATTGATTGCCATTGCTGCAATGCCATGTTTAAGGGATTTGGTTTATCGCGTAGGTATATGGCAGCTCCCTTCATCCCTTTGGAGAGCGTTTCATGGAGTCACGGAAAGTAGGTTATCAGAGACCTTGATAAGTCTTTTTTAGTCCATTTTTGGTTGTTAAAATCCTTAAACAGAGATTATACTGAAAAATATGTATTGGTGATAGAGGTCTGGTATCTTTTTTTATAGACTTTGCTGTCTAAGTGAGGTTTTGGCATAATACTGACTTTTGGTAATCTACATTTTAAAGACCTTTTGAGCCAGAAATTGTGTCTATATCACTGTGTTTAATAGCCTTTGATGGGTTTTTCTTCCATGATGTTATTTTGTCACTCATTAACTAGGTGTAAGAGAACCAAATAATCTCTTTTTGCAGGAAGTTTCAAACAGTTGCCAAGACCTATGCTTTATTTTGCCATTAGATAATTTTAGAATATGTTGGTGGTTGTACTAAAACTCAGAACTTTTAGAAGACTCATTTTACTCTGAGAAACGTTAAAAGTTCAAAACTTTGGTTACCATAAACTGAAAATTGTGCATTCCAATTATCACGTGAATTTGTGTAATATTTCTACATAAAGAGATATTGAGAAAATAGGGAAGGCTACATTTTAGTTTACTATAGCATTAATAGGATGTTGAATTTGAAGAAAAATCAGCACATTTAGAATTAATAAAAGGAATGTGAATCTGGTAGAGACTTTTTAATGTAAATGTGGAAAATACTAAAGGCACTATTACTTTGGATAGAGTATTTTTAAGGGAAATAAATCTTCATGCTTTAGAGTAGAAAAAAATTACCGCAAGCAGATTATCCAAAGTTTTGTGCATGGGGGTTTTTCGCACCTCTGAAATACTTGGTTTTGACTCTGTCAGAGATGGTGTGCTCCACTGCACAGATGGCTGGTCTGATCCAAAATGGCATTTCCTGTGTTTCTGTATAGGTTGCTATGAATATATTGAAATTAAAACAATTTTATATAGCACTCGTTAGCTCAATGGACCTTAAAGACCTTTGCAGGAGTAGATACGCTCCTTTTTCAGAGATAAAGCTCTTCGGGATAGATGCACAAAGTCACATAAGGCAGGTAGGCACTTGTGATCTCCCTTGTTCTTTTAACGAGGTTTGAGAGATTAATTGCAGCCTGTGCCACAGATAATCTACTGCACAGTGCTGCAAATGGAATTTGTCTCAAAAATACTACAGGGCCTGACCTTATTAAGTAGCGAAAGATTATTTCACTGTCTGCTGCAGTTCATCTGGCACTGTTTTGAAGAGCTCAGCTTTTCAGACAGTACTGCATCTAACTTAAAATAAGAAGCTGTACTAATATATCCAGTTGAAACAGCAGAAGATACCACATATGTGTTCATTAACTGTAATTAAACTTGTAATTACCTAGATGGGAATTTGATGGGGCAGTGGTTTTAAAGCAATATGGTTTTGAATATAAGACATCTGAAATACTCATTTTTTTTTTCATGAGAAATCAAAAAGTGTAATGTGTATGTATAATAATAATGAATGTGTGCTGTCATCTGTGTATCTTTCTACCTCAGCAGCACGAATAAATGTAGAGAATTGTTTTAACTGCGGGTCACTTTTTCATATTTATGCAGCCCTGCCCTCGAGGGCTGCAGTTTGCATAACGAGCATCTATCTAATAAGAGTCACTGAGAAATTTGCATGACTTATGACTGGGGAAGGCTACCTGGGAGTAGTTGGTTTGCTCATTGCATTTACTCATTCTTCACTTCTTATCATCAAGTGGGCAAATGTCTTCATTTTTGCTAGGAATCTGCAAATTTGAGATCTGCTATTCAAGGCCAAATTTTACTTTCCTCATGGCAAGTATAAGTGGATCACTGAAAGAGTTTCTTTTTGAAGGAAGTTATTTATTAATTATATAATTACTTTATTATTATGCAGAAGTAACATGGAAAAGTTTATTTTCAGAAATTTATTCCTTCTCTAGAAAAAAAATAAGTTTATGTGTAGATACATCCTATGTTTCCTGCCTAATTGCCAGTCTGTAGAATGAGGTTATAAATGGGGAAGTACCAGTGTCATTCTTGAAGGACTGGCTGCCACCTTTCAGCTCAGCAAACTCTGTTTTCAACGCTTTCTTTGCAACTTCTACAAAAAGTCATATTCTTGCCAGGATAAAATCAAAGTTCACCGTTCTCAGGTCAGTGTTCAGGTATTTCTTGTGAGCCCTCTTGGGAAGGAGGACTATCACATTTTCATCACCAACCTAGTTCATTGGAGTTTTTTGTTTGTTTCATACTCTTAATTCATACTTCATGTTGCAAAATAAAGGTAAGAGTAGTCTTTTTAAATTATAAGGTGGTTTTTTGTTTGTTGGGAGTTTTTTGTTGTGGTTTTTTTTTCATTTCCCCACCCTTCAGTTTAGTTTGTTATTCTCGAGTCTTCCCTATTAATCAGTGTTTACATTTTTGCTGTGGTAGTTTCCTGCAGCATGGTTGTTTTTCAAGTAGGAATCAGATAGAGATCACTAATTAGTTAGTAGGGGTGAGCTGAGAACACTGTGCTTTTACTCTATGATCATTTACAAGAGATCATCACAGGCTGCTCAGTAAGTGGAGAGTTTGCTTCTTGCGCCTTTACACCGCTTGATGCGCAGATCCTGCGCACCGTGCAAGTGAACGGGCTGGTAATGGGAAGCTTTTTGTGAGCATATTCTAATCCCCCTGGCTTGATCCTTTCTTTGCCTCATTTCCTCTTTGTTAACATTCTCTTCCTCCTTCTCTTGGTCATGTGTTCATCCTTGTTTTATTCCCTTTCTAATCCCTCTCCTTTTACTCCGTTTTTTACAGTTTGTCTTCCCATCCTGAGGCACTTTTACACCTTTCCTTTTTGCTAACTTTCCCTGTGACACCTTAATTTTGTATCTCTGTCTGAGATCCTCTGCCCTCAGTTCAACAGCATGTGGATTTATCATACGACTATTTTCCTCTACTCAGAATGATATCCCAGTCGCAGAGGGGCAGGTATCTCGGAGACATAAGCATCAGCACAGGAATGAAACTTCACAGATACCTTAAATCCTGTCCCATCCCGCTTAGAATTTCACACACACGCAGAACATTTAAAAGAAGCTCATTGTGATGGCCAAGTAAAGCACTGAAAAGTCAGTGAGGGCAAGAAATAATTGTACCCCTTGAGCATAAATCTCAAGATATATTTTCCATTGTATCCTTAGGTCACAGGTTGACAGTACTCAAGCCGAAAGCAATTAGCCTTTGTCAGTGTTTTGCTGAATGTTTTGTTTATTACCTACTGTTCTAAACGTAGAATTCTCAATTCCTTCATTTGTTTTTTCTGTGGAATTCATCTCCAGTGTATTTGAGTATTCAGAGATGCCAGGGTACCTACCTTCATGCAGTCCCTTGTGGAGTGATGGGATGGTGCTACTCCTGTTCTATGATCTGGAGCTGAATTATGCATGATCCAGAAGGAGTTGTCCACTGGAACTTACCTCATGAGAGATGTTAGGGTCCCAGTTTCAGAGTAGTCGCACTTTTTGAGCATATTTCCTGTTGACTGCAGTTTCCTTCTGTGCACGCACCACAACAAAGATTTATTGCTTTTCAAAACCTTTTCCTAACTGGCTCATTCTGAGTCACAAGAACTGGAACTTCACATCAGATAATCTAGTCCTCCGTGGCTGCTTTTAGCTGTCCTAACCAAGAGACTGGATTTTCCTTTCTACACTCCCTGCCTCATTGAGTATGAACCTTCCAGTCCTTGAAACAAATACAGCAGAGAGGTTCTGCAACAACCTTTTCCATGACTACAGACTAATGCTTCTCTGTGGAATGAATCTATCATGTTCCTGAGGTGATATGCCAAAAAACCACCCCCACTGTGATAACTTCAACAGGATGCATTAATGGTTGTGTGGGCAGCCTTAGTTTTAGCACTGTATAGTTTTAGAGGGCTTCAATTAGCTGCCAGAGGTAAGTATTTTCAATGTAATTTTTTTTTAATACAAAATTTTTAAAATTTCAAAATGGAAGAACCAGAAATTGCCACAAGTGGAAATGTGTGGTCCATGTGATGCCGTATGTAGCAATTTCTGGTTCTAGAGACTCCACTGGCTTTTGCTGTTGCTTTTATGGCACTTTATAAGCATCTTGTTCATTAGTTGTATTGAGTTTTATAGATTAGACAGGAGTGGTAAATGCCAGCTAATCTGTGGCAAAATAGTGGGATTGTGGTGTGGGTTTTTTTTTTTCCAAAGAGCAATTAACTAGAGAGCTATTCTAGATTATTTGTTGTGGAACAAATCACTTTGAGCAGATGCTCTGTTTCAAGTAAAAACGACTTCATTTCCACAAGGCATAGAAAAATTGTCCCAGATTAAAATCACTTTCTTGCTGGCATTATTCCTGAATAGTTAGTTACTCCTAAAGAGCTATTCAGAAATACTTTTGCCAGTCAATTTACCCCGTGTTGACAAACCTTAATACCCAGGTCTTTCCATTTAAATAATTAGGAATTAAATGAAAATTAAAACTTTTAGTTGTCAGACCTTCTTCAGTTATAAAAGTTGTTCACATGGGTAGAATTTTTACAAGGTATTTGGAAAACCTCTTTATTCCTAATTTCCATTTTTAGTCATGATGTTCTCAGGCCTTAGGTGGACTTTTCATTTTTTGTGTAAATAAAAATATACCACTACGAGTAAACTGCAGGTTTAATCACATAATTGCTTTATGTGTATGAGCAGCTTTGCCTGTGTGCGCAGACTTGCTAGGATTATTTGTGTGAATACAGTTACTCAGTAGATATTTGCTACCATAAACTTTAAAATATCTAAGGGACAATTTTGTATAAAATGGTCTCTGCAGTTTGAATTTGGTGCCGAATAATAAGATAGCTTCCTTGTTTGTTTTGGTTTTTTAATCTCTTTGGTGACATAGGGGGGTGCACTTCTCGGAGGCATCAATGCCTTACACACCTCATTTCCGGAAAATCCAATGCTGCAGTACCGAACACAGTGTGAACTCATATTGGAGCGACTGGAGCTGCGAGATCTTCTGCACAAAGAGCTACAAAGACTTGACAGGTTGTAGTATGTAGAGTAACAAAATAATAGCAAAAAAGAATTGTTTGACAATAATATCTGGAGAGGGTCTAAAAATAGAATCTGACATTGGGGAAGGGCTTGTTCTTTAGAGGACATGGGTAAGCAGGGAGATTGTTTTAAAGTAGCGCTCTCAGATCATCACAAGATCATTTCTCCCTCGGGGTTATGGAATTTACAAAGAATTTAAGAACATTTTAATCAGTTCCCAACTCATATCTCAATTCTGTGCTCAGAATAGAATTTCAGAAGGGCTTCTTAGGGTCAAAATACCAGATTCTGTAGCTGAGCAAATAATTTTTTATAACCTTTTGTAACATGCTTGATAAAATACAGCAGATCTGCTGCACACTTTTTAAGCCCTCTTTTGTGTTGGTCTTGTCAGGATCACTCCCTTTCTGTTAATGGAAAATATAAGCCTGAATCAAAGTTCTGTTCTTTAGGGTGATTTTTCTTTTTGCACGGTGGAATTTTCACTGTCCCTTCTCTAGTTTTCAGCTCACTGCAATAATCTTTGGAAAATCTATTTCCTGTTATGAATAGAAAACTTCTAAGATACTGACACTGAGAGGGAAACACTAGGGTTGGAAGGGAATAAAATACAAAAAAATAACATTTGTTTTCTGAAATTAGATTAGGCTCTAAAGAAATGCATACTTTCTTATTGTTAAAGTAAAATAAAAGATTAATGTTATCAAACCTAATGGAATAAGAACAGCTGGGAAAATACATTTTTTCCTCTAAATATTTTTCAGACTTATTTTGCAACTTGCAGTAAGGACATCGTAAATAACCACAGAAGCAATAAAAGCGTATGAGAGTGGGATATGTCCATCAGACAGGCAAAAGCTAGTTTTAAAACAGAGGTGCTCATAAGGGATCATAGAAATGTAGGATGGGATGGGAGATCAGATACAAAGACAGCATCAGGTCTGTGTTTGACCTTTCTGGCAGAGTCTTGTGTTATCTGCTACAAAGGCCTTCTGATGAAGAGGATTTTCCATTGCCATTGGGTAGCCTGTTCCATTATTGCTTCTTCCTAATGCTCATAAAGGTTTTCCCAATATCCCACTGAATCCTCTATGCTGCAAAATAAGCTTATTTCTTCTTCCCCCTCTTAAGCTGCTTAGAAAACACTAAATGAATGTCCTTTTTAAAACAAACTATGCTGTATTAGACTTGTCCCATGAATTCCTCATAAACTATATTTCAAAAAAATAAGCATTTATCTTTCAGCCCTTCTTAATGAGTCAGATAATTCTTGCTACTTTACATCAAAGTTTTAAGACTAAGCATATTGTTTAATAATAATAATAATAATAATAATAATAATAATAATAATAACAACAACAACAACAATAATAATTCTGCACCACTGAGCACAACCTTCTGAGCTCTGCCAGTCAGCCAGTTCTCAATCCACCTCACCGTCCCCTCATCTATCCCACACCTTCGAAGCTTTTCTCTCTCATATAGCAGAGGAAATGTTTATAATGCGTAGGAATCATTTCACCTACACTGATGCAGTCACTTGGGGTGGAATCTGCCTGCTCCTCACTCATGGTTAGAATCACTGTTAGGCAAAAAGTAGGATGCTATCCATCTCCCTTGGAAATTTTATGTTTAGCTAGAATAGACAGAATATCAGCTAAACTGAAATTAGAGGGAACCCTCATTCTACCACCTGTGTTGTTTTGGGGGGCCCCGAGAATATTAGTAGGCACAGACAGCAATAATTAAGTTTTACAGGTGATCTGAGATGCTTTCACTCTGTCATGGAGTTTTTGACATGTTGAGTCCATCGTGATTGTGAGAGAAAACAATCCAAGTAATCCAAGTAATACCTGGATTTTCCATTCATTTAAACTCGTCTGGGGCTTTGCCTTGCTTAGGATAAAATCTAATGAGGTTCCTTTTCTAGAAGATATTCTCACAGAATATGTAATCCCTGAGGGACTCTAGCCATGGCTGTAAGTAGTGCAAAGGTGTTTGTTTGGGGTTTCTTCTTCTGTTCGGTTTCCCAAGGAAGTTAAGTTTAGGCGGTTGCTTTCTCTATCCATCTGTCTTATATTGAGGACACTAAATTCTGCCGCTCACTGTGGAAGATGCTGAAAGATCACAGACTGCAACACCAGCTTTCAGAGCTATATGTGAAACTTAATAATGCACTTTTGTGACCTACGTTATTTGTAGCTTTTCAGCATTCATACATATTAAGCATCAGTAATGCAATAAAGAAAGAAAAAAAAGAAAAATAAATGACTCAATTTTTTTTTTTTAATTCCATAGATTACAAAAGGAGAATTCATGCCAGCTGCAGCCTGAAGAGACAAGTTCCAGTACTACTACAGGATGCGTGAACAAGGATACATTTGGGCACTCAAAGCAAATGTCTCTGTCAGAACCTTCAAACCTACAAGAGAATAGCTCCAGGCCACAGCCTTCCTTGCCTGAAGGCAACTGTGAAGGGGACGTACATCTAGAACCCTTATGCAACCCGGCACATGGTAATAACAAAAACAAAAAACACTTGATTAAATGTAAGAGAGGTGATGATGGCAGCCTGGCATGGTTTGACAGCCTGGAAGAGAGCAACACTGATGCTGAAGAAACTTTTCAGGAGTCTCCGGTGTCCAAGATATTTCCAAATAACTCAGGTTCACAACCCCTGTCTAAAACATCCTGTTCTGAAGAAAGAAGTGCTTTGATACCAAGGAAGGGAAATGGAATGAGAGAATCACTAGCAACTGTGAATCTACATGCTCCTTTGGAACAGGATAAAGGTTCCAAGATAAACAGGAAAAGGACTGAAGAACACAACTCTTTTTCTTCAGAAGCAAATATTCAAGACCCAGCATCACCAAATGCGAGTGTGCAGGATTCAGTTATCACGCAGCGGGTTTCTAAAAGCTGTCAGAGACTGCACATGGAGAAATCACACGGATTCTTTACAAGTACACAGGACCCCGAGGCAAAGGCCCTTCCTTCAGCATTACCTGCCTCTGGCCTGCCAGACCTTTCAAGTGATGCAGATTCTGTGCTAGGGGAGGAAAAGAACAGCGTATCTGTAGCAGCAAAAACTGCAACAATTTCTCTAAGAAAACGAAATAAAGGTCAAATAGTGAAGGAAACAAAGGTAGTAAGTTCCCATGAGCCAGAAATCCTTGACGGTGAATGTCCTCCAGCTGCTAAACTAGCTAAATTTTCTTTCAGACCAAGGACAAAACTTGATCATTCTTCAGAGAAGAAAAATGAAGAATTTTCTGTTTTAAACAGTGAAACTATCTTTAGGCCTGGAGAGCAGGTCTGGGGAGAGCAGCTGCCAGAAGAATGCTGCCCCCCTGAGAAATCCAAGATGACATTGACTAGCTTAGAAAAAAATAGTTTGGAAAACCGATCAATTGATACTAAAGGGAGAGAAGAGCAGCAGAGTCAGGCCTCAGCGAAAGAGATCAGAGGAAGTGCAGCCATATCCTCTGATGTCAGTTTTGCTGACTTGTCATCTGCATCCACTGAAAAGAAAAGGGAGGGAGAGGAGAAGCTTGGTGGCCCAAGCACAGGGAAGGTGAGCTCCAGCACACTAGCCAAACTGTCGTCATTCTCCTTTGCATCACGTCCTGAGTCAAAACTGGCAACCTCACCTACCATTAAGATTGACACTAACAAGGAAAGCCACAGCCCGTTGCTGAAGGTGCATGTGAGCAACCCTGGCAGAAGGAAGAGTTTTGCGCTGGGAAGTGCCACTAAAGCCAGTGTGGTCACACGGAAGCCTCTCTTCTCAATAGCAGAGCTAGATGATGCTACATTAGATTTTGATTGGGATGAAGAGGTTAGGAAAAATCCAATCACATAACATGCACATCCTCCAAATTACTTAACATATGGTTTTCTTAATCTCCATCCTTCCATGAAGTGTATCTGTATTTTACAAAGCATTTAAAAATAATCACACTGGACCTCTTGATAGCAATGAGCATACTTTCTTTAAGGGCCGTATACATCAGCTAAGGACTGCATACACTGTAGGCCTGATGTGGCTTTTCATTTTCTAAGCTCTTCCAAAGAGTGCTTACACCAGTTGACTGTTTTGATTGACCTGATGCAACCTGAAGACTTGTATGGTTATGTTCATATATCCAGAGTATAATGAATCTTGCAGGGGAGCAGGTTGAATTGACTGTTGTCCTTTATTTCATGTAATGATTATAACTATATGCAATTCAGATTGTCCCTCCAAATCATTATGCCACTTCAGAAAAATGATGATGCTAAAGCTATGTCATTATATTTTGTTCATCTATATATGCTGTTTGTCTTTGCGTAGTTAGCAATGTTGTGATTTATCATCATGCTATGGTAAGTATTTCTGTATTACCAGTATCATGCCAATTTGTCTCTTTCTTACTGTGCTCCTTGTCACACTGCTGATGTTGAAGACATGGATGGAGAGCTTTTTTTTCTTTTTTTTTTTTTTTCACTTTCAATTCTAAATACACTGGTTCAGGAATCTGTGTCTGTATTCTGGGTCATTTTATCAAAACACAACTCTCTAATAAACAAAATTCAGGTGATTGAATGGGAGTCCTCAGTAACCAGGGTAACTTTAATGCAGGCATTTAGCCCTGGTGTGTAAGGTATACTTCAAACCTAGCAGCATGGTGAAGAGCTACCCTAGTGTACTTTGGTTCTGACTCAGATAATGTTTACTTGACTATTTTAATAGTGATTAGAGTTTTACTGCATCTGATATGCAGTTCATCTTCTGTATCATGCTGCATCCTGTGTCATCCATTTGTCTAATGGGAAATTAATCTACTAATGCATTACATGTTTACAGAGAAAGGTAAGTCTTAAATTGCTTTCAGTGATTTGCCTGGTGTGTTTCTTCTGTATTTGAATTCTCCACAGAATATTCTTGTTATTACCTGCAAGGTAAACAGAGAATGGAGTGGTTGCTTACAGCACAGTAAATCCTTGGAGAAGCTTGCTAGCACAAAGAAGATCTGATTCTCTCTTGATTTGCTTAAATTTAGAAGTAGCTCCCTTGAAACCAGGTGAGTTAAAATATCACAAAATTTTGGAGAATGAGGGAGTGTGAGGCCCAGGTAGTTCGGTGTGATGCAGTGAAAGCATGAGAACAGTAATTACAGTAGTTGGCTCACTGTTAAGAGTTTGGGAAAATGACAGAAACATTACGGTCCAGACTGGTTGTGTGGTAGTTCCTGCACTGGAAATCTACAGTTTAACTGTTCTTTTAAAGCACAGTTAGCAGAGCCATGAACAAGCTGGCAGCTTGCTGGAGACTGGATCTCTTAGGGTAGGCTACCTGATGTGCCCAGTGCCCGGTGGACTCAACCAGTTCAGTATACTGCCAGACCTTGGGGAGACATCCTTCCATTGCCTCAGAGCAGTGCAACCAAGCAGGGTATGTGTATTGAGGTATCAGAACTTGGAGGAGGCAAAATACATGAGCTTTCCAGCAGGCTTGCTGACATTCCCTGACAGCAAGAGGACAGTTGCAGCAGCTTCCCTGACAGTGTGCTTATAAAGGGCCCCTGATGGTTAGCAGAGAGCAGAACCGGGAAGGATAAAGAAATACCCTGGCATCTGAGCTCCTGCTGAACGTGGACAAATTAGCCCACTTAAACCAAGGCTTTCACTAGTGCGTGCAAACTCTGTACATTCATTCTTCAATGGGCACCATTTGTAAGGCCTGATTTGCAGATGTCCGGGGTACTTAACAGCTGAAGCTTAAGTCAATGAAACGTGTAAGGTGCAGTGTAATTGTAATTCTGCTCTTCAGTCTTCACCTCTCACATGAATCTTGGTTGTGAAATGTCCTTTTCAGGAAGAAATTAAGTCTCACTTAAGATACCTTGCATTCTAGGGGTACAGGAAACAAGAAAGATACAGGGTCACTCCCCTTCTTGTTGAGGATGTTTGAGAACCTAAGACAGCCCACTTTTTAGCACCTGTCCTTACTAGATTGCAAGTCAAGCTTATATCCCTCAAAACAATACCTTTGAGCACATCAGGACAAATTTGATAATGCCCAGGAGACTTTTCTAGATCAGTGAAGACATTTTAATTGTCTGCAGAGTTGTGCAGCCCTGAAAAGTGCATGGCTGGCTTGCTAGCTACCTCTCATGTATTTTAGATATCTAAATCCAAACACATACTGTGGAATTTAGGCAGAGCGAATTCTCTCATTTTATGTAGTGTTTTAATCGTTAATAATTTTGAGAGTATAATATGCTAGACAGTATATAAATAAAAAGAAAGTTTTCATGGTCAACATATTAGCAGTAGCCAGTGTATTGCTTTATAAGTGGAACTGTGCTTCTTTTTTGAGCAAAGGTTTTTGAGATCTGAGGGATCTGCTTCTCCCTTTTGTATAACATGAGAAATGGAACAAAAGCCAAACGCAATTAGGGAAGGGTACTGCAAATTCTGATCACTCTGAGGTCACTCTGCCTGGAAGGCCACTTGTGCAGCTTTGTTTCCCAGTTAGAAGCAAAGAAGAAGAGGCACAGAGACATTCCATTCAGCTTGCAGAAAGGCCCATCTTTTCTATGTTAGCAGAAGAAAAGCACTGTTTTCCTTTCAGACTCTGTCTGCAAAGAGGTCCGAGTCACCCAAGTGAGTTGGGTAAGTAACCAAATAATAAATTTGGAAGAGCATCTACCGCTGAGATCTTTCTCTACCAGACCAGTTGAAATATTACTGTTGTGATATTGCCTCTGATTCATAGCACGGATTCAGACCATTCAAAATAAGTGAGAAGCCCATAGTCATCAGAAAATGCTGCCTGTTGCTAATTTACTCTCCCCCACTGTTGCCATTGCTATAGAACCTATTTATCAGTGCCTTGGCAGGGAACCTGGTCAGGACGACCATGAGCCAGCACTGTGCCCTTGTGGCCAGGAAGGCCAATGACATCCTGGGGTGCATTAGAAGGGCTGTGGTTAGTAGGTCAAGAGAGGTTCTCCTCCCCCTCTACTCTGCCCTGGTGAGGCCACATCTGGAATATTGTGTCCAGTTCTGGGCCCCACAGTTCAAGAAGGACAGGGAACTGCTTGAGAGAGTCCAGTGAAGAGCCACCAAGATGATTAAGGGAGTGGAGCATCTCCCTTATGAGGAAAGGCTGAGGGAGCTGGGCCTCTTTAGCTTGGAGAAGAGGAGGCTGAGGGGGGACCTCATTAATGTTTATAAATATATGAAGGGTGAGTGTCAGGAGGATGGAGCCAGACTCTTCACAGTGGTGTCCAATGATAGGACAAGGGGCAATGGGTGCAAGCTGGAACACAGGAGGTTCTGCTTAAGCTTGAGAAGAAACTTCTTTACTGTGAGAGTAACAGAGCACTGGAACAGGCTGCCCAGGGAGGTTGTGGAGTCTCCTTCTCTGGAGACATTCAAGACCCACCTGGACGCCTTCCTGTGTGATCTCATCTAGGTGTTCCTGCTCCAGCAGGGGGATTGGACTAGATGATCTTTCGAGGTCCCTTCCAATCCCTGACATTCTGTGATTCTGAACATTGATAACTTCTTTCCTTTTTTAAACAAACTTCCCCACAAACAATCATATGTTTTAGTGTTCTTTGAGTGCTACAATAGCCAAATGATGGGAAGATTTAATCCATTATGGCAGTGGCAGTCTGCTGGGCTAACCTACAGATGAATTTACTCTGCAAGGACTTTGTGGAGTCAGTGGGCAGATGAGTCACTTCCTGCCAACCTGCCTTCCTGGCCAGGTACCCAGCCATTACCTCCTTCATGTTTTAACACTTGCCTCTCTGAGTTCATGATCTAAGAATATAAAAACATGTCCAATGTGTCTTCTCAGGGTGACTATACAAAAACATATATCAAACCAGTTATTACTGTTGAATGCACAACCATTTTGTTAAGCTATGTTTTATCTTCATGAGTCTTCATTAAAGGTGAATATGTATGTTGCTGTCTTAAACCCCAGTTGAACCAAACCTTAGAAGTCACTGGTTCTAGCAGCGTGTTGATCAGGTCCTCGATTGTGAGCAGCAGTGAAATGCTGTTATTAGATATTCAGTGGCCAGACACCACTGCCTTGGTTGAAACTAGATGACAACATGTCAGCATGGGACAAGATCACGGTTTTACTGGCAGCTGTCACATAGTAGTGGTCTGAATGGTCCATGCAGACATGCTGATGAAAAGCAAAATGCCCAACAATTTAATTACATTTTTAATTATTTTTGTGTGTGTGTGTGGTTTTTTTAAACAACAAAACAAAACAAAACACCAACAAACAAACAAAAAAAAACACCTTCACCATAATTCTTTAAATCCTCCTGCAAGGCAGTTTTGCAGGGGAAAGCACAGTCTTGGCTGATATGAGACCAGACTTAAGTGAGACCTGTGGTCATCTGAATTAGGAGCCCAGGTGGGTTATTCGAGACTGTCATGAGGTCGCTCTGCCTGATGGCTGAGTTGCCCCCCATTTGCCAGTACTTGGGAAGGGGGAGCTGTGAGTAATCATTCGCTGTGGTTACAGATATCACTGGTTGTTTTACAGACCTCTCTGATGGCCTGTCTCCTCACTTATTTCCTAGCTGAAAAATCCTGCTGAAAGATGCTTCCTAGGGAGTCTTCCTCTCTCCTCTCTACTCCCCCTCATACTGGCCATGCCCAGAGCTTACTTTTCTGCGTTAGATGCTATTGATGGCAGTCTTCATAGAATCATAGAATGCTTTGGGTTGGAAGGGGCCTTTAAAGGTCATCTTGTCCAACCTTCCTGCAGTCTTCATAAAGTGAAGACAAACTAAAAAGCTGTGTCTGATTATACAGCCACAGGTTGTTTCCAGATCTCCATTGGGGTCTTTAATTGTTGGGGTTTTTTTGTTTTGTTTTGTTTTTTAATTACTTTAATTTTTTAAATCTTTTTAGTGATTTTTAAAAATTTTACCTTAATTCATAGCTTCATTAATTGATTACCTCACTTGCAGACTCAGCATGCTACACATACAGCCATCTAGTATTTGTCACCCATTTGTTGCAGGGTTCGCTGCAAAAATAACATTTAAGACCAACAGTGACTTTTATGTGAAACTTCCCCAAAATGAAAAGGCAGTATGGCAGAAAGGAGCTGTTTTTCTACCCATTTTTCTTCTACTGTTTTTGACCTCTTTAATTTAAAGCATTACACTATTAAGTTACATTTAATGATCAGTTCTAATCCTTCAGGATCACCTGAAATTCTTTCTAGAGACAGCAAGATATGGGGATATTTGTTACCTTTCAGGTTCTTACAGCACTTAAGAGCTGTGGTTCATGACCTTCGTAGAGTCCAATCTTGCTGGAGACCTTTGGCAATGTTTTATCAGACTTGGCTGGTGACTGCTGCCACTGGTTCCTTATCCTCTTACTTGCCACCCATGCAGCTGCCTCCTCACCTCCTTCCCTTCCTCCCAGACCCTTGCTGCCTTACTTCTCAGCAATTCGGGATTGTTGTCATTGCCTGGTCCTGCAATGTCAGGGCAGCTGTCCTCAGAACTGCCCTGCAAGTGTTGCCCATCTTATTTAAGGCACTTTTGGGGCAAATACCTAGTTCTTAAGCTTGTAAAACAACCTATAATAGGAATCGCTTACCATGTAAACATCTTACAAAACCAGCTTTCATTTCTTCCCATTGGGTCCCGCACTTGGGTCACAACAACCCCATGCAATGCTACAGGCTTGGGGAGCAGGGGCTGGAAAGCTGCCCAGCAGAAAAGGACCTGGGGGTGTTGGTCAACAGCCGGATGAATACGAGCCAGCAGTGTGTTCAGGTGACCAAGAAGACCAACGGCATCCTGGCCTGTATCAGACACAGTGTGGCCAGCAGGACCACAGAAGTGATCATAGCCCTGTACTCAGCATTGGTGAGGCTGCACCTCGAGTACTGTGTTCAGTTCTAGGCCCCTCACTACAAGAAGGACATTGAGTTGCTGGAGTGTGTCCAAAGAAGGGCAACAAAGCTCGTGAATAGAGCACAAGTCTTATGAGGAACAACTGAGGGAACTGGGATTGTTTAGCCTGGAGGAGGCTGAGGGGAGATCTTACTGCTCTCTACAACTACCTGAAAGGGGGTTGTAGTGAGGTGGGTGTTAGTCTGTTCTCCCAAATAACAAGTGATAGGACAAGAGGGAATGGACTTAAGTTGTGCCAGGAGAGGTTTAGGTTGGATATTAGGAAAAAACTCTTCACTGAGAGGGTTGTCAAGTCCTGGAACAGGCTGCCCAGGGAAGTAGTGGGGTTCCTTCCCCTGGAGGGATACAAAGGACGTGTAGATGTGGTGCTTAGGGACAAGGTTTAGTAGTTTAGTGGTGAACTTGTCAATGCTAGGTTTACGGTTGGACTAGGTGATCATAATGGTCTTTTCCAACCAAACTATTCTATGATTCTCTGATTATGAAAGTTTTAGACAGGACACAAAAACCCTGGCAGTAGGCAAAAGGGAGCGCTGACTGCCAGCTGGTCTTACTGCTGCTTTTCGTTGTACAGAACCAGTAAGCAGAAAATAACCCTACATGGCTGAATTTACTTGTTGCACATGTTATTCTCAGGACAGTAGTTTGAATGTCATAATTCTTGTCAGATATGTAGATTAACGTGTTAAATATCATAATGTGATGTGCACTAGGATTACAAAACCAAGTGAACTAAAGCCAAAGGCAAGGCAAAGTCAATATAAACTGAACTGAAACTTCTAATTAGTGGATTCAATGTGAATGGATCTCCCAAATGAGGACCTATAACATAACATTCTAGAGGGAATGTATTTATTGATGGGAAGATGAGGTAAACAGAGTATTAAGTGCTCTGTATTTCATGTGAATGAGGCAATAGCTTCATTAATAATGAAGGCTAATTATGTCATCTCCCTTCGGTATCTGATATGTCTTCGCTTATCAATACTTTCCTTCCTGTTAGATAGAGGAATGATAATAGTTCCAAGGAATAACATTGCCCTTTACTGAGTAAAGAACACAGCTATTTTAGAAAAGACTATGAAAATATGTTTCTTATCAAGTTTGATTATTCTGAAAAATACATGTAATTACAGTTGCACACATAATAATTCTATGTGCTATTGTATAACTGTATATGCACAATAATTTATGTATAACAAATGTGTATTGTGTAATAATGCAAATATTATTGTACAGATAAAAGGTATTACTGTCATGCAACTTAGGAAGATATCCTTTGGAGCAATGACTTTTTCAGTCAGTAACATTTCCTAACTTGAACTCAATAGTCTTGAGATAATTACAATAAGGTTATGTAAAAAGTCAAGGAAAGAAGGTTTATGTGTCACTGAAGTCCCCAACAGAAGAGCTCATACAAGCAGAACCTACGTGACTGTGATCACTTGCAAGGTGTTTGGCATCTTTTGAATAGCAGATGTCGTGTTCCAAACCGCCCTGTTGCTGCTGTCAACATTATCACCCCATGCTCCCTGGCAGCTGAAAGCAGGGGTGAAGAACAGTGGGAGCTGCAAGTTCCCAGTTGTAGTCATCTTCCGTGTTCAGCAGCATCCTTCTGTTGTTCATCTTCACTGCCAAATACTAGGTGAGCACACCACGTGTTTCCAGAAATGTCACTTGCCTTTGTCCTGAAGTGTTTTCCATTTCCATTTGAGGTATCTACTTGCCACAAGCCATTGTTCATCTGTCAGAACAAAGCATCACACGGAAGAGAAACAACACCTCCCTACCTTCAGTGTGAGGGAGACTAGTCAGCAGTTTGAGTAGGTGCACCTGCAGTTCTGCTTCTAGCCCATCTCAGTGGTCTGGAAGCAATGATCTGATTCAAGGAAGCGTGCAGCTTCACTCCCACTCCACACTATTAATAGGACAGCAGCTTTACTCCATTCCCTCTTTCAGGGAGATGTGGAGCTATAAAAAAGCCTATCTTTGAATGCAGAGGTGTCTGTGCACTACAGCAATGATTTTAAGAGTTTTTTTCTGGACCCAGGTTGACCTCAGAAACAGAAGGCCAGCTGCTAGGAGAGCAAGCTACCCACTAACAGCTCCAGAATTCAACAGGGTGCATATCCTGCAGTGCAGAGGAACCCAAAGCAATATGGGGTGCCAGTTGACATATCCACTCATGCACCAGCATAAGCATTAAGTGATGTACTCCAGCCTGATCCCTGGATCTGGATCGACACTGCGCTGCCAGGTGAGCAGGTGTGCTCAGGTCTGTGATGAGGACCACGGCAGCACAGCCTCACTGCAGCTGCCACTCGGACACTACTGAAATGCAAGCAGGCTCAGCTTTTGTCTTAGCAACTCCTAGAGCTAACTATGACCACAGGAAACCTCAGAAATATTAAACATTAAGGATAAAAACTAGAGGAAATAATGAGAAATCCTACTTCTGTATTCAGAGGTAGGATAAACTCCCCCTAAACTATGGCAAGGTGTTTTTTTTGTAAAAAAATATACTTTTTATCATTTCTCATTTACAGATTCTGAATATGTATGACTGATAGCTCTGCTTTACTATATAGCTAGTGATTAACAGCATCACTGAAAGGTCTTTTCCTTGTTGAAATAAATAACAGACCCAAGCCAAAATAGTTTTAAATGTACCATTAAATGTTAGGAAGATTGAAAACTTTAAAGTTACTAGTGGGTTATTCCAGTATCTGCAAGAATCAGAAGGAATGGTTCCAGTGACTTGAGTGGGATAATTTTCTAATGACCTTCACAATATTCAGCTCAGTGGCATATATTTATGTGTCCATTATCCAGCTATCTATATTCAGAACTAAGGAGCCTTCCAATCTTTTGAAAGAAACCTTTTGTTCAAGCAAACTGGAACTAAAAATATACTGTTCTCTCAGTGAACACAGAGAAAATGTAAGGGTTTTTTTTTTCTATATTAGTGATTAAAAAATGTAAATTAAATTGTTCAAAAGTTGAAAGGAAAAGTTCCGTCTCTAATCACCTCTCAGTGTCATCACTGAAGTGACGATATAATGTAATGCAATCATTAGATTTGAAATGACCTTATTCTGTTAAGTGCTATCTTGATTTAATCAGGTGTTCTTATAATTACCTTGTGGCTCTCCCATTAGTATTTTATCAGCTTCATTGAGGTCTGTATACCTCCAGTATTAAAATTTTTTACAGGCTACAATTTGATGTGCAGGTTTCAAGTTGGTTGGAATTTATTGCAGTTTAAAAACAGTGGGTTAGCTACAAGAAAATGGGTAGACATGTTCTATAATCTATTTTCAGACCCCTTTAATCCATTCAGAAAATACCTGAGCATAGTGACATTTTAACTTTTGAAGTTAAAACTATCTTATATTAATTGCAAAAAAAAAGTTGGAGTAGGAAACGATAACTTTTTCAGAGGTGATCTTGCATCTCAGATTTGATGCCATGCACTTTGGATGGTGTTCTGCAAACCTACCTGCAATGATGTTCCTGCTGTCAGGCAGAAGGAGATGAGCCACTGCCAGTCAAAATGGAGAGGTTCATTTTAATCTCTGAGAATTTGGATTAACAGCCCTAAAGTTAGAAGCAAAGTGAGCCAATTGATATAACCCCCCCCCCCCCCCCCCCCCGGTCTCTCTTTGAAGGTAATTAAGACAAGGAAACTTGAGCAATACCTTGGATGTACACTGCTTCTGATGTCTGACTGTGTTCTCTCTCACTTGTTTGGTTATTTTTTAACACACACACACCTGAAATACCACATTGCAGTGTGATGGCATTGTGTGGCACACTGAGCCTCGTTACAGTTTAGAACAGCAAACTCTGAAACTCTGTAGTGCCATTTATATATATGACAGCAAGAAAATATTTTAAATAAAAATAAGAGTTCTAGACCACGTAGCCCTTAAACAAGCTGCATAAAGGGCAAGTATAAAACCCTATACCTTTCTTGGTGGTGTGTGCTTGCGGTATTTCGCACGGCATGTTCACAGTGTCTTCTTCCTGGTTTACTTTGTTTATACTTAGTAAGGCAGGCTCTAACATATATTTAGTCACATAACATGAGTGCACACATATTAGGAATTCACAGAAGAATGGAGTGATAGGGGCATATGTTTCCATTAAACAGTTGTGTGCATGCACTACGTATTTGCAAGTGCTGAAACTAGATTTAGAAGAAGAAACCTTTCCTGTCCTTGTTAGAGGAACGTCAGGTTTTCCTCCTATGTAATATCACATATCACAGACACGTGCTCTAATCAGCAATGTAGTAGCTCTTTTTTTTTTTTTTAACAAAACAATACATGAAATTATTTTTTTATGTGATAATCAGCAGTTAGGGCGAAGGGAAAGCAGTTGTGAGTGAAAGATGATGTGGAACCAGCAGAGGGAGCTCCAAAATTTGAATTCTTTCTTGCGGCGAGAAGCCTCCCGGGAAGCCGGCTGCTGTGAAACACACTCGTCAGCACTGACCACGGTGACTGTCTACGCTGCTCCTCCCCTGGTCCCAGGAATTCAACAGCAAAATGACATCACGTTTCTTTGGGTAGAATTACTCTCCTGACATGCTTAAAATATAATTTAAAAGGTCTTTGTAGTACCAGTGTTTGTTGGAAGCAATAATTTTAGTATAATGGTAAGATCTTCCACCTACCAAATGATAGCCTAAACACTTTCTTAATATATTACACATCTGCACTGTTGTCCTTATTACCTGAATCCATTGCACTTAACAGCCATGATGAAGAGCCGGACTGTGACATTCAATGCTCTTTTCCAAACCAAGACATACAGTATCTGAACAAGAGTGCCCTGCCCTGGATCACATCAAGTTTTCTTATTTTTAGAATTGGTTCCAGTGTGATGGGTGCCAGGACATTGCAGGGACATGGAGTACAGAGTCTCCATTACTTTCTTCATGATCAGGCCAGCAAACTTGATATGCCTCAGCAGTCCTCCCTGGTATGGACTCACACAGACCAGGACACTTTTGGCATTACACCTTCCTCGGCTCAGGGTAAGAAACTGTTCTGGCCAAGGAGAAATGTTACAGGAAATCATTTCACTGTTGAAATCTCACACTGAAAACCAGCATGGCTGTGGAATGAGCCGGTCACATGATCTCCAGATGTCTTTGCTAACTGTGGTCAAGGACTGCTTTTACCTTTAATTATTTCTTTCAGCAAAAGGAACTGGAAAGAAATAAAATACCCCGAGGTGCACAATTGAAAGTTTCCTGTCAGAAGTGTCCAAGGCAGGGATGGCTCTCATCCTTCCTCAATAATATGCTTATGCATTAACATGAGCATTAAGCCGATTAACATTAGCTTAATTGGTAGCAAACCAGGTTTGAGCTGAATGCTCTTGAAAACTCTTTCTCCTTGAGTATTAGTGTGAAAGAATTTTTCCTTTCTCTATGAAACAGGAAAAAATGTTTTATTCTTATTCTCTTTTACTGATAGCAACACACAAACTTTTCTGAATTATAAACAAACAAACAGCTTTGACCAGTACTATAATACCAGTCATTACCAATATCTGCTAAAAAGACTTTTTGGAGATTTGTGTCTCTTCTGTTTCCTCTTCTGTTTCTCTGATCTTTAGAGTACAATTGCCAGCTTCCCTGTAACATATGCATTTGCTAAGCCCCTTCTTCTGAATTAAGACAATAGTAACATGCTTTCTGTAACTAGCCACACCTGCATTTCTTTACTCCTGGTTTCTGATGAAGTATCTACCATTCCCCAGCTTTGTTCAGAGGCCCGTGAATGTTTTAGCTAAGGACACTGTTATTTAACCTTAATGCTTCCCTGCCTTTCAAATGCTTGCTTGGTGGGTGATTAAAATGTCACAGAATTCCACCACTTTGCTTCCTTATCTAACACACCTGGTAGTGATGACAGTCAACTCATCAGCCAGACTGGTCTTTTACCTCGGGAATTTGGGGACAGAACTATCAAAGCTCTTGTCATCCACTGATACTAGGTTTAAATTGAAACCCCAGCATCTATCTGTATGCAACCCTTGACTGCTTTTAATGTAAGTCAACAGTTTCTTAATCAGTAGGCCTTCACAGCTTTGTTTGCAGTTCCTCCCAGCGGGTTCTTCTACCTTCTTGGCTGTGCCTGGGTCTCAGGCTGTGCTGGGGACCAGCTGTGCCTGCTGGTGACAGTGCTCTGAGAAGTGTGTGCTCAGGTGTTGCCTGAAGCAGGAGCAGGGCCCAGGAAGCTCAACCTGTATCTGACACTTTAGTGCAGGTTCCAGACAGCTTGATGTCACATCCAGGAGCAAGCCCAAGGGCACTGCAGACCTGCCCGCCAGCAGATACCTAAGCCAAGCTTGGTGCAGGTGCCTTGAGCCTGGAGTTCAGCAGTTGGTGACCACAGAGAGACTGTTGAAGCTTCATCACAGAAGTTCTTAAAGACAAATTAAACATTAGCCTGTTTAGGGACAGAGCAGTGCGCCACTGGGGTCATTCCTGAAGTTTCCTTCCTCTGGCACTGTGGTGAGGGCAGAAAGCACACGTGTCACAGGTGTCTACAGGCACGCAGGTAAGCCAGTGCAGACCTTGTATCTCATTGTGCTGTGTATTTGCCAGCTGTGTGCCTCATACAAAGTAAAGACACCCAAGTTGTAGATTTTAAACAGTTCATTGTCCGTTCACTGAACAATTCCCATTCTGAGTTAAGGAACTCTTGTTTCTACTCGCTGTTCAAGGCTCAAGACAGCATGGTTACTTTTGAGAATGTTTGTAAAATAAAGTACTTTTTTAAAAAACACATTCCCCATATATCTAAGTTAAAATTATGTTTCCCAAAGGCTTTGTTATTAGAAGTTGATAAGTGATGGATATATTAACTTCAGATTTTTGGTGGTTTTACCTTTGTTTGCAGCCAAACAAAGCCTGCTCTCTGCTCTGTCACTTGCCCCCCCCGCCCCGTCCCCTACCTCCCAGGGAGTAGGGGGGAGAATTGGAAGGAAAAGGGTAAGGACATTCACAGGTTGAAATAAAAACTATTTACTAATTAAAATAAAATTATAATTATAAGAACAGTAATAACAGAATATAGAATTGAGTGATGCACAGTGCAATGCTCACCATCTGCTGACCGATGCCCGGCCTGTGCCAGACAGCAATCCCGGAGCCCAGACAGTCCTGAAACTGAAAACCCTGGAAGAGCCCAAGAGATCCCTGAGAGAATACCCCTGTCTTCTGGTCAGCCCTAGTTCATACACTGGCATGACGTGGTATGATATGGAATATTTCATTGGCACATCCAAATGCCAGTTTGGGTTTTGCTATTCACTGCACTTCTCTCTCCCAGTTCTAATGCAGCTGTGAACCAGCCAAACACAGTGGCCTTGAGCTCCAGCAGCAACTAATAACACCAGCACTGTTATCAACTTTCTTCTCATAACAAATCCCATACTGAAACCAAAACACAGCTATTCTAGCTACTAAGAAAATTAACTCTATCCTAGAAAAACCAGGACAGATCTCTAACTGATTTTAAAAGATGAATTCTAGAAAACACCAAGAAATTTCAGAGCTTTGATCTAAACATCATAATGCTACTTAAAAAAATTAATTCAGAGAAGATTTTTATTTTTACTCCTAACATTCTGAGCTTGTAATAGTTAACCTAAAGTAAGTAAAAACATTTGCTTCATGAACCCAGGTTTCCCAAACTGATATTGTGATAGACTCTCAGTCCAAATTAATTTTACTTCTTCATCCAAACTACCACTGTTGGAGCCTCTTGGCTGTTCTATTTGAGATGTCTAAAACAGGCAAACAATACAAGAAATATCTGGTTCCTATTACTGCCACAGAACAGCCACCCTCCCTAAGCTGAGAGTGTTTGTGATGCCAAAAAGCTAATTAGGTCAGTGTGTCAGTTTAAATTGTAGAGGAGATGAGCATTAAATGTTTACTAAATTTAACTGTCTGTTTCTGGATCTGGAATGTCTGTCTGCAAGGACAGAGCAGGAGCAGAGACACTGGGCTTTCAATTAATCAAAACCAGTACACTGAAATGCATACAGAAAATGAAGTGGCAGTCAGAATTACAGTATTTATGGTATTATCTAAATTATAAGGCCAAGCAAAAGCTGAAGAAAGGAGTGGCTTTCAGAACAGATATCCTGCAAGCATTTAGATGGCTTGTTCTGTCTGCCATTTGGAACAACTGCCTAGATAAATAATCAAAAAATTCATATGAAGGAACATTTTTGAAGTGCATGTAACATGAGTTTGCAGGCATTAGTTAGGTACCTTCGGCTATGTCTAATTATGGGGCATGGGAGCATTTTCTAGGTCCATGCACACGCCCCAAAGGCATCTCATCTTTGTCCTGTTCAGACTTTAATATGCAGCATCCCTTTTCCCTAGGCCACATGCTTACTTCCATGGGAAAAACCTGGGTGCACACCCCAGAAGGCAGCACTGCAAGCTTCTGGCAGGGACTCAGCTGTGAAATCAGGAGGGCAGGATGCTGCAGAGCGTACCTGGCCCAGAGCCTAGATACATTTTCTTTGCAACTGGGATTCACAGCCTGAAGTGTTTTTAGGTTTTTAGGTTATCAATATGTGCACAGGGAACTGGCTCACATTTCTTCCAAAAGAAGTTGTTACACGCTCCTCTTGCAACCCAGAGATCAGAGCGCTCCCACATAAAGTGAGATTGTTATTAAGATTATTCTTACTCTTATACAGTCACTGACATGTCCAGCATTATTTTTTGCTTTTGAGGGAGATAAGTTTGACACTTAGCAGTGACTTGCTTTTCCTCCCCAGTATGACTGACGTCTGATGAGCCCATTGAGGGGAAAGTAACTCCACTAGGAACCTTCTGATTCATTATATTGTAAGGGGAGGTCATGGGTAGCTTGTTGCCTTCACTGCAGCCCATAATATCTTAAGATGTGAAAAGTTTATGCTTTCACTGTTGGCTCAGGTTGCAGAACATTCTGTTGACAACACTGGTGATCTTCTGAAGACAGAACAGAGAACTTGTGAGAAACAGACTGGAAAGGGAAGGTACCTCAAAACCAGCTAAGCTTGACAGAATCAGCAGTTCATATGTTTTTCCTGCATTAAATTAAAGGATTTATTTTCTGATACAAAGAACTGTGTATGGGCTTATTTTCAAATGGCATTGTGCAGTTTATGCTCATTCAAACAAGTACTGGGGAGTTGATGTAAAAATACAGTTGGAGTAACAATAGGTATTTTTCTCTATATTCTTTCATCTTGGAACTGGATGTTTCTTAAAGTACTGGTATGAAAGTAAACACTGCCAAAATGAAGAGCACAGCAGATACCATCTCTGTTCCGTGTGAGCTAATAACCTGTCCAAGGTGGACTCGTATTTTTTTCCAAAATATGTTCCAGACTGTGTAGTCACTCAAGACTTGTAATCAAAGAGAAGCTGCTGAAATATCAGCATCCAATATCAACTTCCTAAAAGAGCTGTTGTCACCTACTGTCACATATATTGTAACACTCTGTCTGTATAATCCTTATTTCTGTTAGTCAATACCCTGTGTAAGTAGGTACCCTTTTCTTCTAGGTATCTACAAAACAGAAAGGGAACTGATGGTAAGAAAGAAATCAACTTTAGCTGCTGTTTTTGTTTAATATGACAACCAGGAATGTACCCTCAAGACATGATAGCAACAACATCTACTACTGAACTGTGCGAACTCTGTTTGCCTCCTATGGTGTTTCAGAAATTAACAGCGTGGGCCTCAGTGGATCTGTTAGGAGTTTGCACAGCTGACTCCATCAGCAGAGCTTGAAAGCAAGGCATCCTTCCCATGCCATAGCCTCTCTGAACAATGCCCCCAAATAAAAAAAAAAAAGAAAAAAGGCAGCAAAATAGGAGAATACAGACCTACACACAGGCATCTGGATGGGCTTAAAGGCCAAGCCATCAATTAAAGCTCCAGATCAGTTTCCTGTGCTATCCCACCCACAGGCTTGCTGGAACAATGCAAAATAACTACCAAAGGTAGATGTAATGGGAACGGTCGTGCAACACATGAAGTGGCAGCAACAGCAAAAAAGATACTTTCCAAGCAGATCTCTCTAAAACCAAGTTGGTGTGTTGGAAATACAACTTGGGGACAGGAGGTCAGGAAAAAAAACCACCTGTTGGAGAACAGCAGCCCTCTGTTCCTCAGGGCTCGCTCCTGGCCCTGCTGTGGTGCTCAAGCTACAGGCTGCCCAGGCAGCTGCTGGCAGCTGCAGCCACCAGCTGTATCCAAGGGGATCCCAAGAACGGACTCAGCTCAGCAGCCGTAAAAACAGTACCCTGAAGACATGAAGCAATTGCTGGTCTGCATGCCATCAAGCTCCAGGGAGAGTAAGTACTGAATAAAGGGAAGAATAATATCCTCTCTTTTTTGACTCAGTTTATCTGTTCTGTTCTTCCTGTTAGATCTCTCTCTTCTCCTGTGATTAATTCTCAAAGTGGTATTTTTAATAGTTATATATTTCATTTGCATTTGATACTTAAAGAGGGAGGAAAGATAAATGGATGAAACTCCTAGAATTAATGCACACTGACCCTTAACCTTAAGCGGTGGTATTACCTTTCTGTAAGTCTATCCTCTGTGAAGTAACTGGACCCAGGAAATAAATATTAGTCTCTTAACAGCTGTCCTGGAGACTACATCCCTATTACTGCTACCCTTGAAGAGAATAAACTAAGTAAATTTAAATTAAGTTATTAGGTTTGATGTTGTATTCAAAGAACTAATGTCACTAAAATAACATTCTAAATTCAACAGTCTAACATAATTATTAACGTGGAATGTGGTCTGTTTGGTACTGTATTGATTTAAGCCACTCTCTCCTAATTGGTAGCAGCAGTACCGCTGCTGGCATTGGGTTAGCCCTGCTGGTGTCATTATATCTTGGACAATATTTACAATATAGCAGTGAATAACATTAATGACCAATATTTATCATACAGAGTTTAAGATTTTCAGCAAAGCATTTAAACCTAACGTTAAAAGGGGAGAGCTTGTACTCAGGAGAATTAAAGACGACAAGTAACAAAAAGCAAGAGAGCATAAGACACTTTGTTTGCCTGTCTAGGAAAGGAAAAAAAAAAGTGACTTCTCATGTTCCTTTCTGTGTAGTTTGATGCTGAGGGTTAGGGGGGAATTTTCCAAAAAAGATGGTGGCATTCTTCCTTTGTCCCTGCAATAGTGGCCTTCTTCTCCCCAGCCTGTGATGTTGAGCCTTCCTGCCTCCTTTGCTCTCCCACCTTTTATTCCTTCTCAATGACCTCATTCTTTCTCTTTTATCACTTTCTTCAGTGCTGACCTCACAACCTCCATCTCTTATTTTTATAAAGCTCTTTTTACTGCTGTATCTCAGCCTCCTGAAAGCACACACACCACACATGCACACATATGCATATCCCCAAGAACGCTATTTCACTTCCTATCTCTTCTACCATGACTTTATTGCCATTATATGTGAATAGAATCCATATATACATATATAAATGACTCTATATGCAACTTGTGAATGCTGAACCTGGGTCAATGAACATATCTTTTTTTAAATATCTCTGTGTAGTCATGTGTATCCAGGCTTGCCAATAATCTGTGCCAAGTACGTTCCACACTAGCCCCCCGGTTAGGCAGTCACTGAACAAAATGATCCTACTACGAGCAGAGCAGCTGATACACTCCAGTAGCTGAAGCCAGCGGCCTTCCCTGTCTGCAGACAAAAGGCTGGAAGAATAAAGGAACGGGGAAGATAAAAACAGACAAAAGACCCTTCTAAGGAAGGCATTTAAATGCGTTTGATGGCTGGTAAATAAAGAAGCCTCCTTCCACAGCGGCTGTTTAGAACAGCACCCTGCCTGAGCTGACACACTTCTGATGTGTGTCATCGTCTCCATCGTCTCCAGGCTCTCGTCTCCAAATGTCAGTCTTGCAGGGCACCAAGAACTAAACCAGACATTTGGGGCACTGCCCAACTACACTTACAGATACATTTTTAGGTGTGAATTTATCATAACTGTCTCAGCTCTGCTGCATGTGCTTCAATGGTAATACGATATTTGGCTTGTTACCGCAGCAATGTTATTGAGAATGCAATTTTTTATTTTTTAAAGGGTAATTTATTGATTCTTCATTGATTTGATAGAGAGAAAAAAGAGAACAAGGGGGGAAGCTTTGTAAGTGTGATTTCTCATGCTCAAAAAAGAGAGGAAAAGTACAAAAAGAAATCCCAGTGCAATCAATCTTTAAAATCTCACCCATTTGGGATTTTTTTCCAGTTGTTGAGCAAGCAGTATTGCTTTACTTGCGTTTGCTCTTATGTAGAGGGTAAAAAAAAATTCTTCTTCCTTGATATCACGTGTTCATGTTAAATGTGCAGTTTATTGCTGAAAAGATTGTGGGGTTTTTAAAGTTTCTATGACAGATGCGCAGAGGGAAAGCAAAACGAAAGCGACTGTGACCAGCAGAGGGAGCTCCAAAATCTGAATTTTTTGTGAAAGTGGCAGATGGTGATTTTCTTTGAAATAAGTTATCTCTGGTAGAATCCTGTTTATTAACATATAAATCCTTTGATGAATTTCATTCCCTTCTGTTAGGAATTCCTAACTTTGTCTCTCACAATCCTAAACACTAATATGATATCAGAATTTGTCTATGCATGGGAGTATTTTTGAGGCTGTCCTAACATTCTAAAGCAATTTTAATATGTTTACCTTAATTTCAACTTAAATTTTAATGTAGCAGTCGACATACTTTTTCACAGCATTTATTTAAAATACTTCTGTCCAGATTTTCTAGGCAAAAAAAAAAAAAAAAAATCATAGCACAGGAATTATTTGTGTGCATTTTCCTGAATTTCCACATGCAAACTATTTCGGCACAGCAAATGAGCAAAGCTGTTTCCATTATATAAAACATATATCTATAAATGGCCATGTGTTTCACCTTCTAGTCAGGTCAACCACTCCCAAATGAAGCAGATAGATGGCAAATTAAGTGAGTTCCAAGCCCTCAATGCTACCTACCATCAGCACGTGTTCTTCCCTAACTCTTCAGATTAATTGAAGAATGGCTGCAGATCCTGATGCCACTCTGTTGCTTCTGATACTGTTTAACTACTAATCTAACAGGCATTCATCTAATTTGAGGTAACATGCATATTCTACTGCCCTCACAAATGACATCTAGTAAATAGCATGGAAAAAATAAATCACTGCCTGTCTATTGTTCACAGCACTTAAACCTTTGCCTCTGTGGAGAAGCAGATCCCAGCCTTCACTGGCCCAGTGGCAGAAATGCTGAGCAAGTGAAGTGTGGAAAGCAAAACCATACTTAGCTCTCCCTTTTGGCTTCATTTTCATTTTTTTAAACTTCCTTATGCTGAAAAGCCTCAGGAACTTGTAACAAGCCATATCTGCTGCCCTCAACTTTCATTCTTACAATGAAGACAGAAAACACATGGCATTTAGCTCCTGGTCATGTCATGCCACTAAAATACACAGTCTGCTGGGGCTTTTTCTTTTTCTCTGGCTTGGAGGAGAAAGAGACATAATGGGAGCAAGCTTCAGAGGAATAGCTGTGCAGTCCTTTAGCAGCTGCTCTGTGTGCACAAGGGGTCCAGATAGTTGTGTGTGGGATGAACGCCCTTCTGAAACAGAGTGGCACTGCCCTTGATGTAACTCCTTGTTCTGCCAAAGAATTAATGTCATGATGTACTCTTTCCCATCTCTGCTCATGCTGCGGCAGCCCCTAGATGCAGGAGAGTGTGTCATCATTCATTTTGCAGACAAGAAGGCAGTAAACCTTTGCTTGCTGCCAGCTGGTTGATTTCTGTGTACTCTGCTCTACAGGCAAGATAGAGCTGGAAGCCATTTGTGCAATTCAGAGCTTCCCGTCACCAACTCCTGAGCGTCTTGTGGCTGTATTGGGCCGAAATAATCAGAAAGCAAGATCTGGCTCCACAATCTGTTTTGTTCCCCTCTTCCCCTCCCTTTCTTAATCTGCTTCCAAGAGCTTCCTCTGGAGTCAATGATGATGGCTGGGCACCTTGCATATCTGAAAAGTAAGCCACTAATTTAGGTGCAAAAATAGTGCTTTAGGCTTATTTTCCAATAAGTTTACTGATGCCTGGGCATGCAAATATTGAACATGATTTGTCACACTGCAAAGAATAGTTACTAAACAGTTAGGGGAAGATTTATTCGTGCTTTTTAAACATGTTAAAATTCTGTCACAAACTATTCCTCGTAAATACAGTGCTTTCACAAGTCAGCCCAACTCACGGAGGGTGGAGAAGCAAAACTTCCCCCTGACACCCAAAGCTTGCGCACCTCCCAGCTCCTCTCCTTCTGACGTGGTGCCAGGCAGAGCTGGGGGATCAGATTAATTCCTGGAAGTGCTTGCACTCTCAAACCACAGCTGAATTTCCTCTTCGAGTACTGCTCAGCAAGGCTAATTTCAGGGATCGGTTCCTCAGGTTCACTTTTAAGTTGCGCCTGCCCAAAGGAATGAATATTTCTTAAAAATCAAGGTATTTTTAAGATCACTTTTTTCTGTAACTTTTCCCTCTCTCCTGCTTCCCCTATCCAGAGTCTAATACCAGTCAAAGATGAGTGTTAAAAAGGTAAATGCTTCATTAAGCATCTGTTTTCTCCCTTCCTTGTTCCTCTTTTTCAGCAGTTTAGAGCTTTGTGCCTGATTGTTACTTAATTTGCAGCTGCGTAACCTCCAGCACTGCTGTTCTCCAGCACACTGTATCTGAACCACAGACTCCCACGAGCTTGGCACCTGAGCATGAGATCTGAGAGAGGAACGAGCAGAAGGAGCCCCGCTTCTGACCCGGCTCCCGTCCTCTTGCATTCCCACGGCCTGACCTCAGCGTGTGACAAACGCGGGCTGCACGCTCGGCCCACGCGCGCAGGCGGAATGGCAGCCCTGTGTCTCCAGACGCCATCGCGCCCCTGCGCACAGCCCCGGCCTGCTCCCCCCCACCTCTGATCCCCACTGGCTTCTGCTGCCCTGGGCAAGGTGCTGCCGCCGGCCCCACCTCAGCCTGGTCGGGGTAAGCGCAGCAGTGGCTGCAGCTAGGGACATGTTGGGAGATGTGGGTCCAGTTTCCTCCACAAAGGAAACTGCCTCTGTGATTTTAAACAAGTCACCTCTCTTCAGTTCCCTTTCTTGTGGATGATCCCCCCGGGTGTCTCATCCCCTGAGGAGGCAGAAGGATGTGCAGCCACTTGGCCAGGTTCTCATGGGTGAAAATGGCGCCCGTCTGAGGCCGACACCTGTGAAGCTGATGCCCACGAAACGGCTGCCCCAGGGTTCTGCAGCGCGTGGCCGTGAGCCTCCTCCTCTCAAAGGTGGCCGCCATCTCCCAGAGGTGAGGCGAGGAGGAGTGGGCCTGTGTAGCCCGTCAGCTGGAGGGAGGGCTGCCTGCGTTGTGGAGTGTGAGGAGCAGAGGAAACCCAGTGCAAGGCGGGGAGGAGGAGGAGGCCGAGCTTGCAGGGACTGGGTGGGAAGGCTGAGGGCTGTGGAGGTGCATGCTGGCTTACACTCCTTATCCTTGACCCCCAATCCTCTCCCCTATCCCCTGGAGGTGGGGGGCAAGTGGGTGAATGGCTGTGTTGGCTGCTAGCCAAGGGCTAGCCCCGTGAAACTGTCACACACTAGCGGGCAGAGATCCCTGCAGCAAGAATCAGTATCTGTAGCTTATCAGGACAGCAGGAAATTTAATTCAAATCGAAGCTGGTGTTCCATAAGCCTCAGATGGAGCATTTTCTGGATTTTTTGTTCTTACTTCCTTTTTTTTTTTCCTGCCATGCATACCCTCTTACTCTTGAAACATGTAATTTAAAAGCTTTCAGCAACCCACAAACAATCACACTAATGGGCATCAGGCCTTTCAGTGGAGAAGTGATTGCCCTTCCTGAGGGGATACAGGTTGTGCCTGTGGCATTGGTGCTGGTATCATCGAATCCTAATTGAATTGTACAGCTTTTTCCAACAGAAATCAAAAGGTAGATTCAAAACTGAGCTGACCCTTAATAAATGCAATTAGGCACATAGTTTTTCTATTATTGTTCTCCTTATTTTTGAGCACTAACTCAAAGAAGCCCAAAGCTTCATAGATGTTAATGTTTTCAAAATGTGCATGTCAATAGGACACTGAGTCCATTTTCTTTGTGTTGAAGCGCTTCTTAAATTCAGCAAGTTTTGGATCCAGTCTGCAATGCATATGTTAGAAATAAAACCAGGAGAATGAGAGAACTGTATTTTATCCATACTTTTTTCTGCTCTAGAGAAACACAGGAAGCTGAAAATTCAGAGATATTCACCTAATATCAGAGAGGGAATCTGCCCTATGTTAGACATGGCTGGGTTTAACAAAACCAGATGGGGCGGCACCTGCCACATCCCTGTAAGGAATGAATGAACGGGGCTTTATCTCTGCTGGAGGTCATCATTATGGGGAACCTTTGCTGTAACAATCATACCTGCTCTCTTCCGCCCTCCTTGCCCTGGCAACATCCCCCCACTGTTCCCATGGCTCCCCTGACCATCTCTGCACTGTTCCCACTGTCCCCCAAATCCCCAGGAACAACCTCTTCACCCTGAGGGTCCTCCAGGCCACCTCAGTGTCTGTCACTACAGCCTCCTCACCCCAGGATCTGTTGGGGACTGTTCCCCAAAATTATCCCATTTACCTCTTCCAGTTCCTTCTGATTTCCAAATCCTCTCACAAACTAGGCAGCCGTGCTTGTTAGGTTTGTTTTCTAATATAGATTCTTTGACTGGTTGACATGGCTTATGTGTGACACTATTAGAAATGTTTATGGCTCAGTGTTTCCAAGCAAAAGAATCCCTTTACCTATTTACAAGAGAGATGCAGAGCACTGCTATTTTTCTCAGGCAAGGCCTGAGGACCCATTGGGGTAAGCAACTAAAACTCATAAACTAGGGTGCCCAAGGAGAGCCTTTTAAAAGCCTTTAGAAGATCACTACCGGTAAACTATATACTAGAATGTAGAATAGGACCAGGGCACTGGTCCATAATCACACGTCTTGTTTAATTGTTAAAATGCTCCGAGGCACAGATTTGTTTCATGCCAGCTAGCAATACTGCAGGAAACAAAGAGGATTGGATGCCACAGACCTTTCCTAATGGGTGGTTCAGATATGACCATCATGTCTGGAGTCAGAGGAGAACAGTTTAGCTTTAGACCATATTGCATTGCTTCAGGCTACAGAAAAGTGTCTAACCCATTTTATTTACTGGTACAGACGTAGCCTTACAGTTTCATCCTTAGTGCTGCCACTGATTTTACAGAATAGCATCAGTGTGGGGCTCTGCACATCTATGATGCTGACTGTGGGCTGCTGGCAGCTTTTAATGTTAGGTTACACATGTCTGCAGAAGAAACAGTCACAGCAGTGCTTGTAGTATGGACTCACCCTGCAGGTAATCTTAAAAAGTAACCTCGTTTTTTCTGCATTATTTTTCTTTATTTTAAACCTCCTTGGAACTGTAAATTCCTTGGCAGTGCTGTACTGTAATTCAGTTAGACTGGTGAAGAGATTCTCCAGGTAGGAACAACAAATCTGCAAACAACAATGCAGCCTCCACCTTTTGTTCCAGACAGACCAGACAAATCAGTCAGTTTGTTCTTGTTTCTTCCTGTAGCTTTACCAAAAATCAGGGAAATCTGTTAAATAGTTCATACTAATAAAACACCATTAACTAGCCTCTTGTCTTTTCAGTGGTAGTGAAGGAAAAAATACCTTTCCTAACTGAGGTGCTGCAGAGATAGGGGTAGTCACATTGGAGGCTCCCTGGTTCACAATATTGAGATTTCTGCTTTGTGAAATATAACTAGGTTAACACTCAGCTTTATTCTTCCATCAGGACTTTGTAGAAAAGGTTTTGGAAACTGTTATTGTGAAATAGATTTTATTTTATGCCTCAGGAGAGAAAAAATCTACTTATTTTAAAAACATACGAGCAGGGCATGAATCTCTTAGACCCTGTTAACTGGTGATTTACACCCTGGGAGAGACATGTCCGTCCCAGTAACTCTCTTTGGCAGAGTGAGGTTTCCCTGCAGAGTTCTGGGCTCCATCTCCTGCAATGCCACTGCATTCAGGGCTGCCAGTCACATGGCCATGGCCCTTGTTGGAGGCCTCATCGATGATAAAAGAAGTTTAAAGGGGAGGTTTTCATCCTGGCCTGGCTGTGCTCCTTGGCGCACGTCCCTTCCTCCTGGGGAAGAGCAGCCAACTGGATCCCCTACAAAAGCAGCGCTTCCAGAGCGGGTTATAGGAGTGCCGAAGAGAAGGATGTCTGCTAGCAGATGTCTTGGGAGAGACTGAAGAAAACAAAGGCCAGAATTTCTGCACACTTTCTTTTCTTGTTTCAGCTGCCTGCAGGCATGCAGGTTTTGGGTGAGAATGAAGGGACATGGAAGGGCCAGGACAGATAAGCATTAAAGCAGTGATGGAGGGTCTGACTGAAGGCCTGTCTAGCCCAGGTTTTGCATATCTCTGAGCTGAACAAGGAAGAGTAGATGTTGCAGGAAATTGGAAAACAGTGAGAGGGGGAAAATGTTGTAAGACATCAACAAGGTCCTGAGGCCTTGCAAGAAGTCTCAGTGCAAGTTCTTGCTCCAGCATGCAGAGACAGAGGCTAAGGGGCTGTGGGAGGAATGGAAGGGGTAGGACCCCAAAATGAATGCGGTTTAGCCCAGGAGAGAGTTCTGCTGTGGCAGGAAGCAAATGAACTGGAGATACTTCTCTGGATAGAAGCAGATGAGAAGGTTCTGATTTCTCAAACAGTGGACAGGATCAATGTGAATCATAGAGCAAAGGCTCCATCAGATGCTGAATATGCCTAAGACCAATGAGGAAGAGCAGCAGAAGGTCAGTGAGGAAGTGCCAAGCATCCCTGGTGTGGTGAGAGCCAGCTCCAAGGAGCTCCAGGGCACATGGAGATACTTGGAACTCAAGGCAGCTGAAATGTGTGAGGGAGTCAATGGCAGGTGTAAAGTCCTGCTAGTTGTGTAATTATTTATTTAGTAAAGATAGATAGCTTGGAAAAAAGGGAAGAAGAATCTGCTGATGGCAGAAGGTCAAATGTATGTGATACTTCTCCCTAATATTTCCCAGCCTTTCTACATATTTGATAAACTGCTGTGGATTTCCCATCTACTAACTTGTCCCTGAACACATGTAGACACAGAAAGAGGGAAGGGCACACAGCTGTAATGTGCACTGATGGCATGGGGAGTTAAGGATGGTTCCAGGAATGTGAGGAGCAGGATGTGAAGGTGGTTTGAATAGATGAGAGCCTTGGTCACCAACAGCAACAGTCAGAGTACATCATGTGCTGGCTGAGTGGATCCATCAGATCTTTGACTGAGGGTCCTTGTGAGAGGTGCAGGTGCAGTAGGAAAGAGTTGTTGTAACCGTACTGCATGGACCCATGCTGGACAGGTGGGGAAGTTCTAACTCTAGACAGCACGCCAAGAGCATCGACTTACGTGTCGAGGCTTAAATGCCATCATTTGGTGCTTACCTCGTTGCTTTGGAGGCGCGGGCCTGACTCCTACCAGCAATCGCCTGCTGGAAAGTCCAAGTGGAGTAGAAATGAAACTGCTCTTGCTGGCTCTTTATTTCTTGTCCAAACAGAGTAACGTGAGAATGACTACAGGGGGGGTGAAGGTGAGAATCAGGACTTCTAGCTCCCTACTCTTGCAGCATTGGTAGGAATGAATAATTCAATAGCAGCCGTTATAAAACCATAGTCCTGCTTTTGGCAACAATATCTTTGAAAGCATTTTTTAATAGAGACTCTGTGTTGGCCTTGTTAATCACTGCTTTTTAGAAATCCCTTGCATTTCAGATCTCTGCAAGAAATATAATTGCTCTTGTGTTTAAAAGAACCTCTGAAGCATGGATAGGAAACATGATGTGCAGAAAAAAATCCTACTTAAAATTTTTTGGCATTTATTTGTAATGGCATAATGACCATCTGCTTCCCGGAACCTGGAAAAAAAGATTTCCATGTACCTGTTTTTATTGCATTGGATGTCACTATATTGTTTTTCCTGTTATCACAGCACTGGGCTCTATTATCTTTTACTACTGCAAACTGATTTATTCCTAATAATAGAAAATAGGTCATAAATGAATGTCCTAGTTTTTTGCTGAATTTGGGCCCAAAAAAATGGAGCAGATTTAAAGATACTCCTGAGATTTATATACTGCAGGGAAAGATGTTAATTATTATTTTTCAGACCAAAGCCTGTTTAAAGTGCTTCTGAGCATGCAAAATTTCTTAGTGCTACTAATAGATGGCTAAAAAATATGTTTTCCCTTGTTTAAAGTAAAGAAATAAAACAAAAAGTGGTCCAACTTCTAGGTTGGTGGTATGACTGTAGTCCCCAGGCTGTCAGCAAGGTCTTTCATATTTCACAGGCATCAGGACCTGAGTGTCTCACAGCAAAGTAGCAGCTCTGAAGCCCAGTCAGATTGATTTTTGTACATGAAGCAGCACTAAATTTTTCAAGACTTTTCCCGTCTCTCAATACTGACTCTGGATTGATGTGAGCCCACTGCTCACCAAGGGTTTTGTTCCACATTATCATAGTTTTTAATAAAGTGGAAATCTACTCTTGGGGAAATCAATAATGGCAATTCTCAAGTGGCCACCCCAGCCCTTCAGGCTCCTTCTCCTGCGCCGATGCAGGGGCAAGGAAAGCACCAGACAACGTGCAGAGGCAAAGGAGCAGCAAAGTCCCAGCAGCTGAAGCCAAATCAGAGTGAGTGTTTGTACATGGAGAAGTATCACTGCTCAGTAAAGCAAATGTTAGCTTCCACCTCCATTTACAATCACAGAGCAGGGACAACATAGAGTATGGTGGAGATGTCTGCAAAGAGCCAGGAGGCTGCTGAGACGCAGCTCAGTGTTGAAGTTCAGCGCGAGGACCTTGCTGGTTTGGTGCTGTCACTTGGAACAGAGATCTGGAATGAATGGTTTCCTTTCCATAAGCCCCTTTCCCTGCCCATATTTCACAGGCAGCTTTTTTTCAAGCCATTTGTGTTACTCTGGAGCTGTTTTCTTGCTCCTTGGTTTCCTTCCAAGTATGCTTTGCTGAAAGCTCTCCACTAGCTCGCATTTGTAAGCTGCGAAGCGCGTGGTAGGTAGTGGGGAAAACAGGAAGTTTCAACGTAATTCCCAGAGGTTCTGTGCGGGATCGAAACCAAAAACTGTTTTATGTTTGCTTTGGCCCACATAGCTGGAACCTGGTGCTGTGGAGTTATTAATGTTCAGCAAAACATTCCAGTGGGTATGTACCCATGAACCTGCTGACTTCTTGTTACTGTATTTAAAGAGATGCTGTAGAAAATAAAACCTAGTTTATCCAGTGAACTTTAACAGCACTGCATCTGTTCAGATGACGTGGTTTCTAAGAATACGCTTTTTTTAGAGCTCCTGTTACTTTTCTGATCACTCCTTGGGCCAGGACACAGGATCCTTCCTACAAATACAGTCTGTCTCTTACATTCCTTGCAACTCATTTATCTGAGAGGAGGAAAAGGAAGAGAAACAACTCTGTGAATTCGCTCTCTTCAGTACACTGAAGGTTTTTCTTCATGGAGTTCCAACAGTGCAGCACAGGCTGCTCTCCAGTACAGGTGGAATTTTGTGTATGTCCCTTCATCTATTTTGGGTCTCTCTTGGCAAATGCTTACGGCTGCCTCATCTTCTCTTGAACTATAGACTAACTTCTGGCTTTGGTTTTACACCAGAAAATAGGAGTCAGTATCATGCATGTGTTCACTGATCAACTCTGTGGCCAGCATGAGAAAAACAAGATTGGGGGGGCGGGGAAAGTACATTAGCCAACAACAAAAGCAGAACTCACTCGTATCTGTAATGAATTAATCTCTGGAAGTTCCCCCCATCCCCAGAATTAGAGGCTGGACTGTGTTCTAAAGCACAAGGAGACTAAGATTTTATCCTAGAATTGTCATGATGCTGTTTGGGTTTAGGGTCTGCCTGGAACTGCACAGTGCATTTTAGCAATTTGCTCCCCTGGAAGAGCGGCAACGTTTTTTGCCTGTCAGATGGAATTTCTGGTACTAAAACCTCACACTGGATTTAATCAACACCCTCACTGGCCTGCACCAGCTTCTCAGAAAGTGCTTCTCATGTGGGTCTTGTAATTATATCTCAGGGATTCTGTAAGCACCATGTGCTGCTGAATGCTACTGTTGTTGCATAGCTAACAGTTTGCACTTTTAACTCCAGTATGTCTTTCTCTGCTAAGATAAGTTTAATGATAGAATAAAGAAAATATTATTGAAGCAAGACTTCAGGTCAGGTTTTTAGCTACTGGGTTGGAATCAACAGTCTACAAGAAAAACAGATACCAAAACCAATCCTTGTCTGCTTTAGCAAGTAAATATTATTTAGTTGCTTAGCCTCTCCATTTATTTTATCACGTCTGGATGCATTTGTTTTCTGTTTCACATACTGCCCTCCTTCTCTTGTACAGTGTGACAAAAGAAATAAACTGACTTTTGTTACACCTCTAATCACAACTTCTAACAATTCTTTCAGTGATGATCACATGAAACTGTACCCATTATGTATAATAACTTGCACTCATTTTGTTACCCTCTCATGCATTTAGAGCTGGAAGCCCATACTAGAACTTACCAGCCCAGTTAGGAATGACAGCAAAGCATTAGGAAAGGATGCATTTTCATGTTTCTATCGCTCAGCTCAGCTCAGCTCAGCTCTATACTAATGCCCTGGGAAGGTGTGGGAGATAATTGCTTTTTGGTAGGGGGTGGTTAGAAATCGTATGTGTGTGGGGGTTCTTTCGTCTTCCCTGTACAGTGAACAGATATAGATTGTAATTTGTATGAGTAGTTCAGACTAAAAAAAGATGCCCTATCACAGCTTAACTTAAGATTTTTACCTACTAATTGAAATCTATCTTCCACTTAACTGCCTTTCAAGGTCATTAGCATTGTTCAGCTGGGGAAATAGCTAAATCCTAACTGAGACTGGAGGGCATAAGAGACAAAACTAAGAAGCAATCAAGCTCCTTTTAGTAACTGAATACCCCAGGCACGTAGCAAAGTTTAAGTATGTGCTGGACTATGCTGTCCACTGCTGGCTGAGGAAAATGTCTAATATTACTCTGATTCCTGCCGTGTAAAGGGCAGACGGACTTTTCATGTTCTGTATAAATAAGCAGGCTAATGGAAAAGGGTAAATAAGCAGGACTGTGACAAAATACATTGTCATTACAGTTAATGTAGGCATACCAAAGACATCTATAAATTAACAGCTACCAGAGAAGCTCAGCAAAACCAGGACAACGACTTACTGAGCTTCTCTGGTAGATGTTGCAGCACACATTGGTTTCTGTACTTCCACAATTATCCTGCTGACATCATGCAAGTATCTAGTTTAAAACCAGCTCTGTCACGTTCATGCAACTCAAACATGGAGTACAAACACAGTGCTACTTTCCCCAGATAACAAAAATGACCCACAGAGCTTTCAAAACTTGCTTACAGGTTGGGGCAGAAGGGTGTTCCTCTCTATATGTGTAATGACTGTGAGCTCTCTTCCTGCTCCCACCAAAAGTGGGAGCTCCATACCAAATGAACTAAGTTTTCCCATCTTAGCACTGCTCTGTATTTGGAAGAAGGGAAGCCAGTAGACACAGCTTGCCAAAGTTACAGAATGTCACCAGCACTTCCAGACCAGCAGGACACGACACGGGTGTGTCCCCATCCTTTATTCCCATTGCGAGCCTGGGCCTGGCTCAGAGAGCTTGTCCTGTCTCAGTCTCTCATGATAGTGAGACCCAACTTCCTTGTGTGGGCATCCAGGGAAACCAGTCCAGAGGTGGGTCTGGGCTGCAGCATTCCTGAGTCTCTCCACTGCCACTCTCTACTCTCTTTGCTCTTGCAGTTCAGTGAGTCTAGCCTTGGAGCACTCATAGTTTCTAGAAGTTATAAAATACTTGTTCATGGATGTGCAGGTAGCACCTGGCTTGTGACAATGGTACCTACTTTCTGTCTTTCTTCCCAGGAATCTCTTAAATTACTGCAGGGGCTGTAGTTTGAGGACTTCATTTTGCTTACCAAAAGACAAGAGTGGGGGCTGGTGGTGTAGAAGTTGCTATTTTTGCTCCAGGACAGGAAACCAAGCTTTTCTCCGTAGTCTGATTCCATCCAGTTGGCCTTGCTGCTGTCCTCATCTTATTGCGGGCTTGTCTGAATAACCTCAGTTCTTGTCCCTGTCAGATATTTCCTCGTAGCTGCTGTTGCCTGTTATGACTCAGGGCACAGCCACAGCAGAAACCTCAGCAGAGGCAGAACAGAGACAGCTGCTGGCACGTTAAGTACCGGCTCACCCAGCCGTGCTCCAAGACCGTTAGCCAGTGCTTCTGCCACAGCTCCCACCAGTGAATCTGAACAGCAGCACTAATTTGCATCACTGGCACATGGTTTCTGTGGTGGCTTGAGTCTTCTCTCTCTTTCTCTTTTGTTCGTATTCTCCCTTCGTTTGTTCATACTTTTTTACGTGCTACAGGCATGCCAGTGCAGCAATAACCTACACAGAGGAATTTTCAGACTGCAAGCTCCCCAAAAGCTGCAGTTAGTGATATGTTGACTTAAAAATCCATTCTTAAATCCATATACCCTAAGAAATTCAAACCAAATGCTGGAAAGTTTTGCTACAACATGCATGTTTCAGTGAGACCCCTCTGGGAGTTCTCTAACAAAAATGTATGGGTTATTAAAACACTCAGCTCAGCTTCCTCCATTTTACCTGTAGATTTTGTGCTATTATAGCACATTTTCTCCTCTCCCAACACTTTTTTCCAGTGTTTGGGATGATAGCTGACACTGGATTGTGCTTGGCTGATGAGCTGGAACAGAGAATGAAAGAGCAGAACGGGAGTAATTTTTGTGGGTTCAGATAACTTACAGCACTTGCCTTGAATAATTTGGGCACGTAGATGCTTTCAATGTAATCTTTCTTGCTCTATGCCGCTAAATTGAACATGAGGTAAAAAATGCAACTTTGTAATGCAATTACCATATGTCATTAAAGGATTAAAGTAGAAATACACTGTGCATCGCTTGCATCTTTTTGTCTGAGGAACAGGGTCTATTTTATACAGCCTCATATATAAAAGCTGCTCATCCCTACACAGGAAAAAAAAAAAATAACCCCTTTTCATTTCTGTGAATTGCAATAAATAGTGCTTGCAAAGGAACTTGGAAACTGTACACCAAATTCAGCTCCTGTGTACATATGCGTGACTCCTTCCAAAACACTGGGGATGGGTTTACCTACAAGTAAACCCTGTCTCTTTAGGGCTGAGTTTGACCTGAGATTTCTGCATCTCTCCGCTCATTAGTTTAGTTTGCACGGTGCCTTTTGGAGATCACTCCAGCGGAGTGTGAGCTGCAGTAATCAATTCCATGCTCCAGTTTTACACAGCCACATAAAGCAGCAGGGGAAGCAAAGATGATGGGTCACACTTGCTGCCACTTCAGTGAAAAGATTAGTATTAATGGGTCAGGAATCCAGTGAGCCACTCCTCTTCTTGTAGGAAAAGCTGGCATGTCAAAGGTTGCTGTCTCTCAAGGGAATGGTGGGGCGCAGATGGCTGAAAATCCTGACACGCTTTGATGCAAAATAAAATTTTGGCCCCATCATTTTGTTTCTGACTTTGGAGCTCCTGCAGAAAGCAACCCTGTCACCGCCTGGCTGGGCTCCTCCGCACAGCCACTTCCATCTGTAGCCGTCTTTCTGCCCTAATCGAACAGATTTCTTACCCAGATTGGTAGCTGGTTGCCAGACAGTGTTATGGGGCTGTCAACTCATGGACTGCAAATCACTTTTGTATTTGTTTAAATCTCTTGTCTTACACTCATGTTCAGTGAAGCTCAAGGTAAGCACTTAGAGCCTTTTAAAAAGAAAAAACAGTGTTGCTTTTTCACTTTGTGTCTGTTTGCAGGAATTTATTGCTTTTCTCAGATGCTGGACTTACTTCAATATTGTATCCCTTATAGAGCAGTGTTACCTATTCATCTTTTTCTCAGAATTCCCTTGTACCCTTAGGCATTCAGAAACATTTGCATTTTAAAAGCCATTAGATAAATTGTTAAATTATTACTTGTTAGACGAATAATGACCAGAAAATATCCAAATTTTTGAGATATTCATCCAGCCTCTACTGGGCTTTGCAGTGATTGCAGAGGGATTTGTCAGAGTAGATTAGTGCTTTAGCTGATCACACACAGTGCCTCTGGCATTTTGTTACTCCAGAGGAAGATGGACATTTCTTGCCCACTGTAGATCCAGTTCCATTCCACAAAATGCCCAGTGTATTGCAGATTTTTCTTCAGGTCTTCAGGGTGACCATCAGTGATATTTGAGTGGTGGTGGAAGGGAGGAAGCTTGCTTTCCCCTTCCCTCTTTTTCTCCTCTTACACATACTGTCTGGACACTACAGAAGTCTTTGCAGCGTATCCACCCGGATCTGCCAACTGTTGCCAAGGCTCTTTGAATCATGGCTTGTGTGGCATTATTGACATACTGGGGTATAGGGAGTAATCTGCTCCTTTTTAATCTCTCTAGTTCTCCTCTACAGAGAAGGAAATTTGTGGAGATGTTCTCCAGGAGTTCAGGAGGGAATTGGTAGACATATCACAACAGCATTCATAGGAAAAAAAAAATCCCCAAACTTGCCATGGCAGACCACCAAGTATTTACTGTTACTTTAACCTCAGGTTCAGGGATGAAACAGGGTCTGCAGCACTGTCCTTCCTGATGACTGCCAGCTTATACAAGGCTCACACAAGGAGATCAGGTTTCAGATTTTTTACATACAACTTTTTGCTTGCTGAAGAATTTAGGTTTACATATAAAGTTAGTCCTTATTTGAGAGCAATGACAAATAAGTTGTACAGACTGAATAGGGAAGGGTAGGCATCACTAAATATTTTTTAAAATATCCATAGTGTAGAAATTTGGTTTAATACACACATAAAAAGCTTTTCTGAAAAGGGTAGAGGGACCCAGCATTTCCATTGGCATTTTTTTTGCGTGGCTTGTTGCAAATGGTTGCTTCTTGAAAGCATGTTTTTGCCAGTTCTAGAGATGATTTATCTTGCTAGGGGCTTTCAGCAACAGAAGGGCTGGGTTTGAAATAGTAAATTGAAATTAACACATGCCCTCAGCTCCAGCATCAAGTTTTTTTCTGGGACTGTTCTGTATGATCCTGGCAACCTCTAATTGGTGGTGCTTACACCCTCAGAAGTACCAGCATAGTTAAGAAACACATTTCTATTAAGGAAAAAGGGAAACCCCAAACAGTGTTTCAGTAGACTGTTAGCTTGGTTCCTCAATATTCTCCTGCAATAACACCCATCTCACTCCTGACTCTTCCGATGGGCAACATTTGCCCACGTGCCCCTTTCCACCTCCTCCCCTTGAGCATCTCAGTGTTTGCCTCCCTACCTTATGGACTGACCCCTCAGTGCACACAGGGCTCTGGGGCAGCTGTTGCACATCTGCCTGGGTAACTGGTCAGCCAAGAGACGTAACTGGCTGGTCAGTGGGGCAGAGCAGTGGACAGCCCCTTCCCCAAGACTCAACAGCCAAGCTGTTACTGTCCCCGCTATCTTTTCCCACCTCTCTCTGTGTTCAGCTCCATTACCCTGAGTATGAAAAAGGAAGTCCCCAGGGAGTCTCTGCAGAAAGCAGCCAGGAGGAGATCTATGTGGGTGATACTTCTGCTACTGACTTGGTACTCTTCAACACCAGGGGTTGGGGAAAGGGTTGAGCCCTTCATCCTGAGTTACAGGTGTGTAGCTCGTGCAAGTAGGCTGGACTCCTTTCTTCTCTTCACCAGAAGATGGAAGGAGAGAATTCTTGAACCTCTAGGCTTTCAAGCTTGCATAAAAAATGAAAATAACAGTTATATACCTCATAGCAGGACTTTTAAGGGAGAATGCGTTATTTTTGACACAGAATGGGTCAAACTATTTCCATTTAACTAGAAACCAGCACCAATAAAATTAATGAATCTTATGAATGTCCCATTTGTTCTGAGCTTTGTTCAACTGCCCTGTAGTGAAAGGTTTAGAAATGAGTTAGGTTTAACCAGTCCATTTCCTGTAGCTGATATTAACACTGGCATTGACTTTTGTGGAAGCAGATGCAGGCTGCTGTTAGTCTCCCTCAAAATGCAATAAATTGAATGCCATTAAAAAGAGAGATATTATGTTAATCAAAATGGGATCAATTTTCCAAATATTAGGCACCCATGTACTCCAGAAAGGTCTATGACCATGGAGCAGAATGGATCCACACAAGCTGTGCTACCTGAAGCATCCTAAGCCTCCGTCATCAGTGCCCAGAGACCTACGGATGTCTCTCTCTAGGTGGTCATGACTGAAGACAGTCCATGAGATTGTCAAACTGGCAGGAAAATTAATCTTCACAGTGCTTGGAAACATGTAAACAGCCCCCCCAAGGTAGTAAAAAATGAAAAGCAATAAACAAAATAGCTTAGGATGAAAGATAATATTTTACACCATTTTTTATTTTACTGTTTTGGTTAAATAAACCACACTGTGAATTAGACAAAATCTATATTGATCAGCCAGCATACCCTTCTTATAGTCTCTAAAATTGATATGATTATATATTCTTGTAGTTATAATTCAATATCTGTTAGCTTGTTACACTGTCTTTGGACAACCCAGACAAGTAATAAATAATGTATATTTAAAGCCTAATTTAATTTTCAGTGATTAAAAACTAATTAACAGCAGTTCAGGCAATCTGCACACTCACATTTCTTGCCATCACTTGAGTTTTCTTGGAACTGAGAAAACTAACAGCTTTTCAAATTAAACAAAACAAATGTTGCTTTGGTCTCTCCAGACTGTTCATGGTAAATCCCCCTATCCTGGTGCCTGCAAGTAGTTGCAGCAGTTTCAGTGAAATCCCTCTCTGAGTACGTAAGTGGAAGTGAAACAAAGCCCTTGAGCTGCAAGAGTGAGTACGAAGGAGGCTGTTTCAGAGTCGTTGCTGGGTCTGGCAGGGCAGGTAATCCTGCAGGGCAGGTAATCCCACCAGCCGTGCTGCCAGCCCATGCTCTGCAACGGGCTGCTGGGCTCCTCCTGGGCAGAGCCTGGCAGCTGTGAGACCCAGACACACAAGCTTGAAATGGATATTTGCAGCCTTTTTACAAACAGAGGCCATTTGGCTTCTGGTTTATCTTTTTGGTTGCTTTCTTGTCTGGCTTGAGTGTTTCCTACTTTCTATGATGACCAGTGTTCTTTGATGTATGTCTCCTTCCTTCCTTTTCTCTTTCTTCCTCTACTCTCTTCCTCTCTGTTTTTCTGCTTGGGCTGTGTGTGGCTGCAGCCAAGCTCCTGCTTACAATGCTTAGGTTACGTCACTCCGCTACCCCATGCATGGCTCCAATTTACTGTAAAAGCTGAATTCTGACTTACAGCGTGCCTTTGATTGCAGCAGGCCTAAAGTGCTTCTCATATGTATGTGAGGGCAGCTCTGTGGCTGCCCCTGCAGCCTCCTACCCTGAAATCCCCAGGAGAGCAAGTGAGGTACTGCAGAGCCCTTCACACTAGAGTGGCAACAGAGACCATGAGAGCAGAACTGGGCAACTGCTACCAGAGCCTCTGAAGATAATTTTCTTTTTCATTTTGTGTCATACAGATTTAACTATTTTCTGTAGCACAGAGTTGGTACATTTTAAGAAGCTGATATATTTTCTAAAAGAGTCAGTACTGTTTGTCATTGTAATAATGTGCATACTTGTTGAGTGTTGTAGCAGTACTGAAGTATGTCATTGCTGCTCATCTTTTCAGATCATTTGGAAGCACTACTATTTGTCTACTATTACAATCTATGTAATAAATGGGTTTTGTCAGTTTTTTAAAATGTATCAGTTGTTCTGTGGAGGTCTAAAAGGGAATAAAGAATGTAGTAATATAAAGAGATCATTACAGAGGGAGCTGTAAACATTTATTCACCAGTTCCTGAAGTTATAATAATTGCTCTATAAGCAAATATCTTTGGTAATAAATCTTTCTGTTCATGTTTCCTAAATCTAGGAAACAGACAAGGAAAGGGGCCAGCGAACTTACTGTCACAGTTGTTTTTATGACTGCTCTGCTAAATCACCCCTGGTAAGTTGTTTCACAGACCTTTTCTGACCAAATATTTGTCAGCATGGAACAAGAATTTGTAAATGCCACTATTTTGCTTATAATACTGCTAGTAAAACTCTTTACAGAGAAGATCTTCAGACTCAGCTGATTCATTAAACAGTAAGTATTTTACAGCTGTTAGGTATGGGCTTTTTATCCTCTGGGTATTAAGCCAGATGATGAAAGGAGTTCATCAGTGTGTGACTCTCTTTAGAAGTTATTTGCATTTTAGTTATATGGTCTTCCTTGGCCTAATATATAACAGATCTGTTTGGAAATGCCAAGTGAATATATTGCAGAAATCTGACTACCAAAACACAAAAGTAAATGTCCATTTAATACCAGGTATGCAGAAAGCAGTTAATTTTCCTATCTTTCTTTATATCTAGAATTAGGCTTTGGGAACTTTATTGCCCTCAGGCAGGGTGCCTGGTCTCTAGCAGTTGAACATGCACATTTCTTCCTGTTTCCATATCCTGCACTTTATATTTTCTTTTCATGGCCCATTGCTCAGCAATTGATTTTACTTTAGACAGTGAATTCTCCCTATGTAAAAGGCTGGGAATAACACTTCAACTTAAACAATCAGTTATAGTAATTCTCTATTTATTCACTCAATCAATAGCTTCAGTTGGTAAAAAAACACATTGGCTCTGAGACAACAGGAGGTTCATGCACTGCCAACCTGAATCCTTTCCCAGCAGCTGCAAAAGGACCTTACAGCAAAGTGTCAGTGGATGTCACAGCACCCCATGTTTCTTTCTTTCTGAATTACTTTTGCCTTGAAACGTCAACTGTCAGGCCCAAAATGACTTGCCCTGGATAGGTGTTTCTGTATTAATTTATATTGATACCAGGGAAATAATTATTTCAAAACTTATGCAAAAATAACACAATCTTCAACACTGGCACTGGCAGAGAGAAGCTGCTTCAGTCTGTAGCAAGATTGCTTTTTAAGTTAATTGCTTCATCATTGTCATTGCAGGATCGTGCATATGCACAGCAATTTATGCAGTCATTTTGTGTTAGTTATTATTACTAAAACCTTTTGTCACTTTAATTAGTAACTTTCACCTCACTGAAAGCATATGTTAATGAGTTTGAAATGCAAAGTGTATCTTTAAAAATCAGAAATTACTGTTGCTGAGAGTTAGTGGATGAGGGAGGCAGGCTATTAATGCCAAAATTCCAGTGATCTGTGCTTTAGATCCTTGATGTGCTCACTTGTTAGTACTCAAAATACCTTACTCGGTTCTGAAGAAGTATTGTCCAATGCTGAGTAGAATATCAGAAAATGGTGATTAAAAGAATGTAGCTGAGAAATTGGAATAAAAGATAACAAGATAAACATTGCCATAATTTATAAGGGTATGATTTAGGGGAGGAAATTTTATCTGAAGCTGTTAACTGGCAATAAAGTATCTGAAGCCCTGATTCTGCAAAGGCCATGTAACTCTTAAATAGGAAATAGAAATATAGAATATGCCTGGATTTAGAAATACAAAATGTAATTTTTAAGGTTTGAAATAAGTCTTAGTGTTTAGATTCTCTTTGCCTATAAACATTTTCAGTATGTCTCTTCAGTGACCTAAGTTCTGACGAAATAAGAGGGTTGAGAGGTGATTTAACCAGAGACTAAGATTTTCACATTAAATTCACAGTGCTTATCAAGTTCCTAGAAAAAAATGTTTTATATGTATGATAATAAAGTCTATGTATATTTGCATGGGATGTGCTGCACTGTAAAAGAATTTCAGCACCTAGATGTGTCTTACAGGTAACATTTTATCAATAACGAAAGTGGATATGCATGATGAAACAAATTTTATGTCAGTGCCTGATGTTATATTGACTGTATCAATGCAATACCATTTCAGAAGTCCTTAAGGAGACCTATCCAGTAAAAAATTCACTTATATGAGTAAAAGAGTGCTGCTTAAAATGTATGTCTTCTCTGAATCATTACTCTACATTTTGAGGTTCTATGTTTGCCTCCTTCCTTCTACTGAATCAGATATTCTAGGTTTACATATAGGAAGAAACACAAGGTTGGGCTGCCAAACTTGTAAAATCAATTTGGTACCTGATTTTTTTTTTTTTAAATCAATTATTTTTTACAAATTGCCCATAAAGATGTCTTCAAGTGAACTTCTATTCAAAAGAAACTTGGGGAATGCCATGACTTGCAGTGGTTTCTGTAAATTGCAGAAGAACAGCACCAATTTTTTTTTTTTTATCATTCACAATTTGGATAGGATCGATGGCTCCTTCTCTCTCATGTCTTCTCCACAGATCTCAAGGAATTTAGAAAACACAGAAACTTATGTTGTCAGTGAAAACAGTGAGCTTAACAGAAAGTCTGTGAAGAGCAGACCACAGAAGTGTGACCCTTCCTGTCTGCTTTCTGTGTAAAGACAGATTTTAAATCAATGGATTTTGAATTTGTGCATAGGCTGCATAAAGTCAAGATAAGCAGATACAGAACTGGCAAAGTGAACTAAAAGAAACGTATCCTGTGGTTAAGTATTTGCCCTGAATGCTAAGAGGAGTTACAGCCATGTGAGACCACGGCTGGAAGTACAGCAGTCTGACAGAGATTCCATACTTTGTGTTCCTGCTGAGGTAAATAAAAGAAATGGGACTTATTTTGTTTGTATTGTACACATCTTTGCAGCACAATGTCAGTATGGCCACATTTCTAAAACTTACCTTGGATTGCTAACCATTCCTTTACAATGACCTGAATCAATCTAGTGTGTCAGGAGTATTATTGTATTCTTTCTGGTTTTCTTTTTTTTTCCCTATAAGATGCTCTGTGGGGACTCCTGCTGAATAAGTGATTATTTCCAGCTGTGTTAATAAATTTTCTGAAAAGATTACAAGGAATTATTTGGATGTTGTCATTTAACTGACTAAAATCAATTTTGAATTTGAAAAGGAAGTGTCTAGTATCGATTTCAGGCAAATAGTTTACAAAGAACTATCAAATATACTGTGGAGAACAAATCTTTACAAGGAGTGGAGGAGGAACAGCCCTGAAATTTCTGTGATTCTGATATTCTTCTGAGCTTCTTCCTTAAAAAGGGCATTTTGAAATTAAAATGCTTTCCTTTTTTAAAAAGAGGAGAATTTGATGCCATGCTTGGTTTTAAACATATCCTTGTCTCATCCCACATGGTGAGGCCACATAGTTTGAATTAAAGAAACAAAGTAAGAAGCAATAACCATATTTTTAAAATGTTGCTCACAAATGTGTCCATTAATGAGAACAGCTAATGTGGAGAAATACTTTTGCATAACAAAAAGGTTGAACTCAAAACCAATTCTGTATTTATTAAAAATACAAACTTACATAACCATCTATTTACTGTAGGTGGTACTATCAACTCTAGAGAACCATGATTTTAATATGAATTTCTGTGGTTTGGCTTTGTTTCAGGCAATGTTTATCAAAATAGACTGTTTAGAGTAATTATTTAGCCCACAGGTATTTGCCTCTCCACCCACTGAACCTCTACAGTCTTTGTTTTCAGACATAAAATATAGACCTAAATTACAGATCTGGTTTAGCAGATCTGATCATTCTGAGAACTGGTAGAATTTGTTACAAAGAGAAAATGGCTGTATTTGCAGTTATTTTTGTTTGTGTGAGGACAGCAAGGAGCCTCACCAAGTGAAAAGAGTTACACAAACGCAGTGGAGGGATTCGCCCATTGGCAGGTAATGGCCTAACATTACCCAGACACAATCAGTGACAGCAAGATCAATATTTATCTCACCAATATTTATCTGAATATTTGCCTGGATCCCAAGAGAAAATGGCTGTGGGTAAAACCCATTAGTCTCATGAGGAGATATATCTCCTGGCAAGGAAAAATACTTCAGTGTTTCATTTAGCCTCAAGGGTATTGCATCAGAAAGACAAAGACTTAGGCATCTCAGTTAAAAATTCATATCTTCAAAACCCCTGTAGCACTTCTGCACAACACAATTAAGAGTTTCTGTGTGCCAACTTTCCAGCAGTGAAGTTCCCTCAGGAGTTAAGTGTATGTTTTGTGTACAGTCTGTTGCTACCTAGTGTACGTAGCTAAGCTACATTGAGTTCTTTATTTTAAGCAAACATCTACTGAGTTTGTTAGTAAGACTAGGTGCATTTGGTATTCAATTAATTTGATTCCATGTACAAGATATTTTCCATGTTATTGTTTCCATGTTAAACAATATTTCAAACACCTGAGAGCTCAAATCCATCTTCTGTTAATGAGGTTTTGAATTCACCTCTACTACAGATGCTTAAATATTTTCTATTGTAAAATGGAACAGTTTTATAAAATAACTGGACAAAGACAAAAACTTCATGACTAGAACACTAGTCTAGATTGGGGGAGGAGAAGAAGACTCAGATTCTTCCTCCCGCTCTTGTGAATACTTAACACTAAATATCCTATCAATAAATAGGTTTCCCCAAATATATGTGAATGCTTAAACCTCAAGGTTAAGGGAAGACTCAGTGTAAATGTGTAAATATTCAAATGCAAAGAGCAATACTTTTGATATGAGTTATCAAGACAACCTCATTGCATGCTGAAGCCAAAGCTAGTAGCTCCTCTGGGGCTGTGTGTGCATCTCTTCCCTGTGAACTGAACTGCTTCCAGGGAAGTTCTTGGTACATGGCTTTCAGTCAGATGAAAATTTTAATATGCATTTAAGGCCAGCCTCATCTTGTTCCATAATCTGACAGTTAGAGCATCTATACAGGAAAACAGAGATTTGCAATGTTCTGTAAGGAGGTAAAAATTGAATTGAGACCTTCCACGTACTAGTCCAAACAGTGGTTTATTAAGAATCTGAGATCTTCTGATGGTAGCAGCTGTGACAATGTGTATGAAGAAGTACTGGCAGGATGCCTAGTTTCAGGACAGAGTTCATGTCTGTGGGTATAGAGAGGATGGAAGTGCTTGCCTGCAGCAAAGAGCTAGCTGCCTAACACCCAGCATCTCAAAAGGATCTTGCTGGCAGTTAGACAACCAACCACTAGAAGCTGCATCTGAGCCCCTCACAAAGCGCGGGCTGAAAGCATTCCTTGCTAGTAACAGTTCAGGTGCCACTCCCCTTCAGCTGTTGTGGGTTTCCTGCAACATTAGGACTCTAAAGTTAAATAGAAAGCCCGTCACTTAAGAGCCAGGTGTTGCAACATGCACATTCTTTTGTGAAGCTGGTCCCTAGCACGTAGCAGCTGGGTCCTCTTCTCCCTCTCATACTGCTGTTCAGTTATGTGCTCGCAGTGCAGCTCAAAGTAATTGTTAATTCTTGGCCAGATGAACGAAGAGAGAGGGGGCAGGACAGCTGGATGAACTTACACAGAGGAGTTAGCAAGGTTACACTGAAGAAAGAGAAGTGGTGGCTCTACTTGAAAAAGCTGAGGGTGGCAGGAGAGAGGACAATTCAGAAGGGTTGGATTATACAGTCCAGACTGAAGGGAAGAAGAAGGGGAGAAAGGGAAACAATCAAGACAAAAAAAAAAGGCCTTTACTTGTGTTTTCATTTATATCATTACTTATTGGAAATCTTTTTAGTAAGAGGAGGGCATGGGGACAAACTTTTTAGCAGGGCCTGTTGCTGTAGGACAAGGAGTAGTAGTTTTAAACTAAAAGAGGGTGGATTTAGACTAGACTTAAGGAAGACATTTTTTTACAATGAGGGTGGTGAAACACTGGCACAGGTTGCCCAGAGTGGTGGTAGAAGCCCCATCCCTGGAAATATTCAAGGTCAGGCTGGATGGGGCTCTGAGCAACCTGATCTAGTTGAAGATGTCCCTGCTCACTGCAGGGGAGGTTTTTTCTAGCTGACCTTTAAAGGCCCCTTCTAACCCAAACTATTCCATGATTCTAGGAGTAGTTAGGAAGCTAGAAAGTGAAGAGGCACTTGAAAAGGAAACAGTAAGTGGGTTAAGGCAGTAAGAGGAACCCAGAGAGGAAACAGAAGATGAAACTCAAGAGCAAAAGGGACTTTAGCTCTGGATCAATATGTCTGACTTGTCAGGGGACACTCTTTTCACTTCAGTCAGCTAGTAATATCCACCATTTTTTGTCAAATCAGCTGGTACATTTGTCTGCTGATAAGATCATAGTGGAGGTAGTGGAGGTGGGGAGAAGATGCTACTTCTTGCCTATGTTAGCAGGTTCTTCAAAAAGTGGCAAAGTTACCTAGAATACCCCATAACCCACATGGTAGGTGCATTTGGTGCAGGCAGGCACTCTGTGAAAATTCAAACTATGTTTTTCCATACACTGCTGCTCAGACTGGCTGCAGATGCAGTGAAGCAAGACTAGAAATGTTTAATGGGAAAAATGCAAAGAAACCAGATGCTTTTCACTGAAGCTAGGTAAAATTTTTCCTTCAGGGAGTCTCTACATCCATTTAGTTGAATTATGCAACACAGCATTGCTAACTTGCTTTACTTGCTGGCACAGATGTTTCCTTTCACATGTGCATCTCCAGTATTTTTTAGTTTGATATGTAGCTGCGTAAGCAGGACCTCCTGGAGTCTGTGTCATGGAGCTGACTCAGCTTCCAAACAAACACTTTTCCCTAATCACTAACCCTGCAGAATCAGAATGAGATCCTGAAGGCATTCAGCAAGTTTCTTGACTCATGGCCAGAGACACAGATTCTGTAGGCTGGATCTGCCCTTCAGCAATCCTGTACAACTGCTCTTTTCTGTAATGCTGCTGGCTTCTCCAGCCACACCATCCCTGCAAGATTTTTTAGGTTAGAGTAGTCAGAATTTGTTCTTGTAATTACAACTTATTTAACAGCATTTCATCCATTTGCATGAATATTTCATTGTTCTGCTGCTAGTCTCTACCTTATCTGACCATCCACTGAGTGCTAAACTGACTTAAACAGAAACACAGATTTGAAAGTATGCACCTGGGTGAGGCAATCCAGTTGTTAAAGATGTGCCAAACTGCCTACAGTATCTGATATTATCAGCTTTTCCATGAGTTCAGTCTTACATACTTATTTCTGTGAGCTGGATATTAATGGCAGCTTTCTGCATCTGTCAGATGCTAATTTGGAAACAAAAAAAAGAGATTGTAGTTCTTGTCTTAAAGGCTGTGGGATGTTGGCATGGTTTTGGCTAGCTGTCTGCCCTACTATGAAACCCTGTTATAAGAAGAAGGTAGGAGCAGAGTCCTGATTCACTGCGGACAAAGTTCTGCCTCAGCTAAGAATCCAAAAGCACATGGAGTTGTCTTTGGGCCTACTCAACCCATGTGTGTGCACATCTCTTCTCAGTACCCTCTCTACAACACTGCAGCAAAAGACAAGGCAAGAGAGGTCCAAGTTAATCCCTATATGACCAGGAGACAGTAAAAGGTCAGTATTGCCTTTAATAAAGACAGTGAACTCATCTCCAGATCAAATCAGTAATAAATTATAGCACACCTAGGATGCTTTTTATCTGTAGGTCTCAGAGCACTTCACAGAGGTAGGTATTGCTATTCTGAGCACAGAGCTATCATGAGTAATAAAGCCTTTTTGCAGACATATTTCACGTGGATCTTTGTTGAAGCCACTTCTCTCCACATGGCGTCTGTTCAAGCCTTACATGCAAAGCACAAGAAGAAGGGGAGGCGGCTGTCACTTGTTGCTTACCAATCCAGCGCTGTGACTGCCTTTGCACTTTGCAGTGGGTGGTTTGAGCTGCAGACGTGCAGCTTACCCGTAATTACCACAATTTCCTGTTACACTCATTTGAAAAGACAATGTTCCTGAGGAAGTTATGAAGACGGCAAGTAAGTTGCTGCCTTAATTTCTGTGTGTTTGACTTAGAGTTCTGTCATAATTATGCAGGTTAGAGCTTATTTACAGTGCTGCTCAAACGGTGCTGTGTTTTGGAGGGATGAGAAGGCTTGTGCTTCCAAATAACTTATTGGCAAATTTGGATATTCTGCAGTCGTCTCAGCATGTTGCTCATAAACGGCTGGGGAAGAGTCAGTGCAACTCCTTCTTTTGCTGGTGCTGAAACTGTGAGGAAAGTAGCTTAAATATTCAGTTGCAAGATGCTGCTGCAGCTGGGATGTCAGATAAGAAAATTAAGCCATTAGTAAATGTACTGTATTGCTGTAAATATCCCATGAAAGCAGTAACTGAAAAAGCAATTTCACATGTTCAAACCAGCATGGTTTTTTTTTTTAAAGTACTGAATTATTTATGCCTTCAGACGGACTCTCCCAACGGTTGTGAAGTGCGTGCTAGACAGCTCCCTCACTCTTCACAAGACAGGGTTTTCAATAGGAAGGATATCTGTACCTTTTTGCTAACAGTCACGGCTTCCTGCCTTTGTTAGGGGAAATATGGTGGAGGGAAGCAGCGAGTTTGCTGTCTGTCTGATGCACAGATAGCCTGCTCAGGGTGCAGAGCCTGACTGCACAGCTTGCCGCACAGATAGGACTGGCTTGACTTTGCTTGCACTTTCACAACAGCACTTGCCTTGCTAGTTACAGCTCCACTGTGTGCAGTGGGCTGAATATAGCTCTTTAATAAGGGGATTATCCAGAGAGAATATTAGGTACTATACTTGTTTCTGGGCACACAACGTGTGCAAGGAAATGTTGTGGGAAAGGCTGGGTTGCTAGGCAGTTGTTTTGCTGGTAATGCGGGAACTAAGCCAAGGCAAAACAAGGCAGAGAGGCTGTTCTTCTCAGGCCATGGAACAGCAGAGAGCCCCAGCGTGTTCTTTGCTCTCTGAGTTTTCTTCTGTGTCTGTTTGGAAATCATTGATGCGATGTACCACCAGCCTTTAAAACTGATAAGCTACCTGCAACACTCTTCTCTCCGCTCACTCAAAAAGTTTTAATTTCTTTAACACATCTCTGATCAGTTTTTAAGTTCCAGTTTACTCAAGCAAAACTTCTGCTGTCACCTCTAGAAAAAGTGAGATTTAGAAAAGGAAAGAAAGCTACTAACTCAAAAAGTAACAAATGCAAAAAATAAGAACAAAACTTATTACAGTTTAGAGTGTGAAATTAATAATAGAGAAAATAAATTATTTAGCTGTATGCTCATCACTGACACTCCAGGTTTCTTTACATCGTCACTTTAAAGATTCATTCTGCTTAAGGTTGAACAAACTAGAATACTCCCCTATACACTTATACTAACTTAAAACAACATTAACTGGATATGAAGTGACATGTGAAGGCCCAAAAAAACCTCTGTAGTTTATGTAAAGAACCACAAGATCCAGAGACTTATGACGGCAGCCTTGGTAATAGGGACTAATTTCCTTTTCTGAGATAAAGTAGAGAGAAAGATACAGCCCTTGGGCATTGCACTGCATTTCAGTGAGCTGTGCAAGGCAATCTTACGTACTTCAGCTGAAGAACTGGAAATCCAATGCCAGACAGCAGGAAGCCAGAGATTGGCTCTCTGGGAGAGTCACAGATACTGTACCGACACTCTGACTCTGATTTAAAGTAGAGAGAGGATATTTTTTCAATGCCACTATTCATCTTTTCTCGGTTGCCTTCTGTGAGTCTGCAGAAGGCTTTGTGTCAGAGAAACTGTCATTAGACTTGGTGCTCATGGGCATCACCACTGACAGTGCCAGCAGGGTCTCATGGCCAGGCTAGTGTGGAGAACAGGATCTTGAATTCTGAGTCACCTTCCTGCTGTCTGGTGGCAAATTTTATTTTAAAGGATTATTGTAGCTTAGTGTTGGTGGTGCCAACACAAATCTCTGTCAGTGCCAAGCCTGGCAACGGTGTGAATGGTTTGCCATGAATGCCTAGGAGGGGGGTGAGCTTCATGCAAAGGGAAGCTCTCATTCCTGCTGCCTGTAACACACGAGCTCGGTAGTGGCCTGAGAAACCAGAAGCTGGGTGTCATCTTTCACCGTTACTATATGAGCCTTCCTTCTTTCACTTGCTTTGATATATTTAAGTTAATATTTCCCAAGTTGTGGCTGAGAACATTATGGTATCTTTTCAGATCATGTTTCTTAGTTTCTATTTTAACTAGCATACTAGCTGAATATAAAATCTTTTTTATTCACATACTAATTCATTTTCTTTTTTTATTGTACTTCATAAATAAGTCAGTGTACAGAATTGTATTACAGAAGCTCTACTAAATAATAAATAATGCATTTGGTTTGCCATATGATTCTGTGCTTGTCTCTCTGCCCAGTGCTCCTCTAATTCACAATTTTTTTCTTTTTTATCATAGAGGATATAAGTTAAGATTAGATTTTTTGTTGTACCTTTCATAAAATTCATGCCTATTCTGAGCTAGTGGCTTTTGCAAAGAGATTATATAGACCAATATTCTACAGAGCAAAAATCTTTATTTATTTTATAATGTGTCTCTGAAGTTTCAGTGGTGGTTTTTTCACTTAGGTTTTTGTTATGAGTTAGTGAAGTTTGGAGTTGATAAGCAGAGTGTTGTCCTAAGCCTCCAATGACTCTATCAGGTACAGATTCTGTTCTCAAAGACCTTCCAAAAGTGCTAGAGGAGCTCCGAGTCTCGCTATTCTATGTCTGTTGTGTACATCACCTATCTGAAATGCATTCATATTACCTGTACACTTCAGGAGATCAAATGGTTCTGTTGCGAGGGCAAGGGTCTAGAGAGCAGTGTAAGAGAAATGTTTGTGTATTGAGTGCTGACTGGACTGATTGCTTGCAAGAGTAAGTGCAGATGTGGAGCCAAAAACTAGTAAGTGGATGATTGTTTCTCTTCAAAAGCTTCTATGACAGCATCTACATGTGAATTATAATGTTCAAGCTAAATAGAAAATTGACCTATGATATTGCACCTGGTATTGACAGTATCAAGAGTGGTTCTTCCCTGAAAACTCACTTGGCTCCTTGTTTGTCTCAGTGACAAAGTTTCCAGCAAATCTCTTGTTGCTTCATAGCAGCACGAGCAGTGAAGAGAAATCAAGATATTAATAGAAGATGCCTGAAAGACCTATGACAAAACTGAACTACGAGAGGATGGTGAGCCACAAGCTTTTGGCAGCAGCCCACAACAAAGTGCAGAGGAATATCCACAGGCAATTAAATTAGTCCCGAAAAGTTCTGCCTTGAATATGCTAGGAAAGTGGCTAAGGCACTCTTGGTATTAGAAGATACCCTGGCCTGTGAAAAGGCAGCAGCGGGACACTGTGAAGGGGCGTCTGCATTATGAATGGGAAAACCTCAGAAAATGGAGGAAAACTTTGCAGAAAATGCAAGCAAACAGCTAAGGTGGAAATAAACCAATCTGCCAGGAGCTTTAAAATTGCAGAATTCTCTTCAGATTTTTCAAGCTGAGAGAGGTAATAGGACCAAAACAATAAGGACTGAGAAGGAAGTACTGCCAGGCAGATGCTAGATTACCAGTGCTGCACATTTAATGGTCTCAGGAAAAGGCACCCTAAAGACAATACAATATTCAAAATATGGACCTTTACAAGCAGGATGATGATGAGGATTGCATTGTATTGGAGAAAGTTAAGAGTACCGGCCAGAAGGCACTGGGAAAAAAGGTCCAAAGAGTGGATAGCTCTGAGCAGGGTGATCCAGAGAAAGAGGAGCTGTCTGGTTTGGAAAGTCATAGGTGCTATGTAATATGCAGAAAAAAAAAAATAAATTCTTAAATAAAGATTGAGGAAAGTAAATTCTGCAGATAGTGCCTAAAAAAGGTAAGCTGCTAAACTGCACAAGTCACCATAGAAGGCTGATCAGTGAAATTAAGTCCTTCTCAAAAGATTCACAATACAGAGGGGTGTGTGTGAGGAATAGTGTCTTGTGCTCAGTGCCTGGAACTTGACAGCTGTCAGCTGTTTGGTCTGCTTTAGTAAATCACACTGTGGCCCACAAAGCACCATTCTGGAATCACCCAAGGTAGGCAAGGTTGGCTTCCAAAAGCATCCCAGGTGTGGTGAAATCAGTGGTGTTGACAAACTGCAACGGCTAAGCAGCTGGTTCAAGGAGAAAACTGGCAGTAGATAGGATATCTGTTATTTCCCAGTGCTTTCTTTCCTAGCCTTCCCAGAGAAACTCATTAATGCAGCTATAATGGCAGAAAGGGTCACAGCAAAAGGATTTGTTTTGCAGACACAGAGAATATAGGTTTGAAAAGTAAAGTCAACAGCTTCCTCAGACTGGTGAATTACTTGAACTGCTGATCAGTGCATACAAGGCATGCAAAAGTGGTGGCCTTCTGCAGTGTAGAGGGAAGGAATTACGTAGATATTAGCAAGGCAGTGGCGTGGCTGATGTGCATCATCTTCTGTGCAAAGGCAGCTTGATCACATGCGATAGCAACTGTTTAAGGAAACCATGAGGGACTGCACAGCAGAGGTGGTCTTGGCTTATGCAAGGTCTCTACAGAGGGAGAGATTAGTAATTTTCAACTTGTGGTTTACAAGGCCCTGGGAATGTATGGACTAATTCCATGAAACACCATGCAAAAAAGAAAGCTTTGCTGTCAGTGAACTTAGCATTTGTGAATAGTGTTGAGAAAGCAGAGAAGAGGATTATCAAAAGGACAGAAAGAGTGGCATGTGTTGCAATTTAGTTCCACCTATAAATGACTGGACCACATCTTTTAAGTCCTGCAGCTTTCCCTGGCCCTGTAACTAAAGTTGCTCTAATAACATAGACCTAGCATTTACCTCGAATCTAAAGTGTTGCTACCAAAGCTTTTAAAGAGAAGATATTTTCTAGTGTGGATCATCAGTACCTAAATTGGAGCTGGGCTACACTGTGCCTTCATCATCCTCCAAATCTCTCCAGGCATTGGTCATACCTCCATCGCCTTCTCAAAATTCTGCCAAGAGGCAGAGGATCTTATCCAAAGGTTATTGCACCTACTGTGGATTCTGATGGAAACACAGTAGTGCTATCTTTAAAATACTGGTGAGCTGTGTGGCAGGATAGCACTTGTTAAAATATTCCTCTGCCTGGTTTAGTTAATTTGTGTCACTTAATGTCTTCATGGGTTTAATTTTTCCATCTGCTGCCCTTAAATTTGTGGCCAACAGCATGATGTCCCCTCTGAAATAATTCCTTGTAGTAGTTTGTGCAGCAATGTCTTGTGAGGGACAAGGACACAGGGTGCTGAAATCTTACTGGCTCTCACATAAGCCAAAGTCCTTTCTGAGAGGCTCTTAAAAGCATGTCAATAAGATCTCCATAAAGCAGACTGGCATTTGCTGCAGGATAACGCACAGAAGATAAAAGGTTGTATGGCAAAGATCTCAGTAAAAGTGCTAAGAAGTAAGTAGATGTAGCTACCTTCCTTTTAAGTTCTTCTCCTTTATAACCCCCCCTTCCAGCAAGGGTGTAGTTTTGCCCACTTTGTCGGTTACCAAACACATTCAGAACTGCTTGCTGATCATTAGCATTGCACCATCCTTCTCAAATGCTAACGATGCCTTTCTGTTCTCGTTTCCTCCTCTGCACACACGTGTACATCACACAAACACTGTACAGTCATATTCTGGTGAATCTTCTGAGATAAAAATAATAGAAGTCACCCAAGGAAAGAGAGTAAGTAAATGTCTCAGAAGACCAGAGCCGAAAGTTTTAAAAAACAGCAAGAATTAAGAAACTGATGCTCTAGAGATGTAAAGATATTTCAGAAAATTAAAAACTGAGCCTTAATTTCTGACTGCGGCTTTGGAAGCAATAATGGTTTCCTTCCCACACTCCTCCCAGCACATATGCACATCTTTCCCTCAAAATAGCAAATTATGATGACTACAGTACAGAGAGACAGCCAAAAGATTTGGTAATATATATTCTACACATACCACTGGTGGCTATGTCATACAGAAAAAATCCATGGGATTTTTTTTCAATTTTTAACAGCAATAACCAACAGAGGTCAGGGCATGTCCTAAGTATTTATTGACTGTTTGGAGTTAATACCCTCAGCTTTACTTATGGACCATCAATAGCTCCCACGCAGCTATTAATCTGCAGGAAACACCCTGTACCATAGTCACTATTTCCTATATAACGGCAGTTCAAATCAGTAGAAAAGGTGTTTGAAGAGTGGTTAGTAATGTTACCCTGTACCCAAAATGCATGTTGTGTGCAAGAATAAGGAAATGAAAAGCTCCTGTGTACAGGCCCAGAGTGACTCCTGTGGGACACAACACCATCCTTCCACTTGACATTCAGGGAAATAGGTTGACCTCTTCTGACGCTCTTCAACGCCGTAGCCTCATCACTCACAGCTAAGTTCCAGCAGGATACACTGCTTGGCAGCAGCACCTCAAGACATTGTGGCATAGGCATTGGGCCTTTTCTCTCACTGTTGACTTTTTCTGCATTTTTTACCCCTCTCTTATAATGTTATAATAAATTAGCTAAATGTATCATCTTCAAGGAATGACATTTCTTCATGCTTGCAGTTTGTGCAGTCTGTGAACGACACACTCCCTTAATCTCTGGGAAACTACGGGCTGAGAGTAAAAGCGCAGCGTGAGGAGGGCGGTCTCCGGGAAAGCACAGATGGAGTCTGACAGCATAGAGCCATAGAAACTGTGTAAATAAAAGCAGAATTGTTTATAAATATTTTCCTTTTTTGGGTGTGGGTGTGAGCAATTGCATTATTTGAAGACGCTTTTCTCTCATAACATCTTTTTTTGTCCTTGGTGCTGCAGTGGGTTCCCAGGGAAATGCATGGAAGTGGGCAGGATGGCTGGGAAGCTGCAGGGGCCATTCCAGGGATCACCACACAGTGGAGGAGCCCCAGGAGCCCCCGAGCTGGATCTGCAGTGGGAGCCCAGGTGTGGGCCAAAGCTCTGCCTTGCCCAGTGTGCTCTGTTGAGCAGCAAAGCCAGGAAGCTTGGACAGACACTCTGTTAATATGACTTAGCAGCTTCCAGCAACCAAAATAGTCCTCGTACTGCCACCAGCTGACCCTGTAGTCAGTCCCATCCTGTCACTCAAGTGGTTGCAATCGGATATTTCAGTGTGTAACTCAGAGCTGGTGTGATGAGGAGGGTGTTACAGTTTCACATAATAGAATTTAGTTTTACTTTAATTTACAGAACAGATGATTATAAACATTTAGGCACAAAAACTCTCCTAAAAGAACTTTGCTTCCAGGCCAAAAGGTGACTTTACTCCTGTGGTGGCTGCAGTGCTTTAAAAGTGCATCTTTCCATTTCACACTCTCCAAAGTGACACCATCCATGCTCATTAATTCATTTTCCCAGAGCTCCTGGGGGCAAAGCTGAGGGGCAGTACCATGGAGGGGAGCAGAGAGGAGTGGAGGGGACCACTGTCACCAATGTCCCATAGCAAGAGGAAGCTTCTCTTCTGAGCAAACGCCCAAGTAAGGCAGATGGTGTGAAGGTGAGCCAGAAGGAGAAGGCATGACCCCAGAAGAGGACATACAAGTAGAGTGGGGAGGAAGCTGAGAAGAGGATGTGATTGACCAGAGAGGGGCAGGGCATGGGGAAATACCAGCCAAGCTCATGAGAGAAACCGAGCAGGAAAAATATGACCAAAGACACAGGGTCAAAAACCCTGTAAAGTATGTGCCCAAATGACAGAACTGCTGGCATGTGTGTGAATATTTCTAGCAGTTATTTCTTACAGTTTTTAATAGATATTTCTAAAACATAGTAGTATGTTTTTACTACATTCTTATTATTTTAAAAGCTTTTGTTTATTTCTTCTGGACAGTATCCAAATAAGAATAGTAATGTGTATTTAGATGCTTTGTTTTGGAAATCTGTTTTACACATATGAAAGAACACATCATCTCTGGTGAGCAATGTTGCTAGTGATGGTGAGGATGAGTAACCTGTGTTGATAATCCTGCTGGTGTTACTCCATGGGCCCCAGCCACGAGGCTGAGGTTATACAGACATAGGGTGGCAGAAAGAGTTTCCTCTGCAAAACTTACAGGGCTTTTATTCTCCTTTGATTCCCTGCTTTTAAGCCTGGAAAGCAGAGCAGATGTCATGAGGGCCACGCTTACCACATTGGACCCCATGGCCTGGCACTGGCATCAGGAGGGGCACATGTCCCAGGCTGGGGGCCAGGCGATGCCTAACACCCAGATGTGGGTCTGCATCTCAGCCCAGGGCAGCCCTTCCTCTCGCAGGGCCAGGAACAGGTGAGATCCCACGGCTGTGGCTTGGGGAGATAGGGAATATCCTGAATTAAAATCTGGGAGACATTAGTCTTCTGAAACCTGGAGCAGAGTGCTCAAACATGGCAATGTTTTCGAGGACTGTTCTGGCTGGTCACTATATCTGTGCCTCCAGCCAGGCCAAATGTCTACTCGGACTTCCCTCAGGTTTAACTGATGCTTTCCTGAAATTTCCCATTAGTTATGGCAGGAGGAAAAAACATTTGACAAGACTTAAAGATAATTAAGTGTGCTAAACAGGAAATTCCTTTGTTTATCTAACCGTGATCATCATGGAGCATTTCAGGGGAAGGTCAGAGGGCACGCAGGAGACAGGCTGCTGTGCTGATCCATGGCTGGGGCCATCACCGGGCTGCAGGGAGCCCTGGAGAAGTAGGAAAGTGGGTGACTGAAATGGGGAGCAGGGCTGAACACCAGAGCTATGGGGCAGGACACTGAGCTTTGTGCAGAGGAGAAGCTGGGCTGGAGAAAAGCTGAGCACTGATCCTCATATGGATTGCTGAGGTACAGGTCCCTCCTCTCCTGTTCCTGCCTGAACCTGTTAGTGATTCCAGTTCTAATTTTGCTGAAACACAGAAGGAAACATGGGTTGTACCAACTCATATGGTTTCTAATTTAGCTTGTACATTGATTCATGGAAGGAATTAGTGCCTACTTAGCTGGGATGTGAATATTTAATTAGCTGCTTTGCACCATATTCCTTAAGGGTGTCCTTAGTATAGAATAAATATTACAGTAACTTACTCTGCTTTCACAGCAACCGTGCAGTAACCTAGTGCAGCCTAGTTTGTGGGCTGTACATTCGCACTCCAGCTACTGCACACTAACTTAGCCAGTACAGACAGACCCTGACTTAAAGCAGCATCACTTCTCTGCATAGATGAGGTTTCTTTACTTTCACTTGTAGTTCCTATATGATCAGGCATCAACTGCAGCTGGAGCCTCCAAGTGCTTTTGTAATAGAAGTACAATAAGAATAATAACTAATTGAAATTGAATAAATTGGTTGAGTCATTATAAGTGTGCTGTCAGGTGACGTAAATAAATCCCTTCATTTGTAAACTGTTATATGGAGACACATAAAAGCCCATTTCCAGCCTTTAATTTCTTAACTCACATGCAGGAGAATGGTTGTGGCTATGTCATCTACTCCCAGCCTGTCACAGGTGAAGTACAGATCTTCCACTGGTATTCAAGCAGTATGTTGTGTTTTGGCTGGAGGAATCTGCCATTTGTGTTTCCTAAGCCCTTTTGCTTCTTGTACATCAGGAAGCTTTTGGCTCACACCACCAGGACCTGCATAAGTCACCATGGAGCCAGGTGATGAAATGGGAGGTATCTTTCTTTAGTCTATTCTCTGTTTGGCCCAACTCTGTTTGGTCCTCCTGTATTTGGAGGACTTGCAGAGCTATTTGCAAAAGACAGGAGTGCTGCTGTGGAGACAGCAAACCCCTGTTTTCCCCAAGCTATGGGAAACCCCATGTGCTTGCAGGCATTGCTCAGGGGAGCAGTTTTAACGGGATAAACACACTCCCCAAACAGTTCCCTGCATGGGACATGAAAAAGAGATAAAAGTTGACTTGTAATTAATCAAGGCTATAAAGGTAAAGATAATCAATTCTGTGTTTAATTAGGAGATCAGAGCTGTGAAAAGGGATGTTCCATGGGTTAATAGTTTTCTGTGGTGTATAAATGCCAAGACCAGATTAAATAGATTGCTAAAGCAAATGCTGAGGTGAAGGGGTGAAAACACACAGTATGTAATGCACAAGGGCTTGTAGTAGCATGATTTTATTTTATCATGGAAAAAATGTTGAATATTATTATCTGAGGCTGGTGAGTGACACTTGGCCACTCTATCATTAACCAAGTACCACATTTCGAGTTCTTTTTTAAAAGACTATTTATTTCTCTAGGGCCTTACAATCATAAAAATCTCCTTTTTTTACTTAAGAATCAGATAGTTTTAAAAGAACATTACTTGTAAATAATGCTAGCTCTCTAGCAGCCCAACAGACAGGATGACACTGTTTGCTGTCACTGCAAGGTAACATCAGAGAAATGGGTCTTTTCACAGGATAATGGTCCTGCTGATACATAAATATTCTGGCATTTATGGAAAAATATGTGTCAAGGCAAAGGCAACATGTTCATGTTCACAGTAAATAATCAAATAATTTTGAGAGCAATGCATAATTACATGCTTTGGGGGAAGTCCTCCTTTATACAGTCTTCTTCCTTCTTCTGAATGACCTCAGTGTAAATCAAGAGGCTTTTTACACAGTAGCTGCTGGTGAAGCTGTAAGTAGTTTGCTTTCTATGCCACTACAAACCATCTACATACTGACTAATGCTCTTCTCATTGGTTAAAACATGAAGTTATCTAGAAAATAAAGATGCTGTAGCACTCAAGGAATGTTACCTTACCTAATCTATCACTTTGTCCTTCTAATTCTCCTTGTCTGTAGTGGCAATTGCTGGGGAGAAGAGACCTGCTGCTACTATTGTCCCCAACAGTGTATTTGCCATCATCTATTCTCTTGATGTATATGCAGATTTGCTTTATTTGCTTCTCATCCGAATTTTTATCGCTGTTGAAAATTCATCTCTGTTTGACCTCAACCTTTTCAATTATCTTCTCAGTTTGCTGTGGGCTTTAGCACGTAACTTCACAGAAGGGAGACACAGTTTATGTGGTTTTCAAATGAAAAGCACTTGCAGGTTCTATTTTTAGGGCTTTGTAAGTTCTGTTTTTTATTTGCCTATGTTTTAAAATATAATAGTTGATAAAGCAATGTAGCTGAACTGCAGGGTTTTTTTCCAGTTGATAATGTGAGATACATTGCACAAAAGCAGTTTTGACTAGCTGTGGATGAACAGGAAGCCTAATCCTTGCAAGAGAAGGTTTATAAGGTGACTTGTTCCTCACTTTGTACAGTCACAGCCCTTTAGGGTGAAAAAAGTACAGTGAGGGCAGGAAGGATCTTTGGGGAAGGGTCTCAGTTGCACTGCGTGAAAGAGACACATTGAGGCGGTATCTAAACCGTGGGACCCAAGGTGAGCCTGTCAGCTCCGAGCTGAGGTTCAACCTGGGCACTCACCCTACCTCTGTGCCCCATGCACCCTGGGTCCTCCCACGGGGAGGCACGAGGGTGTTCAGACCATGTTCCTAGTGGGAAAATGGGGCTGAAATGTGCATTGCAGAGTTTGCCTGGACACTGCAAGATAAAAAATGTATCTGTTCCTACCCTCTCACTCCCTTCCTCTATCCAGAGCAACATGCCAGCTTACTGAAAGCAGGTTCAGCCTTAGTCTCACCCAGTAGAAGAAAAAAATACTGACACATGAGTTTTTAGGGTCAGTTCTTGGCTTTTTATGAACTAATACTGAACTTCACAGACTTTAAACAAGCTTTCTTGCGAGGGTGATTCTTTGCTTAATTTCTCCCAAACATGTGAGTGGCAGCCTGCTTTTGTGGTAAAAACACAGTTTCACATTCTGTGACTCTGTAAATTCAGCATGGGTAAGGCTTTAATACAATTGTACAAAGTCCTGCAAAATTTTATGGGGAGGAAACCAAAGTAGCGCCTTATTAGAAAGCAGTGGTTTTGTAAATGCTACAGTAAATAGGGTCAGATATTCCACTCTATTATCATTTATAGCCAGCCAAAGTATGTGCAAAATGTGAATGTGAATATGTGAAATTCACATTTTCAAATTTTAAATTTTCAAAATTTGAAAATAAAATAAGGATTAATACAGTAAACATCTACGCAGGTGCCGCAAATTGTGTGTCAGTGCCATAAACTTTTTTTTAAAGATGGAAAAGTATAACTATCCTGCAAAAAATATCTAAATTTTTACACTTATTAAATACTTTTAATACTCTGCTATTTGGAGTTTTTTAGAGGAACTACCTTTTGTTACTCTGGTGAGTCAAGCTTGATCAGTAGAATGTATGGAAGTGTCACACAGGTACTAATTCCTTTTCCATGATCCAAAAGGACTTCCTAAATTCAAAATATGTTCAATGCAGGTTAGAAAATTGCTACTGATAACTGACCAGAAAAAGAAGGAGAGAATCAGAATGTGCAGTATCTATTTACACCTATGAATTCATGACTTTTTTTGTAGCTGCTCCTTGTAGCCGTGTTGCAAACCTCGTGCTGTGCAACTTCTGTTCCAACGCCCTGTATCACTGCCATGATGCTGATACTGCAAACCTCCACGTCAGAACTGCTCCCAGTTGTCAATGAGTTGTGCAGGCGTGGTGTCAGAAACAAGCCAGGTTTCAGGAGCTGCCTTTCGTGTCAGAAATGGGGTACAGGGCACTGATGTCACCGAGTGAAGCTGTGAGAGGGAAGTGTTACTCCATGACCGAGGCTACGAGGAGTGCTTGCCAGAAGGAAAACGCCTGGGGTAGTGCAAAGCAATAAAATTCCTGAGGTGTTTGGTAGTGTTGTCTCAGGTACATGTCAAGGGCCTGGTCTTGCTTTAGAGTTTGGGGAGTTTTTTTATGCCATTCTGACTTTTTTCTAAGTGTGTCAGATACCACTCTGGACTAGGCTGTTATTTCACAGTCCCAAGGTCAGCGCAGTCTGCCTGAGATCATGGCACAAATGTAAAATAGTTTCTTGAGAAGGGCTAGAAGCTGTTTTGTTTGGGACATTTTAGTGGATGCTGGAGAAAATACTGTTAAATGAAAAACAATGATATTTTGCAGGGGGATGAACTATATCACCCAGTAAATTTCTTCTAGATGTACCTTTTATGATTCTTTGAACTAGAGAACAGAACCAGAAACCAACATAATATTTTAGAGCTTTTAAAAAAGGAAATCTGTCTTTTGGTTCCAGCAATATTAAAGAAGATTGAAAAAAGAGAAGCTGTAATTATTGCCATCATTGGTTTTTAACTGAAGTCACATATTGTAGCTAGCAAGATGCTTATGTAACAATATCTAAAACGTCTTTGTGCTCAGAAAAGGTCATAAGTAAATTACTTTGAAGCTTAATCAGTGGTAGTACAGGACAATTTCTGTTTGTCATTATAAATCCAGCTTAAATCCATTAAGGTCAGCAGAGTTACTTGGGATTTACAGTAGAGTAAGTGTATACAGAATATGGCTCAATGATTTTAACTGTACTTTATTTCCACTGCGCAGATCTTAGACGTTTGTCTGCAACTTGCAGACAAACAATAATTCTACAGAAGAGATTCAGTATGCAAAACCATAAAATAATAGCTATAGGATAAAACATGAAAGGTTTAACATTATTCAATATACAAAAAGTTTTCTAGTGTTTGTAAAACTGTCTATAAAACTAGTGAGTACTTTGCATGACTAGTTTTGTGTGTAGGACATTTTAGAATAGGATTTAAAAGTACAGCCTTGTTATCTTTATGGTTGTGTTTATCTTCTTGATCCACTATATATTTTTGTGATCTGTAGGCAAAGCCACAAATACTCTGGAAAAGGAGCAACTCTCCAGAGGAGCCATGTTTGTTAATTTTCTTTTGTGCTAGTTTAGATCTCTGGGTTTGTTTAGTTTGGTTTTTGGCACTTAAATAGCGGAGAGCACTTTCACCATCTCAGATGACATGGAGGAATCAGTAGGGCCCTTGGCTTCAGGATGTAAATGTGCTGTCGGAGATGCTGGGGAAGCAAAGGCAGCAGGAGGAGAAGACTTCCAGCACAAGTGGTCTGTCCGTTTTCTGAAGCAGCTGAGAGTGAAATGTTTGGATCTATAAAACAAGCCCTGCACTTCTGTATAACTGGCCATGAAGATTACAGTTAAAAGGTGAGGCTTGAATAGAGAAAACAGTCAAATCTCAAAAGTAATAGAATAGAAATCACATTTGGATTCTGAGGGCTTATGTGCAGGTCTGGGTCAAATCTTTCACAGAAGTCACTGGATTTAGATCCTAAGCCTGAAGCCATTTCAGTATTAACAGGACTGATGTAAATAGAAAAGAGGGAAAAGAAAACCAGAAAGCTACTGGTGGAAGGTAGACATAGCCCATCTAAAACAATGCATCTCCCCTGAGATTCCTGTGTGGCTTTTTCTAGATGAGACCTATAGAGGCTTACCACTACCGAGCAGATCGCAGCTACTCAGAGCCAGTGCACCTTCTGTGGCTGGGACTCTTTTCACTGGTTCATGTATAAAAAGTGATCTGGAAGTAACAGATAAAATGACAGGAAAGTTTTGTTCAATGCTCTTATTTGGGGGGATGCATTAGGCTGTAAAAAATTCCAAGGGGTGTGTTTTCCTGTTCCTTTTCTAATTATGAATTTTACAGTGTGCAAATATAGGAGGTGCTCATACCTGCAGTTGTTTTTCCTGCAGAAGCAGCATGGAACAGACAGATAAAATGATACAGCTAATAAATTTAGGAGTGTTACTTAAAGGTAAAGAGCTGAACAACACACATGGCTGTTAAATTCATTGCCAAATACAACAGCTTTTGTGAGTGCTCTAGAAAAAGTCATAAATGTGTTTGTATAAAACCTCTTCTGTTTGTATGTTTTGCTATTTTTCTATAAATAAAAAAAAAATGCCTTCCTCCTGCAAAATTGTACTGTGATAAATCACTTTTTGAGCCAGATCACGTCCGATTTGGAAGACAAGGTGCAGCTGTGCTATCTCAGGAGGAAAGGACAGTGTTCCCGGGCATTTCCTGGCCCAGAAGGAGTGTGTCTCCCATCAACAAGCCTGCTCCTCTGAGGGTAAAATTTGTACCTCTTTTGGCTGGACGCCTTGCTGCTTTGCAGTGGCTCTCTGCCAGCTGGCAGGAGCAATGCTTGCATGCTTTTTGGCAGGACTTTTCAGCAGAAGACTGCTTGATGCACTGGAATTGAGGCTTTCCAAAGCAAGATGTCCATTTTGCTTGCAAGTTCAGCAAAGAAGCAAATGGGAAGGCAGCCTGGCTCAGAGGTGATGTGGCTTGCTGCTTGCTGGCTTGGTGTGCTGCCAGGACACCCCAGCTCCAGGGTGTCCCTAGGCAGGACAGGGGGCAACTGTCCCCTGAGAGATGAGCCCAGGAAGGCAGCTGCAGGGAAGCTTCAGGGCTGGGGACTTTGCCAGTCAAGCCTCTGTGGAGCCAGGCTTCCTGGGACCCTGGGCAGCTCTGGGAACAGCTTATCTGTTTGGAGACCCAGGGATCCACCTATCTCAACTGAGAACAGGACTCCTGCAGTCTTCAGGCACCTCTCCCACTCTCCAAGACCTTTCAGAGATGATAGAGAGTGGTTTAGCCATCAAGTCTGCCAGCTCCTTCAGCACTAGTGGGTGCATCCCATCAGGGCCCATGGATTTGTGTGTATTGATTTTGTTTAGACTATCCCTGATCAGTCAATGAAGGGTCAGTCTTCCTCTCTCCCAGCTCTCTCTTCCCTCTAGCATCTGGGATTCCCGAGGGGCACTGTTAGCCGTAAAGACTGAAGCAAGGAAGATGTTCAGTATCTGCCTTCTCAGAGTCTCCTGCTACCAGGGCACCCACCACGTTCAACAGCGGGTTGACATTTTCCCTGGTCTGCCTTTTGCTATCGATGTACTTAAAAAAACCTTTTTTGTCGTCCTTTACCTCCTTTGCCAGATTCAGCTCCATGTGGGCCTTAGCCTTCCTAGTTGCATCTCTGCAGGTCCTGACTGCATTCCTATACTCCTCCCAGGTGGTTAGAAACTTTTTCCATATTTCATAGACCTTCCTCTTCCCTTTGAGTTTTTCCATGAGCTCCTTGCTCATCCACATGGGTTTTCTGACACCTTGCCTGATTTCTTTCTCTTAGAGATGCGCTGGTCTTGAGCTTGGAGGAAATGGTACTTGAGTGTTAACCAATGCTCTTGGGCCCCCTTACCTTCCAACGCTCTAGCCCATGGGATACCCTCAAGTAGATCCTTGAAGAGGTCAAAGTTGCCTCTCCTGAAGTCCAGGCATGCAGCCCTACTTATTGGCTTGCATCTTCCACACAAGGTCCTGAACTCCACCATCTCATAGTCGCTGCAACCCAGGCTGCCCCCAGCTTTCACATCCCCAACCAGCCCTTCCCTGTTAGTAAGAACAAGGTCCAGAATCATACCTCTCCTTGTCAGCTCTTCCACTACCTGCGTCAGAAAGTTATCCTTCTTGCACTGCAGGAAACTCTTGGACTGTGTGTGCCTGGCCATGTTGCTTTTCCGACAAATATCAGGGTGATCTATGTCCCCTGTAAGACCCAGGGCCTGCGATCTTGAGGCTACTCTCAGCTGCCTGTAGAAGGCCTCATCAGCCTCCTCGTCCTGATCAGCCAGCCTATGGTAAACACCTACAACAGTGTCATCTGTTTTAGCCTGCCTCTTAATTCTTACCCACAAACTTTCACTCATTCATCATCCATCTCTAGGTGGAGCTGGATACATTCCAGTTACTCTCTCACATAAAGGGCAATTCTGCCACCCCTTCTTGCTGGCCCTTCCTAGAGAAGACATACCCATCCATGACAGCATTCCAATCATGTGAGCTGTCCCACCATGTCTCCATGATCACAATGAGATCATGGCCCTGCAACTGCACACAGGTTTCTAGTTCTTTCTGTTTATTACCCATGCTGTGTGCATTGGTACATAAACACTTAAGAGAGGAAAAGGGAGGAGAGCATGCAAGTACCCCCAGGGGGGATGCAAGGGAATCCCATGTAATTATGCACACCCTTGAGGTGACTGACCCTCTGGCTCCAGTCATGGGAGGTGGCTAAGGAAGAATTGTCACTCTGACAGTTGGCCTGTCCCATTCCCCAGTCTACTGCAATGGCTTGAGCATTGCTACTTTGGACCCCACCCCCCCAAGCCATTCAGTTTACAGCCAGCTTGCTGCCAAAGATTGTCCTGCCTTTTCTGGACAGGTGGATCCCACCCCTCCCTGTTAGATTATAATCTGTGTAGAAAGTCCTATTATCATAAAAACCCTCGTGCTGGCACCAGCCATGTAGCCAGGAGATTATGTGCACTGTGCCTTTATTTCTGGCTTCCCACCTTCCTCCAACAGGCAAAATGGAGGAGAAAATAACTTGGGCACCAATGTTTTTCACTTGCCTACCCAGAGCTTTATAATCTTCCTTGATTTTGCCCATGTTCTGCCTTGTAGCATCATTGGTGCCCACCTGAAAGATCAACAGAGGGTAGTAGTCTATTTCCTTGACCAGCTGTGTCACCCTCACAGCAACGTCCTGGATCTTGGCTCCCAGGAGGCAGCAGTTATTCTTTCAGATAACTACATTTTCTTGCTCGTCCAATATAAAAACTTGCCAAGTGCCTCACACTCTGGTGTTCTGATGCCAAATTACTACAGCATTAACTCTCTCATAGAAACATTTGTGTGCAGTAGCATTTTTGTGCACATTTGAAAAATGCATTTTGTGGTAAATGCACTGTTCGGTGGCTACGAGAAGATATTCAGTAAAAATGTAATGAAAAAATATAAATATCAAACAACTATATTTCACTTAAGATCCAAAGCTATACCTCATCATGATTTACCAGAAAAAAATTTCTGTGGAAAAAAGTTCATATGTAATGATAAAATGTAATAATTACATTTTTAAAAAATTAAAAAAAAAACAAACGCTTTTCCTCTTTCCTAAAAGAAATACAGTAACAATTTCTGGAAGTCAAAGACTCTGCTTAAGTTCAGCCTTCTTTAAGAGCAGCAAAAAAATTCCCCAAAACACTCCGTCTCCTTCCCTGATTTCTTGAAAGCATGCAGGAAACAGTTTTTAGATATATTGTCAGATCATTTTTCTACAGCCAATTTATTTATTTTATTTTTTTTAGAATCTGCAACCAGCTAAAATGTGAATCCTTTTTTAATCTATATTGCTGGCAAGAGTAAAGTTAACTACAGATGCTGTAATTAACATTTATAATGGATGGTACTGCAAAAAGAGCAAAACTTTGAGTGCCACCTTAGTTGCCTGGTTACATCCTTCATTTTTCAATATGTAAATATGAAGAAAATTAGAAAATATAAGGCATAAACTCTCAACATGTCTTTTAGCAGCACTTTTCAACCTAATTGCATGGAGAGTGATATGCAAAAGGTCATTACACAACACATCAGTCAGGAGAGTGTCATCCTCACTGCATAGCTTAGGGCAAGGAGATTACAAAACTGCCTGTGCCTTGGCCAATCTCTTTTTATTTGGCCTCTGGCTTGAAAGGTAGGAATTCTAGATTAGAAATCCCGTGTATTACATGCTATTGTAAATAATCCAGGTTAGTTTCTAATGACTTGTGTTCCATGTCTTATTCATGTTCTGCAAGTCCTCAGATGGTCACCTACAAAGCCATTGCAAGGCAAAGAGCTGTGGAGCCCTACGCACTTGTCAGCTTGTGAGGGAGTCTGCAGCAGGCAGAGACTGGAGCTGGCTCCGGTCCCCTTACGGTGCCAGGCTGCACACGCAGTGGTCAGGCACACACACAGCATTTGGGATGTGAAGTCAATTACTTTTTAAAAGGTTGCATAGTTCTTCAGCTGGTAAAGTGTTTGCTGTCTCTCTAGAGAGGACACTGATTAAGACAGAGAGAAAAACATTTTCTGGTCAAGTCTGTAAGTGATATAAAACCTGGTGAGATAGCAAATGTGATGATAGCACAGCTTTAGAGCTGTGCCTGCAGAAAGAGCCTGTGTTAACTCCTTGGGATCCAGTGATCTCAAGTGAGGTCATAAAAAGCTAAGGAATTTCTGGTCCCAATGACACTGCTTTGTAGCCTGTTGACTATGTCTTCTTTCTGCAAGCTACAAAGCTGCATCGAAATACAAATTCCTCAGAGCAATTAGATTTTTCCACACAACCTGAAAACAAGCATCCCAACTTGCTCTCCTATGTGAAAAATTCTCTGTTTCCCAAATAAACCCCAGCTGGGGTGCTGGGACTTTGCTGTCAGGAAGGTTTTCATTGGCATGCACTGAAAATCTGGAGCCTGTCGCGCTCAGTGCCCATACTCTGTTTTACAGCAGGGGTGTTTTTTTTTTTAGCCAGAGCTGGGAACACTGACATTCACCCAGCATGTTTCCTCTGTGCTGAACTCATCTATGTTGAATGACTAACAAGAGACTGAGGAACACTGTGAAGATATCTTTTCATTGCTATTGCTCAGATTATCCATTCATTGCCAGGACACAGCATCCATTTCCAGCAGCAAACGTCATGCACACAATAGCTCTGCTGTCGGTGTGAAAACCTAGCTTAATTAGAGGAGGAGGCATAAAAGATCAGAGCACATTCTCTGTGTGCAAAACTGTACAGTCCAAAATATGTCTTATACTGGCAATTTGGAATAGATTGATTAGATAGGGTTGTATCCTAAGGGTTCATTGTCTGCCTGTATCAAATGTTACTTTTTTTTTACTTGAACCACGTAGGCTTTAAAACTGGTTATGGTCTTTACTTGGCCAAAAGAAGGCAGCATTTGAAGTAAGGTTTGCAGACTACAGACCTGACTACATGTGGTCTTCACCTGGGTGAACAGTGGTTGCATGAACACTAGGAGATACTGGGACTGTTTGTCTTTATCTCCAGCTTGGAGCAGACAATATATCCAGAGGCCATGTTTAAGCAAGCAGGAGATGTGAGGGACATCAAGGAGATGTATAGGACAAAAGAAAACAGGGCCAGCAAAGTCTCAGTGCAGGGCAGTGTTAGAAAACAAATGCTAGGGAATGTGTTTGAGGTCAGTCACTGAACCAGGAGTAAGATTCAAATCAAAATCTGAATCTTTTGGCTTATAGTTTGACCTTCACTGCATAGTCTGCAAATTGATTTAAAAGCAATATAATTCCTTACTTCAGAAGTGTTTCATGTGCATGAGAATTTCTCCAGCTTTATATAGTAGAGGGACACATAAAATCAGATTTGAAAAATAATATAGCATGCAATGAATAAATGATATGCTGACATTTGGTGGTGTTTGTGAGATATAAGTCTATTTCTAGTGCAGTGTAGGCTTAAATAGCCAAGTGGTGTTTATAGGAGATGGGCTGCTGCATTCCTTTGCAGTTTGCTAATATGCACTAGTCTCCTGAAGTAAGGCAGCCCTGTGCTGAATAAACATGTGGAACTCTGTTCATCTATAGGACAATGTGAATAAACCATCATACCTTCACTGGAGATCTATGCATATGTCCTGTCTTAAATTGTGAAAAAGTTAGACAGAATTTAAACTAATTGGCCATGCTCATTGGATATGCTCTCAGCCTCTATGCCTTAGTTTACCTAGTTGAAACTTGAACTAAAAATAATCTGTAGCTGGAAAATCTTTGTGATGGACATGGTAAAATTCCAGTGAGGAGGTTGTGAAACGTAGTTAATTTTTCTAAAACACTTTAGAATCTTTGTTTTAAATGTATTTAAACCATAAATGCTATTAAGTATTTGTTTTACTGATGTTCAGTACTTTCAGTGTTGCATAATTACATTAAGAAATGAGGGCATGTCATTGTGACTAGATTACCATGGAAAAATTTGTTCTGTACAATCCTCCAGCTGGAGCACAGAAACATGAGTTTTCTTATACTGGTGAATATACTAGAGAGATAGGGATACCAAGATGTGTCGTGTCTTCACCAAGTAGTAGAGGTAGGGAAAAAATAATCTATTATGACTGGACTGATGAACAAACGTTAATGATTCTTCTTCAAGGTAGTTTTTGCTTGCTACAGAGTGATTCTAAATCCAAAGTACTTTGGGAGATTGTGAGAAAGATTTGAATTTCAGTGTAGATTCTGCTCTCAGTTTTACAGTGGCTGTCTTTCTCCAGTGACCTGAACAACTCCCCAAAAAATAATGTCTGAACTTTTCTAGATGCAGTTGGTGCAGCATTAGGAGGTATCAGGCTTTATTCAGAATCCTGCTTTCAGTCTCCAAAAATTCAAATCCTATCTAGCTTGAGAAGGTGCTGAGACAAAGTCCTTCATCTTTTCTTCTTGGATCTTGCTTGGATAGTAGCTAAGTGAAAAGCTTCACCCAGTTCTCCTAAAGCAGCTCCCTCTCACCCTTTTACTGAGAATGATTTTAGCTGAGATTATTGCTGTGATCAGTTAATTAAGCCAGATAAAAGCATGCAGAGAGCCAGGGCATGATTTTCACTTGTAGCATCTAGGTCTCAAGAAGGAAAATGTTAACATGTGGTGCTGTTTGGCCACCTGGAAATACACAGTCGTGCTTGAACACTGTTTCACTACAGAGCAGGACGAGTAAGTGGAATTGCAAACCTCCAGAATGGAAACAGGGACAGATCACGAACAAGGTAACTAAAGCAGCTACTTGATTGATTATATTAATGCCCAGAAGGGAATATGTCCATTACATTTTTCCCGTAGCTTTCCACTGTATCTTTCTCTCGTGTAACAATGATCCATATACAAGGAAGGGTAAGGACAATACAAATTTGAGACGAGAAATAATTGTCTTTAAGCAATGTCCTTTTGCTTTCAGACTAGCTGGGATTGTTTTCCATCTCTCTTAGAAACCCCTATGTATAGCCAGTGAGCCGAGTTGGCTGCTTGGTTTGAATTTCTCTTTGTCTGTTTACTGTGACAAAAAAGACCTCAGCTTGTAAGCAAACTGCAAAGCTTTGAGCAAGGATGTGTTTTGAAGGACAGGAACAGCTGAGCCTTTTGGAGGCTCTACAGTTTGCTGATTAGTCCAGGCTGATTTTGCTTACAGTTATATATATGTGATTTATATGCATACCCAATTTCATAAATTGTTCTAAAGAGGAATTAATATAATGCTACTCTCCAAACTTCCCTCTCCCCCTCTCCAAGGTCAAGAAATTGTCTCCCCAAAACTGCATATTATCAGAGCTTTCTTCTTGCCATTTCTCTCTTTCTCTCCTTTCTTTCTTCCTCCCTTTCCCTTTCCCTTTCCCTTTCCCTTTCCCTTTCCCTTTCCCTTTCCCTTTCCCTTTCCCTTTCCCTTTCCCTTTCCCTTTCCCTTTCCCTTTCCCTTTCCCTTTCCCTTTCCCTTTCCCTTTCCCTTTCTCTTCATTTTTCTTTCCCTCTCCCTTTCCTCTTTCTCCTTTCTGTCTTTCCTTCCTCCCCTCTTTCTCTCTCTTTTCCTTCCTTCCTTCCTTCCTTCCTTCCTTCCTTCCTTCCTTCCTTCCTTCCTTCCTTCCTTCCTTCCTTCCTTCCTTCCTTCCTTCCTTCCTTCCTTCCTTCCTTCCTTCCTTCCTTTTTTCTTTCTTTCTTTACTTTCTCTTTCTCTTCTTTCCTTGTCTTCCTTTTTTCTTTAACTTTCTTTCTCTGTAAGTCTCTCTGCTTCATCTCTCATTTTTTGCTTTCTATTTTCCTTTCTCCCCCTTGTTCCCTCTTGTTCTCCCCTCTTGTTCTGTCTCATTCTTTCCTTTTCTCTCCTCATTATTTCTCTTGTTGTGTTTTGGGTTTTTTTAATTCTCTTTCTGAAGGCACTGCATTCTTATAGAGGGAACAAATGCCCTTGTTTTGTTTACTGCTTTCTGAAACACTTTGTATGAAGAGGGCTCATGATCTGAATGCATATCTTGCTGATGGTTCTTTTGACCCTATATGAGTCTAGCAAATCACTCATTAGCTTAATTTGGAACACGATTGGGCTCCCAAGATGAGTTTAAGTTCAGACTGCCCAGTCTGCATGAAAGCAAGCAAGAAAAGTAAGTCTCATCAATCTACTTACTTGTCTGCCTAAAACTTTTACATCAAAAAAAGCTTGAACAGTTTCTGAACTGAACAGTTTTCAAGGAGAACATTAAAACTCTAGGACGTGATACTGACAGATTTCTGAAAAGACTTTACTTCATAGTACAGATACATGTTTCTTTGTAGCATCCAGAAAATTGTATTTGGCTGTTTCTATTTAGTGAGAACTAAGAGTGCGCTTCATGCTGTTCAAGAGGCAAATGAAAATTCAAGGCCTCCTACCAGGAGCCTGTTTCTTATTTCTGAAAAGCTAACTATGCTTTAATTGTGGTCTGGAAGTTAATGTTATTTCAGAATTGTCTTCTTAATTCCCATCACTCCTCTTCTGCAGATGTGGAAAATCACTCTCTTTACTATATGGTCCATGCGTCTCTCCATTACCATCTGCTAAGGGTGGAAAATGCGTTAGGACCTCGCTGCTATTTTCAACTTCCTCTCCTTTTGTTTTGGAAAAAACAAAAACAAAACTCCCCCAAAAACCAACCCACAACAGAAAACAACCCCTCTGTATAGCTACTGAACAACTTACCCTGCTGTAATAAAGAACTCCTTTCAGAGGCATAAGTCAATACTTCTGCTTAGGTCAGCCAAGAGGAATTGTCTTTTCTTGGGTACATCCTATACCCAGCTCTTCTTTCCAAGGGAAAAGTTTTCATCAGGCAAGCTGATACTCTGCCTGCCAGAAAAAAAAAACAAACTGTGGTTTTTGAAAAATTAAAGCTGTCTTTAATAAAACCCTCTTTTGTAGTACAACTGTTCTTTCTCTATTAGCCTGCTGTGTAGTATTAAAATGTTCAGAAAATAGTATTTAAAGGTATTATGAAGGTATTAAATTACTGTAAACAGTAATTTAAATTTTATCCATTTTTGTCACTTTTCCTAATAGCTATGCACAACATAGAAGTAATTGGATTGTTTGGATTCTCCCTGTATATTTTTAAAGATATTTAATTTAAGAGATAGACCTGAAAATGGTTAGCAGTAATGACATCACTGTTACAACAAAATCAATTTCTAACAAAAACTCAGCTTACTAAACATGAGTAAACAATTCAGCAGGTAATAAGTACATTTAGCATAGACCAACAGGGAAACCTTTAAACTGGACTCCCTGAACTCCCTTCCCAACTCCATGGCAGGTTGTTGTGTGCCCAGTTTTCATCATCTTTGAAATGACCACAACAGTACTCACTCCCACCGGTTTGGAAGTGAGTGTTTGGAAGTGTGTCTAAAAGCACAAGGCAGAATAAGAGGGAGATTTTGAGGAGGGCCTATATACCACGAAGGCCTGGAGGGACATGTATTTTACACTATCTCTTTGAAAGCCTCAACACACACATGTATAAACACACACACATGTATTATCATGAATAACTTCTATGATGCATTTGCCAGTTACTTCTGCAGATGCTAGCAGCCCACGAAATGAGCTGCCTCTTCATTTGCAGTAGTTGAAGAGGACTGAAGCTGTTGCAGTGCCTGCATCAAAGCTGAAATACGATGAAAGGGTTTGTGTGTGTGTACTGAATGGGGGCAGACCCGCATGACGCTCATTTCTCGTGCAGCAAATGCTACTTCCTGACACCGTGACGTGTTTACAGGGGCAGGTCTCTCTCTTTTCGGTGCCGAGAAATAAGCCCAGCCAAGTCTGCCACTCTTCTGTTAAATCTGTAACAGTGTGACTGACTGTCAAATCTCAGGAAATTATATGGAGCTAGTTTTGTACATAAAAATAGAGCTGATGAGGGTGGGTGGAGGAAGAGCACATTCAGAAATCTGGGTTTTTGTTCTTTGCCAAATAGTCCCACTCTCTCTCAGGCAGATTTTGCAAAGAGCTCACCATATGGGAGGCCAAGGGCTTGGGAAAACCTGACCTCAAGTTCTTTAAAAAATGGGGTATTCTGAGATGGTAAACTGTGTGATTCAAAACTGATATGGAAATCTAGAAAAGTGAAGCTTTGTTCTGAACATTCAATGTGCCTCATGATGACACGATGAAAACAACTCAAATTTTTTCTAGTGATATTTTAATGCTTCTATAGAGGCAGTTCCAGCAATTAAAGCACAAGACATCAAATGCTAAATATAGAGCCAAGTAAAATGGTTGGTAGTTTTTGTTTTACACAGCTCAGTTTTCTTATCTCTGTGCAAGGGAGACTGTTTTACTTAAATTGAAATATATAAGCTGAAGGATATATAGCACTGAGTAGATATCATTTGGTTATGTTCTGCTTTTAGAGTTTGTTGCATACTTCTACGGTTTTAGATCTTTCAGATTACTTTAGAGGTCTGTCACAGCCGACTTGCAGAGGTCACGTTTTTATGCATTAGGCTTACATGTTCTTGCATATCGGTAACAACTGAAAGCAGTAACAAATGCAGCAAATGTGGTTTTGGAATATGTGCTTCAATTGATCATTTTTAAAATTAATTCTTGAGTTCTACCCTTAATACCACGCAAAATACATATTTTCTTCTGTTTTCAATACAAATTTTGTGAACTTATCCTTGCAGCAACTATCTTCAAACATAGAAGCTAAAGACAAGTAATATGTATTTAAAGATATATTTTAAGATACTTTATCACAGCTGTCTGCTTCCTTTTCATGTCTTTGTCATTTTCCTGTCCTATCTTTCAACCACAGTGGCTGTGCTAGGTAAAGATCTTGTAATGGTGACTGCTGGGGATGCGTTCTAGCAGGGCCAACGTTGTGAAAGGTTCATGTAACGTAAGCTCAGTGGTGGCTTTGGGCAAGAACTTCCATGAATGAATTGACTTCACAGAGCATTTGCTGGAGTGCTTTGCAGATGGGGGTCTTGTGTATGACTGCCTCTTGCACTTTTGTCATGCCTATTAGCTGCTCTCCATTTTAGCTTCCTGTGCTGCTTGTTGTGTTCTGCTTTAGTGTATGTTTTGCTCTTTGTAATTTTCACATTGGGAGCTGACACGTAATGCTGTTTTGTAAGGATGCTGCTAGTTCTGACCTTTTAGATACTTACCTTGTGAATAGATGGTAATCAGCCTTCCTACAGAAGCTAGGGGGATGTTCCCATGTTCTAGATTGATCTTCTGATGCTTGGCTGAAAAGATAGTAATGCTGAGAACTAAACGGTCAAAGTATAGAGCATATTTGTACCATACTGCCCTGCATTAACCAGAAAATTGGAATTATGATTCTTCAATTTAATTTTAATTGACTTAACCAGATATTCTTATTTGAGGTATTAGAATGGTACACTGGTACACTACATCATGTGCAATTCTTAAACCATGGGATTCCTGAATTAGTGGGATAGTCCTCAACAATGTAAGCAGCAATATTAAACGTCTATGCTTCTTTTATTTATGTACATTTAAAGTTACATGCTCACTTATCAGCTCAATTTCTTGTTGTTTTCTTTGTGACCAAAGATCAGGTTGCATGTTTACTAAAATGCCTCCTAGATCAATTTGGTCACTCAAGCAACGCGTTAAAAGTAGAATACTAGAGAAGGATCTTACAGCCAAGCCAGAGTCACAACGTTACTTTTAATAAACACTCTCGTCTGTGTTAATTTTAAGTCAAAAGGAAAACAGCCTAAGGGTATTGTGGTGTATTTGTATGTATGTTATATACTAACCCTGAAGTCCTCTGAAACAAATCTGATGGGCAATGTGGTCATTATAAACTAGTACAGTCCCTTTTTGCACTTCAGGCATTTTCTGTCTATTTGGTGGACTGGATTTGTATAAAACAGTGTATGCTAATATAAATATGTTTAACATGAGAATGCTATTAAAAAGACTGAAGCACAAGAGATAAGAAAACTGTGCTTTCCAGTCTCAGGCATAACAAAACCAGAGAGTGTTTTCTAAGGCTGCCTGTCCTGCACAGCGGGAAGTTCCCGGCAGTGCCACGACCGACGGCTGCTTGCCCTTCGGCTTCGTACCGGGAGCGGGCTGCTTTGGAGACAGCTGAAGGGGATGTGCTGGATGGGTCTGTCTGGTGTCTTTTTAAACTGGATTTTATTCTACCAGCATAGGATACACTGTCATTTTAGACATGGACCTCTCAACGATGAGACAGAACATAATATTGATACATTATTATAGCATATAGTCGTTAATTATTGTAGAATCAATGGCAGTGATTTTTGTAGAATAAAAGTCAATGGAGGAAAAAAAGGGGCGGGGAGCTTAATGAAGTTAATCATATTTATAGTTAAAGTATGAAATAAATTTTTCCATCCAACTTTTACATTTGGGCATATGACAGCACTCAGCTGACTAAACTGAGCATTGGCATAACTCCCTTTACTGAAATTTCATCCCTTTGCAGCAATACTGAGTTTGGCTCAAACACAAGTGACCAGATAATTTTCTGACTGGTAATGTTCATAGGTTGTATTTCTGACTTGGAGTAAACACACCACATATTTCAGACTATAAGCAGATAATGATGACCATTTCACAGAAATTTCCAAGTATTCATACAATATTGCATCGCTGGCTGGCTGTGCTTTACTGTGTTTGGCTTTCTTGTATACAGTCATTTGTAGTTTTAAACTCTATATTTCTCAAAGGTTATAGAATTTGGCAGGGATGTTTGTTGCAAAAGGAAAATGGGATTTATTCCTTTCTGTGCCAAGGTGGAGATGGAGCAAGGAACCTCACTGCACAGGCTGATCCCTTGTTTCTGTGACTGCATACAAGGGGGGTGCCTTTTGATTAACCTTTGAAGCAGGCAGGTTTTAAACAGGTCAGGCTAAATGCTGTTTTGTGCTTCTAAAATGGCAGCTGTTTCACATTTGTGACACAGTTTAATCTACATAAAGAAGCTTAAAAAATCTGCAGTATCATGCAATGCTTTATCCCTCTGCACTCATTTGTCTAACACAGAGTCAAACAACACTGCCTTGAAGTAACTTCTCAACTGTAAAAACTCAAGCATTGCCAGGTGGCAGTTGGATTGAAAACCTGACCTGCAGTACTGCTGAGGCTTCCTGGGCTTTAGCATAAGTTTCAGCACAGAAAAGTAAATACTGAACTAAAAAAGTTCAGTATTTTGATAATCCCAAATTGACAAGGTTTTGGTAAAGCCATTCTGAAACTGAATTGTGCCTGCCTCGTTTGATGACTGGTAGCACAGTTATCTCACACCTTCATTTTCTTCTTTTTGCTGATCTTTCTCTCTGAAGAATACCAAAGAATATTATTAAGCACCAAATTATAATTTTTATTAATTATTACAAAGAAGCCTCTAGACCACAACAGGTCCCAAATACGGCCTTCATCAGATGTTTCAGCACCATAATAGATGTAGAATATCACCAAGCAGTCTCAATCCTGTCTCTCAAGAGGATCTACAGCTTGCTATCTTTTTTTTGTCTTAGACCTACTGGAAAAAAGGATGGGTGCTCCTAAAATCAGATGGTGTGGTCATAGAAAGTGAAGATGACTTGAGTGGGCCTCAAGAACAAGAGAACTGGAGAGACTAAAAAAGCCATGCAATGTGAGTAGGAGAAACATTTTTTTAAATATATTTTTTTAATTGAAATATTACATCCTAAAAGGACATTAGATTTGTCAGTGAGTCCCACCAGGACTAGGGGAAGAGGCTGATCCGGTACAGTCTGGCTCTTCAATGTGTTAGGAGCCAACCCTGAAAGGCTGGGAGAAGCAGGCAGCCTGCCTCCAGCCTGTAGGTTTTTACATATGCTCTCCATCCCCTCCCAGGTCATTTGTATTTCCCCTTCTTTCCCAACACTTTTGGGAGAGGAGGAGGTGGAGAAAAGGGAAGGTAGAAGAACAGAACTCAAATTTTTCCCTTTGAGGAAAACTCACCTGGGAAATTCCTGATTATCTTCACAAGTTACCAGTTAGATGCCACTGGATCCCACCCCCTGCTTATGTTCTTCCTGCAGTATCAGAGTTGGTGACACAGAGTTGATTTAAATCTCTTAGGTGTATTTTAAAATCATATGACACACACAAAAAAGTGTTTGACCCACCCACCGCTAATGAACCGTGTAAAATCTCTGACTCCAAGGGTCTTCTAGCAATGATGTCAGGTGAAATGATTTCTCAGGTGAAAATCTGACTCTGAAACCTGGAACATTAAGAAGAATCAGAAATTGCAGGAGGCTAGTAATAAAGCATAGCTATGGTAACAACAAGCTGCTTGGTTTTATTCTCTCCCATGATATAAGCTGTCACTGAATGTGCAATGTAAAGCAGATTCAAATCGGTATCAATTTGTGTTCCTTTGTGAAAGACAGGCACTGTCATTGCTGGTAGAAAAGGCAAAAATAAAAACATTGTATACACTGTGCTGTTTCATGATGCCTGCTTTGCAGGTATTAGGTGACACAGTTTATTGTTAATGCTGTGCAGTGCACACAATGTACTTTCAGCGGAACATTTCAGTCTTTTGTGGGCCAACCTGCCCCTACCAGCAGGGATGCAATTTATAAAGTAAACTAATCTGGTTTTAATTATAGTGCCACCCAACAGAGTTTAACATCTTGCTTTGTAACATACACAGTTATTTTTTGCAAAATGGGAGGAATTGCTCTAAGGCTTCTTAAAGGCTGCTTAGATTTTGCTAGGACACAGTGTTCAACTGAAAACTTTGTGGGTGGAGGAAAAGGATTTCTGTACTTAGTGAAGCAACTCAGTAACTGAAAATTTGTTATTTTAATTTCAAAGTAATTTACAATATAGATGTGCTTCCAGAAATGCCGCTGTTGCTTCTTGATAGAACGCTCACATGCTTGATGTCTTAATTAGATATGAGAAATAATCTGCATTCTCTTAGAACAATGTTTAGCTCTTCAGCATTCAGGTTTTTTAAATAATCTTTTAATTCTATTAAATGTGAAAGCAAGTGTGTAGAATAAATACAGAACACATTTCCGGCTTTAATCAAAGAAAAATGCTGCTTTCAGAGGTTATGCTTTAGCTTAATTCCATTTAGAGCATTATGCTTTTACTGAGGGGGAAAAAAAAAAAAAAAAAGGTGATTTCTGAACCTAGAAATAGATCACAAACCCTTGGGTAAGAAGTGCTGCAATTGACCTTAATGAGACAGCATCTGCCTAGTACCAATGCTTAAGCTGTTACTTTCTATTGTTATTTTTCTTTGTTAATTCTGCCAAGAGGGTAGAGTTTGTGCCATAAGAAAGAGGTGGAGAAAAAGCTTTTCAGACAATAAGGACTTGAGTCCATTCATTGTCTGGAGCATCAGTTTTCACAATAATTACCCAGGGATGCAGGCTGTTTCCACTTACCATTGATTCACGTGTAAGGTTACATGAGCTTTCCTTCCTACCACACAGCCATTTCCTACGAGTACCGAGACCTTTATACCCCTTGAGTGTGGCAGTACTGGAACACAGATTGCCACGCTCCTAATTCTTATCAACCCAAGAGATGCAAGAGGTGATAAGCTAGTGCAAGTCATCTTAGTGTAGGCAGGCTCCATTTGGTGCAGAGGTACAAATGCACGTGGAATGAACTGGAGCCAATACCACCCACCACCTCTGCACAGTTGGGCCTCGTAGGTGGGACAACAGAGACTTGTTAAGAAGAAGGGCTTGGGATGTCCTCGGGGCCCACTGCACTGAGATCCATGTGAAAGCAGGTGCTTGCTTCAGCAGTATTAAATAGCACAAACTCACCTCTGCAGGAAGTCCAAGCCAGTTAGCACATTTCTTCAAGAGGTTTTTGAAAACTGAAAACAAATACTGCTGCCGGTCTAGAACTGTGTGCATAAGCAGACTGCAGATGTAAAACATTGCTGGATAGTGAATAAAGCATTAACAAGCTAAATTTATTTATAGAGTAAAACTACTGGCTTCAGTTTGGCTCCGTTTCCAGACAGATACACTGAGGTTATTCGTAGCAAAAAAGCTTTACTAATTACATTCAGTTTCTATAAAAATAACCTAAAATCCAATCAAAAGAATGAACATATCTCATGTTCTGTTATCTGACTGCTTACATTTAAGCATGTCTTTTTTCTTTCTGCTCTCAGCAGTAGCATTGTCAAAGGACAGGTGCCCCAGCGGGGACACCTTGGAAGACATGGTGTTGCTGAGTCAACCTCCCCCGCAAGCAGCATTATCCGAGGTGATTCAGCCAGACTACCTGGTTGTGTTCTGCCACCCTCATCTTGGCCTTTTAATCTCTTTTTGTTCTCTGTGGTGTTGTTCACAAGTAGACAGGAGATACTTAGGAAACTGTAAAGCTTCCATGAATGGCAACATCAAGTCACTGCAGTGACATTTATTAGGAGATGGAAGAACTGTTATCACACATTTTCCAGGCACGCAGCTTTCTGGGGTCGTGATATGCCTCTGGATTCCTGCAGCTGCATTGCAGGACAGCATCACAAACTCCAGAGCTTAGCAGAGATGAGGTAATTTTTCTCTTTGCCTGCTGCTATATGCCTTCCTCTTCTTGATATTCAGCTTCCTCACAGCTCACTGTGTCCTCCTGTAAATATGCTAAGTACACATGCTTATCCAACAAAATAGCACGCAACAAATGTTGCATGAGACAAGTTCTGTAGAGAGGTCTCGAACTAAGCTGTTTACATGTTTCTTGGTCTTGAGTGTTTTGTGACACACTTTAGCTTTTCTTCTTTCTTATAATCATGTTTACCTGCCATGCTCTCCTAACATTCTTTAGTGTTGCAGTTGGCTTCAGGGTTGAAAGGCTGGACAATTTCACTGAGGTGTTATTAACAACCATTTATTTTCCTGTATTTGCCTTCTACTGTGAGACAGTATTTGTAGCTGAAAATGCTTCCAAACTTTTATCATTCAGACGACCTCTAGTAACAGGCTGAAGGTTTTGACAGGATCTCCTGGAGTTTTAGTATCTGGGTTTTTTATTCATTATTTACTAACTTTTTGAAGCCTGTGTTTCTACAATTCTACCTACAAAACATCTAGTGACACTCCGTAGTTAAAATGAGCTGGTGAGGAATGCATGTCGTGTTATGTCTTTAGTGAGTCCATAAGGCCTTTATATGGGTAAGAAAGAGAAATAAATAACAATATGCAGTGTTTCTACATGCTCACTGCAGTACTTCTGAGGCCTCTCTTTTACTGAGTACATTATGAATACCTAGCTAAGTATGAATAAAATATGACTTGTGCTGAAATATAACATACAACTTTCCAAAGAGATAAAAGCTGTTCTGTGATCATCAGCCACTAATTAAAAATGCATCAGGTCAGCAGGAAGTGTTTGAACACAGATTTTATTTATTGATTGTGAATGTTTCCACATGAACACAGAACTGCTCCTGTTTCACCTCACCTCCATAAGCTGTCACGTCCATCATACTCTGCAATGCAGTCTAAAACCTTGCTTTTCTTATCTTGGTGGTGGTGGGACTTGTGATTTTGGGACGGTTATGCTGAAATTAGAAGCTGTTCAAGTATTTTCTCATTCTCTTTATATTTTTGTCTATCAATGCTGATCAAGTCAGGGTACACTTATTCAGAAGGTAGTTTACAACTGGGATCACTGGGCTGCAGTTGCAAATGACAGAAACAGGAAGGCTGCTATTGCAGAATTATCTCTTGAAGTATTTGGAGAAGACTCAAAGGAGCTTGGGGGCAGGGGGGGGAAGCCTCTTACTGGGTTTGAATTCTTGCTGACAGGAGCATTTTGTTTCCAGTCCTGTGGTTTAAACTTTATGACGATAATGAGGATCTTTTGGTGGAACTGATCGTTCAAATGAATGTTATGATCCTTCTTTTTCTACTTTGTTTTCTTACTAAAACAAAGTAATATAGGAAAATAGTGATTTTATTATAAACTCTCCCAAGTCTGCACATAGTGGCCTTGGGTATTTCCAATGCTGTAATTCTGGAGTACGACATTTCACTTTTCTTTACCAATTACATCTCTACCCAGCTAAGTGCTGTCAGGGCAGTGTTTCCCTGATGACAGCTACACGCCGTTGCTAACCGGCCCCCTTCCTCGATCCCGGCTGAGGCGGGCAGGAAGCGGGGCCGGGGGCTCACCCCGCCGGGGCAGCCTCGGGGGCCGGCGGGCGAGGGCGTTAACGAACCCGAGGCCAACGGGAGCGCCCAAACCACCTCTGCAGCCCCGCCGGGGCCTGAGCGGAGCGCGGGGGTGGCCCCGCCGGACAGTGCGGCTGCTGCGGGTCCACCAGCTTGCGGGGCGAACTCGTCCTTGGGCCCGGCGCTGCCTCTCCCCCCGCCCCGGCCCCCCGCGGCTGCTCGCCCCCTCCCCGTGGGCCGGCTTATGTAAGCGGCTCGTCCCCGAGCAGCAGCATCTGCGGGGCTCCCGCCCCTGTCTCCGCCCCGCTCCCAGCGCCGGAGAGGCAGGCGGCGGCGGCGGCAGCAGCGGCAGCGCAATAAAGCAAGTTTTGTCTCCTGCGAGGGGGGCGGTGAGGTCCTACCGCCCTCCGCAGTCGCGGCCCCCGGCACCATGGCTGCGGCGCCCCTGGGGCAGGCAGCAGCCCCCCAGGCCGCGGCGGCAGCCCCCCGCTAACCTCGCTCGCCATCGGGAGCGGCCATCCGGGCCGCGGCCGCCCGCCCGCCCGCCGGAGAGCGCGCAGTTCCGCGCTACCGCTGCTGCCGGAGAGCAGCGGCTCCCCCCGGCTCAGCCCGGCTCGGCACCATGTGGGGCGGGCTGCACCCCCAGCTCGGCTTGCGCGGCTACAAGGCGGGTAAGGAGCTCCGCGGCCAAGCCGCCGCCTGCGCGACCCGGCGGGGCGGGAAGGGATGGAGCTGGGGGGAGGCACAAGGGCCTCGCCGCGGTGGGGCAGCGGCGGTGGGGCGGCCGGCCGGACCAGGGCCTCTTCCTCTCTCTCTCTCTCCCTGTACCCCCCGGCCCGGCCCGGCCCGGCCCGGCCCGCTCCTGGGTCTCCACATAACCGTCGGAGGAAGCAGCTGCTCCCCACCACGGGCGGGAAGCGTTACCGCCCCCCCATCCGGCTCCGTGAGGGGGAACGTGGCGGCGGGGCCTCCCGGAGAGGGCGCGGGGGACGGACCGACGCCGCCGCTTCGGCTCCGGTGTAGGGGCCGAAACGGCGGCGACGGCGTCGGGGCGTCCGTCCGTCCCGGGCGGGGGTGGTGGGGGGATCGGTGTTTACTTGACTGGTCCTTGCAGCGGATAATAAAAGCTGAGCTTAACCTACATAATCCGTTTCCTTGTTCTGGGCTTTTTTTCCGCCGCTGATTTGTCAGTGCACCCTTCGCAGAGGCTGGAAGCGTCCTTCCCTTCATGCTTCGTGTTAAATTCAGGCACCATCAAATCGCTCGGGTCCTTTTTTAAATTATTTTTTATTTACCGCTTTTCTGTCTTTGGATTGTTGGAGCCCAGTTCCTGCAGGTTGGCAGGGATACGCTGAAATGTTCTGTTTGGAGTCAGGTTGTGACTGGGGAGACCCCGAGTCTGTGAGAGATGGGGTAACTTCCCACCGGAAAGGCTGTCAGAACTGGCAGAGGAGAATGGATTAGTTGATTGCAGAGCCATCTGAGCATTGCTTTGGGGCAGGTCAGACTAGGTACCAACTCTTTTGGTTGCCCTTTTCAGGATTTGAAAATATTACCAACTGTGTTACCTGCTTTACTCTGGCAGAGTTCCTGCAAGTATTTTGTGATATTTTGACTTATTGAATTAATCGATCACTGTGAAGGTCTGGGGTTTGGCTGTTGCAAGTGCAGAGTAGTGCTGTTGGAATATTTTTTTTTTTTCCTTCAGAAATTTAGATTAATGTTTTAATTTTGGGATTGCAAAATATGACCGCATAATGTGTGTACAGTTACTTGATGTATTTAAATGACAGGATTGTTTTGCTTTGGACTGACAGGGTTTTTCTTGAAAATACAAGAGCTGCTAAGATGTTCTCAGCAGCTGCCTGAATCTCTACAAGTAGTCTAATGTTCGGTCCCTATAATGTGAAAGAAGACATTGTTCTTTTTTTCTGTGCTATTATTAAGTTATTAATTTCTATGGATAACACGTTTGCCTTGTTGAAGTGTTGTGGGTTTTTTTTTTAATGCTTCCCACAAAAGAATGGAGTTACATTATCTTTGTGCTACAGCTTGCAAAGATAATAGATATTCAGAACACTAGGTGCAGAGATTTCAGTTAATGTGATGGAAACTGCAGGATTTTAGGGTGTTTGACTATTTGTGTTTGAGAATATGGGAAGGTTATATCACAAGCGTGCGCTGGTGCTAACTTCAGACCAGTGCAGATTGTTGCTGTTAATTTTTCATTTGTTTCAGAAAACTCTGGATTGTGCCACTTGTTACTTTGTCATCCCTTTTGTTTGGGGTCAAATAAAATGTTTTGGTTCTGTGCTGAATTTGTCAGTTGTCAGATTGGTCAGTTATTGGATGGATGTTTTACTTTCGCTTGTTAGAACTGTCTTTAAGATTTGATAACTAATTTTGTGTATTGTTTTTCTTGCCTCCCCCATTCCCTCTTCCCTTTAGATACTCGGGGTTAATATGAAGTTCAAAATATACGTTTATCTGTAAGCAGCAGATTTCTACAGCAGAACTTGTAGAAAAATCTTATTTCTGATAAGAGACTAACAGAAGGTGGTGGTTAATTAGGAAGCAAGTAGACAAAGGTTTAACCTTGAGATATGATCTGTGCATTATAATTTCTAACATAGTAGTCCCTTCCTTCATCAGTCTTACTTCCAAAGAGTCGAAAAACTGTTTTGTGAGGTTTATAATCCTTCTAAAGAGGAGGAAGTTAATTAGATCCATGCAGGTCTTTTGATGAAGGGATGATGGCTACTAAGATCCTATGCTATTATATTATTGCCAGGTTAGATTTTTTTAGTTTGTTTTTGAGAAGGAAGCTGTCCATGGGAAAAGTATTTTGTCGCAGAACAGTAGCATCCTACAAGGAAGCAGAAGTTTAAGCATTTATTTTTTCAAGCTGAAGGAATTTTTCTTTTGTCAAAATATGTTTAATGCTTTAACGACAACTGCTTGCTCTGGATTCTGGTCGTCTTTTAAGTGTTGATGTGGGAGCATAAGTTAATGACTGTGTATTCTTGTTAAGCTTTTTTGTTAGTTGTGTTTTAGTTATGCATGGATATGGGTATTTAGAAGTCCTATTTTTGTTGAAAATCTGCAGTTCCCTTACAAAGCTAGGTGCCTACTGAAGAATTCTGTAACTATTTACACAGGGGAATTGTCAGATTTTCAGTAATAGATGCTAATTAATTCTGGTTCTCTTAAAATATAACAGGCAAGGACACTTCTTGGGGAGTATTTAAGTTGTGGCCTTCACTTTTATTCCCTCTTGTAATTTACAAATTGTTCTTGCTTTTCAGTTCAGTAGGAGTGAGTGCATTCTCTGAAAAAAATGTGCTCTTGTTTGCATGCCACTGAGATTTTTTTTTTATTTTTTTTTTTAGGTAGGTGCTTCTTATTTAACCAATTGATTTAATGCCGAAGTTTGTTGTCCTTGCAAAATAAATTCAACTTCTCACAGTCTCAGTACTTGTCCTGAAAAATTAAATTGATATTTTTGAAATATGTATGATCAACTTACAATCTTTCAGTCTTCTTGTACACATTTAACTGTTTATGAAAATCTTGCAGTGTAGTTTATACTTCTATAAAGACAGCAGTTACCCACTATGCTGCAGGAATTTACATAACTGCAGTGAAGGCCATGCAGAGTTTCAAGCCCTTTGCTTGTTTATCTAGACCATCCTTTGAAATGCACAGGTGGTTAATAACTCTTTTAAGACTATGAAAGTGCTCATTTAGATGTGTTGTTCCTCTGATGCATGCACCCAGTGAGGCTATGTGTGTCCAAAAGATGCTTTTTTGATGGAAAGTGGAACAGACACTCTTTAAAATGAAATAACAAGTATTTATTACTTTCAGTAAACTGTAACACCTCTAGTCAAGCTTCTCTCCACTGTACAATATTACCAGTAGTAGTTGGCTGGTAATAACTGGTTAGATGACCAAAGCAAGAAGTAGTGAAAAATAGAAGTAAGGTGCTCAAAAGTGTATGATTGACACACCCTAAAAATAGCAGCCTGTGTCCCTCTCCTCCTAGAGCCCTGGCAATGTGATTTGTTCAAAGGGCTAATCCCAGAAGTTGCTTGTGTTCTCCTACTTAACCCTTGTTGGCGGTGAGCGTGACACACGTGGGTCTGACAGATTGTTTAATGATGTCACAATCTTAGCGTCGGCAGCACAGGGCCACAGCACGCTGCAAGGCCCACAGGGCACTGCCTTCTTGAGGTACCCACGGAGTTCACAACACAGCCAGATTTTGGGGGATGGTGATGCTCCTTTTCATCTCTTTGGGGTAGAGGGGGGACAGAAATCCAAGTGCTTTACTTCTATAAAAAGTTCTATTGGTCTGCAGTTGGAGGTGTGCAGCCGGGGACGTGGTGGCTCCCAGGACATATTGAGAAGGCCAGGTTTATCTTTGCAGGCTAGGCGATGCAATAAATGGTGAGTTAGTGTTACCAAGGGTAGACTTCAAATTGTTTACCAGTTGTAAGTGTGTGCATGTATATAGTGCATTGTAAAGATTGATTACCTGAGCTTAGAAATGTAATGTTCCAACTGCAAGACGGTCTGCTAGAGTGGCCTTTGCCATCTTTCACAGACTGCAGTGACGTGAAATGACATTCTGTGTTTGAGTGGTGGTAGACGGGAGTGAGTTACTTCCCTTCAAAAACAATGCTTTTTTTTTTCCCTCCCTCCAGACAATTAACTTTTATGGATATAGTATCAACTCTTAATGTGTACAAAATATGAATGTATTAACTGCTTAGCAAGAAAAGAGTGTAGATGTAAGGGTGTATTATATTGTTGGTTTTAGGGGTTAGCAATTGATCTAATCTCTTGTATGTTAACTGTATGTTAAATATTTACTGACTGAATATAGACTTGTGGTTTCAGTAATTCTGTACTTTTAAAACTTTAATTAAAGGAAGTAGTAATTAGTTTAGTGATTTTTGAGAAGACTGTATTAATTTTAAACAGTTGTACAGCATAAGGATATAGTAAAAAGCAGCCTGAGCCCCATCACGTCTGCACTAGGGGATGGTAGTAAAGGAAGTGCTACCTGTAGTTTCTCCAAAGAATGCCTAGGATTTATGTCTGCCAAATACTGCTTGTTGCAGTTGCAAATTATTTATGCTGAGATTTTGGCCAGGTATTTAATACCTGTTAAAGAGCACCTGCATTTCAAAACATTTAAAAGTTGCTGAATACAGTAACAACGCATGGTGGTAAGAATATCTGAAAGCCTCCTAAATCAAATCACAGAATCACAAATGGTTCTTGCATGACTTGAGGTTGTAGCCAGAGGTGATCATCTGCTGTCGTTGGAACCAAAGCCCTTGTTGTTGTAGTCAGGTTAGTTAAGGAAAGGAGAGATAGTACTACACTTGTTCAGTATCAACCGCTCTGCTGTCTGTAGTCTTTGGATGCTTGTTTTTATCGTATAACTTGCCTGTGGTTTAATAGTTGGGGAGTTGAACTAATTATCATTTCCTGTGCTGATTGTTTTTTGGCTGAAAAAGTGCTGACTTGGTTGTAGTTGTCAGTAGTCTCTCAGATGCCCAAAAGTGTCTCGAAATTGTAGACTGACAATAAAACAGTTTCGTAGTTGTAATTAGCTTGAAAATGTGTTCAATGTGTTTGCTACGTGAGTCAAAAAGTGGCTTTTTTATTGACTTCTGTGGTGGGTTGTCCTTGGCTGACTGCCAGATGCCTACCCAGCCACTCTCTCACTCCCCACCTCAGTGAGACAGGAGAGAAGAAAGGATGGAAAAGCTTGTGGGGTGAGAGGAAGACAGAGAGATTGCTTACTAGTTACTGTCACTGGCAAAAGAGACTGGACTGTGAGGTCAGTCTACAGTGGCTCCTTTCCATGTTCCTTCCTTCTCGTGCTGTTCCCCTGCTCCAGCCTGGTCCCTTCTGGGGCTGATGAGGAATCTCTGCTCAGGTGCCCACAGCTGCTGCTCCTCCTCCTTTTCCTTCTCCTCTCCTGCTCTCACCTCTGGCTCTCAGGGCTGTTTCTCACACTTTTCCCCTCTCCTCTTGCTCCCAGGCAGTGTTCTGCCCTTCCTTACACAGGCTTTCCCAGAGGTGCCACCACCTCAGCTGTGGGGCTTGGCCATCCCCCATGGAGGGTGGGTTGGAACTGGCTGTGCCCAGCACGGGGCAGCCCTGGCCTCTCCTCACAGAGGCCGCCCTGCAGCCCCCGCCAGCGCCTGGGCACCTGCACCCGGTACAACTGCTGAAGAAGGAAGCCTTTGTGTTTTGAGTATTTCTTTTAGTAGACCTGGAATAATACTATATATAGCCCTGGAGTTTGTTCCTGCCAACACCGGGGGAAGGTGTGGGAAGGTGTACTGAAGTATAAAAAGGTTCTGGTTTCTGTCTTAGGCTCCCACAAAGGAGTTCCTTGCTGTGTAGGGCACATTGAGGAGGTTCTGAATGTGGCACATGGGAGTCTGCAGATGAGCTGCAGAGGGCCAGAGATAGATGGTTGGACAAGAGGAGAACACGCATCAGGGAATAACTTCTGTAAATGTGCTCACAAGTATGCCTAGGTTTGTGTTCGTCCTGACCACTCATCCCTTGTACCCTGAAACTGCCCATGGAATCGCCCTGAGGATGCTTGCTTTCCCTGGGCACCATTCTCAGCAGCATCTGGCCTGGTTGCCTAGGCTTGAACATCCTATTGATTGCGCAGCTACGCTCAAGTGACCTATTTCTCTGCAGCCAGCCGTGCTATAAGTGGCACTGCATCTTTCTGTCCTCATTCCCCAGGGCTCTTTACTGTTTTTTGAGAATCAAATGGCCCCTCTTTAAAGGAGGCATTAACACAGATAAAAAGAAGGGCAAGTGTTGAGATTTTTTTTTTTCCTTTTTTTCTGTCAAGGTATGATAGTGCCTGAAATTTGGGAAGATATGACAGGTAAACTTCTTCTGCTTGAAGGGATGTATGCAGAGCATTATTTCATTTTACAGCTAAGATAGTCCATTCTTCTGGGTACCTCTGCTCATGTATCCCTGCTGCATCCCTCATGTGTCCCTGCTGCATCCCTCATGTATCTCTACTGCATCCTGTGTGCCCACTCTAGCACCTGTTCAGCCTTATGGCAAGCTAATTCAGGGAGCTGGACCAGAAGAATACTAAAGTTAAATACTAAAGGGAGAATTTACAGTTGCCTGATCCGAGTATGAGACATCCTTGCAGGAAGCATCTATACTGGTGTCAGGCAGATGCAGAATACCCGCAGTCAAATGGGCTGGCTCCTCAGGTGATGGGTAGTGGAAATATCTCCTGGCACAATCTTGCTTCGCCACTGCTGATGACCTCAGGAAGTATATAGTTAATCCCCAGACTTATCATGAAGGCCAAGGAAGATTAAGAGAGAGGATCAGGAAAAAGTGACATTAATTCCACTGGACAGTGTAGCTTCCACCAATTAGTGGAGTTGCAGACGGGGTGAAATGGGTCCGGAATAACGGATAATGACTGGAGAGGAAGTAGGAGACTATCTCAGTCTTGCTGAGGAAATGCAGCGCAAGTAGTGTTAAGGAAAAGTCATACTGTTTCTTTATTGATTAAAATACCTGAAGTAGACTTGGCAAATGCAAGTAGAAAAGCAAGTTATGCTTTTCAAACTTTCAACTTCCTTATATATTAAGAGACGAGTGGTGTAGGATTCAGACAAGAAACATTCTTGAATCGTCCTGGAGTCAGATCTGAGATTCCTTATAAGGTAACCTTATGGTTTTGATGTCTGCTTTACTCCTTTTGTAGCATAGTTTCCAGATGGTGTGGAAGGCTGCAACTTTTTCAAATGTTTTAGAATACATGACTTTTGTTCAAGTCTCTATTTCTTTAAAAGATGGTATCCTTCCTGAATGCCTACTCTCCAATAAAGCTATTTATATCTTTTGCCAATTATGAACCTTTGGAGATGTCCTTGTAGTTGAGAATTAATGCTTTGGATAAAAGCTCAGTGACTAGCACCGATCAAAGGCCCAATGGTTCTGTGAGTAATAAGAAAACAAAGTGGGAGTATAGTGACCCAGCTAGAAGCACTAAAAGGCTTTGAAAATACCATTACTTAGAAATTCATCGCTTTTCCTGGAGACTCTACAGAAAACAAAGCTAACAGTTGTGATCTTAACCTCTTTCTGTTCACTTCATGATCTGAAATACCAAAGTGATTGAACAAGGGCTTTCGTGTGGTTGGTGAATTACTTTACCTCAAAATTGATTGTAGTTGTGCAGATGGAAATATAAGAAGTACTGGTTTTGACTGGGAGTATCCTAGGTAGGGTTAATGGTGTACAGTATGAAGAGTTGTTTTTTGTTTTTAACTACTACTACTTACTTTCTTTTTAAATTCTGGAGCATTGTCCTTGGTTATACTGAATAGGTGTGAGTGGAAGCTGAGAAGCTGAGCTTGGGGTAAAGTTGTGCCTTGTCACCTGGGCACTGGAAGTTTGTAAGGAAAATCCACTAATAACTTAAGTGAAGCCAGAATTTAATCCTTTTAACTCAAATGTAACAATGTGGGAACTCCCTTACGTGGTGTGCATGCTTTTGTTAGCATGCACTGAAACTATCTGTAGTCTGGAGACTTAGTCTCTGATACGTCCATATTAAAGTAGATCCTGTTGTGTGTATTAGACCTCTTAGAAAAATGATGGGAAAAAATTCTAGCAGTTATACCTCAGCAGAATGTTTCAGTTAATTTTTTTTTTGTTTCATTCTTCACCATTTATTTTAATGTCAAGGGTATCTTTAGATTTGATACCTGATTACGGGGAGAGAAAATACACTCTTTCTTGAAAAAAGTAAGACTGCTAGACTTTTGATCCACTTTGGTAAGCATGGAAACTGCTGAAAACCATTTAGTATTTTTTGACTCATTCTAGCAGCTCTGATTACTTAACTTTTCCCCATGCATAGAGGAGATTGAATTGACTCTTTAAACAAAAAGAGGGAGGACAAAGTTAATTCTGCAAGAAAAAAGTTGGAATGACAAAGAGTTTGGAGAAAAATTTACCTGATCATGATTTTGAATACCAATAAAGCTAAGTTGCCAGGAGGGCTGAAATGTGTATGATAATCTGTGATCATTAGCTTTCTTTTGACAGAAGAATTCAGCTGCTGAATTCAGCTGGTTACCCAGAAGTGCACAGCTTTTTAACAGACTCTAGGAACTGACTGCATGTCTTGAGGACTTGCTGTTCAAAGTTTATGTTAACTTTAAGCTTAACTTAATATGTTTATTTTCTTAGACGTTCCCCTCTTCATGTTGTGATAAACTTTCCATGTTTAATAGATAGCCTTCTCCTCTGCTGTTATTATATGTAAGTGAATGGAAACTAAGAATATAATTTTGTGTTTCTGTGGGGTGAATCGTGCATTCAGTTTGAAGACAAAGAGGCAAGCCAGCATAGCAGGCATGAGGTAATATGTATAGTCTGTGTGCCAAATGTGAAATAAGAAACATCTGCAGTTTGTATTTTGAAGTTCTGTTTTATGCAAATGCTCTATCTGGAGGCGGCAAACTCACAGGAGTGCCATCAACAATTGGACTGAGTTCCTGGTCTTGCTGCTGTCAGTGATGAAATGAAAGCAAACCTCTTTCTTTCCAGACAAGGGCAGGAACTTTGTCACTGAATTGATACTAAATAACTACAGCTAAATGCTGTCTATACAAAAATTATAAAGTAGGTTATGAATTTGAGTTATTGTTTTACTTATTTTCTAGACTAGAAATGAGGGAGGCTGAGTCCATTATTACTTACTGCGTCATTCTAAGGATTTTGCTACCTTTTTAGCTAGCAGAATGCTGTGTTGAACACAGCTTTCTGCTAGTTGAACAGATTTTGTCCTTCACAATGAAGCCAGTAGAGATTTATGCCTGTCTCGCTGCAGTTTAGAATCCGCCTTAATGTGCAATTTGGCAGTAGAGGTAAGCCTGGTTACCAGGTAGTTGCTGCTGGGCATCAGAAGAGTGCCTGCTCGTTCCCACTCCCTCCTTGGCACTGGTTCTAGCCTGACCCCTTGCCGAGGCAGCTTCAGAAATCAAATTAGCGGATAATGTTTTTTTGTAAGTGGGGACAGTTTGTTCCTGAACCGTTTTCTCTGGGGTCTGGAGTGGCAGGTTTTATGCTGGGGAAGCAACAAGTATGTGGCTGGGAAAGGTGACCAGCCTTTCCATAGCAGCTGACCAGTAGATCCGATTAGCTCCAATGTCAAACAGGGTTCTCAGCTCAAACCCATTTTAGCTAGAGGCATAAGCGAGCCAGCTTTCTATCCCAGAGTCCAGCTGGCTCGCACCTCTTCCTTTCTGTGGACTCTGATGTGAGGGGTTGATAGAGGGTGAGCTTTAACTGCTATGGCAAGCTTCTCTAAAGCTATTCTGTCTAGTTGACGTTATTTATTCTTCTTATTTCCCATCCTTTCTTCTAGTTAGTGTACTTGCCTGCACAAGAAATGTTGTAACTTGTTGACCTCATATTGTACAGTGCCATACACATTTGTAAAGTCATAAAAATGTAACTTGCGAAAGTTCACACTGACATACTGTTTTGTATGGAAGACAAAGGTTTTATAGCTGTAATTATCTATGATGAGAGATTGTACATTTAGCCACTTCTGTGGGGTAAAAAAAAAAAAAAAGTTTTGCTTTTATTAAGGAATTTTAGAGGCAAAAGAAGCTGGAGATTTGGTGACACAATCTACTTAAAATTTAGTCTCTTAAGAAGTTGGAGCACAAGTTTATGGTCTTTAAAATATGGCCCTAGTCAGGCTCTCCTGATTGCTATTGCCAATCAGGCATATGTTTACTTTGAGGACTGTAGTTTGAGGATTTTCTTCTTTGGGTTTCTCTCTTCTAGTTTCATTTTTCTCCTCTCCTATTTTATGATGTTTTATTTCTCTATGCAGTAAGTGAGATCTTTTGAATATGAATAGTACAGAGGACAGACAGGGGCCTTCACATGCCAGGCAGTGTGTTATCAGGCTGTATGAGTGAAAATGCTGGTAAAAAAAACCTCTCTCAATATTCTTTTGTTTAAACTCTTGCACTTCTGTTTTTCTTTCCCTGCTTCCCTCTCTATCAGTACATTTTTAACTTTCTTCATACTGAAGATTGCTCTAGTCAGTTTCCAGCTGAAAAACTAGGAGAACTTGGTTAAATAGCTTGCAGGCTTTGTCAAGAAAGCATACTAGTAAAGCGTATGAGTCCTCAGGATGAATCATACCTTAGCTATCTGACATTGTAGAGTGCTTTTGGGAAACTGAGATATAAAAATTCAGCAGTTAGGGCTCTCCTTTCATCCCCCTTACCCCTGCTGTTTTTTGCACTGAAATTAAGCTGTGTCATCCACCTACGCTCAGTTGCATTCATGTGAGAGGGGGGACTGGGACCTTCTGGTACCTCAGTTCGTGGCCAGCTGGTAGAGCCACGAGCTTCCACCACCTCCAGAGTGTTTGTGCAGAGGGTCCTGAGAATGTCATCTGGCCATGCTCCCTGAAAGCACCTCTCGCCAGTGCACTGGTGTTCATCAGGGAAGACAAGAGGTTGCAATGTAGACCTGGAACTTGTTTCGGACATTTGTATTAATGAGAATTGTAATTTATTTTGCAGAAGGATCATAGAGATGGTACTTGTCTAGGTGTCAGGGTTGGGGTGCCAGTTTTTTTATATTATTTTCAAGAGTGTATATTTGTCTATGTAAGTTTTCTTTTTGCCTGTGCCTGCAGGAACTGGTTATTTTTATTGTGTCAGGATATTAGATAGAATTAATTCAACTGATCTTTTGCTTCACCTTTAAATGAAGGAGGCTGCTGTTGCACCATTGTAAGACTTAAATCAGCTTTTTGTTAAAAACTATATATAGTTATGACATCTGCTCTTATGTCTACTTTTTGGAAAGGGTTTTTGTTTTTTGCATTTTATGTTCCCCTGCCTCCATTTCTTTTTCTCACTATTTGTGTTGTTTTTCCAGCAGTTGAAAAAAAAGAAAAATATTTATTGGCAAAGAATCGTCACTCATGAAACATGCACTGAAGTGAAATTTTCTTTAATCTTTCAGCAATAATGATATTACAGCTATGATGGGTAAACATAAACATTTTCCAGCTGAAGTAAGTTTATTCCTACTATACAGCAAACAGTTTGCTGAGAAACCATTTGTGGATTTGTTTGTGGACTTTTCCTTTTGAAGAGAGATGTGGTTACTTAGCCCTGTGGGACAGGGAGAGAGTGCAGAAGGGAGAGTGTGGAACCATGAAGGTTCATTGAGAATGAGTGGGGGCAAACTGCAGCTGGGATAAGCTCAGCAATGTCAGGGAACTGTATTAGCAGGCTTGGGGGAACTGGGTTGAAGGTGGGTTGACTTCTTTCAGGATTCTACAGTATCATCTTCTAGAGTAAGTAGTAGGGTTTTGGTTAAAGTTGTTGGGGGTGAGGGTGAACCAAGTAACTTCGGCAGTGTGTTTGGGCTGAGATGCTGACTCGCTTTCCTTGAAAGAGCTTCAGGCAGGCTTCAGTGTCATCGTGGCATGAAATACTGTGCAGCCTGGTCACATCTGTGATGACTGGATTGAGCTTTGCATAGTTGTCAGTTTTGACAGTACTGCAGTGAGATCTCCCCTTCAGAATCCTTTAGCTGTATAAGTTTACACTGGCTGTCGTGGGTGATTCACTTCTGGTCACAGTCTATGTCAATGTCAAGATTTGGAATAGAAAAATCAGTATCCTTAAGTAATGACGTATCTGCTGCGAAGCCCAGTTAAGTCTTTTGCTGTTCCTTTTCATTGAGCCTCTAGATGAAATAACAGTATCATAGCTGTCACTTGAAATAATACTTTTTACATTCAAGCATGTTAGAGGTATTTTAGGAACCAAATATAAACATGGTGGTGGTGGTATTTTGTGTTATCTAGATCATGTGGGATCTGTGCATACCACTGAAATTAGGAGTGGTAATGATCCAGAATTAACTAGGTGCCTTCCTGGCAGCAGAAGCTGACAGCATTCACTAATACACAGAAGAAGATACATGTTTTTGTGGAGTGAAATTTCAACAACTGCTCTCTTTTAATAAACAACCTACTTCCTGCACTTTATACACTTAGTTGTTAACTGATCTGTTTTAAATGCCCAGGCTGGAGACACAGCACTGTGTCAGTATATTTAACTGACCACATTTAAGAATGCAGTCCACTGTATAATCGAGTCTCCTTCTGAGATTTGTTTGGCATCTTGGATGTGTTTTATTTGTCATGTTTGTTGTTGGAAATTATAGCCAGGTTGGATAACACTATTTTTCTTTCTCTTGTGTTAAATCCTATGAAAGGCACGTTTTCCTGACCCAGTAAGGAATGATCTTATTCAGATAGCAATATACACGTGAAACCACCACACAGTGCAAATATCTATTAGAAATTTTTGCTTGCTTCTCTTGTCCCACTCTGTTTTGGACAGATGGACAGTAGATGTTGATGAGCAGGTTTGAGGTCAGAGCAGCAGGGTAGGCCAGGTGTGCTTGCTGAGCAGCCTGCAGAACCCTGTGTATTTTCCCCCTCTTACGCTTGGTTCATTCAGTATCGGCAGTTTGCTGCGTGAAAGGTGGTGCATTTACAGAGAGATGTAGAAGAGGAGATGAGGGGCATAGAACAGGGTTTGTGGCAATTGGTGATTCTTCAGGACTTGGCTCTGAAGGTCAAGTTCAAATAATGCAACTAGTAAAAGAATTTTTAAGTAATGACTTGGACTAATGAGGTCTGTAAGGTCTTATTTACCGGGTTATGTTTCCTTATTGGAACTTGTGTAATTACCTTCCCTAAGCAGTGGGGAGAGGTTCTGCTGCCTGGCACTTTGAATTGGATACACATGACTTATTGTTGAGACTTTGACTGAGTCCATCTCTACATCTCTCATCTTGTTGCCCTGATTTGGCCATTTATGGGAGTGGGTTCAGTTAGCCTTGAAAAGCTCTTTTTCATGTAGACAGTTTCTTTTCAAAATTACCAAATTCTTTTCTATTGTGCAGAACCAGCAAGGTAAAACAATGATGTGGATGCACCAGGAAACACTATAAAGTGTAGACTCCTGGAATATGTTATTAGCTATCCTAAAAAACAAAAAAACCCAACCCAAAACCTACCACATGTTTAGTGTCAGGACTTCTGTGGGTGGCACAGAGAAAGCATTTCTTGAAGTGATGACATGCAAGCAAGTTCTGTTGGCATGTCTGAAATAGGTTGAAAAGCACACTCTGTTTTCCTATTCAAATTCTAAACCAATTCTCTTTCTTGGGACATATTCCTTTTAAATGCAGAGGCTACTCCGGAGCAGTATAAGCCCAGTGAGTGAGGAGCAGAGACTGCTGCGCCCCGTCGCAGCTGCCTCGGTGCCAGGCCGTGGGGAGAGGCGCGATCCCCGTGAGGGCAGCGCGGGCGCTCCTGCTGCGCCTTAGGGGGCGGGCGGTGGGAGGGAGTGCCTGAGGGAACAGACCCTTCTGGAGCCCAGAGCTCGGTGCAGAGAGACTGGAGCGTTTCCCTGAAGGGCCAGATGGGATCTGGCAGGCCCGTGCTGAGCCAAAGCTAATAAACTCTTGCCGGCCTCCTGCTGATCTGTGTGTAGCTATGCATCAGTACCAGCACTTATCTCTTCCAGGCTTCCCAGCTCGAGAATCAGGCTTTATTTAGAAATGCTGCACTGCCCCTGGATGCAAAGGTGATCCAGGAAATGTTGTATTCATTTTGTATTGTGCCAGCGAGTCCTCCTGGACCTGTGCTTCAGCACCACACCTGGGGCTTGGTGTGTCCTCAGGCTGTCTGCCTGTAGGTGTAAAATTCAGAATAGCTTATAGTAGGGTGTTTTGGGATGCTTTTTATTTTCTCAGCTTGCAGAAGCTGTAGAGATCCTGATGGGAATGACTATCTGCCCCCCAGCACATTAGCCCCTTTTTGAAGGGTCTAGTTGAACTGTGCTATTGAATCTTTGGGGATATGTTGCAACAGGCACAGTTTGGATCCTGAGAGGCTCCGATGAGATGTTAGGAGAATCTGCTTTGCACTGAAGGTGGCTAAGTGCTGGGACAGGGTGCCCAGAGAGACTGTGGAATCTGTGTCCCTGGAGGTGTTCCGAGACTGAGCTGGACGTGACCCTGAGCAGCCTGATCTCATTAGCTTTGTTTTGACCTCTGAACGTCCTTTCCTACCTAAGTTACTCTATTGTTCTGTGGTATTTTTAGCTTTTATTACTCACAGTTCCACCAAAATGAAGAATAACTCTCTCTTTTGGTGGAACTTTGGTGGTTATAGGTCCATGTATTGAACATTGTCCAACCAAGAGGTCTAAAGAGTTTGACACTTGGTGCTGTGTTGATTTAATGTGCAGTAGTGGTAGCGTTATCTGGTGCAATTTTCTTAACACTTGTTTAAAGCCACAAAAGCTGAAATGTCACCAAAGAGTTGTGCTGTGCAGAACAGTGTAATAAAGGGTAGATGAAACTAATTTTTTCTTCTATAAATGTATTTTAAATGTCTTCTAAATCAGAGCTGTCTCTGGCTTAATTAGCTTGGGCTCCCATAAGTCAACTTTACTCTTGCTGGAATAGCTAGATGCAGCTTTTGAAAAGCACAAAGTGGAACTCCTGTGTAAAGCAGACCCATTTAGAAGGAGGGATGGAAAAAATATTGTCCCCAAAGCAGCCAGTCTGTTGAGTGAAAAATGTGCTGGGTGGTAGGAGAGGAAGAAATGTCCCACTTTGCTGCTAGCTGTATGCAAAACTATCACATTTCAGTACATTAGATGTAGGAAGAATGACACCTGGATTGGTATTTACTTAGGATCTTGGCTTGGGTCTCCTTACAGGGAGTGACTGGTGAGCCATGGGCAGTCATGCTTTTGTCTGGCTCCTCCGATCTTCTGCTCTGCTGCCTGACCCTTAGACTTGAAAGCTGCTCAGTGGAATAATGAGGCTTTTGGAGAGGAAAAACAAACAAACAAAAAATTAAGGAAGAGAAAGAAATACATGGTACAAAGTATGGTGGAAGGAGAATTGAGCGATGCTGAAGACTGCGAGGAAAGATAAGAAAAAGTGTTAAAGGGAAGAAGAGGCAGTAACCTCAAAGGAGAGTGGAGTTGAGACAAAGGAGATGGACACGCATATTTAAGACCTCCAAGAACCTACTTAGAGAAAATAGATGCCATGTTACAGTTTAAATAGTGCACAGGTGTCTTGTTTTCCTCAATTTACAAGTGGCTTGGCGAGTAGCTGTTATCAGTCTGGCTAGTAGGTCTATTGATTTGGCTGCTGTATGGGGACTATGCATGTATTCATATATATATGGAGGGGTTTATATAACACACATATGTATTCGCTTTTACATCCTTTCCCAAACTATTTAGTTTACTAGGAAACAAGTACAACTGGAAATAGCAATGATCTGCAGATGTCATTGCAGAGGCAAATTGCTGTTAGTACTTTGTATGGACGTTGCTGAAAATGTTTAAGTGACCTAAAAATAACCACATGTAGTGTAAGAGACATTGTATATGAACTGATACCTCTTCATGAGTCATTTCCTGCTGAAAGTATTATGCACAGCTAACTGTTAGAAGGGAGGTGTGTATGTATGTGGTTATATGTAAAATCAAGAGCAGGCCATGCTTTTTTCCAAGGCTCTTTATGTGGCTCTGCTGGTTTGGAGTGTGAATATGACAATCAGTATTCTGCCTATAAACAGTGCTCAGATTTAGTTATTGGTTATTGGAAATTGTGATAGTCCTCTGGGGTTGTACTCTGTGCTGTATTTTCCTTTGAGACTGACTATAAAGTAGGCCATACATTCTCAAAAATACCTTGAACATGGGAACTATTTGCTGCTCTGAATTGTGTTTTAGAAAATATTATTTTAGTGATTATTTAAATAAAAAAATACAAAATGAAACAAACCACTAAATGGACAGATGTCTCGCAAAGACAGCTTGTATACAGCTACTCTGTGCCTGCTTGAGTTGATAGTCTGTCTTTTGATAACTGAAAACTACTGATAGCAATGAAACATAATGAATTACTTTAGATATGAGTGTTAATGATTTCATTGCTGGCTTTATTTTATCACCTAGGTCACATGATTTGTGCACAGTTGAAAATGACTGTGTGTCACTGGCCAAATCTTCAACTGATTTCTATCACAAAATTCATTAATCTGATTGTAGTTAAACAGTTGCAATGCAAAATTCTGCTGTGAATTGAGAATCAGTTCTAGGATAGGAATTGTATGATAAATATCTCATTAAAGATGGCACAAGAACAGTTGAAGGGTCATGTTTTTAAATAGTAAAACTGTATTTACTGGAATTTGTTTGGAAGCTTCCACCTAGCAAAAATATTTTAAATTAAAAAATACCCCAAAACATTGGCACAGAGTCTGCTCAAATCTGAACTATGAAACATGTAGGATTAAGTTTTCATCTTTATGGGTATTTTGTTGTTGACTTCTTTACTGTATCTGTAATGACAGACTTCTGGCTTCCTTCTTTATAGGCTCAGATTATTCCTCAGTGGGATGGTTACCTGGTACTGAATCCCTGTGGCAGTCCACAACCATTTCATCAAGCAGTCAAAGCAATCCTGTCAGAAGACACAGTATAGCTTCCGACAGCGGGGACACTGGGATTGGTACCTCCTGTTCTGATAGTGTGGAAGGTGAGTTGATGCTGTTAAGTTTTGGATGTTTCTGAGAGAGAAATAATCCAAAATGTTTTAAAGGTATGTTTCCCAAAACAATGGTGCTTTTCCAAAGCTGTTGAGCGCATGCAGTTATTTGTTTTCCTGGCTGGACCAAGTAATTGTTATGGTGAGGTTTAATTAATTTACTTCTGCATGAGTTGTGTGCATTAACTGGCATCTCTGTCACAAAGCCGGGACTTTGTTGATAATTGCAGTTACAAGAAGAGCCAGATTTATACAGAGAAGTAATATCCTGTCCTACAGCACTTGATAAGCAAGTGGTAAAAGCAGAAAAACTGTTGCGGGTGTCGATGAAAGAACAATGCTTTCTGGTATTTACTGTGTGTGTCAGCAAAGAAAGCTTACTCCTTGGGGCTGGGAGGAAAATGGGGCGTGTTCTCATTTCTTTCTTCTGGTGGGAGGTATGTTTACATTTTATTGCATGGTGTTTGACACATAGTCAAAGTTCTTTAAGGAAAATCAGACAGTATCTAAAGATTGCTGATTTAGTCCAAATTAAGTTTTATGATTATTCAAAGCTGATCTTATCAGGGAGGGGTTCAGCCTCTAAGGTAGCAGCATCTCCATAATGGGCACCCTACCTTTGGAATGTGTCGCTGGAATTAAGCCTGAATGAGAGAGACTAGGCAGTAATAAGGCTTGAGGTTTTCTTCTTGCACAGCCCTGTTTCCCAGTAAGATTTTTCAAGGTGAAGGTAATGACAGCAAGACTGTGATATCCTTCCCTCCAGTGCCTTTCTACGCCTGGTAAATTTTTCAAAAGGGGTAGCTGAAATGAGGGAGAACAGGAAGAATTAGTAGAAATGGAGTAAGGAATGATAAATCAATGTGTAAGAGACAGAAGTCTCTATAGGGGGGCTGAGCATTCCTGAGGAGAGGTCCAAATGCCTCAGACTTATGTCTGTCAAGCCTCTTTGCACATGAAGAAATCCTTTCCACTGCCTTCCTCTTGCATCTGTCAGTTGGAAAGGAACTCAGTAGGAGAGTCCTCATAGCTTGCTTTCTGCTTACTTTTATTTCTAAACCTTTATTGGCTTTGTCAAAATAAAAGTTTTACTCAAATACTCAAATTCTTGGGTGTAAAACTGAAATAGTAAATTGTTATTAATGCAGAAGCCCCCTCTCTCTGATGTAGGGGGAATAAAACTTTCTTCTTTCATGGTGTGTGTGTATATATAGATTTACAATCAGACTCACCCAAATGTTGCACAATAGTGGTTGAATTAAAAACATGCTCTCCCATCCCCCTCTTTGAGGGCTTCCCCATTTGAGGGTGGGGGGAAGGAAAGGAAAGGAACTCCTCATCAGGGGTTCTCCGGGCTAAAGAGGAGAACAGAACAACTGTTCTTGGGGGGCAGGGTGGGAGAAGGAGAGTGGCACACTGATGCAATCAGAAGTTTGATAGGCATTTGTTACCACTTAACTAATAACTATTCATTTGCATAGTTTTAGTAGAGCATTGCTACAAGCTGTTTTAGGGCTTTCTCAAAGTAAAATAAAGAGGGGAAAATTGCAGGAACAGATAGTTAATGAAGTTTGTGCCTCTGTCAGTGCTTGGTGATGGTCAGTTCTACTGTATCCTTAATGTTATCCATTTCCTGCCACCTTGTTTGAAAAACTTCCCGTAGCAGAAAAGAAAATGTTAAAGGAAAAAGGAGGAAAACCTAAATGTGAAATGAAAGTTAGTGGTAAGGAGCACATTACAGGTTTGGAAATTGAATGTGTATGGACGTTTTTAGTGGAAAGTGCTGCTGCCTATGATACCTAGTTGCCTGCATCTCTCAAACTGCCCCCTCCTCACCTCCACAAAAAGAGAAGAGTATCATTGTGATCTGCGGGACTGCCGGGCCAGACTCGTAATTGCAAACTTGATGCTGGCCATCTGCTCTCAGTGTGGTGCTTGGGAAGAAGCCCTTGGGGATTTCTCAGAGGGGAATTTTTTTCACAAGTCAGCAGATCATTACAATTTTTAACAATGCTCAGAGAATGAAATGTGGCTTTGCCATTTCCTTTCTATTATGCCTACTAAAAATCAAAAACTTAATTTCAGAATTAGCATTTGCTTTCATTCTGGAAGTCGCAGGTGAATTAATTTGTACAGATATATAGTTGCTAATAAATATGCTGGTGCAGGGAGTGGAGCTCAGATGTATTTAAAATCTGTTTTTACCAGTTTTCCTTGCATCTTAAATGTTCCTTTAAATGAATATTCTTACTCATATTTAATTTCAGGAGCATTTGCTCTCTTTGAAAGTGCAGATGTTAAAGAATATTGCCAGGTGGCTCTTGTGTTTGGCTCAAAACTATAAGGTTTGGATGGGAGATGGGTTTTGACAAAGGCAAGAGGAAGATAGATCTTTTATTTTAAAAAGTATTCATCTGGTTGTCTCTATGTTGTGTTGCGCAAAGGTAGGAAAATTAGGAAATGAAATAACTAGTTGAGTTTCATTACTGAAGTTGAGCAATGTTGATGTGCACTGGGGGAAGCTGAAAAGATAAATTTATAGCTGAGGAGAGAAATTTAGAAATTGTGGATGTGAGGATGTTAGTTTGGGTAGAATGAATTTTAAATTTCTAATTTGGAGTGCTCTTAATTTAAGGAGTCATGTAAAAAGGCATTTTTATCTCTGTGTAAACTGCAGTTAATGTGGCTGGGTTAATTGGCTTGCTTGTTTGTTTCCTGGCAGTAGGTTGTTCTGGATTCAGATCAGCTTTTGAGTGAGATAAAAATAATTACTGTATTATGTACAGAGCAGGAGGAAAAGATTTTTATATTGTCTTTTCCCAGTTCTTTTCTTTTTAAACTTACCTTTACTTGTAGGTCAACTCTGTTATTACTGTTTTCAATTTATCCCGTACAAGTCTGACTGAATAGTTTACTCTTGGGCATTGATTGCAACCAGTCTTCAGAAGAATCTCTTACTCCTTGTTAAGAAGTATGGTGGAAGTGAAATGTAGAGCCCTGTGAAGCTGTTGAAAAGTTCCTGCATTTCTGGTAGAGTAGGAGGTTGTGTTCAGGATGAATCGTGTGGAAGAAAACGTTCTAGTTGGTGGCCAACAGCTGATCAACTATCAGTGAAGATTATCTGAACCTTCTTGTTCTTGTTTTCCTTCTCACTGGCAACTCTCAAACTGGCAGATGTAACATTTGTGGTTTATGATTGTAGAGACAAAAGATAGGTCCCAACATCAAGCAGCTAATAACTGTGCTATGTATAGGACTTCACATATAGGTTGCCTCTTAGACTATAAATTTTGACCAAATGATTGTCAATGCTATTTCAGGACTGAATCTAAACAAGGTTAAGGGGAGGTTGGTGGCAGAAAAAAAGCCTCTCTTGTAATGAAAAAGTGCAAGAATAAACTTCTGAAAACTTTCAGTTACAGGATCTTGTATCTTGTCTTGGTGACCTCATTAATGTTTATAAATATATGAAGGGTGAGGTCCCAGCCTTCCTGTAGGGACCCTTCAGGTACTGGGAGGGCGCTATAAGGTTTCCCTGGAGCCTTCTCTTTTTAATGCCATTTACATAAGAAACATGAAGTCTATACATTACGCATTTTTGAGACCATTTTTATTTGGGTTACGTAGAGAATTTGAGTCTTCCCAGAAATTGATTGGGCTGTGAACCTCAGCAGAGCTCTTTCCCCTGTGCATATTCTGAGTTTTGCCTTTTGGACAGGAGGAATAGGAACTAGATATTGATATGACAAGATACAGGGCCCATGGCTCTTGAAGGCCAAAACATTTTCCTCCTTCAGACAAACTTGCTGTGCAGTGGAAAGTTCCTTACAAAGCAGATCTTTCTCCCTTATTATTAACTAGGATTCTTGATTTACCATTACTGGTTGCAAATTACTAGGCATGAAAACTCATAGAATGTTGCTTTCCTGGAAGAGAGAGGTTGGATGCAGAAGATGAGTTACTACTTTTTTATTGGGGAGTTGATGTTCTGCTAGTTTAACTTCTAAAAAAGCCTTCCATTTTAAACTTTTTTCTCCCAGGGTAGAAATGTTGATTTAAGATGGATGGGTAATTGTGTCTCTCCTCATATAGAAATCTGAGTAGGTGTGGTCTGTTCACATTTTGAAATGCTGTTCCATAACTGTGTGTAGAAGTTGCCTTTGGGAGAGGTGTTTCACCAGCAGCGATTCAGGGAGTATTGTGGACTCGATGCAGCGTGCTCGATATATTGTCACCACATTGTGTATAGATATGGCTTATCTGGAACGCTTAACTGATAGAATAGGAACTTGTTCTGTATTATGAGGTCCAGGGCAGTCTCTTGTCTCTCATTTCAAATAGAATATGTTACCTTTCTAGCTGATTAAAAAAATCTAATTAGTTCAATTTTGTGGTACACCAGCGAACATGGTAGAGCCAGCTCCAAAATTATTTGATTTTGCTAATTCCAGCAGGTCCCAAGCATGGTATTCTAGCACTTACCCCCTGTCCCCCACCCCCTCATTTTCGCTGAAGGAAAAAAAGTTAACAAAAATAGCTATTTAATATAGTGAAAGGCAGAAAAGGATTTCAGGAGAGAAAACAATTATGAGTATTTTGGGGAGGCTCTATAGTTTAGCACATTGTAAAGATAATCGGCTGGAGAATGTGTACAGGCCAAATACTGGTTTGCGCTATCAGTTTTGGTGCCAGGAAGGTACAAGAGCACAAGGTTCCTAGATCTTGAGAGCTGGCAGTGTACTTTGTGCTCACTGTCTACTGTGCTCAGTAATTCTGGAAGATGGTGGATTTCAGAGAAGACCCTGAACTTACTGAGTTGAAGTTAATCTTTATGCCTGTGGATCCTGTCAGGTAGTGATAGAGGTTTGGTGAAGTAGCTCGATTATTTGGAGGTTAGAAAATAATGGTGTTTGAGGCATTCTTCCTTGGTGTCCATCCTCCCTGCTTAGAAAGTCTCACGTTGTGAAGCAGTGTTTTGCCCTCTGTGAGTCAGCCTTATTGTGTTATTTGTCCTAGAAATTATGTCCTTATTGTGTTATGTAGTCCTAGAAAGTAAAGGAAGGGTTCAGGAGAATGAAAAGGCGCCCACTGTAGGAGATCAGGTTCGGGAGCACCTAAGGAAACTGAAGGTGCACAAGTCCACAGGACCTGATGGGATGCATCTGTGGGTCCTGAGGGAACTGGTGAATTAAGCTGTGAAGCCTCTATCCATCATATTTGAGAAGTCCTGGCAGTCTGGTGAAGTTCCTGCAGACTGGAAAAAGAGGAACGTAACTCCCATTTTTAAGAAGGGAAACAAGGAAGACCCGGGGAACTACAGGCCAGTCAGTCTCACCTCAGTGCCAGGCAAGAGCATGGAGCAGATACTGCTAGAAACTATGCTAAGGCACATGGAGAATGAGAAGGTGATTGCTGACAACCAGCATGGCTTCACCAAGGGCAAATCGTGCCTGACCAGTCTGGTGGCCTTTTGTGACGGGGTTACAACATTGGTGGATAAGGCCAAAGCAACTGATGTCACCTGCCTGGACTTGTGCAAGGCGTTTGACACTGTCCTAAAACGTGTGGGTTTGATGGGTGGACCACTCGGTGGATAAGGAACTGGCTGGATCGTCGCACTCAAAGAGTTGTGGTCAACAGCTCAAAGTCCGAGTGGAAACTGGTGATGAGTGGTGTCGCTCAAGGGTCAGTACTGGGGCTGGTGCTGTTCAACATCTTTGTCAGTGACATGGACAGTAGGATTGAGTGCACCCTCAGCAAGTTTGCCAATGACACCAAGCTGAGTGGTGTGGTTGACACCCTGGAGGGACGGGATGCCATCCAGAGGGACCTGGACAGGCTTGAGAGGTGGGCCTGTGCTAACCTCATGAAGTTCAACAAGGCCAAATGCAAGGTCCTGCATCTGGGTCCGGGCAACCCCAAACATAAATACAGGCTGGGCAATGAGTGGCTTGAGGCCAGCTCTGAAGAGGTGGACTTGGGAGTGGTGGTGGATGAGAAGCTGAACATGAGCTGGCAATGTGCGCTTGCAGCCCAGAAGGCCAACTGTATCCTGGGCTGCATCCAGAGCAGTGTGGCCAGCAGGTCGAGGGAGGTGATTCTCCCCCTCTACTCTGCTCTCGTAAGGCCCCACCTGGAGTACTGTGTCCAGTTCTGGAGCCCCCAACACAAGAGAGACATGGACCAGTTAGAACAAGTCCAGAGGAGGCCACAAGGATGATCCAAGGGCTGGAGCACCTCTCCTGTGAGGACAGGCTGAGAGAGTTGGGGCTGTTCAGCCTGGAGAAGAGAAGGCTCCGGGGAGATCTTATAGCAGCCTTCCAGTACCTGAAGGGGCCTACAAGGAAGCAGGGGAGGGACTTTTTACAAGGGCAGTTAATGACAGGACAAGGGGAAATGGCTTTAAACTGGAAGAGGGGAGGTTTAGATGAGATATTGGGAAGAAATTCTTTCCTGTGAGGGTGGTCAGACACTGGAACAGATTGCCCAGAGAAGTTGTGGCTGCCCCCTCCCTGGAAGTGTTCAAGGCCAGGCTGGATGAGGCTTTGAGCAACCTGGTCCAGTGGAAGGTGTCCCTGCTCATGGCAGGGGGGTTGGAACTGGATGATCTTTAAGGTCCCTTCCAACCCAAACCATTCTATGATTCTATGATTTGGATATTTTCTATCCTGACAATCAGAAATACGCCCTTCACTTAAGCCTGTACTAGACTCTGTTTCTTGTAAAAGGTACTTCAGAGCTTGGCAGTTTATTTTCTGAGTTGTGGTTTTGTTTTTGGTTTGTTTTTTTTTTTTTTTTTTTAGGATTTGAACAAAATGTAAACATGGGTTATTTCAGAACTCTAGTAACCCATATCCAGGATTTAATGGATAGGAAAAATTGATGCTAATAAGTTTCCACTAAAACAAGATGTGGGGAAGTTGCTTCAAATGACAGTAGCACACTCCCTGTGTGAACTTTTGTACTCTGAATTTGAAATTGGCTGGACTAAACTAAAGGCACTCACTAGTTCCACATGTGAATGTTCTGCACAGAGAAATAGATGCTGCTTTAACTTTTTACTTTGCTTGCTTCTGTAACAGTTTCTCCACAGAAACAAGCTCATGGTGTGCACGTGCTCAGTTTACCTCACATTAAAAACACTGGCAGGATTTTTCTCCAGCTAGTGGGAGCGTTCTGCCCAATTAACTTGGTGAATTTTGCCTTCAGCTAACATCCATGCTTGTTTCTTAGAAAGGTGACTTCTGTTTGTTCTAATTAGAAATAACTCGGTGAAAGTAAATTGTGCTTTCTTAGGACTTGGCAACATTTACTTTGATACTGTGCAAAAAGGTATTTCTGTCATATCTGTTTTGGAAGTTGTGTCACTGAGTTATATCAGAGATAATGTGTTTGAGATGATGTGGGAGGTTGTCCCCTGCTGGCTGGTAAGCCCCCATGCAGTCTCTCACTTTCTCCTAGTGCGATAGGGTAGAGGATCAGAAGAGCAAAAGCAAGGAAAAAAAACCCAGATTTGTGGATTGAGATGAAGACATTTTAATAAGTGAAAGGAAAACCAGCCAAACAAAAATCAAGTGATGCAAAAGCACCCCCAGCAGGTTGATGCCCAGCCAATCTCTGAGCAACAAATACTTGGGAAAAAACTTCCCCTGTTTTATTGCTGATGGTGACACTGTATAGTGTGCAATCTCTTTGGTATTTCAGGTCAGCTGTCCCAGCTGTGTCCTCTCCCAACCTCTTGTGCACCCCCTTGCTGGGGTAGCAGGGGCCTTGATGCTGTGTGAGAACTCCAGAGCAATAGCCAGGGCACTGGTATGTTGCCAGCACTGTTTTGGTCACTAGTGTAAAGCACAGTACCATAGGGGCTGCTATGAAGAAAATTAACTGTCCCAGCCAAACCCAGTACAACCTCTGCCCCTTTTTCCACCTCATTTGTGCCATGCTCAGGTGATACCCTGGGGAGTTGTTTCTAGTATGTCCTGTAATCTGTATTTTGGAGCGTGGTAGATATCTGGCATTCTAGTGGGGGGAAAAAAAAAGGAGCATCATGCAATGATCTTGTATATATTTAGGTTAGTATCATGAGACCTGGGCATGCCAAACATTGAACATCTTTGCTGAGAGATTTCATGTGGGACTTTGCACTTTTCCTTGCTGCTGTTATGTTAAAGAAAATTCTTTGGCCTGCATCCAGCAGTTCTGTAACTCAGGAACTGGAGAAGCAAAGAGGAGTGAGATCAGTTTCAGATCAGCAAGAGAGAGGAAGGACCATATTGAGTCTTAAAACTACCTTTGTAGAAACACTGGAAACATTCTGTAGCTGCTCAATGTTTAATGTACATATTCTAGTAGCATTTGCAGCCTTATCTGAAAAACTCACAGGACTCTTTTTTAGTCCTTTCCATGACAGACAAAGTAGTGCACTTAGTGATAGACTGTAGTCATTTGAGATGGAGGCAGTGAGTTACTTACAGCCTGCTGCTGAGCAAGAAACGACCTGTTACTGCTGCCTGGCCTTCTAGCTCTAGATTTGACAAGAGAAGACTGATTGTATCCCCCATAGAAAGGTTTGTAAACCCCTTGGTTTTAACAGTTTCACAACACTACCTTACTTCTGGAGGACTTGTTCTTTGCTCTTAGCGTTTATTCAACAGACCTGTTTATACCTTGATGTGTGCACAGGGAAAACTTTTTTTTTTAAGTATAAAATCCAGTTAGTGTGTTTACTGTCGTCCTGTATTTTAGTTGTGATTTCAATGTACTGATAATAAGGATTTTTTGTAAATCACCTTTGAAGTAGAAAACTCAACATGAGCAAGCAGTGTGTGCTCACAACCCAGAAAGCCAACCATATCTTGGGCTGCATCAAGAGAAGGGCCAGCAGGTCGAGGGAGGTGATTCTCCCCCTCTACTCTGCTCTTGTGAGACCCCACCTGGAGAACTGTGTCCAGTTCTGGAGCCCCAAACACAAGAAAGACCTGGACCAGTTAGAACAAGTCCAGAGAAGGCCATGAGGATGATCTGAGGGCTGGAGCACCTCTCCTATGAGGACAGGCTGAGAGAGTTGGGGCTGTTCAGCCTGGAGAAAAGGCTCCGGGGAGATCTTATAGCAGCCTTCCAGTACCTGAAGGAACCTACAAGGAAAGCTGGGGAGGGACTTTTTACAAGAGCAGTTAGTGACAGATCAAGGGGAAATGGCTTTAAACTGGAAGAGGGCAGGCTTAGATTAGATATTGGGAAGAAATTCTTTCCTGTGAGGGTGGTCAGACACTGGAACAGGTTGCCCAAGGAAGTTGTGGATGCCCGCTCCCTGGAAGTGCCCCCCATCCTGGAAGGTTGGATGAGGCTTTGAGCAACCTGGTCTAGTGGAAGATGTCCCTGCTTGTGGAAGAGGCATTGGAACTGGATGATCTTTAAGGTCCCTTCCAACCCAAACCATTCTGATTCTATGAAAACCTCCAGTGTTCCCAGCCCCCACAGCGTTAGCAAATCCTTTCATGAAATGACCACAGGTAGGCTTTCTGAAGGTTTGCCGGTTTATTTTAGGTACCCTCTGTTGATAATAAACCTCTTGAAGTATGTTCTTGCCTCTTGACTACTTTGAAATTGTTGGAGGGAAAAAGCTTCCATTAAAGATTATTTTTCCACTCCGATTCTGTGTTCTTGTGTTGTAGTTATCCTGTGTAATTGGTTGAAAAGTTTGTCTTATTCTGCTTATGAAAACAAATACAACTTAGGTAATTGATAGCTTTTTCTGCAGAAAAACACTTTTGAGGCAGCCCTGGTCAGAAATGGTAGTTGCATAGATCTAAAGGGTATCTTCTGTGTACTTGTGTGTATTGTTTTAAAAACGTCTATTAACTAGTAAGATCGGGGAAAAAAAAATACCGGAACAAGGCAGTTTTGATGTACATGTAAGAGTAAAGTTATGAATGTTCCTAGATGGAGAAAGATGACTGTCAAGAAAAAATGCAATGCGTTTTATTCCCTCCAGTGCAAAAACTCTCTCTCAAACAGCTGTCTGTGCAGCTTTTCTGAGTTTCTTTTAATAAAAGTGAAAACCAAAATGGTGTTTTTCATAGAGATGGTATTTTAGTATGTAGCTTGGTAAAGAAAATTGTAGATTGGCTTTGAGGTTGTTTTTTTTTTTTCTTAAATTTCAAGCAGAATTGATGTAGTTCTAAGATAAATTAATATGGTTTTGTAAACCGGGTTGTGACAGTGTTATGGTGGTGGAGGACTAGACTGAGGACTCTGTTAGTGGTCTGATTCTGTTGGATTAGTAGGAGCCTGAGTAGTTTTGTAAGAGATACAGGAGTAACTTTTCTAATTTTAGGTCAATGTCTTCTTGTTTAGTGTATGTCTGGTATTCCTGTGGTATTCATGAATTGCATCCTCTTCTCTGCACGGTTCTCTGTGCTGCTGTTCCTCTAGACTCTTAATCTCTGGAACAGAAAAAGTGGTAACAATAAAATATACTTGGCAGGTGTTAGTAATTTGTTACCTTTGTGGATTATGTGAACATAAACTAACATCTCCCTCCTCGTTAGTTGCAATTACATGACAATATTTTTCTTGTTCCTCAAGATGACTCTATGGATATTTATCTTTTTACTCTGGTGGCATTGAGCAGAAAGTTTGTAAGGATGTTGCTAATAAATTCAATGGATTGCAGAAGCCTTTTCTTTCCTCATGAACGTACTGTCCCAGAAGAAATCACATTCCTTTTTCTGAGGTCACAACATATTCTCCTTGACAGTATGACTCTGACAATGGAATGGAAGTGAAAAAATTTTGCTTTCATCTTGCCAGATAATGATGTAGCTGTGACATGACAATCACCTCTTGAATGTGTGACACACCTGGTATCGAGTGCCTGTGACGAATTGTACCTGGGTGTAGGCTGGCTACTTGCAACTCACATGATGATTAATAATTTAAATGCCACAATCTAGCTCTTCTGAAAAGAAAATAGGAAGCAAATAGTTTTATTCAGGCTTCTTTTTTTTAAATGCAAAATTAATAAGGATTTGTCTCCTTGAGAAATTTTTTTTGTTCATGCTGTAGAATCATAGAAATGTGGTTTGGAAAAGTCTGCTGGAGGTCACCATTTCCATTCCTGTGCTCAGAGCAGGAGCATCACTGGGACAGCCCAGGTCAGCCATGACTTTGGCTGGTTCTTGAAAACCTTGACAGGACCCTCAGCCTCTTTGAGTAACCTGTTCCAGTACTGTAGGATGTCCTTGTGAAGAGTTTTTTCTTAATGTCCAGCCTGAACCGACTAAGCCACAGTTTTTGGTTGTTGGCCCTTATTTTGTCTGCTACTATCAAGAAAATGTGACAAATAAATTTAACTATCTGCCATTTATATACTTATGTTTTTTGGGGGGGTGGTTGGGTTGAGGGTTATGTTTTGGGTTGTTTTTTCCTGGCCAAAACAGTGTACTGGCTCACAACTACCCTCTGCAGTTTTTAGCCAATCTAGATGTTGTAAAACAGAGTTTAAATATATATGTATATTTTTGAGGTGTCTTGCTTTGAAGAACAGTGCATGCCTCCCTGTTTGGGCTGCTATTCTTAAATATACAGGATGATTTTGTTTTTTATGTTGGTCAGTGAATAAGAAGACTGAATGTCCTGTGCATGTTTCTTAAATTCTATGAACTATGATAAACACTTTGTGGCACATCTTTTTCCATCAGGGGTTAGCCTATCACTGTTAAAGGCTAAAAATATCTTGTATTTTCAAAAATAGAACGATCTTTCTAGGCTGATTTAAATAATGGTATTTTTTTGTATGAAGTGGCAGGAGGTTTTTGGTTTTCCCATTAATAAGTTTGCCATAGGAGCACCCAGAGATTGTGGGCAGCATTATGGTTTATTGTTCCATCTTACAGACAAATTCTAAAGAACAGACAGTTACTTTTTAACTGGGTGAGAGACATTTTTGGAGTACACTTTTCCTTTGAGAATTAATATGGTTAGAAGTACTCCTTTCTTTCTCGCTGCGTCAGCCGTCTGTACGTACTCGTACTTTGCTGTTGAGAGTGACCGCAAGGTTTTAATTCTAACTAGCTCACTTGAAAAGTGAATTAAAAATGTGTTCAGAGTGCATATAAAGGGAGTTGGATTCACTGGGACACCCCTAATCATTAGTTGTGGTTCTTTGTCCTCATGTGTTAGAGAAATTTTAATAGCCAAAAGAAGTCTAGTTGAAAAAATTTTAGAGACTATTAAGAATTCAGATGAGATGTGCTGAGGTGGGTTTTTTTTTGTTTGGTTGTTTTGTTTTTTCTGGCAGAAGTAAACTAAGAATGGGCAAGTTCAGTGTAGTGTAATGATCTTTTTATTTAATTTTGTGTTTTAATGTGATTCTTAAAAGCAATAATTTTAAAATCAGCCTCTATTTATTACTGTGCCAAATGTGTGCGTAGTGCACACTAGTGGTTTGTGTAAAACGTCTAAATGTCATGATCTAAAATAAACTTGAATAGGTGCTAAGCTGTGAATTCAGATGTTTAAACTCTATAAGATTTTTTACTTTTATGCATATGCAAGTTCTGTTGGTATAGAGTGTAACTATTTTCCATCTAGGAGGAGGACTAAAAAAAAAAAAGTTATCTTCAGAGTATGAAGATGCACCCCACAAAACATGGTTATCATGCTTATGTGACTCTGGTGTCATACATCCCTGAAGGATCATTCTGCATTGGAACTGAACGGAAGCCCAGGCTATCTGCAGGTTTGATGGACATGGTGTCTTGGAAATCATGGCTTTTCTGTAAGTTTGAAGGTTATACTGGAGAAGTTTGTTCTGTTCTGTGGTACTGCTTGTGGAAGAACTCTTTTTGCCCTGTCTAGATTAGGAGAGAAAGTACTCATGATGAAAAAAATCCCTTGTGAAGAAAACAATGGCACTTTTTATGGCGGTTGCTTGTCTATCTGTTGTCTAACACAGCTTCTAAAAAGTCCTGAGTGAAGTGATTCATGGCTTTTGTAGAATTGGAAACATGCTGTCCCTGTGACACATGGTCTGGTCTTGATCTTGTGTTACTTTCTCTCTCTCGACTCCCATCAGTGTCACCAGCTTCAGTATTCCTAGTCAGGTCTACTTGCTGCCCCATCTTCTCTTTCCTAATGGGGTTGAGAGAGAAGAGGGGGAAAACAAATCTGCCTTGAAGTAGTCTGCAGGATAGGTGTGCTTTCCACATTCAGACCTTTCCACAAAACCTCTCTCGCCTCCACCGGGCATTCAGATGATCTTACTCCTTGATGCTGAGGGGACCATGGTAGAGGACTTCAGTACAGGATGCTCAGTTGAATTAACTTTACATACACAACTGCTCCAGTTTGTTACTTTTTTATTTGTTTTCAGTGTTAGTTCCCTATGGAAAAAGGAAAGGGATGAGCAGTTGGTTCTGGCCAGACTTCCTGCTTTATGGTCTTTGTGTAACTTCTGATGTTACTAATGGCACGATTCTTGTAAAACTTGGGTCTGGAGAATCATCTTTTGGCTTTAAAAGAATAATGTGTGATATAAATAGTAAGAAACAGACCTTGATTTATACTGGTGAGAATTCTGCTTTTAGAGTATCTTTATGAAATAGTACGGTGATATTTTTGTCCATCCTTTCTTGCTGTTTTTTGTTTCTTTTTCTTTTTCCTTTTTCTTTGTAAAATGAGGTCTGGGAAAGTTGCATAGTTTTGCTTCATGTTAAGACTAATATCAGTAAGTGGTGTAATCAAACTCTTGCAGGATACAAGGATGCAGTATATATGTAGACATGAGTGAATAGCAAAAATTGCAGGTTCTGTGTGTAGCCATGAATTTAATTTAATTTTTTAATGGAGATTAAAATTTATTTTATTCCTAATGGAAATTGTGATGGAATATTTTGGAAGGAGATGAGAAATGTGAAAAATTCAGAAGCTCTTAAAGAAGTACTTCTGAAGTTTTGGAATGAAATGGGAATTTGAGAGTAGGTAGGAATATTATGAATATATATGAATATTTACTCTAATTAATTCTGGCAGGTGGCATAGTCTAGTAGAACTTATAAAACATGTGACTTATAGCCAAGAGTTCTTGTTTATATTACTCTGGGAGTACTGTGCTTCCTCAGGAGTAGTATACCCTTAATTTCCTGTAAAAATTGAAGAACATTAATTAGGCTATTGCGTACATGAGTGGGTGTTATTCCAGCTGTTGGGAGGTGAGTGTGGGACTTGATGGAGAGCATGACACGTGTGGTAAGGTTCTGTGTTTCAGAAGTCATGTATCAGACTTAAAGAAGCATGGAATTTTTTTTTTCCCTCTTAAAGCTTACTGATTGTGAGGCTAGTTAAATCCATTTTTCTTTTACATGTGCTTATGTAGATATTTTCATTAATATGCATTATGTGAGAGCTTGCATGTATGTATATATGTACAACACACTTACCATACTTTCTTTTGTATCATCATTAATCTTTCTGGCCTGTAATGAGTGAGAATATAAATTAAAACCTAAAAATAAAGTGCAGTAGAGAATCTGGCAGGATAAGAAAATATTTGAGGTTTCTGTTAAGAGGCTGTTCTTGGATTCAGTGTTTATATAATTGTTATTGATAAATTCTGTTTCCACCGGTCCATCACTTCAGGGGTGTAATTGTGCCTCTCTGCCTACCAGTGCTAGTCCAAGGTGCAAAAGACAATCTAGCAGTGGTTGATTATAAAAATATTTTATGGAATGTGAAGCATGTTAGTTTTGATTTATCAAAAATAATTTCTGTCAACTGCTCTTCTAAAGCTGAAGTGCATTAATGACCTTCCAGCCCTTGAGTGGTGATGTGAAGATCTGTGAGTAGCTTCTAAAGTTGCTGCCCTTTGCAGAGGTTCGGGTTTCACTGTAGTAGCTTGGCGGTGGGCTGCGTGCCGCGACAATTTGCTGTGTTAGGGATTTACTGGTACTATTCGGTAACACTGGAGAACACTGGAGATACCACGTTGCACAAAATGGCTCTTGTGTTTCTCTGGGGTGAAAGATGACTTCAATTATTAATGTCCTGAGACTAATTTAATTTTTTTCTTTAAATACTTGCTGTAAGTAGGCAACTAAGACTCTCTGAGCTAGTGGCTATGGAGCTGACTTTATTTCAGAGCCACAGTTTTCTCCCACACCAGCTTTTATGCTATACTTTGTTCCCTGCTTGTTTTGATTAAAAAGTAAGATCTGAAATCTAGTCTAGCTTTTTGAGAGTTCTATTTTTAGTTTCTGGAAGATGCTGTGCTAGTAATACCACAACTGAGGTGTTTCCTTATAGGTTGGAGAGCAGAGAAGAAACAGTTTTATATTGTTTTGCGTGGGTCAAAGCACTGCTAATATCCTTGGATACCATAGTGATGAGTGCTATAAATACCCAAGTACATGAGCCAACAACTGCAAATAAATTTATAAACACTGAATTCTTTCCATTATCAAAGGCAGCAATTGAAACATTCTCTGCTCCCCCACCTCTGGCTCTGTACTCATAACCATGCGCATCAGAAAACAAAATGGACATACAAACTCTGTCTTCTAATTTTAATGGGGGTGCAGAGAGAAGCAATCACCAAACTCTTTGAAGAAAAGTGGGTACTCAGGGAGGCATGTTGGCATTGAAGCAGCATCCCATTTAGGTGCTGGGTAAACCATGCTGTTGGGAATTGCGGTGCCAAGCTGATTTTTAGAGTTCTGGTGATCAAGCCCCAAAACTTTCCCAAGGAAGGATTTTGTTTGTGTGTTCTGTTGTCTTTTTGTTTTGAATGCTTTAGCACGTTTTATCTTGAATTTCTGTAGAAATGATCTCAAATACACAAGTTAGAGTTTGGTTACAGTTCTGTACTCTACAGTGGATCAAGTCTTTTAATCTGAGACTGTTTATGTCATTTGTAGCAAGTGTTGTGTTTCATACCAGGGAGGATGGATTTGGAGGACCAAGTGGTGTCCTCTCTGTGGCACAGGCAGTGCAGGGAGAAACAGTAACTTTTTTAGAAATGAATTACCAGTGAAATAATGCAGAAGTAATAAACCACTGTTAATATTTCTTTTTTAGAAGTTATTTGCAAAGCCAAATATTTCCATTAGGAAAAAGCTGGGATAAAAGACTATACTGGGCGTTATGCATTTCTCTCCTAATTTAGTATCTGTTTACTTAAGCATGGGTTATAGTTAAAATCAGATCCTTCAGCCAGCCTTTTCAAAGGATACAAATGACCTTAAATTTTCAGAATATTTCTAAAAAAAGTGACATATAGGTTTAGATGAATGGTATATAATAATCATTACTCTAAAGACAGACTACTAGCAGGTGAAAAAAAAGCTGGTAAGCATTACAATATGTATGTATATTCCAGGAAAAAATCAGGGTAATATTATTCAGATGGTAACATGCATGAGGTTTTTTTGGTTTTTTGTTTGTTTTTTTTTCTCCAGCCTTTAAAACTAACTTTTTTGACTTCTTTGATGGTGGACATATAAAGAAGTAGGGAAAGCTTGTTTTTTTTTACAGCACAGGAATCCTCTTAAGAGTGAAAGATTTAGTTCTAAATATAGCCTCTGAATTAACACTGCTAATTTTACCAGTGCATTATTCACATTTGCTCAAACTATCAACTGTCCTCCAAAAAAAGCAATATTAAGTCCGCAGAGTATATGTGAGGAAGGTGGAGGTCTTGGAGGGGGGGTTGTTTATGGGCGTTACAGAAATGTGAATCCCTCTCCTTTGTTTTGTGCTGTGGAGAAATTATGTATTGGAAATGGAACAACACGTGGTTGTGGTCAGTCAGTACCGTGGCTTCACAGGTGCATCTGAGAAAAGAAAGTTTTAGAAGCTAGAGTCATAATGGTGAAAGCCAGGTGGTGCAGGAAAAAAAGGTGCAAGGAAATTGAGGTTTTCCCACATCTGTTTATTGTATTGTAATCAGATTTGTAGGGTGGAATTCAGTAACTTTTCCATATCTCCTTGCTGCTGCTGCTGCTTTCAGAAATGCTTCTGTTACTAATAGGAGTGTCGAATTCTTTTGGCAAGTATCAAGTTTTTGGTTGCTATAGGAAAATGCTGAAGAATTCCCCCTCTTTCCCTGCAGTTTATTCCTTCTTTTTGTTCTGCTGGAATTTGCAAAGTTTAAAATATATACATTATACTGGGGTAGCCAGTATTGCTCAGTGTAGAGAGCAGTGGGTGGAAGCAGGTAAGGTTTATGCAGTGACATCAGGCTAGTTGTTGTAACACTTTTGCCTCCTGTTCTTCATTTGGGAAATAAGGATAGCTATGCCTAACTTTTTAAGTATAAAAACTTAGTTCTGTAGGATATAGAGCTATGCTCAAATCCAGTTTAAGCTTAGTCCTCTGTGACCTGAACTGGATTCCAGATAGTGACCTACATGTGGAGTATGCTGTTGATTTGTTATCAAAGACCTAAAGTGTCCAAGAAACTTTAATGGAAAGAGAGAGTCTTGTGTAGTAAACAAAGGGAAGAGTAAAAAAGCTAAAAATGCAAAAGTTAGAAAATAGATAGCTAGATCTACTTCTGCAGTATGGTATTTTTCTTTTTTGTGTATTTATGTGGGGTTTTTAATGGTTGGAGGTTTTTGTTTGGTTTTGGGTTTTTTTTTAAATACCTTGTTTTTTCCCCAAGGCTTGGTAAGTAATTACATAGACCAAGACTGCTAGGTCCTCGGCAGACATATTCCAGTTGAATATATGCTATACTGTTAAAATCCTATACTCTTACTATTTGGGGATAAGCATCTGAAAAGACTTCCCTGGTGAGCTAAATTATTCTTGAGGCAGCAGTTGAATTTTTGGGCTTCCTAGGGATGATTTCTGGCCCTTGGAAGGGTTGCAGACATTCCCAAAGTGTAATAAGTAAATTGCTTGTGGTACATGAACCACTTCCAAGTGGTACGTAGCAGTGGTGGTGCTGCGGCAAGCTGGCCGTGTTTGGCGACCTGGCCTGACCTTTGTCTGCAGCAGAAGGAAGGAGATGGACAGAGACAGTCCCGCTAGAAGGTGTGAAAGCCGTCCAGCAGTGTCTTCCTGCCGTGCTGGACCCATGGCAGCCTCACTGCTGTGGCTCCTTACAGCACCTGCTTCTGCCTGTGGAAGGATTCGTTTTCCCATCTGGGTAAAGCCTGGTGCACGTGTGCCCTTGCTGTACAGAGGCCTGTGTGATACTTGGAAGGGTCACCCTGTAAAGGGTTGCCAAGCACTGGAACAGGCTGCCCAGGGAGGTGTTTGAGTCACCATCCCTGGATCCCTGGGCGTATTTAATAGACGTGTCGATGTGGTGCTTTGGGTCATGGTTTAGCGGTGAACTTGGTGGTGTATGGTTGGGTTCTACGATCTTAAGGGTCCTTTCCAAACTACGTGATTCTATCCTGTGATTATGAGTTTGGGCTGGGGCTCCCAAAGTGTGCAGAAATAAACTGGGAAGATGACTGCTGTGTGTAAGGCTCAACTGGGGGAAAATCAGTAGAAGAAATGAGGTTAGAGTATGAGGTTGGGAGAGAAAATGAAGATAAAGGTATGTGTTGTCTTCCACACTTGTGTAGCCTGGTGTAAAGCTGAAAGCTGCTGCTCCTGTTAGAAAGCTGTTCTTGGTGGGCTGTGAACCAAGAGATCCTCTGCTTAGTGGTGAGCAGAATGAGTACCAGATGAATCTAAATATGGTATTTTTAAGCTAAAGACCGGCTTAGTAGTAACAGGAATTAAACTTTCAGTAGTAGATAATGATGTCAAAAACATAGTTAGGAACTCCAGTCTTCTTGGAAGTTGCAAGTGGGATTTAACCTTCTAGAGTTGCTTGACATTAAGTTGTAGGCTCTGTTTTTGCCTGTATTTATAAATAAAATGTGAAGGATTGATACCCACCTTGGTCAACAGCAAGCTGTAACTGCATGGAATGATAGTGCTCTGTAGAAACCCTCAGGTTTTGCTCTGGTCCCTTGGGTTAAAGGGAGTCTCTCCTCTTAACTCTCCTTGTGTGAATCTCTCCTCTTATCTCTCCTCGTGTGAGTCTCTCCTCACATGCACCTCCTTTTCCCTTCATGTCTGAGGTGAGGGGGTTTCACTGCTGAAAGGCATCCGCCTAGCTAGTCTGGGAATGCTGTTGTTGGAAATGGTGCCTGGAGTTAAGTTAGAAAGTTGGGATAATACAAGTAAAATTCTTTTGGAACCTGAGAAAGGACAGCTTGTCTGCCTTGGTATAGGAAAGCAGAGGGGTAGGTATGTTCCTACTACTGGATGTTCTCTTACAGAGAAAAAAAATACCTAGTATTTTCCCCCTCTGGAGGGCAGGAGTGGATTTCTATTCTGATGGGCCAAGTTACTCCAATTTTTTTGGAGTCACCCCAAGCTGGGGATGAAGAAGTAATGCCAGCAAGAGGGAGTATCTGGTGTTGAAGTAATTATATTTGTGGTGTGGGTATCTTGCAGGGTCAGAAAGGAAGGAGGACGGATACATTGTGACATCCATAGTATTTTTTTTCCTCTAGCCATCCATTACTTTTAATGAAGGTCCTAGGGGGATATTTTATTTCTGCATGTCCTCACTCTTAAGAGCTTGTTGTTAGAAAACGAAATTGGAAGCTGTAGAAGGCCATCACAAAAAGGCAAATGCAAGTTAGGATCTAGACTTTTTACAAAAAGAAGCAACCAACCACAAAGGAAAGGGAAAAAAAAAATCCTTGTGGCAGAATAAGTTTTCACTCATACTTTTATTTCAGCAAAATGAAGTTGCCTGATTGCATGACTGCTGTTCTGGAATATTGCTTTATCTTCTTATCTGAGGGGAAAAAATAGAATCTGTTAATCTAAAAATCATTCTACTTAGTTATGTAACTGTGTCTTAAAAATAGCTCCAGATTGCTGGAAAAGAAAGATAGATACTACAGGGTACAAAATCTCCCTTTTGTTCAGTTTCTGCTCTTTTACATAGAGCATCCACATTTTATACATACTATTTTTTACTGTTGTGTGGTGGCCAGTTGCATGTTCCTTGCATATCTTCATACAGCAGCTTATGAACGTCCTGTAGCACAGTTCTCTGTCAAATTATGTGTATGTACAGCAGTAAATAATGGCACCAAGGCTGAGCGCTGAAGAGCTGGTAGGCAGAGGGGTACACAAAGAGAAGGCACTGAGGGTGGGGTATCCCTTTGTGTGGCAGTTACTGCTGTGAAAGTTTAACTATGAAAATGATTCTTCAGAGCATCCTTTATTATGTTGTGTTTCCAGAATCACAGCTATATTTGGCTGTGGGTGTGTGATATCCTTGGGATAAGGAAGCAAAATACATTAATCAGAAGGTTTATTATATTCTGGTAAAACATGTTCGTTCTTTTAAGACATACTTCTATCCTACCATGCTCAGCTTTCTCATCTAAAAAGATTTTATATAAGCTAGGTTAGCCTTTGTCTTTGTAGATTAATTTAGCAGATGTATCTGATTCAGACAGTTTTCATTTTGGATGGCCATTGCAAGCTTGGACCAATAGTAGTTAGAAATAACTTGTTTCCAGTGACTGATAGGGAGTAAAAATTTGCTCTTGGGCTTACCTGCTGTTTACTTTAGACTCTCTGATCAGATACAGTCTGTGAAATCTCTTCTGCTTTGGTTAAATACCCCATAGCATCGTATTTGCCTCACCTGCTTTTAATGAATCTGCACTTTCACATTTCTCTAACATTGGCGTCTGAAATAATTGAGGACAGTAAGGAAAATGGAACGGAATCTTGCAGTAGTTGACTCTGCTGTAATTATTTCTCTCTGCTGAAGAGAGAAATATAATAGTACAAACCATATTTCACCTGCTGCTTTTTGAACTGTATGCTGCTTCAGTGAAGCTGTCCTTGTTGCACAGGACTGATACCTGACTTCATTCTGGAGTGGCAGCATACCACCTCTATACAGTGCTACTCTTCTTTACAGTCCCTTGTTAAACCATTTTCTGAATATGGACTTCATGTGAGTGAGCTAATTTGACCCAAATCAAGAGTGGGAAGTTACTAAATTTGTCTGAAGAAGTTTCTCTTCTGGAGTTGTAGGTTCTCCATCTGAGTGTCATTAACCTAGATATTTTTAGGCAAATTGTCACTTCACAGAAATGAAGTGCTATTTTGTATTAAATCTTAAAATGTCACTTATGTTAAGATCCCTTATGCAGAATGGCTGTGATTGGTGTGTATGTGATATGTTGAGGGCTTGGGAGTTTTCTTCTTTTTTCTCTCTGTATGTATATACCTATTGCCTGTTAAAACCTCAGTTTTATCACAGCAAATCCTTTACTGACCTACTCACGTGTGTTTGCCTTTTTTGTTTGTTTGTGGAGTTTGCATTTGGTTTCCTCTATCAGAAACTGTTGCACTGGCTTGGTACAGTCTCTCTGAAGTCAACTCTTGCAAAACACAAAATGTTATTAGAAGTTTTTGTTAAGCTTTATTTGTTGAAATACACTGTAAAGTTTTTATTATTTGAGACTTGTGATAATTGTTATTTAAAAGTTTAAAGAAACTTTTTTTTTTTTTAAAACCCAAATGTGGATCATTTTACCTGATGTCTTCTTGCACAAAAAACCCCAGCTATGTATTTCAGGAGAATGTGTATTAATTTTTAATGGGGAGTGGTTTGGGTGACAGATTGTATTACTAAATGTCTTTTAACTTCAGTTAATATTGGAACTTGAACCTCAAACCTTATTGCAGTGGAACATAGAAAAAAAACTAACACTTTCTGCTGAGCTTGTCTCTTTCCTGCATAGTGGTTTTTAAACTTACAATGTATGACCTTCAAAAAAGCAAATGTACAATCTCCATTGTGTGCTTCATTTTGGCACTGATTCTGGTTTGATCACCCATGTGCAATTCTGTGGGAAGATACTCACATTGTCTCTTGTCATCTAACTTAAGTGATGGAATTAGGAATTTTGGCTCTTGAATTGGCCACTGGAATGCAGCAACTGGTTTGTAGCACTGCGATCATATGAAGATGCTGTCCTTCCATGTGGTCCACTGTGTCATTTAATTGCTTGTCCTTGTTGCTGGAATCTTAACAACTCCACTAATGAGATTTTTGCCAAGTCTGTCATCTCTGAAGGTGTGGGGGAAGCCTGATGTTGGTGCACAGTGATGACTTCTCAAGTGTGGGACAGCATTTTTTAAATAAATCAAAGCTGGAGAGTGTCTGCTGTGTCCTAATGAGAGTTGGTCAGGAGTAGACTTCTGAAAGAGTATTTCAGTACCCCAACTACTATAACTGAGTGCATTTGAAGTAGTAATTTTGTCAATACTGTGTTCTGGGGAAATAGGTAAATACGAGTGAAGCAAGGCAACTGTTGAAATGGTAAGCTGAAAACAGGACTTAAATAGTAGGAAAATGAGGAAATATGAGTAAATAACTTTCTTTTACTCAGTGATAAAGTATAATTTCGTCTTGTTCAATGACAATTCGTTTCTGTGTTAAGCATCATTAACCAAACTTTAGAATATACTTATTTCCCATTCCCCCTTTTTTGAAAGTTAAGAATGTTGTCCTCACTTCCTACACTAAATAGCATTGTTGCTACTTTATCACCTCTCTGGAAAACAAGGGAGAAGGTGAGTTTGCTGGAAATGTTGTGGAAATGAGTGAGATGTCGCAGACAGAAAAAAGGAGAGTTGTTAACTGTAGAAGAGATACCAAATGGCCAGTTCATAAGTTAGATGGGATATGTTAGGCAAGCTTCTGTTAAAGTATTTTCACACATACTTAGTATTCCTTTTGTTTGTGAGGATGTCTGAGAAGCTGTTTACCGTGTGCTGGTGTTGCCTCTGCATTTCCTTCCTTGGACAGGTGTGTGTGCTACCTTGGTACTTCTGTGTACAGCTTTTACTTTGGCCAACACTACTTTACACTCCATTTACTAAAAATCCTTCAAAAACTCCTCTTGTATTTTCTTGATTTCTGTAGGTTGTAGGAGGCCTGTGAGGCTGGCCTGCCATTTATTCCTTCTCTCATCTCTCTGCAGTAATGTTGCTCAGGGGTAACATTGCTTTACCAGTATTTCATCATGCATCTTGCTCTGTGATGATGCTGTTTGGAGGAAAGTAATAAAAGCGACAAAATTGCTTCAGTTTTTGCAAATTCTGTCTCAGCTGCAACCTCTTAAGTTTACGTTTGTGTTATTCAGGGTTGTACTGAACAGTTCAGAGAAGCATTCAGAAGAACAGACATCGTATAATGAATGTGAGAACCCTTTACACGAAAGTGCAGCCAGATTAAAAACTTTCAATTTGTATAATAGAGACTTAACTTCCCCGTTTATCTTCTGCTCGGTCAATAAGTCAGTTTATTTTCCTGTGCTGGGGTAGTCTATGCCAGTGTTTTGGGGGGTGGGAGGGAGAGTAGGAAGAGTAAGTCAGCTGTTTTTAATACTGGTGTTTTTCTCCATGATCAGGGCTTTCTAATTATAATCCTGGATAAAATATCAAATTTCAAAGTCCTTCACGCAAGGAAGGTTCTCTGTTTTCAGTGGTATTAGATACACATCCACCCGATAAACACACATACCGTATGCATTTTGGTTTTGATTAGTATTGGGTAACTGTATTAGCTGATTGCTCTGCTGTTGTTTGATAATATTTTACTGGGAACAGTGAAGAAATTGTCACACATAGAAGTATATTTTGTAGGTGGGAATTCTTAAAACACTAGTTTAATTTTGCAGCTAAAGAAGTTGTTCAAGGTTACAGTGAACCTTCTGTCTCTTGTGCGTTATGACTGACTATTGGGCAACAGATAAGATTTTGAAGTATCTGAATGATGGTGTGGTGTATCTGGCCTGAGAAATGGCTTCAGGGACTTTGTTCTAGTTATGATGAACGTAGGTGGCACTAGTGATTTAAAAAACATAGCACAGGGAAATGTAAATGAGTAGGAGGCGTTTATTAACTTTGTGTCGGAGGGTTTCTTTCTTCTCCCCATTCTTCAGAAGAAAGTCTCCGCTGTCCTGTCTCCCATGTAAACAAGACTTCTGTTACTAGGTTTTTAGTAAGACCAAAATTGTTTCTATTATTTTCTGTCCCAGATATGCAGTAATGAAATAGTTCAGAAATGTAACACAAGATAGTAAGAAAGTCATATGAAATGGTCTTCATTTTATATTCTTTCTGTTGCTGTTATGTGGTAGAAATCTTGTAGAGTGTTTTTAAAATGGATTTTTTCTAATTCTCTTTATTTATGTGGTTTGGAAAGTATTGGATCAGATATTAAAATATTATGCCTCTTGGATAAGTCCTCTAAGGAGCTTTGTGACAGGCAGAAAAGAAAAAGTTATTAGGATAACTGAAAAGCAGAATTTGACATATGATCTTGATACTGGTCAAAGGAAAATCATTAGCAACTTGCTATGTTTTTTAATGTCCTGTCTTTTTAAGTTTTCATTAATGAGAGCAGCCTTAAACATTGAAAGACTCCAGAGACACACAAGCCATGTTTAAGAGTGTAATCTTCAAACAAATACTAGCTCCATCAGGTGAAAATGAGAGTAGTGCTGAGAAGAGAGCACTTCTAGTTCTGAACCAGGTGTTTGCTTACCCCCAATTGTATGGAAGGATAAATTGAGCTGCTTGGATAAAGTAGTCTTTGGCAGGATTTGGCCAGAGAGAGCTTACTTCTGTGACTACAGAGGCAGTAATGTCTTTAAGTTCCATGGTGCTTTCTGTCTTCTCTCCTATTTCCAATTAAATTTCTGAATTTTGTGCTTTTTGTGTTGTGAGATGTTTCAGAACGCAGACTGACTCTCCTTCCAGCTGAGCCTGCAGTCAAGGCAGACCAAAGCAATATGCTCTGAGAAGTGATGTGAATTTTCTCATATGTCTCAGTGAGTGTTAATGGGAAGACTAATTAGGACAACTTGAAGCCAAAATTGCTGTGTTTCACTTTGAGACAAATTACCAGAGACATGCATCAGCTGTAGTTGGATGTACATGGCATTCCAAGTTTATTTCTGCTTGAAGACGTTAGAATCAGAAGTGAGGAAAAGAAATTTAGATCTATCTCAGGGTTTTAAACTTAAGAGTAGAACAATAAAAAAAAAAAATCTACCACATATGAATAACTGTATTCTAATAAAAAGTGAAGGAGGTCATATACTTCTAATTATTATTGGTTTTAATTCTGATTTGAAGACCGCAAGTAGGTGACATAAAGTCAGTATTTTAGACAGAAAATTCTATATTAAATACTAATGTATTTTTTTTGATTGATCTATTTTTAATTTTACAGATACAAGCATACAGATAGGTTTTCTTCTCTTACCTCTCCCTTGCAGATGTTAAATTTCTACTCATAGAAATCTGCATAGCCTAAAACATAGGTCCCCACAGTCAGTTCTTTTTGAAACCTAATATACTCTTATTTATTTTGGGTTTAAAAAAAACCTGTGGCTGCTTCCTTCACAGGACTGACTTTGTGCTGTGTCAGAGTCAGCTTCTGGGTAAGGTACAGTAGAAAAGTTACTCTGCTTGAGTGTTACGAAGGCAGCAGTTGCTGGCTATGGAGTACCTGTACAAGAAGAGGTGGATCTCTTCCTACTCTGTGTTTTCCTCCCTGCGCCTAGGAGAGTAGGAAGAGAGCAAGGAGTCTCTCCTTACCCTTCTGCTGAATGCCCCCAGAAAGCAGGACTCTAACCTCGTGCTTTTCATCTCATAAATATATGTTTGAGACTACAGCTCCATCACGTCACATACCTCTTTTGCCCTCTTGTCACTGCTCTGATGTCCTCAGCTGGAGGTGACCGAGCACCTTTATTGCTATTGCAGAGCAGGGCTGGAAGCTGGCAGAATAGTGAGGTGTACCTGATCTGTAGTGGCCATCTATGTAAGTGTCTACTGTGCTACAAGAGCAGACAGGAAGGCAGAGCTGAGGGAAGCTGATACTGCATCTGGCACAGGCAGATTGGCTCCCTGTGATGGGCACATCACAATTTTGGGAACTTGTAATGTTGCACTGTCACTGTCTCCACAGCTACAAAAGCTGTGCACATGAATGTGTTTGGTCAGAAGACCATGATTCCTTCCACTTGAAATGGTTTGTATGGTCATCTGTCTTTCTCTTCAATGTGTCCCACCCATTGAGTAATGTCAAGACAGAGGAAAAAAGACAAGGAAAATGTTTCTTGCTGTGGTATAGAATTTTTAAGGAAGAAGTGTAGGTAGGAGGGAAGGTTTTTCATCTTGCATGTAAAAAATAGTACCTCACATTTAATAGCAACATGATCCATCAAGTATCGAGCTGGTAGTTGTCTTCTCTCAGTTTCACTTTCTCTAATGCAAGCATCCTGTGTGTCTTTTGTGGCCATCATCAGCACCCTGTGAATAACTTTTAAACTGGTCCATTGGTTGGTCCATTTCAACCAGCTCTGACAGTTTTGTTAAGTCTTAACCGTGTTCTGTAAGTAGTGTGAAAGTACGTGGCTGGGTAGAGGCAGGAGACAATGTGGTGTGAGCTTACGCTCTGAAATGGGAGGGTATGTGGTGGGGCAGTGACCCATTAGGAGGCAGGAAGGCTTCAGTGAGGATTTCCACCTTCTTAGAAGCCCTGGCTCCTTGAAGAGCTGGAAATGAAGTATGTCATAAACAGGTGTCAGTCAAGGAACTGGTTATTATTTTGTGGGCTATAATGCATTTTTCTCATGAGGAGTGTGCTATATTATTTGGTGTTGTTCTGCAAGTGCAAGCAGTGAGGAAATCTGGTCCCAACTAGGGTGCAGTGTGCAAGTTGGGGGTAAGGTTATTTTTTATTTGGATGTGTACAAGAAAAAAAAAACACTGCCATTTTTACAGATCGTTGCACCATTGGAAGCTCTCTTCTTTTTCCTGTCTGTGGCATGGGCTGTTGAGTCAAGTGAACTGGGGTTGTTTAGCCTGGAGAAAAGGCGGCTCAGGGGACACCTTGTCACTCTCTACAGCTATCTGGAAGGAGGGTAGAGGGGTGAGGGTCAGTCTGTTCAACCAAGTAACAAGTGATAGAACATGAGGAGAAGTCCTCAAGTTGCACCAAGGGAAGTTTAGATTGGATATTGGGAAGAATTTATTTACTTGAAAGGGTCATCAGGCACTGGAACAGGCTGCCCAGGGCAGTGTTGGAGTCCCCATCCCTGGAGGTACTTAAGAGTCCTGTAGACATAGTGCTTAAGGACATGGTTCAGTCAGGACTTGTCAGTGTTTGGTTAATGGTTGGACTCTATGATCTTAAAGGTCTTTCCCAATCTAGGCAATTCTGTAATTCTGTGTGAAATATATCCTTTGAAAGTGTGCTCAATTAATAATGTGTTCTGGCCTTCACCTAATCACATTAACCTAGTGTAGCCATCAAACTGGGTATGTCAGTTGAACTAGAGCAGTCGATATTTTTTTTTTTTCCTTTTTAATTGTCCCAGTATGAACTCTTGTATTCTTTTTAATTGTCCCAAAGGAATAAGTTCTCTCTAGGTTAGGATGAGAGAAATGAGAAGAGGGTATCTGTCTTGCTCTTGGCAAAAAGGACACCAAGAGAATCTTTTAATTAGAGCAGTTTCATTCTGTCTATCTGCCATGAACCTAATGAGCAATATGAGCTTGCTAAGGTGCAGCCAAGTCACTTGGTGGTAGCTGATACTCTAATGAGAGGATTAGGTGTTTATTTCTGGTTGTCCACAGCCTGTGATGCTAAGGGTATGTCGCTGGGCGTGTGAGAGCTCTCAGCCAGTCCCCAATAACCTCTCCTTCATCTCTCATCTTTGCTTCTCTGTCCCCTCCTGAATATCACCTCCCCGATTTCTCTGTTCTTGATATTTCAGCTTGGGATAGATTTCATAAATTATGCTACACAAAGTTTCTGTGGCATTGTGTTTGAGTCTGTAAACAACACAAAGCCTAAATGGAACATAATTTTTTTCAGAACCTTGTTTTTTAGCAAATCACCTGGGGAAGTGTAGTTTGAAATCAGTGAGAACCAAAAGGGAGGAATAGTTCTGTCCAAGAGGCCATCATTAAAATGGCTTGTCTCCAGCACTGCCACTTTACAAAGTGAATGCACTTTGAATTAGTGAATTATTTTGCCTTTAAAAAATGAGAAGAGGGATTATGGCAGAGGAGCAAGTCGTGGAGCTCCTGAACTGTGATGACTATACAATTTGTAGTATAGAAGCTACTTAAAATTAAGGGGGGGGGGGGGGGGGGTGGGAGAAATCCAGCCTGCCACCTTGAAGCTGAGGAATGAATGCTGCCTTCTGCCCACAGCCTGAGAACTGTGCCTGGAGCTGCTGTTGCCATTGCTTAATGCAGTTCTTATCTAGTATTGATGGCACCTGAGCAAAATAAATTAAAAAATCTCCCACTTTAGTAGGTTTCCAGTCTCATAGTCTTGAATGGTTCAGAAGACCCTATTTTTTCAAGAAAGCTGTTTCCTTTTATTTTTGTATTTCACCTTGAATTTGATGTTTTGTTCTCTAGGCATTGCTGTTAATGAGTTCTGTATTGTGCTTAATTACATGCTAAATCTCTCTTCCCAGATCATTCAACTTCAAGTGGTACCTCCTCGTTTAAGCCCAGCCGGTCACTGGTTTCTATTCCCACTGCCCATGTGATGCCGTCTAATGCCAGCTCTTCACTTTCCAAACACAGAGAAGCTTTCAACTCCGATGGCTCAAAATGGAGTACAAGCTTTGTAAGGTCAGGAGGAGGCAGAAATCAGGGTGCAATCCTGGACAATTCTCTTGACATGAAAGATGCAAGACCTGTAAGGAAATGGTCCTCCTTGTCTAAACTCAGCTCACCCAACAGCTTCAGCCAGGATGGTAGTAGTCATTCACTGGACTCCAGGGCCAGTACAGACAAAGCTGTGTCACCGCAATTAAGGACAAATGGGCCAAGTTGTTTGCATGATAGCATGGAGTTGCTAAAAATCGAGGACAAAGAAATGGGGAAGAAACGATCTTCTCTACTGGACTGCAAATACAAATTTGAAACATGCAGCAAAGACGATTTTGTTTCAGACTCCTCAAGTAGGAGGCATGCCTTAGACTTGACCTACAGTGCCTTACCTGAAAGCAGACCTATGGCAGCCAGTTGTGAAGCTTTCGGACAGAGGTATGCAACTCTGGGACAGCAGGCTGTGAGTGGAGCTCCCATACAGCCAGCAGTGAGGACTCAGATGTGGCTTAAAGAGCAGTTACGTGCAAATCCCCTGGACTGCCGCGCTGCCGAGGAGCCCTATGGACTCGCTGCGTGGCATGTGCAGCAGCTTGAAGATTTTAGGACGGGAGGTGAACAGCCTGTGCAGGTAAGGCTAAAGCTTGGTCTTTGCTGCCATCATGTGGCATCATGTGTTATAAGAACAGCAAGGAGTCTTTAATAAAATAGGAAAGGGAGCAGGTCCTCTTCACCAGGTGATGGTGTTTTTAAACTTTGATTGGGGATGCTGCTGCTTGTTTCTCAACATTACCCGAGTGCCAGCAGGTTTTTTTCTGACATCTGCCTGTAGTTACTCTGATTCAGTGTGCCTGTCTACACAGGACTAGCATTTATTTTTCTGAAGTTGGACACAGTAAGAGGTTCATCAAATAACATTTTCAGTAGTTCTTAAGAGAGCCTTTGGTCCCAGTGTAGCAGGGGAATGTGAATGTATTTTGATCTGACAAAGAGTCTGCATTTCTGTATTCACTAAAAGAGGAATGACTCCTGTATACTGCCGGGATGATTATTCAGTATCACTATGCCTAGGACTTAAAAACTGAATTCACTTTGATATTACTGGCTATTTTTTAACTAATTAGAATCAACTAATAGTAGTCAACTAATCTGGTTCATTTAAATAAAATAATATGTCTTTTTTATGTGTCATACTTGAAGTATTTTCATCTAGAAAACATGAAATATGGTTTAATGAGACAGATAACCCTTTCTGACATGACAATTCACAATCTTTGTTTCCAGCTGTTACCCTAATGAGAAAAGATAGCTTGTGAAGGAAGGCAGTATTTAAAATCTGCATGCTACCAAAAAAATTCCAAGCAGATTACAATATGTAGATTTTCCTGAAAGGCAGTTTAAGGTTAGATGAGGATATTTTCTGACCAGAGATTACCTAGCTGTTATGTGCAAATACCTGTTTTCTCCAGCCTGAAGTTATATTAATTTACAAAGAGTTGTGCTCAAATTTTGTTGTTCCTCCCATTGCGTACTGAAGACTGACAAATTCAGAGGTTATCAAGATCCAGTTTTGCTCTTAGTAGTGATCTGAGTTTTTAATTTTCTTTTTCCTTTTTTTACCTTAAAAAAACTTGAACCCAATTGATATGGCCAAACTAGTATTAATCTTTAAGGATCTCTCTAAAAACTTGGCATTGTTCCAGGTAGTCACTCTTTTTAAATTACCCTCCTTACTACAGAAACCGTCATCTTTCTGTAAGTTTTTTGAAGATTTCAATGTCAAGAAATTTCCCGGGTGGAGAGCAGAGGCTGAGGGGTCTTTCTTCTCAGAGCCAAAGTGACAGAAACTGGCTCAGTGCTGAGGCTGGGTTGGGGGCAGTGCCAGCTGGCAGCTACCGGTGCCCTTGGGGAGCGACAGCAGGGTCCCGGGGAGGAGCTGAGTCCATTCCTCTGTCCAAGGCTTCCCAAACACCTGTGAGACATGTAGCTGGCTGCAGCCGTCAGCAGTGCTGTCTGGGAGGCTTGTGTGCAGGTTGCTGTGTCTGGTGGTTCTCCTTTTGCATTTAAATATGTATTCAGAGTAAGCTTTATTTACTTCTTCATTTACTTATATGTGTCTTCATCATCTTTTATGTAACTTTTAGAACACTTTGTTTAGGGTCAGTATTTTCAGAAACTCTTTGTTTACGTCAAAACTCCCATGTTTTGTTTTTCACTTCTCACAAGTGTTTTCTCACTCTGTGATTAAATAGAGTGTTTCCTTTTTGTATGAGGGCAAAATTTCATGTTTGAAACAGATGGAGCCCTACATGTATTATGGTTATTCAAAAACTTTGTTCATGCAGGCACTGATGCTGAGCTGCGTTTTGAGGACAGAGCCAACAGAGGGAGCACAGGCACTATTTATCTTTTGGGCTGAATTCATAAAATGGTGCTGCACCTTTTCAGCTTTTTGTGATTGTAAGATCATAGGATGCAGTTTTGCCTAAAACTTTTTTTTTTCTTACATCTGTATCAGTATTGATATATATGGACTTGATGATCCTAAAGGTCATTTCCAACCTAAGTGATTCTATGATACATGCTACAGGATCTGTCTAGCCCCTGGTTTGGAAGCAATGTTCCTTTCAGCTGTCTGGTCAGTTCTGGAAAACAGGGCAAGTTCTTGAAGCTTCGAGCTTTGCTCTGCTTACCCTGACATCCTGCTTGATAGCGAGGGGGGCCACAGGGGATCTGACAGTAATTAAGGGCACAAGGGTTGCACAGGAGGTTCCTGGTGACCTTAGCGAGCACTTTCATTGGTATGATTTCCAGTTGTGTTGATGGGCTTTGAAATGCAGTCTGTTAGGTTTCCTCAAGGGGGGAGATGCAGTTGTGAAATAGGACCCAGAGAAACAGGAAGTTAAAGCCATGCAAGAGCTGTGAGCCTTCGGGCTCTCAGAAGCATCCTCTGCTGGCTCTCCCTGCCTCCCTGTCTCTCTGCCCAGTGGTTACAGCTGTAAGGAGGAGGGATGCCAGAAGAGATGAAGAAAGGAGAAAGGTTCTTCCTGTCTTGACACCTGTTGTTTTTTTTTTTTTGAAGAAACCTCAGCAGAAGGACAGGGTAATCCTGGTTATATATACAGTTTCAGGGATGAGAGGCTGGAGAGCAACCCTGCAGAAAGAGATCTGAGGGTTTGAGTTGGTGGCAAGTTTAATATGAGTTAGCAGTGTGCCCTGGCAGCCAAAAGGGCTGGCTGTGTCCTGGGGTGCATCAAGCACAGCAGAGCTGGCTGGTTGGAGCAAATGATTGTCCCACTCTGCACTGCACTGATGCGGCCTCATGTCGAGTAGTGTGCAGTTTTGGGTGCCTCAGTATCAGAAGGACATCAGTTAGAGAAGGGTGACCAAGATGGTGAAAGGTCTCGAGATGTGTCTGGGGTCACTTGGCCTGTTCAGCTTGGAGAAGAGAAGGCAGAGGGGTGATCTGATGGCAGTCTACAACTTCCTCAAGGCAGGCAGCAGCGGGGAAGGTGGTGATCTCTCTCTGGTGACCAGTGACAGGACATGAGGCAATGCAAATGAAACTGTGTTGGGGAAATTCAAATTGGACATCAGGAAAAGGTTCTTCACTGAGAGAGAGGGCGGTCAGTCACTGGAACAGGCTCCTCAGGGAAGTGGTCACAGCACCAAGCCTGACAGATTTCAAGGGCATCTGGATGACACTCTTAATCATGTTGTTTAGTTTTAGATGGCCCTGCGAGGGGCAGGGAGTTGGACTCGATCCTTGTGGGTCCCTTCCAACTTGAGATATTCTCTAATTGTGCTAGGATGGTTTGGTTTGGTTTGGTTTGTTTTTCCCAGGATCACCATATGTACACCTGGGAACTGGTACGCTGGTATTTCTGAGAAACTAAGAAAACTACAGTCCTAAGTGGAACATATCCCTAGGAAGAAGAGATAGCAGAAAGCGTAAGATATTGCTAGAGGAAATTGATGATTTATAAAAAGGGGAAAAAACCCACCTCTGTAGAAACTCCCCCCCCACCATTAGTGGGGATTATTTTTGCTTTGCTTTTAATAAATATGTATGCTGATGGAAATGCAGTGGGTTTTACAGGACTGAAAAAAAATATTGCTTATACTTTTACTTTACAACCACCATTGCCGTGAACAGAAAACAAAATGAACTTTTTTATCTAGAGCAGCTTTATTTTGCTTTATAGAGAAAACTTTCTATCTAGAACTGCCTTTATGGTAGGCTGTTAGAGGGAGAGGCTGTAGAGGGCAGCCCTCACTAATGAACCAAGAATAGACTACAACTATTTTCTGAGTTGATTTTGATGACTGGTGGTTCAGGAACAGCTTAGGGACTTAATAATTCGGTCTACAAATAAATTCTTATGCGTTTACAGACTAGCATAGACAGTTTACCCCACAAAACTCTGAATAATGGTTTATTTTTATAAAATCAGACAGGCTTTGAATTTAAGTTTACTGTAAAGGATAATGTATTGCAGCCCTTAGAAGCTGTTTGGTTAAGTAGTCTCAAAACTGAGATTCTCTGCTTCCTTCATAGTGAAGGACTGAATTTGACTGAACTCAGCACCTACCTGTTGTTTTTCTGTTGCACTTTGCTCCCCAAATTTAAAAAGCCTATAATGTGGCTTTTCCATTCTAATTGTAAACCATGATTTTTAAAATAAAATATTTACTGTAAGGGAAGCTCAAGAGTGTTGGGTAGAAGACCTACAGGTACGTTGGGATTCTTTTTCAGGACATGGTCAGGTTTGCAACTGCGGAAAAGATGCTGTGAATCAATAGAAGCCTTCTTCAGAGAAGGTGCCTTGTTCAGCTGTGGGTGTGATGTTTGTACGTTTCGGAAACAAATCTCCAAGGAGGATCTGGTCTGTGCTTATTGTGTAACATCATGGAGTTGTATATGAAAATTCTTTTCTCTAGCCAATTTGTGCTGCTTTTGAAGATAAACGTTCTCCTGTGGTTTTCCAAGGAGCAGATTTTTACTTCACTTCATGAAGATAATTTCCATGCAGAATTTTATATTTCACCATGCACTTGATTAATTTCAGTGTACAGCTGATCTTTTAGCAGTCATGACCATTGTTACCTATTTTTCTTTTTTTTAATCTCCAAAGTAGCAAAGGGTGTAATTAGGCCTGTGTTACAGGAAAAAGTGCCTATTATACATGACAGCAGTTCCCATTTACCAAACTGGGAGGCCATACGAATCTGGATAAAAAGGCTGTATGTTTTAATATAAAGGCATTTCTTAAAGCTTGATCCTATTATCTGTCCTATTATCTGGACATACCTAGATACATGTATGCTAGTCCAGAAATGAGGTTTAAAATGAAATCATGCCTTTAAAATTGTGGAAGGTGATACAATAGGAAGGAAGGTTTCAGAAAGTTGCATATCTGCTTATTAGCTCTGTACGGTGTTGTAGGCATCACGTGATGAAGCTCTTTTTTTTCCAGTGTACGATACATCTGTATGATTTCTTCATGGTGTACTAACTTGTGTCAGAATATAGTAGAGATAATAGATGGAAATTGCTTAAGTGCATATTTTTCCTTTAATATATCTGTTTTACCATTTTTTCATTAACGAGGAAAACACTGCCTTGTTCATACCATGTATATAAAAGTTACTGGAAATTAAATTTTAATGTATTGAGAAATGTAGAGAGATTACAATATTCTTAATTTCAAAGCAGAGAAGGAAGAAAGTAAACTGGATGCATATCTAAACATTAGTAAACAAAAGCTGTAAAACTTTAATTGGAATAAAAAGCTATAACATTCTTCAAATAATATTGTTGCCACAGAACAATTTAGTCTTAAATGTCAACTCAAAACGAGTTTTTCTTATGATCCTGGCAGATCAGCAAACTAAAAATGATTAGTATCAGCATTTCTCCCATGCCACACTTTGATGAAAGCATACTTTCCAGCAAGATAAAACTTTTTAAGCGTAATTATCTCCTTTACTTATTGGAGTGAACTGCTTCCCTGTGAGCCACAGTTAAACTGTGATGTTCTGCTCCTTTGCTGTGAAGTTGGTAGTCCAACAGCTGGGATTCCGTTCGTTGCAGTGCACGTGCGGGCTCAGTCTGGAGTAAGCGTTAGCATACGGGAAACCAAACGTGGACCGTGCTTGATTGCAAAAAGAGGTTTGGCATTGGTTAACTGTTGGCTTTGCCCATTTCTTATGTCCTCTCAGGAGAACGTGTGTTTCGGTTTCAGCAGTGCATTTCAACATTTGTTGAAGATCTGTAATTTTCATTGCTGTCTGGGAGCTGGGGTTGTTTCTACCTGCTGATGGTAGAGTTCCTTATAGACTTCCCTTGTGTGTAATTTTGGATCTGGAAATACGTGATTATTGCTGGTGGCAGTAGACTCCTCTTTCTCCTTCTATTAAAAGGCAGTATATGATTTTTATTTTTTGTCAGGGCTAACTCATTTGCCTGATTTTAGCTATTAAACTGTCACAGTGGTTTCTCTAAGACAGGAAAACTTTTGAATATCCAGGAGAGCAAGCGGACAGTAAGCTTTGTACAACCCCGAGCGCTGTGTCAGTAAATTGCCATTTTGTTGGGAAACCACTTTCAGTTTTCTTTAGGCTTGAGTGGGCTTCCTATCAGTTTCTGTGATTGCGGTATGCTTCGTGCCATCTGTGTCAAGCATCAGCAGAAATCCTCCTAAATAATATGTAACTATGTAACGGTTACAATATATGTCCCTTGTATAGAAATTTACCTTTTTTTTTTTTAAAGCAAATTATTTCAAGATTATCAAAATAAGTGATAAAGTGCTTATGGTGATGTAGCTGTGCAAAGTTTTCTGCTTTAAATGCAAGCAGACAGGAATTGATATTACTATATTAACATAAAAAAGCTATAGATGTGTAGTTTGCAGAAGCTGTTTTAAATGTTTATTGCACATATTTCAGATGATAGAAAGGCTTTAATTTTGACTGTCTGTGCTGCCCCAGCTAGTGTTGCCTGAGCTTTGGGGCAGGTAGCGTGGAGTGGAACATGGATGCCTGTTAACAGTAGAACTCATATAAACCTTCTGTTTCCCTAGACATACTGGCTTTTTCCTGTGAAAAGTCTTTTGCACATGTGTTAATATGCACATGGGTGGCATTAAGTTTATGGTATGATGCATATGTGTTGGTGCACTTTGTTCCCACATTGTACTTGGAGAAGAGAGATGCTAAGAGTAAGCTGTTTGGCCCCAGTCCAGCCGTCTCCTTTCCCAGAATCTCTCAGGTGTGCAGAGCTCCCTTCTGGGCAAGTAATTCCACCAGAAGCGAGCTCTTGGTCACTGTCCTTCCCAGGGACCTCTGGGGAAAGTGCATCATCCCATAAAGGGCCATAGAAGAAGGTCCTGTAAGAACCTGATGTTGCGTGTTTAACGTGAGGACAAGGTGCGGACTGGGTGGCTGCACTGGCAAGTCACAAGTGGAGTGTCACATACAGCTTGAGGGCTCCCACACTGCACACTCAACCCGTGCATAAGTGCTAAATCCAGCTTGTTAAGGATGTAGCACGCTTGCTTCGTGCAGATGCACCTGCTGCTCGTGTACGTGGCAGCGTGAAGGGCTTCGTAGGCAGAGCTGTGACAACCCTTGCTGGTAGTCATGCGTTTTTCAGTTGTTTTGACGCTTCTTCTGGCGATACTGCTGGGTAACACTGATGGCTTCTGGCTTTTAAGGTGTTGCTGTGAGCCGTAGGTGTCAAAAAAAGATGTAACTAATAATTATGCTTTCATACTTATCCCCATCTCGGCTGCTCCAAGCTGTTTTTCATGGATATCCTTGTTTCCATCTACAGTGTCTCTGCTTTTGCTCTGCATGGGTAATTCGATGTGTGCTGTCAACCCAATGTAGGTGTTTCATTCTGCCTTCCTGCTCTGTCTGTGTCATTTCCCATGAAGTACCTGTTCTGCAGAAATCCTGTTTTAAAAATTTGATTTCTGCCGTCTCCTTTGCAGAAACGATGTTCCTTGAAGGCTTCAGATCTCTTGTAGATCTTTAAATCCAGGTCAGTTGTAGCAGTGAGAAAACTACAGGAACTGCTGATGCGTGCGTGGATTTCTTCATGTACTCAGCAAGGCTCTAGATGCTTTCTTTACTCAGTGGCAGGTAGATAACTGTGCGCAGCTTTGGGGATCACATTCTGATACAATGGGTATGTGAACACTTTCTCCAACTGTCAGATATTTTAGTCTCTGCAGTCCTTGCATATTTATATTCAGATAGTTTGAAGCATCTACATTATCATTGCAAACCCCTCAGAACAGGATCTGAGAAGGAAGCGGAGCCTCACAGAGGTTCACATCAGCTTCACAAGGATAAATGCGAGCACCAGAACCAAGACAATGAGCAGAAAATTGAGCAGCAGGTTGAGACCTCTGTTGTTGGCAAGATCCATAGTGCATCAGTCTGCCCTCTCGTGTTTGCAGCAGGCTCTTAGTTGTAGCTTTGGGTTGCTCCTTCAGTAGTAGTAAGCAATGTAGATCACATGAATTTCGTTGTCTCCTTAGCTGTTTACCTGTTTTTAGTTTCTGCCACTTAAGAAAAAAAAATTTATTATAATAGCTAGATTCTTCTCCCCCCCCAAAAAAAGAAGGAATCTTAATGCTCCTACAAGCCTTTTTTTCCCAAATACCTTAATTTTTTTTTTTTTAAAGAAAGTTAATGATAGCTTTCATTTCACTACTGAAAAACTTCTGAAGATCTGATTAATGAAGAAAGAATGTGAATTTTATACAGCTTGACTCTTTATATATTTTTTTTTAGTGTGTGTGTGGTATTCTTCAGGCCCATTTGATATTCAAAAGAATGACTTCTCAAGACTTGCTCTATTTCAGCAATAGACTGTTGAAGGTTTATTTTTAAAAGATCTCCAGAAGGTACAAAAAAAGAAGAAAACTTCCTCATCTGGGCAAAAGGCACTTCTGTTCTGTTACCCGAAGTGCTTCCTGCCCTGTGAGGGTTTGGCATTGTGCAGGTAGCGCTTTGCCAGCCGTGTGCCATGTGGGATTCGTTGCAGCTTTGCAAGTGCCTTTTTAAGAATCTCGGTTAGACTGGCAGAGGATGGATCCTCAGCGCTTTTAATAGCACATATGCAATAGCTTATTTTAAGATAATAGTAATAACTTAGCAATTGTGTGTTATAAATAGAAATACATGCAAATGAAAGAAACAAATAGGCCTTAATGGTGAAATGTTGCCCAAATTTCCTTTTAATAACCAGTGAAGTTTTTTAGGGAAGATCACAAGAGGGCAGTGTTATGCAGTTTTATGTTTTATATGAAAATGGAACTCCTGGCATTCTTTTATCTTAAAAAAGAAAAAAAAAAAAAGGCTTCTAAAACAATCGGTTTGACTAAATTGTTTCTTAACTGTCAGATATTTATAATTTCAGTTACTGGGGTTCTTCCTGAGATGAGCATCAGTTTTTACAGGAATCCTGTTTTTTAATCCTTACAATGAGCAAGAAGTGTTCACTCATCCCCTGCCATAACCAAAACAAGTTCTGTTTTGTTTTTAATTTTTAACATCTAACTCTTAGCTAAAAGGACTACATTTGCTGCTAAATAAAAGATACCTATGGATCTTGTAGAACTTCACAAATATTTTCTAATTGCATTCTGACAGAAACTATTTATTAATAGCCATGCAAATATAGGTATCTGGTCTGTAATCTATAGTATATTAGTATGTCTCTAGATTGTAGCCAAACCACCACACATGTATAAACAAGAATACTCTCTAAATGAATGCGTTCCTTACTCTGCTCTAGTTTTGGCAGAGAGAGGGTATAGGTAAATTACATTTTGGCATGAGTGTGTGTGTCTGACATGACAATTGTTCTGACAAAACTTAAAAAGTTCTTAATGCTGGGGACACAAACATTTTGTGCATGTTTTGTTTTGTTTTGTTTTAAAAAAAAAAGATTAAGCCTATTTTATACTTATCTTTCCACCGAGTGGTTCAGTTCTGCTAGTAAGGGCAGTTGTTGCTAAATTGATGCAGAAAAGCTACTAAAGAAATGCAAGTAGCTGCTGCCCTCTGAAGTGCCTTACTGACTGGTCTTGAGCAGAACAAAATTTCTAATTCTGAAATGGGTCATGCTTTCACCTGGAGGAAAATGGGTTGCTTTATCAATACTTGCTGAAGAGCTGGCTGGGGACACACATCTTTAAAACCAACATATTCTTGTTCCTGATCCAGCTCTTTCCCAATGTAAAATTGCTATGGAAGTTTGTAATTTTTGGAGGGGCAAGGAAGAGTAATACCAGATTGTTGCCTGCTTAGCTGTCTGTCAGTGTTTAAAATGAAATTAGCAAAGAGAGGTAGCCTTGGGTGGAGTGGAACAGGGCAATGAAAGCTTAATCCAAGCTACATGCTGTGTTTGGAATTTTTATTACAGCTCTTAAAAGTAGTGAACTTCTTGATTACACTTTCATAAAATTAATTAGGATTGTTTATGTGCACTAGTTGGTGAGTGTAAATTAAGTATGTGTAAGTGGTCTGAACATAGCAAAATAGGCAAGACTACTGTTGAAAACCAAAACAAAATAAACAGAGTTATAAAGAATCAGAAAGCTGTGTGATGAGTAGCTCTTTCTCACATAACTTTAATAAGTAAATGAATGTTTCCTTCTAAATTGAATTGTTTTTAAGTATCTTATTTTATGCATTACTATATTTTCAAACAGTCATTTTAATAACTAAAAATACAGTAGATATTAGTTTTAAAGCCCATGTAAGCATACAAAAAAGAATGTACTAGGTACAAAAGGTTTTATTTTTTTAATCTCGAGGTTCAGTTGATGTTTAGTGATGTAGAGGATGGTAGCAGTTTTTCTGATCAGCAGAACCCTAAGACACAAATGAACCATACAGTACATGCAATTTATCTGCATTGCTATAAAATAACAGTAGGGCTTCCAGTTCATTTATACCCTGGTTTTGTTCTTGTTTATTTATTGTTTTAGAATAAATAACGGCTTATTCAGGTACATAAGAGGAAAATGGTGGGTTTGGTTTTATGGGGGGGGGGGTTCTATTTTTTTTAGCAATGCTTTACTTTGACTTTTGTATAATATTGGCTTGTGAAACCTATAATCCCAATGTGTCCTCAGAATGTACGTGTTTATATTTTACTCTTAACACCTTTTTTCTTCAGGCAGTTTTCTATACTGTAAAACTGTTGTCTATTTCCAAATGACATTTCTTGAAAAACCTCCAAAGCAAACTAAAACTGGAAACCCTATCCATCACGAAAATACACATTTTTAGAAGAGAATAAAGTAACTTTAGATTCTTGTAAATGTTTTTCCTCCTGAAAGTGCGCTGTGTTTGTTGCTTTTCTTAAGAAGAAGAATTAATAGGGAAAGCACGCTTACTAAGATCTCATGCATTTGTGGGAGTGGTCAGAAGGCATGAAATGGAAATGGAGATTTACATCGACAGTTTGAATCGGTAATATTCATATATTAACTTGCAAGAGAGTGTGTGTGTTGCTGATCTCATCAGTGCGTGCCCTAATCCTCATACAGTAGCTAACTAATTTCCTTTAGCGATTAAGCATATTTCGGAGGTCTGGCCTATCTGTTTGCCAGACAGGAAGTGCATCACCACTGCGTTTGCTTGCATTCCATCAAGTACATAGCTTTTTCCAAAGATTTCTTCCCTTCCTGCTCAGCTGTTCATTATCAACCTCTACTCATAGAATATTATGTCTTAAAGGGAGAATACAAGGTTAAGATAAAATTGTTTTGATTTTCTATATTCATCAATAGGGTTGCTTATGTAGGGTGGTTATAGAAAGATGTCTGTATAAAACACGTCTGTTTGAACTCTATCTATTGATTCTTAAGCTCTTTTTAAACTTGAAAACTGTATAAAGTTTTCAGGATTTATCTTAATACCAGCAACACATGGGAGAGTTTGAGTCTACTGCTCAATCTTGTTACTGACAACTGTTGGAGTAGAAACTTCATATTTTATGTGTATAGACTTGTTTACATGTTGAGAAGATATTTCTGCGATGCTTTCCCCCCTATGTGTGATGATTTGTATCACTTAATTTAGGAAAGTACTTGCTTGTTCTCTAACAAGCATTTGCAGTTGAGAGTGGTGGTGTTACTTGAATTTGTTTGATAGCACTTCAATCACAGCAGTAAGTGTGACCTAAAACCTTTTTCTTTACCACCTCAGATATAAGCCACCCTGTGTGACATTGGCAAATACCAAGTTTTCGAAAGTTTTAAACTAAGGAGATTTTTGCATAATTTACAACAGGCTATAATAAAGTTGTCTGAAGCCAAATATTAAGAACTCTGAGAATTATTTTTGAGTTGTGCCAACTGTCATGTCAGTTAAATGACTATAGAAAATTAAATCTAGTGAAAAAATTTACCAGATGTCACTTAGTTCTGTAAGGATGTATCTAGTGAAAAATACTCTAAATTAAGTTGCCTTTTTTTTCCTGCCTTCTCCCCCTCCCCGCCCCAATCCAGGTTGTATATGTGTGTATACACACAGATACGTACACATATGCTTATATACAAGACCCCTTAAATAGGGAGAAGAGCATATGAAACAATTTTTATTTCTGGGTTAGATTTTTTTGTTTGTTTATTCTTTATATTCCCTTAAAAACACTGAAACAATTTGAATGCCTTCACTTGATAATGCAGAGATGCGGCACCTTGAAGGAAGCAGAGCAGAAATTTGCCTAGGGTGTGTGGAGAGCTGTGTGCCTGTAGCTCATTCTTTGGGTGGACATGGGCCAAATTTAGAACCCCTCCAAAGGCTTAAGGATTTTCAGAGAAATTTAAAAACAGTCAGGCCCCCCAAGAAGTGCAGTTGCTGTTTGTGTGTTCTGGCTAAAACAGTGTAGAACTTACCAACTCCATGAAAAAGCAGCACTTTACCCCATTCAGGAAAAACATTTCTTGACTGAGACAGACAAACTAGGTCATGCACAGCTTTGTAACAGCAGGCTCTAGCTGTACGGCACAGAAGTGTGGTTTAAATACATGTAGCAGGTAGAAAGAGAAGAGCGCGGTGGTTGGCATACAGCTCTAGTCCAAGCGCTAGCCCCTCTCACAAGAGGATTCTTGCATGGGGAGTTGCGGGCGTAGGTCTCTCTTCCCTTTGGGGTCACTTTCCTAGAGAACAGTGCAGAGAAGTGCTGGAACTTCAGAGGAGCATCACAATGATACAGATCAGCAAGAGGCAAATTAAAATCAGGCAGAAATTCACAAAGAGCTCTTGGAGCCTTTGGCGTGCTTGTGGGTTGACCTCAATAGTTGAGGCTCTCCTCAGAGCGGAGCGGGTTATGTATTGGACCTTCTCCATGGCAACAAGAAAGCAGAGGGCACAAATCAGAGGTTTTAGGAGTGCAGGAAAGAAGAAAAGTTGTCAGGAACAGTGCAAAGTGCCTATTATCTTCTCTTTTTGTTTTAGACAGCCTTTGTGGAGCTGGGGAAGCAGGAAAGTGAAGAGTTAGAAATGCAGAAGTAAAGTGTTTTGATAAGTGCAAATGGAGATTGTTTCAAAGTTCTAAAAAGCCTGAAGTAAATAGATTGCCCTTAGAGTGCTTTTACTATAAAACAGAATTTGTGCTGTATTGTGCATCTCCTCCTGAGGGCTACCAAGCATCTACTTCTCTCAGTGGTGAGGAATTGCAGAATGGAAATTGTGGGTATGTGAGATTTACTCAGATCATTGCTTTAGATGCTAATCTTTCCATCCTTCACAGTCAGTGGAAAGGCCACGGATTATTTCCCTCCCACCCTCCCCCACCTTATTTGTTCAAGCACACATGAAAGCCTGATGATATGGCAAGAGTCACGGACCTTTCAGCCAAGAGATCTGGATATTACTGCTGGCCGTTAGTGACCTGGGCAGCTAATCTGATTTACCAGTACCTTCCTTTGGAAGGGAGGAAAAGAAATCTTGCTGAAGCATTTCCATTCCAAGTTAAAATATTTTATGGTGTGTAATTTACAGCTATGCTTCTGTGCTATAGGAAATTTTAGTAGTCAACAGACAAAACTGAATAGGGACTTAATTTTTTTTTTATATATATATACGTGTTAGACCATGTATTACAAAATGTAGATGCAAAGGCAGAGGATGGCTGTGAGGAACAAAATAAAGCACATAGGTTGTGCTTAAGTGAGTGTTTTATTTCAAGTATATTTTCCCCCTCTCTAATGGCAAATGGAAGTACAGGGTGTCAATTGTCTTAAAACTCCCAATGAGTAGTTGTGCTGTAAAACCCTCCCGTACGAACCTTTTATGGAAAGAATCTGGCTTTGATATGTGCTTGCTTAGCTCGAGGTGGAATCTGTAGGTGATGATGCAATATGAAAATAGGTTTTGAAGATGATGATGATATATACATATCTCAGGCTTTGCTCGTAAAACTGCACTTGCCACTAAATGTTTTATGAATGTATATCCTGATGTCTTTGACAGAAGGCCTCTCCTTGTCATCTCTTTTTTTTTCCCCCTCCAATAAATGAAATTCCTATCTACTCAGATATGCCACATGAAGGAGAACTCTTGCTTAGATATCTGCTGCCTAAATTACATTATGATCCTGGCTGAATCAGGGATACTTTGTTGTCCACAAATTTGCCTTTAGATGGGCTAAAATGGAAAACCTTAAAATAAAACAGAAGTGCCTTTCAGGCTCTTCTCTTTTAGTCCCTCCAAGTGGGGCTGTAGAGTCCGATGGTGCTGTATGAGCAGAATACGTGTGCCTGCAGTGCCAGTGGCAGTGTTGGTATTTTAAGAGACCAGATTACACATGGATATTTTAATACTTTTAGAGGATTCCATGTGGTGACGTCTCCTCTGAAAGTTGAACGTCAGATTTGACTATGATGTTTTAAGCTGTAGTTGATCTTCACTTTATTGCAAACAAAACACGTACCAGGAACTTACTTTCATAGTGACTGTAATTTTTTAGCTTTTTTTTACTTTATGCTGTACCTGGTTTTGTCTATTTAAGCAGTGAAAGTGCTTGCCAAGTATACCCTGCTTAGCTCTTTGGTCACTGTCTGCCCCAAGTACAGTAATAGCAGGATACGCACAGGAATTCTCAAGTGACTTGGCTAAAGGCACATTCATTCTCCCAGCCCAGTACAGGCTGGGGTGCATCAGGCTGTTTTTCCTCTTCTAGACCAGGCACAGTAGGTGAAGCACTAATGGATTTACACCAGTACAAAAGAGCTTGTGTGACTTGCTTGTCTGATGGACACTGCACAGAGAACAGCATTTCCTGAGGATGACTTCATCACAACTTGCTATGTCATTTTTCAATGCGGGATGTGTGCAGCCTATGGGCTTTAGGCTGTGTGTGACCTCCTGCAGCAACTTATCTGTTTTCTTCCTGGCTGCTCTCAAAAGGATCGGAATAGCATGAGCTTTTAACTGCATATGTGCAGCATAAGTCCATTTCTGTGTACAGCATTAGATTTACTGCATGTATGCAGGCAGATGCACTGCTGTGTTGCGGCATATATTGCAGTTGCATGATTCAAGGAGCAAGACCTGGGGCTTTAAAATGCTTCTGTAAAAGGCAGTATTAGCTGGTTGGGCATCACAGATGCAAGGCCAACACAGGTGAGGAGAGACAATGAGATCTCTCGGAGAGGGAAAAAGAATTATCCTTCCCTTTGGAATGGGTGAGGGATGTTTCTGAGGGAGCAGGCAATAGGTCAGAAGGTTCAGTCGAGCTGTCACACTGACATTAGCTGTTTGAACATACGTTACCAGACAGGCGATAAGAAAGGATCTTAAAAAAAAAAAAGAAGGTAGTGTAAGTGAAAATGTATACCTTTTATGGCTAGAAAACTGTGTAGAGAAGGGGCGAGGAAAGGTCGAAACAGAGGAACTTGGTTTTCTTGATTTAAAAGCTCCTATGGAATAGGAAATGTTTAAAAAACTTATAAGCCTGTCTGGGAGTTTTCTTATAAGCAAAGGAAGCAAATTCTGTGTCTGTAATTCAACAAGTTTGTCTTTACAAGTGCATGTCTTCAACTAATGAACACATACCTTGCTTGTTAATCCTCCATGGCGCTGTCACCCACCTAAAGTGTGCATAAAGAGAAACAGATTCAGTAACACAGCTGCGTATGGGTGGCCATCAAGGTCAAAATGGGCAGCCTGAAAAATAATTACTCTGAAGTGAAGGCTGATCATCGCCACAAATAGTAGCTGTTGTGTGCTGTTTAGTCCGTTGACTGCGTTTTGGGTCAGTGTTAAGAAGTATTAGGCATGCACACACCACTTCTTGAAAGGACAGTGCATCAAAGGGCAAGGTATAGTTGACCTTTTCTTAAAGTCAAGCAGTGTTGCACTTATGCGTGACAAGACCGAGCACTGCTCAAGAGGGGCCGTTAGCTGCGCTGCTGTACAGTCGGGTGTTTAACCCGGTGTTGTCAGTGGACGTGAAGGGCTTGTCTTATGCACAGGGCAAATCTGCAGCAAGCAGTCCCATGGCCGACCCTCTGTGTTACTGTGTAGGGGGTCCCCTACACCTGGTGCCCTAGAATGAGTCACTGATCACAATTATTGCTTTCTTCTTCACTGACATATGACTGTTTCCCTGATTTGTATTAGGTTATTTTTGTCTTTGTTCCTGGGTGTCCTTCACAGCGAGGAGGTATGTGACCCGAGTGAAAACTGTGGGCCATGCTTGTTCCTGGTGCTGCTGCATTGACTCCATTGAAGTCACACGGGATAAATTTGGCTCCTGTGGAAATGCCACAGCAATTTTAGACCCAGCCTGTTTCCTGTCATATGTTTACTAAATGCAGCAGTGATATCAGTGGAATAGAAGAGGTTTGATATATTTGATTTGTTGCTGTCCCATACGACCAAGTGAAGCCTGGAAAAGTCATTGTTAAAAAATAATACTGTGAAGAGTCTATTGCATAGATTTTTGCAATGAGATGTTCCCAAAACCCAGTAATTCAGTTTCATCCACTGAAAATAAATGTCTTAATAACCATAATAACCATAAACATAGTGATGCAAAAAGCACCATCAAGTTATGTGATCCTTGGTCTAGTACATGCTTAGAACTGTTAGAAAAAACTACCTGGCCTAAGAAGTTCCTGTAGCTGTTTGTGTGAGCAGCATGATACTCCTAGGCAGGAAGAGGCGTTCTCTGGCTGTTCAGAGGAGGTAAGTTTAAAGATTTGTGTGTATAGTGCCAAAGCAAAGAAGAGCCCTGCTTGTAGGACTAAATGTTGAGAGTTGGATTTAACCTGGAGCACTTTGTCGCCATTGCCTATGGGTTGTGCAGCCCCCAGAGAAGAAGACATTGCAGAATTTTGAATCTCTGCCTGTGCACAGCAGCTGCAGTTGGTGTGTAGGAATGCTTGTCATCTTTGCTGGCTGTCCTGTGTTAATGTATATATCTCATTCCAAGTTGCATTGCTTTGTTTTGAACTCTGCTGTAAAGTACCTCCTCACTGGCAGTGTGGAGTCACTGCAGTTGAGACCTGCAAGTTTGAAAATTCTTCTTTTTCATATGAAGAAGATGAGGGGTGAGAAGGGAGTGAAGAAGGAAGCAGTAAGAATTAACTCTAGAGACCTCTAGAGGGTCTCACTACTGTCAGTTTAGTTCAGTAAGTAAAAGTTTCCAACGATAAAACAGAAGTTGCTTACAGGTTTTCAAGTACAGAAGTTATTTATAAAGGTATGTTATAATTTTTAATTTTTGTTCTTTTTACAAAAAGATAAATATTATGGAGGTGACTTGCTAGGGTTTACCCCAGCAGCTGGGTTTTGTATTTAGCTATGGTAGGGGTGCACAATTCTGTTGCTGATTCTGATTTTAGGTTGAGAGTTGCACTAAGCAGTTGTGTCAGTGAAGAAGGGGATTAAGGGTATCGGCCAACAGCTTGACTGCAGAAAAAAGAAAGTTCATTTACTTATTTATTTTTTTAAGAAGAAAGCATAAAGGAGGAAAGAAAGGGCTGGAGGTCAAAAAACAAAGACTGGGATGGGTGAAGGCAAGAATGCAAACAGCAGTGCAGGAGAGAACAGATTGAGGGAGGAAAGTAGAAGCAAATGAGCCGAGGAAGAGAGTGGGAGTGTGGAAAAAGAGCAAGGAATTGTGCAAGGGGGAAGAGAAAACTGCAGCTGGAGTTAATGTCATTAAGTCATTGCAGAGAGCTGGAGGCTGCCTGGTGTCATGTCATGTAATTTTTTCAATCACATGCAACAAACATTTCTTTGGGATGGAGGAGGAAGCAACAATTCAACTCAGAGTTTGGGAAGCACTGGTAACAGGAAAAGCAAACTAATTTTATACTTTTTGCTTTTTGTTTTAAAGTTGGTTTTATACTAAAGTGTCAATATTTTTCATAAGTTCAGGAGAGGATAGGGAAAAGTTCACATTTTATTTTAGATTCCTTTTTTTCTTTTCTCCCCCTCTTATTAATTAATTTGTCTTAAAATGTTCCTTTTGCCAGGTTTGTTCTCAGTGTTCTAGCAGCAGGATGGCCAGTAAGAGCCTTTACCTGTGTTTCAAGTCCATGAGAATGTGACAGGTGTAGATACAAAGAGATTACACTTGTCAGTAGCTGAACATGCCAAGTTTGGCATTTTGTTTTTTGGAAGTTATCCACCTACCTTTTGGGTAACTGAGACTTTTATCTGTGTGCTGGCCCCTTGGAGTAGCCTGGCAGCTAACTGCTTCAGGATAGTTTTTAACTCTGACCTAAATTCCCTGCAGCTGCTGCAGGACCGTGCGGTGGAACCTTGGGCAGGTGCTTCAGCCTCCATACTCATTTGTTCCCCTAATCAAAATAAGACATATAGTAACCGTATTCTTTTTCCCATCTCTCGGTATGGTTTGCCTTTTATGTAGTAACTTTCTTTTAGGAAAAGAGCTCCTTCCTCTACTGCATGCACTGAGTACCTAACACTTTGTAGTTTCAAAGTTTTAGGTTCTGGTGGTTCGTATGATCCTACTTACTAATAGGAAATGGGGTAAGTGCAATTTGAACTACATCTACCATTGAAATACGTTTACCCTGTAAAAAAGGCAGAAGTAGGAGGTTGCAAGTTGTGTTTTTAATCTCTTTATCAGCTCAGAGGACAATGGTATGGCACTGATTGAAAGAAGAGTATGGTAGGTAAATTAAACTTATGAGAAGTAATTTAATGCCACAAAAGCCTTCTTAAGCCTTCATATCTTAAGAATCAATCTCTAGAAAGCAAAAGTAATCTTCCAGTTCTAAAGTGCCTTGTAGTTTAGGGAACATAACATTATTTTCCTGTGAGATTTTTTCATTTGTTTGTTTCTCCAGTTGGGGTACTTTTCTATTCCTAAATCAAATTATTCTTAAAGCAAATAAAACACTGATCTTTTAGCTGTGTAATTGTATCCCATATACTTTTTTATTGGTTATGGTCTGAAAAAAAATCAGTGAAAATCACCTTTATGCTATCTGATTACAGACTGATTTTAGTGAGTTTCATATTTTACAGTGGAGATCCTATATTCCTAACATCTTCAGAAGATAAGAAATAAATGCAACTTTTTAAAATAGAAATGTGTTATATACATAAATCTGAATCTCTCTAAATCCAAATAACAGTTACTTTGACAAATGAGTGGTAAAAAAGCAGAAAACTAAATTAAATTCCGTATTTCACATCTGACTTGTAGCATTTATCACCTACTATGTAGCACATGCTTCTGTTGGCTGTTGTTACTCGGGGTTTAGATGTGTGTGACATGAGATATTATCGGTGTGAAATTTTTAGATACAACTTAGCAGCTGAGCCACACTGTCATCTGTTTTAAATTACCTAACTCTGTGACAGGATAGAATTCAGATAACTGGGCATCTAACCTGCTGTAGCTATGGATGCATTCCAGTAGAGAGTTGCCTATAGCAATTTAAGTTTCTATATGTATCTTCAATCTGTGTGTGTATGCAGACACTCTGTGTTTTGAAAGGTGTGCGTGTGCAGCGTTAGGAGAGAAAGATTCTCTGCATGGTAGAGAAAACCTGAACTCCTCTCTTCACCTGAAAGTACATTTTATGTAACTTTAGCCTTGAAAAAGTTCTGTCTCTCGGAGTCTTCTTGCTCATTGGAGGCATTGGTTTGAAGGCCCTGGAGGTCTGAAATGCTGCTTCTGCCTACTGGAAACAGCTTAGAGAGAACTTCACAGCAGATTGTTTGCCTTGGGAGTAACAGGACGTCTGGACACTTCCAGTACTTGTCTATTCAAGACAGGCGCAAGGCTGCTGAGCACAAAACCAAGCACCTGTGTATATTTTTGCCTGGTACCTACCAGTCAGTAATAGGAAAAGGAATTAGGTGCATCTGTTTGGTAACAGGGAAAATGCCTCACAAAATTAAGATCTGTATAGAGTGTGTCTTTTCTAAAACCAGAACCTTAAGTAGATGTAAGTAGTAAGGGGGGGATCTGATTGTAAGGAAGAAAAATTACTGAGACACCTACATATTAATGAATCATAGTAGTTTTAAAATATTTGTATATCTAAATATTGGAATGTCCTTTATGTAACATGTTTCTGTTTGAAAGGCGCTCTTTTTTGTTGGCAGTGATTTTAAAGCTGGGGTTGTGTTTTGTTGTACAGTGTGTATACATTTCCCTTAGTTGGAAATAAATGGATTACTTTCTGCATTCAAAATTTAGTTCATGATGTGGCAAATCCTGGCTAAATTATTTATCCGTTATTAGAAGCATTCTAAGAGAGGTTTGGCAGTTACAGTGATCAGCGTGAGAAAATAAACCTTTAAAGGAATTCATAGCAAAAATGCTGTATGACTTCTGTAGTTGAACTGCAGTTTGAGTACATGATACAGTTTCACTTCTAGTACTGCTATAAACTGCATACATTTTTTAATTAAGGGAACTTTTTCATCATATGGCCAAAAAAGTTTGCTCTCTCAGTGTGTTAGATCAGAAAAATGCTTTTCTCAGTTAAATGGTGAAAGGGCTTTACCTTTGCTGGGCAGCTTTAGGGAAACGAAAGGGTCTCTACAAAACTTGGAGTGAACTGAGGATTTTTGTATTAAAAACCAAAACCTAAACAAAATCTATTAAGTTTAAAAGGAGAGACAAAGGTCTGAGGAAAATGATTAAAGCTTTCTCACCTTATGGTGTAATGCTACCGGTATAAATCACCTACCCTAGGACAATAAGTGGCCCACCAGCATGTGGAAAAATCTCAGTTGCCTTTATTGTCCCTAAAATACGTCCTCCACGGCGTTATATTTTTGGCTCAGAGCTGTAATGCTTACATTTCCATATTTTTGATAAGCAGTTATAACCAGCTGCTACTTTGGCTAGAGGAGTTGTTGTAGAAAATTACAGTACAGTGCCTTGCTGTAAGAATTAAAAGCATAAGAGAGGTTCCTTACCTCTGGTGTGGCTGTCAGCGAAGCACAGAGGAGCCTGCTCTGGGCTGTGGGAAGTGCCTGTGGATCTCTGGCAACTTGTCCGAGTCTGCGACCAAGCTGTGGGAACAATTGAAGTCGGTTGAGGGGAAAAAAACAAGGAAAGTTTCAGAGGCAGGACTGCCGGTGTCATTCAGCAGCTCACAACTTGTGATTGGTCCCATTTCTGCCTCCTGGCCCAGGCAGTCGCTCCTCTGAGCCTGTTCACAGCCGTGGTGGGTTAAACATGGGCAACACCTTCCCTCGGGTGCGGGAACCGCGTGCCAGGCAGCCGCCTGCGCAGCCACGGGCTGGGGGAGTCTGGGGAGCTTCAGGGGGTAGCGAAGGAGCTGCTTGCTGACACCCTGCCTTTTCTTAAGTAAGAACTTAAGAGGCAATTTGCTCAGGGAGCTGCTTTGGATGTGTTACTTCTGCTACAGCAATGTTTCTTCATCGATAAAAACCCACCTCTGGTGTGGGTAATCACATTTCATATGGGTTTTTGACTTGGAATGATTTTTTTGTACCAGGGGTTTCTTGAACTACACTTTCAGCATATATAGTTTTGATAATTCTGTTATACAGCTGATACTCAGTTTGCAGTGAATTATGTGTGTTTTCCCATATCTTCTTTCTTCTGACAGTGCTTGAACTGAAATAATTTTTCTGTATTTCAAGCCTCTTCCAACCTTTCAATTTAATTTGTGGGTTAGAGGATATTTTTTTTTTTCCAGAAATAAAATCCAGCACATATTAGTTCATCTTTGAAATTTATCATTCCTATATGATTTGAAGTATTTACCTTTCCTTTAAGACACATACGTACCCCCTGGTTCTCTCCCCCTCCCTCTTTTTGTGGCTGGAAACTAGCCAAGTGATTTTTGAGAACCTGTTCTGTTTGTTTGGATAGGAGTAGCAGCTGGGTGCCACGTCGCAGGTTATCTCATGTATGTTGTCCTGTGTTGGGAAATGACAAATGAGACCACAGTGTGTATACAGAGCAGGTTTTGTGTGTCTGGGAAATGGATTTACTGGATGGGAAAGGACTGAACCATTGAGTGTGTGAGGATCCAGCATCAGGCATCGTATGTGGATGCAAGTGCCAGCATGTGCCTTTGCCTGATTTGGAAATTCCAGGGAAAAAATGCAGAAGCTCAACCCAACTCTGAACACTTACAGATCCAGTTTTGACAATAGTTGTTTGGATTTGTGCAGGAAACCAGACACGATGTGGGTTTTTTTTGGTTTAGTTTGGTTTTTTTTTTTTTTTTCATTCCCTATAAACCCTGCTGTGATACATGCTGCAAACTAGGGACAAAAAGACCTTGGAGGTCATGTACCACCTTGTTTCAAATTGAGCTCTATTTTTATTTTTGTAAATAAGGTTTAGCTGTTCTGCAAAATTTGTTCTAACATAGTTGAAGTTAGAAACCCAGTTTTAATATTATAAATGTGCCTGCTTTGTGTTATCCTTTAATATCCAACCCAGGAAATTTAGGGTCACATATTTCAGTTGAAAGTTAATTGAATATCTCCATAGTGAGGAGTGGTAGTTCTTTACCATTGTAAAGGGTTTTGTAATTTACTTATAATGGCATTATTAACATTGTAAATCTGCTGCAGTCAAGCAAACTGTGTTTGGCCTTTCTATGAGGGAAGTTTAATGTTTTTATTGTGTGCTGTCGTCCAGGAAAAGTACTGCTATCATTGTGTTGTTTGCTTTTTGTAAGGTGTAATAGGAAACTTGTTCTATTGAAATTCACCTCTGTACTTTGCTATTCCAGTCCAACGCCCAACACTGCAGCTGCAATGCCAGTTCCTCCCTTTTACCAAATCACTGTAAAATTATGATGTTATTTAGTTACTCTATCCCAAATTCTCATCTATTTTTGTTAATGAATTGGAACTAATCATCATTTTGGAGCTTTTTAGGAATGAAATGTCTTAAATGAATCCTGATTTTGTTTATGAGCTACTGACAGTCATAGGTTAGTCTTTTTTTAAAAAAATGATACTTAAATGTGCAAGGTAAGGCATTAATAAAAATAGTATCTCATCAGAAATACAGTGCATGCCTTCTGTATATGTCTAACTCAGATAAGAAATTTTAAGCTGGAAAATGTGTTTGTTAAATAAAAACATACACAAATTCAGAGCACATGGATGTTGTAGATCTTTTATTGATGTTGTTTCTCTGACAACAAGCTTGTTCAGGTACCCTCTCTCAAGAAGGTTTTTCTAGTGCAGCTTAGTATCACTCTCTCGTGTAAATCACGGGGATTTTAGTGGGGTTCTGAGGCAGATGCCAAAGTGCTGCACACGGGACATGCCACTCTGACAGGTACAGACAGTGTATCTGAGCACATCATTGCACTGTTCGATTCACCCCTGGGTGAACGGCTCCAGACACCCATGGATATCGGAAAGGAAAAGCTTTAAAAAAGGAATCTGTGTTGGAGGTTCTGATCTGCTTTATTTTGTTTGGGGGAACAAAAATGTGCAGCTGTTGCTTGCTTGACCTTAAATGGAGATGGTCTGGGCTTTCTCCAGTGGGATTAGAAATCTGCCACCAGAGCATGTTTCTTCTCATAAATTTATTTAGAGATCCGGTTGATGTTTGGGATAATGTCCAAAAAGAGATGTGTTATACTTCAGCATACCAGCTCCTTTACTTAAATAAGACTTATATTCACATTGGCAATCATTTCCTGGACTATTTTTTTCCTTTCACATGCTAGTTTTTAAAATTCCAGATGCAGACAGTGGCCACCTGTATAACCTGTGTAAAGCATTTGAGATGTCAGTATCCGGCCCACTGATAATCCATGACTCTGCATAGAAATGAACCATAACCCAAGCCCAATTATTTGTAATACACAAGTAAAGAAACTTGGCATTGTGTCTGAGTACTCAGGTTGGTGCGTTGTTTCGTGGTGCTGCCCCAGTTTTCTCTCCTGTTGTAAGTGTACCTTTATGATACCACACTGCTAAGGTTCTTGTGGTTGGTTTAAAAGTAACTAAAAATGAAGAGAAGGGAGAAGCAGATGCTCCCACAGATGTGCACTGGTTTGTGTGTGTGGGTGGGACAGAATAGCAGATTTTGGTATTGGCTGAACACTAGAACAAGATCTTCCCTTTTTGTAACCGGTATTTTTCTCGCCTGACTCTGGTGCTTCCTGCAGCGTGCACAATTGCTTGTAGCCAGCAGCTATCAGCAAACGTGGCTTACAAGGCACTTTTTGCTGATCTCTGCTAAGGGAAAGGACTCAGCTAATCTATCCTTCAGTTACATTTGTACTGCAGGTCTAATGCGACCCAAAGGGAGATGGGAGTTTTTTCTTCTTTCTAAAAATACAGGAAAAGCAATCTTTCAGCTCGTGTGAGCAACATTAAAGATTGACACCAAGCAAGGGGGTAGCCTAATCAATTCAGAGATAGTGATTTATTTTTTTTATGCTTTTGGGTTTTCTTGCTTGAATTTGATAGATTTGTCTGTATGTTTTACCTGATGCCTTCTTCAGTGCTTATCTGACTTAAGTGGTTCTCACTCACATCTGGGATCTCAATGTTTTTTGGATGTATGTGGATGAAGTTGCCTTTCTGAGGCTGCAGACTTTCCTGCTTCTATAGTGAGACTTACAGCCTCTGTTAGCGTTGCAGGGAGCAGCTCTGCTGAGAAATCTGGGCTTTGCATTGTGTTATTCTCCTCTGGGACAAGAAATATTTACTTTTTCTAAGCATTGGACAGTCATTAAATTAGTTTGATCTTCACGTTTTGTTCTTCATTATAAACAAGGTGAACTTACTTTTTGAAGCTGCAACTTTGGAAGCGTACCATTACAAAGTAATTAAAAAATCTGTACAAAATAAATTAATAGAAAACTATACAGCTTGGGCTGAAATATTTCTCATTTTGGGAACGCTGAAGGCTCTGGCAGGACCAGTCATCTGATTTGTTACTAACTGAAGACATTTTCGGAAAGGTCAGCTTGAATGTTTTCATTTCAGCCGCTCTTTCTGGCATGAACTTTTAACCATTAAAGTAGATCACAGGGCTCAGAAGTGTCTAACGCCTGTTTACTGTCTTTGGTGCTTTGACCCAATATTAGGAGAAAAGTAGAGGAACAAGAAATTTTGCCTGGCTCTTGCTCTAATAAATCTACAGTGTCCTTCCTGTTCCCATACTTCCATAGGGAGCACTTATTTCACTTGGAGGGAACACAGTTAGCACAGACTTGACCCCCTGTAGCTTTTTTATTTTTCAATAAAATATTGACAGCATAAAAAGCCGTGTTCTTTCAAATACCTGGTTGCTTTCGTATCAGTGAAGTGTGCTTTTTACTGGATTAATGATGGTCAAGTAGTTAAATAGTAGCAGTTAATTGCAGTGGTGCAAAGTGTCTTCAAAATAGCAATATGATACAGAATAGGAGGTTAGGGGATGTTCATCACAGTGGAAGGTTGGTTTGGTTTTTTTTTTTTTCTATTAAATGTTTGGGAGAACTGTGTTTTGGTGTTTACTGGTGTCCTCAATTGGTTAGGCTGAACAACGTGCTTTAGATGGTGTGCTGAGATCCTTCTACCTAAGAAACTGTGTTGAGTGTCTTTGAGATAAACTGTTCTAGGAAGCACAGAGATTAGTTGTGTTATTTGACATGTTATGAGTGATGGATGAACGGCAGGACAAAGGCATATGAAGGAGAGATAAAAGCTGGAAGACCATGTTCCAGTTGCCAAGTGGTGGTGCTGGATTATCTCCACTTAAACAGTAACTGCAGAACGGAGGAGAAATGATTGGAGTTTAGACTCAGCTGCTACCTGTCTTCAGCTGCAGGTTGTCCGAACAGAAATGCATAAATTTGCCCCAAAAATGAGCGTGTTAGCAGCATTTAGAAGCTGAAGGATTCGCTCATTCAGAGTGTTGCAGCGACCACCCTCATGTCGTGTGGAGGTGAAGCCTGTAGACCAGTGGCCTCTACATCTTGCCTCACTGGGATCTTCGTTCAGATCAGCGTGGAGGCTGCGTAGATCAGACGTGTAAATGGTCCTCAGGCTGATTGCTAGTTGGTCCTTCTTTGAGATGCGCGTATGGGAAGTGTGAACTGGAAACACCTTTCTGTCTCTCGGTTGGTGTTTCTTCACTTAATTCTGCCCATTGCCCTGCCTTATTTTTTTTCTTTTTTTAGTGGCGTGGCTATAAATATGACCAGCGCAATTCCCATGGTGAATGTCAGTTGTCTAACGCTTCCTTCCTTTGTTACATGCAATTCATAGCTAAAACACTAAGGTAATCTTGGTTTTATTTCATCAGAAATCAATTAAGTTTATTTAAATGACAAAAGGTCTTTTCCCTCTTCAGAAATGAAGCACTGTTTCACAATTAAATATGCAGGAAAAAAATGCTTTATTTTAAAAATAAAATTTTGTTTTGCTCCTTTCAACCCTAAAAATTAAGATCCCAAATGAGAATTTGAGGTACAAAACTTTGTATTTTTCTTTATTCTATTGTAGAATGTGCCAGAGTAAAAATACTGATGTACTTCTCTGGTTCAGACCATCTCCAATTAGCAAGAACCAGTTTCCTGGTCTTAAAAATATTTTCTGCCTGTGTGTTTTGTTATAGGCAGCTCTGTCCTCATGGGGGTTCTGCTGTTGCTCACTGGAGCATGGAAACTTCATAGTCACGTATAGTCTAGCAGGTCCTTTTGGCTGTAGCTGTCTGGCCACCAAGATGATGTGAAGGAGAGCTTTTCTTCCTCATTTTGTGACTCTCTTCTTACAGAAGAAAGTATTTGCTTTTCTCTTTCTGTGGCCTCTGTTGAAAATGAACTGATCTTGTTTTGAAATGCAGTCTTTTGTATCAGTTGGTATGAGTATTTGGTATAAAAATAGTATTGACATCTCCTTGAAAACAAAAATAAAGGCAGTTCATTCTGAAACATGAAAATAAATATATATATATATAACATTTGTTATATTCTTGTAATAAACTGCAGCATTTACATTAAATTTGAAACTTTTCAGACTGCAGTAACTCCTGTGTAGATTAAGAATTGTTACAGATTAAGGATATATCATTTTACTTGATTACTTTAATATAATAGCTACCACTGAGAACAAAGCATGAGCATACTTGGTGAGGGAAAGGGCAAGGAAAAAAGGGGGCATTTCAGTGTAAAAAGGGTCTTCAAATATACTTACAGTGTTATATAGCTGAAAAACACTTTCCAGTGTGTAGCTTGTCCTGCTGATACCTGTGATCACGTCAGCGTCTGTCATCAGGGCGTACATATGGGTTATATTTTCATAATTAAATGTTTTCATATATTAAGCAGAGAAACATGTAGGATTTAACCAAGACTACAAAAGCAAACGCGTAGAGGGTCTCTAAGTTACCCACAGAACACCTCAGCTTCCTGGTGCTTCTTTCCACCTATGGAGAATTTTGCAGATTTTATTTATCTGAAATAACTTAGTAGTGGCAGAGCAGAAAGGTGAGTGGAGAATTAGCAAGCCTTTTGAATCTGACTGGTAGTTGGAGTGGAGCTTAATGGAAGTTGCGGTGAACTGCAAACGCGATTTTGAATCTCATCTGTGTCACCAGATTTGCTCATGTTTCTTTGCTGCCTTTTTTTTTTCCCCCAAGGGACTAAAAAAGCTATTTTGAGCTTCAGTCACAGAGAAACTAGGTAAAGAGGTGTACATAAAGCTTTGAACTGGCTGTTACTGAACCAGCTTTTAGTTCTTTTCACATGTTTAATTATTGATGCACCATTAGTATACTAGGAAGGGTTTGCTGGAGTTGCCCCACTTCTAGCAGAGTGGCTCTTCACTCCACTGGGAATCTTTTTCCTCACTCAGTTCTCTCAGTATGGGACACAGAAGGGAGCCTCCAGCTGGGACATCAGGAGACCTGCCTCAGGTTGACCTGTGGTGCAGTGGTGGTGCATTTTCCAGCATGATCAAAAATAGATGCAGATCCTCTCAAACAAAAGGTGAAGCTTCATCACCATTTTGGCTCCCAGGATGTTCTGGATGCATAATACCGTGTTTTTCTCTTTAGTTCAATAAAAAAATTCATCCAACATGTTTATTTTTCTTTAGGCGGGGATAGTCTCATTTGTATCTGTTAGAACCAGCATTTTGTTTACAAAATGGTTTCCACATTAGAGAATCTGCTGTGTTTTGGTGCTCTTTGAAAAGCCTTGGACAAATTGTCTTTGCTCTTGTCTCGGTTTCCTTTCTGTAGAATGAGAATTATAAGGCTAGGGTTTTTTTAGGATACTTTGAGACCTACAAAGTGACAAGTACTAACTTTGCTGATGATGGAACTGATATTTATTTTTTAGTGTGAACTTTTTCTGCTCTTTTTGCTGATATTAAGAAAGTGCTAGGGCTTCCCACCAGTTTATCTTCTAAGGGAGGAAAACCCCTTCACACACTGACACGGATGTTCAAATGCACCCTTACATCATACTGTTACTTTTGTTAGAGACAAGTGCGTTTCAAGTACCCCTCATAAACTCAAGTGGGAAAGGTTCAAATCTGGATTAAAGCCAAACAGTTTAAATATCTGTCACTTATTTCATACACTAATTGTGTGACTACTTTCCATGCTTCTGTGGTTCCCAGTCTCACAGACAGTCTGGTGTTAAACTGGCTGCATTTCTGCTGTTTGTCAGTGATGCAGAAGTTTCAAGTCAGGAGTTTCAAGTGTCTGACTTTAGAGGTTCTAGGACCTGATCTGTCAGAGGTGCAAAGCCTCTGTAATTCCTTCTGAAATTTAGAAAGTCACACAGCTCCATGGTGTCTCCATGTGAGTTTAAAAAAACCCTATCTATATCTATATCTATATCTATATCTATATCTATATCTATATCTATATCTATATCTATATCTATATCTATATCTATATCTATATCTATATCTATATCTATATCTATATCTATATCTCCTCCTCCCTCCCCAAATTCTGGGGCAAGTGACTGGGTAATTGTTATTTACATGACAATATGTGATGTGTGTGAGGCTGTACAGGGATGGTGGCAGAATCCATGCCTGAAACATTGGGAATTTCTTCACAGTAGTTCCATGTGCTGTCCTGCTTGGTTTGCTGGCTGAAACACAGCTAGTTCCTCCAAAGCAGAATTCTTGCAGTAGGGGCAGAAAACATGACTATGCCTCTAATTTTTCCATCTGCTGAAGTTTTTCAAGGCAGTCACCAACAAATGTAAATGAGGAATGTACTCACATTGTGTAGAGCTCTGACATCCGTAGACCTTATTAACTCTGCATAAGGCTGGTTTTGTTGAAAACTTGTTTTTGTCTTCCAATCCCAGTAAGGTGGCTTTATTTAATCCCCAACTTGCTGCTGTTTGTAGAATATCCTTGTCTGTTTTCCTTGTACTTTTTTAATCTGTGTTTGTGGTAATGACAGCTGGAAAAGAACAAAGAGGAGGGGAGCAAGGTCTTGTTTTCTGCTTATTATTTTGGTTTATCAGTCTAAAAGGGTGTGGAAAACAGTGTATTGCATAATCATTCCTTCCCTATGTGCTGTCAGTTACAACATGTACAGAAATTGCATCTACAGCACTTGAAATGTACAGGTTCTAGTTATTTGGCTAGACTCCATTCTTTCTGCAAGTGCCCATAGAGACCAGATCTGGATTGCTGTTTTTAAATACAGTTAACTTTTGTGAATTTGTGTGAATGCTTGGGTTTGTTGTCATATAAGGATTTTGAACATTTTTGTGCTTTATTTTTGTGGGAATTTTTTATTTTTGCTTCTTTTTAACTTCAGTAAAATCTGGTGAATATTACACTGATTGTTCATGTTTCTTTTAAAGTCATGAAAAGATAAAACAAAAGGAATGCGGAGGAGAGGCTCAGTTTTCCACTTGAGGCCAACACCCTTTGCAGAATCTGAAGATCTGGACTTTAGATTAGGACCCTTGATAAAGAATTGCAGAGAATTAGTTTTCCCCAACTGTATACTCCTGCTTCATATTAAATTCAGAGTGACTTACCTCTCTTTCAATTATGTTTGCATCTTTTGTTAAGAGAATCCATTGCTCTGTGCTTATTGGGTTCTTTTAAATTTTCTTTTCCAATTATTGCATAGCAAGTAAGTATTCATTTTTTCCTCTCCTTGTGATGTTCACCCATCAACCCAAGAGAGTTGCACTCTCTTTTCATTATCCTCTTGTTATAGAAGGGCTCCTGTCCAATTCTGTGCAAGACTGATGACCAACCCTTGCAGAGTTCATGCTGACTGGCAAAAAAAGACACCTTTTTGCTTGCTTTCTAGGTCACTTTTGCATCCACACTTTTTTGGCTGTGAGCAGGAGTAGTAAGTAATGAATGAGCAATCAACATTGGCCCTTAGTAAACTGTTATTTGTAGATACTAGCAACGTACATTTAACATAAAGATTTTTATAAACAATCAGAACTTGGTTGAGGATGCCTGAGTACAAGATATTTTACTTACTAGAGGTGCTTCCATTCATGTTTGATTTGTGGCTTGCATTGTCTTCATAACTATTCCTTTCTTCTAAGCTATTTTTGTCTTACTTGTACAGTTCATAAAAATTTGTAGCAAATAATGCTTGTCCTACTTTTGTGTAGCACTTAAAACAATGGTCTTTCTGCGGGCTTTGAATAACTGTAGTCACCTTTAGGTCATGCTGATTTCCAGACCAGAATAAGAAACAAACACACAAACAAACAAAATCAATTTAGCAGTGAAGCTTTTGCTAAAAGCTTTAAGATTTAAAAAAAAAAAAAAAAAAGTTGTTCTCCTTATGGAAGCTCACTTTCATCTCCAGGTTTTGTTTTGGTTTGTTTTGGTGGTGGTTGGTTTGTTTTGGTGGTAGTATTTTTGTTTTGTTTTGGGTTTTTAGCAAAGAACATTTAAATTTAAGTGTAATGGGAAGATAAAACGAACACTTAAGAAAACAAGTGCTTCTATACTTAGGAAAGACCCAATTGTTATCAGTGGAAAATTCCAGGCTCTGTCGCTTTTAACGTCAAATTAAGTGGCACCTAGAAGTGTTTTGTGTTCATAACATTTGCCAGAATATAAATGGAAAGGATTTCTGACAAAAATAATATTGGTGTTGTGTTGAATATAAAGGAATGTTACAACACCACATAAAAGCGAAAGAGGTGTAATTGTTCAGAGGAAGATAAGCAGAAGAGGATATATAATCTAGCATGCAGCTCTGGGAGTGCTGGTTTCACCCTTTAAGAACATCGGAGCTTAATGTGGCAGAGATGGGAGTCAGGGAGGGCTGCTGAGGGGCTGCAGCCTCTGGTAAGGAGCCTGTCCTTGACTCGGACGGTCACAACGTGCATCTCTAGGGATCTTACAGAGTCTTTTCAGAGTTAATATGGTGACTTCTCTAGTTTGTTGTTTGAGCCTTTGCACAGTGCTATCCAGGATGCTAGAGGGAAGCAAACCTTGCCAGTTAAGTGGTGGCCAACATTCCAGTTCATTTTCCTTACTAATCCCCTGTTTTATTCCGGAACCCTTGCTGGATGCACATTCTGAGCACACACACATCTTTCACACGTACAGTCTCTGACTGTAGGTTAGGACTGTGCTGCTGATCTTCTGTGTGCTCTCATGGTTCAGATAACCAGCAGAGGCAGGACTATTTTGAATGATAATAAAGTGCAGGAGGTTTTTGTTTTTATTCTCTGATCCCACCTTCACATGGAAGTTCCTTTTCTTGAACTGATTACATACCTAAACACTAGATCTTGGCCAGTAACTTGACAGTGTCACAGCAACTGCGTATTAGGTTGGGGTTTGGTTTTTTTTTCAGAAGCTTAGAAAATAATCACTCCATGAACTGATACTTTTGGAGGTTTTGCTTGGCATTGTCTGGAGTTGAGATAATTCAACTTGTGGTTGTGTGTTCATACTAATCCAGCACAAAGCTGTGCCACTGCAAAACATGTTGTCTTGTATGCTGCTTTTCCACTTACCAGTGTGTGCCAGCACTAGATTTCACAAGACCTTGTACAATGAATCTGAGAGGAGCTTGACGTAAATACAAGTAAACTTTGTGTGTATGGGATGGAAGGAGAGTGTAGGACTAGGGCTGTCAGGAGGGAGTTGAAAGGCATGAATGTTTGAAGTAGTGAGAAGAGGCAGGGTAACAGGCCCCCCTCCATTTGATAGCAGTGTAAATTTATGCCACGTTTAAGTGACTATGCAGCTGCTATCAAAACCCTGTAACTATGCCATCCCTAGCAAATCTCTGCTTTAAAAAAAATAATAATTAAAAAAAATATATATTTTTTTCCCCTGCTCTCTGGTGAATAGCATACCTGACCTTTGCACTCGTTTTCTCACATCTCTCTCAGTATCCCAGCAACCATGTACTTGCTATGCTTTGCTCTTAATTCGTTTGTAAGCTATTGTGGTAAAGGATCATATCTTCTGCTCTTGCTGTGGTTATCAAACCTGACCTTGATAAAGTTCAGAAGCCTCAGCTGCAGCATAAACAATGCTGAGGAGGAAGTAACTGTACAAATAGCACTAATTCATAGGACAGTCAAATTCCTTCTTGGCTTATGCAGGTCAAGTCCATAAGGTCTCTGTAGAGCATGTGATGTCTTGTGTGCAATGGGGATTTCATTTGTGAAGGAGGCTTCGACAAATGTTCTTGAAAAAAGTGTAATGGCTGGAGGGAGTACTGCTTTTAGGAGGCATTTTAATGCTGTTACTGCTTATTCTTCTCCTTTTTGAAAGCTTTCCACTTTCTAAAAGAGACAATGATAGTGGTGGTGTCTGTAAATAGACAGCATTAGCATTTTAATTTTTTATTGGAAAAGCTTTAAAAAGTCATACAACAGATGCAATAATGCGATTCCATCTAACTCTAGAGAGGCACCTTGCCCCCTCCCGCCCCCCTTGCAGAACAGAACAACTCATTACTGCGATTTTAAACGCTTGCTGCAGAGAGAAGGAGCAGGCTAGTGTGCTAGCAAAGGACTGCATGTGCTTGCTTTGTAAAGCCCTGTGTGATGTTGCAGCAGCAAACTGAATGGGTCTAATTCTGTAATGGCACAAAAACCCCCATGAAAATGGCAGAGGGGTGGGAATTGTCCTGTATTTGTTGTATTATTTAGGCAGTTTTGAGACTGCAAATTACTAACGCTAAACTAGACGACTGCAAACTGGGATAACAATTAGTGCATCTGTCGTGCTGTCTGCTTATTCTGAAGAATTCCTTTGTGTAGCATCCATGTAGTTCAATTGTGGCTATATATTTTTAAGGTGACCCCTTTCCTAAAGGGGTCACTCTCAGCCTAGGAAACTAAGTATTTGCTGGCTGATTCAATGTCTGTTCAGCTTTTGTGGTATTTAGCTCTTTACTCATAAACCATTATTTCCAGGCTTTTTAGTCATTAGAGTTGCTCTTCTTGGAACATGTTCTACTATTTCAGTGACTTTCTGGTAGTACGATGTCCAGAACCAAACATGTTCTTCCACCTGGGTTTATGCCAGAGCTATTTAAATCATAGAATTATAGAATGATTTGGGTTGGAAGGAACCTGTCAAGGTCATCTAGTCCAACCCCCCTGCAGTGAGCAGGGACATCTTCAACTAGATCAGGTTGCTCAGAGCCCCACCCAACCTGACCTTGAATGTTTCCAGGGATGGGGCTTCTACCACCTCTCTGGACAACCTGTGCCAGTGTTTCACCACCCTCATTGTGGAAAATAAATAAATAAATCAATAAATCAATAAATCAATCTTCCTTATATCTAGTCTAAATCTACCCTCTTTTAGTTTAAAACCATTACCCCTTGTTCTATTACTACAGGTCCTGCTAAAAATTCTGTCCCCATCTTTCTCATAGGCCCCCTTCAGGTACTGGAAGGCCACTATAAGATCTCCCCAGCACCTTCTCTTCTCCAGGCTGAACAACCCCAACTCTCTCAGCCTTTCTTCATAGCAGGTGTTCCAGCCTTCTGATCATCTTTGTGGCCCTCTTCTGGACCCGCTCCAGCAGGTCCATGTCTTTCCTGTGGTGAGGACCCCAGAGCTGGACTCTGTACTGCAGATGGGATCTCACCAGAGAGGAGTAGAGGGGCAGAATCACCTCCCTCGAACTGCTGGCGGCCACACTGCTTTTGATGCAGCCCAGGATGTGGTTGGCCTTCTGGGCTGCAAGCACAAGAGTCACTGTCTTATTCCTTCCCTCCCCCCTTTCTCTGTGACCTGTCATGCCATATATAGACAATCCAATTTTCAGGCAGGTTAAATTGTGAACTCCTGTCAAGTTTATTCTCCCTGTTAGTTGTGTTCCCTCTCATATGAATTACTTTGCAGGCTGCATGCCTGTGTGAAGTACGTCTTTGGGGATTTTTTCCAAGCCTTACTGATTTTCTTGATACTTTTTTTTCCGTGCTGGATTTTACCACTTGCCGTTGGCAATGCCAGCCTCTCTATGATTCATCTGTATTTCTCAGTACCTCACAATTTGATGATGTTTCAATTTTTATTTTAATTATGTCCTTCTCCTCATCAAAAATTCCCCAAGGATTGCCACATATACCACAGCTGGAATAAGGGTGCAAGGGCATGGTCAGATGTTCTCTCCTCCATGACTGCTGGAGATTTGTGAAAGTATAGCAAAATGTGATACAGCCCAGGTGTTGCTGCCAAGAACTGCAGTGATTATATCCTGCTGAGCAGAAACACTGTCTCCCCTAAATAGCAAAGATGGAGCAGAGCGGAGCTGTAAGTAGGTGGTGGTGAAATAGAGACACCACAAGTCAGGATTTCTTCCATCACTCCATAGCCTTGTTTTTACCCCTCTGGGAATCTGTTCTAATGATTCTTTTAAAGTGATTTAAAATTAGGGCCTGATTCCATGGTTGCAGCCTCCTCTTGCTTTTCCTGCATGGTAGCCACTAGTCCTGTTGTGTTTTGCTGGCAAGAAGGTGGATGATACTCTGGGATTGTCTGAATTAAGGGAGCTGTTGTGAGCTGAAAAACTCAGCCTGATGTTAGGAAGAAATCTGAGGGAGGAGGAAGGGATGGGTATCACTCAGGGCAGGGAGCAGTTGCAGAGCTCATTAGTGACCTCTGCTCTGCCTTCGTGGATCTAATCCTCTTCCCATCAAGAGGGAGCAAAGAGCAAGAGTTGTCTCTGTGATAACAGTGCATTGGGGCTTGCTGCTGCCACATCCACCTCTTCTTTCTCCCTCATTGCCCAGTGGGGGGGTAGGGCAAGTGCCATGTCCCTGAGGCACAGCCCGTGGGGACACTCATATTTGTTTCCTCCACTGCAGGTGGAACAAAAGGAACCTGTTTTGTGTTCCTACTGACATTGGTTGCACCAATTCTCTGCCTTGGATTAGCTGTGGATGCAAGGAATTTGCTCTCTCCTGAATAATGGATGCCTGTAAAACGCAGCAAGAGGATGATACCTACAGCGGGGGGGATTTATGGTGGCGTGGGGCAGCGAAAGCAGTTGGCAGAAGGGATCATTCACTTAGCATAACTTCTGGTGCTCTGCTGGCTTTTAGTAATGAGCTGTGAAAAATTTACAGTTGTAGTATAGACATGCTAAATTATTTAAACTGTAACTTTCAGGAAAAAAAACCCTTTAAAATCCATTGCTTTTTTTGAGATTAGCTATCATTTTGGAGTTTTTGAACTCCACCTTTGCTTTGTGATACAGCATGTTACGTAGAATGCTGTGCTACTCTGTGTGCTGGGACACTGAACTGCTTCAGGCAGAAACTACAAGCATGTTTGGAGAAGATAACTTTAATTAGCACAGTTAAAAACCAAGCCATTATTGGCCTAAGTTATCCAAATGTTGTTACCCTCTAGTCCAGAGAATAATTTATTTTCCCACTGTTAAGAAACATGATGGAATCAGCCAGCAATGTGTGTTCCTGCAATAAATATGTGCATATAGGCCAGTACAGCAAAGATTTTTCATTTTATTTTTTTTCCCAGCATCTAGCTGTGCTGCAACAGTGACTTGAAGGCTTGCCAGGTCGTGAAAGTCAAGGCTAAGCCCTTGTCAAAAGACAAGCTAGTGAGGACCTTTAGACGCCACTGTGCAAAGGATACTGGTTTAACTGAACAGATGTTCTCAGTCCAAGGCTGATACTCTTGGAAGAGGTGCCAGGCGACAAAAATAGTTGTATTTTCTAGGGCAGATGGAAAAGAATGCTGTGTGCTTCAAGCTGGTGTTTTGTTTTGTAGTTGTGGGTGATTCAAGTTGAGGACTTTGAGTTGTGGCTTTCTGTATATAAGTCCTAAAAGTGTATCTTGCTCTGACTATTTGGTTTGATGTCTTTAAGAGACAAAATACTCAAATGTGAGTGGACCACCTGTGTGTTACCACACCATTCAAAGCAGCTAGAAAGCTGTTTGAAGTAGTCAACACCATGTGCTCATAAACGAGTGAAGTGTCTTGTTATTCTGGGAAGTGCTAAGAAGTATTTTTAGCATATTCTTTTTTTGGCTGAAATTGGCTGAAACATGATATGAGAAACAGAAATATTTTTGTTGTTGTTCTCATCTGTTCAGAGTGACAAATTGAAGCACACAGTTACAATACAAAATATTTTATTTCTTGTTAGGTATGTTTATACAACATGTATATACTCCATAAGCCAAAAGAATCTCAGTCAGTCAGCTAAGGGGACCTTACATATTGGATTTTCTTAAAAAAGCCTCCACACTACCATTATCATCTAATTGACAAAATATTACTTTGTTCTGAACTTTGCAAAACTCATTGCCTTGCTTTTCACCAGCCTTAATATGTAATTGACTTCTTTTATAGTCACTTACTGTACCAAAGTCGAAGGGTTTCTTTCTAGTTTTAGTGCAAACTATGAAGTTTGCAAAGGTGCTAGATGGAAGTAAAGGGCTTGCTTTGAAGAGTTTTGCTAGAGAAACCACTGGTGGCTTCCAGAATGTTTTCAGTTAAGATGGGTTAACATTTAAATAATTGGCTTTAGTACCTTCGTATTTATAGTTCAGTCTTAAAGACAAAATTCACCTTGCTCAAGAAATGGGTGGATTTGGCTTTATAAAGGCATACATTTCCTGTTTATCATGTCAAACCCGTGTGGGTTGTTTCTTTTGGGTAGTGATGGAATTTCTGGGTCTGAAAAGTAAGGATCTAATCCCAACTACATTAAGGACTATTTCTTTCCCCTTTTTTGATGGTAGCATAATGGTATTGAGGTGGGTATAGAAAAGCATTCTTCAGCACTATAAAGGGAGAAGCATAGTGAAAAATTTAATGACACAAAGTACAGTGATAGTTCCTGACGTTGCTGCTTTATACTGCATGACATGGCATGTGTGACTAAGAGAGACTTTCACTGAAATAGTTTTGTGCTGGTGCCTGTTAGTTCAGCCAGTCATGTGGATCACTGTAATACAGAACAGTATGTGACAATCCTAAGGTATTCTGTAAGCACTGAAGACAACTTTGAAGTTGTCTGGTCTGGATTGAGCGACCCAGGCAAAACTAATTTTAGATTCATTGATCCTTGAAGACTCTGAACATGTATTACTTACACAGGAAGAATCATGACTTGGTGTCTTTCCTAAGTTTTATTGGACCACTGCCCAAACAAAGCCAAGGTGATATCACCAACTCAGGATTTTTTAATGCTAATATTGATCATTGTGCATGAAAAATGAAGCAAGACAACTGTTAAATTGATTGCAAATGTTAACAAATGAGTGGTAGATCTTAAATCCAGACAGCACTTAGCTTGGCCATTGCTTGCCTCCCAGGAGACTGCAGTGCCATCTTCAACATAACATCCTGGAACACGCATAGGTTGAATTAACTGTACTGAAAGTACAGATGTGACAAATTTTATTCCCACTAAACTTTCAAACCTAGAATATGCTTCAGTAAGCAGTTGTGTGAGGCACTTTTTTAGGCATAAAAATTGAGAGAATTTTCAAATGTTTTCTGTACTTTTTATTGCTTGTGGGATGTAATCATGAATGAGCATGGGATAAGAAAGATAAACCATAGTCATAAATCAGTGAAACTTTTTAAGAGAAAAACTGATTTTAATATTATTTCACATTTTACTTTTCCTCAAAAAGTACTGTTTATCCAGTCAATATGGCCTTTTCCATAAAGATACAGTACTTGATACTGTCCAGCAAGGAATGCAGTCAACATTTTCAGTGTGTCTTTGGCCAGAAATTGGCATGAAGTGTTTAATGTGTAGAATTGTTGATTTTATATTTATTTTTTTTAAAAGCATTCATAACTAATTTTACTATTGAAGCTATCTAGTTAGTTAAACAAAGGGAATATTCCCTGAAGGAGGTGAATTTGACTTGGGATATGTGTGTGTGACAGTTTTGAAAGATTTTAGATCTATTAAGTTGTATTATATATATGGTTTTAAGTTATACATTTAAATAGGGAAAATGTGTTTATGTCCATTTTGTCAATAGGCAGGTTACAAATTGAACTGAACTAGGCTGAATGGGGTAAAAATACTTTTTCAACTTACAGAAGAGACCACAGCTGTCAGGAGTTGGCTCCTGACTTCAGCACATCAGGGTATGGGGGTTTAGGCAATGAATTCTCTCCATTCAGTGTTTTAATTCACAGTAAAGCTTTGGCCAGAAACATGGGCTGCTTGACAATTGTTTACCTGGCTTTAATTGTAGATGGTATGTCTTGGTCTTAATACAATTTATTGTAATTTCAAATGAAATTTAAAACATTTTAGAGTAATACGAATAAAAATATCCTAAAGTCTATTTAAACTTTAAAAAAATAAATTAGTCATATTTTAATGTTTTTTTTCCTTCTACTCTCTTCTAAAACATAAAAAGGCAACATGCTTCACAGAAAATAAAAAGAGAAATCTTTTTTTTCGTGATTAAAAAAGCTAGTGGAAGATTAGGTGATACCTCACAGCAGCCATCAGTCTGATCACAGAAGTTCTAACTTAAACCTTCTCTTACATGAATTCCTGATACAAATATTTGTAATTATTTTTATATTCTGAGTATAAAAATTTTCTTTATTTAAACATCCCAGTTAGTTGTTTACTTTTCTTCCAAACTGTAATGTTGGTTCATATTCAGTTCAACTGTTGTCCTCAGTTTATTGTGAGACAAATAGCCTGGCTTTTGTGGAGATAATGGAAAGCCTGAAACCTGTTACTTGTGAAACTTTTATTGTTGGAAACAGTTAGTATTTAACTAGAATTATATTTCCGTGTTCTATATTTTAAATGCACACACATCTAGGGGAATTTCTCTTTTTCTGTATGCTGAAGTTGTAGGTGGGAGTCAAACAAGTGAAAGGATTGGTAACCATTATCTGCAGCTACCAGCAGGTCTGAAGCTACCAAGCTATCTTTTTTGTAGTTGCTACAAGAATTGCAACAGGATGGGAACATTTTGTTGTGTTTGTCTTAGTTATGTACTTAGACTTTAAATGAACTTTTAATCTCAAACTGCTTTCAGAGCTACGACTTCTTTAATAGAGAAATGATAAAATAAGTTTTAAATCATTGACACTGGACTGAAGTTTGTTTCAAGAAACTTGTTTATAAATACAATTGTTTTAAATAAAGCAAATCTGAATTAAACTCAAAAATAACTTTTAGGTTTCTGAAACAACAAACTGCTTTGTAAATGCTCTAATATTTAGGATATGATTTACCTTTACTGTTTTGGAGGCTAATTCTACAATTGTTTTATGCAGGTTCCTACTGGAACATCGCGTCAAAGTTACCCAGCTACCAGCTATCAGGACTTCAGCAACTGGGAATCTCTAATGAAAATTAAAGAGGGGCTGCTAAGAGAGAAAGAGATTGTGATCGATCAGTGAGTAACCTGCTCCTGCTGCATTGATTAGATTAGATGATGTAAAAGCTATGATGTAGGAACTGACTTTTGGGAGAGCTGCTTACTGGGTAAAGTTGTTAGGTTCCAGTCCAGCAAATATTTCTGCACAAGTATGTGGGAGCTAATCCTTGCTAGGAGAGGAGACTGGCTGCTGGCTAGAAGTCTTTTACAGAGTTGGAAATTTACTTAGGGGTTTCATGCCTCTGCAGTGGAGAAAAAGAGTGTGAGACCAACAGCCACTTTGGCTGTCAGCTTCCCCATCTTATATTGTTACCAGTCTGGGGGTTTGTATCAGACATCTTTCTGCTTGCACAGGTCTTGGAAGTGACTTGCAAGGTGAAAATTGGTAAACTGCATTGCCCTGATTTTGTTGTCCATGACAAGTACAGAAACACGGTGTATTTGAAGCCAGTTTATAAAGATTTGAGAGGTTGGCCTTGGCACATACAGTGGTAAAATCATACTCAAATGCTCATAGAAATTATTCAGATAATAAAAATATTAAATCCAGGATCTGTATGTCAGTAAATATATCGCTTCTTATTAAAATTGCTATCAATCTGAAATGGTCTTTGGCAGCAACTCACTGTGGTTAAACTTCTAAAATATCTGAAGTAATTTCTGGATTTATTGATGTTTAGATAAAATGAAGCCGTAATGAGGAAAATGTGCTTTTAATAAAGGGCTTGAACTTAACGAAGCTTACACTAAATTAGCAGATGTCATCAGGAGCTGTAGAGTTTGGATGTAGGACATTTAAGAAGGGCATTTTTATATTTGACATAATTATCATTTGGCTTAGTCTGTGTTTTAATAATAAACTCTTGGCTGTGGCTGAAAGAGGAGTGGTTGTTCTGATCTTGAAATAGTTGTGCCCTCTTACTGATTCTTGGCTCCACAGCATGAGGAGAACTGTGTAAAGCAGGTGTGTGTTGATCACAGGAATGTCAGGCATTCATTATAGATGTTTTTGTATCTCATCTGGCAGTTCCTCTCTTTTGATGGGTGGGGATAGACAACTTGGACATAATTTACTTTGGGACCAGGAGAATTGTGCTTGTGCAAGATGTATTCCTTCCTCTATTGCAACAAAGCAAGGAATTTAAGATGTTTCTGTCCTGTAGCAATGTGGCCAGTACCTCTGCTGGCATTGTAGTGAGGAAGGTTGGCATCAGCTTTCCCAGTCTGATGTGGCATATTAGTGTGCGTTTGCCTGCTGCTGGAGCTGAAGGTGGTACGCCAAGATATGAACTGCAGCAGCTGAGACAGAGGCACACCATCCTGCTCTGCCAGCTCTCTTGCAGAGGCAGAGATCTCCCAAGGGCATAAGCAGTTAAAATGGAAACATCCTTAAGTAACTGTTGGTTAGATCTCCTCTGTCAGTCTGCTTAAAGCTGCATAAAGGCTGGCTTTTACAGTGGCTTTTTCAGGCTTGCTGTATCAGTAGTAATGCAGCCCACCTCTCAAGGGCCAAGCTGTGAGCAGCATTTGTAGGTTGCCCGTGATGGCTAGGGTCAGTCTTTGGTGCCTCTGCTGAGCACGTCATCCTCTGCTCTCTACATGAAGGCTTGTTATACAGTGGCAACTAAAAAGGCAGTTCACATTGTTCTTCTCACACTGGAAATGTGTTTACAGTCAAGGGTGAAGTTTCTGAAGCGCCGGTTTGTAAGCAGGTTGCCTGCTAATGTTACTTGATAATGTCTGTGTTGAGGAAGAAGAGTATTTCTTGGTATCCAGCGGCAGTGTGCTGGTTCTTTTTTTGTACAAGTCATACTTCCGTGTGACTTAACCACTAATACAGTTCTTTCTGGATTTCTGACCAGAAGTTGGTTGAGGTGATTCCTTTTCATTCAGCTGAAAAGGGCAAAATACACTCTGGAAGCTGTTGAAGCAAAACAAAAACCACTTAGTGAAGTTACAGTCATTTCCTTTAAGTAGGTATTCAGTGTTACACTTAAGCATGTTATAATAATACAGTGTATTATATGACATTATAATTATTACATTATCTTATAATAATACATCACAGGAAAGACTCTTTTAATATTGAGCCTCCATTTGGGCAAAATGTTTGCCTTAAGTTATTATTTTAAAATGAAAAAAAAATATATATGATTTGTCTTATTTTAAATTAGTACAACAGATTTTTAAATTTTTTTTAAGAACAGGGAATGTTTTCTGTGACAAAAATATTTTTAGGAAAACACTAGTGTTATGTTTTCTATTAGATGGGGTATTAATAAGACTTCAGTGTGAATAATACCTTTCTTCAAGGCGCTAAGCAAAAATTTTATATTATCCATGTTTAACATGTGGGGATACAAGGCTTCGCACTGAGAGTCAAGATGATGTTTGGGAGTAAACCAAAGTCTTCCATCTCCTGATCTTCCTGAGCTTACTTTAAACTTCTTTTCAGAATTTGAATTTATTTGGGAATAGTGGCCTAAAAGAAGAAGACAAAGTTTGCTCATGTGTGGTTAATTAGCATTCAAGATGGTGGTAGTTAAATTACAGAGTTTGTTTTCAGTATGCGGAGGAGGAGTTCTTTTGTTGACTGAGCTTTGGTAGTAGGTGTTTGAGAAGGCCCTTCATACCTGTGGTTCTCATGGAGTTATAAAAGGGTAAGGTCTCCTTAAGGTCTCTTTAAGTCAGGTCTCAGGCTGCATTTACAAACTGGTAACTGGAGGATACCAGCAAGACTTGTTTAACTGTGGGGGGGGCAGAAGCTTGGGAGAGACTGGTTAACCTCCTGCTGTCTGGAAGCCAGAGGAGCGGGATAGCAGTCAGCATGATGCTCCAGACCCAGCTGTTTGCTGCTGGCAGGTAAGAGGAACAGCTGGATGAAAAGAAGCACATTGGGAACAGCCTTCTCTTGCCCTTGTCACCAGCTTCCCTTCCATTACCCATGTTTTTTTAAGGTTAAACCCTCTTCTGTGGAGAATTGCACTGGGGCTCCGAGAATCTGGGAGGTGGATGAGATTAACATCACTTGTACCACTCACCTTGCTCTGCACAGAGGTGCTTCAATCTGTAGATAAATAGGAAATGGAGGCTCTGTATGGAGCAGTATTCTTAAGCTGTTCTACCTTTATCTTGTTAAAGAAGGGAGGAGGAGGAAAGAGAAACCTGCTAACTGCTTCCCTTCTTTCCACACAATGGTAAAACGGCAACAAAAACCCAGCCCTTCAGGATTAGATTATTAAACTTCCTTGTTTTGTGTTGGAAATCTAACAATTTGGAATAGCTGCAAGCAAGTTTCACATAGTCATTCAAAAGGATTCAAGGAATAATGCTTACAATGTAAATCATCATACTTGGATACTTTGGTGTGTCACTGGAAATTCAAAGCCGGGAATAAAATGTTTAAAAACCCAAACAACCACTTGCATCAGTGAATAGAACAAGTGGCTTGAGTTTTATTCTATTCACTGTGTTGAACAGCAGATTTAGTAATAGATTAGCTAAAATTGATTTGATTTGTGTAGTCTGTTCGGCATAACAAATGCATATTTTTAAGTATAAATGAACAGAGTAGCATAAATGGGTGGGTTTAAAAGTGGTTTTGGTTTGCTTTTTGAAACTACTCTAGGAATTCTAAATTCTAGTAAGAACTTAATGAATTAGAGCCTGAAATTGGCTTTTAAGTCTGCTCTTAAAAAATGGGATGGAGACCATAATTTTAGGAAATGAAACTGTGGCATGAGGAGGGGAGCCTGGCACGTGCGTGTGTACGGTATCACAAGGGCACTTCTGGAAGGTGTGTGCCGTGTTTTCTCCACGTAAGAGCTGTTGGTGTGGGCTGTGAATGAGGACTGAAGGATTTTGTCTGTAAGAGGAAATCTGCTGCTGTAACACTTATTACTGGAATGTCTGTCACTCACTGTACAGAATAATTGGAATATATCATTGCCTTACTTCTCTGGCGGTTCAGTATGTAACACTACGTTATATTTAGCACCAGAGGGAGCCAGCAGTGTTTGTATTGGTTCAGAAAATGACAACAGCACATTTTAATTCTTTGTCTTGCTCCTCTGTTCAGTACATTCACAACACTGAAATAACAGTATTTGGTACAACTGCAAATGTTTCTTGATACTGATCAGCCACTGTAGATGTCTCCAGCGAGGTCCTGGCACTGTTTGTTTGGCAGGGACTACATGTAGGGGGTACATAAATAAATGCCAAATATCTGAACATATGACATAAGCTGCTGAGAATAACTCTGTGTATGCTGTGTTCTCTTCCAGACAGCTTAAGGGCATTTGAACAGCTTTTTAAGGAAAGGTAGATACAGAAGTATAATTTTAGTGAATAGCTGTTATTCCTCGGGGCATAATAACATTTACAATCTTGAAACAGTTGCTAAATCATTAGCTTTCCATCCATAGCTGAATTATGCTTAGATGTTTTCACTGTGACAATAGAATTAGATTTTCTTCACCTTGTGTCAAATTGTCCTGACTTGAGTAGTTGACATCAAATTGTATGTGCTCTGGTAGTGCTTGTGTGACTGCTAGTGTAAAGCTGTGATTCTCTTCATTTGGGAGGGTCTGTTAACATCTGCAGTATTAGCATATCCACTTGAGTGATAATTTTATGTAATTTCTGAGGAAGCTTTGAAGGTTTACTCCACCCAGGGTCTGAGGGCATGCCCAGTATAACTGGGAGTCCTGTGCAGGGAGTAGGACTGTGAGAAACCTCTTCAGAGTGTCTTGCTGTGTACAATATTCTTTGCTTGCAATAATAGCTGGAAAAAGATGCATTTATCTTTTTCAGATGTCACCAATCACCCAGGTAGCTTGTGGTTGAGGCTTTTCTATCTTGGGCTGATAAACTTTCAGGAAGATTTTGTTACAGAGTAATTATTTTGGCAATTTAATTTAAAAGTTCACGTTTTAGAAGTGAATACTAGTAATATTGATGAAATGGAATTTGATAATGTTAATTTTCACTTAATAACCTAAATTTTGCCAATAATGAGATGATGAATGGCTAGAAAGGACATATCTAACCTAGGGAGGACGAGCTGTAGTGGTGTCACTCCTGGTGGATGTCTGTGCTGTTGCTGTCTGTGATAGCAGATGTTCTACAGCCTATCTGGGTTGTACAGTTTGGTGATTAATTAGCTGAAACGTTAAAAATCTTTTACTAATAAGACTTAGTCTTTCATCCTAGGTCATGTTTCCTAGACTTCTGGTAGCTTTTGTTATTCCTTGAGATCTCTCCAGATTAGTAAGTCTTCCCCAAGTGCCCAAACCAGCCAGTTGAGGCTGCCCGCCAGCTGAGCGCTCGCCTTGCTCCCAGGCCGTGCTTGTGCTTGTGTGGCCTTTGCTTCTTGCAGAACAATGTCGTGTAGTTTTGTTCAGCTGCAATCCCAGATCCTTTTCTGAGGAACTGCTGAGCTGTTTTCTGTTCTGTAGATTTAAATATTTTTAGGAAGTTCTGGTATTTGGCAGAGTTGAGAAGAGCAGAGGGGGTATAAGGCTTGCTCTGTATTTGCCCTGTCAGGAGACTGCAGAAGTGAAAAACCTCCCACTGTGGGAGGGAGGGTGCTGGCCTCTGTCTGAGGGGACAGTCATGTCTGTGTCCCACTCATGCCTCTCACCCCCTTGACGAAGTAGCCCAGAGCATTTAAGTACCGTACAGCTGCTGACTGTGCTTTTCCCTACCTTGCTTCAACACTAGCTTGCCTCCTGTGGGTCAGGCTAGCATGTCAAACTTCTGTGCAGTTCAGAAAAGTATTTTGAAAAATAACAATCCATGCAGAAGAGAGATCACCTCTTGACTCCCAGAGGTAGTGTTCCACCTTCTCTTCAAGATAAGTTCTCCTGTGGTTGGTGGAAAGGTGGTATTCACTTTGAGCTGCAGGCTCTTAATTTCACCAACAAAACACAGATTTTATTGCACAGGAAATTTGAGATCATCTTTTCTCACGAGCTTTGCCCATGCTGGAGTTCTTTGTCATTATCTTCCAAATTACGAAAATTTATCCGCATTGTTTTTAGGGCTTTGTTTACTACTGATCTCTTTCCCTATCAGTACTCTGCACGTTGGACGTGAGGTCCCAAGAGATCACAGCTTTATAACAAAGGGATATATAAATTAGTATCCAGCTTCTTGAGCAACAAAACGAAGCAGCATACCTCCCACTGCGATGTGAAATAAATTATATTTGTCATACAGAAGGATCTGTACTATATTTTACTTTGTATCCTGATTCTGAGGAAATCTGCTCAGGCATTTTCTCCTCAAGCAACTCTTTCTTATTAACTCATGACTTTTAAAGGTAAGCAGCAATTGTAATTTGATTCATTATGAAGTTACTAGTGTTCCTTCTGTGGTGCAGGAAGCTCTGCTCTAAGGTCCCCGAAGTGTCTGAAGATACTGGACCTGCATCTTGACTTGTAGTGTGGGGCACAGATTTACAGTAATAAAAGTGTCTCTTAAAAGCTGAGGGGAGGAAGTGCTTCTCTGGCAGACATGGGTTTCTAAAAGCTCTTTCATGTTAGAGTAAGTGAGGAGTAAGATGGATTTATGGAGAACAGATGAGTTGGTCCCAGTTTGAAGAAAATGTGTTTTATTTGCAGATGAACGCATCTGTGAGTGTCTGTGTAAGTACGTGTCCACAGTTCACTTGTCCTGTGTGAATGTGAGGACATAATGTGAATGTCAGTTATGTTTTACACATGTTTTTGAGACATAGAGAAGCGATTTGTATATTAAGCTGTTTATTTATTATTAATGCCGGTCTCTGAAGACAGTCCAGGTCTGTGCATGTCGAGCTGAGCGCTGTTCTCTGCTGTCTCATGTCCTTTGGCCTGTCTGGAGGTTTCAAAGGGGATTGTTTGAGCTAAAGGACAGAACTACAAATAAATTAAAATTCAGATCTTTCCCCCCACCCCCCCAATTGATACTTCACTGTAGCTTTCTTTGCTCACTTATATGTATCCAGTTAGTGTGAAGTGGCACCAGCAGGGCTCTGGATTCTAACCAGCTTCCTCAGCAGCCTCACAGTCATCTGGGACGGGGGGAGCTTGGCTGCCATTTGACGGGCGTAGCATGTTGGCTTCCCCATGGTTGCCCGCAGAGAATAGCAGCATGGGGAGTGTGCACCACCAGAAGCAGCCTCTTACTCTGTCCATGGGCAGAGACTGCAAATGTAGCAGACCTGTAACTGAGGTGCACATGGGAAGCCTGTTTTGGTCATTCCCTAATCAGCCTTTGAGCGTTTTCTTTAAATACAAATGTCCTAGTGAGGTGATGTGCTTATCACTGAGGTCAGTATTTGCCCTGCCTTTCTCCTGTCACTCATGACCAGGAGAGCACTGACTCTTGCGATGGCACAGCAGTGCTGGGGTGGGCCACAGCAGAGGTCCCTTTTCCAGCTGTGGCAGCTTGGCTGGGCAGTACCTGCAGTGTGCCATGGAGGGGGAGGAGAGCTGCAGCGCTGCTGCCTGGGCTCTTGCCTCTCCTCCTCACCAGCTCTCCCTAACTGGTCCCTCGCCTTCCGCGTCATCCCAGGCCCCAGCTCCAGGGACCAGCCCCACAGTTTTGCTCAGGGCCAGCATTGTTCATATTACTGCAAGACTGTCCCTGTTTTTTACGCCACAGCTCTTCCAACCCAGTAACTTCTCACTTTGCTCTCTCCCTTCCAGCCCCAAAAGCGCCAGGGGTTCCTGGGGAGCATGAGAGGGAGGGCAGGGGGCCGTGATCCAGTGAGGTGCTGAGAGCTGATGTCCAGGGCATGGGAGGGACACCAACAGCCTCTTCCCCAAACAGACAGGGCAGCTCAGTGTTAGTGCCTTTTCTTCTTGTCATCTACATATACCGAGAGTGAGATGCTTATTTACAGACCTGGCTTTAGGCAACCTAGAAACAGTTACTTGGTGGTAGGGCACACTAATGGTAATTATAAGAAAAAAGAGTGGGGACTATTCTGTTTTATGGTATGCAAGAGCTCTAAAAAGAGTGGGTTTTTTCCTTCGGTGTGTAATTGGTTGAAAGTATTCTGGGATTTGGGGACTTTTGTTCCCCATCCCCTTAGCATCAGAAAGAGAGATGTTTGAGCCAGATTTAGCAAACTACCCTTCTCATACACTTGATGCTCGGAATTTGCTTTCTCCTCAAAACATAGTGGCATTCAGGATCAAGGGCTTTTGCTTTCTTCTACAGCAAAGGACATTGGCAGAGACCTGTCAGAACCATGCTGGCTAAGTCACCTCATAAGTTTCAGTCCTTTGAATGTGGGCTTTTAGCTTCCTGGTGATTGATGTGCTTAGGTTTGATTTGAATTGTTGTGCTCAACACAGAGGTTACTGTGTGGGAATGGAAGTATCTGTGGCAGGAAGTCGGATAAGGAGGACTACTCTCCTTAAATGCCATGAAAATAATTACACAGAATCAACATCTTAGTTAAGTAATCTAGTCTCTGGTGCCAGTGGTTCATGAGGGGGTGATAGCTGGTAATTCTGGAGAGGCAAGAGGCGAGAGAATGGTACAATCTGCCATGACAGGTTTCTAACTTCTCCTTCCTTAGAAATTATCATTGATTTGCTGTAGTGAAACACAACTGAAGCCTTGAAATTTTGTTTTTACAAAAATAAAGAATCCTTGAGGAAATAGAAGAAAAGCAAACAAAAGATGTGTGTGTTTTACAAGACCTGGAAGTAAACCAAAGTCCTTGCTTTGTGAATATAGTAGGGTTTTCTGTAAATTCTCTAGCTAGCATGTAAATAACTAACGTGGGATTTAGGACAAAAGATCTGGTTTTAGAGAACCATAGAGCACATAGTCACCACTTGAGTCATGTATGTTGGATAACGTGTCACTTCAGCTGAGTTCCCTTGGAAAGAATGTACCTGGAAGCAGCGCAGGGAGAATTTGATCTGGAAGTATTTATAAACTGTGGCTGGAGGTTCAGAAACTGGAGTGAAAAGGCACAATCCAGGGTATCAGTGAAATTTTATAAGAAAAATAATAATGATAATGATAATAATGGAAATGCAACAAGCAGGTTGCTTCTGAGGAAAAAAGCCTTAAAATCATTGTATCTGAAGAAAAAAGCAAGACGGTGTCTTCAGTGCAGAACTCTTCTGCAGGTAACTGCAACAGTCTTCTGTGTACCAGAGCAATTTCTCCTAGTTCAAAAGGAGTTTCAGTTCTCTTTTTGTCTTGGAGATAATGTAACATCTTGAGGGGTAGCTGGAAAGATTAGTGGCAGAAGTGCTTGTGAAAACAATGTTATGAGTGTCATCTTTGTGTTAATCAGTTGGGTGGAAGGGTTCAAGTTTATAAATCTTTAATGACTTTTTCTTCTGAAACATCAACTTAAATAAGGAACACTGTTAAATGTTCTTTCCAAAAGGATGTTTTTCATTCCTGCCTTTTGTGGTTTTTTTTTTCTTTTTTTTTAAAAATAAACTTTTCTCCGCTCTGAGTCTCTTTGGCTGGTTGATGACTTTAGAGCAGGGTACTGCCTCCTTTTCTCTTCTCCTTAGGTCTGAGTGTAAGGGGAAGAGATGTGTCAAGACACAGGGACTTGAAGTGAAATTTTCTCTTTGAACAAAGGAGCTGAACAAAACCATGTGAGAAGTCCTGTGGCATTCACATAATATGCCAATAACTCTTACTTAGCCATTAATGTAGAATTGTAACACTTGCTCATGGAAAAAAAAAACCAAAACAAAACAGGGAATTTGTGAAGGAGAGTAGTTTCCATGGTACCTCAGTACAATATTTTCACTGAATGAGGTTGTGTGAGCTGTGGTCTGGTTTCTGTAAGCGCAGGTCTTGAGGGTGGGCTCCTGTCAGGTTCCCCCAGGCCTTGAGCTCAGTCACAGCTGGCACCCACTGCTATGCAGGTGGCTTCTGGGGTCACAAAAGGTTGATGAGCTCGGTGTCTGGAGACTTCAGTCCTATGTAAGACTGAGTGAGTGGAAATTCCTGTGTGGAAAGTTACAGGAAAAGGAATAGGTCAGAGTGATGCTGTGCAGCTGTGTAACTCTGGCATCTATGGCAAAAAAACCTTAAAAGTTAGTTTCCTCTTTTTTTAACACATCTTGAACCCTTGGGGAGGCTTGAGAATGTCAGCAGCTGACCAGAGAAAGGGAAGAGTGGAGGAGAGTTTGCCAAGATTGGTCACAACAGTCACAGAATCTCAGTCTGCTCTAGTCTGGCCCTCTGCAAACACAGAGGGTACGCGCGGGCTTGTAAGCGTCACAGCTGGTGCCAGGCGAGGGTGGCATTGCTGCCTGGGAGGTAGAACCCCGCAGCTTCAGGATTATTTCTCTCTGGTTTGGGCCTACCCAGAGTGGCAGCTGTGATGTATCTGAGCAGAATTTTGAAAGTACCTAAATGTTTTTTGTTGTCGTTGGGTTTGTTGTTGGTTTTTTTTGTTTGTTTTTCATGTGTGTTGGGGTTTTTTCTAAAGTACTGGGGTGACTGCTTGGTAATAGGGCGGCTTCTAGGGACAGTGTTCCCGCTGCAATAGGCGAGCTGTGTTTGTGAGAGCTTTTGAACTTTTCTACACCCCCTTTATATAAAGTTCACAGCCTGTGGTTGTGCAGCGGATTAATAGTAACAGCTGTGAGCTAACAGAGGATTAAAACTGTCTTAGCATATGAGAGCATCAGTGATAAAATGCATCTGCTATGAAGTCTCCAAAAACTTACAGGATTGTATGTAAATAGTAAATATGTTTCTGTGGTGCTTATCTTCTATTCTGCTTGTGACTGCTGGGCTGCTTTCAGAACTGTTGTTTCCAAGTGCCATGAGTTAATGGTGTTTTCAGAGGGGCAGTTATGCGAAGAAGCTTTGCGGGACCTACACAGCCTTAAAACGTTTGTACGGTGTGTTTTGTTGGCAAGGTTTTGTAGCGGCGGAGAGTTTCGTGCTCTGCGGAGGGAAAAGAAGAAAGCTGGTTACACTCTGTGCTAGCGCAGCCCTGTTTCATCATGGATTAATTTGTCTCACCTTTTTTCCTGCAGGGATTTGGTAAGGTAGGGAAAGGATTATAAAAGGATATATGGTGATGTAGTTCAAACTATATTGGAAGTTCAAAAATATTTTAAAACATTTACTCCATGCTGTAGTGTTTAGTTCAGGCTGTTGAAATCCTGCCTGTGAAGGAAGGCACTGCTAAGATGCAATCAGCCACAGGCAGAAAATCACGTAGTGTCTTCAAGGGATAAGTAACAAATGATAACTAATTTTAAAACACGAGGCAAAGATCTGTCTAGTAAGTAATAAGGTGATAAAAAATGGAAAATTACTTCTGTTCATAGATTAAGACAACTCATGCCAAATGATTTTGGTATTTGTGACCAAGCATGCGCAGAAGTCAACAAAGCTCTATATTTTCTCATATGATTATACAAACCCTTGGGCTCATATAAGGTCTGTTACAAGTTAAGAGCATATTCTTTTCCTACTTTTCAAATCTGTTTCTTCTAAAATAGGTTTGAAGCTTTTTCTTTGTAGTGCCATTGTACAGTCGCCAACCAGAACTATACAAAGTCTTTCAATGTTACATACGCCTTTTATATTTGTACAAGCTTGTTCCAAGTAGATAGTAGAATGGAAGAGGGAAGTCTCAAATTCACCTGTGGTGATACAGAATATTTTAAGACTTTCAGTGCAGTCACATCATTCAGTTGTTCTGGTTTTGTCAGTTTCATTGAATGAACTGTTCTAAGGTACTACCAAATTGCAACTTGTTTATACTGTTTTTCCATTCACTCCTATACTCCTATTATTTATGGATACAAACATAGGGAAACATAAAAAAACATTCTGTAGGTAAGCATTGTGTCTTTTTCAATGTATATAGCTTAAAAGTTTAATTTCTAATATATTCTGTATTATATTAAATTCCTCTTGGAAACCAGGTAATTGGGATACAGTTGGCTGGTGACTAGCTAGGAAAATGTACATGACTAAAATATTGCCTTTAATTGGGTTTTTGCATGTTATTTTTCCTCTTAAAATTTGTAGTTGACATCTTTTCAACTAATACATCTTTAATGTTAGTTTCTAGATTGTATAATACGTGTTTTGTGTACTTTTTTCTGGATAACATTTCTGAGATGCTCTTCCTAAACACAACCCTCTCCAAACTTAAAAAAATCAAACCAACTTTGGTCTTTTCCTGTACTTTTAGAGGGTTTGCGTTTCCAGTGTGTGCACAGGCAAGTACTTGCCGTTTATCTCCTCTTAAGATTGGGTTTAGTCATCTTGGTTCAGCATCATCACGTCCAGGAAAGCAAATCACACTGCATGCCTAGAGGTGAAGCTTTGAGAAACGGTTTCAGACTTGCATGCGAGTATGCACTAGTGTAAAAAAGAAGGAAAAAGTGCTTTTCAATTTATTGAGAGGGTTGCTATGTGTGTTGTGATGGATGCTGCCTGCTCCATTCTGGATTCAGACTCGCTCCATAGCGAGCACAGCATACCTCACAGGGCTGTAACCTGGCTGCGGCTGAGACCTGCCTTGTACTTGCCCTGCACTCATGCTAGTTCAAGTGCAGTCATGATTTAAACAGTGATATAATTTAGGATATAATTAAATAGTGATATAACAGTGATACTGTTTCTGCTGTACGCTGGCCAAGCGGTTGGTGTAGGAGGTTAATTCTGGTTTAGTATGCAGTGCGGTATTTTACCCTAGGTTTAGGGAGCATCTTATGTAAAGCGGTTGACTGAGAAAGTCCTAAGCAAAGCAAAAAGAAAGACCTTTCAGGAAGGCCATGCTGACTATCTTATATAATGACTTTTTCTTCTTAAGCTCTTTCTGCTCCCCTTGATTTAGAAATCTCTTTCATCTGTGTCAAACCAAGACGAAGTCTGGGTAAAATGAAGGTGTGAGTTTTGTTTTCGTTCTGCTTTCTGTATACTTTTTCCTGCTTCCACTTCTGGCCTTAGGAGCAAATGGCAAGCCTCCCTCAACCCCCACAAAAAAAAATTCCAAATTGGGTTTCTACAAAATTTGCTTATTATTGCCAGTTGAGCACAGAGTCTTTGGGGTGTGCCTAAGTGAAAGTTAGATGATACCTGTAGTTTAATAGCTCATATCCTAATGAGATTCCTGCTCCTGTGGTAAACCAGACTAGTTGCAGTCTGTCTGTGGTGAGAAAAAGCTCACAGCTAATGCAGATCCAGGATAGTCGAATAGCATTGGTAGAGTATTCTTCAGTGTAACTCTTAAGATCTGTGGGTTTTTAATCTCTGTTCCATTACTTTTTTTAAAAAACAAAATCTGTGTATTACAGGCAAAAGCAGCAAATTAACAATTTACACCAGAAGATAAGGGAGAATGAATTACGAGCACGACACGCCAGACTGAGCCATTTTGTGAACTGTGAAGAATCTTACATGACTAATCTGCAGGTAGGATGGATATTTTTCTTTCAGCAAACCTTTTCATTGTCCAGTAACTGACACCTGAAAGCATGTTCACAAGTTACTGCAGGCCAAAATGTAGGGCTTCTGTGATTATTGATGGTTGTGTAGTTGTATGGCTGTAAATTGTCCAGAGAAATCCTTCTAAGTGTTGTAGTTTACCTTATAATTCCAGAAATTTAAGTTACATTAACATTTTTTACATACTGGTTTTGAAATCTTACATAAATGGAGTAAGAATGAGGGGATTGTGATACTGCAAGAATAAGTATTTAACAGTGTGTGTGTGTAGCAGTTATATGGGGAGATAAAGTAGTTTGATAAGAGTATCTGAAAACAACTGATGGAAGGTTTTCTGAAGAGAAGAAGGAGGTACTGCCCAAAAGAGTGGTTAGACTGTACTGATAGCATAGATGGAATTGATACGAGAAGGCAATCAGAGTGGTGGAATACCTTTGCACAAGACACCTGAAAAGGATATGGGTTAGTACTCGTGGGAACGCTTAGTCTGAAGGGAGTGTGGGGTGTATTTTGGGCATACATATCCTACTTTTTATCTAACTAGCACAAATATCAGAAAGTGTAAGGATGAGGTAGCATACACAAAGCACGAAATGCAGATCAGGTTGAGGACTGTGGCTGCTACACTGTTGTAGCACACAAATTCCATCTCCAGACCTCAGTGTACCTAAAAGGCAAGGCAGAAAGAGAATGTTGAAGTCAGATATGCAGAGAAATAGCTTTTCTGTCCCCTGTTTATTACCATATCGTTTTCCATCACAAACATGCAGCAGGATCTCAGCTAGCGTACTTCAGCATGACATTAATTATGTCCTTGGAACAGCAGAGCTGCGCATCAGGTGGGAATCTGGTTTGTTTGAGACTGGAGAGAAATTCAGGCAGAGCCTTGATGTGAAGTTAGGTATTCAGAAACTTTTTCAGACATCTGGGAATGTGTTTTTTGGTGCTTCCAGAAGTTAATCTATAAAATATTTTAAAATTCTGTCTAGATTTAAGATTTTTTTTTTTTGGGGGGGGGGGGGGGGGGGGGGGGTGGGGTGGGGGCAGCAGGGGGGACGACCATGCACAAACTGAAATTTTAGTGTGCGTATCTTAGTACACCATAATACACTTCAAATAAAGCAGCAGACGCATTGATCTTCAATTTAAAGAGTTAAAAAAGTTTGTAATACATTAGGATTTCTACTTGATTTGTGTGCCTTCTATAAAATTAATTTACAAATGCAAATCTTTTAATGGAGGCTTTAATTTCTTATAATGCTTTTCTGAAGGAACGTTACTAGTTAAAAATACTGTCTGCATAATTTCTTTAAAGCTATCAATTTATGTTCTTAAAAGAATCTTGAAACTGAAAGTCTGATGGAATGTCTCTCCTTTTTCATCCCACATGCAGTTGATGTGCATTTTGAGCTTGTCTGTGGGCAATGGAGGTAGAGCAGTGATATTGAATGGGATGAAATGGAAAGGGAGGAGGGTTTTGGTGTACTGGACAGAAGGTAGGATGCCCACCTTCTGGTTGTAGCTGTAGTCTCAGGCTTGTCCCTGCACCATTCTGCACCTCAGGTGTGAGAGCTCTAAGGTTTGACTAGTACTAGTGATCTGCTGTAGAAGGATCTTGAGATTGGAGCATCTTTTACTTTAATGTATTCATAGCCATTTTATAGAGTGTTTTTCCTCCTAGGGGATGGATTGATAATGAATGCAGTGGCAGTGATTTGTTTTGAAAGCACTTTTTGTTTGGATTTTCAGGGGCTTGTTTTGGAAGAAAAATCACACCTCTTCCATAAATTTGAGGGAGAAAGCAGCCCCACAATGTTCATTTGCATGTATTGTGAATGTAAAAGTGTCCAGCTTCTTTATTTTTTTGCTCCAGATTCCTGAAATACATGCTGTTACTACGTATTTTAATGCTTGAAAAATCAAACCCCACCCTTCCTGACTGTGGAAAAAAATGCTGGACTGTTTTTTGTTGTGCTGCTCAAGTGTATGGTGGTATGTGTACATTCATTTGTATGATTATTGTATTTCTTTTTGTAAGCAACCACAGTATGAGAGCACACCACTGCAACCTCACGTTTCCGAAAGATCATCGTCCCACCTCGAGGAGCTTGAGCGAAAGATTGCAGCAGCTGAGAATAAGGAATTGCAACTCAGTGAATTTGTAAAACAAATTTCAAACAAATCTAATGAGGAGAAAAAGAAGATGGAGGAGAAAGTAAGTGTCTTTCATGTTCCAAATTTCCTTTTGACACTGTTATAGCAGCATATGTTTTGGTTAATAGAAAGCAACTTGGAATGTGAGTTGCTAAGCTGTTTTCAAAAGGTAGCTAAATTATCTGTGATAGAAAAATTGATAGTTAGTGATTGTAGGTGTTGGCAATGGATAAATCTTTAGTAAATACATCCTAAAAAGCTATACTAGATGAAATGGCAATCGTGGTAGTGGTTTTAACCAGGTATCAATTACACTTGCTTTGCAGAAAAGCTGTTCAGCTTTAAGAATTGGTGTAGTTTGATGTGTTTAATACACTTCATACTAAAAACATAGAAGAAGTGTGCAAATGAAATCCCTATTTTTAGCATGGCTTGTGAATGCGGCCCTCATGCTTTGAGATGCACTTACTGGCCTGTATGTACCTACTCAGCAAGAGTGATTCTCTTGTAGTTTTGCTAGGGATGTGCAGAGTAGATTTGAGTCTGAGACAAGGAAGGGGCTTAGATGGATGTGTTCTTGGAACTGTCTTGACAAGGGGTTTCTTTGGAGGCTGAAGCAATACCTAGGGGTAGTTTATGTGTCCCGGCAGTCTTCCTTTATTGCAAGCAGGAATGTGCTACTATTGACCAAGTGGTTTCTAATTAATGTTTTAGGGATATATTGTCACTGTTACCTTCTGTTCTTTCATCACTGAGCCTTACTACTGGGCTTAGATCTATATTATTGCAAGTTCAAGGGGTAGGAGCAGTATGATACAGTGAAGTGGCAGGTGGAATGACAAAGAAGAAAGCATATTTCATCTCAAATTCTGCCTTACCATTTCCTATGAACCCTGCAGTATGCTTTTCACTAAGGGTAATGTTCAGGAAGGGCAGAAATTGGATGCTGGTGCTTCCTCCTGTCTCAACTTTTAGTGCTTGTGTTCCTCACTGTGTAAGAACTACTGCTGTAGATGGTGGCAGTGATGAGGACCTGAGCAGCAGTGCTTGTGTCAGGGGCAGGGTCTGTGGCCAGGACCCTGATTCACTGCACAGTTCTGATTCGCCCCTTAACACCCATCCATTCTGTGCACTGAGAAAAGGCTCTCAAGGAGAGAAAGGGCAGGGAGGCAGAACATGTGTTTCTGTAATAAAATTAGTGCCCTTCTCTTAGAGGGAAGGCTGTGGAGGGATGAAGGAGCTGTGCTGTGTTGCTGCAGGGATGTGGCAGGCTGGGAACCCAAGCAGTAGGCTGGGTGCTGAGCCTGGGGGCAGCCCTCTGTGGAGTTCCTCTGCTGTGCATACAGGGAGAACTTTGTGTTCAGAGCACAAAGGCTTGATGTCCCAAGTCAGTGGCTCATGTTAGGGGAGAAAAATACATTTTCTGTACTGATCAGAGGGATTGTTGCCAACAGCTGTGCTAGGATTATTTCCAAGTGAATGCCTGACCCTTTGCAGAGGGTTTTTTCAGCCCAAAGACAGATTTGGCCAGGGAGTGGGAAAAGTGCTGTTGACGTTCAAGTGAGCTTTGCTTTAGTGTATGCTAAAAGAACGCATGGAAGTTTAGGTTACGTTTGCTGGCATGGAGTGGTATTTCTCTGTCTGCCCTGCTTTTGCAAATAATATTATCTTTTCCTACATTACAGTTTTTAACATGCAAGATTTAAATGGAGTGGAGAGATGGCATGTTTTTGACAATAAGGGACAAGCTGTGACTGTTCAGTGTAAGTGGGAGGAAAGAAAACATAAGGAACACTCCCATTTCCTTGACCATCTTTTTTCAGTGGTGAGAAGTCTAGGAAAGTCTCCCTTACCAGAAAAACAGGATGTATTGGAACTGGGAAAGGTTTGGAGAAGGGCAGCAAAGCACGTAATCATCAGAAAATCACAGGAGCGATTATTAAATTTTCACACTGGAAAAGAAGTGACTGAAGGGGAGTGTGATGGAGTCTGCAGAGCCACAAGCAACCTGGGAAGGGATGGAGGGCAGTCAGCTCCTCACTGCAGCTCCTGTTGGAGGAGTGAGGGAACATCTAGCAAAGTTACAGGAGCCAAGTATGTGATCAACAAAAGGAGCCAATTCCTCATCCCAATTCTCTCTAGCAAACCTGTAGATTGTCTCTCTGAAGGCTGTTGTGGATGCTAAGAGCATAGGTGAGAGCCCAAGGGATAAATGGGTGAGTTGGTGGAAGTGCTGCCTGGTTCTAAATGCACAGAAATAATAACTGTCTCAGGAGAGTCTCTAAGGTGAAAGCAGCTGGAGATTAGAAAAATGTGCTTTCCTTGTTCTTTTCCTACTGTAGAGATCTGCTTATGGCTACTGTTGAAGATGAGATATCAGGCTCGAAGGCCTCTTGGTCTGAAGCGCTATGTCCCTTCTAACACTGAGGTGGATGTACTTGATGCCTTCCTTTTGAGAGACTGCAGGGTCAGCAGAGATCAGAAGTGCTCTTTGCTCACTGCTGGCACCATACCTGCCTGTGCCCCGTGCAGACATACCAAACAAGGCAGTATTTGTACCACCTTGTGAATGATTCTGGTGCCTGAAGAGAAGGTGTTTTTCCCTCAGGCTCCATGTGTAGTCAGTGTAGGACTGAGGTGATTGAGAGCTCTTTAATTGGCGATTAAATTTCAGAAGCTTGAAAAACGCTTCCTTGTCATGGCTGGCTGGTAGTAGTGGTAGCTCCTCACAGTTTCCTAGCTGAGGCAGCTTGCTGAGATAGATACTGCAGTATTCTCCACCAGTGTCCATGTCACAAATGCCTAGGTTCTTTGTTTTCCTTATGCCAGGCATGAATGTGCCTCTTGACATCTGCAGAATTTGCAGCCCTCACTTTATTTCTGAGGCATTTCGTCTGGAAGTTGGACTGCTGGGCTGGAAATGATTCAGTTTCCACACCCATATCCTGCTGGCTGCTGCTTCTCTCTCTGCTATGGGTAATTGTGAAGGATCTGTGTAAGAGACTGCTGATAGCTTGTAGCAATGTTCTCCCGTATTATTTCTGTGTCCTTGCTTTTAATATTCCATTGCCAAGAGGTGAGAGCTTTCCTATTTTTTCCTGCCCCAACAAAGTCATCAGCAGTGTGTGTATGAAGAAGGAAATTTAAAAATGACAAAATCCAAAATCCAAACCTTGTTTTCCCCTCAGCAGAGTCAACAACAGTGAATGGGAGAAAAAAAAAAAACAAAACAACCCCAACAAACATTTTTTTTCATCTCAGGTGACAGAAGGTGGAAAGAGTCCTTGGGGTGATGCAAGGGATTTGGAGAGAGCAGGAGGAATCCGGAGGCAAACACAGTAGCTATTAGGAGGAGAGAGGTTGCAGGAGAGGAAATTCCCTATAGTATATATACAGAACAAGAAGATTTGGGAACCACGTAATCTTTGTCGTGCAAGTACTGGAGTTTTCTGACTGGTCAATTTGTCATCCGTAGTGGTGTGCCAGAAACAGAGGGAAGAGGTTCAGTTAGTTAATGATCAGGCTCCTGGCAACTCTTACTGTGCACCATTGGCTTAGATGTGCTCATTTATGTCACTGCCATAAGGCTTGTGATGTAGGAGGGGTATGTGGTTCTGGAGCTCATACTGTGGCAAAAGATCATGGCTGAATTGCAACTTTGACTTACTGAATGTGGGGGTTTACTTGGGCTTTGTCTAATCAGAAAGATTTTAAAGCAGCCTGAAAGTTTTGTTCAGTTTTGAGGTCTTGTTAAAAGAGAGAAAGATTTCTGGCCTTTTGGCAGCCCTCAGTTTGGTGGCTTGTGCAGAAGGTTTGGGCCACCTTACCCATACAAGTAAGGTATGAAAAACTTCCCAGATACTATTGACTAAAACTTTTCAGTAAGCTTTGTTACTGAGCTCTGACATTCAGTGTGCCACACATTTATTTCTCAGTGAGATAGATGCCTGTAGCACCGAAATAAAAGTACATTTAGCAGTTACTCTAGTGACAAGTGTTTGTTACCTGTGAATTACTACACCTTAGTTCAAGCAATAGAGATACTGTTTTTCGTTAAATTGGACTATGACTGGGAAATACTCTTTTTTTCCCCCCGCCTTCCTTCCTGCTTTTTTGACCTAGGTGATAAAACAAAGTAAATAGCAGGAATGCAGGCAGAGAGAACACAATATAAAAAACCTTTTTCAGACTGATGGACAATTAGGATGCCTGTAAAAAAAGGTGTTTAAGAAGCTGTTATTCTGTTCCGATGGTCTCTGATGTAATTGTCATACTGCATCAAAATCAGGTTTTTGGCTCCAGTTCTTGTTGGGTTCAGTTCTTGGTCCCTGTGTTTCCAGTTGTTTTCCTAGGCCAGAGGAAGAGGATGGACTAAAATATTTCCTGATAATTTGTTGCATATGAACATCTCCATTGCTGAAACAGTTAAGAGTATTTTAACTGTTGAACTGTACTTGTTTTCAGTTTGCAAGGCACACAGAGTGTTTTGGGCAGATTGTGATTTGAGGCCATGCGTGGAGCTGCTGAGATAGCCCCCTTCCATGCAGCTAAGAGTACAATTTTTGAAGATTGACCAGCCTCTGCTTCCAAAGCAGGTTTATTTTTCACTGTAATCATAAAACATGCACTCTTACTTTCTTCTAGCTTAAAACTAGAGACCGATATATTAATAGCCTGAAAAAGAAATGCCAGAAAGAATCTGAGCAAAACAGAGAAAAACAGAGACGAATTGAAACCTTAGAAAAATATCTGGCAGACCTGCCAACGCTGGATGATATAGAAGGGCAGACTAAACAGGTAAGGTAAAGGGAAATTGTTTTCCATTTTAAAAATACAAGTAAGCTCCCTAGTATCTGTTGTTAGATCTTTTACTGTTTCCACATGTAATTTTTTTCCCCATCTGTTCAGGAAGAGTATTTCAATGTTTTAGAAAGCTCTGTAGCTATTAGGGATTCTCATACTCAGATAAGTGAAATGGACCTAAGATTATACAGAAGGTAACTGCAAGGCTGTGGCCTGCTGCAAGGCCTCCTGCTAATGTGGCATCGGGTCTGACTAATGTAACCTGTATTAGCTGCAAATTCTAGAAGAGAAGAACAAGCAGCTTCAAGAAACTATGACTGAGTTAGAAAAGAAGCTTGGAGAGGCCCGATCTCAGTGCAGAGAGAGAGAATTGCAACTGGTGTGTCAGAAGAAAAAAGAAAAAGAGCTGGTCACAACTGTACAGAGGTATGGACAGCTGTGTGGGCACGGGTACTATCCCACCTGATTCAAGACAATGTTATTTGTACTCTTAATCTATTATACTGCTAATGATTTTTCATGGCATAAATATTTTACTGTGCAGAATGACAGTGTAATGCAATAGAAAATCCAACAAGATTTTTATTTGTGTCAAGTTGCAAGTAATACTACAGAGAAGAGTCTACCTAGGACACTCTTCACTTTCTTTTAAGATGTGGGGCTCTGCTGCAATGGCATGCAGTGCACTGCTGCCAGATAAAGGATAGAATAAACATGTGCAGCAAAGGGACGTTGTATATAAGCTGTCAGCACTCCTATTGATAACTAATCCTGTCACAAGCTGTGGAAAAGCTCCCTGGATATTGGCTGATGGATGTAGCAGGGAAAGGTTAAAGATTTAAATAAACTGTAGCTGTTTCTTACCTTTTCACTAAGGGTGGGGGTATTTACAGGGACATTTAACTGTAGCTAATCTGCTGTCATTGAACTTGCATAACTATGAAAAAACAAGTGGCCTGGATATCCATAAGAAGATTCCAGATGAAACGTGGAGACATTGTCACTGTGGTACATTTTAGATCAGGGAGCTACTTAAACACTTACTTTTTTTTAAAAAGGGGGATGAGGGAAGCAGAGAGGAACCACCTTTAATAATTTCTGTGGATGTTACTACAGTTCACTGTCCCTTCATGGGTAAAGGTGCATGCCACAGGAGTCTGAAAGTGTTTCCATGATGAAAGGCAAGCTGATTGGGACACCTTGCCAGCCGAATTGTTGACACATTGTTTCCATCTTACCAATGAAAGGCCTTTTTCCTTTGTGCCCTCATAATCTAGAAGGGGATCATTTTGTCTTTTCTGAAAGCCTGCAAATAGTTGGAAGTGACCTCTGGTTTCTAAATTAGACAGCAAGATTAACACTTATAAAATGTATTTCCTTTCTGAGAGAAGGTGAGCAGGCAAAGGCTTTTAGCTGCACCCTAAGAGCTTGAGTTGAACTACAGAGGGTCTGAAGGTCATGGCCTTGTGTGGGAGCAGCTTGCAGGAGTGGTTTTATGCTCCCCCATTACAAGTCACAGAGGGTGCAACCGGTACTCGATGCAATCTCCAGTTCTTAGCTCTGCTTTGAGTTGTGTGTGCCCCAGTGAGAGACTCTGAATTTAAAGCTCCCGTAACTTTGAGAGATTCGACGACTCCTCTGATCTATACTGTTGCTGGCTTTGCCTCCCACAGTAGCATAGAACAGCTGTGAACAGCACAGAGCTTTTCTTTGCTCCTCTGTGCCCTCTCTCCCTATGCTGTGCTGCTGGAGCTGTGCCTTTTGGGAGATGCAGCACAGAATCTGGCCCATAAAACCATTACTGCCAGAGTCTGTTCTTGTCAGTGCCACAGTAACTTCCGTGGTTTAGGATTTTTGCATTGTCCATTGTTGCTTTGCTCATTCATGAGGCTGTGTTCTACTAGATATGGTTTTAGTGTTCTTGTTGGAAGATGCTGAAACTTCCTACTTTCTCATTAGAACACACAGCCCTTCTGGTTTCTGTCAGCACACTTAATTTTTCTTTCATGTTGAATGGCAGTTTACAACAGAAAGTGGAAAAATGCCTGGAAGATGGTATTCGCCTTCCCATGCTGGACACAAAACAGCTTCAGACCGAGAATGAATGTCTCAAAGAAAAGAATGAGAAAGCCAGTAAGGTTAGTCAGCAAGTGTTCTGTTGTTGGCATCTTTAACTTTGAATCCTGAAGGGGTTTTTTTGCCTTTGAAATAAGTATCTCACTAAAGAATTACAAATTTGTTGATAGTTCAGATTTCTTTTCAATACCTCTCTGTTTCTGCTCAGGACGTTTATTTTGCATGAATTTCCTGTTTTATTGAAGTCAAACTCTCTGTCTTGTCATTTATGTTTTCAAAGATTCTATTTAAAATCCATGGCTACACACCTGTAAACTGATTTTTAAAAAGGATCTGAAGAAATTCAAGCCTTTTAAATTACTCAATTTTATATTCTAGGTCATAGACAATCAACAAAATCAGATAGCTGGACTCATTTTAGACATGCAGGTAAGGAAGAGTGTGTGTTCTATTGTTTACTCTGTATATTTTTAATACATAAAGATAACATTACTAAAGTTGAATTTTGTCCTTTTATCTTCCCAGAGAGGAGGCAAAGGTAGAAGTGTCATGAACTTAATCTTATGGCCAGTAGTTGACCTGTGTTCTCTTGCAGGCTCATAATGTATTTGTTACTGATGTTTGTATGGTTTTGCACTTTGCTGGTACTCATCATAAAGTGAAAAACTGTTGCTATGGAGCATCCTTATTCTGCTGGTCTGGTGGGTGTCATATCAGAACTGACTGCTGCAAGTGTGAGAACTGCCTCTGGAAGTAACAGTGAAGGCTCCTGACCAACTTTGGGCTTCAGATGAATATCCAAAGTATGAAAAGTTACGTGGATTAGGAACTTCACTGCTGAGATCCTTAGTAGAGACAGGTGCTTTTCTAAAGCATACCACTTCACATCTCATATTGTTTAAGCAGGTCTGTGTTCAACTGGTTTCTGACACATCACTCGGATATCTTAACTCTCTTGGTGGATCTTGGGCACCTAACTTGGAGCCAAGGATTTTTCAAGACAGCAGAGGTTGTCAGTGAGGGGTCCGTTGCAGCTGTGTGGATCAGATTAACACATCAGTCTCCTGAGTCTTGAAAGTTACTTAGTGACCAGTGTTTGTTGTGGAGAAAAGGAAACATGGAACAGGTTATAGGGAAGAAGGTATGACTTGCTGAGCATTTGAAAGAACAAACATACATCTATTTTCAGCAAATACTGGAGCCAAATTCAGTAAATTCTAGTTTCTGCATTCTTCTGGATTGGCATTTGTCTCTGCATTTTTTGCTTCCTTGTCCTCCAGAGACTGAAGTTACAGGGTTGTCCCTTGAGAATTGAAGAAGGTGCTTCTGCTTTGGCTCTTGTGTATGTTAGGTTTGGAAGAACAATGGCATGATAGTAAACTCTTCAGCTGAATACCTTCCCATTCCAAAGTGGAAGGGAGCACTCTGTAGAGCTAGAATCCCAATAATTAAGAGACCCAAAACTGATTCCATAACACTTGCTAAGAGAATGTGCTTTCTTATTTCCACTTCACACACTTGAGCCAAGTTTACTTACTTGTAGCCATTGAAAGTAAGTTGTCTTCCACCATTAAATTGCTTCCTTTTTCTGTCATGCAGGCAGGTAGCAGGCCTGATTCCTGTCAACAACCATATTTTTGCTTGATTAAATTACATTGTATTAAATAGGTTTGTAGAGAAGCAGTAGGGGAATTTAAGTTGCAACATAACATATGTCTGTTAACTGAAAGGTAAAATCAATCATGCAGGCTTCTCTAGATGCGAAGAAGACAAAATTTATCAAATCGAGATGTTTTCATGGAGCAGCCTGGTACGTGCCAAAATTGTGGCACAGGCAAACGTTGTTTTGCGTATTTCATAATTTAAAAAGAAGTTCCAGTTGAACTCCATAACCTTTCTGAGGTTCTCTGTCCTTCATAGTTTAGATTATTTACGTATATACTACATGTATATGTTGTGCTTATAAGAAATATGAACAACTTGCTTAATTGTATTATCACCAACCTATATCTCTTTGTATTTCCTAAATGTTCTGATCTTTTTCTCTCCATCACCTTTATCTTGAGACTAGTGATCTTTGTGCACATTTATACAGATGGCTGTTTTGTGTGCTTAGTCTGAAGTGACTTTAGGGAACAGAGACTGGGAAATGCTGAGTACTTGTGACAGTCTGTGAACAGAATAGTGTTCTGTTGTCCAGGACTTTCTCTCAATTTTCCTCTTTTGAGGTATTCTTATATAAGGACAGAAAATAAGATTTGAAAATGGTGTTAGTGCTCAAATGACTTGTAGACTACAGCAGCCTCTCTGTAGCCTTGATATCTCTGGCTTTCCACATTTGTTCCCTGAGAAGCATTGAAAATTTATTAGAAACTGAAATCGCTCATCAGCAGAGAGATGCAATTTATCTTCAGCTCAGAAGATCTCATTTTGTTCCCTGTTTTCTGCCAAATTGTAAACTTACCATTGAGAATGTATTTCAGTTCATTGTTTTTAAGTTGCAAGCTGAAAACGAAATTCTGTTTCAGACAGCAGTGTATGAAGCAGTACTAGTTGCTTATAATGGTGGTGAAATTACTTTGGTCTTCCTTGTATGGTTTTACTTGGTTGATTTGTTCTCCTGAGTATGAGGGATGAAAGCTCTGGCTGGTCTTGACAAGATGTCATGCTGCATATATAGTACATCTTCAGAAAGAGAAAAATTATAGATGAGAGTGGTGTTTAAAAAATCCATGTCTACATGATTAATTTAGGTATCACAAAATTAACGTTATTTGGTACAAAAAAAGACAGTAGAAGTCAGGTTGTATGATGCCTGTGTTACCCAAAGTACACCAGTCAGTCTTGTCACAATAAACCCAAACTGTGCCAGGCTGGGAGTAATGCCACTAAATAGTAACTTTGGAAAGCACATGGAAAAATTAAGGGTGAAGTACAGAGGACTCATAGCACTATGAGCAACTGGGAAATCATAGCACTGTGGGCCTGATCAGCAAAGCTGGTAGGCACACATGCTTTTTTCTAAGCTTTAAGATGAAGGTAGCAGAGAATGATAGATGTTAAGTGTATCTTTTAGAAATAAACACTGATTTCTACTTCTAGTAGTTCCTGTTACATGGTGCAACTCATGAGCTGAACATCTGCACATTATTTGGAATATTCTAGAAGTTGGTTTTGCAGTAGTTTTCACAGTCATGTAAATTTAGTGGCAGATGTAGTTCTGGAAATACACTGGGGAAGGTAATATTTCTGAACTTCTCTTTCCCCACCACCTACCCACCCTCAGGAAGGCTGCACAGTCAAACCTTTAATGGCTTGTGTTGACATGAACATGAAATGTGCAAGCGGTAGTACTAATGCATGTAGCATAACTGGGGCTCTGGGTGGCCCTGAACTTGATCTTCATCAAAGACTATTGAAATTTGAAGGTACTTGGAAGCTGAGAGAGTGTTTTGGGCACCTGCATTGCCCTGTTCTCCTCGTCCTTCCTAAGCATCTTCTATTTGGCTGCTGCCACAAACGGAGCTAGGAGGACCTTCAGTCTGGCCCAATATGGCCTTTTTTCTCAGTAGATAATGTTTTTTAAAAAATAAAGAAGACAGTTCAACACCACTGCAGGTTCTGCTCATTTGCAAGCACGACAAAGGAAATGCCTGAAGCAGAGCTATTTCCTGCCTTCTCCTGGCCCAGGGTGTTTCCTTTGACGTGGGGCAGGGCTCTCTTTCTTCCTCCCACTGGAGTATGAAGCCGTGCTTTCTCGCACAGCTTATCTTTAGGATCCATGTTGCTTCAGCACTTCCTTTTGAGGGGCACGCTGTGGGTGAACTGAGGAGCAGGTCAAGTGTGTGAAAATGGTTTTAAAAACAAGTGGTCATTTCTGGATTCTGCCTGCTGATTTCTTGTTTTCACATGAAAATAAAGTGTGGGGTTTTAGTCCATATTAAGTGTGTAAATTTTAGCACTGTTGTTTTACAGTTTTGCAGAGGGTATGACAAAGTACTGGCTTTTCTCACTCCTTGTGCAGTGTTGAGCTGAATGCACTGGGAAATTCTGTCAAGGCTGCACATTTCCCGTGAGTGGCCAGGCCATTAAAAACTCCACTCAGTATTGGCCCTGCCTTGCTGCTCGTTACTCCTGCCTTCTCATCGACACTAATAATTCTTGTAACTGGCAAGTCAATTAAATGGCTCCTCGTCCACTCTGTAGGCCACATAGATGGTGAAGGGCAGGCTTGTATATAGACACAGTCTCCTGTGTGCTATAGTCTCCAGTGCTGGTACCCTGGACGCTCTCGTCTTCGTCCTTCTTAGGAGTAACTCTCTCAAGAGTAAATTTGGCTTCTTTTCCAAAGGTAAATTGTTTTCCTAAGACCCCAGAACCAACATACCTTGACACAATTTGCTGTGGTTCTCTCAAGTGGGGAGCTTGGGGTTTTTTTTAATAATTGAAGTTGGGCAACAGGTTTTACATACCAACGTGCCAAGCTAGGGATAGAGAGGACATCTGTATGCACTGTGCTAGCACAGCACTGAATTTGTGAGTAATGCCATTAGCAATAAAAGAGGATATTTTTTCTTTGTGAAAGCTGAAAAGATCTTTCTGTTTTAAAGCATCAGGAGTTTAGATAATCGCTATTCATTGTTATTAGTATTTAGATAAGATAGTTTGAATATTCCTCTTTCTGAATTTTGCCAGATGACCTTGAAAGACATACCTACAGATCTGAACAATATTTATTCCAACTAGTGGAAAAAATATGAGTGCTTTTGATAACAAAGACACCTGTGGTCAAGCTGAATTCACCCCCAAAAAATCCACTTTGCAGATAACTCATGATTTCTCAAGTTTCAACTCTGTAGGTGAAAACTGGGGACTTGACAGCAGCTGATTCCATGTTGCAGCAGTTGTTTGTTTGTTGCTGCTTGTGACTGATCTGGCACAGATGTCAGTCATGGAAAGCTCCAGCACAACAGCAGCCTAGAAATTTGCTGTTTACATTACCAAAAATAGTAATTATTGTATCTGTTAACAGTGACACTATAAAATACAAATAAGTTACTTTTTTGCCTGCAGCTGATGGGTTTTTTTCAGCACAGTAGAGTTGTATAGACTGTTTTGTTCTATCTTGTGTGTGAATGGTTTTAAAGAGGTTTTTATTCTGTATCAACTATCAAAGGCTTTCTTCTCAGCTGTATAGAAGGTGAGGTGAATTCTGTGTTACAAAAGCTTGTAGGAAGTCCCACCATAGTCTTCATGGAAAGTAGAGGCCAAAAAAAAAACCTTCAGTTACAACTTGGAATGGCACAAACAAAGTTTAGTTGTCATTAATCTGCTGCTTATTTAAAATGAAATTATTTTATTAGAATAAGCAATATTGAATGGTTATTTTAGACTTAATGCATTCTATACCAGAGTAAGGTTTTGCATACATAGTCTTTTTGTTACTAAACAGATACTGCTTATTTAAAGGGTTTCACTGATATTTGTAATAGCTGTGTTAGTGTACAGAGAGCTGTTGGGGTCCAGCTGAGTATCACCAGGTGGAACATAATAAAAAATAAAAATTGAATTAATACAAAAGCAATAAATAACTGAAACCTGGAAATTTATTGAGGATGCGTTTTTTGTCACTGCTAGTATAAAGTATGAACATTTAAAATCATTACCTGTGTTTTCATTCACTTTAGACTATGCAAGAGGAGCTTTTGCAAGAAAAACTGATAGTTCAGAAGATGGAAAATGAGCTTGAAGAGAAAGAAAGGAATATAGAGCAGTTAAATAAAACTGTTTCTGAAGTAAGTAAAAACTCCAGTAACGAAACCTCTGACCACACCAGATGGGAAGAACTTTATAGAATGATTTTAAGATTCCATGGTAGGGCTTTATGAGCTTAATTACATACTTGACTATGCTGGCTGCCGTGCAACATATAGTAGATACCTCCCCTACCTCAAGAAGTGAGAACTTCAAGGGTGAAGGCTACTAAGCAAAGGCAATGTGTAATAGATAGCCATGTGAAAGTTGTCTTATCTGCCATTCTTTGGAGGGGTACTACACAGAAATATGGATTATATATGTGGAAATTATTTTTAATTATATTGTTTGTGGTTTGAAACAGGAAACTTTTTGCTACAGTGCATGCTGCAGACTAACTTTCCCATTTTTCCCGTTTACTTTTTCCAAAGAACCAAAGACTGATGGAAGAGAACGCTTGCCTGAAGGAGCAGATGCGGCAAATAGAGCAGTCCAGGCAGCCAGTGTCTGAGAAGATGCCTGTAGCAGATCAGTTGTTCAAGGAAATGTCCCATTGCTTGTTTGACTTGAAAGCACTGTGCAGTATCATTACCCAGAGAGCTCAGGGCAAGGAGCCTAACCTTTCCTTACTGCTGGGAATCAGATGTAAGTGATGTTGTCATTCCAGTACTTAATAGTGTTTTGGCACAGAGGAATAACAGTTTAGCTAAGTGGTGCTTGAACTTGCCAGCTGAACAGGCCAATGTCCCCCTTTCTATGCAACTGGAGCAGTTGTGTGTGAGCTGTACTCCTGGAGGTCTCTGAAAAAGCTGGGCCACTGAATGTGTATGACTACACAGGTCCTTGCCAAGTTGGGAGAGCAGGTAGCTGGCTCTTTTCATATGGACCCAATCATGGATGTGTTCACTCCACTAGAAAAGAAAGATGTGTAGCCAGGTGTCCATCCCTCCTGAGACACACTACAGTCACCCTGAGGGTTAACAACTGCTTCTCTGTCAAATCTGTTCTGCCCTATATACTCATTATGAAGGGGGTGAGGCATAAGCAGGCCTGAAGTAGCTATATGATGTGTTTTTACTTTATAGCCCTTGTTGTCAAGCAGTAGGAATGAATATACATCTGCTGTTTGAACATGTGTGTTTCTGGTTTGGGGGTGGTGGGTGGGGATGTCTGTATGTATTAGGTAAGCCTAAGTGCCAGTCATCTTCATCTCCAGTACTGTTAATGGCACATCTAGTCTTCAGCACTTCCTAAGCTGTTAAATTTAACCAGGAAATGAAAAGCACGCCCTAAGGCCAGTCAGACAAAGCTTCAGCATCATGAGTTCATGCTAGGTCTTTTCTTTTAACAAGCTTACTTTTTTTTTTTTTTTTACCTGAATGTATCATATTTTATAATTTTCTAAATGTTAATTAGAATTAATCAGATACGCTGGTTGCTGAACTGGACCATCAGCAAGGTAGAAAGGTAAAAGCATAGTGTCCTGTGCAGCCAAAGCTGCTATATGCCACGTAGGCTCATCCGCACTGTAACCCCCTGAAGTACTGGGATGTGCAGCATATGGCAGTCTCAAAAGTCCATGAGACCAGCATGAGCCAGCAGGATGAATAGTGCAGCATATCTGTAGTACTATGTCATCATCTTACATAGCCTGATTTCCCAAGCCCTCCTATCCTTCTTTCCTGAGTGGCTTTGGAAACCTCCAAAATTTCTATGATATGGCTGTTCTACTCATTTTTTTCACTGCTGTTGAGATCCATCAGACTTAAGCAAGTGTAGATCTTGGTGCAAACAGAAAACCATGTCTTTCAGAGAAGTACCAATGGGCTCAGCATTGCTTTAAGTTCAGAAGGTACCACATTTTGTTGGCTTTTCATCATCCTAAAGCGTGATCTGTCTTGATGTAATTAAATTAAAGTGACCGATCCCTTATTGCAAAGGGGAGTGACTAGCTGAAGTATTCACAGAGCACAGCTGTTAGAGTTTTAACCTTGGGTGTTGTTTTTCACAGCGCTGAGCTGCTCAGCTGAAGAGAATGAAAATTACCACAGCACAGAAACCCTTTCCAAGAAGCTCTCGGATGTTTGTCAGTTACGGAAGGATATTGATGAATTAAGGACTATAATGTCGGACCGTTATGCTCAGGACATGGGGGACAATTGCATTACTCAATGACAGCGTTTCATCTGGTAGCAAATTACTTATTAAATGCTGCTGTGTCTCAAGTCTGTGCATTTCTGTTAAGGAGCTGTATTGGAAGACTGCATCTCCCTAAGGATTGTGCATATTTGATCTCGGGAGTCTGGTGGGGAGGGGAGAGTCATCGTTTGAACAGAGTGGTACAAACTACAATACATATTGTCTCCAAACTACTGAATGTAGGAACAAGCTGTGAAGAACGATTCAGTTGAATACTCTGTTTCCTTCCTTAGGGCTCATTTATTACTTCACCTAGTTTCTGGAATCAGAGCATCAAAGCAGCCATGCTGCTACTGCTCTCAGTCCTTTCCTTCATCAGGGGTTTGTATGGCATTGTCTGTGTTCTGAAGTGAGAGCAGAGGGTCAAAGGACCTGTAACTGTAGGTGGTGAAGCCAGAGGCTTCTTCAGCTGCACTTCCCTCTAGGAATTACAATTGGAACCGTCTTGGAGCGCTACGAAAAGCAGTTGCTCTTCAAGTTGCCTAAAAAATTAATGTAGGAAAGATGTTGGTTTTAGTAATGGATGTCTAGCTTGTTTGCTAGACAAGTGGAAGAAAACCACTTTATGCAAATGAAGTCCATAAAATACAGCGCTATCTAATTATTTTAAGCACTCTGACATTGCTGTAAAAAGTTGCAATAATATGAAGTCTGTGACAAACCCAGAGAAGCTGGAAGGCCTGAAACTGCAGCATAGTACGTGGCTGTCAGAGATGGGGAAAAAAAAAAGAAAAAAAAAAAAAAAAGAAAAAAAAAAGGCTGTACCATACTTATTTTTCCCTTAGGTGATCTCTGTTTTAAATTGTGACTGGTCTGTGTTCCGTCCCTGAAGGCTTCTGATGAGGTTGTGAACCACCTCAACCGTTTTTTACCACAGCTGCAAAACGGGTGTTTAGCACTTGGCAAAATCAGGGCTCAGAACAGAATGTTTCCACTTAGCAGTATTAAGTACTCGATTATCTGAGGACTGCAAAATTTTCCACATTGTTTGGGAATTCTTGATTTCTCCATTTATGTAGGAAGTAATTATATTAAAAAAAATAAGATCATGTTCCGTAGTTTATTCAGCAAGTGTCACTTGGCAGTGCTGTTTCACTCCTGTGGGACAGATGACATACTAATGCTTCTAATTTCCTGGAACATTTACTCCAAGTTAGCTGCACAGTTACACATGGTGTAAAATAGTACTTAACTCCAGAAAACAAAAACTTGCAAAGAGCAAAACCACTCTCAAACCACACCGTTAGGAAAATGTGTGAGCATCAGCTGCGTATATAGTATTAAAGTAAAGTTTCAGATAACTAAGGTGCAAGTCAGTCAACTGGCCTGTAGTGTGGATAATAGCAGGAATCTTGTAGAAAGCTTAGCAGTTAGAACCAAGTAAATTCTAGGTTAACATTTTAATGGCAAAAGTGTTAGTATCTTCAGTTTTCTGGTTATATTTATGTTATTAGAGAAGGAAATTGTATAGCAATGTTGACTGGTTACCAGTTTGTTTTAACTTTGTGATGTTTTGCTTTGTGTTCATTGTTAAACAGTTACTGTTACTGTTGTTTTTATAATTTAGGGATTTAATTTTTTTTAGCTATATGAACTTATTTATTTGACAGCTTTCTCTATCCTGAACCTACACGTGGACTAATTTGTGAAAAGTAGTGTTGCTATTTATATTACTGCTACATGGTGTTTTCAGATAGATTAATCTGACTGGTTCAGCTCCTGTGAGCTCTAAAATAGTGTCTAGGTGAAACCTCAAGTGAAATTGCCTAGTGTCTCTACTTCAAGGTGAAAAATAAGGCCATTTTATTTTAAGTTTCTATACGCCTTCGGTAGGCTGGAAGATGTACTTTTCTACTAGTGGAAAACCGAAAACGAGGATCTTTTTGCACAAATGAGCTTGCACAGTTTCCTGTGCCTCTCACAGTATTGGCTTTTGTGACTGGGGCTGCAGCTCGTTCCTTTGGTGTAGCTCGTTGGTTTTGGTCCTGCAGTGAAGTAACAGTCTCCAGTTTATGGCATCTGTCTCTTATCAGAATTCAACAATAGCATTTCAGGTAATCAAATAGGGGTGTTGGGGAGAGAGGAAACACCTAAGTTGCACATTACTTTTTTCCTTAGATGGAAACGTCATATCTATAAAAAATTACCAGGCAACACATTTTTCTAAATTTGTGGAAATAACAATGAGTTTAATAGAGCAATTAGAGAGGAGCAGGAGATTTTTTGATTGAACTATGAAGCTGGTCACTTGGCTGGTGTGCCTCCACTGTCCCTCCTGTTAAATGGTGATACTGTACTGCAGAGTTGAGATCAGTAATTTATATTTGCAAAACGCTTCAGGAACTTTTATGCTCTTCAAGTATTAGTTGAAAGTCCCTCAGGAAGGAGGTCCCATTTTATTTGTAATACTTCTGCTGCAGTGCTGTAATCTTGTGTTATACTATTTTTATTACGGAACCTGTAGTATTTATGTTGACTTTAAAGCACTTGATTTTAAAAAAAACCCTTGAGTTTATCTGCCTCAGTCAAATCCAGGTAGGGAGGTAAATGATGGATGTATGAGCCAAAGATGCAGACTACCAATTGACTATCTCTAGTAATACAGTGTTTTGCTTTGTTTTCTTTAAATCTGGCCTGTTATAGCAGTAGCAATTACTACATATGCATCAGTTTTCAGATGCCTCTAAATGGAATAAGCTTTGTCTAAGATATGCATGATTGTTTAATTGGTTAAAGTGTAGTGTGTGTGGTCTCATTCAGCATATTTAATACGGAGTTGATTAATGAATGTTAACATTGGAATTGCTTAGATTTAGTCATGACAACTTTTTGCTCTAGCTGTTAGACAATCTCAAGGGCTGAAAAACAACCGCCAGTGAATGGATACTGTACCGTTCTGGCTGTCAGCAAATTTGTACAGTAATTTTTTGTATAGTTTCAGATTGAATTAATACAATCCTTTAGAAGTTATTTACAGTAACTACTGTATTCAAGAATGTATTTCGAAAAAGACTTGGAAAGTCACTGTCTTCAGACAAGCCATAGATGATGCTTTGTATTTACTGTATAGAAGTAACACAGCTTAGTTGTGTAACGGTGATTTAGGTTGCTAGCCTCAGCTGTGCAGCTTTGCAGTGTGGTAGTTGTGTGAAATTGTGGAGATTGCTGTAACCACCCACTCAGGCTCCGACACTGAAAACTGCCCGTGGCCGTGAAGTCATTACAAGCACTGAAATTTTGTCCTTTTCACTTCAAAAGGTTTCCTTCCTTCCTTCCTTCCTTCCTTCCTTCCTTCCTTCCTTCCTTCCTTCCTTCCTTCCTTCCTTCCTTCCTTCCTTCCTTCCTTCCTTCCTTCCTTCCTTCCTTCCTTCCTTCCTTCCTTCCTTCCTTCCTTCCTTCCTTCCTTCCTTCCTTCCTTCCTTCCTTCCTTCCTTCCTTCCTTCCTTCCTTCCTTCCTTCCTTCCTTCCTTCCTTCCTTCCTTCCCTCCTCCCTCCCTCCCTCCCTCCCTCCCTCCCTCCCTCCCTCCCTCCCTCCCTCCCTCCCTCCCTCCCTTCCTTCCTTCCTTCCTTCCTTCCTTCCTTCCTTCCTTCCTTCCCCCTCGCTGCCTGCCTTTTGTTTCACACATTTTCTTGGAGGATTTTTTTGCAGGGTAGAAGCACGAGGAAGGAAAGAAAGAAAGCAAACCCCTTCCTCCAGAGCCTGCTGCACGAGCAGCAGCAGCTCGCTGCATTCTCTCCACACGGGCACAATTTGCTCCAGTTTTCCTTGTCCTTATCACTGATTAGGTGATATCAGTTATGCAGGTGGAGCTGGAGGTATAATTGGGCTCTTCTCATTGACGTGATGAGTTCTGTCATGAGTGGGGAAAAGATCTCCTGAACTAATCTGCATTCTTAGACTGCAAACAAATCAATGGTTATTATCTAAAGGGATTATTTATTCCAGTAGCTCATTAGCAATATTAATTCCACAGCTGCATACCTTTGTGCCTTTTTTTGCCTGAAGTAAGTGTATATTCCCCTTGAACTTTAGATAAGTTGTTAGGATGCTGATGACTGCACCTTGTTTTCCTCTTACCTGCCGATATTTTGTTTATAAGCTTTTGTAGTAAGACCTCTTGCATAATGTCTACAAAAGAAGTACTTAAACTAGGTACTAGGCGTACACTTTGAGTGTTGGGCTGGTCGTTGTATGCAGCTTTTTTGAATATGAAGCGTGAGCAGGAAACTCAAACCATAATGTGTTTATTTTGTGTATATTAATTACAATATATCATTAGTTCAGTGCGGACGAGCGTCTAGAACTATCTTTTACAAGCACAGCTGACATATGTACTGGATCAGTCCCTGAAGACTGGTAGTTTTGTAAGCTGGGTTCAATTTTTGAACCGCTCAGAATACCTCATATGTAAATAGAGTTGTCATGACTTAATCTCAATGTGTTCATTGTAAAAAGTAAAGGAGCCACTGGCTGGCTCAACTTTAGGCTTGTTGTTCTTGCCTCTTTTTGTAATTTTTTAAAGTAGGGTTTACAGCTAGAATTTTGAATGCCAAAGTTCTATTTATTAAATAATAATAAAAGTTTTCATTGTTAATGACTGGTATTTTTCCACTGGAATTTGTTTGTTGATGTTTGGGATTTGTATCCACAGAGCGAAAATAAATTTTGTTACAAAAGTGATTTCTCCACGCTTCTCATTTGTCTGGTATTTGACATGTGACAGAAGTGACCAAAGCTGGACCAAGGGCAGGAGACAGGAAAGGAATCGTGAAAGATCTTCTGAACACGCACCCAAGCAGCTTTCCTTCAGTGATGTGTAGTTCTGCTTGAATACCAACTGACCAAGCTCTCTTCCCGGCCTTATAATTTTTTTCTTTTTTTTTTTTTTTTTAAATGGTAGCAAAAACATTGTATCACTGTAATGAAAGTATTTTAGACCAGAGTTCCTTGTAAAATCTGTGCTGCTTCTTTAGGCAGGTGCTGCTGTTGTCCATCTCAAATGCTGATTGGTGAGATCACGGGTAGGACTTCTAAAAAGACTAAGTTGGCACAAAATAGTAGGCAGAGGTGTTACGACAACTAGTTTCAAAGCTGTTGAAAGATTGAAAGTTTGATTGGATTTGGAATGTGTGGTTGCCCCAAAGCCAGTCACACAGGGCAAAAAAGAAAATTGGATGCTGAAACAAAAACAGCAGTGGGATTGATACTACAGAGAAAACTGGTGATCAGTAAGGACATGTGTTTTTCATTATTATTTTTCAGTTAGAAAGCACAACTGGATGGCTGGTCACACTGAGCAGTAGTTAAGGCAGTCAGAAATCTCTGCTGCATGAAATATTGCAGGTCCGTATAGTTCGACACAACCAAGCAACGTTGACTTCCCTCTGTGTCAAGTTAGTGCAGTCTGAGGAAAAGTCAAAGGCTAAGGATATTAATCAGTGTAACAGGAGTCTTCACAAGTGCCAAGGGAAGTGGAGTCACCCAAAATGGTTTATTTTCTGACAGCTCCCTGTGAGAAATCTTAGGGCCTGTTTGAAGCATCAAGTACTGAACGAGCTTTGTGTGTGGAGTGGTGTTCCCCTCTTCCCCCGGTTATACTGTGTTGTGCAGAGCACAAAAGTCGATGCTGTTCTTTTCAAAGACACTGGGAAATTAATTATAATTAGCTAATGCATTGTTTAAGGTGGAGATCACTTGCTTTTCTCCAGCCTTATGACTGAACATTGAATGATGTGCTTCTAACTGAAAAACATTCTGTGCCCTGTATAAATGTATGTAAGGGACAGCACAGATGCCAACTTTCCATAAGATTTCTGAGGGTGACCTTTTCTGAACTGCTTGAAGTTAGGTTTAGGTTTCAAAGTATCATGATTAAAGCCCTGCTAACAATAGTAATGGTAGAAAATGTTCTGTTGCCTTTATGTCACAAACAAAATACAACTCCAAATGTGGATAAAAATGAAACCTTAAAGAATGAGGACAACTTGCAACAACTAAATCCACAGTAGATCGCCTACGTAAACTAAGCGATTCTGCAGGATGTGCTAAGGACACTGGGTCGTTTGTTTTGTAAATAAATGGGTTCAGTATACTTGGAGAATTTCCAAGTGGCAAGGGAAAGCATGTACTATGAACAAAGATATTTAATTATGTTTTAGTATGTGCATATTTCTCTTCTTACTTTGTGTGAGTTACTCCCCATTTGGTGGCGGCTGCTGCTTTTCTCCCTTTCCTGGTGTTGCAGGTCGGAATTTCAGGGAGATAAAGGCTTGCTTCAAGTCATGGAGTTGAAGCCTGCTCAGTTTGTGGGGAACCCGATAGGTTCAGCTAATGCTTCAAGGCTCTTTCATGAGCAGTTTGGCAGCTCCCCCAGAGAATGCAGCCTGTGGGTAATAATAGACCAGAAAACTGATTCACTGGTCTGTGTACCTGTGAAAGCATTTGCCTGGAGGAAGGCAAAAGGAAACCATTGTCACGTTCTGGCTGAGAAGAATGGTATCTGTTGCCGAGAGAGTGAATTGTAACAGTAAAGGTTGTGATAAGAGTTTTCTGACAGAAAACTCCTCAAGGGGGAATCAAGTAGAATTTAGTATCAAAAAAGCTTGTCTCCTCTACATTAAAAACTGAGAATACAAGTAATCCCTGACTGCCAGGGACATACCAAAAACCCCTCCCAGACCAAGCAGGTTGTATTGAGCTTTGTGGTGGCCCCAGGTGCCAAACTGGAGAGCCCAGCTGCTGTCAGCCTGTGGCAGGGAGAGGGCCCAGCCGTACCCTGACCTCATGGACACACACCGGTTATGGGGCTCCACGGCGGGCTGAGCCTGAGGCTGGATTTTCCTGGTTTCTCAGGAAGGGGACTTGCCCTTTCTGATGCCAGCAAGATCCAGCTCAGTAAGGGTCTCAGCTAGCTGTGGCACAGGCCCTGCAGCCTGTGGCCTCAGTCACAGAAATGGAAACCTTATCCCTTCTGTGTTAGCATACGAGGGAAGAGGCAGAGTGTGAAGCCAAATTAGCCTTTTGCCTGTTCCCAGGACTGTCCTACTGAGCTAGCAGAGAAAAGTAGTTCAAAATGTCTGTATCTGCGACTGACCACTTGCTCTGATGAAAGAACAGTTCCTTAGCCTTATGAATTGTAATGATTTACTATTAGGAAAAAAACCCCTTTAATCACTCTGTTTGAATTGTTTAAAACTTTTTTTTTCTATTGATTGTCTGTTGACTAATTAATTGCCATTCTTTTTGTCACGGCTGGTATTTGTGACGCCCATGTTGTGGAGCCAGCATATTGCAGAAATCAGTTTGGCTGAGATCTTGAGGTTAATGCAGTTATTGGAGCAGGGACTCATTACACTCTATAATCATACCCAGTTTTGTTAATTTACCAAATTGTTTTGGTAATAATTTGCCCAGAGAAGTTGTGGATGCCCCCTCCCTGGAAGTGTTCAAGGCCAGGTTGGATGAGGCTTTCAGCAACCTGGTCTAGTGGGGGATGTCCCTGCTCGTGGCAGCAGGGTTGGAACTAGATGATCTTTAAAGTCCCTTCCAGCCCAAACCATTCTGTGATTGTACGATTTTGCAGGACTCTGCAATCACTTTCAGACATTTTAGTTTGGTTTTGTGTTTCTATCTGTAGGGATCAGGTGGTGTATCCGGGCTTGGGGCTGAGGGAAGATAGGGAGGAAACACCTAGCTGTCTGCATAGACATGGCTGTTGACAAGAGCAAGACAGCATGCCTTTCTAAAGGCAAATTGAACAATAATGGACTGATGCATTTTCTAACCTTCTGCTATTTTTTGTTCTTTTAATGGTTAAATCAGACAGTGCCTAATTTATTGGCAGTCAGCTCTGGGGGGAATCCAGCAGCAGGGAGGGAGGGAGGGAGCTCTGATCAGAGTGAGTGATGGCACGAGCTTTTTCAGATTATCTGTCTTCCCCCAATGCACAGACACTTGAGCTGTTCAAGAAGCTTGTGTTGTGTTGGTTCATTTAAGCCCGGTGATTGAAGGTGGGCCAAAAACAGTGCTGGTGCCTGGGGCATGTCCAGAGCTGTGGGGCAGCCATGCAGTGGGGCAGGATGAGCTGGTGAAGACCCTCTGTCCCACAACAAACAAACCCTACCTGTGAGACAGACTCTTGTGTCTGACAAACCCCGCTCATCCTTGGAAAATGCCACTCAGGTGTCCTGGTGGCTGTCATGTCTTGAGCGTAACCCCTGGAGTCTTCATTTGGTTCAGCCTCTTGAAAGCTTGCACAGGATTTTCAAACTGAGCTTTCTCCTCTGCAAGTTCAGCCACACCATGGCATGTTGTGGGTCTTCACCCAACCATTAATCCAGACCCATTGTCCTTTTTATGTCAGAGCCAGGGTGGCAGGACTCAATTTCTGGACCCTTCTTTGGTCAGTAACTCTTTTATGATAAATGAGATTCACTGGCAGGTTAAAGCCACGAAACAGCCACATCGCAGAAGAATCATCCCTGAAGTATTAGAACAATGACCAGAAGATCATCAAACTTCTGCCGTTTGCAGCCTAGCTTTTGCCCCCCTCAGGGGAGCTCATTGCTTTGGGGAGAGAAAATGAAGGTTACAGCTGAGCAGGAGCTGGTGCAGGCTCATCCCCCTGCAGAAGGAGGGAGTGCTGCCAAGGGGGTTGATTGATGACATAATCTGATCAGCCCCCAGACACGCTTCATTATACAAGCCAGTGCCAATCAGGTCATTAGTTACATTATTGCCTGTGAAACAGCAATGATAACTAATAGGGTATTTTTAGTTTAAATTATGATTTGAACATTTTAATTAAAAGCCGATTATGATCAATCTGTTTCTACCATCCTTTCCCTCACCCACATTCATAAAAAGTAATTACCACCATGAAGAGCCAGGGAGTGGGTGTATTCTGTTCCTGGCCAGTGGCAGCTTCAGAGCCCGGACCTGCTGTTGCCTGGGTGGCTGCATGGACAGAGCCGGCCCAAGCTGTGTGCAGGGGTGGAACTGGTCACGCAGGGCGGGTTAACGACCTTCCCAGTGCTACGTATGGCCTAGTATGAGGGCTGTTGTAAATTATTTACACAAAAGCAATGGTCTGCTCAGAACCTGGTATCTCAGGCGTATATTTGTGCATTGGAACTGAAAGGCACTGTGAACACATACATTTTCATCAATTTAAAAAGAAAATTGTTTTCTCAAAGTGCCGGCATTTTCAAAAAGTCCCAAATTTTCCCCGAAATGCTGCTGCAGTAGCTATGAAGGTCAGCACACAAACTACCCCAAATGGCTGAGAGCAGCTCGCAGTGTAGGGTTCTCAGGCAGCTTTAAACTAAGTACGTGCAGCCTGACTCCAAAATATATTGAGAATGTAAGAATAAATACCCAACTGATCCTTTTTTAAAAAAAATTAACCCCAAGTCATTGGTTAAACTTTGGCTTGACCTTCTCAAGGCTCATCACTGATCCCAGCCTGTGTAAACAAAAGGAGACTTTGGCCTTGAAGTACCTCATTTGGGAATTAAACTCTTTCCAGCAGCTCTGGAGTCAGAAACAGAAGTGATTCCTCTGCCAAAGAGAAGTGAGCAATGTTAACTCAGGGCTTTTCTTAATTGTAAAAAAAAAAAAAAAAAAAAAAAAAAAAGAAGGGGGATTATAATGTTATTTCCCCCTGGGAAGTGCATGCAGTTTGGCGCATCCATCAGCAGGGCTGGAAAGCAGCTCATGGTACAGGTTCAAAGGAAGGAAACGATTGCTGTTCTGCCTAAAGCAGCCTTGTGCCCTTGCTGCCATTTATGGCCCCATGGGCTGGTGCTTCAGCTACAGCATGGGCACATTTGAGAAGGTTATCATCTACCTCATCAGATTTCATTTTCTGTTTCAGGATGTTTGAAGCTGGTAGGAATCTTCATCTTAAGGAGCTCTGATGCTGAGGGGTAAATACTCAACAGTAAAGCAATTTCTCTCTACCTTTCAGGCTGCAGGAGAAGGGCACTAAACCCCCTGCTCACCCCATGAATGTGCTGCTCCTGGACCCACTGTGTGGGGTCATGGGGCTGTGCTAGTTTGGGGTGAGCGAGGGGGACCCTGGGGAGCAGTGCTGCCCTCCTGCCTGGGAAATAAGCCCTTCCCTTGTCATTGGGGTACCTGGGTTTGTTTCCCCAGAGACTGAGACGGTGTAAACCCGTAAGAGCTACTTCCCAACACATGATTTCCCCTTCCTAAATCCACGCTGACTACTTCAAATCACTTTCTTGTCTTTAGTATGTTCAGAAACAGTTTCTAGCGTAACTTGCTCCATCACCTTTCCAAGGATCAAAGTGAGACTGACCAGCCTGTAGTTCCCTGTGTCCCTCCTTCTTGAAGATGCTAATGGCATTTACTTTCTTCTAATGCCCAGGACTGTCTGCCACGACTGTCCAAAGATTATCAAGAGTGGCCTCCCGATGACATCAGGCAGCTCCCTCAGCACTCGTGGGTACACCCTGTAGAGCCCAACGATTTCTGCATGTCCAGCTTGTTAAAATGCCTCCTCCGAGCCTCCTCCCTGGGAATAAGTCTTTATTGCTCCATGTCACAGTGAACAGTTCTCAAACCAGGAAGATGAGCTACTCTCTGCCAGCTGCCACTGCATTTAGTGCTGCTGTTCACTTGTTCGTGTACACCTTCCATTCACTCGCAGCTAAGAGTCTTTCCCCAAGCTCTGAGGGTGGCAGGCATGACTGCAATAATTTAGCTCACTCATTCAAATAAGGTAAAACTTAAATGCATTTTGCAGGTGATAATGCTAACATGATTTTTTTCCATCTTTCAAACAACTTGACCCCAAAAAGTGAAGTGAAACACTCTGAAAGTTCACTGTTACTCGGAACCTAAGCATGTAGCAAGTAAAAAATCCGCTGAACTCAAAGGGCTATGGAGGCTGGATGTGTCACCTCTGCACTCATACGCCTTTCCCTCCCCATTTTGCCAGCTGCCTGTTAGCTTTTCCATGCCAAAAGGCAAGGTGCTCAACACCGGAGCAAAGCCTTTCTGAACCTTTGCAGGAGACATGTCGTGTTGTGGGGCCCTCTTGAAATGATTCACAGCAGCTACATTTCTCCAAGGAAGCTTATTTCTGTCTTTTAAGAGACAGGAGTTGTGCTTAATGGATACGAAGCAACTTAACAGGAAAAACAAACCCGGGTATCATCTTCCATCTCTAAGCACCAATTCAATCCCACTCTCACCGAGAGCTGGCACTGCGAGGTGCTAGCAGCACGCAGCCCAGCCTGCTAGGCTGAATATACAGGAACAAGGTGAATTGCTGCTGCTCTCCCCCAGCCTGGGGTGGAGTGATTAAGGAAGTGGTAAATCAAGTGTTTCCTGCCACGCCATCTCGCCAGTGAGCACTTGTGGGCTCTTGATAAAGTGCTGGGTTACAGAGCTCATCATCGGGGCTTTCTGCCACTCAGAGAGGAAGAGTCCTTTACATCTGTAATTCTTACCATTATGACTCAATTGCAATTTATTAACATGTAAATGAGGAGGCCAAATTCATGATGGATCAGACGCAGCAGGTAAGAAAGCCTGTGTTTTCCTGAAATTTACCTTCTCAGATTTCAGATGTGACAGCACATTTGACTGCTTGTCATGACCTTGTTACGTAGGTCCTTCTGAAACATCATGTGGTGGTTAGAAATCACACACACACCCATACAAGCACACAGAGCCCATTTTGCAGCTTGGTTCCCTACAGAACTTGCACTATTTGCATTTTGTTAGTGTGCAGCCTAACCTTTCTCCAGGGACATCTAGGGTAATGTGAGAGAAGTCCCTCACACTGTGTGACAAGGAACAGGAGGTCTAGATGGATGCCAAAACACAGATCCAGGGGAGCACAAAGGAGCTGGCAAGGTCCACATGGTCTCCACCGTGGGGAGATAGAGAGATGCTCTTCACCTGGTGATAGATGGGTTGCACCAGAAGAGCACAGCAGGCAGTCAAAGTTTAGCTCTGCGTTGGGCATCTGGACACAAACTCTCTGTGTGGCAATTCAGTCTCCATGACTGAAACAGGGATAAAGGGAGTTTTCATGGAGGAGTGGTCTGAAGCAGCAGTAATGACATTTTCTGTTTCTTCGGTTTAGGGCTTCACACAGATGTCCAGAAAGAATTGCTAAAAATATCACAGCACCATAGTACTATTATTTATATGCACATTAATACAAAGACACAACACAGTTTCTGTTCAATTAAAACAAAAAGATCTATTATGTAAACTGACCTTCTAATAAAAAGAAATTAATTAGCCCTGTACTTACACATTCTAAATCTGACTTTTGAATGCTTTGAATTGTTTCAGTGTACAGAGTGAAGGATTTGTTTCTTCTTGGCACAAATGAACCAAGAAGAGGTCAACCCTGCATGTGAGGCATGCCTGCAACATATTTCAGAGGTACCATGTCCTGCAAAACAGGTGCAAAATGCCCAAATTCGGTGCTGCCTGTTCTGTTTGGGGTGTGCTGGACAGCTTTGGGCAACTCACTGTCTCAGTGCCTCAGTGTCTGTGTTATGTCAGGTGGAGATTACACAGGCTCCTTTGGAAAGCATCTTGACACCTCTGGATGAAAATTTCCACAAGACCTAAACAGCATCTTTACTTATCAGCATTCACATGTAAGACTCTGGATGTAAGATGAGATACTGAAATAAATTAGTGGGTTTCAATCTCTCCATGAAACTGGGATAGTTATGTCTCCTGTCCTGAGTCCCCTGTCATCCCATCACCATCAGTAACATAAGAAAATTGTCCTACTCCCAGAATTCAGATTAGTTCAACTGTACAAAGCTAAATCCACTCCTCTTACAATGGGCAGAGGAAAAAAAAAAAACCCAAACAACCTTTTAAAAAGTTTCCTAACTAGTACCCAAAGGGCCAAATCCAGACAAAAAGTTATATTTTCATTTACATAACAGAATTATTTTCCTGGATTCACAGGTACTACTGCAGGAAAACCCAAACTGTTTTTCTTTCCTTCTTCTATAGGCCTAGCACAGAACAGTTTTCTTTCATCAAGGACCAGATCAACTTGTTAAACACTGAACTCCCCCGGTTGGCCAGGTTCCTCGCATTAGCCACGCTTTGGAGATTGTCACCCTGTGCTGACGTTGTGGCCGGGCGTTGCTGCCTCCCGTGCTTGGGAGGAATGACCAAGAGAGCGGAACAAGCTAGCGCATGGCTCAGGCATCCGGCTTTTTTGGGAAGCAGTCCCTTGGGAAGCGAGCGCCGGGGGAGAGCATCATTCAACATCGCAGGGCTGTGTGGAGCGGGGCTTTGCCTCCCGCCTGCCGCAGGCTGCTGACGCCACCTTCGCTGCTCTCCCTTTCCCATCATCTGTCCTTGAATTTACATTGCAGCGGCTCCCAGTGCCCCTTCCCAGGTGGACCCCGGTGCGTTTCCTCCCCATCCTGCAGCACCAATAGCCCCCCGACACCTCCTGGTGCCACTCACTGCTAAGGCACGGACACGGGTGGGGAGCAGCGCCGTGGCAGTGGCTGCTGTTGCACTCTGGTGTCACTGTGAGATTTAATTCTCCTAATGGAAAGGCCCCTGCTCATATGTTCAGCGAGCTGTTGCTGCTTCAGGCTGTGCACATGCAATATTAAGTGGAAAATGAGCTAGAAAACATCATTAAAAACTTCAAAAGCTCAGGCACAGCTGTTTGATCCTTTGACAAACAGTGGACAGATTACGGTTCCTCATTTTCAACCAGGAGAAGGAACATCAGGATTACAGTAATAAACCAGTTTCACATGGAGGAGCCCCAGCCAAGCGAACAGAGATTTGCAGCAGTGATGAGGACAAAACGTGCAGGACAAAATGTATGGGATTAGTTTAAGTGGATAGATCTCGGGATCATGACAGTTACAAGTGGTGTATGCACAGTGCTCTTACTTTCCTTCAGATTAAAAAAACAAAAGGGCACTTGACTTTGTCCCCTTGCTTCCTACCTGAGCAGCTGCAGCATGGGATCTTAGTTCCACTCCCTTGGGAGTAGAAGGCCTGGCAGGAGGTCCTTCCACCTGTGTATCTTACTCCATTTTAGAGGCCAGTCGTTAGCTGTGGCAGATGCAGAATTGTCTCCGTGCTGCATTTTCCCATGGAAATGGTTGCTGATGCACCTGAAGTAGCAAACACTCCCACACACCAGTGAGCCCTCACTGTGCAGAAGCAGGATGCTGAACAGGGGTTTGTCCCCAGGTATGGAGAGATGGCACTGTCCATCTTAGTTCAACAGCTACAGTAAAAATATTCTTCAGCCATGACTCAAAGATTTTCATTAGGACTTTGTGATGCTTTCCCCAAGTACTAACAATCCTCCTCTCACTCCCTCACCCTTTCAATATGAGGGAGCATAGCAAAGCCTGAGTGCACACCCAGTGCCTCACCTCCCACAGATCCTCCTTGGTTACACATGGTGCCTGCTCACCAGGAGCTTGGTGTGCACATCAGCACATTCACTGTGTTGCCTCTACTGCACTACAGGAACTAAGGGGGGAGATGGAGGGATACTTGGCTTGGCTTGGCTTGGCATGAGCCAAAGAATGGAAGGGAGCTGGGTGAGCTTTTGCACCCATACCTGGCACAGACAAATAGAAAGCAAGGGTCAAAGCCAATCCTGACTTAAATCCCTGTGCATCCTGCTCTTGTGCACAGAATCACAGAATCACAGATTCTGTTAGGGATTGGAAGGGACCTCAAAAGATCATCTAGTCCAATCCCCCTGCTGGAGCAGGAACACCTAGATGAGTTCACACAGGAAGGCATCCAGGCAGGTCTTGAATGTCTCCAGAGAAGGAGACTCCACAACCTCCCTGGGCAGCCTGTTCCAGTGCTCTGTCACCCTCACAGTAAAGAAGTTTCTTCTCAAGTTTAAGTGGAACCTCCTGTGTTCCAGCTTACACCCATTGCCCCCTGTCTTGGTGCACCCATCGCACCATCTTCTTGTACCATCAATCACTCTTCCACCCTCTTGACATTTTGCTAGCTAAACAGCAAAATTTCTAGGCCTTCTCCTAAGGAAGGTTCAACAGCACAACCCTTTCCATCTACAGTATGCAAAAGGTCACACTGTCACAGGCCATTTTAGGAACATCCAAGCATCTCTGGCTGAAATCAACATAGGCCCCATTCAAGTAATGTATTCTTTTTTACAGAGGGGCAGCTTTGAGAAGCACAACTACAGAAAGATTTATTGGCTAACCTAGTGATGGACTGCATCTTCAGAATTGAGATTCTTTTTTTTAATGCCTTTGGCTCAGCATTCAGCAATGGCACATGTCACTGGGCTGCCTAGCAAGGCGCCTGACTTCATCACAGACTATATGTGTATATTTGTCCTTGTTAAAATGGTAAGGCCATGTGAATACTCACCAGGAAGAAGAAAATATACTCTGAGAGTGAAATAGCAAGTTATTGCAAAAGAAAAACTTGAAACATGACTATGAAGCCTTTAAGACTCATGTTAATTTGTTAGCATGGAAGCATCTGTAATTACCAAGATCATTAGGAAGGGGAGGATGAAATGGGAAACTTGGTATCTCCCTTTGGATCAGTATTGTAAGAAGCTTTTTTACAGCAAAACAGACAAAAACTAGATTGGAGAAAACTGTCCAACAGCACGGCTAATAAAATAGCACATTGAATTCAAGAGGAAAAAAGTTAATTCACTTGAGGAATAAAGACTATCCACTCATGCCAAGAAAACCCTGTGCAATACAGCTCCCTCATTCAAAGTGCAGGCACGGTATACCATCACAGTCTTTCTAACAAGCAGATTCTACTATTTCTCCGAAGAGAGAAAGGGAAAAGGCTGGAGAGGATTCATCAAAAGCATCACTAACAGAGACACGACCCATTCAGTACGTGTCAGCATTGCTCATACCTGGGTGACTCACTATGGCTCAGAGAGAGCTTCAGAGCATAAGGGACGTTCCTGAGATGCTCCCTCTCATTCAGGGAGTCATCACCTGTACATGAGCACATTGTGGGAGATAAAGCAAAGGGGGGAAAAAAACCCAAAACATAAAACACCCAACTCCAAGGAAAACCCTGACATTTAAAAATGCAGCTTGGGGATGTTGTGAGTCTGGTGTTTTGAAAACCCCAGACTAAGGCTGAATGTGTGCAAGCAGGGATTCCCACAAGCAGAGTCTTTCTGAAACACACAGCCCTCCTCTGGGCACAAAAAAGCTTTGAACATTGGACTGGCTGGAGGTGGCCACAAGCCTTTGGAGTAGGCCCCTGTTCCACTGCTCAGTGAAGTGTAATAAAGGATGAGCTTGAGAGCAGGAGCACAGTGAACCTGGAGCACTGTCACCCCGGGGGGAGACCACAGCTCTTGCAGCTGGGATGCAGTAACTCTCACTGTGACCACCAGCTGTCACGCTCTCTCTTTCAAACTCACCCCAGTGTGAAGGTCCCTTTCTAAGATGACCTTTCTCTACTAGTTGTGGTGCGTCCTATAAAAGATGGCTACTAAAAGCACCAAAGTCAGCAGCAAGAAGTCTTCTTAAAAGAGACTTTCACACTGGGACATGTTTGAAAGCAGCAGCAGTGATGCAACCAAGAGCTCCCTTAGCCTGCAGTTCTCCATCTCTCTCGCTCTTGGTGTGGATCTGTGCTGGCTGTCCAAGCTCTCACCCTCTCACGGTGTTTTCCATCCTCAGCCAGGGAAGGCCCCATCCAGGAAACTGGAAATGCTCAGGATGGTTGCCAAACCATCTCAGATACGATGTGATAAACCCAGACAAGTGTGTTCGCCACTGCACTATTTCCTGTGGTAGGAAGCTGTTTGGGTGGCCAAGGAGGGCTGAGGATCCCCCAGACCCTCCCCACCAACTCCAAGCCCACTGCAGCCTGGATCGGCTCTCCTTAACCCACGGAGAGGTTCTTCAGGTGCCCTCATTTGCCTTAAAGAAAATTGACTATTCATGCACCGTATTCCCTGGCTCCGATGACCTGCTGTGGCTCTCAGCAATTATTCTCATGGCTGGTAGCAGCTGTCAGAGGGACAAGGCTCAGCCTTTTGGCTCAGCTACTGGCTTCATTCCCAAGCTCTCCCTCATACCGTTAGCAGGGGTGACCCCTGAGCAATGTGGGCATGCTCACAGCATGGCCCTTGGGAGCAGAGGTGGATTTCTGGCCTCCTTTTAGTCGGCAGCAGAGACTTGGCTATAGATATATCTTTGTGAATAATAATAGTAATAAAAAAAGATTCTTTCTTCAGCCTTCAAGCTTCATTTCTGCTCTGCGATTTTCCCTGAGTACACAACAAAACTATGTGGGTGCCTGGACTCTACAGTAAGAAAAAGAGGGCTTGGATCCCCATTTGTCTTGGATGAACATTTCTCTTTATTAGTGATTTATCGCTAGTCACTGTTTAATCACCAACAACATTTACCCTAGCAATGGGCACATTGGCTACATTATTAATGCAGCAAGGAATTCGCTTCCTGTTAGCTGTTCTGTTTCTCTTGCTTAGACAAGAAAAAAGCATTTAAATCCAGCCTTCAATCCTAATTTATCTCCATAACAACAGCTATAAACTTGTTTATCCTGAGCTGCTCTGCCCCATGCCACTCCCAGGCTCCTGCTGGTGTCTGGCACTGGCTGGTGGAGAGGGGAGATAGACAGATACACAAATAAAGCTCCTTCATGATGACACCAAATCTGCACTTAAGGAAAACTGCCCCATTCCTGCTGGGAATTTCTGTTGGCTGGAGACCGGAGCCATGAGAGGTTTACATGTTTTACCAAACCTTAGGTTATTGTAGCGGGGAATGATCACATCTCAGTTCTCAGTAAGGAAGTGCAGTGACTTCTACAGAAGTTTGACACCAACAATCATCCATCCCGTCGCCCCAGACCACAACCTTTTTTTGCAGGGATGTTCAAGGACCCCTATTATTTGGCAGTACTGAAAAATTCAACATTAAACTGCAGTTGGCTCTTTATAATCCCACTCTGCCAAAGCAGGAGGTCCAGGGAAGCAAGGGAATGGGGTCACTGCTCATTCCTGTGAGGATTTGCTCTCTCTTCCATTATACATCTGAAGACAAATACATGGAAAGAAAGCCAGACAGGCCTCAGGGGACACTGAGAGAAGGCAGAAGCTGAGCATCCCACCTAGGGCTCGTGTAGCTCTTCCTCATGCCACCTCAGTCCCTGCTGCCCTGCCCCAGCCATCCTGCCCATCCCTGGGCATGTCCCCATCACTCCTGACCACACCACTGGTGCCGTGCAAGTGGAAGTGGAAGCACTTAAGGTTGCTTAAAGAATCACCATCAAAGATAATGATGCTGGCAACGTGTGCTTGCAGCCCAGAAAGCCAACCATATCCTGAGCTGCATCAAGAGAAGAGTGGCCAGCAGGTCAAGAGAGGTGATTCTGCCCCTCTACTCTGCTCTCGTAAGGCCCCACCTGGAGTGCTGCGTCCAGTTCTGGAGCCCCCAGCACAAGAAACACATGGACCAGTTAGAACGTGTCCAGAGAAGGGCCATGAGGATGATCCGAGGGCTGGAGCACCTCTGCTATGAGGACAGGCTGGGAGAGTTGGGGCTATTCAGCCTGGAGAAGAAAAGGCTCCGGGGAGATCTTATAGCGGCCTTCCAGTACCTGAAGGGACCTACAAGGAAGCAGGGGAGGGACTTTTTACAAGGGTAGTTAATGACAGAACAAGGGGAAATGGCTTTAAACTGAAAGAGGGTAGGGTTAGATTAGATATTAGGAAGAAATTCTTCACTGTGAGGATGGTGAGACACTGGAACAGGTTGCCCAAGGAAGTTGTGGATGCCCCATCCCTGGAAGTGTTCAAGGCCAGGTTGGATGAGGCTTTGAGCAACCTGGTCTGGTGGAAGGTGTCCCTGCTCATGGCAGTGGGGGTGGAACTGGATGATCTTTAAGGTCCCTTCCAACCCAAACCATTCAATGATTCTATGATTCTATAATAGGAAAAAAAGTTATTTTGATATAAGTTTGTAAAAAATACAACTTTTAACAGAATTTGATGGCAAGGTTCACTCTAACACTACATTGAAAAACATACAAAAGGCAAATCAAATGAGATTTGTTGTGAGTTAAAATTATTTACAGAGGGATCAGGGAAAATTATTTACATAGGGATCAGGAAAAATCAAGTCAGAGTCGAGTTGGTGTGATTTTTACAGGAATTAGGGAAAGATGATAAGGAGGACGCTCTCATTGAGTCATGAGGTTCAGGATGGATCCCCTGGCTTTCTAAACTCCTTCTCAGACAGGAGTCTAGATGTGGCTGGATCCAGACTTAGTCCCACACCTGGACAACTGTTTATGGCTAAAGGGATTAGGCGCCGGGATCTCAGTGTATTGCTTTAATATTTGATTATGTGTCTTGTATAACTCTCAAGTAGACTTTGAGATAGCAGCAATTTAAGGTTCATTAATGCTGTTACAGTAAAGTAGCAGCAATTTAAGGTTCATTAGGAGTACTATAGTAAATCACAAGATTGGATTATATGATTTTCTAACAAACTTAATCAGTTAACCATCAACAATTGATTGATTCAACAAAGTTTCTTGAATCACAGATATACATATATATGTAATGTATATCTGTAAAGGCATACCTGTAAAAAATTCCCCTCAAGTTCAGTGAAATATTCACTTCAAATGTTTCAGCATTTCTCAGTGAGTGATGGCTGAGCCTCAAGGAGTGGAGGGTTTCAGACCATGTCCCATGGTCGGTCTTCGACAACAGTCCTCTGAGTTTCACAAACTTGAGAGTTTAGGAGACCTGAGAGACAACCCACTCAGAGGGACCTGCTGGATGCAGCCTGCTGCAGTCCAGGAGAGCTCAAAGGGCCTCCCTTAGGATCAGTATTTATAGGATCATGGGATGACTGACTTTGGTCACACCTTTTTTCCATCTTGGCCACACCTCATGTTAGGTGATTCTGGCATCTCAGCAATCATCTAATTCCAGTACTTTCCAGATTATACAGTTCTGGTACTTACCAGAGCGGGCTACGATCCAGGCAGCACGGCTTTCAGGTACGGTCAGGGAGTGCCTGATCATCCCAACTCACCGCACTTGTGACTGAAACAGGAACGCAATGTTGGCTTGTCCTGAGATGGCAAAGTGGCCCGGTGGGGGCTGCACCACCACAGCTGCTCTCCAGGAGACACCATCCTTGGCTCTGGCACCTCACTGCATTTTGTTGTGTTGGTTTTGTTTGTTGTTTTTTTGTTTGTTGTTTTTTTTTTTCCTGGAGGGAGTGAGAAAAAGGTCAGAGAAGCAGCTTGTCAGGAGTGTGCATGGCACATACGTGTTTGTATAGTGACCACTGCCTCTCCCTCACTGAATTTTTGAGCCCACTGATGAAGCATGGGATAAAGAAGGATGGTAGGATTGTGAAGGGCAGAAAGGTGTTCCTCCCACAGGGGTGAGCACAGCACTATGCTCTTTTAGAAAAAAAAAAGGAAAAGAAATTCAACATTTATGCAGGACGACCCAAATTTCTCTTTTAAAATATGCATGAAGCTTTAAGATTTTTCTTTCTCCTGACATATCATTTAAATTCAGAGCAATGGAGGTGTCTATATCTTGACAGACACTCAGCCCATTTAATTCAAAGGTATTCATAAAATATTTCACACTAAGGATGGCTGTCACTACAAAGAGCATTTCCTACATAACCATAGAAGTTACTATGTTAGCATTGAAATTTATATATTATTTCACAATATTTTCTTTTTCTTGCCAGGGCAGAAGAGACTGAAAAAAAGAAAGAGTAATATCAAACAGGAGCACAAACAACTTCACACTAAGTACCTAAGCCTTCATCCTGTAAGTTACTGTCAAAATATAATCTATTTGTTCTTCACATTCATGATGGACATTTCTGTTTTCAGCCACCACTTGCACAGTCCCAGAGGCAGGGAGGGGGTTTGTGGCCACCCACATGCAGCAGTTGAGCACAGAGAGGCAGCTGCCCTGATGCCAGCTCCCCTTCCAAACCTCGTTTCCTGCACCACACTCACAGCTTCCCCTGAGCTCATCTAACCACTGGTTTGCAAACTCACCTGGGGTACAGGAGAAATGATGGAGTCAAAGCCACTTTGACTCTAGAGAAGCCAGAACTCAAGTTTTCCAAGTCCTGGGGAAGTGCCCTGGCCGGTGCCTGTAGGTTGTTATGAGGGAGGAGGAAACAGAGCAGAATGCATAAGGCCAAGCCCTTGCCTCCTCGCTACGGAGCTACTCTGAAGACAGTTTAAGATTAATAGAGGTGCTTATTGTGAGGTCTCCAATCAGGCAACTGGTTGGATCTGCTTCTGTGCCTAGGACAAGGTTAGCAGAAGGCATCTGAGAAATCATGGCCTCAGATCAAGTTGGTTCATGGCCCCCATTCCATCTACAGCCCTTGGAGAGAATTATGCCCCTAACATGAGGCTCAACATCACTTCTCATTGCTTCCAGGAACTCTTAAATTTCTCATAGATTACACACATTACCTGGGCAGCATCCCCATTTCTAACTCAGTGGAGAGAGAAGCTTTGAACTGGTAAGTGTATCTTGACAGGTTAAGTTCAGTCTCTCTGAGCCCTACACCCATGGTCAAAAAAGCCAACTAAAATCCATTAATTTTAAATCTACTTGCCCTAGTGTAATTGAAATGCAAATCTCAGTAAAACATCTTGGCTAAACTAATGAGTTTCTCTTTCAACCACGCAATGATGCCATGCTTACAGAACAATTTGTTTGACACAAAGCACACAGGCTCTGGAGACCTCAAAATCTACCAGAGCTTAAGCTTATGAATGATAAAATTGCCACATCAAAACATGAGAAATTAATTGCTACTAACAGCAGGACTTATCTGATGTACTCAATTTAAGTTGTGCACCTTTCAAAATAACATGAATTGCTCATTTAATGGCCTTTTACGTGGGGTCCAATTGTAGCAACACCTTTAAGACTTCAAATATTTGCAAGAGCCTTGGAAAAAACACAGCAGAGCTGAAACAATGTTTGGGACACCAGAGATTTGGTCAGAAAGAGTAATTTTAAATGAACTTTCCAGTCTAAAAAGAACCAGAAACAACAAATTGTTTTGTTTTTTTAACTCACAACACCAAAAAATTGAAATGTCTGAATCACTAAATATCAGCATTTCAAAGAGTTCACTGCCAAGAACAATAAAAAAATCTGGCATATGTAATACATTTACAAGAGTAATATATTATGTATAAATATGTAATATAAATACATATTTATGTACACACATATAGTGGTAATTATGTATGCACAATAATGTTTAATTTTTAAAAAAACAAACCAACAACTTGTGTCATGATTCAGAGATTCTTGGCAAAAAATATAAAGATGCTTTAGTACCCATACAAAAGCCACAGACTGTTTGGATGCTGGATCATTCTGTGTTATCTGTAGGGTTATATCTAATATTACCTTTCTCTTGGTTTAAGGCCAGCACCTAATACTCTCTTGAGTTTCTTCAATGCAAGCTCTTTGCACCTTATCTTATAAAGGACTGAACCACACTGACATAGAAAAAATGACAACAGAGTCTCAAGCCCAGTGTGGTTTATATCACTGCTGGCCTTGGAGTCCCCAGGAAAGAATGAAGCTGCTGTACAACCCTAGCCAAGGCAGACTCACAGAATCACAGAATCACAGAATCACAGAATATTAGGGATTGGAAGGGACCTTGAAAGATCATCTAGTCCAATCCCCCTGCCGGAGCAGGAACACCTAGATGAGTTCACCCAGGAAGGCGTCCAAGGTGAAGAGCCAATAAACCAAAGAGACAAGGTAGTAAACAAGTGGGATGATGATATGAGTATTCACCATATACAGGGATGACAGAGGCTGAATTCTATTGCTTAGTGCACCCCTAGTGTGTTAACCACCATGAAACCATCTCCCCTGCCCAGCTGAAAAGAGTCCTTGCACTGACCGTCATTCAGGGCATTTCATGAAGAGTACTGTCCAAATGGGGAATAATTTGCTGTCACACAGCATCAGAGACGTAGGTGAAAAGGCACGACCCGTGCTGAGATTTAGAATGTTACCTGGTGCCCATGAAAAGGACTTTGAAATTGGGGATGGAAGAGGAGGGAAAAACAGCTGTTAAGTTACGCAGACATCCTCAACTGAAACATGCAAGGAACTACTTTGTTCAGTAATAGGCTATCAACTTTCAGTAAGCTGTTAAAGAGCTAGAAAACACTGCAAAGGTGTCCTACAAGTAGGCTGTCTACTTGACCTAACGCTCCACAGTCACATTTTGTGAAGACCGGGATGGAGCAGCAATCCCGACCTCCAGGAAACAACTTGCCACAGCCGCAGCGATCTTGTGGGCAGAACTGTTACAGTGCTGAAGAAATACTGAACAAAACCAATGTAAACGCTGCTGTAGACTTCCCAGCTACCACCACCTATCACAGAATCACAGAATGATTGAGGTTGAAAGAGACCTCTGAAGGTCATCTAGTCCAACCACCCTGCTCAAGCAGGGACTCCAAGAGCACATGAACCAGGGTTTTGTGCAGACAGTTTTTGAAATAAGGACAACTTTATTTTGAAATAAGGACAGGACACCTGTTGATCTCTGACTAAGAAGATATTCACACCTCACAGCAAAAGTATGGTATATTCTTGAATTTCTACTTCAAAACTTCTGGGATTTTTTTGGCATTTGAAAGGCAGGAAATAGATCAGGACAAATTCACCTGTGGTGTAAGCCTATTTATTTAACTCAGTTTAGATTAGATATGAAATTGGTTCCTACTGGGATTTTAAATTATGATTAAATTTGCAATGCTGCTATCAGGCTTTAGAACAGCAGGCACACACAGCCCGTGGAAGGAAGTGGTGCTGAGGCACCTGGGGAGCAGCCATCCATTCTCCTGAAAGAAAATCATTAAGTTCTTTGACCAGAAACTTATCAAGTTACAGGACTTTTAACAGAGCAACCTTCTAGGTATTGTACTTTGTCTCTCTGAGATTGGCAGAAGTTGCCAAATTTCATTACTGCAGGGATAAGACAGTTGGACCTTGTGTCCAATGAGCTGTAGCATCTGTATGATACCTGTAATAGCTGCTGCTTGAAGGAGTGGAATAATTTCTCTCTTCAGTGTTGCTACCAGCTGACAAATTTGCGACACATCTCCAGATGTTGGCAGGTAGCTGTTCAGCAGCTCTCCAGGTGGTATAAAATGTGCAGAGGTTCTTGTGGCTTGAACTTCTTCAGGCCCCATGTCCACCCATGTCCAGTCTCAGCCAGGTGGCACTCACCAACCTCAGTGGTGTTCATCAGTGGTACAGGTGGGAAAGAAATACAGTTTTGATTTTATTTAGGCAGTTGTTTAGCATGGTCTGTACTGGAACAACCTTCTTTGTGTTGTAAATGAGTCATTATTGGGGCAAGGAAAATACTAAGACCTAATGGCTGCCACTCAGTACCCCCAATCTTGCCTGCAAACATGTTCTACTTTAGCAGCAAATGAAAACAAAGACAAATCTTTAAAAATTTGATAGAACTCCTGCCTTTACAGCCCTATTAAACCACTGCCCACTCTAAGCATTTCTGACAGGCCGTATTGGAAACTTGATTTCAGCAACTCCTTTTCCAAAATCAAAATTAATTGTCTTTCTTGTGTCAGCAGACAGTTGTTTCCCTCCCACTGAAGATTAGCGGTACTTTGGTGTGAGCACATTTCTCCCAGGTGATGGCATTGTGGATTTGCACTATGCTCCACATTTCATTACAAGTGCCCAGTCTCACTTGCAGCACAAAACAGTGAGTGCTTAACTGTGACCCACCTTGCCTTTTCCATGAACCTGAAGTGTGTGTTGCAGAGCAGCTTAAAGTACTATGGGTTCAGATCTAAGCTTACTCACAACTTGTTTGTGAGCAACAACAGAGATGTTTTTCTTTCCTGAATGCTATTTTAACCTTGTTGAATGCTGATTAACAGCAGCTTGGTGCTTCATCTCCAAGCACTGAGTTACCAGTATAGAAATGTTTCCGAAGCACAACTGTCCCAGAAGGCCCCCACTGCAAAATGGGTTGTCTGGGGAAAAACACACAATGGGTAGATGGGAATGCTGGGGCAATGGCAGTAGAAGGGGAGACACTGCTCCAACAAAGTTTGGGTGAATAAGTTTTCAAAACATATTTAGGGACTGACAAATGATAGGATCAATATTTGGACAAGAGGTTTTCAAGGAGTGCTTCAAAGTTGGTCCAGTGTTGGGCCTTACAAAAATGAGAGCTTTCCCGTGAACCACAATAGGAGAGAAATCTGAGGTCAGTGCTTAGTTCCTCTTGAAACAGTCCAGCAGCAATGTCTGATACACTGAAGTGGTATTTCTGCACTCTCTCAAAGAGAGTTACAAAAGTAAATAAAGGCAAAGATAAATTTATATCTGGAGACATGCAGCTTTCCAAGTTGACAAGGAGATCAGTGGAACGTTTAAAATCAAAACCACAGACAAAAGGCAATACAATTCAATCTTATTTTGCTTAATTTTAAAGGATTAGAATACAGACTGGCACAAAAAGGAGATCTTGTTAAGAAAATAAGGTAGGAGTGGGTAACTAAAAGAGTTAAGCCTTTAGAGGGGCATTGGGACAACTTAGATTTGCCACTTTGGGAGCACAGAACAAATAAAAAAAGCACAAAATAATAGAAGAAAATCAGGAACATCAAAAGGAAATTGCTATTACTATGCGCCAAGGTAAAAAAATATTACTGAAAGCAAGAAAATATCCTTACAAACAAACAAAAAAACCATAGTGTCCTTCTAAGGAGGATTGCAAAATCTGGCAGTACACAGAACAAAAATGTGCAAGAAACAATTTGTAAAGCATATTAAAAAACCCCCAAACCTTTTCTGAACTCATTAAGGTTAGCATCTAAAGGACATACAGATGATAGCACTTCCTAGAAAAAATAAACCATGGTCAGAAACCTAAGTGAATCTCTTAATGTCTGCAAATACCATTAAGGAGCTTGATGAAGTTACAGTGCTAGACCCCTTCCCTCTTCTCCACCTCCCCTTTCTAAGTAGAAGGCACAGACGATCTCACTCCAGATGCAAAACTGCCAGATGGGCTATGGAATGCTGAAGAAAGTGAAGGGGAGGTGAACAAGCGGTAAACGGACAGAACGAGCGGCAGTGAATGGCCAGGTTCTCAATAAACTCTGAGATAAAACCACTGAAACACTGCAGTGGTGTGCTCCCTCTCACCTGGCGCCAGAGGGAAGGTGGAAACGTGCTGACAATATTCCTAAGAGGTGCCAGGGAGGTTGTGCCACCGCAGACCGGGGATTCCCAACTGACGGGAATGATTTCAGTGCTGTGAAGAGCACTGCTGAGCTCATGGGTCACTGTGGCAGTTTGGAGAAGATTCAGCTGGGATTTTGTAAAGGAAAGCTGTGCTCATCTGTTGTCAGTCTTTCAAGAGAGCACCAGCCCAGACCTCCTTGTGCATGTACTTGTGCCAGCTCTCTGGTTTTCAAAGAGGCTTTCTCAAAGGCTCCAGAGCTTCTTCTCTGGTGCCCCAGGGGTGACTGGAAATGTCCTCATGTGGATTGACATCTTGTTAGAGGATTGGAAACAGAGGGCAGAACTGAACAGATCATTTTCAAAACCAAAACAAAGTGAAGATGCTGATCCCTGCACAGCATGGAAAAAAAATTTATATACTCCTTGTTGAATGACATTGTGGATGCTAAAAAGCTTATTCAGGCTCGAAAGAGCAGCTGGAAAATTTGATCTAATTAAAATCCATCACAACCTATTATATATAAGTCACCACCTCTGTCTCAAAGTTCCCCTGTGGCATTTCTGCCTGTGGCTAAAAACGTGTTCTGGGAATTATTGCTCCCGGCTTATCCTGACCTTATCATGTCCTCTAGGCATCTGCTGCTGAAGGCAGGAAACTTGACTATGGGTATCTTTGCTCTGGCCAAGAGAAGCCTCTCTTTTTCTCTGATTACTCTAGCCAACAGGGAGCACTGTGCAGACCTGTCCTAAGAGTTAAAATAGAGAAATGTGTAAGTGCAATTAAAGAAATCTTTTAGCCAAGTGCAAGACAAAATATCCCATTGCATCCATGTATGAAACACCATGTAAGCAGTTTCTGGTTGCATTTTTAATCAGATCCATGTTAATCTTTCACTTTGGAGTCTCAAACCCATTGCTAAATTTCAGGCAGGCTGCTAATCACTGGAACCAGGTACAGGTGCACTTTTTTCCCAAAAGGGATCAGAAATAAGCACAAAGAAGGCTAGAAGATAAGGTGCATTAACTATTCCTTCCAGTGGGAACCTTATCCAGAAGATGTCACCAAAACACAAGTAGTGCTCAGAGTTCCTAGAACAAGTAACATAAATGGAAGGACTTCAGACTTGTAACAGAACCACTGAGAAATCAAGAAGAGTGTTGGAAGAACACATGGAAATAAAAATCACTTTTTTTCAGGGAGAAGATTAAACTCTTATATCATCACAGGAAGGTCCGTATATTGATTAAATTATGTACAAATAGCAAGTCATGCAGACAAAATATCATGACATTGTTTTGAGCAGAGACTGAATTATTGTCAAAATTCCTTCCTTGATTAATTTTTAATTAAAAAACCAGTAACCTCTTTGCTCTGTTTTTTCCACCCTCACCAAGTCCCTTTGCTGTTTGTCTTCTCTGCTTCCTCTTTATTGGTACCTTACTTCCATCAAGGACTTGCATGTTAACCGTCTGCTCCTTCTTATCTCGTGTCTCTGTCCTGTTAGGGAGTATATCCACATACATACTGAATCAATATCTAATTGCTGCATTACAGAGATCAGCTTCGTGCTTCAGAAAATCATGTTCACCAAGTCTTTTTCTTTTGCACTTGCATTGTGAACTGTAAAGCACTGAAGGTCATCCTTGTCTGACTGCAAACAGGAATTGAGGGAAGAAAGAACAAAGGGATTCATAACCCGAAGGAAAGAAAAATGCATCAAGCGCAGCAACTAAAAAACATTAGTGGACACAAACCCAGACCTACACTGGTGGTACCTGTTGTGTGATAGCTGAACCCAAGCCACAACAAAAACCAGGTGGTTAGTTAAGGTCAAATCAGTGCCTGGAGCAAAGTTTCTCAGTGCTTCTGAGAGTTTGGTCTAGCATGGCAGAAATGTTGCCACTGCTGCAACCTCAAGCAGATCAGCAATCAGCAGTTGATATCTGACAGGTAAATACCATTTCACTTCTTTGTGGCAGCTGAGCACAGGTGTGAGCCAGCATGGCTCGTGTAGACTAACACACTGTTGCTCAGAAGAGATGCTGTTGGGGGAACAAGTTCAACATAGAGCATACAGATCAGGACACCAGCCAGCAGGAATTGTCCTCAGTCTTGAGCTTTGGGTTTAAAGGTTGATCCTCCCTGGCACCAGGAGATAAGCTCCATGCCATCACATTTGTCCTTCTCCCAGAAAAAAACCCAAACAAATCTACCTGGTAATGGTGAAATCCACATATGCTTTAGGACTGACAACCTGTTGGAGTGTGCCACCACCTGAGTATCACTTTCCACAGACCTCCCTGATGAAGGTGTTCTGGGAGCAATAACAGTATGGAGCTTTAAAGTCAATAGCACTTTATTCAGATTTTGTATGTACACATGACTGCCCAAACAATTTACACCATTTTGAGCATGAAGTTAAAAATAACATTTGCTCTAGTGGTATTTGCACTGTTATGGGAAAAGATTTTGTAAGAGGTGCTCCTAGGAGATCGTGCATAATAGTCGCATAATATGAGAAATCACGTTCTTCTAATGTCAGTTGACAGGTTTCACCTAATCTCTAGGAACCTTAGACTGATGGAAAATGTGTCCTTTCTGATTCTCTATTAATCAAAACAGTGGAATGAGGCCAGGTCAACAATAAAAAGAAAAAAAATTATCTTACCTTGAAATCTAAAGGTATTTCAGCATGAAATTCCAGTGTCCTGAAGCTAGCTGTAGCCTAGGTGGGTTTTGTTATATGCTTATATATTACATTATACACACACACACCATTAAGAACAGTCCATTTCCATAATTAGATTTTCAATCTACCCAATGCAGTAAGCAAGTCTTCTGTAAAAATTAATATTACTTTAAAGCCTGGATATCAAACAAAATTTTTTCAGTTTCTAAAAATTCATAAAAACCAGTTTAGCTAGTAATGAGATGAAATGATAACTCCTTTAAAAGCAGAATTTATTTGAGTTTAAAAAATGAATAGCGTGGTCTTTGGCTGAAGAAATTCAAACTGAATCACAGAATGGTAGGGGTTGGAAGGGACCTCAGATCATCCAGTCCAACCGTCCTGCCAGAGCAGGTTCCCTACAGCAGGTTGCACAGGAAAGTCTCCAGGAGGGTTTTGAACATCTCCAGAGAAGGAGACTCCACAGCCTCTCTGGGCAGCCTGTTCCCAGTGTTCTGACACCCTCACAGCAAAGAAGTTTTTCCTTAAGTTTGTCTGGAACTGCTGGTGTTCCAGTTTTTGCCCATTGCCCCTTGTCCTGTCACTGGGCACCGCTGAAAAGAGCCCGGCCCCATCCATTTGGCCCCCACACTGCAGGTATTTATAGACATTGATAAGGTCCCCTCTCAGTCTTTTCTTCTCCAGGCTGAAGAGTCCCAGCTCTCTCAGCCTCTCCTCATACAGCAGATGCTCGAGGCCCCTCGTCATCTCTGTGTCCCTCTGCTGGACTCTCTCTAGAAGATCCCTGTCCCTCTTGAACTGGGGAGCCCAGAACTGGACACACTGTTCCAGATGCGGCCTCACCAGGGCAGAGTAGAGGGGGAGGAGAACCTCCCTCGACCTGCTGGCCATGCTCTTTTTAATGCACCCCAGGATACTATTGGCCTTCCTGGCCACAAGGACACACTGCTGGCTCATGGCCAGCCTGCTGTCCACCAGCACACCCAGGTGCTTTTCCACAGAGCTCCTCTCCAGCAGGTCAGCCCCCAACCTGTACTGATGCACGTGGTTATTCATCCCCAGGTGAAGGACTCTGTACTTTGTCTTGTTGAACCTCATCAGGTTCTTTTCTGCCCAACTCTCCAGCATGTCCAGGTCTCGCTGGATGGCAGCACAGCCTTCTGGTGTGTTCTCCCAACTTCGTATCATCTGCAAACTTGCTGAGGGTGGGCTCTATCCCTACCTCCAGGTCATTGATGAAGATGTTAAACAAGACAGGACCCAGTACCGACCCCTGGGGAACACCGCTAGTTACAGGCCTCCAACAAGATTCTGCGCCACTGATCACAACCTTCTGAGCTCTGCCAGTCAGCCAGCTCTCAATCCACTTCAAAGTCCACTCATCTATCCCACACCTTCTAAGCTTTGCTACAAGGATGGTGTGAGGGACAGTATCAAAGGCCTTACTGAAATCAAGGTAGACAACATCCACTGCTTACCCCTCACCTAACAAGCCGGTGGTGACATCATAGGAGGCTACCAGACTGGTCAAGCGTGATTTCCCCTCAGTGAAACCATGCTGACTACTTCTGATAGCCTTGTTTTCTTCCAACTGCTTAGAGATGTTATCAAGGATGAGCTGTTCCACCACCTTCCCAGGGATGGAGGTGAGGCTGACTGGCCTGTAGTAGCCCAGATCCTCCTTCTTGCCCTTTTTGAAGATTGCAGTGACATTGGCAATCCTCCAATCTTCAGACACCTGAAGGCAGAGTTCATAAAAAAGTCAATACATGGAACCCAGCCTTGTTGCTTGTGTCTGATCAATCAAAGCACTGAAATCATCAACTTAGACACCACACAGTCTGAGATCCCCCGCAGGGAAGAAACTCAACAAGGAGAGAGGGTCGAGAAGTTAAAAGTAATTGCTGCAGAAGTCAGCTGTGCTATAAATGTAATTCTCCAGTGCTTGTGTGAGGACTTGTCTGGCTCAGAGGGTCCCTTTCAGAAAGCTCTTCTGCTTTGCCTCTCTCCATAACAGGGGTTTGCTTTCTCTTTTTCTGAGTGAGAATAAACATAAGTGGAAAAAGCCGGGCAGGTTGTTGCTTTAGTGTAAGCTAGGACCAGACATCAGGTCGAGTAACTGTCAAAGATTCTTCTGTTTATCACATATTAAGAATACACATAACTTTGTATAAGGGTAAGTTTACACCAACATGTAATGCTGATTAGACATAATTTGGGAGATGAGGCAATGTAAACAGACATCCAGCCTTATTGGGTAGAAAAAAACCCCAGAATTTCAGGCTCTGGGAAGCTCTGGTTGCAGATCTAACAGACAATAAATCATTGGAAATGCACAGGCTTTTTTTATGACAGAAATCCTCCTCCAATCCATAAAGCCATTTCTTGCTCTCTTGGTCATAGCCTGAAAGAGGATGCTTGATAATAAACACAATTCTCATTGATTTGCTGCTGTTTGTGCAAAACCTTCCTGATTTCACACAGACGTGGACAACCAGTATGATTAGGAAGGAAAATGTTGAGACCAACCATAACCAGCATGATTATGAACTGGGTAACCAATGAAATCTTCCCAATTTTCAAATTCAGTAAGCTTTCAGTGTATAATTCTATGAACAAAGATACTTACAGAGAAATGAAAACAAGACAGGAAATGCTGAAATCCATTTTTTCTTCTTTTGTTATTTTGTGAGTAAATCCAGATCCTATTCTGCACAGACATCACAGTTGGGCCTGCTGATAGATCCCAGGAAGACCATTTACCATCCTAACACACATTTTTTGGGGAAAAAAAGCTTCCAAATGCAACAGTGAATAACCTGAGCTACTGCCAACTACATGCAATTGAAAAGTCACATTTTACTTCACAAACTGATCATTTAGTCTTCTGTATTTTCAACCTGTGCTTAGCAGTATTCACAGGTTGTCATATACATTACAATTAAAAAGAAGACACAGTTATGAGAAAATTACTAGTTCTTTACATCTACTTTTATCTTCTATTCTGTGCTGTTCTCTATATTGGTAGAGAACACAACATTATGTTTCGCTCTTTTATCAGATTCCATCATACAGTACTTGCTGGTTCAGTTTTCTTATATTCTAAGGAGCTACAGTCATGGAGCTTCTGTAGCTGGTGTACTCACAGTACTGATTACTTAAAAATGAGACAGAAAATGTAATTAAATGTGTACATTCAATTTAATTCAGAGCCCTCCTTCTTGAGGAGGTTACGTTAAAGCTGACTTCTCAGTTTTTTCTCCGAGTGTTTCATTGCAGGCAACAAAATGGAAGAGTTAGTTCAGAAGCTACACTGTCAAGGTGATGGTGATCCCCGGCCAAATTTGGCACTGGTGCCAGGGACAGAGATTAGAGGTGACACTAAGTCATAAGGTCTCTTAAATTGGTTTGGCATCAAACTTCAAAAAGGTTTGCCATCACTTTCCAGTAACACAAGTACAACATCCTGGCAGACACAGTAAAGGCTGTGGTATTTTTCTCTGTCAGCCTGGTTTCAAAATGTTCATTTTTCAAACATACCTCCTTTATCTATGTTGCTCTGCTGGAGCTCTGGGAGGGTGCAGAAATGGTTCCTACCCAAAATACAGTGGGTATGAGGCTGGGTGAGATTCCTCTCCTGGTTCTGGCTGTGCAATTTCCTTCCTTAGCTGAGACACTGTATCAGTGATTAGAAATAACCCATTTGAGGGTAATACGTGAAGAATCTGTATTTCACTGATTAATAACATTGGCCACGTCTGTGATGAGATGTGGCTCTGACAATCACCACCCTGGCAGCAGCACTTCCAACTTCAATCTTTTGTCCTTAAATCAGGAGTTCCTCAGGGGGAGGTGGGTATCTTCTCTTGCAGGTCAGAGAGGAAAGGAATTCTGAACAGCACTGTAACTAATTAGAGGCTACTATTATGGAAAATGGAAAGAAGGTTAACTGAGTTTCTGTGACCATTCTGATGCTTAAGGACTTGCTAATTAAGAGGCTGGATAACTCACAGGCTTGACATGAAGTATATAGTTAAGTACATGACTGCATGAAAGTCTGTATTGTCAGCCACTCTGAGACACTTGGAGCATCCTGATGTTTAGGTTTTGTGGTACAGAATCCTGTCTACTAAAAACTAGTCTGAACCCCTATTTTATTTTACAAGCAAGTCAATGAAGAAACTTAGATTGTAATAATTTTATGTCAGCATGAATGTAGGATGGTTTTAAATCAAACACAGTAAGTAGGAACATACTAGACAACCTACACATTTAGCCATCTGAACTTACACATCTGTCTTGGGTTTTCTAGAAAAAAAAACAACAAAGTAGAAATATGCAGGATCATTCCTTTTTATTTGGTAAATGACAGCATTGTTTCATATAAAACGAAACAAAACAAAAAAGTCATGCTGATCAGCCACCCACACACTTGCTTTAAAGCTCTCATGAACTGGATCAACATTTAGAAGGCACAGCAAGTACCGGCATTTAAGTAATATTATAAAAACAATCAAGCTGCGATAGTGAACTTCGTCCTTCCTCTGTACGTTAGCTTCCCTGAGCACACATGATGTTACAAGAACTGCTCAGCAGTACAAGAACATGGATTTTCATGGGAATTTCACAGCTAGAAATCACCTCTTCCTTTAGGTCCATGAGCAATGTAGTTAAGCTCCCCTTCTCCCCAGCACCAGCTATTCACAGAGCTGCTCCTTCATCCTGCCGCTGATTACATAGTTATGCATCTGCATCTCCCAAGGCAAGAGGTCAACCACAAGCTCCTGTGCACAGGCAACTTCTTGGTCCTCCCACACCTCAGTTTAAACTGAATTGGATCCTGACATGCTTTGGGAACAGCTACAGCTATTTCTGCACCATATCCACACCTCATCCAAAGTTCACTGTTTTATCAGTGGTAGGTATCATCTGCTTCCAAGAAAAGACAAATTAGATAAAATAAAACAGGTAAGATTTGCTCGACCCCAAAACACACAGCTGCCATTTCATCCTTTTACATATACAATGCAGTTGCATAAAAAGCTTGGGGTGTTTTTTTTTTCCTCAGTATTTCAGGGAAGAGTCACTGTGAACAGGCAGTGGTGGTGTGCCATTCTGCTGCTCTGGTTCTGGCTATTATTTAAGATTTGTCTAATGTTTACATTCTTCTACAGTTATTTTTAATGTGGCTGTATTTTGAAACACATAGCCACACAAACTCAAATTTTAGGATAATCTCTTTATTATAAAGAGGCTAGTTAGATGCATTATTATCCTTTAAAAGAAAACCAAGACTTCAACCTTTATTTCCAGTCTCTCCTTAGTACCAGTCTGATCTCCATTTGTTGGAATGTTTGGGGGGTTTTTTGACTTGAATTTTCAACAGAGGTGAAAGTTAGCAAGTTATTGTGATGTTGTTACTATTCCAGCTGAACTCCTCCAAACCAGCATGGTCAACCCTAGTGAGATGCATTGCCAAGGAATGTGAGCTGGCCACCTGCTTCTGAAGCACCACAGGGAGAGCCCAGTCATCCCAGGCTGGCCCAAAAACTGAGCATTGTTCCAAATGGAAATCCTAACACTTAAACCAGCATTCGCATATGCAAGAAATATGTCAAGCAACTTGACTCTTTAGCTACCTCACATTTCAAAGACAGGATATACATGTTAAAAACAAAGGACCTACTGCAATCATTTGGGTTGTTGATTTTCCACTGATGTCTTTGCAATCCCCTCTGGAGCACATTGGCTTCTCAAGGAGGGCAACCAGCAAGCTTTTGAGCGTCATGAATGTTACTTTCTAGGGAGGTAGAAGCTGAAAACACGTTCTCAGCTTGCATACTGCTGCTTTTGGTGTCAGAGTTGCTGGTGAGTGATCATCACAAGTCACAATTCTGATTCCTTTGAGCTGTATTATCTGCCTGCATAATCTTGGCAGGCTACGGGAGACAGGCAAACACACACTCTGTGAATGAGCAACCATGGCTCGCACCTTTTTTATGTTATTCTTTCAGGGAATGCCGGGGCAAAGGGATCAGTATGAGGTAAGGTCTTCATAGCAACATTTACCCACTCCTTAAGTGGCACAACAGGTTTGGTTTGCTTGGGCTAAGCAGGGACCATGCAATTCTTTTCACTCAGAAGTAGAATTTAAAGCAGAGTTTAAAACTGCAGACCCAGAAAATTGTTCTTAAAAAAACTGATCAACTCTGTGAAAAGCTCATAAACCTAAAATTAAAGCTTTAAAATAAATGCAAAAGTCATCACCTACTGCATTATGTTTCTCAGTTATACCAATTTAAAAATTTCACACTGAGATAATCAGAGTAGCCTAACTCTATGTTGGTAATATTCCCTACACTAACACCCTGCAAGCACAGCAACAAACCCTCTCAGGCAGGAGGCCAGGTGCCAGCGCCAGCTACTGAACTTGAAATCAATTTTTTCTCTCAAGTGCAACTTTATTCCTGTACTCTATGAATATATCACCGTGTACAGGGACAGCTGTACACACATTTTACAGAGATAAGTAAGATGAAACCACTGACTTAATAAATTCATTTTTTATAGATGCACAGTACTTCTGTGCAGCTGTGTAACACAGAGCAGGACTGAAGAAAAGTAATGCAAAGCAGGAAGAGAGCACAGACAAGGAGAGCTTTAAGATCTGTTACAGTTTCTTGCTCTGGAAAGGGAGCCCCATTTCTTTCCTACAAGGTTTATTGTCTCAGTGAGGGATGACTGGTTTGAGGGTTTTCACCATTGTTGTTTCAAGGGGGTTGACTACAGGCTTTATTTCTCATTCTCCTCTCACTCATGCAAGCAAGCTGCTATTTCCATCCCCAGTTCTCCTTCTCCCATGTCATAAAAGTTTAGGTTTACCTGGTCTTTAAAGTGTCCCCAAATAAGCTGCACTTGGAATACCCTTTGCAGATTCCCAAAAAATGAAAGAACACAGATGAACTACATTATCCTCTGAGTTAATAGATGTAATTAGTTGTTTCCAGTGCTGAATTATGACATATAAATTCAGTCACCAGATACTTACTTGAAATAAAAGGGGAAGAGATTAAGGAAGAACAAAACATTTTCAGAATAAAGAGAGCTGACTACAGAAGGCAGCAGTAAAGGCTCTGCTGGCAGCAGGCTGACATATCTGCATTTATTCTAAAACTGGCAAAATGTGAACACTCAAGTTCTAACATACCACTGAAGTAGTAGAAAACACTCTCTCATAACCTTCTGTTTGTAGTCATATCATTAATAGTATTAATATCTCTCTTTTCCTCCGTATTAGAGCATTTGAGCTTGACCCCAAATTCTTTAATGTTCTTCTTTCACCACAAGAGTTAGTTAATGGCCCCCTCTAACTCCAGGGTCATGCACCTCAGCACAGCTCAGGCAGAGGTAACCTTCACAGGAGGCAGAGCTGCTCACCGCTGGGACCATTTGATGATTCTGGAACAAGCAGAGACGTTCAGGCAGAAGTGCTGTGGTTCTCTTGCTCTAATGGCTTCATTATCTGGCATGATGCCTGGCATCTTTTGATGCCTGTTATCTTGTAAAAGCAGAACAGCCACACACGTGGTACAGTTTTTCCAATGAACAAGTCACAAGACTCTCAGAGATATAACTGGCGAAAGGCTGTTGAAATGCTCTCAGAATTATAATGACAACTTATCAATGCTTGGAACAAAATCATCCTTTTACTGATTAATTCACAGGCTCTGGGAAGAGTGTTTGCTTGTGAAATCTCTTCTGCTCTTTTTTTTTTTTCCTTATTTTCTAACCATGATCTGTAAAAAGGGAATGTTAAGAACAGCACAGCTGTGGACTCTTCTGAATTTATCTCTCTCATCAGATAGTGTTCTTGGGAGACTAATAGATAAAAGCAAAACATGACTTTTCTCACCAAATAACAACTGCTTTGACATGCACAGTTTGAGAGATAAGCTGCCTGTGTCATCATCTACAGACCTGTGATCTTTACACTATGGCTCTGTGGCCCACTGTGTGGCCAACCCTAAAGTGTGGACACCAGCCCACCTGTGACCATGCACAAAAAGCAGCTCTTTAGGACTCTTCAGCTGGGTAGAGATTCCCTCGCATGAGAGCTGGCAATATTGAACTGCTCCAGATTAAACCGCGTCTGTTTTTTGTCAGCAAACAATAGTGAGAGCCTGCATTTCAACCAGTAGCCAGTAATTAAAGATCCCTTACTTGACTTACTCAACCCCAGGCAAAAAATAAAGTTCTGAACCCATGTTGCTTATTAGCAGATATTCAGCTGATGAACTACAGCCTCTAAAAATCATACTCTAAGAAAACAGAGACAATAAGCAGAGGAGACTCAATATTAAATAAATTTACACATGGAGAAGAATTTTTCTATCTGACAAGTCTGAATCACACTCTCTGAGGACAAGCAACTCCACATCTTTCCAAAATAAGCTGCAACACAGCTTCTTTCGAATAGAGAAATGACTCAGAGGGTGCCACTGTCACCACATCTGGCTGTGAGTCCTTCAGAAGTCACAGTGACACCCTCTCTGGCTTTGAACACTGGATGACAAAAGCCAGAGTGATCTTCACACTTCAGGCTGCAGAACAGCAGGTGGTTTGCATTTGTGTTTAATCTAAGAGGTACAACGGCACAGTTTATATAAGCTCACACAGCTGATAATTACAAAGTCCCCTATGGTAAACTGAAAAAGCCCCAGAAGCTACTCCTCCCTGTCAAAAACTCATGATAGGGACTATAGTCCATGCAGAATAGCTCCTCCACTAGAAAAGTCCTGTACCCTGAGAACTGGCCAGTGCCCAGGCTTGTTCTGTTTGCAGGCAGATCAGCGAGAGAAGAAAAGAACATAATTACACATTTCTGAGAAAACAGATTAGAGACCAAGAGCACTAAACCAAAGTTTGCCTTGGCTGGAAAAGGAAGTGTGCCTAAAGGCCAGTCTCCAAGTTTTTTCTGTGGCACTCCTACTTGTGTCCTGCATGGGGAAGTTGCTCAGGCCAATAGTGTATGATGACACTATGGTTACTACTGGGTTATCAGGAGTTTCTATTTTTAAGTAGTGCTTTTCTCCTCAGGTCCAGCTACAAGGCAAGGGTGAGTGCTGGCGAGAGATGGCAGCATCTAGAGGGATGCTTACCTCTTCAAGGAAAGGACCCTGGTACATGTTTGTCAGGCTTTTGAAGTTACATTTCTAAATGGAGAGAGAAAACACTTTGCATTGGTTCCCCAGGACAAGGATGAACATTTCTCAGGGTTGAAACTTCTGCTTTATTAACTTCTCTGGTTTCAATTTTCCATCTTTTACCTAATGTGAACATGAAATCACCTACTGCTCCCACTCACAGCAGTCAGTTTATGCAACATCTGTCACAATCTAGGCACTTGGTCCATAGACTTAAAACCAGAGATGCTGGCATCCACAGACAGCACATGCAGGTCATAAAACAGAAAGCCCAAACTTGCCATCATGTCCCAAGTGTAATGTCTCTTGCTAAGCTCCCAGGCCTTTTTGGTGTGGTTCCTTTTAGCAATTGACTTCACTGGTTATTTTAGTCACAAATACCGAACATTACATTTTCATTTCTTTGCAGAAAACCCTCGGCTTGTTGACCATCATCTATCAAGTGTAAATTTCATGCAGATGCCAGGTATGTGATTATGAATGATTAAGCAAACAGTATGGGAACAGTTTTAGGAATCCCAAATGCCAGTGCTGACATACAGTGCTGTTTGCAATCACAGTTTTATTGTTGAAGAGAGTGCAACACCAGTTTGAATTTTGAGTGCTGCACAGCCTCAATAGATTTGACTTGTTACAGTAGCTTTCTGCTGGTGCCTCACAGTGGTTCAGGAAATAAGAGGGATATTTTTCTTCCCAGCATTATTTGCAAAAAATAATGTAGTTGATAGAGAAGTATCTCTTTCCTACTTAAATTTTTTCTGGTCATTATTAAACACTGTAAAACAAAAGCCAGGACATAAATTTATAGTCCTGCACCTGGGTCAGGGCAATCCCCTGTATCATACAGGCTGGGAGATGAAGGTATTGAGAGTAGCTCTGTGGAGAAGGACTTGTGGGTGCTAGTGGACAAAAAGCTGAAGATGAGCCAGCAATTTGTGCTTTCAGCCCAGAGGGCCAACCATATCCTGGGCTGCATCAAGAGGAACACAGCCAGCAGGTCAAGGGAGGTGATTCTGCCCCTCTACTCTGCTCTGGTGAGACCCCACCCAGAGTACTGTGTTCACCTCTGGAGTCTTCAGCATAGGAAAGACACGGACCTGTTGGAGAAAGTCCAGAGGAGGGAAACAAAAATGATTAGGGGGATGGAACATATCTCCTATAAAGAAAGGTTGAGGGTTGGGGTTGTTCAGTCTGGAGAAGAGAAGGCTCTGGGGAGACCTTATTGTGGCCTTTCGATACTTGAAGGAAGCCTATAAGAAGGATGAGAAAAAAAATTAACAGGGCCTGTAGTGATAGGACAAGGCGCAATGATTTTAAACTAAAGAGGGTGGATTTAGACTAGAAGTAGGGAAGAAATTTTTTACAATGAGGGTGGTGAAACACTGGCACAGGTTGCCCAGACAGGTGGTAGAAGGCCCATTCTTGAAAACATTCGGGGTCAGGTTGGATGGAGCTCTGAACAGCCTGATCTAGTTGAAGATGTCCCTGCTCACTGCAGGGGGGTTGGAACTGGATGATCTTTAAAGGTCCTTTCCAACCCAAACCATTCTATGATTCTATGTCAGTGACAGAGCTTATAGAAAGATATGCTGACTCAAATAGATTAATCTACAGCTTTTTGTTTTGCTTTTTGTTGACCTTCCCCCTCCCAAATCTTCCTTATGTGGCCTTTGAAAAGCCTCTGATAGATTGATACTGTATTGGTAAGAATACAAAGCATAAACAGACATAGTGAGCTCTTTCACCTCGAAGCTGTTTCCAAGAAACTGAGGTATGTACTGATTAAGATAATAAATTTCACAGTCTCAATGGAACACTGTACAGTTGAGGAGGTAAAGGAAATACTTTGTCTTTATGTACTAAAGATCAATTTTGTTTGCTTGCACTGAAAAATAATTTACCCAAAAGATGTCTTGCTAATATGGGTAGGATACTTAGGTTTTTAGTCCCATTAGATCTGTTGTTGGCTTATTTCTAAAGTGTCCAGAGCAAAGGACTCAGGTGTGTAGCTCCAGAAGCAGCCCTACATGTTGAAAAGGTGCTCACTAGAGTCTAAGTTGTTCTTCTTTTTGGCAATAATTAAGCTCAATAAACTGCAGGAGTTTTCCAGCTTGGTAAAACTCAGACAATAATGATGTGGCACTACTAATATGGGAAGGCAAATATGAAGTTAGGATATGAAATATGGTGAACACCATGCACATAATCTGAAAATAACAGCTCATTGCTGACTTCTAATGAGGTTTTGCAATTGTGCCAGAAGAGGCTTCCCTGGCAAGGGAGTAAAAATCTGTGCTGTTTATCGTTTACTAATACATACCACAACTGTTAGAGACAGCTTCTTCAAAATCTAATATTTTAATATATCTTTTGACAGCCATAATCTTGGGATAAACAACACTGAACATAATGTTATTAGCAGCTATAATTTCCATTTGACGTGAATGCAATAACCCTAACTCAAATCTAAACCAGAAAATGAATAACTATTAGATTTTCATCCAGTCAGCCCTGGAGATGTAGTTAAACAGAGAGCACCCATCTCCATTGTGGAAACAATGAGGCTCTTGAGACCAGCTCATTTGGGCCCCAAGAAATGCCATTTCCAATAAAGCCAATCTAAACACCTCATCTCAGTTTAACTGTAAATTATAAAGGGTGCTTCTGGTGGGAGAATAGTGAAGAATTTTCCAAAGCCTTAGATTTTTTTATATTGCATTAGTTAGCATAGGGAGGACTGATTCCCGAGTAACAAATATATTATTTGTCAAACATCACTCTTGGAAATCAGAGACAAGCAGCACCTGGTAGTTTATTGACAGTGTGGTCTAATCAAAGAGGTTTTCTTCTCACTTTCTTTCTTTCAAGTTTCATTTTTGACCTTTTTTTCTTACATTGCTTTAGACAACCCAAGTAATACGGCTTCTTCATCATGTTTTAGGAAACTATTATAATTTGATAGGTAATAATTACAAATTTACCTGGAGGCTATTTTTTTGTTAATTAGTTTAGTGTCATTTATTTCAAAATATCTCCCCTCTTTGAGAGTCAAGCCTTTCAGATTCTCAGGAAAGCTCACAGCTATGGACAGGTAGCATTACTTTACCCACTTGGATAAAGCTTTTTTTTTTTTTTTCCCCAAAACCAATTTTTCCACATTTCAGACATTCCTGACAGTCCCTCAAGACTTCTTACCTTTCCTGCAATTACTTAAATTTGCCAGAGCAAATTCTTTGGAAGTCAGAGATCAGAGCCTAGTCTTGGTGCAGCTGTGCATAAACTAGCCCTGGCTGAACTCTGCTTAATCAGACAACACAGCACACATCTGAGGAAGCTAAAAATCTTGGAGGGTTTGTTGGGGTTTTTTGTTGTTGGTGGTTTGTTGTGGGGTTTTCTTTGTCAAGGGAAATTCTTCTCAGAGAAAAGGACTTTTTTTCCCCTACCCAGTTTTTCTAACAATCTGAAATTGAACAGCAAATTTTTTCTTTCTGAAAGATGTAGTTGCTGTTGTGAAGTGAAATTAAATAAATCTCAAAACTGAACGGTGTATACTGGAAAAGAAGATAAAAGAAAAGCATGAGGAGTGTACAAAAGGTTTCCAGTGGTCTTATATGCTTCATTATCCAAGTAATATAAGATTGCAGGTAGCAGTTCAACCCTCTACTTAAAAGGTCCTGTGAGAGCAGCAGCAAAAGACAGTTGATCAGTTGTCCTGAATATGCAGTATAGAAAAGTTACACTAATGGCTATGACAAATTGTTATCTAAGGAGACTGTCAAAAACTCTAACTCGGGACCAAACCCTTACATAACCCTGCAATGTAGCCTATACACACAGGATAAATTAATCTTTATTTAATAAAGCCAAGCAGACAGCTCCAGTAACACCTCATTCCTATGCGTCAGTTATTGAACTTTTCAGCAAACCACAAGCATCATTAATTAAAAGAAAAAGCACAACCCTTTAGCAAGAATTACTTTGAACAGTTCAGGTAACAGATGTCATGTCCTAGCTACCACCCACCATTCCCAGAGCACATATCAGAACCCTCTTGCTAGACTTCATTAAAGTTTTGCTATGTGTACATAACTACCACTTCTGCCTTCTACGTTGTGTTCATCTTTCTCTGCCTTGCAGGGACACACTGTGCTGTGTTTTGGGGCCTCCATTCCTCCTAACTGGGGACCTGCTGGAACACAGTATTTGGAAACCACAGCCAGAGAGGACTGGTGCAACCCAGACCTTACATCGGTGTGGGGTGGATGTGTAGGTAAGTCAGACCTGCAAGCAAAGCACTTCTGACTCCTAGGTCAGACATAGCTTCCTTCCACCTTCCATTGCTTCTTCTCTCCAACCTCCTCTTTCTTCATAGCATGCATTTTATTCTTATTTCCCCCCTCCTGTTGTAGTCTCTGCCCCTTCGTAAACTGTTACGTGGCATCTGAAGCTGACGCATTGAGCATGCATCCATATAGTGGGCTACTGCATATCTCTGCATGACTGAAGAGGCAAGATAGATATATACACATACCCTCTTCTACAAAGAATATCCTCCTTGCCTTATCCCATGAGAACCCAGACAAAAGTCAGCAGCTGGACATTGCATTGAACACCTCTCCTATGAAGAAAGGCTGAGAGAGTTGGGGTTGTTCAGCCTGGAGAAGAGAAGGCTCTGGGGAGATCTTATTGTGGCCTTTCAATACTTGAAGGAGGCCTATAAGAAAGATGGGGACAAACTTTTTATCAGGGCCTGTAGTGATAGAACAAGAGGTAATGGTTTTAAACTAAAAGAAGGTAGATTTAGACTAGATATAAGGATCTTTTTATAATGAGGGTGGTGAAACACTGGCACAGGTTGTCCAGAGAGGTGGTAGAAGCCCCATCCCCTGTAAACATTCAAGGCCAGGTTGGATGGGGCTCTGAGCAACCTGCTCTAGTTGAAGATGTCCCTGCTCACTGCAGGGGAGTTGGAATAAGTGACCTAAATGTCTTTTCCAACCCAAACCTCTCTATGATTCTATATAAATGCAGGAGAACATATTTTCAAGAGCTGCTATGAGATTTTCTTATATATTTAACAATTAAAATCAGTTAGAAAAAAAAATTGTGTTGTCTCACATATCTAAATGTCAGTTGTCAGAAAGGCTCCAGCTATTTATTTCACTAAGAAAAAGCACTAAGAAAAGTATTTAAGTTTTCTGTTGCATATCTATTAAAACCAGTCATATTTATAGGATGCCAAGACATTCATTCATGAACTTCTTAAGGAATAAATCCTCTGTTTGAGTAATTGCAAAGTAAAAGTTAAACCCTGAAATTCAATTGCAGTCTGAATTTTCAGTGCAGGCCACAATGTTCTAATAGCCTAAAGATTAGAAAAATTGAAAATCTACATAGCAATGTAATCTCCATGGACAAGGGAAACTTCAGATTTAGCACAATCATTTCTCTCTTATAATTAAGCACATCTTGTTGGAATTTTTAATTCTTCATTGTAACCCTATGTTAACTATTTTGACAGAACAAATGGTGTTTTCAGTTTCATTTTAAAGTATTAGAGTCTAAAATAAAGGTGTTTTATTGCTGTTGGGATTAGAGTCCAATTCTTACATACAAGAACTTCAAAAGCATAAAGAACATTGTAAGATATCTCTTCATTTGTAAACCAAACGACAGTCTAGTAGACAGGAGCAGAGAATGCTCTAAATTGATGGGGTGAAGCAAAGGTGGAAAGGACTTGTGATGAAAGAGACCTTAACTACTTATGCCTTTACCACTTCACTGAATTTTTGGCTTGTGTTAATAGCTCAAACTTCAGGTTTCCATTTTAGTACAGAATAATGAGAAAAAAATCAGGCCTTAAAACTTGTATAAAAAAGTTTCCTATAGATCTTGGAAGATTTTCACAGAACCACAGAATTGCCTAGATTGGAAAAGACTTTTAGGATGATCAAGTCCAGTCATTAACCTCACACTGACAAGTCAGTAACTTTGAACTAAGACACACAGGAATGATGGCTTTAAGTGGTCTGTTGATCACTGCTCATCATAGCTGCAGAACAATAATAAAAGTATTGGAGTTGAGGGAAAATTATATTGTCAACTTGCAAAATGACAGCTTAAGAAATTTGCATTGGAGAGAGACCTGGTGTTCACCTTTTCTACCAAAAGTTGATTATTGTGGAAAACAAGATCAGACCAAGACTCAATTAATTGTAAGGAACAGGGAAGTGATATTGTAGGGAACAGGGAAGTGGTACCACACAGGACAGGAATCTCTCTTTCTCCACACAAGACCACCTATGGTATACATGTATCTTTTTGATGGGAATTATTTTACCTGTTTGAAGCAATATCAGCCAAAAATGCTGCTCCTAGGGAATCCACCCTTGCTCAGCTCAAAGGCTACAATCCTCTTCCCCAGGCAGACTCTAGGGAACTCACTCAGTGTTGAGCAACTACTTCATACACACAATCACTGCTTACCTGCTGCCAAGGGACACTAATCACTGCATGCTCTACATTAGCTATCTGCATAAAAGTGCAAGTGACTCTCTGCTTTCATACTTCAGGAAAAAAGTTGTTGCATTGGGAAATTATGAAACATGCTAGGATTATTTATGTTCAAGAAATAACTTCCAGCATTTGAAATTTCTTGGTGATTTGTTTCATGTTCATGTCATCATCTTTAATTTCTTTACAGACCCTCACAACAGGGGAAGTATAAGCCAGGCAAGTAAAAACCAAAACAGAACTGAAAGCCTGTACATCAGGTTTATTTTCTGTGGTATTAAATATTCATAAGCCAGAAAAGGGCCAAATAACTGAAATAAACCATCATAACTGCAAAATTTAGCTCTACTTCACCATTCAGACTGCAAATACAGAAATATCTGTAACAGAAATAAGATTTTTCTGAAGGAAATATGAATGGATATTCCTCTGTGTGAGGGCACCAGAAGAAAATTAAGAGATCGAGGTTTAAAACAATAGCATATAGCAACAGAAAACCTAGTACATGGGGGACAGCAATCAGACTTGTGAACACAGGGGAATGTCTTGCCATCAGGATGCAAATCTTCTCACCTAGATGCAAACAAGATGATGGCAACAAGGCTACATTGTATGTGCCATTCCCACCCCATCACCCAACCAGAAGTCGAGTTGTAGCCGGTAAGATAACTAAAACAAGGAAATAGTCAACAGGCAGCAACTATGCCCAAGATTAACAGAAGACAAAATAAACAAGGTTCAGAAGTGAAAGCTGATCCCAAGGTAACTATTGAGTTCCAAAGGGTACATCAAATCTGTCCAGAAGTGAGTTTTCTCTCCTGAGAAATGTGTGGAGGACTTGGAAGCTGAAGTCCTAGTTCTTGGTGTTGGCCACTACTCATCTTGGATGGGTTGTGAGTATCTGGGTGTGAATGACTGCAATCCATGAGATAGTGAGCATGACTGATGGCAGTTGTTGTTTAAGGTATAATTTCCTTCCCTTTCCGTAACATCTCATACAGCCTTCTCTTACATTAACTTTCTACAAGAGTTCAGGTAGTAGAGGATTGATGTATTGAAACTAAAGGAGTGAGTAGCTTCCTTGTACTAAGAAAACCTTTAAAAAGAACCCCCAAATAACATCCATTTGCCTGAGGCCAACAGAATACACAACACCAGTGATAAACATTGAGGAGCCTCTGCTGCTGGAGACACTTGTGCTAATTCTCCCTCCTTATCTGCAGCAGAAGAAGAAAAAAAAAAAAAGTGGAATTGATCTCTTAAGTGCTGTGCCCAAAGAACAATCTTTAAGGAGAAACTAATTAAACCAAGATGATCAGCGGCATTTCTTCAGGACAAAACTGCACACCCATTGAAAGGAGCAGTGGCTTCAGGACTGCAAAGTTCACTGTAATTAAGAACAGAGATGAGCAGCTCCAGTGGGGAGAGACTGAGCAAGGCTTAAGCCATGCAGTCACCTACAAAAATGATGTCAGAGAGACCAGCAGACAGTTTAGTCTGGACAGAGAAGATTGATCTGAACTTGAGAGGAAGAGCTGGGAATCATCAGCATTCACCTGGTAGAGGGTATATGAACAAGTTTACCCAGGGATAAGGTGCAGAAGGAAGAGAGAGAAAGCAACCAAGGAAATAAATTCTCTAAGACTCAGAGGAGAGCTGAGGGGGCACAGGTAAGAGCATTCAGGGAATAAATTAAAAAGCTGAGAAGAAACAAACCAAAAGAATGACAAATTTCTAGATCTCAGGAGAACATGCAATTGCCAAAGAGACTTGCTGGATGATGTCAAGGTGATTGTCAGTTAAATGGTAAGAGAAAGTACAGGATCAGAGATGTGTTCACAAAGATCTTCCCAAGGGCTGGGCAGGAGCCATCCTGAAGCTTCAGCAACATCTGGCAGCTGGGTAGAAGGCAAAGGGATTAGCTACTGCCCAGCCAGCGTTTGCACAACACAGCTTCACAAAAGGTCAAAGTTTGCAGCTGTCTGTTATTAAACAGGTTTCTGTAGAAGGTGTTCCATGTGTATAGGTGCCTGAAAGGCGTTGTAAGGGGATGGAGATGGGAGGAGGAGTCCAAAACAAGAAAGCCCATTTAAAGAGAAACATCAGTTGACAGTTCAAGAGAGGAATACATTTCAAGAATAATCTGTCTGTACACTTTTGCAGCAGTTCTCTTTTCTGCTTAAATGCAAAATCTATTAGGTTGCTCCTATTTTAAAATACAATACATGGAACACCACACATTCATTGTGACCATCTGGTTCATTTTCTATGCACCACACCTTTCATTTAATGGGAATCAGAATGCCCAAGCACTTTAGCTGTGTTATTTTTTTCAAAATGCATTAGTGACAATTACAGATTGAAACTGTTCTTGGTTACTGGTGGTAAGCTTCTGTTCAGTGTGATCTCGTTATGTGCTGCTTCACTCTTTTTTCTTTATTCTTTTTATCAAATCTGTCTATCAAAATGAATCCTTTAGGCTCTGCTATTAAAGGCTCCAGCACATCTCTATGTGTAGGGAGAGGAAGAGCCCAGAGCAATTGTGGCTTCACTGCTTTATGAACTCACAGTTATAGAAGTGAAACTGTCACATGAGAGGCCAACAGAGCCCCAACAGTTTTTCTCTCTTTAATTCTCTCCCCTCATCTTCTCTCATTCCGGTGGAACAAGCACTGAAAGAAGTGGCACCTTTTTTCCTTAGCTCTGTTGTGTGCAAAGTACAAAGCAAGCAAGAGAGGAAACATTGAACATAAGATCTGGGAGTTGCTTTTGTCCAGAAATGTTGAAATAACAAGATTGAGTTATTTTATAAATCTTAAAATTCTTCCAAATTAAATATTTGGAAATAACAAACAGAAAGTACCTGGCAATTCATATTAGATTAAATTGTCAGTGGCAAACTCCAGGCGCTCCTCTTACAGTGCCTCAAATACACTTACCAATTGCCATTCAGCTTTTGCAAAGAACAGTCAGAAGACAGCCAGTATCAACACTGTTAAGCAGAGAAAAACAAACTAGGGTGGGTTATTTTCCCTCTGCTCAGACATACTGACTATCTCTCACTTTCATAGAGACATCATCTCCCCAGAATGCAAATGTCCAACACTGCAACAATTTTCCCTTGTAAAAATACATTTTTTAAAACCCAGTTTGGGGCAGGGGCCATTGGTAGGGAAAAACAATCAACAAGGATACGTTGTCTGACAACAGGAATAGTCCCTTTCCATACCAGCGGTCTTGCTTGAGGAATTTTTCTTCTATCTTGAATATCTGGGAGGAGTTGTTCGTTGGCTCTGGCAGTCTCTTATTTTAGGTATGCACACATCCAACACAAGCACTGCAGGGTACAGATTCTAAGGAGGACCCACCTACAAATGCAGCTCCTTTTGATGTCCCCCGTGGTTTCAAAGGGAGGTATGGAAGTGGGGACCCCCAGGCAAAGCACTGCTGCGTGGGCAGGCTGGCAAGGCCAGAGCACCATTAAAAGCCAGTGGGAATAGCTAAGAGTAGAAGTTCCTACTTTCTAGTGTAAGTAGAAGTCAACAGAAATGACATTGCAGTGTGGAGGAGACTTCTTGCTTTATAAAGTCAAAAGTCACAGACAGCTGCCTGAGGCAGAGGGCAGATGCTCCTCTCAGGGAAGGCAGAGCACGTTTCCCCCACACCCACTGCTGACCAGAAGAGAGCTAGAGCCTCAGGATTTTGCAGCATTTGGGTAGCAGGTAAGGTGATGAATTGCTCTTTCATCCCTCACCAGTTTCCTAAATATCCCCCAAGGCCACAGCCCCTCTGCCCCCAGCCTTTCTTTCCCTCGCAATTCATGTTCCTTCTTCAGCCCTTTTCCATCCCAGGAGACCCTCTCTATCTCTCTGCCCATAATCACCATTATTCTCTCTTCTGCACCACCATATCTTCACCTTTTGTGACCGTGAGCCTTCTCCTTCAGCACCACAGGGGACTGCAGGAGTCTGTACCTGACCTTACAGACACATTCTTGCCTTGAATGCTTACTATGTGAGCAAGGTGCAGGACTGAATTTAATGTGACTGAAAGTCTCTTGGGCTGCCAAAGCCTTTTTTATTGCCCTTTTTGTATCTGCATTTTGCTCTAAGTCTCAAACACGGATGTGGAAAAGGTCTCTTGGTGTCAAGTGTGGGCAAAAAGCATAGCAAACTCGCAAGGAAAATGGACAAGTTAAAATGACAGTGCTATGATATTTTTTAATGGATATGCTGCCTCTCCCTGATATTTCATAATGCACATTCATTGCAAAGTCTATCAGCATTCCCTTGTCATAATAAAATACCTGTGCTGTAGCTGGCAGTGATGTTTCCCCTTTCACAGTAGTGGAGACAAGCCATTGCTAGAGCAGCTGTTGCAATTACTTTCTTTAGCTCAGCAGCTTACAACAATAATTTCAATTTAAAATAAACCTGTGGAAGGTGCCAGACTGCTTGCTCTGCTGAGCATGGCCCTCTACCTAGCCACAAAATTTGAACTCAAGTAGCTGTAGCAGCACAAGCTTTCTCAGGCTGTCTTGAGCACACATCCTTTACCCCCACACACCCAGGGGAAATAAAGGAAAAGAGCTCAGATGGGTCTGTCTCTCCATCCTCTCTCATGAATCGAGGACTGCAGTAAAAGTGAAGGTTTGGGTTTGAGGGCTGAGCGTTTGCAATCCTGCTCCCAGACTGTGATGACAAATGCCAACCCAGACACAATTTACGTTTGCACCAAACATAGCTCAAAGGAGGAAGAGAAGGTGTGAGCTACCACAATTAGACCTTTAGAACCAATGATCTCAAGGATACCTGTAGCTCATCCTCCACCATCCACCCCTCAGTTCCAGAGACAGCTTTAGCAAGTAAGAGTTTTCACCTTTTCTGCAAGTTAAATGACATTAAAAAGTATGTTTTCTCAGGCCTGTTTCTCCAAATCTCTTACAACTGGTTGCATACCATATTGGTATTCCATTGGCTGAATATCATATAGTAGAATTGTGTGGGCGGGACATTTTTCTTTTCTTTTCTTTTCTTTTCTTTTCTTTTCTTTTCTTTTCTTTTCTTTTCTTTTCTTTTCTTTTCTTTTCTTTTCTTTTCTTTTCTTTTCTTTTCTTTTCTTTTCTTTTCTTTTCTTTTCTTTTCTTTTCTTTTCTTTTCTTTTCTTTTCTTTTCTTTTCTTTTCTTTTCTTATCTCCAGTTGCAATGGTGCCAGACCGGAATCTGACTTTCACACAGATACTGAAAGAAGCTCCTGTTCAAATACTCTGTGACCAGTTGCCTCCATGCCCATGGTGAGGCCAGGAGCCCATTTTTCTGGCCTACACAAGCAACAAAGCAGCAAGATGTTTGAGAGGTCCACGAGTATACAGAGGACCCACACTAAGGGGGCAGGGGTGATGGGGGCAGACTGGGAGGGAAAAGCAGGACAGCTAAGGGACTTGAAGATGTGAAAGAATTAACTTAGGTCAAAGAGATTCAGAAGGTAGCATGACTAACAGATCAAAAGGACAGAGAAGATGAGCTTAGCAGCTGTCTTGGCCATGTGGAGATAGGTGAATGGTGACCTGGGAAAAAAGACTGTCAGACAAACTGGTTAACACAGAACAGGTATTATGGAGCTAGGTGCTATGCTCTTTTCTTTCAATGCATACCAGTTTCACTTTAAAAACCATGTTTCCTTTTGTTGTACATTGTATTAAGGCTCAAGACTAAAATTTTGGGGGTTTCAAACACTCTGCTGGCCACTGTGGCCCACTTGCCCTGTTAGCTCTCCTGTCACAGGAGATGATGCGCTTCGAGGATGCAATACCAAAGCAGGTCCTGCAGCTCTAATGTTCCTTGTCAGTATGATGGTTTAGCTTGGTTATTAAATGAATACTGCTGAATGGAGGCTGAAGTGTGGAAGATCTGAACTGCAACAGTTTTAAATGAATAAAGTTATCCTGTTTTGTGGGTACTCTCTTTTCTCTTTGATTAAAGTGTAGGTTCACAGAGGAAGTATGGGACATAAAGACATATGAAATCCACTCCAATGGTTGCATACATGTGTGACCTATTTAGCAGCTGCAAATCTGTTCATTGCCAAGAACTACATTAGATAATTCAAGCCAAAGCTCACAGGGAGTCACATAATGAGACTGTTCAGATTATTGTTGTGATTAGTCCATTCCCTTTCCCCTTCTCACTTAGGAATTTCATGTAGGCAAGTAGTCATTTTAAGAATATGCAAACGCTGATTGCTAGTTTGCTATGGATCTGGCAAAGAGCCAGGCTTCAATGATGCTGGCTACTATAGGCAGTGGGAAGTTAAATATGCATGACCTCGCATAACGCTGATCCGTGGACTCACAGGCGTTCTGCTCCTGTAAAAACCCAAGCCTCCCAACTGTCAGAATCACTATTCTGTATGCAAGGTGTCTCTGGTGTTGTACGCAAATTGCTCAGTGCTTCAATGCTCAATGATCACGTAAGCTCAGCACATGTTCATTATCTATCTCTGCTTTGGTACGGTTTCAAATAAAACAAGTTCTTTATCTATCTATGGTAAATCCAATACTTTGCTCTTGAGAAGCTTATAGATATTTCACATGGGAAGGAGGGGAAGATTTCACACTGAAATTTGCAGTTAAGTTATAGTTGGATGAACCCACTGCTATCAAGACATGGGGAAAAAATGCAATAATTAGTACAAATAACGTGGTTGGCAGTAAGGAATTAATAATGCATTATTAAGATCAGGGTAGCACCAGACAATTGCCTGAGGGCGTTGTACATAATAAGGAGTCACAAAAAAGTCAACTACAGCTCAAGTTTATAAATCAGAATCTAAGTAGAACAAAATTTATAAATCAAATAAAATCAACTTCATCTAGTCTCAATTTACAAATATTTCTATAGCACATAGGATTGACAATATCTGTAGTCTTAAACAGATTCTGCAACATTAGACTATCCATAAAGGGGCAAATTCTGACCTCATGAATACCAGAGGAACTCGATGCATTGTTTTCAATTAAAACCAGAACTACTAGGAGAAGAAAAAAAATGACCCCAAATACTTAATAGCAAATATATGCTTTCACAACAGAAAGGACAGCACAGAGTGCCGACTTTTCACTTTGAGCCTCGAGATTTACCTTGAGCCACATTTTTTTCTCCTCCTGGTTGCTGTGCAGTAGCAGCGGTAGCAGAAGCTCCTTCTTGCTGAGGGAAATGCTGATGGGAGGCAGCGCAACAGCTCCTCCCTGCACCCAGCCAAGTGACCCTGTGGGACCACGGAGCACCTTTGGTGTTGTCCAAGGCTGCAGAGGCTGCTCTGTGCCACCCAGCCAGCGTCATGGCCTGAAGAAACATTGTGGACCTTTTACTGAAATGGAAACTTGCCATGCAAGTTATAATGTCTGAGGGTCACAATTGGCTTTTTGTGATCAGTCTGTGGGCTTTTTGTCTCCTGTTGGTGGCTGGCAGCCAGTCTGTGACTAATCACTGATTAGTGACCCCAGTCCTATGGAAATAATATCCTCCATGTAGCAGGAATTTTTATCACTAAGTACTGCAGTGCATAACCCTGCCCTTCAAATTGGAGGGGAAGGAGGATGACATGGCCAATGCTCTTACTCCAACGGTACCCACTTCGCAATTGCTGTGGGAACTGGTCTATGGCTGCACAAGCAGAGGTGTTCCCTTTCACAAAGGTTTGTCATCTTTTTTGTCTTAAATTGTGGAGCAGACTTAACAAAACAACTTTTGTAACTGTAAAAAGCATTTCTTCCTTATTTGTATGCATAGCATACTGCTGTTCAGCTTTGGATTTGTAGTATTTTGGAGAACTAGTTCTAAATAAACAAAAACAAAGCGAGACTGCTAGGTTTAAGCTGGCTGAGTGTCCTTTAGTGTTGAAACATGTTTGATTTAAGCACAGAAAGATCCATTAATGCCTATTTATGATCTATTTTTAGAGTCATTTCAAGCAATTACTATTCATGACTCAAGCACCCAGACTGAACTCCAGCCAAGCAATAAAAGGAAATTTTTTTGTAATGCCAGAGAGACTTTTGAATAGATTTGGAGGAAAATATAAATCAACTGTTAGCATGATAAAGCCATGCACACTAACTCAGTTTCTGGAGCTCTTGATAACTTAAGGAACATTCACACTGGAAAATCAGACATAAACCAGCACATCAGTGCAGCACTGCTGGCTTTGTAATGTCTGGGGTTCCGTGCAATGGCAGTACAGGGAGAGGCTGGAAATGAGCTCACCAATCTCCATTCTCTTTTTTACTCTCAGCAATGAAGTATATGAGAAATACTGATGCAAAATTTCCTGTGGAGACATGAGGCAAAGAGAGATGGACAGATACATATGCTGGCAAACACGCTTAGAGGTGAATCCCTTGCTCTCACACACTCAGGATTTCCCTTTCCTTTCTTCACACGTGGACTTTAAACAACCCAAAATCTAATTTTCTTTTTCTTTTTTCTTCAATTCTGCTCCTCCTGACAATCCTTTCCCCCCTGATATCTGATTTTTATCTTCACCTTTTCTTTTCCTGTTCAGGACTCTGCGGGGAACATTGCTGCAGCGCAGGGCAGAACAGCCGGGAGGGAGGGCTGGCCAAGGCGGCTGCAGACACTCCGTGACCTCTGCCAGATAAGCACGTCAACACCATACATGTGCATTGCCCCAGACTAATTCTACCTTGATTCACCATTTCTGGAAGACAGTGGAGGAGTGTCCAAATGAGGGCAACGAGTATCAGGATACCAGAGCTAGCCATAGGGGAACAGCTGATTAGGACAGAGGGTACACAGGAGACCCCTTATCCTTCTGGGGCACCACCTGGGGGCCAGGCAAGATACCTAAGGGTGCCTCATGGCACCTATGCTTAGACACCTTGAAAGGAGTTGTAGGCTAACAGCCTCACAAGGAAAAGAAGTCCTTGGCACAGCAAAAAATCATGTCCTGCAGTCAAGATTTACACTTCAGAAAAATCATTTTAGGCTAAGAAAGGAGAAAGGAAACAGGTAAGGAAACTAATAACCCCGCTTTCATAAAGCATTTATTTTTTTTTTTATTTGAAAACATTATACAGGCATTACATTGCCACAGCCAGTCCATATAGGTGCATGCAAATATCAAAATGGAGAAAAGTTTGTTCAGCTTTTTGATGCAGGATTTGGGGTTGGGATTTTGTTTGCTTGGTTTTGGTTTGTATTTCCATCTGCGGTGTCAAGATTAGTGTGCTTTATTATGGCATTTAACAATAAAATCCTACCCATGGGGTAAAATTTATATTTGTAGCTAGCTCAGGAATACTAAATGGTTTAAAAAAAAGGAAAGAAAATGATACTACACGCTTGTCAAAATGTTAATAGCACAAGTTAGCAATCTCTACACTATACATTGAAACTTCTTCTTATGACACAGTGGTGCAAAATTTCAATTGCTTAGTCAATTGTTGTGTGTTTTGCAACTTTATAGCTGGAACAAAGACAAGGTCTGTCTCCCAGTGAAGGTTTTCATCCAGTAGCAGAAAATTACATCAGTCCTGCTAAGGGCTGTTCAGGGCCAGCCGTGTATCAGTTTCAGTTTGTTCAGGCAAGGAGCTATACGGAGCTAGAGACATCCTACACAACACGGAGAGTAGCTGCCAGTTAGATAGCTGAACCTTTGCTGGTGCATACTGAGGTCTCGAACTGCAGAGAACAAACAGGTAGAAGTAATATTTTCCTTTACCAGACCTCAGTTTTTCAGTCAAGACAGTTACTTGTAAAGCTCTACTACTGGTTTCCTTTTGAGGTCCATCCAGCACAAGCACACTGGTGCTAATCCAAGTATCCACCTTGTTTAACGGGAGACACAGAAAGTGAAGCAGCCCCACTTCGCACATCAAACTCCTCCTGCGCCTGTAACACAGGGGACGGTGGCTGGCAGCGTGCACACCGAAACATTCGTAACTTCTTTCTGTACAACAGAGCCTTTTCAAATAGCCTGTACAAATTGCTTCAGAAGGCACCTCTCAGCTACCCATGGATGGCAAACCCTTGTAAGTAGAAACTCCCAGCCCAGTGACCTGGCCGGGAGATGCCTCCTGCCCAGCTGTTTCTGAGAAGAGTCTAACAAACACCTACAAGTTAGTGTCAGAAAATGAGGAGGGGGAGGAGGAAGGACTACAAACATTTGGCTTAAAAATAAATACTAATAATGAAATTAACCCAAACAATTATGCAAAAGGAAGGAATTGTAAACATGGAACAAACACACACGCACATAATCCTCAAGGTTCTCAGACCAACGTGGGGACAAATGTTCAGAGAAAGGTATTTAATTGGTACAAAAGGTAGCAAAAAAGACAGAGATGACAGATGCCCACCAGTGTGCCTCTGGGTACCTGAGGGAGCCGTGGCAGTTGTAACCAGAGCTCCTGCTCCGGGGGAATGTACAAAACTCACCTCAAGTTAAAGCTCTCCCAGGGCTTGCTCCAAGGATGCTTGCTTGGCCACTGTGCATGAAGGCTTCACCCGACCATGCGCTTCCCACCTGGACTTCCACCCCATAGATCTTACCCTGAAGCATCAGGTAATCTTTCTTGTATGTTTTTTAATATTTTTTTATTTGAACCCTGTAGGATTTTGACTTTCCTTAACATACTCAGAATATGGAAACTGTTTCTCTGTGGGAACCTTTTTTTTTTTTTTTTTTTTTTGTCCTCAATGGTTTAAGAGAAAAAGCTTGGAAACATCAGTGCTAAAAAGATTAAATAAACAGAAGGCAGGGAAAAAAAATCATACATTTGTTATGAGTTTAAAACCAAGCCATCTTAACCAAAGCTTTTGGGCTGTTTCTGGGCACGGTTTGGCAATACTGCAGACCCTTCCCTCAGCTGCAGCGGGATCGTGGCAGACAGCCTAAACTCGGTGGGACAGAAATCGCCTCTCCTCCTCCTTCACAGCAAGAATGAGATACAACATATTTCTGCTGTTCACTACCATTTTGGCATTTGCCACTTCAGGTACATTATGCATATGTCTCCCAGTCTGCTTCAGGAAAGTCTCTTCTATATTAAAGCAGAACAGGACTATGAAAGATGAATGTTACCTCAGCAGAAATTCCCCCCGCTTGGTTGAACCGTGTGGCCTTTCTAATCGCTGGAGTACAGATTGATTTTTTTTTCTTTTTTTTAAATAGAAATAGGTAAATTGTATTTTTCAAACATGAAGCCCTAAATTTTCACTTGAGATAGACTTCTTCAGCAGAATAACATTCAAATCAAATTAATCTTCTATGCCCACAAGCAAAATATACACCAACCCTGCCGTAAACTCAATTTTCAAATACAATGACTGTATACACACTTTTACAGCACTATTGTATACTAAGTAAAGTCCTTCCTTCTGAAGATTCTGAAGCGTTTTAAAATAACTTGGTCCCATAGCACCCCTGTGAGGTAGGTAAAATATCATTATTCCTGTATATACAGATTGGGAAACTCAGCCACACAGAAGGTAAGTCATGCCCAAGGATCACACAGAGGTATGGCAGACCTGTGAATAAAACCAAGCTCTCTGGGATCCCCTTCTTATCTGTTAGACACATGATCATCTGTTCTTCCTTAATTTTAAATTAAAAATAGATGGTGGATATTGAAATATTGATTTGCTTTTATTGGGCTCTCAGAAGAGCAAACATAGAGGCAGAGATGGATTTTTCATAGTGGTGACTAAGATTTCCCCCATTCTGATAAGGCTCCTGGAGCACAAGTACAGTTGTGGAGCACACCCTTACTATTTGCACACGTTCCCAGGAATGTAAGAAACTGCTGAATTCTTCTGCTAGGTTTGTCGTTAATGAAAAATAATTAGCTGCACCCTGCCAGTATGAATGCCTTTGCGCTACTGCAGCAGCACCAGCAGATGGTCCAGTCTTTCTCCTCATTAATTCCTCACTTAATCTTCCTGATTTTTACAATTTGTGGGTTTTGGTTAAAAAATTACACATTTCTAAATAGCTGTTGTTAAAATAATGAACCACAGGAGACTAAGCAAACTGGAACAGCAGAAGGCACCCTCAATGTACTGAGTATCTAGAGTAAGTGCTCTGATCCACATGATATGTCTTCTTACCATGGAGAGGTACAATACATAGGAAATTAGAAAATGTGTTTTTCTTTTTACAGATTAAAATTTAAAAAGTAAGAAATCTGTGTAAGTCACGACTACAGAGAAACTAACTCCCTGCCACCTGATGCAGAACCTCAGCCGCTAGGAAATCTCCCATGGATCACAGAGAGGTCAGTGCTTGAGCACTTCACTTCTGCAAATATAGAAAGGCTAAAATGCTCACCTTATACCTATTCCTAGAATAGAGACGGATATTGTTAAGTTGTCCCTTCTCTGGATTCATGGGACAGACTACCTAGAAAGGGCAACTAGACAGATAGCACAGATGAATTCATTGTCTTCCCCTCATCAAATCCAAGGTGCTAGCAAAAATGTGTCAGGGTATTGCTACCACGAGTAACCCGTCTATTTTGTGCAAACAAACAAATTTGCACAGAGACAAATTAACAGTGACTGCACAAGTGTATTTGCTGTAAAAAGGTGGCTTTTCCACAACTGGTGTGGCTCAGGCATAATATCGCTCATTAGGTGCAAAAACACCCTTCTATTAATTTACTTTTGTAATTTCAGCTTATATATTGAATATCTTTCACAGGCAGTTTGACATTAACTGATTCATATATACAGCAGTTTGTATTGCAAACGTGCTGCTTATGTTGTAAATGAGGAACTGGCATCTCCTTGCAATGAACACCCTGGAACAATCAATTTGTATTTTTATGAGCTTTCCTTATTTGCTACCTTGCAGCTCACCAGTGTAACTGCACCTGGTAAATACCTTTCTCTATGTACAATACAGAGATAATGGATATACGAGCTCCACTGAATCATCAGTAGGTGATCAACAGCCCTGGGTTTAAGCAACTCTAACGTGAGGCTCCTCTTCTGTCTCCTGCCCCAGGCTGGTGTATGTTACCGAAGGCTCCAGCTGGCCGCTGGCTGGAAGGTCTACAACAGGTCCTGAAGGGTTTCGAAACTGCTTGTACACCCGAGGATCCTGGGCCACGTAGGTGGACGTGGAGGAGTAGAGCACCAGCCCAACGAGGATAGTGAAGAATGACAACAAGTAAAGCCCTGAAAACTAAGCAGAGATAAGAGCAGAGTCATTAGACACAGCATCAGTTATCTGGAACTCATGAAGACCCACAGACAGGGTAAGCACAGATCCTTGTTTTAAGCACCACACAGAACAAACCCCCTGTCACTGGGGTGTTGATTTTTTCTGGCAATGTCTCTTTGAAAGTTGATCTGCTCCCATCAACTACCCTGTCTTCCATAACCAGCAGCTAGCTGGGGCCTTCCCATGGCCCAGGCATATTAAGTATTGATCAAGTGGGATGTGGGAAAGCTGGGTTCTGGTCACAGAGACAAAGCTGATTTTGTAGTGCTTTTAGACAAGCCAACTACTTCTCTGAGTTGAAGTTTCTCTAGCTCTAATGTAGGGTAATAAAACACCTACAGTTGTCTGAGAGGTAGTAAACACATCTGAAGTTAGTTACAGCTAAACCACGTATCTGTGAAGCATAACTACTGTTGGTAATATAAAAATATAATTAAATAAACATTTAAATAAGCACTTAAAACATACATATTTTTTAAAATATATATTTTTAATAAAGGCACTTAAAAAGCCCATCCAAAGCTTCTCTTGCTTGTAATCAGAAAGCAGATGCCAGAAGATTTAATGTGAGTTTGGCCAGGATGAACCTCAGCTGTGAAACATGCTCTGGGTTGACCTCAAGAGGTTTGAAAGTACATGTGGAGGGCAGTTAACTGAAAGCTCAAGTACACATATTTTGGCACACAGCTCTACTAGATCAGAGGTCAGCCTGAATTTTCTGACATATATCCAGACTCAGTGTGCCTGTACTAAAAATACAACACAAGTAACCTCTTTGGCAATACATGAGTCCTTGCAGATAAAGGTAAAAGCAAAGGAAGGGTTTCAAAAGTGCAGACCATTGGATATTAGCTTTAGATACTGGGCTGCTGCTATAGGGGACACAAAAATGGCTTTAAGCCCCCATGACTTGTCTCCTGATGCTCGACTTTGAGTTATTCCCTCTTGCATGCTGTGTGTGAGGAGTCATGAAGGACAAATCGCATAGCCAACTTGCTGGTGCAGATACAGAACTGATTTGTATTCAGTGGGACTTTAAAAAGTGCCTGTATTCTGCAGCTGTCGGGGATCTGTGCTTGAACACCAATAACTAGCTGCAACCTGTTATTTGCTGCTTCACGAGGTACTTCACTGTTGTACATAAAGGTGCCTGCAAGTCTGTTTTCTGATCCTAACTGACTATGCTTTGACAGATGCCAAATTTCTTCCCTCTGGATCACTTTAGCATGGCACAAAATGGATAGACTGGACTATATTGCCTTGGAACCTTTTTAGCAATTCTGCTTTTTACATTTAAAGAAACAATCATTGTGGACAAAGGAAATTTTACTTAAACTAAACTGTAGCAATGTTAATTTGTTACCATTTAATAAACCTACAAAACCTGTGTCCAACTTCCCAACTTCCCAGAGGAAGCATTTGCCTTTTTACACAATCCACAGTATCTTTGAAAGCTTTGGACCCAACCAATGGTGACATATCTGTATGTCTTTTTGTTTCCCACAGCCAGTATGCAAGTTTTAGAGGGAAAGGGCCATAATGGGGAAAGTTTAAAGTGTGTCAGAAGGATTACAGGGTAGGAAGGGATCCGATTTTCATCGGCTCTTAATTGCTTTTTTCCATGAATGTCACCAGGTCTTTATGTATCATCTGGCAGGATGATTTGACGTAATCATCCAGCTGTCCCATCAGCCACAAAGACAGTATTGAGCCTCACCCTGTGTCTTCTGAAGAACTCCTCCCCTGTGACACAGCTCTGAAAGGACTATTTAGGCTTACATCTCCCCCACGTGGCAATCAAACCCAAGTCAATCTTTTCAAAGCATCTTCCAGTTGATTTTTTTTTCCCCATTTTCAGTTCAATTTTGGTCTCAGCACTTTCCCCACCACTTCCTCTTTACACGTGAACTTGGGTACCACTTGGCAGCAGTGGACCTGACTAAGCTGAAGCAAAACTCAGGAGCCAAATGCACCTAGTTTCCCAAGCTGGGAACTGGTTCTCTAGTTTCCCACTGTACCTTTTTGCCACCTTATGTCTGAATTTCTCACCCCGGACAGCCAGTTGGCTTGCTCCACTGTGTAACCAGAGTGCCAGCCAGATCTGTGAGTGCCTTGTGTCCTGCTGTGAGGAATCTGTGGGGCTTCCAGCAGCTAAATGTGCTCTTTTTCTTGCTCTAGGAGCTGCCCAGCCAAAACCAATTCACTTCTGCTTTAGTTTCAGCTGTGGCTCCAGCTCTTCCCCCTCCTCCTGGCCATACCTCTCATTCCTCTCTCAGGGGCTTCCTGCCAGTGGGCTCCTTCACCCGATAATATTCCCTCCAGGGCAGTGTCCCCCCCAGTGGCAGCTCTCCAGCCAGGGAGAAAGGGTTTGAATGAAGCTGGGGGAAATCTAAAACCTGTGAATCATTTCTCTTTGGTATCTATGCACAGCTCGTGTCAGCTCTATAACAATTCCATTTTAACCTTCCCCAGAAACAAGTTAAGATTCAGGTTGAATTGTTTTCTGCAGCAGCTCTCTGCAGCACTGAAACAGAAGGGTTGTTAGTAAGGTGAATATAGCAATACATTCTGTGAGTGTATGAGAAATCTCTGGTTTTTATCAGTTCTCTGCTAGCTTGACCCAAAGCTCCTTGAAATCAATGAGTATTCTCCTCCTATTAAAATGGCAGTGAGTCCAGCAGTGTGATGGAAGGATGCAGATTTAGTTCATCAAATACAAAATTTGTTGTTCACTGTACTGTGTTCCCCAGATGCTATCTGAAATCTCTGAATTTTATTGAAGATAGGATTTCCAGGCACACTCTACTGCTATGTTTACATGTAGGTTTTGGAGGGTTTTTTAATCTTGATCCACAAACCTCATCTGCTGAGATCCACTAGTAGTAGACAGCAAAAGAGACACATTCAAAACCAGCAGAAAGAAATTAGGTGAGGGAAGGTAATTTTTCGTTGCTGCCCTCTACACAACTGCAGTACCAAACTGCAGGCTCTCAGGAAGTGTGTAATTCCTCTCTTTGGATAAAAGGCTACTTGAAAATATCATGCTTCATTTTTCTGACTTATCTCTCACTTTCTTTAGAAATAAATTTCCTCTAAGAAAAAAAATTTTGAAAATATCCAGATTTGTACATCTCTCCAAATCCCACTTCGCTCCATGTTAAACAGGATAACTGTAAGCTGTTCAAAGAATAACATGGTTAGAAATTGTTTAGCTCAGATTAGCCAATACACAAGAGTAAGCAACCAAAAAGCCCCGTCATGTTTCTATATTAATAAATAATTTTATTATAGATTTGGTGTCTACACATTTAGGTACATATGTATATAAGCTTGCTTATCATTTAGTTTATTGAGAGACCAGATGACTTTGCAATTAAATTAATGTTCTAACAATCTTGAGTCCTGGGATTGATTTTCAGCCTATGAATCAAAATTATTTTAGATGACCCTCAGTTCCTTACCCATTTAAAAGAGAGAGTAACACTTGGTTACTGAATAAAGATGGGTTAACAGAATAACAATGGGAAACGGGGATGTCATCCTCCAAGGAGAAAGCGGAGACCTCCTTTGCAGAGAAAACCTAAGTGTCTTAGTCACAATAACATTTCAGGTTTCATCACTGACATGAAAGGCATCTGCCAAAACTTAGTGAATAGTCAAATCAAATAGTTAAATCAACCCTACAGAGCTCACCATGGCTGCTCCGCTCTGACACCTGGGTGTCTACAAGTGCTTTACTGACCAGAAGTATTCAATATAGAACACAAATGATATTGACAAACATAAAAAAATTAGGAAAATGTAAAACACGTTTTCTCTAGACATTATTTAGTACTTGTGGTGAAAATAGCTTAGGTGCCTGTCAATTTGAAGATAAACATACCAAGCAAAACCTAGATAAATGTAACAAGATAAGATGTATAACAAGATTTGCTCAGTCTATCAAAACCTGCACTGATTCTGGGGGAGTGAATGTTTCTGGTATTTATCGAAGAGATATTCCTCAGGGATTAAGTACTTCAATGCATTTGCCCAGCCAGGCTTAGCAGAAGAGCTAATGGCATCTGATGGCGTTGCTGCAGGAGCACGGGTCTCACTCCTCACTCCGATATGTGCTACTGCAGAACCCCGACAGAAAACCCCTGCAGCAGTAAGGTCTAGCTGACCACAGCAAATGCACAGTGAAATCAGTCTGACTTTCTGGTACCCACATGCAAATTCTTTTACATTAAAAAAGAACAGAACCAAAACGTATCTGCACTAGTTCCCCCTTTTTTATTTAAAATAGGATACCTCCCAACAGTGCTACCTACAACTGTGGATGAATTTGAAATTTAGCATATATGCAGTACTTTCGTTCCAAGTGAATCAAAATTAGGCATTTTGTGAGTAAGTCAAGTATCACAAGATTTCTAAAATAAAGAACAATGTAAAGGCATCTGAAAACTTAAGATTTTTAAAAATCCAGAATGAACTATTAAACCTTCCAAAATTTACTCCCCACTAGCTCTTATTCCCTACTTCTTATTATCGCTCCCTGCAAAACTTGTCTTTCATATATCCTTAAAACCATTATAGCTAAAACACTACTACTATTTCCACTTGGGATTCATGTGCTTTAAAGTAATCTATTTGAAAAGACAGTTTTAAAAGAAACTTCTTGATGGGGAACAAACAGTGCATCTGATTTCACTGTCTTAAATAGTGATAAGAAAACGACAGTAGAAGAAAAAAAGAAAGAGAAACTGTTCAGAAGGCAGTAAATTAATGCCTGGGTCTGGAGAAAGCAAATCATTCTTCAGCACACAGATCATGAATTTAGAAGGGAAAGCAGGAAGAAAGGGCATAGAAGAATTGCTGTATTCCAGCAAGGAACCGCTGCCCTGACTGACTGACTGCTGCAGAGGGAATTTGCAGACAAGTAGTTCTGTCACAGATGTCCACATCCACGTTACCACTGACACTGGGGCAAAACAATATCCACGGTGACAAAGCCAGACAGATGTGAGGCTGCAGAAAAGGCTGCACAGACAAAGAAACTCAATGATTTGCTAATTTTGGTTTTTCACTCAGCTATCATGACAGTGATCATGACTGTTATTATAGTGGTTATGAAAATGCAAATTCTCTTTTACTCAGCCCATTGAACTGGAAATAGTCTGCAGGAGCAGACTACTGGAACTGGCGCTTCGATTCCATTTGTATTTCACAACAGCAGCTCTAGACTGAATCTCTTGGTAGGCAATATGAAGCCCAGCTCCTAGACTATGGCAACCTAACTGAGGTTTTTAAGTCTTCAAAAGGAATTTTTTGTTGTATGACTAACTGAAAATTTAGAACTGTCATGTTTCATATACTCAGGTGATAAAGCACGAAATGGAATAACTACCTTTTCCTCTACTGCTTCTAGAAATTCTCCACATTTTAACAAAAATGAACAAAGAAATCAGGTCCATTAACTTAAATTTTAAACTTTAGAGAGAAACCATCTCCTCAGGATCATACTGATGAAGAGAGACAAAAATGTACGTTATCAGGTGGAATTCATTCAGTCCTGTATTTCTGTTGACAGTTTCCATGCTCTCCAGACAAACAGTTCTCACTGTCTTATGCCAATCAGTGGGTCTGTGCAGCCTGATGAACCTCTCTGTTTTCTGAACTAATTCAGTTTGTAGCATAAGCAGCACAGCCCATCAAAGCTGAGGCCAACAGGGGTTCCTGCACCGACTCACGTCTTTTCCCCCTGGGTAATTTCACACATGAGTACCTGAGCAGGCTGAGCGAAGGGAGTTAAGACCAAATTTCTCTCATTATCTTTTATATAGCAGACAGACATTTCCACTCGGTTTGATGAATTGATGGAGAGACTGAGTTTCTTTTCACACCGTTTTCTATTTTCGCCTCCCATATAGCAAATGAGGTTCACCATGACCAAGTGCAGAAGTTGCGCTGTGGGATGCGCACACTTTCCAGCCAGCAGCAGTACCAGGAGGGGTGAGGACTCAGAGCTATGAACTCACACAGTGCTTTCACCTGCATAGCTGGATATTACAGACATATATTTTATTAATAGGAACAGGAGCTGGCATCCTAGTCACATCTCATAGTGCTCTCTGGTGACATGCTTGGCTCAGACCCACAAGGATCTAGCCAAATTTGTCTTAGGCTGGGACTGTGACTCACTCAAACTGTTGCTGACTATTTGTGTCTCAGCCTGCAAGGAAGATGTCTCTGTCTCCTCTAACTGGGGAGAAAGGGATGCTCCCTTTGGGCTTCAAGGTCTGTCCTGCTCTTTATTGAGAGAACGATCTGCTGGTTCAGCCTCAATTACTGCTGTCTGCCTTCAGGGGTGAGAGATAAAGATCCAACATTTGGCTGATCACCGATACCAGGTGAGAGTTATGGGCAGAATATTTCCTAGAGATACACAGACACCTTTCTAAACTTACTGCAGAACTAAGCTCTAGACAGGTGACGATACAACTTTGTCATCAACAGAAATTGGGGCATCCACCAACAGTGGAATGCAATATTTTGTAAAACCCAAATGGCATCAAACACCAGAAGGGCTGCTGAGTTTTCCAGACTGCGTTTGAACAGATAAAACTTGTCCACCTGAACCTCTACATGTCCTGCCAGATCTCAGGTTTTTAATGTAGAGATCCCTAAAGCGACCCAAACCACTGAGATACAGTTTAGCATGCCTTCTCAGCTCTCCAACTGCAGAAGCTCAAATCCCTGAGCAGAAGTGTTGGTTCTTGTGGTGGGTTGACCCTAGCTAGATACCAGATGCCCACCAAAGCCCACTCTATCACTCCCTCTCCTCAACTGGGCCAGGGGGAGAGAAAAATATAATGAAAGGCTTGTGGGTCAAGATAAGGACAGAGAGAGATCATCTGCCAATTACTGGCATGGGCAAAACAGACTCAACTTAGGGGGAAAAAACAAATTTTAATTTATTACCAACCAGATCAGAGGATAACGAGAAATAAAAGCAAATCTTAAAACACCTCCCCCATCCCCCCCTTCTTCCTCGCTTAACTTCTCTCCTGATTTCCACCTCCTCCCCCCAGCAGCACAGGGGGACAGGGAATGGGGTTGGGGTCAGTTCATCACATGGTGTTTCTGCCGCTGCTTCCTCCTCAGAGGGAGGACTCCTTCCCCCGCACCAGCGTGGGGTCCCTCTCACAGGAGACAGTCCTCCACGACCTTCTCCAACGTGAGTCCTTCCCATGACTGACAGTTCTTCATGAACTGCTTTAGCATGGGTCCATTCCATGGTGTGCAGTCCTTCAGGAAGGGGCTGCTCCAGCGCGGGTCCCCCACTGGGTCACAAGTCCTGCCAGCAAACCTGCTCCGGCGTGGGCTCCTCTCTCCACGGGCTACAGGTCCTGACAGGAACCTGCTCCAGCGCCGGCTTCCCGCGGGGTCACAGCCTCCTTCGGGCATCCACCTGCTCTGGCGTGGGGTCCTCCACGGGCTACAGGTGGTCATCTGCTCCACCATGGACCTCCATGGACTGCAGGGGGACAGCCTGTCTCACCATGGTCTTCACCATAAGTTGTGAGGAAATCTCTGCTCCAGCTTCTGGAGCACCTCTTCGCCCTCCTCCTTCACTGACCTTGGTGTCTGCAAGGGCTGTTTCTCTTACATCTTTTCACTCCTCTCTCTCCAGCTGCAAAGTGTGCAGCTTTTTTTCTCTCCCCCTTTTTCTTAATTATGTTATCACAGAGGCGTTACTGATGGGCTCGGCCTTGGCCAGCAGTGGGTCCATCTTGGAGCCGGCTGGCACTGGCTGTGTCGGATGTGGGAGAAGCTTCTGGCAGCTTCTCACAGAAGCCACCCCTATGCCCCCCCCGCTACCAAAACCTCCCTACACAAACCCAATACAGTTCTCCTGCTGAGAAGGGTACCAACAAGTGCTGGTCAGCTGCAGTAATGACAGTAAATAACTTCTGGGTAGTGAGTCTGTCTGCTACCATCAGGACTGTACTATCTTCACACTTTAACAACCTCCAGCTATTACCAAGGCAAACTGTGAGGATATAGTCTTAAGTGATGAGTTAAGGTCCTATCTTGCCTTTTGAACTCAGCTGGGATGCAAAATGAAATTTGCAGCTAGTTCTTCCATATCTTTTTGCTTTTCTTTTCTGACCATTGGCAGTCACATAAGAAATTTTTCACTGGATGAAGAAGGCTTGAGCTGCAGGGCATGTCTCAACACATCAATGTTGTTCATGTTAGCCAGAACTCGAAGCAAGAAGCATCTGGCTTTCTTTAATGACAGTGAAAATCTGACATCAGCTCCATTGCCTTTTGGTGAAAACAAAGAAGCCAAAGGAAGTTCTGCCTCTGTTGTTTCATGCATGAGAGAAAGGCCATACTCCTCAGCTCCTGCTGCCTTCTTGCATCCCCAATGTGCTCTAGTTCAGATGAAATGCTGCCCGTTACTACAGCTTATACTGAATCACAAATGTTGCAGAGAAATTAGTGATGTGGAGTAACCATATGACACATTTCCTGTATTTTCCCAGTGATTCTCAAAGATTCTGTTCTAGTGCTTGCATGTGTTACTACAGGTAAACCATAGTGGTCCCTGCCTTCTGTCATATAGCAGCCCTCTTTTTCAGTCCTTGCATCATATTTGCTGGTGGGCACAATTTAACTGGTATGACAGTGTTGAGTGGAAAAGTCCTAAGCTCTTAGATGCTGAGGTTATCTATGTGGGAGAAAAAAGAGGAGGGGGCTACTGTAAAAATGTCACCACTAATTCTGTTAAAATTTGTGAAACTTCATAGTTTTCCTGGAATTAATTGATGGAATAAAACAAACTAACAAACAGAGAAACCTAATAGCATTTGGAGAAAAATCTCCAAAGCTGATGTAGGCAGCTTTAAGGCAAGTATTAGTTTTGCACAAATCTGCATGATCTCATGCTTCTCAAGTGGTATCATTAGAAAAACGTCATAATAGGCTGTCCTTTCTAAATACACGCCTGTTGGGTCAAAACATTTGTGTTCAATGACTTATCTTCCTTTTCTGGGTGCCGTGTGAGAGAGGAATGCTGATTTCTCTTCTGTTTCTCTTTGCTGTCTCTACCATCAGGTGTGGAGAAAAAAGGAGCCTGCATTCAGTAGCCCTGCGGTATCAGCAGTCTGTCTAATTAAAAAGTGCAAGGTAGAATGAGTCCAGCAATCTGTTTTAATCTTATCTTCATAGGAAAGAGAATTTTATGTGAAGTTAGAACACTTATATTATACTGCTCTAATTTTCCTTATTGTGGGATAAGGGAGCTTAATTTCTGGTTATTTTAATCCAATCACTTGGCAAGACAGTGGTAAAGCAGTTATCCTTTTCAATGTTCTTAATACAAAAAGGAGGAACAGAAATGCTTATAAAGTTAACAACAATTTCCCCTCTCCACTTTCACCTTTCAACATTATTTGCTGATTTGCTCTATCAGCTGTCAGTTGCCATGTGTCTTTCTTGGTTTTATGTGTGAGTATTTAATATAGTAGCCACTGTCGGCTGTACTTGACTCTCTATTACTGTATATGAGGCTAATGGTGTTTCAGTGTGTTCAAAACCAAGGTTACAATAACTGATTCATCTTGGTTCCCGTGTTTATATTTTTCTGCTGACTCTAACAATATATTCCTGCAGCAATGCTCTCCCAGAATGGCATTCCTTTTTCTCAGCCATACAAACGGGGAGCGCTCCTGCCCTGAGAAACAAGCTGCAGCTACCCTTACCCTGAGTGGCTATGTAAGCTGTCTGGAGAGAGCGTGATACGACTGCTTCACATCAGGGTTCTCCGTGGTCTGGCATGTTTGCTGCAGGCAATGTGAGGCCAAACTGCAGGAGCCCCAAGAGCTCTCAACTGAGTCAGCTCACAAAACAGGCATATGAGGGAATCAGAATGGAGAGCACGTCCTAAGCCATCGAATCCAAACCCCCATTACTGCGTACGGTCAGATCACATATTCCATCTGTCCTCCTGCAAGAATCATTAGGGTTTTTGTCCACTCTCCCCTAATCTATTTGAAGTCTGTTCTGGAACCTCCCTGCTATGATAGCCAAAAAAAATCCCCCTAATTTCTATGCCAAATTTATGCTTTCTCAATTTCCACCTATATATTCTTATGCCTTTAGCTCAAATAATTCTCCTTTCCTCCCTGCGAATTTATAGATTAATTTATATATGTTGAGGTATCAGAGTTCCTCCCAGTCCATCAGAAATCAAAGCTATGCTACATACAACAAACATTTTTTAGGATTTGCACATTCTGTACATTGTTAGTGGACACATGCTTACTCTGTCAAGGCTTTGGAGCCGGTAAGAGAAAAAGCTCTGTTTGGCCCTTTTAAGCTGACCAAAAAACGTTGTAGCTACAGCTAGCAAAGTGCTGTCTTGAGATGGTAAGTTGTCCTGTCCCGTGGCATTAGCACTCATCCATCAATATTAGAAATACCTCGACTGACCCATTTGGAAACAGCTTTGTCACAACCACATTTAAATTCCTCCCACCTATTGCCACCAGACATTACCTTGTACTTTGTGCTTCATAGCATTTCTCAGCATCATCCAGTTCTTGTTGCCTCATTATTTTAATTCTTCTTTCTACTGAGCATGCCAAAGCTATTACTACAGTCACTACACAAGACTGGTCTTCAGACCAACTCTCTGGGACCTCCATCAGTGAGCTCCTTCTAGCAAGCTGTTTCTCTCTCGGCACATAGCCTTGTCCTTTATCCTCATTAGCCAGTTTCTTACCTGCCTTCCCATCTTTAGAGTGCTAATCCTGTTCCTCAGCTTAATTGATAATTTTCTACACTGCACCGTACAAAAGCCTTTCAGATTAGATCTACCATTTTACTTTTCTCTACAAAAAAACCTGTTAAATTATGAGACAGACATCCAATTTAGATTGGATGATTTACCTTTTGTGAACCAGGTTGCATTTTATCCAATTTTACATTTATCTCCACGTCCCTAATTATTCCTCCCTAGAGTCTACTTTTGATTTAAATTTATTGCCTACTTAATATACAATCCTTCCAACTGTCTATATTCCCAGGCTTGAAAGTATTCAGATCATTGTGTTCTGTTTTTACTTCTGACAGAGTAATTTCCATTTCTATTAATTATTGTGCATTGTTTTTGTATTTAACTGTTGTCCTTACTGAATGTGACAGAAGGTCCCAATTTCATTTTGCTGCCAACAACCTAAAGGTTGTTTAATTTTGGCCTCTGCTAAATAAATAGCAAAACTACTTATTCTCTTCATGTACAAGATTAACTTCTTGTTTGTTTCACTTTCTTCTTCATTGCCAAGCTTGCTTTATCTTTTACAGCAATTAGACTTTGCTCCTTTCCTTTTTCACCTGCACAGTATCAGTTTTCTTTTGTGATTACTCTTTATTTCTTGTGTTCTCTCTATTTATTTCTAACCATTTTTTAAAAAGGATGGTTTGTCCAGTTGCATCTGAAGCTCTCTCCTACAAGTTCTCCTTTTGTACTTAAGATACAAAATCCAGATTACTTTAAATCAAAGCTATTTCAAATCTCCTTCAGACCGATTATGAACCTTTTAAACACCTGAAAGAGCAGATAATCTTGCTTGTTAAACTTAACATATGCAGGTGGTGAGAATAACTCCAGAAATTTACTCCAGTTAATTAAGACAAGTTGCTTAGCAGCAGTGCTGATGAGAAGCATCTATCTCATATTATAGATGTGAAAGCTTCCAGTTCAGTAGGAAGGGGGTGTTTAGACAAAAAGAAGATGCTTTCTAAAGACTTTCTAGCAGTTAAAACTCCCTACTGCTTAGATCAAAAGCATGTAGAAGTGATGTCTTCCAACTGATGTTATGTCTGCCTGTTGATCCATTGCTTCATTTTGGTAGGAAATAGAAGGTAATTGGGATGGTTTAACCCTGTATGTCTGTAGCATTCATTTATTTGTCTGGTAGGAGGCATAACAGGATTGAGCATTTCAATCCAGTCAGTTAATCAAAACAGATAAATTAATCCATTTCCAATTTTAAATGTGATTTTACATGTGTCCTGGTTTCACTGAGATAGAATCATAGAATTAATTCTCTGTCAGAAAAGCTGCATTTTAGGAAGACTGCAGCACCCCATTTGGTGAGAGTAACGTTGATAAAACACTTTGTTTTAGTTGGTGACCAGTCATGGTATGTGTGTTTCCATGGTGATCAACGTCTTTAGCAGTTTTACCAAGTGCTAAGGCTAGGAGAAGTAAAAGCCAGGGCAGCTGACCCAAGCTGGCCAACAGAAGTATTCCATACCATAAACGTTATGCTTACTAGAAATTGGAAAGTTTGCTAAGGACAATCCCTCTTCCTCAAAGATGGCCATCCCTGGAGGGTTTTGCCTGTCATTCTGCTCCCAAGGCCTACTCTCCTGCTTGTTGTGACTGTTGCGCTTTCATCAGCAGACTATAACTTTGTGAATTTTATATTAATATGAATATTAGTTCTTATTATTTCATTAAACCTGTTTTCATTTCAACCCATGGGTCTCCTTTCCTTTTCCCAACTCCCCTTCTCAGGTGGGGAGGGGTCACTGGGTGATAGAGGAGCTGACTAAACCAAGACAACATGTTTCCTCACGGTGGCTCACGGACCATGCGGACAGCCAGGTATAATTCTCAACACACCTCCTAAATATTTTACTTTCTTTTCTGGAAACAAAGACTTACTCAATTTCATAAGAAATCTCAAAATTTATAATGTAGTTATTGCATTTAACCCTCACCATTTGCTTTCAAAGATGGTTCTGTCTACATCTCTGGGGAACTTCCAGCCTTTGTTTCCGTACACTAAGATGGAAATGGCATTCAATTTGAAGAATCATAATTTGAAACTCTTTGTAGATTTTCAGTAACTGAACCTTATTTAAGCTTTTGAATGCAGCTGCTGCTTTGCTAATTCATGACATTTTTTTGGCTGTCTCCTCTGGGTTGCAAATTATTGCTGAGGTATGTAACTCGACATATTAATTGTACTCCTTTGTCTTCAAAAGTATGCTTGACTTGGGAAATGCTGAGGTTCTCGGTTAATTTTTTTTTCCACAAATAATTATGAAATTAAGCCTCTTGGTCTTTGTTTTCATATTCATTGAGTATCATTTAGAATAAGCATGTTGTTGGTAAGATCCAGCTCTTTTAATAGGATGCCTGTTATGTTTTTCTGTCTATGCTTTTTCTGGTAATAAAGAAAAAGGAAGTATTTCTTACAATATGTTTTGTTTCCTGCAGTTCATCCAAACCATTTTATTGTTCTCTGTTGTTATGTATTTATATTGCTCCACTCCCTCAAATTTCCTTTTTCAGTCCATGCTCACCAGCACTTTTAAAACCCATATGGTTTTGTTGATGATTTATCATTCAAGAGTAAATTATTTCTAATAACAGGAAGATTTCCACTAATATGTCTGCACTTTCATATTGGGTAGAAATTATAAGGACTTCACCTTTACCTTTCACATGACTTCACTACTTTTTCCAAAACACTATTTCCTTCAGAGTCTAAGAATTCAACTTCATAATGTACTCTGTGGTATATTTAAGAGATCTCTAAACAACTTTTTCCTTATAGTGAATCATAGAATCATTGAATGGTTTGCATTGGAAGGGACCTTAAAGATCGTCCAGTTCCAACCCCACGGCCATGAGCAGGGACACCTTCCACTAGACCAGGTTGCTCAAAGCCTCATCCAACCTGGCCTTGAACACTTCCAGGGAGGGGGCAGCCACAACTTCTCTGGGCAACCTGTTCCAGTGTCTGACCACCCTCACAGGAAAGAATTTCTTCCTAATATCTAATCTAAACCTGCCCTCTTCCAGTTTAAAGCCATTTCCCCTTGTTCTATCACTACCTGCCTTTGTAAAAAGTCCCTCCCCAGCTTTCTTAACAGGCCCCTCCAGGTATTGGAAGGCCGCTATTAGATCTCCCCAGAGCCTTCTCTTCTCCAGGCTGAACAGCCCCAACTCTCTCAGCCTGTCCTCATAGCAGAGGTGCTCCAGCCCTTGGATCATCCTCGTGGCCTCCTCTGGACTCATTCTAACAGGTCCATGTCTTTCTTGCGTTGTGTTGAAGCACAAAACTAATTCAAACAAGGTAATGTGAGATGACTGTTATTTGTCTCCAAGTGCTCAAAGCCCATTGTTATGATACTTAAGAAGAAATGGAGAAAGAAAATAAATATTATGACCATCTAATCATTGATACAAAAAAACCAAAAACCATACTATGAGTTGACAACCAGGTGTGGAGTAGCAAGGCACAGAACAGTGCTGCTGTTAAACCCAGTTAACCAGGCATTCATGAAGAACATTATATCAAAATTACATAGTTAAGAGAATATAAACCCATGCATAGGTAGGTAGATCAGCTCCTGGCTGTTCTCTTGCTGTGATTATGAACTAGTTCCTGGCTAGGAAATCAAACTATTGTTCCTTAATTAAAGGAAAGAAAAAAAAAAATCCTAAACTGAGATGTGAAATAGAAACTGAATCTTTTTCAAGAACAGAAATTCTGCATTTGCTTCCCTTATGAAACACCTAAAGCTGTTGTTTCTAAAACAAAGTATGTTTGCTGGAAACTCTGGCAACTGCTGACTGCAGCTGTCAGGATTATCTCCATGGCAGATGCCTGGAAGCCTTAAAAGCTCCTGCTTGGGGTTCTGGGCTGCCTAATGAAGAACTGAGATTTGCTCTCTGGCTTCCAGAATCCATGAGCTGTGTAACTCATGTTTTCTTGTGCCTGAAATCTTTCATTCCTGGAAGACTGGAAACGTTGGAAAATGTGCAGCGTTGCAACCTCTTAGATGAGCAGGCAAAACAACAGTCAGGGTCTGAGAAATGCCAGCCTGTGTTACCTTGGGAGCATACTGAAAACAGGATGTTTTCACTTAGCATTTCTGTTTTGATAATTAGGCATTTCCAACAAAACTGCATTTTTCTAGAAAACTCCTAACCAGTTCTGTTGTGAGCAATCTTTTAACATGAGACAAAAAAAAAGCTAAAAGCCCTGAAAACAACCTATAGAACTTGACATTTATTACAAGCTAGTGTCTGAAAAAATATAATTGAAATCGAAGCTTTCATTGTAACTACTGCCATATGAACGCCACATCTTTTACACTCTTTTTGATGGCTCCAAAACAGTGAGTATCCATGTTACACTATTCATGCTTTGTAGCTAATGAATCTATTGCAAGATAACACTGTGAAAGGAAGAGATATCCTTTAACAACGCAATATTTTCAGAAGGCTGCCACATATGTGCTGTGTTAAAAATCTACTGTCAGACTGTGCAACACCTTGGTGGGAGTAATTTCATTTTCTAGCTTCTACTCTTTTTCATCATTTTACTTCATAGCTTTTTTATTGCAGAGCATCCTGTACCCTCAGTCAAAGGGTGAGTGAATGTGTCCCTTTCTGTCACAGGGATATACATTCAAGAGTGACCAAAGACACATCTAACTCCTTTCCACCTCAAGGCAGCTCTTAAAATATAGATGCCTAACTATTTTCTAATTGAATACAATTTGGAGGAGGAAATTCAAATAAATAATTAACTAACTAAATTTAAAGAAAAGTGAAAAAGAAGCTTTTAAAATGCCACTTAGATGAAAAGCATGCAGATAGTACAGCTTCAAGGGAGTAGAGTTGTTGAGAGGGAGTCCCACTATAAGAAATATAGTACTCTGGAAAAGAAAGGGAAACATGCACATAGGTTTCTGCACATTACCAATGGCATAAAAAATTAACTAGTAATATGATTTATCCTCATTATTATCAAAGGCTTAGAAGCCTTCACCAGGATAAAGGCCCTGTGAGATTAAATTCCATTCAGAGAGTTTATGGGTCAAGCAGCTTGCATCGGCAATTTCATCAGGAAAATATCCTAAAGTATATGACTGAGGAAGCAGCAATGTAAAAAATAGTTGTTTAGCCTGCACTGCCTGCTCTACTAGACATAATGATGCACCACTGACACCACCACTGTCAAAGCTTAAAATACACAGGTATCAGTCCCCCAAGAAGTGCAAGCAATAAAAAGAATCTTACTGACTTCAGCTTATACTTGCAGGTAAGTTAAAAACCCAAAAGTCAGACCATCATTTGAAGTATTTTCTCAGCTTGGTCAGATGATTGGGAAAAGTCTCTCAGGTGTTTATAGATGTCTGCCAAGTAAAAATCAAACTAATAAACAAACAATCCTCCTCCAAACCAAACCAATTCTACCTCCTGCTCCCAAACCACAGACATAACATCCATCCTTCACTAACAAAAACCAGGACTGTCTGAAGCATATAGAGTCACAATAAGGCATGGTCTTTATCTCCACAGTCATGAAACTTTGAGTTTTTTTAAAGATTATTCCTTGAGTGGCAGACTTTCCTAATTTAGGAAAATGGACTGAAGCCCACTGAAGCCACCAGAAAAGCTCATACTGGCTTCAGTGATTTGGATCAGGATGGTAAAGGACATGCTTTTAATGGAGGCTCCTAATTCTTCTCTTTTGTTTCCAGTAAGGGCCAAATTTTAATTTCAGCGAAGCCTACATAAATCCCAAATTCACGGGCACTGCTTAGGATCTGTGCTGGCAAAAATGAAATTGAACCCATTACCCAAACTTGTACCCTCTCTTCTCCATTATGTTAAAACCCAGTCTCCTTCATGGCTTGTTTCTTGATGTAATGGGAAGGCTGTCAGCTGCTCCCTTGAAATAGCATTGAAAAGTCATTTTTAGAAGCATCAGGAAGTATCAGCAAGCGAGGTTTCAGCTAGCATCATTTCAGATTTCTGGTGCTGTAAGCTTTTGAGTATCATGTTTATCTGTGTAGCAAAGTCCTTTGTCACAGATACTTTTCATGATTCTAAATCAAGATATAAGACTTCCTTGATTTATTATGAAATAAATGCATCTGGAAATTGCTCCTACATCCAGAAATTCTGAATTTTTATAGCTGCATTTTGGATAAAATAATGAATGAATTTGCCACGGCAGAATATAATTGATTGTGCTTGGCTTGCTAAGTAATGATATAATATAGTGTGACTGGACCTGCTGGTGCAGAACACAATCAGTATGCATGCTCTAGCTGCTAGAAAACATAAAATAAAGTACTTAGATTATTTAGTGAGGACCCAATTTGGTTAGAATGACTAAAGCACAACATACGGCTTGCAAATGAAAAGTATGAACTTTAAAAATTCACATTAAAATAAAGCTAATGCTGAGACTAAAATGTAAAAAAGAACACCTCTTAAGCAAAAAAAACCCTGAAATTATACAAAAGCTTCAACCCTGTACATCTGGAGAGCTGGCTCTGAATCTCCCAGCACCACTGGTGTCAGTGTATTCCTGACACAGAACAGCTATCACAGTCTCTGACAGGGCAAGGACAGCCCAAACTTCCCTCTACACCACATATCTCACTTTTGTATCACATCCTTCTTCCTGGTTCCAAAGCTTTACCATCATGCCTACATACAGAAAGCACGGGTGAAACCCAACCAGTCAAGCAGCCCCTTGGCTCTGCTGTGTGGGCACGTTCCCCACAGTGGGAGGGCACTGTGGACTCCTCCTGCCTGTGTGGGGTCGGAAAGAGCCCTCCCCAGGCTGGCTTTGGCACTCCTGGGAACACTGAGGTTCATAGAAACCAGGAAATCAAGACAAAGCTCAAACCAAAAGATGAGTTTGAAAGACAAGACATGAAGATGAATGTGACAGTACAGGATAACAACAACAATAATAATAATCTGTTAAGTTTTATGACTCTGATGGCCTCTGTTTTTTGAAGAGGAGATAATTTAATTGTGCTTAAGAAGCAGGTGAAATGAGAACAGATAGTTAGGAAAGTTTTGAACATCAAAATTACATAAAATATATCAATATGGTGAGAATTTATAAAAAGGACTGAAGATACAGAGTTGTATACTGAAATGCTATGGCAGTGGCCAATATTCAGCCACCAAAGAGACCTAGTCACCTACTTCAAATTGAAAGCCATAAATCATTACATTTTAATACAATAACATCTTGAACAAATAACACGAACAATTAACATCTTGAATTACAAGTATATCACCAGAATTGCATCAAGTTAATATGCTGTATTTCTAGCTTCCACGGGCCTGGGAAACGTTCAATGCTCTACAAAGATCTCTGCATATGGGGTAAGAATATAAATGCAGCTGTTTATAAAATACTCACTGTCCCTCATGTCATGATGTTGCAAGTCTGTATTACAAAAAAAAAAAAAAAAAAAGCTAATGAATCAAAACATTTCAAATGCAATCTTCTCCTCAGTTTGGTTTCAGAGGCTCTGAAGCCCAGTTAAACTAATTTCTTGCATTTTCCATGGATTTTCATGAATTTACTGCCATAGGTGCAATAAACCTGTCTGCTGATAAAAGTAGCAGCACAAGGAAAAAATCAAAACTGTTTTTTGAAAACCTCATAAAATGATATTCTGCAAGGGGCACTAAACCACTCAGCTGATCCTAATTCAGCATAAAACCATTTGCTTCCCAGTGCACTGGGGCTGTGCCCATCGGCCAGTGCAGCAATAAGCAGCAGGAGCTGCATATCTGAAGGAGATGTACAGCTGGGCTGGGAATGAAACAGCTTTTTAGAAACTAGAAAACAAGAAAGTGCACACAGTCTTAGTAGGCAAATTAATTTAGTTTGTTTAATGTTACCTTATTAGACTTCATTATTGAGTGCAAGACGCACATTTTACAGTTCTACTTCCTCATATAAAATGATACCTGACAGTAAACCAGAAAGAAAAGGAGGAGGTGATCTAACTAAGTATAAAAACATGGTAACTCTTTTAAAGAAGTAACCAAATAACTAAGAGAGCTTTTAAATCTAGATGACCTCTGACTATAGCCTCTCTTTTAAATTTCCTCTGCAACATAAATTTGAAGGGTATGAAAGGAGGCACTGACAGCTCTGGAAGCTGATTCTACATTTCAGGTGAAAGCCCTTCCACAAATTCCTGACAAAGGTCTTCTCCTTATCAGCACTTCAGCTGGGAAAAGTGAAGGAGAGACACACATGAATTACATGGATTGCAGGATGACTACAAACCACAAAGGAAAAGCAGTGATGAAAATTGTAAATACAGTCTTACTGTCCATAGGGTAACAGGCTTCCTGGAGAAATTAGCATTGCACCAGGAGCTGGAGGGACCTTTCCTGCTTCTTGAGTTGAAGCAAGTATCTCAGGCAGGATGAAATTCTACCAGATAGGATTCAGAGAATGGCATGCTCTGACTAGTGAACTAGAGGCTGTTCTCTATTGACGTATCAAAGGAGTAAAATGTTAAGGTGACAGGGGCATTCTTTGTGCTAAGGGATACTCTTGGCAGAAAGATGAGTGGACCAAAGACAGTCACAAGTAAATTTATGCTGGAAATAAGAAGGCTTGTAACTGTTGGAGTAGTGATGTTCTGAAACAGTCTCCCAAGGAGAGTGGAGGTGAAAAACCTAAACAGGTTGAAGTAAGAGTTTTATATAAGAGTTTATGAAGAAGACTACATGATACAGTTAACCGTAGGAGAATGGGATTCTCAGTTTTCTAATCAGATGAGTAAGGGGCAGAGAGGACCACAAGCTACTTCAGAAGTGGAACTCCATCAATTTATCAGGACAGATGATGAGACCTTGCTTTCAACCAGAAAACCTTCCAGTTCTGAGCCTTCTCAAGCACTTTTTGAGTACAGATGTTAAAGGGAGGCCAAGATGCCACTGTGGTTGAGAGCTGAAGTGCACTTACTATAGAAACATGGGGCATCAATTAGGTTGAAAATTCTGCCTTTCTGGCTTTGCTAATGTACCCAACAACTAGACACAGGGCAGAACTGAAACCTTTTATGCACCTTCTGCCTTTCAAGTGCCTGAAGCTTAAGGTCTGCATTTGCAAAATTGCTTTTTTGTTAGGTTTAAGCAATGCTGAGCACAAAGCTGTCCAACCCCTGCTGCCTTTTGAGTCTCTCCCTCTAACAGAGTTTTATTTTGGTAGAACAACACCACCACTATTTTCAGAATTAAATTTGTCTGTCTTTTACTATGTAATACAGATGTTTTTCTTAGAAACATTGACCTAACATCACTGTATCTTGCCATGGGTATCAAGTAGTATTATTAACAAGAGATAATATTTTTCAGCTAATACCTCATGTCAAACACTTTGGATTTGAAGTGTGGGGCAGAAAGAATGAGGAACCAAATCACCATGGAACAGACCTGTGAAGCAGCAGACAACCTCTACATTGTGTTCTCAGTCGATTTTTTGTTTTTATACTTACTTTTCTTCTGTCTGCAAAATTCTTAAAGCCCTAAAACCAAAATAAAAGGCAACAGCGAAAAACAATTTTGTCTTAGACTCGGAAGCTCTGAACTTTCACTGTCTTATTGAGATACATTCAGGTATCATGAGTATCACAAAATCTGATTTGAGTTGGTTAGCTACTCAGAATTTTAAGACTTTCATTTACCTAACACTTCTCTGGGCCACCATTTGAGCACTCAAGTAACCTCTCTATTATAAATAAATGATTGTACAAAGTAATGTGGTGTGCCTCCAGCACCCTGATGCTACTTTCATATGATGGACACTGAGGGGGACATTTGCAAATTATGAAGTGCCAATCCCTGTAATTGGAGACCAAATGTATGCCTGTACAACACAATGTTTTAAATATTAGAGGACCTGAGAGGTAAAAGTTTAACTTCAACACAAATCTGCTGCATGTTTTGGCATTTACATTAACACACAAGACATGGGTTTGGCTGACAAGAAAGGTGTAATTCATGGTCAATTATGAGTTATCAATTCAGAATGAAAGAACCTCGTTCCTAGGCAAAAAAAAAAAAAAAAAAAAAAAAAAAAAGGGATTTTTTGAAGAGTCCTTCTTTTCCTGCTGCCACTCTGGGTCTGGTCACAGTAGTTGAAAGTTACCTCTGATAAGCAAAAGGAAATTAGTGATACAATTGCTGATGAACAGGTACTCAAACCTTAAAAAAACAAGACCAAATAAGCTCTCTTTAAAAACTGGAAATCATAAAATAAAATTAGTTTTGGTGTGACAAGCCTGAAGTATATAAAAATCTGCACTTTTATTGTGTAGATCTAACAAAGCTTGGAGGCTTCTTATGTTTCATTGTTCCACATTGATGTTTCCTCGGGCATACAGCTATTACTCAAATACATCGTTAATTTCCACATACCTTGTAATGGAAGAGGAATAATCCACAGAAGAGGCTGTACAGGTCAGCTGTGAGTAGGGAGAGGTTGACAGCAGTAGCGCTGGTTTTCTTTATGACCACTGGCATGAAGCTGTAGAGGCCAAACATACAGGCGCTAAAGCCAACATACAACAAGCCTGCGGAAGAGAAACAAGAAGCAAAGTGACCTTCCGTAGCCTGCAGAATCGACTCATGTTGGGAGGAAGAGTGTTGTGTTTTTAGGAAAGAATGAATAATGCTTTTTCAAAGAAACATGAATTCAAATTATTAAGATACACATAGAGCGAGAGACCAAGAACATAATTCTAAATACAGAAGAAAACCAGTGAAAACTATATCAGCAGTGGACACAAGGTCCTTTCTCTGTGGTCTCCATAATAGCAGTGCTGTTTTAAATCGGCGTCTTATACTACTAGTGAATACCTCATGCCCAACATGAATTTAGATGAAATGATGCATTTAGACACACCAAGTCTGGTCTCTTAAGGAGCTGAATGTCCTCAACACCACCTGAGTTCAGCTGAGTTGGATGGAGCACACAATATTTTCTTGGAATGGACCCCAAAAATGAATGCAAAAGTATTTGCAGAGGAGTTAATGAGCCAATGAATGAACACTTGAGGACAACATTCAAGTGACAGAGGTCCTAGTCCTATTTTGCCACCACATCTGACAAATCCCTTCACAGTTTTGCACCTTTGTTCCTCTACTCCTTTTTGTTTCCCTTCCTTAATAAAGCTTTCTGGAGCTGAGACTCTTTCTTGCTACATATTTACAGAGTGCCTCACACAAATTAGATTGTTAGACACTAATATAATAAAAATATATTACAGTAAAAATCTAATTTAATTTAAAAACCTAAATAACTTACTGGGAAAGAATTCATTGCTTCAGTTATTACTTGATAAATCCCAAGGCAAATTAATCAATATGAACTTAAAAAACAGCAAACACTTCACTCATCTGCTCTCATGCAAATGATATTTCTTTGGCTGCTGTATGCTGCAGAATTCCCAGCTGATATGTGTACGAACCTAAATTTAGACTCATGCCAGCTCTTCAGAGCATGTTGTTATTGACTAAAAGTTGCAGAAAATCTGATTGCCAAAGCCCTGAAGGGCTTAGAAGGGGTAAAAAAACCCATATGATTTGTTTCTGCTTGCACATCCACTTAGTTAAAAACTCTTTAGAAAAGCTATCTAAAGGACAAGATCAGCTGTGATAGCTTGAGTCCCTTAAAAGCATCTGAACAGAAGGTACATTCATCCAAAACAAATACAGCAGTCACAAAATGTCAGTGTCCATATATCAATTGTTATGGCATGATAATGAATTCGAATTTATATTCAGAATATGGATAATCACGGTAAGAACTGTTTTTACTAACAGGTAGTAAATCTTTAAGGTGTGCATTGTACATGGGTAACAACAGAATCAGGCAGTGCTTGGAAGAGTTGCTTTATGCAAACTCTGCAACTCTGTTGGAGTAGGCAAATGATGGCATCAAATGGGAGTGTAGTTTTGATCAATGAGAAATTGTTTGCATACATGAGCATTAAGTCCACTTTTCTTCCAGGCTTAAATCAGGAACAGGTCAGGTGCAAAAGCCATTCTGGACCCAATGTCAGCATTCTCAAAGTACAGTCTACAAATCACCAGCTGGTACACCAAGCTCATGTGAGTCAGTCTGGATTGAACATATTCAGGTGCTTTGCTGGGTTATGCTCTCAACTAACAGTATAATTTTATGATATTGCCTTGGTGTTCACATTCTTTGGCAGCCAACTACATGCACTTCACAGGCTGCTTTTCCAAAAGCCATTTCAGTTCCACTGGAAAATTGCTCAAACCGTAGCTGTGCTATCAGGTGAATATAAAGTGGCATTTCATTTACATCTTTAAAAATACATGTAATACCCACCAGCTGGATGGCATTTAGTGGTGACAGTAAACAAACTGGAAATAACATTATACGATTTTCAGATATCGCTTCTTAGAGGGCCAGTTTTCAGACTAAAAATATGTTTTAAGTCAAAGGCTTGGAGCCTCAGCTTCCTTGGGTACCCCTGCAGTGCAAATGGCAGCCTTGGGAATCACCCCTAGCACTGCAGTCCCAGGTGCTGGGACCTGTGTCCAGCCAGGCACTGAGCCACCGGCACCAGATGCCTGTATCAGGCACTGGAAGGAAGCAACCTGGTAAGTTAGGAGATGCTTTTGTAATGAGCAGCTGATCAGCTGGTCTGTGTTAAAGCCTGAGAAGCTCAGAATTTGTAACTGTCTGCTTTCATATGTGCTGTCACTGTCCTGAACTGAAGACATAATGTGCATGAAGGCAGCTGTGGGTGGGATTCACTACACCTAACCCTGGACACATACTGAGGGTTAGTGGTCAACAAAGAGATTGAGAAAATTTATGGTGCAGATTGTTCAACCTCTTTTAAACATCAGCTTTAGTATGGTAAGATTTATGTCATGCCTGTTTATTGCTGCTAACAATAAAGGGAGTCTATTTATCTAAATCAGATATTCACATCCCAGGTATCTAAAGTTGGTGGAGGGAATCCCATCTTGTTCACCCTGATGGGCAAGGTCACTAGTTTTGCCTGGTTGGGTGTGAATGCCTCCTAAGCATCTGAATTGGGTAACTTATGATCATAGGATCGTGGGGTGATTCAGGCTGGAAGGAAGCTCAGAGGTGTCTAGTTCAAACCCTGCTCAAACTGGACTCAGCTCCAAGATCAGACCAAGTTGCTCAGGACTTCACCTACCCTTGTCTTGAAACCTCTGAGGATGAAGACTACACAACCTCTCTGGGTAACCTGTTCTACTGCCTGCCTTTACTCAATGTGAAGAAGTTTTCCTTTTACCCAGTATGAATCCCTCATTTTGGTTTCTGCCTGTCACTTCCCATCCTCCTGCCATGCACTTCTGTGAAGACCTTGGCTCTGTCTTTTCGATAACCTCCTTGTAAGTAACTACTTGAAACCTTCTCTTCTTCAGGCTGAACAAGCCCCAGTGCCTCAGTATTTCCCCACTTCTCTTAAGACTAGGCATCTTCACACAGATGGGCAGGATCTGCCCCCAGGAACTTCTCCAATTAGCCCAAGTACCAGCAAGACTAACATGCCTTGGGAACTTCCGTTTTAGTTCCTGACCATGCTGGTTGTATATTGCATGTTTTAGCCTTCACTTTTTTACTCCAAAAGCTATTGTTTCATTGCAATGAAATCATAGAATCATAGAATGGTTTGGGTTGGAAGGGACCTTAAAGATCATCTAGTTCCAACTCCCCTGCCATGAGCAGGGACACCTTCCACTAGACCAGGTTGCTCAAAGCCTCATCCAACCTGGCCTTAAACACTTCCAGGGAGGGGGCATCCATAGCTTCTCTGGGCAACCTGTTCCAGTGTCTCACCACCCTCACAGTGAAGAATTTCTTCCTAATATCTAATCTAAAACTACCCTCTTCCAACTTAAAGCCATCTCCCCTTGTTCTGTCATTAACTGCCCTTATGAAAAGTCCCCCCCCCCCAGTTTTCTTGTAGACCCCTTCAGGTACTGGAAGGCCACTATAAGATCTCCCAGGCAATTAAATCAGTTATGATTTTTCCTATCTTCTTGAAATAAAGACCATTCAGAAATATTCAAAACCTCTGTAACAAAGGACACTTCCTTGGAGATTCAAAATAGATTTTCTCTTAAAGAAAACTGATGTTAGTTTATTTGTTACTATTTTGTCTATCACTCGACAAAACATGTCATGGTCTCATATGAAACCACTCAGTCAGAACAGTATAATAATTCTCCTTTCAGCCAGTTTGTCAGCAAGTATTAATACTTAAGCCTTCAAGGATTCAAACAGAGCTACACTGATCTATACTAAGCGTGAAGATGATGCTATGTATCAGGAGAGTTTCCAAAATTAAAACCAGGAGAGCCACAGCCTGTCTAAAACATGACAGACATAAAATATTTGCTTTAGATCTTTATATTAAAAAACATTTGCATTTTACATCTGTGAAAGGTAGCTTATCTATTCTTAATAGCACAATTATGGCAGATGGCAACAGGCCACCTTGAGTTATTTATTAGGTTGCCTGCTGTGATTTTATCACTACCATTCAGGAGGCTGATGATTTAACGCTGCTGGACTGCAGGTTTGAGTCTGTCTCAGTGGATAACTATTCAGGACAAGGCTGTGAACACCCTGACACAGATTTGTCAATCACTATCTGACAACCTTGTATCACTGTCAATGCAATGGAAAGCACACAAAGTGCAGTGGAAGCCAGAGAAGAACACAGAACTACACATCACTGTCACCATTTAATCCATGTTCAACTACACTGCATTTCCAGTTACTGCTCTAACAAAACAAGTACATACCTATGATGCTCTTGCTAAGATGATCTCCTTATGAAGCTTAGGGACTCTTCAGAATTGGTGACTAACTTTCAATGACATTTTAAGGGCATCACAGACCAACTAAGACTTTATTTTAATAGCACATTTCACTGATACTGAGTTACAATAGAACTCCCATGGAATTACAGATGACATTTACATGGATAGTAGATTAATCCACTATGACCATTGCTAGTTCCATCAGTACCAGATTAATTACGTCTCTGAGCTCCTTATCATGAAGTATAAACAAACACTGATGCAATTACACTAATTATCTCAGATTAAAGAAGGCCAATACACTTGTAGTACACAGTTGACTGTGTTTCTCCATGGATACTTTAAATTGATTTGTCATTTAGTTTTACAGCTCAACCATCAAATCTCCAAGACTTCTAGGGGCAGTGTTTTGTGAAAGATGCACTGTTTTTATTAAGGTTTATAATTATGATAGGAAGCTGTGAACTAAGTTTAAAGAAAAAAACAGTGTATTCCATAACTTGTACGCTCTGTCCTCAGTGATTCCCCACATAATCAGCTGCCTTTGCACACTTCTGAGCTGTCATTTTGATGTTCATTTGGAAACTAGGCAACAAGCTATTATCAATGGATTGCCAAAGCTTGAATACCTTGCTAAGTGTATCAGCTCTACACTGTTAGCATTCTTTTATTTCTTCTATTGTCATAAAAAGTAAAAGAGTGCTTATAGGGACTCTCCTATTTGCTTTTAAAGCAAATAATTTGTTGGACTAATGAGAAGGGAGTCTTAGATCATAAACTCAGCTTCCAAACTGAAATGGGAAAATGCAATCCACTGCATAGCAGAGCACGGTAAGAGCTTCATTGGGCACGATGCTACCTAAACTTATCTAAAAGACACATCTGCTATATTCCACCAAGACTACTTGGAAAGCAATTAACCATTTGCATACAGAAATGCTCCCCTTGGAAATGAGTTTATGAGGCTATAATATGCCCTGCAAGTACTTTTTTAGGTTTTTTGTTAGGTTCAATTTTCTTTCTTTGGCATTCATTGGAAAGGTTTGGCTCTTAATGACAACCTCATTTATTTGTCCCAGTGTTGCACTGAATCTCAGAACTGGAACCCCATTATTGTTTTACTTCATGGCTGTCTGAATAATTACCTTATGGCATTCATATGCTTAACCTAATGGTGCAAGGAAGGCATAATACAGCAATGGGAGGACAGATCATTTAAGAAAGGTTATGAGGCATGTGGTTCAACCTTTGGCAGTAACTGGCAGAAAAGTCACAAACATAGCCTCCTGTGAAACTTTGTGCCTGTCTCCCCAAACACTGATTGTCTCCTCACCTCCTTCAGCAACTATCTTCAATGAGGTAAAGTGTTTTCTTACCTATTTGCCAATCCCAGGGAACTTTCAACAGCTCTTTGTGTTCCATGATTGCACTATAAGAGAAGAGAAGGCAAAATTTGATGGAAGAGAACAGAAGTTAAATTACTTCTACTTATTCAATTCAAATGGTGGACAAAACAACAGAAATAACCTTATAACAAAAAATCTCTGTAGAAACCAAATGCAATCAGACTTTGCTAATCCACTCTGGCATTATCCCGGTGCCTGTGTATTTGAAAGATCTTCAGGCAGTAATCAGACATGATAGCATACAATTTCCACTGGCTTATTTCCAGCTCTCTATATACCTGCCCAATGTGCCCATCCCCCTATATGTTCAATCTTCTTGTACTCTTATGGCTTAATATTCTGAAAGCTTTTGAACTTTAATGATTAATACTGTATCTATCTGAGTTATTCACCCTTCAGAGAGGCTCTGCAGTGTCAAATAAATAGATATCACAGGCTGGCTTTAGGGAGAATACTGTGATTTGTTACACACTGAGAGAGATCAAATAGTCCCAGCAATGAAAGTCAGGAAACAAAGCAAAGGATGAGCCAAGTCACAAAAGTCCACTTTCAGCATCTTGTAAGTCTTGCATTGTCCACTAACATCAAAATCCCAGATAGAGAAAATTCTAAAGTGGCAACAATTCTGCTCTTCTCAGTCCAGGCAAATAGACACTTGGACATTAGGTCTCCCATGAGCTAAGTCTTCACTCAACTAACCGCTTTCTCTGATCTGTGATTTCCAGACAAATCCCACTGTGCAGAACTCTGTATGCTAGTCTGGACACTATTTTAAACAAGTATAAAACATGGAATTACATAGATTGAAAAACAAAGTACCTAGTACAAAAGCTGGTTTATCTATCAAATCTAATAGCAAAACCACAGGAACTCAGTGCCTTCCAGATTAATCTGGTCTAGAGAGTTGCAACCTGGAAATTCTAATTTGCTTGCTGCTAATGTGTGGCAAATCTAATACTGTGTACAGAATAATAAGATTATTTTGTCTGCAAAATAATTAAATTATAAGTGTCTTTGCATGCATAAGGCATATGACTCTCTATCAGCAATTCCTGAAGAATATAATGAAAACTGCAATGTTCCGACAAACAAATTTTGACCTAACTTAAGTGTAGAAACATTGCTTTCATACTATTGCCTATCTGATACAGAAGAAATATAATGACCTTTGAAAGGCTGTGGTGATTGGAGGAGGTCCCTGATTTGTCTTTGAAAAAAGACAAATGCAACATCCAGTTTCCAAAAGACCAAAACCTATAACCTGGCCAGTCTTAGGCTAACCTTTGGGAAGATTATGAAGAAAATCTTCCCAGAGGCCATTCATAGGAAATGAAGAAGACATGACTGGAAACAGCCAGCACAGACTTCTCAAGAGCACACCTGACCAAACTGACTGCCTTCTATGATAAAATGACTAGCTTAGTAAATAAAGGAGAGGGAATGGATGAGAGGATGAGGTGTAACATACCTTGACTTTAGTAAAGCTTCCAACATGATTTCCAGAAAGATCCTTAGAGACTGAAGAGGTAAGGACTGGATGAGTGGACTACCCACAATGTAGTCTGAAGAAAAGGGCCAAGAGAAACTTTGCAAAGTTCAAGAAAAGCAAATATGAACTCCTGCAACTGGGGTGGAATAACCCTATGCAACAGTACAGGTTGGGAGCTGACTGGATAGAAAGATGCTTTTTAGAAATAAACCTTGGAGTCCTGGTGGACATCAACCTTAGTATTAGACAGCAATATGTCCTTGGAGCAGAGAAGGCCAACAGCATCCTGGATATCAGTAAGAGTCTGGCCAGCCAGTTTAAGGACATGATTTGTGAGATGGCAGCTGGAGTACTGTATCCATTTCTGGGCTCCCCAGAATAAGACAGACATCAACAAACTGGAGGGAGTACAGTGGAACTCTGTCACAATGGACAGATGGCTGGAGCACATGATGTACGAGGAGATGCAGAAAGAGTGTGAAGAAGAGAAGACTAAGCTAGGGGGAAAGAGGATGGGACACTAAATTTGCTGTTTTAACTGTCTAATGGGTAATTACAGAAAAGATGGAGTCAGACTTTTCTTGGAGGTACACGATAAAAGGATGAATGAGAGTGGACACAAGTTGCAATGTGGAAAACTCTTATTAGATATAAGGAGAAAATACTGGTCAAACACTGGAACAGGTTGCCCAGCCGGACTGGCAACTCTTGCTAAACTGTTCTAGAAAACAATGGACTACTTCTTGAAAGTCCTCTTGGACACACAGCCCTGTACCAGACCTGAAGCAGGAACTAACAAGAGCCACCCACAGTTATGAAGATATTTGTAAATACACATGGAATAAAAGGCAAATAACGCAGATTTTTGCTACTATATTATTTTGAGATCAGTGCATGTCAATAAAGGGGACATTCACTTGTGGGTGCTGTTCTGTCTTTCCTACATTCAGAACAGTCCTACACACTTCTTGATATTTTCCTTTCTTCAGAATTGTAGTGCTCCCTGTAAATCCTATGAAAGTAAGACTTAGACCTCCAGTGGTGAGAGCACACATGTTCCTCATCCTCAATCACTTTGTGGATGTCAACCAAACTTTGACCAGTGCTGTGTCTAGCAGGCTGGGAAATGCCCTATTTCTGATAAATTCTTATCCCAGACTACTTCAATTTGTAGGACTTGAAGGTCCTACATTGCACAAAACTGGCCAGTAGCATTTCAAGGAAAGAGTCTTCAACTGTAACACAGGGAGCCGGCTTCTCTTTGAAACAATTCGTATATTTAGTTAAATTAAACCTTTTTGAACACATAACTATCTGACATCTGCTCTTCATTACAAGCAAAGGTAAGAAAATGCTGACTTGCTTAATGGAACCAAGCAGCAGAAACATTGTTGGCCTCTCCTGATATACAAGCTTTTGCCACCTTGTTAAACAAGTAAGTGTGGTCAGGTCTCCACACAGTGCCACAAAAGCACTAGCAGCAAAAAGTTGCAGAGGCCAGTGGAGAAAAACCTGCTGGCGAGAACTTTTGAGCCAAAGAATGACTAGAAAAACTTTAGGGTTTTCAGCAAAGAAATTGATTCTTCTTGTTTCCTCCCAATTGCATCCTCTGTATACAAAAATGCCTTGTTCCAGCACCAGCTTCCTCTCCCCAGCAAAACAACGCGCAGACCCTGAATTGTGACTAACTGCTTGGGATCAAGAGTGCGTAATTCAGGAGTATGAGACATGTACATGACAGTTTACATACACACTGCAAGACAAGGGCACTGCTTTGATGCCCTCAGAGGCAGTTAGTACCTACCTATCATGGACACTGTAGGTAACAAAAATGCTTTAGCCAAAGATACTAGGCACATTAACGTGCTCTTGAATTCTGCATAAAAAAGGAACTGCTTGTGTGGCAGACAGTTAATATAAATAATTTTAAGTCACGCATTCAGATCCCACATAAATAAAATAAGCTTTCTGGCTAAAGAAATAGAACTAATGAAGTAGGAACTGATGGGTCATTGTTTTGATCAGTCCCTGTTCTTAGAAGCTGAGTAGCTCAGATGTGCAGGGAAGCAACTTGGTTTTGACTAATAATCAAAAGTTATTCTGTGTGACAAGTACCAGTGACAGATCTGCATAAAATGTCATCTTGCATGGTGACTTTTATTACACTTTGATCAGTCACAGTATTAAAACACTGAAAGTTACCTTCAAACTCTTAGGCTTGCAGATGAAATGCTCATTAGGTACATGTGGATATAGACAGGACTCAGGAGTTCCTGAAATTCCTGCAAAAATCACCTAAGTACTAAATATTTTGAAGCTAAAATGCCAGTTTCTTAAAGGCTTTTTCATTATTTCCACCATATCATACTCTAGTCACACAGAACAAGCCAACTGGTAAAATACCTTCTAACTGGATGTGTCTTCTACCTGTTTAGAAATCTAAGTGATTTTTTTAAAGTATGAAACAGAACCAGAGAGTTTAGTAGATTTTGTTATTCACAGATCAGACCTGCACATGAAGTATCCACTTGTCTTCCAGCAACAAGATGGCAGGATGTGTCTTCTACTCCTCCCTCCTCATGTGACTACTCAAGGGCATCAGTTCTTGAATTAGGCTACTTAGGTACAAATTTGTGACATTATTCAAATCCACTGATCTGAAATATGGAAACCAATGCAAATTCCAGAGTAATTCCTACTCTCCACAGGAAATGGCTACCTTAAAGAGAGGGTTAGAGTACTTCAACAGAGGCCACAGCTGCACTTATTTGAATGCCCCTGGGGCTCAAACCTGTTCACTTACAGCTGAATTCCACTGAAGAAGGAGCCAAAGAGTCCAATCATGCCCAGGAATTCCACTCGACTCAGATTTCGGACAATATACTCCTCACAAACATTCGAGATGCCGTATAGTGTTGCTCCACCCAGGACCAAGAGATCCCCTATCAGTTTATTTTCACCTAGGAATAAACAGAGGAAAAATCAGAACATCTCAAATCAAGCATCTTTTATTTAGGACCATTGCAAGTTCTTCCCTACCGATTTCAATCCTCAATCACTAAGTAGCCTATGTCTGGGTTAATAAGCTGAATGCAGATGTCCTGTCATTTTAACAGTTTTCATTCAATACCCCAGCAAAATCTATCAGAGGCAAAGGGAGAGAATTATCCTTGCTGTAGAGAAAAGAATATGAAAGAATCTGAAAAAAAAAAAAGTAAAATAATTCAGAAACCAAGTGTCACTCTTTAGTGACTAATCCTTCTTAATTTATTATTATTACTTTTTTTTGCAGAGATAATGTGACTCAGCTACATAGAGCAGTTTACATCTCATCTTGAAATCTAACCAGTCTAAAACATGTCCAATTTTGTAGATGTGAAACCAACTGAAAAATTCCGTGTACCTGTGAAATGAGTGAAGAAATCATTACAACCAGAACACTAACCTCATTCTCACATGAAGCTATTTGACAAGGAAGAAAGGAGGAAGAATGGGGTGCAGATAGGGCGATGATAATGACAGATTTTTAAGAGGTTCAATTAACATAGCAGTACCTAATATATGCAATGGACACCAAGATGTATTTTCAGTACCTCCAGGTATGTATAATTACTAAAACATTGTATTATTAAAGATTGTTTGAAATCTTTTAAAATCTTGGAGGTTTTTATTATTGGGGGGCTGGGAGGGCTGCAGGGAGATTTTATCAAGTTCCAGCTTGAAAGCTGAGGCCCTGGCTTTGCACTGATGCATGTGATTCCCTCTGCACATATGGTTTATTAAATGATTTCTACAAGAGCTGCAGCTTCACAAAGCTGTCAGACCCTACTGCAGAATCATATTCTGAAAGGCTAGATATAATGGAATTTCCTTTGAAAAGGTTCAGTAGAAATTCTGAAGTACTAGACTGTTTTTTTTTTTTCTAAATAAACCTTGTTTTCTTTTAAAATACCTCTTGATTCATTTTTTGAGTTCCTGCCTTTTTAGGTTTTAGTATTATTGATTTGTAAAATACACACTGCAGTAAATAAAAATGGAAGCCAAACATTCTGACTGGTTCAAAATGATCTTTTCAACATTTTTCTTTATGGAGTTCTTTTAATCCTTCAGTTTTCATTCCAAACTACGGTGCTGAAATTTCCAGTGAGAAGAAATTTATGAAAGTAAGAATGATCATAAGAGGACTGACCAAGGGTTCATTTATCCACTATCCTGTCTCCAACACTGGCTATAAGCACCAGAAAAGTGTAAGTTGTTTAGGGACAAACAGGGATAGGGTAAAATTTAAAATACTCCCAGTAAGACTCTCCTAGTCTCCAACATTTTTCAGCTCAGAGATGTGGCTTCTGTGACTTTAGTATACTTCACTAGATTTCTCTTTCACGTACTCATCCAGTCTCTCACTGAATTTCTGTTTTGCATGTACCTTGACAGACAGTATGTTTATATTTTACCATTTTTCTTTTTAAGATTTGGCACGTATTTTCCTTTTAGCTTTCTTTTGCAATCAGCCATGGAAGATGCCCTTAATTTAAAATAAGCATCAGCACTTTACAAAACCTCTCCATACCCCTGACGCATTTGATGTTCCACAGTGGCTCCAATCATCCCTCACTGAGCTCACTCATTTGGTATTTATTACAGCTACTCACTGACACTTCGGGGAAGTACTGCTGAAAAAGCTTTTGACCTTAGAGCTTGGCTGTGCTGAACTACTGAGATAAAAATATAATTTTGCATCTGTGAAACAAAGACGGCTCAGAGGCTGAGCATTTTCACAGAGATGAGGTGGCCCCAAGCACCAGACCATGATGGCTCTCTCCAAAGTGCCCTCATGCTCAGAAAGCATGAGCTGCACCCTTCAGGGCTTTCCCAGAAGAGGAAGCCAAGATTGGGTCAGAGCACAGGGTTTGCCCAGCCTGGGACCCTCCTCTGGCACTGAGCAGCACAGGGTGGCTGAGGAAAGCATAAAGAAACAGGGAAGCACAGAAGGATTTTTATCAGCCAGTTCTTAGTAGATGAGGGCTCTTCTGAGAAAAAAGTTGCATTAGACAATCAGACTCAATGGATCTTGAGGGATTCTTCATTAATTTGCATAAAGTTCATATATTTTTGGCCTACTATTAAAAAGAACAATGTCAGCTTTTAAGCTTGATACCTCAAAATTATATTGTGCACCCCATAATTTTCTGATGATGAGAAATATTTAAGAATCATTCTGGATTGACCCTCTCCATACCACTGAACGCTTCATGTACCTTTATTATATTCTCTTTCTTTCTTGCCTTTTCTGACAGATGAAAAGTCCCACTCTGCCTGCAGTCTCTTCATCCTGAAGCCATTTTATGCCCTTGAACAGCTTTCTCACCTTTCTCCATTGCTCCTATAGGCTTATTTTCTGTTCATTTCTTTTTGAGTTGCAGTGACCAGAGTAATTCATGGTACTCAATTGGTCAGTGCATCAAAATTTTATATAATGGCATAAAAAAGTTTTATACTATATTTTTGGTTTCTTTACTAATAATTCCTAGCATTCTGATTGTCAAATGCCTTTCCATTGCTTCCTCAAGAGGATGACTTTGGAACTTTTCCCTAAGACTGACATATCCTAATAGACGTGTTTTCATGGATGTAAAATCCACATGCATTTACTGGTTTCATTGCTAAGGAAATATGTATCAACTAACTAGAGGCATTCTAAAGACTTTTAGGTTAATACAGTTGTACTTGACCAATTTAATGGCATAGGTCATTGTTCTGAATAAATACAAGGCATAGTTTGGCAAGACACACTTTGCATTAATCATTGTTGGCGTATTTAATATTGTCTGGAAGCAGAAGTCATACAATCCATAGAGGAGTTAATGTTTTGGAGACTAGTTATAGCACTATAGTGTAACATAAATCTTTTAAATATGAACTATGTTTTGACATGATTGCTTTTTGCACTCTCACTAGGCCACTTTGCCACATTTTTACCTTAATCCCTAGCATTAAGAGGAGTTTCTCTTTGCTTTTGGTTGTAATTACTGACGATCACAATGCCTAAAAATCAGGCTCAGTGTGTCCCATCTTATACTCTCAGATACTTATTAATAGGACTGAAGTGACTGGTTTTCAGAGACTGTGGCTAAAGTTGTGAAGTGCTTTTAAAAATCTGGATGAAACACTTAGACCTCTGTGTCTTAGACCTCTGTGTATTCTAAGGTATACTTGGTATGTAAGGTGATGGAGCACAAAGTACTTGATAGTAATTGCTTTTCCATTGAGTAATGTGCAAAACATCAGTCTGGATACAATAAAAAGAGGTGAAGTACCATATACTTATGGAAAGTTGAGAGCATGCCTGCACATTATACCTAATTTCTGCAGATAGTTTGGAAAATGCCTGTTAATCTCTTAGTGATTAATTTTAAATTCATGTTCCTTTACTGTAAGTGTTGGCAGGTTAGACTGCTGTATGCAGTAGGTGCCTGGCAGAGCCTTATGGCACTTCTAATAGAGTAAATAGGATGGTCAATAGGGGCACACAGATGTCAACAGATCTTGTTCCCTAAAATATAGGATAAATAAAGGATTTTATTGAGGACTAATAGAGCATCATTGCTTTTTGTGTATTCCTTTCTTTTGTTTGCCCAGTCCTACAAAATATCCTATAAATGGTGTGGAACCCTTAATAAACAATTTCAATATTTTTTTTTCTTTTGCTGCCAGTACTTTTTTTATTTGCAGATTTTTAATGTATAGTTTTATCCCTTCAGATAAATTAAACCAGCTGATTTTTTTACTTTGTTAAAGACAAGATCATTAATAACATCACTTTGCCACTTAAAAAAAAACAAAAAAAAAAGCTGCAGTCTTTCTGCGTAGTGAGAAGCAAGGACATGGTTTTTCATGTGTAGGCAATAACACATGTTAACTGTGCTGGGTTGACCCCAGAGCGTCTCACAGAAGCCACCCCTATGCCCCCGCTAAAAAAAACCTGGCCACATAAACCCAATATATGAACAGATTTTTCCAGACAAATTTACCTAACAGCTGTTCCCGTGCTTTAGTAATGAATATGGCAAATAATATTGAATTATTGTAGTTGGATGGCAAAGTGTCAGTGTTCTTCAATCTGTTCCTTGGCTGCTGAGGCTCATTGCCCCACACACTCCTGCTGATCCAGAACTCATCCGCCTCAGCATGTTACTCTACAGATTACTGGGACAAAGGACATTTCCTCTGAAACCCAGGGTTGAAATCCCAATCCCTCTGAAATCCCATCATTCCCAGTGCAGATTTGGCTGGCTGATTTCATAGCACGGAGTATATTCCTTCATTTTTAGCTGGGGCAGGGTTATTTCTGGAGAACAATGAACTAAAACTCTCCTTTTAGGATAAGGACAGGGATAAGAGGGGGCAGGGAGATATAGTGAGTACTGTCCTAAACTTCCTAGTTTTTTTTAGTAGCATCCTGGCAAATGCAGTTCTTACAGCACTTGCCTTTGTATTCAGAAAGCTGAGCCAAGAATTTTAAATCTCAGCGTATTATGCTCAGCTCACAATTCAGTGCTTTTAATTAAGAATGAAAACTGTGCCTAATTGACAATCTTTGGAAAGAACTTCCAGCCTTCCCACATCATTTGGGTTGGCACTAGAGAAACCAATGTGACAGAGGAAGTTGATTGATGAAATCTAACTCTGCCTAGTCTGCATTAACAGCTACACACACATTATTCATATGATGCTACACATAAAAAATAACATTTTACACACAAGAAGGTTCTTTTCAACAATGATGCGGGAAAATCCCAAACCTTTACTCCAAGACTGCACAAAACCCAATTGGTACACTTAGTCTATAGGTTTGGTGTCTTTTAGCATCTGCCCAGTGACCACGCCTCTATAGAAAAAAGGAGCAAAGTTGAGAAGCAAGCATACACAGTGGACATGAGAGATGCTTATGACTCAAAGATGTCGAGAATTTGGAAAGGAAGACACTGAGGTTTGCAGCCAAACAACTAAGCCAAAATAGAATAAAACTACAAGTATTTAGCTTGTCAGTCCAGCCTGCACAGAGGGCAACCTGCGTTGCAGACACAGTGCCCATGAAGTTCATTTGCAGCAGTGCTGACTTCTCCATTTTTGTTCTTTGTCCCTTCTGACAAAGAAGCAACTTTGAACGGTGCAGTGCTTTGGATCCATGAAGGCACAGGGTTTCTTGCCAATTTTCCTTTTTTGTTGTTGTTGTTTTTTTGTCCCAATCTGATATGTTCTGGTCAATGGTTTCTCTGAACATAGAATACATCCATCCTTACTCACCTGCTCCTTGCTGTCTCCCAACGAGGACATCTGCTCCTGCCATGCAGCCCATCCCCAGAATGCAGACCACAATCCCAATGAAATGTACTGCCTTGTATCGTACCAGTAAGAAGAACCAGGAGAGAAGTATCACCACTGGGATGACAAAACAGTCTAGGAGCTGTCAAGGAAGAGAGGAAAAATCAACAAATCAACCTGTTAACACTTTGCCCTGAAACACTAGGATAGATTCCAGCAGAGGGGAGCAGGGTTACTTACTTAGTAATAGCACTTTCTATCAGACAAAAAGTGTATTCAACTGGTTATGTCATCCATCAGATGGAGAATAAGATTATTCTGTTCATGACTATCCTACAGATTCAGGAGAGCTGTTGCTCTGTGGTAACACCCAAAAGCACTGCCTTGCTCTTGAATTCAGACACATATTTCAAAACCATGGGAAGGAAACTTGGGCCAAAAGAGAGCCACACCATTCCATCTGCTCCTCATCTCTGGTGATTAACAGACAAAGACTGAGGGCAGTTTTCCTGCAGTCCAGACATATGCTTTAATTCAGTCATTTCAGGTTCAATAAGCAGGAATGTTCATAACGCACAAGTTGACCAGATTTATTAAATCTGGACATATAAATCAAGGGGTATCTGCATGCAGCATACTTATGAAAAATCTGCCCCCTGTGAGGACTGTTAATTCCTTGAAAATACAGTCTCATATGTCTCTGAAGGCAAAAAAACCCAATCCAAACCACCTTGCCTGCAGTGCAAGAAACTCATTCTTCTTGCCAATAAACCCTGGGTAAGAGATTTCTCAAAGAAGTATTACGAAACACAATCTTTAATTGGTTTTTTCAGAGATACTCAGCATTAAACCATAAAAGCCATCATAAAAAAAGAAATGCACCAAATGTTTGTGAGAGGACCTTGAGATTTTAAAATTAAAATTTATTTTAGCAATTACTAGTGTGTCACCAGGAAACAAAAATCCCAGGTAAGGAACATCCAGAAAAACTTGACTTTAATCCCACTTCCTAAAAGAATACAGAGATAGGATAGGATATGAGTGATAATTCTGTGGACTAACAATGGGAGTTAGGAAATTGTGCAGGGTACACAACTGTCCAGTGCCAACTGATATAGCAGGAACCAGAGCTATATGATTGTATTTTCTTCCTAATGAAAATATCTGGAACAAACAAAGGAGGAGACTGTGTCCATCGTTCTGGAAAACTGCTCCAGATGTTGTTACCTTGATTTTAGATGCTGTAATTTGTTTTCTCTTCCCTTTGGGCCTATTACCTGCTACTTGCTCTCTCAGTGTGATTTACCACTAAGCAAACTAAGTATTATCAATTAATGATCACATCCCTTTTAACTTCCTCGTCTGTCCATGCATTATATGAAGAGAAAAAGATTTTTGGATGATTTAAGGAATTTCAGTGCTTAGAAAATTATTCTTTACACATGAGATACCTATGTAATAAATATTAAATTTGGAGGATCAGCAAAAATATAAAAGTCAATTTTTGAACTAAGGACAATTTCCCTGAAATTTTGAAAAACAAGAGTGTGCAGTGGAAAACCATCCATTTCAAGAACCGGTTAGAGAACAATGCTGACAGCAGCTGGAAAATGCCCCTTTGCAGCTGATAGACCAAGGTCTAATCCACAAATTGCTATTTGGAATACTGCAGCATCAATAGATATAAACATTAAATGTAGGTAATGTTCATTGACTTTATATAGTTCTTGAATTGTGCTTAGTTTATACCTATAATTAAACAATGAGGTAAACAGAAATAAATTAGGTTACTATGATATAAGCAATAAGATAATCTGGTGTATATTGTTTAACTATTTTTCAGGTATTGCTTTACATTTCATTTTTCCAGGACTAAATTCGCTCTGCCTTTCTTTTTTCTCAGATAAATCTGTCTAGTAGAACAAAAAATGCATATGCATTCTACATATAAAAGATGTGAGATTGTGGATTACCTGATCTGCAATAGGGATTTCTTTTTTTTTTTCTTTTTTCCCCCCTCTTGTTTGTTATTAGTTATTTCAGCTATTAAGAATAAAATATTATACCTGGTTGTAATTTTTCTGACTATAAAGCTTTTACAATAACAAAGATAAATTATGCTTAGCTTGAATTTCATTTATAGTACATAAAGGTCAGTTGTTTACCAGTATTTCCCTAAGAATCATCTTTGGTATTTTCCTTCTTTTTAATTGCCTATTCAAAAGACATTGACATTATGTTAAGTTAATGAGTGACCTGATTTTAATAAACGTTCCTGTTAATCACATAAGTTATCAGATCTCACTAAATTAAAAGAAAACACATTTCCTATTTTGCCATGGGAAGATAATAAAACTGATAGGAGTGTGGGGTGCAGATCACGTTCTTTGATGCTGCTGTGTTTGTCTGTGGTTTTCTTCAGTCACAGCTCTGAATTGGGCTGCTTTAGAGGATGCAAAAATATATAATCTATTGATATATTGTCCTACAGAAACTCCTTTCTATTACAAAAATGCCGTGTTGTTGTAGAGATTGAAGATTACTATTTGTGTCTAAAATATATCACAGTGCATGTAAGTCTGCTGATAATACACAATGTTGAAATGTATTTTAGCCCATTACTTGTTTGTTAAATTACCTTCCCTTTATTATACTTGTGAATAATAGACAAATACTCTTTTGCTAACAGTAAATATCCAGTCTCTGATCTCACAAATTTAGCATGTGTTTGCACATCTATAGCAAGAATGTACTGTTAGTCGTTGGAAAGGAGAGCTAGCAAGCTTTAGAAGAAAGGTCTGTAACACAGAGGGTGAACTGCTGATCTGCAGCGACATCAAAAAGAAAAAAGCCAGTCAGAAAACTCCCCATAGGAACAGCTAAGCTGAATCTCCCTTTTTAAACATTCATTGGATTTTTTCGACCTAGTCGTAAACCCTTTTTTTCACATTAGGGGTTTCTCATTAGCGCTGCCCTCCAGCACATCGCATGGAGAATCAGCTGCAGCCTTCACTTATCTCACTCTCCAGAGCAGAGGGATCAGCAAAATCAGAGTCGTATCTGCTGGACGTTGTATGGTCAAGCACATGTGACGGCTACTGAATTTCAGCATGCGACCTGCTAAGTTTAATATAACAGTAAGTGCTATATCCAGTAAGAGACACACCTTCTGACAACTGCTTTGTTTTTCCAAAGGAAGAAAGCGTTTGCTGCCCGTTCGAGGGTTCTTTCTATTCCAGTTTTCACACTACCTTCACAATACCACACACACTTGATTCAGCTGCAGAAAAGCAGCCGAGATGTGAATCCTCACAGAGCTGGCTGCCGGCTGCCAGGGGAACTGCGTGGTAATTACACTACCCTGTGACTGAAACCTTCTGCAGGGAAGGTGTGGATGCTGACAGCATTTCTGACAGGGTTATTTCAAGTAATTAAAATAAAAAGGGAGCTCTGGGAGCATTGTGAGCATTGTTTTTACCTTTCGCCTTTCTATTTCCTATCTCATCCAACTTAATCACTTTCTTGTATGCTTTATGTATAATAATGGAATTTATTTAAAAATTAACAATGTTTTCATCCAGACAAAATATAGGGTACTCCAGGTAGGGAGATAGGTGAAAGAATCACTTGATGTCATTTGTTTAAAAAAAAAATGTAAAAATGTTTAATTTCCATGACATGGAAGAAACAAAAGCCAGAAGACTGCTCCCACTCTGAGGCCTCTTTCAATCAGTATTTTGCCCACAAGATTTATAATACTTTATTTGGGGCCACATGACTGATGCTTCCATAACTATACCCATCAGTTCATTTAATCTGTTCTCAAGATTTTCCCTTTTTCCCTGTGGACAAAGAAACTCTCTCAAAACTTTCACTCGTGAAAGACCATCTACATTTGACTTGCACGCATCAACACCTGAGGTGAGGACTGTCACTGCTCCAGCTTTCTGTGCACGTAGAAGGAATTCAGTGACTTCTTGAAGTTATGTTAAATTAAAGGTGGTGGTCACATCCAAACCACAGTTCCTCTGCTCTCAACTCTTTATACGTGGACTTGCTTTACTACCAAGACAAGTAATCACATCTTGATTCTTTTTTAAAAGAAAACCTTAGGACACACCTTTTCATCCTCTTCTCTCTTTGCATGCACTCCAGCTGTGCTTATGCAAGATCTGCTTAAATACCAGGAAGTTACCAACAACATGACCACTGAAACGGCCTTTCCTTTAATTGCCTTCCTCCTCTGATTTTATATACCACTGTCAGAAAAAGATCATTCTAAGACAGCAGACAGCTCAGCCAGCAGTCGTGTTTCTGCAGCAAAAACCTGTTTTCTGTTTTGCTTCTCTCCAAGATGACTGGATATGGATTTTGAAGACCATTTTCTCAAGGCTACTTACTAAAAGCTTCTCCATGTCACCAGCTGCTATAAGCTATGCAGGGGATTAGATCCTGGCCTAGGAAAAATCATGGATGTTTCCTGCAAAAAACCCTTTGCTTTTGCATTTCACCTGGAAGAATATGCAAAATGGGCACAGAATGCCAAAATCTCTGCTGTTGTAATAGGCACAACTCCACTGACTTTAATGAGATTTTGCACATTTATGTTAGTAAAAAGTTTGGCTCAGGGTGAATTTTGCCATTAGAGGCAGGAGCTCTGGATACTGAGAGCTCAACTGACTGCAAAACTGTGTACAGAGACTGAGGACACTGTAGGGGCTGGTTTGTGAACCATAGGTATGTAACACAGTTAAAAGACAGAACAGCAACTTGAAGTGCAATAATAAATCAGATGCAAGATACACCCTCCAGACTCACAATATAAATGTACGGTACACAGCGTTTCTGCACTATGCTGATCTGCAAACCTTATTAACACTGCAATATTCCCTCACTGTCCTGAAGCAAAACAAGAAAGTATGGTCAATCTTACATACATAGGATGGGGGGAGGAAGGGAAGGAGTGGAATTTATCTCTGTTTCTGAGATATTTCATGTTAGTGGGCACTGGACAAGGTGAATCAACAACTTCAATATTGCACATCCTCTGCTCCTCACCTCCCAGATTTGCTTCAAAATTATCTCAAACCTTCAGCCTCAACATACATTGAGTCCATAGGGAGCAAGAACAAAGCATAGTCTATTGCCATCCAGCATTCCTATAATAAGCACTTACTGCTGACTCCTTTCCTTTTCTGGTGGCAGTTGGTGAGGTATGAAAACTGCCAGAGGTAATTGGAAGTATGATGTACTGCTGAGCCTCACAGTGATCTAAGAGTAGCTGAGAACATCAGCATCGTAGTTTTATTGTCTGTCTCCTGGTGTCTATAAATCCCAGCTTTTACTACTTTTGTTTTCATCATGCCAATCAAAGGCTCGATTGCCCAAGGAATAAATTACCAGATAAATCACTATTTGGAAACATAGCTTTCTCTTTGACAGTGCCTTATTTCTTGTGACATTGTATGCATATTCTACAGTACTATTATGCAAGGCAATGCAGAAAGAGTCCAGATTTCTATGTGATGTCATAACACAGAAAAAGGATAACATTGCCTCTAGAGAGTGTAACACAGCAGTGTAAAATGCAGGTGGACACAACAGCATATAGCAGAAAGGAGAGCTAATTAACATGGGGACAACGGGGGAGAAGGGAAAGGGTAATCTGCCTCATAATGCAGCTTGGTATGATGAGAAAGCACTTACCTGGCAGCAAAGGTTACAAATGTTAGTATCATAATAGGCTTAGTAGAAGACATTATGGACTTGGTAGGATGTATGTATGCAGTACACTGCAAATGCAGTAGAGGGAAGCTGAAGTCAAAACGTAGATTCAAACAAATTAAATATCTAGATCTAAATAACTGGGAGAACTTCAGAATCTTTTCATTCCCTCCGGGGGAACAAATTTTATCTGCTGTGTAAAAGGTGTCTCTAACAGGAGTTAAAACACCCCTCTTGAATAGTTATTAAACCTTCCACAGGCCTACACCAAGGTTGTTTTAAAAACCATTAGGATAAATATGGAAAGCATTACCACACACAGTCCTGAAAGTTCAGTGTATAGTTTTTTAAAAAAGTCCCTGGGATTGGGTGCTAGTGTACATGGGAGTGTTCAACGCACTTTCTGCCCCTGCTACAGCTGACATGCAAGGGGGCCACAAAAATCTAGTTCAAGTTAGATTATTGCATCAAAGAGAAACTAAGGATCATTTGGCAAGTTTTTGGCCATCTGGGAATCAGGACACATATCTTGAGAGCATTAAGCGAGACTGATCTCTGGCACTCCTGGCACTTCCTGAAATATGTGGTTTTGAATATCAAGTTGATCCACTGATGAACCACTGTGCCTCTTACCTGCTGTATACTCAATTTTTAAATGTATCCTCTAGAGAACAGTCTTAATTTTCTAGCCTGACCATTTTCATGGCTGTGGGAAGCTTGAGTTTCAATCCCATCAGTTAAGATGGAGTTAAGTCCTTTCTACGGGCTACTGTTTTAACAGCTATGACTTTATGTCAAAGGTGTCTCTACTCTTGCAATTTGGAAAGCACTCCAGGCTTTCTGTAAGCGCTTGAGGCATGCTAAAACCATATCTAACAAATTGAGTTCCTCAGGGTATTTTGATGTAGGAATACTTAGCTTTTGAATTTTAAAACAGAGGCAGGTATTTAGGCATCTGTCTACATCAATACAGAAGCACTCTGGGCATCCAAAGAACCAGAACTTAAAGCTACCAAAGAAGGAGCAACCTGGGAGGTTCAAATACACGTTTTCACGTCTCACGATCGTGCTCTGAGCACCAGGTTAGGACACATAGACCAGGGGATGTTAGGTGACTATGACATTTTAGATATGTAGACAACTAAGTGTGGGTTTCTTGGATTGTTCTATTAAGTCTAGTTGCCCCTGGAGTGCACTGCAGGTACCTAAAGGGTACCTTGGATTTTATCCTTAGCAATTGACCTGCACCTTGATGTCTGAAACATAAGCAGTGCATTGGTTTTCAATCTATTTTTTTTTAAGTCACCCTGTTTATAATGAGAAGCACGTCCAAAAGTAAAGGTACCATATCCATCTCTGATTCACGCCTGTGTGTCCTCATTTACTGTGGTTCTGAAGGCATTTGACAAAAGATGTATAGAAATGTTTATCAGAAAACTCTCTTTTCCCAGATCAAAATCTAAAGGGAGTTTTAAAGAAAAGTATAGGAAAGACTTGGGTGTGAAACAATGAGGAAAAGTAGGGCACCATTTTCAGTCTTTTCCTGGACACATGATGAGATAATGTCAATTACAAAAAAAGATGGAGTTTAAACTAGAAACCTTGACAGTCCTAAGAGTTTAAAGCTACCTGGCAAACAAAGCTGCTGAGTGCTTGGAGTTTTTTGGTAAAAGCAGAACTGAAAATCAATTTTAATAAAGGTATATTTTTACATTTAAACTTTGGCTTTTTGCTGAGAATAGCTTAAAGTTTTTTTGCCTAAAAGTACCACAAGCCCAGCACACTCGCATGTTAGTTTTGCATGACAGAGCAGAGATATCTTGTAGAAAAGTATATGCTGTAAAACTGATTTCCTACTGAAATGGTCCATGTACTGCCACTATAAAAATGCTGCAAGATTTCTCATTTACTGAAGTGACAATTTCAAAAACTCTTCTCCGCATCAAAAAAGGCTTGGTGTAAAGCCCGTTGAGAGTAAAATCCCCTGAAACTGATGTGAGGGGCTTGATTCTTAGCTGGTGTACGCATCGGCATAGCTCCCACTGCCTTCAGTAGAAGCTGTTCTGATTTGCAGTCAGTAACAATGGTTTCTGAGGTCTTAGTTCTGAAAGGATTTGAACACTTCTTGCTATGTGTGAGCAAGTATTTATGGCCTCACAGGTATTGCTCTTGCAGGATTCAGGCCTTTCAGAAGATGTTTTCAAGAGAGTGGTCCTGTTTGTTTCCTCAGAAATTTGGCCCTAGGAAGACCTCACTTTTTTTCATCTTTTATTTTCCATTTCTTCACTCTTCATTTCATGTTATTATGCACTTTGACCAACGCTGTTTCAGGCTGACTAATCCCCTGAGCAGCTTCTGTTTCATCTTTAAATGAAATAGGGTGGTGTTTGGCTACATTTCATAAAATGTGTCATTTGAAATTCAACATCTTAATGCACTACCTCATACTTGTCCCGTTTGCACCATATCTTTGGGAAAGTCTACACTTAGAAACTCATTCAAATTAAGGCATGAAGTGAATTAAAAATGCAAGAGGTATTCCCAGTCACTCCAGAGGTATCCAAGCAATCCAAGACAACTATGTAAAAAGGAGACACTGCATTCATGCCACTCATGGAAAAAAGGTTGACAGCATTTGAGTTTCTGCCTCTTCCTTCTTTCAAGCTACATGGGAAAGAGACCTGAATTCTGTTGTAATCTTTATGTGGGAGAGGTTTAAAATGGACATGATACTGTCTGTGGTCTATGACAGTTCTCCTGCTCCACCTCGTCTCTCTCTCTCTCAGTTTAAAAGGAAACTGTGGCTAATTTCATCTAATAAAGGCACTTCTGAGACACAGATTATGCCCTTGAACTCTCATGCCTGCTTCCTCCTCACAGTTTTTGATTTCTTACACTAAAGGCTGTGCCTATTGCAGATGAACAGGAGGGTCTGCACCTTCTGGAACTGGTGTTTCATGGGTCTGGCCAGACAAACCTCTGGCATGAGCTGTCCCGGTTTTTACCTGGAACAGAGCTGAGTTTCTTTTTAGTAGCTAGAATAGTGCTGTGTGTTGCCTTCAGCCTGGAATTTGTAATGACAGAGACACTGATAACACACCAGTGTTTTCATTTTTGTTGCTGGAAGTGAAGGACTTTGTATTCTGTTAGTCCACAAGCACAAGATCTAAGGGGGCGAAGAATATTTAAATTAATAAGCTAAATTGGCATTTGGACATGCCAATGGAATATTCCAGATCATATCACATCGTGTCCAGTATATTAGTGAGGGTCTCTTCCTCTTTTGTCTCTCTCTGGCTTTCACTCGGGCTCTCACTCTTCCAGGATTGCGGTTTCGGTTCGGGATTGTCGCTCCTCTGGGACTGTCATCCAGGAATGGGCCGGGCTTGGTTGGCGGGTGGTGAGCAGCTGCACTGGGTGTCACTCATTTGCATATTTTGTTACTGTTATCATTATCACTACTATTTTAATATTAGTATTAAGTTTTCTTTTATTTCTATTATTAAATTGTTCATATCTTAACCTACATGTCTCCTTACCCTTGCCCCCCAAACCTCTCCCCTATCCCCTGGGGGTGGGGGGGAAGTGGGTGAATGGCTGTGTTGGCTGCTAGCCAAGGGGTAGCCCAGCAAAACTATCACACGAGCTCGTTGGTGGCTGTGGGAGATGGGATTTAATGACCTGGATCATTTTGCTCAGTCCACTATTCCTACTTGCACCTACACTTCCTATGAGTGAACATGCAAAAGAAGCAAGTCAGCTTTTGCTTTTCTCTTTGAGGCTTTTAGTAGCCATAAAATCAGAGGGTATAAAGTTTAGGTGGATTTATGCTTTACTCTACACAGAGCAATCTGATTTGGAAAAGTGTTAAAAGCAGTATTAAATTGTCTAGGCACATTTCAAAGAATTATCAAACCAAGGTCCTGATGGCAGAGGCATTTGTGAATATTTAGTATAAACCTCACATTCCGATTCCTTGAATTTATAGTTTTCTTCTATTCCTGCTTCTTATTCAGCTAAACAAGCTCAGTGTTTTCCAATAGCACTTTTCAATTACGAAAGAGATCTATTCCTAATTAGCTTTGGTTCTGCAAAACATTAACTGGTATTCTTCTGTTTTACTGGCTCTAATGCAAACTTCAAGCAAATAAGGTGTAAAATACACTGAATACTATCTAGTGTTGCCCATTTATGTAGAGATAATGTAAAAAGGGAGTAGGTTTGTTTTAGAACAAGTAACAATGAAGTATGCAGTGATTTCCCAAGACAGACAATTTCCAGTCTCTTAAAAATGATTCTATTAATCACTTCTCCACTTAAATGGGAAGAAGCTTGATTCTTTTGTTTGTCTTTAAAATATACAGGTTAGATCTTTGGAGAAATCACTACCCTAGCTTTAGTTCACAGCACAAATTGTTTTTTAAGGGAGAGTACACTTTTTGAGAGTTGCAATTAAGCTATTATATAATATAACACATCTAACTGCTTGCATTAAAGTAAGACTTCTTCATCATAACTACATTCATTTCACTTAATGAAAACTTTTGCATTCAGATCAAATTATGGAATCCTAAAAGAAGTGCTTGTATTTTTCCACGTACAATATAAAGTGAGAGAAACATTTCAACCCACCTGAAAACTTTTCTTTAAAGGACCAAATTAAGTAGATTATGCCAAAAAAAGGTGATTAGGAATGGTTTAGCACAAGAAAATAAAATAAAAGTCAGTATGTTTTTGTAGAGTTCAGAAAATACTGAGTAATAAAAATAGCCCAATATGAAAAAACATGTCTTACAAGACAGCATTAACAGAAGACATAGGCAGGAACTAGCTGTCAGTGCACTGAAGCCAATGAATGCTGCACAATTGACCACATCGTGCCTAGTACCTTACCTCAAAAGGAAAAATCCTTTGAGTCCTTACCTGTACACTAGTAAGAGTGGTATATTGATAAGCTTTGACTACCAGGTAATTGGCTTCTATATCTATTATCCCCAGGATCATGTACTTCCACCATCTCCTTTTCAAAATTGCCAGCAAGTTTTCTTCTCCTGTGGTAATAAACAACAAGAATAATTATGTAAAAGAGTTAGGTTTACATCCACAAAATACGTGCTTGTCAAGAGAAACTGCCTAGATCGCTTACATTTATGACACACAGCTGAAAAGCACCATCTATAACTAGGTACTGCAAGGACGTGAAAACTAACACACCTTATTTGTCTCACAGATATTAAAACAGCCAGCTTGCTGAAGTAATATATGAGGGTCAGACTGTCACTTCACTTGAGATGTAAACTATGCCAGGAAAAACAAGTGCAGCTTGGGCAGACTGCAAATGTATTCTTAGTTTTACTTTTATATACACACACACACATATATTCCACAGAATCACAGAATGTCAGGGATTGGAAGGGACCTCGAAATATCACCTAGTCCCACTCCCCTGCCGGAGCAGGAACACCTAGATGAGATCACACAGGAAGGTGTCCAGGTGGGTCTTGAATGTCTCCAGAGAAGGAGACTCCACAACCTCCCTGGGCAGCCTGTTCCAGTGCTCTGTTACTCTCACAGTAAAGAAGTTTCTTCTCAAGTTTAAGTGGAACCTCCTGTGTTCCACCTTGCACCCATTGCCCCTTGTCCTATCATTGGACACCATTGTGAAGAGCCTGGCCCCATCCATCTGACACTCACCCTTCAAATATTTATAAACATTAATAAGGTCCCCCCTCAGTCTCCTCTTCTCCAAGCTAAAGAGCCCCAGCTCCCTCAGCCGTTCCTCATAAGGGAGATGCTCCACTCCCTTAATCATTTTGGTGGCTCTTCGCTGGACTCTCTCAAGCAGCTCCCTGTCCTTCTTGAACTGTGGGGCCCAGAACTGGACACAATATTCCAGATGTGGCCTCACCAGGGCAGAGTAGAGGGGAAGAAGAACCTCTCTTGACCTACTGACTACACCCCTTCTAATGCACCCCAGGATGCCATTGGCCTTCCTGGCCACAAGGGCACAGTGCTGGCTCATGGTCATCCTGCTGTCCACCAGGACCCCCAGATCCCTTTCCCCTACACTGCTTTCTAGGAGATCATCTCCCAACCTATGCTGGAACCTGGGGTTGTTCCTGCCCAGGTGCAACACCCTACACTTGCCCTTATTATATTTCATCAAGTTTTTCCCTGCCCAGCTCTCCAGCCTGTCCAGGTCCCTCTGGATGGCAGCACAGCCTTCTGGAGTGTCAGCCACTCCTCCCAGCTTGGTATCATCAGCAAACTTGCTGACAGTACATTCAATTCCCTCATCCGGGTCATTGATGAATATATTGAATAGTACTGGGCCCAGTACCGACCCTTGAGGGACTCCACTAGACACAGGTCTCCAACTAGACTCTGCCCCACTGACCACCACTCTCTGGCTTCTTCCCACCAGCCAGTTCACAGTCCACCTCACTACTTGATCATCTAATCCACACTTCCTCAATTTGGCAGCGAGGATGCTGTGGGAGACCGTATCAAATGCCTTGCTGAAATCAAGATAGACCACATCCACTGCTCTACCATCATCTAGCCACCTCGTTGTGTTTTCATAAAAGTCTAGAAGGTTGGTCAAGCACAACTTCCCCTTGGTGAAGCCATGCTGAGTGCCCCTAATGACCCTCTTATCCTTGATATGCCTTGAGATGGCACCATTCCAGGGATGGAGGTGAGGCTGACCGGTCTGTAGTTACCCGGGTCCTCCTTCTTGCCCTTTTTGAAGACTGGAGTGACATTTGCTTTCCTCCAGTCCTCAGGCACCTCTCCCGTTCCCCACGACTTAGCAAAGATGATGGAGAGCGGTCTAGCAATGACTTCAGCCAGCTCCCTCAACACCCGTGGGTGCATCCCATCTGGACCCATAGATTTATGGATGTCCAGGTTGCTTAATTGGTCCCTGACCCAATCCTCATCAACTGAGGCAATCTTCTCCATTGTCCTGTCTCCCTCTGGGGCCTCAGGGGTCCGGGGCTCCTCAGGACAGCTTCCGGCAGAGTAGACAGAGACAAAGAAGGCATTCAGTAACTCAGCCTTCTCTGTAACTTCTGTCACCAGGGCACCCACCTCATTCATCATTACATACATTTATACTTTCATACATACTAAAAAATATTGTATCACATTATGCGAGAGGGTTTTGCCGGAGTGGGACATTACCAGTATTTGCAAATACGATGGAATATTAGAGCAGGAGAGTAACAGGATCACCTTTGGGCAGATTACAGATCCTATTCCAAGGATGGTTATTATGATCCTAGAGGTTCAAAATATCAGAGTTGTTCAGAGAAAGGCTGCACTGAGACAAACAGATTTGCCTGACAGGTTGCTCTGCTCCCAGGATCGATTTCTGAAGTAGGCAGGTTTGCTGCCTTCTACGGGAGCCCCGTCAATCACCCAGTACTTAATTTCCACCATGTGAAGACTGACAGTCCAATACAGTCTACAGATCAAACCCATAACTTTCAAAAGGTCAAAGCATTCCTCATGTTGGGCTAAGGATTATTAAAATTCTCCATTCAAAAGAAACCAGCTCATTAGTGAGGGTGGGCAAACCTGGTACGTATTTGCATTACAGTAAGGTCCAGACCGTGAAAGGGTCCTGATGAACTGACTGTGACCGAAAACAGTACGACTGGAGGTCTTCAAGAGTCTGTAGCCTAAACAGGGATCTAAGTAGGGTTGACCTGTACTGCCAAAGTACCATAAATAGAATTTGAACTGTCTTAAAAGTTTTTTAAAAACCCCCACTATTCTGAGATCTGCTTGTGTTGCTGCAGCCTTTCTAAGTGCCTGTGATCATCAAAATGAGTGGTAAAAAATACAGAAATCAATTGCCACCAAAACCTGCTCAGGATTCCCAATTCTCCCTCATCACTTTCCATCATCACAAGTATGTTCGCCCTCTGGTTCAAGCAGACCCGGTGATGTACAGGCTGTCTTATCATCAGCAATGGCAAGCTAGTCTCTGAAGCACAGGAGTATCTCAGATCTTGTAAGATGCAATCACAGAAAAACAGATAATTACTTCAGATGTTGATTGAGAAATCTTAGACGTTGAATCTTGGCCCCACTTGACTTGAATGGGTGTATACCTGAACAAAGCATCTGCATCATTTGACGTTTATTCATTAACAGATGCTTACACATACACAATTCCAGTGGGATACTATTAGGCAACAACCTAATTATTTGTTACAGCGATAATGACACTGAGTGCAAAACTGTAAGTGCTAAAAAGCTTTCCTTATTTTCCTTCCCTCCCTCCCTTCTCTTTCTCTCTTTCTTTCTCTTTCTCTCAGAAAGCAGCAGAGAAATAGCAGAAACAAGGTGGTAAGTAGGCTAATTACCTAAATAAGGAATCAGTAGATTCAACCATACCACACCTTCCTGTTACCACCAACTCATAGGAGAAATCACAAAAAAGAAAATCCCACCCTTCAGACGTGAATTATAATGATCTGAGCATGTGGAAAGAGGAATATTTTAAATCTTATATTTTAAAGCGTTGAGGGAAGTATTTTCAAAAAAGCATTTGAGATTAGATGTCCTAATTCCCACTAAAATCAGTGTAAAACATGCATCCTTTCCAGGTACTTAAACTGTATCTCTAAGTTTTACGCTGCCTAGATAATACCTTTAAAACACCAACTTGAAAACATCAATGCAAATGATTAACATTTCAGAGTGATTTTTCATTTTAATTGTAAAGAGAAAGTTTAAAAATCAAAGATATCAAACTGCAGTCTCTGTTCCAACAGTGAAAATCCTACCTGAATCTGTTTTTGTTACAGGAGGACCTTGGTGGCACCTACAAAGCAGAAAGAAGCAGCAGGCTCAAGAACTGCACTGGCATTAGGTTGCAAGGACTACGGACACACTTCAAGGACTCTGGTGCCTTTGGTTTGCCAGTGCTTGCTTTCCCCCGCTTCAGTTTCCGACCACAGATCACTGTGCTGCTTATACGTGGCCAAATAAGTTAGCTTTAAAAATCAATGTATGGCTGTGTCTTTTGGCTAATGGGTAAAGCCAGAATTTCCAGAGATGGAAATTAAATCTACAGTTTAAACTGACATACACGGTTCTCTCTTTTGCTTTCTCAATCCTTTCTTTGCTTACGACAGAAATAAGAAAAATATTTATCAACTTTTATTTTATCTTTGATATGCAGCTCTGAGACGTTCCAGATTGTAAAATATCAGGTTCAGCTGCGAAGGCTGGGCAGAGCAAAAAGCAAAGCCAAAATTAATTTCTGCAGGCACCATGCAGTTCTGATGAACACTGGTTTAGCTTCACAGCAAGTGTCTTTGTCTTGTCGAGGAGAAAGCAGAGAGATGTGCAGGTGTTCAGTGCGACAAAAATAATACAGAGAATTTGTTGCTGGAAAAAAAATCTTGTGCAGGAGCTGCATCTTTCTTTGTGGAACGTGCTTACTCTTCGCTTCCACTCACTTGCTGCATCTCCTGTTACTTAGCATGTAAGAAAGGTCTGGCTTCTGACCACGGCCCCTCTGCCCACATTATTATTATCATTTACCACCAAGATATTGTTTGTGCAGATCTACAAGCATTAGCAAAACTGATGGACCCCATCTGAGGGTATATCTGAGCAAAAAGCAATGCATGTTTAACATTGTTAATCTGGGGACTGTTATCTGTTTACCACTCTCTATTTCTTTGGCACTGTCATCATCATTCATAGCAGGGAACGAATTACTCCTGAAGTGGGAGACTTTCTGAGGAGAAGGGTGAGAGAAAGCAGATGATAATCTGCAGTGAATGTCAGTCCAACGCCATGGACAAATCAAGGAAGAGGCAGGTGAAATTCTGGTTTTGACATGGGGCTGAAATGAAGCCACTATATTAAAATGTCACACTTTCAAAAGAGTGACCCAGTGGAAGACAGCCTGGAGAAGGCTGCCAGCAGAACAGGACCTCTGGACAGCAATCGCAGATGCCATCCTCAGTGAATTCAGACAAGAAGGGAAATGGGAGTTAGGGAGATAAATGGGAAGCCTTGACTTGGGAAGGCTAAAATGAGAGGCAGAGGGAATGAAGAGTTTCATTCAAAAGTCTACACCCTGAATAGGAATACACATCACCTTTGCATAGAAACAAAGTGGAGGGAAAAATAAAACACCTAATTAAAAACAAACCAAAAAGAGACAATCTGGGCTTTTTTATTTCATTTGATGACAACTCAAAGCAAACTAATTAATCAGGCCTTTTTTGTTGTAAGCATTGCAGGCCAGGAGGACCAAATGTAGATGCCTACACTTAAACTAGCTGGTAAGGCATTTAAAAAGTATTTTTCACCTAACATTTTCCAGGTGAATTGTTTAGGATGAGACAACCAGTGCTTTGAAAATAAACATCTCTCACACTGAACGTAAAGGGAAGGGAGATTATGTTTTTGTTATTAGCTCAACAGAACTGTGACTAAGGCTTTCAGCCAGTCATGTAAACAAATACTAAGCCAGCAAATGTGCAGGTTAGCTTAAAGGCAACATTTCCAGTGAGCCAACAGCACAAACTGATGTTGGTGAATATGTATTTATGTGAGTGCACAGAGTAATGCCATCATCACAGTGCCATCTTCTGATGGAGATTCCCTTTCAAAAACTAAAACCAAACCCCTAACTGTCAGCACTAGAGCTTTGGAAAGTGTAAGCCTTCTAATTAGCCAGTCTAATCCAAATGTAATGTAGATTTAAAAGCAAAGTACATATTAAAAATGTTTTAAGATTCAGAAGTCTAACATACTGTTAACACAAAGAATTACAAACTCCCTCTCTTTACCCTTTCTAGAAGGATAGGTTTAGATTTTAGATTTTTTGCTAATTTTGCTGTGAGACACACACTTGTCAGTTATATATACAGAGGAGCTCTCAGTGTTTGGAAAAAAGCTACAGCTTTACTTCTGCTGGCTCAAATTAAAAATCAACAAACAAGCTGCTTTGTAGAAGAGATGATTTTAAATCATATAATAAGGATTTAACCCTGGGGGGTTACAAAATTAAAAATAAATTAGAGAGAAAATTAAAAGAGGCTTTAGCTGTGTAGTGTCTACCAAAAATACACATATACATGTGCAAAAACCTTTTCACATTCACCCACACAGCCACAGAGGTACAATAAAAAAACAAACAACAGACATTAAGACAGCAAATTTCCAATTATTTGTGCATGGGCTTGCGACACAGGTAAAATAACAGCACTGCTAGACCAGAAAATAAGCATATTGCTTCTCTTTCATCCACTGCAGTCTCTGCCTTTTAATTCACATGACAACTTGCTATTTAGATCATGATCATCAAAGAAGCTGTGCTCTCCTTCTGCTTTCCAGCACAGAGCTCAGAAGAGATCGAAATGCGTGCAGGCGACTTGCAAGGGAGGAGGCAGCGCAGAGGGAGGGCTGCTGGGAGCGCTGGTCCTCCCCTGCCTCTAACAGGAGGGTCAGAGTCAAGTGCTAGACAATAAAGGGGCAAAAGTCGCACAGAGGATGAAGGTTAGACCAGAATTTACTTATTATCACTTTCTTTGAAAAAGCATCTCAATTACAAGGTACAGTTACGGGGTAACTGGGCTTTTTTTCCATTTTCACACATTATAGTGAGTCTTGCAGATACAGAACATCACCAGTAACAACACTGCTTCTCTATTGACTTAGTAGCCATCCAGCCCTGCTGCAGGACCAGGGCAAGGAGGCAGTCAAATGGGGTACTACCGTGTAGGGGTAACACAGATCTCTGTATTACTGTGCCAAGAGGCTCCCATGCCTGAATAATAAAACCTTGTTTGTCTCCTCCTTGGCCAAGTTGCTGGTTCAGGGGACTTAAAGCGTGTTGCAGACGGCTTTCAGCTCTACACAAAGCTCAAAAGAACTGTCTCTCTTCTGTGTGACTTTAAATCCTTGACCCCGAATGGTTTCTTACTTCCTTGCATCTGTTTGTATTACTGATGACTACCTTATGTAATACTGTTGCCTGAAGGCAAACTATCACCACTCTTAATTATTTACACAGCAGAGAAAATGTCCTCTTACAGGAATGCTCCTCCAGTCCAGCTTTACAAAAGACCTGAATACACTTTGTTCACCTTATGGATGACTGCCTACAGCTGCACTGCTTTTGTCCTAAACCATGTTTTCAGGAAGCCTTTGGAAGACTAGATAACCTCAGCTCCTTTTGCATCCTCAGAATGTCTGATCTTATCCAACCTGATCTTACCCAGATCTCCCTTCTGCTTCCTGTGCTGTGGTGGGAAAACTTCATAACCCACAGACCTGCTGTTGGTCCAACAGCCCCGAGTTGCTGCTACAAGTGGCTCCTGTGCTGCCACACAGTCCTGACACTTGCCCTGTGCCAGCACTGGGGCTTGTGGGGCTGCACAGTGAGCCAGGGCAAAGAAATGCCTGCAAACAGACAGTTGGGTTTTCAGATCTATTTTCAGACTGTCCCCTGAGAAGTGTGTGACCAAATTAATGTTAGTCCTCTGGAGGGGTGAGAAGCAAGTAATAGGGGACCCAGGCAGGGGACAACTACCCCCTTCTTTGACAGAGGCTGCATTGTGCATGTGTCCTGTCTGTCACAAGGTGACAGCAGTCATTGAACAAACCCCGCAGCTGTCACCACCTCCCTCGCTGCCAATATGCAGCGTACAACGAGGCTGCAGGTCTTCTGGCAGGTGTGCTGAAGCAAACCTGCCATGGGTGGTGCTGTGGGGTGGAACGTAGTCACAGGACACGAGCTGGCATACACGTCGGCGGTGAGCTATGGCATAGTAATGTGTTTTCACCTTCTGAGGAAGTAAATCTTATTTACCAGTCACAATCAATATGATGTTTCAGTTTTGAAGAGGTTACTATTTATTTTCATTGTCTGTTTCAACTCCATAGTGTTTGAATGTCTACCTAGCATACTAACATTTATTTGGCTGTCACTTTAGAAAAAGGTACTTCATATAACCTTTGATGTCCAGATTATCATAGGAGTAACACAAACTGAAGATAATAATTGTGCCCTTTCTGTCCGCTGCTTTTGCCATTTTGATCCTCCTCTTTTCTATAATACGCTTAGCCTATGACATAATGTAGCTTCCCAGTTACTAAATTACAAACTCATCTGAACTATTTAAACTTGCTATATTCTTTCAGAGATTTTGCAAATCAGTCAGGTTCAGCCCTGGATGTAAATCGTAATAGTTGAAGTCAGATCTAGGAATCTGAACATGCATTTTCATAAAACATAAAAGGATTAATTTCTGGTGCCTTGCTTTTGATCCAGCTCTGCAGTTAGATCTGATAATCTTCAGATGTCTTCTTATTTAATGAGATTATTGGTCATACAATTTACTTTTAAAGATAAATTACAACTAAAACTGCAACAATGAAATAGGAGATTTTGCAAAAGCCTCAGTTTCTCTCTACCTGCCCACCCACGAGATTACACAGAGCTTTGCCTTTGGTGGCAGACACAATGCTGTAAGTTACTGCCATGTGTTACTGCAAGAAACAGCCCATGTCAAGAACTGTGTGACACCTGAAGACAGCTTTGAATCGTGCACTGTTTCAAAAAACAAACCCCTAAACTCCCAGCCTTTTAAAATGTCAAGATAAAAAACACTGTGGTGTTTCTAGCACAAAAATTTTTCATTTAAGTTGTTTTATCTCCCAGCCTAAATTTAGGTAAGCACCCTTCCTGACATGGCAGATTGCATCCTCGGGGAAGCATCTGCACATCTGGAATGCAGAGGGACATGAGCACACTGAGAAGCTGGAGCCTTCCCTCAAACCTGAGATCTGATTGCATCCTTATGCCTTCATGCATAAAATTTTCAAAATTGACTTCTGATTTACAGTACTCTCAGATTTAAGTTACCTCTGAGCTAACACTGTAGTCTGACAGCTTTCAGCGTTAAATCTGGCTCACTTTCACACAGAATAGCTTCAAAACAATCCTATTCCTTTACTCTGTAAGCTCTGCAGTCAGGCCCTTTTTTCATTGTTTACCCTATTTTTATCTAGTGTGAAGCTACCTGGAGCACTACAAAGAAACGTTTCCAGAAGAAAAAGAAATCTCATTTTCAAAGTTACAGGAGTGTCAGTGAAGTTAAAGAAATCTGTACATATCTCTGTATATCATTTATAAATGTGTAATTTTCTTGAATAATTTATCCTTCTGGATAATCTTGGGCATGTTAATCATATTCATAAGACTTACTTAAAGTCAAATGATCTTAGAAGAAATATTGTTCAATGTTTGAGACAGAGGAATCAGTTAGGGTGCATGAGCTTGCTTTTTTTTTTCCTCTTTCATCAACTTGTTACAAAAACTTTGTCCCAGCCACTTGCCCTTTCCGTGACATTTTTCCCCCAGCAGACAGATATGAATAATGAATTACCTACTTACTATTTGTGACTCCTATAAAATTTATTCCCCAAAGTATGAGATTTGCCTGAGATAGTAAAAAAAAAAAAGCAAAACCAAAACCAATGCATTATTATTATTAACCACCCATAGATCAAGCAGATCCAACTGAAGCTGAATTTCCAGCCTTGCCTTTGGAAGAAAATAGGAAGAGAATAAGGAAGTCAAGGAGCGTGTATCTTTCTCTGTTCCCCTTCAATAACATTTGAACACACTGATCTAATTTAAATCTAATCTGACAAGACAGAGTGCAAAGATACTAGTTCCTACAGGTTTAATGTGAACAGGTAACTGAGTAGAAGAGACAAAACCTAACATCACTGCCACTAAGTAGAGGCTTAGAGGTAAACTCACGACTTACCAGAGTCTGGACTCTGCATCTTCTTAGGTACCAGCTCATAAATCCCTAAGAGATCAGGCCATCCTGTTTCTGGGGCTCACCAAACTACTCACCTAGTAGCAGGTGCTGGCATGAAACACAAGCAAGGACTGCATCCAACATGCGTTAAGCGTGAAAGAGAACCTGTTTTTTACACAAAGCCTGAAGATATTTATTAAGAAGGAAATCCATCTGCTGATGATCACTAAGAGGACAGCACTATTAAGTGGAAAAAGGCTACTGGTTGAATAACTGAAAATGGAAGCATTGTCTTTTGTGGTATGAGCACTATGGGAACACACACACTCCACTACTATGACAATTCTTCTTAGGTTAGTAATAGCATTGGGGCATTTTAAAGTAGAGTAAGAGGGGAAGCTGATGTTGAAGAAGCACTGCTGACAATTAAAACTTAATCTGGAGTCCACAGTGTTAACCGAAAGTGTATGAAATCCTAATACCCAGCACTATTTTATGTCATTGCCCTGGGCCAAGGGGAGAGCTGAAGAGTACAGAATACATTAGGGCTGAGTGGCTCAAGACAAATATGGTTTTACAGATGCCAAATGACCTCTAGAAGTATTTCAATATTCTTCTGTGTTAAACATGCACTTAGTCCTCTTGGAGCATCTATTTGCGGTAGCAGCCATGGGAAAATCTAACAGAGTTATTCCCCTCCTGGGAATAACTGTGACTTTCCTCGCACCACTGTTGGTGAACTGGAATAATGTTTGCTAAAATTCCAAATTAAAGGAGCAATTAGCATTAATTTATGGAGCAATATAGAAGCTTTGGGAATCATAGAATCATAGAATGTATTGTGTTGGAAGGGACCTTCAAAGGTCATCTAGTCCAACCTCCTGCAGTGAGCAGGGACATCTTTACTAGATCAGGTTGCTCAGAGCCCCATCAAGCCTCCACTACCTCTCTGGGCAACCTGTTCCAATGATCCACCACCCTCATATTGAAGAACTTTTTCCTAAAATCCAACCTAAATCTATCCTTTTCTAGTTTAAAACCATTACCCCTCATCCTATTACCCTGTGAGCAGTTCTTCCCCAGCTTTCTTATAGGCACCTTTCAGGTACTGCAAGGCTGCTATAAGGTTCCCCCGGAGCCTTCTCTTCTCCAGGCTGAATAACCCCAACTCTCTCAGCCTTTCTTCACTTGGCCTTGTTGAACCTTATGACGTTCACCTAGACCCACTTCTCCAGCCTGTCTAGGTCTCTCTGGATGGCATCCCATCCCTCTGGCACATTGTCTGCACCACCCTGCTTGGCATCATCAGTGAACTTGCTGAGGGTGCACTTAATCCCATTGTCAATATCATTAATGGAGATATTAAACAACACTGGTCCCAGTACAGACCCTTAAGGGACAGTGCTTGTCACTGTCTTCCATCTGGACATTGAGTCATTGACCACTACCCCCTGGATGTGACCATTCAGCCAATTTCTTATCCACTGAACAGTCCACCCATCAAATCCACATCTCTCGTCTGTATCAAAGGCCTTGCAGAAATCCAGAGAGATGACATCCACAGCTCTTCCCTTGTCTACTGATGGGGTTAGTCCATTGTAGAAAGCTGCTAGTTTGGGCAGGCAGGACCTGTCCCTTGTAAAGCGATGCTGGCTGTCTTGAATGACCTCCCTGTCCTCCACATGCTTCAGCATAGCTTCTAGGAGGATCTGTTCCATGACCTTCCCATGAACAGAGGTGAGGCTGACAAGCTAGTAATTCCCAGGGTCCTCCTTTCCCTTTTTAAAAATGGGTATAACGTTGCCTTCCTTCCAGCCACTAGTGACTTCACCGGACTGCTATGACTTTTCAAGTATCAAGGAGAGTGGTTTGGCAATCATGGAGAGTGCTTTGGCAGTGTTGCCATCATGGGTTATAGCAAAAGCTTCACATCAGAACAACAGATTATTCAAGATACGCCACTAATGACAAGTGAAGCAGAAAATGTAGGAGCTGCTTCTTGGTTAAAGTAATTGTGAGGCTGGTCCAGGACGTGTCTTGTCTCCAAGGTGACCAGCAGCAGAGGCTCAGGAAAAGCATGCAAAGCACACCAACCCATTGTGGCTCCTTTGCTGTTGGCCACAGCAAGAGCACCTTGTTTTATGCATGGCAGGAATTCCAAAAGGCATGAGTACACCCAGTCAAGACTAGAGAAAATGCAGGCATGAGCACATCGAAATATGTGAAATACAACAGCTTCAAATAACACCCAGAGCTGGAGCATTCAATAATTCGACTACTTCATGACAGGCAAATAGGAGGGAGGCAAATAGGATAGGGAAAGGAGTGGCTGCAGAGCAGACCCACAGAAAGGGATCTGGGGGTGCTGGTTGGCAGCAGACTCAGTATGAGTCAGCAGTGAGCCCTGGCAGCCAAGAGGGCAAACCGCATCCTGGGGTGCATCAATCACAGCATAACCAGCCGGTCAAGAGAAGTGATTGTCCCGTTGTGTTCAGCATTGGTACGGCCTCACCTTGAGTGCTGTGTGCAGTTCTGGGCCCCACAATTTAAGAATGATGTGAAGGTCCTTGAATACATCCAGAGGAGGGCAACAAAGTTTCACCAGCTGGTGAAAGGGCTAGAAGGAACATCCTATGAGATGCAGCTAAGGACTTTGGGCTCATCTACTTTGGAGAAAAGGAGTCTGAGGGGGCAACTTCATCACTTGCTACAACTTCCTGAGGAGGGGAAGTAGAGAGGGAGGTGCTGAGCTCTTCTCCCTGCTATCCAATGACAGGACGGGTGGGAATGGTTCAAAGCTGCACCAGGGAAGGTTTAGACTGGACATTACGAAGCATTTCTTTACCAAGAGGGTGGTCAAATACTGGAACAGGCTTCCTAGAGATGTGATTGATGCCCCAAGCCTATCAGTGTTTAAGAGGCATTTGAACAATGCTCTTAATAACATGCTTTAACTTTTGGTCAGCACTGAATTGGTCAGGCAGTTCAACTAGATGATTGCTGTAAGTCTCTTCCAACTAAAATATTCCATTCCATTCCATTCCATTCCATTCCATTCCATTCCATTCCATTCCATTCCATTCCATTCCATTCCATTCCATTCCATTCCATTCCATTCCATTCTTCTGTGATACTTTCAGGAGTCATACACACCAGAAATCTCAAAATTGTGTCTGTAATGATCAAAAGTTCTTAAAAAAGACCCTTGTTAATATCCTTTGCAGCATGACGACTGATCTGTGTTTCCAAAAGCATAAAACATCACTGAACCATGCTAATTAATTGACATAAGGCATCACACAGCTACCATGTCAACTAGACATTTATAGGCAATTCTGCTGAAGAAACTGGCTATTCGTTATCACATAATCCTGAATGAGTTACCCAGAATGATCATTAAGATTAGAAATCAGGCCAGGTATTATTTTAGATAACGAGTTGTTTGGAGCAGGGGATATTTTGTTGTATCTGTTGTGTACCTAAAACAATGAGACCACTGGAAATTTAGCAATATTAGTATAGAATAATCTGATAAACAAGTCAGTATTATACATCCATAGATCTACATAAAGGAGCAAGCAACCTAGGAGACAACAGGAATGACGGAGAGCAGCCCTCCATCCTGGGTAGCCACCGGGCATACACTTCCCTCCTGAGCTGGCAGAACTGGGCTAGAAAAACTTTGCAATGGAGTCAGGTCTGTAACATTTCTGACAAGAGAAATACAAATTTTCCATGATTCAAACTCTGTAACAAGACAACTTACAGGTTTATGAAGCACTTCTAGCACGTGTACAGTCAGAGTGGTACATTTTCATGTACTTTTTGCCAAGCTTGCACATGCACAGTTGTCAGAACTAGCATTAAGTGCAGTCATTCCCAGAAAGGTGGAGAGCTGTGCAAGCTGATGCAATGCAGTTCAGACATTGTTTTGCTCCAGACAGAATACTAAATGTTAATTAAATGCCCAGTGTGTGTCAGCTTAGCTTCACTAAATTGGTCAAAGCAGCTTTGTAGTATGGACTGAAGCACACCTGGTCTTGTTTTTGAGCAGAACACTGACTGGCATACAAAGTGATAACCAAGATCTACAGACAAAGGAAATTTTGTGGCCCTGCCTAGTGTAGTCTCAGGCTAGTCTATGAAGCCTGAAAAATACAGAATCTAATTATTGTAGCTGTGCAAGTGAATTAATAAGGAGATTGAGAATGAGACCAATAAGCGGTTAGATGCTATGCTAGCAGGCAAGAGGTATGAAATCCACCAAAAGTCTGGCAAAAATTACATGCAGTGGTACATACAAGCTGAAAGATATTCAGTCAGTGTTACTCTAACCTGAATTAAGACTCTAGTGCTGCTGATGACTGGAGATTGTGCACATGCTTCAGGCATCAAAAAAGTAGTGTGTATTATCTTTCCATAGCAGAAGGTGATAGCCAATAAAAGTAAGATAGAGAAATCCAAGATCTCATTAAATATATAAAGTATTGTAGTTTATATCCTCTGGTATGCAAGAGAGCTAATACCACTGTGCTGCTGCTTAATCAATGAAAGACTAGCAGTGCACTTGCTATACTACTGTAATAGAGAAACCCCAGTAATTCATCCAGTATGAAACTGAACTGTGCAGCTTGGAAAAGCCAGGTGTGATTTTAGGAAGAGCTGGTGGTAGGGGCTGAATCTGGAGCCAGCACACAAGCACATTCTTCCCAGAACGGTGGTTTTGGGGTCCAGTCCCAGGAGAGCTGGGAGGGCAAGAAGAGATCAGTGAGGGAGGCAGCTGCTGGCAGAAGTGGCCAATATCCTCATTTTGGCTTCAGGGTAAGTGTAAGTAGACTGCAACAGTGTATTAAGATCCCTCCTGAAATAATCAGCACTTGGCGCTTGTCATCTCTGAAACTCAGTCACTTTCTGCAAACTCTGCTGTAAGGCATGGTACTGCATCATACCATGTTCAGCAAGGCACGCTGGAAGTTAAACACCTTCCACTCCTCCCCACCAACAATTCAAGATAAAGTGTATCTGAAAACACTGCTGAGAGGGATGCAAACTTGACACAGCAGCCGCAAGGAGTGACTGCTCCTCTCCTGATCCCAGCTGTTTGCCACAAAACTCAAAAAACCTCCAGCAATAAAAAAGCAGTGATACTCACAATGAGCAATTTTATTATAGAAAAGCATTTCCCTTACATGAATCCTGATTTATAAGCAAATTGTCGAATACCTCACTGGCATTTATCTTACCATGTTGCATGTGCTTTAACAGTAATTGACACAATAGCCTTTCTGCAACATTGAAAAATAACACCTAATTAGAAATATGCCCAAGTCCTTTTCTAGGGGAGGAAATACTAATATGTTAGGAAGATATTCTGACTGAGAATTTCAATGTGAAGTTCTATAATGTGAAACTACAAGGTTAGAGTAAGAGGAACTTGCATCATGTGCAATTAACATCCAAGCAGAAATTCCATCAAGTGATGAGGTATCCAACCATTAATGCGTGAATTACGACCAGGTATCACAACTGTAGGATGCCCCCTTACAAATCCAGCTGGTTAGTTACACCAACAAAGCCTTTACCATCTTGCCATCTATCACTTTATTCAGGAGCACATCTTCTCTGCTTACAAGCATGTATATCTGACTCAGACACTATTGATATTTGACAATTTCATCAAACCAGTTGTGAAAGAATCATTGTGTTTCTCCCTTCCTCCTGTTCCACAGCTGAAGCCCAGGGGCAGTTCAGTCATACAGTGACTGTTCAGCACATGAAAGAAGGGAGTCAACACATCTTCCTAGCACAAGCTGCTGATAAAAGCGACAGAGCACTGAGGGCTGCAAAACACAGAGAGAGTACATTTTTTTGTATTTTATATGTTAGAGTGTCATACTGATGCATCCAGTGCTGAGCAATGCATCAGCACAATGCTTCAAGAAGAGGAAGCCATCCCAAAAGTAGGGGTCACCTTACCAATTCCATCTCTCTCAGAAAACTCATCAGAACAGGCAGAATGAAGGTATATCACACAAGATCAGGCAGTCAGAAAGACTGAGCAGGCTGTGTGACCATCTCAGAGAAGACATGTTACCTCAGTTTCATTGTGGAAGACTCAAACTTCATGATAAAGGTCATGACGGATAAGTATGAAATCTTGTTTGCCAGCAACAGTAAAACAGCCCCAGACTGTGAGAGAAGTAGAATAATAAGCTTTCAGGAAATGCAGTTAATATAATAATTCCCATAAATCACAGGGTGGCATCTAGCATCACTTCTTGAACTGGATGGAATTTTTTTATGGAAGACAATTCACAGAATGAACCTGCACATGAACTTGATGGGAAAAGGAGGTAGCAGCTGCCACTGATCCCTGAACTACAGAAAGAGAAGCCAAGGGTTCTGTAAGCCCATCAAACAAGAATGAAGGCACCAATGAACATCTCGTAACTGTTCCCATTCTTTGATGCTTAGATACACATTCATAATTTTAAAAAATTATGACCTTGATTTTCTGCAGCTGTGTGCCCAGTGAGTACAGCCTGGGTGAGGATGAGTTACACCTGCTTTGTACAGTGTAGTAATGGCTCCATGAAGTGCACAGCAACAGAGTCAAGGCTTTGTGTGATATGGAATCAGCACGGGGTGTTTCAGTTTACATCCTCTACAGCAGATCAATAAATTGTGAAATTTATTCCTGCTGGGAAGGCTCAGCCCATTCAGACAACGTTACCACTGACAGTAAGACAAACTATGTGAGGTAAGTACAGGTTTCAGGTGAAATTTATGTCGGGCAGCCCAGGAGAATTAAATCCTTTGGGATGGTCACTCAGTTGTGGGTTTCTAGTTGAAAGCACCAGGCTGAGCTCTTCTAGTGAGAAACTCCCAAGAGGCAACTAGTATTTGATGACATAAAATCCAGCATGCCAGACAGATGGCAAAGGAGAAGGACGAGAATGAAGGCAGCACTTGGACATAACTATGCTGCTCAGGCTTTTGCATTCACCTCTTAAAGCCATACATGCAGCACCTGAATAGGTACTCTGATAGGGATGCTTATCTACTTTGCTAGCAGTGACATTAGGCCTATGTAAGAAGTAGAAACACCCTATAGAGATCCGTGAGCTACCATGATTTATAGGCTGATCACGAGATCTCTATCAAGCCCCAAGCAAGTATTGTAGCTGACTATAGCCACAAGCGTGCTAGCAGGAGTTCAAAGGCCTTTATTTTTATTTTGTTTTTCTGCTCTCCATTTCTCTCTCTCACTGTCAAGATTTTCATGGAAAACCACAGACAGCCTTTCTATGGTCTTATGGAATGGATCAACTTATCATTATGCTCTTTACCATCTTCCACATGTATGCAATAACACACACACATCTTCAGTAATTTCTGCCTAGTAATATCCAGCATTTGCATAAAAGATCTTTGCTACTCCTAAATGAGCTAGAAGACAACTCCAATGGGATGATTTAGGCATGTTTATGGGGTTAATAACAATTTGTTTTGGTTTTAGGCATACAGATTTAGCCTTGTTTTCTAGACGGGAATAAGTAACAAGCCATTTTTAGTTAAAAAAAGCGAAACTCTCAGTGCTGTTTCGTGTTGTGACAGCAAAAGACTGCAGAGCTCTCCTGACAACATTTTTATTTTTCAGTCTCTCCTTATACCTTGCTCTATTTAACGTTGCCAAAGAGCTATGCATTATATTTGGGCATAAAAATACACAAATCTTCCAATGTATAATCTTCCTGAGATGATGTTACTTTGTATATTGGTCAGTACAGTTCACCTACATTAGGGCCATAGTATTACACGATTAGGTATTTCACCTTTATATTTGTATACAATACACTCATTACAGATATTGTCCTGGAAAAACACCTTTAAACAAACAAACAAACAAAATCCTCCAATATATTGGTCCAAGAAAACACACCCTAACAGGTGAGCAAGCTGTACATAAACATGTACGTCACAATCATACTCCATCCAGGATTTATGCCCTGGAACTTATACGCCACACAAACAGTAACGTAAGTAGATATTATCTTGTACACTATTTTAGTCAAGGTATTGACCTACATAGGCTGATCTACTGCCAAATTCTGAGTTTCTAAAATGTGTAAGATCCATAATGACTACTCAGGTCTGCTGTGATGTCTTGCATATCCCCTCTAAAAAATTCCTGCTTCAAAATAAATGATTGCATTTATAATTGCTTACCAGTTTACATAATTTGCAAATAAGGAAGGCTGAAAAATTCTTCCTGTGATTCAGATTTCTGCATCAATTTCACCAGCCAAAAAATAGTAAAATTTCCTTAGACAAAATGAGCATTCTTAATGAAAATGGAATAGTATCACCAGTGAGGAGAAAATGTAAAAATGTTTGCACTAGAACTCTCATATATTTGTTTTACGAGTTTGAGATTTCAGTTTGATTTTAGGTTAATGAATTTTTCATGGTTTTATTATTTATATAGTTTTTAAGCATTTAATAGCAGGTCAGAATCAACAATATGGACTGACGGACTCATGGTCTGATACTAGTGATATATACCCTATCAATATAGTAGTTGAAATCCTTATTTTTAATGCGTGATCACTTAAAAAAAAAAAATCATAGGGACTCTTTGACATTGAAAAGAAGATAATCTTCCCTTAAGAGGTATCAACATAAACTAAAACGAAATAAAATAATATTGCAACTATTAGTCACAACATACAGAGTATATTCTGAGATGCGGCTTCACGTTCTCAGCTCTTGCTTCAAGCCTTCTGCCTTACAGCGTGCAGTCCTTTGTCAGAGGGAAGGGCTACGGTGGGTAGCTTCACCCAGGCAGGAAGGATATCACTCACAACATTATTTTTTATCATCTTACTCTGTGACATCATAAATATCTTCACCTCTTGCAAGTATGGAATTGTTGGAAAGGACCCTCCCTTGAAAGGGGGTTTGATACCAACAGACCTTTAACAGTTCTTGCAATCAGAGTGTTTTGTGAGCTGGAAACACACAGACAGATGTTTCCAAGTGTTGGTTTGATTTGCATTCTGGAAAATTCGAGCATTCAAATGTAAAATATCCTCCAAAATAATTATGCTCTCTCTCTCTTTTTCCTGTTCACCTCACATACTACTCTCCCCCTTTGTACCTTTCTCCCTGCACGCCCACTGCAGCTTTACCTTTCCTTTTCCAACCTATTTTGCTAGACACAAGCGTATCCTATATTCACATGCCTGCCTCTGCAGTCAGCCTGGCACCTTCCACCACGCTGCCATTTGACTCTGTTCGGCAGGTGGCACCAGCCTTGAGCCAGACATTTTACCTTCCCTGTCAGGAGCTGGCACATGGCTTTATGGTCACACTCACAAGCCCAGCAGATATATCTGCCCCCAGTAGAAAATATCAGGGCCAGCTGTGTCTGGCTTCTGCGAGAAAAGCAGAGTCTCCACTCGCTTCTGAAAGGGAAGAGCAGCCACTGAGCTCTCATTCAAGGGACTAAACGCAATGAACCCTTCCTGGCTGGGTACACACTGTATATGCACACAGTTTCATGCAAACATTTATTTTCCTCCTAGTCACCTCTAAAATACTTTCAGATCAGGTTGCTTTGTCCTCCAACAGGACATAGCAGGAATTACGCTGAGCACTAGTTGGTATTAACAGTAACTATGGGTTACACCCCACACGATGCAATTACTCGTTTGATCCTGTACATGCTATACGTGTACACATAGAGCAATATGGGCACAGTTACTCACCCAGAGAAATCAAGCACAACCTGCTCCAATTTCAGTAGTTCTGTAATTCTAACTCTTGGCTATTGGATTTGAATAATTTAGTCTATGCTTTTGTCTCTTCCTCTCAAGACTAGTGTCCTGAGACAGAGCAAGGTTTCTTTTTAGTACCTAGAATAGCTCTGTGCTTTGGTTTCAGCCTGGGATGTGTTATAAGAAAAACAATTATAACATACCAATGTTTTCATTTGTCACTGGAAGTCAAAGGACTTCATGTTTTGCTAGTCTACAAGTGCGGGGGGGGAGTGATGAATATTTAAATTAATAAACTAGATTGGCATCTGGATATGTCAATGGGATATTCCATATCATATAACATCATGTTCAGTATATTAATGGGGGTCTCTCTCTCTGTCTCTGACTTTTGCTTGGGTTCTCGCTCTTACAGGCTTGTGGTTTTAGTTTCGGGACTGTCGCTCCTCTGGGATCACTATCTGGGAGCAAGCCAGGCTTAGTGGGTGGGTGGTGAGCAATTGCACTCATTTGTGTATTTTATTACCATTATTATTATCATTCTTATTTTAATATCATCTTAATATAAGTTTTATTTCAACTATTAAATTGTTCTTATCTCAACCTATGAGTCTCCTTACCCCTGCCCCTCCAATTCTCTCCCCTATCCCCTGGAGGTAGGGAAGTGAGCGAACAGCCACGTTTGACGGCTACCCAAGTGCTAGCCAGGTGAAACCACCACAACCAGCTGTAGCAGAGCTGTCTCTTCCCTTGGCTGCTGCTCATCTGAGTAGCTTGAGTTGGGAGACAGGGAGGAGCAAATGTGTGTGTGCACAAATGCAGGCATGTATGGGTTAGCACAAGCATGCTTCTTGTGAAAGAGCTCTTCACATACATAATGCTGAGGGTGTCTTTACATTTGGTCCATCTCTGTCCTCCTGCAACAACACTCATTCCTATAACGTGTCGGTGCAGGCCAGAAAAAGCAGAGGAGTGCAGAGACAAACCGTACTCCACACCCTGTACTCCTCTGGGGCTCTTCCAGCTGCTGCTCCCTCATGTATCCCTCTTTCCTCCCCTCACTGCCATGCAGCTGATCCCCTCTCCTCTGACACTTGCCAACAACCCAGGGCCCCTTCCAAAAATCAATTAAAAAATAAAGGTTTCCAGCCAGTGGAGGTCAAACGACTCAGCTGCTCACAATATCCTCAGCACCCGGAGTGCCACAAAGGCTCTGGCTAACTGTGTCACCCCTATCTGCCTCACCAATGCTTCTGCTCTGGAAAGGCAGAGGATCATACTCTCAGCCCAAGCAATAAGCACAATGTAACAATTAGGATTTTGATATGTTATTTTAAGAGCTATTTTACAGACATATGTGTTTACACTCAACCCACTGCAAAATACCAGTAGGTGCTTAAAGACCAAGACACAGGACTGGACAGTATCCCTTCCATCCCAAACCTGCCTCTCTCTGTTCTGCAGAAGAGAAAATGTCAGCTGAAAAAGAAACTGCAAGACTTGTGAGCTGTATCTGGGACTAGAGCCAGGAGCATCAAGGGAGGAGAAAGCTCCTGCATAACCACAGGAGTACCCAAATGCTAACCCAGCATGCCTTCAGTATTTTTATTCTCTACATTGCTACTTCAGTAAAAGATAGAGGGGTTTCCTTCTCCCTTAAACGCTGTTTCCTGCTGTAGCACAAAAACCTGGAAACCTTGGGTTTCACACCCAAACTTTATTTAGATGGGAGTGAAAGAAGATGTAGGGTAGCGCCTGTGATCTGAAAGGCGACTGGAGTGTTAATTACAGAGACTTGAAGAAACACATTTTAAACACTGCAGCACATTAACACCACTACATTTTGATAGCTTCAGTTGAACCACACTATTAACTCCACCATATAAGGTGAATGCAAGCTTTCCTGTCTAACTATTCCTGTTTTGCAATTGTGCTTTTCTTGAGGCCTATCTGAACATGAGGAAACCAAGCAGAGGGGAGCCCAAATTCTTAGGTTTATGACCTAAAAAGTAAAAATTGCTCATTATATGGGTCTGAGAAACCCTGACTGGGTATATGCATGCAATGAAACCTCCTGCCAGGTGAATTTCTCAAGTCATCTGTCTTATAAACATATTAAAATATGTATTCTGATTATCCCTTTGCCATGGTTTGGCATCTCCTTACACAACAGCTGTCCCTGTGGAAATCTGTCCCTCAGTGGCTGCCTGAAAAGGTCATCAACCCAAAGCCTTTCAACTCACTCATGGTTTGAAAAGTTATTCTGCTATTTGCTGCAATAGGTGGAGTTTCCCATACCAGGTTGTCAGCCTGGTGCATACTCTGACAAGGGCTTGCTCTGCAAGTCTCCTGCTCTTCCTCCTCACAGGTCCCACTGCTGCTCGTCTGCTGGAGCTGCCTGGCTCTGTACCCCGTTAAGAAACCTCTCCTGTTGACTCTCCCCCACCCCCCTTCCCTGCTTTTATTAACGAAACCTCAAAAATGCCCTTTTCTCATATGCATGTTTAATTCCTTCTCTTTAAACAAGCAAGGCAGCTCACAAGTACTGATGATAGCATCCCCTGAGCTGTCGCTTCTCGTCTACCTCCATGTCTAGCACTCCAACATAAGGCAGAGACTGAGAAAGGGAACAAGTGCCTTCCCAAATATTGCTGTGCTTGCTTTATAGTTTTACCTTTAATGTACCTCCTTGACCATCAGCCTGAGCATCAAGGTGCCATTTGAATGAACTGTTGTCATTCATATCTGAGCTGCCACTATAGCTTAGCTGCTCTTTAGAGAGACACAGCCAGCTCTAATCACAAGAGCCATATTTAAGGTAGAAGAAGACTGTGATGAGTGTGTTAGCTTCCCTTAATAATATCTTTCAAGAATTGTAGTGATATTGCTCTAAAAAAACCTTTCGTACTTCAAATTCTCATCAACTCTGTCACTCCTAAGAGCATTAAGCAAAGTTTGAGCAGTTCATCATCTCTGTTATATTCATTTACATGCCATTGGGCTTGATACAGAATAATAAGGGCTTATCCAGCAAGACTTCACTTTTTGATCTGGTAAATTTACTATAAGCCTTTTTCTTTAAAGATACTCCCTTTTTTTTCCCCATCAATTGCCTTTTTTCTGGTAGCTCACAGCAGCACTGATTTTTGAATGTAAAATAGTTATGGAAACATTGATCTTTAAGTTAGTAGACTTCCTGCTCCAGCTGCATTCACCAAAACTCCCTCTCCAATAATGAAAGGACCTTCTGTTTCCTTCAGAGGTGTTGTGAAAGCTATTGTACAGAGGCACCATTTACTGGATCACAGGCATCAATCATATTTCTTCTGTTTGGTCTATTATTGCCTAACAAATACAGACAACTGGAAGTTGGACCGGAAAAGATCCTAGGTCATGTTGTCCTACTGGGATTCACACCCATGTATGGTCCAGTTTAGCAGCATGAACTCACCGTGACACATGGGTCCCTTCTGAAAAATGTTCATCTGAACCCTTAGAAACATTTGTGATCTGCTTGTTGTTTACCACCTGCCGCAGGTGGGCTCATGCTGTGGGTATCACCAGTGTTCATAAAGTACTGAAGGGCTCTGTAAGTTAATTTGGTAGAAAAGGACAACACTGTTTTAGGCATATGGTTGATATTCACTTCTCCTCGCAAGATAACCTGGTAACGACACAGGAAACAGTTAACAGCTTCCCTTTGTGTTTTATGGAAAACAAACTTACTTTAACATTAGTGCAATTATTGTAAAACCTTTCTATAAAATGCACACCAGTACATTTTAAAAAGATTGACTGAAAGGCAACAGGCTATTTCACAGACTCACAGAATGGTAGGGGTTGGAAGGGACCTCAGGAGATCATCCAGTCCAATCCCCCTCCCAAAGCAGGTTCCCCACAGCAGGCTGCACAGGAAAGCATCCAGGCGGGTTTTGAACATCTCCAGAGATGGAGACTCCACAACTTGTCTGGGCAGCCTGTTCCAGTGCTCTGTCACCCTGACAGTAAATAAATTTTCCCTTAAGTTTGTCTGGAACTTCTGGTGTTCCAGTTTTTGCCCATTGCCCCTTGTCCTGCTATCTAGCTAAATCTGCAAAATTAAAAGTGCTAGCCTGTACTGAATAAATATATACAGAAACACTGAGCCTGGGTAGGGATATTAATTATTTACTGCTATTAGTCTGCAGTGCCATTTGTGCAACCAAGAAGTGACTTCTGGCCTTCTGCAGGGCACTGCACTAATTTATCTGATTTTTAAGACCACAGCAATGTCACTAGTGTCTGTTCCTCCTCTTCCAAGAATGTGAGCTCTCGCCGACGGCTGCATTGGGAAGGAGCGGAGCAGAGCTGTCAGGCGTGTGTGCTGGGCAGGAAAGCAGGCAGTGGCACGAGGCTGGGACTCAACAGAGTGCTTAGCCATGAAGATAAGCCTATGATCAGTCAAGTGTGCAGCTAACAAGAAGCCACAATTTTCAAGTATCATCAGCACTATTTTACCCATGAATGGCTGGAAGAACAAGTTTAATTATGTACATATACAAGCAACCATGACAGTTACCATCTCTATACCACAACTTCTTCTACTTAAAGCACATTTTGCAATGCAGCTAAGGATTTCTTAACAGATCAACTTCCCACTGCCCTTAACATCATTAAAAGGAGTATCAACATTAATGGCCGCTACACCTCTGTAAAAAACATGCTTAAAACTCATCCAGGCAGAAGCGATCCTTTCTTCAGAGGTTTCCATATGCTGAAGCATTCAACACAGGGATGTTGCCCAGGATAGTAAAGGCTCGCACTCTTTTTCAGTATGCCATGTGCAGTACTGTGAGAATATGGATTAACAGCAAGTTTTGATAATTTACCATTTATTCGCTACCGCATTCATAAAAATCTTGCTCCTATATTCCTGAGATGCTCTGATGGGAGCCATGCTGCACTTGGGTAGTAGCTTTCGAAGTAATTTTACTGGTGCCTGGCAGACTGACTCAGAGCAAAGGCAGAAATCAAGACATTACATTTTTCTGTTGCCCTGATATGGCTGCATATGTATCCTGGTTTAAAATGCATAGCACACAGTAACATGTATGTTGTTGTACACGGGTAAACATGGAGGGAGTGATCATACCCCTAACATAGGACTGAGGGTCCCTCACCTTAGTGTTCTTAACCTGACACTGATACCATGGAGATGGGTGGAGGGAAGTAGGCACCTTTCAAGGCACCTTCATCCTCTTTCCCCTTAGGTGTGTTTGAAGGAAACAGGAAAGTGATCCTACATTTATTGCATGCTAGAATGTAAAACTGAATGGGAGAAAAAATGACTTAGTCTCTATGCTTGCCATTTCTTTTACAGCCAAGAATTAAAAATACATTTAGATTATTTCACATTTGGAACCACCATGCTAAGAAAAAGGGAAGCGAATTCCATCTGCTAGGTCAAGCTTCCCATCCCCCAGCCCAGAAAATCACCAACCCAAATGTCACTTGTCTGTGTTGGTTCTCACAGAAGGCAAACCGTATGTTACATTCCCGGTGTCCATGCATTTCTGCAGCTTCAAAATAGCTGGCTGCCCCAGAGTGCTGTTTGCCAGAGTTTGGTTCTCTTCCAGCACCGAAAGGCAGAGGACAGGAGATGTCCTGCTGCTACTCTCCTTTCATTTAGAAAATGGAGAGGTTGTCTGGCTGCCAACCTGTCGGTGCAAATAAGCTCCCTCTGCAGACCTTATCAGATGAATCCCAATGTGAAAACTTTTTACATATGAATTGCTTTGCAAGAACTCTTTTCAGAACAAATAAGGAAAAGAACAAAATAAAGGAAATGAAAAAGTAAAGAACCTGCACTGAAAGGTCACTTCAAAGGAACAAAAGTCCATACGGTTTCTTTCTCCTGTTCTCTTTCTTCACAGTTGGCTCCCCAGCCTCTACATGCAGCTCCCCTAACTGCAGCGGGCTTAGTCACCACAAACCCCATCAGTGTACAATTAATTACTCCTGTTAATCAAAGCTGAAAGGCTGAAGGAACTAGATTGCCCAGCAGATCAGTAATGGAATATTGTACTCTCATCGGTGCCAGAAGTCCACTGACAGCCTAGGCAAGCAAAGACAAGAGCAGCTCCTGGCTACCAGATTTTCAGCAGCCTAGGCAGAATGGCTAGCTGAAGGGAGTGTCAGTCTGTAGGAGACGTAACACTTATTCTGGAATATCACCAGCACCCTACATGGTAGCCAGGGCTGTCGGCTATATTATATCAATATTGTTAATTACATTATTAAATATTAATCTAAGGTATAAAAACCAGAGAGTTCTTCTGGCACGTCCAGAGACAGACAGTATAATCATACACAAATCACTCCATTTCAGCTCCTCTCAAATTCCCACCTGTAAAACAGATAATAGTATTTCCAACCATCCACCTTTAGCAAGCCTGTCTCTCTAGGCAGGCTCCCTGGCCACCTCTTGCATTACACATGTATAGCCTCCCTGAGGCTGGCACCTCAAGAGGACACTGCAGTGCTACAGATGAAGAGACACAGCACGGAAAGGTCACACAGCTTGTACTGAAGCTCTAGGATCTCACCGCCTCTTGCTAGTTGCAAAGAGTAACAGCTTGGGCTAGAAGAGTGAAAGGATAGATTGGAGTGCTTCAGAAAAATTGTGTGTCTTAAAACCAGCTGACACTGAAGCCTGTCCTCACTGCTGAAAAGAGCTGTTCAGATGTTCACCGAATTGTTATCAGTTTTCTTTGAGGATTCACAGAGCGTGAGGGAATGAAATGCAAAGATGGGCAACAGTGACACAGATTCATCAAAAACAAACCCTGTAGGATGATGCTCATTTCTTTCACAGGGAAAAAAGTGGTACAGGCAAGGGAGAGGCACCAGGTGTCACGTTTACAGATCTCAGCGAGCTCCTGGCAGTGTCCCTGTGCCACCACTGGCCTCTTCCAGCACCTGCATTTGGCACTGCTGTGGGGAGGGGGCCAGGGAAGCCAGGGTAGAAGGCCAAGGGGCTACAGCCCACGCTGCACTCTTACCCAGCTCAGCACACCCAGCTTCACTTGCTTCATGCTTCCTGGCTTCTCTGCTTATGTTTGACAAATACAGGCCTTCAAATAGATATTCTAGGTACACAGTCCTGTAAAACTATTCACAGTAGTTGAATCAGAGCACCTTGAAGCAAGATCAGGCCATTAGATAATGAAACTCAACAGTTACAAGTATAGATCCTAAAATTATAATTCTGCATTACCCAGCCTTTGGCAGAACACAGTCATTCTGATTAAGAGTTAAGTGAACAAAATGGTTGAGAATGGACAAGTAATTCAATACTTCGAAAGCAACTGGTGCACCTACCCTGAAGACTTGTGTGAAGAGAACAGTTAATGCTGCTGAGTTCCACCAGATGGTTTGTCTCTGGTTAGAAAAGTCAACTTGAAATAATAGTGGATCAAAATTAGTGAAAGCACATGTAAACATTTCCTCCACATGAATAGAAAGGGGTTTGAAAAGGGCTAAGAAAGGAAAGAAGAGTAACAACTTCATGTTAAAAACAAGCATAAGAAAAAAATGAGGAAGGGAGAAACCTCAGGAATAATTAACAAGAAAGAGCACAGGCCTCAACTGCGGTTATAGCTAAACTCGTGCTTGAGTGACATGCTGAACTGGGGACAGGCAGGTATGAAAGAACATAGATGACAAATGGGATTAAAACATACTGAATGCCAGCTCAGCCCATGCATCCTATTTCTGCCAACAGTACTTTAAGCACTCCAGAATCCCACTGAAGCCTAAACTCCTAATGAAAGTTAAGCATATGCTTAAATGATTTCCTGAATTGAGATGAACTGATGAAATGGGATCCCCAGAATATAATAACTGATGGATAGGGAAACTTCAAGTCTAAGCAGTCATAAAGAAATCACATTCTTTATGCCCTTGACAGATTCCTGTGCCATGTTCATTTTTGTCTTCCTAAATACAATTCTGGGATAACAGAAAAATAAAAACCAGGACCACACTCAGACTCTGGGACTGTTCCCTTTTCATTCAGTAAAAAGCCCCTGCATGTCAGTCTTTCAGGTGCCAGTAATTCAAATTGCTTTTCCCAGGTGGATGGTAAGCCAGGTGAAGTGACTCTGGCTCAGCAGGCCACTGGGCAAGGTAGTGCCCAGCACTGATTGGAGTGCAGTGTCCTGTCCTGAGCTCTTTAATAGCTCAGCAGTACCACAGCATCGGTGCTCAGACTTAGAGTCCAGTTTGCTTGGAGGGCAGAGGTGGATTTTCTTGTGCATATCTAAAGAGCCCACTGTGTAGCAAGTAAATAATAACAGTTTTAAATAATAACAAGAGATTGCTAATACTGAATATGAAGCTGTTGAGTTGAGAACTGATTGAAGTCCCTCACCTATACTGAAGTCAAACATTAAGCCAGATTTTAGCACTACTACAACTCTGAAACACAAAATAGAAGGTACTCTGTATGGAGCAACCAGGCTGATAAGTTACTGTATAGGGAGCGCAGTCTCTTATTGATACACAAAAAATCAACTTCCTTTTAAACTCAACAGCAGATAAAAGTGATTTCTTTTCCATCTAATTTGTTTTGTTTCCCTGAACATATTGCCATTTCTTATTTTTCTATTTGATCTTCACTCCCCTTTTAGGGCTGGCTTATTTTTTCTTGGTGGTTTATGCTAATTTGTCATACTGTATTTTACTTGGTTAATAGTTTAATAGACTCTTTAAGAGGCTAGTGACTGACAGAGACCATGAGGCCATAGGGAGATTAGCTTACTGCAGAAGTCGTACACTCACACTGACTTCCCCTATGGTGGGGAAACTGCCCAAGCAGAGGCAAGCTGGGATAGCAACAGATAGCAGTTAACACTGCACTAATGCCTGTTGATGGTGATAATTACAGCTGTCTGGGAAAGGAGCCTATGCTTTCCAGGATTTTGTGATCTCATGGTGCATTCTTAGTCATAAATTATTAAGAAGCCGTAGAGAAAGAAAACATGAGAAAAGGGACACTGTTGAGCTGAAGCAGCCAGACTGCTTCAGCTCTGGTTTTGTGAGTGAACCTCCCCACAGTTGCTCCATCTGTACTGGTTTGACTGCCCATTTGACTAATCCCAGCACTACTGCCTAGACTTGCTGCCCGTCACAGGCCTCACAGCACTGTGTTGGGAAAGCATCAATTTTAAGGGATTTTTTTTTTTTAATTTAATGGGATTACAATGCAGGTGGCAGTGAAGAAGAACTCAGCACCAGTCTTATTTCTACCATTTACTGTATTTCTTTTTTTCAGTTTGTCTTGGCCCTACCTATAGCTGTAACTATTTAGATACACTTACAAATGCTGGTCCAGACTTTCAGCCAGGCCTTTAAAACCTAAAGGGTTAATCCAACCTAAAAAAAATCCTCCTTTCTCTATAGAAAATGATGACTTTCTATCTGCTCACCTGACAATAGTGACACCATAAGCCACTGTAACTGAAGTCCAGGAGCAAGCCTGACACGGAGATTGGCTTTTTTGCTGCTTTCTATCAAGACAGACAACAGAACCAGAGACCAGTTTTGCAGCTAAGGACTAAAGTAATTTCTCCACAGGTTCTGTTGTTCTGTTTGGCACTGTTTTCCTAACCTCTACTAAATCGTTCAACAGACTGACTTCTTTTAATAGTGTCTGCCAGCTAAATGCTACCCAGACAAATCTTTCCCTAGCAGAGAACCTCTATACTCCATGTGAGCATTTACCCAGCTCATAATGACAGCGTATCTGGTACCCAAAACCTGACAAGTTTCTGAAATTAAAGAAACCTTATAAATATCCTGCATTAAACATAAGCAATGAGACCCAGAAAATTTTGTTCTGCTTTTTCCCCCACCATCTCCTTGTTATTCCCAACTAGGAATGCTATGAAAAGCAATAGCCAAGTTGGTCTCCTGTGGGACTGCAGTCTTTAATTGGGAAAGGGATCGATTTCCCTCATAGCTGTTCTCAAAGGAGAGAAAACCCCAATTCAACTCTTGCTTTTCCCTAAGTGAACCACAAAAAGAAGGGAGCCAGGCTAAACAACAATAGCTTCAATCAGCCACGCACACATGAAACAAAGGGAATTTTTTTGCTGCACAGCCAGAAGAGAAGGGGTCTGATTGGCATTCAGACTTTGCAGCATCTCACTGTGGGAGAGAGGTCTTCTGCAGTCATTACTCTCCTATGGTACTTGTTATTGACAGCACTTTCGACTGACTCTGGCAGAGAATAAAAGTATCCCTCTCAGTAATATCATTCACCTCCCCTGCTTGCTGTTCCCCCTCTCTGTGCCCCATCCAGAGCACATGTGCAGCTCACACAGAGTGAACACCGCGACCTCCTCTGAATATGCATAAATGTCAAGGATCATCTTTTTTTCACTCTGCTGCCACGTCTGACTGAAGCAATAGCTTGGCCAGCATTTTACTTATGAAAGGAGGCACCAGTTTGGAACTGTTAGCCCACAGATGGTCAACTTCTGACTCTGGCATCCAGACCTCCTATTCAGCCTCACAAGTAATTTAGAAAGCATATAGTTAAAACTGATGAGACACTGAGGTTCAAACAATGTGCATCTGCTTTTATTTTCTTACAACAGCTTGGGAGATAGGTCAATGTGCTGAGCATGGAGTAGAGGCAACTTAAGGGAGGAAAAGATTAATGTTACCAAATGATTCTTTAAGAATTCAGATCTCTAGCAGCTGGCAGTCAGAGTTTGCATGATGAAGTAAGCTAGATGTAAATGCAGATTAAAGAATAGGCTTTATTCACTCTGGAGCTATATAGTTCCAACAACGCTGAACTTCTGTAGGTTATTCACATGAAAAAGGGGGATTCACCATCTCCAGTCTTTTAAAATCACAATGGGAGCTCCTTGCAATGATAAGAATAAACATAAATAATTTTTGCTCATAATTGTTGAGCACAATGTTCTTTAGTTGCTCTCTGCTCTTTAGCACTTATGATCTTATTTTAAAGCATTTTCTTTATTCATGAAAAGTTAAAGGCTCACTGTTTAATTTTAACAGAAATTGACTAGCATATTATTTAGACTTCAAGACAAGAATTTTCAAAATAAACATGAAAGTGATTAAAATACCAGAAGAAACAGTACTGCAGAATATGGAGATAAGTCTGCTGAGGCTTATTTGCCCTCTTCTAGTGACCACTGGGAAGAAGACAAAGAAAATGGACAGTGCCACTCTCTGATGAGTACATTTACACAGGATTTGCTTCAAGGACCTTGTAACACAGAAATAAGGTTTCAATTAATCACAGACAAAACTTTAAGCAATCAGTAAGTGAAGTATTTGGGAATGTCACTGTACATTCATGAGTCATGCTCTGCCTTCCTTGCAGAGTTCGAATCATTCCTAATTCATCTTTATATTGCCTTCTCTCTCCCCTTTTACCAGAGAAATTCCTACATTTCTTATATTAATTTAATTTGTCCCTGTACTCCTACTAGTAAGCTCACTCTGCCTGTTGGCCACTGCCTCCTTGGCCGTTCTAGCTGAAATAACACTTTCAGACAACTGCAATCACCAGTGACACCGACAAAGAGCTGCAGCAACTTCACTCTTCCTGGGCCCGTGATGTCAATTACTTGCAACAGGTCTCCTGTAAACACCATCAAACACCCAGTTCTCATCCAATACAAACCACAGTAGCTGAATTAGGGTAACTGTTGATTTATACTAGTTAATTCATACCTGTTCTGAAGTCCTAAAACACAAATCCTCCTATAATCAGACAGAATAATAACAAAATTTTCCTCTGCAGAAGCTTAAAAAAAAAATCTAGGTTTCCATTATAGCTTGTTTTTCATTACTGTTGATTCAAAACCTTGGAGCTTTTGTAAGAAGAAGGTAGTTTAACAGAATCAAACAGAAGAATATCACAGCCCACTGCAGGGATGAAGGATCAGAAATTGTCTCTGGTCAGTATTACTGCAAATAACCAACCCACGCCCTAAAGAAAGAAAAAACGTTGGTTGTCCAGCAAGAGAAAGCAAATGAAGTGGGCAGATGGAGAAATAATCGTAGAATCACAGAACAGTTTGTTTGGAAAACATCTAGTCCAAACATAAACCTAGCATTGCCAAGTTCACCACTAAAGCATGTCCCCAAGTACCATATCTACACGTCCTTTAAATAGGGGCCACACCAGACCCGGGAGTTTCCAAGTGACATCCCTTGCCCAGGCCCCAGGGAGGCAGCCGACTTCCCTGTGGGTTGGGTCTGGTTGGCATATTGGCCCTTCTGTTCCCCTGATAAGTGAATTGTCTGTGACAATCACTCTCCTTTTTTGTCTTAGCAGAGGCAGTCAGAAGGCGTGGGGCAGACTGCCTCACCTTGGGCAACCCCCTGGATGAGCCCTCATCTGTATTTTCATCTTCATTTGCTGGACCCTCAGTTTCCAGAGCCCCAGACCTGTTGCGTAATGGCAGCTGGGTAGGTGAGGGAGGGCTGGAGGGAACCCACCTGCTGCCCCGAGCAGGGACCTGTTTCCATTCCCCTCGGTCTCTTAGGTCCCCTCCTTCGGCCTGGTGGCAAGAGGGCAGGAGATCCTCTGCTTCTTGTGGAGTCTCCATCTGCTGCCTTTGTCTCAGGGATGATACGGCGTGGCTCCAGCAATCGATCTCCCTCTCACGCTCCCTGATACCCCTTAACATTTCCACTTCTTTCAGCTCTGCCACCATGCTGGACAGATCCTTCACCTGGTCACACCACACACAGGTGCTGTCTCTGCTACTCTCCAGTGACAGGCTCAGGCACTCCGTGCAGCTGGAGACCTGGACAGCTGCATGTTTGTGTGGGACCTCTGTCCGAGTCACCACACTCTTCCTGGTGAAAGTTTTCAACTAAGTGACAACCACAGCTGCGTCTCCCTCAGGGAAGGCAATGACCACTGCTTGTGTCAGCCTTCCTCAGCCAGGAGGGGAACTGTGCCCTTCCCGCACACCCTGCCTGTGCGAACCGCCGCTTGAAAACTGCCCGCCACACTCTGGCTGATGCACCACGCTCTGGTCACCAGCGCTCCTGGCGAGGAAAAGAGACGAAAAAATGAGTTTTTTTAAGGACTTGTGCCAGGAAATGGAGGTAAGGCATTGATCCGCACTGAGATTTTTAGTGAGCTTTTAGCAAACCTGCTACTGTCCCACATTAGTTAGATAAGAGAAAAAACCCAACCAAAAAAACCCTCCAACTTTGCTCATTCTACTAACAGCCCAGTGACAGAGGAGTCGCTGCCACAGCTTTGCTCTCCAGAAAGAAGGATCTGTTTCTCCAACTGTGATCCCAAGAAACACTCATCTTCTCAGAGTCAGTAGTGCAAGGTCCAGATGAGATGTGTGAAGTGTTAGCCATCGTTTCTGAAAAACTTGGGAGCTTGGAAAAAAAAAAACCCAAAACAACAAAACAAACCTCTAAGAAAATAAATTAAAAGTAACAGACAAAATCTTCACAGACAGGGCTGTTTGTTACCAATGCTAAAAGTAATTTAGAACTTCGATAGGGAATTCAGGACGTATTCTGCTTTAACCATGATGCTGCCTTAGAAATGTGTGGCACAGCATTTCCTCTACTTCGTGGCAAATAAAGAAGTGTGCTAGTACTGAGTTCTGTAACAATCCTTAAGAAGCAGTAAGCAATTAAATAATTCATGCTGTAGTCCATTGTTAAGTATGTAACCCAAGGGCATGCGATGGCATATCATGCACGGCTGCACAGCATGTGACTTGAAAGAACCTGTTTGCAATTTATTTATGCAAAAATGATACATTACAATGCAAAAAGTTTAGAAAACAATTACTTTGCTTTGACACTGCACTCTGGAGTGTATCTAATTTTCACTATTTTAATGTATCTCATGATTTAAATAAGCTAATGAATAGAATTTTTTTAAATGCATGAACAACCTCAGACAAGAGCAAAAAAATATTTTCTATTGAAAAAAATTTCAAATGTCAGGAAAATTTTTTAAGAGTATTTGGGATTGAAGAATATATTATTTAAAGTGTTTTGATTGTTAATTTGATTAAGCATTTGAAAATACAATTAAACTATTTTTTAAAATTAAAGCCTTTCACGTTTAAGAAACAAGAGTTCCATTTTGAAAAGTGATGAAAGGGTATTCTTGGATTTTTAAAGACTTAGTGTGAAACATTTGAGAAAAATCACAAATTCCTAAAACATTTCACTGTTGACAACCAGTATTTTCTTTGTAAAACACTGCATACACAAAACCATCCCTTAGTTTTACTTACAGTATTTGATATTTTCCTCAGCTTACAATTTCTGTTATCAGTTCATTTTGCTTCTATTGGAACCTCCATCAAAACCTGAACCCAAGCACTTACTTCTTAGAGCAAAACTTGAAAATATTGCTTACAGAATCACAGAATGTCAGGGATTGGAAGGGACCTCGAAAGGTCATCCAGTCCAATCCCCCTGCCGGAGCAGGAACACCTAGATGAGATCACACAGGAAGGCGTCCAGGCGGGTCTTGAATGTCTCCAGAGAAGGAGACTCCACAACCCCCCTTGGCAGCCTGTTCCAGTGCTCTGTCACCCTTACTGTAAAGAAGTTTCTTCTCAAGTTTAAGTGGAACCTCCTGTGTTCCAGCTCACACCCACTGCCCCTTGTCCTACCATTGGACACCACTGTGAAGAGCCTGGCCCCATCCTCCTGACACTCACCCTTCTGATATTTATAAACATTAATCAGGTCCCCCCTCAGCCTCCTCTTCTCCAAGCTAAAGAGGCCCAGCTCCCTCAGCCTTTCCTCATAAGGGAGATGCTCCACTCCCTTCATCATCTTGGTGGCTCTGCGCTGGACTCTCTCAAGCAGCTCCCTGTCCTTCTTGAACTGGGGAGCCCAGAACTGGACACAATATTCCAGATGTGGCCTCACCAGGGCAGAGTAGAGGGGGAGGAGAACCTCTCTCAACCTACTGACCACAGCCCTTCTAATGCACCCCAGGATGCCATTGGCCTTCCTGGCCACAAGGGCACAGTGCTGGCTCATGGTCATCCTGCTGTCCACCAGGACTCCCAGATCCCTTTCCCCTACACTGCTTTCTAACAGATCACTCCCCACATGTATTCTAAAAGTTAAAAACTGTCATCAGCCAAAAGGCATCCAAAATGCATTATTCTTAGAATTCTGTTTTTTTTTCATTTGTTTGTTTTTTTTTTTTTTAACATCAGTTTCATGGTATTTGAGAAGTTAAGGCTGACAAATCTGGTACCATAAACACAACAGAAATAAAAACATGCTGTTTCCCCAGGCTATAAAAAAAAGTTACTGCATAAATGAATTGTACTCTGAAGTTTGTAAGAGAAAATAAGCAACGTCTTCCTAGAAATCATGACCACTGAGAGCACTGGGAATGATTACTATCGTCTCAATAAACTTTCTGCATTGTAAGAGCTTTTTCAGGGGAGATAAGCACTGTTCAAACCCAAACACCTTTGAATTCAGACAAGGCTAAAGTCCAGAGTTTGTTCTTCAATTCATACTTTAATTACAGAACTCAGTGAAATATAGAGAAGAGAAAAACAATTTGCAATTATATAAGGAAAAGTTGAAATGTAATCTAACAAACAATACAAACCAACCAGATCTATAAAATACATCCTCTCCTATAGGGCTATAAAACAAATTTTGGGATTTACTAGAAGGAGATGGAGGAGTTGCTATTTAAGGCAACACCTGCTTATATCTTCAAGTGCAATTTTTTATTTGAATTGTTTCTAGTCACGGCTGATTGTATTCAAGCACATTGAAGTAAATTAAACATGTGAACAGAAGTAACTCAACCTCAAAAAATCAGTATGTGCAAATTGTTCTTGTAAATAATGTTAATTGCAAAAAAAAAAAAAAAAGGGTTAGCTGAAGGGTTAACATTGCTGCCCAGTGAAAAAACAATCTTTATAGGATAGCTGTTATCACTTCTGTGATGAACTTGACTAAGCCAAAACTCTGAGTAATCTCTGTGGACAAGACAGCTACAGAAAACTCGTCTCAATAAATTATAAACATCGCTTTTAATGAGAATGTTAAAAAACAAACAAACAAATTTAAGGTCTTCTTTTTTCTTACCTAGAAGGGACAGTTTTTTCTGCTGAACAGGTGATTAATGGACCTACCATTGGAAGGTGAAGGCTGTATTTTGATAAAGAATACGTGAAACCAGGCTTGCCCACAGCCTTGGGACTGTCTTTCCCATTTCCACACTTCAGGATCCTGCTCACACATGTATCAAATATAAGATGAAGTTTCTTCCTGATAAGGATAACCTTAGGTGATCCCATATTTCATGTGGGGAAAAAAAGTGCAAGCAACAGGAAAGACAGAGCAATACTGCATTTGACATGGGACAGCTTGTTCTGCAAGGAAGGCACCTTCTTCCTGTCCACCTGTGCTGGGAAGCACCAGATGTAGCTACAGAGTTCTGGGCAACTCTTTTAATGTGAAAGCTTCTGGATTCAAACCTGTACTGCCTTAAAGCCACCTTACTGAACACCATTTTGCCTATGTGGTGTTATGTGCTTTATAATTCAAGATGTAAAGAACTACATTGTCCGTGATTTTCTTATATAATTACAGGATAAAAATTTGCACTGCACTAACACAGAAGTCCAAGTGTTTCACAGCATTATTTGAACAGGCTTCTTTGTATTTCAGACATACTTGCATTCCCTGTCTGTTACATTGTGACATAGTATTCTATTTTGAATAGGGTAGTTCCAGTTTCTTGGACAAACAAGCACTTTTGATATCTATTACAAAAACAAATTCACTTACTATTTTAAAATTTTAGTATCAATCTGTTGATGGGCAACATTTCTTAGATGCTTCTGATCTAAATTTTAAATGAGGATAGCAATTTTTATTGCTTTAATCTCAGAGAGCCTTAACTGATGGGACAGCTGTGAAGGGAAACCTACCCACAGCTGAGCTAAGTACACCTGCTTGAGCTAAGTATGTCCAACAAGCCACTACACAGATGAACAGAGAATGCTTTTTTCTCTGTACTCATAAAAAATTTGTAGTATATTAAGCAGCTATTCTACAACCAAACTCCAAAAAGAATCTGCCAAACTGAAAACCACTAATAATCCTAAAGGAAAGTTTCAGAATATTCTTTGCAATGCAAATATGGATGACCTATAAGGCAACAGTATCTGTCTTTTGGAGTCTGTCCCTTCCTGTTTGTGACTATATTGCATGTGGTTCAATGACAGCAATTGCTTTCATAGAATACCTGTCTAAGAAACAGCTGTTTTTAACAAGTATTTTGTCTTGGAAAACTTAAATGGGCTGCTCTAATTTGCTCTTCATTTAATCTCTTCTCCTCCACTACTTTTTATCTCTGAGCTGAAAGTAACTGCATCACATAACAAGCTCACAAACAGAACTGAGCGGCTCTCTGAGGAAGCTCCACTAGAATTGCCTAAACACATTTAGGGTATTGGCTACATTGGGAGGCCCTGAGGAGTTACAAGAAATCTTAGCATGAGACCAATTTGTGGATGCTTAAGTTGCAATGAACCAGAAATTGTAGCGAAAAATAAACAATTTAAAAATATTTAAGCTTTTGGAGCATGCTTCAAAATGAAAAAAATTCTATCACATTTTCCAAGCATCAGAGTACTCTATGATTTAAGAATAGGCTTGTTTCTCAAGAAACATTAAAAATTACTTTAAAATTAAATGGTCACATGTAATAGTCAAAAAGCAAGACTATATTAATCTTGGAAACAACAGAGGACTTAACCCTCCTTTCAGCACAAAACCAATATTCCATAAGAGCAAGGAAACTCTAGGTAATAGAGATGAAGGCCAAACCCTTTGAGTTCAGTTCTTTCTTGCTATTTACGACCTTATTTACACCTATATTAGCACAGAAGTCAGCAGAGTCAGATTAGAGAAAGTGAGAGAAAACCAGGAATTTTATGACCTTGCTTTCCATTAGAAAACCCTCTAAGGGGAGCATGGAAATAAGTCCTCACAGGAGAGGAAAAGCTGTAGGATCCCCTACTTTCATTCACATAGAATACTCACTAGAAAGACTAAAAGGCTTGAGTTTATACAGGGCCCTTAAGCATCATTACTTATTATCATTTATGTAATTACAAGCTGTGTTCACAGCAATAAAATAAGGCTAAGCTTGGGTAGTATTAATAGCCCAACTAATTACACTGCTATAAAAAGTTTATGGGTGGTATAAATTTCAATATTATTACTGCCATGCCATGACACTGGCTTTGTCTAAAGGAAGGTGTTACAAAGCCAGTCTCCACATGCTCTGTTTTTGTTCTAATTCATAAACAATAGGATATAGGAACATTCCCACTTGGCTGTAGGGCCAACTTAACATCATATTTAATCCTGCAGCCACAGTAGAAAAGCATTGTCACTCTGGATTCCTGTTTAGAGACGGAAAAGAGAAAAAGGTTTTTTTCTCATTTCTACAGTCATTTAAAATTCCAGCAGCGATCCTTCAGATGTGCCCAACCTTGTCAGACATCAAGAGCAATCTCAGATATTCAACTGGAAAATTAAAAACTCTCTAATCTTCTACTTTGTGAATTTGTTCTTATTAATAAAGGGACATGACCTTGCTATTATCTAGACTTGGAAATGGCAGAAGATCCATTTAGGCAGGATACACACCAGCTTAATGATACTGCTTTGTGGAATACTTCACAGATTCTAGGTCATATTATAGATAAATTCAGAAATCTCAGAATTATGCTATTTAGTTTTAGCAAATCAAGATTCTTTGAGCTTGTTGAGTAAAAGAAGGCAGGAGAAGAGTAAATATTATGGAAGTGAACCTCAAATTTTATATATGGTGTAAGAAAGAAAGACCTGAATTTGTTCAACATTGTTCTACTAGTTTCCATATCAAAACAGAGCTGTAGAAAATGGATAGTTGCTATTTGATTCAGTAGGGGTAGCAATCTTCCAAGAAGCTAGCTATAGTTGACAGCAGGGCATTTGAACCAAGCAGAAAGTGTAAAATGGAAACATAGGAGTGCCTCTGGATCAGGTGGTTTTTCTTCCATGTTACCGTGACAATTGAGCTTTCTAATATGATGGATTTAACAAGGCAACTGGGAACAGCAGGGAAGGAGGAGTTGCTCACTTACTGGAGCCAGAAGATGAAAGGCAGTCTGCCAAGGCCAGACAGAAAAATATTGATGGTGATCATCCAGAATCAGGAAATGAGGATTCATCTGTTACTGGAAGGAGCACATTGCCACATAACATTGCTGAGTGGGAGGGTGAGATGGTAAAATCATTACAGCTGGTTTTAGAAATGAACAACTGGGCCCATTGCTGGGGCATCAGGCCACTGAAGAGTAAAAGGGATCTTTTGAATTGGATTGCAAGTGCATGTCATCCAGTGCATAGCTCCATCCACATTGCCCTTTGCAAGACTAAGGCTGCAAGACCCGTAGAGGCTTCCAATACTGTATTCCAGCTGGAGTGCTGGGTGACCCATAGTAGTTATGTAGGAAAACATGACTACTTCAGTATGCTCCTAAGAGTTTATTCTACAAGATAACCACCAAAAGTGACAAATAGCATCTTGTTATCCTTCATATGTTGTACCTGATGCCAGTAGGCTTTCTTCCTTTTACAAGTGGAGGGAGTGGACAGCCACCATAACTTAAGGAGGCTGTGTGCTTTTGGTAGCATGGGACTCCTCTGCACTCAGTGAAGGCTGTACATTTCTATAAAGTGTACATTTATACTTCTAAAAGCTGGGATCAGTGGGCAAACTGCTGCACATTGGGCATAATACTAGCAGCACAGTCCTTTATAGTATTTTATCTGGTTTGTCACGACTTTCTCTTGCTCTGGCCAAGGAAAGAAAAAGCAAATGTAGCTTCTTCTTAAAAGCAGAAAATTACTGAACCTATCGATCAGGCAAGTACAGTACAGCCATCCACAAACATTCATAAATTTCTTTGAATGAGGTATCTCATTAGAAATTTGAGAGAAAGCTTTGAGAATCACATTATGCTGAACACACTAAACTTGAGATTAAAAATAAATAGAATTTGAGATCCCATGTTTGAACATTTTTCTTTACAACCATGTAAGAAACACTTCTTATAAGACTCAGAGGAGATATTCTCAGCTGACAAAACTAAATGAGGGTTTTAAAGTAAAAAGCAGACACATATTAACATGAATCTCTTTAAATTACAAGTGTTCTATAAAAGTTGGCAGCACTATTCTGTACAAAGCACAATCTTTGGCAATTCGCTTCACTGCCTCTGCTGATTTTCTTTCCTGTCCACAGCAGAGAATCAAGAGTAAGATTATACTCCAAACAACTTTTTCAGTGTTATACACTGAATCAAAGCTAGAAATAGAATTTTGACACTTTAAATGTGTTGTGTAATATATTTGAACATATGTGGTCTAAAATAAAATAGCTTTTTTTTTTTTTAAAGGCACTCAGCTACCACAGTAATGGATGGATGGATAGGTAGATAATCTGTATGCTTTTGATTTCTAAGAACCTGTGCTGTACAGCACTGAAACTGCAAATTCCCTAAGATTCTGTGCTTGACTGAACTCTAACCACATGGGGCATACCTCTCAAACATAACTTTATCGGTTTTATTTCCATGGCAGCAGCTATGAAAAGGTTATCCCACTCAGACTAACTGCACCAATATTTGTGATGAAATGCTTAATCATCAAATCTCTACAAGCTAGTATTTATACTTATTATAATTTTAAAAGATAGAGATGCAAACTTGTTTGCTACTAGAGCACATAGATCAAAAGCTGATCAGAATCTTCTGCGTTAATAAAATGCCTGACTTCAAAACAGTCTATGTGTTGTCAAAATTCACCTACATTTAAAATTATCATTACAGTTTAAACATAACTAAAATCCATGTGAAATTTCACTCAACTTCTGTCTGTATTTTAGATATTTATTCATATAGTGAAAATGCAGCTCTATGACAAAAGATCTTTTCTAAAATGCAGGTTCTTTTCCTACATACCCCTCCATACCTTTCATTTCTTCTCCTAAAAACAGTAAATAAGTTGCAGTCATATGAAACTGCATTAGAATAAAAATTGTTCCTGACACATTAACATGGAGTAGGTGGAATAGAAGCTAATGCCTGACTGAGAATCAAACACATCAAGGATAGTTTCAAAGATGTGATCAGCTGAGAAGCATTTTCCATCTCTAGGCAGTATTTAGAATAATTCACAAAAATACTTATAGGATAAGGCAGGGAAGCAAGGAGCAGTGCCTAACACTGCTGAAAGGACTCAGTAAAAAAGGAAATCAGAACATCAGAAATTGCAAGAGAAACAAAGCTTTGGATGGCACTGATAGCAGGGACAAGCAGCATAAAAATAATTTTGGTATGATGGGGAAAAATGGAATCAGCAGGGTATTCCTCTGATCACAGATGCAACACGAGGCTCTCATTAACCAGAGGATAAGAACTGCTGTTCTCCTGGTATGCTGAGTCACTCAGCTTTCTGCAATCCTACATGTCTTTTAATCTCAGCTCTCACTGTTCATTACAGCTTTGTTTTCTTGATTTACATGTCTTTTTGTCTGTTGAGGCAAACCCTTCACAGATTTCTTTGTATACAATCTCCAAAATTGCCTAGAAGGCTACATGAAGATCATATTGTATTTATGTTCTGAACTTAAAATAATCACAGAATGATAGAATCATAGAATCACTTAGGTTGGAAAAGACCTTTAAGATCATCCAGCCCAACTACAAATCTAACACTGTGAAGTCCATCTCTAAGCCATGCCCCTAAGCACCTCATCTACACGTCTTTTAAATACCTCCAGGGATGGGGACTCAGCCACTTCCCTGGGCAGCTTGACAATCCTTTTGGTGAAGAAATTTTTCCTAACATCCAATCTAAACCTCTCCTGGTGCAGCTTGAGGCTGTTTCCTCTCGTCCTATCTCTTGTTACTTGCGAGAAGAGACCGACACCCACTTTGCTACTCCCTCCTTTCAGGTAGTTGTAGGGAGGGATGAGATCTCCCCTCAGCCTCCTCTTCTCCAGGCTAAACAATCCCAGTTCCCTCAGCCGCTCCTCAGAACACTTGTTCTCCAGCCCCTTCCCCAGCTCCATTGCTCTTCTCTGTACATGCTCCAGCAACTCAATGTCTTTCTTATAGTGAGGGGCCCAAAACTGAACACAGTACTTGAGGTGTGGCCTCACCAATGCCAAGTACAGGGGGACAATCACTTTCTGCTGCACTGAGCTTTCCCACCTTGTTGACCTTGTCTGACATCTTTCCTAAGAACTCCTTCTCTGACCATGTTTCGCTGAATCCTCACCAAGCTCAAGTTTCTTATGTTCACATTTTTCTTATCTACGAGATGGTGAGAGAAAGCACTGTTTGTGCTTGGCCAAAGATATATAGAAATATAAATCACCTGATCACATCCCTTGCAAGATGATTTGTTGTATAGATATATAACATCCAGAAATTGTTCTACTAATACTAGTTCTTAAAACTGACGGAGGTGTTAAAATCTCCATTGGTGATGGCTGATGCAGTGATCTAATTGGGTAGCACAATGTTTTCTGCAACTTTAACTCAGGAGATATTTCTACTTTTTATGATCATACAGTTATCACTAGACAATATAATTTTGGAAGAAAGTGGAAAAAAAAAATCCTTTCTCCCAATCATTTAAAGCTCTAATATACTTATTATCACTTTATCTATTAAAACACTTATTGTCTTTGTTTTGAAGTTAGTAACATTAATAGGTAATAAAAATAATTTGTAATGAAGAAATTAGTTTACTAAATTGCTTGAAAGGGAATGGTTTACTCCTGAATGCCACTTTGCAGCTTTGATATGGGATATGGTTTTAGTTGAAAATCACTAACAATAATTTGCTCAAAACTCTTCACTAAAGATATAAATTTTGGCTTCTACAACTAATTAGTTCCAACCTAACATATACGAAGCTTTGTCTGTGAGACTGCAAAAGGCAATGACAAACATCAGTGCTATTGATCCTGTCACGTGCTACTTCTTAATACTACAGCTTTTTAGACCTGCCAATAATCTCTCTCTCAATACTCAGGTCTTAATGAAAAATTCTGCTTCTTTTCAGTGTCGCTTACATCTATAACTAATGATCTCTCAAGTCCAATAAATGCTACTCAGTACACAACAGATTAAATCCAAAAATACATATTAAACAGAGCTCAGGAAAGTACAAAATAAAAGCAACAGTGATAAATACTAATACTGTGATACATCTTTTTCTTTTTTATTTTTAAGAAATATACTCAAACAGATTATCTCTCAATATTTTCATGACCAGTAGACTGTTCCCTCACCAACGCAGGATTAGTGGAAATTATGGAAATAAACACAAGCCTCATCAAATACATGAGACGAAATGCCTCTGCAATGAATATGACAGAGATAGCTGACAATGAATTTCCATTTTCATTCCATTGTTCAAAATATTAAGAAACAAGGAGATGACATTTCGTCACATTACTGACAAAATATGAAATATATTAACAAGAACTAAAACCCCAAGTCTTTTGTGAAAATTGAGAAGGAAAGTTGATAGAACCTGACAATTTGCACTCAGCAGCTTCCAATTAGGAATGAGTTGCTGCTGTTCTATCAGGTGGGTATACTGAAGACACTGTGAAACTTTTAGGAAGATATATCCTGTTTAAATTTGAAAGATGTGATTTTCTCTCTTGTGTCATTTGTCTTGTGTTTAACTTGGAATTTCAGGTGCATGTTCTTATAAACATCTATTTAAATGTTTGTTGTGTACACTTGCTTAGAAAGCTTTTTTACACAAGTTTGCTGGCACAGCACCTTTACATTTTAGACTTCCCTTTTTCCATTGAGAGGTCTATCACTGCTTTACTGCTTGACAAATAAAATAAGCACTTTGCTTCTAAATCAAGATTTTTTTTTTTACTTCTAGATTATTTTAAAGAATAATTAATCAGCTGTAAAGATGACATCTTTATGCACTTTTAGGCATGGATATAACCCTTATAAACAGAGACACTGAAACACAACCTGTGTATATAAAGAGTCAGCCCTGCTAGAAATGTTTCTATCATCAAGGCATAGCTCTGGTGCAGTTCTTTCACAGACAGTCTGGGAGCCCTTCTTTGCAATCATGCATTTCTGTTAATGAAAACTCAAACATACACAGCAAGAAGGAGTTGTGCATACATGTCCAAACTTCTGTGTTCCTCTGTATCTTACGTTTATCTCAAGGGGCTGCATTATGAAAAGCTCTTGGTGAGTGTGATCTCTGTTTTGAAAAACGATTCTGTTCAGCAGTCATTATATTATTGGAAAAAATACTATTGTAAATACCATAGTAATTTGTATTTTTAAAGTTATTCTGAGATCTGACTTGAATTCTCTCACCTGAAAACAACAATACATTTCTTTTTTGCAGTGTGCTATATCCTTTAAAGAAAAAAGAACCCTACTTTCTTTTTTATCAGTTTTATTTCATTACATACTTCAGAGCAATATTCTTCTGATAAAGACAGACTATTTTATATTTTCTGAGCAAATAACAATGGAAGAAACAAACACATTCAAAATCCTCACTAAATTAAAATTTACTGGATTCCCACATTTCTAATACTCCATTCACCAGAGAAAAAGCAGGTGGTTTTGAGTGTGCAGATCTCAATCTATCATACACTGCAGATCCAGAAGCATTCCCATATATCATTATCCATGCAATTTCAGTGTTCCAGCTGCAGTGTCAGGAGAAAAGTTGAAAAAAGTTTGGGAGTCTTGCTTCTGCTCAATAACTCCCAGTGATTATTACAGTCCCTATATGTCCTCAATAGGGCATTTTCCCACAGGGAGAGGTAGAGTCTGCTGTAGGAAGAGGAAAACAGCAGCGGGAAGAGGAATGTGTCACTTGGGACACGACAGTGATATACACCAACCACATTATCATCCAAACAGGAGCTAAAATACCAAGGCATGCACTTGTTAGTACAATGTACTTGTCCCTTGTCACGATTTCTCCACCTTGCCCACCTGACATATTGTGGTTCCTCAAGTACCAATGTTCAGGAGTGCACTGGGGCAGGACCATTTCCAGCCTCCACTTAAAATGGTGTTTCTCACTCAGACTTCTGACTGTGAAGCTGCCTTTATAACTTCAACTCCTGCCAGCCTGCCACCTCTCAGCTAGCTGGTTTTCTTAAAAAGCACTCACCTGATTTTTTCCAACTCAGTGACTGCTGGCTGCCTGGCTCAATGCAGAGTCCACTCAGACCTCTGATCTCCAGCTTTAGCAGGGACCAGTTCCCAACAAGCATTTCTACAACATAAAGTTTGGCTCAGCAATGAGGAGATCAGAAATTCACTGGAGTCCTTCAAATGCTTTTGCTGTTCTCTTCAGCTTTGGAATACAGTCTTAACAGAAAAGTCTTAACATAAGACATTTTTTGTCTTAACGCAAAATTTAAGCCATGGTTTCAGCATGCTGTTGCAAGTCTCCATAGGACCCTTCATCAGTGTCCATGCAATCGCAAATTCACCTTAGGGTATGCTTGGGAAGAGCCTACTGGCAACTTGGTTCCCATGGAAAGCATGGTTATTGGCAACTTTCTGTCCCATTTACAGCATTTCTTCTCTTGAACTGTTATAAAAGCCGTGAGTGGACATGAGATGTTCCTGGTTACACTATGGCCTGCTTGTTATCATACACCTGTCCAAATAAGCATAAAGCCTAGCTCAGGAACAGCTGCAGTTCACTGGAATCTTGAGATGATAAGCAATATAAAATAATACAAAAAATAAATTCTACTGATAACACATAGGAGGTTTTTTTAATATGTATGTATATATATATATATATATGTGTGTGTGTGTGTGTGTGTGCATGTATATAATTTTATGTGTGCACATGGAAAAACTCTTAGGATCACTCCATGACAGCAAACCAGTATGGGTCCTTTAAAATAAAGCCAAACTTCTTAAATGCCAAACATAGGAAATAAGGGCACTAACTAGCTGTTACTCTTGTACACCAAGCAGCTGAAATCTTAACAGGACACTAAAGCACAAGTTAAAAAAAAAATTCTAAATAATAATGAAAACAAACAGCATATAATGTAATTTGTGGTCATTAACATGTAACTCCTTCACTTATCAAGGGTGCAAATCAGTGCAGATGCATTTTATTAAAGCAAAGACAGTCCACCTCCACTCTGGGGTATTAAAACCTCCTTTAGAATTAAACAAAACAAAACTATGTATCAGATCACAGTCAGATATTCAGAGAAACATGGACAAATGACACTGTGTAAGTATTCTAGTAGCTGCACAGAAGCAAGTTCATGAATATTTAACTCAGAAAAGGTACAGATGCATAATTTTCCTTTGAAACCTCATTTGCTATATTTCTGTAACAGTTACAAAAATATCCCTGTGAATTGACTGTCACTGTCATACAACTGAAAACTAAATGATAAGTGCTCCTCTGAGACATGTACGCGGTCTCTCCCTCCGCTGTGTATTCAGAGAGCTCACTACTTCTGTCAGCAAAGCTCTCACCTTCCCTCAAAGATTCCTCCTCCCACCAGGGAAATGCATGCAAGAAATGGAGGAGGCTGCTAGATGGCACACATTATCCTTCTCCTTTTCTCTTTGATACTAAATCAGGAAAGATAATGTAGGAAGAAGTTCTAACAGAGCTGGCTACTAATAACCAGGAGCTATTCTATTCAGGAGCAAACTGGGTCAAAAGCATCCTCAGGGTTTGTAAAGCAATGCTGCAGCCAAAGGGAGACCTCAGCCAAGAGGTGAGTCCCCAGGTCCCTGAATTCTGAACATCTTCCAGAAGTGACTCGGTGCTCCTGCCTGTGCTCGGCAGCTGAAGAGCAGAAGGGAGAGCATACAGCACAACTGCATATTGAGTGCTACATTTGTAAACGTTTTTTCAGATGATGCTGCAATTGTTATTATAGCACTATCATCCAGAAATGCAACAGGAGTTCAAAGTAACCAATAGCCAACTGCTCAGCCAAACATAAAGGAAAAAACTATGCTTACAAAATGGTGGAAAAACAGAGCATATTTCTATATTTTAGCCTGAAAGATATATTTAATTGTAACAATAATTATACAGATTATCCTGGTAATAATGGAGATGAAGGAAGAGGAAATTACTGCTTGTGTTATGGCTTGGTATTAAGTATTGAGCCAGAAGAATAAGTTGAAAAAAGTTGATTCATGTTGTCTCATAGTCTTTATTTTATAAAAGGCAGTTCACTTAGATGAAGTTACCAGAAGCATCACACATGGTCTTTGCTCTTTCCTCTATCCCAGTACCATCTTGTTAACAGAAGCCAATGAAATCAGAAAAAGAAAATGGATAGGTGGGCTATTTCCCATGTAACAGAAATATACTGCACTTCCAAATCTTGAGAAAGGACTTTGGGACTTTGCTGCAAGTCTCGTGTATAGTTTACAACTGGGGTCTGCAAAATGGGAGGCTGCCGAGCCTTTGATTTAATGAAAACTTAGGAAGGCAACCCAGTTCACTGCAGGGATCGCTTTGTTCTTTCATTATGATTCTTTTTTAATGAGAAAGACAAGCGCAAGGATAAACTCTTATTCCTCTGACTTTTTACACTAATTACATACAAAGCACCATTCTGGCAGAGCAGGACTTATCTGCTTCAGGCAATACAGTCATCATCTTGTAACCACACTTCAAATCTCCCGTATGAACGCTGGAGCTACGTGTGCTGAATGTGGATCCTGCTACCCTGGCTAGCTGCTTGAAATGATGAATGCTTAAATATTCAGTAAATCACAGGCAAATACTGATACTGCAGGAAGTGGCAGAGACAACCCTTGCATTCTGTGTACAGCTGTAGGATCAAGGGTACACTATTTTATCAGTACCATTAACTTTCCTCATTGTGGTGGGAAGGGATGGCTGGGTTTTTTAAGCAGCATTTGAGATGTTTATGTATTAAGAAGAGTCAGCCCCATATATTAACACTACAAAGGACATCATCCCTTAATTCTACAGAAAATCAACTGATTGTGATTCAGCTCACACCCTTAAGAGACAATTTATTATTTGACATACTGTAAGGCAATCTGGGCTAGATAGGGAGCTGCTTTACCCTCAAATAAAATTACTGAGAACCACATTCACCCCTGTGCAATACTCTGATACCATGGACCAAATTTCAAAGCTTAGTATGTGCTCACTGCCAGGGTATCTGAGCACTTCCAGGACAGCACCACGCAATGCCTGGCTTTCCACATGCTCAATAGCCTTGATTCTTTTACCTACAGCATCTGTGCCCCTATCTGTATCTGTGGTACAAACACAAATACATGTAACTATAGCTGCAGAGATGCGGATGCAAATCAAGCAGCAATATGCACGAGTGTTCAAACTGTACTTCCTCAGAGCTTCCTTGAGCCTGCCCACTCATCCTTCTACTGATGAGGTTTATCTTCTCAAACAGATACTCAGAGACTTGTGTTCAGACTAGCACCGTGCTTGAAAGGTTGGCATGGCTCCTGGAAAAGTGTGGAAGGAGGGAGCTTCACAGGATCAGCAACAAAATCTAAATCCTGATCCAAACACAAATGCAAATATGTTGCAGATTGGCCTCAAGTCTCAGATTTAGGTGCTGGAATAATCACAAAAAGCATCACAGTATAAAACACCACACTGTGATCATTTTTTGTTTCTGCTAAATTCCACTAGCTACCTGTGATGCGGCAGCTGTGAGCTGAATAACTGCATCACCTCCCATGTTATTGCATCTGGGGTTTCTATTTATGGACTTCCTGGCATGGAATGGCCACATCTGGCTAAATGTTCCTAAACTGTGCATACATTTACATCCAGGGTCAAATTGCCTTATTCTCAAGTAGTATCCTCGGTATAGACATTGCCTCACTACAGTGATACAGCATCTTGATGCAAACATGGTCCATCACCCAGCACTTCAGCCAGCCTAAAGCTTGGCATCCCTTTTATGCTCACTGCACTTAGTGCCTGTAAGGTTTGCTCTCATAAAATATGCACCAGTCTTTGAACCATGGTGCAAATATGAATGCTGTTTCTAGAAGAAACTGGTTGAGGGCATAAACCTGGCAGCCAGAAACGTGATGACAGGGTCTGAAATTCCTGAACTGAAAGTGACTTGAGCACCTGTGTATTGAACTGCCTCATTTTAATCCTCCAGGGACTTTGTTGCAAGAAGAGGTACCCCTAGTTCACATGCAACCCTAGTAGAAATTCACTTTTCTATGTGGACAAGACCTCCCATTTCCTCATTTAGGTCAAGAGGACCTAAAATAGGTTCCTTTTTTTTGTCCTCTTGTCTGCATCAGCAGGCACAGTATAAATGAGGTGGTCTTGTCCTTTCTCTTGATGCCCTCTTGCAGCTTCTTTTGTCTTTGATGGCAGAAAGGATACTTTTCTGAGCAGCAAAACTATTTTGAAAGCAATCTAGTAAACCCAGAGGCATCTCTAAACTGAATGAGCTGCATCAGGGATCATGAGATACTACTACAGAGAGTGCTACAGCATGGATGCTTGATTAGGCCTGGCCTTTATTGCTTTGGGGTCATCATGAGTGTATTAGTGTTTGCATCATTAAACCATGACACACAATGTTCACGCTTAACTGCTGCCACCTGCACCCTAAAGGAACAGTACTTTCCAAAATTCAGTTTGTAATGTGCTGTGGATTATACATCATTTATTCCAATGATACAATGCAAGACAGACTCTGCTGCTTTGGCCAAGATTAATAGAAGGACATGTATTTTGCAACATGGGACGGGTGCTGTGGGTTCAGACAGCAGGTGCCTAACCTAACAATCAGGAGTGCAGAACTGAGAAATAAAAACACTAGAAAGAAAGGGCTGAGGTTTCTTTTCAGCCTTTACCTGCCAACACATTTCCACTATGTTGGGGGCCAGGATTCCTCTCTGTAAGTGTTTATTTGTACTTTGTTAAACAGCTGGCAAAGCAAAACATACCTGATGAAGATGAAAAGTGATGTAGCCCTGAGATGCCCTGGGATGCCTGGTCCCTTGTGTGGGTGGAAAGGAGCAGCAGGGCCAAAGCAGAAAGCATCTGTCTGCTGGTTCATGTAACAAGGACAGCTGACAATGAAAAACCCCGAGGATTAAAAAAATCCACCCAACCTCTCCACTAAGAATAGCAAAAGAAAGCAAAAGAAAAGACAGAAAGGTCACGTTTATTGCTTTTAACCCTGCCTTAGCATCAGCATTGCGGTCTATCTTTTTTTTACCCTGTCTTCCTACCACCTATGTGGAATAAATCATACACTGTTGAAACTGCATCTCTTTCTGTATGATAGCTGAAGAATGCGAGAAGACTTCATTAGACTAGGAAGGGTGGTTTGGGGAAACTATCACAAAGAATAGGATCCCAAGGTCCTCTGAAAACCATGCACATCGGAAAAGTTTAACACCTCACTGAACTGTAACCATCTATGGAGTAAAATAACAACGGTTCATGCAGTAGAGAGAGCAGTAGCATTCAGCATTTTACAACAGGAAATTTTTAAAACTCAGTTGAAAATAGAGGGAAAATTCAAACACAATGAGTATGTAAATAGGACTGAACAGGAATTGGCTCTAGTCCTACTGTTTTTTCCTAGCTAGCTTGCTGTGGCATCCATGATGTGATAGGCAAATCCTGAACACGTAATACATCATAATTCTTGCTCCTATGAGCTTGCTATTCAAAACAGAAAATTGTATGTTACAAAAAAAGATCCCTGCAATTTGAAGTGCTTGTAAATAGCCAGTATTCTAGTTTAATTTCTCCTAAAGTACGGAATTCCCTCTGAATATGAAAAGGGCTCTCCAAATCCCAGACAAAAGGGCTGCTTGGCTGACCATTTTCATAATAAACATATCCCACACAGTTTGGCATCCCTAATTAGAAGCACAGAGCAATTATGAGAAAGTGCACTGCAGACTGCAAAGCGCAACACAGCAGGGAGACTCTGCAGTGCTGCTGTGAGAATACTAAAGACCTGGAGGTCATTATTTTTCACTGGTCCCAAGCCATGCTTGCTGCCATGTTTCATTTTTACAACCCAGGGTTAGCCTGGCCCCTTGCAGCAGGAGGGCCAGGAGGAGCTGGGCCAGCTTGATGTGCCTTCCCTGTGCTTCAGGGGGAACGCTGCCGCTTTGTGCGATGCCTGCCATGTGTTTCCGGGCCAGCATGTGGTCGTTACCTTGAAGGACCAAGGACCACTTCTGTCGCAGGTAGAGAGGTCCATAAAGCTGCTTGACTGCAGCTTGTGCAGGTTTTGTTCAACACTGGAGGAATAACCAAGCTTTTTGTTCTACAGCAGAGGCACGAGCATACTTAGTAAACAACCATGATGAAATGCATCTTTTCTAATCAAAATCACTCCCTGTCATCCTCAGTAAAGAGGAAGTCCCATATTTCTGAAGGCTTCTCACTGAAAATGCTGACGGGATCGATGCCTTTCCAGAAGACACTTCATCTCAATAGTACAAAACATACTGCCCAAAGTACATTATATCTAATATAGTCTGATCAACTTAAATCATGTACTCTCTTTGTTTCCCAGGCATGTTCTTATGGGTAGTTGACAAAAAAAGGCGTTAATATAGAAGAATTTCTGGTACATCTACCTAAATTAAGTGCATAATACTAACTTTGTGTGAAATATAACATCACTAGTGGAAAGAAATCGAGTAAAAAGAGGCATTTACTCTTTCTATCATTCAATAAATAGCTGACAAGCACTGCAGTAAAACAGAGCAACTCCTATATAGTGCTCTACTTTCCTTCAAGTAGCCTGTTTCAGTCAATTTTGAGGAAGTAGGAAGGATGGGGGGGGGTGTTCATGTATCTAAGTGGAGATACATATTTGAATAGCAGATAAATCAGGAATCTACATATGACTGAGACACTAATGTCATAAACCAATCCCAGATAGAAATGCATAAAAGATGACATTCCAGTAACAGGACTGCAATCCTTAATAGTCTCACAGGACTCTCTAGCTGACTCAGGAGCACAGATCACATCTGATTATATGTCAAATCTAAGACATTACAATTACTCTAGGGAAAACCATATTTCCATTGACATATGCTATAACCTCTTCACTTAGCCTAGAAGCAGAATTCATCCAGACATACACAGATTCATAAAACCTTTTCTGAACTAGCAAATTATTGCCAGCCCTTAGCAATGGTGGGCTGAAAATACTTGGTAACTTGTTGCACTAAAATTAAAGGAACAGCTTGTGATGTGCAGCGCTACTCACAGGAAATCTGGCCCTTAAGGCTTTATGGTTCCCTTCTGTTCAGAAGACATCTCTACTGCTCCCTCATTTCTTGTTTTCCAGAATAACAAAAAAATAGCAGTTTCATATTTTTTCTTTTTTTTTTTACTGATGTCTAGTAGATGTGTTGTTTTCATTTGTAGCATATGTGAGGTGGCTTTTAGAAGTAATTTATTTTTGGTGGCAAGCTGCTGATGCTTGCACCCATGTTGACTGTTAGTAATTAGCACCTTCTGGTCCACTATGGACAATTTCCCACTTACTGCTTTTTAAGGTGTTAAAACTAATCTCCACCAGCTCTACGGCCCAGAGCTCCATTTCACTGATAGGAGGCTTTTCTTCCTGATAGCCAAGGCTATTCCTCAATTAATAACAGCACACAACCCAAAGGAGTATCTGGAAGTGTTCTGACAAGATTTTGTTAGGCAGAATCCTCTGCCGACGAGGGGACTGAGCTGAGATAATATGTGTTAAAACCTTCTTCTTAACTCACAGGTGTTACCATGGACAAATACAGGTTCTGGCTGTGAAAAACAACAGACATGAGAGGAAGTTACCTCAAAAGAAAGAACTGAGGTCTTTATTACTTACTAAAATTTTTGGCATATCAGCCAGATAAAACATAATGACATTTATTGCCTTATAATGCTGCAACAGTGACATTAATTTTATAGAAAACTCCTAAAGAATTATATTCAGACCTCAGCACTGATGTGTTAATGGCCATTGGACTGGAAGCTCTGGTGGATATTATTTGTGGTTAAGTGGCTACTGGCATCTATGCATCCCTGATTATGTGCATTCCTAACTGTGACAAACCTCTGCACTCATTTCTTTGGGGAAATAATAAGTTCAACTTAAATTTGCATATTAAAAAAAATTAAAATCAGCATTAAGATATCTAGAATAAAAGAGAGCATTTTCTAGATACTGGATTAATTATCTAACTTTAGAGTTCAACTGATAAGAAAGGTGGCTGGATTTTGTATCGGAAAAAAACTCAGTTTGGCCAAATTCTTTCTGTTTTCATGACCTCTACCTGAGCACTATCCACATTTTAAAGCTCATATGAAAATCTCACAAGAATAGATCTCCTTTAACACTTCTGCACTTTTTATTTCTGGTCATGAGAACAAAATTGCAACAATGATGAAAAGCCTTCCTCATATGGACTTCACTGTTTAAAACTCTTGAGTTCACTTTCACTACCTTCAAACTGGTTCCCCATTCAGAGCTACAGGACAAGCTTTTACCTCCCCCACCTCCCCCGGGTGTTTCCATGGGAATTAAGCTTAAAAGTACTCAGAGATTCTAGGACCTGCAGGACTTGTGCCTCTCTTACACTGTCTAATGAGAGGTAGATTAATTGCAAGGTGGTAGTCCTAATCTTTGCACCCAATAAAGGGTTTTGATAAAATTATTTTGGGAAAAAAAATCTTGATCCACAATATAAAAATGTAGTGGAAGCTGCTGGTACCCATGGACTAACTGTAGCTGCTAGTAGCTGGGCATTCACTGCAGAAAGCTTTAGTCAGAAGAGCTCAGGAACTGGGAATCAGGAGCTTTAATCATCTGCTAATGATGATTTCCAGAGGCCAGTGTAAATTCTACCTTTTCATTATCACCCAGGGAGTTTATATGGGGTAAGAAGATGAACAGCGAGAGAAGGCTAAGTCAAAAGGGATCCATAGTAAATAAAAATTTGGAAGAAGCTTCTCTAGAAAGAGGAGTTCCTTATATCTCAGGAAACTAGTTTTCAGTCCTACAGTGAATTAAGGGGTTTTTTTGACCACCTCCTTAGCCACTACATTTCTGCTAAAACCCCAGAGATTAAGAAAGCAAGCAAAGAGAAAGACAAAAGGATGCAGTTATTTTTGATTACCAGCCAGCTTCCGATGGTTTGATTTCTAAAGGAGAAAGAGGATAATTTAAAGAATCTTAAATCTTGCATACAGAATAGGAGAACTGCACTTGAAAAAAAAAGCCTTCTGATGTTCTCAGCATTCAGAATAGAATCATCCCAAATAAATTTAATATCATTATTATGCAATTTCCATCTGTTAATGAAGCCAAATGATTAGAGCTGCTAGAAAAACTGCCTTAGTGGAACAAACACAGATAATGAATTTGAATAAATACACAAGCAAAAAGACAATGTCAGGCTCAATCACTTGGCAATATTAAATGCTAAGTAAATGAGTTGGCTGCATAGTGCTATATCATCCAGCAGGAATGCTATACTGAGTGCCTGGACTGCTGCTTTCATTGCTCCTGTAGCCAACTTTGTTCTGGATTTTTTTAGACCAAACCATCCTTTTTTTTTTTGACAGCTCCTTTTCCAGACTGTTGCACTGGTATGCTTCACATAGTGCTACGGTTGTTTGTATGGTCCCTATTCAAGTGCAGGCCTGTTCCCGACCTTCCCCAACCCTCCTCACTTACCCAGAAAATATTTTTCACATATTCCTTCCCCATTTGCTTCCCAAACCTATCTTACTGGCACAACAGATAGCTCTGACAAACTCCCTTTAGTCCACCACTACACTTTTGAATAGAGTCAGAAAATTATTTATAAAGTACAGTTTTAATATGTAATTTTATACATGTAAAACAGAGTGCTTGATAGCATTTTTGAAATCTTGATATATAGCAGGTGTCAAACATTATTCTAAATAAACCCCTGTAAGGCAGTATGCTGGCCCATATACCCTCTCACAAGCTTTCATTTTCAAAAAGGTAAAATCTATTTAAAAGCCATAGGGACTTGGCTTCCACAGTATCTAAATCAGTCCCAAGAAGGACATTTCTAGGACAGAACTTGTGAACATCTAGGCAATCCTACACTCAGAAGAATTATCTTTAAACACAGTTCTCCAGAAAGATGCTACTAATACGTGTTTTAAACCTTTTGCAGAGCAAAGCATGTGGTGATGTTTCCCCCTACACAAAGGGAAATACCAAGAAAGTGAAACACTGCCTGAGCAATCTCTCCTTATGTAAGAGCTGACACTTCCTCCGCACACTGGCCTTTGTCACTTCTGAAAAATGTCAGTGGAGACCAAGGTTTATAAAACTTAAGTTGTAAGACATTTAAGCGCTTTGTGCTGGAGCACAGCAGTCTATTTTTGACTGTTCATTTTTTGCATGGAAGTGAAGTTCTTGCTGTTTTGGAACACTTGATAGTATTGTATTACAAGACTGTATTATGAGTGAAGAACTTAAGCTTCAGGGTTCTTCCCAAATCATTAAAAGATACGACATCAAAGAAGGACACAATAATATTTGGTCCTGTAAGAAAACATAAACCTCTCAGTGTGCTCATAAATGTACCATGGCCTAATACATTTTGTAGTTCTTTTCCTCCATAGACTCCTTCCCTCCTTATGTCAGGAGAGCCAAGCCAGGAAAGCACATTATATTTTTGCTCTTTTATTTTGCTTCTAATCCACATGGCCCGTGAAAGTGAACAAATAAAACGATTACAAAAAAAGAGTGGGAGAGAAATGTACTTAAACACATTCATCTCCCACACCTCATCTAGACATGAAATCTCACAGAAGGCAGGGATGGGCAGGAAAGGCACAAAACCCTCTATATTATACACAGACTGTCAGAGGATCATTTGGTACACAGGACCAAAGCGTACTATAATGAATTTATCACTTTGGAGGTCAGATTGGTTACACAGGCCCTGTTGCAAAGCAGTGGCAGGGCCGTAGAGCTGCTCTGTCTACACAGCACCCCTAATTCCCTCCCTTTAACTCCTATTTCCCAACAGTTAAAAACTGGGTATATTTTTTCTAACCATAGATGAACTATTAAACTGCCTGGATGAACAACTAGAACTAGCAAGTTCCTCTTTGCTTGCATCTGTGCTAAGATGTAAAGTATACTAATATTTCCAAGTAAGACATGCAGTCAAATCCAAAGCAAACCCTGAGTGTGTGGCTGTGGTCCCAGAGAGGCAGGCGTAAGAGGAGCATTCCCATGAAAACAGTTAGGAAGTTAAAAGTATTGATGTTTCTTTTTGCTTTGCTTTTTGCACCACTGTTCTCCATATCTACTGATTCATTCTTTGCTAATGAAGATTTGTTGATTTTTTTTCAGCTCATTCAGTATGTATTACTAGGCAATGTAAATATATAACAAATGCCTTTATCCTCACTGTGTTCTACAAAGCAGTTTCAGAGAGGTACTTACCTTGTCTGACAGCCAGTGTTGTTGTGTAGACCAAGAATAGAAGGATATAATTGAGGAAGCTCTGAAAAACAGGTGTGTTGGCATGGAAATCTTCTGACAAGTACTTGCTTGTGAGACCAATGCCACAGATAAGGAGGGAGAGTACCTGGCCAAGTGCCACAGACAGCAAGAGATCCCTAAAAGGAATGAGAAAAACAGACATAAATCCCAGCCCCCTTGCCAAGGAGGAAACACTCATCCTCCTCCAGGAATCATGTTCAACAGTGCTAAGAGACGGGAAGAAACATGATGCTTCAGTCAATGAGGGATCTGCTGGGTGTAGCCAACATAGCGTTTCCATTATTTCTGCTCTTATCATGGGCTTAAACAATGCCTAAACACACTAGCTTTTATTCACATACTAAACAACAGCAGGTGGTACATCTCTACCATTTCATTTTGCATTTCACATTTCACAAAGGATAAATGATAGTTTAAATCAACCGAAATACAGCACTGCTTCCTTTGAGCATCCTCCCTAACAGAAATACCCAGGAGTATCATTCAGACAGAGCAGGAATGACAGCTCTTCCAGGACTTAACAGCCACAGAAAAAAACCAGAGAAAGAATTTTATAGTGTTTCACCATCAACATTAATTTACTGTATAACTTCCTTCTCCTCATTTCACTTCCATTTCATCATAGAAACTATTCTTTCCAACTACTGTGCAAATAGATGTATCTTTTCTTTCACCTTTGTCACTGCATACTTCCCCTTCTGGTTGGTGGGAGCAGGAGGTTCCACTTTTTCCCTTCCTATCTTCTTCTAGTTCTTAAAAATGTATTTTCTGGTTTAGCTTCTTTACTTCAGTGTCCAGTCTGCTCTGCATTCTCCTATTACAACATTCCCCATTCTCTCTCCCCACAGGTCGCCAATAGTTGCTCCTTTTGTGCATGTTCTCTGTTTTCCTGTAGTTTTCTCCTCTTTACTCAATAAACTGTTATACCTGAAAGCCCTCCTTTTTACAGTGTATATTATTTTTATATCCTTTCTTCAGTCTTCTAAGTGATATTCTTTTCCATTCCAACTATCTTTGACTCTTTTACTCTTAGAACTTTATTATCTAACCACACAGCCCAACTCAGCACAAACAATCTTCTTTTTCTAATTTTTCTCACAGAATCTGCTATACCCACAGCACAGGGTATTTTTAATTTACCCTTAAGAGGTTTCCCAGGCTCCCCATGTGTCAGCACTTCTGTGCTGACCAGGCCTGCTCCACAGCTACACCTTCCCCATGCGGAAACATGGAACACGAGTGTTAGCCTGGAAGAGGACAAGCACAGTGATGGCAAGGGAGAGCAAAAGGACACTGGAAGGGGTCATTTTGCCCGAATTCGTCCAGCTGCTGCTGTCCCTGTCACCAGCCCCCAGAAAAGAGGAGCTGTTGGTGCCCGGAGGAACACAGGAAAGAGAGGGGAAGGCAGGAGAGGAGCACGCTCTGCAATGTCTCATTAGAGCCCGGTATGAGGAAAGGGGATTAGGCAATCCCAAGGGAGCAGAGGCAGGAGGGCAGCACTCTGCTCAGCTGTGACAATATTTCATGCATGTTCTCCTCTGCCAGACAGTTAAAAAAAACATTGCTTCAAGGCTGCTTTGCTTTCCCTGACAGATTTCCCTGACCTCAGCTGTGTGTATTTGGCAACGATAAGCATCTGTGCTCCCGCAACAACTTTCCTGGTAAACTCAAGTGTCAAATTTGTTTCCCTTTTTCTCATAAACAATCCTCCTACTAAGGTGTCTCGGTGTCAGTCACGGTGTGATTCACCCAAACAGACCCGGGAAGGCACAGGAGGCTGGGTAGTTATATTCAGCTAACACCTCGCTGACAAACAGCCTGACACAGATAGTAAGAGAACAAACTTTCTTGTGCTGAACCCCATGTTTTGATGAGAGATTGCTCGATAAGTAGCAAGTAAGACTCCACAACTGCTGCCTCCACTTTCACATTACTCACTCTACTGTGAAACATAACCATGGGAAACAAACATACTCCATGGACATGACACCTGAGACCATGATGCAAATGCTGCCCAAACTATGGATCCTCAGTTCCTGCCATTACCTGCTATGCTGTTGACATGGAAAGGGAAATTTGAATTGTGACTGCAATTTAAATCCACTTATTAATCTTGTAAACTTGTTTACAGTTCTTCATTTAGTTAGATAGTGTTCCCTACATCCTTCTGCAATCAAGTTTCACACAAGGCTGTCCTCTTGCTTACTGCAGCTTTTGTAGTTTTATTTCATTAGTAAGTTAAATGTTTGCAAGTCTGTATCTCTGAATGTGTTGCCTGCTTTACATGGGATACATACAGGTGGTTATTACCTGTTCTCTGTACCGCAGCTATGCCCATGAGCGAATGTGGTATTACATCCATTGTGGGACTGCATCTGTTCTGGAAAGAAATATCTTGGATCCTACTTAGATTTTCAGAAAGCTAAATATATCCTCAATCATGAAAGGGTTTTCCCAATAATATATTCCTTGCTCCATAAGGCAGTTAGCTGCTGGACATAACTAATCATGACTTTTTCAGACTTGTAGGAAGTTTGATAAGGTCTTATAAGAGGCATAACTTTTTTTTTATCTCAGCTCTCTATATTCAGGTGTCACCAGGCCTAACCAGGTGACCTCTGTATTAAAAATCCAATCAACAAAAAATTAAAAACATCAGGTAATTTTACAAGGCTGTATGTGGTAACTATAGCCCTCTCCAGAGTACATTTTGATCCTGTCATTACCATTTTGCAATTTATAAAACAGAGATTTTTTTCATAGTTGTTTCTTTGACAAGTCATTCAACCACATCTATAATTGGCACTTTTCCTGAACAGTTCAAGCAGCTGTCCACAACCTTATACACACACACACACACACATATATATATATATATATATATATAAAATAATAGAATCATAGAATCACAGAATGGTTTGGGTTGGAAGGGACCTTAAAGATCATCCAGTTCCAACCCCCCTGCCATGAGCAGGGACACCTTCCACTAGACCAGGTTGCTCAAAGCCTCAACCAACCTGGCCTTGAACACTTCTAGGGAGGGGGCATCCACAACTTCCTTGGGCAACCTGTTCCAGTGTCTCACCACCCTCACAGTGAAGGATTTCTTCCTAATATCTAATCTAAACCTACCCTCTTTCAGCTTAAAGCCATTTCCCCTTGTTCTGTCACTACCTGCCCTTGTAAAAGGTTCCTCCCCAGCTTTCTTGTAGGCTATATATATATATATATAGCCTGTGCTCAGCTTCTATATTTTACAGTTCATAAACATACAAACAAGAAGGTAATTCAAGGTAATTCAAATTTTATGGTCTTTTTCCTAAGAAGTAATTTAGAATAGCTTTCTATGTCTTCTGTCAATTACAAAATATGTTAAAAATTCCATTCACTATTGTATTACTGAAGTAATCAATGAAGACAAAGGGTAATTAGGAGTTCAATAAAACTGGACATGGACAAGAATCAAGACTGTGAACCTGAACATCTTCAATCTGTAGACAAAGGCTGGATGTGGATCAGAGTATAATCTCTGCATTGTGAAATAAACTTTAAATAAAAATTGTCTTTTATATAATAAGAGAATGAAAAATTGCAGAAAACTAATTTGTGGAAGAGCAGTGCAAGTAGTACTGTCAATGCCACCAGCTTTCAAAATGCTGACTGCACAGATGATATTGAATACTTACTGCTTGTCTCTGATTTTTGCACTTAGTTAAACATTTCACAGATTATATATGGCATAGAAAGATATATCTTATTCTCACCTCATCAGTGGACAGAGTAGCCTAAGTTAGATGTTTAAGCAGAACTAATTCAAATGTCCATGAAGTGCTCAGGCTTCAAGCAAAGATGATCCATTTTATACAGTATAGTTATTACTAAGACTGTTAATGCCCACATTAACTCTCCTGCCATACCTAAAGATATGTCCACTGCAGACAGGAATGACATACAATGGCACAGAAGATTTGGAGTGCTCCCCCTGTCTCATCAGTGTAGGCTGCAACCGACACTAACCACTACCATGGAAAACAAGTGAGATGAATAAATAAAGTAATTCAAAGTACAAGATGGATAAAATGCTGATTTTTGTCTTGGGTGAATGGAAGAGAACAACTCATCACTCTCCAAGCAGAAAAGTAGAAACAAATCTTAAATGAGTCATTTTAATTAGTGACAATGTCAGCAGCAACAAAGAATAATACAATGTTTGGATAACTCTAATAACCAATGTAAGATGCCTGAATTGTACAAAAAAATGCATTATAGCATTATCTGTGTTTCATTTCTCTTGCCAGCAGTGATCTAACAATACAAGAGTATTAGCTCCCTGAGCCTTTAATACCTGGATAAGATTAATAACATACCTATTCTTTTTTAAGAAGAAGTAAGCAAACATGGAAAAGAAGATTTCAATAGCTGTGGAAAACCTACTGCTTCCTTTAGACTGAACAGAAAGCAACTAACTCATAGCTGTCACCTCCAGTACTCATTAATATCTTTCCCAAATATCATCGTACTGTTGAAATATGGAACACAGCTCCTATCTGCAACACTTTCCCTGTTGATTTTCATACCCTCCAACACTCAAACACTGGTACAAAGGATGATTTCTTCCCTAAGCCTTTGGTCTGTCATGCTGGCTTCAATAGTGCATTCATTCACTGAGGAAGCAACATTCATTCATATCTTAAAGAAAAGCTGTATGGTTTGAGGACCTTCAAACAGAACACCAAAAAGCGTCTCACTACAAAAAGCTTTATAAAAGTGAGGGTTCCCTCCTTTCACGATCCAATTTCTCTTTAGTGGACTGATATTCTATTTCTCTACTTGTATTCTATTTAAATCAAAATAAAGCAGTTCCTCAAAAATCCCCTTTTCCCTCACTAAGATCAAAAGGATCTTTTCAAGCCGTGTTAAAATAGGGGAAGATCTTCAGCTTGTCTCTAAACTTTGATCTCATGAACACATAGAATCATTTAGGTTGGAAAAGACCTTTATAATCACTGAGTTCAACCACACATCTAACACTGCCAAGTCCACCACTAAAACATGTCCCTAAGCACCACACCTATATGTCTCTCAAATATCTCCAGGGATGGTGACTCAACTACTTCCTTGGGCAGCCTGTTCTAGTGCCTGACAATCCTTTTGGTGAAGAAATTTTCCTTAATAGCCAATCTAAACCTCCCCTGGCACAACTTGATGCCATTTTCTTTCATCCTTTTGATACTCATTCACTAATACAGACTAAACAGAAGACATTCTTCTCCTGTAAACCACGAATTTAAGGCCTGCTTCTGGAATTATTTTTTTTTTTTTTTGCTTGAATTAAAATTCTTCATTGGTACCAAGCAAATTCATTTCACTGTAGCTACACTTGGTAGTTAATCTGTCCAGTGCTTACTATTGAATCGGATGAGTGTTCTGAAGTAAGAAATAAGTCAGAATTACTTCTAAACCTCTAAGTGTCACAGCGCTAGGCATTTATCGTGGGTTTTTAATGATACCCGAACAGAAATTAAACAATATTTCTTAACTGCCTCTTTAGAAGTGGAGTCAGAATACAAAGCCTCGTCTTTGCATTGAGAGCCATTTAGCTCTGTTCAAATGCCTGGGCTGGTAGCTGCTGTGCATCATTTTCACTTGCTGTTCTCCAGGCATAGGGAAACTTCTGTCACTTGAGTTTCTCCTTGTTCAACAGCCATGATAATGCCATAAAATTCTGAAGGCAGACATTCTCATATCAAAGAACTCTGAAGCTAGTGCATGGTTCCTAGCACATACACACTGGCATGAAATAAAGTACTAAATAAACACCTAATAAAGTACTAATAAACACCTAACCTCAAGTTCTCCTGTAGTTATTTTTCATAAAGTTTAAACATTTACCTTTGATTATTAGTTCATTTCCATGTCCTTCCCAGACCATTATAACACCATGCACAACACAAAATCAATGCAGTGCAACATTCAGAAGGGGCCACAAAATCACAACTGCTGTATGCTAGAGAATCAGTGATTTAAACATGTGGGTCTGTTTTATTCTGACACTAAATCCTGTTTTATAGCACTCCAGCACTCTCCATGTCAGTTTCCTTTTAACTTAATTGCTTTCCCTCCTCTCTTTTATACTTTATTTGGTCTCTTTCCATTGATAGGTCCCCACTGCATCCGTACTTCAGAGGGGAAAGAACAGAGGCTACTGCTACTTTTAATCTCTAGCATGAGGTGTGTTAATCCTTCAGCATGCCACAGGCTCCAGCAAACGAGAGATTAGCAGTCTGTTTCCTGAGCTGAGATTTCACTAGAGGAACACATCTGTAAAAGCTGCTCCATAGCACTGTTAGAGCAGGCCTGCAGGCAGGACCACGCTTTCTCCATGATGGTAGTGACTGCTATCCAGAGTTATCACTCCAAATGTTCCAAGCATGTATTTAAGAAAAGAAAAAACTGATACACTTCATTTAGAGACTGATTACTGCTATGCCATAGCGAAGCTGATGATGTCTGTCACAGCACTGTGATTTTGCCAAGCTTCTTCACTTGAGTGCATTTTAGTGTGTTTCTATAAAAGCGCAAGGAAAAATAAACTGAGGTCTTAAAAAATTTACTTTGATTCCAAGTGAGCTGAAGTTACGCCCCTATAAGAAGCCAGTCAAATTCACTTAAATGCTTAAAGGCGGATGTGGAATCTTATCTTAAACACCTATCCCACCTACAGAAATGCTGACACATTACTATAGGAAAAGCAGGAACAAAACACATGTCAAAAACTCAAATATCAAACCCCCCGGGATGTAGCTACTTCCACTGTAGCCAAGTTCCTAAATTCCCACAGCACCCCACATTTGAATGGCTGCTTAATGAGGACATGGACATTACTTGCATATTTTGCTGTTCACACTTAACACAGACATAGGCAGCTTGTCTATGAATAAAAGAAAGAATAAATTAACAAGACTTGGTAAAACTTTTTTGCAAGACAATCAATTGAACTCTCATTGAAAGCTAAAGCACAGATTTTCTAAGTCTTAAGCATACGAAGCCTCCTATTAATTCTCCATTGCTCCAAAAATTATTTCATCTAGAGAAGATTATTCTACAGTAATTTTGCACAGAAACTTATCTTTTCTTATTTTCCCATTATTCTGACATATCTGTTACACAGGGGAAAAATTCTACAAGTTGGCATATGCAACCCTTCCCTCCTCTCTGCCTCTCTCAATAAGGTAAGGATTGCAGCAAGTATCTTCAATTAATACATCAAAGCTGCTGCACACTGCATTTAGAACATTTTTGCAATTTAGAACAATTTACAGATGAAGTCACAAATATTCTATAATAAAATGTTCATAACTAAAGAGCAACGAAGTTCCCCCACATATATACTGATAATAAAACCATTGGCACATGTACCACATTTATTCTATTAGTCCACTACTCCCATAGTGTACGTTCCCCATGATCACACTAGCTGATACCTCAAGAAAATATAATGGTCTTGAAGGTCAAAACAAAAGATTTTTAAAATATTTCTGGTAAGGAAGAACAAACCAACCTAAAATATTTTCAGAATATAAACACCAAACCATCGTTTAACAGTGAAAAACCAAAGCCTGAATCCCAGCTAAACTCCTAACACTGTATTTAATATGAATAACTCTAATATTAACCTAGAAATCAGAGAATCAAACCCACGCAACACCAAGCCCATCCATCACTTAATTCCTACTGAGTCATTATTTTGAAACCTTCACTTGCATTTAAGTGATATATAGGCTTTGTACTGGATCTTGGCACAAAGAGTGAATTTTCTACACAGTGAGTGGCAGAGTACCTCAAGCTCCCACTGATGCTCAAAAGAAATGAAGATTCTCTGCAATATCTCGAGAGGATTAGCTCTTTATTTCCCAAACGCAAACACTTTATTTTCTTTATGACAGCACTCTGGAATCCACGCATCTCAAATCCACAGGCTGGTCTGAAAAGTTCCAGGTCATGACACCTGTTTTCTGAAGAAAAACCAGCAGAGGAGTAAAACATTACCCAAGAGTTCCTCATCTGTTTTCTGCTCTGTATCCCAATTAACCTAAAAATGAAATCTTTTTTCTTTTTCTTTTTAACAACCAAGACTTTGAGCCCTTCCAAATGGGCCAGAAGTACAAAATTAATTCCTTCTCACTGCGGTTAAAAGTCTTTATGCCTTAAGCTGCGGAGAGGAGGGGAGCTCTGCACCTTCTTGGTCTCGTCACCCTCTCTTGCCACCTCCTCAGCTCTCTACCGCCTCCTTATTCGCACTGTGGCTCTGGACCAAAACCTTACAGATATTTCCTCAGCAGAAAAAAGCTCCATATTGCATGGTATCGGCCGTATCCGCATGTTCCCTGTTATCCAGGACGTTTCTGTAACAAGTCACTGACTTAGATGTCCCTCCAAGGAGTGAAGTGTTTTTCCCTTCAGTGGCCCCGGGGAGAAGGCTGTGGGGACGGCGAGGCCTGGGCAGGCAGAGGAGAGTCACTGTGCGGAGCTGAGGGCTGCAGCTCACGCAGTGTCCCAGGGATGGCTGTGAGGAGCAGGGAAGGGACAGCCAGGCCTGGCCACGTGGCTGGTGCTGCCCAGGAGCTGGAGAAGCCCCGGCAGCCAGCGTGTTGACTGGAGGGACACACTGGGCAAGGGGAGAGCTGTGCACGTCTCTTACTCTTCCTTTGGCTTTCCTAGTTGCTTTCAGGTTTTTCTGTTTAAAGCATTAAGGTACTAAGTTTTATTCAAATACAACTGGGCTTGAATTGAAGAGTGTTTTGGGGGAGCTCACTAAAATTCAAGGTCTAGCTACATGCGCCTCAAAGCTGCGGCTGACTCAGGCGCTGCTGCTGTTTAACACATTGCTGGCTTCAGACAGAAACAAAGCAGAATCGTATGCAGCAGGTCTTGTGAGGCTGGAGCAGTTTCTTAAGATGAGATCTTACCCAATAAATTTCCTACACTCTTGTATATCGCAAATCACAGCACTTCTTGAAAATGGGTTTCATTTATTATAAGCTTTTACCTCAAGTTCACACACACACATGCTCATACATATGTGTGTTTTACAATTCTTTAATAGCGATGGAACCTGAATTTTTTAAGGACTATTCTTACACACACAAAACTTAACCCTGCATTTTATTATTTAGCAATATACTGCTGAGACAATCTGCGGTACTGACTATAAGTGCAAAGAAGGCACTGTTAATATATTTTCTTAACAAGAAACACATTAAAAAACAGCAAAGGAAAGCATGGTGACAAAATTTCCATGCTATTATCTTGATGGAGTCCAATGGTAAACCATTACAGGCACACTGGACGCAAGGAGGTGCATTGGTGCAACTGGTTCACAGTCAGCTTCATCCTAGCAGTGAGCCAACAATGAAAAAAAGCACATTTACCCTAAAAGCATGTCTCAGTTTTGAAACAGCCAGATGCCTTCCAATCAGCAATTTCCTAGTGCTTTTTCAGCTACGAAGCACAGGACTTGGAGCACCACAGGCTTTTTCTCTTTACAAAATCACATAGAATCACAGAATGGAGGGGTTGGAAGGGACCTCTAGAGATCATCTAGCCCAACCCCCCTGCCAAAGCAGGTACATCTAGAGCAAGTTGCACAGGAAAGCATCCAGGCAGGTTTTGAACACCTTCAGAGATGGAGACTCCACAACCTCCCTGGGCAGCCTGTTCCAGTGCTCCGTCACCCTCACAGTAAAGAAGTTTTTCTTCACGTTTAAATGGAACTGCCTGTGTTCCAGCTTGTGCCCATTGCCCCTTATCCTGTTGCTGGCCACCACAGAAGAGTCTGGCCCCATCCTCTTGACACCCATCTATTAGATATTTATAAACATTCGTAAGGTACCCTCTCAGTCTTCTCTTCTCCTGGCTAAACAGACCCAGCTCTCTCAGTCTATCCTCATAAGAAAGATGCTCCAGCCCCTTAATCATCCTTATAGCCCTTTAAAAATGAAGGTGTCTCCATATATAGTTCTTAGCAACTTCCCAGTTTAGGGAGCACTGGCTAGACTGAAAATATTCCAATCTTTTTAATGGAATCAAAAATATAATTATAGATGAACATGCAATAAAAGAATTTGATTTCAGGTTATTTTAGCCAAATAAACTGACCAAAGTTAGCTGCAGCCCATAAACTTTTATGAATTGTCACTGTCTACCCAAGTATGACTAGAGAAATTAAGACTTCTAGATCTGAAGAGCTGATCTAGATTGGAATAATAAATGACAGAATTAACTTACCACACAAGAGCTTAAAAAAATAGCTACAAACACTAATTGAGGACTACAGTACTTTTAAAGAAGTAATTCTTCTTCCATAATTTCCCAGAAATTAATTCAAAAAGTGAGATTTACAGTCTTAGAAACAGAATAAGGGACTCAAGTGTGAATAAAGAGTGAGCTGTAATTCCTCAGGCTAGAACTCCGTATGAAACATGCCAGCTGCTGAAAATATTACATTTTAGCATATGAAACCTATGCAGTCATTGGGCTGCTGATCACCATTATTTTTATAATTCAAGAATAAAGCACACAAGTAGATTCCTTTTTATGAGATAGATACTTGTCCTTACTCTGTTCCAAATATACCAGTTTGAGCTTTCCGCTGTTGGAGAAAACTGGGACGTTGAAGGACTGTTGGCTCTCTGTCTCTTAGAGAAAATAAAGTTCTCTGTCAAATTTCATTAGTTCATCTCACTTGCAGTGGTTTTTAAGCCTGAGGCTCAGGACATTATAAATACAGTTATGAATATCTTTAGATAATATGAGAAACAGTTTTAAAAGTTTCAGCTCAGTTAAGATTATCATTAGCTCTCAGTTTTCTCAGAGGAGCTGAAAGCCTACAGTAATAGACCTGGATGATTCCCAGCATCAAGAAAAATAGCTCACTAGTGCCCTAAGAAGCACAACATGACTTCTTATTGCTCTCTTGCCATTACTGTACAGTGTTAATACAGTTTAAACTGATGGGGGTTTATGGACTAAGTCTTACAGCTATTGAGAGACAGCTGATAAAGAGGGAGGTGAAAAGCATTATAGCTCCTGCTATACCCCGGCCACTGATAAGCCAATCTTGATTGAAGGCTCCGATGGAAAACAAGTTGAAATGACTCAAGATTCCTCAAGTGATAGATGTTACTGTAACTTAATTCAGCATTGTCAGAAACAAGAAGTATGTGCTTGGGAAATTAGGTAGAGTTCCTAGAAAACAGTACGTGTGATGGTATGATGGATGATTTCTGATTTTTCCTGATGCTCCCAAAATTTGAAAAAAATAGTTCCTAAATTCCTGTCCCTGCAAAATGCATAACTCTAAGTGTATGCACTTCCGAGTACTGGCTGTGCATCCACATTTAGGCACCTAAAGCAATTATAGTTTCTTTGTTTCTCCAATAAAATTAGAGGTTAGATAAGCAACAGGTATAAATATTGGAAGTGCAAAGGTGCATCTATGAAGATCACAGCTGGCTTTTGTAGAACTAAACCTACTAGTTCAATTATTACAAGCCACAGATTATTTTCATTTCATTTTTTTTTTAATATCAGCACACCTGAAAAAGGCAGATATTAAAAACAATGACTGTTCATTCTAGAGAGCATTTAATATCTAATGAAAAGTTTAATCTAAAAATCAAATTAATCCACCTGGATTTTCCAAAATCTTTTGCTTGGCTAAAACTAATCATATCTAATGCTTCAAAACACAACTATTACTTTTTTTTGCAAACTTTTCTGGAACTTATCAATGATGTTTTCAATAACATTGAAACACAGAAAAAATTTAAAATCCCCAATTCAGTGGGTCACATCTTCTCCCCAAGTAGGTATGTGTAATTCACATAAATTTGAATCTTCTTTACAGTAAGCTCCAACTATTGTCTACATGCTTGAAACATGTAAAAGAAACCTTAAGAAAAATATCCTTAGATTGCCCCCTGCATATTGGCTCCTTAACTGTACCCCTTATATAGAAAGACAAAGGATACCCACATTAGCATTTCAGCGAGGATGGCACTAAGCTGCTGCACACTTTCCCACATCTCCAGCTACTTCAAAGGAGAGACGCTCGTGTGCCGGTGGCTCATTCTGACTCTTCAAGGCCCTGACCTTCTTTCACTGTTTCCCACATGTGGGTTAGTACAGCTGCTGCCTCATTCTGCAGGCCCTCAAGCACAAGTAATGCTCAAAGTTGCTTGCTCATGAATATTAGAACAAACACAAGGACATTAAAATTTTCTGCATTTTTTTCCCCCAACAGTTCTTTAATGCACAGAGGCCAGAATTCTTCCCTTTTGGGTGAGTGTCTTTCTTTACCCTTTTCTTGCCTGTGAAGCCTGCATACTTAGTTTCATGGTGGCATAACTTCATTAAGGAGGAACAGAAAACACCTCCATCAGATCCATCTCTAATCAAGTGGCTAATACACCGCAGGAAGTAGAATATACATTGGTTCGAGTCCTCAGAATGAGACCATTGAAGCCAGGCAGGCAAACAAGTTAAGGGCTCGGCTGTTTCACAGAACTGGGTGAAGTTCTACCTCCTGGAAGAGGAGACATTTGTGCTCCAGCTCCAGAGGAACTGTGGAGGCACAACTGGAAAGTGAATTCCTGGTTTAGATAGATAACCACCCCAGGGCTGCAGCAATGAGGGATTTCAGTGGGCTACACCCTTCCTGGCCCAGCTGCTTTCCCTTAATAGGGAATTACAGTGTTTAACTCGGGGTTACAAATCCTGCTGCAAGAGGTATCATGTAAAAATTCAAGTAACAAAGCTCAACATCACCAATTTCTACATCTCTCTGCAGGTCTGGACAAAGTCAATACTTTGAAGGATGGGAGCGATTTTGAGTGCCCTGCTTACAGGACTTGAAAGGTACTGAGTTTTCTTCTATGTCTGCTACTGGTCCTTTCTAAACACAAGGTCCTTCAAAGGCATTTCAAGTTGGGTACACAGAACTGATGCCATAAGCCATAGTTGCTTTCACAGCAACTATCTCTGCCTTCTCCTTCAGGGACAGCACAAGTCTGCAGGAAAGGAAGCACTCTGTGAAAAGGGTCACTGCAACACCAGCCTCCTCAAAGGTATGTGGAGTACAGCTACTTCTGCCTCTCCTTGCTTTTGCTGTTTGCTCACTACACAGCAGGGATGGCCATTACCTAGCCAAAACTATTCTAGAGGCCCAAACTTCTGCATCTGCATTTACATTTCTATTCCATATAATTCAAAAAGAAAAAAATATTCTCAGTAGAATCACCTCCTGCTAAATAGAAAGTCCAGCTATCTGCAACACAAAAATCTCCATTTTTAGGCACAAGTGCGATGGTTCTGGCTTACTGCTCTACCCTCAGGCTCCAAGATAAATCTCCCCTTCCTCTTTTCCTTTCAGTTTGGTGAAACAGCATGACTGCTTCTGTCAGCACTGTAAATTTACTACAGACCTGACACACAATGATGGAACAGGCTCAGCTGAAAAAACATAAGGGCACTGATCTCATTTTTGCTGGTTTTAATAGAGTTTAAAATTGCAAGGTGTTTGAAATAAAAAAAAATATAAAAATTGGAAGTGATCTGGGAAGGTTTCAGCTACAGATTTTTAGAGGGCTAGGACAGAAAAATTCTTGGCCTTAAAGATCCTACTGTACTGCCAAAGATATGACCAAAGCCACCAATGACCTAAAGGATGAGAATGAGAACTCACTTAAAGTAAAAGGAAACCTGTGAAGAAAGAGGAGCTGTAAGGCCCGCTTGCAGGAGATAAACTGAGCCAACGTTTTGCCAGAGCATTGATCTACCTATGTTCCCTGCCTCCCAGGTTGCTTTACTGCAATTTCTTCACAATATTAGCATCTGCAGTTTGGATATGCAAAAAAATGAAGGAAAACTCAATCATGTACGATAGATTTTGTTAGTAGGATTTGGGTAGAATTTTGCCTTCTCAGCACTGAACTGTGGAGTCACACAAAGGCGATGAGTGGGCTGAAACCAGGCCACAGAGTCTCCTCAGTGTGCATGGCCAATACGCCATTTCCTTCCCACGTGCAGGGTGATGGCAGGCCAAAATGCACTCCTGAACCAGGAGAACATGGGTCAGAATCAACGTCCAGCTGCAGTAAATGAGATCAGCCTCATGAGGCTTTCCCAGTTTATGCTGGGAAGTTAATAAGCACCACGCTACTCTCCCAACGGTGGCGGGTACAGAGGTGGTGTAGTTCTGTTCTTCCCCTTATCCTTCAGGTGTGCCAACCTCCCCATCCCTGGCACTGGGAAATGCCCCTCCTGTATCAGCCCCTGGATGTCTCTGCATGGAGAACTTACCGGCAGCACTCGTACTGGTGCATGGATCAGAGAGCAGCCTACACAAGCTGCAACTGCCCTCTGAAGAAGCCCATCTCCTGTGAAGACAGCCACCGAGGATGCCATTCCAGCTCAGGCGTCTCACCAAAATGATGTTTTCTTAAAAACGGAATAAAAAGTCCATTGGGGCACAGGGAAGCTTCCTCACAGACCGACTCCTTTTCTTCAGCAGAGGATCTTTCACCTCCCAGCCATATACAAGCATGGTCACAACCTTCAGCTGGCAAGTTTATTTTATTTTCCCTCCCAGCACAGTTTAGATCTGTGCTTGGAGCGAAAAGATCAGGGTGTCAGTCTGACAGTTGAAATGAAAAGTGTGAGGAAAAATCAGGGATTCAGTAATTTTCTGTGCACACATGACATCCGAGACATTCTGTTCTAAACCTTTACACAGCTACTGTTAGAAAAATACAAGCATAAACCCATTGTTAGTGTTAAAAAGAAGAGGAAGAATTTCTGGGTCTTATGAATAGCATTTGCTCTCTAGAAATCACCCCTTTGAAAGGCATCTGAGGCTGTAGTTACAGCTGAAGGATGAAATCCTGGACTTAGCTCTCCGTTTCCTTGCCTTTCAGAATTGAAGTTAGCCATTAAATAGGATTTCACTGTAACAATATGCATTTCATTTTCCACTGATAGGTTTTTTTTTTCCCTAGTAAGAAATAAGAGAAATGGAGAAAAGGCAGAAATTCTCTCATAAGCTGCATGAGAGAATCAAATTACTCACCCATGATATACAGCACACACACTGGATTAAGGAATTGCAGGCAGGCCATATAGTGATGTGATTCTAGGTACCTTAAACGTTGTGTTTGAGCAACATGCACTTGTTAATTTATGTTTGGAAGGGATTATCTGACAAGGGCCATATGGAACTGTAAAGCACCTACATACTTCATCAATGTAAAAAAATAAATTAGCTTCTAGTTTCCTTCCTTAGTTCACTTATGTATTAAACTAAAATTTAACTCAATTATAATTAAATTATTCTCTATAAGTAAAATGTTTTTATTTATATAGCTGAATTGGAATGCAGGGATCTGTGTTTATATCCAAGTTAAGCAGGTGCAACTCCTCTGGGAGGTCCCACCTCCAGAGACGAAAGACTAAGACAGGACTCACTGTGACTTGTGAGTGCACTTTCCTAAGACCACTCCACTCACCCCTCAGTTCTCCACACAGAAATTTGTCTGTGAGTCAAAACATCCCAGTGGCTTGCCCAAGCAGGAGCAGGGAAATCCACAACAAGACTGAAAAGTTGTTGAGACTTGTGAAATATAACAAATATGATTTATCCAATGGGACATCATTCTGCTTTTTCAGATTATGTTCTTTATCAAGAAGATTTTTCTTGAGAAGACGGGTGGAACAGACATCACAGAAGATTGTTTGCAGCTGCAAACATCTTTACCCTAAAAAAACCAAATTTGGCATGACAATGGCCCTTCAAATGTTCAGCTTTACGTGAAATTAACGAGGAGGATTTTTTCATTGTGACTATTTTCCTATTGCTCCCTAGGCCAAGTACCTGGACAGACATCAGAGGGCTTCACAGGGGAAACTATCGAAACAAAACAGTGGCAGTCAATAAGAAAGTTTTGGTATCAATGGCCAGCATATCATGCCACATTGCTGTTACAGCTTCCTTACTGCATGCAGCTTACTAACTGCATGCAGCTTACTGTGTAAAGGCACCTTACTATGCAAAGGGCCCTTCAAACCTGAGAGCAATCTGAGAACTAGATACTATTTTTTGGTAGTTTTCAGTTTAGACTGTTAGGAAGTATCACACTTCACTTGTGTGTACTGTACAACTACATGAGGTACAGAATATAATCAGTATCATATTAAGGTGTACATACAAATATTTTCATGCTCAGCTACTATGATTATGTATATACAGGCATACTTGAGAGATATCATGGGACCAGATGAGAGAGATTAATCTTGTAATTAATTGTGTGCTTGAATTTAATTTATATGCTTTTATTATTTAGTACCTGAGTCAACCACTTAATTTGCCTGCAAATCATTTTCTTACATATTATTAATGAAACATGCTATACTGAAATTCATCAAACTATGGAAATCAGAGATTAGGAAGACTCATTATATCATCAATTTATTCTCTTCTAGTTTAAAACAGTTCAAGAGCTGTGGCTTCAGAAACTACTTCAGGAGGAGTATTTCAGTTCAAGAAAAAGCATTTGTGGTAGAATGGACAATGGGTTTTTGTAGTCAGAGATCAGAATTAAAAATCCAATTTACACTGTGGAACAAACTACTTATGGGAGTCTAAACTTAATTTTCTTCCACAAACAAGCTTTGAGAAGGAAGAAGTAATAACAATAGCAATATCCATTTCAACATAAACCTTGCACAAAGGTAAATTATTTTACAGCTCTGTACCTATGACATTCTGAGCAAATGAAAATAATGACATTTACACAATAATACAGCTACAAATTTGTCTGCACAATCTGGTCAAAACAATTCATGCCCAAACATAGAGATTGGACTGCATAGGGTGCTGAGGGGCTGCTGATTGAGCACATGGAGAGAACAAATCAATGAGAAACATCAAAGTAATCGCTGGTTTAATCTTTGCTAAATTTCTTGCTTCATCTTTGGTTGAGTTTAATGAATGTTTAGGGCACTCCTGGACTACCCAGTTGGGAAGGTACACTGCTGTATTTCAGAAGGAGTGTCTGGAACTGAGAATGGCTGGGAATTGTACTGTTGTGAGAAGGAGAAGAAATGCTACGATGAGAACAACCTGTCTACAAGGTCCTTGGGGTTCATACTGGGTCTGGCTCAGATAAACTACCATTATCTCAACCCATTAATTTTTCATCTTACTTACTCCCCCGGTCCTGCTGAAGAGGGGGAATGAGAGAGCAGCTTGGTGGGCACCTGGCAGCCAACCAAGGTCAACGCACCACAAGGGTGGAGGAGATCTTGTTGCAGATTAATGTGGGGGAATACTAGCAAGCATCACACAACCACAAGAAAAAAATCGTCTCACCTTCAGACACTTCTGCCCTCCCTCTGCCTGTGCCCAACACCATGAATTTGGAAGGTGTAGCAGCAACCATGTTGAGGCCACATTGCCTACTAAGCTTGTGTCATAGGAGTGTCAAGCAGTTAAAAAAAACCTCAAACCAACCCTGCATCTTCTGACTCTCTGGCAAACATCTGTTAGGCTTTCTGTTGTATCTGACTATTTTTGCAAGGCCAGACAGAAGAAGCATTCCACTAGTCCAGCCTGTTCAGGTTATAAAAATCTCAGAGAAAGGACTCTCATACATTAAACCAGCACCTACCAGAAAGCCTTCTTTTATGTAAGAAGCAGAATAGGAACTGAGAGGTGAGAAAAAAAGAGTTTCCACAAAAAAAACCCATGGAAGGTGTTCACCAGCGTTGGTGGCTCCACTCTTCTTAACTCCTTGTGGGCAAGACCTTCTCATTCCTCAAAGAAAAGCATATTATAGTGTCTCTTTGTAACTGTGGTTTATTTTTCACGATTTTCTTGGAAAAGCTAAAGCCTTAAACTTTCCTTGTTTCCATTTTCAGTCAATTGTATGACAGCTTTTAGTTCTTTTTAACAAAAATGCTTTCATTGCTCTGTTATATTGATTTTCATTTTCCTGAAGTTTTGTGCTTTCCTTCTTCTAAGGTTTTGCTGACACATCTTAGGCTGAGTCTCACAATACCATTCCCTCCTGCTCCTGGCTAAAGAGTCAGTTCTGAAGAAACTGGATGAAACTCATCAGACATTTAAAAATTACGCCTATTCAGCTCAAGTCTTCTATTTTGTTCATTCTTTTGATCTCTTCCATCTTCCTCTTGGTGTTTCAGGACAGGAATTGAATACAACTCAGAATGTGTGTTTTAAAAGCAAACTTCTACCTCAGTGAACTTGTCCTGCAGACAATTGTCCTGTTGCAATAGGACAAATGGTAATGTTTTTAAACTAAAAGAGGGTGGATCTAGACTAGATGTAAGGAAGAATTTATTTACAATAAGGGTGGTGAAACACTGGAACAGGTTGTCCAGAGAGGTGGTCAGGCTGGATGGGGCTCTGAGCAACCTGTTCTGGTTGAAGATGTCCCTGCTCACTGCAAGGGGGTTAGACTAGATGGCCTTTAAAGATCCTTTCCAACCCAAACCATTCCATGAGAAAATTACAGCAGTTAGAATTGTGATCTATACATTTTATACCTAATTTTTTTTCTTGCAAATATACAGGTACTTGAGTCATAATGTAACTTGCAGGAGAAATTTACATTGACAAATTTCAATGATGGCATGTCCAGTCTCACTAGAAGTGAATCTGGTGCTGTGTATTTCTTACTTCCATCAATTGAAAAAGGACACAGAAAAAAACAGATTCTTTAAAGTGAAATCTGAGGCAGGCTTGAAAGCCTCAGCAGCCAAACACTGTTCTTGTCATTGAAAATTCACTGGAGAAAATGGCAACACAGAATGCCAGGGTAAGTGCTTTTTTGTTTCATTATCAAGCAACCAACCAGGTGTAATTTCAGACCAAAAGTACGCAGGGTTCAAAATTTGAGAAGAAACTCCCAGAAAAGAAACTTCTTCATACATCAGCTAACTCCACACCTAGTACCAAGAAGTAACATTTCCACATTTTCATACCTCAGTAGGTGGTCACTACCTGCTACTGAGTCCTCTCAAACTCTCCTCCTGCACTATCACAGAACTTTCAATGTAATATTTAATCCTAAAGTCACTTTTGAGAAGAGTAAATCATCACAGCACAGATGTAGACAAGACAGAATGCAAGCCCCAAATTATTCTTAAATTTTTTTTCTTTTCATAATTCCTATCTGTCACTTCCTTAAGAAGTCTACTATTTGCCCATTTGAATTCCTTCATTTTTTCCAGTGAAATTCTTTTGATCTCAATTCTAGCACTCAGGCAGCTTCACATCAAACAGCTAACCTGAGCAGTACAGGATATTAAGAAAAATACACAGCTTGATACTTTTCATGCCATTATATTAAAATTAAAATGGAAACAATCCATTCATGCAATCTAACCCGGGGTATAACACACACCAAAACACTCTACAGAGCAACTCCACGATTTAAATCAGCAATTTTTTCCACAAAAGCCTTTTTCAGAAAGACATTCAGTTTTGTTTGACTTCAGGGCATGGGAACCCATCTAATTCCTAATTAAGTTGCTTGAAGAAATGCTTATTTGAACCTTATTTCTAGTGTGAAGTTTTGTAGCTTTCTACCACCAGGTAATATTATGGTTTTTGTCAGCTATCTATTATATGAGAAGTTAAAACAGGAAAAGAAAAAAATCTATCTGTAAACGTCTGAGTTTAGCTGAAAAATCAGAAATATAGCTTAAAATACATTGAAGGAAAATCAGTTTCTCCGAAGAGCTTTATGAGGTCAGTGGCTGACTGACTGTAACCAATTGTGCTCAGCACAACCAGGCATCCTGGCTAAGCTGCCTCTGCTGGGGAAGGTACTAGAGAACGCTTTTTTGAAAACAGATTTCTTCTGTGAAGCTGTCTGTTACAGTTACAGCTATCATGTATGAAAAGAAAACTAAAATTAATACAATTACTGCAGGTACTTATTCTAACTTTTTGAGTGTGTGTTTGCTTGACCAGTTTGAGCTGTAAGTTCCAACAAAAGAACATAGAAATAATAAGCTGAAATGTCAGCAGAGAACCACATGACCATTTAGTTTGACCTCCAGCATATAACAGGCTGTGAGACTTCTCAGAATTAATTCCTGTCTGAATCAGAGTCCATATTTTATAAAGGCATCCAATATTGTCCTAAAAATGTCCAGCAATGGAGAGACTTGACAAGTTGCTCCAGACATTAATTACATTAACTATTAAAAATCTGTCTATTATTGCTAGGAGGAATTTGTCTAGCATCAACTTTCACTCTACCACTGCTTCCTGATGCTCTTTTACCAACTTTTGCTTAATATACATATATAAAACTCTACCAAGTCACCCTCTAGTCTTATTTTTGTTTAATTAAGCAGGCCAAGTTTCTTCAGCCTTTCACTATAAAACATTCTTCCTTTTAGCATTCTTGCAGCTCTTCTCTTAAACTTCTCTAATTTATCACTATTCTTCAATCCTGAATAACAGAATTGGACACAGTGTCCTAAAACCAGTCACACCTTAACCAAGAAGAGTGCTAATGTATTTTCCCCCCTCAATATTCCCTTGTTCACATATCAAAAAATCTCATTATCCCTTTTTTCACCATACACTCATAGTATGAGCTCATACCCTGCTAGTTACACACAAGATGTCTCAAATCCTTTTCTTACTGCTTCCTCAGATAGCATCAACGATCCTACGAGCATGCCCTATGGCATTTATTATAGATACCATCCTTCTACTTGGCCTCATACAATCGCCTACTGCTTTCTTGCATTTTATCCACATCAATCATGGCAGACCACTCTGTACTCTGTTCTTTTAACTATTTATCACCACCTTTAACTTTGTGTCATCTGCAAACTTTATGAGGAATGATTTTCTCATTTCTTCCGCATCCATGGATAATAACGTAAAATAGCATGTAATTCATCATCCTGTTTGTTCAGGAAACACATTTAGGTTTAGAAACTGCCACTAAGCCAGTTTTAAAACCTTTTAATGTGTGCACAATGTTGATTTTGGATCATTCTACTTTCTTAATCAAAAAGTTGTGTAACACCAAGTTGAAAAGACTGAGCTGAGTTGAAATACACAACTTTTAAGACTGTCCCTAAACTAGCAACCTCCTCAAAAAAAGCACAAAAGTATTTTGACAAAAGGTGTTAATCATAGACCCACATTGATTAGAACTAATTATTTTAACCTTTCCTTAACAGTTGACTGATCAGATCTGAGATCTCCTGCAATTTCAGATCAGTGGCAAGGTGACAGGACAATGAATATCTGGATCACCTGTTTGGCCTTTAATAAATCAGTACAACACCAGCTTATTTCCAATTCTCTGGAATCTCTCCACTGCAAACCATCATTAGCAGCACAGAATGCTCCCCTGGATGCAGACTGCATTAGCTTACTCATTTACAAGTACCCAGCTTCAGTTTTATATCTTCCTTAATTATTGCTGGGATATAAAGCGTTCTGCCGCTGCCATACAATACACCACCTGGATCTTTCTCAGAATCCTTCAACTTTTCCAGTTTCTCTCTTGAAACAAGATTAACAAACAACTCTCCTTTTTTTCTGCAGAATACCACCACCACCAATTCCCAAGCAAAGCAAAATCATTTCTCCTCCTGCTTTCTGCCTCTGCTCGCCTCACATTCTTTCTATAGTCCTCAGCTTTTGCTGCACATAAATTCCTACCCGCTTTCCTTTTCTTTCATCGGTTATGCATTTTAAGTCTTTTTGTTGATTTTTTAATGTAGTCATGAAAGCATGACTGACTGGAAGGTAGAATATTTTGGGTGTTCTTTTAAGAAATGCTATGAAACACTTTTCAGAAAATCTAAAAAGAGGTACCCAAAGGAGATCAGAGAAATACCTAGAGAATGTTTGCACTCAAGCAGAGAAATTGATGCAAATGCAAGTAATGCCAAGACTGGTGACACTTCTCAGCTCCACTAAATACCAGGAAACTTTGAACCTCTAGAAAACTTGACTGTAGTTAAATGAAACTTAGTTTCACTGTTTTTCCATCTGACTTGATCTTTCACTATATGGACTGAAACACAATTTGCACAGGGATGCACACTTGCATACTTTGCTACGCTGATCAGTGGGGACTGTGCTTCTATAGCTCAGACCCTGAAGTTTTTCAAGATAGGGAAGAATAACACTTTTTAAATAACTGCCCAGGGCAGGTAAATAATGTTATAACTGTGAGAAAGCTTATTAGTTACATGAGTCTAATTGATCTGTTCTAGTAATAAAAGACTAATTTTCTTGTAGCAAACCAGAGGTTTTGTACCTGAACATGCAAGAAGTCTATACTTCTTTAAATCTATTACAAATGGAAAAAAATAATCTTTGCACAAAGAACCAGCATAATTAATTCAAAAATACTGTTTGAGCCATCAGAGAAGAACTTAAAAGGAAATTAATTGCTGGAAAGTCCTTGTGAAGCTCTTCATGACAAAGAATGAAATCTTGGTTTCCCTGAAATCAATAAGAGAGAAATCAATACTGGCTATTGAACCACAGGTTTTTAGCTCCTTATTATGGCCTGCATTGCCTTTTGAATTGCATTGTAACAACAGCTGGATTCAAATTAAAATCATTCTCCCTATTGCTTCACTGAAATAACAGTTGTATTGTTCTTTAGTGATCCAAGGGAATAAACCTTATCTCCACTATTAAAAAGGCTGGCACTTTATCAAACAAAAATGTGTCTTGGTTCTGGTTTACTTTTCCTGTAAAAATTACGTCTTATACTTTGATCTTTGAGAAAGTGTAGTAAAAATGAGAGCATAGTTTTATATTTCACTAAGAAAGCCACAGAATCTTAGAAACATTGACTCAAAGGGACCTCTGGAGGTCAGCTAGTCCAACCTCCTGCTCACAGTAAGACTATCAGCAAGAACAGATGAGATCTGCCTTGGCTTTGCTTATCATAAACTTAAAAACCATCATAGATGGAGATCCCATAACTTCTTGTGGTGGTTTAACCCACAGTAGGGCCATGCGGTCCTGCACTCCCCCCACCCAGTGAGATGGGAAGGGAATCACAACAAAGTGGCACAGATTGGGAGGAGTACAGGGATGGCTCACTCACCAGTTATGGTCACAGGCAAAACAGACTCAACTTGGGGAAGAAAAATCAATTTAATTCATTGCCAATCATCTGAGTAGCACAGTGAGACTTAACAACCACATCTTAAGACACCTTCCTGCTACCCTTCCCTTCTTCCTGGGCTCAAATCACTTTGCTCCCAATTTCTCTACCTTCTTCCCCCTCAGCAGCACAGGAGGCAGGGAAGAGAGGTTGTAGTCAGTTCATCATTGCCACTCTTCCCAGCATGAAAAGTCCAGGAACAAGATGTTCCAAAGCAAGCTTCCCATGGAGTCACGGACTTCTTCAGGCACAGCTCCTGGCTCTGGCATGGGGACGTCCACAGGCTGCAGAAAGGGTGTCTGGTCCAGCACACCCCCTCACCCCCCACCTTTCTGGGGGTCCACCACCACTCTGGCATGGCATGTCTCTGGGGTCTCAACTCAGTCACACTTGCCCTCAGGCTCAGCTTTTCTGCTCCAGCATGGAGTCCTCCATGGCCTACACATAGGTCTCTGCTCCACTGTTGGACCTCCGTGGGCTGCAGGGGATCTCATTTACCTTCTCCTACTCCATGCTGTTGAACTAGATGTCTGAGGTTCTCTGTCCTCCTCTCCTCCTGGCAATGAAGCTCTCTCTTTATTTAGGTCAATGGTCATCATTTGTTCAGGTCAATGGCCTCTTCTCCAGGTTCTCTCCACCTTCTTTTCAAGGCAGTCCTTTCCCTCACAAATATGGACTCGCAGAGGTGTTTCTCTATTGCTAATTGGCTCAGCCCAGGCTGGGGGGGGTACATCTTTGAGCCAGGGGAGCTTTTGTGAAGCTCCTCACTGGGGACATCACTATAGCCACTTCCCCCACTATCAAAAACACACCCCCCTGCCAAACCCCAACACACTCCTCTGCATAACCTGTTCCTGTACTACAGTACCTTGCTGGTGAAGGAACGTTCCTCAATGTCCCATCCAAACCTGCCAAGCCACAACTTGTCCTACTGTGGCTTTTCATGTTGCAACTTGAGCGATTCAACGTACTAGAACCAAACACAGTGCGTGGTGTCACAGGACACTGCTTGCCATACCCTCCTATATATGTCAATGGGAATTAGAAACTACCCAGGCTGCTAGCAGAAAGTGCTTGGTTTCTCAGTGGCCTTTTTCATAAAAGCCTGCTCATGATTCAGCAGAACACACTTCGCGTGAATAATGCACAGGCCTATCAGTCCGTATTCCTACAGCAGCTAGGTCTAAGCACCACACTCCCCAGCCACTGCAAGCTCAGGCTACACTACAGGTAAGATGCAGAACTGGGCTCCACATTTCCTCTAAAATGGCTCAAAAGACTGACCGACATTTTCTTTCATTCCGATATCTATGAATAACATCAATTTCTTCAAGTGGAAGGCAGAATGTTACAGAAGTGTCACCTTTAGAAACCCAGGTACGCATTGTTCATAGTTTGAAACACAAGTTATATCCCCCTTGCCTTACTCATGCAAACTAATGCTCTTGAGGTAAGTAGGTATGGCCCTATACATGCCTTATTCTCTACTTTCATCACTCTCAGTTCAGCTTGCTGGCACGCACTAAAGGAAAGAAATAGTATGCCAGGATGTGGAAACCCATAATCTTGATAAAGAGGATGTTGTTCAGCTTCTATGGGAAGTTTAGCTGATGGAAAGAGAAAAGAAAAAAGCTTCTTTATTCTCACTTTTTTTTTTTTTTTTTTTTAAAAGAACTGTGCCTGCTACAAGGCTATACAAGGCTAGCAGTAAATGGTGAAAAAATAGCCAGGAAATGAACCAAAGGGCACCCATGCAAGTCTTATAATGCTATCATTTAGAATGTAATTAAAATTATTTCTATTCCTGATTTCAGCAGTTCCAGGAAGCAAATTTCCCCTCTTGACACTCTCAGCTTTTTGAAAGGCCAGATATACATACAAAGAATTTGTCACTGCAGCCTGGGTTCACAAGTCTTCCTCAGCCATTGCTTCCTGATACATTTTGTCCTCCATTTGGAAGAAGCATGCTCCTGCAGTCAGCCCCGAGCTGAACAAAGGTAATGAAAAGAGATATGCTTGCAGGGCAACTTGAACAAACATTAAATCTTTATTTAGCCTAGGAAAAGGTGTTGAAAATAAAGGCAACAAACATTATGAAAGGGTATTAAAATGGATGTAATGAAATGGGGACTCAGCTCAATTATCCGTGCCTCATTGCTTTCAGTAAAAATCTCTAGTGCCAGGGAAGGATGAAGCCTGAATGGGAATATCCCTGTCCTGTCAGGTTATCTGCTCCAACTCCTTTTTCAGCTCAGGAACTTTACCCTACACTTCCTGAGCACCACTGTGAAAGGGGCCATGACCCACGTTTTCTAAAGACAAGCAATGCACTCCTGCCTTTCCTTATCCTCTTGACGCTGGGCCTAACTCTAAAATCAAACATGAAGTGACTTGCCAGACATAGTGGAAAAGACAATTGATTACCACGTCCTGGATGAGTTATCAGCAGCAGTGAGTGAAACCCACCTGCATGCACAAAGTCTGTAACCCAGCTGGACTTTTTACATGTAATCTGAATGCTGTCTAGGCTTTCTGACTTTGTTTAGCTTTTCAAATGGATGCTCTAGTCCACCCTAGGAACAGTGAACAGACTTTTGAGGAAATTGCCAGTTGACAAGTTGTGAGAATTACTAAATGGAACCAAAACGCCCCCTGCACGCCATGAATCCTTCGCAGCCATAAAGCCCCCTCCTTTCAGGGAACAATAGCTTTTTGTGTGGACCACAGCAATATTTCAGTGAGCAAAACTATGAATTTTCCTTTTGCTTTTGGTGAAAGGTAATGATTTTATTGGATGAATACACCTTTGACATTTCAATGTTTAAGAGAAGGAGGTATCTGCATATAGTGGTGTGTCACCTCCCTTATTTTTTCCCAGGCTGATGCTAAGCTCTGGCATCCCCCTCCTCAGGCAATTCTCAGCACCCTTCTCTTGCCTCAAAGTCAGTTTTCCCATGTTGTGATCTGCTCATCAAAGCACAGCTTTCTGGTCTGAAAAGGGAATCTTTCCACTTAGGAAAAAGGATGGTAATTACGTTAAATGGATGTTAACTTCTTGCTAATGAATGCATTACATCTCTCCTAAACATTTCTGGAAAAAGAAGCAAGCAAGGAAACAAAAAATAATCAGACATGCTATTCATTTACCAGAAGTATTAATTACAGTAATTAGAAAAAGTGACTCATTTTCAAAGTATACGAGATTCCTAAAAAGAAATATAAAGGTTTCAGCAAGAGCTGAATAGATGTATCTGTACCAAGTGGGTAATACTGTGCAAAAATGCAATATTATTACATAAAGGTTTAAATTTTGAATTAAAAAAAAAAATCCAGTCTTGACTTTCAAATTTCCAGTGACAGTAATCTACAACCACCATAAACTGTATCAGCATCTGATTATTTTCACTGCCTCTAGGTAGGTTATCATCTTTTCTCTCTATGGCTTCTCCCTTCCAGCATATATCAGGTACAACAATGAATTAAGAAAAAATCTTATTCCATTTTTTTGCCCTTTGAATGCTATTGCAAACTTCCACAGAATTTTAGTAACATCTGCATTTAGACTATTAATTTCTGCAGTTGTTGAGTCTAGGCAAAAATTAAACAGAACAGATTGAATTCATCAAATGTCCTCCTTTACATTTTCCAGTCTTTCTTTTGAGTCTTTTCTGAGTCACCTTCACTGTACCAAAAGCCTGGCTGAGCTGTGGCCCAGCTCCCAGTAGCTGGATGGGACTTGGACTCGCAGCCTGGCCTGTGGTTTCACTGACATCCCCACATGCCCCAGGAAGCTCCAGGTGACCCCATCCCCTACAGCATTCGACCAGTACACACATCTCTTCTCCTTTTTTTATACCACCAGATGACCCTATTACTAAGGCCCACATAACTCCCCAGTTTGAAAGTATAACTGGAACAGAAAATACTTTCAGCAAGAGCAGATATAAACATACATAGCTATTAACCACTTCACCTTCTTAAAATCCATTCACTTTAACCATTTCCAACGTGAAACCTCCCAGCTATTGAAGAGCACTGTGGAGCACAACAAAAGTGAATAGGAGAGAAAATGTCCAGCCACACACAATGGGAACAGCGGGGGAATTCACCAGCAAGGCTGCAACACGAGACAGGACCTTCCTCCCTGTCTCAGCCCCTGTGTCTTCTTCAGCAACACAGGAGAAACCAGTGTAACTCCTCTGAAGGTGGCACCTAGGAACCCCTACTGATGCCTACCAATGAATCTTTAATGGCTGTTCTCCCTTTACTGAATCTTTAATGCCAGTACGTATAGCGTAACCAGAGAGCGGGAGCAAAGCTGTCAGGCTACTTTAATCTTTGCTGCATATGAGTTATCTCAGTACCCACCAAACAATAACAGTTTATGTTCTAATATTGTTGTACTTCAATTTCTATGTCCAGGAGAGAAAAACAAATGAGGAGACTGGGGGAAAATTGCACGTACAAAATAAATTTGACAAATTCAATTATTTTATTATAATACACTATCACAGTGTAATTTTGCCTTAGATGTGACACCAAATAAAATATCACTGCCTGGCATTGCAAAGGGGAAGCAGGAGATCTCTTTATTGGCTCTGCAGTTCCTTAGGGCTTTATTCACTGTGTGAAGAACCTGCTTTAAATGGGATCGCTCTTCTCCTCAGAGGTCCTGGTGGGTACAGTAAATTTTTTTTACAGAACTGCATGATGAATTCCCAGAGGTGTTAGAGACAGTTCAGAAAATGCAGCAGGGTACAGTAGCATATCTATTTTTTAAGTTCTTAAAATACAAATACAGCAAAACACTATGCAACAGTTGTACATTCATATGCGTACACTTAAAAATGGAAAAGAAATGTGGAGACAGTGAATAATATGAAATGCAAAAAGCAGGGAAATGCAAGAACTTGTGGAATCTTTTCTGACGTTGGTGGTTAGTTTAACCTCACCCTTTCTCTCAATTTAAATGTTTCGTATTTTAAATCAATTATGTGCTTCCAAACTGTGTCATATTTAAACGTATGAGAGCCAGATTCAATCATGTTACTGACAGCATTGCTGTGCTTGGCACTGTGACTTCCATTTGGAAACATTTATTCTGTCATGACTGCTCAGAGAGAATGGAAAGGCATTACCTGACACAAAGAAAGATATCTACATTTGATCCTCAATAAATTTGAAGGAATAGAGTTTCTCTTCATGGTTCATTGCCTTTATCTAGAAGGCTGGGTTTCCTACATGTAGTTTTATTTGTTCAGCAGTTTAGGACAAAAGAAACATGTTAAACCATCCCCAGAGAAAGATGCACACAGTCCCTGAAAGGCTTCTCCTGTCATATGCTCTGCCCTAGAGGAGGAATGAAGTCTGCAGGAAGAAGATTTGCTTTTGAGTATTACTGCATACAGCGACTCTCCTTTGACAGTTTACCAGTATCAGACTGCATGCTTTGAAATAGTTTCCAAAAGCCACGTGTACTTGATGAGTGATGACAAAGGAGGTTATTAATAAACTCTGCCACTAGTGTTCCCATCTTCCTACCACCATCCCCTACGTGTTGCACAGGGACACCGTTTTGAGGAGAACAACTAAATATAGATTAAAAAAAAAAAAAAACCCTCTTAGCTGAAATATGCCAGTAGACCATACTATGGTTTGAAAATTTAACTTTAAAAGTTAGAACTATTTCTAGAAAAAAAAAATGCTATTAATTTCATACTCTGGATAAAATGATTGTGAAAACACACTGTGTAGTTCACACATTGAAAAAATGTTGCTCTTCTCTAAGGCACCCTCAGGGCAGTTCAAGGATGGATTTCAATGAACAGCAAGGGTGCACTCATGTTGGTGGCTAGCACAGCTTGTGAAGAGCTGGTTTCTTTCTTTCCCCCTTCCCCACAATTTATAAACTGTAATGCTGTAGGCCAGGTTCTCAGGCTTCACATGTAAGTGATTCACTCCATTAGTTACATTATCTCAACTTCAACCAACTTAAAAATTGTAATTTCTTACTTTTATCTTTTATTGACATAGTAATTGGCCTTGAGAGGCACCATTTATACCCTCAGCACAGAAAAGATGAATGTCAGGATACTTCTTTAATGCACCACAAACGTGTGCACTGTGAAGGACTTGCAGGTGGCTCTGGACCTCAGCAAGCGTATCATTCCTGCAGTCGCCACTTCTTCTAGAAGAAATAAAGTCCATATCAAATTACCTATTTGTCAAGAAGGACAATCTTTGGGTCTTTAGTGCCATCCATTCCTGTTTAAAATGGAAAAGTTTCAACAAAATCACACATTTCGTTGCTTTTTCTTCTGTAAGAAGGGAGCACAACTTGCCCAGTGACCTGTCCTATTGGCAAGCATCGAAACTCTGAGGCTCTGCTGTCACTGTGGGGCAGATGTTGCTCATTAGCTCTGCCCTGGGCACTAATAAGCAGAAGCAATTCCCTCAGCAAGGCAGTCAGGGCAGCTGAGGGTTTTGGGATAAATCCTTTGGGTCAGTAAGTTTAAGAAAATAGCATATGCAGTAAGTATGCTGTAAGGCCTCCAGATCAGGTCTAAGGAATTATATTTGTATATCTAATAAGCAGGATGAGTCAAAACTATATGCTCTTATTCAAACTACTCAAGTCCTAAGTCCACTTCCTACTCAGCTCATGTGAAGTTGGCCACCCACCTTCTTGTTCATTTTCAGAGCTCTCTAGGCAACCTGTGTTCTGCATTTAGTTAATCTCTGATTTACTAGTTGCCCACCCACAATTTGAAAAGTTAAAGGTTAGAGCATGTATCTATGATGTGACAGACTGGAGTATGATTCCTCCTCAGTTTTGCTGCACCTTCTTTCCTGGACATGGGCTTCTACTATTCCATGTTGAGGCTGTGGCACGCTGCAGCAATTAAAGGCACACACAAGGAAAACCACAAGAAAGATAACTTACAGAGTGACGAGAGGTTAGGGTATTCCTTTAGGTACATTAACATTTCAGTCGTATGTGGTGTTGTGGGATTTCTAAGCCATCTTTGAGATTCCTTTTAATGTGATCATTATAACCCTTCCTCTCCACAGGTGGCATTGCATGTATGCACTGCTCTTCACAAAAATTAAAATTTACTTCTTATTCTTTCAGAATATGTGTCTCAACTTGACACATATTCCAGGAAAAGGAACTGCCTTTTTATTACCCAGTCTTCAAAACAATGTGTTTTCTCCTTTTTCTATCCTCCTGTTAATGAAATTTGGAAATGAAGACTTAAACAGTAATATGGAAGAAAAACATACCAGAAGCACGGAGCAGCAAGAGATCTTAAACCTTGTCTGTACAGTTGGTATATTACACAATAAATTCTATTTGTACATCCAGACCACTGTACTTATCTATGCTAAAAAAATATTTAGTTTGAAATATACCTGACAGGCAAGAAGTAAGATTTAACTGTAGAAATCTAGTATTCTGACTCATTTAAGTCACTTTTTAATTGTCATTTTGAAGTCTATGTCTTTATTTAGTCTGTGAGCAGCTAGCTTGCTTTAAAAGCAGCTGAGCACCAACCTTATTATTTTCTCTAGCCCTTTATCTATCTATATAAAGAAATAATTCTGTCTTTTCTCTTGCTTCTTTTGGCTGATTCATAACTGATATAATTAAGCAGTAAGACATGGCAGGAGTATACCCGTGGGTATCACTATCATACCACAAATGGAAGGATAAGATATTAAATTTTAACCATCCAAGAAGTGCTGCAATTGTCCAGAGATACTGTTTGAATTTCCTGTACTATTACTAAGAAGAGGAATCTACCAGACATGGCAAAAATTAGGAAGACTGGAAGGTTTGCCTTGTATAGCTATGCAATGGGTAGAGATGATGGGGTCAACACTTTTGGAAGAGGTGATGGGTGGCCTGCTTTTCAGTTCTGCCCAGCTTAGCCTTTCAAAAATTGCTGCAGAAATCCTCCGCTTGCACCTTCTCTGAGAAGCCCACTAGAAAATCTCTGAAGTGATCTACAACTGTCAATAATCAAGTTTTAAACTCTGAACAAATATTTCAGCTAAAGCATTAATGATGGGAAGTGAACAGCTTCACAGAACATAGTGCATTGGTTAACCCTTCCTTAGGGTTTCACCACAGTCCTTCCATATTGCCCATAACAGTGGTGTTCCAGTTTCAGCACTGCAGAACGCTACGGATGCTATGGGCACAGCAACCCAGCCTGCAGCCAACGGACCAGTTTATTCACACCTGAATCACTTTCAGCTGGGTAAAGAAGGGTAGCTGGGCTTGGATCCATTTTGGGCAAAGGTAGACTACAGACAGTGGGAGGCCTGTGGGTGCAGAACAGGAAGTCCACACGCAGCTGTATAGTGCCAAGCAGGTATTTCTGTGGGCTCTGGCTATGGGGCAGTGCTGCCCAGGGGTCCCCGCAGGCAGCGGGCAGCCAGGCTTGCATGTAGAGGAACAGGAGCATCCCCTGCCTGTGGTGGGTTTCCAAGCAATAACACAACCTTAGGGAAAGGGAATCAGGTGAGAAAACTTCATCTTGGCCAACCCACAGTGACAGTGAGCCCAGAGCAGTTTTGCTTAAGAAAGGGAAGAGGTGGGTGGGCAGGAGGAGCCTGGGGTGCACGTCCTGACGCCTGTCATTTGTGGCAGAGCAGATATCTGTCTTAGTCCATAAACTGCTCTCATTTTCAGAGCACAATCACTGAGCAACCCTAAAACACACCACTGCACAAGTAATCCCAGAGAACAGGCACTTGTCACTGGCCATTTTTTTTCTGACTAACTGAAAAAACAGCAGCAGGAAAGCGCAGTCACTAAGTTTTCTCAGACCAAAATTTTGTCACGTTTGTTCTCATACAAAGCCTTGGCTCCTCTCCATTGCTTCAGTTTCTCCTGAAAGCAGCTATTTTTCAGAAATTCCTCCCTGCTTCCAGTTTAGCATTACATCGGGTTTCATTGCCTTTTAAACACACCTATTGTTAAATTTCTAAAGCCTAAACTCTCTGAGGTCCTGAGATTCATAGCCAATACACATCGCCACTATTCAGAAAGAGCTTTGGAAAAAAAAAAAAGCAAAAAAAAAAGCCTGCTGTATTTATTTCCATGGTTGTGTTATACAGGTGTGCAATGAAAAGGGACCCACTTTCTTCCCCCATCTGGTGGTCTCCTGCTGCATCTACAGCAGCGCTGGCACTTGCAACTTGACAGCAACATCTGCTCACTGAGACGGTTGGATTTTCTCACCACATCCCCCTAAGAAAAATCATGCAACAGCACAGAAGATGGCACTTGTCAACACTATGATAAAATATCCTGATGATGAGCCAGATTGTACTCAGGCATTCAGACTAGCCAGAAGAAAAGAAAAGGAAAAAAGAACCTCTCCCAAGAGACATTCCTTTTCAGGATCTCATAGCGAAAGCAAGCTACAGCAGTCAACATTGCAGAAATGCCTGCTTTGGTGAGCTGGCACGTAGGGTGGCATTGGGGACCACCCTGACTTCTAATGAAATGAAGGAAATAACAAATACCACTTAACATTATAAGAAGCATAGTATGGGGAAAATATTGTATGTGCATTAGAATTTAGAAAGCAAAACTAATTTTTTACAAATACAATAGGAGTTGGTCAAATACACTGGAATGCGAACCACCAAACTGGTCATTTGCAGCACATAGACTAAAAACAGTCTAATCAAATAGCGACAGACTGAAGGAAACCCTGAGCAGCTGTAGGCAAACTAAGGTTTGTTTCAGTTGAATCCTAAAAACTACTTCCCATCCTTCTGTATCACATATGAGCTGACAGTATATACATGCCAAAATACATGCAATGCATGATATTTTTAATCTGCTAATTTGGGCTTCTCCCAGCACATAAAGAAGAGCTTGTAAGGGAAAAGAAAGAAGAAGGCAGAAAGAAGAAAGGCAGCCCCGATTGTTTCCAATAATCCAACATCCTCAAAGGAGTTAACAGAAGAGGAAAAAGAAAGAGAAAACTGGGGAGAAAGATTAATAGGAAAAAGCCTTACAAAAGTGTTGTGGTGCTTTCCCACTATTGTAGCAAGGATGCAACAGTTCTTGCAGCCGTAGCACAGCCCCACTGATGGACAACAGCCCCACCTATGAGCCACTGAGCTACAGACTTCAAGTTAATTGATTGCACTATATCAGTACCCAGCAGAAGAGAGGATATCATGTACAGTGTAGAAGATCCAGTAGTCACTGACTGACAGAAAGCAGCAGGGATACAATGTTCAGCAAGAGGACAAGGTAACACCCCAGGCTTCTGAAAGAGCATTAGTCCGAACTGACTAGACACATTGGTCTTGAGAATCACAGCAGACTGTCTACAAATACACTAAAAGCCTTGAAATTTGTAGGTGTATTGACCTTGGGAGGTGCCATCAGTCAAGTCAACAACAACAGAGACAAAGAAACCACTGGTGACAGCACAGCTATCGGGTGGTTACAATGGACACTGGCACATCCCCAGCAGAACTCCTCCTGTGCCACTACGTTACAACTCTTGAACCTTGCTTTTGAGACTGTACGGCAAACAGTAGGCATTGCTGGCATTCTGTGATTTTGTAACTGCATGAACTCTGCTTCTGCCCTGCCCCATTGTCCTACCTAAACAGCGAGTCCAGCTGCTGTGCTGTTTGCTCTCACAGCAACATTTAATGGGTCAGCTAAATTCATGCTGGTGATGCCTCTTGCTCTTAATTCAATCCAATCCACATAACACCTGCAGCAAATCTGTGAGTTGACTCTTTACTTAATTTCTGGTGCCCTTTTGTTGCTCAGATGGCCACCAGGAACCACCTCGGCTGCACATCTCCACTGGAGCACTCCTTAGGAAGAGACGAGCTCCTTTGCGAGTGCTACTCTGCCAGCTCTCGGCCTCTGCCCATTATTGTCAACACAGTCTGTTCAAAACCACGGGCTCTCCACCTCTTCACATTGTTTTTACATGCCTGTTACTTCATTGATGGTGAAAGATTTCCACCAAGTTTTCATAAATAAAGTCAGGGGACAATCATATCAGTTATGGACCAAATTATGCAGAGCATAAGTGGCATTACTCATCCAACAACAGTGGAGAAGCATCAGATTAAGCTAACAGATAATTTGATTCTCCATATGAAGTTATCTCATAACTGTAATCAAGTATCTGTCCAGACTTTAGTAAGCTTGGATTTGGACTCTCATTGCATTGTATAAATAGACAGCACTGTAATCTGCAATCTCCTTACAGATCAAATCCTAATTTTCCAGACACAGAAGATTAATTTCACAGGAGTCAGAGAAATGTTCTTTCCAAGCACTTTTGTCTCATATTTTTTTATTTTTTAAGGGCTATTCAAACAGCTATTTCATCTACCCTAATATCCACAATGCCTTTACAAAAGGAAGAGGACTAGGAAAAGAGAATAGCAAGTAAGGAGGCATTACAAAGCAAACCCAGAAGTCATTATGCACATGTGGGAAGACATATAAGATATCTGCATTTTTACTACACAAGAGAAGGTTTTTTCCCACCCCTCTCAGACTCCCCTGCCACGTGGCCTCTCTGGTTAGGGACCATTTCCACAGCTCAGTGAGCACCTCCCACTTCTGCTCTGCCTGGGCTTTCCCTGGCTGCTGCAGTGCACACTGTAGCCATCTCTTACATCTGCCCGTCTCAGATCTGCCAATGGATGACACAGAATAAAAAACTGCCACAACTGCATTGCTTCTTTGTTGAAATGATGAATGGGTTACTATTTAATTAAGAACAGTGCATTATTTTTTTAATGACAAAAAACTTAAGATTATTTTGTAATAAGGAACATGCCTGTGGTAGACACGAGAACTGGAAAGGAAGTGCAAAATGTGTGAAGTAACTGATGCTTTCACCCAGAGGCAGCAGGAGAAGTCTTGCACATAACAAATTTAGCATCCAACACCACTTAATTTTCTCATCCTAGCTGACTGCAGTCAAAAGTGATGTACAGGCAGCTGCAGATGCTCTAAGCACAGGTTTCAAATGGTAGCAGTAACTATGAAGTAGAGCTGTACAGGCTCTGAAAACAATTTGTCCAAGAGCTACTGATAACTGTGAGTTCTTCTTGAAGAACTATGGCCATTTTTTCCTGCCTGAGAAATTAAAGGATTTTACCTGTGATCTCAAGCAGGGCTTTAAAAAAAAAAAAAAAAAAAGCTTCAATTCACAACCTTAGTGTCTTTTAAAACTTGTTTCTTCCAGATACTCATTACAACTGCACGGCTAGTATAATCAAATACTGTTTTATTTCATAAATAAATACTTACGGTGTTGCTATCACAAAACTCAATCTGATCATAGCTGAAGGGTTTCTAAAGACCACAAAAGAAATCCATTGTTTACCATAAAATACTTTTTTTTTTTAAAAAAAAATAACCATTTAATACAAAGACAAAGAATCAGAATTAACTGTATCTGATCTCCTCTGCTTCCAGAAGCGAAACATGCCTTTGAGTACATCTCATCCAGCCTGGATTAAGAGACACATCACCAAAGCACCACATCCCCCTTTGCTCCAGAAGAAATTCTTCCATGGATCAGCCAGATCAGATGAATGAAATGTGTACAGACATGAGAAAGAGATGTGGGTAATCTTCTTCAGAGCGTTCTCTGTCCTGAGACAATTGATTCTTAACTAGATATTGCAGTCCAAGAAAATAACTGTTTTAAAGCAATATTCAGCTTAGGCTCCATTCTTTTACTCGTGTCAGAAAGGAAGGAAAGCTATGTACATCAGGGTGGTCAAAAAATGGGTTTGTAGGAACAGTGTGAAAGGGCCAGAGGTGTTTAGTAGTTTGGTAGATAAAGCGATATGTTGAAAGCTGAGAGACATTTGGGCAAGTCTCATCATGGAGAGTGAAGCTATTTCCTGCACACCAAAAAAAAGACAGAAGGGAGATACCATCTCTAGCATACCATACTCAACCTAAACTTCAGTGCATTTAATTTCTGAAATAAAACTGTCTAGTAGATTATTCTAACAGAATTAATGAACCATCTTGTGACAACTGAAACTGAATTTTTGACAAACTACTTATTCCTCTCTTTTTCAGTGAGGCAGCTCCGATTTGCATGCCTAAGGATCTCGGATCTCCAGAGCCAGAATCAATGGGATTTGAAGGCTTCATCCAGTACCTACAAGCTGTGCATGCGTGCTAATACACAAGAAAGGAAAAGGAATAAGGATGTGGTTGATTATCCATGCTTCCAGGATGGAACTTTGACTCCCACTTCTTTAGGGCAAAATCCAAGAGTTTCCAGTATTTCCATAAGAGGATTTGCTTGACCCATTGTCATTAATGAGAGATCATTTGGAAACTTAAGCTTTCTAGGGTCAATCCTGCTCAGACCACTACAATGGAAGGATTATCATCGACTTCAATAAGAGCAGAATTAAGTCTTCTGTTGATATAAACATAATTATTCTATCATAAGCTTTCTTCTTTCAAATTTCTATGTTTATTTAGACTATATGGATTTTTTTATCCTTAAAAACCCTCCCAACAAAAAAGAGTTCTTGATATTAATAAGATATGACCTGTACTTGGTTTGTATATATATCTGTGTGTGTGCATGTAGGCATGTATATTTCACACATTTTTGCTGCTAAAAATGAGCAAACAAGTTCCCTACACATATAAGCACACCATGATACCCATCAGGATCTCTTCATCATGCAAGAACCAAAATGTCAAATGGAAACAGACTTTCACTTGTACCTAATAGTGATTCTTCAAATTTCTTATTTGCATCACCATCCCTTTCATTTTAGTCTTCCCTAGGTCAAGAATGCAGATACAGGATTGCTCAGTCCTCTCCTTTGCCATTCCACACGCTGATTTTGTTCCTTGTATGTGAGAAGAGTGGAGTGTGGCATTGCACTGGATTTTGAGTCCAGCCTCAGGCCAGACCCTGTGATGTGCCTGTCTGGCACCCAGTGTGTTTCAGTTCAAGGTGGGACAGGGATAAGCACGTGCTGCTGCTGTGACTGAGATTCTGGGTACCCGGACACTTAGCCCTGTCAGTCAAAACACCTGCAACTCCTCCAGCCCAGCAGCAGCTCCAGCCACCAGGAATGCTGATGATACTCCCTCCCATCTATAAATGCCTCAACTAGATTATCCTTTTTTTTCCTCCACGCCAGAACCCTGCATTTGGATGACTGAGTACTCACGGGCAAAAGCACAGCAGCAGCTTGTGGTGCCCCGAGCTGCCCTAAAATTTGTGCTCCCTTGCTCTGCCCAGGAGAGGAAGAAACAGCCTCTCAGCCCCAGAGCTTCCCTGAAAGGCAGCCTGCGGTCCTTTCGCGGTGACACCCAGCTCAGCTGGAGGGTCGCTGGACATCTGTAATTCTTCCCGCTGTGCACTAGATGCCACTGCACAGACTGTTTTCAGCAGCCAAAGAGCCATTGCCTTTTCTCAGGCAGCCTCGCTCTGCCAGAGGTTCCTCATTACCACTGGCTTGGATGTTCAAGCCGCTTAGCCTAGCTCCCAACAGTTCGGGCAGGACTGCCATTATTTTACAGATGGGAAACTGGGGCAGAGAGACTACAGCATTATTTTGCTGTGGATTGGGTATCACAAGGCTGATAGAGCACAGACTTCAGCAGCAGCCACTTGCATTCACCATCAGACTTCATGTCCCACCAAGGAGACTTGCTTGCTTTCTCCCTCTACCACTGCTGAAGCCAGATGCAGATAGGAGATCAACCTGGACGAAGAGTAGAGAGGATGGGGAATAATAATCACAGTAGTGGCAACAAGAGCAATGTGATCAGCTAATTGCAAATAAATTCAACACTGCATAGAGGTTCCTATGGCCAACCTCAGTTTCTCAACCTCCTGTTGCCTGCTCAAGCTCCTAGGCATCTCGTCAGAAACCACCTCCACAGGTGTAACAGCCAGGCACCCTCTAACCTCTGGGCACATCTCCACATTCCTTCAACAGCAAAACTTTCTGGTGATGATGAAGGAGAGACAGCAGAAGAGATTTCCTAGGAAGACTGGAGAATCTCCATCACTCAAAGTTTTTAAGAGCAAGTTAAAGGCAGCAGAAAAAGGTGCTCCCAGATTGTGACACTCCCCCTATTTCAAAGCAGCTGTATGGCATGGGATAAGGAGTTACTACTGCTGCTAGCTACTCCACAAGGCAGTTGAGGTGCTGGGAACCTCTGCAGTACATGGTATCTTCCAGCCTTACTTTCCTTTGATTCTGGGAACAGATATACAGAACGTGGAGGAACATCAGTTCCTCCTCCTCATCACAGATTTCCTGACAGCACACACTGTCTGACCCAGACACAGCAGCTTCTCACAGATGCCATCCAGCAATCCCAGATGCCTTCCAGCACACCCTCCCCTCTGCTCTGCCCTGTTGGAATCTTTTGCATGAACCTCCTCTAGAGAGATGTGCTAAGCCTTGTCCATCTCCTTGCCCGATGCTTGACATAGTCAGTGGTGGAGCATGTTCACCACTAGCTGAAATGTTATGTGATATCTGATTTATAATCAGTAGTTTAGCTCACTGGAAACCGCTGTTTACAGCTGGGAGTGACAGGATGTCACCCATACTTCAAGGGCTGGTACCGTTCCCTCCATCTGCTGCAGCAAGAGTGTGTGAGGCCCAGCTGAAGCATTAAAACCCTACGTCCTGCCTCCTACTTTACACCTCCCAGCACAATCTAAGCTCTTGGTTTGGGGACAGGCCAGAAAACACGTCTGTGCGTTAACTCAGTGCCAGGAAACAGGGCAGCATCCCAGCATCAGATGCGAGCGTTTGTACACCTGCACGGGTTTTTAATGTTCACTCTGCCAAGTGAGCTCATTCACAAATTCTGTTTCTGCAGCAGATTTTACTGGCTTTTAGGAGCCGAGAAAATAAAATTAAGGACCCTCTGACAGAGGCAGGTTTCATCCCTAGGCTAAGCTGTATGAAATAGGAAACAACTGCAGAGTCTAAATTGAGGTCTTCCTCGAGGTCTAAATCAATTAACCACAAGGTCTGTCAGAGTTAAAGCTATGTTACAAAAGATTCAGCTACAATAAATACTCGTGTCAGCCCTTTCTTTCCCAAACAGTGAGTTTTTAAAAGGTACTTTTGTGGCCATGGTAATTTTCAGTTCTGGTTTTTTGATTCCTGCTTGCCAGTTGAAAAGCCTTGATTTGTTTTTGTTTTTTTCTTGTGTGAATTTTAAAGTCTACTCTCACTTAGGCAGCCACTGAGTAGATCTCCATAGTGGAAAGAGGGACTGTCCCAAGGCTGCCGAGGCTGAGCACCCAGCATCACCCAGCCATAGCCAAAGGCAGCACTGGATCATCATACTCTCTGCTGGGTAAAAAACTGGCTGGATGGCGGGGCCCAAAGACTGATGGTAAATGGAGTTAAATCCAGCTGGAGGCCAGTCACAAGTGGCTTTTCCCAGGGCTCAGTGTTGGGGCCAGTCCTGTTTAACATCTTTATCAATGATCTGGACAAAGGGATTGAGCGCACCCTCAGTAAATTCACAGATGACACTAAGCTGGGTGGAAGTGTTGATTTGCTTGAGGGAAGAAGGCTCTACAGAGGGTCTTGGACAGGTTGGATCAATGGGCTGCAACCAACTGTATGAGGTTAAACAACACCAAATGTCAGGTCCTGCACTTGGGTCACAACAACCCCATGCAATGCTCCAGGCTTGGGGAGCAGTGCCGGAAAGCTGCCCGGCAGAAAAGGACCTGGGGGTGTTGGTCAACAGCCGAATGAATATGAGCCAGCAGTGTGCTCGAGTGACCAAGCCAACGGCATCCTGGCCTGTATCAGACACAGTGTGGCCTTCAGGACCAGGGAAGTCATCCTTCCCCTGTACTCAGCACTGGTGAGGCCGCACCTGGAATACTGTGTCCAGTTTTGGGCCCCTCATTACAAGAAGGACATTGAGGCACTGGAGCATGTCCAGAGAAGGGGAAGGGGCTGGAGCACAAGATTATGAGGAGCAGCTGAGGGAACTGGGCTTGTTTAGTCTGTAGAAGAGGAGGCTGAGGGGAGACCTTATCACTGTGTACAACCACCTGAAAGGAAGTTCTAGCGAGGCAGGTGTGTGTCTTTTCTCCCAGGTAACTAGTGATAGAAAAAGAGGCCATGGCCTCAAGTTACTACAAGGGAGGTACAGATGGATGTCAGGAAATACTTCTTCATGGAAAGGGTTATCTGGCACTGGAACAGGCTGCTTAGGGAGCTGGTTGCGTCACCATCCCTGGAGGTGTTTATAAGACGGCTCAATGGGGTGCTTGAAGATATGGCTTAGTAGTGGACAGGTATGGTTGGACTCAATGATCTCCAGGCAATTCTATGATTCTGTTATCACTTCCAGCCCACACCAGCCTGGGGCTGGGCAACAACTTCCCCACCCCCCTAAAAATCCATCAGTGGTACATATCCAAACCCTCCACATTGTCACAACAGGGTTTACATTTGCACTCTGTAATAATTACTGTGTAATTGGTAATTTTTTTCTAATTATTATTAGAGCTTTTACCTGAGTGTTATTTGTTTATTTTATGGATTAGCATATTTTGCATAGCTGGTGTCAAGTATTTCTGTTGCAGGTTTATCAGCTATTGCTTGCTGCCAGCTGAATAATTCTGTAAATTAGATTTGTATAAACTCTTCCATGCAAGTAAATCTACAAACACAAGTGTCACTCCATGAAAGCTCTCTCTTGCTTGGTAGGTAAACCGTGCATGCACACCCATCTGACATTCAGGCCACAAACAGCCCTTGCCTCTGAACAGGGGATTCTGGAAAAATAAAAAGCTGCCTGTGGGAATGCATGTAGTATTTTTTCAGCCTAAACATAAGGAAATACTTCTTTACAGTAAGGGTGACAGAGCACTGGGACAGGCTGCCCAGAAAGTTTGTGGAGTCTCCATCTCTGGATATGTTCAAAACCCACCTGGACGTGTTCCTGTGTGATCTACCCTAGGTGATTCTGCTCTAGTAGGCGGGTTGGACTAAATGGTATTCAGAGGTTCCTTCCAACTCCTACCATTCTGTGTGATTCTGTGATTTTTTAAAAATCTATAGGAGAAAGCAAGCAAAGGAAACTGAGAAGCCAGTAGGAAAATATTCTTAAATGAAACAGAGAGAAAAAGAGAGGGACAGAGTAGCTACGGAAACAATATCACTTTTCTTATTCTACAGTATTTCTAACACCAAGCACCCATGCAAACCCAAGGTGACAAGTTTAGTGGGTCACTGCTTTTAGCCCTCTTGTAAATCTTTAATTCCAACCACATAAAAAAAGGATGAGTCCAGATCTCAGAATATTATGTTTTAAAAATAAAAATCTGTCAGGTTCATAGTAAGCCCTCCAAGTTTTCTTGAAAATAAGGAAGTAAACATATTCATTTTTTAAAATGAAAGCTAAGATCTCCTTTGAATCCTAATATTCCAGGAGCTAAGGCTTAAAAAAAAAATAAAAAAAAAATCCAACAATGTACCCAATAAACATTAACAAAACTATTACAAAATGCCAAATATCAGCAGACCAAGGACCACAAGGTTTTTCCCTTTTTCTTTTTCCCAGCAGGGAAAAAAAATCACCAGCAGCCAGCCTCAGGTTTTTCACAGTAGCACCATACTAAGCTTAAGTGACCTTCATCGCCATTTGCGAGGCAGTTGCTTGAAAAGAAAAAGGGAGGATGGAGGGCAGACAAAAATGTAATCGCAATGGTGATCATCTGGATGAGCTTCTGGGAGCTGCAGACAGTGGCTGAATTTACCTGCCAGCTCCAGAGCACACTAGGCAACATCACTGGGTCTCAACAGAACATCAACTAAGCCCATCTGAATCCTTAAGTCCCAAAAAAAAGAGGGACTAAAATCTTAAGGATTCACAGCTAGGAGAGTTTTCTTCCTTAAGACAATCTTAGGGTGTTTATGAAGAAAAGAACACAGTATTATAGAATGGCTTGGGTTGGAAAAGACCTTAAAGATCATCTAGTTCCAACGCCCTGCTGTGGACAGGGTTGCCAACCACTAGATCAGGCTGTCCAGGGCCCCATCCAACCTGGCCTTGCGGGGAACATAGGTATTCCAACCAGTAGTTTGAAAAAAAGGCATCAGTTTGACAATATAATAGTATTTTCTCTCTTACTTTGCTCTCTGAGAATTCAGCAATTACCTTTGCTTCCTTGCCACACTCAAATAAAGGGCATGATCAATTAGGGACTGACTCAATTACAAAGAATGAATGAAACATGATTTCAGATACTACATTGCTCCTTTTGTCCACTGTTAATTTTGGAGGGGTTACTGTTTCTTTAACCTTGTGAAAAAAAGGCTACACAAACGGAAGGAAGAAATGGCTGAGTATAGTTGGGTAAAAATTAAAGGCAAAAGGTAAAAATAATACATAGGAAGTATAACTCGCCTCTCTACAATAAGACTACCATAAATATCTCTATCAAAATATGAAAAGTTGTAAACTGCAGAACACAACCTACTTACATGCATGAGTATTGAGTGAGTGCTATTCTGTCTCATATTAAGCTGTTTATTTCATGCCATTGGACAAATTGAAAAGCTATCTGTCACAGCAAGTCTCTAAAATAAGTAAATTTATTGCACTGCCTCAAGAGATGAGGAAAGCGGCAGCATCCTAAATAAACTGATTCAGGACACTCCAAAAATACGCACCTAACATCTGTCAGTAATTCAGATAAATGCTGGTAGAGGTTGGAGGGAGATGCAAGAGACTTCGTAGTGTCTGTCACTGGCATATGTCCCACCAAAACATGCTGTTTACTTTTCTCTGTCTCTATCCTCTTTTTTTAAAAGAAAATATGTTTTATTTACAAAATCTGGATTAACCCAAAATTTACTCTTGGTTCTACACCAAACGTTCAGATATCCATATCATATGTGGGCACAATTACTATTTCTTTAAATAACTGCGAGAATATTATAAATCATCAAGAATAAGAAAAGATTATTTGGTCAAAACCAAAACCAAACCTGTTGTGTATCAAGTCACCAAAACATACTGGGTCTATGGTATAAACACAGACCCTCAAGAAGGTAAATTCAACATCAAGCTGCATTTATTGTTATTAAATTCAAGTGAATGACTAAATTAAGTCCACATTTAAGTGTTTCGCTGAGCAGCAAAGAGCTACCAAAGCAGGACCCTTCAGAATAACCAATTAACATAAAAATAGTTGCTAAATTATAAAATTTTTGCTAATCAGACAAACAACTTACAGACATAGCAGAGGTAAGTGTTATAGTTTAGACCCATCTATAAGGAGCATGATAGTGCTCGGCACACTTTAAAGGGTAGCCTGCATATATCCAATATAGCTGTTAAATCATTAAAGTACATATATGTTACAGAAAAAAATACTGAAAACACTATCAAGTTTTAGAGATTTAGTAAGAAGTGCTGAAATATCAGAATTTTCACACAGTAAATAATTGCAAAATATTCAGTTCTGAACCCACAGAAGTGTTTCATATGTGTTTCAGTATTTATTTTATTAAAAAATACGTAATATAATTTATTATAACATTACAGATTACATGTGCTGATTGAATCTCAGTGAATGATTTGAGTAATTTACTTCCACAAATACAAGTGATTTATTTCTACAAAATATTCCAGTAAGTTGGAATAAATATTTTCTGTGGGTAAACACCTCTGTGAGCTGGTTTGCAGGCAGCTGCAGATCACACCAGTCTGGCTGGCACAGCCCAGATCACACCAGTCTGGCTGGCACAGCCCAATGCCAGCGTATGCACACCTGAAGTTTCCAGACCATAATAGAGTGGCCCCAGACAAATGCACACGAGTACAGGTTTTAAGAAATTCTGTAACATCCTGCTTGAAAACAGGCACTAACGGAAAAAAAAAAAAAACACCTAACAATACAAAACAAAAACCCAACCACTCTCATCTTACATTCCCAGAGCTCAAAGTCGATTTAATCCAAAACTTGCAGTGGCAATATATCAGTGCTGCTCTGAATATTCAAGACACAATGCAGAATGCTTTTTGTAATGTAACCAGCTCTTACAGAAGTTTTGCTCTGTGTTTTATTGCATTGCAATGTTTTTAGTCAGTGTATCTTATCCACAAGTGCTGGCAACAGCAGATCAGACATATTTTAAAAAAAATGCTGCAAAGATTGAGTGGTAGACTTTGTTTAAACCTTTGGTTACAGGCTGTAAAGCATTTTAAGCATGGAAATGATTAGCAGCCCAGGCGAAACTAAAGAGCCTCCCGCCTTCTCCTCAATCACCATTTCAACCACAGAGCAAGCACCAGCATATGCTGCAAGCACTTCCATAGTATTTCAAACCTGGCTCAGCTTCTAACATCTCAACTAGGACTAGAAAAGCCATTATCAATTGAACAGAAGAAGTAACAGCATGGACTTTGATAGCTCCCTCCAGCAATCTGGCTTATTGGACTTTCACTTGCTCAGGTTTCTGTAGTCCAGCAAGGGTATGGAGGTTACCATGCACAATGCACAGGGATACGCAGGTTTGGAATCACCTTCTAATCTCTGCACTTATCTTCCGCAATGCAAACACCAGCCCCAGCACTAACAAGATTCAAAAGAGAAGCATGGTCCCCTCAGGTGAGACATCTACGTTGGTCAGGTCACCAGGCACCACATTTCTTCTTTGCAAAAACGTTTTTAAGAGGGAGACCAGTTTTCCAAGCTACAACCTGCAATGCCTACAGTTTCAGCAAGACTTCCAAGCTACTGCAACAATGGCTTTGACAATTCTAGCACTCACTGTAATTTTATTCACTGCTTGATCCATTTAGAGCCTAAACTTCTCTAAGGATTGGCTGTACTACGGTCTTCTCTTTTTTAATATCCTTATACATGTCTCTTGCTTTTGCTTCTGTTACTATTTAAGTGAACATACCTGAAGAACAAGCCTTCTAGTCTGCTGACCTTGAAGAGGGTTTTTGCATAACCATTTCACTTAAAAGAAAGGAAAGACTGACAATTTAAAAAACTACCCTACCAAACAAAAAAATCTGACACCTGATGACATCAGTGAAATCCAACTGAGTGCTTTAAAATTCCCAGAAGTCATCTGTCACTGCTCTTCTGAACTCAGGTCAGCACAGGTGTGTACCTCTGCCTGTTTTACTTGCATGGGTCAAAACAGAACTAGAAACCAGCTTTTTAAATTATCTATTAAGACTCATTATGGGAGTACATTCAGGCAGACCAAAAATAAAAAATAAATTTAAAAAATCTATCAAAACCAATATACATTACATTGTAGAACAAAGTTATTTTCACTTCTGCCCTGTGAAATGCAATGCAGCTGTTTGCTTCTGGCTAAGTATGCTGTCGTGTAAAGAAGAAATGCATGTCTTTATATAAGGTGCAGTTCACCACAATATTCAAGTACATACATAAATTATAATATTACATTAGAAAATCTCCTAATTAGACTTTAGAGGTTTCGTGCAACCAACCAAATACACAAATTAATATATATTATAAATGTACATACATACACACACACAAACATACACACTGTTAGTCAGTGTTTTCCTCTTGGTGCTCTTTGCACACCTAATTATGGCATTAGTCATCTTAACATTTTCATTACTCTTTCTAATGCATACTGGGCTGCAATCATCTAAGTCATACAGGTCCTATAGGAAAAGTGTGGTTTATGGGACCACTGCCTCCAGCGTACAGTTTAATAATGTTAAAAAGATACCAACATAAAATTAATGACTAAATTTTTCATGAAGGGAGCATTACATTTCCACTTAATGGCTGTTTAAGCAGTTATTTCTCTATTATTACTATATTGCTGAAACTAATGTTCAGTAGCCCATTGTATGGTCTAACAGAGAATCCAAATTACTATTGGCACTAATGATAAATATCCTTAGAGAGTAAATATCTTCTGAATGTTGTGCCAGTTCTAATCTGACTGATTGTATTTCAGCCGGTGTAATGAAATCTCTTCTGGTGGTGTTGGAAAGGAAAGGATTAAATAAGACTTCTTTTACTTTTCTGTGTCAAGGCGAGTATTTTCAGGCTCTAATTTCAACTCACTACAAAGCAAAATCTTTCTAACTTGTGCTGGGCTTCAACATCTACATACCTGGCATCAAAAACCCAGCACGCTTACCCTGGTGCAACTGCACAAGCAGCCGAGAGCAGCGTGCTGCAGTGAACCATGGCTGGCTTTACTGCGGTTCTCCCTCCTAATAATAAAGGGCAGAGCAATCTGGTCTCAGCACAGCACAGAAAAGTCCAAGCAAGAAATCAGTGTTTTCACTTCTTCTGAAATACACATGACAAATGCTTTACATTTCTTCTGTGTTTCATCTGATGAATTTGAAGGTATTTTAGATTACCCACATTGTCTGTGTTCTATCACACATAATCCAATAGTGAGTATTTGTTACACAAAGGGAGAACATTTTTATCTTCTTTTCTTTCTCCTCCCTTCCATTCCCTTCCTTACAATGTAAGGAGAGCTGGCCTGACAGCCTGGGGAGACAAGCCTGGCATCTCCCCAGAGAAGGCACAGCATGGAGAGCATGTGCACAGGCTGCCCCACAGCCACACCAGTGTGTGCTCTGCAGGGATACAAATAACCCTCTTTACCTCCTCGTCCTTTACCATGAAAGAAGGTTACAACCTCCTTAGCCACTTCAGTTCCAGTTACTCCACACATCCCTACCTGTGTCTCATTTTTACTGTTCATTCATACATTTCTAAAATCTACCTTTTTTTCCTCCCAGGGCTCACATTGCATCTGCTTCTGTTTAGCCCTTTTTCTTTTCAAACATGATTTCTGTAACCCTATGGCCTTTCTAATTCCCACATCTCGCCTATGTTATTCATAAAAAATAGATTTGCTCCATAGACATCTTACTTGCCTTTTGCTTTGCTCACATTACCTCCCCTTTCTTCACCACTCGCACTCTTTATCTTAAAATACTCTCCCTAAAATATTAAATATATCTTGTGAACACTTCTTTTTCTACCAAGGTTTTTTTGCTCCCTGCCAGCCAGAGCACAATGCTGTCGTATGCCTTTATTCTGCACATTTCTCCCACTGTAGTCAGGGTCTCTCATCCTGCACAAGTTGCTTTAAGCCACTTTCTGTTTTCTCCTAGAATTGCCCAACCTCCACCTCCCCTAAGGACTACAAAGCCTAGAAGACAGAAGATTGATCATCCTGCTCTAGCTTCGCACTTGCACATACACCATTTGGAAAGAAAGTTTCCTTTCATTAACTGGGATAATAGTTTCTGGCACAAACACTTCACTATCCATACCTCCTTCTCCTCCTCCTCCTCCACTGACTGGCCTTCATGGTAGCTGCTTTGCTTCAGCCACGGCACACATCAAACAGGTTTTGGGTTTCACGTCCTAGTTGAGAACATGGGCAAGAAATAATGCAGCCACCATAGGTATGGGGCAGACACCTGCAGCCAGGGTTGCAGAAGAGTAGGCACTTTTCCTCAGGAAAAAGGAAATGCCAGGCAAGGAGAGCTCCTCAACTGTCTGCATCCCCCAAAAATCAGAACAAGGAACTGCCACTTAAGAGACAGAAGCTCGGTTTTCCATGTAATTTCTAATACTGTGCAATACTGGTGTTTGCCCATAGGGACAGTGTTGTGAAGCAGAGCTAGTGAAACCAGCTGGTTTTAAATTACTACAGCTGCCAAAGCTCACCAAAAATCTGAAGCCGAACTCTTTTTGATTTGAGAATGACCCCTTCCCTCTTCTAAATCAAATACAGCAATTCAAGACAGCAGGCCACAACCATTCCACAGCACAAATCTAAGCTGGGATGGCACTTCCTTACTGACAATATGTTAGATAATGCTAACTGAACTTAAATTTATATTTGTTAAAATACAGGCATTCACAAATTAAACTCAGAAGGATGTGGAAAACTAACCTGATACTTAACCTGCTTCTGATAAGCCTAAATACTAGCTCATGGCAGTAAATAGATGACAATCCACAACATAAAGCCAAAAACTGGACAGAAAGCCTATGGGAAATGGTTTCTTGGCTTGCACACACATTTACAAAAGCCCAGTAGAAGGAAAAAAAAAGGAGGAAAAAGCTATTTCTACACATGAATTTGCAAAGATGTACCACATATAAAGTCTGTGATTTCCCACTCACGTTTGTAAACACCTCAAATGTTTTCCATAACAACATGACAAATATTTCCTCCAAATTTGCATTCTGTGTATGATGACCTAAAGATGATTTTGAATAGAGTGATACCTCCCACTCTTGTTGTTAAATATTTGCTTGTATATGATTCATTTTAATGCATCACATTGATATTTACAATTTTCCTATCACTGAGTTAATCACAATAATTTATTTCAGTGGTTTGGCCCAACCCAGTGCTGTCTGGTATTCAGTCTTGCAAGAAGAGAGAAAGCCTGTACCCATATTACTCCTTTTTCAAATGGGCAGAACTGTACACATTATCAATAGCTACCCATTCACAGAAGGGTTTAAATACTTGTGTTATTAATAACAAAACAGAAAGGCTTTCTTGAATAAAATGTGCTGATTTTTGATCAAAGAGCCAGAGTTAACACCAGTGCCCTTAAACTGGCACAAGAGACAAGGGTAATCACCACGTTCTCTGAAAGTTGGCTTAAGAAGGAAAAAAAAAAAAAAAAAAAAATTTCTCTCCAATTTAAATTGGACTCTTTCCACTGACTTGACAGTACTGGGCTTTAGAGGAGGGCCTGAAGCTCCCTGGAGGCTGGAAAAGAGTGAAGAAAGGAGATGTCTATCATGCCTGAAGGGTACAGTTAGAAACCTGAGGAAAATGGGCATTGAAGTTGTACTGAGTGTACAGCCCCATTCAACAGATGGGTCATAGTCTTGCTTTATATTTTCCACTATTAAAAATTAACATTTTTATTTTAGAATTTAAGAGAATCCCAGAGGCACTGGAGAAATTAGGCATTGTTCATTCTTTATTAAGTTATAAAAAAGAAAAAAAAATGTCTTTGTGGCCAATTCAGGATGCTTCAGCCAGGCTGTAAAGCGAAGGGTCCCCTGAGCTATTCCTTTGTCTAATGGATCATTTGCTTTGTGTAGGATTCTACTTCACAGCGTGGAGCATGCAGCCCAGATCCTCTTTAATTCTTCTTAACTAAACCCTAAGTCAGCCCTTGGTCCATGACAGAGCCATTGGAAGTATAAATCATTGCAGGAAACAAGCAATAATTATCTGGCAGCTTAGTTACTGGTTTAGCTGTCAAGTTGTAACTCGCTCTTCAAACGTCCCTCTGCCACTCACCATAAACACATATTTCTGCAGTAAAACCAAAGACTTTTAAGTCCCCTCAGAGCACTTGGAAAGCCACAAGCCATGTGAGACTGCCTGCAAACTTTACAGGGTCCATAGGACAAACAGCAACTGTTAAATGATAGTCACAGTACCTGCAAGGCAAAAGGATAATTGCCTCTGTACACCAGTACAGTCTGAGCTCTGACCTAAGGGTCAGGCTTTTGGGAATGGTTTAGGACCACAACACAGTTCTCCCTCTGAGAGAGAGGATGAGGGAAAGAACAAACCCTACTGTGACCAATGCTCCCACACTACCTACCACGCTGCTTAGGTGCTGAGGGCGTAAGGACTTCAGTAAAGCAGAACAACAAAATCAGGCTCTTTGGACTTCCGACAGAGCTGTGCCCATGGATCCTGGAAATAGCTCAGCTATACACCTTAAATGAAACAAAATGAGAGAGGCAAAAATAAACAGAAAACAGAGCCAAGGGCTCTTCTTCCCTTCTGAGGCACAGCAAGCCACCAGTCATGTCACTCTATCCATGGCAAAATAACCAGAAGATTCACAAGAGGGTCTACTGACAATACGAAACAAAGACTGAAGTAAATCTCAACTAAAGTACCAATAGTAATAATAATAATCATCATCATCCCCCAAAACCCTAACTTTTAGTCAAGAGTTAAACATATGTGTGGGATATTGAAGATAATTAAAAATATTTTCTATATTTCCCATTACCCCTCGTGGACACTTCTCATGCAGCCCTCACAGCAGAGCCGTAGGAAGCCAGCACAGCCATGTCACCTGACAGACTGAAAAATACTTTCTGCTAAATCAGTCATCAGCATCTGGTGAGATGACTTTTTCTCCATCTTACACCGTACAGTCTCTGCTCCTAAAAGTTCAGACAGCAACTGCAAATTTTCTTTGCCACGCATCCTAGCATGTCTCCACCAGCAATGACTGTCTGATCAGAAAGGGTACCACTATTAATCAGAAAAAAGTGTATCGGGTCAGCTGACAGCAGACTGGAAAAAAGAGCAATGTCCCAACAAATGCTATGTATGGTTTCATTTGTTGAAGGCCTTTTGCCCACTGACATTTAGATCTTTTGCTCTATCTTAATTTCTTGTAACAGGAGAATATCTTCAAATTTCTTTGCACTGGTTCAACTTGTAGAATTTCTCTACTGTGGATGCAATTACATCAGTAAAGGTTATCCCCCTTTTTGAAGGCTAAAGTATACAAAACACCTTTTTTGTGGTGGTGTAGCAGAACTCACATAAAACAACAAAAACCAATTTAATTATATCCATACTAAGTATTATTGTCATGAACTTAATTTTGTAATCACAATATCAAAGAATAAATTGTAACCTTTTTTTTAAAAAAAAAACAAAAACCAAACAAAACAGAACCACTTATGTGGTTAGCCAAAACCTCTCAAAGCAATTAACTACATGGGAAATAAATGGATTATTAGCTTGAAAAAAATACTTTCAAACACAATTCTTTTCTACAGTAACTTCTCTCCTGGAGGTATTACAAAGATGGGAAGGGAGAAGCTGTGCTTACCCCTCTTTCTAGATGTGGTTAACAGTCTATACCTCAGATACAAGGAAAAACAAGCTGCTAAGAAGCAACCTGAAGAGAAATTAATCCTTTGGCTTCCTGTTTCAGAGGGTCAAATAAAGCCAAATCTTCTCTCGGGGTAAAATCTGCTAGGCTTTGACGTTATTTCCACTCAAGGCCAACTGGCTCACTCCCCAGGAACCGTCACCTTCTCCTCTGCACCCCCATCCCCGCAGAGGCACCGGGCTGCCGGGGCCGTGGCTCCCAGTACCTCTCTTCTGCTGCTCCACGGGCAGACCAGGCTGGCTGCACAGCTAGGGCTTTGCAGTGGGAACATTTGTAAAGCACATAAAAAGCCTGACAGTATATTCAAGCAAGAGGAAAACCTTTAAACTCTGTGACACTCTAGGTAAGGTGCTTTAAAGGTAACCTGGCATACGTCTGTAAATAGATTCACTGCTCCCCGAGTGCTCCTGCCTAGAAAGGAGCTATCATTAGATGACATTTAAGACAGAGCAGCTCAAATACAGACAAGTAACAGCTTAGGTATTTGTCTACAAAATGGGAAACAGCTACAAAAAAAGAAAAACAGCAAAAGTCATAATGAAGATCAACATGAAACTCTGATGCGATGCGGTGGCTGTGCAGATTTCCTTCTCAGGGCTTGTCTCTCCAGGGAACCTCAGAACATACTCTGTCTTTCCCAAGGCAAACTTGGAGAGCCGACTCCTTCCCGTGGCCTCCATTTATGAGTTACATCCTACTTTTCAGAGTGAGTGCTTAGTCTGAGGAACCTTCCAAACATATCTGGGTCTCCAACTTTTGCTCCTATTCAACTTGCCAATATGAGTGTATACTGTCATCCTCTGCCAGACAAAATGCCAGGGAAACATTGTCTGACTTGATCAAAACAAAACCACTTGGAAACTCTTTTGGACAGAAATGAATCCTTTTCAACTTGCTTTCCTGCTGATAAGCTTTGGTTTCACCCAACATGTCTTTCCCATGCAAGGTAAATACATCACTTGAGGTTTATCTTGAAGCTGTAACCAGCTCTACTCAAAGTCATTTTTGCACAAGTGCGTAACAGTGAATCCCGTCACAGTACCTTACAAAACATGTGTCTTTGGAACCACTTATGCATATCTTATAGACATACACTTTTCTTATTAACTGTACCTGTTTCTGTTTGTCCCTAGCATTGCAGAAATAAAAAAGTGACACCAATATGGATCTGAAGACTGGGGCTACACAGACTGAGCAAATCCCTCCCTCTCCCCTCCATGCACAGACAAGGTTAGGGGAGTCAGCACTAGTTTGAAAGCTTTTCCCAAAACACTGAAAATATAATTATTCCAATACAATTTTCTTCTTCTTTCTCTCTGAAGGTCCCTTTCTTATATCTGTTCATAAAACCAAAGGAAAACCTGATGCAATGCTAGAGCATTTACTGGGTAACAAACACTACTTACAATCCCAGGGAAGTTTCTCTGAAGTTTTCCTTTTTTTGCAAAAAAATATCTTTTAGAGATTTAATTTGTGCTTCCTGCTGTAGAGATATCCCTGTTCACTCCTTGGGGATATTTTTAAAATCTTAAGTGAATTGTACGCCAATTAACCGAAGCTATTTAGTGTTTTTGAAAAAGCAAGTCAGAACTCTCCCCAAACATTTGTAATAGGCTACAGATATTTGTAGTCTGGCTTAATCTGATCCCTAAAGTAAACCGGAAGTGTTTGTAGTATATGTTTTAAGACCACAGTAATTCATGGTTGACTGAGGGTTTTCACTTTCTGGAGAAGGTCAGCATCAAGTTGTGTTGCCCTTTGGCTTTTTATACTGTAGGTTTTTTTGTAAAAACACCAATAACAACTTCTGAAGTTCCAAGCTCTTGGGCCTACACCTACATAGCTTCCTCTAAATAATTTTTTCCATTTCAAAAGTGCTGGAATTTAACTATAATCTCATACCTACCCAAAGATAATTTTGAGGATCTCAAATACTAAAATTTAAAAAAATATATATATTGTTCGCCTGAGTAGTGCAAGATACAGGGAGTATTTTTTAGGAGTACCCATAAAACAGAATACATAATGTATATAAACAACCACAGAAGTATTTTATAATTTGCATTATTTGATTATATGCAACTTGTAATAACTGATTTTGAATGCTCATCCCAACACTCTACAATTTAATAATGTCAAAGCAGGAACACATATGCAATCTTCTCTTTCACTAGAATTTTATTAGTATTTATACTCATTCAGTCTACATATATGTTTATTTACACGATTGGAGAGTGCCATCAGGTACATTTCAGCAATTAACTTAGAATTTCTTGCAATTCTGGTCTATAACATGATTATTTCTCCATCCTGACATGAACAGACTCTTCTGTCAAGAAAGTAATCTAAAAAGGTTAATACCAATTTTTTGTTTTCTTTTTTAATCAATTGAATTACTGTGTTTTCAACTATGGCTAATGTATAAAGTAACTTTTCCAAGTTGAGAAGCACAACCGTCTTCTTGAACACAGTACCTGGACAGAAGAATAGCCAGTTAAAGTTAACTCTGATTTCTTTAAGTGGGTGGGATCCATCTTATCTTTATAACTTCTAAATGCAGCAATTTAAAACTTCAGTAGGTAGTTTAAGATTGCTGCTCAAGTGCTTTCTCTCTCTATCCATAGAAAGCAGTTGATGAGATGTATCGCAAACCAAGTAGAAAGCATTTTCAGAGAACAGGTATTTACTCAGCTTTGCATCTAATGGTTTCCCTCAATCTCAAGACTGATGTTCAATTTGATTAAATAAGGATTACTTGCAGTGACTGGCCAAGTAGAAATAAACAAATCTCTAGCTTTACATTAAAGCTCACCAAAACGCAGCTTTATTTAATTCAGTGTTTGGGTTGACCTACTGTTGCTTGGAGCTGGTGGATTGATAGAAACACATAATACTTGGAATAATTAGATTGACCTGTTTAATAGGTATAATCTAAGCACCTACTCTCCCAAATGTTTTGGGCTTTTAAAATTTCCTATGAATTCTAGCCTTATGCTATTACTGATATGTTTTCACCTGGAACAATCAGAGGATACGTTTGAAACATGCACACTATTGGTAAAACATCCATTTCAAGCCTAACTGGTGTTCCCAAGAAGAGATTGCACGTTTTCCCCCATATTTCATTTATTGTAGTCACCTGACAATCCAATCATACAGCTCTCCAGGGCTGTTTAAGATTTACATTCATATGTCACCTGTAAATATGCTGCCTATTTTAGGCAATAATTTCTTAGAAAAATGACTTTTTAGAGTCTGGAGTATTTTCTTGCTAGTCCATCTGATTGACATATTTCAAATCTAAACTTCTCACTTTCTGACATCCAGGCTTTCTTTACATACAAATGTTAGCAAAGTCTTGGAGCTCCATAAAAAAGAGTAGACACATGAAATTTTTTTCTCATGTGTTCCTGCAAATTTGTCCTTCTGTCTAAAGCTTTTTTTGCTCCAGATAGCAGCAAAGCCCTATAATTGAACTAGGTGTATCTCAGTGTATGAAGTGAGAGCAGAGTCTGCAATCATCTCACTAATTCCTCATAAAAACCTTTATATCACAATTCTGTCATAATTTGAGTCCATAAGAAGTGCAAAGGTAAAGCTGTTTCCAACTGCAGGGAAAACATTGCTACTAGCTTCTGCTACAGCCCACGGAAGTTCCTGCTGTAACTAAACAACAAAAACATCCCTTCCACTAACATCTCCTTAAACAAGTAAAATTCAGATGAAAAATTTTCTAGTCCTGGAGTTTTACCATTGTTCACATTTAGCTTAGCTTCAAAGAATTTGCCTTCCATAATTTATCATAAAGATTTTGTCAATATTTGCAAATCTCACATATTGAGATACATTTTAATAACTTCTGGTGAGATATCTGAAACACACATGTTTTCATCATGACCAGGAAAACCTAGTGAATATGACTGTTTGACAGACGTACTTGTGTCGATAAATACTTACTATTACATGCAATTTAACATAATCTCTGAATAAAACTGATGTATAGGGAAAAAAAGACTTGCCAACCATGCTATTATTCTGTTAATTTCAGGAACTCAGATAAAAATTGTCCATTAATACAATAAACAAAGCCAGGTTTCCGTTTCTAATAGTTAGTTTTGCTTCTAATAATTACAAGCAACTGTCATGTGAATATTTGAAATTTCCCAAATATTTTTTGAAAAGATAATATAGGAACTCAAACAAGAAGGAGAATCATATGGTCTATTTGCTTTTGTAAAAAACATCTGTTTGCAGGATTATCAGTATAACTTTTGTTATGATCAGTAGTTAAAAATAAATTCTTGACTTTATTTACTGAGACAGTAAACAAATACAAGGAAATATCTACAGCTGAAACACGCTGCATATCTGCTCCACAGTAAGTGATTTACAGAAAAATCTGCATGACTTGTGTGACCAGTGTGGTGGCCCATCACCAGTTCTGTGATACCACTCCTCCTGCCTTCCACCTATCCAAACCCACAGCACTGCAGCCTTTGGAAATAAGCACTAAGTATCTGGTCAGACATCCCCTGGTGCAGTATTCAGCTGCCCTCCTGTAGGGTTTTCGGTGCACAGACACGCGCATCACTATCCCATAATGGCTGTCCTTGTAGATCAGAAAGCAGGGGGCATCGAGAGGGTTGTAGGGTTGCACAGGTACCTACTCTTCATCCCTCATCCACACACACATATATCCTGGAGTTCGGCACAGAAAGGGTTATTTTGACCAACTGCAAGGCTGTGGTGATCAATGTGGAAGGTTCACTAATACTAGTATGGGATAGTCTGAAGACAGCCATAAAGCCAAGCTTTTTACGAAGTCTGGACTATTTTCTTCTGGTATTGACAGTAGTGTTTTCTTGCCTTTGCTTTCTTACTATTTCTTAGATAAGAAGATGGTGAGTTATGGCCCCAGCAGTTGAAGAAAGCTGGTGGAATGTGCTTTTAACACACTAAAAGATAGATTGAAAAATGGGATGCCAAAGCTGCTGATAAATATCTACCTCTTATGACAAAATAACTGCTTTCTGTATTGTGTATGACCTTTATGAGAACCACAGAGAGAACCTCATAGATGGATGGTAAGAAGAAAGAGGCAGACTAACGTATCCAGTACTTTCAGGATAACACCCGCACATTCTTTGATAGCTTGACAAGAACTAGGAATTCATAATAAAATTCTCCCCTGCTGGCACCACAGATGATAACGACAGCAGTGGCAGGACCTTCTACCAATATGCAGTCACACCTACCGTAGGAGCTGTGGCGCCTGAAAGCACGCATGGGGCTCCTGTGACTGCTCCTAACACTGTTAACGCTAACGAAGCTTTTAGGCTCTGCAGAAAGGGAAATCATCAGAGCAAACGACAAGAGAAGTTTGCTTCAAGCTACTCCAGTATCTGGAAAGGCCACATCAGTCTCAGTCATGAGTTGTAAAGAAAACACAGACGTGTCATATTTTTAAGTGAGAACATCTGGAGATGTCCAATATAATTATCTTTTTCCTGGTGATGAAGCACAAGGTTAAGCGGCACAGCTTAACAGCTGACGTGAGTAATTTGTGCAGCACGTACGAACTGAGCATCCAAATGCAATAAACAATAGGATGGGGAAGGGCTGCTTAAATGCCTCTGTGAAACAAATAAGATCTAAAAGGCACATTTAAGAAGCAATCCTTTCTAACCAGACCAAGTTAAGAAATGACAGGAAACAGGTTGAAGAAAAAAATACAGAAGTACTAATTTGTTTCTAATAACTGAGAAACATTAACAGCCTCTGATTTCTGTACAAGTAAAACCTGACGTTTTCCCCACGCCCAGGCAGAAGCCAGGCTGAGCATGTATTCCCAACAGGGCCCAGGTGCGCACAGTCACACATTTATATAGAGATACTCGTGTGCAGTCACACACCAACTCAGATGGCACATACAGTACTGACACAGAGACAAACAGCACGCACAGCCTGGCCAGACACGAGCACTAGCCAGCCACTTTCTTACAAATGACCAGATCCCTTTATACCCTTCTCCTCTGGTTTTCCACACTGGTTCCTCTCCTTTTCCCCACCTTTGGTACTTCTCCCCAACCACCCCACAGTAAGTCTTCTGCAACCCCCAAGTGCTTTTCCCCCAGCATGAGCTGGTACCCCTCAGGAGCCACCCCCAGCCCATGGGTGACCTCAGGACAGGCTCTCCCCTGACTCCCGCTGGTGGGTGTCACCCCAGCAGCCAGCACACAAGCAAGGCAGTGACATCCACCCAGAATAAGTCCTCAAAGCAGAGGACAGCAGTGAGCAGGAAGGACGGATGAGCCACACAGTCAGGAAGGCCCAGAGGAGCCAGCAGATGCACTACAGCTTTGTCAGGAACGAGGTGCGTGACAGTTGCTGTGGATGAGCAACTCCTGTTTCCCAAAACAGGCCTGATAAATCCATGTTTGTGGACACAGAAATAGGAAACACAACAGAAAATAACTTGAGCAAACCTGTAACAAATTTCGAGTGCACATGACCTCTTGGTTCAAAAGAATGAAATCCATTTAAAAAAAAAAAAAAGCAGTTCATTAAAACAAAAACACAGCTCCAACCAAAACATACCAAAAGGTTGCACAATCCATTCCCTTAAAAAAAACCCATAAAACAACAACAAAAACCCCCAAAAACCCAAACAACAACATAAGGGTTGCCATCATGTCTAAGCTATGAGCAGCCACCCTTCATTAAATTTAATTGCTACACATTAGTGATTCCAGTTGACACACAGATGATGGAACCTCCGGCCAGTCTGGAGGTGAGACAGACTCCAGGCACCTACTTATATTTGAAACTTTGAAAACTAAAAAACTGGTCACTGGTAACATCAGCCTTGCGCCATACAAGCCAGGCCAACTCCATACTGGTGGCAAGTAAGTATAAATTCTACTTTGAATTTTAAGAAGCAAATATCCTTGAGTGATGCTTGGCCAATGGAGTAACCAGGGATGTTTTAATAGCTTTTGGTTGACAGTTCACAATTTGATCAGGTAAGTAGATGAGCACTTCTTTCTGATTCTACAAGTATGGGGTGGGTTTATAGACTATGTACACTGCATGTACAGACAATAAATTAACCTCTGAAATAGTATTAATGATCCTATATTAAAACTATTTATCAAGTACTAGTAAACATATAGTGAAGAACTGCTCATCTTAAACTTTTTTTCTCTGTGCATCTGGAGAGTATTAGTTGAAGAAATTATTCCAGTATGTGCTTAAATCCCTCTGAAGGGAAAAGAATATAAGTGCATCCAAGCTTAAAGTTAAGTGAATACTTATGCAGCCTTCCTAGACAAGGGAATGCAACTGGGGCCATAATCTTTATCTATAGGATCCTATATTCCTCCAGTGTTATGACATTTCTTACAAACTGATAAATATCTTTTTGTCATATGTACTCCTTCGATGTAGTCAAGCATAATTCATGAAAGTAAATCTCATCCCAAAATAAATTTTACTCCTAGATCTTTCTACAAATTAATGAAAAGTGTTGCTGCAAGTTGGTTGCATACATACCTCACCTGGGCTTTTACCTCCTGAACCATCACAGTTTTACAGATGGGGCTCTAAGACTCATCTATCAGCCCATCTGAAATGAGAATTTCTGCTGCCAAAAGACCTGTGGGTGCCCCACTCCCAAGAGAAATACTGACTAGATCCACAAACTGCAACAGCATCAGTGCTTCTTCCAGGGGACTATGAACGTCTGCAATCATTTTTCTGCCATCTATGCTTTTTCACTTTAGTTTTCAATCAGTGCTACCTCACCAACAGCATGTATCACTTCTGACCTCTGTTTTAGAAAGCCGATTTCCATTCTCTTTCACTCTAGCCTCTTAAGTTACCTCTCAGAAACAATGACCTTAGAAGCATAGTATCCTGCAAGACCTGCATACAAGTATATCTATATATTTATATACACACACATGCATATAACCCAAAACAAGAACCAAAAGATAACACTCAAATGGATTGATGCTATTCTTGTATCTGTCTTTTGCCCAGAGAGCTGATTAATTTCTATTTGTAGAATCAAGGCAACTGGCTGCTTAACAATGAAACATGGTATACTAAGAAGGGAGGAAACAGTGTAAGCAATCCTCGAACCTGGCCTGTTGCTGTGGCCAGCTGAAAAAAATGGAAGAGTGTTTCTTGGTCCACCCAGTGACCACCAAGCTACATCCCAGTTATGCATATCAGAGGCAGCAGAAGCGACTTCAGAATTTCCAAGTGTGGTAGGACTTTCAGGTCAGTGGGACCAGGGACGCTTTCCCAGGCTGACACACTGACCACTGGTGTATTCACAAAAACAGTTTTCTTGAGCATCTGGCCTAATCATCGCTTCTCTTGCTGAAGTTATACAAAAAGCAAACAAAGAAAACAAAGAAAGAGAAACAGCATGTGCGCTGCCACCATTCATCTTACTCAGGGACTACTACTGGGCTTAACTAGTAAGCATCTCAGCTCCAAACATTAACTTCTGCATCTTTCGGCAAAAGCTTTCAACTGCTTGTAAAATGGGGGCAGAGTACAGGTTACTGGTGAAGAATCCTTCCCCCTGGGCATCCCCCTCTCACCTCCAGGCACATCTTGGACCAGTCCCAAGAGCTGGACTAGTTTGGGCTGCTCTTTTCTTATACCGCAGTCACGCATGAATAGGGGCCAGATACAAAGGCGGCATTGTATCAGCTTTGTTGGGGAGGTTGTAGCCTCTCTTTCCTTCTCCGAGTCATCCTCCCGACACAGGCAGCTCACTGCAGCTGCACAGGAATGCTGTGTTACAGACAGAGTATTTTAAAAGTTCCAAAAATAATTCCTGTGAGGAGTGAGAAATTGTGTTTGAATCCCGACAGAGCAGCAGACAGGCTGGAGCTGGATGGAGGACAAGCAGATCAGAGACAGAACAGTCACGACAATACTACGCTATTGAAAATCAGCAGATCTAAACAAGGTAGAATTATCTACTGTCTGAGGGAGAATGAGGCATTTTTTTCTCTCCTACACAGAGCTAAAAAAGAGAAGAAAAAAAGAAGTCTTGATAATCAGAGATCTCCGAGCTGTACCTGCACGCAAAGCACACTGGACAAGTGTTAACTTTTTCATGAATTCCTCAAAGCCTGCTGATAAACGGGCTCAGGGATGAAGAGCACTGCTCTGAAATGAAAATGGAAGGCAATCAGCCCATCAGAGAGGCAGACTCAAGGCATTTCATATAAGCATCCCAAAAGGTATCTACTCAAAATGTAGAGATTACTTTTGAATAATTTTGAAGAATATGCCTTGCATTTGAGCAGGTAATTGTAGAGCTGCAGACCATGCTGTAAAGAGCTGCTGGGCTCAGACCCCCACTGCTGTTTCAAAGGTTGGTCACAGATTTGGTAATGTTGACAGAGACTTCCTTGAATTGCATATTCTGGAATTCAGCCCCCCATTATATTTTCATTGCAGTGAAATTAAATTAAAACTGATCAAACGATAGCTGAGGACTACAGTCTATTTTAAGAGGCTGTTCTTTCACTTTGAGCTAACATGAAACACTGCCAAAGGCTGGCAGAAAAATGGCAAAGGAGGAACATGATTAAAAATGAAGGCATTATTACAAAGACAAATGGCACATTTTGCACATCAGCTATTAAAGATACTTACAGACCTTACGGAAATAATGCACCAAGCCACCAAAAAGGTGTTTTTGGGCAGGTGTATGTTATTACAAAAAGGCACTGGGGCTGTTAAAGGGGGAAAACCCTTCTCCTCTAGGCAAGGGAAACTGGAGAAAGGCTTTGTACCACTTACTGCTGCCAATCCCTCAGGGCAGAGGGAAACAACCCCAAACAGCAGCTCTCATTGAGGTGTCACGGGCAGCATGTCTTCACGCTTCACTCCCACTCTTAATTCTCACTGGCATGACCCATATGCCAAGTCTCTGTCTGTGCTATACACGCACCGTCCCCAGTCTCCTGGTACCGGGAGGGAGGTGAACAAAAGCCAGAGCTGGTTCAGAGGGCTGGAAACCTCTCTCTTGGGGCAGAAAGTAAGAAGCAGAAGCAGCTTGCTTTATTTCCCTGCTTTCTGAAGGCCTGTGAAAATTTAAAAATATGTTAAGAAGAATACAGTATTTTCCACTAATACCTTAAGACACTTAATTAACACCTTGAATGGCAACTCTGCTCATGGTATTTTCTTTGGGTGACAAACAAAATGTGCTCTCGTAAGGCCCCACCTGGAGTACTGCGTCCAGTTCAGGAGCCCCCAACACAAGAGAGACATGGACCTGTTAGAACGAGTCCAGAGGAGGCCACAAGGATGATCCAAGGGCTGGAGCATCTCTCCTATGAGGAAAGGCTGAGAGAGTTGGGGCTGTTCAGCCTAGAGAAGAGAAGGCTCCAGGGAGACCTTATAGTGGTCTTCCAGTACATGAAGGGGCCTACAAGGAAGGCTGGGGAGGGACTTTTTACAAGGGCAGGTAGTGACAGAACAAGGGGAAATGGCTTTAAAGTGGAAGAGGGTAGGTTTAAATTAGGTATTAGGAAGAAATTCTTCACTGTGAGGGTGGTGAGACACTGGAACAGGTTGTCCAAGGAAGTTGTGGATGCCCCCTCCCTGGAAGTGTTTAAGGCCAGGTTGGATGAGGCTTTGAGCAACCTGGTCTAGTGGAAGGTGTCCCTGCTCATGGCCAGGGGGTTGGAATTAGACAATCTCTTAGGTCCCTTCCAACCGAAACCATTCTATGATTCTATGAAAAATCCCAAGAGCATGAAAGTATGGTGTGACCTTGTTTTTTTTCTGGTGGCACTTCAACCTGAAAATCAAGGTGTCATTTAGGACAGGTAATAGGCCTGGCTGAAAATAAGGAAAAATAGGCTTTCAGGAGGCAATTTTGCCAAGTGAGCCCGAAGTGTTTCTGATGGGGTGTGCAGGTGGCACTGTTGATCTGCCTCTCCCTGGGGAGAGGGGACACCCAGGCAGGCAGCGATGCGTCAGCAGCCGGTGGGGACAAACAGTAGAGAGCAGAGCTGGAAACCACTGCACCACAATCCAGCATGGTTGTACCATTGCCAACATCACATCACTTGTTAAGATAAAGAAAACCTCTTTAGCTGACATTTGCTTTGTGTGCCATTAAGCCAGCCTCTGCCTCTGCCCGCACTGTCCCAGTTGGCATGTGTGTTAATGCTCACAAGGGTACAGACGGGCACCCACGCTGCGGCAGCCTTTCCCGGGGTTTCAAAAGGAGCTGGGCCTGGCACCGCCACCCCAGGTCCTGCTTTATTCCAACTGTAAATGGCTTTTGCTGCATGCCCAACTGGCACGTCCTTTAAAGTTGCGATGGGGAGTAGGAGGGGGGGGGTGTTTGCTTTCCTGATTTAATTAAGTGGTTCTGAAGAAGCCAAATTTGCAGTTCTGAGAACCAGACTTGTGTCTAACTGCAACCCACAGAAGGGTAGCAGGAGGAAAGCAGCCTTTCCCACACCTTTTCCCGGCACTGTCCAGTGCCAGCCACAGGCACCATGCCAGCCAGGGCCAAGGCTGCTCCTGCCAACCCAGGCAGCAGCTCAGGCCTCAGCCCTGGCAATCCTTTGTGTCATTTATACAACTGTCTTGGAGCAACTGGGCCGCTGTCACCTACTCACTTGCCACCAGACTTTTAACAGCTGCCTAATAACAACCATCTTTGCTCATTACTGGTTTAAACCAGGAATTCAGAGGAGAAGGACAGATTGAATTACTACCACTCTGAACTAGACTGCCTTCACCTAATATTGTTAAAGCCTTATCTGAAATAATACAGGATGAATTGTGAACCTCTTTATTCGTTTCTGGGTAGACAGCTTTAAATGCTAATCGTAGCTAATTTAATTATTTAACTTCATTTGCCTCTGCCAATGGGCCATGTGATAGGATGACTTTGGAAGACAGTGCTCTTGGAGGCTGTGGCTCTTATATTTTACACTGGGGCAGTGTTAATCACCAGAAAATGCAATTACCACATTATTGCTAAATCCACGTGTATGAAATAAAATTAACTCCAGCAACGGGAAGACATGAAATATCCAACTTCCTGAATAATGACAAGAACTGCTATTTAATCTCCTCTAAACACTCAACTCTTGGGTAGTAGATAAAAGCTCATAGCACAAGAGGAGTGTGTTTATGACCAAACTAATATTTAATATATTTATTAAAAGTCTATCAGTTATCTCCACATCCCAGAGAAGTATCCAGTTGAAAAATGGCTGTCAGAAAATTTCAAAAGGACCTTGCCAAGAACAAACACTGGCATGGAACTCGCCTCTGCAGGAAGACTTCTCTCACTCTGCCTCATCACACAAAATATTTTTCACATCTCCACTCTACATCTAGAGAAGCTGAGGCACAGACGTGAAATCATTTCTCCCTAGCTATTGACAGAAAAGCTATCAGTCTCTGCACTGTAACTCATGAGATCTTGGGCTCTATTTCTCTTGCACCTTTCTCCCACATAACACTGCTATCTTTCTGTTGGTCAACACCATGTTCAAAGCCTGAAGACTAACCTCTGTACCACTCGCCACTGCACCCATTGGTTGCTTTCATCTCTTCTGTGCTAGCGGGCCTGTCATCTGAACTACAACAGTGCAGTTGAAGCACCACCACCACTCTTATTTATGTTGGTATGAAAATGCTTCTAGATGATGACTTGGTTGAAGTCAGGAATAGGAGTCCTGCACAGATCATTAGCTGAAAAGCCTATCTTGAAAACACTAGGTGACTGGCCACTGAAATTTATCACTCAATTTCCATCCCTGGCAACAGCCTGCTAAAGAAAACTCCTTCCCATGGCAGCCTGGCACATTGACTACACCAGTTACAGCAGCACAACGCATTATTCACATGGGAGAGGTTCAGTCCCCCCATCTTTGCTGGGGTCATCAGTGTCTTCCTCAGAGTGCCTGCTCTAACCACTTATTTCAAACATCAGCATTTGTTCACACTGCTCTCCTTTTCCCAAATGGGGCATTTTTCAGGTAGCAGGTTTTCATTCCATTCTCCTCTCAGCTTCTCCTACGCACTGCTTAGCCTGGCTCCAGCTACTCTTGCAGTTATTCGTTCCATCTCTCCTGTATCTGCTGCAATAACTCTCACCTTCACTATAATCCCATATAACCCCTATAACCTCGTGTCTGTTAAAACAACTGTCCATGATGTGAAACACAAAAGGCCTCAAGCTCCACAAAGAACAAGATCAGCACTCAGGCCTTCCCGTGCTAACAGCAGGATTTGTGATGCTCTGACTCTGTATCCTGGGCTGCATCAAGAGAAGTGTGGCCAGCAGGTCAAGGGTGGTGAATCTTCCCCTCTGCTCCACTCTTGTAAGGCCCCACCTGGAGTACTGTGTCCAGTTCTGGAGCCCCCAACATAAGAAGGACATGGACCAGTTAGAACAAGTCCAGAGGAGGCAACGAGGATGATCCAAGGGCTGGAGCACCTCTCCTACTAGGAAAGTCTGAGAGAGTTGGGGCTGTTCAGCCTGGAGAAGAGAAGGTTTCAGGGAGACCTTAGAGCAACCTTCCAGTACCTGAAGGGGCCTACAAGGAAGCTGGGGAAGGACTTTTCACAAGGGCAGTTAATGACAGGACAAGGGGAAATGGCTTTAAGATGAAAGAGGGTAGGGTTAGATGAGATATTAGGAATAAATTCTTTCCTGTGAGGGTGGTCAGACACTAGAACAGGTTGCCCAAGGAAGTTGTGGCTGCCCCCTCCCTGGAAGTGTTTCAGGCCAGGCTGGATGAGGCTTTGAGCAACCTGGTCTAGTGGAAAGTGTCCCTGCTCATGGCAGGGGGGTTGGAACTAGATGATCTTTAAGGTCCCTGGCCAGCCCAAACCATTCTATGATTCTATGACTCCATCAGTTTATAAAAGCAACTTAAGACACCACCTGCTCCTTTCTCCTAATGACACAACTTCCCCAGCCAAAGCCAGCATCTAATTGCAATCATACATTACATGGAAACCAGGAAAGTGAGTGCACACATCCAGATTAACGTGGGAGACAAAAGGAGAATTAATTGCTTCAAGGAGTAGAAAACTCGTGTCGAAAGCAAGACTTGGTGAATTCAGCGGAAGCGACACTCTCCATTGGCAGAGCCCAGGACTCTCACCAGTTGCCACACAGCAGTGGGGCTGTACCATAGCCTGCTAGGGATGGGCTGGCAGTGACACTTCTATTCAAAGTATATGCAAACATAGTCCTCCTAAAAGGAGCATATATATATATATATATATATATACACACATATACACACATATACACACACACACACACATCTCTAGCTTTCCCTTTGGGCCATTTGAGGAGGGCAAGCAATTTTCACAATACATTTCCCACAGAGAGAAGCAGGCAAAACATTGGAGTGTTATTACTTTGTGATGTCTTACTAGCCAAGAAGATTGTGAAAAAAACTTTCTGACAATATGTCACCACAAGGCACTTTAATCAACAGCAAACTGACTAAAACGTTCAGCCTGGATTAAAAACTGCTCTTTTGCCTTAAATATGCAATCACTCAAAGTGACACAATTACCTGGCCTAAATTAAAACACTTGGTGATTTGTAGCTCAAATGCAGACAACTCTGGAAATACAATTATCCCTTTAATATTCAGAACCAAAGTAAAACACTTCTGAGCACTTAATAAATCTTCAGATGGAAAATTTAACATTCACTAACATGTTATATTGGTTTTGCTCCCAGTTTTATAAGTACCAATTTGTCTCTTCAAAAAAAAAAGGCAAGACTGACAGCACTTCTTAATTGAGTCCGCAGCTTTGCCAAAATGCTCCACACCACTTCTTACCACAGGAGAGGAAAAAAAACCCACAACAAACCTGCTTCAAACAGAAATGGTCACGCCAGGCAGACTTTGAACATAGTCTGCACTGGAAAGGTCAAGGAGAAACCCCAAGGTTGTCTTCACTGGTTGAGGACTCAATAAAGACCAGAAGATCTGGTGCTATTTCATTCACATACAGGGTTACAAAACAGAGTAAGGTGACTTGTCTTGTTTTTTGGGGATGCTATCCTATCAAGTGGCAGAAGATAGTGGCTTTGAGTTCCATGCATTAAGGTAATATTGAAATATATGCTAATTGCTTCAAATAGTGTATCTAGATCTTTTTCTCCATCATTTCTTGTTATGAATTATAACAACAATAGTCATTGTTGCAAATAGTTGCAATTAGGGTAAAAAGAGGCATTCTTGCTTTTGCTGCGTAATTAGCCAAATTGTTCTTTCTCTGTCAGCAAGAAACGAAAACATGATCATGCAGACCACTAATAAGTATTAATAAAGAGATTAACTGTGCTTAAATCACTAAGCTCAATATAAATGTTAACTTCAGTTACACACCATGGATCATGCATCACTGTCACGGGAAGACAACCAGATTACAAACTGAAGATTAGAGAAGAATGAACCAAATTTTGTTGTGAATAGATACAGTCCTCAGCCAGAATCAGTGGTTTCACACCAGAAATGGGGTTTTAACTGAGAGCATCTGAGTAAGTTCATTTTCAAAACTGTAAAATTAACACTGTAACACTTCACTGTAGCTGCAATAAAGATGTCTATACTTGTAAAGCAAGATCATGCTTCTGAAGGAATAACAATCCCAGACAACGAGACATCAAAGTGCAATTGTCACATTTTAAAACGTTCTTTAGAGTGAAATCCCACCAAGAGGGACTTTGTTCAGCAGGGAGTACTCTTCCACCATCACATTGTGCCTCTAAGGAGTGTGGTGGCAGCCAGGCAAACCAAAAGGGAAAACAGAGCATCACACACCTGTATCGCACATTTGTCCACACCATTTCTGAGTAAAAGCCAAAACTTCATTTCAACAGCTGCCAGTTCCAGCAAGTGAGAAAGAGGGGAAAGAGTCTTGGCTGCAGATGAAAGTGAATCGACTCCCCGCACCTGTCCCAGGGAGCCGGGGCGGGGGGGCGGGGACTGTATCTGTTTCATCCTGAAGGGATCAAACAGGACCCTAAGCTGCCTTTGCACAGCAGCAACACTGCGACATTATTTGCATCACGGTGCTGCAGCTGAATTTACTGAGGGGAAAAATTGGGTCAGTACTAGGATGTACTTCAAACCAATAAGTAGTAAGAAGGTTCACCAAATGCAAAGCATTTGACAAAAACCCACGTTGACAGCAAGGATGAAGTGAAGGGGAACACCAGAGTATTTTAAGATCTTTTTTTGTGGGTGTACAAAAATTCTAAATTTGCAACAATAACAGTATGATCAATGTACCTTCCTTCAGATGGGTCAGTCATTTGGTACACACCACACAGAGGCAAAGTTGTACTGGACAAACTTCCCTCTCATTTTACTGACTGAATCACAAAATCACAGAATGTTAGGGATTGGAAGGGACCCCAAAAGATCAAATCATAGAATCATAGAAAGTTGTGAGTTGGAAGGGACCCACATGGATTATCGAGTCCAACTCTTATATGACTTTGGATTTCAGCTTATCTTTGTAATTAGTAATTTAGCTGTGCTGTAGAAATAATGCTATATCCATCAAACCTTAACTTCTTTCATGCAGAGGACCTGCCTAAGACCTCAAGGCACATATAAATCTGAGTGCTTAGATGGCAGCTTTAGAGCTGTAGCAAAACCTTCTCAGCCTAAGAATTTTTGCTATGTTAAAATAGCATCCTGCACGTAAAAAGCTAAATTAACCTGTATGAAAGTAACCTGTATAAAGGTATTTTCTATTTAATAAGATATTTTGTAATGCAGTGCTCTTGCACACATATACACACACAGAGTGATAATCCTTTCCTTTCCAAATCTAATCCAGAATTACAACCATGTAATCATAATCTGTTAATTAATGGATCCTCTGGGATGAAAAATAAATGGTTGGCAGGTATAAATGCAGAAATAGCAGTTACCCAAGTTACTCAAGTGCTAATCAAGTGCTAAATAAAAATAAAAACAACAAAAAAACAACAAAAAACCCCCCACAAGATAAGAAGAAAGAAGCCAGAACAGGGGCTAAATATGGGAGGGGAAAAGGTTTCTGTAAGAGGTACTGCTGCTGTGATCAGTGCTGAAATGTTGTGCATCCTTCTGCTACATATCTTCTATCTTCTCCAAAGACACAGAAAATATGGAAAAGGCTGTATAAAAAAAAAGCCTGTACAGGATAGAGATCTTGGAAAACATCTCATTGTGAAAATGGGATTGGTTTAGTTTAAAAAAAAAAATGATTACAGTCTATAAATACCTTTATAAAGAGAGACTAATTCCTGGCAAAAATATTCTTTAACTAAGTTGAGAAAGTGCAGAGAAAAGCTAGATAAATTGACACTGGAAAGAATGTGCAAAACCTAGCTGCTGGGGCAAACAGCTGAGAAAACTGGTACATTTTCCATCTGTGCTGTCTTCAAGCCAAAGCTGGGTATCCTGGCAGGTACGCCCGACTCAGATTTGGACTATCACAAAGAGAAAACTGGGCAGTGTAACAGTTTGTCATTGCAGGAGTTTATACCTCACAGCCCTTCTAGGCTGAGCTCCCCTTCATCTGAGAAGCAGACACCACGGGAGTGCCTCCCTGAACACCACAAATGTGAGTACTGGCAGTAGCATGGCCTTTTTTGATCTCCCACTTCTCAACAGCAAAAGCCTAGAGCAGCCAACATCCAGTGAAATTAATTAACCAGGTCAATAGAAACCAAACAAGAAACAGCAGCTCTGTTTGTTGTGAAAGTGAAAATTTCATTTTTCAGTGGCTATGGTCAGTCTCTGCTAGGTCATCTTTTAAAAGAGAAAGGATGACAGTTAATGACACAAATTCCTTAAAACAACCAGACTGAGACCATCTAAATCCACCTCCTGGACAAATTCACAGCTTCAAAATGTGTCTCAATTACAGGCATCCTTCATGTGTTCTGAATCTTTTTACTCTTTCATGTGTATATATTACCAAAGCTGGTCATACTATCATAGTCAAGTTTCCATGCAACTTTTCAAAAATAGTAACGCAAATTTCACTCTGAACATCTGTACACTTTTATTCAAAATTTTTCAGAATTTTTTTTTTAAATAGTTATCTTCTTACAGTTTTCAGAGGTTTTCTTTTTTTAATACTACAAACCCTATTAATAGTTGTAATAATTTTCCATGGATAAGGAAGAACCTGAAAGTCTTAACCAGATTTTGGCCAAGGTAGTTGCTGTTCTGCATCAAAGACATTATGGTCTTATCACTGCTGGTATAATTGCCTTCACTCCTTTTTGTTCTGCTCTCTGCTATAATAGCTCTATGCCTCATTGACCTTCCCTTATTTTCATAAACTGTAACAACCATTTCCCTTTATTTGCTCCACTATTGCTACATTAAAACAATTCAAGGAGATTAACTAGTGAAGCACAGGCTGCTTTTGCAGAAGTCATCCTATTTTGACCTCATTTTATCATGATTTTCCAGCTGCTTGATAGCAGTATTTATTTTTTTTTTCTTCAGTTTAATCAGTTTGTCAGGTACTGAGATAGGGCACACTGGTTTGTAATACCCTGGATCACCTTCAGTGCCTATAAATATGAACACTACTGTGCTCTTTGCCAGTGCTACAATACATGTTATTTTAAGCAGAAATTATACAATTTTACTAGTCAGCAGGAATACTCACAAGGTGTATTTTGCTAAATTCACTGTAGAGGCGAGGCTGCCACTGCTCCATGTGTTTTTAGTGTGGTAGTGTTTAACCTGGACAGCCATCAAACACCAAACAGCCCCTCGCTCACTGTCCTCCACCTCAGGACACAGAGGAGAGAACTGGAGGGGTAAAGGCAAAGTAGTAAAGTAAAGGTAAAGTAGTAAAGTACAAGTAAAGGAGACTTGTAGGTTGAAATAAGAACAATTTAATAATTGAAGTAAAACTTAAAATAATAATGCAGTAATAATGGTAATAATAGTGATAACAGAATATTCAAATTAGTGATGCACAGTGCAATTGCTCACTACATGCCAACCAATGCCTGGTCCTTTCCCAGATAATGATCCTGGACGAGCAACAATCCTGAAACCAAAACACAATCCCAGAAGAGAGATAGTCCAAGAGAGGCAGCATTCTGGTCAGTGCTCATTAGTATAATGAACATGACATTACACAATATGGAATAACCCATTGGCGTATCCAAATGACAATGTGGGTTTGCTAATTTTACTATGCCCCACTAGTCTTCTGCACCTGCAAACTAGCAAAACATGGGAAAGTTGGAAAGTCAACCTTCCAGCGACAATTGAAAACAACAGTATGTTATCAACATTCTTCTCATAACAAATCCCATACTGAAACCAAAACACAGTGCTTTCTAGGTACTACTTTCTTTTCCAGTTTGGTGAGGAAATAAAATATTATTCTGTGGCTGATCTGACTTTTTCCCGTTCTCCCCAGTTGGGTATGCTAACTCACAAAAAAATAAATTATTCACCGAGTAGAAAAATTGTGTGTGTGTGTGATATTTTTGCCAAGTTTCAAGTCTCTAGCCCAAACTTTACAATTACAAGAAATTTTTAATAATTGTAAAGTAACATTTGTTTTCTAAGTCTATTCTAAATATAGCTTTTGCAGAAGCAAAGCAAGCAGATATTCCTCTCCCAAAAACTCTTTCTTAACCCCAGAACTGGGTCCTGACAGAAGCAGTCAGATGAGAACATTTCAACCCCCAACCTGGTCAAAAGATACAGCCTAGTAGTTAAAACTGACTCAAAGTAAGATCTTAAAATTGAATCCATTAGGTAATATCAATTAGAATTGTCATGAACTGTAATATGCAAAGAACCGTAAAAGCTCACATGATAGCAACGGTTTCAGTGGAGTGGTACAGAATTACCTAAGCCCATAATCTGCCCCAATGCATAAAGCAACTGTAAGGCATCTATCACCTGACAAACCTGTCACACAGTATTTCTGCAGCTGTTAAAGACTGGCATACTAGACAATCATCCAAGGATTATTAGAAAGGCATAGCAAAAATACTTCTAAAAGTGATGACAGCATATATTGAGCAGCTCTTCCTGAAGTTATCACATTAATTCTTCTTTTATTCCAAAAATCAAAAAAATCTACACCAATGAACAATCATTATTCTTCCAGGGTGCATTCACAGATGGAATCTCCACAGCCTACGTGAAGAAGAATGAATGAATGAATATGGTTAACTTCTCATTTGCTTTACATTCATGGCTTTTAAAGATGTTCAAACTTATACTTCCTTCACTTGTTCTTTTGTAAAATTCTGGAAGATGATGCCGACCTTCTGAGAGATGTGTCACAGCAGGGTTGTTAACACTCTTCTTCATTAAATGCATGTAATGCCTGACTGATTTTAGCCATGTGATGTGTACATCTAGATACACAACATCTCAGTAAAATCAAATGATGAACAAATGCAAATTTACATGGTCAAGGGCCTAATATGCAAGTGCATTTGTTGACCGGACTCCATAGTTTGCTAATAGTATGCAGTCATTAATGATACAATCACAGGAAAAAATAGGCATATTAATTCATTATGTAGTAGCCTGTAAAATAATTAGTTGCTTTTAAATGAATGCACTCAAACTCCTTTAAAACCTAACAAACAAAAAACCCCAAACCTGAATCTTTGTGTGCCTAAGAGCATGTAGTTAGCCACAGCTTTATTTAATGCAAGCAATGGAGTGATATACATTTATACCATTAGAAAAGTGTCCCAAATATCTTCCTCACCAACCTCCTAAGACGATGGAGAAGTCTCATTATTAAAAGTGTGGTCTCTCTCACAGACACATTTTTCACCCGCCACTCTGGACCATTACTAAAGCTGCAAGCATAAACTGGTGCAGCTATACAAACCCGAGAAGAACCTGGTGACAAAATGCTCAGCTGTGCTGATTTGAGCCTATAATTTACACATCATGTTTAAAGTCTGTACCAACAGCAGGGTTATAGGGTACGCCTCTAAGCCTGTTTAGGTATCAGCCTTTCATAGTACCTTTCATAAAGGTTTGTCCTGACTTTTAGCTACCTTCCTGGGTAGCTAAACAGTGATCTCTGTGTAAGTTTTCCATCAAAGCACTACACTGAAATATTTTTTCCTCCAGCTGACAACACGGGTGGTGAGAACAGTAGCAAGGCTCTGTATGTACCAGTGGTGTTATTCCTGAAGAGCCATCCATCCATCACACACCTGTTTGGCTGACCCCCCCCAACAAATGAGCTGCATTAATCCATTTCTGCGACACCTCATGCTGAACAGCTCAGCATGGGCTCCGACACAGCGCCAGTTGCCTTTGCCAGCTTCCATCACACTTGGCATTTTTTGGATACTTCTCTGAAGGTAATTAGTCAAAAAGATTTGATAAATAGGTAAGGAGACTCGATACAGTAATCAGAACAACAAAAAAAAAAAAGCAGATAACCTGTATTTGTGACCTTAAAGATTACGTACTTCCCCAAAACAGTTATTTTAAGCGCCTAGCCAGTGGGAGTCAGAAGTTAGTAAGGCCATGCAGTACGTGCCACCAGCAGAGCACGTGGTTTTACGCAAAGAAAAATCGGTACTGCCTTAGAATGCAATATATGAGAAAATTACTTGGTAATGTATAGGCCCTGAGAATGAGAAGGCAGAGGGAAAAGTTTTTTGCCTGGAGGAGGCCAAAGCTGGAACTGCTCTGCTGCTTAGACTGAGAAAGACAAACCTCAAGACAAGGACGAGTGGCATCATTTGCTTTAGCACTGTAGCGCACTTAAATGGAAAAATAATTCTGCATCAGGTTCACTAACAGAAAGAACATGTTGCAAAGACATTATTCAAGTCTTACACATGCTTATCTATTTCTGGCTCAGTCTACAGAAAACATTGTTATGAAGATGATAAATTACAAAAAAATTTCAAAACTTAGGAAGCAGCAGCATTACGAGTTGGATACCAACCCTACACAGCCTTAACAGTGGATGTTGACTGATCCCAACTGCTTCATCATGGAAACTTGACATTTTCCTGATACAGAAAATATTTTCATTGGAGTTTTGGGTTTTTTTTTTAAATTCCCTTAAGACAGTAACAGAAATATACCCACTATAAAAATAAGTATTTGAGAAAGTCTTAGCAGTATCAGAACCTTGATTTCTACTTTTTTTTTTTTAAATCACTACACCACTTTCCCTATTTCATAAATAAAAAGAATAATTTATATGCAAATAATCAAGAGCACACTTCTAAGTTGTCATTGGAGATCCTCCATCATGATATATCAGTTTTAACAGATAATCTCCATTTCCATCATGGCTTCCCTGCACATTCCAGCAGCTTGGCTGATTTGTCAGGCATGTGACAGAAACTGCATTTATACACTTTTTTAGGTAAAGCAATTTCTGAGTGCTTAGCAATTTTGTTTGGTAGTAAAGTTTGTAAAGTTTGAGGAATGCAAGTGTCCTATAACTTAACAGGTAACAGTCCCACCATCTCTGTCCACCAAGAAAAAAAAGTGTGAATTCAAAATTATTTCTTCTGCTATACTGTGAGAATCGAAGTTTTCTGTTCTAGAGGGTTTATCTCTAATCTTTGTCCCTTGCAATTTCATCAGAACAATTGGAATAAAATGCAAGTTGGATTTTCACTATTGCTTTCAGTAGGCATGACATTTACAAAGCAATTTCCATGAGGTGCTCCTACTCATGTATTGGTAATCACAGAAAGAAATCTCTTTCAGATTTAAAATTTCCATGGTTGGTTTCTGCTCAGAGTTGTATTCTTTATTTGAAAATTTGGAGAGAGAAACCAAGGGAAGGTAACCTCAATTTTTCAGGAAAATCAAGAGCTGATACCAGCATTCATTCTTTTGTTAATATTTTTTCCAGTGAATGACAAAGTAAAGCAACATTTTTATCAAAATCCTTAACAGAATCATGTGAGAAACAATTTATCTACGATCTATGATTTGCTTTTTATTTCCAATACACTTATGAAATCAATTTAAGAATCCAGTTAAAAACTAATCCTTTGCAAACATGCCACAACAACAGTTCGCAATCAAAGAGTATGCCAGGCATTAAATGAAGGCTGCATGAAGCAGATGCATCAATTTTAACAGAACAATAAGGGTAAAGTAAAGGAGAATACAGTAGTGTTAGGACAGCATTATTTATATTGAAAATTCAGTATATAAACTATTTTTCTGGGATTGCACAAGAAAAAAAGAAAGCAAATCTATTTACTACGTATAAGTAGATAATGAAAAAAACAAATCAAGCTAATTTAAGATAGTAGATTCAATTTTAATTGTCATCTGGTGCCCAACCCACTAAACGTGTGTGATTTCATTTCAAAGCCTGAGCTCTAGAAGGAGCAGATGGAACAGGCACAAACCATTCTCAGCCATTATGGCTATGGCAGGTAGGCTGTGTGGTTTATGGATGGCTGCGCTCGCTTTCACAACTTCCGTGGGTGCCACCGTTAATACTTTTTGCAAAATACTGACCTGCTGACAGCAGTGACTGTGCCTGGTCCAAAGTCTGGCTGACTGCAGACAACATCAGCCTTTCCAGCTTTGGATTCAAGATCCCTGAAACACCAGATACTAAACAAAGCCAGGAAAGGTTTGTTATGTGGCATGGTTTGGCATTCTCTCCGACACAGATATATGCCCAGGTATATAGTTACAAGCTTTATAATGAGATGTTTGATTTCCTGATAGCAATTTTGGAGATAACATAGCTCCCATTTTGGTGCAAGAAGAAGGAACAGGATGCAAAGAACAAAGAGAAACATCATAGAAGCTGAAGAGTCTGCAAAAAAACCTTATGATTGACAATGCTGCCCACTAGAGAGCGTACAAAGAGCAAGTCCTCTTCAGTATCCATTAGATCCTATCCACAGACATCCTGTCAAAGATCAATTAGATCCTAGAAGAGCAGTCTGTATCCTGAGAATCAAATGAGGAGGGTGATAGTAAGCCCAAAAAGGCATAAAAGTTTGTGAAAAGTGCATGGGCTGTCAGGCAGAAAGAAGGAGCCAAGCCACTGCAACAAACCTTTTGTGGAAAAAAGCCCCGTACAAAGGAGTCAAACTCCTGGGAAAGCCACTGCTGCTCGCAGAAGAACATCAAGAGTCCTCTTGTCATTCCTTGAGGGTTTGCAACAAACATACAGACTTGCATTTGCTCACTTGTATTGTGAATCTTAGTTGAATATGAATATTTTTATGAAAGGCCATAATTTTGAGTCTAAGAATAAACAAACTGGGCTCTTTTCCAGTAGATTTGAATTGTTTATTTTTTCTAAGAGTCTCCTTCAGGGGAAATCAGTCTTGGCCACAATACCCACAGACAAACCTTCTTAGAGGGGCCTGTGCCAAGCAGATCAACTTTACCCACAGCGGCTCCAGCTAATTTACTAACAATATTAGATTTTTCTGAACTATATTTTAATATTTTCACTGGCTAGAAACAATCTAGCATCGAACAGAGGTTAATAAAAAACAACTCTAAAACTTGTGGACATCTATAAAAAGTGCAACCGCTCCTACCTGCGACTGAATCTTTTCTCTTAACACAGAAAGTTTCCTATGGCTTTGTCCTGGTTTCACTAGGAAAGCATTAATTTTCTTCTTAGTAGCTAGAAAGCACTGTGCTTTGGTTTCAGTATGAGATTTGCTATGAGAAGAACACTGATAACATGCTAGTTTTTAGTTGTGACTGGAAGTCCAAGGACTTTGTGTTTTGCTAGGCTGCAAGTGCAAAGGACTGAGGCAGGGAAGTGTAATAATTAGCAAAACCCAAACTGGCATTTGGATAAGCCAGTGACATATTACATATCATATAACATCTCGTTCAGTCAGGGCTGACTGAAAAGCTAGGGATTCTCTCAGGGATCACTTCTGGCTGGCTCTTCTGGGATTGTGGTTTTGGGACTGTCTCTGCGCCGGGATCGCTGGCTGGTACAGGCTGGGTGGGTGGTGAGCAACTGCCCTGTGCATCACTCATTTGTATATTCTGTTATTACCATTATTATAAGTTTTATTTTATTTCAATTATTAAACAGTTCTTATCTCAACCCATGAGTCTCCTTACCCTCACATCTCCAGTTCTCTTCCCCATCCCCTGGAGGAGGGTGGGAGAGTGAGCAAGCAGCTGTGTTTGGCTGTTAGCCAAGTGAAACCACCACAGGCCTCCAGCAGATAAGCCATCCCCATGCACAGAGATAGACTTAAGTCACAGTGTTTAAAACAGGACTTCTGTTTCATTTCACATGAAGTGTTTCTGATGAAGAGGCCTGCAGCCAGCCACACCACAACGCTTCCTAACGAGCAGCCAGCGCCGCGCAGCGCTGCCTTCATGGGTGTTCAGTGCTATCAGCAGGGTGGTGACTGGAATCAAACACTTGTGATTTAAATTGATATCTGCTTCTAAATTACAATTGGAAGATCCATATGTTGTGACTCATTGAAAGCTCGCTAAGATGTTATCAGCGCTAATGAAACTCAAAGAGGCACACAGTAACAGATCCAAGCGCTGTGTGACATCCAATTATCCTCTACACATAAGGGCAGGTAACTACCTGTAAACCTACCCTTCACCCAGGCATCCTTCTTCACTATGCCCATAGAAGTACTTGGTAATAAAGCTTCTGGAAAGCTGCATGTTGCTTTAAGTCCTACTACTGGAAAGAAAGTTACTTTATTTTCAAATTCTTCATGATTTTGTGTTCTCTCTTCATTTTTAACACTATTTTTAAAGTACTTGACACTATAAGCTCTTAGTAATTTTAAAAGACTACTCAGAAATGGTATTGTATTATGTATTTCAGAGGCATTAATTTGAATAATTTTACCAGTAGCACAATAAAACGCTTGAAAGCGAAGCAGATTTTTTTTTTAAGTTTAGACATTTCCTCTTTTTTGTTTCTGACAAAGCCACAATCTGAACAACTGTCACTAACTCCTTCCAGTGTGTCCCTGTCGCCCCCCATCTAAATGGCTGATGCTCTCTGATTTTGCCAGCAAAAGTATGTTGTTAGCTCTCTACTGGAAATAGTTGGAGGAAGAACATCTTTATTAAAAAGGGAGACAGACTATTCTTTTAGTGAAAGTAGGAGAAATCAAACAGCCTTCCACAAAAATTAATAGAGAACAGCGTTAACATTAGTGATACTTTGAGAAAATGAGTAATAGTGAAGGAAAATGTATGAAGTACAACAAAAGAAGTATTAGAACAAAACCAAGAAAAAATATTTTGTTTTTCCTTTGCTCACCACTTTACAATATCTGTATCATTAAGAATATTAAGGCCCTTATAATAGATTCCAGGAATCTTGCACATAAAGAAGATACTCCAATGGACAGAAAATAGAGAAATCACTTAATGTAACCTTTGGAAAAATGTAGAGAGTGACTGTAAGCCACAGGATATTTTGGGGAGGGATATGCCATCCCCTTTTTGCCAACACAGTAATCATACAAAAACATCTATGTAAACTGTGATCATCTTCCCAATAAACAGACAGAAGACAGACATCACTGGGTCGAAGAGTATAAATTAGCTTTAAACAGTCTAGGTCGTAAAACTGAAAAGCCAAATCCTTAACATCATGCCTCCCCAAAGCGACATTTAGTTCATCATTCCCAAATTCATTTGCTAGCTCCATATGCTGGCTCTCACTTTCCAGATTTCTCATTTTCACCACTTCACAAGCAATGTCTATAACCGCGAACCAAAACCAATCTGAAGAAAGGCCTTGAGTAGCTGTGTTTATCAAACTCCTTCAGCCCCAAGTGAGAGACCAAGTGACAGCTTTGAGACTCGGGGATGCAACAGCAAAGGAAGGGAGGAGGGCTGGGCTAAGTGGCACCGCATTCAGGGAGCACGGGTGAGTCTACCCAGTGACAACACAGCGACTTCTTGCAAGGCACAGGGTCACCTTCCCACCCTTGTGCACTACGTGGTGTGAAGGAGAAACCCAGCTGCGTGAACTGCAAAACTCGCATATGGCAAAATATTTCCAAAACTGACAGAAAGGAGAAAAAAGATTTTACATTCTCCTACCTCAGATTCAGTGATTTCCAGAACTAAACAATGAAAACTAAACAATGAAAACTAAACAGAAAGAGGATATCTTAAAAGACTGATTCGTCACTAGTGTCTTCATTTTTGTTTTGGAATCAAAAATACACAAGAGGCTCCACAAAGTTTTTGAGTTCAGCTATGAAGTGACCGTCTGAATTTCTTTCACGTTCAGTTTTAGCTGGATTACTGAATTACCTCCAAAATTTTAAAGGTATATTCAGAAGGTAGAAGAGATAGTATCAGTCTCAACAATTTCTCTTTTCTTCAGTTTCATCATAAATAAACAGGATGCTTCAGCCTTTATGTGGAATGGGAAGATCCTAATAGAAGTATTTCATTTTCATTGCACCCTAGTAGACATAACTATTTAGAGAAACAATTTTAACTTGTAGTTTATGAAGTGCTAAATTTATGTAAGTATTTTAGGATCAGCATGCATAGCATGATCATGTAATAGGTGTAAGTTAAAGCAGGAGACATTTGCTAAATGACAGAACCAAGAAGAGAAGCTGGAACTTGGCTCCTCCATCCCAGCAAACATCCCTAACCATTACATTACAGAATGCCTCTCCTGTGGGCTGCTGGGTAGCCCTGCTCTAGTAAGGGACTATCAGTGGTCAGACTACACTCCAGTAAAATAGATCCGGGTTCAGGCTGACAACCACCCAAGAAGCTTCTACTTCTGAGCTTTCTGGGTCATCTTAACACCTGAATCCACAGCAGTAGAGTCAGAGTTGCTGCAGCTGCTGTTCCACATCACATCCTACTTGGCTGAGGGAAGCCAACAAGCCTTTCTAATAGCTACAGGAAGATAAGGCTGCATCCTGGATGGTTGGGTTTGCCTCGGGTAGGATTGATTCCTACTGAAGAACTGTTAGGAGCAGAGTGACATTGCTATGTGACACAATACCTACCTGTCACTTTTCATTTAAAGGAAGAGATTAGACAAAAATTTCATACACCCACAAGCTACTTCAAAACTCATTAAAATTCTACACATGCTCCTTTTGCATAATTGTAGCATGTTTTACTCTATTATTCATGGGCATCAATGCTCATTTTAAGTGTTCTATTAATTGGAAGTCCAAGCAATCATCAAGGAAACTGTAATTTTGATTTATGCATTGTGGGAGTTACCAGTTTTCATTTTCATTTCAGCCCTCGATTTAGTGACAAAACAGGCATCCTTCTGCAGGAAGTGGAATAAAACAAAATAAGTCTTTGTTAAAAATGACAAGACTCCAAATCCTGTAGCTTAGCATACTGCAATTAAATGAGGCAATTTTAATAGCAGAAAAATGACAAATAAAAAAGCAAACTCCATATAAGAAAAGCAAAGTTTGAGAAAGATGTTTTAGATCTGCACCACAAGCTTAGAAATCTGCAATGAACCTAACTGCCACAGCACTGATACGCACCAAACTGGTGCATCACTCCAGGCAAAGTGGGGCAAGTCCTGCTATTGAAGCACGCACTGCTGAACGCCAAAGGCCCATATTTAGACAGCACCTAATGGGCTTCCTTCTTCTTCTGGGGTTACCAGGGGTGCTGCAGCAGATTACCAGCGTCCCTTTTTCACTACCCAACCCTACTGGAGAAGAAGAAACAAGCAGTGCTGCTTGTACATTCAAAGGAGCGCAACCACGAACCACCACGCTCCCGATGTGTCGCTGCTCACATGAAAGCCTACCAAATCTGGCTCAGCCTTAAGCACAGCCTTAGACATAGCCTAAGTACAAAACTGCACATTTGTGTATTCTGTTAACATTGCCTGAGAAAGCAGGCTGTGTTTGGCTGCAAGGTGCAAGCCAAAAGGGTGAATCCACCCAAACCACCACACTTCATTAAATAGGACTTCCCCAAAACAGTGCCTTGACTACCTCTGCGTGCTTATTAGTTGCCTTTCCTTAAATTTCTCTTTTCACACTGCAGTAATGGTACATTTGGACAAGGGATGCTACAGAGTCCTACAGCATCTTGCTTGAGGTACTGCTGTAGACAAAGATTCAGACATTTGTTTAAACTAAGTCCCAATTGCACAAAGTAACAACATAACGGCTCACATAAGGATTAAACAGAACAGAATTCAGTTCAGCGGGGATCTAAAATGCTCACAGTTTTAGAGCTTTCCCTACAAACACAAGTGTAACACGGTCACTGAACACATGTTTGGGAGAAGGAAAGGACCCCTTGGATGGCAAGGGTGGGATTCACACAGCTGCAAACACGACAGCTACACTGGTATGAAGCCAAAATAACTGCACGTGGAGCAATCCCACCTATAGCGGTTGGGCCAGCAAAGTAAACTAAACCTTTCCACCCTCCAAAACTTCAAGGGAGTCGGGGAGCAACACTGCAACCTTGGCTGGCTCTCCTAAAAACACAGGCAGCAGCCCCCAGGCATCCAGCAATATGCAGGCAGCAGTGTGGGCATGAGCCACACCAGCCCAAGAGCGAGGAGCCCCTGCCTGGGCAGAGCATGAGGGACCACTCCCAGTCCTCCCCTCCACCCCTAGCTCATGTTGGAAGCGAGAACATAGGGCATGCAGGATACAGATAGCACAACTGGAAAGATTCACTTAACAGGTTTCAAAGGTTTCCATTCCAGTGAACATCTCCATTTTTTTATTTAAAAAAAAAAAACAAAAAAAACCCCTGTCAAGACAACACTAAATCATCCTTGAGAATCTTTTGCCTTATGATCTCTACAAATTATTTTTAACACTTATTATATCTAAAGTGAAATTATTCCTTCATCTCTATTTGCATAGCTTTTTAAAGTGATAAATCCTTTCTTGACAGGCCTTCAACACACAGTAAATGGAAAAGACAGAGGCAGCCTTCAGTAGTAAGACTCTTTCCTAAAGCATCTGGATCCTGTTTCTTAAGAAAAACTCATGCCAAGAAAGGGATCTGAGGGGGAGCAACAGGGAAACTCAAAACATACAAAAATGCTTCTGATACTTTACTCAGTTGTTGGAAAGCCACAGGGATAGCACAAGATCCAATTAGCCACTCTAAGATCCCAGCTTTATTTCCCTGGCTTCTGAAGACATTTGGCTAAGTTTTCATGGCTTTTTCTGCAGGAGGCAAATCTTTCATATGAATATTGGACTGCTTATATCCCCATTGAGCTTGCCAAACTAACAAAGCAAAGCACTGCAAGGTTAAATATGCCCTGCTTGACTAAGCTTCATTTCTATTAGACAGATACTAAAAAGAGAAAAACTAAGTGGAATAAAATGAGAATGTATACCAACACACTAACAGGAGTCAGCAGATGGATTAGCTTCACAAGGCAGGACTAGGGTACAACAGTGACAAAGATGAAATGTCTTGTTCTCCAGACTTGAAAATGCCTTTCAAGATGACACGACAGGAACTGTAATGGTAACCTTTATATATGCGTGTATATACACACACACTGGAAATACCAAAGGAACAGGGCTCTACATACAACCTGAAAGCATTTCCGAACACTCTGCAAGAAAGCAGCCTGAAAACAAAACAAGAAACAGAATTAAAGAATAACTGTATGAGGCAGCAGTATGGGAAAAGAAGGAAGGAAAAACAAAGCAGGGAAAAAAAAAAAAAAAAAAAGAGTCCCTTGTTTCCTCAGCCTAAAAAAAAAAAAAAAAAAAGGCTTTTCTCAAGCCTTTTAATATACTTGTATTTCAAAATTATATATTTTGTATCAAAAACTAGCTGTATGCATCAGCCCCACATACATATATGTCAAGTCAACAAGCAGGGCTCAGTTCACTACAACTGGCTGCTAAAATCACCGGCAGTTCCAAAAGCATACAATTAGAAGTTGCCCTCAGCAAGCTGCGCTCCCCACGGCTCTTGCTGCACCTCTGTCTCCCTAGTCTCTGTGCCCAGGCTTGGCTTGGCAAGCAGTGCTAAAAACTGAGGTGGTGGCAGCAGGCACTAGCCTACCTCCTGCCCACCTCACCTTCACTCAAGTTGGCTTGTCCTCCTGGCCTGACCCCAAGCCCTGCTCCTACTGCCATTTCTTCCCCTTCCCCCCAAACCAATTGATATTTATTTGGCTGGCCACCCCTATATTAATGAGTAGTTTAAGTAAACTAAAAAAAGATTGTCTTCATCCTACTGTAAAAATTTCTTCCACAGCAGCTTAACTTCAACCACAACCTTCCCCACCAGAAGGCTCTGGCAGTAAATGAAAGGCTGTGCACGCACGCGGTCCTGTTACAGGCAGCTATCCTCTATGCCCTCTAAAGAGGTCTGGGCTACACAGAAACCTTTCCTGCCTTTTGACCAGGTTGAACAGCTCTCAGAATGACAAACAAAAAATCCCTGCTAGAAATACCAAAGGCATTTCCTTACTATTTACTGTGGTATAAAAGTAAAACGGGCAGGAAACTGTTTACGGTTCCTTTTTCTATAGCAGAAGCCCAGGAGGATTAAAGGGCTTCTGCTGTAGAGACAAAAAGTTGAAATTTAAAATAAACAAAGAAATCAAAAACCCCAAACACAATTAAAAAAACCCAAACCAACAAAAAACAAAAAAACCCAAACCCCAAAACCCAGATTGATCATTTGCAGTAACTGGCTCCTAGTGACTACAATCTTTGGACTTTAGTCTCCTAAACCTAATTTCCCAAGTTTCGCTTTAATAAATGGAGAGAGAGACAAAATCTTCCAAGGGTGATTCAGAGCAAAACCTTAACTCAAGGCGTGATTTCACCTTCTCTATCCAGCCCAAGCAGAGGCTGCAGCTGAAAGGGGTGACTCCTCTCCTTCCTTGTGTCCTCCTCCCTCACCCTGGACCTGGCACTTGCGCAGCCGTGAAACAACTCAGACCCACCGGCTCATCTGGCCGAATGCTGCACACCAAGAAAGAAAGTACAGGTTTCCTCTCAGGCACCTGCTTGCCCCCAAACACTCAGCAGTACAAAATTGCTAGATTTATAGTCTTTTACCCAATAAAAGATTTTTCTGTTAAGAATTTAACATTTTTGTTAGGAAAATGTCTAAGATAAATAATTGGACAATTACCTGGTTTTGTTTTGAAATGGGAGACTTCAAAATGAATCTTCTCCCACAGTTTTGGTTTCTGGGAACCAGCATTTTCTGTCTGACAGAAGAAACTCTTGCTGGAAAATTCCTGACCAAATGTACTTCAATTGCGCAGCCACACAATTAATTGCTGCATTAATACTTTATCAGAACTACAGCAGCCTATTTGTTTAACAGGTTCTTCACTCACATGCCGAGAGGTTCAATGATTTATTACTTGGAGAAAGCCCTATTGACTTATGAGTACGGATTAAGTGGTATTTCAGTATCCTAAGTTGCCAAGGTAATTGTTGTCTTTGCTGTCAAAACTGAAGAGCAGTTGAAGCACTCTCTCCATCCCCCAAAACAAATCTTGCCAAATAAATGAAACGCATCAGTGATCCATGGACAAGCACGTGTTTCTCTGGGACAGAAGCACCTCTTCAGTGCTCCGTGCCCCAGTAGGAACAAATCTAATTTTAATCAAGTGCTGGTGTCATGAGGCAGCAGAACTTAGCCAAGCAATGAAGTGGAGAAAATTAGTTGCATTAACAACTAATGTACACATGAGTTTCAAATAGTCCTGCACAAACTAGAACCGAAAGGGCACTGGGGCAGAAACAACAATGCTGATGTCTGACCTGGCATATTTAAAGAAGAGAACTACTTTACTGATCCCCATACACTATTGTTATTGCATTACAAAAGTAAAGAAAAGCAAGAAAAAAAATTGCATGAGGTAGAAAACCAGCATCTCAAAGGGCTTTTTGTGTGCCAAGCCTTGAAAACTTCTATCAAGGCTACATGATCAATGTAAAAGTATTGACAGTATAGTTCTGGGATTTTTATGCTCTTTGGTCTCTCATTGAGCGATGCCATAGTCAAAAGTTAACTTTTCCATCACTGGCTCTTTAGTACTTAGGATTTTGTGTGTAAAACACTTGCCTGTATTTTAAAAATCCTAGATACTATCTACTGTCTTATATACTACCTTGGCCGAGATGTTCTGCAACATTAGTGCATAACACAGAAATGGCAAGGCTCAGCAGGTCAAGTTGACAGTTAATCAGATATAAGGAAAACTCATGAGAGAAACAGCACATTGTGCTCTTCTGCTGCCTGCGAATGCGTGAAAGCAGAGCAGTGGCCCTCCCCATTCATGCATGGAGATGAAAGTAACCCATCAGACAAGGTTGATGAGGCACGGAGAATACACAGAACTTGGCATCTTCTATACACTATGTATGCAGCGCTCTAAAATTAAAGGAAAATGGGAAAGAGGGTTTCAGCAATAAAAGCAACTACAATAAATACATCTGTTAAGTAGCTATCTCCCAGCAACTCTACATAACTCCTATATATTGTTGTCTCAGCTAATCTTCTCCATGACTGGTGCTTTAAACTGTCCGAGTATCACTTACACTACTGTTAATTAGGACCTCTTTTTCAGGATAGCATTTCTCCTCCTTCAGACTCAGCGAGATCCACTTATAGCCACTTAGTTACATGTAACTTACACCACTTCATCCATCAACTCTGAATCCAGCACAGTAACTTACCTCCTTCTGTATTTAAATTGTGCTTAGCCTTCAATTTCGTAGTGCAAGTAGCCACTTGTTCCTTGCTGTGGCTCACGTCTCATTTCTTATTAGACTACAACAGCTTCAGCAAAACAACATAAAAAGGGTTGATTCGAGCACTTCAGTCAATGAGTACCTTCTACAGAAGAGCACTAAAATAACACCACTGGGCTAAAATAACACCACATCCACATTAGGACTAACACAAAAGCCTACTGTTGATAAATGACAGAAACGTAATTAGTACGAGTTCGCAGCATTGCTTAAAGGGCTATTATTTAGAAGAGCCCTCTATACTTGCAGTTAGGCTTTTGACATGCTCTGAATTTGAGAATCAGTAGTAACCGAAGGAGGAGTGCCCTAGAAGAGCCCACAAGTATCACATGAAATCAAGGAGATTTCATTAGTTGATGACACACCAGGCCCCAAGAGCCCTGGCAGCCAGCAAGCCATGTCTATGACCTGAAGTTTTTTAGCACACTGGGAAGGGAGGGAGGGGTACTCCAAGAGTGCTGCCACTTTTGCTCATATTTTACAAGGCTGTTGAAGAGGTATCACTACATTGCCAGTATGGGTTGGTACCATGGCAGGTGACAAATTCCTTCCACGTCGCCTGAGAAGAACAGGCGCATATCGCTGGAAGAGATACAAAGAACAGCAGCACTGGACAATTTCATGGTTTCCTGGTTATTGTAGTGACAGCCACAGATGCTGACAGTCTTTCCAACAACATTAATTAAAGGTGATAATTATAAAATCTTCACAGAAGTTCCTGAGATCAAGCATGATGATAACCCGCAAAGATTCTGCATCCAGAATTAATGAAGGTAGGAAAAAATAAATAAGTCTCCAGGGTAAGCAAAAGCATATTCCAGAAATTAGTGATGTATCCAGACTCATTACAGCATTTCATTAACCACGCAACTTCGGTAATGCAAACATAAATCCTAACTCAAAGTTGCCTTTAAAATTGAGGTAAATACTAGATTTCTTTTATGGCTTTGCTGTGATTTCTCTGCTTTGAATCTATGTTGTCACGTTCAGTATGCGCCCCATCTTTCCCACACAGTGCTTCTGAACCTCCAATGACTCTGCCTTTGATTTTTTAAAAATCTAGACTGGAATTTTACAGGCCTTTATTTGGTATAAGGAATATTACTTTGTTTTTTATCTTAATGGTTACATTTTTCTGGCAGATCAGCAGAGTTCTCTTACTTTACCAATCAATGTGCTTCTAATTTACATCATAGAATACATAGACTAAAATAAACTCACAACTGAAACCAGAAGTGTTGGGAGTTTTAGTCCTTACAATGCAGCATGCAGAATAAAACTTCTGTTTCCTAAAGAATGTGAGTCTAGCAATTCCAGTACTATTTTGAATATTTTATTTATTTTTGCTTCAGGAAGTTAATTTTCTATCCTCTTGAGACCTTGTACACACCCCCAAAAAGTCTTCCCAGTAACCTTCTAGTTTTATGCTATTTCTTTTAGGTTTTTAACAACTTTTTACATTTTATTTTGGTGGGACATACAGCACAAGAAATATTTCTGTGCTCCCCCTGCTTTCTCCAAAGAAAGGACTCTACATGGTACAAAGGGAAGACAACCTTGTGCAGGACACTGGGACAGCACCCACTAGACCTTCCTCTGCCATCTACGTCACATCAAGATGGAAAAGGTTTGCGATGACGGGCTGTTAGAGCAATAAGCAAGATGTCTTTTTTTATTAGACCTTGCTGCCTGACTTTCCAAATGCCTTCTTAAGGATCTTGGACAAGAGTTATATGCCAGAGATAATGGACCAAGAGAACAAGCACCTTAGTGGAACAGGGAAGCCAACATTAAATACTACTAAACTAGAGAGAGAAAACAGCATGCTTACAGGATCACTGGGTTTTGAAATCCTACTGGCTATCTCACTATTTCTAAATCTCCAATGACAATGTAATTTTCTTTCCTTTTTTTAAAAAAAAAAATAAAATAAATTAAACTGTAAATTAACCAAATAAAAGATACAAAATCTCACAGCATTCACAATAGCTCATGACAGAGCAGTCATTATGCTCTGGTCCTTCCTGTTCTGATGTATGAGTAGGCACTGCAGAGGAACCACATATAAGGAAAGCACAGCGAGTCCTCCCAGGACTTCAGTGACCACACACAAAAATCCCAGGATGGGGGTGTAAAGTTCTATGGTGCAGAAAGCCTGGAGGCAATGCTAGTTTGAATTAAACTAACGTATTTTAGACTTTTATGCAAGCATAAACTGAAACAGTTTGGGGATTTCAAGAACAGGTCTGCTCTTCTTTACTTGTGTTGGTAAATTTAATATGAATTATTTTCTTAGTACCCTGAAAGCTCAAACTGTTGATAGGGGAGGCGGTTCCCCGGGAAGTAGCACCCGAAAGGGTAATTGTGTGACATCTCACCCAATACGACCTTGAGATTCAGAAGCCATGAATCAGTTTAACACTGTCCTGTTCAGCATTTTTAAAAAGTTTTTTCTGGTATGTCATATACAGAAAAATTGGCACCTGTACAAGCATCAAAGCCTCCCAAATTGGGGATCAGAGTGAGCTCATCCCATCATGGTAAGAACTAGTCTTTGTTCTCAGTGTGACATCTTGCATTAATAGGAGATCATTTTCTCACAATCACCGCCATTCATCTGGAGTGCAGCGGGGTCTGCATCGAACAACTCCTCATTGAATTGCAGAAAACAGGGAAATAACTGCCGAGTTTTCCCAGTTACGCTATTGATATTTAAGTGCCATTCTCTGTGGGGACGTAGCAGCTTAACTCCAAAGAGGCTGTGACCCATTTCCATGATTACTGCTGCACTAATGAACAAATGGTTTCTGAAAGGACGTAACTGCACTGCACCGTAAAAGTTTGGAGAAAGATGGACACTCCTGAGAGAGCAGCCTGGGTTAGATAAAATATGTAACTCAGGGAATTAGTTGCTGTAATTCTGTACTGAACAACAAAATAAACGTTTGTGTACACATCCACGAACAAATACCTTCATATTGATTCTGTGTTTTCGCTCTGAATCCTCTTGACTTTGAAGATATTATCACAGCATCTTAGGTTTGGAGGAGATGGAAGGGTGAAGATCTCAAAACACATATATTGCCCACACTCCCAGCCCTATTGTGGCTGTAGAAGGTGATAAAATAAGTCCATACTAACGTAAAACATTTCCTTTTCATGACACAGTGTCCTCAATGCTGCATCTGTTTCACTAAGGAAAGCTTAAGTCATCGACAAAAATCTCATTTGCATTGAGAGTCTGCCTTTTCACCCTATTTGGCACCAGGGGTGGCAGGACTAAAAGGTCAGCAAGATCATGGAAGCCCATGAATGAATTTAAAATAGCACTTGATCTCGTTCAGGCTCCGAGACCTTTGTTTCACACAAAGCAACCATCCAAGTTGCTTTATTCATGAGAGCACAGTTATGTGATGCAATTCTTCATCCCTAAGACATCATATTCCATCTCTCATCACTGTGGATTGCATTTATACAGCACTAGGTGAGAACCCTGCTCAGTGGTCTATGTGAAAAGTCACTGCCTCTTTTGAGAACATACATATGTAAAAACTCACAGATTACTAGAAAGTTTGCAAGTTTAACTTGAGGGAAAAGGGAAAAGAGGCTTCTGTGCTTTTAACTGCTGACTGGGCTAAACTTAACACAGAGGTACAGCAGACAAGACCCTCTGCTATATGAAAGAATGGCTCAAAACAACAAAAGTGGTTCTGCTTTGGTACATGACAGATCAGATCTGCTCAACAGGGTCCTTAATGACTGTTTGCCAGGTGAACAGCACAAAAGTTCAGCCAAGTCCAGCTGTGCCCTCCCAAAGGAGGGGAACTCCACATACCACATGATTTTAAGCAGCTCATTACATCAGTTACTTTCCTTTCCCTATAGCTGGCAAATAGATTTCCAAAGCAATAGGGAGTAACTGTTTAAAAATATGACAAAGAAGAATTTAATCTCTCTGACTTCAGCCCTGCAGAAGTTCAGCATCTTACTTAAGATTTGCACCTGAGCTTGCTCTATAGTTCATGGATAAGACGGGCACCTCCAGAGGCTTATTCATCTCATTTGCCTTGCCCATCTGTATCCACCAGTGCAGGGGAACATCCTGGTTCCTCACAGATCTGCTCCATTTTGACCAGATAGACTATCTGGCACTCCAAAATCCTTTCTGGGAAAGCACTGCTAAAACTGGTGTGTTCCCCAAGACACCATGGTTCTGTTGAACCAGTACTTTACAAAGAAAAAGCAGTTTGTGAAAACATAAAGCAGCCCTCCTCACTTAGACTTTTCTTGCCAAGGAACTAAATCAGCAAACCTCTACAAATAGCTTTGTCAAGTAAAACAATTTTTAAATGGTATTAACAGTTCACAGACAACTCTCTCTAATTGCACTTTTCAACCACCAGTCCCCATACATTGCTGATATTTTCTGCATCCCAAACAAAGAAGTCTTGCTCAAAAAACCAGCCACAACCTCTTTGCAAAGTGTCCTGCAATAATTCACAGCCTGTGGATTAACGCACTTATCATACGTTATTCTGCACTGCTGACCTAAATGCTCCTTGGGTCATTTACTGGCTAAGAAGGAACAGGCTTTGGAAGCAAGCCCTTAGCAATATTCTCTCTTGATGGTAATGGATTAGTTTCAAAGAAGAACGAAGAATATGCAACTTGTGTGTTATTCAGTGGAGATCTGTAGATGGAAAGCCCGGGAACAAAGCCCTGTCCAAAGAGGCTGTGGATTCTCCACTGTTGCAGATTTTTTGATCTGAACAGCAGAAGGCCAGGAGCAACCTGCTATAGCTTTGAAGTTAGTCTGACTGAGCAGAAGATTGGACCAGAGACTGTCAGAGGTCCCTTTCAACATAGTATTTCAATGATCCTATAAGATCTTCCAAAATCAAGTTGTATTTTTTGATGCACATTCTCCAATTTGAGTTTGTGACTAGTGGATGAAGCAGAAAATGTTAAAACAGTTAACTTGACCAAGTACTTATTTATTTGCCTTCACTTCCATTTACATTCAAAATCTTCTTTCATTGCTGCAAGGGGGAGGGGGAGATATAAATAAGAGACCTTATGAAAATCAGAAGCATTAAATCTTGTTTTTAATCTGCAAAATTTCATTAATATGCAACATAATTTCTTAATTTGAGCTTTACTGTTAGTGAGGAGTATAGTATATTTAACTCGAGGATAGCAAGCTACCATAAGTAAATATACATCTCTATCAATCTTGAATTATATATAATTTGGCATAAAAGAGACTCCACATATGTGGTTTTATTGATAACTGCCTTAAGCAATTACACCAACCAAAGGGACACTGCCATCATTATATACTGCCTAGTCTCCTGAAAATAAATCCCAAGTTGCATGTGACTTCTGACATATTTTTTCCCTAGCTTTGGCCCCTAAATAACACAAAAATTGGACAAAGATAGTAAGTGCTCTTAAATCCATTATAGATGAATAATTACAAGACTTCAACTGAGGATGATTACTCTTGTGTTATTCTCTAACTATATTTTATTAAATACTTGAAACACAACAAATAGAAGTTGTCCTCTTAAGCTAGATTCAAAACCAGAGCTTATAAATAGGAGTCATGGCTCAGTGATGTGTTAGATAAACTACACTAGTGCTTTTAAAGATATCAAGAAATCTCTCAGTTATTACTGTTTATCTTATCTATGCCCACTCAAACTTGGTGCCACAAAGCATCCTCCAAGCTAGGCTGAGCAGAACTCTTTATTTTGTTTTCTTTTTTTCTGTCTTTATAATAAAAGGAGTGATCCATTCTTAACAATCAGACTTTTTAATCTAATTACTTTTTATTGCAGTGCTCTAGTTAACTGGCAATATCTCTCCTGCAGTTTTCTGCAGCACACTATTATCTAAAGTTGATATTATTCTTTCTGAGAAATGGATGTATACTGTAAACTGTTTGAGACAGGTCTGTTTTGTCTGTGTTTGTGCTATGAAGCCCAGATTTTTCTGGACCCTCTGGGTGCTATTGTAACACAAAATTTAAATACTCTTTCATGTGTTCCATCCTGGTCACACTGAAGCTGACAGTTTTCAGCAAAGATTCTGGAAGGCTTCAATATTTCTGATTTGTAATAAGTCTGTTCAGAAGTGTGTATGATCTCACCTTTTTGTGCTCTTTTTCTGCTGTCAAGATACAAAGCATGTTTGTGCTTATGCTTTTTAACACAGAGTAAGTCAATGGAGCTGAACAGTGCAAGCTTCCCCCTCTGGTTTTAAGTAACCAAAAACCAACAGCCAGGCATTTTTCCTGGCTGCTCTTTGGGGCTCCCAGATTCTGGGATGTTTTCTTGCTAAGTGACAGACAAGGGACAGACAGCTATGCAACATGAGCTATTTTAAGATAACTTTTAAATTCAGCAGCAATGAAGAACTACTTTTAAGGAACAATTCATTAAATCCTTTCCCTCTCACACCATTTTTCATAAAATCCACCCATTCCACCAGTGTCTTCTCTGCACTATGTGGAATAGTCCAGATATGAGCTCAGATGTAGGTGTCTACCTCCATGGTGAAGGTTTCTCAACACTTCTGCTAGTCTTAAACCATGTGTTACCCCTCCTATCAGATATTTCTGATCTAACAAGTGTTTGTCAGCTCACAAAGGTGATGAAATAAAACCTTGCAAGGGTGGCTGGAACACAGAGAAGTTTTGGCTGATATCACAGTATGCTGGCATAGAAGAGTATAGTTTTCCATAGTTATTGATATTTACTCCCGTGCTGCCTGGACTTGTAATTGATTGCTCTTTGGAGAAATTATCTGTCACATTGAAGGCAAACAAAGAACAAATTCAAATGATAAATTGTTTGACAACACCAATGCCTCAATCTCATGGAACAGTAATCCTCTAAGCATTTTTCTGACAGTTTTCCTATTTCTGTTGTGAATTACCAGGCTGCAGACAACCTTTGCGACCCATGACTCGGAATAAAGGGATAATGCCTAAATGTTCCCAAGTGACTGGTGGCTCTGGGTGTCTGTCTTGAGATGCAGGGACAGACTTTAAGGAATCACAAAAACTGATATATCTGAAATAATTGCTCTTTTCTGAAATCCTAGGCCACAGCCGTCTTAGCTTCTTGGCACATTTGCACACCAAATGTTTCTTATCATACCAAACTGAAAATTACCTTGATTTCATTTCTGTCTCATTACACTCCATTTTATATTTGTGCGCTGTACCACAGCGCTGCAGAGCAGCTAACAGGACTGCCATAGCCAAAAAGTGATTCTTGCTGCTTCCTTTGACCAAAACCTTGCTCTTGGAACATCACCACTCATTGTCAGTTTGCTCAAAATACATCCCTGGAGTCTGAAAAGGTTACAGCCACTTTCAGTGCAGCACACAAACATAAACTAAACAAACTACCCATGTTAAAAATCCTACAATAACAAAAGTCTTTATGATAGAGAAATTCTCCCCTTCCATACCAGATTCAACAGCCTAGTGCAACTAAGGATAAAACAAAAAACACAGCAAGAAAATAGTTTCCACCTTTCTTGAGCTCTTATCACAGTGCCAAGAGTTGTTCTATTCATCCCTGCCCGGAGGGCAGCTCTGTCAGAGCAGAAAGATGCCTTTCCCTTGTCCTTTCTGGGCCTCACCCCTGGGGACACCGACTTCAATAAGAGCTATCTGTACTTGGCGGGAATGGGCTTTTGTTCATAAGTAGCAGAGAAATACAATCTTAAATTTAGTAACTTTGCTGCCAACTAAGTGAAGGCATTAGCACACCGATTCAATACATCCAGAGGAGCTGCATTTAAAGTGCCAGTCTGCTGGGACCTCCTACCTTTTCTAAAACCTCACCTTTAATCCTATTCTACCTTCTTAGCTGCTTCTCATATTCCTTCTTCCCATCATTTGTAAGGTAAGTTCAACAGTGAAAAGCTACATTTCACTCCTCCCATTTCATCTGCTGTTCCCAGCAATTCCACAGCTGTCCCTTTTACTGGTTTTGCTCTCACTGGAGTCTCCAGCAATCCCTTCAAATTCAAAGCTTTGACATAGTCTCCATCCCCCAGGCCCATTTATGACTTTCAGCAGTTCACATTCAACACGACATCCTGATTCACACCATCTACTCCCCTCCTGCTACTTCAGTGCCAGGGTCTTGTCTAATGATTTTTGCTACACTTCTCTATAAAGCACCGTGACTTCTCCATTTCCTTCTTTACCCCCCACTAAGTCTGGGATGAATGTATCTGTTTTATTTATTTGGTTTCCTGTGGGAGTACATTATAATGCTGTTCTGTGCGAGAGGGATGCAGAAAGGGAGGATCTCTGCCTGTCTGCTCCCAGCTGTCGCTCGCTGCAGGGGGTGGAAGTTACCAGTGGGAGCAGGAAGCTCTTCCTTCCCTGAAAGCAACAGCCTGTGCTAACCTAGAGGAAACATTCCAGACCACAGGACAGGTAAAAGTAAGAGACACACAGGAAGGAAGGAGGAAGCTTGTTGGGCATCAGTAGTCATGTCAAGGCATGGGTTTTCCCAAGAGCAGCAAGGAATTACGTGGAAGCTCATCAAACCAAGAAGTCACCAAAATGAAAAAGACTGACCCTGCAAGGACAGAGTGAGCAAGATTTACTTTCTTGTCCTTCTATTTTAATCTGTTACCTATTCAGAAGCCACCATGTTAACTGAGTTAACTACACTGTGATCACTTTTACCATCCCTCAGTGCACAGGAAACCTTCCCCATGTTCTCATTCTCTTGGGTCCACCACATTGAGGCTGTATTCAAACATTGCCCTGTTTTGCTCTGGAAGATGAGTTTCTATCCATCAAGTCCCTCTTCCACTAATTTCAATGACCACTACTCTCTCTTCTCGACTTCAAATTTATTATCAAGATCCTCTTCTACAATGTATAAATTAAAATATTACACATGTGGCAATGTAATGTATCCATCTTGACCCTTCCCACTCTGTACATCACTCTGTAGAACAGAAACTGCACAGGGGTAAGATGCTTCCATTTAGCTGCCTACTCATAGGTGTCCACAGAGATACCAGTTGTCCACACTACTATAATAATCGATGCAGGTTCAGTCAATACAATCAGTGGAGCCTAGAGAGTGATTAAACTTATGTTTAGGTCAGCATCTAGCATACAATCCACACGTCACAAACACAGGACATAGACAAGTCACTAGACATAGCTGTCTAGTGTCAAGTTCACTGGACTACGCAGCCTAGCTCCCAGCTGCCTGTCCAAAAGGGCATGGAGCAGGTCTCCTGCAAGCCTGTATGGCAGCTACCTGCCCATGAAGATGTCCCAGATTCTCTAGCCTGTCTCAAATACCTCTATACATCTATGTTTAGGCAACTGGTAAATAGCTGAACCATTGCTCTCTAAGCTTTACTGACCATACTGACTGGAAGCTTAGGCACCCAGTACACACTGCAACACTCAATGTAGGTGTCTTCACCTCAGCCAAGAGCTGCCTGCTGTGTCCCCCAGGATGTACTGGCAGCACTTAGTGCTTTGTGGCCATCACAGGAATTCAGCAAGTAATAATAGCAAAGAACATCTGCCCTTCTTTCATTTCACTGTGCAAACATTTACTTGTTAATCTAAAAAAATCAAGATGGATCTTTTATAAGTACCTATCCTGTACCTTGCTTGTTAGATGAACAGGACGTGGGGTTTTGCCCTCAGTGGCAGCAAAATTCTAAAGCTGCCTGTAGAAAAGGCGAAATTCTCACAAATCCAGTGTGATAAGTACGTCACTTCTAGCTTTCTTTGCATGAATGGATTCTTTATGTGCAGATGTTTGGTGCACTTCTGCAAGTTTTTACAGAAGAACAAGTCACATCATTATTGTGTTATTTGACCAGAAATGAAGCAAGGACTAATGACATTTGAAAATAAATAAAATAAAATCCTGTGGTTTTCAGCTAGAACATTAGGCAAATCTAGAAGATACCTGCAAAGTGAGAAAGAATATACCTAGGGATGCTAGATGACTCCTGTGATGAATAACAATTCATCAGAAATTAAGAAACTGAATTTTTCATTACACTGGTATCTCCATAATACCCTTTAATCTGCTTCAGCAATTTTACTACAACATCCAGAAAATCACTTTACCTGTAATCTGATAGATCCTCTCAAAGAAAAAAAATTTTAAAATGAGTGCAAACTATTTCAGTATAGCAAGCAAGGAAGCTGAGCACCCATGATAATTTTCTAATTCCACTTATGCCTCAGATTAAAAAAAGTGACTCATGTGAGTACTTACACTCGCAACTACAGAAAAAAAACTAATTATAAATTGTATCTCGATACTTTTGTTGAGTTGACAGAGTTCCTTATTTTCAAGTCTTATGGCAGCAGAGTAAAAACTTCCTCTTTAAGATACTACTCACAGTTAGACAAAACAGATGCATCCTCATGTACCAGCAAGGAATGAGACCACCACCACAACCATAAGTTTTCTAATTTCTTCCACAACAGACATGGTCTAAACAGGAAAACATTACTTGGGGCCAAAAATACCTCAAACACTGCCCAAGTGGTGCTAGGGCAAGGTAGCTGATGAAGAAAATGCTTTACAGCCTAAGAGGCTGGTTAATCAGTAAGCTTCTGTGAGGAGGAACATACATGAGGGAAAGCAGCTGCACCTCCTCCCTACTGGCAGGGCACAGCGGGGACCACGGTCTCCCCCGAGGCCAGGAACAGTGGGAGCCCCTCCTGCCCCGAGGACAGGGCTACTGCTTTTAACTTTCCTTGATTAGTCTATGGTACTAATCCTGTTGAAATACACCATTTCTAAATGGGTTCTGCTAGCAGACTGAACTTGGCAAAACTGAAAACTCCAGACAACAGCATATACAAAGTAAAAAATGAGTATTTTTTTTTTTTAACATTAGTAAGAGTGTAATGCCATGTTATCACAACTGGTACAGAGCTGACGTGTTGTGTGCATCCTACAACTGATGCTCAGCAAAAGACAAAACATAAACAGAAAAATACTCCATTATAGATGTTAAAACCTGAAACTCTCAGGGTTTGCAGTAGGGCATTTTGGTTTGCAGTTTTGCTTATTTTGGCATATGGGTCACTGTAGGACTCTCTAGAACACCAAAAAGCAGGTGTGGTGATACTGCAGAACAGGAAAAGGGCAAGCATTAAGTGGACATCCTCCAACTACAGCACAAGGCAAAGAACCAGGAAATTTATCCCCAAAACTATGTACCTGAGTTAGTCCTACCTACTTCTTGGCTAACCTAGCATTGTAAAATATTTGCAGTAGATGTTCACTGTAGTGATTATCTCCCAGCTGCACGCACCAGGTACACTGCCTATCTACCCAAATACTCCAGTTATTCTGTACTCAAACCAGGAAAGCAGCGAGACTGCGGTCCTATTGAAGGCAATAGATACAGTAACATTGTTTAATAAGATGCTTGGAGGGCTTTTGGATTCCTTCCTATTAGAGCTTCCTATCATCAGCTAAAAAAACCAAACAAACAACAAAAACCTCAAACAACTGCTAAATCAAAGCATCCAATGTAAACAAAATTCTACTACACAGTATTTTGTTTCCATAGCACAAGTCATAGCTGAAAAAGCTACTAATTACAGCTCTAGTGCAGCTGTATTAATTACAGCTACATTAATTAGAGCAAATTTCTGTAATTTAACTAGGTTGGCACTTAAAAGTGCTTGTTCAGTTCTGACATATTTCAGACCTTTGTCCATCTCTCCTCAACAAGCTGGTGAACTTTTAAGTTAGTGCTGTGGGGGTTGCACAGGTACCATTCAAAGGAAGTGATGTTTCATAAATGTTGTCTCCAGCTGCCTTTGTGTTATCAAGAGAGCTAACAAAACCAGCTAGCATGCAGAGCTCTGCCTGTTCGAGCTATTGCCTGCTACAGCCCTCAGATCTTAGGATTTTTGTCTCTGGTTTCAGGCCTGCCCTGACAAGTGTCAGTCTGCAACATTCTGCATTGCTAAAAAACCTTTTAAACTCAAAGCAATCATTTCAATGACAACCAAAAAAAAAAAAAAAGCAGAGTTTGTCTTTACAGGCTACATGAAACAGGGTAGGAGAAAGAAAACTTCTAGGTCAAGATTTCTCAAATCTTGAGGATGTTGCAGAATTTTTAAATCAGCCCATGTTCTCCTTAAAAAAACAAACAAACAAAACAAACAACATAACACTGCAACAATGACAGGGTAAAAAAAAAAAAAAGTGGTCAGTGTCTTCTGGAGATTTTTATGTTTCACTCCAAGTTTAACAGTATTGAGGTATTTAAAGACCTGCAAGTCTACCCCACATAAAAGGAAGAAAACCTGAAGAATAATAATCAGTAGGGTGAAGCCTTTGCCTTCAATATTGTCATTCCACTGGAGAGACAGAGTCTCCGTACCACGCTGCGTTGGTACCACAACGCTATCATTGGGACACCAGAATTCCTGCACAGACTGTGCAGGAAATGGAAGGAGTAGAGGAAAAAGACCACAAAAGAAAAGTTGGAGAAAACATGAGGATGCTATGCAGCAGAACAACATGTCTTGAAGCTGGGATGCCAACTAATGGCATGACTTTGCCAGATGACTCCAGTTCTGGGTTAGCAAGCAACTAATAGGCTCCTCTTAACAACCTGAGGCTTAGGTATATACCTGAAGCACTTAAGGTCTAATGACGATCTATATTAATAAGGAAATGCAGATAATATGTTCATAAATATCATTAAAAAGTTAAAATCTAAACAGACATTAATCACACCACACACAATCATCCTGCTTCTTTAAAACTGGTGTTTTATCTAAGTGTATATTCTTGGATGACTTTTTAACTAGAGTACCCAAAAGACACAGAATTGTGAAGACACTCATTTTTATATGGCATGTAGCCATAACAAAATCTAATCACATTTTTACAGGTTGTGATGACTAATTAAATAAATGTCACTGTCTACAGGAACATATGTTAATGGAAACTCTGTGCATGAGCGTATACGTGTGCATGTGCTAGCGTGATACCCAAATCCAATTAACGGGTCTCTAACAAAAATATGTCTACACAACAAGAGAAGGCTAGTAAAAATACAATCTCAGCCTTGACTGAAGAGGCAGCGAAGAGGCTGAAGCTGTGGAAATGGAATGAAAACACAAAACATCATTTTAACTTCAAGTGAATAAATCCTCAGACCACAAAAAACTCACTAATATCACTAGAGACAAACTTTGCTTAACAAAATGATGACATAAAAGTAGAAAACTAAGCTATGCTCGAGATACATACTGGCCTGAGAGGAAATATTGGTTGTAGTGAAGCTGAATACATAAATTGCCTGCATTTGGCACACGTGCACATTGATTACTCTCCAACACAAAATCCAAAAATTGATTCCTTGCACGTCAAAACACACATCACTGGACATTCAAAACAGCATAAGGGATTCAGATGGTCATTTACATACATCTCAATAGGAATAAGGTACTCTACTCCATTACATTAACATATAATTGGTTTTCATCAGTGGACAACTTAACCTAGACACATGTCTACTGTAGCCCTGATTGTCAGCATTAACTACAACACTTAATATTCTACGGATGATATGCTGTCTGAGCTATGGAGAGCAGCTGCTAACTGCTGACATGGCAATCAAGCAGCAGATATGGATATACCACCTGCTGGTCTGCTCCATCTTAAATAGGTAAAACTGTCATTATCTCCTGAATAGTGACTCCGAGGTAATATTCATCTATACTGTCTGATAGCTTAATATTGCTTTAGAGTTGAGTTGTGTGATAGTTAAGGAAAGACAAGAATAAAAACTCCCTATCCCAATATATATAAAAACTAGTAATGAGTTCATACTATTGTTACCCATATAAATTACATGAAAACACAGTATCAGGCTCCTGCTACCATAACCCACTTGTAGCACCTTCCAAATTGGCAACACAAGCCACTTGCTTTTTCCATGTTGTTAAATCATAGTCAACTACACAAGAAGCCTCAGGTCACTCCACCTTGTCCAAAACCACATAAAACTTCAGGTATCGTAACTCTTTTCCCCTAATGAAACTTAAATGATGTATTACCATTCCTTAAAGCAGTATTTGGGGCAAAATTGTATTGGCAGGAATCAGCTGAGTGATAACAAAGACTGTGCAAAAAAGTATAATGATTAATGCTTGTCAATCATCATACAAATTTGAAGTTCACAGCTCCAGAGGTAAAAATAATCCACGTTACTTGTTTGTGATGCACAGCTAGTTAGGTGATTTACTTTCTAAGACCAAAACAATACACTGACTTTTAGTTTTGTTATAATGACTAAGTCTTCATCATTCAACATCCTGAACTAGTTCCAGTCTAGCACTAGCCTTGTCTGTTCCATGCATGTTAGTTTAGCAGCCACCTTCTTTTCTTACTTCTACCTTCTGTTGTTATTTTCTGGATTTTATGAAGGTCTTGACACTGAAGGCTGTGACATCAAGGATTGACATCAAAACTTCAGCTCCATTAACACTTAGTTTGGCTCCAGCTATATTTCTCTTTCCCAGATGGTTAGCAATTGCTACTGGTAACTCAAACAGAAACTTCTGCCCAGAAGAGATTAAAGCATGAAGAGGGCTTCAAAATCCCTAGCTGGGAAGTAGGAACCACCTTAGTGTTAAATTTCACATGCATTCTTCTATGAAAAAAAACACTCAAATGGCATTATGGTGGAGGTGTTTTTTCTGCATCATGAAGGAAAAAGTCTTTGCACAGGAAACTCAAAGCAAGGTAAAATTTCATATTGCTGTGCTGCTTCTGTTTGTTATCAGGACATATCAGGCCTGAACCCAAGTCTATTACACTGAATGATGCCTGACACTGCAGAGACTCAAAGACAGCATTACACAGTGCAGGTAAAAGTGGTAGTTTCACCTAGTGGCACCATCAATGCGTGCTGCATTTCCAAAATACACCCAAGTTACACATATCAGCCTAAAGAAATTAAATCCTAAAGCAGAGACTGAGAACTGCTGCTCATGAGCAGTCGCCCAAAGCAGAAGCTGACTTCAACAGACTCTTTCTGCAAGTAGCTGATGAAAAACTGCCTCTAGTAAAACGAGAGAAAAAGATAAGGCTGGCTCTGGTCAGGAAAGGGACAAGGTCAGGCTGCTGTAGCTAAGGATGTACTGCTTGTAGAAGCCAAAAAGAGGCATCTCTCAGATAACTGGGTGATCTGTGTAATGATCACAGCACTTGGATTCTTGTTGTAAAAAACTATTTCTGACCAACTGGAATTCAATCACAACACAAAACCAGTCAGGGTTTCCATCTCATGTTCATATCTCACGGACTAGCTACAGACACATTTTCATTCGTTTATTTGATTATCCATGTCACTGATAGCTGTTTATTGATACAGAAAAAGGAACTTAATATTAGCATGTGCTCTCTCCCCCCTACAGAAGTGAGAATAATCCTGCACTTGGCGCTGCCAGCCTGCTCCCACTCCCTCAGACACCCACCAGCCACAGCACACAATTATGGGTCAGTACAGAGTGTGCAAAAACTCTTTATATTGCTGTCACTGCTGAGACTCCAGAGAAATTTAATCTCAGGCAGTCTAAAGAATACAGAACCAGAGACAGCTAACTAACAAACAATTTCCTATCAGTATCAGTGCTGTTAGTACCTTGTATCCCAGACATTCACTACAGAGCAGAAAAGGAAAAACTAACGGATTTGGATTATTTTTCTTTTTTTTTTTTATTTCTGTAAATAGCATTAGTTAAATGAAAATAGAAGAAAAGGTAGTGTTCTCTCTTTTTGTTTTCAGTATAAATGCCAGCAGTTCATTAAAGAATATGTGCAGGGAACCAGAGACGAAGCATTCCTACAAAGGGAGTAAGCGACCAGGAGCTGAGGTCTCGTAATTATATAGGACAAGAAGCCCTTTCACCTTTGCATTTTATGGCCCATTTTATGGCTTTGCCACTATATGTGATACTGCTAAAAGGAAGAGAAGCGGTAACTGCTACTTACTTAACCCAAGTTACCTACATAATACTCAAGCCCATATTTTCTCTCTGCTTATTATCCTGTTGTGACTAAAACTCCCCTATTCTGAATTTACACTAGGGTGTTTGGAGGTTTAGACAGAAAAAAAAAAAAATCAAGCCACTGCATATTGCACAGACTTTCACACGATACTAATAGATCACCTTATTATTATCCCTATACAGCATAACAGATGAGGCCAAATAAACCATATACATCCAGAGATGCATCACCGAAAAACTATGAACATCAAAGTAATAGATACCGTCAGAGTAGACAATCCTTCCTTTGGTGGTTCAGACCCAGCTTTGAACCTCATTTCAGTAGATGACATCAACTTTCTTGCCCAAGCTGCTGTTTTACACTACACCTGAAGTTTGATAACTTCATTGTTGAAAATTATACACATGAAAAATACAGAACTGTACAAATACTGTTATTAAAAGTTATTACTGCTGAAGGCATGATGCCACAATATGTTCATTTTCATTTATGAAAATTTTACTTTGCATTTAGATAGGGATTAAATACGCTCATTTCCAACCTTCCAAAACTTTATAACCCACACAAATTAACTTATCCCCACTGATTATGTCAAAACTTGACAAAGATACCTCTTTGAGATATAAGAAAGGTATAAACTTTGGCAGGTTATCTTTGCTTCCATTCCCTTGCAAATACCAGTATTTTTAGGAAAAAAGAGAAATACACAGTGAGAGATTGTTTCTCTGCAAGAACATGACCTTTGAATACAGAGATAAATTTCCAAAGGCAGAAAAGGCATCAAGGTACCCAACTCTCACTGGAAGTCAACAGTAACTGAGCACCAGATTATAATTTATGTTTTATTGTAATGAAAAGCAAGAGCTTAATTATAAATCATCATGGAGCACCCTCAACCTTCAAACTGACTTCGGTGGGAGCAAGAGAACAGGCTGATCAGGCTTTTAAGTTACAACTGCCATCCCCAAAACAAACCAAGAAAAACAGCAAAAGAAGAGTGTTGTGTACAATGCAAACTAATTACTTTCATGAAAAATTAATTATTGCGACTCCAAGCAGCAACAATGGTCACCTGGTCAGAGGAACTCTGCCCTCCCCAAACCAATCAAGCACAGTCGAACAGTAAATTAAATTCTAGCTACTGCAATGTGAGAGCAACCTCCCACTTGCTAGAAACCATGCTATGCCTGAGCGTCTGCAGTAAGAACCACTGTGGGAGTACCAAAGCCCTATAGTCACAGGAAAAAAGCATATTACTGAACTTTTTTTCAATACCCACTGCCTCTCCCTGCAAGCAAGCAAGCAAAAGTGGTCAGCATCAGACCTGTGTCACTCTCTTCTCTTTTTTCTGATATGCTGTGAGCAAACCACAATGCCCAAGTTCTTGCACTAACACAGAGCTGGCAGCACCAGCTCTCAACTCCAGTCAATAGGCAGGCAGGCCGCTCTGAAGTCCCCGCACCAACCAATTTGAGATGCATGAGCTCCTGGCAGCAAAATAATTATTTCCTCAGAGGTTCTTTTTGTCTCCAGCACGCCATGAATTCTGTTCAAGTTCAATGTCAATTTATCACTCTACATTACTGGTGGCAGCTGACATCATGGGTGCAATTGTTAAAGAAAAGGGAAATTATTTCTGCCCTCGTACATTTAGATACCCTCCCCCCCGAATAAGCGCAGTGAAGGGAAAGCTTTGAGCAATCTGAAATTGCAGAATGTTTCTTTCTATAAAGGCACTGCACTTGTCCAGCAAACCTCTCTATCTACGTTGAATAATATCAGGTACTACAGAGACCTGAAAGGACACAGAGAGAGAAAGCATGACCTGCAAAAAGGTAGTATTTTTAAAGTACAATGTATTTCCCCCCCCCCTCTCTGATATGCAACACTTTCTCTGGGCTTGATACAGCAGGGTGCTAAAATTCTGTACATTCCCTTGAAATCTTGCAACCTGTTTCATGATATGGAAGTCTTCCAAAATGGTGTAAGCATGTCCTGGCAGTGCACAAGATGGAGGAGAGTTAAATGTGACAAGACTGAGAAGGGAGAACAAAACCTCTTTAACTCAGTGTGCTGAAACCTGCAGTGTGTCTAGCACAACCCCACCAGCAAGCAGCTACAGTCCAGCTGGTGGTACCAACTCTTCTCACCAGTGCCTGCCAGCAGGACAAGAAGCACCTAATGGTGTGGGCACCTAATGAAGTGTGAAACAACTGAAGATAAAGACAACTTTCTTACTCCAAGGGTGGTTAAACACTGGAATAGGATGCCCAGAGAGGTTTTGGAGACCTGACAGTATAACAGGCTTACATGCCTACTCACAGAATTATTAAAATTTGATCAAAGGATAAAAAATTTTGTCATGAATGTTGCAGAAATTCCCTTCCATTAGGAAATTAACCTCCATGATTTTAGAAGCTTCAAAGATGCTTCGTTATTGATTGTCTAAGCTAATTTTCCATGGCTTGGAGGCATGCTCTTTTTTTTTTTTTTTGGCTTTTTTTTTTTTCCACATTCACTCTGGTTAGATTCTTAAGCAGCAGCTTAGCCTGTAACGAGCAACTTTTAAAAGCCTAAAAGATGTCCACCCCAACTCTGTATTTAGCATTACTAGCTACAATACTAAATCCATAAGCACTTGAATCCTTGTCACCAAGTCCTGTACTACTCAACCTTCAAGGCAGCACCTCTGACACCTCAAACTGCCCAAACACTCCTCTGCCACCCTGCAATTCCCGTTTGCTGCATGTTTTCCAGCTTCTGATACTGGGAATGGGTCAGAGAGGCAGCAGCAAAGCTATAGTACAGTACCCCGAAGCGGTCCTGAGAAAGTCCTGCTTACTGACAGGGCAGGGTATTTGCAGCACACAACTGTATGATTAGAAGTTCTCCTCTAGTAGAAAGCAGAAGCAAACTCAGTGTTTACAGGTTATTCATTCTGGCAACTGAGATATGTTTCACCCTACAGTAACCCTAACAGTACCCTCCCCATGTCAGTGTTTGCATTTAATCATCTAGATTTCCAGTAACTAATTGCAAACCCAGAAATGTCCTCACTGGACATCCTGCTAGTTTCACTGACACAGCAGGAACTTGCTGATCTGCCATTTGGACTAAAAGTAATTGAAATCAGTCATACGTTGTCATTCTTGCGGTGAACCAGCATTGGAAAGAGAAAGTCCCCCCTGCCATGAGATTTCAAATTACTTGGAAGCTCAGAAGTGGTAAGACCAAGGAAAACCATGTCCTCTCCCAGACTTGGATGATAGTACTGCCGTGGCAATGTGTCCTTCTGTCAACACGCAGAAATCCTAACTCCTTATACACTTTTACTTTTCTCTGTGTCCAGTTCACCTCCTCCTACTTGCTGCTGGATCTCTGTCCTTTCCCACTTCCCCTCCATATCTCTGATTTCTCATTTTCATACAATCTTCCCAACAAATTATCACCCCTGAGTAACACAGTCTGTTACAGTCTTGCCCTCATCCCCCCAAAAAAGTTCCTTCTGGTTTTCTAAATAATTTCCTCTCTACATCTGAACTGGGAAACCCCTCCCTCTACACAGCCTAAGCCTACAATGACTCCTAAGGGCGGCTGCAGAAGACAGAAAAGGTCCTCTGTCCTCCATTCAGATGCATAAACCTAGCCCTCAGACAGCCCACGTAAGCCAAAGCTCTAACTATCAGGTGACTCCAGGTCAGCCCACAACTGCAGCACATCCGGTATAAACGTAACCCAAAGAGACTCAGCTGAGAATATGTTAACTGAAATTTCTCAATGCCATGTAATTACATCAAATTCCTAAGTGTAAGAGATTGACAGATGGCACACACTGCACCTTTTCCCTTGGAGTTCAGGATTTATATTCAAACTCTGGAGGTAACACTAGTTAAAAACTAAAAAAAGGAGGGGGACACCACTAGAATTTCTAAAGGCAAACAACATCCCTTTTTATTATTCATACTTTCAGAAATCGTAAATTTTGGCTTAAGCTGCGAAAATAAAATCAACCAGGAATACCCACCGTGCACCCTACCAAATACACCAGTGTGAGGAGGGCAGGCTCACCCCAGGGCAGCAACAAGCATCAGAAGACAGCATGTCAAAGGGGGACAGTGCCAGGTCCCCACCCCAGGCAGAGATGTCAGCCCCCAACACCACCACACCGCAACTCTAGGGTGACCCCAGAGTACCTGTGGCCCCTCCTATTCACACAGCTCCACCTTGGTGGAAGCTCTGCCTGCTAAAAATAACCTCTATCTTCTCATTTTTCCTTTGTCATACTCTGCGCTCATTACAGCAAACACAGCTCAAGATAAGGGAGTGGGGCCGAGTACAAACAGTACAGGCATTCACTGGAAGAGCGTGGTGGGGAGCTGAAGGACAGCTTTGAGGTCTGGGATTCTGATGCAAATGTGGTGGCAACTTGAAAGATTTATCTGCATTTCTAGAAGGAAATGGCTAGTCCCTTATTATGATGGGGTTGCTACGTACTCCTCAGACCCAGGCACACAGTATTTTGCTTTGCTGTAGAAAAGCAAATTCATCCCTTCATTGTTTTTCTTTTTAGTAGATACAGAATTAGCTGTAGGTACTAAGGCATATTAAAACTGAGCAATAAAACAAAATATAGGCAAAATCAAAATACATATGTGCTGTTGTAGTAGCACATTCTTGAGGTAGTTAATAAGGCCATTTCTCAGGTTACATAAAGAAGCTGGGAAACACCCCATTCCCCACCAAATCAAGGCTTTTGCTGTATCAACTCTGTTTAGTCATAGCCAGGCCTCATATTTTCCAAAAGATAAAAGGCATAACAAGGCAAATTTATGTCACAGAAGAATTCTACCCTGCGGATTAAAATAAAATTACAAATACATCAGCACTCTGAGACTGCAAGTCAGAAAGACCTTACGAAAGAAAAGCAAAGACAAGTCAAGTCTTCAGATTGCTTGAGAAATAGCTGCTTTCGGAAGAATAAACTGTACCTCTACTACATACATGGAAAAAGAAAAGACAGAAATACACTGATGACTGAAAATGTTTATTTAGAAACTTGAGGTTTGATCTAATGTGGAACCCTTCTTACTGTTTTTAAAGCCAAGGCCATGCAAAGACTGGTCTTTAAAAAGATTACTCCACTGCAGAGAAAAGGAGCTAAAATCAAATCTTCATTGAATACTGATTTTTATGTCTCTCTCTCACTCTCTCCATATATACATACACTGCATTTCTCTGGCTTTTTTCATCCAAAAAACACTATAAGATACAAGAAGAAGAAAAAGTAAAATACAGGATATACAACAAATTCCTGTAACCGCAAGATGTGTGATGTACAAATACATACTCCTGCAAAACCTATTGCTTCTCCTTCCCACCACAGCCTTTGACATAAAGTTGACAAGCATTTTAAATATGTATGAAACACTATGAGAACACATACTTTATATATCATTTTCACCTCTGGGTTAAAATAATGTGAGAGGTTCACAAGCAACTTATATCAGTGTAAGTCAGCTTTGCACTGCGGTTTGTGCAACCCTTTACTGTGTATTTAGGGGGAAAAAAACCACAATTATTTTAACCAGATATTCCCTAAGGCATAGTTTAAGACAGTTCTGAGATTAAAGAAACTGAAGTATTTTTATGTGCTTTTGACAGGGGTTGTTGGTTTTTTAGGGTTTTTGTTTTGGTTTTTTTTTTTTTAAGTATGGGGAAAAACCTCCAGCTGCAAGGATGCCTTGCTGGCTGGAAATGCAAGCTGGATTGTGTGACAGTTGGTTACACCTATTTCTAATACTTGCCTCTAAGATAAAATGCAAATACAAAATCTCCTGATTACTTATGATCCTTAAAGAAACCATATAATTTTGGGCTTCAGTAGTCTATTGGCTTTGGAGTCCTGGCCAAAATCCAGCTTCAGTAATTGCTTTGAGACGCATCCTGTTACCCTTAAGCTGCATTCAGCAATATTAACTTGTTTTCATTTTCCTCCCTCTGGTTACAGAGAATATGGTGTAAATTTTGTGCGTGTGTGTTCTCAAAAGAGAGCTTCAGTGAAGTTCTACACATATATGGAGAGACTCTCCTCCAGAAACCTCTCCATCAAATCCATAAATTATAAACAATAAAATCTTGCAAAACTCTGTTTCATATAAATGATTAAATGTTTAATCAGTCTTCCTTAATATGACAGAGGAGCACAGACTGGGAGACAGCTCTAGCTGCTGCTGGTGGCCTCTGAATGCTCCCAGGTAGACAGGGATCACATTTATCATCCAGATAAATGAAAAAATAAATCATTTTTCTCACCTGCAGTGATATAAGCTACATGCTTCAAATGCAGAATGCGTAGTTTAGTTTAAAATACCTCTGCGTGCATTTTAAATGCACTGCAGTTATGGGAAATCTGCATCATGAAAGATGCAAAAGAAAGACTGATTGTTCATTTGGTTTTGTTCAGAAATTCTTAATCTTCTTAAAACAGCTTGGTTTTGGTAAAGCAAAGAGATGCGTAGGAATATGAGAGTAACAAGATAATGAGACACTCACTAGTTGAACAGAGAGAAGTGTGAAAGCGAGTATGAAGATGTGAGGTGGTCAAGAAGCATGCTAGAAAGGACCACAGAACCTAGGGAAAGGTAGAAAGCCAGGGACAAAAGGAAGAAACAAGCATGCAGAAACCAGATCAAGACCAGGAGTTCACAAGACAGCCAGAAGGTACAACATTTGAAAGAAAAAGCAGAGACTGAACATGATGCTTCCCCATTGCCTCCACCCTACCACTGAGCAAGGAGGACCTCCAGGGAGAGTTCTCCTCACAGACTACTGGACAAGCTTTTCTCTCAGCAGGTGGGCTTCTCTCTGACAAAATAAGAACCTAAATGATTGACCCAGTCGTATTTATTAGCACCCTCACAAAGGGACATCCAACACTTGCAACTTGTCCTGGTTTGACCCTGGGTGCAGAATTGCTTCTTCCTACGCTGCGGTCACCACTAGAAGAGCAAATCACACTGCACCTGGTTTAAACCCTTGACACTAAGGAAAAGACTGCTGCTGATCCCTGTGGTGTTATGAACACAGTGAACAAAATCTGAAAAGGACAAGAAAAATAAGATACCAACTCAGACCCTGCCCCAGGCTCCTACTTGGGTGATGGGACCTGCGCCCCTTCCCAGCTGCCTGCCCCACAGCACTGGTTGTGCTGCCTCTGCAAGTCTCTTCAGTCACTCCTGAAGCTGAGACAGCTTTAAACTCTTACCTTGCACAAGAAATAAGACATATAAAAGCCCTTTTAAATTCATCTTGCTTTGAAAGAGAACTGCAGGGCATTTTATAATTGGCTACTAACCCAAGGAGCCAACACTGCTGTATATCTAGGCAAACGGATTTTATATGAAAAGGTCAACTATTCGGAAAAGGTTATCAAGTAGAATAAATCATCATTCCTCATTGGTGCCGGCTGATTATCCTGATGCCTCAGGATTCGTAGCAGCCTGAAGAACTGCACTAGCTCCAGACCAAGCAACATCAGCACCCAGTAACTTTAATGCTAAGTAACAGCATGCAGCACTATTTCGGCCACAGCAAAGCACGGCTTGGGAGAACTCACAGGACAAAGGAGTAGTGGGAGAACACTGGATAGGCAAGAAAACCATCCAGTTCATAAAGGTTTCTAGTAATACTGTATTTATTCCTGATTGCTACTGCAACACGGCAAACGCTTTCTGCACGCACGGTCCTTGCTTAAAAAGCTCAAAGTGTATCTTCTCTGGTACAAGTCACAAAATTAAACACCAGAAGAAACAAAGAGGGGAAGATACAACCGCCCTTTCAGATTACAACTGGTTTTGATGTGGTCATCTATCACATTTTAGTAGCATCAAAAACACAGCAAATCACTTCTACCACTAAAAATTTCACAAAGATATACTTTTGTGTGTAGAATATTTCTTAGAAGTATTATTTGCCTTCTGTTCCTCTGTCAGCATGCATACCACTTCATCAGCCTCCCTCTGATTTCCTTTCCCTCTGGAAGAGAACACTTCCTGCCTTACCCTAGAAAATATGAAACCTTTGGAACAAAAAAGCTCATTTTTCCACTTCATCAGATGCTGCTGCTGTTCAAACTCAACTCAAGAAATACTGCCTGTGTTTGCGGTCTGCACGCACTCTCATTTTCCCATGCCAGAAAATCAGCTATAAATGCCAGAGACAGAATTTCTTCCTGCTTCTGTCCAGTTCACGTGAAAGTCAGCTGGAAAGTAGCACTATGGCCGTTGTGGAAAATCACGTATAAAGCAATAAAAAAAAGAGTGATGCCAACTCCAGTAAAAGGAATCTCTGTTCTTCTATGTAGCCCTTTGAGGTTTTTTTTTTAAAAAAAAAAAACCACGCAGCTGTAGCAGAGTTATTTTAAATTGCAAGTATAAATCAGATTCAGAATCCAATATAACCCACAGCCCATCTGTGTCTAATGTCCAAGGCTCTGGCTACTCACTTATTTTACTGCTTTTCACTACAGATGCTGCCCACAACACTTTTGCACTGTTTGTTTTATCTGTGCCAGTACACGCCTGCTCACATCGCAGCACCAAACTCCAGCTCCCATTATCGGTACCGGGCATTGACCGCTCTCCAGAACAGCACTGGAGATAGTCTGTCTGCAGGAATTGGACCTCATACACCAGTGCTGGCAATGTTTTGTTTGCAGGAATTGGACCTCATACACCAGCACTGAAGCCCGGCAGCATGTGACTCCCTAACTTTGACCCACCTGCTGATTCACAAGTGCCTAAAATAAAATCCATGAAGAGCCCAGAAGGAAGTTCAAAGCCACACCTGGTTGCCACTTGGACAGACAAGCCTGGAGAAGGCCCTTCAGAAGATGTGCACATGGAGTACAGACGGAAACAGCAGCCAGTTTAATCTTGCAAAACCACCTCAGGGGAACGCTGATCCCCAAAATAATGCAATAAATTATTTAGGTTTGCTCTGTGATCTTTACAGTACCCAAAGCTTGTATGCAGGCATGCAGAGATATGTTTAGTCATTTACTGAGTACATCCAGGTGTCTCTAGTTCACTAGTTATTCCTTTCAGATAAAAGCCCTTCTAATATATGACAACTTTATTTTCAGTAAACTTCACATCATACAATCTGTATTTAGGGGACAAGATCCAACAAGTGGGCCAAGTTACAGTCCTCCTTCTTGAAAAATCACAACTTTCTACTTAGGATACTTAGATAATGTAGAAATGGTCTGATTTGTTACACCTCTTTTCTCAAGACACACAGCAAGGACCCCACATTAGAGAAGCAGCCAAACCAAGGGAATGTTCTAAAGCTTTGGAGGCTATATGGTATTCAATATCGATCAAGACAGAAACTGCTGTTTTAAATACTCTGGTGGGTATAACAACAATTATACTTTAGTGGACCACTGTGTAAAATTTTAAATGAGGCTTTAAGCATGTTCGCTAAATTTAATGTTTGGGTTTTTGAGTAGTTGTCAGTTTTGTAGGTTTTTTTGTTGGTGGTGTTTTGGGGATTTTTTGCCTCTAAATCAAAGATTAAAGAAAATCCCATTTGTAAAACTGGAAAACTTGTATTGTGATGAAAAGAGAGTCCATAGAACTCAAGATTTCTCTAGATCTAAAAAGATAATTATTCCCAGCTCTGAAATACATCTCAGGTTTTGCACAGACAGCCCGTTCCAATTTTTTTTTCTTTAGTTATCAACATTTGCAGCCACATCAGTGTCAGAGAGCAGGAGACCTCCCCTCTACTGACTGACAGAATTAATCTCATCAACCTGACTTATCTATTGCAGGTTTTATAGTCTCCAGAGATTGTGCACATTCTTTTTTCTTGTAGGGACATCAAGCTATTAGAAAATCTTTTGCCAAATGTATTCGGTGAGATAACAAACCCTTATTAGAATTAGCTGTGTTATTCCAGCTAAAGACAAGGGAGGTCTTTCTTTGCCCAAATTTATAGTTTTATAATTGAGTATGTCAATTAAGATTTAACCAAGATTTAGCAGGCAGTAGCTAAGGATAATTACTGCAAAGTCACTGAGGTAAAAAGATGTGCCTTTATTTTTCTAGAAGCAGAATTTATTTTATCTAGCCATTTTGTGTAGCAAACATATTCTTTATGCAGCTTCATTGCTTATTTGCAAGATACCAGACTTTACATTAGCAGGCCAGAGGATGGTACTACCATACTATGGAAAATTTTACGTTCTTCATTGTCCAGCTTTCATTTGTCCAGGGGAAATCTGAATGCATTTTCCTTTTCTGACTCTGATGCTGCCATGATACCATAATTTCAAGTTAGATTTCCCAAACTCAGGTCTTGTTCCTGAAGACGGAAGCATATTTACAGAGCTCTGAAACTGTTGCTAGAGACACATTTCTGAGGGTTCTAGGTGATGTTCACAAAACACATTATTTTAAACGCTTGATCCTTAAAAGTGACCAATGCTCTGCCTGAGCTAAATGGAGTTTGAGAACATGAAACATACAGAGGACATCTGCATGGGATTCGTGGGGCTTTTTTAGAGGTGTAACACTTGGCCAAACTAGAGCAAGTTTTCATAAAGCAAGTAGATGTTGTCCATCATCCTCCACACCTACTCAGTGTTAAGGTCTCACCGAAAGCTCTAAAGGGCTCTGCTGAAATTAAGCCTTCATTGAAGTTACAAGAATTACTAAATGGCATAAATCTAGTACTCACTGCTTCTTCTCCATAACATAGACACTCACCTAAAATTACTTGAAATTTACAGAAATTAAAGCTGAAGGAACACATCACATATTAACAACAAGGATTAGGTTCGACAGCTTTCCGCAACTATTTACTCATCAGTGTAATCAGTGTTAGCCAAATGAGGATCTTTCCAATGCTGTCTACAAGTATGAGGCAAAACAAGCAATTATTTTTGCAATTGTTTGTAGTGGTACAATTGTATTAACTGTACTACAGCCTGGTATTAGCACGCAGCATGGCTGTGAAATATAGGAGAAGGATAGGGGCTGGGAGAAGGAAATCAATGGGTATTTAAAAGACCATTTAGTTGATTTACCTATATCATGAAGCACTGTCATTTAAAAATCTCTCATGAAGATGTCTCCTCTCCAAATAAATGTCTGTACTGAGGAGATTATTTACTAAAAGGCTTTTAAAAGCAACACATTAAAATCAATTAAAAGGTTTTCTAAAAATATCCATCTTCTCTCTTGTTTCCTATGCCCTTGCCAGCATCATTCCACCCTTTCATACTCCTACTAGAGCAAACAAGATGTATTTCCCCAATTCAAATAGCACAGAAGAGACAATTCTAGCCATTACAACATGACATCGGAAACCTTGTTCTAAGCACCGCTCACATGTTCCTAGGTAGGTGCATGTGCTTTAACTTTAGTGCTCTCTCGCATAACATAGGTTTACTTTGTATACGTGTTGGGGAGGAAGATACCGAGTCTCGGTCAGGTAGTGTTTGTCAAGGATTTTGATTCCCTCAAAAGGAAAAGAGAGCAACCTATTAATATTAATTTAGGAGTGGAATCCATCCCACCTAACTTAAGCCATCAAAAACTACCTGCCAGGTCACTTCTCACTCTTCCATGAAGAAGAGGGAAAGGCACATCCAGAAAACAAGGATTCATTGCAAGACAGGACAAGATATACTCCGGGAGGGCCCACCTTCCTCCACTGAGCACAGGGGTAAGAAACATGTATTACCAAAGGCCCAGCGTAGGGACAGCCAACATCAGGCAAAACAAACCCCAATCTACATCACTATTAATAAAGCATTCTTTATACATGGGTTCACTAGCAAATTTAACCCTACGCCCATGAAACCTGGTAACACTTGATCATCATTGAAGTCTAGGAGCAAAAAATTACAGAAGTAATCATATAATAATTTAGAAGTCCAAACCCCATTTTGCAAAAGGCATAGTGCTGCTTAAGCGCTCACACAGAGAATACAGAAGGGTGCAAAAGTGTGATCTGGGACTTCCCAACAGGCCAGATTTAGTTTCTTAAATTTTAGAAACACACATATATTTATTAAACACGTATGCAAACTGAGAGCTTAAAAGAATAAGTAAATAAATAACACTGGTAATATATCAGTGATAATTACTCACTTTTTAACACTTCCCGGCTTACAGAAATTACTCAGGCTCCAGGTTATGACAAGTTTGCTTCAGGTAGCAGAGCCTGCTTAGGCGAAAAACACAGCATTCACACCAAGAAGAAAGGATGGCCAGCTGATGGTTGCATCATGGTTGGCATCATAAGATAGCCAAAAAGTGAGCATAAACTTCCCCTCCTCTCTTTCCTTCTTCACCTTGTTTTAGTTTGGCTAACCTTTGGAGAACCAAAGTTTTCCTCCTCTCTTCCAGCACGAAGATGTCTACTCTAAGAACCAGCTCTATATTTCCAACAAAAAAAATGGCTACAAGGAAAACTTCTCAAGCCTCTATCCATCAGCATCAGGAGGCTGAAGGTCAAATACAGCATCATGCTTTCAGGCACTACAACAGAGATTAAAAAAAAAGGGGGGGGATGGCAGGGAAGGGAAAGGAAGAAAAAAAGAAGGTGCAAGCTCTGCATTATTTTTCTGCTTAGCCTGTGAAAAAAAAGCAGCCAGAGAATTCTCAAAAGAGCAAAACTTAAAATTAATTTTAAATCACAAACTAATTTAACAGTTCCACTTGTAAAACTCTGAAAATCATTATGTGTTCAGAGTTTGTGTGGTAAACTGAAAGACATGCCATTCCCCATTCAGAGCCAAGCAGTTGGATTATCTGCTTGAGAAGAAAAATTCCACTCATTCACAGCCTTGGAGCGCTACTGGGGCTTCCATAAGAAACAATAATTAGACCGAGGAGAGCGCTACCTCAGGCCTGTGCTACTCTACTAATTCAATGGAATTTCATCCATTTATTCTAGATGTGATATTTGATCTCAGGCCAGTCAGCAGAGAAATACATACCTCAGTTTATTTATTGTTTGGCTACCAGGAGACAGCCCTTGTTTCACATTTGTGTTTGGAGAAGGGAAAAAAAAAAAACCAAAACAAACAATCAAAAACCACCAAACCCACAGCACTTTGATTTTTTTATGTTTCAAAGCAGCCTATAAAGTGCTGTTTCATTCCCACAAAGAGCAAGTCTGTTACATTTCTGCTTCCAAACGCTCCCAGTTCTACTGAAAAAGCCATCAGGGCCCTCTAGTTCACGCAACATTTTGTATCAATGCTCTATTTTAACACAAGAAATGTAAAACCTCAGAGCAGGTCCCAAGAGGCAACTTCCCAGCGGCTCGGATTAAGCGACAGAGGGCTCAGGCAGCAGAATCTGGTGGTGGCCAGCCTGTTGTGGAGGCCTGGATGCACTCGCACAAAGGCGGCATCATTCTTTCAGGCTCAGGTTTTATCAATGAACTGAGCAGATTCCAGGCGCTGTTCCCCGGTTGCCTAGCGCAGGGACAGTCATTGAGGCTTTAATCACACTTTAGGTGCCACAAAGGAGGGGACCAGAAGACTGCACCATACAAAGCAGCCCAGCAGCAGATCAAAGAAGCAAGGGCTATAGCTGTGCCCCGTCTCATGTACGTTCTCCCACCCGGCAGCGGCTGCCAAGAGGGATGGTGCTGCTCTGCTCTTCTTCATGGGAAACCCCCAAAGAGGGAGACCAGCCATGGCCTGGGACGCCGCTCCGGTGCCCATCACTGCTCGGAGGGGAAGGGCACCGTGGGCAACAACCAGAGCCCAATGCTCATCTTGTACCTGCCCATGTACAGGGAGGATGCCCACGACAAATTCCCTTGCACTGAGGGAAAAAATTAGAAAGCAGCACACCATAGTAATAGAGCGAGCCTCAGGTATGAATGCCAATCCTTTATCCCTTTCTTTAATAACTCTGAGATTGAAGCTTTGACAAAGAGCTTAAAAAAAAAAAAAATCACAGAAATCAGAGATATAGAGGATGTTTTAGATCATCTGTGCCTCCCTCTTCCTCCCATCAGCACAGAATTATTTCCTCCACGTGGATTTCGAGGGGCTTTCTGCGATTTAGTTTGGGTGATCTCTCTTTTTCCAGGAAAGATCAGTCCACATTCAAATCCATAGCTCCAAGTCCTGTTTCCTGTTATCCAGCTTCTGTATCTATCCCATTAGTTGTAATTATGTCTTTTTTGAGATGTCCCAAATGCCTTCTGCTACAGCACAGAAAATAAGCAAGACTTTCAGATTTTGTACCTTAAAAATGAATAGCACATACAGGTTAGCTAGCATATGTTCTTTCATATCCTTTAGCCTTCCTACCCCAAAATGAATATAACCTTGTTTCTAAGAGCATGTTGCAAGAAAACACAGAGCTAGGACTCAACAGAAAAAGAGGGTATCACAAAAACTTCTACCAAAACTAGCAAGGAGAAAATCTGATTAAAAACTAGGGAGCTTTTTTGGAGCTAAATCAATCTTTAACATACCAGAAGGTGCAGATCTCCTTCAGTGCATTTAGGGGCTAATTTTTATCCTAAATCATCCAGCAAAATTCAACTCAACACAGGGAGAAGTAATATTTTATTTAAGAAGTTAATAAATCCTGTGTTAAGCTTATTACCATATTATCACAAACACGCAAATTCTGTCTTGAAGCTGATTTTTATGAGTACACCACGCTGCCCCACACAGATACCAAAACATGTGATAATTATTGCCTTTCTGATCCTTTTACCTCCTTCAGACAGCACACAAGATGTAAGTCAATTTTTCCTACTTCCATAGAGCCAAACTCTCAAGTTTTACAAGGAAGCATCTGTTTTTCTAACATACTCTCCACAGTGATTTTTTTTTTTTTTCCTACATGCTGAAGACTTTTTTCAAATATTCATCCTGGTTTTTGCTAGGATAGGGTTAATTTTCTTATTGGTAGCTAGAAAGCACTGCGTTTTGTTTTCAGTGAGGACTGTTATGAGAACAATGTTGATAACATACAAGGACACTTGGGAATCGCTTGGGCTCGCTTTTCCAGGATTGCGATTTCAGGTTCGGGGTTCCTTTTTGCTCCTCTGGGATTGTTATCAGCGGGTGGTGAGCAACTGTACTGCATCACTCATATGATATATATATATGTTATCATTATTACTATTTTAATTTTATTTTACTCTAATTATTAAATTGTTCTTATCTCAACCTACAAGACTCCTCGCCTTTACCCCTCCAATTCCCCGGGCGGGGGGCTAAGAGTGGCTGTGTCTTGTTTGGCTGCCAGCGAAGTTAAACTATCACAGTATTTAAGACTGAAATTTCAGGTTCATTAACTGCATGTCAGCAGTTGTCTCTTTGTCCAGGTAACACTGTATGCTATAGATTTCTGTACCCTGAAATCTGAATCTCAATCTTTTTGCTTGTCTGGGCTTACAAATGCATGTATTAGGCTATCATATCATGGCCAGACCACTGCATTTGCAGATGGCCATTCTGCCTCCAACTGGAGAGAAATTTGTGTTCCATTGCTTAAGCAACAAAGATACCAGTGCCTCAGAGACATGGAACTGAGATACAGAACAGAAGTTTCCTTCAGTAAAGAAGGATACAAAGTAGGCACCACAATGTACTTGCAGACATGCTTGGATCTGAAGCTGGCTGAACAAAAACTTTCAGCCCAGGTTTGTTATTACTGTTTCCAGATCAACTCTTAAGACATAAAAGCTCCAAAAGTACTATGTTCATAATATACTATACTGACTCTCAATTTTACCTCTACAACAAAGAATGGTCTATTCAGGACTATGTCAGAGGCCAATCTTATTGTTACCAGTGATTCCAATGGTAAGAAAACTGAAGGCAGACAGTTGAGCTTTCAGCAGAATCCCTTTTCCCATTTTTCAGGGGGGTTTTAACATGGTCAGTTAAAGCAGAGAAGTATTTCAGATGTAATCCTAGAATACCTACCCAGCTGACCTCAATATTAATTTAAAATTAACAGTCAAGGGATAATTGTATATAATCAGGCCATGCAAGTAAATGAAGAGGCAGCGCATTTACAGAGCGCATTCTATTGGCAAGAGAGAAAGCATTACCAAAATGAAAGTAATAGATAACTCGGTGCCAATATTATACATAGCTCAGCAGCATCCCAATTACACTGCCCCTTTATGTTTCCTTGAGCTGCAGCAAGAGATGGAAGGGACTCTTCCACATCTGTGCCGTAGCCTTTATAGCCTCTTACTCTCCTTCACCATGGCTGCTCCTCTCCCTTGCCAGCCTGTACTTACAGTAAAAATCAGAAGCATTTATAAGTATCTTTCCTGCTTTTTCATTAAACATTCCAAGTGTCCTGATGTAGGGCTGGTGTTTGCATCCAAGGGGGCAAACCAGAAGCCAACCAGGGAAATGCCTTGCTAGAGAGGCAAGGACTGCATGTCAGAACGTGGGTTAAAACTAGAGAGGCTTTGTTCTATGTTCATACCACTATGTTGTAATTACCCCACCACAGCAATAATCTTGGCAACTAAAAATAACTTAACAAGGATATACATGAAATTGTTCAAAACTGCTCTTTCGTTAGAGGGGATGCTGTGCCCCATGTGGTTTTCTCTGTGGCTGCAAGTTCCATAGCCCTGACAGCAAGACACCAGAACCACAACTCAAAGCCCTGCACATGGTGATGAAGAAGCTGCTGCCACAAAGGCATCATTTTCAGTCCAATGGTGATAGTCACACTGAACAAACTCAACCACAGAAATTAAATCTTAATTTAAGTTTGTGTTTATTTTTAATAAGACAAGTTGCTTGTGCGAGACATGCTAAACAGTTAGAGTAAAGCCATGGGAAAACAGACCCAGCTCACTTCTGCTCCTCAAAGCCCCTTCTAGCGTGCACATGTTTAGACAGAGCCAAATATCCCTACAAAAGCCCAGAGAAGTCAGGGGAGAGTATACAGGCCAGTGATTCCTCCCAGCAGGTACCAAAAGGCAGGTGTGCTGTTTCAGTCTCAAAACCCTGAGCTACTTTCCTCAAGAGCCTTGAGCATTTGACCCTCACCTAAGAATATCTTTTCTCTGGGATGGGCAAGAAGAAGAAGTGGCCAAGCTGGGGAGAAGAAAAAAGAGGAAGCTGCAGGTGAAGGGGTGAAGGGAATAGCAGCTGCACAGGGACCAGAGGAGGAGGGACAACTGAGTAGTAGTATTTCACAAAAATGGAACACTAGAAAGACTAAAAATAAAAGTTTCTCAGCGCTGACCCCAGGGCAGTGGAGCAGGCATGACATGCATAGCTCAGTGCAAAAGCCATCCCACAGACAGCATGAAGCTGCAGCCCCTGCCTATGCACCATGGTGGCTCCTGCCAGCTGTGTGGTGGCCTGGAGGTGGTGGGGACCCAGGGCTTTCAGCAAGGAAAACTCAGGGATAGACCACTCCATATGCAAGACTGAGGTCTCTATTCCCACCCCACCAGCACCACTGTTCACCCCCATCTCTGGTGCAGCTCAGCTTTGACAGGTGGCAGACTGTGGGAACAAGCTGCTACCAGCTCACTGACACCATACCAGAGTATTGCTTTATCTGACAATACCAGCTGACTTTTCCCTCTCTCTCTGCCTTACACCTTCCTAAAAATAGGACAGGGAGTCATCAGCTCCACAACATTCAACAAGCAAGCCCTTCACAAAACAGTTTGCTCATGTAAGAGATGCTTGCAAGGTCTTCCTCCCCAGACATACTCGTTTGAAGGAGCCCATGCACCATCACCAGGCCCTAAGGTCATCAGGACATGCCAGGGCACATCACTTGGCCTTTGCAGCTTCCCATCTTCCGAGTTCACCCTCCATGTCCAGGCAGCTTTCCACCAGAGCAAGCTCACAGCGATGGTCCTGCTGGCTGCACTGATGGGAAAGCTGCAGGGAGTGACCAGGCCAGCAAGGACAGGATGGTGTCTGCCACTCTCAAACAAGAGCAAGTTTCTTCTTTGCCTCTGCTGGCAATGCAAGAAGAGACTGTTGTACATCATTCATCTGGGCTTCAAGACATCATCACTGAAAAGAGCCATGTCAGCTTTCTGCTATCACAGTAGGATATCTCCCCCAGCCTCCACCAGACTCCCTGGGGGACTTTCACCTGAAAAAAAGCCTGAGAACCTGAGCTGCCATTTCCACAGAGGAGAGTCCTGGCACTGCAACAGATGGAGAAGGATGAAAGGAAGTTTTCAGGACTTCTGCAAGAATACAGGATGACTGCTGAATGCAATACACTGCACAACACCAGAACCTGTAGAATCACACTGATGTGTTCAAGACAAGCACTGTTCACATACACAGGGCTGCCTGGAATATTTTCAGAGAAGCAAAGTGCCACTATAGTATTGTATTACATTAAAGGGGAAAAACAAACAAACAAAAAAACCCCTTGCATTGGAAAAAAACTCATGGGTTTCAACAAAGTTTCTTGGGAAGAATGGGGAAGCTCCTACAGTCTGGTAGTTCTGGCAGTAGCATGGATGTGGGGATACTCAAGTTTGTTCTGATGGACCATCAAAGTCATTCTGGATGAAAAGCCAATACAAGTATTGCACTCACTCTATACCCCATTTCCTGCAAGTTCTCTTGATCCAGATGCCAAGAGGAGGCTCTGTCTGTGTAAGGCAAGACAAGGCCAGAGGATGTTACTCTCTCCCCTCTCTGACTGGTACCTCCAGGAGTATTAGCAAGAAGAACAGGTAGTACCCTGAAAACTAGCCTTCCACAAGCCTCTGCTGAGCAGGAACAATGCAAACCTGGGAAACAGACTTCCACAAGCTCCATGAAAAGGAAAGAAGGGTGAAAGGAAGAGAGGGAATGCTCTTTATTTAACTAGTTCTTATTCTTCCACACAGGAAAGCTGATCCTGGCAGGGATATAAACTGAACAAACAAGACCTTAGCCTGCAGTCCTTGAACAGCAATCTTGCACACTTCCAGTTTCAAGCTCTTCGGTAAGGTGCAGAGGTAATGGCTGCAAAGCCATACATTGTGGGTTGGATCCACTTTAATTCCTTTGCCTCTAACTGCTCCAGCTTGACCAGTCCCGAAAGATCATACTGATCCACCCTACTTAAGAGGAAACAGGACTATTTCTTCAGACATAGTTTAATTATCAACAGTAGTACCTGATGTTCCTCAAGTGCTGAAATATCAAAAACAGAGCAAGCCAATGTTCCTATAGTCCTGCAAATTGTACATTCCTGTGTCTGTGAATAGTAGGACTAATCAGCCCAAACCAGGATATATAGCATGCACTGAGTGTGCACAGCTATTAATGATGCTGATAATCAAAATTACATAATCTATCACAATGTTTGACTCTAATCTGGCATACCAAAGAACACCAACATCTTACCCGTTATCTCCAGGAAAAGTATGCCACACACATACGTTGTGTATACAAATGTGTATGTATCAAGGTGACATTCATTAAAAAAACTGTGCTGAATTGTACCTTTCTTAGCCTTAAATAAAGGAATAGAATATTGTGCATTTGACAACTTATTCCTTTAAACTTGATTTCCCTTTTGTTCTTTGTTTTGTTTGTCTGTTTTTTTCCTGAAAAGAAATATTAAAGGTAAGAGAGACTTTAATGTCGCCAAGGAAAGAAGAACTTCTCAAACTTCTGGACAGATTTTTCCAGCCTTTCTAATAAAGTACTGAGGAAATTAAGGCTGCCTTTCAAATGAATGGGGCTTTAAGCTACAGGAAGACATTTAAGAATAATTGGTGTTCACCACCGTTCGGGTTTCTGGAATAATGACATAATAAACATCTATTTCTCTCTCATTACCTATGCAAATAGACAAATATAGAGAACAGTCTTGCTGTAGCTGGTTTTCATTTCCATCATGGTTACATAAATAGATACAAGCAGCAAAGTAATTCCCAGTTGTTCTTTTTACAGCACAAAGAAAGGCCAAACACATACACATTGTCTGGTGTAAACCTTCCAATAATTAAAAAAAAAAAAAATCCATGTGCACCTCTCCAAGACTATGCTTGTTATGTTTCCCAGGCATGCACAATCTGCTGGTTGCATGAAGCCTGCATGCACAGAGCTGGAAGTCACCACATCCCTGTCTATTTTGCCATTGTTTTCCACAAAAATTCCCTGTGTCTCAGCAAGCCCAGGAAGGTGAATGCCAGTCCAACAACATATACCAGGTCATTCTGGCTTTTTTCACGAGTAGAAAGAAAGAAAAAAAAAAAAAAAACAAAAAACAAACAACAAACTTTTGGGGTAAAATCAAACAGAAAGGTGCCTAAAGTGCAGCTTTAACTAGTGTTCTGGGCTATTTACAGGGATTTGTAGTCGACACCAGCCCTTAAAAGAGGCGATTAATTGCTATGGCAACCAGGGCACGGCAGCACACGCACTTGGGCTGGGACACGGCCTGCAGTGCGCCCTCTTACCCACACACGCATCTCAAAAGGGTAAGGGGCTCCTCAGGGGCCGCATTGTTTGGGTGCAATTAATCCTTTATAATAGACCCTCTTCACTGGGGATGGGGGACTCTGTCCGTACTCCCCCTTCCTCTACGGGAGATCTCGCATCTGTGGTGCTGCTGCGGCTTTGGAGGGTGGCTGTGGGCAGCAGGAGGAGGAATGGGGAAATGTTGGACATAGAGTGAAAACAAAACTGGGGGTACCATGTATTTTGGGGTCCAGGTAGGAATTAATCCTAAGAACCACTTTTTCCTTTGCAGCTATTGTATTTTCTTTACTCATTTCATGGGTCTGCCATTGAAAGTCCCTCCCTCTTTCAATCCATCTCCATCACTGCATTTATAACAACAGTCAACCTATTTATGCTATATCCACACAGGCAAGCTAGTTCATTGCAAGCCACACAGCAATCTCTGCCTACCTGGAATCAGAGCAGAGCTATAATCATTAGGAACACCCAAAAGACAAAGAAACAAGTCCTCTTTCCCTCTGTGACAATTTATTTCTATGCTACAGAAGCATTCTTAGACACAGAGAGACAAAATGAGCTCTCTCCATTCCCAACTGGGATTCAAACACTGGCAGAATTTACCTGGAAGCTTCTTCCCTGGCTTCCTGCTGATCCATTTCAGTATCAAACCAAAAACTGCTGTATATTGCCCTGTATCACTGTTGGGTGTTTTAGTTTGGTTTTGTTTGTTTGTTTTCTCCCTAAAAATCAACAATGCCTGTACTCCTACTAATAGAGACCTTCCCAGTCCCAATGGAATCACTCTACTTGTCCATGGGACAAGTGGGATTACCATTTGGTTTTTGGGGTGGGTTGTTTTTTTGGTTTGGGTTTTTTTTCCCCCCTCTGCCAAACAGCTACCAGCCTGGGTTGTATTTATTTACAAGCTGATAAAGCTTTAACTGAGAACAGCAGCAGGGCAATACTAATGGTTTGAGCTTCCCCAGAACAAGACCAGCCCTAGCAGACAATCTGAGTTGGTGTTGGACAGTAATCCAGAGGATAGAAGGAATAAAGAACCAGAGAAATTCCTGCATTAGGGCATAAACCAAAAAGAAAGGAAAGCACCACAGCTGTCCATGGTCAAACTTGCTGTCAATACTGTCACCAAAAAAATACTGATGCTAACACCCAGATCTGTAAGCAATGACACACTCAGTTCTTCATATGGACAGAAATGCAACACTCTGACCTGAATGAATGAAGTGAAACCTCCTAAAAATTTCACTTCAGGAATTAGAAAGTCATCCACCACCAGTCATAAAAATAGCTGGCCAAGAAACTTCAGCAAAACCTCTTATTTGCTAAAAGTTGGATAAACTGCAATATCCCTTTTTTTAAATAAAAATAGTAATAAAATTAAAAAAAAAAAAATCACAACCCAAGGAGGTTTTAGGCCCTGATCTGGAATTTCTGTTATCACTTCCATCTTTTTTCAGTGGGATCACAATGAAGATCTGAGCAACGGGAGATAATTCTCTGTCTGGATTTGTTAATCCCTTATTTGTCTTCAGGAGCAGTATACAACTACACTGTTTTATGCTTATTGTCTTCTACAACACACATTTTCTCCTTACTTCTGCCTGCCTGTGCTTTTGGTGCTCCAAATCCAACAGCTTTACCTGCTGCAGGAGAGGAAAAGGTGTTATGAAGCAACACAGATGGACTGTGCAGCACCTTTTCACAACAGTCCTGACCACTGACAATATACCAGCGTGTTAGGAGGACACAGGGTTGGTTCAGGAGGGAGGACTAGCAGAGAAACGCTCCCAGGGAACTGTCTCTCCATGCCACCACTGCAACCTGCCTACCCAGAAGGAACTCTGGTGGGACCGCTCCCAGGGTGGTCAAAGTAGTGGATGTCTTGCTCTTAAAAAAAATTCTTTCTGTAACTGAAGCCATGGGATTGCCAATCAGAGAACTCCTTCAAAGCCATGGCTTTTGGGAAAGCAAGCACATGGCTGCTGGCTCTAGGGAGAAACAGAAGAGAAAAAGAGAGGCCACGGAGCAGCAGTAGGCTTCTAAGGTCACATCAGCCAAGTAAAAACAGCTATTCACAGTGCATGGTATACAGGAAGGCTGGAATTCAGTAGGGCCATCACAGAAAGTGGGATGAACTAGTTCAGTGGCCACTGATCAACTGCTATTTCTCTAATCAGCAGCAATAGAGGAATTACTGCAAACCTTGCCAGAGAGGCAAAAGTGGGAAAAAAAACAGTATCACGGATAAAGCTCCTGTTCCATGCTCTAGCAACAGGGAAACACACAGTAAGCTTATATTAAGGTTTTGCACAAATGTCCATCCTCACTGAACTCAGCTGTAGCTAAAAATAAATAAATGGTAGAGCAAGGAGGACTGGTGTCCATTTAGGGCTACATCACACCACCACCATCACCTCCCACAGCAACTACTTACAGGCCTAACAGCATATTTTTTTCCTCAGCTCCATCCAGATTCATGCTACCAGATCTCAGGCAACCTTCTTCTTCCTCTCTGGTACAATCTCCTCACTTCACCCCTATTTGAGTGGGCAATTTGCTACAGCTGACTGTTTACCAACTGTTGATAACCACCAGGTCTCACCTGGGGTCATCATCACTCTTCTCAGGAACATGAGCAGTAGGGTTTTGTAATAAAGAAGAAGACAGGACAGCATGGGCAGCAGAAGCCAAGGACTCCAACAACAAGCAGTTAGCTCAGGCATGGTATTACAATACAGATGAGCCAAAGAAAAAGAGATACTTTCCTTCTTTCCAGTTTCTTTTATCTTCAGTCCTTATTTTCCCCATTTTTTCTGCTCCTGCTTGTTCCCTGTTCACAGGCTCCTTCCTTTCATCAGTCCAGGCACTAGTCTAATCAAAAGTTAACTAAAGACCCAGCAGCAACAACAACCTTTTTCAGCCAGGTTAATTCTCTGCTATTTTAGTGAACTGACTGTGAGATGTGACAGGAACCAGATCTAGCTTAGCAAAAGCAGAAGGAGCAATTTGGCCAGGAGCAGGGAAGATACAGAACCGAGACCTCTTTTTGGCAGTTTGTGAAACTGTGATTAAAGAACAAATTCATTCCTCAGCCTTAGCGTCCTGTGAAATGGCTGAGAGGGCAAAACTTCACATCTGATAACTCACTACCCTCTCCCAACCACTACTAGGTATTTGTTCAGGCTAATTAGGAAATGGTTTCCTCCCACCATCACCACCTTTTTTTTTTTTTTGCAGTCTCCTATTAAACTAAATCAATACATGTGTGTGCATGTGCATTGTTGACATAAATATCATATATTCACATTGCAAGTATCCCAAGCAATAGCATCAAGATGCAAATCAGAAATTATTACAGGCTCATCACTAGCACATCTCTAGCTCCTTCCCCTTTATTAGCAAACTTTTACATACAGCATGGTGAGCTTCAGCCAGAATCAGCTCTTCATCAAATGATCTCTCTTATGCTGCCATACACACGTCTCCAGTGAAATCACTGTAACATGTCTTAGGAGGCAGGAAAGAAGGTTAGGTCACTAAGACACCTTCAAAACCTTTTGATGGCAACATCTTCTGTGTTTGGGTAACACAGTTTGCGGCACCTTCTTCAGTGTCAGGAGAGCTTCAGCAGCCCCACTTTGTCTCCAGACGTTTGTTCTCACCCCTGTACCAGCATTTTCACTGTGCCAGTCCATGCATTTGTAGCCACATGATAAACGACACTGGAGAGAGGATCCAACTAGAAATACAAACCAACAACAAGAGAAACTTTTTTCCATTTTTTTTCCCTATCTGGATCCAGCCATCAACCTGGCTCTCCATGCCACTGTGCAAACAGCTCCATCAGCACGACAAAGCGGGAAGAGGCTGGGGATGGGGACAAGAGTAAGAATGAGCAGCTGGAGTGGAGCATGAGCTTTTCTGCCACCTGCCAGGGCCTGCCTCTGCAGTTCCAGCCTCATCTGACACAGGTTTGGGTGCCAGACCACTACAGGTCCTCTCGGGAAACCTCCACTTGTATTCTGACAGTAGGTACATCAGCAAAGTTAGCCGCCTTTGAAAAGATACCACCCCCTCATCTCCCAAAGCCCACACGCAGTGCACACATTAGTCATTTTGTTTCTTGGCAAATGTTTGCCCATAAAGTTTCAGAGAAGCACCACAGTAACTGCAGACCAGATGCTTCTGAGTACTACACTGTATTTTATAGCACTGTATAGCATTAACTAATCAACAACTCTTCCAGGTAGTTAAGTTTAATTATCCCCATTTTACAGGTGCTGAACCAGACTCAGGGAGGTTGAGAGGTTTGCCCAAGGCTGAAGAAACAACTGGTGTCCAATTCTGGACTGTAAATCAGGAGCTACTGTATGTAACCTCTTCCTCAGCCTCTCACTGCAGCAGCAGCAGAGGAGTTCCCTTGTTCTCTTCATCCACTGCTGCAACACAAGCTTCTCCTGAAAACAAACCAGGCAAAAGCCCACCCTTCCCTGCCTCATTGCCAAGGGTTGGTTGAGCTGCTTTTTGTCCACCAGCAGCTCTCCTGTAACTTTTAGTCAAGATGACACAAATCATCATGCTCTGGCTTTGGACCCAAACCCCAAACTGTGACTGAAGCAGGCAGGCAGTATTCACAGGGCATCTCCTCACCTTTCTAGCTCTGGTCCCTACTTCTGTATCATATTTATACACAAGCTGCTGGGTTTTTTTCCCTCAGTTTCCTTTATCACCTGACTGGTCTTTTTGTGATGCAGTTGTTTACTTATCAGCTTTTAATACCCAGCAATTGCAGTGGTGCACAAACAGCAGCTACAGCAACAAGAGGAAGTATAGACCAAAAAGGGTTGAGTTGAGCAGTATACTGAGTGGATACAGCAACTGTTACTGGAAGATAACAAAGAAAAGCTGGCTGGAGGAGAGTTAGTTTTAAGGAGCTTCACTGTACACACTACTGGACAAAACATTATCTCTGTACACTTGCAGCTGCTGGAGATTTCTCCACAGAAACATCTGTGAGCTGCTTTGGACTGGATTTAAAGGCTGGGCTGAGGTCAACCAGTCTCCACAATTCTCTTCTCGAGAGTTACAGGGCATTTCTGGTTGTGTTGGGTTTGCATGGCCAGGTTTTGGTAGTGAGGGGTTTACAGGGTTGGTTTCTGCGAGAAGCTGCCAAAAGGTTCCGCTGTGTCTGACAGAGCCAATGCCAGCCAGCTCCAAAATGGACCCACCACTGTCCAAGGCTAAGTCCATAAGTAACAGTGCTAATGCCTCTGTGAAACATAATTAAGAAAGGGAAGAAAAAAAAAACCTGCACATTTTGCAGCTGGAGAAAGGAGTGAGATGTAAGAGAAACAACTCTGCAGACACCAAGGTCAGTGAAGAAGGAGGGGGAGGAGGTGCCCAGGCACTGCTGCTGAGACTCCCCTGCAGCCTGTGGTGAAGACCATGGTGAGGCAGGCTGTCCCTCTGCAGCCCATGGAGGTCCATGGTGGAGCAGATGACCACCTGTAGCCTGTGGAGGACCCCAGAGCAGGGGGATACCCAAAGAAGGCTGTGACCCCGCGGGAAGCCCGCGCTGGAGCAGGTTCCTGTCAGGACCTGTAGCCCGTGGAGAGAGGAGCCCACGCCAGAGCAGGTTTGCTGGCAGGACTTGTGACCCCGTGGGGGACTCACACTGGAGCAGTCCCTTCCTGAAGGACTGCACTCCATGGAGAGGAACCACACTGCAATAGTTCATGAAGAACTGTTGTTCAAGGGAAGCACTCACATTGGAGAAGTTTGTGGAGGACTGTCTCCTGTGAGAGGGACCCCACGCTGGAGCAGGGAAGAGTGTGAGGAGTCCTACCCCTGAGGAGGAAGGAGCAGCAGAAACAATATGTGATGAACTGACCCCAACCCCCATTCCCTGTCCCCCTGTGCCACTGGGGCGGGAGGAGGTAGAAAATCGGGAGAAAAAGTTAAGCCTGGGACAATGTGAGGGGTGGCAGGAAGGTGTTTTAAGATTTGGTTTTATTTCTTATTATCTTGCTCTGATTTCACTGGCAATAAATTAAATTTCCTCAAGTCGAGTCTGTTTTGTCTGTGATGGTAATTGGTGGGGGAACTCTCCCTCTCCTTATCTCAATCCACGAGCCTTTCATTGTATTTCCTCTCCCCTGTCCAGCTGAGGAGGAGAGTGATAGAGCAGCTTTGGTGGACACCTGACATCCAACCAGTGCCAACCCACCACACTGGTCCATCCAAAGGAAGGAAGAATGATATCTCCAGGCATCACTGGTGCTGCGAGGGGCACAGAAATGCTTGTGCTAGGACTGCCTGAAGACTGATCTCTCTCTACTGTCACTGCTGTGTACCAGCCTTAAACTGGCAGTGCAAGAGAGGTGACTAAATAGCTTTCTTCCCTTGTACTTGCTCTGGCCCCCACCCCCCTCACTTCCCATCATGAGCCTTCAGCAGGTCCTATCTGATGCTTATGCTCTGGAAGCAAGCAAATGAGCCCCACATCAGTTACCCATTTTGGCTGGTCTTTGCTACTGCTCCTCAGACAAAAAACGCTGCTTCTGAAGGATAAATGCACCCATGGCCACTGCTCAAAGGAAAACATGCAAGTGTACTACACTGGGCAGGCAACTTAGTTGTCAGTTACATTTGTACCTTTGCTCCTCCTCCCATTTTGGGTCTGCCACACAGAATGGCAGACAAAATGCATCTCAAAGATTAGGTGTGGTCTCAGAACCCTCGTCTTGCAAACATGTAAGTTGCCAACCGGTTCCAATGACTAAAGTATGGTCATGACTCCTCAAAAAGAGCCCACATACATGGAAAAAAAAAATTAAAGGACAATGACAAAATACATTTCAAATTGTTGGAGTGTATGTTTCAAAATAAATTGCAGCTAAATACTCTCAAGTGTAACAGTATTTTGGATGTTAGTAAGACCATTTATAAATAAGAAAAGAAATTGGTATTGATTCTGCGGGCTCATGTCTCAATACATCTATAGGTTGTAAAAGCATAGGAATAAATCTAATAAATTAATCTAGCTGAGTAATAATAAGTTCCATTAACACGGTAATACCTACCAAATCAATATGTATGAGCAATTTCAGACATTAAATTTAACAGAAATTCTCCTACGAGTTAGAACATGCTAGAATATATTTATTTATTTATTTATAACAGGACATCAAATTTGGGTAACTTTTGTAGTTCAGATTACAAGATCTCACACACTTACACACACACAGCGAGACACAAGAGTCCTTTTTTCAAACAAATCATTAGGGAAATATTTGCTGCCTTAAACTCAAGTAACCTCTTTAAAGAAGGAGAAACTCTGAATTCCCAAGATTCTGCTTGGTTAATACAGATGCAACATAACTCTTCCACTTCTGGCAAGGCTCCAACCACTGCATGGGACTGCATCTCACCCTGACCACTGTGCCTCACTCCTTTAGTGCATTTCTGCTACTGAATGGCTCTTCTGGTAAGATGTCACCTTTTTGCTTAAATGAGAGAAAACCTGGAATTTTCCTTTTCAGTGCCAGTAAGCAGTGCCTTCATACGTGTATGACAACCATCACACCACCTGGCCCCTGTGCTTCTAGGTTAAGTCCTCCAAATGTCCTGGACTCTACTGAATCTGATAAAGGGGCAGGAGAACAAGCCTTAGGAGGAACAGCTGAGGGAACTGGGGTTGTTTAGTCTGGAGAAGAGGAGGTTGAGGGGAGACCTTATCACTGTCTACAGCTACTTGACAGGAGGGTGTAGGGAGGCAGGTGTGTGTCTTTTCTCCCAGGTAACTAGTGATAGAAAAAGAGGCCTCAAGTTACGCCAAGGGAGGTACAGATGGATGTCAGGAAATACTTCTCCACGGAAAGGGTTATCGGGCACTGGAACGGGCTGCCCAGGGAGCTGGTTGCGTCACCATCCCTGGAGGTGTTTAAAAGACGGCTCAATGGGGTGTTCAGAGATATGGTTTAGTAGTGGACAGATATGACTGGACTTGATGATCTCAGAGGTCTTTTCCAACCAGGAGATTCTATGATTCTATGAATCTCTTCAAAGATGTCCCCACCACCGCCACAAATTAGGCCTGAAAAAACACTGAAGTATACGTCAGAAAAATGATGGTGAGCATTAAATCAAAGCAAGGCAGCTCTGCCAGAACCTGAAGAGGAGGCAACAGAGAAAAGTCTCCAGGGCTACACACAGGTGCTGGGATGAGCTGGACCGCACTTCTGCAAATGGTGATCTCTAAATAACAGAAAAACAGTGAGTTTTGTACAACACATCCCCCTCAGCACACCAGGCACCCAACAACAGGGGTCAGGTATCCAAAATCTGACTGGAAGTTACCTGCGCATATCAGGTAGGTCATGCAGGAAAAGGAGGCACTTCAGTCTGACCATTACATATATTTAGGTGCCCACCCACTTTTTCCCCATGTTAGATGAAGCTTGGAAACTTTTACTGCCTGATGGTACTTAATCTTCATACCCAGCCTGATGAAAATTATATCTACAATATTAAAGTTTTATTTTCTTCAAGTATCAAATCCCACAGCCATTAAAATATTTTCCAGCTCCTTGCTCAACTATTCCCTACCTACTTGCTATTTGCTGTCCTTCTTCACTTTCAATCTACCCAGGAGGTCCCTACAGACCTCAATATATTGGCAGCAGGGAGTTAAAAAAAATAATCAAAAACATTTCTTGTCTGTAGCAGTAGCAGAGAGAGAAAAGGAAAGGAGCAACAGGAAAGAATCTACTTCCTCAGTTTCATTACAGCGCTCAGCTTCTAGTAAGAAGAGACTGCAGTAGGTGAATGGCCCAAATCAGACTTCAGAAGCTACAGAAAACACAGAGCTATTTAAACTCCATAAAATATCTGGGGTTAGAATAATCACAAGGTAATTATTAAGTATTTTCTAGCATTTGTCTCATCATCATAAGGGAAAAAAAGCAAAGATCCATGCAGAAGAATATTGCACCCTGGGACAGCCACAGAGGCACCTAGGTAGACAGCTTAAAGGTCGAAATCTCAGTAAAAACCAGAAAGCATAGGACAGGGTACAGCTTATGCCTTATCCTCCTTGGAGCATTAGCCCAGTACCTGTCAGTGGCTTCCTCCAGGACTTTCCCATCTGCAATTCACAGTTTGAAGCTACTCTTGGCGTAAAACATCTACCTCTGTTCTTTAAAAAGAGGCAGAGAGAAGACTCCCCTGCTTTTAGCTTGTAGTCACCACTCTCATTCAGCCCACCCGCCTTGAGCTCCCCCTTCAGCTGAAAGAGCCTGAGCTAGCAGCCCCAAAGCTACATTAAGGATTGGGATTGTAGTTATTAGGCTGGAGAGATCCAGGAGTGGAGCTGTGGAGCTCTCTTCCTCTTTCATGAGGCTGATGAAGAGGCATGACAGCAGAAACAGATTCTGGTATCTCCCTCCCACACTTCTGGTGGCTTCCTCTCCCCCTCTCTATTTCTCCAAACAGGGGGAAACATTTAGTCCCCTTTTAACTCATCTTCCATTTCTACCCAAGGGAAACCAGAAAAAGTCAGGTCACATCAGAACACTTGCCAAATGAGACAAAGTAATGAGAATTAATGTGGCACAGAAGACAGCACCATTTTAAAATCAATGCAGTCTAGTAAAAGACAGTAAAGCAGGCCTCTGGACACACGCGCGACAGTTCCTTTGACAAATGAACACCAGAAAAGGCTAAGTAAACTAATGGCCATCACTGTAAATGTTTCAAATTTTGTTTTCATTCAATCATCAGCTAATACTGGCTTACAGGTTGCAATTAACACTAGGGCTTGGGAAGTAATAATTATGGTCTTGCTACTGGACATAAATTACCTCATTTATCTGTATTAGAGATGCAGCAATCTGTTTCAAGCATAGTGTGCTTTCATAAATTAACACCTCGAAGCCTGAAATGCCCTGAGAGATGAGCTGAGCAAAAAAGCATCTTCTGGTTCCAAACTTTTAAATTTCAAAACTCCTCCCATTTTGCATTAGGATAAAACCAAGATCTTTTGAGGTTCCTCATCCCAAGAGAACCTCACAGTCCATGTGTTCATGGCATCCCTCAGGGATGCAGCAGAGCAGAGCTAAACTTGGTTTCCTACATAAATATTCCTATCATCAGATCGCCATGACGTCTTACTTGCTCTCCATCCAAATCATCTAGTCTGGGCATAAAAAACCTTGCTGAACATGCAGTGTTGAGAAAATCCCATACTTCTTGCCAAGGTTTTGACTCATCTACATTTTCTGACAGGAAAAAAAGTATAGAAAAAGAGAAGATTCATCATCCAGCTCTTAAGTTCCTACATGCCGCCATGGGCCAGATCTATCTGAAGGTGGAGTGTGGCCTCCTGTATCATTACAAGAAAAGGCACTGTAAGAAAGCAACTGACCACCACATCAATGGAAAATTGAAATTATGGGCTGAAATGACTGCATCAAGCTACAAACAGAAAGTTGGCTTAGTAAGTGCCTCTATTTTTACAGTGGCACCTACATGGCATCATTTGTGGACAGACCCTTCTATGAGATTGAGCGTCACCCACCCTGTCTAGGAAATGATTTGGCTAACACTGTGTGTCGTGGCACATCCCAAATAGCAAGCATGCTCCATGCAGAAGTACGGCACAGTGGTGTCGCATGGGTGCTCTCACCAAGCAGGACTGGGCTGTGGGGATCCTCCCTCTGCCACCTGTAGCTCTATGTTCCACCCATAACCAGGAGAATGAGATGCACGTGAGTCAAACTCACTACAATCGTTTCGTGTCTCTGAGAAAAACGACGGCGAGAAAATATGTATTGAAGAAATACTTTCTTAAATCATGAGAGGAACCAAGTCAGAGAAAGCTGAAAGACAAGCTTCAAAACCAGCGTGTGCTCAGTAAAAGCCCCAGCGAGACAGCTGACAAGACATAAATAAGCAGAGACAGGTAGATTAGGTGGTTCACAATATGAATTTCACAACCACCAATACTTACACACTTTACAGTCATAGCAATTTATGAGTCCCCATACAGCTGTGCTTGCAGCAGGTGATTTCAGCTGAGTTTGAGCTCAGCTCACAAGCCTTTGAGCATGGGTTTTCTGTTGTTGTGTTTAGGGAGCGATTTTTTGTATTTTTTTATAGTTGAGCTTCTTCAGCAAGCTCTTTTTCCTAATCTTTCCTGGTAATTAGCCCTAATCAGTATTCCAGTGCTGATCTGTAAGGCTATCTGCTGACTTAAAGGAAGGGAACACCTCTCTAATAGCCCCAGTGTTTCCCTCTGCCTGCAGAAACAACCTCGATAAGGACAGAGACTCCAGCCATCTCTGAAGAGACAGAGCCACAAAGAGCCCTTCTGATCACTGCTGGCATCTGGCCTTCTCCTCATTAGCACATTAAAGCTGCTCTGTCCATCCCATAAGAGCCACTCTGTCCATTCCTCCAGCTTTCTCTATGGAGCCATTTACAGTGCTGCTCCTTTGAAACCCCCCTAGTTCAAGAGGCAGTAACCCCTTCCTAAAGCCCACGGCACAGCCAGTGTCAAAAATTCCCACTTACAGACAGGCACCCAGTAAGTACCGGCCTTCTGAGTGTCATAGGTAGACAGAAGACACCCACATATTTTGTCTTGCCAAAGGAAAGTCTTCTCCCAATCAGTATGTGGGCTGTCAGGTTTATTACAGTGCACTTACCGTATCAAATCACTCCAAACAATTCCTGTTTCAGAATGGGACCAGCAAGGCCTGTATCGCCTCAGGTGCAAATTCTCAGGAGCAAAAGCGAAGCAAAGGGGACAAATTTTTCCAACACTAGCTCCAAAACCTGTTAGGAAACCACGCTCAGACACTTTGAAACTATACTTGCACAGACTTCCAGTACCTGCTACAGCAGCAACATGGAAGCTTTATGTACTTTAGCTCATCTTCACTCCTAAATCAAAGCATTTTAAGTGTACGATGGCATACCAGTAAGTGTGTACTCACGGAAATAAGTTGTTTGGAGGAGAAGGGGAAGAGCACCTTTTTCTCCCACTTTACAGGTATTTCCCTTATGCACCCAAATTATTGAGAATATAGCTAATTTGCAGAGGTCACTTGCTTTCAAAATGGTGCATACAAGTAAACTAATGAGAAAAGGAAACAGTGGACAATATTTCATCAGTTGATTTCTATATCCTCTGTCAGGATCCTTTCCTACAGGCAGATATGACCGTCCCAGTCACCCAACCAAAACAAATACTACTAACAGGTACAAGAAAGCCAGTCTAGTTGCTTTATCTACACTCTGAACTCATTTTCCTTGACTTACTTTAGAATGGTATAAATATTTTTTACCTAAAAGGAGTGCTACAGCATTCTGAATTGGGCTCAAACTCATTCTTCTACAGTCATTCTTATTCCTAGTGGACTTTGAGAAGCTATTTGTACTTTTTAAGAATAAAAATCCCAAAAGAAGCCAATCCTTTTGTTTTGAAGAAGAAAGCAAAGCAACTGAAGGTCATGAATACTCACTCTTTTTTTTGGATTCCAAAAATTATGTTTGATCCTTGACTTGCTTTTCATTAAGGAAAAATGCCATAAATTATTTGGTTTCTTTGCCTCTCTGATCAGTCAACTGAAAGACGTTATTGCTTTGGGGCAATGAAATACGTTGCCTCAATTTAATTATTATTCAGTTTCAGGTTCTTTTTAGTACATAAACTCCCTCTGTCTGATTCGCTATGTGGATACGCATTATTAGGAGGAAAAAAAAAATTGGGTTATAGCTTTTGATACTTGCAGTGTCATTTAAACAGCTTTCATCTCTGAAGAGTTAGTAGCCTTGACACACCGTTCAAGTTCAAAGTTAGTCAGCTAGTGGGCCAAATTCTTCCTCAACTTCATTATCAGGGATGAACTGGGCCTGTAACATACTAAAAATGCAAAAGTTTTACTCAGATTGTACCCAAACAGTTGGGTTTTCTGACAAGTAGAATCCAAATTGCTTTTCTTCATATAATTTGTTGAATAAATCACTGCCTAGCTTAATGAATTATACTTATTAGCAACATTATTTTTTCTTCCTTTTCCTAAGAAAGGTAGTGGTAATTAGACCATACATGGCCTTTTTGCACAAGGCTAAAATTCAGCTAAAAAAGTGAATGGGTGGGCAAAGAAGTAGAGAGAGACTCACACTGCTCCAGAGAAAGCTTTCACAATTCATTAGTGCAGAGACCATAAATACAAAGCTATTTAAAAGATGGCATGGGACTGAGTGCCTGAAATTACTCTTATTCCATTTTCTGATATCAAGTTGAATATGTCTCTAATATTATGATATGATTTTTATGAAACTTCTGAAAAATACAAAATGTTATTTAGGAACAGAGAGCAAGAAAAAGCACTGAAGATATTCTTGAAACGGCAAGATAAAGCACGGCCAGTTTTTATACCTAGTATTTCTTAAGAATATTAAAAGATAGAAGTGGGTAAACCCAGAAAAATGTATGTGCTGTCCAGCATTCTAAAGAAGTCCTCATCAAAAAAGCAGTACAGTAGCGGGGCCTCAGACGTTACTTTGGAGACCTGATTTCATTGACACAGCTATGGTAATTTTTGTTTCCCAAAATAATCTCATTTACTTAGGTAAAATAACTTTGTCATAGCATCTAAAGATATTAACTCATTTTCCTTGCAGAAACTTAATTTTCCCTCCTTGTCTTGGTTCCTAGGACTAGATAATATCCATGCAGGTACCTTATTTGCTGTCTCTCATTTAGATAAATAATTTGCAAGAATCTCCCAAAGAGATCATTTGGCAACCTGCTCCCTCTGTGTTTCAGTAATATTTATTCTATGCCCAGTTCCCCTCAGGAGGTGATAAACCTTCTCAACATGAGATCTACCTGTAAGTTAGTTCAAAAGGCTTCAGGGGCCAAAGGCAACATTTTGCAGGTGATTCCCTGCTCTTGACCCTTCAGGTCACCCAGGGAGTGCAAGGAAAAGAAACAATCCCCCACTCTGTGCTGGGATACAGCCAGCCAGAGAGAGTTCAGACCCACCAACAGGTAGGCATCTCTGAAACAGACAGGTGCTGGTGTGGAGGTATGGAGAACTGCAGAGCTACAAACAGCGTGATTGTCTCCACTGTAAGTGGGAGACGATATGGAGCAGGTGAGTCACTGCTTATCAAGTGGTCCTCTACAAGCAGACAGAGTTGGTGGAGTCCAATTCTGGCTTTGCAGAGGCTGTGGGAAAGCAAGCAAGCAGTCAAGCAGCCAACATTATCCTTTCCCTCCCCTGCAACAGAGCAGGGCAGGGTCAGCCAGGGACACCTCCTGAGCAAATGTCACAAGGACAGTACCAGTGAGGGCCCAGCAGCTGGGATTCATGGACCATGGGTGTGAGTCACAGGTCCAGGAACATATTTGCAGTATGTAATCACAACCTTTTCCCTTAATGCAACAGCAATTCAAAGTCACCCTCTCCAAACTTCCAGGATAACAGGAAACTTGCTCCTCTTGCAGCAGGTCCTGTTCACCATCACTGGCAGCTCAGAATTTATATCCAAACTATTCCAGTAAATCCCAGAATTTCACTGAGCATCTCCAGTCCTCCATGATTCTGACCCTTTGGTTTTATGTTTTAGTTTGGTTTGCTGTTATGGCAAACGTTTTCACAGAGTGTAGTGTTTGCTGTGATCATTGAAATAGATTTTTACAGTCAATCAGCTCTGCTTTGAGTATGTTCTCTTTCAAACACCCTGGGGGGCGGTTGTTCCAGTGTTTCTCTATTACCTCAGATCTATTGAGTGAACAGGGAGGAGAGTCTGGAAGGTGAAGTTAAAGTAAGTTCCCATAACTTGTAAAGCAATTTTAAGAGGAGCCTTTGAAGGCAATTCAAGAATCACCAAGTGCCTGGGTGACCAAACTACCACATAGAAAGTGAGAGAGAAATGATGCTCAGTTTCTGTCAGGGTCTATCCTCACTCTCCCGCTGTCTTATTTCCTCCCTGACCATACCACAGTCTGTCCCATCCCTAGGAACAAACTTCTTAGCGGGGCCAGTAGTGACAGAACAAGGGGTAATGAAGGTAGGTTCAGACCAGATATAAGGTAGACATTTTTTTGCAATGAAGGTGGTGAAACACTGGAACAGGTTGCCCATAGGTGGTAGAAGCCCCATCCCTGGAAACATTCAAGGTCAGGCTGGAAGGGGCTCTGAGCAACCTGATCTGGTTGAAGATGTCCCTGCTTACTGCAGAGGGGTTGGACTAGATGGCCTTTAACGGTCCCTCCCAACCCAAACCTTTCTATGATTCTGAGATTCTACCAGCTACAAGCAGGTTTCTGGCAACCCCAGCTGTTGTCAACCTTTTTATTTTGTTGATCTGCCTGAGGAGCCCCCACTTTGTCTAGCAGAAAACAGAAGCACATGAGCTCAACTCAATGAGTCAATCAGGAACGTTCCACAAATGAGTCTCAAGCAAATGGTGCACACAAAGTGTAGGCAGCAATGGAGAAAGTGCTACCCTTACCCAGTAGAAAAACATTAACTGAAGAAGCCAAAGCCTGGTTCGTTCTGTGCTCCTACTTCTTTAGGGATACGGCACACATATTTCTTCCTTTCCCCTACATATTTGCATGCTATTGTTTCCACAGAAGATCAAAACATAAACATTGTGTTGGCATTCATTTCACTGTGTCAGGATTCATTTCACTGTATCAACAGAAATAATGCATGAAGACCATGACACTACATGGGCTGAGTCCTTAGTTCCCATGTAAAATTGACGGAACGCTAACTTGGGCAAAAATTCCTTTGAAATAGACTTTGGGATGGGCTACAGATTCTCTTACACAAAGAAAAAGCTGGCTTAATATGTCACAGTAACAAGACTTCTTCCTCTCAAATGATCACATAAATCTGGAGAAAATTGACTCTCATTTCTTGTTTGAGGAGGAGGAAATAATATGTTTGTGAAAAAGTGACTGGGCTCCTGTTCATCAAGGTGCTTCTCTGGGCAATGGGAGATCTCATTTCTAGATTCAAATTTGTGAATCAGAACAAAGATATATAAACTTTTGTCACCAGAGCCAATTTCTATCCTTTTCCCTCTTCAAAAAACTCTAATTTCAATCATATACATATAAAACCATATTGATTTGACTCTTTATCTGTGGCTGAGAGTCATATATATGCACAAGCATAGTAACTGCTTGAATTGTATTAATTAATCCAACATTTCCTAGCCATGAAGACTGTGGTTAATTTGATGGCTGCGCAGAGGTCGCTATTACCACTCTATAACAGCAATACTTACTGTTTCTCTATCTGATCCCCTCACCACATCTTCATACATCTCCTTCTGCTCCTGAGAAAACTTCTTTTCTCGACAGTCTTATCTCAGGACTGACACCACCTCAGGGTGACCAAGCAGAAGGAGAGGAGGATTTTGCAAGCGCAGGACACTTAAGACAACACAGACCGTTGGTTTGAGAAATTGAGTGAATTTTACTACACTGAGAGTTGCAAATGCTCATGTACAAGAAAATGTGTAACTGAGTTTGAGCTGAAGCAGCTCTGACTTGTTTCAACTTCTTTTCAACCCTCCTCATGCTCAAATAACAAAGGATGAATATTTCCTGCCTTACAGATGCTTTTGAGGATCCTCCTAGAATGGTAACAGTTAATTAACTGTATATAATAGCAATGATCTGTGAGCAATCAAATACCTTCAGGTATTTGTAACAAAGATAGTAATAATGCTAATTTGCTAATGTTTAAAAAGCTTGCAAGAGTCAATGAGCATCATCTTCAAAACTAGTATATCCAGACAGAAGAGATCATGTATTTCTTAGTAGCTCATCCATATTACATGAAACTAAAGCGGGGACAATGAGGCTGACACCAGTGCGCACCATCCCATTCCTGCTCATAATGCTGCAACTGCTCTGTGCAGCACGTAAAAGTCATGAGGCGAAAGGGATGGCTCCAGCTGGCTTTCACACAGGAGCTCAGAGGCTCCTTCTGTGGAGCAGTGCAACCAGTTGGGCTCTGGATAGACTGTTCTGTAGGAAACACCTCAGCCTGAACCAAATGCCGTGCCGAAGAAACAACTGGCAAAGAGGAGAACATAAAGGATTAAAATAAGACGGTTCCAGTGTTTTCTTGTGGCTCGGTGAGGTACTTTGCCCCGAATCCCCGGCAGTTTTCCCATCCTGGCACTGACGGTTCCGAGCCACAAGCCCCGGCGGACCGACCAGCCCCGCCAGCACCCCGCTCCCGCTGCCAGAACCAGCCTCTCCCGACCACGGCAGCGGGGCGGGAACCGGGAAAAAATCCCTCACGGGGCCACCCGGCTGCTGCGGACCACGGCCGGGTCGGGCGGGCCGCCCCTTCCCCGCCGCCCCTCTCGCCTGGTGCCCGCGCTCCAACTTCCCCGGCGGCGCCTTCGCCACCGGCGGGCTGCGACAGCGGGACCGGGGCTCCCTCCGTCCCGCTGCCCCCTGCCTGGGCCCGGGCAAGCCGAACAGGCGGGAGGCGCGGGGGCCCCGCTCCGGGGCTGTGCCTGCGGGCAGGGCAGGTGCGACCGGCACCGGCGGGGAGGGAACGGGGCCGGGGCTGCGCCTCACGCCGCCGCCTGGGAGGCAACAATGGGCCGGGGGAAGCTCCGCGCCGCCGCCCCCTGCCCGCGGCCGCCGCGGAGAAAGGCGCGACCAGCCCCCGCCGAGCTGCCGCCGCCCAGCCGGAGCCTTCGCGCCCCTCCGCCCCAACCCGCCGAGGGGGCCGGGCCGGGGCTCCCCCGACGGCCGCCCCCACGACCTGCGCGCCGCAGGGCGGGGAGTCGCGCCGCGCCGCCGGAGCGCCGGTCCTTCCCCCGGCCTCACCTGTTCAGCACTTTCCTGATCCTCTGGCGCACGCTGGAGGAGGGCGCGGAGATGCCGCTCCTGCCGCCGCCGCTGCCGCCCTCCGCCGGCAGGTTCTCGATGGTGGCCACGACATGGCTGGGCTGCGGCGGGTGGTGCGGCGGCGGCGGCGGCTGCGGCGGCGGGGGGTGGCGGTGGTGGCGGTGGCGCTCGGGGGAGAGCATCGCGGCGGGACTGCGCCTCAGCGGAGAGCGGGGCGCATCCCGGCGGGAGGGCGGCGGGCGCTGCTGCTGCCGCCGGCGCTGGCTCCCTCGGCTTCCGGGCAGCGCCAGACCCTCGCCCGCTCCTCCCTCACTGGGCTGCCATGCAGCGAGGGGCGGGCTGCCGCCGCCGCCGCCGCCAGCGAGTGCCGCTCACGGTCGACGAAGTGGCAGCAGTTGGGCGACCCTCCTCCTCCTCCCCCCACTCCCCGCGCCCAGCCGGTGCCTCCCCCCGGCGGAGCCGCTGCCGCTGCGCCGCCTCTATCGCCTTTGTTCCCCGCTCGCCGCCGCCCCCCGCTCTCCCTGGCGCACGGCTGCCGCCGCGGCCCGGCCCGGCCCGTCACGGCGCGGCGGCGGCGGAGCCCCCTCGGAGCCGTATGTGACGGCGCCCGCCCCTGCGCGCCGCGGTGCCGGCGGGCGAGCGCGGCGGAGGCTGCCAGGGGGCGCCGAAGGCAGCGCCCCCCCACTCTCCCTCCGGTGACACGGGGAGCTCGGGCTCGGGCGGGAGCGGCGGGAGCCCCCGGAGCAGCGGGAGGGCGGGGGGGGGTGGGGGGAGTCCCCTACCCGCAGGCCGGTGCCGCCGTCCCGCCCCTTGAGCTCCGCGTTGGGTGGGCGAGGGGGCGAGGGGTGGGGCCGGGCCAGCTCCGGGCTGAGCGCTCACTGACCCGCAGACTTCACCCCGTTAGGGACTGATCGGTGTTCTTGTGGGGTGCTGAGTTGTCGTTCGGGGTGCTGGTTTTTCTGGTCAGTTGACCCTCGCCAAGGGTCCGGTGTCAGCTGTCCGCTGCCGTGAGAGCGCCCGGGACCCACCCGACATTTGTGCGCTGACATGTGGCGTGGCCCGTCTCGTCCTCAGTGAGCTGGGAAGAGTGTAAAGAAAACCTGTCTCCAAACACCGGCCTGGCTCCCCGGTGAGGGGCAGGGAGGGCGGCGCGGCCGGGACTGCGGGAGGAGAGGCCGTCGCCGCCAAGTTCAGAGCTCCATACATTTTTCATAGGGACAGTGCGCTTCGAGTTCATGCCCAGGCGAGGCTTGTGTCAAGGGTGTTGTCGTCTCTTTTAAATACAGGGATTCTCTCTGGAAAGAAATTGAATGAATGTGGTTTAAATACTTCCTATTCTACAGAGTAAGGTATTTCCTTTTGAAAATCAAATTAGGCTCAGAGGGGGTAAAACGTATACATGGCTTTGAAATCGATCATGTCTCTCTGGAACGTGTTACCTGATAATTTTGCAAACTCTTGTAAGTGAAATAAATTTGAGATTTCCCTTTTTCAGTCTATTGTCTCCTCTACTTATTTTTGTCAAAGATTCTTTCCCTATATTCCTGTTTGTGAGAACATTACACAAAGGCATGAAGGTGAGAGGAACATTCGTAAAAATCAGGGAAATGTGGTTATAAAGCTGTGGAGTGTCCCCTAGGGAAATCAGATGGATGTAATACTCGAAATTACTTTTGCTTTTTTTTTTTTTTCTTTAAATGACTAGGTTTCAGGTCGGTAATGTCTGTTTATAGGAACTATTCCTTTTGCCAATATTAATTTTTACTATGCTGGTTTACTCTGAGTACCTTAGCAGCCTCAGTCTAACAGGTCTTCAGACAAAATCTGGTGGAGCATGTTGCTCTACTAGAGGAATGCCTTTGAAGGTGGGGCTCACTCATTCAAAATCCTCTGAAGTTCATTCTCCTCTCTGGGCAGCAAGCCAGCCGTTTTCAGCATGAACTGAACCTCGCTTGAATCGGATTATGCTACTAAGAGATTCTCCTCTCTCCTATTGCCCCCCATGGCAACCACATGTTTCTATAAGTGGAGAGAAGACGAGGTTCATTTTCCCTGGTGGCTCTTGGAAGTGGAAGGGACAGAGTCTCCAAAGCCCCAGTGTCTGCAGCCTGCCATCACCATGTGGGTCCAACCGTAGCACCCCCAACTCACAGGCTCGTTTCTATTCCAGGTACCGCTAGCACCTGTCTGGTAATGGTTCCGTGCCCTTCATTAAACACACTGTTTCTCCAAACTGCGGCTCGATGGCAACTGCAGATACTCTGGAAATACTCTCTGTGCCAGTATGAGAGGGTTTAGATAAGAGATGCGTTTGCTTCTGCTGGAGGTATTTAAAGGGTATTTGGTATTTGCTTCTGCTTATCTCTCTAGGTATTTAAAAGACATGTAGATGTGGCACTTAGGGACATAGTATAGTGGGCATGGTGGTGTTGGGTTGATGATTGGACTTGATGATCTTAGAGGTCTTTTCCAACCTTATTGATTCTATGATTCTATTCCATGATTCTGGGTGCTCAGTGGCCATTTCAGACTAATCTGACAGCTGAGCAGATCAGAACAACAGTGTTTATGTATCTTTATTTCTACTGATTGAACCGAATGAATGCATACCCGAAGTCCAATTTGGGATCTGCAGATAAACAAGGGGTTGTGGAAAGCTCCTGTCCTCAGAACAGCCCCCTTATTTGGCAGCCCCCTTTTTACCACTGCAGAGGGAAACTGTAGATCCATGCAGACAGCCCTGCTGCCATCAGGATTAATGGATTTCTTGCACATGCAAGTCTATCATAAATACGATGCCAAACATTTGCTGTGTCCAATAAAATTGTTTCCAAAGACTGTTCAGTCTGTCTCAATGCCATACCACATATGTAGCATTATGCCATCCCATGGCTTCGTGCTTTTAATGTTACAGTTTACTCGTGCTGTTTTTTTTTACAATGATTAGACAAAATTACCGGGAGGAACAATTATACTGGATATTTTCTGTTTAATAATATCACCAGACTGACTGCATCGTACCATCAGTGGTGACTGATTGAGAACAGAATTTTTTAACGTTTCAGTAATTACTCAAGATGCTGTTCATGTGCCTAAATATCCCTTGCAGTCTGACCATTCTTGGCCTGATATCAAACATAGTGCTAAGCATGTTCAGCTTCCTTGTAGCTGTTTCTCATCGTGTTGACATTCAGCTATTCAACTATGGCATGTCTAGCATCTTCATTAATTAAATCACCCAACTGGATTAATTTTACTGAAAGAGCAGAATTTGTATAATTGTGAAAATGTATTTTTTGTTAAGTATTTCATGCCCCTGATTAAGAGGTGAACACGCTGGAAGTTCATTCAATGACTCCTCTTTGCGGTTGACACTGAAGAAGTGTTTTGTCTTATAGCAATGAAGTCCGCCTGAGTTTAGGTTTTCCAGAATTGTCACGTGAGCTGAGCTGACTCAGCCTTTTTGGTCACCAACATCCTCCATAAATAAAACGAAAGCACCTCTACACGGTCACCTTTTTACAGGGGACAGAGTCCTTTTTACTTGTGAGTTTCTGTCAATAAACATGCACAAAACCATTACAACAGCAGATGCACCAACTTGCTAATACACTGCCCGGGGGCCTGGCTTACACCCAAAATCCTAATGCCTAAAGTCCAATCCTTAAGATACATGGGAAGTCCTCTACTGGGTGCCTGACCTCGTAGTTGTGCTCTGGCCCCACTCAAGACCTGGCAGGACTTGCAGCAGGACCAGTAATTAGGGGGGCAATATGGCACCAGTGAAAATTACAAGCAGGGGAGTAGTGTCAGCAAATTAGATTTTTTTATAAAGATGTGCACATCCATTTCCATGTAGGTTGAATGCTGGATGGGGGAACTTGGGCTCTGACCTCAGCTTAGCCAAATTTTAGAGAGTTAAAACTCAGTCTTTCCTGTTCCAGCTGAGTCTGCTGGTATCACTGAAATTGCTCTTCAGCAGTACTGTCGGCATTCCTTGGTCCCCAGCTGATGAACAGCTCCAAGAAAAGAAACGCAAATTCCAGTGGTTGCTGCTCTCATCTAAGATGTGGAACAGCCATGAGTGTTGTACTCCCAAGGCTGTTTGGCTTGTCATGGCAATTCCAGACAACCAGCCTGCTCCATCACATTTTTTCAGGGGTGGGAATCCTGAGGTACTGAAGCAGCTCTGGCCAACACTGGACATGGTCTGTTGCTGCTCAAGCAAGCACCAAGGCTACCAAAAGGATGAGTCATGATTCATCTGTTTTTCATCTGTTGGAATGACTATTCTGTATTTGTTATTTGATTTATATCAAAAGTATACTTTGATTTATTAATATTTAAATTTTAGTATTTGCTATAATGTTTTATCTTAAAACTTCTTATTTGACATAAACATTGCTTGATTCTTACTAATGAATCAAATACTACATTTGTATTTGATTTTACACCTGGAATTACATAATCACAACTGGAGTGAGTGAGAAGACTTTTCATTAGCACACTTTACTGCAACACCACATGGGTCAACGTTAGCTCAGGGCCAAGATTCTTCCCATTTGATCCTGCATGGCATGCCAGAGAGGAGGTATTCATACGTCTGGTGAGTGAGTTGAGCACTGTCTTGAAGCTGTAGTGCTTCTGCCTAGCTTATTTAAAAGTAGCCCAGGTATCTTTGCACACAGCCTTTGTTATGGCGCTTTTGGGAGAGAAGCAACAACCACTGAGGCAAGGTATTGGTCTGTGCAAAAGCCCTTTACTCAAAATCTTTCCAAGCCCCTTCTCAGGCAAGTTTTCATTACGAGATCCCAGCTACCCCAGCTACATCCCAATCCCTGAGAAAGACTTAGAGAAATTACAAGTTTCCAACATGTGAAGCTGATTATGAGAAAAAGAAGCTGGAGCAGAGCACAGCAGCACAACCTTCATGTTAATCCTCAGCCTCCATGCACCAGTGTCCCACTGCAGCACCATCGTTGGCATCTGCCAGGTTGTTACAGATGATCGGGACCCCACAAGTCAACTTCTTAGGAGGTGAGAAGTCAGCAGTTCTGAATCTGAGCATAGCATGTTTATTCGTACACACTAGTGGATGAGCAGCTGTGGAAAGGCAATGTAGCTGTGGGGAATCTCAGCACACAGCCCACGTACCATTCCTAGACAGCAACTCTGCATCTAACAACACAAGAGGAAGAGAGCGCGGAGGCAGGGAGGGAGGCAGGGCTGCTCCTCCCCCCCGGCTCCTCACTCCCTTGCAGCACCAGCAGAGCGAGACACCCCACCTACATCAAACAGGGAGTCAGGAAGGTTGTTGATAACAATGCATATTTTTCACATCCACCATAACAGTATTTTATATTTCTCATTAGTCACAGAAGGGAATATACCAACTGACTGTGATAACTTTCGCTCTTGTAGGGGAATATTTACACACAGACACACAGAGACAGGGAGAATTACATTGCAATACCATTGGAGCCTGAGACCAAGCAGCTGAGTCCGTACTAAAAGATAGATGATACAATACAGAAAAGGTAAAATTAAATAGGATTTATTCTTTTCTATCACCTGGGATGAGCAACAAAGACAGAATAAAAAGTACAATAAATAATCTGCAAATGCCTTAGCTTACAATAGCACAAGGTTCACAAGCAGTTCAGAAATGGAACATGTGGGATAGCTCAGTTTCTCTGGAGGAGGATGGGGAGAGCTCCTTTCTCACATATGATTGCCTCTTCTTGCAGCTATTGTTTCAGCAGAGTTTGTAGCAGCCATGTAGTCATCGGTAGCTTTTAGACAGTTGCAGAAGTTTATCTACTAGTCCTTTCTGTAATTTGCATAAAAAGAAATGAATCCTGCAGAGGTTAATTAAGAAGTGTATTAACTTTCCTGCTTTGCTTGTAGCCTAGGTCACTCACAGACTCAAAATCTCAGACTGGAAAGAAAGCTGAATCTCAAAAGAAAACAACAACAGCTCATCAGCTCAGAAAGCTGCAGGGAGGCAGACTGTTATTTCCCTCGTTGATATTCAGGACCAAAAAAGCAAGCAGGAAGAAGTCCCTAATCTGCAAGCAAAAGAGAAATGAACTTAAAATAGTTGTGTAATGCTATTTTTGCGCAGCCCAATAGCATTTTCAATCTCCTTGTTCTTTTCAATAAACCACATTACAATTACTTGTATTTGTTTTATTGCATGCTTCGTCTCCTTCCTCATTACATAATTGAATGTCAGCCTACAGTACACCCTGATTTAAGTGTCTCCACTTGTCCAGGAATAACAAGATTTTTAAATAATCCTGGTTTTCTGTGAAACAGCAATAACCCTTTTCAACCTGTTACTGTTCAGCAAACAGAAAATATGATGCACAGATGTGAAAAATCAAACTGATTCCTTCTGAGATTGAAGGAACTTGAGAAGTCCTTTTCAGGAGGAATATGGCAATCTAATATTGCTTTGTTTCTTTACTTATCTGTACTTTTACAAAAACACTCTGTCCTGCAGACTTTGTCCCCTGGTGCAGCATCCTGAGCTCTTGTGCCCGCACTTGGGAAACCCTTTGCCTGCCATGTGGATGGGGCACTCGCTCCTCCTCTGGCTGGTGCCTGGGAAAGGCCAGGCTGTACAGAAGAGCTCTTCCCTGCTTGGGGAAGGGCAGACTCAGGGAGCAGGTCAGAGTTATGCTTTGACCCATGACTTGGGAAACATTTTTGTGACTGACACAACAGATGTAGCCATCCCGTTTGTCTAGGAGCATCCATTTGTTTCCCTGTCTTGGGAATGAACTTTGCCCATGCCCCTCCAGCATGCAGAGGTGTCCACATGTTTAAGCCCCTTATTGTGAATTAGAAGTGCGAGCCCAAGGATTAACTAGAGACTGACTCGCTAAAATGGGAAGGGATATACACTTCATGGCAGAGGTGGTTTATTAGTCCATTTGCAAGCCACATAATCAACCATCTGACAAGGAGACGTCTGGGTTTACAAGAGTGAAGTTGCCCTTGAGAGCTGTTTCACTGCTTCAGTTTCATCATACAATTTTCATACAGAGGTAATTCAGTGAAATGTAGAGGCCTGTGATACGTAAGACATTGTACAAGGTGATTTTGATGTCCTCCTGGCCATGCATTCTCTGAGTAAGCAACGTCCAAGAAAACACTCAAGGTGAGAAGACAGACATACTGCCAGACTCCAGAGCAAAGTGGCACAGTAGTTTTGCTGGACAAAAATTACATTTGGACAAAGGATTTTTACATCTAAAGAAATTCACCTCAGGAGAAGAATAAGAGTGCATTTTGTCAGGGAGGAAAATCATTAGATAGACCGTGGAGAAATTAAAGGGGCCTCCCAAACAGCAGATGTGCTAAGCGCTAGAGAAAAACAACGTCCATATTGTATGCCTTAGTGTTATAATACATTTCATTGACAGACTTTTGTACTAATTGATAACACCTCACTTTCAGAGGCCTCTGGGTTTCTAATTACTGCTGTCATAGCTCTCGGAGGAAATAAAATGGCAGGACTGAAACCAAAATCAAACCTGCTGGAGACGTGAGCGAGACCCCAGAGAGTGTGACCCCAGCCCCGACCAAGGGTGAGAGCAGCATGGTCCTTCCTCCATCCCCAGGGCCATGAGAGAGGCATCTGGCTGTGGACAGGCTGCAGGAAGCAGGAGCAGAAGGGCTGCAGTTTCAAACAATAGCCATGGTGGTGCTGGCAGGTTTAGCTTTTCCCTATTTGTTTCACCTGCACAGTACGGCCATTTGAAACGGCGCTGCTGGGACTGCATCTGCTCCCTCGCTAGCACTGCCTGCCCTTCGTGCTCAGTTCAAACTTCTCATGTCTTCATTCTCTGGCCTTATGTACATCTAGTCCCATCTGCCTGGTCCCTGCAGCACAGAGCCGCCTTTTCAGAGCTGATCCATACATCTGTGATATCACAGCAACATTTTAATTAATTCTATAGGAGGAAGAAGGGGACTGACCTTTGCATTGCCTTTCCTCCTGCTTTTTTTGGTGTAGAATTTGGATCAGTTATATTGAAGGCAGCGTAGGCTGTTGTAAGCAAAAAATGGCTGTCATTTCTAACTTCTTGAGGCTGCCTGGGACTGTCAGGATCTTGGTTAGATCTTGGTTAGGCTGCCCTAGTCTGGGATGTACCAGTACAAACACGTTCTTTTTCTAGTATGATGATGCTCTAAAGACACCAAATCAGAGCATCTGTAGGGTGCAGGCTACAAGAACTGCCAGGTGCTTTTTTTAACTCCACCAAGCAGTGGCACAGAGTACTCAGGATGGAAAACCCTTGGAGGTTTACAAGACTCGACTGGAAAAAGCCCTGAGGGACCTGGTCTCACCTCATGGCTCATCTTGCCATGAGTAGGAGGTTGGACCAGAGACTTCCTGAGCTCCCTTCCAAGGAGAGTTATCCTACAGTTCTATGAATTACGATTTTAGTTGTGCTGAGTTATATTTCAACAGTATGTGCAGGTGTAACTGTGGGGTCAGAAAACTCCAGAAAGGGAAATAGCTAGGAAGAGTCACCTTTTCACTATTTTTTGCTTTGTTGGAATAGAGTTACAGAAAAACACAAAAGGATGAAGATCTATAAAGTGACTTATTCCCACATGGTATTATACAAGAGTGAAAATAAAATGAATGTAAATAAAGCAAGAACAAAATGCTTGATCAACACAAATTCTTAATTACTTGAATTTATTGATAGAAATAGTAGAGATTCAGCTCCCTCTGTCATTGTCCTTGCTGGTCTGGAGAGACAAGCATCTCTTGGGATTATTGCCTCAGTCAAGATTCAAAATGTGTATGACTGACTGGCCATTTAGGGTATCCTTCAATAGATGTAACAGCTAATAAAAATAGAGAAAAATCAGAATACTTCCTTCAGGAGCAACATTGTTTGGGGATATTTTTTATTGTTTTCCAGTGATTCTTTGTCTGGTACATTTTTGCAAAATGTCTTAATCTTTTAATAATCAAGACTGATCTCCAGATAATATCAAGTTCTCCTTGTCAAAGTGTAAAGTGCCTTTCCATGTTATCTTTTTTTCATGTGTCACTTTATTTTGAAGGCCTCATTGGCAACACACAACTGTAATTCTGCAAGTGAGTGAGAGGAGGGATTGTTGTTGAACGAAGTCCAAAGGCTGATGTTCTGAGGGAATTAAAAATAAAGACAAAGTACATTGCTTTTTTGGGGCAAGAAAATCACACCTGCTAGTCAAACTTTGAAAATAAGTCAACTTTTTGGATGATTAATGAAAGTTATCATCAGGGTCAAGGCTTTATTCAATTTATTTATTATTTTACTGCTGAATTACTGAAATAGCAATAGCATATATGATTAACAGGACGACTCATGCTTTAGAAGGTATCACCTAATGAGGTCATTATGTCAGCATCATTAGTGTTGTTCAAGATAAATATGGATATATGGAAAGTGGAATTATTTCAGTGCTTAATCCTGCTTGATTCTGGAGATTGGATTTGATGATCAGAGAAGTCATGTCCCACAGTACCCTCTAGAGTAAGTTTTACAGTCTAAGAATATGCTAATGGTTAATAAAGGATTCTCTGAATGAACACTGAATTCAAAAAGAGTTATGGAAACCAGGGTCTGTGGGCAAAAGCATTGGACCAAATTTGCCTCGTTTTGCTGACTGGGATGCTAGCTTTTGACATTTTCCTTTTAACCTGTTCTCAGAGCATGTTCAACTAGTTAAACAACAGATGCAGGATTTAGGCAGAAACTTTACTTGGTTCCAGCCAGATGACTCTTGCTGCAGGTGCATAAACTGCTCTGGCAAATGTGTTTTCTTCCTATTTCTACGTGTACTTAACTGTAGAGCTGGAGCCCTGCCCTGCTCTACACAAAGAGCAGAGGAACAGGATGAAGAATGTGCTTGTCCTGATGTACAAGAAACCAGGATTTGCTCCTTACTACACTGGGATTAATGCACATGCCTATCATATTTTGGAGAGTATTTAACTGCCATGCCAACTGAAGCAAGAGCTATCCTCAGCGATAAGAACTACTTAGCAGACAGATATAACGCCTGTGTTGAAGTAAAAGCAAGTAAATCCCACCATAATGTGCTCCTGCACATACTGTTAAATCCTTCTCAAGGAAGCAGGGCCTGGGTAACAGAGTTTAAATCCAGTTGGGATGACTGGAACTGCTTTTCAGCTTTCTCTGACACAGTAACCCAGCACAGGAATACTGGAGACAAAGTACCAGCAGGGTGCTAGGCATGCAAAACAGTTTCACAGTTAGACTTGAAGACTGACTGGTACCCATTAAGATGTATTGCCAGACAGCTAATCCTGTAAACTGCTGCCTACTGTCCTGTGAAAAGCCTGACAGATACTGTTGGTCCTTCTGCTTGCTGAGTCCTCCCTTTCCTTGGACAAGCACAGACTGCATTTGCAGATTCAGACTCAACTCTCTCCACCTCAAACTATCCAAAGAATTTATCAGAAAGCAAAATGGGCAGCCAAGCTGATGTTACTACAGGGCAAGTGTCCTATCAAAGTCTATGAAATGCACAAAGACATTTCAAATTTTACATCAAAGGCTTTTAGTAAAGAGTAGAGACCTGTGATACAAAAACAGAGCCCATCCTGTGCTTGAGATCCTCTGAAACTGTTTGTGAGCTTTTGAAATTACAAGGAAGAACAGAGGGGTTTATGCAAGATGCATCCTCAGTACTGTGGTCTAGGAGCAAACGAACACGAGTCCCCTGCAGTATGGCATCTGCCATTCAGTGAGTGTCAGTTGTTTAGTGCTTTGCAGGTAAAAGAGAGCTGATTCTTATGTTGTCCAAAATGTTCTAAGCAATAGCTGCGCATGGGATACTTATTTACTCCAAATGAAGATCTTCTGGGTCTCAAAATGCTGAATATCCAAGACATGCCTCATGACAAGACAGAAACTTGTGCATTCATGCCGAGTTCAGTGTATAAAAGCTGTTCTGAAAGCAATTCAAGGAACATTATCGTTATTTATTACAGTATTTCCATCTGGACCAGCTGCTGGACTAGGAGTCCCTGTGTCCCAGTCTCATACATTCATCCCTGTATGAGAGGATGAGCACAAGAGATTATGTACTCCAGTCTTTTTACTTAAACTAAAAATACCGTGCAAGTAAAATAAAAGCTATGTGTCACTCCTTCCCAAGGGCCTGGATTTCAGACAGAGCGAGGCACTGTCTTCTTGCTTTGAAGACTACTTTGAGGCTGCAGCACTCTGAGGAAGTGTTTACATTGAGTAGCTGGACGTGAGCTCTGAAGCTGTGTTCGATGGTAATGCAGCGGAATTCTGTGCACAGAACAAGGTAGAAATCTTGGCAGGTCCCTTACCAGCTGTAAGGTTATGTCTTGCACTTCAGTGTAAGCAGCTGCTACAGCTTTCTGAAAGGTCTAGAGGGTTTAAGAGTGACATTACAGCAAGAAAACATACCCAGAAAATGTCAGTGTGACAATTTTGTAGGCTTTCAGCATGAAACCCAGAGACCCCCAGAGCACAACCTGGAATCTCAATTTTTTAAATTTTTTTTTTAAACAAGCCCTACCATGTGCCTGAAGGTCATCACCACTGACATTTCTGACACAGGGAGCTCTTGAGGAGGCTCTCGTGGTGCTTTGGGGTGCTTCCACAGCAGATGAAAAGGTTTCTCCAGCACAGGGAATTGTCTGTGTACAGTAAAAATTAATGATGAGAGATGACAGCTAAATGGGCACTGCTTTTCAGATGGAAAATACAGGATTATGACTATCATCGCTGTTCTCAAATTTCCTACTCCCCATACCTTGCCCAATTGGGCATCTTTTTCCTGCTTCAACTACCTCTGTGCCACCTTCTTTACATTGTTCCACCATTTCATGTGCTCTTTGCAGTACACAACATGGTATCAACAAGCTCCATTTTGCTCCAGCAAAGGAAGAAAACCTAAACTTTGACTTTCTTCCCTTGCCTTGTGACTTTGCCAGTATTAGATGAGTGCATTGGTTAAAAAATAATCATGATTGGCATCGTGGCAGGAGCAGAACTGATGCAAGATAAATCGATACGAACATGGGTTAAACCAGCTTCAGTACATCTATCATAGTAATTTATGTAAGTTTAAATCAATTTAATCAAACTGCCTCACTTTTCTGGTAGAGACAAGGCTTTACAGTGTGCCAAATTTAATCCATTGACTGTATTAAAATAATAAAAAAGGGGTGGCTGGTGACTTTCAAGTTCAAGATGATGAGTGACTAGTAGCGTCACGGAGGCGGAGCCATATGAAATAGCTGGATGAGCTCTTAAAAGAAGAAAATTAATCAGAACGAAGAAATCTTCCTTACAGTGCAGTGGTGTGTAACAATCATGATTACTCTGAATTGTTAACCCTGTGCATTATTGATACCCTTGTAACCCTTACCTCTGGCAGACAGTCACCTCTGAGGAAAGCAAAAAGCCTTGCCTGTCATCAGAGACAGCGTAACTGATCATCGCATGTTCTTAGCTGGCCACTTTTACTAAGTAAACCTGTTGGTTTTAATCACTTTCCCCTTTAAACTGCTTGTTTTTAGGGTAAGTTTTGCCTTTGGGGATGGTGGAATAATACAACATATGAGTTTATACTTTAAAAGTTGTATCAATTTGGGCACCTGGACAGTTAGCTCAGCTGATGAGTGGGAACTGCCTAAGTTGTAGTTAGCGACTTCTAAGCTCTCTAGGCCATCCTAGATAGACTTTGCTGCCTATCTGCAATACTTCCAAGTAGACTGTCACTTACAAATTTCTGTACCATGGGATATTTTGGGATGCACCAAAATGTCCACCAGAGATCTCTGGCTGAAATGCTCATAGAAGAAAACAGTAGGCTACGAAGCCTTGCCCTTCCCAAAGAGAACATTTTGCTTATGGCTGGGACCAATGTCATTTTTATAAAATCCAGTTTTGCAGAGCTCATTGGTTATAATAAGTCAAAGAGTGGCTTTATATGAGAACTCTTCATCATCTTCTCTTTCCATTCCAGGATGACCTCCAAGGAAATATCATTTTTAAGCCCTTCTATTACACGGAAGATGACTTGTTGACATGTCATTATTGCTGGCAGTCTGTATGCCTGCACTGTGACCACACTGGGGCTCACATCAGACACTGATGTGCTGTTACTTAGAATTTTCCCCTGTAGAAAGGTTGGAGATTTTATGAACAGACCACATAATGATGCAAATGTATTTGCTCTATTACTCCCCAGCTCTCCAAAGAATGTCTTATTTCTCTCTCATGCACAGTCCACTTTCAGAGCACATAGCATTTGTTTGACCAGGGTGGAATATGTTACATAGAAGTGGCTTTCTGATGCTTGTCTTCCCTTCCTTCCCTGCTCCAAAGCTATCTGGGGATTCCAGATGCCTTGATGGCAGATGTTTCTTTAAAAAAAAAAACAAAACAAAAACCAAACTATTGAAGATTGTATACAAGCAGTTTCTCATTCTGCGTGAGACTTAATTAACTTTCACCTGGCCCTGATTTTCCAGAAAAACAAACTATTGCAAACTCAATAATAAGCCCTAAAAAAAAAAATTAAATCAGGCTTGTCTGTCTAAGATCATGTAAGTCACTTCATTGCACAAATACTCTCATACAACTACTTCTGTTCTGATCTCTGAAGCTCAGGGGAGCTGATGTTATGTGGTCTACTTATTCCTGTCTGGTTTCCAACTCTACTTTTTTCTGCAGAGTCTGCCTGGTGTCTCAGGAGCTAATCATGGCAAATAGCTCCTGTCTTGTCTAGATAATTGCTACACCAACACTGTGAGCAACAGCGAAAGAAACAAGATGGGAATTTGAGCAACAATAATGCAAAAATTTTGGCAAAACAGCATAAAAGGAAAAAGACGAGACTAGGAAATCATTGGTGTTGCACCTGTTTCACACACTCCTACCATGTCTAATAATTCTTTCTCCTCATCACAGAACTGATCATGACAGGGCTTCCTCAAGGTTGCCTTCTATCTTGTACCCCACATTTTGTTGGTGGGCATTGGACTATTATAGCAAGGAGGCTACTGAGACTTGAATCCATTCCTTCACACCCAGCTGGGCATAAGAAATAATGAGTTTGGATTTAGAGAGCACCATCTATTGCACCAGTCTGGATAGCTACAGGGCAGGCACAAACATTAGGGCTCTTGACAACAGCTAAGAAAATACAGCTGGAGCACAGTTCAGTCCAGCTGGACTCCAAAAATACAGACTAGTAAATTAAACTCCAAACCTGTGTATCCTGCACCAGTAAGCTCAATTTCACTGAAAATTTTGTTTTCAAAGAAGAAAGGGGCTGTTAAAAGTTGGACTCTGATTTTGTGGTTTTATGAGACGGGGTCTTTGGTGGCAGTACCAGCCTGAGCCGTTGATGTTCTCCCCTCTTCTTCCCCGCCTCCTTGTCTTTTCCTACTGCTCTGCTCAAACACATCACTGCCTGAGATGTGTGGGCACAGTTGTACCCACAACACTGTGAACATGATGAAGGAATCGACACAGCTTCTCTAAGGGTATTTTTAATATGTCATTTTTAAGCTGGGCCAGTTCTATGCTGGGTTCACCTGAATGTCTGCGTTGCAAGGAGGGGCTGGGCAAGCAGCAGCTTCGAGACTTCACATCACAAAACCACGGCTGAGGAAAGGACTGACAACGGGCTGGGTGCCGTCAGACTCTGAAGGCACGGGGAGAGCCCGCTGTAATCCCCCGTCACTTGTGGTTTTCAGATTTCTACTCATTCAGTCAACACAGAGCAATGCTAAATTAAATACTTGACTCTTAAGGTTGATTAAGTGACCTCATTTGCACAGGAGCTCCTACTGGTGTCACATGCAGGGTAAGAAGCTACATTTCTGGAGTAAGTTTCATAATGCATGGGGCCAGATTTGTCTTCTTGCAGAACTACACTTGGCAGAAAGGGGCTTTGTGCCTGCTTCAGGAAAACCCTGCCTGCTGCCTGATGTTTGAGTATGGAGATTATCTCTGCTTCCTCACCTGTAAAAAGATAATTACACTGCCCAACTTTCTGAAGAGCCTTTGCATCTCTACATAAAATATACTACAGAGAGGCGCTACATGAATTATTCAGGGTAAATTAAATTAATGAAGACTGTAGAAATTCAGTCGCTTTTGTTTCTTTTTTTTCTGTGCTAGGTTCAGATCCTGCAGGGGCCTTTGTGATCTCAAAATATGCTGAAAGCAGAGCACTGCTAGCTCACAGCTCTGCCAAAAATATTTTCTTCATTGTCTGAAAATATATTAATTTAATTATTGACGAGCACATTTGTGAGAGAGCTATTGAAGCATGACCAGCTCACCACAGTGTTCTCTCTAACCATAGGCTGCCACGGGGAGTGAAGAATGAAAAGTCAATGCAATCTCTGCGAGAGAGCCAGGTGGATTTATGAGGAATTACAGGCTGGTTTATAAGGAAAAAAAATCATAGAATCATAGAATGTTGTGAGTTGGAAGGGACCCACAAGGATCAATGATCACTTAGTCAACAATGTAGGATTGTAAAGACAGTTCTTGCACCATCCAGGGAGGACCTAGACAAAACATGTACAATGTCACTCCAGGACACCTTAAATCCTTTGCAACAGTGCTTTTGGGCTAGCTGTGCTACTGTCCCTGCTCTGGGCCTCTCTAAGCAGCCCCTCTCCCTTCCTCTGTCCCCAAGGTGCCAGGAGATGCCTTCTGGGTGAAATTCTATGATTCTCATCCTAGAATTTGGGGTGTGGGACTGTCTGCACTGCAACACATAAAGATCTCCTTCTAGCAGCCTACAATAGCAGCTTAACTGAAACAAAAATATGATTATTTTTGCCAAAAAGCTGCACAGCTCTTAGTAGAAGAGATTTGAGAGAGCTGCCTTATACATTATTTTTGTACTCAGACTAAACTTTCTTTGCTGGAGCTTAGGCAGACCTGGCATTTTTCCCCAATATGGAGAACTGGAAGCTGTCCATCACACTTGCAGTCTGGTTCTCCTGATTAGTTTATAATTTTTTTAATGTATCTTTAGCCTGTCAGCTTTTCCCAGCTCGCATAATCCCCTGCCCTTTCCTGGAGTCTCCAAGGTGTTAGGGGCTCCTTTGAAAGCAGGCTCGGCTACCAGAGGAGACTCCCAGTCTGGCTGGTTAGAGCCAGACATTGTTATCCTCACTCCTTTGAAGCTCCGTGTACCTGAGCCAGGCTTAACTGGGTCGTTATTTTACTTTTCCTTGTTCAGATCTGTAACAAGCCCTTTATTGCTTGCTTTCAATTAACTCTCCGAATTCAGGCGAGCAGCAATAGGAGATGTGGGCGGGGGCAAGAGGAGCCACATAGTATTAATCAAAGGGTCGTGCAGGCGTTTTCCCAGTTTGCCCCACTTTGTTACCGCAGGCTTCCACGTGATCCTGAAAACAGGGATTCTTGCCTAGAGCCTGTAAAAAACAACCTGTCACCACTGGGTTTCTGTTTATCTTAATTAACAAAGGGCTAATTTCTGGCTGGCACGCAGTGGAGCAGAAAGGCAGGGGACCAGGCTTGGCTGTGCCACTCCCTTGCAGCTGCTTTGACAAGGCTGGGCTGAGCCCCAGTGCCTGGCGGCCCCCACCAGCCCCCAAACAGTGCCCAGGGCTACGGACACAGCTGGGTTGTGGCCCATGTCCCAGGGAAGGGCAGGGGAGTCATAGCTCTGTGGGAGGTACCTACATACCTACCGGCCAGCAGGTTTATTTTTCCAGAGGCAGGTCTCAGGCACAGGAAGGAGCCGAGGGAGGGAGGGAGGGAGGAGAGAGGGCAGCAGCTGCTCCTGAGGTGAGGTTTTTGGCAGCTGCCAAGAGCTTCCGCTGCTTCTGAGCACCCACCAGCACAAAGACGGAGCTGAGTGTAGCCTACGTAAAATCTGAAGGGGAAGGATGAGGTTCAGGGAGACCCACTATCTGTTTTCAGTGCTTTCTCCACTTCCTTTCCTGGGTGCAGATGTGTTTCAGGTTAAAAGCAACCATGGTTTGGAATAACTTTAGTGAACCACTGGAAACAGGCAGACTGCCAGGGGAAGACTGTCCTGTAGAGTCAGGTAGGACTGCTGCCTTTCCACAGCAGAGTAATTGGCAATGGGTGTAAGCTGGAACACAGGAGGTTCCACTTAAATTTGAGAAAGAACTTCTTTACTGTGAGAGTAACAGAGCACTGGAACAGGCTGCCCAGGGAGGTTGTGGAGTCTCCTTCTCTGGAGACATTCAAGACCCGCCTGGATGCCTTCCTGTGTGATCTCATCTAGGTGTTCCTGCTCCGGCAGGGGGATTGGACTAGATGATCTTTTGAGGTCCCTTCCAATCCCTAATATTCTGTGATTCTGTGATTCTGAGTAACGTGGGGCTGTGACACACGGGTGGTGGTGCTTTACAGCAACTCCCCACAGCAGACAACTCCTGTGTTGGAGGGCAGGCTGTGGCCTGACTCGCAGCGTTGGATGCCAGCTGCTGCCTACGAGGGTGCAGGGTCTGAGGTGCGGCTCTCTAGCTGCTGAATGGCCACAGGGGACTTTTATAGTAGGGTGCAATTAGAGAGTGTGTGTTTTCCTTTGCTCTGGCTGGTGGTGGACATCTCTGAACCTGCCCAGCACCTCAGACCCTTATAGTGAACCAGAACATAAGGGAGGTACATTTTTGGAAGAACCATGATTTTTTTTTTTTTTTAATTTCACAAAAACAAATTCCAGCCACTAGAAATGTGTCTAGAAAACCCATTTGATATTTCAGTTTTCTGAGGTGAAATATCAGTGAAATGGTGAGCACATAGGGATCCTCTTGGTGAGATGGCTGGTGAGCTAAGGGTGGTTTTTTACTCTTCTTGTTTTCCATGCAGTGAGCACAACGGAGTATGTGAGTTCCCCACTCTCATTATCTGATCGCCTCCAAAAATAGGTTCCTGCATATTTCATCCACCAGAAAACTTTGAGACAGAGAAAAGACCTACTTTTCTTTTTTTTTTTTTTTTTCCTTCCAGTTGTGCCTGAAGCCATGCAGCACTCTGAGCGACTACTGAGCAGCTTTCATACGAGTCAGCTACATGGATGTCAGTGCCCTGAGGGCAGCCACAGGCCCTGCTGCTCCTGCCCAGCCTCTGCTGGGGCCGCTTGGGCCCAGGAGCCCCATTTCAGCGGAGCCCAGGGCCTCAGTCCCTGCCCCAGCAATGCCGCAGCAGTGCTGGTTGTGCGCTGGGACCCCTCGGTCATACGTGGCAGCTTTGTCTCTGGTCCTGTCTCCAGCCCCATCTTCTTTAGCTCCTGATGGGGCCCCCTGGATGGTCCCTGGCCCCACTTCATTGTTTTCCATTTTAGGCTGTTGATGGACCCTGTTACAGCCCCTGGCTGTGTCCACTGTGGTCAGAGGGGATGGCACCTGGTAATGAAGGCATTACCCTTGGGTCACCCTTTGGGTCCCAGCTCATGTCCCTTTGGAAACAGTTGTCCCTCACCAAGAAGCAGGAGAAACCAGCCCTGACAATACAAGTGTGGAAAAATGATGGTAACAAACCATTTCCATCTTGTATTTATGTGCGCAAGCAGTGAGCACCATTACTGGCTCTGTGCTACGTGATCAGAAAGCGCCTCCTGCAGCCTGGATCATGTGTGTTGTGGTGTCTTTGCACAAGAGCAAGAGGGACGGGATGCAGCACACACTCTGAGGTGTTCCTGTTATAAAGCTATCTAAAAGTCTTTAAAACACCCATGTAACTACCTGTAATTTTAGTTATATAGCTTACTAATTATCTGCCTTGTGATGATGCCTTATTCTTACAGCAAATAAAAGGCTAACAAATCCAGTCCTCTCAAGCCTTTCCTCTTTTGTCATGTGCTCTGTCCCTCTGACCATCCCAGAGGATCCTTTCCAGTTTGTCGATCTCTCTCTCATACTGGGGGACAAAGCTAGTGTTCCAGCCATGGGCTTGCAAGTGCCCAGCCACAGGGAGAAACTGCTACCCTTGGCCTGTGCTTGCCTTCTGGCTAGCACAGCTCAGCTGCCAAACAAGCCCAGGTCAGCCAGGGTCACCGAGATGTTCATGTTTTCTCTGCCCGTTCACCCTTCTCCTCTGAACTCTCTCCAGCTGATCCCATCTTTCCTGAGGATACTTAAAAATAACAGCAATGCCCACCTGTGGGGCAGGTATGTCATGAGACATAATGTAGCTCCTGCACAAGGCATCACTTCATGAATGCTGGGGGGGCAGGGACAAGTCTGTGAAGGTTGGAGATACCTGCACATGAAGTAAATCGTTTGTATCTCTGTGTGAGCTGATCCCAAAATGGACACAAAGCTCAGAAACAGGTTGCAGAATACAGACAAGACAGTCGTAAAGATAACTGATTGTGTGACAAGTCACCTTGTTAATTCTCATTTTTCCCAAGTACAGAAATGCTGGCATTTCTATCTTTTCCTTAAAAAATAGTTGCACACCTTATGAACAGGAGAGCTAAAGCCAGACCTCCATACCCTTCTTACATTTTATTATTTGTCAAAATAACATTTGGTAGAAGCAAAATTGTGACAGAACACAGTTTTTTATAAATTTTGCCTAAAATGCACCCCTGAATCTCTTTCCTTTACTACATCCTCCTTTCTATTTCTTACTCTTTTGCTTTTATAATTTTAATTTCCTTCTGACTCTTTTTTTTATTTCTCCAAGTTACTGGTCCTTCTCCTGGTTAATTTAAGCCTCTGAAATAACTCTAAAAAACCTTTTTTCGCCTCCAAAAACTAAAAAGCTGACATCAGAAAATAAATCACTTCTAAGAACATCACTACTAGTATTTCATATTCACCAGTGAAAGATTGACAAGAGACACAAAGAAGTTAACTTTTTTAAAGTTATTAATAGAAGTATGGTTTAAAAAAACTTAATAAAAAGAGATTTGTATGAACACACATATATAGAAGAACAGGTAACTGCAAAATCTCTACTAACCCTAATGATAGCTGGGAAACAGACATCTGAAGTATCAGATTCTCAGTCTAGTTCTGCATTCTTATGTAAGTTAATTTTTTTCTTCAAAAATAATTTATCAAGCACAAGCAGATATTCAGTTTGTCTTTTGATTCCCCACAGTTTTCCCCACTGGTATTAAGTCAGGGAATACCCAGAGAAATAAATCCAAATTATGAGGTGAAATGTGGGAGAACATAGAGAGAGAACAATTATAAGTAAAATATTATAACTTCAACTTTATGTTTACAAAATCTTGTCTTTTCCAGGTTTTACTCTGAGGGTGCAGTGCTGCCAACTTAACCATAGCCACGTAGGGCTGTCTGGGGTGTTGTAGAGTGTCACAGCAGTCTCCAGCTGCTGCTCCAAGGTGTGCGGGTTTGGCAAGTTTTGTGCCATGGCTTTCAGCTTTGTGCAGGTATCTTGTGTACCTGAAATGGCATGAGTTCCCTCTGCTCAGGCACTTGGATTGCTCTCCTGGTTTTGATATTGCAAAAATTTCAGTGACAGCCACAAAAACTCCTCATATAAAAGGAAGAGTAAAAACCAAGAAGCTTGCAGGCTTGTGTCTCTCACCTTACTTTCCATATAAGCAAATTATTTCAATAGTGCCATGAAGTGCAAAGGAGATGGATGCATTATGGAGCAGATAAGCATAGTGAAAGGCAGTTCCCAGAGAGCCAGCACATGACACATTTGCACACAGCCAAGGACAGGTCCCAGCCTCAGCCCAGTGTGCCTCTGACGAAGAGGAAGGTCACACTGCTCCTGCATTTGCCTGAGCCATGCCAGCCTGTTAAGCACGACACAAAATCCCAGAGAAGCAGGTCAACACAACAAGGAAATGCAACCCTGATGTCTTGTTTGTCTGCTAGGGGGTTGAGAAAAGGTGCTGCTGCTGGTTGCAAATGAAAATGTGTTTTAGTGCAACAGTACTCTCTGGAGGGTTTATTGTATTCACCCATCACTATTGGTTAGCTACGTGTCCTGGCATATATCGTGTGTGCTTCAGAAAGCTCAGCTTCTCAACATCTCCCTCATTCCTAACAGTTAAAACTATCTGATCCCCCATGGGACAGCTGGATTTGCAGTGCTATTCAGCAGTCACAAGTATTCCTCCTCGGCATTTATTGGAATACTGAAGGGATGAGCTACCACAATTAAATGAAACAAAATGTTAGCACGTATTAAGAAACCAAGGGAAGATGGGACTTTCTTACAGGACGCTCATCTGTGTGACTTTGAAATCCCACAACTTCAAAGGGATTGAGTAGGAATGACAAACTGGAAATATCCTTTCCTACAAAAGGCAGGGACATATCTATATTTCATAAGCCATTAGAATCCAAATTGTGAATGCCAGCAGCAGCAAAGGACGTGCTGTCTGTTAATTACAGATTAAATTTACTGACACAACGCTCTTACCCAGGGATACTTAAATCACCGACAGAGATTAATGCTGTCTTTAACAACCTAACTTACTGGATGCAGTTTTTGCTCTAATCCGTCCAACGCCTGTGTGTCCAAAGGTGCACCTACCTCACGTGGCTGCCTGCTGGATGAGTAACTCGGGAATGGAAAGAAAGAAGAGTAGAAAGTGAATTTTCATTATGTTAAACCCCACAGTAATCTGTCCTGTAAACGTTGTGCTTTACTTGATTGAATTCCAGATGGTACCTGGAGCCTAATTAAGGCAGTGGATGACTCTTCCCCTACCAAGTTCACCACCATTGGTTTCAGCTGTTGTTTTCTTCAAGCTTCCTTTTCTCATAGAGGAGACTAGGGCATCCACAATCAGAAAAACAACACAACCCACTCCCTCTGTAAATTCCAAATAATTAGGAAGTAACAAAATCCAGAAGCTTTGTTTGACCCTAGACTGAGATCCACCTTTTAATCCTCCTTAACATAAATAAATTTCAGCCAGGAAGCAGCTCCAGCCCCCATCCCGCTGCTGGCCCACCTGCAAGGGCTGACCTGGGGCAGGGCAAGAGACAGGGAGGGAGTCGTGGGAAGGGACATGAGCCGCTTTAAGCGACACTGCCACTGCAAGAAGTACATACATAGAAGCAGGCATCTGTGAGGGATGAGACCCATGGGTAGGGGTGCATCTTGCTCCTCACCTACTTCAGCAAGGCCTAAAGGAGCATGGCCAGAAGTGAAAAGATGTTACAGAGACTGCTTTTGCCCTCTTTACACTCCAAAAAGTTCATTTTCCCTCCTTCTATCTAACTTCACTTGCAAGTCACTAAAGGTCATTGGGCAGCTGTTTGCAGGGGGACAAGTGGCTCCTGGCACTTGAAATGTGATGTTGCATCCCACAAAGGGGAGGGCTTGGCCATGAAGGCAGCACAACTTTCACATCGCAGCACAGAAATGGAGGCAGCAGAAATTCATTTTACACTGAAGAAGAAATTCCAGGTACCAGGAACTTTAGCTTTACTTTGGCCAAAATTGTTTCTGTAGTTGGGTCGACTCACTTCCATACCATAGGATTCACAGTAATAACAGCGTCTGGGGCTGCCGGTGATGCAAATCTTTCAATGCCAGAAGTTGCCTCCCAGGATAGAAAAGTAGTATTTCTTCTGTTCAAAATATGATGTAACCTCTTTTAATAGTTTTGTTTCCATTGCTTGTGCCTTCTCTGAGTGCTTACGACATAGGATGGTAAACAAAAGCACCAGTTGCCTTATAACAAGGCTGATAAAATTTCCTTATAATTGTGCTGCCAACACATTGCATTTATCTTCAGGCTTCACTGGAGTGCCTAGGGGGATGTCCAGCCTCCTCTGTACTGTGCTTGCTTTCTTTCCTTTTAAGATGGTTTTGGAATGGTCACTGTCCCTGGAGTGTCTGTTACTACTCTTTTGCTCTTTTTTTCTTCACTTCAGAATGCACAATCCTCTTTTTTTTCTTTTTTCTTTTTTTTATATTTGGTTTTGGTTTGTTTGGGGGTTTTTTTGCATTTGCCTCTTTAAAAGGTAGAAAAATAAATGGATTTATGAAGTATGAGGTCCTTTTTCAAACAGTTTTGAGAGGTGAATATGACATAAGCAAAATAATTACTTTCTCAAGTCAAATTGGCTCAGTTCTGGCTGATTACATTTTTTAAGTGACATTTCAATATAACTCTGATCAGATCAGCCATTTTCCATAGCTAGTATTTTTGGCCTGTGTGTTATTTTAAGCTTATCATTACCATGGGACTTGAATTCATTTGGAACTCATTAATAATCAGCATAATTCCCTTCCATTAGAAATCTCTTACTGGAGAAACCACTTGTGACAATTCCCACAAAGTGACCATCTTTGTAGCTATACAGCTGGTGATGATGCATTAAAACGTAACTTTATATTAAACTAATATTCCTCAAAGTAATAAAATGCCTTAATATATTCCATGCGTAGTTAATAGAAGATCAGAAGGATGAAAGGTACAAGTGGAAATAGGATAATTTCTTGGTTATCAGGATTCCCCTTTTTTGGTGTGGTACACTAGAGGGATTTGGTGTGGTGCACTAGAAGGATTTATGTTACATATGCATCCTTCTCTGCACAATGTATTTTTCTGCCATACCTAATGGAACTCACAATGAGAAACACTGACATACCCAATGAAGACAGAGTCCTTCTCAATATTAACACAATGGCTGACTGTTCATCATGTCTGAAGAGAAGATTTTATAATCAAAGACACTGAAAGCCTGTGAAAGAGAGGGTTAAGAAAAAAAAGACACTTCTTTTTTCTTGGAGCCTGCACTACAATCTTCTCTGTTTTTCTCTAAACTTTCACTGAGCAAATGTATCTATATCTTGACCCTCTTCACAAGTTATAGTTTTTGTAGAAACACTTGTATGCAGGCTAACAAAGTCATGCAGAAGTGTTCATGCTGCTCTCAAGGGATGTTGGTATGTCACATTTCTCTCAACAATGACGGGCTGTAGAGGGGGAAGAGATCTTAAGTAGCTTTGAAATAACATGGAACAATTCCCTTGTTTTGTATCTCTTCCATGTGAACAACTACTCCATCATGTGAGAGAAAACAAACACAATAGTTCTGCCTACATTTGGTGAGACTGAGATTTAAGAAAGAGCCTTTTCTATAGCCACACTTTTGCTGATAACTTTTGCATTCTTTTCTGGAAGATGAGGAGGAAAAGACTAAGTCAGCCAAAGCTGGGTCTGGTCCATATTGGAAGGAGGGCGAGGACAGGAACAAGAGCATGTCCCATGAGCAATTCATTGTCTGTTTTGCTGTCCAGCTTGATCCTATTTTGAAGGTGGCAAGCATCTCTGGGCTAAAGTTGCTTTCAAATGTGTGCAAACACCAGTAGCATTTCTGTTGCAACAGATCAGGCTATTTTCTCAAGAAACTCATGACCGCATCTAATAGTGTTTGATGACTCTGCATTCAGCTTACATCCTTCCTTCTACCTCTATGCCTGAATGGGACAGGAGGCTGCCATTAAGCCATTCATATTGTCTTTAAATGTCAACATGATCCATGGGAAAACAATTCCTGCTGCACTGATGGCTGTACCAAGGTAGCAATGGCTCTGTGCCAGGCAAAGGGCTGCACCTTATCTGCCCAAATGTACTGTGGACACTTCTCTGCAAACTGGTCCTCCAAACCCCTCTTTAGCCCATGGCAATGAGTCTTCTCTTTCTGAAGTGGCCATCTGTGCTGAGTTCATCTCAAATAACTCCCACCCTGGAAGTGCCAGTTTCTCTCTATGTACCATGGTGGAAACCTACCTGGCATCTTGGGTAGGGGCAGCTGCCCCGTGGGAAATACTGCTGGGACAAGTCAGTCCCACCCCTGGTGACAGTGTCCTGGGACTTCCTTTCAGTTTTCAGCATGAGGAGATGAAGCTCCTGATAAAGCAGAGTTTCCTTAGACTCTTTCACAACTCAGATGCACTGTAAGGAAAAAAACCTTCATCCTCCTAATGAGCAAATGTATTCAGAGTAGGTGCACTTCTTGAAGGGCGTTAATGCTTTCATCACCACTGGCTAATGAGCCTGAACTTGCACCTTGTACTAGATACTAATCAGATTCCTCCTTCTGTACTCTCTAAAGCAGTGCAACTCGGCCTGCCAACTGGCAGTGATGCTATTTAAGAATAACCACACATAGGTGTTCTCATTCAGTATTTCTATCACAGGAGCTGGTAAAGGTCTAGTCCCAGGCAAGACTGGGGCCCCTTTTAATATGCATTGCATTCTTAATTTCTTTTAAGGTTATTATTAACTTATTCCATTTACAAAATCAAATAATAAGACTCTTAATTGAAGAGTAACTGTTTCTTATATAATGTAATTTGGGTTTTTTTCCCCTCAAAATTTCAAATGACTTTGGTCCTGTATTTTTTCATAATAATTTGCATAATCTACAACACTTTCAGGACTTTCTTACTTTGCATAAATCAATTTTGCTTCTTGTTCACCTCATCACTTTCAAGGGGATTCTTTTCTGCTTTACTGGACTTAAATTAATCCTCTGGAGGAAGCAGTGTCACGACACGGCCAGCATCAAAATCTGCATAATGAAAGCATTTTTTTCCATTTAAATTGGCACTCAAGAATATCACTGCTCATTAGCAGACTTTAGATCCTTTATTTAATTTTAAGTGAGAAAGACAAGCATTCTTTCCCTAATACGAGTTTCTTACATAAGAATTTATTCAGAGACCTTTAAATTTATTGCCGTACAAGTTAGATACCTAAATACCTTTAAAAAACAAATCTGTGTGATTTGTAAAGTATTAACATCACTAGCAAGACCATAAAAATTTCCATGCTTGATCAGAGTGATCTGTATCCTTTGGTTTCTCTCTGGAGTCAAAACTGATCAGAGAAGATGGTTGAATAACGGATGGATGTGGAATCGCTTATGATGAAAGGGAAATTCCTTCCTAATTCCAGGCACTCAGCAGATGCTTTTGCTGGTGATGATCTTACATGAGGCTTAATATGAAATATGTACTGAAACTTATAACTGAGAAGAGTGTTTAGTACAGCAGAAAGAAAGCTTCAGAAAAAAAGCTTTTAGGTTGTAAGGGGGTGAAATGCAAAACCTGTGTTGCTTGTCTCTTTGGTACTAGTCCACAGCTGCAAAGCAGCCACATCTCTTTCACTAGAAGTCTCTGGGGCTATTTAGCCTTTCAGGGTAGATGCCCTCACACTTCCCTGCAGTCTGAAGGCTTTATCATTAATAATTCTGTATTTGTCTTTCACAGTTTCAAAAGAGATATCTGTCTGTGGCAAGGAAGAGCACTTCTTAGCCTTGATCCTGTAACCCAGCTGCAGAATGCTGCAGCTTGAGCTCCTCATGGGCATGTACCCTTGGTCAGGCTCAAGAGCCAGAGTCTGCCCACCGTTGGCTTGTCTCTATGGCCTTGCTTCAGGCTCCAAAATACCCGTTGTACATGGCTCAGCTAAGCCTTCCCCTGACAATGCCACTGATTTAATCATCCCAGGCAATCTGCGGTCCACACCGACCTTTTCCATTCTGTCCTGTCACATTTCCTCGCAAAATATGTTTTACTGTTTTCAGTCCAGTTGTCAAAAGTAACATTCTCTCTTTGTAAGATAAAGATTTTTTTTCTTGACTTTGCTTCGAACTCACTGTTTCCATTTGAATATTTTACAGGATCAGGTAGCAATGATATCTGCTTGCCTTTTGTTAGGTTTCCTGGGCTATGAATGAGAAGTTGCTTTTGTCTGCTAAATCCGATGATAAAGAGCATTAAAACACTTGGAAGAAAGTGCTGGTGCACCTACTTTGCATAAATGAGTGTTTGACTATTTCTTTGTCATTGCCATGATGTACAAGGAACACAACAGAATAAACTGAACGCAGGGAGCCTCTGGTAAGAAAATATACATTTCAGAAGCACCATTGAAGGTTATATTTAATCTAGTAACATTTGTGAAAGACTTTTTAAAATTTATTTTCCTAGTTAGTATGTATTATTCCAAAATACATGCCTTTGATTTTAGAAATTGTCAGTGGAAATGAATAATTTTACCACAATTGTTAAATGTCTTGTTTGTCTTACATATTCAGTACCAAATTAAAAAATCTGTTTATGCAAAATTTATTTATGCTAAGTCTTGAAAAAAACTTACATGCTAGAGAAGTGGAAGACGGTGATTTTTTTTTTTTAAGACACTATAAAAACAAAGCTTCTGTCTGATGTATTTTAAGGCACACATTTTTGTTTATTCTTCCATCAGTCTTCCCCTAATTCCCTGATATGCTGCAAATTAAACATGGGAGCAAAGTGAGCATTGTTTTCTAGTTTATTTATCAAGTGTTTTTCAAATGAGATACCTTGGCTGGTCAGCTGTATAACTGAACAGAATTAATCCTTTTTAGAAAATGGATCCTATTTATCCCAATATCTTTTGACAGCTGTATTTGCGAAGGCACTCACATTTTGTGCACTCACAGGCAAGACGCCTGGAGCTGGGGGGAGAGGAGAAGAGCGGGGAGAGTGACAGCCCATCTTCTGGACACTGACAGGGTGGAGAGGGGGAAGCCGAGTTTGGCTCCTTCACCCTGTGTTGTTTCAGAGCTTATGTTGCAGCTCCTGGGTGAAATGGTTGGTGCATGTAAAGGCACGGCGTAGCTTGGACCTAAATGCTCCCTTTCCTTGGTGACTATGCCCAACCCTTGGCAAGAGGGGAGTAGCCACACTACTGAAAGGCAGGACCTTGGTCGGCCCCGGGGATGAATGTCAGTAAAGCATCTGTACCCTGTACAGCGCTGACCGGTGGACAGAGGCTCCTGCCAGACAAAGAGAGATGCAGGATTTTGGATACAGCCTTGTGCTCAGCATATGCTCTCCGTCAGCACTGAGCAGCCTCCTGCTGACAGTATTATCTCTGGGTGCTCCCTGTCCAGGCTGCTGTTTCCTTAGTCTCTAACCCTCCTCAAGCCTGGCACAACAGGGAGCACAGGGCTGGGAGTTCCCCTTCGTGGCCGTGCTCGAAAACAATGAATTCCACTGGCAGAGAATAATGCATTTGCCTCCTACCAGCTCTTAGGTTTTCAGCCAGAATAAAGCAATTTGACCATTTTATGCCATTGTAAAGATCAGATCCTTGGACCATGGAGATGCAATAATGACAGTATACTGCAAACCAGTAAAAAAGTGTACCGCAAAAAAAGTTATGGGCCTAGTAGAGCTGGAGCTCCTATGGTCAGGGTGGAAACTCCTTTATCTCCCTGAGGTCAGCTGATCATAGTAGTTGGGAGATGGAAAAAGATCCTGCTACAGAGCAGGACTCGGCAGACTCTAATATTGGGGGGTTTTTTCTTCTATTTGTTTTAGGGTTTCAAATAAACATGGAGAGCATGCTCTTCATCCCAGGAGCTTTCTCTCTAATGGGCTTTTAATGAGCTATCAATTACTTATGCAAAAGAAAATACACACATCACTATTCCTTAGCTGAAGGTTTGATGTGTTTAAAAGTTGGGGACTATACCCTCCTCACCTGGGTCACTGGCCCAACATACATCTTCGTCTGCATATTATCTCTGTTATAAGGTCCAGCATGTAACACTTCAAGCAAGATTGCAGATCTGAGGTTCGTGTACTCATGCTCTAATCTCATGCAACATCATTGGCAATTCCCTGGGTGAGCTGACACGTAGCACTTCTCTGCTATCGAGCAGTCACAGTGTACTAATCAATCCTCAAGCCCTCTTGTGAAGCACACTAGCTGTTAATCTTATTTCTAGAGGCACCAACTCCTTCTTGACTGTGGATTCTTGAATTACAATGGCTAAAAAGTATTTCTGTCCATTCACAAGCAGACTAGAAGCTAAACTTTCTTCCATCCAGCCTTTGTCTGCCACACAGTGAGTACTGATCATTGTCATGGGCTTGACCTCATAATGCAACCGGTGACCTTGAAGGTGGCACGGGCAATGCAAATCCTCTTGTTCACCCCAAGTTTAGAAGCTGTTTGCCTGACTCCTTTGATCAACTTCCTCATGAATGAGGAGCCCTCAGCAAGGCCTGCCTGAACCATTTAGGTCACTCCCATAAGGGCAGAGGAAGCATTTGTGTGGCCCAGGAGTATCAGGACACAGATTGCTAAGCTCAGTGCTTGGGCTGCTACAGATCCTTTTCTTTCCTCCCCTCTCCTACTTATCCCCACACATTCCAGTCCCTATTAACCCTGTGGTGGTCTGTGGGGTTGCCTCCAGCCTGGGAATCAACAGCTTCCTACCACCCACTGCCTTCCCTGCCCCATTGCCTTTACTGCCACCTTCCAGAGCTCCCCATGCTCAGGCTGCGTGAGCAGAGCAACACGCAGAGTTGCTGGCAGTGGGAGTCAAAAGCAACTAGAAAATGTAAAACAGTGTAGAAAGGAAATTATTATTTTAAAAAATGCATTGTCCTTGCCTGTTTTGTGTGTGACCCGACAATGTCAAACAAGATTAACACCATGGAATTAGCCAGGCTGCTAAGGGTTAAGGTATTTATGAACTTGTTAAGAGATGGAAACATTATGCACTGTTCACAATGTTTAATTTTAACTGCCACACTAGAGAGAATCTTTGATTACATAATCAGTTTATTCTCATTGAATGTTAGTTGTATCTTTTTTTTTTTACAGTGCTATTTCTGTGTTAGAAAATATATTTTTCCTAATTGACTGGAACTGGAGGATTTTAATTAGCCAATCTTTTCAGGCAGAGGATTCCAGCTGCTGAAATCCTGGGCCAGTATAGGGTTAAATGTCAGTCTAAAAGATTAATGACTTAACTGAAAACATTTTATCACAGATACAGAAAATAAATCCTGTTCCCAGAGAGCCACAAACCATGCATGCCATTGAGGAACAGAACTGCACAAAGCAATAACAACTGATTGCTCCTGCACCAGCAAACAGGAGCGATAAGACAAAAATCATTATAAGGATCAAAGCAGCTGAGCTCCTTGGCCAGCGCTGATGCTGCGGGGCTGAAATAGGAGGTGCGTGTCCTACCCAGAGGTGACTTTCTAAGAGCCTGTGCCCCAGCTGGCTTTCTCAGCACAGGAAAGCAGGGATGTGTGCTTTCATGCTGGGTTTATGTGAGTGAGAATACTCCGTGCTGCTGCAGCAAGAAAACAGGTGCTGTTTTTTTTATCCAGAGTTTAAACCTCTGGTTTGAATTCTCAGAGGCTGCTCCTGGGATGGACATGATGTGCACTTTGAGCTTCCAAGCCACAGCCAGACACATACTGAGGGACCAAATGTATCACATTTACAACAGCTCTGAATTAAGCTTTTTTTTTTAAAAAAAATCAATTTCTCCTCCTCCCTTAAAAATGGAAAAAACCCTCCACCACCCCACCTTTCCCCACACACTTTCCCCTTCCTTGTATTATTCAACACATAGCTGGCTGAGAATATAACAAGATGCAGCAAACGACTGACAGGGGAGTCCAGAGAACTTGCAGGAGGAAAATGGACAGAAATCTCTCCTGAAGCACAAACAGTTAGCAGTTATGGGAACAGCACACTGAATATTACATAAACGCTTGGCTGCATGTGTTTTAAGGCTTGCTCACCCATGAGTAAGGAAGTTAATCTGATGTTTAGATTAGGATCGTGTCTACACACTGTAAGTACGGATTTAGTGGCTTTTTGGCCAGAAATGAAATCAAAGATGCTCAAAACCACAAGTTTTAAAATGTTCTTGAAAATGTCTCTTTTCCAGGACTAATTATTAAACAAGCAAAACTTTGTCTCTTTGTCAGAAAAATATCGCTCCTTCACCCACAGAAAAATGTATCTTGGCTGGATGGGTAACTGTCGACTGAAACTGCTGCCTCGCTGTGAACAGTGACCTGCTCAGGGAAAAAGTTTATAAAAATAAATCCTTCAGGGCAAGGACTGCATCATCTTACTCTCATTTTCAATACAAGACTTGGCTCTGTAATTTTGCAAAAGCAGCTCTCAGTAGTTGGAACCATCATTATTCTAGCAGACTGAGGGGCATGAAAAGTCTTGATCCTCAAGGCAGGCCCTTTACACCAATACCATGGGCACATGCAAACCCCTCCTCTACTTCAAAAAATATTAGGCTGCAAAAACCAAGGACTGAAGAGAGGAGACAACTTGACAGTTGTTTGAACAACTTTAATTCAATCCACTTGCATGACTGTGTTATGGTACAGCCTTACACAACCTTTCTCCCTCGGTCCCCCGTGCGGTGAAGTACATGGGAGAAGGTAAAGCACTCATTGAGCATATGGTCAATATTTTATTTTGTTTCCTTTTTTTCCCTCCAGTTTGTAGCCCCAGGCTCTGTCTACTGCAGACTTTTCAAACCAACTCTGAATAAAGATGTGTCTATTTTCCCTTTGCCTTTTCTTTAGTTTTCATCATGATTACTTCTGACTGCTTCAGAAGTTTATTTTCACTGCCTTGTAGATACTGCCTGCCTTGGCAGGTGGAGGATTGAGGCATTGAGAGATCAAGGTCAGGGTGGTGTGTGCCTGACTGAGACAGCTGGACCCACTTTCCCTTGAGCAGCACACCCAAGAGTAGGTTCAGGACGTTGCTCCCATCTACTTCAGCTGCAGGTATTATCATATCTACAACGGAGGAGAAGAGAAAAAAAAAGAAGAGGTCCAGGATGGTCTCATAGAAAAAGGGGCAGCACAAATTCATGACAGCAGGCTTAAGTGAGTGTACTTTGCAGTGATGAAGAAAAATGAAAAGGTGACTCAAAAATAACCAGACTCCAGCTGGTACCGCCACGCTATGGAGAGCCTGTAACAAAAGCTCTGCCAGGCGTCAGCTGCTGTCATGCACTGGGGAGCACCAGGCTGGGCCACGTCAGAGGAATTTAACCTGTCCCACCGCAGTGCATGGCTCTTGCTTCCCAAGGACAAAGCCTGTAAGGGAAGACTTGCCCCATCATGCAGCCCTACAATGTTGCCTGCTCCTGTCACAGCTGGAGGGTGTCCTTGGTCAGGTGCCACCAACAGGAGACCTGCACTGTGAGGGATGAAGGGGCAGCGTTGCGGTGTGTGGGGAAGGGTCCTGCTGGGACTTCCTTGGATTCCAGTTCTCCTGTACTCTTTCCTGAAGTAATGAGCTGTAAGAAGGAATCTTCTTTTTGTAGAAAGTTACACAAAGGAGCTACAGAAGTTCTTTGATTCTGCCTTTGGATCCCAAAATATACAACTTTCTTCATGATACTGTATGATCTTCAGTTACCATACAAAAATAAATTATCTGCAGGAGAATGAGGGCAAGCTGAAAACTTATTTATCACCCAACCATTATAATGTGGTTGATGATCAAACAACCTGTGAAGTCAAGATAATTTTCTTCATTTTCAAGTAGCCACTGGAAAGCCTCATTACATGCCTGAAGTTGCATTGCTTAGCAACAACATTTCAGAAATTCAAGTTATCAGCGTGATCACTAATAAGACAGTAAGCTGCAAAAGAATCCTGAATAAACTAGATGCATTTGCATTTCAAAATAAATGAGAGTAAATGTCAGATTGTGTTTTGGAGTATATGAACTCTTCTTACCGTAGGTGTATTGCATTTACTCAAGCGTTTGTACGATGGAGACAAATCTAAAACGTTTCTAAAATTTTATAAATATAGCACGTCTGTGAACTCCAGATATTTTACTACTCCTCAACTTTTAGCTTTAGCTAAAGAAGTCTGTTCTCTGAAAAACATGCTGTCAAAGTACAGCACACGCAAGAACAATTAGAAATGGTATTTTCCACGGCAGGACATGACTATGAACAGGAGTTTCTGAACAATGAAGATACAATTAGCATGCTGCAATGCACAGATCCATTTGAAGGACTGTTTGGCTTATTCAACCATATTTGGGAACACTTTTTAAAATTTTACAAATACCTGGAAAGTAAATTTATTAAATGCCATATTAAAAACCTTTGTGGCCTCTGTGTAAAAATATAAACAATTGAGTGGCATGGTTTACAAAACCAGAGTAAGTCTGGGACTTTTCTGTAGCCCTGGATTTCTAGTGAAACATACAGAAATCAGAGTTGCAGGAATGTTCAGTGAAAACAAAGTGAATGATAGCCCAGGTCTACCGGTGACACGTTGCCTTTCTCACCTGGTCATAATATTGAGCTGATCAGCTCAAGTACCTGTCAGAAAGCACAAAGCAGCTGGTTTGAACTTGCCCTCATTTTGCCTCCAGAGAATTGTTCTTGAAATATTTCCTTCAATCCTCATGGGCACAGAGTTTAGGGGGAAAAACCCATTTATTCCTGTTCCCTCTGCAGGCAAGCCTCACTTACCTTGAAGACAGAGAAGAGACATTGTCTTACCTAACTACCTGTAGCTAGCTGGCACCTTCTCTAGCCAGCACGTGTATGGATATTCAGGCATTTCCAAAAGATGCTACATCCCACCTGTGCAAAACCTCATCTTTGGCTGCAGAGGATGCCTCCTGGCCAGCTCTGACTCATTGCCTCAAAACACATTCACCGAGCTAGAGGAGATGAGTTTTTTTCCAAGACCACCACTGCGGACAGATGAAGCCAAGCTCAGTAGTGATGGTTTCAAGAGTGGGATGCAGAAGAATGACCTTAGAAGAGCAATAAGGGTGCAGGGGGAAGCGTGCAGAAAGGAAGAGTGGACGGGGTGAACAATACCCATGAACCTCACCCAGCCACCAGAGCAGGACATTTCAGGGCACCCTCTTTCCCATAGGTTTCCTTGATGATGTAGGACCTAGGACACCGGGTGGGTGGTATTCACAAAAGCAGATGGATGGTCAGGTTTTACTGTTGCAATGCTGTTGTGCAGAGAGATCAATTGGAGTTGTCAGTCTGAGAGGTTTAAAGGTGACTTCTCAGATCTCCTGGCAATAGGTACTGCTCTCCTGTGTCCAGAGCACGGCTCATCTCCGTTATGTCAGCAGCCATGAATTCTCAGCACTTCTCCAGTCAAGTGCCAGGGTCTTGAGCTTAACAGTTAGGGATTAGCTGTGAAAAGTTTATCTTCAGAGTCTTTTCATTACTTAATTGGCTGTGTCAGATAAACTTAGCAAAAGACAAGGCTACTGACCCGACAGAGACCACAAGTCTCCTCTTGCACCCCTGATGGAGAGATCTAATTCCTTTAGCAGTGTTAAGATTTTTAGTTGTGTAGCCTGTGTTTTTGCACTTCCACCCAGGCTAGGTTAGATATTTCCTTTCCAACTTCCTCTCAATAAAAAACAAGAGTTATCCTTCAGACTTTCTTTTAGTATTAGTTGTCAGCAAATAAAGACAAATTTTCTCTTGTCTAGAGGTCATTCAGCTCTTTTCCCTGCAAGGGAAGAACATGAATCCAAATGACAGGCAAACATATCTGAAGGAGAGAAAAAGAGCTTGGCCTTGCAAGAGAGACAGAGGTAGGGTTGTTTGGATACTGCAGGGATATGAAGATGCATAGTTTAAATGCCACGCTTCTTTCAAACAGTGATTTCAAAACGCTTTTTGTAAAGCGCAGACTTATTGTTTTGCTGTATTATTCAAGCCTGTTCCAACTCTAAAGACCTAGCCTGAAGTTATTTCTTCCTGAAAGCAGATATTATTTTAATTTTATATTTTTTAGGAAAAAAGTGAATACATGTGAAGTAGTATTTCCCCCTATTTCAAAGCCTAATGTTGGAAATAGTTTGGAAAATGCTGTAATTTTGAATACTGTGAAAACTCTGTATTTTGACACTCTCACACAGCTCTTCTGGGCCTACAAAATAAGGTGAGAATGGAAAATAGCTCATTATAAACTTCATTCATGTTTAATGCCGAAAGTAAAACATGAAGATAACCTTATAATTCTTATAAATAATGATTCTACAGTCCAGAGCAATAAATGTGAAAACTATGGTTTATGATAATGTATTCTGCAGTGACAGTAGAAAAATAGGTCATCATTTTGAAAAGGAGAGAAGCTATCTATCATGTTGAACACACTAACAGGAAATCTGAAGTAGTTTCAGAGGCAGTTAGTCTAAGACACTGTTCTTCTGACCTTTGTGTCCTGAGCACAACACATGAATGAAGAGCTTGTCATGTCCACCGTGCGGGGAGGGTTGCTACATGTGTCCATCCCAAGACTTGTCATATTTTGTTTGGAACCTATCCATCTACCTGACTGTACCACAGAATATTGATCTGTATGTGTGGTGGTTTGACCCACAGTGGGACCATGCGGTCCTACATTCATTCCCCCCACCTGGACCTCATCCCCACACACAAACCCAGCACAGTATGCCATTAAACAAACTACTTGAGTTTTACTGAAAAAAAAAGAAAAAGAAAAAGAAAAAAGAAATTAAGGAAAGATGTTTAAAGAACAGAAGTTACTATCATTCACTACCTAAAAAGCACAGTTAATGGCAAACTCCTGCAGGTACAAGCTACCATCTTGAAAGCAGAATCATCATCTTTAGCCAGTTAAACACATTGGGCTCAATAAGTCTAATTAGCCAGTTTTTCAGGCAGATAATTAACAATTTGGTGGCTGGACTACAACCAAAACCTGTGGATTACAGATAAAAGTACATACAACCTATACCTCCCCATTGGCAGTAGGTGAAGGTGGTCAAGTCTCTGTCAGAATTTGGTTTTACCTCTGTCTACAAGTCTCCTCAGCAATGTATTTCTCTCTGCAGGTGTAGGGTGTGGAGGGAGGCTCAGTTCTACTCAGCTAGGGAAGGTTGCTGAGCTTGTGCTTTAATAAATATTTGACACAAATCCTTTTCCAAACAGACAAAGGCAAAGGTTCCTTCATTTAATTGGTTTTCCAAATTGTCAGTGTCTGATTCTTTTTAGTCTGATGCTTTAAGTTTTCTGTGATAATTGATTTATATGTCTTATCCACTTTATCATGAAGTTACAAAAGAGGAATTCACCAAATCCTCATTTTATTATGCTTTTGTTCTACTTTTTTTTTTCCCTTCCACACTCTAGAGCAGCTGCTTCTCAGCAGGGAAAAACCTGCTCAGACTTTTTTTTCGGCCTTGTTTGTCTTTACCCAGTGTTCCTGAAAGTGCACTGCTTATTCAGTATCTCAGGAATAGTCTGCTTCTGCAGACTGATCTCTGAAAAACCTCACAGTAATTGGCCTCCAACAGCCAATGTAACAATTTTGGTGAAAGTTTTGCATTTGAACACTAATTTTGGAATAAAAAGGTTAATGCAAGCTCAGCTAAGAGCCATTTACTACAAAGTAAGTGAACTGATTTGCCTTTATTTCATTTTGCATCAAATAGATGCCAATACAAGGTCCAATAATAAATACACATCATAAAAATAGTTCTAGAAACATTGAAAAGAACCTTTCTGATCAGGAAAGAAGGGTCTCTGCTCAGCAGCAGTGGATATTTAAAGGTAGGCTATCTCAGGCAATACTTTGGGCTTTCTTCCTATGCAGCTGTGGTGGTTTCATTGGCTAGCAGCCAAACACAGCTGCTCACTCAATCTCTTCCCCACCTCCCCCTGCTCCAGGGATAGGGAAGAGAATTGGAGGGGTAAGGATAAGGAGGCTCATAGGTTGAGATAAGAACAATTTAATAACTGAAATAAAATAAAACTTAAAATAATAATAATAATATGCAAATAAGTAATATACAGTGCAATTGCTCACCACCTGCTGACCAAACTTGGCCTGTTCTCAGATAACAATCCCAGAGGAGCAACAATCCTGAAACCAAAACTGCAATCCCAGAAGAGCAAGAGCCTGAGCAAAAGCCAGAGAGAGTGAGAAAGAGAGACCCTCATTAATATACTGAACATTATGTTATATGATATGGAATATCCCATTGGCATATCCAGATGCCAATCTAGTTTATTAATTTAAATATTTGTCGCCACCCTCCAAGACCTTGCACTTATAGACTAGCAAAACATGAAGTCCTTCAACTTCCAGCAACAAATGAAAACATCGGTATGTTACCAACATTTTTCTCATAACAAATCCCATGCTGAAATCAAAACACAACACTATCCTCACTGCTACTAATAAGAAACCCAGCTCTATCTCAGCTAAAAACCAGGACAGCAGCCTTGAGTGAAGAGCACTTCCAGAGGGCTATTCACCATCCTAGTCTCAGACTTTTTCTGTTCTGTAGCAGCAGTGTCTGCTCTCCTTTTCATATAAATAACTGGCGTCTGTTTCATTCACCCCATTAGCTAGTTCTATATAAAGATATATATGAAGAGCCTGAAGGTACTCTTGCAAAGCTGACCTGGCAGGAATTTCCAGTAAAAAAAATTTATAGAGGTAATAGTGCTGAAAGGAGAGGCCTGTCATACAGCTGTATTGTGGCATGCCTGATTCATGGTCTGGGTTACCCCTTCACACCTGTAGAGACAGCCACTTGGTTTGATACAGAAAATTTAATTACTGGGTTTTTGTTTTAATTGCTTTGTTTGACAGTGGTTGGAATAAAAAGCTAAATGCAATCTAACTAAGGTCTCTTGAGGTGGTAGGTTCCAAACAAACAAAACGTGCACAGTTTTTTGTGCATGTTGGGGTTTTGCCCTCAGAGCAAGGTTTGGGCTTGAATTAGTGTAATGCATACAACACTTCTTTGCAAAAAAAAAAGAGCCTTCAAAGAGGGGATTTAGGTTTCAGATGTCAGAATTATTATGAGGCTTGTTTTCATTTAATTCAGCTTCTGAATAGAGGGGCTGGTGAGTCCTCACAGTGCGGGCATATATACATATATGTTTAGATTTTTTATATATTCAAAAGTATATAATAAAGAATTATTCACATGCCTAAAGTGAGAGAGGGAAGGAGGATAAAAAGGCACCCAGCATAAAGTGCAATTTTGAGTGTTTTCTGCACAAACAATACTAAATAATCAGAATCATCTCTCTTGCTCCTTTCATTAAAGTGGCCTCTTCATCTAATTCCTTAAATATATGGCTTGGCTCACCTTGGACTTTAATTCTAGGTATCTACCTTTGAAGTGTCCTAGTAAAAGTGAGAAAGAAGCCCTCAACTCTCATGAACCCAGTCCGCCACCCAAAGGTTACCCAGCAAGAGCTGGTAAGCAGACCCTCCCCAGGATGCCAGTTCACAGCAGTAGACCCTTCAGATGTCCTTGCCATCAGCCTGTCTCCTTATGTAGCTCAAAGTATTGTCTGAAAAGGCTCCAAGGAGGCAAACAAACAGGTGCACTGGTCTTTTATAATGGGAAAACCCAAAGGAGGAAGGAGTTGGAGGAAATAAATCCTTGAGAGCAGACTTGTCAGAGACTTCTGTGTTCTCCTAGCCTAGCAGTGGGAAGGAAACAGCATTCAAGTAAGCCTGGGAATTTCCTAACCCTAGGCAGTAACAGCAGCCAATTCAGCATTATGGTTTTATATATATATATATATATATATATATATATATATATATATATATATACACACATATATAAAATTTTATATATATAAAATTTTTCACAGCTGCCAAATGAACACTGTGAGATTTCAAATTTCATAGCATCTGGCCTTCAGATATTCTCTAGCAGCAGAATTCACTCCAACTTTTATTAGCTTTATTTAGTTCAGCTAAAGAAATTTCTCTTTAACAATATACATAGTATACAGATGCCATGACAGTATCTTAAAAATAAATATTTGCTGCTTTACATCAACATCATCTCAGTTAGGTTGGGATGTGTATGTTTAAGTTTGGAACTGGGTAGCTGAGACGTGATATAAAAATCTGACTGGAAGAAAGTTGTTATCAATGCCAAAAGAGCTTAACAGAGAATTACCTCATATTTTCCTTTCAAAAGCTATCCTAGAAGACTTTGTGGTGGACCTGAACATGACTGCTAAAGAGAGGAAGCTGCTAACAATTTTCATTTGAATCATTTTCTCATTGTTATCTTGTGGTTTGACTAATAAGGCCCCCAGGGATTTTGGTGTTACTGCATGGATTTCCCACAAAATATACGGCATGGGTTTGATTTTTTTCAGAGTGCAGATGGCATTAGTTGTTAATCTCTGCAAATTCCCACTGACCTCTCATACTTGCATGGTTTTCTCCTTAAGAGTTGGTTCAATCTGCCTCCTTTGTCAATCCTTTTGTAGCAACTGGAAGATGTTTTGAGCCATTCTAGAAATAGACTTTTGGTGGTGGGCTCAGTCCCAAGAAAATAAGAATCTCCTCCTTGTTTCCCTATATTTTTCTCAGGGAAGGCAGTTTTCTGGCCAGTGAGAAAAATAAGGGGGGGGGGGGGGGGGGGGGAGGGGGGGGGGAAGGAGTATAGCGCACAAAAATACTCTAGCTAAAGAAAATGTCGTTTAATGTTCTAGTTCCTACTTCGGCAGTTGGTACCTTTTTGTTTTGCACCTTCTGTTTCTCTCTCAAACAAACCCTACTCTTTTTCACTTATACTTGATTTATCACTGCGTTTTACTTAAGAGTAAAATCCACCGTTTCTGCATCATTCCTAGACACGTTATGGGCCGGTGGGAAGTGCTTCCTTTTTTCCCTAAAATATATTTTAAGCCTTTTGCTGCAAAATTATGATCCAGGTAGCTCGCCAGGAGCAAAGCCTATCCTCCCGTATTCCCGAGGCACACACAAGCCTCTCACTATTTCACATGGGAGACTCTTGAGCTCCATCTTCTGGAAAATCCGGGACAAACCCGCTTCTCCGAGCTGGTTCCCGGGAAAGCTGGGTGGGACTGGGGGCAGTGGCCAGTGTAACCTGGCAGAGCACCGTACGGCAGATGTGCCCGGGCTGCCATCCAAGGCAACCCCCGCCTTGTACCCTCTTACCCCAGGTTCTCGAAGGAGAACCAAAGCTTCTGCAAGGCATTTGAAAAATACAACTATAGCTCCCAGGCAGGTACCACCTGACAGATTACTTGGTTGAAAAGCCCTTTGGATTATTTTGATGCCAACATTAGCACAATGGGTGAGTGGAAATGGCCTTGCTCTGAGTTTGAACATCAGCACTAGCAGGTTTCTCTGAGCCATATGTGAGCACACATAAATATCTTTAATTGTGGGTTTTTCAGCCTGTTGGATGTTTTCTGTGCTTTGGCTTCACTGAAGTGTAGGTGATTTAAATGTGCCTGGTCAGTGCTGACAGACTGTTTCTCCTTGTTACAGGAGACGCTGAAACAACACTTCAGATGATACCCTTACCTTGATCTCCCTTGCTCAGCAACCCGCACCATCAGTTATAAGAGCCTCATTTTATTTCTTCTGGACCACTTCTCCCAGGCCAGAATGAAGGCAGCCTCCCTCCGCCCCTGCCCTGAAATCATAGAATCATAGAATGATTTGGGTTGGAAAGGACCTTTAAAGGTCACCTAGTCCAGCCTAGTGAGCTTGAACTGGATCAGGTTGCTTTAGAGCCCCATCCAGCCTGACCTTGAATGTTTCCAAGAATGGGGCTTCTACCACCTCTGGGCAACCTCTTCCAGTGTTTCACCACCCTCATTGTAAAAAATTTCTTCCTCACATCTAGTCTAAACTTACCCTCTTTTAGTTTAAAACCATTACCCCTTGTTCGATCGCTGCAGGTCCTGATAAAAATTCTGTCCCCACCCTTCTCATTGCCCCCTTTAAGTACTGGAAGGCCGCAATAAGATCTCCCTGGAACTTTCTCTTCTCCAGGCTGAACAACCGCAACTCTCTCAGCCTTTCTTTATAGGAGAGGTGCTCCATTCCTCTGATCATTTTTGTGGCCCTCCTCTGGACATGCTCCAACAGATCCATGTCTTTCCTGTGGTGAGGACTCCAGAGCAGGACACAATACTCCAGGTGGGATCGCATGAGAGTGGAGTAGAGGGAAGAACACGACCCAGCCAAGCAATGCAGGCTGAAATGCTGGCACTGGCTTTGCCGAGCTCCATCACAACAAGTCCTGGTTGCCACAGCCTGCTCCCTCAGGGAGCACAGCACCAGCAACCCTAAGCCAGAGGGAAGGAGGGGGGAAGATGGTCTCCAAGGCATTCTGAAGGTGCTTTGGTCCCTGTTTGTTCCTAAAAGCGATCTTGCTGATTGTATCCTGGAAAGGGACATTGGAACAGAACTGTCCTTGCATGTGCAAGGGCCAGCACACATTGGTACAGAGTCAGCCCCCAGGGATTCTCAGGCATTTAAGCATTTTGGCTCCATGGCACTGCGTATTTAGGGTTCTCCTGCCCCATGTGCACTCCCTGGGCAACAGCTGAAGTACCGCATGGGAGCCCAGCAGCACTGGACCTGACGGGTACGAGAAGAAAATTTAAATTACTCTAGAGGACACGTAATCCAACTTCCTGTTTAAACCAGAGCCAACTTGAAAGGTACATTGCGGTCTCAGGATCGCTTAGGACCTTGTCCAGTGAAGTGTTGCAAATCCTCAAGGTTGGAGAGGCCGCATCCTGCCTGGGCCCCAGTTCCAGCATATGTAGCCCTCTCACCGAGACTTCTGTTTCCCCGTTTTTCCCATGTGTGGGGAGAAATTTCTCTCCTGTAGCTTCTTACTGTTACCTCTGATCCTGTCACCATACATCTCTGAAAAGACTGTCTCTGTCTTCTCCATAGCCCACTACTAATTTGTTACTTAATTTCAGAAAGCACTCTTCATTCGGAGGAAAGGAGTGGAAAAGTTGTAGTAGCTAAGATAGCAACTGCACTGTCAATTTTAAATGTTTTGTTTCCTTTGTCTAATTCTGAAAAAAAAAAAAAAAAAAAAGGGGTTGGGGGAAAACCACCCAAAGCAGTGCTTTTACTGCCTGCTTTACAAGACAAAATTTAGGCTATGACTAGAAAATCCTCTTGTATTGCCATGACTTGAACACTTCTGATTTTTAGCAGGTTGACTTTCAGGGGAAATCAGGGTGTAAATGGGAACCCGCGATTGGAATGAACTGAGTTTAAAATAGATGCCCACTGTATTTGTATCAGGGATGTTATTCCTATTTAATGTGATCAAGAAGGCTAAAAATGAATGGAGGCTATTTTGAAAAGAGTTGATTGATTACATGTGTGCAAAAACCCTATAATAAACAAGTGCTGCTGGATTCATTCAAAGATATAATCTGTGTGAACAAATAATGTCTGCATTGCAAACAAACACCACAAGATTTTCCTCTCAAACAAGGGGAATAAAAGAAAATAAGGGAAGCGGTCTTTACAAATACCACCATACTTTGAGGTTATTTCCAGGAGGCTATTGAAAGCTCTGGGTCCTCACAAGACAGAAAAAATCAAGTTCACCTGAGAACTGGGTCACAAAACACATTCTCTCTTTTTAATTAACAAGATACAAGGAGTTGATTTTCTTTCCTCCTAATTTTTTGACAACTTTCCCCCAAATTAGGAGCAGCCTACTCACTGGTGGGGTGAAGTGAGAGGCAGAAAAGGCCTTGACTCTCTGTAAGCACTGCTCTGCACTAACTGAAACATCTCTGTCTTATCAACGCTGGTTCCAGCACAAGTCCCAAACACAGCCCCATACGAGCTACTATGAAGAATATTAACTCTATCCCAGCACAGCTGATCAAGGTTGACACAAAGTCATCTTGGTCCCCCAAGGCATTCCTCTAACGCTCCCCTTCCCCCGGGACAAGAGGCAGGTGTGGCGTGCCGGGAAGGGCAGTGCCTCAGCACTGGAGAAGAAGTGGCGTGTCCTTTCTAGAGCTGCTGGGAAGGTGGGTCTGGTGTCCTCTTTTGCTATGTTTTGTCTTTTGAACTCTTACCATTAGCATAAGTGTATGCGTGTAGCCCCAGCATAGGGTAGGACCTCTAAGCACAGCTGTGACATAGATGTCACTAATAAAATGTTCTTATTTTCCCAGCACCTCTGAGACTATGAGATAAGCAAAGGCTTAGACAAAACATTGCTTAAAGGAAGGGGTGTGAGTACTCTTCCCCTTCTCGTGAGGTACCCACCAGCGGGTGCAGTCCTTGGCCCTATATGTGGCTTCACAGCAAGATTAGACTCCTTTATTAAAATAATAGCAGGCTCCCAAATTAAATACAAGATTTCTGTTTCCTTCTCAAAGGCACATGGTTGCTCGAGAGCTTGGGGAATGCCAAGGGATTAGACATGCCTGGGAATAGTGCTGAGGGTGGCTGGCGGTGGGTGAAGGGGAGAGGAAGAAAAGCTCTGTGGCCTCGGGGTGCAGTGGGATGGCCCCGGGGTGAGGCAGGACAGACCCCGAAGCCGTTGGGCCCCGGGGGGAGCAATGGAGCCGGGGGCTGGCAGTCCTGGGAAGGGGGAGCTTGTCTCCTGTGGCCTGCCCTGAGGGAGCCAGAGCTCCCCGCCTTCCTCCCCGGGCAGACAGGGGAGGGCCTCAGACAGACGGGGGGCTGTGGGGGGCCGGCGCACAGCTCCTGCGGGGGATCGGCCTTTCTCTTGCAGTAACTCTGCGCTCCTGTAATGAAATAATGAACAGCGGAGGAAGCCCCACGGCTCCTTGTCGCCTTTCCCCGGCCACCCACGGTCTGCAGAGCGATCCGGGCCCTGCCCGCTCTCCCTGCGCAGAAGCCAAGGTGAAAGCCGTGGCGAGGAGCGCTGCTGGCGCCACCCACCCCACAGCAGCTTCCTCCCTGCTGCTACAACCGCGGGGCCGCTGAGGGTTCGGCCAGCCTCGCCCGGCGCTTCCCGCCTCACCACGCTTCATCGAGCCATCCAGATGCGTCAGGCGGGAAATGTGCCGTTTGCTGCGGCAAAGCAGGCAGAAATGCAGATTTTTCTATACCTTTGAGGTGGTTTTAATTAATTTCCATTACCTGGGAAGCCTTCCTACAGCAGAGGCAGGATCGCTTCCCCCGTGGACACGGAGATTTTCTGCCTGTGTGGTCTCACACACTTAAATGCAAGCACTTTGACAAGGAAAAGGTGAAGAACACATTTCCTTTTCCCCACAGCCTGAATCCACCAGTGCTGGCTTTTTTCAGAAGCAATCAGACCCAAAGAAAGAGAGAATTTTAAAGCTTATAAAGTTGGAAAGGAAAGCGTGTTGCATTTTCAGTGCACAGAAGTATTCCCCACTGGTGATGAATAAGCTCCAAAGGAGGTTTCAGCCAGTGGCTCAGGTAAAATTTCTCCACTCAGAATTTAGCTGGTGTACATCACTCCTGCTTATCTACAGCCAGAAGTCTGGAGGGTTCGGAACAAGGAAAAAACTCTATCTAGGCAGGGATTAATTATTTCCTATAAGGAAGACTACAAACATGTATTGCTCTGTCTCTGCACCCATCCAACCCCATTTTTTTAAGACTAAGTTTAAGAAAAAAGTGAAAAAAAAATGCAATACAAAACCAACTCTCTTCTACATAATTTTCAGTTTTACCAGCCTGGAAGTGCCCTGGGAAATGCAGCACAGCACTGAACCCATCCCCTAACATGCAGGTGTGTTTTCTTCAGCAATCCCAGTATATGAAAGTTGTTGAATCTTCCTGGTTTTAGAGCATTGTAAGCAGCCTTTTGCCTTCTAATCTCTTTCAATGTCTGTCTTTGTCTGCTTTAGCTATATAATTCTTCTCCTTTCTGCTTTGCTAGTTTTTGTGGTAAATTAAAGTAGCGTGCATGCTTGCCATTACATGTATAATTTCAAACACAGAAATTTTCAATCAATTTTATATATCCTGAGTACATTTGAAAAGCAGCATGTCTCACTTGAAATCCCATTTCTGTGACATTCAGAAGCAACACCAACAGTTTCAGCTACAATTCTTTTAATTACTTTTTGCTTTGATTAAGACAAATTTATTTCCCAGAGTTATGCATTTGCACAAAAATACAACATACAGAAAGATTATCAACAAATTTACACTGGTTTTGCAAATCACCCTAACAGCAAATATTTATCACTTGAACATTTGTCAGAGCTGTACTTCCTAGAAACATTTATACTAAATTTTTGCTTAATGCAGAGGCATTAGAGGCAAAATTATACAGCATAAGAAATACAATCTAATCAAGTGCCTAAGGTACATGGATATTAATTTTGTCTGCTGCTCTTAAATAATGCTCAAGGCTTCCTGTGTTTTTTCAAGTTTCCTTCCTCTGTTGCTTCAATTCAAGAGGTTCAAGTGGAAAGGGATACTGATAAATTTCTGAACGTAATTTCAAATAGAGCTAAAAGCAACAGTTTTTTTTTTTTCAGTGGAGTTCAGATAACAGCCAAACCCAATATTACTTTTTATATGAAAAATTCCACATCTTATCAAAACTTGAGAAGGCATGTGTGCGCCTGGGAAGCAGTTGTTGAAGGAGCCTGTCTGTATCCGCGCTCGCTCCATCCCAAACGATCCAGCTGGTATCCAGCTGACATCCATCCCTTGTGCAAACTTTAACTTCTGTCCCTATGGTCAAAATAACAAATGGCTAATGAGCTTTCAGCCCATGTTGGAAATGCAATGTGCTCTCAACAAACATCTTTGAAAAGAAGACATTAACCACATGTTTAGTCACTGGGGATAGGATTGTCCTAACTGAATAAAATACTCAAAAGCCTTCAGGATGTTACTGACTCTTTAAGCTACAGCTTGAGATGCGTTTCTGGCTGTTAAGGAGCAGAGTACATCTGCAGCATGTGCCAGGTCTTTCATGACAAACATTTAATAGGCTTAAGGAGATGTCTAGGTTTGCTATAATAAGAACCTGAGAATGGCTCTACAGGGCCAGATCCGAGATCATTCCGTACATTGGCTCTGGCAGTGGCCTTCAGCAGGTGACTAGGGAAGAGTGTGAGACCTGGGTGACAGTGTATCGTACTCATCCAGCCTCAACTTGTATTAAGCCCCTGAGTTAAAGGTGTTTTCATTGTGTTTAACAGATCTCAATGGGTTTTTCATCTGTGATTTTCCTTCTTCAGACTCCTATAGATATTTGGCATTGTCAGTTCACTCTCTCCATACTTGCTCCAGTGACAGCTTTGTAATGCACTGCCCGAGCCACCTGGGCCCGTATGGGTGTTTCTGAGAGGGTACGGAGACAAAACAGCCTGCTTCTGTGGGAACAGCTTCTGAACAGTCACCCACAGGACATTTCTGAAGATCAGAAAGGCAGATTGGTGCAGCAAAGTCACCGCCAGCCAGGTACAAATGCACTAGAAAAGACATCCTAGGAATAATAACTTGTGGTTTTGAAGCTAAAGGCATGTTTTAAATTTCACAATGATGTTAGGCCAGGTAGGGAAGACCAAGTCCATGAATGACCAAGCTGAGGTACAACAAGGTCAACAGAATTGCCTCTCTCTGTATGACTCAGAGGCACAACAGGACGAGGAAACCATTGTATGCTAACCGCAGCACACGTGCCCAGCTAGGGGACAAGGTGTGGCTGCAAAAGCAAAGGGAATGATCTGAGTGCTAATAGGGTTTTTGCCCTAATACATCCTTTTGAAAGCTGGAAGTCAGTTTGGGCTAGAAGGAGTTTTCCCAGCATGGAGCAGGAACACATTACCAGTTCTAGCAGCTTCCTTTCTCTGTCCATGGAAGTCCATGGACAATTCCTGACTTTGCATTTACAATAGTGATACACCAAACCAAGTCTCCATCCTCCTTTATACCCACAGCAGCTCTTTGATTTTATCATACTGTTGATTCACAATGTTAGAAGTTCTAGTGTTAAAACCAGGAATATCGGATATTTCCCAGGCTTCCTTATAGACCCAGTGGATTCTCCATAGCTTTGAAATCTGCTACACTTACGGAATCTTTTTTTTCCCACTGTATTTTACTATTGAGACACTTCATTGACCAAAAGTGCTCAGGTGTGCTTGACTGAGTACTAAACTGTAGGAGCTGAGTAGCAGCATCCAAAGCTGGCAGCTGCTTGCAGAAGGGAAGTTGCCCAAAACACCCTGATGCTTGTGGTTTCAAGTTTTCTGTTGGTTTGGGCAGTGTAAAGGTACAGTGTCAAGGACAGCCAAGGCTCTACATAAAATTCTGAAAAGTGGTCAGTAATGCTGACTGTCCCAAAAGGCCTGAGCTTCTGGAAGAAGATGGGCTGCACTTTTAAAAAACATGTTTATTTCTGGCTGGGTCCCTGAGAGCATGTGTAGGTCTTGGCAGTTCATTTTTGCAAGAGAGGGGTTTTTTGGACGCCAGCTCAGCATTGTGCTGAACATAAAGAAGAGTATTATGCGCTAGTCATGATTAAAAAAAAAATGCCTTTTAGGGTTTCTTCCTCACTTTATTTATTTATGGGGGGTGGAGAAGGGCTGGGGTCTACTAGACCTGCAGCTTCTGCGTGGCCAGAAAATTTTAATTCTTTTGTTATTTAAATTTCTGATTTATCTCCAAACTTGCAATACCCATTCCCACTCACAATTGTTTGTTGATAAAAAAACATGTTACTGAGCAATTTGCTTTGAACCTGCTCCTTCTTGTTTTATTTTTAATGTCACTAACTTTCATTTTTTGCATGCTTGCAGATTCTGCAGCACAGGATGTCCTCCTGTTGTCCTTGTTTCTGATGTTAAAAAATGTGCTCCATCCCTTTGCAAGTGACTTTCTTCTATCAGCCTGCAAACAACAAAAGAGGCTTTAGAGATAAAAGGAAGAGGATGCCAGATTCACTTTTTAATAGTCTGGGGACTGGACACTATCCCCTGGAACTGTGGAGTTCGACTGCAAAAGCCTAGAGATGATTGAAATAAGCTCACACATGTAATGTCTTGCTCCCACAGGACGGCCCCAGGTGGACTTTCATCACTGGTCTGTTGCTAAAAAGATATATATTAAAAAACCCCAAACATGATCTGCAATCAATATGATATTATTCTTTCCTTTTCTTGCTTTCCACTTTGCTGCTTTCAGCCTGACAATACCGTAACCTTCAGAGTCACCTCTGCAGAGATCCTGCTCCCTCTGGAGCAGCAGTGGACGCTCTGCAGGTGTTTGCTTCTTCCTAAAGGTCAGATAATAAAAGTCTCACATCTAAACATTTTTATCTTCTGGTTTATGCTTTTTCTGGCTGAACATGGAATCTGCAGAATCTTGTGCATTAAAAAATGGTACAGATTTAAACCATAGATTTAAATTTTGAAAGCTCTTTTTTTCTCAGCATAATATGTCTCAATTTTTTTCAACAGCCTTTCTAGAATTTCCTCTTTTTAGAGGGGTGCTGGTGCCCCCTATGTTCACGTTAACTCCTTCAACATTAGCATGCCTTTCTTCACAAATGTGCTTTCTTAGAAAGCTGGGGTTTTGCTTAATGTATGATACATTCTAACATACCAAAGCAAATATTCAAAGCAATTTTCTAAAAAGAAAAATAGAACCCAAAACCCCTTACACAACAAGTTACTCTTTGACTCTTCAAGCATAATATTCTTAGACTGATAATCGAACTTATTAAAGAAGAGCATGTTATTACCCTGTTTAAGAATATTGCAATTCTGCATCAATGAAACTGCACCTTTTCTTTCACCTGGAGAACTAGGCCAGGCCACTGAAAATAAACATATATCTTTGGAAAGCATTGTTCTAAACACATCAAAGTAGCAGTATGTATTCAGTATTTGTACACAACAGAAATTGAAGGTGCAGGATGATATGATCATGCTGCAGTTTTCATTTCCTGCATAAACTGCGTACTACAGATTGGAGAGATCGGACAACATTAATTGATTCCCAGTTCAACAGGTGTAATGCTCAAGACATGCGGACATGATGCCCTGAAGAATAAGATTGTGAACAATTTATTGTCAGAACAATGTTATGACAGGTCACTCATGGGCCTGTTGTCAGATGATGTGTTCTGACCATGGAGATTTGAGTTACCTGAGCCATCTTTATTACAACTGTAATAAAAATGAATGAGTAGGTTATGTCATCCATTCACTGATTTGGTGTCAAAGCTGATGCTATCTGGTGGTGGATGTCTTACTGTAAAAGGCCTGGTGACCTATACTTTCTAGTTGTTTGCAAAACAGGAATCAAGGGAGAAATTAATTTTTCCACATTGGTCCTCAAAATGCTAAGGACTTGAAGAGGAGATGTTCTCCTCAGGTCAAAGCAAGAGATGATCTTTTGGGACACGCTAACACTGGAGCTACCCATGCATTTTTCCCAAATATGCTCTCTTTTTTCTGCCGGATACTTTGTACAAGTAGAATCTGGGCACTTCCACCATCTGTCTGGTTTTTCCTGGACCAGTGACCTCCTCCCTGGAGCTACCACATGGTAATTCAAAGCAAGTGCTGTCCCTAGGCAATAGAAATGGGTGCAGTGCTTTTGTGAAACATCACAAAGATTTACTGTGTCAGTCTCTGCAGGGCACATTAAGACTCGGGCTTGCAGCCAGGATTGCATTTCTGGTCCATGCAGAAACCATGCCCACGGAGCACAGGTGACAGCTCCGGTACTTCCTGGGAATACCGGGCTGGTTACTCCCCCAGGCACAGGGTGTGCTTTGAGTAATGCCAGGTAGGAAGGTGGCAGCCTGAGGCCATCAAGCAGTTCACGTTGCCCTGTTAGTACTGTGGATGCAGTGTGAGGAAATGGGACTCCAGCTGCAAAAGCATGACAACACTCTTTTATATTTCGGCTACAAAAATATATTTAATACACTACAGGTACTGATACTGAAGCAGATTCTGTTCTTAAGATGGTGCAAAATGCAGACAACAAAACAAGTTTTGTTACAAGCAGACCCATTTCTATTAATTGTACCAAGGTTTGGGATCAGATGTGCAACATCTTCAGGTGCCTAAAGATGCAGGAGGCTGTTGTTGAAAACAAAAGGTGATCTGAAATGGTGATTAGAATGGGCACTGCTACATTGGCAAGCTCATAAAAACTGGAAAAGATTGATAGACCTGGCCCTCATACCACAAACAACAACAGAGTGAGCAGTAGGGGTTGTGATGGCCCAGACAGATTTTAGCAGGGTGTTTGAAGTGGGTGAGGTTTGCCTAAATAGCATTTATGCTTTCCTAGGAACTGTTTTAGCTGCATATGGCAGGGGGAAAAAAAAAAAAGGTCTGCTGGCATAACCAAAGCATGGAGTTGTACTACATTTCCAGGGCTTTTAAAGGTGCTCTAACAAAATAAACTCCTGATAGCATGTAAAAAAAGGCCTGTGATAAATCAATAGAGAAGAACAGCCTTTCTGGTTTTTAGGCACTCTGCACATTTTGGAGCACAGCGCATCCTCGGAGCTGGGTATTTGCCTCACATGTTTGGAGGTGAACCATGCTCAGCCTGCTTCATGCCCTCTCTTAGCAGAGGCTTGGCTTTGCCATCTGGGGGGCCAAAATCTGACCTGCCACACGTTGCCAGCAGGCAGCCCGAGAGCAGGTCTCTGCTGATGTGCTCTGGTGAAGCTGCAGGTGCGCCCTAGCGAGGAGCTGGTGAGGAGGGGGTGCAGGTACAGGGCTGGGCTCTCCCATTGCTCCTGCCAGGTCTGCACTGCAGAGGGCTGAGGAAGGCAGCAGATGATGAGTGAGGTGGGGCTGAGCAGCCCTGCTCTGTCCTCAGCCACGGTGTCATGTCTGTCCATGTGGTGTTTAGCATTACCTCCAAATGCCGGCATCTGAGGCACAACATACAACTCTGTCATGAAGCCAGGGCAGGTTTCCCATGGGCCCCCCCATTTCTCTTTTGCCTCCTTAATACACTATGAGAAAAAGTTTTTATGACTAAAATGTAAGAGATCCTTAGACTTGGATGCTCTCTTTTTTTCTCTTTTTCCTGATATTCAGCTTTCAGTAGCTTAACACAGCTGTCACTGTAATGCATCAGTGGCTTGCCAGGGGCTGCAAACACCATGTACAAGGAGCTTTCTAAAAGCTTACACTTATTTTTCAGAGACAATAGTTCCTTTCTTGTGAAGATATCCTAATATATAACTCTCTGGCCTCATATATTACACCTGCCCTCTTGGTGTACCGCACAGCAGAGCAAATAGCAAGTGCTGGGAAGTGGGGCAGAACACCTTAAGAGCTGAAAGCAGCACTTTTGGATTACAACTGGGATTGCAATTTTGCTGTCCACTGCCTCAGATGTTTACAATAACTTTTCGCAAGGCTTTAGCAGCTGTTTCACTGATTAAGCAATTAATGTACTTCTAAGGCCATACATGGGACAATCTATCAACTGCGAGAAGCTTGGTGTGCAAAGTGACAGCCACCTCCCTGGTCTCCTAGAAAACAAGCACCTTTCACAGACATTTAAAGGAGTAGAAACTAAGAACAAGCTTGTTTCAGGTTTGTAGTTGTGAGCACAATGCCAGCAGATGTATGGTCAGGGTCTCTGAATGTACATGCCAAACTCATGCAGAAGGCTGCTTTCTCTTTTATCTGTCAGTCTCCACAACCTTTTCCACAAGCTGCACAGGCTTGTATGCAGTGCAAACAACAGTTGCAACTGTTGTTCCCATCTCTTTGATCATGGAGGCAAAAGACCCTGTAAAACAGTCTCACCTGCAGTAATAATCACAGGTCTTGCTTCTGCTGTAAGAAAGATGGATTAGTTTGACCTGGTCACAATAAAAATGTAGAATAAACTGTGTAAAAGTAGTCTCAGTGTATTGGGATTTAATGCCATCACTAGTAAAATGAAGGAGAGGAAGAAGTGATAAATCTCAGCAGTACTAAACTGATTATATTGCACAACCATTGTGGTATTAATCAGATTGTTTTGCACATATACAATGTGTGCAATGCAGCTGAGCTGAAGTCATTATAAGAAGTTTTATCTTTTTACTCCCATTCTGCACTTTTAAATTCTTACCAGAGATGATGCATAAATAGAAATTTAATTTTCTTTCCTCTTTTTATTGAAAAGAACCACCCCCCAAAAATCTCATCTTCCAGCATTGCTGTCACCTCCCACGCATTCCACATATTTTAAAGACTCACTGTGAATAAAACCACACACTTTGGCTTTCAAAGTAAGCCAACTCCTTAATTTATTTCAGGGGGGAGGGGCAAGGGGAGGGGGGAAGAAAGAAAAGAGACCCTTAACGAGGACAGACTTCTTGATTTGGAGATTCAGAACTTGAAAGCCTTGCTAGCAAGGGTACCACAGGCAGACTGCTGCTGGAGCATGCTGCGCAGAGACACGCGTGCCTGTGCCTGCACAGGGAGACCCTGTGGGACAAGGGGTCCCTGAGGAAAGAAACTGGTCTTCAGCATGTGCTCCTGGCAAGGGAGTTCGAGTCATGCAGGAGCAGAAGGGACGTGCAGGGCCAGGTGGAGCCTTATTGCCCATGCAAAAGTGGGGTTTTGCAGAGGTGAGGACAAAGTCATGGGTGGTGCTAGAGGGCGGTTCTGTGGCTGAGAGACATGGACGGACGTAGCCATGAAGGGCTCCTCCCTCCTGCACTTAAGAGTCACCACCTTCATCTCAGCCTTCCCCCTGAGATGGACCAGCCAGGCTATGCCCAGCTCTCTCCTGGGCATGGGCAGTCACAGAACAACATCAACATGAGCTTCAGAGGAGTGTGTGGAATTGCTTTGAGCTGGAGGAGGCTGCAGGCTTTCAGGGCAAAGATTGCCGTAGCCAGCCAGCTAAATAAAACATGGTCAGAGGTAGCTACATGGAGAGAATTGCAACGCAGCGATCGTCATCAGACATGCTGTTTTATGCCTCCAGAATATACTTACACAGAGAGGCTCACGCAGGCTGAAAAGAGCTTCAGTTATGAAGTCAAGGAATAGGAAATAGTCTTGGTATTTCTAGACAGTGTCGGGGAAAGTCCTCGCAGTCCTGCACCACCATCCCTGGTGCTGAAGCAATGGGCTGGGCAATGAGCTGATGTGCAGCATGAGCAGCGTTCACCAGCAAGCTCCTGAGACAGGCTGCATGGGTTGTCAGTTGATACGTGAGGCAAATTACAGATGATTTGATCAGTTAAAACTACTTTAAAATATATGAGCTACTTCTTATAAAATTAGCAAGTTGAGTCAATGAAAATCTGAGCTTCTGCCCTAAAATATACGGGCTACCAGCAGACACATCTGTCCATGAGAGGGGTTTCTGCCAGGGCCTTCTCCACAGGTCCCCAGACATTAACACTTCCTCTTCAACCCCAGAAGTGTGTGACAGTCTTGATCCGATGGTGTCCACAGCAAAACGCTTGGCCTTGTCTCTGAAACCCTCCTGAGTTTTCTTTCACACCTGAAAGGTGCTGGTTCAGGGTGCTGAATTACAGAAGCCCAGCTCTGCAAGCGAGACATTGCAGGGAGGGAGCGCTGGAAAAGGGCTGAGAAAACCTGAACCCCAGGTTGGACTAGGTGATCTCCAGCCACTCTCCTTCTGAGCAACATTTTCCTGCAATCCCTTAATCCTCATCACAGTCTTACTCTGCTTTTTTACAGCATCACCACAGTACCTACAACTGGGGCCAGCAAATTCTGAGTAACATACTGTTATTTCTATAAGGCAAATACGTCCTCCTGGGATCCTGACAGATTTCAACAGCATGACTGCTCTGTTGCAATAGAAAGATTTAAGTTGGAATTCAACTTTAAATATTGCCAATTGCAGAACGACTCATGAAATCAGATTAACAAAAACGTCCTCGCACAGCCAGATTTAAAGAGAGGGCCCCTTTGAAATGACATTTTCAGACATCTTTGTGCTTGCAAAAAAATACCAGGCACCCTGGCAACAAAGAGGTAACTTTTGCAGAATTATAAAGTACAAAGTCTAATGGGAAACTTTTAATGATATCTGACTTGGAGATAAATTTTCCATTCAAACTACAACAAACACCTGCAGCTAAGGAGTAAAACAAATGTTTTGGTTCAGTTTATCAGCTACTGGGCTTCTCATGTTTACTATGTGAACTATATTACAAAACTGTAATATTACTCATGTGTTTAGTTCAATTAAACACTCCATAAAGATATGTTTTCTATATGATCAATCTATTAGGGGCTTCTATTGAGTACTTTTTTTTAAGGGGGAGGCAATATTTTTGCAGGCCAGGGAGATATGCATGGAAAATAACAGTACTGAAAACTGACTGGCTGCACCCAGTCAGAGAATATATGCTGTATTAAAGCAGCAAGGCTTGTCAGATGAAACAGCCCCAGCTTGTGTTTGTATTCAGTCAGTTAGCACAGCAAAAACCTCAAGGCAAAAGGTTTCATTAAACATTAATTTGTGAAGCGCTTCAAAGTTAAGGTTGAAGCACACTTCTGTATAATACATAATATTATTCATCATCTAAAAAAGTTGTTTTGGATGCAATTAAAAAATGATCCTATGGCTCTCAGCAGAGCGATTCAATGGAATTCACGGAGGTCTTGCATCATTTGACACGGGCAAACATACAGCAGAGAAAGGGCTTGCAAGACTGTCTCCCTTTTAATTTGGCAGATCTGAGGAAAAAAAGTTCTGTGGGGGTTTAAAGTGTGGCCTTTGACTAATTAGCTTTAGCATTTCAAGCTTATCAAAGTAGCTTAGCTCCTAAAAGACAGCTAGAAGTTGTTTACAGTCATTCATGGTGTGGTGAAAATTGGACAAATGGTAACCTTCACAGCAAGACGGGTTGGAAAGTTTTGCACAGAATGGGCTATAACTCAGCCTTACTGTCCAATTCCTTCCTCGCTCCCGAGTCGAAGCTGCTGCTGTTGCATCAAGTGCTCGTGAGCAGCAAAGAGAATCTCTGTCTAAGAAAGTGCCCAGTGAGCAGAGCTCTGGGAGGGCTGTGACGCTGGAGAGGACAGCAGTGTGAAAGCCAGTGTGTTGCAGCAGGTCACCTGTCCCCATGTCCCCAGTGCTTCTCCTGCCAAACGTGCTGGCTGGGTGGCACAATCCCTGCTGGCAACATGGGGTGAAGCCCACCTGAGAGGCAGCTGGTACATCAGGATTAGCAAGCAAGGGGTAAAACTATCTGGACATACACTTGGTTTTTCTAGGCATACCTACCTTCAGTGCCAATAAATAAGTATGGTTAATAGTGCAACATTAATTCAACTGCAAAGACAAAAAATATTTAATCTGTGTTTGAAAACAACCTTGTTTTTTACAACACTTAAATCTATTCAGGGCAGTTATGATTCCATACAAAAGCTGAATTCACGACATGCAGGTAATCCAACCAGCAGGTTGTTTTCTTGTAATTTTGTGAAGTACTTTAGAAAACACTTACAGATATAAGTGTGTGAGAATATACTTCCTTCTAAAAAGAATGACCTTTACATTCTACTTGCTTAGCAGTCTTCACTCAATGCAGCATGCTACGCTGTACAGTTGCTTAATGCATGTGCATAACAAGGAGTCCTAAAAATCACTGTAATTTCAAGAACCACTTTGTAGGCCTATTTCCTGTAACAGCTGTGTTATTGACCACGTTCCCAAATTCCCTTCTGCAAAGCAACTACTTCAGAATCTCATCTAGTTCCTTTACTAAGCATCAACTACTGTGCACCAGTGGAAGGGGAAAAATAAGAGGAAAGGTGTAGATACTTGAATCATTTTTTGAGAGAAGTAGTTACCATGAGTGAGGGGGGGGTCTCACTTACACTGGGGCAAGTGTAGATGAATTTTCCACCAGACAGACAGCTCTAATGTTCTTTGGTATTGAAATTACAAGTTAACTGTCACTGACTCTATTAAAAATCGGCTGAGGTAGGAGAGCCCAGCAGCACCACACTAATACTGCTCTACAGCCAGGTCCAGTTTGGAAACTACTATTAACCTTTACAGGCAGGCTGCATCTGCAAGTAATAACTCAAAATGCACCAGACACCCAAAGAGCTTTTCAAGAGCCAGCTTCATGCTGGCAAGTGTGCACCCAGGTGTAAGCCAATGTGGTGAAAAGCTATACAGGTTCCTCTGCCTTCACTGAGTTGCATGGTAACAAATTTTTAGTATCATCTAGGGTATACCAAAGTGTTACCTCCAGTAACAGGACAGTTTTCTTACCAGGAGCCTGCATCTAAGGAAAAGAGTGCCAGCAGCACTGGGTAAGGAAGGAAGGAAAACTGGAAGGTGATGATTACAGACAACACAGAAGAATCTCTACCACAACATAACTGAGCAAAGAATACAGACTTTTTTGTCAATAGTTAGGATTTTGAGACCCAAGTGTTAATTTGCAAGCTTACTGAAAAACCACCACTGTTAGTGCCCAGCACGCTCTTTCACTGAGCGGAGCATGCCAACCAGTCACGGTTGTGCTGCACCACCTATCACTTTCCTCTAGATTAAAGCGCACACAGTTGAAGTGAGCATGGAAGGGCCATACCCTGATCTCTGGCCACAGCAAACTACTTGCCATAAACCCTCTTCTCTGTAAAATAACTTGTCTACTTCTCGAGTTTTCCATTTCACAGGACAGTTGAGGTTGGAAGGCACCTCTGGGGATGATCTAGACCAACACCCATCCCACTCACCCCCATGCATCCAGTCAGTTTTTGAAGGAGACTCCACAACCTCTCTGGGGAACCTGCTCTGCTCCCCTGTCTGACCATCCTCAGAGGAAAAGGTTTTCCTGAAGTTTAAGCGGGTTCTCCTGTATTTCAATTTGTGCCCGTTGCCTCTCAGACAGCCACTGAGCACCAAGAAGTCTGTCTGTTTTCACTCCCCCTCCATCATATATTTATACACATTGGTAAGATTGAGTCTTCTCCAGGCTGAGCAGTCTCAGCTCTCTCAGCCTTTCCTCATACAACAAGTGTTCCTCTCCATCATCACGATGGCTTTCTGCTGGACTAGCTCCAGTAAATCCATGTCTCTTGTACCAGGGAAGCCCAGAACTGGACCCAGCACTCCTGCAGTCTAATTAGATCTCAGTAGAAAGGCTCACCTCCCTAGCCCTGCTAGCAACACAGTTCCTAATGCAACCTCAGAGACTCTTGGCCTTCACTGTAGGCTGGCTCATGGTCAGCCTATTGCCCACCATGACCCCCAGTACTTTTCAAAACTTACCTGAACACTATGGCTTCCCCTTTCAAAAGGGCTCATGCTCAGCACCCAGGCACCACTCCCACCCTCACCTGACCCTTCTCCAAACCAGACAGCTGGCAGGAGGCCCAGCTCAGCCCATGGGTCAGGACTGACTCAGCAGCAGGGAGAGGAAGCAAGCCTTGCAGTAGTTAGGAACAAGTTTAGCAAGTTCCCAGGACTATCAAAGAGTATGACTATTTCGACAGCAAATGCTTTACCAGAAAAGCTTTCATAAGAGCTTCTAATAAACTGGAAGTAGTAGGCACAAAAATTTGTCCAGTTCTTACAATACAGAAAGCAATTTAAGAGGAGTGCAAAGAGCATGCCAGCTGAAGTTCTTCACTTTGCCAGAGCATGTAGGAATGTGAACAGGGCTACATCTCCCCAGTCAAACCTGCAGAAGCATTCATGTATCACCATAGCCTGTAGAAAGATTATAGTCTTTTATTGAGTTCTTGTTTTACAGATTCAGATTTAATAATAAAGTTCAATAAATTGACTCCCTAATCATAAAAACTTGTTTTGCACATTATGTACAGGTACCCAGAGACTACAGCCATACAGCATGTCACAGCTACACCACAGACCTTCACACAGAACAAGCCGGGGAGAGGCAGTAACTGCAGTGACATACATTCAGAGACGAAGCTGTGGATATGCACACTGCATTTGGCACAGCTCACTGAAGATTGCCCACACAGGGACGTTAAAAAAAACCCAACTAAGTGATAACGTGGATTAGTTCAACCACATTAATTCCAGGAGGAACACTTAATTCACAATTAAACCAGCTATCAGATGAGATTTGATTAAGTTGAATCAAATGCAGCTGAACTAATCATTTTAGTTTCATTAAGCATCCCTCTATAGAGAAAGCCTAGACCTTGAGATCTGTCTCCAATATAAACCAAATCTTTTCAGTTGAGATATGCAGAAGTCTGAGGACTGAAGGAAGCTCAGGTATTAGAGGTATTCTTTGGCAGTTTGATGCAAATATAAAAAATAGATTACTTTTGAGGACTAAACTAAGCTTTTCCCATTTTATATCTTTACTGCCAGCACCAGAACTGCTTCAGTGACACAGTAACACTTACATATAGTAACTTAAACACAACCTTACATTTTAATGCAACAAAATTCATATTACAGATAAACTTCAATACTCAAGATACTTCAAAAGGCTATCCACTCCCCACAAAAAAGATAAAACTGAACATTCAGTAAGAAGACTTTCCTATGGCAATGACAGAACCCAGGAAACACTGCGCAACTGTTCATCTTCTCTGCAGTACAGTAACTGGCAAACATCAGAAACCAATCTGCAAATGACAGCAAACTGTGCTCTGAGCATTCCAGCTCATATGGAATGTTATTTGATGTCAAAACCATCAGTTAATTGATTAAACATCCCTTTCTCTCTTACGATAAAGTTGACCACAGCACTCTCATGCAAGGGCAATCTGATCTTCGTATGATGAAAAACTGCAGCTAAGACTTTATGCAGTCTGCTTTTTACAACAGTTAAAATGCACTGTTTCACAAAGCAGTGGACATTAATTTAAAGTCTAGCAATTCCATTTTAAAAGCAGTTTTCCCTTCTAGTGACATGCCTATCCTGAGGGAGATAAAAAAAAATGGGACTCATTTTGAAGTGGGGGACAGCAGAATCAAAAAAGGAGCCACTTCCAGAATGAAGTGTCCAACAGCTCTACAGCCTGCAGGGCAGAAGGCTGCAAAGTTAATGTTTGTCTCCAGTAACACGGCTCTAAAGATCCTGTTTTGTCCAAATGCTGCTGTAAAGACTTTCAATTTCAAGTTATTGCCAACAATAGGAATGTAACTCAAAAAGGACATTCCATAAAGACCATGTAACTAACATGTCTACTTTGTTATCTCAGTTTTAAGATACATAGTGCATCTTCACTTCATCTTCTTTCTTGTCTGCTGCAGACTCCCATTCAAACTTTTAATGCACAGTTCAGAACAAAGACTGAAGCAGACAAGCCTAACAAGCACCTCACGTTAGCCATCGAAGTGCACCTAGTCCATTTTCAGATTTTTCAGCAAGTGATGCCAGTCTTAAGCCAGCTGTCACCTTAGGTGAGAATTTCACAGGGAAAGTAGGTATACAAACAATACATAGTACTGTTTATGCTTATTCCCAGTGGAAAACTGACCTGATGCTAAGAGAACAGGCTGTAGAAATACTTTGATTTTATCTTAAAAAAAAAAATAAAAGATGGATAGTGCTACATAGACTGCCTAGTCCACTTACCATAGAAGCTTCCACTCCTTTTTATGGAACCTTCTCAGTATTTCTAGAACTTGATAGCTACTGCTGGCTTAGTCATCACAAGCAAGCAGCAATCTCTATAATCATAGTTAACAGAACTAAGACCAACCCCTCTGAAATTCACAGGATAAATAGCAAATATAACGGAAGAGACACCAGGTGATTAGCTGTGAAATGCCTGACCATGAACAATTAAAAAGAAACAAGCTGACATGAGAGTTCTTCCTTGGATTTAAGGACCTTCAGAGCACAGAACTATTTACATTGTCCTGTAGACTTCACAAGACTTAATTCTTGCATGTTCTTTTGGTTACTTGGGCATGAAAGTGAGGGTAATTCAGCTTTGAACAGTTCTGCTTGCAGTAACTGTCTTCTTCATAAAGGAAATCTGTGAATTTTCCCCTCCCCATAGATTCTCACGCATTCACACAGACTCTCTAGAAAGGTAAGACACTTTATTGAATTTGTTGATAAATTAAGAAAGGACTATGAACCAGACTTATGGGTCACAGGTGCTTGTAAACAGACATAAATTCCTTCCCACAGAAAGCCTGACTCCGTGTGCTCAGCCAGAAGTCACTTTCCCCAGCGTTGCTCACAGTCTGCATAGTGATGGAGGGCAGAGAAAAAGTCTTCATAGCTGACGTTCAGGTGGGAAGGCAAAGAACTGAGAAAGCAAGTTAGAAGAGTTAAAATAAGCTTTTATCAACACTGCACAATTTGTATAGCCAGTCAGGAATATCGCTACTTAAAGCAAGCTATCATCTGAGCAACCTTGTGAAGTTGTTCTCAACACTGTTGCTGTCACTCCACTCCAGTAACTAAACTAGCTGTTAATATCTTGTCACCCTCTAAATCAAAGTCTACCCACTGGAGCCCATAGGGCACTTAACATTACTGAGAAAGCTGGAGAAGCACAGGTGTGTCTGCCCAGACATTCAAGTACCCTATAAACAGTCTCAGATTCAAGAAATGCAGCAACTATAGTCAGTTCAGTTACTGCCAAAATTGGAAAGTAATCCACAGGCAGGGTCATCATACATTATCCTATTTCCCTTATATCCTTAGTTTTCCTAATAGAAAGCTGTAAGCTACTCAAAATCCACATCAGGAACACTGACTGAACTGGGATTGGACCACTGAGACTAAATGGTGACAGAAGCTTTTCCTTAACCCTGAAGACTAAAGCCTGCTGTTGCCTAGTTCTGGCTGAAGAAGTGACAATGAATATTTGACAGGTTTCATACAACCATTTTTAAACACCCTCAGATCAATCTCCAGACACCTTTGTTTAGGCAGATCTCCTCTTACAGCTATTTCCATAAAGTCAGTCACATAAAGGCTTGTTTAGTTAGATATTATTCCAACCTGTTTTAGAGTATTTACAGACAACAACTCACACGATCTCTGTCAGTCTGATGTGCCATGGAAGGAATCCTAATGTGCTGTCCACAGGACCAAACTTCAAGACTAAATCAGGATCAGGAAATCCATTTGTACCTGTAAAAACAAAAAGTTAAATTAGGTTCTTAAATTCACCAGAAGATTTGTTTTAATTCTAAATCCTAAGGCATCTGCTTTTTAATTTAATGCCTTTTTTTTTTTAAGCTCCTGAGGACAAATTAACAATTAAGAGCCCAAGAGGACAGACTGGTCTTGTACCCCCTGAACAGGACCAGCTCAGGAAAAGCTTAGGCAGCCACTGCAGGCCCAGCTGGACTGTTAATTTTTATGTCAGGTAGTTTTCAAAGACTTGGTAATGAAGTCATAGGAACAGTTACATTGTTTTGAATAACAGCAGACCTTAACACTGCTGTTTAAACTGACGGGTTCTAGTTTTGTCTTGGCAAACTTGATTTTAGTAACGTAGAACATGCTGTACCCTACTACAGTCCTAACTCAACTATGCAGGGTTGCAGTTAAGCAGAGTAAAAGGACTACTAACACACACACAAAAGAAAACCTCACTTAAGCAGGTTCCACTGAGGAAAAACAAATTGGTACCACAGAGCATCAAGAAAACAAGTTGTAAAACAAACAAACAACCCCCAAAAACCCCTGTCAGATGAACTGTCTTTTTCTCAGTATGAAGCGAGACAGACAATTTTAAAAATAGCTTTAACTGTGACATTTCAGACAAACTGTTGCAGGTGACATCTTTCTGGTTAGACAAGTGAGGACGAACAGGGCAATTTTTTTTCCTGTTACTAAGTGGACATCATCCACAGCAGGGCTAGATAACTGAAGGACTTCACTAAGTGCTCACACCTTTACTACTCATACCTTAAAACTACAGTCACTGTCAATCCACTAGTCTGACCCCAACTCAGATGACCTCACTGTTTCCTTCTCTGGAACAAGGAACACCTGTTTGAAAAAAGCTACTAAACTTCATTCCCTGAAAAGCTGAGACCAAATACTACAGTTTGATGCATAAGAAGTCTCCCTCAAGAAAAGAGAAGCTAATTAAATCTTTAGTAGCTTGCTGTCTGGCTCACCAGTGAGAGCATCCTACTGATCTTTCAAGGTTGAGGACAATCAATGACCAAATGACACTGTCTCTGTTCCATACACTTCTGCCATGCCTGAGCTACTCCAGGCTAAAACTGACAGACAGGCAACAAGCTTAGAATGAACAACCTTAGTCCAGCTTTCCCTGCTAATTCTAGCAAGTTGATTAGGGCAACATGTGAAAACCAATCTAGTACCCCAAGGGGACCCAAGAAGGTAAGCTGTTCTTCATACACACCTACCTAGCTCACCTGAAAAGCATTCCAGCAACCACAACCCTACTTTCCCATAATGCTGCACTTAGTCATGATTATTGCACACTATTTCTTGTTACCCCTTCCATTGTCCACTAATAACACAAGTTAACTGCAATAGTGCTTACAGTGCATAATGCCTACCTTTAGCAGATAAAAGAGTTTTAAACTGCCTATTTTCTCTGCCTTTGGATGTTATTTCTCAACTAGTTCTTCACTTGTTTAAAAAACAAAACAACACACACAGGAGCCTTTTACAAGTTTACGTTTAGTTGTAGAGGAACTTAACGTTGGGAATAGCAGAACAGGAAACTGAAGTCCTATCAGATTTTACTCCACCCAGATTTTGAAACTGAAGCTGGAGACTTCAAAAAGTTCACAACCTCCCTCCAAACTGGATCACACAATATTAATCCTTTTACCAGAGGTAAAGAAGCTGTTTTCCCAAGCATGTGCCTTTCTAAAGGAGGATGAAGTATTTAGATACAAGTGCCTTGTGCCACAGTCCAAATCTTATCTCAAAGTTAAGAAAAAAATTGCAAAGCAAAAGCCACTTATGTGTTCAGAAGCTAGCATGTTAGTATGAAAGAAATTTGCACGGAAGCAGTGAATACTTAGAAGTGGGGACTCTGTAGGAAGTGGAAAGCTTTACTCATCAGCTGATTCAGTAGCTGAGTACTCCTCAGCTGGCCAGTTCAGCAGCAGGATCTTCAAGACTGCAATGGCTTTTCAAACAGGAAAAGACCTTCAGAGAGCCCAGTTAATGCTAATATTTCCTTCTGGTTCCTATCTGAAGGAAAATGAAAATGTACACTGTAGTATTACAGTCACAACAGCCTATTCAAAACACAGTCCTGTGCTTTCCACTCTGCATCTATTTCTCTGCCTAAACATATCAACACTGCAGATACTTCATGTGTAGAAGCTCCCTCAGAGCTGCTAGAGTTACAGCAGGATTTGGAAGCAGACTTAAAAAAAGCCAAAAGACTTGGACACTCAAGGGACAGGAATCTGGCAACATCCCTTCTAGGTCAGGAGTTCTGCGAGAGGAACAGGAAGGAACTAGTAGAGCTGACAGCACTGCCCTTCTCTTCTCCACAGATTTTATAGGGCAACTTGAACAGCCTTAATTGATAGTCATGTTCTTAACTGGGAAGCAACAGCAAAAAGAGACGATATTATAAGGCAGCTGGCACCTACTTTTCTGAAAACAAGCTGGTTAACTGAGGCATTGCTGAGAAGAAGTTACTCTTACACTGAAGAAAACTCAAGATGCAAAAATTAGAGCACAACTGGATTAAGAACCCAAAAAGCCACATGGCAAGCTAGAACCATTTAGGACTAAACTTCAATGACTGCATCCTAAATATGAACAGAAGGTTAAAAACCTACATTATCAGGTATTTAAATCAAAATGTGAAACCAGCAACTTACAGAAGTCACCATGAACACAAACGCTAAAAACATAGCTACTCAAGTACTGCTTTTCAGAACTCGCTCTCGACTTAGATCAGTAACTCACAGATGTTTACATTCAATACCTTGCCATTAAGGATGCACAGAAATTAAATTCACCTACAACTAAAATGAATAGTTTCATAAGCAGCTGCTAAATAAGTCATGAAAGAATAGTTCTTCACTTCCAACTGTCCTAAATATTAAAACCAAGCAAATTAATAAGCAGGACTAGTTATAGACACTATCCTTAGTTATTAGCCATACAGATTAAGTAGCCTGTGTTCTAAGTCTACAGTTTTGACAGATTAACAGTCTAGGAGATTTCTTTTTCTGTGCTCAGATAGCATGCATTACTTGAACAATAAATCTGTTCAATTTAAGACCGTACCTAATACTTTTAACATATCCAGACACTTAAATGCATGGACAGAAGATCATGAACAAGTGTTCGAGAAGCTCCAGTTAAACATCACTGGGCAAAATATATACATGGGTATCAATTGTCACCAGCTCTTCATAAAATAAGTAACTTTTAAAGAATAAATTACTGATTTCCTTAAATTGCCTTTGGAGTATAAAAGGATAGATGTCCAAATTATTTCTTAGGGTGCCTTATTAAATACATTTAATAATTCTGTTACTGTGAGAAGCTATCATGCAGTATGCTGACAACAGGGAAAGAATTCAGTTTGGAATTAAGATTCAAGTGTCTAAACTGACACTGTAGTCAGTTTGCAGAGCAATGCAGCTGACCACACATTTAAAAAAAAAAATCACTCTCTAAAGTCCAGTTAATGGGAGCCACACTACAATAATGTGCCTGCAGACATCCAAGTTGAAGTGTGCAATCTGAAATCTGAACCTTGCCAAGCTAATTACAGGTGCAATTAACATGCATGGATCATCTAGGAAAGCAGAGCAACTATTATAGCTCCATAACACCACTGAGTAAGTGGAGGCTTCTTCTACTCCCAGATGTGAGACCAGGGCAGCCCTGCCCTTTTCACAGCCATTGCACGTAGCCATGCACCTCAGTGCAGAGTCAGTAATCTGCATGAACCAATAGTGAAGATACTAAGTGTGGGTTATACCACAGAAGCAGATCAGCAAGTGCTCCATCATTTGCACTCAGGGTAGTAGTTAGGCAGCAGTAACAGATTTAATTGCTGTAATGAGATCAAGAAAAGACTCTCTGCCTGTACCCAGGTCTGTAACATGCTAACTTGCAAGAAATTTACCTAAGTTATAATAGTTTCAGCTGTTCCCAGCAGTACTTTTTTCAGAAAGCTCATCACAGAACATCCCACAGCAGTTGTAAACTCTGAAAAGCTGAGACTACAATTTAACTCAAGGTTTTCTTTTTCTCCTTAAAGCAAAAGCTCAAAAGGGAGTAAACAATACGAAGATTTTTAGCAGAAGCCTGAAAACAATAATCATAACTTACCCTGGCAGACTAAGCATCAAGATACATACATTCTAAGCAATAAAAGTAAACCTGTTATGAATCAAGTATTCTATCCCCTCCTCCCCCCAGACCATGTCATACTTACTACTTAATAAGTTGTCTAACACATTCACATCCAGGTCTGTGTGTGTTCTTTGCTGCTGTGCTACCAACTGACAAAAGTTCTGAGCAGCTTTTACTATGTCTGCTTTTCCATCTTCCGGAGACAGCACCTTCAATGTAGATTGGCAATTTAAAACTGAAAGTACAAAATATAGTTTAAAAGCAACAGAAATACAGTTGTTTTGAATGTGCTTTAGATACTCAGAGGATATGATTGAAAGTAACTTGTAGTTTACTTAACACATTTTACAACTAGTTATAGACAGACCTTATCCGTCTCTTACGGAAGTGGGGAAGAGTCTTCCGGATTTGCTGTATTGCTAAAACACAAGGTTAAGGTAACTATTTTGAGGAGTCTTTTGTGAAGTGGTTTAAGTAAATGTAGAGTCTTTCATGGAATTTACATTGGTTCTTATGCTGTCAGGCACTGACAGGAAGGTGCCCAGATAGTAATTTGGGTGGGTAAGCAATACAGAAAGACTTACAGTTCAGGGAAAGGAAAAAAAGATGTAATTCCTATCCTAAAAGAGGAAGGTGTTTTAATAGCTACTGTAGACATTCATGTGACACAGTGATTAAGCTGAATATGATCACAGGATCTTTCAGCAGCACTTCAACACTGATGCAAGAGTTACAATATCAATGTAAGATTGCTACAGAGAAGCTAGGAACCAGATAATAGTACCAGAATCCCCCCATTAAACTGTAATTATGTCTGTGACTTACAAGGGCATTTTGAAATAATCTTACTGCCTACACCGTTGTGAGGTCGGAGTCTTCTCACACTACGTGACTCGCATCATTGTCAGTTCTGATAAGGTACCTGAGAAGTAAGCTTACCAAGGAAGCTGAAGGCTACAGATAGGGGACTACACCCAGCTTGAAGTAACTGCATTTAATACTAGTGTGTGGACACATTAGCCTGATACAGAACTTATGATAGTTATAGCTGGCTAGTTAAAAATAGCATTTCTTAAACCTGTAGAACCTGCCTGCAAAGGACCACAGAATACAGTCAGAAGACTCATAGGAACACTTAAGAAAACCTCAGTTACTCTATCCAAAGGCACCACAACGAAAATACTTGTTCCTCAATATTGTTTAGTGTGTCTGATGTTCTATGTTAAAGAAAATTTTTCTAACAGTATTAATAAATACAAGACATGTATTTTTGCTTCTCAAAAGAAGTGAACAATTGCAGTTTATTATTATAAACTAGGCAGCTGCCAACTTGTTCAGTTTAAAGTATGAAGCACCTGGTCTGACTGTGGAGTCTTCCAAGTAAGAACAAAAAATTATATGAAGAGCAGAAAACACTTCTGCTTTTCAGAGTTTCTGGCATAAAAGATCCCTCTGACTTAGATGCACCCTTTCAGTAAGTTTGAGCATCTTTCCAGTAGTTCATTTGGTCTGGACACAAACAACTGCACTTACCTAAACTGGGGTAAGTAAACTGGAGTTTAAGACATTAATAGCCTGTCTACCCTGTTTTCTGCTGGTTATTTCAACCTTCACAGGAACAAAGAGAAATAACATGAAACTTGGGTGTTTCCACGTAAATGCTACACCTTAGCCCAAGTTGCTTACAAGGCAAGTTTACACTACAACATTGGACTTTATACTGGAAAACTGGCACAAAGGATCTCACCATCCTATTAGTTCTCGTAGGGGAAACAGAACTCAGCCAATAGCACCTCTAATGCAGGTAAATGTGCTACAGCTTGTGGAGTGTAGGTTTTTTCCCCTTAGGTCTTTGAACTATGTAATATGATCGTCTTAAAATACAAAGTTTTTTATTCTGAGACCTATTTAAATATTATGAGTTGTAGGAGAGTTGTAAGTATCAGTCTACCACTCTAAGGCAAAGGCTTGCTGTAGTAAGTATATGCTTGGGATTTACTACATTGAACAGACTTCTAGCATTTGTGTCAGTTAGCAGATGTAAATGAATATTTGTAGCAGATAGTATTGAACAAACATTAACCTTGAAACATGTACCCATTTTCCACTTCTACAACATGCAAAAGCTGCTATCACAGATTATTTATTTATTTTTTTAAATTTTTTAAACTTATACCCTTTATGTTCCTGGTGTAATTATATGTTGCCATGACAACCAGCAGTTTTGCTCTTTCACAGAACTGCCTAGATTGGGAAAGACCTTTAAGATCATTGAGTCCAACCATTAACCAAACAATGACAAGTCCCTGACTAAACCATGTCCCTAAGCTCTATGTCTACATAACTCTCAAATAGCTCCAGGGATGGGGACTCCTCCCAGCTTTGACAGGCAAGTTTGGAAAGATGGAAGGGCACACACTGTTAACTTGACATCAGTTTCCTTATAGTAACTCCAGGGCTTTTTCAGCTCTCTCATCAAAAGAATTAATCTCACTGAAACAGTGGGGTGTTGAGGTACACTGATGCATTAAAGGGCTCATGGCACAACAGCTGGGCCAAAGGGAAGATCAGACTACCCAGTAATGACCACTATGGGAAGGACAGGGCAACACTTCACCATTAGTTAAGAATAAATAAGCACAATGGAAATTTACTACTAGCCCAGGAAGGTTGCATGTGTTCTGATAACCAGTGCTTAATGAAGGAAAAGGTCACTGTACATAGGAATATGTTTTAGTAAAAGCAAAGTTGTGATTTATATTTAGAGTCATACCAATCCTTGGAATTCATCTTACCTTGATCAGCTTTGTCTTGATTTGCAAATGCCACGGTGTACTTGGAGCAATCTAGTCCTAAGAGTTCTTGCTGCTGTTTTAAAATTTCATCCATCAATCTTGAATTATTTCTCTTGAAAATACCTTTAAAAAAAGGTTGCATTGTCAGCCATCTCCTATGAAGAGTGCTACAAAACAAATCTGACACTAGGCAGAAGAAGAATCAGGTAGCCAGTACTGGTTTCAAACTGGAGTTCACAAGTATGATAAGAACCCAAAGCAAATGCTATTGCACATGACTAATCTCAGTGACCTTGGAAAGACAACTCTCATGCTTTTGCTCCTCTTTCACTCAGTCTGGTTTAAGCAGCAAGCTGCAATTGCACAAGGGATAGTTTAACAATGACTTTGTTGTCCTTAGGATGCTAGCAATAGTTAGAGAGAACAGCACTTTACCATGCAGGACCACCCAGTCAGATTAACACCAAATTTCTTTAATGTCCAGGCTGCTGTAGATTTGCAGCTTAAGCCTGCTACCACTCACTGCCAAACCACTGAGGCTGCAGGCTAGCAAAGCAAGAGCCAGAAGACTGAATCAGTGTTATCAGGCCACAGTAACTGTCCACTCCTATGACATGGCCGATGCCATGGATTTCCTAATAAGAGGATTTCACAAGCTGTATATTCCAAGGAGTTAAAGCAATCCCCAAGGCCTTTTTATACTTACATGTCTATGGTAGACACATTTTGAGTGAAGGAGATTACAAAAACTTGCTTAATCAAACATACTTGTGTTCTTGTTATAAAATAGCTCTTGAGAGACACAACACAGCTATTTTTAATTAAAAGCCACAATAAAAAAATTAAGTGCCACAGATTAAATATTTACAACGTGAAAGTGTAGGCAGGCATATTTACTTAGGAACTGATAACACTTTTATCCCATAGTATTCAGGGGTTGTTACTAGGAGCCTAAGTTTCATTCAGAAATCCTGTCCAGCGCTTCAGCTGGCCAGTCTAAAAATGCCCATACAATAATCTTACAAGAAACACTGAACTTGTATACAATTTTGTTATCGGGTCTATGAGACATCACCTCAACCTGATTCTGGGATTAGAAACTGCTACAAACAGCAGTTTCCACATCAGTAGTGGTCAGAGAGTCTATAAGCATTGGGTAAAGACCATAATACATTATGAGTTACTTTGCAACATGGAGTGATATGACACATTTATTTAATAGGCTAGTCTCTTAGCCCTAGCGAGTTAGTACTTTTATACAGGCTTCATTAGAGGTTTTAATAGATGGTAAAGCATCTGGTTTTCCTCTCATCCTGGATACTTCCTACAAAAAAATAACTTGACTTCATTACACAAGTGCTAGTGATGCTTATAATTGATTTCACATGCTGATAGACAAGCAAGTCTCAGCAAGGCAGCAACCTTAATAGAAAAAAAGTGCTAGGGTACTTTCACAAAGTCTAAACTAAAGTTAAATTGTTACACTTCGTGCTCCTGCTTACTAGTGTATATTCATACATAGGAGAATTTGAGAATGCTGCTCTGAATAATGCTGTTTGATACAACTCTGCTTGGATAAGTCTGTTTTGTGCTCAAGTCGACACCGATAGTCTTCCTTACACTTAAGGACATAGCAATACAGCTACTACAATTGCTAATCCCACACCACCTTCAAGCAAAATCTGTACAAGGTTGCATGTGCCTCACCTCCAAGGGTCACTTGACTTCCATCAGCTTTTCAAGATAAAAAAAACCAAACCTCAATATTCAGAAAAAGAGTTGGCATAATTAGGAATCCGGGAAACAGAGAGCTGCTCTCTTCTTCCCCTTCCCCACCCAATGCTAATCATATAAATTATTTTCTCATTAAGAGTTGTTGCCTATTCCTGTCAAAGACTGGAAGAACAGATTTAAGGATCAGCTCTGAAGTAAATGAAGACATTGGGGATAACACGTAGGAAACACACTGAGGGGCTTACTGCTCAGCAAAAAAGGGACATCAGAAAAAGAAGTTGGTCCAGCTCTGAAGTGAAGGTCCTTAATAGACACAGAGGATACTGAAGACAGGCTAGATGTGTTCTTGAGATTTATCTGAATACCACCAGCATTTCCCTTCTACTCTCCTTATTTATCTAAGCCACATCCTTAATTGTTCAAACCTGGGTCCTGTGTCACTCTTGGAATAGCAGTTTAACATAAACTGGATGCTACTGTAGTTGTACTACATCTTTCTTGGAAAGACCTCCGCACCTAAATTCCAACTGATCCATCAACCTTGATACACCTGCAGTTTTCCTGCAGAGAAGATCCTGAAGCACATCAGAAGGTACTAGACATCCAAATAAACAGAAATCTTCATTTAAAAACAATAGCATTTGGAAACTTTACTCCTTCAGTGTTTTGTCTCTCACTCAGTGCTCAAGAGACAAATGCCTATGATGGCAAGTAGAGCCCTGCCAGAAGCTGTGTATGTGGGCCAAATTAATGTTTGACTTCAAAAATTATTCTACATAGTTGCAGTTCAGACATACTGTAAGGAAAGGGAGTGCATCTCAAAAACCCATTTGACTACAAGGTGCATTTTTTTAAAAACTTTGAAAATATATCCAAGTTAGTTCTAGAAGATGCTGTCGGTAATTGCTACATGATGAATATAGTGAACAAGAGCACATGAGTCGACTAACTCACTAACAGACTTCAGGTGTTCCTAGGCAGCAAGACTCAAGTCTTGATATAATGCTACCTTCCAATTTTGTTCACAGTCTTCCACAGAAGTTGAAAGCAAGTCCATAATATGAGTTTTTAGCATTTTAGATGTCTAATAAATTTTAGCAATACAACAGCTGTTTTCTGTTAAGTGGGGAAAATTTCAGCCCTATTGTTGTTTGTAATAAGGAACACAAACATGAATTGTCAGTATTATTTCTCATTAGAAACAGTTTTTTGTTTTGAAAAGCTGAAACAGTTTTGTTCAGTCAGAACTCTATAGTCTTCTGCAAGCTGGTGTAAATGTGTATATTCCAGCAAGTGAAGTGTTTTAAGAATTATATATATATTTAAGCACTACAATTCCCAAAGAAAGAGAGTATAAAACTTCAGTTTACTTTTTTCAAACTACTGTGAATGTGCAAGCTGTTTCCAGGAATAATTCTTGTTTTTACAACACAAGCTGCAAACCTGCTGTTAGTCCCCATCAGAGCAGAGGCAAACCAGAAGTGTTTTAGCTTCCTGCAGCAACCCTCCATTACACGGGTCTTTTCCAGGGCACGTGCCTTTTGCTCAGTTCCACAATCGCTACAGTCCGTGCCCCTTTGCAATCAGCTGTGGTGTTGCAGTGTTTTAAGGTCAGAGACTGACAAATGCAATTAAGAGGCTGCAGGTTCAGCAGAAGCAAGGCTCAAAACTGACAGGAACTGCAAACTGGAAGGGAACAACTGACACAGAGAAACACCAGGTGGTGTGAACCATTTGTTTGTCTGACTAGACAACCACAGCTGCCACCTGTTAATGCTTCGGTAGCATCTCAAAGTCCAACATTCTCACTCGCCCTGTTTTTTAAAGCAGTAGAATCTGGTAAAACACAGGAGAAGAGTCAGCTCTTCTTCACAAGGGAACACCTTAAACCAAAGTTAAGCCTAGGAAAGAGTACATTTCCCCCACATTTCAGTTATTTGCTTTTTCTCAACTCCCTTCCAGTGCCAACAAGGCGTCATAAGGTAACGAGTCTGTTTTAAGCATCAAACTATTAATAGTTTGAGAATTACCAAATCATGAACCACTTCAAATAATGTACATGCAATAAACTGTTTTAACACATTAAGAACTTCTGCTTACATCCTCATGCTGGGTCATGCTGTCTGTAGTTTAATGGAGAAATGTGGGGTTCGAGTCATTATGTTGGACCTCACAAGATAGGGAGAGCTAGAAAAATGTATTAGGCCTGTCTATTCCAAGCCTAGAGAAAATATAATCCAAGTTTGAAAGTGGCTAAAGTCACTTAAATTTCACACACATTAAACCACTTAACCTAGAGAGTACTGACCAAACACAAAGCATTCAAGTCAGTTATAAATCTCATAGGTGACCACTTCTCCACTTTTTTTTTTTTGGAGGGACATTGTGTACCAGGAAAACAAAAGCTCATCAGCAATCAAGAGAAGCAGCTTTGCCCACTGCAACTTATGGCATCATATACTCACTACAGGACAAAGCAGTTACTTACATCATGGTCCTTTTGCATTCTGCAAAGGCCTTTTTACCTCAGTCTTCTGGCATACTGATTCTCACAGACACAGAGAAGACAGCCAAGTACCTGATCATGTTCTACAAGTATTATCCAATACATTTGTCACATATTGGGTTCTGAAATCGCCCATGAGAATCAGCATAACTCCAGCCAAGTTGCCCTTAGAGTTACTTGGTGCAGCTGCTGTAACACTCCAGTGTCAGCTGGGATGCAGCTACTAATTTTGACACCAAAGAATACAGAAGTAACTATCTATTTAGTAATTTTGTGAGAAACTCAGAAATTCACTACTATAAACAAATAAACAGCTTATCTGGCACTTCTTTAAAGAATGTCAAGCTTCTTTCTCTTCCTATAAGAAGGGGCAACTATGGACACATGTTTGATTTAAATGTTTCTGCAGGAAACTGACATAGTATTTCTTCCAGAAAATTCAACCATGGAAGTTCACTCTTGTAATCAAAGTTTCCTGTGACAATGAGAAGAATCTCAGTACTACAAATATGCAAAGAAGGAAAAGGAAACTAATTAAAGTACCCACTACCCCAACAGGGATTCAGATCACTTGTCATTATGTTTCCTTCTTCCTCACAGCCAGTATCAGTGGTGACAACATATCCTTGATAAGTCAATAGTTGATACAAGTGTATGAACACAGAACCTTACTGAAGCACTCCGAAGACCAAAAGTAAGTCTCATCACCTGAGAAGAGGAAAACAAGTGCACAGCCTAATTAAGGTTCACTCTGGGCTACTGATAAGAGCAAGTAGTACTGGACTCTACTCACTTTCACTACACCAGTGTCACCACAGTGGGTTCCAGACACCACTCTTATTGAGAACCAGATTTAGCAACAACTGCCAATGCCCTACTTAATGACAAGTCTATCTGGAAACGCTGTATGGTCAATCCAGGCACTGTAAGGAGCTTAGCACCAGAAGAAAAGCAACGTATCTGCTATTACCGGGGATAAGCATACACTCAAGCTGTATGAATCACTACTTGCTCACTCTCTGACACGAGTTTAAAAGGCCCAACTAACAAGATGCTGTGCAAAAAGCGGTTGCGGCTGCTATCCCCAAAAACTCCCTGAACATGCATGAAGAACGTGCACACGTAACGGTAGGCTGTTCTCATCAATGCTCAAAGTTTGGCAAAAGCCACTGATTTAAAATATTTTAGTTACTCTGCACTAAGCCTTGCCTTCTTCAAAGATGTCCCAACAAACTGGAATGTGAGCTGGAAATTAAACCAGCACGTTCTGGTACCAAAGGAATAACAGAAGAATGAACTACTGAAAAGCATGATAGTAAAGTCATGAGATCCTAGCTATATTTTCAGATTCCAAAGATGTTAACAAAACCTCTTAACATGCAATTTTAGCATGAATGTAACCACACATGGAAACAGCAGCAGATGTTTTCCAAAATACTCTTTTTTTTCTGAACTGCTAACAAAGTCAATTGTTCTGCAAGGTTATTTCAGCTACATGACTCTTCAGATGATATAACCTTGTCGTTTCTAGTCATCTTATTTACAATCCTGCAATAGTCAGTCTCAGATCTGACTGGATCTTAACACACATGCTGGAGAAGCAGGAGTAGCTTCTCCACAATTAACACATCAGACTCTACAACCGCACTGGATCCTGCACTGGCTCCTCCCTATCAGGATCTCGGTGACAGCGGCTACCTAAGCATTGGCTGGTGCCTTCTTCCTCCTCAGTGCTGAATAGTTGCACAGTGAGCAATCTAAAAACCAAGGCCATCAAGAAACTCACAGCTGGATCTGTTCCTCAATTTAGTTCTTATATATATAATTTGTGCAGCACAGTGCATGGATCCAAAAAAGGAACTAAGTGTATATACAAAACATAGTAGGGAATACTGAAGACAGCTTATTTGTGGTTTAACAGAAAGCAGATCCTGTACCATGAAGTGCCTCTCTTCAGGCTATGAGTGAAACTCTTGCTCTTGCTTGGTACAAACGTTTGCTCTGCAGCATTTAACCTAGTTGAAGGCTTTCCAAATTGAGAGCAAAAAATATCAACACATAAATGGCTTTTCAGAAGGTGCTGTTTTCTGTGTCCTTGAGATGTTATGCAAATATTTTATACCATTCCTTGACTTCCAAATGAGGAAGTAATTACTCTCCCACTGAAACACAATATAACCAAATTCCACAACAGCCCTGCACAGATGGCCAGTTTAAATTGCAAAGTGACTGGTATTAAGCCTAGTTTCTTAGAAAGATCTTAGAGAATTTAGTGAAAGTCAAGCCCCTTGAGTCTTGTAAGCATATAGGAAGGAAGAAACACAGAATTGAACTATTAATGTCAGTAGTTTCTAAGAAAAAAAAAAATCACAAATGACTACACTCAGGGTAAGATCTGCATACCTCAGAAGCTTTTGCACACTTAATAATAGATTGCACCTACTTAGGTGGGAGGCACTGTTCAGTTTTTCCTGGTAGAGCACTAGAAGACAACCATTACAGACTGTACCTCTACCTTGGCATAAATCTACAGACTTAATCTAATTGGTGTGACATCCCTAGACAGCCATCAGAAGTGGATTAAAACAGTTAAACACTGGTTTCTGACAGTCTCATCATTGACAGCAAGAGCACTGGGATCATCAGCATGAAGCTTTCTCCTCTGAGAAGACAGAAACATAGGATGCAGTCCATCTCATGTATCGCCAGCCCTTCCAAGTTGACAGCTTGCTTAGTCTCAGTTAAGCATCACCTCTCAATGGCTGGGCAGAAAGTTTCGCTTAAGAAAGATTTGAATACAGCTGGTTTCATCTTCTCAGTAGGAAGAGATGGTTATAAGGAAGACAGATTTGTTCCATGATTACGTCACAGAATGTTAAATCCAAACTCTGATCTCTGATCTTATCTTTAAAATACTCAGTGACGTGGAATCAACGTATCTGCGAGAGCAAGAGTTCAACACTTTTACACCTCAGACCCAGCAATGAATAAAATCACATGATGGATATGAAAAAACACGAGAGTTTTCACAAGCACTGGCTCAAAGATAACTTGAGCATCAAGTAGCACCAGTCCTTATACTGAATGCAGACCATGTAATTTAATTTTACCATACAGACAGCATACACGTGTTTATGTTTAACTACCTTTCCATCCTGCCTCTTCACAGGAGAAAGAGTACATGAAAACAGATGGCTACTCTCATTCTTCCACTTCTGGAAGTTCAGAGGCAGCTCACAAACAGAACTGCTAAGCGCAGGCAACCTAAAGCTCTTTGCTGTTAACAGCCTGCACCCCACACGGCCACAGCTCTCAGATGCCAGCAGCTCCTATCAGCCCCGGACCGGGGACGAGGCTGTAGAACGTCCCCGCCACCCGCCCCTCGCCCCTCCGGCGAGCGGGCAGGGTCGGGTCACCCCAGCAGAGGGGCTGGGTGGGGCAGGAGGGCGCCGGGCGCATTCCCCGGGCTCACCAGGGCCGGGAGCGCGGCAGAGGCTGGGGGGACGGGACAGGAGCTGCCCACAGGGAGGCTGGCTCCGGCTCGGGAACGCTTCGGGAGAAGAGGCCCCTGGGCTCCCGGCCGCCGGCGCAGCGGGCTCAGGCGGCACCTGCCTGCCCGTAAAGGCTCCCCGGGGCGGCCTCCCCCAGACCCCGCACGCGGGGCACCCACCGCGGCGGTATGGCCTCCCCCCGCCCCCGCTCACCGTTGTGGTCGTAGACGCTGATATAGGAGATGCCCACCGCCATGCACCACACCACCAGGCTGGCCATGTCCGCGTAGCTCGGCTCCTCCTCGGTCACCACCAGCCCCATGTGCACCGGCAGCTTCTGCAGGGCCCGCCCGTCCAAGCGCCACCGCTGCCGGCCCTGCACCGCGCCCCCGGGCCGCCGCCGCGCCGCGCCCGCCCTGCGGAAGGCGAAGGCGCCGGCGGGCGCCAGGAGGGCGCAGGAGGCGGCAGCGGAGGCTGCGCGGCGCCAGAGCCAGGCGCGGGGCCCGGCGGCGGCGCGGCCGCGCAGGCAGGCCAGCAGCGCGCGCTGCAGGTAGAGCAGGGCGCGCAGCAGGGCGTGCAGCGCGCGCCACGCCAGCCCGCCCGCCCCGCTCATGGGGGGCGCGCGGCGCGGCGGCACCGCCGCCGACCGACAGGAGCGCGCGGGACAGCGGCGCGGGGCTGGCCGGGGGAGGGTCGGGGGGAGCCTCAGCCGCAGAACGCCGCCCGCCTCGCCGCCGCCATCCCCTCACTGCGTCCGCGTCCCCCGCCCGGCAACCGCCGCCGGCGCGGCCATCTTCCTGCCGTCCCGCCTGATCTTTCACCTCTCACCCCGCCACATGCAAGGCGCCTGTTGGCCGCCGGGCGGGCTGTCGTCACTTCCGTCCGCGGAGAGCGAATGACGTGGCCCTGAGGGAAGGGAGAGGGCGGGGCGGGGCGAGGAGGGGAGGCCGGGAACGGCCCGGGGCGGGGCGGGCGAGAGAGAGCCCCGCCCTTTGGGAGTGGGTGGGGTCATGGGGTAGGGCCGCGCCCCCTGGCGGCCGTTGCTGGCTGTGGCGGGGGGGGCGGGCAACAGGTGGTGGCCGCGAGAGGCGGGGCGGGGCGCTCAGAGAGCCCGGCCGGGCCCTCCTCGGGCTCGGGCTTCCGCGTGGTTCCCCCGGGCCGGGCGGCGAGATGCGGCGAGGCTGCCCGACCTGCCGGCCGTTTCGGGGCTCACCGGGAGACCCTCCCTGTGCCCCGCCCCTCCCCTTGCTCTTGGCGCCCGCAGCGCCTCGTTGGCGCGGGCGTTTGAAGCGGGGGGAGCTGGAACGCGTCCCAGCGGCCGCCGGGCCTCACGGGCGCCTTTATGAAGCGCTGTGTCTCGGCTTCCCAACGCGCTGCGAACGCTCGAGCGGCGCCGGCGTTGGAACCCGCTGGGCGAGCCCCTGGGCTGACCCCTGCGGAGTGCACCCCCCCTCCACACCTCTCTGCGCCCACCGGCAGAACCTGCGCTGCCCGGGGTTCTGCTGCTGCGGCCCGAAAATACCGATCCCACCGCAGGCAAAAGACAGAGCAAGAGCCACCGAGCTAGTCCAGTGCCGTCAGACAGACGGGTGGGCTGAAATGACACAGGGAGATATTTAAAGTCCTCTATTAAAAGAATTCTCCGGTATAAAATGGAATGAAAAATTCTGTCTCATGAAAATATCTCTTGCTCAGAAAGTAAGTGCTTCCCAGACTCCTAACACGTTCCCCAGCAAAAATAACCCAGTCAAACCACGAGGAAGGCTTGTGCTGCTCCATAAATATCTACATATTTAGCTACCAAAAATATGGGTGGCTGCTGATACATTAAAAAGTTAAAATGCACAGAAATATTGGAACATCTTTCTGTTCCAGCTGTGTATCTTAATGTGTTGGCCGCCTAAGAAACCCAGGTGTCACTTGCATTTGTGCAGGCAGCATAACCGAATAGCTGCACTCTAGCACCTGACAAAACTGTCTCTGCGAATGTGAGTGATTACTCGGTTACTGAATGCCAACAGAAGATAAAGAATAATAGAGACTGTTTGCTTTGAAAAGTAATGTGCTGGTGTTATTACTCCTCAGTTATCAGCCAAGATTTATGAACTGCCAGGAAACCCCTTGGAGTAGTGTTTGTAAGTCACCGGTTTTAGGGGTCTTGATAATCTAATTTTGTTTAGTTTTCAAGCACTTTGGAAACTGCTTGATAAAATTTGTCCATACATCAGAGTTAATGCATGTACTATTAAGTCCATTTTTTGCACAGAAAAGTCTGGAAGGCTCCTGCCAGTGAAGGGGAGCACTGGCAGTGTGTACTCCTGTGTGAAGCACACCCAACCCAAAAGTATACATCCAGCATCCTGAGCGATATTGTGGTCAATTAGCTACTCAGCTACCAAAATAAACTCGTCCAGAAACTTTGTCTCACTTGATCTTATCCTAATATTTGCCAGAGATAATGATCTATTTCCTGAGAATCTCTCTTCTTCTGTTTACAACAATAGAACCAGGTCAAATTAACCCAGTGTTTTTATTCTTCACTATTAATTAAACTTGGAACTAGTATTAAATCTCATTAACCAGGACACTGATTCTTCTGTTTGTTGCATTTGCTGTGACAAAGATGAGCCCTCTGTTTTGTCTGGAGCTCAGCTAATTTAGTCTAATGTCATTTAAAATAGTCTGAAATAACTAAAAGAGGCAAATATCTCTGGAAAACTGAAATTCATTTCTCAAAAGCAAGAATTTCTGAAAGGTCCTGAGAAATTGTCCAGCTCAGTGTAATTCTCGATCTCAAACTACAGACTTATGAGTTTAAATGTGTTGAATCCCAGACTCCTAGTAATAGTATTTGTGGTATTGCAGGATTTTATTTATGGGGTTTTTATGCAACTATAAGAGTGCTCTACTATTAAAGGCTCCATACAGAGTTACAAACTGCTTTTCTAAGAGATAGTAATTGTATTCTTACTTCCCTCAAACTACATAGTACTAACAGCATAGAAAAACTATTTATTCTTTTTAATGATTTTCAGTTTACAAATGGCATTCTTACTATAGCCCTTCTGTCACCAGCTATTAACTCTTATAGTACAAATTAAAGAGGGAAGTTGAAGGCAGATCAGCAGGCTGGTTGTCACTAGAGATGCTGGTGGTAGAGGGCAGCTCTGGACAACGTTAAGGTTCGTCATAGATTAACCACAGGGTTAATCTAATTCATAATCATAGTAATCATCATCTGTGTTTACTCCAACACTGGAGGCCTCACTCGGTTTCATTTTCTTTCTGTCCTCTTTGCCTCTCTCCACGGAAGACAGATTGTCTTCACACTGCTGCAGAATCTTTTTGGAAGACATCCAACTTTCTCCTCGGCTTTCTGCTGGGGCCGCGCACTGGCCGCCCCTGACATCCGTTCCTTTGGCCACCAGCGCTCTTCTGGTTCTGAGAAGGTCACAGGTGCAGTTCCAAGGGTTTCCATCTAAATACAGATGACGGAGACGAGGTAAATACTCCAAGACTTTGCGATCCAAGGCAGATATCTTGTTGTTCCGTAAATTTAGAACCTGAAGCTGTTTCAAGTCTTTCAGCTCTTGTTCTCCAACATCCTCTATGTCATTTCCCTTTAGATCCAATCTAGCAAGGGTGTCAGGAAGTCTGAAAAAAAAATAAAACAACACAAATGTGTTATGTTCATCATATTGATTCTGTTTGTGTAAGTGGTATTTGGTACTGGGTATTTGCCCAGGCACATCTGACATATTAAATAAAACTATCACTAACAAAAATGCAATCTTCTGCAAAAAAGATGTGGTCCTGAAATTTTAATATAGTTGTTTTTTTTTTTTAAGTTATAGGAATACTGTGAACACTTGAACTGTTTTCCCGAAGTATTGCAGTTCTGACCTGTACTGACTGTGTTTCTGCAACTGAACTAAACAGGAATTTTAGTCCTACTGTCCTACGAAGAAATTTATATGTTCAATTGAATGTCAAGCTTAAAAATGCATTTTGTATTCTTTAATGCCATAAGTATGCCAATGACCAAATTATAGCAGCATTGAAGATCAGAAGTTTAGAGAAGCATGGCAACACTGTTCCTTCAAGTACTTCTTGGAGGGCATCTATCACCTCCTTGGGCAACCTGTTCCAGTGTTTCACAACCCAAGTGAAGTGGATTATTCTCAGAAAAAAAATAAAAGCAGCTTGCTTTCTCGTCATTCCTGGCGAATAACTGCTAAGATCCATTGACTCTGGCATATTGTTTTTGAGCCTTTGAACACTAGTGACTAAGTTCTCAGATAACTGTCAGAAGTAATACTTTTATTTCTGTACATCCATGTGTACCTGATGATCAGCAGACAATTAAATGAAGTACATAAATTTTATATCTTGTCAATTTTCCCCCTCTTTAATGTTTAGAGCCTCCCCTTGAAATCTATATTCATTGCCAAGTTAAAAATAGAAGTCCCCAATATCTTCTTAAAAGCTCTACTGTTTAAAGGCTAATAGAGAACTCCTTCTTGTTAATTCTCTTGACTACGAAGGTTGCAAAATAAGATGGATTAGACAATAGTAAAGTAACTAGAAAACATTAAACATTCCTGTCAAGGTAGACTGAAATCAAATATTTATACAACACTAAGTCACTTTCTGATTATAAAGCTGCTGCCAAATAGATTCAAATGCTAAAGGACCTCATGCTAAACAAATTGAAATTTTACTGCATTATTTATTTGGACTAGTTAAACCTGTCCACAAGCCATAAAAGCAAAATTTAATAGTGCAGTTGTGTTAAAGAGGTTGATGTTAATGGAATTACTTTGCTATTTTTATGCCACCTTATTGCACAGCTTCTTGAAATAATAAATTTGACACTTTATATCAGACCAGCCTCCATTTGGCATCATATCCCATCTCCAATAATGGCCAGGACCAACACTCAGATGAATGTGAGCAAACCTGTAAGCAGGGCATAAATGAACACAGTGTGCCCAAGGGACGTTTCTTCTGTGCTCCTTTGACTGGAATTTTGCTTATAGCCTGAACCAGGAGAGCTTATACGCATTCCAAATACTTCATAATGTGTGAATTTAATGAAGTTGGGAATGATAATAACCACTGAAAAAGCACATTCTTTTTGACCTGACTCAGCTCCTGAAATCTTAATATTTGAACAATAATAAATTCAGTGTGGGTTGGTGGAAATATCAGCCTTAAAATTGCTCTTTCCTTTTTATTGAATGCGCTATTAATTTTCTGTTATGGGAGAAGATAAATCCAAGCAGCAGTATAACTTCTCTGTAATCATTCTGTTATAGTCTCCTAGTGGGTTCCTCTTATTTGTGTGCTAATTAAACAAAGTTGTCTCACTGGCAGGGAGAGATGTGAAATGAGTAGATTCATTGGGGGCAACAGATCTAATGAAAACAGCTCCACTTCTATGCTGAGATTGCTAACAAGAGTGCTAATTAGTGCCAATTATGGCAGTGGGTTTATGGTATGGATAGACTTCTGCTATGACTGGGCTTGAATGCAATTTTTTTTGCAGTTTAGCCCTCATTCTCATAATGTAAGGAAGGAGAGATGACACCTGGGAACCAACTGTCCTCAGATTCACTTGCCTCAGTGGAATAGAAATGAGGAGATTCTGTTCCAGCGCCAGATTTGAAAGCTGCACACAGTGCTGAAGAGCTCCTGCCTCAAACATGCTAACAGCATTGTTGTCAAGAAACAAATGCTTGAGGTCTTGTAGTCCTTGGAAGTCCTGCGCCGTCACCCTTTGAATCAGGTTATTGCTGCAGTCGAGCTTCTGCAGTCTGCCTGGCAGCCTGAGTGGCATAGTGTGGAGCTGGTTCTTAGAGAGCTCCAGTGTTGTTAAGTTAGGAAGAAGCTGGGCACCATCTATTGATGTTAGCTGATTTTCTGACAGGAAGAACTCAGACAGGTTTTCCAGGTGTTTCATGTCTCGAAGTCTCACTGTTTTGAGTTGGTTTTTCTCTAATTTTAGTGACAGCAGGGATTTGGGTAGGTCAAGAGGCACTTTTGTCAGAAAGTTGCCACTTAAACTGAGAAACTGTAGATTTTGGAAAGATGCAAAGAAGTTGGTTGGGAACGAGTTCAGTTTATTATCAGCCATGCTCAAATACTTCAGCCTAGGAAGCTTCAGTGGTGCAGACACAGATTCCATGTTGTTGCCATCCAGAATCAGACTCTGTAAATTGCAAAGGGAAGAAAATGCACTTGGAGACAGAGTCACAATCAAGTTGTTCCGAATATCAAGCACCCTCAGTTTAATCAAACCTTCAAAATCAGACGCATGCAGAGTTTTGATGGAGTTATCAGCAAGTTTTAAAATTTCAAGGCCAGCTGGGAGGAAGGTTGGTATTTGCTTTAGCTGATTTTTATAGAGTTCCAGGGACTTCAAGGTGCTCAAAGCTTTGAAAGTGTTGTTTTCTATTGATTCTGTGCCACTGCATGACAGGACCAGCTCTTCAAGGGCTGACATTCTCCTGAAGTCAGTAACCTAAAAGAGAAAAAAATAATTCATGTGATAGTACACCATCTATTTATGGATCTCCTCACAGGTTACTTCTTCTGGATGCTCTGACAATTGCTAGTATATATTGAGAAACTATACGTTTAGAATGAGAAACTAAGATAAATGGTAGCGGTACAGGTGTTACTATAGGTACCTTTAGTTTGCCAGTATTTACTTACATTTCTAGAATTTTGTTGTTTAAGTCTCTATTGTGTCTGGTTTTGAGCAAGCACACACGTTAGAAGAAGAAATATTATTTTTATTTCTACCTGGTGGATAGGCTGTGTAAAATGGAGAGCTAATATCACCAGTGGCAGAAATCCTTGCAGAGAGTTGGTGGTTGTTACGTGTTCACTGCACTCAACGGACCTTGCTGGAGCACGTCTGAGTTCATCCTACAGCCATTTCCATATATCAGCAGTTTTGTCCCTGCAGCATCTATTCCCCAGAGGAAATAGACACGGATATAATCACCTCTCCTACTACAAAGTTTTGGCAGGAAACTAAAATCCAACGCTTGTGCTTCTTCTCTTCCACCCCGCATCTCTCCTTTTCTTTAAAGTAAGAGCCTCACATATTAGATGACCACACCAAGTGTGTCAGATCAGTTTGGTTTGAAAATCACCTCTGTGGAACAGGTTGCTTTTACAAGAATTTACTTTTTGTTAGTTGCTAATAAACAGATGCTTTGCAGTGGTAAACAGAACTTTGATGTTGACTGTGACTATAATACATAGTCTTACTAATTGTTTCATTATTTTTCTGCTCTGTTGGAACCTGCTTGTTTACAAAGCTTGCCACCTTATGTCTCAAGTTAAAAAGCAAACTTAAGTGCATCTGCCAGTTTTCTCTGAGCCGAGATAGGAGGAAGCATGCAATGAGAGTGAGCCTGGGAGTCCTCTGAGCATATCAGTTATTTAAACAATAGTTCTAGTTCTCTGAAATTATCAGAGATGCTTCCCATTGAACTAGGTGCTTAATTTTTAAAAGTTCATTTATAGGGGAATCACAGAAAGCTCAGAGCAAGGTGAGCACGTGTTCTGCATAGGAGAGGTGGGAAGGAGTGTCCTCACCTATTTTCCCTTCCCACATCCAATAAACATCTCAATACAGATCTGAGGGGTACCATATCAGTAAGAGATGTGAAACACTATAGTCTTCGTGGTACTTCCCCCAGGTCTTAGTTGCTACCAGCACATTTTATTCTCATTAAGAGAGGCTATAAAGCATGTTCTACAGCATAACCCCTCATCCCAGTCAGAAATCTACATGGAAAGCAGTACAAATCCAGTTGCAGCTCAGGAATTAGGTAGCAATTTTGTTCTATGATCCTTATAGAACATGTTTAGCTATCATACTTGTGTATCTGAAATCTGTTTATAAAGGTGGCTGCTAAAAGATCCCGTCCAGATTAATTTATCTGTCTCTTGCATGCTTTTGAGTTGTCTCTACCTTAGCTACAAACCCTGCATTTTAACTTCTGTTAAAATTAGAGCCCAGAGAGCTGTGAAAGAGTCAGGTTTCATTTTGCCCTGGTATCCTAGTTGTCACCAGCTTCTGATGACATTCATTCTGTCTTGTAAACTAATTTCTGAGCATTGCAAGATATGATGCAGTTAGTGAGAAAGTCTAGATAAGGAACCTCCTTTATTGATGCAGATTTCCCTATCAATTACATTTCAGTTGAATGAAGAAATGCACTTTCCTCAAGAAACCTATTCTCCACAGTAAATAACAAAGTTGTCCATTTTCTATTTTTTCTATAATTGCAGTTTTGTAATATATATATGTATGTATAGAGAGAGAAATTATAGAATTGCCTGTCCAGTTTTGATCATGATTAGGAGGCTAATCTTGCAAAGCTTTATCTTGAGAAGTCCCACAGGAATGAACTGCATTGCTCAAGAGCCGAAAAGCAAAGTCATATGTAAGTGGTAAAACAGTCTTAAGGAAATTGAAAAAAATGTAAACCTTCACAAGTTCAACAAGTTTTCTCCTCTAAGTTCAATAGCAATGTTTCCTGCTTTTCCTCAGCTGATTGCTGTATGTCTCTAAGAGGCTTAACTTTCATCTTATTAAGTGACAGAGAGCTACGTGAAGGTCAATGTGCAGACACTCATTCTGTAATGATGTTAGGCTTCTTAATGTGGATTATTATAATTTCTATTTTCCACCTATTTGATATGCTTTGCCAGGCTTTGTGACCATGCTGTTTTGAGCCTTAAACATTTATCCATGCTGTTACAAACCACCCAGTCTTTCTAATCTCAATCAAGATATATTTGAAAGCCTATCAATCAGCTCGCTTTTTGCAATGAAGTAATGTTTATTCTCCAACTGGACTGTCCATAAAGTAATTCTGATATAGTTTTACATTTTAAAAAGTAGATCTCCTGAAAATGGTTCTAAGATACTGTTATTTTAATAGAAACATTTTAATATTTTTTAAAATTTTTAATGACTTTTTTTTTGCTTTTAGAATTTTTTGTAAACTGGGATTTGTTATAAGTGGTTTCTTAAACCAGCCTCCTATTTTGGGGGCCAGAGAAACCATTTTCTTTTAGCAGATAAAAACCCATTTATTAATATAGTTAGAAATAAACTAAATCTCACAGTGAGAGTAAACAGGTTGCAGTTGGTCTTCAAATCAAGGAGGATGCAGCAATTATTGAAAAAAGGTGCTAAAAAAAATCTAGTTTTGTTATTATGAAATCTGCTTATAAAAAAACCCAGTTTGTAAAAATGCCAAAAGCAAAAAAATCCCAGCCAGTGTTTTCAATGATGAAACATTGTCAGAACAAATACAAAATTGACCTGAGTAAAAAATATCTTTTTCTTGTTTTTCTTCAAAATATATTGTATTTAGCATATAAACACATCATCTTTTCTTTTTCATTTCTTTACAATTTTAATAATAACCAATGCAAAGTACTGTCCAAAAGTAATTTGTGCTCAGTTTGAAACAATTATTTGTTTATTCCTCTGAGGCTAATTCCTACTAATTGCCAAACCATAGTCCATGTGGATGCTTACATTTAAAAGTCTGTTGGAGATCAGCTGTGGAAAGTCTAGGCTTCTAGGCTTCCATTCAACTTCTTTTTGAAAATATATTATTTTATCTAAGATTAGGTAAAAAAAAAAATTGAAAATAAACCAACAAAACCCGAAACCCAGAAAAACCCTGCAGAGTTCTTGTAGCACTTCCAGACATGTACTTTACAAGCAGAAATCAAAACCTGTTTCTGCAAGCACCATGGCATGTGCCAGTGGAATTGCTCAGCTGTGTAAAATTAAGCATATGTATTTATGATGTCAAGACCTAAGAAGTATAATTTGTTACATGGAAAGAAAACTGAAAAATATATTCATGGACCCAGTCTAATCTTGAGGAAATAATCTACATAACTAGAGGCAGATAGCAGGAAAGGACTTACTTATGCAGAGGTACGGCATCCTGATTGCTCAGCTGAATTAATGTGTAAAGTGAAAAACTCTCTCCTTGGATGGTTTAATGCACCATTTGTTCTGAACAGTCATAAAATATTTATTCCACTACTCTGTTCACTTATATCCAACATTTATAACAAATACCTGTCTTTTGCTCTAGTCAGAACCTAAGGCCACTTTACCAGTAACTAGGAGTAGCTGACAGATCTGGGCAACTAGTCCACACTAGCCCAACTTTTCTCCACAAAAATTGTATTTCCCAATAAGTCATTTAACTGACCTTTTGTTTAACCACAGCACATTGATATAGCTAAACCTCATCAATGAACTTTGACTCTTGTAGGTATGGGAGCTAAAGAAGAAAACCAGAGACCTTGTTAGCAGCTAAAAGAGAAGTAAACTCTTTCTCAGAGTTAAATTGCAAAATTACTGACTGTTCTCAGTGCACAGCAGGTATCCCAGATGCTGCTCTAAGCTGCCTTTTAGCCCATTTCTTTCAGTCCTGAGAGCAAAATCAAAGATGCATTTCAGAGCAGTTAAAGGTATATTCTTTGCAAGAAGACAAGCATACCTAAGAGAAAATGCATCCATCTCTTTTGAATCAAACATTTCTTATTATTTGTAGCAAACTGATATACAGCAAGCATGTATATTAGGTGGTTGTATTTCCCTTGTTTCTATCTACAGAAGTCAAATTTATTACATTAATATATTTCAGGGTAGGAAACAGACAAGCACCACTCCAGCCACTCCAGCCAGCAGTGCAAAATAAGCATAAGATGATCATGCCTTTAATAATGTGATCCAGTGATGCCTCAAGAAAATCAGAATAAACTTTTTTAATAACACAAGTAGTTGACAGCTTCAGCTAGAAGCTGCTATTGTTTGTATGTGTTATTAGACAGGCCTAGCATTGCTTTTAGAAACATCTCTCCCTCTGCCTTTAACTCTAACTTACTCCCTCTGACATTTCTAATAGCAGTTGCACCTGAGACTTGCAAATCCAGAGGAGGCAAAGAAATGATTCTAGCTACATAAAACCTTTTTTTTACTGTGAAAATATATGACATTGTATCAAAAGTAGCCAAAGCTTTTAACAAGTTAAAAAATAACTCTGAAAGTCAATAGTTATGCCACCATATTATAAACAAGTCAACATTTGACTCCTAATTGTAAATGACTATTTTCTCAGGACACATACCAAATCTCATTGTGGCAGCATGAACTGGTGCTCGGAGACTGCAGATAATAAAAACACTATGGGAATATATTTTCATATCCTTAAAAAGTAAGTAAGAATAAAGCTATATCTGGCAGCATTTAATCAGTTTTTAGAATGTGGAATAAGATTCTCCGTACACTTGAAAGCCACCACCATCTGGGAAGCGCAGCTTTCAGTTACAGTGCAATACAGGAAATATTCTTACTGGATTTTTTTCCTACCTGGAGTTGTTTAATTTTGCTGTGACTGATGTAGAGTCTCCTGGTGGTGGAAGGAATCTCTCTGGGGATCTCTGTAGCTCTGTAGCATTGCACTGACTGGACAGGGTCACAGCTGCATCTTCTTGGGCAAGTGGTACTTTGAGCACTGTGAAAAGAGAAGATGACTAAAAGGTAAGATAAATACATCTTCCAAAACAGGAGCTCTGAAATCATCTGGGCAACATACATCTTGAATTAAGCACCAAAGTCCTTTTATACCATGAAATCCGATAAAAGGATATTATGGCTGTGTATTTTATCCCAGTGAAAAAACAGCAAAAACAATACCGTAATTTGCCTGGGTTAAAATGTTGGCAGGCATTACAAAGAGTGAGAAACTTAAACAGTGATAAGATGCCTTTACATTTGTAGGTATGCGAAATTAGTGTTATTTATTACCTGACATCTAATCTGCAAACATCCATATTATCTCCAGTTTCCTAGTTTTGTTAAATGTGACACCATAGAATTAGTGGAGAAAAGATAAAGAGTTGTTTTATAGTGGGGCTGTAAAACCTTTGTATCTTCTGTGACCCAGTATTAGAAACAGTAAAAACACAACTACAACCGACACCTAAGCTCTTTCACTCTTCATCTTGCATTATTTAGGACCTCCCCCCCCCCCCCCCCAAAAAAAAACCCCACAACCCAAAAAACCCAAACCCAGCCAGCTATTATTTTCAAGCTAAAACATTCTATTCACTTTCTGAATATCTGTGATTCAGCTGAGTGCTGCTGGTCAGTACAGGTTTTTAAAAGATTGGACAAAAATCTTAAGTTACTTGTGTTTGTGTAGTTCACGTAAATCAAAGTTTAATTATTTTGTATTTGAAAATTCTGAAAGTGAAACACTTGAAAACATTTGGTATAAATCAAAAGGCAGATGATCAAGAAGATAAGACCTGTTTATCCCGACAGATTCCCCACAGAATTTTCCCTCTACTTATTAGTGCTTCTCTCATGTATCTATTAGCTGCGCCAGCTAGGGATGTAAAGTTTGGCTTGTGATTATTTTAAGAATTTTCTATGCATTATATTTTTCCCCTTTTACTCAGCAATTTACAACATACACAGCATTGTACTTAGGAAATCTTTGTTTCTTATCACATGGATCTACTTTGCACTGTTACCTGTTTCCTTCCATCCTCTCCATCATATTTGCAGTAGTAGCTAATTCTATTCCTTGAATTTAGAACAGGATCAGTTATTTTTCCAAGCAGAAGCTGATGTCAAGCTGATTTGACAAATGGATAACTGAACTGGACACTGTCCTCAATAGGAATGCCTATTGGATGCAGCTGGGTTTACAGTGGACAATTGCCATATTCCCTCCTAGAGATCCTTGTCTCCTTAATCTGCACGTACAGAACTGCAGCTGCCAGTTTGACACTCCCTTTAAATAAGAACCATATATTGTATTCTTCCCAGTTTTGTAAATTTAAAGTCACTCAGCTGATGTTAGAATTCACAGCTGTAGTTACAAGGTAATGGCACAGTAAGGTGCAATATTCTTGGCTCTTCACATTTTTCAGTAATATCTGTATTATCAGTCTTTTCAAACTGATGAAAGGAATTATTGGTTTAATAGTTCATTTATGTGATATTAACAACAATGATTTAATCAAGAATGATATTATGTATCCATTAATTCCTGATATATGTCTGCTTTCAGCAGCCAGGTATTTTAAAGTGATAGCTGTGAAAGATGATCCTATTAAATCTATTCTGTACCAATTCTGACATTCCCAGAGCTGATGCCTTTGCTTTTGCACATGACCTGTGGGGTTTTTATTGATTTTAGGAGACTTGATGGCAACAGAACCGACAAAGAGTCACAGGACTGCATGATCAGAAGCCTAGTGGAAAGATGTGAGCTACACAAAAAAAACAGGTGAAAAAACATTCCAGGATCTCCGTTGTGGAAGCAGCACTGCTGGCCTATGTGTTGCACAGCTTCTCAGGGGGATCTTAAGAAAGTCAATCACTGGTGGCCATTTCCTGGCAGCAGTTTTTATGTAAACTCTGCACACCTTTCAATGGGGATTCCTGTGTGGGACTAATGGCATGATATTCCTCTCCATCATTTCTCTGTCAGCAAGAATGAACGATAGCACCTGTAACCTGCCCATGCAAGAAGTCCCAGGGACATTCTATAGGGTGTGCTTTAACCAAAGGTAAACACTTCAGCTCAAAACCTGCTAAACCCAAAGTCCGTGTCAGATTCTTTTGTGTTGTTGGCATTTATTATGGACATTGGTTATACAGTATGATGGCAAAGTAGTAAACTATATTGGACAAATTTGGATAAAACATAAGCTTGAGTTGATGGAAGTTAGAAGATCTTTCAAGATTGCTGCTTTTATTTCAGATCTGAAGAAGGGCTCATAAAGGACTGTAAAGTAGGAGGGTTTTTTTCCAAATACAACAGTTAGTCTAACAAAAATACTATCTTTTTGTACAAGCATTGCCTCACACAAGATTTCAGCATCTACAGCACTGGTGTTTGGGCCTTTTCTTTCTTCACCAAAGTCAGAGGCTTTGGTGCGCATATATATGTCATGATGTAATTTTTTAACCTAAGATTGCATTTAGAAAATCAAGTAACAGTAAAGATGACATTAAAATTAGAATAAATCTGCAAAACTCAATAGTTATGGAGTGTTTAGAAATGTCTGAGTTAAGACAGCCTATAAAACCTCAAGGTGTATCCTTTGTAATGAGCATGATGGCAGAGATCACACAAGGGAAGATGCAGTATTATCACAAAAAACATGGAGAGGCTAAGCTCCTGCAGTTGTGCTGTTCCTTGTCTATGGAAAGGAGAAATTGCAGGAAAAGACCAGCTTAGGGTCTGCAGAGGGCATGGGTAGGAGCTTGGACCCTGAGGGATGGCACAAGCACAAGCAGTTTTGCAACTAGGAGATGCTAAGTGATGGCATATGCTCTAAAGGATCCTTGGCATATTTAGCTGCCACATGCTATCAAGTGCCTGCCACTGAGTACATGTGAATTTATAATTATTTTTTGCTGGAGTTCTTAACTTGGATTTGATCCAGTTTTTCATAGGGACAACAAATGGCATTTGTCTGCTGGAGAGGTTACCTCTGATCAAGTACTTATCTCCAGAGTGGATTGGGCTGCTGAGGGAAACAATCATAACATTGTTTTTAAAAACATTATGCTTCCCTTAATCATCTGTTGAAATAATCTCATCTGCTTTATAGAAACTTTCTTAAACAAAGAGCCTCAGAGATTTACACTGAATTAAGAATGTCAGCTTAGATGTATTCTAGGCAAATTAATAATTCCTAATTAATATAAAGATTTCAAATTTATTCCTACAAAAAAAACCTGGAAGTAGAGTTTCACAAAAACAATCAGAGGCCTGTCTGAAAATAATAGCTCAATCTTCTTGATAAGCCAAAAATTTTGTGGAAATATTTTTTATCTGCTTTCACAGTATGTGGAGAATGTGCTTTCTATCTCCAGGCAAGGTCATCTTCATATGCTGGAAACAGCTGTTGGATGACAGATTTTTCCTCCACACAATAAGGTAGGTTTCCTTTTCTTCCTCCATGCTGGCTACATAGAGGAGATGAAAGTGATAACCCTTTAGGAATTTCTCACATTTCACCTGTCTGTGGCACATTTGCATTCCAGAGGAACCAGCACAGTGAAAACTGTTGAAAGGAATGAAACTTTGTTAAACAAAAATTCACATAGTAAGGAGTTTTGGTCATTGCCAATTTTATAATAGTGCTGAGGAATGCTAGCCAAGATCAGATGCATCTGGGGCAGGTACACCACAAACAACAAATAAGCAACACTCAGGTGGAGAAGGTCATTTTAAATAATTTCATACCCATATGCCACTAGTGCTGCTGTAATTGACTTTCAAAGTGTTGTTGCTAATGGCATTCACTTGATGGAGAACTGGCCTTGATTTATGCAAAATAAGTAATTAAGAATTTGTAGGATATGATTGGACATAGTTTTATATAACTCTAGAGCAGAGTGAATATATATCATGCATGCTGAGTGAAGGGGTAGGAAAGTTGTACAAGCTATGATAAGTAACAAGTAAACTGTGGGGTGTTTTGTTTTTTTTTTTACTGAAATCTATAGTGCTTTCTGACTGCTTAGAAACTAATGATTGGCACATGTTATTGCTTAATTATATCCTGTTGAGTGATTTACAGTATGAGCAACCTGATCCAGGATTATTATTCATTAATAACTGAGCCACAGAGAGTGGTGCCCATGAAACCACACATTATAGTATGCTATAATGACAGTTTTCAAGTAGTAATATTTCAAGTTAGTCCCAGAAGAGATTAAGAAGGGGAATTGAGAAGGCAGATATGATGGCTGAATTCATTCTCAACATAGAATTTAAATACATGGGTATTTTGTATATGAATATTTATGTAAGATCTGTAATTAACCTATGCAAGACCATGCCTCTTGTAGTGCCACCTGAACATAAAGTGGCAGGGATGGATCATCCAATTGATACTGGAACCACGACAATTCTATTTCTGGTGTTTTGCACACACAAATGTGGTGCAAGTCAGCAGTTAACAACCATGACCTCTAAGGGCTTTTGAGAGTCCTATATGAGGCGAGCTAGTTCTGGCCCTTTCCTTTCCCATGTGTATCTTTAGCCTTTAAGAGCAGTGCGCTAGTGACCGTGCATCCAACAGAACCAGAATGGAGCTTAAACTGTAAAAAATTGCCTACTGTTCAAACTGCCAGGCACAGTTTGAACAGTAGGCAACAAAATGAGGACTCTGAAACAGCAGTTTTCAAAATTATACCCACTGTGTGCACAAAAAGGGTTTTATTCTTCCATGCTATAAAAGCTGAACATTTTTTTGCAGATGTTTTATTAATTTAAAAAAAACCCCAAAAATTCAGAATGAGAAGAGTTAAGCATAAGTGTATAGACAGAAAAAAGCATGGGAATAAGACCACTATAAGCAATGTGAAAAAGAAAAGCTGGTCCAAAGAAGTGGCTCTTGGAAGTTGTCTTGTGTAAAAAAGAGAGCAATAAGGAGTGAATGTTTCCTCAGAATAGTAGTGAGTGAATTGTTGCATCCATGGATCGCTGCATGGACTGTAAAAGGCCATGAACTCTCTAGGCCAGCAAGGCAGGAATCACCTAAAATGTAAAAACCAAAAAAGTCTGGGTTTGGTTAGCAGAAATTTTCTGTAATGATGACTGAAAATGTGTTCCTTTAAGCATCAGTGTGGATGGGAAACTTCCTCCTCCCTAACATGCTTTAGGGAGGCACATTCTAATCATCCAGTCCAACTCCTTTTTTGGAACATTAAAATCTTGCTTTATCATCTCAGTTTTCTCCCATACTTTGGTACTGCAAGATATTCTTTGTTTTCTCTCCGTTTCCCCTTTGGTTTCCCCGCTTGTGTCCGTACAACCACCCACGCAATCAAACTTCTCAGGGTGCTTCCGCACTGGCCACACAGACGATGGCCTTGACACCTGCGTGCGCTGCAGCCTGGCACGCACAGCTGGGCAGCGGCAATTACAGAAGCTGCTGGGTGAACTGACCCTCGTGTGCAAACACACATGTTTATATTGTAAATTCTTTGTGCAGAGGCTAGACCTAACCAAAGGTTTGTAGAATCTCTCATACCACACTTTCCCAGTCTGGGCAGGGACATGATATACCAAATATACAGCAGCTGTGATGTCGATCAAAGTATTTTTTTTTCCTTTTTAATTGTGCATTACTTTGTTTTGTATGAAAATGTGTCCTCCTCATGCTTAAGGTCATTTACTCTTTAAGCACAAAGTAAGTTTTAAAATAATTTATCAGGTACTCCAGTAATCAGTTAAAGTATGTAGGTTTAAATTAATGAAGTACTGTTTATACTCAAAGGTACTTAACAGCAGAGTAACACAGACATCTCTCGTTCTCTATGCTCTACTTTGTTGTGAAGAATTGAAATTATGTCCATAAATTATATGTGAATAAATTAGCTGGTGATTAGATTCACAGGCTCTGCCACATGATAGATAGGGGCAAATGAGCAGATCAGGAAACTTCCAGTGAAGTCCTTCTGACATCAAAAGTATCCAATGAATTTAGATTCTTTGTATTGTACAACTTGCTGCAACAATCTGATTGTCAGAAATGTCTCTTGGGTGTAGAAAGGATTCTTACTGTTAGAGCACTTGACTCAAGCTACTGCTGTTCTTTAAAAGTTCTTCAAATATTTTGTTGATGTTATCAAGGTAGAGTATGCTACAGTTTACTTTAAATCTATTTAATCTAATTGAAGGCCAAAACTACTAACCTCTCTCAGGCTCAGTTCCACAATTTCTGCACAGCTTGCTTACAGAACAGAGTTCAGGTTGCTGGGGGCTTCGGGCAGGCCTTTCAAGGGTAAATGGAATTGATCAGAATTTGACAGGGGACCTACAAGTATAGTTTTGAGATAATGAAATTTTTCATGTGTTTACCCTTATAAAAGTGATACCTGCTTTTAATTTCAACCCCCTTTTTACACAGTACTTCTGGTGAGGAATATAAATAGTACTTAATGATAACTACTAAGATTTGATGTCACAACCACAAAATTTAATAATAATATATAGCATCTCTTCTCATTCATCCATAGTCCAGCAAGTATTAGACAGATATTATGCTGCACGTAGGCTTCTAAAAGAATTGGATTTGAGAAGCTAATCTCTGAGTGAAATAAGCAGAGACAAAACCTTGTTTGACTTGTGAAATGCACGGACATACAAAACAAAGGTAGCACTGATAAGGGATGAAAGAATTAAAATTAATGACTACAAAACTCTGATACCACTGTAGATAAGAACAATTTAAAGTAGAGCTGGACCAACCCCTAAGCTAAAGGGAAAGGACACTAAAAAAGTAAGAATGTGTGATTCTTTAAAAAGAGGCAGTCATACATGAATTACATTAACTGTAAGTTTTTTAAGGCAGCATTTGCTATAGATACATTATGTAGTACGATGGGAAACTTCCTTCTCAAAATAAGCAGATACTGTTCAAATGCATGATTGAGATATATTATCAGGAAAGTCTAATGCTTGGCTAAGGGCTAGATTATTGTTCCATTCAAAAAAAGGCAAAGAACATAACTCTATAGGTACTTCTCCAGTGGGATATCTACCAGAATCAAAGCCAAAGCTAACAAGTAAAACTGACAGTCCTGAAACGATTAATTTTATTGTGTGGCTGAACTAGTTTAAACAACAGTAATAAATAGTTTAGCTTTTGATATAGCAAATACTTTGATTTTCTGTCAGACCCTGTTGTGTAAAAAAAGACAGTCAGCCCGACTGCGGAGAATGAATGTTAGAACAAAGGTCAAGCAAATGCTCCTTTAAACTGAGCTGACTCAAAAGCACTTGGGCGACTTTAGACTCTGAAACCCTTCACTCAGCTACTATTTTGAATACACCATTACTGAGCCTTTTTTTTTTTTTTTTTCTGTAGGTATATATAAAGGTGTTTGTAGCTTTTGTTTCCATCATGGATGGGCTTAACAGTAAGAGAACCCCCATTCGGCGCCCAGTTTGTTACTACCTGCCTTCAATTACAGTGCAGACAATTTGAACGGTAAAGGGCAAGGGAGGTTTGTAATAACAATCTGTAGGCTTCTTGTCAAGCCTATGATAGCAGATCCCAGAGGAAATGTGATATCTACTCGTAGTAGGGAAGTTTGCTTTTACCCATCTCTTCTGAAAGCACAGATTGATGGAAGTACAGTTATGTCCTGCTTTGACATCTCTCTTCACATTTCAGGTGAGTGGTGTAACCATGGAGCTGTAAAATGGTATCTTTCTGTCTCTCTGTGTCCCAATCAATTATTTATGCAAAGTGGAGCAAGGAAAGAAACTCACCCCAGGATGCTCTGCAGCCCAAGGGCAGGGCGTGCAGGGGTCCTGGTGCTGTTCTGTTTTCTTGCTACCCACTGCTCTGCTGACTGCAGGGCCCCTGTACTTACCCTCTGCTGTGCTGGCAGGGTAGTTTGTGGGGCCACGTTGTAGCAGGATTAGGGTCCCGATCTGGGTTAAAATGATGCTTTTTCTCTTTTGAAGTGGAATTACAGCTTTGATGCAATAAAGCCAAGCTGCATGACAGCTCTACAAAACCTGCTAATAAAGCTCCCACTGAAATCAACATCAGACTCAATTGCAGTATTTCAAAGGAGACGAGCTGTAACCAAGGTGGGTGCCTTGGAGAAAGCACCCATGTAGACAGAGTTTATTCCCTGAAATTTACTTCATTTTCAGAACCAGGGTGAGCTAAAAAAATATTTGCAAATACCTTTTATAAGGGTAAAACTGCACTCATCAGTGCTTCTAGAGACACAAAGGTGCCTGGGGCAGTCCTTTTTGTACAATACTTGCAAGTCTGCACCTTTGCTGAGCGTGAGTAATGAATGGGTAACTGCAAACCCAGCCGTGTGGTTCACAGCCGCTCACGGCGTTTGCAGTCACAGCAGCGAGCGCTTCTCTCCCACTCCTGCAGAGGGGGGACTCGAGTACATTATAGTAATTTTGTTATTCCAGCTATGATACTTCAGTCTCTTGAACCTGAAAAAAACTGGGACTTTCCTGGAAGCTACAAACGTCCCCGGGGAAGGGCCCATGCGGGGTGCGCTGAGGCGAACGTCCAGGCCCCAGTGACCCCCCGCCCCAGGCCCGCCGCCCCCCCCCCGCCTCGGGCTGCTTCGCGGGCGGGCACCCCAGGGCAACGCGTCGCCAGCATCCTCGGGGCAGGCGACACGCCTCAGCACAGAGATTACAGCTGAGAAATGTTAAACGCAGCTTCAAAACAACATTTATCGCAGCGAAAATCTTCGCTGAGGCCGCGCCAGGCGCCACGGGCATTTCTGAGCGGCGCTTCCAAGAGAGGCCGGTGCAGGAGGAGCCGCTAGTCGCAGCGCAACCGGGGTGGGAGACATGGGCTGCAGGCACCCCGCCCGCACCCGCTGATAGCGCTCCCCGTACACCGTCCGTCCGGCACGGGGAGGGGTAGACGGGACAGAGGCGGGGCCGAGCCCCGGGCGGGGCGGGCCGGGCCGGACCCCTCCGCCCCCCGTCACGGCCTTGTCCGGTCCGCAGCGCCCCCTGGCGGCACAGGCTGGGGAGCGTAGTGGCGGCGATCGGGGGTTCGGGGCTCGGCCTTTGCTGTCTGCCGCCGCGTGGAGTTGTGGCAGGCAGCACGAGCCGCGCGCCGCTGGCCGCCGGCTGACGGCGCGCCGCCTCCGAAGCCGCTTGTCAGCGCCGCTGCGCATGCGCGCCCGGCACATTCCTCTCGCTCCCCTGCGCGGCTGCCCCGGTGGAACCGGGCTGGGCCGGACTTGCTGCTGCTGCCGCCGCTGCCGCCGCCTGGTCCTGCGGGGCGGGAAAGGGCGCGCGCGGGGAGCGGGCCCCGGGGAGCGGCTGAGGCGAGGCGGGGGCTGAGGCGGGGTGCGCGGGCCCTGCCCAGTCCGGGGGGCCGGGGCGTGCGAGGGGAGGGGGCGGCGGCGGCAGCAGCAGCAGCAGCGGCGGCGGCAGCAGCAGCATCATGTCGGCGGCGGGCGGCGGTTCCTGCGGGGTGGGCGCCGCGGCATGCGGCGGGGGCGCGTCCGGCTCGGCCTCGTCGGCGGGCGGCGGGGTGTCCATGTTCCGCTGGCTGGAGGTGCTGGAGAAGGAGTTCGACAAGGCCTTCGTGGACGTGGACCTGCTGCTGGGCGAGATCGACCCCGACCAGGCCGACATCACGTACGAGGGGCGGCAGAAGATGACCAGCCTCAGCTCCTGCTTCGCCCAGCTCTGCCACAAGGCGCAGACCGTGTCCCAGATCAACCACAAGCTGGAGGTGAGGGGGGGGCCGAGGACGCCCCCGGGGCCTCTGGTCAGGGGTTTGGGGACTGGGGGGGGGGGGTAGGTGGGCTTCTGCCCTGGGGGTCGTGCCGCTCCGGTGGCGCGTCCCCCGCCGCGACCCTCGGGGAGGTGTCGGGGCGGCTGGCGGGGCCGTGCCCTGCCCGCGGTGGCAGCGAGAGCCCCTCCCGCGCCCTGCGGCCTCTGGGTACCGTGCTGGTGGCAGCGGGAGAGGGTTGACCTGGCGCCGCGTTTTGGGAGGCCGTGTCCGGCCCCGCGGGGTTCGGGCCTGGCCGTGCCCATCCTCTGGTTTTGGTTATTACAGCGTGGGCATGCAGCGGTGCCTGCCAAAACCAGTTCTCTTTGATGTTGAAAGCAGCAGTCTTGAGCAACAGATGCCGCTGACCGGTCTCCTATTTGCATTAGGTCCCTAGTGAATTACAAACGGGAGAAAGGCCTATGATCAAGGTGCTTAAAGCTTATAGTCAGTCATCAAAATGAGGACGTTATTCCTGCTTGCAAGTAAATGACACAGAAAAAAGGATTGGGGATGGGCTTTGACAGGTCCTCTTGTCCCTTCATGCTGTGAGGCAGATCAAATAGCTCTCTGCCAGACTTAGTGTCAGAAAATGAATAGTGGAGATCACACGTTTTGTGAGAAGAATAATGAATGTCTTTACTGTTGGAAAGCCTAATCCAGAATTTTAGCCAGGGTGGAGAGAAAGAAGCATCAGCTGGAGCCAAGGTGGCTGGTTCGGATGCTGCTCAAGAGGCAGGGCTGCAGGTCCTGTGCAAGAACTGGAGCACTCTGGAAGGAGATTCTGGGGAACTTTACAGTGTTTTTATAATTGCAGTCCAACCTGAATTGACTTGATTTTAGTAGGTGATGTCGTTTGTCTTGTCCTTAGTAGCAGTGGCTGTTAACTACCCTCTTGTCTTTCTGTTACATACGAGAAGACTGTTGGTGTGGCTTCCTTCAGTTAGTTATCTTTTCCCTGGGCTAAAACACTCCAGTTTCTTCAGTATCTCTTGTAGGCTATGCTTTTTAGAGTTTTATTCCTTGTTCTATTAACTTCTAAATATATAGAAATAAGAGGGAAAATTCTTAGAAACCAAGAAAATGTGTACTTTGTCATAGCTTCATCAGAGAAGTAAACCAGAGAATTCAGTTCTTTCAGTCCTTTGTGTTATACTTATTATAATAAAGGAATTTTAAGAGTCTTCAAACAGTAACCTGCTTTTCTGAAGGTCTGCCTTGCAGTAGGAAGTAAAGTAAGTAAATTAGCTTTGGGTTTAATCAAGTTTCTTCCTGGTATGAAGGCATTGTTATGCAAAATAATTCATAGAGTTTAACAGGGGAACGGGGTGTTTCAGAGTAGAACAAAGACCTCATTAAAGTAGGAGCTTTTTTCACTGCAGTCTTTATTTCACCAGGATACTTACTGTGGTGATGTTTATGGTACTCTTTCTGTTTATGTTGTTATGCTGTCATATGCATTTGTGTATTGTGTATGTATATATAATATCAAGCTGTACAGTAAGCCTAATTATATAGGCTTACTGTAGTAAGCCTACAGTAGTAAAATAAAATTTATGAGTTTATAGTAGACAATCAGTATTCATTGCATATTACACAGGGATGGTGGGTGTTGTGTACAGACTTGTAAAACATGAGTTTTCAGTTTATTTTAAGAGAATGAGTCAATGCTTGGTAAATATGTCTTTGAAAAGTTGTTTCAAGCTTAAATATTTTTAAAGGAAATGATAAAACTCAAGTCCTGAAAGGTATTTGAGTATCTAATTAAAATCATCAGAGGCACCTAAAAAGCTGATGGTCTGTGCCTCGATCTCCAATTAATTGGAGAGCAGAGGAGCCCAGTTAGTAATTGTTTGATGAAAATGATACTGAGAATCAAGAGTGAGTGCTTTAAAGTGAATAAAAAGCCTTTGACTTTGTGAAATATTTTTATTACTGATACTAGTATTAGGCCTCACCTATAAAGATAAATCTTTATCTTTCAGTTAGAAGGTTATAGTATTATCTTGAAAGTTATTAATTTTGGGACCTCATGATTATTAGAGTCATAAACTTGAAATGAAAACTGCCGTTTATCATCTCTAAAAGATGGAGCTGCTCTGTTGAGAATGAGTGTCTTGTGTTTTTATGTGCACAGATGTCAAGTCAAAAGCCTCAGTGTCCAGAATGAAGGATACAGTTACATATTTTTGAAAGAAGTCACTAACATTAACCCTAGAGTATTAATCAGTGGATTTACTTTTTTTTATAATGCAAATTTTATTTCATCTAACTTTTAAAATTGCAGTAATTCCTTAATAGCTCACAATTATAACTTTATAGTGCTTGTGCATTTTAATACAAAGCTTTTGTCACGTTCATAAAAGTGTCATTAGTCGCAGTTTACTTAGGTACAAACACTTACTCAAGCCAGTAAGCTAAATCCATCTTCACACATATGTCTTTCTTTGGATTAAAATAATACTTTGGATGCGTCAGTGACTGTTGAAAGCTCAGACTTCACTCCTGCAGCTGCATTTGCCTGCTGTTGTCTTACTGAATGAGTGATATTATTTCTTAAAGGAAATAAAATTCATAGTAAAAAATGATGCACATCTTCCTGTTGGCTGTGGGTTCCATTTCCTTGACGGGAGTTGTCGTGTTATAATATTACAGACAAGAATAAAGAAATGCTGTTCAGACTTTGATTTATCAACTTTATCAGCTTAATGTGCATTCTCTGATTGATACAGCTGCTTTTAAGAGGCTCAGCTGAGTTGTTTTGGTGGATGGAAGCTCTTGCTGTGGAACTTCGGTGCAATAAATGTTTTTGCGTCACTGGCATATAGGGGCTGCTAGAGAGATGGGTCTAGGTAAAATAGTGTATGAGAGATGTTTCAGAAGAGTGAAATAAGTATTCCAGGAAGATGGTAGTTTCCAAAGAGTGAGTTATAAGTTGCCAATTCAGGACTAAGTTATTTTTAGAAGGAACTTGAAGATATGCAGAAGCACAGCGGATGTATGCAGATAAATTTACTTGTGCTTTAGGGTTGTGAAAGGTTATAAACATACTACTGTGCTAATAGCATTTGCAGTTCTAAAGTAAACTAATTAAACAAAAGGAGAGGAGGAATTGTTTTCATATTTTTCCTGCTGGTTACAGTAGGATAGAGTTGATTTAAGTAGCTTATGAAAGAGGAAAAAAGAGTTTTAGGTGACAGAAGCCACCATCTTTTCTGACATCAGCTACACTTCAGTATGAACAAGTGAAGGAGTGTATCTTGATGGAGAATAGTAAGGGCCTCAGGATGTTGGAGCAGAAGGAGGTAACAGCCATTTTAAAGGATATTTTTGTGATGCTCTCTCTCTTGGGAAGCAATATAAATCGGCAGATGCAGGTTGGCAGTGAGTGTGTGGGATTTCAGTAAATTTTTTGATTGAGAGGAAGTTCATAGGGTTTGTTTATCCTCTTTGACTATCACTTGGGGTGAAGAAATTATACTGTGTTGACTGTCACATTGTCTAAATGTCCATTTCAAAAAATAAAAAGTTCTGTGTAGTGCAATTTTGTAGAACTATAAGAAGTAGATTAGGGTGCCAGTGAAAACTGAGCTTGACTTTGGCACTTTGACTGCCAATCTGATTCTGTAATTTTAAATGAACAAGCTAGAAAGGAATGTCTGGTAGAGCACACCCTGTGTCTTGGCAGTTGTGTGAAGCCAAGGTACATGCTAAAGTTAAGGAAAACATTTAATATGTCTGAGAAGTTAATTGCCTCTGTAGTTTTATGTCCTTGATGAACATGGAATTGGTTAGCAGGTTTAGAGGAATATTCCTATGACCTGTATCCTTCTATAAGGAACTTGTTACTATATCGGCTAAAGCCTATGTAGTATTGTGTAGGTAATCTGAAGATCCCTATAAAAAAAATCTGAAACCCAAAAACCCTAAATGTGGGTGGCTTTACATGCACAGTGACTGGTTATATAGTGTGTGAGTCCATCTTATGGAGCACACTGCAGAATTGTAGTCCTGCTTTGTTGTTCAGAAATACTTTTTAAACCAAGGTAGGACCATACACCTTATGAGGGTCAGTCTGGATTTTTTTCTCCCCTCTCCTTTGCCTTTGTAGTGAGAAATACACCTATTGACAACCATGATATTTCTTTGCCCCCTGACAGATGTGTCTACAAAACTGTGAGCATGGTTGCAATATGTTCATAAGAAAAGTAAATTGTTTAGTTTTTTCAAATGTCATTAAAATTTCCAGTATTTATTGAGATGTTATTTTATTAATTCCATTTTTATCTCTGAATGCTTTTGCTCTTTTGGAATAGAAGTCAGTTGGTACTAGATAGAATGCGGCCTTTTGGAAAATCAGTTGAATGAGACTTGATCCAGCTATTTTTATATCCTGATATGTGAGCAGTTTTCAGATATTTGGGAAGTGGAAGTACAGGTTTGCATAAATTTTCCAGTTGTCTTGTATACTAAATTATCATTAGTTTGATACATACAATTTCTCTCATAATAATTTATCCCTTTTTAAAGGGGTCACCTATACTTAATTCACATTTTCCTGTATCAGAAGCTCTGGAAATCTATACAAGTTCAACTAGCTTACTTTCGTTTCAGTCAGCATGTAGGAAAGTGTTTTCCTTTTCTCTGTCTCAGTTTGTTTGGAGTTGCAAGTGATAGGGAATCATAGAATCACAGAATCACAGAATATTAGGGATTGGAAGGGACCTCAAAAGATCATCTAGTCCAATCCCCCTGCTGGAGCAGGAACACCTAGATGAGTTCGCACAGGAAGGCGTCCAGGCGGGTCTTGAATGTCTCCAGAGAAGGAGACTCCACAACCTCCCTGGGCAACCTGTTCCAGTGCTCTGTCACCCTTACTGTAAAGAACCAGTATTTTAGTTTAATTTTCTTAGTTTTATTTACTGAATTGTATTGCTTAGCTAGTATGACTTTCAAAATAATGACAATAATATAACTGCCAATATGACTTCTAAAAACTGAATTGTGTCTTCTTAATAAACAATTAGAAGCATGGGTAATCTGAAAAAATGTGAAGCAAACAGAAATTTGTCACTAGCAACCAAGTGCCCAGGCAGTGATTTAAAGAAAAAAAAGAAAATTGTAAGTAAGTGCAAACAGAATGATACAGTCAAATACGAAGGAAAACAGTGGCAAGAAACAGTACCTAAAGCAAAGAGAAGACAATAATAGGTTGCTGCAGTAACAGATATTTTAATGATAGAAAGAAAAATAATGAAAATAATGAAAAAGATCAATGGCATATAAATGTTGGTTGATGTATCCCTTTATGCAAATGGCCACCAAATTTTTAAGGTGTTTTACATATATTATTATTGTGTGATCTTTTAATCATTGGGAGGAAAAGTGTGCAAATAATTACATATCCAGAATAATAATCAGTAGAGAAGATGAAAAAAATATGAATGCTCTTTTGCCTCTTTTTAATCTGCTGATCAGTCTTCTGAATGTTTTGTCAGGACTAGGACAGAATCTGAGAAGTGGACTAAATTCCTTTACGATTCATTTGTGCATTCAGTTTCATATACCACATTTTTACCAAGACTACTAACATAGCTTTGCTGCTGTAGTGTTTACTTAGGAAGTCAGTAATCAGAATTTTTTTTTTGCATTCTGATCAGCCACATCAGAAGGACCTTTTTGTTAATTTTTTTTTTTAGGGTGATAATAATAATGAAATAAAGGCTTTTAATTTAAAAGTTTGGAAGTACAGCCTTTTAAAGTAATTTCTTGAAACAAGGTAGTAATTTTCATCATTGGCAAGTAGTAAGTGTTCTTTGCTTGTGTTGAAATTGGGGGGTTTTAATCAACCAAGACTATGGTTCCCGAGTGTATAATTTATTCAGAAACTCACATTTGTACAGTGCTGTTGCATTGTTTCGCTTTGCAAGGAGCACAGTGAGATTAATAAGGCCCTGATCTGTTCCATGGCTTCTCATTCAAACCAGTCCATTAAACTTAATAGAGTTGTGAGGGAAGCTGCAGCAAATGCTGCTGAATAGACAGGAAGAATCTAATAGTGGAGGCTGGGGATGAGGAGAGTGTTCTTGTTTGTTCCAGAGCTGTAGCTGAAGTGGTGAAGTGACGCTGGTGAGATAACGGAGACAGTCTCCTTTCTTCCAGCCATTAGAGAAGCATAATAGTTCAGAGTTTTGGATACTTCACATATAGAGGCCAATTCCAAATTTAGGGGTCCCCAAGAAAGCTTACTGGTACATGGGCTGTGTAGTTCATAGCTGTGCACGACGGGCTCTTTTGTTGTTGAACCAACACCACTTGCATATCTGGTGTCTGTGAGTATGTATAGGCCTCAGGCTGTAGGAGCTACAGCTGTCACATCCTGAAAAATTGTTTTCTGTCCTGCAGTTGTGTAATGTTATGGGAACACGTAGAAAAAATGATTTCATTGTTTGTAAAGCATAATCAGGTTTTTTTAACCTACTTTTGCCATTAAGCTACATTTCTGTCTTTTAAAAAAATGCCCCCAAAATGTAATGTTAAGCAAATAAGCTAGTGTTGTATCTTGGTATTTATATTGCTTTTTTGTGCAAGTGCTGGGGCAGAAGCCACAGAGGAATTCCAGCATTGTAGCATGCTCTGTTGTGTTTCATGATCTTAGATCCTTCAGTCTTTAAGTCAGAAGGTTAATAGTCCTAATCAGGAGTGAATGTTTAAATACATAAACACATACATCAGTAAACTTTATAGAGTCTAGTGTAAATTACATGAGGACATGCTGCTGAAGAAGTAAAAGCACCTCATACACTTTGTGAATTTTAGTTTGATCTTGTGGCAAGTTTCACAGGGACCTCTCTTGTAAAATTCACTGTTAAAAATATGTACGCTGGTGTTTTATTGGTAACAGGATCAATGGAGCCTGTGAAATCTCGCCTCCTCCTGATTTATGGGGAATGGTTTTGTTCTAAAGTAAACATCAAGCACCTTCTTGAGTCACTAAGACCTGATTCAGACACTCCTAGTTCTCTCCTGAGGGCTGTGAGTTCCCACGCCACAGCATCCTCTGCCTTTTCATCTCCCCGTGGCTTTGGTTGGTTGACTGGACAAGAGGCAGCAGCACCACAGTCACTATCCCAGAACTGTGCATGTCGTCACCAGCCAGCGGGCTCTTCACTCCTATCTGGGTGGATTAAACAAACTAGCTAAGGTCTGGCTATTCCCACTTTTCCCTCTGGGAGGGCACTAATCCATCACTCTTTCCTACTGAGCAGCTACTTTGTGCAAAACTTTGCTGTTGTAGGAACTTTAATCACAGAATTGCCTAGATTGGGAAAGACCTTTAAGATCACAGAGTCCAACCATTAACCAAACACTGACAAGTCCTGGCTGAACCATGTCCCTCAGCGCTATGTGTGCACTGCCCTGGGCAGCCTGTTCCAGTGCCTGATGACCCTTTCAGTAAATAAATTCTTCCCAATATCCAATCTAAACTTCCCTTGGCACAACTTGAGACCATTTCCTCATGTCCTATCACTAATTATTTGGTTGAACAGACTGACCCTCACCTTGCTACACCCCCCTGTCAAGTAGTTGTAGACAGTGGTAAGGTCTCCCCTCAGCCTCCTTTTCTCCAGACTCAACAACCACAGTTCCCTCAGCTGCTCCTTAAAAACCTGTGCTCCAGCCCCTTCACCAGCTCCGTTGCCCTTCTCTGGACACACTCCAGCAACTCAATGTCTTTCTTATAGTGAGGGGCCCGAGGGAGATAGGGAGAAATGTAGACATGCAGATAAAATGATGGCACAAGACTGCCTTGTTTAGGAAACTTAGGATAGAAACAATGAAATATTAACAGTTTGTGTGGGATTTTTTTATTGCTAGTCTGCTTGGTATGAGAATGAATTAGGTGTACCCTAAAGGCCTAAAATTAAAGGAAAATGAAAAAATCTTTAAGGAGTATTTGCTACTTTAGAGGCATTTGATGAGTCACTGGAGGCTGGTAATAGGATGGATATTTTTGTATGTATCTAGCTTTCCTTTGCTGAAAAATCTGTGTTTTTTAATATGTCCATTATGCTGAGTATTTTTTTGAGCTGGAAATCGATATACCGAAAACTGCCTCAAAAAGGCACTTATACAGGCCTCGAAAAGTATTCATTACACTTTGATGTTGAAGGAATTCAGATCTTCCTCTCGTTTTTATTTGTTATGGTAAATAATGCCTCTGCCGTGTCCCAGTCTTATTCAGGCCTAAGACCTAGCTTTCCAATTCATCTTGGCTCTGAGTCCTCATGTCTGGGTAATGGATAAGTCTTAGATATTTTCTCATATCTGTTAGCTCAAATAAAATTCTTGTCCATACTGCAGAAATTATTGGAATGATAGCTCAGAAAATAAAAAAAGCTTTTCCCAAAGCTAGAAATATTGCCATTATTTTACCTGATGATTTGCCCCCCTCCCCCCTGCAACTGTTTTCCCTTTCAGTAGTGAGAGGTAGGTAGATTGTTTCCTGTCAACATGGCAAGTTAGTCACCATCATCCCACTTTCTGAAGTTTTCTCAGTCTCTGTGTGGTCCCTCTGATACTTTAGATCTCAGAAGTCGTGGAATCACCATCTCCTAATGCCTCATTCAAGCAGTGGTGGTGATGAGAAACGGTAACTTGTGGCTTTAGCGTGCCATCTGTCTGCTTCCTGTTGTGCAGTTATAAACACAAATATCTCTGTGCTTCTCTTTCATGACACACGTATTCATCATTTCCTTCATGTATTTGCATTGTAAATTGTTCAGGGCATGGGCTGTATTTTTATTCTTCATTATGTACAGAATCAGTGTAGGGTCTTTGAGTATGGCTCTGAGATCTTACAGAAATAAATTATTTTTGTGTAGTTTTTCTAACAATCGTTTTTCTATGAAAAATGTACAAGTAGAGGAATAAGTAGGTTTTTTTATAAGATTTCGGACCAACATATGAAGAAAAAGATATAAGATAGAAAATAATTGGAAGAGACCTCAATTATGTTTATTTTGTTTCTAAGGCTCAAAGCCTTTCCCTCCTAGTGCAAAACACTGGTTAAGGCTTCAAGAACTCCATCACTGTCAGTGCAATCAGTCTTATCATTTAAGTTGAAATTTATTATATTGACAGCTTAAAATACATTTTTAGCATAAGATAATTTATATCAAACACAACTTTTTGATAACTCATAGCTGCTTGAGCAGGAAATAACAACTGTTGATTAAAAATAGGACATTCTGTCTGAACTGTTTTGTCTAGAGTTTTGGTTTGTTTTTTAAAAAATGTTTGCAATAGTATTTTTGAATGCTCTACAGAATAAGTTATTTGTTGCTTATTGCCATGGTTTATTTTCTTTTATATCTTATGAAAAAAAAAATATCTTGAGTTGCTTCAATTGAAATTTTGTTTTAATTTTTGTAGGTGTAAGATCTCTGTGAAATAGAATACACCTGGTAAATGGCAAGATATACCTCAAAATTGAGTAAATATTTAGTTAATATTTCAAAACTATTCTTCAGGTACCATCTGTGTGTTAGATTGTTTGGAAGGTAAATACTGAGTTTTACTATTTGATTAATTTGAATGAGAGCTGCAATTTACTTGAATTGTAGACTTTTATTTAGGGAGGTAGCTTGATTTTTTTATTTTTTTTTTACTTTTACTTTTATTTTTAGAGAGGTAGCTTGATTATAGACCAGTGTGGTGCTAGTTTGAAGCAGTAGCTCTTTATGAAATAACATGTTTACGGGTACTTTGTGGAAGAAAATTAAAAACAGGCTTATGAATTACCTTCTTTCCCTCCTACCCCAGACAAATCGGATCAGTCTTAAAGGTTGGTTTGTTTTTTTTTATTCAGACCAGCAAGGAGAAAAAAGGTAAGAAACCAAGGAGTATGTCTTGTGTAGTTGACAGTGTATGGATTGTAGTTGAGACAGTAAATACAAATAAATTAACAATAATGTGTCTAGTAATTATTGATAAATTGGGGAACAAGCTTGAATGAGGTACCTCAGAAAAAGAAGTGAGTCTGTCAGTAATGCTGTTCTTTTTCTCTTAGTCTTTTCCCTATTAGCTCATTTGCATAACTTCTCAGAGTTCTCATTTAACAGCCAGTATTGATCTGAAACATTTCTCAGAAAAAGTTAGTGATCACTGTTCCCAGACAAGAGAGGTGGGAAAAGTGAAGCATTGAAACAAGTGCCCTGACTTCCTTCAACCTAAAAAAAAAGCTGTTATTTTGCAGTTGGCATCAGTGAGCTTTGGCTTCCATTGTAATGCCCAGGCACTTGCCGTTACCATTGGCATCTAATTCCAGTTACTGGTCTTACTCTGAGAAAAGTTCAGTGAGTCAGAGACAAATGCAAATATCTCGGAAAGCCCTTGCCCTGACCTTGCCCACAGCTGTCAGAATAAAAAGAAAAGAAGCTGTGCAAGTTGTGTCTCTCCATGTCCTGTCTGCTCCATTATCCAGTTCTCCCTCCATCTGTGCTGTAGGACTAGGTGTAGGTTTCCATGATTAAATCCTACTTCCATGAGCCACAGTCCCGTCCTACGAACTATGTGTTACCTGGCACATACTCACAAGTGAGTTAGCAGAGAGAAGCTAAGGCGTTACCTTGCAGTGTGATACTTGCTAAGGCGTGATGATTGCTGACCCGCACAGTTGTGTGCTGTCCTAAATACAGAACAGTTCCTCTTTCGACTGAATCAGTAAGTTACTGTTAAAGGATGTTATGAAAGTTAACTTGCTACCTTCTCTTCAACCTCTGCCCCTTACTGTTCCCCAAAGAAAGTTTCTGTTCTCCTTTTATTGTTTGGTGGCTCTTCCTAAGCTCTCCTAACGATGGAGCTCAGTGATCTCCCGTGGGTGGGTGTTCATTACTTCTGCCCCCAACTGGCTTCTCCATAAATTCCAGAGCAGTCGCAGGTGACCTTCAGAATTCGTGACATCTTTCCTTCAAGAGTCTTGTTGGAGAGTACGTCCAAAAAGCTACCACTTAAAGGATTGGTACAGTTACTTATGTAGCATTAATTTATCCTTGCTGTGCTTATGCAAATTGAAGTGTTATAATTATATGATGTAGAACCCCTGCCTCATGTAATGAATGTGCTCTTGGAAGGAACAGCCTTACCGGTAGCTCTTGTTCGTGCTCGTCATTTCATCTGCTGCCTCTGCCTCCTCTCCGGTTTCTACCGAATATCTTCTAAAACTGAATGTAGAGCTGTTGAATTTCCTGTGGTCTTTCCATGTGTTTCCTTTATAACAAAGTGAAGGAATGTGGATAAAAATCAGAGCTGGTAAGAGTAATATAAAGGAGAATTAAGTGAATTGGCCAAGCAGAGAAAGGCGGAACTGTGGAATAATGTAAAGATTTATCAGCCTTCATAGAAGTAGATCATAAGATTTGAACCCAGCTGACTGTGTTTGCCTTTCGGTGTGTCTCTTGTATCTTCATCTGTTCCTGGGGAGAGATTTGTGGCATTTCATAATGTGTAAATAGATTACTTCCATGTCGTGCGCTCATACCACTTCTCATTTTGCTCTCTTTATTAAAACAGCAGGATATGAATTTAAATCCTAGGTCATATACAGAGTACTATTTTTTTTTTTAATTATTATTATGAGTTTGATAGTCCCTCTGTGATCCCTGTGGAGCATCATACATGTCGCAAAGCTGGTAGCCATCATTCTCGCTGCTTTGTAATTTGCACAGGGAAATAACACTTTTTTTTTTCTGCTTCTCCAGGCATTTAAGTCATTAGAATGGATGAGTGTTTGTGTGTGTGTTTATAAAAAGGTAATAAAAGTTAGTATGTTAACTGTTAGTACTTGTTTGAAAGGAGGAAGACATTAGTGGTCTTTTTTTAAAAGTAGAAGTAATAGCGTTATACATTATATAATAATAATTACAAATAATAGTAAAGTAGAAGTAGTATTGTTACACATTATGTGAAATTGTGACTGAGTCAAATTGTGCCTTCATTATTAAGGTCTTAGTTATCTGGTCTGTACTATATCATCACCTCTTATGCTGGTGATATGGCTGATCACTGGGGAGAACAATGCAGTTTTGTAAGCAACCCATTTCTCTAAAATTATATGGCTTTATGGTATTTTAAATATCATCTTAATGTAGAAGACAATTTCTGCTTTAGAGTGCTGTAAGGGTTTACAGATTATTCAAGTGTTTTGCCATTCTGGCAGTTGGAAGGTGGAAATGTGTGCAGCCCTGTTCTTTGACAAACAGTAAATGCTGACCTGGTCTGTTGAGGCTCCATCTAAGCAAGGAGAGAGGGGGGATTCTGTTCTCTTCTGGGGAGTCTGGTCTGAAATCAGCAGAGCTCACAGGCAGGGCACCTCCCACCCTTCGGACCTGGAGATGTGAGCAGGGGACATAGCCAAGGGGCAGGAGGGAGATGGTTCATCTTGGCAGCAGCAAGCTGGAGATTGGCTTAACCCATCTCTTTAGCTTGCGCTCTAATTTAGGTGCTCTGAATCACCTCTGGAAGAACCTACTTATGTCTAATAATTATGCTGGAAGCTTAAGGAGGCTCTCCATCTAAATTATGTACCTAAAGTTAGATCCAGTAAGTACTCCCCACTGATAGTCAAATCCTTCTTTTTTTTTTAAAAGAAAAAAAACAAACCCCCAAACTGATATAGACCTTTTAAAGCAATGATATATGTAGTTGAATGGGGTGATTGTTAGCTTGCAATTTGATATTTAGTACAAATTTTAATATTAGTATAATGTTATTAAATTATCTAAAACACTCTAATATGAGAAATTATTCTTTTTTTAATTAATCAGTGGCTTTCCTGTTTTGCTTTTTAGTTCCAGATTTTTGGAAGCAAACATATAATCTGGGAATTTAGCTAAAAATACTAAGCATGACTAAAATTCCCCTTCCCTGAGGTAATCTTCTATGGCTTTTGGGCAAATGGTAGCTTTAAAGCTTATATATAACTATATATATAAATGTATTTTCTTATAAAATGCTGCTTGAACCTAAGGATAAAAAGTAACATGGTAAACATACTAGAACTTGTTCTTTTATTCCAGATATACATACTACATGTAAACTGTATTTACAATGTTTCAAAACCACATTTTTAAGAGTTAATAACTATTCCTAGTTTTCTACAAGTACATTTTAGGGACATATGAGCTCATGGCTTCTGGTTTGCCCACCTCATTTACTATTTCAGTTAAGCTGTTGATACCAGACCAACTGTAAATCGGGTTATTTGATTTCAGCATTACATTAATAACTGTCTTTTTACTTTGATCAATATTTTTTTTTCAATAAGATTTAATAATTTAAAAGTTTTAAATTGTGTTTACATTGCTGTGGTTGGAAGTCCTACGTGGGTTCAGTGCCATTGCCATGTTTTGGAGTGGGCATCAGCCTCACATGCTGTTGTCTGTCTGAGGAAAACCCAGTTGCTGTTACTTTCAGCAGCATGGTTGGTTCACGCTGGATCTGTGGATGAATGAATTTGGTGGCAGTTGGGGAGGAGGAAAACCTGCAAATGATCCAGTGCTTAAAATGGGCTACAGAGGAACTTGTGACAGCATGTACTCTTATCTGTATTACACCACGTATAGCGTTTATGTATCAGCAAATGAGATATCTGTGTATCACAGTTCTGATGACCCCATTTAATCATTGCTCTAATTACTACAATGGATTATGTCTTCACAGGCGCAGTTAGTTGATCTGAAGTCTGAACTGACAGAAACACAGGCAGAGAAAGCGGTATTGGAAAAGGAAGTGCATGATCAGCTTTTGCAGCTCCATGCTGTTCAACTCCAGCTACATGCCAAAACTGGTCAGAGTGTTGATTCTGGGGCTATTAAGGCAAAACTGGTGAGTATGGTGGCTTGGATGGAGAACTGTGTTAGACTTTTCCCTCTCCTGGCTGAGGTTCTTCCTTGGAAGGTGCGAATAAGCTGGTTACAAATTTCACGTTAAAAATGTTAGAGAAAGTTAACTTTAGCAACCATTAAAAGGAACAATATAAGTGACATCACAGCAATGAATCAGAATTTAAGAAGTTTTTTTACATAAACTGGTTTTTAGCGATTTCTTAAAGTAGAATAAGAAAATATTTTGGTGGTTTATAAAGCTTTTCTGGAGACAGAAGTTGCAAAAGATAATAGCTTCCAATATACAAACACAACCAAATCTTCATGTATCTTAAAAAAGCCTAAAGTAAAGTAAGTCTATTGTTTTATTGTAGTTATAGTCTGACAAGAGTAAGAATGGGATGGTTTTGCCACATGAAGAGAGGCATCACAGTCCTCTGTTGTCATTCTTTAAGAATGCTGCAGGTGCATCTATGGTACTGTTCATTGTTACGTGCATCAAACTGTCATAAACCAATAAACCACTGATAATTTTGTATTATATGTTTTTTTTAGAAACTTAGACCCTTACAGAGCCCACCAAAACTTAACAATAATTAATCTGTGCAATTAGTTGGCATTGACTGATAACCAGAGTGTAGTCTGCCTTGTTACTAGCCATGGCAAAGATTCAGGCTCTACCTCTAAGACTTTGTAAATTAGGAAAGTAAAATAATGTTGTATAGATTGTGGTTTCTAACGGTTGGCATAAACCAAAGTCTAGTTCTCTGTCTGTTTTTAAAATTGCTTCACAGGTTGGTTGCCAATACCTACTCTCAACATATGTGGAACATCAGATTAGTCTCCTCTGCCATTTTGACCTGTTAATTAATGTATAATAAAACACAGTAATAGGGTATGAAGCTTAAAGGCTATCTAGGCTAATCACTGGATAACAGGAGTAAGCCCAATTCTTCCTGTTTCAGATCCAAAAGCTGTAATTGAATTAGAGCTGTGTTCCTAGGTCTACATACTTGCATGTTCAGCGTAAGAGTAACATTTTCTGGATTGTCTGCACATAATTTATTCTGTATTGAATTATTCTGTACTGAATTAGTGTAACCATGATGAAGTTTCTTCAGAGCTGTTAATTTTTATGGCCCTGTAAATAATCGTAAGTTAAATCTCACTAGCATTTTGTAAGTCTTAGGCTGCAGGTTTACATGTAGCAAGCTTTTTAAGCCAACACATCACTGTGAGTTATTTTGGTCCCTAAATTTTTATTAGTGAGGATTAACTTCTGAGTGTAGACATAGAGAGTAATACTTTTAACCTTTTTGTTTCTCCTTACTTTGTTATAAACAATTTCTAAAGATATATTAAATCTCCATGCTATTGACAGTGGTCTTTTTCCCATAAATTGCAATAAATACATTTTACTTGCATTGTTCAGTTTTTATCTGTGTTGAAATTGAATTTATTAACAGTCTAGACAGATATTCTCTCCTTAATTCTATTTAGTTCCTCCATTTTTATAAACATGAGGGCTGATCTTTTGAGTTTGCTTCATTTTGCCTTTAGGGATTTTGTAGTTCTAATGGAGAGAAACTCACTTTCAAACTGTTCTAGATACAGAAAGCTATAAAGGTCTGGGCAGCTTGAACAAGCAAAACTGAAGCTGCTTAAATGACAGTAAATTGGGAAATCAGAGTTTTAGATAGACGCAAACTGTCATGCTGACCTCCTGGCAGCCAGAAAGCCTCTAAGGCCAAAGAAGGACTGTGTCAGCGGAATGTGCGGTGGGGAAATACAGCTCTGGACTAGTTAACTTCCTGCTTTCTTTGTTAATGACAACCACTCTTTTGCATGTGGACTCTGAGCATAAATGTGTACTCTGCAAACTGTAAAACTGTACATAGTGGTGAACTAAGAATTTTTTAAATGTTTCAGAATGCTAAACATTTGATCACATCATGTAGTTTAAGCTAAATCACTTCTTAGGAGTGGTATCTGATTAGTCTAGGCACAATAACTCTTTTTTTGTAAGAGTATAAAGTTACCTAGTGGAATTTTTTTCTTTGAGTTTTACAGTTGTTTTTTTTTTTTTTTTTGCTACTTCTCCCTGTCCTTTATGCTCCTCTTGTAATATATATTTGCTATCCTTTCTGAAAGGAAGTAAATTATCATCTGTATAACAGATGATATATTACAGCATATATTTTCTATGATACTTTCAAAACTGCTTTCATATGTTTCACATTATCTTGCTATTCTTTACAGAGATTCATGGTATTTTAGGAGAAAGTGTTGTTTTCAATACTACAATAAGGTTAAAATTTTTAATAAGATTTTTAATAACTTTCACTACAAAATACCAAAATAGCTGCTAAGTACAATTATAGCAATGTACTTGTTTTTTATGCCTTCTACTTAAATATGCAATCTGCTGGTAAATTTCTTTTGGAATAAGTCATGTTGTTGCATTTTCTTGAAGTTCCCATTGCCTATTTCTCTAATTATGGAACTCTCTTCTTCTGTCTTAAGTCTGTCCTTTCTGTGGATGAAATGGTAAGTATCCTGATTGACTTTTTTATGTTTAAGCAGTGCTTTTGTTTTGTGCAACAACTTCTATATGTTGGCGTCAGAAACTGGCAAAACAGATCTGGCATTTTCCTTCTTTCTGTCAGTTATCAAGACACCGTGTGAAGAATTTTCTTTGCATTTTAGTTTTTCTTCTCTAGTTCTGGTGCCCTCTTTCCTAAGTCTGTGTGTGTTTTATTTATTATTGTTACAGCTAATTTGGGGTGATATCTGACAACTTGACATTCTGAAAGATTGTTCTGGCAGTATCTCAAAATTTTTTGAAGTGTTATACAATTTCTAAAGCATAAACACTGTACACATCTGCTAGTGTAATGTGAAGTATTTTATATATATTGTATTTAAAAAAAAAATCCTGTCAGCTTTTCCTTGTTTTCCCTTTTCTCAGTTCTTTTTTTGGGCATGATTTAGTATGATTTACTGGCTTGTGTAACAGCCCAAAGTATATACACTCAGTAATGCATAGATAAGAAGAAAAAGTGATGCAAAGTTAACTTTTATCTTCTGGTCCTTCACAGGCATAGACTTGAAAGGTTTTTAAACAGCTTTTCCACTTTTATTATGTTATATACCTCATTATGATTACTCAGTATTTGTTCTTTGAAAAACCACAGGGTAGCTGGTAACTGTAAGCTTTGATCTTCAACATTGCAGTTGCATTTTTGGTTTGGTGGGGTTTTTTATATTACCAACAGAAAATACATTTTTTTTTTTCTATTTTGCAGAACCAATGCAATACTGTGAACGCTAGAAAGCGTGAACGACTCTAACTTCCTCAGATTTTTTTAAAGATTTTTGGAGACTTACTGCATCTCATGACAACTGGTCTAAAAAAGACGTGTTCTCTCAGTGCATCTTCAGATATTCTATATTGCAAGTGCTTGATTTTTCTTCACAGTGATCAGTTGGAGAAGTCCAGAATAGCATTAAGAATGGCTTCTGGGTGTAATTTTCCACCTTGGTCACAGAGTAATAGTCATAGTAATGGAGCAAATAGGAAAAAAACCCCAATTATATGGGATTACATGATTTTCATATTTTAGGTATAGCATTTAGAATGCATGAATAAAAGTGGTTCCACTTAGAAATACAGTGTTTGACTTTCTGTTTAAATTTAACATAAATGATGAATCAAATTCAGAGAAAATAAACGGAAAATTTCAGTTTTGATGAGTTTTGAAGCTGGCTACTTCATATGAATGCAGTAAAGTGTGCTGCATGGAATTTGCTAAGATAAGCAAATATGTGGGATCACTTTAGCAATTCAGTTTTTTAGGGGAGGGTGGAATTCTTCTCCCAGGGTGTATTTGAGATACTTTAAGGAACTCATACATCTCCAAAGCTTTTTTCTGAATAGAAAACAAGACTGGTACATTCTAAGAGATTATTGGCAAATATATTATGGCTTTTTAGTTTATGACTTGTTATTCAATAAATAAATCATAAAAATATCCAGTGAGGAAGAGAACAGATTGTCGAGTGTGAATGATGTACCTTCATATGTACACCTTAAATCTTAGCCTTTTCTTTTCATATTTGTCAAAGAAAAGATGTTCTAAAAGTGAGTACATACACAGTGTGCCTGTGCTATTTAGAGCATCTTGGTGCAATATTGGCAATGCATGCATAGCTAATATAAGTGTTACAGGAACACTGTACCTGTGTATGGACTCTCAGGTTCTGTAAGACAAGTGTTGTGTCTGAACCAGCACCCTTCTGACAGCTAAAGTGTGTCAGAGGCAATGCAGGGTGTTGGCACTCTTCAATTCTTGTAATTGCCCTTTGGCTACTGGCAGTAGATGTGAATTAAAATAGCCCAAGACCATCACAATAACAGAGAAAATTGCTGTAAGGTTAGAAACTCCTGTTTTTGAATGTAGATTAGTCAAAATTCTTGGCTTAGGAGTGATCGTGTAGTTTAGAAGGAGATCTGTTGAAGAGTCATCTCACAAGACAGTGCCCAGCTGAAAGGCCAGAGACCAGAAGTGACTTCATGTGACAGGTTTTCTAATGTGCATGTGGAGTCAAACCTGATCTGACACTGGGTCAGTATGGGAATTGTAGGAAGTGAAATGCCAGCCATTCCAAACACTCTGTGTGGCACTCCTCCTGAGCAGTGTGCGAGGCGGTTCTTGGCCAGTATCTATATGCGTGTAATGGGCTCCATTCATTTAACCTGATACAAATACTTAACGTGTGAGGGAGACAGTAGAGACCATCAGATTCAGAGTTATCTTTCTGGCAAATAGCTGTAAATGCCTACATATAGCTATTGTGAAAATACCTCTCTTTGGAGGGACCAGCCTTGCTTAATATCTGAAATGTGGCAGTATCAGCCATTTTCATGGTTTTATATCCAAGCTTGGAATAGTGAATAAACATAATCACAATTTGATAACAGATTTGTCTTGCCAGTTCTGTAAAATTTTGTTTCTGTCCTATCGCTTCTTTAGTAGCACTTCCTGGTTTTATTTGTTTAATAATGCATTTGGTACAAGTAGAAAGAACATTTCTAAGGTACTCTAAATTTGGTCTTCAGAAATGTGTTATGGTGAACTTTGGTTTTATTGCTATTTCAGGTGACAGACATTTTTAAAAGGGAACAGTAGTAGATCCTGTGTCTCTGCTACTTTCCTGGTTTGCAGTGGGGTTTTTTTCCCCATTTTGTAAAAGGGATATGAAGAAGTTGGCTGTTCCTAAAGTAGATTTTGTAGAATAGCAATCAGAGTTGAGCATACTAATTCTTTTCACTCCCACTGCACTGGTTATTAGAAAAGATAATGGCTGTGCATTTTCTGTATGTTTGGGATGGACCACTATGGAAGTAATTTGTATTTCCATAATTTCTTTTTCATGGGGGGTGGGGAGGTACATTTCTTAGAGTGATTTTGATGTGGTTTGGCTTTTTTTTTTTTTAACAAAGCTATTTTGCACTAACTTCTTTTACTTTTAAGTTTTGTGAGGGTAGGCATCTTCACATGTAGAATCTCTGGCTTTTTTTTTGTGATCTTCAGAGTCCGATTTGGAAATGTCCTTGGCTGGATGTTTCTTGGTTGTTTGCATGAAAATAATTTCCATTTTAACGATATAGACTTACAGAACGTTGTCTTGATATCTGATCATATTAAAAATTGTATTAAAATAGTTAAAGAATATTATCAAATTGAAATAATTAGTGATTTTCACTTTTGAAATAATTTTCTCTCTGATTGTATGAATCTTCCATTTGAACACAGGAAAAAGTAAGGACGATATTCAGGCTACTTAAATTTTGTGTCCTGTGTCTGACGGGGAGAAGTACTGTTACTTGTTTCAGTCCTTGGACTTTGAACATGTATATGCATTTTGTGCTAAGGACTTGTCCCTGGACAAAAATCATGTCAGGAGCACAAAGTTGAATGCAAGGGCTCCTCTCCCCAGAGGCGAGTATGCAAACCACTAGCTGCAGTGCTTTCATTTTTTTCCCTGCATGCATGTCCTGTTACACAGGAGAGTTGCTTCACATTGTGTGTGCAGAAACAGTAAGTGCTTTTCCATTGTTAACTTTGCTAAAAGCTTTCAACTTTTTTTTTTTTTTTTTTTTTAAGGAGAGAGAGCTTGAAGCTAACAAGAAAGAAAAAGTGAAAGAAGCTCAGTTGGAAGCTGAGGTGAAGTTGCTGAGGAAGGAAAATGAAGCTCTTCGTCGACACATAGCTGTGCTTCAGGCTGAGGTTTATGGAGCAAGATTGGCAGCCAAGTATTTAGATAAGGAACTAGCTGGAAGGTATGTAAAGTCAGTCCATGTCCCTTAGCATGAGATGCCTTTTGTTGTTTTCTTCCTCTGCAGGTTTAAAGTTAAGACTAAGCAGGAAAAGTCTCATGTTTGCAGTTAATTGAACAACAGGAAGAAACAAAAAATCCCCACAGCTACTGTACTTGCGCTAGTTGCTGCGTGGCTGTGCTGTAGCCAGATGAAGTGTATGAGTTGTACAATGCATTGATTTTTCACCTGTAATATAATATGTTGTTTTGCTCTCTGTGTCATTTTTAGGGTCCAGCAAATTCAGTTACTGGGCCGAGATATGAAGGGACCTGCTCATGACAAGCTCTGGAATCAGCTTGAAGCAGAAATACACCTTCACCGTCACAAAACTGTTATTAGAGCTTGTCGAGGTCGGAATGATCTAAAACGACCGATGCAAGCACCACCAGGACATGTAAGTTGAAAAGATGAGCCGTCCCTCCATGATTTCCAGCATTTGTGGAAAATAGATATGAGTTGTTTCTTAATTTTTGTGATCGATTTAACTTCAATATTGTGTTCTTTCAAATGTCACTTCTAAATGTATAAATTTTTTGTATACTGAAGGGCAGTTCTATGCTGAATAGTCTGTCCCCAAAAATGGCCATGAAAGATTATACAGTTCCTTTGACTTGCCTAGGAACACTCAGTCCTTTTGAAAACTGAGCCTCTGCTAGATGTGTGTATAAATATGAATTTAACAGCATCATTTTGTTACCTAAGTTTCAAAATATGGAGCGAACTTATTTACAAAAAACAAGAAAAATAACATTTTTAAGATTAGATTGAACTGAAATTAATTTTAGAAAAATTTTTTTGAGGGCCAGGTAAATTGACACTCTGGAAAATAATTGATTTTTTTTTTTTTTTTTCCTTCAAAAGATATTTAAAAAAAAAAAACAAAACCAAACTTTTAAAAGACATTTCACTGTGGGCAGCCTTGCTAGAACTTGCCCAACATGGCACATAACCTGTTGATCACCCCAGTGTTCAATGCATAAACCCAAACATTTTCAGGAAAGTGCTTTACTTTGACCTGTTCTAAATACCTTTGTTGGTCAGATGGATCTTACTGCTTATGTTACTAATTACATTTATTTGTCCATCAATATTTTATGTGCATGTATGATTTTAAGGGTATCATAGCAGCAGCTTAACAAAAGGAAAATAAATACCTTAATTCATTTAGTCTCTCTTTTAGTTTTGAGTCAAATATGGTTTGTTTTTATTATAATAAAAATAAACTTGAGCAAGCAGCCTCTTCCTTGGGACTGTATTAACTTTGTCTTCTATAATTTGATTAGTCTTGAATTGCCTTTTCCATCATATAACTTCAGCAGTGATCAGCATTCCTTCATGTAGTCTCTTTGTATTTTTAATATGTGGCTGATTTCCTTCTTTTGAAGTTAAGTTCTGTGTTGTGCATCACTTAGCACCGAAATAATTGAAATAATTGTTCTCATCAGAAGTGCCTAGTGAGGAATCTTCTGATTTCATACCCTGTCTGTAAAGGGGCACTGTAAGTTTGTCCTGCCTGCAGCTAGTCTAAAACTCTGTTGCTGGTGTAGTGCCAGCATACAATTTAAAAAAAAACAAACAACAAAATGCAGAAATGCATCATTTCTTGGTTCATGCATTTATATTAATGCTATGTTTTTTTTTTATCAAACTAGGATCCTGATGCCTTAAAGAAGAGTCAAGGTGTTGGTCCAATCAGAAAAGTTTTGCTAGTTAAAGAAGATCATGAAGGACTAGGAATTTCAATCACAGTAAATAATTACATTTATTTTCCATGACACATAAGAAGCAATTCAAATTTATAAAGTATCAATATTGGCATCTCACACCTGACAAAAGTTGTATTAATTTTTTACAACAAATTTTGAAAATTCTGGCTATTATTCTTTTATTCTAAGTATGAATATTGTTTCTTGCAAGTCAATATGGTGCCTGGTATGCTTTTTTAGTGAGGTTTTGGTGTTGTCTCATTAGCTTGTATATGATTTTATACTTTTATTATTATTCATAATTCTTTCCTTTGACTCTTGGAGCATATATTTTAAATTTGTCTATTCATTTGTTTGGAGAAGAATTAAGGGAAGCATCTCATGTTCTTCTTAAGCATTCTTTTTGTCTGAAGCATGCTTTTTAATTTTCTATAATAAAAGTTGAAATAGGTACTTTAAGATCAACTATCACAATGTTGATTTTGTGCTAATGGACAACTCAGTTAATTAAAATCTACTTTTTTTTTTTTTTTTTTTGTAGGGTGGGAAGGAGCATGGTGTTCCAATACTGATCTCTGAAATCCATCCTGGACAACCTGCTGATCGATGTGGAGGACTGCATGTTGGTGATGCTATTCTGGCAGTAAATGGAGTTAATCTAAGAGATGCCAAACATAAAGAAGCTGTAACTATTCTTTCCCAACAGGTCAGTTGGGACCTCTTAGCCATCTAAAGATGCTTCCTGGGTTCTGCCTACTGAATTACTTTGAATTTTAATGTTTTCTGTTAAGGACAGTGTTGCACTAAGCTGGTGATTCCTAAAGCTGTGTCACCTTACACTTAATCCTCTTATGTCTTGCAATTTAAGGTCAGTACTGGTTCAGTTAAATGCATGTATTGGCTAATGATTCTTCAGTAAGGCTAATGGCAATCAGCTTATTACATTGCCCTACAGAAATATTTACATAGTGACATACATTTTATTCTTTTGTGGCTGTACAGCTCCAGACAAACAATGATTCTCATATGTGTTGTGGTCTGTAATCGTCTTCCTGCCTTGCTTCCCTTTTTCAGACAGTTAACAGGTGTACTTAATTTATCAGAAAACTTACTCATTACAAGTCACTGTTTGAAATGTATTGGCATGTAACTTAGAAATTCAGGTGACTTTGGTAAATCTGAGCTGTATAACTGTGCTTCTTTAATCAGTACAAACTTAATTCAGATACATATCCAAAATATTCAACAAACTGTAAATGTGTTTACAACAGTAAAAGGTATTTGTTTTAGTAACCTAGCTCGTATTGGTAATCCTGTTACATAGCTATGCAGTAGTAAGTAAATTTGTAATTTTCGTTGCATTTTAGCGAGGTGAGATTGAATTTGAAGTAGTGTACGTTGCTCCAGAAGTTGATTCGGATGATGAAAATGTAGAATATGAGGACGAGAGTGGACACCGTTACCGTTTATATCTTGATGAATTGGAAGAAGGTGCAAATTCAAGTTCTAATAGGAAAGATGCAAATGTGGATGTCAAACCTTCACAAGGTAAACCTTCTAAAATGTGTTACAGGTAGTTTAATTCTGAAGTCTTAATATGCAAACCAATTTCTGGAAGACACTGTTTTTATATTCGTTGTAAAATTGACCTACTGTTAATTGAATTAACCTGCTAGTAGGCTGTCAGCTCTTTTGGTTGGCCCCTCACTCATTGGCCTAGTTTATTTAGATACAACTGAGTTAACTGAATTAATTTTGGCGGGTTTTTTTTCCACAATCACCTTTTCCTGACTCTGGTCTAGGATTTGTTATTTCTCTTTAACACTTCATGTTGTTTGCTTCTTCAAATACAGTTTTTAGATCAGAGAGGTATAGAGACAGTTCCTGTTTTTCTGTCATACTGTGTTCTGCTAGAAGCCTGTTAGCCCTGATTTTTGTAGTAATTTCAGCAAACTCTCCAGTTTCTGCAATAAGGCTCATAAGGTTCTTCCCAAGATTGCTTCTCTTCCTTAAATAAAATTTATTTTTAACTTGCAGTGTTTGATAAGAAACCAAGTATTGATGCACATGAAAATGGAGACCTGGGGAATTCAGTTGAAGCTCCGTTAGAAGACACTGCACCCAAATTAGCCCGTTCTGCTGAGTCTTTATCCTAAAAACAAACAAATCAACTGGACAAATCCCATCTTTGGGAACAATTGATAATCAATATTGACTGCTCCAAGTTCCATATACTAGTGTAGGTTGCAAAAGGATGATTAAATGTCAAAGGGAACTGTATTCCTGTTGCCTGGAAAAAAGGCGGTTACCTCAGGGCTTCATCGTGAGCAATTCTAAATGTGGAAAACTGTCTTTTGCGTGACACGCTGTAGTTATCTAACACATGGCATGTGAAATGAATTTCCTTTTGATAATAAGCACCAAAGCATGGGATTTCTGAAAAGGAAAACCTCAATACATTCAATTTTTAATCTCATTGATGTCCCCGAGGAAGTAGAATAAAATGTGCCCAGCTTCATTTTTGACCCTTTGATGTTTTAAAGGGACAACTGATGTTCATTTTGGTGTGAAACAAGCTTTAACTCCAGAAGAAAGGAGTGGAGGAATTGTACCATTGCATCCATGAGTTTTGTACTTAGGAATTTTGAACTGTAAGTTTTAAAATAAAGCTCTTTCCTTTTTTTTTTTTTTTTTTTTTTTTTAATTCCTCTTGGAATAGCAAAAACCAGAGCTTTTATTTGAGCAAAGACCATCAAAACCCTAATGAGACAGTGGAGTACTTGCTCATCGTGATTCTTCAGCCCATGATAATTTTATGAGTGAGATTTTTGGCATTATTGTTTTAATGAATTCACTGCCAATTGTTCCATTTGAAACTTGCTCCAAAAATATTTAAACGTAGTATTATGGGGTTTTAAAAGCAAAATTACTTTAAAAGGTACTCACAGTTATGTGGACTCTTTGGTATTTTTTTTTTTTTTTCTGAGCATCATCGATTTAGCTTTCATTCTTGAATGGATACGGTTACTGCTAATAGAGAGTGGTTTGAGTTGCTCATCATTAGCTTGAGCTATGAAATGCTGAAGTGCTTTTGAAGGGTACTGAACATATTCATTTCACATTAAAATAGTCTTTAAAGAAGCGCAAGTTGAGCGCACAGTACTTTGCGGGAGGTGCTCAGAATCATACGGTGTCTGGCCCTGTCTGTGTTATGTTACGGCAGTCGCATTAACCTATAATTGTCGTACTGTTGAAACAAAATGTTACTCCTTTTGTAAGAACAGTGTATCTTAAAATAGCTTTTAACTGGTGTACATCTAAAGGCCCATGGTATGGCTGCAAATGGGGGTGCTGAGGATGGCTTCTTGACCATACTCATACTCCCATTTGTAGACCTTTTGGTGAAGTGGAGCACTCTCCACTTGCAAGCCCTACAATATAAGCACATTTATTATTTCAGCATGCAATGTGCTGGCTTTCCCGTTGACTGCTTTGCTGGCTGTTGAACTGTAATGTGAAAAGATAAGATTTTATACATCGAGAAGGGAACTAATGTGAAAAGACATTTGCAAGTGTTACTGTGTGGGATGTACATACATAAGAAAAAAAACCTCAAAGGCCTTTAGAGTAACATCAACTGATCTTATGTTCTAAATTGTGATGTAAAACAGTTACTTGTCTCTCCTAGGAGCACTATATGTATGTTTATAGAAAAAGCCTAAAAATGTATATACTTTATTCAGAGATTTTGCTATTTATAAATCCCTTAACTTTGCTATTTACATGATGGTTTTGTGTGTATGTGTGTGTATGAGTTCCACTTACCCAGTGGAATAACATTATTTGGTTTATTTTTTTTAAAATAATAGTCCTTGTCATACAGCATACTGTTGAAGGTTTTTAAAATAATCAAAGCTGTACAGTTTCCACCAAACAGAAACTAGTATTTAAAAATAAAGCTGTGTGAAGAAGAAATAGGTCCTTAGGCATGTTTCTTTTTCTGAAGCTTCAGAAACTTGAGGTCACATTGGCGGCATGTTAGCAGACAAATCCACTGCCATAACTTTGCATCTAGATTTGTATTTTTCCCACAGTTACTCAAGCAGAGTGCACTCTGAAACTGTCTGTGGCCTGGACACTCAATCTCCTCTCTGTCTGAGAGGGTATTTCAAAGCCAGGTAGGGATCTTCTTGTCTTTGAAAATCATAGCTGTATGAAATCTTGCTGCAGTTGTAATAAAAGAGGCTCATCCAACCAGTCTAGTAACTTTTTAAAAAGACATTAAATTTGCCTGTACAGTTTCCCTTTATTTGAGGGAAAGGTAAAATTTTTAATTTATTAGTTCTTCCTTACTTTTTGTCACACCTTATTTTCCACTTAATATTTTTGATCAGTTTTAACCTGAAGTGAGAGAATGTTTCTAGAGTTATTTTCCTAACATTCCTTGTCCACCAGTTTCTCATGGTGCCGTGCTCTTTCCATCACCTTCTGGACCCTTTCTCTACTCTTACCTTGTCTGTTTTTGACCTGTATGTGAGATCAAGAGAAGGAACAATTGCTGAGGAAAATGACTCGGAGTAAAGAAATCAGGTAGCAGTAAATTATCACCAGATTTCCTTCCCTGCAGTTTTTCTCATCTTTGTTTAGAAAGCCCTGAATGGGAGGGTTTTGCTCAGACACTACACTCTGTCTCCATGTACTTCGTACTTCCTACCAGCTGATTTAACATTCTGGTTTATTGTAGTCATACTGAGATGCTTAGAGATTGATATTTAAACTGGGAAAAATTTTGCAAGTTGGGATTTCCAGAGTCAATAGACAAATGTGTATTCTCCCTTTTGTCAGTAACTCTAAGACTCAGGCCTATTGATTCCCAGAGGTTGAATGAATTAGACTTGGAAGAATTTCTGAGGAAAGTCAATATTCAGACTTAATTTTTATTTTTAAAAATGTAAAATGGTTTACTTGTGTGTATATATATTTTTACTTAAAAAAATAAAATAATATTCTAAAGACAATTTTGTGATTTTTTTTATTTTTATTTTTTAGTGGATAATTCTTTGCCTATTAAAAACATCTTCAGTGAGACAATTGTATTTTAAGCTAAAGGTGAACAGTGTTTGTTGGCATCTGGGACCAGTGTTAACTGAAAGCATGTAAGTTAAAGAAAGGAGCAATAAATTTAACTCTAATCAAAGGCTGTATGTAGTATTTCCTTTGTAGAAGTGTATTCTTGGCAGTGAAAGGCTTTGTATCCTTCTGAATATATGTTAATCCACAGTTGTATCAAACAAAATTGAGGTATTTATTGTATCTGTCCAAGTATTACTACATCATGGATTACTCTCATTTCTGTAGCAGATAGAACATTTTGCAACAAATGTTGTATACATCTAGTTAAGCTGAATATAATATATTTTATTAGTCTGTAAATAAATACACTCATCTGCATTGCAGTGATTTCTGCACCTAATACAGGCTGTCCTTTAATTTTCTTCTGTTTTCATATATAAAATGCAGACACCTAACCCTGTGTGTGATCTTTTCCTGTTAAGCATGCAATCCACACTTGGCCAAAAGCTAATGCGAGGAAAAGCAAAACTACGTAACATGAAGTTTGACACTAATCCCGTCTTGGCCCGCAGTGCATAATAGCAAATTAAATTTTTAAAAGATAGAGTTGCAGGACATGTCTCAAGTTCCATTATTTGAGATGCGTTTTCTGCTGAATGTTTTTAAATAAAATAACAAAAAATATTTGCAGTGTCTGGTTGTATAATAATGCCAAAAATATTCTGAAGCCTTTGGGTAAGAAGAGCTATAAAGACCCAGACCTATCAAAGGATTAAGTGATTTGGATAAAATTGTGGAAACTGCCTTTTTTTTCCTGACTTCTGTTTTCCATGCATTAGGAATAATAGGTATCTTCTGATTTTTCCAATGAAGTTACAAAACACTTATCTTTAATATCGGGACTAAAAATGATATTTTAAAGTTTTTTTGTTCAGATTAAATGTCTTGTTTGTGTTTTAAATTGCATTTTTTAAAAATTAATCTCTCTCCTATACTTGAAGGGTCATCTTGCCCTAAAGCATCAAGTTCATCTGGATGAACAGAGAGCTCAAAAGAAAGGCAATGGTATGGTGACTGCTAGTAGTGTTGTTATGGTAGTACTGAAGGATTTATTAAGAATGTGTAAGCAGAGAGTAGAAGACTGAGGGTAGGAACTGTCTCGATGCACAAGGCTGAGTCACACTGGATAAAAAGATGTATAATGTACAATTGGCGAGGGCTAGAACTGTAAGTATTTATTTTTTAGCTCTAAAATCTTTAGAAGAGTTTAGATTGCATGACTTCAACAGATGGAAGGAAGAGGGAAAGTAGAGAAAACTTACACTTACTTGAGCTGTCATAAAACAAGCGGAGGATTAGAGGTAGCTGTGAATGAAGATGGAAGAGGTTGGAAAAAGGAGAGGGAAAAACCCCATTATGTCAGCTGGGGTCAAGGGAGATCATTCAAAGTTTCTTCGTGTCCCAGTGCCCAACTGAAGAACCTCAGGCTGCTCCCAGTGACTGCAGTCACTGAATAGCCCTCTGCATTTTTTTCCAGAGATCCACACATGACAGAAAAGTGTCCTGACTCAAGATATGTGTATGGAATCCATTTTTGCTCATTAGAACCTCAGCTCAACAACTTGAAAAGAAAATTACCTAAAATATTTCAAACTTGCCTCCAGAACATGTCTTTTCTAATACAACGTGGTTTCCAGTTCTTCAGAAACTATAGAAGTTTCACAATTGAAGGGGAACCCAAGAGTGGCAAATGTTTTTCCTGGCTTTGAAAGATAAATAGTAATTTTTAAAATTTATTTTAATTTTTTTTTCTTAACAAGGCAGGTTTTGCATCATATGCTTCTGAGTAGCCTTGCTTTATGTGTTTGCCTGGTGTACCCCTGCTACAGACATACCTTGGTGTCTGCTCCTGACACCCATACCTGTGCTGCACAGGGCACAAACAGGGCTTCCAGGCCAAATGCCTGAATATGCAATATTTTTTGAGAGTTTTCCCTTTTTAAGGGAAAACTTAAGTCACTTGGGTAAGTTTTCTACAGACATTACAAATGTTTAATTCTGTCAGCTGTCAAAATGATTTGGTGTCTCTTTGTCAGCCTTCTGCCTGGCTTGTGGAGACTTGTCTCTCCCAGCTGAAGCATCGGAGGTGCTGGTGTTTCGAAGGCTCCGCAGGAGGTTGCTCTTCCAGTCCCCCATGAGAGGTGTGTTAGCAGTGCATGAATCCAGGAAAACTGGTTAAAATGGTGCCATTTTTTCCTCTGTTAACTTTCTACTGGAGATAACATTTCCCTCGTTAATTTTCTGTCACTGTATATTCAGATTTCCATTCTGAAATGCAAAAGCACTGCTCCTCTGAACTCCAGCCTGAGCATCTCCCCAGCTTCCCCTCCCATCAGCTGCGGGGCCATCGGCTCTCTGCTCTCTGTTTTTCAATGGCTGAGTCTCAAACAGGAGGTTCAGAAGATGTGAAGACAAGCGAAGCTAAAGCTCAGGCATTCATGGACATGTTTTGATTTCCCACAGGTGCTGGAAGTCAAGGGTGCTTGAGAGACATCTGGTAACTTTTTTGTTAAATTGCAAGCCTTCGAATTGTTAACAAATATATGTGTAAATCTCCAAAGTCCTGTTGATTAAATCGTAATTTTCCTATTAACTAAATATTTGTACAGCTATTACTTCTGTAAAATGGAGTAAAGAAGAATGGCATGAAAATATTTTTTTCTAATGATACTTATTTTGCTGTTGTCCAAGCGTTTATGTTTGTTATTTATTTAGGGGAATGGAGGCATTAACGTAACGGTCACGCTGCAGAACTGGAGTAGTTACCTATTTGGTCCGCTGGACTTAACGCTGCTGGAAACATCTTTGCCTCAACTGCTTTTACTTCTGACAAGAACACAAGAAATGGGATGTCCTGGTTCACTCTCTGTTGGAAAAACCTGTGGTGAGTTTGCTGCTGTTGACCCTTCCTCAGCTAAGGGTGGGTGAGGAGGGCTGCTGCAGGTTGCACATGCTGATCTGATAAGATCAGAGCCTTTGGGTTACAGGCACAAAGGCACCAGTTTCCCCAGTCACATTTACAGTTTACCAGGTTATTTATGGTTCTGTGGGAAGGGGTTCCCTGTGGGTGCTACTACTTAAACCCTTCAGTGGGCACGCACCTCAGCTGCTGAGCATTGCCAGCTTTGGGCTTGGAGCTGAGGAATGGGCTTTTTATATAAGATAAATGGGATTTTTGTATAGCTGTCAGGTATTACTGCACAGTTTCCTATGTATTTGATCTTCCTTTTCTGTCTGGTGTGACAGTTCAGGTATTCTGTTAATCTACAACAGACATGGGGAGTTCAGGGAGCTAGCAGAAATTTTTCAGACCTGAGATCTGTTGTGATCCTAAGGTGGTTATTCAGACCTGGTAAATCCAGATCACGTATTATTTGAAACTGATTTTATGTTAAAATGAGGGACTTGGGCACTTCTATACTAGCAAGAGCACTATGTATTATAGCAAGTTAACGTGGTTGTCTTGAGTGATCTCATAAATAGGTAAATGTATTTTGAGCTATCTCAGTTTTACACTATTTTCAAAATGAAAACTTGTCTGTTACTTAGTAATTGAAATTTGTGATCAGAATCCTAGTTTTTCGTGCTGGGAATTTGCACTTGTATTTAGTGCCAAAAGGTGGCAGCAGCTTCCTTCGAATTTTCAGTGTTACCCAGACTTGGGAGAAGCAGAACCTATTGCTTTGTCTGGTGATTTTTATTTGCATTTTTTATTAAGAAAAACCCAAACCCAAAAAACTTCATCATTAGAGCTATTTCTAGTAACATGTACTCTTAAGATAACAAACATCCAATCTGGTTCACATCCTTTACCAAGTTCTTTGTGAGTGACACATCTTATGGTAAAACTTGGCGTCTGTGTCTATATAGTTTATGTACAAGTGCACATGAACACACACACAGACAATTATAATTTCATGTAGCTCTGGATTAATGATTTTTTAATAGAATATTAAGTATCCCCATCAATTACTTTAAAAATGAGTACTCTGCTCTCTTACAAGCTCACACCCAAGCAGTGAAATTTATCTCTGTTTGTGGGTGGATTAGGTCTTTACAAAAGAAGGGACCGAATGCACCGATAAAACATGAAATGAAATATCAAGTAGGTTTGTAAACTCTCCTGCCTGCACTTTGCCGGTGCCCTTCAATCATGCTGTGCAACCATCCTTGTCACATTCATGGCATCTTTGCTGGAACAGTGGCTGCCCATGGTGCTGTCTGACAGTGGTGGTGAGAAGTGAAAAATGGGAGATGATGCTTATGTTTTGCTCCAGTCAAGTTTCAGACAGAAGCTTCTTGCTCAGAGGAAAGGGGAAGGTCAGTTCACATTGACGCACCGTCATCTTTTCTCTACTGCTGTTGGTTTCCACTTGCCAGCAAATGGTAGTGCAGCCTCCAAACCTTGTTTGCTGTCATTAAACAGGTGCTCATTGAACTTGTCAGCCAGATGTTCTGTGGCATAAAATATTTATGTTCTTGATGCTGATCCTTATACATCCTGTACTATAAATGGAGGGGGATGGACTGTGACTTCAGAAAGTTACCTATGTAAATGAAATACCCTAAAGGGGTATCTTTTATGAATATCACCTGCCAGGCATTTGTAAGATAGTAGAAAAGTTATTGCAGCCTTGTTACCAAAAACATGGCTCACTTTGTGTTGTGGGGTGTCAAAAAAGACTTGTGCTGCCTTTTATGATGAGATGCTGAGAGCGTTTGGGTATCTGTATAAGAGAAGTTGCATGAGCTGTCCACAACCTTTCCGCGTCCATGTATGACTCTGGCATTTCTGTGTAACAGGTGTGCTTTGTCCAGGTCACCTTATTCAAGTTTTATAAAACAGAACAGATGTCACTTAAGGGTAAAAAGCTTAGCCATAGATGTGAAGAAAAGCTGCCTCTTCAAGGCAGGTCTGCTAGCGCATCGTGGTCTGTATCAACCCTGTCTTCTCTCCCGGTGTGACAGAGGACTTTTGGCAGGTTTGTGATCGGTCATTTCAGAGGCCTTTACATTTTTGGGTGGGCTTGATTTGTTGTTCCAGCTCTGGACAAGTGGCAGTGTATCCGTCTGTTGCAGTTTGCCTATCTGTGAAATGGTTGCCTGGACCACAGAAATTCAGTTTTGTAGAGTACGTTTGTAAAGGCTGACATTTCTAGACATGCTCAAGGCGTTAAATCGTTCAGACTAGAGGCTGGGTGGTGGCTAATGTAACTTACTGTCTTTCTGTGGTCTTTTCTCCCCTTCTTTTATGGCAAGTATCACTGTCTTCTCTGCTGTCTGCCACTTCACATGAAGGAGGACTTCCAATAAACTCCCTGTTGCAGGTCAGGCCTCAGCCATTTCTGTGTTGTTTGTATTTTATTGTTCTTGATATTTCTTTTAAGCCTAGAATTTTGACATTACCTTTTTTGCCTACCTTCTAGTAGGCAACACACGTGTTTTTAAAGTCTATTATTGCCTGTTGTCATCTCATCTGGCTGCGAGAACATCACAGGTTTTGAATAATTTGTTATGTTGTAAGTTTTCTCACTCTTTTTGGTAGCTCAGACTCATAGGAGGAAATGCTGGGTATTCTGGGAGAATGTTTCTCTTCAGGAGAGCAGATAATGCAGATCATTAAAAGAGCTTTTCCAGTAAGGTCTGTGAAAAATTTCATGTCTAGTCAAATTATAGATTCCTGGTGTCGGTTCATGGTGGTTAATTGGGACACAAAAGCAAACCCTAGTAGGAGTACTATGTAATATCTCTTGGCTTATATTTTTTGCTATACTGAAAACTGATGTTGTGCTTTAACTTCCCAGTTTCTCTTTTTAATACCTGTGACTGTATAATAATAAATGGCATGATAATCTCTTGGATGTTGCATGGCAGCTCAGTAGCTGTGTTGCGAGTGTCTGAATAAATAATTAATCGACTCAGCCCGGGACAAGAGGTTACTGAATAACCTCCGCGTACTGTACATGGCAGATGTTTTTCAGAACTTGCAGATGCACAATGTGAGGCCAAGCCTAACCAAATACAGTGAAGTTTAACTGAAAAAGCCTTCAAAGTCTCATGTCCAGACTATACAATGAGATAGCACAGTAAGTCAGATGTTAGGCATCCTTCTTATCGTGGATAACATGAGTTTTCCCCAACTAAGGATGTCTTCCCTCTTGTCTTTATCTAGTTTAGAAATACGTTATCTGACCCCTTCCCACATGCCCTTTGTGGATGGTAGCACTGTCCTGGGGGGCTTCAAAAACAGAAGCTCTCAGGAGAGGTTTCTATTTTAGGTTTGAAAGTGATTGTGAAGAAATGGCTTTTTCCCTTTAAATAAACATGTTCCTTGAAACTTACTCAGTCTTCAATAATTCATAGGCATCGCTGCTGCTGCTTCATAATGTTGTTAGTCTTGTTAACCACTCCCAGCTCTGACAGGCTAGTTTTCAGTATGGATATCAACATCACTGATGAAATCAAATGAAACTATAAATTCTGCTTTCATTTACCCCATATGCTGAACTACTGCAGCAGAGGTTGGAGGTCAGTACAAGCTCACATCATAGCTGACATTGGAAAGAAAAGGACATTACAGAATTTTTGTTATAGAAAATAACAAGGAAAAAAGGAATGCAACAACATAACCTTGTCATTCCTAGGGTCTGAACTCATTACAGGCTAGAGGAGCCCTTAAGGCACGCCCTCGCTGAGCAAACCTAACCTGGTTTTGGAGAGAGGGTGAGCAGAACACTGATGGATTTCTATGAGGTTACTTTTCAGTGGGTGCCTGACCCTGCATGACTTCTACGAGACCACAGACTTTCTTAGAGGTCACAAAACTCCTGTTAATTTTTTACCCCTCCTGAACTGAATTAAAATGCCCTGGAGAAAAATTACCTGCTTGCATTGCCTTTGGCAAAAGCCAGGACATAGACAAATAATTGCACTTCATTTAGTTTTTACTAGCTACCTCAGTGGTGACTTTATATGCATATTTTTGAAGGTGTTGCTGAAATGCAACACTATTGTTTCAAGGTCAAAGGATGTTAGTGTAACTCAGTGTAAGCAGTGTAATTTGCTATGGCAAGGGTGCTTCCTTGCTGTGGTTTTTAGATCCCTCCGAAATAGTGAGTCCTCATGCCAGATGATGGCAGAAGTTGCCACCTGTATTAGGTGGGTACAGAACTGGGGCATACTGGGGGTGTCACAACAGAGCTTACCTGGGGGTTTCCCTTAACACTTCTCCCATTCAACAGTAGGTGTAGGTCAGCAGCATGGGCTCTACCTGTTCTGCTGATCACCTGGTTTGCTCTCTGTTGCAGGTGCAGGTTAGACCCTCTGAGCACTGAAAAGCCTCTGGTGCCTTCTGCAATTTTCTGCATGGCCACAAGACCGTTTTCCTGCAGTGCAATGGAGATGTGTCCTGGAGCAGCTCAGCTGCTGGTAATGTGTCCAGAGAGTCTGGCAGTGATGGAGCAGTGCTGGGGATGATGCAGCAACCCTTGCCATATGTCTGCATGGGATGGGAGTCTCCAGTGCCATGGGAAAACAAATAGTTTGATAGTTAAGCACAGTTAGATGTCTGCTCCTGTAACAGGACCTACAGCCTGACATTCCCAGCCTGTGTAGGGAATATTTCATGCCTCTGATGGGTCTCCACTAAATTCTGCCCATGGAGTGGAGAACTGCCAGATGGCAGTCGGTGGGAAAAATCTGAAGAAAGCCTGCAATAAAAACTCAGGGTTCCCAGGGTTTAGCCACTCCAGTAGTGCAAACCATGGGATTCACAGCCAGCTTCTAATGGCTGGAATCCAACTTCATGGGGTTTTTTTTAAAGTATGGTGCAGGGATCCCTTATTTTAAAACACACAGGTGCTAGAGGCACTGCTGTGGCCACTGCCATGTTAGCACAGTGGTTACAATACTCATCAGATGCAGGGGATGCAGGCCTTGGTGCTTTTCCTGCCTCCCCCCCCAGCAGACACAGCTGTAGCCAGTGGGCTACTGAGCTGATGGAACCCATCCTGTGGATGATGTCTGGAGGGGGAGGTGAGGCCCAGTGCTTGATCCAGAGAAAGAGAGTGAAAGAGAGCAGGTGATGGGTGAGCAGGACATCCATGGAGCTTGGGAAATCCTAGTTCCAGTTTGCAAGTCAAGGACTAATTTTAATGTATTGCCTGTTGGATGTAAATATTCTGATAGGTACTAAGGTAGGTTTTAATATCTGATGTTAAAACTCTAGAAACTAAAAGAAATAGAGAAATACTATTTAGAATTATACTTGACAGGAAAAAAAAAAAGCTTGTGTATTAAGTGTTGGAAAAGTACTTGACAGAAGAAATAAGAATTCACACTCTATTTCCCAGTCTAAGGAGGTAAGAGCAAAAAACATTTGTATTTTTGCTGTGGTGTTTTGGGAACATTTGTTGTTGTCTGTGAGGTTTTTTGTTTGTTTGTGTTAAATATAAGGCACTATCTGGAAAGGCACGCTAAGCTGTCATTTCTGGTTTTCAGTTGTAGGCAGCATACATCACCTTGTACAATTTCTTACCTCAAGAGCCTTCTTCAGTTCCCTTGGTCAGACACACATGCAGTTACAGTGTGTGACCCTGTTCCTGGCAAAGGCAGAGGTTTGTCAACAGCAGGTGCAACAGGCAGACCCTTAGTGCTATGATCAATTAATATTTAACCTTCTTGTGAACTTTGGCTTGGTTTTACCATTCCAGCCTACTGGGAGTGCCTACTTGGAAAAGCAGTTCGGTACAGAAACACTCTGGAAAGTCTCCATTGACCAGAGAGTCAGACTGCTCTCCTGCCATCTCTAGAGACATTGGAGAGACCCAGAGCTAATGCAGCTCTTCCGAGTGTGTAAATGTTTCAAAATGGGGTGTACTCCAATGTTCACTCTGAAAGGAAGAGTTTTAAATGTGTAGTTTGATAAGGCTGCTTGTTATACCTGCAGCTGGTTTTGATGGTGAGAACAGGCTGATGCAGATGAGTTGGAGTTTGATGCAACAGCATGTGATAAGCCATTTAGAGGAGGAACATGAGGATGAGCCACTACCACTAGGAAGATTCTGGCAGTACCCTTTCCTTCCTACACCAGGATTTAGTATCTCCAGCACCAACAGGATAGACTACCCCGGTGGGAAGTTCCCGTGCGTATTTGCTGCTAGGGTCACTAAAAACTTTGTATTTCCCAAGCCAAAGTGGAGAAGCCCAAGGCTTTTTATGTTAACAGCCCTCAGCAGTCACTCAGACCTGAACCATGAAGCACCACAGCAGTGACCATGAGCTGTGAGTGACTACAGAGCTGCTGTGCTGCTTCCATCCCCATCAGCACCAAGCCACCATAACACGGGAAGGATTAAGGTGTTTGGGGATTTATTTTAAGCCATCTTTTTGCAGTTTTGTGGGGGTGGAGATGAAGGCAAGGTGCAAATTGGGACTCAACATTTTATTAGGCTAAAACAGCTGTGTTGAGACAGGTTTTAATGGCAGTAGAAAAGGGGCATGTGCTACCAAGAACCTTTTGACACTTGTAGCACACTGCATATGCACAAAGCATGTGGCAGAAGCATGCAAAAAGATTATAATACAGGCTGTGTCATCTGCCACCTGGTCCCCTTGCACTGCTGCATTATCTTGGTGCCTCATTAGGCGGGGGGTAGCCCTGATTACTGAACTCTGCTTGTTTGTAAAGTGACAAGTCAGCTTAATGAGTTGTGTGGGTGGAGTATTGGTTTCAGGCTCACCAGGACAACATCATCCTTTCCTCAATTATATGCATCCAGAAGCGGGGTTGGGCACAGAAGTTTGTTCGTGGGCGCTTCCTCTCTAGAGCTTATGGACAAAAAAACTGGGCTAAATGGGGCACTGAGAGAATCTTTTTTTAGCCTGTCACAGTGGGACCGTGAATTGCAGCAGTGCCACTGGCACTTTTTTGCTGGGTGTAAGGAACGCTTCCTTCTCACCCTGCGGGATATGTGATGAGAGTGGGCGTGCAGCGATGATCAAGTCACCGAGTTAAGTAGCAAGCCTGTGTAACTGACTTACAAATACCAGTGTTCTTTATTTACATAGACATGTAAACAACAGAAGGTAAACAACACCGCCCAGCTCAGTCTAACAAACAGGCTGATGCTGTTTCGCTTCAGGACCTGAGGTGTTTTAGACATTTCACAGAAACTGTATTGACAGCAAACACGGGAAGGCAATGAGGTTACCTCGACGCTTTCTTCCTTCCACAGGAATCGCATGCACGGTGCGGCAGCGTGAGGGAACGGCGCCACTGAGGCCACAAAACAAGCGTATGCAGAGAACCCACCACGAGCTTGCCTTAAGGTCAGATATGGCTCTAGTTAGCAATATTTGTGAGTAGTATCACCGCAACTAGTCTGTGCTCTGACAGCACTTTCCATCCAAGGATCTGAAAGGTCTTTGCAAGCAGACCACAAATTTTTGTTGCATCCTTTGCAGGTTATCCTCAGTTTACACGCGAAGGAACGGAGGGCCTTCAGACAGCGACCTTCCCAGAGCTCAGGTATTACTGGTCTTGTTTCCCAGCCTTGTGCCTTAAATATAGCACCATTCTTCTTTCTCAAAAGTATATCGCTGCTTCATGTTTTAGGACATGTTTTTAAATTCAAAGTAAAGCTCCAAGTGCTGCAGCTAGAAGGGCAGCAGACAGTCCCAATCGCTGGCTGAAGCCGTTTTGCTTCAGGGATGCCTCTGCTGAAAGAGGAGCCAGCCACTGTGCAACACATTGCACCCATTCCCAAAGTTTATCCAAAACCAGAATTAGGGATAACATCTGCTGCAAAAGAAAAACTATCTGAGAACAACTGTGCTGATCTGCTGTCTTGCAAATTGAACTGCAACAGTAAGCCATACACACACTGTGTTTTAAGTGGTTGAAGTATTTCAAATAGAAAAATTACACTAAATTTGTAAGACAGAAAAATATTTAGTTTACAATGAAAAGTTCAAGAAGTTTGCTGCTTTGTGCCAAAGAACAAATTTTTTTGTAGTTTAGCAGCAAAAGTATAATCTAGGTCTTGAATGGGATTTAAATCTCAGCTGGAAATTCACATTTTGGTTCCACACACACTTCCTGAAAAAAAATCCAAAAAACAAAACCAAAAAAACCCCCAGGTTGACAGGTATTGGGCTTGTTACTCTTTTGAGGTTTTTTTTTCTATTGCAGAGTGATGGCTTGAACCCAAAAGTGGTTTCAGCCTTTCCATCTGTTTTTGACATGAATAGCAAGTTAGACAGGCTCAGCTCGTACACTAGGTCAAATTCAAGTATGTAAGAATTGCTGATAAAAAAGTAGTCGGGAAGGTGGGTTTGAGCACAGTATTTAAATGCTCAGCTGCCTTCTCTTGTGCACATTATGCTTCAAGTAGTTGTACTCCTTCTGCCCTCCCAGTAAGAACTACAGTGATGCCCTATCTTTAATTATCATAAGAAAGGAGATGAACCACCACAACCCTAAGATACACCATTTACAGCTGCCAGTGCAACAGCAAGTAAAATGAAAATGGAGGAGTCCTGTTTTTCTTAAATAGGCATTTCTGCAATCCTTTCAGTCCCCCAGGTGAAAAAGAAACTTAAGAAATTCTCCTTAAATAAAAGCTATGTACAAATTGCACACATTGCAAACGGAGCACTGAGATCAGTTCAGAAAATAAGATGTACAGTCTTCACTGATAACATCTCTCGCTATAAACAGTGATAAACAGCATATGCTTTCTTCAGATGTCAGAACCCAGCAAGACTGCAATATTATGTACACAGGGCTTGTTTGCCTTCTGCCTCCCGCAGCAGAGTCCCTCCAAACTCTGTTTGCGCTTCAGAAAGCTGTGCAGCGCCGTTCCTGCACACCGCATCTCTCCTGCTCGGCAGATCACAAGAGAGCTGTCATTGCTGTCTGGCTTATTGGTTTGAGGCAGTCCCTGGGCGTCGAGTAACCCTCGCTCCCAAGGGCGTTGGGCTGAGGTTTCTGGTAGTCCGTGCTGTAGCTCATGGAGGTCAGAACACCATTAACTTTGGGTTTGTCGTAGTTTATGACACTCTGGGGTGTCTGATAGTCTCCATTCCTGGTGTCGGTCTTACACGAACCAGAGAAGCCGCCGGCAGACAGGGGCTGTTTCTGGGACGAGATGACAGGTACGTTGTAGCCGTTTTCAGAGGGGAAGTTATTTTCTCTCGCCGTGTGCCGTTCTATGATGGGGGTGGCGTATTCAGGCTCTTGGCTGGTCAGGGGCAGGGCGTATTCGTGCCGGTTAGCTCTGTGTGGACAGTGATAGTGATTTTCAAACTCTGAACTCCCCCTTCTTCCCTCGTCTTCGGTGTCCATCGGTCTAAAAGTAGATCCTTTCCGTGTTACTGTCCCAGTCCCGATCATGAGAGGCTGCTGATAATCTAAAAGAAAGCATGAACTGCTCAACAAGGCACAGATGGATTATTTTACATATTCAATACTTATGCATTGATAAGTATTTTATGTTGAAAAATGACTTGGTTATTGTATTTAATGTGTGGTTATCAGGAAACCTTGCCCCAGTGCCAGTCCTGTAACCTCCTTCAGTGAGCAAGAGTTGCAGAACATGGCAGAAGCTCTTCCACAGAAGAGCTCCAATCTGCCACCCCTTTTCCTACTCCCTCCCTCCCTTTCCCCACCTACCCACCCAAATAAATCAACGTTATTTCTGGAGTACACTCTAAAGCCCTCAAAAAGAGAGAAGCCAATAAAATATTAGCAAAAGATGTTGCATGAAGATACACAAACGAGCAGCTCTCCAAAACCAGCATCCCACTTCTGGAATAATTAAAATGCCCAGAGGATTCTTAATGAGCCCCACCAAGTCCTGGCTTTGTTTAAAAGGCATCTGGCAGTAGCTGACTGACAAGAAGGATGAAGTTAGGCTGAATGACAGCCAAGAGAGTCAAGGGAAGTGTGAAATGTGCTAAGCCAGCTCAGCACTGCTGTGGGCGTGCAAGGGGTAATGAGCTGTGGGAGGAGAAGTGGAACCGGTGCTGCTGGAGGAACAGAGCGGTCACCCTGGTCAAGAGGGGACAGCAGGGATATAAGCAAATGGCCTGAGCAGAAGCAAGGAGCGAGATGGAGGAAATGTGGCCTCAAGAAGCGCTTGTTTGCACCTCTAGTCGAAGCAGATGCCAGGCCACCATGTAAGAAAGAGATCTAGATTTAAAAAGTTAAAAAGAAAAAAAACCCCAGTAAAACTATTATGAGAAAATTCAGCGTTCTAACTTTCTCACTTTGGTGCTGGTGACAATCTCTTATGGATACATACGGTGGCCTGAACAGCTCTAGTGAATGACACTGCTAAAGTATCATGTTTTGACGCAGGCGCGAATAAGTTAGCTCAGTTTCTGTTCTGGCATCGTGGTTCATCTGACATGAGCGTCGAATTCGATCCCATATGTCCTGTGAATCTTTTTGGCAGTTCCTGGCTGCTTCCCAAACTTCAGCATGTAGGGTGAAGGTGTTATAATATTTCACTAAGCAAGCGGTGCAGCTCTTCCCAGCGTCGCTGCCGCCATCCCCAGCAATCTCCCTCGCTCAGGAGGAAGTGTCTCGACTCGCTCCCGCCTGCCTTTGAGAACCAGCAGCCAGCCGAGGATTCAGAGCAGGGGGGATTTTCGTGTAGTGTGTTAACGATTGCTCACCCTCTGCAATTAAATTATTAAATGACACATTTCTGGGCTGCATTCACGTTTTTATTTCATGTTTCTTATTTTTAAGGAGACTGTAGTGAAGTGCTAACGCTGGGGAGCTGCCTGTCCAGACTAGGAGTTAAGGCTTCCCACACATAGCAGGAGGGGAGGATGGAGAGAGCAGAGGCTCCCCAGACATGGCTGGGGCAGCCAGGTAACCAGAATTTGTGAGCAACCTTTATTCACTCCCTTTCCTTCATGAAATATCGCTGCTTTATAGATCTCTGCATGTTTGTATAGAAAGGTTTTGTAAAGGATTGAAACCATCTTTGAAAGATATCCAGGGTAGCACCATATGGAAGTGCAGTAACCATCCATTTGTTTTTTAAATGTATTTCTCTGCCAAATGCATTGGTCTAAGGAATTTCTAAGGTCTGGAGACTGGAAACAGCAAATTAATCTTTCTGGAAGATTGCTGATCACTGATCCCATTAAATGGCTGGTCTCACTAGACTTTCCAGACAGACTAAACTAGGCAAGGATAAGATGTGCTAAGAGGATGAATTAAAAAACCATCCCTTTGGGATGAAAATAGTACTGACATGGGGATTTGCTCTGTCCAAATAGTGATCTGGAGCCAAGGTAGCACAGGAGAGAAGCCCCATGGTTGTTTTTTTCCCTTCCCTCTCATCTACTTGCTTCCACTTCAGGGGGCCTCGTCTCCAAAATAACTTGGGCACCAGGAAAGGGATCACAGCATAACTTCCAGCTAAACAACTAAGCAGTTTTTCTATTTGGTCAGCAACAAGGGCCATTATATTTTGTTCCATTTCCAGAGACATTGGTGTTGAAATAGAAACACAAAAATTAGTCAGTAAAGCCAAACTATCCTGTCTGGGACAAATTCTTGCATTGCATCCCTGCCTGATTACCTTCTGTGTTACCTTCAGCTGTACCTGTTTCAGACTTAGGAAATATTTCCCAAAAACTCCAAGAAAAAAATTTGAAAATAGTGGGGTTTTTTTCCACTGATATATTTATCTGCTTCACTATATGTCTGGGATGAACACACATAAATCTGTTCCTAGACCTCAGCTTGCATGAGAGCTGGAGCTTGTGAGATTACTGGCCCATCCCTCTCCCTGTTACCTGCTCTGCACACTGAGTAAAATGAAATCATCACAGGGGGAGCAATTGTTACCTGCCATGTCACTGGTGACCAGATCTAGTTTTTGTGGTGTCTCCTTCTCATTATTATAGCTGATGGTAAATTCAGTTGACTGATGTCTGGTGAAGGGCTGCTTGATTTGTTTCCAACAACCTACGATAAAGAAATAAAAACAGAGGGCTTATTAGCAAGTTGAATGCTCACAATCAGAAGACTTACCAGAAAGCTTAATTTTTAGTGTACTCATCGCTGTCAATATATTAAAATAGTTAAAAGGCAAGACTAAAATGGGCTGTTGGTAAAAAAAGCCTCCTAAATTTGGAGGGTGAAAGTGAAAGTAAATCACCAACTGGGATTTCCAAGTGAAAACAAAACTTTATAGAGGATTTTCCTGGCAAGAAGAGCTCAAACTCTGTAGGTGCCTGCACTGATGCATTAGCAAAGTATATCAGTAAAATACCAGCTTTAAATCAGTTACATATTTTGCCATTGCTTATGTGGCAAAAATAATGCTTAAAATTTCTTTTTTTCAGTAGACTATTATGGCTTCCATTTCCTTGATATCTGAGCACCTTCACTCATCAGTTCATTGGTTCCCACAACATCCTTGTGAGACATAAAAGAAAAAATCTGCAGTGTCAGGCAGTTGCCTAGAGCCTGTGACAAGAGTTCAGCTCCCAGCTTTCTAAGTCCCAAGCCTGGTTGAGAAGGGCTTAGGAGTTTGATTTATGAAGCATATATGCAACAAATGAACTGACTGGGTAAGAGGCTATCTCCAATTTCTTGGTATTTGTCCTCATTAGCAAGTGAGAAAGGATTACGATGTGACCTTGAAAAATCATATTAGCAAATATGATGATAAGTACAAATTAATTTTCTAATGAGGGCAAGCTGCAGTGGGTAACAGCATTCCTTCCACTGACGTCAGCACCTGCTAAGGGATGAAATTTTGGAGCTGAGGTACTGCAAGGCCCTTGTCAGGAGACGTGTGAATTGCTTAGTGGTTTCTTTTTTTATGGAAAGCAGAGATTCAGAAACATTCCCCTGTAGAGTTGGCTGGCCAGGAAAAGCAGCTAAACCCCAACTTCCAAGCTGATAGAAGACCCCGCTCTAGAAAGTGTTACTGAGCAAGACAAAGAATATACTTCACTGGGGTCTTGCAGACATCTCCTAAAGCAGACTCCTCAAGCCAATCCCTTATTTAGATTTTACACATGAAGTACAATCCAGTATTGTTAACTTTATAAATACAGTCCCAACGAGGGAGGGCAGTGAGATGGAAATATTAAAGCCATAAAAAATTATTAGCCCTTGCTCTCTTGGAGAAAGGCAATCCTCGCTGCTGTGGGGAAAAGAAAAGGAAAGCAGTAATTTTCTGCAAAATAGGTATTTCGGAGGAGAGGAGGAAAGGGAGGACACCTGGGAGCACTCTTACATGCTAATTTATGCACTTTGTATAATAGATCTTTTGCTAATTGCCTTTCTGTCATAGAAACCAAGTTATATTGTTTCTCAGGGCACTGTGCTAGGATGACACAAGTGGGACTATCGTTTGCCTTTTCCCTTGTATGAGGAGGTGAATTTGAATGAGAAAACATGGATGCTATTTCATAAGCATTTCATGCTTAGTTGCATAAACCCCTTCCCGTCGGCCCAATGGACAGGATGGGACAATGTGCATGATTCTCCACTAACCTGATTTCTGAGCACTGGATAATCCATAAGAAAGTCCTTTGGCTTCTCGCCTGTGAGGGGAAGAAAGCATTTATAAACAAACATCTGCACTCACAACATTTCAGCTCCAAGCCTTAGCTCCAGCAGAGAGAGCCTTTGTGTTTGGTGGCTGAGGACAGCGCTTCACTTTGAGTTTCTGAAGGCTGGTGTTTGCTAGAACATAAGGCATGCAATCCCTCTCAGGGTTTTGACATTTTCTTTTTCCCCACCTGTATGCAAGTTATGAATGCCAGTGTTCAAAATGTCTTGTCTGGCACTCATCGATTTGATGTGTCTATGTCCATATGTGTCAGTCCAGGTTATGTTTTTGGGTCTGCTCCTCTGAATGCTTTGGCTAGTTTATAGATTTACTGGGAATCCAGGGCAGAGCTGGATACCGCTAGTGATGAAGCAACATGACCACAGCATTGCTTGTACTTCCAAATCCCCATCTGCTGGCAGAAGCATTTCCCTGCTCTACGTGCAAGGGCAGGTTTGTATGAATGGACATCTAGCAGGAACCACAATTAGCAGTGCTTCTTCCAGTCCTCTGACTTGTGAAATGAGGTGGCTTAGTTTTAGCTGCTTACCCATGTATGCCTGCAACTCCTTACAGCTGGGCTCAGCTGTCAGCCTGCTAGGTCAAGGGTTCTAACTTAAGGGATTGGGAAGCAGAAACACAACAGGAGGGAAATGAAATAAAATGATCCAGATAGGGAGCTCAAATCCTCCCTTCACTGAATTTTCACTTGGCATTGGTGTGGAAACTATTCTGCCTTCTATTACTTTACACTTCAGTGTTTGTGGGTATATGTAGGCTGAAGAGAGCAGCCAGTTAGACTATAAATTGGGGTGTGCAGTTCTGACCCCCTTCACCTTTGTTTTTGTCTGACTAGGGGAGACATACAATGAGAAATGATACAATTTACAAAGACATGTCATGAGTTCTACTTAAAAGAAGACTGCCAGTATGAATTTCCAGCTCCCTGGTAAAGCAGCTCTGGAAAGAGGGGACGTGCTAGCTAGGTAGCCACAAATGCCTTCTATGGCAAAAGACAGTATCTTACTTTCTTAGAGCTGCACAGATACAAATTCCAGAGAACAGGAACAGACACAGCACGATGACGATGGGGACAATTATAGCTGTAAGCTTTAAGCCTGCATGAGGAAAAAAAAAGGATAAAGGTTAAAAAGGCAAATTACTTTGAGGCTGATAATTTTTACCACAGAGAATACAGCAAAAGACAGATAATCTTGCAGGAACACTTCTTGCAAGAGCATGAAAATGTAAAACTATAAAAATTACAAAAATGGTCCTCAGCTGTAGTTAGTTGCCATGTACCTAAGTAGAACAGTGTTGAGAGAGTTAAAAAAGACTTTCTCAAGGCTGACAGGGTTTAATATCTACATGCATCCTTACAAAGAGGAGTTCTTTCTTATTACGCACTAGGTAACTTTTAAAACTTACAACAACTCTGCTTTCAGTTGCTTATAAAGCTACCAAATGAGGCTGCAATTTTAGATGCTGAGTATCTGGCTTGTGTTGAACTCGTTGAAACATCTCAGTCAAAATAGTTCAAAAATTTCCAGGAGTGGAGCTAGGGAGAAACCTGTTTAGCCCCTGTTAAATTCTAACACAACATGGTTTAGAGCAGGGATCTGGAAATTAACAATGGGATGACTCTTGTGTCAGGACTGTGCCATTCACAATTTCTACAGACTTACCAGGCTGTGAGAATAAGGTAGTACACGTGTCCCCAGGGTATTGACAATTTAGCAGATGAAATCCCTGTAGATTGCATTTTCAGTGAACATGGATACAATTTACCCATACCACTGCATAGATGGACCAAGACTGCTCTTAGCAAGAGCAATGCAGTCTCAAAAGAGCTTTTTTTCTTACAGCTATTGCTTCTTACAACCATTTTTTTACAGAGGCATTCCGACAACTAACAGCTATCTAATAGGCAGCAGTGTTTGGTGTGGGGGTCTGGTAATTCCTGCCTGGCTATGGGTCCACCAAAGAGTCAGTATAAGCAACAAAGTTTGTTTGCCTGCCTTTTAAGATCTTTAAAAGAGGGGTCCACAACATTCAAGGATGAAGACTGCATATTCCAGGAGAAGTATGAGAATTAAGGTTTTCTGAGCCCCTGTGAATATAAGCTTTATGAAAAAGTGTTTAATTACCCAACCATGCACTACTATATGCTGCTTATAGCTGGAGACCTGCTCTGGGAGGAGTCATGGCTGAATAAAGAGAAGGTAGCACTTTTGTGAAACCACTATCTCACACATTAAAAAAATTATAAAATATAGGAAGATGGTGAGGAAGAGCTCCTCTAAAAAATGCGGATGAGTGCTCAGTATAGTCCCTTGAGCCACCTACCAAACACGGCAAATAAACCAATATGACAGGGAAAGCAAAGCCTGATGTTTCACACATCAAGGAAAATTAAAGCTTTCCATCTCTTTCTGTGCCTTAAGACAAAAAGAACAGATGCTCCTCCCTCTTCTCTCTGTCCTTAACCTTTGATAAAGTCTGAAGGGAAAATAAAAGTTTTGATTTGTGAGAAAGTCGAAAGTTCACTCAGGCTGGGCTGAAGACATGATGCAGCCTAGAGAAAAGGCAGCGCTAGGCAGTGTTACCCAAGTTAGTTTCTTCTGACGGGATGGGCTCCGTAACAGTCCTGTCTTCTTTTCCAAGGGAGGTCTCTGTGCTCTGACTTGGTTTCTGCCACATTGAGTGCGTAAATGAACTATTAGCTGCAAAAGAGAAGGGGGCATCAGTGGCACTGTGGTCGCACAGGGGGCTTTGGCAGCACTGTGCCTGGGGAGCACTGCTTACCCCATACCTTGCATTATTCGACAACCCATCAGCTCGAGCTTCAGTGCTATTCTTTGGTTCCAAGTCTGAGGGATAATTCGCACGTAACGGGCCACTATCGGAGGGATGAAGTTATTGCGTACTATGTCACCAGAGTTGGAGTTGCCTTGAAATACCTGCAATGAAACATAAACACGTTGTTTGACTTGTTTTAAAAGTCTCTTTTATCAAAGTGCTCCTGACATCCAACTTTAAAGATTTTTATTATCCTAAAACTAATATATTGATAAGCTGGGATGCAGCCACATCCCACATGCATTTTTGCTGCTGGAATTTGTAGTTCTGGAAAGAAATAATCTTTTCAGTTCTGACAGATGATCACATTTTTCTGTTAGCTTGGAGAAGAAAGATTATCACTCTGTTTCAATTCTGTGTAATTTCTAGTTAATGTATGCTGGTATAATGCTAGCATTTTTGATTTAATAGCTCTGCAGTACCCTTACTTGGGCAACAGGGGATAAAAATGTAAAAAGAAAAAACTGAACGGAACTATTTCTAGCTATTTTAGTAAAATGGTCAGTTTTCTGTATCAAGGTTGAAGAGTGACTATTAGTTGTGTCTCCTTTTCCCTGCACTTACACAGTATTTCCCAGAATCAGCTTAGCCCATGTGCAGAACAGTAGTCCTTGTAAAATTAGTTCTTGGAGATGTGTCAGCATGATCTAGGAAAACTTAAAAGCCACATGAGATAGGGAAGTGAGCTCAGCATATCTTAGATAAAATGCCAGCCCACATGGGGTTCTGGTGGGACAGGTTTTGTCATGCACCTTAGCTGAGACTAAGATCATATATAATATTGTATGTAACAACTCATCGTAGAAAACTGCAGACCTGCAGATTTTAAATTGCTGACTTTCACAGTTCAGCCACTACTAGGTTGATTTTTCACTTTTTGGGCCAACACCCCCTCAGTTTAACATTTAAAAAATATTAGACCAGTTAAATGTTGCACAGTGAAATTCCTTGCCAAACAAGCTAAGAAATTCAGAGCTAGTAGAAAATCTCTCTACAGCTCTACTAAGTTTTTAAACACTGCTGTCAGGATTGAGGACCAGGTAGAGCCTTACCCTGAGGCAGGCTGGGCTCCCTCAGAAATGATGAGTAAAGGTCCGACTTTGAACGCTGTGGGAGCAGGGAGGAGGGCTTTTGGTTGAGTTTTTTTTGTTTGAAAGGAAACATGAGGTTTTCAGGGGAAAATATTATCAGACAAACCTGCACAGAACATCCTTTGTCTGCAGGAACTAGTTGCACTGCTTTTATCTATTCATTTTTTAAGTCCCTCAGAGTCTGTGAAAACTGTTGTGTGGACAGGTATTTTAGGGTAAGAGCATTTATTTTATGCTCAGGTACATCAGTTCCTAAACAGACAAAGGCTGTGCCCACAGACTCATGTCGGAAGAGTCCCATCAGCGAGGCGGGGGAGCAGTGTGATCCCTGGTGCCTGCAACGCAGCCCGAGCAGCTCGTTCCACAGGTGCAGCTCCACCAACAGCACTGTGCTTTTACCTGAGTGGGTTGTTTTGCTTGGGGCGGGGTGTGGGTTGACCATCCCAGTGCATCTGAAGCTGAATCTTAGCTTTGCTGGTGCTGTACTGACCAATGCTTCTGCACTGGTACAGCCTTCCTAGGATGGGCAAGCGCTGAGGTGAGTGAAAGACTTGCCCAAACAGCCTGTTATACCGCTTTAATTACACCATGTTTTATTTTAAAAGAGGGATACACACACGTACACGTGCCTCCCTGTGTGTGTGTCTCAACTTCAACAAGCCCTGGATAACTTCCTTGTTTCGACAGGCTCACAACCTACTCCATGGCTGTAAATTACACTGGTGAGGACAACCCAAGTCTAGGCAAGTCTGAACCTCATAATCTTTCTTGACAGTGAAAGCCTGCCCTTCAACGTCAAGGCAGCATACACGTTATTGCTCTGTATTTTCCTACCCCTCCCACTTGCCCTTACCTTTTCTTCATTGCTCAGAATCCCTTTGTAAGTTCTCCATTTCGAGTTGTTATTTTTGTAGTTCATTGTAAATGTCTTTACATAAAAGTTGAAATTCAGCATCGTGGATCCAGAACCAGTGGTCTTAATCCCTTTTAACAAAATGCAAAATACATTTTCATTTGTTAGGTGTCTGTTTTAAAGGAACATTTTCAAATGCAAACACAGAAGCCAAAACAATACATAGAAATTTGGCCTCAAAGTCTTAATTTATTTTTCAAACTATGTTGGAATTGAGTTTAAAAGTTGGGTGAAGAATGGAAATCCATTTTAAATTGTGAATTTAGAGCAATGGAATTTTGCACAGAGCCCAAATTAATTACTCCAAAAATGGTAATTGCTTTTTGATGGTTCATATCAGCAGTCTTTACATCTTTAGCAGCAACCATAATTTACATTTTTACAACTAAATCAAGAGTTGGAAACAGGAATTTCTTTCACTTAGGCCATTGTTTCCAAGGCCATGAGTTTAACTTTTCTTATTGATTGCAGAGCTGCATCATTAATAGATCCTAAGCAGTAGTTTATCATCCATCCAGACTCTACTAGTCCCTGTGTAAGTGTTTTGTTCTGAGCCTAGCAGCATGTTTACAGATCAGGCATGCGTGATGGTTGAGTTCAATCCTATATCCCTATAGGAAGACCAGTCTTGTAAATAGCCATGATTTTTTAAATAGGAAAATAATATTCCTCAATGCACAACATTCAATTCCATTTAATGAAAGAAACATTGCATTAGTGCATTGTTAGCTTTTCAGCTGTGTTCAGTTTCTTCTCCAACTGAAACCCCAGCTTCTAATAGCCAGACAGTGACATACCTGTTATTCTTTTCTTCTCTCCCAGGTCTATCTCCAACCATTCACGATTGCTGCTGTGGTTAGAGGCCCAAGCCAGTCCTGGGACTTGAAGCCAAGCCTTGTCGGGAGACCACTGGAAGAGCTGCCCAAATTCATTGGTCTCCTCCCAGTAGGAAGATGCAGTGACCTGGCTCTTGGAGAGGAATCCCTCTTCCAGACTGAGAGATTTGTTGCAGCCTAGGAGTCCCCACACAGACAGGCAGAAGGAGTTATTTTGTTTTCACAGCATATTTTTATATTAGGCTAGCAACATATGAAGACCACCCACAACAGCGAAGTCAGATGCTGCTTAATCTAGTGCTAGCCTGATGCTATCCATTAGCTGTGGTGTTTGCTAGTCAATTTGTAGTGGATGATCCGGTACCAGAGTGCTGCGGTCCCTTTCCTTTACCGATTTAACTCCTACATACATGACACCCTCTGACTACAACTGCTATTTTTGCCTTTCTGTTTTTTTAATCCCTGCAGTTTTGTCTCATTCCTGTGAAGACTTCTTGTATTTTTAAATTTTCCTTCTCCTTTTGAGATTGGCATTAACTAATTTTGTTGTATGAAACATTTCTCAGATGAAGGCACTATACTGAAAGGAACACTTTACTGTAAATATTTCATGATTCTTACCTGCAATTAGGGCTAGGAAAGTTACTCATTAGAGAAGATCCTTGATACTGCTGCCAAGAGGTGATATCATGAAGATAATAGCTGCAGGTAAGTTATTACAAACTCCACTAAAGAACCCACAAAATTTCTGCACATCAAGGTTTTTCAGAGAAAACAGGCCAGTGGCATAAGGTTTCAGTGAAGTTAAAAATAATTCCTGGCAGTTTCAAAGGCCTATACATGCTCTACAGTTTTAAGTGGAATAGTAAATGATTTTATCTCAGATGACTGAAATAAAATTCAAATGAACGAGCGCAAACTTTTCCCCCCTCTTTGCTATGTTTTATGCAAATGAACAGCTTGACAGATTAAAGACGCTTTTGCATCTTGGTAAGTTATAAACAAAAACTTGTTCTATATCAATGCAATGTAAATATATTTTCATTTCTCTCTGTTTTCCTTCTCTTCTTGTATAATAAAGATGGAATTTATAAATGTCTGAAGAAAAACTGCCTTCATTTTCTGCCACATAAAAATGGGATTATCTGATTGCCATTTTTCATATGCTGGCACCAGAAATGTAACAGCAGAATACTATTTCTGTTTCTTGTCTGTGTGCATATGACCTATTCCTATTCTGTGTTTTTTTTCTAGTTCACTTCACATCCCTTCAACTTTTTTTAATTCAACTTGCCAATTTAAAAAAAAAAAAAAAAGCGTCCTAAAATATCCTTCCTAGACACAGCTTGACATTCTCCTGATTACTTTTCAAAACTTTTACAGAAAATCTTTAAATAAAAAGGTAAAATTTGAGTAGCTTAAAATAAAGCCATTATTCTTACCATTTGAAGTAAATATAAACCGCTTATCTGACAGCGAACCACTGTAAGAAAAGAAAAAGGTAATTCAGCCTTTCAGGAGGCGGTCACGGGAATGCAGAGGTACAGTTTCAGCATCACTGTTTATCTGGCAAAACATCTCTGGCCAGAGAGCCCCTCACTTTCCTGGCTGGTTACCGACCCCGGTAAGAGCACTCTTGTGCGTCTCGCACCACGACTGAACTCAGATCGATTTTTTGAGCATGCACTTTAAAGTGACTCCTCATCCCATCAGCCTGTTACTTGTGCTGCACACTTCTGCTTTTTTCCTCTGCCCAGGCCCTGTACTGCTGCTGTGGGAAAGCTTTCTCCTTCTGCTCCTCAAACCAACGGCATGAGAGCATCCAAAAGAGCCAGGAATGAATGAAAAAGCTGACAGGGCCTGGAGCACTGCTCCAGAACTGGGCCCAGGTTTCTCCTCACCTACAGTGGCTTAAATTAGAGCAATCAATGGCTTTCTATTAGTCTAAGTAAGTCCACAACTAGTTTGAAGAAAATCCAGCTTTAAACACTGTGAAAGAGTTATGCTTGATGGTGACTAAACCATGTCAGCTCTGACCATTCCTAGTTTGGCTACAGGTGCATCACAGCCAGACTGAATGAAAACTACTCCTTGTTTTAATCTGGGAGGGAACCAGTTCTGTTATAACCACGACCAACAGCTCCCCCTGAGGAATGGTTCTTTTTGCTCCATTAACAGGACCTATGTCTCCCCTTTTCTTCTTCCTTCTGACCTGGACTGCTTTGCATCAGGAGAAAAGCCATTTCTTGGGCCATTCCATACAACCCTGCACAATGCAGGACAAGATAAAATCACCACTATAAGGGAAAGCTGTTCTTTCCTTGGCCTCCCATGGAGGCACTTTCTGATTCCCAACGAGATGCCCTGGAGGTTTCATTCCAGAAGTGATGACTTTGACTGGCTCCCTAATAAAAATAAAAGGCCAGGTTTTAACATGAAATTAAGTTTGCATTTATTGAAAATCTGACCCCTTCAACGTCGCTCCAATTAGCTGCACACATCGCTCACCCCTTTTGAAAAGCCTTGGCACACGTGACTGAGCAGTAAAACAACTTCTGCACTTAAGCATCAAGACAGCTTCCTTTCAGGCTGCCCTTTGTTGTTGACTAGGAAAATTTCCCCTGAGGTACCGTCTGGGCTAACAGTGGTGTGCACGGCTGTGAGTTTTGAGAGCATTGCAAACGGGGAATAGGAAAGTGGTCCCATGTCAAGGTCAATAAAAACACTACTTCTTTTTGTCACTGAGGGAAAACTAATGACTACAGGCAAACAAAGCCCTTCAGAGACGATGGAGAGCACTGGGAGGGAGCTGATTTATTTGGGCATGTAGGCGGTAGAGTAGCTAGAAGGAGAAATTCAAGCCCTCCCTCCCACATCTTCCCCCAGGCAGTCCTCGGGGGCAATCAGACATGCTCTGCTCACTTCAAACCAGTTTGACATTACAGACAAAATGATTTTTGCTTTCTTAGTGAATGCAAAGCAATCCATTTCAAGAGAAAAGAAAATAAACAGCCATGGTGATCAGTACAACCTACCCAAAACAGAAATCACAGCACTCCTCAAATGCTTATTTATGAGATAAAGATTTATAACAAAAAAGTCACTCGGATCCCTTTCAAATAGATGGCTGCAATTTTAGCAAAGAAAGGGAGGAGGTTAGTGTTTCTAAGGTCTATAAAGCTATGAAACCAAGCTGAAATATTTCTGCTATAATTCTGCAAGTCACTGAAGAGGACAAACTAATTCACTAAGTGGTAATTCATCAGTTTCCTAATGTGGCAGGTGGCATTTGTCACACAAATTTCACTTTGTCCTTTAAGAGGTGGTGTTGCCCTGTGCTCCTCATTTTCCTGGCAGCTTTCAGGATCCTTTCCTCACCTCGCCAACAGTACTGGTGGTGGGACTACATGAGTGACCTGTGCTGGTAGCTCTGCAAAAAAAGGATGCTGCTTCTCATAATAAATTTCTGTTAGCATCTAATGCTTTTTTTTTTTTTTTTTCTTTTTCCACAGAGTCAGTCTCAAACAAGCTTTTTATAAGCACTGCAGGTTAACCCTGAATCTGACCTTTCACTATTCACAAGCATGAGGTTTCTTGCATTTTCAGACAAATGTCTTCCTGTGCGCAGATGTATGGCCACAGGACAGCTCACAGGACAACGTTAAACCCCCGTGTATTTGTACTGGTTTATCAGAACTGCCCAGTAAATCCAGCCACTTGATCTTTGTTATAACATTAGTGGGTGCAGGTCCACACATGGATCATGACAACTCACAGATGCTGGAGCGTAACAAGCGCACTGAAAAATGGAGCTGGGAGGCCAAGGTCGGCTCTAGAGGGCTGGTGAGCAAGTGAGCCGTAACTCCACCGTCACACTGCAACGCAGATATTTAACAGCTCAATGCACTCCAGCAGCAGCTTTTGATGAGGTCAATTTCAGCTCAAGTCACTAAATAATTTAAACCTTTAATACTGAAATCCACTGTAAATGAGGTTTTAAGAACTTGAGTAAGCTTTTATTTAAGGGTGCCTAAAAAGCTCTTAAAGCACTGCTGTCCAAGCACCAATTTATCCTTGCCAGCACTGGCTGCTCTGCAGGAATTTCTGGCAGCATGTACATATCCCTAGGTGCAGGTTTCAGCTTTCCTTCAAGTAAATAGGAGTTTTCCTGCTTGATGTAATAGAGGCAAGTTTGCATCTCTCTGAGTACTTCTAATACTCACATGAAATGTATAGGATATTTTGTGAATAGCAACATTAAAAGGATGCTTGGCAGTTAAGGTGAAAGGTTAATTGTGGAAACAGCGTTTTCCTCAAGCACATGTACATTTGCTGTCTTCTACGCTTCCCTAATTGCCCACTGACTTTTGTACTGTGAAAAAATATAAATGGGAATCCCAGCTGCCTTTCATTACAATGTTTTATACACTACTGTGAGTTATTCCTGGGATTCTCAAGGATCATGGACATATGAATATATGTAAACGGTTCTGTAACATCTTTAGTTAAGGCACAAAATATTTAATTTAGGGTTTCACTAACCTGGCATGTGTGATGGAAAGAAATCGTATTATTTGTTTAACAGAAGGGCTTGGTGCCTGAACTGAGGCCTAGGTTGTATTTTGCTGGAGACAAGTTTATATTAATTTTCTTAGACAATTAACTTTCAAGCAACATGTGTGAGACAAATAGAAACTATTTAGGCTTTACCTCCCTTCCACTAGTGGTCTACATGCTACCTAGCTTTGTATACTCCAGTGCCATTATATATAAAGCATTTCAATTTGTGCTGAAGTTTAAGCACAGCAGCAGACCAAATTAATGTTTTTTGGAGTTTTGTTGGGATTGGTTTTTTTGGTTTTTTTTTTTCCCTAACTGAAAGCATGACTGTAAAATTGTCAAGATGATGTAGAGAAATCATTGAGAAAACAGGAAAAAAGTGGAAAAAAGTCATATTCCCTTAGCTCTTGTAGGCTATGAGACTGAGGAGATTTCCCTTCCCACAACAACAACAAAAAAACCCCTCATATAAAATCCAGATAACGTTTTAAAATTAAAAAAATATAAACCAACAGGAATGACAGAGGCAGTTGCTGGAAGGGCTTACTGTGCTGGATAGAGATTAGAGGATTTATTTCTACCTCAACAACAGTACAATTAAAAATCAGAAGATAAGTGGTGAATATAACACCCTTGCTATAAATATTCTAAAAGAGAAAAACTCTGCACATGTCAAAAGCACAATGTTTAAGAAGTTGTTCATTAAATCCCCTATGGCTCAACAGCTCTTTTTATTTATTCATTCTTCCTAGCTTCTTTTAAACTTTAATGTGAATTTGTCATGATTTATTAGCACATCGATTAAAGGTGTTTGTTGCAGATCACAGTACATTCATGTATCTGCTAACAAAGTTATTTGCAAATATGTTTTGGAAGGAAAAGAATCATAGAATCATAGAATGGTTTGGGTTGGAAGAGACCTTTAAAGCTCATCTAGTTCCAACCCCCCTGCAATAAGCAGGGATATCTTTACTAGAGCAGGTTGCTCAAGAGCTCCATCCAGCCTGACCTTGAATGTTTCCAGGAATGGGGCTTCTACCACCTCTCTGGGCAACCTGTTCCAGTGCCTCACCACCTTCATTGTAAAAAAATTTCTTCCTTATATCTAGTCTAAATCTACCCTCTTTCAGTTAAAAACCATTTCCCCTTGTCCTATCACTACAGGCCCTGATAAAAAGTTTGTCCCCATCTTTCTTATAGGCCCCCTTCAAGTATTGAAAGGCCACAATAAGATCTCCCTGGAGGCTTCTCTTCTGCAGGCTGAACAACTCCAACTCTCTCAGCTTCTCTTTATAGGAGAGGTGCTCCATCCCTCTGATCATTTTTGTGGCCCTCCTCTGGACCTGCTCCAACAGATCCATGTCTTTCCTGTGGTGAGGACTCCAGAGCTGGACACAATACTTCAGGTGGGGTCTCATGAGAGTGGAGTAGAGGGGCAGAATCGCCTCCCTCTGCCCTACATGGAAACTTGGAAATTCATGCCACTGAAAACTTGGAACATCTGCCTATATCTGATGCCAACACTATTTTAATCAAGCTGTAGAAACAAAGCCCTAAAACCCCCAGACCCAGAACTAACATCTTTTCCTCCCCAAGAGTGTCCCTACCTACTTCTGCTGACCTGGGCAGTGCACTGTGCCCCGGGGGCTGCTCCCGGAGCGGTACTCACTCGTGCGAGGGGATGCCATTGGCAACGATGCCTTCATAGCGGCTGATGCCCTTCTGCTGGGTGACGCTGATCTGACCGCCCAGCTCGTCCGCGATCACGCCTGCGTGTATTGCCGACTTGCAGAGCAGCGAGGTCTGAAAGGCAGAAGCCAAAGCTCAGAGGATCAGTCTGACAAACTGGTAATGCCTTCACTTCCAAGTCACTAGTATACAAGTCTTACAGCTCATAAAAATCTTGCAAAGGCTCAAGAGGAATAAGAGGTGGGTGAGGTGGGGGCGGGGGGGAAACCAGTAATCTTTGGAAAAAAATCTGTTTTAAAATCTGTTTCCAAAAGTTACCTTTTTTAAAAAAAAAACGAAAAAGCCAATAATCCGCTTCTGAGAAGGTGCTGTACGATTTGAACCTAACAAGTATTGCGGCAGTCCTTGCCAAACAAAGTCAAAGGCAGGGCAACTCTTTGCAAAGAGCAAATGGTAATTACAGTAATTACGTGATGGACTTGCCTGAAGGCAGACCTATCTATCACTGCACCTGAGTATTTGAGTCAGGGTGTACATTAGGAATTTGGTTATGTGTTGACTGGCTGCTGCTGGGTTTTATGTGTTGCCCAGTTGTCGGTATCTCAGGTGGGATAACACTGAAATACACAGGCGGGACAACGTGTGTGCCAGCTAGGTGGCAATAACGTACCACTGGGCTAGGGCAGGGCAGAGAAGGGCCAGTGGAAAGGTGCAAAGGAGACATTCCCCGGGGCTGCTGGCAGAGGCTGGTCTCCTTCACACCGGCCCAGCTGGGGCTCTGCTCCTCCCCGAGCTGGGGTGCGGGGCTGTCCCCCCCGGGGAGGGCTGGGGACACACAGGCAGCAGGGCTCCAGGGAAGCCCCGCAGGTTCTTCCCATCAAAAAAGCTGAATCGCCTGTAAGGCTGGAGGGAACACGTCTTTCAAAAATTCCTCAGCGCAGATAAGATCTGCATGAGGTCATGCCATTTGCTGCTTTTCTTTCCTAATCACCCGAACGAAGGGCAGGAATAACTCCAGCTAATGAGAATGTAACGTGGCATTTCTTTGTTTCTTCAGCTCTGCCACTTTCCAGGCTGGAGCAGCCTGCTGAATAACTGGATGAACAGGTTAAACATGAACAGTGACGCTTTGGAAGTTCAGCAACTGCTGTATGTCTGATCGGGTGGGATTTTACTTCAGTGGTATGATTAAATTTACTCCACTGTGAGAGAACTAAAGGTTTCACAGGCATGACGGGTGGAGAGTCCAGCGTGAGGGACACAGACAGGGCAGAGCACTGTGTGACATGAACTATAGATAAATGCAATGGCTCAGGCAACTTCTTCACTTTAAAGAATGAGCAGTTAAAACAACCCAAGACGTTGGTGGTTATCAGTGGGGTGTAATTAGGCAGTGTATAATATTTCTGTCACATCTAAACAGGCTGCTGGGATACTGCAGGTATAATCTTAAAGAAAACCCACGTTACTGAAATGTATTTTTTTTTTCCCTACAAGAGATACCTTTAGAAAAGAAATGCACACGGACTCCAGACAAAAAAAAGTTTAAGCCATAGGAATATTTAGTACGTGGATGAGCACTGCCTCAAGAGGGACAAACCCTATGCAGGGTTTTTCCAGAAAGCCAGAAACCACAAGTCAGTAGGTGTATTTGACAGTCAGTGGACTTTGTTCTCACACAATGGATTGGTCTGTTTGAAAAGTGTCTCCATGTGCTTATATACTGATAACATACTCATATACTGATAATAAAAGGTACATCTAACACAGCTGGGAAGAATTACTGACAAAAGTCAAGCAGCAAAAGTTGAAACCAAGTTGTGCTATGCTTCTCTCTTCTGTCTTTATACATTTCCCCTCATTATCCTGTGTACTTACATCTCTGTATCCTTCTCCGATATTCCCAGAAATGTCACCTGCTATGTCTCTGCAGCCAGCAGGACAATATCTGCTGTAGTGACAGAACAGAGGCTTGTTAAAAATATGAACCGTAGTGACAATTCACAGAAACAAGATTGTATGAAATAAATGCTCTCAGACCAGTAAATATTTTAGCAGTAAGTTCTGGTTGATGGTCTCTTAGTGAGTCTAGGAGATAAATAGATGGGCCCTTGAGTTCATGAGTGGACTGCACACAGCAGCACACAAAGAACCAGAAAAGCAGTTTTTCAAGGGCATTTCCATTTAATTCGCTTGTTCTAGAAATGCTACCACACAAGTTTGCAGCACAGCCCAGATAAGAAGCCTACATGCACATCCAGACAGCAGCCAGAAGAGCACAATTTATTACCATTTCAAATCCTATCACAAGGTTCAAGGAACCAAGAAATTATAGCTTGTCCTTAGATAATCTTGTATCAACCAGGGTGTGATCTGCTCTCAGGAGCAGCACTGGAATTTGAGGCTACTTTGAATTTCAAAGTGGAAGTGCTTTTTACATATAGCATGTATATGTACACCCAAATGAGACTTGCTCTGTAACTCTATTCCCTTGTCTTTCTGGAACACAGACTTCCATTCTGCACTACTCCTTCTCACAGCTGGGCCCTGGACTATTACAGCATCGGGGCTCAAAAACATTCACTTCCCCAGAAAACCAAGACCGTACCTGCCTTACATGACATTTTCTAACAACTGTACCATAAGACAGCTACAGCAAAGCAAGACAGAAGAGAGTAGAAAACTGCAAAATCTCTTTACCTGTATTCAGCCTTTGTATAGTGGTTTGCTCGTTCCAAACATGTTATTAGATCTGTGAAAAGTTTACAAATGTCAATCCCCTTTGCAGGATGTAGAAATACAGATAAATATTTGGCTACACATGAAATTACATATAAAGATCTCTCTATATAATACTTAAACAATTTTATTGTTTAAGATAGAGATACAACAGCTATGGTTTTCCCTCATTCTTTTAATCTCCCTCTTCTACTCGTCTTATGTTTTACACCTTCAACAAAGTTGCACAGACCCCCAGAATATTACATGCAGGGATCAAATCTTAATCTCTCCTAGCCCTTCATCCTTTCACTATGTGATAGATGCTGGAGCCCAGCATACAGTGGAGCTTCACGGAGAAGGTACTAATTTTCTCTTTCATTGGGCATGTACTGCAAATTGCCTAGGTAGAATTTCAGCAACTACTATATCTGGTTAATATTACAGCTATTTCTTGCACACATGCTATTAAAACTATCATGGTTCATGCTAATCCAGAAAGATTTAGGACCAAACATTTGGGCTAAAGTCTATATGTGTAGAGAAGATAATGAAATAGGGGAGACTGCCACCAATCCTTTAGAAATGGTGCTTTTGGATTTCACTTTACCCGGATGATCACTGCTGGCATAGGACAACAGAAAGCCTCGTCCTGACACATGGGATCCACTCTCAAAATGAATAGTCGCTTCATTGCTATCCAGAATGATTTCTTTGGGGACGGGTATCACATTACCACAGTATGGCCCTACAAACAGAACAAAGAAGATTTCAAAAGTTTAGATGACATAATTAGACTGGAATATTCCCATGATTAGCAAAGTTTCATAACACATTCTTTCTCTTTCAGTACCAATCCAAATGTTGACAAAAGGGTTTTGGCTTTGGTCCTTTATGGGTATGAGCTCCAAAGTTACCCTGACAAGGAGTTGGCCAGGATCCATTTGTCTCTTCATGTACAAACACAACTTTGTTTTATTGGTGGTGGCTACTTTGGGGCAACTTAGAACTGACTTTTGAGATACAAGAAATTACAATCACAGCACAAATTCGATGAGTAGTACCCTTTCTAACAGGCTCTTAAAGCCTCTTCTGAGGTTTTGCTGATACTCTTGGTGAGTTCTTTCTCAGATACTTCACTAGCCTTATAACAACAAGATCAGCATATAGAGCGGCACAATTGGAGCCAACAACAGTCAATTCCAGCATCCATGTCTCTCATCGCATAAGCCTTAAGAGAATGATTAATGCCCTTTGGCCTTTGAAGTGCAGCATGCTTACAACCAGCAGTAACTCATTAAAGAACAGAACATTCAAAGGCAATCCATGGAATCTACTTAGGATCCCCTAGATAAACTCTCCAGACACGTACAGCTCATGCTGCTGTAGCACAGCAGCCATTGGGGAAAGATTAAGATCACAAACAGGGTACCTGGTTTTCAAGGACCTGTAGGCCACAAGCCAAATTATGTTACAAGGCAGTATCACTTTATTCAGAAAATATCTTAATTTATTTTCCTTTTAAAAACATCATCAGACAATTGAAGTATACAGTTCACGTCTCTGGAGTTTCAAACAAAGACAAGAAGGAGAGAAAGGGGAAGATGAAGGGATTGGGACAAGGAGACAAGAGCCTTGTGCTTACATTGAATTAGATAAGGGTTTTATAGCTACTAAATGCAGTATCTCGGAACAGTCTTTGGGACACTCCTTTCTTGTGACGGCAGGCATGCCCGGGACTCTTTAATAATTACATTTGCTTCTTCAGAAGTCAGTTCCCGAGGGAAGCTTTATTTTGAGATTGCCAAAGTCTTTGCTCTTGCCTTCTGTCACCACACCTGGGTGCAAACACTTGTCCCTGGCTGCCCTCAGGCACAGATGACAGAAAATCCAAAGCAGTTTGGGTACACTGTTTTGAATTTATGAGGATGCTTACAAAGTAAGCTGCTAAGAAGAGGGTTTTGTAAAACGGCAGGGTTTTATTCTAAGAGAAAAAACAAACAAGACCCTTTACAAGCCCACAGCCCATCTGTTCTGGTGAATGACAGCTTTTGGATCCTAAAGTAAGTCCCTGGGAGGAAAAAGGATCACTTTGATTTTTTGTACACAACTTTGTTTTATTGGTGGTGGCTACTTTGGGGCAACTTAGAACTGACTTTTGAGATACAAGAAATTACAATCACTACAAATTTGACGAGTGGTACCCTTTCTAACAGGCTCTTAAAAGCCTCTTCTGAAGTTCTGCTGATACTCTTGGTGAGGTCTTTCTCAGATACTTCACCAGCCTTATAACAACAAGATCAGCATATAGAGCGGCACAATTGGAGCCAACAACAGTCAATTGTCAGCAGAATGGGACAAACCAAAGGAGGAACTCTGTCTTTTGGCTTATAAAAGTTGTACCTGAAGCCAGTCAGGCAGAGAAACAAGTGCGGAGTGTGACATTTCCCTGGAGTACTCATGTGTTGAAAATGACTCACAGCTTAGTCAGAGAAAACAATGTCTATAAAAAGGGTTAAACAAATTGCTTAGGAAATGAACTTATCAAAAAGACAGCATCTGACACTGTGTCATACCAGACAACTGCACAAGTGATTTATTTGAGAAGGTCTTTTCTGTCAGATTGCAGTGGGAGAAGTAAAGTGCTAACTTAGATTTTTTTTTTTTTTCTCTCAAAACAGAGATGGGGGAAGAAGACAGGGAGGCATTGCCTTTCTTCAAAAAAAAAAACCACCTAAGAAAGCTTTTCTTCTCTCAAGGACTGTCTCTACATATTTTCTCACAGGCTCTCTTTGGCTTTCTCCTTGCAGCGATTGGCAGTGACCTGTCTACTCTGTAGGTATGATTTAGATGGCTGATTCACTCAACCACACACCGGCTGGATCAGGGCTATGTGTCTCCTCCAGCAGCAAGTCTACATACGTTCCAGGTAATTATACAAACAAATCACACATGTCATAAGCAAAACCAATAAAATAAAATAAATAAAAAAGTCTAGACAAATAGAGTTGTATAATCCAGTGAAAGCCAAAAATTCAGAAACAATCAACTTAAGAAATCAGCATGCAATGCCCAAGGACAAGTTTCTACTCTTAAGTAATAAATTCAAGAAGGGTTACCAGGCTATGGTTATCTTCTGCCAAGAGCAGTTCTGGTGTACCAAGAGACTCCCACAGGTAGCTCAAAACTAAGGAGGTCTATGACTAATTCCTTAAAGGATATAAATGCAATAAATAGTATCCACTGAAGGAAGGAATATTTTCCAAAAGTTTCTCAGTTTGCTGCATAGATTAGGGGAAGAAACAAAACAAAACAAAAAAGTAATGGCATTTATTAATACTATAAAACATTCACTTGTTCTTTTTTTGCAAACTGAGGAAGACTTTAAAAATATTTCAACACAGTTCTCATTAATTCAGGTAATATCATATCAGCACTACACTGCCAGGTCTTCAGACTGTCCTGAGATCTAGGAGAGTTTATTTCCTTGCTATCAAATACAGAAATAAGCACTGAGAGACAGGGTTTAGAAAAAAGTAAAAGCACTATCCTTTTAGAAAAAACTAAAAGCACTATCTCACCCATATATTGCTGTTCTTAGAGAAGAGAAACCAGTCAGCTACTGGCTTACCTGAGTGCTTCTTTACTCCTGAGAGAACTACAGACTTTAGTTTTTGTGTAGTCTTTTTACGAAGAGGTGTTATTCCGTTCTTTCCAGTGCTTATTGTGTTTCAAATGACCAATGTAAGCACCTTTCTGATTTGATTTACCTCTTTCATGGTTAGCAGCACCTCTCTCCATTTTGCCAAGTTTTTGCAGAGCGGCCTTTTCCACTTCAGATTCTAATTTTCCCCCAATCAATTTATTTTACATTGGAGGTCTTCCAAGAAATTCCCCCAGGGAACAACTGGTAATGCTTGGAAAAGAAAACTGATTCAGGGTCAAGACAATAGTTTGGGTTCGGTTTTGACTGATCAGAGGATCTTATGCTTTCATCTGTTTTCTAATTTTCTTTAGAAAAATGTCTTTGATTTCAACCATGTGTACTCTTTTCTATGCACTTCCATACAGCAGTCCTCTATTTCTGTTGTAAATATCGGAATGCCAGAAGCAAAAGGATAGTCTCCCAGGCTCCCTGCATTTCAGCTTGTGGTATGCCTGAATTAGATGCACTTTTTATGTACACAGTAAATCCCATTTGCTCTCCATTGACTTACCTATTTCCTTGAATACATATATTATGAGATTTTACAGACATGAGAAGATTAAAACCAATCAGCATCTGTAGATGTTAGACTTCATCTGGAAACTATATTTACTAGTCAGTATTTTCTACTTGCAGTTGAGGTGACATAAATACTACTTTATTGTCTACTTTTAAAACTTATATGTACTCCTCATCTTCTCTGTCCATTCCACCTAGGATGTATTGATTTCCCTAGGTTGTCTATATGAATACTGTACAACCATAGTGGAGAAGAGGAATGATGGAGAAAGCCTTGGTTTGTGCCTGGTATGAAAATGATAAATTTGTTTATAGGGCCCTGTTAAATTTTACTGCAGTATTTGGACTTGACTCTGGATAAATATTTAATTCTTAAACTTGAGACTAAGCCAAAAGTTTTTTTAAGATCCCTTTTGAGAACTGGCAGATAACGTTATCAGTTTTTCATCTTCTAACGTTGGTTGTGAGGTGGGTTGTTTTGCATATTCAGCTTGAAAAACTAGTCACGAATGCTGATCTCTCTCCCTGTTTCCTGTTAAAGTGACTGGGCTGGAGCTCTGCTAGGGAAAGTAGGCAGGATTATTTGGTTTGTTTACTGTGAACAAAGAAAAAAGTTTGATTTAAGAAACAGATGTGTTACATGTCATGAAACTGAGTAGGTATTCTCCATATTTCAGTATTACTGAAAAAAAATCTGCAGGAGATCTATTACAGGCCTAGGGATTTTTTAATGTACCTAATTTAATATTCTCTATAATTAAACTAACATTTAATGCCTTTCGTCCAGAACTCCCAATCTGTTGCTATAGTTTAAGTGGCTTAAATGAAATACTTTTATTTTGGAATCACTCTCTCCAAGCAGTATTAACATCCTCCAAGATACATGGTAAATTGCCTTGTGGATATCCTTTGGCTGGCCCATCTGGAGACTGAAGAGATTATTTTACATTTTGTTTATTTTTTAAATGTTAGCAATAGTCTGCTTCTTTTGTCTTTTCATAACAGTGTTGTTTTGCAAATCTGATGATCTTTACAGCATTGTCTGGTTTTATGAAGTCTAGTTTACTTCTACTGTCAACCAGGCTCTGGCATATTTCCGGAGATTGCTTTGTTGAATTATGTTTCTTTATTTTTTCTACTTCCCTTAAGAAGTGCTGTGCCTAGAAGACTCTTCTCTCATACCAGTTGGCAATGGCTACATGCCATTTATTTCTGTAAGTCTTAATACTTTCTGCCTCTTCTGTAAGACTTTTGCTTCCTTCTAAAAGCAATTCTGTTCAACTTTAGCTGTTGCGTGTCCAGTTAATTCTGCTCATTCTGCTTTCAAATTCCTAAACTTCATTTAAAATCTGGAGTTTGACATCTGCAGGGGTCTTTAAGAAACTCAGTTCAGATATCAGCTCATAACATACCCTCTTCAGTGGGGAATCTTCTGCCTGTTCTTTAACATTAGTCTTGCAGAGTTAGACATGGCTGGTGAGCAACATGTAGCAATAGATCTGCCACTCCAGTAGTAATATTTATTAAGAGAAAACAATGTTTTCAATTGTGATCCTTCTATTCAGTAACCTTTTCTCAAAGCAATTTGGAAGTACCTCAATAGCTGGGGAAGGACAGGGGATGTGATGAACAACGGTTATGGTTGCTTCACTTCAGAGCTAAAAACTCAGCCAGAGTGCAAGTCTTTCACAAACAGCTCACAAAACCAGCAAGGATCTGCTGTATGGAAACATCTGCATTCTTGAAATTCATCTCCATCCCACGTTCACGCAAATGCTTCACTTTCATAAGCAGTAACTCTTTCTCTCTCCTCACCAGAGAGGGGAGCGCGGAGAGGGGAATTTTCTTTGCTCCAACCCTGCCGTGCACAGGGATAACCAGCATCACCCTGCAATGGTGCACCAGGAGATGGAAAGTGCTGCTCTATGCCCTTCTTTGCAGGATGTGGGGAAGGTCGTGTTTAATACCCAGTAGATATGAGTTGACAGAGTAGTCACATTGGTTAGTCAGGATGAGACAGCCCAATTATTCAACATTTAACTGTTTGCAACACAGTTTGACCTCAGATTGAGTGGTAAGCGTTTCTCATTTCAAGAACAACAAATATAACTTTCAGTTAGTATTTCCAAAGGGTTGCCAAAGATTGTGATAAAGGAAAGAAACAAGCACCTAAGTAGAGTCAGGCTAGAGAAGTAATTACAATACAGAAAGGGAGGGTCTGGGCCACCTGCGACGGCTGTAGGTCTGCCTGCTTGACCTCAGGTGAGATTCTGCACTTTTAACATGTCTGTGGTTTTAGCCAAACCAAAAGACAGAAGCACAGCAACAGTTAGGAGTCATTAGTAAAGAGCTGTAACTGTTTAACAAAAAGCACAGAAAAATATATGATACACTTTATGCAGCTAAGAGGAAAAAAGAACTAATTTGATAAAAGAAAAGCAGACATTCTTTGTTGCATTAATCTCTCCAAAGCTGAAACCTCAGGATACTGCAACCACTCAGGCGAAACCCAACTGTTAGAAGAGTTCTGACTATTAAGAAACTGCTCAACTTGATCCTCAGCAAGAACTTGTCTGGGCATTTCACTGAATTTCCTGAAATACCAGAAACAATACTGTAATAACAAGTTTCCTTTGAGGGGTGAAAAAGAAAGCTGGGCACACCCTTTATTCAAGCAAGATATTTATTACAATAAACAATAAGGAAAGACTGGTTTGATGATCCCCTCGAGTCAAAATGACAGCTAGGAGGCATCCAAAGGCACTTGGTTCTCCTGCACACCCACACACATGTGCACGCACACAAGTGCGCACACTCACCCCCAGCAACCATCAGACACTCACACGTCAGTAAATGCTCAATTTGTATAACAACCCTTAGCGACTGGGTGCGGGAAGGATAAAGCATTTTCTGTAATTTCTCTCTCTATTTCATGCTAGTTACTGGCTGTAAATTATGCAAGAACAAGTTAACTGAACTAACTCTCCAAATTATTACTAGTCACTCAGCAGATCTGACATCCACCCCAGAGGAACACATCAACCTCCTACTGACTGCAAGTGAATGGAGAAGCAAGTAGGCACTTATCTCTTCTTTAATCTACTTCCTCAATGTGATGATCACCTCACAAAATTAAGGGAAAAAATACTAAGCCATTAGTTGGGGAAAGAGAGGGAAAAAAGTAAGAAAAAAGGGTCAAAAGAGGCACAGAAATCTGATAAAGACATGTAAAGAAGCTGACTGAAAGCAGTTCCCTTGAACTTTTAAAACATTTATGTTACACCTTTGTAAGCAGTGCAAGTTGTGTTCTTGAGAACTACAGGGACCACATGGTTAATCTTGTTTTCACATATCCCTTTAACTAATTAAAAAATCAGAAGCTGTTGTTCAGAGCTCAGTATTTTTAATATGCTCAGATAATGGAATTAACTCGAGAAGAAAAGCATTTCAGTAAAGTTTGCACCTTGTCTACACTGTGAGATAATTTTTATTCTAGATTCATTCTGTGGGACAAAACCCCCCCATATTTTCATCCAGTGCAAAGCAATGCCTTTGAAACAGAACATGATCTTCTATTTATTTCTCCTAGAGACAACACGTGCAAAGCTGTGCTAATATTTAAAGGTTCATCAGACAAAGGTGACTCAGTTTCACCAAAACTGGTGTGAGACTACCTTTGCTGACTGATGATTAATATTTTCACGTCTAAGTCTGGATACAAAGCTAACAGTTGAAAAGAAAATGCTTGCTACAGGTTTTAACCTCCAGTGAACACTGAAGAAAATACAGAGTAATAGCCCAGACATACAGTGTTCAGCCACTTTATGGCTCCGGTTTTAGAGCTTCATTAAGATTATTTAATTACCATCTTTTGATGGCAATATTGAAGAAATCTAAATGCAATGGCTGCCTTCACAGGTCCATCAAAGCTGAGAAGTATCAAAAGTGAGAACTGTAGTGTCACATTTGTGTCTCAGTTGAGCAGTGAGGCTTCAGTAGACTGGCATACACAACGCTACATGCTTTTATAGGAAATCAGATTCATAGTACTCTTCTATCAGTCTACAAAATTTGAAGAATGTCCTGAGCTTAAATAAAACTTGCATGTAAATGGTCTAATCTGTAGCCACTGACTTATAAAACTGGAGAAACCAATATTATGGCATAAACAAATCAGTTAATCCATTAATTTGTATATAACAGCTTCCCCTGACTGCTTGGAACTTAAATACCCCAAATACAAATTGAGTTACTCCTTGCTGTATTGCACAAACGCCAGCAGAAAGTTATACTGATGAACAAATCACAGTTAAATGGAAAGACACCACATGGGAGGAAAGCAATACTTTGTCATCTGAAGACTTTTTTACACTAATTTTATATTGACGTGCATAATCTAGTATTTTGCCTCTGACCAATTTTCTAAGCTTCAGATACACTCCTCAATAGACATTCATATGCATACTGACATTCACTCGGTTGTTTTCTGTAGAGTGGAAGAGATCAGCGTGGTATTTAAAACAGATTTCCCTTTGGACCTTATTTTCTTATAATTGCAAACCTCTTAAAGAAAGAGCAAAGGCTACTCGGCTAATTTGAAACGTGAGTAATATTCACACTGCCAGCTTTCACACTTAGCTTTTTAGATTTTCCTTTTTAAACTCAGATCAAATACAGAAAATATGCAGAGGTTAGCTCAGGTGTTTTCAATGCCCAAAAAATCTTTTCAACTCTCCATCATCCTATGAAAGAACTTTGATGGCAATGGTCAGTATCTCCTTGGCCAAAGGGAAGATGTTGACCTGCCTGTAGATGTTCATGAAGAGTGAAGGGTTGTGAAGAAGAGATCTGGGCTCAGAAACAGCTACCTGAAAGGACACTTAACAGACTGAATGGACTTAGCAGTCAGTGCCCATTCACAGAGATTCTTTTTCTTACATAAATGCATATTAAAACCCAGAGCTATAGCAAAATTATTGAAACAATTAACTTAGAGAAACTCTAATCTCATCTCTGAATTCCTGTGTCTTTTAAAACACAAGCATTATAATGGATTTATGCATATAGCACTATTTTCACACTGTTGTTCTGCCTGGATTTATCTGAATGTAGAGCAGAGACTCTGTAGGTATGGTAGTGGGAAAGTCTACAGTGAGTTGCAGACCACAAAAACCATTACAGATGGTATGTATGCCTAAGCTATAAAACTTGTTTAATCAGATATGAGCAAAACCTGCTAATTGTGCAGTTCACTACTCAGAATGCAAATTATAGTCCACATGCATCAGGCATTACCAATCAGGTCTGAAAATGGGTGTGGGAATACCTTAGAGAAATTCATTATATGGGTTTGATTGCATAACATCCAGGTATTCCGTGTTTACAGGCTGAATAAGCACAGGACTGAGCTATGTGAAAATGTCTGCAGGCTGAGGTGTAAGGAGCCAGAATTTCAATCAACATCTAAGCTTCATTTTTTACTTCAGAAAACAATATATTGATTTATCCTTGTTTCGTAGAAAAGCTTTTGATTAGAAATGTCAGGATAGCATATAAATAAAAGTTATTCAAAGATATGATAACACATTACTAAACACCTCTCTTACTGACTGCCAAGTGCAAACAGACTGCTTCAGGTGAACACAACTCCTTATTTATAGTACTGAAATAAGGTAAACAACATAAAAAATTCCAGCACACATGAACAGAAACATTCCTTGTGCCTCAAATCAAGCTCTACACAAGGCTTAGATGTCAACATGTCACTGCCCACTCTTGGTGAAGGCTGTTTCAAAATGTAATACCTCCCCTACGAGAACAGTAATTACCTTTACCTTCATTTGCGAGCAAGGCTTTAATACCTCACTTGATCTTATCTTAGCAGATGAGTGATAGGCCTATGATGCTCATGAATGAAAGGCAATAATCCATCAGCTTAGGAGAACCACACACTTCGATGAGCCAAACAATGAGCTGGGCGACTGGAAAAACTGCACAGGCTCTGTGTAGCTCATTTCTTCATTGTCTTTTCCCATTGAATCAATTCTGCTTGTTAAGTCCAGTACAGCACATTCAGCCTCAGCTGACTGAAGGGCTACAGCTTGGTCCCAGCAGGCAAAATTTTATGAACTGTCGATTCAAGAGTTTATTCCTGCAATGTGAACTCCCTGCAGCCCTGAATTTAAATTGGACTTCTGAAAAAGGGCACACTGACTTGAAAATTTGTTTGATTCTTCTAGAAAGAGCAGATCAAAACTTTCAACAACAACTGGATGGGAAAACTGATTTGAGGAAGGCCTCAGGTACTCCCTGGGGAGGATCCTGTTGTTATGATTGTTTTAAGTGCACATCTATAGCATATTACTCACTTATCTTCCTGTGCAAACCACTTACAGGACTGTAGACTGGCTGCACGCCTTTAATATCTGCAAATATTAAAGCCTGTACATTAGCAAAGGTTATCAGTGACTAATAGCTACCAATAATAAAGGTTATCTCCTCTCTAAGCCTTGAACTGCCTAGAAATAAAGACATGCAGGATCGTTGACTCCAATTTCTTGTCTCTGTTTCAGGAGCTAGCTCTACCCCTACCCAAGAGGAGTACAAGGCTCATATAGATCCACGTACTTGCTGTGCCAAAGCTGTGACAGTCCAGCTCTGTGGGTCTGGGGGCAGAGCCCTTGGAGTGGATGTGCCAGAGCTGGGCACAAGCCCCTGTGGCCCCTCCGCAGCGCAGCATGGCAGAATAACACAGGGTATGAGGGGCGACGGCCTCCCATACCGAGGATGACACACTTGAATATGGAAAGAAGGAGGAAAAGACAGAGACTAATGTTTATTGCATTTGGCTGAGCTGGCTTTTACTCACACTTTTACCAGTTCATGCATCGACCATTCATTGCCTTATCTCCGACATACCATGCAATGTTGAAGAGCTCTGGATGGTAAGGTAGCTGGATTCGCATTTCTGTGATTCGATATCCAGGTCTCCAATTTTTAAGATCAGGCGTTTTCCTGGAGGCACTTGGATTTTCTTTTCACAAAGAGTGTAGTTTGGGTATGTCCCAGGATAATTCTTGGATGCCAGGGTCCCGCTGTCTTGATACATCACCATGTGCCCACAGCCATCCCCTTCAGTAGGAGAAGAAACAAGGAAGAGAAACAAAACACATTCCTCAATAAAAAATGTGTAAGAAAATACTAGCCACATAATCATATCTCATGTGCCCTTCCACCTTTTAAAAAAGTATTCTGTAATACTCCACTTCAGTTATGCTTTTGGTGAAACATAGGTAACTAAAATAAAAACAGTCATATCTCTTGTGAAGCAGTAGAACAGAGGGTTAGAAACACTCATGAACTAGGATGTATTTGTCAGTCCTGTACAAACAGAGTCTCTCCGGCTTTCTGCTTTACAGCCAAACACTACTGAAACCCTGAAGATGCAATTCCACATGTAATAGGTAGGATCCTTCCTTAAACAGTGTTCTCCCAATTATCGTTCCACATTTTATTTCCACAGAAAGAGCTGTCAGAGAGAGGGTAAGTGAATCATATAGGAAAGCACAGACATGATTTAACTACTCACTAGCACAGACACAACCTATCTTTCCTGTTGGCTTTCTTGAGCCACTTGCACAATACAAAAAGCACAGAGGACAAGGCAAAGACACAAGAGTGGCATCAAAAGTGGGATGCACACCATTAGTGGCACAGGCTATTTCACACGGTAGCATGCCTGGAGATGTATGTGCTGCTGCTTCCTTGCTCAGGGGGTGAGGGTAGGCACCCACAAAGTGTTTTTTCATGGTGCTATGTAGGAGCCAGCTCAGCTTTGAAGCCTTTCCTTGGTGAAGGCATCTGAGGAGCAGCTGCAGCAGAACGTATGACAACAGGAAAAAGTGCATGGAAATACATGGGGGGGGATGTGGGGACTGACATGGAAAACAGGAAGCATCCACGGAGGGGAAGGAAGCAGGTATCAGATAAGAAACCTTGACTACTAAAGGAAGCAATTTTTAGTTAACTATTTAAAAAAGCATGCCACTAAATTAACCTTTATATATTAAAGCTTAAGCAATTTCATTCGGCTGAATCTTCCAAATAATGGAAACTATCGCAATAGTGGAACTAGCGCCACATGTACATGCATGTAACAGGCAGCCCTCCGTTTTAGGTTGGTTAGGGCATAGGCAGTCTTTACACAGGAGTCTTGTATACTATTACCCTTTATCATTGTGAAACTGAAGTTAGTCCTAGAAATGTTAAGAATTAATTAACAAATTTCTTAACAAATTAAAAATTTCTTAACAAAATTAAGAATCCTGCAGAGCTGTGAATTCACAATGTTCACTTTATCTACCTGAAATTTCACTTTTGGGGATATTTTGGTTAAACTCTTTTGGTCTGTTCATTTACTTTCTAAATTTCCTTCCACAATCACTAGGAGGAACAAACTTAAGATTTGATAAGATTATTCAAAGGTGAACAACAAGAAATTAAGTGGTGATAAAGAAATGTGCCATACCGGGGGCTGGGGTGAAAGTGGCATGCTGTGCAAAGATAAGCTCCAAGCTATCAAACTTTGACTTGCTACTATATAAATACATTACCATTTCATCCAACTCACTCAACCGCTTTTTTGCAAGCAACAGCATTTATTTTGAAGCTTTGTCATTTTTACTAGCTTTGTTGCCTGCTATTTAATTCTGTCGCAGGTTCATGCTTGGAACAGAGGTGAATAGGAGACATAGATCCAAAATCATATCACCATAAACCATATTAAATATGGTTTTTCACATCTCCTAGTACACATGCTTTAAAAAACATATGTTCAAGTTTGTTATCCAAGCTGCATTGCTTTCAGAATATATAGGAATATACTCAAGATGAAAAGCAAACTGGCCTCTTGAGCAAATAATCTTTTTAATGGAAATTTCTGCAGCAGGAATAAAAATATAAGGAGCAATATAGTGTAGGAGCTATCAACTTTGTGAACCAAGAGAGGGGTCCACAGAGGTCCAGGCAGTGTAAAACTAGATCACTTTGAGCAGGACACAGGACAACCTTGCTGGCTGTATAGCTGACTGCTGTGTAGTAAAAAAGACCTGCCCATGGCCTTTGATTTAAACTTCATGTTTCTAACTGTACACATTTACTTTGGCTGAGCTGATGAAAAATAAAGTAACTACAATCTCGAGCTTGGTTTGCAACTTACCCTTATTGTGAAAGAAAAGGGAAAACAAGGAGAAAAGTTCTACAGCCACAACAAAACGTCATGGGGATGAACTCCTTAAAATGAAAAGTCGCGTGTTCATACAGTCTTCATCACACTGAGCTACGTTCTCGCCTGTGTCACCTCAGTACAATCCCAAGGATCCTCTGTGGTACAAAACTCTCCTCAAAAAGCTGAAAAGACATTGCTATCACGGTAAGACCCTGACAACTGTCCAGGTCACAAATCATTACATTTCTGCAGAAAGTGTACAGGAAAAACTGTGCACCAGAGACCTCAGCCTGCCACCGTCCTCTGTCAAGGTTACACAAGGTCTTGTTCCCAGGGAAATGCCTTTTTTAATATCTGCCTTTGAGTCAGCATTGAAATGTATTAACATCAGATCATCTTCTGAGCCAACAAAGTATAAATGTTATTTTCTGGCTTTTCATTGGTGAACCATGGTCATTCAAACACTCTAGCTGACGAGAAGCAAGCACAGCATCACCCTGCACCTATAACGTCCCTTGCCGTCCTTGTTCTGCTAGCCTGCCTCAAAGGAAAAGGTCATGAGAAAAGCTTGTTTGCTACAAGAACTGAAGCAATGTCCAAAAACTCAGATCAAGTCCTAGTAACTATTGCTTTTTACAGAGAAGCCTGACTGCAGCTCCAAGTTTTGAGTTTCTCAGCAAGATTACCAGAGCAAAGAAAATCTTAAACTGACATTTGCTGGAAAATGCACCCCAAGGAAGTAGTCTGAAGATACAGAGGGAAGGTAGAATAAAACTCAGGATCTGATAATTCATTCAAAGAGAGATTTAATGACTAAATGTAGTAAAAAACTTGAAAATATTAACCCCACTATATACGACAGGATTTGAAATAGAGGCAACTTTTAAGAAATTAAAAACATATTCCTGTTCACATTTTCAAATGAAAAATGTGAAGAATACTACCATTATTTTCCACATTGAATTTTGATTTTCAGTAGAAATGTATTGGTCAAACCTCAAATACACGGAGCTTAAAAACACAACTGCTTACAAAAACTGTTTTAAATACCTAGTGTTGCACTCTTTTCTAGAAGCACAGCTCTTCTGTCTGGAAATGTGTGCATTCAACCAGTCGGTTCAACACAGGACTTCTGGCTAACACTAAATTTTCACTTAGCATTACTTCTGAGAACTGCTTTCTATCACTCCATTTGGCAAGAAGCTGGCAGCCTTGCCTCAGACATCCAGGTTTCATCACTTCTCACTGGACAGGAGCAAAGCAAAATATTTGAGCACAAGATATTCAGCAGCCAGAAACTCTAAACACGCTTAGATTTAATAAGATCTCTCCTCAGCACCAGGAGTTACTAAAAGCACATCAAACGTGCTTTGTAAACCGAGTTCCCACGGGCATTTGAATCAAGATCAAGATCGTGGTCTCTGGATTGTGGGCGCCTGCCCGTTGGCCTACGCTGAGGTTGTACCAAAGATCACACAGCACTGGAATTAAGACTGTTTACCACAGACAAAAATAGTCTCCTGTGGCAGACGATGGAAATAACTCCTCAAGAAGTGAGAACCATGAGCAGCACCTTCTGCCGCAGCAGCAGGCACACTGCTTGCACCATGCCCTCTCTCTCGCACAGTGCTTGCCGAGAGCAGCACATGTGAAACCAAGCTTGGGACTGCTCCAGAGGACACCAGCGTATGTCCCTGTGGAGAGCCTGAGAGGAGGCACCAGGTTGCTGCAGGTAGCACCATTTTCCATCCTCAGACACATGCATGATCAGTGTGTGTGGGACAATGTGAAGGAGTATCTCCAAGCAGCTGCATCTGGGCTGGGTTTGACCATGGCTGCTGGTTCATGGGCAGGAGGGCTCGCTCCAGGATCTAACCTGATGAGGAAGGACGTAGGTGATGAAATCAATGCCCACAAACAAGCTCCAGCCCCACACCATGAGCTACCCTGAACACAGTCCCAGACAGATACCGTGGCTTTAGCAAAATGGTGGTTGTCCCAGAAGCAGCAGAGTTAGAGATCTCTGAAAACAATGCTGGCTCCTTGAGGCACCCTCCCGCCACCCAAAATCACCTGGCTGGGCCAACTCTCTCCTCCCATATCTTCCCAAGCCCAGCGCACAAGCCGAGCCCTGACCTCTGACTCCTTCACTCCTCGGGCCTTTCTACCCCTTGCTCACATGCATGACTGGATGTGCACAGTGTCTTCATCAAAGCACTCAGCATATCGCCCTCTGAGTTAGGGAAGAGGCTACAGTTTTTCAAATAACTGGTTTAAAATGTTTCCATGTGCTGTACCTTTCATTGAACGTGTTTATATCACCAACTACAAAACAGTTATGTAGCTTGATATCAAAGCACATCTTCAAAAGCATTGCTACAATATCCTGGCAGCAAACAGCTGCCTTTTTCATCCTTCTGATTCACCCTCACTAAGCAATTAATAACGGACTTGGACTTGCTCCAGTGCTAAATACGTGTTACACCTAGGCGTGCTCATGCACACAGCCAGCAGCTCCCTGCCCTCTTCCACTCTGCTGCACAAGCCCCATCGGGCACCAGCATTTCTCTCTTGGCCTCTCTGGCTACAGACTCCTGCTACCTGCTGCCCGTCAGCTTCTGGTCTCTTCCCACCAGGATGAAGACCCTCAAAGCAACCTTATTTCTCTCTGCCTCCTCTCTCTCAGTTTGACATGACTTTGGATGACCACCTTCATGGTGGTGGCTTGGGGCAAGGTGCACTCCTCCTATCTCACCTGGAGGCTGGGGCACAGAGCTGGTGGGGGGCTGCCAGCCTGTCCTTTTTGCTTCCCACTCCTCCTTCCCTTGAGAGAAGAGAGCAGAAAACAGAGTTTTTATGCTTAAATTTTGGATTCAGACAAAAAGCAGTGCTTTCTGAAGAGCCACAGCTGGAAAGGGACGCAGCTAAAATGAAGAAAATGCCACTGAGTTGAGGGTACGGCTCTGCGAGCTCTGATGAGAATCCCCATGAGGAGAAATGAGACTTGTCTCATCTTCCATGTTGTTTTCCCTGAAGTAATAACTCCAGCTTATTAAGAGATACAATAATAACTGAGTCCAGAAGGAGTTCTGTGCCCATGTTTGAAAGAAAATTTGAGTTACGCATATGAACAGATAAGTATCTAAAAAAGAAATCAACTCTTTCCAGTCAAACCTGTGCCCTCCTTGCTCATGTGGGATACCAGAAAAGACCAAATTTTTTGGCCAGATACCATCCAAATCCACCAGCGTGGTCTGACAACACTGTAGGTTTTCATACAGCTACTCTGACCTTCACCACTAACAGAATCGTACACGCTGCAAACATGAATGGATTTGTACTTTCATGTTTTCTGAGGTGATGAAGTAAAATCCAGAATTAAGTGCTTAATCTCTGACTTCTCCACTGACAAACCTGGGTCAAGAGCATCAGCTCTTTACTGAGCCATTACAATAGAAGAGAGAGACCACCACACCATCAGGACCTAAACTTCTCCAGAGAACCATGAAGATGTCAGACGTTTGTGCTTTTCCCAGCAATGGGCTCAAGCAAGTAACAAAAACAAAGAGTGACACCATGGGCCCAAGGCATCACTGGGCAGGCCAGGACCCTTAGTCCTCCACCTGCCTCCCTGACAGTGCCAGGGCCCAGAGCCACGGGAGTCATGAGAGGCAGTGTTGGGGTGACCATGCATTTGGGGATTTCACAAACCACTAATTTCAGGGCAGGTGTCATCTGCACCAGCAGAGCAGCTAGCCGAGCCCTGACTGGAAAGAACTATATAAATCATATATAAAGCAGTTCTTTTCAGAAGTTCATCTTTTGGAGAGACTGCATATTTTGTGGAGACCACTATTTTCAAATAACGAAAGAAACCACTGAGAATTAAGTCAAGTTTGTATTCATGTGGGAAACCAGTGACTGCAGTCTTCCACATCCTTTAAATTATTATGAATATTTGTTTTAAAGGGAAGAAGTCCCCCACTTTGCAGTATGTCCTATTGCAAAAGGAAAAATAAATATTGTGTAAACTACTTCTTTGAATTGCATTTTAATTTGTTTGACTCCATTAGGTTCCCAGGAAACATTTTAACTCCTGTGCTGCAGCAGTTCCTCAGGACACCCATTTTGCTGCCCAAGCTAACCAAGAAGTGGCTGGGAGGAGGGCCGAGGCAGGAAGGGAAGGTAAAGCAGCAGAAGAAACAAAGGAATGCTGTGGAGTGCTGTTTTTGTTGCCCAAATTATTTACTTACCAACTTCAAAGAGATTCAAAAGGAGAAGGAGGTCAAACAAACCACAGCATTTGTTTCCCTCCTCTTCACAGACATTTACTGTAATGTCCCTCTTAAAGTAGGAATGAGAAAGCAGCAAATGATCTCCAATTGGTTCCACAGTGGTTCCATAAATCACAAATTCCCACTACATGCCCAGCTGCAATTGCCCCCCAGCCGTTTGGGCTGTGGCCAGGGGCTGGCTTTCCTCAGGGTGTCCCCTGCAGCCAGCTTCAGGAGATGCTCTGCCTCAAACACATAAGAAATTATTTTGGTAACCAGTTGGTTGCCATCATCAAGTATAGAAAAAAAAAATCTCTGACAACCATTCCAAGAGACTTACCTGGCAAAGTAGCTTCCAACTGTACTACCATTTTTCCAAGCCAGAGTTTTTTAGGAATTGCAGGCAGAGCCATATGCCAATAGCCAGGGAAATCTTCACAGCTCTGCTGACCTACATGGGACTGACTTTGCTGGATTGCCACAAGCAACCCGAGCAGCCTTTACTACCCCAGAAACCTCTCAGCTCTGCAGAAGTTTGCAAAGACAAAAACCTAGCGAGACCTGGGATTTTATTTATTTAGCTGCTAAAATGTCAAAAGAAAGCAAAAATCTCCTTATGAACAACTTCCATCAACAGGAAGCCATGTTCCACCAAAGAGGGAACCAGACATTCAGCATTCAAGTTTGCAACCTTAACACAATAGAGTAAGTCTTAAACTAACACAAATGTGAACCTGAAACTCCCACATTGAGACTCTTTCAAGTTTCACTTTATCCATAAAGTTTTGATTAATTTTTCTGCTTAATCAAATAACTTGCTGAAGAGCAACCATCTCCTCTGCATACACATCTTGGGGACTTGTGTTAGGATGAAGACTAACACTACCTGGCTGCAATTACACCAGGAGAACTCAGTGTCAAGATGATCCAGACTACCATAGAAATCACAGTGCCAAAAGAAGAGAACAGCAGCTACAGCCTCGTAGAATTATTTATGAGGACACAGGAATTAGAAGTTGCTGCATTCTGTAAAGAACAAGATCCTGCATCATCATGCAAGGGACAAAGTTTACACAAAAACGTAAATAGCATCATACAATTTTCTTGCTTTACTTCTATCAAATACACAAATAGTAGCAAACTAGGTTTGCCTTTGCTTTTCAGGATCACTATCTGGTTCCATCAGAATCTGTGAAAGACAGACAGTACCGGAGTACATGTCAAAAATAAGTATGTTCTAGTCACTGCTTCCAGGACTTAGGCAGTATCCCCAAATGTTTTCCTCTAGGGAAGCGAGTTTCAGCACTGGAATTTGCTTTTCAGCACTTTAAATAAAGCTCTCTCAAGCTTGTGGGTGTGAGAAAACTTCTATGCCATTTTAACTGCTGCAACAAAAGATATTTGTAATTTTTTATTTATTTATTCACTGCATAACTACATTTAATATTTGTCAATGCTTTTCTTTTATGGAGGTGGCGTATTGCTGTGATTGACCACCTCAATGTTTTATTAGCCTGTGCGTTTTAGAAACAGAAACAAGAACAGAGCTACACATTTATGGAAATTTCAGAGTAATCTTAAACACAGGGTCCCCTTCTTGCAAGAGGAAAGTTGTTTTGTTTTTTGTTTTCCAACAAATATCTGCCTACTTTAAGATACACACCCACATTAGGCACCTCAAGCACTGAGGTACCAAGAAGGCACTGAGAAGCTTATTGCCCAAGCACTTGTAACTGCATGCTTAGAAGGAACCTTGAAGGACTGTAAGTAAATGGGAAGGCAGGCATGCTCCTCCACCAGCCACCCACGCAGAGTAACTCAGGACCCTGGTGATGGTTCAGTGCTGCAAAATCTATGGGGAACAAATATCTGATAGACAGGGGTTTCTTCCCTGTCCCTCTGCCCACAGCATCCCAGCAAGCTGGCAGGGACATGGGGCCACGACAGGAGATGGAGACCCTTTCCATCCCAGCCTGGGCTTCCCCTGGGTTGGGGGATCATCACTGCCATTAGGGCATCTTCTCCGATTCTGCTGATTTGGGGAAAACATGCAGTTGGGTTTTTATTAAGGGCTTTTCAGGCAAAGTAGAAAATGCTAATCTTAACTGAGAGACATATCATATATATGCAAATTGTTTGCTCTACTTTCTCCATCTGTTTTTTTCCCAGGTTTTTCTCTTCACTGTGCTTTACTGGAGATTAGCTTACAGTATATAGCACAGAATTTGGACTGAGTGGGAAACATATGCTGCAAGCTCAGGGCCAGACTTGAAATATTGGGTTGCACAGGAATAAGAATTTTCACAGCAGTGCTAAGGACTGACAAACCCACAGGGACAGGAAATTCAGAGGCACCAGGGTAAGGAGAGGCTGAAGCAGAGCTGTTCCAGTTACAGTAGCAGGTGGGAAAGCAGGATTTCAAAATAGCTTTAATTTGTGTAAGAGGAAATGGTGGAACATGATGGAATGAAACAACCGCTCCCTTTATTTTAAAATATGTAATTCCCCTGTTAGTGTGATACAAGTCAGGCAAGATTGACAGTTATCAATGATTAAGGATGGTCTTTTTTTCTTGACATCAAACCTGTCCCAGCTTACTCGAAAAATCCCACATTTACCTTTTTTGCTTGCATGCCTAGATGGAATATGTGATTTGTTAATAAGAAAGGACAACAGAAAGCACGTCACTTCTCTCAAAGCAAATTATGCAAACCTCCCATTATCCCCAAGGTATAAATGAACAAATTTCTCAAGAGAAAAATAATTGGTTTGTGATGGAAACCATAATTACCATTTATTAGCAAGACAAAATTTTCTGGTTTGTCTTTTGACTCAGTTAACCTAGCTTCTAGGAAACTAGCCATTTCCTCCATGGTTACTGCAATCTGCCGGTTGGTTCCTTATAACTCCAGCAGAAATGGAAGCAAAAGCCAACGGAACTAAGATGAAGACACAGTCAACGAGCTACATAAGGCTTCTGACCTGGAGCACTAAAAGCAGTAGTATTCTTACATGACCAACCTGTCTGATACTCATCACCAAAGTATTGACCAGAATAGTATGCTCAGAGGCTCTGTAAACCAGGAAATTTTGTGATCTCTCTGGTTTGTTGTGGTAACATAGAGTTGCTGTGAAAGATACTTGAAATTGAAAAATAAAAAGGAAAACAGACACACAGTTACTTAAGTACTATAGTATTGGTTCTGGTGCTGTGTATGATCCACAGCATCATTTCTGTCTTCTGTAACGCATTAGTATGAGACTGCATAAAAGGTATTTGTAAATGGATGTGAAAAATAGCACAGATGGGAATGTTTTATGCCACCCTGCATACACCACTCCTACTGAAATGCCATAACTTTGTTTTATTTTACTGGATTTTTTGATTAGCAGTAGTATCAAACAATCATGCTCTCAAATTTTGAAACAAGCTACAGCAAAAAGGCCTGAACATTTTTTAATGAATCTCAAGAGTGAATAGTGAATACCTGAGTGTCACTGTTCATTTTGATACAATATTATTTTGCTTTCCACCTAAAGAACACAGGGACTGAATTCCATTTAAAAAAACCTAGGAGATCAATTTTCAAAACACAAGTATTAGCATTTGTTGAAAATCAGTATGTTCCCAGATACCTGTTTTAAGGATCGCAAGTTTAACTACACCCTTTCTGTCTGTGACAAAGTACTAATAGATCAGCAAGTGCTGACTCCTTCATGGCTTTGAAAATATTAACACTTACAACCACCCAAGTAGTGATTGCATGTAGCACAATATTTCATATCACAGCTTATCTACTGAAATTCTGGTTTAAAGCCTTCAGTTCTGTGGCTCCTGGGCATTTCAACTTCAATTTCCCTGTACCGTGCTGACAGAAGAAACATGGGATAATACAAACCCTTGACTTTGGGAGAAAACTGAGAAAAAAGGAAAGGCTCCAGTGTTAGCCATGGACCTCGCTGTCAAAGGGGGACCCACTAATTTTACAAGTTAAAATACTTTTTTTTTTTCATACCTGGAGGAGAAAATGGACTTTTTCTGTTATGAGCTCATTTTACAAATGCAGTGTAGCTGACCATTAATTCAAAGCAACCTGACAACACAGAACTGATGTGGCACCAGAGCAGAATACAACTGGTTTCAGGCAGAAGCTGCATGTCCCCATTCTGCACAGTTACTGCAGCTGCAACAGCAAGGCTCGGACATGTAACAAAGCCATTCTGTTCAGACGGGGGAAGAAATCCACCTATGCTTTCAGTGTTTTGAGATCTCTCCTACCACACCATGAAGAAAAGTTTTGTTTGATTTCTGACAGGACACACGGGCCTTTGTACAGCATGAGGGATCGCATCCAGAATTCCCCATGTGTTTTTGTCATTTGAAATAAAACAAATAAACACAATTTTTATTCAGTAGACATGAACATCTGGAAGATGATATCAACATGACTTCAACTTTAATGTCAAAGCTTTAGACTGAAATCCATTTCATTGAACAATTTGTGGTGGAAGTGCCAGAAACTTGAACATCAGACTAAAGCTGTGATGGAAACAAGGTTTCTGCAGCAGCTGAGAGAAGAAACAACATTTTAGAGCTGTACTAAATGCCTGATGAGTATTATTGTAATTACAGTAGCAGCTTAAGCCTAAATGTGTGATACTAAATATCAAAATGAAGAGCTAGGTCTGGTAGGAGGCCTTGGGTCTGGATTTCTAACCTTGCCCTGCCTTCCCCATTTATTCTCCCATTCTTCTTCATGACACTTGAAAACACCTTTACTGAAACCTCTTTGGAGATGGGCAGACTTGTCCTTCCCTCTGCCTACATGGAGGAAGAGTGTGGAGCTGCCATTCAGGCAACAACCCCGTCCCATCAGAGGAACGGTCCCAGTACTGGGACTGGAAATCCTGATCAGAGAGGATGAGAAAGTCCCACCACCACCAAACTAAGCCTTCACATCTTGGAAGGAAACTCCTAAGACGTAGGTCCTGGCTCTGTTGAAAGAAGAGAGAGTGAGTGAAAGACCAAAGTGTTACATCCTCGTAGCACTCTCAGCTCCCAGGCTTGATTATAGAAGATCGACAGTCCTAACCATAATTACTGGCAGCCTCTCTATGTGCAAGCATCAAGCCAACCTCAAAAATGTGGCTTCAGCACTCACACAATTTTCAGAGACAAAAACCAGTTTAATTAGTTCATAATTTACTCTGAAGACAAAAATTAAGATATTTGTATACTCTTAAAACTAGTCAAACCACTATCCTTTTTTATTTAAACATCACTAGTAGATTGTCCCAGTTTGAAGTTGCCTACTCCCAGATGTAACGCTAATTAAACCTTTTGGGGAAGTTGTGTGCTCATTCTCATGCATTGCTGTTAACATTTTTTATTGCAAATAGTTAGGATCCAATACAAGTCCACAGAATCCAGTCAGAAGGATTTTATTTTGATTTTGTCTGGCTTGTTTTATTCTTAGCAGATGGTACAAACCCATGTGTTGATGAGTACATGCCACAGGAGAGCATCTGATACGCTACAGCTGGCCTCAAACTACAGCAATGTCTATGCTGAGGACTTCGGTGCCCACCACCTCTCAAAACCACACTTCTCATCATGGTGTTAGCTCAGGTGGCCTTTCAAAACTATACTTCTGGTACCTAAAATGGCTTTGAGAAGGTACCTTAGGCATCTTTATACACTAGCGTAAGCATCCTCAAACTAATTTTTACTATCCCACATATGTAACTCAAGTAGAATAAAGGTGACACAGTTTTGATAAATATAAATTATTTTATTTTGCATATGCAAATCAACAAATAATTTTCATGAAATATTAATCAATGGCCAAGTATGTTACATGCAGGTAACAACTTTCTCAAAGCATCTTTTTCTCCCTCCTTTGTCAGTGAGAATCCCTGTGGCCTCCCTGTCTCCGATTTTGCTTGATATCCGTTCCCTGATAATCTAAAGAGAAATACATATAAAGGGCTTAGAGCTATTTATAGCAAAGGCTGTGCCACTGAAAACATTGCCATTTTCATATGGTGAGTAAACGCATTGCTTATGAACTGCAACCAGAAAACTGTTGCCTCTGTCTTCAGCAATTCTAGTCAGCGTTCACAAGGCAAGATAGAGGGAGCCAAGGAAGGAAGCAGACATAAGGACAAAACACAAACAAACTGAAAATTTACCAATCACTTATATTCAGAAACTGGAGGGGGGTGGGGGCGGATACGAGAAAGATTCATCTCTGTCTGCATTTCAAACTGCTGGAAATGGGCATGCAAAGTGGATTAGCATGATCACACCAGTATTCTTCAGCACGGGTTTTGTACAAGCCCCTGAGAACAGGCATAATCTCTCATAATTACTGCATATGCTGTTGTCACATTAAATAACAGCCTCATCTCAAAATGTTTTAAGAGTCTACTGCCCGTCAATTCTTCCAACTGGGCATTGGGCACAGTTGTCAACAGATCCAGAAATACTGCAAGCAAAGTTGACGTTAGGATGCTGATCTGCAAATCCCACATGAACTAGTTTCATTGGTACACTTTATTTGAAGTGAAAACAAAGGAGCTACAGCAAAAGCAGTGGCTTAAATCTTGTTCTTAATAGAGTTAAATACCCATTCCTCTTATGCCTTCTTACAACCAACCCTCGGGTCAGGTTTAACTCCTGCTGGCCAGAAACATAATAGAAGATGACTCAAAACTCTGAGAAGACTCAGATTCAACTCTGATTTAGACATCTGCTGCTCACCAAGGTCAAGGCCTTGCTCAATGAGACCAGAAGAAAAACCAGAGAATGCTAAAAGGCAAAGATGATCTGTTCAGGTTTGCCTCTCTTCTGCCTTGGATTCAAAACACTAGAAGGAGATTTTGAGAAGAGATACCAGGTCAGGCATGGCTGTATGAGGTTGGCAGGCAAGGAACAAGGTATATTTTGTAGTTGTTAGCAAAGAACTGGCAACTGAAACCACAGGAGAAGTTAAGATCAGTGATCAGCAGAATAAAAAGGGAAAATAATGTTTTATTATAAATCCCAAAGCTATTTATTACTCATGCACAGTCATAGATGTGATATTTGTCCCCAGGTGAGACCTACTAAGCTTATAAATATGTTTTAATTAAAATCAGTTCCCTGAATGCTCAGCCTTTCCCATCATCATTCTACTAACAACTAAATTCCATGTTTCTTAAGTGTCCTCAGACACACAGGTTTAATGTACTTTCAAGAGCAGAAAAACAGCTGACAACTGAGCTCTGCACAGTCACACTCCGATATGAGCCATGTTATTAAGTAACCAAGCCACAGTGAAAAAAGAGGCCTTTCCTTAATTTAAAATTTAAGTAAGAGAACAGAAGCTATAACAGCAGCTTTGTCCTTGTTCTGTAGTATCCCTCAGGAAAAACTGAAGAGGAAGGTGAGCTCGTCATGAAAAAAGCAGGTTGCGCAGCCAGCTCATGAGAAGCCAGAAGAGTGTACCACTTTATTTTTTAAAATGAGTATTTTTAAATCAATATATTTAAATCAGCACATCTTTTTTTGAATCATCTGGTGGAAGACAGAATTAACTGAAACTAGAGCCTGGTTTGCTCTGGCACTTCTTGTGCTCCATTACAACTTTTAAATCAAGTCAAGAAGCTTGAGTAACAGGAAGTTGGTACCCACTTACCCTTATCTCCTTTCTCCACTGGTGTGACTTTAGAACACTTAGCCCCTAATTTATAGGGTAATATCAATAAACAAACAAATAAAATAACTGCCCCCTGAGGAGAAACTGTCTTGTAAATTTGAATTTGGTCCAAAAAGAACCAGATAAAATATCCCTTCATGTTTCCATGCTGTTGGTTTGATGGTAAAGACATTTTAAACAAATACAACGTAAGTGCTTTTACCAATTCATTTGGAAACGCAGATAAGGCATAGTATTCATACTTAGTGTCACTCTATGGACTAAAACCCTCAGAAATCCCAGCAAACTTTACTGTTTCTGACTGACTCTCCAAATTACTTTCTCCTGTCATCATGTGTGAGACAGACATTGGTGAAAGTAGAAACAAACAAAACCAAAACACTGATGAGAAGAGGGGACTGAGGGACTTTTAATTTTTTTTTTCCCCTGCATACTTGTTTCTTGGAGCATATCAAGTTGGAGTCTCAAAATGGGGAAACATTGAGGACAGAATAGCAAAGCTTCAAGGGAAAAGGGCTACTGCATGCAGCCAACAAGTGCAAAGGTGACACAATTCATACCAAATTCACCCTTCTGTGGAGATCCATATCAGGACTCTCTGGTAATACGAAGTTACAGGAAAAACAGGTATAAATCAGCCAAAAATGTACTTTGTACCACTGCCTGAATGCAATGCTAATGCATAGCAGTGCATTGGGTTCTGGAATTCGCAGCCAAGGTGGAGTATTAATACGGGAACTGTTAATTTATCTGAATACATTGTCAAGCTCATGATGATGCTTAATTTCCAGTGTTCACTATTTTACCAGTACCTGTCAGTGAACTCTTCTAAGATGGATGCATCAGGCCATGCAATGCCACAGCCATAAGGTTGCAACTCCGCGGTAGGAGAAGTCAGCTGTACTTGTAATTTACACAGGAAACATAACCGTGAGCCACACCAAAACACAGGGTAAAGAGAATAGTACCTGGGCCCCCATTTTAGCAGAGTGCGGTACCACAAAAGGGCTTGCAACATCCCCTTGAGATTCCTACGAAACTTTGCCCCGGCACGAGCAAGGCCGTTTGTCTCTCTCTGCGAGGCAGTGGGACAGCAGACCTGCCTGTATCCAGCTGCGGGACACGGGCTGCCAGCCCCCCCAGCCCCTAACCTCGACCCCGGCCGCAGTAGGAGAGCTGCTCCCGGTGGCCGAGCGCCGGCCGCCGCGCCCGGGGCTCCCGCCGGGGCTAATGAGGGGCGGCAGAGAGCCGGCTGCCCCGGTGGCAGCGGGAACGGCCGGAGCCGCTCCCTGTCTCCTGCCAGCAACTTGCCGGAGACTTTTCTCCACTTATTTTACTTAAAATAATAACAATAAAAATAATCCTAATTAAGACAAGATTAAGAAAGCCGTAGTATAGATTTACCGTAAGGCCGGTAACCACTTTAATCTCGCAGCTACTCAGACACGAGGATAAACCCGGCGAGGATTAACCAGGTCAGCCGCACACAACCCTGAGAGCAGCTCGGGCCGCGCTCCCAACGAGCAACCAGGCAAGGACGGCGGGGACCCCCCCAGCACCCCGGCGCGGAGTGAACCCCTCCGGGGGGCCGCGCACGCCTGTCCGGCTCTCCGCCCGCCCGCCCCCCGAACTCACCTAGCTTCTCCGCCCGCAGCCAGAGCGGGGCCGAGGCTCCGAGCAGCAGCGAGAGCAGCAGCGAGGGGGCAGCCCGCGACCCCCCGGCGGGGCCCATGGCTGCGGCTGTCGGCAGGGCACAACTTCCCCACTTCCCTCCTGTTCCTTTCTCTTCCTCTCCTCTTCTTCTTCCTCCTCCTCCTCTTTCTCCTCGCCGGCGCGGCTCGGGAACCAGCCCGCGCTCCGGCGGAGGGGGGCGGCCGCTCCCCGGCATCCTCCCCCCCGCAGGTGTTTCTGCGGAGGCGACGAAGGGTCCGTGCGGGGCTGGGGCCGCCTCTGCCCCTCGCCCCGGCGGTGGCCGGGCTGCAGCACTGCTGCCTCCCGCCTCCCCAGCCCGGGGCTGGGGGTGGAGAAAGGAAGCGGGAGAAAGGGAAGCGCCACTATTCCCATTGGGCTGCAGCGCCGGGGATCTCCTCCTCCTCCTCCTCCTGCTCCTCCTGCCGCGGTCCGAGGGGCCGGCTGGGCCCCACGGCCCCCTCGTCTGCTTTCCCCTCCTCTCCCCTGGCGCTGCCTTCCCCCATCCGGCGCTGCTCTGGGGTTGCTGCACCGGGACCGGGGTCTCCCCAAGGCTGGGGTGCTCCCCACGGCGCTGCGGGCCGGGGGTCACCTCAAACCCGCGCAGCCCCGAACATAACCCGCGGGCCTCCGAAGTCAGCAGCCCATATACATGCATATATGTACACACACACACACGTACATACATGTATATTTTTAAACAAACAAGATTACTTTGCCGTTTGCAGGCTAATTCCCGGGCGGCGCCCCCGCTGCCACGGCGAGAAGGGGCGGGTGGGGTGCGCGGGGACCCCGCGGGGTGCCTGCGCGGGGGCGAACACGAGTGGGGCCAATGAGAGCGAACGGGAGTGTCCGGCCCCTGCATCAGAGTCGGGGTCGTGCTGAGGCTTCCCTCCCCTGTAACCTGTTTCTGGGGTGCTGCCTCGGCGCAGGAGGGCAAAATGCCTGTTTCACATGCGTAAGCTTTTAAAGTTCTACGCTGATTAATTATGGGGTTTTTTAAAGGATGATGTGGGCAGCTCTCTGTCCGGGTGGGATGGCCTTAGCTGTCCCGTTCTGGAGAAGACCTGTGGCACAGAGGGGGACACAAGTGCACCGTAAGGAAACGGCTGCAGTGCCAGCAGCTGCGGGACACTCCCGCATTAAAGAGGGCCCAGCGGCTGGGCTTTTTAAAGTCTGCCGGAGAATCGAGAGTAGCCTGTCTGACTCTGTACAGCCTTTCCGGGGATGGGTTACTGTGAGGCTGGTAGGTTCACGCTGCTGACAGGTCAGAAACACTCCGCTGCTATGCAAAGCTGAAGTACGTGATTAACTTGCCTGTCCTAGAGACAACTGATAATTGTTAGATTTTACAGTGTTTTGGAAAAAGTCGAGTTTAGCAAACCATTATTCTAGTTGAGCTCTTTTTGTAAGTGCTAATGTCTGTTTTTTAACTTTTCAGACACCATACATGATCAAGCATATTTTTTACCACGTACCTGGTACATTGCATTCTTGGTAGATGTATCTAACGCAGGCTTTTAGTAGTTGAGACTTACCCCTTCTTTGCAAAGGAGAGTTTGAATTCTAGACTAAAACATTATCCATGGTGTAAGGCAGTGTGTTTGTTACTGCAGCAGTTCAGCAGACTAATTGTCAGTGAGTGCCAGCATCCTTCTGGCTGAAGGAGGTTGTGCTGGGTCACTTGCTTCAATAATCTAAAGGCAGAGAGACTTTTAGAGAGCAATATGTCCATTAGAATAAAAGTGACCTGCTACTGTTTTTGTCTCTCAGATTGTGAGGAACAAATCCATACAAATAAGGGTGATTATGGAGGTGAAGGGGTGAGAAAGTCAGACTGCAACAGCCTCTAGTGTGGGTTTAAAAAGAACACAGAACTGGTAAAAATATCGTGGTCATAGAAAATATTTTCTCCAATACCAAATACTGGTTAAAAACCTACAAATGAGACCCAACATAAGTTAAAACATGAGGGAGATAAATAAACAGGACAATATAGATGTTGCAAAACTTGTATTTCTTGTGAAAGAGTTGCAGTTATTGAAAAGCAATGTAACAACATAAGAGCATAGACTGTTCTGTATCAGTTTCAGCAGACAATCAAAACCAGTCAGTCATACACAGGTCGGCACTGGGAATTATACTGATTTGCATTCCACTAGCTGAGATCTAGAATATATTATTTAGTGATAGGGCTAGGTTTTAGTTGTATTTGTTAAGGGTAATCATAATTACAGGCAGAAAAGTCCTGCGAGTCAATCCCAAGTAACTTTATGGAGGCTGCAATAAACTGTCTGGTGGTCTTGGACAATTTAATATGCAAACACCTCTGCCATGGTGCTTGCAGATAATGTTGGTAGTGCTGAGCTCTCAGCAGAACTTAGGTGGTTGGTACAGGTGAGTTAGCAACCCTGGAATGCCAAAATGGTTTTTGACTGCCACACACCTTTAGGGGGCTCATAAGAAGGAGGAAGGTGGGTTGGCAGACACTGGAAAAGGAAGCTTTCTCCTTGGCATTGGAGACTTGGCAATGCCTTCTAAGACAGATAGCTAGAGCATAATTCCCTTCACAGTTATATTTATTCCAATGGTTTGTAGTAAAATGATAAGTCATGCCCTTGAGACCAGGGCTGTAAAATATCTGGGAGTGGTATTTGTTTTCCTTTCGCAATTGGTGAAGGAGTTTACTGAACAGGAAAGTTGCCTTCTCAGTCTTCTCACCACCCTGGGCTCAGAAGGTTGCTTGTCCGAGACCACGTGTTTCCCATTGCAAATGTCTATAATGTTTAGGTGGAAACTTCAGCTCTTACAGAAGTTGTTGGAAGCACAAGTTTCCTATCGACTTCAGTAGGATAATAACACAATCAGTCAGCAGCTTCTCTATTATTTATTTTGCTATTAAATTCACATTACTCTATCATGCCCTCTCCCTCTCAGTGTTCAATATGCTGTAGGCAAGGAACTTACTGTCAACTTCTAAGATTAAATGATCATTAAGATGAATGAAGTAGTCTATAGCTCTCAAAGCTGTTATTCAAGGACTTGTGTAGCCCCTGTCACTTTGCTGCATTGGTTCACGTGTACTTTTCCAAATTTCCCTTTGTAGGGAGGAGAATTTAAACCAGCTTTTAAATAAATACAGTTTTAAAGGCAAGGCAAAAGATTAATTCAGAAAGAAGGCATACCTCAAGCCTGACTAATAACTTGTGGGGATGTCACACAATGGGAGCTTTACAACATGAAAACTCCCTGGCAAACCACTTCTGACAACTTAATGCAGCTGATTTTGGTCACTAACACTGACCTAATTTAAAAGAGACAGGATTCACCCAAGGATGTACACAGGCTACTTTTTAGCATGAGCATGTGCCCTTCCTCTGCAGTTAGTTTTCCAAGCATACCAGTTAGGAGTATTTTGTGGGTTTAATGCAAATGGTATTACATTGTCTAGTTGTACGTGACTCACTTATCTCATCTAGTATTCATTATATGGATACTTTTACTGTGCAGACACCAGCAAATGAAAATTTATGTTTTTACTCCACAGATATCTGACCTCAGGATGAACAGCAAAATGGGACTCCAGGATGAAATCAGGTCAAAACATTTTGCAAGGTGGTTGGTCAGTATGGCAGGGACATACCCAGGTTTCATATATAGACTCGTACAGTCTATAGCTTAGTGGATTTACCTTCTTATCTATACTTGTATACTATTACATACTTGTGTATAACACACACTGCAAGAGCTTCTTCCAAGCAGACCTAAAGCATCTAAAGAGTCCTTGTGTGCCTTGTGTTAAGCTGGTAGCTTGTCTGGGGGAAAGGGCAGAGGAGGAAGGAAAAACATGTTGAAGAGTTTACCTAAGCTTATCTTTCAAGCTTGACACTGTATACATTCTTTCTTTCAAAAGCATCTTGTTTAGTACATTTGTTCTAGGGGAAAAAACCCCCAAAAACTCAAAAAAACCCCAAAAACACAACAAAAAAAAAGCCAAAAACCTAATTTATACAAATAAGTTTAATCTCATCTTATTGGAGCAGCCTTGTTTTTGTACAGCTAACAGGAAAGTTAGTGTTCTTCAGAAGTTGTAAGCACTTTCTTTGCTGACTGTGTAGAAGAAGGGGGAGGAATCATAAGGCACATGAAGTGGAGAGGACTTCAAGGTCAAAAATCACGAAGTGCAAGAACAATTATAGACATTGAGAGGTACGTTAATCTCGTCTTTTAGCAGAAGGAGAGCTTGCAGATTGAGAGGTCTTTTAACAGTCTTTATACATGGGTCAAGTTTTGCATTTTGAATGGTGCAATGCAAATAGTATAATGAACTTAGAGGATAAAGATTAGAACAAAATGCTGAGGTTGCTGACCTCTGTGTATTCAGGTACTGTGTTCTACCAGAAGTGCATATGATAATTGTATTAAAAATATGAAAATGAAATATCTAAGATGAATCTATATGTGAGATGTATCTAGATTCAGTGTTTGTACATGATTTGCAAGGAGCCCTCCTTGTTAAAAATGGCTGGGCTACAGCAAAGTCAGTGCTGCTGCAAGGCTGTGGCATGGCTTAGAAAGTCTAGCAAGTTCCTTGAGACACAGCTGAGTTATTCTGTATATGCAGAGTATTTAATGGACACAGTACACTGTGCTGTGTTTGTGTCGTTGGAAGGCTAAGGCCATGCCCACGGACCAGTGAAGACATTCCAGCCTGTATAACACCTCTCTCTATTAAGGTCTGCATACCATTAAACCAGCTAGAGACAGACTGACATCCAGGACTCCTCTGGGCTTCTGGATATTCTCCTAACTACTGCTGCAAGAAAGGTCTTCTCTACTTGTAGCAAACTGCAGGACTAGGCTCGCCTTGTCAGAGCCAGCCTTGGCTCTGGTGAGGCTCATATTAGCAACCTCCATCCTTGCTTACCGTAAGGGTCTCTCTCCAGGTGTGAAAATGCACAGGAGTGGGGTTACTAAAATAACATTTCCACTTTTCAAGGAGTTGTGAGCCGGTAACTAAGATGATATAATGACTGAGTCCTTCATTACTTTAAGGGAAACACAAACCAAAATCAGATACAAAAAACCCCTTTCAGAAGAATAAACAGCCTAACTTGCACTGGCACAGGTCACTGCCCACACCCATATGGATGAGTTGGAACCATAATACTGGCATTATGCAATTGCACTGGTAGCAAAAATTCCCAGGAGGAGAGAGACCATAAATGTTCTTAGACTTTAAGAACACAAAAGAAGAAATTGCAGGTAATAAATTCAGGTAATAATCTCTAGGAGAGAAAACCAAACTCCAGCAGGCTTCAAGACTTTTGTCTTTTATTTTCAGCAGCAGAGAAGGTCTTGTCCAGGCAGGAGTGGTAGCAGGGCCGTTACCAGCATTGGCAGGGAATGCTATGGGATAATTGGATACTGGGGAGGATATGCAGCTTCATTCACTACAACAGCAGCAGTTGAGTGTATCTCTAATGAGTGCCATATAGGGGATGAATGTGCACTTTTCATCACTTTAATTACTGTAACCTATCCAATCATGTCACCTATTATGATGTAATTATGAGATCAAGCTGAAGACTAATCGTTTGTCCCACTGCCACATATTTTACAGTTTCTCACAGCTGCTTGGTAGTCTTAGGTCATATTTTTTCTTACTTTCAAGTGAAATGAAATAAACTTGCTAATCATACGGATTTTGAAGACAATCAACCAGACGTGCCATGCTGCCTTCCTAAATTCTGTCAAGAAATATGGGGCAGAATGTTCCTTTTCACTTAAACATATTGTTTTAGGGTTGCCTTAAAAAATATTATGATCTAGAGATTCATGACACTCTTTGTCAAAACAGAGCCTACTATTTCATAACGTACTAGTTGGCAGCATCCATGATCAATTTGTCAGTGACAAAGCTCTCATTGCTTTTTATAGGTGTTTTAAAGAGTTTTCTTGTTTCTGTAAAGTATTAGCCCTCATACATTTGAAAAAATAACAACTTTCCCACTTAATACATAGGTAGTATGTAATTTTTAACTGTGGGGTTTTTTTTGGAGGAGGAGGAGTTCACAGCTAAATTTGCATTAGTATGCCTTTTTTTTCATGAAAACCAGGTTGTCTTAATCATTTACTCATGTTTATGAGTCTGCATCCAAGTAGGAGCAAAGAAATTCTGCAAAATGTGAAGCAATCCCATGGTCACTTCTAGGAATAACAAATTGTGTTTGAGTCCCATGCCTTTTTAATAAAGACAGCAATCATTCTAGTTATATCCTTCAAAAAAAAGTGTGGAGTAATGGAAGGTGAATGCTAGTAAACGTAGTTTACCCATTTCTAATACAGTGAGTGTGTCACTTATTCTCATGTATACTAGAGGGGGCAGTTTACATACTGTTTTATTGATCACTATATCCCTGGCTATATGAGTAAGAGTTTAGGGAGCTGAAAGCAAATACAAGTGCGAGCTGAGTGACTGCCTGATTTAACAGAAATCATCCAGTTTACACCAGATCTAGCCCTTCTTCCTAATTTCAAGTGTTCATGCCATGTTGCAGTTTTCTTGCCGGGTGTGACATGAACTCAAGCAGAAAGCCTCAGGGGTTGAAAAGTAAGTCCAGAGACTTCTTTCCCTTCAGCTGCTTTCTTTGAAGAGAGAGGGATGGGAATCATACTTTTTATGTAAGTAATTAGTGATGTGTGGGACTGTGCTCCCTCCCTGCTCCCTGTGCTCACTTTGGGCACTATGGAAGTCGGCAGTCCTCGGGAGCTTCACAGAAGTAAGCCAGTTATGCATGCTGGAAGCATGGCTCATAAATCTGCAATAATCACTACATGTAGAGAAAAAGCTTCTTGTGCAACTTTTCTACATAGCATTGGGGCATTACACCAATGAATCACAAGGTCAAATTCTTGTAATTCATAACTGTCACAGCTGTGGATTACAACTATATATATAGTTTAAGGGTTCACTGTTAATTGCTTTTAAGACCAGGCTATTTATTAAATGTAAAGAACTGATCAAATGTCATCTGTCTTTGTAGAGACCTTTGTCTCCTTTTAAAAATAAATTTTAAAAAATATAGGCTTGTGTTAGAATATATTCTCATATTTTAATTGCAGTGTTGAATTAAAATTGAATTATTATGTCTGTGTATGAAATAAAAGAATTTAGAGCCTACATTAGTTTCCTTGTCAAAGATAACTGGGTAACAGAAAGTAAATGTAGCATATTGGTGAACACTCAAATCAGTTTCAAACATTAATTCCTCATAACATAATAAATGATCAATAATTGAGAATTTTTATCACTTAAAGTTAGGTTTATGAGGACAGTATAATTTCTCAAATATTCCTTCCCAAAGTAAGAACTTTTGGCATACTTCTGTCTAACACTTTTCATTAAAGATAATATATTCTTAGTTATGTTAAACATATGTACTGGTGGTTGCTCTTGGCCACAGGGTTCACAAATGGTTCTAAAGGCCTTTTCAAAATTTGATATATGTAGTTGAGAACTAGCTAGGTCTGCCTCCTAGATTTAAAATCAGCCTATATTTTAATTGTTTGCTCTATATCCAGCATGGCATTTGTCCACCAAAACTGGATGCGATTTGCCCTCCTTCCCTTGAACATGGTGGTGGTTTTGGTGCAAGGCGGCAGGCTTGGGCTGACTGCCTAAGTGGATTCAGCCCAGGAATTCACCTCCCGCAGGCTGCTCGCCTGCGCCGATGGCAGATGTTAGGGCCAGGGACAGGCTTTCACGGGTGAGCAGCCATGCTGCCTAATCTTCATTTCTAGCTCTTGCTGCCTGGGCATGTTGAGTTCCCACTCTAAAGGTTCTGCAGTACGTGTGTTTTCTTACCTGTTTGTACACATTTGTCTGCAGCAGCTTAAAAGGTTAGAGTGAACCCAGCTGGCTTCATCTGAAGATATTCCTCCAGTGGAAGAAGAGTGCTCAGCAGCTAGGAACAGGAAAACCTTCAGCTAGCACGACCAACCCTGGCAAAGAATACCTGTGTGGCCAAAGTCCCCACAACAATCCCCACGACCCAGCCACAGTTCCTCATGTGCCCAGAGAAACAGGCAGCTTCACAGAGGAGATGCCATGGGGTATAAAAGTGTGGCACAAAAGGATGCAGGATGCACACCCAGAATGCCAAATGGTGAGCATGGTGCTGGTGCAGTCAGCCACAGCTAAGGCTGTGCTGGTGGCTGCTCAAACCAGAGCAGAACTAATCCTGGTAATAATTACCTGATATAGTTCTGCAGCGGAAACATACACCTCTTGTCTCTAGAGAGGACCCGAGTCCTTGCAGCTTCTGACTTTCTCATGCAGCATCCTGCTCATCAGGGAATTATGAGGACTCAGCACCTTTTCAGCGGTTACCATAATCTTTTAAGCTCATATTTCTGCAGTCTACTTTTTAATACTAAACCACTTATGCATTTTTAGATATTTGACCTACTGTTTCAAAAAAGATGAGCATGCTATGTTAATCAGTCATCAGGATTCATACTAGCACTGTTGAACTCTTTTCTAACTGACTTGTAAGGTTTACTTGGAAAAGAGAGAGATAAAATGGATTTTGATTCATGCCCATGGCATTATCTGGTCCCTCTCCCACACTGCCACCAATATGCCCTCATTACTAGGGATCTAGAGAGGCAAAGCCATTGAAAAATGATGGTCAAATATCCTGTGTCATGCTATCCACTCCTATCAGTGGCAAGGTGGTGAATTATAACTTCTCATAACTTTTGCCAGTTCAACCATTTCTAAACAAGCAGAAGCAGGGAGCCCAGCTCATCTTCAGCCTCCTCTCAGTTACAAACCACTCTTGGAGCACATAAAGGTCATCCCACATAGATTTTTCTCTGATTGCAGAGGCTGGCTATGACAGACCATGAACCTTCACTTACTTCCTCACTTCTTTAAAACCAATATTTTTATTGGTGTTCCTTGTTCTACATTAGTGTCCCAGGGATTTTTAAAAATTATTTTAATCTGTGGAATTATGTTAGTGTGCTAACATATCAAACATTGGAGCAAAAGGAACAAAACCAGCATGACAGAGATACCATGGTCAGAAAATAGTGATAACATTTGCGGACAGCTTTTCTACCAAGTGAAGGCTAACTTGTTGCTACACAAGATAAATATTTATAGCTATTTTGTTTTACTGGTCTTACAGAAATACACATATAGATGGTTTCTCATATGTTAGTCTTTACCTGAAAACTGTGTGCAAAAAAGCAGTAAACTAAATTTGTGTAGAGACATATAGTGTATATGCCTTGACACACTTTATGGACCTGGAAACTCTGCCAGAGGAAGTATTACCACTTATCAGTCCTGCTTGGGCAGAGTCTTTACCTTCAGCTTATTTCATGGACCTAACTAAAGCACCTTGAAGTTACTGAGGGAGTCTGTGCTGACAGCAACAATGAGTGCTCCCTGGGGCCCTTCCTTTCCAGATTCTCATGGAAATGCTGTAGCATTTCAAGATATTGCTGTACCCATAGCTTTCTGCTCTGCTCAACTTCTGCAGCTTGCAGAGCAGTGGAAGAGAGTGTGTGCCTGCACATCAGCTGTTCAACCTTCACTTAAATTGTTATTAGGATGGGTATCCACTAGTACACTGGACTGTGAACATTAATGTCAGCAGAGGTTGAAGGATGTGGTCTCTTCTGCAGTCTCTGGTATGGATTACTGCAGAAGAACACATTAGCCTTTTTCACCCAATAGATTGTCTCTGGTGTGTAGTTTAGTCCATATCTCAAGCATTACTGGGAAAGAAAAAACTACAGAAACAGTTATTACAGTGTCTGTTGTTTTAAAAAAAGTAATTGTTACATCTGTTTTGACCTAGAGATTTTCACTTTCTAGTGCATGCCTTTCTTTTTTGAGCTCCACTGGTTCCTTTCAGCATTAGAAGAGGGGGATGTGTGCATATACTTGTGTTTGTGCATATAAGTAATACTGAAAAATAATATACTTTCCATAAGCCAATTTATGTCTTTAATCTTGGGAGCATAAACATATGCACCAGTCTGACATCCCTTGTTTAATGCTTCTCCTCGCTTATCCTGCTTTACCTTAAGGTAGTATTTGTCATTAGAGCTTAAGCGTCATTGTTTTCCAAATCTTTTGGGAGTCCAGATGTGCTCACAATTAAAGGCCAACTCTTATTATTTCTATTATCATAATGCAGAGAGAGGTCACTGCTCTATTGTGCAAGATCACATTCAAACACATCATGAGCAGCAGACCCCATTCCCCAGGCTTCTCTCTATTGTGGGACAATGATGTATCCTCAGACCTAAATTTAGTTAACAATAGCTGCCGTTACAGTGAAGGTTCAAACCAGCCAGGTCAAGGGGTCCCTTTCTTGGCCTTACTTCTCCTCTTCCTGGTGCTCACCTGATGTGTTGAGCCAATTCAACTTGCTGAGACAGCAGAACGTTTTATTGACAACAGGGTGAACAGCTTTCTTCCGTGTTGGGGAACTGAAATAGCTCACTAGAGGATCAAAAAAAGCACCAGAGCTGGTGCAAGGGGGAATGAGCACACTACTGGGGTAGGGCAGAGGAAACTGAGGTCTGGGAACATGGTGGGAGGGAAAGGCAGGGTATAATGTCAGGGCTGCTCTCTTTCACAGAGTGCTAAATCCTCTCAGCTCCCTTGTGCACCCTCACCATTAGTGCTCAAGTGTAGCTCTGTGTGCTTACCCTCCTTCTTGCTCTGGCATCTGCCTTTTTCTTCACTTCTTGGTGAAGAACACTTCCTCAAGAAGGAAATTTCCCTCAGCTATCAGGAAACTTCCTCAGCCAAGGAAAAGGAAAAACTGGTTTGACACTTGAACACCCACTTTGCTGTGGGTCTGACAGCTTCAGTGTCAGCACGAGGGGCAGCATGCACACAGCTGGGGACAGATAATACTTAGGCTGTTTTAAAGTGTTCTAATTAATTTTAAATCAATAGATCTAAATACAAGTGCCTGCTATTGTGGTCAATGGATGTCAGGTTTTGTTCAGTGGCCTAAACAGAGACACCTCCTGCCTTTTGAGGTGGTTGAGCCTCCCAGCTGCTGGTCCATAAGGGCAGGGCTCTCCATTGCGTTGGGGTGACCCCTGGGCTTGGCTGCCCCTGCCTGGCCCCTCGAGTCTCACCTCCTGCCCACAGACCAGTACTCCCTGTCAGCCCCCTGGGGCCATCAGCCCCTGCCCCACTGACACTGCAGCACGGCTGGTCTCCAGCTCTCACAGCCCTGTTCTGTCCTCCTGCAGGCCTCATATCCCAGCCCAGCCTGTCTCCATCCACAGGGAGGAGCCGGATGCCTGGGGCTGTCGCCGTGCCCCAGCTGCCCTGCTCCTGGCTGGGGGTGGGACAGACCCTGCCTGCCAGGCTCTGCCCTGGAAGCCCCCTTGGCACACGCTGCTCAGATGCTGCCAGCCCTGAGTGGACCTCTGGGATATCCTAAAACAGTGCAGGTGTCACCAGCAACCTGTGTTTAGGCAACAAGACCAAGCCCCAGGCGTTTGCAGAGTCAGGGAGCAGGGGCACACTCATGGAGCTCAGCATTGGCTACCTCTCTGCAGGGCTTGATCCGAATTTGGGGGCCATGGAGGCATGCTCAGGTATTCCCTCTGCCCATCAGGGCAACAAGTACCTCTCAAGGAAAGGCTATGTCTTAAATAATGGCAGCTGTTGGTCCTCCAAAGGAGTTTGAAACCCTTAGAGGATAAAATCTTGAGAGCTGGCTGGGCTGCCCTGTGATGTGGGCACACATTAGTGGGTCGAGGCAAAATGTTGGCTTTCCCACAGCATTTACCTTTTCTTTTCACCTGTTAATGCAGGTGGAAATGACGTGCTGGGTTACCATCCCACACTTTCTCATGCAGGTAGTTCCAGCTAACTGTGGTCTTCCCAGGGGATGTTTCCTTGTCTCTCAGACAAGAAGAGGTCAGATACATCTCCAGCTGTTTGAAAGGTTAGTGAGCAGTGCATCCAAACAGCTCCCCAGCAACACACTTGCATAGGCAGGTGATTGAAATGGTCAAATCCAGCCCTTGCTAATTCCTGCCTCCCATGGTGGGCATTGCTGCTTCTCCTGCAGTCTCAAACTCTGTGCAGATAGGTGCTCTTCTGGATTGCTGGATAAGCTTTTTATGAGACTACCGGGAGTTGAAATGTTCAGGTATTTTGGAATACCATGGAAACCAGGAGGTGTTAGAGGTAAAGCCTTTTTGGGAGATGTTTATGCAGGCTGAGCACGTGACTGTTCTGAGGTTCTCTGCAAAGATCATGTAATCTACACTACTGCTTTTGCTCCTTTTGTCTTTTTCTCCTAAGCTTGGCCTTAAATCTTCTTGTACACTGATGTACATTCTCAGAGCAATAAGCCACCCCTGCAGTGTCCAATCTTCTCTCCTGCTCCTTGCTAAAACCCTTTGCAAATCTTTTCCATGCAATTCTCTTCAGACGTGCTACATCAGGCCCTTTTACAGCTACACTCTTGCACAGTCTGCTACTTGTGTACATCAAAATCTAGTTTTCTTCATATTTCAGACTGCACATTTGATTAGTAACAATCAGAAGATACCTAATACATAATACAGTCGAACCAATCACTAAAGAGCTTTGCAAATACCTTGCCAACCTATTTTCTTTAAAGCAACACAAAAAACAGTGCAAGCTTTACCTACTTCACAGCAAGGTTTTATTGTCACTTTGTGCTGTCTCTCTTTCTCTCCTGATGTCATATAGGATTATTACACAAATGTAGTTTATTAAGCCCTGATATCACCTTTTTTAAAAAAATGAATTTTTTAGCAGCTTATTGATAGATCCTAGATAACTTTTAACATTCCTTATACTTTCTATCCTGGCCTAGCTTTCACATCTCTTGCTGTTGTTGATCTCTACAGCTCAAATTTGTCGAGTCTGAAGTCCATCATTGCACATCATTTAATGAGACATTTTTCCAGTCATCATTACTGCAGATCAATAAAAACAAATCTGTGTCTCCTGACTGGTTTAGCTAAGTATCTCATGCATGACTGTCTTTCCAATTTGATTCAGTTTAGCAGTCTGCTTCTCCCTCCTCCCCAACCCCACTTCTGTAATCTGCAGAGATAGAAATAAATCTTGAGCCAGACTCCAGGGGGGTTCTCTTGTATGGTCTTCCCTCTGTGCTAAGCACTCCCTGACCCAATGTTATTGCCAGACAAACAGCTGCCTTAGCAGTTACAACAACAAAAAAAAGGGGAGGGAGGCAGGGGCAGTGGAGGGAAGCTTTTTGCCCTTAGGGTCCTTGTTCACTTACTTTACTGAGAAATTCAAAAGCTAATGAGGGTCCATTGCTGGAGGGAAAATTAGAATAATCTGTGATCTTTGGAAAAGAGTGAAAATCTGTCAGCATTAGTGAGTAATTCACATCAGCATATCTTTTCAAGGCTACCTCTACAAGACAAAGGGGTTAGAAACTGGTAAGTAAAAGTTGAGATTTTCCTTTTCATTGCTGTGCCCCGTAGGCTGGCTGCAGGATTGATAGTCTCATCTTTCTCACCTCTCCCAACTTTCCCCTCCCAAGACAGGACTCATGAATATGGTCTAACGTCAAGGAATTTTTAGTTATGTAACTGGACCCAAGCAGTTCAGATGAGACATAGACATGTGAGGCCTTTGGGTGTCACCCTCCTTGCCTCCTCAGCCACCCTCCATTCTGTTTTTTTGTGGTCCTTCCAATTGCTGCTGTGTGCTGTGGATGTGTGAAACTACATACATATGTATTTAAATGGCGGTGCATGGCCAAGTGTTTAATTTGATGAGTTTTTAGGTGTCTGACTCCCACATTGGAGCAGACTAAAATTAAATTGCTGGAGTCAATATTACCTTGAGTTGCTTGGCCTACCTTTTTGATGGAGGTTGTTGCCACTGGGACAGGGATGATGGCATTGCTCCTGGACTGGGTCAGCCAGGAGCTGCCCTGAAATTTGACAGCTTTTGCTCTGGAGTATGAAAACACCCTGAAGTTGGCATCAGTTTACATCAGTGTGTTGTGCTGTAACCTTTGGCAGCCCAGGATATGCTTTCCAACTGATCCCTCTGTTTATAGGGGTAACACCTCGTGTCTGTGCATTGGGGTGTATGGTAGGGGACGCTGTCAACCCTTGAGCCAACAATTTCAGTCTTGTGCTGTAAGTGCATAGGAGCCCTAAAACTCTATGTCTCAGATCATTACTCTGCTGATGTGATACCATTCATTTGTACATATGCACAATCATGTGCATGCCCACGTACAGGAAAGATTTGTCTTTACTGATCATCATAATTCCAGGTATAAAGATGTTGTTAGTTACTTGCTTTGCTGGCAGTAATAATGTGCATTTTTCTCTTCAAGATACAATAGCCCATATTCATTACTATAAGGACTGATATTTCATCTCTGTATACTTCTATTGCTCTCAAAGGAGTTTGAAAGAAGAATGCACATTTTGCAGTGTGCTCTGATATATACTGCTGTTCAGGTAGGGAATTTTAATACAGTCTACTTTTCCCTATTAGTTGCTACGCTGCTATTTTTCTCCTCATTCACAGTCTTCTTTCAGATCCTGTCCTTGTGCTGGACTTTGGGATGAAGTTAATTATACTCTGCAAGTAGATCTATAATATAAAGGACAAAGTTTTAAATTATCTCTCACAGAGTTTGGATCCCTATTCCCATGCCAGGATGCAGTTTTATGGAAGAGATGCCTTTAAAAATATCACATAGTCCATCACCTACAGATTTTACAAACCCACCTTTTAAAGTTTGTTTTCTAAAGCCCGTAAATACTCTCTTTCCGAAGAATTACTGAAATTTAGGTGAAAAATCCAAGGGCTTGGGTGACTGCTAGTATTTGTTTGGCCAGCGTGTTAGAAGGAACACAAAGAAGAACGGGGACAGTTCAGTACTTTTTTCCTTTGAAGGTCTTAGTTTATGGGATGTTACAGTGACACCTGGTGGAAAACAGTGTTGGAAGTCTAAGAAAAAAATCTGCGTCATAAAACGAGGTATTCTTTTGAATAACGTCTTTAATATTATTTTATTAATTATCTATATTGAAGTAACGGTTAGACCCAATTTGTGCAAGGTATGCACGTACTTCACATATATGAATGTGCAAATTCTCATTTACAAGAACTATCAGCATCAGTAATTGCAAATATTTCCAGTTATAAAGAAAGGGTTAATTATGTGTGTTAGATAATTGCCAGATTTCTTTGCCCTAAGAGCCAAATACCAACATTTTTATGTGGTTACTGACTTCTTCAGGCTTTCAGATGCATCTTGATTACATTCCTCACCAGGATCTTAACTTGATTCCCCCTTCTCCCCTCCTACTGCTGCTCCCTATACACCCTGAAACAAGACCAAAGACATATTCTAACAATAAATCGGTTTCTAAAAACCAAAACAAAACCCAGAAGTGTTGAACAGTTAAGTGCAATTATTATTATTATTATTATTATTATTATTATTATTATTATTATTATTATTATTATTATTATTATTATTTTTAAGATTGAACTTTTAGACACATTTTTAACCTAGGTTACCTCTAAACTAGTGATAAAGCCATGCCAGGCAGCATTCCTAATTCTGGAATGACCACACAGATCATCTTTTAAACTGCTTGAGTTGTCCATGGCTGGTTTGGGTCCACATCAGCACAAGCCCAGATAATATCTAGGAACAGTTTTGAAGTTAGTAAAAGGTAGGAGCCATTCCCCATAGGTGTTTCTGTTGTGGCCATCCTTTCCTGAAGTGTGAATGGTTTTTAAAGTGTGGATGTGAGTTATTCTATGCCACTTGCTACGGTATGAGCGTGAGTATATTTAATTTACTAGTACAGACCTAGAAACCAAATCCCGAGGGTCCTAAATCTCCTAAAGATCTATCCAAAGCACAAAGTGCTCTGCCTCAGGAAGGAATTGTAGCCTACAGCTGCCTGTTACCAGATCTGTGAAAGAGATCAGTTTCGCTGCTCATGTGAGCTCATGTGAACTGTGATGAAGCTTCTTCAGACAAGATGAGCTGGATTAGCAAAGAGCTACTATTTAAGCAGCCAGACTACACTGGCTTATTTTGACCGGAGCTAAGGAGTACCCTCTTGAGCAGCTTTGCTGATGGGTTGGAGTGGTGGCAGCATCCTCCTGGAGTGGAAAACTGACAAGCAAATGGGGCAGTAACTCTCCCTCACCTGTGTAGCTGAAAGCCCTTAGCTGAAAGCTAAGCTCACTGTAGATGGGTCTTACTCTTATCTAGGAGTTCCTTTGAGTAATGGTGAGGAGGCTCAGAAAATGCATAAGGAAACCCCAAATGTTTCCCAAGACAAGTGGAAGGAAAAAAAGGAAGGAGCTTGCTCCACAAAGCCTTCCTTCCACTGGCCACCTTCGAGCCAGGTACTTGGCAATATCCATGGGCTTTCTCCATAGCAGCTTATCTTTTGCTCGTGCCTTGATGCTTTTAGCTCCTTTCACCTATCGTGCATAGGCACAGGAACACATGAGGCTGTGCTGCAGCCTGAATCAGAGAAAACAGCATCAGGTTCATGCTAACCAATTCACTTCTGTTGTTGCTGGGTTAGTGTCAACCAGATTCTTAGTCTGGATTAGCACGTCGCTGCAGGAATGTTTGCTTAGCAAGTGAGTGGGGCTTGGGAAGGAGAAAGAGCATTTAGGTGTGGTGGGAAACTGGATCCCCTCTTTAAACAGCAATGACAAGTTATGTAATTTTATTTATAATGCATAATAGACATGCACAAAAAATAAAATAGCTTTTGTTTGTATAAATATATATATATATGTAAGCTGGATCAATTTCTTATTGCAGTTCATGGAATGACTCTGTGGATAGCTCTGTGTTACAATAGAGATGTGCCACAGACTGGAAGCTCGATGTGTCTTGGGCTTGAATTCCCACTGACCTCTTTAATGTGAGTCTCCAACTTTATGTACAACTCTTCATGTCTTTTAAAATTTTCCTCCATTATACGGGCACAAACTTACTAGTACAATTGTGTCCATTCATTTAGAGACCCCCTGGTAGATTGACTGTGCTTAGTTTGTGTCTACATTACATCAGAAGGAAGATAGGGGTCTCTTTTGAGTGATATTTTGATGTGGAAATTGAATATTTGGAAATTGAACATTTGGAAGTAGTAATTAAAATAGAGAATTAACATTTAGGTACTGTCTGATATGAGATGTAGTGTTCTAACAAGGTTATTGATCAGCACAAACAAATTTTCTTAGTTGTATCCACTTGAGAATACTTAGAAATAGCTTAATCAAAGTAGAAATGAAGATTATGTTAGTTTTCTCTCACTCTTTCACTGTTTCCATGTTGCTCGGAGCACCTGATTAAAAGCATTGCACTTAGTTTCCTCTTCACGTTAATGATATTTATGTAAGGAGGCACGCTGACTTTCATTGGTCAATTCTTTTGTTTCAGTGGTTTAATAAGAAACTATGAAATAGATGTTGCGCAATTTCAAGACAAGTGCTCCAGGAAGCTGAAAAGTTGTTGAAGGACCAGAGTTGTAAGCAAGGAGCTGAAAAATATTTAATAAAGGGAAATGCAGAAATTTCACAGTTGTGTCTCCGTCATCTAAACTAAAAGGAGTTTGTATGGCCAAGTCAAGGAAAGAATCAGACTGCCAGATGCAACTGTTTAAGTTATGAGGAACACTTGCCTGGGGGATCTCCTGCTAAACAGACTTGCTGCTTTTTACTGTGTATGGATTTCTGCAGTGTATTGTGCTTTCTCAAAAAATTGTCAAAATTTGTGTACAAGTAATCTGGTAAGTTTTGAAAAACTGTACTTAATCTTTTGAAACTTAGATGGTTGTTAGCACTGTAAGAATTTTCTATTACATAACAGCTTTGTAAAAATTATTTTAAAGAATGTATCTGAGTAAAAGCAGAGTTTCAGAACTAATGTTTAACATTTGAATTTGTGGAACTTGGTACGGAAGAAATCTCATTAACCAGATTGCATGGGTTTTTGTACTATACTTTACACTATACAGCTCCGGAAATTACTATAAATGCTAAAAAGACTTAGAGGGTGAAGGAGGGAAACCTTTGTTCTTTCAGTTTATTCATTTTACTTACCAGTTTCTGTCTAGTCTGTGACTTATATAAACCTAGGGAAACTGTAAATTAACAAGAAATTGGGTGGGAATCTGTGGCTTGCACAATTATTCTGAACTAGTTTCAGCTTATTTTTAAAGTCACTTCTGCTTTAAATTGTGGATATTTCTTTAAGTATTAAAGTAAGTGGTTGGATCCTTAATCTTAGGCTTTCTTAGTGTTCTTTTGAGTAGTCAAGTGGAATTTATTATTTTTCCTTCAACTGATGCATGACAAAGACAAGCAAAACCTCTTAAATTCAAACAACAATTCTGCATGAGGCTTTCAGGAGTTACCTCCTTGTTTCTATTTGTCTGAAATGTTGATGTTGTTTAGAAGACCGTATACCTTTGTTCTGTAAAAAGAACATTTTATGCCTTAGGGCTAACTAACTGTGGAAACCTATTGGAGAGGACTATCACCTGCTCCACTTTATTTCATACATTTGTCTGATAGTTCATTTAAAACTATTTCTGACTCTTACACCAGTGAAGGAGTCAATTGACTTCCCTGATGGAAGCCTATCATGCAATGATAAATTTAATGGAGATCCTTTGATTTAAGCTTAAATTAGTTCAGAATGAGAAACAAATTGCTTTTTCTCTCAGCTTTGAAAGACAAGAAAATCACATTCATGTTCAGTGAATATAATCAGGGGGATACACTCAGGGGGATATGAGGGATTCACATGATAAAAATATAATCTCGAAGTCTGAGAGCTGTAAACCTTATTTTTCACCTCCAGTCTACTTACTGTGTTGACATTTGCTTTGTAGTACCTTTGATTCTCACTGGTACCGTAGTATGCTCAGTGTGCTGAAAATGTCTTCCTGAGAGTTGTTTTATTAAGGGTGATCTTACCTATCTGCAGGACAAAACTTAAGACCTAACATTCAGCTTCTCCAAGGTTGTTAGATACATCTTCAAACAATTTCCACTTCACAGGCAGTGACTGGTTTTGCACACTTTGCAGGATGTGAAAAAATAGGCACCTTAGCTCAAGAGCACTTTTGGCAGGACAGGAAGGGCGTTCACCATATGGCTCCCCTTCAAAAGGAGGCCAGACAAAAGCCATTTTTCTTGAAGGAAAGTCTTTCTGCTCCCAGGAGGTCAAAGTCACTTGCCTTTGTCATTTATGCCCAAAGTATTTATGAAGCATTTGTTATTGACTCAGTGAACCAGAATCAGGAGATGAGAGCCAGATTCTTACCTGAGATAACACCAGCTGATTCTGCCAATGTCTTTTTTTGATGATACTCTGAAATTAGTCTCAAGTGAGAAGCTACTGATGTGTCAACAATAAATTTCTTCAAAGAAGGAATCAGTAGTCAAAGAAAATTTGTTTTACAAGAAACCAATGCTTTAACATATTTTAATAAAAGAATTTTGGGGAAACATTTTGATTCTTTGTAAAAATGTGTGTATTTCTCTTATAGGAAGGAGAACTTGGAATTACTAACCTTTGTAATGTTAGTGACATCACTGAAGCAGTGAGTAATGGTTACTTTGTTAATTACTGACATTTTAAGTTACTGATGGTTGAATAAAAGGGGTGCAATTATCATATTGTCAAAGACTTCACGTAAATGTGCACAGTTGCCTGTCTGGCATAAGTCATTAGGTTGTGTGCTTAGATTCAGCTCAAATTATTAAAGAAACAACTATCTTTTTTGTTTGAAGAAAATGTGTAAAGGCCATGGATCTCTGCTGTGAGTCATGTTCACATCTGTGATCTATAAAGTTCATAATCATTTACTTTTGAGAAAATGAGTCAAAACTAGTGTTCCCTTCAAAATGTAAATCATTAAGACTGTTTTATTCAGCTATCTTTGCACAGTTGTGTATTTTGTTTTCTCAGGGATTTGATGGGAGAAAACTTAAAATTTAGAGTTCTGTAGGACTTAAAATGTTTGTTTCTGTTGTAGGAGGCTCTTTAGCTTAGCATAGGCTTTCCATAGCAGCATTCTTGAGAGGACTTTAGCTGATGTTCTCCTTGTTCAGATTTCAAATGCAATTCAAGCTGGTTGTTGTACATATTTTTTGAAGAGCACTGGAGAATTCAGTCATCAATATTTTCCACAGATACTACTGAGAAGCAGCCTCTTAGCACCTGGTATCTAGCGAGGCTGGGTCATTTATGATGCTGGGACCATAAAAGGCTGTGTAGTCATGACAATACACAGCAAGATTGACTCGCCTATTTAGAATACTGTGTATCTTTGCTCAGTGTTATCAAGCCTTACTGTTTTTTTCATGAGGCTTTGCAATGCTGGATATCAGTCACCTGCTTCAGAGTTGTTCCCTTCCAGTTTCCCTTTAAAAAGAAAAATGTGTATAAACATTAAGAAGTGGATGGGACAAAATAAACAAGAAAGTTCCAATGTCAAGTCCAAACAACATAATACTTATTATATCTTGGAAAACTCATGGTTTTAAAGCTGATGCTTTGCTGGTTGGGAGTGGGAGGCTTGTGTTGAGTGGCTTTCCACTGTGCTTGGTGGTGTTGCACACAGCGTATCTATTCCTTCTCTGCAGAGCACAATTGGTAAAATAAAGCTGGGCGAGAGGGAGCACTGGCCACACACATCATGGCTGGCGGGGTGACTTGTTCCCAGAGCAAGACTGAATGTGGGCTGTTTAGCTAGAGCTCCTTCTGCCCCTGGGGCTCCATCAGCTGTTTCCCAAGGCCTATGTAAAGCTGAACGCTTTCTCCAGGTCACAGTCACAGTCTGCTCAGTTGTCCTGTAGTCCTTTTAGTGCCTCAGTACACACGAGGGTGCAAAGACTTTACCTGAGCTGAGCAGGTAATCTAACATCTACTGTTTTTCAAAAACCAATCTTAAAGAATAATTTATTTTTCCTTCTTCTCTATATTATATTTGATTTTACATCGAGAAGGACACTACAAAACATAACTTCCTTACTGTAGTATCTGAGTACCTATAATCTTTGGTATATTTCATATTTTTTACATAGTTTAAGTGCTGTAAATGCCTATTTTATTGCTAAGAAACCAGGGCACGAAGGAGCTAAGTGACTTGGTCATGCAGAATGTTTTACTGGGAATTGAACTATTGTCCTCACTCTTGGCATTGGAGTATTCCTTCTCTTTAAAAATGTGCTTTCAAAGTCCTTTTTAAAGCCACCATCTGTCTTTTCAGTGCACACAGGGATGTCTGTTTTGGAATGCAACGGTGCAAATCTATTGCCCACTGAAATGTGTGAGTATTGCCTTAGCCTTGGCTCTATAGTCTGTCTATACCTTATCCAATGGCAGATGTGGAAAACCTAACCAGAGCAATGTTTCTATGAAAAGATGTAATGTTCAGATTTTCTCTCAGTACATTATAAATTATTTTTTTGGAAGTTAATAATTCTTGCTATGGGAGTTACCTGTAGCATCAAAAGTTTTCATTGTGTTTGTCAAAATGTGGGGATATTTTACAGCTCAGTAAGCTCAACCACTCACACAGATTTTCAGGCAGTGAGAAAGAACTAGTGCTTTTTTTTTTTTCCAGGATTTTACTCTACTGGGGCCTATCTCAGAGTTGTATGCAGATGTAAATGAAGTACATGGCCTTTATGAACTTGATTTCTAGCTTTTAATAAACTAGGTGAATGAGAACTAGCATTGGTCTGGGACAACAGCCATGACAGTTTTTCAACTGCTCTTTTTTCTGGACCTCTTGAGCACCTGAAGCTCATTCATCCTTGCATCATTTTAATGTTGACTTTCTGTTTTTTCAAGTGTGGGTTTTCCTTCTTTCATTATTTGCCAGTGATAAGGTTTTGTAGTGTACTTTCACTATAAGAAAATTCTAATTAATTGATATCATCTGTTTGAAATACTCTGTGATTATATTTGTGCTAATCCTGCATTTTATTAATTTGCTTCTTGGCAGAACAAGACATACACCAGAGCATGTGAGGTAAGTTAAGTGATGTCAGATCAATGCAAAAAAAAATATTTCAGTGATTACTATGTTCATATAGTATATGTATAAATACAATGTAGGTACACAAACTTATCGGTCCAGGTCTAATTGTTTTATGCTCTCTAAAGCTGAAGAATGAGTTAAGTACCTGAATCTTTTCTTTCCAGCATGGTGGCTAAGGACATGTTTGCATTAAAAACTGCTGTATAGCAAAGAATATTGCTTTAGAGAAAGCAGACTAATCACACCAGTATGGAACACAGTAAGACTTAAACTATGTTCTGGGCTATCACAGGACACTTGTTCTGTCCAGCCTTTCATTAATACGATCAAAGTCGAAGCAGAGAGAATACTTATTAAGGCTGGTATGACACCAGCTTGGTGAGAAGTGGAAACAAGGAGTGGGAGCTAGAAGACAAAACACTCTTGAGTGGGCGGGAAGTCCAGTTGAAAGAAAATGTAAATCAGTAAGGGACAACATGTTGTCATTTAGAAAGATATCTCAAACGGGTAGCCCACAGATGGACTAGTGTCCACAGCGATAAGTAGGAGGCAACAAAGTGCTGCTAAAGAGTCAGTGCCTTTCTGGGGCCCTTTTAGCATGAACATAGAGTGTAGGATGGGATGAGGATGAGACGATTGCAGGGTTGTGTTTGGAACTGTTGAGGCCTCTGAGGCCCAGATGGAGGAAGCACACTTCAAGCAGACAATGGAGGAGTTGGAGAGCGCTATTGCAACTTCACTAACTCTTTTGCAGGATTATTTTTCCTCTGTATTAGCTGGCTGACTTAATACCCCACATAGGCAGGTGAGCACTGGGTGACTGCCTGGAGAGGATCATGTCATTGCAGTCTGCAGGGGAAAGGCGGGGGAGTAAGAGTGTGACTTTGGCATTGGCTCAGCTCTGTCCTGTGAACACACCTTGGGACTGAAATGTGGTAGTATTACTCCTGTTGGATATTACCTCTCACCAAGGTACAAGGGAGTTCCATTGAATGATGTGGGAATATTCACAAGAAAGGGCAGCAGAATCTGGTTCATACAGGAGCAGTTCTGATTGATTGAGAATATATGAGGATTTCCTGTTTTCAGGCAGAGCAGATGGCAAACTTCCCTCAAAATTTCTAAGGCTAGGAGCTTTAGTAATCCTCTTACCTCAACCAAAAATTGGATTTATGGTTTGGACAAAGATCAGAAGAAAGAAAAACATGACAAAACAAAAGGTCAGAAATGTTTGTGTTAAATGAATCAGAAAGGACTATGAATCAGCATGTAATCTAGGGACACTATCCCCTACAAACTAAACAAATCTTGGCTGTAAACAGAAGCTCCAGTGTACAGTTGATAACTGATGTCTGCTCATACCCAGATCCTTCCCTGCTAATGATCATGATAATTCACTTGGAAGTATTTTATTTCTCTGAATATGAAACCATCAGAAAAAAACTTTTTAAGTGCTTGCACTGACACTGAATGCCTAGATAAGATGTAATGTATTTAGTAATACACTGCTAAGTAAGTTTTAAAATCCGTCTCAGCTGCAACAGTGTTGTCTGAAATAACATGCCTTATCAGCTTCCATAGGGTGCCGGATGTGCATACCCTAGAATGACTGGAAGAGCAATTAAAATATTTTTTTTCACTTAACATAATGAATTGTTTCTGAATGATCTAAAGGTTAATTATCACTTGAAAAGTGGCTGCTGTATGAGGCAAACTTCAAGATTTTACAGGCCAAATGAACTTGGAGAATGACATGGACCTAATGGAGCAAGTCCAGAAGAGGGACACAAGGATGATCAGAGGGCTGGAGCACCTCTCCTGTGAGGACAGGCTGAGAGAAGAGAAGGCTCCAGGGAGATTTTATAGCGGCCTTCCAGTACCTGAAGGGGCTACAGGAAGGCTGGGGAGGGACTTTTTACAAGGGAAGGGAGTGACAGAACAAGGGGTAATGGCTTTAAACTGAAAGAGGGTAGGTTTAGATGAGATATTAGGAAGAAATTCTTTACTGTGAGGGTGGTGTGTGGGCAACATTACTGAAAAATTAGCTATAAAATAAGGGTTATGAGAAAATCTAGCTATGTTAGAATATAAGGGAAAACAGGATCTTCTGCATGTCTGTATTCTTCAAGGCTGTAATACTAGCTAGGCCTCTTTCGGCTGTGTGCTAGTGAAGATAACAAAGAAATGTCAAGGACTTGTGAAAGTAATAAACATCAAGTAAGGAAGATGGATCCCAGCTGGGAAGGACTGGGAAGGATCAGGAAGTTACACCGAGGAAGTGAACCCGAACCGAGATAAAAGCGAACCACTTGGACTGAGAGGTCATATGTGATTGATGTTATTAGCCAATGGTAATTAGCTTCGTAGTGTCTGAATACGTGTACGGAAGTAAAAGTGTATATAACATGCAGCTTTCTGATAATAAAAGAGAGACTTGCCGACATTATAGAATGGGCATTTCTCCCGTCGCCGCCGACAGTGGTGAGACACTGGAACAGGTTGCCCAGAGAAGTTGTGGCTGCCCCCTCCCTGGAAATGTTCAAGGCCAGGCTGGATGAGGCTTTGAGCAACCTGGTCTAGCGGAAGGTGTCCCTGCTCATGGCAGGAGAGTTGGAACTAGGTGATCTTTAAGGTCTCTTCTAACCCCAAACATTCTATCATTCTGTGAATAAAATACGCCCAAATAAAATGCCTGTCCAGAAAAGATCAAACCATCACTTCTCAAAAGTTTTGGCTTTCCAGGAGACTCAATCTTACATGTAATTTTTAAGCCACTGAAACCCATCTGGAAAATGTTACTACCTCTTCTTGAGTTCTCTACTTATAAAGCAGAGTAGCACTCTATGTATGTTCCCTACATAAACTGAAAACTCTCAGGCGTTTTCTGTTTGGATGTGAGTGTGGAGAATTCACTGCTCTGGGATATTTGTTATGTTTGCAGCTTGTAGACATGACTGTACAAGAAGGAGTAACTACTAACAAGGAAGTGTGAATTAGGCATAGCTGCTTTTACAAATTACTAATCTCAACTATTTTGAAAATTCATTGATAGTACATTTGTATGAATGTGCCTCATTGACAGGAAATACATGAAGTGGGAAAGAGTGAAACCCAACCGTTGGAACATATTTTAGCAAGTTAAAAACCATTACTTCCTAACAGCATGATTGTCACTGAAGTCTATTTCCAACTTTAATGTAGCCCCATATTTGTGCTTTCCACAAAGGGACAGTGTGTAAGGGAGAAAACTCTAATTCAGTGCCCACTGAAATGATGGAAAGGTTCTCAGAGAGCTCTTTGGAGTGAATTTGTAGTACTGCTGTTCTTTAGAATGAATATAATGATTTCCACAGGGTTTGTATCTACTCAAAATGCCCACAAGATTGGTATGTATTTAAAATGTGTCTCCATAATTCTAGGAGGAAGTTTTCCTTTACATAAAACTAACCAGTGAGTTCTGTACCCTACACAGACGGTTTCCTGTAAGTTTGGCTGTAGCCGTGCAGAGGATGCATATGGAGTTGAAGCACAGGGTAAGTCTGAATACAGTTCTGTGTCCGATTCACAGTGATAAATTTACTTTTAAGATTATAGTCTTGTTCTACTATGTGGATTTCTTTGAAAAAATAGGAATGTCTTGAGTATTTTTATTAATCAGAAAATTACTACCCCTCTTTTTTCTTATAACAAGTACCATGAAGTTAACTCTATATTATAGGAAAGCTATTTTCGCTCCTTTTCATGGACATGAGACTTTTTAAATCCAGACTCAACTGTTTAAGATGATACTTTGTCAAACACCCATCCTTGACCTGCCTGCTACCATGAAATCACCGCCAAAAGCTCCTGCAACTTACATGTGAATAATCAGGGCAACACAGTGCTATTGAAATAGAACCCTTGAAAATAATTTCAGAAGTCTCCCATACCTTCTCTAGGTTTCTATTCAGCAAAATTTTACTAAGTACCTGTAACTAAAAGTGCATTTACCCAAGTGCAGAATTATAGTCACATTTGCTCCCATTCAGGCTTACTTATCAAACTGTCTTTAAAATGTCATGTGACAGTATTTTCAATAGATTATTTTCTGTGTTTTTATTGGCTTCACAGCTTTAAGGTGTGTGAGTTAATAGGCTTTTACCCTTAAGGCCCAGAAATTGCCATGAAAGGTTTTTTCTTACTACTGTGTTGTATTTTATTTTCCCCTCAGACTACCTGAACGAGCCTAAAGCTCCATTTGCATCTACCATAGGAAGCCACAATGTCACATTAGGGTGGAAGCCAGCTAACATCTCTGGGGTGAAATATATTATCCAGTGGAAGTTCAACCAGCTCCCTGGAGACTGGAGGTACACAGAGGTAAGGAAGGACACTTCCTTTTGCTTTGCAAGGAAATAGATTGGTTTTATTTATAAACCAGACCTGTTTCACATGGAAAAAAAAAAGGTAGTTTGTTAATACTGTGCAATCATAACAAAAAACACGTAATTACTATATTTTGAAACAGAAGTGGTTATAATTTACTGGTGAATCGTGTGGTCCCTTTAACTTTTTCTAGCAGCTGACTAAAATTGGTGAAACATTTTAGGATTCTCAATGTACTTGCAGGACACTGGTTGTGTTTGTCATCTCTGCTCTTCACTCTATTTTAGAAAAAAATGGATAATGTGTTAGGCACATGAAAAGGATTTACAAAATCATGAGTAGCATGGAGAAGCTGAGAAGTGGACAATTATTCTCTCTTTCCTCCAACATAGGAACTAGGGACCTTGATGGAACTAACAGGTTCAAAACTAGCAAATGAAGGTATTTTCTCACAGAATGTGTAATTAAAATGTTCAGCTGCTTCCTGGCACATGTGGAAGTTAAATTACTAATTTTAAAGTACTAAATGTTAAAATTACTTAATAAATGTGGGTTCGAAAAGTGACTGGACAAGTTAATGGAAGAAAAAGTTGGGTTCTAAAATTTTGCAATTGCAAACATTGCCATTGTTTCATGTTGAGCCATGCTTATAAAATGCCAAGTCTGAAGGCATTTGGCACAATTACCACTGTAGGCTTCTTTTTTTTTTATACCTTTCCCTAGAGATATTTTTTTTGGTTCTTGTCAAAGACACAATACTTGGCTAGATAGACCTTTGTTCTGACTCAGTATGGTTGTTCTTGTATTATGTTCTTTTGCGTCAACTGTACACTTGTTATCTTGCCATCATCTCTATTGGACCAATTTACATAGCAAGGTAAGTTGGTGGCACAAATCAAAGGTAAAGATAATTTGCTAAGCAGGAAGTTCTTCTGAATTAATCATTGGTGAAATAATGGGGAACAATGACTTCAGCCCATAAATATTTTAAGGTAACTAGGGGCCTTTGGATCTTAAACCTGTAGTATATGTACCAACAGTTTGAAATATATTGCCCATAATACATTATTATTTTAGGTTTTCTACCTTATTCTTCAAATTTATTATTATATTGCATCCATCCATCCATCCACTCATCGTTTAAATTTGTAGCATGTTCTGAAGAAAAGAGAAGAAGTTCTGAAAGGATGGAAAATCAAAGTCTGTGGTGAAAATAACTCCCAGAATTTCCTCTCATTTAAGCTTAGGATGCTGCATTTCAGTATCCTGAAGTATGTATGTTGTTGTATGAGATATCTTTTGCCCTGATAATACCCTACATAGTAACTGCAGATGAAGGAAGAAGAAGAATAATTGTGTCTGTGCATTGATCTAGGTAGTATCTGAAACTTCATATACAGTCAAAGACCTTCAAGCCTTCACAGAGTATGTGTTTCGAGTAGTTTGGATCATTACATCTCAGCTGCAGCTCCATTCTCCATCGAGTCCCAGTTACCGGACACACGCTTTTGGAGGTAATGAATCACACTCTTAATCACGTCTTTCAGGATCACCAGAAGCATTTATGTTTCCCTGCTGTTTCTTTCACAGAAAACATTGATGCTTAATCTTCAGAATTATTTATATATTGTCTGCTGGGTGGCTGCAGAAGACCAAACTAAAATACTGCAGGCTCTTTTTGTTTGAACTAGAAGATTTAGGGCTGCTTCCTGCTTTTAGTTTTAAAAACGTGCACAGGAAAGTACACGATCAAAACTGTGAGGGCACATTGGATACTTTTGTGCACAATTATGCACATTAACTTTTTGAGTGAAATTTTCCTGGTCACTAAAAAAATTAACCATTGCTGAAATTTTATGCTATCCCTAATCATATTTATTAGTATAAATGAATTAACAGGTATGAAACCTAAAAATGTACCAGAAAAAAAGAAAAAATGTCTTAATTGCCATCCCAGAGTCAGTTATTTCTGTCTTTTACAGCTCCTGCAACAGCTCCTGTCATTAAAGATATTCAGAGTTCAAGTCCAAACACTATTGAAGTTAGTTGGTCTCCACCACTTTTTCCCAATGGATTGATTGTTGGGTATAACTTGCTCCTGACCAGTGAGAATCATGAACTGTTGAGAGCCTCAAGAGGACATAGCTTTCAGTTTTACTCTACCTTGCCAAACAACACTTACAGGTACAAAAAAGGAAGATAACCAACATGACTAAGTGTGCTGTAGCAGTTCTTGCCCAGATAGTAGAGGGTATGCCTAAGTACCACTTCTGAACAATTATCCTGTTTATTTCTGTTCCTGCAAAAACCAAGAGTACCTTCCTTGAGGGAACAGAGTTATTCTGGATGAGTTAGCTGCGTATGTGGAAGTCAGATGTGGAAGAAGAAAAGGCAATTTCATATCGAGCTAGCAGGCTGCATTTTCTTAGCTGCTGTTTTTTATTTTTTAAGTTTGTGTGGCGTGTTTCCAATATATTCAAGGAAAGATAGAGCAGTCTTCTCTAGTCCTTTAAGCATCTGGAAAAATGTCTTTATTTTTGTCAAACACAAAGGTCTATATTCTCCTTGCACTGGTAAATACAGATCTTCCTTTTAAATGAAATTGAGTTCAGACTCTTCTGAGTCTGAAACCCCATTTTGAATTTTAATTTAGAATATTCTGTTGTCTTACTTTTGGGGAATTCAGATTCTGGTTGGGTTTATTTTTATTATTAATTCCCAGAGGATTAAATTTAAATAAGTATTTTTCAAAAGTCAAGAGCTTTTGTAGCAGCTACCCTACTTGATAAAATGTTTCTCAAGCAATCTCAAAAGAAATCTGCAAACCAAAACCTGTCTCTTTGGTTTACTGTAGGTTCAGTATTGTGGCCGTTAATGAGGTTGGTGCTGGACCTCCTGCTGAAGCCAGCATCACAACCCCAGAATCCAAAGGTACAAGCGTAGCAGAATCCTTATTGCTGTCTGTTCCTGGGGACAAAGTCATGTTTGCTGGGCTGCTGTGTACCTGGCAGAAGGGAATAATATTTAGACTGTAAACAATGCACAAGAAGGAGTTGTACACTGAGGAGTCAATAGCATATCAGAGAGTGTCCTGTTCTTTAGCTGGAGACACCATTGGGCTACACAGCATGGTAATAACCTGAGATGCTGGTAGGCCCAAACAAATTTGGCCTTAGTCGTATTACAGATGAAAAACACCTCAGTGGTCTAAGGCTGTGACTGAGAGCACACTTCCATTTTCTAGATGAGATTTTAACAGCTGACAAACAAATATATTTCTTCTAAAATACTTAGTATGAAACTTTTGTTAAAACATCCTCTCATGCCAAATATGTGAAATCATATCAATGGCTCTATTTAATTTACTATATTAAAAAATTAATAATGAAAGTAATGATACACTATAGGTAACACTCAAAGAATTGCAGAAATATTAATCAATTGCCAGAGAAAGGTACACTTCAAGACAGAGCACAAGTGAGAATGAAATCTATGTTACCAGAACCTATCTTTAGAAAAGAAAGCAAAAGACACTCCCCTCCTCTTGAAGAAATCAAGTTGTCAAACACCTGGAAACTCTTAAACTCTAGCAGACACTTTAAGTCTGTCTCTGAATCCCTAGTCTTCTGCTATTGGTTGGAGAAATTGAGCTTATAGCTTCTTTAGTGCTTTTTAATATATTACTTATTCTCTTTGTAATAGCTCAGATTCACTGATTTGTCATTATCAGGAGACTCTGCAGACATTTGCTCCAGGGTTGGCTGACCCTTAGTCATAACATTGGTGCCATTTATGAAATGTCCAGATGGCTACATCTGTGTTCATTAAGTCAAGCTAATTACCAACCAATTAAGGTAGAAACCAAACAAACCAACAATGATACCCCCTGAAAAAAAACACCTTCTGGGGATGTGGAACCATCTCACCTCCTCTTACTAGTCACCACTTAAAACTTCAGTTCATTCCCATGAATTGCACTGGCACATGCTTTCTTCCTTTGCTAACATGAACAGGAGCAACCCTTCCTCGGGTACCATCTTCAGAAATGGTGTTACTGCATCAAGTAGTGAGCCGTCTTATGACACCCATATAAAGAGACAGCTGCTTAAGCTAGAGGGATTGGGGGCTACGGAAGGATCATTTGGAAACTGAAATTAGCCAAATTCAGACTAGAAATAATTTTTTAAAATTAAGGTAACCACCTTGTGAATCAGTTTAGCAGGGGATGTGCTAGATTTTCAGGGAGCTGAGATTCTGAAGCAAGACAAGCTATCTTTTCCAGAGCTATGCATAGCCAAGACAAAATATATGGATTTGCTGCAGAGGTTTTGTTGAAGGTTACCTGGGCTTGTATAAACACTAAGTCATCTTATGTGACCAAAGCTCTCTGTCCTAGTTTTTGGCTGGGACAGAACTGGGTTTCTTTTTAGTAGCTAGAATAGTGCTGTGTTTTGGTTTCAGCCTGGGATTTGTTATGAGAGAAACATTGATAACATATCAGTGTTCTCATTTTTGTTGCTGGAAGTGAAGGACTTCTTGTTTTGTTAGTCTACAAATACAAGATCTAAGGGGGTGAGGAATATTTAAATTAACAAGCTAAACTGGCATTTGGTTTATTCCAATGGAATATTCCATATCATATCATGTCATGTCCAGTATATCAGTGAGGGGCTCTTCCTCTTTTGGCTCTCTCTGGCTTTCGCTCGGGCTCTCGCTCCTCTGGGATTGCGCTTTCGGTTCGAGATTGTCGCTTCTCCGAGACCGTTATCTGGGAGCAGGCCAGGTTTGGTCAGTGGATGGTGAACAATTGCACTGTATTACTCATTTACATATTTTGTTACTACTATTATTGTAATTATTTTAATATCAGTATTTTTTTAAGTTTCATTTTATTTCAATTATTTAATTGTTTTTATCTCAACCTACGAGTCTCCTTATCCTTGCCCCCCAATTCTCTCCTGTCCCCTGGGTGGGAGTGAGTGCATAGCTGTGTTTGACTGCTAGCAAGTGCTAGCCAAGTGAAACTACCACACTTTCCTTCTTGACTTTAAAATCTGTGACTTTATTAAAAAAACCCCATATTTTATATTTATCAACTTTGAAGAAGATAAGATTATTCCACTATAACCTTTATCTGTGAAAACTACTTATTTCATGAAAAAAAATAATTGGTCATCAAGATGAAATACATGAAATAAACATACTTGCTTTGCTCTTCCCCAGCTCTGTGGGATAATATTCTAGTTTGACTGGGCTTTTGAAAGAGGCTGAAGGGCTTCATTTGCTCCAGCTTACTTCCCCCCACTAGGGACTCACTGCTGTTACAGGAAAAAAATCCTATTACAGGTGTGAAAATCATGTGGTGCATTCTCACCCTGAGTGAAGAGCCAGAAGGCACTGTAATAAAGAAGTCCATCCACTTTCAACACTCAAAGAGTTTAAGTTTTAGTCAGTCATTGCTAGTAGAAACATATGTACATGTATGTATGTGTGTATGCGTGTCTATTAATGAAGTATCTGAGTTAGCAACATTCTTCTCTGTGCTGCAGTTGTTGACCTTAATTCTGAATTTTTCCTTCTGTTAGTTAAGGAAAAAGCAACATGGCTCTTCCTATCCCGAAACCAGTCTTTAAGGAAGAGATCCATGGAACATTTTCTTGAAGCAGCCCAGTGCCTGCAAAATGATATTATACACCACATTACAGGTAAAACCAGATCAGGCTCTCTCCTTTTCTCTCAAGTACAACTTAGTCCTCTCTATTCACCAAGGACAGAATGTACTCCACCTAGCCTGAGACAGTGTCTAGCCTCCCTTTATAGTTAATGGGGAGAAATAAGAACTTTCAGGACATTATTTGACCTATTTAAAATGACAGGCATTGGGAAGAGATTAATTGTTCTCCCCAGTGAAACCTTGTCTTCAGTGAAACTAGACACCTACTTCAGAGCTGGACTTTTACATAGTAGGCGTCTAAACTGAGGTAAGGTGAGGCCAAAGCAGATGTTTCCCTATGATTAATAAATGTATTTTCTCAACATGAATATGAGGAACTGAAGTGGTTCAAACTTAAGAATTAAATAATACAAAGTGTCAAAAGATACTGGCTGGAGAGTATGCTAGTGTGTTAGTTAGGCTGAGGCATATAGCTCTATAACAAGGCATTTAGTAGCCTAAGTCACCAGATAATCATGTTATCTCAAATGATTCTCCACTCTAATATTTCTTATCTGCGCTGGTGCTGTATTTGGTCCTTGGAGACAGTGTAGAAATCTGAGTTTATCTAACAAAGTTCAGAGAGCCACAAAACTCCCAGAAAACAAATATTGCCGCTGACTAAAGACCCTTTGATAGTACAGGGAGAGCATGGGTAATGTGTAACTTGAATTTTAGAGAGAATGGTGCTTTGTGATGAGATGTAAATTGCACCCTTTTACCCTGGAGAGGGACAGTGTCAGTTGGTTTGCATGGTATATATCCTGTTTTCACTGATTACCTTTCTGAATGGCAATTGTATATAATAATGTTACTTACATAGCAAATGGGAAAGTTTCCTTATTATCTGAAAGTAGACTAGAAGTGGAGGAGAACTTTTCTCCAATGGTGTTGGGTTGCAGATTGAAAAATACTTCTTTTTAAGGCAAGGATAAAAATTAAATGAAAACCTGAAATGTATTTCTTATATCATCTGTGCACATATCTTTCTATTTTTAGGAATTTCTGTGAATGTTTATCAGCAAGTTGTCTATTTTTCTGAGGGGAATTCCATCTGGGTGAAAGGAGCTGCAAATATGTCTGATCTATCTGACCTAATGCTCTTTTATGCTGGCTGGGGAAATATTACCTCCATCTCAGTAGACTGGCTTTACCAGAGGATATACTTTGTCATGGATGAAAAGGTAGTGCTTCAGGGCTTAATTAATTTCTTATTTCATATGAACCATTACTGTGATTTATTTCATATGGGAAAATATGCTTTATATATAGATATGCATGCACAAAGTATAATTATAGAAATTAAATATTTTTTACTTTAGTAATATTCATATATTTCAGAGATTTTAAAAAAGAAGAAAGGCTTGAATATTATGTCATATTTAAAGCAAACAGGCTATATGGAACTCTGGCTCCTTGTCTTATTTTTCTCCTTAGGACACCTCATATCCAGTATAAGCGACTTTGTTTCTGTTATTTTGTTCTCCACCTAGCCTGTTCTGTTCCTATTCTGCCTCAGGAAGGTGGTCAGATAACTGGTCAGTGATTATAATGCCCTTAAGAACTAGCAAAAAATGTTCAAGAGGGAAAGTGTTTCAGACCAGTGATGGCATCTGAGATTACAACTGTTTCAACTTGTGCAAGATGTTTGACACCGTCCCACATGGCATTCTTATCTCCAAATTGGAAGCATATGGGTTTGATGGATGGACCACTCGGTGGATAAGTAACTGGCTGGTTGGTCACACTCAAAGAGTTGTGGTCAACAGCTCAATGTCTGAGTGGAAACCGGTAACGAGTGGTGTCCCTCAAGGTTCGGTCTTGGGTCTGGTGCTCTTCAACATCTTTGTCAGTGACATGGACAGGGGGATTGAGTGCACCCTCAGCAAGTTTGCCAATGACACCAAGCTGAGTGGTGTGGTTGATACACTGGAGGGACGGGATGCCATCCAGAAGGATCTTGACAGACTTGAGAGGTGGGCCTGTGCTAACCTCATGAAGTTCAACAAGGACAAATGCAAGGTCCTGCATCTGGGTCAGGGCAACCCAAAGCACAAATACAGGCTGGGCAATGAGTGGCTTGAGGCCAGCTCCGAAGAGAAGGACTTGGGAGTGGTGGTGGATGAGAAGTTCAACATGAGCAGGCAATGTGCGCTCACAGCCCAGAAGACCAATAACCGTGTCCTGGGCTGCATCAAGAGAAGCGTGGCCAGCAGGTCGAGGGAGGTGATTCTGCCCCTCTACTCCACTCTCATAAGGCCCCACTGGAATACTGTGTCCAGTTCTGGAGCCCCCAGCACAAAAGAGACATCGACCAGTTGGAATGAGTACAGAGAAGGGCCACGAGGATGATCCAAAGGCTGGAGCACCTCTCCTCCGAGGACAGGCTGAGAGAGTTGGGGCTGTTCAGCCTGGAGAAGAGACGGCTCCGGGGAGATCTTACAGCGGCCTTCCAGTACCTGAAGGGGGCCTACAGGAAAGCTGGGAAAGGACTTTTCACAAGGGCATTTAATGACAGGACAAGGGGGAATGGCTTTAAGCTAATAGAGGGTAGGTTTAGATTAGATATTGGGAAGAAATTCTTTCCTGTGAGGGTGGTCAGACACTGGAACAGGTTGCCCAGGGGAGTTATGGATGCCCCCTCCCTGGAAGTGTTCAAGGCCAGGTTGGATGAGGCTTTGAGCAACCTGGTCTAGTGGAAGGTGTCCCTGGTGATGGCAGGGGGGTTGGAACTAGATGATCTTTAAGGTCCCTTCCAACCCAAACCATTCAATGATTCTATGATTCAACTTAAAGTAAAAATGTAGATGGCAACCCTGCACTTGATTCCCTACTCATAAAACATCAGTCATGGTAATGGTGAGACTTTGCATGGACCTTTATAGTCCTCTAATGCACAAAGGACTAGAAAGCTGTCCTAAATGGTTAGTGAGGAATTTGGGGTTCTTTTCAGTCCTCTTGCCATATTTGGTTTTTCGCTTACTGCTTAGGGAACAGGGAGCAGGAAAAGCAGCAGTGAGAAAAAGTTACAAATGTATAAGAACAGAATGATGGCAGGGATTTCTGAATCCATTGCAGGTTAGAGCAGTCCCAAGTTATTGCTTCCAGGATCAGAAAGGCACTTCTTTCCCTTGTTTCCCTTTCCTGCTAGATCATTTTCAAAATACTGTTTGCCTATACTCCACAAATTGGGCTTTTGCTTCCAGCTTAGAAGTAGGAAGTTAGGAGAAGGATGATTGACAGACAACTCTTTCAGGGTAAGCTTTCATGAATGCATTGGTACTTGTGTACAAATATTATACTCGGGTGACTGACAACTCAGGAGCCCAGAAGGACCTAAGATTGTGAGAGGTGTTTCATTTTCTAGTTCCTTTGAAGGAATCTCAGATCAGCTTGTTTACTCATTAGCAAACACCCTATGAATGCATCACCACTTTTTTTTCTCATTCCTCAGATACATGTCTGCCATTTAGAGAACTGCACAGCAGCTGAAGACATCACTCCTCTTTATGTAACATCTCCTAGGAAGGTTATAGCTGATCCCTATAATGGGTAAGTAAATGTCCTCCTTTGAGCACTTGGTGTCAAAGGTGCTATAAAGCTCCTCTCTAATTTTTCTCACTTCATTAGTCATCTAGGTTTGGGTTTCAAACTCCTGCCTTACCAAAAGAAAAGTACAATTGGCAACAATTAACAAACCACAAATCAATTGGAACAAGAATGGCACCATGTAGAGTTGTTTTCTGAATTTTTTTCCCTAGGGTGTTATTAGAGGAGATAATGTATTTCCAGTGCAGAAATTTGGTTTTCAGACATTCAGTGCTTTTATGAATATGAAGCTCTATGCTTTTTAAATGTCTGTGCTTAACACCTCAAGTATTATGGAAGAATATTCTCCAATAATCTGCCAGACAAATCCCCAGAAGGTAAAAGGTGATGTGCTTAATTCTCCTAGGATCTATGTTAATAGCAGCAAAAGCATTTTCTTATTGTCTGTGTAAAGACAGGCACTTCTCTGAGCTGTTAAAATATTTGTGATTCATCTACAGACTTCTTGCACTGTAGTTATTTGAGTCTATTTTGCTTCATGGCCAGCTACATTTTCTGTCTTCTGGATGATGGCATATACAGAGCAAACCTTCCACTCTCTCCCGGCACTGCCTCCACAGCTTCACCAGTAGTGAAATCCAGCACTCTGCAAGACTTCATGATCAACTTCCAATCCAAGAGACTTATTTTCTTCAACAAAACAGAACAGGCCTTCGTGTCAGGTTTTCTTGATGGTTCAGAATTTCACACGCTGCGATCACACGTGCCACTTAATGACATGGAGAGCTTTGTTTATGAGGATAACACATTTACTGTCACAGATGGCTTGGCAGTTTTCCATGAGGAGGTCTCTCCAGTGGGGAGTTCTAGCTTCAATGAGTATGTTGTGGATTGCAATTTGGCACATCCAGAGCACTTTGGCTTTGGCAACTTGTTTTTATATGGGGCATCAACTCAGCCTTTTCCTTTACCAACTCTTCCTTGGCTTGTCACGGCACTATTTGGATTGGACAAAGCTGTGATCAGCTGGAGATCTCCTGAACGCACTATTGGAACCAGTAAGTTCACTTGTTTCTTCCTCAAAGTCCTTTTCTTTCTAGAGGAATAATTTCCTAGTTTCCCTTTTTCTTGTGCTGGGCGTTCATTACTTAAATAGCCAATCCTTCTGGAAGATGTGTAATTACCTCAGTTTGAAAAAATTAACCCAAGGTTTACCAGTAAAATAGCTAAAATGTCTGGCTGAATTAATATAAGTTTATATTGGTAACTCATTTTTCATATGCAAGGGATTTTAAGCAATGTGTCATCCTAAGTATGGTATGGAGTAGCAGTAACGTTGATTGCTGATGTCACACAGAAAATGCATGCCAGATATGTACTGGCTTTTGATCAGTGACTGTGCTGCCACCCCTATTCTCTGTGTGTGTGTCTTTGAACAGAAAATTACCTGGTTGGGGAAAATTTTGGTTCTTCCAACTTTATTCTTTGTGGAGGATTGAGCTGCCACTACTCTTGGCTGGTCCCAGAGCTGTAGAGTGTAAATTTTTAATTTATCCCTTTCCTAATTCCCCTGATACTGACATTTTTGAAGTGAGTCTCTGACATATTGTTTTCTCAATAAATATGTATCTTCTGTTACAACCATCTACTCTGTAATAACATGATTGTTTGCATCTCACAGGTCTATCTGCTTGGCAGAACTGGACTTACGATGTGAAAGTGTCATCTCAGCATCCATCTGAGGAGGAATGGGTTACCTCAAACATTTCTGACACTAGATTTACAGTGAAGGACCTGGCCAGCTTCACAGAATATGAAGTGTCTGTCAGAGCTGTGTCTCCTGCTGGTGAAGGGCCATGGTCAGAGTCATTTAGAGGCACTACTTTAGAAGAAGGTGAGAATTGCCTTGTCACCAAGGAGAAATGAAGAATGAGTTAAGCATGCAGCTTTCCACCTGGTGAGGCTCAGGCTTTAGGCAGACTGAAAAATGAGTGACATAAAAAAAGATTGTCTTAGAAACATTAAAGATTACAAATTTGCTTTTAGTTAAAGTAGTAAGATTCTCAAACTACAATAATAGCCTTATATTATGTACTAATTATTACTACTTATATACATTTTTAATGTAAATACACTATCAAACACATTATTTGATACTCTGTCAAATGAACGGGTATGAGAGGTTTTATTCCTTTCCTGTGCTCTGTAAAGCTCTTCCTTTGATGAAGTAGTTTGAGCAGTGCCTTAGAGGTTAATGATAGTTTATGGGGAAGTGCAGGCTCACTAGAAGCTGAAAATCCTTGGTTTTAGCATAGATAGTGGGGGAAATGGATGTGTACACAATGTCTGAGACTTATAGATCATGGAAACATTTTTTGAAACCTAGTTCATGCATAATAACCTACATCTGAGGGGAAAATAGCTTTCAAAGTAAGGCACTGGACAGGCACTTGAGATTAGAGGTGACTTTCTCCTGACCAGTAAGGCTGGGTCCAAACCCACAGTAGTTTTTAGGCATCTAATAGAGTTCCAAATTGCCTTATTGTTATTGATCTAAAATTGACCTAAACCTCTGAGTTTCTCAAATTATTATATTTTCATGCCTTTCTTCTTTGTTTGTTATTCCTTAGGGCAGGGATAGTTTTAACTGTACTTCTGTAACTTTCCAGAAACAGGAACCCTACTACTGAAATGTAAATATTATACATTCATTGCTTATTGGTGTGTACAACTGCAGTTTTCTTTCTTCATCAGCTGAAGAAGAACCTTATATGTTGGCAGTGGGGGCTGAAGGGCTCTGGAAGCAGTGGCTGGATAGCTATGGGCCAGGAGAACTCCTCTACCTTCATATAAGAAATGTTTCAGGTAAATACTAAGCAAACTCCATGCTGCTGGTACACACTTTTTGGCATTTATTAGCTCTGCATAAATTTCTTCAACAGAATAGAAAGACAATAACTTTCATTGCAACAGTCTAGACTTGAATGCAGTGTCACGCAGTGAAGCAGCTGCGTTGAGCCAGGCCTTTGTGTCTCTCCTTTCTCTTCTACTTTATGTGTCAAATTAATCCTTAAAAAAAGCCTATTAACATCACCACAGTTAGAGCAGAGCTAAAGTAAATTCTCTGAACTAAATAGTTGTGCCTCCAGCATCCCAGTATATGTCATGTGTTTATAATAATCAGGGCTATATATGTATTAGATATATCCATTGTATTCCCATAAGGAAGTATTTATCTTCATGTTAACTGAGCCTAACTATTATTTTGTATTGCTTTTTTTAAAACTGGAGTGTCTGGCTACTGTTTATTCTTTAAAATAATATGTTTTTTATTTACATATCTGTGAAATGCTTAATATCTTCCATTTTTTCTTCAAGACCTCGACTGGTATAATGACACTCTTTATTGGATTAATTCCATGGGGGAGGTTCAGACCTGGTCATTGAACAAAAGACAGAGCACCGCTGAGAATACTTATGTGTCTGACATCAGAAATGCAAGGATGTTGGCCTTTGATTGGTTGGGTCAATGCTTGTACTGGGCTGGCAAAGCAAATACGGTAGGTATAGTTGTACTTCTTAAAAGGAAAAAGCCCTAAAGTCAATAAGAAAAAACTGTAAAACAGTATTTGGGAAGATAATCCTTACTTCTTGTACCCTGATATGCATTTGGATCTTTGCTATTACAGTGTAGAACAAGGAGGCCTTTCTTGCCACATGTGATTTTCCAGAGTTATACCAAAGTTTGGGCTAAAATGTCCACTAATATTCACTAATGCAGGATACTGAACTCCAGATGCAAAACAGGTGAATCAAACATACTATCAACAGTTTTGTTGTATTCAACATTGCAAAAATAAGTGAAGATTGTGAAAATTGATTCTGCCAAGTTGATCTTGGCTAAGAAGTAGATGGACTTTATTTTAACCAAATTTGACATGATTTGTTTACACAGAGATTTTCAAGATTGGCCTCTGTACTGTGATATTTTGAATATCATTGCAGATAAAAAAAATAATTACAATTACACTTTGTACATTCTCATGTCAGGAATATTGACATGTAAATTATTTAAAAGGTATCTGACTTCAAAATTGCAGTGCTAATTTATGCAGTGCTGTCAAATTATGCCTTTCATTTCTTGTAAGTGCAAAGTCAGAAGCTGTTTTAAAAACTGGTGTTAAGAGGCCAGATTTCACACTGCCTTACACCCTCATTTACACTTGTGAATAGTGAGTATGAAGTGGGTGAGAAATGCTGTCAGACAGAAGGCTGCCAAAACTGGGAAAGCCAAGGGGAAGAGATACTTCAGCTTTTTCTTTTGTTACTTTCTGGCAAACATTAACTAATAATTTTGCCTTATTATTCATCCTTATACTTTGAATGCAAAAGCTTTAGGCTTTGAAAGGCCAAGGCTTACATAAGCTTCTGATAAATGGATGTGGAAAAGTCACTTATATATACTCAATTGATCATGGCTGATGATTTAGGTGTGATGCTAAAAACAATTATTTTGTCCCTAGATCTACAGAAAGTCACTGCTGGGAGGCCATATGGATATTGTGGCTCATGTTGTCTTCCTAGTGAAGGATCTGGTGGTGGATTCCATAAATGGCTATTTGTACTGGGCCACAATGTATTCAGTGGAGAGCGCAAGACTGAATGGAGAGGAGTATCTTATGTTACATGAGCAGCTACAGTTTTCTGGTAAACAGGTGACTGGTTTTTTTACTTTTTTTTTTTTTAAATTGAGGTTTGTTTTAGTCGTTGGATCTTAGTTCTCTTGAATGTAGTCAGTGTTCATGGTTGCCAATATCACCATGGTATTATCAGAAAAATAATATGCCTTTCTTGCAATATTGTTATATCATTTTGAGAACAGGGTAAGAATTAAATTATTTAATAGCTGTACCGAAACTCTGGCCTGTAATTCTAAAGTCAATCCCTTGCAACAAAATGTTACATTAAAAATGTCCTTATAGTTGTAATGCTGCTCTTTCCCATATTTGAAAGGTACTTGTTTTTTCCAAATGACTTAAATTTAGTGGTCAGTTCTGTCTTTCCCATCAAAATACAGAGGCATAGCTCCATAGCATCCTGCCTCCTCTGTGATGTTCCCCACCTCACGGCTCCCAACAGGGTCAGTTTCGGGGCTAGACACTTGTCAGGGACACCAGAGTGGCACTTCAGGATGCAGAAGTGTTGCTGCAGAGACAGCTTTTGCCTGTGCTGATGAGAGGGAGATGCCAGCAACTGGTGTCATGCTTGTGCTTGCTTCCTCCCTTCCTCTCATATAATAGGGAGAAAGGCGTTGGATGACCCAATTCCCTGGCGAGAAACACCCTTAATGCCAAAATGGGGATTGGAGGACTCTGGGAGTCAGTGGGATTGAGACTGCAGAGCCAATGAAGCACACAATGTTTTATGAACCTTTGAACCTTTCCCAGTCTGTGTCCTGAGTGGGTCAGGCTGAGGGACCATCCTGTCTGTTGCAGTGCGTTTACTCTATAGAGTCTCTCTCAAAGAAAAGCTGAATACTCCCCACTTTAACCACAGCCTGTGTGGGTTTTTACCCTCTGTCCCAAGTACTGGATTGAGACATAGGTTGACTGCCAGAGAAGAGGTTAACTTAGATATATTATTACTGCACCAGCTTTCTTTAAAACATAGCTCTCCCTAAAAATTCCATCTGTCTTACAATGTGTGCTCCCATTTTACCTGAAGACACATTCTCTATTAAAGACCTTTTCTAAGCTTCAGAGGTCTACATCTCTTGGTTAGCTTTGTATCATTCCCCAGAACATTTCAATTTTCTTTCCCAAAGGAAAAGAAGCTGTTGTTTCTCAGATTATAAAAAAAATCCAGGCCTGACTTAGTTTCTGAAAGGTAATTAACACTTGGAAAGGCCAGCCAATCTCACAGATCCCTGTTACATTCAGGAGGGTTTGGGGAGGAGAGGGAAAGCTGGTTCTGGTATGGCACCTGCTGTACTTGTAAACCTAAATACAGAAGAACTGAAAATCACTTCTCACATGTAGTGAGAAATGTCTGTGCTGCAAAGGGTCACTGTGCTTTCGACACCTCTCCATGGAAGGTGGCCGATGTGGACTGTCTTCCTGTGAAGATAGATATATAAGCTGTCCAAGCTCAACAGCACACTTACACTTATCACATATCTTCTGGGTGATCTGTTGCAAAGGGTTGACAATTTGCACTTGTCACCTTCCTTGCCCTTCTCTTTTACTTCTCTACCTGTTTCTCTGAATTGCCTCATGCTAACCTTAAATTTCTTGTTCTTGTTTTCAAGAACCTTGGCAGCAATAAGACTGCTGTCTGCTCCTGTCATTTTTTTTTTCTGCACCTTTCTTTGTGTTAGTGATACCAGCCTTCAACCATCCACTTATTCACACCTCCTACAAACATCTCTTCTGCTTTTTTACTGCCCCTAATCCATGTACTGACTTCCTGAACTCAGCCTCCTGCCATAATGCGTATGGGAAAAAAGCCAAGTAAAAATGTCTAGATTGAGAAGTGCCCAGTTATAGCTGATAGGTGGGGTTTTTTTAATTAAAACAAACCCAAAATAAACCCATCAGGAACAAAAGCGCAGTACAACATTCTTTAATGGTGGAATTACTGAGCTGTTGTTATTGTCCTATATAAAGATGCAAATATAAGTTTGCACAAGTAATAATATGTATCTTTCTAGCACAATGGTGTCCTTTATCCTGAAAAGAGTACCTCTTACCTCAATATTAAAACACAGAAGTAATAGTTAATTGCTGTTGTTCAAAACAGCAATTTGTTTTGTTTGTTCATTACATAACTGGTTATTACTGGTATTTACTCTCTGTTTTTCTAAGAAAAGAATCGCTGTTCACCTGGTCAGTACAGGATCTTCGGCAGAATATAGCTGTATCTCCTTCTAGCTTGAAATCTGAGTGATAGGAATTGAAGAGGCTATTATGGAGATGACAGGTTTCCTAAACAAATATGAAGGCAGAGCTTTGAAAGTCTGATTTCTTTGACAGCAACTAGATCCTTTTATGACAATTATTTTATTTTCCAATCAGTTGTTTAGCTTAGCAGGTGTGTATTGGCATAGCTTGATTGATTTTGGCAAACCTACTCTGATTTATTCCAGTTTAGGATCTGGCATAGAATTTCCAAAGCACTTCGTAAGTTGTTTACACTGTACAATATTGCCTGGGACAAAAGTAATTTATAGGGGAGCAGCAAAGTTTGTTTTATGCAGGAGGGGCCAGGACCCTCTAGATGTGGCCTCTTAATATTTCTAATAAAGGGATATTTCAAGCAGCTAAATTTATTGCATCTTATGATGTGGAGTTACATTGCATGATCACAACTACATATCATGTCCAGAGATTAATACCTCTCTTAAATGGAAAAGGTTTGTCTATTTTTGAAGCATAAAAAAGGAGGTGTTAAATTACTGCCTAACTCCTTATTATGAATAGTACAAATATTTATTTGCCTTTTATTAATAGGGACACAGGGATTGGGAGAAAGAAGATGGGCACATCTATGGGAAAATGTAATTGCAGAAAGAAAGCTGGGCAAGGAAAGAAGATCCAAATATTTAAAAAAACAAGGTAGATTGAGGAAGATGAAATTTGGTGTTGAGCATGCAAGGGAGAATAGGTAAATAGGATAAAATATAACATGCTTGGTTAAATATGCACTCAGGCACATAGACACTGTAGGATATTTTTAACAGGGAAACCTACAGGAGTGATCACTCAAACCTTGATTTTCTGACATACAATGTCAACAGAAATATGTCAAGAATGTGATTACATAAGGACCAGCAGACAACTAAGTGATATGGCATTTGCTTTCCTGTCATCATATTCTGCAGTTTATTAATGAAGAGTTAAAAAAAAACCCCAAGGCTGCTCCACTTACATCCATAATGGAAATTCAAGCTGTAAAAGAGTAGCTATAACTAGTGTTTGGATGAGAAGTTTGAGCTGCTGGAAAGCATGTTCAGAGAGGCCCCTGAAAACTTGTAAGCTGTGCTAATGACATGACATAGAATGAACTTAGTAACATTTAGCAGAGTGATTTGTGGAAGCAAATTCTTTGTTATTCACAAAACAGATTATTAGATGTCTGATTTCTATTATTTTTGCATATGGTTTTGAAGCTGTTGTTTAGTACAAAAGCAAGAAAGCTCTATTTTGAATTTTAGATTCACCTAGTTTAGATGAAAATGCAATACTGAAGTAATGAACAGGAACTTTGTTTCATTTTTCCCCAACTCTTTATTTAATAACAAATGATTTACTAAAATGCAAATATTTGAATTTCCTGCTTAACCAAATACATCAATAAAAATTTTGCATGTATTTTCTGTAAATAATGTGACACATATTAAATATTTTATGCATAAAATCAAAGCTAGAAAACAAAAAGAAAATATCTGAAATACTTATTTCAAAATGTGATTCTGACTTTCAGATTGGATATCAACCACCTGTTTCTGACAAAGAATATTAAAATACCAGAGGTGTTCTGGAAATGTTGATAGGTAGTTCCACTAATCACTTGATACACTATTGCCATCATATCTGAAGTATTCAGATACTCCAGGGATCAACACTGTGACAGATGCTCATAAAATGCTATCTAGAAAATCATCAGCTGCTATAAATATGTTTCCATCAGGGGCCTGGTTATTTTCTAGTGCTGCTTCTTTTTGTGTTAGAAAACATTCATATTAGTAATGTAATTTTTGCCAATAATATTTTTGCCAAAGAGCTATTCATGATGCTGTCTAGACAAGAGTTATGCCTAAGGGTTTCTATCTCAGAAGTGAAAGCATGTTCAAATTGCCATTTTGACTTTTTTTTTTTTAGGTGGTTGCTTTAACTTTGGATCTCACCTATGGTTTTCTTTACTGGCTTGTGCAAGATAGTCTACACCTAAACCTATACAGAATTTCTCTTTGCAAAGAAGGGTAAGTAAAAGTGTAGCAGAGGTAAGAAAATCTGTATTTTCTAGTTTTTGTGGTACTTTTTAAAAACAAATTTTGATCAAGTAAAAAGTAGGCACACTAGTTACTATTTTAGCAATAAACAAAAAAGAGCTAATGGTCATACCTAGCTGATGGAAAACTACATGTTGACATAGTTGTTAACACAGTTTTACGGTGAGAGAAACACAGTATGGATGCTCAGCTGAACTGAGGTCATGCTCATAAATTTTTAGACTTAGCTTTAGGAAATAATAATTGTTTATTGTGTATTTTGTCTTGGCATTTACAGTAGCTGACAGTTTTCAAGTGCCTAGAGCTGTAATTTGTTCATCTCACATGGAGCTTAGGGCTTGAACTGACACCAATTTCTCACCTGAGCAATCAGCATTTAGCAGGCTTCCCTCTTGATCATCCTGAGCATGAAATGGCTTCATTATTCCTGAAAAGCAAAGTTAAACAAAACAAAACAAAACACGCCCCCCATGTTTATGGGTCAATTAGAATATATACTAAGACCTTGAGCAAAATGATAATTTGGTCTCTAAGTGGCAAGTGCATGATGAGCAGTAGCTCATGAAACTGCATTTTTGCTCCTTTTCATATAGACAGTGGTTTTTTTTTTTGTTTTGTTTTTTTAAAAACAAACCTCTTAATACAACAGTATCAACAACATATGCTCAGAATGTTGCAGGCTGGCTTTGTGTGGAATCAGTTGAATTTTCTGACTGATTTTAGACTTGCTATGATTAATGGTAAACATTTGAAGAATCAAAATATGTTGATTAGTTTTAGCTAAAACATGCAGCTCCACTGTGAACCAATTGGCAGCCATAAATCATTGTCCTTGGCATGCTAGAATAAAGAGATTAGAAGTAATCCATCCTAATGGACTCGATGGCGTGTTAAAGCTTTTCCAAATTTGTTTTGGATAGCACACGTCTAAGCTGAAAGACATTTCTGAGGTGGCAAAATGATGCCTCTTACAACATATTTAATCTCTTACCCAGATGATAAATTTGGAACAAAAAAGGCCTGTAAGTTTTGGCATAGAAGTAACAAGACAGATTAAATCACCAGTCATGCCAGTGGAGGAAAATGTTAGTAGAGTTTAATAAATAATGGAAGGTTATTGAGGAAACTAGCAGGGTCAAATTAATCTGGGGACCTGTGCTAATGAAGCAGAATGAATAGCAGGCTGTGAAAAAGACTCCATGGTTTCAATGGAATTACTGAGAGAAGGCAGGCTGATTTTTTCAAAATACTCATTTTTCCACATACATCAGAATATTAAGCCATTTTATAATTGTTTTCTAATGAAATAAAGGGAATGAAGGCTCTTTGTTTTGCAGATGCTCCTGCAATGTGCTGTTCTGAAGCATTCAGCTGTAGAGAACTTAAAACTTTTTGAGTTGTTTTCCTGCTTCCTACATGAATATTAAGAACTTGAATGATGAGAAATCTATTGATGTGTTAAACATTGCATAAATCTTGTTCTCTCTGCATGTTTGTTTTCAGTTTGCTAATTTTGTATGTGTTTTCACAGTTGTGGTAATGCCGTCATCACAGAATTTGCAGCGTGGAGTACTTCAGAAATATCTCAGGGTGCACTGGAGTACTACAGTGGTCGTCTGTTCTGGATTAATAATTTTCAGTTCATTACAACTCAGGAAGTCAATCAGAGCCTTAGCATTCCCTTCTCACAACCAGCGGAGTTTGCAGCCTTTACCCTTGTTCACACATCACTTAAACCCTTGCCAGGTGCACTACTTTCTTTATCTAAACCTCTCAATAAAGATATTCACTAGCAGCCTGTAATTCTTCATCCTTCAAATTCTTTAGTCATTTTACAGAAGATGAGAGCAACAGTAACTTATTAATAAATATATCAGTCTATACCTGGATAATGTGCAATTACAAAAACCTGATGGTTATGGTTAAAAAGAATACATGATGGTGTTATTAATTGTTTCTATCTAATAACAGCTTACAGAATTTTCCATAGTATTTTAATGTTTTAAGTCATGGTTGAAAAGCCTACCTATTGCTCATATTCTTTGAATTATTATTATTTCTTCCTCTCTTTGTGAACAGGCAGTTTTTCTTTTACACCAAAAGTGATTCCAGATTCAGTTCCAGAGTCTTCCTTCAGGATTAAAGGAAATTCTTCAAGTTTTCACATCACTTGGAGTCCCTCCACAAATGTCGAATGGGGAACCGTCTTTTACTGCGTGGGATCAAAAGCTCTACAAGTGAGGATATTCACATAATCCCTCCTTATACTCTACATGTATTACTGCATCTATTTGCTGATGTATGTATTTTTAACACAGATTGTTTCTTCTCTAGCATTTACAAATGGTTCAAGCAACCAAACTAAGCTATAAATATAAAGCAAGTTGTCCTGTTTCTCAACCACTGAAGCTAGCACTAGCTAGGAGGAACACAGGCTTAACAGTAACTCTGGGCTAGCTGCTGAGGTGTGAAGTGCAGGTCTGGAGCTCCCAGTGCTCAAAGTGTGAGAAAGCCTTTCACAGTAACTCAGAGACAAAAGTGTCCCGTGAGCTGCCAGTGGGAAGACCTTTGCCTGAGTGTGAAATCTAACATTCATCCATACTTAATTTTAGCATGTTTGGCAAGCTGTACTTTAAATTCAAAGGGCAGATTGCTAGCAGATTACTACACGTCGCTACAGGGCCCCAGCAGTTCATGAAACAATGAACACTCACAGGAAGAGAAGCTTTTCTTGAATTAGTTGACCAGCTCAGTGAGGGGAATTTTGGAAAACAGAAGGCCTTTCTTAGAGGAAGAAAATGTTTTGTTTTATTTTATTCTGTTTTATTTCATTGACAGTCCTTGGAGAGTGAACGGTGCCTCCAGCCCCATAACCTGACAGAGCCATCCTACCAAGTTGATTGTCTGGAACCATTTGCACTCTTTGATTTTACTGTCACTCCGTACACATACTGGGGCAAGGCACCAATGACATCTGTATTCCTTCGAGCCCCTGAAGGAGGTACCAGAATTTTAAATCACGTTCCTCACATGTAGTGGGTACTGGGACCAGATCTGTGTCAGCAAGTGAAATCCTGGAGAGGAATAAGCAGCTTTCAGGGCTAGTTAACTCTAGGCAGAATTGCAGGGACATGTTCTTGAGTATCTTTGGCAATTATCTACTGCACACATAAATGCACACAGCTGCAGCAACAGAATTTGGAACAGAAAGTGCATGACAATATATCCACCATGTGCCTATGACTATGAGGAAGAAAGAGAAATTGAGATCCATTACAATGACCATCAAAGGCTGTATGTAATATATTAACCACTTTGTAAGTTTTTAATTAAGCTTACACACTTTTTACTTCAGTGGGTTTTTTTGCACTCATACAGGTCAAAGTTAAGTCAGCTAAAATATAGTGCTGAGTGACAGGAGCACTGAGAAAGCTTGTGAGCTGCAGTAGATTTTGAAGTGGTTAGGAGGGGGGGTAGAGTGCACCCTATATTGTGAAAATTCTTGCAGTTCCATCGTTACCTACAGGACTTGGCTAAATAGTTATGTCCCAGTCTGAGTGCAGGAGTGCCTTTGTCTCTGTTCATACTGCTCTTTTTTTGATAAGCAAATTAAAATGAGATACCTACACACTAATGAAAAACAGAAAGGAATTACCATTGAGTTTTAGATCTTCTTCTCTAATTTATCACTCACATTACTATCTGTCTCTGTCAGCCTTGGTGTTACAAAGCTCAGGCTTAAAACTAAAAGAGTTAATTATGAAGTAGAATTTGTGTTTTAATAAAAATACTTTGCTCTGCCATTTTAAACTTTTTTTTATACAGTTCCTACAGCTCCTATAAACCCTAGAATATATGTGTTACGAAATAACCTACATAAAAGTGATGAGAAAGTCCTTGTGGAGTTCAGGTGGGACAGGCCTGAAAGGGACAATGGAGTATTAACACAGTTCAGAGTTTACTATCAACTTTTGAGTCAGAATGGCACTACTGACACTTTCATGAAGTGGAACACGAGTGACATCAAACCCACTCTGATGCTTTTTTCTCTCCGGGATGTGCTTCCTAGCCTCACAGTAAGGTTTCAGGTATGAAAAATTGCTGAGCTTATCTCATGCTAGATAGTAGATGTTATCGATGCATCCTGACTTGTTTGCTTAGGAGATGGTATTGGGCTTGGGGCAAGAACTTGTGGTTTCTTCTGGTGGAACTGCTGATTCACTGACTCACCTTTGGATACCTGGCTTAACCTTTCTACATATTGTAGTGTTCACTAAATAAGGTGCAAAAGATGGCTGTGATATTATACAGGTTTGGTGAGGTCCAAAAGAAACTTTTCTAGAGATCTTCTAAAGCCACTGCTCAAAGCTGCAAGTTAACAAGAGATTCAGTTGAGCTGGTTGAGTGTGACAGGCTATTAACACAAAGCTACATGTCAACAGAAGTTCTGCTGCTGGAGAAATGCAAAGACTCACATGGCTCCCACAAAAAGAGACTTCTATATTAAAACTTGTCAAGAGGTCATGTTATCATTGCGATAAAAGGTTTGTAACACACAGAACGTGCTTGAAAGACAAGTTAAAAATATGAGAGCATGTAATAGGCCGGGTACTGATGGGGAAGAATACCATCCAACATCAGCCAACAGCAGGAACTGCTCCAGCCTAGGGAAGGAGACTAGACTCTCTGGTGTCCTATGAGCTCTATTTGATAGATGCAGCATGAATTTTCATTCTTCAGACCACCGCTTAAAATTCTCTTCATAGAGAGAATTTTCACGGTCCAACCCTAAATGTAGCCTTTGAACTGACCAGCACAGCCTTAGGTGGAACAGAACACATGCATGTGTTCCCAGCTGAGCAGCCAGGGATCTGACTCTGGTTTTGTCATTAACTATGACTTTACAGGCTCTCAAATGCAATGATATACGTTGCTACTTAACATACATAACAATCTCCCCTCTCACAGGTGCAGGCCTTCACCTCTGTGGGTCCAGGACCTTTGTCTGATATAGCAGAAAGGAATTCATCAGGTATCGATGACTTAGGTGCCATTTCATGGTTTGTGTATAATAGCTGGTGAAATCGACGATACAGGAATTTGGTAATCTGATAAATAGCCTCTGACACTTTGTGTGACATTTGTTTCACATTACAGTAGATGTCACAGAGGAAATAATTACAACTTCTGACAGGAAATTATTGACACATTTCTCATCATTACATTAAATTTCAGGAATTTCAAGCCCTTCCTCAAAACAATGCTAAATTAACTTTTCTAGGCAACCTCAGGGTTGTATGGACAGTAGGTTTTGATCTGTAACCTGCACACTGCTAGAGATCATAGAATATTTCTAATTGGGCGGTGAAAGGTAACCAGGAGAGTTAGAGATCTAAGGATCGTAGGTTATTTCTAGTTGGGCTGTAAAGGTAATTAAGTGAGCAAATCTGTTTTTACCAGGCTTAAATTTGCTAAGTAAGCATCCACAATGCCATTGAGAAAAATCTTAGGCGTTTGCCTGTTGTGACAAGAAGGCATCTCATTATTTTATTTGCTGTGACATACAACCAAATATAATTTTTGCAAGCCCATCATTTATTTTTATCTTGTACTTGCTTTCTTTGTGAATGACTGCTATTGTCTAGAATGTTTTTTCTAAATTCTGCTGTGCTCTGTTCCTTCCAGATCTTTTCCCTATCCCAACTCTTATAACTGTTTCTGCCAACAAGTTGTTTCTTACTGACATAGACAATAATCATACCATATGGGAACTTTCAACGAAGACAAATGTAAAGGACATCTGTTATACTGCTGATGATGACAAAGCGTACTATATCACAGAAGATTCTCTTTTTCTTCTGAATATACAGACTACTTCAAAGTTTCGGGTATTCCTTTGTTCATTCGCTTTCTTTAGAGAATCTAGGAAAAGATGTGGCCATTATTGTCATTATTTGAGAGCTAATTATGTTTTTGAAGAAGTCAAAACCTGCATATTTGAAACAGAAAAAAAGCAGCATGATGAACAAAACACATTTAATGGCAAAATACCATGGGGAAAACAGAACTGGAAAGACACAATTTTCCTAATGACTTTGTCAGTTTGTATGAGATTTAATATGGAAGAGATTAGCGCGATGATTTTCCTTTCTAGCAGTAAAATAAAAAAATACATAATATATTAAAATTTGAACTTCGTTATTTTTGTCATCAATAGCTGTCAGAACAGGCCAGAGTATGTAATTGGTAAAGTTTTCCTATTAAACGTATATGATTTTACTAACATCTGCTTCATTGATATTTCAACGCACATTTAACTTAAAATTCACAGTATTAAATACAATAAATTTATTTTTTGTATCAAATGTATTTTAATTAAATTTGATTTAATTTTAATTCCAAGAATATTAAAATATCAATTTATATTTATGAAACAATAATTTTCATTTGTATAAAAATATTGGAATCTTCATTCCATGGCATCTCTTTATATTTTGATTTTTACTTGCCAAGTAGAAATTATTTCAGAAATAAATCTAATTTCATAATGTCCTAGCATCAGGTAGGAAAATTTTATTCTCAAGCAGTTTTAGTAATATTTTAATTTTTTTTTTAAAAGTTTTTCAAAGATTTGTATCTTCATAATGCCACAGCCATCACAGTTGACTGGATTGCTAGACATCTCTTTGTTGCCCTGAAAACACCACAGAATGAAACTCAAATATTTGTTATTGATCTTGAGCTCAAGGTAAAATCTCTAAAAGCCTTGAACATACAGCTGGATAAAAGTAATTCAACTGTATCATCTCTGTTGTCATATCCTTTCTTAAGGTAAGGCATATATTACTAATAACTTTTAAAAACATATTCTAAACATGATTTTAATGAAATCATCAATTTTTAAGGACTTTTAATAGTATTTTAATCTTTTGCATTGTGTAAATCTCAGAAATTTCTGGATGTCATTCTACTTTCACACAGCTAGCTGACAAATCTAATTTGAAAAAGATATCTGTCTTCGAATAAAGATTTCAAATGTTACTTAAATACTGATGGGTTCTTCTATTTAAGTGATGCAAATGGAAGTCAGCACCACATAACATTTTTTTTACTGTAACAGTTTTATCCAGAATAGTCAGTTATTGTGACCTTCCACTAAAAAATACATTTTAAATACCTGCAATCACTCTGCAAGCATGCTGCTTTAGTTACCTTGTTTTAAAAGTTTGTGAGGTTTGTGAGATCATGTACAGGCCTGCATTTAGAGCAGATTGCTTAGACTGACATTTTTCTACTCTAAACAATGTATTTTATTTAATAGCCGCTTGTACTGGATCGAAGAGCTTGATTATGGCAGCCATATATTTTATTATGATATTCTGAATAACACCGTACACCACATTTTGGGATACATATCAGTAGAAGAACAGATGAGGAACTGCTGCACCTGTAACGTGGCAGAAGCAGAGTTAGGAAGACCTATGAGTATAGATGTGTCTGACTCCAAGAACCCCCAGCTGCTGTTTATCAGAGGAAGAGATGAAATATGGGCCTCGGATATGGATGGTTGCCACTGCTGGAGAATTATCAAAATACCAAGTTTTCAAGGTCTGAGTGCTCTGTTATGTTTCTAGGTCATCTGTGGTTCTTGCTGTCTCTTACATCAAGCTATGTTCATTTCAGCCAAATAGCATTCAGTAAGTGCTTTCTTTATAAAGCTGATTCGTCTATAGCAAGATGGGCAAAATGCTTGTCTTCTGTGTTTCCAGGTGCGTACCCTGTTGATACAGTGTGAGGATATTTACTGATGCAAGTATGTATTCTAGTAAGATGTAAATTAAATGGGGATGCTACAGCCTCAAATGTTACTTGTCAATAGATTTCACTTACAGTATTAACACATTATTTTGCTAGCTTTTCATATTAGAGACACTTGTTACAGTTTATTCTCAATGAAAATATACAATACCATCTTAAGTTATGCATGAAAGTGGCATTGCAGACTTCGATATGTTCAAGTTTCATAATTATGGATAATAAAAAGCTTGCAAATTTACTCTTGTAAGGTGAAATTAAAACATGTCTCAGCTTCATGAGAACTATTGGAAAGTATCAGAAATCTCTTTTCCAGGGGAGCTTTTGAAGATAGGGTATGACCAAGGTACTCTCCGATATTGACTCACTGTGAATACAAGCACCCATCTGCTCTTGTAAAATTGTCAGCACAGTGTTTATTCTGAAGCTTATCTGTACAATGTTTTCCTGCAGGTAAGAAAATTGGCAGCTTGACTGTAGATAAGAAATTTATATACTGGAACACTGAAACAAAGGAACACACTGAAATTTGGCTAGCAAACAAAGAGAGCACAAGACACGTTCTTCAGAAGAAAGCAAATAATGAGCTAAAAGTCTTAGCCTACAGCTCAGCGCAGCAATCGTATCCAGGTAGATGGGATTTTTATTGTTTTGTAAGTGTAACAAATTTATTTCAGAGCATGTATTTGAAATGCAGATCATGCCAGGTGTATTTATGTAAAGTATGCTTTATGGATTCAGGTACCCTCTAGAGGGAAACAATTCACTATGTACTTTTTAAAAAGGATGAACATAAGGACTGGCCTTGTGTTGGAACACATGGAAGGTTGTGATGATGAATATTGCCCATGTTTCAAAGGCTCAGGATGTTAATGCAAAACCATGCCTATTTACAAAGTTGTGTTAGAAAAGATAATGCACGTTAAAGCACAAAGAAAAAGCAAATGTGAACAAAATGTTGTAGCAAGAGTTTGACAATGATCCCTGTTATGCCCAGGCTATTCTTACCAGCACTTTGGGCAAGTTTGTTCTCATAAGATCTGTGTGGGCTTGACATTGATGCAGGAACCTGGTTTGGCCTTTGTACAGAATGTACCAATTCCTATCCCCAAGGACAGAGTTTCCTGCAAGAGCCCCAATATTAGCTGGTGCAGAAAGGGAAGAACTGAATCTAGGTCTGAAGGGATTAATTCTACCCAGAGATCTCCACAGAACTCTTCTTATTTACATTGACTGCTGTAAATGTATTTGAAGGGATACGCAATCTTGGCATTTGCGGGAGGTGCAATGCATAGAATTATTCACACAAGTTTAAGATAAAAGTAAATAAACACATAAACATAAGAAAAAAAATATATTCTTCTCCTTCTCAGTACTGAAATCAAATGGTGTATATGTGAAAAAGTGATGTTTGTAGAGACCAGCTGGGTTGACTGACATGCTTTTTATTGCTTTAGTGCTGTGAGCAAGGAGTACTGCTGGAGTTTCCTTTCATTCTAACCTATTTAATTGCCATCCAGACATATGATGTCAGCTGATCATTTAACACATCAGAAGTACTCAGTGAAAATTATTGTCCTGTCACAGATTCTGTGAGAGTGATTTCAGGGTTAAGAGGAAAGGGACTGAATATGTAGTGAAGGATTTTCTTGTCAGGGTAAACACATTTCTATGGAACTGCCTGACAGAATCTTTAACTCTGAAAGTGAATCAATTCTTTATTTCATCTGGAACTTTTCCAGTGGGAGTTTTACTACTCTAAGTAACCATAAAACTGACATAGATTCAATCTTACATTTATTTCTATTGAACAGATTTTTTATTCTCCTTCCCTTATATGCATGAACCTGACTTTGGTAGGAATGGCAGGATTGCTCATTTAGGGAGAAAAGATCTCAACAATGAGGTCAGCTGTTCTGGTCTAATGGTAAACCTTTGTCCTTGTATCATCCTCTCCATGCATGCAGCTTAATCTTTTCCTTCTTGGCAGCAAGTCCATTATTTTTTTTAAATTATTATTATTATTATTTTTAAGTACATCAGCTGAAGGGGGGGGTTTCTTTTGTTACTTTTGTTTGCTGTCAGAGAGTAGTTTTCTATTATTTTCTCCCTATGGACTCTGTTTCTTCTTCCAAAATTTGTCTCCCCTTTCCCTGTTGTTACTCTGAGCTTTACACATGAAAAGCTGTTTGGAAGAAAAGAGAGATAACGTTTAATTGCTAGAGAAAGATACTCACTATTCTACATATCTATCTTTCCTGTGACAAGCAAGCTTGGACTCAGCAGTGTGTACTGTCCTTGATAACTCACTAAGTACGATCTGAATTTTCAAGGTGTTTAGGTACTTAAAGAAGAACCTAAATTCTTTACTAGATTTTTACCTTTAGTAAATCTGTACCTTATCAAAGATAAAGGAGATTTTACTTTGATGACCACTATTTTTGTGTCCATGGAAGTAATAAAGTACATTCAAGTGGGACTTTTTCTGTTTCTGTTTGTGAAAGCAGAGAGAATACTTAGTGGTTTTGCTTTCTCATAGGAGTGGTGGTAGAATCCTATGCAAATTTGGATCGGTTCAGCAATAATTTTACTTTATTTTATTTTTTGATGTCTTTCCTAGATAAGAGATGTCTGATTCTATTGCCAGACACTGGGAAACCTACAATCCTTGTTACGACAAACACCAGTTTTACCTTAAGCTTGCCGTCTGTCAGATCACAGCAGCTATGCCCTGGCATATCACAGCCTACACCGACATATCTGGTATTTCTGGGAGAAATGGCTTACAATGGCAGGAACTCAAGCTACCAATTGTCTGCTCCACAGCAAAAAACATTGGTATGGCTGTTTTGTAAAAAAATGCATGTGATATTATATATAAACAGGGAATGTGTTATCACCTCTAGTCATTTGATAAACCATTCTGTAACTTTCTATAGGGAGTTTTTCCACTTCTGTGTCCCCAACAGTAATTCCACTTTCTGTTTGATATTTTTTAAGTGATAGATTCCTCAGCTTTCCTTTGTGCAATTACTCCTCTACTTTTTAACATCTTTGCTAAAATCCTGTTGAAACGGGTCTTCAGTTTCTACTTGTAAAAAGAGCAGTTGTGGTTGATATTAGTCTGTTTAAATAACTCTTTGAGACTGTCCAGCAACCATATGGCTTGCCTTTATGTGTTTTGTGGTAGTTGTACTTGCCTTAGTAATTTTTTTCTTCTGTTACTTTTTTTTTAACTTTGCCATTTCCTATTTAAGTACTAGTAATATGCTATTGTGGCCATGGTAATTACACTCCAGCTTCTTTTTTGGTATGTGTTTTCTGTAGTGACCTACTAGCCAAACTATCATTTTAACATTCTTCTTTAAACACAAAAGTGTATTAGAATGAAAAAACACCCCTGTATTTTTTAACACTCATTTTGTTGGCAGATGATTGGTGTGACATGACTCTCTTTTCTAAGAATACATGTTCATCACCTGATTTTGAATTACAGGAATTTCAGAGTTCTGTAGCCGTCATAGACAATCTGCAGCCATTTTCAAGTTACGTCATACAAGTTGCAGTGAAAAACTACTATTCAGATGAGGAAGTGCTGCCTATGGGAAAAGAGACGATTGGCACAACTCTATATGGAGGTTTGTTTCACATTGTGGTGGTTTTGTTCTGATTTTGAACAGAACTCTCATCTCAGTTAAAGGAAGGAGTGTGTGAGTTTGGGTTGCAAATCAGAAAGCAGAGACATTTTCTGCTTGTAATGTAACCTATGTAGATCTTCACAGGCTTTGGCAACTGGACTTGATGTATCTGTAAGGTTTGTATCACATGTATTTATTCTTTAATGCTTTTGCTCATTGGCTTCCTGAGGAAAGATAAACTAGGACTAAGAGTGGCTAAACAGTTGCAGTTTCTGCTGTGGACTACATTTTGAGTAAGTTGTGTTTGAATGTATCTGTGGTTACATATGTTTAAATACCTGTGCTATGTATTCATTCAGTGTTAAGATTTTTTCCTATTGGCTTGACATTATTCTCATAATTACTGTTTCTCAGGGTAATGAAGATTTGATGTATTGTGAACCAGGCTGAAAAGACAACACTTTATTTTTACTTATCCTGGCCTGAATGTCAATAGCATGTTTTCAGTTGGTTTAAAGAATTTTAATGTGCTTTTCTCAGTGCCTTTCACACTAGAAAAAGAAAGCTGGGAGTAGTGCTTTGAACTTGAATGTTCACTGTGTCATTTAGGGCAGAGAACAGACTGGTTAGGGATTACCTAAAAATAAATAAATACATCAGTAAACTTATCTAACTTCAGTGGAAATGAAAAGGGTGAGAGAGGTATGTAGTGAAGGCAAGAGGCCAAGATATGATGACAAGGCAGCCAAATATAATTGTGTTTAAGTGGAGCTACCTCTGTGCTCTGTGATGAGGTGTTACCTGCTGATGCAACGGAAGAGGACAGGGAGAAGAGCTTGTAGCAGCATCTAAGAGAACAGGTAGCTGCAGATTAGAAAAGGCTAACAGGAGCACAATTTGCTTTCTGGAAAAGCAGGAAACATTCACAAAGTGACAAGACAAGGCTACATTTGGGGAGAACCTGCACGTAGTGCTGTCCACAAGAGACAAGATGCAGTACAAGCGAAGGTGTATTTTATTTTAAAGATTTTCTCTTGAGTACAAGGTTGGTTTTGAAAGAAAGAATGAGAAACAAAGGAAAAGAGACTAGATATAAGTATGAAATTTTTTGCAATGAAGGTAGTGAAACACTGGCACACGTTGCCCTGAGAGGTGGTAGATTCCTATGATAGTTTCACCTGTCTGGCCCTTGGCTAGCAGCCAACACAGCCATTCACCCACTTACCCGAGAGGACTGGGGGACAAGGGTAAGGAGTCTTGTAGGTTGAGATAAGAACAATTTAATAATAGAAAACTTAAAATAATACTAATATTAAAATAGTAGCGATAATGACAACAGTAACAAAATATGCAAATGAGTGGTACTCAGTGCAGCTGCTCACCACCCACTGACCCAACCTGGCCCGTTCCCTATCCCAGAGGAGCGACAATCCCAAATCGCAATGCTGGAACCACGAGAGCCTGAGTGAAAGCCAGAGAGAGACAAAAGAGGAAGAGACCCTCACTAATATACTGGGCATGATGTGATATGATCTGGAATATCCCATTGGCATATCTAACTGTCAATTTAGCTTATTAATTTAAATATTCTTCACCCCCTTAGGTCTTGCACTCGTAGACTAACAGAACACAAAGTCCTTCAGTTCCAGCAACAAAAATGCAAACACTGGTGTGTTATCAGTGTTTCTCATAACAAGTCCCAGGCTGAAAAGCAAAACACAGCACTATTCTAACTACTGAAAAAGAAACCCAGCTCTGTTCCAGCTGAAAACCGGGACAATTCCCCATCCCTGGAAACATTCAAGGTCAGATTGGACAGGGCCCTGAGCAACCTGATCTAGTTGAAGATGTCGCTGCTTATTGCTGGGGAGTTGGACTAGATGACCTCTAAAGGTCCCTTCCAACCCAAACCATCCTTTGATTCTATGAAAAAAGAAAACGTGATCAAGAGCATCTAGATTTTTTATAGCCTGCTATTTGAGCTGTGGTTTATTATTTGACAGTGTTGCTATACATCTATAGTACATCTAGTTTATAAAGCCAGTTTTAACCTCACATATTACACAATATTTCCCCTTCTTTCTCTTTACCTCTGATTGGCTTCTGTCTGCTTCAGAAGGCACTGAAGCAACTGGAATTGAAATAAGCGCAGCCACAACTGTTTTTTTCTTACTTGTCTCAACATCTGTCATCTGTCAACAACTTGTCTCTTGATCAACTGTGCCCAAGGAAATATTTTATCCAGAATAGCTGGAAACAAGTATGTGCTAGGAATCCTGATTACTTTTCTTCTTCTCTTGAGAATGCACTCTGTGGTTTCTTTAAAGGCTCATCCATAGAAAAAGTAACCTCTCTTTTTGCCACCATTGTCCACAGGAGAGCATCACCTGTGACCTGCCAGTGGTTCCTCTTATGCACAGATCATTCCTTGTTTCTTGTCCTGACTACAGTTACATTTCTCCCCTTAAGAAAACCTCTGTTTTAGATGAACCTCTTTTCATCTTTTGAATGAAAGTGGAACAAGAGGTGCAGGCACACTGCCACTCTTCTTTTGGGATTCAGAAATGCCATGGTTTGGAAATTCTCTTCCAACCATGCTAATTTTTTTCTCTTAACAGTCGGATCTCTTAGCATCTGCAGCATCAAACAAATCATCTCTCATCCTATGTAGATCTCTGTACGTTATGAGCATATTGCTAAGGAATCTATGGCAAAAAAAGAAGAAAATCTGATCTATGATCACTAGATTTCAGCTATTTTCATGGGAATCCACATCGGTATTGTAAAATTTCTATGATACACTTACTGAATAAGATTGAATACTATTGGGATGTGTCAAGAATTCACACTGTTGCTTCTTTGTGTGGTAAACTGAGCCATCCTGTAGCAATGTTTATCCTTTCAGTGGTGAAATGTAAAGGTAGCATATGAAAGGGGAGACTGGGTTGCTCCACTGAAATGGAATTTTTCAGTATCAAGTTAAAATGAAACATGAAACTCAGAATAGGCTTGCTCTAGTTGGGGAAAAACAAAATGTCAGGATCAAAATTAAGTCCTAGACAAAAAAATCCACCAACAACCAAAATACCAAAAAAACCACACCAGCCCCCAAACCCTGAGCATGTTTGGTATGTATTTGTATCAGCATTCAGAGCTCTTCACAATTTGTTGAAAAATTTCCAACTAGCTGTAAACAGAATGTATATGTGTCGTGGCACTTACTTATATTCTTAATTACATGAACGTAACTGCTAGTTTAAATTGTAATCAGATGCTGCTAGAGCCTCTTGAAGCATCTACACTATTTCACACCTTTGAAGCTGCATGAATTCCCTCTGTTTTTCCCTCAATTCTGTAATGAAATTAAAGAAACTTGGATTGATCTGTACTTTCCAACAAATAACAAGATAGAAGGAGTGAAGTTGGAAAAATTAATGCATTACTCTTGCCACAGAGTGTCACTCTTACTCCATGTATGTTTTAGCAAGTGAAATGAGAAATTTGTCTTTACTAGTGTAACTTCTGCATATTTCATTTACAAAATCTGTAGTCTTGCTACTAGGGCATAAATTACAGCACATGTACTCATCATTCTGATATATTTGGAACATAGGCAGTGTAATGACTTAACTTTTTACCTATCTGGACAGTTCAATAGGAAAAAAGAATTTTTAATGCAGAGTTGAGGCATGCCACATATCATTTCAGTCTGTGATCTCAAAGCTTCAAAGGAAGGGCTGATTTTCCCAAAACAATTAGTGAGTAACCAGCTGGCATAGACATCAGACCAGCAACCCAGTTTCTTACTTACACAGCTCAGCCAGGACAGGTATTTCTGAACAAAATTGTAAATGTTGGCAAACAATGCTGAGTTTTGGGTTCTCTTCCTTCATATTTTTTTCTTAAAGAAAAGACTTTCCAATTGGAATAGAGCATGGGTACCTTTTTTCTAGTGCATGTGCAAGTAAGCACTATACTAAACTCACATCTGAGACCCTGACTAGGAAACTAAGAGAGAGTAGGAATTCAGGGATATGACTATAAATGTAGAGGTATAGGACAGCAGCTGGGACTTATGTTGTCTGCTTGCATGGTAGGATAGCCAAGGAGATACTAAAAAAGTCGTTCAAAATATTTTGAACTTGTCTGCAGCTGACTGGCTGTACAAGAATATGAGTTTTACACATGTAGAGTGTCAGTTTTGTAAATGGATTGTATTCATATGCTTATAACTTTTTTTTTTCTCAGTGACATTTCTTGACATCTCTAAACATAAAACAAACAAACAAACAAGCCTCTAGTGAGGTCTGTACCTAAAAGGAGATTAATTTTTCTTTCTGTTTCAGTACCAGAGGCAGTTGATTCCATTAAGACAGTGGTTTTGTCTGATACCACCATCAACATATCTTGGAGTGAACCTTTGAAGCCAAATGGACCTCTAGATTCCATTCGCTATCAAGTCTCTGTCAATTTGTTACCTCCTGTCCCAGCAACACCGTTGCGAAAAAGTGAATTTCCAAATGGGACTCTTGCCTGGTCTGTCAGTGGGCTCCAATCTGGAACAAACAATTTATTCAAGGTACAATTACAAGCATCTTTATCTGTTTGTTCATCTTGCAAACCTTTAGACTGCTTTTCTATAAAGCTATACGTGTGTTCTGAAAATGAGAGTTCAAAACTTGGCAGACTTCTCTCAGTCCTTTAGTCTTAAGGAAAATTAAAGATCATAGTTTATTCCTACATAGATTGTTCAGATTAAATCCTTAGAACTGAGATCTTTTCTATTTGGGGAGCACATCACAGATCTCAAGAGTAAATAAGAATTTCTGCTTCAATCCTGCTATTACTGCCTTGATACTTCATGCAAAATGCTATGAGAGGGTCCAGAGATATTCTGTTCTTAAAGGAGGACGCCTGGAACTGTGACCTGCTTGTGAAGGACTTGGTGTAGCGCAATAAACAGGGCTATGCGAATGCAAATTGGTCCTGGCCAAAAGATAAAGGCTTTTCTCAGGAAAGTAACATATCTGAAACTTTCATAAAGGGGAAACTTCTATATTTTATATCAAAAGCAGACTCAGCCATTTTGACAATTGCTGCTTTTCCTTGAATAAATAACTTATCATTTTATCATTTACCAAAAAAAAAAAAAAGCCCAATAAACCAGAAAGCATCTGACATATCCATAGAGATATAGGTGATGATGAATTAATACTTGACGGATTCTGTCTTCAAGCAGTCACATTTTAAATAAAAGTATACTATAAAATATGCATGCAAAGTTCACAACAAGAACAATATATCAATATTGATCCTTTAACAAATGCAGAGGACTAACAATGACTTAAAAATGCAAATAGGAGCTTGGCTATTTGGTGGCCTTTGAAGATAATTTCTGTAGGCAAGAGTATTGAAGGGTAGTTGCAAACCCTCTGATTTTGGTTTTCATTGAAATATGTTGCTGTCAGTGCAATAGAAGAAGTAGTTTCCTACACTGTCCAGGCAAGACATAGACAGAGGAAGATAAAAAATATAATAATAGACCAGCAACAGGTTAGCTAGCAGAAGCAGCAGAATGAGATATCCATCCACCAGAAGCTGTGGTTCACTTAGACTCCCGCATCTACATCGCATGAAAAATTTGGTGGCTGGTGTAGTGATGATGGACTATGAACAGTGAGAATTAAGGCACACACACATCAGCCCCCTTGCCACCCCTGCTGTCAGATTCAGACTGCAAGACTTTTTGGACAGCCAGGGCAGAGAGAGCACCATCCTGAAGTAATGGCAGTATTGCATGCCTGAGCACATGTGACCTTGCTGTAAGAATGAGCAGACAAGAGTAACTTAATGTGGAGATAAAATCAAGAAAGCAGAGGAACCAAAGGAATTCAAAGTACTGAGGACTAAAAAGGCAGTTGGGAAGGCTCTGTTGGTATACTGAAGAGGAACACAAGAGGAAGAACAGGTTGCAGCATCTATCTATTACTTTTTTTTGTTTACTTTTTAGGAACAGGAGACCTGTGACTAGATATTCAACACAACTGCATGAAGCCAATGGTAGCACAACAGATCAGGAGCAGGAAAGATCAAGTTAAAGAATATTTATATAGGTTATATGTATTTAAGTCAGCAGTATCTTATGGCCTTAAACTACAAAAGGGGATGGCTAGAAACAGTCTATGAATGTTCATGATTATCTTCCGTAACTTTTGGAAGAGTAGAAGTCCCATAGAACTAGCAAAAAAAAAGGTCACACAGTTTCAAAAAGGAAATTATAGATTAATTTGTGTAGCTTCAGTACCTGAAGTTATTTTGAGGTTATATACAGTTAGGTACTATTAGGGCTATATTAGGACAAAATGGTAAGCAGTTGGTATACAAGCATCTAGAGGATAACAGAGGAATAAAAATGTCCAATGTGGATTTGTAAGAATAAAACATACTGCTTCTTCCTTTAGAGATGTAGGGTTGAAAAGAAAACAATAAATTATGTATCTGGATAGCAGGACTATCACTAGAGTGACATTTTCAAAAATAACCAAGTAAACATGTTGACTGCAGAATGCACACTGGGTGCATCACAAATACAGGCAGAAAGTGTTTCTCACAGTTCCTGCATGGGCTGGGAGAACAATGGAGGGGATCTGTTCTGGCCTTAATTTGTTTTTGTGCTATTGTTAATGATTTGCATGATATAATGAGAAATACCATCTGTATTTATGTGTGTAAGTATTCATATCCAAACATAAGTCATATTTGATTGGGGAAGGCAGTGTGCTAAGGCACCTCTTCACCTTGTGTTTTTGTGATTCTAAACCACTGCCCAGCATGCAATGTGACATCTGCATGCCTGTGTAAGAGCTTGTGGCATTTCAGAAAGGTCTAGAAAGAGAAGTCTTAGTAGAAAGATGGAATGAGAAAGTAAGAAGAATCTCTGAGGAAAGACTCTAGGCTATGAACTTCCAGTCTGAAGATGTGTAATGCTGCAGCTGTGAGGCTCAAAGTGTTTCTACACATGTATCTGTATTGCCTGAACATTGTCTTGTTTGAAAACAACTAGTCTTCCAAACACTCAGAGTTGCTAAAGCCACCTTTCCAACTGGTCTGATACTGTACAGTTCATTTGTTTCCTTACTAGGTTCTTGCTTTTCATCCTGATGAGAACTGGTTTTCTGAAAGTGTCCCTGTTATTGCAAAAACTTTTGAGACTCCACCTGCACCTGTCAACATAGTTCCCAGAAATACCAGTTTCCAGCTAGAATGGAGAGCTCCTCTGCAAGTCAATGAAACCAGCTTCTGGTTTGAGCTGCATCAGGTAAATTTACCCCTTAGTTTTTTTCCAGATCAGAGCAAATTTATGCCACTCTGTCCTGGTGAGCAGGACAGGGTGGCAGGATGTATATGAAGAGTCTCAGTGGTTAATTTGGGCAGGATGACATCAGCCTTAGTGGCTCAGAAGGGGCAGGATGAAGGCAGTGTTTGCCAGGAGCAAGGAGGACTGCAGCTGCAACATTTAATACTCCGTAGTGCCAAAGGACATCTTGGATGACCCCAACAGAATTCCTCTTGGGTCTCCTGTTTCAGTAGAGTCCCCTCCCTCTTTCCTCACTGCCCTCCTCCAACCTGGCTAGTAACTACAAATCCTATGTCTACTCTGTACAAGAAAGAAAGGAAAGGGGTTTCTAGCACTAAGGATTACCTATCACCTAGTATCTGAACTTCATTTTCCTGTGATAGAGGTTAGCAGAAAATGACAGAGAGAAAAATGGATCCAGTAGTGCAGGCTGTAGAAGTAAGTGCTGCAGTGACAGCAACATGGATGGAAGCTTCAGGTTTTAATGTCTGGACCACTAGACACAGAAAATGTCATGTGCTAGACTAGATCACATGGATTCCTTAATATAGACAATTGGATTTATTAGGCCTACACCAAACATTTCCCATTTGCCCTAAAACAAATGTCATAGCACAATTCCACTAAACCGCCTCCTTTCAACTGCGTCATGGCAAGCTGAACTCATGGGCACGTCATGGTGATCCAGAAATATAAGCTGCACAGAGATAAGCAAGGGGAAGGCTCCTTTTGGCTGTGCAAAGGGGTCACTTAATCTGCTGTCCCTTGTGGCTGCCAAGACTTTGAGATCTCCTGAAAACAGGGGAAAAAACTTAGTTTTGTGTCCTTGGTCTCTAAGAGGACAAAGTCCCGTGATTGAAACAGCACGTGCATAATCTCTCCCCTACAATATTTAAAGGTGGCGAAGCACTTAATATACCCAGGAATAGAACTGTGACACATTTTCAGCAGAGCAAGAAAGTTGACCATGATGATATTTTATTTTTCTAGTGGCAAACAAAAAGTGACTGGTTTTCTCCTGCAAGCACTACGTGCGTATTAAATCTTGTTTACACGTGCAATCTCACAGGAACGTTTCCTTCAACCAACTACTTTGTAAGAGTAACAGTAGTTTACGTTACAGGAGTGAAAAGCACTTCCTCTTCAACAAGCTTTAAAACTACAGGTAAGCACTTATTCCATCATAACAAGATTTTAAGATTCTTATAAGGGCATGGATAATAAACCAAAGTATGTTGTAAAATTTAACAGGCAATTTTCAAGCCAATAGTTGTGCGTGTTTGAAAAATAAATTAGACAGCAGCATATCTGCAAAAATAATAGGAGAAAAGAAAGAGGTTCACTTCCAAGTAGAAATGAGGAAAAGTGTGAGGGAAACTGAAATTAAATGCCTCGTGAACTTATAACTACTGGCAAAAGGTTGTATGTGAATGAAAACTTTGAAATTTGTCCATTACAAAGAGAAGGACAAAGATTAATTCTCCCTGGGGATTACTGATCTAGATCCTCAGTTCTTTTGTATGTCTAAACACTTGTGTGCATGTCTAAATTTTGCTCTTTGCACATTAGCCCTTTATCTCTCTATTATCATGTTCTAAGGGTTCTGTTTCTTCCTCCTGTTTGACCAAAGCTGGTGTTCCCAGTAAGCCAGGAGTTCCAAAAAGAGCAGAAGACTCTAGAAACTCTGTACAGTGGGAAAAGGCTGATGACAATGGAAGCAACCTGACCTACTACATCTTAGAAAGCAGGTAAGCTCCATGCGTGGGTACTCTTCTGGTAGGGAACAGCCCAGAACAAACCTGTTTGTGCACAGGGATTTTCAGTTTGGCTCTGATGGAAGACTGAAATATCAATGATGCAAATGGATATTCTCATAGGGTATCTTTCTTGGGTAAAATAAGTAGGCAACATTTCCAGAAATAACTGGAAATCTTAGAAGAAAATCTACACTAACAATTATCTCCAGACCAACCCTGAAATACAGGGATATATTTGGATATATGTTGGTGAATTAGAAGATTTGGAGATATTTTCAAATCACAAATTTCAAATATTTAGCATGTATTTTTTGGCTAAAATATATGTAGAAATATCTTTGTGTTCAGAGGACTCATGGACAGGAGTTATAAAGTTGCCAGAAAGAATCATGACATATTCCCACCAACATGGGGCGACTAAATAATTAGTGCTCTGTCACCAAATACAAATTGCCTGGACTATGCATATCACACTCATAAGTTATCTATAGAGAGCCAATTCATGCTTCTTCCTGCACTGGCACTAGAAGGGCTGAATGGACAGGTTAGAGAATATTGCTGTGGGCAGTGACTTTGAAACTTCTCATTTTTCTACCATGACTCTGGAGGGGTCTGTTTAAGGTGGTAAGTGCAAGGCTTAATTAATGTATTTTTTTAAACTGAGGAGGGTCCATCTCCTGAGATATCCCTATGACATTTTTTGAAATCAGGAGTGATGGAGGGAAGCAATTTTTAAACTCAGCTATTATTTCTTTTTCCTCAGTTAACTCAGTGCTTATGTAAGCTAAGGACTAGCAGGGCTGTGGAGCCAGGCATACTTTACCTATATAAGTTTTCACCCAGACATATTTTCCTGGTGCTGTAAGCTTCCTCCACACAGTTCTGTGAGTGTACAGCGGCACTGACCTGCATGCTATGAGACGACAATAATTTTGATATGCCAACAGCAGTTTGTACCTGGCTTGCTGTGGATCGGTAAATAAAGGACAGTCCCTTGGCCTGTGTCAGGGTTGTGCTTTAGCTACCATGTTCTCCAGGTTCCAGCTTCTTATTCATCTCTGGAATCGTAAGGCATTCTTGAGGTTGTTTTTTTTTTAAAAATTAAATAACCATTTCTTCTGCAATTTGAATGTGTACACACTGATATTTTTGACTGAATTTTGCTTTAAGTCTCATGGTGCTATTACATCAGGTAGAAAAATGTTAGGTCATTTGCATAGTATTCCAGAAAATATTTGCATAGTCCTTTGAGATAATCCCTGTCTTTCATACAACCCTGGTAGGGGCATGTACACACCAAAGACATTAATATATAGTTTTCCCATGGTTTTTTGTTTTAGAAGTGTTTGACTTTTCTGTATTAAAGTGTGTTGGGAGAATGGGTGACATGCTCATGAAGGTCATTTCACATTAAATATTACAGTCTTGTGTGACATTAAATGATAATTAAGATATGGCCTTTCAAGTTTAAATGCATGGTCTTCTTTTGGTTGGTGAATAATCAGCTCTGAATTTATTGTGAGCAATCAATCTCAGTCCAATGGGGAAAGGAAGAAATATACCCAGCAGTCAGCAGATACTATGGGAAACTGGCTAGCTAAAGAATTGTGTCTTCACTGCCAATGACTTGCTTCCTGTTTAGCTTGTGAAACCTGATGCACAAGAGCCACTGAATTACTCTGGGCCCAGGAAAGTGAAAACATCTAACAGGACACAAAAATAAATGTTTATTTTTTTCTGAAAGCTAGATAAGAAAGTTTTGAAATCTTGGCTGTGAACTGTACACTGAAACAGGTGGAAGAGTACTGGAGCTTTTTATGATTAAAACATTCTAGCATTTCATTTCCAATGCCAAGCTAAAGATGTGTGGTTCCTAGCATTGCTGAAATGGCATGGGACAATTTTCTGCTCCGTAGCCAAAACCCCATGGTCAGATTGAGCTTTCCTGCAGGCAGAGGGATGTTGTGATGGCCAGGGAACTGAAGAGAAGAACGGAGGGGGAAGCAATAAACAGCCTTCACTGCATTAAACACATACCTGTGTTATTTTGCTGTGCCTATTGCAGGAAGAAGCTTGACAACACCAGCAAAGTGAAGTCCTTGTGGGAGGTGGTTTACAATGGCTCCTGTACCAGTATTTGTACATGGAAGGCCAAGAACTTGGAAGGAACTTTCCAGTTCAGAGCAGCAGCTGCAAATATGCTGGGCCTTGGTGAATATAGTGATACAAGCAAAGATATAATTCTGAGTGAAGGTATGTCCTGTACTTTCTTACTCCGTTAATCAATTTTTCATTCAGAATAATCATACCAATTTATTAAGAGAGACCTGCTATTTTAATAATAATATTGCTGCACAGTTAAAGTGATGCGTCTAAGAGGTAATAAATGCTGAGGTTTACATAGTGACTCCTGCTGCTAGTGCTCAGCCAGGCTCTTTTGCATGGAACAGTGGGCCTGAAATTTGGTTCTACTCATTATGGTACGATTCTTTAAATAAAGGAAAGCTCCTGCACTGGGTAAGGATGTGAGGATTACTTCTTGCCTTCATCCAGAACGTTAGACCTGCACGCTGTGGGTGTTTTTGAAAATCTCACTGGTCAACTCACTATTGAGAGGTCAGAGAGTTCAGCATTTTCTTTTTCTGTGTACATAGTAGGTCATCACCACAGGAATGGCCCAGAGCTGGGAGAGGAGGATTAGTCTGACCAAATATAGACATCTACATACAAGAGAGCTTTGTACAAAGGAAGACATTTACATAGCAGGCAGTTCAAGGGTTCTCTCAGGTTTGCTCAGCTCCATCAGGACAGACTGATATGGTTTGTATACAGTCATTAACCAATTTTCCCCTTCTATTTAATAGATACTGTGATCTCAGACACTGTCATTGCCATTGCTGTCATGTTTGGAGTTGTTGTGCTGGGCTTGACTGTGGTCATACTATTTGGTTTTGGTAAGTGGCTGAGTTTTTTGCATATCCTTGGTTCACCAAGCCTCAGTAAAAGGCATTTCAGATGGTGGGGGATGATCAGCCTTCAGGTTTAGGGAAGTGCTGAACAATACCCAGGATGGGAGCTGGCAGGAATTTGTATATATTCTCATCCTTTGAGGCTCTAGAGATAGCTGGTTATGTTTTCAGTTTCAATGACAGGAGACCGATTCACTCCATCCTCAGGTATCACTGTTGATTTCCTGCAGAGAGAGCACTGGAATGCTGAAGGAACTCTGATGTCCCTATGTACCTTTATAAAAATTTGTAGCTTATAATTCTCAGGTTGGGCACTGCATTTATTCTCCAAAGGGTCCCATTTTTTTCCTCATAAGTTCTGTCCCTGAAGAAAGGACATAGAGATTACTTTGTGATGTAGATGTCCACACTTGATGGTCCTGCCCTCTCACTCCTCACCCTCTCCCCGGCATATAGCAGTAGCCCTTCAGGCTTGGGTCTTGCCACATACAGAAGTAGATGCTTGTCTGATTTCTCAGCTACAGGAGCAGTTGTCTGTGTTTTGTGGGAAAAAGATGTTGGCCAGATGGAAATATCTTGTTTACATGAGCTGCTGAGGGATCATGTTGAAGAGAATAACAAAAAACCTGTAGCCTTTCAGCCTGCTCACACGCTGGGATTCTCTCATAGTGAAATATCTAATGATCTGCTTTTCTGTTCCAGTATGGCACCGAAGATGGAAATCCGGAAAACAGGCCTTGCCTGGACAGATAGTGTTTCTCAAGGAAGATAAAGAATTAGCTCAGCTCAGGGGGATGGCTGAGATAGTGGGACTAGCCAATGCCTGTTATGCCATAAGGTATGTCCTTGGAGCAAATGTGTTTTCAGGACAAAAACATCTAAGAGGGCTTACCCGAACTGTGGTTTTCATCAGTGCACTCATCCCTGACACCTCAAGGTGGAATTAAGGGCTGCATTTGCACTGCAGGGCAGGTCTGCTCTGAAGTATGCCCTGCCATGCTGGCTCCCCGGTGTGCACCCTGGCCTGGATTGCCCCTACCACACCCTGCACACTCACATTGGCAAGAAATGCAAGTGCACAGGGAAAGAAGATGACTTGATGTTTTTCAATAGCTTCCAAAACATCCAGTCTTCACCTGTGGTCCCCTTAAATGTACCTGATAAGACAGATAATACCAGAGTCATTTGAAAAAGAATTTTAGTAACATTTTAAACATTCTTAATAAGTGACTAGTATTAATTTTTTGTAGCACTCTTCCTTCTCAAGCAGAGATTGAATCATTGCCAGCTTTCCCTCGGGACAAACTAAACTTACACAAACTGTTAGGAAGCGGAGCATTTGGAGAGGTGTATGAAGGGACTGCAGTAGATATCCTGGCAGAGGGAAGTGGAGAATCCAAAGTAGCAGTTAAGGTAATCATCTCAGCTGTGTATTTCTCTGGCAACAGAATGAGATGGGCAGAGCAATCTGGCTCAGAGCTTATACCACAAAAAGAGGTGTTGACAGATTTGGGTATTTCCTTGCAGTATTTCTTGCAAGTCACTCAAAGCTGAGCCTACCTCCTTGTAATGATTGCTAGAAAATAATGTGTATTTAAGGCCATGTCTACATGTGATTGCTTTACTTAAGCCCTATGTGATAATGGTGTTCGTGATCTAAGTGTTATTATGCTTTTGCTTTCTGTTGGGTAGACTTTGAAGAAGGGGGCAACAGACCATGAGAAGAGTGAATTCTTGAAGGAGGCACACTTAATGAGGTAGGGATGGCTCTGCCATTGGGCACCCTTCAAAGCCAATATCATGTGAGGGTGGTGGCTTTCAAGAGGAGTAAAAGCAACACTTTCCTCTAAACAAATTGTTGTGGCATTTTTTGGGGTGTTTTCCTGTTTCTGCTAAAAATTAAATCACTACTGATGAATCTCATGAAAATAAAGCTATAAAACTGATTAGCAAAATTTAAGACACAAATTTCAAGTCTAGTATGCTCATATCATGGACTTACTGGGGTTTGGACTCATGTATTTCAGTATCTTTGCTCCCCTAAAACTAAATTAGTATTTAAAGGCACTTGGGCAACATTTGGCTAATCCCATTTTACCAAAGTTAACGTATCAAAACAAGCTGATGTCTTGAAGTTTCTATTTACTGTAGAAATAGTTTTTTTAGAAACGTGCATGCTTACCACTAGAGGCTGCCACATACCTATTCTGTTGAGGTAGACTTGAAAAATAATGCATGTTACCAGGGCAAGAATTTCACACAGAAATATCTGTGTGTCAGCTAGAAATCTGGTTTTCCAGAGTCTCCACACAATCAAGTAGAAGTTCGTCTGAAATTTTCAGCTGGTAACATAAGACTGAGAATGTGGTTTAGTTTTCAGATGCACTTCTGTACTTCTCTGACTTTTATTTCATGACTGCAGAATTAGAAGCAGCTTTTGAAAAATGAAGAATCTCCTGTCCTGTACAGAAAGCATAGTATTATTGAATTTGAAATTGGTTTTCATGGCATTCTTTTCGTGTTTACTTATTTTTAAAATAATATCTTGCAATTTTTGTCTAATGTTTTCCACACACTATACACTGAATGAGGTAAGAGGTTTGTGAAAACCAAAATGGAACCACATCGTTAAAGTGTAAATACATGACAAAGAGTAAGTGTTGTGTGTAAACTTCCTACAATCTATCTACAGTCTACCTGGCAGTCATAAGCCAGCATCTCTTTTCTGTGTAGTATGGAAATTATATCTGCCCATGGTTAAAGTTTCTGAAGCTTCCCTAATTCTGCTTTCATTTTGCAGCTAATAATCCAAAACTGTAAATCCTGGAAAAAATATATAATTGGAAATTATTACATTTAAATGTAAACACTGATGTGGGCCCGTTTGTACATCAATACAATGAGACATACAAAGAAAATAGAAAAGTTTAAATATATATTCCTAGTAGTCTTTAAACAACAATAAAAAATTCGTGTTTTATATGCTTTAAATATTTTTTTTATGTGAAAAAAGAATGATTTAGCTCCCCTATGGAGGGCTTTATGATTTTTCTTAATGTTAATTGTTAATCCGCAAGGTCTCATAAATGAAACCAAGGGCAGAAAAGAAAAATAAGTAGACCTAATTGTTTATAAACCTTGATGTTACATATTTAAATGCAATTTTTATTTTGCTTGCCTTTTTGGATTTTTACTAAAATTTGGATTGTAGCATTATGCATACTGTTCCAGTTAAGCAAGGACTATTTGTTTTCTCTGTTATTGCTACGCAGCAGTAGGAAAATTGAGTTGCCTGTATTTCAAAAATCATTTTATATTGATTATTGGTGAGCTATCTGTGTACAAATATATGTAGAAAATTCTTGGGTATATCCCATCACTTGGGAAGTAGGGAATGACAACTTAGTGGAGAAAGGGCTGTGTGAGCTGCAAGGAAAGTGCCAGGTGCTCCTTCCCCTCTTTTTGTTCTTTAGAGTGCCAAAGTCTGATTGAGAGGTATGTGCTGGGAGTTGGGGGGCACTGTCAAACTCAAAATCACACTTTTTGCTAGAGTCTTTGCTCACACCTAAGATTATGTGAATTGAAAGAGGTTAGAAGGAAAACTTCCCTCTGTTTTATTTGTTTATTTGCACTGGTGCCCTTGACGTCACTTTGGACACCACCAGTTTCCCCAGTAGTCAAGTTTCTCTGATGGCTGGTGCAAGTCCTTTCACATAGCAATGTGAAGAGAAAACCATTTTCTAACACAAGAAATGTGATTGTAAAAACACAGGCATTAACAGAGGCAATAAATATTCTTCACTTTTTAAAAAGTTCTGTATCTGAGACTGCTGATTGCTCTGTGGTAATCCCTACCTTTTGGGGACACACAGGCAATTGCTAGCCTATCTGCAAGTATTCCTTGTGTGTATTTTGTTTCTCCTGAAAATTTACTGTGAGAAACAGTTCTCCTCTGAATTGTGAAAATAATATATTGCACCCTGTGCTTTTACCTTTCTCCATGTATTTCTCTGAATCAGCAGTTCCACTGTGAATATAGTAGTAAAAGCACTCTATTAAAATAATATAGATCCCTTTAATATACAGGTGGCAATTCATGTTATTCCTAGGTGAGATTGCCACTTGGCTACCTTTCTTTGCTTCCTGGAAATATGATGAAGTGTACTTTTAATACACATGCATGCATTAGAGTGCCTGTCAAAGTACAGTGTAAGCCTGTCTTTTGAAAGGATGTCCATGAACTATCTCCATGACTGAGCAAATCCAGGCACCATGAGTTACTAAATCATGTTGTGGGTAGAGGCAGGATTGTAAAGGCTGAACTGCTCATTCATTGCTTGCAGCTACATGCACTTTCTTAGCTACCAACCAGATGGATTTCTCATATGCAAGCTTACAGCCATTTCCTTCTCTTTAGTAAGTTTGATCACCCCCACATTCTGAAGTTACTTGGCGTGTGCCTGTTAAATGAACCTCAGTACCTTATACTGGAGCTGATGGAAGGTGGGGATCTACTTAGCTATTTACGAGGAGCCAGAAAGCAAAAGGTAAGGTAAAGACCATGAGACTCGTATTTTTAACCTATAAATGCCCACAGTTTCTCAATTTTTCTTCCGCAAAAGCCATGATCACGTCCAGCTATTTTTATACCTTTAAGGTCTCACCCGGCTTTTCCCTAACACCTTGGGACCTCAATGTAGAGTTCTGACCTTGCATTCAGAGTTGCTGTGAACAAGATTTAATGACATTAGACCACCGACCAAAATTGTGTTTTCAGATGTGAGAGTTTTGCTGAATTTCTGTGTATGAATATCATGAACAGTCCTTTGAAAAGTGATCATAAATAATAGTGGCCATGTATCTGGTCTAATGGAGCGAGGTTGTCTTTGAATAATGTGCTAGTCATAGTCCAGACATATAAAAAGATACTGTCCCTGGGCCTGCATCCTCATATTCTTTAAAAGAATAAGAATATGAATGGTAGGATTGTAGGTCAAAAGAACTCAACACTGAAATTTTATAGCATTATTGCAATTGTCTAGCTTATTTACATGATCAGATCAAATCCACAGTCAGTATTGAATTCTACTGAAATGTATAAACATGTATTCTACTAGAATAATACATTATACTGATTAATACAACAGTAAGAAAATTTGGTTTGATAGTGGGAAGAAATTTTCAAGGTCCAATTTCTTCCACTATAGTGAAGAAACAATTCTGAAGGTCCTAGAATATTTTTAGCCCCAAATCAAAGAACAGGATGTGTTCACCTGCCTTGCAGTGTAGTGATTTGACAGTTTATCATGCCAAAAATTAGCATTCACTCTACTAACATATAGAGATTTTGTAGCTGTGTTTCACATGTTTTGGAAAAATCCTATACATTACAAATGAGGAAACAATACCATCTTTCATAGGGAGGTGACAATTCTGAGTTTGTAAAACTGGAAGATATGGCTAACTTTGGTTTTGTTTCTTATAGCTCCAGAGTCCCTTACTGACAATGACTGACCTCTTGGATATATGTTTGGATATTTGCAAAGGTTGTGTCTATTTAGAGAAAATGCATTTTATACACAGGTACAGAACTTACTTCCTTAGTCTTCCAAAGTTTACCCACAAAATTGGTACTAATTATCTTACCCCGGAAAAATGTTTAGAAAGACGTCACAATGTAATAGGGAAAGCGAGAGCATGGGAGTAAAATTTTATGTTATACTTTTCTGCTAAAAAACACCTACAGTTCTCTTACAAAATGATGGGCTATGCTAAGATCTGAGTCCAAGATTCACTGCACCCTAGGCAAGAATCATATCCTGTGCAACAAAGAGAAAGGCAAGTGAGGAGATCTATTTAATATCTTCATCTGCCTAATGGGTAGCTACAGAAGACAACAAAGCCAAACTTTTCTCAGAGATGCACAGGGAAAAGATGAGAAGAAATAAGCACAGGTTACAGCAAGGGAAACTAGGAAACACTGTTCACAACATGCAGGATCAATCAATGGAACAAGTTGTCCAGGACAACTGAACACAAGACCAGGCTGTGTCATCTCTGATCCTGAAGAAATGGAAAACTTAACTGGATGCGGCCATCACAGAATCACAGAATCACAGAATGCTAGGGATTGGAAGGGACCTCAAAAGATCATCTAGTCCAATCCCCCTGCTGGAGCAGGAACACCTACATGAGATCACACAGGAAGGTGTCCAGGCAGGTCTTGAATGTCTCCAGAGGTGGAGACTCCACAACCTCCCTGGGCAGCCTGTTGCAGTGCTCTGTTGCCCTCACAGTAAAGAAGTTCCTCCTCAAATCCAAGCTGAACCTCCTGTGTTTCAGCTTACACCCATTACCCCTTGTCCTATCCCACTTGATCTGACCTCAAGGTTGGCACTGCTCTGAAGAGGGGATTGAAAGGGATGATGTCAAGAGGTTCCTTCTGATCTGAGTTATTCAACAATGCTAACTCCATACTCTTGTTTCTGGCTGACAAATCAGGGACCTGGCTGCTCGCAACTGCCTTGTGTCTGAGAAGAAATATGAGAGCTCCTCCCGGTTAGTTAAGATCGGTGATTTTGGACTTGCCAGAGACATCTATAAAAATGATTATTACAGGAAGAGAGGAGAAGGCCTACTCCCTGTCAGATGGATGGCTCCTGAAAGCCTCATTGACGGTGTCTTTACAAATCGCTCTGATGTTTGGTGAGTTATAGCAGCCACACAGTTGTGGGAATAATCATACTAAATCCCATAGCAAGAAAATACTGGTTTACAGGAGCAATGATAAGGTTGTCTATGGCCATCTTTAATCATTTTTAGGCTAAGGCAGATTTCTTCCTAAGCAATATTTTCACGAGCTAATGAAAAGTTTGGCACCATGACAGTACTTGCATGGATGTATTTCTTAATGCTTTGAGCTCTAGCCTTGGATTCTGCCTGGAAAGAACTAGTGTCAGTTAATCAAACAATTTTGTTCTATGTCTATAATATGTTTTTCTCCTTGATTGGGCAGTGAATTGACTGCCTGCATCCTGTTCCATTTTGTTTTCCATTAGATTAATTGACATTTCCTTCCTATATCCAAATACTTTCCCCTTACCGTTTCACTCTCTTCTAGTGATTTCTTTATTTTGGAGCCCAAATTTCTTAGCATCATCAGGGGAAGGTCTGTGGAAATTACTGAAGGAGTGTATTTGGGTGGGTTTGAGTTTATGGTGAAAAAGCAGAGGCCCACTGTCAGGAGGCATGGGAAAAAAACAAACCAGATCCTATAAGCATGAGATTAACACAAGTTTAGATTTCAGTAACCCTGGGTACTCATGGATGACTACAGCCCACAAACCTTGTCCAAGTCCTCAGCCCCTGCAGCCTGTCCATTTGACTGACACTCTTACATTTATCTAAGCAAGCTGTTTAGTGCTCTGTGCTAAACCAAATGGGGTGCTGATTGCTTTGTGAGTGGTGCTTAGAAGAACTTGTTTCTCTCCATTTCCAATGACACCTCTAGAGATTTCTAAACACTTGTTTAACTGAGGACGTGCTCAACCAGAGAGTGGTGCCCAGGGAAGCTGTGGGCACTCAATGTCTTCTAAGCTGCATCTCAGTGAGTCTGGGAAAGTGGGTCACTTCTACACATTTATTTTAGCTATTCTAGATGCTGGCTTAAGAATGTATGAATTGTTTCACAAAAAAAACCAAAACAACTTCTTACTCCTAATTTTTGTAACTGAGTCTTATTCATAGGCTAGAGACATTTTAACTATTGATAGGGAGATTGTTCATGATCACTATGGTAATTTTTTTTTTTTTGGTCGTGTTTCTTAGGGCTTTTGGAGTGTTAGTGTGGGAAACATTAACTTTGGGTCAACAGCCATATCCAGGTTTCTCCAATACAGAAGTTCTACACCATGTACGATCAGGAGGAAGACTGGAATCTCCAAACAATTGTCCTGATGACCTGTAAGTTAATTTGTTTAAATATAGTTGATAATATTTATAAGAAGCAAGAGACTTATTGCCAGGTAGTCATAATTTTGAATACTGCTTATGCCCATGCAGATTTCAACATCCTCCATGTTTCTTTTCAGATAAACCAGCTAGCACTTGTAGCTGCCAACCCACTACAAATCATCCAGTAGTGAAGTCTGTGAGTAAGAACTTAAGTGTTGAACTTAAAAGGTGGATATTGGCCATTTAAACAGGATTTCAGAAATAGAAAGTCAGTCTTGGGCCTGAGTCTGGTAGGAATGTGATAACAGGCTGAGAGTACCTGATGGCATTGGTTAAAAGTTAAGATGGCATTAAGAAAGGATTTACTGATCCCTGTACACCGTATGCCTGCGATAGCAGACATAACTGCCTTTCTCATTGATAGCTGCAGGAATTAGGCTGATATTAGAACATATATGGAAAATAAACAGTGCTCTCTTTGCAGATCTAGCTCCTACAAAAGCCAGTAAGAAAAGCTGAAGCAGTATAGGAAAAAGGAAGTCTGCACTTCTGGGTACTCTTTAGTAAAGCTGGATAAAGAAAGCTTTCAATTTCCAATTTCCTCTTGAGCACAAAATTCAGGTTTAATTGCAAAATTTTTGCACCTAAAATAATAAAATTAATACATACAGTGGATCAAACTCATACAGGCCAGAGGTGTATAAGGGAGGAAGTTGAACCTGAGCTCTGCATTCTTTCAGTATTGCTTAATTTGATGTCTCAATTCCTATATCACCCACTCTGCATCAGCAGCCACAGCAGTGCAGCAATGCACTTGACAGCTGCTCCTACAAATGGAAGGAGAAGCTGCTTAAAGTGTACAATTCTTACTCCTGGGACTGAGGAAATGGCTTGAGAATAATTCTGTGATTGGCAAGCCCACATCTCTGTGATACATCTTACATCAATTAGCATGCTCTGAGTTCCAGAGGGGGTGTTTGTTTGTCATTGTTTAAGTATAGCTGGAATACCATATTTGTAACAAAAAACCCAGTTCCTCCAAGTGCTAGGCTTTAGCACTTGAAGAAACTGAAGAACTGAAGAGATTAGAATTTTATTTTAGGAACAGAGTCAAAACTGGAACAAAAAAGAGAACAAATGAGAGCCCAAAGCAATTTCAGTTTCAATATTTTCTGCTGAAAAAAATTTCATTAAAAAATCCCTGACAGCTGTCCTGTGAATAAAAAAAGCATAGGAGGTAAAGCATATCCATGTACTAATTTGATATTCAAGCTCACACAAAGGCTTGTAAATTACCTTTAAAATGAGTGACCAGATCTTCAGAAGAATCAAGAAAACTTTGCTTCAAGTAATTTCTAAGGTCCCAGAACTTAAATTTAGCATAGCAGGTAGGGCTTAAACACTGGTCTGCCTGTTGCAACTTGTAGGATCAGGGACTAATAGCAGTAACTTAGTTTTTGAAAGCCGAGGGGCTGAATGGGCTCTTAGACTCTTGTACCATCTTTTATCTCATTTGGTGAACACTCAGCACCTGCATACAGCTTCTGTCAGTAGCCTAAATAGCTTTTTGATACTTGGCTAGGTCATTAATGGCATGCTGGGATTCTTGACATTCCTGCTTCCCTTCTTGTGGTTTTGAACCTGCATTAGGACATTAGCAGTCAGTAATTGTTTCCTCGGCACTTTGGCTTACTCATTGTCATTTAACAAAACAAACCATCACTGATAGGAAGAGAGTTCAAAGGCCAAACTACTTCAGCTGAGAAGTGTTTAGGAATCTGTGGTAGGCTTACACTGCAAGGGCAAGTAAGGCTGACATAGAAACCTTGGGGTGTAAAAGCACTAAGGAAGTGGGATTGGGTTTTTTGGCAGGAGGGAGAAATTCTCCCCCTTGCCTCCACAAGATGTTACTCCAGGGAGTAATCATCTGCTTTTCCCCAAACAAGTGTGAATAGATAAATCTTGGTAATGAATTGTAAAAGGGGCTTGGGGATCTATAAATGAGCCACATTTATTGAAATATGAATTAAGTGTATGAATGGCGCTACTTTTGCAGTCAGAGACCCACATCTGGCACAGCCACCCGGATATGAGGCTTGAGTGCAAGAGCATACCGAAGTTTGGACTGAATTGAGCTATTTTAACATAGATCCTGAAAGCCTGGGGATTGTAGTCAGAATCTGTACAAGCATGGTGCCACTTGCTGACTTGAAGCTGCAGCTTCACCAAATGCTCACTCCTATATAAAGTTACATAACTGAGTTTGATGAAGAGATTTAAGCTTGGTAACTAAGAGGTTTTGCTATTTGTTTCTGGGAACGCCATCCCCAGAAGAATTTGGAGGGTAGGAGAGAAAGGCCTGCTCAGAATGCATCAGATGAAAACAGAGGCTCTTCATCCCAACAAATTTTCTCCTTTTTCTAGGAAATTCTCCGCGTCAATTGTATTTTCATCTCATGTCAGAGAAAATTGGTAACGTCCTGTAGCTTCTGTGCACTAGAGCACATTCCAAGAATTTTTCACTTCCAGCCTCCAATATTAGATAATGAATATTAGTTCTTTGGTTTTCCAGGCTCTTGAAGTCTTACTTGCCCCAGGTATGCAGTTCTATTGGACATACGGTTACCTCTTGTCCCACCCAGATAAAACACAGTTGTGAAGTGTAGGTGTGTAGGTGTACAGGCTAGTTCTCAAACCTAACATAAACCTTTGACAGATGTTGTGTTTGGATCTGTTATTTCTATTTCTTCCTGAAAGGCTTTCCCTATGAAGTAGGGGAATCCTCTGAGTCTCTTCCTCATAGTGAGGCAATGCACTGTTTGCTGGCCCATATTTGGGCTCCCAAGAAAATATAGGAATGTGCTCAAGCTGTCTTTCATGTACATCTTGGCGTATTAACCTGGCTTTCACCTTTTTGACTGCTTTCTCATTGATGATTTCTGTGTTAGAGAAAGCTTATGCCATGTGACTTAAAACTTTAGGTCACAACATACCTTGAAAGCTAAATAGCTGTCTGTGCAAAATTTGCAGAGATATTCTGAGACAGCATGAAAATATTTGTCATTGGAAACCTAAAGTGTATCTGAATTAAATACTTTGTGAACAATATCAGTTCTACCAGATATTAATATTTTAAGCCAACCAGCAAGTAATTTGATTTAGGAAATAAGAATATGGAATATAAGTAAAATAAGAAAATTCCAGTTCCAAATGTTTTGGCAGCAATCAATATTCCCACTCAATAACAAAACTCAATGGCTTTATAAATCAGATTGCCCAACAAAAAATTAGTTATTTAAAAAGACAGTGATTGGTCTTTGGAACACAAAAATATTCAGAACCCACATTTGTCATGTTCTGGTTTCATAAATGAACAAACGGTAGATTTAGATGCTGCATAAGGAAAAAATTCTTTCCTGTGAGGGTGGTGAGACACTGGAACAGGCTGCCCAGCAAAGCTGTGGATTCTTCATCATTGTGTTCAAAGCCAGGTTGGATGGGTCATTGAGCAGCCTGATTTGATTGAAGATGTCCCTGCCCATGGCAGGGGGGTTGGACTAAGTGGTCTTTGAAGGTCCTTTCCAACCCAAACCATTCTATGAATCTATGATTTGTGTATCATTTCCTGTTTCTTTCTCCCTCTGTTTCTTCCTTTCCATTAGAGGAGCAGTGTACTCAGCTCTTTTACTTCATTGCTACACCTTGCACAAAGCTCTGCTTATGAGAGGCGAAGTGCTAACCAGTGGAGCACAGCGCCTGAACTCTTATTTTTTTCTTGGGTATCCTACCAACCAACACGACCAAAAAGCAGATTGTTTGGCTTCCAGCATCTAAGACTGGCTTTTGAATTAAATGTGACAGACACTTTTCTGGCAGCAGAAGGAGAACCAGAGTTATTTCACCTCAGTTTGAGTCCCATTCTGTACTTTTCCATCTCTATTCCCAGTGCCATCAATAACCAGTACACCTTTAAGTAGGCAGATGAAGTGATTCAGAGTGTTAGGAAGTGACTACCACTTTTTAAATTCTTAAAATGGGTTTTCAATATTTCATTGGATCCTTTTAAAAAAATGGAATCACTCTGTCCAGCTCCACAACCACATGATACAGGTCGATGAAAAGTGGTTCTGAAACAATTTTTATACTCACATTTCTCTAGTGCCAATATTTATATTAAAATATAATTAAAAAATCAGAAGTCAAGAGATTTCTCCCACCTGTCCCCAAGGGTTTTGTAAAATATCACTTTGAGGTGAAGGACAACAGTCTCCTTTTCAAGATGGATAAGCAAGGATCTGAGCAATCCAATTCATTTCACATAACTCAGTAACGCCTGGTATCACATAGCAGCAGGTCTGGGAGGCTGTTTGTCAGGGGAGGATTTGAACTTAGGGCTTAGAGGTGAATACTCTGCATTCCAGTAGTAGCTTCCTGAACCGGCCTTTCACTGGCTGCTCAAACGCTGCTCTCTGGCTTTGAGACTCTAAGACCTCTCTCCACTCCCAACACTTAGCATGTTCAGGTGCTGGCTGTGTTTTGGTTTTCAGCCTGGCTCCCCTTGGCTTTTGTAGGATTTGGGTTTGTGTAGCCTAGACTCACTCTTAGTAAGCAATAAAAATTAGTCCTATCCTTCGGACAAACAAGAGGGGCAGTTTTCCACTGACTGGTAGAGATAGTGTTGTGCAAGGTGGGCTAGGATCCCTGAACCCAGGGGAAACTCATACCATTTTTGTCTTTGATGGGAAAACACTCTTATTTGTTTTGGTCTGGTGGCAGATGTCTAAATTAACTCTCTTTGTGCTGGAGGGTTTGCTTTGAACTTCCCCCAAAGTTAAGATAGCATGAATTGAAGAAGGATTAAATAAGCTGATAGCTTCAGGTTCATTTCTGGGTTTAGATAACCTATTTTTTTCCATGAGAGGATTACCTCCTTGTCTGCTTTCTTAGAAAATATTAGTGATTTCTTTGGTGAGAGCAGATGTTAATGGTAAATGTATATATTTTTTTAATGTTATAGCTGTTCCCAATCTCAAAGTTATCCACCTTTGAAAAATTAAAAGCATTCAGAGTGAATATTCCTGACAATAGGTCTTTAAACTGCTTTTCCTTCCTTCAGCAAAGGTTATAATCTTTGTACTACATATAAAGTTTTCAGAAGTTAAAAATCTAAGCCAAACGTGCTTCTCAGATGATTTAATGGTAAGTGTTGAGATGAATTATTCTATTATCATTAATGGTTGCATTTTAACATTTTTTTTCCAGATGTGATTTAATGACAAGGTGCTGGGCCCAAGAACCTCACAACAGACCTACTTTCTCTTATATTCAGAACAAATTGCAAGAGATAAGACACTCTCCACTGTCCCTCATCCACTACTTCGAAGACAAAGAAGCAGCAACTGGAGTCATCAACCAAGCTTTTGAAGGTGAGTCTGGGCCAGCAACTGCTGTCACCATGGCCTCTTCCCGATGCACAATGTGGGATTCGGCAGTTCTTTTCATTGCACTTTTAACTGCCTCAGATTCTCTGCCTATAAAATGGGAAGAGCAAAGATTTACCTCTCTCATAGTGAACTTGTAAAGATTCAGGTGCCATTGGGTATGATGCATTAGGTAAAGCACATATAAGATTACCAAGCAAAAAGACCCCTATGAGGTTGCAACTGAGCCTGCCTCACAGAGACATCCAGCTTGCATCTAAATTTTTTATATTTAATGACTCTGTTCCGCTAAAGTAAATGCTTAAGTCCTTGTATAGCCAGGAGAACTTTAGAAGGCTTCTGGGTGGAAATCTGTTCCAATTTCAAAGACATCTATTCCCTCTCCATCACCTAAACATGGCAGTTAGGCACTTTACTTTGGGAGTACTGATTCAGTAGTTCCCTGAAAGTAAGGCATAAATCAGGCACCTAAATAAAGCAGCCTTTATGCTAGCCCAACCTGTCATAGCTCCAGCCAGGAGTCACATCATGCCTGTGCTCTGCACATTGTGAATGAATAAAACAAAGTGATGCTAAGGAAGATATACTTAAGACATGGGATACAACAAACCCTGGTTATATAAGACCATTACTGAGGCTGTGAAGATAGGAATTTAAAAAAACAGCCAATGCTAAATTTGAAGTTGCCTGGGCAACTGTGATTCAAATAATCTAAACATGGATATTAATATCTTGACTGTGCCAGAACAAGAAGCTTTTCACATCCTGCAGTGATTTCTGACCTGCTAGATCTTGAGAAAAAGTGAAGTCTTAGTAAACCATGTGATCTGAAAAAAGAAAGTTTTTATTAGTTAAAATATTTCACTTTTATTTCACAGGGTGGGTGGTTTGTTTTTAACTTAATTCTATGGTTTTCTAATGAAAAATATTTCCCATTAAAAGAATTAATTTTCAATCTAAAAAGAGCAAAACCTAGTTGTTTCTAAAATATCTAAAGGTTTTGGTTTAGGTTGGGTTTTTTTATTTCCCTCACAAATTGTTGTTGAGCTACGAACTTACCCTGCTTCATGAACAATTTTGATACCTCAATATTTTGTGTTTTACTAACTTCCTGATCCATTCCAGGAATGACACAGTACTCAATTACACAACTACGTAGTCATTTTTCACCAGTATTCTACCTACATTCAATTCACTGGCATTGTTCAATGCTCAGTTAATGATAGTCTATTTGATATTTTGCTAATCTGTATCATTTCGTGTAGCTTTACAAATGTCAGTTTATCCCCATCATGATTTCTCTCTGTCAGATCCAGTCTATGCATTATATATTTATATGTCATTAGGAGGCTGAAGACTTTATGAATACATGATAGGACCAAAGTAAGCCAGCACGAAGAACCTATAAATCATTTCATGATTTTTTAACAGCTGATTTTGTACCCTTAGGCTTTAGTGAAAAACTTTGTGTATTTGCATGTAGTATAATTTCCTAGTTTCTTTAAGGGCATCTTCACTCTGAATAGTCGAGTTCAGGAAAGAGATACTTAATCTGGCACAGATTTAAGCCTGGCATTAGTTTAGGAAAGGAGTACGGCCAATTAATTAGGCACTATGCCCAAGCTAATAGGTCTTATATTTTGGATGGACTTTATCTCACCAACATGCAGTTGTCTAGAAGCTAGGAGTCTCATCTAAGATTCTCTTCTCTGCAGTCAGGAGCAGAAACAGGTGTCTCCAGAGAGTGACAACTCCTATGTTTTAGGCATGTATCATATCATGAAAGGGCTCACCTTCTGCCTTTCTCTCCAATGATGATGACTGGAATCTAGGTGACTTGCCATATTCGACTTGGATACAGCATCTTGGACTAGGTGTTTAATTTTTAGATGGTTACAGGAACACAACATCCACTGGACACTGGGCTGTATTGATCTGACTGGTTGCATCTACTGCTGAGCTAGTGTGGTTTCCTAGTTTAGACATCTTTGTTTTGCATTCCCTAACTCCATGAGCAACAGAGACATGAAAACTAAGGTATTTAAGAAATCTATGTGGCATTACATCAGTATCTCTTAAACTCTTTAGCAGGGCTGAAACTTTTAAATACGAGTAGATGTTGACTACCTTGACTTTAGCAAGGCTTTTGACACTTTCTCCTGTAGCATCCTCATAGGTAAGCTTAGGAAGTGTGGGTTAGGTGAGGGGACAGTGAGGTGGGTGAGGAACTGGCTCGATGGCAGAGCTCAGAGGGTTTTAATCAGTGGTGCAGAGTCTAGTTGGAGGACTGTGGTTAGTGGTGTTCCTCAAGGGTCAGTACTTGGTCAAGTCCTATTCAATATATGCATCAGTGACTTGGATGAAGGAACTGAGTGTACCCTCAGCAAGTTTGCTGATGACACTAAACTGGGAGGAATGTCTGATACTCTGGGAGGCTGTGCTGCCATTCAGCAAGATCTGGATAGGCTGGAGAGGGGCAGAGAGGAACCTGATGAAGTTCAATAATGGCAAGTGCAGAGTCCTGCACCTGGGAAGGAATAATCCCAGGCACCAGTACAGGTTGGGGGTTGACCTGCTGGAAAGCAGCCCTGCAGAGAAGGACCTGGGAGTACTGGTGGATGACCAGTTGACCATGAGCCAACAATGTGCCCTTGTGGCCAAGAAGGCCAATGGTATCCTGGAATACATTAAGAAGAATGTGACCAGCAGGTTGAGGGAGGTTTTTCTCCCCCTCTACTCTGCCCTGGTGAGGCCACATCTGGAGTATTGTGTCCAGTTCTGGGCTCCTCAGTTCAAGAGAGATGGGGATCTTCTGGAGAGAGTCCAGCGAAGGGCCACAGAGATTGTTAAGGGATTGGAGCATCTTTCTTACGAGGGAAGACTGAGAGAGCTGGGTCTGTTTAGCCAGGAGAAGAAAAGACTGAGAGGGGACCTTATGTATGTTTACAAATATCTAAAGGGCAGGTGTCAAGAGGATGGGGCCAGACCCTTTTTAATGGTGGCCAGCAATAAGACAAGGGGCTGGAATACAGGAGGTTCCACTTAAACATGAGGAAAAGCTTCTTTACTGTGAGGGTGACAGAGCACTGGAACAGGCTGCCCAGAGAGGTTGTGGAGTCTCCTTCTCTGGAGATGTTCAAAACCCACCTGGATGCAGTCCTGTGCAACCTGTTCTAGGTGAACCTGCTTTGGCAGGGGGGTTGGACTAGAGGTACAGAGGTCCTTCCAACCCCTAACATTCTGTGATTCTGTGAGCCTGCCTTTCTGTTGCTTGGAGTTAGAAAAAGAGGCTGGAATATAGGTTGTCAACCTTTTCATGGAGCAGACCCAGCACAGATGTAACATACAACGATTTTAGTTTCAGTGCAAGTCTCTGCTTAACATGTGCCAGCTAAGCATGATCTTTCCACTACTGTTAAATTGCTCAATCTAGGCAAATCATTACTTTCTGAGGTGACAAATACATATTCTTAATGTAAAAAACATTATTTTGCCAAAATTTCAGGTTCTGACACACAGCAGAAGTCACAGAGAAAAAGCCATTAGTTCATTTGTTTGTCAGGGACAAAAGTAGCATTCTTAGAAATGGCCAAGTTATTGAAAAGGAAAATATGCATTGAGGCTTCCATGAAAAGTTTCAGTCAAAATTGGAAAAAGTAGTTTTCTACAGAAAATGTGGTTGTATAATGGACTTTTAAGGTAGTCTTAATAATAGTGGTACTCCATAATGTACAGGTACATGTAGGCAGAGTTTTGGCAATAGCTCTCAAAGCCAGCTTGTTTTGCTCGGCACACTCTCCCTCCCGAGCTTTAGCCTTTTTCCCACAAGACACTGTTCCTTCTTGTGGCTTCCTCCCATTCTTCCCTTTCTATAGGCTTTGCCCAGCTGCGGTTGCCACAAACCCACTACTGGATCTGCATTGGGGTGGGAAGACAGAGTGGCTGTTTTCACGCTCCCATTCAACGTCTTCATACTTCAGTTCTTGAAACTCCTCCTTAACTTCTCCTCAGTCTCATTTGTGGATTTTCATAGAGGGAATGCCCATCAGAAAACAGTATGACTTGAATTTTATTCAACTACGTCATCCTTTTATTTAAACGTATTTTAAGGGGCTAAACACTTGATAAGCTCTTTACACGTCTTTATAACGCACATACTTATTTCCCCATATATTCATAGTTTGTCCATGAGGTTATCTCCCTCTTTCCCCAAGTACAGTATTTATAAACTCATTAAAATGTTATGCTGTGGACTTGACTGAAGGCCTACAGTCCTGGTGAAGTCTTAATGCTGCTGAGTTATCTGATCAGGGACACATGCGTGTCATGTCAGTTTTCTGTAGCTCTCCAGCCTTAAATTCATTCAACAGTTTTTCTGCCTGCGGTGTAAATCTCGGGCAGCAGAGTTCAGCGAAACATGGGCTCCAGAAGTGCGATTGATTTAAGTGAGAACCAGCGATTCAGGTTATAGTCGGGCTTTGAGACTAAAGTGTGTGCTCCATTATGACCCTGTCGTAAACAGTTTGTGGCATGGAATATGTTTCCCTCTGTGATTCATAAAACACTGTATAATAAGTAAACGATTTTAAAAAACTGCATTCCTTTTTAACTGGGGCTAAGTGAAGTACTTCTTGTGTTTGTTGTAGTAGTAGAAAAATGACAGCCAAAACAAATAATCCAAAAGACTGTTCCATGATGGATTGTCCTGGACAACATTTTCCAAAAATGTTATGCAGTCATTGGCCTTTGTGTGTAATGAAACTCCTGTCATGAGCCTCCCGCCAAGAAATGCTTGCTCTCACCAGGAGACTTGGTTCCAAAAGAAAGAGCCAAATGTCAAGCAAAGTGAAATGATAGGCCTCAAAATAACTATGATACTTAGCCCTACATGGAATCATACATCTTCCAAATTCTGTTGAGCCTTACCTACTTGTAAGTAGCCACACCTTTAGCCGGTCTGTACATGCTGTCGGTGCTATTTCATAGGTGGGAGAGCTGGAAAACGTTAGATTTTCTCAACAATATTACTATTGGTGCAATATGACACACAGATTGCAATTGCAGGTGAACTAATACAGACAGAATGTTAGTTGTGTGGTCAGCACGCTAACAGGATAGCACGGAGATGGTAAAAAGGACACCAGCTTTGCTATTGCAAGAGTTACACTTCTAAAGGAGGCATCAAGTGTCAAGAAACATGCCTGAGAAATATCCGCAGTTCCTGGTACTGCTGCTTCAGAAGGGAAGAAATAAAGCTCAGGACCAGGAATGAGTCTACCAGTTTAGAGTTTTTCCTTCTTGCTCTTACAGGCTTTCCCAGAACACAGATCACAGGCATTAAGTAGCATTAACAACATTTTTTTTAGTGAGGCAAGCACTGTCCAGATGGAGGGCTGAGACACCAGTGGGTTTTGAACCCAATGGGAACTAACTGAGCAGAGGCCCCAACACCAGAGTCCCTGCTCACTGTTGAAAGATAGGCTGTTCTTCCCCCAGTTTCAAGAAGTGCAAATGAAATGTCATGAATCAGTGTGCTAACAGGATGGCCCTGCATCGCTATAAAAATAACCAGTCCATCTATTTTCAGACATAACTTTTTACATTTGTACATACAAGACAGGACTATATTTTTTCGGGTCCCAAGCGTGCCCCTTTACGGATGGAAACACCTGTTTGTTTTGGCAAAGGTCTTTGCCGACATCAGACAACTGGGCATTAAGCAGCTGGAGCGGCTCCTTGCCTTTATGACCCAGGAGGACTATTCTTGTCAGTGCTGCTCCCCACAGTCCCTTCTGGACCTATAAGGAAAAAATGTCTAATTGCTCAGAAGCTGTGTCACAGCACCACACTCTTATGGCTGGAAGCAGCTCCTCTGGTGAGAGGAGATGCAGGGCAGATGGAGGGAGCCCGAGGAAATTCAGGACAAAAGACTAAAGAGTAAAAGGAAACACTTTTGGCCTCAAAACCATAATTTTTAAATCCCTAAGCTGGAGATGTTGCTTGAAAAATGTGGGAAGATAAAACAGTTAGAATTTTGTAATGTTTCCTTTTTTTCAGTTTTTTTTCCAAAGCCACTGACTCGGTGTATTTACTATTTTAGTTACTTGCTAAAAATGTCACTTAAAAAAAAAAAATCTCAGTGCAAAACTTTGTATTGAAGGGATTTGATATTACAGTCTGGAATCAGTGATTTCCTCATTAATTATATGTCTGCCCTCTCTGTGTGCTAAGTATTCCTAGTTTGCTGTTCCCTGTGTAAGAGTCATCAGTTTATTTTATTTTCCTAAAAGCAGCTGCCTTTTAAAAACTATGCTGCACACCTCTCAGAACTTAAAATAATCACTTGGACAAACGGAAGCTTCTCTAAAGCAGATGTGTTGATAAAAGACATTTTTAAAACCTTGTATCTAGTCTCCTTTGTTTTTTTCTGAAACTCAGTAATCCTCTTCCCCACTTAGCTTAGTGAGTGACTGACCCAAAGCCAGCGGAGGTCAGAAAAACGGCTTGTTCCAAAACAGTGAGTGGTCACATCGCTGCAGGAAAAGAGGGACTTCGTGGCATGATCATTCCTTATTTGTCCCCTCGACAAATGCCGGTTGATTCCAGAGAGCACACATGAGCCATATAATACCACAAGGAAAGCCATACTAATACTTTGCCTTGGACTAAGAGAAAAAAAAACAGATGATACGATGTTATAAGAGCAGACATTTGCATAGTATGGGCTTATAGATATAAGCAATTATAACTTAGGTACTGCATTTACACTGGCTGTCAGTGCTGTTTGACAGTCACCAGAGTTGTAGACGTGTTCAGGGGATGTTATTGTGTAAAGGTAAAGATATGAAACAAAAATCTCCACAAAGGGACTCATTCCTCCTTTCTCTCTCCAATGACTGGTAAGGCAGCCTAGTCAAGGAGCTTAAACTGAACACATAAGATTTGGGTGATTAAAACTTATTAAAATGAATCCTGCTTTATGACCTGGAGAAGGAGGGTGCTTTCCTATTTATATGGCCTTATTGTATTGCAGCAAATGTGGAACTGACCTTTTTTTCATGCTCTTATATTATAAATTGCAATAAACAAGATAAATAGGTTTATATCTGTGTTTCCCAAGACAGCTGCTTGCACGCAGATCTCTGAAAAATCTATTAAAATAAGGAGAAAGATGGGGAGACAATGCTTCGAGAAGTTTAGCGCAATGGAATTGCAGGATGAGCAAATTTCTCGCTTTTAGCACCTTTAGTGTCTGACAGAATAGCAAAGCTTGGTGAGTCACCCTCAAACCATGCAAGATCATATGCTTCATTAGACAGGAAACACAGATATATCTCCACTGATATATAATACAGAGTGGAGTATTAAAACGGATATATATTTGTTCTATTTATATTCTTACTGGCAATGTGCAGAAACTGAAATGCAGCACCTCCAGCTACAGGTGGCCAGCAGGTATCAGGAAAATACTCTCTACACAGGAACTATCTCCTTAAGCTAACCATCGTAGCAGAGGTGGAGAAGTCAAGATTCAATAGCCACCTTTTTCACCTTTTTCACCCTTGAAAAAGACATGTCACCAAGCACTGCTTTTAAATATGTTCACTGTGGGGTACATCTTTCAGCCACGTCAGTACGTCAGCCAGTCTCTTGTTTACTACCACATACATTCTGCGGCAGGGGCAAAGAGCAGCGTATGTGTGAGAAAAGCCAGAGGATATTAGTAGGAAAAAGTAAATGTGGCTGCACTTCTAAATACCTTAGCATATTGAAGGTGCTAAGGATCATATGGGATTGTGTTACCCAGAATTAGTAACATCTCAGACTGGCTACTTAGCTGGTGTAAATCAGTGGCATCCCACTGGTTTCTATGGAGCTTTGTTAATTTGCACTGGCTGAGGATCTGTCCTTGAAACAGCTGTAATAGAAGATCAGTATCTCTAGATCAGTTTATTCAGTCTCTACCAATCAACTTTCCTACTGACTTTTTTTTCTTCTTATATGTTGTCACCTTCTGAACTTAAACACCCAAAAAACCATCTGCTTATCAAGACTTCATAAAAATTTGCACCCTTCCAGGCAAGACTTCGAAATATGTTGTGAGCCCACACAGCCTACAGAGCAGGCAAGGAAAGACACTCTGTGATCGTGAGGTGGGATACGTGACACAGCTCGGCACTGCGGCTGCCCTGTGGCAGGAAGTAGCTGACTGAGTTGCTGAGATTGGGAAGGGGGAAGTGCAGATTTTATCAGGTTTAGGACTGATCTCCTCAGAGGAGGCTAAGCAAGCAAACTCCATCCCTCATTAGTATGAGTCAGGCGATCACAGTTTCTTGCGTCAATTAATGCGGGGCTCTCTAGAGAGATGTGTCGTAATTAATTTACCTGCAGTTTGGCTCAGATGTTGTGCTTTAAGCATACCAGTACTAGGAAAAATGTCCAGCAAGGTCAAAACTACATGCATTTAGGACTTCATACAGGTATCTATGCAAATACAGTGCTGAGCTTTGGACATGCCATTTTACTTATTGGAAGCAGTCTACCTGAGAGACCAGAGATCTCAGTGGTAACCTGTTTCTCAGCAGAGTACTTCTCAGTCTGTACAAAGCTCTGGGCTGCCAGAACTAGCCTGCTTTATGCCTTGAGGTAGGTTGTTTAAAGTAAACCTGGGTAACTCTACACTATGCAGCAGTTTACAGTGTAGACAACCCCTCAGGATTTAAGTGTTTGGAGTTGACTCCCCAGCACGACTTCAGATTCCATGAAGGTGTTCCTTGGAAGCCTTCTCTCAGGGCGTTTTGTTGGCTCGGCCAGGCTTTGCTTGTGAAATCTGAGGGGATCATATCACATGGTTTATCCTGCATTTACTCACGTATAACCCAGCATGACTATACATCAATCAACTAATTTTAGCAATGTTAAAACTGAAAAGAAAATAGCGATATCTCATGAATATACTGAACTGCCTCCCCACCCCTGCTTCTCTTTATCTTCCTTCAAATTCATAATGTTTCTTGGAAGGGGCTTCCAAAGATTATCCAGAGTTCTCACCTGGCTTTGCCAGGTGTTGGTGGTGCTTCTAGCTCTCACATTTGTGGGGAATTTCATAACATAGAATGATTTTGTCCCTCAATTGCTCATTTTAAGTATTCATGACATAACTAGATAAGCAAAATTTATTTTCTTGCTTTGCTGACTTGCATGAGAGGCAAGAATTGTACTATATAACTTGACATCTTTGCATAGATTTTTTGGCTTGTATGGCAGAATGGTGCTAAGCTTTCATAGATGCCAAACACTGCGCTAGGAGATGACACAACGGTGAAGGAAAGGGCACTTGTAGTCAAAAATCTCATTGTGAAAGTGACAATGTAGCTTATACGTGTCATGTCACTGGAGAAAGGACATCAGCAGTATATTCTTCCTCTGTCTTTGTATAGGGTAAGAAAATTATGCAAAAATAGTCTTTCTTGCTTGTTTTGTTCCTAAAAACAAAGGCAAGGTGTTTGATTTTTTTTTTACTTCTTTTTCTCTGTAATGAGAAACACAGTGGGCCATAGGCTGAAAAAGGATTATAATATTTTATATATTCTGTAGTTCTTCAAACCTGTTGGGGAAAGAATTAGTAATGTATCTATATATCTGATAAAAATATCTCAGTGACCTCATACTCACATTTGTGTAAACATCACCTCATCAGTTCCAGATACTTATACAGGAAACAAATCTGAATGCTCCTCTAGCGTTCTATACTTAGGCAGGTCAGCCAGCATATGTCTGGTCTGTAAATACCCAGTTTTACTTGGGTCCTTATTTTAAGGTTTCTCTCTTAAGAGTTTGCTGCAAACATGCCCTCAGCATTTCCCAGTGTGCCTTTTCCACAGCAACTTGCCCCTGAAGATTTCCATCAAAAGCTCTATTAAACAAAAACCAAACACAAACAGCAGTACTGGTTGGTAAAAACTTGGTCAGGATTGAATTGCTAAATATTGCCATAATAGTCCTGAACTGACAAAGTGAGTATCAAATGATTTTTTGTAGCTGTCAGTCACTGTGACCACAGTTTGCTCTATGTCCCAGTCTTTGGATTTCTACTTTGTATCTTGTAGTTAGTGAAACTTAAAAATTATATATTTAGACTACAATGCTGATCCAAATTTCCTCAAATTTCATTTTTGAAGTATTATTAATTTAATATTTTTATTTTTCATTGAGTGGAGACAATGAACTTCTGATAATTCAGTACGTGAAGAAAGACAGTTCTTGCTTACAAGTTCTTGCTAAAAGGTTTCTAAAAATTAAAATTCTCCTTCAGACTTCTCCTGATAATCCTTCCTAATGGACTCTAGCATGTGGAACAGACTTCTGACTTTATAGCTTCGGGGAGTGTGTGATTACATTGACAGAACCAATTGCATGTTGTCTGATGCAAGAGCACAGTGCTTGTGATTCTTTTGAATGGAAAACCCTGAATGTCACATGCTTCATTTTCCAGTTATGAAGTAAAATAAGGAGAGAGTGTAATAAAAGAACGTACATGTTACAAAAACAGACACACATAATAGTGACAAATATAACTTGAGCCTTTAGTTAACGATTTTTACATTTGTTAAAGGATATATCTTCGGCAAAGATTTCAGGCAACCATGTATATGTGAACAGCATCAAATTAGGGAAAAAAATGTAAAGTTTTTAGAAATGGGAAAAACACATTGGATTGCCAAGTTCAAGCTTCTAGAAAGACAGAATATTATGAGTCCCCCAGAGAGACAGTATTTAATGATTTAGGAAGTAGAAACTGCCTACGTTATGGGACTCTAGCAGTATTATTAGCAAGGTTACACAAAGGTACAGGTTAAAATAACTTTGGCTTTATGCAGGCTACCTTTACTGCTGAAGGAAGCAAGTCAGGTATTCATAACTCTGTTGTTGTCCATGGAGGTATGAATGGTGATCTCCAACCTTCCCTAAGTGATTTGCTTAAAGCTATAATCCACACAGACGAAAGCAGAAAATAAATTTGAATCACCAGTCACTCTTCATGCGGTCACTAGACCAACTTTCTCCAACAGCTGTCTGATTTTGTTTGCTTTCTAATACTAGATGTATATCACTGAGCTGCTGTCTTTTTTTTTTTTAAATGCAGATAGTGATGTTCCATGTGCAGATTCGGACAGTTTTCCTTCAGCCACACTAATGGAAACAAGGAATCAAGAGGGCTTAAATTATTTGGTATTAGTCAAAGGCGGCAATCAAGATCAAGGAAGCATCGATTCTGATGAACTTAGTTAAGTCTGGTTCCCTCTGTTAGAAAGAAAGAGGGAAAGAAAAGAAAAACCTCTACCAAAGAAGACATAAACTAAGGAAAATATTCTGAATATTGTAACATTTACAGCGATGTCTTTAAAAAACCAGCAGCTCCTCAAAGCACTAAAACTACCAGAAAGTATCATAAGGTACTGAACGATGTGTAGCAGAATAAGATATGTGTAGCATATCTTTTGATTTTCTACATGTTACAGTTTGGGTGTTTCACAGGAGATAGTTTAAGGGAATAAAATGTAATCAGAGAGCAAGTGATTTCACTATGGTGTTGACTAAATGTACACAATCACCTATGCTTCAGACACAGGCAGTCCTTCCAAAAAGGAAGTACTGGTGTGATGTTTCAAAGAAGGGACCAGCTCACTTAAGGAAAGAAAAAAAGTTGGAATCTAGCTTCATTGTGCACAAACAAGATTTTACAAATTGAAAAACTAACATAAATTGTTGTTGCATTTTATGAACTTCAAATCAGAAAGCAAATGAAGAAGGGTGACTGGGTTGTCCACTGCTGGGGATAGTCTACTTCATTATTTAATTTAATAAAATACATGCAATCATCTTAAATGTTAAGTTGCACAGTGATTGATCTGTGGATCTAGACAGTCCTGTTTTCTTACATTTCTTTTCCTTTCCCTATTTAATGTTCATCATCCTCACCTATTTTTTATCAGACTGGGTGAAGGGAGAAACTTTTCCTTGATGTGTTTGGAGATCAAGTCAAAGTATATAATAAAATGATATATAAATCATTACTGAATAAAAGACAACAATAAGTTTTTTGAAACATTTCATCATGAATAGTAGTTTGCAAATTATATAGAGCTAGTCACTGACGTCTGTCAGGAAGCTAGAAACACGCTCTGATTTTATGCAAATATTTGGTAATGGAGGACACTGGAGAGTAGTAAAGGCACTAGCTGATGTGAGAATATATATATTTGCAACATGAAACTTCACTGAAATCAATGCTCAAAAGTTTCTTAAATGGAGATCCAACATAAATGAACAAGAAATTCGGGGTTTGATTGCTTTACTTAAACAAAATAGAAACTGGCAACTTTTGAATTAGAATTCTTCAAAGTCCCTGTCAAAGCCCATTCAAGCAGTCTATAAATATATATATATTTTTTTTCCTCATCTACAAATTAGTGTACAGGCCAGAGTTGTTAAGTGATGGATAAATAAATAAGTAAATAAATACTGTATAATGTTTCTTTCCTCTTGAAGTGCTGCTTGGTTGACTGTACAGCCTTTCCTTTCATTTCAATAACTTAAACAGTATTAACAGGAGTAACACTTACGAACCAGTAACATGTGCTAGCCAGAAATCAGGAAGACTCCAGTTCTGTAGTCAACACACCTGGATGACTTAATGTGTGTGCATAATTCCACTTAACTCAAGAGGACTGCTCAGTCAGAAAGCCATAAACAAAGGTTTAGAAAAATCAACAGAACTTCATATGAAATCTTTTGCTTTAGCAGGAGAGGCCTTCAATCCTGCAAAAATTTTGTCTAGGCAAAACCTTTCACAGGCCTCGTGACCACGTCTATGATGTGATAACCTAAGTCAATTCAATTTTGTGTAGGTCTGACTTGGAGAAGAATCATGCAAGAGCCTATCCAACATGGGTAAAATGGATTAGTGGACAAGGTGACAAAGACCAGTCAGAAGTAATCACCCTTGGGACTTGAAGTAGCCACAAATGCCCAAAGCAGGACAGAAAGAACAGAGGGGAAAATAAGTCTTGCTTTGTCCATATTTTGTAAGTGTTGCAGTACAAGACATGTTTTAATGGAGAATTTTTCACAGCATGATGAGGAAGAAAGTGTCAAGTTTAATGCACTGCCAATAAATGAAAGCTCAGGATATTGACCAGTGATCTATGTCTTTAGCACCTAATAGCATAAAAGATGAATTGGACTGGATAAAACACAAATCTGTCAATCCAAATTTCAGGATACTGATCTACAACTTGCTGAATTCAGTGGAAAACACAATACTTACCCCTCCCGGTCCATACAGTTATCTGAAGCATGCTTAGTGATGCAATTTGTCAGCTCTGAGCACGTCCCTACTCTTCACTCCATTCTCCCTCCATTTCTCTGCCTTAGAAGAATAAGTATGCAATCTTAACTATTCCACTGAGTTATGGTAAAGTTAATTAATTTGCCTCACTTGCATCCACCTTGTTACTTGCAAAGAGTTTCTTAATCCCTTATGTTTCTCTGTCACCCTTCTCTACAAATCTTCATCATTTCACTGTCTTTGTCTTGCTGAAGTGATGCTTCCTCACTTCATTTGAAGTCTTCATGATGATTCACGTTTTACTCATCAACTCTTATTCACTATCAGGAGGATACCTCTTGTCTTCAAGCAGCCAGCCCCAATGGTAATTTTCATAGCTACTTTTGCAGACAGTAGGGGAGACAGACACATAAAAGGTGACAAGAGTGAAAGACCATTTCAGCACATTCTCTCTTGGGCAGGGAAATGGGCACTACCTGGCCTGTGCTTGTCTCTGCCAGTTGGCACCTCCCCATGTGGCAGATCAAGGGAAAGAGACAAGAAAGCCTTGAGTTCATGTCTTGACTGTCAAGGCTCTAGGTTTTTAGGTTAAATGTAAATGGTTTTAAGGGTGATAATGTCATTTAAAGGAAATATGTATTTAGGGGAGAAAAGAATACTGACATTTCAAAAAGGTTAAATGTGAGATAAGGGTAAAAGTGAAGCTGCTGTTGTGACTACGCTTGTGTGACATACTGCTGAGAGACTCATTCTCAAGCATAGAGGCAATATCATGCATTTTAACCTTCTTCATTTAAGGTATACAGGGAGACTGAGCCTAGGGTGTGATATCTAAGTAGTGAAAGGAATTAGTTCTGGATTCCCTTGCAAGCCAGAGGAAGCCACCTAAATAAGAGAATAAATCTGTCCTGGGATGATACCCTCTGCAAGAGCTGGAGGAACCAGAGAGTGATGTCTGTAATCTGAAGCATAGGGTTCCTGTCATCGATTCCAAGAGCTTCTTAACAAAAGCATCATTCTCAGGCAGACTAAATCTTCACCTGCTGTAAATCAGGTTAAATATGTTAACCTACGTGGATGTACAGCAATGGAGAAATTGCCTGCAGCTATTCAGCTTCTCAAGATCTGGCCTGAGACAGGTAGACTGGTGCCCAGTCAGTTCCTCAACTAAAGACGGCTAATGTCCCTGAGCCCCCTCCTCTCCATGTTGTGGCATGACATGGTGTGGAATATGTCTTTGGTTAGTTCAGCTGCCTGATTGTGTCCCCTCCCAACCTCTTGTGCACCCCAAGGCTGTTTGGTGGGGGGGCAAGAGTGAGAAGCAGAGAAAGCCTTGATACTGTACAAGCACTTTTCAGCAAAAGTTAAAACATTAATGTGTTATTAATACTGTTTTGATCACAAATCTCAAACATAGCACAAGACAAGCTACGATGAAGAAAATGAACTCCATTCCAGTCAGAGCCAGCACAGTCTCTAACCCACCTGGGAAGAGGACATGTGTGCCCGCAGGCACTGACCAGGAGATGCCCTAGGTGAGCCTCTGGGTCACAGCCAGTTACTGTCTCAGGCTCTTCCTTCTTCCTTGATGCCAGCACAAACACTTGGCGAGAACACTGAGCAACAACGGTGAGTATGCTTTAGGATGTGATACCACACACAACCCACTAGTGCTAGGCTCTCAAATGGCAACGACTGAACTCTGAGCCATGCTTGGACAGACATGGACATACTATTTGGCTTTAGTTGGCTTATTTAATCTCTCAGCTGCAGACTTGACATCCTTTTGAATGAATGAAAAATATTTGCTGCTACCTATGAATAGTATTTACTACGACATAACACAAATGCTGTGGTGATTAATTAAAGTTTTAAAATTATTTTGTAAATGTGAAGGGCCAGGGCAGATGTTACCTATTTACTAAGGCAGCATTTTCAGTGGCAACAGTTCTAGGTCTGCTGTCTTCAGTTTGCTTGGTCTACAGCAGGTGGTAACATCTGACCATCAGTGCATTTCTGTTTTTTGGGGTTGCTTACAAGGGTTTTTAAGCTGGCACATACCGAAGACCAGATCTATTCAGAACCTATGTATCTCATGCTTTCCATTTGGGACCACAATCAAGATCCTACAAAGGAAAAACCAATACTTTATGATAAAAGTATTGAGTCCTTACTGAGTCAAAGATAAAGTTATAGAAAGTTTGTGTGTATCTGCTGCTGCGAGATATGCCAAGCTTCAGTGGGATCACTCACTTATGCCCATGTGCCACAGGGGGAATGCTCATCAGTTTGACATGAGCTACAGGAATGTGGCTGTCAAGATCTCTGAAGATAAAACTTATACAGCTTGAAGGATGTTTTTTAGAGATAAGGAAGGCAAAAGACATGTTTGCTTGTTTCACGTAGGACTGAAAAATGTGAGGTGTTAAGATGATTTATTTTCCTTTTTTATATTTAATGTTCAGGTCTCATCTTCTCTGGGAGACTTTATTGTCCGTCATTCAATGTCATCATCCCAAGATTTGGGGAATTCAAAAGTGACCACCAGAAAGGCAAAAAGCTGTGTAGCTACACTGCTAATGTGACTGTTTTCTATTAATCTTTTTTACCTGCAAAAACTAATAAGTGGCATGGATAAGAAAGGCAAGAGCTGAGTTCACTACTACTTATCTTACCTGAGAAGCTCAAGCCAGGGCCCAGGGCTGAGACTTAGGCTGATGTTCCTCAGCTTTCCTGGTACCTTAGATAACAGAGACTAGCAAGATCCTCCAGATCACAAGACTCCTCAAAATTTGTTTCCCTCACTACCTGTATAGAAGGGCACAACGATTTTTACAGAGGGGCCACTGCACCCTTGCTTCCCACAGTTGTTTTCAGCAGAGAAAGTTTCATGATCTGTTTGAATTGACTAAAGTCTCAATTTTGTTTTTTTTTCTTTTACATCTGTGGCATGTTGCCTATGATGGTTTGAGTCCTCAAGTGTGGCTCTACTGCACACAACTGAATTAAAATGATTCTTTGTAATACAAGTTTAAGATTATGTGTTTTAATAAGAACTGTGAAGGCAAGCTTTCTTCAAATCCACCTCTTTCTACACAGAGCTGATCTTAGTTCAGCTACAACAGACCTGAAAATAGTTGTTATAGAAACAAATCCTATAAAATAGCCCTGACAGGTCTGCTGGTGGTTAAAAAGTTGTATTTCCCCTTCATTTCTGCTAATTGATTCTTGAAAGTTTTTCTTACACACACTGGAGTGAGTTGCAGGAGCTTGCATACCAGGTGGATTTTTCAAATGATCATGGGTCTATTTATAACACTTGGCACCTCTAACTGACATTATGTTTTAACTCTAATAAATAACCAGAAACCCAGTGCATCAAAGCCAAGTGATGATGCCAAAATATTGTCATTATTGCCAGTGACATGACTGATACTGTGGTATAAAATGACCTTTTTTATAATGTGTTAACTTCTTCTTCAGATGATGTCTTCCATTTGGAGGATGTTCATCACTGCCTTCTATCTTTTACTGTAAGAACGAAGATGTAAAATAGCCACTCTCTGTTTGGATACCATTCCTTTTTGCAATGCTGTTAACATAGCTGGATCTTCTTTTTCCTGCTTTTTTTTTTCTCTTCTGTCTTCCCTGACAGTACAAGTCACTTAGCACTTGTTAGAGATGAGGCCACTGAAATGCCTTTGCTGTCCCATGCAGTGCAGTAAGCAACTAGAGTTACCTCTCCATCTGTCCTATAGGAGCTCCTTGGAGTTTCAACATTGTTTTGTAGCACCAAAATCTTACTACTGTGCTTAATCTTCCCGTGTATTTTTCTTCACATACCCAAATTTCATACTTTTGCAGGAGGGTTGACCATGTGTAAGTTCTCAGTAACTTCCAGTCACAAATATCCTTAGCTTTGTCTTAGAGAGAAACAGGAGAGGCAGAAGCCTAGGGGTGACAGAATTAACCTTTTATGAGAATATCTTCTCTCACACCTTCATATTTCTTCAATCTGACATCATCCCATCCCCAAGGATGAAAACCTTGCACACAGTGCAGCCCTGTGTTCTTCAAGTAGGACTGTGCCAGCTTTGTGCTTTTCTTGATTTGTCTGCTGACAGTCTTTTTTAACTCAACAGAGGTATCACTCCATAATTTTAGAGTCTGTTGCTTGAGGTATGAAGAATTATCCTCTACCTGAATCTACTAAAACAAAATTAGTGGCCATGATAAACCACAGTCAGTTGTCAAACATATCTTCTTGCCTACCCCACTGAGAGATGGCTCTTGGCTTCAGTGGCAGCATCACCAGATTAGACGCTGTCACTTCTCTTCACAGAAGCTCTTCACAGTTAGACTTGATGATCTTAAAGGTCTCTTTCCAACCAAAACGATTCTATGATTTGATAAGCAAGCTGAGAAGGGATGATTGGTCCTACTGCTTACCAGCAATCAAGGTTGGCATTAAATAATTAATACAGGCATCAATATGAGGGAAAATTACACGTTTAGAAATATCTTTAAAAGTCTTTATACACGTGATCATGTGGTCTTGCAGCAGTAAGTTTAAGTGATCACTAAGGGCTGGGTGAGATGTCACCAGGGAAAGGGTTTGACATTACTGTAGCTCAGTTATCAGGCCTGCATGCAGTAGTCATGCTGCCATGAAAATTAAGCTTTTCCACTCCTCCCTTTTGAGTTTCTCCTTATTTTTTTTCAGATCTTTTCTCCAGGGAATACTTTCTGAAATGCCTACCTGTCTCCATATAGAAATGAATTTCTGGGGGAAAAGTGCTATTAAAACCTGTTTAGCATTATTTGATTCAATTTTATATTATATGATGAGTAAAATACTTGATCTTGATGGAAACAATATAAGAAAAGGTGGTGACAAAGTGACTAAAGCTGCAAATGCCCTATTGCTAGCATGTTTGCACAGTTGTGTTTTGGCTCAGCTCATAGACTCCTGCAGCCTCAAAGAAGTAAGAGGCATGAGAAACAAAAAAAGAAATGTAAGAAATAAAATGTGTCTTAGAAGACAGGCTTATATGCACAGGGGTTGAATTGTGGCTAAAAATTTATGACTATTACTCTATGGGCTATGCAAATATAAGAATTGCAAATTCCTATCTGATTTACACGTTGTTTTAAAATTGCAAGGGTGACAAGTTAAGTGGCAGAACAAAACAATAAACTGCTCTGGGAAATACACTCCCAAAGAGGGTAAACAAACCCAGATACAAGTGCCCTTTTAAACACAGGATTTGCATTTTCTTAGCAGAATAAACTCTCTGCCTTGACTCACTCTGCTCTCACTGAAGTGGAGGTCATGGCTAGTGACAACTGGAAGCTGTTCCTGGAGTCTCTCTTGCCTTTTTAGGTTATGAGGGTCTCTGTGTGTTTGGGATAATATGATTGACAGGTCCATTCCGGCCCCAATTAGCACCCTATAATTTATTAGCTTCTGCTTTCAGATTATGCGCTAACTTCACAAATATTTCAGCCACGGAAACAGCAGCTATCAAGTGTCTCTTTCCTGATCCAGCTCACTGGGACTGCAGTTAAATACAAGGAGGGAGCTGTGCAGGTCTGTCAAGAGAGAATAATCTGTTGTGTCTGTGTGCAACTGGGGCTGTCACAGCTCTTTAGGACTTGGCTTGTGGAAAAAGGGGTTGTTCCACTGGATCGGGGATTAGGGCTTGATTCCTACCACAGGGGTGTAGTGCGGGATTGAGGCCAACATGCTGGCTCTTCCAGAGAGGATCTATGTTTGTCCAATTCTGTTTGTCATAGAAAAACTGATGCTTCAGCTCCATGCAAACAGCATCGATAGGAAACTTTGTGCCCCTCTTAATGTCGTTCCTTTGCTCTTCACTGCTGTGGCATGGGGCCAGAATAGGAAGTGCAGGAGGGAAGAGACTGAGTGAGGCAGGAGAACTGAGAGGGGATGAGATGCAGAGTTAGGGCTGGGGCTAGAAGTCAAGGAGAGAAGTGAAGAAGTCAGGGTGGTGTGATGAAAGAGAAGGTTGCCTTGCAGCTATCCCGCTACCCCTGTGTCTCTGCATCCCTGCGCTCCTGCACCCCTCCACGGGCTCCTCCAGCACCTTGCTGTTCTCCCACAGGACCTGATGCAGAAAGGGCAGGGCCAGGAGGAGGGGAGACACAGCACCCCAGTGCCTCTCTGTTACAGTTTACACTCACAGGTTTGGTGTGCATGATTCATGGATTGTACCTGGTTATGGAGGCAGCAGAAGGTGCACTGCAAAGGTAACTCCTCCTGTATGGTTAGAGATGAACATGAACAGGAGTACCCTGCTAGCCTGGGCTGCTTGTCAGTGCAGTCAGTTCAGAGAACTGTCTAACCATGCTGGGAACTAAAATAACAATATGGTTCCCAAGGTTGTAAGCTCAAAGCTTGAGGAGGGACTGAAATAAAGCTTTTCCTTTTCCTTTTCCTTTTCCTTTTCCTTTTCCTTTTCCTTTTCCTTTTCCTTTTCCTTTTCCTTTTCCTTTTCCTTTTCCTTTTCCTTTTCCTTTTCCTTTTCCTTTTCCTTTTCCTTTTCCTTTTCCTTTTCCTTTTCCTTCTTTTTCTTTTTCTTCTTCTTTTTCTTTTTCTTTTTCTTTTTCTTTTTCTTTTTCTTTTTCTTTTTCTTTTTCTTTTCCTTTTCCTTTTCCTTTTTCTTTTTCTTTTTCTTTTTCTTTTTCTTTTTCTTTTTCTTTTTCTTTTTCTTTTTCTTTTTCTTTTTCTTTTTCTTTTTTTCTTTTTCTTTTTCTTTTTCTTTTTCTTTTTCTTTTTCTTTTTCTTTTTCTTTTTCTGTTCCTTTTCCTTTTCCTTCTTCTTTCCTTTTTCTTTTCCTTTTCTTTTCCTATTCTTTTCCTTCCCCTCCCCCCCCTTTTTTTTTCTTTTTTCTTTTAACTATCCCCTATTCCCATTTCCCTACTTCTGCAAAATCAATACCTAATCACACCACAAGTCTCTCTCCTTCCTCTGCTGCAACTGCTCCTCTGGGTGGCAGGCCGGGGAAGCCAGCCAGGACACCGCAATCCCCTAGAGGAGCTGGCTCACCCTCGTGTAATCAAAAGGGCATGTTAATTACAACCCTTGGCCAGAAAAAGATGCAGAGAACTGCCAGTCAGAGTACCCTGGTGCATCCAAAGCCACCAGTAGCATTTTCCTCCTAGGAAGGGACAAACCTTTAAGCTTGTCATGAACCTAAATAGGACTTCAAAGGGAAGACGAGAAGGGAGGGCCGTCCCTCCTGACCCAAGGAGGAGACAGGGCAGATATATTTCCCCAGAGACAGGCAGCACACAGCCCAGGGAAGGCACAGGGGATTAAACAGACTCTCTTTCACCGTCTCTCTCCTCCCCTCCTCCTCCTCTGCTGGGGGTTCCTATGGAAAACCCACTGGAAAAGGAGGTGGGAAGTAAGGAAGGTTATCCTGAAGCTCACCAAGTTTAGACTGCGAATGCAGGGGCACACATATGTGTGTCTAAAGAGCTCTGTGCTCTCTTCTTGAAACAGCAGCTGTACTGAAGCGAAGCTCTCATTAAAATGGAGACTGTGACCACAAATACTATGTCCCATCCTCACTTCCATCATTTACTTGATAGATCACTGTTAACCTTAAGTTGATTAAAATTATATTTTTCTCTGCTTTGGCAAGTTGCAGTTATTTTCAGAATGGGAAATAAATATCTGCAGTGAACATGCCCAAAGCTCACTTTGCAAACTCCTACAAACTGTTCTCACTCTCACTATGCCTGGTGCTGCCATCCTCTGCAGCAGATCCCGTCTCTCTGCCTCATTCCCTGGACCCTGCACAAAAGGGTCGGGAGCTGTGTTGGTTTGTCTGTCCCAGCCGGGCTACTCTGTTTGTCAGGTGGGCATAGAAAGCACACGCTGGTGCTAACCTCTGCATGATGCCAGAGGGGCAGCGGGAGGATCTGTTCTTCAGCCTGCAGGACCAGAGACTCACAGCCCTGCTCTTTTGGTGTGTGACAAGCACATGACTTTAAGACATGTGTAAAATACAAGAAGTCTTCCTTTTGTATTTCCAGATTTCCTGCAAGCATTCTTGATTAAACAATTAATCTATGATGCAAAGAGGAATAAAACAGAGTTGTGAAATGGCACCAAGCTTATTTGCACCATTACTGCACCAGGAGCTGTGGCTCCAGCTCCACAAAGGGTCATTCCCCTGCCTTAAAGGTAGGGGCTGTGAACGGTCCCCTTGGAGTCAGAATAATGCAGAGTGAGCAAAACTCTGCAAGGATTAGCACAAGAGGACATGTGTGCTCTCAGACTGTAGCACATCCAGAATAGGAACAATTAACTTGTCAGTGTCAGGTTAATGATTGGACTTGATTATCTTAAAGGTCTTTTCCAATCTAGGCAATTCTGTGATCCTGTGATTTTAAAAAAGTTGTTTAAATAGCATCTAACACCTCAAGCCACAATCTTGACTTTGATGTTTGAATGCTTTCACAACACCATAAAAAAAAAAAAAAAGAGTACGTGGAGATCAAATGTTGGAACCAATATTCATGTATTCATTGCATAAATTCTCATGCTTGAAAACATTCACAGTCAAAATGAATTGTAATTTACTAGTTTGTGCTTACATTAATATTTCCAAACATACTTGAGCTGTATTGCCCAGCCCTCCTCACTGTGAATTGCAAGAGGAGATGGGGAAAAAAGAAAGAAAAAAGAAGTAATTGTGGTGAAGCACAACCAATGCTAGAGCCAGATTAATCTTTTTTTTAATAAAAACTTTTAAAACAGCCTAAAAAAATCCACAGGCATATGCCTACAGAATGATCCTGTTGTCTCCAAGCCTCTGAAGCAATACGGTTAAATACCATGTCTAGTCACTTTTCTCCTCCAAAGTGCTGCTACCTTTTTTTCTCGATAGATGTCTCAGAATATTTTTTAGTTTAACCAGTAATATAAATTCTGGAGTCCTTCCCTTGCCCTTCACAGCCTGTCTGGGCTCTGGCTAATAGGAGGCTGAGGACAAAATGCTCAGCGGTACATCTGGCTGAAGGAGTCATGGCAAGTCATCTCCTGCCAGTTGCCGAGCTCTGGACAGGGGTGCCCTGCAAACAGTGTCTTTCAAAGCAGCTCCTTGCCAGCTTCTCATGGCATTTACTCACACTGCCTTATCGCATTATTACTCTTAAGATTCCTATTCTTTTCCATAAATTGAGTTATTGCTGAGCTGAAACCTAGGAGAAGAGAGTTTTCATTACTCATAACTCCATTTCTGACATGTGGTGAATATTATGGGAGATTATGGGAGAATGTCGAAAGGTAAAAACTCTCCTCATGGCACGAAAGTCCGTTTTCTACTGCTTCTCCTAGTGGCAGAGGAGTAGTGTTAGGACTCTCCTCTCACAGGCACTGAACTTTGTCAGCCTTCAAAGACATTAGGTTAAAAAAATTAGAACAAAACAAAGCACAGTAGCGTTGGGATTAGATGCTTTGCCTATAAAACAGTCAGCTTTTTAGTATACAGGGGAATTGCCATTTCTGCACTGTTTCATTAATTACTTGTCACCCTATAATAGCATTTTAATTTATGGGTTCAATAGCAATGCAAAATACTACAATCCCTTCTTCTATCAGCTTTATGAAGAAACATCTGTTATTATGGAGCAGTCCCCTTACTTTAACCCATTTTACAGATACACTGTACACTAAAATGTAGCACTGCAACAAACTTGCATTTTCTTATCTTTTATATTTATCACCATATTCTTTACTCAGTAAGAAAGTATTTTCAACTACTAGGATTTCTATTTATTTTTAATGGAAAGTAATAAAATAACTCACTTCATCCACATGACAGGTATTTTTCCTATTTCATCCTGAACTTTTCAATTTGCCTAATTTCTCTTGTTTAGCTTTAATTCTTCATAAAAGTACACAAGGTGAAAGAAGAAGATAGCTTTAATGCAGCTTTCCTACTGTTAAATAGAGATCTTATTCCCCCTTTAAAAAACAAACAAAACAAAACATAACAACTATTAAAGTGACAAAATGACAGCAACAAGTAGACAAAGAGAAATGTTAGAGGCAACTCAGATCTACTGTCCATCATGTGCCTTTCCTTCTGGTGTTCCCCTTAAAGGCTGTTGGGTTGAGGGCTAGTCATTCTTCACGGGTTTCCTTCCTCCCCTTGCTTTGAGAGGGTTTTACTTTCACCAGAAAATGTTTCTTGTAAAAAAACACAAAAAAACAACCACAACCAAACAACCGTTATATATCCAATGCAAATGTTGTGCCAGACTCTGAGAAGTGCCACCTTGGTTTTTGTCTTTCTGTGGTTTGAGCAGTTGTGCATGGAACAGCTGCATCTCCATAAGCCCAGGGCAGCTGGCCGTGGTCAAACACTTGCCACTCACAACCACAAAGCTGAAAAATCAGACCAGTTCCTTGACGGTCTGAAAATGTTTGTGAGTTCTAGTTTCTTCTCCTTTTAATTTTCTATAATGTAAAGTAAAAATCCAGTTGAAAACTGCTAAGTAGCTGTCCCATGTTTGCATTCAAGAAATAATTTTCACTGCCATAAAAAAGTATTCACACCACTAAAAAAAACCCCCATGATTTCGTCTGCCCCCTGTACAAGGGCCAGTGGTTTTGCATCACCGTCCACAATGTCATTTGACTCTTTTAGAGTAGTCTGACTGCAGTTCTGGGTATGAGGTCTGCTTAAATAGAAGTTCAATGTCTTTGGCTCTCCTCTTGCCACAGGATTTTCCTCTCCAAAACAAGTCTAAAGTACTATCCTTGCAATGCCAGGTCCTTTTAAGTCCCGTTGTCTTTCTCCGAGCTGCAGGGCCACAGCGGGCTTGGAAAAGGGCAAGGGGGGATGTGGGAGTCTTTGAGTCAGCACATCAGCTCAGAAGGGATCCACCACAGAAGGAGTAACGGCGAGCTGCAAACCAAGATCAGAAGCTGTTACAAATTGACCCGATTTCAGCTCTGAATGCCACCATGTGTAACAGGCAGAGATCTACAGGGGAGAGCCAGGGGAAGAAGAGTGAAGGACAGCTCTAAAACCAGTATAGATCCTTGCTTTTATCCTGAGGCTGCAAACCTGAGAACGGAGAGAAGAAAAAAAGGGAAGAAGAAAAATAGGTACAGGCGATTAAGGACAGAGAAAGACAAACTGCATTTCTGTCAGCTGAGATCAGAGAATCAGCCTAAAGCACCGTCTCCCCAGAGCTGGCAGGAGGCCGCGCAGCGAGGACAAGAGCCCACAGTAGACTGGAGACAGGCACATCTCTCTTCTGCTGCAAGTGAGGCCACTGTAAGGAGCCATTTGTGGCTGTGATAACCCAGCTTCTGCAAGAACCGCCACCAGAGCCAGCTTTCCTTGCCTTCAGAGCCAGCTTTCCTTGCCTCCAGAACCACTGACTTGGGAGCTGCCACTGGCGGTTGTGCTTTTTTGTCACCTTTTTAGCACCACTATAGCCACACAGCCCTACTTCCAGGCACCCCACCAGGCACAGGGCACCAGCACCAGGAGGAAAACATTGCCCTTTTTGCTCAGCAAATGTAATTGTGCTTTCCTCTCAAAAGCTGGGAAGAAAAAATAAATATGGAGCAGAGACAGTTTATGAACCTGCGTGAGGTCTAGAGAGGGGGCTGCTCTGCTGTGGCTGCCCGTGCTCCTGCCCTGAGGACAGCTCGTGGAGGGAGCCAAGCAGTGACCTTTGGGGTGGCTCCATCCTGCTCCCAGCCCTGGCTGCTCAGGGCAAGAGCAGGGCCAGGACGGGAGCACGTCAAAGCAACCAGCACCCTCAGGGAACGTTTGCAGGGGCCAGAAAGTCCAAGGATGTTATGTGGGGTGGTGTGTTGCCCTGTCCCATCCTCCCTCCACCCTTCCTCTCCTGCCTGGCCTGAGGGCCCCACGAAGGGCACCCAGGGCAGAGCTCAGCTGACTCCCATGGGGCTGTGGGGGTCCTTCTCCACCACTATGGGCAGTGGGGAGCAGGCAGACCCGGCGGGGCCGAGGATAGCTCTTTACCTGCATCCATGTTGAGGCTGAGGCTCTGTGCCATGTCCCCCGCCGTATTGGGGAAAGGTCCCGGTGTTGTCCAGGCCGCGGCGGTGCCTGCCTCGCTCTTGCTCAGTTCGCAGGGGGGGCTGACCGGTGTGGGCACGGAAGCGGGGGTGAGGCGATGGGGGCGGACGGAGGCGGTGGGAACCAGGAGCGAGCCATAGCGGGGGTCAAAGTGGGGCCCATAGACCTCGTGCATGGTGGCGGGGCGGGGGTAGGCAGTGCTCTGTGTCCCGATGTAGGGGTGGTGGTGATGGTGGTGGTGGTGGTGGGCATGGTGCCAGGGCTCAGGGCCACCCTGGTGCAGGTGGCCGTGCAGAGAGGCGGGCGCGTAGGGGTCAGCGGCGGCGGCGAAAGGCAGCTCGCTGTGGGCAGCAGCTGCCAGGGGGCTGCTGAGGGTGGCTGGGACCGAGGAGGGCTGGTACGTGCTGTTCCAGAAGGACGGCGGGAAGCTGCGTTGGCTCATCGGAAAGGAGCCATCTGGGTCAAGGCAGCAGGAGAGAAAGGCAGCAATGAGGACACCCAGCAAGCCCTGTTCTCTTCTCCCTAAGGTTCTGCCCCTCCCCAGATCTCCCCAAACCAGCCCTCACATTTCCTTTATCTTCCCCAGTCCTGTCAAACACAAGAAATGGCTCCCAACGAGTACAGGTTCCTCTCCAGCTAAACATCCAACACACCCAGCCCAGGGCTTACCCATGAAACTAGTTTCTTTTAGTGCATATTTAGGGAAAAGTCTGTTATCTAAGGCGAAGGAAACATCTCTTTTCCTCAGTAGTGGACACTGAATCAGAGCTATTTGGCACCACAACAATTTCCAAGGTCAGATTTTTCTTGTTTGTTCTTGTAGTAATTTCCCTGTCTGTGTATTTACACTCAGCACCTCAGAAGATGCCTGACCCTGCCAGGAGCATGGTTGCTTCCTCAGTGTGGTTTCAAAGTGGGCAGGAACAGTGCAAGAGGCGGCTGAGGGCCAGCTTGAATTTTCTAAACATCTGGGGGCAATTTCACATCTGTTACACTGGACTTAGGCCTGTTTCCTGGGTATATTGCTAAAATATTTGGGAAGCACTCTGCGAATCTTTGGAGATTGGCAGAGCAAAGGATAAGGACCCTGCGTTTTCTTTGCACAGTAAGCAATGTGCGAGATGCACTAGTGATTATTAATAGCACAGATAGACATTACGTGTTATTAATTGCAAATGCACAGTGTCCCAGAGACAAATAAAAGCATGCTCCTGACACATGTTTGCCAGGGAGGTACGTCAGTTCTGCACCCTGGCATTACTCAGGGAAAGAGAAGCAGTTCATGACAAGCAAAGGACTCTCCTCTCCTGCCATCAATTCCAGTGCTGAATATCTTTCTATCTATCGTGAAATATTTTAACTACTATTTTATTCCTAGAAACTACTAGCAGCAATTCATGGGGGAGCTGGGAAGCCAGCTCTGGATTGAGCAGGCAGCTCTGTGAGCGAGGGTCCCCAAAACTGTCCTCTTTCAAAAGGAGTGCCTGCCCTAACTCTCTGGTGGGCAGAGGGTGGGGAAGGTTGTTCCCTGCCATCTCGGGTACCCCCATGGGCTTGTCCAGGGTGAATTGGGCATGGCTATGGAGAACTGCTCATCAGCTGTGGCCTTGGCCTTGCCAGCACAAGGCTGCCAACATGGGCAGGTCTGAAAGCCCTCATTTTCAGAAATTTAGGCTCCTTGTCTCTGCTCCAGGAGCAACCAGGGTGGTGATACATGTAGAGCAAGATACAGGGACACACACAACCTGGTTTTTAGTGGAGGGGATGGTTCAACATAGGCTTTTTGCTTTGTTCCCATTTCGATTACCACCACACTAGACTTAAATCTGCCCCGGCAGGCTCGGATGGAGGGGCACTTGCCCCTGCCACAGAGAGGGAGTCCCTGCCCCCCTGTTCCGTTGCAGCCCCTGCCAGGTAAATCGCCGGCGGAATCAAGGCAGTTCCGTTCCCTCGGCCGCCTCCCCAGGCATGGGCAGAGTGTCCCGGCGCCAACAGGAGGGACTTTGCTTTTCTCTTTTTCCCCTAAAAGAGCCAAGCCGTCTGCGGCTCCCGGCCCGGGCCAGCCGGCTCTCAGGGGCTGCCCGCCGGGCACCGGTGGCCACTGGAGAGTGCCCTGGTGGGGGGGTCGTGCTGTCCCCCGCGTCCTCACCCCGCCAGGAGCCGGCGTTCCGCGCCGCCTTCGCGCTGCCGAGGGAGAAGCTGCTGGGCTGGCTGAGCGCCCGGCTGAAGTGTTCGTCCACCACGGCGCTGATGTCCCCCTGGAAGTAGGTGAAGAGGACGCAGCGGGAGCTGATGTACTCGGCCTCGGGGGGCCGCTCCTTCTCGGGGCTGCAGTCCTCCTCCTTGATGCTGGCTGCGGGATGGCTGGAGAAGGAGCTGCTGGCGCTGCTGCCGCTCTCCGGGGCTTCTTGCATTTTGGAGTAAAAGGCGAGTTTCTGGAGGAAAGGGGCGGGGGGGGTGAGGTGAGTGAAGAAGGAAGGAAGGAAAGAAAGAAAACAGAGACTGTCACGCAGCGCAGCAAGGTGCGCTGGCCCTCCCTGTGCTATCCGAGGTGCAGCGCCGAGCCCGCTCCCGCGATCTTCCCGAGAGGAAGTAAACGCCTGGCCCCGGCTGCCCACCCAGGGGAGCAGCACCCCCCAGCTGACTTGCTGCCCTACTCCGGGGAGGTAGCGAAAGGGTTGCAAATAGGGCTGGGGGAGTGAAACCGAGAGATGCCGAGTGGGATGGAGCAAGACAGCCTCCGTGAGGGATAGGCGCGGGTCCCCAGGGCGTAGTCCCGCGCAAGTCCCCGCGGGGGGAGTCATTGCAGGCCGGCTCCTGCGTGGACAGCAGCAGCCAAGGGGCTGTGAGGCGGGAGTGGGGACGGGAAGGCGGCTGCCGTGCACTCACCGCCCAGCGCTGGCAACTGGGCGAAGGCGAGTGCCGGTCTCTCCCCGGCTCGCAGAGATGTGACTGAGGGTAAAATCTGACCCAAAGAGTGTTCTGTAGCCTACAGCGGTGAGGGGAAGGAAAAGAAAAGAAAAAAAAGACTGGAAGCCTCAAGCGCATTTCAGGGCAAAAAAGCGTTTCCCTGGCCAGAAAGAAGCTCCAGGTATTTCCTACAAGATTATTCTGTTTTTACTGGATTCCGCGGGGTGGGAAAACAGCGGGCGTTGAGAATTTTGCTCTTTACCCGCGGTAGCGTGTCCGCAGCTGCAGCGAGTTTCTTAGAAATAAGCGACGGGACAGGGACCCCGGGCTTGGCCGCGGGGGGCAGAGCCGTGGGGCGGGCGGCAGGGGAAGCACCGAGGGGACCGGTCAGAGCCCTGGGCCAAGACACGAGAGATATTTAATAATGTCACTCCTTTCGTGACGACCGCCTTTCCACTTGGCTCCCGGCTCGGCCATTGAGGTAATGATCATCCCCTAAAATAATGTCACGAAGCCGCGTGCGGGGTGGAAGGGGGTGATGATGAGGGGGGAAGGCAAAGTGGGGGAAGACATCATTTGCTATTTGTAACAGGTATTCCGGCCACGTTGCCAGTCGCTGGAGGTGTCACACGGGCCACCACGCCGGGGCTGCGCAGAGCCGCTCGCCCTCGCACCGGCCCTGCAGGGCTGGGACTACCGCCCGCCCCGTGACAGCGGCGCTGCTCTCTCTATCCATCACCCCTCTTTCGTTTTGCTGAGGGAGGAAGAAATTCGCTTCGGGATGGAATAAGGGGGGGGGGGGGGGGGGGGGGGGAAGAGAAAGCCAGAGGGCGAAAGTGCCGTGCAGCAGGTGCAGCCCGGGGACAGGAGCCCTGACCCACGCGGGACAGTGCGCGCCCCCGGGGGGCAGTTCCCCGAGCACTTCGGGCACACAGCCGCGAAACGGCCCCGCGGCCGGCGGGATCCTGTTATCGACACCCGGGAACTGTTCGATACCCGCCACAGCTCCAGCAGAACTGAAGGCAGCTCAGCGGCGGGACATGGCTCCCGGCCACGCAACACCCGCTGGTCCCGCAGGCGACCGCCGACGCCGGGAGCCCAGTGGGGTCGGGGAACGATCCGGGGTCCCGCCGCGGAGCGGTCCCCGGGAGCGGGGAGCATCCCCGCAGCCTTGCCCTCCGTGGGGCCGAGGCTTCTTCCCTCACTCAGAAACCGGGGAAAACCCGCAGCCTTCCGCCACTCTCGCTTCCCCCACTTCCAGAGGGAAACTCCGGAGCACCCCTCCAAGGCGGCCGGTAGCATATCTGCCCGAAGTGGCTCCCGCGGCGGCGGCCGGGATGCCAGCGGGCCGGGGGTGAGCGATGCCCCGGGCAGCTCTCCCGCGCCGTTCCCGCCGGGCCTCCTGCGAACCGCGGGCATCGCTGCCCCGGGCCGCCGCGCTCGATGGAGCCCGTCCCGGCAAAGGAAAAACAACAACAAGAAAAAAAAAAGAAAAATCCCGAGAAAGCCCATCGCAGGGTTAAAATCCCGCTCCCCAGGCAGCCATCAGCCCCCCGCTTGCCCAGCAGTACGTACCCTGCCGAGCCCCGCGCCAAGGTGGGATGCGGTTCTGCTCCGCTCACCATCGCAGACTCCCAGATCTTCCCCCCTCTCTTTCCCCTCCCCTTCTCCTTTTCCCTTTTTCCTTTTGGTAAGGCCCCAGACGGCCATCCTCCAGACGACACCCCTCCCACCCCCTGCCCCTTGGCCGCTGCCCCCCGCCCGTACCTGGTGATAGGAGCTGTAGGCTGCTGCGAAGTAGGGCTGGGGAGGGCCGTAGACTTGGTACATAACATCCAAACAGCTCATGGCTGGCCCCGGCCGGCAACTGTTTTTTTTCTCATCAACTCGTGTTCCGCAGAGCGGAGCAGTACTCCGCGGGAGGGAGGCTCCCGGGGGTTAAGAGGCACCACTCGCTGGTGGGAGGAGTGAGGGGGGATGAGACCGCGCTGGGCTGAGATGACACCCCTCTCCCTGCCCTCCTTCCCTCTCTCCCTCCCTATAGCGCGGCTCCGGGGCTCCGCGGACGCCGGGGGAGTGTCAGTCCCGGGCCCCGCAGGCGGGGGGAGCCGGGGAGAGACCCCTTCTGCAGCCGGGGCTGCCCCGGAGTAGCGGGCGGAGCTCCGGCACCCGGCGCCGGTCCGGGCCGTGCAGGGACCCGCCGGCGGCCGCCGGGGAACGGAGCGGCGGGGGCGGGGGGTGCCCAGCGGGGCAGCCCCTCTCCCGCTGCCTGTCGTTTAATTTAATTTCGTGTATTTCACTTCATGTGCTCCCCGTGCCAGGTGCTGCCCCGCCGCCGGAGACCGGCCGCACTCCGGACGGGTACCCCTGGGGCCGCCACCGCCTTCCCCCGCCTCTCCCGGCCCCGCTGCCGCTGGGGGCCAAGTGGGGCTCCGGGACCCGCCGGGATCTGGGTGGCCTCCCACATCCCGCCGAGACCGGCGTCCGCCTGAGAATGCCGCTACCAGAGTTAGAGGAATGGAAGGGTCTGACAAACCGAAGGAGGAAAACTCCGTTGCTCCGGAGGAGAATCCCCCCAGAAATTGTGAATCATTACCAGTGCCGGGAATAGCGATGCTTTTGCGTTTAATAGAAACTAAAACAACGCCGAGGGTAAAGGCACGTGAGAAGAACAAACTATGGTGACGGTAAACTGGATTTACTCACCAGCTTTCTGCCGAGTACGACACACAGAGGTGTGCACAGGTGAATGTATCCTGACTGCTGATTTTGACGGCTGTGCACAGGAGAGAGATTAGTTTCTAACACAGAGGTATAAATTCTCATCTCAATACTAACCCTTTGAAACATTCAGCTTCACGATATGGGTCACAACTAGTGTGGAAAGAGACCTGATTTTAGTTATGTTTTAGACGTTTAGACAAAAATACAGAAAATATGAGATAGTATTACTCGGTTTTCAAATGCTGATTGTTTACAAAACTATGAGGAAAATATCTGAAAAGAACGAACACGTTGAATTTTGAGGACCTGGAAATCTTTAGTTGAATTTTAGCAGCAAGTCCTCACAATTAAGAATGAATATTTGTCTCTTTTTTGTTTCCAATAATATAATTTTTGTATTCCAAATTTTAGGAATTGTACTGAATGCTTGTCCTTTGCCAAAATCATATTTCAGTGTTTAATAAGCACAGGTTTCAATTTTTCCTGCACCAAGTACAAGGTTTAAAATTCATATTTAAAACATTTTTTTTCCTCCCTCTTCTAGCCACGGTGCAGGGAAGGACTCTCTCTGTGGCTGGCATCCAAAATAAGGCAGTCAGCTAAGGAAAGCTGCTCCACAGCGAGAGACTGAGGGACTTCATTTGGGGCAATGGAACCCTGCTTCTCCTGTGTGCCCCTGCTCCCCAGAGGGAGGGAGCCTTCCCACCCTGCAGGGAGCTGTGCCTGTTTCACAGGTAGCAGTGCGCTGGCCGACACATACACACACACACACACACACACACACACAAAGCCCATTTCTCAGGAGGTGAGTCTGATGTGAGGGCATACTCCAAAGACAGAGCATACCTTCCTGCCATTCCTACGAGCTCTTCACCTCCGACTTGGTGCGGTAGCAAAGGCATGTCCCGACGCTTGCCAAGGCTGAGCACTTGCTGCTTGTAAAGAAAAAACCCAAAGTGTAGTAGCAACGTGTGCAACTAGGTGCTGTGTAGTGGCAGACGACCTAGGTTGTGCTCCCCTGGAGAATCTCTCCTTCAGGGCTGAATTTAGGGGCTTTACCTCACACTTAAGTATTTGTTAGAGCAATAAGGTTTAATGAAGCTTGGTATGAATTCAGAGTCTTTTATTATCGGATATTTGACTGTAAAACTGTCTAATGTAAGACATGAGCAAACTTTAGTACCTTAACGCAGAATAAGGCAAAGTACTGGTGGTGTTTTGCCTTCTCGATGCACTCTGTGACATCAGTCCTGGTATGGAAAATTATCCTGGAAACCAGGGGTCAGAAACTACGTTCACTAATGATCTCACAGCGTATTTAGAATTACATATAAACAATTTTTCTTGGTCTTAACTAAAGAATTTTAGGTGGGCTGAGTCACACAAGGAACTACAAAGGCTTGGAAGGAAACAGCTGAGCTATCTCATGGAGAAAATTACAGCAGCTATGAAGGAAAGCACACATTTAAGAAGGACATGGGTTAAGAATTGGCCGTGTCCCATTAAAACACTGACATGGGCCTACTCCTACAATCATACACTGGTAACGTTTCACAGCACTAATGTGAAAAGACAATCTTATAGTTAGAAATAAGGAATTATGGGTTCTGATAAACAGTGAGTGGCAGAAAGTTACAATTCTCCTTGGAAAACATTCCTGTAAAGCAATTCAAGGTTATCTCCTAAGCTAGAACCTTTCAGAAAAGAAGAACTGGGTATTACGTGAATGGCTCACTGGACAAGCAATCAGATCATCAAACAAAACAGCAACATTCAGAAAGACTGGGACAAAAATGTAGTGGAGATGTGACAGTACCAGCGAACAATGTTTGCTGAAAGGATGAAGAATTTGTTAGATGCAAGAAACCTTTCTGGTTTCTCAATCTGACCGCATATATGCTTCATGCTGTTGATAATATACTTTTTTAGGAGCTCAGGGAAGATTTCCCTTTTTCCAGAAAGGCACACTTTCCCAACTGGAAGATAGAATGAGGTGGATGGAGAATCCAGCCTTTGCTGCAGCCATTTGCCGCTGTACTTAGCTGCCTTCAGTGTTTCTTCCTTCCAACTTCAGCTTGTCTAGCTTCAGCTTCCAGCTGTTGGTTCATGTAATGCCTTACTTCACTGAGCTAAACAATCCTTTCATATGTAATATTTTCTCTTATGAAACTTATTTTATTCCACACAATAATCTTTTTTTCTGACAAAATAGATGCAGTTCCTTAATTTTCTACAACAATTTCCCCAGTCCTCAGATAATTTTTGTACCTTTTTTTTCTGTGCAATTTTTCAGCATTGTTTTAAAAATATTAACATAAGAACTTGTTATTATTCTAATATCTTTCTTGCTGAAGGTTTACACAAAGTAACATACCTTCTTAGCAACTGATACATACAATTGCTGGAGGTTTTTTTACCACAACAGTTTTAAAGACATATCATGCTGACATGCTTTCCCACTGTGATTACCACAGTATTTTCAGGATCACTATTACGAGTTTGTAAAAACCATGGGCTGCTTGGTGGTGTGGAGCTGATGCTACAGAGACATTTCTGGCGTTTCTGGTGAGTCCTTACACAGCTGACTGAGATTGCAGGTTACCAGACTGCAAGCTTTGGCGATCCCATGCAAGCCTATGACACCTGCTCATGACCCCTTGTGGAGTTATCCTTTCCAGGACCCTTTCAATCACCTGCCTTCCTTGGTCCTAGATGTTCAACGCTGAAAATGACAGTGTGTACTCTTTGTCCTTCAAAGTGCTGAGAATTATCAATAGTCTCAGGTCTTTCCATATGTCCCACTTTCCACCTTACTTGCCATCTTATTTTCTGTCACTACATTACCTGCAAAATTTATCGGTGCGATTTGATATCAGCTTTCAAGTTACCAATGAACATCTTTCACAGTTCACCAACTATCTAATATGAATACTCCCATATAGTGTTCATATACTATACTTCTATGTAGCAGTATTTGTACTCCTAAATACTAAAGATTTTTTATAGACTGCAGTTTCTTGCAATTTTTGTCCATTTGCTATGTGCTTTGTTTATATTGTGAAGTGCCTCCTCTATGAGATGATAACTTTGGTTTCAGTAGGCTTCCTTTTTCTGCTTTCTATTTTATTCTCTAATGCCTCAATCTATCTGAAGAATTCAGCACATACTTACCTTTAAGTTGAATGTGCTACCTGTGGGTTCACATGGCTCAAGTTTGGCTGAAATGTATTAAGATCAATATTGCTGTTCTTCTTCCTTGTCTTGTCAATCTTTGTGCTCCATCTCCCTAAAAACTTTTTGATTTTTTTTAGGGCTTGGCAACTGTTACCATGGTGCTCCCAGGGGTAGTTTGGAGGTGCAACCTCTGGGCCTGTATTGATGCAGAAGACTTTAGGCTCAAGAGCTGCTGGCTTGGTAGTTTTAATGGGTACTGAATTAACCAAAATTAAAGATAAAAATCAGTACGGTAAAATACCATGGGGGCACATATCACTGACTTCCTCATCTCCTTCACTGTCCTGAGGAGTCCAGTTTTATTTTGTTTTTCATTTTCAACCTCAGAGACCTTTTATAATTACTTTTAATCTTCCTTTGATTGCATGCTTTTTAAATTATTCTTTTTTTCCCTGTAGCTCTAAGAATTAACTATTAGTTGTTAATTAATCACACATAGTACAGACACTATTTGGTGTGTATTTGTGTATCTGACAACACGCCTCCTCCAGTGACACACTCTGCAGCAGCTGGAATGTACGCGGTGATTTTTACTCGGTTATGTATTAGAGGGGAGCTGCAGCCCGGCTGCAGGCGCAGCATCTGGCGTGTGTCACTCACCCGTCCTACCCAACCAACCCAACCCAATGGGCCGGGGGCATCACCTGTCTCTCCTCTACTGATGGCGGCAGATGAAGAGATCATTATGCAGGGCTGGAAAGGAAATCTAGAGCTGTCATGAGGCAATATATTAACATATGTAAGAACACACTGAACACATTGAATTTAGGGCTTGATTTTGCAATACGAAAGCTCATGGAAGTTTTTTCAGGAATCGATATAGGGAAAGGCTCAGTTTTGTCCTCAGAGGCAGAGCTTGAAGCTTTTCTGATACAGATATTGTGGCACATTTAGATCTGACCTGAATCGCTGTGCACCCCTCTACCTCCCTGGCAGTGAATTATCAGAGGGGGAATCTGTCTTGTTCTGAGATTAATTCACCAAGACACTCTACAAATATTCTTGTATTTATATATATAAGATATATAATACATCTTTCCTCAGTCATGCTCAGGACAGAGGCAATTTCAGACAAAATGTTCCCTAACAATCACTCCCAAGCCCAAATTGGGAGGGCTTTTTTCTGTTTTCTCTTACTTTTTTATTGCTATGATGTAAAAGCAGAAACAGGCTGTGTCTGAGCTCTGTCGAAATTGCTTAAACACCAACACTGATGATGTAATATATGCACTAAATTCTTAATGTAGTTGTGATATGTAGATTCTCTGCAATATCCAGTTTAAGTGATTTTAATGGCACACAGTCATAGATTTGTGTGCTTTGTTTTGAAAAGCAAAGTGGTTTTGTGTGAAGACCTTAATTCCTATAAATGTTTTCATTTTAGAAGTGTCTTTCCACTTTTGTAGGTAATATTTCAGACAGAGGGAGGTAGGTGGCAGAGAAAGACTGCAGCTTGAGAGAGTAAGTGGCTCAATGCAAGGAAATGACAAGATGATCAGGTTTTCAAAAGAGCACAAACAGGTAAGGTATATGCCTTTTTGTCTGTACAGACTTTCGTATAACACCAACAATATGAAGCTGGGATGAGGAAAAGAAAGATTCTTCTTTTCTTCCATGATTAAACCTTCCTTGAGTGGAAACTTTTGTTGCTCAGAGTGAGCACTGTTATATCATACAGGAGGGGCTCACTGGTTCATTTCTGTTTTCTTCAATGTGTATTTGGCTAAACCTCAAGAAAATATCACTAGAAAATATTAACAGAGTGTATTTCAAGCAAAATAAGTGCAAAATGAAGTAAAAAGAAAATTCATAGTAAAATACTGGAGGTGGAGCCATGGTACAGGGAATTGTGTTCTCATTGCAGGGAGTTGCCCCAGATAAGGTAAGTCCTGGGTTGAGTGTAAATAGGTGTGAGTTCAGAGGCTGGAAAATATCCTGACTTTCTGAAACCTAACAGATCCCACAGTTAATTTTTTTAATGGCCATGCTTAACAGAGAACTCAGTCCATATGGTTGTGAAAGCCAACCCCATCTTTAGAAACTATTTTGTAAGAACAAAGAAGATAGAGAAAGATGGTAAGAAAGCAAGGTGCTGCCACTGCAGGTATGCAGTCAATCTGTGTGAGAGAGAAGGGGATAAAATAAAATGTTATTTTATTTTCCTGGTAATACCTATTTATTGCAGACAGATCCACTGGAAATCAGTGTATACATAGCCATATTTTAGCCTAGCTGGAAACTCTGCCTTAATCTCATATTAGTAGCTGTGTAGATTTATCTCATTTAATACAGAAGGCTGAGAAAATAGTGTGCAGATGAATTATTTGTAATAAAAACCAATGCTTCAGACTCTATTGAGAACACATGTAATCTGCCCCATGCCCCTGTATGTACATAAAAGTACTATAACAGCGATGAGATGGTGAAATCCCATGCAATAAACACACCCCCAAAGGGAAACGATAAAGTGTGTACCAGGGATCATGTGCTGGAGTCTTCACACAAAATGGTTGTACATTTTAAAGAAGGATCTTTTCTCATGCTCAGGTAGGCACTTTTCTGAATTGCCAAGTGTTTCACATGTACATATAAATCACTCAGTGGGCTGGCAAAGGAGGTAAGGGCCATCAGTTTAGAGAAAGTGAGCCATTTCATGCTTCCTGTGTGATTATGCGTTCTTCCTTAAAGAAGGCTTGTGTGCATTAAAGAACTTCTGGTCTACTGAGTTAAATTTATGGAGATACTATTCTAACAAATCAAGTTTTTGAAATGCAGGTCTAGTTTATATATCATGCTAAGAGAATGCAATTTTCAATTTAGAAAGGTGTCTGGACTAAGGAAAAAATTAAAAATTACCTTTAAGTTTCTGTTAAGGTTCTGTATTAGCCAGTAAGAGCCAAGCACACAGGGTGACAAATACTCAGTTACTGGTTCAGAAGAAATTAATAGGCAGGACTTTGTTTAGGCTCAAAATTTGACATCACTTTTTGAGTAACAGTTTTCAGAAATTTATTTTTAACTCACAGGCAGTTCACTAACCAGATGGGTGGTTCATTGTAGAGGAAAGTATGAAAGCTGAAGAGCTGATCAAATGCAGGGTGGGAGCAGGAAGGCAACTCAAAGCTATTTCTGTATCTCTGGCTGTTGAAATAATCCAATGGCTGCATTAAATAAACCATTTACCTGTCATTAATTGCCAATTGCTGGTCACAGGGATGGTTTTACCAGCCTGTGCTGTTCTTGTTCCTGGTCTGCTCCTCTGCTCCAGTCCTGGGAATAGACTGGGACCCAGCTTTACTGCGGAAGGTGGTTTTGCTGTGCCGGGACACTGCTGCCTCCCAGAGCCCTCGTGAACCTTTCTGGGGCAGGCTGGTGGCTACTCAGGCTGCTCCAACAAGGCAGCTGAAGCAGGAGCTGAGAGTGATTTCCAGGGAAAGCAGAAGCAGGCAATAGAAAAATGTTGGGAAAGCCTGCCATCAACCCCACACTTCAGAGGAAGAGTGGGAGCCTTGGGAATCCCTTACAGCTCCTTCCTCTCCCACACGCCCCGTGCTGTGTCCCAGCCTCCTGCACACCCGAGGACAGAAGCATGTCTTTCAGTATGTCATGTCTGTCCAGCCAGCGTGTGCCAAGCCATACTTCAGTCTCTCGCCTTCCAACACCGTGCAAACTCCACAGTCCTTGCATTCCCACAGCGTGGGACACCTCGCTCCTGCCCCTTCCTGTATGGAGCACAGCTTACAGCCATGCTCCAGGGGAAACTACATGCAGGTTAATGGGTGTTTTGCTCTTTTCCAGGTGAGTATCCTCTTAGGGGAACGAGGACAGTCATTATTCAGCAAAACATTCCCAGGTGCCTGCTCCACTGATCTGCAAGTGCTGTTACACTGTTTGAAGCCAGTGTTGGAGAAGATGTCACTCACGACCTCTTTGCCCCTAAGCTTTCTCTTGCCCTGTAGTCCATATATGCAGAATTATGGGTACACTGCTTCTCCTTTGCTTGCAGCCAGTTTGAGATGTGTGTCCTGCTCTTTGCTAGAGCTTCAGAGGTTGGCCACCAGTTCTTTTTTATGTTACTTTTGCACACTACTGTGGCACAGTCGTCCCATTAGAGAAAGGGTAGTGTGCATCACTTGGGTGTTCTCCTCTTTGCCCAGCCCAGGGATCCCTCCTGCAGCACAGGAGGAAATGTGGAAATGCACATCCTTCTTTCAGCCCCAGCAGAATCCTAAAAGCAACTGCCCTGTGGCACCCTTCTGTACGCTTCTGTTATTTGAGGAAAGCAAGATGGCTCCCGCTCCATGAATTGTGTCAGCGTTAATCTCTTAAATCAGTAATGCTGCCTCACATCCTTTATGTAGATGAGAGAATGCTGGCACAAGGGTAAAATGAGCTTTCCAAAGGGTATTCAGGGCATCCTGAGACTGCATGTTTTAATCCAAGTAGTTGTACATGCTTTAGTCAGCACCATGTTTTCTTCTACATCCAGGAGAGCACAGGCTAAAGTATTGATTCTACACATACAAAAAACACTAAGCAGAAAAAAACACTTTACAATCATCATTAACTTTGTAAAAAAGGCAATTATTTCTAAGCCAACACATTTTTTTTCTTCAACAGTGTTCTTCTGTACTCACCATTTATCCTAAAATGTAATTTTGTTACAAGTTTGTCAACACAAAAAGTCAATCCTTTTGCTTTTCAGAAAAAATAAAAAAATATTTAAAATGTAGATGAAAACATGCACAAAATATATACAGTGTGTTTCACACTGAAGAGCTCCAAATGCTTTGGAAGTTGTAGTTAACATGTCTGCTAGACTGTTCCTATCTATTTGTCTATCTCTCTAACCTACCTATCCACCTACCTTCTTACCTACCTCATAGCCTATTATACAAATTTCTCACAATTATCAGCTACCTGAGTAGAGAGATTTGAAAGGGATTTCAAGGAAAGGGAAGGCTGAGCACCTAATATCTAGAAGTCAAGCCTTCATATCTAAAAGATATGATGGGTAAACTTCTAAACCAAGGACTGGAAAGAGTACTCTGGCTTATTGGGGTCAGGCAGCCTGAAGGCTAATATGTAGCAGATTTATGGGCAAGATTCACCTCCAGTCTCTTCTAGGGACCCAGATAATATTCCCAGTTTGCTGTTGACTTTGATGGAAACACTAGGCTGAAATCAAAGCCATTCATTTCCCATAGCTCTACTGAGTTAATATTTCCCCCCCTTTTTATTTTCAAGAAGAACTGGAAATCTCCCTGTATTGGGAACATGAACATCTTTAGAAACCCTAGCACAGGTTAATTAGCGTTCAGTTAGACAATAAGTACTAGAGTTGATCACCATTTAGTTCTGTTGTAGCTGATAGTTTTGACAGGGCTTTCCCTGGTGTTGTTGCTTTCTAGTGCTGGTCCCTCTGTCATGGGGGGGAGGAACTTTCACCTTATGCTCCTCTCCTCACCAGAATCATTCTTTCTACTTTTTTATGGAGTCAACTGAAGTTTTAGCTCCTGGAGACCCCAGTGTATTTCCTTCAGTTTTTGTGGTGAGATCTCTCTGCATGTGTGCCTTCAATGGGTGTCCCCCACTTCTGGTGGCCTGGTTTGGATTGGGACAATTTCCTAGGAACTTGCACCCTCATCTCAGCCCTGCCAGTATAAGCAGCATTCCCAGCATGGATGGCCAGCTGGCTGTTACAACCTTCTTTCACACTATGCTATGTAAACCTACTCAGGGTAGGTCTTGTTGATGTGTGAAAAATGCTTCTGACAGCCTGCTCCCACCTGCACTGAGGTTTCCATCTTCACAGACTTGCTGACCCACAGTGAGCAACAGTTGGGAAAACAAGAAAATGGTTTGCTATTGTCAGGAAAGCAAGAGAAAAGGAGTGGAGGAAGAAGTTCAGTTTTCAGAAAAGGAGTTTTTAGAAGCACACTACCGGCACTGTGGGCCAAGAGCAAGTGCAGTAAGAATGAGCCAGTAGAAATGCTTGTTGTATACACAGCTCTTTCCAAAATCTGCTTTCTTAATTAATTTATATGTATTGACTGCTTTCCATTGATCAACTTGCATACAATGCATATACATTTGGCTATCCTGGGTAAATGCTGTTTGTGACTGCTCAGAATGGTATACCACTGGTATACCAGCCTCTTGGATTGTGCTCCTAGATAAACATATTCTGACATACCATCACAAATGGACAGTTTATTGTGAAGAAGACAGTAAAAGTGGTTAAAAACTGTGTGCATGTATGTATGTGTATACAAATATTCATGCACACACATATGTGTACATAAGCATTATATATAGACACATATATACACACATACTCTTTTTCATTCGCTGGCAACCGTAATCAAAATCTGGAGATGAAAATTGCCAGCAATGGACAAATTGTTCACTAAAAACTGGGAAAAGGATGCTCTTCTTAAAAAATGGTAAAACCTAGCATTGTTTGTGTTTACGTGGAAGTGTTTGGTGGAAGTGCAACAACTGCCCATACTTTGGAGGAAAGCTAGTCTCTGTCTGTTTTCTGAAAATGAAATCAAATATCCGCGTCACAAAAAGTGTACTCCCAAACCCACTGTTAGTTTTCTGTGTTATTTCAAAATCCAAGGCAACTGAGGCTGGGAATATTTACAGCCATCCATGAGTATTTTGGACTTTAAAATGTCACTAAACTGTCTTGATACAATTTTGTTTCTTTTTCCCCAGTTTTTGCTTACCTCTAGAGCAGGTTGGAAAGTTCCAGTTTTTTCCTGGGCCCAATTCTTGAACAAACAGGAAAATATTGAGCAAATAGGGAAATATTTTGGAAAAAATATTCCATCTCCATTTCAATTCTGGAAAGCTTTCACTGGCTGACCTCACCTGTGCTAGAAGATTACATCTGCTAGTGACTGAAGATGTCGGAAATAAATTCTCAGTGCATATGGCACAACCTTAATCTAAAAATGAGCTGCTAATTGAAGCAGGCACAGGGCAGGGTTAGGGAAAAATGGGATTCATTAGGAAAGGGATAATTTAGAATTAACGCAGTGGAAGGTCATCAGGCTATAAAAATAATTTTTAACCACTTCTCCTTTCTACACTTTTCTGGATCTGCCTCTTTGCCGCTGGCTGAGTGTGGCATGAACAGACCCTATGACACAAAATAGAGCAGCTGGGCAGTTGAGCACTGTGTGGGGTGGCTTTCAGGGAACTCTTCATCTGGCTGAGTTTACTGGAGAGAGTATGTCCAGATTATAACCTCTCACAGGTTTTGGTAGCACTCTTGATTTGATCACAAGTGCTTCTCATGGTGGGGAAATCACCACCAAAAGAATTACTATATTTTTGCAAACCTCCCAGGTGCAGAAGAGGCTTCAGCTGGGTAAAGGGTCTGTTCCAATCATCTAGCACGGCGTGTCCAAATGCTTGTATGTCAGCTGGGAACTGTGGAACACGATCCCATTAGATTTGTCTGTGCAGTAAAGACAGACCTATTGAGGATGGATAGGGAGGGCACCGGCCATAATCAGACCTGTCACATGCTTTAAAAAAACTGAGGATGAGAGATTTTCTGTTTTGTTCCTAGTTTTGGAGGTGTTGAGAACAAAACACTTTCTACTCTTTGCTCTGCTTTTTCCCATTGGGGAAAAATCTAGAGCAAAGAGCAAAAATTAATCTAGAATTAATTTAATCCTAGATACCACCCAGTGGTTTTTAAACTCCTGTTTCCAGCAGCCTGCATGTAGACATGGAATAGAAAGCAATCCCATAGCTCTGGATTTAACCCCAGTGAGCAGAGTCTTGTCTGCTGACTCCCAAAAGGCTATTTTGGAAAGAAATGCTTGAAGTAAGATATAGAAATAGGGATCTCTGTAAAATGTACTTTTAAAGACAGTCTTGTATACATTGGTTTCATGTTATATAATGGCACGTCAGCCACGCTCTGCCCCCCATCTGAGGGCTGAGCTCTTTTCACGCAGCACGGTATGGAACGTGCACTCTCCTGGGCTGGCAACAACTCCATGCTTCACATGGACAACATATTTTAGAAGACATTGAGAGACTGAATTCAAAACAAATATAGAGAAAATAAGAAAAACGTAATGTGTAAAAGAGTATTTCACCCACGTCCAAATTATGTCCGAACAAAATATTCTTGTGAGAAAAATAGCACAGTGCAGGGAGAAAGGAAAGTGCAGTTTGGTGGGGCAGACAAAGAGCTAGCTCAGGCGAGCCTGGCTGAGCAGCGGTTACTAGGCTGTAAAAAATGAACATGGCAAATGTACTGCATTTGCTAAAGGCTCCATGAAACTCCAGGGAAAACAAAGTGTTCACAGAGTGGCTCCACCAACAGCGAGAAAGTTTCATTATTATTAGTCATATGCTGAGGATGTCAAGGAATTTTAAGGCCGCACTCTTTGCATTTTTAGAGGTTATTAATGAAATAGCATAGCAAGGTGAATTACATTAAAATATTTTTCTAACCATTCCAGAAATCTTGGTCCAAGTTGGCATAGGGGGGCTGGCAAGTGGTGAACTTTTGACCGAAGCTCAGATTGCCGGGAGATACATCCTCCTTGTTAGTTTCGGGTGACAGTTCACTGTACTAGAGGGATCCACTTGTGTGTAAAGAGGCGAGTGGGGGAGGAAGATTTAGCGCTGCATTTTCACAGGGGCAAGAAATTCCATCCAGCTCAAATGTGTTTTGGCCCGCTGCCTGGCTCCTTGTCAAACACATGACCATCACTCGGCTTCCTATTTCTGGCCCAAATCTGGATCCCGGGGATAAGTGAGCCCCATCAGTGGTTAAAATTAGGCAGCTGAGCTGTGACAACACATGCTGACTCTCCAATGGAGGGTAGACATATTTAAAAACCAAAAAAGAGCTAGACGTACCAAGATTTAATGTCAGCGCCATGTGTAATTCATCAGTTTGGGCTCTTACAATTCGGATGGCAGGTGATCTACTTCATGGAGAGAACTTAGCAGGATTTTCTGGCTTCCTACTGACCAAAGACTGCCTATAATGATTGCTAAAGATAAGATTATGCCATTAGTTTTTTTTTATGGTAGAAATCTATAGCCCTGGCTTCTCATCCTATCAAGATCTAGTTGTATGAGGGACGACTTCTCCTGACCTGAGAATGACAAACCAGGACATCTGGTTTCCACAGGGTTGTACTTTAACTGGGAAAGTTTCTTTCCAATTGAAACAGCAGCAGACTAGCTGGTTAACAAGTAGGTATTTTGGGTTGCTCAGTAATTAAAAGTTTCCATTTGCCATAAATTAATCTGTCAAACCGTTTGTGCAGGTATGGAAGACTTTCCTGGATGCAGAACTCTGATAGCCATTACACTTGTTTCTGCTCCTATCATGCTTACCTCTGTCTGCTTGGCCAGTGACACTGGCCAGGGTAGCCTGTCTGTTGAGGTCCTACACAACTCTCTGTGCTTTATCCTACTTCCCCATATCCTGAGATGCCCTTGAATCCATTCATGCAAGCCCTTTATCCGTTCTTGAAACCCCTTCCTAAGCCTTTTCTGCATGTTGAGATACATCCAAGAAATCAGCTAGGTAATGTCAGGTTGGGTGTGTAGGTTATTGTAGTTGATGTTTTAATACATTATAGAGAGCTTAAGATGTAAATGTGCATTTCAACATGGGCACTGTATCCTCTCCTCTCCTCTCCTCTCCTCTCCTCTCCTCTCCTCTCCTCTCCTCTCCTCTCCTCTCCTCTCCTCTCCTCTCCTCTCCTCTCCTCTCCTCTCCTCTCCTCTCCTCTCCTCTCCTCTCCTCTCCTCTCCTCTCCTCTCCTCTCCTCTCCTCTCCTCTCCTCTCCTCTCCTCTCCTCTCCTCTCCTCTCCCCTCCTCTCCTCTCCTCTCCTCTCCCATTCTCCCCTTCCTCTCTCCTTTTTCCTTTCTCCTTTTACTTTCTTTTGTTTTTCTTTTCCCTAATGAATGTCTGCACAATATTAACTGTGAAGGGGATGTATTCAATTACATGCCCTACACTTGCCAAGACAGTCCTCCTTACTGCTGCTTTGCTCCAGGTTCCTGAAAAGCTCTGGCCTCCTCTGCAACACCAGAAAGACTCAATGGGAACTAGAACTGAGATTCTCTATCTAAACAAAATCCCAGTATTTACAGGATCATGCTCTGCAGAAACATTCTCCCTAAGGAAAAAAAACCTACAAGTGTGAGCAAAATTTTAAGTCTTTTCATCCTCTCAATGACCTGAGAGCTACCCAACGATATCTGCCAGTTGTGATGGCTGGAATTGCCTTCCTGGACACAGACACCAGGCACAGTAGCCTGGGCTGGCATGAAATACCTCTCTGCAGGGACAGACAGCCCCTAATACACAGCAAAGAGGCTCAGAGAGCTCTGTGGGATACTGGGACATGGGGACAGGAAATACTCCATCAGATCTCTTCTGACTGCATAGAGGACTAACTAACTTCTAAGATAATTAATCCTCAAGTTGCTTAAAAATGTGTATGTTAAAAACAAGACTAAAGTTTTACCCTGAGAAAAATGTGGTAGGTAATGCAGGCTGGAGTAACATATTAATTGTAGAAAACTCTACTAAGGAGACATCCTGAGATATGCTGCTGTAACAAATTTCCAAGAGGTCTGCCGTTATAGCACAAAGCAAGATACTTGAAGTTAATAAGAAACACACTTACTAAACAACAGAGCAGTAAGAAATGCATCTGCTGTTCTTTTGCAAATGTCTGCCGGTATTAACAGTCTGGTATTTCAAATTCTTCCAGTCTAATGAAAGCTTTGAAGCCAAACAAAATACCTGTGATACTTGTGTCCTGATTACTGTTCGTGGGTATAAGTGATGCTCCAGAGGTAGAGAAACTCCAGGAGCCAACTCAGGTGTGATAATACGTGCTACCCTTTGGACAGGAGGATGCCAAAGCAGATCCACAACAGACATCCTGGCACAGCATTCCCAGCTGCCCTGGGAGCTAATCAGTATGGTGCAAGCAGAAAATGGCACATGGGGTTGATTACTGGTTGGACAGAAACTAACTAAAAAAATTTAGATCTTCAGGTCTGGTGCAACAGCCTCTTCTCTTTTCCATCATCTTTATCCTCAGTTAGAAGGGTCTCAGCTGGCTTTTCTGCTGTGCTTAGGTGTCCGCTGTCCCTCACCCATGATATGCCAGCAAATTCCCTGTGCTTGCAGGGTGCCAGCAGCTGCCACTCAAGAGAGAAGATCAAGAAAATTCCAAGCAAGGCAGAGGTGACCTGTCCAACTGGCAAGGGGGCTGTCACCAAAGGGAGCAGGGTTAGAGGAGCTTCTGGTGTTAGATCTGGTTTGTGATTATACATACATTCTCACTAGTGAGATGCTAATTGTTGAGCTTTAAATCTTTTGCTTGATATCTTTCAATTGTATTAAATGTTTTAATAGCACTTTTTAAAAAGTGTATAAAAATCCATCTATAACAGTAACACCTTTATTGAAAAGATGCAGGGTCTGCATTTTTTAGTATACTCTTCTTTGAATCCATTAAAACACACATTATTACTTCTGTTCTCTCAACTCTGAATATTTGACTCTTTCTGCAAGAAAAGTGATGTGTTGCTCATTAACATAAATTTAAACGTTGACCTTCCAAGCATCACTGAATGGTTTCTGATTTTTTGGAATGACAGCCTATTACAAGAGGTGCTACAAATTCCTCCCTCCTGGAAAAGTATCTTAAGATTTTGAATTGTTCATTAAATCATCACTTCAACAGCTTTCTCAAAATAGAATTCCCTAATTCTGTTTTTTTATACAAAAGCAAAATTTCTACTTAGGTTTGCCACTACTGTCATTCTGCTCAATCAAAGAGAAAAGGCAGTATTCAAGAGTTGGTTTGCACATAATATTCTGTGACCATTTTGAAGGACATATAATGTTCATTTGGCTTAAGACTATGGAAGAGCAAGGACACAGAGAGGTCGTGAATGCCTGGGGAGGCTGGAAGATTGATTCCTCCTTAAATACTTAAGCATTTACATTAGTTATTTGAGCTAAGATGCTAAATAATTTCAAATACATAAGGTTTAAGTGAATAGGCTGGGTTTCTGTTCAATTTTTTTTAATCCATTCTTGTTGCTCTTGAGTTTCACCATCTCCACTTGCTGTTGCTGGTTGACATGAGCAGTTGGCCCAACTACTATTTCCTGCCACCTCTGAGTTGCTTGCAGCTTCTTTTTGACAGTGCACTTTCTATAGCGAGAGTTTAATGGAGACTGACTTTGCTGTCAGTGAATCAAGCAGCATGCTGACTGTGGCTTTCTGAAGAAGTTTGAAAATGTACACCAGCGTAGATGGCTGAATTGTCATTAAGGAGCTCTTATGCCCACATGAAGAGCCTGTGGTCTGAGCCTGGTCACACACAGTTATTCATCTCAGTCTCCAGAGTAGTAACAAATGTCATCTATATACAGAAGCTACTCACATATCTTTTTTGGCTGACATTATTGATACTTGTTTTTCTGGATACATATATTGACTAATTGCTACTGCCAATTTTTTAAGAGTCAGATCAAATAATAAAAGCTGATGGTGGCTAGGTGACACTCTGAACTCTCAAGGCCCTTGGAAATGTGGAAGACTTCCATTGGTTTGATAGAACTTCCCTTTCACAACCTATTTAGACTTATGAGGGAGATGGTGTTCCAAAAATGTGTTCGTTCTCTACATTTGTTCCTGTAACCGTGGCATTAACAGCACCTTTCCCTGAAAACATCCCTTCCCTGCATCCTTCCTAACAAAAGAAGCTGGTGGAAGTGGGGCAAGAAAAGCAAGAGTTTTAAATTATCTCCTTGCAGATAGTTGTGAATTATTAGCACAGTTCACTTCCCATTTAAATCTTGTGCAGGCTGGGGGTCCTTAATCCGTCCTTGATCTTGCCCATTTGGCAAGGAACTGTTCCCAAGAGGTGGCCAGTTCAGGCTGACACGAGGAGCTTCCTCTCCAGGATCAGAACTGTTGATGGACCTTACTTTGGTCCTTTTTTCCACTCTACCACCCTGAAAGTGTAATGTCTGTTTCTTGAGGTCTTCCAAACCAACTTCAGAGATAAGTAGCTAAAAATTATTTCCAAACTGATGAAAAAAATAGGCTCTTGCCCTGAATGTCCCGGCACTACAGGCATCTTGTTCAACCTCATGTAACTCCTTTTCAAGAGCAACTGTTAAGCTCCTACCCATTTTGCTGACACAGGCATAATTAATTAGCACTCACCTGACCTGGTGTAGAACACACTTTCATTTACTTGACATTTAGTAACTTGTTATCCAACACCTTGTTTGTGTCCTCCTAGGCATCCTGTCTACTCTAATCATCCCGTATTACTAAGGCCATGCACATGTCACGTTCATATAGTCTTGGCTTCTAACATTTTCTCTGCCAGCCCCACACAGCATCCCTGTTCTTGTCCCCTCCTCTCTACTACTTGCTTACCCTGAACATGACTCTGAGTCACTGCACATGACCTTCTTATTTCCAGGTCTTTGCTGCAACAAAGCGTATTTGATGAGATGTTTGGGAGGAAGTATTTTGAGTAGCCCTTGTCTTTCTGCATTCCCCAGACTACAATGAGTAGAAGGCAGCTGTGTGTCAAGCAGACACAGAAATGGGTCCATCTCAAGGTCCACAGTCCATCACTGTGATGTGGCTGTCCTTGTCTCCACATCACTTCTGATCCACAGTCCATCACTGTGATGTGGCTGTCCTTGTCTCCACATCACTTCTGATCCACAGGACTTCTGCATTCAGTGAAAGGCAGAGACTTGATTTCTGGTTATCAATACAGACTTTTTGTTAGCAAAAAAAAGGGATTATGTGATCTCTTTCTCTCTCCTAATAAGCTGCTGCCAGAAGTATCTCATCAGTATTGCTTGTAAATTTTGAAGTAGTAAAGATGGAGAGACTTTATGCACTTGTTAATCTCTGTCTGCTTTTCTCTTGCCATAACAACACTGGCAGCACTTGAGCTGCTCTTTCAGAATGCTGAGCCTGGCAGGACAATAGGGCAAAACAGGATATATGGCTGATGGGGAGATGTAATGTGTCTTCCCACAGCTGTTTCTGGAGCTCTTCTTGGTCCACTGTGGCTATATGTCCAGGCAGCACTCTTCTTTATGGTCTGCAGTCCAGGAAGAACACCCTTTCTTCCCATCTGAACCTGTGAAGTAGCGGGGCTCCATCTCCCCATTCTCAGTGAGTTTGTCTGTTCCTGCAACAGACAGTCTTGAACCAGCACTTAACCTCCAGGCATTGCCACTGAAGAGTTACCACCACCATTCAGTCTTGGGATACAGTCTTGTCTTCAAATTTGAGGCTCTTCCTGGAAAAATGTTGTTTCCTCATCTATCTGGTAAATTAAATAATTAAAGTCACAAGTATTTTTTTTATTTGCCCTGCTCTTTCATTAGGCCCCACGTAGGCTCTTCACAGCACCACGGCTTACTGCCAAGGAGAGGAACTGCAGTCCAAGTTTGCGCACATAACTCCAGCTTACTCTAATAACACCTTTGTTTTTCAAACATATGCTCTAAGCTGGCAGATGTTATTTAGTTACCCTCCATCAAGCACCTGACTCAGGCTTGCAGCCTGGAAAAAACCTGATATTCCTAAATTCCCTCTGCAACCGTCCTAGTGGAATCTCTTGGTAGTGACATATGCTTATTGCCATATAAAGAGCGGACACAGAACAAGATCTGAACACAGTCAAGGTGGCCACGCTTCTAGGATGTGAAAGAGAAGCCAAGGAATGGCTTAGTATCTGTCCTCCCATGGACATTACAGGGGACTCTTCCATTCATCATGGGGGATTATAACATTCGTTGACAAGGAAATGTAATAGTAGGAAATTATCTGATGCATTTTGATATGTCTAAGTGATATTGAGCAGGTGGAAACATGAACAAAAGCTTCCATCTGCAAAAACACAAGTCCCATGCTTGTCTTTTTTTGACAACACTTTATTATTTTTACTCTGCAAGGACAAGTAGAAATGGTGCATCTAGGCCAAGGCTGATAAAGACAAGTCATCCAGTTGGACAAAGGACAGAACACTTGACCAGTTAAAGAGAGGGCCTAGGGGTAGTATGTTAGGGAAAGTTTCAAGACAAATGAAAAGGAAGATGAATGGAGATCATGAGGCAAATATATCAGGAAAGGAAAGTGGATATTTTTGTTTTTTCCTGGAAAAGGCAAAGACGATGTCCCTCAGTGCATTTAGAGAGTGTGAAAGCTGCTTGCATAATTAATACAAGACATAAAACTGCACCTCTGAACTAATTCAATGTTCCTACATGAGGGACTGCAGCCTGGCACATCCTGTACTCAGTGTGCCCACCACCAAGAGTGAATATTGCACTGGAGTTATGTTTTCACATCCTGCTCAGTAGTCTTTTTGAATCTGTCTGAACATGAAGCAGAAGTGAGGTCTGCTGGAAAGGGTGTAACTGAGCTACAACTTCTTGCTCAAAGAATTAGAAGGAATAGAGCATGCTTCAGGTAAATCTAGAAATCTTATCAACAACTGCTTTATGACAGGAAGAGCCACACATCTTGGATATTCCTGAAATGCTGCTGCTACATGCGTTGCTCAGCTTCTGTTTTCATAAATCCAGAGTTTACCCCTGTTGCAGATAATCGCAAAGTTATCTTCTCTGATGTATGAACTAATGTCACAAATCTGGCTGCTGGCAACCTCAGTACTACAATACAGCAAGCTCAGTTATTTCAGGTCCATTTTCCAGGAAGATCATGTAAATTCTTTAATACTTTATATTCAGGCATAGTTGTAACCCATCACTACAGAATGAGTATTTTTTGCCCGGAGAGGAGTTTCATCCTATCTTAAAACTTTCACACTTTAACTTTTACTTAAAGCAGGCTTAAAGATGAGTTTGATTAGGAAAACAAAATTAATCTGTTTGAGCATGTGGAATAGCAGGCTTCTCCATACGGAGAAGGCATAAGGCATCACTGACTTGGTGATGCAGTGCTATGATGGCAAAACCCCTCTGCTTCACAGCAATAGGAAAAGCTTTTTCCACTCAGGAGGTGAGGTGTCAGCTGTCTTCCTGCAAGCAACCTGTAGCTCTGTTTCCAGCAGAGTACTTTCCATTACTCAGTAGTGTTTGTGTCTAGTGCAAAACCATAATGGGAAAAGCTAACATCAAGCAGAGGTTACACCTGGTAGTGGGGACACAGTCTGTACCTCTCCTCTGGAGTGAGATACAGGAATGGCAAGAATCCATCACAACTGATGGTCTGTTTGCTTCTGTCTCAGAATTCTCATTAATGTCCCTAAGAATGCGCAAGATCTCTTCCATTTCTTCACATTCAGTGGCCACAGTTGAATACTGTCTGTAGATTTGGGACAGTGACTCACTTTCATGTGCGGACAAATGGTTCCACTGAAAATCACACTGGAGCAACAAGTTTTCTGGTTATCACTCTAATTCTCTAGCTTTTAAATTTTGTCCAACCCTGGAAATGTTCTCCCACAATATCAAAAGTGATGGAATTTTGCATTTAATTAACAGAATATTACAAAAATAGTAGTTTTGGCAAGGACATATGTCTGTCATTAATTGTTCTTTCCTAACAGCAAACTGTTTCAGGATGTAAGTGACGTAGAACTTGTTTTATAATTATAATCTTATAGACTGAAACTGCATAACTAGAGATCATAGCCCTCCTTCTCCAGTGGACAGGGTATTAGCTTTCTCTCTGCAGACTCTGACTGCACTGCCCAGTGTCACACCACAATTTATTCACCCCATTGAAGTTCATCATGTTTGAAATGCATAAAATCCTAATCATATTTTTACAGGAGTATGAGCATAAACCAAACCACAGTTTGTCTGGCACTGCTTGCATACAGAGATGCATCTCTTTGTGCTTCCGATGTGCACTCAATATAATACAGATATGTGTTTCACTGTGAAAGTGAAACTAGACAGAACCCTGATTAAAGAATAAAGTGAGGTGACATCACTCCATTCGCATACTAATTTAGAAGTCTACTCATTGCCCCTTAAGGTCTCAGCTGACCCAGTTTGGATCTTAACCAGCAAGCAAACAAGCCCTATTAACAACACTATTCAACACCACTTCTAGCGAGGTGCCAATACACTTATAGTTAAACAGTATTTCAGATCATCAGCACCCAGTCACTAATTTAAAACTGACCTTTTGCATTCGTCCTGTGGAAAAGCCTGGAAAGTCAAAGGACAAGGAAAAATGTTATAAAAAAGAAGAAAGACAGCTGCCAAGGGTACGATTGGATCAACTTCAGAGTAAGTCTGCGGAACAGAGTGGCATTTGCAAAGGCACTGAAGATCTCTCATGGCATCAGGCTGGTGGTGGTGACAGAGCCATCTGTCCTGTCTTTTTTGCCCTTTCCTGTCTGCCATTAATTTTCCACAAAGGCTCCGAGCGACAGTCCCTTCATAGTGACCATACTTGGAAACAAGGTGTATGACAGGCAGGGGGAGAATGGCAATAATCTCTAAGAGCCTCCGTGTTACGGCTTGGGAAAAAATAGCTGAGAGTTTGCAAAGTAGTGAAGAAGAAGTGAAAACCGAGAAGATCTGCTGACAGGAGGATTCAGCAGGCACGCACTGCCTCATTACGTGCCCCTTTGAATTGTGGCGCAGGAGCGGAGGCGTGATCTCCTTCTGCACACGCTGCCGAGAGTAAACAAGTGAGTATTTCTGGAGCAGCTGCCTGTGTAAGAGGAGAGGTGCCTGTCGCTGTCCTGCAAAGTTACTGTTTGATAGCAGCGTGTATCTTGCACTTCTGAAACTTTCTCATTTCTTGCACTAATCACACCGGGCTTCCATTCAGCAAACAGTTCCTCGGGGCTGAATCCTGTGTTTATACTTAAGATATTTTGCTGAGCTGGATCTATAAGGAGTAAGATTGCATGCTGTATTCTACTTTTAAAAATGAACGACCATCAACATGATCTCAACCACAGTATACACAGAAATTAATATAGTTTGCTTTATGCTCGGATTGGTGCTATTCTTAGCAGCAGGCAAGTCTAGACGTGTTTTATAGACTTTGATTACACAAATTCCAGTTCAGAGATATGCTAAAATTCAGTTCTACTCCCCATATATTCAGTTACCATGTTCATCATCAAACTTTCTAAGCATCTTACAGTATTTTTTCATGCAATGTAGTTAACACTTATCCCACATTTATTCTCTCATCTTTTCCCCCAGAAGGATACATGCAGCAAAGGGTTTTTGTTTTGGTGTCTTAAAAATAATATGCATGCACATATTCACGTGCATACACACTGCTGCATGGCCAAGTGCATCTGAAATGAGCTGAGTACTTGGAGCACAGACTATTTCATTTAGTGTTGGTTGGTGGTTACCGAGGGAGGTTGCTCAGACTGGGTCCTGTGACAGATCTCATTCCTGTTATTGCAGAAATTCTTACTGTATCAAAAACCTGAGTCCTGCAGTGTCTGTCAATAGGCTTCCTCCAAACTGATTTTAAGACAGAAATTACTCTTGAAGATTTTTGCCTCATTTCCTGTGATTTATCCATGGAGAGGGTGAGAACTGGGTGTTTAATAAGACTGTGACTGTACCCAATTGTGCTGGTTTCACACTCAGCTAAAACCATGCAGTCTTGCACTCACTTCCCCCACCCAGTGAGATGGAGGGAGAAATACAACAAAAGGGTTTGTGGATTAGAATGAGGACAGGGAGGGCTCACTCACCAGTTATGATCACGGGTAAAACAGACTCAACTTGGGGAGGAAAAATCAATTTAATTTGTTACAAATCATCAGAGTAGGATAGTGAGACATAACAACCACATCTTACAACACATTTCCCCCACCTCTCCCTTCTCCCCGGTCTCAAATTACTGTGCTTCCAATTTCTCTACCTTCTCCTCCCCCAGCAGCACAGGGCACAGGGAATGGGGGTTGTAGTCAGTTCACCATTGCCACTCTTTCTGTCATGAGATCCTCCCACGGGCTACAGGAACAAAGTGTTCCAACACGCGCTTCCCATGGCGTCACAAATCTCTTCCGGCACAGCTCCCGGCTCCAGCACAGGGAGATCCACAGGCTGCAGATGGGTCTCCAGTCTAGCACACCTCCATCTCCCCATGCTCTGGGAGACCCCTCCTGGCTCTGGGGGTCTCCTTGCTCATCAAACGAGCACTCAAAGTCACAACTGCCCTTGGGCACAGCTTTCTGTTCCAGTGTGGAGTTCTCCATGGCCTATACCTGTATATCTGCTCCGCCATTGAACTTCCACTGGCTGCAGGGGAACTTCATTTACCTTCTACTCCATGCATGTTGATCTGGGTGTCTGAGGTTCTCCGTCTTCCCCCTCTTCCTCCTTCCTCATGGCAATGATGCTCTCTTCTTTGTTTAGGCGGTGGTCCTCTTTCGTTCAGGTCAATGGCCTCTCCTCATGGTTCTCTCCTCCTTCTTTTTTTCAAAACAGTCCTTCCCCTCATAAATATTGTTTTGAAGAGGTGTTTTCCTATTGCTAATTGGCTTAGCCTTGGCTAGAGGTGGATCTGCCTTGGAGCCAGGGGAGCTTCGCAAAGCTTCTCACAGGGGCCATCACTATAGCCCTTTTCCCCCACTACCAAAAATGTCCCCCTGGCGCACAAACCCAACATACCAATGATGGATGCTTCCTCAGCCTTTACTCCCATTCCACACTACTGTTCTCAGGACCCAGGAGGATAAATGAGATCATATGATGAGCTCACATTTCAATTTCACATTATTTCTGTTACAATGGAGATGTACTAGTGATTTGACAGGAACACAGGGACCTGCAGAGACATGCCTCCAAGTGACTTGTAGATATTCATGATAAGGCCTAGTGCTTCTCAGAATTGGTGACTTCATTCTTGTTTTCTTCTTTTCTTTTAAGAAAAAGAAAGAGATAGGTAAATTATACTACCCTGACAATGCCTGCTTTGCTTTCATAGTAGGAACAATCTTTGATTCCTCTTTCATTTCAGCTTCTGAGGTAGCCTGTGCTTAATAAAGTTGGGCATATCACTCTCTTGTATCAAGCATGTTCTATCATTCTGTGACCAACTGAATCATTACACGGTTAAACCAAGTGCCCAAAACAGCTTATTTACTCAGTAGTTTATTTCATGCATTTTTTTGATGCTCCGGGTAATTTATGCTGACTTCTAGTTAGAGCTAGAGGGACAAAGTTTCTGGAAGCTTTGAAGACCTAGGAAACAATATTCCTCCCCAAGGTTTCTAATGTTTTCTTGCAGTTGTTTATTTTGTAATAACTGAAGTTTGAAACATCAGTGTGGGCTACTGTCCTGTTTTTTTTTGTAGGATAGAGTTAATTTTCTTCTCAGTAGTTAAAACCATGTTTTGGTTTCAGTTCAGACTTGCTTTGAGAACATCATTGATAAAAGTACTAATTTTTGCAACCAAAATGATTATTTTTTTTAACTTTAAGAATGTGAATTATACGGGTGTATGTTTCGAGCGGAAATAGTGGAAATACTGGTGTACAATCCTGGATGGTTTAAGAATACAAGAGATGTAAATTTTGCAAGAAAACTAATATCTTTTAGCTGCTTGTCTAGCTACAGCAACTCTTCCTAAAATCTTTATGTTTTATATAAAGGATCTTTGGGTTCAAATAATGAAAGTAGAGCTAGTAGCTAATACTCAGCTAATACTCCATGAACATCTATGCGGAGATATTTTTGTATGGCTAACACTGTACAATATTAAATCATTTGACCTAAGGAACAGAAGAATTTTAATAACACAAAGCTGCAAGTTTTCCAGTGAAGTAACATCACATGAAAGGCTTAATTTTTATAGAGGGAAAATTGATTCCTTGATGTTCATCAGCTAAGACCTTTAAGAAAATACTCTACAGGTTCTCTCATTGTTCCTTCCCAAAGAAAAAATCTCTTCCATATGGAAAATATTTCCTTTTCATTTTTCTAATACTTTCCAATTTTTTGCACAGCGATCCACAGAAAAAAAATGGTAAAGAAAAGAGCTTAATTTTCTGAAGTTTCCAGGTTTTGTCCGAGACCGTCATACCTTTAAGCAGCCTACAGGGGCTCAGCAAAAGTGCTTTACCTCCCATGTCAATAGAGAGGATAGCTCTGGTTGGAGCATGTGGCAGTTGTACAAGAAAACAAAGATCAGTGGTGTCACCTTGACTGTTCCCCTTCACTCACCTGGAAGCTGTTGTGGAGATGTTCCTATAACCTGAAGAAGTTGTGACTGTGCTTGGCTAACACTCAGGATTCACTCAGATGAGAGATTTTTTTGCATTGTCCTTATGCTTGTAGACTTGCTCAAAGTTCAGATCTGAATTCAAGCCTTGGGGGTCTTGAGATGTGCAGCCTTACTCTCATGTGACGTCTGGGGATGCCAGTGACTAGGTAGCTTTGTAGGTAGTGTCCAGCAGAGATAATTAAACTGCAGTTGACTGTTCTGCTTGTGCTAACGTAGGCTGTCTTTTGAACCCACTTCTAACTTCTTTACAGATATGTGAGAGAGGTTCAGACTGGAATCAGACCCAAGTAATCTGGGTTCCTCAGGACACACTATGGCTTGTTGAATATGACAATGCTTGGCTACTGATGTGCGAGGTATTTTTACTGTCCTTTGTTTATCTAATTAATATTAGGATTAGTTTCAGTTTTAGTTTTATTATTAATATTCTCTTTCTGTTAAAGATGAAGAACCCATGGCCAGGAAGAACAAATGCAAACACCTTGCTCTTGAATGAGTGACTAAGATGAAGGGTCTGGAGCCACCAGTAAGGACTTTGCTCTCATGGGTTGAACTGTGACCGCTGATCATATGTGGCCACAAAGGTTTAGGTTGTGCCCTGTGCTTTGAGGCAATCTGTCCAGCAGAGAAGAGAATGTATGGCATCCATCTGTGTCTCAGGGGACTCCTGGCCTCATCCTTGGGTTGAAATCTACCTCCAGTAAGTCAAATCTGGATGAAGATATCCCATCTTTCCTTCCTCTGGTTTACTGCCTGGAAAAATCCTAGAGCTCAGCTCCCTCTAGGTGGTGTGGGGCTGCAGGGGCTGGAAATTCCCCTTGGGTGGAAACTGTGTCACAGGGTAGGACACCCTGGGGCTGCTGGCAGTTTTTTTGTCCAACTGTGGGCCAGGGCCAAAGCAGAATCCTGTGTCGTCTTCCTGGGAATGGGGACTGGATGGGAATGGAGGAGCTGTGACAGGGAGCTGACTTGTGACTATGTGGGGTCTGCTTGCCCTGTGAGCCCTTGCTAGTGGCTGGGAATGCTGGTGACCACACAGCTTTGTAGATTGCCTTGAAGCATTGTTTGCTGGAAGAAAATTAAACTGGAGTTTACTTTTTTGCCTGTGCTAAGGTAGGCTACCCTTTGAACCACCTTTCAGCTTTTTGGGAATGCAGCAGGGGTGTTTAGTGCTGTGAGACTCAGCATTATTTGATTTCAGGAGAGAGATGGTCTTCCAGATAATTAATACAAGCTTGTAATGGAAAAATTAATTTTTCTCCACTGATGCAATGACTTTTCAAATCAATGTTTATTTTGCACATACCTACATTAAAGTAATATATATGCAAACTGTAATTTTTTTTATTTTTTTTTTTTTTTTCCCAGGGTGGTGAGAGAATTACCAACATACATGAAAAAAATATGAATTAGTAGCTGATAGTAGTGAAAGCTCTGGAGTATCTTACAGCACAACACACTGGAGACAAAGGCCAGAAATGACAAAACTGACAGTTACACAAAGCATTCAGTTAAGTATAACTTGACAAAATCTAAAACGGCTTTGTTACCACCACTTACCTTATTGTGTCAGGGCCATTTTGATCTACAGCTTGGCCTTGAATTTGGGGACATGATGAATTTAAAATGAGTCTTTATAGCTAAAGCCGAAGAGCTGCTTTACCATATTTCTATCCACTGTGAGGTAGGCCCACACACAGCAACTTATTACTAAACTTCATATTAAACTCCATTTCGGTATTAGATATTCTTTAATATTATGCATTTTTTATGGCCTGAATGTTGCCTCAAACTTCCTGGCGCATGTGCAGTGAAAGGCTCTTACAAGCAAATACACCAAAATCAGAGTTACTCACTGCCAGAAATTTCTGCTTACTGATGGTGTTAGACCACATCTGCTGGTGCTAGTGCAAGTCCAGATACACAGAAATGTCCAGGAAGACACAGGTAGTTTTGAGCTTATATGGTCATATGGACAAGTGTAGGCATGTTGATCCTCGTATTCTGGACTATGTGTTAGCCATCACTTAGAGTGAGCCATATTGATTATCTGAAAGGATTATTGATATCCTAAAGAGTCCAAATTGTTTTCAGTGACTCTTGTCAAAGATGGAAAATTAACGTTCACTGGAAATCTCTAAAGTGTGCTCTCTGGAGAATATAATACTTAAATTCACTCTTCACCAAAAATGTCCACTCAAATCAAAGATGTGGAAAGTTCACAGAGTTCCTGTGGCAGGACTTTTCCCATGACTTTCATAAAACAGAGAGTTTAGGGCAATTTTGCACCAAAGAGTGTCTGTAAGACTCATTCCTTAACCAGTTCCGCTCAGCTAGGTGTGTTTGAAAGAATCCTGTTGCTTGATCATAATCTGCAGGGCTCCACTTTCTTAGGTAGAATGAAAGCAGTAGATTAGCAGAGAGAGAGTAAAACCACCCAGGAGGGTGGAAGTGAACAGTTAGAGGATGAAGTTATATCTGCATAAAACTAATGGAAATCTCTGCTCCAGCCCATCCATGATCATACCACATTTGGTACCTGAACTGGCCGTTCAGCTGGGCTTGAGGCACCTACCTGGCTTGAGACACCAAGGAATTATATTATGTAGTGTGGGTAACTCATGCAGGATTATAGCCCAGGAGCTATCCCATGCAAGGGGAGGGGTGGATTTGACAAGTGAACTGAAAAGAGATTTAGAGATCCTGGACAGATACAGTGATGCACAAATAGAAGTTCATGAGGGCATTGCTTTGTGGTTATGTAATGGAATTGGTAGCTGTCTATAATTGTCCAGATGAACTACTTAAATGAACTGAATAAATAATTGAACCTGTCTCATGTTATAAACTTTTTTTCATCTGGGCTTTTTTTCAGTGATCCCTGTAATGTCATCGTGAGTAATTTTAGCTGCTATTTTCCCCTCGAAGGTATTTACCAACACAGTGCCCTCAGCCTGTTGTAGTAAAGGAAGTCAGGGCTGCAGGATGTCTCTCCAGGCTGAATGCTCTCCTGTCAATGAGATCAAATTATAAGTAGCTGCACTAATCTGCCTATCATCAGAAATAGCCAAAGAAAAATGCACAAATGTAAACATAAAAGGGAACTCTCATAATTTGCATAGTTGTCATAGTTCACCATAAATCAACCTAAATGTCAGCAAGCTTGTTCATTTTGATATGATCTGAAGGGTAGCTTCATTTGTTGATGTCTTATCTTCTCACAAGATACTGTAGATTAGTAAAGTTAATTGACTAATCATTTTCATCACTGGGAGTGTAAGTAAATAATTCCATCTATTTCTACCTAGGCTTCTGTTTACGGTCCAAGGGTGCCAAGCATTCAGACTAAATGAAAATATACCCTCTAGTAACCATGCACGGCATCCCTCATAACAAGCTGTAGAAACTCTCTGAAGCATTGCTGTTATGTTGTGGGGAATCCTGAGAATCTTAGGCTTAACTCAGCATGCCGGCCAGCCTCCCGCAGGGCCAGCCGGACGAGGGCTGGGGTAGTGGGGGGCTGCATCTGGGCAGACTCGTGCTAGAGCACCGGCATCTGTCATTTTTAGGGAAAGGGAGCAGGTCTGCAAGTAATGAATTAGTGGTGGCTGGGAATGTGAGTGAGACGATGTGGTAACAAGCGCTTCAGCTAGATGAGAGCAGCTGAAGGATTATCTAATAGTTGATGTTTTTCATCTCTTGACTGTCCCTGCACAGTTAGCCATAAAAATTTTGTTCCTTTTGTTTCTTTGTTCCTCCATGATTTTTCCTAATGATGAGGAAGGGAAATTTGCTGCTTCTTCCTTTGGTATCTTTGCCATACTTTGGCTGGACTTGTGGTTTCAGTGACAAGCCTTTGGTGGGGGCAAGAGTTAGTAGTTCTGAACTTTTGCTTTAATTTGTGATGAAGATTTTCTAGGTGATGTAGGGGCAAATTATCCACTTAACAACTCCTTGTTTGTCCCACAGAAATACAGTACCAGGTTTTTTGCAGGTGTATCTCATAATTAGTTAGGGATTGTTTGATATCTCCAGACTGCTTGTATACTGTGCTGTGTTCCATTCCTTTCTTTGTGAAAAATCTTATTTTGTTTAGAAAAGTGTCTTGGGTTTTCTTTGGGCACTGTGTCTAAAAGATACAGCCTGGACATTGTCATTCATTCCTACCGTGCTAACTCGTTTGTATGACTTACTCAAGGAACTTTTCCCTTCACACCTCCCTCTTCTGTTTAGAGGAGAACAGGGTCCTGTGCTGGCTGATATATTTCTCTGCTTACTTTGATCCTGGTTCTTTCTGCTGTGACTTCTGCCATCAAAGGTATCAGTTAGTGCTGGGGATTTTTGCCATGCATAACCACCTGGTTTGAGACCACCAATTCATTTTCCCCACTGGGCTGCAGCTATGAGAGCCAGCAACTGCTGACTGCTGCCAAGGCTGGCCGTGCTCACACCTGGGGTTTACAAGTGAGAGGCTTGTAGCGAACCACTGAGACCAGGACGTTACATTTCCTGCCAGACTGTGCCAACCTGGCTGTTGCCAACAGCTTTGGCCTACTCTCTTGTGTTAACCAAATGAAATCCTACCTTTTCTACTCATTAGGTCACAAGAAGTGATGACACCTCATTGCTATTGGAGTGAGTCCAGAGGAGGGCCATGAGGATGATCCGAGGACTGGAGCACCTCTCCGATGAGGACAGGTTGAGAGAGTTTGGGCTGTTCAGCCTGGAGAAGAGAAGGCTCTGGGGAGATCTTATAGTGGCCTTCCAGTACCTGAAGGGGCTACAGGAAGGCTGTGGAGGGACTTTTTACAAGGGCACATAGTGATAGAACAAGGGGTAATGGCTTCAAACTGGAAAAGGGTGGGTTTAGATTAGATATGAGGAAGAAATTCTTTACTGTGAAGGTGGTCAGACACTGGAACAGGTTGCCCAAGGAAGTTATGCATGCCCCCTCCATGGAAGTGTTTAAGGCCAGGTTGGATGAGGCTTTGAGCTGCCTGGTCCAGTGAAAGGTGTCCCTGCTGATGGTAGGGGGGTTGGAACTAGATGATCTTTAAGGTCCCTTCCAACCCAGACCATTCTATGATTCTGCATAAAATGAAGTTTAAAGAACAGCTCTTTTCATTTTAAAAAGCTGAATTGTACTTGAGAAAGGGGCCTAACCACATGCTTAACTATCCCTATATTCATCTGCACTTAGGGAAGGGATTTCTTGGACAAGTAGGGACCTAAACACTCAGCTAAATACTTCTAGTAATGAAAATTTTAGTACACAGAGCCAGGGAACTTGCAACCGTGTGTCCTGAATTTTTAAAATGTATTTTGCCAAATGAAAAGACCACTTATAATGTAATTTAAGGAAATAATAGGTAATTCCAGTGTACGTTATCTCACATTTATAGCATGTTCCTATTTCCAAAAAGTTCCCCTATTAATTCCCCAAATGAAGTTCTGCTGACATCTTTGTGTTTAGCTTATGGGTGGTCATAGTTTGTGAGATCTTTACTACTTCTTATTTTAGCACACAAAAAATCTTTTATGTGGCTATATCAAAACACAATCTTGTGTACAAGTAATTTTTGCTTCAGACCAAGTTGTCCTCTGAGGAGCAGGGTTGCATAAAAGGTGTGGGGGAGGGAGCTAAATGTAACATTTAATGGGAAGTCCATTCAAACCCTCTAGCAACTGGAACTAATGGGGACAGACAGGGTTGTGAAATGTGAGCCTACAAGATCTCCACTGGGGGATATCCATTCCACTTTGTCCTCCCAGGCCTTACTTATCAGAGATGTCAGGTTCTTTTCTTTAAATCAGTCCAGATATTTATGAATAAGAGCAGTGCCACAGTGATTTCTTTCTAAAGGTATGTCTTGAAATTCAATAAATCTTCTTTCCAAATAGAGTGCTTCTAGCGGTGCTTTAGGCTGTTGGATTTCTGAGGTAGCATGTTGCTTCTTTTTTCTACCCAATGCAGTGAATGGGTCTCTGACTGTGAATTGATTCCCAGAGAAAACAAAACAATTTTTTTAATGGTTCCTTAATGAAATGAGCTTTAATAACAGAAGTTTGTTGCATTGGATTTGGTGACATTTTACCCTTACACAATCCTTAGGGATACAGCAGGTGTTAACAGAATAACAGGATCTTGGCCAGAGCTTTCTATGGAAGGGCAGCATGGATTATTGTAGTTGGTGAAAGAGAACATATTTTAACAAAGAAAAATATCTCCAGATAAGCATACAGTGCAAGTTTCTGAGTCTAATTCTGAACTGTCTATGTATTGGACACTAAACACTGCACCATCTGAACACTTTGAACATCTAAACATCTATGAACTATTAACATCTGAACTTTTTATATATTGAGGAAATTAAATAGATAAACTTCTGTATGTTCTTCTTGGTCAGAATTCAAATTTTGAGACCAGTGTAATCAACCACCTCTAATAATTGGAAATATGGTTTATTACTTTGCTAGTACCAGAGTAACTTTGTGTCAAGCTCAGTATGAACCCCCATTGCAACAGTGCCAGTCTAATTCAGATTACTGAATACCCTGCAGTTCTGGACAAAGAGGACCCTGGATATGCTGAAAGGGACAAAGTAGCCTCAGAAAGTAGACAGGACAAAGGAATTCTCCTGTCTGGCAAAGAGAAAATCTTTTGAATTCAGAGTAGTGGAAGGAAAGGAGACGGAGTGTGGAAAAAAAGATGGTCCATTGATACAGCCATGCAAAACTGCAGACGTTGCTGAGTGAAGACTAAGGAGAAGTGCAGTCTTCTGGGATGCCATGAGGATTTAGTCAATTGGACCCTGGGCTCGCCTCAGGGTAATGAGGCATTCCAGGCCAACTGCTTTGCATGGATCATATTTATTATTTTCTTGACCACCCAGCTGCCTGGAAGACGGCTGGCATGGTAGTGAGAAAGTCTTTGGGACCTAGTTTGGTGTACAGCACCTTTGATATTTATGTTGTATCCATCTCCTAATAATATCTAAGCGGGAAATATCTGCAATTGCAAGGATTAGGGAAAAAAGAAAGAGTAGGGAAAAAATGTGGTAGGACAGCAAAGGAATTTTCATGATGAAAAACACTTCCCTAAGATTGTTTCCTAGTGACGAGGCTGCTTCAGTGACTACAAGAGCAAGCAGGCAACTGGGTATACTGGAAGCTTTAAGTGCAAACTGAGGACACTGCAGGCTGTGCTGAGGAAGCTGAAGGCATTTATAGCTGTGGTGCCAGGGAGAATACTTGCAACCTGCACTGGGGTCAAAACTAGTGCTACTGTGTCATTGACTGCATTCACAGCAAGGAAAGCTATTTAAGAAAAGAGAAATTTCCTTGAAATCAGAAATATAGTGCTGTTCTCGGCTCTCCACTAACATGCTCAAACAATTAGACATGGAAGAGAAGAATAAGCATGGACTACTGTATCTTTTAACTTTTGTACAACAAACTTAAATCAACATACTCACAGTATATTAACATTATACCATCATGTAGCTGGAAAATGGCACACAGCTGTAAAATAATTCAGATGCTCTTCTGCCTGACATAATCTTTAAATTACAGTAGTGTTTCCACCAAACAAAATCTTACTTATGCTAACATCTTTCTTTGCTTGAAAATACAGTGCCCTTCCAACATTAAAGCTCTTGCTTTTTGAGTAGTGAATATATATAATTTCTAAAGATACAAAGAAGTGGAATCCCTCCTTTCATGTAAAATTTAGTGCAATCTTAACAAGGGTATCAGGATCATAATGAAAGCTTTTATGTGACTGCAACAATATATGTGCTGCACAGAATTAATTAATCGAGAAGTGAAATGTGTAGGTGATGTCAGCCTGGAAATATCTAATCAAGATATCTGCTGGTAGGTTACCTTCAAACATGTAACCTACTTAACCTGTAACATAATGAGGATAACTGTAAAGCTTCAAGTAGCTTCCCAGCAACTCTGGCTATTGTTTGGAGATTGTTTATGTTTAGATAGTCTGATACAAAACTCCCAACATGTGATGCCTGCCTTATGGTTTGCTGTCGACTCATAACTGTGATCAGCTTTAGCAAAAATGAGATATTATTTGTACGCTTTTCTAGTGAATTTGCCCAGAACTTATTCTTGGCTGCTTAAGAAAGCAGTTCAAACCAAATTTCACATCCCTGCCACCCCTCTCCCTGGACATGAGATAAAGAAAGGCTCACTGAGTACTGGAAGTGCTGAGTTCAGTCCTGTTCTGCTTAACAACTCAACAGGAAATTATGGAGCTGTGCCTGGAGAGATTCTGTGCGTCCCCTGTCCCCAGAGATACCTGTGGGTGGTTTTCCTGGCTATGGATCAGTATTGTGAGAACTGACTCCTCCCTTGTATGTTTTCACTTGTATGATATTGCCAAATTTTCCCTATTTACAAAATTCTAACTACTTGGATTCACCTTTTGCTAGGCAATTTAGCAGCGTAAGTCTAGAGAAAGTCAAGGACAGGACACATCCTTCCACTTCACTTAAGGATATAAGGCCTATTAGGTGCACATATAGGGAAAAACTACACATATAGCAGTAAACCAAATATTACAATTTAGTAGCCATTCATATTGCTTTTATCCAATATTTAGACAGGTAATACCAGACCAGGTGAAATACTTAACAGGTACATGGGTATTATCTGAAGAAGTCATTTATGCTTGTTAGAAGATTGTCATGGAGCCTTGGACAGGTACGTATTATGTAGAAGATTTGATCCTCCTGTGCCTAGACTATTACCACCATCAAATATGTTAATGACTTGGAGCTGAGACTTTATCTTTTAATAATCTCTGTATGTCTTGTTTAATTCCATTTCTCGCCGCAGGGTCAAAAACACTTACGAGGAGCTGTTTCAGATAAGCAATCAAAGCCCAACTGAGTTTCTGAACATAGCACACATAGAGTGGGCAACTAAAATAATGTGCAAAGATAATAATAATAACCAAAAATTCTGCAGCACATAGTATGTAAAGTACCTACTAATTGGGCTAAATTGGCAAATTACAGGTCAGAGTTTACATGGTCACCACCTTGTAGATGCTAATGCTGTTCTGTGGCAGCCTATAATAGCTCTTTGACAGGCCTGCAAATGCCATTTTTCCAGGGTCAATTTTTCCCTAGTTACCTATCTAGAAATTACAGTCATTCGGCTGGTCAATATAATTCTTAGTTATGTTGTAGCAGAGAAAACACCAAAGAAGGTTGCACCAGCTTAGAATAACTGCACAGGCACCATGGCTTTCTCAAACCTAGTCTGTAGTACACTGATTAAGAAGGGTTCTATTGTATTGGAAAGGTGTTTACAGTCAAAATGAACGGAAAAGGATATGGCTAATTAGGATGGCCATATTACTGGAAGAGAAACAGGGAGCAAGCTCCCAATTCCATTTGAAGCTAATTAGGTTGGCCTGTCACTTTGATAAGATGTTTGGGCTCACAGAATCTGCTCTGTTGAGGGTATTTCTTCTTTAATTGGCCTGTCAATTACAATTTGCCATGAAATGCTGCAAAGTGCTTACAGCCTGTTTTCAGTCTGTCTTACAAAACGGGTAAGAAACAGGTTGTTTGTTTGTCTGTTTTTTTACCACCCTCCCCCCCCCCATTAAAATGCATGCTGGTTGCTATTCTCCTGGGTTTTTTTAACTGTTCTTGCCTTTCACTTTGTTATCTTCGTGCCTGAGTTACTGAAGTCTACAACTGCAAAGACAGAAATTATGCTCATGATGCAAATTGCAATCGAAAAAATTATATGTAAATTGAACATGGGACATGGGACAAGGTGTTACTGTCTCCTGGGGTGATGAGCTGAGAATGCTAGAACTGAATGAGTGGAGCAGCAGAATAGGTGTCTTACTGGAACAAGACATTTTTGACACCATTAAGGGTTAGCTGTGAAACTGAAAATTAGCAAGTATTTTTTATAGGGAGCATGGAAATAATCAAGTGTGAAATAGCAATTTATTGACCTCTTGTAACTTGATGTCTTGATTTAGGCAACTGCTTTACAAGCTTGACAAACAACTTAATGCCAACGATACTGGACTTTTTATGGTAGTTCACTAGTTACTCAGGTGAGGAACGGTCACCATGTGACAAAATATTAGCAGCTGACTCAAAGGCATGTTTGGTCAGAGGAAAAGCAAGTTTTCCCATGTTGGTATCTTTTGGTTTTGTTTTCCTGGCTGAGAAAAGCAGTTCTGCTAAATGCAAGGGTGCTGCATACTCTTGCTGAGGAGTAGTTTTCCCTTCGGGAGTGAAAAAAGAGAAGAATCTGGCATGAATGTACACTTCGGACAAAGCCAATAGTCCTAACCAGTATGTGAATTTAATTCTCATATTCCTGAGCATGCAGTGCCTGTATTGTCACAGAGCTGCAGTAGCCAGTATCTAGTCCCTGTTCTTTTCCTTTCCCTTTACACTGTTCAGGTGGTATGAAAGAGTTATTTTTAAAGAGATTTCTGGAAGGAAGTAATCCTTTCTCTCCAATGACAGTCTGAGCTGAAGAGGGCAGAAACAACAGTAAGTGCTCTTCAACTGTGTGTGGAATTAAATGGGCACCATAAATCCAGAAATAGGTGTGCTATGGATATGGATGTTAATGTGAAAACCTAAGTCTCAATCGGCCTCTAGTAACTCCCTTAACTTTTGAAAATATTTGAGGTTTCTTGCTAAGCCAAATCCTGTTTCTCTTCCCTAAGGAATTGTAGCAAAATGTCCTGATCTTAGGGGGTGTGAAGCGTGTTTTGCAAAACAGTATTTGATTGAAAGCACTCAGCCCAGTCTCAGATCTGAATGGAGAATATTCTGCTTTAAGATTTTTTCCAAAGTCTGGATTAGGTAGAGAAATAGTCATTTCCTCTCTGGATTTCCTCTCCTTTTTTCCTAAGGCCAGGTTCTATTAACACATACTCAGCAATTTTCCTTTGCTTCATTTTCAGACTAGAATAGTTCAGCTGGAAGAGACCTACGACGCTCATTTAGTCCAACAGCCATTTTAGGTTTTTACTGTGACTCAGATTCAAATCAAGGTGGCTATAGCCATAACACAGAGTGGTGACCACTCTACAATCAGAGACGACCAGCGTCTGGTGACACTGCCGTGCACAGACATTGAGTGCTTGCTTCTTATTCTGATGCTATGTCTAGTGGTGTGGCTTAAAATTTGATTTGTGTAAGAGAATTAAAAAAGCTAAATAAAATGATGACTCAAAACACTACACGTTCATCAACTCCTTGAATAGCTGTTTACACTCCTACTTTTACTATAAATTGGTACCTCATGGCTTCTTTGTACAAGACAGTGAGCTAGTCTAGCAGGATGACCTAGTTATTTTTAAAGCCCGCTTATGTCAATGCTCTCTGTCCTGTGACCATGTTGGCCGCCATTATTTCGGGGTGAGGTCAGTCTTTTTCTTTGTCCGGGCCGCTTGCCAGTTTCTCAACACCTGCCTTGAAAGTGACAGCTCTATGGGTGTCCTCATAAATTACAAATCATGTGCCTCTGCCCTGATGCCTTGGGACAGGCACAAAGTTAGAAACTGTCCTGTAACCCAAGCCCCGGGGCTGCTGCATGGGACAGCTGAGCAGCAGGCAGCGAGCCGCAGCAGCGGGGGGTCGGCTGCGGCGCAGACCCCGGGCAGCGTCCAGCCCAGCATGGTGGAAACTCTGTGTGTTCCTGTGACAGTGGGCAGGCATGTGGCTGTGCCCACAGAGAGCCAGCACCCTTAGGCAGGGGTCTTCCCCCAAGAGGAAGAGTGGAGAAACCAAGCGGCTAATATGGGGATGCTGTGGGTTTTGGGTAGCATCTCTGCCCATCCGAGCCTCTCTGCTTGGGATGAACTGAGCAGGCAGGGATGGGACAGAGAATGGAGCTCACTGCACTGAATGGGCAATCCTGTGCACAGTTGTCACCATCCTTTGACGTCTCTCAGCTCCTCAGTTACATCTCTGGCATATAATTGACCACAGTGCTAATTCAGTGATGTGTTTTCCTCCCTCCAGGGTGCACCGCAGACACTGAGCTAGTATACACCTGATCCATAGCCTAACACAGTCCTAAAGCTTGAATTTAATCAAACACTTAGGGGCTCCCCTTGCCCCCAAACCTAGCTGTGCAGGTTACCTTGCTCTCACCACCCCCACCATGCATGTTACCTCTACCCACAGGGAAACTGTTAGAGACGTCAGACAAGCTGCAACACCCCACTGCCCTAATCTGCCTGTTCCTTCCCCAGATGTACGTTGTCCACTTCTGTAGCAAGATCCATGCCCAGTGGTGCCCAAGGTCTGGGGAGCAGTATCTGCTGTGTCCCAGCACCATGGTCCTCTCTCAGCTTCAAAACTGCAGGTGCCAGACGTAATTACTAATGTGATCCCTGACGAACTGGTACACTGGGAGCTCCTGGCACCTGAGCTCCCAGCACGGAAAAGCAATACAAGCACTGAAGGGAGCAGAGGCTCATCAGGCATCATTTTCAACCGACCTGTATGCTGCCTTCAAAGGCACAAGCAAAATCTGTTACCCTATTGGCGTGGGATCCTTAGCTGGATGACTAAACCGCAGCAAAGCGTAACCCTGAATTTTTTTAAATGATCCATGAGGTGTATTTTAACAGAGGCTGCTTTCTCGCTTTCTTCTAGCTAGTGGGCATCTTCTATGTTCCTTTTGGCAACTGGATAGTGTGCATGGTTGATCCTCTTGCCCATTCATCAGTAAGAGAAGGCTGCAGAGAGGTGCTGATCAGAGCTGCCTGTAAGCATGCACCCCCTTGCTTTCTTTTGATGTTTGATTCATGTAAAAATAAATTGTACTTTCTTACAGCTGTGCTTCTGAATCTTACAAATATAGTTTTCCAAGGGAAACACTGAACTAGGACTGATGAGTAGGCTGCAAAACAAATTTATTTGCTTTGTGAAAGAGTGAGGTTACATCTTTTCTTTTTGGTGGCCAAAGATTAGGTCTCAAATTGACTGATTGGAGGTGGATGAGTGAGACTCCAAAGATAATTTGCTCTAAGTTTTGTAATGTTAGCTGCTCCAATTCCTGCATGTGATTTATCTTCACAAGCACACAGTATGGTATGGGTTTTTCACCTTGGATCTAGTATGGATTATATTTTTCCTTCTAGAAGGTGATATCTTCTCCTCAGAAAAAAACAACATCTGTGACCTTCAGCCAACTCAGAGTAAACCATGTGGGGATTTCACAATTCAGTTTTGTTTTCTGCAGTTGCTGAGCGCACTGCCACCACAGTAATGAAAAAGTATCTCAGTATAAAAACATATAATAGTGAAGGAGCTATTAATCAGACTGACAAGAGGTAGTGCCTTGGAGCAGCCGTTGCCCAATGTTCTTGCAATACACTTTAGTGATAAGGTCGCAGTCCCATTCAGTACTTCCCACACCATACTGTACCTCAAAATAAATGTATAAGCAATTGGAGCTGGAATGCTACTGGTAGTGCTATACTGTGTACTTTGGCAAGTGTCTTGGTATGCGTGTTCCTTGAGCTCCTTTCAGCTATTCTTCAAGTTCTTTTCCTCTTCCTCTCCCAGCCCTGTTAGCAACTGCCAGCACTGAGGACTCAAAGTCCCTTTTTCTGACTGGCAGCAGCAACAACAGCAATAGTGTATGGGCATACATGGTTTGAGGTCTTCTGCCTTAAAATCATCTATCATCAACCTCTTGTGGTTTTACCCCAACTGACAACTAAGCACCACACAGCCACTTGCTCACTCTGCCCCAGTGGTATGAGGGAGAGAATCAGAAAAGTGAGAAAACTTGTGGGTTGAGATAAAAGCAGTTTAATAGGTAAAGCAAAAGCTGCACATGCAAGCAAAGCAAAACAAGAAATTCATTCACTCCTTCCCATGGGCAGGCAGGTGATTAGTCATCTCCAGGAACGCAGGGCTCCAATTTGAACCCTTTGATAACAAAGGATGCACACTCCTGGCTTGGTAGGGGGGAAAAAAAAAGGTACGAGAATTTGAAGCTCACCCTAAAGGCTGAACATTCGTTTGTTCTGTCCAGTTCCTGCTCTTTTCTCCTAATATCTCTTCCTTACTTACAGGGAAAGCCTAGGTGGAGTTTGCCACGTCTCTAGTCTGAATTTTCTTTGGATGTGAGCAAATGAATTCTGGGGATGGCAAGGGAGGAGATTCCTGGTAGGCTATGAAATTTAGAGGGATATATGTGCACACAGTTGGCTGTATATAGATTTGAAAGGCCAGGTCTTGGAATTTTATGTTGAACTTCAGGCCGTTTGTCTTATCTAGCCTCCAGTCATGCAAAAACCCACATCCAGCCATGTCTTGAAGAAAAGAACAATTTCCCATCACTATTATTTGTGGTAAAACAAAGAAACAAAAACGAAGCAGTAGTAGTTCAGGTCCTTAAAGGGACCCATATCAGCAAAGCGATTGAGAATAGAAATAAAGTGGGAGGAATGTCTCTGGGGAAGGCTGCCCCACTGCTGGCAGAGTAAGGGGCCAGCTCTTGCCTCTGTGGCATCCCCCTCCTACCCAGTGCCATGCTGGGTGGCATGCCAAGCCAGGAACATGCCTCCTCTTGTCTGAGCCTGCTGGTGACAACAGCTCCTGGCCCCTGGCCAGGATGGCTGTGGCCCAGGAGAAGGTGTTCAGAGGCCTAAGAGGCATCCACTGGCCCAACAGCTCTTCCTGACTCCTGGGGCAGGCATGGAATGGGGATGGAGCAGTCTGCTGGGTGCTGGAGCATGGCCTTGCACTAGGGAGGGGAAATGGTGGGGCTGCAGGAGAGCTAAGGCATGATGAGACTAGGGAAAAACAAATGGGAAAGAGCTCTGTGTCTGTTAGTAATAAGTATAGATCACTCTTCAACAAAGAAGGTAAGTGCTGCTTGCCATGTCATGGCTTTGCTTTCTTCTTTTCTTCCCCTAATGGAAAGCACTCACAAAACCAATACTGTTAAAAATCTTTGGAAAAATATCACCTCACACCTTTCCAGATCTTGAGGCAATGAGGCTGTTGCCAAGGTGATCATCTATTTGCCACCCATGAGAGACAGTAGCAAATATTTTAAATCAAAGCAAGGGATCACCCCAGCGACAGCAAGACATCAAGAACTTCCCTGGCCTTTGGTGGACTAACTTGTTGGGAACGTCCATTTCCCTTCCCTGAGCTTCCTCTTTTCACCGACTTCAACTGTTAGTGACAGGGCATGAGGCTCAGGTCTCAGTCTTAGCTTCTTAACCTTCCAGTGTTATGGTGACCTAAATAAAAGCAATGCCATGTGAAACCACAGGACTGTCTGGTACTGTGCAGCTTGTGGTGCTAAATTAATTACACATCAGAAAAGTGGCACCTGTGGAAATTGTGGTGAGTTTACTGTAAAAAATCGTGGTTTGTTGACTCAAACCTTTCCTAGCTGTTCTTCATTGAATGCAGAGTGTGGTTGTGTTTGAATTGCTGTTGTTTGTAATGTAATTAGTGCTGAACACAAAATAAAATGAAGCCTGCCTTTCTCCCAAAGGGTTGATAATCTGAGGTCCTGAACCTGGCACACTTAATGAACATGTTTAATTTCATGAAGATGAGTAGAAGACACCTCCTTGTGTATAAAACTACTTTTCAACTATAACAGCCATGTCAAGAAAGGTCTTGACTAAAGTTTCTACCATTCAGGATAACTTTTACTTTTTACCCATTCCTGTTCCCATCAGTCTGATGGTTACTTCACTTGATTTCTGTTAATCCTGTGTAGCTTTCAGCATTTCCACATTTAGCAAACAAAACATTTAAGAATTCAAATCAGGCAGTAGTACTAAGAGGTAAACATTTTGTGTAATTGGTCTTACATATTTTCTTGGTTGTGTCCATCGTGGGAAAATTTCTGAATCAAAATTTGCCAAGAAGGCTTTGGAGTCACCCTCCAATTTCCTTAAACAGTCAGGTCTTTTTGAGGAAAAATGATGTAGAAAACACACCAATGATGCCAGACCAATTTTATACTTTAAATGCCAATACCTCGAAAGGCCACAGTTGCTAGCTTGTTCTACAGTGTTCTGGAGAACAGAAATAGTTTATGTTATACAACATAAACTGAGGTGTCCCAGCTGAGAAGAGATAAACATAAGAATTTGTGTCTGTGACCACATATATACAGTCTGGGAATGGGAGATGTTAATGGTTGTGCCCATGATGTGCTGGTGGGTGTCAATTAGCCATGTCTTATGGTGGCTATTGATGAATGAACACATCTTAGGAGAGGAGGAGGTTCTGCAGCTGCCATGAGGCAGAATAAAAATTCTATAGCTTGAGCTTCTTAATCCTGTTTGAGGGGCTTTTACACCTGTTATAAAATGTTGCCTCACCATTGCTTTATCCATGATCCTGTACAAATGTGCTGTTTTGTGGGGAAAGTGAACATGTCTGCATAAGGCAGAAAGTGACAGAATAGACACAAAATGCCTGTAAAGATAATCTGGCAATTTATATATTTGCAAGTGGGAAAAGCTAAGTGTGTTCTACACATAAAAAGTCAATTCTGTTCTTTGTATGCAAGTGAATATCATTGCCTTTGTTCTCTGCCCTGGGGCTACATCACATTTCAAGATCTCTTCTAGCACTATTCTGCACTCCCTTAGTAGGCACAAAGTAGACCCTAGCACCTTAGTCCCTCAGGATACACATATGCAAACTTTATTTTGTAAATGTTTTAGCGTTCAAATATTTTAACTTAAATAATTGGTTTTGTTATCAAACACAGCACAAAATTTTGTGGTGAGAAAAGCTAGATTCATGGCTTCTTCTGGAACCTGTCAACAGTCCTCTCACTGGCCATTGAAAAATGATGTCAAGCATTCATTCATGTTCTTGAACAAGAAAGAAGTCTGATAGTAATGAGGGACCTGTTAATGGAAATAATACAAGATCATTAAGCTTCCAGAAAGATGTGTCACAGAATTTTGTTTGTGGTATTTTAATATATTTGAAGAGATGCACAACTGTCAGCAGCAACAAAGCATCTCCCAGTCATTGACCTCTCATGAAAAATCTAGGCATTTTCTATTGCAATCCAACAAACAGAAATGAACAATATAAAGGATTCCAGAGTGTGCTTAAAAATATTTTTGCTTGTTGAATCACTGCACGGGCTTTGATATATTCAAAGAGTTTGGTATTTAGGTCTTGCCTGAAGCTAGTGATAAAAACACCTTTCATCCCTATAAAAGCTGAAGGGCTCTTCTTTAAGTGCTGTGGAAGCAAATTCAGCACCTCTTGATGTCAGCTTGGTCTATATGTAGGTGGATCTGTTTACACTTAATACACACAATGCCTTAATACACTTCAAGGCCATGAGAATTCAAAAGCAGCACTTGCTGAAAGATTTCCTTCCTTCAGCTTGTTTGTCTGAACTTAGCACCTCATTGGAAACCATAACGGTAAGTTCTCTACCCTAGTAGTATTTTAATAAAGGCCAATAATATGTATCAAGATCATCTGGACGATATCCAGCACTCCCTCGATGTCTTCATTACAGGTTAAGTTTAATGCTTATTTGGTTTCACATGCTGTGTTTTACCTTGTTTTTCCAGTGGAGAGGTTGATATGTTCATTCACTCTTTCCACAAACATGTTGCCTGACCACTGTGCAGGGAACAGCAAAACATTTGGGGGACTTATGCTCTTGTTTTGCCCTGCAGTGCAGTTGAAATGCAGAATATCTTAGGGATAATAACAAATAAAAGGAATGGCAACTCATTGATTTGCAGATTTGTGTTTTTAAGTTGTGCTGGAGCCATCTCTTTAGCTTCAGTGGAATTCACCTAGACATCTCCAGAGGTGAATATTTCCACATTTGGCTGAGGAGAAACAAGAATGTGTTGTCTGTTTCCCTCTTATAACAGCTTCCACAATGAGGTCTGGGTGCAAGAGTGAGCCAAAATATTCACGGCAAAGAAAGACTGCGTGCTGTGCTTCATGGCACCAGTGGCACAGGAGCCATCAGGGCTGCGTGCAACAGGACACACTGATGTGGCCTCTCTCTCCCTTTGAGGGATCAGATTTACTAAGTGCTGAACGTCAGTGAAGTTCTCTTGGTGACCAGGCTGGTATTGCCTTTCTTACACAGCCTGTTAAGGTGCACAAACTATTATTCGCCTACTCAATTAACTGCTAAGGAAACAGAGGAAATATGTGCCCGGAGGAGAAAATGAAGCCATCTTTATTTGCTGGCTAATAAAAATCCAATGGCTTTTGAAGACAGTGTGAAATGATCATTAATTAGGAGGGATACCTAAATTTGAAGTTCAAAGAGCCTGTACAAGCCAAGGAAAAAACGCCTGGAGGACAGAGCTTGTTCCCCCGAGTTGATGAGGCCTTTGTGGACTTAGCCAGCAGGAACCAGCCTGTGTCTGAACTGGATCTGTCCTGAAACACATCTCCAGTTTCCATAGGTATATGCATCTGCAAGCCAGAGGTTCAGGGCATTATAGAATATGGGTCTCAAACAGCAATAGGTTAACTTGGTAAAAGCTTCAGTGTATGTCAAACAGAGGGTGGATTGAAATCACTAGTGACTGATCCTTACTCTCTTATGTTCTAACATCAAAGAAGCCATCAAAATGCCAGGTGACAATCCAAGCCGAACGTACCAATGCCAATCCCCAGCTCTCCTTGGGGCATGCACACTAGTGAAATGAGCAAGTTGCAAGCTGAGGAACCACCTAAATGCCAGTGAGGTTTAGCTGTGGCCACCACTGAGCACACATCCAAGGCCATTGTCCGTGGAAAGGTTCCAAAGCTGTGCTTGTGATTAGGATAGTGGGACAGTCCTGGTGAAACATGAAAGGAAGTGGAAAGGGCAGGGGAAATGCTATAGGGGTTGACAACCTGGGCTAGAGGAAAACAAACCAGGCAGTTGCTGCACAAAACCTGCTGCGTGGTTCATAGCAGCACAGCCAGCACGCTGCCCTGATGGCATCCCAGAGCTGAGGCTGTGTGTGGCAAAGGCACCTGGATGAAAAGGAGCAGGAAAAGAAGTGGTGTAGCTGTGGACTGGAGGAAGTGGGACCTGGAAGAGGTGGCTACATGGCAGCACGAGCCCCACGTCCTGCAGAACAAAATCTGCCCAGTCATGTAAGTTGTTCCAGTGTTTTGTTGTTAGACTTTAGTCCAGAATGGAGATGGTCAACGCCTTCTACTGACACAGGTCTTATTTCTCCATGTCAGTTTTTTGTCCTGCCAGGGTCTCTGGCAAGGCATCTCTGCACCTCTCTGGAGACCTGAGCTTAGCCACTGTGGTAAACCAGGTGGAATGTACTTAGAAACGACTTAAAATGAGTATACAAGGCAGTAAAAACAAAACACAATTCATTTTCAAACTAAGAAAAACCTGAAAGTCTGCAGGTCTGATATCAGTCAGCTCCTTTAACTTGCAATAGACCTTTGCTTTGTTTTAACAACAACAACAAAAAGCTGATTACAAAATATACTGCCAATTGTGTACAGAGAAGTAGGTCTAGGATGTGTCTATTCTTCCTTCAGAGGATATCCAAAAAATAATACTTGAAGGTATTATAAAGATAAAAGGATATTATGCAAACACATAAAAGCAACATAGCACTACTGCCTGTTTTTTCAGGACAGTATCACTGCAGTCCTTTCTGAGTAGAAATTTGTCCTCAGGCTCAAATCTGTGTCAGACTGTGTTTTTGAGAAGAAGAAATTTTGCTAGCAATGGGCCCATTTATTAAAACAATTATGAGGCAACTCAGCCAGCTATAGGGAAACCTGAGGAAAATAGAAGAGAGCAAAACTAGAGCAACTTAGAAGTGAAAATAGAATTTTCTCAGGATCAAGGGGCTGGGCTATTTATCTCCTGGGAAATAAACACTTTAATACATGTAGAGCTGACCCCAACCACTATCTTAAAGATTAGCCTGAAAGATAGTGTTCTGGAAGAGCACGCAGAGAACTCCATGTGATAATTTCCTGGAATTTCTGGATCGAAACAGATAAGAGCTGCATGTTGACATCTGTAAATTGATGTGACCTTTTACTTGCAAGCTGATCAGACTGTGATCAGCAAAGAACTACGCTCAGGAGTACTTCATAAAGGAATCAACGAGTTAAATTTGGGAAAAAGAAGCAAAAAAACCCCAAAAAACCTAAGGACTTCAGTTCTATGTAGACCGAAGTGGTATTTGCAGACTCCCTCACAGAAGGACTGCTTCCTGGTCAAATTTAGTGTCTTATTTCTACATGCTAAATCATATTAAAAAGTATATACTGGTCACAAAGCTTCAGATGTGGCCTCACAAGAGCAGAGGAGAAGGGAATAATCTCTTCCCTCAGTCTGCTGCGTAAATTCCCACTGTCCACCATGATCACTGCTGTCCAGTGGCTAATCCTCGAAGCCACTTCTTCAGATTTTTTTTAGGAGATAGCTCAAACCACCCTTACAAAGCCTCTCTGATAGAATTGGTGTCATAGTGGTGCCCATTTTCCACCATTTCTATACAATGGCAATAGCAATGTGTATTTAGGGACAGAACTTACTTTATATATCCTGTTTTTAATTACCAAGGTACTAAAGAGAATGTGTGAACGACTTGATAATGATGCACACGTTAAAGACCTGCTGGAACATTTATTAGAAGAGCATTTCTTTCTTCTTTAACATGTCAATGTATACAGGGAGGGTGGTTTTCCTGTTCCTTTTAAAAAGAAAAATATTAGTCTTTGATTCTCTGGCTTCTTTTCATCTTCTTCTAGCTTAAAAAGCTTCTGGAAAGGAATAAAAAAGATAGAATAGCAAAGAAATCACAAAAGGAAGACATCAATAAGAAGCACCACTGACTATTCTCTAAGCAGTTTCCAAGCAACTTTTAATGGAAGGTCAGGCACAAGCAAGATAAAGGGAGGAAAAACCAAGACATTATTTCATACAATAAAGTGACTGTGAATGCTGCCAGTTACAGAGGAAATAGATTGGCCAGCCTGAGCACTTATTTATGTTTTTCTGTGAATACAAATGAAAATCCAGAGTAAAGGGCACTATCAAATTTGAGCGGGAGTGTTAATTCCAGCAATAGGTTTGCATTACTCCTCCGAGAGGCTTTCATCACTGAATATGAGATCTTGACTCTGTGATAATAATAATGGTCCTGTTGGACTCCCTCAGCTCCTTCTGTTTGAAGACCTATAATACTTTTTGTCTTTAATTAATCATGTCTCACATTTGCAGCTCCAAGTAGATTGGGTATGAGTTATGTGGATGGGGCAACTGAGGCATAGAGAGGTGGAGTGACTTTACCAACATTGCCTTAGCTTCTCACGGACATCCTAACACAGAGATGCAATGGTCACAGGTGTGTCTCCACTCAAGAGGAGGCAACCATATGCACAGACAATTCTAGCTACCTAGCACTGCTGGCTCCTTGCAGCAGCTCCTAGTGGAAAGAGATAGAGGCTGTATCTGAAGTGCATATATCTATATGTATCAATTACGTATCATGTCTCCTTCTTTCTTCATCTAGCCTTTGTCACCCTTTGACAGTTGGCAGCTGAAATAGTCCTTTTGAACCTGAGTGCCATAGCAGGAAGTCTGAATACATTCCTTTGGTCCCAAAGTCACGGAGCCCAAAGCATCCCTCCGTACTCTGTGATCTGTATCATGGTCAAGGAGTAAAAGCTCGTGTGTTCATGCCAAGAGAAGCCCTAAGAAAGAATCCAGGTGTTGATTTGGAGGCTTGAAAATTGAAGAAGCCCAGTTATTAGTTACCTTGAGAATGCTGGCCCATTGAATATTGATAGTAAGTACAAAACAAAACCCTTCTGCAGTTTCAGACTTGGAGTGAAAATTTAAACTGACAAGCTGACATAGCTTGGTTTGGTAAAGCTTTGTTTCTCATGGCTGGATTTTCCATTTCTGCATATGGTACTGACCATTTTCCCTGCCCACCCAGCCTGTTTTCAGGATAAAAAAATAGACAAGTGAAAAAACCGTCTGAATTTGAATTTTCAATCAGAGAATATATTTTTCCCAGGAGTTACTCCTGATGAGGTTCTGGATCAGAATCCTATATGTGCAGGTGCCTGAACAAGAGCATGGAGAGTCATTTAGGTATTGAGAAGTCGTCAGCCTTGATTCTGTGTTTAATCTGCTAGTCCTGTATAGAGGTCTTGGATACTTCTAGGACATGCCAGATTGACGTATCACCTATATCTAGGCAACCGAAACCTGCCCTTTCCCTCACAGCACTGCTATCTAAGAGAATTAATACTGTCAGACTGAAAAGGCTTTTTGCTATCCAGGAATAGAGTCCACACATCCCTCCAAGAGAGAGGCTGTGATGAATTGGTACAGCTGAATGCAAGTCTTTCAGAGCGCTTCTCTACACGTGCTCTTATGTATGATTTCTGGAGCTGCAGAGTAATGCTGAGGCCACTCTTCTTGCTCTGAGTCCTTGTTTGCCAGGCACAGCTGGTTTGTAATCCAGTCCACTGAGATCCTGAAGCAAAGAAAAGTCACATTACTGTCCTAGCAACACATGAGAGCTAGTGGCCCCATAGTCCCATATTTAAAGTGTGAGATTTGAGGATGAGTTTACATCTTTGATGCCCATAGTATATTTTGTCCAGACAAATTGGTTACTGATATTAAAGTGATAGGATCAGCTTTTTAACAAGATTTCACCTACTGAAGCGTATTCCACTGCACTCAGCTTTTACTTTTGATTTCCAGTCACATACGTAAGGCTTTCCAGAGGGCACAAGGAGCAATCTCAGAATTCATCCCACAGTATGCTATGGGTTGGCTATAGTGCATTTCACCTGTTCTGAAAATAGACTGAAAGAGGATTTGAAGGACAGGTTTTGATAAACAAATCCATTCATGTGTTCTGAAAATGTGATATGAATGAGACTGTCTTTTAGGATCAAGTATACCAGGATACTGATTTCTGACAACATACACTTAGGGAAGAAGTAGATATAGTTACAGCAGATCATTGTCTGTAAAATGCGCTCTGAAAATCTCAGCACTCTTGCAGCACTTCTCCTATTAGACATGATTTTGAAAAATCGTATATATTCTCTCCAAATTGTATATATTCCAAGCTTCTGCCTGCAAAGAAGGACACCAGTGAGAGCTAATTACATCCTAACTGAATATGTTGATTATTCAGCCTGAAGCAGGGGTGAGATTTTCACAAGACATGCTCAGCAGTGGATGTAGCAACAAATTATCAAGGGTGCAGTAGTATCTTAGACTGGTAGAGCTGTGTCTGCAGTTAGCTCTGAAGTAAGACCTTAGTCACTATGATTTGTTCTCTGTATAGACTAATATAGGGAACAGTTGTCTCTCTGTTGTCTTCTCCCAATACACTAGACCAGCTTTGTGGTCCAGACCCACTCAGCTGAGCTCACATCCTGGGCTGAAGTGAGTGATGCAGCTGCCAGCTCTAGATCAGAATATATACATGAGAGGAGATTTCTACCTCAGAATGGGTTGATACTGGGTACACCTGAGCTGCTCTGCTGTCCCCTGCAGAAGGCTGGTAACCAGCTCTGAGTGCTAGATATGTTGTGGATAATCAGCTGAGAAATGGTTTGAAAGGGCAGCACCCATATTTGTCAGTTGCTGGTGGTGGGTGTCCTTCTAAGACAAAGGTTTAAAAGAATTCCAGTATTTTACTTACAAAGCTCTTGTTTTCTTCGCTTGCTTTTAATTTATGACTGTGAAAACATCTTCAGTCAGGATGTGAAAAGTACATCTTGAGGCCCATGCAATTGCATTTATCTTCATTTAAAATAGTTTATGGAAGCTATTTATGATGATTCTATGATAAATAGTGCAGTGCACTATACAAGACAGCATTCTTCATGTTTGCTCACTACACTTTTTCCTGCCTTTATTATCTATATTCTTTTTTACCTGCTTTTAGGTTTGGGGGGTTACTTTGAGAGTTACCTGAGGTTTTTTTCCAAAGTAACAATCTGCACAGCAGACAGCAGCTGGGTGTCTTTGTGGGACCATAGTATACACATCTTCCACAGAGCTACTTGCTCCCTTGTATCTGAGGTGAATTTAAAGCTCTCATCTCAGTCTCCATTAAAAATCTTTTGAGTATTTCAGAAAAAGCCTCAGCTGGAGCAGGGCTTTTTTTTTGAGCCAACAAAGTTAATGGTGCCTAAGAAAATGCCTTGTAGCTAAGGAAAAAGCATGACTGGATGAAGTGTCTGAGTGGAATTAACTACCAGAAGGAATGAGTTTAAGCCCAGTCTAAGTTGTTTCTGGAACAGCTGAAAACATTTTAAAAACAATCATCTTCTTGCAATAACCAATGATAAGAAATTACAGAAATAATAGCAGGAAATTTGAGGCTTTTAATCGGTCCTTCACAACAGACTTTTAAGAAAACCTTAGTAAGAGTTAAGGTAATATCATGGCATGACTGCAGGTAGAAGCAAGAGATCCATCTTTCTAGCTGTTGCTTTCAGGGCAGTGACCTCTCAGACAACAGTATTTGGAGATGAGTTATCTTAAATAGGATTTAAAACATCAATAAGTTACAGATCTACCTTTTAATTCCTAACCTCTCACCTCTTACCCAAGTTCAAATCTTGTCTTCTCTCTCCTATAACACTTAACGGATGTTTAGTCACCCCTTCAGAATTTATCTAACTAAAACATGACTCTTCATTTTACTTTCTACACCTTCTTTTCCCAACACTGTATTTCCCAGGCAATCCTTCCCTATGCAGCCTTCACCATTTCCCCATTTTTGTGCTGCATTAAACATTTCAAATTCAGGGCCCTTCCTGGGCTTTTTTGTCCTGACTCAACAGTTCTTAATCACTCTCAAAATATCAAATTCCTTCTTCAGTTGGGCCCTACTGCCATCATATACTCAATTTCAAGATGCTCTTGCATATGCAGTTATCCATGTTAGGTAATCTTCCACATATCTTCCCTGAGATTCCTTCTTAAGACTCCTGAAGTCTGTGATACCTACACCAAGGAAAGGAAAAAAAAAAAAAGATGACAAATAGCAGGTGTCCTCAGTCTGTAGAACGTTGTGTCAGCCAACGTTGTATAGTATCTCTTCTCATGCTCATATCTCTTTGTATACATATTTTATGCTGATTCAGTATCTAACAGAGCAGCATCCCAGTCCAGATTTCTCCCTTTGGAGGTTGAAGGAGGTTACTACTCCATTTTTATTGACTACTCCATCTTTACTAGGTGTGCAAGTTGCCAGTATGTGGTTTTATATAGTAAAAGTTCAAAACAGAAGGCAATATGCACTGGCAAAAGTTAACTGAATAGCTCATTCATGTTGCTAGATTCAAATGTAGAAGCACTGTCTGGAGAAATGTCATCAATGTAATTTTTTTACAGAGTTGTTGATCACAAACTAAATAGCATAAGCTGTGATAGAAAGAGTGGAAATAAACTGAAAGACATTAAAAAAAAAATTTTAAAAAAAGGAAAATACAGGTACAAAGAGATCAGGAGCTTCATTACTCCATGGATGAAGTTGTCCAAAGAGACAGATTTTAAATAGGAACTCCAGATCATATCTCCAAGTGACCCACAGCTGCCACTGAAGCCTAGTCTTTGAAAATGTTTTCATGGTTTTCCTATGGCTTACAGCCTGATTCTCCAAATGTTTTTGAATATTTGTCCATTTATGTATATGTTCCTAAAGAAGTCTGGAACGTTCCAAAAATTTGGGTACAAACTGGTAAGCTTAAAAATACCAAGTACGACTTACCTGCTAAGGTAAAGAATTGTTGTTGCTTGAATTTGCTTGGGAGTTTCATAAACTAGGACTTTAAAAATGAGTGTAAATGGAACCAGTCTAAATAAAACAAAACTTCCATGGGGAGTTTTTGGCTTGGTAGGCTTCGATGCAGGTTGAAGAAACCCATTTCTCCACTCTGATGTTTGTTTTTATAAAGACGTTTTGTATATAATGATGTGATGATATGTTACCGTGGATGTAGCACTAAATATAGTGTGAGAATATGTGTGCTATTTAAAGTGATCATACAAGGGTGTGTAGTGGGGGCTACACTTGTTGTATGTGCAGTACCCTATTTATAACAGACATATAGGATGGATTTAGTGTACTAGAGGCAAGCATTTGAACTAAAGACTTGTAAGGACATGGTGATAGAGCTAAACAAACCAGAGTATCGAATGTGCCAAAAGGAATACTGCATTCTTGAAATGTAAGCAAAAGTAGCTGTTTTTTTCTAAAGTAACAAAAAGCATCTCTGGCTTGATTTCTTTTTACATATAAACTTAGTAGCCAGTATTGAATATGGCCTTTATCTTGCAATTTATGGTGAGTTGGTTTTTTGCACCTACAAAAAAGTCAGGTTAAGTCAAGCGACTCCTCAGTGCATAGGCTGTGTTGCAAATTACAGAATTACGGAATAGTGCTGGTAGGTGCTGCAAGGAGTCATGTGTTAATGAATCAAGACCAGTCTCTGTTTTTTGGGAGGAAAAGATGGTGATTTCTTTTTCCAGAGACTGTTCCCGCTCTCTTCTTTCAGAAAGCTTGAACACACCTTGTTACAGCTTTGATAAATTTTCTTGACCGTGCAACTTCCATGTAACCACACAGAGAAGCTAAACATGTACTTTCTCACCTATGACTAAAAGGAATTATTTTTTTTCCTGGCTTTTGCACAGACTTCTTCTATAATGTTCTCCTGCACTTTTCTTTGACATTATCTCCAGTGCTAACATCCCTGAGGTATAAACTTCCTTTACAAAGAATTTAAGTTTGGCCATAGGCCATTGGTTTTGAACACTGAACCTATTTGAAGTGGGCATATGACTGGCAGATTGATCTTGGACATCAACAAAGGATGTGTTGAGGAATTTCATTTCCCTGTAGCAGTAAAAGTAAATTACTTGGTTGATTTGCCACAAGTTATAAATTTTTGGCTTACCTGGGAAGCTAAAACACCACAACATCAGAAAATGAAAGCTACACACAACTCTGACTTCTTAATCTGTGTGTGTTTCCGAAACAAATAATATCAAGTGTAAATGTGAACACGAGAGACTTTCAAAATTCTAACTGGCAAAAATACAGTTGCTGTGTTTTGAGAGATTGACTGCATATGCAACAATACAGAATTTTTCTCTTAATTGCATCATTCCTTCAAAGGTGATAAGGATTTTCTTGGCTTCCAGAAATAGCAAAAAGTAGCACAGGGACACACTACGTGCCTTGTGCAAATAAACCTCTCTCCAGTATCTTTTCTAAGGCCGTGAGTTTCCAATCCTACATCCTTTGGTTCCTAAAGGAAGGAGCACAGGGTTAAATTGGTGGATGTCTGCCTGCTTTCTTCTACTGATGGTCTGGACAGAGACATGTCTATGGCAATCCTGCCCTTTAGAGTTCAACCCAAGCTCCCTCAGCTGCTGAACGCAGTAGCTGGTTCTCGATCTGACCCAGGTGTTGCCACAAGGTGAGGGGAAGCTGACACTCCTTGGGCTGTGCAGGAGGGATGGCTTCCCCTGCAGTTTGGTGCCCTTGGGAGCACATAGGGCCTCTCTGATTTGCACGGCACCTCTGTCTCTCCAGCCAACCTCATTATCTAGTCCAAAGCCCATCACAGAAGGAGAACTCAACATTTAAGAGTCCAAATCTGAGCTAAAGTCTCTGTCTGTCTATGCTTTGTGCCTGTCTCTACTTTGTGTCTCCTCTTTGACCCTGACCTAGGTACACCACTTCTTAAGGCTGGTATGGACTTAACTCTAAGTTTGCTTGTTTCATCTTCCTATTTACATCATGTGGTTCCCATTAATACACATGAACTATAATTTAGCATGTGTTTAAAGACCTCTGTTGTCATACTTTTGTATCCTTAAAGAAATCCTGTGAGAATTCAGGAAAACTGAGGAGTTTCCTGGAATCCTTCCTTGCCAGGTTCATGAGTTTCTTTTATCAATTCCAGCATGAGAACCTAGATCTGCTACAGCTGCCAGTGACTGTCAACAGTGGCTGAGGGAAACCTACAAGCTCATCAGCACTAAAGTGATGTAGGGTGTTTTTAGACCAAAGTTCATGACCTCTGAGTGAAGTCATGCAGTGAAATGCAGGCCATGGCCTGGACCTGAGCAATGCATTCAGACTGTGGCCCAAAGGCTGTGCCTTCACATTCAGCAGTGCAGGAACACACCAGCATGTGGTCCTGCAGAAGGGAGGAGGAATGCTTTTTTTCTTTTCATTATGTCAGTCCTTTGTATATTGGTGCCTTTCATAAGATACCAGCATTGTAGGTGATCTAGTGCCTATACATTGTATCACTGTTACAGTTTTGATTGTTCTGAAAGCAAAAGCCACCAAAGTCTAAAGTAAGTCTTATAGAAGCCTACTCAGAGTTGAAGTCAGCCTGTCAAAAGAGGTTTCTAGGGCTGGATTGTCAGTAAGAAGAACTGAACATACCTTTGGAAGTCTGGCCCCAGATGTGCTAAGCAAAGTGTAACCAAGCTTGAAGCACTTCTGAAAGTCTAGCATTCAGACCTCACAGGAAACTTGAGGCAAAGGTTGGAGTGCGACCCAGGACTTGTCTCCAGATTTCTCTGGCCCAGGATGAACATTCTTGTTTACTCAAGAGGAGCATGCCATGTTCAGTTCCAAGTGTAAAGGAAAACTTGGTCAGTGCAGAGTTACCAAGCTACACTTGGCAAAGATGTTGGATAAAAATACCAACTTTTCTCATGAGATTTAATGACTGACAGTAGTCAAGGTGGGACATGTTTGAAACTGTATTTACCGGATGTTATTTAGTCAAGCCACAGCATTTTCATCAAGATGGAAAACTTTTTGAACAAGAGGTGGAAACTTATTTTCTAATACAGGCATAGGAACATACCTGTCCCTCCTACTTGTCCACATACTTTGACTGCCAGAAGACAACATCCCCTTAGTCATAGGCATAAAAGCTTCTGACACCTCTCCTTTTCTGCAGAGGGACTTGATTTTGGTCTGAGGGGCACCATGACAGCCATGGACAAGCTAAGGTGAGGGATGACAGCTGGGATCAATGACTGGAGGACAGCATAATGAGCCTCCCAACCCTTGTGGACTCAGCCTAACCAAGCCCAGGCATAAGTGCAGTGAGAGCTGCTCCGAACCTAGACAGCCTTGACCAGCAATACTTCTGAAAATGCTTTCAGAGTTTGAAATGTGTTGTCTGGCTCTAACAGAAGTCTCTGCACTGGAGGGAGTGTAAGGACTACTGTCTCTTGTTGTCATCCAGATAACAGGGTGGTGGTCTGTAACTAGCTTTGTCCTGCTACCAGCACTCATGTGGCTGGAGACAACCTGGCTTCACAAAATTTGGCTTATACAGGGATTTTCCATTCTTTGGGGCATAGGCCCTCCCAAACTTTTCCCCAGAATTAGTTTTTGGCTTAATGTATGGCTGGGCCTCTTAACATGATTGAGCTTTACTGTTGTGAAGAAATTATGGGGGTGGAGTTTTTAATTTTTCTTTTTTTTTTAATAGATGATAATGTGGTGTCTTTGGCCTGTCATCTCCTGCACCACAGAGGAGAGCAGGAATCTAAGCAATGAGTGAAACTCTGAATACAAAAAACACTATTGTTTCATGTGTTTTAAAAAAATGAATATTACAGAGGCTAATTGCATGATTTAACATTTGAAAACTTTACATTCCTCCTCTGTTTTGGAGAGTAAAAGGGTCTATTATCATTTCCAGGCCAGATGTTTTAGTTTATTGAGCCTGTTTGATCCCTGCACCTGTTTAAGACCAGCAGTTGCTGGATTAGTGTAAGGAGCTGAATTAAAAAATCTGGACAACTGTTACTGAACAAGTGAATGGTGTGAAAATGAGCAGGCTTTTGGTATAAAGGATTTACTGTTTGTGACACAAGGCAGTACACATCATTTATAGTGCAAAATGAGCACGCAGTGTTCATTCTGCATGTCCATGTGCTGGAATATACATTACAAAGTGACAATTACAGGAACTTCCAGTGCGGGAAAGAAAGGGAGGGGGGGAGTGAGGGAAGTAGGGGACACATTACACCATCCATCTGTGAGACAGCCGTTCAGTTACAAGGAATTATATATTATTTCTGGTGGATTACTCTGATTATAAAAAGAAGAATTTGGTTCCTGCCCCCACAGCGAACACTGCTGTGCATCCTGAAGGAAGCAATGGCTTTTCACTTGCCCCTTTCCTGTATTTTGGCTCTTTCCTTTGCTCCCTGCTCCCTCAAACATAGCCATCAGATATGTTTTCTTTCCTCCTTTTTTTTTTTTCTGTTTTGGCTAAAATGCACTGTACCATGTGATTTACAGAAGTTGTTTCACATCTCAGTTCTTTTTGATATAGCTGCAAGTATGCCCAGCCCTAGCAGGTCAGAGACCAAGATCCATCTTGCCTGGTAACCTGTCTCTGACAGCTGAGATTAAGCGGATGGCTAGTGTTCATACTTCTTTACAGTTTAAAATCCCTCAAAACAAATATGCCTCAAACACACATTCTAGAGGACGAACTGCAAGAGGTAGGTTGTTGGAAAGCTGTCTCAAAAACTGCCATTGTAAAATTTGCTTTTGGAAAAAAAAACCAAAAAGGAAAACAACAATAGTAAGCCTGTAACTTCCTCAATCATGGTTGCAATCCAATGTCATACTGAGTACTGTGATTTGTGTTTGCAATTAATTGATTTCTGCCAATCAAGGTATAAATCTTGATGGTTCATATTATCACCAGTTTACTGCTTATATACAGTGGGGCTTAAAGATTAGTGGTAGATGTAAGTGTGAAAGTGACAGTTAAGATATATGGTTCCCCTGCTGTGTGAGGTGGGCCTTGGATCATTTATTGTACCCCACACAAACAGAAGTGATTTGCCTTTCTGCTTCCCCCACTCCCCCCAGCCTTGCCTATTAAATCTGCCCTTTCCATTGGAAAAAGTCAAGCTTGTGTTCAAATACGCAGCACGAGGTTGTTCCTGCCTCTTCAAAGATCATGCCTAAAGTTGATGAGATTAAGGACTGTGGATGTTACTTCTGCTTTATAGGTAGAAGCATAGCAAAATAAGGTCACTCAACCAGCATCAAACAGCTCAATCTATGGTAAGAAGTAAAACCAAACATCCTATGTGACAGCTCAGAGCTTTGACCACAAGTTCATATGCCCTCCAGCCCTTTCAGTGTCTTGCTGATCTGTATGCACTGACTCTGTATTTGTGCAAACTCACCTAAGTGGCAATGACTTGAGCAAGGACACTCTTACATGTCTAAATGCAAAGGTAGACTTCATCCACATTCATTAGGAACTCTTTTTGTGCCCAGAGAGAAGACAACTTGTGAGGCTGGTATGACAGAGGCAAGACTTGCTTCTTCCCACCACCATCTCAGTTGTTGTTGCAAAGGGACTGACATGTTGCACAGGCAAGTTGCTGAGCATAAACCCTGATGTGCTGACCATGCAGATGTTCTCTGCATTTGGAAGACACTGTGTGTGGAGAAAGCTTACGAATCAATTAGTTCCAGATTTCCAAAGGTATCTTTGTGTGCCCTCTCTCTCACTGCCATGTATTACTGACGTAGGTTCCTAAACTCCATGACTTACAGTGGACTAGTGCCTAAAAACCTGTAAAACTCTGGCTTCTGGTCAATTATGACAACTAGAAAGCAAGAATAGCACATCCCAAAATGTCCTACATTGACGCAGCTGGACAACTGCAGCTTAGTTCTACTGCTTATTGTAATACTTCACATGCATACAGCTAGTAAAATGGCAAACACTTAACGCCAGGCACTGTTTCTGCATTTTCATATGAAATCTGTGAATAAGGAGAAAACCTTATTTTATTTAGGAAACCTTATTTTATACAGCTAATAAAATGACAAAAGCTTAACATCAGACACTTTCAGCATCTCCATATAAAGTCTTTGAATAAGGAGTAAAACTTACTTTATTTAGGACAATTTATTTTATTTAGGAAAAAATACTATTTTTTCATTCAAATTGTAGAAGGTGTGCCTTAGTAATTACTTATTTATGTGCTTATTAATTGCTGGTTTTTAAAGGGGATATAGTAACAAGTTTTTGGTAGAAAATTAAGAAGGTACAAATTTTTGTGCAGGTTTTTTTTGTTTGTTTGTTTTCATTTTGCTTTTGAAGTAATGGTTACTTTTAAAGTGTTTAACTTGTGCAAATACACACACAAATATGTGTATGTAAGTAGCTTGTCTGTGTATTTAATCCTGTATGTAAAAGACTGCTTTTTATTTTCCTGCCTCCATATTGTAAAGAAAAAGTATTTTACTAGGCAACTATTTTTATATTTTATTGTTATCTTCCATTGGAGAAATTATGTTTTTATTAAATATCTTAAAAGTTTAAATTTTTTTGGTCACGATAATCAAGGTAAAGGAACCATATAACCAAAGCAGACATGGCTGGCTAAGTTAAACTTTGTAGTAATTGTCCTAAAACTGGTTGTTGCATGCAAAATGAATGGGACCACTAAAAAAAAAAGAAAAAAATATTAAAGTGCTGTATTGAGTAAAATTAGTTTCTTATTTGTCTGCTAATTTCAGTTCTGTGATGTCTTCATGCAGCAGCACTTCTGGGATGTTGATTTATAATAACTAGACTGAGAGCTTTTCTGTTTGGTATCACCAGGAGGTTGCATACTAGTGGCCCAGTACAAGGCGTACAGCAAGCACTCTGCTGGTCTGGTACTTCCACAGTCACCTCTAAGTTCCTCAAAACAATTTATGAGCAACACTTTCTGCTCCTGAACTCATCCACAGTATATCACTGGCATATAAAATGCTTTTATGTTTTGACACTAACTTGCAGACATGCCAATGGGTTTAAGGCTCGTAGTTATGAGACAGTTAATTTAATTTCTCTGACTCCAGAACAGATTTAATGATTATCACTCTCAGGCAGTGCAGCTACTCTCAGCCCCTGGAAATAACAGCACATATTTTCCCCTTGTTGGGTCAAACCCTTATGCCCTGTCACCTCTATAAAGAAGCTGCTGAATACCTGCAAGGTGGGGGTCAATTTCATGAGGGCGTCTGCTAATAAAAATTTTGTTAATATCAAATATTTTTGTGTTATTTGTCTGAGAATGCAAGAGCTGGTCATCTCTCTGTAAAACAAATGAGAAACAAAAATTCATTACAAACTCCTGTTGGCCACGGTGATTCTAAGTGGTGTTTGCTGCTGTAGCAGTTGATGTTGCTTAAGTTCAATCCCCAGCTAACCACTAATGGTTGCTGACTGTGATTATGGACTTCTGCAGTGAGAGGCGACTATAGCCCAGACACAGCAAGGCTCCCAAGGGTCCTGCTTATGTTGGGCACTTCCTTGAAAAGGGCTGTGAGGGTATGTACCTTCCCTATAGGAGGAGAGGGGTGTGTGTTGTGAAACATGCAATGTCTTTGTCAATATGAACGTATTTTAACCTTAAACTACTCATACAGCTTTTATCAGAGGGCTGAACCTTCTGAGGGACGGCTGAGTGACACACTGCCTTTGAAGATACGATGGTATCACTGGCAAGATGTCAAGAGACAAAACATTGAACTCACCTGGCCTGTCTTGTATGTCACACAGCCCTGTTTTAGGCACCGAACCTTAAGGAAAATCCACTGCTTTTGTTGGTCTGTGGCTAATCCAGACAGAGAAGGAAGGGGAGCTGCAGAAACACCATTTCCCTTGTATGCGAAGGATTAAAGGTGCCAATTTTGACATTCTATGTATTCTTAAAATTCTTGTGCTGTCTGTACATGAGGAAAAAAGAGAAAAAGAAAACAAAAACAAACCCAAGGGACTGCATTGTGTGTGCTGAGCCTGAGTTACGAATCTGCAAGCCAGAGAACCATATTGTCACTTTGCACTTGCAGTTTAAATTCACTCTAATCCTTGCAACAGTGTTGAGTAAGGAAGAAGTAAACAGGCTAATGACAAAATCCCTGTTTATAGGATTACCCAGTGGTAAAAAATTGACTTGGATCCCTGTGCCAAGGAGTGGGTGGGAAGAAGGAGACCCCTTCCCAGAGGGGAAAGAGAGCGCCGATGAAGACCTCAGGGTTCCAGGTTCTTTGTCAGATGGCGAGATGGTGGTAGAGAAATGAAAAAATTTGTTACCTCCTTTCAAGTCTATTTAACCAATATACACCATGAACGAGTATGTGCATCTTCTCCCTGAGAGGTGGAGAGCTTGTATTAAACACTTCTGTGAATTAACCACATAGCTTAACAGGGAAATAATCAGGACCTGGCTACAGCCAGCCTGCCAACATTAGTTTATATGCCAAAGTTCTGAAATATTTTGAGTAAAATTAGTATGGAGGAGAGTTGAATTCGACACACATTCAGCTGCCTCTTGCAGCTCCTCCTGTTTCCCTTTAAGGCTAGTTTAGCTGAGTAGTACTGTGGAACTAGGCTACCCATACCAGTTTATCTTTGTAAATTGTTCAAATAAATGTTCCCAACTCATTTATAATCAGCCAGCTACTGAATTTCAGCAGACTGAACTAAACAGCATCTTTGACATAGCAGAAACCTAAGGAGACTGGAGTTGTGTGGTACCAGGAAAAATCTTGAATCCTAACACTTCTTGTCTGCATTGTGTCAGTGGATTTTTGTGATCCCCTGAAACAGACCATTTTAAAAAAAATTGTGATGTGGAATAGCTAATGAGAGCATGTCTGCTTTGAAACAGTTACAAATAGTGATGTGAGACAAATGACGATTATGGCTTAGGATGGTTTAAATTACATTGGAACCAGCTGAGGAACAAGAGGGTACATGCAGCACTAGCTTGGGTTTCACCTTGTCCACAGAAGTCCAGAAGCAGGGAGAGACACAGTGGGTGTTTTTTACCTAACCTATGTTACATTACCTGTCAGGGAACTTCAGTTGGCACTTAGTTTTTTCACAGTTTATTAAATAATCTGTGGGTTTAGTAAGAAGAGACTGAAATGCTGATTACCACTATTTTATTAAAGTCTTGGAACACACCTTCATTTTTAGGTGGATGAATTAGAGGTTTGCTAGGTTGTCCTCTGAAACAATCATGACATCAGTCTAATTACAAGTGAAACCATCTTTGTAATCACTTGCTGATGCTGACTTAGTGAATGCTGAGAAGAACTCAAATCCACCAGTCATGGTTATGGCTGCACCTGGGGCTGTAAAATCCACACACAAAAATGTTACTTCACATTAGATAGTGTGTAATAAGCAGTGTTTACTTAATGCAAAATGCATTTTAAGTCTTCAATTGTCTGGATGTTTCAGCATAACCTAGGATTAAGATGACGCATTAAGACTAAGTGGAATTGTCTACCTCACAGAATGGACAATCAACACAAAAATACAGAATTTAAAGTTATTTGACTTTGGTTCAGACAACTAAAAGCCATCTTTATACTCATCTTGGAAATGAAATTATGAAAGAACGAAAATTAAATGTTTTATTCAAACAGTTTTTTGTTTTGCTTTGGATCAAACACTTCAAATAAAATAATCAACACTGATAATATTACTATGAATTGAAAAAAGTAGAAGGTGCTAAAACAAATAATACATTCTGATAGTTCTGTTTTACTGTACTTTGTGAGACTACAGTTTGTTAAAGACTGATATTGCAAATCTGCCTTTCTGTGAAAATTTTGGTCTTTGTGGCAATCATTTTGTAAGGTTCTTGTTGGGATCAGCTATTTTTCTTTTTAAAAGTATTTTCACCTGATGCTTACGTACTCAGCTGAAGTGCACTGACAGCTGCTTTCTGTGCTGAGGGGATATGCTGTAACTAACCTGTTATTTTTGCGATTCCCATAGTACAACTTGTAATGTTAACATGCTTATTTTTGCAACATGAGAGGGTGTGCAGAGGCACAAGAACGTTCATGCCCAGGTCCACAAAAGCACCTAGAAAGAAGAAAGAGTAAGCCGTTAAACCTCACTTCAGTTAGACCAAGGGGTCAGAAGCACTCTCCATATCTGTGCTGAGGCTCTGCCACTGTTCAGCAAGGACTGTCAGGTTAACGGGGTCAGTCAGAGGGAAAATAAGATTTTGCTCTGCAGCCTCGTCAGGGAGGGAAAGTTCTGTGATCTGGCCCTTGGCCTTGAATTGCATATCCATTTGGCATCAAGAGCACTGTCAATGGGAATTGGAGGTCAGAGCAGATCTCTCTCCTCTCCTACTTTGATCTCGAGTGAATGCACTTACCTGGTTATGGAGTTATGCTCCTGCTTGCATGATCTTGGTCTTGCTGACCCTTTGAGCTGCTGACTGAGCCCCTTAGGGACAGTGAAAGCCAGATGCTTTCCTGTAGAGTTTGCAGACTAGGCACGGGGGTTTGAACCTTCCCAAGGACCTTTCACTCCCTGGCTCACTGCTCTGCACTGTTATTTAGAAGAAGAGCAAGTTGCCAGCTCCCACCCAAGAAGATGTACCTTCTGGGAGAAGATGTAGGGCTATGAAACTCCAGGCTGTAGGAAAACACTTAAGCTGAGTAAGGCAGCAGATATTCAGGCATAGATTTGCTGATCAGTGTGGCTTGTTCCTACTCTTGGACATCAAACTCCCTGAGTCTACTGGGGCACACAAACTCCACTCTCACACCCCAAGGGCTGGGACCCTGTTGTAGGGCTGACCTCACACAACTTCTGTGAGAATGCACAGGAAATCTGTGGCATGTAAAGGGCCTCAAAGTAAGGTGTTGCACAGTCAAAAGCTATTTCTTTAGTCCTGCTCTGCCCTTGCCTCCAAGGAGGGGAAACACAGGAAAAAATTTGCACTGCAAGGTAATGGGTAATCTGCAGGGGCATTGAGCAACATCTCTGCAGGGCATAGCAAAGGTTTACTAGTCACTGGCAAACTTATCAACAGCGGGTAATAACACCTCTCCTGTTTGTTTGTAACTGATCACAGCCACACAGTGGCTCATAAACCCTCATTACAAATACTTTATTCTATGTAATTTTCATAAATTAGGGTAACTCTCATTAATGTCCAGAAAATCAGTGAAACAAGTGGACACAGATATTCACTGTGAAATGCTCCCATTGTGGGTAACACAGCAGAATCTGTTTTGTGACCAAAATATATAATTTAGAATATCAGGAACAACAAACAGCCTCTGTCATAACCGAGCAGATGCCATTAACTAAAAAGCAACATAGAAAGTACTTTTGACTTTCACTTGCTAAATGTAATCTAACATTACAAGCTAGAGATCAATGTCTCTTCCCTTCTAGCAAATGCTGGCTGTAGAGGAAAGCTAAGGAGTAGTGTTCTTCCTTTGAACAGTGCTTCCATTAGCAGAAATATTGCTGTTTCTAAGTGGCTTTACTGTTGAAGCACATGGACACTGTGCTTAAGAGTTTTAGATCTTTTAAAACAACAACAACAACAATAACCCCTTTTAAGCTAAAAACCTTCTTGAACTTAAACATTTTAGACAGAAACTTTCAAAAAAAAGTTTGTGGCATCACCAAATGACTGAGCTTTGAATTTTTAACTTTAGGCTGGGGATGAAGAACACTTTTGTTCCTTACTCTGGGCTTATATTCACTTTGTAATGAAGTATCCATCTTCATTTACACTTAAACTGAAGTAAGGAACCTGTTCACTGACATGTGCTCTATCAGCCATTAGTAAGTAAATGCATTATTGTGGTCTCATTTTTGGAAAATCCAGCAGAATAGCCACCATCTGTGCTCCTGCCAACCCTGTATGTTGCTTTCTGCTTTTTGGGCTCAGGGAGACTCTGCAGCACCACAGAGCTGAATTAGGGATGTCTGTGCTTCACCTTCTTCATCCTCTGTAAAGGCTGGCTACAACTGCTGAGCCAGTCTTTCCGTGAGTCTGCACAGTGTCTTATACTTCAAATTAAACAGAAAGGATATTAAGCACTAACAGATCAATGGTAATATTTTGCAAATGATTAAAATCTCCTTGGGAAAACAGGCAATCATATATATTGTCTGAAATATGTGTTTGCATCCCTGAAAAATTTCTATCTCCGAAAATGTCTATTAAGACTGTATTTTGTTATCTGATGCACAATCTGATAAGGTTGCCCGAGGTTTCTATACAAAGTGAAATATTTTCTCCCTTCTATTTTCTATTGTTTTGGTTAAGATTTGGCACTCGAGAGCCTGTTTTTGTCATTGAACCAGGGAACTAAGTCCTCTTTTCTTGAATAACACTCGGAAAATTATTATTGAGGATTATTACAGTCATTTTTGTTCATGTATATATTTTTTAAAAGTAGTAGCAGACAATTAAAAATATGAACACAAAGTTAAGATGTTCTAAAGCCGAAAAATGGCAAGTATTTTATTTCATGTCAAACATTATATGCTGTTCAGGAGAATTAGTGTGTAAATGTGTCCTTTATGCTGTTCACAGAAACCCTTCCTCTGTATAATAAGGTGCTTATTTATGACAAAAACATCGTAGCAGAAATCAAAGTCATTCTGAGCCAAGGTAAAGGTACTTCTGAGATTGCAAATAGCTGTATTAGAAGATGTATCAGTATAGTTGTACTTTGATTCAGTCTTTCCTTTGAGAAGAAATCCTATTCATGTTTTAGTGTTTTGATATAGTCAGCCTCATTTGGAGGTATTCAGTGTTTTTTGTATGGGAAACCATCTAACAAGAGCTACTCAGCTCTTTATGAATAGAAACTCAATTTCTTAAGTATAATAGAGCTGTTCATTGGGTCTGTCCTTGTGTTCTATCGTTGAAATTCAAAATATGTTCATAAACAAAAAGTTGGATTATTCAGTCCACATCCAAAAGGATCGAAACCTAAACATTTCTTTATGAAGGTGAAATGAGGTGATATGTAACAAAAAGGAGAGGTTTTTTGTAGCGTAGTGTAACTAGATAAAACAAACAGTGTGGAGTCTATAACATAACAGCTCTAAGAAATATACTGCAGACTTTGGTGGCAGTTTTCTCTGGGGCATTCTTCATACTGTGTTGAATATCTGAGCGAGGTGTCTTTCTCAGAGCAGCTAAACAGTATTTTTTATTCTGAAAAGAGTGGAATGATTTGTAAATTTGATCAGTACCTATGGATGTTTTTAAGTCAGGGTAATTTTGAGTTGACTGCTTGCAAAGGAGCTGGTCTTGCTCAGCCTGAAGAGTTTTTCACTTGTTTCAGAGAAAAATTATTTGCTAAGGCAGCAAGAGTTTAGCTGTGTACAATGAAAATTGTATTTTTCTATAACTCCTTTGGTTTTACTGAGGGTGAGCCAAAGTGTTAAAACAAGGTTATTTACAAAAATCCCTGCAGACAATAAGATTCCAAAGACTTTTCTGAGAAGGTTCAGTGTTTTGGATTTAGGGACAGAAGCACAATCGCAGGTAACAGGTGTCATGCCAGGCTGTTTTTTGTCCTCCCCTCTCCCCTGGTGTCTGAGTCTTCCTGTGTCCATTCTTCTAAAAGAAGCTTAAAGTGCCACCATGGGGCTTCTCCTGAGCTCCACAGAGATTTCAGGGTGTGTTGGACCACAAGACTCACTGCACTAATGACTTGCCTCCATGGGACCATCTGTCCCTTACACAGCCCCTGTGTGGTAGGACGGATGTATCACCAGGCCTTTCAAAGTCACAGGTTTGTGCCTGTGCAGGTTGTCCCCATGCTGCTCTTGAGGCTGGTGAAGATGTGTTGGGTGCTATTAGGGAGCAGGGCTACAAGCTCTACTCTGCAGTAACCTAATGGGGTTTCACAAAATCACAGAACAGCTGAGTTAATAAGGCCCCTCTGGAGATCATCCCGTTCACCTTCCTTGCTCTAGGTGACCTAGAGTAGGTTGTCCAAGACTGTATGCCCAGTGAGGTTTCAAATATCTCCAAGGATGGAGGCTCCACAATGTCTTTGGGCAAACTGTATCTTGTAGGTTTTGATATTCGGTATTCAGCATTATTTGATTCTTGATCTGTAATGGTTGTCCTCACTTCATGGGATGGCACTCACGTGTTCTGGTCTAACCAAAAGCAGCACACAAGACTGTTTCCACCAGCCCACAGCAATTCTGCAAGGTCCATGGCAGGCAGCAGCCCCAGGGGTGCCGGGTGGGCTCCCCCATGCTCCCAGGCATGAAGGTACTAGGTTCAGGCTCCTGGAGCTCTACCTTGCAGCCAAGGTGGACATCTGCCAGTGTGCCTAGGATCTTTTGCATCATTTAACTGCATCATTTTTTATCTTGCCTGTAGGCATCCACTGCCTACAGGTGGAACAAGGGTGAAAGCCCCCAGTGAGAACTGGAGGGGGAAGGTCATGCAGCTGGTGGGCAATGACTACTGACAGCCACTAGCTCTGGGCAAGTCCAGGGCCATAGCCTCCCATGAGGCTACCAGTAAGCATGTCAGACTCACTGTGCTATTAAGAGCACCAGAGTGAAAGACAGCATCTGAGAATAAGGGCAAAAGGGTAGGAAAAAACTTGCTAAACCAAGCTGGGCTGGGAGAAGGGCTGGTCTGCTGGGACACAGAGGAATGGCTGCTGATCATTACCAGGGTTCACACAAAGACACTTGTTACCTCTCTGTACAGGGGATGCCAGGGAGGCACAAGGTAGATAACGATATGTGTGGTTTTTTGAGAAGTACACTTTCAAGAATTTTGCTCAAACCTCAAGAACCAATAATGTCATAGACCTAATGATAGAAATTCAAAAAGCTTTTCCCATATTAAAATACACTGCAGGAACCTTAAGTCAACAGGTTTTAAGCATCTGATTTCTCAGCAGGACCTATGTCCTGTTTTTTAGCTGAAACAGAGCTGGGTTTCTTTTTGGTGGCTGAAATAGTGCTGTGTTTTGCTTTCAGCCTGGGATTTGTTATGAGAAACACTGATAACACACCAGTGTTTGCATTTTTGTCACTGGAAGTGAAGGGCTTCATGTTTTGTTAGTCTACAAGTGCAAGACCTAAGGGGGCGAGGAATGTTTAAATTAATAAGCTAAATTGGCGTTTGGATATGCCAATGGGATATTCCAGATCATATCACATCATGTCCAGTATATTAATGGGGGATATAGAGAGACTCTTCCTGTTTTGTCTCTCTCTGGCTTTTGCTCGGGCTCTCACTTTTCCAGGATTGTGGTTTTGGTTCGGGATTGTTGCTCCTCTGGGATCGTTATCTGGGAACAGAACGGGCTTGGTCAGTGGGTGTTGAGCAGTTGCACTGTGTCACTCATTTGCATACATATTTTTTTATTGTTGTCATTATCACTGCTATTTTAATATTAGTATTATTTTAATTTTTCTTTTATTTCTACTATTAAATTGTTCTTATCTCGATCTACGAGCCTCCTTACCCTTGCCCCCCAGTCCTCTACCCTATCCCCTGGGGGTGGGGGGGAAGTGGGTGAACAGCTGAGTTGGCTGCTAGCCAAGGGCCAGCCCAGTGAAACTATCACGACCTACATCCTGAACTATTACTCATGTGGGTGTGTTGGGCTCTCAGCAAAGCAGGAGGCATGTTTGAAGATCCCTCTCTGAAGTTTTGAGTTTGAGTGTCCCTGAGAGCTGACAAAAGTTGGGTTCCTGACATTGGCACTTAAGCATAAGATTTTTCTCACTACAATCAGCATGTGTAATTGTTTAAATTACTATTTTAACTAAAGTATAACATGCTTTTAAAGCCACATCCATTCTTCCTGTATTTCAAAAGATCAGGTTAGGAAGCAAAGTAAAATGGAAACATTTCATTACCCTTTTCCTTTTAAACCACTTTTTAACTCTATATGTATTTTGTTCTCTGTTGTTTTACGATGGAGACCTGGTTCACTCATTCATTCTGTTCTCACAGTGCAATCTGAGCTGCTTTCAATGTTATGTTACTTCCTTCCTCCACCAAGAAACCTTTATCATGCCTAATTTATACTCTTTGCTTTCACTACATTTTGTGTCAGCATTCCAGGCTGCAGTTAACAGTGATTAAATAAGACAGAAAAGCCTGAAACCCACTAGCAATCCTGCCTGAAACACAGGAGCTGACAAATCCTTTGCTACCTGTTCAGTACGATGTGTTCTTTACTTAAATGCAAAAGTTATTTTTTTGTTAAACAACAATTCTTAGCTTGGAAAATAGCTCTTCGGTTTTGTTTAACAATTTTTAAAACTTCACTGACTTATGACTGCAGCTTTTCCCCTTCCATTGGCATGATGTTACCAAGGTGTACAAGGCATATATTTTTATTGAATTCAATTGCTTGAGATACAAGCTTGACTTCGGTTCCTTTTGGTGTTTCATAGAATCATAGAAAGGTTTGGATTGGAAGGGACCTTAAAGATCATCCAGTTCCAGCCCCCCTGCCATAATCAGGGACACCTTCCACTGGATCAGGTTGCTCAGAGCCTCATGCAACCTGGCCTTGAACACTTCTGGGGCGGGGGGGGACCCACAACTTCTCTGGGCAACCTGTTCCAGTGTCTGACCACCCTCACAGTAAAGAATTTCTTCCTAATGTCTCATCTAAACCTACCCTCCTCCAGTTTAAAGCCATTTCCCCTTGTTCTGTCACTACCTGCCCTTGCAAAAAGTCCCTCCCCAGCCTTCCCGTAGGCCCCTGCAAGTACTGGAAGGCCGCTATAAGGTCTCCCTGAAGCCTTCTCTTCTCCAGGCTGAACAGCCCCAACTCTCTCAGCCTGTCCTCATAGGAGAGGTGCTTCTGTCTATTTGTGGAGAGCTATTAATTGTCATGTCAAAACTGCCAAGTTCTACTGGGGTGAAAAAAAGAGATGGCTAAATCAATATGAAAATAAGTAGTCAAAATTTAGGATTGAGTAAGATCTTTCCCCAAAACTGTATTCCAGCCTTTCATGAAACTTGCTAGATTTTGAGTGTGTGCCATCAAAACACTTTCAGCTTTTTTTTACTAAAATGTAGGATTTCTGTAAGTAAACTCTGCCTAGTCTGTATGTGTGGCTGTTTGTGTGCTGTCACCTATTTCAAAAACATCTGACCCCATGATATTGAACTTCTGTCTTGAGAGAGCTCCATGACACCGAACTCCAAAGTCTTGATAAATCTATCAGATAAGTGTAGGAAACACACCAAGACTGGTACTTTCCACAAAGGGGAATGTTGTAATTTGAGCTCACACAGATTGCTAGGAAGCAGACAATCCATGCAAGGCAGCCATAGAAAACCTCTCTGCATGACTTCTACTGCTCATGGGATTACCCTCTTAAACTCCTGTTCCTCATCTGTTCCTGCTGGTGGGGATGCGTTGGACATCTCTGATAGCCTCTACTCTCACTGCAGGTGTTGCTTTTTAACAGACTCTTTCCCTTCCTCTTCCCCCAGCCCTAGGACCCACATGGTGGACCTGCTCTGGCTGCAGTAGTTATGGATGTAGCAGCTGATCAGAGAGTGAGGGAGGGCTCAATAGCCTACGGACTGATGCTCGCAAATGTGTCTGTTGTGACCATCTCATTTATAGTATAATTCTGATTAATTTGTTTCATCAGTATGAAAGCCCTCCTTTAACATCTACTCCCCAAACTTACTGAAGTATATCCTCCATTAGACAGTGCAAGTGCAAGGTTCCTCCCCTAAAGAGCACAGCTTCAAACCTGGAAATCACCCTGTGTTGCATCCAGGTTGTCTGTTGTCCTGTTCTCTGGAGCAAGGCTCTGCCACAGCAAGTCTGTGTTTCAGCTTGCTTGCTGCAGGGTGACCCCTCCCAAGAGAGCAAACACAGAGGTCAGGCAGATAATTGATGCTTGCTTTGGTGGGGTCTTTGGATGCTACAGAGGTGCAGAGAGGAGGAAGCGCGTTCTGCTGCAGAGCTGGATACTGGTGGAAGGCTTCAAGGCAGGATCGCTGTAGCAGGACTTCCTCCTCCGATTGCAATTGGAGATAAGAGTGAAACTCTAACTAGAGAGTCTCATCTCAAAAGGAAGATATAATGGCTTCTGAATGATTGTGTATCCATCTAATGCATTTAGCCTGTGGCAGGAAAGAAAGAAAGAAAAAGAAAAGAGTTAGGAAATCCAGGACTGATCTTAAAACTACTATGAAGCAAATCCCAGCACATAAATTGAGTAGAAGGTTCATTGTCCTCAAAAACAATAGAGAAAACAATAGAGTCAGAAAGCAATTTATCTGTATGTTTAGCAAATAAACATAATAACTGGAAAAACACCTATTTTGGGAATAACTGAATAAAGATCAGGACTTGGTGTTTTTTTTTTTTTTGCTTCCCCTTTAGGTCTTTTCTCAAGACAGTACTAAATTACAGACAGCGCAGAGTATGTAATGCCTAAAGAGTACATAGTTCAGGCAAGTGAAACTTGTGCCTTGTCACAATATTGATACCAGTGTTTTATTAAGGAGCACGCAGACACTGCCTTTGCAACAGTGGAAACATGACCGTTAATTGGAGTGGAGAGGACAGGACAAGCATGTCATGAACAGGCAGTCCTGACAAAGATACACATTTCCAGCAGTCAAAAACTTTAGTGGAGTAAACAGAAAAGTTAAGAAAGCTGGACGGAAAACAAAGCAAAGGTGAGAAAGTTTTTGACTTTTGAGAACTATTTGTTGAGCTCTTCTAACGTGCTAGAACTCCAGTGTTTTTTGTTAGCAGTAAGTATGGACCTCTGCACTTTGGGGTACTTGGTAGTCTTGGCACATTTCTTGTGAGGCTCTTCTTTGCCATCTCTCTGTGGTCTTCACGAACTTTACTTATTTTCATTGCTTCTTAAATATGCATAGTATTAAGTACTCAAGCTCTAAGAAACAGAGATGTGAGGCACATACTAAAGTAAGCTCATGTGTGTTTGGGCTGACTCCAATGTACTCTTTTTTTTTTCCACTTTGATGACAACAGTCACTGCTTGAAAAATCAGTCCCAGATGGGACAGATACCACTGTGAACCTTGTTCCTCACCTGGAGCTTTTGACCATGCTCCACTGAAGATGCTGTGAATGATGGGCTCCTGTGCTGTGTCATGTGAGTTTGAGTGAGTTGTGTTTACACACCTCCTGAAACTGGAAGCAGGGAAGAGGGAAATGCAAATAAATATGTATATAGTTTAATGACAAGAGAGCAGTTCTTTCCGCTCTTCTGTTGGAAACCTGCTCAGCTGACAGTATAGAGCAGTTTCAGTGAGTATGCTTTTGGGGACTGGCCTCCCAGACCAACTCTAAGCAAATGGAAAACAACTTGTACAACTTAATGTTATTAGCTCAAGAGCTTGTACTGCAAGACTGTAGCTCACATTTTGCAGAAAACTAAAGGCCAAACCTGCCAGGAAGTGTTGATCTCACACTGCCCTCCTGTTCCTGTTCCATTCCCACCCCACACCACCCCCTTCACTTGTTTCTCAGTGGCTTCAAATAATGATTTTGTCATTGCTGCAGGTTACTTCAGCACAGTTCCCCTTCTCCTCTTGTCATTAGGGTCTTTGATGTCTTATTATCAAGGTCTCTAATCTTCCTGCCCTTTGTTGAGCATTGCAAGCCTTGTTGCAGCTGTTCTGCATGAGTCTAATCTAACTCACTAGATAGATGTGCAGATGAGACTCTCCAAATGCTTGTGTTCTGCTTAGATGTTATCATCATGTTATCAAAGCCTTGACCTTTCATATAACTTAGGTAGCAATGAATGGTGGCAAGCCCTGTCCCCAGGCATGTAAATTTCATTCCTATTCATCAGCTGCTGTGATGCAGAAGAGCATTTTATCTCCCTTACTTTTGACATCTTAATATGGTTACAGGGCTTTCCTAGAAGGTGTTCTTTGTGTATTTTCATGCCCGGCGTTTGGCTACAGGCAGGTATTAAACAGCAGAGTGCAGCCTGGATGCTTTCATTTGTAGAACATGAGCTAATTAGCACTTTCAATAGGTTTAATGGATTGCATCAGAGTCTTACAGAAACAATGCTTCCCCCCTCGCTAGCAATTATTGGGAACACAAATAAGTAGATCCCATTCTTCCTTGTAATTGCATTAAATCAGCTGATGTCTGAGCTGAAGCAGTATCTATGTGAATCCATTTATGAAAGCTCATACACCTTCTACTCTATTTTGTCTCTGTGTTCGTATATGTTTATACTTGGCGAGAGCACCTACATCTTGCTGTTTCTGCTAGTGTGTAGTTCTAATTTCATTTTGATTCTGTTTATCGTTTGTAGTGAGATCCTGAGAAATGACACAGCTTTATGCTGAAGGGTTACCTTCTATTTCTTAATCCCTTGTTATGCAGTGTTACATGTATTAGATGGTTTACATATTAGATGTTAATTAAAGGGGAGCAGATGGAATCTGTCAGCATCAGGAAGGCTGCATGTTCAAGTTTCTAAGCCAGCAAAAGCAAGCCATCAGTTTGCCAGGAAGGCAGTCTGATGAATAAAACTGTCATGTGTCAATGGACAGTCAGAACTGCAATTTCTTTGCAAGAAGAAAGAAATTATAAGGTAGTTAAGAAAAACAGACTTGCTGAACAGCAGCTGCTGCTTATATCAGGATATCCTTGATGACAAAATAGCTTTGCTGCTGAATGTGAAGTGTTGTGCAAAAACCAAGCACTTCTGTTTTTATTCACTATGTTTCTTCAACTTTCCTGCAAACAGATTTATTTCTGTCTAGCAAAAAAGCATCCGTGCATTTTTTTTCCACTGCTGGTGCTTCAAAATTTCTGTAAATTTCTCACATGCAAACAAGCTTCTCAATTTTCTAAGTGTGCGGAGTAAATTGAAGGGTGGGCTCTGAAGCTGCTAATGTACACACAGCTTCTGGTGAAGGTAGGAAGGGGCTGTGCCTCCAGGCTCAGCCTCTTGCTCACTAAGTCCCATCTCCACTCAGAAACATGCTTGAGTATGGAAGTAAACCAGCAGAGAATCCGACCCCTGTGCCAGTGAGCTGCCATACTCTTTGTTTTCTCTCTTTGAGTCTCTTCTCGATGGTGCACATTGTGGTATGGCTGCAGAGGGGATGCTCGCTAACACCTGTGCTGGTACATGTAACGACACAAACATTTGCCCCCTTGAAAATTAGGTTATTAATCAACTTTTTTCACAGAAAGCCCTAAGTAGCCTTCAGAGCATTTGGTGTGGAGTTGAGCAGAGGAAAGATCAGGACCAAATGGAAATAATAATGGGAGAAGGAATAGGAGAGAAGGAAAGAAAAAGTAGAGATGACTGTAATGAATATTTTTCAATACTGTACTCCCAGTTTTGACTTTCAACACCTCCTGGCTCTGTTGTTGCCTCAAGGTGTGGAGCCTGGGTTGAGCTAAAACACATTTTTCTATCATGTCTTCCTGCTTTTCACATCCTTAAGGAAAGCAGACGTCTTCTGATGGTGGGATGCAGCCGTGGGGTTATATGTGGCCATGTGGTCAGTAAATACCTGCGGAGAAAGGGCAAGCTCTCAGCTTCCACAACACACTGAGTGCATGACTGGGCATCACCTCTCCAAAATAAAGATAGGTGCAGAAACAACATTTCAGCATGTAGCAGCTTACAAACTGATAGGCATGCCCCAGGGAATGTGTTTATGTTGTGGGGGCTAAAATCTGGACAGTAATTGTCTCAGCTGAAGTGGAGACAGTTAACTATGAAGTAAGCTAAAAGATATTTTATGTGACCTGATGACATTGCAAAACTGCAGTCTTCTACACTGAAATGCATTTTTGTGCTAAAAGGAAGGGCCAGTTCTAAAGTCCTCTGGAAATCTCTTGAAAAAAGAATTATATTTTCTCTGAGTTGACTGAGCAAGGGTGTACGTAAGCAGTTTTCAAGGTTACTTGCTATTGTTATACCCTGTTTTGTGTTGCAGTGGTGGCCAGGCTTCCCAATGCATTAAACCAGGCACTGGCAAACAGAACGTGTTTCTGGTTCAGAGTGAATTGGGGTTTTCAAATCAATATGGCACTTGGTACCATATGAGATACCTGGGATAAATCCAACTTATACTAGCAGAAAATAGTTGATTAAATGTGTAGTCTTAGTGCTTTTTATGTTTAAGAAGACTGATATTCCACAAAACACAATGATTACCTTTAACCACATTTTTGTAGCTGACACAAGTTTCCTTGGCTCAACTTCTTTAGTAAATTCACCTTTCTTTTTTAAAAAAACAAAAGGTCACTTTTCTACCCTTTGTTGTCTTCTTAGTTTATTACTGATGCTTAAAACCAAATTCTGATCTGAAGAGCTCCTTAGGTTATCCTAGCTTTAGGATTTTGGTTGCAAGTTTGAACCTGTTGGTTTTGAAAAGAAGTAATTTTAACAAACATTTTCCTTGTGGTTTGTTGGTTTGTTTGTTTTTTTCCCCCCAAACAATAAACTTCCTCTTTCATTTATATCTCCACATGGAACTATTTATTCTACAGGTGGCACTGCAGTATCTCTTAAGTTTCTTTATTTTTTCTGTACCGTATTTCTAATTATACCATCTGTTCCTATTTTAACCTGATGCCTGGTGTGCATTTATCTCTTTTTTGGTTTTGGTGTATGGTTTTTTAATGCCTTATCTTTAGTTTTAATGAAATGGCCACTGATAGTTTAGATATTCCTTTCATTTATCTGAATGGAAATTGTGTACTACATTTTATCGCTGAAAGCTTTCCTTTTCTTCCCTCCTTCTAACTGTTGTAATTTTAAAAAATAAATTGTATCAAATGTTCTTATCTATTTTTAACTAGGACAGATTTTTCTAAGCAATTTTTTTTCTTTTTTCGTGCCTATTGGTCATCCATTCCTCAAACAATTCCTACTTAAAACTGATTTCCAAGTGTGCTAGCAACCACTAAAAGCTTTTGGGAGAGTCAGGTTTCAGGTATGCCAATCTCTGCTCTAGACTGTTCCCACCACACAAAAGGACACTAGATTACAATATTCTCACCTTAGCAAATGTGTTTTCTTTATATTTTATTTTTAAGTGAGTGATTAATACTTTGTGTATCAGAGAGAAGCCAAATACTGAATTAATGTGTAAGGGATAGTGTGGTAAGAAAACTCTCTTCCTAATTCTTTTTACAAAAGCAGTAAGAGCTTTGTTGCTAGCATCATAAAATGTCCATTAAAAGTTGGGGGGATTATGGACAGATACAGGAGGATATGGTCATCCCTAAACATGCACACAGCACTAGATCCATCTTTAATGTAATCACTTAAAACTTTAAATCATAAAGCTTCCATCATTGGCATTATCTTTGTAGAAGGCTGAATGTCCTCTTGCAGCATGCCTTCTCCAGTTCCAATGGTCAAATTCACTCATCTCTTAATTTCAACTTCCAAGGTGCAATCTGTGCTACCAGTATCCATCACATTTCTTCTGTGAGCTTATCCATTTCACAGAGGGATTTTATGTCAAATGCCATTTGAGCTTGGTTTTGGTGCATGAGTGAGACACAGTAAAGTTGGATCCAGTGTTGGGCAGACGAGAAAGAGAAGTGGCTTACTAAGCACGGGTGGGCTGACTGAGGAGAGCCTGTTCATCTACTGACTGCATGGTCATGGTCCTGAACCACACGGGCTGAAGCTGGAGTGGGTCTTTCCATTGACTTAATCTCAGAGTGTGGACTCAGAGCTGTTGCTGAGGGTGCGGCACTGCTAGATGTTTCTTGTTGAAATATGTTACCCTAATTTTCTAGCAAGAGTTTCACATTAATTTTCATTTGCTGCATGGATAGATTAGAAAAATGTGTTTTCCTCCTGAGATTAATGTATAATGACATCTATCCAAAGAATGCTTAAGTATTCACACTTCAGAGAAACTGACCTTTAAGCTACACTTAGTGAAAGTAAGCTAAAATCAGTATTGCATTCTTGTTACCAAGGACACTTATAATCATCTTCTTAATTGTCCTTGACAATCTTATCATTAAAGATCTTGGCATTAATTAACTATATAATGTCCCTTGCTTGATCAAATCAGCCTTGCTGGCACAATAGCCATTGTATTCCCCAGGCATTCTTTGCAGGGACTGTATCTATAGCAGGGGTCGGTCATGCTACTAATGTTGCCTGGATGACACACAAATATTTGGAGCACTTAATTGTCAGAGAAGTGAGCTGAATGAAGGCAGTGGTGACGCTGTAAAATATGTTCCAACTCAGTGTTTCTTAAGGGAGCTTTTATGCCAAGATTAGTATCAGTGTTTAATTGACAGCCTCTTCACTTAGTTAATTACTTGAGCTATTGTAGCAGAAAGAGAGAAATGGACAAAGGCATTTGTAATATGAATCACCACCAATACAGAAACAAATATGTGAGTGCTGTGAAGACCGACAGGAAAAATACTGAGTCTCATCTTTCTCCTGCTGGAGTATGATCTCCTTTCAGCATTTTCAAAGGAAAACCTGAATCACCACAATAACATTGGTGGTTCAAAGGTGGCCAGGTTCAATGCTTTTAGAATTTTCAGATGACTGTTAGGAAAGATTGTGAGTTGAAGGCTAGAAGTTCAATCTGTGTGTTGTGTATCAAAACACATTCAGACAGAAATTGCACGTTATTCCGTATCTGCACACACACGAAGTACGTGTAATTAACAATACAGTCCCACTTGCATAAATTGGAATAACCTTTAAATAATGAAGGACTTGAAAGACTTTTTGTGCTTTCTTAAAGCACAATACCTAGCTGAACTATGCTCAGACTATCTCAGACAGCAGAAAGATTTTTTTTTTCATAATATATGGTTATGGTGCTTATGCAACCACCATTTTCCATTTTAAAAAATCAGCAGGCTAAAACTTTGAATATAGTCTGTAAATCTCTCACACCTTAATGCACTGACTCTGGTTATGCTCAAAACGTGAGCGTGCACAAGATCTTTCAAATGCAAATATGGAAATAGCTCGGTCCTATGGAGAATGCTTTCCAGAAGGTATCGTCAACAGCCATCTTGGTGTCTCCCCCCAGCCTCTTGGGTGTTCATGCAATACCCAGCTCCAGCTCTGCCACCAGCAGATACTAGCCAGAAGCATGCAACTGCTGAGGGAAGCAGTTTCTAGGGTAGGTCCTGGATGGGCTGACACCTCCAGTCCTTGGAAAAGCAAATTTTTCCTTCTGTCCTGTAGTCCTATAGTGGGTGAATTAGGGACATTGCCCATAAACTGAGTGAGCCAACAAGCCTATCAGGTTTGGGAGCAATGATCTTGGGACACTGTGTTGACTTCTCACCAATGGCCATGGCAGAGAACCAAAATCCCTGTCCTCCAATACTCTTTACACAGCAGGATGGGTGGGCCCTTTCTGATTCTTTATTCTCTAGTGTTCCACAACCTATTTCCTGACCAAATGTCTATCGCCACAAAGCCCCAAAGGACTTAAGCAGTAAGGTGGGAAGGGCTATGAAACCTCTTCCCTCTGCCAGTGTCACTGTACCTCCACAATGAACGATCAGGCTATGATGAAACTTTTTGAGTATGAACTCTAAAATCACTTTGGACCACCCTCAAAAGATTGGGGATCCAGTGTTGGCCCACCAAAGCAAAGATTTTAACAAAACTAGTTAGCACTAGCAATCCTCTAAAACATACTAAATACAATGATCATTATCAATTTTAACTGGAGACCCTGACATGAACACCACTGCTGTGAGCAGAACCACAGCTCAGTCCTGTTAAGAGTCTTCTGTTTCCAAGTGCAAAGTGATGAGTTCCCCATACTGTGTTATAACAGGTAGCTCTGGGGTGCACTTAATCTATCAACTTACGCTATGAGCTGCTGATGGAGAAAGAGGCCAGCTCTCTTGCTTTCTGGCCCAGCTTACATGTCCTCTCCCCAGTTGCCAGTGCCCAGCAGCTGCATGACTAGGGCTTCTCTGGCTGGAAGCTGGCAGTGAAGAAGAGCAAAGCAGTCGAGGGTTGAAGTGATGTGGCTTACTGAACAGATACATGGGATGGGGCAGAATACACAGACAGAGGATCAGGGACAACAAAATTGCCTTTCTGGGGGACAGTCAGCATCTGGATTGGTCTTAACCCATGGTGGATCCATAAGCTTTTGGTGTATGTGATGTATCTGAATGTAGAGGGGCCCAGCTAGAAGTTTTTATAAGTGTTCAGTTAGAAGAAGTGTGACTAATTTTGAGTAGAGACCTTTCGACTCAATGTGCCTGTTAGACTGTATTTGACTGTATTTGCATTTTTCCCATCAAGCTTTCTTAGGTACAGTTTTAAGAATGGAAATTATATTGCTTATGAAAATGAACATACTTTTATTGCATAGTGTGTCCCTTGATGATCCTTCTGGAAAGTTGTCATTCCTCACTAAGGAAACTGGGAGCAGGTGCTGGACAAAGGGAGACTAAGCCCCATTCCTGCTGCCACTGTGTCTGGACTGGTCGCAGGGATATGCATGTATACTCTGTGAATCTCTGAAATACTCATGCCCCATAAAGCATCAGGACACACACTTTTTTCCATACAAATCATTAATTTGCTTTTTCACTCTCAGATAGAATTCAGAGCTTCCTATATTCAAGCAATTTTTTTCTTATCTATTTTTATTTTACTTTTTTTTTTTACTTTTTTTCCCCCCTGGAGATGTCCTTTCACCTCTTTCTAGCCATTTTGCAGAACAGATTTCTCAAAACATTGCATATTCCAAGGCAAACAAAAAAAACGTTGCAAGAGTTTAGGTTCTCCAGCACTCCCTTCTAGACTCCCAGGAGAGGGTTTGAGTTAATGCAAGAGTTTACTTTTCTATCTCATTCCCATTTTTCACAAGGGAAATATGAATGCTGGTGAATGTGTTGGGGAAAGCTCACAGCTGAATAGATGGGAAGACTTAGGTCTCAATGAAATTCATCACTAAAATCAAAAGATGACTCCAAAGCTTCTGCATTTGCGTTTGAACAAGGACTGAACAGAGATCTCGAAGGCCAGTGGTGCTTGAACTTTGACTTACTGTAAACTGAAATATGCCTTCCAGTTCATTCAGGGGCAGGGCTATATTTCATGGTTTTGGATACAGCTCACAAGCTTCTATCACACTCAACTCCTGCCAGATATATAACTGAGGCCAGCTTCCTGTTATTTCAGGTCACCGTCATTTCATCTGCCTTGAGATGCTACATTTTCATAAGTCTGAGGAACACCACATTTGCTATCTCAACAGTTAGGCTTTTGCCCTGACTGCTCATTTTGGAAGTCATTGTATGTGTCATAAAAGTATATCAAACAGACGGGATTTGGTGGATGGGCTAAAACCAAAGACTGAGTCTACAAGTATGTGCCTTTAAATTATTGCACCTGACCTGTAGGAGTAAGCACAGCCAACCTAACTTCTCGTTGCTCATCAAGTTCATTTAGGTGGTTTGTGATATTGTAGCATATTTTTTAAAAAAACCAACAACATTTTTCCTACCTTTCCTCCTACTATTTTGTTAGCCCTGTAAAAGTTCAAAGACTCAAAAATAAACAAAGTATTTTGAAATTACATGCACCCAGGAAAGATATAAACTTTGAAAGAATGAGTCTGAGATAAGAGTAAGCTGTTTTCTGTGACTGACGTTCAGGCAAGCAGGGCATGATGAGGTGGTTCAAGCCTTGGCTACTTGTCCCTGTAGACACAACCACTGGTATTGCTGCGTAGTCATTTCTGCCCAAAAGCTTGACTTGGTAGCTAACTGCAGCTGAGTCTCGATTGCCTCAATTCCCACTGTCACAGGGAAATCCTGTATGAAAACACCTTGTTGCTCTGCGAGTCAAACTATGCCAGACCTGCTGCTTGTTCTCACTGTTGAGGTAAATGAAATGAAGCTCTAGAAAGAAAACACCTTGTGACTCACAGAGAAAAGGTGACAGAATGATAAGTATGACACACTTGGCTGCTGCCTTCACAAAAAAAAAAATCTTTCCTTTACTTAATCCTCCTACAAGTAGTAGCTTTCCCCATGTACTTTTCTTTAGCTGTCCATTCTCCATCTTGCAGAGCTTCTGCTGTTATTTTCTCTGGCAGCTTACTAGAGCCTTGGAGTAAGTGAAAAAAAAAATAATATAGGGGAAAGACTAGACTGGAAAAAAATAAACTTTATGGAAAAGTGCATCTGTTAGTCTCTGAAATAGTCTTCACAGGCAGACTCTGCAAATTATGTATTTCAAACAGAACCAGCCACTGGTCAAGAGCAGCCCAGAAATGGTTGGAAGAAGATAGATAATTTTAAGAGATTTTTTTTTCTTCTTGTCCAACTCTGTTTACAGGCTGGTATCACCTGAGGCAGTTGCAAGGACAGTCACCGTTGCATTGCTAGCACTTGGATCCCAGAGTCAGTTTCCCATAAGACTGGTCAGTTGGAACATGTATTTTTGCCTTTCTAGCTCTAATTTTAAACAAAGCAACACAGTTATGTGTTTAACAGATTTGTTCTGAAACCATAAATTCTACACTTTTTAAAAAAATGAAATGTACAAATTGCTGACTATGATCAAGTCTCCAAAAGAGTACTGGAACTACTTTCATTGTATTCTGAATTGCTTAAACTACTCTTACGTAAAATGATGAAGACATTAATAAAAATTATCAATCATTACCAGGTAAAATACACAATGTCCTTATTTTGGTTTCAGATTATGTGTGTCATTGAGCACTTTAATGCAAGATATCTCTTTGGCTAGTCACTGCTGCAAGGTAAGACTTGGCTTAAACAATAAATTTTAAAAATAATTTGAATTAAAAATTGAAACAATAATTTATCATTTGAGTAGTGAAAGCCACAGCAGGTATGCAGAAGACTACATGCTACCTACGTATGAGAAGCATTATTAGTGTGAACACCAACATAAGGCGGCACACAACAGGCCTGGGGCACCAATGCAGGAAGCAGGAAGGGAGATGGTGGGTAAAAGTGCAGCTCTCACGCAATTTACTCCTGATAGCTGCTATTTGCTAGTTGAATAGTATGACTACCTCTCTACATAAGAGACCTCCTGATGTCCAGTGCACAAACTTGGTCCATAGTCAGTGCACATGTGCAAACACAGCAGCCTGTCTACAGTACAAATAAAAGGTCTGCGACACAGGTGGCTCGAGAGACACAGCATAGAGGTCGGGGTGCTAATCAAGAGGGAGACTTCAAAAGTGCAAAGGACAACAGAGCTTTCAGCTCCCCCTGATGCTTTTAATAGTCTTACACAAACCCAGTGCCTGAGAGCAAAGGCATGTCTGCCAGGTTTTACGTAGTTGCCTGCTCCTTTGCCTTTGTGATGAGCTAAGCAGTTGCAGGCCAGAAGAAGTTGGGATACCACGTAACTGTATCAACATGCCTTTGAGCGTGGTCTAATAAGCCCTGCTGAGAGGTAGCATTTGTTGCCTCCGTCTCAGTTTAGTGCTAACAGGGATACATCTGCTGACTTCTATCTGGCTGGCTTGGTACCTGAGATAAACGACTGTCAACATCTGATAATTTACATCTTGAAGGAGGATTTTATCCAGTACAAATCAACCTTACTAATTCTTTTCTAAAGCATTAGGTTGTCTCTCTCGTTCCTAAGAAAATAAAAAAAGTTATTTAGAAAAGTCTTATTATGAGAAAAATGTTTTCATTCAATCTGATGCACCACAGAATCTTGGATGTCCTCATTTATCACATGATAGTCTCTATAAAGATGGAAAGTGCTCAGGCCACAAACCCATCAGCTTCAAACAGGACCAATATAAAATAGCAGAGACCACTAATTATCTTCCGAAGGCCAAGTATTTACAAAGGGTTGCTGTAAGTGAATGTCATCTACTCCAAGACAAGCTGAAAGCTTGAATGTCTGCCAAGGATGACCCAAGCCAAGGGACATGACTTGGCTCTCCCTTCCAGAGTCTTCACAAGGGCCAAGGAAATTGCTGTACGCATATGGCAAAGCATATAAATTAAACGATTTTTGACGGTGGCCACCAGAAAGCAATGTCAGCATCCTGTCACTTGGCTCTGCTCTAGCCCTGCCTGACAGTCTGCAGCAAGCAGCTCAGGGTGAAGGGCACAACTAGCTGGGTTATGTCTGAATCCACCCGCGCGTACTGCAGGTCATGAGTCCCCTTTGGTATGGTGAGGTATAAGAACAGAAAAAGCCTTCATTTCTCAGTCCAGCTTTTTATTTTGCCAACTACTGGCAGCTAACCATGGAAGAAAATATGGTGGCTTTTTTTCACTTGTTGCTTTGTTTTCAAAGGAGCAGTTTCCAGTGCAATCAAGAGTGTGTGAGAATAAGAAAAATGAGGTATCAGCGTTGGCCTTTGTGAATAACTAGTCATCAGCAGCACTATTTAACATTTCACACCACAAATCTGTTTGAATCGGAGACAAGCCTAAATCCCATGGAACAGGAGGCATGATCTTCCCGGGATTAGTGAGCACACTCTGTTAATATACAACCTAACTTTTGGAATCTGTAGCTTTAATAATATTTATACAAAAAGAAATCTAAATGACACTGCTAATTTGAAACTAATGGCAGCTGAATGTACCACAATTTATCTCTAAGTTATAGCTGAGAATAAGATTTACAGTGCCAAAATTGCAGAGAGATTTCCCAGATATTTACCACCAGTGAGAGAAATGCCTGTAATGCCTTGATGGTGGAGTCGTCGTGCACTGCTCCAAAGCCGGCGGCTCCACTCAGGTTGGGAGGCATGTGCTGGAGGCGAGTGGGTTTATGATCCATCAGCCAGTGTAGAGATCAGAATACACTTTCACTACTGAATCACATGGTACTTCTCCATATTTTCTAGCTCATATTGCTCAATAAATAGATTATGTAAAGGACAAATATGTGAAATAAAGCAATATGCCTCTTGGCATAAGAGATAAATGAGTGGAAAGGCAAAATATTGCACAAACATTTTAATACAAGTGCTAATACACAATATTGATAACTATGCATAATACAAAAGTAACAAGAGAAGCGTGGCCAAGCAGGTCGAGAGAGGTGACTCTCCCCCTCTACTCCGCTCTCATAAGGCCCCACCTGGAGTACTGTGTGCAGTTCTGGAGCCCCCAACACAAGAAATACAGGGACCTGTTAGAATGAGTCCAGAGGAGGCCACAAGGATGATCAAAGGGCTGGAGCACCTCTCCTATGAAGACAGGCTGAGACAGTTGAGGTTGTTCAGCCTGGAGAAGAGAAAGCTCTGAGGGGACCTTATAGCGGCCTTCCAGTACCTGAAATGTGCCTCTAAGAAAGCTGGGGAAGAACTGCTTACAAGGCCATGTAGCAATAGGACGAGGGATAATGGATTTAAACTAGAAAAGGGTAGATTTAGGTTGGATATTAGGAAAAAGTTCTTCAATATGAGGGTGGTGGATCTTTGGAACAGGTTGCCCAGAGAGGTAGTGGATGCCCCATCCCTGGAGACATTCAAGGTCAGGCTTGATGGGGCTCTGAGCAACCTGCTTTAGTAAAGATGTCCCTGGTCACTGCAGGGGGGTTGGACTAGGTGTCCTTTGAAGTTCCCTTCCAACCCAATACATTCTATGATTCTATAACAAAAGACATTCTTCCTCTTTCTCTAAATACTGCTTGAAAAAATGTGTGTGGTTTAATAAAACCCTGTCATACAGTTATTGTATTACCACAGTTCAATGGTTAGACAGTTAAGGAGAAAAAAAAAATGTCAGTCAATAGTGAAACTAAAAAGTTTGATTTAACTCAGTTGAAGAAGGAGTGAATAAACTCCAAAGTTATTTCAGTTGAAAGAATTCATAAATTTGCAGTCTTCTTGGAGGGGGGTTGATTCAGTTCATTTACATAGTGCATACATAATGGACTTAGATCTGGAGGTGACTGCTGATCCCATCCTGCATTTGAAGATGTTTTAATCAGGAATTTTAACGTTGGCCCAAAGAATTGAGCATCATTTTTACCACAGAAGTAAGCTATGACAAGCGATTCAGATTTGAGAATAAATAATAGTAAATATTAATATTCAGAAAACATCATTGGATCATCTAATCAGCTTTCTTCTTCAAGTCTGATATATTATTTTCACCCATTTGCCTTCTTCACTGAAGCTAATAATCTTATAGATAGCCCTAAACTCTCAGAAATAATGTTCAGGAGACTGTGGTTTTTTAGACAAGGGTACTGACTCAATCATTTCACAAGAAATACAAGTCCCTAAATAGAAACACATCTTGCCCTGAGTTGCCTAAAATAGGTCAGATGAATTGCCCTCTGGAGGAAGGGGAGCAAGATGCCTACAGAAGGTAAATAATTAGGATTACTTGACCTTGAATCCTGTGCTGGGGAACTGTAGTCTGTAGTATACTATGAAAAAGGCCATGCATTGAAGGCTATGTACAAAATTGAGTATTTTAAATGTCACTTCATCATGCCATCAGAATCAGCTGAAATGCACACTGGGGTGGGAGGGAAGCAGCATGCAGTGGTGTGCTTCAAGGCTGTGTTGCAATGCGTATGTATAGTGAAACTGAGTTAAGATTGTTCAGGCAATTTTATATTTTAATCGATAACTTGAAGTCATTGGCTTATGTTGGATTTTCCCCAGTATAACTCAGACTGTAGAAGAACTTAAATTGTCTTTTAATGAGCTCCATCTTCTCTGCTGAGCCATGAAATAATTTGCGATGTACAAATTGGTGTCGTTAACACTCTGGGCAAAGCTGCTGTTTTCACATAGTGCTCATGAAAGCACCGCAACAGATGCTGCAGAGAAACGCTTCCTCAAACAATTCACTTACAAAATACTTATTCTTCTAGGTTTTGCACACTGGATGATATAGCTTGAAAAATCTCACTGTTTTTTTTCCCCCTCCCTTCATTTCTGGGAAGAAAGCTCTCCCTAAATTGTTAGTGAAGCGTGTCCCCAAATGTCCTATTTCCTTAACAGGTGATAATATTCTTCTGGAAGTGACAACTAGCCCAGCTGTTGAAACATTTTGAAGACTGATTGTACTGATGAAGGGTTACTTCACGTGATGAAACTCCGATCAGTAGTCCAAATATAGGATTACTTCTAGTCCCTTTGTTTTGAGAACTGCTTCACTTACTACCACATGGGCTTAAGCACATTGAGGGATTTTCCCCTCACAGAGGTCAGTTTGGTCGAACATTTGCAGGATTGTTAGTTTTGTAAGTTCAAAGCAGCGATGGACCTGAAAGGGTCACTGGCAGAGGAGCTGCATGCTAAAGGTATGCAAACATAAAGGCATCATATGGAAAAATCTGTCTGTAATTAAGTCTTCATTGCCAGAGAAAAAGAAAAGGAGAAACCAAAGTCTGGTGGTTTTGTCTCCCAAGTTCCTTGTGTGAGCCTCTGACTTCTCTGACATACAGCACAGAGAGGAAGGTATTTTGGGGGAATCAGAAAACCCTTCATACAAGTAGAATTCTTAGGAACACTTACAAATACCATGTATGCCTAGCCATCTTGGTGATTTTCTGGTGTCTGTTGGGACAGTATGTTGTTTATCACACTTGTAATAAAATGGTACTGGAAGATAGTGTGTATGGAAAATCGGTCCAGAGGTGGACTGCAAGCCACATAAAGCAGACACCATTTTTCATATAACACCCCAATTCTTAATGGGGCCTTAAGGCTCTACTGTTAAATAAAGTAGTGTTATAAGAGCATATTAAGTTACCTTCTGCCTCTTTGTAGATCTTGTCCACTGAGGTTTCAGCTCTGGAAGATGTTGCTTGTTGCTACCCAGAACTGAGCTTTTTGCAATGGCCAATACCTTTTAAAATAAATTACAGTTGCATAGCACCAAAGTTTTGGCACAGAGAAACACTTGTTTAGGTACAACAGCACTCTGCTAACATGTTCTGTGTGATAAAAGAAAGCACAAACATCACATGTGTGTGATGTGAATACACATAGACATAGACATATAGGTAGTATAAGTTTGTTAATCTGTAAATTAATAGGGAACTGTTTATAAATATTATAATATAAAATGTTGCATATTAAGGTTGCCATAGTGTTTTTAACTCACTCTGCTATGCCATGGGAACTTTAACCTATGATTTATTAGCTGCTGTATGATGATTGAATAACTAATTCTTAATTTTGGTCAGGGTGTATAACGGACTTTCTTATCATTCATTTCAGGAAACATGTTGAGGAGGTGAGAATGCTATGAACATTTTTTGGTTAAATGTTTATTTCCTGCTATCATTCCCTTCTGGATAGTAAGTTTCTTTTCTGTGCAGGAGTGACACAAAGGGCTGGGGAAAGAACATATGTTACTATGGATTTTACACTAAGACAAATTTAGCTGTGTAGTCAATTAGGAGCACTGCTAGGTGAGAGCATATCTTGAACTTACGTTGAAAAACAGTAAAAATACTGTGCATCTCATGACACCTGTGGCTGTAGCATAGATAATCAAAGGGATTTGCATGTAGGAATCCAAAGTCCTTAATTCTATCATCTCCAGTGGTGGTGGTTTTGGGTTTTTTTCTGTCTCCTACAAGAAAGCCTCCTCTGTCATGCTTGCAGTTTACATTGTTCTGCCACTCTTTGGCTCTATGCAACACAATTTCTTCTAGGCAAGATCAGGAACTAGGGTGAATAAAGGTGTATGTGAATACATCTTCGCTTATCCCCCTCCTATATATTTCACAAGTATAAACAGATTTCTTGAAAGTTCATGAAAATATGCCCTAGTTTTATTCTTCTATTTATCTATTCTGCTATTTTGTCTGTTACTGTACGATTTGGGGATTTCAGCAGGTGCCACGGGGAGAAAACGTTTTAATGGAAAAGATCTTGCTGAGTGCACATATCTTGGACATTTGGGTTAGGAGATTGGCACTACTGGAACAATGTAATTTGAATTACAAAAAACAATGCCCAATTATTTTTCAAGGCATTCAAGGAGTTATGCTAGAATTTGTTCTTACATGCATTTCTATTTTAACAAAGAAAACTATCATACAGTAATAGGAGAAATGAGTGTGAAATTAGTTTTACCATAAAAGAGAGAGATGTTAAGACATGCTTTAAAAACACTTTTCTAAATTGAATTTGGCCTTGCACCTATGCAGGAACGAGGGTCACAAGCAAAAAGAACTCAAAGATCAAGTTAGGCTTAGTGAAATCCTTTTGAGCTTTGTTGTACATCCCCTAATGATAAATCTATGCCTGAAAATATATCTTTGCTATCATACAGCCCCTGTGAGGTAAGAATTTATTAGCTATTCCATTAACCCTTCCCTGTTACCTCTATAGTTGTTTTAACAATGAAAAACTCATTTAAAAAAAGAAAATTCAAGATTGAAACTCATCATAAAAATCTTAATTGTGAGGCATGAGCCAGCATGCCTGGAAAGCAGCTGTCAGTCACTCATCTCCCTGGATGGTCTTGAGGGCAAAATGGGAATCCAGGCTCCTATCCTGCTGAAGCAGTTTGGAGGACATGAGGATGGCAAGGAAGGCACTACTGCTGCATGGGGATGCTCTGGGCCACAGGAGACCTTTGTTAGCGGGTGAGAGGAGTGTCCTTCTGCAGGGAGAGATGGAGCGAGCAGGGCAGCTGGGAGGTGGTAGGGCTCTGAGTGGGGGGAGATGAAAGGAGGAGAAACTGAAAACAACTATGCACGCCTCCAGGTCTCCAAAGGCTAAAGCTGTTAAACTTTGGAACCACACTAGCTCCAGGAAATAGCTGAAGTTCACATCCTATCCCCACAGTCTGCATTTAGCTGCACATTTACTCTTAAGTTTATTTTTAATTTTATGGCTGGTCCACATGCCACCGGTTGGCCTATGCTTCTGGCCCTGTCAAATTTGCGTGGGAGATTCAAATAATATTTTTTTTTATTGGTAGTACAATGCTAAAACAAACAGAAACTAACTTTCATATTCCCCAACTTCCCTTAACTGTAAGTGGTATTTATTTTCAGATTTCCATAGTAACTTTTACTTTAGGAATATACAAGAAAGCAACGTAAGCAAGGTGGTTACAAATTTAGTTAAGGTTATTAAATAATAATAACATGGGAATCTGCTGCATCATTAACAAAATGAAGTGTTTTAAATCATTCTGAATCCAGGATCTGAGGAATTAAACACTTGACCAAGTAGTCAAGTCCCAGCCCTTCCTAAAACTGGGAACCTCAGTTGGCACAGTTGGCAAGAGGGATCCTGCCCACCCTGCACACAGCGGGGATCAGGCTGGGGAGAGCAGCAGTGGGACTTTGTGATCTTCCCCCTGTGGACAGAGAGAGCAGGAGGAGGTGGCAAGAAGTGTCCAAGATGTCCAACCTTTTAGCATTGCAAAGTAGAAGAAGGATGAAGAGCAAGGGGAAGCCCATCAGAGGATACTCCCTTAAGCTTTCTTGACCAGCTACGGGAGTAGAGGAGAAAATCCACCATCCAAGGGAACATCTGTAGCAGATGGATTTTCCCCACAAACACTAGAGGAATCTGAAAACCCACAGTAGCTGTAATGATGGCAGTTTTGACAATAATATTCATCTTGGCTGAGGTCAGGAACACACTTCTCTGAATGTGGAACATTCACAGGGAGTTAGTCATATAAACCCAGACGGCAAAGCCAGCACAGCATGGAAGATTTTACTATAGATCAGGGTTGGAGCTATGGTGAACTCATAGAGCATTGAAAGGAAAACATATTTAGAGCATCTCAGGTTACTATTCTCATAATGCTCAAAGCCTTTACACATTTAGTAGAGGCTTCTTTTCAAAAAAACTACTCCTAGTTCACCACAGCATTTTTAGAATGATAAGACACATTTACACTGAGGAGAAAATTCTATGATAGTTGGATATGGTTTCAGGAGCAGCTTCTAAAGAAATGTCCTAGTGCAGCTCCTTCAAGGATCCTGTGTTACATGTATAGGAAACTCTCACACATTCACCTCTGTCCTTAGCACTTACACCTCTCACCAAACCCCTGCAAAGCCAGCGCACTGTTTGTGTGAAACCAGTGGCACTGATTTCTGCTGGATTTTGTTAAGTGACTAAATACGTGGTAGAAATCTGGCAGATAGAGGGAAAAAATGAAGGTTTAACTGGCAGCACAAGAGTGTTAAAAGGAGGATTAGTATTAGCATGTGCTTTGAATTCAGAGTAATAGAAGTAAAACCAGACGCGTTTTGTTTGGCATCTATTTCATGTCCCAGTGAAACTGGCATACCACCATTTGATCAGGCACGAAGCCATCCCAACAGATGGTCCCCAGCAGCAGCAGCCAAGAGACCATGTATGAACATCAAATGTGTTTGCGAAGGGCAGGACTCCAGGCTGCCAATGTCAAAATTGTTTTCCATTCCCAGCTTCCATGCCAATGGCTAGCGAGACTACCCAGCCTCTCCCCCAGCCCAGAGACTGACCCAACACCGTGCAAAGGGTCTGCTCTGCATCCAGTATCATGGAGAGGGGGTACAGACAGGAGCATTATAGGACCTTCTGTGCCCACTTCCCTCTGGCCTTTCGGAGGAGAACTTCATCACATCAGCTTAAAAACGCGCCTGGACACATGGTTTGGATTTAAATAAAAAGATGGAAAAAGCGTGGGCTTCTGCTCCATGATTTTCTCAGGACATGTGTAGGCATAAGGGCACCAACAGTACTTGCAGAACCAGTGCATCTGGGAGACAACATGACATTTCTTTAAGGACCAAACAAGCACAGTTGAGCATGTTACTGTGCCAACCACTATGTGTTGCAAGGAGAGATTTTTTTCAGTTCCGAGTTAGCTGGCTGCTGAGAAAATCTGTTGCTTGTGTTCCTGTGGGTTGTGAGTTTGGTTTGCAGATACAGGTGTCTAGTTAATCCACTATGGACGTGAACGAGCCCTAGCTCTTTCCTCTCCCAGTCATCACATTCGTGCCTCCTTTACATGCAAGTCATTCAGGCTCTGCCAAGCCCTTTGCAGTCACTGCGTACCACCCTCCTGAGGGACCTGTGCAGGCAAAGGCTTCATCTCCTGGGAAAGACTGGAGCACTGAGGTTACAGCTAAAGTTTCTGCTTCTCCTTCCCTTTTGTCATCCCACTCCAAAACAGAAGGTGTTTATTACTGCCAGGCCAAATGCTCCTCTATCACATGGCAGAAGAAAGAAGGGGGAAAGTAAACCTAAAGCCTTGGAAGAATGACTGTGATGCCAGTTCAGCGTGCTGCCCTCTGTGCCCACCAGTGCCTGGCCTAGCCTGGGCAGACCCCCAGGCATGGAGCAGGAGTGGTGGTAGGAGCTGCCTCCAGCCAGCTTTTCATGGCCATCTCTCTCACTGGTGCACTGTGCAAAGAGACGAGACCCCCAAGGCCACCTGGGAACCATTTCCAGACTGCATGGCACACAGGAGTCACTGTCTGTGGAGAGGATTTTCCACCTTTTCTTCATCTTCTACACATTCTTCCACTCTACAGGAGCCTTTACCTTTTGAATTACAAGAATACTCTAAAGTTCCTTTGTAGTTCACAGGGCTGAGGATCAGCCTCTCTTTACTCAGGTTCATGGCTTAATTGCCATCCACTGTGTATCACAGAATCATAGAAAGGTTTGGATTGAAAGGGACCTGTCAAGGTCATCTAGTCCAACCCCCCTGCAGTGAGCAGGCACATCTTCAACTAGATCAGGTTGCTCAGAGCCCTGTCCAGCCTGACCTTGAAAGTTTCCAGGGATGGGGCTTCCACCGCCTGTCTGGGAAACCCGTTCCAGTGTTTTACTACACTCATTGTAAAAAATGTCTTCCTTACATCTAGTCTAAATCTACACTCGTTTAGCTTAAAACCATTACCCCTTGTCCTATCACTACAGGCCCTGCTAAGAAGCTTGTCCCCATCTTTCTCACAGGCCCCCTTTAAGTACTGAAAGGCTGAAACAAGATCTCCCCAGAGCCTTCTCTTCTCCAGGCTGAACAGCCCCAACTCTCTCAGCCTTTCTTCATAGCAGAGGTGTTCCATCCCCGTGATCATTTCTGCAGCCCTCCTCTGGACCCGCTCCAACAGGTCCATGTCTTTCTTATGTTGGGGGCCCCAGAAGTGGACGCATTACTCCAGGTGGGGTGTCATGAGAGCGGAGTAGAGGGGGAGAATCACCACCCTCGACCTGCTGGCCACACTTCTCTTGATGCAGCCCAGGATACAGTTGACCTTCTGGGCTGCAAGCACACATTGCCAGTTCACATCCAGCTTTTCATTCACCATCACTCCCAAGTCCTTCTCTGCAGGGCTGCTCACAATCGTGGCGTTGTCCATCAAGGAGCTTCCTAGAGCTTAACAAGCCAGACATGTAAACTTCACAAGCATGCAAATATAGATATATGTATTCCAAATAACTTCTCTCATTGCTGAAGCGCAGCCACCCTGCCATGAATTGTGGCAGTTTTTCAACAATGTGCAGCTGCATTACAAAACAGTGCAGGATAGGAAGTGAAGGATACCTCATTTCAAGGAAACCCAGGAGGAATCTGAGGTTGGCTCCTTAGAATTAATCCCACATGAATTTGTCTCCTGACCAGGTTAAATAGTTGGCAAGTGGAAAGGAAACAAGAACATATTTTATTAATACTGGGGCTTTCATTTGCTTATATTTGAACCCTTTTGTGTCTATGAATCTTGGAAATAACTTGTGATTCAACATCAAATGCTTTTGTGCAGTTGTCCTGCCAAGTGAAACTTGTTTGAGTTCCATTGATGTTCCAATACCAACAATTGATACAATCTGGCTAAACCCTAAATTTCCATTTGTTATGCCCTTTGAATGTTTCCAATACTAAATAAAGTGTCAAAAAATGAGATGGATCTATGAATATGTTGGAGAGCAAAAAAGGGGGTTACATACACTGGTTTGTATATTCAGTGAATACCAAAGGGTCTTGAATATCAAAATTTGTCTTAAATCTGGATAGGGTGCCAGAGTTAGTGCCAAACTAACTCCAAACAGCTTTTCCAACGTCATCTCCCCTCATTAAGCTCTCAAGTCGATCAGCTCTAGAAAACGCTGACAGGGTCAATAATGACGATGCTTCCAGCAAAGTCTTTCAGCACCACCTAATGAATTGAAAGGTTTTTTCCTGGCAACACCTGGAGGCCTGTGGGAATTCCCCAATCATGGACTGACCAAGCCTGGAGTCTGGGGAACAAGAGAAGCAAAGCACATGGCTTGAAAATAAGACCTCTGCTTGCAGCTTCTGATTGAAAGCTTATCAAGGAATAAGTCAGAAACACTCTGCCTGTAGTGGCTTTAATCTTCCTCAGGTTTATTTGACTTAGCAACAGCCTTGCTGCAGGTACTTTATGTTCTCTACAAGTTGTGGTGGGTTTTTTTGGTTTTGTTCTTTTTTATTATTATCGGAATGAAATAAGAAAAGATTATAGCAAAACTTCATCAGCTCTGTGTGCACTGAGCAGCAGATTCTTTGCAAGTCTGACATAAAGCCCTGCTTATCAGGCTGGCAGATTCTTAAATCCTCTTTTTCACCCATTTAAAACAAACACTGGAAAACAGGAAAAATAAATATCACAATTTTATCTTTCTATTATGAAGCTTCATGGTTGTGCCAGTGATATGTACATGCTTCCATATAAACTGGTAGCAGCACTGAATCAATGAAGTCTACAGTGGTCTCTGCCCCGCCTCCCCTCCCCCCCCCCCCCCCCTTTTTTCCCCCCTTCTCCTTTGTAGGAAGTTGCAATGTTTTGGAGAAGAATGTGCTGCCAGCATCATGTTTAAGGATTCCTGTGATGCACAGATGCAATTTCAGTTTTGATCGTTAACTGGATTCTTTGCAATTCAGTTCAAAAACTTACTGCACACCTGCTTTTTTTTTTTTTCGCTTTGAATTCTTCCTGCAGCGGGCCCAAGGGCACTTTGCCTCCCTGAGCCTGCTGGGGTTTTGCTACCAAGGAGTTTGTGTGGGGGAGGTTTTTGAGCTTTCCCAAGACTGTGCTGCCATCTCCTGATCAAACCCGCGGCATCCCCTGCTGACAGCCGGCCGGGAGGAAAGCTGGACACCGTTCTTTTTCCCGAAGGGACAGTAAATGGCCTCTGACCTCTAGCCAGGCCAGTACCTGCTCTGCAAGGTACCATGTCCTTCTCCTCTCAGAGGTGAGACAGAGGTGAGCAGGGGTGAGCGGCGGCCCCGAGACCTGGCTCGGAGGAGGACCCAGCTGCTGGGAGATGCTGCTGCTTGGGGCTCTTCCCAGGCAGGTGCGGGATGGGCTGGGCAAAGGCTGTGCCGGTTGCAGGAAGATGAGGAATATTTTCTGAATTTAAGTTTTTAGGAAATTCAACCTAGATCTTTAGGAAGGCTTTTTTTGATGTTTACAAACCCTCCTTTTTTGATGCATTCACTATTTGCCCATAACCAAGGTACAACTCCGAGGCCTGCGGGTCTTTTCAGGATCTCCCCCGGTCTCCCCACCGCAGTACTGTGGCTTCCAGCCTTCCCTTTCCCTGCACCAGCCGCCTCCCTGACACCCGTGCTCCTCCCTTCCCTCGCGTGGAGCACCTGCCTCGCTGTGAACCTTCCCCCCATCACACCAAAGGCGCTTTTCGGGTTTCCCCCTCTCCCGCAGCAGTTACACTGGGAGGCCCCGTCGGGAAGATGGCAAGCACCGACACCCGGGGGCAAAGAAACGCTCCCAGGCGTTAATTAACGATAAAGAAGCGCTTCGCACCGTGCCCGCCAGGCGGCGCCCCTGGACCGAGGCTGTACGGCCTGCCCCGGTGGCCTGAGGTGGCAGCGCTGCTTTAACATTTTATATTTTATTTTATTTTATTTTATTTTATTTTATTTTATTTTATTTTATTTTATTTTATTTTATTTTATTTTATTTTATTATTTATTTTATGTTAATTTGCTTTATTTTATTTCACTTTTTCTTAATTGTTTTGCCTGAGGACAAAAAAAAACACCAAAAAACAACCCTACCTATATTTGGTAGATCTAAGAGCACTTTTTGCAGTAATAATTTAAGGGACAGACTTATTAGCTTGAAAGAAACAAGTAAAATGTTAACTGCCCTACTGTACATTTATAATGTAAAGTATTTCCCTCTCAGATATTCAGTGGCTGTGTTGCATCTAAAATCAGAGTGATATTTATTCTTTAGCCCCTTCCCCCTTATTTATTCACATTTATTTATCTCAGTAAGTGAGCCATTATTGGGAAATCTTTTTTGCAATAAAGCACAAATTTACTACTATGTTCCTTCTAATACAGGAGTAAAGATCTAATGGTAGCATACCACCTCTCTTACAGTATGTTTTCTGTCACTAAAGTAATGGTAAGTGGAATAAGAGACAGGTGGTGGTATCTATAAACTCTGCTAATGGCCTCATCAGCATATGTTTAATGTATTCTAAACTATACTTCACATCCTACTGTTGCTAGTACATTTCCTCTGGCACCTCTTCTCAACACAGAAATTTGAAGAGGAAAGGAAACATTAATAAACCCAAAGTGATTCATTTAAAAGCAGATATAAAATTTAACACTGCTCATAAGAAGGCTTATTTGACAAGAGATCAGCTCATTATAGACCTCAATAATTTTGTTGCCAGCATTAGTAAAAGGCTTTGACAAAGCAAAGGCTTTTTAGATACAGTTATGGCCTTTCTGCTGCAGTTGGTGTTTGGTCATGTCATGCAGCAGCATTACTTTCTAATGGATTACAGAAGTCGACCAGTCATGAGACAACCCTGGGTAAATGTTTGTTGGGAGGAAAAAAGGTCAGGTCTACAACAAGTTTTCCACTGCTTACCCTTTTTAAATGTATCTTTCACTATTAAATCATATTTTGTTTTCTAACGCACAGGTGTATTTCAGGCTGAATTCAGATCCACTGCTTTTTGGTGAAGCCTCAAAAAAACCTGCGCTGCCGTTTCACCTCCAGACCTTCAGAGGGTGAGCTTTGGGTGGTGGGGACTTGCCTTCTTCCTCCTCCTCCCTGCGCCCAAGGAGCCGCCAGCACAGCAGGGCCACAGTCCCCAGCAGCATCACCAAGTGCTTTGAGAGCGCTGATAACAGCGATGACGGCACTGATAGCCCTTGCGCCAGCAGTGTATATTCAAAACCTTGCCAATGAATTCAGAGTGGAATCAGCTGTCTTCAGAGTGCAGAGCTCCCAGGAAGCATTATTGCTGCAGGAATAGTCTCATGTGACTGTGTGAGGTCCAGACTCTGGTCATTAGGACCAAATTCTGTGTGATCTACTCCTGAAATCCCTACTGAAATTGATATTTAGCGTGTCAGAGAAAGGCAGAATTTGGATGCTGTGGTTTCTAGCTGTCCCACAGAGGTTATCCTGGATGTGCATCATGTGAAACAGCTACTGTCAGGCAGCCTGGCTTGATCACCAGGAGCACTTTCTTCCAGAGAGTTGTGTTTCTTGAAAAACATTATAACTGCTGTGTCAGTATGCTTTTCCTGGTGATGTGCTTATCTAGCAATGATGATAGCCTGAAATGACTTGAATCACCCTAATTTCTTGTACCCTGCTCAGGATACAAGGCCCTTTCCAAACAGTGACCACTTGGTGTAATACTGGGGCAAAACACCAGAGTCAGAACCAGTTGTAAAGTGTCAGCACAGGAGAGATGAGGAGCACTTAAGTACCAAACCCCAGATGGACTTTAGGTACCCAAACTTCTATGTATCACTACTTATGTGATCTACCTAACATACACCAGTAGGAACTGACTCTTCAGAGAAATCAGCCCTGGTCCTTTGCTCCTGTTGGGGTTCAGAAGAAGGTGGTGGTGCTTTCACTTCACAGCTTCTCCCTCAAGGCATCTGCCTGGGCAAGGGGTGCACAGGGTCATTTTTCTTTCCTGGTGGAGAAGAGTCCTGCTCTCAGAACTGGGTGCTGAGCATCAAGCCCTGCGGTTCTGGATGAGAGCATTCATTAGAGAGTTACTAGCTTAAATACAGAATTATCCCAGGAAGAGACATGGCAGTTGTGTCCCACATGTGCTATGGGGAGAGGCTAAGATCTGATACAAACTTCTGGGTTCTGCCCTGGGTTAAGTTTTTTTAAAATTCTGTGACCGTGCCTTATTTCTTTGGGTTGATTTCCTAGTTACAAGTACATGCTTAAGGTAAAAAAGGGAGGCAAGAATAGAATAAAAGATATTACTAGAAATTCAGCAGGCCTCTACAGTATGCTCTAAAGGGCTATTTGTTATTATAGCCCTAAACCATTTATTATCACATTCTAGGAAAAAATGCAAATGTCTTCTATTTATATAAAGAAATAATTCAAATTGCTTTTGTGTTGTCAGTGCTATACCAGAGTCATGCTATGAATTCAAACAGAACATTAGTTTATGTTTTTTTCTGTTATTACAGAGGATCAGCTCCACACTAATGAGGTGAAGCACTTCAGCCTGCACTTAGTCTTAATTGAAAGTCAATGAATCTACTCAAATATGTAAAGTTAATTTAATAAAAGCGGGACAGGAATATGTGGCAATCTGCAGGATCAGGCCCTGGGAATGTTTCCTCTTTCTTCTTAATTATTAAAGTGGATTTTCCTTTAGATTCACTAGGGTGTGCCTTCCCCCTAGTGTTAGCCAGTGCAGCTCTCTGTCCCAACTGCTGTTGTTTTTGAAGAACCTCAGGGAAACAGCCGAGCTACTAGTAACTCTTCTTTTACTTAGTAAATATGATCTTAGACACCCAAGGTTACTCTTCTTCCCTCAAACTCTGTAAAAAAAATTATAAAGGGGTGACACAACTATAGTGTCACTGTTGGGAGTCTGTTTTCCCTCGTGCCTTAGGTTCTGATTTTGCTTAGGGGTCAGTGAGGGTCAGTGATGAGAAGAGGCATTGAAGATGATCTCTTGTTTGTCTATTTTCGCTTTTACTTTCATGAGTCCACATCTCCCATCATGTCTTGTCAGACCGTGCATTCCCCACCCAGCTTGGTAACAGAGCAGTGCCTCACAGCGCTTCGTGCATTGCATGGACGGTAGGTATCTTACGCTGTGCCATGATGGAAGCAGATGGGACAGGATTTTAGTGTGTTGCTAAAAAAGCAGAGCCAGACTTCCTCTGACTATTCCAGCTCCATGTTTCAGTTGATGCTTATAAGGGACATAAGCCAACAGAGGGAGGGTTTGTCACTACTAAAGGATATGTAGAATCTATACACACTCAGTAAAGACCAAAACCAAGGCTCCCAGCTGCAAGAGCACAGCTTACTGAAACATTCCTGCAACACACTGTACACAGTTGCTGCTTTTCCTGCAAGTGAAATCAAATTTCTGCCATTTGAAATCACCCCAATTTTTCCTTTCCTTGTGCCTTCCCATATCCTGCTTTTTTCTTTAAAATCTATAGTCTAAAATAAAACATTTCTTATCTCACCAAATTTTATATTAATTTTCAATATAAATAACATTACCTGCTCATCTTTTTTACTTCGGTATTAATTCCTGTTAAGGTGCTAATAATTGTCTCAGTTATATGCTCGCAATATTGGACTTTACACACAACCTTGCTGAGCCCCAGCTTGCGGTGTAGTATTGCAGTTTGTTTGTGGCTCTCTTGCAGCCCCCCATTGATACTGAAGCAGAGATGGTTAACAAATACAAGCTGGGAAAATCACTTGATCTTCCGTTTGCTGAAGGCCTGATGGAGAGCTGTACTGCAGTAGCTAATGCAAAGTTCTGGTTAAATATTGTCCTACCGTTTGCACTATACCGTCTGTTGTTTTTACACTAAAGGCTTAGCAGAGGTTGGAGGCAGTATTGACTTTGTAATTAAACTATTTTAACTTCAGGATTTTGTAATCACCGTACTTAAACCATCTGTTATGGTACATGGGAGATTTCCCCACCCCCCGCTCCACCCCTCCTCTCTGGGAACAAAACGCCGTCATGTTTTTAATTGAAAAGTCCCTCTTACGATGGGTATAGAAAGGGAAAATGAGGATAATTTCCTTTTTCTAAGACAACATGGAAAAGCTCACAGAGATTTTGCTCCTTGTGAATGGAGGTGCACGTAGGACTTCCACTCCCGGCTCCTCATGTCCCCTGGTCCCATGGGCCAAACAGAGGGCTGCTTAGTGGGGCATCTCCCTTTCCTGGCTGACTTCTCATCCCTAACCAGGCACTTGCCCTGGGAGAAGTAAGGACAGAGGTTAGAGCCTGAGCTCTATCAGGGTAGAGCCTGGAGAGCAGGGCAGCTCATGCAGGGAACCACTGAGCCCTTTGTACTCAGGGAAAGAAAACAGAAAAAAGGGTCAGTGCAGAAGACAGCAGCAGATTTTCTGAAGCTATTTCTGTTTGTTGACCTGCTTGTTTGTTGACCTTCTTGTTCTCCCTTGCTGATCATCCAGCACCTTGTACCTGAAGTTCTTAATGCTGCTCAAACAGGAGCATCACTGCCTGTATAATCTTGGGCAAACGCCTCAGGAGTTGCTTACTCCTGTGAGCTGCATTAAGTCACTATGGAGAAAGCCATAGCAAACCATCCTGGGGGTATAGCAATTTGGCATTCCCAGCAAAATGACCACTGGCACTCAGCCACACCAAATTCTGGACTATCACCAGTGTAATTAAGTCCATGCAAAAAATACTATCTTAGCTGAAACAACTATGATAGTAATGCTGCTAGGTATTAAAACCTGGGCTGTCTTTCTCTGCATCAGTAAAACAAATTAGAAGCATCTTTTCCTTCCTCCCAGTTGTGTGGGATTCTTTTGTTTTGTGTTGTTTCTCCAGGTTGATCTTCAGTTTCAGCAGATGCATGCTGAATGTGTGCTGAGATAGGTGGAAGTTTCCAATTTTGTATGTGTAAAGTTAACCAGAAGTCTGGATTCTCGATTGCTGGTTTGCTGCTCTGAATTTAAATCACTAGGTTAGACATCTTCATGCATCCTTTAGTTAAAAATGTCTTTTTTTTCCTTCATCTTGCCTCAGTTTTGTGTGTTCACCTACATTTTCCTACTGTCAGTCAGCTCAGTACAGCTCTTTTGACCACTGCATGAGAGAAACACACTCTCACTTCTTGTCACATAAACATGAAGTATTGAAAAAGAAGAGACAGATGCAACTGGAAGGGAATCTTCCCAGTTGTGTTTAGCAGAATTAACTTTTTTTCTCTCATTCTAGTTTGCCAAATAAAGAAGAATTTTCTGTCAGGACAGATGAAAGTGCTAAATCAGACAGCAAATGCTCACATATCTAAGTATCATATTCAATTGTTCTCCGACATATTGTGCCTGTCACACACATTGTGTAGACCTACACTTTGATCTCAACCCAAGTTTGTTTGGCATTGTAGCTCAGAAGCTCTTTTTGGGGACAGCAGATAAAGAAGTGCTTGAGAGAGGAGGATTTTTGCTGTTAAGTAGAGCAAGGACACCAGGACTCCTAAGGCTGTGTTTGGGCGTGTAGATAGAGGGCTGGTCACCCTTGGATGTGTTGTACGTGGCCTGCCACACTGATGCGTGTCATGAACCTGTCTCAGGCAAATTAGTTTCTTCAGAATTCCTGGAGGCTGAAAGAAAATTGCTCAATGCGGTGTGACAGTAGGTGGGAGAGAAATTCCATTTGATTCAGTCCCTTCCAACAGCAATAACCGATGATCCTGGGTTTCACTAATTTCTATCCCCCTTGTAAAGAATGTTTCTATTTATTTCCTTTCCTGAACAAGGACCCTTTTACCATGCTGGGGTTGTGAAAAAGTGTAGCATTTTACCCAGTGCTACCGTAGGCCAGTGGCATGAAACAAAAACCACCCCCCAAATGCCCACCCCCAGGCTGTGAATTGTGTTTGTACCTCTGTGGCTCTTCAGCTCGCACTTGCCTGGCAAAGCCCTTTCGTTAATGCCAGGCAGCAGGAACTGCTGAGTGTGCAACACTTCACAAGAACTGTTTGCTTACTTGAGAAACTAAACGCAGATGTGGAAGCCTTACCTTACCTTTTGAATTCTCAATAAGCTGAAAGAACAGAGGCTAGCATTTTCCAGTGTTGGGCCAACAGTCCCACGGGTTTTTTGCATGTTTTCGTGTGTTCTGTTCAGCGTTGCAAGGGCAAGGATCTGTTTCTTTAAAGACAGATAGGTAAGTATTGCTATAGAAGTAAGTTTTCTACAAATTAGATACCTGGATAATTTTAGAAGGTTTCTTCTATTACTTACAAGGATTAAAGATTAGATCCTCATGTATCAAAAGCTCTCTGCACCAGCTCAGCTCCAAACTCCATTTTCAAAAAAGTTAGAGCACTTGTTAACTTACCTCCTTGCCCACCTCTCAGCTTAGCCCCCAGGACATCTAACACATAGACAGATGTTCATTAAATACACCTCAAAAATGCACTATCTGGACATCATCCAATTTCAGCTGAGATAATGTGTGATGCCCAATTCAATCTGCTCTGCTGAGTGACTGGTATTTCTTGGAGGTTGATGTTAACTCTCATTGATTGTGTTATTGCAGGGCTGCAGCCAGCCTGGGGCTGGGGCTCACAGCACTTGCCCACCATGACCTGGTCTGAGACTTTCCGGGGCCAACAACCATGAAGGGACTTAAAGCTTGTCATGTACTTTACTGCACAACTACTGCACGACCTGTTGCCAACCAGACTCCTCAACCTCTACTGAGGCATTTTGGATCCCATAGGATGTGTGGAGAGGCTCATGTTTCACATGGAAGCCATCAGCCACAACTCTTAAGAATCTGTGTGAGCGACAAGTGCTAAGCAAAGGGATTTGCTGAGCAAAGGCATCCCTCAGGGACAGCCACCTACCAAACTCTATTATGCCTGGGAGGTAGATGAGAGATGGACACAGTTCCAGGCCTAAATAGTTCAGCTTTGCTTGTGTCGTCCAGGACTCAGGGGCATATCACCTACCAGTGACAGATCATGCCTTGACTGCTGGCAGAAGTAATGTGAACCTCATTTCCAGCTCCTTGAAGAGAGCAGGAGACCTCTGAGGCTACTCTTGGAAGGCTGTGAAGAGCTGGGGAGGAAAATCTGTTTCACATCCATGATGTAGAGCAGATGTGGACCCTGGAGTGGACAAACTTTTGATTTATACCATTTTCCTGCAAAGGGAACTGCTTGGCTGGAGGGTGAAGCCAGAGTGTACTCCAGCAGTTATATGGAATGGACTGTATAATCAGGAGATAAAGACCACTCTGACTATATAGATATGTCTTCAGTTTCTTCTAATGGTACTGTTCCACTTAATGTAAATTTTAACTAGAGCAGGTTCAGAAATCTGGTTTTCTTCCAAATGAGCCGACACCATGGTCATGGTGTTTGAATAGCTCAACATCAAACTTAATCTGTGGCTCAGTTCATATTTATTTATTTAAAAAGTGTTACATCCCCAGCACAATGCACTGAGTCCATTGCAGTCTCATCCTCAATATTTTACTCTTTTATAAATTAATTTATCTGGAATTTTCCACATACCCTTCATTTAGAATTAAATTCACCTTTTAAATTTAGAAGGAACTTAATAGTATAGGTAACTTTTTATATTATCTTCCAAAATTCTTTAAAAATTACCCATACTATCAATTATATAATGATGAGTAGTTTCAGAAATGGAACTGAAAGAGAACTGTTGCATCGAGGGCACTGAGTTCACCACCTCTTTTTCAGGAGCCAGAAGCTGGACAGCTGCTATTTTAAGCATGCCTGGAGATTGGCCACATAATCTCTAAAATTAAAGTACTTTCCAAGAAATGAAAGCTGGGGGCTGTCAGCAAATCATAGTCTCTGTGGACTCGGTGTGGAGGAAGCCAGATCCAGCATACCAGCAAGTGGATGGCATACCTACTTGCGAAAAAATGTGTAGAGTCAAAGTAAAGATGCTGTTAGAGGATGCTGTATGTCTGGGCTAGTTTTTGAAGGCTGATCATACTTTGAAAATGAAGATTGGTAAAGACTACATTTGAGACAGAGAGCAAGGGCTGTTTATTGTCCACATCTGTATTACAAAGTTATGTGCACACTGTAGAGAAAATTTTATAAAACATGTAATTTTAATTATTTTTTGAGTCATCTCTATGTATCTTGATGCAAAACAGGTGGCTAATCAATAAAGCCAACTTCTGAACAAAACTGAATGATATGAGAAAATTAAATACAACAAGAATTAAAAAGGCATATAATATCAAACTCCAAATGTACAATTTCACTGTATGTCTCTTTACTGTAGCAACCAGGGCACAAGGGCAGTATGAACATGTGGCCCTTTATTTGATCAAGGATAATAATCAACTAAGCCAAAAGAAAGGGAAGTAGATTTTCCTAGTTCAGCCGCTAATATAATCTTTTACGTGTTTCCAATTGCGTAACCATTGCTCCACACAGCATTTTAACATGCAGCCATTGTTAAATGGGGAAAAAACTGCAAATAATAAAGAATCCAAAATACAGAGAAATGGTATTTGTTGTCACTAATTATGCAGTGTTCTTGAAATTTTCCCTCCCTCCATTTCAGATCCCAGCTCTGCTTCTCTCCTGTTTTGCCTACTGAAGCTCCTGTTGCAGGCTTGGGTTTTAGTGAGAAGTGATTCTGCTGAGCCTTGTAATTGCTGCAAATGTCTGGTGACCACAGAAGCAGCATAGTTTGTGGTAGGATCTCCTGGTTTCCTGGTCTTTAATCACTGCAGTAATGTTGATCACTTGAAGTGTCATCATTAGCAATGATGCAGCATCTCTCTAAAGGCTAGAGATACCTACAGTCCTTCCATTACGGATACCATTCTCGTCTTAGGCTGTGAAAGGTGCATCTTTTCCAGCTGAGAGGTTTCAGCTAATAACTACTCAGACATTGATCCTGGCTCACACCATTACTGACCTAGTCATAGCTTTTTATTCCAATTTAGTTCTAGCCTTTTATTCCAACTCTCAGGTGAAGCTAATGACTATGTCAGTGTCTCCTACTAATTTCAATAATGACCACAGAACCTTGCACAACTTAAATCCCTAATTAGTTCAGATTCATTGCTTCATGTTGGCCTGAACCTTGACCATGACTTCAAATTCCCCAATGCTAGTGTCTGAAGTATGATTTACAATGTGCTCTCCATCACCTAAAACCTCTAATTAGTTTCACTCATTTCTTCTACACCTGTCTTTAACTTAAATGGCTCATCTTTAATTTACAAATGTAAATTTTGTATCAACTTTAAGTCTACTCTTAAAACTAGATCTTGAAGAAATAATAACTAGTTCACCTGGTCAGGCAGTAGATTTCATATAATCCCAACAACCCCTGCTAAATACAGAAACAACCCACTTTCACTTGTTCCTGCCCAAGTAGACCTTAATTTTAATTCTGACTATAATATCTATATTGGTCTCCCTACATTCTGTTTTATCTAGAGCTAAGCATAGTTTGTGGGTCCCTGTAAACAGCAGCCTTAAGCCAAGCTTGATGGCCACTTCTAAATCTAGTATTGACTCATATCCCAGCTTCCTGTTGACCCAACCCATGAAGTTAACCCTAATGAAAAAGCTAACTTAAATTTAAGCTGCACTCTGAGTTCATCACTAAGAAGAAAGAAGCACTTTCCTGAATTAACAATGTTGAATTAAACATACCATGCAGGCCCTACTGGCAAGAGCCATAAACCAAGCTCAGGCATTATGCAGGCTCTCCCAACATACTAGCTTGAATCCAAGCCTGTAAGCACAGTTACAGTTATTCCCAAATCCTACAAAATAAAAAGTTCATAATAAAAACTAGACCTTGTAACCTGTTTCAGACAGGAGCTTCTGTATAGCTTTACAGGCCCCTACTTGCAACAGTCATAAGGCCCAAACTAACCAGCCCACCCCACCCAGACTCCATTCCCAAAACTAAAATAGAATTTAATCCAATCCCTAAAACTAGATTGGTGGTTCCAATTAAACTGCAGCTCAAAACTATTCATACAAAAGGCTGTTACAACCTGGGGCATATCAGCCCTAAAACTAACTCTAATCTATCTCTTGGGGCTCTTGGGGCTGTTCAGCCTGGAGAAGAGAAGGCTCCAGGGAGAACATATAGCGGCCTTCCAGTACCTGAAGGGACCTACAAAAAAGCTGTGGAGGGACTTTTTACAAGGACAGGTAGTGATAGAACAAGCAGCAATGGCTTTAAACTGAAAGAGGGTAGGTTTATTAGGAAGAAATTCTTTACTGTGAGGGTGGTGAGACACTGGAACAGGCTGCCCAGAGAAGTTGTGGCTGCGCCCTCCCCTGGGAGTGTTCAAGGTCAGGTTGGATGAGGCTTTGAGCAACCTGGTCTAGTGGAAGGTATTTCTGCTTATGGTAGGGGCTTGGAACTAGGTGATCTTTAAGGTCCCTTCCAACCCCAACCATTCTATGATTCTGTGATTCTTCTCAGTTAGCAAAACCAGATAAGGTTTCCTGCATTACCTAGATCTAATCACTAGCAGGCAGCCTCAACAATTTTAAGTTTAGGTTGACGGCTCCTTTTATTTCACCACAGTACTATTGACTGTTGTGAGACTCCCAGACAGTAGCATCATGTCTTTTTCCAGAGGTAGGACATCAATGACCTGTATTGTTACTCTCTGGCTTCTATGGATTCTTGTATTTCTCTGCCTGATCTTTGCTTCTGTTCCTAATAGATTTAGTTTCTTTAGTGACAAATATCTGCTTTTCCAAGAGCAATAACATCTCTACAGTTTTTCTTTAAGTACTCTAAGAGCAGGGTTTTTTCATAATTGTTTCCTCTCTGGACTACTTGATATACAAGTCTAAAGTTCACTCAGTTCTGATCCCACACTGAGAGAAACAGCACTGTGCCATGTCATATAAAGCATCTGATCTCATTCAGTATATCTGCAATGAGACTGGAATCTTCTTATAGTCTGCCTTAAACATACAGTTCTGCTTACTAGCTCATCTCTACCTGCAGCACTGCAGGCTCCCTGTGACCACTGACCATCACGTACTGGATGGAGAGAGCTGGCAGGATGCTGATGCAGCCAGTAAGACACATTCGGACTGTGAGATGGCAGTATGATACACAGGTTTACTTTTCACAAGCAATTTCACTGCATTTGCACTACACATTTAGAGGTAAAGGCAAACTTTCTTTTGCTAATTTTGAGTTCTGGGCCAAAATTCCCACAGCCCTAATTGTTGAAGAACTGCACTTCTCTTCCAGCACAAACTACTTAAGTTTCCCTGTTGCTTGCTAGGCACGGGACAATGGCAAACAAGGCAATCAGTTCTTCTCCAGTATTGCTTACTCTTGGTCAATATAATTTGTTTCAGAAGCAGTTTTACTTGAGAAAAAGCAGATTTGACCTGTTCATCCATCTCTTTTGCCTTTTCTAGTATCAGTTCAAATTCACTGATATTGGCAAATAGATCAAAGGATTTCATTTTTCATCTTTCCTTCTCAGAAACTGCCCCCATCCCCCCCGCCCTCTTTTTTTCTACCTTTAGGCAATATTCAGTTGACACTGATTGTACTTAATATCTACAATTTTTAATTACAGATTTTTCTGGCATGTATATATTAAAACCAAAGTATTAATGCATCCACAAAAATACAACTGAACTGAGTAAAACAAGACCACCAAATGGCAACTCCATTGATTCTTCATATTATTTACTGTAATGTTGCTACACTACCAAAGGTAAAAATCTTCACATGGGGTACCCACAAAAGCTGTGAATGATTTCATTTCCCACAGACAAAACTTGCTGAATAATTCAAACTACATATTGGACTGATCTAATGGGTCATAAAATGGAAATTTCTCATTTGATTTTGCTAGTTACACTTATGGGTTTGTTTTGCTCTGCAATATTATGAGAGATTCCCCTTAACTGGCTGCTTGAATATTAGAAATTTTTTTTACTGCTCTTTGCTGTTTATAATGAACTACAATTTACAACAGTGTGATACTTCATGCTACTCTGCGTTTTGCAGCCATCATGAGAGTTGGTACATTTAATGATATAATGTTGTTTCTTATCTCAGATAAAGTGCAGATAAAGTAGTTTATGCCAAAAAAAACCCAACCCCACAATGCAAAAATGTTTCACATGAGAAAAAGAAAATGACTGGAAATGATGCATATAAACCACATATGAGTCACTATGTACCACAAACCATGCTTTTCATGTAGGGCCTGATGGACTAAGACCTTGTCTGCTAGTGGCTGTCTACTTCCTTTAAATTCTACATATTGCTCTCACATAAATTCAATAACCTGGAAGTTTACAGCTTAAAATAATTGTTTATAACATGCCATTTGCCAGCAAGGGAGCCAAGCATTTCAGGATTGTGATGTATCCCTTCCCATAGTGACATAACTTTGACCTTTGTAATCCCCTTCCCCATCTTACCTCACTAGGAATGGAAAGGATCTTTCTCTTTTTACTGACTATATAGGTGACCCCCTTAGATAGGGAACTTGACTTTTACAGGACTAATTTTAGGAGAAAATATATCCTGTTCTGAACAATCATGAAGAGACAACTCTTTTGGAGTTCTTACTGTACTTGATGTAAAGCACTGCCCCATAAATACTTTTTGAGCAGCCTGTATTATCACTACATATCATTGGGAATTTTTGTTTAAATCCAAACTTTCATCCATCATTATGGAATTTTTGGTTACAATGTAAGACTTCTTTCTGAATTAGGAAGCAATTGAGCTGGAGTCTTCTCCGTCTCAATTACTGAACTATGGTGTCTCATTTTGCATGTATTTTATATCAAGAATGATTTGTGACTTTTCTGCTCAGTCAGACTTCTCATGATAGAAAACACTAAAGGAAGTTACGTAGGATTAGAAATAAAAACTTCATCATGGTATCATTCATTTTCTTCCATCAAAAACACCCTGCTAATTCCACAATATCCAGTACATATTCAGTGGACTGAAAGGGAATATGAACATCAAATAGCTCAAGCGATTCAGAAGACTGGATTAAAAACTAAACCTGAATCTGATGGTGGGACAATCTGATTACAAAATAACATCTGTTCTTTCATGAATGTGTAGTAAGAAGCTTGTTTTCTAAGTGTGTTCTCTTCTCTGTCCTCTTTAATACCATTAGTGAGTATTCTTCACCTGGTTCCTGGTTTCTCCAGAAACATACATAAATGCATATTTGTATACATATTATATCATAGCACTCATAAAGTATTTTTTTTATTATAATAGCTGATTTGGAGGGTTGCAATATTTTTCATCATCTTTACTTTTGGTCTCAATACACACAGGTGCCCTAAACCTGTGAAAGCTGACAGACATCTTTTTTGTGGGTTTCCACCAGTAGAAATTTTAGGCTCATATCACAAGTAATTTTGAAATCCCATGACATTTTGTGGCACAGTTTAATTTGTTTCAGTTATCCAACTACAATAGCAGGCTACTGCATACTAGCTTATGATATTTGCATGTTTTGTTGGTTTTTCAGGGAAAGTAGTTTATTTTGAGAGAAAAAATCCCCACAATATATTTTATTTATTTCCTGAGGACTTCCACTTGCACAAGTAGGCACTAAATATTTGTAGTTGATTTTCCAGAGCACAACAGTAAAAAACTTAAGAATTTGGCTTAGTTACATTTAAAACAGTACAAATTGACCTTGTAAACATTTCCATAGGAGGTAGGATACATACATTTGACAATCTGTCAAATAAGAGAAAGTAAACAGTTACTCTGTGATCCTAATAAATAATGAGCAACACAGGTATTAAATAAACATTTTTATACAAAAAGATAGAAGTAAAAGACTAAAATAGTATTTTTAATAAATTAGTAATAGATGTAATAATTTCTTTACAACTTAGTCTTGCTTTCAAAAATTACTGGCTCTTTCTGCTCACCCTGAATTTCCGACTGAAAAGCTGTAATGAACAATCCAGAGTGATTCACAAGCAGAACCCTGTTTGAATGTAACTAATTTTTTAGTGTGGAGGGTTGCTAATATCTCTAAAATGGCTCCTTTAACACCTATATATAATACTTTTCGATTCCACCAACTTGAAGGGGATTGTCATCGTAGCCTTAATGTCTGGATTTGGAAATTAAGCTTAAGGCACTGACATGTCTCTCCCAGCTCAGGTTCCTCCAGCAGCTGCTCCCATGAAGACAGTGTTGATTGGTGGTAAAGATGACACCATATCTCTGCTTGGTGGGCCATGAGACTCCAAATTTTCCTGAGAAGGGAACTGACCAGATGTTCCATACATACACTGGGAAGAAGATGTGGTTTGCATGTTTGAAGCTGTGGGGGAAAAAAAAAAAAAAACAAACTACCATCATTCAAAGTTTGCTTTCTATTAAGTTTCACAAAAAGCACAATCCAGTTTCATCTGATAGAAACCCTTATCTCCCAGGCACACCATCTGAAGGATGGACATCTCAACACTTCTATACTTCACTCAATCTACCTATACTTCTACAACTTTTCTTCAGTGACTCCCCCACCCCATCAAGGAATAAATAGGTCAAAATCCATGTATAAGAAATCTCTGCTAAAAATCTAGCTACAGGCCTGAATCTTACTGCTTGCATATGATCCATCTTCTATGAAAATTATGCAAAGCTATTTATGTGCACTATGCTCATCTTTCCATATGGTGCACCATTCAGGTCCATATTTACTGGTGGTATCACTGCCACCACCTGGCACGTATCAACAAAGAATACAGAAAATACTTGAGCACAGTCCCTGTGTGGTGGTGCTGGGCTTTTTTGCCCCCTTTTTAGCATCCTTTAAAGAACTGAGCACTGAGTTCTCACAGAGCCTTAATGAGGCAAGTAATATCTGAACTTCTGTGCAAGATTAACAGTTAAGTAGTAGGAGATAAAATTTTGTGGAGAAATAAACAGTGCCCTAGTTTATATCTTCCATGCAAACCTTTTTGGAAAGTGAGACCAAACTCAGCTGCCATTTGTTTAATGCACATACCAAAACAAACCCTTTGAGGTTAGGTAAATTCACCTAAAATTCACTGTCAGTGGGAGCTTTGCCTAATACACATAGTTGTTGAAGCACAAGACAGGAAGGGACTATACCACAGGAAGTACATATCTAGACATCCCTGATCCAAGGTTCATTTGATCTGTTTGACAGTGAGGATCTTTAAGAGCCCTTAGAAGAGCCCAGTCTGTTATTAGCTCACTTGATAGTTAGAAAGTATTTCCTAATATGGATTTTTCTGCAATTCAGGCCAGTCACTCCACTTCTCATGGACAATGGATCACAGTCTTCCTTATGGGAGCAAAGAACTGTTAAACACAGTCCTGCAATTTTAAGGAAAACACATCTAGGGTCTCCCAAGGCATTGAGCTATTTCATCTTGTATTACATTTCATGTACTCTATATGTGAGCTACAGTTGAATACTCAGCACTTGTTAGGATGCTAAAAAGTTCATAGCTCTTCCTCAGTTGTTTGCTATACTTACACATAGGAGTCCGACAGGCAATTGAAGGTGAGGCCTCTGTGTAGTATGAGCCTGTTTGTTTTCTTCCGCTGTCATCCAAGATATTCAGTGGATCATGTATATCATTGTATGATGGCAATGATCGAATGCTGCTTACACTGCTGATTACAGAAACATGTTGGTCCACCATTGTTCCAAGTCTGTGAGATTCTGGATAACTTATATTGTTTCCATAATATCCTATTGACAGGAGATTGGAAAAAAGAAAGTAGAGTGAAACTACTGTTGAAGAAAAAGGGTAGGATAGGATCCTGTGAAAACCTGGGACAAAAGGTAACTGTTACTGGCTGAGTCCCTTGAGAATAAGATTATTTATGTAAATATACAGCCTAGTAACATTAGTAACATATGCAATGACTGACCCAAAAGAGGGATGGTAACAAGGGAGCAAAAAGATACTAAAAGTTCAGTCATGCCTTCAGTACAGAACTGCCCTTCCATTCTAAGTTCAGAATCAAACAGTAGCCTGCAATCAGTGGCCATAAGAGACACAATGGGGACTCCTATCCACAGTTCAGTGCTTCCTTCTGAAGCTCATAATCAGGGAAAGTATACCTGGGAGGAAAATCTGCATGGTAATACATACTCGCTGCATATGCGAATCCACATAAAAGCAACATTTCCACTGTGTCTTTCCTGCAGAAGAGGGAAGTGGTTTTGCTGACTATATCTCTGAAGCAGATCGTGGCAATAACTTTACTTTTGAAGTATGAGAAATATTAGGGCCCAAGTCTCAAACTAATGATAATGCACATTTTTATACTTCATTTCACTATCCTGACCCTGGGACTAGAATGGTCTATTATACTGATCCCAGAGGTAAACTGTCTTTTATGCCTGCTCTATTTCATAGTAGACGTTTTGGGTGCTTTTCAAGAGATTCTTAAAGCACAAGATCATCCTGGTTTTGCTTCCTTTGTGCAAGTCATGGTGATGGTGCCTTAGGAAGATTAGCATAGGTGCAGCAGATGCATTTGAGGTCAGCTGAGGATTCACTAGAGGAAAATCAATCTTCAAGTAGCTTGTTAAGCTGCTTTACAATCTCTGTGTGTTATCAGAGAAGTGGAAAACAGTAAAGTATAAATAAGATCTGAAAAACATGTTCCATCAAAAAAAGCAGAGAAAAACTGCTTTACTCCAACAAAGAAAGAGAAATGGAAGGGAAAAAGAAAATACATCTTAATACCATTGGAAGCATTAGCAGGATACGCTGCTCCTGGGCATGTAGACATTGAGTTGCTCAAGAAATTGTAACTCCCAGTATTCAGAAACTGAATATTGTGTGTGTCCTGAGACATGGATGAGGGACCATAGCTGGAAGGGGATCTGGCATTGTATGGAGACACAGCACAACTGTTGCTGAAGTAGTCTCTGGAGAACTGCTGTTCACTCAAGGCATTGAATCGGCTGTGCTCTGCAATGTGGTGGTAAACTCCTGATGTCGAATGAGCTTGAGTTCTGAACATAGCCTGGTAATTGGAATTGTTTCCATAGTAATTCTGATTAGTTTGTGACAAAGTCTGATAAAGAGGCTCTGAGTAGGAAGAGCACTGTGAATGTGTGGATAACACTGGACCTACACTTGCAGGTCTCACAGCCATTGGCCCCTGGTTGATAACACTTCCTCGGCTGACCATGGCTGGTGAAATGGGTGGAGTCATCAGGTGACCAGTGCTTTGAGACAGATCCATCTGACCTGGAATAAATAAGCAATTGCCATGATTAGTGTTCATACTACAGTGCTGCTGAATAGAGCAGATCTGCTAAGACACCAACCTTCTAGTGAAGTGTACATTGCCATTTGAAACCTTTACAAAGGGTATGCATTGTTCCCCACCTACACAACACACATTCTTTGATCTATGGCTTCGGGTTATAAAGCTTCCCACTTTCATTCTCCAGCTTGGAGGCTGCCACATTCAGTGGGAAATTACAGCAGTCATAAGCCTTGTGTGCTCCAGGTGTTACTGTTCATTTGCTCCTCACAGGAACCTCACCAAGCCGAGAGGTATAGGGTAGTTTCACCATTGTTCCAAGCGGCTCTATTACCGGCAGGGCTCTACAACTGCTGCCTTCTGGAAATCCGCACAGAGGGTCAGGTCATGAAATGTCATTTACTAGGGATTTTTATAAATCCATATGGTCATTGCTCCTCCTACAGCAATGTGTTACTGTGGACTGAAAGACTAGTAAGCAAACAAGAGAAGGAGAAACTAGAAGAACTGATACATACCCGTCAGCTGCATATTCTCACTGTCTCCTGTGGCAAAGGGGTTCAGACCAGAAGGTACACTGCTAGGCTCGCTAGCTGACAAGGACACATAGGTTTGCTCTGCTAGACACTCATTTTTGACTGAAGTGTCACTGGGCAGAGGAGCAGCTTTGTTACGATTTGCTAGGAAGCAAGAGCTTGGCGATGCAGTAAAGGTGGCTTTGCTTGCATCTGGAAAAGCAAGTGAAAATTCTTAGTGGCTGCTGTGTATGCTCATTGCACATAAATTCACCACTAGTATATAGACAGTACATGAGCTGCCTGATTTGTTCATGTCTTTGGTCGCTTATTTTAAAACCCAGTGAAGCTTCCATATTTTGCATGTAGCCAATACAGATACTACTTTAGTCTTGACCTTCCCAGTGGAACTGTTTGTATCATATTCCTTGACCATACATCTACAGCTTCTTACTGAAGCCATTAGAGTAGAGGCATGAATCAGATTTATTTCCTTGAAGTAAATGTCAGCAATCAAGTCTGGTAAATTGCACTAAGAGTGGATCAGACACTTCATCCTAAAGAATTAACAATGGGAATTTTAGAATGCTTGAATTCTATTTACATACTGATATCTAGAGGAAGGCATTTATTATATTCAGTAGTTCTTCAGTTTTCTGCAGATTATTGATAAAGTCAGTGGAAGTTTTTCTATTCTACAGTGGAAACCATGACTTTACCTTATGGTTTCAAGTACTTCACCTAAATACCAAGGATAAGGCAACTGCTGCATAGCATAAGGTTTTGTTGGTTTTTTTTCCTGAAGACTATAAAAAGAAAAAGTGCAGCATCTACTGTCAAGACAAATTCTTTGCAAGTTTCTTGCAGCAAAGTGCAGATTTAGAGTAACAACAACCAAAAAGTTAAAGATTGGTTGCTCGTGTCAGTGTTAATAAAAAATAATTTAGCAGAATCCAGTCAAGTTTCACTGGATTTTTAGGGAGTAACTTGGACCAGAATTTGATCCAAATCAATCTTCATACATTTTATAGCAAAGGACCTGGAAGATATGACTTCAAACTGTCAAACCTTGAAGAAACCTGGTAGATGGAAAACATCAGGAAAACTGGATTAGGAATTCCTGCCCTTTCTGCTACTTATACCTCTTTTCACACTTTAGCTTGTGGCTCTTCAGATGTACCTACAAGTGTTTGTTGCATCCAAGATCATTTCAATGATCCAGAGTATTCACATTCCCACAAAACCTTATTAAGTGAACCATGGTAGGGTTCCCACAAAACCTTATTAAGTGAACCAAGGTGGGAATGAATTGCTGAGTGAATCATCACGAACTTTTCAGGTGAATTTGACAATGTTGCATATTACTACACCTTCAGGAGAAGACAGTAATCCTACTTCTGTTTAAAGTTAAAAAAATATGTAAATTTCTAAAAATACAGGAGTACCTTTGAAAGAACCAAGCTCTAGTTACCTAAATTCTTCATGTATTTGTCCAGTAGATTCTGGAGTTCTTGTTCTTTGTCATTGTTGAACTGTGTCTCCATGGCAAGCAGGATGTACTCATCTAGTAGCATGCGGATCAAATGAAAAGAACCTTTTGGAGGAGAAAGAGAGAGAGTAGCTGAATTATCTTTGTGACCATCTTTCACCACTCTACAAGAAGCAAGTGAAACAAACAAATAATTGTGGACTTTAAATGACCTGGCAAGACCAACAAGAAATAGTGCCTAACTTCTAGCTCTAATCTCTCTTTGCACTGGCCCACCTAGCTCAATTGTTTACTGTCCTGTAGGCTATTTGACCACTAATTACATCAAAGAAAAATACTGATGAAAGTGAGACGTGCTTTATACTTGAAGAGGGCACACAGTGGAGCTAGATAAGGCTGAAGTCTGCTAGAATGCCTCTGCTCTATTTCTGTTTGCCTTGTGCTAAATAACCAGACAATAACTGGTGAAGTCTTTGACCTTATTTCAAGGATATATCACATGAAAAACATGTGTTTCCTTACAGCTATTTCAAATACTCAGAATTTTAGATAACAATGTACCTACAACTAAACTTAGGAAATTATGTCCTAGATTTAAAGTGAGTTTCACTTGCTCTACCATCTTCTATGTTATAAAACATTCTTTCTGAGAGTCCCCCCAAATGTAAACATCTCTAAAGATGGACATGTGAACCTTATTTTTTAAAAGCCACAAACACTGTTGAATTGACTGTCCACTGATTCCAGAATTAAATGAATGGTGACCTGCCAAATTCATTTTGCATCATTTGAGAACATTTCATGCACAAATAACTTCTATACAGCAGTAGTTTTTTACCAAACTGATCTACATGTAAATCTAATCATTTAAATCTTCTTTCTCCTATACTGAGATATGCAGTTACACTTCCATTGCCATATCAAAACAAAAAGAGCTTCTAGTTCTTAAACGGCAAAGCAGTACCAAACAGCAGAAAAATGCTTTTGAAAAATGGAACGTGACACAGGTCACCAACAAAATATTGCTAGCATTTACTGTGAAATGTTAGTTTGAATAATAAGTTACATAGCATTTGTGGCTTTGATCAAAGAATCTTTAGACTAGGACAGGTTCCTCTGCTGAGGAAAAGGAAAGCTAGTTAAGTGCTAGCACATATATACAAAGTATAAGTGTTTTTACAAAGCCCAGGTACCAAAACTTGATGCGTTGTTTAGAGTTAGGTTATGCATCACTCGAGCACCGAAAAAACTCCATTTGAGAAGGAAGTCTTGAGCTCTCTTCTTTAATGACCTCCCATTTTGCTTGCTTGCCTGAAAGAGGATAGTAAAATACTGTTAAGTATGCTAACTTGCTTTCTGCACACAGGAGAAAAGAAAGGAGAGCTGAATATGCTTGAGAGTTCAAGGAGCGGTGACTCAGGCTGATACAGCAGGGTGGATCAAGATGCTGGATTCAAACTGTCTTCAAAATATGTGTTCTAAAGTGATAAAGAGCAGCATTTGCTCTTTTCAATGCAACCAATGTAGAGCTCTGACAACGTTAGATAAAGCAAACTGCTTACTGCTTGGGGTCTGCTGTGTCCTGAAGGCACAAAAATTAGCTCATATTCTAGTATTAAAGGTCCCAAATTATTCTGTAAATACACAGGTGTACAGGCAGAAAGAAAAAAAAAAAACACTCTCTGGCACTATGTTTTTCCACATAAACAGGGAACAAAAACTAGTCTTTGTGCTTTAATGTAATCTGTATAATACTGGCCAGATATTCTCTTACAAAATGGTATGTTAACCATCGTAACATTGATACTTTTAATGTTGCTCATTTCATACTGCCCCTTTGCTCTGGTAGTGACTTGTTTGTGTGGTAATGTATGCCCTGTTGCTTTCTCAAACAGCAAGCAGAAAGAAGCTGCTGTGTGAGTTTGACAGTAACCACACTTCAGCATGAACAGAAGGCAGACAGCAATGGAAGGATTACATGTTCTGTAAATTATTAGCTTCTGCTTAGTTGACCTAGCTGCATATCAGGACTTGTGGGTATTTCCTACCCCCGACTACAGGAAAACAATGCTCGGAACCATACCTGTTAACTTTAATAATACAGTATCACACAGTAGATGCTGAATGGGAGAGTGCTTCACCTTTTATGACTGACTTGTTTATCAGGCATTGTTTTCTGAAATTGTGGAATCCACTTTAGACCATAATCATACAGTTCTAAAATAACTTGTGATTGCTCAGCTTCAATGGGAGTTTTGTGCCTAGGTAAGCGTGTATGAGGCCTTGCTTTGGCTCTGCTGCCCCAAATCATCCAAATCTCCTCACTGTGCTGCTCACATATGACAGCAAATGTAAGGAAACTCAGAGTGCTTTAAAAAGAAAGAAATTATCAGTGTCTCCATTGAAATTTGGGGAAATAGGTGAAGAAAGGAAAAATGACATGCCCTCTTGCATCCATTTATATCAAGATGATCCCTAAAATGATGGATAAGATATTGCATTTCCGGATAGAACATGACCTGATGAGAGACCAGTGTTTAGCTACTAGTAGGCAATGTGTAACATCTTATTCTACTAGTTTGCATTCATTAGAGACAGAAATTGGGTAAATATCTCTTACTTGAGCTATAATTCAGAACTCAATTATTTTGTTATGAGCTATAGTGTAATCATTCCTGTATAACTACATGCATATAAAATACTTATAAAGTTTCTTGTAAATCAGCGGGAAAAAAATCCCATCAAAACCATCAGTTACTGAGTTAAGCTCCTTATAAAGCTACAGAACTGTATCTTCTATCCTGGTCTTTAGAAATCCTTCTACAGGTTAGCTACTTCTGAATCCATCTGCTACATTAACTTATACCACATACAGTACCATCTGAATATCATGAAAGAAATAATTGCTTCTCTAACAAACAAATTTTGTTCACCTTACTCACTGGATAATTAACCCTGTGATTCCGCATGCACAGATAAGGTGGGTGGGTTTCTTTCATGAACAGTTTACAACAGTGCTGACTTTAACATTTTAGTTAAGATAGTTTGTTACACACGTGAGACAGCTCAACAGCACTCAACATGATTAATTAGAACTAACGGCACTGGAACCCTTCACGCCAAATGAAGAACTACTCTGTAACAATAAGGAGATGGGAGCAGAGATGAGAATTCCATGTGGGAAACCAATGGGACTGCATAAGTAAGGGACTGTGTAAGGAGTAAGGGGAGTAGGATTTGGTCTTGAGTCAGGCAGAACATTTGAAAGGTACCTTGATAACCCTTTGCTCAACCACAGTATCCAACCACTCAATAAATGATTCCACAGTGGCATTCTTCTTTAGAAGGTCCTTCAGTTCTTGGAACACTGTAATAGAGTCATCTACCGTGTAAAAAGGAGAACATATCATTGCATTCTATTCTGAACATGAGAAAAAGCCACTCACCAGCCATATGACAATATTGAAGCATGGAAAGGAAAAGCAAAGAATTAGAGCAGTGAGGAAAAGAGCAATTCCCCAGCAAAGCAAGCAGACACACATCCATCACACACACATATTTTAATTATTTAAGCATTACAATGATACAGGTTGTAAGACAAAAAATTTTACAAGAAAAAAATTAAAAAATTTCTGATTTTTTCCATTAATTTTAAGTTTAGTAGTAAAAGTTTATCTGTAATGTGGCAGACTTGTATACTGTCATAGGTTTCCCTCATGTTTTACATGTTTCTCACAATATAGTGTAAAGCTAACTTCCCCAATTCCCATTTTCAATAAAGTGCCTGAATGAACAGTTATTTCGCTTCTTCTTCTTTCTTTTTTTAACCAATGTGAAAGAAAACAAAGAACAATATAAAAAACAATTACACAAAAATGTGAAAATGGACAACTAAAACAAAAATGTGAATAGGATTGTGAACCATTAAAAAGGACAAACTTTCATGATCATAGTAACAATATTTAGAAACAACACATTGCTATTTCTCTCCTTTCAGCCCTCCAAACTCTGATCAACATGATTCCTATGACAAAAGTTATCTTTTTAATAGAAAAATGGGTATTTTTTTCAACAACAGGTATATATATGAAAATTAACAACCTGAAAATTTGTACTTTGCTCCACTCTACTCTGTGTATGAAAATAGCTATTATGCTTCATAGAAAATTATGTATCTTTTTAAAGATGAACTTTCAGCAAAAAAATATATTTATACCAAAAAAAAGAGGTAAACTAGCTCAAACATGCACTAAATGAAGCCATAGTGATATGGAATTTTTAAGACCTCTTTGAAGAACTGAGCTGTGCTAAAATCCCCATATGATTAGGACAAAACTTCAGAAGACATTTTATTACACTTAGCAACCAACATGTAAACAATTTTTTCAGCATCTACTTAAAGTCATCTAGCTGAGATGACTTCCCAGCTCAAGCATCTGTTCCTGTAGGATATGCTAGAGCAACCAATTGGTTTTCTTAAAGCTACTGAAGCTAACACTGAGCTAGATTAGAGAATGCAGTGTCTACGTGTGCCTTGTCTCAGTCCATCTCCAAGTAGACTAGTGTGGCATGGAATGAAAGAGTTAATTACTTTTAATGGTACAAATATATCACCATGGACTTACACTCACTGTAGACCTCTCCATCAGAGTCTGTGCTTCCTGAGACTGCAAGGAGTGCCTGAGAGCCAATACTATTCAAATCAACTTTTTCAATATCTGACACCATGGAATTCACCACATGCTGATCAAAAAGGGCTGGCCGAGCAATCTGGAAGAGAAGGCAATGTAAAATGTGGAGACTCTGTTGTGGTTTAACCCCAGCTGGCAACTAAGCACCACACAGCCGCTCACTCACTCCCCACCCCGCCCGCAGTGGGATGGGGGAGAGAATCAGAAATGTAAAAGTAAGAACACTCGTGGGTTGATATAATTAATTGAATAATTAGAAAAAAAAATGTAAGGAAAAGGGGAAAAAAATAACAAGTGAGAAAAACACAACCCAAGAAAGACAAGTAATGCAAATGAAAACAATTGCTCACCACCAACTGACCAATACCCAGCCAGTCCCTGAGCAGCAGCCTGCCCTGCCAACCTTCGCCCTAGTTTTATTGCTGAGCATGATGTCATATGGTGTGGAATCTCTCTTTAGTCAGTTGGGGTCAGCAGTCCCAGCTGTGCCCCCTCCCGACTTTTTGTGCACCTCCAACCTACTTGCTGGCGGGGCAATGTGAGAAGCAGAAAAGGTCTTGACTCTGTGTAGCACTGCTCAGCAATAACTAAAACACTGTTTCCAGCACAAATCCAAAACACAGCCCCATATTAGCTGTTATAAAGAAAATTAACTCTATCCCAGCCAAGACCAGCATAGACCCATACTTGGGGATCACCTGAATAACTCCTTAGAGAAGGATCATATTCTGTTTAATTTTCCTATCATGGCTGGGATTTTCATAGATCAGATGAGACAATGTTTCTCTTCCATTAGACTTCTAATGCTCTTCTAATGTGCCTTCCTACCAGATCATACTTACGATGTCACCCACATGCTACTTCCGTCCTATATTTATGAAAGAAAAAACTAAGTCAAGATGAATATATGGTACATCTACAGTTATTCATGAGGACTACCACCTCAAAGTCCAAGTTCTTAGCACTTCAGTTCCCCAAAAGGCATTGTATCCTTTTGTATAACCTATGAAACCATCACATGAAGATGCCTCCTAGTTGCAGATACCTGTATCCTGCCAACACAGCCTTGGAGCCCTCAGCTACCTGTCACTTGTATGTTCTCCTTACAGTCAAAACTCAAAAAGAAATAAGCTCACTAAAGGACACAGCAAGACAGCAAACCTTTGCTAGGCAAGAAGGATCATCTGTTATTTTCCAGCTTGGAACTAAAACAAACACCTACTTCATCATTTGATTGCCAAAAGAACCCATGATAGGAGTTCATTATAATCATGGTCTTTTCTCTCTTTTCTACTACAAAAGTTTGAAGTTTTGGTCATATCTATTTATGGTCATTTCCTTCTTGTATGGTTAAAACTACAAGATGCAAGTCTTCCATGGCTGAAGCTGAACCTTGAAAAATAATGCATTTCATCTCATAGCCAGCAAGGTGCACTGAATGTAACTGACAATTTTTTGGATGTATAGTCTCATTCCGTTTACCTGTGCTAGATGTAGGAATGATGTCTGTCGTTTCAGGGAGGAAACAAACCTTCGTGCAATAGGCAGTTTCTTCTCTGTCAGGTTTTCTGGTAGATTTTCCAAAGAGGAGACAACCCACTGTTCCCAGTTTTTTGCAAAATTTCTTATATCTGCTAGTAAACTATAAAAAGAATGTAGTTTAGAGAAACATCAATAAAAATTGTCTTGCATTAGTTTAAATAACTGGGTTTCAACCTATGATTAACAGACTCCTGGACTTATCTGTGAAATAATTCTCAGGTGTCATCAAAAAGAAACAGGAAATTACCAATCAGGAATAGGCTAAAATTGACTATATATTGATCTGTACATCCACTGAGAAAGATTGTAAGCCATTTGCCAACTCAAATAGGGTGAAAACCACTAGCTTTAAGAATAAACCATAAGAAATCCAAGAATCATTAGAGATGTCTGAAGCTAAAGGCCTTAGTTAGACATAAAACCCCAAACAAGATGGCCTTCAAGGGAAAGATGAGAACATTCAGAGGCAACTTATAATAATCTTCTTATTAATGTCTTGTTGAGAAAATGTTTAGATATTACAGTGATGCATAGGATACAAACCTAAAAAGTATTCTGAAAAAGGTAACAATTTTTTTCCTTAAACAATACAAGTACATTTGTTTCTTTTTTGATCTTCTAGGGTTTTACTGTAGAAGAAACATTTCAAAATATCCCACAAGTCAGTAACAAGGGACATTAAAATACTTTGTAATATTTTAAGGCTGTTCTATAGCTGTTCTCAGAGCTGATAGTATTTTGCCATACATAGTCTACTGTTCTAAAAATAAGGATAAATATTGTGTGAAAATTTCTCTAGGATATATAATTTCTGCTATTTACCTGGAATATGCCTAGCAAACAGAATGTAGCATTATTGTAAGCATCAAATACCTACCTTTCTGGCATTTCTTGCATTGTTGCAGGAATGAGTACATCTGTAAGGACCTTCAAAAAGGTAACAGAAAATTATATTAAGCTTCCACAGGCCATTTATTCATTCATGTCTGTCTTATTTACGTAGATTGCAAAGTGATGAGGATAGGAAATCTATACAGAATAAAGCTATTCAACCCATTGTCCAGATATTTATATATCTAGATCTCTCCCATCACTATTAGACAGGAACATATGAGATATTTATATACCTAGACAGCTCCCATTTTTAATGTATGCCAGCATGACAGTAAAACAAGAAAGTGCTATCACACATGTCTTACAGTAGGGAAATCAGTAGAAGTGAGATGCATAAACACTTCGGCTTTTCTAGCACTACTGTGAGTCTTGGTAAAGCAGACACACAAGCACCTCCTGAGTCCTCAAGTGCTATTAGCCACTTGACTCTTCTTTCTGCCATACTGCATGTGACATTGAAGGTGTTCAGAGTTTAAGATAAATCCCCTATAACTAAGCATGGTGGGAACTGTTTTGGCAAAAAAGCTGTGTCCTCTGGCATGGCTTCTGGGGAATGTTATTGCGGAGGGCAAAGCCTAGCCTACATCCCAAAAATCTGCTTCCACTACTAATGCAAATGGTTTGATAACGATGCAATAAAATTCCTTCTTCTTTCTGGCAGCTATACTGTCAATGATATCTAACATGATAGGAAGTGAGAGAGACAAAGAAGAGAAACAATAGTAAATTTATGAACTTTTGAGACATTCTGCCTTTTTCAATTTCTAATTTAGTGATCCTTTAGTATTTCTTCATATGTCACATTAAATATTTATAAATAAAGTTAATATTGGATCTATTAGGACAGCATGTTTAGAAAAAAACCATAAACTCAAAGTACAATATAAACTCTACAAGTAAATGAGCCTTAATGGCTCATCTCCAGGATAGTAATTATGGTCTTTGATGCTAATCACCTTTGCTTCACTCTGATAAAACACCTCTTTTTACTTTACAGCTTAATATGTTTCCAAGAAATACATATTTTCTTCTTTTTTTTTTTATTTTCCCACATATTTTTGTACAGTAAAGAATGACAAATTGACAATAAGGCACTCAGTGCTAAGCAGGCCCAAGTCTCTTGCTTTGACTCTTTGGTGTTTACTGTTAATGTCCATAGTTATTTCTTCCCATCAGCATGTGGCTGTGAAATGCATTAAAGGGGTTGATGATCCTTTTCTATTTATATGGTATGTCCTATCAGAGGAACTTAAAGTACTTTGCAGCTGTTAATTAATGATCCAATCTGATTTTCCAAATTAAAAACTCATGAAACTTTGGTGGCATTAATTCCTTATTTTTTTTCCCAGTGCTCTATCTCTTAATCCTGAACTTGCAACGCTCCTAAATTTCACTCAGTTTCAACTGTTTGTGTGATCATGCTGTGAACTAGATCAAAGAACTCATGGCACAAAAACTTTGCAAAACAAATGATCCTTAGATTTTTTTTAAAACCCAAACCATTTCAGTGTGCAGAGTTTTGCTGGTACATCTAACAGCATAGGAACAGAAGTGAAGCATAGCAGGCAGGAGAAGCAGGAATATCTTAACCAAGTATTTTTCCAGCTCTGTAACACAAAACCATGGCCTGACATAACCTGTGAGTAGCAGATTCGCATGTGGAATCACCTTGCTGATCTGCCACAGACTCTCTTTGCTGGTAGAAAATGCAATAATCTTTTAAATAAAAACAAGGCTTCAGTTTTCATCCAGGCTCAGCTTAGTCAGCCTTGTCATTGAAGCACAGAAACATTTATTTCAGCTACGTTCAAGCAAGTAGGTCAGGATTTCACCATTCGTGTGCTGCCTGTAGTCACACAACAAAGGTGCAGCAGAGCTGAGACTGGAGTTCAGCTCTTTCTTTTTTCAGTTTTATGCTCTTGATGTCAGTGGAACCCTTGCTGATTTACACTGGTAAGAGGCAGGAAGCAGTCATAGCATCCTGCTATTCTAAATTCAACGCTGTTTTTACACAAGCAAAAGCTGTAACGTGGTTGAGATTATCCATGTAGCTAAATGCTTAACTTACCTTATACAGTATTGAGTCACAAACACAGAAGATGTCAACAATGATGGGATTTTCAAGCAGGGGAAGAAGGTGGTCAGGCATTCCTTGCCAAAAATGTAATAAGAAATGCTGAATCTAAAGGAGCACAAACCAGATTCGAGGACATAAATAATGCTTTCTTAGCTCCCCGTGCATGTATACCAAGAACGTGTGTTCAAATAATCTTACCTCTTCAAAGTTTCCATTAATTGCATTGTCAAGGACACACTGACAGTGTGTTTTATACATCATGATAAGAGTATCTACCTATTTTGGAAGAAAGAAATATTACACAGAGTTTTTAGCTCTCTCCTTCATTGCTATAGTGATCCAGGTTTCTGCTTTCTGTAGTTAGTACTTAAATATAGAATATACACCGCATTGCAACGCATATTTAGAAATAGGCAGTCTGCATCTCCAGAAGTGATAAGGAGGTCAATTATCTGAAGTTTTTATTGTTATCTTTAAGTCTCAATGCTGTTGCCAGAAATGTAGCATCTGAATCTGTACATACTGTGAAAATGTGGATATGAAAACAAGGCAATAGGAAGATTAGCCAGGCAGATGGTAAAGTAAATTCACCTTTCTGAAGCTAAGATTAATCCCAAAGAGTAGTGCAAGTTAATCATTAGGCTACTATAGGCGTCTATGAGTGTTCTGAAACATCATCTAGTTGGACAAATGAGAAAATAGCTGCCAGTCATTTGGTCAAAGTTTAATCACTGCCTTACATGAACTGAAGTTTAAAAAGCAGAACTCCCTTTCATCTCATCAGGCTAATTTATCTGAGTGGAGTGTTCCTTTATTTTAATAACTATGTAGAGGCATTACAAGACTTTGCAAAAAATTGTAGTAATTTTTTTAATTTGAAGGAAATTATAAAACAATAATTTAATAAAGTATTTTAAGGAAATAAAAACACTAGCAAAACCATTCTTATGGTCCAAATAAAGTTTATTACAGCTTGTGAACCTATCTGGCAAATCAACATCAAGTTTCAAATGAACCTAGTACCACCTTATTTCAATAGGTTTAGCATACAGATTTCTTTGAAAATGCACCTTGCTGACTTTCAGAGCTGCTTCTGTAACTACATATATTTGACAAACAATGGCAAAGCATAAGATTCAAGAACATTTTAAAGAGGTTTTTTTTTGAAAGGGTTGATGGAAGTTGAAAGTTTGGGAAAGTTTTCTTCAGAAATATAAAATGCAGAAATTATCAATCTATTTTAGTGCAGACCACTACATTTATGGACTCTCCAGAGATTTCAGTTGCATGCAGTTTCTTAGGAATTTAATGTAGGAGTCAAACTTAATGTATGGGGTCTCTTCAACAGACAGCCTAAATATCTTAGGTTCAATAACCCTTGGTCAGATAAGCTGAAGGAGGGGAAAGATAGTCAGGAAAGAAAACAGGAAATAAGAAAACAAGGAATGAGGAAAGACCAGCACGGAAGGAAAGAAAGAGGGAGACACACAAAGACTTTTCTCACAGTCTTCTCATGAGTCTGTCCCTAGACAGTTACCTGCAAAGCCCTAATGGGCACTCTCATCACCTGGTCCCAAAATCAGAGCAATTATGTGCTGCTGACCCAAGAATGAAGAGAAAATGAGCTGCATCTTTTTCTTCACTGTTGGACTGGTAAAATTCAGTTTTGCTCGCACTGTTTACCTCAAATGCTTTCAGATTTAAATGTTATGAGAATGCTGTATAGAGGAGAGATGGCAATTCACTGATGGAGACTATGGCAGCAGGTGATACACACTGCTGAGTACATCATTTCTTGGGCTTCCTTTAGGAACTGTAAGTTTTTCAGATAAGATCTCTGTACTACAGATGGCTCCTTTTGTTTAGCTTCTCACAACAGGAATCCTAGGCTTCACTACTTTCACAGAACAAACTTAAGAGGAAGTGCTCATAAAACAAAAAGCAGTCGAAAACATATGCCAGCAATACTTCTAACTCAACAGTTACCCTTAGGATGAGCAATACTGAGTATTGATTTGAGAAATATGACATTACTAATTGAATAAAAACCCCAAAGAATATACTCAGATTTTCACAGTCCCTTTTCAAACAATTAATGAAAGAGAATAAAGTTCATCTAATTATTTGTTGTGAATTATTTGTCCTGATCTAATCAGAACAAAATTTACCTTAAATCCAAAGGCATTTGGAATGAATACATCTCTCAGTTATTTGTTTGTTTTGCTCTCCTCGTCTTACATACCATCAGTTTGTAAAATACTAGGTCAGTTAATAGGTAAATAATTCAACCACCTTTCCAGTGGAAAGCCAGTTAATCGGTGCTAGTAAAGGTTTGCCCCCTCTATAAATCAGTCACCTCTGTTTGATTATGGACATTTCTGGCTCTTTCATGTCAATACCTCAAAGGCTAAGATACTAAGTAACATTCTGTGGCATTTTTTGATCTGGAAGTCAGAAGAGAAGTAGCTCACGTTTTACCTTGTCTTTAGAAATGCACCCTTGAAGCAAAAGGTGTTGAGCACTTGGAAACTCTGGGAGGAGAGTTCCGGTTTTGGAACTCAGAGAATATTTACGAGTAAAACCACCCTGAAATGGAAGGGAAAAAAACAGGAACATTTAAATAGTTAACATAGATTTAACTGAAACTAACATTTCATTATAAACTTGTCTATTATCTCATTAGTCTCTCAACATTCCAGAATATTTACATTCAGATAATCCTTCAAAAATATTGATACTTATTTCCAAATCTGAATTCCAGTTCAGGAGTGTAATTAAACATATGACTAGATTTAAACTCCACCAAATGCAGTTTTCAGAATCACACTGCTTTTGAGCCACATTACTTTGTGGAATTCTACAAGCTTGGAATTTAATCTATGTTTAAAAACTAAAGTAGAATACAGTCTGTTGCTCTCTTCTACAGTATGGGATGTTACATCCTCTGGGAGATCCTAAGTTTTATTTAATATGTCTCCTTCTAGTGCAAGGATCTAGGGTACTGGTCATATGACTGTTCCTCCTTGCTCTTTTCCTGCTCTGATAGAATGGCAATAGTGATTTCTGCTGTTTTACTATGGTAATCTCTATTTTAGTTTATCATAAAGTTTGGTAATATTTAATAGAATTTTGGATGTCATGTACGTAGGGCTTACAGACACTTCTGAACTATATATTTATTGTATAGCTCTCTATGATATTGGCAGACTTGACATGAAGGCTCAGAAAATATCTTACAGTCTTGCGTCCTACTGTATTAAACCAGATATGCCCATAAACACGTATACAAAGAACTCTGTAGCAAAAAGGAAGGATACTGAGCTGCATGCCACCAGTTGTAGCTGGCTTCCTCATGCTCTGTTGAAATGCCTGAGAGTTTGGCCATTCACCTCAGAGAGACTAGACTTGGTTCTGTGAATATTTTTGGAGTGTTTTGCTTTTGTCCATAAGGGAAAAAAGGTTCTGTCCTTACTGATTGAATTGTACTTATTCTCATAGGATTGCATTCAAAAATAGAGAAGACTATTTGGCTGAAACCCTTTGTTCCATTTTAGCCCACCCAGTCCTTATGTCAAGGCAGTGTACAGAGCCTTGAGCAGGTCTTCTACATATTCCTGCAGTAAATCCGTTACTTCTATGCAGATTCCCTTTGTACTAATGGATGGAATTTATGACCATGCAGTAGGCATTTGAACAGTACTTGAAGTGGCCTCTTCCTACATCTTTACGTACAATCAGATTTCACTGACGTGGGAATAGTAGGTGTATAATGTAATATGTAGTGTAAAAGTGAGCAAAAGGGGGAGCATTTTCCTATATATGTTGACTCATCAATAAGAGGCCAGTTTCAAGTGCAATTCTCTCAAACACTGAATTCAGAAAACTATAGCTGTAACTGACATACACTGTATATATGCCTGGTTTTATAGGGTGATATGACTGCCAAAAAAGACAGCAAGGAATGAAAGCATACATTATGTAAACACATTTTGTCTGTGCTATCTACTATTCAAATACATATAAAGCTCTAAGTCAAAGAAATTACATTGGTACTTCTTTGTGTCAATACTTTTGCAGTTTTATAATTGCCTATCAGTATCAGGAGGTTTGTTTTTTTTTAATAACACGAGTAATCTCAGTGATTTTATTATGCAATTACCCATGAAATATATTAAAAGCTCTGATTAAAAGGGATTAGTTCATTTAAAAGAAGGCAGCAATGCTGGTGGGAGGTTTAAGAGAAGATAATCTGCAATGTTTTTTACCTTGCTAATGGACTTATATGACTGTGCCTCAGTTCTAGGCTTAATATTTTAACCCACTGCCACTTGCCCTTTCAATTTAATGCCATCTGTTTCTAATGGCCATTTAACATTAAGATAATGACAGTAATATTATCTGCCTAATTAACCATGCAGACTCTAATGGTGCACTAACTGGTTTAGATAAAAGAATTTGCTGATATCTCCCCCTACAGAGAGAATACTAGAAAATGTGATAAAACATACCAGAAGTAAACAGTGTCCCTGGCACTCAATAAGTGTTCATTCAAATGCCATTTACTCAGTATATTTAGACAATCAGTGCTTTAACATCTTTTCAATGTCTTTATGTTCCTACTGAGAATTACACCTTATGCAATCATTGTAAATCTTTCTGGAATACCTAATTGCATGTACTTTCAAGCAAATGAATAAGGATGTATCAGCTGTTCACTTTAATGGAAAGTATGTTGCCAAATTTTCAGAATGCTGAGGTTGTTAAAATTCAGTTTTGACTATGAAAGTAATATTTTTATTTTTAGATCTGCCTGAATATTTTCAGACAACACAGAGGCGGACAATCAAAAACTCCTACTGATATGCCCTTTCTCACTTATTTCCACCAACTTCTCTGTGATTCTTTTTCTGGGAGGACAAAGGTATTGAACATTGGAGCAGAAACAAGACAGGTTTATGGGACTCTCAGTTCTCAAGCAGACTGAGAATACCACATCAGACATGGAAGTAACTGTGCACTCATTCATGCCAAGGGAACCAGAACTTTTCCATCCCAAAACTCTGAAAGAATGAATGCTGTAGTAGTGCTCATGAATTCTTGAATATATTTGAATATATTGGGGATATCCCATGGCATAGCACTACTTTTTTTTTTTTTTAATAAGATAGCTGATTATTTGCACAGGGAAAATACAGCAGAGCTAATCTATCTGAACCTCACTAAAATACTTAATGTAGTGTCACCATGGGAAATGATTAGTTATGCTGGTGAGAATGGGGATTAGTAAAAGAATGCAAAATGTTTAAGAAACTGACTCCACCTGAAATGCTAATGAGTTGTTTTGACAGGGAAACTACTAGGTTGCAAAGGGACTGAAGTGAAGATTCTCAGAGATTAAACTTGGGGCTGATCTCATTGAACGTTTCACAGATTAAATTGGCTGACATGAGCTAATGAAATCATCAGTAAAGAGGAAAACCAGGAGGTCATGTAGAAAGATCTGTATGGCTTTGAGATAATGGCAATAAAGGGGATGAAAATCAATACAGCAAAGCTACACTCTCAGGGACCAATAAGAATTTCTGCTATCAATCAGCTAGGAGTTGCTTATCTGGAAATGAAAAAGGAGAAAGACTTGCTGTGTATCAGTTGATCACAAAGGGTATATTTAGTCTGGTAAATTAAATGGTGTCAGGATACATTCCCAGGCAATAATGGAACAACATTATTCAGAATGGCCCCTGGCATTCTTTTGACCCATGCCACTTAGCAGTCTCCCAAACAATTGTAGTCACGCTTCAACAGTAACTGTGTGCTAGGGACTCTTCTCTGTGGCCATGTGGCTGGGATGTGCCTATGTTGTTTTGTAGGTTCAGGATTTTCATAATATGGATGCAGGCTATTCCATGCCAGTTGAACTCAGTGCCAAAGAACAATCCTGGGAGCAATCCTTAACTCTTAATGTACAATAACCCACAATTTTCTAGTATAAATATTACCAGAATGACAGTGACTATACCATAGTAGACAGTAGTGAAAATGTGGGTGATTTGGTCGGGGGAGGGGGGGAAAACAACAACAAAAAACCCACAGTTCTAGAGTTCATCAGAAGGGATATTTCCAATAGAAATTGGAGACATGCCATTTGCAAGAATTTATGATTTTTTTTTTCTATAAAGATATTCAAAACAGAACAAGTACAGTGAAAGGCTATGAGTGTGATCAGAAGTGACTAAAAGCTGCTGCTTGTTCCATCTAGCAAGCAAAAGCAGCAAAAAGATGTATCACAGGAAAATGTCACAAAGAGGAAAAAATAGAGAAACACAATCCTCACCAGGAGGTGTAAATTCAGTTTATCAAAAACCCCCATATTTTGGCTTCCAATCAGACAAATTAGATTCTTAAAAAGCCCTACTGCAAAAGTAATGGATGCAAAAAATCAAGCTAGAGCTTAATCCTTTGATTAAGAGAGTCTATTATGAACCTCTGTCATTATGGGAAACTGGATTGGAACAGGAACCACACAAAGTGCCTTTCAGTCTTATTTTTCTTTGAATATATGGAAGCAAAAATACTCAGTTTCATGTAAAAAGGTTATGCCATCTAATCTTTAATGAAAAATACTGCTGTAATTTTCAAAGAAATCAATGTGAAGAAAACCACATTATTGGATTATGGCAGAAGTGAAAGAAAAAACTACAGTACTTACCTCATTCTTTAACTTGCTTCCAGAGAACCTTTGAAAATAAACACATTTGATTATTTTTCATAAGAATTTTAGAGTTTGTATATATATATGCATATAAAATAGATATATAAAATAGATCAATTAGATAAATGATCACATTTCTCCAAATGTAACTATAATAAAAATCGTGCTTCTTTCTTAATTTCTTCCATTGGTTTGCAAGTGCTTGAGGACAGCAGAAAACCTATTGATGTCTTCTAAAACATGAAGTTTCAGATCATTGACCAAACAGTAAAGTATAAAACCCAGTTTCTTTTTTTTCTTTGGATTTTTGCAACCACAAATATCAAAAGGGCAGCATAGGTGCAAGTCCATAAGGTCTTTACCAGGAAACCCATAAAGTTTTTTATACAGCTGACTAAACTCAGAGTAGAAAAAATATATCTAGAAATTTACTCTTCTCAGGAAAAATGAAGAAATTGTAGTGATTTTCCATTCTTTTTCATCGTAGTTTTATTTTGTTTCAGGTGAAATGCATTTCTGAGATCAAACATTCATTAGCTACCAAAAATGTGTTGCAGTAGAGTGAATGTCCTATTAAGAGTCCAACTGAGAGATGCCCAGTCAAGTCCTTGGACTATCAGGCAACTCTTCAGTGCAGAAATTAGAAAGCACACAATTTAAATTATTAAATCTCTAAATAATCTAGAGAATGTGTAATGACAGAGATTCTATATATAGAAAAGATCAGTATAATAATAAATGTTGTTTGATTATTGTTATTTCCTGCTCTGCTAGCTGCCAACTGATAAGATACTGTGGGCAACATGAAGCCTTAGTGGCAATATTGTGATTTCATGCTGTTGAGATGCTCTGCTGACAGGGACAGAAAACCAAAGGCTGAGTGGTTGTGAAATTCCTCCTGCCCGGACTAGTTCCCATTACATGATGATGCAGCAAATGTTACCTACAGAGTCCCCTGGTTGCTGATAGATGAGTATAAAAGAAGGCATCACTCAGCTGATTATAATGTGGAGCTAATTAGCTTCATAGCTGGATGTATTTGTTATGGACTGTGGATTTCCACATGTGCAGCAAAATGTAGACAGAATGTACAGCAAAAGCATGAGGCAGCATCTGTTAGCATTGCTCCTCCAGAGCCTTAATTGCTAGCTAAAGCTACCCTTCACACGCTGCTGTGGATATTAGTGGACTAGTGGTTTTTGGTGTTAGGTATGCTCCTTTCACAGCACAAGGCCTGATATTTAAAAGAACTAGGCGGTCAAATTTACACTGGAACTTAAGGATTCAGACATCTGCAACCCTGCATTTAAGGACTACTGTACTTAGCTCAATTACCTAAATATTAATAAATGAATGCCTATTAAATTTGAAATGTTAGTAGAGGCCCATATTTAGGCTACTAAGCTGAGGCCCACTGCTGCTTCTAATCTTCTGATAAGCTGCCTTCTAATTTGCACACCTTGTGGGCAAAAGCCTCCATATGAGTATATTTGTGCATGGGCACGGTGTGATCTGATACCATTTTCAACCCATGTATTTTCCCTGCCTATTTCTGCACCAAGCTTGATCCAGGAACAATTTTATACCTCAGCTATCAGAACAGACATCAAACAAAGGACAGATTTTATGGTGGATCATTACATGCAGCAGCCAGCAACGGGGAGATTCACTCTCAGTTTTTGATTCCTACACTGCCTGACTCTTTCCTTACCCAGAAGCTTGTTCTTAACCCCAGCCTACTGCATTCTTCTCTTCACATAGACAAATCCAACCACTGTCATGGCCCAGACTGTGCAAAATTGAAGCTCAAATTGTATTTGAACTTCTGTTCTAAATCAGTTGGGGATGCAACGTGACAGCTGGGCCCTGAAAATTCAACATCTCGTACACAAGAGCACAAGTCCTAACACAAATAAAAGGTTCCTAACTAGTGAATCTAGTGGATCTAGTGAATCTAGTGAGTACTCCTAAAAATCTTAGAGAGTACCTATGCCATCTTTATGTGAACATACACTGTTGGAAATCCAGCTATGGGGAAATTTGCAGAACCTCTACTTTCTTTGCATTCATTGCTGCTAGACTGTGCAGGGACAGAGCTGTGCATGAAAAGAGCTCTGCCTGACGTAAAGCTGAGGCTTAAGAGTGATTATATTCCCTTAAATGAAAGCAACAGTCTTTTAGTCAATTAAATGAGCAATTTGTTCAAGATAATTCTGTATTATCAAAGAACCTCATCTCTCTGTGTACCAGCAACTCCTACGCAACTCTGGATAAATACTGGATAAGGAAATGGCATATTCCAGTCTATTATATCTTAAGATCTGCAGTGGATAGATCCCTCCTTTTAAGCATCATTGGCAACATTACCCTCAATTTTTACACTGTCCTGTTGTTTGGAAAAAGTCTCTTGGGACATAACCTAAATCCACCAGCAGCTGAATTTTCTATGTGTTATTATAAACTCATTTATTCCTCGCCTTTCTTAGAGTCCCCACAAATACAGGTATACTGCCGTAGACAATGAAAGCCATCATTCAAGCCATATGTGAACAGAGACATTTGTTTTACGAACTATTAATCTTTGGCAAACCAACAGGCAGCTATCGTAACGTATTGATCCTGCTAGCTGTCCCTTAAATAAATATAATTAGAGCTTCCTGGGTTAGGTTTAAACTGATATTAGCCAGTCAAAGGACCTGTAAATATTAATCTACACTGACCCCTCCCTCCTGCTCACAGGTGCCAGCTTCACACCATTCTCCAGATGTTTCATAATGAGAAGCTGTCCTGGAGAAAGAACTCAGAAGGTGACACACAAGCAAACAAAATGAGACAAGTGTTCTGGAAAATGGTGTTTTGCTGCCTTTCACAAACAAATCCTCTGCTGGTGTAAGTTGATGCAGCTCTACACTGACTGCAGTGGGGACATACTGGAAGACACTAGCAAAAGATCTAGATCAAACTCTCAAAACACAATCGATGTGTTTAGAGAGCAAACTGTTACTTAAATCTAGGAATGCCAGACATTGAGATATGCAGCAATACTAGTGCTGGTATCAAAAAAAATTAGTGTCCTACAAATACCTTCCTAAGGGAATGTTAGACTTAGACCTTCACTGACTAAGTCTCAGAAGTTATGTTATTGTACCTGGTTAAGCCTTTTCCAGAATACACTGAGTGGTAATATGCACTGCTCTCTTTAATGCCAATTCCATAATAGTGGTACCTGTGGAAAAAAAGAAAGAGTGTTTATATTTATGAGTGATGTTTCAAGAAAAGCAAACTGCCAAACTGATTTTCAATGCTTTCTGAAAACTTTTCTTAACAGTGTCTACCAATTCTTTTCACTGACATAGAACAAAACCTGTTCTCATAGAAAACAGTATTGTTCCGATTTGATCCAAAATTCAAGGCTAGGACCTTCTTTAAATTTAAACCACTTTCTCTCTTATAAGAATGTAGCTGGAAATCTAGAAATATGTTACCTCTCTTTTCCCTAATGTGCATTCTCTTTCATTTTACTTCATTTGTTGAAAGGGTGCTCAGTTTGATCTACCAGGCTTACTACTGTTACATTTATTTAGACAGTCCCACAGAGCACTCTTCAGTTGAAAATTCGCTAGTGTACCCAATAAATTAGTGTTCAGCCTCCTATGACTAAAAATGCTAACATGTCATTCATTCATCCATTCTTCTCTCAGATTGCAGGCTGACTGACTCTGCTGAAATATTTAGCTGCTTAAGCAGTTCTAATATACATTTGCCTCCCTTGCTGCTCTCCTGGAGATTACTGCTCCTAAACAGAGCTTCAAGAGGGAAATGGGTCTATTGCTCAGCTTCTGCAGTGCTGAGCCCAGCACCTTAACCAAAGACACTAAAGAGGGTGGGTTGGTGCTAAGAAAACGGGCTATGCAGTAGATACTTACTGCTTTCCACTGATTTTGTTACAAAAGAAGTGACCTTCAAGAGAAGGGCAGGAGAGCAAGCTGGGGGCAGCTATTTCTAACCAGTCACAGCAAAGTTTGCTTGAGTTCACCTGTCAAAGGTGATAGGCCCTGTCGTATAAATTCCACTCAATAGATTTTAAAATTGATTGTGTTAAACCAAATTTGTCTAAGAATGTTAGGGACACTATGCTCGGGATCATTTGTTTTTCACTAAAGTTAGCTTCAGAACACCAGGGCAGCTGGTTGAATTGAACTGCTTCAAAGTAACACTTGTAGTTCAAGTACATTGCACGTAATCCAAGCCTATCACAGAGGTAACACTGCACAATGCATTGCACTAATCTCACTCAAACTTCTCAAAAGCTTGAAGAAATGCACTCCTAAGACACAAAGTCCCAAGCAAGTAGTTCATAGAACACATAAAGAAAATTTTCAGCTCATCTCTGCTGTTCCTGATGATGTCTGTTCAAAAAAACCCCCTCAATCTTACTGTTTGTTCTTGTATTGGACAGTCACAGGTAAGAACAAAACCCTCAAATACTTTATATTTATAAAGCTGTCTGAAGGCATTAGATATGAATAATATTTAAGAAAATGTTCATCAGGGTGATATATTTGCTTAGCCTAGGTAGCTTTGAAAATCTCAGCTAAAATACTAATTCTGCTTCTGGACAGTTTGTTGTGGGCATTCAGGATTTTACAGTCAAGAAACATGACCGAAAGTGGCAGCTGCTAAATGACATCACTTTTACTCTTTGTCTGAAACTGATGAGTCTACTTAACACCACCAGATTGCAGTGGTACCTGGTGACCCACAGAAAGGCCAACAGTTTCCCACCTATTTCTTTACTCTTAGTTTTCTTGCCTCATAAGTGTATTTTTCTGAGGGATGGTGATGTTGTAAACTGACCATTTTTAAACACCTGTTAGTATTCAGAACCTCAGACATAGGACCATCTGCTCATAACAGTTCTGCTTTTATCCATTAAAGTCAGAGTTGTCTGATCAAAGCAAAGTGACACCTCCAGACAGTTTAGGATGCCAACAGGACCTTTCATTAAATGTCATAATGCTAGACAGTTTTCCTCTGTTTCACATACAGTACTGTGCTACCTATGTTGTAAATTAAAGTCATGAAAGTTTTCAACTACTGCTTTTGGTTTAGGAGTATTAAACAGATAGACTTGGGCCAAAGACCTGGATCTGGAAATTCCTAATATTTGACAGAGTTCTGACACAAATGCTAAAGGCATGAACATTTTTTTCTTTCATGAAAATAGAGTAATTTTAGATGAGACACAAGAGCTATTGAAAATACACATGTATGGATTATTTGAAATAACAGCATTTACTTAGTCTTGACATTGTAAAGGTTATGCACTGAACAGGATGAAAAACAAAATAGAGCTGTGACTGCTTCTTCAACAATGTTATCTGCACATTTGTCATTGGCTAAGTAAGCAAGCAGTAGCCTATACCTCGTACCAACACCCTAAATCTCCCAATCACATGCCATTTTTTAAATTCTAAAAATAAAACTTCACACTTTCATCACAAATTTGGAATTTCTTCCTACTAAAGTTGGAGTGGTCCAGAAGTGAAGGAAAAGCATTACTTCTTTACAAAGTCAGGATTCAATATTTAGATTATTCATCATCTAAATCAATATTAACATATTTGGGCTAGAAATGGGAACTGTTGCATGATTTGGATTCTCAGGTTTCCAGCGGTGGGCAAAAATACTTGTCACTGCTTTGGAATGCCCCAAGATATCAGTATTTACCATTGCCACATTTTGTTATAAAAGGAATAGATATTTTCAGTACCAATTCAGGGTATCTTAAAGGCATAGCAGTTATCATTCTAACTTCATTCAGTGATTTGTGTAGTTGAATTTTTAGTTCTAAAAACCACATCTTACCACTCATAACACAGAAGCAATTAAAAAAATTATAATCCAGACTTTTCAAGCTCTGTCTGCAACACTTTATACAGTAATAAGGTATAAAGATTTTTATTCTCTTACAAGCCAAATTAATTAGCTAAATAGCCTAATCTAGCTAATTAGCTAAATTTTGGACTCCCTGCTGAGAGTAGTACACCCATCCCAGACACACCAATAACACCCCTAATGTACAACTCCAAGTACTCTCTTTGTGTCTCATATGCATATTTCTATGTGTATGTACAATACATATGCATTTCACTATGTTCTATTTTTCATGTATAATTAATAAAATTAAACCAGTCATCATAAGAAACTTATTCTCAATTTTCTTAACAAACCTCTAAAAAAATGAACTGAACTGCTTTCCTGTTTTAAATTCAGTGTTTTGTTGTAACATATGTTCCTACGCAAGTAGTAGCTCTGATTTTAGCATACACTGACACAAATGATAGCTGATAAGGAAATGATAGGCTTAAGCTGTTCAGGGACTTGCAATAACTTGTTATCACAGGGCCAGCTGCCATATCAGTTTTATTAACCCACTAAATCACTCCTAATAAATAAGATAATAGTTTTCAGACATGATGGATAAAAGCTAAGATTCATCATTGATCAAAGTCTACAAATAAATTAAATTGTAACTTGAGCTCAAACAGTCTTCTGTGTGTATGGTCTGAGCAGTATGTACATTTTCCTGGCTAGCTGCTCCAGGTAATTCATGTACCATGAAGATTATAACTGAATTCTAGCAGTGACCACAGTATGTTCAACATTACCTATGCAAAAAGGTGGATTCAGAACCTGCTGCACATACAACTCTTGCTTAAGAAATACTAATTTTAGAGCAGTTTGCCATATTTATTGTGCTATGTCCTCTCTCACTCAGCAAGGATATAGAAAAGTTCCCCTACATTCAGCAATCTGGAATGATAAGCATGGGCATGAGAGATGAATGAGCTCTCTTAATAAGATTGTTTCATACCTTCTTGACTAAATGTTTAAATGAATGTTTTATTACTGACATTTTTCTACAAATGGGTTGTTGGATGTAAACACAGAGAGACACCTGTACTCTGCAGATCAAAGTTCTAGGATCTATTAGACCCATCTTAAGTCTCCCCTTGCCCAGGACTGGAGATGATAAATGCTGCTTGGAATCAGAGGAGGAACTAACATTTGTGTATCTATCTCACACCTTAGAGCAGCACCTATATCCCACACCAAATCCAATTCATGCTCATGAGAATGTTAGAAAGAGCTTGGCTTTGTTTCTTGGGAGAAAAACAATTTCTGTCACCTTGAAGATGATGGAAAAGGGAACTGATTTTCTTTGCTTTCTTCTGACCACAGCCAGGCTCTATTGATATGTTACTGTGTATGCAAGCAGTGTCCACTGAGGCACTTTATTCCTGGGGAATTAGCTTTTCTCTGCAATATAAGAGCAATTATTCCACTGGAGAGGAATTGTCATTTTCCTTTCATGCTTTTGCAGCATCTGGCTTAGTAGAGTCCTGGACAATGATCAGAATTCCTAGGCAATACTGCCATGTGAAACATCACTGTCAGGAATAGTCAGTACTATTACTGCTCCTACTAACATTATATTGAAATAGTGACAGCAACAACAGAACAAAAACAATGTCACTACACTACCATGTTTAAAAGCAACATTTAATTGCTAGTAAGAAATGTCTCTTACCAGTCCCAATAACCCAGCTTTGTTCCTTACAGAAACAGCTTATAACATTTAGAGTCCATGCTGACATAAAAGCAGAGGGTAACTAGTCATTTATCAAAACTTATGAACAGTCTCTTAATTTGCTTATTAATTTAATTGAAATACTTATATAAATTGCATTTGTGTGACTAACTGCTACTTGGTGAAAGCAGAAATTAATTTGCTACTCAGTGAGTCAGTGTTTCTGAGAATAATATGGTCCACAACATCAGAGAGAGAGAGACAGATAATCAGAGATTATTATTTATACTGCCACTTCTCTATGACTACTTGCTGCTGTATTCAGTCTCTGAATTTGAAATAGTCACTTGTGCTTTTGTGAGATCCTTTTTTGTACAGCAAGAACAACATAAATGTATCTTAGTGGAAATAAGAATTGTAGAGGAAAAGTCTCTGAAGAAAACTCTGATTAAAAAAATAGGGAGAAACAAATGCCAGATGTTCAAACAAAACCTGCTGATGCCTCATCCCTTTGAGGAAATTGTTCAAGAACAGTTAATCCTTATGAAAATATGGCAGATAATACCATCAAGGTCAATAGGGATATGGGATCTGCCGAAGAAATGTTGGGCATGAGTTATTTCTGAGCTAATACTGTTAAATGTCTTAGAGAAAGGGGAATATAGTGGCACATGTCCCAACACAATTAATTCTGTAGCTAGATTCCCATGTCAAAAACTAGATGTGAAACATACTCCTTTATTTAATAGACACTGACTTACTTTATTTAAATTATGCAGACATGTGTGTGACAGTTTAACTTTGCTGGCAGTCAAACAAGACACAGCCACTTGCAGCCCCACCCCCTGACCCCCTTCCCTCCCCTCCCCAGTGAATCAAGGAGAGAATTGGAGGGGTAAAGGTGAAGAGACTTGCAGGTTGAGATAAGAACAATTTAATAACTAGAGTAAAAATTAAAGAAAAAAAAAATAATAATAAGAGTAATAATTATAGCAACTATATATATGAGTGATGCACAGTACAATTGCTCACCATCAACTGATAATGATCCCGAAGGAGCAAAAAGGAACCCCGAACCCAAAATCACAATCCCAGAAAAGCAAGCCCAAGCGATTCCTGAGAGAATCCCCCCCCAAACATGACATAATACAATATGGAATATCTCATTGGCATATCCAACTGTCAATTCTGGGTTTTACTAACTACTACACTTTTCTTCCCCCCCCCCCATCCCCGGCTTCCAGTCCTCTCTTCTTGGAAAATGCCCCAGCACAGTGTCCTTGTAGGTATCAACATTGTTCTCATAACAGTCCTCACTGAAACCCAAACACAGTGCTTTCTAGCTGCTAAGAAGAAAATTAACGCTATCCTGGCAAAAAGCAGGACAATGTGATATGTTTTGGAAAACTGTGTCTTGACTGGATCTTGTTTATCAATTTGTTAGATATGTCAGATTAAAAACATGATGAGCATTTGGGAGACTTTTCCCCTTGTATAATTTCATTCATTATAATGTGAAAGTTGTTCTTTAAATATGTTGTGTTATGAGCCTGACTAAGACTTAATCAAGGCATTGATGAATTAGTAGGTTGTCAAATATTGCTACACAGATTATGAATGCAAGATCTCCTAAAATCTTAAACATAACACCAGCAGCAAATGTCCATTTGCAAAGCTGACCAAGTCTACATGAGCTTATGCCTGTAACCATAGCTGAATTTCATCACAGCAGGCAATATACAAAAACTCTCTTTTCCCCTATAAATAACCTTTCTAAAAGTAACTCTCCTTAAAACCCTCTATTCAGCATCTATAGATCATCTACAAAAAGAGAAATTAACTTCAGTTTCAGTTTTCCTCTGTACAATACAGATTGTGTACTCTCTCTTGAAAAAAATAATACATTACAAATTTGTAAGACTGTGACAGAAACTATATAAGAACTGTCATCTGTTAAAAAAGAAAAATATTCAGTTTTAAACTGGAAGAGGTAGGTTTAGATTAGACACTAGGAAGAAATTATTTCCTGTGAGGGTGGTCAGACATTGGAACATGTTGCCCAGATAAGTTGTGGATGCCCCCTCCCTGGCTTGGAAGAGGCTTTGAGCAACCTGGTCTAGTGGAAGGTGTCCCTGCTCATGGCAGAGGGGGTGGAACTAGATGATCTTTAAGGTCCCTTCCAACCCAAACCATTACAGGATTCTATGTAGCTTTTATTTCCTTTACATTATTTGTATTAATCATTATTTACAATAAATACTTGAAACATACTCAAGAAATAAAATGACTTCAAAAAAATTTGGAATTTAAAATCTTCCCCACCTTCGTTTATAGTGCAACAAAACCTACAATTCACAAATTACATCTCCAGTCTACCCTTCAGCAAAATTAAGGTGGAACCTACTGGCTATTTCTTCTGTATACCTTCTTCTCAGTTTAAGATAATTCTTTTTTCTAGTGTCTTCAAATTAATCCATATCGTTACGTAGAGAACACAAGGAAAGTTGTTAGGATCGCAAAAGGCAAATAAAATCATAGTTAAATTGCACATTATTTATAGAAAGATTAGCAGCTGTAACAAAGATACACGTACTATATAACTTTTAAAAATATAACCTTTTGACATAAATTTGCAACAAATACATGGCTCTGTAAATCCAATGACGAGTTTTAGAAGCTTAATCAGTTTCATTTTAGAAGTAATGCCTGCAGTAATGTTTTCAAACTCAAACTCTATATTAGTTCCATCATGTACATGAAAGTTATCACTTGCAGCTTGTCATCTGAATAAACCCCCTTCCAATCAGTATATATTATGGAGACATGGAAATACGTGTCATTCCTAGAATGTGTTCTGTGAGTGGATACACAAATAATTGTGCCTTACTTTGAATGGCCCCTTGTTCCAAGCCGCCTTGTGGTAAGGAGAGGGAATTTCTGGCGAATGGTCTAAAGAGAAAAAAACTGTATTAATTTCTAACACTGGTATATTTTCTTAGCAATCTGTCCATAGGAAAATCGTAGTGCAAACATACGGTCTAATGTAGTTCACGAATAAATATTTGTGACACTTGCAACACAACATAAACAATTAAGCATGTTTTTCACTGCAGGGGTCCTTCCATCCTAGTCCATCTTGCTGCATTATCTCCAGTATTCCCACACACAAACTCCTTCCCACCCTTCCCACATGCTCTTCGTTTCTGCTTTTACTTCTACAATTTAAAATCTAGTTTTCTTCACCAGGATCTTGTTTCATTCAGGTCCCTGAAGCACAACTGTACCTTTTGCTTCAGAGATCTAAAGAGGACCAGGGAAAGATCTACTCTCTAGCTATTCTGTTTTCAAAGTCAAACAACTAAAAATGAATTGATTTTTTATTTGAAAAGTGTGATCTGAAGGTTAAAGCAAGCAAATATTTGCCTCACAGGTACTTCTGTGCCCTCCACTATCAAAGTGCTGGACAGTCTTAAACTTATTTACGCTCACTGAAACCCTACAAAAGTTTGTTAGCTAGCTCTATGCTGCACATAAAGAATTCATATTATGTGATTTAATCCAAGTCAAGCAAAACATTCTGGCATTAGACTCCTGAGATTGAGATTAGTGCCCTAAAAACATCCTACTCTTCCTGTAAAGAATGATGCCTAATACAAAAGATTTATTAAGTAGAAAAGTAATTCAGTAATAGAGGTAAATCTAATAGATGCATCTAATAGATAAATAGATCACTGTCAAAATAAGGTTTAAATGGAAAGCTATTGTCTTGTTCATGAAACTGTCATTAAAATTAAATGTACACTTTCTCAAGTATATCTGATTCAAGAGGAAAAAATCAGTAAGTGAATATTTTATGAACTGGATTTTAAATCCATTATTGTTATTTAATTAAATTAATGCATTTTGCTATGTATGAACAATGACTAGATCAGCAGTGTTTAAAAAAAGATGATCCTTGAAGCATTTTTGGTTTCCCGTTTCACTAACTATGCAGGATTTAATTTAGAGAGTTCACATCTCCCTTTCATTAATTTCAGGATTAATTATAGAGAAGGGTAGAAAAGAGGATGAATGAACAATTTTTCATTGAAGAGCTCTTTGTGTTATTAATTTTTATTCCCCTTTTTCTATTGCTTCTTGTGTCACATCTCACTTTACACTGCCTTTAGCATAATTAAAAGTGTTGTCCATGTCAGACCTGGTTTTGCGGAAAGAACCGTATTAATGTCATCATCAAAAAAAAAAAGCTCTCAGAGAAAATGCCCTTTTTTTGTACGAAGTAACAATAAATCAAAGGGAATTTCAGTTTCATTCTCCTAAAGCTGATGTCATGAAATCCCTTAATATGGAACAATGTAGTTAGTCTGATTCCCTGTACATTAGTAGCAGGAAAACATGTGAATTTGAGAATTTTGACACAGGTGTACTTAATGGTGATTCTATCAAAGAATTAATCCAACAAATTATGAAGGCATTTACTCTTTACCTTCCCAAAAGTTGCAGCACAGGCGGGTTCCAGCTTCTCTTTTCTGCAGAAGTCTAAATAATGTGCATAAAGGATGCATCTTGGTAAACAAACTCCTTCACAGACAATGTAGTTTTCTTCCAGCCTGTATAGAGAGAGAAATTACCAGAGTAAGAAGCAACATATCTCCTGAATTTATTTTCCTTTTGTTTTTTGGTACTACCTTTTTTTTTTAATTTTACTGAATAATTCCACGAGAGCACACAGATGAGTTTCTCCTGAACAAGACAGACATTAAAGACTGACTCCACGCTTGGTTGCAGAATATGTAAAACCTGGAGTGAGGTTTGAAATATAAAATATAAATATTAATATATTGATATTGTGAGGTTTGAAATATAAAATATTCATATATTTTAGGAATAGAGCAGGGGCTTGAACTTGCATCTTCTGTCCCACTGTATCTTTAACACCTGGGCTAATGTCTCTTTTCTTCTTTTGTTTTTTAATTTCCATGCTGGACCTGAAACTGTTTCTTGACCAAATTATACTGCAAAGCAAAGAACTGGCTTTTTGTGAAGGGGGTGCATTTTTATGTAGCTTCCCAATCAATTAATAGAAAATAAGTGCCTAGTGACAGTGATTAAAGTAAATTTTCAAAAACTAAAGTAAAAACTGTCTGTCTTCACTTGAACTGAACTCTTGGTAACAGCTGGGTATTTCACTGTTGTCCTGTTTCTTTTCTTCATCAGTTTACATTATTTGCTACTTCTGGGATATGTGCAATAAATTTCTCAAACTACCCAAATCTGTAAGAAAATACTGTGTAGTAAATGGTGCATACTGAATAATTTTGCACTAACTCACTAGACTCAAATCGTTACGATTTGCACTCAGAAGTTAGAAGTAAACTAGAGTAAGTAACTGAGCAATTTGGATTACTCTCATTTTTCAGGTAGAAGGAAAAAAATCTAGATTTACAGTCTGCATTTGTTAACTAAATTCACATTTAATTCAACAGCCCTCCTCCCTAATTTCAAGTGCACTTTAATAGAAATATTTATCAATTAATGTCTGCATAATTTGACCTCTTATTTGGTTAGTTTTTGCCCAGATAAAATGAAGTAAAGTGAGGGCTTCCATGTATGGTAGAATAAAATGTAAAAAAAGAAACAATAACATTATAACACAAGGAAAAATCTAACAGTCATAGCCTTAAAGGATAATTAAAACATCCATTCACAAATGTGATTCTTAAGTAATGTTTAATTTCTACGTTTTTTTCGATACATTTCATGGATAGCCATGTACTGAGACACTGACAGAGACTTCTGTTAACTGATACAGCTCTATCAATGTAAAAAAAACAGAATTTTGGGGGATGCCCTTATTTATAGATCAGGCTTATCCGAAAAAAAACCCCAAACAAACCCCAACCAAACCAAACTAAAACAACCAAACCAACTAACCAAACATTCCCCAACCCCACAAATGACAAGTATTTCTAAAAGAATTGTGGGGTGTTGCCCTCCTTGCCGGCTCAGCTGTTGGGGCGATGTCCCCTTGCGCCTCAGGGACACACCGGCTGCCGGTGGCCCTGTGGCAGCTCCAGCTCCGGCTCCGGGGGCGGGGGCGAGCGGCAGGCTGTCGCCGCCAGAGCCCTACCATTGCAGGGTGAGCTGCGTCTGCTTCTTCTTGTCTTTCATGATCTGCGTGATGCTCTTCTTCGCAGACGGGCTCCGGTCCGCTGCTTTCAGTGCGCCGTCGCGGATGTCTGCATCCTCTTCGTCCGAGGACAGGGCTTCGCTGTTAAAGTGTGTTTCTGGGCGCCGCGGGGGGACGAGAAGAGAAACCCAAGGGCATCGTTACGGCCCGACTGCACGCCGCCTCCTCCCGCCGCCACCGCGGCCCCGCAGCCGCCCGTTTAACCGTCCGCCCTGCCCGCCGCGGCCTGAGGGGACGACCGCGGCCCCTTAAGGCTGGGCAGTCGCCCCCGCCTTACCTCGCGTCCCCGCCGGATCCCGCACAGCAGCGGCGGTACTGGCTGCCCGCACCTGCCCTGACGGCGGGCTGGCAGGAAACGCCGCCGGCACCCCGCCTCCTACCTGACTTGATGCCGGCGGGCAGCGCCGGCTCCGGGACGCCCCTCTCGGCACCCGCCGCGGCGCACAGCCCCTCCTGGGCGTAGGGCAGCAAGCGTCTCCCCACCAAGCCCGCGTAGCAATCCTCCTGCGCGGCCGAGGACACTGCCTGCGCAGCCGGCAGGTGCAGGAAGGCGTCCTCTTGCTCGGGTCCCCTGGCCATGCTCCTCACCGGCGCCTGCTCTGCCCCGCCGAGGCGCAGACGGCGCCCATGGGCGGCGGGAGGGGACGGGACGGGGACGGAACGTCGGTGGCGGCTTTAGGGTGCGGGGGCCGCCGGCTGGGACATGGGCCGCGCCGGCCTTTTGCGCGGGGCCGTGGCACTTCGGCGGGAGACGGTGTCAGCCAAGCGCCGACGCCGGCAGCGTGAGGGGAGGAGAGGCGATGCAGGGGCGGCGGGGAACAGGTGTGCCCTACGGCGCCTTCCACGGAGGCTGCATGGCTCCCGTGCGGGCAGAGGCGGCTGGACCGCGGGCGTCACTCCCTCCCTCCTAACGGCAGCTCCCCCGCGCCTGCGGAGGGGGCTCCGCCTTGGGTGGGGTCCCGGAGGTCGCTGTCGGGCGGCAGCGGGGAAGTCTCTCCGTCCCTGCCTCCCGCTTCCCCGCCCGCCGCGGTGCTCAGTCGCGCCTAGCCAGGGGGGGGCCGGGGCATGGCTGAAGGCCCGGGAGGTTCCAGGGAGCCGGCCCAGAGCGGATCTGCTGGGGACTTAATGATTAACTCCCGCCGGCGGTGGCTCTCGCTTGTGTGCGGGAGTAGCTCTTGGCCCGGCGCGGCGAAAGCAGGGGGGCGGCAGCGGGGCTTCCCCTCAGCCCTCCGGGTAAGGGCGAGGGGTGGCAGCCTCGCTCTGCTCCGGCAGCCTCCTGACGGCTGCAAGGCCGGGAGGGGGAGCGGGCCGTGCCTGGCAGCCGCTGGACCCTCCTGGGCACCGCCTGGTCCTGTCGGTATTTCGTTATTTTCTAGTGTAATTTTGTGGGTAGTATAACAAAACATCTTGATTTTATACAAATAAATCACGTTGATCTGGCAGACGTATCTTTGCTTTGCTCCATTTCAGCATGCTGACTGAGCGAGGTAGCAGGGGACAATCACAGAAAGGTGGTCCCTGCTTTTTCTGGAGAGCAAAGTTGCCAGTCGGATGGATCCCTGCCTGATCACTGCGACATCCACTGTTTTAACACGTCCTCGTTAGAGCCAAATCTTGGGCATTGTGCTCCTCACAGATAAGGGCCTGGAAACTGTAGTATGATTTGTGGCAAGCAGCCTTGAAACACTGTATCAGATGAATGTTAGAGGCATTCTATCCATAAAACAACGGCAGGCACACAGCTTGTGAAGAGCTGTTCTTCCTTCTACTCTCTTCCAGTCTTGTGTTGCACCTCAAGTTATTGATCCCACCAGAAGTACAAAGCAGCAGAATATTACCACTTCCACTCTTGCACAGATGCATTATCAGACCAGCTATCAGCTGTTGAATCCATATCTAAAAAACTCAGATATGCCCATATCTGCCAAAAGGCCCAAAACTGCAACATAAGTATGAATGACAGACTTCAGAAATGAGGAAGATCTGTGAGAGAGTCCTAGAGTAAAAAATGGCAGTTAGCCTGAACTGTCTGCTGCCTCTTTTCTTGACTGTGTAAAATGTATTTCCTTCCTTACTGGTTACGGTGTTTAAACATTTCTTCTCTGTTCCCATGTCCCCTTCTTATGTAATATGTGAAGTTCTACGTGACTTCGTCCGTATGCCTATGTCCATACATGACTTTGTCAGTGCATCAGTTCTTAGCATAACTTGCTGAGACAGTTCAGCTTCTGGTTTCAATGGCTTTGTTTTGAGGTTACGGTAAAACCACATTTGACTCTCTGATTTCTCTGTGACTTTTGGCTGACCCGAGTATTTCAGAAGTCAGCCCATGAGGATCAGTGTTTTTACTGTATAATAAAAACTCTCAGATACTACTTGTATTGAATCTTTTGTGAGCCAAATCCAATGTGCCATTGTCTTTTTGGTAACGTGGAGCTCAATGTAGTTGTTTGTTGTGTTCTCCTTTGCAATGATGTCAGAATGCCCTCAGTGATGCTACTGAATTCTAGCCATTATCAACACAGGGATTAACTGAGTGAGGGGTCTGATCCAGGGACTAGCTAGTTTCCACCCTGGGACAACAACTATCTGTAGTCGCTTCCTGTCCCTTCTGAGAGCAAGGCACTGATTTAATTAGCTTTACCTAAAACCAGTGATAATTTTAACAGCTTTTGCAGTAAACAGAAGTTCTCTTTGGACTTCATAACCTTTTCTAGCTCATGCAAACCATGGTCTACTTCTTCTTTCAAAGCCAGTGAAAGATTGTTGTGTCGTGTTACCAGCTTTGTATAAAACTAAGCTTATGTTTGCAGTAGTAAAGAAAGAAAAGTGGATAGGCTAGTGCTCCTAAGTAAACACATAGTGTTTACAGCATGTAGGAGAACAGGTACACCATCCAATGCCAATATGTGAGCAAACATATCTACTCTGTCATTAATAGAAATAAGGGATTTTTTTTTAATAAGTAACATACAATTAATTAAATATAAAATATTTTCCTCTGATGGGGACAGACAGTGCTCTTCAATAAACTCAAATTGTCTTAAAAAGGTTCTATATGAAATCGTTGGCAATTAAGGCAATTTATAGGATGGAAAGATTAATCCTGGCATACGAAGGGAAGTTGTGGTGTTTGAACTGTTCATTCGTGCAGTAATAAAACAGCCAAATCCTGTTGCTCTATAGAAGATATTTTTCTATAGTTGGAGGTTGGTGCTGTGTCTGTTCACAGGGGGACTGCTGCTCAGCTGAGCCAGCCTGTGACTCTTGTTATGGGCCTGTTCCTCCTACTGATACTAGTGCTGAGGGTGTGCTTGGCAATGTGGATGTACAGTCTTCCAGTTCAGTACCTTATCTTCTGCCACTTAATCCTGCTGATGTTGTTGAAATTTTTGTTTATTGTTTCATTCAGTCTTGTTTCCACAGTCATGGACTATAGTGCTGAAAGACTTAATGGACTGACTGATAGACATCATCTTGACCATCCCATTCCTTCCAGCAGAAATAAGGCAGGATTACAGACAGGTATCATTATACCTGTATGTTTCCTCATAATGTTTGTCTCACTTGTTCTTAAAGATCTCTAGTGATGGAGAGTTACATCATATCCAGATCATCTGCCAAGAAAAAATGCTTATTGGTGTCAAACCACCTCTTTGGTTTGTATCCATTGCTTTTTTTTTTTTTTTTTTTTTCCCTGTCTATCTAAGAATATGATTATTCTTGTTCTATTTTCATCACTTTTTCAGTATTCGATGACTGCTATCATGTCTCCTCTCTGACTCTCTGTCATTTCATTACGAAAAACAAACCAGTGCAATTAAATTAACTATACCAGTTTCTTGCATCTCCTTGTGTCTTCCAGTGTTGCTTCTGCCTCCCAAATCTTTCAACTCATTTTTTCTCTTTGCTTGAACTTAATTTTGCCTTTCTGTATCACATGCTAGAACAACAGACTCTTGAACTAACCCACTTTTAGCAGGGACTGCTTTTCTCCCTGCACTGTGTGCAAACCAGCACAGCGGCATCTAACAAATACAGCAGCAGATGGGGAGAATATGCTTGCATTTCAATTTATTACAGCTAGATGTTCTGTAGGTGTCTTAGGAGTCGAAGAAGCAGTAATTTTAGAGCAAGATACTTCATACTTTGCCTAAAAAATAAATGTATTTAAGCTAGTAATGCTGTAAGAAAGAAAAGCCTTTCCCAAAGGCTAAATCTGATTCTCATCTGTGTTTTGAACACTTGCTGCCACAGCTTGAGGTTTCATGTTTCCCAGGAAGCTGGGAACATGGCTCCCATCCCGCATTAGTCAAGTTGGTTTCTGCTAAGCAGAGCCTTAGACACTGAGTGGGAAACACTGTTTCAACATTTCCTGATGCTGGAATCAAACAGTACTGGGCACTGCTGAACTGTTCAGAGATGAGGCCACGGAGGCTCAGAGTGGTTTATGTTGGCCTGGGATACAATTTTCTCATAGTTAGCTCTACATTTGAGCTTTTGGTGGCTTTATTGTTTGGTACAGGCTGCAGAATAAAGTAAGCCAGAAGGCACTAGGACCTCCTTGTCCTCTTTTCCTGTTCCTGGGATTAAGAGACTGACTATCCCAGCACACAACCTTCTAGTTCAATCATCTTTTGAGATCCACACACCTCCTTTGAGCTGCAACTCTGTGTGCTCCAGCTCTTTTCTGGAATAAGGAAAGGACACCAAAAGCTAAGCAGGTGGACAATCCTATCTGCAGTTTGAACCCCCTGCTGCTGAAGTGGACAGTCCACCCAAGATGTATGACCTCAGTTTTTGAGATACAGAAGGGAGACATCAGATGCAGAGTTGGGCTAGCTGGAACCATAAGTACCATAGACATTATAGCATTGCTAGTGCCTAGGAATTTTTATTATAATTTGATGGTATGTCCACTGAGAATTGGGATCCTATTGATATTGCTCATTACTGAGTGAAATCTAAATTACGAAGTAGAACAGTTAAAATGTATATCCACCTATATATATTTATTATTTTCCTATTAAAAAAACTGCACTTCTGTGTTAATTGCAATCATTATATTTGTCCCTGGAATGAAGCATGGGATACATCATGTTTCACTTTGTCCCATAATTACTTTTCTGAGTCTAATCTGGTCACTTAAGTCTCCCTTTATAGTCAGTGGAGAAGAAAAGTTCTCTCCCAGGGTAAATTCACACCAGGTACATTACCTATTGAAAAAAAATAATCCTCTTGCAAATCTGTTTCTCTTCCTTGTCTGTACTGAGAGCCTAGGAAGTTTTGTTCACTTTTAGGTGAGTTTTTTAACAGTATAATCCCACTAAAATACGTCAGATTCTGTTATACATCCTGGAGTAAATGCTCAGATGGACTAGAATTATTGTTCATAACTTACGCCTGAAATATCTTTTATATTGGCACTCAGGTATCGCAGCGTGTCATCCTGCTGAAATGTTCCTTTTCCTTGTTGCCAGAACAGCACATTGAAACAAAATATTTTCAGCTTTACTTACATCAGTGTAACTTTCCAGTAACAACAATTTACTTGACCGATTCTGTGTGTTGAACTGAAAAAGGGTTGGAAGACAAATGCTGTAATAGAAATACAATTTGTTATTGATCTGTTCCTGTGTGATTTCATGATGTTTACTTAAGTGTTGGAAACTGTTTCACTTCATATCCTCCCCAGACAAATGAACTACAGAGAAGCTCTGATACAGTGTTGATGTCACAACTATTTGGTAGACTCTAACCCCGATGTCTTTCCAAATATGCTGACAGTACAATAACAGTGCAGTACAGTACATAACAGTATTCCACAAGGAAATAATAAAGTAATTTCTCATTATCACCAGCCTTTGTCATTCTCTCCGCCTTGAGGTACCATGAATCCAGCTCTTTCCAAAGCTCCATTTCTTATTTCCTGTGACTTATTACAAGGAACAGTTTTAACTAGCAACACTTCAAGAGAGACAGCTTTGTCATTTTTTTGGTCATCACCACATCTCTGTTTATTTTTCATGAGTATCTCGCCCTTGAGGGAAAAAAAAAAAATTAAACAATCGGTGCACTAAGCTAAAAGCCCCTGTGCATTCAGCCCTGCATTGCCAATACCTTTTGAAAGGAAATAACCAGGAAGAAGTTTTTTAATCACACAAATTTCTTTAGAGAAATAACTATCTATGAATTAAAGGGCCAAAGCATTGGAGCACCCTGCATAAACTTAAGTTTATTGTTTCCAATAGTTATCCAGTTGTTCCTTTTGGTAAACTAATTGTAATGGAGGCTTTAGATCATCACTAACTATAAGAAAAATGTCTTTGCCTTTGCACATTTACTGCAGCCTTTTACTGAGCCCTTCCCAAGGTTTTTATACCTCGGCAGTGTTTTCAAAATAGTTTCTCTGAAGAATTTAATTAGTTTTGGTGGCAGAGGAGGATGCATATATCATGCCTTACTACCAAACAGTGCTGTGACTTCTCTGAAGGTTGAAGAAAAGTGGAGGTGAGAAGAGATGCAAATAGGGGGGCACTGAGCAAAGAAACGGCCTGCCATAACTGTGGGGCCAGGGACTTCTGCCCTCGGTGGGGAAGGGAAGGAGCATCCTTCACTGCCCAGCTGGGCCAGCCCAGCAGCTGCATCAGGGGAGTGCAACCTGCCCTGGTGCCGTTTGCCCTCAGGAACTCCTGTGAGTCCTGCTGCTAGTCCCGGTGCTGTAAAATCATACAGATGATTAGCTGAACGTTATCTGTGCAGCCAAGAGACTGAGCAGATAATGCTCAAAACTGTGGAACTTCAGTCACCATGTGCTACCCAGGGGGACAGCTGTGCAGCTCCATGCTGAGCATGTGTGTGTGTGTGTATGTGTGTGTATCTACACAAACATACCACAAGTAAACTGGTTACCAAGAGGATGCTATTGCCTCCATGCCTGACTACCCACACCTTCCTTTAATTTTAAGTTCCCATTGTGGCTCATCAAAAATTTCACAGCCTGCATTGTATCACCCTGGACTTTTTGTGTTTGTTTTATAATGATGGAAATTTTTTCCCAACCGGGTGCTGAAAATGTCCACAAACTTTGGCTCGCCAATAACTATACGAGCAGTGTCAGATCTGTGAAGGCATAGGCTTGTCTGACAAGTTAATTCAGCACATAGGCTTAGGCTTCCTTCTGTAAGAAACAAATGCTGGCATCCAGTAGATGGTGATGTTTAATAATGTATTTCCTGCTCTGTCTCCAGCTGACAAAACCAGATGTATCTGTCTGCCTCTATATTGGGATATTTTACTTATTTCCCGTTCTTACGATCTTTAAATGAAAAACATTCTGTTTTATATAGAAGTGGATGTTTCTGGTTTTGTCCCCAAAGAAGAAACTTCAAAATAAATAAACTAGCATTATATATTTGTATTACACTAACCCCTTCACAGTTCTTGTGTCTCAACCCTCTGCAAACACATCTAGGTAGTCAAGGTAAACTGCAGGTGGGGACTTCATAACCTGACCTTATGTAGCTACATGGAAGTAAAAATTTCCCATGCTTACCTCTCTCTCAAGTTGATGTTAACAGTTATCTCAGGTTGCTTATCTTGATTTTAAAATGGCATTTTTCAATATGTATTCTTTTTTCCTTTGCCAAATTGGGAGAAAATGTTTGTATTCATATAAGTACGTGCTTCTACAAGCTCGCAGACTGAAAAGCCACTTCACTATTCATGTATTTGCACTGCGCTTTGGTGGGCAGCATCCAGGAAAATAAAAGTAAGGAGGCCAGCTGAGGTTTTTCACTGGGCAGCTATACAAACATCTCCAGTTTCCCTGCGAATGATTCAAGAATAGAACTAAAGTTAGAGAATATGTTCACCCTTGACAAGTGGTTTTGAGAGTTTCTTCAGATACTCCAGACATCTCATTATCTTGTTCCTGTTTACCTAGCCTATCTGCAAAGAACTGCTAAATAGGTGTTAACAGAAGCAAACCACTAAACTCAAGGGACTATTCTCTTTATGTAAAGCTGAGTCCTAAAGATTCTACCAACAGTTTCATACAGCTCCCTAGAGTTCTGCATTTCACAGACAACCCATCATCGCTGAAAAAAAAGGTGTTTTCCCGTTCTCTGTCTCTGTGTCCACCCTATTGCTGGTGACATACTCCCACGGCTAACCTTGTGCCAGTTTCAGCACTTGTCAAACACTTCTGTGTCAATTTAATTCACTGAAATAACAGAAAACAAGACCAGGAAAAACAAATGAACAGCTTTCTGACATTTCAATGAGTTAAATCAGCCAGGGAGTGTGATGAGAGCCAGAATATGGGTGGGATGGTACAGCTGTGACTGAGGGAAAAGAAAGGAAGATGGGGGTAGGATAAAGTAGGGAGGGGGTATGTGAAAATGGAGGGAAGCAAGATCACCTCAGTCCTGCAGCAATAAGCTGTCAGATCTCGTGAACTTCCTGTTGAACCACGGACCTGTTCACAGTTGTCATGGGTGATATGCATCTGGCAAAAGATGCTTATTAGATTTATAGAGCCTTCATTAAACAAATGATCTCACACAGATACCGTGCAACATTACAGGTCTGTAATCTTTAACTAACCTCTTCCTTTTTTTTTCTTTTTTTCTTTTTTTTTTTTTAAGCTTGGCTTTCCATCTTTTATAGAATACTATCAATGTTCTCCCTGCTAGTCATGAACAGAAGCATGCTGCACTAGGAATCTACTAAGTGCAATGGCTGGGTGTGTCTGAGTCTGGTGTTCTGTTGCTTTGGATAATTCTGTTTTTCCACTCCAGAAAATCTTCTTTCCTTGAGATTTGTTAGCCACAATCTACAGAAAGCCTCAGGGACAGACAGTGCCTTCACTTGAAAGTTGCTCATGCCCTTGAATAATCTGGAAACAAAACTACTGCTTGTAGTAGTGTATGCTCTGTATTGAGATACAGGAGTCAGGCTTTGAATCTCAGTTTCCTGGGTGGAGAGTGATTCATGCATTCACTAGTCTCTGAGTTACAACAATTCCAGCAAGAGTTTTCCAAGGCTAGGAACCAAGTGTTTGCAGTCACTTGTCCCTGATTGTCACTGACACAATGGTGCTTGACAGAAATTAATATATTATGTCCAGTTATTTTTATATTCTGGGACAGAAAAAAAAATTACAGTGTTTTTCTGCATAGTATATTTCGACAAAATTTTTAAAAGCATTTTTTATATATATTATACTTAATGACAGACAATGTCGGGGTAATCCAATGCCTGATCCAAAGGCAATAGTAATCTGCCCACTGCCCTCAATGGGCTCTTGATTAGGTTCTTATTTGCTAAGTAAACAATAGATAAAAGTTCAGTTTGTCAAATGTACACAGTCATAGAAGTATTGTGCTCTAAGTAAAACCGCAGGTTCTCACTAGTAACAGATTCTGGAATCTGCTTAGGAGGAAAATGGACGCTGATACCTGTGTCAGAGAAGTGATGTTGCTTATTGTTGAAGATCTCCAACCACTAAGAGGTCACATTGCTTTCGAGGGTTCTGTGTGTAAATACTGGCCAAAGACAAGATCCTTGGGATAGCTGGGATAGTAGACAGAGACTTAGCCATGCCCTGGGGAAGGTCTGAGAGGTCTGTGATGATAGGGGTTCCTTGGTAAAGGGTTACTAGGTACATTCAGGAATTATCAGATTCCTGCTGGGCAGGGCACTCTCCAAACCACTGGCATTAAATAAGCAAGCTTGATTATTTCCTACTGTGTTCAACACACCAAGCCAAAGAAGGTTGAGTATCATCTCGGCTCCAGCCAGCCTCAGCTAGTCCTTGCCTTCACTCAGAACACCTTCAACACCACCTGTTCGACCTGCTACCTGTTTTGAAAACATCAGAAAGGTCTTTACTGTGTGTCTTATCAACAGAATAAGCAAACAGAACATTTGTGCAGGGTTTAGCAGTACATCCCACTGCGATCTGAACCAACATGTCCTCGAGTTAATGTCGGATTGAAGGGATGGGTGGGTTATTATGGTGGTACTCCATAAAAGGTACTGTAAGAGACAGGTCTTATTGTTTGCTTCTAGCACCTCTAATTTGCCCTTGGAAAAATCACCAGCTCTATCTTTAAAATGCAGTTGAATGTTTCTTTGGGTTCAGTTAGCCTGTAAATCTTTTGGGGAATGAACTGTTGCTTATTATGCGTAGTGCCTAGTATGCTATAGATGCTTATAGTCTCAAACTATGGAAGTGTTACAAGTAATAGTATATGCTGGTATGTATGAAAAGGGCCATTATCATTATCTTGCACAGGACAAATTTGTTCTTAATTTTTTTATAGGCATAGGTTTTTCTGATGTTTTCATGACTCTCCTATTATGCTTTATAAGGACTCCACAAAAGATCCGCTCATAATACTTTTATTTCACCAGTAAGGGGAATCCCACAAAGAATTTTGTTGATCTCATAATACGTTCTATTTTGAAATTAAAAATAATAAGACATGGTAACAAAGACCCACCTTTGGTCTTTATCTAGCTACATTTTAAAATTTCTATGTATATGCATATAAACTTTCAGAAAACAGATATGGGTTATCTGCTCATTTATCTGAATTCCAATCAAATGCTACTGCTACACTTCATTAAAAACAAGGCACTTGGATATGCACTGTTTACAAATGGGAAACAACAAATAAACCACACTGAATAAGGCCTAGACCTGAGGAGAACACAAAAGGTCTCACAAGAATGAAATTAATGATGAGAAACACCAGAGATTGCGCTTCTTCAAAATATTTTGTGTTGGCTAGATGGGGTTAAACAATTCTGACCCTAAAATTCACATATGAAATTTTTTATTAACATCTACATATATATTTAAGAATGATATTTTTCTTTGATATTTTATATAGTTCACAACAGACACATTAATGGCTACTGAAACAGCAGCAACTTCCTCAAGTCCTCCATTAACATAGTCCTGGGAAGGCAGTTTGAAGAAGTACTTTTACAATTTCTGTGCCTAAGTTAGTCTTCAAACAAGGATATTATCTATAATGTGAGCATAGAGGAAGATGTGCAAAAGAGGTTAGGAGAGAGATTGCCAGTGAAGGTGCACCTGTGTTAAATCCTCTGAAACATAATTTTCCAATTAGGGAACATGAACCAGAGATGTTTTCCTTTCCCTTCTTTACCTACCTCACAGAATACAATTATTTTTAAAGTGAATATTTTTTAATAGATCCTCTCTACTTACATTTTGAAAGTCTCTTTAACTTGTATTTTCTGTTTATTATGTGTTACTATGTCAGAAAATGCAGGATGACTTCAAGCCTAGAGAAGTAATACTATGGGCAGCCTCTGGGGACCAGAGTTTAGGATTTACTGTGCAAAACTGCTATAGAGGATTCAACTTTTAGTGTAGATCACTGTCCAGAGATGAACAGGCCCAGTATGTGGGCTCTTTTTTCTTGTCATTATATATTGGATTTTTTCTATTGTTGATAAGCAGTAAGGTAGGTGATACAACAATCATTGTCTGGCTCAGGATTACCTAGGGTCATGTTGGTCAACTAGGAAAGAAATAGATCAGGTTCACATGTTCATCTGTTCATCCATCTCCTGTATGAGGAGAGGCTGAGAGAGCTGGGACTCTTCAGCCTGGAGAAAAGAAGACTGAGAGGGGACCTTATCAATGTCTATAAATACCTGAAGTGTGGGGGCCAAATGGATGGGGCTGGGCTCTTTTCAGTGGTGCCCAGTGACAGCACAAGGGTCAATGGACAAAAGCTGGAACACTGGAAGTTACAGACAAACTTAAGGAAAAACTTCTTTACTGTGAGGGTGACAGAGCACTGGAACAGGCTGCCCAGAGAGGTTGTGGAGCCTTTATCTCTGGAGATGTTCAAAACCCACCTGGACTCTTTCCTGTGCAACTTGGTCTAGATGAACCTGCTTTGGCAGGGGGGTTGGACTAGATGATCTCCTGAGGTCCCTTCCAACCCCTGCTGCTCTGTGATTCTGTGATTCTGTGATTCTGTGATTCTGTGATTCTGTGATTCTGTGATCTCTTCATTCTACCTCCTTTCAGAGACTGCGTTATTTAAGAGTTCCATCATTAAAAAGTCCATTTAATTCCTAAAGCAATTCTTGTCAGTACCTTTAGGGAAGGGGGTTTGTTTTGCCTGTCATTTAATAGTGGACTAGTCATTTAGGTATCAAAATTAAGGCTGTATAATAATTACTACTAAGAAGATTCACTTGTGATTATAGTTGAATTTTTTAATTGTTGTTTTGGGTTTGGGTTTTTGTGCATGAGAAACAATAATGGTGCCATCGTAGTCTAGGAATATTTAAATACAACAAGGTAGTCTTTCGCTGGCATTCAAACTTGGCATCTCATTTTCTACTACTCTACCACTTTATGTTTTAAATCAGCCCACCAGTGAACACTGAAGATTAGTCTCTGATCAAAATGCATGATTCGTGCAAGGACAGAGGATGGGAGGGGTAAGGAACTGTTCGACACACATACACTGAACGATGTGTCAGGAATGCTATAATGTAATAGACAGTCGTACTCATGACAAAATAATTCTGTAATTGTTTTCCTTCTATCTGCTTGCTTTTGCTTGCTACTTGGGTATATATACAAAGCTAGTATTTCTTGCAGAGGACCTATTTCAATTTCCATTTATTTTCTTTCATTCTTCCACTAACATTTATATCTTAATAATGCAATGCATATATTACATTGCTGTACATTAAAAATATTGTCTTCAAAGACCTTGGTAGTTAACAGACTGCATTGTTTTTTGAATTTGAAGGCATGTTGGTGCATTCCTAAACATGATAGTCTCTCAGTTAATCTGGAGATGTGTCATGGTTCAGCCCTGGAGGGTACAGAAGAGTCTATAGCCAAAACACCTCTTCAGAATTAAGCTGTGAATTACTCTGTTGTAATTCAGAAAACAATTTAGTTTTCTGTTTCCTAATTTCTCAGTAATGAGATAGGACTAGATGTGGTACCTGTTCAGAGACCTTTCTTACTGCCTCACTTCTTGGAATCATGTAATAAGGAATTGCCTTTCATTAACCTGTAGATATATTCACAGACTCTATGAGAACTAATGGAAATGCTACCTGCCATCATCGTCATCATTATCATCATCATGTTTTTATTGTGCTTAGTGGATGATTTATGAATGTTTGTATGTGGAAATAATACTACCTTTTAAAAACAAAACATTGACTCAAGAACGTTGAGAACATTATTGCATCCTTTCAATATTAGAAACAGAGAGAAAGACTTTTTTACCAAGGCCTGTAGTGACAGGACAAGGGGCAATGGTTTTAAATTGAAAGAGAGTAGATTTAGATTGTATATAAGGTAGAAAATTTTTATAATTAGGGTGGTGAGACACTGGGACAGGTTGCCCAGAGAACTTGTGGATGCCCCATCACTGGAAGTGTTCAAGGTCAGGTTGGACACAGCTTTGAGCAACCTGGTCTAGTGGAAGGTGTCCCTGCCCATGGTAGGGGGGTTGGAACTACATGACCTTTAAAGGTCCCTTCCAGCCCAAACCATTTTATGCGTCTAAGAATCTGCTTCTCAGGTACAACTTCTTAGACAAATGTATGTTAAAGAATTCTTCATCCATGTAAACAAGAACATTCGTTCTCTAGTTTTAGAGAAATGAAATGCATTTCAATGTATTTGAGGTTGATGAAGGATTTTAATGAGTTTGGATATTAAAGTTATTACTAGATCATACTACAACTTTGGCAGCCATTGGTTACAAAATCACAACTGTAGTTTCCTTAAAGTTGAGACTTTTTTTAAGTTTATGTTTTGATTTTCTGAAGTGGCTCACAATTATATTTTTTCTTATCACTAAGAATAAAGTGAAAATAGAACTTATCCAGTGCGTGATGGAAATCTATGTGAATAAGTTGATGTGTGAAAAGAGGGAAACCATACTGATTTAAAAAAAAGAACAAAACAGGTGGGAAAACACTACATGCACTGGCCTCAGACTCCTTAAATATTTTTTTTCTCTCTGGCCCTCTGGATTATAAAGCTGAAATAAAACCTTTTTGCTGTTGAAGGAAGGGAAATCTTTAGAGCAACTTGTAGTACAAGGTTTTATGCTTATCCTTTTCAGATTTTAAAGTGAGTCCATCTAACAGAAAACACTGGTAAAGGAAGTAACCTTTTGAAAATACAGATACTTAAATATGCCTCTAGGAAAATGCTAACTTTCTTTTTTCTTTTTCAAATAAAACTTTCTTGCTTTTCTATGAAATCATGTAGTTTCTGTCTTGCAGTGTGGCAATAACCATTAACATCAACATAGGTCACAATGGAAAGATCTGAAAATTACAGGAAATTGAATGCCTGAAAATCTACTCTGAAGAGATGTAAAATAAGAAGCTGAAAATTTCACAGAGCTAATGTATTTTTCTCTCTGTCCTTGGCTCATTCTAGTCAGTTCTCACTGTCTTTCGTACAGGTGCTGACATAACTTGTTTCTTCTTCCAATTAATGAAGGTAATGATATTTGTTCTACCACCATCTGCTTTAAAGGTTGGGTGACTGCAAAGAGATTAACCAAATGTAATATCAGTCATGGTTTTAGGTACTGATAACTACTTTGTATTGCATTTCCAAAAGATATGGATAAGCAGAATGCTTGAGGTAGTAACTGCAGACTAATGATTTTATCCATTCTTGTGCTGTGTCTTCAAAGACAATTTCTTGACAGGGAGCAGAAATGACTTAAAGCAAAGCCTTGTTTCCCATTTTCTTGTTAGCCAAAGTTAGCAATACAGTACTTTTTGTGCATGAATTTTCCTTAACCAACAGTTCACAATAATCTGTAGCAAGTGTGTAGAGTGATATGTTATTCTACAAGATTTTAAGAGTGAACATTTTAGCAGGAAACATTCCCAATAGTTTTAATTCATGAAACTTTTTTTTTTTTTTTCCCAGTCTTTAACTCTGAAGATAGAAGTCAGTCTCCAGAATGACTCTTGCAGATCTGTTGTTTGGGGTTCTTTTCCTTATCTGAAAGGAATTTTTATGAGTCTCACCTGTTCTGCCTGTACTCTCTTTGCAGATGTATGTTTACTTTTATAACACAATCAGTTAAACTTTGTAAGGTGAGCTGAGATCTTTTAAGATCTCAAAAGAAAACCAAAATAAATAAAAAAGTCCAGAAAAAGGGTGACAATGATAACCTTGAAACAATTCTCAGAAAAAAAAAAAAAGGCAAATTAAGTTGAGAGCTGAAGTCCTAGGGTCTGAAAAGTTTTCGAGTCAATTTTAAATGTATTCAAGCATCGAATCAGAACTGACATAACTAAGGTATAAAACCCATCTATCCTCAGGAATCTTGGCTCTTGCTTGCAAAGTTCCTTCCAGCTGAGTAAGGTGCTCCTAACAGTTTACCTTCTGTATGAACATAAGGAGATTTAAATTCTCAAAACCAGATTCCCCCAAGACAAGCTGGATGAGCTCAGGACTGCCTACAGTAGCCTGTACTAAGAGAAGCCTCAAAACCCACGCAGCTCTTCTACAGTTTGGCATCTATGGCCACCAGCTATTCAAGAAAGACTTGAGTCCCCTCTTTTGTGTAGCAAAGGTCTCACTATAGGACTGTGAGCAGTCATTGGCAGAAGGGGTGGACCCTGGGCCTCCAGCCTCTCAGGAGAAAGCCTGAATAGCTAAGCTAGAGGTTTTCCTTCTCTCTGGGTGGCCCCCTCACTACAGGCTGGGCCCAAATGTTTGCATTGTCAACAGATGAATGACATTTTTGCTCTCTTGTTTTACAGTTAAGAGAGGAGAAGGTGGAACAAAGAAGAGAAAAAAAAAAACCTGATTAAGAACTCTGAAAATGGCATCTCAAACAACAGGGTCATGCCTACCATGCTGGCTTTTATGAAAAATTGCCCTGCATCCATACTATGCAGCTGACTATCTTCTTGGCTGGGTGGCATAGGAGCAGCCTTTCTAGATTATTTTTTTGAAAACAGTTCATTTACAGATAAATTCAGTTTTGGAACGGACAAAAATATTTGTCCTCAACATCAGAAGAGTCAAATCCACTTGATTTTTCATGTCAAAATTGTATTTGACTTGAAATTTAATCTAAGTATATTAAAATATCAGAGAAAGAAGATAAATGAAACAAACATCTGTTCTGAACTCAGAAAACTGTAAAAATTGTTTTCTTCTCTCCATAACTCTGCTTTAGTTTTTATAGCTCTACTGTAGCATAAACAGCAAAGATGCACTGAATATGAACAACACTGACTATTGACTTAAACACTTTCTGAAAAAGAAACTACCGTGGGGCTGCCCAGGAGTGCCCTGACAGTCCAGGCAGGAGGCCAAAGGCATTGTCACAGCCTTCCTCTAGGCAGATTTTCCAGCATCTCAGTTTTCCACCAGAAGTACTCCAACAAGGCCATTTGCACTGGGAGAAATTCAACTTACAGAGAACATCAGGAGGCACGTTATAATATTGTGACCTGATAAAGAAAAACAGGACTCATCCTCCCCATGGTGCAGCTCAGCTGACACGCTCTAGAGGACAAACTCAATGAACTTGAAAATTGAGTTAGTTTGTTTCTCAGGGATTAATGTGACTGCTTGGCTTCTATCCAAATTCCATTTCACTGTTGAAGTGGTTTTAATTTATTTTTTTTCTATAACAGACCAAAAATCAAAAAAAAGTGTATTTTCCTTTCCATTCTTTAATTTTAATATTAAGCTATGTAGGATCCTAGTAAATAGAATAGTTTTTTAGAAGATAATTAAAATAAAATAATAAAATACATGCTGGTTTGGTTGGGGTTTTTTTGGCTCCATTATTTAAACTTCCTTAGAAGAAACTCAGTAATCTAAAATCATAGGGTTAAATACAACGGTTCTATTGGTCTAGAATGCTGACAACCCTAACCAATATTTATTCTATTTAATGTTTTGACCTCAGCACTATGTACTGTCTTTATTAGTATAAGTGTAGTCTATCATATTGAAAGGAAATGGTGCCATAAACAGATTGCATGGAAAAAAAATAAAATTATTTCACAAAGGACAACTCCTTTTTCCTGCCCTGGAAGGTGTTAGCATACTCATTTGTAACGGCTTCACTGCTGGAAACCATGGTTGCTTCCAATTGCACAGGTGTTTTTTAGTGTTGATTTTAGAGAGCAGTTCCACACATGTTTTCCTTGCTATTTCAGGTTTGTGAAGTGTTCCTAAATTCTACTCACAGTCAATATATAGTGAGCTTCACATTTTGACTCTCTAGTTTTATTTTCAGTAGATTAGCCTTCAGCTGGCCTTTCAGCCTTGGTTGTGAGGCACACCAGCTCCCATGGACTTCAGTAAGACCATGAGGAAGCAGCTGGGCTACCTGGGAGCCTTCCAAGCATGCTGCTTACTGCCCAGAAACAAAGGTGAACCAAGAGGTGGCTTGCTGGCCAAAGCAATGGGCTACCATATCAGCTCTTGAGTAGAAGGCAGATGGCAGCAGACACAGGCATTTCTACCAAACGGCTCCCTGGTGGCTTAAGGCTTCTGCAACCACAGCATTTACAGTATGGCCTGGCTCAGAGTTGTGTGAAAATTAATACTTTTTTAAATAGAAACCTCATACAAAGTATGTTCAACTAGTGCAGCACTGGTTTATACTCGGGCTTGGTTTAGTTTAGCTTGTTTTCTCTTGCCTGCTTGCTACTTTATTTATTACTCATGTCAAAATACCCTGTATAATCATCGTAAGTGAAGGACAGTAGCTATTCTAAAGAGTTTATGATCTAAATGGAAAGGCAATATGGTTCTCTGTTTCACAGATAGTATATGGATCAGAAGAAGGTTAAATCTGAAGTTTCAATGCATTTTAGCATTACTTAATTTAAGAGGGAGATGAATCCTTTCATAAACCTGGCTGTGAATGCCTGACTAGGGTTGGGAAGTCATGGCAGAAGTCTGTGCAGGTCAGGCACAAGAAATAAGTGGTAGAACTGGGAACAAACCACTCAGTTCAAAATTCTGTCTCATCTTCCTTTCTTTGTGGCTCATGTCTTCCCCAGGAACAATCCAAGAAGGGGTGGTCACTCTTAACTACACAAGCATCAGTTTCCCTGCAAAGGATGGGATTTTATATGAATGCTGCTGGGTTCTCCAAAGAGAGCAATCTCCCCTGTACCAGGGTAGCTCCTGTCTGAGTGAAGAGGATTATCCCACTCTTTTGAATAACAGTGAGAATATCCAAATTTCTTCTTTCTTTCCTTAGCTTTTGTATCTGCTTAGCAGAGGATTTAGCTCTCTGCAGCATGTTTGTTTGGAAATAGCACAATTAAAAGCAGTTTAAAATAGAAAGTGTCTTTGCCTTTAAGAGTATCTGACTGGTTGGGCTTCAAAGAAAAGACTCCTGTTGGAATCCAACAAATTAACCCATTATCTAACACATGAAAAACAACAGCTAGGACAAAGAAGCTCAGCTAAAGTCTTGATGTTTGTCTCCTGCATAGTATAGTCTCTCTTTGTTTGACCAAGCTACTGACAGTTGCAAAACTTCCTTGTGCATAAAAGCTGTAACCTGTCCAGGTCTAGAGGCTGCAAAGACAGGAGAGGCAGGAGGTCAATTTACAGTATCCACTGCTCTGAGGGTGCACTCAGTTGGTCTCATACTCAAGTCCCCATGGCTTGTCTTGCACATTTTGGATTGTAGAGCCTTTCAGTAAGTTTGGCACGGTTGCCAAAAATTTATTAGCTGTAAATTTACAAGAAGTCACCTGCAGGATTAGTGCTGAGCTTGACATAGCCATCTTCCAAAACCCACCTATCCTGGGTAGGGAAGGGAAGATGAAGCCCAGGTGGAAGAAATAGACATTTTGGCCTGGTAGCAGGTAACTTTGGGGCATACAGAGATACTAATAGAATATTTTTGTCTCCTACCACATGCTCCAAAGCCTCTTAGAATTCATTTGTGTCTCTCAAAGTAGCTCTGGGTTTGGTAGGTCCCGTTTTCTGCCCTTGCATAGTCCATTAAAGGCTGCTTTCTAGAGATGATGGTACTTCAAGACTTCCCCTGAATTTATGCTTGACTCTACCTGCCAGGAAATACTCCTGTACAGACCACTGTGAAAGTCTGGCAGTGTTACAGTAATACTTCTCTAAATTTTAAGCAAATAATATTTTTTTACTATACACCTATTTCTATTAGTACTTAAGTATCAATGAAAAAGAATATTTGCAAACACTTCAGTTAATTCTGCAGTACTAGGTTAGGCTGAGCTGTCTCAGTAATGCTTCTCATCACTAGCAGTAATTATGAGATCTAGGTCTTGAAAACAAACAATAAAAACCCTTCCCTGGGAAAATACTGTACACTGTGATGTAAACTCAGTGTAGTTGAATTTGAAGCACACCTCATTTTGTGCTGTTTTTATAAATACATGAAAATATGCACCAATTATATGTGATGTTTATTTTGTCAGCTTCTACTTTCCAAAGTGACCAAGGATTTTTGTTTTGTTTACAGGTAAAATCCTCTTATATAGAAATTAATAGCTTTTTAGACACTGGTCAAAATAGACTTTGTTTCCTGTTTCTGATCATAAAATTATAACAAATTTGAAGTTTCAAATTATCAGTACTGCATTTCCATTTGATCTTTAATGCAATACTTAGCATTAGGTCCTTAAAAGTTACACTTTATATTAGAAGCCTATGGCTGAATATTCTTGTGGCTTGCTTAAGGAAATTACTAGCTCCATTTCTTATGCTTTAAAAACATGAAGTATCATTTGGCAGGTTTATATGCAAAGTTATATGCAGAGTCAGGGAAAAGGAAACAGCAGAGTATGTAAAGCCAGTATGCACCTTGAATTAAATGTAATTTAAGGTGCATTACCTGGATGGAAAGAAATAAGTACATGAATATTTGCAAGTGAATGTCTCATAACTCAGGGCCAGAGTCTGACTGCCCTTACACTGCTATAAATCAAGAAGAAAACCTTTGAAATAACTGGAAGTTTTGCAAGTCAGTGCAGAACCAGAATAAACTGGTGTCATCATGTGCCTATAAATGCATGTGATTAGGTACATTAAAGAAAATGCAGGCAGCTGTTTAGTACATGCCCTGACCTAGCAGTGAGAAAGAAAGAAAGCAGATGAAAGAAAGACAAGCTGTTATGTTACAGCAAAGAAGAGGCAGAATGGTGACTTAACTGAGGATTAACATTTGCATTCACAAGTTACATTTGCAAGAAATATCTCTGTTGTAAATGGATACTCTAACTATGAAGAGACTAGTGAGGAAAAAAGCAAAATACAATGATTCAGATAATTTATATTGTATACATTATGCATATCAGAAACAATGTATAGTAGACATCTAATTTCTCTCCTTTTTTTTTTTTTTCCACTTACCAGAAAACATTCTTGATTCAAATTTTCTGTGTAAAACCAGCTTTTTTTATAGTACAATCATAGACAATAAACACTACGAGTGACCTCTTCTGGAAGTGTTTTGGCATACTACCAAAAGAAGCAAAATCTGAAGAAGCCACTATAAGAAAAGAAAAACAAGCCAATGTCAAGAACAGGAATGGATTATTATCAAATCTGTGTCTCTTAAATAAATTGATAGTGTTTAGTAGCATTAATCATGTTTCTGCCCTAAAGAGGTTTGCTTTGGTGTTTATAGTTGGAGTTTATGAAAGCTGAGAGTCCAGCCTCTGCCTCTCTTTTCCCTCCGTTCCCTTCTGATGCAACATCTGATTCCTGTGAACCTGAGGGGAAGGGTGGCACCGAGAACAGCTGCTTCCCAGTCCTCCCCCAAAACAGGAGCTGCCGCTAGCTCACTCGTCTGCTGCTCTCCTCAGTCAGGGGTGAAAGAGAGTCTGCTTCCCCTCTGTAAAAAAACTAGGACTAGTATTATATTTTCCCACTGTTCTGTGTTTATCAGATTAACTAGCAGCAGGCACCGTGTGGCTTGTAAATATAGAACCTGATCCAGACCCCACTGAGGTCCCCAAGAGCTGTGTGTGCAGCAGAACTGTGACTATCAGTTTATCCAAACCATTTTTATGCAAAGATTTAGAAATTATAAGAAAAAGGTTGAGAGAAAAGCAGTCTTTTGATGGTTTTGGGGTGGTTTTTTTGGACCAGAGTCTGGTCTAAAGCACACTGTGGCAGGTTGGTCTTTTTTTAGCACTTTTGGGACCAGATCTTTAAAATATGGTTGCAGCAATATGACTACCATGTTACATGATTGCTTCTTCTCACCCTGCACTCAGTTGGAAGGTATTCAAGACAAGCCCAAATTTATACCAAAATATTTTTCATGTGTTTCAGAGAAGGTGTAATAAACTTTGAACATAGCAGCACAGATTTTATGTCCAACATTTCCTTTTAATCTCATTTATCTTTCTCCTTCCCTCTTCACTTTCACACCCCTTCACCCTTGTATTTTATGTGACAGCATTGCTTTAATGCCTTCATTTAATAGCCTCAGCCAGTGAAGTAAACACAAGCCCCTTATGAGGTGTGACTAACTTTAGAGTGCAGCCCTTTTCCTTTGCTGATGTTTATAGATGACATAGGAGCCCTTGTTGGCCCTGCAGCTCACTTAATTGACTTAAAGCTGGTAGCGAGCAAGTGAAACAGAAACATGACATTCATTAGCTTTTTGATCCTCTGCTCTGTGGTCAGCATTGATATCACTTTCTCTTGCCAGGATACTGATGACTTTGTGGGCGCCAGTTCTCCGGGGGACATTGTTATTGGAGGCTTGTTTGCAGTTCATAGTGAAATGCTGCACCCAGAAGAACATCCCATCAAGCCCATAATTCAGAACTGCGCTGGGTGAGTAATACTGGAAATTGCATATATAGCAAATAAAAGACCACTGATATTTGCCATGTACTTCCTATATTAAGATCAACAAAATCTGTTTTTCTTGCATTTCTTATTCTTTAAAAAGACCTCGGACATCACATAAATTGTGCATAACATAATACAGGTTGACAAAGTGTGCCCAAGTTACAGTAAAAAATACTGTGACTGCCTGAAGAAGGGAATGAATATATGAACCCTTTTCAATCTTCACATATAATCAAATAGCCCTGGAGGTTTGTGCTGAACAATCATTTAATTTCCACATAAATACTAATTTGCTGCTGTGTGTCTGAAGTTCTCTACTGTGCAGTTGCTCATTATTTGATATGAAGTTGAATTCAGATGATTTAAACACAGGCAGACTCATTTTATCTAAGCACCTATTGAAGTATGTCCCCCACTTCACAGAGCAGATCAGCTGTAATGTATGGCAGTACCTTGCTGACTAGTTTGCAATTATTATAATAATTACTGTAGTTATTACACATATTATAATTGTAGCATTATGTTACAGGATAGACTATACAGACACCATGTCATGTATGCATTCAGGCTCAGACTGTGCATCAGAATATATATTTTGCTGGCTCCAAATGCCACTGTGCCTTGAAATGTTGATCTTTTCTGGAAAGAATGCAAAGGAAACCTGGTGAAGAACTTTATTTTAACTATATACTAAAGCTTTCTTAAGCACAGGAATTCCAAATATGCATTTTGTTTCATTTTAATACAGGTGCAAATCCTCAAATTTTATTTGAATTTTACATGCAGCTTAATCCCACATCTGAATCTAATAATCAGCTCAATATGCAGGTGTCCATCGGGATTTATTTCTAAATGATGACAAAATTGATAATTTTGTCAGTCTACCATTATTTTTCTACAGAGTTATAAATTGTCTCAGATTTAGTTTAGTTTGCAAGAACTGTAAACTTTAGAGAAGTTTGCCCAAGAGGAGGGTTGGTTGTATTGCAGATGTTTTGTGCTAGCACAGTGCCGACTAAGCATCTGGTAAAATATCCACTGGAAATAAGGGGAATAGCTGTACTGACTTCATCAGGCTTAGAGAGGATATTAGGAACATTGATGCAACCACTAGAAGACTGCAACCTCTGAAATATTTTATTTTGTTCTGAAATATTTAGTCCTTTCTTTTCTGTGTTTCATGTTTTGGTAAAAGTAAATACATTTTTTTAAAGTTTATTTGGCCATGGAGTAAACTGAAACAGCCCCACTGACTTTGACAGATGCTTCCTGAAGATATCACTTACAATTTTTCATGTACAGTGAAAATTTGGCATTTAGTACCTGTTTCTTTTTTTTTTTTTTTTCAGAAAATCATTTTTATTCAGGTATATTTTAAATTAAAGTATGATTTTTAAGCTTTTGTACACTAAAACCCAAGCAAATCATACAAAACATAATATCCATCATTTCTTTTCAGTAATTGTCAAGTTCTAAGGGATATGCTCAAAATGGACATTGCTTTGGCCTTGTTCCCAGTGATGTTTTTATAAAATAAAACTTCTGTGTTTCCTGGCAGCTTTGAAATTCAAATTTTTCTTCAGACACTTGCAATGATACACGCTATTGAAGTGATCAACAATTCAACGCTGTTATCTGGAGTTACTCTGGGCTACGAAATCTATGACACATGTGCAGAAGTTACAAAAGCCATGGCATCTGCTCTGAGGTTTCTGTCTAAAGTCAATTCTTCTGAGGATGTTGTAGAGTTCAAGTGCAACTACTCAGACTACATCCCGAGAATAAAGGCGGTCATTGGAGCCAGCTACTCAGAGGTGTCAATGGCAGTTTCAAGGCTGTTGGCTTTACAACTAATCCCACAGGTAGGTTTGGGGGAATTATTTCATTTTGGACTGAGGGTCAAATTTATCAAGCTTAGATTAAAGGTGTGGCTCTGATCATAGGGATTCCAAAAGCCACTTGTTTGCTACAGGGCAGGATTTCGCTCAACCTGAGGACATCAGGATGGGTGGGATTCAACTCCAAATGGATGGCTTGATGCACTTTCCCAAACAAAGGCAGTAAGGGCCATTTCATATGCCCGAGACACATGCCTCCAAGTGCTCTTTCAGGATGATGCTGAGGTCAGCCTGGCAGTGCCATTAGTCAGTCCTACGTGGCTGTGTCGGATACTTCAGTGTACCTCAAATGACACTCAAGGACTTTGTTCAGGCAACCAAGTTACACCCACTAGCCTGGCGATGAATATGACGATACCCAATCTGGGGGTGGGGGGGGGGGGAAAAAGAAATCAAGTTTGGCCAGAGATTTGGAAATTTTATCCTGCCTGAGAGAGATTAGATTTTGGAGTCTGTTAAACTATGGACAGGGAGGTGAGGAATATTGCTCTAAAACACAGTTTTACTCCTTTTATTATTCAAGCAGTTGTAGAAAACAGGGATTACAATTCTCTAGAACCATACCAGTCCTTCCCAAAACATCCTTCTCTATTTCTGACCTCTCTAGGGCTAGTGCAGTCCCAGACTTGTGCTTAAGCCAGTCCTTACATTTCTACTTTTAGCATTGTAAAAGAGTTGGTGTCAAGGCCAGGATCAACAAGGAAAAAGGAGATCCACTTCCACACCAACATGTGTGCTCCTTGGGTTTTGCAATTTGACAAATTGCCTAATTGCAAAGTAGCAACATAGTAACCAAACACATGGAAAAGACATAAAATCTGAAATAGAAGTAACTTCTAAGTGAATCTTCACCTCTGCAACAGTAGGAAGTAATTACGACCTCCAGCTCTACCACAGAAGTACATATGAAAATTAAAATGCCACACTTGAACAAAATCAAAAGGCAAGTGATGAAACAAATCTGCACGGGGATCATAGAATCATAGAATTGTCTAGTTGGAAAAGACCTCTGAGATCATTGAGTCCAGTCATATCTGTCCACTACTAAACCATATCTCTGAGCACTCCATCGAGCAGTCTTTTAAACACCTCCAGGGACGGTGACTCAACCAGCTCCCTAGGCAGCCCGTTCCAGTGCTCGATAACCCTTTCCATGGAGAACTATTTCCTGACATCCAACTGTACCTCCCCTGGCATAACTTGAGGCCTCTTGTTCTGTCACTAGTCACCTGGGAGAAAACACACACACCAACCTCCCTACACCCTCCTGTCAGCTAGTTGTAGAGAGCAATTAGAGATGGAAAAGTTTACCCAGCAGATTTTTTTTCATCAATAGCATCTGTAATCTTCTGGCATCAGTAAGATTTGGTATCCTTTCCAGACAGGTGAATCTTATTTTGGAAAGCTTAGATTTATATTTTAAGACCTGTCAAGTAATGTATTAAATATAAGTGCAGGGGAAAAAACTCCTACAAACAAATAGAAAAGGATTAAAAACTAGAGAGATGTAAATAACAATGTTCCATTTACCTTTTTCTAGCTACATTCACAAGGAAAAGGTAATAAATCTTTTATATAAAAAAATCATAGCGTTTTGCAGTATGGGTTACGGTTCATTTTTCTGGGAGGATCTTCTAACAGACTTAATATTCCTTTTAAAATACAGTAATTAAATCTTGGAGATAAAATATATATGTGGGTGAACCACACTAACATACTCAGTGATAGAAAAATACTGCAAAATATAAGGATACTAGCCATTTGAATAACTCAAACAATACTTAATGCTTCCAATGTTTTAAATATTGTTTTGAATAGCACGTTGATAGTATTTGAACAGAGTAAAACAAATTCCTTACACCAGCACAATTGTCATATCCATTTTGAAAAGTTTTATTCTCTGCCTTTCCCAAACTGCTTATACGCATAAGAATGAAACTGGAATCAGTACTGGGCACAAGTCTGCATCTGAATATCAGAGTGAGGGAACCTGCTCTGTTTGGCTGCACCTTGTTGATGTTCAGTCACAGGAGGAGGAGCCCTGGGTCAGGCTGGATGAAAGTGCAGTTGTGGCAGCTTTGGACCTCTTGGCATCCTTTGCAGGAGACCTCTTCCGTAACCGAATTGTTCACTCTTCCTAGGTCAGTCCTGCATCATCAGCTGAAATCCTCAGTGACAAAATCCGGTTTCCCTCTTTCTTCAGAACTATCCCCAGCGATTTCCATCAGACAAGAGCAATGGCCCACTTGATCTGTGAGTCTGGGTGGAATTGGATTGGGGTAATAGCCACTGATGATGACAATGGGCGCTTTGCTCTGGACAGTTTTGGAGTCCAGGCCATGGCAAACAACGTTTGCATAGCTTTTAAGGAAATGCTGCCTGCCTATCTCTCTGACAACACCTTTCACACCAAGGTTGATCGTGCAATTGAGAAGATTGTCAAGGAAACCAGAGTAAATGTTATTGTTGTCTTTATGAGACAGTTTCATGTGCTCAAACTATTTAAGAAGGCAGTTGAGAAGAATGTGAATAAAATCTGGATTGCAAGTGATAATTGGTCAGCTGCAGTCAAAATCAGTACAATTCCCAATATCAGACAGCTGGGGACCATTGTGGGATTTGGATTTAAAAGCGGGGACATCTCCACATTCCAAGACTTTTTGAGAAACCTTCATGAAAAGCCCACTGACAACAACAAGTTTTTACATGAATATATTATGCTTTTGTCAATCTGTGCACACCTGGAATACCATGATTTTCAGATGTGCATTTCAAACCAGTCCCAGGATGATCTATTGCAAAATGCTGAAAATAAACATCACATCTGGAGAGATGATTTTTTGAATGCTAATGTTGAACCAGGATTTATCCATAGTACTACATTTGCAGTCTATGCCATTGCTCACGCCATTAAAGGACAATGCAAAGACAGAAATTGCAAGGATCCCTCTGCCTTCACTCCCTGGGAGGTATGATGTTAGTTCTTTTAGGTCTCATTCTCTCTGCAAAACTTTCATTTTTGCTCCCAAATTCCTGGATTTACTAGCTTGATCCTTTTACTAAATGACTTTTAATTCCTGTTCCTGCCTTTCTTCGCCAACTAAAATCACAGACCATGTGCTAGAGCAGCAGTATCTAACTGCTGCAGTGCTGAGAACTAGAGTCCAGTTTTGTCTCTTTTCTTTTGGCCCATGTAGACACAGAAGCTCCTGGTGCTAAGCCATGGCTGTATTCTGCTGTAGATAGAGAATCATTATTGCATTTCACATACAGATAGCTAGCTGATTGTGAGTAACTGCATACCTACCATCTCCTACTTCATGGGTACAATAGCAATGGCTATAAACAGGTGACTCTGCAGGTGCAGAAGGGATCTTCACCTGATGGCTTTCATTAGGTACCCTAACACTTCTCCCATTACTTTTGAAGGACACATGGAGTAGCTGTCAGCTTGGATGAAGGTTCCGGTTTGTAGGCTCCTTGCTGGATCATCTTGCTAGCTACTCATGTGGGATAGAATAAAATGTATAGTCAATCTGCAGTTGATTTATCAGCTATTCAGCTACTAGTGGCTGGTCCTGTTGCTGCAAACCACTGTAATACACACCAATGAGTGCTCTTGAAAGATGGGGATAGTGCAGGATAGGAACATTCACCAAAGAGTTTCAGTTATTCTCTCTCTCTCCCTCTCTCACCTGTGTCTCTGTTTTGTCTGAATTCAGGTATTTTCCCCTATAATTAATCTTTACTTGAAAGTGAAAATGCAACAGGTTATTCCTCTGTTTGATCTCAATGTATACTGAAATGACTGGCAGAAAAATTAGATACAATCTTTAAGGTGGGTGAGGTACTTGTTATCAAACTCTACTTGGTGGGAAAAGAAGAGGAAAAAACAGACAAGTAAACCTGACCTGACCTTTTACCCAAGAACCTGCTCAGGAGTATTCACTTTTACACACTTTTACTCAGAGGATTAAACAAAAGTTCATTTAAAAGTCAAACAACCACTGAAGCACCCTGACTTGCTCTGACCTCTTATCTTGGGTCAGGGCAGGTCAATCCAAGATAGGGAATTTGGAAAAAAAAACCCCAAAACCCAAAAAACCCCAGTAACAGACTCCTACACAAATTTGTAAATGCAAATGGGACAAATTCAGGGCTACACTACAGGGAATGCAACTTTATGGAGCTGCATTCACATCATTGCTGAATTAAATCCCAAACCACTCAAATTAAAAGTCTTGTTAAGAGACTAAAACTAATGAAGAAAACTGAAATAGATAGTTATTCCCCTCTGTGCTATTTTCATAGTACATTTCCTCTACACTATATTTAAACTCTGTATATATATAAAGCTTAGGATGCAACACATATCTCCACATACAGAGAAATGACAGTCATTGGTGTTACAGACTTTGTAAATATAATCATTAGTAACATCAAAATGTTAACAATTATAAGCCCCTTCTGTCTGAAACTCAAGATATATTCAAAAAGCTTGGATGTTCCCATATTGTTAGAGAAATTGGAAAAGTGGAGAAAAAAAAGATTAAATGACTAGCCTGAGTATATACAATCAAAAATTTCTACTCAGTCCCACACAACTATGCAACATCCAACTCAAATGCAATAATGGTTGGAAGCACACTTTAGTTCTTCATAAATTGGTAGAGATGCAGTGAGAGTATATGAACTCCCAAAAAATTACATTTTATACATGAAAAAATGACATTATATACACCAGATTTGTTACGTATATTTGCCAAATTTACCAAAGCCTATTCAAGTAATATACTTGTTGGTATGTTCATTAAATGCCACAAATATCACAAATGGATCCATGTAAGAGTATGCTTTTCAAAGAGCAGTTAAATTCAATCTTTCACCAAAATCCTGGGTTTTTTCCTTGTTAATTAATTCCTGTTGCAAATAATCATTAGACCCGCAAAAAGATAAAGCCTTTGCTTCCATTAAGAACCACGGTAGTTAATGAAAGTCCTTCTATGGTCACCCCATGAATTGGGGGTGGGTTATATATGCCTTAACCTGTCCTTTTCTAGATTCAGACAGAACTTCTTGATCTGGCTGTTTGTGATGAGGGAGACAGAAATTTCCCCCAATTGAACAGAATGGGTTGCAATATGAAGCTGAACAGTTGCCTTATCAAAGCATGCTTGTTTTGATACTTCCTATGATCTATCAAATATGGCCTTGTTGTTTATTGCCATTGTGCCATTGATCACTTCATCTGAGCAAACTGGCGTGTATTGTTCATTTAACAGTTCTGAGTCTCACCTTGCAATACAGAGCATCAGTCAGAGTCATAGCTGAAAACAATGTTAGATATTTCCATACACACCGGGGGAGATTGACTCCAGTGACAGGAAAGTAACAACAGGAGCATCGCTCATGGTCATTCTTTACAAGAAGGGGAAGTCTAAAAGGACATTAGTACTTCCAAGCAAAAATCTTTTCTTTCCTGTCACCACACCATAATTTCCAAGACTTGAAAAAACACTAACATGAGTATTTGTACACATTGCATAGAGTAGAGAGATTAGGATTTTTTTTTAATTAATAGATTTTTAAGGTCAACAGGATTGTCTGAATAATGCAGTTTTGTGTCGGACATCAAATTAAACAGTTATAAAGATGACTTTTAATTTTAAGATTTCTTTTACTCCTAAAAAGCAACACTCCTTTTTAACTTGATATTATCATACAGATGTTAAATCATTGAGTTCATCACACTGGTATGATAATGATGTGTGTTATTGATCCTTGTACTTGCGTTCAGCTCCTTGAAGAACTTAAAAAAGTTACAGTCATTGATGATGGTAAAGAAATCAAGTTTGACTCAAACGGAGATATGAGCATCAGTTACGAAGTACTTCTTTGGAAAGAAATTGATGGTCGCATGGAAATCACTACTATGGCAGAATATGACCCAAAGAAAGGTGACTTTATCTTTAAAGATGAAGAGAAAAAAAAAGAATTCCTGGATTTAAAGGTAACTTTTAATTTGTTGACATAACGTGAAATTTGTTTCATATATTTTCTTCTCTCTCCAGTATTTACAACTGGAGTATGTGTCAGCCAGAAATCTCTCTTGTTGGTTTCATGTTCTCCTTTTAGAGCAAGGAACCCTCTCTGGATATATTTGACCACTCACATGCACCCTGAGAAGCACTTTAGCTCTTAACAGGCTCAGTGATTTGAAATGGAGTTATTTCTCCAGAATGCTCCCAGGAGGTTTCCTAAAATGAGAAGTTATGTCTGTTCTAAGGAATCTTAGAATCTTAGAATCTCCAGAATCTTGAAAAGGGATTTTAAAATTAAAAAATGACTGTGTATAAAAGCCCTCTCTCTCATGTACTGCTGCCATTTACTTTGTGCATGAAGACTCATATCTGTCGACTTTACTGTTTAAAAAAAAAAAGCAAAATGCTTTGTTGCTTTGTTGATTCTTTACTCCAGTTAAAACTGGGGTCAGCATGACTACAGGAATCTGAGGTAGGTGGTACCACCTGGAGTCCCAACTGGTGTAGACAGGACTGATGTAGACAGGACTAGGACAGTTCCAGCTGGATAATGTCCTCTGTGCGTGGGTGGAGGTCTCAGTTCATTGTGCAGCTCTGCCCTGCAAAGTATTCACTGCTAATGGGATGGGGAGAGGCTGCTTACTAGGTGGGCTGAATTTGAGACTCGGTGTGCACACTCAGCTGATAGAAAAGGCTGAAGATGGAAGAAAACCTCAAATCTTATTCCTCTTTGTGGTGCTGCCCAGGACAGCAAGGAAATGTCTCCACCTCCTTGTGAGCACCATCTTGGAAGGAGAAGAAATAGCAGTGTCTCTCAGGACCGCTTCTTCAATTTAGAAAAATTGTCTTTGGAAGGAGGACCTGAACTCAGACCTTGAGAGGGGGCCTTGATCACACACCCCAGAGTGGTGCTTTGTGATTCAGGGTTGAGCTGCCAATGGTCAGAACATCTGAGCCGCAGTGCAGAGCACGTGCCAAGGTGTCTCCCCCAGGCTCAGAGCATCCAAGCAGAGTTTCAGGATCTCACTTGTGAAGCAGTCTACTCGAATTCTGCATCTGATGCTTCTGGGCTTTCTTTGGAGCTGATCCTCGGCAGTCTAAATTACAGGCTCAAAGCTGGATGAGACACTTTGATCTGGATTTTAAAGGTATCGATTATTCCACTGACTGGTATTTAGGGCAAAAAAATAAAATTATCTGGTAGATAATGCCCCATCCTGTCACTTGTTTGCTCTGTGGAGAAAACACAGGGAACATGGAGCCTACGATGCCTTTTTTCAGCATCATTTTTCAGATTCCCTTAAAAAGTGTTAGATACAAAAAGAGAGTGCAAATTTCAGAATTACTGGAGGTTTATTTTAACATTTCTTAGTAATTAGTTGTGCCTGAGCTGTTTTTTTTTTTTCTTTTTTCATTCTCTGCACACTGCAGAAGGTTCAGTCAACATGCTCCCAGCACTGCAGGCCAGGACAGATGAAAAAGGTTACAGAAAGTCCACACACGTGCTGCTATGAGTGTGTGTACTGCCCAGAAAACCATTACAGCAATGAAACAGGTAAGGAATTGTGATCCAAATAAAGGGTTATTTAGACATCAATACAATTGTTTTGTTTGGGTATAATGTGTATTGTCAACCTTGGGTATAACTTTAGAATGGGATTAAAATACTTGTTTATGCTCAGTTTCCCAAATATGAGTGCTCAGCCCATAAAACTCAGTTTAAATGCTTTTTAGAAGACCAAACTTAAAGCAATTAGATTTTCCAGCTGACTAGTGTTGTCCTTTGTTAGAATGGAAAGTCTGGCTGATTTGTCAGTGAGACTGACTCATTAAAATAGAGCCTTTCTTCCCTGTCTTTCTGACATACACCCAGTCCAATAAGGAAGAAAATCTTTCCTGTGAGGGTGGTGAGACACTAGAACAGGTTGCCCAGAGAAGTTGTGGATGCCCCATCATTGGAACCGTTCAAAGACAGGTTGGATGGGGCTTTGAGCAACCTGATTTAGTGAAAGATATCTCTGCCCGTGGCAGAGGGGTTTGACTAGATGACCTTTGAAGGTCCCTTCCAACCCAAACCATTCTTTGAGTCTACAAAGTTCAAGGGTTACATATTTTTGTTGGCTAGCTTTTTTTTTTGTCTTACCTAGGAGTACTGTGAAGTTTGATATAACTGTATAGTAATATTCTATAATATCAGATCTCGTGTAGTTTACCACTGGTTCATCTATAGATTTGAGCAAATTTTTTTAACAGGGAAGATTAAATATGGAGGAGAGAGATGGAATTAAGAAAATTGCAGTACAATGTACATTAAATATCCTGATACCAGAAATAAATTAAATTTTATCTTTTTAATTCAAATAATTGTGAAATTTCTCTGTACCAGAGGACAGGAATTTTAAAGCAAAAGCAAAGCATGATCTAATGCAATATTTGTTCTTGCTGTTGCATTTCAAAAGCTGTCTATAAAGAGAAAGCTGGATTTTTTCTTGTCAAAACAGGTAAATGAAAGAAAAATAGTTCCAATTTCTGCAAGATAATGGATTTAATCTCAAATCATTGTTTGGGTTCCAGTTAAAGTTTGCCTGTCCAGTGCTCTGGCCAAGTCACATATCACCAGTCAGTGATGACCAAGGCAGTTTTAGGACCCTGCTCATTCTCCCTGTCCCCTCTCTGCCCATGGCTGCAGGCAGCCCCTGCTCCCAGCTGGCAGGCACTTCTCCTTTGTTCCTTCTGCTGCTGCCACCAGTGCCACCACAGCCACTGTAGCCACTGCTGCCACCACAGCCATCGCTGCCACTGCTGCCACCACAGCCATCACTGCCACCACTGCCACCACAGCCACCACTACCACCACTGGCACTGCTGCCATCACAGCCATCATTGCTACTGCAACCACTGCAGCATTACTGCCACCACTGCCACCACAGCCATCTCTGCCATCTCCGCCACCACAGCCACTGCGGCCACTGCAGCTTCTCCACCCGGACGGTGACAGCAACAGTCAGAAACAGTCAGCCCTGGTTATTCCCCTCAGCATCCCTTCCCATATTCCTATTGTATCTCAAGCCTCGATAATCCACTTTGCAGTTTATTTACTTTGGGTTTCTGAGTTATCTTCTTTTTTTCTGCCTTCAGACATGGATTACTGCTACCGATGTAACAACAAAACCTACTGGGCTCCCGTCAACAGTACCACATGCTACAGAAAGACAATCCATTTCCTCGTCTGGACTGATTGGTTTGCTATTTTCCTCCTCCTCCTCTCTGCTTTTGGGGTTCTGTTGGTTTTGTCAATCAGTGTAATATTTACTAAAAACTTGAACACACCAGTTGTAAAAGCATCCGGAGGTCTAACCGTTTGCTATATTATTCTTTTCAGCCACTTCTTAATTTTTTTAAGCACCATCTTCTTCATAGATGAGCCCACCAAATTCAAGTGCAAAACTAGGCAAGCCCTCTTTGGCATTAGTTTTACACTCTGCATTTCATGTATTTTAATAAAGTCACTAAAAATTTTACTAGCCTTCAGCTTTGATCCCAAGCTGCAGAATTTCCTGAAACGTGTATATAAACCTATTCCCACTGTTGTCATCTGCACTGGGATTCAAGTTATCATTTGCACCTTCTGGCTGATATTTAAGACACCTTTTGTAAAGCAAAATTTCTCAATCCCAAGAGCAATAATTCTGGAGTGCAACGAGGGCTCTGTTGTGGCTTTTGGGATTATGTTGGGCTACATCGCTGCCCTAGCCTTCATTTGCTTTATATTTGCCTTTAAAGGTAGGAAATTGCCAGAGAACTACAATGAAGCTAAATTCATCACCTTTGGCATGTTAATTTACTTTATAGCATGGATTGTATTTATCCCTGTCTATGCAACTACATTTGGTAAATACCTGCCAGCGGTGGAAATCATTGTTGTTTTAATATCCAATTATGGAATCCTTTGCTGCACTTTTCTTCCAAAGTGCTATATCATAATTTACAAGCAAGAAACTAACACAAAATCTGCCTTTCTCAAGATGATTTACACGTATTCCTCCAAGAGCGCAGGCAGTGTTGCTGTTAGTCAGGTTTCTCTGGATTCAAAGTCTTCCAGCTCCCAAGATACTGTCTCAGGCTCATGTAAATCTGAGAAAAACTCTGTGAATGGAAACTGTCATTTCCAAGTGCCTGGGCAGACTCTAATAAAAGCAAAAGCTCTTCCTGAAAATACGGCAAGAACCATGGCCAGGAAAAGACTCTCCAGCATATGACTGGCTGGCATTAAACTACTAGAAGATCATAGAATGATTTGGGTTGGAAGGGACCTGTCAAGGTCATCTTGTCCAACCCCCCTGCAGTGAGCAGAGACATCTTCAACTAGATCAGGTTGCTCAGAGCCCCGTCCAGCCTGACCCTGAATGTTTCCAGTGATGGGGCTTCTACCATCTCTTTGGGCAACCTGTGCCAGTGTTTCATCACCCTCATTGTAAAAAAAATTCTTCTTTATATCTAGTCTAAGTCTACCCTCTTAGTTTAAACCATCACCCCTTGTCCTATCACTGCAGGCCCTGATAAAAAGTTTGTCCCCAAACATGGGAGGATGAAATTAAAAGCCATCTTAGGCAGACGTTTATCTTCCAGGTCTCTTTCCTTTTGGCATCCCCAAGGAGAGCAGGCCACACAAAATGCCTTCTCCTCTGGTACTTAAGCAGTTATTCATTACCAGATTGAAAGACTTTCCTGGCTCACAGAGTCCAGCCCCTGCTCCTGCAGCACCATCAGATGCAGTCCCCTTCAGCAGCTTCCTTCTTTCCCCAGTCTGCTCATCTAAACCTGGAGGAACCTATTGCACAACCTCACTTCCCCAAGTGAGGCAGAAGCATCAGAAAACTATTATTTCTCACAGACATGTAGGTGGAAACATATGAGTTTACCCCACTTTTTTTGCATCTTTGATGCCCAATTGTTTAAGGAGATCTTCCTCTCACCTGGCTCTGTTTTACAGATCAAACAGAACCCCCTCCCAGCTTTTGTTTGCTAGGACAAGCAAGCCTAGTCCTTTAGTCTCCACTTCTAAGATAGGCTTTTCATTCTCCTGAACATCCAAAAGTAGCCCTTTTCACCTGGTATCAGTGAATCCTTTTTTTTGTTGTTGTTCCCAAAATTGCACAACTTATTCCAGACAAGTGGTGCATTAACTTCTAAAGTTCCTTGGATTTACCAGGACGGTAATGAATTAGAGACAAGTCTATATAAAATTTAAAGAATTTCTCTGGAGCTCTGTAATTATACAGATGTTCATTTACCTTTTTTCCCAATACTCAGAGGAAATACACTGATTCACCTCATGCACCTCCTCTGATGCATGAGAAGACTCAGTATGTTTGTCCCCAGGTGTCCTCTTAGTTGAGGATGTAATGTCAACGTGCAATGTCAAAACTTATAAACACTAATTGATTCTTTTTATTAGCATAGACAACGTAATGACCAGGATCAGCATGAGTTTTTAAACTGAATTTTAACTTTTTTGATACATATTTTAAAAATCTGATTTTCAACAAGAAAATGACAATGCACCATTTTGATATGTAGAAATAATACAAGAATGAACTGACATGAGCTGCACTGGGTGAGTCTCTGCTCTGTAGCTCTGTCAGTAGAGCGACGTTCTGCCTTCTGTATCGGTGGCAAAGGCACAGTCAGAGAAGGAGGAATTTTTCTGTTACCACAGAGCTTTTTCAGACTCTAAATAGTAGAGCTATATTGCCAATCCAGGACTGTGAAAAATACTTTTCTGTGTTCATAAAGCCCAGACCACAGAAACTTTGCTATTTTAACTTCTGTGCCATGTCACTGTGAAATAATACTAATTCCTTTAGTTTTGTCCATGCTTCCGTTTAGATCTGGAATAACTGGATGTTGTGGCAGGCCAAAATAAAATTCAATAGATTTGGTGTTACACAAACATATTGTATTATTGTCATGTACAATATCTCTATTTTTCTATTATTTCTATTTAGATCTTGTAACCTGTATCTATATGATTTTTTCTACTCGTATTTTGTCAAAAATAGCTATAAATCACATTTCAACAGTGGACACAGGCAATTAAATTACTGTGACATGTAGACTATATATGTAATATGTATCTGTGAAGATATTTTTAAAGTAATTTGAATGGCAAGGGTGCAATTTGCAAACATATTTGAGTAATTATGTAAGTTCTGTAGCTGATTGGAAGAATTAAGGTTTATGCACATATATTTATATGATTAATGCTGTTCACATATCAGTTGTTGCAAATACTGTTCTGACTATTAAGTTATGTAAAATAAGGTTAAAATTTCTGCAATTTGGCTGCCAGTGCAGCAAGAAGTTTCTCCTTAAAAGAGAGAAGCAAAGCTTATATTGCAAAATACTCAGCTGGTTAGAAAAGTTAATTTGGCTTAGACCTTGTACCTGTATATATTATCTTCAAAAGTGTTGAGTGTATCACATCTTGAAGATGTATGAAAAGGAACAATTAAAGCCATATTATTACTTAAAATTGAATTTGCTTACTTAATTTCCTTACCTCTCCCCATGAACTTCAGTATTGCCTTGAACAGCAGCAATACACGCACCTGTGCAATGTTTCCACTGCAGGTCTTGGTCTGCATTGTACAAAAATCCCTTAGATTGAAAGCTAAGTATGGTAGGGTATTCCCTCTACAGGACAATGAGGAAAGTGTCTTGAGGAACAGGGCACGGGGACAGCAATGCAAAGGTCTCTACAGACATATCTTTAAGGTAAGGCATCACATGGCAGAATTTCAAAGGGGTCCTACATGCTACGTCTGCCTCTCCAGCTACTCAGGTCTTCTTTGTAAAGCACAGCCAACGGTGGGACTGAGAGGATGTAACACGTTTGCTAGCTAGACTTAGAAAAAAGAGACACTGTATCATGATGTGCTACATATCTTCTCAAATGTCTTATCTGCAAGAAGCAAGTGGTCATATGTAGGTAGAACACAACGGTTTTGTGCTACCCTGTACAGAGGATAAAAAACAGTTGAAGATAGCAGTTCCTGATTCTAAAGGGAGCATTTGCATGCAGCCCCCTTCCCAAAACAGTAAGTACTCCAGCAATCTAACTATTCCTGTTAGCAGGCATGGAGACATTAAATGAAGCTGAAACAGATTTTTATCCCCAGAGCACAGAACAGGAAACACCTTCCCAAATCATAGCAAAGTCTTGACACGGGCCCCCCTAAGCCACAGCCCGTAGGACAGACTGCGTGGGGCTGAAGGTGTTGGCTCAGAGCACACTCTGCTCACTTACTTTGGAACGATCCTGACAGCACTTCTCAAAATGGTAACATCTGTATGTGCTCACCTGCATGTTTTCCACCTCTGAGAGCCATTGAGAGGACACGTGGTCCCCAAAGACAGTGCTGTCCACAAAGAAGTCAAGTGTGAAAATGACATTTGTTGAGGTCAGTGGGAAGCTGCTCTGGATGCAACTGCGATTTAACCTTTTGGGGTATTTAGTTATTCATTGTTAATAATGATAAATGATATATTCTGAAGCCACTATCACACAGTGTACAATGTTTTTAGAGAGAATGGAGACTGTGAAGGCCACCAAATTTTTCAAGACTTCTCCTTCAGGGCATAATTCCCTCAAGATTTCAGTAGCTCCAGCTGTGCAAATGCCTTTCAGCTGTACATAATCTGTAGAGCCGTTCTTTGGTCAGTGCTGGGAACTGTTTATGTGAGCCCCAGGTTTCCTCCTAGCAACTCTCCTGACAGCCATTGGAACTACACTGACTCTAAATGTGTGGATTATCAGCATGACTTGTAACTAAGAGCAGTATTTGGGATGCTGCAGGTAAGGTATGATGCTGAGCAGCCCAGCCCAACTGTGCTACTTCCTATCCTTTCCAGTTATGTCTGCAGTGACAAGGAGCACTGCTTGGCACTACACTGCCGTCTTTGAGCAGGAAGAAGGCAAAGAGGCTATGAGCAGACTACAACCCCAGTATCACCCTCGAGGTAATTTCTATTGATGTATCTTCATGTCCCCAACAATATTCTGAAATAGGGCAGAGCTGCTCAGGGGATGTGTGGATGTCCAAAGAGCTGCATTCTCTTCCTTTTTGTTATTTTTAGAAGGACGTGAGAAAGCCAGTGTGGAACTTTGATCCAGGGAGCTGGGTTCTTCCGTTTAGAGAATGGCTCATTTGCAAACATAAATTTTGTTCTGAAATAGAATGTGGGAAGATTTTTTTCTTTTAAATTTGGAATGATTTAAATGGATTGCAATGGCTTTGATGTTCTACCAATAGTGACATTTTGCTACTTTAATGATTTTGGAATGGAAACTGTACATATGTGAATATGAAAACATCAACAGGGGACTTGCTGAATAGAAAGTGCTTTTTTGAATGTCTTTTTAGAACAAAATGTTGTTCAAGCTGCATCTTTTAAAAAACCCACTTTTAATATCAAGGACACTAGAACTCACTTATGGTGAGAAATTTCATTTCCTTTACCTTACTATTTGCTTTCAGTAAGAGCCGCTTACCCCAGCTCTATTCCTGATAGCAGGTAACTGGAGGTTTTGCCTACAAATGGTTCAAGACTCCTCATCTGTGCAGTCACGTTGAGCCCGGGGCTTCAGCTGCTGCCGAGCAGTGACCCATCCCTGGGGAGCCAGGCTTCCTCTGTTCGCCTGCAGACCTTCTGGCTCTGGATGATGGATGCAAAGTCTTCCACTCTTGGGTGCATCAGACACACTTCTGCTGAGGCACGGTGTTACACTGGCACTGGCATCGTGCTGGCATGGGCTGCCGTTTGCTAAATACATATTCTGTCCTGACTTCTCTGAATTATTTTTTCAAGGATATGTTTGTACTTAGTTGTTTATTGGGGGTTTTTTTGTTGTTGCTGTTTGTATTGGTTTGTTTTTTTAATAAAGGCTTATTTTCTCCACGACGTGAAAGGAAAAAAAAAAAAAATCCAGCAGAAAAGCGTGTGATGAGACCCGGTACGTTTGAGCCTCCCGAAGCGGGCAAACGAGAGAAGCCGGGATATGCACAGGTCTGTGCGACGGGACCCTTATCCGCCTTGCGCCGAGCGCGAAGCGGGACCACCGCGGCCGGTTCTTTCCCCGAGCGTTGCCTTTAATGTTGAAGTTTCTGCGCTAGAGACGTAGCTCCTGAGCGAGTTAGGGGGGCAGGATGGCTCCTCAGCAGGACCGGCCCCCGTTGCCGGCGGCCGCCCCGCCTCGTCTCTCCTCGGGGCGCGGCTGGAGGGGTCCGCGGGGCGGGGCCGGGACCGGGGCCGGGGCCGCTCTCGCCGAGGCAGGAGGTCCCGCCGAGGCCGGGGGTCCCTCGCCTAGCGGGCCATGCTGCCGTCGCGCCTACGCCCAGGGCGGCTCCTGCATGCCGCGCCGCTCCGCCTGCCCGCGCCACGGGGAGCCGCAGGCGGTGGGGACCCTTCCCGGAGCCCGGGCGCCAGCCGCGGTAAGGGGCGCGGGGCTGCACGGGGTGGGGGGGCTTGGCTCCGCTGCGCCAGCAGCGTGTGGGGGATGATGGGGAGGTTTGGCGGCAGCCTGGGGCTGGGGGCGCTGGGTGGTCCCGAGGGTCCCATCCCGCGGCAGCTGGGGTGGTGCCGGGCGTTTCTTCTGGGCTGGAGTTTCCCCACCCGCAAGCTGCGGGGAGGTCGAACCAGACCCGCAGAGACACTTACTGCATACGGGGGTATTCAGGGCACTGCGTGGAGGTAACTGGGTAGCGGAAACCGGGAAGATTAATCCCCGAGTTATTCTTCCAGCGACCAGGATGGGCAGGGGTTCCCCTTCCACTGTTACTCCCATCCATTATTCCCTCTTAGTGCATGGTTTGACAAAGTGCTTTTTTCCTCATCTTTAAGCTGAGCAAGCTCACAAGCTGGTTGCAAGTTACAAACCTTCCAAGTTTGACAAAAAAATCCTTCTCTGGACTGGACGTTTTAAGACAGAAGAAGAGATTCCCTCAAGGATCCCGTAAGTGTGCTGCTCTTGTCCAGGGGGAACGTGGAGCTGAAGGGAAAGCAGTGGCGTGATCCTGATCTAAAGCTTTTCCACAGAGTTTGAACCAGTCAGTTTTTCAATACTGAAAACTTGGAAACAAATTAGAGGGCAAAAGAATTTCCTGTCCTGGTTAGAGGTTAAGATGAAAAAATGTTCCTTACTGGAGTCCCCAGAGCCTGGGATTAAGAACTGGATCCATCTGAGGAGATAGCCTTGGTTACATTTATGTACTGTGTTGTTTATTTTGCTTATTCTTAATGTGCAATCAGAGAAGGATGTTATTGGTAAACAATATTTTCTGTTTATAGCTCCCATAAACAGCTCTAAGGGAGCTGATTGTCACTGAATGAGTACATCCAACAAATTATGATTTATTATAGAATTTGAGGAACAATAGAGAAGGAGGCTGTAAGAGAAACATTCCTCACCAAGGAAAAATAAGTACTTGAGAAAGCCTTAGCCTCTCACTCTTGTTGACCCACTGGACTACATTATCTTTGAGGGTCCCTTCCCACCCAAGCCCTGCGGACTCTGTGTCCTCTGACTTGCTGAAAGTTAGCATCCCCTAAGGCAGTCCATCACTGAACACATGAAACCCTGTAATGCTAATTGCTGCCTTGTTCTTAGGATGTTTGATGATGTGTTAGACGTCTCTCTCCAGGAGAGTACTTTTTATCATCACAGTATGTCCCTGTCTTGGGTGGTATGTTGAGCGTAAGCAGCGTGCAGAGCTGCATCAAGCAACAGGTACATCCTCTGCCTGTTCTTGGTGGTTCCTGACAGTTTCACTGTTGTTTGCTGACCTGGGCAGTGGCTTTCCACTGTTTCACTTCTCTTGTGCTGTGTTAGTCCCACCATCTTCCCCTGGAGAAAGGTTTAGACATGTCTCAGAAGCTCATGCATTTGCCAGTCCATACACATACACACACACAAATCCCTTACTTCTGTGCGGTATCTGGCCTGCCAAGTGTGTGTCACCACTCTGCGCTTTCTGGGTGAGCAAAGTCTTTTTCGAACTGCAAGATCATAAATAGAAATCCACTAGAAATTAACTGAGACATTGAAACTGAACTATGCTACTGCTTTAACTATTAAAAAAAAGAATTGCCAGATATGTAGCTGCTGAAGATGGTTTGTACTAAGAGTCAAATCTGCCGTCCTTATTCAAGGTTTTTGGTTTGTTGTTTGTCAGTTTGTTTGTGTTGGTTTGTGGTGGGTTGTTTTTTTTTAAAAAAAAACAACCACAAAACCAAACAGTTGTTATTGACTTCAGTGGAGGTTTACCCAGAGTCTTGATTAAGGATGGAGTAGCAAAGGCCCTAATGTGCAATTAGGGAAGAACATAATCAGGTCTGTTTTCCTTAAAGCAGAGGCAGAAAGCAGGGAGAAAGTGAAAATCTGCTTCAGAAGAGTTTTGATTAGTGCACTGTGAAATATGATTAGGCTAATAAACCAGACTAATAACATCTATGATTTTGCTTGTGTTGCTCTAAATGGATTAGTGGATTAATGCTTTTATGTGCTAGTCTGATGTGCGGTTTGTCTTAAAGGTGATGATTACCGTTGTACAAAACAAAAGCAGTTACTTAGACTTGCAGGCATTGTCAGTCAGCTGGTGGAAACGTGGCATGCACAACACATGCATGTGTATGTTGGTAAAGAAGGGGGTAGCAGGCACAGCCGTGTGTCAGACATACCCTCTTCTGCTGCACTGAGCCTTCAAGAGAGGCATGGCAGCCCCCAGCCTTGGTATGTGCTGCCATGGCAGAACTTCCACTATAACACCCAAGCTCTGCCCCATCCCACCACTCATCCTCTTTAAAGCTAAAAGTGTTTTTGGGGAAAGAAATCATTGCAATATTTTTATTCATGACTTAAAATCAATTTTTTATGCAACTATCCTTTTTACATATACATATGCATAAAACTTTAACTATATATTATGTGTATTTATATCTTATAAATAGATATATTTATACATATAAAGCATTCCCATGGGATTTATGAAAGGAAACCAGTGCACAACATTATAATGCACATCTTAAAACCAGTACTCCAAGTATATCGTTTGAATCAGAAATGCTGAAGGTTTTGAGACTATTTTAGCGATACGGAGATTTCCTGTACTGCTGGTTCTCAGGGCTGTGCAGCCGACCGCTGCTTCTCAAAAGGGAGGGTGGTGGAAACGGGAGCTGCGCCAATGCAGCTTGTGGGGCTGTAAGATGCCTCTCCTGCAGCAACTACTGCCAAACATGGGGCAGAAGTTTTCATTGCTTTTGCCTTTGATGACCAGCAAAAATAATCACCTAGCTTGTGGCTGTTGAGGTGTGTGTTCCTGTAACAGTAAGAAGGCTGACATCAGCTGCCCACTTGAAATAAAGCTGCTGCTTTTCTAAAGAACTGACTAAAACCTCCAGCTTGTAGCAGTACCAGCTCCCCTTTAATCTCCTACCCAAGGAGATGTTAAGTCTCTCGCCTACTGCATACAGGATGCCATGGATCATCTCCCATATGAGGAGAGGCTGAGAGAGCTGGGACTCTTCAGCCTGGAGAGGACTGAGAGGGGACCTTATCAATATCTATAAATACCTGCAGTGCGGGGGCCAAATGGATGGGGCCGGGCTCTTTTCAGTGGTGCCCAGTGACAGGACAAGGGGCAATGGGCAAAAACTGGAACACCAGCAGTTCCAGACAAACTTAAGGAAAAACTTATTTACTGTGAGGGTGATGGGGCACTGGAACAGGCTGCCCAGAGAGGCTGTGGAGTCTCCATCTCTGGAGATGTTCAAAACTCACCTGGATGCTTTCCTGTGCAACCTGGTGTAGGGAACCTGCTTTGGCAGGACAGTTGGACTAAATGATCTCCTGAGGTCTCTTCCAAGCTCTACCATTCTGTGATCTGAACAGGTTAGACGTGACTAATTAGTTTTTAGTTAATTTTGAATAAAAGGAACTTGCTTTCACCACATGTAGTTTGACACCACATATACTTTTCTGTCTGTTTGTAATAGATAACCCCCCCCTTTAAATTTCTAGAGTTTTAAGGTATGATTTCTGGTATATTTACCCCAAATAGTTAAGCTCTAGTATTTATTGCATGAGCAAATTTTTTATTTTTCAGCTTAAAAAGAAACCCCAACACACCAAAACCAACCAAACAAAAAAACCCAACAATAAACTAGCTTAAATCCATTAAATGTTGCTTTTCCATTGGAAATGTATTAGGGTCAGAAAATGCAAAGTTCTTGGGTGGCACATAACAAATTATAGCAAGCTGAAGACACTTGGTTTAGAAGGGAATTCTATTATTCTTTCAGTGGTGATGTTATGTCTGCAATGCTTTGAAGAAGAGACACCTCACAGTTTTCTAATGATTGAATTCAATAACTTTAATTGCAGGCCAGAGATGCTAGACAGGGCAAGAAACAAAGCTCGAGTTAAAGCCTGTTACATCATGATTGGACTCTCAATTGTTGCCTGTTTTGCAGTGATTGCTTCCGCTAAAAAGGTGAGTGCAGCGCTCGCTCGTCAGTACGTGGTATACTTTAAAATGATGGAATTCTGTAAAAAGTAGACCAACCTCAACAGCAGTGACTTCCAGCTGCCCTAGTTTTAGCTAACCCATGTCCTGTCACCCTGGACATGTAAGTGGTTGCTGGCTGTTCCGGAGACGCGGTTGCTTTCTCCAAAGTGCATTGTTACTCCTACAACACTACTCTTAAGTAGGTGTTTTACTTCTACAGGCTGCTGCACGTCACGAGTCCTTAACAAGCTGGAACCTGGCAAAGAAAGCCAAGTGGCGGAAAGAAGCCGAGCTAGCAGCAGAGTCGAAGACAAAGTAACTTTATATGAAACGCCAAATGTCCTTGTAGAAGCAAAAAAAGCTGTTGCTGAGAGTGGATAGTGAATTTCATTGATAAATGGAAAACTGTAGTACTGCACACACTGGAGCCATAAGGGTAGTTACAGGATCATATAAAGAAATGGAGAGTCTCTTATTGGAGAGACACTCAATGTACTTTTTGCAAATTATTAAAATTAGAATGTTTTGTGCATGATGAAAAGCAGTAATTAATTTCAAAGGAGATGACATAGTTTCCTGAGAATATCAGATATAGGGGGAGACAAGTTTCCACTATTGCTCTTAAAATCTTTCTTTCAGGCTTATCTTGAGCCGTTAAAACAAATTTGAGTTCCTTGCAGAAAAACTAGCTCTATTTCTCAATGAAAGGTTAAATGCAACTGAGACAGAGCAGTACTGAACTGAAGGTATGAAAATTGAAAAAATATTTTTGTTTTTTTTTCCTCCACATTAGTTTCATCTTTTTAGGCAGCATCATCATATTCACACCCCTACCGGTGAGTAACTACACCAGAGTTGACCTTAAGCCATCACCTCTGGTTTTACATTGTTTATTTATGTGCTTTTAACAAAGTGTGATGTAAACCCAGTGAGAAAATAGAAGAGGCGATCCTGTATCATTATGCTTTAAAGAAGAATTTTCATTATATTGACTTAGACAAATCACTTTTGCAATTCTAAATAAAGAATAAACTGTACTCAGCCAGAATATTACAAATCTTATACACTGAGAGGAGAAATGGCCTGATAATCCCACAAATTCTCAAATCCTTGTAAACTTCATGGCAATTCCCAAAGCAGCAGTCAGTTCTGCAGGCAGGGACAGGACTGTGATTATTGCACAAGTACATGTTTGGTTAGATATTGACAAAACACGTTTAAAACCAAACAGTTTTCTGTCTGGTGAGAGTGCCAAGTTTTGCAGTGCACATATCAGCCAGTTTGAATTCATTTGCCTCAACGCTGTATTCAAAATGGCATTTGTGCTTCCTAGTTTAAGAAGCCACACTTATCAAAACACTAAATAAATACAGTGAACGTCTGTAAAATAGGTTTTATTGGTTTCTGCATGGTAGTTGGAGATTTAACATTCCATAATATTGCATACTACTCATGTGTCCTGTTACAGTAGTGGGCCTTTGGCCTCGTTTTAAAGATGCACTATTACTATCTGAAGTTAGTGTAGGTATTTTAGTTTCCACACATTATATGACAAAATTGTGCCATAAGTAACTGAAATTTCTCATTCCAGATTTCAGTGAGCTCTTGAGGTCACATTTAAGCTTCACATATCAATTTGCAGACCTATTACAAAAATCTTCAATTGTAATATTTAATAAATTGAAACCAACTAAGAACTAACAGTGGAGGAAAGAGAATAGTGCATCTTTTTTTTTTAATTTTTCATGAAGACAGACCCGACAATAAATATTTTCCAGTTGCAATCTTGTTCTACAGCTAGCTTATTTCTGTGCCAACATTATTACTATTTTCTGATTGCTGTTAGCAACAGTGTTTAAAGCAAATACTAGAAAATTAAAAAGCTGTATGAACCAATCCTCAGAAAAAAGTGCAATGATGAAGAAATTAGGTATAATTCAGTGTATCAAGACTAGGGAACTAAAAAAAAAAAATCTTATGCTTTGCATAGTTGCATAGAGATTTTCTTCTCACAGTTGTGGTGTTTTGTTTTTGTTTTCTCCTCCACACTGGTTTCATCTGTTTAGGCAGCATCATCATATTCACACCTCTACCGGTGAATAACTACACCAGAGTTGACCTTAAGCCATCATCTCTGGTTTTACATTGTTCGTTTATGTGCTTTTAACAAAGTGTGACGTAAACCCAGTGAGAAAACAGAAGAGGCCATCCTGTATGGTTATCCTTTAAAGAAGAATTTTCATCATTATTTTTCTACAATTTTAGATTAGACCAAGTGTTGAGTTTATATAATGGCTTTCATTAGCCAAAGTCCATCAATTTTAGTTCCCTTTTAAACTGTTACATTTAAATGTATCAGAGTCATGAAATACAGTTTATCTAAATGCATAAAGTGCAGTCACTAACCATTCACACATATAGAAGAATATATCCACAAAACTGAAGACATTCTTTCAAAACAAATATAATACTTTAAATGTCCTCTCTTTTCTTCATTTAAGTCTTTTAATCAAGACTTTTATAGTTAAGATTTGGTTAAAATTAGAGAGGCTTATAAATACAGTTTTTACAGGGTTCTCCAAATAAAAAGCAGGCACAGCTGGTTATGTTATCAAAACAAGGTTGTTCGAAGCAATGGAATACCCTGTTACCTGAATAGTTTTCTTACACTAGAAGAACATTGAAATTCAGCATTTACTAGTAATCCTGGTAGGTTTCCGTGATTGTTACCCTGTACTTTGAACAGATAAGGGGAAGGAAGGAAGGAAGGTCAGTATTTGAAAACCTAAAACTATGAGAGTAAAAAGGGCACAAATACAATCATCTAACTTATATGAAAATTTGGCAGCTGTACTCAGTATTATCACACTATTCAAAACTGTTGTATGCTGTACAAATCTAGGTTTAAAGTGTCATTTGCTAAAATATCTTATTATTTAGAGTTCATAACATAACAGCACTCATATATACATTTCTTACACTTCTATCTTCCACTAAAATACTTCAAAAAGAGGTTTCTTCCCTCTCAGTTACATCTTAGTCAAAACAGACCATTAATCTTAGAAAATCCACTTCAAGTCCCACATTCAGTTATGTTATCGTATATATTGCTGTAACATCAAAGTGAAACATCTTAGAATCTTAACTTGCATGTAAAAAAAATTCTAAATATAAAATGGTACTGTAAATGATACCACCTTTAACTTGTATTTTTCAGTGCATTAAAATATTGTTTAATGACAAGAACAGTGCCATGGAGTAAGTAATTTGAAGTTTGAGTTGCAGCTTTTTATGAAGCATGAAATGCTCTCATATGTAAAAGATTTCATCCAGGAGTTTGATGTTAATACATCACTTACAGGTAAAAAAAAAATAATCATACTTTAGAGTTAACTCAAAGTGTTAATTTCTCCAAACGAGATACACTACTAATATGGCAGAAACACTATTTAAATGCAAGTCCAAGCAGAGCATACATTTTTCTGTATTCAAAATTGTTAATGCAAATATCAGAATTCTATTTCTTTTAGTGTTTAACAGCAAACACTGTATATTGTAGAGGCTAAATATTTAGATGACAGTCACTTCTAGTTAGTTTTGGTGCCCACATACTTAATGCTATTTACAGTACAACAAACTTTTCCTTCAACTGGAGAGGAGTGATTCCCTATTCATTCTTCACTGCAGTATTTCTATTGTCTTACCAGAAGAAAACTGAGTTAGTTAACAACTTAACGAACAATTCAAGTGGCGGGAGCATATTTGGTCAAAAAAAACCCAACCAAAAAACCAAACTCAAACCACAAACCAAAAAACACCTACTGTCTAAACTTCTAGGAAGCTACTGTACTAGAAAGGCAAACATTGCAATGTTTCTCAAACTAAAGTGGTATTACCACCTGCTTGGTGATTTCTGCAAATCACCATCTCTGTCATTTGTAATCACGACATTCTTTTGGTAACTACAGCAACTGCTTCCACAGCAAAGTATTGTATTTGTGGCTGACTTTTAATGCCATTTAGCAGCTTTAATTACAGACCCAACATCAAATGACCAGCAAGCACCCTGCTGATTTCAATTTGAAAACCTCTGAAATAGTCCTCTTCCCACATCATTCAGAAAAAGCTTTTTCATATATTCAATATTATATTAGGTAATTAGCATTATATATGTATATCTATTATGTCTTTAAATACATTTTATAAATAAATTCCAACAGTGTGTTGTAAAGTAAGTACTGCATAAAAGTTTCACAATTTAAATAAATATTTTTCACATTCCAATTCAGCTTCTTACAAGCTCATCTTTATTTCATGCCTTAGTTCTGAAGCAATGTTTTTGCTTCAATACAAGAGGTAGATTTGATAGACTGGGCAAGTCAAGCCTACTGCCAAAAATGCAACTGTCCATAACTGTATTGCTGATATGCAGTTTGAGACTACGTGAAAAATTCAGAACCACTACCTAACATCCTACCAAGTCTTAGCTTAACAGTTCTTGTTAAATCACATTTAATGCTTTGCTTTAGACATGATTACTCACAGTTGTTCTCTGTACATATGATATAATGAAAAACACAAATACAAAACAAAGAACAGTTGTATCTAACAAAATATATAAAAGTGCATGAGCTGCTTCTTCATCTATTTCTGCAAAACATATTCAACCTTTCCTCTAACTTTGGCCATAAAGAAAAGACCTCTGGGGAAAAAAACCCACAAAACCATAAAAGTGTTTACATTTTATGCTTGTCTTCAGCAGTTTACAGCTGAAACCCCTCCATTGGAGCCTCCTGCTGTTGAAATACAAACTGCTGCTGACTTTCATCCACCTGAGGTACAATACTGGAGTCCTCTTCTTCGACACCAAAGTAATGTTCTATGAGTTCAAAAGCCTTTTGGTAGATCTCTTGGTTTTCATGCCTCTGAAGAAATTCAATTTTATCAAGTCCTAAATCCAAAACAAAACATTATAAAAATCTAGTTGCTTAGAAGAATCATGAATTCAAAGGAAAACACTTATGGTATGAAAACTTAGTGGTATTTCTTAGATAAAAATCTGCAACCTCAAATGATTCTCAATTCATTTGGTATCACTAATTCTTAATTTCTTAGTTCTTAATTTCCTAACCCATGTATTTCTAGTCTTTATTTTCTAAAGCATTGTCTGCCATCCAAACTAATTTAAAACTACACTAAAAGACTAACAATTAAACTAAGGATGCAGTATCTACAAAGAAATATGCCATGCCTACAAAGAAATTTAATCTGTATAGAATTAGAATAGCATAAAACTGTTTGCTATAGCCATTTCAAATATCCTTATTTCTTTTCTTTTACTCTTCCCACCTTCCACAACTCTAAATCCTGTCCCCTGTTACGGAGTCATCACTGGGCAGTCTGGTATCTTTTTTCAAATTTAATTTTAAGATTTGAAGATGCTAGCTTTCCAAAGGCTTATCATTTGCAAGCTAGAGAATGTAAACTCTGCTCTGCTGGCAGAATTAACTGCTTGGCAGTCAGTTAGGTTGATTCAAAACTCCATCTTAACTTTTTAACATTCAGTTTTCACTTAAGTTGGATTAGAAAGAGCTCATATGAACCCTTCTGGTGACTAGAGAGGCCAAAGAAAAGACTGATATAATCATCTGTTTCTGCTACTGAACTACTCTACGGCTTCAGCAGCCTACACTCAACTGGTAAAGGAAAAAATGAACCTAGACATTCAATAGTTGAAACTGTGAACACACTCAAAATCTGGAACAGAATAAATTCAATTAAAATATTCCGTACTTATTCCTCTTACATGTTAGATTGCAAAGTGCGTTCTCCAAGTATACACTTCATTTTAGAAATGCAACTCTCTAACACTGAGTTCACATTTCAAGGCTGCTTTACAGAAAAGTTAGTACCATCTTGTCACATATAATGTGGTCAACCAGAACCAAATGAGCAGTGTCTGAAACACAAATGTCTGCCAATTTTGTTTTGTCAGAAACTATGAACAGATAAGTCTCCATAAATAACACCAGATTCATTATAAGCCGGTTTTAATGTTGTTAAATCAAAAGCATCCAGTAATGAAATTCCACAAATGTAATTTTAGTTTTGATACTCTGCCTTTAAAATGTGGTTTAGTTCAACAAGTCTTGAAAGAAGAAACAGAACAAAAATAGTTTCACAACGAAGTACAAACGTTTAATTTTATGATCTGAAGTTGATTTTGCCATTACTGATATTTACTATGCTAAAAAGTGATTGACTTTGGGAATAAGTAAAAAAAAACTGATCTCACATCTCAGTTGGTAATGAAACTGCACTAGACAGGACTATATATTAAAGTAATAAAACTGTATTTAGGATTGGCTCATAAACTTATGCAAACCATGGCCCCAATAGACTAGGACATTTGTGTGTTAAATATTTCTGAGAATGTTTCTCTAAAGGCACATTTCATAAATTGACCACAGACAAAAACATCCCCAGGTTTTCTGCATTTATGTGCTTTTCCCACCATGTTACCTTACTTAATTTATAATGCTTTCATGTCCACTTCTGCTTGAAGTAAAAATTCTAGTATTAAACTTACCTACAAATGGTTCACAATGGTTTTGTTTTTACAGCCTGAAACAAGGAAGTTCAGGTATGTAGTTTTACAAGAAGTGATTTCTTACCATATGCTTCCTCTATAAGGGCACAATAAGGATTAATGCCCATTCCATTTTGCTTAGACTCTTGTTCTCCAAGACGCAGAATATTTTCAAGTCCATTTAAAGCCACCTGTACTATTTTTGAATCCATCACAGTCAGGAGGTCACAAAGGGGCTTGGTACAACCTAGTGCTACCAAATACCTTTATAACAGCAGAAAAACAGAGGGGAATGGGGGAAAAAAGAGGACTGATAATCCAGCACATTTATTCTGACACACCCATCTATTACTACCAATCCTTAATTTTGCTAAAAGTAGTGGCTGAAACAAAAAATTTCTAAAATACAACACAAAGATAGTATGAAATTGAATAAATAATCTAATTTATCCTAATGAGAAAATTTTATGTGCATATTCCTAACTGGAGTTTGGAATCTGTAGTCTCTTCAACTCCTTTTCACTTATGATCTTCAGATGGGTTTTATCAAATAGAAGAAAGAAAGTTTTAGCAGTAAGTTATTTTATCAAGCATTTGGAATTTTGTAGTGATAAAAATATCAAGTAAACGTATTAAGAGACAGACAAGAACACTGGACACTGCTCTGTACTAACACAGTCCACACTAGCAGTCCATTAAGAGATCAGCATTACCTACTGTAAAAGGACATAATTGTAAATACAAAAAAGTTACTGAGATTCTGAGTATCCTATTCCTTTTTCCAGTTTTGCACAAAATTTTGTAGGAACTTTGGAAACCAGAACCTGTGTCCTTGTTCTAGTATGCAAGTAAAACAAAGACAGTAATTTTTGCCGGCATCAAAACGTTGCTTAAATATAGTTTAGTGGCTTCAAATTATCCTGCAGTTAGAAAGTAGTACCTTGAGAACGTTAAAAGGGCTAAAATTTCATAGATAATATATCTGCACTTTGTGATGAGAAGCTATTTTTATGGTATTACATGCATATTTACTATTTCAAGATATTGAATTAAAATTTATTTTAAACATGCTAAATTTTAAGATGCTACATCACGTGTGCAATCAAAATAATAGCAAAAAAACCACTAACAAACTTTCCTCACTTCTGATAAAACTTAGTGGTTATAAGAAAACAGGATTGTTTACATTTTAAATAAATGAGCATGCACTTATTGCAACAGATCTCCCAAATATGCTGGAAGAGTTATCGTATCGCTTTCAGTTCTGGCTTCCAAACAATACACTGTCATTTTTAAATCCATTTATCAACTACTGATTGAAACCAAGAGCTTTGCTGATAGTATACAGAGAAACCAGAGAGTATTTTTTTCCTAAGCACTCAAGAAATCCAATCTTTCCAGCATATAAATAGCTGCCAACAGTAAATTTTAATCAAATTCAATTTTGAAAACAGAGTTAGGTATCTGCTTTAAATGAATACTGATAGTGAGTTTAAAATACATGAAGAAACCACTAAAATTCCTGAAGTCTCTCCACAGAGCTACAATCCCATTGCACAAGTTTTCTACACAACTCTCCCAAAGTTTTCCATTTTCAAATGCTGAAACTGTTCACTAACTGTTCCAATTGTGTTTCACAATACAATATCAACTCTGGAAGACAACTCTGTGAAAGCTTTAGGTGTAATACTGCTGAAACAAAGCAGTATTGGTCAATTTCTTATTAAGTCTACTGCATCTATTTCACTCATTTTTCTGAATTTCTACATGTTTAGTCCCTATATAGACAGATTCAAGGAATCCCAGTTGTGTTTAGGATTTTGTTGCTGTTTGTCAGGATTCAAATGCAGAAATAAGTGCCTTAGAGAAGATACTCAGGCAGAAAAAAACAGTAAAATATACAAACTTACCTAATCTGTTCAGGGGTTCCTCCTGACGTTGCATTAGTTATGGCCCACGCTGCTTCTTTTCTGGTGCGAAATTCAGCTTTTTGAAGAATTTCAATCAATATTGGAAATATATTTGCATCTATAACAGCCTAAGAGAGGAAATTATCATATTTTTTTATAAAGTTTTAGTACACACAGAGAAAGAACATTAATAACCTTCACTGCAAGAGTCAGTGATGCCTTCTGATATCAAAACAAATAATGTTTTGTTAGAAGGTGCCACACTAACTAAAACCACTAAGCTGAAATTCAGAACTATTCCAACATCGCACTGCCACAGCCATCATAATACCTTCTTTGTTGATTTCTCTGTCTCTAGTGGACAGAATACTGCTTACTGGACAGGCCCATCTGAAAATCACATGATGTAAGCACTAAACCTCAGTTTTTGAACTGGAGATCAAGCCTTGGAACAATACTTCACTCTATCAGTTTTATTCAGGTTTGCGGTCTCCACAGAAAGACTATGTCTATAGTTGGAAACTATATATAGTATAATACATATATAAATATATAATATATATATTTTAATTGACATAAAGAAGTAATATTTTCATCCCAAAAATAATATTGAAATGTACTCATTTTTGCCAAACAGAACCTTTTTTCGGGGAACTCCAGACACCTGGAGCAATAGTCAGTATTTAGTAGTTTTCACAAGCATGCAACTCAGTAATGATGACATCATTCAGGTTTTTTATCCAAGCAAAATGTTCAACATTTCCAAATTAGTAGAATTGTCCACTGTTCATTGGACTAATTTGTGAAAGACGCTTTGTTTCAGCTTTTAAAAAGGAAAATTGATTATTACTTTTACATTTATATTACAGTGTAGAACAAAATTAAAAGACAATATAGCAGTATATAAGCCTCCCACAGGGAAAAGTAACAACTGCTGATATCAGATCTAAAATAATATTTTAAGTATCCTTCTATTTGTTTTATAAACATCAGCCAAATCCCTTTGAGGGAAATGAATCAGTTTCTCTAGTTCAAAAAACGAAAACTATTTTTAAAGTATCATTTTATGAAGTTATTTACAATAATCTTTCAAAATTTAGAAGAAAACATTTAAGTTAGCTAAAAGAGACAGCTAGGACTAAAATAAATAATGCAGATTCAATGTAGTATCTACTTACTTCTCCTTGTGAAGGAAAATCAAGTGAACTGGTAAAATGAAAACAAAACCAACCGAATAACAAATATACAGGCTTTACCTGAATCTGAGCTCTGTTTCCTGCAGTAATATTAGAAACAGTCCAGCATGCTTCCTTTCGAATAGATTCCTTGGGACTACTAAGCAAGTGCAAGAGACAGGGTAATGCAGAGCAGTTTAGAATCACCTAAAGAATTTAAGAGTTGAAAATTGGGGTTGTACAATATACACACATACATACATACTGGTTTGTGCAACAGATACATATATATTTTTTATATATATATAAGCATTTTACAGACAACTTCAAAAGAAGCAGATTTTATATGTTAATATTATACAAAGCATCATAGATACTGCAAAATTCGAGTGTTCAATACTGCTGGATTGTTTCTTCATTGAAACTCCAATTTGAAAGAATCTGCCCTCAATTAAGTTCAGACCAGAAGACCAAGGACAGCAAGACTAAAAAAAGCCGCTTAAGGCTAGAATATGAGTAACTGTAAATAATAATAAGAGAAGTGTAAATGTAATTGGTATAGTTATTTGTTCATTTGGTTTTGAAGAGAGAGATGTTTTCTATTTAATTCCTTAGCAAAATCCTCTCCTATAGAGCTCACAAATTATGTAATTAAACTAATTTCCTTTTTTTCCCTTTACACTAATTCTGTGAGCCTTTTAAACACAGTTTTCTTTAAAGCAGGACCTGTCTTAGTATTCTCTGCATTGCTTCAAATTCAATTCCACTGCCTAAAATTAAAAGATAAATCTTTAGAACAAATTACATCAGACTACCACATACAAATTCAGGGACAAATCAAGTATGACTGTTGCTTACAAGTGACAGTTTTGACTGCATTTCAAGACTTAAAAAAATTGAACAATAAATAACTGAACCCTCACTTAGGGTGGAAAAAAAAGAAAGTTACTTTCACTGTGAATGGGAAGCAATGTTCAAGGTACCATAGAGGCATAAAGCAATCCACCATATAAGAAAATATTCATTCTTGGAGTATTGTAATGTTTAAAACAGCAGCCCAAATTGACTGCCAAATTAACAATAGATTATTTTTTTTACAGAGCCTCTTTCACTTCAATATGCTGACAGATATCTGTACTAGATGTGTTTTGTCACAATTAATTTTTACAAAGTTCTGTAACCATTTTTCTGTCTGACAATTAATTTTTCTTAAATTAACTAATCTTACCTGTGTTTGGATATCATCCCCAGTAACAATATTTCCAACTGCTCTTAATGCAGGGGATACCACCTTGTAATCATTATGCCTGGAGACAAATATTAAATCGCTTGATATTACCAAGTGTTAAAGTATAATTTTGCATTTTCAGCAAACAATGGTTTACTTCATGTGCTAAAATTTTAATTACAGAAAATACTGCATTACTTCTTACACCTTCTCCCTATTTAGCCAAATTTGACAATTGCAAGCCCGTAACTCAACTGCTGCATTAAGGAAAGGAGATCTCTATGGAACACCATATTATTGCATACAATATTGGAACCTGCATCACTCAGTAGCCACAGAGCCAAAAGGGATGTTATGAGCTGTACACTAAAACTGAGCAGCCTCCCTTTGTAAAACAGCTTTCCCCTTTTGTAAGTCAATAATCCCAGAAGGCAGTACATGAAGCCCACATTCAGTTGTCTGAGGTGTGGGGGAAGGAAATCTACTCATGTGTCCTAAAGCATCTATAGGAGAAAAAGCAACCTCACCCTTTCCTGACAGCTGTGCAAATGAGATTTTCACAGGGAACTGTGCTGAGCTGTCAGTGCTGGGAACTACTATCCTGACATACTCTACAGTCCCCATGTGAACACAGGGATTTAATCTCCCTTTCTCAGAAAATAATGAACCATAAAACAAATATATTGGAATAGTTCAAAAGTGGCACAAGCCTGCCTCTGTCTGGACTTTGTGAGTCCAAGAACTGCCTGCATTGCAACTATATCTCCTAGAAAGGTAAGAAAACAAAATACAACAGTGAAATAAAAAAAATAAGCTGAGAAGTTAATTTACAATTCAGGCTTAGTCTTCAGTCTTCACCTTTCTGTGCCTCCATGTAAATGAAATCCTACATTAAATTTAAAAGAATTTAAAGGAATACTTTGGAGAAAACTTTTTTCACTATCAATCTCAGGAAAAATCCCAGGAGCCAAGCAACTGAAAAGTTTCAGACTGAATTCAGGTTCATCACTTCCCATAAAATAAATTTAGACTTGAGATGAAGAAAAACCCCTCAATCTGAATGCATTAACAGTACTGCAAGACATTTATTTGGTGAAGAGAAGACTTACATCAGCAGCTCTACCAATCTTCGACACACTCCAGAATCAATAACAGCTTGAATTTTATCATTGGGACCATCTGAAAGGTAAGAGAGGGCCCAGCAAGCATCTGCTAATACATCCGGGTCACTGCTAAATAACAGTCTTGATAGAACATTTAAGCAAGGAGCAACCTAGGTTAAAGAAAAATATTGCATAAAATTAGATATTTCGTATTTTTCCAAGTTTCAGAGAACATTCTGGAAAGACATAAAGGTGCAAAACTGTTTACTGCCAAAGCACATGAGCTCATTAATGAATTAGGACCTGATTAAACCAGGTATCCAATTCAAACTGTCAAACTGCATAAATTCTGATTCACAGCCTATTTATTTAGAAATATTATATTGGGTATATAATTGGTCAGCTTAAATAAAAAAATCTCCTTTTACAAGTAACCAGATGATCAGAAATTACTGATGCTTTTCTGAATCATTCAGGGAACAGAATTTCACAGTAATAACATTTATTGATATTGCTGTCTTTGTAGGAGTACTGGAGGTTATTTGTAATAACCAATTTACAATTGCTTTACCACAAAGAACTCGGCTAATTCACAGAGGACTCAACATTTGCTGAAGCAAATTAAACAAGCAACGGCTGACTTCAGTTCTTGCTGCAAATATACTCTCTGGCCTTAACCTCCTACAAGTTCCACAGAGACAGAGGCAAATTAATTAGACCACCTTAACACCACTTGAGACCTGACAGATTTCAGCTGTACAGCTTAAGAATTTCATATTCTTTGTAGAACTTAATTCTTGATCTTGCTACAGCTATGCAATTCAGCCTTTAAGTGCGGAACTGGTGCTACTGCAAAGGGCAAAAAGCAAAGGAGCTATTCGGGTGAGCAGCTGCCTGCAGGGCATCCTTTCCCACTGAAGTTAAAAAGTGTTTAAGCAGCAAAAATTCTTGGTTTTTTTCTACCAGAACAAAACATTACTGAAGGATATATCTTAGGCAGAGCACTTGTGAGGTGATCAATTAACTGACATCAGAAATCTCCCCACTTTTGTTAATATCTCTCCAAGAATTATTAAGTAGCTATGACAGCAATTACTACTCCATGAGGTAAGCTTCAAGACATGCAAATGCTTTCCAGATTATTTTTAATGATCATTTGACCTCAGTCTCCTCTACCAGAACATCCAATGTCCAATTCCTCTTTTAACATCATTAACCTCTGTCATCATAGTCTGATTTCACTGCATCTGACAGAGCAGACAACGCAAGATTTTATTTCTGCAGCATCCACATGCAATCATAAACTAAAAATTAAAAAATAATAATTTAAAAAAAGCTTCAATCATAACTCACATCCTCTAAAACAGATCTGGAGAAAATAGAGCCCCAAGGAGTTTAGTGCTGAATGCATTGTTTGTCCATCATCTCATATCAGTGAAAGACTATTTGCATCTGACTAACTACAGTCTCAATTTTTTAAGTAATTTAATTTTATTGCTGATGGGCGTCAAAGTAGATAATTTTGTGCAGCTACAACAGATGGACAAGACTGTATTATTACATTAAAAAGATAAAATTTAGTTTATCTCCAGATTCAAAGATTCTGTGTTATTACAAATATAAGTTGTCTTCAGCTTTCCGATTTCTCAAAATGAACACTTTAATATACCTTACTGAAGTCTGGAGGTGGATTCTTTCCTCTACAGAGATTTGAGAGAGCCCAGACAGCATTTCTAGTTGTTGTAAGACGATTTGAATTTGTTAACAGTCTGTCAAAGAGAGACAAAAATCGGAAAAAAAAAAAATCTTACTGAAAAGGTAAGTCTTTTTATGCCTACTGTTACCAACAGTACCTCAAATCAGGAAAATAAATCCTATTATTGGGCACTAGTTTCAATTTATTTCTTTTCATAGCTTACACGCTGCAAATATTTTCTTAGAATCAACTGAATCAGAATAGATTATTTTGTGTGGACATCTCTTTCCCAAATCCAATTCAAGCATAAAGTAAACCACTGCTCACATAAAAAGTCATTCGACGAACCTTTCCTGAGAGTGTTCAGAAGGGGCAAGGCAACACGACCCTCCCCAGATGAGTTGCTTTAACTTTGCAACTTTGATATCAGTTTTAATTCAGAGAATGCAATTAATAGTAACAATAAAAATAGTTCCATAAGAACTTAGAACTTAAAAGATTTTAAAAAGGTTGATGTTTTACTGTTTTGTGGAATAGAATGTGCAAGACTCAACATCTGAAAGACCAGGTTCATGTTCAGTTACACATCAAAATGTCTAAAACTACTAATCCTTTAAATATTCGTGGAAGGTAATCACATTCTGCTCTATTATTTCAAGCTATTTTACAAAGGTTTTAAAGCATTTTATTATTTGAAGCAATAATAAATTGAACAAAATTTTTGTTGTGTGATTTTTTCCCCCCTATGATGAAGTCACCTTACATCCCATTGTAAGTATACAGTAAATGCTGGAATGGTATTTCTAGTGAAGAGGAATCTTCTGGTGGAACACAGTTCATGTAGTAACTACTCTGCCAGCTCATCTCAACAAGCAAACATAGATGGTAAGACTGGAGCTTGGAGCTCCTGGACAAAGGTGGTGAAACCAGCCTATTGCCCAGCCAGCTGGAATCACACAACTGCAAGTGTGAATTAAATCACCTCTCACACTCAATATATCCAGAACTCTGGCAACACAGAGTTCTGCACAATACAGAATTCATACTTGTGAAATAACATTTACATCCTTTTACAAACATTGGAAAGCTTCCAGTCATAGACTAATTAATTAAAGATATGCATGAAGCTCAGGTAACCCAAAACATTAGAGTCATAGCAATACAACAAAAAAAGAAACATTCTCAATTTGGCAAAAAGCTTATATTCTTTTCAAATAATTTTTAAGGTGAAGTTTACAGTTATCTACATGTGTGCATGATATTACAGTATTAACTTACAATACTTACTCCAAAAGAGGTGGTAATATTCCACAATTTAAAACAAAGTCTCTGCATTCTGCATTATCACCAGCAATGTTCCCAAGAGCCCATACTGCCTTAAAAAGCAAAGCATCCAAGTTAATTTATAAATGCTTGTAAATCAACTTTCACAGATAATTTATATACCTTTACAGAAAACATTATATAATTAAAAAGCAATATCATTCAAAACATAAAACTTCAGAAGACTACTGATTTCTACATTGCATTTTTTGTGAACTTATACAAAGTAATTACCTACACGTGAAGCCATCCTTTCAAGAAAAGAAAGCCTTGTTATGAAAATACATTGATTCATGTGCTTTCAATAAAAAGGATACATGCACTTCCTTCAACAGTTACATTTGCTCACCATACATAATATATCCAGTAAAACTGGCTCAAAGTTGCAAACAATGTACGAGGAATAAAAAAGTTAAATCATTAACTTTCATTATACAAACTTTCAAACATGCTAAATAAAAGCCAGTAAATTACAGCCTCTCTTAAACATACATGAAAAAACCCCAAAGCCAAACCAAACAAAAAAAAAAGTTCAGGAAATGTTAATGAAGACTAACATAGTAAGATGGAAGAGCAGAAGTATAGGAGACATAAAGGTGCAAGATAACTTAGGAGAAAAAATCCACATTGTTTTCTACTATATTCTTTCTATTATAGTGTTTTAGATCCTGTCCACCTGTAAATGCTGCAACAGAAATGAGGTGCTTTCTTCAAATTAATCAATAACATGAAATAAAAAACAGGTTCAAAGAAACCTGAAAGAAACAGAAAAAAAAACCAAACCCACCCATTAAACATGAGGGAAAAAATACACTGAAGGTAATTTTTTATCCTCCTGGAGCCAGATCAATGGGCTAGTAGGCAAATAGAGCTCAAAACCTCTATAACCACACACACCTCAAAAAAGACATTAAAAAAAATAAATTTTAAGTAGTTATAAAACACCCCAATAAAAGTTACCTGTTCCTGTACATCTTCATGTTCTGAACTAAGCAATTTAATGAAAATTGGAACAGCTCCAGTTTCAATTACAACTTTGGTGTGTAGAAAAGTTCCAGATGCTATGTTTGTCAAAGCCCAAGCTGCTTCAAACTGTTGAGGAGCACAAAGACAACCATGTTAAACCACTCAGCAGTAAAGCTTAAATTATGAAAAAACAGTTTGACATGAGAGTTGCAGAGGTTAACTTTCCAAGTTTTTTTTCCTTTCTATTGAAATGCAATTATTCCTATTATTGTACTTTCTATACAATAAATAATTGGCATTGACAAAATGTAATAAGCACCTTCAGTATTTAAACTATTTTTAGGTTTTGGCTTGTAGCACTAACTCTAAGGAAGATTTTGAATTTCTACTAACTAGTACAAGTTCCTTCTATTTATATTAAGTTTAAATCAATTCTTCTAGTATGAATGGACACAAGGCCTAAGTGACATTCCATGGGCTATTACAAGTAGACAGAACAAGTTACTCCTATTGTTAGTTACATATATTTCAAAGATCCTCCAAAAAGGTTTCATGCAAGCCTTTCAGTTTCCCATATTTTTTTCTTCTTTTCTAAGATTTCATCTGAAAAATACTACAATATACTCAACACAAAACAGATTCTGCTCACACATCAGTGCTGATGACCTCAACGTACCACTCTGGAAACTCTCTTGAACACATTCTGCTTTCAAGTATTTGATCAGCTGACTACATAACCCTAAAGAGTGCTATGACATTCACAAGAGTCAAGTCACAACTTCACTGGCAATAACTAACATTTCAGACAACTAAAATTTCCAGCTTTGGTAGTTAAGCATAATTAATTTTGGTTATTAAAAATAATAATCACATGCTTTCCAAAGCTGTTTGGGGGGGGTTACTAATCCCATTCCAAACCCCCAGTCAAACTCACTTGCACCAGCCAAACTCACTTGCAGAGTGTAATTCTCATTCCTCTCTAGGAATTTCACAAATCTCTGTACTACTCCTGGTTTTTGTATGACTTCATCTATAGGTGGATTAGGCTCTGGGGGGAAAAAAACAAACGTATTTGTGTAAGCCTAACAAAAAAGACCAAATAAATTACTTTTTCAGTATGACACAAAATATTAATGTGATTCTCCATTTTTAGTAATTTTTAGCATTCAATCATTTTAATGTCAAATGAAGGAGCTAAACTTTTGACTTTAGAAGACTGCAGTATCATCTCCATAAAGTGCTACAACTTAGTAAACACCCTATTATGTATAATAATAGTAACACATACTGTTATCCTTTGGCATGTTAGTAACTCATTATGAAACACTGTTCTCTCAATCAGTAGCTCAGGTCAGTGGAAGAACAATTATGCCTAGAAACTATTTTAAATGACTAAGCATACCTTTACCTATCATGCCATACAAATACCAGCATTAATTTAAGATTGTCAGTCTCAACAAAAACAAGTTACAACAGTTCTTTGTCGGCCATATAATTTCTCCCTCCTCAAATACAGAAAAAGAATGAGAAACTGAATCACTGCAACAGTTAGTGTGCAGATAGTTACTGCCCTGGACACTTCAATCAAAACATCCTTGCTTTTGTTACTTTGTCTGAAAGACTTAACATTAGAATAATGAAGCCTTCTGTATTTAGCCATTAGGTTGGAATAGATTTGGCACGGTTTCTCTATGAACAGAACTAGAAGTTTCAGCAAGCTTTATTTTAAAGTAAAACAAAACAAAAGGTTAACTGACTTTCTCATAAAAATTTATAATAACAACACAGAAGGAACAATAAAAAAAAAATCAGGCAATATTGTCATACCTTTAGATAGCAATTTTCTGAATTTCTGAGTTGCTGTGAGTTGCTGATCAGGATCATCTGAGAAAATCATCTGCACCATATCTACTGTAATAACTTCTTCCTAAAAATGAAAGGAGCATTTCTTAGGTATAGTGCTATCCACATTAACAGCTGACATTCTAAACACACTCAGAAGTAATTACCTCTGGAATAGGTACAGTAGAGCTGACATCAGGATCCTGAATTGGACTTTCTACCATAGATTCTTCATTTCCCGGGAGAGAAACGTTTCGACGTTTAAACAGCTAAACAAAGAAGATATTTTTGGGAGACATTAGAACTTACCATAGAGTGGGTATGGGCAACATGCACCTGAAGAAATGCTTTCACCACAATACTAGTCAAAGTATTTCAACTACTCATGTTCATGCAACTGGAATTCTGTATGAGAAGTTTAAAGAATACAAAGGAGAAAAACAGTACTATTATCTGTATCTTGATAAATTGCACTGCACACTTCTGAGAGGTATTTAAAAACTGAAGTTCTTTTTTAATTAGCAAAGATCCATAAATTTTTCTACATATAAGAAAAAGAAGATACAATCTTTTTACTTTTATCCTTGATAATTAGCATTTATTTTTAAGCAGGAAACAGTATTCTACAAGCTACTTTCTCTTTTTTTAGTTTATAGGCTAAAATCATCAACACAGAGCCAACATTTATGTTTCAGCATGCTCCATTCCTTCCTTCAACAGAAGGTCTAAGATCTATGTACCTTTTTTGCATGCCAAGTAATCAGCACCAATATTTAATATACAGTTACAGAAAGACTAAACCGGAAACATTATTTTAATATAGTTGGAGGAAAAATGGTATTGTTTCAAGGTGAACTTTCAAATTATGTAACATTAAATGTTCTCTATGACCAAAAATTGTTTTAACGTTGGCTGCGTGCACTGCCTACACTCAAAATACATACCTGCGCTGTAGTGTTTAACAGGCTATGCTTAATGAGTGCTTCTTCATTTTTCTGGCATACAAGCAGAACATTTGCACAAGTCTGGCTTCTCCTAGAAACCCAATCTAAATTTTTATCTTTAATCCAGTACCAGACTTACAACTGCAGTAATTAACAATTCTAAGAATATTATGTTGGTATCTTTAAAAACGAATGTTAGAATCTCAGTCCATTGATTCACCTGCAAGCATAATTAAATTTCCTACTAAACCCTGAAGCTTTTCTGCTATTGTACATGCCCAAAACTGCAGAAGCAACTCCATGTTTACATCGACCCATATTTCAAACAGGAACCTAAACCTTGTTCAACACACTTCTGGACTGCGCACAATCCTGGACACAAAACAACTGCAGAATCCTGGACATGAACAAGGTTTAATTCTGTTCAAACCCACAAAGGAAGAAGAAAGAACATTCCTCTTTTGTAAGACCAGCCATTCTTTCTAGCGCTCAACAAGAACACAGAAGGTTTTGGTTGAAATGTATAAACTGTTTTTGCTTAGGATCATGGGTCTATCTACCAGTTATAATCTCTTCTGGAGCAAAAGCAGTCCCATCTCCCTGCATAAATTTATTCTTCTCAGTTCAAGAAGAGCTGAAGAACACCAGTCCAACAAATTAAGATCAAGAACATAATAGTATTCTCATTCTTACAACAGTTAGCATGGAAGAGGAAACACTCATTATTTTCATAACTTATCTAGGTAGCATTTACTACAAAATACACAAACAAAACTTTGAGCAGGAACTGTAATGCAGTCACCCATTCACAGGTAAAATGCTCCAGTATCACACTACTTCTTACTCTTACCTCTCTGGCCCAACTAATTTAAATTCTTTTTCCATGCAGTAGCACCACTTTCCCAGGAGAAAGGTAAGCATTCCCACCTCAGAGAAGACTGTAGGTCAGTGCCTGTGACACTCTCTAGGTTGTGGGAGACAAATTTAGCCACTTTAGACCAAGCAGAAAAACAACCTACATTCCTTACTTTTCTGTCAAGAAACTACTAAACATTTTGGGAAAAGGAGCTACCACAAACCGTAAAATTATACAATGCTCCATGTACTACGATCACTAAAATTTTTATGAGGACAACTGCAAATGTTATATACTCTAGTTCATGGATCACTAATTGGCAGCCACTTTACTAAGCTACTGTAGAAAAGCTCTTGCGTAATTTGAAGTATGGCTTCAAAGATGAATATAATCCTCTCCCTTCTAACAGTACAACTTTGGCCCAAACACGAGAAGAGAATGCAAGGTTTCTAATCCATATCAGAAATGAGAGCATCCTTTCTGCCCAGTCTTACATGTTTAAACCTCCTGTGTGCCCTAGTGACTTAGGAGGGCTTCTGTTTACTTTGTTTGGTTTACAATCCTATTGAGAGGTTCCTGCTGCTCCCCAAGACTGCAAAGAAAACAGACATTCAACATGGTGCTCTGGATTCTGTTCCACAAGAGGAGTCAAGTCCTTTCACATATGTGCATTTGGCTTCACAAGCACTTAACAGTTAACAGCTCACCAAGGTACTTACCTGTTCTTCCCTCTTCTGTTTCCGAAGCTGGATACCTTCCTCCTCTCTTCGTCTCCGCATTTCTTGGGGATTAAGTGCATTATTCTTGTAGCTTTTCATTCTGAAGTTATCTTTACCCGGGCTTGCCATGTTGTCTGTTAAAAAAAAAAGAAAAATTACTCCAAACTGCCAAACCTTGCAAGGCAAACTTGTAATCTCTTGTACCACAAAAGTATCTACAGCAGTAGCTCTATATTCCTGTAGCTCTTTACAAAACACAGTCCACCAACAAAAATCTCTTAAGTTAGAAATCAGAGAAAAATCTTTGCCTAGATAGGCATTTCTAAACTGCAGATTAAACTACAGATCATTTCAGGGATCATACACTTCATTAAAGGGCATAAGGCACTGCAAAAAGGAATTATGGGTCTTACAAGAAACAAAAAGCAAAAACGTTACATTGCTAAATTTTTATTCTATCAGCAAGTAAAGGAATTTGCTTCCTCCTCTCATAAAGGAGACATTAAATATATTTAAAAAATAAGGACAAGCCAAGAAGAAAACCTGCAGTAATTACTGCTTCATTTAAAATTGTTTCTTTGTTTAAGATGCCTATCTCACAAACATAACAGGATCTAAAGGTTATGCTGTGCTTCCTTCTAAACTGCATGCAGAAAAAACTGCAGAAAAACAAATTAATGGTCAGTAGCACCCAAACAGGCATGCTCTTTTCCATTTTAAACTAACAAAATGATTGACTCGTTCTAATTAACAGCTCTTTTGGTGGATTAGAGGATTAGAATCTGCCTGTCATTTCAGGCATATCAATTGTGAAAAGATAAAAATGATAAAACACGATTTTTGTCACTGTAATGATCAAACCGATTGATTGAAAAAGGCTGTTAATACCATGGTGCTAGTTTTTAAAGCTAGAACTGTAGCCTTCATCTGAGAAATAACTGTCAAAAATATGATTTAAGACTCTACATGAACTCTCACTTGTCTGAAATTCTTCCACACAAGAGAACATACATAAGAATATCTGAACTACAGCTCCTGAGCTGTGCTCAATTCTCTATCAACTTCCACGCCAGGACTATTTTTATGTATATATATATCAGCAGTACCAAGGACTGCTGAGCAATAAACCCAAGGTATGAGAGGAAAAAGTGTCTGCAAACTTAGGCTGACATCAACAAGACATTCCCGGGACTCAGCTGCCTCGGTAAATTACTGCCATCTCCAGACCACAGTGCTAAGCGTGCTACCATCTAAAGCAATTTTCTAGTAATTGTCACATACCTTTTGAGGTACAATTCAAGAAGATATTTTTTCCAACAACACTACTGGCTTCACTAGCCCTAGAGCATCATCACTTCCTTAATCATTCATACCTTTCTAATTTACTTGTGACAATAAAACTGTCAGGCCAAGCAGTGAACCAAACAAGAGAAGCATGCATTCAAAGTAACCCCGTTTAAGTCATCAGGTCTATGAAGAGTTACAGAAACACAACTGGGAGGAAGGTTTCATCAAAAGTGTTTTCAAAAAATAAAAGTTTATGAATTTATAGTTTCATTCCCCCCACAAGGGTGTTGGAATAGACATCATAAGGGCAAAATGACTGGTAGTCACCGACCTATTCAGGTGACACAAGGAAGTCTGCACTTCAGCTCTGCAAAACTACGCTCCTTTTGGCACTAAAGACCTCCACCCACCACAGCCTGCATCTCGCCCACTTGTGCCCAGACGAAGATCCATCCCACTAATAGATAGTTTAGTTTCTTTCTCACTGCCTACATACGGCTCCCTAAATACCGCGCCCCGCTGTACCCCCGCCCCTCCCCGACTGCCAGCGCCGGGGAAGGCCGCGGGGGCTCCCAGACGCTGCCCGCAGGCTTCGCACCGGCCAAGAACCCGGCGCAGCGCCGAGCCCGACCGCCAATCCCCTCGCCGGCCGCCTATCCCCGCCGCACAGCGCGAACAGCGAAGCTCTCCACCCGCGGCCCCTGGAGAGGAGGCGGAAAAGCCGCCTCCCTCTTCGGCAGGGCAGGGGAGCGGGAGGGCGGCACCGTCTGACTGGGGAAGCGGCGGAGAACAGCGCGGGAAGATCCCGTCCCGTCCCGACACCAGCCGCCCAGCCTGGCGGGGACCGAGCTGCCGTGCGCGGCAACGCCCCGCTGCTGCCAGCCGCTTCCGAGCGGGCAGGAGACCGGCCTGCGGCGGGGAGCCGCACAGCAAGGGGCAGGGCACGGCACCGCACCCCGTCCCGGAGAGGGGCACAGCCCCTCCTCCCCCCCACCCGCCGGCTCTTAGCGCTCTTACCCATCGAAGCGGAGCCGCACGGCGCCCGCCGCGCTGCAAGCGAGAAAACCCCGCTCCGCTCCACTCGGGAGCGCAGCACCGGCAGCTAATCGCAGTGCAAGATGGCGGACGCCGCCCCGCCGCGCGCCGCACTGGCCGGGGGGCGGCTCCTCCGTTCCCAGCAGGCTCTGCGCGCGCAGCCGCCCTCCCCGGGCAGGGGAACGGCACTTCCCGGCAGGCAGCGGGTGCGAGGCGGGAGTGCGGCGGTTGCGCTTCCCGGGGGAGGCGGTGGCCGTTAGCGGCGTGATGCTGGTGCGGGACGGCGGCGGGCAGGTGCTGTCTTCGGAGACTGCGGTGCGGCTCTCCGCTCTGCAGCACCGCCGCCGCCGCCCCGGGCTGTGAGGAACTCCGCCGGCACATCGAGACGGCCCACCGGGAGCCGAGGCCGTCGGGCGCCCGCAGCCCCGAGCTCGCCCAGGGGCTGCCCGAGTGCCCCTTCTGCGGGGAGTCGGCGGGGCGGGAGCTGGAGGCGCACGTCAGGGCGCGGCACGGGCACTTGCTGGGCGCCCCGGGCACAGGTGAGCGGTGGCGGGAGCGTCACCGAGGTTGGGGCTGGCCGTGGCCGCCCGGCCCGGGAGCGGAGAACCGCCGTGGGGCGCTTTACCGGTGAGCCGGGGGCTGCCGGAGGGCCTCTGCTGCTGTGCTTTCGTCCCGGCGGGTGCAGTCGCGGAGGTGCGGGAGGGGGATGTCGCTTGAAAGGGAACGGTGAGTGAAGGTGAAGGAGGCGTCACTTGAAAACCTGCTCCAGAGCAGAGCTACAAACACTGTTGCAGACGAACCTGCAATATTTTGCATGCCCAAAATATGCTGTCAGGATAAATGAAGGCAATTCATAAAGCTTTTGTGTGATAGGAGGGTGGTTTGTACTGATGTGACATATGTTTGGTAGCAGAGGTTTGAACTTGCCTCTTGAAATCTCATCTTTGATAGGATCCCATACAGTTACCTACAGGAAAGGTAGTTTTCATAGATTCAGAATGGTTTGGGTCAGAAGGGACCTTAAAGATCATCTAGTTCCAACCCCCCTGCCATCAGCAGGGACACCTTCCACTAGACCAGGTTGCTCAAAGCCTCATCCAGCCTGGCCTTGAACACTTCCAGGGAGGGGGCATCCACAACTTCTTTGGGCAACCTGTCCCAGTGTCTCACCACCCTCACAGTGAAGAATATCTTCCTAATATCTAATCTAAATCTTCCCTCTTCCAGTTTGAAGCCATTTCCCCTTTTTCTATGTAAAAATTTCCCCTTTTCTCTTGTAAAAAGTCCCTCCTCAGCCTTCCTGTAGCCCCTCCAGGTACTGGAAAGCCGCTATAAGATCTCCCTGGAGCTTTCTCTTTTCCAGGCTGAAGAGCCCCAACTCTCTCAGCCTGTCCTCATAGGAGAGGTGCTCCAGCCCTTGGATCATCCTCATGGCCTCCTCTGGACTTGTTCTTCTAAGGCCATGTCTTTCTTGTGTTGGGGGCTCCAGAACTGGACACAGCACTCCAGGTGGGGCCTTACGAGAGCGGAGTAGAGGAGTAGAATCAGCTCCCTTGACCGGCTGGCCACGCTTCTCTTGATGCAGCCCAGGATACATTTTTCAGTTTGAAGTAGAGACTTAGGAAAGATCCAGCACCAAAGTATTCTGAAGTACTAAACATTGATTTGGAGACCACAAGGATATTCTGGAGGATAAAGTTGGCATAAATAAAATATTTATTTGAATATTGTATTATATTTTAAGCATGATCAGAATTTTATTCTAAGTGTCCAAAGTTGCTGGTAGCTGTTTTAGAAACTTAGTAATAATATCTCTGCTAGTGGGTAATTCTTGTAGAAGATTAGAATTCTTGATGTAACAAGCTATGTATACTGACAAAAGAAAAAAAATATTATTATGCAAAATGTGGCAGTATAATCAACCACACTGCATAGTCGGTGATTAAAAATATGTTTTTCTTGAAAAACAAAACACGTCTTAGCATTGAATAATATCTTACTTCTATGGGTGCAAATAATGCAGAGCTTGAATAAACAACATTCCTGCATGCCAATTTCTGTTTTAAAAATTTCTGCATTAAAGGTGGTTTGTTTTGGTTTTTTTTGTTTCTTTGGGGTTTTTTTAATGTACATAGTGTGTTTCAGGAAACTGTAATAGTTTGCAGTGTGAAGCTGGTGAATTTAGATTATTATACTTCAAGTTTCCCTCCAGCCAGTCATGAACTTTTAGCTTGGGCAAATGCTTTCCAAAAAGAGCTAACATAGCATATTCATTCCTATATTTTGTGAACCTAGAAAGGTGCAAGTCAAATCTAGGGACTTAAAAGGAGGGCAGTAGAGATAGAGTCAGGCTGTTCTCTGTGGTGTCAAGTGACAGGACAACCAGCAGTGGGCACGAGTTGAATGGAACAAATGTCTTTTAAGTGCAAGAACACTTTTTTTTTTTTTTTTTTTTTTTTTTTTTTTTTTTTTTTTTTACTGTGAGAGTGGTCAGACACTGGAATAAGTTGTCCTGGGAGCTTGTGGAGTGTTTGCCCTTGGAGTTACTTGAAAACTGACTGGAAAAGCCCTGCGTAACTTAACCTGTTTAATTTGACCCTGCTTTGAGGGACTAGATGATCTCCCAAAGTCCTTTTGAACCTTATCTATTCTATATGATACTTTTTGATAATAATACTAGAGCTGCAGAAAGAATATTTATTTGAGGAGATGCAGGAAGACCAGCAAAGTAAGAATGACAGTACATTCTTTCTGCCCACCAACTGCTGTGTCATCACATGAGTATTGAAGTTTTGTAAGCAAGTGTTCTGCTGATAGCAGGACAGATCTTTTCATTAACAGTTTGATATTTCAGACTAAGCATTTCTTAATACAATTATTATCATAGCAAATTGTGATCTATAAGTTAAATGGGGCAAAACTTGATTAATAGAAGGAAGGAAATGGTGTCTTAAAACTGTCAGATATTTAGATACAAATTCTTAAATAGTTGAGAGTAACAGCTGTAGAATTTGCTGCCTTTCACGGAATTTCAGTGGCAACGCAAAATTAATTACTGTGTATTTATCTCAGACTGTATATCAGGGGGTTGATTATCATAAAAAACAGTAATTGCATTAATCAAGAAACTGCGGGTTTTTTTCAGACATGCAAATTGATGAACAGCTATATGAATGCCCAATGTGTAGTCTTACCTGCACAAACATTAAGACTCTTGAAGAACATGTGGATTTACACTTGGAGGAACATAGCTTTTCGGAAGGTACGTGAAAGGATACAGTTTGGTAATAGTTGAAAGCATTTACAAGTATTTGCCTGTTGCAATATCGAATCTCAGACAAAACTTAAACTAAGTATTTCCTTGTTTAAAAAGAGAACTGGACACATACATAATGAAGTTAACATAGTTAATAGCAAGTCCTGACACTTGCCCAAGTGCTCTATTTAATTACACGTGCTAAAATAAATATTTGTCTGTGCATGCTTGTTAAGTAAATGCACTATATGTTAGCCAAAACTAAAACTTAGAGTGCAAAATGTTTAAAAAACAGCCATATTATTTTTTTTTTCCCTAGCTCTATAGAAAGTTTACATATATGGAATTTAGAGTGGCACATTCCAGTGTGATAAGCTGAAAATCTATAGCCTATGAAAACTTCAATTTTTCTCAATTCTTTTCTCAAAATGCTTGTGATGGTTCATTAGTCAAAGTGATTACAAAGTAAATAAAGGAATCAAAATTAATTTTATCTATTAGCATGGCTAATAAAATCCCAGATTCCCTATACGGTTTTCTGATCCTGAATTTGTTTCTGTCACTTTGTTATGAGAGTGCTGGCAGTAGTCCTGGAAGCTAATAAGTGTGTGGTATTCAAGAAACTGTGACTCCTTGGTAACAATGGAATGAAACATAGTAAACAAAAGCTGTTTTCTTGGTAGTAGAAGTACATGCATTATTTGCCAAGTAATTGCTCCTGTAACTGCGTAAACTTCGTCCAGGTCAAGACTCTGAGTCTTGGTAGACTGAATGTAGTCAGTCCTGTTTAGCATTCATTGCCAGTAGCTCAAAATTGTGGGATGCATCTCCTGAAATTAATGCCCAGTTGTGTTTATGGATGTCTGCTTAGAAAAGAATCTTTACAAATGAAATAAATGATCCATCAAAGCATTGTCAACCTCCTGACCAAGTCCTCTCTCTTTGGAATGTTATTTCTGGGTAGGTGGAAACAGAAGAGATCTAGAACTGGCTCAGCAGCTCCAAACTGAAGAAGATAAACAGCAGAGATCAGAAGAAGAGAAGCGAGAGAGGGAAGAGTTTAAAAAGCTGCAGGTACAGTAATATTTCTAAATGGTGAACTTTTGAACAGTTGTGGTGTTAGAAGCTGAGTATCCTGGAGCTGTAATGACCTGGAATGGCCATACCAGGTCAGACCTGTGCAGTTAGACAGGCAGCGTTGAGGTGGTGGTGCAGGAGCGGGTTGCAGGCAAATGGAAGCTGTTGGCAGCCCTGATCCTGGCACGGGTGCTGGGTGTGCCTGCCCTGAGATACTTGGCTTTGCTGCTTTGAGTGCTGCTGTCTCAGGATGGGGCTGGGTGCTCCCCATGCACACCATACTGCTCTCACTGGGGGTCCTGGCATGCCTACTGTGCTCCATCCAGCTCTAGTGCTCTGCCTTGCAGCGCAGCCTGGAGCATATTCCCTGGCAGAGTGCCTGGGGCCCTGAGCATCCTGGCTGTCCTTCCTCTTCCTGGAAACCATCACCTGTTGCAGTGACCACTCCCATGCTAGGCCCTGCTTCCCTTTCCTTCCCACCTGATAGTTCATTTCCCACTCTTGCTACCTTCCTGGCCATTGACTGTCTCTGTGCCAATGCTGTCTGCCCAAGATGGAGCAGAAGAATGTGCCTGCTCTTCCAGGCATGGCTTTACTGATCACACATTCCTATGCAGGAGAGGAGCTTGGCTTTTAACTCTAAAGTATCATAAATCTGAAGGTTTGATGTCTCAGTGTTAACTACTGATCTTAAAATCACTAAAGGTGAATTAAAAAAATGTGGTTTAAATCATGGACATTCCATCCCTAACAGAGACAGTATGGCTTGGATAATTCTGGAGGCTACAAGCAGCAGTTCCTAAAGAATATGGAGAGGGAAGTTGATAGAGGAAGGATGCAGCCCTTTGAATATCACAAGAGAAAAGCTGACATGATGGAATGTTTGGCTTTTGGTATAGATGATGGGAAAACAAAGACCTCAGGTAAAAATGCTGAAATTACACAACAACTTTTAGACCTAGGTCGTATTGACCAAACCTGTCTTTAACAAAGCATGTAATTTGATGTTTAGTATTGTTGCATCTTATTATTTTCTGGATCAATCTATACTATTTTAGTCCCAAACAAATAAGGAAATTGAAGCTTGGTATATTTCAAGTCTTTATTCAAACCTGAAGACTTTTTTTCTTCTTTTTTTCTATGGAACCTTGGAACCAAAATGTCTGGTTAGGGGCCCAAATATAATATATATCAAAAGATGCAAATGTCTTGTTAGAAGTTGGCTGTCCTTGAGTGTATACTACTAAGTGTTAACTACTTAGTACTCATTGGTTCCTAACCTAGCGTAGCTGTTAAAATTTACAGTAGCTCTTTATCTTTCGGTTAGTTGTAGTATCATGTAAGCTGGTCCCAGATAAGCACACTGTTCATATGATTATAAAGTCCAAGAGAGGACTAGGAGGACTAGACATCTACTTGATACATCTTTGAAAAGTTTTATAATTGGTACAAAAATACAGTGCCCATTGATTTCTATGTTCCTTTCAAAAGGCTTCCTTGTCCTTACGTGCCAAGACCACAGTTCAAAGGTCTTTTACCTTATTGCTAGTGGTTCCAGCTTACAAAATATCCATTTGATTCTTGACAGGTAAAATAAAATTCCTTCTATAAAGTGTGTTGAGTGGAAATACATTTAAAGTTTCCATTCTTGGTCATGATTTAGACTTCAGAGAGGAATTCAGAAAATAGTCTGTGATGGCTATGGAATTATTGTCTTCACAGTAGCATGGCAATAAAGGGCCTTTGAGAATTTACATTTACAAATTGGAAAGAGCGTTCCCAAGCACATTCTTTCATGTAACAAGGGAGGATTTGGAATATCCTGCAAGTGGATTTTAAAAAAATATTTACAGTAATTCTCAAATTCTATGCTATTCATTTCCTTGTCTTAGTTTCTTCAGGGAAAATAATTATGGGGGAATAGAAGTATTACAGAGTATACATAAGTATTTCCATGTTTTTAGGGGGACGTTGTACTGGAGACGGCAGTGGCATAGGAATGCTTTATTGGTGACATTACTTTTCTTATTTCATTGTAATAGTTCCTGTGCATATCACAGTTTATAATGCAGTTGAAGCTGTTTAATTTAAAATATTCATTGTGTAGCAGCAGTGAAAAAATAGCTTGAATTTTGAAAGCTTCTTGGCACATACATTCATCAAAGTAAAGACCATAGAAATGAAACTGGTGCAGTGTCCACTGGCTTTGTGATTTGGGTTCTAGATATAATGTAGGAAGTTTTTAACACTTATAAGTTTCAAAATAAGTTGTCTTAGTCTCTATCTGTTCCAAGCTGGGGAAAGAATCTTTTTCTGACAAATTTTGTAGTTCCTTTTACAGATAAACTTTGTCTTTGGTCTTCTTCTAGGAATCATTGAAGCATTGTGCAAGTACTATCAGAGCGAAAACAAAGATGTGAAGCATGTATGGCTTTCAGCAGGAGTAGATCACTTCCACTCATCTTTTGGTGACAGAGGCTGGGGTTGCGGTTACAGGAATTTCCAAATGCTCCTTTCATCACTATTGCAAGACAGCTTATATAATGACTGCTTGAGAGGTATTAAAATAAATGCTGACTGTTTGTCTCGTGTACCTCAAATGACAACCTTCTGATTGATGTTTTGCTTTTTCATTTACCCAGCAAGGCTTGCTGGATCAATGATACCGATTAAATGCTTGTTATACCACTGGAACTTACTGTGGAAAGAATCAGAGCTGCATACTGGCAAGGCATGGTGTGGTTGAAGTTTTAGCTTTAGTTTTTTTGGTGCATCTTTGTAACATCAGCTGGCTCTTGTAAAAGCAGCTGAGTAATTTTAATTAATAGACTATTTCAGTAACTGTAATACCAATTCAAAAGCTTCTCTGTTCCAGATACTGCAGTAATTCCTAGTATACCAAAGATCCAGTCCATGATTGAAGATGCCTGGAGAGAAGGCTTTGATCCTCATGGGGCATCTCACTTCAAGAACAGATTACATGGTTCCAAAGCATGGATAGGAGCATGTGAAATTTATTCGCTGTTAACCAGTCTCAGAATAAAGTAAATATTGCTTTTTTTGTTGTTGTTATTTTTAAGTGCTGATTTAAATGCTGTACCTTTAAAGGTCAGAATTACCAACTGTGCGATGACAAAGCCATCTTAGTGGCTTTAGATATGACCAACCTTTAAAAAGATCTGATTTAGTGCAGCATAAAGCTGTGTAACTACTTTTGCAGGTACATAAACTGAATAGCTACTGAGATCATTGAGACCTGGTGAAGAATTATGGCACATATGCGTAAAATCAAACATTGGTTAAAAATTTAATTTCTCTAGAAGTTTCTTAAGAAGAATCTGAATTTCAGCTATTCACTGGCATAATTCAGAAAGCTGTTAATTGGATTCTCTAGTGTACGTGTATCATGTACAAAAAAATCAAACATTTTAATTTTTACAAGCTTCACAAGTTCTTGTTAGACTGAACAGAGTAGAGTGTTTCTTTGTTATGGAATAAAGCTTCAAATTTTTAACAGTATTGGATTGTTTTGTAATTATGTGTCCCCTACTCCTGTATTTAAAAAAAAAAAAAAAAGTGGTAATGACCACTAGATGCATGGAATTGCTGTGATTATGTGCAGGAGGAAGGGACTGAGAGGTGAAAAAATTGTTTTAACAGACAACCTACTTGAAATTTTATTGTTGCTTTTATTCTAAACGTTCTGTAGGTGCCAAATAATTGACTTTCACAAACCGACTGGCCCTATGGGTACACACCCTCGTTTGTTTGAGTGGATTTTGCGTTACTATTCTACAGATAATGAAGGTGCTGCAAAGGTAGTGTGTACTTCCAAACCACCTATCTACTTGCAACATCAAGGTCAGTATCACAGGATTCTGGTTTCTTACTATTCTCTTCTTTATATGTGCTTTAATTCAGAGCAACATTTTACATTCCTCCTTCATTTAATTGAAGACATGGCTTTATTTCCTGTTATTTTTTTGTTGAGAGCAACATTAAAGTTTGTATTTTTATTGAATGGAAGAGGTGGATGTGATTAGGATCTCAACTTTTTGACATCTGCTCTTTATTGATAACTACCTTGTTAAAGTTCAAGTAATGTCTTGATCTGAAAATAAGTAGTGTGCTACGAGGAAGTAAATGGGATTTATGTGTGTTTAAAATACTGAAACTCTATTTTGAAATTAGGTCATAGTCGTACTGTTGTTGGAATAGAAGAGAAGAAGAATAAAACCTTAGGTTTGCTACTGTTTGATCCGGGATGTCCTTCTCAAGAAATGCAGAAACTGCTAAAACAAAAAAGTGATGGTACTAGTCTCAAACTGCTTCGGAAATTTGTGGGTAGCTTGAAAGAAAAGCAATACCAGATAGTGGCTGTAGATGGTGTACTCTCATTGGAAGAGAAAGCTGTAAGTATTTCGGAAAGTAGTTTGTGTCTAAGAAAATTTAAGAGAATCTGCATTTCTTCTTTAATACTCAAATGCATATGCATATATGGTTTTGTGATGAATTTTTTAAATCTCTTTACTTTCCTCTTTCTTCTCTGCTACTTTCTGATTATTCTTTGTGAATTGAGTAATCACAGGATATCAAAACCAAGAAAGTTTTGCATGTAAATGCATACCACCCTAATGTAACTGGCAACTTTTAAGTCTTTGGTGAAGCTTGCAGCTGTTTGCAGTTATGAAATAGTCTTTTTCTTTTCATTTTCTTAAAATATTTTCTCCTAAATAACTTATTGTGGGCATATAACATACTCAGAAAGCATTCATAGTCCAAAATTATGCATAGGGGTTTTTATTGCAACTTTGCAAAGCTACGTGCTATCTATCAGCCTTTGACAGTTGAAGAACAAAGTGTACAGATACTGAGGCCTAACCATCCAGTGTCCTCAGCTTGGACACTAGAGCTAGTGCATTCTGCTTTCTCAAGTACTCAGAACTTCATATATTCAAAACACAGCCCTAAGCAACTTACATGTTTGAGCTGTCAACATTTTTATAAATCCTGTCCACATTTTGAGCATTGTAACGTTTTAAGACCTTAGAAGTTTTCAGCTGAATGTCAGATGTAATTTTTGTTTCTTAAGCTTTCTCTTTCCTACACTAACAAATTGATTCCGAAGAGCCATTTTTCAATTCTGTGGTATCTTGTCAGCACTGTTCAACATGTTCAAGCTTCAGGACAGACTCTTATTTAAACTATGATATAACTCATGACTGAGTCACCTGCACAACTGTATTTAACAGCTGTATGTTGAAATTAAGTATTGTCTTAAGTGTTCTCTGGACCTGAGAATGTCAGAAATAGTGTTAAAACACAGCCAACCTCTTCCTCCTGCTGTCAAAAGCTTTACAGTTCAGGACATATTAAAAGGAAGAGTATTATATGGGATTTGTGTGGGGTGTTTTGTTTGGTTTTGTTGGTTTTTTTCCTTTTTTAAAAGATTGTATTTATAGATATCAATTATTTAGAATTTTGTCTTTAAAGCTCCCATTTAATTAAAATGAAATATAACCCCTTATACTCATTAAGCTTACTAAACTACTGATTTGGAAAATGTTCTTTAAAGTGGTACTTTCATTAATTAAGCTATTCTTTCCCCTCTCCCACCTTTTTTTAGGCTCGCTGTCATGCTTCTCAGGTCTTAACATCAGAGAAGATTCCTTAAAGGATGCCTTTATTACCTCTTCTGGTATCTGCTGGATGCAAAACATTAAATTTCTGGACTGTGACCCTAACTCAAAAATTTCTGGACTTTAACTATGTCCCCATAAATGTTTGGGGGCTCTGGAGAAGCACAATACTAGAGTAAACCTGTAGTTTTGATCTTCAAGTCAAAACTGTGCCCTTCTCATGAATCTGTAACTCTGAAGTATTACAGTTCTTGTCTTACTAGAAAATTTGCTATTTTCTGAGTTGCTTAAATTACAAAGCAACACCTACCATCCCGTAGCAAACTATGCACCATGGTTAACTGTCAATAACCAGTGGCTAGAGATACTATGGAACTACTTTATTGTAGTGCCTCTGTAAATATATTTATGCTGACTCTGTGGCCAGTGCTCTATTTCTTACAAAATTTGATCAACAAATATATATTATTACTCAGCAAATTCTCCTGTAACTATTTGCAAAGTACAGAAGACAGTTCAGTGATTTCACGTGATATAGTCTGTTCCACCAGGGATTAGTTTACTACTGAATTTCCTTTCAGTTAGCTGACTTCTCTAAATGTGTAACTTGTAAACATGGGCATGTGTTTATGAGGTGGATCATTGTTAGCATTGGCTGAGGTCTACGATAGTAGTGTCCAAAGTGGTGTATGTGCTCTAGGGGCTGCACAAGACAATCCATTGGGGCATAGGAAGGAAATATTTTGTACAATGAATAAATTAAAATATTTTTTTAAATTTTATTTCATCCTTTTTTAAATTTCTATTTTTTTGTATGTTTTATTGGTGAAAAATAATATACACCAGAACTTTGTTAAAAGTATGCCTCAAACAACTCTGAGGGCATGTAAGGAAATAAAGGCAGGCTCCCTACCGACCCTCTGACCCTGATAACTAAGGGGACTGATAAGAAGAATGAAAAGGGAGACCTAGGGGCAAGGAGAGTTGCTGATAAGGAACAAGCTCTGTCCTGTCTCCAAACTCCAATCTTTGCCCTGATGCAATCATGACCACTGATTGTGATGGCCTGAGGGAGATGATTGTGCATATAATAAATGACAAAAGAGAATTTCTCTGGGGTCTGTCAATCACCAGGGACCCCCAAGCCTATTTCCAGAACTTTGTGGAAGGACTGACCAGGCCTATTTCCACAACCATCTGGAGGGACTGGCTAGGCAAGAAATGCATATGCTAATCATGTGTGCCCACTGGGAAGGCCCTTAAGAACTGGAGCAAATAAAAGGCAACAATTTTGGCCATTGAGGGGGCCCCCCTCCATTCTGGGTCCGTGACACAGAAGAAAAGACAACTCAGGAAAGCATAAAAGAAGAGTCTTCATTGCTTGTTGCTGAAACCCAGGGTGTTGAGACTTTATTCCATCTCCTCTCTTTCTAGCTTTCCTCTTTTCTTCCACCTTAAGTGAGCAAGGAAATTGCTCACTTAAACATTGTAATACACAGGACCTTGTTCCATAAAGAAAAGTTCATTCACATATCTGATTGCTTTGCGTGGATACGCCTTTATTTGCTTCTTAGGAGTCCGGAACCTGTGTCAAACCACGGGTTCTCAAACAGGTTCCTGACAAATGTATATCACTTAGGTCTTGAAGGCATCTCAAAAGGATGCTTGAACTGACTGTTGAATAGGGGCTCTGTTGTGCAGGGTTAGTGCCATTTATGACACTGGAGCTATCTGCTGAGACGAGTGTCTTGGGCGTTTGAGGCACCCTTTCTTATCTAAGACATGCTGCTGTGGCTGAAGGCAAGAGTCAGGCCTCTCCAGCAGGACAGCTGGAGGCTGGGAGGGATGGTTGAATGTATTGCAAACGGCACTAGGTGGCTTTGTTTAAGTGACTGACTCATGGCATGGCATCCATTTGCTGTAACTGGAGCTTAGATACTTCCCTTTTGTTTCGACTCTCTTGCATGTTGACACCTAGATATAGGTGTAGGAGTTTAACCATTAATCTGTTTCTCTCGTGTTTAATCTGCTCTGGCTATAAGAACTAGGAATTCTTGGAAATAGTGAAACACATGAGTGTAAAGATATTACAACACATAAATCAATATTTTTTCTGAAACATGCATGAAAGTAAAAAAAATTAATTATGAAAACACATCAGTTAGAAGTGGCCTATAACTTGTGAAAGGGCTAAATATTTAGGACACTGGAGGAGCTGAGACTAGAGACAGGGTTCCTCAGAACTGGGGGACCATCAGCTCCCACATTAGCCCTGGTCTGTGTAGGCACATGTTTGTCTGCCATGTGAAGTTTTGCAGCCGTGTGATTATTTAACCTCTCACGGACACACTTCAGTCTCTTCTGCACTGTTCCCTCACCTCCCTGGGACTGGGACTGAGTCTGCTCCTGGCTAAGGCTCTGCTAATTCCAGACTGAGCATGTTCTTTACCAGTGTGACACTGTGCCCAGATGTGTGAGCCTAAGAAGCAGGAATTGCAGCTCAGCCCCAGCACTTCACGTACATGTTCAGGCTGCCATTGGGGCTGAGCTGGTGTTTCACTGAAATGCCGTAACGTGCCATATCTCTTTGTCCTGGCTTGTACGTGCTGTTTGATTCCTGCATAATCACCATGGGACAGCTAGGCTGTGAGCGAGCAGAAGAGTGGGAGTCTCACTTGACCTAGCTGAAGATGACTGCAAGGGCTCTTGCAACAGTGATTCCTGGCACTACCTGGACAGTGACCAGCCATTTGAGATACTTGATTCCTTATCTCCTTATTCAGGTGTAAGCCTGACCTTATGCCAAGATCCCAATAAGTTCTGTTGTGTTTGGTTTTTTGTTGTTGTGGGGTTTTTTGTTTGTTTGTTTGTTTTTTTAAAAGCACTCTGGTAGTGTCAGAGCAACAGAAGCCTAATTACAGATTTATTAAGGTCAGGTTCCTGGTGTCTCCCTTTTTTCCGCTTGACTCCAGGAATGCTATGTAAAGGTCCAACCAAGGTAATCATGGTATAATAAATAATAGCCTTTTGAGGGAATGGCAGCTGGTAGTGGGGTAACTTTTGACAGGGTAATGGGGTAAATGGAAGGGTAATGGGGTAAATGGAAGGGTAATGGGGTAACTTTTAAACATTAGCTGAGCACCACTGGAAAGAAAGCAGTGGGGTAAGAAAATGTTAAAATAATCCTAATGAGACCCAGGCCTTACAGCCTGAATCACTACGGAAAGTTTGCCCTGAGAGCATGAGTGCATTTGGGCTCAGTGCTAACTACAATAACTGCTTAAGGGATGTTGCCTCTTACTGTCAGGCTCCCCTGGGTTCACAGAAGCTGAATGTTTTATCTTCTTTGCAAATAGATGCCTCAGAGAAATGACAGGACCCTTTGGATCTAGATCCTGAATATTTGGTTAACCATTTGGGTGAAGAAAATCTTGGTGTGTTCCTGAAATTCCAAGAAGGACTTTGATCTGCTTTTCTCTAACCAGGCAGCAGGGCAACGGAGGGAGTAATGTACTTTTGTGACCAGAAGTAAATCACAGAGACTTGTCATTGCTGGGGGTCCTAGCCACTTGGGTTCAGCTGCAAACTCTATTTTCTGAAAAAAGTGAAGGAGTGTCTGCAAACCTACACAAAATAGAGCACAAACTGATTACTGAAAGGCTTCCTGAGCCTGCTATATACCGAATGCTGAAGCAGTTTATTCTTTACATGTGTTGTGATTTAACCCCAGCCAGCAACTAAGCTCTACACAAGTGCCCACTCACTGATCCTCCCACCCTCTGATAGGATGGAGAGGAGAATTGGAAAAAAACAACACATGGGTTAAGAACAGTTTAATAATTGAAATAAAATAAAATAAAAATAATCAATAATAGTAATGAAAAGGGAGATAACAAAAAGAGAGAGAAATAAAACCCAAGGGAAAAAACCCAGAAGTGATGCACGATGCAATTGCTCACCACCTGCTGACCAATGCCCAGCCAGTCCCTGAGCAGCAATTGGCCCCTCCCAGCTGACTTCCCCCAGTTTATATACTGAGCATGCTGGCCTATGCTATGGAATATTTCTTTGGCTAGTTTGGGTCAGTTGTCCTGGCCATGCTTCCCCCCAGCTTCTTGTGCACCTGCTTGCTGGTAGAGCATGGGAAACTGAAAAATCTTTGACTTAAGATAAACACTACTTACCAACAACTAAAACATCAGTGTGTTATAACATTATTATCGTACTAAATCCAAAATACATCACTGTACCAGCTACTAGGAAGAAAATTGACTCTGTCTCAGCAGAAAACAGGACAACATGGAGTAAACTAACTCTCAGAAAAGCTTCAGGTACCTATTGTGAAAGTTGCCACTTGGGTTTATCAGAAGCTGTAACTGTTCTACCATGATTTTGAAAATGTGTTCATTTCTCCTTTGGAACAATGTAAAAATTCCCTGTAAATTCAAGATTTTGGGGGCAAAATGTTTCATTCTTTTTGTCTATTTATATTCAATTTATCTTGTATATGACTTGTCCAAATGCTTTTTTAACATACTATAAGATAATTTAGATATTTTAATGTGAATATTATTTTGAAGCAAAAAATCGAGTAATCTAATTCTAGTATGCTAGTAATACTCTGGTAATTCTAGTATTTAATTCTAATTTGCATTGCTTTATAGATAAGCATTTTTAGATGAAATGTTACTAATTGAAGGTTCTAGTGAAAAATATGGATTTTGGTGACCCCTCAGTTTTTCTCACAGAAACAATTTTAACGCTTTCTAATTATTCTCTTGGGCTATATGGCAGTGAATTTCATTGCACCCTCCAGCCCTGAAAGTAATAATTTCCTCTGCACAGACGAGAGCTCACCTGTATGGGGTGTTTTCTAGCATATTATTTCAGTGCTGTTCCTCTCCTTTCTACAGGTGGCATGGGGACATCCTAGGAAGTCATGTAGGAGGCACCTGTAGACTGGAGAGAAGTGGTGAGTTTTAATTCCATCTCATAGTTATTTCATAATACTTTTCATGCTAGAGAATGTTCAGACAACACTGAGTGGATGGCACTGTATTTTCCATGTAAGCACAGCAAATAAAGGGGTTTAATGTTTGTTTTGTTTTTTTTTAATGGCAGTGAGATTCTAGAGATAAGGAGTTTAGAGAGAGGTGTTACTATAAGGAACCACTGCCATTTAAGCCCCAATTATAAAAACAGTATTCTTCATACCACATGTAGTGATAAGCAGCAAGTGCTGAGAGGGCTTATGTTCCAGTTGGGAAGCATTTATTTTCTGAGAGCTGTCAGGTGTCATACATCAGTGTTTCATTATTCTGTAGTATCAGCGCAAAGTCAGCATTCATCTCTGCCTATTTTAGCATTTTGGGTGATAAACTCATCCTCATAGAGAATTTATGTCTGTTTCTAAATCATATCTGATTAATGTTTGGAGGTAAAATATCTTCCTTGAGTTTAAAATAAATAAATAAACTTTTTCTTGCAGACTATCTGTGTCTATAGAAAATTTAAGGAGAGATATTAGTCTTTATTCTTGCCAAATATAACTATTCTGATAAGGCTTAACATGTGTCTCTAGATGGTAAAAGGAGTTACTGTGTAGGTCGAATGGCACAGTGCAGCAGCCCTTCACAGAAGAAGGAAGGACCATTCATCGAGGTCCCATCTCTCCCACCATGGAGAACAGCACCTGCTTGTGATTTGCTCCACTTGTCTTGCTAGCAAAGGCTCCTAGTGCTCGTGACTCTGCCTTCCATAGGCATCGTGGTGCTATAAAGCAACTCTTGTTGCAAGAGCCTAGCCTCTGGCATGAGATGGCATCTTCCCAGGAGATAGGAGAGAGGCGAGCAGAAACGTTAACAGCAGCTGCCATCCCAAAGCACACGGGCTTCTCTCACAAGGCCACAACAAGGGAGAGCTGAGCTTTCCACAAGGAGCAAAGACTGTTTTATTTTTCCTCTTCCTCCGCGAGGATTTTATAAATAGTGTTGTTGCATTTTCATGTTCTCTTTCTTACCAGTTTCTGCTATGAAGTCAGAGGAGTTATGGAAAAATGAATTATGTTCTCTGTTGAATTCTGAATTCAACTTACTCGTAAAGAGCTAGAATATTTTTAAATCTTTTACAAGGTGTCAACCTTTGGGTCAGCACTGCGAGGAACATAGTGTAATAGTAGTATCCTCTAGATACAATCCTTCATCTGCCTTGGCTGTCTCAACAGCTGCACTGAGCTCTGACCATATAATCACACCAGCTGTTCCATGGCAATCCACAGTATTTTTCAGACTCCTTTAAATCAAGTAGTATTTGCAAATACTTTAAAACAGAAGATATCATATGTATTGGTGACCCATTCTATGTTATTATGTACAGAGATAAATCTGCATACAGAGGAACTGGGGGGGAAAACTCAGTTCTTTGTCACTTTTGCCCTGTCATGGAGGCTGGCAAATTAACGCTTGTTGGATAATAGGTGAGGTCATGGCTGATCTGTAGTGTTATCATAGCTTACCAAAATATAATGCTTTCCAGCTGCACAGGTGAATTCCAGGAGTTTATGACCTTTTTACCTTTAAGTGTGTACTTTGACTTAGATAATCTGAAACCAAAGGTAGCTGTTAAGGGACGTGTTTATGAGGTACTATTGCACCTAAATAAATAATATGATCATAAAATAGCCTTCAGGGGCTTTTATTTTCTTTCAAGAGACTATGTGGGCTCAGAATATTTTGAGTTTGATATTTCTTGAAGAAGAGAAGGCATGGAAATAAGGGCTAAGAGTCTATGGCAGGGATTTATTTTAAATAGCATGGACCATCTCCTCATCTGTTTACTATACTCTTGCTTTACCACTTCGCTCGAGGAAAGGAAAGAGCAGAGAGCTAGGACAAAATGTTATTTCTGCAACTTGTTTAGAGATAACACATGATCAGCCCTTGTCCTTAACACTTTGCCAGCATAAACTGCTGCTTCTCCATGTGAATGGTGGATTTAGGAGCTTTTGAAGCCTTACTTCTTCCCCTTCTCTTTGCCACCTCCAGAGCCTGCCAACAGAAAAAAAAAAAATAAAACAAAAAGCAAAACAGAACAGACAAGTAAAAGTTTCAGCTCAAGGCAATGTTCTTTTGGATGTGGTCTGATAAAGAAACTGATTTTGCCAGAGGGTTTACTTGTTTATCTGTTTACTATAAAGCACAGTGGGTTCACATTTGCATCCCATGTGGCTATGTAAATGTACAAAACTACCTACATGTTGGGTGCATCATGCCTACAGTTTTGCACTAACAAGAAAGGAGGGTTGTAGGGTGACAGATGTCCTGAGGAATGTTCTCCCATCCTCCTTGTGGAAGTGTTGGAGTGCAAGGAGGTGTCTGTGTCTAAAGCCCACAGAAAATTTTTCTGCAAATGTCACTACTTGGTTCTTAATTTGGTACTATTATTCATCTTTCTTTTTTTTTCCAAAAAAAACCAGACTTCATGCAAAATCAGATCAATAGCTCTCACTTACTCGAAAGTTTCATATATATCAATCTCTTGTACACTGTGCTGTGTGAGCAAATTAAAAATAGATACAATATGTTAAGCGCAGTGATATTCATTGCCTTCCCCTTCTCAGTTTCCTTGTGGGTAAGGAAGAGAATATTTGAAGTTGTATCTATGGCTGTATTAGCCTCAGATCCATAATATGATCCACCCATGAACTAGGCAGTATTGACAAGGGAATGTATTCATTAAAAGGTGTGAACCATCTGTAACAGAAGAATAATTAAATAAACTGTAATTGATAAAAATAATTGCATGATGGTGACACAATAAAAAAGCAAGCAAACAAGCAAAGATTTTTGTCGCCTTTCCAATCTCTTCCCTTGCTACCCTCAGAAGCGGCGCTATGAAGCGAATTCTACTCTCTGCAGTTTGCAAGTTTCTTGTGTGTGCACTTTTCAGGCAATAATTTTCCTCGCAGGGATATAATTTCATATCATGGTTTCACTACAGCTTTTTTCTTATTTACCTTTCACCTCAAACTTCCAGAGCAATGTAGGCAATGAACTGCAACTTTAACTGGACTGTTGATTGCGTTATAACATAGCACAGATCATATTCTAAGTGGGATCACAGTGTGCAAGACTTATCAGTGAAAAACATGCAGAGTCTTTTCCTCATTCTCAGAGGTTCAGCAGCTTTCAATGGCACAATATTTTTCATTCCTCTATGGACAGCTAGTGGCTACAATATTACAGATCTGGTTCTTGTGTATGTCACCTATAATATAGTTTGTGGCATCCTAGCTTAAATTCCACAGAAAAAAGCCTGTGTTCTTTTTTGTGGTTTAACAAACTGGAGAGTCTGTAGAATTTTGAGGAAAAAAAAAAAATTGAAGATTTTAAAGACCCAAATCAGCATTAGCCCATCACCTCAGAGATCCTGGAGAAGAATAGTCTCAAAGTAGATAGACTAAGAAAATAAAGATTTTTCCATTAATTGGGTCTAATCCAGAGACACCAAGAGTTCCTTTTTCCAATGTACAGCCTTTGGCATTTAAGCTTGTTCCAAGTGGCACTGAGAGGTAAAATGTCAAGGTGCCTTGCTAAACCTGGTCTTGAACAGAGTATAATGGGATATTTCATGGTATATTCCTCCAGCCCCCATCTACTCCTTCTGTATAGAATTATAGAATTATGGAATGGGTTGGGTTGGAAGGGACCTTTAAAGCCATCTAGTCCAACTCCCTGCAGTGAGCAGGGACATCTTCAACTAGATCAGGTTGCTCAGAGCCCTGTCTAGTCTGACCTTGGATGTTTCCAGGGATGGGGCTTCTACCACCTCTCTGGGCAACCTGTTCCAGTGTCTCACCACCCTCATTGTGAAAAATTTCTTCATTATATCTAATCTAAATCTACTCTTTTTTAGTTTAAAACCATTACCCCTTGTTCTATCATTACAGGTCCTGCTAAAAAGTCTGTCCCCATCTTTCTTGTAGGCCCCCTTTAAGTATTGAAAGGCTGCAATAAGGTCTCCCCAAACCCTTCTCTTCTCCAGGCTGAACAACCCCAACTCTCTCAGCCTTTCTTCATAGCAGAGGTGTTCCATCCCTCTGATGATTTTTGTGGCCCTCCTCTGGACCCGCTCCAACAGGTCCATGTATTTCTTATGCTGAGGACAGAATTCCTTTGCAGGATCTGAGAGATGCTGTGTTGAAAATCTACAGCTCTGTAGAAAAAAATCTCAATAAAAGATGAACCAGAGACTGTGGTGGGAACAGGTTATATCTGAAGTTACGAGGAATGATCCAAAGGCAAACTATGAAGCCTTTCCAAACAGATTGAAGGAGAATGGGTTTTATTCAAATGGCAAACAAGAGCACCAGTCTTCTATGTCAGAAGTTGAATTGGGCTAAAGAGAGAAAAGCAGAGCTGTAAAAGACAAGTGCTTGTAAATACCTTGAATACAAGACAGTGTAACAGGGTTAAGCAAACAACATTACCACAGCATAAGCCAACAGCTTTTTAAATAGTTCTTGAGAAGGTGGAGACTTGTGGAGAAGATACAGAAATTTTAGAGGGGAACTGCCAAGACAGAAGTAATAAGATATCTAGTTGATAATTTTTGCTATGCGTACAGAAAAACTGTATAGATATTGTAATGCTTTTCAGCTACTGGTCATGCAAAGTAATTGGAAGGATTCGAGATCTTCATTCCAGCTGAGAGATGCGAAAGCCATGTTCTTCAACCTTTGGGCTTTTAATTTTTTATTATTTTTAAAAATTTCCATTAAAACATGTGCACACACACACACACACAGAAGTGTGAATTAAGTACTGGGATAACTGTGACCACAGACATATTTTACTGTAAGGCAGGAAATGCAAGGAGATGGCTGCACAGTGTTGTGTGAAGTGGAGAGTTCAATGCTCAGCTCTAGCCAAAGGAAGTGGCTAGACTTTGCTGAAGAAAGAGTTTTAGGCCTAATTCAAAGGTGATCTTATTGTAATATCATTGGTTTGTCAAATTTCTTAGGCCAGACATATTTTACAACTTTTAATGCTTATAATTCTTAACATAGCTCTCAGTTTCCTCTTACCCTAGGGGATTTTAATATTTTAAATTATTGAAAAAATGCCATTGTAGTTTTCAAAAAGATGTTTTCCAGTTGACGGTTGCTTTCATGGACATGATCTCATTCTCCATTCAAAATTTAACACACTCTTGTAAATCATTCGCCTTTCAGTTTGGTTATGACTTTGACCTCCCAGTAAAAGCAAAACCTGTGAAAAATGGGTTATAATGCAGCACTGGTCACATCCTCATAGTCAAAAGGAAGACACTATCCTTGAAACTAGAACAGAGGAATCCCATGCTCAGACTGTTAGCCTGCTTTGATTAAATAGCTGATATTCTTCATTTTATATATTTTGAGAACTCTGACCTTCATCAGCTAGTAATGTACTGAAGCAGGGAGTTAGGGTCTCGTAAAAAATCAAGAAAAAACATCACAAAAATGGTTTTCTCTACACTACCTCCTGTTCTGGTTCTCACACTTCCCTTACCAAGGTGTTACTCAAGATTCATGTCTGTGAGCTTAACTTTTTAAAATGACTTTGTATCTAAAGACTGAAAAGTATTACGGTGAGGAAGCACTTTTTTTCTTTTTTTAGCCATTTGAAACCAGCATGTAATGGATATTCATATTTACTGACATACCCTCTGGAGCATATGAATCAAGGAGCAAGCACTCACAGCTACCCCACAGCTAAGCCACAGAAATTTATGTTAATTACTTCATTTTCCTAGAAGAAAAGTATCAGATAAATGGAAGTTAAAATGTGCGTACAATACACACAATAGTAGAAATTTCTGAATTTGTTTCACCAAGTGGTAAATCTCCTTGGTTCACCATTCCATATTCTTTGCTGAGAAAAACTAGCCCAATCCTCCTTGTGACTGCCTATACACTTTGCCCTGGCAATATCTCCTTTTTTACATACCACTCACCCTATGTGAAAGTGTGTGAATCCCACTGTGTAACATACACATTTGGGGTTGTTTGGCTTTGACACCGTCTTTGTAACTTTTTTCCAAAACTTCTCAGGCCTTAGTTTAACCCTGTTTATTTTTCTGCAATGTAAAATACACAAAACTCTTCCCTCTTTCTAGCTAGAAAACTTTGGGGACAAAACACAAACTAATGGCTATCGGAGAGAAAACTGTCCCTCAAAGAAAGAAAAAGTGTACCCTCAAATTAACAGCACCTGTTTAAGCATCTCTGCTGGAATCCTGCTGTGGTGCATTAGTGGGGCTACACAAACAAAACTGTCCAAACACCTTGTCTTCCAAAGACAAATACATTTCATGGTACTTTGGAACTGTTGTGGCAACCTAAAATCCTCCTTTCATTTTGCTAAATTTGGGAACTTGGATACAAGACATACAGGTAAAACACATTGACTTGTGAATTACAGGAGTGAAAGAAAGTGGGAGACAAAGAATGCCAGTGAGAGAAAACCTGTAGGAGAGGGCAGACACAGTTTTCATGAGAAAAGGCTGTTCTTAGCCTTCCACTCTGACTGTGGCCCTTAGGTATTGCTAACTTCTGAGAAGCTTCTCTAGTAACTCAGGCATCGTGTATCTTTGACATGGATTTTGTGCAATAAGAGTCAATACTAGATGTTATTGGTATGTGATAGTACTTGAGACATGTCTAAAATAAAGGAATGCCTTACAAACATTTTATTTTTTTTTCCTCAGTTGATGGACAACAGTCTGTTCTTATGCAGATTCCTAAAATGAGTGTTGAAGTAGTCTAATTTAGTTTGCCCTTTTTTGCTATGACTTGTTGAATGTATGTTGCAGTAACTTAAATGAAAATTATTGTGGGATTCCATGTGCCCAATTTAGGCATCTACTTCACATTTTAATTTTACAGTATAGCTAGGCAGGAGACCTGTTTGTTGTCTGTGTAAGGAACTTCAGAGCTACACCAGTTTGTTGTCACTGTAGTGGCTTGTGAAAGAACTGTGACTAGTATGTATAGAAATGTATTGGTGCGAAGTACCAGAGGAAACAACCAGAGAAGGACATAAGAAGTCACAGTAGCACAGAGAACATTGGTTTTGTTTAAATTATACAATAAAACACACATTTCTTTTCCCAGTCTCCCACTGAACTTTGTGCAACTGCACCTACAATATATGTTAGGTATTTGGATCCCAAGGTTAATTATTAATATTGGAATGGACCATTTGTCCTGAAAAAGATAATATACATGAAAATAATGTCCAATTAACTTCAGATAGATTGTAATTCAGTGTTACTGAGAAGCAGGGACAAATCCTAACGTTAGGATGCTGACATTTTATAACATCCTTAGGATTCATATGCTTTCCCCACTCACTACCTGTCAAAAGGCCAAATGGCTTTACACACTATTTATTTTCACTGGAAAATATCGCTTCTTGCCCTAAGTCACACCTTGTTGGCTCTCCAAATAGTTCACAAAGTCGACGTGGGATCACTGCTGTTACTCTTGGATTCTTCAGAGTGATGTGCCAGGGGCTGGAACTCCTGGTGGAGCACCTCCCTGTCTAGTTTTGGCATCAATAGATGTTATCTTTCATTATTATTAAACACTTAGAGTAGAAATGCCAGTTACACAGTACTAAAGAAATGCCTGACTGGAGCAGAAAGCAAAGCAGAACAGGCTTAATCTTTGACCTCTGCTCCTCTTTCTGGCTCATTCACATGCTGACCAACCTGACTGACCAGTTGTGCAAGTTTGGGGACTACCTGGGGTATTGATCCAAGTTAAAATGTAATCCTATATAAAACACAACACAGAACTGGGGAACAAAATGTTCTTTGTGATGTTGTTGGAGTGCAGGTTCCAGTAAGAAATGTCTTGGGCATTATTTCATTTCAGTTATAAAATACCTCACAGAAAAACTTAATATGAACACGTACACGTGATTAACCAAGTAGCTCATTTCAGGCTCGTGGCTGTGATCAGCCACTTTGGTGGAGTAGTGGATTCAGGCTATTCTTTGGGACTAGCTTGGAGATAAAAAACAATTCGGGCAAAGTTTCAGTGAAAGTTGAGGAAAAAAAAATAAAATCTAGCAATAAGTAAAAGATTTTATTCACTTCTGCTCTTCTCCAATCGTCCTTAATAATGCTGTTGATAAAAATAGGTGGAACAGAAATCAAAACAAGCATTTAAATAGTTTCAAAAATCTTTCTGGACTGCTTTCACTTTTTCATGAGTTATATTAGTTCTCTAATCTCTGTCTGCATTAAAGATAAGCAAATATTGAAAGCAAGCCAACCAGCATAGCGTCCATGGGTTCAAATCTCAGTTAAAAAGGAAACGTGACAGCTCACACATTCATCAAGCTGGGAAGTAGGAGCTCACATCTCAGTGAGCACCGAACGGAGAGCAGAGGAGGTAAGTATGCCTGAAATTATTAGAACAGTAGATCTGTGAGTTAAATGGTGCTCTATTACCCTCTCAGTAAAATAATAATAGTTGTATGTAGACCTCTTTTGTAGACCATTTTGCCATGTACTACCAGGAAGACTTGCAGAGAACTAGGGGCTAAAACTAGTTCATGCTTGAGAGGAGGGCAGCTGTCCAGGACAGAGTTAATCTCAGTGCTGATGTGGAAAACAGTCTTACATGAGCTTTTCTGTATCCTTCAACAAAGAAATCGCACTTGTAGCTGTGTGAAAATTAACTAAGCAAAGTAAAAATATGTGGTCACTGTGGATTTAGAGGTTAACTATCAGACGTCTTTGTGTCTTCATTTGGAGACAGATTTTTGAAATGTGTTTTTGAGATTGTACTGGCTGGTACAAACACATCTGAATGTTTATTTTTTCTCCCATCATACATGCTAGATCATGAATAGGCTTTCCAGGAAACAGGGCAAGGCTTTTTTCCCTGGTATATTTTTTTTCATGATATATTCATACATCTGTAAGAAACGAGCAGTGTAATAACCTTTTGTTCCAAAGCGATATAAAAACTCATGCTTTTGATAGAACAAGATTAATAAGGTTTCTGTATACTGTGCATTGAATGTGTCTCCTTTTATTTTCCCACAAATTCCTTGTTCTTTTTCCTGTATCAGTAACACTTTTCACCCATTCTCTGTATCTTCGCATTCTTAGGACTTCCCCAGCGTTGTCATCACAGCTTGAATTTAAAAGTATATCAATCCCTTGGTTTCTAAATGAGGGGTTTTCTCCAGAGTTCTCATTTGCTGGGGGTTGTTTCAGTCAGTGAAACACAGGCTTTGCTGCGAGGCTGAAGCATCTCACAGGTTTTGATGCAGACGGTGCCTGTTGCCACGAGGTGAGGCAGACAGCCTCCCATCACCTGCAACGGTGGCTCCCCTCCCTGTCCTGGCCATGGCCCACACCACTGGCACAGGTGGAAGGAGGGCATCACAAGCACAGGGCTCTATAATCCCGGGAAGGAGACATCCAGCCACATTTCTTTGCCCACAGGTCTTTGGCAGTGGAGCTGAGTTTGTGCATCCTCCAAAGCAAAAGACTTTTTTGTTATCGAATGATACCAAGTGCAGGTATTAATAGGAGAAACTAAATTTGATTAAACTCATAAAGCAAGGGCATGTGTTTATCTTAAAACTTGGTAGCACTGCACGCCCAAGGAGTTGTTTAGATCGGAGCCTGCCACAGCCTTTGCCGTGTCCATGAGGGAAGTAAGCCAGACGTAAGCCCGCCCCATCTGCCTGGGGCAGGGCAGGCAACAGCTGTCCCTGGTCCCGGCAGTGGCTGCAGTGCCCCTTCCCCTGCCTTGCCAGCCAGCCAGGCAGCCACCCGGGGTGCTTCCTGAGGCACCCAAGCAGGAGGGCACATCCTTGTCCTCGGCTGCACAGGCTCAAGGGCAGCGCTCCCACCAAGGCAGCATTGCTGGGGTGGCGCAGTGGGGTGGCACAGGCTGGGCGGGCACCCATCCAGGGGAGGGCACAGACTGGGAAGGGAAAGGGGAAGAAGAGCATGAACTGGAGAGAAGTTAAGAATAACAGGTGGGATCGGCTGCCTCATTTCCAAGGACTGCCTGTTGTGGTGAATTCAGATCTCTTGGCTGGTACGTCTTGCGCAATTGGCTGATTTGACAAATTTGGGCAAGAGTGATACCCCGATGGTGGAGCAGTGGCAAATGCAGCAGTCCAAGGGTGCATGAAAATGGTTGCACCACAAGGGGAAGGTGACAGGGGACAGAAACCCAGACAAAACTCCAAATAAAAAAGTCTCTCTTTCCAAATATATTCTAACCCCCATAAGACAAAGCTTGTGATATCCAAGTCTGGAGGTGAACTTGCTTGTGTCATTTCTGCCAGGGCTTGTACATTGCCTAATGGTATTAACAAATAGTTCATCTACAGAGCAAGGAGAGAGAGATCAGGATGTTAAGCTCACTGAAATCCACAGACATGTTGTTTAGCTAAAAGACTGTGGAAGAGAGACAGACCAAAACCTTCAAACCTAGATGCTCCGTTCGGCTCTGGCTCAGCTACAAGATTCAGTCTCTCTCTTCAGTCTCTCTGTTACTCTTCCTGTATCTCCCCAAGCGTTTGCTCTTTCCTAGTCACCACAATGATGATGATAAACATTTTTCTCTGGCAAATATATGGCAATGGTGTTAATGAGACACAAGACAACAATCCTATAAAACCAGTAGGGGTGTTTAAGAAAGTAACACACATTCATAATTATCCATCCTAGTTTGCGGAAATTATGTCTGTTATGGGAGAAACATTAGTAATGAGACAAAGAATAAGTAGAAGGAAGCAGAAATTGTAATAAGGCATTCTGAACGCAGTTTCAGTCACAAAATTTAGAATCAGAGCTTGGTAGTTAAGCTAGCTCTCTCCAAGAGCTACTGACATCCCAGAGAAAACTCTACAGTCACTCAGATCCCAGAGGAATCTTGACAAATTATTTTTACATAGGTTGTCTTCAGTTACATTAGTTTTTACATGCCGGTAGCACACACTTGTATATGAGTAAAGGATACTGCTATACACCTTTTTTTTTTTTTTTTCATTAGAAATGTATCCTGAGTGATGTTCTTGTGAAAATCTGAAAGCTAAATTACAGTGTATTTTTTCCTAGAATTTTGCTGAAATGCATTTTGCTAAAACTCACCAGCACTGGATTCTTTGTTTGAATTACTAGTTTGTTTGTTTCTGTGAGATGCCAACCAAAGAAAAAAAATAGAATTTTATATTTTCTTATTGCAGGTCATTTGCCTATAAGAACAACAGATTAACAATGGAACCATCAAAAGAATATGTATTCAAATACAAAGGGTTTTATTTTGGTGTTATTACTTCACTTGAGTACGTAGCTTCCCTGGAGGATTTTGAAATCAAAGATAGTGACATATTTCTAGCTACTTACCCAAAATCAGGTAAGAAGGGAATTGTTTCTAAAGGGGGAAAAAATCTGCCTTTATTCAGCCGTCTAATTGTGGAAATACCTAGGTATACCTATGTGGAAATACCTAAAAGGTTTGCCTTTTAAACCTGAATCATCTCTGAGTATATGCAGTGTAGCATTAAGTACAAACCCTGCATAGCCATGGCATGAACAGCCAGACACAAGGCTCCTGCTCGTGTTCAACCAAATAGTTCTGCCTCGATCTTGGACTCAGTCTTGTAGGTGTACTCAGAGCAAGCTACACACAAACCAAACTGACCTCCTGTGCCTCAAAATACACATCTATAGTTTTGGTAGGGCTGGGTGCACGAGTGTTGGAGATGATTGTGGGATATCTGGAATGATTTGTGGGCTCATGTGGAAAGTGGTTTAGGGGGCTGCTGCATCCAAATTACAACCAAGCAGGAGATCAGAGCAAATGTGAGTCAATGCTATATACCTCCTTTCAAGAATAATGAAGTACTATTTCTCATAGAATCACAGAATGGTTTGGGCTGGAAGGGACCTTAAAGATCATCTAGTTCCAACCCCCCTGCCATGAGCAGGGACACCTTCCACTAGACCAGGTTGCTCAAAGCCTCATCCAACCTGGACTTAAACACTTCCATGGAGGGGCATCCACAACTTCCTTGGACAACCTCTTCCAGTGTCTGACCACCCTCACAGTGAAGAATTTCTTCCTAATATCTAATCTAAACCTACCCTCTTTCAGCTTAAAGCTATTTCCCCTGGTTCTGTCATTTACCTACATAGAAATACAGGACATTACTGTGATGAATTCTGCTTTCCGATTTCTGAAGCAAATGCAATTCAGCAACCACCCGGCTTTACTGCCATCTTACACAAAATCTAAAGCCTTGACCTACCTAGACCTGGATGTTTCCATATGGGTTCACTTTATCCTCTAAAACTGGTCTATGCCTTTTTCAAGACTGCATTTCTTTAATGATAAGTAATTATTGACTTTATTTTGCATTAAGCAGTGATTTGTGAAGAAAGCTTTGACATCTCTGATACCAGTCTGTGTTTGTACTTTCAAGGCCTCTGCTATCCTCTTCCATTTGTGCTCTTAGGAACCTCTGTCATAATCCTTTGGTTATCTTCAACAGCCTTCAAGACACAGTCTTCAGATAACATAACTAGTGTTTTGTTAGCATACGCCCTTTTCCTAGAGTCACTGAACATCTTCCTGGAATTCACTGTTCCCTGAGGTGTTCAGTGAAATACCTGAGGCAGAAAGACATTCTTGAGCAGAGCCCAGAAGGAGTGGTAGGGAGCGCCAGGTGTAGTTGTGGTGAAGGTAGATGTGATATCAGAAGCATGTGGAGGCGTAGTGGGTGACAGAGCGAGAGGATAGGGAGCCCAGGCGATGCTAACTCATCATCAGGCAGCACCAGGGTGAGCTGTCCAAATCGGGCAGAGAGGTGGGGTGAGAAGGCAGTGTTTAGGGGTAAAGATGTTATGGCACTGCAATGAGCGCATCTTTGGAAGTAGTTTTGTGCTGCAAAGTCGTGGGCTACCCTGGGACAGGAAAGAGTTGGAAGATGATTTTGAGTTATGAATTACACAGAATGTCATCTCTCTCTCATTCACACCTTTTCCTCTATCCTGCCCCACCATCCTTCTTCCTCATCAGTTACCAATCTAAGGTATCTTCCAAGCCTTTTGTTGAATCTCTACCACTGCACAGAAAAATTGTCCAGCCTGATTATACAAAGCAGAGCAAGACAGTCAACACAGCTGTGAAATCACTGAGTATTGTTCCTCTAAATCCTAGGGCTATTTCTTTTTCTTGCCCAGTGACTTTAAATCTACAACATGCATACAGTCTAATCTCTAGCACCAAGAGCTTCCTTCCCAGGTGAGGTCTTAACAACTAGGTTTCAGTTTCAGATGCCTTCCTTTCTCTGTGCTTGTTCAGGGTAACCTACAGCAATGATTCAATGCTCTTCTGCATTGATTTGAATTCTCTCAAGTGTCCATCTTTGGCCTATAACATAAAAAGGGAAAGGAACCTGTGCTAGTATAGTGCTGAGAAGGCCAGAGGACCTGGAGCCAAACAGTTCTGCTCATTGCCCAAGTGGACTAATCATTCAGGATTTGCCTCCCACCATTACCAGCTGGCACATGAACACATACTGGCACAGAAGTCAACTGCCTTCAGAGTCCTGCCTTTCTAAGATCGTCCTTGCCAGCAGCTGTGACCTAGGAGCTGGACCTTCCCCAAGGAACTTTATAGAGACTCTGTTGCCACAAGCATTTGCTTTGAGGGGCTCATTTCTGCTTTACAAACATAGTGTTATCAGCTGTGTGTTGCATGACATCTCACAAGTTGCAGGAGTTCTGGAAGCAAAGGTCTTTTCCAGATACACTCACTATGAGATATTTTTAGGTGCATGGCCCACAGAGATGCAGCAATTGATGTTGCCACAAGAGGGTGAGGACAGACATAATTTGTGTGGAAGTTGAGTATATAGGGTGAAGGTTTAGTTACTGGCCATGGCTTTTATGCATGGAGAAAACAAAAATATGTTTTTGCACTCAACAGTCACCAAGACAGTGTTTGCTTTCTTCATTATATGAGGTTGTATTTATATTAACAAAGTGAAACTCATTATAGCTGTGTGGAGGCTCTGTTTATGACAATATAGTATCTTTAATTAAAAAAAAAAAATCAAAAAAGGTTCAAATAAAAATATTTCCTTCTCAGGAACTGTGTGGACTCAGAACATTTTAAGCTTAATATTTCATGAGGGCCACCGTAACGGAACAGAAAATGTGGACAACCTGGACAGAATCCCATGGCTGGAATACAATCTGAACAAAAGGGATTATAAAGAGCTTCCTTCGCCTCGTATTTTTGCCACCCACCTGCCTTACTACTTAGTTCCAAGAGGCCTGAGAAACAAAAGAGGACGTGTAAGTGATGTTATTTTTACGATTTCCGTAAAACTAATGTTGACGATTTGCCTCAGTGAATTGGTCCAAATCCTACCTTTTTCCTCTTTCAGTTCCCCATGTCTCGGTATAAATATTACCCACTTCATATATGTGGGGAGATCAGGGACCTTCTAAAGCCCATTTCTACAGTTTTCTTTTGTCAAATCTGTCAGCTCCAACATTGTTAGAGAGAGGGGTGATGCATCTCAGTTGGATCTGCCAGGGTCAAAAACTTGTGCTGATTTTCCCCTTGTGAAAACATCTGAAAACATCTGATTCTAGCAAAGTTATAAGTCTGAAAAAAGTCTCCCACACTGAAAATATGAGTAGGACGTAACTACAGTAGGTAGAGAGGGAATGTGGGAACTGCCTTTTTTTGTTCCCCAGTGCTGAGTTTCTGAATAGGACTCTCCATCATGACATGTGCCACAGCTCAAGACCTGTTTCCCATGGAAAATGCTTCCTTAGAGATAGGTGTAACCAGGCTACTACACTAGGGCTCACTGACAGAACATGGACGTATGGGCAAGTCTGAAGATGTATATGGGATGTATAATTCTAACAGCACACCAAGAATTGCCTTAGCCCCCTTACAGCAAATTGTTACTTTGCTCCCTGGCAAAGAATCTCATACTTCTGCTAGTCTTTCTTATAGCGGTCCCAATGACTTCTGCCCCTTCCATCCTTATTTCTGATGTAAAGCTTCCCATGGCTGAGTGAGCAGAGAGCTGTGGCAGAGCTCTGCCCACAGGGACTATGTAGGCAAGCTCTTAGTGCTGCTGTTACCCTTTTCACAGATACAGGTGTAATGGGAAACTGCAAAGTTCTCATCATTTTCTTCCCCATACTGGTGAAGCCTGGAAGAAAAAGCTCACATGCAAGCATGTCAGAAAACATGGAAATTGTGGCTTCAGAAAAATATTGCTTGTGGGGAGGATCTTTTCCACCTCTGCTTGAATATGTCACTCGGGTGGTTCGTATTTTGTATCAAACCACAGAATAACTTTATCTGTGATTTCAGGTCAGAGCTTTTGAACTAGGCATTTATTGAGTTTTTCTGCAATGCGTTTAAGAATTCTTATTTTATATACCATGGTTTTGGTTTTGCTGAAGATAATAAGACAAATTTTCAGTTAAACTGTAATCAAAAGTAGTCATTGTACCCAGTTAGAAAGACAGTCCGAGAGCATGATTCTTCTGTCTCTCCCTGCAAACATTTGTAACCTTGTAAGGGCAACATGCCAGGCTCTATTTTTTCACCCTAATTAGAGACTAAATGTTAAGGGGCAGAAACTTAGTAGAAGCTGGCACATGCTGCCATTCAAGAAGCAGAGGGCCGCCCATCTCACTGGTGGTGCCTGGTCTGTGCCTCAGGCAGCAGCTCTTGTGCAGTCAGGAGGCAGTAGGAGCCAGAATAACTCTTGCCTGTAACAGCTCCTTCTTTTAAGATGCCAGGGCTCCCTCTTACATGTCATTCAAAATCTGCCTGTGTGCTGCCACTGGCACCAGCACCACAGACCAGGAGTTGAGGTCACAGAGTGCTGATGCCATCAACACTACCAAAGCTGGGATTTATAAGAAATTCTTCATTTCATTGTGACTGTACACAGAAATGTGAAGCCAAATCAACATAATGATTTTCTAGTGTTGTTATTGTGATCTGACTGCCTTGCCCAAGTGAACAGTATCACTGTAGTCTGTGACACCAACCCTGTGGAGGGAGTGACTGCAACTACAGAAATACCACCACCTGTAAACAAATCAACAGCACTACCTTATCAAAACTTACCTAATGTGATTCTCACCTTCAAACGGTTTTCACACATTTTTAGTGTGCCCTTGTATGGAAAAATGCACTGATGGTCAGGGTAATGGAGTTCTTTAATATCTCTGAGACTAGTCTACTTATTGTTTTGCAGATTATTTATGTTACCAGGAACCCTAAGGATGTTATGGTTTCTTACTACCACTTCTCCAAATACATGTCCACACTAGAGGAAATACCAGATTTTAACCTTTTTATGGAGAGATTTTTAGCTGGCAAAGGTAGGATATCTTTTTTTTACTAAGGAGCCCAAATCCTTTTCCATGATTACAGATTGAATGGAGATTCACTATATCAATAAATATCAATTACCAGAATCTTCAGCTATGCTATAACCTGAATCCAAAGCTGTAAAGGCTGTCTGAGCTTGACACCATTTTCTGATGAAAACTGGTCCAAAGCCAGTAGCATAGCCATGGCTTTGCTGCTCTCCAACAACACGCAAGCTGGTTATCCGAGTTGGATGCCGACTCAGAATATCACCATTATGACTGAAAATCTCTTAACACTTTCTGTGCTTGGTTAGTGCAGCTGAATCCATAAGAATAGACACTCTACAGCAAAGATAGAGAAGGAGATTTTTGCTTCTGCCAATACTAGTTCAGATTACTAGAAACAAAAGGGGATTTGCCACATTAGCTCAGAAAACTGTCACAAAGACTGTGAGCATGCATCCCTCAAATTATAAAAAATACATTATTTTAAAAAAATCATTTCAAAGACTTAAATGACTGATAATTTTACTGTTTTACTGCTAGCTGTTAATAGTTTTTCTCTATTTTTTTTGTTTTAATAATTTCTCTTGCCAAGTACTTGCCAGTTCGTGGCTGGATCACGTTGCAGGCTGGTACAGTCATGCAGAGGACTTCAATATACTCTTCCTTACCTATGAGGAAATGAAAAAGGTGAGGTCAATTAGTATCACTGTATTCAAGACATTCTTCCTATAGTGAGAGCATTTTCAAACAGCTCTTTATAATTACACTTTATACTGGAAAGTGCTTAATCTGTTGTAGAGTAGATTCAAATTGAGACTTCATCCTCTCAGAAGTCATTTGTCTCATTGGTTCAAGGTCTTATCAATTACTAGACAATTATTGGGTGAAACACTTTCCAATATTACAGGTTATCTTCACTGCCACCTCAAAAAAACTCTTTCTGAAATAGTACAGAACAAGACTTTTGCAAGTATTTTTAACAACAATGTTCTGCTCATAAGGACAGTTCCACTAAAGGAAAGAAGTGCTTCAGAGGCAGGATTTAAAGTACTTGAGGAGCTCTCAAATTGCTGGCCAGAAGCTTCCTGCTCAGTGGCTGCCCATGCCTTTGTGCGACTTCTTCTTTCTCCGAGGTGGCTGCCCACCTCCTCATGGGTGAGCCCCAGAGCACCCCAGCCACAGCAGTGCAGCCCAGGTCGCGTGCCACTAGGCTGGTTCCTCAGCCTTCAGAACCTGGGGTTGCTCAGGTCCTCTGGTCCCTCACCAGGACAACTGACAAAACCCCCAAGGGTTGAGCGCCTTCACAGTGACAGGCGCGATTCCAGGGGTGACTTTGCCAAGGCATCTAATGCGAAATGCAGACTGTGTTTGCTGTGTGGGGAACTGAATGCAGAATTCCCCATCCCCAAGGGCACAGGTGAGCTCCAGCGTCACTGCTCTCCAGTATTCACCTGATGCAAGTGAGACTATGCTTACATAAAAATTATGGTCACTTTTGCACCCAAATGTATGTTGTCTATTATCCTACAGTATTCCACTATTGTACACATTTAGTTCTTTGCATCATTAAGATTCTTCAAAGTAATATTATTGCAGGATCTCAGAAGTGCTGTGCTGAAGATCTGCAACTTCCTAGGCAAGAAGCTGAGCGAAGAGGAAGTAGACAGTGTTGTGAGACAGGCTACATTTGAGAACATGAGAGAAGATCCCAGGGCAAACTATGAGAAGCTTCCAGAAGGCATAGTAGCAAGAAGCAAGGGTAGTTTTCTACGAAAAGGTAAAGTGGAAGCAGTCCTATGCAACAACTATTTGAACCTGGGGTTTCTGGTCTCAGCTGAAATGTCCCAATTTTAGAGGCAGAGTTCAGGTTAGTGGCAAATTACATTTATAAGAGCAGATTTATTGCTGTGGCATCAGTGATTGTACCATAGTTTCCTGAGGACAATAAAAAGGTAAAGCTTTACTGATTGTAACGCAAGCTGTAACAGGCCTGTCAGATGCAGGAAAAGATTAATGGTTGTACCAAGACAGGGGTAAGATAACACTTTTTTTTACTTTTTCCTACTTGTCAAGGCAAGAGACACCTTAATTGTGTGAGCATAGACATTCTTGACAAACTACACTCCGAGTATGGTATTCCTGGGGGTCCTGAGCATTGCTAAGCTGTCCTAATGCTCAGTGTAGGAGGAGACCTCAAGGCATTAAAGAGAGTAGATTATAAGTCTATTCTGCGTTTGTTCACAGCACCTAGATTTGGAAGCACGGTCTCAAAAGAGCACACAGAGCCTCACTTGGCAGGCCAGCAACAGGGAGATGCTGAGGAAGCCAGAAATTGCTTCCCAAGACTAGCACTCACTGTTTTCAGCCAGCTTCAGAGAGGTGCACATTCTGCTTCTCATCTCCCTTTGCTGCCTCTTTCCTTAGGCACTGTTGGAGACTGGAAAAACATCATGACAGTGGCACAGAATGAAAGGTTTGACAACGTTCTTAAAGAGAAAATGAAGACCCTGCCCATTAAATTCATCTGGGATATTAATGATGAAATGTAGGGTAGTTTTGAGTTTCATCATCCTTTGGTGTTTATACTGGATGGACATACTTGAAATTCTGGAAGAAGAAAATACATCAATTTTCAGCTATGTTATAGAAATAGTAATGGTGACAACTCAGTCACAAAGTGAATCGTCTGAGGAAGCTATTGAATTCCACCAGTTTCCTGTTTGTAATTTTAAAAGGTGTTTTCATTAATTTTCTTAGTAAACTGACTTCCTTTTTCCATGTTTACTTTTACTTTCATTGGCTTTAATAATACTAGAATTGTAGACAACCAACTGAGGATTGATTGGTGTTGCCAAAAACTTTCTGAAAAATGTTTCACTAGTGCACTTCATGAGGCTTCTTTTGGTAGAACCTTCAATGTCCAGACTGGAAGCAAGATTAGGCAGCTGTGGTATGGTTATGCTTTGATATGCCTGAGTTCCTATTTCCTTGGTAAACACCAATACTCCATGGTTTGCTATTAAAGTGATCTTTGTGTTGCATTCGCTGGTGTTGCTTATTGACCAAAACACTTCACTGAATTGTCTGTTACGGTTCTCAAGGTCATGTCTGACAATTTGCTACTTGAAATATTGAGAAAAAACCACAAGTCAGAGTAGTTTTTAAGTGAATGTCCACTTTATTGTACCTGATGATCTGGTGATGTAAAAAACTACCAGCTATTTATGACTACGTCCTTCCTCATATATTCATTGACTCACTATCATGGTGTAATGTGTCCGTGACTCAACTCCACGCAGCAGCTTGCCCATGGGTTTCCTCTGATAAGATATGTACAGAGATGTACCTCAAGATTTTTTTTCTATCAGCAACTCAAAAAATATTTGCAAAATCAACAACTCTACTCCTGACATGAATCTGGTCTATGATATATTCACCTCTGTACACTGCAATGACTTTTATGCTGCCTACAAAGGGAGGTCCAACTCCTGTATATTTCTCAACTCTATCCATTGAAACTACTCAAAAATTAGAGCTGTGGTTCCTCCCTTCCCCATGTATGCACTAAGTCTCTGACACCTCTCTAGCATTTCTCGGACAGAGGGAAAGGACGTGATCCAAAGAGGAAATATTTAATTCCAACTTTTTTCAGACACCAACTGCACTTCCCTGCTGGAGAAGGCACCGATGTTTACATGATCAAACTATGCTGACTGCTTTTGATTGCTATTGAAACAATATCATAACAACCAGCCATAGCAGGATACAACTTCCAATTAAAAAAAAAACATTCCAAATAATCATTTTGATTTGACAAAAGGCATCTGTCTTTCCCATAAATTGTTTCAAAAATGTGAAATATCCATCTTCACATGATGACTTTTTTGTTTGTTTGCTTCTTTAACTGGTCCCAAGGAACCAGCTCTTTCTACTCGTTTTCAGTCCACCTATTTTAGCCTTCTAGTACATTTTACCTGTTTTTTCCTGGACAGAATTACTTCATGCACTGAATAGTTAGCTGCTTCCATTAGGCAAAGGTGACCTCATATAATTAGCCTACAAGAAAAACATTTCTATGATGTCCTTCATCATAGGTGATCTGGACAGCCAGATCTTCTTTCAGCCCCGATACCAAGAAAGTAAGTTACAAATAAACCCCTGATGTGACTTATGTAACCATGACATCCCCTGACCTCTGACTTTGAACTTTCCACAAGGGTACCAGTAACCTTTTCCACCTGTACATATTTACCCTGGCCACAGAAAAGGTAAAACGAGATCAAAGTCAGAAGCCTAACGTAGACCTTCTGCTGAGTTTGCCCTGAGTACAAACAGAACTCCCGATTACCAGGACCTTGATCTTAACTGTTTTTCCAGTGACAGGAAATCCCACATAGTAATAAAAGTCACATAAACCTCACACTGCACTGTATGCCACAGCCCAATGGTATCAGCTCACTCTATCAGTTGCAGATTTCATGAACATGCAGTGTAGAAAGTAAAATCAAGTTCATGGCAATAAATGCAATTACGTCAAAGAACTGAACCTGAAAAGCCTCTCCCCTCCCTCTCCTTCCTACTCCAAGTCAAGTCGTAAGGCACTGAAGGGCTGATTAAGAAAAAAAAAAAAAAGTATTTCAGGCCCTGTTCTGCAACACAACAGAGCACTCACACAACAGCTCCTTCTCTCCAGATCAAGGGTATCAGCATCATGCATCCAGGCAGAGTCTACTGTCTGGTCCAACAAGCCTTGAATTTATTTCAGTTTAAAAACTCAAGGTTGTCTGATGGTTCTAAGTTTCCCAGGAGAAAGAGTGAAGTTGATTTTCCCTGCAGGAAATGTACTTCAAGCTCCCCATTCAGGGAAGAAAAAAAGAGAAAAGGAAGAAAAGGCAAAAAGATAAGAAGTATACCACCCTTGGGTTTAGTTTGCTTCAAAGCAGATCACAATATAATTGTAATTTGGATTCACAATCCCTGGCTTTGCAGCATGTCCAACATTGTACTCCTACAGCATCTTGATATGGTGGGCAACACCCTCTGAATTTTAATAGAGCTCAGGCATCAACTATTCAAAAAGTTCAGCATGATCAAAACTAAATTAGCTCTGGTCATAGTGCAGTGCTGCAACTCATGATATCTCTACGTGCATGACAGGGTATGCTCTGGACTTAGAGAGTTAAAAGAAAGATACAAGGAAGGTTGTCAGCACCATGATTCTGAATTACTAAAATTCCACCAAAGTTTATCAATGGAATTTTACTAGATTAACATGAATTAGACTTCAATCTAATCCAAAGTGCAGAAGTAAATTTTAAATATCTCACCTAAACATCTTCCACCAAAAAAACCTTATGTCAGTCCATTTCATCAAACTAAACCACACAAACATAGCCGAGCTTACCCTCAGTCAAATTCCCTTTTATTCCACAGATGTTAACTGCTAACAAAGCTAAACAAATCTGAAGTTCAGGTTGAGTCAATGAAACTTGTTGCAAAGACTTGGAGGAATGGACTTTATGCAATTTTTTGTCACTTCATCTGTTATTATTTTCTCTGCTTTGAAATATAAGATGTAACAGTGAAAATGTATTTACACATTTTAACTTGACATAGTTGTAACATTTCCAAGCTATACATCCTCTGCATGAAAACCAATAAATAAGTTAATGTGAAAACAGACTAGAAAATTTCATTAATTTAAAAATACCATTAACAAGAAGCTTTTTTTCATATGGAGATGATTCTTCTCAGTGACCCACTTGGAAAATTATCTCAGATTACCACGTTTTTTTACAGACTACACAGCATTCATCGATTTAGTCCAGACTTAAAGAGAACTAATTCACTCCTTTTATGAAAAAAATGCCAGTTTTAAACAAACATTGTTGAAAATGGAAAGTAGCCCTAGGAATTGAATGTTTTTTATGCAGCTGAATTGAGACATACCAGAAGTAAATTAGGTTCACTGCTGAGAAGCATTTTAAAGCATCCTAGCAATTACACAGGAAGCTGGATGTAGTCACTACAAAGCTTTCAATTCAACCGTATCTTTGGAAAATTCTGATTTAGTACCACATTAGCTCACACTTTCTTAATATATTTGGTAACTCTGCTGGAACACAAATCTTGCTTATTGCTTTGAAACATACAACATCAGAATTGTAACCTAGATGCTTGTCTGGAATTCTTAGTAGCCAAAATTAAAAGGATCATATAGAGGACAGTAGGAACAAAGGCACATGGTTAATTTATAAAAGTATTTACAGAGTACTTGAACATTTATTTCTATCTACTAGAAACTCATTCATCTTTAATCAAAAAGAAAAGACTACTGAAACATGCTAAAGGAGATCATCCTAAACAGATGCTCTCTAGCAATATGAATAGAGAATCTTATACACCATTAAATTATTTATGGAATTACATTTCTCATTTTGAATATAGAATTTCCACATATTAAAGATCATAATTTTTTTTATTCCTCTAAGCACTGTGATACTTTAGTGCAACCCTCTTCAAAGACTGAAGCTGGCACAATTAAGGCAGTCTACTAACAGTATTTTAAAATTCAGCACACAGTGATTAATTGTTGAGGTGCCTGGTGGTTCTCTATTTGGAGCGCCGTCTTTTGAAACCTTCATCTATACCGTGATGCAGTTTCAAACACAGCATGTTTAAACACCACAGTTCTTGCAGTGTTTTGGGTTTTTCTGGACATGGGAAGTGCCGAGGAGTCAAACATCAGGCTGTTAGCTCCATAAGCAACTCTGCAGGATGGTTAACATCCACGAATTGACATGCAGCTTTAGGTTGTGCTAACCTCTACAGGCTGCCAACAAGATGCTTCTAAAACAACACTCGTTATATCCAAACCTGTAAGTACTCTATAAATCCTAGTACTGCATTCAGCACTCTGCTGATAGTGTTTTGACACAGTCTGTTGCCAAAAGCAAGCTAATTTTCCTAGGGTGGAGTTTCCCCCCCCACCCCCTCCACCAAGTTCATTGATGCACAAGGTAAAACAAACAAACGAACAAACAAAAAAATCTCTCTGAACAAATCACCAAAATTTTTCTAAGATGACTTCATCTCATTCTAATTTTTTTTCTACAGACTTCAACTAGTCATTTTGAAACTATTATCCTAAACTACAGTGTAAGATTTTACTCTAGTAGTATGGAAATGGTTTCCATGAATAAGTCTGTACCTTATTAAAAAGAGACTAGCGTTGCCTATCTACAGCTGATCCGTTGGGGCACTAGAACTGACTTGAAGTGTTATAAAATTCCACAGAAGAAAAAAATATTAAAAAATAACTGCATAGTATGTTATCCCTTTTATTCACCAAAGTTGCCCATATATATCCCAGGTGGAAGACAGAACAGCTGCTCAGCCTTCAGATGCAGGTGCGTTTAGTTCTTGCTGTAACGTCTTTCCATCTCGCTCATTGTTACATCTCTTCAAAGGACAATTACAGAAGCGGGAAGAACAAAATAAGAGAGAATAGCATTTTCAGATAGAGCAATAGTCCTCAAATTTTTCATCTGAAATATTTAAGTAAATTTATTTACGATGAAAGTCATCAGAAGACCGTTCTCCTGTATTTAAAATATTTTGTTTGTTTTTTTTTCTTCGGAAAAAAAAAAAGAAAAAAAAAAGGAAAACCGATACACATTACTAAAACCACAGATGCTGTGGCTTTCCTGCCTGCCCCTCTCTCCTACATGTGTCCATACCGGTGACACAGCCAGTTCAAAAAAGTCTAATCACTATCTAAATTAACAGAGTTGTAGTCAGGGTCATCCTCTTCATCCTCCAACTCTAAATCATCCATTTCTTGGAATAAAGATTCATCAACCTCCACGCTGTTTCCAGCTGCAGAGAACAGAAAATCAATTATTTTCATCCAAGTAGGAAAACAGTATCTGAACAACAAAATACACCAGACTTTTTCACTTTCATTCTTCAATTTAGGTAGTTGTTAACTTACTTGGAATTTTATATATCAAGTAGATATGGAAATGTCACATTTTACTTTTCTACAGCTACAGTGAAGGGTTTTTTCCTCATATTAAAACCCAGTCAAGAGAAATGTCACACAAGATTTCAGAATACATTGGGAGAATTAAATTAACATTTATAGTTTGCAGAAGGAGAAATCCTTTTTCCCAGGTACTGTCAAAGTAGGAGCTCAGGACTTCACAGCTGGAATAGTTACAACTATCAGAGCCACTGAAACGCATAACATTTATAAAAAACACCTTTACACACTACTTATATGCCTACATACATACACTTGCTTTCAGACTTAAATTTTAAAAGCAAGAGGGATGTTTTCACATTTTCTTCTGACGGAGATGATGCAGACCTAAGGATAACACTTGAGGACTACAACATTTTATTTGTGTGCACCAACAGCGACATCTCCCGGACACTGAACAAGGTTCTGTTTTTCCCCGGGATTTGAAAGAGCCTTTACAACCGCTTCCCTCTAAAAGACACTGCTGTTATCCTGTCTAAGCTGTGAAAATTAGAATTACTTATTACCCGGTGTTGTAATGTTAAATTGCAGTTAGTAACCTGGTTCATTCATGATAGAACGCAAGCAGGAACAGGAACAGGAGTTTTTAATCACTGATAGTGACAGTTAATACATTAATCCCAAGTCATTTGAGCAGAAACAGGCTTGTTCCTCTGTTAAGACAGCCAAACGTTCCATCAACAACCCAATTTAGGCATTTTGGAGGAAGACAAGGTTAAATTATGCCCTGTAACTAAAATAAACTCAACTACCCCATGACTGCCATTTCCAGTTTATACTCACCGATGTTCATAACCAACATTTTTTTTTTTAATTTTTACTTGTAGAAAAAACTCTTAACTCTCTTCTGCATGTGTGTTTTGCAATACCAGTAGATAATGCAGCTACATTAAAGAATTGTCTTAACTAAAAATCAGTCTTTTAAACTAGGATATTAAAAGGCAGTACAGAAAATTAAATAGATAGTGACTGTGAGTACATTTATTTGATTTATCTCCAAAAGATTTTCAAAGTTTAACATCTCTTGGCACAGGCTTACAAAATCTTACAAAAGCTCGTACCCTGTCAGATATTTTTGTAAACTAACAGATAAATCTGTACAAAACCACAAAGAAGAACTGGGTTGCACAGAGGCAAACAGCATTTAATGTGACCCACAAGGTGTTTATTATTGGTGTCGAGGCTCAGAGAGAAGGAGACAGAACTTCAAAATCTGTGCTTGAATTCAGAGATAAGAAGGCTGGCTACTAGAAAAAAAAGAAAAAGCAAGGTTTGGTTGTTGGTTGTTTTTTGTTTTGTTTTGCTTTGCCTGTTTTTGGTTTTGCTTCCCATCCAAACACTTGAATAAAAGCAACAGAAATAAGATCAATCCAAGCTCAAAACTGCAAATAAATACACTTTAGCATTTTGGAAATATTTTGTTTGTTTTTGAAAGAAGTTAAAAACACTTCTGCTCAATCTGCAAAACAGTACTTCTTAGAAAGCTATTCTGATGTAAAAGCAATACTGAGATAAGATGTTAAGCGAGAAATATAATACAGATTTTGCTTAGAAATTGTGATCTATTTTAAGCCACTGTCAGTTGCAGAAACAAAGAGATATTTACCTTCCTCCAAGAACTGGATGTCAGAGGTGTCAAGGTTGTGATCCATTTCAAACAGCTGTTTACCTAGAAATAAAAATAATATATAAGCATGCAGAATTTTGAACTATCAACCTAAGGCAACACTAGTTATCCCATGTATTTTAGGCTTTTTAAATTAACCAATTCAAGTAGCCTTTTTTTTTAACTGCTTATTTCTGTAAGTTGCCCATTCTGATTTTTTTACTATTTATCCAGGATTCTTCCACGCCAACAGGCTTCCTCTTCTTACATGTGAATTGAGTCACTGTTTCTTATGGTCACTTTAATGTTACTAAGGCTTTAACAAAGGGAGGTGGGAAAATTTACATTGTACTGCCCCACAGCCTTTGCTTAGTCCTTATTGCATTAGTCACCACCTTGCATTCCACAAGAAATCCTCTGCGGGAACTGGAAAGGCAATTAGCTGCTTCCTCCATCTTTTTCCATATAACCTCTCCATTCGAAAAGCACCAAGGAAAACAGATATGGCACACTAACAATGATTTTAAGAACAGGAAAACGAGAGATTTCTACTATCTCATCTTTGCAGATTCCCAAATGCATTCACTTCAGAGAATTGTGTTCCCTGCTCTGTACAGTTTTTCATGGAACCTATTAGCATTAAAATTTCCATCTCTCCATCAAATTTAACCAAAACTAGTCAAAAGTTCCCAAAAGTTTTCAGAAGAGGAGAAAAGATAACAGTGATGCAGCACAATGACACTGGTGACGTTATCTGAAATAATCAAGTTAAAAAGTAGATTCAACATCACAGGAGAACTAGTCCAAAGCTAAGCTATGGAGAGGATGAAAGAGGACACCCAAGACTTAATTCTTATCTACAGGTTCTCATAAAAAAAGTAATTTCCTCCACATTTTGCTCACTGGATACAGGGTTTGGTTTCTGCTGCATAAACTCCAACTATTTCTGCCAGAACAATGCTTGTCCGTAGCAGCTCTAGGTGGTACACTGTCTTAAGCTTAAACACACAGTTTGGGAACCTTAATGACTTCAGCACAGATCCTCAATCTATTAGCTTTGTATTTAGCCCAAAATCAGCACTCAGAAACACTTAATGTGACATGGAGGATAATAATCAAATACTGCTTTAAGAGTTTATTTACTACCATCGTCTTTTGGTGTCAAAATTACTTTTAGGTTTGTCATTATAGACCAGTAACATTGCAAAAACTTCAGAATGAGTTTTAAATCATACCGCTTAATTTATTTTTGCCAGCTTGTTCTTCTTCTTTCATTTTTTTCCTTTTTATTTCTAGAAGTTCGGCATCAAACTTCGCTTTCCAATTAAGGAAATTCTCAATGGTAACAGGAGTGCCATGAAAACGTTGCTGAAAGAACAGAAAAAAAGGCTGTAAACACAAACCTGCAAAGCTAGGAGTGAAGGTTAGCATTCTCTTAATTACTGAAATGACAACATTCCAGAAGTGCTGCTTTCTGTGAAGTATTCGGATAAATTAACCTAAGAAAACCCTGAGAACATGCAAAGAAAGTATTTTTACTGTTTTTTTGTCATGGGACTCTCCCTTCAGAGAGCTTTTCCACTGAGGTGGAAATTCCTATGGAAAAACCCCACAGCCTACTTTTGGCCCTACAATGCAATTAACAGTTAGCAGCACACCACTGATACAGATTATTCATAAGTAGGCAGCACTTCTTATCAACTCCTAAGGGCAACCTATGCTCAAATATTTTCCGTGAATACACATTAACCCTTCTACCTTGTTGAGACAGAAAAAAGGATTCTTTTTTTCCCAGGTATTTTTCTGCCATTTTCAGAAATACTGAACCTTCCAATTCCCATCATCCTCCAGCTATTTCTGAGGAAGAAAGTGAAGATTCTTTTGTCGGAATTAATCACAGCACATGCTATGAATGGAAAAACCATTCCACAATGGCTGGTAGAAAGGACACAGGCAGGGAGGACAAACCAGTTTTGAAGACTGGTCCTACTGCTTCCACCCCACCCACTCAGTCTACCAAGAAAGAGAGACTTCCTCAGACCACGCAGCCTGTGTGCAGCATGCCACATTCTAGCCCTTTTTGCTCGTCATCCCCTCTTGCCTCTTCAAGCAAAAAACTGGCTACAGCCACTTTGACTTCATTTGGGAAAAATCCCTGCCTCTGCCTTAGAAAGTAATGCTAGAAGGGATTGTGAACATGGAATACATCTCTAAAAAGACTGCTTTAGAAAACGGGTGGGGAGGAATCACTTAAGTGCACTAAAGAATCTTCTAATCCTTAAACTTTAATTATATCAACTTTGGGATAGATGTTCCTCTTCCGCTGCAACTGAGAATTGCTCCCGCGTCAAACTCACATGTTTAAAAAAAGCGAGAAATTTTTAGTTGAAAACAATTTTACATACTTTCTCTTCTTCCTCTGCTTCTCTTTCTTTTTGTTTCTTTTCCTCTTCTCTTCGTGTTTTTATTTGATCCACTATTTCATTTAATTTCTCCTGTACTGCTGAGACTAGAGTGAAGATCATTACCATTCCTAAATTTTCTTCTGCCTACAACACAAAGAAAGCAATTTCAAACAGAAGAACCTCAAAGCCTCAGCTGCTGAATGGATAGGTATGTTTAGAAAGCAGTATGCTGTGCAAATGCAGATAACACAGCTGAGGCACTCTGCATCAGTCTCAAAAGCTCACTGTAAAATTAAAGTCAATTGTCCAGCTAATCCAGTTAAAGCCACTCCCAAAACGGGTGCGCAGCAAAACACCAACGATGAATGCCGGTGTTCACATCATCAGCGTATTACAGACATCTGGAAGGCTTTTTCATGAATTAAACAAAACCTGTAGTAGGAATACAACTCCAAGACTTGAATATCATATATCATAAGGGATAACACTGACTTGGAACCTCATCTCTCCTAAAATGGCTTTTTCTTTAATACCATTACATGTCCCTTTGAAGTGAGACAGTTTCCCAGGAAAAATAAAAACATCACTTGATGGAAGGAAGGTTAAATTAAGTAAACTGAAAAGAAAGAATGCCTATTGAACATACTATAGCAATTTTAAGGCAGGGAAGACTTGTCAAGAATTCCTGAAACCAAGGAAGTGTTTCCTTCTCATTGCTTCACAATGTACTCTCACTGATCCTAAAGGTTGAAGAGATCCACCCCCAAACAGTTATGTTATTAAAAAGAATCAATATAACACTTTTTAATCTTTCCAAATAAAAGTGCCCTATATCCACAAAAACTGCATATACAATTAAACAAATTCACCTTAACCTAGAATTGCAGAAGAGGGAAAGCCCTAGAGCACTTCTGTTCTATTATCATACCGGTGCATACTGAATAAACTCTGTATTTTACCTCATTAACACAATTTACCTCAATAATGTAATTTATCAAACTCCAACCTCAAAGTCAGTCCCTACAGTATGGAGCAGGTTTCAAATCAGTAGCACACACCTCAGAAAACAACTGGTTTGAGAGAGAAATTACGACTAAAGTGTGAAGTGGCATTGAGCTGAATCGAGATATTCTATTTTCCTTACCTGTTGTTCTAGTAGTTTTATTATGTCCGTAACATCATTATCGTCAAGATTCTCCTGTGAGACAATTTCATAAAGTGGAGTTTCATCAGGATATTTTTCTCTATAGGTAAATTTAAGGGTTGTTTGGACAGCTACAAGACAAAAAACCCACATATTCTTATGGTGATAACTTTATATACCTCTGTATATTTTTCTACTGCACCAGTGGCCTAAAGATCCCACTTAAAGCTGAAGAAAATGAGGAAGAGTCCTAACAATAAATATAGAGAGAATCCCAGCATATTAATGCTTTAAATTCTGTGTGTCTGGCTGAAGCATCAACCTCTGTGTTGGGTACCAGGGCTCCATAAGTTGTATGACAGAGATGCAATGCCCAGTACAAGTTAATAAGCAGAGAACTGTGCACTCAACCTGAAGCCAGTCAGATCCAGGATAACATGGAAACAAGGCAAAAAGAGAAGCAAGTTCCTTTCACACATCCTGCCAGAATACCTTCCTTCAACTCCTCCAGACTCTTCACTACAGACACCTACTCTGAGCAGGACTTGCACCTTTAAAGCTGAAGGGACAGCAGCAGTTTCTTCCTAATACAATAACTCAGAACATCGACTCTCAAACTCCCTTGGAGCAAGGAGTGCTTACAAGAAGCCCCTGCAACCACTGATAACCAACAAATACAAAGGGACTTGGGACCCACAGCTCCCTCCTCTGGAACTGGTCCTTAAGGGCTGCATATTCACAATACAGACTCAACTCTCCCACCGGGCTGGTACACATACAGTTGCTGAAAAAAAAAAAAAATCACCTCACATGGCTGTAACATACTATAGGGAAAACAAACCCATCATTTTTCAAGCTACACTGCAAGGCATTTGAGATTCAGCCTGTCAGAAAGTAGGTCTAGTGAGAGAGAGCACAACATTTCTGCGAACTAAACACAGATCACCAGAATCCCTGAATGACATTTTCTGAGGAATGCTTGCTGGATCAGGCCCCTAAGAGGATTTAAGTGGAGGAATACCTACTTGTTGGTGATAGAATTAAGCCTACACAGAAATTCCTCCTATGTATGTTTAAGCCACAATCAACTTACTTTCATCATTTTCTCCCGCTTCAGATGTCACAGTGATTGTGAAAGTCGCTGGCTTTTCTGACAATACTGTTCAAAGAAAAAAAAAAGGCAGACAGAGATTCCTTAAGTCAGACAAATACTTTTTCACATCATTAAAAGTTAACTTCTCAAGGACTAATGAAGCAAGGAAGCTCTTGATACAGTGCTAAGGGCCTTTTTACCCTGTTAATAAAGACTTTTCAATTAACAGCTATTTTCCATATGATGTGATGTTTGCAGTGCTCTTTGAATGAGCACATATAACATCAACAATACCAAGAAGTTTCTCGTTTGGAACTTTCACTTTTACAAGAGGTCTAAACCTACGTACCATCAAATGACTTATGTTAGTGCACTGAACGTGTGCAGAAAGCTCCCAAAGCAAATTTGCTTTATTGTACTACATGTATGTGATGAGCATACAGTGTACTCTTGACCCTGGACTATCTTTACAGCATGTCTACACCTATTTCTATATTTAGAACAGCTTAATGTAACAAAAGCTTCTCAAAGCAAAAAAGGAATACATAATGCTTTCCTTCAAGAACGTACTACACCAAAATGTACTAGAATGAAATTGCGTGAATGAGGCAGGCAGAAGACAGACAAGTGGCTTTATAGAGACATACAAAATGCAAGCCCTGTGTCCCCCTATAGAGCTGCTTGTTGATGACCTGTGGGTTGCAGATCATAGCCTCAAATACAGACTGCTCTGTATCACTGTTATAACCTATGCCAAATCAAGTATATATGCTTTCACAGTACTAATTGAACTTTGCCTAATTGCTAACATACTACTAATACCACCACCTTTTTTTCTCCCTCTTCTTTTGGGCATAAGAACCTGAACAAACAATAATGCAGAGCAAGCATGAAAGTAGAGGCTATATGAAAGTATATTAATTCCATATCAGTATCAGTGATTCAGCATGTCCAGCTACTCAGAGGTCAATTCATATACCTTTAACATGAAACTGAAGAACCTGTAAGATTTTTCACATTAAAATAATGAGTAAATGTGCTGGGCAAACATCTGTGTGATGAACTTACTGCCAAGTCAGATACCATTGGACTTCAGGAAGAGTAGATACTGTGTTTGCAGGAAATAGAAATTGTACAATAATTTCTTTCACTGTTACATTCTTTGGATACTGAGCACCATAAATCATGTTGGATGAGCTAGCACTGTAGATACTCTTCATTGTTTGATGGCAACCAGATACTTTCTAATAGCTGACGAACCAACATATCTATCCTATGAAAGTTTTAGCAACATACTGCTGCTGGGAATTAAAGCTTGCCTTTGTTCCACCATAGGTCTGCAATGGAATAAGGCAGATACTGGCAACACGCTTACAGAGGAACCAGCACCTTTAAGCACCTCAGAACACCCCGCGCCTCACGGCTGAGAGAGGCTGTTACCAGACGGGAAAACGGGTCGCACAGAAGCCAATTCCTCACCTCCACCTGGGGCCGCCTCTTCCGAGACGTTTTGCCAAAGAGCATCCTTCCACCCGCCCCAACTCGGGCTCGGATACCGGAACGGGGGTCCCCGACGGGCTGCTGGACCGCGGCGTTCGCCGCCTCCCCGGTACCCCCGCCCCCGCCGGCAGCCCGGACCTCGGCGGAAAGCCCCGCCAGGCGCTCCGGCTCTCTCGCCCAGGGGAAACCATGCAAATAAAGAGACGGGAACGCCTCGGCCCGTGCAGCTAACGGCCAGGAGACGCCCGCGGGGGCCCGGGCCGCCCGGCCGGGCCTCCCGCTCCTCCCTCACACCGGCTCGCCGCGGCCGTGCGGCTGAGCGAGGCGCGGGCCCCGCCGCGGCTCACCCGTGAACGAGTCCGGGTAGATGGACTCCAAGGCCTCCAGCTCGTTCCGCTGCTCCTCGCTGTAGTCGGTCATCGTGGCCGGCCGCCGCCAACGGCCATGGGCCGCCCGCACCGCGAAGGGACCCCCGCCGGCCCGCGCATGCGCGCTCCCCTCCGGCATCGGCTAGGTATGCCTAGCGCCGCGCGCGCCCTCGATCGGCAGTAGATGCCTTTGGGCTGAAGGGGAAGAAGGTCGCGCGGCGGATGGCCGGCACGTTGGAGCGCTCCCTGCGGTGCGGCGGGGAGTGGCGCCGAGCGGGCTGGGTCCGCTAGAGCGGTTGTGAGGGTGCGAGTCAGGGAGTCACCGCGCGGTGAAAGGTCACCCAGCTCCAGCCCCCCCACCTTCCACTACACCAGGTTGCTCAAAGCCTCATCCAGCCTGGCCTTGAACACTTCCAGGGAGGTGGCAGCCACAGCTTCTCTGGGCAACCTCTTCCAGTGTCTCACCACCCTCACAGGAAAGAATTTCTTCCTAGTATCTCATCTAAACCTACCCTCTTTCAGCTTAAAGCCATTTCCCCTTGTTTTATCACTACCTGCCCTTGTAAAAAGTCCCTCCTCAGCCTTCCTGTAGCCCCTTCAGGCACTGGAAGGCCACTATAAGTTCTCCCTGGAGCCTTCTCTCAAGCGTTACTGATTTTTGGTTGCTGTCACAAAGAGGGATCAACTGCAGTGCCCTCTGGCCAGTTAATTCCAGCACTCCCTGCTTGGAATTCATCTTGGTGGGTAGAATGGACTTGATGTGTTACCCACGGGTACCTGATGTGCTGGAAAAATCCTGTCTTCATCACCTCCACCACACCTGATCTTGCCAAAACTTTCAGATACACAACTCAGGTGCATGTATTCCAGATTCCACATAGGGTCCCATCTAACTGAAATAAAAGAAACTCAAAAATTTTTAAATTAGAAGATTGTGTTTACTAACAGAGGTACTTTGCTTCCTAAGGAGCTTATATAACAGTGCAGTTCTATTACCTGAAAGTTTAGGATTCAGATATGTGGAAATTTTAAGAATTTTAGTGATTCAAAATACACATCATTCTCCAGTTATTCAGCACATAAATAATTTGCTGAACTGTTTGCTTTTGTTTGGTCTTGAAGACTTAAACTTCTAAACACATTTACCAAGATCTTCACTTTAACTTACTGCATTTTCTAGGAAGGTGTACTAAGTAATTTGCTAACAGCAGATAACATCCTCTAATCCAGCATATGGTTTTGTAACACACATGTACACATATGTACATGTCAAGACAATACAGGAAGCATTAGGAAAAATTATGATATGCATTTTTTCCCCCCTTAGAGTTAGAAGAGTCTGCCTGTGGAATTAGAGATGAGATGCGGTAACATCATGTCATACCACACTGAATTAACACAAAACCATCATTAATCCTTCTTTCACTAAATTCAGTAGGCTTTGATCACAGTAATATTCATATGCACAGTAGTATGACTAAATTGTAAGTTTTTCATGGGCAAAGCAAACCTTACTGCACAGAGTGATACTTTTTTTCCCATCCCAATTGCTATTTGCACAGCAGGCTAGCACACAAACACCTGCAATATTTTGAAGTATATCTAAAAGGAACAGGAGACTGACCTTGCTATTTCTTTCAGACAGAATACATTCTAGCTCTATTTTCCACATATAAAATAATTGTTCATACAGCTGCACCCCCTGCATCCTGCACCTCTCAGTGGGCATTTTATCTCCTCACCAGAACTGAAAGTTCCGTCATCACTGGATCTATACTCAGCCTTTGTTGTTGAAGTTTCCCCATGTGTTTCTTCTGTGCTGCTGTAGCCATAGACTTAGCTTGTAGTTAGCTCAGTATATTCTATTCACATGTACCAAGAAAGATGTAGAAGAGGAGAAATAAGGCATTTCTGCTAGAGATCACTAAGACAAAGCTGGATGTCTGCTTTTGCTTTGTACAGAATGAACCAACTCATAGAATCCAATCCAAGTCTAACTATTAATTTTAAATATTTTTTTTAATGTGAGGAAAGAAAAGGCATTTGGGAATAACTTTCTCTCCCAGTACATCCTCATCCTTTTAGTGGAAGTATTAGAGAACAGAGAGCTGCAGCCTGAAACAGCCCGACCCAATCTAGACATAGACCATCACATCCCACAGGAGTCAGATGCCATCAGGAAAGGCATCTGTAAGCATGTTGTAAAGGACTACATTAACAAGATGTACTTGCACTTGTACTTTATATATCAATGTCATAAGGGATTGGAAAGTTCCAGAGCAGCTCAAGTCTGACATGGAGCTACACATGTTCCTGCTTTTCTACAAGGTGTTGGTGGTGCCTTGGACCCTCAGAGCTGTGTTCTGATCCCAGGGTCTTCATCAGTCTTCAGGTATTTTCCACTTACAGGCTCTTTGAGCGCCCAGTCATGGAGGAGGCTGTAGTCATAGTGCTCCTTATCCACTCGTTTTAGAAATGCCAGTCCAGAAATGGCTTGCCACTCTCGGAGAGATGGGATACGGATTTCCTTTACATTTTCACTCCCTGGGACAAAGCCAAAGAACTTCTTTACGTGCTGCATGGCATAAAGCCTGGAGTGCTGGTCTGTTGCTTCATCAAAGAGCTCCTGCTCATTATGGACGTAGCTGCTCCAGTATCTGAAATGTAGAAAGCTGAGCGGGGAGAAACAGCTTGCCAGGCAGTAAGACAAGAAGACAGTGATGACTACCACAGCAATCAGAAGCCAGCCAGCAACCTTACAAAGAAAAGGAAAAAAACCACCTGTTATAGCTGAAAACACTCACAATAGTAACTTCTGAGCATCAGACAATCCATTAGACCTTTACTTGCTTTTCCTGAATAAGAAGTTTAACAAGGTATAAGCCTGGTAAGGGTGTGTTGCCATCAAACCCAGTCCCTGCTGACTAGAAGTAGCGATGTAGTAAAGTCACTTCTTTCTATCAAGTTTAAGGAAGTTCTGTTGTATCATTTGTTAAGGATTTTGCCTCCACAGCTGTTACTGTGAGAAGAGAAGCCATCTAATTCATAGCCTGTGTTAGCTTATAGCCTGTTTAAAACCAATTTTCCCTGGAGTGACAACTTAATTTTCCTCCTATTATTTACCCAGTATGTAAGCTTTTAGAATTCAGTCTGATCTAAAAACAAGATTTTAATTTGGTTGGCGTGGAGCTCTTACAGCCTGAGCACCTTAGTCACATGTTTCTTATGCTTGAATGAAGAAATTTCATACCCTACCTGGCTCTTTGACTTCCATTTGTCTTATTTGATAATACTTTTCAAAATACTATGCAAGGAATAATATGTTCTCCCGTAGCAGGTAACAAACAGGACAACCAGATATAGTAATTTACATACCTAAAGTTCAGTTCCACTTACAGGAACAAAGCAGGTTCAAAACACACAGATTTGGCACTCAAGGCAGAAAACACTGATCCTATTTTATCCTAACACTTTGCCTGATGAATTAACTCTAATTCTCATCGTCAGATCCACAGGCAGTAGAAACAACATGAGTTACTCACCTGTGACTGGTATCGCAGTAGGAGAATCACTTCCTCTCTTGCCCGGGTCAGCTCCGGAGGAACTAACTGACTGCACGGAAATGCAGCCAGTATCCTTCTGCGTTCACTAGCAGTAGTGTTAGGATTAGCTCCATCATAATGCACAGAGACATACTCACTCATGGCACAGACATAATAGGAGCCATTTATCAGGGTGACTGCTAGCCACGTTATTGGAGCAACCAGTGCTCTCCCAGTGATGCTGCACAAAACAAAGCAGATCAGTTTGCATTGCAGTAACCGGTTACGTGTAGCCTCTTCCTGAAGAGGAGACCTTTTGCCTGTAACCAGCCTCCAAGTCTGGTTATTCAGGGCATAGCCAACAACCAGAAGGATCAGTGCAGGAGCTCCTAGGAAAGCCAGCCCATAGGTAAGGTTTTGCCCAACATGACAGGGACAGCTGAATGTAAAAAAAGAGAAAAGCTGCTGCCCACCAATTGTCAATATTGCAATTATAGCATTAGCAACAACAACCTCTTTGCCTTTTAGAAAAGTTAACCACTTTGGAAGGAAAGTCATTTTAGGTCTTACTCTTCACCAGATGCTTTTGCTTTAAGTCAATACTAGCTTTTAGTTATATTTAACTAAGACCAATGGCCGACTAGAACAGAACAAACTCCAAAAGCTTAAAAAAAAAAAAAAGCCACAAAACCAACCAAAAAAAAACCCCCTACTAGTCTTTCTCATCCCACTAATTTTTTTATTCTGCTCCATCACAGCTAGAAGCTTGTTTGCTAGCTTTAAATATACTTACAGACATCCAATCATGTGTTTTAATTGATTCAATAATTTATCTCAGTGGTTCTGAAACATTTAACTTCTAGGCAATTGTAAGCTCTTCCGGCCCCTTGCTAATTGTCTGAAACTAACAATAAATTCTCCCTACCTTTTGGATGACATGCAATGCTATCAAACCAATGACTACCCTGTCAGAGTTAATTGGCAAGCTGTTTGCTAATCAATAGTAATTAGCAGAAGCATGACGTGGGACTAGGGGAAAAAAAAAAAAAAGGGGAAGGGCATCTTTCAGCTATTCTTCATAAAAAACATCCAAACAGAGCCTTGTCAGGTGGACTGATTATAAAAAATTAAGCATTTAAAATGCTCAACATTAAAATGAAAGCAGAAAATATTCCATAAGTTGCACAAACTTTAGAATCCAAATTCTGTTCTTATTTAATGTTAATTCTGGTTCTGAAGCAATTTGCTCTCCAGATTCTGGAGTCTGAGATGTAGCTAGCTGCTGGACCAGGAGAATTTTAGTGTTTCACCTGTAGGTGGCAAGAAGCTAGCAAGTCTCTTTCCCTGACAGTGTTGGATGTTTCCTTCAGAAAGTGTTTTTTTGGTAATGTGTAATCTGCTGTTCACTTCACACAGTGTCAAGCCAGCTTCAGACGTACTCGTGGTAACAGGTGGCATTTGTAGAGCTTGCTTGTGGCTACAAGTTTTAAGATTTTTTGTAAATATCATCAGTCTCATTCTATGGACAGAGGTAGATAGAAATTTTTCAGTTAAATGTTTCCAGAGCTGGTTTCTGAATATTGGGATGTATGATCTGTGCTCTCAGCACCTCTCACAAATCAAGCCTGAAACAGAGGCTGATTTAAAGTGTTTCACTCCTGATGATTTTCTCCAGGTCACACTTTGTCCATGGTCATGCTATTCAGTAGTTCTGTACATTGCATACCCTAGGCTGATCTGAGTATGCAAATACTTGTGCTTAAGTTCTGAGCGGTCTAACTTCCCATAATATAAACATTTTTACCAAGAACAGAAAAAAAAATAAATTTCCAAAAAATCTATGAGGAAAATTGTCTTCCCATTGCAGATGGCTATCTCCAGCATGTTTTGGTTGCATGATACAAGGGTCTGACTGCACAGCCTCTTCTCTACCCTTTCAGGGAAGGCTGCTAATAATAACTTTCAGCTCAAAAGGCAGTTATAGCACCACAACTCTCAGAGCTGTTATACATATGGATGGCACGTTATACATGTCTTGCCTATTTACTAGGCAAGACCTTGTTCCTGCCGTGCACTGTTAGCCTGGACACCTGCTTGTCTCATCCCTAGTCACAGTCTGTGAACGAGGTCCTTGCTGGTAATTGACTCTCAAAATGATGTGACACCATTATGCAAAATTAAAAGTAATAGAGAAATATGCTGACACATCCAGCAGCACTTTGCCACAATTTTTCTGGAACCTGTTGTTAGTTTCTTGGTTGTTTGGGCAGAGTAGTAGCACAACAAAATCTCAGTGCTGTCTGAACACTGCCATTTTGAAGATAAATTTTCTTTCAGTATCACAGGCTTTTCAATAACTTTTTTTTTTTTTGGTACTAGTGGCATTATATTTTGAAAAAAATTAGCTCTTTTAAATTCAGTGGAATAAACCTATCAGGCTATTACAGAATTATTTTGAAAATGTGTTTTATAAGAGTCTTCCATTATGCCTCAGTTAATTTTAAAATCTCTGATTGATTGCTGCTGAGCTTTCTTTGGGAACCCATGTCTTATTTTGTTTATAAGGAAGGCTTTCCCAAGCATCACTTGTTTACTCAAGAAACACATTAGATGTGAAACTGAAGAGATGTACACCACTGAAATATTTATAGCCAGCCTAGGGCTGTTGAATGAGGCAATTTATATAATCAATACAACAACTTTGTACTGCTGCATTGTCACTTCTTTGACATTTGCTTTCATGCTGTGCTGTAAATAATCCTGCTGGGTCATCCTGTTATGGACCAAATTACAGGGTTGGATCCAATTAAGAGCTTGGGCTGCACATCAAACTTTTAAGTACTTGCCTTTGCAGAGGAACCTGGAGTCCTGAGGTAGACATTTAGGCTCTTTATGTGATGCCCAGAAAGAGTTAGCACTGAATGTAATCCAAAATACCACTACATCCAGCTCCCCTCTGAGGCAAAGAGATGCTAATAGCTGATGTCTGAGGTAAACAGAATGTATGGGCAAACCTTATCCTTGATTTGCTTGTGGTTTTGCAGGGCTCTGACAGTTTGAATTCACTTCCAGGAATCTCGCTTATGAGAATAAGCAAGTTTTTTGAAGAACTGAGAATGATTTGTCATTTTCTTTTAGAACATGGTTATTGGAAGACATATTACACCTTCTTATCCTCCCATACACAAGCAAACAGTTTTTATTCTTTTGTTTGCTTTTTATTGAAATAAAGCAGCCATGGCAGAAGGAAGAGATTGGTTTCAGTTCCCTTCTCCACCCGATCTAGTCAAAAGTCTCTCACTCATCTTTTTCTTCCAAAGCTCAGTTATTATTAGTGATGTGGTGTGTCTGTGGTAGGAAGAAGCTGTATTCTCCAGCTTTCCTGCCACAGTTCTACCAGTTGCACTTAGTTCCCCCACAGAGAGGATTTTGATAGTTATTGGATCAGAAAAAGATTAGGGTTTTGTTATCTAATGTCCAGGAAAAGGTAGAGAGAAAGAGGGAAGTGCTCTGTTTTCCATCTGAAGGTAACTTCCTGTAAAGTTTGGAGGAGGAGACTGAACCCTGGTCTCTCCAGTCCTGCACAAGTGTTTACATCACTGAGTTAGCAGTCAAAAGGCTGCTGTTCTGTGTCTCCCCTAGCTGCATTTTGAGTTGTATTTTGCATGCATGTAAAGCCTGCTTGTGCATGTTCGAAAGCATGCTATACCTGTATATAGATAAAGCATGCTATACCTGTAGAGCTGGTGGCTTATGGCTTAGACAAGTGTCCTCTTTGCTGGGTAAAAAACTGGCTGCATGGCCAAGCCCAGAGAGCTGTGGTGAATGGAGTTAAACACAGTTGGCGGCCAGTCACAAGTGTGTTCCTCAGGGCTTAGTTTTGGGGCCAGTCTTGTGTAATATCTTTATCAATGATCTGTATGAGGGGTTGAGTGCACCCTCAGAAAGTTTGCAAACGACATCAAATTGGGGGAGAGTGTTGATCTGCTCAAGGGTAGGAAGGCTCCGCAGAGGGATCTGGACAGGCTGGATTGATGGGCTGAGGTCAGTTGTATGAGGTTCAACAAGGCCAAGTGCTGGGTCCTGCACTTGGGTCACAACAACCCCATGCAACGCTATAAACTTGGGAAAGAGCACTTGGAGAACTGCCCAGCAGAAAAGGACCTGGGGGTACTGGTTGATAGCTGGCTGAACATGAGCCAACAGTGTGCACAGGCGGCCAAGAAGACCAACGGCATCCTGGCCTGTATCAGACACAGTGTGGCCAGCAGGACCAGGGAAGTGATCATAGCCCTGTACTCAGCACTGGTGAGGCCACACCTTGCGTGCTGTGTTCAGTTTTGGGCCCCTCACTACAAGAAGGACATTGAGGTGCTGGAGCATGTGCAAAGAAGGGCAACGAAGCTGGTGAAGGGTCTTGAGAACAAGTTTTCTGAGGAGCAACTGGGGGAACTGGGTTTGTTGAGTCTGGAGAAGAAAAGGCTGACGGAAGACCTTACTGCTCTCTACAAGTACCTGAAAGGGGATTGTAGTGAGGTGGGTGTCTCTTCTCTCAAGTAACTAGTGATAGGACAAGAGGAAATGGCCTCAAGTTGCACCACAGGAAGTTTAGATTGGATATTAGGAAAAAATTATTTACTGAAAGAGTGTCCAAGCATTGAAACAGGCTGCCCAGGGAAGTGGTTGAATCATCATCCCTGGAGGTGTTCAAAAAATGTGTAGACACAGCACTTCAGGGCATGGTGCTGTTGGGTTGATGATTGGACTTGATGATCTTAGAGGTCTTTTCCAACCTTAATGTTTCTATGCTTCTAATGTTTAAAACAGGTGCTAGGTCTGTGCCAACCTCTACTCTTTTCACAGGGCTGCAAGTCAGATGACAGTTAGAATTAAGAAGATGGTTTTGTTCTGTTCCTGAAGATGTGGATGCAGTCCACCATTGACTCGTTTTCCTTACTGGAGCCAATGAATCCCCAGTTTGTTTGGACACACTATTTCAGCTTAATTTTCTCAATCATATGCAAACCTCTCCAAATGTAGTGCATTCTACCTCATGCATCATATTACATGTGTGAATTTACATGTATACATGTGTGCACGTATGTATTTTCCAAACAGTGCTGATGTATTGTTACCACGCATTGCACTCTCTGGTCCACAGTGGTCCTTCATGGTTGTAGCATTAGTAATGCCAGCTGAAGGAGTTCATCCTTGTTTTCAGAACTGGATAAATAAAACGGTGCTCATTTATGGGTAGCCTTAAGTGCTTTGTGATGGTTTCACTGCAGTTCAATTATGCTAATGATAATCTTTAGAGCTGTTTTTTTTTAAATGTAATGCAGAACACTTTCTTATGGAATATGGGATGTCTCTTGCAGTAAGAGACATATTTGAGGATTGTCACCAGTTGGAGACAATCTGAGAAATAAGCCGATCTCAGACTCCATTTAGAAATGCAAGTAATTATCTAGAGAATTTTAATGTCTGGCTTCTATAATTTATTTAAATTTAGATATGGGAAGTAACCACAATAGTTTCACTTATAAAATGGAGCCAGATTTTACAGGGCCAGAAAAGTGCCTAGGAAAAAATGGTAGAGGCTTATTGTATTGTAAAGTTGTTGACACCAGCTCATTCTGTGTAAAATGAAAGCTGTTGGGATGACTATGTTTTCCACAGAAGAAGCTGAAAATCCTTTTATATGTCCATTTTTTTTGTTGTTGAATTGTGTAATAACTTTAAACCACCAATTTTTAAAGTAAATGAATACTTGTTCCAAATAAATCTCATCTGCTGTTTTCTGTGTGTTTGGAGTAGTAAATACCTGTAATTTTATTTTAGTACCGAAGCGATTAATTAATTAATTGAAATTTGATAACAGCATGGCATTCAGATGAGGCTTTGTATTTTTACTTCCTTTCCTGAGAAGACTCAGTGGAAATATATGTGGAGGTAAGTCCTGTGAGGATAGACAGCTACCTGATTCATCTCTAAAGTCACTAGTGACCATAGTCTAAATTTCTTGCAAATCTAAACTAACAGAATAGGCCAAATTTACCCCAAGAGAAAACAGAAAAAGTAAGTGAACCTTCATGGATGTTCATAGCAGGGATGTTTACAAATAGAGGTTATAGGTTAAGAATGATATAAGATCCCCTAGAAACATTGTCAATGGAAGTGCCATTTGCACACGCTGGCAGCTGTAGCAGCACTCAGTTCATTCCTCTGGGAGTCTGGGTGCTCCAGGTCTGTCCTGCCAGCTTTGCAGAAACGTGGTGCTAGTAGTGCCTCGTCACCCGTACTGCTCCTGCCTTGGCAGACTGTAACTCACCAGACTAAAGCAGTCACAGCTCACAGAACACTATAGTTCCTTTAAGTTGAAAATGATAAATGACCTTCTGCAGCAGTATCTTGCAATTGTGTTTTTATTCTTCTTTTTGTTAACTCTCCTAACACCAAAACCTGACACAGCAGAATGAATTTGCTGTCCCTGAAAACAGAAGACCTGAGAATCTCTTGAGGCTGCCTGGTTTGACTTCCCATAGCTGTTTGCTGTGTATTTGATTACAAATTATTCTTAAGGATGGAGCGGTTATTTATGTTGTGGACAGGGGCAGATCTGTTGCCAGTCAAATTCCTCCCAAAGGGCTCAGTAGACGTAGGGAATAGGAGGAGCATCAGCAGCATTACAGATTGCAGCAAACGCATCTCATGCAAAAAGCAGAAGAGCAGAGAGGATAAAACTTTAGAGAAGGGAAAGAGGAAATGCAGTGACTGAGAGAAAACCATGCTGCTTGAAGAAGAAGAGATATAAACTGACAATCAAGTACATCAGGGGTTACTCAAGCAACATGTCTCGGCCACCAGGAAGAAAGCAAGAGAACCACAAAATAGTAAGACACTTTTGTAATGTGCTTTTTAAGTTGTGCATGGAGTAAGAATAAGCTATTATTGTATTGACGTGTTTTATACAGTCATATTTCCGAATAGCCTGAAAGTACTGAAAGGATGGGGCTGAGTCTGCCTGTATGACAGCAGAGGCGCTGGCAGCATTTATGGATCCAGTGGGACCCCCCTGTGAGCTGCCAACAAGCTGCCAGCTATTAAGCAGTGACATAAAAAAGCCTGCCCGTAGGACTTGGAGTCTGACTCTGAGTAGTAATACTAAGATTTGCTCTAGGAGCCTTCATACCTCTCCAGTTACCTTGACTATGAGATGAGATGATTTTCAGACAGTCCTGCCCTCAACATGAATCTTGAGGCCAAGACTTTGTTCTTGTCTTGGAGAAAAGAAGCTGCACCAGCCACATCTCTACCCCATGGGCAGTTACAGCAAGAGTTGGTTCATCTGGGGCTGCAGCATACTCACTACCCACTGTGTGCCTCCTGCATAGCAGACCACGTCTTCTTTTGGGGGTGATGTTGCATGAGCAGAGTCTTCTTCATCCTCCTAATTTTGCATTTTCTCTATGCACAGGCAATGCACCATCACAGGATCTCAACATCTGGCTTTAAGGCCAAAATCTGATTCTTGGGGAAACAATGGTAAAACTGTAACTGTTGTCTTTGAATGTTGCCTTTGACCATTGATCACATAGCACAGAACTAGACTGAGTAGAAGTTATATAGACCAAAACTTCCTTCTTTTTCTGAACTTCATGTTAACACTCTCCTAAAGCTCCAGCAGTGGTTTTATATATACTGCATGCAAGATTTATCCAAGCAGCCTTCTTAAACTGCTTGGTCACAAAAAGCAGTATTTTGTGGCATTAAAGTTACCAGTTATATTGCAAACTGAAGATAGAGCAAGTTGCTGGTAAAGAAAAGACAATGTTGTGTCAATTTCTGAGAAGGGGACAGTGGTCTCCACCGAAAAAGAAATAGAAGAATATAATATAATTAAAGTTCTAATTAAAGTTCATATACATAAGTTTATGGAAAAAAGTGCTCCAATGGATTGCAAGAGTGGCTGATAAATACAATTATATTGATACAAAATGCTTAAGTTTTTCTAAGGTATTTGTCTTATTACAACACAGACTTTTTGCTGAGACTAGAATAATACAGAACCTGTATGACGTCCATTTGCTTCATTAAAAACTTGTTACCGAGAACTTGGCAGTGTGCAACGTTGTAAAAAGGAGTTGTCACCAAGACAAGTTTGGAAAATGGTTCCGTACTACTTAAGATTTTGAACAGTGACTTGTTAAAATAGGAACATTGATTGAACTGCAAGATTTTGTGTCCAGTTCTGGGCCCCACAGTTCAAGAAGGACAGGGAACTGCTTGAGAGAGTCCAGCGCAGAGCCCCTTATGAGGAAAGGCTGAGGGAGCTGGGCCTCTTTAGCTTGGAGGAGACTGAGGGGTGACCCCATTAATGTTTATAAATATGTAAAGGGCAAATGTCAGGAAGATGGAGCCAGGCTCTTCTCAGTGGTGTCCAATGATAGGACAAGGGGCAATGCGTGCAAGCTGGAACACAGGAGGTTCCATGTAAACATAAGGAAAAACTTTTTTCACTGTGAGAGTGACAGGCCACTGGAACAGGCTGCCCAGAGAGGTTGTGGTGTCTCCTTCTCTGGAGATGTTCAAAACCCACCTGGACGCCTTCCTATGTGATCACATGTAGGTGTTCCTGCTCTGGCAGGGGAATTGGACTAAATGATCTTTTGAGGTCCCTTTCAATCCCTGACATTCTGTGATTCTGATGCAATGGGAGCACAAAGAGGTTTTTCCACCAAGCCATTCTTCATTTCCTTGTGTGATTTGTTCTATTTTTTTCATTGGCATTCACTATTATTTTTCCACAGACTATAAACAACACACAACTCTAGTCTGCCCACATGCCACAGGCCTGTAGCATTTCCCATAGTTAATTCCTGTCCGAGAAGCTTAGTGAGACTCAACCTAGTCTCTGGCCTAAATGCTGGCTGCTAGATACAGTCAGTTCTGCAGTGCCATGGAGGTGATCTGGCAGGGCAGGGAGCAAAGAAAACTTTCCTCTGTGTTGGTGCACAGCTGAGGACCCCAGACAAATGCTTGTGACAGGATCTGTGCAGAGATACGCCTTTGACCTCTTCAGTTGCTCTCCATGCTCCTTGGGCAGGTGGCTGTAATCCTCACCCGTCCCCTTCATCTTGCTCGTGCGATGGAGCCATACCAACCACATCTTCCGTATTAAGATAAAGAAATAGTGTCACAATGAGATTGTCCAGGCATTTGAAGAGCTAGTATTGACAGTGATTCAAGTTACTTGTAAAGACTGTTAAAGAAGGAGAAATGCCAATGGGAACTGATTATTTTCTACTCGTTATTCTTTACACTTTTGCTAAAGTATAGTATTTTTTCATTATTCTGAGATTTTTTTTTAATCTACTTTTTTTTTTTTTGAAAGCAGCTGATGATCTGAATCAGATCAACCATACCTTTTTGAAGCTACTGGAATTTCAGTTGTTCCTGTTATTCCTATTGTAAAAGGACTAATAGCTCATCACCTCAATTATTCTTCCTGTGACTAAACACTTGTCCTTAATCTTGGATGGTATTTGACAGCATTTATCAATCCACCCTACATATGTGCTGTTCTAGGATGCAAGAATGTACCTGGTGAAAATAGCTGTATCCCAATGAGTGGTATTTCTGACAAGCAAAATCCTTACAGAGACTCAAGTGATGATCAAGTTAGGCTCTGTCACACTTGAATCGTGGATTTCAGTGGTTATACGTCCATGGACAAAATGTTACTTTTACTTGCTTTTAATACAGTAGCAGCTCAAAAGTGTGGAAAAGTTAGATTCTAGTTTGCTTCCTTTTTTATTTTCACGTTTTCTGGCAGAGCAGAGAACTTTTGGTACTCACGTATGGAGCTTTGGTAGCCCAGCTGTGCAAGGACTATGAAAAAGATGAAGATGTCAACACCTGTTTAGACAGAATGTAAGTACTGCTTTAATTGCTCAGCTTTTTCAATAATGCTGTTTGCCCACCTAGATGTTGCCTTCCAGCTTTATGTCTATTATCTTACACGTCCCAGCACTGTCTAGGATTAGAGAGATCATGGGGCTAAGGTCCAATATTCTTTCAACAGAAATAACGCTAATTTGTGAATTAAGATCAACAATTAGATTTTGACGTCTCGGAAGAGAAGTGTCAGGATTGTTTTGATGGTTCTTTGCTGGTCCTTTGTTAAGCTAATTAATAACATAAATTTCTAAATTTTATCTCCTATATCCATGTATTCAATTTCAACTTCCTTGTTAACTCTCCTCCTCTATTTCTTTGTACTCGTGTTGTATCAAACTAGACAAGCTTTTTGTTTCTCACAGATATTTTCTAGTTAACATGCATTTCTGTGTTCACTCTTGATGAGGCTTTCCCATTGCTCCCCCTTATCTGGCTGCACTGTGGTTTTGTGACTTGGAGAGCTCAGAAGTAGTCACAATTCCAGGTTGTAAGGATCTGGCTTAGGTGACTCAGTCAATAGTTAGCCTCCTTTTGTAGTCAGTCACTTCTCTGAGGGTGTAATTCAGGTGTCTGACTTGGGCTCTAAATTGTCCCCTGTGGGGTGGCTCTCTTCCCCGCTTCCTGAGTTAGGGACAGACAGGCCTCTCACCTTTAAAAGACCATACAGCAATGAGTGAGATAATACAAATGATCAACAAGGAACTGATTTTTATGTGGATAACCTTTTTGGAAAATGAAACCCCTATGTTTATAGCATCCTGTCATCCTGACTGAGATTCCTAGGCATTATCACAGTAAAAATAATATAGCAGAAAATCAGCAAGAAACTATTTTTGAGCAGGTTGACAAGAAGATATATTAAGGTCTTCGGCAGAAGAGTAAGGCTTGTGTTTTCAGGCAAAATGGACATGAAAAATGGGTTTACAACAATCACTGTGGACAGAACACCTGACCACTTTACTATTAATCTGAAAGTTTGCAAACAAGCTATAGTCCAATATCTATCAATGGAAGTGAGTATAAAAGCAATTAATTGGAAAAAAGAATAGTAATTTATTAGTAAACTAAGAAGAGACAGCATCTCTTGGATATTTATTTTATATTCATCTCTCATTCAGTTCTGATGAAAACCATACATTTCAAAAATATACAGGCTTCTTTCTGATGCTATGGTAGAAATTACTAAAAGGTAGTTTTGGAAGATGTGGAGACCTATTTTGCTCCTGATGTTTTTATTATTATAATTGTTTTTATAAAATCTTTTTGGTTTTGTCTTGATAAAGGCTTGATGAAATAACGACAGGTTTCATTAAAGCGATCTGGCCATCTTTACTTCTGTGAAAATAAAAACAGCCCATCTTGAGGAAGAAACCTTAAGATTAGCAGACCTGTGACAGTTGGAGACAATATTCTTATCTCTCTCTCTCTATATGTACATATATAATGCATAGTGAGAAGGGTGTTTTTCACTGTACAGTTGCCAAATAGCTGCCTGTCAATTTATTATTGATTTGTCTGTGCAAATCTAAGGCATAAAGGTTGTAAAGGATCTAACTAGTGTTGTACATCACCAGTACATAGCTTGGTAACTGCTGATGACATATTTACCAATGTTATTGATATTTATACTTAGGCAATAAATAAATATTTCATTGTTTTCTGATGCATGACTTATTGCAATTTTAAACTTCATGCTGCCAAAACCTCTTTTTGGTCTTGTCATCACATTAGACATCAGATCACTTTTTTGGCTTCTTGTCAAAGACACAATATAAAATCAGTAAGAAACTTCATCAAGTTCAAGCTGCTTCACTGAGGGTGTAGGGCCTCTGACAGGCAGAGACTGCCAACATCCACATAAACAGAAACAAAAAATTCCCTTAAAACATTTCAGAGTTGAGTTCACATTCTTTCATAACATTTGTGTCAATCTCTTTCTCTTTTTCAAAAAAATGCTTGGAGGCATAGCTGTTTTGCACACTGTGTAGTTTCTACCTTTGTTAATATGTGCGAACAAGGAATGAATATTCGTTCTATAAAAAGTTCCATTAACTTCCATCCTTTTTTATTTAATTTCTCTGAAATTGTAGTGTTTTAAACACAAAATGAAGGTGGTGGTGTACTGAAACTGTCTATTAACTAGCAACTTTTGGATTCTTTCTGCAACTAGTAGCTGAAGGGAGAGAACATGCTAGAAAAAATGGCAAAAAGGGAATTGTGAAGGAAGAACAAAATCAGATGAAGAGATAACAGGGTAAAGTGAAAGATGTCAGGTGTGAATTCATTTCTGGTGAGCTTTCCTGGCACCTGAATGCTGCAATGAGGGTGCCTAGGATTTGCTGAACTCCATACCAGCCCAGGGGTGAATGTTGTGATCTGAAGGTGCAGTTGCTTTTTTCTCCTTGACAGAGACAGTGAGATGAATTCTGGGGATCACAGAGGAATGGAGAAAATCCTGTGCTATGTTACCCTATCTTAAGTGACAAAGCGGTATTAATCAGGTGTATTATTTGTATATTATTTATGTATTATACTCATATATCTAATAATTATTCATATATGTAAATATAAATGTATGTGTAGACAATGTGTATATAAACAAGATATCTCTATATACCTATTTATCATCCTTGCCAGGAGTATTGTGCTTAAAAGGAGTATGATTCCTTAAATGACTACATGAACAGCAATACCACTGTGCTACAACATGTGGTAGAAATAAGAATCTAGACCAGAAAATTCTGTTGTCCTCAAAGCCATTAATTTAGGAACATGTAGCTGTTTTGCTGAGAAAACACAAGAGACAGATTAGGGAGATGGTAGGTGGAAAGCAGTTCCTGTTTTGGAATGTTAACTTCCTTTGTTTTCTCCTTAGGGGATATGGCATTGGCATAAGGCTGATTGATGATTTTTTAGCTCATTCAGCTGTGAAAAAGTGCCGCAGTTATTCTGAAACCGCAGATATGATTGCACAGGTAAATAAGATTTACATTCTCTAGAGCTTCATCAGCTTCAATGGTCTTAGCTTTTCCCTCCTCCTCTCTCAGTTTGCTTCAGAACAGTTACCTACATTTTCTGCTATATCATGACTGTCTTATCAAAAAACACTCATCTCCACAATCACACCCATGCTTCCATTGGGTGAAATACAGCTTTTTCCTTATCTACAACTTCATAGCAACTAGTACCTCACAGAGGCTGGCCTTGAGAGAAGGCATCAGTTTCTACCTCTGTAGCATAGTGCTACATCTGGCTGGGAAAAAAACAACATGTGATGTTTAGTGAGGTAAGAATTTTGCAGACGCTCTTGATAAACCCACAGTGGTAAGTTTATCACAAAGAATTGTCAGAACCACAGGATTGGTTCACATGGGTGTTAGTTTTATATGAGTTGAGGATAGAGAACACAAAATGGGATATCACTTGGGAGAGACTGCCAACCCCTGACCTAAACCAACCTTAAAGTCAGTGCCTAAGCTGGAATTAAAATTCTTCTATTGCTAGTAGCCTATGAGGCATTTTGACATTAGAAGAATTAAAAAGTTGCTTTTCATTTGCTGCAGCTTAAACTGATTTCTTCTACTCTTGCCAGAGAATGCCGCAAGCAACAAAAAATGATCCAGTTTGTAAAAACTTCAAATCATATATTCTCTCACTTTTTTTCTTTTTCTAGGAGCATAAGTCTTAACCATCTCATACAGGTCTGAAACTTTGATATTCTTAGTCCTGCCATGTGAATCTCCTCATGTGAATCTGCATGATTATTTTAGATGATTTTTAACCTTAAAATGGTAATAATAGGTATAGGCAACAGGATTTTCTGCAAAAGGAAGACTCAATGTTAGCAGAGAAGGACTGTAAGAAAGGAAAATGAGAGGAACATTTTCCTCACTACCCAGAAATCTAATAATAAAATCCTTCTTTGATGGGATTTTCCCTTTTATTGAGTAGTCTTTAACACTACTGTCAGACAAGAAAGATCTACGAGGAAACTTAGTGGCCATACAAGGGTTTCTAAGGGTGTATTTTTGCTCCCATGGGCAAATCAGATTTCCTGGGGAAGCTCAAAGAGAAATCCGTAGGATGTCCAGCCCCTTTAGGCTGCTGAGTCACTGTAAAGGAGTTGGTAGTTCATTGATACTGAGTTAGCTCAGACTAATAACTGATTAGGTCATGGTGAATGATCTGTTTTATACTTTATGATTTTCAGCTATGAAGTGTTGCCAGCAAAGACATGCCTGGCCTTTCCCAGTGGCAAAAATTAACCACTTTATAACAAAGAACTGTTTGCTAGGTAGTTGTTTGTTTTAAGAGGAGAGATCAGGGCATCAGTTAATTGAACTTAGATTCATTTCCTTTATCTCATTCTAGGAAACAAAAATACGCCTGGCGTACTTTTTGATTGCTTGAGAATTACCAGCAGCATCAGCTAAATGTGAGCATTATGTTTAATTGCTGGCTGCAGAACTGGGAAGCAGCAGGCTTTCTGTACAGTGACTTAAGGTCCCAGTATATGCTGGTTATGCAGGACTATCTTAGTTCAAAGTGTATGTGGATGTTGTCAGATGATGTGTGATCCTACTGACATTAATGATGTCAGAAATACCTACTTTACATCTAACTGAAATGGAGGGACAGAATTTATGTCATAATTCCAAAATGCTTGTCATAGAGGAACTGATGCCTGTCACAGAAATGGAGAAAGGACCTCTTTGCATTTGCTGTAGCTGGTAGGGCTATAAAGTGAACATGTGCACAACACACACGTACACCATGTCCTGCCAAAGTTTAAACCAGAGGCAGGTGACATTACTAAAAGCCAGCCAGATCCCATTAGCTCATAAAAAAGTGGAAACTAAATTTCTTCCTGAAGTGTCTCGAATCAGGATGATGTATAACAAAGCTCCTCCTTTGGAGGAGCTGAGCTGGGGTGGAGGATCCATTTGAGACAGTGAGGGCAGCTAAATGAAAATCATAAGACAAGCATCATTTTAATCACTGTATTAAATTACACTATCTCATTAAAATAATTATACCAGGCTGCAAAATGGTGGGTTTGTTCACTTTTATGTTCTTCTTCAGGTGGCATTTGTACTTTATTTTCTCTGGATTTTCACATATATGCCAGATTCCTGGGGTTTTTTTGGTCTTACTCCTCATGGTTCCCTTATTTATGAATGCTTTAGTACAGTTCAACGATCATTCTTAAGTACAAGGGATTCAACAATAAAATACAGGAGAGAAATTCCCCATGAAAGTAAGGAAAAAGACACTATTTCTCTGCAGGTTGTCCTTCAAAAGAGACTTACGGAGAGAAATAAAATTACTTGGAAAGATTGGAACAATCTTTAAAGCACACGGTCTCTCGAAAAGACTATTTTTAGCAAACTAAAAGAGGAGTTCTGTAGTGGGAGTATAACCTTTCTGAGACAAAATGTGATATGGAAAGTATTTTCACATTTCTTTGGCAAAACATTTAAAAAACAGTCTTCAAGCACATTTGTCTGAGGCACATACCAATGAAACATATGTAGACTGACCCAGCAAGTAACTGCAAACACGATGTTAAAGTTATCAGTTCAGAATTACACAGCAGTTTACATGATCTCTTTAACTCATCAGCAGTAGTGTTCTCAGCCAGGGGTAAGTGCTTAAATACTTGACAGCACTAACTCTTCTGAGTTACAAATCTGTTTGAAGATGAGTGTGTAGAGTAAAACCAGTTAAAGTAATTAAGGCAGTTAAGCAGTTCAAGTAGTTAGAGCCAAATGTCTTGTAAACATAGCTGTTATCCTGCAGTCTGTTGGAAAGCAAAGGAGAAGTCTGTAAGATCTGGCTGTGGACGTTCCTTGTGGAAATGGAAAGAGATGAAGCAAAGGAAAAAACATCAAATGAGGAGTACAAAGCCAGCTGGCCATATTAAGAAATAAACACTGGAGGAAAGGTGCACCTAAGGCAGTGACTGAGGGCTTACAACTTCAACCACTGCTTCAGACTGCAAAGCCTGGGATTTACTGATAGCTTATACTGGACTGGAGAAGGGCCAAAAAGTTTTGATGGCAAGCCAAAGTGAGTCCTTCTACACTGGGTTCCCATGGTCCTCACTGACTTCTCGTGTTGTTGCTGTGATTTTGCACGGTTATAGTTGGGATTGAATAAAAAAAAAAAGTAAAACAGGCCATGGAAAAGTAGGCTTTCTGCTTCCTGGCAAATTGGGACAAGAAAATGGAAACCAATTGAGGAATGGTATTAAGAACAAAGCTCAGCTGGAGCAGTAATGCCCAAGATTAGATTCAGAATTTGGATCTGAGTACAACTGAAGGTTACTTTTGAAGTGAGGATGATAATTTTGCTCTATAATCCTACAAAATCTACAAATTTTTGCTTCAATTCCACCTCACAAGACCTTGACATCATTAATCTGACCAAGAGATGCAAAAAATAAACAGCACTTCGTTTCAGATCTAATCCTAGAACCATGTTGCCATCTATAGCACGTCACCGTTCCCCAGGAGGTGTCTGTGTGTGCTACAGTTGGGAGCAGCCAGCCCATACCCTCGGGTTCACAGTCAGCTGGTGCTGGCTTGCAGGCTCCATAGCTGTGTTAATATAGTGCTTTGCCCAAGGATATGTCCCTTGCTGAAAAGCAGTGGCTCCAGAGATGGACTTTATTATGGAAGCTCAGTACCCCATGAATGCAGCAAACATGTCTCTGCAGCTGCTCATAGAGAGGCCCTTAGGGACCACCAGGGCTGGGGTAATCTAACCTTGTCACCCCCAAGCCCAGAGCTGTAGGATGAGATATGGTTCCCCTTCCCATGGGAGGTTCTGCCACACAAGGTCCCTTCATATTGGCGTATGGCCAGTTTGAACCTCTGACAGAAACTGGCAGAATTTACAAAGCTGGTAAATGTTGCTTTTCAGATCTCAGCAGTGAGAGATAAATGCATACAGCAGGCTGCTGTGCTAAAAGGTGGACAATAATCTGGAAAATGAAGTGCTGCACTGTAAAAAGTAAAGCAAAGTTTGTGAGTACATGGAATCAGCAACACATGGAAAGACCTTTAAAGCATCTTGCTCTTCCCAAACTCTGACTGTGGAAAAGTACTAAGAATGAAAAGTATGCTAGCAAAAATGTTATTTTGGCTACCTTTCTCCTTCTAAGCAGATTAATTCTGGTCTTCATTAATCTTGTTATTATGTCATCTGAAATTATGGTTTCAATTTTTTTTAACAGTCTTTATTGTCACTTACTTTGCAACATTACTTACACATAGAATATTTTGTAGTGAAAAGTCCCCAGTAGTATATAAAGGGACTGATAATTTAGTGGCTGCCTAGTAATTCTAGACTGTATTTTAGCATTTATCAAAATGTTGAGGACTTTTATTCTTGCTGTTTGAGAGATACGGGATGCTGGTTGAGACTTTGAAAAAAGGCAGTGGTACGTTTTTAATTTTGACTGCATAGATTTCTTGTTTGATTTTAAGCAATATATATGGGTGTCATTTTGATGGTGAATCTATGTACATATCTAAATAGATACTCTTTTTTCTTCCATTTCTTATAGGTAGAAATGAGACAGATTTATGGATGCAGCTTTCAAAACTGCTCATTTCTTTTACTTTACTGTCTTTTAGAGTCACAAAGATTGAAAAGACTTTTGTTTTACCCTCTGAGAAGTTATGTATGATAGTTTTAAAGGAATTTTTGTCCAGTCATAGTCTGGTTTAAAAGAATGTTCATATCTATTAATTGAATTACATATATATGTACTTAAATTATTTTTTCTGCTGAGAGTTTTTTTTAAATTTTCATTTTATAGCTTTTCAATTTTGCCTTGATTTGGTGTTCCATTGCAAAACAGCTACAGGTTTTGCGTTCCATGCAAGTTCTCTTTTACACAGGAAATTTTAACAATAGAATTTGGACAAATTTGTCATACCATAGTGCCAAGTACAGCCAAACTGTACAAAATTGAAAGCATATGAGGGCCTAGCACAGTCAACTAGTTTTTGTTCTTGTAACAAAGATTTGAAGTTTGACAGAGCAGCAGATGTGTAGTGGAAGGAGTGTTAAGAAAATTTAAATAAGAAAATGAAGTTCTCACAGAGAAGAAATAGTTAACTGAGGGACAAAGCACAGAGAATTGAGCGGGAGTTTCCTGTTTATGCACTCAAATCTTGATGGACATCAGAGTTAATGCAAAATTTAAATTTTCCAAGAGAAACTGCTGGGTTTTTTTGGGTTTTTTTCAGTTAGTTTTGGGTTGTGTTGACAATAGTCTTTGCCTCTTTCTTGAGATCCCTTGGTAGCTGTTAAACTGTAATTCATGGACAATGTTGATGCAAAACAACTTTTGTGATAGCTGCTTGAAGGGCAGAGTTAAATTTGCCAAAACCAGATTCCAGTTGAAAACATAGGGTCAAAATGGATTTTATTTTTGTCTGTTTTTATAGAAGTATTCCAGCATCCACATGGCAATTGCATCAAGTCACAGGCATTTATGACAAAACAGTTAGAGTAGCACAGCACTGGGAGCGAGGGTCGGTGAGAGACTTGGGCTCCTACAAAGCACATGTTGCAGCACATGTTCAGCAGCTGCTCTTGGAGATGGAGACACTCCCAACACAAGTTACCTGTGGATGTGAAGCAGGGTAAGGATGAGGAGAGGAGAGGAGAGTGCACCTCGGGTTTGCCCCTCCACAATAAAGGAGAAGACTGGGCTGAGAAACACTCCTGTTTCAGATGGTCCTGGCTACTCTGGTGCAGAGCTTTAAGCTTTCTCCTGAGGAAAAAGAGGGTACCAAAAGCCCAAAGTGGGATCTCTCTGTCTTCTTACTTTTCCCTCTGCCAACTGTGCTCTTTGCTTCTGTGTCCCAGCTCTTATATCACAGTGGAGACCTCATCCTTACATCAGCCCACTTGTTTTCCTTGTTCCTTGACCAGCTCATTAACGTACTTCGTGTCCTCCCCTTTGCATCTGTACTTGCTTTTGTTTTCTGTGGTACCAGTGAGGAAGGAGGTAGAAAGATGGCCTTGGGAAAGGAAATTTGGCCCTTGGAAATGGAGACATCCTGTTAGGTGGTGCCTCCTCTCCCCTTGTATGTAAGGAGGAGATGAGATAGGTCTGGGCAGTAGATATTGGGGTATCTTTATTAAAGAAAGATAAAAGCAGGCAACAGGAAGGGATGTGTACCCTGGAATTAGATAGTTGCTATATCAGGAGAAGAGCCCAGGGAGAAAAATGCATATGCACCAGACATGGTGTCAGACGTGCCTGCTGTTGTGACTTTCGTTTTGGCAGTGTTGCCTCTGTGCTTTCAGCTGCGGCAGGTACATTTAGGCATATAACATGTTCTAAGTCTGCTGCAAAGTGGGCCAGCTGGGATAAAAACTTTCAAACATTTGCTCAAAGACCACAAGTTCTTCAAAACACACAGAGAAAATTCTAATCAGACAACAGAATTAGCTCTTGGATTTTATTTTTAAAAAGAGTAATGGTCTGTAAATGCAGGTGTTTTTGTCTGCTGAAAAAGTGCAAGAAGTATGAGAGCAGCTGGGCAGAGTGCCCTGGTTCGTTGATAAGAGCCTGATTCAAGCAGAGCAAAAATATGATTCTTTGCAGACTCAGAGAGACTGGCAGTAAAATGCTACATAAAAGCCTGCCCAGTCACCCCAGGGAAAGAAACTTGGCAGAAACTTTGTTCTCCTTTTATACAGCATTTGCAAGGACTTTGGATACTCTGTGTGAGAACCATGTGGTGAATTCCAAGGGGGTGAGGTAAAGCATAGGTCTCTGGGGTGAAACGCATTTGTCAGAAGCACTGTTTGTGCTGTCACCTCACCTGCCCATTCCCCTTGCTCCAGACACTAAGTTTCCTAAGATATTCAGGAACATGAAAATCAGCCTGCTGCAAAAATATTTTCTTGTCTTAAAATGTGAAATTTCCTTCCAGGCCCTCTGTATGTACAAATAATATTACATCGCTCTACAGGCTGCACCCACTGCCCGAAACCCACTCGGAACAGGGGCTTTATACCCATACAAAGAGAAATGCTCAGTGGGAGAAGATAATACCAAGTACTCTACAGAGGCAAAATATCAGTGATGCATTTTCATTATTGTAGCAAAGCACTAACAACAACTCATTAGGTTTCAAAATAGCATGTTGATTTTTTAAGAAAAACACAAAAATGCCAAGCCATTTGGTAATTTTGAGTTCTTAGTACCCTACGCTTTAGCTGTAAGATTTGTCAAAAAAAATCACCTGGCACCTCATTGCCAATGGATGTCACTGCCCCATGTCCCAAGCAAATGCCTCAGGGACTAGAAGACCAGGCTCATCACTGTGACCATCCGTGGCATGCTAGGTGAACAGGAGTCCGAAGACACTGAGATGCCTTGAGTGACCACTGGTGCATCAAAACAATGCTGTACCTGCAAATGGCCTGGAAATTACCTGGAAGCAAAACCTTTACTTCCTGTAGGCTGTCAGAAAGCCACACACATCTTCTATCATTATTTCCACACCTTCTAAATGGTGTTACTTTATGATAATATCTTGATTTACATAGGATGAACCTGCTATATTGCCTTTGACATAGAATATTGTTAAAACCCTCTTGTAGAAGTCATTATTTGTCTCTTTTTTGCTGTCAGCTCTTCATCTGAAGCCAGCAACATGAGTAGAGCATGAACGCTAGGTACCATGGAGGACTGCAGCATTTTTGCTCATGTAGGGAAAGAATTTTGTTCCATTCTCTTGGAGCAAGTTTGTAACTGGAAGGGAGCGTGATAAAGAAGAAAGAGGCCATTGTGAAAATAATATAGAGATGAAACTAGCTAGAATTATTAGCAACATATAAAAAAGCTGAAAATATTTTTGATCTATGGTATTTCTCTTCTGTCTGCTGAGTCCAGCATTGTCTCTCCTTCCTCATTGATGTTTTTCTGACCTTCTTCAACTAGCCTGTGAATTGTGCTATAATGCTGTTTGCTACTGCTGAAAGAGTAGAGCTGGGAAGCATCTTCCCATGCCTGAAAAGCCGGCAGGGGAATAACTTCTGGTTCCTTGTTCTCAAAAAAGCACTTCAGGTTTCGCTCGCTCAGCTTGGTGGCATACACCTCGAAAATCTGCTCCAGTTGCTCTTTCTCCTTCTCCGTGTACACCCTCCAGAACTTCAGCTGGAGGTGGCTGACTTTCGATTGGCAGCTGGCACAGCAAGTGGTTAGCAGGGAAATAAGAGCTGTAGTAACTATCACACACCAGCCTAAAATCTGGGGAAAAACAAAAGAAATTAGTTTCAGGTGAAAAAGGCCCAAGAGAAAATGCTACTTAAATCAAAAGTGTCCAACAGAGCAACCACACTTTGTAGAGAGGGCCTGCCACTCCTGTTGGGGCTCTACTGCAGATGTCTCATCCCAGTTTGCATCCAGTGCCTGGCATAAATGTTAATGGGGCATCCTTATGGGGACCAAAGGGAAGCAGATGTCAGGCTTGAGGCTTCTCAGTAGCACTCATTTTGATGTCTCTTTCTCAGGAAGGCAAAAGCTGGTTGATTTTTACAGAGGAAGGTAAAACTCTCAATAAAAGGTGGCTTATAGTAGAACCTGGCTGCCTCCCCCTTCTGTTTTAAAATGAAGGGAACTCAGATAACAACAGCTGAAGAGACATGCCCAGCACAATGGCAATTCACATTCAAGGACAGATGATCTCAAATCAGACCTCAACTACAAGACTGTGTATGAAGAAAAATCTAAGAGAGGTCTAAATGATCAATCAAATAATATTATGGCTGAATAGTGCTATATACAGAACACAGAGCAGACCTGAGAGCAGGAGTAGTGTCTGGGTAATTTAGAGAGGATATTGATGAGACTTTACTGCAAAACCATAACCATCTGACATGTAGTGTATTGGAATTGCTCACTGAATTCTGTCACACAAAGGGAAAAGTGCACAGGAAGAATAAGATATTGCAATCACTAGACGGTAAATAGTTTTCTATCTCCTGAAAGCATTAAATAAAATCAGCCAGCAAAAATTAGGATTAAGACATAATTCTGCATTGTGATGAACTACAAAAGCAAAAAGGGTACATAACTTTTATATCAGATCACTCAATCTTTTAAACTGTGACTATATTTAGATTATTGTTTTCAGACTTCTTTTTAATTTAAAAAAAAAACCCCAAATAACAGCTAGGACTGTTTTAGCACTAATTAGCTAACAAGAATGTAAAAGATGATAGTCTTCAATTTTAAAAGCTTTCCCCAAATTCTTTTACTAGGCAGTTCACTGAAATCTAAGCTGTTCTTGTGAACTTTTTTTGACTTTGATGAATCAGACCTTTGTAGTGGATAATAATTTTTGTGCCAAAACTGGTTTTAAATTATCTTATTGGCCAATTCTATGAGAATGCTGGGAGGAGAGGGCATGAGACAGAAGAAATAGCGTGTGCATTGGCAGGTCTGTGTCGGCACTAGAATAGAGCCCAATTCATCTACACACTGATTAGACAGAGTTGCTGTATTTTCAGAGAACATTTTGTTTTTGCTGAAGTATGCTTTGCCTGCTTCATTCAACTTTTTTTGTAGCAACTTTAGAGTTTGACAAAATTACATTAAGAACATACTAAAGGAAAGAGCTACTTCCAGGATTAGAGCAAGTGCAGAAAATGGAAAAATGTGCTTGAAATTGTTATTGTGGGATGTTCTGCTTTAAGGAGAGCAGAAGTGTTAACATAACTATTTCATGCCTAGTGCCACTGGCCTAGCCAGCAGTTTTACTCACCTACTTTACTGCAATTTGTAACATTTGAAAAAAAAAAAACCAACCAAAAAACCAAACTTGTTTTCAAATAGTGGAACAAATCTTCTAAGTTTCAGAAACCCACACGAACTGAAACTGATTTCTTGTGCTTTAATGGTGGTGATATGGAAAGCTGCAACCTTTCTCATGTCAACTCTTGCACTGATGTTAAAAAAAATAACTGCCAATAAAAATTATTTTTAGCTGAGAAAATATAGGAAGTTTCCTAGGTGAAACAGAGAAGCTTGTCAAGCAATTTCTCTTAGGGACTGGTGTGGAAGAATAGCTTCACCTTCTTTTATTTTTCCAGTCACTTTGTACTGACTGATGATTTCTATGGGTATTTGAGAAACTGCTCTTTTTTGCAGCTTTTCACCTTCTTGCAGCTTGGAGAATGAACCCATGTATTCTCATGCTATAAACTGAATCACTGTTTTTTCATTATTTCCTATATATACAGTTTAAAGTCTTAAGCACTATTTGTTATTTCCTTCAAAAGTCTCAAATAAATTGCTTTGTCTGCAGTGCAGGATTTGTCTGCATTCCACTCCTGTTTGAATGAGGACTTGAAAATAAAACTGTCTCTTGGGGAGGAAATGGTTCCATATGGATACAATTATCTGACAAAAACTTGCTGGCTCCAGAGAGTGTTTTTCCTTCCCGCTGACGATCATCTTTCCTTCATTTTCTGTAGCCTTTTTTTTCTTTATTTTTCCTTTGTTTTGATTTTTTGTCTCTGAATTTATTTACATTATAAGGCAGTGAGCAGAACTGTATCACATGAATATAATAAAATGTAATTCAATCTCAGCTTTGCATGCTCTGCTTGTTTTATTTTAGTGTTTCTTCATTCTTTCTACCAAGGAAGGCAAAAAAAATGCTCTCATCTGGCATCATGAACATGAGGAATGCAAACAGAAAAGTAAGGAGTCACAAATCTGTCACAAATCTTATTTTCCAGTATTTTTCTACTGTTAGTGACCTAAGATTTCATTACAGTATCATAATGGTATAAAGTAAGAGAGTGTAGTATGGATTTTTTGATAGAGCATAACCCTTTAATGGAGCAACATCTGTTAATTCAGCCTCCTGAACAATCCAGTAGATTTTTCTCTTTAGAGCAATCTTCATTCAGGAAGAAAGCTGAAAGTTATCCAGTTTTATTGATCCTGCCATCAGTGGGACCACCCCCCTTTCCCCCCCAGGAAGTATGTCACAGCTGAAACTGAACTAAAAGATGGATTGATTGCATTTGGTAAGGCTGCATCATGCCAAAACTTTTCTTACATGAAACCAACAGTTTTATCTTAACATCTGACATCAGGATCTTCCACAGATAAACCCCAGTGGCAGTACAAACTGTTTAATGCTCTTTATTTATTTTTCTTACCTGGGACTGTGCTTGAAGAGTTCGTTTCAGTTCGTCACTCTCTGAAAAGGGCATGGAGCTTTTGTCACAGGCTACCTTGTGTAGCTCTTCAAAGCACTTTGCAGATTTGCTGTGGCAAACTGCATGTAAGTAGGCAGGATTTTTCAAGCCACTCATGGCACATTCGTAAAAAGTCCCGTTGAGCAAAGCCACAGAAAGCCACATCACTGGGGCTACCAGAGCATTTAGAGTGATTTGTCCAAAGACGTAAAAGAAACGGCAGATATTCCCTCTGGGGAATATTTTTCTGGGATTCACCCAGCAGCCTGTAAAGAGTTTCCAAGTCTTGCTGTTCAAGAAATATCCAATAACTAGCAAAACAAAAGCTGGGGAGAAGAGAAATACCAAACCATACCTGAAGTTTTCATTGCTGCAGGGGCATCTGAAAGCAACAAGAGAAAACACCCGTTCACCTCCCATTGTCAGCAGCGCCATAAAACTGTAACCTAGAGCGGTTTTCTGGTTCATAAAAAATTTCAGGATTGTTTGGAAACCATCCATGTTTGATACTCACTACAGAGGTAAAAATCAAGGCACTTTTATCTTCAGATGTAGCAATCTGTAGTGGTGTAGCAGGGGAGAGCTCTCCAGAGGAGGAACAGCCTGCTGCCTGCCTGCCTGCCTGCCTGCGCACTGTCTAGATAATGCCGTGATGTCACTGTCTGGAGAAACGCGCTCACAGGGGACCCCTCCACTACCAGAGCAGATGTTGCACATTTACAGTAGCGTTCATCAGTAGTAGAAGGAAAGCTAGTAATGCTCTATATAATCAAATAAGTTTGCAGTCTTGGGAGTCTTATTCTTGGTGGGTTATTCTTTTAATTTTTTTTTGTGACTGCAGATGGAGATCAAAGTGAAAACACACACTCACCTGTTGCAGGAGTTCTTGAGTTGTGATTATCAAAGTTGCCGGCAGTGTAGTGAAGAACCTAATATAGACGCTAATGGTCCCAAGGGAGTGTGACACAACTGAAAGCAGACAAGCAATAACAGTAAAACCACTTTGTATGGGGTTGTAAATGTAGGAACATCAAAGACAGAATAAGCAGCCTGCTGCAGTACTTTCCCTGGAGTATCACATAGCTCCAGATTTGTGTTTCTGGCTCAAGCTGATCACAGAAGAGACAAATCTAGTTTAATTTCCAGCCTGTCTCACTCTTCCTCCTATTTTCCTGGGTAAAGATGACCTACAGGATGCTACATCCTAAAGTTTGTCCTCTGGTTTGCACACAACAAATTGAAACAGCAGAATGTCACCCTTTTGCAGGTTGCTTTCAAGATGTACCTTGGGGTCGCCCCTAGTGTGAGCTGCAGTAGTGCAGCAGGAAATGAATTCTCCTTGATCCTGGACAAAAACCCACTAGTGGACTTCGTGGAGGAGCTCCCAGCAGAAAGAGCATCACTTTGCTACTGTAACCTCCTCTGCGGGGTGATTCGAGGTGCCTTGGAAATGGTAAGGAAGTGCACATCTGTTTTCTCCATTCTTTGTTAACACGCAGAGGCACAGGAAAACAAAACTACTTGCTCAGGTAAAGGAAGGAAATTTAGTAGTGTTTAGTCTCTCTCTCAGATTAAATGTCTATACCTAAATCAAAGAGGGCCAGACTGATCTTGGGGTAGAGAAGCACACAGGTTGCCTTGCTTCCACACTGTCCCTGGCTGGCTCTTGGTAGCTGACTCAGCTGCAAAAGCCAGGTGGGACCAGGGAACCAGCTAGAGAAGTAATGTGGAGAGCAGGAGGGCATACAATCATAGAATGATTTGGGTTAAAGATCATCTGTTTCCAATCTCACTGCCATGAGCAGAGGCACCTTCCACTAGACCAGGCTGCTCAAAGCCTTAAAGCATGTGTAACCAGTAATATCCATCCCTGATTCTTTCCAAATACATGAAGGTAAATAATATTCTCAGGTTACCACAGCACCTGCTGAAAGGGAGAACAAAGTGTGGATGACTATATTGTTAAAACCAAAGCATCAGAAGCATATCAGATGTCATTCCAAAATGTTCTTAAATTTAAGACTTTTTCAAAAGAATACACAAAGGGCATAATTTGAAAGCCCCTGAGTTGTAGAGCTCATGTAGTATTTTCTGGAAGGTAACTTTTGAGCTGCTTTATGTTTCTGTCAATACCTAATTTGTCATATGTTTCAAGAAAACAAAAGCTGTATAAGAGTAATGTATGTATGTCAGTCTCAGAATTATGGTATCTGATATAAGACTAATTTACAAAAACATCATATCATAAGTATTGGTATGTGACCAGAAAATTTTGTGATCAAGTGCACAATTTCGGTTCTCAGAAGAAAGCAAAGCATTGGAATGAAGGGGTTTGTATTATACAAATTCCAGTGTATATAAACTTCCTTTTTATTAACTTCGTTGGGAAAGTTATTTTAAAACAATCTAGTAATCTATTTTTTACGAAACCTGAGAAAGGGGGTCCCCTTGTGGTAAGAGAGGAAAGGCTCATTATACTGGAGAAGGGGGAAAAACTGGACATTTCTTTGCTTAACTGATCAGACCTGATTCTTTATAGGTTCACTTAGCAGCAGAAGTTACCTTCCTCCAGGACAGCCTGAAAGGCGATGCTGTGACAGAAATAGGAATTACGTTTTTAAGGAAGGCTGAAGACAGAAAGCACAAAAGAAATAAATGAAAGAAATATTGTGAAAAACCCTTGCTGCGGGATATTTTGGTGCCTTGTGTTTCGGAAGAAGACATGCAGGGTAAAAATGGCTTCCCTGAGGCAACTACACCAGTCATATATTTGAAAGTTGTAGAGAGCTGGGCAGCAAACAGGAGAGGCAGAGCAGGGTGAGAGCAATGTTAATCATTGTGACACAGATGTCAATGTAAAAGGTGACAATGGTCTGCCTTTCCTTCTCTAATGACAATGCTCTCAAGCTCAATGAAAGTTTTATCTCAGTATTTAGTGCATGCTGTATGCAAAATTTGAACATTAACTGTTTTCAGCTAAACATGACCACCTTCTCCCATTTTGTTTGTTGGTAATATTTCAAAGCATGGTGGCTAAGAGGTGCTTTATTTCCTGGGCTGTTTGTGGTTAGGAATAATTAATTCATTTGCTGTCACTTTTGTATGCAGTGTTTCGCTGCCAGGTATCTGTTTTGGTGTGTAATGGTTGCCATTCATTGTCCTCCACTCCAGACATCCTGCTCCCTTTGAAACCAGAGAGGGATGTGGCTTCACTGATGGCAGGAGCTGGTTCCTTATGGCTCTTTCAGGCCCCAAATGTGGTTTTGCTGGCAGGCCTGTTCAGCACTGTGCATATATCAGGGTGCAGCACTCTGACAACCTCAGTGATGCTCGTGTTGCTTCAAGCTGTGGGCCTTTTCATGTCAGTCTTGTCTTCAAGAGCTCTGATCTTACAACCACACTGAACAAAGCATGTTGTATTTAATGTGTAGTCACTGTGGATCTGTATTTCACCTAAGGAAACTTGAATAAAAACTTAGAGATTGCCACACAACTAGTTTGCTGGTCATTGTGTCTGTACTTACCTGACCTTCATCACAGGCCGTTGAACATCTGCTTGGCAGTGGACTTCTGTTACCACAACATGACTGAGAAGTACAGAAATAGCAGACACCTGAGTTATAGGAAAGGTTTAATGTAGTGAAGTGTAACACAAGATATATGGGTAAGAGTGGGACAAAAACCCAGGTCCCAACTCCCAGTGCAGTACCTCACCCACAAGCCACATCACCTTCTCTCCAAAGCACTCCTTTTAAAATGAAATACAAACTCTCAATTCAATCCAGTGAAGCCCAGAGTTAACTGTGATTTGTACCCTCCTCTGCTGTTTTTCCCTCAGCCTCTTTACCTCTTAATCCTGCTAAGTGAGCGCCACCTTTTACCTTGGCGACAGCAGAGCTCACTCCCACCAGAGCTACATACAATCGTCACGATACTCTTTCTCTCTTCATTTCTATTAACAGTGATGTACAGTGGTGGCATAGTGTAACAGACCTTTAAAAGAACAGTTTTGTACAAAACAAAAATTAAGCTATTCATTAACCTGCCTTGGGTTCAGCCCAGCTCTGCCTGTGCAGGAACCCTTTGTGGGGTTTTTGTTGGTTATTCCCAGCTGGCAGAGATGGACATGTGGTGACTTTGGCTGATCAGAAAAAGGTTCCTTACAAGGCAATAGACATTTTTCCTTTTTCCAGAAACTTCCTACCAACCAAGTATTATAATATTTTTATTATTATATTGAAAGTGAGTAACTTATACTGTCCTTGTTTTGTAAAATACAATTATCTTGCTTAAACTTCTGTTGCAGTGGACTTGCACACAGGTGAGTGTGCACACACACACCTATGGTAACATTTTCTGTCAAGGTCTGCAGCAGCTAAAAAGCATGAGAGCCACCACATTGCAGTGACATGTAGGCTGACTCCTGTGTATTCAGAGCCTATTAAAGAGTTTCTGTCCACAGGCATTAGCTAGCACAGTCAGGGCTGGATAGTACATTTTTAAAGCAGGGACTGTTAGTGTCATCCTGGAGCCTTTGCAGTCTTGCCACTGGATTTGCCAAACATTTACGGTGATGCTCCATGTAGGACATCTAAGATGGTTTTTTAGGTTTCAGTGTTTCAGAATAAACAGCCTGAGGAAATCTTTAATTCTACTTTGACATGGTAAGTTTTGAAGGTTATTTCCACCGTGCAAATGTATATATATAGCAGAAATTCCTGAGCCAGTCATGGCAGCACAGATTTGAGATGAAGGCAAGAGGCAACATGAGACTGCCAGACTAAGCTGAGTGCTAGTTCATACTCCTGTCATGTCCCACTCGTACATCTGGTCCTGCAGCAATCACTCCTCAGAGTAAATACATGTTAGGTAGAAAAACAGTAATCATAAAAAAATAGTGACCCACACTATGTTACCATTAGTTGCTGAAGTTAGCTACCCTAGGCACATACAATTTTTAGCTTGTTTTGCTGAGTAGCATATTCACAGTGTTCCTCAGTGTTTTGTTGTAGTGTAGACCCTTCTTTTGATCATGGCTAATGGACCACTCACAAGTATGCTGAAGCTTCCCTGTGAAATTTCTTTTGTTATAAATGTACTTATGTACAGAAGATATGAGTGTTACATAAAGGTGAGGAAAAATCAAAACTCAAACATGACTGCATACAAAATCAATATATAAATATTATCTGCTTATACATAGATATAATCTTTTCCTTCCCCCAAAAGTCACATTATCTGTGAAAAATAGACTGCCATCATTGCCAGCAAACTTGAAGATAGATATTGCAGTCCCATTTAAAGCCTTTGCTCACTGATTTTAATTAGACGTGCCAGCTCTGAGTCTTCCCTGGAAAGCCAAGGCAGCTTTGGCAATGAGACCGTGGCGTCTGTGACCATGAGTAGGAAGTGGCAAAAGCCCACCCAGATGCATCTGAGGATTAACACAAATTCTGAGGGTGTTTTCACTGCAGCTTATCATCAGGAAATGAAATAAGGCATGGCTTGTTCCTGGAAGCTTTCAGTCTATCCTGAAGTATTTTATTATATCTCTAAGGTAAAGCCTGTCCCCACTGCATCAAGGAATGTTTTGGCACTGACCGCAGTGGGGCCAGGGCATTGTTTCACTCCCATTTATGACATTCCAGAGTAGATTTATCTTTCTCTAGACGTCAATGAACAAATGAACTCTTCAATATGAGAGGTAAAAGTGAACATTTTTAATGGAACTGTGCTTCCTAGAGGCACAGATAACAAACTGGACCCTGGTTATTCTATTATCAACAAGTTTCTTGGAAGGAAAAGAGCACTGAGCAAGTCAGTGACTCCATGACAAAATGAAGGCTTTTAAAAATTCTTTTCTACATACAGAGTTAGGTCTTGTTTTGCCTTTGTGTGTTATATTTTCAGTTTATAATAAGAATGAAGCTTCCAAGGTAGTTATATTCAGATAGTTAAAATAGGCTCTTCCCTTCCTTCTTCCTTGGGAAATGACAGAAACAAAACACTTAATGGGATTCCTCTCTGTCTGAATTGTTTCCAAGCTAGATTTTACTGTCTAGAAAGAGAAGATTTTGGGGGAGAGTGGAAGGACAGCCTGGACCAAACAATTTGACTCACCTCTCTAAAATCCTCTCTAAAAAAAACCTGAACTTTATCATTCTTAATCTTAGAATCATAGAATCATAGAATGGAAGGGACCTTAAAGATCATTTATTTCCAACCTCCCTGCCATGAGCAGGGACACCTTCTACTGGATGAGGTTGCTCAAAGTCTTATCCAACCTGGCCTTGAACACTTCCAGGGAGGGGGCAGCCACAGTTTCCTTGGACAACCTGTGTCTGACCACCCTCACATTAAAGAATTTCTTCCTAATATCTCATCTAAACCTACCCTCTTCCAGTTTAAAGCCATTTCCCCTTGTTCTATCACTACCTGCCTTTGTAAAAAGTCCCTCCCCAGCCTTCCTGTAGCCCCTTCAGGTACTGGAAGGCCGCTATAAGATCTCCCTGGAGCCTTCTCTTCTCCAGGCTGAACAGCCCCAACTCTCTCAGCCTGTCCTCATAGGAGAAGTGCTCCAGTCCTAGGATCATCCTCGTGGTCTTCTTCTGGATTCTTCACTCAAAACTGGTATCTTTGTTTGTTATAAATAGATGTTCTTTGATAAGAATGTTATTATTTGCTGCTATGGATTATGGATTCATAATGTCCTTAAGTATGTAGCTTTGCTATAAATGTCTTTTAATATAAGCTTCACCTATACTGCCATGTTATGCATAAGTTCAGCCCCTCAAGACATGCTAATTTGCCCTTAGACTCCGTTCTGGATCAAGTTAAATAGTGTATATGTCAGGGACATCCAAGTGTAGCTTAGGTACTGATGCCAGGGCCAAAACTCTACATGTAATATCATATATTTTAAAAACCCCATAATAAGGATGTATTTTTCAGAAAAAAATAGAAAAAAATATAAATGGAATATAAACAGGAAGTTTATTGTTGGCGTGTTTTCCCTGCAGAATTCAAATGCCTATTTTTTTCCATTAAAGAGCTTTACAATTACAGGAAATGACAGTAGAGCTAATTAAGAAGGCTTGCTGCAAAAGGTGATCAAGATCAGGCAGTGGTAAGGAAAATTCATCACCATGGAAGTTTTTAGTTTCACTGTTATTGCCTAAAGCTGCTGAGGACATAGGGGTAAAATGGCTGGAATATTTTGCTCACCTATTCCAACTGATAAGCAGCTGAAGTCATTCTGATGGACTCATTTGTTATGCACAGGTCCCTCCAAAACACTAATCAGTTACCAGATTTTAAAAGATACTGTCCTTGCCTTCAGAAACTAATTGACTGAAAGTAAATACTTCAGTCAAGAACTTGCTCTAAGCTCTACTGAATTGGAAATATTGTCAAGTGAGACCTAATAAACTAAGTCAAATTTCTGATCAAAACTTCAACTCCTTTTTGTCTTTTTGACACTGCGAGGTGCAAAGGTTTGGTATTGTCACTTCAGCTGCCAAATGCCTTTAAAGTGTTTGGTAATAATTTGACATAGTACATGCCAACATCTTTGTGGATGCTTATTATTTTGCACATGTGACTCTTCTTATTGAAAAATGACATATAAAAACTCCCATCGTGACAGATGTATTTATATAAATGTACTTAAGCAAAAGTAATGAAATATTTAAAAACAAATCTGTTGAGGGTTACAAGTATCAGCTTTTACATACAATTCACACGGCTTTCAATAAGAGCACAGTATAAGACTCTTCTTATATCAGCAAGGTTAGAAGACCGCCAGCGTCGCAAAGGATTTGTTTCCTTAAAACCCTGATTCGTTTGCACTTGCTTCATCCACAAACTCTAAAACAGGGGGATTCTGACTTCCTTCCCCGAATCTGACGCTGTTGCCTCTGTTTGTGTTAACATACTTGTGTATCATGCTGTAATACTGCTCTCGCGAACTGAAGGTGTACAAGAATGAAATCTTACGCCAGTCTTCGTTGCTGGGAGTCTGAAACGGTACTGGGTCAGTGGCTTCAAAAAAGCAATTTGTATTTATTTCTGCCAGCTTTGTTGCATGCTCTTTAGCCTTGGTCTCAAAGAGCTCCTGTTCCTTTTTTGAGTAAATTTTCCAGAACTTGAGCTGAAGATAGCTAACCGGGGAATAACAGCGGCTGACACATGTTGCAATCAGAGCCAGAGTCATGATGCTGGCTATCAGGAACCAACCTAGCAGCTTGGAAAAGAGATAGATGGGTTAACAGTGGTTTTGCACGCTCATTTGTAGGAGTATAGAACTTAACATTGAAGCAAACATGAAAACTGTAAGTGAAGATACCCTGAAGTGCTTGTAACAGTCTGCTCACTGTGGAAAGAGAGGATCTCATGCACACAATTCAACCAGCCTTACAGAGCTTCACACCTCTGTGTTGATCTTGTTGGATTGAGGATGAATACCAAAAAAAGAGAAGACAGAATGAAGTTCTTTCCTCAGTTATATCCAGCTTTCTTAAATTTAAAGGCAAGATACTGACCAGCAGTTCCTGCAGCTGTGGTCAGATTTACAGTAGAGAAGGTGCAGAATCACCCTGTCCACCTCTGGTGCTGCAAACGAGACCTCCTGCCGACTGTGTTTTATTTGCTCTTGGAAAGTACCTCCTCACCCTGATGTCTGAGCTTGAGGAAAGTAGCCAGTTGCCATAGCACAGAGGGAAAGTTCTGTCTTGTATGTTTGGTAGGCAGGACACCGACCTAACTATTGAGCATGGACATTCATTCTTGCTTTTATACATTATTTTAACATCTCTAGATAAGTCTCAGAGGCCCCACCTAAAACGGGTGTGCTAGTAGATGCTGGTCCCTCCAGTACCCAGTGGTACTTTGCTGGAGGCTCTGGGTAGAGATTTCACTGCATCACCTTTCACCTCAGACTGTTTTTTTTTCCAAGTGAAAAGCATTGAGTGCTAAAGAAAAATGAGTGTGTGTTCCTTTTGGTTCTTAATTTTGTTGAAAGTAGATCCGATATTAAAAATAATAGTCAATAATAAAACCTCCTCACATTTTTTCTGGTTTTGATTGTCTGGTTTGTTTCTTTTAGATTTCATTGCAACACCAGTAACAGTCAGTCTTCCTTGATTTTGCTCCTTTCTTACCCTATCTGAATTGAATGGTATAGAGTTTGCCCCTTTCAGCCTTTTTCTTGGAGGAGCAGGATGCTAAATATTTTAAAAAGTTAAACACTTTTTTTTGTTGTTATTTAATAAGCATTTTTACTAAACATGAATTTATACCCAAGTAATTATAATCTCTCATACATTTAACTCCATTAACCAGCCTGAATGTTTTCCTGAGAAAACTTGATTTTTCTACTGGAGTTAAGATAACAACCAAGCAAATCTAGAAAAAATAAATGGAGTGCTGCCAAAATTTGTGGGTTTCAGTTTCACTCACAAGTGTTATTTTTTTTGATCATGCAGTTTGCCTTCAGCACAAAAACACTTTAACAAGACAGATGCATATTTTAACTATTCCTCTAGAATACAAGTGTGAAATTATTAATCGGTTCAAGCGTTGGGATTTATAGTCAAACAAGCTGTCCTTATTGGTTTTACTTGCCAGTTCTCTGTTGTAAGGAGACATCAGCTTCCTGTCTATTTGTGACTCAGCTTCCCCTCGGCTTATGTGCACTTACAAAAGTTTGGGGTATTTAGAGCAGTAAAAGTGGAAAAAGAGAAGAACTCTCAACATGCCTCAGTTAAATGAGAAGAAAACTTGCTGTGGGAAGTCCTGGTCTCTAGGCTGGTTCCCTGCCCAGCTTTGAAAGAGGTTTTGTCAATAGCAGTGCTAAACAATTGCCATGCAAACAAGCAAAACCAGAAAATACCACAAATACACACTTATTACCTTTCTGTTAGCATTTGTTTGCTGATGAATTTTTGCTAATCGTGTACTTTTGGTAAGCACACAGCGTGAAAGAGAAGGACTGTTTATGGTCCCCAGCAGGCACCACTATAAATTGCACAGCCAGGGCTGGAGATCACAAAGAGAAGAGCAGCGAGGCTTTACCTGGGACTGCGCCTGGAGGCTGAGGATTTCACCCGGAATCCTCCCCAATAACTTCTCGTCGCAGGGTACCTTGACCAGCAGCTCGTGGCACTCTTGTCCTTTATCTTTACACACGAAGTCCTTCACCAGGCCGTTCCCGCTGGCCGCACACTCATAGAAGCTGGCTCTGAGCAGGGCCACTGCAATCCAGGTGAGGGGGGCCACCAAGGCTCTGGCTGTCACCGGCAGCAGCACGAGGCAGTAGCGGGCACAGGTTCCCCAGAGGCTGCAGCTGCAGTGCTTCTCCGGAGGGCAGCTGCCTGTCAGAAGACGCCACGTCCTGGCATTCACCATGTAGCCAAGCAGAAAGAGGATGAAGGCAGGCACTATGAGGAAGACAGAGCCGTACAGCATGTTGCTAGAGTTGCAGGGACACTTGAAGACCACAGAGGAGAAGATGTGCTCGCTGGCAGCTGTCAGCAGGGACACAATGCTGTAACCCAGAACGGTCTGGTGGCGGATGCAGAAATTCAGTGCCTCACGTAACTTGTCCATTTTCTGCCTCCTCTAATTTTGAGGAGAGTGAAATCTCAGTCAGAAAATGAAAAGAGAAAGAGAAGTGACTGAAACTCCCACAGCTTAGAGAAGCTTGCAGAGCTTTCACTTTCTCTTGGGGATGCTGATGCAGTGAGATGTAGAAGCAGCTCTCCTTAAAGGAAACAGAAGACCATGGGCCACTGCACAATGTCAAGGTCAAATAGCGAACACAGTGGAAACGCACCCCAGTAATCAACATCAAAACAGCAAAGATCTATCTTTGTTTCGTTAAAAATAGTATGCATTTGTCCACACATGCCTGCATTGTAACTAGCAATGGCTTAAACTTCATCATCTTTTCAGTGAAAAAATTGAGTGAGGCAACAGATTCAAAGTGTGAATAAAATGTGAGAAAACCACAGAACTGTGTACAGTTTTTTGTCCTTCCTTACTATTAACAATACAATATGGCTTGTTCTCTTATGGATGAAAATTAAACTATAATGATGTTAATTTTTCAAGCTAATTGATTAATCTTTTTAAAGTAGTTAGAGAAAATTAACTAGTACACAACCAGCAAGTGGTTTCCACTGATGCTCCAGTTGCAGCAGTACCACTTGTCAGGAATTAGACTTTGGACTCCCTCCTCCATAGCAGGAAGCAGCAGCTTTGTAGCCCAGAAAACACCCACCTCTAAACCAGCAGAAACTAAGCAGATGGCATGAAGTGGAATAATGATGGAAAAGACTTGCAGAACAAAGAAAAATATCTGGAAGGGGTTCCTGGGCTTGGAAAACTGAGCTGCCTCTGCAAAAGTTTGCTGCTAGAGTTCATAGGTTTCATTCATGCCCTGAGCGAGCTGGCTAAGGTTTGTCGTGTCTAAATCTAGATGGGGTAAACTGGTGCTTAGAATTAAGGAAGTTGAAGCTCTATTGCTTGCTTGTAGTCATGTAGCTGAAGCTCTCTGAGACAATGTAGGCAGGGTGGTATTTTGCTGTTGTCACATGCTTGGTGACACCCAGATGTGCAGCCAGCCAGGAAGCCGGTGGTCACTGTCATCTTCTCTGCCACAACCATTTACCCAGGATTTTAGAGTCACGATCACCTGCCTCTTGCATGAACTGGAAGCTCTCTGGCCTCACTGGGTGCATCAGCAAGATGAATTCATCCTGTTCAGATTTTGAATGCTGTAATTTATACTGCACTGATTCTTCCTGGGCATTGTCATGCAACAGAGGTTAACCACAAAGCCAGGGGCTCACCCCAGGCTCAGGCAAACATTGCCTCCAGCTGAGACAGCCTGATTTTGGTACTGGCTACTTCAGGCAAGAAAGAATGTGTGATGCTGCCTGTATCACTCCATGTCGTACCCGGGGCTGCAGGAACCAAGCATGGTGAAAACACAGTGGCTTGTCAAGATTCTGTGAAAACCTAAATGACTTTCAGTGAGCTTTGGGAGTAATTTAAACCTTCCAAAGGGTCCTTGCAGGTGTTTGGGAAATGAGTAGATGGCATGGAGACACCAGAGCATGCAGCCTGGTGCAGGTGGCCGCTGGGCTCGCACCAGCCATGTCGTGCTCAGCACTGAGCTGCTGCTGCTGAGGAAAACATGCCACTGATGGAAATGCTTGCCTTGGTCTGGAGGAGACTTTGCTTTGCTATTATGCAGCAGTATAATATAAAGACATAAAACCAAAAAAGACGTAAAACCAGCAAGAGCGAATCAGACTGAAGCCTGAGTTAGTTTGGTTACAATGGATGGCTGAGGAGGAGCACAGGGACAGGGGAAGCAAGCTCAAAAACGCTCTCACACCCCGTGAATCTGCATTTCAGGGATTTCCTTTGCATGGAATGTGTTGAGGTATTTCTTCTGTAAATTTTGTCTAGTTTCAGTTTTAACCCATTCAGGTTTTTAACATCCAAAACATTGTATAGCAAATGTGCTTAACCTTCTTTTAAACTTGACACTACCCCATCCAATGCCCCCAGATTCTGGAAGGGGAAGAGACAAAAGAGTGGATCCCTACCTGGTGTTTACATCAGCTTGTGATCTTGTACACCTTCATTGTAGCTCCTTCTTTTCCAGGCTGAGGAGCCCCTGATATATTTAGTCATTCCTTGTCTGATATATACCTTTGTATACTTTTAAAAAAATCCATGTTGCCACCTGAACCATTCTCTAGGATTCAGATATCATTTTTCACATGAGGGGAAATGGGGGCTATACCAGATTTGCAGGGCACTGAAGGTGCAGCTGGATCACAGTTTGCTAAAATGGCATACTGACATGACTTTGTTTTCTATTTCCTTGCAATAATTTCTAGAATTTTAAGTGCTTTTTGATAATCTGTGAAACAGAGTTGATATTTTAGCAAGCTATGCATTATAATAAAAAAATGTCAGTCCTGAGGGATGATCTCACTTGGCACAGAGTCTTTCAGTGTATATCATAGAAGCATAGGATCATAGAATGGTTTGGATTGGAAGGAACCTTTCAAGATCATCTAGTCCAACCCCCCTGCAGTGAGCAGGGACACCTTCAACTAGATCAGGTCGCTCAGAGCCCTGTCCAATCCAGCCTTGAACGTTTCAAGGGATGGGGTTTCTACCACCTCTTTGGGCAACCTGATCCAGTGTTTCACCACCCTCATTGTAAAAAAATTCATTATATCTAGTCTAAATCTACTCTTATTTAGTTTAAAACCACTATGTCTTGTCCTATCGCTACAGCCCCTGCTAAAATATATATGAAAACATGTATGAAGGTAGGATTTGGTTTCACTTTGAACACCACTTCCTCTACACTGAATTTGACCTGCCATTTTGCTTTCTGGTCAGGCAGTCTAAGAAAGTATATCTGCAGTTCTTTAAAGCCAGAGGCCACCCTGTAGCTCAGCTGCTTTTGGCATCTTGTTTGCCTCAGAGCATTCCAATTTGATGCATAATACTGGTCTTAAATGCAGCATGTGTGTCCTGTGGAGAAGGACTTGGGGTTACTGGTGGATGAAAAGCTGGATGTGAACTGGCAATGTGTGCTTGCAGCCCAGAAGGCCAACTATATCCTGAGCTGCATCAAGAGAAGCCAGCAGGTTGAGAAAAGTAATACTCCCCCTCTACTGTGGTCTGTTGAGACCCCACCTGAGTACTGTGTCCAGCTCTGGAGCCCTCATTATAAGAAAGACATGAACCTGCTGGAGCAGGTCCAGAGGAGCACCACAAAAATGATCAGAGGGATGGAACACCTCTCCTATGAAGAAAGGCTGAGAGAGTTGGGGTTGTTCAGGCTGGAAAAGAGAAGGCTCCGGGGATGCCTTATTGCAGCCTTTCAATACTTAAAGGGGGCCTGTAAGAACAATAGGGGGCAAACGTTTTAATAGGGCCTGTAATGATAGGACAAGGGGTAATAGTTTAAGTTAAAAGAGGGTAGATTTAGACTAGATATAATGAAGAATTTTTTTACAATGAGGGTGGTGAAACACTGGAACAGGTTGCCCAGAGAGGTTGTGGAAGCCCCATCCCTGGAAACATTCAAGGTCAGACTGGATGGGCTCTGAGCAAACTGATCTAGTTGAAGGTGTCCCTGCTCACTGCAGCAGGGTTGGGCTAGATGGCTTTAAAGGTCCCTTCCAACCCAAACTTCTCTATGATTCTGTGATTCTGTGTGTGCTGGGGGTCTTTGCCAGTATGTATTGAGTAGATCTTGTTTTAGTCATGTTAGTAAGTCCTTACAATAGTTGTTTTTTGGTCCTTTTTTTTTTTTTCTGGGATATTTGCTGTTTGTTCAGAATAGCAAAAGCCTGATTTTTTCTACAAATCATTCTCTTTCTAGCTGCTCTGACCAAGGCCCATCCTGTCCCAAATTCCTGTCATTAGCCTTATCAAGCTGAACTTCCTCTTATTAGTCATAAATCTTATACATCCATGGATACAATGGAAAAGAACATATCTACGCTGGTTTTCTTTTTACAGTTGGACTTCCTTCTTCAAGTGAAACAGTTGTAAGCTGCATTTCTCAGTGGCCTGTTCATAAAGACACATGGAACAGTTCTTTTATTCTAGGAAAATCTGATGTCAAAATAAAGGGTTAAAAGTTACAGAGTTTCCAAACTGAGCAATTAAGCAGGCTTGTATAACTGAGGGAAAAGCACCCAACCTCAGCCTTGGAATTACCTAATCTCGAACAAAGACAGTTTAGGGAAGCTCCAAGATAAGAAAGCTGTAAATTTCTGCTTAACGGTGTCGTGGTTGACAACTGAGAAATATATATATGATTACGGAATAAAGATAAGACTATATCCTATAGTAACCTTAGGTAATTATAATGCTAAAAACCACACCTCTCAGTGGAGATTTTATATGTAAATGTAGGACCACCCTAGTACAATGAGTTAGATCAGAATTAGGACATGCACAACCTCACTTTTGTACAGGTAACCAAGCAACTATTTTCACGTAATTTCTTCTTTGTTGCAGTTTTGTATAAAAGACCCTGTTTTTTTTCTGAGAGCAGTGTTGGCTCTTGTTAAATGCCCAGCACCCTACTCTGCAGATTAGCAATAAAGACAAATATCTTGACTCAGTGTGTTGATTGGCTCTATGCACACCGGGTGAAGAGCCCAGATTTCCAACAACAAATTCTTGTAATGCCTTTTGTCTTGTTCCAGGTGAAATTAATGCTTAATTAGCAAGGATCTTGTCTGCAAGCAGATCTGCACCTACTCTCCAGGCAGACTGACCTCCCCTGGAGGCCCATTAGTTCAGTTTGTGAAAGCAAGGAAAGTATTCTTACTTTATGGCTGAACCAGTCTTCTCACATGTTTGTGAAGTGTCACACAGCTCAGTGGCACCACATAAATCATTAATAGTACTAATACTTAGCAGGGCAGCAGCCTGAGAAGTAGTACTGTGACTGGGCATGTACAGCTTACAAGCATTTGCGTACGTTACACTGCTATTTTAAGGCATTACATTTATTAGCAGTTTTTGGCTTAAAACAAATTTTAGTGGGTAGGAAGGAACCAGGTCTGCAAAACCAAGCACAGCTCTGAGGGAGGCTCTGACAGGTGAGCTCTGGTACAGAGTCACACAAGCCATTACACTCATTTTCTCTTGCTATCATTTAGTGCTGCTCTTTTAACACTACACGTCTCATTTCTGGATGGGGAGCATCCTGTAACCCAGTCCAAGTGTCCTACAGCAAGCAGCAGTGTGAGGGCTTTACTGTTAAATCTACACTAATCTACAATCTATATGTGCCATAAATAAATCTGTGTGATTCTTTAAGTGTTGGCTGTGGATTAAGTGAAAAATATTTGCCGAGTTTATAAGAAAATATATTTTCATAGGATTAGAAAGGTAGAAGTTGTCAGGTTTTATGATGAAATTAGGGAGACTTAGTGAGGCTGATTATAAAGTTAACTCATTTGTAATCAGGTAAATCACCCTTGGTGGTCAACTAGCCAGTTCTAAGAAAACAAAGCTCAATCTTTTTAATTTATTATGGAAAATGAAATGACAAGAAATTACTTTGCAAATTTAAGCACATTAAACACAAAATATTTCTATTCTCTTATTATAAATGTTTTGTATTTCATGTGTCCTTGCTTTCTTCAGGTTTTGCCTTCACATCTTGCTGTCTTGGAATTGCTGAACAGCTGAGATCTGATTCTGTTCCACTCCTTCTCTATTGTGTGTGTGGCCTAATGTTGTCTGATCATATGCTACAAAATATACTCTTTACTTTTCCATTCAATTAATCCTTCTTCCTCTTTTTAAACTTTAACTAATTAACTAGTTCTTCATTTCATGGTAGTAGGCTCCTTTCCCCCGTCTCCACTTTCCCATTCTGGGCTCCTTTTCTGCCCAAATTCTGTTACCTTAAGAATTTTTTTCAAACAGTAAGGCACTGCAAGAGCTGAGACCCTATCCCTTTCGAAGCTGTCCACGTGCAGCTATCTAAGTTATGCCAATAAATTCATGGACTTCTCTGGGCGAAATCAGGTGAGTAAGTTAAGAATGAAAAGAGAAACCTAATCAATCTTCCTGTGAAGGGATGGCAGTCATTTCTTCTTAGTAAGTTTAGAAGACAGGCAAACCAATCCAACATGTGGAAGAATCTGTTCAGAAATATTAATACACTTTTACCAGTGAAAAGAAATTAATAGCAACTGCTACTACTTCTAACATACCCCCAGAGGAAGATAACTTCACTAGGAAGCACTACTTTGTCAAAGCAAATGATGGGTGACTAGACTTCACTGCAGATTTTTCAACCCCTCTCCCACCAAACAGCCTACATGATATACTAGATATAGCAGGTAATTGAAATTTAGCATACATTTCTCTCTGCAGAATGAACATTCTTCCTCCTCTTCATTCATCAATGATGACCACAAGGGAGGTCTAGAAATGGAAATGATCTGTCTCCTGGAACTGAGTTTTGTTCTTGCAAAATTGAAAAGTTTCTGACTTCTGGTCCTCAACCTTACTTGCCCATATAGTTTTTTCTAATCAATCTCGTTCCCTACCTGCAGAATACCCAAGCCATTTCAGCTTACCACAAATGTATGAGCTGTGTCAAACCCCGTGGTAGCTATGTCTGGCTTGTATTAAAGGCTGAATTCAACAGCACTTGTGTGTACACTTTCAGTACCTGCCTTGTATACGCGGCTAGTCCTGCTGTCAGCCTGTCCTGCCATTGGGGAGAAGCTATGACTTGTTTTTTTTTAATAGGAAGATATGATTCAGAAGGAAAGAATGATAGATTGAATATAAGGAGAAAGCATTCCCAGTTGCCTATATTTTGTGTTAGCAGTAACTTCCCGAGTCTCTGGGCCTGCCTGCATTTATTCTGTAATGCTCAAATACTCCATCATCATTGCCATCTAATTTGCAAGGCATTTGCAGCTGTAAGTATTTTATAGCATTATTGAACATCTTCTACATTCCTGTACCTCACATAAAGGGGGAGTTATTTTAGTGCCCTCCCAGGGACTCTAACCCTCTACCCATTTTCCCATTGCAAGCAATCTGCAGTTGGGTCCACCAGAGGAAACTTTACAAGGCGTACAAGATGGTGTTTTACCAGAGTTTCCACTTCTGCTGTCAGAGCCAGATGTCCCACACAGCTTATTTGAGAAATGTCCTAAGGAGCCTTGGGCAGAGTAAGATACATGATGTTTTAAGGCTAATCCACTGCATACTGTTCACCACTCACTGGGGAAATGGCATCTCATCATTGCCAATGGGTCAATCACAGTCACCACTCACTGGGTGTTCATTACCTGGCAAACTTAATAAATGAAAGAATACAATTACTTTACTTGATCAAAATAAGGGTTATGCCATATATAAAAAAAGGGACAAGCATGAGAGAAGTGAATATAGTTCCAGACTATAACTATCAGTTAAGATCTACTATAACTGCTTTAGCATCTCTACTAGGTCATGAAAAAACTTGGCCTTCCTTAGCACGTCTAAAGATTTCAGCTCATCATCCTAAAGATAGTCCTGTCCTTTAGGGAGAAAAAGAAATGCATATGCTGATCACTTGCTCTCTCTTGCCACAGATTGAATTCATCTAGCTTACTCTTACAGCAGTGTGGCAGCCGAGGGAATTTTCCACGCCCCCTCCTCCTCAAGTTTTCTTCATTGGCATTTCCTGTGGGCAGATCCAATGGGACCATCTTTCCTGGCATTCCTATCTTCCTGAGTTATAACCTTTATAAAGACAAAGTGGAAAAACAGGGATTTTATACTCAAGATTTTAAAATAATTCCACCTAGTTGAAGATTGTCTTTCCACTCATGGTAGGTACATAGCTAGACTGAGTGGGTAATGTTTGGAATGAAAGTGCTTACTGGTGAAAAAATGTATGTTAATGTTAGAGTGAAAGTCATAAATTAATATATCCTTTTGCTATGGGTTATTGTTCATGGTAGAACAGCCCTGGGGGTTGGAGGGGTCGAGCTTTCCTCTTGGTTGTCCCAGGGCCATATAGGAGTGAGACCAGTAAAATCACTGGTGATTGTGGGCACAAGTCAAAGGGGAAAAAGGTCACAATATCATGCCAAATATCTTACACAACAATGCATTTCAAATGCTGGAAACTCATCATAAATGCTATGTTGTTTTCCTTATCAGTTTGAGGAACCTGGCAGGAAAGGTAGCATCTAGGGGAAATGCTTTATGTGCATTTAGCTGAGGGAATGGCTAGATACACTGGGAGAAAATGGCAAACGAGGTAACAAGATTGGGAGCTTCTTTCCTCATAGAGGCATATACCTGTGCCACAGCTCATTGCCTACAGCAGGCTTATGTGTGAGGGAAAAAGCAAGTGCCCCTTCCTTAGGTGGCAATGCCCAATTTTACTGTTGCAGTGGGATACACTACGTATGTCTGGAGGACATATGTACTGGACCCTGTCCTGTCAAATGACTGAATGTGATACAACTCACGTGTAGTAGGCATGACACATGCCAACCTCTCTGTGTGCATGCTGTGCACGCGAACATCAGTGCACTGCTGCCTGCCCGCGTATCAGAGTTCCTTAGGAAAGAGGGAAGCTGGGAGTGGGCTGTCACCACCGTGACAAGTCACGGAGACCTTGCCGGATGGATGTCTTTGCCAACAGTCTTATACACAGAGCAGGCTACCAGCCAGACAAATGGTGGTCACATTCCATTCCTCATGGTTATCTTTCCACAGTGCTTTTCCTTTTTGTGACTGGTGACTATCTGCAGCCCAGATGGGTGGGACTGTATGTCAGCCCTTGGGCAGCCTTGAATCAGATACTGAAGAGCTCTGAAGTCCCAGCTCACCCTACACCCACAAGTCAAAGCTTATCTGAGAACAGATGAGAAGAACACAGCTTTCACAGTATCACTGAGGCCCAGGGGGACTATGAGGATGCCACCATTTGTCTTTCAGTATATTGAGGATTCCCACTGTAACTCTGGTAGTGTTGCAGGAATTTTTGTGGAGAGCATGGACATATAAAGGCATGCCAACGGCATCTCTCCTCCTTTTTTCTGCCTTTTGGAATTTGACTGAGAACAAATGTGTGGGATTTAACTGCGTAATTCCATTACCACAAGAACATCACTACCACTATGCATTATTTACATTGTTCTCCTGCTATTTTTACTAATATGAATTAAAGCAGAGAGGATATGGCCTTGTATATATGGATTCACACACTCCTTAGAATCTCAAGCCCACTGCAGTCATGCTCACTTTCACTGAAAACTGAAGATGAAATGTAAATTCTCATTAAATTATTGGTTTTCCTGTTGACTTAAGTGGCTGCAGCCACTATGCACTGTAGAGTAGCAATGAAGGCAAGCACAAATTTAAATTAGTAACCCATCTGTAATACTTATTATCAGGAGAAAAACTGATGCCAGCTTTTGAGGAAGACCAAATGATAATCCTGTTTTTCAGAGTATCTTTTAGAATGCACTTATATATTGTGTAGTTGGGTCCAGTTCTCCTGCCTACCTCAAGCAGACACCAGCTACGTTCCTTACCCCCTTGAAAGGATCCCGAGCTCTTTCTTTGAAGTGATTTTACATTACTTATTTCAAGATTGAACTCATTTAGAAAACAGTCTGTGTATTAATGACAGTATTGAACACACCAGCACTGGATCACATAGGCCCCCTGCTACAGAGTGCTGCTGTAGACAACTGCCAAGATGGGACAGAAAATAATATCTTGGCTTTGTTAGCTGAGTCTGACTTAGCAGCCTGAAGTTACTTTACTGAATTTTAACAGAGGAGCCAGAGCAAAGGGATTAAAGTGAGAAAAAAGTATGTTTGCTCACAACTAAGACTTTCGAAGACAAAATAAATGTGAATGTGATGTCCCAGTGCAGAAATACACCCTGTTTTACGAACACTATATGCTCTCAAACACTAATAAAGAACTTTTCATCAGTGGAAAATACATTGGCCAACAGAAGAATTTTATGTATATTTCAGAATAAGCTTTGACCTTGTAAATTTTAAGAAATGAGGTAATGTGCTCCATTCCCTTTGCTTCCTTTGTCACAATGAGGTATATAACATACACGGCCAAATTCAGCTGACCTCAAAAAATGATTAAAAAAATCTAAGAACTGGATTCCACCCTCAAACATACACACTGCTACCTGTGGGCTGATTTCTCATTCACTTTCTTCAGAATTCACTGAACTAATTGTAGACTAATTTAGACTGCAACCCTGAAACAAAGCATGCATGACTGCACATCAGCTATTGAGGAGAAACTGAGTGAGGTCAGCAGGGTCTCAGATGAATACAGGAACCCATCCACATACACCCAGCTGTAGGATAGCCATCTTCTGTGGACAGAGATGCAGAAAATTAACATTTTTAGAGACCAAAAAAATAAGAATGGGAGCAGAGGCAAGTGTGAGAAACACCGCGGTGTTGTGAATCCATGTAAAATAAGGAGTGAAAGGTAACTTGGCTATTGGGTACCATACAGTGACATTTCAAAAGTTGTTCAGTATATCCAATCTAGACAAAACTACTGTTAAGTGCCTCTGACATGGACATAAAGCTCACTGAGACTGCTTCTCTCCTGCATTCCAGACAAAAGACACAAAGGTGAGCACAGCATGTGTCAGAAAGTGCTGAGGAACACCAACCTTCTCCAGCCTTCCCACCAGCCAGTAGGGCCATCTGGGCTGACCCCATTTACCTGCTCTTCCATACCACATTCCTATCAAAGCAAGGGAAGCTGATTTTTCAGTGTATGCTGCCATCTGAGGGCTTGAACTGTTTCTTCACTGTGACACAGATACTTCTACCCAACAGCCCAAGTAACTGGCTGCTGATGGCATGGGACCATCCGTTCTTCCATTTGCTTCAAAGTCAATTTAAAAATTTTGATCTTTGATAAAGAAAGAGAGGGAGAAGAAGAATGGAAACACAGAATGGAAACAAAACTTACAAAACCATTGGAGAGGGACTTTTTAAAGACTAGAAAAGAATAAGTAAGAAAGTACACAATTCTTTTTGTATCCAAAATAGAACAATTACAGCTTCATCATTAGTTGAAACAAACTTTAGTTGCCCTATCTGAATCCAAGGTACATCTCTGTAAGTGGAGTTCAGAGTGGCCAGTAATGATGGTCATATGCTGGTAACTCATAAATCTTTAACAGAAAGGTATCAGATGCAAACCAAGCACAGGTTGGAAAACCCTTGGATTCCCACTTTATGCTGAAATGGGTCTGGTCTCCCATTCAAGAGGACAGACTGGTACAGTTCATTTCCCTTCACTCTATCATCACATGTACACTATTCATTTGAATGCTGTTCTGCTTTAAAAATTGTTTTAAGGCCTGGCTGTGAGCATAGGCAGCTCTTGCAACCACCTCTTTCCCTTTGCAGTGCTAGAACAATGCTGAGAAGAGTAGTGTAAATGAGAGCTAATGTGCACGACCATACCTTACTTTCTAATCTCTGCAATTCTGCAATTTCATTTGACAGCTACAAAAATCCCATGCTAGAATTCAGATGCCACACTACAAAGCGGATCAAGAAATGCAGGTATTTCTCAAAAGCCTTCTAGACTACACGTTGGCTTTCTATACCTGGTTGTTCAAAGCAACAGCAAATTGACACAGGGTAAATATGCATAGACATGAAATAAAGTGAAATATTTGTATGAACTCCACTGCTGACATTCACCTGACAAAGGCTAAAAGCTACCACAGCTCTTTCTTTTCCTGAAGGTTTATAAGTCCACAAAGAGGACACAGAGATACAAGCACAGGTTATTTGCTTATAAGGCATAATGACTTCCTAAATTACCCTGGAGCAATTTTATGGCACCGGCTCCCAGTGGAGGGATGTGCCAGGCCATACACCCAACCTGCAACAGTATCTGCATCTTGATTTTTCAGTGTTTTGTGGCCAATAATAGTGTCACCTAATACTGAAAATTTAACCAACAGTGTCTTTGAAACTGAACATAACCCAACAGTTACCTCTGCATGTCTTTGCATCACCACCAAGCAAAGGCAGAAATAAGATCTCCAGTGATACACAGCCTGTCACAATCTAGTCAGGCTTTCAGCAGGCACCACTACAAACACGGAGCTACACTGGGCAACACTCCCCAGGCTCAGCTCCCTTCACCTTAAGCAATTAAGCACGTGATTTGAAATTAGTGATTAACCACCCTACATGCCTTTTGCAATTAGGGAAAAGGAAAAGGTATGTCTTGAAGTTGTTTCAAGGTCTTAGGTGTAGCTACCTGAAGGCTCTCTTTCTCCACTGACTATGCGTGGATCAGAAATTAACTAAATCTTTGCTCAGACTAAAAGCGTACCAAATTTCATTGGATAAATCCAGGCATTGGAGACCACAGTAGGGCCTATGTACGTGAATACAGTGCTCAGAGCTGGCTCAGGAGCTGGAACCTAGTGAAAATATTCTGATCTGTTCATTGAAGATGTTTAGACAAGGAAAGTTCAATGCATTTCAACACACAGACTTGCAGAAAGTTTAACAGCAGCAATGCAGATAACGGGTACCTAAATGGGTGTAAGGAAGAGGAAACAAAGATTTGTGGTTTGAACAAAGTGCTGTTGAACCTAATTACTGTAATTATCAGGAAATCAAAGAAAAACAACTTTTCCACAGAGACAATTATAATGTTTTTATTTAGCAAATGTACTGGAAGAATTGTTTTTCTGTAAAGACATAAAGATATGCCCCAATTCCATAGAGCTTCCATTCTCTCAAATAGCTACGATTTTTTGAAATCAGTTTAATGAACAGAAGGGGATATATGTGAAGAAGTCAAACTTATTTTTGTCATAAACCACATGATTCCATTTACCACTAATCCCCAAATAATTGACCTGGGGCCACCAAGAGCTTGCAAAACCCTTGCTGGTGCTTTATAGAGAACAGGCTGTTCACACAATTTTAACTGCCCTCTGTTTCTAGCCATGTGAGCAGAAAAAAACGCCATTAAATACTTCCTTAATACCTCTTTTTCCATACTGGCAATTGCTGAGGTTACCACAGGATTGCTTTGGTTTATTGTTTGTATTGTTACAATTGCATATGGAACAGCAATGATCTAGGACATTATTTCCCTACTAAGACATGCTTCAAAATACAGAAAACTTTTCTGAAACCCTGCCTTGTAAAACTGAGAACAGACCCTACAGTGTTCATCCTTCTACAGTCTACCCTTGACTAAAATATAGAGGGTTTTGTTTTGTTGTTTTTTTTTTTTTTTCCTGAGAATTCTGTTCCTTTATACTTGGAGTTAGTCCTGTATTTGCCTTCTGCTACAACCTACTAGGTGTTGTGTCTCTCCCTTGGCAAGTACTGACTCAAATGCCATTTCCCACCACGCCAGACTGGGAAGCATGGAAGAGAAGATGTGATGTAAGGATCTGCAATAATTATACAGGAGTGTCCCATATTGAAGCATTCTTTGGTTTGGCAGAGAGAAATTATGTCTACTGCTAAGGCCTGCCTTGCATACTTGTGTTTGAATGTCCTTTTCTTAAGAGAATGTCCAGAGACATCCATAGCAGCCTGAAATGAAAACACACTAAATGCAAACCCAATTCTGTATAAAAAAGAAAGCCCCCAGAAACAAATCTATTATGAGGGCTCTTCTCACCAAAAATTAATTACAACTTTATATTACTGAACTCTGATGAACAAAGCATAACATTCCCTCAGATGTGAGGCCCAACTCAAAACACAAAAGAGTACTTATTAAGTACTTAGTTTTCAGAGATATTGATTGCTTACCCTATTCTTCCATCCCTTCTGGTCTTTCCCCAGCTGTTTTTGGAATGTTTCAGAAAAAAGAAGATAAACTTTGGCCCTATTAGGGTTAATGCTTTTGCATAGACATATATGACCATAAACTGGTCGACTGGTAGAGGTCTTCTGCTAACATTGTGACTGAGAACAGGAAGAATACAGCCACAATAATATACAGCTGTCTACTAAAAGTATTGCATACAGACATCTTTGGCCATGCAGTCTCTTGGCCTTCTGAAAATATGTGAGCTGCATTGCTAACATGACAAAAAAAATTGCAATGTTGAGAATCAGAAAGAGGCGGGTATAAGAAGCTGATATTGATGGGGCACTACTTCGAGCAGTTGTCACCATCTGTGCCAGCCCTGATCGGCCTTTGATTGACACCCCAGTTTTGTGCTTCACATAAGTGATATCTGCAAAATCCAGAAGATCTTTCATTTCCTCATCTTCATCTACAGGCAACTCTTTTTGTGCTTGAGTCTGTGCCTTTTGTCGCACCTTTCTTTCATTTACCTCAATTTGTGCAAAAATGTCAGGAACGGCATCAACAAATTTGTAGCCTTTGGCTACTTTTCTGTTTTTCTTTGCTCTGCTATGCTGCTGCTGCTGCCTCTGTGAGATTGCAAATATCCTGTCAATGGCCTCCTCTGTCTGTCTCTTATCTGAAAACCTCAGCAGGCGCTCAGCAGTCTTCCTAAAGCTAGCTGTGTTGCGTACACGAGACAAGATCTGCTTCTCAAGCTGCTGGAAAACAGGCTTAAAATGCTGCAGGTTCCTCTCCACGATCCCTACGTAGTCCTTCACTTCTGGCACCCCGGAGCTCCTAATGGCAGAGGCTCGGTCAAAGACAATTTTCTGGCGGTCCGCAATAACCTGTGCAAAGACAGAGCGGGGCCCATCCTCAACGGGCCACACGTACACTGCATAGGCGTGCTCACTGGTGGTAACGAAAACATCCAGCTGTGGCGAATCTCCGCGGACGGTGAAGCTCTGCACGTCGACAGAGGGCCCAATGAAAAGGTAAATGGCCCTCGTGACGGGGTGCCGCAAGAGCGTCGTTACATTCACGTAGTTCGTTCCATTGTACGGGTAGCCCCGGGGATACATCCTTGAGGCAATGGTTGCTTTCTCACTGTGGCCAGTGTCATCCATCCAGTACATCTTATATATCCCATCACGGTGTCTAATAAAGGCCCCATGGACATCATCAACAACTGTTTCTTCAAAAGGCACATCCACATTGTGGAAGAAACTGGTCGCTGCCTCCAGGGGGCTGTCATCTTCTAGATGGATTTGGTCCACTAGCAAGAGAAGCTGGGGATGGAGAAGTATGAGGTTTCTTTGCAGTTTCCTCAGCTTCAGTTTAGGATTGTATGCACCTACTCCTTCTCCCCTGATAAAAACCACCCCGCTTCTCTCCATGGCGGCAACCACTCGTCCCTGACAGTCACCAGCCAAGTCATGTTTATATTTAAGCCACTTTGAGGAACAGTCTTCTGTAATCTGCCCTTCCCATGGGGAGAAGCAGCTCTTGGACACAGCAGGGGAAAACATCAACACATTATTTAAAAAAGTATATTTTGGCCCATACAGAGCTTCTGTTATGAAAGGTACGCCGTTGGGAGCAAAAGTAAAGGAGTTCTGGTCTGGATGTTCATGGCCAGCATTAAAGTTCCTCCACCCCCTGATCCACTCTTTGTACTTGTTCTTATGAACAATATCATATATTGCACGTCCTCCCAGCTTTCCTGACTTGAAGGAGAGGAAAGGCCTGTTGATTTCAGCTGGCAAAGCACTTCCATAGGTTACTACTCCCCAGTCCTCAAAATAATGCAGCTTAGGAACCCCATAGTCTGGCGGAGGTACGGAGTGCAAACTTGCATCATACCTGCCAAAAAGACAAGGAAAATGAGTTTAAATATCACTTGACTGATTCCATTATCAGGACCTGTACAAAATAATAATAAAAAAATTCAATATTTACATCAAGGAGCAAGCTAACAATACAAAGCCCACGTGTATACCTCTTGAGTGAACTAATCATATAGTTGTAATGATACTTATCATACTAATCCCTATACAAATTTATTATGTGCTTTTTACAGAATAATAGCTGAAAGCACCTGCTCTACATTTAAAGCAAGCAATGGAAAGAAAACACAAAAGCAGATGTAGGACAAGACCAAGGTGTTCCCTGTAGCAACACATACTGTGCTTCCATGCTAAGTGAAGTTGTTCTTCTGAGCCTAATGACCCTCTGGGTCACACATTTTCCAACCAATGCTGGGAGCCTCCTCTGTATCTAGTGGTCCTTGATGGCGATTCCCCTAAAAGCAGACCTCTTTCCTGAGACTCTAATGCAAGGGGACATGCTCAACACAAGAGCAACACTGCAGCACAAGGAAAAGGCAACTGTTGGAATAGTCAGAATTTTTTTTTTTTACTCAAGTGCTCTTAAAAAAATTATTTTCCTTTGACATCAAAAAGCATTTTATAAGTATAAATTTCCAAGATTTCCATGGAGATGCAAGAGAAAAGAATCATGGAATGGGGTTGTAGAGGAGAGATTTTGTATTTTGCAAATAACAAGATGAAGGGTGCTTGAAGCATAAAAAATATGCAATCTAATGTACATATCATAAATGCAAACCAATATATATTCAATAATTTTTTTCTTGTAAGAGAGAGAAGCAGAGCTACAGTAACTCCTCGAAAATGTACTTGTCCTCTCCACAGACTGAGGGAATTTTTATGTATATCTAAAACCTCTTGGGTCATTTCACTTCTTACCTTTAGAAGACTGACATACAAGTTAAGAGAGTTGCAGATTACATAGAAGATACAGATCTAGTCATCTTTAGTATTTTTTCCAAGCATAACTTGAAAATTAGTGTGTACAAACTAATAGTAGCCTTATTGCTTACATTACTTTATCTTTAAAAAGAAAGCTTATTTTATTACTTGTGTCTTTTAAAAGAAAACTGTGCTTTAAATATTCACCTAATTAATTATTAAATAACACAATGGGATTAAAACTTATTTGAATAGACCAAATAAACCAAAGAATACATGCAGGCAAATTTACAGTCCTTTTGGAGCTGCTTGTATTCTATAAAAGCAATAGACAACAGAAATAAAACAAAAAAGCAGATGTAGGACAAGACCAAGGTGTTTCCCTGTAGCAACACACACTGTGCACCCATGCTAAGCGAAGTTGTTGTTCTGAGCCTAATGACCCTCTGGGTTACACATGGCCAGCCCAATCTTGGCTTCTACAGTACAAATCTAGATATAATGAATTATCACTAATGGAAAACAGCTGTCAGGTTCCTTTTGAGCCCACTCATTCCCTTTCATACCAGAGAAATTCAGTGTGGAGAGTGCACCACCTCTGCCCTTTGGATGGTGTCCCTGGGCCCTCCACCACCCGGTTCCTTCTGATCTGCTCTGCCAACCAGTTCCCACTGCCGTTGCGCATGACAAATTTGTCGAGAAACACCAGCTGGCTCTCCGGCCCGTAGAACCAGTTATAGTTGGAATCCGCGATGGCCACAGTTCTCTGAAACCCTTGGGAAAAAGTGAAAAGGAATGTAAGGAAGAACAAATAAAAGTACAAAGATGCATTTGTAGAGCATGACGGTGAAGCCAAGCAGTACAAACAGACACAAACAGAAGTGTTTCAGCCTTTTCAGATGTTTATAGACCTACTTGTAAATGAGCCGTAAACAGGTTACACAGGAGCTGTTTCCTTCTGCTGTAGCTAACTTGAACGCTCACCTTTCTTCTTCGGCTTTGGGCTACAGTCAAAGTACTACAAAAAATGTGAGAAGCAATGTCCTACCCACTTCCTCTCCTCATTCAAATCTGGCAAAGGTAACGTTCTCTTTACAGCTTTCACTTTTCCTATGTCAATACAAACTCTCCAATAATAATCTTGAAGAATACTGGTTTTCAAACAGTAAATCCGAGAAATGGGTCTGGTTCAAACTTCAAAAACCAGAAATCAAATTCTGAAGCATTGCTTTTTCTCCCAAATGATATTTCTATATTTTCGCTGGTTTTAAAAGCCAGCGTTTAATAAGTAATGATCTTTAATAAACAGCGATAAACAACGATGTCACTGTTTTGAAGGTAAAATCCAAGGAAAAGGTTATTTTTAAAAATCCAAGTACGGTGTTATTTTAAAAACGGCTTATTTCAAGTATGAAATTTACTGCTGCTTCAAGAATTAGAAGATTCAGCTGCGTAAAATTCACCCAAAGGACCTACCTGGCAGGACAGTCCTGTACATAAATGCAAAGTGTTGTTTGAGCCAGGGGTGGCTGAAGTGATTGATATCAAAGTGCCTTTGGACAAGAAACATGTACTGAAACAGCGATCTGGTCGTGTAGCTGCCATAAGCCACTCCTTCATAGAGGGAGCCATCTGTGACCTCCTGCAGCAGGACTACTGACTTCTCCATGATTGCCAACACTTGCTTGGTCCACAAGTAAGCTTCCTGAAGGTAGCCTGAAAAAAAAAGAAAAAAATATGTTGGCAAATCTAATTACAATCCATAGATCACAGATTATGTCATCTGTACTCCCACTGTGGGATCCTTTACAGCAAGGAATCTGCAATCCAGAGCTTTAATATATGACCTAGAGCTGCAGCATCCCTATAGTTTAGGGTGAAAAATAAATCACTATATTTAAACACAGCAAAGCAAGGTCACCCAAGCAGGGAAAATCTACCAAGCACTTTTTGCTAATAATGTGGGATTACACTTTCCATCTTAAAGGGACAATTTCCTTAATGTATTCAGGACATGGAAAAAAGGAAGAGCCATGCCACGATGACTGTATTTCAACTCAAAGCCATATGAAAACAAACTTACAGTCCCCACTAGAGGGCTCCAATAATGCAAATATTCCTTTCTGTCATTTTTCACTGGCATGATCACCAGCATGGTAAGGAGATCCTCAGAGTTTGAAAATACAAAGAAGTTCACATTTGAGCAGCAGTTAAATAATATTCTACTAATACATGCTCTATTTTAAGACATGATCCACTCTACTTACATCTTAATTTTATTGTACAACTGAAAGGGTTATCCAAATAGAAGTTATTTTGGAAAAGTTTTGCATGGTTAATTCCAAATGCAGATTCCTCAGTTTCAGAATAAAATTAATCTTCCAGCTAGGTTAAGTTTCAGCCTCCACATATATAAGCCCTAAACAGTTATATTTCTTCTAAAGAAAAGACTCAAGGATCTTACTATTTTGGTCTGGGAAGGTTGTGGGAAGACCTTCTTAGGGCTTGTCTGCCTTCACCAGGGAACAAGCAGAAGCGCAAGAGCCTCAGCACTGCATTTCTGCGATGCAGAAGGCAGCACGAGGATCTCAGCAGAGGAAAGGCTACGTGCTTTCTCTTACTTTCTTTTGGACTCACTGGCAAGAGAGGTAGGACTAAACAGAGACCAACTGCCTTGAGCTTCTATATGGCAACGTAAGTGTCTACCCAACCAAAAGTGTCTGGACACAGATTTAACCAGACATATTTCCACCACACAGCAGAACTGTGCTGGCATATGTCACACCCCATTACATGGTGAAGTGGTGCCTGCCGAATGAAGCGCACATGCCAGGCTAAGAGAGTATGAGCTGCACTAAAACCCGCTACTGAGACTGTTTCATGTCATTGCCACAATCTCTGTATTTATGCTCAGCAGAGTGATGAGCAATTCAGACTTCCTATTAGTCAAGGCTGCCAAATCCTGCTTGGTTAACAGAGAGAAAAATAATTGTCATGTCTAAGTTAAACAGACAACCTGAATCTAGCATGATGTTTTTATCCGCTGGCTGAAGAGATAAATACAATGGTGAAGGCCTGAGCGACAGGGGCGGGTGGTGCTACTTACTTGTACCTCCCGTGCTCACAGCTGCCTTGACACTACTTCCTTACTCTGATGGAGCTGGTAGCACAGCAGTCCGTCCGAACAAAACCCAAATGCTTCCACCCTTGTTTTCCCTTGTGACATTAACAGCCACAAAAGCAAGAATGCTGTTTTCCATGGCTCAGCACAGTGTATTTATCATTGTAATGCGTTTATGTTCTGTTTACTTAGTTTATATCTAAGCTATTCTAGTTTCGGTGTTTCAGTTCAGACTTACTGTGAGAAGAATGTTGATAACAGTGCTGGTGTTATTAGTTTCTGCTGCAGCTCAAGGCCACCGTGTTTGGCTGGTTCACAGCTGCATTAGGACTGGGAGGGAGAAGTGCAGTGAATAGCAAAACCCAAACTGGCATTTGGATGTGCCAATGAAATATTCCATATCATATCACATCATGCCAGTATATTAACTGGGGCTGACCAGAAGACAGGGCACTTCTCTTCCGGGGGTACCTCTCTGGGGGATCGCTCAGGGTCACTCTTCCAGGGTTTCGGTTTTGGGACTGTCTCTCCTCCAGGATCGCTGGCTGGCACAGGCCGGGCATCAGTCAGCGGGCAGTGAGCACTGTGTATCACTCATTTGTATATTCTGTTATCACTGTTGTAAATAGTTTTTATCTCAACCCATGAGTTTCCTTGCCCTTTTCTTTCCAATTCTCTCCCCTACTCCCTGGACAAGGGAGGGGGAGGGTGAGAGAGCAGGCTGTGTTTGGCTGCAAGCTGCAAGCAAAAAGGGTGAATCCACCCAAACCACCACACATCTATATCAAATTAGGCCTTATTCAAGTTTCTTTTTCAAATATGAGTTTTTATTTTAACTGCAAAGACTTCAGAATATGTGTGTGCCTAGAATTCATTTCAATTAGTTTCATTTTTCAATCCTACGACAATGTTTACAGGTTTTTAAGCTAGCTATTTGGTCTCTGCATGCTTCAATAGCTGACTAGTATGTAAAATTATTAGTTGAAATTTAAACCTTTGGGAAGAAAGGTCTACACTGGGATACATTATTTGTAATTTCTATGCATCTGATACAGAGAGAATAGCATGCTTACTCCTTTTCTTCCTCCTTGTTTTTTTCTCCTTCAGTAAAAGTCTCGGAATGAGAATTTTTTAAGAAACCTTGTTTTATTTTTTTTTTTTAATTTTAGACCAACAGAGAAACTTCATTTATTTTTTTTTTTTTAAATAAAGTTGCTCTATATTGAAAACAACATAATTTTCATTTAGAAATATAGTCTGGATGTTTTGACCTATTTTAATTTGAAATATCAGCACATATTTTCAAATTGCTCAAGTGCTGCTGAATAAGCTTTCCCCCCCAAAAAAAAAAAAAAATCCCAACAACCTTTGATGAAAGAAATATTTGTGATGTTACCACTGTTTGGCTCAAAGCATACTTATCGTCTATACTCTAATGAAAAGTGTCATCTTGCAAACTGTCAGCTTTCTGCAACAACAGAGGCTTGGGGAAGGATGGAATTATGAGGAATTTAGCAAAACCCAATGAATAAACATGAACTGAGTCTTCAATTTGTGGAAGGCAAGATAGGAGGAAAGTGAGTAACTTCCACGCACACTCTTGCTGCTTTTCAGCATACGCACATCAGTGAATGTGCTTGTTTTGACAAACAACAAAAAGATGACCCCTCCAAACACAGTATTTCGTCATATTTCTTTGGGCATCTGAAAGCTCCAATGATGTGCAGATGTGCCTTTGCTTGGCAGGGCTGTATGGCTTGGCAATGCCATCAGCATCCAGAAACTGGATTCTCCTTGAATTGCAGCAAATAGTTCCATTGCACATCATGTTTTCAAAATACTTCTAGTATGTATCAAATAATCGCTTGACAAAATACTGAGGCATTCTTATAAAAGCAGGAGCTGGCTCCATGACTTCCACCTCTCAGCTGAAGTACCACTGAAGTTTAAAGTTAGGATTTCTTATCTGCTCTCTCACTCTGACTCGGTGACTTGCATTCTTGTTTACGCTGTGTATCACTTAGGAGGAGAGGGACAGCCCCAGGCAGAGCAGCCAAGAGCAACTGGTAAGGGTATTGACCCGGGAACTAGGAAGGACAGGTTTAAGTCCCCAGAGCAAAAGAAAATGACACCTTGCACAGACAGACCTCTTGGACAAAGGTTGTGGGGTGCAAGGGCATAATTCAGAAGGAAAAAAGGTAAAGCCTTGCTCAACTCCATAGAAAAGGATGTTGGAAAGAAAAGTCCTGAGGGGTAGCCTTTGGGTGGATAAAGTTACACCTCTGCAGCTCTCTCAGGGGGGCAGGACAGAAGTCTGGGATGAAATTCCAGGTTATCCTGTTGTCTAGCTCCCAGCTCAGATCGCAGGTTGTTTCTGACTGCTGACCTCAATGTATTTGTGCAAGGAGACCAAACGCATCCTTCTTACTGATAATCTACCCTGAAAGGCCCTGTCTGTAAATCTGGGCTGGACAGACTACACACCAGGGGGGGTTTAATTCTTACAAACAGCGAGGTAAGAATTTCAGAATCACTTAGATAACTGAACTTACATACACAAGTATATACACATATATATTATACCTTGTACATGTGCCCACAGATTTTTGCTCTATTTGGTAAACACAGTTTTCCTAAGCAGCAAAAGAGCAAACTCAATGCTGCTATACTCTGAGGAGCATTTCTATCACACAGAATCACAGAATCACAGAATATTAGGGATTGGAAGGGACCCTGAACTTTCCTGCATAAACAGCTGATTAAGCTGATACACTTCAGCAAAGCATTCCCATAGTTTAGCACATACCTTGATTCATCAGAACCAGGCTTCCAGCCAGCAGGGCCACACAGTTGGTAGGCTGGTGGTTGTGGAGGTACTGGAAGCCCCATCCACGTCTGTATGATGTTTCGTACATATATCCCGAGGCATTGGCAATTACCTCAAGAAATCTCTCTTGTTGAATCTTGCTCAGATAGCTGTACAAGAAGTCATAAGCAGTGGCAAAACCAACTAAGGAGTGAGCGAGAGGGACTTCATCCCACGGGGCATCCTTCACTAGCCTGTCAATAAAGGAAGATACCAATTAGTTGAGTTTCACCTACTTATTTGTCCCCATTACCGTACTGTGAAGTTTGGGTGACTGAATATCTCTGAAGCTATGCGATTCATGTTGAATTTTAACACAGTAGTAAGCTACTTGCCAAGTCTTTGAGTCCATTTTCTTCCTTCTTAAGTATGGACAATGTTAACCTTCAAAGCTCTTTAATTTTATTAGAAAGATTAAGTTGTTAAATATTAAAACAGTGCTTGCAATATTCTAGGTTTTGCTAGGAGAAACAGATATGCAGAATATTGATTGTACATAAACAGAATATATTTCTCTGAAGCAAGACTTAAATGATTTTTTGTGAGAAAGTAGTATCTCATAGTTTATACTCCTCAAAAAATCTGTAATAAGCTTCTTATTCTGAACAAGCCAAATGTTGAGAAACTCCTGAATGATGGCTATGAGACTGAAGTTGTCTTAAAGCAAATATAATAAAATAACTCACTATGCTGTTTCTTCATTCCCCAGATGCATTCAAGGATAGAAGCAGAGAAGATGAAATTTACTTTCATGACTACAGTTCAAGTTAACATACTTAATACCATTAAAACAAAAAAAAAACCCAACAACCAACCAAAAACCAACAAACCAGCATTTAGCATAAAACAGAGGTAAAATGATGCTACTACTCAAAATTCTTTTCTAGGAACTACCTGCTTCTATCCAACAATTACGCTGAACTTAGCAAAATAGTAAATTTGTACCAAGAAAATACATAATAAGTAATAATGATAACAAATATATATATATATATATATATATATATATATATGAGTGATGCAGAGTACAATTGCTCACCACCCGCTGATAACAATCCAGGAGGAGAAGAAAGGAACCCCGAAACTGAAATCATAATCCCAGAAAAGTGAGCCTGAGCAATTCCCAAGAGAATCCCCCCCTTTCCGGTCAGCCCCAGTTAATATACTAATCATGACGTAATATGATATGGAATATCCTACTGGCACATCCAAATGCCATGTTGGGGTTTGCTATTCACTGCGCTTCTCCCTTCCAGTCCTAACGCAGCTGTGAACCAGCCAAACACGGTGGCCTTGAGCTCCAGCAGCAACTAATAACACCAGCACTGTTATCAATGTTCTTCTCATAACAAGTCCCACACTGAAACTAAACCACAGCTATTCTAATTACTGAAAAGAAAATCAACTCTATCCTAGCAAAACCAGGACAGTTGAGATGAGAGAACGTCCTACTACAATCAGCAGAAATTGAGTCGTGCTTCTGAAAACATGCACCTTCCAGCTTCAAGCATTCTATAACTCTATAAATATGATTTAACCTTAATTTGTGTAATCAGTTGTGTGAACAGACATCAGAAAAAATACCAAAAGGTCAAGGTTTCAAAAAAATCCCCATTCTGCTATAGGAGCATTTATTTGCATTGAAAATGCATGAATGAACCACATAGAAATTATGACCATCAGCCTAGGGCACTGCAAATATGGTAAAACATAACATGCACAAGTGAGAAAAATGACCTATAATTTTTATTTCAGTGTGTCTAACATCACTGGAAGAACTCAAATGAGTTTGGCACATCCATAACTTTATGTAATTAAAGCCTCTGTAGGCTTTTTGATTAGATGAATTTCCAGCAGTTTTAAGTGTTCACCTTCTTTCAGCTTCAATCCCATCTTCTGCTGAGTGAAGTTATACATTCATTTTTTCCATTTTTTAAATGTCAGCTCAGATTTTAAATTAAACACATGAATGCACCCAACACTGAGCAGCAGGATTTGACCTTTTTTTTTTTTTAATGAACCAGGGTTTTTATTGGACTAGATTATTTTGTTTGCACAATATTGTTTCCTGGTTAACAGAGAGGTATTGAAAGGAAATGGTTATGATTCCTAAACATCAGGATAAAAGTTCTGGAAATTTACTACTCATCTTCTCCACATCCACATGCTATTCTCTGTGGTCAATGTCAGGAACATTTCTCTGTCATATTTTTTCTGGTTAGAACTCTAAACTTATCAGTGAAGACTTCCACCAGGTGTAGCAAAATTTCTTACGTTTTCACTAAACTGTTGTGCACAATACTACAGACCAGTAAGCCAAACCATTTACATGTTTTTCCCAGATGCTCATTCTTTCTGTATTTCCAAATATACTAGAGGAAAATGTAGCTGAACTGGGCAAGCAACTCTTCAGACTCCCTAGATTTATTTATACATTGTCACTGAGGCACAAAATTTGAAAATCTGAGTTAAGTGGTTATTTGTCAACCTCAATTAAATCTCTGCATCTCTCTTTCTGTTTTTTTTTCATCTTTTATTGTCATTGAGAAAGCTCTTAAAATGTTGTTAGTTATATACATAAAAGTAAAGTTGCCTTCTATGCTGGTTATATGCACACCCCGGCACCATGACTGCTGTCAGAAATCCTTTGACAGATGAACATACCTTTCACCAGCTACATCAAGAATCTGAATTTCCAAAGTATTTTTAGTTTTGCTTTTCACCAAACCTTTGCACATTCAGAAATCAGAATTCAAAGGGGCACAGGAAATATCACTTTAAAGGCTGCTGCCTGGAACAATTACAAAGTGATTGAGGCTAAGCTATACATTAGGGGGGAAGAAAAGAAAAATGAAAGAATTTCAGTTAATTTAAAGCATTTAATTCAAAGTTCACTCTCCTTATAACAACAACTCCTTATAACAACTATTCAAATTGCTAAATAGAATGTGCTTAAAGCTATTTAATGATCTTTACCTAACTTCGTCTTAAATGGATTTGACAGTGGAACTGATTTACTGTAACTTTCATTGTTAGGATGTATGCTAACTTTATGTTTGGTTTCAAATGCAATACTGTATCAAATTCTATAATATAAGAGCATATATCAGTCTCTGTGGCACTGCTTCTGATAAAACTCTGAGGGCTGGAGCACCTCTCCTACGAGGACAGGCTGAGAGAGTTGGGGCTGTTCAGCCTTGAAAAGAGAAGGCTCTGGGGAGACCTTCTAGCAGCCTTCCAGTACCTGAAGGGGCTACAGGAAGGCTGGAGAGGGACTTTTTACAAGGGCAATTAGTGATAGAACAAGGGGAAATGGCTTTAAACTGGAAGAGGGTAGGTTTAGATTATATATTAGGAAGAGGTTCTTTCCTGTCAGGGTGGTGAGCCACTGGAACAGGTTGCTCAAGGAAGTTGTGGCTGCCCCCTCCCTGGAAGTGTTTAAGGCCAGGTTGGATGAGGCTTTGAGCAACCTGGTCTAGTGGAAGGTGTCCCTGCCATGACAGGGGGGTTGGAACTAGATGATGTTTAAGGTCCCTTCCAACCCTAATCATTCTATGATTCTATGAAAACAGAAAGCAGTCTTCTACATGCAAAGTGCTAAATTGATCAGTTATGACTGCATTTAGGTTGTTCAGAAAAAATACCAAAACAACCTCCTTCAGTGGCAAAAACCTTATCCTAAGCCTATATACTGGCATAATTACCCACCTCAGGTTAGATAAAGTAATTTTGTCGTTAATTTCCCTAAAATTGCAATTCTACACAGTAAGTCTTGCAGAGCATTTAACAGAGGAGATGCACATAAGTAATAGGGAAATTTAAAGATGACAATTTAAAGACCCTCATTTCTAAACATACAAAACCACAGTCAACATCTGTTCTCTAAAATGAAGCTCTTGAAGTAATAACTCTTTAGCTGATATAAATCAGTGCACCTCCATTAACTGAATTTCAATGGAAACAAGCAATGTGCACCAAACAATATGGAACATGATTCACAAGAAGAATGGTCATGTAGCAAGCATTAAATACTTTTTGTATCTAAATTATGTTCTCATGTTTCAAATGAATCTCCAATGTCAGATTTGGTAAACAACCTAGCTGACAAACCATGGGAAAGCATGGTACCATAGGCCTGCACTGAACATACTATATGAAAAAACAGTTTTCAGGGCTACCTATTAACTACTGTGTTCTGAAATATGAAAGAAAAGTTGTGTGCATTTATACAAACAAAAGATAGGTAAAAACCTGCCAATGCTTTGCACTGGAAAACAGTTATTTTCTAAGCCTCTCAGGAGTAAAACTTAGCATCAGTTAGTATGAACCTCAGCTTAGCAATTAACTGTGTCTGAAGACAACAATTAACGTGTACCTCAATGCTGCATTAGCATCTTCGGTCTTTTAATGGTATCAGAGGTTACAAAAAAAGATTTCATAGCAAATAAAAATATCTATAATGGATTCTTTAGTATAGAGCAACTACTTAGTTGCAAACATAAGCACTTTAATCAAAGAATAAAAAATTATAAAACATATTTTAAAATAACAGCTAAACCACAAATGCATCCCTACAGATGGTATAAAAACATTTTTTTTTTTTTTTTACTCATATACCTATACCTGTATTTGTCAGGTGCCTATTGGGAAACTTGAGAAGGTTTATAAAAAGCAGTACGTGCTGAACAGGTTTGCTGCCTAATGATCAAACTCCATAAATGTCCAAAGTCATATGCATCATTCTGCACAAAGAAGTGCTGTCTGGGCAAATTCTGTGAATGGCACAGGACAAACACAGGGGTGTTATTTTAAGTTCTCTTAATCTGTGTCATATAAAATATTTTTGCTACTTTGAACGCTTAGAGTTTGATATAAATCCTCCATGAAGAAACTGGAGAAATAAAGATATCACGGAAAAGGCTGGTATTATGGATAAGCAGTATGGTTTTCCTACACGTGTTGAGAATTTAAGCATGGTGCAACATGGTTATCTGTTTTATATTTGCCATCATCTACAATAAAAAATGAACCTGAACAAGGCAGGGTTAAGACCCAGTTCTTCAGTCATCAGTTTATGATGTCAAGAACCATCATGCATGCACTTCATTGTCCAAGGCTAAGAGAGTACATACCACTTTCATTAAATCAATATCAACAATGACAACAAAAACAAGAAAAATTGTGGTAAGGTTACTACAGTCTCTCCATTTCTTGGCAACATTCCTAATGCTACTGTCCCTTCTTTCAGTAGAAATGGTTTTCTGTATTTTTCCCCTAATTTATCTCTACTAATAACTACTTCTTTACTGAAACCAGAAGTATCAGTATTTCTCTAAGAAATATAAGCCAAGAGGAAGAAAACAATGTCTGCCCAGTTCCAGGCAAGATTTAAACCAAACTCCCCTGCTTGAGTTCCCTGATCATGGCCTGTGGGATGTTTAGAATCGCCTTTCCTTCACTTTGTATCCAGTTCTTAAAAACAAATCAAAGTAAATAAAAAAATAACACTCTCTAACTTGAGAAACAGAATACGCTTCCAGGCAGCGTGAGATCTGATTTCTAGCCTCTATGTCAATAAGTAATATGGCATCACTGCATGCCAAATGAAGCATTAAGCATATCCTGACATGTATATTACACATGCAAAGGAAATGAGTCAGGGCTCTTTTCTAAAGGCTTACAAGTGAAAATTATTGCAAGGACAGTCCTCTAGTGTACTTTGATGCAATTCACCTTAGACATGGTAGCTAGCTAAACAGCATGGTTGAGTTTAAAGCACATAAAATGTCAAGTGTGGATGCAAATGGGGCATGTAATGGGGCCAACTGATCTCTTGGTCCTGAACTCAACTGCGTAATTGTACAGGCTTCCCAATGCCAGTGCCAATGCCCTGGCACTCTACAGACCCTCGCTATTTTCCTGACCTACTTCGAGAGGAAGGAGGTACAGTTTTAAACCTCCCCTCAGGCAGAGGAGAGAAATATTCTTCCATGGCCAAAGGGAGTATACATACCAAGAGAGAGTATACCTACCAAGGGGAATGAGACCACCAACATTTATTTTATAAACTAGAGTCAATTTCCAGTATTTTTCTTACAAAGCCTTCAAAACAAAATATTTTCTTGTGCCCAAATTGAGTATTTTCTTCATTAATAGAACAGTATCTTCCGGTTTTTGTTTTGGAGAGAAAAAAGAAAAAGCCTTGAGAAAACCTGTTTGATCCAAAACAATCTCTCAGCTTTCACCCCTTCAGCATTTTTCTGGTTGACTGCCAAGACAAAAACACCATTATCTGCACAACCTAAGTGCTTGGTCATTTACAACGAAAAAAATGTCCTTGAAAAATTGATGATTTATATTTCTGGTGTCTAAGGTAAAAGATGACAAGTTTGCCCCTAGCCTTTTGCCAGTCATGTTTCAGCAGCAGCCACACAGACACGCTCATGTTCCTTGCAGCTCAGTTCACAAGAAGGCAGGCAAAGCAGTTGTTAAATTTTCCATGTCAGCCTGGACAAAAAGGACAACATTGTTTTTCAGAAGTTTTAAGAGCTTACTGTAAAAGTAGTATAAGTGTTGAGGAGGCAGCTAAAACTTTACTTCTTTGGAAACCTTCATCTACTTTCTAACCTCTTTCTGTTTCCTCACAGCTCTACAATAATCATTCCGCCACTTCTAAAGCCTCTTTCAGATCCTCATCTCTTGTTTTTATCTTTGATCACAAGAGAGTCCTTTTCAAACTGGGCTCATTCTTGGTATCAGTCATTATCCTTCTGTGCTAACATATTAATAAACAAGAACTAAGTCTGGTTTAGTAGTTTTCAGTGCCATATAAAGCAGACAGAAATTTAGTGAAGTTATTATTTCAACAGATTACCTCTAGCTCTTGCTGTAGCAAATTTTTATACCTGGCATGTTACAAAGTAAGAACCCTGCAGCTACCACAGAACTTCAGCACCAATTTATCTTCTAAAGAACCTATCAAGTAAAAAAGAAGGTATAAAAGAAATTCTTCAAAATCCTGCTAGCCATTTTATTTCACAGTCATGCACACTTTCTATTTTTAAATGCTACACATGAAAAAGATAAAAACAACATAAGGATTTGTTATTTCACTTCCTAGCATAATATATATTCCAGATACCAAATTCATCCTCCTACCCTTCCTTTTCTTTTCTTCCTCCCTTTAGGAGACTATCTCAGCATTCCCCAAGCTTCTTTTATACTGATGTATATTCCAAAGTCTAATAAATCCCTAAGTTTTCTTTGAATATGACTGCTGGTTGATTATTTGGAGTCAAACAGATGTTCTAAATTTGTGTGTCAGCATAGAAACTCACTTTATTTCAACTCAGCACGTGACTTATTTTAGCTATACATTTATCTACAAATTTAATAATTTATATTTATGTACTTTTACTTCATGATTCATACTGTTCAACACTGAGCACTATCTGGATTCTAAGAGCAACAGTCCTATAGCATGCTCCAATACTTTTAATAAACATGGACTAACAGAAGGCTATAGGATTGTTGGTAAGAAATAGCAGAAAAGTCACAGATTTGTTACATGGAAGCCTCCCATTAACTTCTCCTTACTCACTGCTATTTCCTTGGAATGTTTGCACATGCTTGAGAGTAATTATCTCCCCTATGAAACCCAGGGAGCCAGGCTTACTGTCAAATCCCACACCTTGATGTACATTGGTAACATTCTTGTCTTTAAAACTGAGGCGTCAACTATGTGCAAAAAAAAAAAAAAAAAAAAAAAAAAAAAGATAGAAATCTCTTGTCTGGCAACTGCAAAGGGGGCTGTCTCTCCTGCTGTAAGAAGAGTGCAGAATTTGTGAATTTTGAAGGCATTTGTTTATAAGGCAGGCTTAGTAAAGAAGAGGGTTTTTCACTACTTTGTCCAAAGCTCAGAATCTAACTGGACTCTTATTTCTGCATGATGTGTGACTCTGATTACATCACTCCACTTGGTGCAGGAACAGGCCGAGGCGACATATGGAAAGAATCAGGAGTACAGGTCCTCTCAGCCAAAAACACAACTCTGGTGGGAAGTGCTCTAGGGGCCAGTCAGAGATAACGTGCCAGAAAATGCATCTATATCCTCTGTTCTCTGTAAAATAAGATAATACAGCTTAAATATAAGGACAAACTTTCCCTAAGATTTTAGACAGCATCTAGATATCAAACCCCAGGAAAACCAAGCGAGTTATTTAACACTAGCTTTTAACTTTTAGAGGCAAAATCATTAAAGTTCATCTATTTTTATTAAAATATTCAGGCACTATGTTTCCCTGCTCTTGCTAGTCTCCAAAACATTATCTGTTCCCATATTATTTTGGGTGACTGTTATAGTTAGCTATTAGCCATTGCCCCTTTGTTTATTTTAAAATGTAAACCTACTCCAGGATGTAGCAATTACAGATGCTCTGTTATGAGCAGAATGCCCATCAACATCGGATGTTATGATAAACGGCTCAAGCCCTGTTAGCCTACATGAACAGGAACTCAATTAAGGGTGTACTTTATTATGTGATACAAAATGACTACTGTAATAGATGAGAAAAGACAAAAGTGCTTAATTACATGCCCCTTCCATGCATGTTATCAATTACAGTAGACTTTCTCATCATTGTATCCTGAGATATTGAATTGTATTTAGACTATTGAGGCTTCTCACTAATGTAAAGATAAAATTTAAAATGTCAGTCTCCTTAATCTCCTGGCATTCTGAGACAAATAACCAGAGACATTTTAAACTGTATTTCATTTATCCAACTACTGCACACACTACCAAAAATACAGTTTTGTTTTCTGGTAAGGCTTAAATTTTATTTAATATTTCCACAACTCATCCAAGTGGATTTTTTTTTAAATTCTAGAGCTATTTTAGAGTCAATGCCATGTCATCAGAAATCAAAAGAAATTCAAATTATATCGTTGAAAGAGATAAGCTGCCAACAAGGAATCTATATGACCACCAGATTTAACTTCCCAATATACAGTGATGAATCTTTCAGATATAAAGACATTTTTCAGGCAATTTACATGGCAGTCTAGGCATCTACATTACAGAGGAAGTCTAGGGAGAGAAAAGTTCCTCTGATTTACTTATTGATACCTCTCTGGACAAGCCCCCTTTACTGATGACATAAGGAGTTGTGGCAGATGAGTCTCCTAACATTCAAGGCTCCAAACTTGGGCAACATCAAAACCACTCCTTCTTTCCACCTTCCTGATCAGAACACTTGTGCCTGCAAATTATTTAATAAGGATAACATTTGTGATATGTCACCCAGAATGATAATTTCTTTAAAGTCCCAAGAAAAACTAAACATGCCTAAACAGACTGAGCAACTTTAAAAAAAAAAAATCCATTACTGTGACATTGCCAGAACAGTTCATGTAGAGTCGTACACAGCGCTTTAGATGTAAATACCTGCCAGTATCGCTCAGGCAACAACTCTCCTGTTTGCCATGGTTCTCCTAGTCTTATCCTAAGTGGAGATGTGTGTGCACTAGCATGCCTTCTGGTACTTTTTAGTTGAGTTTCTTAGGAAAAACAGATTTATGTAATCTGTCTGTCCACTCCTTCAGCTTCTGAACCTGCTGACCTATTTCAGCAGAGCCAGACAGTACATGCCTCAGAGATGTTACATTCCTACAGTTTCCTGCAAACCACTGTTGGACAAGGGAGAGGGACCTGTATTAGTGCCATCACTGATGGAGCTATAGCGTGAATTTGATGTTGACAGTATTCAGCCATAAGTTCTCAGGGGAAAAACAAAAATGGAAACCAGGCCCATGTTTCTGTCACAGCATTTGAAAAGCTGGCCGGTTAGATGTTACACAAAGGAAAGCTTAGCCCAGCCCTATTGCCTGTGTTTCTGATTTCCTCCTTCTGTACTTCTCCTACTAAGCACATTGCACCCACTTTTTTTGCAGAGCAAGAGAACTTTGATTAAACCTTGATTGTTTGCTGAATGACGTGTCTACATCAGAAGAGAAAATATGGGAAAAGTATGGCTTCTCTTTTACCAAGGTAATAAAAGATACTTGCTTGAGAAAAACAGTAGTTTGGGGGATGTAAATATCACCAAAGCCAATTGGAAATAGGATATCTGCTCAGTTCTGATTATCTGGTCAGCTGGGACAAAGGAGAGCATTATGGCAAGGGACAGAGGAACCATAATTAATCCAGGGCAGGAATCACAGGACACAAGGAACTGAAATGATGTTATTGAGACAGAGAATCAGATGTAGGAAATGGAGAAAGATAGACACAATTAAGTTCCACTACTCAAAATTCCAATATAAGTTCCACTACTCCATTACTCGCTCCTCTTTCTTATTCCATTAAAACAGATGGCCATGTAACTACGTGTTTACACTACTCAAAGCAAGTTAAGAATGAGTGTGAACAATGAAACTGGGGAGGAAGGTGTTGACTTTGGACCAGTCCATAGGTCCTTCAATTCACCTCTGTACAGTTCTGTCCCTCTGCTAGTGTGCCAGGAGAAACACAGACTGCCTCTGGAGGTAAATACGACTGAAGCTTTGTATTGCTATGCTTCACTGAAAGATTTTGGAAATTATCACCATCCTGTTGTGCCAATACTTTTCTTCCCATCTCCCATGTGTCCTCTTTGCTGTGGCAAGCAACTTAAGCCAGTATGTCCCTTCTCTGTCCCACCACTTTTTTTGTTCTAGTTCCTGTATTTCTGTGGCATTCACCACTTTTAATACTTGATATGGGGTAAGCCCAGCATTGTAATGCCTGTTAAATCAGGCCTGTGAGGAGGATATGGATCCCAAGTTATGCTAGCTCAAATCCAGCATGATTCCAATGACAGTCCATGGACGGATGCCATTGATAGAACACTCCTAGTTGGTCTTAACCCAAAGAAGGTAAGGAATAGCAGTTTGAGCAATTAATACTGCTTGAACAGCTAATGCTTCTTCCTTTGCTGGCCTGAAACCTGACTCAGACTTCTGCCGAGCTGCTGCCATCAGAGCTGTAGGACAGCAGCTGCAACAGAGGAGAGCAGTGCCCCATCACAGCTCCAGCCTGCTGCCCTGGGCAGAAGCCACTGTCCTGGCAAAGCCCACATTTCCATCCTTGGACCTCCTCACAGTGGCAACAACCCTGGGCCAGTCTGCAAGGTGCACCAATTGGCAACTGCTGCAGGGGAGTAGGGGAAATGTGTCTGCCTGAGAAAAAAAGGGAGATAAATTGCTAGTGGGTATGAAAAAGGAGGATGAGGAGAAGGAGAGAGATCCTGGGGTACTAGTTGTTAGACTCACTCATATAGTAAGAACATTAACTTCTGTCCCCATAGAAAGTGTGTGGCATAGCAAGGACAAAGTAACTTGTGGATGACACTTCACATCCAGGTGAAGTTGATCCAGGAGGTGGTCATCAAAATGCCTGTTACTCAGGCAGTTCCAGTACAGTAATCAGATAGACAACTACCTTTATCATGTCCTAGTATAACTTAAGGAGAGGCCTAAGAACCACACAGACAGTGGAGCTACAAGTCTGCACTGAAGCTCTGACAGATGTTACAGCAGACTGTTGAAACTCAGGAGTGTCATTTTCACCTACACCTAATTATACCTTTTTCACAGGTCTCCCCTTCCTGAATTCTTCTTAAAGGAAGAATTACCCAAAAGATATGTACAAGACTGGAAAAAAAAAAAAAGATAGATCAAAAAAACCCCACTTTTAGCTCTTCTCACCACAAATCAGATGTGAAACCTGCCTTCTGCTAGGGAGTGGTTTTGGATTTTTTTTTTTTTAGCTTTACAGCAATGAGGATAGTACACATCCTTCTTTCAGCATTAATTTGCAACAGGGTAAGTCCAGTGAAGGTGAAAAGCTGTGTGTCACTGCTGGTCCAGATGAGGGTAAATGCATCCAGCAAGTTAGTCACTGTTAAAGTGAACATTAGAACAACTGAAATAATTTAAGCAATTCACTCATCCACTCACTCCTCCAACTGCAATCAGTTTATGTAGTAAGAACAACTTAAAAAAAAAAAAGACAAAAATCTACCAACTAGGCTGAGCTGCCATCCTCTCCATGTAATCCTTGGCCATGCTGATCGCCTCGATGTTTTCAGGGTAGAGCACACAGAACATTGCCAGGGCCCCAAGGTTGTTGCCGTAAATTTCATTCCACCGAGCGCTGAACTCCTTCGGGTCCCAGGGAGGAAGGTACTCCAGGGGATTCGACAGCATCGTTTGCACTGCCTCGATCAGACGAGCTGCAATGTGCTGGTGCGTGGTGGTGGCCTGGAGACGCAGAGCCTCCACGTCTCCTTTGGAGAAGTAGAGCATGGGGTAGCTGTCGTAGTTGGCATTGACAAAAGGAACCATCGCGTCCGGGTCCTCCCTGGTGCCGTAGGCAAAGGCGAAGCAAACCACTTGTATGAAAAACACACTTGGGGCTCCCCGTGTGTGAGTCCTCATTGTGGCATCAGATCTCCAAGTCTCAATGGCAGCCAAACCATCTTTGAAATATCCTACAGCAGATGGACATGAAAGAGGAAAGAGTTAGAAAATGAATACATGAGATGCTATAATTCAGGACGCTCTCTAGGAAATATGATTCCATCTAGACTTAAAAACCTCCACATATTGTCCAGTTGGCATTCAAATCATTCCTACATAAGTACTTCAAACAAAATATGTACTGCGCAATTCATCCCAAAGAAAAACCCATACACTTTGAAGAAAGCCCCTCCCTCCCATGTTTCCCTCTAGTAGCTGATACCAGGTGAAGTAACACACTGACTGCTCTTGTACTCTGGATTTCCAATAATTGCAACGGTGCTTCATATGAAGCAGCGCTGACTGTACTGGCAAGCAAAGGACAGGAGGGGAGGAGGAAGGGGCGAGAGCCAGGGAGCCTGTGCTGCCGGCAGCCAAGCCTGCGTGCTGCCTTGGCTGATGTTAGCAGCTGGAGAGAGAAGGATGAGGAATGCTGGAGGTTTGCACTAGGGTCATTTTATACCACGCTCGAGGCCTCTGGTTCTGACACGTCTTCATTTTCAAAAAGAAAAAAAGAAAGAGCAAGTCAGAAGGAAAAAAGAAAAAGAGAAAGCAGCCGAGCCTTAGAAAAACAGCTGAAACACCTCGCCTTCGGGACACTTAGGGGTTGTGCATTATTATTTTACAGATTTTAAAAAAATTTTTAAGGGGCTCTCCATTTTGCATGTGGAGATTTACTAACAGCTACCAAGAAGGCTGAACGCTGAATTAAAGCACATATTTTCCTACGTACATGACTTCTCAAAATGTGCTCAAATGGCAGTAGTTAAATACAAGTATTTAGGTATAGCGAGTTACTTCATAAAAATTACCAACTATATGGCCTGAAGTCTCAGATAAAATGTGGCCAGGATCCCCCTGAGGAAAGCCAGCAAATTCCTAGAATTCTTCCAAGGGGAAAGGTTACAGAAAGCAGACTCAAGAGAGACAGTTTTATGTAAATAATGAACAGTAGTTTTCAATTATTAAAAAGAGAAATAGACAGAAGGACAGAAAACCTAAAACGAAATAGGAAATGTTTTTTTCCATGGAAAACCTGTTTCACAGGATTCAGTCATAAAACTCCTAAGAAGCTGAAGTACAAAGCAACCTTTTATTTCTCTCCACAGCTCCCTACCTATAGATGCCAAAATTTTCTAACAGAAACTTAGGCTGCTAAAACCTGACGTAGAGACCCACATCTTGATTCAACAATGTCATTAATATGTGCATACATAATGAGACAACCTTAATAGACTGGATCCCTCCATGGCTGATGGGTACACAGACTCTCTAGGTGCTTGTGTTCAGCTCCTAAAATTACTGTGGAACAAGTATTTTTGGCCAAGAAGCACACCTTTTCTTGTGCGTTCCTGCCTAGGGTCAAAATAATATTGCACCCTGTAACTGCCTACATTTACATTTCACAGTGCATAACATAATTGCTTTAACAAAGCCTAAAGGAAGATGACATTTTCATAGTATTATAATGCATTTTGCAAGTACCTTTTTACCTTTTTTTAGATGTAAACATTACAGAACACATTATGCAGATCACAGGGTGGCTCATTTGGTAATACTTTTACTATATCTACATAGCCTCTCATCACATATACACATACAAAGAAACATGCACCGTAGTTTATCCAAACATATTCAAGTCTACTCGGATTCTCATCTATAAATAAGGAAACCATATAACAGTATATTTTGAAAGGAAGGAGGTAAAAACCAGTCAAACCCGTACATTATATTTGAAACATGATGTCATTTTTTAACTGTTGAAAATAACTACTTTTTCATTTAAAAAAAAAAGAATCTACAAAAACCCATAGTTTTTTTAAAACCTCTATGATCCTTTAGAACTGGATGAAGAGGAAAGAACCTAAAAAAAAATACATATATATAAAAAAGCAAAAAAAGCCTGTAACTTTTTCTGTGATGATCGTATATTGAAAGAAGTTTCCTGGCTTACGTAATCAGAAAAAAATCCCAGCTAGCCGTAAGGAGTTCATGCATTCTTTTCCTTGGTTTGATTTCTGGAAGTACTTCTGCACACCAATGAGAAGGAGTTCCCTAAATTAGGATCTTTATGACCAGAGATTAGGGCATATACAGTAAAGTTTTCCAGAACTCCTTCTTCATAAATCTGGACACATATTTCCCAGCATTTCACCATCATCAAACACCGCCAGTGTTATCTAAAATTCATAGTCTGTACAGTAAGAATTCAATAACCCCCCCTCATTTTCTTCCCTCATGCATGTATGCCTTTAACAGAGAAGGTAAACCCTTGTTTTACCTTCTATATGAGAAGCCACCACACGGTTTAGACTAACAACAGCCTAACTGGAAAACCACCTATAGTATATTCATAGACAGCACATTCAGAGTCAAGATCTGGAAGATCAAGTCAACAGACAGTGACAAAACCAGGACTACAAAGTCATTCTTATTTATTCTTGGTAAAATCACACTGACACCCTTCCTGTGATATGAAGACAATAAGCCATGGCAGCCACGATTGGGTAAGGCCAGTGAGCCCTGTCCCATAATTTTGCATGGTGCAGCCTGGTGCAACTGGTGGATAGGAGGAGGCAGTGAGGGAGAAGTCCCCCTTCCTTTCTATGCAAACCTCTGTGGAGGCACCAGCCACAACCATGTGGAGACAGACACCTACACAAGGATGCCAGGATGACATGACTATGGCTCAAGCTGTGCTACAGAGAGTGAGGGGAGAGACAGATGTTCCACATTTGTTCGCTCATCTGTGATGCCCTTAAAAGCAGGACCAGCAAAAGTAATAATGAAAACAATCACAAAGCTCCAAATAGAATAAACATGTGGATTTGCAATAAAAACTATCACCCAGCTAGTGAGGAAATACAAACTGGATGGTTCTGGATACAGCCATGGCAAACCACCCCCGCAGGAATTTCAAATAGCAGAACTTCCTTGAACCACACGCACCATCAAGCACTTTGCTGGCTGGGACCAGACCTGACCACACACTTCACTGACATGTCCAGGTAACTCCATAGGGCTAATGGGCATGATCGTTGTTCCTCAGTTAGTAGCTCTTTTGAAACTAAACTGATGAATAAGATATATATAAAACCACTTACAAAAGAATCAAAGCACCTTCATCAGTTGAATGTGACCAAAACCAGTAACATTTAAGGACTATTTAAAATTCATTACAATGGTATAAATGGGGAAGGGGGGGAGAGAAACACTGAGCAGAACACATATTCAACTCTGTTGAACTCTATACTTTGATGTTAGTCAACTTACTTGCATATTAAAAGCTAAAGTAGTACATAGTACTGTTCAAAGACACACATATGGACCTTGATTATCCGAACAGTTTAGGTTAAACCAGACATGTATAGATCACTGGCTGCATAAGCTCCAACTTACCAGTTGTGACTGAACCTGCTACAAGTTTGTTTGATACACAGGGATCAAAAGAATAGGAGCTTGGGCTTTCTGATCGCTTAAATCACACTCACAATACCATTTTTTAAAGTTAGAAGAATTTCTTACTCTCATATTACACTACATCATTACCAGCCACATCTTCCAAGAAAAACTTTACCAAACCACTCAACCTTTTATGAAAATGAGAGAGTTTTATTCAATTTAGAAACCATGACTTGATAAAGTATTAAAAATTAAAAGGAGAGTGAAGGATGCTTGCCCATGGAAGAAAATGCTAATATACAATGTGCTTTGAAAAGGTTTTAATCTAGTCCTAGATTGAAAGAGCATTTGCCATGATTCCTACTTCCTTGCCAGCAGAAACAAACAGTAAAGAAAATAAATTATTCTAGAAAAAACAGACTAAATCTTAACTGTTTCAGTTCTTGCCATCTGCATCAATGAGTAGATGTTCAACTGCAGCAAAAAAAAAAAAAAGTATTGCAAAACTAATGGCAGTAACTGAACTGGACATTGGTATATACAAATAATTTCACCAAATAAACTTGGTTTAATACATTATTTAAAGGAAAAGAGGGGCCCTGTTTAGTCCAGCTGCTTGTGCACAGAAAGGCCACTCAACCGGTGAGAGCAGAGGAGTGGGAGAGGGGCAGTGGAGGGGGTGAGGAAAGGACAGCAGTGGCAGGACCCTCAGTTGGCACAGCTGTACTTGAAGCAATCTGACCTTGTGGATCATCACAAAAATAAAAACATGTAGAGAACTGTGGCTTTCTGCAGTATCAGTCCTGGAGAGCCACTATGCTTTGTGGATGCTTTTTGCTGGGACACTTGTATCACTTCTTGAAAAGCAGATGTCACAGGTATCTCTGCTAGCACCTCCAGCACTAGCCCGTGACTCACCTCTGACAACGGTATCTCATCAACCTCTGCAGTCAGGAACAGAAAAGGTGGGACTTCTGGTGACCAAAACTTCCACAAAGTGGAGGCATCGCAACACCACAGTTTACTCGGGTTTCTGAATGAAAGAGCTTCCCAAAGCCCAGGGCTGGGACACAAATAAGTCAGACCTGCCCACTCTGTCCCACCAGGAGTGACTGTCACGGCACACAGCTCTCACCTTTGCTCACCGAGCTCATGGGCCCTCTGCCACCTCACTATGTGACCCACTGAGGTCATGGGCCCTTCACCTCACTGTGTACCCTGGGGAAAGCTAATGCTCCAGCAAGAACAGCAATCTCCAGACAGAAGAAGGTGGATGGAGTTACACCCTTGGTGAGAGCTAGGCTTCCCACTCCCATGCTATCTTCTCTTTCTAGATTGCTCAGGAGATGCATCAGACAAACTCTTATGCTTCTAAGAAAAAAAAAATAAACAACAACAAAAAACATTCTAATGACTTTAAAACTCAAAATTACCTTTTAAAGACTTATCTCCACAGATTTTACAAACTTTTGTCTTCTTTTGGGCAGCTCCTGTTTTCCACAAAGCCTACAGTTCTCATTACTGCTACCTGAATTACCTCCACAAGTGTTTGGGTAAGAATTGTGTTCAAATATTTAATGCAAAATCTGTTCCACCGTACTGACAAAAAGCAAATCTTCAGGTTCAGCCTGCAAACTGTTACCTTAGACAATGACCTCTGAATCAGCAAGGACTTAACTTTCATAAATTTTTGGCATCACTTCTTGATAAATTATTCAAAGTGCAAGCAAGCTTTTTCTACTCATTTTTTTGTAATGCTTAGTCAGTTCCAAGTTTCTTGTTGAATATCAGTGTCACTCTACTTTTGTCACCACTTAAATTACCTATAAGATCACCTCGTTAAGCCATTCAAAAGTATTATCACTAAAAATAAAATAAGCAATTTTAGCACCCAAGGCTAAAACAGGTAAGACAGTCAGATATTTTAACAAGAAATGGTCATCCACCAGCAACAGCTGCTGCCATACCAATATCATTAAACTAATAGGTAACGCTGCAATAAGATGTGCATGGTATCTTCTTACACTAAATGTAGATGGGTATCCATCTTTTTGTAACAATGCTGACAGCTGTCAAAAGTAACTGCTTACCATGAGGAGTGCGAGGTTAGACCACAGTGGAGAAAAGCAAACTTGGGTAGGAACTCTTTTTTGGCACTTTGTCCAAATACCTCAAATCATAAACAAATCTTTTCACGCACATTGCAAATTACTGCTGATAAAGGAGCAGAATCTATAAAACTGAATTAATCAGTTGGAAATAGTGTTTTGAAATCAGGATGCATACCTCAACTGGAGACCTATTTTGTCCAACAATGTCTATCTTAACACCAATCTAAATATTTTGCAAACATATTTAAAAATGGGAGAGCAATGAAGTCCTCTAACTGAATCAATGACATTTAAGTACTAAATATAGCAAAATTAGGCAGCAGATGGAGTGGGATCAAGCAAAGTATAAACTTAACTTTGTACCATAACAATCACAATTAATCTACTGACTAATGTTCCAAGCTCTATAGTTCCCACATCAGCAAGGAGTACAGCTGAACTCCTCTCAAAGCTGTGGGGCTGGACACCAGTGCAGGAAATTCTCATGTCCTGAGATAACAGCAGTCATGAGTCCTTCCTCCACCACCCTTTTGGTCAGTTAGATAAAACACCGTTAACCATCTGTCTCTCCAATAAAAATGCTGGAAAGGTGTAAAAATCATTGCTTACAACTTGAAAAATCCCTGTTATGACCTTAACCACCAGGGGACATTACTTCATTTCTTCCTCTGATTTTTTCACTATGAGAAATATGCTACCTCACAATTATATAATGTCAAAGGTATGTAAAAGCTTAAATACTGAAATCCCACATATAATTCTGAATTAAATCTACAGTAAAATAAAGTATAGCTCAGGTACCCAGGTGTTAGTATTGCACTTGTTTTGAAGTGATCTGAAATACCTTAAAAGAAGCTTTGAATCAACTTGCAACAGCTGTGCTATGAAAATCGTAAAGGTAACCAGAAACAACCAGTTCCTATAGGAATTATCAGTACATGACATCATGTCAGCAGTCAAGATTTAAACTCGTGTCTGTCCTTTGATCTAAGCACAAAATTTAGTGGATCTATTCAGAGCAGTACACAAGCTATACGAGACCATCCTTCTGGGAGAAGGGAGGGTTGCACGCATCCTCCACCACGCTACAGATAGGACGGCAACTGTAAAGTATTTTTATAAGTTTACAGGTAGGATGTGTAAGGTATCTGTGATGGAAGTTTCATCTGTTTATTCCTTTCATTTAAAAGCTTATTTGTCTGTTTTACCACTGTGTATATAAATTAACAGGGCATACACATCCACACACTGAATGCGGAACCTCCTCTCTGCCTCAAGCAAAAACAAGATTTAAATTGTTTGCATGCCCAAACCAGCATCTGGGAATTTGGAATTTTCTTCTATTTTATAATTCATTCTACTGTACTAACGTTTTCTCAATATTTTTTTGGTTGCACTAACGTTACTATTCCTAACCCTTACTGGGATCTTTTATTCCATACTTCACTGTACAGAATGAGTAAGAAAGTAATTTTGATATCCAGAATCCTAAAGGTGATCATTCCTAACTAGTACAGACATGCTTGTTAAGGCATCCACATTCAGTGAATGAAATGAGTCACTTATCATCAAAGGCATAAAACTGTAAGCTACCACAGAGCACTGGTATTTTATCCTGAGCTGAAGTACTTTTAGAAAGCCATTTTGATACTTAAAAATATAGTTATTTGTTGCAGAAATGCTTTCACAGATGCTAACACTAATGGAAGACAGTTTGAAGATTTTCGTATAGGCCAAAAGGATATATTAACTATGTTGGTCTGCTCCATTAACTTCCCTGAAGCCAATCAAACCATTCATCCATCTATTATATTGTTACAGCATGTAAGGCACTTTTGGGGTCTCAGACTGACAGTCACAGACACTGTAGAACCACAGAACAAAAGCACCTGTAACAATGTGGGTGGTGAAACGGTAGCTGCTAAGAAGTAACTCATCTTGCCGGCTCATGCACATAGACCTATTCAGGGGGTCTGTAAGGCTGCAAACCCTTTGGTGTGGGCTATCAGAAACCACACTCAGGGCTTCCTCTGACAGCAGCCGACGAGCCAGAAGCACAACTGTGCCTCACCAGAGGAGCTGAGCGAAGGAAGAGATGATCTGAGGTAACCACCAGAGCCACGCGTGGGCTCTGTGTGGATTGAGTGGTACAACCACAGTGCACAAGAAGAGCTGGAACACCTTCAGAGGGTGATTGCAATGCCCAGAAGGCATAAAAAAAGGACAAAAAAAAAATCATATATGTAAAAGGGGAAAGCCAATTTTACTGCTGTCAAAACAGAATTCCTCCTTGTGCCTAATACAGCCCACTGAGACTGCCACGTGCCATGGAGCTCCCCTCACTTTTAGGAGGCCAATTACAGCACCAGAAACTTCTGATAATAAGACTAGTGTTTCCATCTCTGACTTGAATTTCTATCCTCTTTTCCAACTAATACTTGTTTGTTAGCTTTGACCTTTACTCTTTGAAACACTTGTAGATGTTTTAAGTCCCCTGTCTTCTTGTTCTCTATGTTTAATTAACAGTTTTAATCTTTCCTGCTTGTTGTTTTAATTGTCCTTCATTCAACTGCCTCCAGGATGTTGTAAATGAATGAAAAATGAATGAAGTTTCTGCTGGAGTTTTACAAAACCAGTTCTCGCTCTTTGTATATCTATGTTTATCTACAGACTTCAGCAGCTGAAGATATTTTTATTTGTAAAGCATTTCCACAGGACATCATACTAACAGACGGGAATTCTAAAATGCATCACATCCTTCAGTTGCTACAGCATCAAAATTCATTTTAGCTATGTTTCCATATCCTGTTTATGACTCAGTTTTGCATACAAAACTGTATTAAAATACAGTATTGTGACGGCATATAGGAGCACCAGCAAAGACCAAAGGCACCTATGCTAGCTTACAAACTTAAAAATACCTCAATCTAAGCAACACTTGCTTTTATATTATCTACATTTAAACTTATGGTGTATGTACGCAGACCCTAAATGTGTATTCACACAGAAGAACTACTCTTTTGTTTGCTACAGGAAAAATGCCTCTGTGTTTGTAGATGTAAATTTCACTACCCTACCTGGTAGTTACATCTCTCTGCAGATCAATATGTTGTTAGTTATTATTGGTACAATTCTGTTGTTATCTCTGCTGCTTTCATCTGTTATGTCATTATCTATGGTTTCTATATATACCTAGATACAGCGTACAGTTCTTCCCTCTCCCCCCACCTCTTCCCTATAGATATAATATATATGTACACAGATGCAACTGATTTTTTCAAGGTACAAACTTGGAGAGACAACAAAATGTATTGTCCTGTAGTTCCTTTGGGGCTATTACTATCCTCACTGCTGCTCACAATACCCTCGAGAAAAGCAGAATACCCTTGATAAAAAGTATCAAATACATTTTCACGGACAGAAGACTCAGTTGCAGAAGAGTTAAAAGGCTACATTATTCCTGCAAAATTTAGCTACTTACAGTTGGTGTGAACAATTTGTGTGAGTAGATGTCAACACAACCATTAAATTACAGCTTAATTTTGAAGTTTAGAATGGTATAATCTCACTCTTGACCTTGAATTGTGCAGGCATGGCTCTCCCAGAAGAACTGAAACCAGACAGATCATTTTGGCAAAAAGTGTGATGCATCGCGGTTGCAAAGATCTGATTAAAGGGCTTTAAAATGTCATGGTACCCACAGAAACACTTCAAACAACTTTTGAAAATACTTTAACAACTCTAGGCAGCTATTTAATTAGAAGACTTAAGAGGGCATACTATAAGGTTTATATAAAATATTCAGTATTTCTAATATTTCTGATTTAAAAAAAACACTAAAAAAACAATGTAAGAACACAAACCAGGATAGTTGTTGGGAAAAAACTCTTATGTTAAAATTACATATCTGGTACTGAGATACACTGCATGCCCGAGTCAAGTGAGCAAGTCCCCTGCAATCCATTGGCTGCTCTAAATGCTATTGCTGATTCCTACTGTATACTCTGTGAGTCTAAGCAAGGGGAAAAACAGAAAGACCAAACAAAGGTAATTTCAGACTGTGTACATAATGGCCCCATTGTGCCTGGGCTTTCACACCTGACCAAGGGTGAAATGTGTCCCAAGAGTGGATGAAAGCATGATGTCAGCACCTGATGTGAGAAACTATTTCCAACCCTCTGTCCTTCATGTGATTCCCAAAATGACGGGACCCCTCCGGTCAGCTCTCCGTTACCCACGCTTCACTTCTGCTAAACCTCTACTGACAACGCATTCATGAGAAAGGTCCCAGGTGACATCAGCTAAATTTCCTTTTTCCTAGCAGGCTTTAATCTTCTCCTCTGCTCTGTTCCCATCCTGAGCAGATCACTTCAGTCTGGCCAAAGTGCAGTGCACAAGAGTTTGGGGTTTTTGCTAATGCAGCTCTGCCACATCTCACCATATCCCAGCTGGCCTTAGCTGGGCTAACAGACATCGGTGCAAAGCTTCCCCATCTAAACAGAAAAGTAGCTCAGAAGAAGGGCTCTCTGCCAAATATTGAGTCTAATTATAATAAGTGTGTGGCTACAGTCTTGACCTCAAACTGGCACCATGGTTTAACAGCTTTAGGGGACTACACCACTGTAACTAAGCTCTTTTATCTATCTTAGCTACATGGAGACAGCAAAGAAGGTACAAACAGCCAGGACAAACTTGCTGCTGAGATATCATATTTAACAATTAAATACAACTTGCTAAGCAAAAGTCACATTCGCTTTCACTCACCAGACACTTGGATTACCAAGTCTAAACCAGGAAACAATGGTTACGGAAAGTTTTTTCTTTATTTATTTTTTTTTAATCCCTTCAGAAGCAAAAAACAGAGAAAATGGGCTTTATTTCTTGCAAAATGTCCAGGAACAATAGCAACAGTAACTAAATGTCTTTCTGCTGGTTGGTAGAGTATGTTGTGGGTGCCAGATGTGCACATTTCCACACACAAGCCTAAGAACGTGCCTCAGTTTTAGCAAAATGTAATGACTTCTAAGAGAAAGGACACTTCAGTTTTACAGACTCATTTACAGCCTCATTTAACTCTAGTTCTCACCGCACACACTGCCGAGTACTGATGGATACTGCCATTTCTCCAGCAACAAATAAGCTCACTATGTTCATTCACAACCCAACAGCTGCCTGGTGATAGGAATGATGTTCTGCCACCAACCAACCAACCCAGGCTTTATTTGAACTCAGTTTGAAAAAGCTTATGTGTTTGATGTCACTGTACTTCAGGAAAAGAAATGGTATACACAGACATCATGAGCACAGTGTTTCATGAGCCTTTAGAAGGTACCAAAACTGAGATGTCACTCTAAAGCTAGCTTTCATCTACTCCTTTTTACTTATACCTGTATGCAACCTATGAAAATCACATCTAACATTTAGCCAGGTAATTAAATATCTTTTCCTCTCCATTGTGGTGTGGACATTTACTAAATAGTTAGAATAACTAATATACAGTGTAATGAAAACTGAGCTTGCTTTGGCTACCAAAATCTATCAGCTTTTACCATAGGCAAACAATTTGTTCAGTTCATGTATTTCTTCCTTTGGAACCCATGTCCTCTATGACCAAAGAACAGGTTTTAGAAGAGACTGTATATGAATATGCAGTGGAAAACCAACACTAAGTGTCTTCCAAGGTCAGCCTCCGCAGCAGAGGATACAGATATGTTTTTGAACTGTTTTCATCTCTTGCTTTTGTAGCACTCCATTTTTTTATGGCAATTCAAAATTATGCAAAGTATCACAATGCTTCAAACCGAACAACAAAAACAAGCTCTTACTTTGAATAACAAGAAAAAAAATGACATTTTGTTCAAGTACCAGTAGTTCTGTCCTAGCAAAATAAGCTGTGATTAGTATATTTTGGTTTTGCATCCTAGTCAAGTTTACAGATAGTCAAGAAAATCCCAATCTACAACTGATACTTTGCTGATATCCACTGAAAATTTAGCTAATTTACATCACTGAAGAAACACATATAAGCAATGACACACAGTAAAAGAGCTCACAGTCGAAATAATATTTAGCGCTTCTGTAGAAAAATGCACCCAAGGATCTCCAAGTAGTTATGAAACAAATTAATTAATTAAACTTCTCAACACCCCTGTGAAGCAAGCAAGCACATTTATCTGTTTTATGAGGAAGGAAACAGAGCCATGGAGAGGTGGAGTGACTTGCCCAAGGCTACCCAGCAAGAGTCTTTCAGAGTAATAAACAGCATCTGAATTATTGATTCCCACTGCTGCCCTTCAGCTGAATTGTGCCTTTTTTGAAATAGTGCAATGAGTTATAATAATTGGTGGCATGATAAACATAATGTGGCAATATTTAGCCAAGATTTTCTTTGTCTTTGTTTAGACTGTATTAAAACTTTACTGTTATTTAAATTGCAATTCATCTTCTAAGGGTGACCAAAAATCTCCAACTAGTTGAGCAATATTTCCTGTATTTCATTCACAATTGTATCTATTTCTTATATTGCCATTTCTTATGTCCAAAAAAGAAGCCACTCCAGCTTGACGATGCAGGCAAATATTGCAACTTTGTATTGTTTCAAGAGGGGATGACAGAAAAGCAGAGAGAATGGCTACTTCCATTCATACCAAACTGTATTTTAAGAGTTGGCATGAGATGCACCAAGTGACAATGCATTGCTGTCATGCCATACTAGCTAAAGGAATTGCAACTTGCCATCCTGGGCTGAGGAGACTGAGCTTCTTGAGTGAGAAAAAGAAAAAGAAAAAGAAAAAGAAAAAGAAAAAGAAAAAGAAAAAGAAAAAGAAAAAGAAAAAGAAAAAGAAAAAGAAAAAGAAAAAGAAAAAGAAAAAGAAAAAGAAAAAGAAAAAGAGGCAGGAAGTCGCATGGGGCAAATCGCTCTTTTCCTGTCTCAGCTTCCCTAGGTGCAAGGCAAGGATGCTGCCGCTTACCTTTCACACACGCATGTTTGGAGGCTTAACTCATTAGCAAAAAGCTGGGAGGCTCTTGCGGTAGCGATGCTAGGGAAGAGCAGAACGAAGTTACACACGGCGCCTGGGGGTAAAGCTTTAAACGAGAAACCTCCGTCTCCCGCACGCATCTCCCTCCCTCCCTCCCTCCCTCTCTCGGACATGCGGGGCCCGTCCTGCCAGCTGCCCGCCGCCTCCGCAAGCCTGCGGGTGTCCCAGCGGCCCTGCCCGGGACAGCCGGGGACAGCCTGCGAAAGCCCCTGCCCGACGGCTGCTCCCCTCGGGACGCTCCCACCCCGCGCCCGCACCAGGTCGACCTGGCCCCCGCTCCCTGGCCCCCGCCGGGCGCTGCCGACGCCCGGTGCCCGCTGACGCCGCGGGCCACCACCAGCGCCCGCAGCGCGCCCCACGCCTTAAGGACCAGGACACATGTGGCGGGGGGGGAAGAGCGTTGGGTCCGACCTCCCCCTTCCCAAACCCGCCGGTATCCGGCGCTCCGGGGGCCCGGCCCGCCCCGCCGCCAGCCTGCGCGGAGCCCGCCGCGGAGCGGAGGGACGAGGTGGAAGGGACGGAGCGGAGCTTAGCGCTGCCCCGCACCGCACGAGCACTCACCGCCGGCGGCCCCTGCTTGGCTCCTCCTGGCGCGGCGGGGACCCGCCGCTCGGCAGCCAGAAAGTTTCTCCTCGGCAGCACCGGGGAGGGAGCGGGGGGGGGGCGTATTTCAAGTCAGGAAGAAAGTGGCTCCCCCCTCCCGTCCCGCCTCCCAGCCCTCCGCCCTCCCTCCTTACCTCTCCCCGGTCCCCCCTCCTCCTCCTCCCCGGGCCCCGCCGGCCCCTCACGCCATGGCGGCCCTGGGCAGCGCCGCGGCACCGGAGCGGAGCGGCTGGGAGCCCGCCCGGCCCTCACGGCCTCGCAGCCGGGCACACGGGCTGTGCAGCCTCCAGCCCGGCCCGGGGCTCCCGTTGAGTTCTGCGTGTGCTGGTTTATGTCTTTATTTATTCCTGGCGTACACACGGTTCCCCCCCTCCGCCCTTCGCCCGCTCCTCCCCGGCTCGTAGTTCACAGAAATAACCCAATTCTCCCTTTTAGCGGGAGGACTCGTTTCCCTGCAGGGCATGGGTGGGCCCCCACATGCCGGGGTGTCGGCAGTGGGATTTTCTGCACCTAGAAGGTGTGGCAGCGGTACCATGGTTCGGGCAAGGGGCCCTGTGCAGGTTAAAGCACCCAGGGTGACCCGTTCATAGGCGATATCCATCTCTAGTGCTGTCACCATGGTGTAGGAGAGTAATAGGATCTCCCATCCAAGAGTTCTCTCAAGCCAGCGAAGGAACAAAAAGCCAATTTGTCAATATGCTCTTTTAAGTACGATGTGACTACGTACATGAATGTTTCCCACATGAAACAAAAATGTGAAGCACAGTGACCATTCAAGCCAATCGTCCTGACGTTTGTTGCAGCCACTCAATTGAAGATACTTAGGAAACTAATATAAAAGAGGATTAAATAAACGATCATTTGAAACAGTCCTCTTTGCTTTCTCAGTCACTGCAACCCAGAAAAAGTATGAAGTATTCCAAATGTTTGTTGGGTTCCCAAAGCTAAGCATGTTTTATCATCTTCAGACTACTCTACTGAAATGAAAATAAAAATGTTTACATGTGATAGATCAGGATGGTGTCCAACTACCTGAAATACACATTGCACAAAGCTTATTGTTAATTTTAATTATGTGTTTACTGATGTTACTGAATCCATCAGTGGGCTCTAAGTGCTCAGTTCCCTGGCTTTAAAATGTAAAAGCTGTGTTATCTGAGGGTGGTTTTAAACAGGCTCCTCGTGGTTTACATTGTGACTTCCTGCTGTTCTATCAAGATTAATAAAGTTGTGGAAACTAGCTTATACTAGAAACTATACATTTCCCTTCACCCTTTCACTCCTGTTTTGTTTCCCAGCGATATCTATTGGCGGTCTCAGCATAATGAATTGGGATCCACAAGCTGTTGCTGCAAACTCGGAGAGCAATGCTGGAGCCTGGAATGAAGCCTTGTTTTTTCACCAGTAATGACATGCCTAAAAGCACTAAGTGCTTCAGTTTCAGTCATGCAAACACCAGATTAATCATTAGAAGATAAGTTTCTGGACACCTGTTTGAATGGTATTATGCTATACTGCACTGATATAGAGTTGTAAAATGCTAATGTTGTGACACGAGAAGAGCTACGGACTCCCCCAGTCAGACCAGATGTGGCTAACAGGGCAATTCTACTGGAATTTCTAAAATCATTAGGATGCCTAAAGTGACAAGGAGGGAGATGTCTCAGTACTAGTCACATGTCTGCATCATTAGGTATTTAAATATATTAAGTATCTGTCTCTAAGTTAAATAGAATTAGCCCTTACTGTTCTGAGTACCATAATGCCCGAACAGCTCTTGAAATCCTGACCTTAGTCTGTGGTTGTATCTCTCTGTGCCTCATAGGGGATGAGCCTGGATGTGCTTGGATGTGCTTGGATCTTGCTCTGGTGTGCAGTCAGACTGTGGTGGAGATGCATACACAAAGTGGAGAGCCTTATGTCTTCTTATGTAAAATGAGGCTCATTTCACTTCCCAATAATCTACAAAGTGCTTGTGAGGCTAAATAAATAAATTAACATTTACAGGAGGATTCAGAGATATCTAAGAGAGGCAAGATCCATCCATTCTAGATTCATTTCAGTATTGCCATTTATAATTTTGAAATAAGAATGACCTCGGGTTTAGCAAGCATCATGTATACGTAAAGACTGAAAACATTAGCCTAAGGATAAGAAGATTGGAGGAATATGTAATAACAGCTTTCGGCTATGTAAAAGCTGCTGAAGGGAAGATAATAATCTCTTATCCACATCCTCTGAGAACAGTATGTAAGTTGCAGTAAGAGAAATTTAGGCTAAATCAGAAAAAAAAAAAAAAAAGTGTCTGTAAGGGTAAATAAAGCAGGAGTGAAGAGCACCTCTTTCCCTGGAGGCTTCTGGGCGTATATTTGATCCCAAGTTGGACATACATTTGACAAGAACAGTTTGGGTCTAGAAAGCCTGATGGATCTTGCCTTAGAGCAAGGGGTGGACCAGATGACTTGTCAAGGTCCTTTCCAATCCTGTTTTGTATAATTAAGTTCAAAATACTACTGGCACAGGCAAATTTATGGCTCCTCTTTGATCTTCATATGTTCTTCACCTCTTTAGCAATGGGTATAACCTCCCTTGCTAAGGTAGAGCTCTCCCATTGGTTTGCTAGCGTTGCTGCATGCCAGTGAATTTGTTGCTGATGACAGCAAGAAGAAAACAATTAAACAATAAAGCAATGTCAATCTGGAGCAGAAATTCTGGGTGGGATCCATCTAACCTCTGAACATGTCACACACTTCTCTTCTGTGCTTGACCGGTAACTACCTCTGATCTAGTCATGTTAGATTCTTTTTCTGACTGCAGAGAAAAATAAATACTTTTAGGGCAGAATTAGTGTGACTTGTTTTAGATGTCTTCTTTACATTGTAATGAATCCTGTCCCTAAGCTACCTATTCTTGCCTCCAACCATAAAGCTAGTTGAAATGACTGACTCAGTAACATACAATTTCCACTGCCTTAATGCTTCTGTCCCTGAAATCTCTCAGTCCCTCTCTGCTCCCAGATATCAGAACCCTAGTTTATTTGTTCCTTTCTTCTTTTTCATTAGAAAGGTCCCACTGAGATTAATAATTTTTTATAGCTGTTATTTCCTTAAAGTACATCATGTGACACTGAAGCATACAGCAAACTGACCTTTCAGGTGGCATTGCTCCAGGATGGATTTAGGAGAAGAGCTAAATTTACCTTTTGGAGCTAAAGACCATTGACTTGGCTAGGTTGTGCAGATTATGTTCCATGGAAATTGCTTGAAAACTGTTCAGGTCAGACTCTGTTCTACTCATACGTCACATGCTCTTTATTTTTCCTTAGCCTTTATGGCAAGCAACATTACCAGGAACATGAAATGTCTGGTGTCTGTGTGACTGAGACAAATGTATGTGGCAAATGCTGCCCGTTTCCAACAATGGCAATTTTTTTAGGTTACACACATAGAAGTCACTTAGACACCAAAGTATACAGTGCATGTCTTGAAAATGTCCACTGCATCAGAGACACTGTGAGCAGCCAGCTTTTGGTTACGCTGTCTATCCTTTTTTTTTCCCCCTTATAGTAAATGATGTTGGAGCAGTGCCCTGTGGTTGTCTGGCTTGCAGGAAGGGAAATGCAAGTTATTTTCCTGCTGCATTGATGAGCTGAGTCAAGAGAATGTGAAGAGGGAGGAAGCCCCTGTTGCTGTGCAAGGGCAGTGTGAAAGGAAGGCAGCAGGGCTGCATGAAGCCAGCAACGTAGGACTCATCCTTTCTGGAGGACACACCAAGTATCTGCTGATGCTTCATACATTTTAAAGCCTTTGGTTCTCACTTAGTCGTGAAAATGGGGGGGATGTTTCGTTTTTCTTTCTTTGTGACTGAAGATTTAGTCTAAAGAGGGAAGCTGTGTGTCATTCACTCTATTCCACATAATTTCACTCACACAACCTTAGCCATTCTTCTCTTTCTTCCTGCCCAGCCTATGCAACAGCATTTTTTTCTCCTTTTGTTTTTCCTCTATTTTTTTTGTTGTTTGTTTTGTTTTGTTTTGCTTTGTTTTCTTTTGTTTTGTTTTAAAGTACCCCCCTATCACTGGAGTTCTACTTTCTGTGAGATCTGTTTGGTCTTTAATTTCATGTAAGAGACACTTCTACTTTTGTCATTAAGTGACAGAGCTCTTCAACTGAAAAGAGAGAAAAATACAAAATTCTCCAGATTCTTTCACTAATTCTCCAAAACAATTGATTTTCTTATGACTGTAACCTTTGTGTTCCCTTTGTCTTCTGTGTCCAGCTGTGATGATTTCTAATCTTAGCATTGTGAGCTGAAATCTTTAGGACCAGAGCGTTAAGCCAGTCTTTTCTTGTAGCTGAACTGCAGAACTGCAAATCTGGATACATGCATAATAGTCACCCTGCCCTCCTTCATCTGGGCTGCTCTGCCCAACTCTTCCCCCTGGACTTTATTAGTGCCACATGAAGGCAGCTCTCATTTTAAAAATTATCCCAATTCTAGCCTCCTGTTGGGGAATGTTGGCTATTTCTTCTTTTTCAGCCAGGGTGTGGACCAGACAGTGTCCTAACTCCGTTGTTGTTCCTACTACATCCTTCAAGTTTATGAGAGTGTTGCATGATTCATACCATTTACTACTTGGGGATTTGGAGCTCTGTCTCACTGTGCAGGCAATGGGCAGAAATAGTCACAGCTCCAAAACTGGGTAATGAACAGGAGTGGCCTGAAATCCATCCTGAGAATCAGAAACAGTTGGAAATCTGGAAATCTTGTGTAAGCTTGGTGGGATTCTTTTCTGGCTGGGCACATTTGCCAATGTGATGCAAAGCAAGTTCTGTCAAAGGAGGATCTAGCCAGTCTGTGCCAGGTACATTTATAGAATTAGAAGGATGTGTTAGTGCAACAAATATTTTGGCTTTCCTTTGTCTGCCTCTATATCTACAGACTGGAAATGCTTCTCTCTTCCCCACAGCTGCAGAGTTTTACTCTTCTACGTTGTGGCAGCCAAAGTATCAGTAGGGTAGCTGGAAGGGGAAAGCACTAGACTTATTTCCTAAACAGCTCTTCTTTGTATGTAAATGGAACATCTTTCTCTGCTTTACATTTCCTTTCTTGCCCTCTTTCTTGCTCTCACCATGTGTTCAGCCTGGTTTAGCCCGAGGCCAGCAGACAGAATGTTAGATGAGAAAAAATTCCTGCAGATTTTTTAGTGAATGGGAAGCTGCAGCATCAGCAAGGAGAGGTGGAATAGTGGTGAGTGGAGACAGACTCATGATCCATAGACATGTCAGGAAGACAGCAGCCATAAAGCAGGTACCTAGGTACTTACTGTGAAACACCAAAAAAGATCTGGATCCAATAAAAAATTACATGTATCATCTGCTCTGTGCCTTTCAACAGCAGAATTCATTATGACAGCAGTAGGACAGTGTAATTTTTATTGCTTTTGTATTACTGTAGACATCAACAGGGTTTAGGTTTCCCTCCTTCTAGCAGCTGTCACGTTCCCGATCTGGCCTGCTCCTTCTTTAGCTCCTGCCCTTTCTTCTCCCTGATGATGACCAGAACAGGTTGGCGTTGGGGGGAGCACCCAGCAGCATGTGGCTTTTCATTCAGCTGAATTGGTTGTTACTTTATGTTCTCAAATGTGTGACCTTTCTCAACACGTCAACTTCTTTCCTTCCAAATTTCTGCAACGTTATAAGCCGAGCAGGAATCCCTGGGGAGCACCAGCCATTAGTGCTCGTACTGAGAGAAACCTTCTAAAGGCGGACTTCATCAGTGCTCCCTTAGAGCTGATTGCTACAATCTCCCTCTCTGGATGCCAAATATGTTGCAATAATGTTTTCCATTTGTAACACACTGTTTTCAGTGAATTGCATTTTTAAGGCTAGAATCCACCTATTTTACAGTCACTTGATATGTGGAAACCCAAGCAGACAACTAAACAACTGCTGGAATTCTTGAAAATATTTACTAGTTGCTTACTTATCCCCACACCCATGTGTGGCTCTCTCTCTTGTCTCTCCTCCTCCTTGCACTAGAGATGTGTAAATGAAAAAGGCATGTCTTAGACACTGTATTCAAACTTGTTGCTGACTCCGTATCTCTTTGCAACCATCTCACTCTGATTTGCTGCATCCCAGTTACAGACAAGACTCAAAGGTGGGATATTAGATCAAACACAAACACGGGCATTAAAAATTAATTTCCACTTACAGATAATACTTACCTATGCAGCACTAGAGGGTACCATATAGTGATCAATTCTGCATACTTGATTCTGAAGCAATGGTGCTCACCAACTGGTTGCTGTTGTTGTAGTCATACAGACTCCCTAAAGACAGCTTCTGTTTCTGTTCTTAGTTTTAGGGGCTTCATGAGGTTGTTGCACTAGTCTGCTTCGGTAATTGGTTATTGTGTCTATTGTTCTGGGGCTTTTGGGGCACTGCTATTGAGTATTTTAGGGGCCCCTGTAACCACCTCGTGATCATTCAGTCATACACACTCCCATATTTGCGAGTCACTGGCAGTGCACTCTACACAGCAATGGTTTCTAAATATGCACACATGCATGTATATACACCTACAAATACTTTTACAGTAACTTTTAATAATAGCTATCTAACAATGGACATATTAATGATTATTAAATCTTTTTTCTTAAATTCATGTAATTATCTTCAGGTTACAATATATTTTTTTTCTAATTTTGCGTATGGATTAATATCAGTAATGTACCAGTGTGGTGGGTTGACCCTGGCTAGAGACCGGATGCCCACCAAAGCCCACTCTATCACTCCCCCTCCTCAAATGGGCAGGGGGAGAAAATTATAACGAAAAGCTCGTGGGTGGAGATAAGGACGGAGAGAGATCACTCACCAATTACTGGCACGGGCAAAACAGACTCGACTTGGGGGAAAAAAAAAACAAATTTACTTTATTACAAATCAAAATCAGAGGAGAATGAGAAGTAAAACCAAATCTTAAAACACCTCCCCCATCCCTCCCTTCTTCCCGGGCTTCATCTCTTTCCCGATTTTCCACCTCCTCCCCCCAGCAGCACAGGGGGACAGGGAATGGGGTTAGGGTCAGTTCATCACACGGTGTTTCTGCCGCTGCTTCCTCCTCAGGGGGAGGTCTCCTTCCCCCGCACCAGCGTGGGGTCCCTCTCACGGGAGACAGTCCTCCACCAACTGCTCCAACGTGAGTCCTTCCCATGACTGACAGCTCTTCACGAGCTGCTCCAGTCTGGGTCCATTCCATGGGGTGCAGTCCTTCAGGAAGGGACTGCTCCAGCGCGGGTCCCCCACGGGGTCACAAGTCCTGCCAGCAAACCTGCTCCGGCGTGGGCTCCTCTTTCCACGGGCTACAGGTCCTGACAGGAACCTGCTCCAGCGCGGGCTTCCCGCGGGGTCACAGCCTCCTTCGGCATCCACCTGCTCCGGCGTGGGGTCCTCCACGGGCTACAGGTGGTCATCTGCACCACCATGGACCTCCATGGGCTGCAGGGGGACAGCCTGCTTCACCATGGTCTTCACCACATGTTGGGGGGGGGGGAATCTCTGCTCCGGCGCCGGAGCCCATCCTCCCCCTCCTTCTTCACTGACCTTGGTGTCTGCGAAGTTGTTTTCTCTTACATCTTCTCACTCCTCTCTCTAGCTGCAAAGTGTGCAGCTTTTTTTTTTCTCCCTTCCTTTTTTTTTTTTTTTTTCTTAATTATGTTATCACAGAGGCGTTACTGATTGGCTCAGCCTTGGCCAGCGGCGGGTCCGTTCCTGTAGCCGCTGGCATTGGCTGTATCGGGTCGGACATGGGGGAAGCTTCTGGCAGCTTCTCTCACAGAAGCCACCCCATGTCCCCTCCCCCACTGCTACCAAAAACCTTGCCATGCAAACCCAATACAACCAGGTATCTCCAAGTCCTACACAATAACAAGAGAAAGGTTAGAGGAAATAGGAAAACCCCATACAAGAGAGATATTTGGTTATTATTTACTGTAATATATGTAACTGTTCCCTGATACCCTCTAGCCATCTATTGCCCTGTTGAGCTATCAATGTCAGCTCATGTCAATGCTCAGCCTTATTCTTGAGCTTCATCTATACTCCATTTTCCATCACCTGTCTACTACTGATCTAGAGATTTCCCTGCTTACTACTTAAGAGTGTTTAGTTTATTTAATTAACCTAAACCCCCACATCTCCTATGAAATGCAAATTGTTCCTTCATTCCCTTAGCCTCTGGGTTCCCATGTCATGGGATCTTTCTTACCCCTAAATTGCTGCCTGTTCATGTGCATATATATGGACACTCATGCCCTTTTTTTTGGGCAGCTTAGAGGGAGAAAGCTGGGATAGAAGTTCACTGCTGCTATCCGTCTCCAACACCACTACAGCTGCATCAATAGCAGCCCTCCACTAGGTATTTTTGAGGCTTTCTGGCAATATAAAGAATTTTTTATCTCTCAGTTTCATAACATCATGTTTCTTTGCACAAAATTTACAATGGCATCTTCTTTCTTTGCATTAATATAATTTGCTGGGTGCTCAGCACTTAGGAGTACCTATTTAAATTCTCAGTGTGGGCTGAGGTCCTAGGGGATGGTGTTGCAAGAAAACTGCAATTCTCAGGTATTATTTTGACATAAGGCAAGAAAAGAGTTGCTATATTCAACTGTGCTTTTATTTCTCAGAGATACAGAAGGCTTTAAAAATTAATTTTTAAATATAAATTTATTAGACACATGGAGTCACAATTTTCAGAATTGCTTTAGTGTTGTGACAGAAGAAGGTCTATTGAAAGTTAATGGACTTGTTTTCCTAAAATATATGTTGAAAATATTACTCATAAATTTTAGACAAGAACTATTTTTACCTCCTGTATGCAATGTAAGATAGTTTATGATTTTCTTCACTCTTAAAAGGAACATAAATTCTTCAGCCTTGTGTAAGAGGAAATCAAACTGAGCATTTAAGTGTTGGTACTCAACATTTAGTAGTCGATGGCAAATAGAAATACCTTTCTGGCTGGCAGAATCCACTTTGCCTGAGCCATCAGAGCTGTGGTGAGTGCTCTGCAGACTGCTGCTCCTTTTGTGCTGCTGCCATTTTGTGTCTTGCACCCTCTAATTTGCGAAAGGGGCTGGAAGCTCTATCGTTTTGAAGTGGCTGTGATGGTTTCTCACCCTCATGCAAGTATTTGAAAGTTGTTATGACCATGTGTGAGAGAACTACGTATGCGCTCTGGCAGCATGAGTGGGAAGCCTGAGGGATTTTTAGAGCAGTTCTGATTAAATCAGTTTAGCTGCAGTGGGGGCAGAAGTTAGACACGGTGCTTCAGATGTTTGCCCTTCTGTGAACTGTGACATCTGCTCAGCTGCAAAACCTCTGCAGTCTTCCCATGCGTGCCAGAAAACTGCCGTGGGTACATACCCACCTCATACTGAAAAGATTTCCCTTACACCTTTGTCCTATATTCAAGAAAATGATTGGTCATGTTGGCCACGGTGCTAGCCCATTGACATGTAGATAGGAATCCCCAGTTTGAGCTGTAAAGATGCTGGCAAGCTTTTTGAGCTGGAAATCTCCTCGTCTGTTTAACTTCCTGGATTCCATCTTATTTTGGCCCTAATCCATGTTCTGTTTTCAAGTTAAGCATTTCTATTTATAAGTCTTACGGAAAAGCAGGATTTGTTTCTTGCATCAAAAGCATTCAGAAGAAAACCTCAGCTGTTTTTTTCTTTTCTTTCCTCTCCTGTGACTCACCAAGGAGGTTTGATGTCCCACTTACTCAGAATTGCAGAAAACAAAATTACAGGCAACTGGATTTATAATGGGATTGAGCTTTTCCCATTGAGCCTGCTGGAAGCGCTGGCTCTTGGGCAGTTGTTAATGATAGATGTCTGTGGCCATTGCACCATTGTAGCTCTCACAACATTATAGCTGGCACTCTGCAGAGATAAGGTTCCTGTAGTTTAGCTTTGTGTTTTCCCTCCTACATCTGATGCTATGCTTCAGCTGAAATATTATCTGCCTCCAAGCATGTATACAGAAAGAGGCATATTTTGTTTTAAAAGTCAGACTCTTAAATGTACCAGAAAACTCTCCTTGCTCCTTCCATCATGCTGAGGAGCAGCAGGCTGCCCCATGCCACGCCCCTCCTTGCCAGGGAAGTCAGAAGCAACATCTTCCTATCAGATCCTTCGCTGTATGGTGTACTGTGGGAGACTTTTACCTTTTTACACCAAAGATACTTTATTTCTAAACCTGACTTTCTGAAAAACTCCCTCTACTGTAACATCACGGTTGTGTACAGAAGTGTGTTTTACACTCAATGCATTTTTTGTTCTCTGTGGTGGCAAAAAAAGATTCACATGGAAATGCAGACACTGCATTCTCACTGTTGGCATCCTCTGTTAATTTATATATTCTTACACTCTGCTACCATTTGCCTTGGTATGATTTAAAGCATATTTGGCTCCAAATGGAAAGCCTTAGAGTTGAACCTACAATATTTATTTAGTATGTGATTGCACAAGTCATGGCCAAACACTTTTCAAACAAGGCTGCTCTAAGGAATGTGAAAGCACATCTCTGCTGATGGTAAGGAAGATAATTACAAACTGTACATTGTTCTACATAACTAGAAAATATGACTATGCATCTATAGGAAAGAGAAGCACTCCAAGGCCAGGTTGGAAACCATTCATTTGGCTAGGGTGACAGGTGTAGGCCACACCCCACTGCTCTTCCAGGTTGGATTAGGACTCCTGGACAGAGAACCTGAGGTTTCTATAAGAGAATGGATGTTTCTCAGGAAAATGCAAGTGAACAGTTTTGAATTAGAGCAATCTCATGATAAGCCAGCCTTTACTAAGGGTTACATGGTTTGCAACCTGGTTGTAGCCAGATCTGATCCAGAGTGTGCTACAGCCAATGACTTGGAACTGAGACAGTGTTTAGATTTATTTTGCCCCAAACAAAGATCAGTATTGTTTATTGCATTGCAGTAGACTATTTTCTGCATCCTATTTCACAATACAGCAGCTGATAAGTAATCTCCAGCTTGCCAGTGAGGTATGTTACTTTTCTTCAATTTCTAAAGTGTCTATCAAAATGACTGTTAAAAACCCTAAAGCCTGTACAGCTGCTGGCAAAAACATGACCTAGGAGGACATGGCAGGCACAGCTTTCACTTGTCATAGTGAAATGGTCATATTGTTTTCAATGGTCATAGCCAACTGCTGCTATAAAACATCACCAGGCAATATGGGTAGGGCTAAAAGTTGTTTATTTGAACACAGATAATGTTTGGAGCATTACAGGCCATTGCAGGGGACGGATGAGACCAGTGGTTAATGCAGCATCTCAAGCCCTGTGACACTGCAGGGCCAGTCCCCACTCTGCCTGGAGCCCTTCTGCATCCTAAAAGATCTGCCCAACATGCATCTGTGTACAAACCTCCCTTTTTGTGTTACTGTGTCCCCATTTCATAGATTTTTTTTTCCCTAGGTAGCCTGTCATGCCAGGCTGGACAACAGCTTATTGCTACTTATGCAGATTTAAACCATTTTGTGAGTGCTGGTTCCTGGTGCCTTTCATCAGACAAATTTTCCTGGAAATGCCCTTCAGAATCGCTCCAGTGCTGCTGTACTGTGGCACACCTGGGACTTGGACAAGTTGCAGCCTCAGCAGCTTGGGGAAGCACCAGCCTCAGAAAGGCTTGAGTCCAGCAGTGCCCTGTATCTACCACGGATAAGCTATCTGCATCTGTTTATTTAACTTTTACTCCCTGGAGATTAAGAAGCCTTTAGTTTCCAGGAACAAGCCCTATTCAGGAAACACTTGCAGTGAGCTCTGCTTTGCATCAAAGATGACTTTCCTATAGGTATTAAAGGTATTAATTTATTAAAGGTATTAATTTATACCAGTTTTTGGTTGATTTATATATCTTTTACTTTGAGTGGATCAAGTTTTGCTTTGTTCGAGGCTGTAGCATAAAACTCTCCTTGCAAATGCTTCATGATGACCTTGTCTCCCTTTTTTCTTTTTGCTGCTCAGCTATAAAGTAAACTCAGAGAACATATATTTTTTTTCAGAAATAAATTACCTTTATTTTAAAATTCAGACACACGTGCTTCATACCAAAACAGATGCCAAGAGACTTAGTATTGATCTCTGGTTTTAAGCAAAAATTCTGGCTTTCAGGGCTATATAACCAGACACAGAATTTTAGTGAATCTTTACAACTTTATGTCTCCCTGCTGATCCTCAAGATGGTTTTGCAGGCACTTTAGCGATCTTTCTGTCAATGGCCTCTCACAACAGAATCCACAAAACTTCTGAGATTTCCAGGTGTTAAGAAAAAAAAAAAAAGAGAAAGAGAAAGAAGGAAGATGCAAAGATGGTGTCTTTACAGTGTCATGTTAAATATGGACGGCTCTCTACCAGTCTTCTGCCATATGCATTTCTCCTCTCTGGTTTCCACGCCTCCTCCATTTCCAAGGGCTTTCCTGTCACCACAGCACTGTTTTCTTTCCTAAAGTTCCTCCATTGCTAGCCTCCACTTAGTAATACTTGTATAATTTTCAGAGATTCTTGAATAAGAACAGTCTTTAGTAAGAGTTGTTAAGTCCTGATTTCACAGGAACTCTGTTTTTTTGGGCAAACACTTCAATTATTATTCCTGAGTCTTCCTAAAGCACACAGTGGCACATGGTAAAGCACATGCTTACAGGAGCCTTCTGTTATCTACTTCTTTCTTGGCTTCTCCATGGTCCTTTTGGCAGCAAGTGCAAATGGCTGTTGACAGCCTTCACCAGAGATGGGTACCATCACCACCCAGTTGAGCAAGTCCATGAGTATGCATTTGTTCTGCTGAGCTTTGTGTTCAGGCTGTCCTTAGAATCTGTCACCTTTCCATTAAAAAAAATACTGCTTCTCCACTGATTCGCCAGGAACCAAGGACTGACTTAGGTGATTTTCACTCTCGTTTTCATTAACAAGTAAATTTTAATTAATTTTCTTTAAAAAAACAAGAAAAAAATCCCAAACCCACAAAAATCAGTTCTAAATTCAGAACAACAAAAGCATGAGGGTACACAATACTGGTTTGGACCATAACCTAGTTAGGAACTATTTGCAGAGGATTACTTGATTCAGGTTAGAATTTCAAATGATGCCGTAATCATGGATCTGAGATTTTAATCTGGGTATCTCTCTGCTTAATACAAATCCTAGCCTTATCATGAGCCAGATTTGCTGCCTAAGACATTGATGCTAATTTTAAATTTTCAAAATAAACTCAAGTATTAATTATTGTTACCTTCTTAAGGCAAAATTTTTCAGCCTATAGTTTATAAGGAGGAAAATGGCACTTTCATTTTCCTTCCTCACCCACCTTGTATTAAGGCAGGTTTTTCCCTATTTTTTCCTCATTTGTTTTATGTTTCCCTTTCAAAAAAGCAATGCTTAATGTTAAATTGGAAATGTTGCATAATACTTGTAAGTATACTGGACCACAAGTATGTAAAAATAACATTCTATGTAAAGGTAGGAAAAAAGTATGGAAACAAAAACTCATGTGTCTGAAATGAGGTGGAATGGCATTTGTGTCTGATTCTGACACAAGGTATTTTAAATGGTGAAGCTGCAAAAATATCGAGTGAGCTGTGGTGACACAAGTTAAATGTTAGCACAAATTAAATCCAATCTGATAATTATCTAGACCTAAGAAAGTAAACTCCTTTTTCTTGAAAACAAGAAAATAAAGTTTCTGTTTATTGTTCTTTAAACTTTGAGGGAAATTTATCCAAAATTCTGCCATCCCAGTGTGACAAAACCGCTGACCAAACAAATATTTCTGACGTGTTTTTGCATCCGCTACCCTGCGTTAGTTACCGAAGGCTCCCTGTGCAAAGCACGGGAGAACAGGTCTTTGCAACCAAATCCACTGAAGAGAACAGGATGCCTGTTAGCTGAAATTAGCCAATTAAGAAAGCACATACTCAGTTTATGTCTTCAGTCTTGCTCCTCTTCTGGGCTGAGGCTGTACTTATCAAAGATGGCTCTATATAGCCGGTGCTATATCTTTCCTACGCTTGGAAGGATTTCCCACGGAGGTGGAGAAGGCGGGTCTGAATCCACTCAAGCTGAGAAGGGAGCTGTACACAGGTTTCTCTCCTTCTGCAGAAGAGCTCTGACTCCTGAGGTATTGAAGACTAAAGGAGGAAAAGGCATGTGGGGAACCTTACTGTTGAATAGTGGTTAGGCACTTTCAGGAATACAAAGCATGCGACAAAGGCTTTCTGGACTGTAGGTCTGCATTTAGCTGCCTAAATTTCATTCAAGTCTCTCTTTGGGTATGATGCATCTTTGTCTTTGAGCCTCGGTCTTTATGTATCTCCAAAAACAGTTACAGTGAAAGAATAAATTCCTCAGAGCCTGCAAAACACTGGTCTATGGTGGTAACCTGGGCTATCCAAGGTAACTCTTAATGAAGTATGGCTGAGGGTCTGGTTCACATCTTTCCTGGGGCTTACAGTGGCAACAGCATCACCTTAAATAGGGATAGTACTGAAAATGTCCATGAAAACGTAGAATGTAACTTGGGATGAGTTATTACTAGTACATTTCTCTTGAAGGATTTGGGCAGTGCATGGGAAAAGCCAATAGCACTTTGCAAAAGGTAGTGGTGGTCAGAAGATTTAGAGAGAAGGTTGCTTTGCTCACCTGTTATGGCTGGACTAGAGCAACAAGTGAAACACAAGTCTACACAGCAGTCTGCTTTAATCCATCATTCTATTTTATGAAGCATCACACAGCATGTTCACCAATTAGCATTTGATAGCAGTTTAAGTAAGGGCCGCAGGGTTATTTAAGGAAAAAGCTGATAACCTATTTCATAGTCACTGACTCCTCATTTGGCAGCAGTGCTCTTGGAGGGCTTGGGTAGTACCCGGCAGTTGCTGGGCTATCTGAGGAAAATCGTGTAAATCTATAATCCAGTGGTAAATCTGAAAGACATAAACGTACCATATTTGATTAGCAACGCATCCCATATCACATAAAACATAAGCCTGTGGTGAATTGCAGTACTTCTTAAGCCCTTGAGCTGTTTGCTCACCAGTATTAAAACTCAATCAGATTGTGTGATTACATATTTATTTGACATCTTCAGCTGTCTGAGGGATTGACTTTCAGAGTTTACTCAACTGCAGTAAAGGATATTCAGTTCCTTGATTGCTGAAATAATGCTAGTCGTAGAAAATGGTTTAAGTAATGCTTAAAAACGAAACAAAAATCTTCATTAAGCCGAGATGGAATTTTCCCACTAGAACACTTTCAAGTTTGTTGGTCACTTTGTCACCTTTCCCTTTTATCTCAGCAGTCTACTCATTGGAGGGCTATGTTTAAAACAAAGAAGTCTGTTCCTTTTTTTTTTTTTTCCCCATGGCTATTACAGTAAGATTCCCCAAAGGCACCCAATCTTAGACCTTCCTGCAGTCCAGTGTTAACAACATCATTTTGTACCAAGCATTCTTAGAAATCTGCACTTGTAACTTGGCGTACTCATCACTTCCAGTCTGTAAAGAACACTGAATGCATTAAAATAGTTCTGAACAGTCAAAGCTTTATTTTCTGTAGCTTTTTATAAAAAGTCTTTGCTGCTAGCAGTGACCCACCCACCCTCACAGCCAGAAAACTGATACTTCACATGCTCACCTCGTATTCAAAGTTCAAGAAACCAAATTAAAAAAACACACAAATAAAACTTCATTCAAGAAGGAATTATCCTTCCAATAAATGAAAAAAACCCAAACCAATAAAAAAGGGTTAGCTCCTTCCCAAGCTGTCTGTTTAGAACCAAAGCAAAACATAAAAACTATTACTCAACTCATCTGAACAGTGTTATTAATAACAACCTTTTTTTTTTAAAATTTGGAGTAAATTTGGAGTGATGATATCCTGTCACTATACGCTACAGTATTTTTTTTGCACTCAGCAGCTTTTGTGAAATAGAAAAACACAATCTTAGCAGTTTCAGCACAAACAACAGGAAGTTCAGGTCTGTCTCACAAGCGATTCACAGGCAGGCACCAGGACACCATTCAGATCCGCAGCTTACAAACCACATTAAACATAACTAAAGCAAACAAATTAGTATTTGGATCCAGCTGAAAAATCAGATAGAGGCTGGAATAAAGTAGGGATGGGAGCAGAGTTGATTGGAAGTGAATTACGCCTTATGAAGTGGGTTACTTCAGCTTGTCAAAGGAGTGCGCTTTCTCATGTTGTCTGCGTCAGGAGAATCTCTGGAGCCCACTCTGAGCACGGCAGAACGGGCAGATGTTTTGCTAGTTTGTGGAAAGCCCAATGGATTTACTGGCTGCTGAGTGAGTTTATGACAGCTCTGTATAAAACAAAGGTTTCCAAAATAACAAATCATAATAAAAAAGAAAGCAAATATTTTTGAATATCTTTATGAGCTATAAAAATTGAATGCCGTACAGTTACTTTTATATAAAAGCTTTCAGTAGCTTTTTAGTCTAGCAGTCTGGAGTCTACCAAAAGTAGTTTAACCAAAGAGCAGCACAAATGGGGCAGACTTTCTGCAGAGTTGTTTATGCTGAAGAAAAGAACCAGTTGGATCAAAATGGTAATTTTGTTGATATTCCCTAGTAAACTAGCTTCACACAATTCACTTAAACACCAGTCCCATTCCATATACAATCCACAAGACTCCAAAAGAGAATAATGACTTTTTTTACTATTCAAACCCCAATCTATCAATTTAAATACTGTTTTTGACTGAGCAAGCTCTTTGGAAGATGATCAGAAGGTATCCATATGTAAAAATGTTGCCCAAGGCATCACTGAAAGTTGCATGAAGCAAGTACTATTCTTCATCCATTAAGCAGATTTTATGTATCACAAACACAGTAAAAATATTCCTCTATTTCCATCTTTTTTTTAATCAGTGATTTCATTTCCTGCATCTGCTTTGCCTGGAACATGCAACATTTTATATTATTGCGTTATTTGTGTGATATATTTATGAGAAAGCTCTGGGCTGATCCAGAAAGGCATACTTGGGACCTTAGTGGCTATGAATAAACACACAATGAAGAAGAAGGGCAATTATACAGGGAAAGAGAAATGAAGATTTTTTTTATTGGGGAAATGCAAAATGTATGAAAAAATGAAAATCCAGAAAATGTGATAGATGAAGACCGTTCATTTAAACTAAGTTAATTTAAACCAAGTTCTCTGAAAACTTTGAAACTTAAAATAAATTGTAGTTGCCCTGGATTGCAAAAAAAAAAAAGAAAAAAAAAAGAAAAAAAATGAAAAAAAAAAGAAAAAGAAAAGATACAGTATTTAATAATGAAGCCCGTCTCAGGAAAAAAAAATAGCTGCTTCTTTCCAAGTTGTTAGTTTTCCTAGTTTTTGCCAGTAAATTTCTCCAGGTTCTGCTACTGTGCATGCTCACAACTGCTACTGTCATGGCAGACCTTTGCATCTTGGCATCCTCTTCTCACCTAACCCTGATGAAGAGTCATAAATTAGGCAGTGGACAGATACCCAGTCCTCTCTGAGATATAATTTGACAGTGAGGCTCTAATCAGTCCTAACCTACATTGATAACAAATTCAGCATAAAACTCAGCCAATATTACCATTATCCTAAAAAAAACCCCAACCTTGAACAAACTAAATAGCTTAAAGATGAAAGAATGAACTAGCTGGCTGTAACCAATTGCTTGAGGACCTCAACCCCAGAATTTTTCCATCCTACTTAGGTAATTCCACCCAGACTAATTTTGTTGCCAAGACAGACAGTATATTCACTTTTAGAACCAAAGAATCCTAGAAGTCAGGCACAGAGGCATGGAGGGTCTCCAGGTCTATGTCCCTTTCTAGAACTACAGAAATGTCAGTTATTAGATGCATCCCCCTGAATTTTGGTCCCACTCCTTTCTTTGCTCCCAACCAGAGCCTGAGTGTAAGTGATGAAAACTAGTTTCCTTTGCAGTGACAATTCAACATTACTAGTGTTTCCCAATGGCTTGGGCAGCCCTCACAGGCTCTGTGCCTCAGCTCAGAAGCAGAACTCCTGACCTGCCCTGCCTCACTTGCAGGACTCCAGCAGCCCTGGTGTAAATAATATGGCAATGATGATGTTTGAACAGTAACCACTGTCAGTTTCAGTTATCCAGATCCAGGTATTAAGTGACATTAATTACAACATTGTGCTCTGATGCTTATGTAAACCCATATCCATGCATGTATTTAGGTGCTACAGATGGGTTTATTTCATAGTTATTAAGATGACAACATCTCAGTGTCTTTGTGCTGTTCAGTTAGTATAAGCAAACTAAATGAAAGCCACAAGCTTTATCAGAAGAAAAAAATAGAGTTCCAGCCACAAGGAAGCAAAAGGAAACCACAAGAAGAAGGGAAAACATAATATACTCGATGAGTGATCAGGAAAATATTTGAGTAACTGAATGGAAGACAATTATAATCTAATCCAGACACAGGCCCACTTGTTAATACTCACGTCTAACGCCTTTTTGATATTTCCTTGAACAAACCAATACATTAAACAAATATAATCTTAACTAAGCTCTTTAGATGGAAGGCTTTTTTTTTTTCAAATAAAAGCACAGTCCAAGACTGAAACGGATTTCTCCCAAAATACACAGCAGAAATGTCAGGATTCATTTTGCAGTATTGACCAACAAAAGCAAAGCCAACATTTTTTAATCATGACACCACAGCAGCATCCCTGTGATGAGTGCGAAGCCCTGCAGAAAGCAGAACTCCCCTCCCCGCTCTGAGATCTGCCCCCTGCCAGTCCCCAGGGCTGGAGCCAGATGCTGCAGAAACCTCCTAGTAAACAGCAGAGTTGTGTTCTTCTGTGAATCCAAATATATCCTCCTGATTATCACCAAGGAAAAGGCATAGGGAAGAAAACTAAAATCTCATTAGTGATACCCAAGTTTTAGCTTGAAAAATCTTTGAACTGCTTAATTGTGGCAAATCACAGAAAACAGACAGAGCTCTATCTTATGGCTTAGCATCCAGGTGGTATAACTATAGGGGCAGATCATCAGCCAGTATTAATTCTTTTACTTCTACAGGAATTCCAGTAATTTACACTGTCTTAGAAGCTTTGCCATAAATCTTTCCTTGTATTTAAAAGTTGCTGTGGAAGAAAAAACAAAATATTAATGTCTTCATGGTAACAATTTCTGATAAGAATTTCTTAACAGTGGAGTAAGCATAGCTGCTGCAGGGTTGCTCACCAGTTTGGCTGCGCTGTTGAGTGACCTGACTTGCCAATCTGCAGGTAAACTATAAAAGGTGTTGGTTTTTTTTAAATACTAAACGTTCTTTTCTCTTGACCGATTTCAATTTTACAACAGTCAAAGCAGCACTTGCAGCAGGAGCTCAGAATGTGAGGGAGCATATTAGTGGCAAAGCCAAAAAAACCCCAAGGCTACAAGTAGATTCATCTGATAGCAGTTATTTTTAGCAAAACTAAGGCTGATTTTCCTAAACAGGAGGTCAGAAGTTTACTGTACTAAAACAAAGCTCCCAAAATAGTGAAGTCAGCACAAGGAAAGCATTCCTCCTATCAGTGACATGAAAGTCATTGCTGCTGTCTGCACACTCTGCGACTCAAAAGTTAGAGAGGAGGAGGAGAAAGAGGGAGGGTATCTGTGCGGTATCGTATGGGAAAGGGGGGACTCTTCAGTATACATATGCCCTATAGAAGGAAGTTGTTAAAACTTCTGAGTTTGGGTGTAGTTGGTGATATGAGCCAGTGCAGTTTACTCCTGGGCATCCAAGAATAAAGGAATAAAGACTAAAACCAGCCTCAGTGAAACTGCAGGCTTAATTGCAGCTACGTAAGAGCTTTTGCCAACTCAGGTGTATTGGTCGGAGATTGTGCTTGTGGCTCTGCCAGTCGACGTTTGTAGCGTGAGCTTGGCCTGAGGGAGAGCTTCACTGCCACTGGGGTTTATCGCTGGTTACTCCTCTGCTGTACCTAACATGGAAGATGGTGACATTGGAGAAAATCCCAGTGGCAAACTGTGGGGAGATGTGGAGCAGCAGCTTCACTATCAGTTTTGCAGAGGGATGAGTGCTGGGGGGATGGAAAGACCATCCCACCGTGGCTGCTGTGATTGCCCATGGCATGCAGTTTCACTGCAACTATCTTGGGAGAAACAATTCACATTACTTTGGGTCTACCCTACAGTGAAGGACTGCTCATCCTGCCTTGAACATGACAGCTGTGCACAATGCCTGCACTAAACTTGCATCTGAGCCTGATAGAGTCTACAGCAAAGGAAAACCTTAGAAATTCCTTTGCTGGTTTGTGATTGTATGAGAAAACTCATTATTTGTATGTGAGGGAAATTTCTCTCATTTTTGTTTTATCTTAAATGGCTATTTTTGTAGATCCTTGGAGAAAATAGCCCTGTGTGGTTATTTGCTTGATCTGGAACTGATTAAAAGAAAATATGGAACTACAATAATTTTAAATATTTAGATGAAGACTTGATTTAAAAAAAATCCAAAGAGAATGCCAAGATCCTATTAGCAGGTGTTAGTCTCTCAGGGATCTGCTAATTAATTTCCATCTGAATGACTGGATCTAAGGGCAGTGGGAAGGGCTCCTGAGGTAAGTTGAAGAAGTTAGCCTGGAAGCAAGCAATTGTTTGAGATGGCAGACATTTCTGATTAATTAAGTAAAAGTAATAAGTGGCATTTTGAGACTGTGAAGGAGATATATTAAGATAAATGCAGTGATGATACCCCCCTTTACTTTCACTTTGTGGTAAATTCACCAAGATCAATCTTACTGTCCAAAATTGGGTTAACATCATGTTCCCCTCTCTTATAAAACAAATGTTTTCTTTCCCTTTTCCTTTCCCATTTTTTCCCTCTGAATAGGTGACAAACATTGCTTACATTAAGGTAAAAAGCCACACACAGACACACATTAAGCTTTTTAAGCAGTGAGGACAAAGCCTACATTGTTTTTCGTGTGTGTTACCATCTTAATCCAGAGGGAGTATGTTAGGCACAAATCCAGACAGAGTACATAAATGCTTCCAGCAACTTTTTCTTGTACATGTGAGGTTGCAGGTTATATAAAATTCTAACCTGGTCAAAGAAAAATTTCCATTACTTTGTGACTTACTGATTTTCACTGTTTTACACACTCAAAAGTTACCACCACTTTGTATTACCACCAGTGTTTTCAAAGAAGCAATCTAAACCCACCCCATAAGTCTGTGATCTAGTCAAAACTCAATTATAGCTTTAATTACAGCTTGCAAATGAAATTATACTGCCTGAGTTGAAGAATAACTTTAAAGCAGAAATGACTGAGTGGTTCCCCCTTTCTTAATGAGTTGCTCATGAGTTTGCCTTTTAATCTTTTAGAGGTGGCTGTACTTTGACATCTCACAGAGCAGAATAACGATGGCAGGAACATTTCTGTCAGTTATTGGCTGGGAAGTAATCTTTTGGGTTCTGCATGATTTGACACAGCCTTCAGGGGCACAAGTCAATACACCTTTCTGGAGGAGGAAGGAAAGGCTGAACAAATTAGAATACACTGAAAGCTGTCCTTTCTATGTTGAAAATTACTACCAAGTAGTCAAATTCTTCGGGAAAGTTGTGGTCTCAGACCCTCTGGGAAATAAGTGGGTCCTGAAGACTTTTTACAAGCTAGTTCTGATTTATTGAATAATAATTTGTTATGGTTGAAATGCAGTTTATTGTCAGTTTCAGTTGTATTTTGCATTTGAAAAAAAAAATTGTCTATTGTGTTGAGTATCTTTTTCTTTCTCTTAAATGAAGAACAATTAAACTAGTTTCCTGGAACAGAGGAATCAGATTTACATTATCTGATGCTTTCCAGTTTACACATAAAGCAAGATGCTGTTAATACACTCAAAACATGTATCTTCTCTCTAGTCAGTACCTTTGCAACCTGTTTTTTTTTACCTCAGAACCAGAAAGCCTCAGAAATGTTGTCGTTGTATATGTATACAAATTTTTCACCAAATGTTAAAAAATATGCTCCTTGCATTAAAAGTTTCATTATAAAAACGACCTCTTCAGCCTTTCAGTAGCAACTACTATTTGCAGCAGCTAAGCCACAAAGCAGTTTAAATCCTCAAAGCATTTTGATAAGCTTAGTCTTTAGATGATGTTTGTATAGATACATTCTTACAGTAAAGCTGATAAGTAAAAGCATGGTTGTAAGGTAAGTAAGGCATTAAATATAAAAGGTTACTGCTAATTAGCAAGTAATGTATAATATAGATAGTTCAATGTGTTTAAGGAACTTAGATGCTATTATTGTATTATTTGAATAAGGAAGAGCACATAATTATCAGTCTAGTTACAGTAAAGACTAATTTAATTTTAATAGGAGCTAGATTTAAGTGATGAAATGTCAATGAAAAAACATAGAACTAATGTTTTAAAATATGGGGGATTTTTTGTTTCACTTCAGCAATAATTAAGAATGGTACTGTTCAAGATATAGAAATGAGTACACAGCCACAGGCTTAGTGAAATTCATTAGTTCCATGGTAATAGTTGATTATTCAAAGGCATTCACCTTTAAAATACATGTTGAAGAAAGAGTGTGAAGTTTGCAATTTGTAGTTGATCTGTGACGGGCAGACCCGTGTATCTGTGACCCACACGTTGCCAGTTCTGGTGCCCCAGTCACAGCTGCCTTGGGCTTTCCATTGTGCAGATAATTTGCAACTCTAAGCGGAAACATGAACTCCTTTGCCATGGTTCACTGGCAGTTTTATCATTATATTTATACTGCAAGCAGACTGACGACTCAAACTCCTGCAGAAAGTGGCAGGGTACGGATCTGTATGCACCTTTAAAGAGACAGCTTTGGTAAATTATAACGGAGATTTTCCTCTTGCACTAGCTAATTGAAGTAACAATAAGGCATGAAGGAAAACTTATGCACCCATAAGGGCAAAGCGTGATCAGATTTCATATAGCACACAAGATTTAAAAAAAATGCATTATCCTCATGCATGACACAAACTTGGTTACGAAATCTACAAAGTGTGAAATGAACTCTGTCTCCACAAAACATTTACATTTGCACTAAATCTTCTCTGAAATGCAACTCTCTTGAGCAGCAACATCACTCAATTTCCTGTTCTTGCTTGCAGTACTTTTTAATCCTATGACAAACGTCACCATTCAGCGGTTATGAGACAAGTTCAGGAGATTAGGTTGACAATCATGTTTTTTGGGTTTTTTTTTGGGTTGTCCGTATTAGGATTTAGAGCCCACTTTCTTAAGCTTTTCTTTGTAATGAAGAACAAAACAAACTTACCACAATTTCACCATAAGCTCTAAAACTCCACTGTTACTCATAATGGAATTTTTTGAAGTGAAACTTTTATAAAAATATAAACCATAATAAGATTCAAAGGAAAAGCATTAGCTTGAAATATGCATATAATTTTTGGGATCAAAGAATTGTTAATCAAATGTGCATCTGAAATGGCAGCACTAGCTAGTTATTTTAGTGACCTTTTCCTACAAAAACTTTCTTAGTAAATAAGATATTTATATTTTATCTTCTTTGTAAATCAGAGAGATGATAGCCTGTAATTATTGTTGGAATAACTATGTGATGCCTAATTATTTACATGGGTATCTGGAAATTTGATGAAATGGCCACAAAGTAGTGGTCACCTGCTCCTTGAAGGTAAAGTTCAGATTATTCAGGTATGATAGATAAGAGTACCCGCCTCTACTTCACTCCAAACTTTCTGAAGTGGAGAAGGATGTATTAGAAACTGTTTTATGCAAAATGCCATTTTTCAGACAGATTCCTAAATCTTTTAATTTCTATGTGCGAGCTCAAATGCAACATTCCCATGGTAATGCATCCTGGTTTAGAGAATTTGTCTTATGACATAATTTTGCTTGAAAATGGTCAAAATCTGTAAGGGAGCCGTAAATGAGGAGAAATTCAATAGCAGAAAAGTGAAGAAACATTTGTGAATGAGGCATGTAGAATAGGAGCAGGGGCATTGGCTTTTACTATTTTATTAATTGTGTACTGTCAATAATCATGAGCTAATCAGGTTTCCAATACCTGAGAAAAACTTCGCTGTTTACTGAAAGTGGGTAATGAGAATTAGCTCCTGAAAGACCTACGAAATGTTTAGAAAACTTTTGGCTCAACTCATCTCTTAATATTGCAAAGATATAACCATAATGCTGCTCTTCATTTAAACCTTTTTCATGTCATCTTAATGCTAAGGTGATAATGTCTTAAATTAAGAGTTTTATTTGACCTTTATCTGATTTCCACTCGTAACTGAGGAAGATACACAGAAGGTATTATAGAAGCTCCTTTCTGTCTTTTGGGCAATTTTAACAACAAACAAAATGTCCTTTTTCATGGATAAAGAAAATGCCAATTTCTATTCAGGGAATGTGAGGGGAGGGAGGTTAGATGACAAACTGTGATGCAGTAATCTGCAATCCCACTAATACTGTCCTTGCCAGAGGCGAGATTAAAGTCCAGAATTTCTGATGCAGTTTTGAATGCAGTCCCGTTTTGAGTCAGATACTGAATTTTCAAGTAAAGATGGGGACGAAAGTGTAGAAGAACAACTACAGTGGATTAGCACAGAAAGTTAATGAAGAACAGATTGGATTATTTTTTCACCAAGCTATCATTTTACTAATTACACATACAGTTTGTATATATGCTCTTTATACTTAGTTACCTGTATGAATTCTTGAAGTAAAACTATTGGAAGGCATCTGCACCAAACTTACAGCATGTTGATGAAAAAAGAAACTGTCAAAGTTGTTTCTATTCCAACTTCTCAATTCAGATCTATAGCTTTTTTTTTTTTTACATAGTTCCTCTATTTAAAAAAAAAATACAAAATTGAAAGAGGCTTGAAGGGTTTTGCTGTGCAAAATGAATTTTTGATAACTCTCTCAAAAATTTTTTTGTATTAATTTTAACCAAATATTTTTGCAGGTTGCAAGCTGTTGAGTTATTTACTTGTATGGGACAATTACTGTTGCTCATGTAGAGTTTCAAAAGCCAGGTCAGATACTGCTGAGAGAGAAGCCCTGGTGAGCCCACTGCTCACAAGAGGCTGTAGCACACCCTGACCCTACGTGTTCGGCTGGGTCAGGCTGAGCCCGGTGCTGCCAGGGCCGTGCCAGCCGGTAGCCGGGAGCTGGGCTTGTGTGGTCAGCACACCTGGCTGCACATTTGGGCTTGGGGGAACTTGAGGAAAGGACAGCATTTTTGCAGTTTGGCAGTGCAAAGTCCTCTACTGGTAATTAAAGTAGATGAATAGGAAAGGAAAAGCTGGAGCGCATCAGACTCGCATAACCTGTTTGAATCTCTTCTAGCTCGTTATTCCCAAATAGCTGCAGCTAAGCTATGGCTTACAACTGCAGCCAAAAACTTCAGGGCTTGGCAAAGCAGGGGCTCTCACAGCTTGCTGTGACAGGAGTCAGACAAGGTATTCAAGAGGAGTCAGGAATTCCTCAACATCCATAATAATGAACATCTGCTCTTCCACACAAACAATCAATAAATACCTCTCCCTGTAAGAAACCATAGATGGTCTTGTACCTTCAGCTTTGAATCTGCTTTCAGGCACGCAGCTGCAAGTCAAAAATGTTATTCCTCCCCTGTCCTTTAGCTCTGGGGTATAAGTTTCTCAGATGCCAGCCCCTGCCCCAGTACAGGTCCGATGCGCTGAGGGATAGCACACAATGTCCTTCCTAATGGAGGAACAGACTTTGCAGGGGCTCCACCACCGATGGCAGGCAGCTATGCTACTCACTGCTGACTTACAGAGATACGCCTTTCTGGGTCTCACCCCTTCATCTGTAGCTGGAAACCTGGTGCTACGTTTGCGGTCTAAAGCCTTTGCTAGCCCTGCAAACTGAGCTGTGGTTTTAGGGAGCTGGCAGGGAGGCAGAGTTTCACAGAGTGTGGCTGACCGATGTGTTTCCTCTAGGCCACCACTTTCAAAGCAAGCCACAGAATGACTCTGGAAAAGGTATCAAAAGGGAATTTTACAGACATTAACTCTCTCCTGACAATTTCCCTTGGTATATTTGGGCTTTGTACCTTTAGACTGCAACATGGCAAATACCAGAAGCGTAAGTAAATTGTGGCACCATATGAGTTTTCTGTTTTGATATATCCATACAATGTACATACATGTGTAGAATATAGTTGCAAAGAACAGGTCTATTGTGTTCTGGCATAGAAACAACTGCTGGGCAATCTGAAATGTTCTCTCAGAACAACTTTTAATTCTCTGGTCTTCTGCATGAAGTAGCAACAGATGCTGAACTAGAGGGGTTAGTAAACTAAATGCTTGCTGTGTTCTTCATACTAAGCACCTCATTCATTTAATAATGTGTTTAATTCTTTAGATATGGTTTATTGATAAAGTTCAGTAAGGCAAAATGATAGATTAAGGATAGTAAATAGATAGATAGAGGGTCTTCACCACCACTTTGTAATCAACTGATATGTATTGTAGTTGCAAAGTTATTGTAGTATTACTGCTACAACTATTGCTACAAACCATCCAAAATTATGTATGGTTTCTCTGGGGATAAATATTAATGGAAATCAGAAGATTGGCCATAATTGTACCTTTGATGCAGCCTTGATATAAGAAAGTTGAAAGCCTGAGCTGGTTTCTCAGTTAGGTGAATTTTTGGAGAACAAGACATTGCTTGTGATGCCTTGTTTTTCCAGATAAGGAAAGTATTTTAGGTTCCAACTCTGTCCCTCACGATGCAGTTTCAAAAGCAATACACATATTAAAAAAAAAAAAAAAAGAGAGAAAAGTGTAGTCGTAGGCATTTTTGCCTTCATTATGTTCTTGCATTCGTTCATCTTCATTTCAACTGTAAAGGGATAAGTGAGCTGATTGAGGAAGGATAACAAGCCAGATCAGAGAGAAATATATTTGGAAGTCTAAAAAGCCCAAATAACTTGGCACGTGTTTGTTTCATAAGGTAAGATAACTCACCACTGAAAGTAGGCAGAGCAAAATACTATGGGGAAATCCTGAATCAAAATTCAGGAACTAATCTACAATCTGTTAAATGTTACATCCTATTTCTAACATAGGATAAACTAAGCATCTCTTGCAGGCAAAACCAAAAATCTGAACTGGTGTAGCAGACAACTGTTAAAAGCATAAATGTAAAAGTAATTAATAGCCCATAGCATTTACTGCATGATATGAACAGAGTATTTTTGAATTTATTTCAGATACATGTAAACTCAAAACCAGACCTACAGTATCACAAAGTTACTATGAATACTACATGTTCATTAGGGAAAATAAACCAAAAGAAATCCAACCAATCTTTCTTACCTGCTATTGCTTCAAGAGTAGGGATTGCAATAGTGCTGTAAGTGCTAATACATTTACAGGACCACGTGCGAACTAATGTTTCCTCTGCATTTTCCAGGACTGGCAATTTGTCCACGAAGAAAGAGCCCCACTGTTTAGATAGAAAGTAAGGAGCTTTGAGCTGATCTTCCTGAAAGAAAAATAAATAAATATGAAATCTTAAAAAATAAAGAAATCTTTCTCTATCCAACCACAAGCATTAATTTAAGGAACTCTAGTGTTTCTCCGATTTTCTGGGAAATCCGTATTGTATCTCAGGAGCAATGTGACTTTGAAATCTTATAAAGAAAAACAATAACAAACTTCCCCCCCTTAAGTCTTGAAGCTCCAGTTTATGCAATTTATGGATCACCTAGCACATAAAAAGTTGGATTTAAATATTTAAAATTTCTTTTCTCTGATTTTCTGTTTTTGATAGTGTGAATATCTTGCTGCCTTTCTCTGCTGGAGAAGCTGGGTAGCTGCAGCACAGACGGTAACCCAGCCTGGACCTCCTCCTGGGAGAAAGGAATCTCCTGGTGCTGGATGGAGTAACTGTGAAGAACGCATCATGCCACCTGTGTCATGTTATCTGTTTTTGAGATGAGGCATGAGTGAGAACATAGCCACAGGATCAATGGAGAGCCATTCAGCTGCCTAGCAAATTGTGAAAAATTGATTTTTTAAAATATATTTTTTCAGACAACAATTTGTAGACTCATTATGTTTCAAAGAAAGCATTAAAGCAGCATTGTGAAAACTGATTTTTTTAGCAGTTCATCTTGAAACTTCCTACATATTGCCATGAGCAGTCAGAAAAATCTCCAGGAGATTCTGTCCTCTACAGAAAGATGAAAAAGTGGAAAACAAAACTGTGAACTACACTATAGAAAATCTGTTAAAGTAATTTATGTGCAAAGTACCTTTCCAGACCAGCAAAGCAGAAAGGAATAGATATCTTAGCGTGTGCCTCTAGATTCATGAACTTTTGTACTTTCTTTTCCATTTAACCCCTTCCTTAATAGTTTTAAGAATCTGCTGAAATAATTTGTTTTTATGAGAGAGGTCCGTGGCTTTTGATCACAAGAAAGCTGTTGATCCAGCTGAATAGAACATGTCAGTAAACACAGAGCCATACTGTGATTCTGTGTAACAGTTTTTCCTCTGAGCATAGCTAGGAGTGGGGAGGAAGCATTGATTTGGGCAAACATAGACATTGGGTTTTGTTTTCTGATGTAAATAGGTTGGAAAAAAACCCTGCATCTTTTGTTTCAGAACAAGCAGTTAACTTAAGAGCTGAGCTCTTTTGTGTTTTGGGTTTTTCTTGTGTCACACACAGGGACAGCATCTCTTTTTTTTTGCCAAATCTTACCTTTCCATGCAAATCCCAGCTTTACATCACTTATCAAATGTAGAAGCTATGCTGAACTAAAATCCATTTCCCAGCTGGATGACACATGCAGAAAACCCTTATGGCCGGCCGTTCCAGCTGTTCAGGTGATTAACAAAAACAGCAACCCCAGTACTGGCCCACATAAGCATTTGCACAAAAGACAAGGCCTTGTTTATTGATAAGAGAAAAAATCTGAGGATTCTTCTCTTTGTAAAGTATGATTGGTTCAACAGGCAATTAAAATTGCAGTCTGAGGAAATGAACTGATTTTTTCAGAGGTGTGATTCTCAGAGTGGGAATTTCTTCTTATTAAGGAAGGAGGAGTTACATTTTGGATTTACAGCCCAAGCCCTTAGTAAAACCAAACCCAGTTAGATATGACAGTTGTCATCAAGTCAGCTGGTACAGAACTCCCAGCATTTTGCTACTTGCTTATCTCCACATGACAGGGGTAGTTTGATAAGCTAAATCTTATCTCAAATCTGAAAAAAGCTGTCAAAACTTTGCCCACATCCTTAGGAAGCATCAGATGTCCTGCCACCCCTAACTGATGCCTAGAAGTCCGTATCTCATCTGCAGCACACATAGCCTGCAGTGAAGGATGGACCATGTACAATCAACCTATACATCTGTGAAATGCATCAAAAGTCCCGTTAACATCGCCACTCCTCACACACCCAGAAGCACACATTCAATAGTGGGACCGAGGAGCTCTGGAAGATGCACTAGCCACTCCTGTAGTCCCCAGGCATGGTTGTTGCCCTGGAAGCAGGACAGTAGATCTTGGGGAGTGCTGAGCAATCCCTCTTTCTTATGCAAAACCCCCAAGCATGTGTTTTTGCTCTCAGGCATATTGGTCAGACAGTAGCAGGTCAGATGTTGATTGTGTTAGTTGAGGGTACAAAGCCCCAAAGACTAGTCTAGACTTGAGAGAAATAAAGATGGTACTAGTGTTACCCAGGTCCCAGGGCTTTCCAATAAGTTAAACCACCTGGAATACTTACTATCACCTTTTCTTTATTATCTGCAGACAAATAGGGCCTGTTAACAGAACAGACAAAATCTTTTAATAGGACCCTTGGGTAACACTAATTTGTCAGCTGATGACCGTTTCAAAATTGAAATAGGCAGGGAGCTGAGCTCTGAAGTTTCTCTACATTTGGTAAAGAAGACAGGAGTGAAAAAATCAAGCTGTTAGCATTTTTTAAAGGCAGTATTTAGATGGAAATTTGCCATTGATGCCATTATCTTTGTACCAAGCCCAGAGCACTAGGATTACTTTACTGCAGCCAATATGATGGATGGTACTGGTGGCTGTATGCTTTATGCCAAGGTAGTAACACCACCATCGACTCTCAGTGCCATAAAAAATCAATGCTCAAAATACGGTTTTGCCAGTATAACAAGTATTTGAGGTGTTTCCACCGGCACAGCTGTGCTGGTCACAACAACCAGATGTTCCTGAATAACACACCCATGCTGGGTGTGCAAACGGGCAAACCTGCCACTGGTCTAACTTTTGCACAGAACCTGCCCCCCACAAGTCATGTGCAAATATAAAACATTTCACCCATGATCATTGTACTTAAATTACAACATGGATCACTGTAAGCAGACTTTAAAATAAAATGCATTTCATTTCAGGATATTGCTTTGAGGATATTGCTTTAACAGGCTTCACAACAGTCCACCAGGCTGTTCCTGAAAGCACTGTTAAGATTTGTGTTGAAGATAAACGGGAATAAAGAGACAAACAGCCAAAAGGCACAGAGTAATTAGTCTTGTCTATGGTCACAGCAAGGCAGTCCTGGAACTTCAGGGGGTTAAAGGCTCTGACCCACCCCAATCAACCAGCCATTAGGCAATACTGTAAAAATTATTTTTTCCTTCTAACTGCAAAAATATTGTCTATATCTGCCAATAAATTCTTCACTTTCTGCTCCATTCATTCCTATAGCCCAAGGTTTTTACACACTGACTAGTTCCTCTGTAATAGTTTCCCTCGAAATTCTGGGCCAAATTCCAGCTTTTCTTTGAGTTTTCATTGATGGAATTGATCACACATTTAAAGAACAGAAGGCAAAAACAATGCCTCCAGCCAAGGAAACAAACCCCCACATCTGGGGGGAATCTTGTTTCAACACAATGCTTGATATTTTTTTTTCCCCCTACATGCTGCAATTCACTTAGGAGCCGAGTAATTGCATGAATAGCTTTTAGTTTGCTATTCTCTTGCTCATTTGGTTATGACTCATAGACTTGAAAGGACTGCAGTTGTTACCATAATTTCACAGTTATGTGTATCTGGCTTATATCATGCGTTTAATTGAAGGAAAAAGACAAAAACTGCTAATGAAAATGGAAATTACTAGCCTCCCAGTTTGTGTGTGAGGAGATTGTTTTCTCCCCCCCTCCCTGTTAGTGATGAAACACCAGTCAAACAACTGAAAACAGTTTTTGTAATTTCTTTCTGAAAGATGCAATTGCAAATAAGAAGTAATTCCTTATATATTTTGTAAAGACTGATAGAAGGGAGGATTACATCCTGTGTTAATTTTTCAGTCCTCTGCACACACAGTATGGCATGGAAATTCTGCAATAGTAAGGTATTTCTTTTATTGCTAATGAATGAGAAGGTCAATAAATAAGACTTAATCTAATTTGTTAGTGCCTAGTTTTCCAATAACACACCTGACTTTGTACAATCCTTTGAGTTGGCTTTTCTCTCCTCTTAACCAAAGGGTTAATGGGAGAAGTTGATTAGGGGAATGAAAATAAAACTTTCAGAGTAAAGGGAGTCCCTTTGAACCAGTCCTGTTAAGTTAGTGGTGTCCAGTCAACTGCAGAGATATGGATGTGACCTGTTGTTCAGACTCCAGTGAGCAGCGTGGTAATGAAATAACACCACTGACCTGCTACGGCCCCCCTGGCTCAGGTTCCTTTAATCAATCCAATTCATTTCTCCCTTGCTTGCCTGCTGTCACTGGTAGTGTATGCAAACTGAACTGGGGTTGTCTGGCAGGGGTGGTGTCTCCCTGAGATACTGCAATCTCTTATCAGGAATACTACAGCATTAGTGAAATGTCAAGTACCTGCCTAAAAGTCTCAATTTCCTGCTTGATAAGTGCAGTGATAGAGAAGATGGGTCTTCTGAGCAGCTGACCAGAGGTATTGCAACTTGAGGAAACCAAAACATCATCAAGGACTTAGAAACACATCACTCAGTGACTCTTTGTTTGTACTTCCAGGAAGTTTAAATATGTGTGCTTCAAAAGCATACATGGAACATGCTTAAGAAACCACGGTGGAATAAAAACCCCCAAACCTTACAGAGATGTAAGTTCTATGCATCAATGCAGCAAGTCTCCAGTCAGAGAATGAACACATTTATGGAAGAGAATGAGTTATTTTTATTGCATTAATTAATTGAATCAAATTATACTAGCCTATGTAGCACTACTACTCACTTTTCCTTCCTTCCCACCCCCGCCTCCCGCCCTTTCTTGCTGAGAAACAAATTTTTCTCTATAGGAGACCTAAGTTTGTATTAATTTTTGTTTTTCTACAACCCAGGAAAAAAACTAAACATTAATGACTACATTTCCTTATTTCAGGGACTGAAATGTCCTTGTCTGACCTCAGTTTAGAAATCAGGGTAGTGGGAGAAAATATTAGATACATTTGTTAAAAAAGTAGAGAAATAGATATCACATCTATATTGCTTTAGTCACACTGAAGTCATTCTTTTCTCCATAAAAAACAGGAGTTTTTAAAACACTTCTTCATCAGATTAAAAAGATGTCTAGTATAAAAGTACCCCACAAAAATCCTATCAGTAAGTTACCTTTTTAATCTATAATAATAATAATAATAGCTTCTCAAAGCAAGGTGCAAAAAAGCATATATATATATATATATATATATATATATATATATATACACACACATGCAATTAGAAGAAAATTTCTTATTTATTTAGCAATAGAACAAAAAAAGAAACACTCCAGACAGAGAATGAAGCTGCACCGTAGTCCTACATAGGACACGCTGAAGGTACAACACTGCTGCCTCGGCCATCTGAGCACCATTCCCTGTCTACTTTGTTTTTCAGAACCAGAGAGAAGGATAAACCATAGTAACTTTCCAACTGCTGTGGGAGAATTAAAGTGTGGCAGTTGTGCTAAGGCCCTGCTTCCCAGCTGTGATCAACCCGAAAATCACACTATTTATCTGAGGTAATTCTCAGCATTCTGCATTGGACCAGACTTCAAAATAGTCCCTCTTATCTGAGCACAGCTGTCACCAAAATAAACAACCTACGAAGGAAACAGCAAATTCTAAGTTCTTTATATGTAAGGAAAGCACAAGCAAACTATATTTCAAGAGAGAGAAAGAGAGCTTTAAAACAAGCTAATAAAAATTTATCCGTGTTTACAGTTGGCCACGACACACAGCAAAACATCATGAACTCGGCAGAATGCAGGTGTTGGACTTGTGATAAGTGGCCATGAAATTTCTCCTTGTAGGACACAGGGCAGGTTCTTGTTACTGAAAAGATGATTATGTTTTTTGGGTAAGAGACTGCACATACAGTCTTTTTCTAAGGTCTGCGATTTAGCTCTGGTTAGAGGCTCTGTGTCACCCATGTTATGTTGAGCTAGGAGAGGATGGCACCTGTTGGTGTAGCCAGGAGGGTATGTCTGTGAGGGATTTTGATGCTGCCAGCAGCCTGGTAAGATAAGCAGGCACCTTCTCAGCGCAGGTGGCACCAGGCTTTTTTGCAACTTACTTTCTTCTGTTCCAGAAAACATCTGCAAGGAACCCTTACCTCATATTTTCCTTTCTTCTCCAAGGGCTCCAATTCAGCTTCCTCAGGTACTGTAACTTTGTCCCCTAGAAGCTCCTCTAAGATGAAGACGGTTTCCCAGTTGCTATAGTGACGTGCTGGGAAAATATCTGAATGCATGCTGTCACCAAAATAAACGACCTAAGAGGGAAACAGCAAATTAAAAATTTGTTGTATGAGGAAAACACAAACTGTATTTCACAGAGAGAGAAAAAGAGTTTAAAAACAACCTAATAAAAATTCCTGCATGTTTACAGTTGGCCATGACACACAGAGATCTTGTTAATGTCACAGTTTCAGGTTTTATCTCCAACCAGCTTCATATTTGATCCATTTCCTCAGGGAGATTGTTTATTTCCTGATTACAATCTGAATCTCCCCAAAGCTGCCGAAATGCATGACCATGCATGCAGGAAAAAACATGTAGGAAGTTTACATACTCTACTGATAAGAAGACTAATATGCTACTTCCAGTTCTGGGCTGCATACAACAGCAAGCATAACCAGAACAAAAATTTGTGACCAATCACATCGATAGCTTTAATGAAAGCTTGTCTGGTGAATTTTAGACTGAAACAAGGTATTTTCAGAAAGATTTACTCTCACTTAAAACATACAAACTTACCTTGGGATCCAACTTGCCAGTCATCTTCTTTAGTAGCTCATAAAGCTGGATAGCATTACCTTGGGAATACCAGCCAGGCTTGTCCAGTGACAGCAGAGCCTCCTGCTCCTCGTCATTCTCTGAAATCACCAAGCAGAATCACCTGCTGTTAGTGAGAGCAGCCCATGCTCCTGTATTTGTGAGATGCTTGAGGAGCTGCCTGTGCACGGCTTGCAGCACATGGTCTCTTTGGACATTAAACCAGCTCCAGTGTCTGGCTCAAGTCCTGGTACTGACTGTGGGTTCAGTCAAGGTGCTCAGTAGCTGGGAGAAGGCAGACACTTGTGAGAAAAGAAGCAGCCGAGCCTCATCTGCAAGGGCTACAGAAGAGCTGAGGAAACAAAGTCAAAGGCTTTGCCTCCCAAACACTGTGGCAGTGAAGACAGGAAACCACATGGACCAGACTGATGGAGGAGCTGCTACAGATCTAACGTGAAACCATGAGGTAGGACAGACTGTAAGAGACATACAGACTGTACCTTTCCCCACAGACAAATTACCTACTGCTTTTAAACACTGACATAAATACAACAAAACAGACTGAGGTAGCTCTTGTGAGCACTCGCCAGCCTTAGATCAGCACAAGCGATGAGCAGTTCCAGTTAGCATCCAGTTTTGAAGAAATGATGAGTGGACAATATTGCTGCTGGTGGGGTGATCCACACTGGCATATATCCACTCTGGCGGCTGTCAGTGAACTGGAAAAATCAGAAGCTGAAACTCCTTGGTTCTCAACTAACTGTGCCCTAGGCTTCATATCTATCTGGTCCCACAGCATGTGGATCTGTCCTGGTGCCCATATAACCTTATTGCTCATTCAGATCCATGTATTGTTGCCAGACAAACTCCTTTTAGCTTTTTGCTGGAGCCAAAATACTAGCCTGAGTGAAATTATAAACTAGAATTTCATCAGAAATATTAATATTAATGTCTTCTGTCTATTGAAGTGGTTAAACAAAAGGGTGATTTTGTTATTCAGTCTCAATCAAATATGTTTTGTTTTTCATGCTAGAGGGTTAGAAGCCAATGAGGTACTTTGATCTGACTTAAGCAGAACATTAGGATTTCAATTTTTCTCCTGTTTTATAGAATTTCTTGAAGTACTTAAAATGTGTTAGGAGGAAAACTGAGACAGAGGAAGCAAACTTCACTTGGTTAGAGACTGCTAAAAGCTGAAATGCAAATTTTGGAAGAACAAATAACAAAACAGCTTTATGTTTAGGAGCTATGAAGATGTACATGGTGCAGTGCATTGGTCCTTGAGGGAAAAAAAACAAGTAAAAAGAGGGAAATAGGTATGTGGGGAGAGGCAGTAAATCATTCTTTAATATTACAAATCATAGAATTTGCATAAACACAGGACTTATTCTCAGACAAAACAATTCTGTATTAAGAATGTGTTATAAACTAGGAAAAAACAAGAAAATTCAAAGTTGACGCTAACAATTTATGTAGAACTTGTGCGGAAATGTCTTTTCCTTTGTTCTTCTTCAGAAACCTGATGATGATGATGATAATAATGATATAATCCACAAAAAAACCCTTGATTTCCTGACTTCTAAAATAGTTTTGCCCAAACAATGTTGATCAAACAGAAGTTGTCAAACTTCAGCAAATTAGTTTTATTTTCCCTGTATTTTTAGACATATTTGTAAGGCTGGCTGAACAAGAGACATAATCTTTAAATGATAGGGACACAGAAAAAGAAACTTATGAAAACAACTCTTCTGAGCTGCTATCAAGTTTATTTAAATTTGTGAAGGTTCATATAGCTATTATTGTCCCTCCTTTCTGTCAAACAGGAAAATACTAGAGAAAAATGGAACTATTATGAGAGGGATTTTCAGAATAACATTGCATTTGCAAATAGGAGCCCCATGTATTACAGCAGCACCAGAAAGTTCCAGCAAAGAGCAAGACCCTGTTTTCCTGCTTCTATGGAAAGGCATAAGGGACAGTCCTGACTGAAAAAATTCATGCTAATTACAAGGTAGAAGATCTCTTGCTCTGTGAGATCTATTGCTGTCACCCCTAGCAGTGGGATTCATCTCACTTAACTCGATGCATCCGGAATTTAGGCTTCTAACTTACAGTTACAATCTGAACTAGCTGACCAGGCTCCCTCGGTAGGCAAAAGAGAGTGCAAGAGGCACTTTTTAGAGGTGCCAGCTCTGGAGAAGGAAAATATTTAATTAAGTTAGGAACTTTGCTTTTAGGCAATGAAATGAAGGGAAATTTCAAAGCCTGGTTTCCTCTACGCTTGGAGGCAGCAAACAGCATCGGGATGTCAAATTCATTATGAGAACACCTTGATTTTGGAAGAAGCTTCAGAAATCTGAGGAATTAGGAAAGGTCCTTTATAATACTTGAGTTGTAGTGTTATAGGGATAATGAATCTGAACTGGCAAACCTTGCCTCGAACCATCTCATATGGCTGCTTTTGCTCACACGTCTAGGGGTGTCAATTTTATTTCTGTAATCTGAAGTGGGAGGAAATTAATGATGTTTCAGGTGCAGAAAGTCATTAACGAGAAGGGTTCTAATCCACTTATGCTTTCCCTGTGGCAAAATATAGTCAAGAAAATTATTCCTCAGCACTGGCTCTTAAGGCCTCTTGTAGTAGTTCTACCATGTAAAAATTGTTAGACAACAACTTAAAAATCCATTAATGACATTATTGGCTCTGGCCTTGTATCCTACAGATATCAGTTACATGATAGTGCTGAAGAAATCTGCAAATTTCCTGCAAAAATGCTACATAATTATGACAATGATAGTTCCTGATATATTTTAGATATTCCAAGCCTGACATTGGCTACACTCAGGCAAGAGGAAAACTGCTGCTGACCTTCCTTCCACTTTGGTGTTATTGATTGGTAAAAGTTCATTCAAAGGTCAGAAATGCTATAAATATTCCTTCAGCAGGAAGCAACACATATACAGGCGGGGATGCTAATGCTTCAGGTCTTATAAGCTGGGAGGAAAAGGAGATGTCCTGACAATTTCAAACAGACTGTATAACCAGAAAGAATTTCTCAGATGATTTAGATAGAGCAACTTGCTTCCTTTTGAAGTCTAATATATCACTGCAATCCAGATTCCTGGCTGTAGACTGAAAACATGCCATGGCAAGAAATGGAAAGGTAAAAGCAAGTAAAATTAAAATAATTAAAGCCAGGAAAGCATTCTATTAAAATACTCACCGAAACTTCAACAGTGATTCACAGCAATTTTCCTGAGGGGAAGTTACTGTTCCTTTTTAAAAACAACAACAAAATCTTGACTCATGCTGGGGCAATATTAATATCGCTGGAATGGCAATTTTGCATATTGCTGTGTTTAACAGCTTGGGAAATATTTTCTGATTCAGAAATGTACTCCCATTACCATTAGCAGATATGATTTTTCAAATAAACCAATTCACTAACAAGACTCTTTCTTCTTGTGAGAATTTTTTTGCCTGCCTTTAAACGTGTGTTGCAGGTTTATAACATGGGCTGAGGAACATCTGGTTTCACTCTGAATGAATATGCAAAAAGTAATCAGTGAAGCTTATTGCCATTTAAATGACAACTGATGGCAATTTACTTTGGCACGGAATGGCTCCTTAGGAAAGACTCTGCACATGCTTGCTTACTGCCATCTGTTTTGCTGTCCATTTATGGGTTATACCTGCCCAGATGAAAACCTGAACTCATTCACTGCTGAGGTTGTGTCCACATTGCATGTTCAGCCCAGGGTTTGAACCTGGAGCTCTGTCCCTAACCTGGCTGGTGTTTACACTGTTAAACTCCAGCCCACGGGACAGGGGTCTTGTATGAAGCCTGAGGTTAAGAGAGAAGCTATGAGTTGAGAGTGAATTTACACTCTGACAGTTATTCCCCTGTACTCAACCACACCTACGCTGAGGTTAATTTTCAGCAGCTCACCATCCCTGAAGCCACCACCTTGCACTGCTGCTCCTCCTCTGGTTGGGTGCCCTGCAGCTGTGAGTGACTGAGGATCTGTGAGTGACTCTCCCGAGAGCCTGCGGACACCTTACACCTACTTGACTGGGCAGAGATGGGGACAAGAAAGTAACTCCAAGTGCCTGGAGGCCACGGCAGCCAAAGATGTGCAAAGTGTAACTGCAGTGTGTGTACAGCTCCCCAGCAGTCCCTTCTTCTGCCTGCTTGTCTATCTCCTGACAGCCTATTACTCACTGCCATACAAACCTAGTTAGACCCACAAGTAGCTATTAGGGTTGCTGATATTTTTTGTTCCTATGAACTGTGCAATAGAATCACAGAATTGCAGGGGTTGGGAAGGAGCTCAGGAGATCATCTAGTCCTACTAAAGCAGGTTCCCTACAACAGGAAAGTGTCCAGGTGGGTTTTGAACATCTCCAGAGATGGAGACTCCACAATCTCCCTGGGCAGCTTATTCCAGTGCTCTGACATCCTTAAAGAAGTTTTTCCTTAAGTTTGTGTGGAACAATAAAATAATATTGTGGAATAAAAACATGCAGTCACTCTGTTGCTGTTTATGCCTGTACCTGCTCCTGACTCTTTCCTACCCATGGGCAGCTCTTGCAAGCTCTCACTGTGTGTAGGTGCTTAGCACAGATGGGCATATGTGTTTAACACACTGAAGTCCTGGTTACCGCCTCGGGGGGTTATTGTAAAACAAGTACATTTTATGATCCGCAACTATCATACTGATACAGCTCTCTGCAATTTAAAATAATGTCATTTCAGGCCCTGAGGGCTTTAATATAAAAGCTGGGTTATGTTGCGGCCTGACTCGCAAGTCTGATTCTAGGTGGCATTTTGAACTTACTTAAGAAACACAAACTCTCTTTTTCAGAAGGGGACTCAAAGCAGGGAAGTGCATCGCTTTACAGTAGAGACAAAGGGACCTGCATAAGTAAAATCCTTCTGGTGGCTTCTTCCAGTTGTAAAGGTAATGCAATGGGATGACATAAGCCGTAGAGTTCCCCTGTGGGCGTGCTCCCCATGAAGAAGGCAAGTACTTACAAGCTTGCTGCAGGTAAAACTTCACACCCTATGGGCACCCTTCGGTAGGGGTAGCATCCCAAATTCCTATGTATAGACCAACCACCCTTGCTGGGTGGTTTGCAGGATTCATGCAGGTATTACTGTATGTTTTGCCATCCCTGAATTACTTCTGTGCCCTGGAAGTGGCTGTGAGATCCATCTGCCTGATATGTGCACCAGCGCTTGCCAGTTTCCTGTCTGACTGGACGACTGCAGGGAAGTGATAAGGAACAAACTATTCCCTTAACATGATGTGCTGAAATAAAAGGTTAAGGCTTTCTAAAGTAACTAGATATTTTGGCCGTCTCAATTTTTGGCTGTCCAATCTGTTTTTTTCTGAAAAAGCCTGAAGATCAGCTCCCCTTCCTGCCCTTGCATCATTCTGCCTTCTTTGTGGTGGCTTATGGTTGGTGAGACAAAGGCTGAACTAATCAAAGTAAAAATTCACTTCTGAAAACTGGAACATGATTTTTAATGTTACATTGGCAGTAATACAACTTTCTTATGCTCAGAAACCCCAACATATATGTGCTCATTCATATGGAGAACTGTCAATGTTCCAAAAGAACACCACAGATAAAGATGAGAAAAATACAGATACCTGTGAAAAAATAAACTATTTAATAATAATTCATAAGTGCTACTTCTTCAATTCCTTTTCACACAATGGAGAACACTTCCTTTTCTCACAACGGACTTTCATTCTTTTGCTCATTTACAAGGCATAATAACACCAAAGTACAAGTTAGCATACTTTCAAATTTCCCTGGTCATACAAGAACCAAGATGTCTTCAAGAAGAAGAAGAAAAAAAAAAAGTTTTAAATTTTTAGTTTTAGTTGAACCTTTTTAGTTTTTATTTAAATCTGCCTTTCTGCTAAGGATTAATTGTGCCAAACAATAAGATATGTAGAGACAAGACTTAAGTTTTACTTGTTTGTAGGAAAATCAGTATTTCCTTTGTAAAAGTCAGCAAGTAAGTTTCTTTAGGAAGTTTTGATTACTGTGTTGCAGGAACTGAAAATAACAGCTCACTACAGATATAGTAATTTGTTTTTGAATCTGTCAAAGCATTAACTTTATACCTTCCCAGGCACAGTCTGGCTAATGAACAAAGTGTTTCTATTTAAAACATTGATATGATAAAATACAAGCAAGGCCTTTTTCCTTGGAAAAGGAAAATATTTTTTTTGCAAAATGATTCAACTGCAAGTTGAATTTTTTTTGGGAAATGATTCAACTGCAAGTTAATTTTTAAACATAGTTCATGCAGAGATTTGGTGAAGCTTTTTCCATAATCTTATTTAATTCTATTTATAACTCAGATAAGATATTTTGGAAGGGTAAGAAGGACATAAATACAAAATTTATTTTTTGCACATATTTTGTAAGGGTTTTTTTTAAAAAAAATGAGATCTTTGGAGAGGTACAGAATGGCAAGATAAGAAATAAATTCTCCCCCCAGAACAGTTCTATTCTGAATCTCATTAGTTTTGTAAGGCTCCAGAGCCTTATAAAGGAGGAGCTCCCAATATCCAGACAAATGTCCCCAAATAACTCTATCAATATTAATATCACAATCATCCTAGAGTTCTATTTATAATTACAGAGAGAGGCAGGCTTTTCTAGAAAGCATTTTAAATTCAGGTAAGCTACAAGAGATATAGTAACTGAGAAGAAAATGCCATAATCTTTTCAGGAATATGCAGTTCAGTTCAAGCAACTGTCTATAACCTCTCTCACTAGGGTGTGTGCCACTGCCATACAAAAATCTGAAAAGTGGATGGAAGCAAAAGATGGAGGGAAGCACAAAAAATGAAATGCGTGCCACCAGTCAGTTCTGACCTAACCTGTCACTTCAGAAAAATGTCTCAATTAATTTTCATAACTGAAATAGAATTGAGACACACAAAGCATCTTCTTTGCACTGTGCAGACTGTAATCTTTCATTTTATCCTAACTCTCTAAGTCTCTCTAGCAATACCTACTGAAACAAGGCATATTGGAATTTGCTCTTGGATCATATTCCACACTGAAAATCGACACTGCAGTGTGGTGGGGAAAAACTTCCTGTGATTCATTTACTTTGGCTTCATACATTAAAAAATAGCACAAAAAAAAAAAAGAACAAAAGTTCTTTAATCCTTAGTTTCAGAAAGATGAAGAATTTTTTTTCCCTATATATTAATACTTCAGGTATAAAATATATTACATAAACTGGAATAGACCATTTGTTTCTGAACAGCCATATCTCGATCAAGCAATATATGGACCCTGCTGCAAGGGGCCTTTGTTTTTTATTTCTTCAGTTCCCTGAAATATGTTATTTCATAGGCCATAATAATTGCAAAATAGACATGAGCATGCATAGTTATTGCACGTACTAATTTGTCTGGAATACACAATAGACATTTTCATTAACTTTTATATGAATACTATTTATACAGCTAAGTTGACTTATGATTTATAAGAAAGCTCTATTCTTTTTCCTTAACTTATTTCACTATCAAAAATCCCTACTTTAATGTTATTGATTAGTTCTGTCTGAAGTTCCAGCTCTCCAAATATTGTCTGCTTCTGAAGGGGGCAGTTTCACATTAACATTTAAAGGCTAACTTAAGATTCAAAATTCCACAGGTGAAAAACGAAATTTGGGAATTTAAAAAATCAATCCACCCAGCCTTCTGCCTGTTAATAATTGTACAAGCATTTTATAGCTGCAGGTAGCTGTCATTAAAACCTTGCTCAGACTGTGCCTCTGACTCAGTAATTAAAAAAGAAGAACCCAACCCATGCACATCAGTTTCCTTAGCACAGTGCTGCTGCAGAGCCCGGCAAGCTCAGCAAGCACCAGTGAGAGCGTTCCTGGAGAGTGCAGGGGCCCGGCTGCTGGAGCCCAGACATCTCCCCATTGCTGTGAGGAGGTTAAAAAAACTCCAGCATGGTTTTCTCCTGTCTGAAAAATGGGAAATTTCTAAAAAATAAAAAAAAAATAGAGAACTTGAAAATAGCTTATTCTCTCAATGCTTCACAGATATCCTGCTATTCAGAAGTTGTGAAGTACACTCATTCCCAATATTTCTAAGCAAAACTGGATGCCTTAGAATAATAAATTTTTAATGGAAATAAAAGCTAACATCTGAGACTTCTGAAAGAGAGGTTCTGTTGACCCGAGGCTCATTTTTATCATATGGTAGAAGAGAAGCATTCCATTACACATTTAAAAATCATACCAATAATAAAACCATTTGAATATGGCTGTCAGGGAAGAGACTACTCTGGCATTGCTTCATATATGTACTAAATTGTGAGTATATTTATAAGTTATTAATAATACTTAGCACTTCAAGTAAAAATAAAAATAATAATAATTTAAATTATAATCAGAATAAGATAGCATTAAATAGTTAAGGTATATTTTCTATTAGAAAATATAGAAACTACCACTAATAGTTTGAAATCATAGATATAACAGAATATAAAATATACCAGAAAAGAATAAAATATCAAAACAATTACAGTGGGTGGTCTTTTTCAGTAGCAAATAGACCTTTTTTTCCTGATACATTTTCACCCTTATATTTCATTTCCCTTTGCTTAATAAAATGTTCAAGGAGCACCAAAAGACAATCTGGGACCTAACACTGATTTTAGCTTCAGAGAATCTTCCCTTGGAGACATATCTCTGTTCACGTATCCTCAACAAATTCCAATGGGGATTCATCTTATTGCAATAAAATTGGGGGTTGTTCAGTGCACCCTTGCCACAAGCAATGTGCACATTAGGGTCCATCACAGAAAGCCTTTACCAGAAAAGTGCTACAGAAAGCAAATCATCTGGAGTTGCGCTGGTGAGGAATTAGGTGGCACTATGCCAAGTTACAGCTAAACAGGAAACTAGGAAACCTCCCTAGACCCTGGGAGTGTGATGGAGTGTGGGCCAGCTAGGGAGCAGGGTGACCAAGCCACAGCCAGCTCCTTGAGCAAGTGCCTTGCCAAGAGACGTGGGGAGCTGTGCCCAAGGATGTCCTTGGGAACATTTTGTGTCCTTGGGGCGCAGCAGGAAAAAAACATCCTAATGCAGCTTGTGGTTGGGGGATCATGGTTGGCTAAATGGCAGGGAGGATGCTGCACCCATGGTTTGGCCTAGATTAGTCTGGCTTTTGGGACACAGGGTCACCAGTTCTGCCACAGATTTCCTACCCGACCTTGCGTGCTTCATATGTAAATAGAAGCGTTAAAGCTCCCATCAGAAGTCCTATGAGTAAACATATTAAGGTTCATTAAGTATTTCAGTACAGTGGCAACAGTGGCCATTGAAGTGGCTTAGAGGGGGCAAAGTGAGATGAAGATGGGAGAGGTAGAACTGGATTTATGTAGACCTGATAAAAGAACAAATAACTGTGCTGTGATGTTGCTCAGGCCATGAACTCAGACTTGAGAGACAGTGGGAAAACTTCTCCTGGGGGCCAGAGAAATTAAGAAATATTTTCATCTCCTTTCCATTGCTCTGTGTCTCTTCTACCCCTTTGTAGGTCCTCTCTATGTAGGGTGTGCATGCTGAGCTTCCTGTTGAGACTTATGACCTGTGGTGGATGGGGAGCAGAAAGGAAGAACAAGGTGTGTACCTTGAAGACAGAAGACAAAGAGGTGACAGCAAGTTCTGTCTTGAGGTCTGGGGAGAATTTCATGGCCCTGTGGACCACAGTCATGGATGAGTTCAAAGAAGGGACAAAGAACATGACAGGGCTAGAACAACTGTCAGAGACTTTGGATGCTTTTTAAGGTCTGTTGTGGGGCCAGGCATGTCAGGGAACACCAGAATGAAAATGAACAAAAAACCCTGTTCCTGTTAGATCTGTTGAGATACAGTAAAACCTCATATTTAATAAACAAAATGAAAAACATTAGGAAATAAAGGTTCTAACAAAGAGGAAAAGTTTTTATGTGTGAAACAGTCACTGTAAATCTCAAAACAATGTAACCAGGCTGGAGATGGCAAGGAAAAATGGAAACTATTCATTTCTGGCAAAGTACAGTTAGTTACTTTTTCATGGGAAGACTGACATGACAGATTTGTAGTAATGAGTTTTTTTAAGAAGTAAAAGAGAAATGATCCCCATGACATTTCCTATAATACTTTTCCAGTTCCTTATCTGTGCATTTTGTGTGGTTTGAAAAACCACTTTGTGTCTATATGAAAACGTGCTTTACCTTGTTTCTCAGAAACAAGAGCATTGTGCCAGATCTCTGTATGCAGGAATTTCACAGATAAAATCTCTTGCTACTATTATTCCAGAAAAAATAAACAACTTGGAAGGCTCAGCCTTAGTCTGGCAGTATAATGGAGACACCTGGGATCTGTGGACAGTAATAATATATAAAGTGGTTTCACAGCAGATAAGAATCAGGTTGGAATGAACATGTTTACTAATGAAGAGAAAAAGTCCTGGGGTCGCTAACTCTACCTAGAAAAACATGCAACATACAAATTGAGGTTTAAGACATCTGGAGTCCTACGTGAAGAATAAAGAACGACTGAGGAACAAAGAGAGTGAGGAAGAAGATGGTACCTCACTTTTACCTTTTCCTGAGCTCTCAACTTGCAAGAAGTAATTCCCTTTTGAACATTAGCTGTAGAGGACTTGCTACTCATCTAAATAATGCAGTGTTCCATGATCACTTGCCAGCCAAGAAATGTCTAGTTTTGGGTTCTCTGACCTTGTACTTCCCTGTATTGGGTGGGAGAGGCAGAGCTGCTCCTGAACTAGGTAATTCTCTACCCACCTAACATTTCCTCTATGCGCAATAAATCCAGACCTGCTATTTGTTGCAGCTTTCCTCTGCCACTGACTGCTTTGCAGTTCTCCCGGCTGCTTCATAAACATTAGGTAAGCCTTGGTATTTAGAAACTGGGAATCTGAGGCAGAGATTCACTGTCATTTCAAAGTAAAGCAGATCTCAGCTCAGGCTTTGGTCTCGATTCCTCCTTGTGTTCAGTTCGTTTCTAGGGCTTCCTAACCTGCTCTTTTCACTGCTTGCTTCCAATAGCAGATCTGATACCCGCAGTACAAAAATCAACATTTCTACAGACTAACCTTAATAAAAGCTTGACATTTTGGAAAAACACATAAGAGAACTCTAAAGCTCTTTAATGAAAACCAGCATATACAGATTCATGGAAACTATGCTGAAGGGAAGCTTTCTGCGATGGTTGCCAGCCCTTGTTCTGCCAGGAATGTACCATACACAACTCTATTTTTGCTCTACTACAAAATGCCTTAATCTCAGTTTCCAAATTAATCGAAAATCAAATCACAAGGTAACTCTTTATGAAGTTCTCTGTCTAATCATCAACTTATTTTTGAATCCTACGGAAGAAACCAATTAAACAGAGAAGAAAAAATAATAAAACCCCCAGCTTCTGTCATGTATTGCTTACACATGTGATCTATGCAAAAAATGATTTTTCCCTGCAAAGTCATACTAATAGGTCCCCCCATGATGTAGGTAATCTTTCTTTCTTCCAGAAATTCCTTGTGGATTTTGACAGCTGTTTAAGAACTATAACATGAACTTTAATGTCCACCAACCTAATTATACAGATTTGCACTGAAACTTAGTGGAGTGGTAAAGTTTACAGACCGGTATTGACCCATCCCACAGGCAGCCAGACCTTGCTGCTGGAGGCACAGGAGTCGACCTGCACAGATCACAGCTTTCTACTCAGCAGGTAGCCTGGTTCTATTCAGTTGCTAATATAATACTGGTGCCTAGAGACATTGGAGATACTCTAAAGTCCTCTAGCACCTTAGTCCAGTTGTAAGCTGGGAAGGCATGGGTCTTCACTAAGTCCTGTGCCACTTCTGCAAGACCTATGTTTTGATTCCCTGGGGCTCTCAATTAGCACTGGAGGCCTACAATTAGGCAATGAGTGCACCATGGCTGGGATTCAGCCTCAGATGCAGAAACATAATGTAAAGGCTCTACAATAGGAAGCACAGTCACTGCAGGTTGCAGCACTGAGTCAATGGGGCAGAGATATTCTGCAGAGCACAGTGGAGGCACTGCAGTTGGGGCAGCTGCACAGCCTTCCACCGATTGTGTTGGCTAGCTCTTTGTTGCCTCTAATGTGAGTTGCCTGAGTAATGCCAAAAGATAGATAGACAGAGTAGTTTCTATACACTATGGTTTCTATATCCATTCCTGGTACTAACTTATTTTAAATTAGACTCTGTGATTTTTGACATATGGCATCATCCTTACAATGTAGTTGTGAGCCAATTTTTGTTTAAGGGAAGAGGCTTGAAACACAATGTCAAAAATTAGCTTCTGAAAACTATCAATTTCTCCGATGAAGGTTTGGCAAGAAGAGAAGCCAGGTTCTGAACTAAGCTACCGAAGATGTAACATCCTACTTATAAACAGCAGAAGAGTGTGGTAGTGACCTGCATAAGTTAATAAGCTTCCCAGTGGGACATTTATTATTCCATGGACAAAAAAAAATGTATCTGTTTAACCATTTTATATTAAAAATGCACAAAACAGGTCAAAAAGAAATATGCATTCTCTTAATGCCAAAATAGCTGCTGACTTGCACATAGTTTGTTTCCTTAGTGTTCCTTCCAGTCTTCTGATATTTCCAATTCTGCCTGTGGGCTCCTTGAAGACAGAGACTGACTCTTATCACACGCTGGCACAATACTTTAAAGAGCTGGGGTTTGAATTCTATCCAGGCCTTTAATATAACATAATATAATCAATAATTAGGATTTTGCAGTAGCTTTAGTTAGATGTTGTAACTCCTTCTGAAAATGAAAATACACTTTCCATACACAAAGAATTCTGGTTTGGGAATACTTGGCAATTATGCTAAACATATTTTCCAGTTTTAACAAAAGGAATATTGTGGACATTGTGCTTTTGAAAGCAGCAGTTTTAGCTTTCTTTGAACTAGATTTCTGTAATATTCTTATCAACTTTGTGCCAAACACAGTATTTAATATCAAAGGTAATCAGCTAAAGCAACCCCTGCTGTCTTTATGTAGAAGCACATTGCAGGTTTTCACTGTTTTGATTTTTGGATGAATAACTTCTTATTCCTTTTATCCTCTGAAGTACTTTGAACACTATGCAAACATATAAAGAACTTGGTTCAATGCACTTACTTTAATTTTTTTCTTTTAGAAAAGGATGGGCATTGGAGAATGCATCCACAGTTCAGCATTCATCTCGATGCTCAATAACAAAGAGGTGCCACACTTCAAAGACTAGTTAAGTTTTTATCTTTTTAAAAAAAACAAACAACAAAAAACAAGGAGTTGTTTATGAACAACAGTGGAAATAATAGGGCCTATCTTCCTACTCTTCCAGTAGCTGGGTCATTTGTGGGCAGTTTCTCCTGGATAGATACTCCAATATCTAATCAGGAGTAAGCTGACATGGCAGCCTTTCCCTGAGTTGGCATTGACATACCAATTTTTTCCTGTCCAGCCTGTAGAGGCTGTAATATATCTGAGAATATTAAGCCACACTCAAATGAGGTTTAAATTGCATTACTGACAGAGGTTTGTAGTAGGAGATGGGCAGAAATTCCTACTCACACATGCCATGTGATTGCATAAGACTTGATATTTAGGAAAACAGACTAAATGTTAAAGGATTATCCTGTGTCCTAGTAGCTCCTCTGCTTAAATGTGGTTGAGGCATCAGCCAAAGGAGCTCAAGAAGTTGGATGCCCAAGTTCCAATGGCTGGCTTGGCTGATAACCAGGTACCTCCCAGGTTAGTTAGGAGGGGCTGTCAACTTGCATCATTTTACAAAGGAGTTACAAATGATAAACTGCCAATTAATAACAAAATTTCTAATTTGGTATCTCTGCAATGGAACCAAATGTCCAAAATGGTTGTTTTTATGAGGCAATGACCATCAAATATGGTAGTCAAGGACTTTGAAAACTATGAGAAAAAATGAAGTTTTATGCCAACATTTTGCTATCATGTGTTAGAAATGCATTGCAAAAGGATATGGGTATGTGCAGGCCCAACTTTATTTTGCTTTTTGCATCTGTTTTAAATTCTTTCACAAAGACCACAGTACTGAACATGTGAACAACAAAATCCAGACTGTTATTGTCAACTAAGACTATGTTTATCAAACATGAAATAAAATTTAACTGTTACAAAAGAGGTCCTTAACTACAATCTCCCATCTTACCTACCCAATGGTTTAATTACAAATGTTGATGACATAATAGGAAATGATCATCTCTATTCTCAAATGATTCCCAGACTGTTGATTTCAAACTATACACAAGTACTATCTAGCTAGCTTTAAAAATATCAATTGGTAAATCCCTTTGATTACCAGGTAACATAGACTGATTTTTTAAATGTTTGTCTATTATAAATAATACTGCTAAACCAGCAGTCCCTGAGACAGCTGTTTGCACTGCCAGAAAAAAAAACCCGTTGAGGGGCTGATATCCATGGCAATGCAGTACATGAAGTGGAATAGTTTTACACTAAGATAATTTAAACAAAGGATGGGAGGTGAAACAGTAGGCCAAGGACCCTGACATTGTAGATTTTTGGACATACCCTCTGAGCTTCTTTGGTGGATGATGAATATCTGTATGAAAACAAACCCTGTTACATGAGATGAAATTTGTTTGCATGTATGTCCCACTGTCAGCCCCAGGATGCTTTTCAGAAAGTGGAATCAAGCATTGACCATGCTGCCAAAGATGTCAACTGAAGGAATCATCTTTATAAGGCACTTCCATAAACCTTATGGGTTTTCATAATAGAAATTAAAAATGGTCAGGTTCTATTACTGAATATGAAAATCTTTCTATATCATCATCCATACCAATTAGTTGTTTAAAAAGAAACTCCTCTTTCTCCAGAAATATGGATAAAATGAGCTAACCTCATTTATTTTTTTTTAGCTAAGTGTATGGAATTATTTCTTATTGGTGGCTTGGGTATAGAACCAGATACCTTATCCCATAAAACAGCAGACCTTCCTCTGCCAGCAACATACAGAACCTGTTTCTGATGTTAGGAGACTCTTAATCTTAACATCATGATCTCACAAGGTACAAAATGATCTAGTTTTGAAAAGCTAGAGTACAAAATATGGTTATTTATTCATTATAACCCTTCTTTTTCTTTCCTAAATAGCCAGCAAATGCATGAAAGACAGTGCCAATGCACTATAAAGAACTGCTAAACAAGATTTCCTTGAAAAGAATTGCATTGCTTTCACGGACTATATGGCACTGTGGGATGTTATAACAGTATAAAGGCAGTCATTTTAGAAGACATCTGGGAAACAGTTATGGACTTTATTCTTCTTGAATAATGCAGTCTGCAGACAGTGCAACCTTTATATGCTGCTCTGTCACAAGCTCTCAGTGGCCTTGTGTTACAAAATATTTCCAGACAGGCTGTTATGAAGAGGCACCATCTCCAGAAGAATGACAGCAAGGATGGCTGCAGTAAATAAAGGAACACCCTGAGTCTCTGGGGGAGTAGATTACACAGGTGTTCTTTGCTGATGGTGTTGCTATTCTGCTCGTGTCTTCTCAGAAGCGGGAGAAGAGGCCTTTGTGGGCTTCTCCACCAACAGCTTCCGGAGCCCAGAGAGCCTCTGCAAGGGCAGTGTTGCATCCTGTGCTGTGGCAGGGGAGCAAGCTGGGAGTGACAATCCGTGCAGTACATGGGTAAATCAGTTTAAGCTACATCTGATTGACATATTAGACTTATTTCAAAAGTCCTCTTTGAGGCAATGGTAGAACTCAAAAAGAAAAAACTCGAAATTCAGAAAACCCCATCAGAATGAAATCCCTCTCCTCTGTGTGTTCACATGTGCTGCTCTGCTTTTACTCTGCCTCCTCCCGTGCTCTCCCTTCCCAACAGCTGGGTCCTCCAGCCCCTCTCTGATTCACTTTTGTCTCGCACACGTGCCCTTTCTCACATCTGCATTTAGGTCAGGAGATTTTCCTTCCCCCCATCAACTTTGCTGCTCATGGAGGGCGCAGTAGGCATCTGAGATTCAGTCTTTAGTGATCAGGATGTATCAGGGATCCACACCAAACAACAGAAGAAAAAGTCCTATTTAATCCGAGTATTGACGTGTGGGTGGAGGAGTTCAGAATAGACCAAATCTGTGGAAAATATGACAGTCTTTGCAGACTAAGGACCACAACCTGTACATTTGGGTAAGGATTCATAGGTGCAGTAAAAGAGCAGCTTCCCATTGGGAGAGTGAGCTCTTCACCAAATATGAAGTCTCTGCATGAAAACACTAGCAACTCTGATGTCCTATCTGTGATGAGCTAAAGGCTAAATGTAAAACTATTTTTAAATTTAAATTTGAATCTACACTTAAATATGAAGATCTGATAATCTAAAGCCAGATAAGATTGGTTAGAAGAGATGAGCAATTAACATAGCCAAAATGAGAACACAAGCTCTCTTGAGTTTTAACCTCACAGGCTGTGTAAAAGAAAAAAAAAATCTTATCAAGGAAGCCTTCACTGTAGAGGTAACAACTGAGATACCTATTACATAGCAATTATAGCAACTGAGCTATATTGTAGACTCTATTCAATGTATTTTGGTTGACAATTTAATCAGAATTTTCTAGAGATGGCACTTTATGTTCTTTAAATGAGTGAATAGTGCAAGACTAGTTAAATTATATATTCCCTTGTAATGGTGCAATATCGCTTAATAATTTCCACATTTTTCATAGATATTATACAGTTTCATGAAAGGTCTTAAAAATTTACGGGGTAGTATTTTGGTATTCTTCTAGCAGTAAAGACAGAAGTCTCAAATAAAAAAGAATGACCTAAAAAGTAGTTCTATGGCTTACACATTTAACTTCCAGGAAAAGGAAGGCACTCCCTTCCTGATCCCACTCCTCAGGCCTAAAAGGCCTTAGAATATAAATGCATAAAAATAGTTATATAGGATCAGCCCTGATTCTCCATCCAGTTCTGTATCTCACCTCTGGCAATAGTCAAGCCCTGATGTCCGAGAAAATGGCAGAAGAAAATGTAAATAGCAGACATGGAATCACCTCCTTATGCTGAAGTCTTGCAGTCTGTAATAATCAGAGTCTTCAGCCTAGAAGTATGTGATTTTATATCCTGTCTCCTTCTTTTCTTTTCTAGTTAGTCCTTTCAGTTTATAGCATTTTCCTGTATTTTTAAAGGCTAAAGAAGAATGAGTGAGGGAGGGAAAAAGGTTCTGCAGTGAATTGTTAAAATTGCAGTTACTGGAGAATTGTAAAAAATGAAGGGCTGAAAGAGTTTCTTAAATTGGGGGCTGCATCATGTAGCAGAGGCCCCATAATCTGCACAGAAATTCAAGTCCAGGAGTAAGGCAGACAGCCTGGGAGTGCGTTTGAAAGTGGGCTTTGAAAACTCGAGATTCTCTTCAGAAGGAGGGTGGGTTTGTTTCTCTGGGCATTGGAAAAAGGCACACAACCTAAGAGAAATATGGCATCCACTGTGACTCCATATACAGGATTGGTTTTGGCCTCTGTGCATATGTACACACATATACGAAGATATACATACACTATTAAATAAACATTGTACATTCAGACATGAAACAACCAGTGACACATTTTCAGTTTATAAAAAAACCTCAACAGATCAAAATAGACAGTAAGTGTTCCTGAGCTGGAAATAAAAGACATAAAGGTCTTATTTAGGACCAAGTGAGAATTCCCTGTACCTACAGACTTCTAGAAAGCTTCCAGGGAAATCAGGGTTACTCTTACCCTTTCTATTTTAATTTTGCATTCTAAAAAATATATTTGACAATGATCAGAAATGGCAGTCAGGCTAGTAATTTAACAGACATTAATGAGTGATGTGATAAAAGAAAAGCTCTGTTATCAAACGTTACAGAAATCTTGGTGTACTGCAGATTACCAGATGAGTCACAACTGTATTTGCTATTCATATTCCTTTGTGCAAAGATATATTATTTTAAGCTGGATTTAGCTGCTGAAAGCAAAGAAAATCCTACATTTTCAACATAGGATTTACACAAACATTTTTGACCTGACCCTTAGATCCAGTAGCTCATGATACTATCAGTACTTTCAAGAACCATTTAAAGAATTTCCCTGTGTAAAAGCAAATATAACCTTGTGTATAACAAGTAAATTATGGGATATTTATATTATGGGAGTAAAGGGTGTTTTTGTATAGCACTGTTCTCAAAAACTTTCTGCTTTGCTATATAAGCTACCCCTAACAACAAAACCTTTTGACAGGTCAAAGTAAATGTAGCTGTTCCAGACCTGGAAAGATACATATAAACTGTTCCTGCGTTCAACAGAATGGTACTTCAAAAGAAAATTATGCAAATTAAATAAATAATTATTGTGCTTCTCAGTGCCCCAGTTCAATAAAAAGCAGTTACACAAATCTTAAGATTTCAAATAGTGTTTTGGTTGCTTTAAATGATGCATGTCTTGAAACTCAAATGAAGCGGTGACGCATTTTTAATTACACAATTACAATAATTTTTCATGGTTTATAAATGGATTAGTTCTAAAATTACTTGCTACTGAAAAAATATTTCTGCAGAGCAGTTATCTGATATCACATTTCTAGACAATGCCTTCTTTGTCATCTTGTCCTGTTTATTGTTCTCCTTCAAATTTTTACTGAACACAATCGCCTTTTTGAAATTATTCACTGAAAAGAATTTATCCTTCTTTTTAGTAAACTTAAAAACCTTTCTCTTAGTAAATCTGCAGCAAAAATCCTTTTCTATATAAATAAAATTTAGCTCCAGTACACAATGTAACATTTGGAGCTTAAGTCCATTTATAACACAATTCCTTTGGAATAGAAGGGAATAAGATATTATTAGGAATTTATTGTAATTCAAACCCAACGATGGATGGAAGAACAAGGTTGAAACTCAGCCCTGGAGAAATGGATGGGATTGACAAGCAGTTACTTCAGTCCATTTTCTGCAACAAATTTATTTACAGAACAAGCTTTGTTTCACTTCCTGGTGCTTTTTCCCCTAAATTACACTAACAAAAGTTTACTCTTTATGCTTTAAGAAAATATATACTATGATGTCCACCTCCATTTTTTTTCCTATTTCAAAGCAGAATTAAGGAAATGTTGCCTCCCTGAAATATTATGTCCAGTGCTCTCAGAGAAGAGACAATCTGCAGCACAGCAGCTAAACTCTTCTGCCTAAAATCTATAGTGGCAAAGGGAAGATAGAAACTAGAAACTGAAATTATGACTTTTCAGTGGGTCTGATATGAAGGAAAGCCTCAAAAAAATTCTGGAAACTGGAAAACCATCCCCCTAAAAATGTATTAGAAGCTCCACTGCATGCTGTTTCAAAAATGAACTGTGTTCCTTGCTATCTGCAGTGACTGGGTGAAACTATCAGTGTCTACACTGCAGCTGTATGTTTGTTGTGAAGAACACAGAGGGAGGGCAGCAAAAGACACATTATAAAAATATATTATTTTGAACATTTTCTCATATAATTGCTCCTATTTTGCTTGTTTAAACTTCACATACTCTTAAACAAGCTCTTCACTACTTCAAAACGTATCTCTAAAATCCTGTCCTAAATGTATAATATTTTGCTTTGAATGTTCTGGTAGGTCCTTCAGAAGAAACCAGTTACTGTCAATCAAATACAGATATATTAAAAAATTCCACTCACAGGTTAGTAGGTTCAGCACATTATTTATCTGATGGTTGCTTTTTAGGTTTGTGTCTCTTATCTATTTGGATAGTGAGGTCTCCAGAATAGAAACATTTTATTCTGCATTAATAAGCTATGCACGTAATGAGTGATTAACCCTCATTTAAGCCTCTTTGTAATGCCAAAATATAAAGTGAATGAAAACCAGTAAGTCAATAAGAAGACTCCAGGGAATGCTGTTCCTGTTTGAACTCATGAGAAAGAAACAGTAGAAAATTGCTACTTACAATCTAAGAATGTGATTAAGCCAATGCTACACAATATTTCTCAATGGAGACAGTAATTTTAAGTCTTCTCCCTCTGTTCTGCCCTTCTTTGTACAAAAATCCTTGTCAAAATATCTTGAAGCTTTTTGGCTGTCTATTAAATTTACTGAAACCGGCTAACAGGTTCACAAGTTGCTGGCTGGATTACTGACAGAGGGACATAGCAGGATTTCCTTAGGAAGTCAGGCTAATCAGATTGTTTAAAAAATATCTGAAGTGAGTTACATTTTATTTTGAATTTGCATTTTATGAAACTAAATAAAGTTTAGCTAGCCTTTCTCACCCTTTATGTTCTTGCTTCCCGCTCATTTAATATAAATAGTTTCAATTTCCCTTCTGAGCTTATTTTTTTTCAGATTGTCACCTTGGCAGTTTCCTATTTGAACTAATCCTTTAAAAATCACATTTAAGATATTTCTTACTTACTTTCCTATATAAACTGGTGAAACATTAAAATGCAGTTTCAATATATACTTCCACTGCTCATTTTAGTTTTACTGTAGAAGTTCCATGGGCAAAATTTCTTTCAGGCTGGCACAGCTGACTTTCCTGTCATAAAATGCTAAAATACAGTTCAATATATGCTGACAAATGTTACTTTGGATATGAGATTAAATTTCAGGTAGCACTGAAAATCGTAATCATAAAGGCATTTACCAAAATAGGGAAAAACTAAATGTCTTCAGCTATGTTACTACTGTTATTTGTAGTTCAATGAAAACTGCTCTTATAAACCTCTTTTGCTGCAACCTTAATTACCTAATGGACAACATTGCCAAACATTTCAGATTGTTTTAATTAAATTAAGTGAGTACTGGGGCATTCTCTTTTTACCTACTCTGTCATTATTTAGCCAAAATATACACATTTAATACTGTCAGGTTTCCATCATAAAGAATTTCCTTCAGCCTTGCAATTTTATCTGTACTGTTCTTTGAATTTCCTTTAAATTTTGGAAGTTTCTGCCATGTTTTTTCCCAGAACTAAATTTAATTTTCTGTGTATCACCTTGTCAGCACATTAAAGAAAAGGATTCTTAACTTTTAATTAATGATGCAGTATCTGATCCTTTTCATTGTCCCCAGCATTGTAATTCTTAATTTCTCAGTGCTCCTAAGTCTTAAGATAATTTTTTACTAATATCCCTGGAAGAGTCTCATGTAGAGTTCACTTTCTGCCCCAGTGCTAGATTTTGAAAATATGTTGTTCAGTTGTCCAGTCCTCTTACTTTTATTTCTCTTTTCTTTTGGATAGAGGTAAGCAGATGAGAAGAGAGTCACAATGGCAACTTACCAAGAGTTCGAAAAGGTCTTTGGTTTGGGGTATGGGAGAAGAAACCAGGTTTCAAAGCATTTGTAATCACAATGTCAAAATACTCTTCAAAATCATTCCTGGAAAGTAAAGGAAATTGAATTAGCCAAACTAATAAGTTAGCTAAGATGCCACTAAATACTCTTTAAGACTTAAGAAAGAAAGTAGCAAAGCACTTCCTTTTTCCAATGCTGTGTGTCTCCTGCCCTTTTTCTGAGGTTGTCAAAAGTGAGACGACAGCTGGGTGAGAACCCACAGTGCTGTACCTTCAGGACCACTCATTATTTGTAAAAAGATGTTCCTTGTCTCAGGGAGTTTTTAAATCTCAGGAGAACATGTGACAGATGACATATTTTAATCTCAGGTAACAACATACACATAGTCAGGTATAGAAGGGTGTCAATGAGGGATTTTCTTTAACCTTTTCTTTTTAAAAGAACCAGTATCAATGGAATATGACAATGGAATTTTTAAAATTAGCTTCTGTGTGGAAGATTCCAGAAGCTGAGCAAACAGGCACGGCTCTTCTGTCCTTAGGTGAAAAGTATTGATAAGAGTTAAACTTTTCAAGCTAGCATATGGTGCAAATATTGCTTCCATGGGTAAGTTAGGCTTGAACTTTCAACATGAAGCCAACACTTCAGAAGCACAACAAAGACTTGTAGGAACAGTGGCGAGTGCATTGTGAAAAAAAATTGAAACAGAAGGAATAGAGTTTTTACAAGATTTGGTTAACTTTTTAGTCATTCGTTGAAGAAAAGTTTTGTGTGCTTTCTATGGGTGTTATCTACGGCCTTTTTTGAATCATACTAAATCTCACATACAAAGCTACTGATTTTATGAGAGTCTGTACCTTGTGCTACATTACTACGTAACATTATACATGACAAAATCTCTCCCAGTTACTGCTTGTGCTTGGTATCGTGGCCTGTGGTTACAGTAAATGGCTAAGACAAAGGGTAGGATGCATCTTACATAACTTTAGCCAAGTAAAAATTGCATGCTGAATTTACAGCTAGTGGTCTACACCACAGACAGAGCCAGTGGAGAAACATCCACATTCCTAGAAGGCAATTCATCCCACTTATTTCAGACATAATTCTATGGTACAGAATGAATTGCCAAGGATGATGCCCAGTGTTTTCTCTCCACTAACCACAGAGGGAATCAAAATGACCAGTTTCAAAAAATTCCTAGCTTTTGGATGGCTAACATTCATGAAAAGGTGAATGACACTCAGCTTCAATGACTATGGGATGATTGACTCATCTTTAGGTGTGCTCCTGACAATGTTTAAACATTCTATTAACTCGACACACATTCTCATAGACTCTTAGAGTCACAGAATTGTTTTGGTTGGAAAAGACCTTTAAGATCATTGAGTCTAACTGGAAGCCTGAAAAGTCACACCATGGTGTTGCTACTTGTATGAATGAACTTGCACTTGCTTCTGTAGCTTTACATGCCTTATACACTGATCCCAGTAATATGTTTTCGGAAACGGTTCTCATTTTATTTCAAAATGGGGTTTTCCCTTAAACTTCCTCCCTCCTTACCAAAATGTTTTCCAATCAAGAACAACTTGGTCAGATGAACACAACTGGGATAGTTCACTCTTGAAATGGTAAATGACACACTTAAGCCTAAATTTTCCAATTTTATGTGGACAATAATTTTATAGCCAAAAAGGAAATTTTAAAATAACATGCAAAAAAAGTTAACAGGTAAGGATATTAGGAGTAAGTGCTAAAACTTCCCACACATCTCTGCTTTTCATCTTTATCCTTAGGTTGGGTTTTTTTTATGTAATACTATACAGTTCTGAACTTCTCAGTACGATATTGATTGATTGAAAGTAGGGAAATAAATTAATAAATAACTACATAAATGTAATAAAGCTTGATGTCAAGAATAAAATGCAGTTAGCTTGTTCAAATTAAAGTTTTGGGCAGAGATAATGGGTGTGAACCTAGACTATATTTCAGTAGCATAAAAAGCAGCACAGGTCTATAGAGTCTTATCATCTGCCATAAGAGGCGTGAAACAAACAAAAGCAATAAAAAGTTTAGAATTACTTTCAGGAAAAAATTACTTCAGTAAGGTCTCATGGACAGTGGAGTACTCAGTTCTCCAGATCTCTTTGAAGCCATATTGCATAAATCACTGGAAAAATATGATTGTAATAAACACTGTAGAACATCCTACATTTATGTGGAAAGACACAGTGAACCAATATCCTTCTAGCAGAATATCTCTTTTCTGTTTTTTGAAAGGCAACTGGTCCTCTCTGCTACCTTGCTTACTGTCTTCCAGCAGGATCTCTACAGCTGCCTTAAACAGCTGAAACATCAGTCACCAAGGAAAAGAAAGCCAAAATCATTGTATGTGGCCAAGAATTTAGTTTTATACCAAAATTTTATTCAGAAAACTAGACAGCTCTACACAAAAGAGTTAATTCATAGGCATCTTACTCATAAGGAGAACTGCTTTTTTGTGAGGAGCTACATTTTCCCCTCAAATGAGCAAATATAATGCCCATGCAAGGCAGTGAGAACTGGCGCAGCTGATGCTCAATTTAGCATTTAGTCCAGAGAGTACAAAAAAGAAGTGATACTGGCAGGACTGGTTTTGGACAGTATCTCTGTTTTGCACCTTACCTGTGGTTTTCTTACAGTGTTCCTGTATTCACTCTACTGTTCCTTTGCATATCCAGATAGCCAAGGTTGGCTCACATTGCGCTATGTTTCTTTCATTTGTTTGTTGAATAGTCTCACCACATCACTCACCTACCTATTTGTATGACTGATTAATTCATTTCTAGGGGTGTAAGTGATGGTTCTGCTGAATTTCATTGCATTCGACTTGATTAGTCACGTTCTTAACATTACAGCTAAAATAGCTGTTGTGATCAGCAACTACAATCTCAACTAATTGCCAAGTGCAATGAACTGTTTTATCTTTTCTGTTGTGATCTGTAAATGCACATTTCTCCTGCACAACTGTCTCTTCGAAACCATTATTGGGAAGAAGTATTTGTAAGCTTGTCCATGCACATTTACTGCAAGGAAATGAAATATTACTACTACTTGCATTCACCACTGGAGAAATACAGAAGGGAAGTGGCTTGAATAAGATAGTCTAGCAAAAACTTATGATAAAATTTGGATTCAGATGATGTATTGGGTGCTGATCTGAAAGATATTCCCTGACATTCTCAATCCCATCATGAAGACCAGAAAAGATTCAGGACAGAAGTGTGCTGTGGGTCAGATACAGCTCGCAGGGTAACAGATGGACTATTTTGCCTTGAGTACCCTGTAACACTCCACCAGAGAGAGGCCCATCAGAAACAGATCCAAATAATTAACAACACATAAAGAAACTCCAGCTGACTTTCCTATAGCTCAGGCTTATCTCCAGTTGCTGTCTGGCAGATATAATTTGAAATGGACATTGCACTTACCCAATAATATGTTCACACAGGAGCCTGCAATAGTCACTGTGAGAACTTGTAATTAATAGCAGAATCTTCCCAGCACTCTTCAGTTGTTTCAGCCACTTTTTTACAGACTCGGGACATCTTTGTAAGTATTTGTCTGGATGTTTTTTCACTTCTGGGAAATATGTCCCACAGTCTTCTAAAAAATTAAAACATAATTATGTGTTATCCAATCCTGCTCACAAACCACTTATTCCACACAACAAATATCCTTTTATGTGCAAACAATACAATTTTGAAAAGGCGAAGCAAAGTTTAAAATTTTCCCTGGGTTGTAACTCAATATAAACAAAAACCCCAGTCAAACCTAGAGGATACATTGTAGCAGAAAGAAGTTTGGATGACTTTTCTCTTTTATTATGGAATTTTCATAGTTATTTTGTTTGATGTTCTTTTTCTCATAAGAGTAAATAATACATAAATTACAGATGAGTATTGAGTATTGAAAAATTGAGCAAAGGCAACAGGAAGTAATTATTTACTGTGTAAGACTCAATTTGTGATTTTAAAATGAGCAGTAGAATTTTGCAAATACAGTTGGAATGTAACATTTCAAAAAATGGCCAATAACACTAAATTGGCATTAAAAGACCCGTTCATTAAAGTCCCCAATAAATATTTACCTTGTTATAACCCATAGCTGCTTTATCAAGATATCAAATTAACATTAAACTTACCTTTTTTCTCCTTCCTATGATCTAAGACTACATATTTCCTATGTGCTCAAACTCTCTATAACCAAAAATGTCAAGCTAGTTAAAGGTCTAATAAGAAATATAATAATTGCAGAGACAGAAACGATACCACGTATTTGGCTCTCAGTCTGTATGTGTTATAGTATAACGAACATCACCATAGAAGATTATTTTTCTTCCAGCATTTGTTCTATATGCAACTGTCTGTGGTCAACTTTGCTGAATGATTTAATAAATCCCAGACATTACTTAGCCTTCTGGTATGTGAGTAATGCTATTCTCTAGTTTGAAAAAATAAGATTTAAACCACTTGAACGTTAGCTATTTAATGAAAGAGAACATGTATGTTTGAAACGGTAGTATCAAAGAAAGACTGAAATGTGCTAGGTGCTAAACATAACACTATTTCACACATTACACATTCAAACATCTACAGATAGCAGGATAAAGAGTCTCCCAAAATAAGTTTCAAACTGGTTGTTATCACTGCAACTAGGCAGGAGGCAAAAATGTCTTATTCTGTACTGTGACTTAACAGATTTCTTTCCAAAAGCTACATAGTGGACTATATCTGAGCAAAGCTTCTCAAACAAATTCTCTCAACTTATAACCAGGTCACTATTCCAGTTCTTCATAGTATTTAGGTCAGGCTGTGTAACAGCCTGCACCAGGGGAATACGAGCCTGTTCCTGCAGCCAGCATTATGGGATGCCATGACGTTTGCCTTGAGACCTAGCCAAGACCAATGATTTTTTTGATTAAACGAAGCAGATTTACGAAAGAAGGCTTCCTGTAGTTTTTCCCCTCCTCTTTCCTAGGGCGTGAATATTGTTTGGGATGAGCAATATAGTTTTTAGGAGCAGAAGCTGCGGGTTTTTTTTGAGTATTATAATTAGTAATATTTCCTATGCTATGCTATGCTATGACAATTTTTCTGCTTTTTTTGTTTGGAAAACACACAACATGACATGAGACTGATGGGGGACGCAAACAAAGCAGGCTTGGCATTAGCTCTCACTAGACTGAAAAAACTAAAAGAAAGATGGCAAAGTTCATTTATATATAAAGTGATCTATCACGCTTTTTACTCTAAGGTAAAAAGATTTGTTTTATATGAACTTTACTGTCGGACACTCTTTGTTTTTCTTTCCTTATCAAACGCCTTCCACTCTCTGTTCACCATTCTTTGATGAGCAATCAATTTAAAGACTTTGAGTAAATTTAATCAACACTGTCTTCTTTGTCCAGACTCTGTGCAATATCTGCTATGTGATAAATCTATGAAATTTGGCCTTTGAGTTACATCTGCAGTGGAAAAGGTCAACATCTCTGGATATGAGCTGAAAGAGAGTCTTATTCTAGTTTTCTATCCAGACCCTGAATCCCAGCTATTAATTGCAGGCAAGCAATGAATCAGTTCTTGACATTTGGATCTGAAGTTTGCCTCTGGGCTGTTTGCCATATCAGGCAGAGGTACCTTAGAAGAACCCTCATTAAAGCATATTCTACTGTAATTAGGCCACTATGGCCCAGAAAAGTAGAGTTTAACTTAATTCCTAACATACTATTGTGTCTGGTGAAGACAGTTTGGTCAAATATATACTCATATATACACGTAAAGGAGCTTAGCCACCAAAGCTTCCAAGATTTTAGTGAAAGTGAAATTAAAAAAAAAAAAGCTGAAAACCTTGCTCCTTATGTCAGGCAAAGTGCCAGTTTCGAGGAGGACAGCAGAGCCACAGGCACCTTGTTGGCAAAAATTTGAGTTGTGGAAGTTTTAACATATGATGGAGAAATAGCATCATGTCAAGCCTTCACAATCAAATGGAATGATTTAACAGTGAGAAACGAAGCATTTTTTCCAAGGGTATGTATTACCACTATGCCATATGCTGCACTTTGATTTCTAAAGCAGAAAAACTATAAAAATAATAAGAAAACTCTGTTGAGCAAAGAATCAGTTGACAAATCAAAAAACTCCTAATTTTATCAGAGCCAACAGAGGAAAGGTGAAAGTGAATTAACGGTAATAAGAGTGATTTTATGCAACTGTCATACAGCCCTGTTCTTGAAAAAACAAAACACATCACTCTTGAGAAATAAGAAATGTCTCTAGCCTGCAGTACCTTCCTGATAACACTTATAGACCATCCAAATTTCAAAACACTCTTAAAAAATTGATCTATAAGAACGCTTTAGAGAAGCTTTGTTGGTCCAGAAATTCACGGTATCAAAATGGGGGACTTGTGGTCACCACCAGATCTACAACTGGCAGTTTGCTATCTGTATACTACCTAAAATAAAATATCTACATTTTAATCTCTCTGTTTTATGCATATCTCTTAACATACTGCTATGCAGACATTGATGTATTAATGTGCACCCACAAATTGGCGAAAATAAAACAACAACCACAATAACAAAAAAAGTCCCAGCTTTCACCTCAAATGTCTCTCTGGCTCTTTAGCAGTGTAAACACTTTCTCAAAATATAAAAAAGCATTTCATAAAAAAAAAGGAAACTAGAAGACTGTGACAATCAACACAGCAATCAACATATTTACCCCCTGTGATTTTATGAGAAAACTTAATCCAATGATGTGGTGCAGGAAAAAAAAAACATCTAAGTATTTTATGACAACTTTGTAATTTATTACATGTATGTTGCCATGGAGGAAACGCAGTTTTTCAATTTCCATTCTTGTTACTAAACAACTTGGAGTTTATCTGAAATTTATGAACTACAGCCTGGGATAGCAAATCAGCAACGAGCCTCTGTAGGGATTTCTAATAATCTTCCAAATACACTTTCAAAAATAATAATTGCCTTTGCAGTACATTAAGTATCTTTTCAGAAAAATATATTTCCTTTTAAAGCAGAAGATAGAAATATAAGCAAGTAAAATGAGTTGTCTAGAACTGCCACCCATTAAAGTCCTGCCAGAGCCTCTTATCAGATCTACATCCTGTTGTATTTTCAAAGCAATATAATTTCCTCTGTGTATATTATCAGAGGTTCCCTTAGTGTCCAGCTTGGGGTTTGTTTTTTCTTGTCTCATCAGACACTGTAATTTGATCACGACGTTCTTTGCATCGTCTTGCCTTACAGTTTAATTACTTGTAATACAGCTGTGACAGCAAGTGTGACAGGAATCACGTTTAGCTGGAAATGCAGAACCTCCAGACCAAACTCAGAATGGTCCTGTACAATGCTTGCCATGACTGGTGGAAGTCCTCCAGCACAGACAATAATCCAGTCTTTAATCCAACCGCCCTCCTCTACTACAGTTGCAAAATTGCTTTACTGAAGTATGCAGTTTGATTTTCTAATATAATACCTCTATTCGGGGAAAAAATAATTGTGGATTGCTCTTGTGCTCTTTATTACAACACTTCTTTTGGCAGGGTTCACACCCCACTGGTTCTGGACTCCTTTGGATGCAATGTCTGTAAATCTACACTGCCAGGACATTGCAGCTTTCATCTCTTAGCTGTTATTTGGATTACAAAAAAGCCAAATGTTCAAGGCATGTTTCTGTCAAGGTTTCAGTCCAGAACTAAAACACAAGGACATAGTGTATTTTTCAGTACTGTCACTGCTTCTAAGGGGCACCTACTTGACCGAATTAAAAAGAATTTATTCGCTATTTATACGATTTAGCTCAGCAGAGAGGTATGAGGCTAAAAAAATCTCAAGAATTCAGCCAAGAAAAATAAACTCTCAGCTGCCAATTTGTAGCTTGTATTTAATGGCTTTAACAACTAACTGTGTCTGACAATGAAAGTAGTATTTGGGAATGTGACTTTTCTCTCTTTTTAATTCAAAGGCAATTTGATAGCTTAGCTATCAATACCCATAGCCAGATTCTCTGCGGCTCTGAAGCAAGCAAGAACTTATACCTCTTCCTTAATTTTTATCTGAATGCAGGCTTGTAGGTAACAGTTATTAATTTGATAGAGAGAAACAAACTCTAACAGAGTAGAGCTGAAATAAAGTGTTTCTATCAATGTTGATGCAGACAATATTCATTGTACATTGCTTTCCATTGTGGTCTTACAGTGCTTCATGTTTTTAGAGTGAACAGACACTTTGACAATTGTTGTCGGCTTCTTCTCTTGTCTAAACGAACATATCCAACAACTAACATGAGCATTCAACAGAAGCATGAGAAAAATACCTTCATTACAGAAGATTTTGCAAAATAATTTACATTTCATCTACTGAAAGCAAGTAGAGGAGAAAGGGGGTGATGGATAAAATTACATTAGATGAGTCATCTTTCATGTCCTTTCATTTAAGCTGAAGTGTAGTAGGAGCAGCAGAAGCAAAATGAGGGACAGAAGGAAGGAAATGTTAACATAAAGCAAGATAAGAAAGCAGAGTGAAGCATGAAGCAGGGATGATTGGGCAAAATATGGTTACACTCTGGAGGCCTGGGTTCAGGCAGATATTAGGAACAGGGAGCAGCAGGAAGAGATAAATCACCCCTTTCCTTCCCCCAGGAGATAAAGATGTTTAAAAACAGAATAAAAGGATCAGAGTCCAGGAAGATAGGAGGTTAAGAAGAGGCAAATGTCATAAGAGCAAAAAAGAAGTGTGACAGATGTAAAATATTATTTTTTATGTTCTTTGTGATTATCTCAATTCCATACCTTAGACTGTGCAGTCTCTTAACAGACCAAAGGGTTAGGGATCCTGGCCCAGCTCAGGCAGGAAGGATACTAGCTATTTACACATCTTACTTAACTAGGAGCAGACATGAAAAGAGGATACTGAATTTGGAGACAATGGAGATGTTGCTATTATGGTACTAAATCTCTGATTCTCACCTGAGAAAAAGAGAGAAGCAACATTTCCAGGAGGAGAGAAGGGAAAAAAAGTTGGTCAGTGGAGACCAGGAATTACCTGTGTATCTGTTAAAGAAAATGTTTACAGCTCATGTAACGTTAACCTTTGCAATATTTTTAGCAACACTCAGCTCTGGTCAGGCAGAAATAGATCTTATTTTCAAAAATAATAAACTATTTTCCAGTGGTGACAACTCTGTGTTCACCTTGATTCATTTCAAGGGGTTGACTATAAGGTAAGGACCTGTGGTGGGCTAGGGAAAACACGACTACTTGGATTAATAGTGACTGCAGGGCTATATAAATATTTAATATACTGAATGAAACACTTCAGCAGAACACACACAAAACATCACCTCTGCAAATATTTCACGGGTCACTTCCTCTTCTACTCATTTTCTACTCCTGTGGCCTATAAGAAGCTTAGTGCAAAAATGAAAACGCTTTAGTTGCTAAAGATAGGTCTCAATCTAAAAGGAGGCTGAAGGACTAGAAATTCTCATAAGGAAGACAAGAACAGCTGTTGTTTCCTCTGGTCTGATATAACGAGGCAGGAACCACCACTCTCCCTCCCATCCTCATGTTTCTGAGGTGAGATTCCCATGCCTAAAGCTGTCAGGAACAGCACAGGACCTTTAGCTATGTGTAAATAGAAGTCATAATGTCAAAATTAGCAACTATTGCTGCCCTGCCGTCTCTCAGCTCAACACCACCCCCTCACACCCCACTATCTGCATTTCACAGTGGACCAAAGACCTGTTGATGGCCAGCCCGGAACCCCACAGCTGCAGGTTTCAGGGCTGGCCCTAACAAAAGTCAGCTTCAAGGTGGGGCCTGTATCTTTTCCTGAAAACATAACTTGTTCAGTACTTTTTCCCAGAAGCCTTTCGAGTAAGCTTAAAAACTACCCTTTCCTGACCCCGTCCCCTTCCTATGTGAAAGAACAACCCCATTCAGTCTGGCCCTAATCTTCAGCTTCTTGCTTCCTAGTCCTGCCTCTTCTCCCACTGCATCAGCAGTGCCCTGTCCTGGCTTCAGATCTGCCAAGGCTCCCAAGAGTGCAATGCCACAGCCAGGTGCTTGCATGTTTTCTTGCATGTAGAGTTATTCTTGCTCCTTGTTGAGGTCCATGGATATCAGAAGAGAAAGCCAAGCTATTTTCATGTTAGGTGTTCCTATTAGCATTCCAAATGGCTGAGACCAGCTCAGACCACTTCTACCTTGCTGGTCTACAACTGCTCCCATTACACTATGCATAATGAAGAAATAAAATACAGTCCACAGGTATTTTATAATGACACCCAGATTACAGGTTGCTGATAGACTTAAACAAACTAAAGTCGTACTCAGCTGTATTGCTCCACCAAGAAGACATCTCAAATTAAATAGATCTCAAATTAAAATAGCTCTGGGGAGCAACTGAAACTCTTTTTGAATCTTTGAATGCACCAGGCACTTTGAGGCACTTGTTGCAGTAAGAATGAAGATAAAAGTTCTCAGAAATATTTTTACTGGAAGCAGTAGCATTATATACCTCTTATATATGCTCACATACATTGTAACACACACACACCAAGATATATATATATATATATATATATATATATATATATATATATATATGTACATTGTAAAAAACCCCCATATTTTTTATTAAACCAAGAAATAATCTTTTTTTGCCTCCCAAGGAACTGCACGCTGACAATAACAAATGGTGTTAATTCCAGCCTCTGGGTCTACAGTGGCAAACTTTCCAAATGGGTACAGATGGACCAAGAGCTGTATGTAAACTCCAGTTTTGCTTGCTACTTAACATTCTTGCAGAGGTGCCACATCCACACTTCAACAATAAATTGATGGACAATTGGAAACTGCTGCCAATGAGCAGCACAGGAATTGTGGTGGGGGAAGAGCTATGTGTAAAACGAGGCATTTTAAACTGCATCAGAAAAATGTATCAGAAAATAAAAGACAATACAGAAAATTGTGACAATAATGGAGATTTGTAACAGGTTGCTCACCTTTCATCTTTATGATTAACCTACATATCCAGAAAATGAAACGATAAGTTGTATGTATACTATCTGTGATCTCATGATTTTTCTAACTTACAAGTAGTGTTCAAGAATAACTCCTACTGTGGGTGATGTACCACCTCTGTTAAGCTTATCGCCATATTTTATTACATATAATGAAAGTCTGGCTCTTCTTGCCTGGGATCTCACAGTAGCTATGCTGTTAATACAGCTCCCAAATCACATGTATACCAAGTACTTCTCACGGTTCTGACCCATGGAACTTCATAAACCAGTTCTTGGATGAGACTGGAGAAGTGCATTTCTAGTCCTCATGCATTAAAGAAATACTAACAGGAAGATGTACCAAGCAAGGCCATGGGGATGAGACCCAAAGAGCTTCAATGACGAGAAGAGAGTCAGGTTCCATCTAGAGACCGCAGTGAGATGTAGTAGAAAGACATTCATTTATCTCTAAGAAGCCAGCACAGTGGGAGGAAACCAAACCTACATATTTGTTTGCCGTATCAATAGTTCAGCCACACGGTACTGGAAAGCGAGGGCGCAGCTTCTGCCCTGCCCTGCCCCGCAGCCCTCCCTTTTCCCCGGTACACCGTGCGGCTGGTGCCACCTAGCGAGCAGGGACACCCCCCACCCCTCCGCCATCCTCATCCTCACCCCCAGCGCCCCGGCAGGACCGGGAGGAGGATGCCCTAAGGTGGGGTGTGGAGCTGCACTGTCACCTCAAAGCACCGCAGCCTCTCTGTCATCGAGAACCATCAAAACATGGGTGTCGGGAGTTTCCTACATCCATGCTGTTTTCTGGGCTCTACATGTTTTCTGTTATTTTTTTTCTTTTTCTCTATTTATTGGCCTCTGTGAAGGCCAAAGTGCCCTGGGAAATCCCCTACAATTTTTAGATAAAAGATAGAACAGAACTGAAACGTGCGGTTCCACAGAAATAGCCCCAAGTGGCAATGATCCCCAAACAACGACCATCAGAGGTCAGGGTGTGGGGGGAGGTTTAATCTAAAAGACTGAGTGATTTAACAGCTTAAAGATAAATCTGAGTGAGAAATAATAACAGTATTCAAACACAAGAAAGCTCCTGCTTTGGCAAAAAAAAGAAAAAGGTCAATGAGTCAAGAAGCAGAGAGCTTATGCTTCTGCAAGTCTAGATTAGAAATTTTAAGAAAGTTTCTAATTGTAAGGGTATTGACAGACTGGAAAAGTTGCCTAGGAGGTTGTACGATCTTCATAACTACAGGTCTTTTAAAGGAGATTGGACAATTATCTGCTGGGAAGGGAACACCTAACCCATCCCTTTGGTAGTCCTGAGGTTAAGTTCAAGGTATCTTCTCTAGTTCCTTAAAGTACTATGATTGCATATTACAGGTGTGCCCCGTGTCCACTCATTGCTTTATTTATCCATCTCATCTATGGATAATGATGCCTATGATCATGCCAGAAACAAAATGTGCTTGTAGGCAGTAAAAGGACTGAATTCAGCAAGGAGCAGCAGCACAGCTTTTGACTTCTCTCTCTTAATAACACAGCTTTTGCCAATCTGAACAATCCACAAACTAGAGGTCCACACTGGTAACGTCATCAAAACAAAAGAGAAAGAAAGACACAGACTGCTGTCTTCATGCTACTTTCATTGCAGACCATCCCTCTCTCATTTGTACCAGTGAACTTGCCACAGGAAGGCTGAGGGAGGAACATTCAATTTCTAATGCCATTCTTTTGAGCACAAAGACCAGTTTATTCTTATTATAGTGCTATCAGCTTGAAAACAAAGAAAACAAAGCTGCTTTCTAGAAATTTAACAAGATGTAAAGTTTCCATTAAAAATGTTTTTAAAATTGCAAAACTAAATTAACTAAGTTTGTGCCAAGCCTGTGTGTTGATTTCATCACTCTCTTAGGGAGATCAGAAAACAAGAAATTATCTCAAACTGTACCTAAAGCACTGTTGGAAAGGTCCTTGCTGGTCAATCTGTCTATAAGGAGTCTAGAGACCAGGGAAATGTGTATTTAAAAGTTATGAAAAAAACCCCCAACAAACAAACAACTTCCAAGTGCTCTATTTGTGATTCTGCATTCTTTTATCTTCTGGTTTGAATCTTCATCTGTTTTAACATTATCCAAACAAGGGCAAACAGATGAAAAGCAAACTTGTAAATATCATTTAATGCAAAATACATCCCAAATGAATGATGTCTAGCCCAGATTAATTCCACGAGTGAGCATCAGGAGGAAAAAGGGTTTCTGGTAGAAGAATTGTGCAGGAAACAATTGTTTTTAGCTCATGAATTGCTCTGGGATTCCAGATTGTCCCCCATCCTACATCAGTGTTAAACAGAAGTCCTTAAAAAAAGAAAAAGAAATAAGGGAGAAACACATACATGCACATGGACTGGCACTCGCTTACTGCGCACAAGTCCATTTTGCAAGAAGTACTGTCTCTGCCCTGCTGGAACATGGTTCCAGTCGACTGAATCCTGGTGCTGACATGATTTTGTTTTTGTGCTTTAATCTTATCTCTCCACTTCATATGGCAACAGGGTCTCAAACTTTTTAACACCTCTCTGCATGTGTGTGTCCTAATCATCAAACCTGGAATTAGTCTCTGGCTCTGTATTTCAAGCTCACTCTTTGGAAATCTCAGTTAGTCCAAAACTACAACCTAAATCTGTCAGAAAAGGATGACTTGAACACAGGCCACACAGGTCTTAAATGCCACATAAATGTCTAAGGATACCTACTGTGCTTGGCCTCTCCTTTTTTCTCATTGTAATCAGAAATTAATTAACTGTTAATGTGAGATCATATACTCTGACAGCCAGTTCCACTGCCATTTTCTTGTAAGAAAGATATAAACTTTTTGTCAGATTTTGTTTCTATGAAGGAGATGCAGAGATGCTAGCATGGGCAATTCAAGTTGATCACAATCTAGCATACAAGGTTGAAGAAACTTGCAAGTTAAAGCAGCTACATTTACAATTAGGACAGTGAAGTCCAAACTTTTTTGAAGATACATTTGGATACACGTCCTGGTGTGGTTTGGCTTTAAAAGAGGCCTCTTGCAGCAAGCTGATGGTAACGTACTCTGGATAGGTGATACGTATTTGAGCAGACCACTTTTCCATTTCAAGTCATCTATAGGCTCTACCAGGTGAGAACCCTTGGCTTTCTGAGGCCTTTTTTATGTGGATGTCGGCAGCTACGAGCAGGAAATTCTGGAAATTTAAGTCAATTTATATATTTGATAAAAATATTTATGTGACTACAGAATATCTGGTACAGAACTGTCAAAATGCTGTTGATGTAAACTTTACAGGGCTCAATCTCTCAGGTTTATTGAAGTCTTATAATAACTTTTTATCAAGAATAATATTTGAAAAAAATATTATTTATTCCTCTGTAACTAATCTGCTTGCAGTTTATCAACTACAACAGTGTAGAATATGTCCATTTCACTGTTGAAAATTATTCTCTCTCCTGCTGGTCAACAATCTAAACCTGCTTACATCAAAAACCCCAATTACAAAGGAGGTGGACTAAGGCACATACTTTGAAAATATCTGTATTTATTGCAGAGCTATAAAACTACTAAGAAACGCACGGTGTCCCCTGTTCAGCAAACAACAGCGAGTTGACCTCAGGACTCTCCTCTACATGGTGTCCGTGCCGTAAAACTCAGGGCTCGTTTCTGCCTTGCCTTGCACTGATGAGAAGGAGCCTTTGCCTTACTCATATCCTCGGGCAGAAGCCAGGGATGATGCCAATATTACAGTGCCCCAAACTGCTGGGATAACAGCAGAGGCCAGAGGATGCAGCTGAGCCCCTGCCCTGCTACACAGTGGCTGACAGCCTGGCAGGGAGTGGCTGGGAACCCACACACTCATTACAGCAGTGGGCACTCCTGGGCATCCTCCTGCAACTGTCCTGGGTGGGTGGGCTAGCTGCGGAGCAGGAGGGTTTCTGTGGAACTTCACCAACAACAGCCCTGCTCCAATTCTCTTCCCCTCTCACTATACCCTCAATTAAATGATGCTTTGGTGAGAAAAAACAGAAGAAAAGAGCCTGGTTACCACTGGAACCCTCACGAGGCTGCAAGGAAGAAAGTCCTGTCACTCAAATCCCACTTGCTAAGTCAAACAGGATGGAGCATTTATGAAAGTAAAGACTGCATGAACAATTCACATTTATAAGTACGGTACATTCAAAATGTTTGTAGAGGCAGCTTCCACAGAGCAACAAAACTCTTCCCTGAATATTTATGAAGAAACCAGATGCCACACAAACAGCTCTTTTGTTTTTCAGGCTGCAGAACTGGTTATTAAGTCCCAAGAAAACACACATGTACAGAGTCTTGTTTCAGCTTTAGGCTTTGAATTACCATTCATGGTAAAGGCAATGACATACACAGCATGCTTGCATGTAGCTTTATGCATTCTGCAATAATGAGACAACATTTTAATCCTCATTCACTTATTTTTTGGACTGACATCTGAACATTAATGTCAGATGCTTGTATTAATATCTTGTGTTATATGGGCTTTCATTTATTACCTCCTTTCTACTAGAAGATATGAACTCGGTATGGAAAATGTATCTGTAACTAAAGCTGGTCTCAAACTACTTATAGTGATACAGGACACAAAGTAGAGCTCTCTATCTTTATCATTAAAAAGCTCCTATCAAGACCAATCTTATATTATCAATGGTAGCTATGTCACAATTGCTTTTAAAAAGGAATTTCCTTGCTGTATAAGGACTCAAGATAAGCAAAGAGAAACAGAAATAGAAATAAGGTTTCCTTTTTCTTTTTTCAATTGACATTGTCAGGTATCAGAAACCATTTGAGTATCAAAGACATAACTCTGTTTGAGAGTACGATACCAGCTACACTTATATGTAGATCTTTCAGGAATTTGCCCATATCTGCATTCACTGGTAAAGGCTGCTATAATACAAAATCTGTATGTGCATATATTACATACTGAGTGTAAGATTTATCTATACAGATTGATAAATATACTGCTATGGAAAATGTCATTATACCATTATAATTGCAAATTTATGGGCTAGTGGATAGAATAAATCCGTAACTCTGCTTAAAGAAATTTTAAATTTACAGGCCTGTGTATACATCAAAACTTTAAGAATCTTTAGAGAAAGGACTGTAATTTCTTATGTGCTCATACAATTGTTAGACATTTGTATTACTTATGGCTTTACCACATATACAATTTCTGAAAATTGTATTGTTACCACTAATGGAAAAAGGAATACAGAATACAGTAACATCAGAAATAATGCAGGACAAACTTGGAGACAAAAATATCTTTAGTCGTAAATAGAGATAATTTTCATATAGGAGTTCAGCAGCAGGAAATTCTGAGTCTCTGTAGGCAACAAAGAGCTAATGTAATGGAAGGCATGGAAGCACACCTATATAAGAACATATGAAATCCATTCAAGAACATCCTGCCATGAGACAGACAGCCTAGTACGAACAGAGTCAGACCAGTAGATATTTTGGTATTAGATATTTTGGTATGGCATTTTGGAATGCCATAAATACCTTAGAAAACCAAAAAGAGTAACCAGATGACCTTTAAAGGTCCTTTCCAACCCAAACCATTCTGATTCTATGATTCTGTGAAACTGTGCGTTGCTGTATAAATTACCCAATTGCCAAAGCTGCATGTATAAGTTGCAGTCATAGTATTTACCTGATAATATGTAACCTTTGATATTATTGCCTATAGATGTATTTTTGTGAAGTGTAGGAACATGCTTGCACATTCTCTTATATTGAAAAAGTGTTAAAAAATATAAAATTGTATTTGGATTTCTCTTTTTGCCTTCATACTCCTCCCATGGTTAGCCAGCCAAAGTCTCTGTGACAGTAAAAGGTCATGCTGGTTTTCTCTGAAAATTCAGAACTTTTCACCTACAGTTTATGTCAGTATCCTGGGATGAGCCAGGGAATCCAATGTAATGCTGTCAGCATTTATTCCCTTCGCTTATTGCATACAAAAAATAAGGTCTCTAATAAATCAAGGATGTAGGAGGTTTTGCCATTATTATGTTTTCTGTATTAACATAAATGAATATAAGGTGTCAAAGTGAGGATGGACACACAATGCCTGCGTGCAGCTGTTACAACTTTTGCAGACTTTCAAACTGTAGGAACACAATTTTACCACTGGCTAGAATGACTAAGCTTACAATAAAACCTATACTGGCAAGTAAAACAGAAGAACATATAAGACAATTAGCAATTACAAAAGAGTCAAGTGGAAAAATACACAGTAGTTGAGAAGAATGAAATACATCCTTTTAAGTGAGAACAACAGAAATCCACCCAAGAATAGTCTGTTGTGGACAGATTTGGTACAGGCAGGAGTGGAACAACAGTCAATATTCAGGCAAGTTGCAATATGACTGGAAAAATTAATCAACTATGAGGTACATTGATGTGGTAGCTATCCAGGTGCCAAAGATGAATGCACAGTTTGTGATACAGTGTGACTTGCTTCTGTTCATGAAATCAGTAATGCGACTACAATATAGAACACAAAAATTCATTTACAGTAATGCATTGTTGGAAAATGTGAGGACAGCAGCACATGCTGTTATGAATGGAAACATATAGAAAGGCTAGAATACAATTTTTCTTGGAATTTTTATTTAACCTCATGCTCTTTCATGATTAGCTCACCATGATCATTATGTTAATAAAAGTATTTATTGGTTTATCCTGGGTCTATGGTTGCATTCTTGTATAAATACTTTCACTTGAAGAGTGGGAGTGCTATACAGAAACAAAAGGTATGATGCCTTAGGCTGTCTAAATAACTTTATCTGATTCTTTCTTGCTATACACACTTTAGTATGTGTGTATCTTGGTACTTAAACATAGCTGGCTGTGTACTACTAAGAGATATTTTATAGACTGGTAGAAGCATGCGTCTTAAGGATTTGTTCATATTCCCATGACAAAATTCTAACTTCAATGGGACAAGGGTCTTTAAGAATTTTATTCTCCTAAATATGAGAGTATAAATTTCAGTAACTGATACACTCAAAAGACACAGGCTGATTTTGCTCCTGTTCTCATTTTAATTTCTGTGTTGCAGATGACTGCAAGTGATCAAACAAGAGAATCTAAGTAGTTGCCATTTGGCAGCTGCTTGTACCTGCACACCTGCTTCCTTTTCTCCCTTGTTTAGGCAAATGTTTAATTTCACCGTGGGGACAGGTTTAATGTGCACATATACAATCAGTCACTCCATCCCACCTGGCAGGCAGTAACTTTTTATGCTATTTGCAAGCCTAGGAACATGCCCCATGTAAAATGCCAATCTAAAAACACCTTTCACAGTGCTCATCTGGGAAGTTTAAACTCTTCCTTTCCTGTTTCTTTAAAATGTCCTTTACATAAGTCAAACAAAACGGATATAGAGAGGATTGCAGGAGTCCAAGACTGGGAAAAGTGCTCTGGCTTATTAAGCCCAGGCAGAGAACTAAACAAAGAGGTGACAGTATTTCCCCATGGTGTGCTAAGAAGCTTGTCTGAGTGACTTACAATCTTAGGCATGCAAGAAACTTTTCAAATGCTACAAACAAAGTTTGTCTACACAATGTGTGTCTCATATGTTACTCAGTCAACCTTATTTGAGTTGTAAGCATGTATCCAAATTCCAATGTAGCAGAACTACATCACTCCAAATAAAAAAATGGAAAAGAAAACTGGCTTATTGAAAAAGTTTTCTAACATGTCAAGGTAGAGGTTTGTTTGTTTGGTTGGTTGGTTTTCCCCCAAATAGTTCCATAATATGGAATATAATGTGTAGTGGGTGAGAACTGAAGGACCATAACATGTCTTATACTGATCAGTTGAAGTAGGAGTTCATTTTTCCAGACATTTTTTGTTCAAGTCCAAAAGAAATTTCATCTTGTTGTCCTTTAGTAAGGACACCTTTCCAAGCTCAGTGAGAGAGCAATTAAAGTATGTATTAATCCACTGGAAATGATACAAGAGGAATATTTCGGATAGTTGCGAGGGATCTTGTAATATCCCTGTCATTACCTTTAATCTGACTTTCTCAAACATCAGCCAACCTCCTCCTTTTTCAAGTATTTTCTGCCATCTCTATTGCTATCCACACAACCTGTTCATGACAGCCTGGTCCTGATCCTTCAAGGAGTAAAAGTTATTTGTAATATCAGTTTCACTGGGAGTAGGATTAAACCTTTGAAATACGCAATGTCAGTTGCCTTCTGTCCACAATTTGGTATTCTTAAACCTAATTCCAGTTCAGTATCAAGGATAATTTATGTTCCCAAAATAGCCTGTCTAGAAATATTCTGGGAACAATTTAAATTAGAAGCATGCCTACATGCCATTTTTTTTTCCTAACTTGACAGATACAAATAGTTTTACATTATAAACAAAAACCAAAATCCAAACAACAAGCTATGTTTCTACATGAAGGTTCCATAATGAGACTGACAAATTCTTTTCCTTTAATTCTGTAAGCATAAAACTTGGGAATATAATGAAATAATATAATAAAATGGAAGGATTCTTTATAAGGAAGATGCCATTCAGAGCCATACAGGAAGGTATGTGTATTGCTGTTTATATTCACTGCAATGACACCCGAGTGTCTCTAGGAAAAAAAAAATAAAATGGATGATCAAAATATTATTTCACAATAAGATTTTAATACAATAAGTTTAAAAAAGAATTTTACAAATCTTGTAAAGAAAAATATTCCTCATTACTAAGATTAAAAATTATAAGCCTGGATAGTGGATTTAGACACCACCAAGCACTGGTTCTGCTGAAACACTAGAGGGAGCAAGTTTCACGGAGGAGTGACTGCTTTGATTGAGACTCCCAGCTACTGACTGTGTTTCATCATTTAGTAGGATTCCAAAGAGTTTAGTCAGATTACCTTGAATGGCTGAGCATATGCCAGAAAACCAAAGCCTTCAACCTGTGAGGAAATATGTAACAAGAAGCCACAAAAGAGGAGAAAAAGTGAGGACGTGCTTTATTTGGATAGTTGCAGGTTTTTACATATAAAGTTTAAAAATCTGTTACTGACTATGGGATGAAAAACTAATAGCCTTGCCATCTTTGTCTAATAAAGATTATTTTGGTACAGATAGGTTTTTAAAAATCAACTCACATACCACAGCACAAAGTCGCAGATTCAGTTGTGAATCATACCTCCTCCCAAAGAAGTTAAAAAAAACCTGTAGAAATGATCAAAGGTATACTCACCTATCCATTGAACTGAAGTACTTGAAAAAAACCTGAGTCTCTTGTGCTCCAGTAGGGACTAAAACTAGGCTAGGCACAAAAGAAAAAGCCCCCCAAATCAGCTGTATTTGTCATGATTCACATCTAAGAAACATAGACCTGAACGTGAAGTGACCCTGCTGCTGAGTCCTAAGTGGGAACTGAAACTGTTCAGCTGCTCTTAAGGATTGACTAAGTGAAAATTCATGCCTGCATCTTTAATAAGGTTTAAAATTTAGCAATGATAAAAATCCTTCTTTGGCCAGAAGACATTGCTACCCACTACATGGTGAGGTCCCAAGGGATTTTCACCATGACTGCTGCACTGTTGCTGGTGGTGCCCTGCTCCCGAGTGACCTCTAAAGTCAGTAGTCATCTTTCCATTATCATTACTGCAATTTTTCCTCATGGAGAATTTTTCAGCTTTCTTAATTGTTCAGACTACTGATGATCATCTGTTCTAGTTTAAAACACAGCTTTTTCATTTTAATTCCCTTTCCCTCCTGAAATTTAATACAGATTCTAACCTGCAAGGTCTCTTTGCCAGACCATAATAATTTAATCCCAATCCACATTTACAAAAACTGATGTGTCAGGATATGTTCCATTTACATAAAAAAATAATTTATAGGCACTGATTAACAGGTTCATATGTAATGCAGAAAATAATCTTTGTTTGCTGGGACTGGGTGGCCAAGAGCTCTTTGCTCAAGTTTGCAATATCCAAAGGGGGCAGATGTAATTGTTGCTATACAGAAAAGATTACTCATGAGTTTAACTGATTCTCTCATATACATGCCTGAAAATTAAAACTTGATAATATTATATATAGCCTCTTATGTCATCTAGTGGCATTTCCCTTAGAAATCCTGAAATACTGTGAAAATCTTTCAGAAGTGCTCAGACAGTTCACACAAAAAAGATATACTTTTAAGCAATCAAATGGCATCTAATAGTGTGGGGTACTGAAATTATATGATTCAGAAGCTAAATAATATATTACAAGAAATCAAATGCTTCACACAGTGCAGCAGAGTGGGACATCTTTAATCATCACAAACTTGTTAGAATCCTCATACCTGTATTTTGAAGCTTTATATCTAGCTGTTGGCCTGACCCAATAAATAGAAAAAGAATTAGGAAGTTAGTTGAAAATAATTCTAACGTTTCATGCTCAGCAGAAAAAACTGTATATGAGCAATGTATTTAGTGGCTAAGTGTCAAAAACAAACCTTACGGAATTAGTAGCTCAGTGACTCTAGGGGAAAATAATGTAGTTTTGTTAAAATAATAATTCCACTGTTGATCATGGTTATGTCCAAATTGTTAAAGAAAGATTATCCACCTGACTTTCACCAAATTAGAAGTAAAACTTTTATCTTGGTTGTAATTTTTAAGTGAATTAATAAATATTTGAAGAAAATGTCCTCTGGTGCTTTTACACTCTGGTGGAACTGAGGGATTGATGTACATGCACACCATCTTATTCCTTTCTGCTCTCTCTGGTGAACGGTGCCTGATCCAAACTGTTAGCCAGTCACTCTGTATATACAGTATGCACTGGAAGGGCTGTTTCAAACAGAATAAAACAGTTTGTGGTGTTTCTGGAGTCTGCTTTCAATCTAAGAACAATGAGTTTCAGAAAAGAGGGATGAGGAGCAGAGGAAGTCATAGGGCCAAGCCTGGGAAGGGCTGGGAGAAGGGAAAAAGAGCTGCCTCTTGAGTGAGTTTCTGGTCAGGGAGCAGCAACAGCAGCAGAAAGCAGAATTAACAACAGGATTTTTGGTGCTGATCTAGTTGGTACTGTAGTAGCAAACCAGCTCATATTACATTCATGCCAAATACTTCATAATCACATGGGAGAAAGGCCCTAATCATCCCAGGGATCTGATCATTAGAATTATTGCAAGAAGCAAAGATCTGGGTGCAAGGAGCAAGCAAAAAGAATGACTGAAAGACAGGACTTCACAACATGCCCTATAGCTGTATTTAAGTCAGTTAAAAGTCTGTCAAACAAAAACAGTACTAGAGAACGCCGTATTGCCCCTAGCTGCCTTTAGGCAGCATTAGGAGCATTTGTAATGCCTAGACCTAAAGTATTTTCCTGCTTCCACAGCACAGGATGAAAAAAAGAAAACTGTCATGGTATCTGGCGATGTGAGGGCTGCTGGGGTGAAGGCACAGTGTCGTGATTGGGATAGTACAAGAGACAGACACGTATGTGGAGAAGGTCACACTCCACCAGGCCTGTCCTCTGTGAAGGAGATCTTCAGTAGCTCATCCCTCATCGCCTCATGGCTCAGGGTACATCATCACTACATCGCTCACACGGCTCTTTAGAAATAAAGGAGGTCCTGAAATGAGATTTTAAGGATCCCAAAGTGAACACAAGTCATGGCTTCTCAGACTCTCTCCACAAATGACATACTTCTATCTACTTCCCACTGCTTTGTGACCTGAAGGCCTATTGTTGAGGTAGTATTACGCTGTGACACACTGTGCTGAACTTTTTCTTACAGATTTGCCTTCATAACTAGTTTAAAGTGCTGAGTTTTACTTCACAGCATGCAAAAATATTCTATGGCTCTTGTAGCCTAGTGACCACAATGTTCCAGCTCCCACAAACGGCATGGCAGCCCTTCATTCTGGATGTACCTTTTAATCTAAACTACTAATCCCATTCTCAAGGATTCAGTGTGGTTCTGTGAGTTTAAAGTTTCTATGAGAAGCCATTTGAGTTTTCTTTTTCTTTGGATCACTGAGATTTACGTTTTCCAACTGGAGCTCTTAAGTTTGCTCATCGATCTGATACAGTGGCAGCTCCCAGTGAGAAGGCTCCAGGCCAGTGCTGTTAGCAACCCTCACCCAAATAAAGGCCATTCATACCGTGACAGCCACCTCTGAGTGGGACAGCCTTGCAACACAGCTTTTTCTAAATGCTTCTTTTTTTCAGAAAAAATGGTATTGTGACTGTAGCTTTCAACTAGTACAACTCTCTCACAAAATTGTTATACCAGGTCCATGGAAGAATGGTGAGCTTTTAAAGTCTGGAGGGTATATTTGAATGAAAGAAATATAACTCTGATTTGAACTCCACAGAGCTTTTTCCCTTCTTGTGGTAAGTAGAGAGGTCATTGTAATCAGGGAGTTTGTACTTCACCTGACCTTACTGGATAAACTTACTAGCTGTTGGATCACTTCACCTGCCCTTTTTAAACTTTGAGGAAGAGGCCATCTGGCACCAACGCAGGCTACCGAGATCCAGCAGCGCTGTCACTGCCTCCTTGCTTGAAACAATCCTTTCCAGCCCTCTCACATACCATACAGGTCTCACAGTTCAACTCGCAAGCTCCCAGAAACCACAAAATAGTTGGCAGTGCAACAGGTCTAAGATCTTTCCTGTTTGGTTCCACTCAGAGCTCTGTAAGGCAAACAGTTGGTGCAAAGGCACAAGAGACTTAAAGGGTGGTGTTCTCCCCCTGGGTTTTGGTTTCTCCTGCTCTTCGTGCAGGCAGCTGGCTGGTATCCTCCAGCCATTTGGAAGTTAGTTTCCCTCTGAAATACACATTAATGCCACATATTTGTTTTCATGCTGGAAGGTGGATGCATGCCATATCCCCAGTGACTGGACGTATTTCACACTGTTTTCAAACTTACCAGCAAGACAAGCTCTAGTCACCTTCTAAGATTGATGTAAGTTACCAGAGTGATAATTCGGTGTTAAAGTAGTTATCTGGCTTCCTGACAGATTTCTTTGACACTTATAATTCTCCAAAAAATAGCATATGATCGTGTATTATTTTTTGGTTTTAATTTTGTCAGAACATCAGTTACCACCAGTATCAATATTTAGCAGACACTTATGTGCCTTTAATTGAAAATTATTTTAATTTTTTTTTCATCCTACTTAAACTGCACACATAAGTTCAGGCTCCTTTTCCTCTCCTATACTTTTCTAACTCTTCTAATTTTTTTCTTTTTAAGAAGAAGTTCATCTCTAAAAAGAGGGTTTGATAGCAGTTATAAAATAGTTGGCACTGCCTACAAAGTCAGATCCTGTGCAGACTTAGATCCCATATCTCATCAGCATTCTTTCTCTTGTTTTTAACCTCATTAAAAAGTAGTACAGTAACAACACTATAGATCCATTTTCAAAGACCTTTATACATTTGACCATAAGAATTAACTCCAGTTTTATATTTAGCAAGCAAATTTATATTCAGCAAATCTCTGCTTTGGACTTACAAAGCTGTTTCTATAACTTCAAACTATGTAAATGCACACACACACAAAAGTACCTTAAAGTATCTATTTGATAGAAAAATGTATGTAAATAACATATTAATTTTTTTTAGGAAAGGAGTTGTTTATATTGTTTAACTTTTCCAAACCAGATTTCTTAATTTATTAATGCAGAGACTGAGGCAGGTCCAGGTGGTGATTTAGAACAAGAATGTAATGTAGGTGTTAACTCTGCAGTGGGAACATCACAGAAAGCTCACTGCTAATGTTCCACTGGCATCTAATTGCTTCTGCTCAGGCTAAATAACTAGCAAACTGAAGTGTACTGAATAAATAAATAAAAATGTTTAAAAAACCTAAAGAAGTCACCTTTTAAGTTACTTCATCTATCCCAAGAAATCCACTGAAACAATTCACTGACAAGACTTGCCCAAAAAGAATATAAAATATTTTCCAGTTCATGAGGTCAGGAGTAAGTTGTTGGCGATCAAACAGACCTTTCATTATTAGTTTGTGGGAGCTAGTAAGTATTTTTTTCTTGAACGGTTTTTCTTTCCAGAACTGGGAAGTATTGGTTTCCTTCTCTTCCCTGCTAATAATGACAGTGGCTCTGCTAGGCTGGTCAGAGGCAGGGAGGCAAGAAGAATGTGTGGTGTCTCCCACAGAGATTCTTTTCTCTGGACAATTTAAATGTGGCATGAAAGTGAGTCCTGTCCAGGTCAGCTTTAATAGGAAAGAGGATTCTCGATGGGGATTGTGGTTACACTCAGGGCTTCATTTAAATCTCTTGGGAGCATAAATATAAAATTCCATTAACAGCTTGCTATATTTTAGCTTTCAAAACCAAAGGCCAAGTGTGCTTTGTAATATAGAGGAACAGCTAGGATATTGAAAATATTCCTGTTTTTTAAATTAATGGAATCTACACCAGCAAAAATTTGGAATATTGTTTGAACCACAAAGGGGTACTAAAGGCTCAGTATCTCTACTTCTTCTTTATTCTTTTTGACTTTTTTTCTATTAGGAAATCTAGAATTAAAAATGAATAAATCAAGCACCAACTGTGTTGTCTTATTAAAATGTGCTTTTTTCTTTTTCTTTTTCTTTTTCTTTTTCTTTTTCTTTTTCTTTTTCTTTTTCTTTTTCTTTTTCTTTTTCTTTTTCTTTTTATTGCAATAAGAATGTCCACTTGTCATTCCTCCCAGGAAGTAGAACAATACTCACTTTTCCCTATGGAAGGAAATACTAGTGCAGTTGCAATACAAGCACCTTTGTTGTCTTAATACTTTCACTAGGTGGTTTCTCTTTTCTTTTATCCCTCTGTCTTTCTTCTCCTTAGAATAGTCAGGTAAATTTACAGAAGCATAACAGGATAAAACCAAACCTCCACAGACATTTATATCAGATCTGTGCTCTAGCAGATCACCCAGTTTTGCAACAGGTCAGGTGTGGACATAATCACATAACTTTCACATTTCCTGAAGACCACTATAATAAGCTCTTTATGCTGACATCATGATTTTGTGCTGGTTTTACACTAAATGCAGATCAAATATCTGATCCTTTTTAAAGGCTGTGTGGCAGAGGCTTCAAAAAAAACCTGCTGGGACAAAGTTAACCTGATTATATTTCTGGAAAGAAGTCTCATCAGCAGAGAGATTTTACCCTACACCAGTGCTGTATGTCATGTGTTGTTCTGCATCAGGAACATTGAGCCATCTTCAGTTCATTGTTGAACCTCAAAGCACAGGTGTTCAGGTTCAACTCAAAAGTGTTTGAAGATGCTCCTACTGGGACACTAAGGATGTTTCTAAATGCGCCCTTTTACAGTGGCCCACAATTACACCAGTTTTAGAATTCTACAATGTTTTCTACTTACTGTAAACACTGTTTCTGTGAAAACTTTACTTTGTTTGAGTTTCCATATCCATCATCATAGTCTGTTTCCCTTTGCTGCAGGAACATTTGCAGGTGCAAGTAGAATGCTGGCAAAGTCCGGAAACTATATGAGATCATGGAGAAGAGCAGTGCTGGGAACTCCTGTCTGCTTCCCAGGGCATCCAAGGCAGATTTTCATTGCCTCACCACAGTGTCATGAAGAAGAGTGAGAAGCTCCCAAAGCAGTTATTGCCAGCACTAACAGGTCACTTCTGGGACCGGTCCTAAACAAGAGCTCTCTCCTGAGATGGGACATAAGGTCCCAGCTACGTGACACTGTAATTATAGGGTGAGAAAAGAGGGAGAATGAGAAGTTTCTCTCTGGGACATGGAAATTTCCTAGCACTATGAGAAAGGAAGAAGACTTCTTCATGAATCGCTGCTTTGGTACAAACCTAGTCTAGTACAAGAACAGTCCTTAAGGATGGGAATCACCCCACCTCAGGCTGACAAAATCTAAATCTGCACAGGATGGCAAGGCTTCTTTTATAGTTGGTGGGGACAAGTGGTTGTCTCTAGCATGCTGCTCCTCCCATCCCAGTGTACACAGATGTCCAAAATAGATCATGTGAGTCACACGCTATAAATGCCCATTTCTTTCCTTTGCTTAAAAAAGGAATCTAGACAACAGATGCCTAATTGTTGATGCCCAATGCTCAGCCACATGAAACCCAGTCTGGCTGGAAGGATGAGATTTGTTCAGCTGGGCCAATTAAATATGAACAAGAGATAGCAAACAATGGTTAGGCAAGAATGAATTGGATTAACAAATACCAAATGACCAGAGGCATAAGACTCTCTGAATATGAATTACCTCCTTTTCCATCCTCTTTCTCCTCTCTTTCATGAAAGATGAATTTTGATTATGCAGGTAAAAAGGACACGCCCCAAATCTCCACTGTTTTCTGCAAATACCCATAATTTGGAGAAAATGAGATCTCTTAGCTTGAATACAGACAGTGTCAGGGGGCATGAAGATGAAAGAAACCTTTAAACTAATATTTACACTAAGCAAAGTTATGTGGGTTTACTCCCTTCACTTGCATTAATTTTTCTCATAAAACTTTGCAACTATGCTCTTTATTGGAAATTCTGCAATTATTTTCTGTATTTTATTTTAGGTTAGGATAAATTGAATGAAAAAAAAAACCCAAAACAAACAAGAGGGTAACGAGCTGATCCCAATCCTAAACATTAGGATACAGCATCGGTATCCAAAGGGTAACAACAGGTGTTTCTGCTTCATTCCATAACCTGGACTAAGAACCTGGTAGCATGGAGACTTTTGAAAGGGTCTCTCAATGACTTCTGATTGTCATGCAAAGGCTTTTGCATACAGCAGATAGTGCAGTGTACTCCCGATGGGGCACATAACAGCCTCCTTTCACATTTGCAAAGTAGAAAATTGGCCTCTGTATTTCGTTAGCAAATTTCCAAAACCTCATTGACTAAACATTTGAATAAACTAGCTAAATAATCCTCTTTCTCTGAGCTAAATAATCCTCTTTCTCTCCACTAAATACAGAAGAAAAAATATGCAGCCAAGTGTCATTGATGGTGAGGTGTTCTGATTTCAGAAGAAAATACTCAGTTTTGATATTTATTAACTGTACTCCCTTTTTTATTGTACAAGGTTGCAAGGATCATGGTCCAATTAGTTCAGAGAAACAAATGAAGGAGCAAACAAAACAGCTGTGGTCCAAAATGGTCTTAATCTTATTTCTCCTCTCTTGTAAAGCAAATGGCTCAACATGTTGCCCTTTCAAAGTACTTGTAAGTCTAGACAGCAAAAGGCCCCATACTGTCATGGGAGACACATCCACTGTGTGGGACACATGTCTACAGACATTTGGTCTTTTTTCCTTTCCACATCCTTCCAGTGAACTTCTAGCACAGTAATTCTGTAATTGTTATTGTGTGATGTAATGTCACTGCATTATTTTCTTACATTCCCTTTGCAAAACATCTTTTAGTCGACTACATTTTAATGACTTAAAATACTGTGTTTATAACTTAGTCAAAGTGTTTTGTAAAAGTTGCTTGGTCATTGATACCAAAACGTTTTTCTTTCTACTTAAGCAATGATATGGTCACTGAAAACAAGCTTTGATTAACTCTCCTAAAAATGTGCAAGTACTATAAGCTTAATTATATTATTAAACATGCATAGCTATTTATTTTACCTGTAAAATAAACCCAGCAAAGAGGACATATTTTAAAAAACCTTCACAGGAGCTTCCTTGAGATGTATTTGAAAATCCTAGTCCTTTCAGACAAAAGATTGCTAAAAAGACTAATGCATTGAGGAAGGACACCTGAATTTCTTTATATCAAATATTCCCATGTTAATTGGAGCTTGCATCTCAAGGGAAGGGAAATCCTTTTATAAAACTTCCTTAGATCCAAATGGACAAAAAATGACATATGAAAAAGCAGAGAGCCTAAAATTACTGGGAAAAGAAAGAACTGTCAAAATAGCAAAATTAATTATTCTTAGGAAAAAAGATGCTCAAGGAAATGCCAATAACTTCTTTAGCTAGTGCTGGGGCGGGGGAAGTAGCTCTAGGGATGAAGTAAAAATACCATAGTAGAAATTAACACATGATCCCCAAATTAAATGGAAGTCTCCAGTGAAGACAATATGGTGAGATAAGTATATGCCCATAATTATAGTCAAGGCACGAGCAAAGCTTAAACAGCTTAATGCACTTGAGTCTACTCACAAGCCCATTTTCATCTCAGAACTCTGAAAAATGGCCATATAATACCAAATCAAATAGTAAGGACTTTTGATGAAGATGTTATTTTGATAGTGTTACAAAATATTCTCAAATCGTATCAGGATTTGTGCCAACTCCAGAGAATAAAAAGTGACTCAAAACTCTACCTTTTCACACCTCAGGCTCTATGTTAATCTTAGGATAAAATTTGAAGGAAAGAATAATTAATGGCTTGAAGGTATATGGACAATAGAATAAAATGTAACATGGCTTTAGTAAAGGTAGGTCATGTCAGACTGGCCTGATTTTTTCCTTTGATAGGATACTTGATTTAACAGACAAAAGAACTGCACAGAGAGATTAGATTTTATCTGAACTTCAGCAGAACACTTGATAAGGTGTCACAATGGACATTACTAGGCAAACTGGAAAAAAAAGGAAGATTAGAAAAAGCCTATGAAGGTGCTGACTAAAGTGACTGTTGCAGAGGAAATGCCAATAAACTGGTGAAAGGGGAATCTCTGAAAACAGATTACTCCACCAACAGTACTCCTCCTGGATTAGTCTTGGCATTCATTTTGTTTACTATCTTACTTTGTGATTTCACCCCTAAAATAGGAATGAATGCAAGAAGTCAGGGGAAAAGAAAAAAAAAAAAAAAAAGCATTGCCAGCATGAAGGCGAAGACATTGAATAGTAAACATGGGATGAAATATAATATTACAAAGCACAGCATCCTGCAGTTGAGATGAGATTAACCTCATCCAATCCATCTAAAAACTTAGCTTCACAGCTGTTGAGTCTCCTTCCATAATCACTAGAAAGACATGAACAAGTCCACTGGTAATTTTATATTATCTAGTTTAGACTGAAGGAAATGTCTAAATGGGATGAATTTGGTTTCTTTGGAGATTCTTCCCTCTTTCTACAGTTATTCATAAATGACATTTGGAAGACTTACTTAGGTGCCTAACTTTTAAACTACTGAATTTGATGAGAAAAATCTCCCTAAGGACTAGAACAATAATCGTGTGAATAGTTAAATACATTGTACCATTAGATCTCCCTGCAAGGGAGAAGGGCAATTTAATCTTAAAAAACCATAAGAACAGTCTATAAACTTGCCACTAACAGATTTAGGATGGAAACCTTCTTAATCATCAGAACACTGAGGTTGTGGAATAGCCTTCCAGAAGAGCTACTGAAGGCTAGAAACCTGAAGTGTTTTAAAAGTGAGCTGAGTCATTTTATGGAACAGATTATATGATGCAGGGCCTGTAAAGAAGAGGCTGTACTTGGTGCACCAGGAGGATTTTGCCAGCTTTATGTTCACTTGAAAGAAGACTCAAGAAGCTAACGTCCTAAATGTAATTTGGAAATGGGCTGAAACACCCAGGAAAATTTTTATTTTAAACTTCAACCCCACCCCCCCAAAAGTCATCTCCCAAGCTCTTAAAATACTGTTCCTTTGTATCTTAGTATATTTATATAGGTTTTCAGAGGGAAATAACAGATTTGTCAATTCTGATGACAGTAACAGAACCAAATGTCTGAACCCAAAGCTAATGTTTTTCTTTATGGGGGCATGTTAATCTAATCATATCAAACATTTGATTGTTGGTTTTATGACCATAATCAACAGTTATATTTTTTAAAAAAAAAGAAAAGTGAGAAGGCTTTAATCAAGAGATAGGAAAACCAAAATTTATAAACCTGGATTCAGGAAAAGTAAACCCCTCTTCTTCTTACAAATGCAATGTTCATCTTTTTTAACTAAAACAAGTTTTTTTTTTACCCAGCCTTACAGTTTTTTGGCCACTATCTTGCTTCTTTTCCATGATGATTTGATTTTAACAACTCTTTTTCTGCCTCCAGAAACAGGGCAGGAAGCTTCACAGGAAACAAGGTGATAGCTGGGGACCATGAAACAAAATATTCTGTTTAAACATAGTAAGATCTTTAGTGATCACCTCTCTGTCTCCACCAGAATTACACTCAGTGGCTAAAGGAAGCTACAGCCCTAAAACATCCCAGATTCGGTTAAGCTCCTGGCCTCAGGTGCTTCCTCCTTAGCAACTAAAATCCAATGGCTTAGGATTATTTGTTTGTTTGTTCCATTACAAAAGAATTGGATCCTTTGTACTCATGTTTAGTTGGGAGGAAGGAAAAATCACAACTCTAAATATATTCACGCTATTGAAAACTGGGATACAGTAATGTGATTTTAATGGCATTAACAAAGAATAAGCAATGTATCTAGTAACAAAACATCTCAAAAGTCAATTGAAATATTTTATACTGATATATAATTTATGTGTTGAAATTTCTATTATGATTTCTGTCTAACAGAATGAATTAAAGTATGTATAAATGTGTCAATAAATCAAATAAAAATTCCACTTTGAAGGCAAGTTCATTTTCTAAAGCAGACCAACATGACTCAGACAACACCCAGAATTCTACAATGAGAAGCAGAGTCTGACCTCTCTACAGCTCTAATGTAAAAAGACCCCAAAACCTAACAGCCATTAACTAACCTATAGATAAAGCACCATACCTACAGCTAGGGTGGGCTGGCATTTCCACTTCTGAGTGACTGCTAAACTTCTACCAGTCAGTCAGGAATTTTCACACCAGATGGCTGCATCATGACCAATTTCTTTACTTTTTGAAAAAAATTTATTTGGAGATAGTTTCAGTAAAATGGTTTGGCCACTGCCGTGGATGCAAATAATGTGAAAAAGTGGTTGTATTTGTGCAGAATAATACTAATAATAATAGTAACAAAACCACCAACAACAAAACCCTAAAGCTCATATTAATGAGAAACTCTTACTTTTTATAATATAGGTCCTTGAAATTTATGTAATGGCACAGTTTATCTCCTGGTATAAAAGTGCTGTGTTTTTACATTTCAGCAAAAATCTAAAATACACACTTCTGAAATTTGCATTACGGATTCAGACAGTAAAATTCTCCAAAGATTCCATCTTTCCTATGCATTTGCTATTCCCATGTAGTGCTGCTGTGCCAGCAAGATTACACAATTCATTATTCCTGCCTAGAAACTCAGTGCACCCCGTTCCAAGTCTCCTTAGCACGAAGACGACCTTGCCTGCAATTCCTTCACCTAATGGAGAAGCAGCCATAGTTGAGAGCAATGAGCTTCTCAGTTCTCAGCTATCTTGGTATTCTGGAGAGGAACAAAAGAGTCTCCCAAGAAATGGCAAACCTTGAAGAGAACTAAGGTGGAATTTTTTAAGAAACAGACATGGGAAAGTGAGACTAGAAAAATATAGACAGGGAAAGAAGCAATGATCTACTGCAAAGGAATGATGGTTTATCCTCTCCTCATCCCAGCCATGTTAACTACGCAACAGCGATGGATGAAAGGCCAAGTACAAGCACATTCAAGTCAAAAAAATTCAGAACTGACAAAGATGGAATTCAGGCCCACATATACAGAAACTATTTTTTGGAGATCAGAAGCTGACCTGCTGCCAATTCCTGTCTCTCTCAACACTCCTGCAGCAGCTAGAACTCTGGATTATAGATACTGCACTCCTACACTGTGAATTTAAAGGGATGCCTTAAAGAGGTTCAGATACATGCTAAAGGGCCAACTCAACAAATACAGGACAGAAAATGTCATTTTCATTATAAGATCTATCATAAAAAGCAAGACATGCATCCATTATGTGAAGCAAACAGCTGAGGCTGAAGTTTCAGAAAAATAATGTTATATTACTTTTACTTTATAACCATGCAGTTTCATTTTTTCCTTTTAATGTCAGGCTCACTATCCTATTTCTATATGCCTTTTTTACATGCTTCCATATACTTTGCACACAAATCTGTTAATATTGGCTTTCTTATGACTGTCAGCATCTGAGAGTTTTACAAACTTTTATGAACATTCATCAGATACCTATGAGATACTGGTATTTTGTTATCTTCATCCTACAAGAATCTCCAGTTCCCTGAGGCAGAGAGATTCTGTGCCATATATATCCACTAATTCTGGGTGGCCATTTCCTTAATCTATTTTTTCTTCTAAACTTATATATGAACAGAAATCCCATTCACTTGTATTACCTGCCCTTCTGTTCTGCCCTTCTGCATGTCAAGCACTCAGTCCCTGAAGGATAATAAAAGGCAGAGCAAAAAATGAGTGATCACCTGGAAAGAGGTGTGCCTTGTGACAGTCTTGTGCCTCTAAATGTAGGTAAGTTCTGCAGTTCAGCAAAAAGCTTGTATCTCCTGAAGTCATTGTAAAAAATGCCATAGAAATGAATGGGATCGATGCCTCCAGAGCAGCAATGCCCTAATGTTGACATTCCCACTTAATCTTCTCTATGGCACTAAACTAAAATTCCCAGTGAAATTATTTTCATTTCAGATTTAGAGCCATAACTGACTTGCAATTTCAATGAAGTTAATATCGCAGAAACTTGCTCATCCTTGGACAGACTCAAATTAAACTCAAATAAATCAGGCAGATAAACAGCTCTCAAAGAATGCATTCCATGTAGCAGGATCAAAAGGCAAACTAGTGTCACAAGATTTTGGCTACATGCAGAAAAGAATCAGAAGAAAAAGTATTTCCCGTATGATTGCAGATAAAATTTGAGGCCATGGAGCTGATTATAATTTTGATATCTACATTCTGAAGTATTATGCACTAAATTTTGAAAAATGTTTTGAAATATCCCTGAAACTGAAGTGCAGAGAACATGACAATTAGAGTTGTCTATATAAATTAATAGAGTAATATAACTTTTCTAATATTACATTTTGAAATAGCACACTACTGTAACTCTAATGGCGTTCAAGAGGCACCCTTAAGATGTAGTTACAAGTCTCACATCAGAGAAATGTCAAAATGAAACTACTGTAAAAAAGACAAATCTGCCTCATCCAAGAGATACAATATTTCATACCCTGTACTTTCATCTTCAAGATTTATACTCATTTTTCTAATCTTTTTTTCTTTCTCCCAAGAGCTATGACAGTGACTGAGTATAGTCCAAAAGCAAGATTTTCTTCCTTTGATAACAAAGAACTGCTTATGCTGAATAGAAGTATCAGCATCAGAGATATCTTATATGAACAAGAAAACAAGAGATAAAATATGGATTCAATAAATCACAGCATAGTAATCTTTGAAAGTCTGGTATAGGACTATCATAGACATGAAACTAGTTTTTAAAAGATGGAATTTTCAAATCATCCAATCCAACATTCGAATTAATAGATTAAGAAGTGGTAAAGGAAAGGAAGAAAAGATCTTGATTTTAAATTATTCTCTTGGATTCCAGGAAACACTAATACTTTGGACTTAGTTATAGTTCCTTAATATGGAAAAAATTCATAGATACTGTATCTGACCTGTACATAGTAGAAAAATGGATAACAGACATGAAGGTATTTGTAAGATTTTCTAGAAAGCTTGCCTCTCTTTTCTGAAATCCAAGTTTTGCTACAAGAATATGAATAGTGTAACAAACATGGGAAAATGCTCTAACTTTTTCTCCTAAGAAGCAATTTTTATTGGTTACAGAACATAAAGGAATTTGTTTTCTACTCTCCAAAAAAGCCCATCCCATTAGAAAGACATGTCAAAGAAATTTCATGTTCCTCTTTTAACACAGATAAATAAGAACACTGGGGTTAAACAAGTGAGAATCCCCAATTCCCTTCCACCTCTCATACAGAGCCATTTTCTGCTGGGAAACAAAAAATTATTCTCTCCTGGAACTGAATCAGAAGGCAGATCCGTCAGTCAGTAGCCAGCATATGATTCAGCTCAGCTTTTCAATAAGTTAAAAAGTCCAAAAGCCACCAAAAAAGGGTTTTTGAATGAAAGGGCTGCCTCCTTCTAACTCTTCTGAAATGCCTGCTGAGCACTTCTGTGAATCATGCCTGCTGCAAGAGGAGCACCTCTGACTTAAGAAAGCAGGGACTTTCGGGGACAGCTGGCAAGCAGACACTCCCTCTATCGAGGGACAGCTTTCATTCAACTAAAAGGTAGGACAAACACGAATTCCTGTAGCTGGACACTGAAAAGGAACTAGACCAATGATTACACTACACAGCAATTACAACTTTCCCCCAACCATAGTTTTGTAAAGAAAAAATTCCAATCTAGTGCTTTTAAAAAAGAAAAATATGTTTATTATATAAAACAAGATGCTTCATAAAATATGCTGATTTTTGCTTACATTTTACGATTATACTAGCAAGCATTGAATAATTAAGTAGTAACCCCTACTGCAAGCTGGAAAAAGACATTCCATTCAAGTCTCGGGAAATGATATAAAATGTTAAAATAGCACTAAGTATTCCACTCATGTTGAATTCAGCACTTGAATTGCAGAATGATTTAGCTGTGCCTTCAAATGCTTTTAATATTCCTCCATGCAATGTACACAATCAGAAAACTCTTTCTGCTTTAATTCCCTCACATTTCCAAGGGGATGCATTTTGAATGGGGGTTTTGTCCTACTCATTAAGTCAATTTAAAGAAATACTACTTGTCTCCCAGATTAATCATATGTTAGATTTTTACTAGCCTGATCATTTAACAAATTAGTAACAACGAATATTTTCTGTGTGTTCAAAAGACTTCTGTTTAAAATATTCCACAGCAGCCTTGTGAACACTTACAATAGCAGTTGGTAAAACTGCTGGAGTTTAACAAAAAAGTGAGTTGCACACAGTGTTGAAAAATTAGATTGAAAACAAATACTTTGTTTTCTTTCATCTGTTTTGACATCTGCTCTCAATGTTTAAATACACTGGAAGTGTAAAAATACGGTTACAAAAAATACCATCTTTTTAATGAAATAGCTTATCACAGCTATAAAACTGAGGCTGCATTGAAAACTGTCTCTTATTTTTTTTAATTTTAAACAAGATTTGAATGGGTACCTGGCATACAAGTTTCTTTAGTGTTGGGGGGGGGGGGGGTTTGTTTTGTTTTTGTGTTTGTTTGTTTTTTTTTCCCCTACCTTCCAAGTTTTCCTGTAAACTGATTTGGCTATTATTAGGCCAAAGGGAAGGAAATGCTTTAGGTATTTTTCACAGTGTACTCAGTAATGTTTAATGAATAAATTTTACCCCATAATCCTACTTTGAACTTCAGTCTTCTCAACACCTAGTTGTGGTGTTGGCCTTATTTCACTTAAAAGTTTAAGATTTGAAAACTGGTTTTTGAAGGCATAAAAATTAACTTTCAGCACAGATTCTGGTTGACCCTTACAGTGCCAACTGTTACAGCTCCACTCTACCAACACAGTTAGACTAAGCTGCAACATTTCCAAAGTACTCATCTCAATAAAGTAAAAAAATAATCTTACCAGTGAGTTACTATGTTATACATTAATACAGGAGGCCCCAAATTTAGTGTAGGAAGCCATCAACGCAACTTTTCCCAAGCCTTATCTTACAGCTCATATTGTAAAGTACAAGTATAGGCCTATCTTTGCCCACACACTTCCAACATACCTGAAATTAAATAACACACGATGATAACTCAAAAGATCTCATTAGTTTGTTCAATATTATCTAACAAGAGTACTTCACACCTAATCGTCTTGCACACTATTAGATTTTTAGCCTTATGCTATTTTAAATTATCTTTTTTACTGTGTTATACCTCTAGCATATTTACTTAAACACATTTGACCCAGTTCTACTACAGCTTTTGTTACAAGAGGTTTTCAGAGGTATCTTAGCCTGGTGTGGGAACTTACACCAGGACACACGTAAATCAATGTGCCACAAAATAAGTCTGTAAAGGGAAACTGTAGAGGCTGTCACAGCTACAGCTCTCAATTACCCTCCACAGCCTTCTTGTATAGGAGGAGTGGGGAAACAGAGAATCAAGGGCAGAATATCAAGGTCGTGTTTGTTTCTTAACTTTGGAATTTAACGAAAATCAGAATCTTAAATCTGTTTGGTGCTTGTTTTAAGAAACCAGGTTCCTGAAATTTGAAACATAGTACTTTACAAAGGCAAAAAGTCAAGGTAAAGATATCTCAAAACCATGCATATGTCTGGGAGAGGGAAATGACTCCGGCAGCTGAAGCTAATCTTGACTTAGGGTCCATTTTGCCACAGAACCTCCCGTCTCTCCAGTCTTTCTCCCCCAAACTCCTCTCCCCTAAAACCCCAGGCTTTACTTCTTTTGTCCCAGTTCCTCACAAACCTAATCTAAGGTTGTGGTAGTGGTGTCTGGGAGACAACTCAACCCTAACAACGATCCCAAGATATGCTTACCAAATATTTTTTGAGAAACACACGAAAAAACAAATAGCACACAACTTGGATAAAAAATAAATCTATTGAAAATAACTTCTGAACATGAAACAGAGGAACAAGAACTTGGTTAAATCATATTAAGGCTATCTTTTAGCTGAGTATTTATCTTTCTCTAACACTTAATACTTATAAGGAGCATAGAAACCACTACTGGCTACTGGTTCAGAAGAAAACAGTATCAAAAAAATTAAACCCAAAGAACTCTACTCAGACATTTACACAAAGGAATAAAGTAGGTAAAGATGTCCCTGCTTAACTGCAGGGTAGGACTATGTGGCCTTTAAAAGTCCCTTCCAACCCAAACCATTCAATGATTCTCTGAATAATAATGTTGGGGGAAACACCTAGATCTTTAACTAAGAATGTCTGCCTTTTGCAAAGACAAGCTTTGGGCCTGCACTAAGTGATGTATTAGGACAGAATCTGTTTAAGTCTTAGGATAAAATTAGGTAGTAATTTTGGGGGGTAACATTTAACAAGTGCCACTGCTCAAGGCTCCCTACCCCAGCATCAGACAATATATCGATCCTTTGAATAACAGAGGTTGTCTTCCACAGTAATGTGGCAAATAGGTGAAAGGAAAAAGACTGTACACATTGGATTCTTTAAATGACAGAAAAGGTCATGGAGAGCAAAACTGGATGCCATGATCAATTCTAAAGCAGACAGAACCAAAATTAGCATAATGCGGCTCATCTGTATTTTAGATGATAGCTTGGTGTACAAGAAAGTGCAGTAGGCAGTGGTTGCAGTCAATGTGCTTGGGTCATTACCTTGAGTAGCATTATCCGGTTATTTTTAGGACAGCCACCCAGATGGGTAACGTTAAACTTCATAATCCTCTGTTAGGCCACTCTGCAGATGGCAGTGAGTGTGTAATTGTAATACACAGCAACTGGCAAGTGCTCACGCATCGCAGTCCGGGTGAATACAATGATTGATAGCTTACTCTGTTCTCAAAATGAGCAGCACATAAGAATCATATCCAAATTTATGAAACAAATGAAAACAACAATCCATTGGGTCCACGTTGCCTAAGTATAACTTATGTAACTGATATAAGACTATTAAATCCTTATTAGCACATTAGCACTACTGTTACCCAAGTATCAGGTTCCTTTCAAAAAGCTGTGAAGGAAAAGACATAATGCTTTGCTGAAGTTAAGCTGGTTAGTTTCTTTTTCCTGGTATAAAAATTAAGTGTGTCATCATTTTCTAAATCTAAGACACCAAAAACATTCAGAGGAGGCAATATTTATTGTCTGAAAAATACCTTTAATATTTTAATATAACAAAAATCAAGACATACCAAGAAACTAAATTTTTATCAGGAAATGGAAAGGATAGGTGTACTTAGACACAGAAGTATCGTTATCTCCAAGTATTAAAAAACTGTGACTGAAATTCCAAGAAACAATAAATTAAAGCCAAATTGAACAGCCCTTTGACCTTTTAATCTTGTAGGATGTCTACCCAGTTCCCCATCTCCTCTAAGTGTCTGCTTAGGACTATTGTAAGTCAGTACACTGGGCTGCAGGGACATTTGCTTGACAAAGTATGTCACTGCATTCTGACAGTTTCTTTGTAGGATCATCTACAGAAAACATTCAGTTTCAAATACAGACTTAAACATGTTGTTTGTGTTTCAGTGAATACACAGATGTTGACCTTCCCCTGTTACTGTGGTCTGCAAGCTGCTGTGCTATCCTTTTTTGAACAATGGGAACTCTTTTCCAGCTTTCCACTCCACCTCCTTTTGCACTGATCTCTCCTTTTCCTCTTGCACACTTTCCTGCTGCCACATGCTTCCTACTCCTCTCGACTATTGCCAATAGCTAACAATTTTCTTTCTGTCACTTTTATGCTCCACTTTTACTCTCTCCTCCAAAGATGTTTATTATTCGACAAACAACTCAATTTGGAAAAAAGATGCTTTCTCTCCTACCACAGAAAGCAGTTCCATATTTTAATACTTTTAGTTCAAATAACTAAGCAGCACTGTTCCTCCTTGCCCACTTTAAAACATTTTAATAGACCTTTCAATTAACTGTCCACCTCTCCTACCACGTCTGCTTAAAGCTCCCGCAGCCAAAGTAAACATGTTGTGTTTCATGAACAAAGGCCGGTTTGGAAAGTGAAATTTACTAGTTGACCATATATAACTAAGTTGGAATGGCTAAATTAGTGATCGGAAAATATTTCTTAGTCTTCTGTCATCTTTTCCAGGTTGAAGGTTGCCTTCCTTTCTCTCTCTTGCTATAAATACACATACACATGCATACATACATACAAAACTTAATTTACTTTTTAGTAAGAGAACATGAAGACATAGGAAATAACGAAACTGAGTCACAAACTTCCCAGTCTTTCACAATAAAACTTAGAAGAAATAAAGTTTCAGGTAAAAACATATTACAAAGTTTGCCCAACAAAAGTTTTTTTGAATGTAAAGTGCTTTTTAAAAAGAAACAGATTTTAAAACATTATTCAGATTTCTTTCTATTTGTGAGGCACAAAGGGAATTTAGTTACTGAGGAATATAGTGACATTTTCCAACATCTCAATTCATCAACCATTCCACTTTTATCTCAGTTCACATAAAAACAATCATACCTTGCATATAAATGCTTCTGCTGCTCTTTCAAGGTATAACAGCTTGTTTCAAACATTGTGTTAGTAGCACTGTAAATCAACATTCTACATTTCCCTTAGGCTTTTTAGAAGCTTTAACTAATCTATGACAGGGTGAAAATTATGCATAGATGAACTAGAAATTCATAGATTGAAGTAGGTTAAGTTGTAGCAGCGCTACACAATTTGGACACTTTTTTTTTTTAATCATTACTTACTCTGGGAAAATCCATACTCTACTGAATTAAGTCAGGCTAGTATAAAACACCTAGTTGTAGCCAGCTTTGCAAGTATCAAAGCTGTGGCTGGTCCTCAAACAAGGCAGATTTATATTATTTTCTGTTCCTCCACATGTTTTGGTGTATAGCTGTACCTATTTATCTAACTGCAACAGCTAGAAAAAGTAAAAAAGCCTTCAGAACAGATTATCTTGGTTTTGGTCTCTCTCTCTTTTTTTTTTTTTTAAATTATTCTCATTAAATTCACTTTTGAGTCCCAAAATTTGTCCCTTATAACAGTGCTGGCTGATGTAATAGTAGACAATACTTCTAATCCACTTTTGAAGGCTCTTCCTGCCATAAATCAGACCCAAAATATTGCTTCTATCAGTAGAGCATCAAACATATTTTTAAAAGGTAAATGAAACTGTCTTCTGTGACTCTTGACCTTTTTTATGGAGGAAAAAAAAGCACCATCACACCAACCAAAACCATAATTGTTCTCTGAATCATGTGAGCAGTTTGTGTGATTAGATGGGTCTGTTCGTGTGCTGTAAGCAGAACTTGTTCAGCTGAATCAGTAACTAAAAGCATGAGTCAACTTTTGAGCTAAAGAAGGTGGCTCTTATACCATTATCTGGACTAGCCTTTTTAACAGACAAAGACTAATGCTATGTAATGTCACTTACACAAATATTTAGCTGTTCACATTGTCTAGTGCGTAAAACGGGGCTTTTGACATATCTACATTTCCAGAATACTAACAGAAACTACATCTATTTAAAATCAGGAAAGACAACAGCTTTAGAGTTCTTGGGGATGAGGCTGTGGGTTTTTTGTTTTGTTTTGTTTCGTGGGGCTTTTTGCCTTTTAAAAAAAATATCTAGGTGAGTCATGGAGGCTATGGTAAAATCTATCTTGATACAAAGGGAGTATTTATTTTCTATATAGAAAGGGACCTTTAATTCATAAGGACTGTTGTCCTCTTTTCAGTCTTTACTGTTGGCAAAAACTGCAGTAGCTCTGATTTCTCAGAAAAAAAGTATTTCATATATAAGTTTAACTACAACAGATGTTCTCTGCTAAAAGGAAAATATCTGGTTTTCCAATGGGTGGGGAAGTATTTATCTTTCACTTTCTTTAAAATCACTTGATCACTAAGTGAAGTTCTAGGAAGGCGGTGTAACAGACACCAAAGCTGTCTTCTCTGGATCCAGTGCTTCCTGGCATACTCCGTAATCGGTTATGCATATTTGTTACCAACCTTACCATGTGCCACATACCAACTACAATATTTTGCAGTTCAGAATGAAAAAGTTCTGTTCAAAATCACAAGCACACACAATAGGATTTCCAGGCTCCCCACTCATCCAGCTCCAAAGCCACTTTCCCCTAAGCATCCAACAGCAAACTGCTGCGTGGAAGAGGCTCCTGCCAAATCCCAAGTTTGTTTGCTCTGGCATTTTGAAGGAAATAGTTTGGTGTTAAAGAAAAAGTTCTCTTCCCTTTCCAGCAGCATTCTTTTTCCACTCGTCTCGTATTCTGTAACAGCACAACTATTTCTTTTTGCTGTAATTTGATAACTTATTTTTAGGTGACCAGAACTGGCAGTTCTACACAATCTGTTGGACACAGCAGAGATATCTACACAGGCAGGCGCAACCTGACTCTGCTCACACCCTGGGCTGGCTACATACAAAGCAGTGGTGGCCTGGAAGCAGTTGCATTAGCATGGGTGTCCCCTCACTAACACATGTATCAGTGCTCAGGTGCTGCACCACTCTAGGACAATCATGTAGCTTCCACTTGAGGCCTGCTTCATACCCAGCTGGCTTCCCCAGAAGTGCACAAGTCTGGTGCCAGCTGTATAGGCATGTCCAATGTGCTCAGAGGCCCAAATATTGAAAAGCAGAATTTGCTTTGTGTAGCTGGCCAGATGCACGAAATACCCCGAGGAGCATCCTCCTATAAAGTTGTAGCTACTAGAGAAGGGGTAACCTCCCAATAACCCAAATGGGAGTCAACTAGACATTAGCAATAGAAGATGCAGCACTTGTGAAGAGTTAATAATGACACTCAGAGGAAAAGTACAACCTGCCACCACAGTCCCAAATAGAAATCATCAGACCAAATTTATTTGTGTGCATTTGGTAAGTCACAGAAAGGGTTTTATATCCACTCTTCTGGCCATAAAAAAGGAGCTGTTTTGGTGTCTCTCAGCAGAACTTGCCAGATGCAAGTTCAGACACGCATCTGTCAATAGAAACACTGTGAAATGCTTCATGTAGGTCATGCAGGCTTTGGGCCTGCCAGGCTTGACAGCATTCTGTTGTTGACTCGTATTTGCTGCCACAGCCTTATTTCTACCTTAGCCTTTCCTGTTTAAACTCATTTTCCAGCTTGAAAGATACAATTCACACTAATTTAGCAGACTATCCTAATAGAAAACCTTTGACAAAGGCAGGACTTTTGTCAGTATGGACAAAATCAGGATCCAACAGACTCTACTGACAGACACAGGGGGCCTGCCTAGACATTTGTCTGTCATTCTGCTCCCCATCATTTGCAAAGTACATGAGTTTTAGTGTATAGAGCCTGAAATAATTTTTAAACTACTCGTAATTTCACTTTTGGGAACATCCCTGTTCTGAAGCATAACAAATGAGTTAACAGAGCTCTCCACATAAAGGCATTAATTAATAATTCTCAAAAGATGATTACATTGTTTAAAACTGTTTTGGAAAATAGAAAAGAATAAAGAAGATACCTGAAATAGCAAAGATTTTGCTGGACCTAAGGGTAAAGCCTCAAGAACAGTTCAAGGCATGTTCCTCCTTTGATGAGGCCAAAATCCTCCTCTTTCTTTTGAATTTGCAGATAAACATATTAAACGGAATTTTTACAAAATTTTGTTATAGCTTATCTAGCACTGATAGATATCTCCTGGATGTCAATCAGTATAAAAGTTGAGTTTTTAAGTTGAGAACTACTTGAATTCACAGATCAGAAATAAATGGTTACATACTTTCCATGTAATTTTATAATTTTGTCTGGATTAATTTTTTACATCACTTCTCCAAAACTAATGAATATTTTGTAATAAAAACTTAATTTATTATTTTTATATACGGTCTGAGAATGGTGCTGGAAACAAGTGCTGAAAATTAGGTGATGCTAGATAATTTTTCATCTCCACATACATAAAAGTTGTCTTTTATAAAAATGCACATTTGTAAAGTTTATTTGTGCAAGTCTATTATTCAGTTTGTATATTTATATACAGAATATGTAGATATATTTGGGTATATGTTAATAGCAACACATGTGCTATATCCTAAAGTTCAAATATATATAACACATCTAAACAAGTAGGAAGAAGACAGGATAAAAATCTGATTAAAAAAAAAAAAGATAGATATGAAAATGGAATCGCTTAACTAATTTTTAAAGCAGTATTTGAGAGAGAGAAAAGTGTTCTCAAAATACTAAAGCAAGAAAAATCAAGTTCCTTTGGAGATACCGGACAGATTATGTGTCTGAAGTAGCCATCCATGATAGTTCCTGATGCTTAGATTCTCACAAATCAAAACAAGGCCATATAGTTTTACGAAGTTCAGTTCTCCTTGCTTACTAAAACGGTATTGCACAATCCTCTAACGTAGAACTCACATTAAAAAATGTGTGTGTGTGGGGGACAAAAACTCCTGCCAAACATTTGAAAGATATCATAACAAATCATCTAAAGGGAATTCCTCTATGCAGTGTGAAGTAGGGAATTCTCCTGAGAATCAGAAGCAGTGTGCGAAGCAACCAGAGTAACTCACAGCTAAATAAAGGCTAGGGTGTTATGTCCTTAAAGATATGCTTTGGGCAGAAACAGAAGCTACTGGGCAAGCTTCTTTGGCTTGTGTTATGACACTCAGCATGAATTATTGTAATGACCCAGTCTGGCTTTAGCCACTGAAAATATTTAAAATTATGTTTTGCTCAAGGAAGAATAAGCTGGAGACACATGTCAAGACTTCAAAGAATTATTGGGAAACCTGGTAGTGATTTTTCAGATAGCAAGAAGGGTGTTCAGTCTCATCAAGTTAAAAAAATAAAAGATGAAAACAAGTGACTGAGCAACTGCAAGAAGAAACTTAAAACAAGTGGCATATCATAAAAATATCTGTATTTGTTTCCTGCTGGAAAAAGCTCCTGTCAAGTTCATGGACATAAAAAAAAAAAGTGCCTCCCTGAATTCCAAATCGACCTAATTGAGCAGACAGCATTCTTGGGCTGTCATCACAGGAGAAACATTTCATCTCAGGAGAAACATTTCATCACAAGCCTGAGTCACTATGCAGCTTCTCAGAGCTAAGAAGCAGGTTTTTCTTTTTCTGTGTGCATATAAGCGAAATGGGTGAGAAATTTAAAACTTAATACATCCAGACTAGCACTCAAACTCAGATGATCTTCAGTTCTGCTGAATGGGAAAGATGACATTTAAGATGAGAGAGACTCCAAATTCTGCTCTCAAACAACATGACAGAAATTATAATAATAAAATTAGAAAATCCAAAGCTTTCACCTAGGCTAGGTGGCGATTCTTCCAGAAGTGTCAGGATTGCTAGCTTTTGTCTCAGGTTGCATTTTTATAGGAACACATTTTAAAGTGAGTCAATGGACAGATCAGCACCATTGGTGGTCTAATGATAACTACTGAGTTTTGGATACAGTGTTTTTGAAGAGAAGTAAAATATGACCTAATCTATGTGTTAGTTAAATTATCCTATTTAAAAGCAATGATTCCATGTCAATATGGTCAGACAATTTGCTGCAAGAATATAGTATACAATGCAGCAGTTTATTGCTATCTAAAGCCTCTGTTCTAGCCAACTTCGAAAATGGGCCTCATTTTTCAAAAAAAGGACTCTCACTCAACTCATGCTGCTGGGCTATACAAGGAACCCCTGCTTGATAATGCGTGAGTATCAAGAGCTGATATAAGGAGCAGCAACAAACTTTTCTACTGATGCCATGATGAATGGCATGGGTACAACACAGTAAAGAAGCATCAAATACACAGAGAAGCAGATGGCAAAGCTAAAGGTATGCAAGATGGAAAGAAATACACAGAAAGAATCACTGAAATCAGGACAGAGATAAGCCTTCATTTCTAAAATTTATTGCTTGCATGTTTCATGTATGAAATGTGCAGTGTTCACATTTCTATGTAAAAGCTGTCTTCTCCCTTTACACGCACTTCCACCAGCTCAGAGAGTCTTCAGAAGAAATTCTGTGGCTACAAAAGGAGTGAAACCACATTCTGACATGCTCCTGGAAAGAGAATAGCCTGAAAGTAAAACAGGTTTCCTTTGCTGTTTCCTTACGGTTTGTCATTTTGCCTTTTGCAAACTTTGGAAAACAACTTTCAAGAAATGACAGGCTGAGAAAAAAATTAATAGTAGAGGAAACAGAAAGAAGGAGTATTCTTAAAATGTATTAATCTAATATTAACTATATTTTACTCAAAAAAAAATACATTTGCTGTAAAGTATATTCATATCAACATAAGAAAGACATTTTTTAGAGTGAGAACAATCATTCACTGGAACAACCTCCCCAGGGATACGGTAATGTGACCATCCTTGGAGGTTTTCAAGATGCAACTGGACAGGGTGCTAGATAATCTCATCTAGGCCCCCTTTCCCACAAAAGGTTGGACCAGATGATCTTTCGAGGTCCCTTCCAAGCTGAGCTGTTCTATAGCTGTATGATTCTATTGAATTCTATGATTCCATAGAATCTCTCGCTGTTGCAATCTGTCCCCCTATGCGTCTGAAACCAATAGGTGAAGAATCAGCATAGATCATAGATATGACAGTTTATGTACTTGTTAACCGCCACTTAAATTACTTTGCATAATAGAACACTTCTGAAATAAGGTCTTTTTACACTTTGCAGCAAGACTAAAGTTTGCAGTACAAACAAGATCTTATGCAAACATTTTCTGGCTCCCTGAATCTTTCATGTTTTTCAGAAGTGATCCAGCTTCAGCAGAAACAGAACAGAAGAGTTGCCCCCAGTCTGGTCCGATCCATAGGATGGAAATTAGGCAAACATCCTGGGGAATGAGATGCACACTTTAATAATTTAGATGTGGCCAAAATGAGTCAAATAGAACCTCTCTTGGTTGCCATAAGCAGATGCTCAGGAAAGGGTGAGACAGGGAAAGAATGTAACACTTCAGTCCAAAGAAATAAAATTAAACCCCCCACCTTCCACTGCCTAACTGTTCTAAATATGAGCTACAATACAAGTGTAGTCAGCTGTATGATCTCATCCTCCTCTATCAATGAAAGCACTTACAACTGCATTTTAGGAAGGTTTGATTAAAATGTGGACAGCATCTGCCATGACCTAGTCCTTTTGGGTGGTTCTGCCTACAGGGAGCAGATGCCATTCATCATCAGTGGGCACTAAGGGCATTACAGAGCATTCAGTACTGCAGTTCACTAAGTAATGGACAGCATGGGACACTTAAGGATGGATTTATAACTGTCAGTATATTGAGTACCAGAACGCCTCAGTCAGCCACCTGGAGAAAGGCATGTGTTTGAAATCTTATCTCCAGCCTCATCTCAGGACAGCAATTAGTTGCCTCTACAAGTGGTATTCAGAGCATGAGACTGTCTCCATCACTTAGGATTAAGGCTATCTAGGGGATGGGCTTCAGTGCCTCACTGCCTAAATGGAGATAATTTTGTAAGTACTTCAAGCACCTACAAAACTTAAGTAAAAATGTGTGCTGTCTAACAAGGCAGCAGTTTTTAAAGGGATCAGCTTTATTGACCTGAGACAGTACTCTTTGATCCCTTTCAGTGTTATATTTCCAGTAGAAACTAATCCAAACTTTGTTTTCAGAATTAAGAACTTCAATGCTTAGAGAAATTGATTAAGGCCTACACAGTGAGTTTATTTTTATGAATATGGGGCTAAAAATTCTGTCAGCATGCCCTCTTATCTTCTCATAATCTGACCGAACTTGAGTCCATTTTCTCTGTCATTTCTCTTCTGCTTCTGCAATCTATTGCTCAGCCGCCAGGTCTCCTGCCCTTGAAGGAGACGCTCATTCTGCTCTACCTGGCCCCATGACACTGGCTTCTTCCTGACTGGAAGGGGAGGTAAAACATATCCCTAATTTTCTGAATTACAGAGCCTGTCTGAAAACTCAGGCTTCCCAGACAACCGTAGCACACAGTAATCCCAAGGCCTCCTACATTTTATCTTACTTATGAAACAAAACTTCCTAAAAGCATTGAGTTTACTGCACGTGAGCACCATGACTTCGCGGTGCTCAGTACGCAGGCAGCAAGGCCAAACCTCTTTGGACAGCATTGGAGCCGTGGGCTATGTCTAAGTAAACTAAAAGACGTCAGTGTGAACTGAGCACATATGAACATTTGTACTTTTACTGACCATTTTAGCTACTGCCATTTAAACAGTAGTGGTCATACACATATATATATATATATATATATATATCTATCTATATCTTTATGCACCACTGACATCTAAGATTCCTGGCATGTGGGTACTAAGAACAGCTGGAGGGCTGTATAATTATGAAAATCCTTAATACCTGCCTAACTACAATATCCAGAATGAAACAAAGGACAAAGGAAAAATAAAAACCCCAAACAACAAACCAAAACAAAACAGCCTAAAAACAACCACAGGAAAAGCTAATATTCTGATTACTTTGACAGCTGAGGCCAAAGAATTACCACTTATGCATATATGCAGAGCTTTAAAACTAATCCTCTCTCTGTACATACATGCTGTAATGACCAACAAGTTTCCAAAAGTATTTTAGAATTCCAACCCCCACAAAAGGGATGCACCCCAAAAGATATATTGATATTCCTTACCATATTTATAGCCCTCTACAGATTATTCTGATAAACATATATGTAGGAGGATGCTACATTAATAGTCCAATCAGCTCCAAAACATAGAGAATATAGAAGGCATTTCTAAGTCCTCATATTGAGGGACAAGAACTAAAATTCAGAGCAAACACTCCGTACTACACTGAAGAAAACAAATGTCAGACCTTGGGAAAACAGAATAATAAAAAAAAGTTCTTACCAACTTTGCCATTGTTGTTTTTATATTTCAGAATTAAAAAACAGTGTTTTTCAAAAAGAGCCAGGAACATTGCAATACTCGTATTTAAAAGGTTCTCCAGATGCAAACTTCATAAATGATTGGGATCAAGAAGAGAAGAAATCCCTTTGGGAAGAGATGACAAGCCTGAAGCTGGTGTACTTGTGAATTTGAACTTTTCCAAAGCACTAGTTTCTTAATCTTAGGAACTGTTTGGCAAGATGTTCTTAGGGGAAGACAAATATCAGCAAGGAGAGAGAATGCAAGTGATCATGCTTTAAATTATAGAATTATAAAGGACACATATGAAACATTTGTATTCTTGGCTTTTTTTCTTGTGAAGATTCATTTTAATTCAGTATAGGAATTTAGTCTTAATACATAGCATTTTCAACATCAGTTTTTGTAGATTAAACAGCTTTTAATAATAATACTAAGTATGATTAAATATTATGTCTTTAACAGTAATAATGATAAAAAGTAAATACTGTGAAAGCAGTTTTCCACAAAACAAAAAACTGGTGCCCTGGATTGTAAAAGCATAAGTGAAAAGAGTTGAGCCATTAAAATAACTATCTGATGCCATAACATGGTATGCTTCATCTCTAGTGGGAAGTGTGAGGTTTCCTCAAGATTAAGTTTTCAGACAATTTCAGACATTGCCAAATTTTTACCATCCCAACTCCAATTTCTTATACCTCAAGCTTTTGGTTTTTTTTTCAGAAAGATTTGCTTAAAACTGTCCATTCTGTAATAAAAATATTAGGGAAAAAAAAGTCTCTACCCTAGTTCTCGACATCCATTTTGCAAAGCAGCTTCAAGTCCTTCATTCTTTCCATAGGTTTGGAATTTGTCACATACTGGTGTAACATGCAAAATATCCATTCTGCCACTGCCATGAAATTCTGTACAATTATTACAAATTTCAGATTGCATTTGCACAATAATTAGAGTTTGTCAGCTAAATGCTCCAAAAAGCCTATTTATACGTTCAGCCACTGAGACCTCACACCTACTGAGCTGCTTAGTGGACCACTCTTTGAAAGAAAGACAGTATTTCTTTTGGAAGAGGCAGTAGCAGAATATAATTGTGTCTGTTTTTTTCTTCAAGCACAAGAACAGCAACTTGAGGTGCTTCTTATGTTCCTTCCAGGCACGTGGCAGAAATGCAGAAGTTAAGGAAAGTGCTGTGCTGTAAGGGTACAGGGAGCTGGTAAAATATTGATGGGCCATAAGCTTGACTGCAGAAACTTACAACTAGGTTCTTAGGCTCTGTTTATAAATTCATTTTCTGTTAAATATAGACTTTGGTCACACATATCCTTTAAAAAATGTCAGAGGCCTGATCCATGTTTGCATAAACTAGTGTAGACTGTAAGTATTCAAAATAACTGCCCATAGCTATTAGACAGAAAAAAGCACGTGCAGCTATGCATCTGAGATGCCATACTGGTCCTCCAAGTAACCTAGGAATGAAGGACTCCAAGGACGCCATGTTAACAACTCAGGAGAGAGGCTTCTTCCAGGGCTTTGAGCAAACAGCCCAAGGTAGTTTGCCATCAGAACAGCCAGATGGTAGTGCATCTGCACTATCTTTCAGAAGGACAATTTAAATATATTGAAATGTTAACTTGCTCTCTACTCTTGAAAGTGCAGAAGTCAACTCTCAAATAAAATAGATATCCTGATCCTTTACCTCTATGATTGTTTTTGACTTTTCATTCTTAAAAGACCAAGATCCTGAGCTGCCATAAGACCACTTAGCTCTAATTCATAGGTAATATCACTGTGACAGCTTCTAATTAAATTCTCTAGAAACTACAGATTGTTTTCTTAGAGAATATGAATCTTTACAGTGAAGTCTTTCTTTGCTACTGAAAGATGATCCAGTAGAAGTTTAAATATTCCGAAGTAGTTTTAGAAAGAACATGACAAAAACATGTCCATTAGCGTCATTAAGTTTGTAAAATAGACCTTCATCAATGCAAAAGTTGGTCTTATCTTTATTTGTCATTTTTTGATCCCTAGAAATTGGAAAAGGTATTAAAATTATCCTTTACTATTATTAAATAGTTTTTAAGGTTGTCTAGATATTACTTCAAGTATCAAAGAAATTCTGCTCATGCTCCTGCCAGCTCTCAGTTTCACAGCAGTGTTGACACTCCCTACATGACTAGCCTAAATATATTTCCCTTAAAGTATCTGCAAACTATTGGTGCTCAAACAAACAAAAACCCCTGTTCTAAATGACATGAGTGTCTCGGGGATAGAGAGCTGCATGAAGGCTTCAGAGGGATAAGTCTGCCAGAAACTTAGCACAGTTCACATAAACATCCTGCGGTCATCAGCACAGCCCAAGGTGGAATCCAATACAATTTAAGTACACAGGACATACCAGAAAAGATCTGGATTTAGACAGGTATAAAAAGAACCAGGAGGAAAATATGCTAGTAATGTTAATTTTACTTTTACTTACTAATACGTAGGTAAGCAAATACATCCCACCATAGGTCTATAGACACAGGAGGTCTATTTTCTGAAACAATAAGTTCTCTCTGAATGACCTAATATGCATGACCTAACCTAGCATGCAGAATAATATTGCAGTTTTAAAGACAGAATTTTGCCTTGTTTCTAGTGCAGAATCAGATAATCAGATACTAATTTGATAAGCAATGCAATGGCAATAAGGCAATGATTAATATATCAACCAAAATGTAGATATATATGAAGTAACAGTATTCGTTTTAGCCCTAGCTTCTCAGATTCCATATTTTCTTTGGGTGAAAAATAATTTAGAGTAACATGGCAAGCTGTCTCAGAACCTTCAGGGTTTACATACATTCTCTCTTATTTTCTATGTGTTAAGAAGCCTTCCTAATCATCATAGGATATTTTTTTCCTCTGCAGACAAGTAGTTATGTTAGCTCTCCAAGTGGAATCTAGAGCTTGTGGGTGGCCAAATCTTTGCACCATTTGCATAGCCTGGAATATGTGCTAGGACAGACAGCCACTGTTTATGTTATACCCCTTTTCATTTCTGTCCAAAGTGAATCTGTAAAGAACTACAAGATACTTGGAGTAGATGCTCACTACAGATCTTGATCAACTCTCAGTCCCTTATGTATCAATGCTATAGCTACAATGATTAGATATATTCCCCAGCCAGGCAAAATACATTTAAAAAAAATTTCCTATTTTAAAGCTCTAATGAGAAACGTTGAATTGATGCAATTTGGACAACAGAATTCCTTTGCCAAAAGTTTTCTAAAGTTGACTTTCAAGTGCTCTAAAGACCTACTAAATCCATTCAGTAGTGAGAATTAAATTAAATGAAGCTATAGCAGTTTCAATACTCAAACTATAATGAGTCTCAAACCTCATTCACAACAGTATAATACATAGCAAAATAAGTGCAGCCATGAGTATGCCTAAGATGTAAACACACACTACACAATTTCAGACGCGTTGTAGATGGAGATTTTTCATTCCCACAACAGCTTGGAGCACAGTGCAAGCTAACCACAAGGCACTTACCCTGCCTTTCCCTCTGGTTTTGTAGTAGCTCAACACAGGCTGCAGCCAGACTCCTGTAGTGCTGAAAAGCTGGAGCACTTTTACTCTAAGGTTCAACAGACTGTACACAGCCAGAAAGGCTGAGTTCAGGCCCAGGTTAAGGCACCTACATTTTAAGCACTTTAATTTCCAACTCCGCTTTATCCAAACACCATTCATTTCTCTTGAATTTGTGTATTACAATAGGCTTACATTCACCTAGTATGGTGAACTGCTCAGAGTTCTTCCCCATTTCATGAAAGTTTGACCAGAAAACAGATGAGAAACACCAGGAGTTGCAGTGTCCTCCCTCCTCTTCTTTTATCTTTTGTTATTAAAGAAACCCACAGGTTCTACAAGAATTCCTCAAGAAATACATTGCATGAGGTAACCATAAAATGCAGACTCCGCATCACAATCTGGAACTATGTGACACAGATAAATGACTCTTTCCCTCCACAGCCCATTTCCTGTCCTATATGACTCTCTCACCCCCATTTCAAGGTCCTAACCCTTTATCCTGGTTATCACAGATTGGTGGAAGACTTCTTCCACCGCAGACCTGTAGCAATACCAGCATGTCAGAAAATATTCTTTGAAACATGGTATCAGTCTTCTGCTGTAGCAGATTTCATTGGCAGCAGCTGCTGACAGCAGAGCAGCCTCCTCCTTGCTTACGGACCATGAGCTGTTTAACAAAAGGCGTCTCAAAAACTTTATCTACATTCCTAGCTAAGCTACTGCCAGAGAAACTGTTTCAAGAACAAAAACTGGCTATTGGTTACAGATTACACAGAAGAAACCAGCTCATTTGTTAATGAATCAGATGGGGACCTGGCATTTGTTGTTTCAGTTCTCTGCCTCTCAACTTCTCTGATCTTTAACAAATCCATTAAGGCTTAAACACATTCACATTACAGTATTTTAACCATATATAATCCAAGTAGTCATACCTTTCCATAGCTATATTCTTAAGTTGTGACAATTACAAAGTCAAAGGTACAGTCAACTTACTATTAATTTACTGTGAATGTCTGGAAAGGCTTAATGGCTTCAGTGGAACCTGCACACCTATATCCAAGAATAACACACTCAAAATCTCAAAGCGCTTCATTTCTGCTTACAAAGTTACCCACTTTTCCTTCTGTATGCAGCAGAAATACATCAGGCTCTTATCCATTAACTCTGGAGATCCTTGCTTATATCTCACCACCAATGGGTGCAGAAGTCATCTAACATCACCTCTAGCAGGAGTTCAACTTTTGGTTTTATTTTTCCACCATTTTCCACAGTAACAGCAGAGTCAGAAAGTGTCACCATTGGAAACAAGCTAGCAGTTTGGTCAGGTTGTCTGTCATGAGCTTAGGAGTCTTTATCCTTCCCTCGTATCTGGATGATTTGTTGTATCAGTAGTTTGGGAAGTATTCACCTGCTCCACATATGGACCACTTTTATATAACCATCTTTCATTCCACAAATCTTTGAATGTGAGAGCATACTGGTTAAAGTACTTAAAAAAAAAAAAAGATCCTTCACATTCCTGTGATTTTCCTTCAATGAAATGCAGGAGACATTGAAGCTTGTGGATTCGAGTCAAGTAATATGGTGTCACCTATAAAACTTAGCAGCATTCATGCATTTTCTGTAATAATAAACGCAGCCACTTCATTAGCACTTTATTGCAAGCAGGTAATTATGACTCTTCTTTATGACAATATAATGCTTGTAAAAATCCAATCTCAGCTAAGAGAAACTAAAACCAGTCCTATTAATAATCATCAGGAAAAATTAGGCTCCACGGACTCAAGCTTATTTTGCATAAGGGAGAGAGTACAGAAAGTTTATATGCACTCACCAATAGAACTTTCCTAGGTTTTGATTTAAATAAATGAAAAGGAAACAGCAATATTTAAAATGCCAGACTAAAAAACCCAAACAAATCCCTTATTTTTAAAGTGAACTCAGACAACTTTTATTTGTCCTGGCTGTAAAAGTCTGGATTTTTTTCCCCCCACACCTTTGGCACTTGTTTTTAAACATGGAAGTTTAAAAACAACTCTGTGCCAATTGTCCAAACCACAGCAGGTAGTAAGGTCAATGAATGAGACTATTCAGCAGGCTGACTACCTGCTTCAGCGGGTACACTTGAAAAAGCAGCTCAGTTATGACTATTTTTCACCAACTATTTAGAAGATTCCCCTAATTATGGAACACCTGAGGGAGTTGCTTGAACATTTTCACCTTTGGGAAAGTAGAGATGGTTCTTACCCTTCTTTTACCATAGCTGAAACAAAGCTTGAGTCCAGCAGGCACAGAAGTAGAATAAGATATTAAAGAATAAAAGTCAGAGAAAAATAAAGCATCAATTAAAGAAAACAAAAACACGTGCCCCTCTGCCCCCTAGAAAATACGACAATTTAAAATTTTTACATTTTTATGTGAATGCTTTTTCTGCTGTTAGACATCAAGTTTTTAAACCAGAACATCAGGAACCTCAGGAACTTACTAAAAAAGAAAGACCACATGCAGCAATCTTTAAAGTCCAATTATATATTTCAGGTGTTTAAAATCATTAAACACATACATTGAAATTATCTGGAGCTATGGAAAACAAGCTTTCCTCCTTCCATTTCTCCCAGGAAAGTTTGGTTGCATTTTAGTCCAAAGCAAATTCTTACTAATTCAGCTTACAGAAAAGCTTCATAAACCATTGTATTGAAACAACTGAGAGTGCAGTCAACATCAGGCAGAAGGCTGTAAATGAGCATCTCCAGGTAAAAGGAACTGGACCTCTTTACCTGGCTATGTTTAAGCAGTTTGAGAAATAGTTTTGTGGAACCCCCTTCACAAAATACAAAGTCAAATTTTCAGATGTGCTTGGGCTATTCAGTGGTTGGGCTCTTTGAAATTTTTTCCCCCTAAATTGTAAGCAAAATTAACTGGATATTTCTGTTCTTCCTCTCCATCAGAAAGACCCAAGTCCTGCCATCACCTGCATGTTTATATTTTTAAAGAGATCTAGAGTAAACCCAAAACTTTAAATATGCAAACATTTATACTACTTAATCAGAAATGCATTTGTGGGAGAAAGGATGAATATTAACATGCAAAAACAGTTTGTGTTTTCAGTATCTTGAAAACTCATCAGTTTTCATTTAAAGCCACACAACTGATATGAGTTTCAAATTAATGCATTCATTGGATCAACATTTGTTGGTTTTACTTTCAGAGGCAGAGGAAGAAGAAATAAAAATGAGGAAGGAATAAAGTCAGGCCAGCAGCATACCCAAGGTGCTGGAAAACATCTTTCCTAACACCAGTACTTCGGTATGTTTTACTCTTATATGATAAATTCTCTAAGATGGGTAAAGATTACCTTATCTTTATACAATCATAATGAAATGGGGCCACAATGTAGTGTTTTTTAAAAATATTAATCAATAATGCTACCTCACTCCGAGGAATGTATAATCAAAAATTCATGTCAGTCTCAAAGCTTTCTCTATAACCTATGTGGAACACAACTTCTCCTGAGGTTTCAGCATGGTTATTCAGTGCCTCTGCAATTCAGTCAGAATACAACTATAAATACTTAACTGGGTGTCATCTATTTAAATATACTGCTATAGTAAATAGAGTTCTTGTGATCAACAGTTACCTGAGCTGAAAAGAACAAACTGGTCAGCAGTCAGTTTTTCAGTGCCAGAATAAATACAGACCATCTTTCCATTACTACTTGAAAGTAGGACATTCATTCAACCACAATTACAAGTGTTAGAAGTACAAGGGCTTTAAATCTATAAAAAGACTAATATAGGACTGCGGGAGTAACACAGTTACTTTTGTTTTGTTTGAAGAGAGAATTATTTATTGTATCTCAAAGTATGAATATGTATATGACTGCACAGCCCTGAAGACTACCTCAACAAGCAACTATTAATTACAAAAGACGACATGCATTCTGAAACTCAAAAGAAATCGTATTTACTTTGCAATTAGCAAGATAAACATTTTTTTCACCAAGATGTTTTCTAGTTCCATGCAGTCCAAGTGGCTAGTTGGAACAGAAAAAAACATCCTCCCTGTAAACACAAAATAACAACAAAACAAAGAAACAACATAAAAAAGCCCCCCAAACAAATAAACGTCCAGACTTCCCAGAGCTATTGAATTCACAGATTCCCCTGCTTCCTATATCTTTGGGTGCATTTGATTGTGTGAGTAGTAAGAAGCTGAAAAATGTCTGTATTAGTTTTCACCATTAAGAAACACTTTGTTCCCCAGTTCTCCTATTGAGGGCTTACCTGGCTGCTACCATGGGAGCCTGCAAACACTCTTCAGCATTGTGTGGCAGAAAGGGAGGGAGGATGGTTTTAAACCACGGAGTTGCGATGGTTTAGGAGTTTCCAGAGTGTCACAAAGCGCACCACAAACTAGGAAACCCCATTACTCCTTTAATTTCATGGCAGACTTTCAAACTTCTCTTAGAAATTTCTAAACACCTTTCTTTGAGAACTTAAAATTGGAGTCTGGAGAATTTCCTCACCAGAGATGGTGCTACAGGCTATTAGATTCCATTGCAAAACGATAGCTACCATAAGTTCTGGACACAAGCACTTTATTATAATAGAGGAAAACAGACTAGAGAAGAGTCTTCAGTTTACTTAAGACAGGTAACAAAATTGGAACTGACAATATCAGAAGGCATTTACCATAGATACTGAGCTATAAGAAGAAAAATAATTGTGTCCTCTTAAAAATGTCAAAATTTTATGTCATCAATAAAAAGTTACTCCAAATTTTTCAGGCTACTTTTTAACCTACAGGAAAAGCTCCCCACCAACATGTTTCTTGACTCTTTCTTCAAAACTGAGATTACCTAGCCAAGCAAAAGCAGAGGGGGTGGTTCCCCAGGTACCATATTTTAGCATAAAAAGTAATTATAAACTACAAAAATTATAATCCTACAAAAATAGGATTAAGACTAAAAGCCAATTATTAAAAATAAGACAAATTCCAAGTTAAAGCTGTGAATTTTTACTCACAGGTCTTTGAAACTAGATCACACACTCTAAGTCAAAACTATTTATCTAAACATATTCACACTGAAAATCCTCAGTATTGGGAACATATTTAGCCAGTTCCCAACTACTGCAAGGACCTAGCCCAGTCTTTCTCCAAGTTTTGCTTCTCCTTTAAATGTTTTTTTTTTGTGGGGTTTTTTTTTTTTGAGCAGGAGCAGTGGGGTGCGTGAAAGAGAGTTGTTGTTATTTGTCTTATTACAGCTTTATTACAATTGTTCCTCAGAAGCAGTTGCTTATTGTGGGACTCCTTCATGTCCCTTTGAGAGTAACTTGCAGGACTGCAGTGAAAGTCAGTTTCCGTTTCCCAAAGCATGGTGCCACTTCCATGTCACTTATGCACATGTTTCCACTCTGTGTGAGTAAGTGACTGAAGAAACAGGGGATTTTGGAAACCATGTGCAAGTGCATGCTTTCCAACAACATTCAACAGCAAATTGATCATTAAGTCAGCAAATATGATGAAACAGTGCAGATTGCTGTGAATGGCATTAACGACCCTGTGATTCCAGTACCTACTTCATAGGCTACAGAGAAGGTCTATTTTGAGTTTTTTTTTATTGCAGTTAAGCTTAGGACTTAAACTATTACATCACTATTTGAAGTAATACTACCATGGCTACCTTTACATGGGAAGAAGCAGCAAATACATAACTAAAAAGCAAGTTGTGGAGTGGTGCAATGGATTCATGTGTCACACCATTATTCCTGACTATTTGGGTAGTGGGACGGGGGAGGAGGGAGCAGTGAAGATACCTTAATTTGAAAGTAAAGACAATTTTCTAAGTGTATAGCTACAAAACAAAAGCATCTGAACATTTATACTTTGAAAACAGTTATGCAAATAACCTTTTTAAAAATGTGCTGTTGCTGTAAATAGGTATACACACGTATGTCTACTGCACGTATTTTTGCACGTGCAAATATATACCGAAGCCTACCTTTCATATGCATGCTGAGAGCTAAATGTGTTTTAGTGCTCTGCCAGTAAAAAAATATCCACAGCAACAGGGAAAACATACAAAAGAAGTGAACTCCAATTCTACCTCAATTTCCCACACCCACAAAAAACAAAACCTCAAACCCAAGAAATAGCACAAGATAGCACAATAGGGTGGAGCTCAGGTTAAACATAAGGACAACGAGTTTGCCTGTATATACCTTTTGACCCCACAATCATCCTTATTTATGCAGAGACACACAGAGATTATTCACCTTCCTGGCCAGAAGGAGCCAAGGCAGGAAGTGAGGCTGCTGGGCAAATATCAGTGTACATTATTGGTGCTTTTGTAACATAAGTGTGCCTGCTTTGGGGGTATTTATGAATTAGGCGAGAAATTAGCATTAAACTGTGCGTGGATGAAACCGTTGCCTGCTGTTCTTAACCAAATATTGTCAAATTAGCAACAACCACACTTCCCACTAAGGGCTATATATTTAAATGTTTTAAAATCAAAAGCTATTTTTGGATTTATGTGAACCAAAAAAAGGAGCTGGAGTTGTATTTCTTCAAGGAAGGAATAAACTCTATGCTCATACATTTGCTGCCTCTGTCAAAAGTGGATGACTGGATTCTCATTTGAATTTATAGAAAATAATTTTTAAATGAAGCACCTTCAGAATTTACACAAACAACTTGAGGACAAAGCTTCCTTCTTAAAAAAATTAAAAAGAACTGAATGCATATAGGAGGAGTAGAAATGCCATCTCAGACATGCAGACATTCTCTGAAAGCCACTGACCAGACTGGACATGCAAGCTTGATGGGGAAAGTAGGCTCCAGTCTGAAGACCTCTGCAGCAGAAAGGGTTTATTTACAAAAATGGAACATAGTGTTGTTTAGAGGATGGCTAGGAAGAAGAATAGAAGAAAAGAACTGTTCGACAATACATTAAATAAATGATTGCAGCAGTCTTTAAATCACAACATTAATATAGCCCTCTAGTAAGCAAAGGTATTAGCACAATTGTAAGCAGAATAGACTTGATGGTCCATTGGTCTCTTTCAGTACAGTAACTTGTGTTCTAGGATATTTGCCATAACACATAAAAGCCAAAAAAGTTGTTACCTGAAGAGTGTGGAATTAAACAAAGACACAAAGCAGGTAAAATTCAGCCCACGTTAACCTGTCATTCCACAGGGCCACCAGCTCAGTCCTTTGGTCGGAACAGTAACAGGTGTCCCTTCTGTACCTACCATGCATGAGAACTCCCAGTAATACAGGTTATTTTTTGGCATTCCTATAATATAACATGCTAGTACCCTTGCCTGATTACATTATTTCTACAGTTGGTATTAGGATATGGATGCATTCTTCTGCATAGATATTGCTTGTACCTCACCAAAAGGCTCCCCAGACAGCTTCTACAAATGGCATGAGTTAATTTAAAAAATAAATACCTCTTCACTTTACCACAACAGCAACTTGTAGCATATGCTCAGCTTCCTTTAGTAACTACACAGATATTATTTAGTTTTGTTTTTCCACTAATTTTTGGTGCAAGGGAAACAAAGAATTTCAGACACATGCAAAAATCTAACTTCTACAAGAATGAATACCACATAACAACGCCCAAGAAGTCTACAATTGGCAACGGAGTTTCAATACACAGATAATTTATACGTAGGTATTTTTGCTGAGAATGTTTGATAAAAGCAAAGTGCACTATATATTTAGTTCTACAGCTTCATCCTAAATAAGAAAGGTTTGTTTCTTCTTATTTTGTCCTTCAATCTTAAATTACGTTTCAGAGTCACAAGCAATTAAAGGACTGAAAATTACTGCCTATTTAATACTAAACACTAATCACGGTGATGCTAAAGCACCAAGTTTCCTTTATTTTGTCCAAAAAAAAAAAAAAAAAAAAAAAAAAAAAAAAGACGTGGACACAGTCTGCTAAGCAAAATTAGTTTAACAAACTTTCTTAACAGCTAAAGCCAGTTTATAATCTGAAGAAAAATAAGAGGAAAAAGAGATAAGCTGCAACCAAGTTTGATCCACCAACAGTAAAATAACAATAGTTTAAATTTACTAAACTGAAACCATTTAATATGAAAAATATAGATCTAGTAAAAGTACAACAATAACTGTATTTGATTGAACAAACTTTTAAAAAAGTTAATTGCTGAATGCAGACAAGCTCAAACAAGCTCCACCAGCCCCAAACATCAGCCTGTATAACACCTGTATATTTAAGCAGTACGGATTTCAATACATTTGTTACAACTGGACACGAGGAAGTTCTCATTGTGTAGGGTAGGCTTGCATTTCAAGAATTCATAATACAGAAGCATTCCTTGCAGAATATGTCATATATGTAGTATTGTACCTCAAGCATCAAAACAGAAGTCTAGAAATATGTGAAGGTAACAAGCCCCTAAAACAGTAACTGCTTAAAAGTACCCTTCACATTCTCACACAACTCCCTTATTAGCATCTTAATTAATTGTAAGTTCTCCACTCATATCCCAATGAACAATTACTCACATAAGTAGACTCTATGGAATTTAGTGGGGTTACTCCTGAAAGTAACAGCTCACCAAAGTTCAAAATGTATAGATCTTTCCTTAAAACATTTACAGAAAAATCCAAATGAAACACTTAGAATTACCAATCTTACTTACAAGTTCATTTTTTCCAATGTTAACTTTCTCAGTTCTAAAAACAGAGGGGACATAACATTTTATAAAATACTAACTATGAGCAGTACAATTTCATCAACAATAAGAAATCCAAGGGAAGAAGAAGAAAAAAAATCAAAAACCCACTTAACAGGATCTAGGATGACTGCCCAAAATAGCTCTCCCCCCCACTCCTAAAAACCACACATATACACACAGATAATTACTGCTTACTGATTTTTGGGGAGGAGCTTCTGCCCAGCAGTCACCCAACTAGGGGGAAAATCATATAAATACTCAAGGGTGACACTTGAAATCATCAGCTTCTGCTCACTCACCAGTGGCAGAAGGACTCCTCAACAGAGGAGGATTCACGGCTCTACTACTCTGCATTGGAGCTCCTCAACATTCTGGTATGTTACAATTTAATTTAATTCTATTTGGTTTTGAAGGTAACTTCTACAGGACACATGCTTTCTGGCTGGGGAGGGAAGGGGGTTGATATTTAAGGGCCAGTGACAGCACCCTTACTGCCACTGGGGCTATTTGAAAGGCTATAGATAAAAGCCTGGTTTCAAGCAAGGCAACATGAGATTTTTTGCCACTGATGCTGAAGGAGCCAGGACTTCGAGCTTCATTTGCTACAGCCTTAAACAGAGGCAATAAGGTTGTGGTAAAGTGTCTGTGTGTTTTCACTCATAACTTTTCTTCATTTCAGTTGTTTTGATATATGCAACTTACTTTTGGAGCCCTAGTGTAACTAGAAAAATAATCACTGTTTCTGAAGACAGTGGTTTTAAATAGGCTGGCATCCATTTAAAATTATTCTTTTCCCAAGAGTGAGACTATTGCCTCTAAGCTATCTGTACAAGAGCTCTATCATTCCAAGTCATAGCAATGATGATTCCCTTTTTCTTAGAGGATTTTTTGCAACTAGTGAAAGTAAAAAGAAATAAGCACAAAATAATGTTACTTTTAACACCTGTAGTTTAAGAAATCTCATTTATTCATGCACAAGAAATAGAACTGAACAGCTTTTCTTTATAACAAACTTTTTCTCCTCTTTCTAACACAGAACGGATTTGGAAACATGCATTTACAAATATCCTTACTGCTGCTGTTCTGTCTGAACATTGTCCATGGTAGCGATGGATATTTTTCTGAGCGATACCAGAAACAATCTAGCATCAAGGGGCCTCATTTTCTACCATTCAATGTAAAAAGTCAAGGTAAGTCTACTATTTTTTTTTTTATAATAAACTAAAACAATTATTCTTAGTAGGTCAGTACATGAACAAATGCTCTTTGTTTATACCATTGCTATTCAACTTTCACTAACATTTAGGTTTATTAAAATAATGTCATCACTGCAGAAAGAACTGGCAGTGGCTCCAGAAGTTCCTTCCTATTGATAAAGATGCACACTTGTCACAGACTTTTTTTTTTTTTCTTTAAAACACAATAATCACTAAAGGCATATAGAGTAGAAACAAAATCACAGCTACAGATCTGATCTCTAGTAGTGGCAAAAATACAACATGATTATGTGCATAATTATGCACAATATGGTAATTACCCTCAAATTTCTTGATTTAACACAGGGGTTTCCAACAATAGACTTGTCACCTACAATATTTAGAAAGAACTTTTACATATTTTGTCATGTTATCTCTACTCAAAACAGACCTTAGGGGTGAATTTAAATATATATCTGATACATATGGCCAAATGAAGACCTGTTTAAAGTCTAGAGAGCCAAAATAAATTGATATGTAGTCATAAAAAATATGACAAAACTCTACATATTTTTTTTCATGAGTGATTTAAGCTGATACTTTAATTATCAGACTTATCTCATAGTAATATAATATTCTAGCTTCATTATAAAAAGTTCTCTTCATTTTATAAATGAGTCATTGTATAGGTAATATATAATTGCAATGCTATACATTATGACATCTTAATTTCTGGCTATCCACTCTGTCCTTATATGGGTGACTATACTTAGTGTTTGAAAGTATGGGTTCTGGTTTATTTTTCCATGCTTAGCCCAAAGCTTTTTTAAAAAAAATTGAAATCAAAACTTCTGACTTTCTAGATGCTGGTTTTATTTGATGAATTGTCCCCCAAAGGATGATCAGTAGTCTGTATTCAAAATTATCATCCCTAAAATTAAGAGAACTAAATCCTCCTTGTAGACATCCCTCTCTCCCCCTCTCAAGAACATTATTTTCCTTCAGACATCAACAGTCTATTCAGAATAGCTTTCTCTCTTGCTGTATCCCATCTACTTTTAGTTATAATAACCATACTTGCGTAGAAACGAGGAAGTCAAATGAAGGAGTCAGAAAAATGGGATTTACAAGTAAGCTTCTCTTCACCAGAAAAAGGACATTTTAGGCTGTATCTGCATTAGAAAATAGGGTAGCACAACAGAAGCAGATCTGGAGAGCTGATCAGCTGCTGCTCAGGACATTGCATCCACATTATCTTCATTTAGAAAGTTTCATTTCAGAATAGTTCTAGTCTGATCCTAGGGACTGGATGCTCATTAGCAGCACAGATCGAGTCCAAAGATGCAGCCCTGGTCTCACCTCAACCAGCTCCAGCCCATGTGCTCCAAGAATGCTCTGCAATAAGATCCAAGTGAAAGCAACAAGGCTGGGAAACTTACCTCCTAAAAATATTATTATGCACTGTATCAAAATACTGTCACAGTTTCATTCCTTGTCTTCAGCACAAGGACCTTCTGGAATCCTACCAGCACTCTCAGATTGAATTTAGGTACACATACATAAACAGCTACTCTGAGGACTTACTAACTGGAATTCCCACTGGGTTAGAGTTGCATTTCCTCCCTCTTCCCCCATTACCTTTTCATAGTGTTTTTCCAAGACTTTATTCAGAATCATGTGCATATTTATATTACTTTTAAGTGACGTACAATATTTACTTGGTTATCCTCCACCATACTTCACTTAATTCTCCTCTCCTCCTATTGTTCACTCTCCTCCCTCCCCCTAAAAAAAAAAAAACAACAACATTTGGAAAGGGGAAAACCAGCAGCAAATTAAGAAAAAGGAAGGAGCAGGGTAGACAGGAAATGGGGTGAAAGGAGGGAATGAATTGCCCTTAACTACATTTCCACTTTATATACTAACAAAGAGCCTAATGTGTATGAAACTTCATACTTAGAATGAGAATGATTATATCAACATGTGAGAAGTGTAAAGTGTTCTTTATTTAGGAAAGGTAACAAAGATTATATACTACACCTCAAAAGCAGGAACACCCTACAGTTTTACAGACATAGGAGTCCAGTCATTCAAAATTGCTGGACAAATCTTCATTTGGGGAACAAGCATCTAAATGGAGGACTGGAAAACCACTGCTATTCTCCAGTCTGGAAAACAGCATCCTATAGAGGGTTTTTAGAAGAGTTTGAAGAGGGCAGAGACTGTTAAGATCACTATTTCTAGTCTGAGATGATCACAGAAGAATAAAACAGGAGACTACAGAACTAAATTAATCTAACTGTTGTCTAGTGAATTCTTCTGTATGCATGTAGCTCAAGTAACATATGGTAAGCTTTTAATCATAGCTTACTTCTTCTATTTGGTCACCAAACATTGGCTTCTAGAGATTTAGTTACCGAAAAATTCTCTTCTTGTTTTGTAGTTTTGTCAAAAAGCAATCTGGAACTAAAATTTCAGTGTAGGCCCAAACTGGTGACTCAGGACATCATGCAATAGATCATAACATTTCTGTAATTAAGTCATAATAAAGCTTCATTTAATTTGGTGAAAATGTTTTTACAGTTTCAAAAAAATCTTTTTCCAGACAGCTCTCCAGTCAGAATACACTTTCCTTTTCTTTATGTATTTAGTGTTACCATTTTAAAAATATACCAGGACATAATTTTTAAACCAGTGGCTCTTTAGCTTAAAATCTTTGAGAAGTCCTAGTTGAGTATAATGATTGAATTAAGTCTGACTGTTCAGCAATGCTTAATTATTGCAGGTTATGCTAATGTCTTTGTACTTAATTCAATACCTAGAGTTTGACTGCACTCAGAGAACATAAACCAAATTTTCATCACGGTATGTACCAAGACACATAAAAGACTAGCCAACCACTACTTCAATTTTCCTGGTAAAAATCCTACATCATTAATGTGTTCAGCTGTACTTTCCTTAGAGGACTTACCATTGTCACTAGACAGCACAATTACCAGACATTTTAATCTAAAAGCAGCACAATTTTGAAACAATATAGTTTTTCCACAGAAAATCTCTATAATAACAGGAATACTGACAAAGCCTGTAGCACCTTATGCAAAAAGGCAGCACCCACCACTTCGTGAACCTAGGCCTGATATGAAGGTGTGTTTAAAGCATGGTAAGAAGCAAAGAAAAAAAAAAAAAAAAAAAAGAGAAGCACTCTGAAGCTAAAGTCTGATGCAATTTGCCATTAAAAAGATAGATCAAGTGCAATAACTACATGTTACTTAAATACAGCTGGATAAAATGAATGTCGCCCCCCTGCAGAAATTAACTCTGACTGCTAAAGAAAAAAATACATATGGTAGGCATGGCCATAGTTCCTTGAGTTATGGTTATAAAAGAGCAGACCTGGCTGGAGTCACAGTTATCTTCTGCCAAAGTACCCATAAAAATGCTTGGTTTTGGATTCAATGCAGTTAATGTAAAAACCTATTCGTATTTTTCACCTAATGCTTTACAACTGAAACAGCATTAGCTCAGGAACCTGTTTAGGTATTTGTATTGAGGCTTTGATCTGACCTGCCTGTTCTCCGATGTGAACAGACAGTTTCTGAAGTTCTGTCCACAGATAGACTTATGGAATAAATTCAGAGTCCTCTAGTTGAGTAAGCTGTTTTTTCTGATGGCAGCTCTCTTATTGGTGGTGAAGACAAAATGTGTAACATGTAATGACCATTTACATGCCACTTCAGCTGCAGGGTATGTGTTAATTCTGATGGGCCTAAGCCTTTTCCAAATTATTTTTTTCATATTCTGCAGCTCTTAAAATTTGTTATATCTTATGTAACCTATGCAACAAGAAAACCAACTTGCAATTGCACCCTACTGAATCTGGGAGTTCAGTAGTAACAAATCCAACAGTTAGATACTTACAACATCAGTAAGATACCAAAGAATGCACCAGACTTGTTACAGATACCCACAGATTCCACAATCTCCTCTGCAGCCAAGAAGGATGTGTATTTGCATTTTCAGCTTGTCAATAAATCAGTCACTGCTTTCTTCCTATCTGTGGGATTTTAACAACTATCTTCCCTTTCACTGCCTTAAGGAGAATGAGAAAAGGTGTGCAAAATAAGGTGATAAGCATTTCTGCTGATTTTATGCACCAGTAAAAAAGAAAATGCACTCTCTACACTTGGTAGATAAGAACAATTTATCCGACAGTATAGGAAGAAGGCAACCCTGCATATCCAATATCAAACCAAAATTAAATTTATTTCACATATATATCTCTTTTTAAGAATACAACATGTATATTCTTCCTCCATCTCACTTTTGGTTCATCAAGACTAACCATAGATTGTAAAAAGCAATTTATTATCTAAGAGACAGCAGAATAGTAATTGCATAAACTTTCATATACACATACATACTGCTCTCTGTAAGAGACTGAAATGCAAACTTTAGCTGATCCCACTGTTGATCTTATTCATCTTTTCTAAATAAAGATCAAACAGATAAGTTGCTATTATACAAAACAGAATCCAGGCTCATCCTATATACCTAATTTTTTATTTTTAAAATGACCTCTTTAATTAACATTCGTGATAGGTATGGTACTTCATTCTCTATAGCTGCCAGCTGCTACAAACTACTGAATTGGTCTCACAATATCCATGTTAATTTTGTCTGTCATGTCCTAAAAGTCAGCATCGTAACTCCAACAGGAAGCTGTAAGCACCACCAAAGTGCACAGAAAACTAAGCAGTGAGCTTGTTTGTTTATTCCTTTATTTGTAACATTTGGTAAAGTGGCTCCACCTGCTGTTTTGGTAACTAAGAAAATGAAGTATTATTAAAAAAACCCAAAACAATACCAGAGTTCTGACTGCAGTAAAATGAATTATCAGTTGTGACCTTGCCACTGTGTGAAATTTTTATGACAAACAAAAATCTTTCAATACAGTATTTGAAAATATAACATTCATATGTTTACCAAAAAAAACCCCAGAGCCATGGCCCACTTTTGTAAGTGTTAGGGAGGAAAGGACAAAAATCTCACTACTTAAATATAGCACCAAATAGTTGCAGAAAAGCAGCTACACCTGCACAGGAATTTCTGTGGTTTCATTCATCAAGATCCAAGTCTGATAACTTGCTAAAACAGTTAACTGTTTTTTGGGGTTTTTTTTCTTCCTTAATAGTTTGAATCAACTTGCATAGTAATTTTTAAGTTCTCTGATGACCTTAAATGTATTGAAGACAAAAAAATTTTTAGAGGCCTTGTAGCTCACAACACAACTCCAACACATGTGCACATGTTAATTATATATATATATACATATATAAAAGAGCTCTGAGATCTGAACATGAGGCTCTCAGTGGCCAAACACAGTAATAGAAACTTGACTTCTATGAGGTTCAAATTAAGTTAACCCTTCACACATTTCACCACCATGCTACCAGTCTGCCAATCTGTTGTAGCTGCCCTGGTTGACCCCGTTTCCTCTCTCTCACAGGTGTGCAGGTAAGGGGTGAACAAGGACCCCCTGGTCCCCCAGGCCCTATTGGACCAAGAGGACAACCAGGTCCTGCAGGAAAGCCAGGGTTTGGAAGCCCTGGTCCCCAAGGCCCCCCTGGTCCCCCAGGACCACCTGGATTCTCTGCGGTTGGAAAGCCAGGCATGCCAGGTCTACCAGGAAAGCCAGGGGAGAGAGGACTTAATGGTGAGAAAGGAGAAGCTGGACCTGTTGGGCTCCCAGGCGCAAGAGGCCCACAAGGACCCCCCGGCACTCCTGGCCCTGCAGGACTGTCTGTTCCTGGCAAACCAGGACCACAAGGGCCTCCAGGAGCTCAAGGGCCCAGAGGCCTCCCCGGTGAGAAGGGAGAGCCAGGTATCCCTGGTATAAACGGACAAAAGGGAGAAAATGGATATGGCATTCCAGGTCGCCCAGGTAACAGGGGTCTTCCAGGCCCACAGGGGCCCCGGGGCCTCCCCGGTCCTGCTGGAGTAGGGAAGCCTGGTGAAAATGGTCTTCCAGGTCTTCCAGGTCTGAAAGGTGACAGAGGTTTACCAGGTGCACCCGGAGCAGCTGGTATCCCAGGTCCCCAGGGTCCCCCAGGAGAACCTGGAGAAGCTGGCGTTGGCAAGCCTGGGCCAATGGGACCACCAGGAGCAGCAGGCATCCCCGGAGCCAAGGGATACCCCGGACCCGCAGGCTTGCCTGGATCCCCAGGTCTTCCAGGATTTGGAAAGCCAGGATTGCCAGGGATGAAGGGACACAGAGGGCCCGAAGGTGCTCCTGGCCTTCCAGGACCTAAAGGAGACCAAGGCCCAGCTGGTATCCCAGGAGAACCAGGGCCTGCCGGGCTACCAGGAAACATGGGCCCTCAAGGACTCAAAGGTTTGCCTGGTGAGAATGGCCTACCTGGGCCCAAAGGCGACATAGGCCCTGCAGGTCCCCCAGGATTTCCAGGAGCCAAGGGTGAACGAGGTCTACCGGGATTAGAGGGAAAACCAGGATACCCAGGTGAGCAGGGCCTTGCTGGTCCTAAGGGACACCCAGGCTTCCCAGGTCCAAAAGGTGACATCGGCCATGCTGGGCTACCTGGCTTGCCTGGTCCAATGGGTCCACAAGGAGTGAAGGGAGTTCCAGGGATCAATGGCGAGCCAGGCCCCAGAGGGCCTTCAGGAATACCTGGGACCAGAGGCCCCATCGGCCCCCCTGGTCTGCCAGGAGCACCTGGTGCAAAAGGTGAGCCAGGAGCACCGGGACTGCCAGGTCCAGCAGGTATTTCTACGAAAGGCTTAAGTGGACCCATGGGACCACCTGGACCCCCTGGGCCTAAAGGCAGCAATGGAGAGCCTGGCCTGCCAGGCCCCCCAGGTCCTCCTGGTCCCCCCGGCCAAGCTGTAATCCCACAGATGCCCGAAGGCTACGTGAAAGCAGGAGAGTCTCGGGAGCTATCAGGAATGTCTTTCGTGAAAGGAGGAGTAAACCAAGCTCTTACAGGGATGCCAGTATCTGCATTCAGTGTCATCCTCTCAAAAGCCTACCCTGCAGCAACAGTCCCCATCAAATTTGATAAAATCTTGTACAATAGGCAGCAACACTATGACCCCAGAACAGGAATCTTCACTTGCAGGATCCCTGGACTGTACTATTTCTCCTACCATGTACATGCAAAAGGAACAAATGTTTGGGTTGCACTCTACAAAAATGGTTCCCCACTCATGTACACTTATGATGAGTACAAGAAAGGATACCTTGACCAGGCTTCTGGCAGTGCCGTCATCGATCTCATGGAGAATGATCAAGTATGGCTCCAACTGCCCAATTCAGAATCTAATGGTCTCTATTCCTCTGACTATGTGCACTCTTCTTTCTCAGGTTTCCTATTTGCTCATATCTAACAACATTCCATTTACACGGTCCTGACACTCTCTTCTTCAGATCATTTCAACAGGGCACTGATCTGATTCATCACTAGCAGGTCATGCAACTTTAATTTTGCAACAGAGATGGAAGAGGGAATGAGAAGGCAGAAGAGATTGGTTCAAACCTAGTAGAATAATATTGTATGTTTTTAGAGAATTGTCATAACAAATTTGTTTTAAATGATGATCAATTGTCCAATTGAATGCAACATTAAAATTTTATGAATTAATTTATCACACCATTCTCTCTCTTTATTTTCTAACTATCACTTCTCATTAACACATAAAGTAGCCATTCCAGGACTCTTGATCAAACCTTGCTATGCTTGAATTAACTGAAGGTATTATTCGAAGCAAACTGTCTCAGACACAGCATGGTCATCACAACACACAAATGATACACTTCAGTAACATTAGTCTGCTGTCAGCTTTACCATTAAGCTATCAAACAGGAGTCAAGAAAACACAACTCTAAAATAGTGCATATCAAGTCACAGTTTTAGTTTAGTTCTACTCTTATTAATGAATAAGAACCTTGCAGAAAGGTAGATTTACAAATTATTGCCTGTTACTGAAGATCTAAAACTTTCACACTATGAAAAAGCAATCAGATTTGAAGCCTAGAAACCCACTCAGCTTTCTTTCATGCACACTTTGTAATCTGCAGCAACAAACTAGTTCCATATTTTTTAAGCTCCTTACATTCTGTAAAACTACAATGTTCAGAGAACAGTAAAACAGCTATCCCCAAATCCAGAAAAGTGTATCTTCACAAGTATGCAGACACTCACAAAACACACCACCTTTACCACCCCAAAATCAGAGACAATCTTTGCACTGGTTTTCCCTGATCAGTTCATGCCTTTAAAACACAATACTCTTCAGACTATATTTTACTTAAATGGTAAATGTATCAGACAATGGCAGTAATCAGTCAGTAGACATAATCACATTTACCATACCTACAACACTCATGTCTCACAAACGTTAGCTATTACATTAAACTGTTACAGCGCTATGAAAAGTTAATGGTATAAACTAAGCTAGCTTTGTAAAATTAGTTTTATAAATTATCAAGCCTAGTAGTTTGATCACACCTTTCTTCTAATGACAATTACCATTCTCATGCTTTAGAAGTATCACATACATCAAAACCTTGTCAACTCTGAAACTATTATTTTTTGATTATTTTTTTAAAGTCTTTAATCAGTTGTACTAAAAACACGTAGGTTCATGTTTAAAAGTTTTGTGATAGCACCATTTCTTCACGAAAGCAGAACCTGAGGCTTTTTATATTGTATACATTTGAAATCACCAATTTCCCAATTACTTGATAATGCATTGGGATTAATAAAAAAAAGTGAGGACACCTTTAGGTTGATCCATTGTTAGCAAAACTATATAATGTTTTGGAAACTGTAAAGAACTACCAAGAAGGTCCCTTTGCAGAATTGCTTTTTCCTCCCTTTATTAAATATTGCTGGATAAGGAAGCCTGTGGCTTAGGCTATAATTTGTTAATAAGTTCTGAAGCAGAGAGTCTAACCTGAGATCTGCTTATTTTAGCAGCCAAGTAGACCTCAACAAGCAAATTGGTTCTACTATTACAAACACTGCACACAAATGTTTGTATGGAAATAATACAGTGAACAGTAACACAATAAATAGCAATCTTGTAATACTTTTATTTCAAACCAAAATAAAACTCAAGACACTTGAGTGAATTGTCTGTCCCCACTTTTCTACCTTCCTGTCTAAGTTGAAATATTAATTATATATCTCCAAAGAATTATCTCTTTTTTGCACTAAAAATGTTTTCCTATGCAGTCACTCGCACAGCACTTTCCAGTATTTGAGCACAGCATGTGCTGCTGCCAATACATTCAACTAATCTGGCACTTTTGTTTCAGAAACATATACAGGGACTGGGTACTGGAGCTGGAAAATACTGCTCAGTAATTGTAAAGCTTCTGGTTAATTGTTTTACATCTGAAATATATACCAAAGCACATGTTTAAAATTGTTGGAGATGCTTGGTGCTCAGCAGCACATTACTGTCCTGTGATTCCAATTAACTAGTCTCTGCACAAGAAACTGGGCCTAGACAGTAGACTTAAAAGCATGGTTTACCAATTCTTATTATCCATCCACTTTAAATCAAGTTTTGCCCTTTAATGTCTTTGTTCCTCAAATGAACACATAGGACTTCAAATAGATATACAGCTTAGTACCTCAGATTGGTCTTTTTGAAGGCTTTTCATAATTGTTCAGATATTAAGAAAGCATCTCATAACATTGAAAAGCCAGAGATTACACATCAAATTGTGGCACAAGTACAACTTCTACCTTGCTTTTAGCTTTGGGTTCTCAGTTTAGAGAGAACTTCGAGAAGGTCTGTAAGATTTTTAAATTTGTTTTTTAATATTTCCTCTACATGAAGATCAGCAATCTACTGAAAGATAAAGCTCTTCCAGAAACCACAGCTTTTGTGGATTATGGGCATTAGAGGAAAGAAAATCCAATATGAGATTAAAATTAAAACATAAGAGCCTATAATAGTATAAAACTCACTTCCAAAGGCTTCAAAAAGATTTCTGAAACAAATTTCAGTAGTTAAGTGTTCAAACACATGAAGCACCCAAATAATCCCTTTTTGTACTTAGCTGGAAAGCCCAGCAAAGAAGTGTAACAAATTTGTTTGCTTCTGTCTTTGTTGCCATTTGTTGCAATTAAGACAAACAATGATCTTTCATCACTAGACTACAATCAACATTAGGAAATTCTAATGTTTTGCAGTTTTTGGAGGATTCTTTCCTTTTGGCTGGAAAAGAATCTTTGCTTTTTGTTTGTTGTATTTGAAGTTGCATATAAAGGATATAATGCATATATCACAGATATCTAGATTCACTGTCTTCTGCCAGGACAACAGGGTAATAACATAAACTTGCAATCAAAAACCTCTGTGCGTGTGTGCACACGTGTTTTTGGGGAGAGAATGCAGTAGTTTAGAAAGAGCCAAAGTTTTCCTTCCCAAAGTAACACTTCACCATGCCACTTCAGAATATTATCAATCACATAAAAGAAAAAATGCAAGTTACTAAAAAACATGTTTTTAAGTCTAGCACTTCCTTTCTGTGATAATTTAGCTTTTTTGTAAAAGATGGTCAGTGACAAGTTTCTCAAATGCATTATTTAAACCTGAGAGCAGATCCCATCAAGCCTTTTTATGGGCAATTTATGCAGTCTCTGCTGCCAGGGAAAGACTATCATGGAAAACAGAAGAAAGCAGCCTTTAAAAGAAGGCATTTTACAAAATTCTGCTTTAAGAAGGTCTATCAGGCAACTTCCTCCTACAAAAAATTGATTTTTCTGTTGAAAAATCATCATATCTGAAATTTTTCATGTGGAAATAATTATACAGTTTTTCAAGCCCTCATTACTCCTCTAAAGATGAAACTTCGTTTCCATAGTGTGTTGTGGACCTTTGGCCACATATTTATATGCCACATGCCATTTCTTTTAAAATGTATATAGAATATAAACCAAGAGAAACATATATAAAGTAATGTTAATCACCTTAAAGCTGCAAAATATTCCAGTCATAAGTTAAAAATTTACAAAAAGGATTACTGAAGTAATTTAATGCTCAACTTGGATATCACTTGCAGAGGGCATTCTTGAAGGCATTATTAGGTAAGAAACTACCATTTTGAAAATATGAATATCTGCGTTCAGTGCTATCCGACATCATACTTTCCTGATAGTATTGTTTAATAGATTCCCCCCATTTTTTTTGTGTTGTTCTTCAGAAATGAAGACCTGATAACACAAGACTATTTTGGAACCCTCTTACTCTCCCTCTGCAAGCCTCAGTTCTTCACTTCTTTACAAGTAGAAGAGTGGGTTAATACTCTTCATTAAGCTGAGTCAGGACAATCATGGCTATCTGAAAGAGCTATCCAAAAAAAATATCAGAGGGCAATTATCTAAGGCACTTACCATAGCTAAGACAATGAAAAGCAAAATCCACTAGACACCTGATTATGATCAAAGAAATCATGTGAAAAAGAGAAGTGACATAAAGAAACAAGGGCATAATGACAACGAACCAAAGTGCCTTGCAAACAGAGATTTCAAAAAATAAAATGGTCAGTCGTTCTGCTCCATCACTGACAATGGCACTACTAAGACAGCATTTTGACTTGGGAACTTTGCGTCTCCTCAACTGACCACTCAAGTTTGCTTTAGGAATTTTACCTTGACTAACTGTTAGTGACCAATGCTTTTTCTCTGAAGGGTTAAACCCTCTATGAGGCATCAAGAGCATGGAGTTAAGTCAAGAGGCTGTGGTTTTCAGGGCAGGCTCTGGCCTAAAGACGGTGGGGCTTCCTGGTATGTAGATGTTGGGCTGGAGCCAGGTTTAGGAGTTTCCTCAGGAAGTTATGTTAAGCTTGGAGCTGAGGAAAAAAAAAAAAAAAAAAGCTCTTTGGCACAAACTTGTGACAGAAGATTAGTACTGTTATTCTAATTTCACAGAGGGACCTGAAGCAAAAAGAGATACTCCATGGAAATATCATAGGTAAGTGATACAGGAAGAAATTCTCTAGTTCTTCTGACTCCCTGTTCAGTACTTTATCCACTGGACCACGTTATTAAAAGGAAAATAAGATCACTATGAAGCCTTTCAAAGTGATGCATGACAGAGCATAGTACTTCCATATATTAAAATATTGAAGTAGTGTATACAGCCTGCCTTGTTTTACTTCTGATTTTACAGAGCTTTAGCCAAAATAACTGATGCCTATCAGTTACTACGTTTTCTTATATTTTTAAGAGTTGTTCATGTGCCTCATGACTTTTTATAACAGAGATGCAGGTGTATTGAATTATGTACCAATGCTGATAGCAGTTGGAAAAATTAGAATCATAGAATGACAGAATGTTGTGAGTTGGAAGGGACCCACAGGGATCATTGAGTCCAATACTTGCCCTAGCATAGGACAGTCCCAAGATTCAGACCACGTGCCTGAGGGCACATGTTGTCCAAATGCTTCTTGAATACTGTCAGGCTTGGTGCCATGACCACCTCCCTGGGGAGCCTGTTCCAGTGCTCCACCACCCTCTGGGTGAAGAACCTTTTCCTAATGTGCAACCTAAACTTGCTCTGGCACATCTTCCTGCCATTTCCCCTGGTCCTATCGTTGGTCACCAGAGACAAGAGATCAGGAGCCGCCCCTTCTCTTCCTCTTGTGAGGAAGTTTTAGAGTGCTATGAGATCTCCTCTCAGTCTCCTCTTCTTCAGGCTGAACAAACCAAGCAACCTCAGTCTCTCCTCATACGTCTTCCCTTCTAAACCCTTCACCAATTTAGTGGCTCTCCTCTGGACACTCTCTAGCAGCTTTATATCCTTTTATACTGTGGCACCCAAAACTGCACCCAGCACTCGAGGTGCGACAACACCAGTGCAGAGTAGAGTGGGATGATCACCTCCTTCGACCAGCTCGCAATACAGTGCTTGATGCACCCCAGGACATGGTGGCCCTTTTGGCTGTCAGGACACACTGTTGGCTCATGTTCGACTTGCCATCGACCAGAACCCCCAGATCCATCTCTGCAGGGCTGCTCTCCAGCCTCTCGTTCCCCAGCCTGTGTGTGTGTCCAGGGTTATTGTGCCCCAGGTGCAAAATCCAGCACTTGCCCTTGTTAAAATTCATACGGTTGGTGATGGCCCAGCTCTCTAATTTATCCAGATGTCCCTGCAGGGCCTCTCTGCCCTTGAGAGTGTCCACAGCTCCTCCCAATTTGGTGTCATTGGCAAACTTAGTAGTCCTTCAAGTCCTGTATCCAAATCATTGATGAAGACATTGAAGAGCATATATAGACATTAAGTCTATCACAGATCTGTTTGTATGCAGATTCCATGCTTACATAAATAGGTACCCTATAGGTAGGTATATAGCTATTATGTCTGATTTCAAAAGATAAGACTTAACTTCTGTTTGACCTAAATAATTTTCAAGGAACACTTCTTTAAATTCGCCTTTTTGCCAAAAACTGCATGATCCATACCTTTTAAAACAAAGAGCTTTCATGATTTGAAAAAATAATTTTAAAAAATGCTAAAAAACCAGATACAGTTGATTAAGTTTGGTTTAATATAAGCAGAAAACAAAGGTTATGTTTATTTCCTGTATGTATGAGTTCCTAGAGGAATTCTTAACTACCAACCACACTCTAAGCTACAATGGGAACACAGTAACAACAACAAAAACATTTTAAGAATATCTCCCTGTCTTTTTATTCTATTTTTGTTTGGAACCTCTCTGAGACAATTTTGCTTGAAAGGAATACAGAAAGTAGTACATCTGGTGAACAAAAGGTAAGTTTTAAGAAGGTCCAAACTACATCCTTGCCTGATGAATGTTGCATTAACAGATAATTCTATCAGAAATATTTATCAGCATAATTATACAGAATTCTGAACTGATCTGCATATAATATTAAAAAAAAAAGAAATCCCAAAACAACCACAGTTAAAAATAATTTAAATTAATTGTGCACACATGCAAGACGATTGGCCTTTATTCTCAACTTATTGTTTTACACGCCTAATAGAAACTCAGAAGTTTAAGTCTGTGAAGGAGGAAAAGAATTTCTAGCAGAAGGCTATCCAAGATTTCTTCCAAATCTAATTTATATTATAATATTATAAGGTTGGCTTTAGGTGGAGGAAGGCTATTACTAAAAAAAAAAAAAATTCCTCTGCAATTTCTAGTAAATTTATAACAAAATAACAGAATTCTAAAATGTTTTAAAGAATCGGAAAACTATATCCTCACCACTGTGTCAGTACTACATGAGGAAATCTAATCAAAACTAGAGCAGTAAAGAAAAATCCCAAATATTAGTACTACTTTATTTATTTCCAGTGTATTTCTGATTTTATTTAGGAGTACAACACCACAAGGAACAGAATCAAAATATAGTTCAAGGATGTCCACATTACCATAACATTCATGGGCAGAAACCATTTTTCCTCTAAATTTAGTGCAGTAGCACATCACAAGTGTTGTTAAAAATAGAAAAACAGTTCCAGCTAAATAGAAATAGCAATGATAAAGATGTTCTATTTTAGGATAAACATGCGTCTACTATACAACTATTTGTAAGCTTGAAAAGTAAAAGTTGTGTTGAATAACCTACTGTGTATTTGCAAATATATTTGTTTTGGCAATCACATGTAATATTTTCAGGTAGTATAGTAAGTTTTCAGTGAACCTACTTACCTTTAAAAGCTGATATTTTATAATTGTGCTGGATAGCAGCCACCACATCCTTCCAGAAGTCATATTTTTTCTGATGATCATGCTGTAAGTGTCAAAAGGAACCTAGTCATTACATCAAGTATCAGCTATTTCGAGCTTTCATATTGAAACAGCAACAGGAATGCTATTAATAAACAAAAGTATTTTCAAAATTGAGTAAGCCAGTCTTAGTAGGATTCAGATCAGGACTCATACCCAGCTTTGAGTGTGAACTTTGGCTCACTCCCAACAAGTTATCTCCCTATTTCAGAGGGATATGGTGGGGTGCGGGGAAGAAGGGGGAAGGAGAAAGGACTCATATTTGTGGGGAACTCTAAAACATTACAGCACAAGGGGGCATTAGACAAAAGAGCAACTTACTGAATGAACCATCCCACTGAAATTTGGCAAAAAGAAGTGCCTAGAACTGCAAATACTGTACTTAATTAGCAAATTGACATTATCTACAGCCTGGTACTTGTATCACTTTCTGCCCTCAGAACCGGCAAAACCCTTTGCTGTAATTTAGAGGTAATGCCCTTCTGCCAACAACTCCACCCCAAACACCATATGAAACACTCATCCAGAAGCCAGGCTGAGCAGCACTGTGTTACGCTGCATCCTGCCAAACCCCAGCTCTGGCAGAACGACAAGGGAAGGTGATCTGCCCTTGTGAACAGTCTCTCACTGTTCCTAGAAAGTCGCCCAGGCACTGAAGAGCTCCAGCTGACCTCAACTGCCCTTTCAGCACCTCACCGAGGGAGAGGAAAAGCTTCTCAAGCAGCTGAGCCCCACAGCACTCTAAAACTTCAGAAATTTTAGGAGCACTGAATTAAACAGATGCAATTACACAGCCAGCCAGATTACAGATCTGAGGACTGGCTACAGGGCCTGCAAGAGGTGCCCAGAATTACAAGGGATCGGGCAGCAGCAAAGCAGGTGGTATAGTGCCTTTGAGTTTGTACACCGTGGAAAGTATCACGTAGTGTTGTTACAGGCTTTCCACACCTACACTAGGATAAATTTCAATGCAATTGTTAGCAGATTTCATGGCCTTCTATGTCCTGACCACTGCACTGATACCTGAATAATGGCCCTTTTTTAAGCATAAAGCATTTTCTAGAGAGGGAAACATTCAAAAACTGAAAAAACCCCAAACCCTTAACATCACCAACCAAACCCATGTAGTTTACATGTACTGAAGTAAACTGCTATTTCAGGCCTAATCTGCCATGGAGGCTTCCAGAAGAACAGTCCACCCTTAATTTCACAACCAGCAAGTTACACAAACAAGGCCTTTTGTGCAGGACTGACAAACACTATGGCACTCTGCTTATCATCCACCAGCTCTACAGGTTAACAGTAGGAAGGACACAATGGTGTCCTATAGCAAACTGCCTCAGAAATACATAAAAGGACTAATGGAGAGAAAAGTTTTCATATATGTCAAACTTCACTTAGCTGCTAATCAAGGTCATTATTTAAAGTCATGTTCAGGAGATGCTGAGGAGCACCTATTTGTTTTGTGGAGATGGCACTAGCCTATGCTAGCAATAACCTTGAGATAGACAGATTCACCTGTCTGCTCCCCTCATACTCCATGTGGCTGACTTGCTCCTGAGTTTGGGATTTTGGCATTTTTGTTTGTTTTTTAAAAAAAAAAAAAAAATCCATGCAATGAGCTAATAGTTCCTTAGAGTGCTGTTTTGAGGACAGATGGATACTAGCTTAAAAGTGGTACACTTTCTTCAAAACATTTGACCTCAGAGAAGAATAAAACAACTGTCAAACTAATTCCTTGCAAATCTACAGCTGACGTACAAGCAAACAGACTGATTCCCAGGAAGCAGACAGAAAACTGTATGTATGCCTGTGCAGTCCACCAAGCTTTTGGCAGTGATTATCAAATGTGACTTCATTAGCTGAAGTATCAGACAAAGAAGTATTTTGTGTAGAGCTTCAATGTGAAGATCCAAAACACTAAGATGCTCCTCTGGTTTGTCTGAAAACACATAAGAGTTTTGGCTCTGGACACAGCAAAACAAGATTAATTCTTAACAGTATAAAGCAGCCCAGCATCCAATTGACATCTAAACTCATTTTGAATCCAAACCTAGCAGTTCTCTCATCTGTTTCCAGCAGGAAGCATTCCTGGTCCTAGAATGTTTTCCGAAAATGATAAGAAAATAGCCCTTACTAAACAGGCTCCCAGGACAGGAAACAGAAGCCTCTACTTCCTTTCAGAAATGTGGAGGAAGAAAATGTGATGGTTTCTAAACCTTAAGATGCATCATGTTGTAGGCATGAGTGCTGGAGAGGCCTACTACCTCCTGCTTTGCATCATTCTCATCTGGTTGATGGTAACATACCAGGGAATTACACCCAGTAAGATATTCATGAGCTGCTAGCCGATAAAGAGGACGCATGACCCACTTCTGGTAGCTCTCTGGAGAAACGGCAGAGGTTTAATTCTCTCTGGCTAAAGACAGCACTGATCCCGAGTCAGTGTTCCAACTTGCAAACTAGTAACTGAATGTGCAAGCTTATTACACACATGTTATAACATGCATGTTATATAACATGCAACATAACATCTCTCAATAAAAAGGTGATTCGTGCAAAGTCTAAATTAAATATAAAAGGAAGTAATACAATACAGGTGTCACATCTGAGAGAGGATTCTGAGCTGTGAACAGTAGAGGAAGGAGATTAACCAGGCACAAAATTAAGCATCTTACAGTGCACCTGTCCTCGGTGCTTCCTGATAAGCTAGCTTTAGTTAACTCTTCACGCAGCACTTGGACTTATGCAGAAATCTACTCAGCATGCTATTTCAGGGTAGAAGCTAAAGCATAAAGTCAGCTGATACCCAAAGGGATCCCAGATATCCATCTCACAGCTCTGAATTTCACTCTGCAGATAAAGTTTAGTATTTGCAATTTTCAGTGCTCAGTATTTTGGTACCTTTAGCTAGAAGATTACATCAGTAGTCTTTTGAAACCAGTAGAATCATAGAACAGTTTGGTTGGAAGAGCATTACAACCATCTAGTCCAACCGTAATATACTTGGTGTATGAGAAGAACCCTCTTCTACCCCCAGCTTTACACAAGTAAAAGATTCAAGCCTTATTTAACACTACCAAATCAATTAGCACCAAACTTCAAAGGCAGGATTTGGGACAGTCTATCTATCTACAAATACAAATCCCTGAAAAAGGTTCAGGCAATTGTTATTTTCTGCCTTGAGAATTTAACTTATTGTTTAGCAGAGAAAAAAAAAAGGATACTCCTGTAGAGGTGTATTTACACCTGTGTACACAGATAATAGATGTAAGATAAAAACAAGTTTAAAAAAAAGTTGGAATTAAGCTTTCAAGTCATTAACACCTTGCAAATTAGTAAACCATTATTCCGAAGACTCACATTAGATTAAACTCAAGTAACATCAAGTACAATTACAGCAGATTTTAAAAACTATATTCTGCATATCAAAGAGTAAACTTGAGAAAACAGTGCATTTCTATTCATATCCTAGTTATTTGTGCCCTCTTGTGGAAGTACATTTATTCTGAACATGCCATGTAGCTCACAATTAGGTTCAGAGACAACTTTAATACACTGAATCTGACATGAAAAATTACAAACAAGAAAAAAGCTAAAGACCTAGATGTTGTTCAGTACACTATTTGTATGCATTTAATAATGCATGCAAGAAATCTGGTGGGGAAAGAGAAAGATAATGCAACACAGTTTCAAACAATCCAGTTCTTACCTGATCTAAGCAGTCCACAACCCTTGCACACAAGAGAGCTCCTGGCAGGTCAAAATAATTATCATACAAATAGTATTTAGCTGGAAAAAAACAAAAAACAAAAAACAACAAATTCTATCTTTTAAATCCTTATTGTGTGCTTCAATCACAAATGAAAAATATACTTAAATAATAGTACAAGCTCCTTTTTGGATTTTATCAGTTATAAGCATTGCCTGCTTCCCAATCTTTATTAGCCTTTATTCCCACTTCTGATTCTTGTAATTGGCAACTAACAGTCATTCACCTATATCATGGCAGTAAGACTTAAAAATGAGGTTCTAAAAGTTAAGGTGGAAGAGATGGAGGAGAACCACAAGTTTTAGGAGTCAGAACAGTATCGCTAAACTTTTCCAAAATAACTATTTCCCTAGCAGTGGAAGCAAAAAGAAAGGGTTTGAGAAGTTGTTTCAGAAACATTTGGTCAGATCTTACACACAGTCTTGTCCTTTGCACGCACATGCAGCAGCCAGTGCCTTAGCCCATGGGGAAGCATACCTACATTATTATACAAGCCCCCCAAAAGTCAGGAGGGTCCAAATGTCTCCCCAGATCCAGGTTATGTTTAATGACCCTTTCCTAGGAGTGAAAGGACTTAATCAGTGAGGTTTTTCGTATTCATGATATTGTCAGTGCTGTTCTTCAGTATACCCAGGAGACAAGTCAGCAAAACAGGGATTAACATTCACAAGAGAGACCAAGTGCACCTTTCAATGACTAAGAAAGGCACATTTGCTATATGACCATAGAAAACTTTATCTTCTACCCTGTTGCAAATGATTACCTGCATTTTAGAATATGCACCACAAACATGTTTATGGCAGCAAAATCTCAAGGAAAATCTCTTCATTACATAGGACAATGCAACTTAACTGAGCACTTCATGTGTATTACCCACATTTGCCAAGATCAAAGTAAAATGGAGAGGAAGCACAGAGTGAGAACACAAACCTAGCCACAAAGTGATTTCCATCTTAAAACCAAGAAACTTAAACTGCAGGAGAAGTTTTATTTCCAGATCTGCTCTGTTCTTTGCGCCTGCACCTAGGCCTCCAGTAACAGCACTAATGCTAATGAGTCAACAATTAAGAAAAATTTAAGATTTGTCAAATATGTCCTAAATGAGATAGGCTGGTAATCCCAGTCTACTTCATCAAGGAACAATGTGCCCACCTCTATAACCAAAACACGCCTATAATGTCAGCTTATTTGTCTCGTCACTAGTAATCTGAACCTAAATGGAACTCTAGTATTAGAAGTTGAAAATACAAAAAAAACAAGTCTCCCCCAAAATATTTACCTATTCCAGTAATTTTCAGCTCAAGTATTTTTAAATATTTGTGGTAAGAACAAACACTATGAGGCACTGAAGAGGCCAGAGCAATGTCAAAGAAGAGAACATGCTAAGGTATAGCTACCTGAGCGGGAAATCATTCCACTGACTGTATTAAAGTGCTTCCACTCCCTTCTTCCATAAGTCTCCAGGATCTCTTCGGATGTCATGCTCTTTGTACCATGGCTTGCCCTATTTGATGCATTACGTTATTTTTATATATATACATACATACATATATATATATCAAAAAAAAGAGAGAAAAGAAAAAGGTTGAAAACAGCCAAACTACTCCTAGGGCACAGTAATGCATTGCAACTGAACACTGAGGTGCATGCAAGTCAATCAGAAGTAACTCTCTTTATAATTTACAAATTTTCCAGGACCTAAGCTTTTATCATATACATTACAGTCCTTGATAAAAGCCCCACTACACAGAGGCTTGGTTGGCTGGAAGCACAGCTACTGTGCCTCACCTGCTAACACAATCACTCTGTATTGCTCGAATGTTCTCAATTGTGTGAGGACACTCGCTATACTTGAACTATCAATATACACAGCACAATAAACACAGTGCAGAAAGCCTATACATCATTCTGAAGCCTGGGAACATTCACAGAGTGCAGGGCCGAACTATAGAAAAGTGCTAGTTTGTGCCCTGCAAGCTGCTGTGTAACATGGAAGTACACACAAGCCTTTTTAGGAATTAAAAACCAACTAGCTTGAACATCAAATTGGGCCCCAAAAGAATGTACATATTCCAGTTTTGAAGCAAATGCAGGCAATGCTAGAAGTAACCCTGTATCACTCTTCCTCTTACTGTCACATATCCTCCAGTCTTGAATTCTGCATTTACTACACCAAAATTCATGGTGTACTAAGAAATTACAAAAATTAATTCATTAATTTTGGGATACATAGCAAAGACTCACAGGTATTTCTTCCCTTCTTCCAATGCGATCTGATTTTCCCTGACAACTTCAAGCTCCTTTTCCCACACGCTATCAGAAAAATAACCTACAGTCTATTCTGAGTACTAAGTTATATGGATTTTCATTTTGGATAAAAATAGGAGGGAAACTGGATTGACATACTTTAGATATATTTACTTTCTGGATTTGTGATTCAAAATAGCAGTTTTCTATGCTTAAAAAAACAAAAGAGAGGGAAAGAGGCACCAAGGATGTACTGAAATGCTGACTGAAGGCAAAACACAGCTTTTAAGAGAAAAAAACAGAATTTTGAAAGCAAATGTGTCAGTTGCTGTGTTTAATTTACCTCAGGGTATTCAAATTATATGTTGTAAGCCTGCAGAATGTTGAATGTGTATGGTACAAAGACAATAGTGCTCCCATCATTAGCATTAGTCATTAGCATTGACTTCGAAGCCAGGTTACTCACAATTCAAAGAAAAACCTTACCCTGGATCTTAGCAGAACTGGACAAAGGGTGCAGTGGCAGCCACTGGAAAAGTGTATTTACTTTCAAGATCAATATGGCTTCAGAGTCTTAGATGTTTTTTAAAAATGAGATATTCTTTACTAGCAGCTAACATAGAAATATTGCAAAAAGACTGCTATGTAACACTAAGTGAAACTGAGCACCACGTTACCAAAGGATATTTGAACTTTTGTATCTAATAAATTAATGTATGCTAAAATTAGTGTTTTAAGTATTAATAAAATCGAGACATGGCTTTCAGAAAGAGGATAAAATTTGTGTGTTTAACAATATAAATATTGTTAATATTACCTTAAAACTGTTCCATCTTCTGCAAGTTTCAGGAAGTTGCCTTCTTCAATGTCCAACACCAAGCCTTTACAACTAAGAATAATTTTATTTTAAGGAAGAAAAAAACAATTAATGCCTTCAGAGGAATGCCTTGTTACATATCAAGTTAGAGAAATGCAGTTACAGAATCTATACAGTGATGCTACACAAAAGCAGCAAAACCACGACCCATCAAATACTTCCATGTTTGAACAGTGCTGTATATATGCAAATACATATTACTACAATGAGGACTAGATTTCACTTACATAGCAAATTCCTACTAAATAAATCCAGTTCCATTGTTCAGTGAGTTCAGTGACTGTTCATATAGATAAGGTTGGTGGATTAAGGTCCAAACATATACAACTAAGAACAGTGATATTTAAGCCACATCTATTAAAGAAATATATTTTTTTCTGGGTGGCAATTCCCCTACTTATTATTACTAGACTGATAACATCAATTATTAAGGGAAACAGAGGTAGAACATCATTCTAAATGAGGCAACTGAGTATCCAAGGAACATGTGAAGCAGAGGCATTGCCATACTAGCCAGCACTATTAAGGTGAAGAGTTGACAGCATTAGGACACTCAACAAGAGTTCCTAACTCTGCTAGTAAATCTGCACCTTCCAGATAACTGAATCTATATTTGCTTAGGTTGTTTGAAAAATTAATTCAGAGTTCAGTGGCTAGAATAATGAATAAAAAACTGACTGAAAAAATGACTGAAAAAGTAATGGCATCTTCATCCTCTGTTACATGGTATCCAAGGGAAAGAAGTTATGCCACGGAGGCAGCAAGCAGACACTCAGACTTTCAGGAATGACACCTGGGTGAGCATCACCGATACACAGCTATCAGCACTGTGGGCTTGCAGATCCATATTAATGAGCCTCCAACTACAATAAGGGACCAAGGCTGAGATATCTACATCTTAACAAAGGATTTCACGCATCAGAGGCCTCAAAGTCTGAGAAATACAAATACATTGCTTATCTCTTTAAAGTTGAAATTGATCTCATTGGAAACTGTCCAAATACTGAATTGTAAAAAGAACTCATCTAAACCATTACACAATAATGCACGCATTACTTAACCCCTCCCGTGTTTCTCCTAAAAAATTCAGCTATTACCTGGCCTTCAAGCTCCTACCCTCGAGGCATAGATAATAACCTATAAAGTTGGAAGATCAGAGATTAATGCCCAAGCTCTTGCTCAGACTGAGCCCAAAGACTGCTCATGCCCGAGTTCGTGCTGAGCTCCCAGCAGGAACTTGCATTTCAGTCTTTTGCATCATAGCTGTGTGCTTGATGTGTCACCCAAGGTCTATCTCCCGTTACATCACCTTTCCTTGATTCCTCAGAAGGCTGTTGGGATTATTCTGCCTTACCCAAACAAAACAACATCCGTTGAGATAAAAATGACTAAATTCTGATGATTACTGGGTTTACCAGCTGGACTGAAGGTACAAAACAAAGGAGACATACAAAATAGGAGAGTAAGACTAAAAGGCTTGTGTCTAGACAGCTAGAAGCACACATAAAACAAGCTTGGATACTCATTTGTCTCCAAAATACCATGCTAGAAGTATTTAATGACAAATACTTGTTCAAGTATTTAAAGTATTTAAAACTGTAATTTTGGATTTATCTATTGGGCTTGACAATCATAACAACAACCATCTAATAAGAGAAGCTGTTTTCCAAGCTTTGTAAAAGCTACAGCATCAAGGAAGTTATGAAGAAAGTTTCTGTTATTTTCAACGTACTCACCAGAAGTCTAAGCTGTCTGGAGCTAGAGTCAGCAAGTCTTTGTCATAACCCTTCTCCGTTACCAGATACTGCGCAAAACTGTCATATATTAGCTACAAATGAAAAAATATATGCATTAATTACATTGAGACCAAAAATACTGCTTCCCTGGAAAGTGGCAAGATGTGAATGTTAGTGCCTCCTAAGAGAAATCAAACCAGGGAGATAGGGGCCCTGTCTCACTCACTGCCTCCACTACTGGGAAATACTGCTCGAGGTTATTTCTGTCCTGGCTGGACAGCTCAAGATGCTCACACAACAGTTCTGGTGCAGCGAGTCCAGCATAACCAAGTTTACAGCGTTCTACCGCATTGCCTCTGTGCTTCAAGACTGTCGGGAAACCAAGATGGTAAGTACTCAAGACTAGTCACTATTTGTCCCCCCCAACCCCCAAGTCTTTTTTTGTGTTTTTAATTTTAATTGTCACTGCCACCAGGACTCAACAAGCAACTTCCAAGCCAATAAACAACTACTTTTAGGGTACATTTTAAAATTATTTGAAGCAACATATTTTGAAGGAGACAGGCAACTACTAAGTAAATTGTTACTATTTCTTCATTCAGAAAGAACACTGTTAAAGCCTGGTACAACAGTCAGCAATTTATTAACGTAACGTGCTGGTAAAGTTGTACAAGAAGATCTACGTAGATGCTGCCAGGTCCTTAAAGATAACCCAAAAATAGAAAAATAGTAATTGCTCTCTTTTTCTCATGATGCTTTCATTAAAGCTGTTCCCTGGCCTTTTTTTTTTTAATTACAAAAGCCACTCTTGGAATGAATATGAATAATGACTGAGAAAGACTAATATGAAGGCCAAATACTGAAGGAGTAAGAACTTCAGCCATTATAATTTTTTTTTATTTCCAATAGATAAGGAGGCACGCAATGTGCACGTGTCAGTCTGTGTGTGAACTAAGTTTTGTAAGTTTTGGGGTTTTTTTCTCCATTTCTTTTTCTTTTTAAACTCTTCTAGTTATCAATTGTCTAACCTTTCCCTTCACTGGGCAAAATTCGTATCAGGAAGAACGTGTCTGTGTAAGATGTAATATGTGTGACATAACAGAAAGAACATGGAAGGTAAGCCTAGAGTTCTATAGTTTCCAGCAGCAACTTACAAGCATGTGCATTTTATAACTTGTTACTATTAACCCTCTTTTGTAAGAGACGGTACACTCTTCAGAAAGTTACTCACAGCTAAAGGAAGTAATGCAAATTTTCAACACAGGATGCACTGAACCATGCCCATTTATAAGTGGGACACTTCATAAACATCTGTTTCCATACCAAAATCTGAAGTATCTTGCAATTAGCGTAGGAGTCCCATGCAGTGCAAAATGTACTGTAGGTGAATGGAAGCAAATAAAAAGGGAGAAGGGGATGCCATGAGCAACCATGGCTTAAGATAGGTCTGTGGCAAAGTCCTGACATCAACAAAGAAGGATGAGTCAATGAACCATTATCAGGGAGTTCAAAATGTGCCAGACGGAAAAAAAATGCCAAGGGCGGGAAAGCACAGCACATGACAGCGGTTCCTCTCCTTAAGGGACAACAGAGCTAAAGTCAGAGGTGCTGAGAGCCCTTAAGCTCAGCGTTTTATTTTAAGCACCAGAAAGTTTGCAGAGGCCGCCTGCCCGAAGTGCTGCGGACCTCTAACTCAGTCTGCAGCACCCCTGGATTTGGCGGGGGGGTGGGGGGGGCTCTACCTTTTCCCCCGCAACGCCACAGTTGGGAAAGCTCTGAAGAAGCACCGTTTTCAAGGAGGAAGACATGGCTGTCCCCCTTGCTCAGGCAGAGGCCTGCTGAGGAAGCGGCCGGTGAGACATGCACTTGTGTTTCTCTTCTCTTTCTGGGATTCTCCACGAGTACCTGAGCCAGCAGGCTCGGAGCTCGCTGCCCCCGCAGCGGGGTCCCGGCCCCTGCGGCCCTCCGGGACCCGCCGCCCCGCTCCCCGGCACTTTCCCTTTCGCTCGGGCAGGCGGCGGCGGCGTGCGGGGCGGGGCGGAGCGGAGCGGGGTGCCCCTAGCCCGCAGCTCCCAGGCCATGCCGGGCCATGCCGCGCCGGGCCGGCCCGCACTCACCCGTGCGCTCTGCGGGAGGTGGTACCGGCAGAGCGTGTGGTCCAGGTCGAAGCCCATCACGTCGCAGTCGGCCAGGGAGAAGTGCTCCTGCATCGCCGAGCCGCCGCCGCGGGGAGGCGGGCGGAGGAGGAGGATGAGGAGGAGAAGGAGGAGGAGGAAGGGGCGCGGGCGGTGCTTCCTGCGGCGCGGGGCGGTGCGGCTGGAGCTCTCCCGCCCTCGCCCCGCCCCGTCCCGCCCCGGCGGGGCCGCCCTCACCTGCGCGGGGCCGGGGACAGCTGAGGGGCCGGGCCCAGTGCTCGGGGACAGGACGTCGTCCCCTGCCGAAGGGGACCTCGCTTCCCGGCAAGCGGGGCGGCAGAGCCCCCGGCGGCAAATCCGGGGTCTGGAACGGCGAGCGCAGGGCCCTTGGCGGGAGGCGTGTTTAAGCGCTCGGATTTAAAAACCGCGTTTCCCGCCGAGGCTTTGTGTGCTTGGCGACAGGCGGGGAAACGGAGGGGCTCCTGCGGGGCCCAGCACCGCCTGCAGGTCATCCGGAGCGGCAGCGGAGCGGGAGTCATCTGGAGGTGGCTTTGCTGCGGCCTGGTGAGCAGGCAGGGAGGGGAAGGAAGGAGTGAGCCGTGGTTGGCCTGGGGGCAGTCAGTCAGTGCCACACCGTACGGGCCCTGCAAAGGAGAGAGAATTTTCGTATGTAGACTGACACTGCTACTACTGCATTATCAAAGCCCCTGCAGGTGTAAGCAACAGTATAAAATAATCAACACTGTACATACATAGCTGTTAAAAAAACAAAACCCCAGAGGTGACTATCTTTTAATCATAGAATCATAGAAAGGTTTGGGTTGGAAGGGCCTTTCAAGGCCATCTAGTCCAACTCCCCTGCAGTGAGCAGGGACATCTTCAACCAGAACAGGTTGCTTAGAGCCCCTTCCAGCCTGACCTTGAATGTTTCCAGGGATGGGGCTTCTATCACTTCTTGGGCAACCTGTTCCAGTGTTTTACCACCCTCACTGTAAAAAATGTCTTCCTTACATCTAGTCTATATCTACCCTCTTTTATTTTAAAACCATTACCCCTTGTCCTATCACTACAGATCCTGCTAAAAAGTCTGTTCCCATCTTTCTCATAGGCCCCCTTAAATATTTTCCCTTGTCCAGGCTGAACAACCCCAAGTCTCTCAGCCTTTCTTCATAGGAAAGGTGTTCCCTCCCTCTGATCATTTTTGTGGCTCTCTTCTGGACCTGCTCCAAGAGGTCCATGTCTTACTTGTACTGAGGACTCTAGAACTGGACACAGCTCCTTAAAGCTTTCTTGGCAGCTTTGGTAATCAAAAAAATGACAACATTAAGAACAGTAAAGTCTGCCTCCAGATAACAAAATCAAATTGATATTTTGACAGGTAACTGCACAACAAGTATTGCCTTAGTGCAATTAGAAAGAAAGTACTGTCTAAAAGGGTACTGTGTTTGGAGAAAAGTAAACAGATGGGAGTTGTATTGACTTAAGTATGTTCTCTGTGGTTGAACTTGAATATAGTGTCTACTTAAGGCCAGACACAGGATACTTAAACAGCTGGGCTTGACAGCTTTGTTTGCAGGACCTTCTCATTCCTCTCTGGAATTCTTTTCTCTCTGTAGACCAATAACACCAGCAAAACTTTGTTTTGATTCACAAAAGATGAAGTCGTCTAGTTCAATCACTCTGCAAATACATCTATTTTTTTAAATTCTTGTATGGCTATAAATAGAATAATATAAAAAGTATTTGAATTGAGAACAATTGTTATGAAACATTTAAAGCAAGTAATCTTTTCCAGCATTGTCTTCCTGTGCACAGATCTAAGTGCTGTGCTTTGCAGGTGGGAAAGCTGGGGTGCATAACCATAGCAGCAGTACACAGCAGCAGTTTTGATTATATGAAAAGGATTATATTTTGATTATATCAAATTATGATTTGATATTTGCAGGATGGCTCGATGATGATTTGGTATTCCAGAGTGAAATGCTTTTGGAAATACACTCAAATGGTTGAATGAGATACAATGTACTTATATATTAAAATTCAGTTCACTAGGCTCCGGTAGACCTAGATGAGAGAAATTTAAATAACACGACCTATCACATATGTTTAAAAATTCTACAGAGAAGTTCAGTGTCAGATTAGAAAATGGACCAGACAGGAACACACATGGAAATTAGGAATAAAATTCGCTGATGCTAATAGTAGGACAGGATGAGCACTTCAGGTGTCAGAGCAAGAAAGATATGGCTTGCATAATTTTGCCTCAGACCATTGTACAGCAGCTTCTTTCAAAGGCTCTTAGTATCTCCCACGGATGTTAATATACTTTCTAATGCTGTCGTGTGTGTATGTTTATGCACATCTTATATATCTTATACACCATAAATATGCCATAATTACGCCATAAATTAGATGCACATAATGATACATACATATGTTTTAGATATATGTTAAATAAATATACATGCCTATATACATACATATGCATATATGTATCTATTTTTCAAATTAACAAGTATGAAACTTGAGCATACAGAAAGAGATTCATCCAGGGTCTTCCCACAACAGGGATCACAACTCTGACAATGACGCTGCAGCCTGGGAACTCTGAGCACAACACAATTTATCTTTCTAAAGCTGCTCAATTTAGGAAACATGGAGCAAATTCCTGCCCTACCAAAATTTCAAATTACTTCAGTAGGTCCAAGAGTTCACCCACAGCTGCTGTTTTACACTATCCTCACATTAATATAAAGTATGTCTGACTTGCAGATTATATCAGTACAGCTCTCTTATTCTAGAATGACTTTTTTTCCCCACAAGGATTCATGCAGCTTCCAAAATTGTTTGGTTATGGCATTTAAAATTTATAACTTTGCTTGCTATGCCTGTAAAACGTTTTATAGAAAAACTCACCACAAAAACAACACACTGCAATACTGAAACATCTAGACAGATACTGAAAATCATATATTCATTGATAGAATCATAGGATGGTTTATTTTGGAAGGGACCTTTAAAGATCATCTAGTCTAACCGCCTGGTCACTGTGTTTGCTGTCAACTTAATGTAATCATGAACATCCAGATTTTGTGAGTGCTGCACAGTTATATTAGCAGTAATGACAAGCAATCTTAGTATTTAAAACATAAAAGTACTAATCATATTTAATCTTAAACCACTTTGTGTGAAGAACAGTAGTCACCAATGGAAAGATTCAACAAGTTAAATTTCAGGTGCATGCAGCTGAAGATTAAATTAAAACTATGACAACAAGAAATATAGAAAATTTGTTTTCAGTTCTGGGAAAAGAGTAGATAAATGAGAGAATGTCACATTCATATTCAGTATTCACAACACAAACTTGATAACAGGAAACTCTCAGCAGTTTACTTTTAGCATACAACCCCCAGCATTTATTTCCTTTTCTTTTATCTTAAAAGTAGTGCTTTTTATCTCAGTTTTTTTTTTCCTTTCAGACAAATCCTTTAAACACACTGACATCCCACTCTAGGGCCTTTCTCACAAAAGAGCTGCCTTTAATTAAAATCCCCCATAACAACTGAAATGTGTTAACAGCATCCTTTCAGATTACTTTTTCAGCTCTGTCTTTAAGTTTGATGGTGCCACGAGCTACTCTGAGATCTCCACATAACTGAGGCTGACCTTTTGCGCTATCAGGTCCTAGCTGATAAGATTTTAAGTTTCTCCATGGTTAATTTGTGCCTTACAGTAATTGCTTTTATATTGTAAAAATGTGGCGATAATCCACTGAGAAAAAATGAAAATTCTGTCCTAATGAGGGAAATTTCTGATCTGTCACACTGAAGGAGACAGAGTTGCTTGTGATTTGGCTCACCTCCTGCAGTTGCAGCATCCATCTGGCCAGGGCTGGGCTGAGGGGGGTGTTCCAGAGGGACCTTGACAGGCTTGAGAAATGGGCCCGTGCAAACTTCGTGAAGTTCAACAAGGCCAAATGCAAGGTCCTGCACATGGGTCAGGACAATCGCAAGCACAACTACAGGCTGGGAGGAGAATGGATTGAGAGCAGCCCTGAGGAGAAGGTCTTAGGGGTGGTGGTGGACAAGAAGCTCAAGACAAGCCAGCATTGCTCACTCGCAGCCCAGAAGGCCAACTATATCCTGGGCTGCATCAAGAGAAGTGTGGCCAGCAGGTCGAGGGAGGTGATTCTCCCCCTCTACTCTGCTCTCCTGAGTACCCCACCTGGAGTACTGTGTCCAGTTCTGGGGGCCCCAACATAAGAAGGACATGGACCTACCAGAGTGAGTTCAGAGGAGGCCACGAGGATGATCCGAGGGCTGGAGCACCTCTCCTATGAGGACAGGCTGAGAGAGTTTGGGCTGTTCAGCCTGGAGAAGGCTCCAGGGAGACCTTATAGCGGCCTCCCAGTACCTGAAGGGTCCCTACAGGAAGGCTGGAGAGGGACTTTTTTCAAGGGCCGATAGTGACAGAACAAGGGGTGATGGCTTTAAACTGGAAGAGGGTAGGTTTAGATGAGATATTAGGAAGAAAATCTTTCCTGTGAGGGTGGTGAGACACTGGAACAGGTTGCCCAGAGAAGTTGTGGATGCCCCCTCCCTGGAAGTGTTCAAGGCCAGGCTGGATGAGGCTTTGAGCAACCTGATCTAGTGGAAGGTGTCCCTGCTGATGGCAGGGGGCTTGGAACTGGATGGTCTTTAAGGTGCCTTCCAACACTAACCAATCCATGATGCTATGAGTCTATGAATGGCCCTTCTGTCATAGAGGGAGGGAGCTCCCCCCACAGCTGCAGCTCTCCTGGTCTGCGTGGCTTGGCAACAGGGTGACCCACAAGTGCGCAGACCTCCATGGAGAGGCAGGACAGGGCAGTGGGTGCTGCCCACACTTGGTGCCCTCGTATTTAGTGACCTGCAGGAAACACATGAAGTGCAAGACCTGACGTGTCAAAGCCTTTTATAGACATGTAAAGAGGCATTTTGCTTTTCGTCGTGACTCATGTCTGCTTTCTGTGCAGAAAAGGCTCCTGCCACTATTTAGAGCACAGGAGTGTTCTAACATGTCCCAGAGTGTGAAAATAATGTAACAGAGTCTGAGAACTTATATAGGCATGAGAACCATGTCAAAATACCTGAAATAAATCATAGCTGTAACACAGAAGTTAGAGGCCTCTGAGCAAGATGAGTCCTCCCGCTCCTGGCTTTCTCTGTCCTTAAGAGGGCAGTATTACGATACAATGGAACATCCCCGCAAGTTAACTTTGAATCATTGTCACCTTAAATCTATTCCACTTTTCTCAAACTCCACTTTTATTTTCCTAAGGCTGTGTAAGTTAACTTTGTCAGTTGTGTTTTTTCCTGATGGGGCAGCTGCGGCCATTTGCATATTTAAGCAAAGGCTGTAGAGTTTAATTAAAAAAGGAAAGGGTCCCTGATATTGCTATGGAAGAGTATGCAATAGTAATATGTGAAAATAGAAGAAGAATTTGAATAAACATTAAGCATTTTCATTTTGGACAAATAACACCTTCTTGCACAAACGTAAGCTCAGAACATCCCAGATTTTTCCTTGTTTGTTTTTAAAAACAAATGAAAATACTTTTGGAGTAGAATAAGTCAAACCAAAAAGTGTTGTGGGTTTTGGGATATGCTTGGGGTTTTTTTCTATTTTATTTTAGCACACTAATAAGAACTAGAACTTCAGGTTTGTACTTGATTTAGCTTTTCACCCATGAAGCTGTTGAATGCACAGGTAGAGAGGAGGGCCTCACAGCCCAGCATCCACACCCAGCACTGATGTGGATGCAGCTACAGAGTAGCTGCACTTCCACTGAAGCATGGTGCCTCATCTCCCTACTGGGATAACTCCCTGTTTTTGACAGCACAAACACCCCATCTGAGAACTGTTACTCCCATCCCTGACTGGCAGGAGGACCGAGCCCACATCTCAGACTCACCCGACAGGCACAGCTAAGGGGGCTCTGCGTACAAGTCTCTTGAGAGCTCCCCTTATCCTCTCCACAGTCTGGGGGAGTCCCTCCAGTGCTCTAATATCACTCCCATCTCAGGCAGACCCCAGTACTAGCCCTTTTGGTGCTGCCACAGCACACAACAACCCTTAACAACTCCTGAAAAACCACCACAAAGCTCCCATCCTACAGGCATTTCTTGACAATGCACCACTACCTTTCTGCTTCCCCTCTTATGCGTGGATCAATAATCAGATTCAGGTACAACACAGTTGTTTTGGCATAAGGATGCTGTACCTATTCAACTCAAAGGGCCTAGGGAATGTAAGGCTGGCTTCATCCCTGACCCCACAATCACAGCTTGAAAGAAAAACTTACAAGGAGTGGGTAGTAGTTGCACAGATACAACTCGTGTTTCTGGGATTTTGCGTGAAATTATACTTTCAATGAGATTCTTCGTATGCTTAAAGTTGAACAGGATTGCAGGATTTGATTCTATGTTTTTAAATTTAGGATGCTTAGAAGGAAAGGGTTTTGTTTAGAAGCCATCAGTGGAATAAGCTAAGAATATACAGAAGCAGGCCTCTGACTTATTACAGAGTGATGCTTTAGCAGACATAGATCTAACAACACTAATTAATTTCAAGGATATCTTGATTCTCTGTGAGAGGATGAAAGCTGTCAAGAATATATTTGTTTTGAAAAACAGTTGCTAACACTTACCATTTCTTTAGTAGACCTTTAAAGGTTTAGCAAAATACTATGTAATTTTCAAGGCATGCCTCTGTGACACATGGGGTTCCTCAATACTAGGTAGAGAAGCCTGGTGAACATAGTTAACTATTGATTAGAATTTAAGATTTTATTAAATCCTAGCAATTTCAGAAGTTTTAATGTTTATTGGATTGTTTAGTAGCCTTTTTATATGGCACAAAATATGGACACATTAGATTTTCCAGTAGAATCACGCACATACAATTTATAGCACTCTGCTAGGAGTGGGACATGTGATTACATCTGGCACCTCAGTACTATATCGGTTACCTTCTCTGACTCACTGGCATGGAAATGAGACTTATGCTGCTAAAGAGACAAGATTCCCAAAACTAAATCCAAGAGTTCATTAAAAGGTTAAACAGACAGTAATCCACCAGATGCTCAGAATCCCTCAAAAGCCTGCTTATTGTCCTTATCACCTCTCTCATATCTTGTAATCTAACGCACGCTGTTCCCACACAACATGAAAGAAAGAAATAAAAATCAATGATTTTGTCAGAGTGATTAGTAGCCAAGACTCATTGTTGGACCCTTAATGAGTATTTATTTTAAAATTCTGAGTAGTTGGCTAAAGATACTTTGAAAGATTTTTCTTTTTGAGCTGGATGGATGCTACATTTAGTAAAAATAAATTGTAATGGAAATAGGGACTTTTGGGAAGCTCTACTTCCAAAGCAGACCTGTATGTATTTTATTGTGAGAGAACTGTGCAGTTTCTATCGTCTATGGGACACTGCCTTATTTATTGTGGGGTTCTTTGAACATACTGTTATTTTATTTTTACAATTTTAAGCATAAAAGCCAAAGTAGGACTCCTAAGTTCTCAGTCCTTATTTCCCATTCATTCATGGTGTATTAATGTGCAGATAACTTAATCACTTACGGCTTCAGTTTCTTCATGACTAAAATTGAAGTGTGACTAAATCAGACATTCTGAGGATTTCTGAGTTGTTCAAGTAGGGTACAGGCCTGCATTTCAAGCCTGACACTTGTTAATGATTGCATAAGAAACAAATATGTTGTATTTCAATACAGTCTGCACAAAAGAACAGAGCTATCGAACAGCCAGTGGGAAATGCCACAACTACAAAACTACAGACTTGAAGATAACAGGACTGGCAAAGACCTGAAGACAGTCATCTTCTTGCCCTAGGGCAGGATCAATCTGACTACAAACATCTCTAATAGTCAATTGTCTAACTTCTGAAAAAGGACCAAAGAGCCACTGAGGCAATTTATTCCAGTGTTTAACAGTCCTTACACACAGTATACTCTGAGTTTTCTCAGCCTCCACCATGTCAAAACAAACTCTGTGTTGCTCTAATGCATCCTTTTTTCTTACATCTTGTCCTATTCCTAGCAGATCTATGAATCATGTCATTGCACACCAGCCTTCTGTCTACCTGAAGGCTGTTACTCTATATTTTCCCACACTCTTTTTTGGTTTTTTTTTCCTAGTTCTTTAAAATCCTTCCCTAAAGGCTGAGGGGCTTTGAGCTTGCTTAGCTTTTGTTCTTAAACTGAATGATATTAATTCATTGCTCATTCATTATCAAATTGGTCCATATCTTTTTTTCTCCTTGGAATATAGGATAAAAAATTGGACACATTGCTCCAGTTTTGGCCTTGCTAGGGCTGAGTACAGAAATAATGAACCCACAGTAATGTAACACAGCAATCTGTGCTTTCAAAATAATATACATGTTACTTAATTCATTACCATCATCACTATTTAGTGTTTTCAAGATCAACTTTTATCCTATCACTGTGATGAGTAGAGAGAACAAGTATTTTTTCTTCTTTTTACAATGTTATCTTTCTTAAGGAACAACTGATCTTGTGTTTAAGAAATATTTTCTTCTGTATTTGTTCATTGCTGAGTATACTGGACATGGAGAGTGGTGTTCCTTGGAGCTGCAGTAATAAAATGCTTATAAATCTCAAATATAAGAGCTTGTTTTTAATATAAATTGCATTTGATATTTACTGTTCTGCTTCTGCCTCTAGAGGGTGTCTAGTAATGATCTGATGAACGGATTAAAAAACTATGCTGAATTTTGATAAGAAGGAAATGATCTAAAAAAAATACATTCTAAAACTCTAAATATATACCAAGCCTCAAGAAGATTCTGTCCTGCTGGTGTAACTTTTTAAAGATCTGTACTTTGTTTCTATGTAAGTCTGTGAAGGTCAGAGCCTCTCTTCTGTTTTAAGGAAAAAAGTATGTTCGCATTTACCTATGTTGTTGTGTTGAGCATCATGCTGTTCTCAGGGAGAGGGGGAATTCTGCTAAGGTTTAAAGCTGTGGAAACAAAAATAGAGGAATATGAATTTGGGAATTTTTTTTCAGAGAAGGGTAAATTATGTTGTCTACAACAACAGAAATCTGTATCACAAGTGTTCACTGCAAGGGAGTATCACTGAAAGTGCTCACTTCCTATCCCTTTTCCTTATGTTTATATAGACCATGTCTTGCTTGTTGGGTCATGTTCTTCATACATCATCTCACTGCATACCTGTGAAAGACAGATACAGCAGAAAGAAAACAAGAGGTAGGGAACTATGTAGAGAAGATGCCAAGAGAGAGGGACAGAAGAATGCAGAAACAAAAAGAAAGGAAGAAGAGTAAGAGTATACATATTTGCAGGACAAGCTGCATCAGTTTTATTTGTGAAACTTTGTATTTTGAACACACAAGAAACAGGCCAAACTGATGCTGAAACATAGTACAGAAATATCTTCACGAACTGCATCCTTACCTTTACATTAAGTCTATTCTAAAAATAAGTAAGAAACTGATACAACAATAATTATAAATGGACTAAGGGTAAAAATGAAATCCTGCTCTCAATTAAACCAATGAGTATATTGTCACTGACTTCAGAGTGAGAAAAACACGGTTTTAAGACCTTTTATGCTGGATGAAATATAGAAAGTAGTCATCTAAGTATTAATATTTGTTGATCTTCACATTATGCCTATGCTTCTGATGATGGGTGGGTAAGATAACATCTTTTAAATCAGTTCTGCCCTTGGCCATGGCTACGCTATGGTGTTTAAGATTGTTTCCAGAGTTTAACACATGACCTGGCTGCTGCTTCCCAACATAATTTTGAAGTTAACCACAGGATTCTAGCTTCCTTTTCTGCCTACCCTTTCCTTTTCATGTGGAAAAGATAGAAGTACTCATCCTGAGGTTGCTGCGGGGCACTTCCAATTCCCTTTCCGCTGATTTATAAAGACAATGCCTTCCATGTTGGGTCATGTTCTTTGTACAGCATCTCACTGCATGGCTGTGAAAGACAGATACAGCAGAAAGAAAACAGGAGAGAGAGAGAGAGAGACCTAGTCTGGAAGGCAGATGGACAGTGTTCAGGGTTCGTATAATCACAGGAACTGGTTATAGACTCAGCCCTTTTCCTACAGAGAAATTTTAGCTGTATAAAATCCTATGTGTGCACAGTTTACAGGAATATGGAGGGATTTGTATAAATACAGTTTGTCTATCAGGAAAAATAAAAGTAAAATGGAGTGGAAAGGGAGTTGCTGATCTCTTGCCACTGCATAGCAGGGACAGGACACGTGGGAATGGTTCAAAGCTGCACCAGAGGAGGTTTAGACTGGACATGAGGAGGCATTTCTTTACTGAGAGAATGGTGAAACACTGGAACAGGCTTCCTACAAAGGTCAATGTCACAAGCTTGTCAGTGTTCAAGAAGCATTTGGACAACACCCGTAATAACATAATTTAACTTTTGGTCAGCCCCAAAGGTGCCAGGCAGTTGGACTAGATGATCACTTCTCTTCTCTTCTCTTCTCTTCTCTTCTCTTCTCTTCTCTTCTCTTCTCTTCTCTTCTCTTCTCTTCTCTTCTCTTCTCTTCTCTTCTCTTCTCTTCTCTTCTCTTCTCTTCTCTTCTCTTCTCTTCTCTTCTCTTCCCATTCCAGTTTAAAATTAATAGCTAGTGTTTTTCTACAGTTTTTACATGTAACATTTCTGTAATTTAAAGTAATTAAAAAGGTTCCTTTATAAGGTATATCAATATATTCTAATTGTAAGTTTTAGCTCCTTGTAAGATGGTGCCTTTCCCACATGCTCAGGTCAGGAGTGAGTGCTGGGGAAAAAACCCCCACTTTCATTCACAGGTGAAATAATGAGTACGGTACTTTGATACATTATTCCTTTCCATCCTTCCCTCTTCAGACTTCTCTGATTCTCTTGATGCAGTTCCGACTTATGAAGATAAAGGTGGTAAATCATGTTCATAAGTCATCCTTGTCATAGCATGCAGACCTTGATAGAGTTACATGAGAAAAGATCTTGACCCATCATAAAATCTTCATAAATATATACACTTTCTAAATTTAAAATCTATCCATAACAGGGTCAGTTTTGGAATACATTTTCTTAAAAGAATGGCAAAGTCATGTTCACTGATAATTCTCTGTTATCCACTTACCATATTTTTTCCTACCCAGAGATAGATTTGATTAGAAGTATTTTTCATGCCTTAGAGAGCTACAGCACAGTTTTATTCAGAAAGGCTGCTTCATAGAAAGCAAATTAACTTACAATTTTTAACAGTGTGTGCTGTATATCATTTAGAATAATGCACGATAAAATGAAAAATAATGGCTGAGGTCTGGTCCCATTACACATAATGGCAAAACTTGCATTAAATTTAAGCAGAGTGAGATCTGATTGTTTGAACAAATAGAGAAAGTCTCTATTCTGTCACTCTTTGACAGGGCCTTATTCCTCTGTGTTCATTTGTTGTCAGGCGTAGCCTGTTTTAGGCCTAAATTCAGCCAATAAATAAGCAACCCTCATCACTAAAGCACTTGAAAATGTACTTTTAATGCTTGCTAGGCTGGAGATGGATTACTAGATCAGCCTTATGAAAATAAATAGCCAGACTTTTCTTATTACAAATGCAAAAGATTTAACGTTGAAAAATGCTGAATCAAATATAACTCTCTGTCTTTCTGGATTTACGGTTTAAGATAATATACAAAATCAAGAATGCGATTAATCAATGAGTAAACAATTTTGTTAAGAATAAAATCACACACATAATTTATTTTCGTTGAAAAGAATGGCAATTTGCAAATTACAGAAACAAAATGGAAGTGCTGATTGAAAGGATTATAAAAAAGCTACAAAGTGGTGGTAATGTGTTTCATTCTAATGTGCAAATGGAAAGAAATATAGCTGAAAAGACAGCTGTAATAAAAAAAAAATTGCTGTGCTTCATTTTGTTACCTTAAAAAAACCAACAAAACTTTAAAATATTTAATCATTTAAATTGTTTCCCAAGCTCAGAGTCAAAGCAGTATGCATCTGCTTTTAAAAAATTTATTTAAAAATCATACTATTTGGATATTTTACTTTGTTGGAACATTTGTCTTGCTTTATCATAATACATTAAGAAGTTTTTCTAAGTGAGGTATATGGTGTCAACTATTTTAATTAACATATATTAATGCAGCAGTATAAGTACTGACTTGAAGAAGATTACACATTATAGAAAGTGATGCTACAGGCAGCAGTTTCATACATTATTTAATTATGATTCTTGTACTTTATCTCTTAATTTCTCATTTTCCCACAAGGAATTTTTTTCCTGTTTACAAAATTCAACACAATTGTAGAGAAAAAACTTTTGTTTCGGTTGTAATCTCATCTTTCTATTAAAAAAAAAAAAAATTATCTTTTTCAATTTCCAGTTTGAACTGACTCATGTTCTTAACAAAACTGTTGGTGGATATTGTCTTGGAATATTCTTTTTATCCGAGTACAGTACCATTCTGACTGTAATTCCTCTCTGTGTGTCATAGGGGAATTGTTTCAAACATCATGTATCATCAGTACCAAAGCCTGATGCTCTGTGATTTTCAAAACAAGACTTTGAAATATTATGGATTCAACTCTTATCTGTACTTATTTAATACAACTTCATCTGTTTCCTTAATTCATGCAGAGCAGTACCTCATTCCAAGAGCACTTCAATTAATATTAGTGTTGCAGATTAGGTTTGCATTAGGCTTACTAAAACATATCATATTAACACATTATTTTTCTGTCCATTCAGGCAACTAAGAGAAGAAATATGTTTCAGCACCATGTTTAATCATGATTGTTTTGTAGAATAAGCAAGGCCTAACGAATATTGACTTTAAGTTAATTAGAATTTGATTTAATGGATTTAGAGGACTGCAAATTAATCCTTTAAGCAGGGGTAAGGCTCCTTGCAAGGGCCTTACTTACATAAGACTTTGTAAGCAAAATAAAGACTATAAAAAGTAACTTCAGATATCTGTATCCTCAAGTCTGTAGCATCGGTATGGACTTTTTTGTTTATGGAACAAGGAAATCTACTTTAAAAACAAAGAGGAATTAAATAGTTTGAAGGGGGAAAGTGCTACTTAATTGAATAATTTGTTTCTTTTTTAAAAATCTAAGTTTATATGATCCTGTCAGATGCAGATTGTAAATGATCTATCTTTGTTTTAAGGTGTTGCATATTTCAAGAAACTACTTGCAATATTAATGATTTTTTTAATAATGTAGGGACATGAATACTAAATTTCAGTTTCCATACTGTGAATGTACCATTCTGGACATAATAAATTTATCTTTCTTGCTAGCTATTGTTGGCTGCAAGAATAAGGTGAGACTTGTGTCCTTTTCAAAAGCATTTTAGCTAATAAAATTCATTAATATATCAGATTAAGTCTTTCACAATCACTTTACATCCAGTAGCTTATTTATTTGGACAATTTCTGGTTTGACACTCAGCCTCTAAAACAAATTAAGTAAAGATACAGAAGTCTAGTAACCAATACAGATCTGTTTGGTCTCCTTTTGCAAAAAGAAAATATAGTGGGACACAAGGCAAAAGAACTAAATTAAGTCCAGGAATAGGTGCTGTGAAGATTACCCTGTTGAATTATATGTAATATCAGTGCAGAGGACTTGGACGATAGCTTACATTGAAAATACCCTGAATATGAACATGATTATCCTCATTTGTTCCAAACTATGAGCATGAAAATTAGGATTATGGGATTTATCTTTTTTTCCAGTAAAACCATCAAGAACATTTTTATTACACGTCCATTTTTTTCTTGCCTGTGATAACATTATATATTCTCCAAAATATAAGGAGTACTGCTGTATTTTCAGAAATGCAGAGTCCTTGAGAAAGGCACCAGAATGGAAACAAAGACCCTTGCTGTGGCCACCACACCTCAGCCACGGTCCTGCCCCACACAGCCCCGGGAATCTGCTCAGCAGTTCTCAGTAGCCCCACTCTTCACTCGTTCCAGGGGATTTTGAATCTGACTAATGAATCTCATGGCTGTTTGTTAAAGTCTACTTGTTTCAGAGATAGAGCTGATCCTGAAGAGTTGACTGGGAGGAAAGTAATCTGATTTATATTTATTGATCACTTCCAGCAAAAGTCTTTCTGGTCTTGTAAAGCCAAGCAGGGACATAATTGAGAGAGAAGATGAATTTAATGCCTGGGTTTATTTGGGATGAGATATTTATATACACACATGTTTGTAGACTTAAGCCCTGTTCTAGCTACGGTTATAAATATTTATCTGAGTGGCATCAGTGAATACAGTGTGATTTCTGATGTGTATATATATTGGTACCTGAGTGTAAAGGTGGATCTTAATCCTGAAAAGAGCTGAGCATGAGATTGATTCTGAACGATGTAAGTGGCTCCATTGTCATGATGACAATATTCTGTGCAGTAAATGTGTATGCACATCTTTTCCAGATTAACGCCCAAGTTGCCAGGACCATGAAGCATTACAGGAAAAAAACAATCAAATATGCAAACTGAAAAACCCCCAGATTATTTAATATATCTTTTCTAATATTCTCTGGTTTCAGTGAATGTAGATAATTCTTTAAACAAAACTAATGAAGATGATGATAGTTTCTTTTTCAACACGGGCCTTTTCTGACTTTGAATATTGTCAGACCTAAGAAAAGTAAATTTCTCTTGAATATCTGTGTTCTTATTGGTACGGGTAGTGATTAATAATTGCTGTTGGGAAAAATAGTCTCCAGTGCTGCTTCAGAAACTAAATACAATTTTCATAATCTGCAAAAACAGCATGCCATTTTTTATCAGACTCAAAGGGTTCACTACAGATTGTGAAGTTTAGCAATCATTTAATGTGTATGGTACTTTCTCCTTTATTCAGTTTCTTTTGCAACATTGCAGAAGGGGACTGAGTAAGCAGTTCCCCATCCCTCTTCAGTGGAGATGCACCTGATTGATAGTGATAAACTTTCAGTGGAGACTTCTTTCAGTCATCCCACAGTCCCTAATCCACCACTAAGCTTCTGCCTATGCCACTGGTCTCCTCATTCAAAGGACTTGCTGAGAGACATGATGAAAATATGTGGCTTTGGTTTCTAAGTTGTGTAGTTGGGTTTTCTTTCTAGTAAAGTAAAGCAACGGAGGCCAGCAACTCTAAATGGAGCTGAGAGACATGCATGGATGGTTTAGGAAAACAGCAGTTATTCCTGACAAAAACAACAACAAAAAAATTATGGGAGCCAGTTTTCTTTATCATCAAGAATCTATAGGTCCATGTGTGGGTTTTCATTGACCTCTTGTCTGTAAGAGTTTGCCTCTTACTGAAATGCGACCACGTGGTGCAGACAGACTATCCTCTGGGCTCGCTGCTCCCACTCCATGCACTACGTGTACCCCAGGCTGTGGTGATTTCTAGCTGTTACACAGCTCAGGCTGCACTGCTGGGTTCTGGCAGATGCCTCATACAGGCCTCTTTGCCACAGCAGCATCAGACACCCATGCTTGGTCTTTATGCCATGTTATAAGTGCTATAGAAATGGGAATATACTGGTCGACTTAGTGTCATTGGCTTATTTGGTGACTGAAAGACAGCCATTATTTTTATATGTGAATGGTATAATCAGCCAACTACCTATAGCATTTTTTTTGGTTAGTGCCTTTGCTTTCTTAAAACGCAGAGTAAGGAATTAATTAAAATGTATTACTGTATTACTGTAAGCCCCAGGTATTTGTTGTAAGAAGTGCCAAACCCAGCTCAAAAAAAAAAAAAAAAAAAAAAGCCAGAGGAGTGGTCTGAAGGGCGGGTGTGAGGGAGAGCAGAAGCCGCAGGTGCACTCCAGGTGAGGGCGTCTGCTGGCCTCGGGCAAAGAAAGGCTTCCCACCAGGGACCGAAACCAGCGCGAACCAGGAAACAAAAAGAAATATTCAAGCTGTCCACGTCGGAGACTGCTAAAGAAACAGGTCAGCTTGGTTAATCATTACCAAGACAGACTTTACAGACGTTCACCGCTGATCATATGACAGGACCCCATCTGAGATAAGAAAACACCCACCCCAAGCCGTAAGAGCTGAGAAACCTCCCCTGCTCTGATGCTGTGTTGTTTTGCTGTGGGAGAAGAGGCTCCACACTCTCCTGTTCCCGGAGCTCAGCCCAGCCCAGCCCAGCTGGTTTGTTGCTTTCCTGCTCCGAAGAGGAAGTGAGAAATTCCCTCCACATGTGCTCCGGCACTTGGATACTCAGGTTGCACTCCCGATCCAGGAACTGCCTGTAATGAGCTCTCAGTGGGGCTCGGAGAGAAGCTTCCAGCTGTGCCAAGAGGTGTTTCATTTTGTGCCAGAGAAGGAGGAGGAGAAGAAATCCTGCAAAAAGCTAAAATGTTGATGGTACAAAAATTGACCTAAGGGTATCACAACTGGGAGAAGTGAAAGAAAAGCAGAAGCAGAGGAGGGCACAAGGAAACAGGATGGGAAACTTTTGTCAGAAGTACTGTGCCTGTTTGGAGCCCTGCATCCCATGTGTATTCTCAGGGAGTGACAGTGATCAGGATGAGAAAGTCGGCCAAGTCTTCGCCAACCTTGCTGCAGTAAGGCGTGACTTCCAAACTGGACAGAAAGACGGAGACAGTAAGATAAAAGATAAACCTTTACCTCCACTGCCTGGCCAGGATCTGGTCAATATTTGCAGATTTGTGGCACTCTTCGACTATGAGGCTCGCACTGAGGAGGACCTGAGCTTCCGAGCTGGGGATAAGCTTGAAGTGTTGGATGCGTCCCACGAGGGATGGTGGTACGCTAAGCTCCTCCTGCCAGCAGGGTCAGTCTGTCCGGGCCGCAAGCTCCAGGGTTACATCCCCGCCAACTACATAGCTGCTGACCAGAGCATTGAAGCTGAGCTGTGAGTAACCCACATAACACACACTGCAGTCTCTTTCCTGTTGGGTTAAATGGGTTTTGGGCAGGAGGTTACGGCCTTTTCTCCTACTGAGTAGGACCCTACCATGCTCAACCTCCAGTGCTCCTACTGGTGAGAGTGCTAGTTGGCCTGTGCAAGGAAAAGACACTGTGGTCACAAGAAAATCAATTACCAAAGGCAGAATCTTGAGGGTTTTGCTTTGGTTTAAATAATTTCCCTCTCTGATATTCCCTAATCACGTTCCCAAAAGCATCTGGGAATATCAGGGTTGTTACCACTCTGACGGTTCATTATTTTTATTTGTATAACAGTGTGTGTCAGATTCTTCCCAGAGAGTGAAAAGATATGGCCCCTGCCCCAAACAGTATTCAGCCTAACCAGCTGCAAAGTTACTAATTAATCAGACTTTCAGGAAGCTACCTTTACACTTCTGCATCTAACAAATGATGGGTGAGTCTTTAACAGATAAGTTTTTTTATGTTTTCCTCTAAATTATTTGTTTCTTCTCTGGATGCAAATCTCTACTCTCAGGCCAAACTTCTTTGAGGTTAAGTACTGCAAAGGGCAAAAGAGTGGATATAGCAACAGAGTACAAATTGAATTTGTTAAACTTTCAGAGTTTAATTATGCTGCTCATGTTTTTCTGCCCCTTCAAAACATGTCAAATCTAATTTAATATTGATAACTAGAGCAGAAATCACACAAAATCAGTTCCTTGACTCCCTAGTGAGTATATGTAAGGTCTGAGACAGCCTGGGATGCAGAGTTATTTATATGTGTTGCAATCAGTGGCACCGTTCACTGAAATAGGTCTTGACTGCAGTTCCAGAGGTACGTTTTGGCAAAAATTATCAGTGTGGAAAGTGACAGCAGAAATGGCATTCATTATTAGTCTCAGAATTAATTTTGACTTTAGAGGAATTATGTTGCAGCTTTTCAGTTAAATCTCACTTGGACTTGAAACATCATCTCCAATCTGATCTGCCCACCATACTGCCAAGGGCTAGGAAAATTGGCTCAGATATGATTATGCCAGTCTTTTATCAGCTGTAGTATTTGTGCTAGAGGCATCTTAGGGCAACTGTAAGATTCCTTTCTAACCTGAAGACCTTAATTTCCGGAGTCTGACCAGCTGTTTCTATTTCTGTATTCCAGCAGACAACCCTTTCAATGGTCATGTCCAAAAGAATTCTTCCAATTTCTGAAATTAATCTGCAGGGAAGGCATTTTCTGAACCACTAGAGAAATGGTTGTAGGCTCTAATTTAACTCAGCTTGGCCTTTGCTCGCTTTCAAGAACTAGTTTTATTACAAGTCATCTAAGATTTCTGCTTGCTGTTAATACTTTGAAAGTAATTTTGCTCAGTTATACAACAGTCTCAGCTCTTAAGGTCAGTCTTATCTTTCTATACTTACAGCATCAAATATGGAGTTAACTTTGCCAAAGTGCATTGTTGCCTAACCTCTGGTTTTTTTCTTGTTACAGAATTCATTGTACTCTTTTTATATACCTTTCTCCCTTTAGTAATAAAGACTAAGTTTTGGCAAAAGATTTTTCTTTACAGATTGTTAGCAGAGGAAGAAATAGAGAGCTTTTACAGCTCAAATTAAGCAATTCCTCAAAAAAGTTCCACAAGTTTTTAGTTTCATACCAAAACTGATCTGGCTAAACCTGTTGTCTTTCCTCGAATTTCCTCCTAAATCAGTTGGATTTAGTGACCTTCAACAAAAATAAGTATTCAAGACTGCCTGCCATCAGGGCACACAGGTATCCTTTCTTATAACCATAGATTAACTCAGGTTGGAAAGGACTTCTGAAGGACATTTGAACAAGTTGTCCCAACCCAAACATGACCAAAATAAAATTATACCTATTTGCTTAGGGCCGTTTCCCATTAAGGTTTTCATTGTCATGGTGAGGGTTTTTTCCCCCTTCTGTCTTGGAATATTCCTTGCTACAATTTCCTTCAAAACTTCCCTTTCACCCACGCTCTACATTTCACACCTCTGTTATCAAAGCGAATCAATAAGAGCAACAGTAATGGTGGTGTTTTAAAGAACTAACCCTTGCTTTCCCTAAAGTAAAAAAATGAGAGTGAAAAAAAGTTATTTTAAGGTATCTTTAATTAAAATTCAGTGCTTTAATCATATTCTCTGCGTGAACTATACATTTTGCTTCTTTCATCTTTCCAGTTTGATTTTGATTAGCTCTCTCCTTTGGTGTTGGCCAATTGCTCATGGCCATAATATATACATTTGTGGAAATATGAAAAGTTTTTATTGCATCCTTCCATCATTTATACCAGTATTTTACAGTCCCGGCACAAAACTGACAAAGAATGGAAGATTTACAATCTCTATCGTGTTCACCTGCCAAAATGCATATTACAGAATCACAGAATGCTAGGGATTGGAAGGGACCTCAAAAGATCATCTAGTCCAATCCCCCTGGCAGAGCAGGAACACCTACGGTAGGTCACACAGGAACACGTCCAGGCGGGTTTTGAATGTCTCCATTGACATTCATATGCATGCATGGATACTCCGTAAATTTGCTTAGACAAAGAGATAGAGGGGCATGAAATATTCTATATGTCATAGATTGACTTAGAGATGACAGTGCTGCTATGCAAGTTTTGCCAATATATGCTTGAAAGCTTCATGCGGAGTAGTCAAATTTCTTTTGCTAATCATTTCAGTTTTGCCTGTGTACTTCAAGATTGTTAACAAAAAATATATCTAGGCCTTTTTTTAATCAACATTTTGATGTGGTCTGTATTGCAGAGCCAGTTAGAGATCGGTAAGTCCATCTGAATATGTGTTGTCTGCTCTGGCAGATGATAATGCTGCAGCAGATCATTTTGTCTCCTCGCTGTGTGGAGTGTCTGTGTTTTATTTTTTGTGGGTGTTTTTTTTGTTTGTTTTTGTTTGTTTTTGGATTTGTTTTTGGTTTTTTTCAGGGAGAAAGGCTTTTTTGAACTATTCCTTGGTAGGTAAGAGAATGAAGTAAAGTAAGAAGGAAACTTTTCTTCCTTGTCCTCATTTAGGTAACATTTTTTCTTCCTGGAAGTCTCTTTGACTCCATCCAATATGCCTTGAGGTAGTGCAGATAAGGTGGATCAATAACTGGATGTAAGGGCAGAAAGGATCTACAATATCTCCAGTCTGGGGAAAACAAAAATTAAATACTATTTATAATAAAATGATTTTTTCTGTGTCCTTTGCTATCAGAATGTTCAATTAGAAAGAATGAGATTTCTTTATTGTGTTGCTTTCTTCAGGCCTAAATTTATTGGTAGAAATCTTATACTAAAATTGAAGGGAGACTTTGTTTATACTATTTTTTGCTAATACATTTATATTATGTAATGTAACGTAATGCGCACAGAGAGTGAGAGCTTTGTGTGCAAAGTTAGCTTGCTCTCTCCTAAGACGAGCTCCCTGCTGCTGAGACTTTTTGACTGCTAATGGGTCTGAGCCTTCGTGTCCCACTGCCCTTCTAAGACACCTGCACTGTTCTGCAGCACAGGTGGAGAAGTCACAGTGCAAACTGTTGCCATTCACAGTAGGTCTCCCTCCAACCCTGATGGAGTAGCAGTATTAAACACCAGCCAGGCAGGCTGGCAGCAAAGTCTTGTGGCCTTTTATATTTTATTTTTTATTTTTAAATTGGTCAGAAACAGAAGTGCTGAGGTTCTAATAGGCTGACTCCTGTTCTTACCTCTGCTGTCAGAGTGGTTCCAAAGGATGTTTATCAATATGGTGATCGGCGCTTTTTATATATATAAATAATATATATAATCAATATCAGTCAATCAAAAATCAATACCTCCTATTTCTGCATGATATGTCAAAAAATAAGTTCTCGTTTCTTTCCTTTGGCTTGAGTGATCCCTTCCAGTGTGAATGACTTGGATGAAATCAGTGACATTCTGTGTAAATAGGAGAATGGGAAAAAAGGTAAATCCATTGCGCTTGGGTTCTACCCGCTGCGGCATTGTAGTCTCAATGTGTACTGCATGAGGTTAACTATATCCAAGAAATGCACACCTGCTACCATGAAGGCTGTTTTGGACAGACTGAGGAAACAAAGCTTTTCATTTTTATATTTACCAGTAAAGGATCTTCTCATTGCTGATGTTTTTTAGCACCTGTATTACTCCTTATATTAGCAACAACCTGTCAGGGTAGAGGGATTGTGCCTGGTGTCTCTGAAGGCAGGTGTGTGCTCCTGGCTCTACCTGGGATAGGTGGGACAAGGCAGCTTGGGGGTGGAAGCCTTTTCTTAGCAAACCATAGTTGCACAGTGGACTTTCAGTTCATGAAAAATTAAATCTGTAACTACAAAAGTGTTATTTTACTTAATATCTTACCAAAAGCAAGCACAGACTACACTGATGATAAATTAGCAACTATAAGAACACTTGGTTCTTTCCTTCTCTCTGCGTTGCAGGTAGCAGTCAGAATCACAAGCCAGACAGATTTTTCATTTCTAATCAAGTCTGAGCGAGGTTCAGTCTGCTAAATCCCATGACTTTGGAATGCTTTTCTTTCTGGGTTTAGACATATAACATTTAGAAAAAGAGATACACAGTCACATGGAGATACTGTCACATAATTTATCTTGCATGTCCAGCAAAGGGTGATCAGAAAGAGCAATTTGACTAACATAAAAATCTAGATTGAATATATAAATTTCCTGGCAAGGAGTGTGACCTTCCTGTCTGTGCTCTTTCTGTGCCTGTTATTCTGCACTATAAACAGGAACCATAGTAACGCATCCACCTGCCCCTATTTTATTACTGCCAGTTGTTTTAACTAAACAAGAAAGGGACATAGTGCAAATTGTTATGGACAACAAATACAGCCCAGCTGTACATTTCATGTTAATGAAATAAAAAACCCCAAATCCCCCACTGTTGGAGTGACATGAATTCTTTTTTTCTAGAGGACTGGTGGAGTGTCCTTAGAGGGGGCTCTCACCTGCCATCCTGATGGACTTGTTGGCTATTTATTGAAAGTCAGCTTCATTCCATATGTTCCTCCCACCATTATTGACACAAGACTGCTGTGCTGAGGGAAGTAAATCCACACAAATTCCTAGTAGATTATGACAAAGAATATCACAGCAATTACTTTTAACTTTTGCCAGTTTCAGAAACTTTCCTTATTTTAGAGAGATTTCTTATGTAGGTATTTCCTAGCTGGTGGAAACTGAACCCCAGACCTAATCAATGAAACTTCACGAATCACTTCCACAATGAGCATATTAAACAACCCTTTGAAAGCAGAAGTGACTTGTAGGTTATTTTTCCTCAATCTCCATAATTCCTTCACCTTCTCTGATCTGACTCAGCTTTAACTATTTCATACATTGACTGAATCTGAGTTACTATACATGAACAATACAGCTTTCCCTGGGATTCTGTGACCTGTTTCAGACTTTCTGCAAAATCAGGATTGTGGGGCTTCTTTGGTTCTTGTGGGTCATTTTTCAAAGTGGTATTTAGAGCCAAAATGTCTAGAGGCTCTTTTAAAAGTGAAACCTTAGATTCTGCTGAACACCTCAGAAAACCAAATCTAATCCACTGTGGTTTCTGTGCACTCCCTCTCTCTCTCCTCCTTAATTCCTCTCTCTGTTACAGTGCAAAATCCTGAGGACACCACCAAAATCAGCAGTAACACTTGTACCAAAATGAGCTTCCAAAAACTGTTCATTGTTAACAAGACTACACAAAGTAGTAGTAGTAGGTTGTTCTCACATTCTTGGAACCTGTTACATTATGTACAAAAGCTATTCTCTCATAGTTTTTGTTAGAAAAGGTTTCTTTGTCACCAAACTATGTATTTATTATAAATCGCTGAAATACCTGTATACAGACTCATATAAAATTCAGTCTTTTATTTCAATTAATATACTTTATTAATGTGTACATGAATATACTTTATGTATGTGCTTTTGTATGTGCATGCACATGTACACACACATACATAGAGGAAGTTTAGACAGCTGATACTTTTAAGACCATGTAAAATAGCGCTGTGAGACAGGGTGTGTATTGCAAAGACAGAAGATGTTGCTTTTGATGTTTTTTTGACCTTGTGTTCATAGAATCTGAAGTACCAAAACTTTGGAACTGCTGTGTTTTGGAGTGCCTCTTGAATTTAAATGATTTACTACTAGAAAAAGACCTTGAAGTGAATCACTTTAACTTCTTTAGTCATGGCTGAGCATTCCAGTTGAATTCCATGGTTGAGCTGTCTTCAAGTACATCTCAAACTTTGTCTTAGTTTCTGCTCATTTCTTAAATATGCAAAGATACACTGAACACAAAAGGAGATTGTTTACAGAACTGTGAAATGTCAGATTTTGTCAAGTGCCATCAGTATTTACACATGCATGTGTATACCCATGTCCATAAAATGTGTGTCTCTGCTCAGAAAGGTGGAAGGAATTATGGCATTGTAGATGAGCAATACAAGTTCATGCAAACCTGTTTAATTTAGGTCACATATTTTCTGGCAATGTGGCTTTCTAAATATACAACATTGTCTATTCAGACTCTGAGAAATGAAGACATTTCTTCTTACCTCATCTTTATTTGAAATTAGTGTGTACGTTATACATTATAATCATTATATACTACTTTCCATTACCCTGTTGTGAAAGATTTGATAATGAATCATATGAAGGCCAGAAACAATATCCTTAAAACCTGCAAAGATGGCCAGTTAGCTTTTCTTACAGCACTGTGAAACCCAGCTGGCCTTTATGGTGCCTCTTAGAAAAACAAAGACTGTATACTGGTCAGAATAACTCAATAGTCCTGTTTGATGCCTTCTCTTCAGACTCGGTAGGCATAAGTGTTGTGTGTGCTAGCCTAGATTTGTTGGTTTTGAGCAATGTTAGCAAAAACATTTACTAAGTATTGCACAATGGTTGCTGTTTCCTCAATAGCTGTCTTTGTTGGCCCTCTGCGCAGCACTATGCAGAGCTGTGCAGAGCTGAGAGATCTCTGAGCAGGTTTAGAACTGAAAGCCAGTAACCAACAGTTCAGCTAGGCTAAGAAGTCCTAAATCTGGGCTGATTTTAAACAAACTAGGTCAGGTATCTCTGTGAAGAATTATTTTGTAACATGTTAAAAAGCACTGTAGGTTATAGAAGGCTTTGGGGCTTTCTTTGTGTATGATCATATCTGTACTGAAGAGATTAAGTCATAAAAGCATGAGAGATGCCCTACAAGGTCAATCTAATGGCCCCTCCAGCCCTGTTATTCTGTTTCAGAACAGATTTTATGAAAAATGCACAGGCCCATCCACTTTCTTTGATCTGTTCCCTTTGTACTTCACCAGAGGCTGGAACTGTTGTATAAGCAATGTCAGAGGGTACATCACTGCTATGTCTGATTACAGACCTATTGTCAAGTCTGTTTAGCAAAAGCATAGGTGTTGACATGGCACAATTCTTTATTTCTGCCTGTAGGCAAAGACCAAGCTATTAGGAAAAAAAACCCAAGCCACAAAACCCCCTTTTATCTCTGTAGAAAGTTTTTATATTCCTAAACAAGTGTTTGGCCTTTTTTTTTTTTCTGGATTGTTGATTGCTTAGTCATGAGTGACTCAAAAAACCCATGCTCAAAATAAATAGTCACAAAAGGAAATGGTAGTGCTGCACAGTTTCCTGCGAAATTCAGGGACTGGTGCTTTACAGACCATACCTGTCTGCCTTATCTACCCTAAAGCACCCGAGTCAGCCAGGGCTGCAGACCTCAGTGACTTTACTCTCACAGACTTACCCATCAGTTCATTTTGCTTTCTACCAAAGATTCAGAACTAAACCCAGGATGTGTTCTCTTACTATCTTACAGACATTATCTTCTAGCATGAGGCTATAGCAGAGATGTCTCATGCAAACATTATAGTAATGATGCAGCCTTCCAGTCGCCTAGTTTAGACAACACAAAATTTACTTGCACTTTAATTTTAAAACAGATTAGTGGAGAAAATATGATTAATGAGGATTCAGATGGTTTTTTTCTGTAATAAATAATAAATTTATTCTGTAATAAATAATAAATTTATTTTTCTGTAATAAATAATAAATTTCTGTAATAAATAATAAATAAATATTTTTCTTTATTTTTGGATGAAAATAAGGTTATCAGAAGTAGTCAACATGGTTTCACTAAGGGGAAATCATGCTTGACCAATCTGGTAGCCTTCTATGATATCATCACCAGCTAGGTAGGTGAGGGGAAAGCAGTGGATGTTGTCTACCTTGATTTCAGCAAGGCTTTTGATACCGTATCCCACAACATCCTTGTAGTAAAGCTTAGAAGGTGTGGGATTGATGAGTGGACGGTGAGGTGGATTGAGAACTGGCTGACTGGCAGAGCTCAGAAGGTTGTGATCAGTGGCGCAGAATCTTGTCGTAGGCCTGTAACTAGTGGTGTTCCCAGGGGTTGGTGCTGGGTCTGGTCTTGTTTAACATCTTCATCAGTGACCTCGATGTAGGGATAGAGTCCGCCCTCAGCAAGTTTGCTGACAATACGAAGTTGGAAGGAGTGGCTGACACACCAATGGCTGTGCTGCCATTCAGTGAGACCTGGACGTGCTGGAGAGTTGAGTGGAAAGGAACCTGATGAGGTTAAACAGGAGCAAGTGCAGAGTCCTTCAACTGGGGAGGAATAACACATGCACCAGTACAGCTTAGGGGCTGACCTGCTGGAGAGGAGCTCTGTGGAAAAGGACCTGGGTGTCCATGAGCCAGCAGTGTGCCCTTGTGGCCAAAAAGGCCAACAGTATCCTGGAGTGCATTAAAAAGAGCATGGCCAGCAGGTCAAGGGAGGTTCTCTTCTCCCTCTAGTCTGCCCTGGTGAGGCCACATTGGGAATAGTGTGTCCAGTTCTGGGCTCCTCAGTTCAAGAAAGACAGGGATCTTCTGGAGAGAGTCCAGTGGAGGGGCACAGAGATGACGAGGGGCATGAAGCATCTACTGTGTGAGGAGAGGCTGAGAGAGCTGGGACTCTTCAGCCTGGAGAAGAGAAGACTGAGAGGGGACCTTATCAGTGTCTATAAACACCTGAAGTGTGGGGACCAAATGGGTGGGGCTGGGCTCTTTTCAGTGGTGCCTGGTGACAGCACAAGGGGCAATGGGCAAAAACTGGAACACCAGCAGTTCCGGACAAAACTAAGGAAAAACTTCTTTACTGTGAGGGTGACAGAGCACTGGAACAGGCTGCCCAGAGAGGTTGTGGAGTCTCCATCTCTAGAGCTGTTCAAAACTCACCTGGACACTTTCCTGTGCAACCTGGTGTAGGGAACCTGCTTTGGCAGGGGTGTTGGACTAGATGATCTCCTGAGGTCCCTTCCAACCCCTACCATTCTGTGATTCTGTGAAAAAGTTTTGTTCCTTTTCAAGTTATGAAAGCAAAGCAAGCATAACAAAGAAAGAATATAATTTATTGGGTGATATTTAAAGACAGACAAAATACGATTACATATTTAATACTACATGTAAGAGGAAAAGCAATTTTGGGTGTTTTTTTAATAGTATTGTATGGGATGTATTTGAAGACCCTTTTTGTGTTGGAACTTTAAAAGAGATCAAACTTCTTAGTTAAGAAGCTTATTCTTCATGGGAGTTTTCTTAAATGTTGACATTCAGGTTTGCACCTCCTAACTGCATAAGAAAACCATAAGAGTTACAAGAAATTAGAATGAAAATCTACATCTTTGCAGTTTTCAGTTCTCCAGACATGCCAAGAATTCATCTGGAAACAGCTTGTCAGAAGATCAAACAAAATATTGATCACAAATGCATTCCTTTTCTTTATCACTTAAACCAGATAGAAATATATACAGTTTTTCCATTCTGGAACACTAATCTTAATCAATGAAAACTGGAAAAACAGAGCAGTGAATTAAATAATAAGTGATGGTTCCAGAAAGGACTGCACTAATTGACATTTTCATTACTTCTATGCAGACTGCTCTATAATCTATAATATTCTACACTATAAATTTATCTGCAGTAATGTTGTTAAAATTTTCCCTTAGCTTTCTCTCACTAAAGCAGATATATTGCTAGTTTCCTGAAAAATTAATAACATTTTTCTATATTTATAGCACAAGCGATTTTGTAGCACACCTTTTCAAACCCACTGCAAAAGAAGACAAAAAAAATATCTGAGACTCACACATGGGAATGAATATATACTATGAATTTCAGGAAAGAAGAGAACTCAAAAAGCTAAATCTTCCTTTTGAAGCTATTGATCTTTTCAGTTAGTGGAAGTCTCTGTAAAGGTACATGGAAGGAGTCTCTGCTCCTCTAAAGGTATCTGGTCAAAAGAGCTACACGCACGAACATGCAGAGACTAACCTGAGGGACATGTGAGAAGGGAAGTGGTGATGAGGTCAAGCCTGCTCAGTCGCACTCACTGGTAAGGTATGGAGAGTGCGGGAATGTTTCATTTTCAGCAAGATTATGTGTCTGAGGACCTTGACAATAAGGAAAGGGAGGGAGAAAAACACACAGAAACGTCAAACCTGACTGATTAAAGTTAACAAAGACAATAACCAGAAACAAATCCAGTCAGTTGCATTAATTGATGGGCTATCGAGAAATGGCAGGCAAACCCAGATTTTGCAGCTGATAAGGATTAAAACCTGGGGGTCCAGGATGGTGGAGGGAGGGTCTGTGGGGCTATGTTAAGTGGTGAGGCAAGGTTTAGGGAAAAGGGATAAGGGAGGAACTAGAGGGGTAGGCAGAAAGGGGTATAAAAGGGGCTGTTGACTTGTAGAACAGAGCTGGTTTGTACACTTGTCTGACTGAGTCTTGTGCCTCATCACCACACTGTTCTGTCTCCTCATTAAATCCTTTTTTGACTTTCTCTTTGTGTAAGCTTGCCATCTGTCCCATGTGTGAGGGCTGCAAGCACCAGCTACTGAGGGGATTGGTGTGGCTGGGTACTGGGCCTGCAACTGGAGTCAGAGCCAAGGTGTAGGTGCCCCTGGGCTGTGATGTCAGCTGTGGGGTCTCAGTGCCAGATACTGGAACGGTTGGGTGTCCTGGCCACCAGCCACTGGGCTATGTCTGGAAACCAGCTGCTGGGGGAACCGGCGTGTGTGGGGTGAGTGTGGGCTCCAGCAGCTGGGCAGGAGGCCCCTGGGCTGCAGAGGCTAGAGGAGTCAGCTACTCCTAAATCCCCTTAGTGGTCTCCTTTACCTCTGCTTCAAAAAAGAGAGTCTTTGCAGTCTCTTCCTTTTATTGTATGTTTTTGGCAAACTCCTACAGATTTATGAATGTTTAGAAGAGTGTATATGTTCTCAGCCACAGAAGAATCAGTATCATTTTTATCATGATGTTAATTGATGTTTTTTGCAATGTTGTGATCTCTTACAAAAGAAACCATGTGTGTGTGTCCTGGGCTGATAATATACACACTGATATGGAGTTCAATGTGCTCCAGCTTTGCTTCTGAAAGTCAAAGGTGTCTTTAGTGTATCACCCTTCCCATCTATCACTGTGAAAAGGTTACCCCGAATACTGGGAGATCGTTTGTTTAAGAAATTTGTCCCCATGTGAAAACCTTTCTGTCCTTTGGCTGGGGGCCACCTGGGGGTGCCAGACTGCACAGTTCCTTTCTGAGTCCCTCTGGGGACAGAGTGACCTGGTTGTTCTCCACTGAAAGTTGACCTGAGAGAGGGAAGGAGTCTGTTCAGAGTGCTGGCAATAGGCTGAGGAGGTACATGCTCATGTGAATGTCCAAGAGAGAGCTCTGCACAAAATGGATTGAGAGATCTGCTCTGCCACCAATGTCCTGTGCAAGCAAGGGGTGACTTTTTATTTCTGAGGGTTTCTGTATTATTTCTGTATTGAGTTTACAAAGGTTTCTGTATTACTTCCGTACTCAGGTGAGTTTCCCTGTGAGAAAAGAAAATAATTTCTCAGGAATGATTTTCTCAAGAAAATCAATTGAGTGCTTTTGGAACCTGTAATGGCTTAAGTGAATGTATGATTGAACATTTTTTTGTCCTTTTGAGTTTCCCTTAATGTTAAATCAATTGATGTTATTAGAGTTCTCTGTACCATGTTAACATTAAGGCTACCTCAAGGTTTCAACTTTGTTCTTCAGTTATTATGAACAGCAGAGTTATTGCTACTTTTAGAGTATATTATGAGAGTATAAGTACTTTTGTTCATGTATGTGTTAATAAAGGCATACAGGTACAACTAGTATTGATGCAAGATTTTTACAATACCATTTGGAAGATTCTATGCAGCAGAAATAAGGTCTGAGGAACACTTTTTTTTAAAAAAAAGAGGTTATTATATGACTGTTTTTCGCACTCAACTTTCCAAAGCAACGCCCATTAAAACCAATGATAGCCTTTCATTGACTCCAAAGACAAGTTGTTTTAAAACAAGTTTTAAATGGAATAAAGTCCTTGTCCAGGTACAAAACCACTACTAGGAACAAACTTTGATGATTAAATTTAGTCCCTTAAATTGGAGAAATACCAAGGATTTGTATAACTAAAACACCACAGAAAAAGTAATATGCTATCACTTTCATCTACCATTTATTTTCTCATGTAGAAGAACTTCAGAGCAGATTAAATAATACAGCATGCAGATGACCAATATTGTGGAGAACTAATGGAAATGTTGAAACTAATTATGCAACAGTGAAGTAGGGGCTCACAAGATGAGATTTATTTATGGAGATTTCTGCAAATTAATTCTATCAAATTGTGATTTGGTTGCTGGTTTATTAACTTTTGTTCCTAATGTGCAGTAAAACTGGTATTGGGTGAGCTATGCTAATTTACAGAGCTCATGTACTTGGCCTTGTAGTTCTATCCGTACAGGAGAAACAGTCACTTCCCAGTCATTACGGAGTGCAAAAGTAGCCAAAGGTGCAATGGTTAGTTATCTTGAAGCAGACTCAGAGCAAATTCATTTCCATGTTTGCAGCACAGTCAACTGCTATTATCAACTATTGAAAAATTAATGTAGCATTATGCATAATCTCTTAAAGCAGAATCGCACAACAGTACAATTATGGCCTACTGAAGTACCTACTAAAAAGGTTTATACGTGTGTCATGGACTTTTTAGACTAATGCCCAAGTAATCTTTGTGTTTACATTTACAAGACAGTAAATTTGTTCTACACTGTAAGAGGAAATGCCTACGTCTGTGGTGGGTTTTACCACACTTACTCACTGTTGAGTGTTACCTTATGGAAACAATCCCATGCAGTTACTTACTGTAAAATTTCCTGTAGACCTGGCAGGCCTTTTCTTTAGGGCACAGCTTATTGTTTCTAACAAAAACAATGGAGTAACAGGAAACAAAGCTCTTTCTTAGACCAAAACAGACTTGAGAAATTCAAAGTCCTTTTCTGACACATCTGCTGCCCTCTTCTCATGAGCTACTGTCTCCTGCAGTTTCTTCAGCTGGGCTCCCTCAGAGATTTGTTAGCGCAGCCTGGACTCCTTTTTAGTCTCAGGTATACAAAAGGTCAGTCTGCCAGGGTAGGTGGGTATTTCACTCATTTGCAGCAGTTACATTGCAGTCATTGAGATTGTATGGAGTAAGCTACTGTGCAGTGTTAGAGTCAAGTTTTTGGTGAGCAATAAAATTAAAACTTTTTTTTTTTTTTTAAAGGCACTATGCAATATAAATGTGGCCAATCTGATCCTTGAGTTTAGAAGTATAAAGCTTTTTTTTTTTTTTTCTTTTTTCCTGGCAATATTATGCAATTTCCTTTCTTGCAAAAAATAATTGGTACCAAAGGTTCTGCCTGCTTTTGGTGGTAGCTTATGTATGTTCAGTCCCAAAGGAATTACCTGTGTTGTAACAGTGGTATGTTCTACAAATTACTGAATGTAAACATCTATGCACCTTCTGTGTTTCAGCAAAATAGTGACTACGATATGTTAGCTAAATAGTCTTACATTGTGTTGTTTTAACTGAACTGTGTTTGGTGGATGGAGGTGTCACTTGTGTCCTAGTGCCCACGTTTATGACCAAACAAATAGGGGAAGAGAGAAAGGAAAAATGTCTCCCTTCTCCTGGAAGAAAGAAGCAGCAATTTTTCTTGGGTTTTGTTTTTGTTTTCCTTTTTTTTTTTAAATTTAACTTTATTTTTGCCAAAAAGAAAAAGAGTCTTTCATTTTAGTTTTGTATCAAAACAAAACACTTAACTTGGCCTGAAACAGAATGAAGGGTATTGTTTGTATCGTGTTTTCAGATAATTTAATCCTTTCTAAACAAAATTAAAAGAAAAAATGCTTATATTTTGGTGGAAAGTCCATTTCAAAACAGAAATTAAAAAAATCTTTTAAATTGTATTTTTTTTCAAATTGAGTACCTTCACAAGTTAAGCTATATTTTGTTTATAAAGCATATATAGAAATATAATTTAATTTTCTTTCCCCTTTTTTTTTGCTTCTATGTCTCTTCAGTTATAATCTACTATATTTTGCCATTTCACCGATAAAGTTCTTTCAAGTTTAACGTAAATTTAATATTTATGGAGAAACACCAACCACTTGGCTATAATCTGTTGACAAGAATATTATCAAAATGTTATCCAAAAGCCAAGAGCAAAATGGGATCAGTTATTTTCCAAAACTGTATATTTCTTTCTCATTTTAATAGTCATTTAAGGAAAAATGTTGATCTGGAAATATGGAAAATACAGTGGAACTTACAGTGTGTTGCTACAGACAAACTGCAACTTTCAAACATACAGACAGGCTTCTACATACCTGCATAACATAAACTAGTGCTGCTCTGTCGTTTTCATAGATCTCTGCTGCTTATATAGTGTAGAAATGAGCCTTTATTTTTTCACGACTATCCACATGTTCTATGTTTTCACCCTTGGAGAAAAAAACAGACTTATTCCACTCATTGTCATTGTGAAAAGACTCAGAAGCTCCAGGTTCCACACACAATGCATACAAATAGTCTTAATTTTAGTTTGTGATAAGTTATTCAACAACAGGGATCTGAGCAGTATAAATGACATCTTTACGTATGAAGCAAACTCATTGTGATTGCGAAAGGTTGTGTGCTGCCCTACATAAGCATCCCTGAAAACCTGAATTTCTAGTTTCACTTGGAGGAAACTAGTTTCTGATTATGGTAAATAAGTAATCAGAATTGAGCTGTGTTGCTGTACATGTACATTTTAAATGATTTTTTATTTCAGGTATAGCCCAAGTCAGGTATTTTCTGCAGTCTGTTAAGATTTTAACTGATTTACTTATGTAGATACAGAAGGCTGTTGTTTCCTAAACAGTTTTTAAAAGACATTGTCTGACTCATTTGTTGCTGATGGTTCTTTGGTGAGTAAGATTTAAACAGATACATTTAGCAGTGACCTCTAGTCAATAAATTAATGATGAAAATGAAAAAGTATTCTCTTGGTCAGTACAGACATGAGTGGTCTGATGAAGTAAGAAAGGGAAAAGGAAAAGATCAGTAGAGAGCAATCCTTACAGTCAGAGTTAGTCTGTGAAATTGGTTCATGAGGTATTCTGTGAAATTATTTCCCCAAGTAGGGCTGAAATCGCTGCCAAGGACACATGCCTCGTGGGAGCAGGATAAGCTGGAAACTGGCATTTGCTGAGCAGGTGCAGCAGCTCAGGCAACAGCAGCTTATAGCCCCTGGGCAATAAATGCAGTCCTCGTTTTTGTCTTCTCTTTATTTTCTCTTCATCATTTCCTGTTAGCTTGGACTTTCTCCTTCTCTTCCTTCATCCCCTTGATAATATTCTACAGTCCTTTTGGCTTTGGATTTTTACTGTCTTGTTTCCTCCCTCCCTCCTGCAGTGTCCTATGCATTCCTTTACCACTGGCTTTAAATTCCTTCCTCTTAAATTTTGCCCTTGTCTCACGCATCCTTCCATATCTGATAATAAATGACAAGGAGGGATAGGCAACATGAAAAACAATTCCAGAGAAGCCCGTAGAAGGAAGCCAGGAGGATGAGCTCCGTGTCTGAAGGAGCTGAAACCCAGTCTTAGGATTTTCAGCCTCTGCATAGTGAAAGTCTGCAAGCCCTAAAGTAATGTTGGACCTCCTCAATATGTAGATATGGCATAGTACGTATGTTATATCTGGGAAGGCTTATGTTTTTAAGCATGCCCAAGAAAGGAACCTTTTACAAATTTTTATCTTCAAGGTTTAGCCTGACTACGGATTTTTCTGTTTTTTTTTTTTTCAGTGCTGTCATTGAGTTCGCAGTAGACTATAAAGGGAAAATTGAAGCAGGCAGTGCTCATCTCCCACGCTTTGCATCACACAAGCAGTTCATCATTTGTAAAGCACATCTGTTTCTTAACTATGTTGTATCTGGAAGGCTTTCATCTTTGCAGTGATATTTCCTAATTTCTTGAAATGTCAGCTCTTGGAGAAATTATATTACTTCATTAATCTTATAATTAAGGCAGTTTAATATTTTATATCAGAAGAGCTTGTTTAGTTGCTTATAATCTTTCCAGGCTTTACTTGATTTAATACGAATTTCCAGGATTGATACCAGGCACAGGCTGCCTCTTTCTCTCCTTGAAAGCAAAATATGTGGCTTAGGGCAATATGAGAAATCCTTTGTGCATGTACTTTGGAGGAAGGGCTTGATATTTGGTAGGGGAGATTGCTATATTGAAAGTATGTACTTTTTTGCTGTCTAAGAAAACTTTGCTTCAAGCTAACCAAGCCTTTGAAAATAAAATTGCACTTTATGTGTGATAACTGAACAGATTCACTAGAATTTGAGAGCTGGATTCTGTATTTTTCATATTTTGGGAAAACCTAGCAAGTGTGTGGAGCCTTCCTTTCAGCGTAGAAAAGACATGCTGGTGGCACCCTTGGTAAACTTCTGTCCCTACGTCTGCACTAATGTTTACCCACAGCAGACTGCAAACCTGGCATGGATTAAAAGCTGGCTCAGCAGCCCTCTTTGTCCTGCACGGATGGCGGCAAAGAGTGGTGCACGCAAGCCTGTTCAGGTTTCCATGTGCTGAGTAAGGGCAGTGATCACAGGATGGTCATATGATGGAAGTAATTGAATAAGATCCTGGAGAATCTCTCTGTCTCTTTTTCTCTGTCTTTTTAGCTTTCCATGCATCTCTTCTTGTCTTCTATAACATAGAAGTTAGCAGCTATTATTCTCTGAATAAACTGCTATGTACTGCACAGTGCTAAATTCCCTGAAAGGCAGGCCCTAGGCATTTCAAACTGGACACCCAAAATTTGTAGAAAGTGCTTATAATAATGTCTTATTGCCTTAGTCCATTTTTGTGACATTTCTACAGTGTAAAAAATATTTTACAAGCAGAAGTGCCACAAAAAGAAATTAATAAATGTTTGTAAAGTATTTGGATATTATAGTCAAGAACACTATAATAGAGGCTGCTAGGAAATTAGCCATTCATGTAATTTTATGACTTGTACTGAGAGCAGAGACTAAACAATGTACAGTAAATAAACACTATCTATGCAATGACAAAACAAAATAGAGGATAACTATTCAGTGAGCAGCACTGATATTAACACTGTAGGAAGCACTGGATGTGGCTGTGTAATTAAAGATGGTATCATACTGAATTTTCCTGAAAATGGCTGAGGTGATGCCATGAAAGCAATATTAATATTGCCATCTCCTAAATTTTGAGTTCTTGACTTTGCAGTTACAGCTTTCTATAACTGTATTTGAGGCATTTAAAATGTAAACTTTATATACTGTTAAAGCTTTTCTTTATTTGTTTTAGGTCTTGCACAATCTTTCTACATTCCAGAAAAAATTAGGATCTATTTGGTTTCAATATATATATAGTATCTATTTTTCATTGTCCTCACCCAATACATTTGCTCTAATTGCAGTAATTCTTTGCTCTTCCAGTCTAAGATAACTTTTCTTCTCCTCATAGCCTAGCTCTACAGACACAGTTAACACACTCCAGTTAATCTTCTGGAGGGCTAGCTAACCTGCTTGTCATCATCATTTGTTCCTTAACGGAGACTTCAGGTTGGGAACCACAGGAATTGAAACAAACCCTCCCAGCTGCTGAGATTTAGTGATCTCATGAGATTTACCCTAACATGAGAGGGTAAATCCCAGTCGCAGACACTTATGAAAAATGAGGAGTGAGATGCCCTCATGACACAAAGTGCTGATCTACGTTAGGATCATGCTATCCATTTTAACATCTTCAGGTTTTTTTGAGAATAGATTTCATGTGACTGATTTCCTGCTATTTCTTCTGTATGCCTTCACGTTTTTTTAATAACCTTGCCATGTAGTCCTTCTCAGCAATTTTTCTCCTCTTTTGCCTCCCTTCATTCCTACTGTAATGATCACAATTTCTGTATGTAGTTGTACCTTACTGCTGAATGAGCCCTCAGGATTTTCCCTTTTAGTTGGACATACACAAAATTCAGAGTATGTCACAGATATCTGCCTTTAGCCGGCTCAAACCAAGTCTAGGATTAGTGTTAGGGCTTGGATTAATTTTAAGGTTAGGAGGGTGACAAACCCTAGAGCTCCAGTTTGAATAAAACTGCAAGGGTCTTCCCAAGAAAAGTCTTATCTCCCAAGAAATGTTTTGTCTGGCCTATGGCTGGAGGGCTTTGGCTAAGGCTCAGCACACACCTTGCATTAGGTTCAGGAGTTAGCATGGTAGGGATTTAGGAGAGACCAAAGCACAGAGCTCCAGTGTAACAGGAGGAGGGCTGTAACAGGGCTGTCCAAGGAGTGGTAGGCTGCAAAAAAAATGTTCTCCTGAGAGCATTTTCATCTGGACCATGGCTGGGAATCCTCTTGTTTGGGTTTAACTTTGAGTGTTCAATAGAGAAAAAGATCCTGTATTTCCCAGATTAGTTGATATCTTCTGCTAAACCTTCAGTCTCTACCTTGAATGAATGCATTGTACTGATATGATCAGAAGGGAATATTGCATTAATGGGAGGGAACAGAGGGAAGAAAACTAATTTTGCACACTCTTTTTTGGATGAGGATATTTGTGGTTTTTATTTTTCCACTGGGGTTTTGATTTCTTCTAGGCATGCTGCCAGGCACTGGAAACTTTAGCAGTGGTATAGCATTGCAGGATTTTGCCTCCCTATTTTTCTTTGCTTTAGTGATTCTGTCAGCAGCTATGTGGCATGTAATAACCCTTGGCCCATGTTACTCTTCCTCTCTTCTACTTTCCAGCTTAAAAACTCCTGCCATATCTTCCTGCTAAAAGAAAAAAAAAGTGCCGAAGTGGAAATAACTATTTTTATTTTAGTGGATTTTTATGTAGCAAAGCACAGGGAGACACAAAGCAGAGCCAGATAAATGGAGCTTTGACATTTAGACAGAGATCAGGAGTGCATTGCACCCTGTAGAACAGAGGGCTTCTGAGAAAAGGCAGTGGTAGAGCCAGGAAACACCATCAACTTCTGTTGAATTTATGACTCAATTTTAATTCAAGCTGGACTGAATGGGGAGGCAGGAGTGAGAGTAGGTGACATGATCTCTGTTTATTAAAAAAATTTTCCTTCAAGTATAACGACCAGCATTCAGCTTGCTGGAAGACAAGGATCATAGGATAGGAGTATGGGTCTCAGCAGTGATATTGTCAGTCAGGGAGCACCCCATGACAAAGCCTGCTATGATCCATGATGATCCTGTGATCAAAAACATGCCAGTAGAATTGATGGCCCATAGAGATGGGATTACTATGCTCTGAATAACCACAATATACCTCACTAGTATTCTAGTATTGGGCATCATCTGTACCAAGTAAGGACTGTGTTTGCTATGGACCTACATGAAGGTAACCTTTTCTGTCCCCAAAGTCCTCCTATGTTTGGTGGCTAGAAGTGACCTGGAAGTAGGTTGTAATTTTTAATAAAGGGATTCCTGAGAGCTACTAGTGATGATGGAAACAAGAGATTTTTGAGGAAGCTGCTAGAAACAATGCCCAAAAAGCAGATCTGGCATCCTACTCTGAAAAGGGAGTTGGGGTGTTGGACACAGTGCTGGCCAAGAAAGTGTGTTCCTGGGTCTCACTGACAGAAGAGCACTATTGCTATGTTAACCAGACAGCTCCTGCTGGAAATGGAAACTTATGCCCAGGTCTGAATGCACTAATTTGTGCCATACCTGGTAATCTACTGATCCTGCATTTACAATCATGACCCAAAGTGATCTGGCTGTGAAATAAAGTTCAGAGTGAAACTGTATGAATTGCTAGTTCAACCTTCTCCTGGACTGTCTAGTGCCAATATAGCACACTGAAGTCAGAGAAAGTGCCGGTTAAGTAACTTGTGCAATGGATAGTGCTTGATGCTTTAGTTCTGTTTTTCCAAATGTTCTGTTTCAAAACCTTCATCTACCTTTGAGCTACAAAACACAAATAGATTTACTAAGGCATGGATGTTGTTTGGTCTGACCTTCCTATCCCGCAGAACAGTCTCTCATGATGAGCAATTACTTTGATTCATTATTACTTTTTAGAGTAGTTTTTCCTCTGAGATACACACTTTTGGATGAAGTAAAATATTAAGCCTTTTGAAGCATAAGTTCAGTTGCTAGAAATTGAAATAAGCCCTTCATGCTTTATAAAAGGAATTTAAACTTCCATTTATAATGAAAATAGTACTCTGAATTCAGATGTGCTTTTGTTAAAAGAAGTGAATAACAAATTAAATTATTTGCTTTGGGGTTAAGGGGTTATATTTTCCACAACCAGTATTGCTTTTGGTACTGCATGATTATTATTGCAAACCCAATGACTTTGAACTAAGGATCCTATATTCAAGTGCTATTAAAATAATTTTCATTATATTTTTTCTGAAACATTTTAATCAGATCCAGGAAAATGAGGTAATATACTATATGTGTCCACTTTTCACTCTCCATGATAATTGCTTCAGTTACACTTACCTTCTCAAATACTGTTGCTTTAATTACCTTATTTTGCAAGTCAGGATCTTTTTAACCGCTAAGTTTATCTGGAGTCAGAACCTACCTATTACATATCCTCCATATAACCTTTAAAGGTAAATTCATATTGATTTAAATGACATTTTTTCCAACCTAATAAAGATGAACAAAAATTTGTAATATTTTTAAGTAAACAGAAAATATACATAGGCCTAAATACAACATGCACTTATGTATTTTTCTCTAAAATTGTAGTCTATATTGTAGACATGATTTTACATACACAAGTGTAATACTATTTTAAATTATATTTCCCAAATAAACCAACAGTTTCCTCTTGTTGCATACATTTTATTACTACTCATGTTTTCGTCTTTAAAAATTTGAGTTACTAGCAGTGTATGTACAAATACTGGGTCATGTAAACTTTTGACTATCCTGAACATAAAATTCAACCTTGCTAACAGTGCATTGGAAGCTCTTTTGCCTTTGGTACAAAATGAAATCCTTTTGAAAGGATGCTCTCCTCTTAATCCATGAAGAAAGGAGACACAAAATTAAACACCTCTTCTTATACACTCTTATGAGAATCAGTCAGTTTGGACATTACTAAGTGGTATCCTGTAGTTCAAAGAGAAAAATATCAGTTCAAATTTCCTTCAGATCATATAGTTTATTAGTTTTCAGATGTTATTTCCAAAGCAGGTGTATTTAGACACTTCAGAAAGATTCTAATTCAGTTTTTAGGGCAGACAAATTTGTGTTCAGACTTGAGTAGAGCTGAACTTGTTCTCTGTCCTCTCTTTCCTTTGACAAGAACCTCAGTCAAGGATTTGAACATTTACTGATTACTTAGTTTTCTACAATCTAATTAATGAATTAATTTAATTAATTAGTTGAGTTAATGGACACATTTAACTAATTAAAATTATTACAAACACATTCCAGCTTTCTAATTAGGTTCCTTTCCCTGCCAAATATGTTTCAAGACCTATTTTATCCAAATCATCTTCAAGTCAGAGGACAGGAATGCAGTCCAGAATATCTGGATTTCATTTTCTTTTGTTAATGAAGCATATTCAGTATGGGTTAGCACCGTCTGTATTTGCCTCTTGATTTCCTCTTTCATACAAAACTATTTTTAATTCCTCCTAGTTGGTCACCCAATGTTCTCACTTACTTCCTTCATTCCTCATGACGGTTGCAAGCGTTACAGATACTGAAGTAGTTTGTCAATGATTCCTTCTGTACTTTTCACTAGTAATTGGTAAATCAAGTAATTAACTGACTAGGCAGCTTGCGTGTGGTATGATACATTGATTTATCTTAAAAGTTTGCATTATAGGGTTAGCTATGATTAATTTAAAAGGAGTTGTCCTATGAGTATATGGCATATTTCTGATAACTATTTATCACCATTTCTTTCAAATAAGGGGTGGAGCTAATCTTGGAAAGAGCTTTGTGTGTTTGTTGGATGGAAGCTGAGTGCCGCCCCAGTTGAAAATGCTGACTTATCTCAGTCTCTCCCTTTAATTTACACTCAGCACAAAGCAGCAAATGAGCTCAATAGCACCTGCGGAGGAGCAAACTAAAATTACTGCGTGAACCAATCCTCGCAAAATACAAGGTTTAGTGAGAAAGGAAAAATGTGTTTTAAAAGGCATAGATAGGAGTAGATTTTCACAGAACAAGGATGTTGAGATATTTGCAGTGACTTAAGGGACATACTGGTTTTGTTTGTCTAACAGCAGCAGAGCTGAAAAATTGCCGGTAACTCATTTGAGATATTGACATGTCAGTGGAACGGGGAAGGCTGCAGAGTGGTTTACATCTCAGAATCTGAGAGCCTGTCTGTAGTTTTGGGGATCTTTTGACTTTTCAGATGTCAGGATGTTAGCACAAACCTGCACCTCTATATAGTTCAGGTGGCATCAATGGACTTGTCATTGGTTTTGGCACAAAATTTAGCCTTGGCAAAATTTCTTGGTGATTTTTTCCTGGGACAAGACCAGCCTGTCACTTCTGAGTTCTCGTTCCCTTTAAATCAGCACGACTTTCCATCAGCAGTAAAATCCAGATTTCACTCAAATGTACAAAAAATATTTTCTAGTAATAAATTTGTTGTGTAGTTCTTGTTGGCATTTTCCCCCCATGCTATTGGAATTTAATTAGCATAGCACAGATTATCTTTTAGTAAATATGCAGCATGTTTATAAAAGCTAAATTGTCTTCCTGGTATGTTTCACTGACTGGTAAAATTAATGTTTTTTATTTGTTCAGATGGTTTTTTGGCCCAATCAAACGAGCAGATGCCGAGAGACAACTGTTACACCCTGGAAACCAGGCAGGAGCCTTCCTAATCCGAGAAAGCGAAAGTCTAAAAGGCGAATACTCACTTTCAGGTATATTCTAGTTTTTAATGTTAAGTGCTGTTTTAAAAATATCTCTGGTGATCTGGACTTTTTAATTTTTGAGAATGATAAACTGTGAGCATGAAAATGAAAACAGTTTCATACTAATATTTATTTCCCAGGTGATATATAAAGAAAACTTGGCAAAAGTAATTTGAGTTTTTACTAACATTTATTTTATAGACTTTTTTTATTAATATGCTCAGAACAGAAATTAACTTTCTTACGCTTAGTACTTGTAGTGTACCAGCTGCCTTAAAATAGAAACTATTTTCATTATTAAAATGCCAAAAATACATTAAGTTATACACTGCTGTTCTGATTAGTACACAAAATAAAAATTAAACCATGTTGGCAGATATCCACAGTTTAAGAAAATGAGATTCTGCTAGAGTACACCCTTAGGTTTATATTTTTCTGTTTTCAGGAGCAAAATTATAGGCAGATCTTCAAAGCTATACTTTAGAATCAGTCAGGTTTCTTTAGAAAGTTAGTTGTAAACATGAGTAAAGTTAGATTTCTGATGATGATGGGTTTTGAAATATATTTAAAGTCCTTTATTTGAATCTGAAAGACTATCAAATAAGGACACTTAGTTGATAATAATTTTACTTACTCCATTATATGTACATGTCATCTTTTCCATGTCCTAGATATTTGCCATATTGTATAGTAAACGTGACTGTTCATTGGTTATTTTCCGTGAACATTTTCTATCAAACTTGTTATACAAGTGTGAGTCAAGAGCATAATGTCCCTGAGACAACAGAGACAACTCTACCTATATAGTTCCATGCACTAGTAAAGGCTCTTGATGTTTGTGAATAAACCGTTGTCATGTGCAGAATTATGTCAGATTATTTAATGTTGACTCCTCTTCTGCCTAGATGTTTATGTGCCAGTCACCTTCTGAGCACTACACGGAAACACATTAAGCAGCTGAATGAACTTTTGATGCATTCTTGGTTTCTCTTTCCAAATCATAAGGAAAGGGTATATACCTGCAATGACTTGTGGTAATGGGACGATTGCTTTTTATTGACAAGACAAAGAAATACACGTTGCCTGTGGAGTGAAACACAGGGAAGTTTATAAAATAAATATGGTACTAACAGTTCTGGGAGAGTTCATTCCATAGTCTTCAGTTTGCCCTCAAAGGATTTTGTTCTCGCCATGAAGCCCAGATAAGAAAACTAACATCAGCAAGGAATCAGACTGCTCCCAGACTGTGACAGAACTGACCCCCGTGCGTGTGCCCTTTTATTCAAACACTGTATTATAGCTGCAGACCTTTCAAAATGCTTTCCCTCTATATGCCACCTTATCCCTTATATGGTTTCAGCTTCCTTCAAGTGTTTGTCATCAGTGAAATGATTTAATCCAAGGACTGGACTAGACCAATAACAGTGTGGTGTTATGCAGGGAAGGATAGATAGGCCTGTATTATCTGCTTAATGCTGGCACCCAAATACATGACACTGTACTAAAAAACAATGAAAAATCTTGTGCTTGTGCACCTAGAGGTGGAGATGCAATTTCTTTTTATTATTCTCCAACTGTAGCCTTCTAGGAAAGATTCAAAATCTTAATTCTTTATGCTGCATCCTGACTACTTTTCTAACAGAAAGGCAGCAGTACCTTATGCGAACTATAAAGTACTGCAGAGAAAAATCCAAGAGAATGAAAATAAATGTTAGACCAGCATTTGTGGTAGAATGAGATCATCCTTTGATGCTGCTGTTTATTTTTTCCTTACAAATCATGGATACAAACTATATTCTATCTGATTTAGTATATTTGATTCAATTATAAAAGCTTGTGGTAGACATTTTTCAGGTTTCTGTGTAAGCTTATTCAGGAACAGGAGATTTGATGAGGGCTGATAACAGAAATATGAAACCATCAGTGTGGATTTCTTCCATACTGGTTCATTTGATGAAGGAAGGAAAGAGTTGTGCTGAAGAACCTAATACATGTGGAGTCAAGGCTCTAGCTACAGGAGCCAGCCCTCCTTCATGCACAAACACAGATTATCCTCTGAGCTTGTATGCATGTATATATGTGTCATCTCAGATTTATTAAACATTTGTGCTCTTTTAGGCAAAGAGAATAAACTCTGAAGTAGTCTGTAGACAGTGAATGTTAATGACATGATTTACCAGTGTTGCTAGATCTTTTAGCAGCTTCACAGACTTGAACGCAATTTGGGCTCGACATGTTACTTCATCCTGAAGAGCTAGATATTATTTGCTGCTTACCGAATAGGCTTGGCTGAATGGCATCTGTTTGTGTTGTGCAAGCTTTTTTGCTTCCAACCTAATAGTTTATATAATGATCTAGACATTGTATGTCCATAAGATCATTATTTATGTCTACATTTTGGAAAGCTAGTGTAATCTAAAGCAAATGATGAATTGGACTGTACTGTGGGGAGTATTAATTGGAAGGAAGGTTGTTTAGTCTACCAGATGCTATGGAGAAGGCATTTTTTCTGTCTCTCTCCCTTTTGTTCCATCAGAAGGAGCTATGACATTCAAAGCTGAGACAGAAAAGCAGAGTTTTCTTGAGGAATAGTGGTTAGGAACTACTTATTTTAAAAGGTCTTGGATGGCTTCTATCTCCATGGTAGCTGATACACTGACAGGGAAGTCACAACCTGGTATTTTGGAATATGTCCCTAATTTCTGTTTCCAATTTTTTCAGTGCAGAAAGAATAGACCCCCAAACTCCCATCCTCTGTAGGACTGGTTGGTTTTGTTCTACCTTCTATTGTTGTTTTGGTTTCATTACAGGGTCGATGATAATGGCTAGAAGAGTGACAACCTCGCTTTTAGAACTGAGGTCTTTAAGAAAACATTGTAATTCTCTGTCCAGCCTAATATTTAAGTGTAATTAAGCTAAAAAGGAAAAGAAGTAGAAAAAAGAGTTTTTTACCCAAGCACCCATAAACTGATTTTATTACTTCCATGCTTGATTTCATACTCATATCAGCAATGTGTAAGACTTAATGTTAATGAGGGAGACAAATGGATCTCCTTCAGAAAAAAAGAAAAAGAAATAATCCCTACCTTTCATTAAAATGACTTGCCTTGATGGGAAAACTCACAATTTGTAATATGTAGAAGAGAAATGACTATTTAAATTAAGAACAAAAAGTTATATTCAGAAAGGTTTTTCTCATCTGTGAATGGTTAAATGGAAAGCTCATCAAACCAGTAGGCCACTGAGATGTGTTGCTATCATTAAGTGTTTGACATTTTAAAAATAGGTTTTCCCATTTTAAAAATGCACATGTTGTCAACAGATTTTTATGTTGATGACTCCAGCATCTGGTCTGAAATGTATTAAATTTTAAACATGTTGGTGCCATCTTAGACATTGCCTCTTTTTAATTAAAAGCCATAATTTAGATGTGCTCAGCTTAATTGAGTGTCATTGCCAATGATAGCAGGAGGCTCTCTACTTCACCCCTCACTGAATAATGGTATCTGAAAGACTGATTGCATTAAATGACAATGTAAATGGTTTGTGTTTTCTTCCTTTTTTTTTTTCCATGCTCCTAAAATAGATTGTGTGGTTTCCTCTGGGTCAGATTGGCTTTCAGCATCAGGAAAAATAGGTAATTGTTTAAGACAGCAGACTGATAGGAGCGGCAAAATCATGACCAAAGCAGGAGAAAAATTTTGGATCAGCCCCTGCACCCGTGATGTGCTGGTGAGGGTGATCTCATAAGGCACCCTCCTCTCATATCCACCCTGGCCATGGAGAGCAAGCACAGGTTCTGCTGGCAGCGCTGCACTGCCAGTGCTGGGGGAGGACTGCTGACAGGAGAGATACTGGGACACTGGCGGTAACGGTGCCGTAGTGTCTTCATGATTCATTGGGTGAAGTTGTTGTCTCTGCTGATGTCACCATAAATTTTGTTGCCCTAGGAAAGGAGTAGTAAATTATCTTATTCTCTTCCTTGGGGTGGCAAAATCTACTTCTGCACAGCCCATCCTTATGAAGATGGGAAACAGGGAGCAGAAAATGCTTCTGTTAAACTGAAAACATGAAGAAATCTAGTGGGAAGCTGTGCTTCTTTTGTGAATGGCAAGTGGAGGAGAAAACCACTGCAGTCTTCCAAACCCAGCTGCTGTCAAGCTGTATGAAGCTGAAGTTGCGATCCTGTCCTGTTTATCAGTCCAGCATGGATGTAGGGCTGACTGGAAACACCAAGGGGGTTATGACTAGCACTTCCCTGAGTGACACGTGCTCTGTGTTGTGTTGGGCAGAGGAGCCGCACCATGCTGCAGCACTGTGAGTGTGTGGTGCAGGGCTTGTGCAGCCAGACTCAGCCCTGGGGTATAAGTAAACAACCCCTTGTCAAGTATGGCACTAATCTCAGTTGCTTGTCACAAGAAGAAATGGTATCGGTGTAGAAATTTTCTCCAGCTTCTCCATACACATCACTGCCCGACCTGGATACTGCCAGGCTTCATACAGGGCTCATATAAGAAAGTAGAACACATCCTTCACACCAACTCTTGCATTAACATTAGCTGCTTCACAAGCAATAATGACAATGCTGCTAATAAATAAAGCAGGTAGTCAAACTACTACCACTTGTGATATACAACTGAGACTGGATTAACAAAGTCGTCCTGCTGGCCTTTTTTTCAATGCATCATAAATAACAATTCATTTATCCAGAAGCACTTTCCTCTGAACTTTGGAAAAGTTATTACATTTTCAGTTTCTTGTTACTGAATTACTCTTTCCTTCATCTTGCTTCAGCCTCATTTCCAAACAATACATCACAAAAAATCTCATGCATTATCTAATTAAAAAAATAATAATTATGGGTGTCAAATTAAAAAGAAATAGCATTTGAAAAGTATCATGTAATTATCTTTGTACTCTGGAGTTATATTTACAAATATTCTAATTTCTGGTCCTCATGCATAATTGTAAGTTCAAAGGTCTGAAAATACTACCTGTGGCAGAGATAAAACCCCCTATTTTCAACAGCTCCTATATGCCCTCTGGCGGCCCGGAATGATGATGGCACAACACAGTCGAAAAATATTTGATCATATATATGACAGTATGTATGGAAGGAGGAATTTTCCTTTTTAACTTAGTCACTTAAATCGCAAGAGAAATTATAATTTATATCATCTTTGTTAATTTCACGCAACTAATAATTTCCTATACTTTTTTCTACATAAAATATGTAGCTGTGTTTTCTTCTGTTTTTATAACCAAAAGGATTGTCAAAATCCATGCAGTGTTACAGTATCAAGGATCTATCAGCTGTAACATCTCCAGAGAGCAATAACTTTTTTTTTTAAAATTAGATTTTCAAATGTACCAGACTACAGCTGCTTCTAGGATTGAAAAATATTTCAATTAAATTATTTAACTAAAAGTACCCACTATTCAATATGATCAAATTGAATATGTTTACTGTAATTTTTGCTACTAAAAGGTATACTGGAGGTAAACAGCAGAAGACCTTTACCCTGTGCCTCCCTTTTGCTGTTCAGACTTTTGTCTTGCATGAGGGGACTGTGAAGGGGAAAATGGTAATCTCTTAAACTGATGGGTGTGAAAGGAGCCACCTGTCCTATTGGAAAGGTGTCATGTTGGGTGATGAGGACCAGGATGGCAGCTGGAGCATTCTTCTCTCCTTGAGAGCTCTTTCTCCACTCATCATGGAAAAGCACTGTTTTGTTTCATTAAATGTAGGGTGCGATACCCCTCTGATTTTTCTCCCATTTTTTACCTATTGCTACTTGTCTTTTTCCCAAATATGATGCTTCACATTTAGTGCCACTCCAGTGTTTCTCCTTCTGACTATTCCCCAGACTCATTAAATTATTCCCATTCTCCTTTTTGGCTCAATTCTCAGTTTAACTGTCCCCCACCCTAACTTGGCAGCCTACGTCCCTTCACCTTGCTTCTACACCAGCTCCAACAGGTGGCAAAAAAACCCTGTCCACACTTTCAAATACTTATCCTTCCTTTAATCTCATTACAGCTTGGTACCATTCCTTGATCTCTGAGCATTTTTCCACTTGAAATTCCTAGGATCAGAAAACCTTCTTCCACTGATGCATGTATCTTCTGCAGAAAATTTATCCTACTACTTGAAGGTTTTCTCTCTTAAATTAAGCTTTATATGGTCAGGATTCCTCATTACCAGCTAGGTTCATCATGGAACGCTGGTAATATTAGAGCTAAGAGCCATGTCAGTGACAGGAGCTAAACCAGTTACCCTTCAGTATGTAACATAAACTCTCCATTACCCATTGGAAATGGACAGTGACGTCTCAGTCATGGAGTGTCATGCTAAATGATACCCCGCATATGTGAGTAAATCCCTTTTCAGCTCTTCAGAACAACCCTCACTGCTAGCACTCAGCCTGACTTTGCTTCTACTGATTTTCCTTTATAAAGGAGATCTCTAAGCTAGTGGTCTCCAAACTTTTTTGATTGTGCACCCCTACCAGTAAAAACATTTTTTAGCGTTCACCCCAATATTTATTTGTAAATTATGTATGTGTACCACTGTACTGATAGACTATGTACATTATAGAACAGAACAAAAAAAATAGAAATTAAAAAAGAATGAGATAAAAGTGAAATAAACGTTTGGTTTGTTTTGTTTTTTTTTTTATTAATGGTACAAAAAGTACTTTTTTCCTACATCCTAGTGGATTGTCTTGTGCATTCCCTGGGTTGCATGCACACTGCTTTGGAGACCACTGCTCTAAGCCATATATGACAGAGACATCAGAAATAGCAATTACAAGCCTTAATATTCCTTAAATGATGCACCAGGTGAGCAACAGTGCATTTTTTGTCCATCTCTGGTATGCTCCTGGTCCAGGTCTAGCACCATCATGCAGTGGCCCAGCCTTCTTTCTGACACCTCTAAAGAGTGTTCTGATGGTCAAATGCAGGGACACTTTGGGTGTAATGGCATATAGGTAAATAACCTGGAGGAGGTGAGGAGAGAAAAGTCTTGTTGATTAGGAAAAACAGATTAGAATAAAACACATCAGCTACTCAAAACAGAGCATTATTGGCTGGATCTTTAGATATTCCAAGCATGCACAAAACTCAATAAAAACCATGAAAGATGTGAGTGCTTTTCAGAGAATCATGGACGTGTGGAGGGTATATCTATTTGGTCTAAAATGCCTGCCAGCCCAGCAGCTGCTATTTGGAATGTTAACACTGATAAATGAAATATTAAAAACTGATTAAATGATTACTGTGAATTAGATGCTCCTGGCTGATTTTGGTGTCCTAAAAGATGGAAAATATGAGCTGCCTCACAGAAGATGTATTTATGTATTTTTGTGTTGGTTCTTATGGTGCAAGCAAGAACCTCTGAACATGAATGGCTGAAGGCCGGTAGACAAGATATGTTGAGCTATTTAAACAGTGGGCTTTGGTTTGATTTTTTTTTTTTTTTTATAGTTGTCATTTTTGAAACAAGAATTATTTGTTTTGAGTTCCTCGTAATACCTTTAGGAACCTTATGACTGTTTGGCCATAAACTGTATTGTACCACTGCTATAGTTCCTGGAAACTTACTATATTTAAATCTTCTTAGTTTTTGATGGTGTATCTGTGAAGCACTACAGGATCAAAAAACTGGATGAAGGAGGCTTTTTCCTAAGCAGAAGGAAAACTTTCAAAACTCTGAATGAGTTTGTTGACTATTACAGTAAGAACAGCGATGGCCTCTGCGTGGTGCTCAGAAAGCCATGCCTAAAGGTAAGAGTGAATGCTACACTGTGCAATGTACTTGTTGCAAGCTAACTCATCAGATATCAGTGAGAAGGTGTTAACCCCATCTCTGCTTCTACCATTTCAAAATGCTGATAATCTGCCTATTTTCAAGCAGTTCTGGGTAGTACTACTGTATTTTTCTTAAAGCTGACATATTAATAATAAAATACCATGCCATTTTTAACAAATCATTGTGTGACTGGAGGAGAAAATATGCCAAATCATGATTTATTAATACCTTTTTATAAATGTATATGGAGATGAAATCTCCAACTTCATAATTCTAGCTGTCCATAAGTAATTACTGAGACAAACCACAAGGTTCAGGTAAGCAATACGTCACTGTTCAAAAAGCTTGCTAGAGGGATGATTTCTAATTTTCACTTTTAATGGAAGGATATTTTCTTTAAAGTATTTCTTATTTCTAACCACAAGTATCCAGGATATGGGCTGTATTTTATGTTCTCAGCTCACTTTATCACATGTGTGTACTCTATAGAAACATTATTTATATCATTTGCAACTTTATATGACATAGTTAAGAATGACTTATATATGCTCTTGAAAAAATATTAGAAGTCTAATTTGTTTTCTTTTACCAGGTACAAAGTCCTACTACTTTTGATTTGTCGTACAAAACTGTTGATCAGTGGGAGATAGATCGACAATCTCTGAAATTGTTGAAAAAATTAGGATCTGGTCAGTTTGGTGAGGTATGGGAAGGACTGTGGAATAATACCACCCCTGTGGCAATCAAAACATTAAAACCAGGTATGTGAATTACTCTTAAATGCTAATAATGTGAAATGTTAGCAAGGGTGCTCCTTTATGTTTTAAATGCTACTGAAAAGAGAGCCTGCCCATATATGCAACCATTTGTAAAATCCATACACTTAAACATGAAGATTAGTAAAGCTCCCAGTCCAGATATTTTTTGGTATTTTGAATTAGAATTTTATACAGTTTTATGTTTCCGTATAAGCTGAACTCATTCTCATTCAACCTCTATATTACTTAAAAAGGCAACCCCAGCAAGGCCATCTCTTTTGTACAGTATTGCTTTATCAAAATTGAATGACTACATTTCATCTACAGGTGAAGTAAATTATTTACTACTGGAATCTCTTCTAGTGATTAGATGCTGTATTATAATGATTCATTTGGTAATATAGAATGTGTGCTATGTTAAGTTTATATTTTGAAAGTGCCCTAATCTTAACATTGATTGAAAAAAATTTCTTAACATTTTTGATACACAACTTGACTACCCAATATTTGCATATAATATAGGTTTGTTACTAATACAGCTTTTAACATTTTTCTTAATTATTTTTTATTAACTTCAAGTAATTTGTGCATTTTAAATTGACAATGCAAAATATCTGCCAGCAGATGGCAAGAACCTCATAGATAAGAGAGGTAGCCTGGATGATATATGTGTTTTTTTAAAAAGAGATAACAATATAATGAGTTGTGGTTAATTGAAAAAGCTTGTGTTGGACATTAATGATTATATTTCAGGAAGCAGAACAGATTCAGATCTTTGATTCAGAATGACAACAATATGCTTGAGCCCTGCTTCAATGGTGTCCTGAACAAGGAGGAATTTAAGCATGTGTTTTAGGGCTATCTTGTAGCAGGATATTGTTTGTGTTTTGGGACTTGCAAATTGAAAGCAAATTAGCATCTTTTTTTTTCGCTGCTTAACTGAAATGAGAAAAAACTGCTCAAACTAAAGGCCTTTTATAATTCATGTGAAAGACAGCATACTTTTTTCAGTGACCTGATGAGTCTCCCTAGTGACCCAGTAGACACAGAAACCATCCTAATATCTTTGTTCATTTCCCTTTCCTAAGACAGCATCCACTAAGCCTATACCTTTTGTGACAGGGATCCACATGCCTATTTTTATTGAATTTTGAAACCATAGGTCTGAAACCAGTCTTTCTCCTCGTGTTTGATCTGGATCTTTCATTCTGCAGTACAAGCCCATTACCTCTTGCGTTACACACCGTGACTAAAAATTACCTATTATTGTCTTCCTCTTTACAACAGTATTGTACGTACTAGAAAACTATTATCAAGTTCTTCTTTGATCTTCCCTTCTTTAGGTTAAACAGCTCAACAGTGTTCTTCATGTAGCTCAGATGTTTTATGTGTCCCATTGTTTTCTGAAGATCTTTACTGAGCTGTTTCAAGGTGGTAACCATATTTTTTCCAAGTATGACACTGAATGGATGAACAAATCTAGATGTGTAAAGAGAGGGTTTTGTTTCACATTTCTGACATGCTAGACCTCTCAGTATGATGCTTGCCTTTCTTTTCCATAAGTCAAGAACCTAATTTGTCCATCTGAATTTACTTTCCTTTAGTGATTTAATGCAACATCTGGACAAGCCTGTTTTACCGCAGAAGACTGAAGGGTCCTTAATAAAGTGTGAAATCTCTTAAAAGATTTCAGAAGAAGGAAATAAATGAAGCTGGAATTAATTTTTGTGATATTAAGTTTTCTTTTAGAAATTGTCTTTTTCTCTCCTCTTTAGGAAAATATGTAGCAATTAGAGCTCTAGGAAAAGACTTGTTTCCCATAAACCAAAATAATTAGATTTCGAGCAAATTGCAATGCATACATTTCTACTTATTTTCTTTAGCAGGAAAGTGGAGCTGACATTTATCTGGTATTGCAGATGCAAAAATTGGAAGCTATCTTAATTGTATTTCATCTCCTTCTCTTAATAACTCATTTCAAAACTCTAATTCAGCTTTTCCTTCTGTATAATGTAGACATTACATGTTATCAATTCTTCATGAAACAAACTTCTATTTTAATAATGGATTGAATCAGAATGACAAGACTATCTGAACTAGATTTTAATGTCTTTAAGGCCAGACTACTCTGTGGAGATCCATTCTTTGACTATTGTTCAATTCAGTATCCTTTCAATGTCTTGATGATAAAGCACACAGTCAACATAATACTTTTAGAGCAATATGAGCAGGAAAATAAGTTCCTTTTCAGTTTCTATAATAATTGTGTATCCTAAGAATGCACTTATAGAAGGGTGTAAACCAATAAAAAATGATTACATAAATTTCTTCAATAGGTTTGTTGTCTAAAAATTAAATTTTACACTAGAATAAACATAATAGTCACTGCAAACTCATTACTACCTAACAGACTAGCACAGTATAGTGGAAGATATCTCTTCAACTGTGATACTTTTTGTAGTATCATAGTTAGGCTGGGAAAAAGGGCTTGATTAATCAATACTTTTTCCATCTCTGTTTTTTTTTCATTCTAGTTTGACTCCTGTTAAGGTCAGCAATAGTAGTCTCATTGATTTCACAGTGGGTTATATTGAGTTAGGGCAGACACAAGACCCACCTGGATGTGATGCATTGCACTTAGTGATGCTCAGAATGAGGACTTTGATTCTCAAAGCCACCTTGATAAATTATGTAGGTAATACTGAATCTCTTATCATTGTTCTTTGTGAACTATCTTGTTCTACAAAAACAGTTCAAACAATCTCAGATGGAAGCATTTAACCTTTTGTAGACATGTCTAGGGAGTTATCCTATTCTACACAATGTTTTTCACTGTTTGGGGTTTTTTACTGTAATCAGTTAGCACATTGATTTTTTTTAGTTTGTTCTCGTTGTTACTCTTGACAAATAACATTTCAATGACTAAAGAAAAACCCCATACTCTCACCCTAATCTGAATAATAAAATCTTAGCTTGGTACTAATAAAATTACAGTAAATCTAGTTCTGATAATTTAATTCATCATAGCATAAAGAAGATAAGTGATTGGAAAACATAGTAGTTCATGAGTAATCAAGAAATACAACATATGTTGATGATTGAAGCTTCCAATACTCATATAGGCAATATTTCAGGCTTCAAGTGTAACATGCTGTAAAACAGTCCTCTCCTGTTGTTTGGCTCAAAGATCTAAATCAGTTGTATTTACTCTGTGGGAGGAGGGGGTGTATTTTAAATCAAAGTCTTTTTGCTAAGCTGCTTTACAGTGTGGACCCTCTGGAAAAGAAAGTCAACAGAACAACAGAGGAGTGTAATAAACTGGAAGTGATCTGACAAATACAGGGGACTAAGATAGAAAGAGTTGTGTTAAAATGGCTTTACCACCAGAGAAATTGTGACATGGAACCATGCTCTCATTTCCAAGCAGGAACAGGCTTATCAAGTAAGGTACTCACATAGAAAACAATATAAAAGAACCTAATACAATCAGTATATCATAGGTTTATAGGCCTGAAGGCCAGAAGGAAGTTCTGCTAGTTTCAGTTTTTCTGTTGAGCATTGTTTTGCAGTGTACATCTGTCCTGGATCATGTATAGTCTGAATACTTTGCTGTTAAAGCACCCTTCTGCTGAGATGTAGTATTTATATTTAATAAAAACAGCTTGTTCTTGACTAGATAACAACTAGAAGTCTTCTAGTCCTGACATGGAGGCACAGAGAAAAGTTGTCTCTGCTATCTTTGACAGTTTGTGTCAATGGTAATCAATTGTATCACTATGCCTGTGAGAATGTGGGCCTAATTTCTCATCTGGATTTTCCTGGTGTCTTCAGTTTAACTCTTGTTTTTTCTTTTTGTAATAAAATAAAAGACTCCTCATGTGCATTATTTTTTCTTTCTGTTCTGGAGTCACATACAAAGTGAGTTAAACCAATTTTCAATTGTCTTTAGAAAGGCTAAATAATGTTTCTTGTTATATGGTACTGTCCTAATTTCTCAAGTACTTTTCCTGGACTTACACTAATTTCTAGCTATTGCTGCTAAAAGGCTTAAAATGACTCTTTAGGTAGATGACCTTCCAACCTGTAAAAAAAATTAAACTCCCAGAATTCTGGTGAGACTACTGAGTGATAGATTTTTCCCAGGGCCACTTCTCACTTGATGCAAATGTGTGATTCCTGACTTGTGAGTAATTAGGCTATTCAGAAATCTGTTTCCATTCCAGCTTGGAGCAAAAGACAATTTTTCATATATTGCCTATAAACTGGAAGTTTCACAAGTGTTTATTTCAGAAACATTGAGACATACCATACTAGCTACGTTTTTCCTATTTTTAGGCATCTAACATCTTAGATTATTAAGTTTTTTTAATAATTAGTAGGAAGAAATAAGCACGTCAGATAGATAAATTATACTATGGATTAGAAATATAAGTTACAGTGAGAGAATAACATGCTATTAAAGCTTGTTCCTCTCAATCGATTGCAAACTCTGAAGAACTAACTTGAATAATTGCCTACAGTTGGAAGAGGTGAATTCAGCTACCAATAGTGTTCTATAATTCCACAGAACTTACAACAGTGACAAAACTGAGGAAAATGTCAAGCCTATGAGATCTTAAACTGGTCAGCCTGGGAGCCCTCTGACTGAGAGTTGCAGGAGGATTTGGGTTCCTAAGGAGGAATTTTAACAATAATTTTTAAAAATGAGATTCACAGAGGTGATGAGTGGAATGTATTTGGTTTGCATGGCAAGGTTTTGGTAGCGAGGGGGATATAGGGGTGTCTTCTGTGAGAAGCTACTAGAAGCTTCCCCTATGTCCAACAGAGCCAGTTGCATCTGGCTCCAAGATAGACCCACCGCTGGCCAAGGCTGAGCCCATCAATGATGGGGGTAGCACCTCTGTGATAACATATTTAAGAAGGGGGAAAAGTTGCTGTGGAACTGCAATTGTAGCTGAAGCGAGAATGAGAATATGTGAGAGCAACAACTCTGCAGACACCAAGGTCAGTGAAGAAGGAAGGAGAGGAGGTGCTCCAGGTGCTGGAACAGAGATTCAGCCTCTGGTGAAAACCATGGTGAGGCAGTCTGTCCCCCTGCAGCCCATGGAAGATTAATGGTGAAGCAGATGACCACCTGTAGCATGTGGAGGACCCCACACTGGAGCAGGTGGGTGCCCAAAGGAGGCTGTGACCCCATGGAAAGCCTGCACTGGAGCAGGATCCTGGCAGGACCTGTGGAGAGAGGAGCCCACGCTGGAGCAGTTTACTGGCAGGATTTGTGATCCCATGAGGGACCCATGCTGGAACAATCCATTTCTGAAGGACTGCACTCTGTGGAAGACACCCATGCTGGAGCAGTTCATGAAGAACTGCAGGCTGTGGGAAGGACTTGCATTAGAGAAGTTCGTGGAGGACTGCCTCCTGTGGGAGCAAACCCTACGCTGAAGCAGGGGAAGATGTCAGGAGTCCTCACCCTGAGGAGGAAGGAGTGGCAGAAACAAAGTGTGAAGACTGCCTGCAACCCCCATTCTCCATCCCCCTGTGCTGCTGAGGGGGAGAAGGTAGAGAAATGGGGAGTGAAACTGAGCCATGAATGCATTTTCAGATGTCTATAGAACCCTTATCTTATGCAGTAACCCTAATCCCAAAGGAAATATAAGTTCCTCGCTTTATAGGTGCCTGACTGAGTACACGATTGCTTTAGGCATCAGGTGAAAACATTGAGCAGCAGGGGTTTGTTAATGTGTCTGCTGCACTATGAAGACCAAATTTTCCACAGGGAATATAAAGATACTTAATAATGAGCCATCCATCCTGTGCTGAAGAACTGCACTGCATGAACCAATGGCAGCCTTCCTCAATCTTCTGGTGGTGAGTTGCTTAAATGCTTCAACAGTCCATTGAAGACACTTCAGCTGCGTTTCAAAGTGGATGCACATTAGTATTTCTTGGCCACAGTGATTAAAATGTATGGCTCCTAGGCTAGAAGGTGCAGAACTATAGATCTAAGTAGAGGTGATTTCTACTAGAGGTGATTTCCTTCTAGAAGTGATTTTAAATTAGAGGTGATTTCTGGCAAAACAGCACATTAAAGAAACATATTCCAACATTTTGTTCTTAAGAAGGACTTTAACATTTACAAAAACATTTTTCATTCAAAAATCAGATTATAAAAACTGTGTTTTCTTCAGGTACTGATCAATCTACTCCCAAATTGGTGTCAGACACAAAGGATACTTGGTTCAGGAAAGGCTTCTGTTAACTAGTTGCTTTTTGATCAAGTGGTTTCCACTTACAGTAATCTGCTCTTCATACTGTGTTTACCACTTACAGCTGGAAACATACTTCATTAAAAACACATGTAATTCAGCTACAAACTAAAAAACTCCAGGTATTTGAAACTCCATGTGTCATATTTTCTCTATATTTCATTTATATATACTTCCTCAAAGAAATATATTGTAACATCTTTGCCACTATTGTGACAGGCTTTATCTAACTAGTTTGTAACAAGCATGTTTGCCTGTTTTTAGAGGCAGTTTTAACTTTGCTTATCTAGTTGGTAAAAACTAATCTTAGAAAAAACACCAATAAAGACACTTTCTAATTTTTTTCAATTAGGAACCAATCAACTTATTAACTGCTGTGTAAGAGCTACAGGACTCTGGGGGGTTTTGGGCAGTGTTACTTGTGCTATTTAAAGATATAAGCTAAATAAAACTGAAGGTTACATATGTTTTTTAAAAGATGCAGGAGATATTTGTTGATCTTTGTCACTGGTTTGTTATTGTTATTATTATTATTAATCACTCTTATAGCGTAAAGAAGGATTTACTCCTATTCAGCTAATAGAATGCTTCCTTCCTGATGAATTTATTGGAAGGTGTCATATGTGAAAAACATGTTGGTTAGTTTCAGTTTGTTGGAAGAAGTTTATAGCGTGATTAAACTGAGAGATTCCTTGTAGGCAAGCTTTGATGATGGGAACAAATCAGACTGTCATTTCGTATGGTGGGAGGAAATCCTGTATAATGATCCATAGAGGGCAGGTGATTTGGTAGACCCTGAGTTAGCAAACACTTTATCCTTTTTTAGGATCAACTTGTCAAATTTTGGTACTGATGCTGAATCACTTGTCAAGCTTATGCATTTACCTTTGGAAGCAGAATACCTCACACCATGCAGCTTCTCTGTAGACTTTAGGATGATTGCCGTGAGAAATGCATATATCTTGAAAGAGTAAGCAAATGGACCACAAAATTATATCAGTATCAAAGTGAGTCCAAACCCTATAAAAACAGGCCTAGGCATTTTCATTTTTTGAAATCTAGGATGGGTAGAAAGTTCAAATAAAGCTGTAAAGAGTGTTCTGCTCTAAACAGGAAAAGGACATAGTGTTAGCATTACAGATATTTGTTTTTTTCCACCTGTCATAATTTCTGCTTTATCCAGACCAAGTATGAGTCATTTACTTCTCATGCAGGCCCCCACTTTCCTCTGACAGTGACAAAAGGAAATGAGTATAGCCTGTACCTGTTGAAGAGATGTATTATTGGCTGCTATCCATTTATTGATGGCATGGAAATCCATTAACTTTCACCATCCTCCTAATGGTGTCCTATAAAGTATTGTGAAATTGGACCCTGTGGGATTGCCAAAGAAAGTATGAGGACACAGGGGAGAGGAGCACCTGTCTCTTGCAATAATCTTTGCTCTCACAAGTTGCAATGTCAAGTGGCTCTTTTTTCATAAAGTCTATGTCAGAAGCATTTCTGAGTCATTCCTCTTGCATTGATGAGAGGATATGAAATCACACATCATTGCTGTGCTTTGGGAAATAAGTTTTCACTTTTCGGGAGGCGACATTCAAGATAAGTGTTGGGTGAAGGTGGCTCAGGCTGATTTGCCAGCTCGTTCTGTAGAACAGATTTTCTGGTAGAGTTTTACTGGTGAACCATTTAGCATCCTCACAGCACTTCACTTCATTTAAATATCCATGTTTGGAACAGAGCCAAACTCCCAAATGAAACTTGTTGATTACCTAATGTTAAAAAACCCCATAAAGTAAAGACTCTTACTCTCGCAACCTTGGCTTCTCAAATGACTCAGTCAGCTTAAACTAAAAAGAATTTGTTTTTAACTATGGCATAGAGTAGACTAAACTTAAGTAGATTTCCACCCCCCCTAACTTTCACTGTAAATTTTCTCAGTGAAAGTATTTTGATTTGGGAGGAAGAAAACATTTGAGTAGTTGGATAATTTCATGTTTGTATGAATATTGTGAAGTAGATGTTATTTACCATCTTCCTGAAACATCTAAGAATATCTGGCCTCTACTGGATCATTCACAGAGAAAGCTTTGCTTCTTTATTTGTGCATGTTTCTTCTAATCAATCCCCTATTCAGGACATATAAGCTCTAATACTAAATTTACCACTGACTTTAGCTCCCTGTGCCATTTCTGTATTGTTTCTTTCACATAGTTTATGCATTGGCTCACTGTATATACAAATAGCACTAGAAATATTATGACCTTATGTAACACTTAAAAAGTTGGGATCATTAGCTGTTAAGGTACTTCTGTATTTTGGGGAGTATAAAATTACTGTTACATTTGTGCACACCCTGGTATTTCTAATAAGGTGACTATTATATTGATATTATAAATAGTTATTTGTATTTATGTCTATAAAATGCACACATCTACTCCTTATATGTGAAAGTGATTTCAATGCTTTTAGGCTTTGATTGCTGAAGCTGAAAAAATAAGTGCAACAAATTCTTATTGCAGCACTATTTTTCTGTCAGAAATTTTGTGTTAATCACCCAGGTACTCCTACCTCAGTTTCTGTTAATTTCCTTAACCAGTTGCAACATAATTGTTTGCTTGAATTATGTCAGTTGACATTCTAGCCTCTCTTTTTTTCTGTTTGAGCGGCCTGGGCGTGGTTAATTTTAGCCTTTATATTGCTGGTGGCTGGTATATGTATGTTCTATGTTCTTGTGCAACTGGCATGTTTCACTCATTAACTGTTTATTTCAGCTACACTTTCTGTTTTCTGTGGGAACTGTGAAGATTTGAGATGTTCATGTACTTTGAAAGACAAAAACCAAATCTATTATTTTTTTAAGACTGCCAGGCTGGCAGGAAGGCCTTTAATAACAGCTTGTGGTTTGTTTTATGCTATTGTTTCAGGTTCAATGGATTCAAAGGACTTTCTGAGGGAAGCACAAATAATGAAGAACTTGAGACATCCAAAGCTTATACAGCTTTATGCTGTCTGTACTTTGGAGGACCCAATTTATATCATTACTGAGCTGATGAGATACGGAAGTCTTCTAGAATACCTTCAAAGTAAGCAAATGTGTATAAACTCATTTCAAAGGGTGTCACAGCTGTCAGTTTAGTAAATACACTAACACAAAAGATAGAAGTACAATACTTCGGTTTAATATAAAAGCTGCATTATTTGTTGCATGTGGGGATGAGAAGGAGGAAAGAAAGAGTTTTATGAATTTTTGACATGCCAAAATATTTGAGAAGTAGGAGAGAATCACATTCACAGTTTGATTCTTGCCTTATAATGACCCACATTTTTCCACCCAGTACTCTGAGTAGATGGGAATATACACCGACAGAATGAAAATATAAGCATCCAGAAGGGTAGGTCATCATATTTGACATGAAATAGAGGCACTTCCACAAAATGTACTTAACAGCTTTGAAATCTAATACTAGGCAGGGAAAGCCTTTCACTGTGAATTTGTCCCTTGCCTATCACATCAGGGCTTTTATCTCAGCAGCACTTCAAAGTGCTCTTTTGAAGGCAAATAATAATTAAAAATAAAGTTGTACAGCCTGGAACAGACTAGCATAATGACTGCACTTTACATTCACCCTTGCTATTGAGAAATGCTTGGTTCTAGTTTCATTACCCATTTTCAGTTTAGTAGATGTTTCTGAGATGCTACATGTCTCTACAGCTGTAATGATCTCTTGAAGACAAAACATTCACAGAGATTGTCTTGCTAAATTTTTTCTCTGTCTCCAGCCCATAAGGCAAAGCCTTGTGAAATGCCACAGAGAGTATTTACCATGACACATGCCTTCCCCCATCTTCTCTGTGGGACAATTTTTAAAGTGAGATTCAGTCCAGGGACCATCACAGCTAAATAAATCTCTGGTACAGAAGCAGCCCCACCAGGAACTGTACAGAGAGGAGCTGCAGTAAGCTTGGGCCACATCATCTACAGTTTTGTAGACATTTAGTGGCCAGAGGTAGTGAGGCACAAATTTCCTTTAAATTCTCATCTTTGGTGCCTTTGTGTGCAGATTGCTGCTTATCTGATTGAAAGAGCCTGGCACATCAGGAAATGATTGCTGTGTATGAAAACATTTATTGTGCGGGAGAAATAGCTCTGAGAAAGCCAGGGTGAGTCACAGCTATTGCAGAGGTGAAAATTGGCCTGCTTGTGCACGGAGTACATGTCCAGGACGCATCAGCACTGCAGCCTGTGTGTAGATCAGTTGCCAGCATGTGCACAGAAGTGCCCTTGCTGTGGGCAGCACATGGATGCAGCCTGATCTTTGCCTGATTCATTCCTATAACCCTGCATCAGAGAAACTGTGAAAAGTCAGTTGGTTTCCAGGCAGCCATCAAGATAACCATAAAAATGGCCAGCTGAATCCCAGCCTAGTGGTATCTCTCCCTGTCAATGGCCTATGCACAGGGGGATAAACAGAACTAAGAGGTGGAGGCAGAGATCCAAGTGCTTTGATAGGTGTTGGTCAGAGAAAAGTCATTGCTGTCACTGAGAGTAATAAGGAAAGAGATTTGAAGCTTTCATAGAGTTCTGTGACTGAAAGTGTTCTGTATCAGCTGATGGCCAGTGCACAGCTCCTGATAAGCTTTCTTGAGACTCAGCCACTGCAGGAACCAGAAAAACATTTCCAGAAGGCTGCTGTCCCTATGTGCACTACGGGTAAATATGGCAAACTGGAACAGAGGGAAAGTCCAGATATCATTCTTTCGTTAAGTTTCCCCTCCTAGAAATGCATGGTGTGTTTTTCCAGCTTTAAAAATCCCTAATATTTCATGCATAGTGATCATCTCATTCCACCATAATGACAGCTACTTAATAATGATGGGCACATGAATTCCCTGTGCACCCTGTGAACGTACTTTGGGATACTTCTTGATGAACACTGCTATGCAGAGTTACTGAGCTGCCAACAGTATGCAACTGTGAACTTTTTTTGTTATTGAATGTGAATGAAACGTGTCAGAAATGTATGAGTGTTTTTATCAATTCTGATAGACTTGGGGCTTTTTCTGGCAGGGATGCAGTCTTGAAGTTCAGTGAGTTATTACAGAGGCAGTGCTCTCAACTGGGGAAAGTGCTGCTTATCTATCTATCTATCTATCTATCTATCTATCTATCTATCTATCTATCATCTATCTATCTATTGTCAGGCATCTGTCAATGAGAATATTTACCTGTCTTTCCTACGTGAGGTATTGTGATTGATTGCTTAGAACAGATCTTAAGCCTTCTTTAATATTTTTTCTAATAAATTTTTCATATAAGTGTGATAGTTTTGTCAAAAAAAATAGTGAAAAAAGATGTGGAAGCATTACATTTTCTTTATAGTATAAAGAATAAGCCAAGGGAAAGTTTTAGAAATTCACCAGTAGTACCTGGTTTGAATTGTGGAAGTTATATTAACTTTGATTTTTGTTGTAGTTTTTTCCTCCTTTAAAACACTTTAAAACAAACTAAAGTACATGTATACCCAAATGAATACAGCTGTAAACTCTTCTGATCTGCTCTGAATCAGTTAGATGGGAGCTGTTTCTGGTCTGGGAACCTCTGTACTTGTACTAATGCAGTGCTGTGCTTGAACTTGCATGCTTTGGCTGGCCCAACCTGGGATTTTGGAGGTATAGTCAGAAACCTTTATGACACAACCATACACAATTTACCCTTCAGATCCCAAAGAGACATATGCTTTCATCCTCCATCTTTGTGCACAGTTTGCATCTTCTGGTCAGCTGAGGCTCCTTCTTACAGCTTTCCCTTCTTTAGCTCCAGAGCAGCAGCAGTGCAGAACAAGCTTACATAGGGAAATCCTCCAAGAAATACTGCAGCATTCAGGACAACGGTGGCCTCTTCCCCTCCCTCAGCCCACATGCTAAAGGCAGTAAGTCAGCATAGTCTGGGATCCTAAACAGACCCCAGTGGAAGAAGTAGCCTTTCAGCTGCAACTCCACCATGAGAGGTGGATCTTGTCCTTGTCCTTTAGCACAGTACACCTGTGTGTCCTGCAAGGAATAAGATGGGGAGGGCTTAATAGCTCTGATTCCTATTCTGCGCTGAAGCAGCTCATTAAACACAACGCATACGAGTCATCCTTTTTTGCCATGACACTGCTGTGTTGTGCTTCTTGGAGCAAGCTTGTGTCAGGCCAGCCTGCAACATCGGCAGAGCAGTGACAGACCTTGTGCTTGAGTCTGTCTGCATCCTTGTCTGCTTTCACCAGGAGGCAGTTCTCACTCTGTGCAGATGAAGGAGCAGTGTGAAAGGGAGCATGGAGAGAGGGATTTTAAACTGAGATCCATAAACTAGTTTCCAAAACCCAGGTTCTCATGCAAGGTACTTGTATATATTTAGTAATTTTCTGATTAAATACAGCATAAACATCTTTTTCAGGTTAATATCTTTGTCCAGTGAGCTGAATAATAAATGTTGATGTCTGCCAGTTATCAGAACTGCAGAACTTCGGTGTTCTATTATTCTGTGGCCTGATGATGGATTTTCTTGATGGTTAAACTGTAGATTTTCACATAGCCTGATTTTTCTTCCTCTCACTTTTAAAGGTCAAGACAGCTATTAAGCGTATGTGTGGGAAAGGAAAAGATTTTCTGTGTCAACAATGGAAGTAAATAATCTGTGCTGGATTACCATGACAATGAGTTTAGACTCAAAAAGGAAGTAGGAGAATACACATACAGGGCAAATTTAATAATTTAAAATTCATATCTTTTACCTATTCATCTCAGAACATCCAGATGAGCAGGAAATTCAAGGCCTGGAGATTGCAGAACAGATTAGTAAACAATGGAATTTCACACCCTTCATAAGCGGTGATTGCAAGGTTAGGTCTGATAAAATGCCAGAACTGGAAGAGGCTTTGCAAAACAATGCTAAGACACACTGTCACTATAAATCAATTCAAAAGAAGCAAGAGAAAAATGCTAGCTACTAATGTTTTATTTCTTTAACACAGAGGCAGTGAGGAAAAGTCACCATCCTCAATGAGAAAGGAGAAGTGCCAATAAATGTAGCAGCAAACACTCAGCTTTTTGATACTGTTAAGATTCTGAAACAGGAAGTTGAAGCTGTTTGGAGGATTAGAGGCTACAGACACTCATTCTTCTGTGCTGCAGTGTTTGGGTTTGGGTGACAGTGATTCTTGAATATTTGGCTTACCTAGATTACCTTGGGGTATAAACTATTTGCTATGAGGAGGTCAGCTGTCCCCAAAATGCCACAAAGGCCCTGAATTTGAATTCTAATATGTTATACTCCAAATACTTTTTTTTGAGTACCTGTTTTACTATTTTAGTCTGCAGTTTTTCATGGCCCCTAAGGCTCTTACTTTAATTTGTGAAGGCTAGGTTTCTCTGCTTAAAGTTCTTCTACTATTTACTTTGAACTAGAGATCTTTGCCCAATCCCTGTTTCTGGGACATGATGATCTTTCAGTGGTGGGAATGGCATGTACATTGCTTTAGAAAGTTCTACAAAAGAAGCAGGCAGCTTGAAAGCGTTTTAAGGAGTCCTCCTCTTGAGTAGCAGCAACAGAGAAAACAGCGTGAAGTGGTCAAGTGGACTGGTAAGTGGAAAGCAGAGTTACACTTGACAACAGATAGTGTATTTCCTAGTAAGAATCACTGGAGAACAGGGAACAAGGCTAATTTTGTGCTTTTCAGTCTTCAGTCGACTTTGGCTACATCTAGTAAGTACTGACATTAACTCTTACTCACAGTTTGGAATTGGTTGTGCACTTGTCAGAAAGGCAACATCTACATTTCTATCAGTAGAAAAATGCCTTTTTCTTTGGACTTTGTCAGCTGTTCCTTCCATGTCTAGATGAGCTGCTGCATTTAGTACCCACTCTGTTTGAGAAGATGGGACAGGCATTATTACTCAGTTATTGTGAAATTAGCTGCATGACTTTAAGTAGTGTCATTCACTAGCCTCTGTCATGTGGTTGAGCTGTTACTTTATTGTATTCCATGGCTTTGTTAATTTTTATTGGCTATTTGAACCAGGCAGCTGTTATGCTATTTATATCTGAATACCATAAATATTATGCTATTCTTATTGTTTTCTTTTTAAACAGAAGATGCAGGCTCCCAAATCTTCCTGCCACACCAAATAGACATGGCTGCTCAGGTGGCTTCTGGGATGGCTTACCTGGAATCACAGAACTATATCCATCGGGATCTGGCAGCCAGGAATGTTCTTGTTGGTGAACACAATGTTTACAAAGTGGCAGACTTTGGCCTTGCAAGAGTTTTTAAGGTAAGTTGTGAGAGGGTGAATTAGCTCTACTTTAACTCTGGGGAACAAGGTGGAAGAGGTCAACTAAAGGACAGACTGTAGCCTCTGAATTGCTGTATTCAGGCAAAAGGCTTGCCAAGGGAGAAATGGAACCCTAACTTGTTCACATGTATCCTCTACCTACATTATCCCATGCAAGGTTAGAAGCTGGCCTGTGCTTTTATGTCAGTCTGAGGATGGGATTCTGGTGTCTGCTTCCTGCTCAGCCACCAAAGAAAGAGCCTGGCAAGCAATACCCTTTGCTGCACAACCTTTACCCCCAACTGTAGTGTCTGCCACACAGAGAGAGATTACAGGAATGGTGGCAAAGTTATATTCCTGAGCCTGTAAGGGAAGGCATATAAAAATGTATTGACAGCTATTCTCTCCTTGTTCACTTCCCCACTGCCCTTGTGATGCTTGTGAGTGCAGGTAGTAATCATAAAAGGACCTTATTCCTCTCCACAACTAACAGTGGAGTTCATAAAGTGAGCTCTCAGAGCTTTAAATCTGATGCAGTTTCAAGTTCTTTGCCATTGCACTGCTTTTTTTTTCTCTAGCCCTTGAAGATGTGGAATGCCAAGTAACGCTAACCAAAATCACCCTAGGAAAAAGAGCTGTGGTTTAGAAATGAGATTTCCAACCTTAGAAAATGATCTGATCAGAGCTGGAAAGATTTGATTTGCCATATTTTATAATTTCAATATGTAATCCATAATTTCTGAGATCTTATTATTGTTTTTATTGATTTATGTGCTTGCACTGGGAAGGAAAAACACAGAAAAAAGCCCTTTGCTTCTCTTTTTTTTTTTTTTTTTCCCATTCAAGCAGCAAAAATTGAAGTTCATAACGGAGTTGGATTTATTACGTACTGAAGTATAGAAAAATGGCTTGACAATGGCATCAAGGGACTTTCAAAGTGCTTTTTGCTTAATTTTGATTCTTCTAGTTATGCATAAGTTCAGATTGCACATTTTTTAACATGAAAAATATATATTTTTAAATGAACAATGCTTAAAATGGATATTTCTCCTCTGTCCTCACTAGAGAGGGTAATAATTTACAGCTGTTGACATTTCTTGTTAAAACTGAACTTTATTAAAATACTCTGTCATAGAGTCATCTTGGCAGACTTTCTTAGGAATATTCTGTCTCCCAAGCCAAAGCACTAACATGGCCACATGCAAAGATCCCAAAGAAGTAGGTGTGAGGAATGAAATCTATATTTCTGTATGTTTTAATTAGCATAATGAAATAATTTCTTGTTTCTCAAGATGAGTATTATGGTCAAGATGGCAACTGTATCAGTATGTAGATACAAAACACTAACAACCAGTCTTTTCAAAACTAGAGTGCATTATAACTGGGAAATGTACCTTCTGTATTAAAAACCCATCAAATAAAATCTTGTATACATCTGCCTGGATTTGCAGGTGAAAAAACTGACCAAGGCTTGGATGCGGAAGATGTACACTAAATTACATTTAGGAATTAAAGAGAGAATAAATGTTCACAAAGTTTAGATGTCTGTGCTATAAAACTTTAAGGACATGATTCTACAAATTCACAAGTAGATAATTTTCCTTTTTCTATGTGTCTTCACTTTACTTGACTTAATTGGACTCACTGTAAGATAATATGTTAAACTGAATCACTTGGAGTTTGTCTTTGGCCCCAAACCCACTTAAGTGATTGTTATCAAAGTCAATGGCCCTTCAACACCGCAATAAATCACAGAAGAAAGGTTCCAAAATTCATTAGCTCTTGCTCTTGGCTTCTCTGTTTACTGAAGACGAGACGTGGAGCCATTTGATCTCTAGTGTCAGCAGGATGCTTACACTGCCACTCCTGACAGACTGTTGAAATCTTGCATGCCAGGTCCAGAATTCACAGTAGCAGGTCATAATTAATCACAAGCCACTCAGCACTATGTGCTGGCTTGAAATGATAAATGCTTTAGAAAAGCCTCTGATGAACAGTAGCATTTCTCAACTGTGAAGCCCAATTCAACAATAGACTTCAGTAAGTATGTGCTTTAATACCATGAAAGGCAAGTGCTCAGCTAAAAGAGGATAAGATTAAGCACATGCTTAGCTTAGTTGGATGCTTAAGTGCTTCACTGAAGCAGATCTGAAATCAGACTAGCTTTGTTTTACCCATGACAGGTAGAAAATGAAAACGTATATGAAGCTAGGCCGGAAACAAGACTCCCAGTGAAATGGACAGCCCCAGAGGCAATCCGCTACAACAAGTTCAGCGTTAAGTCAGATGTCTGGTCATTTGGAATACTCCTGTTCGAAATAATCACCTATGGGAAGATGCCTTATGCTGGTAAGTGCTCTTACCGAAAGAATGTTGTCTAATGCTGTCTTGCTTTAAGAGTGACACACACAAAAAAAGTTAATTGCTTGTACCATGGGCATATTAAAGGGTTAAAACTGTAAATACAGAAAGAAGGCTGTTCAGATGATGTCCATTTAGTGGCTCAGACTTTCTGGCTGCCCCAGCCTCCCTGGAAGCTTTCTAAAGGCTGCGATTAGCAACTATTCAAGCTTCCTCTTGCTGGAGTCAACCTGCATTGCACAGGCAGCTAAGACAACTGGCTATTTCCCTCCAGCCCTAGATCAAAGATGCTGGTTCTTGGAATGTGGAAAAAGGAAGGGTTTTTCTCTCTCCCATCCCACCTTTGTGATTTTTTAAGAAATATTTTCTTGAGGATATCTCATGAAAGAACGGTTATTATGTGTGAAGTGCTGCACAGGCACTTCAGGAAGGTGTCTGAAAAATGAATCAGGGTGTTTTTACCACCTTCTCTCATATTTGACTATTGCAATGAAGAGCCTTCATAAAGACAAGGATCACAATAATTATGAATATAATGTCACCAACCTCAGAAGTAGATGTAATGATATGAAAGCAGCTATTATTCCTAGCACTATGAGAAATGCACAAGGAGCCATGGCTCCAACAGCACAAGATATCAGTGAAATGATTGACTGGGACTCATTTTGTGCTGGTGAGGAAGACACAATGGAAGAACTAAAACAAAAAAAAGTTATGTTGCATCCATACAGGCCTAAGGGCTGGTACATTTGCCATAAACTACATTTCACAGGGTCCCAAACTGCTATTTCCTGTAGCGGGAAAAATTAATTTTGCTTTTTGCTTCCCACCCTCACCTCCTGTGAAATTGTTCTGGGGGAAAAAGAAAAAAAAAAAGAAAACAAACCCCCCAAAACTAAGCCAAAAATCCTCAACTCTTTCTTATATAAAATATAGGTGTGTGCATATGCACACCCACATGTAAATAAACTCTTAAAGTATAAATTATATGTAACACCACAGTTCTCAGTTTTGTCTGAAAATATGTTCAGTATTATTCATTTGCAAAGGCATAGTTTACCTGTAGTTTTACAGTAGAAAATATCCTTTTGCCGTTGCTATGTGTGTACTTAGTATTACTTTCAGGAGTTTATCCTCGGTAATCAGTTAGTGGAACAGGTTATGTTGACCCATGATGTCAGTACAGAGGAAACACCATTCAGTTCTAAGGAAAAGAAGTAAAGACGATGCAATTCAAGATCTAATTCAAAGAGCGGAAAATTGAAAGGGACAGCAGTCTTACTATATAAAGGTATAGCAAAGGTAGGGGAGTGGTTCATACTCCATGACCTGTGGAAAACAGACCAGGCAGGATGCCATTTGATATCTGTACCAAGGGAAACTTAGGGCTGACATTAGGGAAAACTTTCTAAACATGAGGAAAATTCAGCAGTGGGACAGATTTTCCTGGGAGATTTTGGAGTCACTGAGACTCCACTGAGAGGAATTTAGGAACAGTTTAAGTGGAGTAGATGTCAGAATAATTTTGGCAAACTCAGATGGCGGAGGAAAAGCCTCACACCTAGACGAACCCATTTGCCATGCCTCTCAGGTGGCGCAGTCAGGGTGAGTGGGCTGGGAAGTGATGGAGATGGTTTTTAGCTGCTGCTTTGGATCCTCCAGTGACTCCTGCAGCCTGTCACCTTTGAAGAGGACCTGCTGAGGCCAACCCTGCCTGTGTGCCTCATAGAGGAGCATCCTGTTGCCTCATCTTTGTAAAAGATAGGGACATGCGGCATCACTAAGTAGACCCTGAGTAGTCTGACAAAATCCTTTGGGCTTGCAGGTATGCCAGGACACCAGGTGATCCAGAAGCTGGACAAGGGGTACAGGCTGCCTCAGCCGGAGACCTGCCCATCGCCACTTTACCAGCTGATGCTGCAGTGCTGGAGCGCAGAGGCGGGCGAGCGGCCCACCTTTGAGGCCCTCTGCGGGCAGCTGGAGTCCTACTTCGAGACCAACTCCTCTTCCTATGCCCACACCCAGGCTGTGGTGAAATGAACCCCCAGGCCAGGGCTGAGGGACAGACGCTAGCCAATATGGCTGAGGGGGCAGCTGTGGAATCAGCCTAACCTCAGACCTGGGGGTTATTAAGGGGTGCTGAGGAATTCTGGTACCTTTTCATCCCCACATTGATACTCAAAGACACTTAAAGTTTTTGCTGCTGGCAAGTATTTTGCAAGACTAAGCATAAGGAAGCTGGAGGGATGGGGGCTTATAAAAAAATAAAACATATTTATTTTTTAAATAACAGATTGCAAGAATGAACAAATGAAATGAGTGTTGCTCAGTAACCATTGTAGCATTTTGTAATTTCTTTATAGGAATAATTATTTGCTGTTCCTTAGGTTTTTTTTGTTCCTACCAGGTTGTTCTTGTGATGGAATGTGGTGGCTCTGCACAGCAGGATCTGTGCTTCCAGAGTCCTCTCACTGTAAAAAAAAAAACCAAAACAAATAAAAACCCCGTGACTGTGATGTTAGCAGAATCCAGAATAATTGCCTTGCTTAGACTTGAAGTACATATGCTTTTGCTATATTGGAAAATAAAACAGATGTTCATGGGAGAAAATGAATTATTTTGGTTCTTGGATAAAAAGAGTGATCTTTTTTAGTTTGTCTACTGTTCCTGTTTTACAAGAATAAACACAATTCTTATTAGATTCTTGAAGCTGCTTGTTTTTAATGTTGTTAAATAGTGCCACAGAACCAATGAGTTGTTGTTCATTGAAGTGTAAGGATTTGTTTTATAGTTCTTAATTTTAGGGATGTTGGAGGAAAAGATATTTTAACATGAAGTCAAGACCACCTTAGCCTTTTAGAGCGACACCTTTTCCTATCCTGCTGCCCAAATCACAGACCCTCTCCAATAGGACAAGGCCCAGGGCAGGTCTAGGAATTTTGCAGAGTAACTAGCAATCCATGCTTCCATCTTCCCTGATGTAACTTTAATATAAGAGATTTAAATAATGGATGATCTATTTTATTTTAATCCATGGAGCCCAGGTGCTTCTGCTAGCAGTCTTTACAGCTACAGATTTTAGAATTTTTTGCAGTTTTTCTAATTAGCTTCAATATCAGTTCTGCTAAAATCTGATCTCACTGGGACAATTTTATATTCACAATTGTGAAGCTTAGAGAACTAAGTTTCAATTATTTACTCATGATTTATCAGTTAATTATTTAACAACATAATCCAGGAATTAAGAGCTGTACTGTGTCAACATAGTGAGAGCTCAGTATAAGTGTGCTACCATTTTCCTTTAATATCAAAAAAGGGTATAAATAAATGAAAAGATTTATTACTTTAAAGGCTGGTGGCTTTTATTATATCTTTTTCATTTTCTTTTCTTCTTTTTGTACTTCAAATCCATTCATCTCAGAGCTTTACTTCTAATTTTTAATTTCCTTTTCTCCTCCTCTGCTTTTGGAAAGCAGTACACCATTTTTTTTCTTTCATGTACATTTCTTACGTACTTGCTATTCAAAACTCCTTTCCTTATTTATTGTTATTCTCCTCTTTCCATCTTACTACACTTAAAATCTTTCTAGCATTCTCTCTTTGTTCGCCTTTGTTTTCTGTGCAGTGTTTCTCCGTACTAACCCTCTTTATACTAATTACATTTGTAAAGCACAATACAGCAATAATTAATTAGCTGTCATAGCATCCATGCAATTTTGCAAAGTAATCATCTACTCTGAAAGAAGAAGAGGTTAAATGGCTTTGCCAAACTTATTCTGATAAGAACTGGCGTGGAAGGAACTAGGAGACTCCCAGGCAAAGTCTCATGCTGTCCTCTGTCCATGTTTGTTTCGAGACTCGTGCTAGTTACTGGACTCACTGTCCCCAACAAGATGTTATTTGTGATTATCAAACCTTCATCAACCCATGCATCGCTCATCTGGCTAGGAACTGTCTTTAACAGTGTTACAGTATGAGGTTAACAAATCCCACAGAGTAGGTTTATTTAATAAGGATAGGAAAGTTGTTATTTGGAAAGACCTCTGTGTCAGACTTGCAATCTTGATGTTCAAGCACTATTTCTAGTGACATTGCAGATTTAAAACAATAAGAATGTTGCAAATAAAAGTTGAGTTTGCCCAACTCAGAAAAACCTGTTGACAAATATGATCATCAAAAAAAAAAGATGTGTGCAGGAGATGAGTTACCAGAAGGAAAAAAAAAATTAAAAATGACAGCAAAGAAAATAGCAAAGTTTTCAGAATTCCAGATTATACTAACTAGTCCGAGCTGCTCTGTGCTGTCCTCTGCTCTTGGGTGGAAGTCAGCAGGATCTTGTAGGACTCCACTGAAGTGCCATCAGTAATTCTGAAGAAAGCACACCTGTACAATAAATATCTTCCTAAATTGACATATAAGGAACAGAAGGCCTGTTCGTCCAGGTAAGTTGAATACTGCTAAGTTTAATACCTTGTGTCCTTAATTTCTCCCATAGTCAAAACAGAGAGAGAGAATGGCTCCTTGAGAAGGTAAGTCAGTGCACCAAAATTGTATTTCTCCTCTGAAGCACCCCTCTGGATTTCTTTCTGTTTGCTGCTGTAAATGTATCCAGGAGAGATGAGACTCTTTCCTAAGGTGCATGTGTAAACTGAAATGAGCTGTTTTAAGCTCCCTCTACCAAGTGTGGCTTCATGAATCACCTATAGCTGAAAGGAACAGAAGCTGCAAGTGAGCTGCACCCTACTGAGCTGTGTGAAGAGCAGGCACCCACATGTGATGGCCTACAGGTGACACAGCCTGGCACACTGGGCTGCTGCCAGCAGGCATGTTCCCCTGCTGCTGCTCCCTGCCATTTTATCTCTTGTTTTCTCTTTGCATGCTTGCACAGCTGCAGCTAGTTAATGGAGTTTGGATCTGCCACCTGCCTCTAGTATGTGCTGCCCCAGAGTGGGACACAAACAGCAGCACTATCTGAAAGCAGGAGGTAAGTTTATTTTTGTGTGTCATTATAGGCACTACGTCAAAGAAATTAGTTTATTTTGTATTAAGCTTTGAGGCAGTCTGTGCATATTTGGCCTCCCCAAGGCAATGTACTGTAGATTAAGAGGTAAGGCCAGTCTTTGTCTTTCAAGCCTGAACATAATTTCCACTCTATTTCTGTGTGTCTGTGACCGGTGCACTCTCTTTTCTCAGCAGAAGTGGAAAGCAAGGAAAAGCAGGAAGGCATGTATGTTATGGGGTCAAGACTCCTTTGCCAGTATCAACAATCCAGCTGAGGCCAAGCTTGGAAACCACAGATGCTGCTAGGAGATCCAGTGGTTCCTCTTTCTGGCTTAAACCCATGCACTTGCACTTGCTCCCTTATTTTACCTGTCCATAAACTGCCATTAAACCATGAAACGTTACCACTTTAATACGAGCTCTGATTATGGATCTCTTTTACCCTGGGCTGACAGGGGAACAAAGGAGAGAAAAATCAACAATGCAGTGGAATCAGTAAAGCTCTGGAAATAAAGAGTAATGTGTAAAATTAATCTTTTGTTTTCAGTTATTTCTTTCCATATTTTTGCAGCCAAATGGATCCATTACTGAAAATGACTGGAGGAAGAAAGCAGCAAAGGGTGATAAACCTTCACAGAGTTCAATTTACTTATAGGCAGTGCAACAAGCAAAACTATACCTTTCCAAGTTCAATTCCATTTTATAATAATTTTATTTATGTGACAGATAACAATTATAGTCAGAAATCTTCACTATGACTTGATTTAAATTAAACATCAAGGTTATCATTTCCAGTTATAGTGCACAGCAGGATGGGTTTAACTTATCTCATTCTATTCTTGAGGCCTTTTATGTTCAAGGTTCTGCTAGAGCTATCTATTGCACTTGTTTTTACCTGATGGATCATGGAGGGAAAATAATGGATTCAGTTATGAGAAACAGTAATAGATTTTTTTGAACTGACATAAATTTCTATGTTTAGATAGAATAAAAGGATCAGGAAGAGATAAGCTGAATTTTCTACAATAGACCAGTCCTTGTGAAATTCACTTCATATAAATTGTACTGTGACATCTTTTATGTAATGTTTTATTTATGTAATTCAGTTGTTCTTTGAGAACTAAATCATTTTATGTGGTCTTACAAAAGATAACTTAAAAATGTCCATCCAGAAATAAAGAGCCTCTTTTTTTCTTAAACTCTCCATTCTTCAGGAAGTTATGGAGCAATGCAATTTAACTGTAAATAGTAGGGAGTCCCTTGTGTTTATTTTTAACTCCTGTTGGAGAACCTTTACTCACTTAATCTGCATTCAAGAACATGTGCAGGGATACTAAACACATGGTAGGACAACAGGGAGCCTTCTATCACTTGTACTGCTTTCTTTTTTTTTTTTGTCCATTGTATCTCTTACTTGATTTCTGAGTGACTTGACCATGAGCAGCAATCTTCTTTGTGTAGATTTGTAACTTACAGCATACAAGGAACTGAACCAGTGGAGTGCATTATTTTATTGTGGTTCAGACTCAACTATCAATACATAGAAATGGAGCACATGACTCATTCAAGTGATTGCTTCTTATGCTTTTCTATGTCCTTCTGTTTCACTCCTTTAGAAAGTGCTGTAGTATCATGTCCACTCAGTGCTCCCGTGGTCATTGTGACTCGCTGGTCAGCTATGTGTAGTGTATGGATCTTGGAGCAGAGAAAAATGCTGCGTGTAAGAGTTGTGCCACTGTGCTCTAAGAGGTACGGATGTGTGGTATATTTTTATGGAAAGTTGTGTGGCTGCCATTCTGTTCCAACATCATCTGGGCCAGATGTGTTCTCCAGTGTGTGACAGACCCCTGCCTCCGTCACCTGCTGCAAAAGTTTGCCTGGAAGAACTCTGCATATGCTCAAACAAAATACTGAGCTGAGCTGAGGTCTATGAAAAAGACTTCATTCTACCCATGCTTACTATTAGCATGTCCATGTAATTTATTTTTTCAGTCTCAGGCTCCTCAGGAATGACTAATACAAAAGAAAAAAAAATCAATATGAGAGATGACATGTATAAGCAAGCTGGGGAAATAATTGAAAATTGCTTTGGCATTTTAATCTTCACAGCTACATTGTACTGAAGAATTCAGTCCTTCCTTATTTTGGTAGAGAGAAAATTAAAATGTACATTTGAAACATTCAGTATCCTAGAAATGAATTTTAGTCAATTCCTGGATCTAAATGTCTCTAGAATTGACAAACATGATAGAAACTGTACCTTGTTTCCCACCACTATTTTCAGCAAAATAAATGCAGCTAAAATTAGGCATATATGTGAGAAGACAGGTATACAACTTCTTTATTTCTTCCTCTCCCCTCAGTTCTTTACCAATATTATTACAGGAGGATTAAAACTCCAGGAGAGTAAAAAATCCACTTTTTACTTATGCTGAGAGATAAGAGTTTTTCTGTTCTTTTTGTAAAGTAAAAAAAAAAAAAAAGTTGAAACTTGAACATTATTCCCTTAAAAAAAGAAAAAAAAAAAAGAAGAAGAAATGTAGGAAATGTTTCTCATGCTTTTACAATTGTTCATGTCTTTAGAAAAGACCATGGTAAAACATTTCAGGGCAAATGGAAAGTTGCTGCTCAATTTGTAAAAAAACCACTTTGAGTAAGCTGATTGTGCTAGTTACACTATAAGTGAAAATAAAAGCATACTACACTGAATTTTTTTCTCTAACTACCATGATATAAATATCTGAGTACACTGAATGAGCTTCTGTGTTTTAGTATACTAGAGAATTCAAATATATATACAGCAATATCAAAACAGTTTTATTTTTATTTCCTGTCTCTCTCCATAGCTGGAGAGTTACACCTCTCTGCTTAGAAGAATATCTAAATATGTTGAAGTTTTTGTTGGTCATGTATGGTTTTCAGCATAGATTTTAATTCTCTATTTTTTTTTTCTGTTCTTGATATCTTTTTAAAAAATACTTTGATGTTTTTATACTATGATTAGTTTATTTACATTTGCAAACAGCAAAACCTGTTCATATTCCAAAGTGCTCGGTTACTCTGCAAAATATCTACAATTATAAAAAATAGAACAAAATTAATTCAGTGGTGTTTTTTTTTTTTTCCTTCCTATGAAGCAACTTCTTATAAACAAATATCTGTCCACTCTGTGCCACCATCAGCATCTGAGTTCCACATCCCTCTCAGAGGCCGAAAGAATGAAAACTGAACTTGTGTGTTCTAGAACTCCTTGGCTCTGGGTTACTTGTACCAAAATGAAAAGTTTCAAAAATACATACTTTACTGTTCCTTTTACCTCATCTTCTAAATGTAGGCAACAGTTCTCCAAGTCAGCAATGTTGCCTGAAGCCATATTCTTATCACAGCACTTTGACAATAACTGACTCTCCTCTTCCAGTTGTTCCACCATTAGCATTGCCTATCTCTTTAGCAAGCTGGCTCTCATCCATACTCTCATCTCTCCCAGGTATCAGATCAGTTACGGAATGAGAGACATACAGTAACAAGTGAGAAGACCACAGCTCTTCTCTGATTTATTTAACTGTTGCTCTGCCACACACACATGCATCAAATTAAGATAATAAGATAGATTCCTATTGCAGTTGACGGACTGCCTTTGGAGTCAATGAGAAATGACTCAATACCAATCTTTGGAACCCCTCAACTATCAATGAATAATATTATTATAGTCAGATTAATAAGGTACTGGAATTTGGAAGAAATGAGATATGAGAGATACTACATTACAAACTTCACAACAGCCTCTCCTGAAAGAGAAATACAGGCCTGTTTCTGTAGGAAGGGGTGATGGGAAGAGAAATCCATTGATGGTAGGGCACAAGAGATTGTGATGCTTCCCTAAATTCCTGACATCAGGGTCTTAGTATTGATCTGGCATTTTCCTGTGAGACTAGAAATAGAAAATGGAGTAGACATTTACCGAAGGGAAAATCAGTGACACAGGGCATGACTACAGTCTAAGGTGTTAGCAAAGTATAAATCTGCAGCCATGGCTGGGTTGGAGGGCAGGCCAGTGCAGTGTGCTCTTTTTCTACCTGTACTGTGACTACATGAGGGTCTGGCTCCCGGGCAGTCTGCCTCAAAAAGCAAACACACATCAGAGACCAAAACTGAGAGGAAATTTCATCCCTGTCAGTTACCTTTAAGAAGACCTTTGCTTTTGCTTACAATGCTGTAAAGCAAACACTGGTGACAAACTTTTAAATATTTGTTTGTATGCTGTGGATGTATGTAGGGATACCTCAGCCAGCCGCAGGCTGTCCGGCTGGGGTAGCTGCTGCTGTCCATGTCTGGCCATTGGAAAAGAGCAGTTGCTAATTGGGATCTTTCTGACTTTTGATGTGGATGAGATTCCCAATTTCTGAAATGTCACTGGTACATGTTGGAGCTCACACAAGGCCAAGACAATGTTCTTGCCTTGGAAACTCTACAGGGAAGGCCTTGGTTTTTGGCAAGTGTTTATACACTGCTCAGCTCCTTTCCCATGATCTCTGAGAGATTTTATGAAACTTCAGACTGCAGTAGCAGAAGGCCAATTCCTAGTGCCATTGACTTTCTGTATTAGCAGAAGTAGATTAAAGACTTGGGTAAGTCAATACAATTTCTCAGGAGAGTACAACAGAAAGAGATGAGGAAGGAAGCAGAGAATTCAGAGCAATCTTTTTTTTTTTTTTTTTTTTTTTTGGATCAGTTATGCATTCACATCTTTAGGCTTGTATGGATATTTCATTTTACCCTTTTCATTCTGAAGTTTATTAAGATTTTTTTTTTGGCCTCACAGGAAAATCTAGTCCTAATCAAAGCTATTAATAATGTCTAGAACATTCTAGCTAATTTTAATTTAGCTTGACAAGGGTAACTTTTAGTGTCAAACTGACTGAATTAACTGAAAGGTGGAGGCATCCCTCTGCCAAGATCATTTCCCATCGTGCCTGTAACTTTAGCCTTGTATATAGCCCAGTGATGCCATAGATTGCTATGCAGGGTCAATGGTGGGATGAAACAGCTTCTTGGTGATCCAGTAGCTCTCCCTGTCCTGGCACCACAGTGGTACATGGTCATATTACTGCATGTCTGACTCCTGAAAACCCTTACCCACTTCACTTCAGGACCGTGTAATGTAGCTATGATTTTCCTCTAATCAGTTGTCATTCTAATAAAGGAAGCATATTTGCTAATCCCTGCCTCATACAGTGGTAAGAGATTTCACTATATTTGTGTTTTCTGGGGATCTGAGGAGTGTATATCACATCCTCTTATAGGTCCCAAAGCTCTGAAATAATTTTGTGAAGTTTTTCTTATTCACCCTTGAGATACGAGATGTAGCTCTAGCAATCAATTATCACGTGAAATGATTCTTAAGGGCAGAAATAAAACATCCAGAGTATTGGAGAATAACCATAATTTATTTATTTAATTCTTCATATAACTAAATTATGAGCTAGAATGAGATATTACACAAGATTCATTTAGGATGGATTTTTGAACTTTATTGCGGGAAACATACTTACAGTTATAAATTGTTTATTACATTGGGCCTTCTTTAGCCTGATCTGTGGAATTATTTTATTCTCAACAGTGAATTCTTAATGTACTTTACAGCAATGTAATTTAAATATAGTGTAAGCATTGAATATTGATTTGGAGTTAACTTATGACTGATATCTAAATCATAATGGTGCTGTTTCTTAAGCCTGAAAACTTCTAACCCCTTAATTTATTATCTTTTATATTTTATGAGCAAAATTAAACTTCTGTCCTTCTAAAGTTAAAATTTACAGTTACATACTTGTATTGGGTTTGCGTGGTAAGGTTTTGGTAGCTGTGTGGGGGGGACATAGGGGTGGCTTCTGTGAGAGAAGCTGCCAGAAGCTTCCCCCGTGTCTGACAGCCAATGACAGCTGGCTACAAGAACGGACCCACCGCTGGCCAAGGCCAAGCCAATCAGTGACGCCTCTGTGATAACATAATTAAGAAAAAAAAAAAGAGAAGAGAGGAAAAAAAAAAGCTGCACACTTTGCAGCTAGAGAGAGGAGTGAGAAGATGTGAGAGAAACAACCCCTGCAGACACCAAGGTCAGTGAAGAAGGAGGGGGAGGATGTGCTCCAGGCGCCGGAGCAGAGATTTCCCTGCAGCCTGTGGTGAAGACCATGGTGAGGCAGGCTGTCCCCCTGCAGCCCATGGAGGTCCATGGTGGAGCAGATGACCACCTGTTGCCCATGGAGAACCCCACGCTGGAGCAGGTGGATGCCCGAAGCGGGCTGTGACCCCGTGGGAAGCCCATGTTGCAGCAAGTTCCTGTCAGGACCTGTGGCCCTGTGGAGAGAGGAGTCCAGGCTGGAGCAGGTTTGCTGGCAGGACTTGTGACCCGGTGGGGAACCCGCGCTGGAGCAGCCCCTTCCTGAAGGACTGCACCCCATGGAAAGGACCCATGCTAAAGCAGTTCATGAAGAACTGTCAGTCATGGGAAGGACTCACATTGGAGAAGTTGGAGGGCTGTCTACCATGAGAGGGACCCCACGCTGGTGCAGGGGAAGGAGTCTTTCCCCTGAGGATGGAGAAGTGGCAGAAACAACATGTGATGAAATGACCCCAGCCCCCATTCCCTGTCCCCCTGTGCTGCTGGGAGGAGGAGGTGGAAAATTGGGAAATAAATTAAGCCCGGGAAGAAGGGAGTGGTGAGGGAGGTGTTTTAAGATTTGATTTTATTTCTCATTATCCTCTGATTTTGATTGGTAATAAATTATTTTTTTCCCCCAAGTCAAGTCTGTTTTGCCCGTGCCAGTAATTGGTGAGTGATCTCTCTCTGTCCTTATCTCCACCCACAAGCCTTTCATTATATTTTTCTCCCCCTGCCCAGTTGAGGAGGGAGAGTGATAACAGTGGGCTTTGGTGGTTATCTGGCATCTAGCCAGGGTCAACCCACCACAGTACTCTTAATGTGAATACATTTCTGTGACTGTGAAGGCAGTTAAGAAACCTTCCAGTACTTCAAATAGGCATTTTGAAATTAGGAAATAGCATTTTTTTGATGACATTTCCATGCTTTAAGCAAAGATGTGACTGCATTCCGTGTGGATACAACAGAGGAAGTTTTACATTACTAGATAACTTGGGTAACACTACCGAACAGTTGTAGGGAAAGAATCTATTACCAGCCTCACAGCTGGAGAATGTATTACGGAGTTTGCCTCTGCAGTTTTATGTGTTTTGGCCTGTTAACAACCCCTGCAGTAGCTGGTAAAGATATATCAGGTAGGCTAGCATAAGTTTCAACAACTGCAGTGAAGATATATTTTCTGTACTTTTGAGAAATTGATAAGGAGAAGGCTAAAACACCTAGTCATCCAAGTTCAGTATTTTGTTTTCAAAAGTGAAAGATGAAAGTTTAATAAAGAGTCTCCTGAGCAGCATTTTGGGCTAGCTTTTAAAATGCCTTTTTTTTTTTTACCCATCTCATGTAACTCAAGAGTTCAGTACACGGCAAATGTTCAGCTGAAAGCTTTCACCCTGTGTTACTGCAGATGCACTGTTACCGCCTTCAGCTAATAGATTAGGAATGGCCTGTACAAACTGCAGACTTGTGATTTGCAGTGTAAAATACCGAAAATAATTTATCTATCTGCCTTAAGTGGATGAAGGTGAGATGAAAAGACAGGCAAAGAGGGAGCATGCCTATGAGGATAAAGTGTTCTGGTCTAGAGACCAGCACTGCAGTCAAGAATGAAAGACAGATAAATACTTGGAGTTCTCCTCTGGATATTTCCAAGATAATGAGGCTAAAATGCTGGGTCTCCTTGTGACACCATGTGAGTCCGGTAGGATTTAGATGTCATTTGTTGATTTTGGCTAGAAAAAATGATTCAAACACATCAAGCTTTATTTCAAAGACACAAAATCCTTTGGCTGTTTGAATACCTTTCCTTGTGTGGCATACAAGATAGTAGTACTGATATAAACTTCACAAAAGGCTTTTCCAAAGTTTACATGGTACATGAGGTCAGCAAGGCTTAGGTACACCAATATCTGCAGCTACCACGGCGATGTGCTGTGTGGCATTAGAAACAGCCATCTCTGTCTTCCTGCTTTGAACAACCAGGCTCTTTGGCACAGGGCAGAGCTGGGGGGCAGACCTACATCTCTAGGCACCTACAGGCTTACATTAACCACTTGGTTTCCACTTTAAGAAATAGGAAGCTATGAATACTGATATAATTCAAGTTTTCATACCTATATTTAGAAAGTGTGACCAAGAAGCTCATTCCTTTGGAGTAGTTAGTCATAAACCCAAAATGCCAAGATCAGATGACTTGTCTTCAGGACACACTGATAGCAGCCTTGCAGAAACAGGACAGTTACAGGGAACTGGAGCATTTGCACTGAAATTGCACACCAGGGGTTAAGGGAACAGGCAGGGCCAAACACTAGCCCTGGTTGGGAGAGCACCCTTGATGCTGGCTTGGCACCAGGCAGCAGGCTGTCATGGTGCACTGCTGGGTGGCAGGTCTGGCTGCCTGCTGGTGTCAGCCTGTCATTGTTTAATCCCAGCTGGCAACTAAACACCACACAGCTGCTCGGTCACTTTCCCCACAGCAGGACAGGGGAGAGAGTTGGAAAAGTAAAAGTGAGAAAACCCAAGGGCTAAGATAAAAACAGTTTAACAGGTGAAGGAAAAAGCCACAAAGCAATACAAGGAGCTCATTCATTACTTCCCAAAACAAGGAATTAATTCACTCCTTCCCATGGGCAGGCAGGTGTTCAACCATCTCCAGGAACGCAGGGCTCCATCACATGTAACAGTTACGCGGGAAGACAAATACCAAGACTCCCAATATCCTCCCCTTCCTCCTTCTTCCCCCAGCTTTTTATGCTGAGCATGACGTCGCATAGGATGGAATATCCTTTGGTCAGTTGGGGTCAGCTGTCCCAGCTGTGTCCCCTCCCAACTTTTTGTGCACCCTCATCCTCCTCACTGACAGGGCAATAGGAGAAGCTGAAAAGCCCTTGACTTAGTGTAAGCACTGCTCAGCAACAACAAAAATATCAGCGTGTTATCTACATTCTTCTCATCCTAAATCCAAAACACAGTATTATACCAGATACTAGGAAAAAAATTAACTCTATCCCAGCTGAAATCATGACACAACCATCTCTACCTCCCAGACAAGGAAGGCATTTACTTTTTAGGGAGGGCTGGTAGCTGGAAGAGGGTGCAACTGCCCCATCAGTGGCTGCTGACAGGGCTTCCAGCTGGGTCCAGACCCCCAGGTTTCCCCCACCTCTTTCTCATACTTCATGTTTCAGCTCAAAGAAAGAACATTCCAGCAGATTTTGCAGGTTTTATTTTTTTTTGGGGGGGGGCGAGTGGAGGGGGAGTGGGGGGAAGGGGTTGGTCGTGGTTTTTGTATGTGTGTGTTTTTGATTTGCTTTGTTTTGTTCTGTTTTAAAATTTGCTTCAGCAAAGGTGTAAATAGTTTGAGGTACAGAACAGCTTGGGAGGTAGTGTAAGACCATAGGTGGAGACCCTTGCATGGTCAAACTCCCTCTTTACCCCATGTTTCACTAAAGCACCTTTCAGTTCCAATGCTAAGCATGATATTGACAAACAGGTGTTTGCTTAACATGGTTTTACCTCTGGTGATCCTTGTAGCTGCTATTGGAAAGCTGTGCTAGTCTTGAACTTGAATTCAACCTTTAATATTTCTGAGAAGATTTTCCCTTCCCATCTTTCTAGACGGCATGGAGTGATAGAGGACAAACACTGGCTGCAGAGGCAGAGATTCGCTAGCATTTGCTTATTTGATTCCTCCTCCCTCTTCTTCATGGAAGCTTACTGAAGTCTGGGAAAAAGTAGAGCAGAAACACACTGGTATAAATTATTCAAGGATGCCAGGAGGAGTCTGCCTATAAAACATTAACATGACATTTTTGAGTTGTCATGGGTAAGCTGTGAGAAGAAAGCTTAAGAATGAGCTGAACACTGTTCTATGGAAACAGACAAACAAGCCTGCTTTATCACTGACTTGCAAGCACGTTTCAAGTGATTATGAGTTTGGGAAAAAGAGAGATGGGGGTGGAAGAGGCGATATTAAAATCTTAGAGAGTCTTGTCAATAGGTTACAAAAGATCTCCTCAGTGCTGCTATGGGAAATGAGAAAGAGGTTCAGAGTCAGTATCTGGCTGGGTTTCTTTGCTACTCCCCTCCCTTGGTTAAAATTGGGGAGTGATCCACTTGCCCTGCTCAAAATGTTGAAAACCCCTTTTGCTTACGATTGACAGTTTGGAATCTTAATGAAGCTATGATCTGCCTGATTTCCCTGGAGACTCTGAAGTACAAAAGGTACAAAGAAGGTATAATTTTTTATTTAACTTCAGTAGATAGGGACAATACAAAGATGTCAAATTCCTTCACCTGATAGAGCATTTTTTTTTTTTTTCAACTGGGAAGCCCTACGGCAATGTCAGATGCCCTCTATTTAATGACATCCTTATATATTAGAGCTAAAATACTATTTTGGACAGATTGAAGACAGGTTTCTAGGTGAATAAAACATCTCCCATGACCAGAGACAGTGCATAATGTCTTATGTTGAATGGAGCAACTATGTAGAATTTATGAAATTGTCACTATATTTTTTGGCTTTGTACCTTCAGTTCAATGTTTCAAATCTTTGACTCCTATGATTTAGCCCTATAGCCTTTCTCTTTTTCCCCATAGGTGATTTGAGTTTTCTTTTCCTAATACACGGTTTTCTGAAAAAGCAAGGTCTGCTACCTATATAGAAGCTAGAGATAAAAGTGGTGCTCACAAAAGGCTAGCCTACAGAAGTCGATTTCCTTCTTCTCTTTCTATTTCTATATATAATTTGTATACAGTACTATTTCATTTCCCAACTGAATTTCTTTCTTTACCATTTTTCCCTCTTGGGTTGATTTTTTTCTTCTCTCTGTCCTGCAGTGTATGATTTTCTTTTTATCTGTTCACTGTTCCTTTTTCCCCAGATATACAATGCCAATAATATTTGAGTCAAATTTTTAACAGATAAAAACCTCTGAAATGATGCAAAGCGATCCTGCCCACTTTGCCCGGGCAGCACAGGAAAATAACACCATTGCAAGGTTAGCCAAAGGTAAGAATCAGAACTGTCTTTGGTTGAGTTTTTATCAAATAGAAGCCACTAAAATGGAAATAACTCGTGTGCTACAGATCTGTTTCAGCTCCCTCTTGTTACTGAATGCATGGCAGAAGTGCCTGGGTTAATGCTTCAAAAAAATTCCAAAAAGCAGACTTCCAGTTTCCAGGCCTGCTGACAATACAGAGGAGCAAATCTGGGGCACTGAATGTCCTTCCTGAGAATGGCAGTAAGGTATTCCCCTGCAGATCAGGTCTCCATTTCCACTTAGGCAGGCTCATGACCTCCTGTAAAAGCAAACATCCTTGATCAGGGGCAGGGGGTTATTAATTCAAAGGAAACCAGGGGCTATATCTGCCAGCCCATGTAGTTCTGAGCAGAGGAGTATTCTCTGGTGTTTAGTGCTCATGTTTGTAACAGATTAGAAGATACTGTTGAGGCCATGTATTTTTTTCCCACACAGTTTTGTTTCTTTCATATCCTCCAAGGTATTGGCTTCTGCAGCCATCCACACATGCAGGTGATGGCTGAGAGCACTGCTCAGCAGGTCACGCTGGCACGATGTAGCATTTGCTGTGCATCTTCGCGCCAAAACTCTGCTGCTGGCGTGCTCCAACTGTTCACTCTCCATTTTTGTCTTGGCTCAAGGACAAGCCACCTCCTGCCACGTCTGCTACTACAGAGCAGAACCTAGATTCTCATCATTATCACAGTTCACCAGCCAACTCCTACTACTTCTACCAACTGCAGAATGAGCATGAGCAATCACATTTATTCAGTGTGTTAGCTTCCTGCGTGTTAACCCAGACGTTCCTTTGGCTTGCCTATCACTTGTTACTGTGCCATGAGGATAATACATGTAATGCTCCTCTGTCTTTTGGATGGAGGATAGACTGACTTGATCTCACCTGTAAACCACATTCTTGGCTTGACAAGCCAGAAAGCTTCATTCTCTGAATTAAAAACCCTAAATCAAAGTGCTAAGATAAAATCCCCTCCACACACTAAGTTTGGCGTGATGCTTAGAGGTGGTGGGCTGAGTGAGTAGTCATGTGGGAAATCTGTGAGAGGCTTCAGACTTTTCCTTCCCCAAGGACTGGATGAGAAGGAAAGCATAGCCCTAATGTGCCGAGTCCTTGGCATGAGTGAGCCATGCACAGCAGCAAATGATTATTCACTCCCAGCTGCTGGTTGATTGATGGGAACTGAATTGGTGATAACTCTGGAGGGAGATCTTTGCCCTGTCTTCCATCTGGAGCTGATGTGTTATGACTCAAGGAGATGGCTATTGAACAGGCTGGGCTGGCAGACCTTCTCCAGCAAGTCAGACTGGAGACTGGGGAAATAAGCAAGTCATTCAAGGGTGCTTGGAGTGAATGGAGTTTGATGTCTCTAATGCCAATAGCTTTCATAAAAATTCAAAGTGCTGGGAAATTGTGGAGAGTAAAGTGAAAACAGAATGTCTCTCTGTCTTTAAGACAAGGGAATGGCTGCAGATGGCATCTTCCATCTTTCAAAACTACTGCTTCCTCAGGGCCATATTCTGCCCTTGGGTCTGCTTGATGCATCACTATAAAATGCTTTAATTTAGCATGTAGAGGGGTGCCAGCTGCAAGAGTTTAAATTACAGCCAGAGACTGTCCTTGAGCCCAGTGTTTTCTGTGCCCAGGTGGCCAAGACCAATAACATCCTGTCATGTATTAAAAATAATGTGGCCAGCGGTACTAGGGAAGTGATCCTCCCTCTGTACTCAACACTGCTGAGGCTGCACCTTGAATAACGTGTTCAGTTTTGGGCCCCTCATTGCAAGAAAGACATTGAGGTGTTGGAGTGTGTCCAGAGAAGGACAACAAAGCTGGTGGGGGGTCTAGAGCACAAGTCCTATGAAGAAACCTGCGGAAACTGAGGTTGTCGAGTCTGGAGAAAAGGAGGCTGAGGGGAGACCTTCTCACTCTCTACAACTACCTGAAAGGAGAGTGTAGAGGGGTGGGGAGTCAGTCTGTTCAACCAAGTAACAAATAATAGGACAAGAGGAAATGGCCTCACATTGCAGCAGGGGAGGTTTATGTTGGATATTAGGAAAAAATTCTTCACCAAAAGGATTATCAAGCACTGGAACAGGCTGCCCAGGGAAGTGGTTGTGTTGCCGTCCCTGGAGGTATTTAAAAGATGTGTAGATGTGATGCTTCGGGACATGGCTTAGTGGTGGACTTGACAGTGCTAGGTTAATTGTTGAACTTGATGATCTTAAAGGTCTTTTCCAGCCTGTATAAGTCTATGATTCTATGATTCATACTATTGAAGAAAATACTAGGACAGTTACTCAGAGTGTGGCACCTTTATATTAAAATATACTGAAACTGGTCCATGTACAGAATTTCTACTGCAGTTCTGGGTAGAAAAATGGAGAAAAATTTTTTTTTACTCTGTTCACAGAGACAAACCCCTACATGCAGACCACTGAGGATGCCAGGCCAGAATAAGATAACTGTTCAGTTGCTTCAGTTCTGAGTGAAGTATCCATCCCTATAATAGTAAAAGAAACAAACAATTTAATATCTGGTTTTGGTTATTTTAGCTAAAGGTGGGATTTGTTCATTTGTTTGTGTGGGTTTTTTTTTTTTTTTTTTTTTTTTTTTACTTTTACAACTATGGCTGAAAGAAAAACAATTTTCCCAAAGTTTTCTATGTGTTAAAGAAATTTCATTTCCTGTAATGATTGCTTTTACTATTCAATAGGCTCAATAGATACCTACATAGCACTGGAAAAAATAATTTTCCTTTTTAGGTTTTCTATAAACCTTTATTGATTTCTTCTTTTTACCCCAGCCTTTCATTTCAAACTCTCATTTTGCTGCCTATTATTTTTTCTTTCTTTCACTTATAATTTAGAATAGGTTTTAAATATGCAATTGTATGTAGTAATTCACACCAGACAAACATATGCAAGTTCACTTCATTTGTATCTATTTTTCTTTGTAACATTTTGTATGAGTTAACTTTTTTGTGGAAAAAATGTATCTTCCTAAAAAAACCACTTGCATTGTAACTAATTTTCATTTCAAAGAACAGAATGTGCCTTAAAAATAAAAATAACTGAAAGAACACATATTGGAGGCAAAGGAAGTGCTTAATTGCTTCTAATCAAGAGGTTTATAACCTTTGGTATCTATCCAGAAGTCCCACCTCTAAGCTCTTCTTCGTTCAAAATGAAGTGCTTAGCATACAGAGAACAAACATGCTGAGGGAAATGATTGCTGCTCATTTCTTGTTTCTTTAATGTTGTTGGAATTCCTCAACTGGTTGTGCAGTATTCTGTCCTTCATCGTGTCCTTGAATAAACATAACATTACATTTTCTCATCTCTGATAGGCACAAATTTGCTGGGCAGGTTGTAGATAAACCTGAAGAATTTAGTAGACTTCTAAAGTTGAGAATCTCACAAGTGACTTCTTCCTTCCTCCAGTTGCAGCTACTGGACTGGCAAACCTGCAACACCACTAGGATTTTAAATATTTTAATTACCTTGTGTTAAACTTCTAAGATATTTTCTGTACAATCTGAAGAAGTGATCTGTGCAATTTTTAATAGTTATATTAGGGTAAAGAGGAATTCTAAACACCATTTTCCTTTGTAGTCCTTCCCTTCTACTCCAAATTGTTAAGGTAGAAAAGCTATCTCCACTGAAAATACTATCTATGCAAAGTAGTGTTTGTCCTTGTCCAGTGTAAAAAGTTGATGTGAGGTGCTGTTTGAACCTAATAGTTAAGTAACAGAGCTGTTCAAAATGTCTTAACACACACACACACACACACACACAAATAATTTGGAATATACGATACTATGAAAAAAGACACCAGAAAATGTCAGTTTTGATATTTTTCAATTTTTAATTAATCAGTGGAATTTTAAAAATGTATGACCAAATAAAAATATTTTGTCTTAAAATGTCAATATGATTTGTTAATGACATTATAAAATACTGACTCTAAATTATCTTCAGATGTTAAAGTGTTTTATTTCACTAGAAAAAGAAACATCTTCCACTTCTTTTCATACTAACAATTTTGGAATTTGCTGTGAACAAAGAGAGTACTTCTGCTTTTCATTGTAATTATAGGCCAACTATAAAATCTTAAAATCTATAGGAAGAGAATGTAATTTTGCTTTAAACAACTTGATTCACATAACTAGTCTCTAAGAGATTTTCTGACACCCTTAAAGAAACTAGAACAATGAAGAGAATGTTTAGAAATCTAAAAATCACATTTTCTTATTATTGGAATCCCAACACTCATATTGCTGTCAAATGAATTATCTCTAACCTATACAACCCCTGAACTACTAAACATTATATTACTTTAGGGCCATGAATAATCTTGGTGCTTATGGAACTGAGATAGCATTCCAATTAATGCTATTTTTAAAAAGTAATGCCATTAAAACTACAGTTAAATATTTAGAAATTGCTCAACAAAACTGAATAGTTAACATGAAAATACAGCGACAGATCATTTCCACATTAACCTGCACAGAAAACCTACAGAAATTTTAAGTGAAAAAACCTCCAAACTGAATATAGTGTTTCATTTAGCTCAAAACAAAATATGTCTTATTTTTCAACTTTTAAAGATCATAAAAGAAAAATACTGAAATCAATATTGAACTGAAGAATTGTGCAACATAAAAAAAAGGAGAAGATTTTTGACAGAAACTGTGAAATATATTGACATTTTATGAAATTATGCTAAAATATTTTTCTATTAAAAAACCAAAACAACCACCCAACCACCAAAAATAAAATCGTACAATTAACTGACATGGGCACACATTCACAAAATATATTACTGAACATGTGTTTATATTTTTCATCCTTACTTTTCAGCCAGGGATAGTTATGAACAAGCTAAGATATCACTTGGATTTAATTACGTTTTATTTGGTTATCTAGTTTGAAAGGAGAATTCACAGTTTGTAAATTGTTTGTAGTCATACTTGCAATGTATCCTATTGGAAATTAAAATTATTTTGTTCAGCCTCTGTGAGTATTTTGGCAACAATGCACCCCAAGTAGTGAATTTGGTACCTCTTTAACTGTTTGGCTTTGAAGTATTATGGGAAATTTTTCAAGTTTTTCCTATTTGATGTAAATCAAATTTCTTATGAAAAGTGGGATAAAATCTTTGGATGTAGACAATGCTTTTTATTATACCAGGTAATATACTGAGAAAAGGTAGAATTTGGATTTAGAAACCTTGTAATGGCTTGAGAAAGGATTTCTGTGTTTTGTTTATTTTTCTACAGCTGTAGTAGTTCTAATTACTCCATCAAAAAACCTTTCTTTGTCTATGTCTAAACACTATTTGTTCCAAAACCCACTACTGCTGGACTATCACTAAACAGCCCAAAATCTTATGATACAAAACATTAGAGCTGCACTACATTACATATCACCTCCAGACTTAAACCCTGGGTTTAAATGTTAGATAACTTATCATTTACTAGTTTCAGACCTATTCTAGGCTTTCTCGTCTCTTGGTCCTTTTTAGATCAATACAAAGGAGTTCAGGTTTAGCCAACTTTTGCTGATCAGTTGACTGCAGAACCCAGAGCAGAGATGAACTCTTCTGTTAGCTCCCAACCTATCAGTTGGGTAGTCGAGCTACCCTTTCCCAGCTGGGCTACATGACTAACTATGATTGCAATCCATCAGGCGAAAGCACAGAGCTCAGATTTTGGCTGAAAACCTGGTGTGTGCCTAGTTTTTCCAGCTCAAGTTTTCTTACCTCAGAAAAGGTATGTAAAAGCAGGTGGTAAAGAGGCAAGAGATGAAAAGACTTGTCTCCATCATTCTCCTTCCAAAGGACCAATCTGTCCAGACTGAAGTAATTAGCAATCTTTCTACTGTCTATATATTAAAAACTGTCCAAATTGTCTTAAAAGCTGTAGGAAAAATGTCATTGCCTTCTGTCCTGGTTTTGCTTTGAGTATTGGCTCATCCCTTAATACATCTTTGATAATGAGCTTCAGAGCTGCTCTTTATGGAAGAAATGTGAACTTCTATAGATTGTTCTACAGTCACTGCACAGCTATCATTACCAGGTAAAATAGTTTAGCCTGGACTTCCTATTTAAAAGTCACAAAATTCATAAGAGGCAAGAAAACAAATCCTGAGCTCCCAGTGCACATACTTAGGCCGTGCTCACCATTTCATTTCTGTGATACATAAACTGTGATATTTGTGTTCTGCAACTGCCTGGTTAGCCCCTTATTGCTCTTAATATTCTAATGGCCTTTTATGTATGGATCTTAAGTGTTGTGCATCTCCAGAAACACTTAAATTAAACCACTGTGTGTAAGCACAGACATGATAAAGGGCTCTCAGAGGAGTGTACTGTGAAAATTGAGTGGGGCTTACTGTTTGCGCACCTAGATAAAACACCTGGCTGTTATACTGCTTCATCCTTTTATATTTTTCCCTTGGTGGTGGTGGGGGCTTTAATTTTATTTCTTATGTAAGTACAGATAAAATCTATTCACCAATAATAATAATAAAAATAAACTGCAGATTTTCATAAGTCTCACTATTATTTAGCCACTTTTCAAAACACATTTAAAAAGGTAGCTGTGGAAACGAAGAGACCTAGGACAGACTCACTGTTTACTCTAATGAAGCTAGGAAGGTACACCTCAAAAAAAGAGTTCTTATCATGACACATCAAGAAGATAGGATGCTTTTCATCAGTTATGCTTCTCAGGCAGGTTTTTTTCCCTTAAAAATTATCGCTAATGTCTCATTTTTAGTTCTCTAGGAAAAGGAAGAACTGCACTTAATTACCAAAGGCAAGAAATGAATCACAGTGAGGTCTGTTAACAATCAAACAGCATTAAAAAGCTTAAACACTATTTTTGTCAAGATGCAACACAATTTAATTGTTTAATACCCATCCAAATTATTTTTATTACAAGGTGAGAAAGTGAAAATGACCATATAAAAGTTGAGAACTTGTGAGGTTGGGGATCCCATAGGATGCAAAAAGATTGCAGTTATTTAAGTGTTCCTTACCCCTAGGATAAAGCTCAAAATTACCCTAGGTCTAGACAAACTATGACAGCAAATAATACTGATGGGATAAGCTGATTGTGAGAGACACACATAAACATTCCCCACTGCAATACAACGCCTACATATCCTGGGATCTATAAGGATTAAGATTTTTTAACCCAAATAAGTGAAAATGCCAGTAATCCTGACATGTAAAATAGCAGTAGTTTTGATTTATTAATGAAAGTTTGTGTGCACAGTGGACTCAGTGAAGACTTGATGCTGCTGTTTTATCATGGTAAGATTATTGCTTGGTGAAACCTGGGTCAGAAATGCTTTCCTACAGATTACTGAGACTTTCCCTATCTTTCACAGCTGCCTTCCCCACAATCCAAAAAGTAACTAAACTCAAGTGATCAGATCATCTAACTGGGTTGAAGAAGATTTTGTTTTCTTCAAAAAAAGTAGAATGACACACTTGACTCTTCCATATGTAAGAGGAGTGCCTTAGGTCACTGGTGACTATCTGCTGGATTTGAATTTTTTTCTTCCTTCCCTCCCTCTGGTTTTGACCAGAATTACAGCATGAAAAAAACCTGTCCTATCAAGAGCTAAATGAAAACTGGTATATTTCTATTAGAAGTTTTGATTTCCAAAATTTTTAGATTAAAAAAACCCCAAAATTGCAAATTTCCTGTCTAGACTGCAGTCTAGACTTTTCTGCTCAGTGTAGGTTCCATTTGGATCAACATTTAGCTCAGTGTAATTTACTTTATTGCGTGCACAGTAATCCATCTCCTCCAGGCATTGCAACTTTTTTTTCCCCCACCCCTGGTGTTCCTCCTACAGGCTCGTTGATTAGACAAAAAAACAGACCATCTTCTCTTTAAGTTTGGGGGTGATAACTGGCTGCTCTGGTGGTATGTACTTTATTAGCAACCAAACCTTTGTGTTGAAGAATGACACTTGCCCTTTAGTGCAATGTTTGGATAAAGTGTCTTCTGAGACAGTCCTGTTGCCAAAACAGAGAATATTCTGGAGTCTCCCACCTTTAAGATACAGACAGTTCTAGATTTTGAGTGGTAGCTTATACCATCTGAAAAGAGTAATGATATTTACTGTAAGCCAGACATAGAAACTGTATTGTCAGAAGCAGGAATACATGTTACTAGCATCATAATGGATTCTAATAGTTATGTAAAATCTCTATAAAGTAAAATTCTACTATACTCATTTAGGTATTCTCTTGTACTTATGTTAAGAAATGAAAAATTAATTACTGACATTCAAATGACTTAGTGTTCCAATTACTATATATTCTAAAGTTCAAGCTTTGATTTCCACACTCAGATTGCAGGATACCTGTAGGCCTGGCTCAAGGCCAGGTAAGAGACTCTACCTCCCCCTTCTCCCATTCTTGTTATACTTCATTATATTATTGGGTGAAAACATGATTAGGAGGTTTTGTTGCAAAGGAGATAAAAACGATGTAACAGTGCCATTAGCATTTATAGATTGCCTTCATATCCAGCTTGTTATGGCCTGTGCTATGATGAAAGGAGGCACCCTATGAAAAATCAATACTTACCTGGTGCAGAAACGTTGTGATGCACAAACAAAATAAGTAATTTTGATGATTAATGCCACATTATGTGAATAATGATTTAAAATATTTTCAGAAGTTTATGTGGCATGATTGGACTGGAAATGTTCAGTGAGGAACGTTAACCTGATGAGAAGTGAAAGCAGTGAGTATTTTGTCGTTGGCATCTGTGTGATTGAAACCAAATCAGACATTTTCAGATGGGAAATGAAAATGGCATTCCCCTCAGTAAGTCATGTGAAAAAATAATAATAACAACATTATTTCTTGAGATTAAATATTTCCCCTCACTTGACTACTGCAAAGGTCTTTATAACTAATAAAGCTCATTATCACCTTCATGTAAATGAAGAAATGGGAACACAACAGAGTGAGTGAATTATTAAAGACCATCTGATACTTTTCTGGTAAAACTGTGAATCAAGTTCCTATGTGTATATACTCCAAATTTTGATGTAAGTTTCAGTTCGCCCGTCTTTAGATAACTACGGTTTCAATGTCTCCACTTTGACTAGTCATTCCAGCTCCTCTGTAGTTATTTTTGTTGTTATTGGAGAGAAAAGGTAAGGAAGTTTTAGACTGTACTTTGTGTGATATAGTTTGGTTGGTTATCTCAGAATAAAATAGACCTCTCCCTAAAAATGCTTTCTTTCTTATGACTACAGAGAGAGCCTGAGGGGACTAACCTGGATATAGGTTATATACATCTATATTTGTTGACATCTGCATTTATTCAGGTGAATCCCACACTTCATTGATGGCATCTTCACATTAATTACTAATTGTGCTTCCTGTAAGATGCTACATTAACTATGTTACATCAAGCAGAAATGGCAGCAAATACACCTTCAGAACAACTTTTCCCAAGTACCATCATTACCTCCTGTACTTTCTCTTTCCTGAAAGTGCATAGTGCTAAAGGATGTCTCACAAAAAAAATCAGATTCTACTTCTCTTGCATAAAAATCTGCAACAAATACTAATTAATTAATTTTTAATTGAGTACATAATATTTAAATAATATTGTCTATTTATTATTGACATTATTCAGAGATTTTTATTGGGGAACATTGTGACAAAGCATTGTCCTGGTTTTTCTAAGATAGAGTTAATTTTCTTTTTAGTATTTTAGTTAGTGTTTCAGTTCAGACTTATTGTGAGAAGAACGTTGATAACAGTGCTGGTGTTGTGAGTTGCTGCTGGAGCTCAAGGCCACCTATTCTCAGCCTAGTCTCTGGTGACTAGCCACTGAAGCAACCTCTTCTGTCATGTTCACTGACATAGACAACTCATTGCAAGCATGATTTTCAGTGTTTGTACATATAGTCCTCCTCCCTGAAGTGACTGGGCTCCATTGTTGACAGATGGGCAACTCCAATGGCCACCGTGTTTGGCTGTTTCACAGCTGCATTAGGACTGGGAGGGAGAAGTGCAGTGAATAGCAAAGCCCAGAACTGGCATTTGGATGTGCCAATGAAATATTCCGTATCATATCATATCATGTCATGCCAGTATATTAACCAGAGCTGACCGGAAGACAGGGCACTTCTCTTCCGGGGGTACCTCTCTGGGGGATCACTCAGGGTCACTCTTCCAGGGTTTCGGTTTTGGGACTGTCTTTACTCCAGGATCGTTAGCTGGCACAGGCTGGGCATCAGTCAGCGGGCAGTGAGCACTGAGTATCACCCATTTGTAGAATTCTGTTATCACTGTTGTTATCATTATCATTTCATTTTAATTAGTAAATGGTTTTTATCTCAACCCGTGAGTCTCTTCGCCCTTCTTTCCAATTCTCTCCCCTACTCCCTGGGCGAGGGAGGGGGGACGGTGATAGAGCAGGCTGTGTTTGGCTGCAAGCTGCAAGCAAAAAGGGTGAATCCACCCAAACTTCCACAGGCATGTAGTGATTTCCTTTAAAATCTTCCAAATCCTATCACAACCTGCATGAATATACCTTCAGACTTGATTCTCATATAACGAAGTGCTAGCAGCAGATAAACCAAGGCAGAAAATTATGTGGCTTGCACAAAACCATAGCAATCTAATGAAAAAGAACCAGAGTCAAGCTTGATGCAGAATCCATTGAAACCACGTTTCAATCTGTTAACCACAATAATAATTATTCTAAAATACTGGCAATTTAAAAAAAACTCTAGTTCAGCTTTGACAGCTTAAAACAAAACAAAAGATAGTTTGTTTACTCTGGTTGATTTTCTTATCATAAAGAACAGGTGTTTCTTTTCATTCACAGTCAGGCAGTGCAGGTGTGGTCATCAGAGGCATTGCACAGTCTTTTGTAACTCAAAGTGTTTGTTTTAAAACAGACATGTTTTTATTTCAAAGCTTAGAAACATGAAAAAACAGAGAGTGTTTTCACCCTTGCAGTGTTGTCTGGGGGACACATGATGGAGCCAGCAAGTTCACAAATATTAGTTTCTTTCTGCAGAGGATCTGCAGTGAAAACATGCAGATAATACATGCTGGCTTCTCTGAAATGTGTCCAGGGACAGAGGTGTCAAAGTGTTTTTCCACCAGTGGCCTTTAATGAATCTCCACAAGATCCCACAGCAAACACAAGCAACTCACACCTGAAGAGTATCAGAGTCTAATGTTTCAGCACATTTCTCTGGCAGAAATACTTACACTGGGGAAGGTGACTGCATTCTTAAGATATTGGGCCAGAATATCTTGCCTTTCAAAATCCTAGCCCTTCCCCAGTTCCTCCTTTAGTCTCCCCTCATGGAGATCCAGCTTCAAGGAAGGTGAATTTCTAATTTTCAAGTTAAGAACATATATTTGGAGCAAAACATTAAAGCTTAAATAAAACTATGGGTTGGATGCCAAGAATATCCAACTGGTGGAACCACTTATGTGCAGCAGGTCGGACTACCCTATCATGGTTCCTTCTGCCTCAAAAGCTGTGAAAAAAGGAGAAAAATGAGAGACAAAAAAAAAAAAAAAAAGCAGATGCCTAGTGTGTGTGGCTGTATCTAATCTTGATGGGTATACAGAGTGTTTCAAGCAAAGATACCAAAAGAATGCACTGGAATATAGAGATAATACTGAGGTGTTTGCAATGAGGGACATTCTTAATCAAGAACCATGTGAAAAGTGCAATTATCCAAAAGAATATAGGAATAACTTATGCTTATGAGAGAATTTCTCCATGCCATAGTACTTTGCTGTTCAGCCTGGAAAACCTATAAGCATGTAGTGGTTGACTTCTAACCTTGGCACTCTCTTTCCAAGTTGAAACCCCTTCCAGGTTTCGTTCTCAAGAGAGTCAGGGCGTTGACATAGGAAGCATTGTGTTAGGACGCTGTTCCACGAGAACCAGGGAACTGCAAAAAGAGAGTTTCGATGAACAGTGGTACATTAACAGAGTCTGGAACTGGGGGAATACTCCTCTGGCTAAAGAGAAATAAACCAGAGCATATCTGCAGCTCTTAATGAAACATACAGAGCTAGTACTGCACAGGCTCACGCTGAACTATGAATTGAATAAGCACAGCACTGAACCTGAGTAAATGTTCACTGTTTTCAGGGTCTGAGCTAATATTACAGTGAGCATGGCACTTTGCTGTGCTCTTGAAAGATCAACAGTCAGAGCTACCTGAGGGACCAGGAGAAAGATGTTGCTTTTGAAGTACTCGCCCTGGCTTTAATTGCTGGTGGTTAGGATGAGATTATAAATCACTTGAGTCAATACAGGGAGATTGATGGGAGTTATTAAATGTATCTTAAGATATGTACAGCTGTGTGATACCTGAGGCAAAAAATTAGCAATAAAATGAACAATAGCAAAAAGTTAGAACAAAAGGATCAGGCCTAAAACCTTGCCAATAAATGATATTTATGAAGACATTTCAGGGGAGCCACTGATATACCATTCAGTCCCTTCCCCCCAAAAAACTCCACAGAGACCTGGTTATAAAAGTAGGACTTTACTATCAAGATGTATTTCTGAGATCAATGATGTGAACGGAGTAGTTCTTTTGGTCACTTTGTTTAAAGCAGGAAGGAATTACTTCATTTGTTGGAAGTGCAGTAAAATCAAACATAGAGAAAAATTAGTTATGTCTAACAACAAGAGAATTCAGCTGATCAACAAATAAACACAATTTTTGAGGGAAAGGAGTGATTGAGGTGATACTGCAGTGGTACTGCAAAGGCAAAGGTTTAGCACTGCAATACTGAATAAGGATAATTAACAAATTCTGTTAATTTCCTTGCTTTTACACTATGACAGACTGAGATTATGAGAGATTATACATTCCTGTTGCATTCCTGTTGGTCAAAATTCAAATGTCTATTTTTCTAAAATGAAATTCACTCTGGTGAAATTTATCATTAGGGTCAACAGGTGATGATGAGTTATCTAAAAGAATTTTAAAGTCTATAATGAGGAAACTAACCCCTTCACAAGAAGAACAGTACCAAAGCTGATCAGAATACATTATGAACATAATAACACTTCTATCCTATTTGGGAAAAAATAGAATTATGTCCTTTTATGTACATTCCTGTGTTCAAATTCACACTCATGGTGAGACTGAGTTGGCATTCCTGGATGAATGTCAATCTTCAAACATAGCAGGATCAGTTCCTATGATACTTGGATATCAGAATCAGTTTTATTTACCCACTTTTTTCTGATCAAAATGTATTACAACCTTCTGAGTAAGAGCTTGATCCAACAAATCAAAAGCTTGTACCTTTATAGAGTTCAAACTTAGCTATGCATAAGTTCTTGTGTATTCTGTAATTGTAGTAATTCTTCTATATGATTAAGAATTTAGTGAGAGAGATTGGAGGACAGAGCAAAAAGAATAGATAAACTATGGCTGAGGCAGAAAGACAAGAATATCTGGGATGATTTAGTCAAGAGAGGAAAAGACAGAAGGATATCTGAAAGATGGCTATGATATGGAAGACAATAATCTCTTCCTTGATCCATGTCTGTAAAACGAGGAGGGTTTCATTACAGCAGGGAAGACTTAGATTAGATATTAAGGAACAAAAAAAAGTCTCATGGTTAAGAATAGGAGCAGGCTGCTGAGAAGTTGCAGAGTTCATGTTCCTGTATGTTTTAAAAAACAGACTGGACAAGCTTTTGTGAGGAATGACATCTGAACAGTTTATCTCACTTTTGGTCAGAGCGTAAATGAAACAACTTTTGAATGTTGCTTTCTAGTCTTACTATCTATAATTGCAATGATTTATGAGGCACAGAGCAGATCAGGTCCTATATTAGTGCCAATTTGCATACCTGAGAATTTGGCTTATTGTGTGCCTAATTCTTTACTGACCATTAATTTGTAGTTAATTATCCTACTGTTCTAACATTGATTTGCTATATAGCATGGTCTGCATATCCATTCTGAGCAGCATTAGTGGTGTACTTGCAATCTCCTTCCTACTTATTTTCATTATACTTCAACATGATGTAGAATTTGTCAGACTGGGCTTAAATTTACTCTTTGTGTGCGTATCTGCTAAAAAGGGTTTGATTTACATAAGTTCAGCAGTTATTTTGTTATACTATTTAAGAAGAGAAGAATATAATTGCTGGTTTGCATTTCTTTAATTAACTTCTCTAATAAAAGATTATATTAAAAAGAATGGATTTTTTTTTCAAGCTCTTAGTAACCAGATTAATTCCTTTTGGTGTAATGACAAAAATATTGTTGAAATAGCAGAATTTTTAATGTCCAAAGCTTTCTGTTTTGACACATACTGTAGCTCTGCCATATTCCATCATGCTTTTGAATGTGGGTTGCGTTCTGTGTTTTACACTGTTGAGAAAAGTTTTTCTGAAGGTTTACATTAGAATTGGTTCTTTGAAGCTGCTACCACATCACTGTTCTGCAAAGATGTAAGGAAGATTACTACATAATTTGTGGTATCCTTAAACCCTGTATCTCAGCAGATACAGCATTATCAATGAGTGACAAGATCCCAGCAGATGCTGGTGTAAATGGAAGAACTGGGACAATTCTGATCAGGCCCCAGAAGGAATGAAAGTTAATAGTTCAGTTCAAATTGAGGAGTGTTTGAAGGATCCCTTGTCCTTTTATTTGACTACAGATTTTGTTCTAGTTTTGGTACACCAGTCCAATGCTCCAGAGTACTCTGTGTAATAGTAATACAATTCTCCAGACCTATGTTTCAGCTAATAATAAGGCTTTTGTCAGAGAATTTTGAAAGGTGCATTGAGGGTTTTCTTAATCTTTAACTTTTGGTACCTAAAAGTTAGAGACTATATCCAGTTAGGTGCCAGAGATTAATAACCCAGAGGAAGGGGTTATTTCTCTGAACACTGATTACTGAGGCAGACTCGATGTCTAACTTTGGTTTGGCTTTTAATGTAGTTACCTAAAATCAAACAGGATAAATCTAGGAAGGGTCAGGATACTAATAGATAACCTTAGCCAGGTGTGAGTGTCCCCACCCCCTACAATACAATGATTACGAGGAAAATTGTAGTTGTGCCTCAGCTGTGCAAAATAATCTGGTGATGGAGAACATAAAGGTTTTATTCCCCATAATTTTTGGTATGGATACAGTTTTGTTGGGTTTATTTGTTTTGTTTTTTGGTCATGCTGTGTTTTGCTTTTTTTTTTTTCCTTTTTTCTTAACAGTCACATGCCTTGCATCTGTAAGATTGCACTGGAAGATCAGCAGCATCTGGAAGCAAAGTTGAAGGAAGGTGAAAAAGATTGAACATATTAAACTAGCTCAATGGCAGAAACTTACACTTGGGATGTGTGTAAATGGCAAAGAGAAACCTCTGCATATCAGTAGGCATCATTCACTTGAGATCTCCAGTTGCCTCGACTCTATATCCGTTCTAAACAGATTGCTAGTTTGGCTAGGATGATAAGGAAGGAGACCCCAGACCACCAGTCACTAAGTGCACCTACCTTAGAGTCAGCCATCACCTACAAGTAAGCCTCCATCCCTATCCACATATCGTATAGCAGTCAGGCTTCCTTCCCTCATGGTGGCCTCTTATAGGCTGATGGTTCCCCTTGTGAGCCAGCAAGCTTCCACTGAGATACTTTCTGAAGTAGCCTGTACTGACTTACAGGCCCATCTTCTGAAAGACAGGAATTGGAGGAGTATTTTCCACCTCTCAACCTGCAAGATAACACTATATATCATTGCTAGAGGATGTTCAGTACCTCCTGAGAAGCACGGCTGTCCCATTCTGCAGATGGTCAAGGAAAGCCTGAAAGGGCCCATGATGCACCATAGCTCTTGAGCACTGCCTAGATGAGGGAAGGCAGAGGAAGAGGCAGAAATGTGACACACTTCCAGGCCCATGCCTTGTTCCCAAATCCATATTAATATCCTCTCTATCTTCCCTGGGACTTTAATTTAAGAATACATTTCATGGACAAGATATTTCATATCTTGAACATGAAGATGGTAGAATTGGTTTGCCAACATCCCCAGCATCAAAAAGAGATGATAATGATGGCAGATTATTGTTTTCAATACTATTACTAATAGTATTACAATACTAATATTATATTGCAATACTTGTAAAATAATTACATCACTCTTATTTTAAGGGCTAAGGGTAGGTAATTCCTGGTTTTATATTTCTTGTCTTTCTCTTACGGAGAAGCCACAAGAAAGCCTCTATGTATACAACTTCAGATGATTCCAGGAATGGAGGTCCATCTCATGCCTTTGAAAGGACTGTGAGCAAATTGAGTTTGCTCTATTAAAATAAGGTGGTTTATGTGAATGAATTCGCCAGATGTAGGTTCCAATTAATCCCAGAAGGCATGAAGGAAGTATGGCCTTTTTCATTGTCAAGAAAACAAAAAGTCTTGTAAGAAATAGGCTGCAAACAAGAGTTAATGCCTATTCTTTCCTAAAAGCCTTTTAATGTGAGGACACCATTTCTGCTTTCTCTTGACAACACGAAAGTGTTTTCTTAGCAATGAAAATAGCAATTTTCTTTTACAGTGGAGAATATGTATCTATTAGCTTAAATCGATATCTGTGAAAACCTGCAGAAATTACATTCTCCCACAGCACCATTAGATGAACCCAAATGCAGCTTCTTGTGGGACTAGATGGTAGGGTTCACATGAAAGAAGGATGTAAGATAGGGGGGTAACACTTAGCTTTACAGGGGAGTGAGAAGGAAGTGATATACAAAATTCACTAGTCAGCCTTCGGTGACAGCACAATTATTTTGTGTGCTATGAGGTAATAGCAGAGTAGCAAACAGACGGCAGAAGACCTTGGAAAGATCTTTTCTCCTTCCCATTATGGAGACAGTCAGCTTCCATAAGGGTGAGTTAGAACTGTGTCTCAGGTAGAAATTGCTGGAAGGTGGAGGTAGAATGTGAAGAGAAAGTGCCTTTTTTTAGTACAGCTGTTAGGTCGTCACGTCTTTTGGATGCATTAAAATGCTTTCTCTATGTGTTGTGGTTACAAGTGTTCTCTCTGTGAATGCCAGGAGAAAGCAATTATCTTCCAGGGTCAAGCAGGCCTTTCCTCTAGTCAACAAGATGAAGCATGCAGTCTTCCTCACATTATCAGTATCCCTGTAGTATAATGCAAGTGTAGTACTGGGAAAGGTATACCAGAACCATGAAATATGAGGGTGTTCTGCCCTTGCCCTTGGCCTGTAAAACTGGTCTCACCATGTACAAAAGGCTTGTAATGAGATTTTTTTAGGGTCAGGATACAGAGTAATACTTTCAAACCTCCCCAGCAGATACTGGATCAGAATATCTTAACAGTACTGTGGTGCAATTGACTTTCCCATTTGAGGGCTCTGTTGATGTTAAGGATGTTACAGATGAAAAACCGAAGTAGACCAAGCAGCAAATGATATTGTACATCCCACAAGAATGGACTTGAAAATACAACTGTTGCTTCACAGGTTCTGTTCATACATGGTATAGATTTATTCCAAAAGCTAGCACCTGATCATTTCTGGACTGAGTTTATATCTAGAAACAGGACTGCTGCAATCAGTCCCCCTTTGTTTCAGAAGTCTGGGAAGGTGCCTTTTGTCTCTGGACATTTGTAGCCTGCTGCAGCTGTAAGTCTGGACTTGTCAAGTTACAATAGGTTGAGATACTGTGATTTCCTACAACGGTGTCCTTGTGCAAGAATACAGATTAGTGTGCCTAGGACAAGTTGCAAGGGTGGTAGTTGTGCTTGGGGGTTGAAGTGATCAGATAACCATGTGTATATCTGCACATCAGCCTGTGTTTGTGTGGAACTAGCTGCTTGCTTATTTCTCCTGTTCTATCTCATATCTTTCCCCTGTTTTGCTAATAGGACTAGGCTGAGCCTGCTGATGCATCAGTGTAAGGGTGGACGATGGGGTACATTTGGGCTCCTTACATGATGAAGGATGTTGCAAAGTACAACATGATACAGGTGAGTCCAGATGCACGTAATTATCAGAAAGGCTTAAATGTTAGATAGTATGTCATGTACCTGGTCTTGGGGGATTAGTGTTATCCCTAAAATCTCTTGTCTGTGTATGCAAATCCCATAATGGGCGTTCTAATCCTAGAGCTATATTGTGCATGCAGACAAGTGCTGCAGATTCAGTCTCCATCTCACTGCTGTCTCAGGAGTGCTGTAAAAGATCAACAGGAATATGTCCATGAGGGCTCTAACTTGTCAAAGTGCATGTGTGTGCCTGTTTCACCTTAGACAAGCATGTGTTTAAGTCCCATTGGCTTCAGAGGAATTAGGTGCTTAAGCACTTAGTATAATCAAAACCTTAAGCTCTTTCCTACAGTACATAAAATGTGAGTTCAAAAGTGAATTTACTAAGATTACCTTTAGCTCAGTGTTTAAAATCCTTCCTTCTCATCTCTTTTAATTGCACCATTAGATTTTTTTTTTGAGTATCAGTGAGGATATTTTAATTATGTCTGTCTTGTGCTTAATCACAATTTATTTAGGCCATGAGCGCCTGCTTAAAAGTGCTTTATTAAAAACAAATAATAAATATTTACTCTAAGTTTGCCATGCTTTTATGTACATCATACATGTTTACATTATAGAATTAATATAATTTATTGGAAATAGTGTTAAACTGTTCCCTTGAAAAAATAAAGATCAGATAATAGTGTAAGGTTTATGTACTTTTTCCCATAATTCTTATTTTTGAACATATAGATCACTTAACATCTTCTCTACTAATACTTTCATTTTCTGTATTGAATGTGTCACATCTTAATTTAATACTGGTACTGGCCAAAAAAAGGGTGCAATATTTTTTATCTACATATCAGGTTTTGTTTGGGAAGGAGAATGTGTTGTTATTTACTTGAATTATCTGTGGAAAACCTATTTTTGTAGCAATGCAATCTATTAAAGTGGTTAATATTTGTATCCTACACATGGGATCATCAGACTCATTCATTAATTGCATGTAAGTGTGATAATGGCATATGTTGCATTTGATAAAACCAATATGAGTGAAGCTGTTATTAAAAATGATCAATTTTTATTTACTTTTTGTTGATGATAAAATAAAGATTGATTTTATTTAAATTATTTGCTTTTTCCTCTGGAGAAAATATTGGTTGTATTGTATTCTCTTAATTATAAACAAAAGAAAAGAGTTACTATTAATATAATCCTTACTTAAACTTGATATTTTTAATTACTGTGACTGCCTTTGTCTTTGGGATATGACATATGAGCTGCAATCCAGGACACTGAGACATTCCAATTTCTTAAACGTCTCTGAAAATGCTATAAATAAATGCCAATAATGAAAGCTTCATTAATGCCATGTAATAAACTTCACTGTAAGAAAAAAGGAAATCCATTTGTGTTGGTGTATTTCAAATACCAGGGTTGCTAGCCTTGAAAAGTATGGTAAGAAAACCAGATCCCTTTCTTGGTAAATAAGCTACTGATTATACTTAAGCTTTTTAAAAGCAGCTATTCTCAACTGTCCTTGGACTGGAAAAATGATAAAAGCTAGTTTGAGCCTGGGTGGAACATATTCTCAGCCTAGTCACTGGTGACTAGCCACTGAAGCAACCTCTTCTGTCATGTTCACTGACATAGACAACTCATTGCAAGCATGGTTTTCAGTGTTTGTACATATAGTCCTCCTCCCTGAAGTGACCGGGCTCCATTGTTGACAGATGGGCAACTCCAATGGTCACCATGTTTGGCTGTTTCACAGCTGCATTAGGACTGGGAGGGAGAAGTGCAGTGAATAGCAAAGCCCAGAACTGGCATTTGGATGTGCCAATGAAATATTCCGTATCATATCACGTCATGTCAGTATATTAACCGGGGCTGACCAGAAAGGGGGGTGACTCTCTCTGGCCTTCACTTGGGTTCTCGCTTGTCCAGGATTGCAATTTCTGTTCAGAATTGTCGCTGCTCCAGCATCGTTATCCGGGAACAGATGGGGCTTGGTCAGCGGGTGGTGAGTTGTGCTGTGTATCACTCATTTGTATATTTTATTACTGTTATCATTATCACTACTATTTTAATATTAGTATTATTTAAAGTTTTTTTATTTATATTATTAAATTGTTCTTATCTCAACCTATGAGTGTCCTTATCCTTGACCCTCAATCCTCTCCCCTATCCCCTAGGGGTGGGAGGGGGGAAGTGGGTGAACGACTGTGTTGGCTGCTAGCCAAGGGCCAGCCCAGTGAAACTATCACATTGTTTTAAAATCAGATGTAAAATTAACTGTCCTGTATCACTGTTTTATTTTAAAACACCTGTGTAATTGTCTCTATCTCAAAATTTTCCTGGCACTGTACTGTGTGTTTATACAGATCAAAGCTCACCCTGAACTGAAAAACATTGTGGTGGGTTAACCCTGACCAGAGGCCGGATGCCCACCAAAGCCCACTCTATCACTCCCCCTCCTCAAATGGGCAGGGGGAGAAAATTATAACGAAAAGCTCATGGGTGGAGATAAGGACAGAGAGAGATCACTCACCAATTACTGGCACGGGCAAAACAGACTTGACTTGGGGGAAAAAACAAATTTACTTTATTACCAATCAAAATCAGAGGAGAATGAGAAGTAAAACCAAATCTTAAAACACCTCCCCCATCCCTCCCTTCTTCCCAGGCTTAACTTCTCTCCCGATTTTCCACCTCCTCCCCCCAGCAGCACAGAGTGACAGGGAATGGGGTTGGGGTCAGTTCATCACACGTTGTTTCTGCTGCTCCTTCCTCCTCAGGGGGAGGACTCTTTCCCCTGCACCAGCATGGGGTCCCTCTCATGGAAGACAGTCCTCCACGAACTTCTCCAACGAGAGCCCTTCCCATGACTGACAGCTCTTCACAAACTGCTCCAGCCTGGGCCCTTTCCATGGTGTGCAGTCCTTCAGGAAGGAACTGCTCCAGCGTGGGTCCCCCACGGGGTCACAAGTCCTGCCAGCAAACCTGCTCTGGTGTGGGCTCCTCTCTCCACGGGCTACAGGTTCTGACAGGAACCTGCTCCAGTGCAGGCTTCCCATGGGGTCACAGCCTCCTTCAGGCATCCACCTGCTCCGACGTGGGGTCCTCCACGGGCTACAGGTGGTCATCTGCTCCACCATGGACCTCCATGGGCTGCAGGGGGACAGCCTCCCTCACCCTGGTCCTCACCACAGGCTGCAGGGGGATCTCTGCTCCGGCGCCTGGAGCACCTCCTCCCCCTCCTTCTTCACTGACCTTGGTGTCTGCAGAGTTGTTTTCTCTTACATCTTCTCACTCCTCTCTCCAGCTGCAAAGTGTGCAGCTTTTTTTTCTTCTCGCTCTTCCTTTTTTTTCTTAATTATGTTATCACAGAGACATTACTGATGGGCTCAGCCTTGGCCAGCGGCGGGTCCCTTCTTGTAGCTGGCTGGCACTGGCTGTGTTGGGTCGGACATGGGGGAAGCTTCTGGCAGCTTCTTCCACAGAAGCCACCCCATGTCCCCCCTTCCCCCACCCCTCCGCTACCAAAACCTTGCCACGCAAACCCAATGCAAACATAGTAAGAGCAGTGTAAACTATAAAGTTCTGATGCTTTATCAGCATTAGAAACTACTATCAATTTCAAATGCAACTTTAAATAAATGCATATAAAACAGCCTACTTTGGTTGTCGTGCCTTAAAATATCCTTTTCCCTTCCCTTCTCAGCTACTAAGAGTTTAATATTTCATCTTAATGTCCCCATTGCTTACCATAAGTATGGATATCGCAGTTGACCTTACTAGAAGGTTTTGTTAATGCTGTGATTCATCAGCCTGTTTTAGTGGTAAAATGTACTTTTAATTATTACTATACAAAAACGTTTCATGTTAAAGGCCACTTTCCCTCTGGCTCTGAATTCTTCCTCTTTTATAATTTTTCATATATAGGCAAAAATTACAGGTACAGAAATATAGCTATTTTCCACTTTTAGATTCACTAAACCATTATAAAAATATCTGAGTTCAACCACAATCTCTTAACGTTATCGAATGATTTATAGTTTTTATATTGCTGTAGTGCAACATGCTGTTCTTACTACCAATACAGTCAACAACGTAGTATGGCAAGCACAATGAAAGATCAGAGAGAAAAATGTCAATTATTAGAAAGACAGACTCTTCAGCTCTAATAGGTGACTCCTTAGTGTAACATCAGGAAAGCAAAGCACCTGTGTGATGAACTCATTTAGATCCTTCTCTTCAAACAGTGAGATGGATGAATATTGGCTGTGAACTCATCAGCTTTCTCTGCTGCAGAGATTTGGATCCAATGGAGAGAGAGCCACCAGAAACATACTCTATCTGCTAATTATTCCAGGAGCCACATCTTCCAAAGGATGCTCCATTCACATGCAAATGCATGTCTGAATTTTCTGAGGCACCCTGTGTTAGGGCTACAGCTCTAGACGGAATTATAGAATGGTTGAGGTTGGAAGTGGCCTCTGGAGGAGGTAATCTCATCCAATCTCCCAGCTCAAACAGGATTGACCCTATGGATCACTATCTTGCATTTACTCTGAACATCACACACTTGAATGGATGGGTGCTTCAGTATACAGTCGCTGCCTTCACAAAGGCTCAGCCATGAAAAGAATGCTCATAGTCAGAGGCACAGGATAACAAGTCACAGAATCATGGCATCACAGAACTGCTTAGATTGGAAAAGACCTTTAAGATCATTGAGTCCAATCATTAACCAAACACTGACAAGTCCTGACTAAACCATGTCCCTAAACACTATGCCTACAGGACTCCTAACTACCTCCAGGTATGGAGATTCCATCACTGCCCTGGTCAACTTTTTCCAATGTCCGATAACCCTTTCAGTAAAGAAATTCTTCCTAATATACAATGTAAGCTCATTTGATTCACCATACCAGCAAAGACAGAATTTTGTAGGCAGAAGGATATTTGCTAAACAAAGCAAAGAACTAAAAGCATATGCAGGCTTTCAGCTGTTTTGCCTTGACCACATGTATTTGTGCTCTGTCATCTAACTTGCTACAGTATCTGTAATAGTGTTATTGTATTAATAACCAAAAATTAATTGAGCTAAAAGTAAGCATGCAGTACTGATTTACTTACTAAACGTACTGTCCCTGGAGATAAATATTGCTTGTCTTTTGCTTCTTTCTGTCTCTGAAATTCAGAGCTAATTGTCATTCATGGGCCTACTTGAGATTGTAATTCCTCTGTAGCAAGTATCTTGCCTTTTTATTTACCTGGGAAGTGTTACAGCAATTATACTACACATGTGATGAATAATGGTGCAACACTAAGCATAAGAAGATGCAACCCCTTTCATAACAAGACAAAGGTGCTTTATTTATGATCCTACATCACCGTGATTCTACTACTATGATTTTTTCGTCTTCACATAGAATCCAATGCAAATTGTGGATGACCGACTGTAACAGAGTCTTTGTGAAGCAAAGTTACAGGAACTTCTCAGAGTTGCCTACAGGCTAGATTTCAGATGTGAAAGCATGGGTAGATCCAGCCTTAGCATTTTCCTTTGTATAGATTCTCATGCATATCAGAAATTGATTTACTGCTTAATGATGCAGTAACATTCTGCTCATTTCTGGAAATAAAATTATTATTTTTTTAAAAATAGACTTAAAAAATATTTCAAAATAGAAGATCTTGGTCTTTGATTGTGTTGAAGAAAAACTTCTTTAGAAATAGACTATTCTTAATAAAACTACTCTTTTTCTTGCGGCATTAATTACTATTGTTTTTTTCAGTATTTGCCAAACTGATCCAGACATCAAAAAATAGTGAATAAGATGTGACCAAGAATGATCTTGACTTTTATGTGTTTTTTCCCTGTACTGGTAAGTTCCTCAGGGAAAGAACTGACTCTACTACACAGAGTTTAGCACAAGATCAGGTATTGTAGCAAAACTTAAGAAAATGCTAGCTCTTAGTAATTTTCCTGGTTTTGACGTCATATGACATTTACCTTGTAGCTCAACGTATGTCCTGTACTGTGCTATATTATAAGTTAAGAAACAGACAGGAAAAAAAAAAAAAGACCTGTATTTCTGCATTTTTAAAGGTTTGTCACTCCTGTTGCTGAGAAATTTCAATCCTTCCACTCTCCTCTAGGTCAGATGTATGTTTTATTTACTGACGTGCAGATACATCAACTGCCAGCCTACCACTCAGAGCAGCAATGAAGAACAACATCCAACATATCCCCCTTGCTGGGGAAGGCCATTCATGTATGGCAGCGTGTCAGGGTCCACACTCTTTTTGTAAGAGAACATGCAATGATAGCTCTCTGTACCTGCAAAAATAGATGGTCCAGCATGACAGCAATTCACTGCTTCATCAGTGTGCTTAGAAACAGGCACTTCAAGGGAGGTGACAGGACCTAATAGCTTCTTTAATTATCACAGAGGCAGAGAAATGCAATTTAAGGGTGAATAGTGTCCAGTTCTTATCAAAGAGTTTTGGTGGACAGGTGCCATGCTAAGTGGTGCTGGTGAAGAAAACACTGCACTACAATCCATTGAGTCTTTGGGGTAAATTCATACCTGTGCACGGTGTCCTTGTGATAGTGGGGTATGTGCCCTAGCAGTTATTGCAATGGTTGCCACGTAACTTGGCTACACTGCATAAAAACATATTGTATGCTGTGCTGTTGCCACACAGAAAATATTTACAGTATTTAGAAGGTCACCTGTAAATGTTTAATGTGCTTGTGAGTCTTTTTCTTAAAAAAAACCCAAAAAACCAAAACAAACCACCAAATACAAACCCAACCAACCAAAACAAACAACCCCCCCCAGCTCTTGTATTTCTCATAGTTAAATTTAGTTTGTGGATTTCTGGCTCTCCAGGGTAATCTCTAACAGCTGGGCATCTAGGCAGAATGAAAAAAAAAAAGAAGAGCAAGAAAGGGTGAGAGTAATGTTACTTGTAGATAGCTTTCTTCAATAATTGATTATTTTCTGTAGCTTCTGCAGATGTGTTGGTTATTTGACCAGCACTGTGTGCCTGTTGCCATAATAAACTAATTGAGCGTTTGGATGGTAATGGCCCACAGCTGTGAGTAGTATGGCAAGTTTCACCACCTGGTCTGCCTGCAGCTTTCATGATGCTCACGTGGGAATTTTGAGGCTGCTCAAACTCCTTTCATCTGACACCCTCTTTATAGATTTTTGGCATGTGTGATACTTGCCCCAGGGGAGATAGTTTGCTTCAGAAACTTGTCCCATAGGTAAAAGCAATAGGCCATCCATTACCCTCTTCCTTCCACTCTCAGGTTAATAACTACATTAAATATTAAGCGGGGTTCCATCTCCAGAGTGCCTGTATAAGTGATTTTACATTATCTCATTCAGCCCTTCTCTGATTTCTTATAAAGTGTGTTGCTTCTTTCTAGCATAACTCAGTGAAACCCATGATTGATTTGACAACCATTAACACAATGTTTAATATTAACCCTCCTCTTCAGTGACTGAAGAAAATTGTGAAAATTGAAGGAAGAAAACAGGCATATGATGTGATGTTGATTTCCCTTATTTAAAACTTTGTTTCATATACAACTTCTGCAAGATATTACATAGTAGACATGGGCTGCAGGCTTGCTAGAGGGATGACTGAGAAATAAATGGAACCTTTTGTACCTATATGGATTAAATTCATAAACAAAGGATTGAGGTTAATAAGTGACATTGCCCGTGTTATCACCCATGTTGGTCCTCTAAATCACCCATGCATTTATTTGTTATTGCATGTTTTGCTGTGTGCTGCACATCACATTTGAACCAAGACGACTGTGGGCTGTGATGTCCACAGAATACCCTCTGCTGCATTTGTCAAGGTGAAATATTAAATGAGGTTGTAACAAAGAGAGTCAAGTCCACTAAGACATAGGGTTATCCTGAAAATACACTATGCAGCTTAATAAAGCATTATACTAAGAAAGATATAAAATTATGGGAGGAGAAGAAGCAGTTACACAGTGGCAGAAAATATATAGCTTTATTCAGCACAGAAATGTTTGTGATGGGGCAAGGCACAAAGAAAGAAAAATAATCCTGAGGATTTGTTTTATATCCTCATGTCCTGTAAATGGAAGCCCAGCTGGAGAGAGCAAGAAAGGCATGCAAATGCAGACAGAAAGAAGATTACAATGTAATAAATATACATAGCAGCATTTATACCTTTATGAATATGATTTTGAGGGAGCATTGAAGTCCTTGATTTAGGACTGGCTAAATGAGCTTTCCTTTCTTATTTAAAAACCAGAAGAAATAGAATAAAGCAACACATTTCTAGCTTGTGAGAGCCTGAAAAGAAGAAAATACATACCTTGTTTTAGAGACTTGTCTAGGTTGTTCTGTAAGGTATTTTGATGTCCTAGGGTAGTATATCAGTTTGGACCACACTTCTACCCCTCATTTCCACTGGTGAGCAGTCTTACTCCAAGCTGAAGACAGGTTTAGGGCAGTGAAGACAGAAACTAACAATCACACTCTGAAGTCTTCTGAAGGCTCCTATTTTCTCCAGTTGGCACATTCCTTGCACCTTGCCATTGCTACAACTTTGTCTCTGCTTCTATGACACAAAAAGTAGTGCAAGATGTTTATTCTAACTATGATTTCCTTATTCAAGTATTGATTAACTAGATAGTTTGGGCCAGAGTGTAAATGAGAACAGTCTTAAGGTTCTATATCTTTTGTGCTGCTAACCTAGGATTTCACCAAATACTGAGAAAAGCTGCAGTGTAGTACAGTATAGTTCTTCCCCGAGGAAGAGCCTTACAAACTCTCATCACGAAACCAGCATTCATGTTGACCTAGGCTGGGAATCATTGCATAAGTAGTGTTATTATAGAGATAATGTTATATATGGGGATCCTGGTTTGGAAATTAACAACTTTTTTATTTTGGCATCCAACTCGTGAAGAAGAGATCTCTAAAGGATTAATTGAAGATAACAATAAAAAGCAAGCCTACAGTCAGTAGTTGCAAGGACACTATGGAAGACCACTTCCTCTAGGAATACTTCACAGCACTAGCCAATCTGAAAATGAAGACTTCAGTAGCATTAATCTTTATTTATTATAATGTTAGGGAAAGGCAAATCCAGAGGGCTGCATTAAAAGTGCACTAAAACTGAGTTGGAACAAAAGCTCTGCTTATCAGAAACCAGTCACAACCATATAACCAGCCATATAATTTTTAAATATTTAAGGGTTTTTTATTTTAGTCCCTGACAGAAACCGGAGAGTTTTATTCTTCTTTCTGTGAGAAGAAGTTAGTGCATATTTTTGCTGTCCCTATCTTCTCTTCTTAAAAATGAGCAGTGAGAACAGCTCTGATTCACAGACCCAACTTGCACAGTTGTAACCCCAATGAATGACTGAAGGTTGAAAAAGACCCTGACCTAATACACCACCCCCCTCCCCCCCACCTCTATCCCACATCAGTCAGATAGCTGTGAGGAATCCAGTGTGAAACGAGCTATTTTGATTTCAGCACTCCACTCTGCTGCTGCCCACCAATTCCCAGTGTTGCCCTCAGCAGCAGGTTATCTCAGAGCTGGATGAACCTGCAATGTCTGTGTGGCTCCTGGCATGCTCTGCTGTAGGCTGAACCCTGCAGGTCAGGAATGAGGTGCACTGATGGGAATGCTGAATACAAAATACTGGGTGACAGAGCTTTACTTCTTTAAACCTAATAAAACAATCATCTCAGAGGAAACCTTATTTTCAGCTTCCTTCCAGCTTTCACCATTTAGTTGTAGTTAAGTCTAAATGTACCACATACTGTTTTTATTTGCAATCTAGTATCTAATATCTCTGAATTTAATATAATTGAGCCTTACCCCCCCCCTCCCCCTCCTCCCCCCTCCTTATTTCTTTAATTTCACCTCTGGTATAGTCTATCCACTATTACATCCGTAATCAATCATCCTTACCAAAACAACTTGTTAAATTATCCTCTAAATGTCTGAATAAAACATTTTGGAATTATGATTTGAAGAAATTATGCTTACATGGGTCAAGAAAAGCACATAAAACCTATGGAGGTATTTTCATACTTTCTTTAGCTCCACTTGAATTACATTCCTCTTTTCCACCCCCTTTGTCATTACTGTCAACCTTCACTGACAAATCCCTGCCAATTAACACTGAGGTAAAATGGTGAGACAACATTTACCATGTCATTGTCATTATTCTGTGGTTGATACATAGGAAACCACAAGCAAGTGACCAAATGGGCTAGAAGATTAGAACTTAATGGCCAATAAATAAACAAAGAAATGATAATAAAATATCAGGTATTTGGTAACACTGTGTAAATAGGGCTGTTCATCCTATAGAAACACAAAACAGATTTTTCTTGGTATTTATCTTAATTTGTTGTTAACTGGAACAGGCTGTGAAAATCACAAAGAACACACACTGTCTATATAAATTTAAAAAGCCATTTTTCCTCTTAAAATCTAAACAACAGTTAAGAAGAGTAAATCGGAACAGATTTAATTGGTATTTACACACACTAACATTAGCAATTAGTAAAGCATCAGCAGGGGGAGAAGAACAATTACTGCACCCAGTCTAATTGGTCTTTTTGGATGAATTAAAAAAAAAAAGTTCAATTTAACCAGCAGTTTGCAGAAATAATTTTTCTTTATTTTTCATAAACATGTTTATTTGAATGAAATGAATCCCCACTGGCAGTAAGGAAGGATTAGAGTTGTTTTCCTGCTATTAGTGTGCGTATATTGTTAGGGAATATCAGATATTGTGAACATTAACAGCTTGCTTGATTGTCTCAATGATCATCCAAGCATGATAAAGGATTACAGATTAATATTATTTTTACTTATGTAAAATAGCAATTGTCCACAGGTTTTCTCAGTACGGATTTTCACCTAGTTACTCAGAGAGATTAGGCAAAAGAGTTGATTTTCCTCCTCTCTCCTTTCCCTTTAAGACGTTACTCTCAAAGGAGTAAAGGATATTTGAATATGGAGAACCCTTTGATCCTTACTTCTGAAAGTTAATACAACACACAGAGAGCTTATCTTGCAAACATGCAAATCTCTCTTATTTGAGAAAGTGAAAAGTAGGAAAGTTTGAACTGATTTTATTGCCCCTGGATCTCAACTACTTTGACCAGGTGGCTGTTGTTGCATTTGTCCTTCAAAGTCTGTGACTGATGAGAGATGCTGGACATATTTTGGGAGAATTTGACAAGCTGATGTCCACTGCTGAGCTTACAGCTCTGAGTACCATAGTGTTGGATAACAGACTTGCCGCTGTAAGAGGCAATGCCACGCGTTGCGCTTTGGGCTTCATTCTGAGAAGTCTTTATGGAAAGACTTGACAGTGACTGTTAGAGATATAGTTTGGAGCAGAAAGTTAAACTTTGACTGTTTTTGTCTCCTTGCAGGTTTTATTTGATTTTAATTAAGACACTTATTTCAGGGGTTTTTTTTCTGTATTTTTTTTGCATGGGATATGTTTAAATAAAGAAAGCTTAAATGTGCACAGAACTAAGGAAACACTTATTCACACCAAAATATTATTTTATCCTCACAGAAAAGATTGAGTCACAGGAGTGATTTAAATGTAGACTACATAGGCAGATATAAGAGATCCCTGAAATTAATGTTATGGACCGTAATTTGGAAACAAAAGGTTATGTTCAGCGTCATTCTTTGAGCAAACTCTGATGGTTAACTCATAGGATAATTTTAATATCACTGGAGGCTTTCTGCATTTTTTATCTTTGTAAATTTTAGAAAAAGGATGTGGAATGTATCTATGTCATCGTGTGCCAGAAACTCAGCCAGTGAAGAAAGCCCATGGAGCATCTGCTCAAACATACCTAGGAAGGGGCAGCAGATGCAAGGGGTGGAAGTGTATGAGGAGGTATGTGAAGACATACATTAGGGGAAATGTGAAGAGACACTTTTGGACACACACAGACAGGAGTAACTGTGGAGGAAACATGTGGCCAGGGATGCAATCTTGGAAGGAAGCACTCCAGTTGAAGGGGCTGTGGCCCACTGGTGGGCTATTGGTGGACTCAAACCAAGGCAGGTACACCTCTGAGGGACTGTTGCTCATGGAGTGATACTAAAAAGCACACAGGAATGGAGAAAATACAGTAAGGAGTATGGAGGATCAGAGGAAATCCACTAGGAAATGAAGAGCAGTAAAAAGAAGCTATTACACTTCACTCCAACCTCCTGTCCTGCCTGTCACCTTGTTGAAGCAATTAGGAGGGACTGACTGTAGTCAAAACAATGGCCATTGAGACTAGGAAGGTGCAGGAAGAGGTGACTGGCTTAAATTAAGCCTCAAAGAGCTGTTTGCCTAAGTGTTTATTTTTTAATGTTTTATTTTTCTTAATACTGGAATCAGTGATTACATGTTTGCGTTTATTTGGAATAAATTTAATTAAGTAAAAATTATCTGAGTTGTGACTATTTTGCCTGCTACTGTTTACAGGACTTACGAAGATGTGTGTGTGATAGTTGCCTTCTTAACTGACAGCATGGGACTGAACCAGAGCTCTGATAATAAGAGCAATTGCAATGACTTATAAATTTTTGCAATAGTTTTACTCATTCCAGGCATTGTCCTGGAAAAGTTCCTCAGATTCAGAATGAAACATACAGTCAAAATGCTACATAAATTTTCTGGAGAAAGAAAGAGAATGCTACAAGAAGATATAAAACTCTTTGGAAGAGTACTGAGCCATATATGTGATATTCTTGCTTTGCAAGTCAGGTAGATAACTGTTGAACTCATGCCTTGGGCAAGAGACCATTAGCTGCTTTGGGGTATGATGCCTTTTACTTGGGTCTATACAATGGCCTCCCAAACTAAAAGTGTAAGTTGTTAACTAATCACTAAGGCTTTGTAACAGGAGCAGCAAAGTCATACCCTCCAGAATACAGTACAAATTTGGAGTTGTATCACATACTTCAGAGTCCATCATACTTGCAACAGGTCACTTTGTCCTAATGTGGATGAATGATAACAGATCAAAAGTGACTATGTTCAGCCTGAAGAGAATAGAAAGCAGTATGGAGAGAGAAGTTGAAAGAATGATAAAAACTTGAGTATTTCTTTACTGAAAATATCAAAAGGAAAGTCTAAGTTAAATTGACAGTATATGCAAAAAGCTTGAATAGCAAGGAATGGTGAAAAAAACAAAAGGAACAACTGTCCTGATTTCACTAGAAGAGAGTTAATTTTCTTCTTAGTAGCTAGAATAATGCTGTGTTTTAGTTTCAGTATAGGATTTGTTATGAAAAGAATGTTGATAACATACTAATGTTTTTAGTTGTCACTGGAAGATGAAAGACATTTCCAACTTCCCTGTGTTTTGCTAGTCTGAAGGTGCAAGGTCTGGGGGATGAACGGTATTAAAATTAGTAACCCAAACTGGCTTTTGGATATGCCAATGCAATATTCCATATCATCTAACGTCATGTTCATCATATTAATGAGGGTTGACTGGAAAGCCGGGGGATTCTTTCAGGGATCACTTAGGCTCCCTCTTCTAGGGTTGTGGTTTCAGTTTTGGGATTGCCTCTGCTCTGAGATCAGTAGCTGGAGACAGGCTGGGCATCAGTTGGGAAGTGGTGAGCAATTGCATTGTACATTACTCATTTGTATATTCTATTATTATGTTTGTATATTCTATTATTACTGTTATTATTATTTTAATTATTACTTTATTCCAATTATTAAATTTTTTATCTCAACTCATATGTTTCCTTACATTTACCCTTGCAATTCTCTCCCCAGTCCCATTGTAGGAGGGTGAGCAAGTGGCTGTTCTGTGTTTGGCTGCCAGCCAGGCTAAACCCACCACCACCACCACAACACAAAATCCCCAAGAGGAACAGATGTGCTATGATTGAGAGAAACAGGGAAAATAAGCATCTTGCAGAAGTCTAACAGGACCTGAAATGTAATAAAAGGCATGATAATCAAAGATGCTGTAGTGTATTTAGTATCTCTGAAAACCAAGTCAAAGAGCCCTGCTCAAGGGAGCTTTCTATTGTCTGTTTCTATTCTATAACAAAACAAGCCAGAGAATTTGAAGGGAAGTGAAATACATGAAAAGAAGTTTTCCAACATCAACACTTCTAACGTGACTGATTCAAAATAGAGCAAAGCATGACAGTAAAAGAGAAGAAATGAGGGTCACTGTGCAAAAGAAATATAAATAAGTAGCTAGGAAGAACTATTGCTGCTGAGTTCAAGTAAAGAAAAGATGAAAAGATGTTTTGAGCTTCATGGAATACATTTTTCTTCCAGAAATTTTTTTCTCGTCTGTGGTCCTACCAGGAAGAACTGAGTAGAATTCTTGTGTAGAATTCTTCTGTTTGGGAAACAGCTAGAGCAACATTGTATTTTGACTTTTCATTCCTTTTAGTAAAACACAGACCTTTCAGCGTGGTCATTCTCAATTTGCCCCTTTTTTCTAAACATTTATTTTCCATTCTGTTCAGCACCTCTAGCAGCTGTGTTGCTTGGATGGGGTCTGAGGACTGCTACTAGAATTGATTCATGGAGGAAGGGAAACCAGGTGATGGTGTCACGGTGTATTCAAGGAGAACTGCAAACAGAGATGAGGGATTTCCTCATATTATAATTAATAATGATTGATTATTAATACAATCAGCATCTTGAGTTGATGTAGGACTTAACAGTTCATTAACATGAAGTGCATGACAATGAGAGGAAAGCTGGTTAATTGTTCATTTTTAGTGACACTCTATTCAGAAGGGCCAATTCTCAGCATCAGCACCAGCCAGAGCTCACAGTTTTCCTCCCTTTTGTCTGAGTTTTTAATATGAGGTCTCACTTGGGGTGGTATTAAAAGGAAAAACAAAACATCTGTTGTGTTTTGGGCAGTGTTTCTCTCAGCTCCAAGCACAAATTTTCAAATAAACTGTGCTTCTTGTTTGTGAATCTCTTTTCTTCCGGCAGCAGCTAGGGAATGGCAGTGACTATGACTTTATGGGTTGGAGAGCAGGAAGAATACTAAAACCACAGAAAAGAAAGAAAATACAAACATAACCAATTTTACTGTAGAAATTAATGAACTGACATTAAGTATTATGTAAAATGACAGTGTATGTTTCTTACTATTGTCGTGGGTTTACCTTGGCTGGATGACAGGTACTCATCAAGCCTCTCTATCACTCTCCCTCCTCAAATGGTCAGGGTGAGAGAAAATATAACAAAAGACTTGTGATCGAGATCAGGACAGGGAGATTATTCAACAGTTACTGTCATAGGTGAAACAGACTAGACTCGGGGAAATTAAATTAATTTATTGCCAATCAAAACTCAGAGTAGGGGAATGAGAAAAAAACCCCAAATCTTAAAACTTCTTCCCTCTACTCTTCCCTCTTCCTGGGCTCAACTTCACTCACAAATTCTCCACTTCTTAGCCCCGAGTGGTTCAAGGGAACAGGGAATGTGGGTTGCAGTCACTTTATCACACATTGCTTGTGCTGCTTCTTCCTCTTCACACTCTTCCTCTGCTCCAGCATGTGGTCCCTGCCATGGAAGACAGTTCTCCAATGTAATTTTTCCAACATGGACTAGCCTGGGTCCTCCATGAGCTCACAAGGCCTACCAGCAAACCTACTTCAGCATCAGCTTCTCTCCATGGTGTCACAGTCTCCTCTGGGTGCATGCACCTGCTCTGATGTGGGGTCCTCCACAGGCTGCAGGTGGATAACTGCTCCAACATGGACATCCATGGGCTGCAGGGGGACAGCCTGCCTCACCATGGTCTTAATCACTGGCTGCAGGGGTATCTCTGCTCTAGCACCTGGAGCATCTCCTCCCACTCCTTCATTGACCTTGGTGTCTGCAGAGTTTTTTTCTCACATGTTCTCACTCCTCTCTCCAGCTGCTGCTGCCCCACAATTTTTCTCCCCGCTTCTTAAATAGGTTATTATAGAGGCACTACTACAGATGTTGATGGGCTCAGCCTTGGCCAGTGGTGGGTCTATCTTGGAGCTGGGTGGCACTGGCTTTATCAGACTGTTGCATGAAAGAGGTGGTAAAACAATTTGGCAGGAAATAAACCCCCTTGCATTCCAACTCACCCTCAGATAACTGGAGGAGCTGAGGACAGCTGGGCTTAGATCCTGAGCGATGCCCAACTGAGCACTATGGGTCTGACAACAGCAGACTCACTCGATAGTGTGCTGCACTCCTGTACCCACAATTTATGAGCTCACATGGCTAAGCCTGCACCACTTAGCAGCATCCTGTTGGGCACAGGTCAGTTGGGGTGTCTGGTTATGGGCAGACACAGTTCGATGTGGCACTACAAGTCTGGGTGCATTAATACCGGATTCACTAGACAGTGACCTGCACCTGCCGTCCAGTCATGACCTCATCAGGTGACAGCCCAGTAAGAAATAGTGCACCAAGTCTGTAAGCAAATAAAAGTACTTTAATAAAGCAACAAGATTAATACAGATTCACATGGATTGTCAGTGATAATCTACTGTCTGCAGAAATAAATGCTTGTACTACAGTTACAAATAACTAAAAAGTTATTAATTGTTAAAAGATGACAAGTTACTACAAAGCACTAAGTTGGTAAAATAATTCTCTAGAGATTTTCTACGTTTCTGAGGAAGATCCTTGGCTAAGTCTAAGTTTTACCCAAAGACGTCCCAATGAGGGGGAAGAGAGGCTCAGCCTGTCAGCTAGTCCCAAGGGTCAGAGGTCTGTAATGAAGTAGTCCCTGACTGGTCTGCGATTATATCTTCCCTGACCGTGATGGTGACTTCCCCAATCTCCTCCTTTCTTTGGGCTATTTGTATACTATTTTTTACCTGCAAGGTGGAGCTTGAGTGACTCTAGTGATGCCTTTATGGTGATTGGCAAAAGACACTTCCGTTCCCCTTTTAAGGTAGAAGTTACTGAAACTTGGAGTGCATGCTCAGTAAGGGGGAAGGAGGAGGGTCAGTGGTCTGGAGTTATGTTTTTGTCCCTTTTGTTTCATCATAATTCAAGGTCCACACAAAGCGGGGATATTTGTCTAAGGGATGCCAGATGTTGACCCAGGGTCACTTGCAGACAGCACTTCAAGTCTCATACCATGCTGCGATAGAAACAAGAGTTGGAAAAACAAGCCTCCATGGTCTCCCATCTCTTGTTTTTCCTTGATAAGCAGCAGACCTAGTAGGGACGTAGCCTTGGAGAAGATTCTTCGCATGCCATCTGTATTTTTCTTCTGGGATCTTTTTTGACATTATACCTTTTCCTTAGTGTGTGGACACAGCCATTTTCTGATTTTTAGTTACCTCCGGTAATTACTCCACACAGATATGGGGGAAGCTTTTGGCAGCTTCTCACAGAAGCCACCCCTGTAGCTCCCCCTGCTAACAAAACCCAATACAACTATAGAAAAAATTTGCTATTCCATCATTCTCACACTAACTTACATATTTTTCTCTCACACCTGTAAAAAATATTCCAGATTTGAAATTTCACATGCATGGGTTAGACTTGTAACTGAGAGAACAACCAGAGTGGAATGGAGAAATGTTAATTTTCCTTGAGGAGCAGGCCAACAAGGAGGATGTAACTAACGTTAGTAATGGGTCACATATCTTTCTGCACCACAGCCCCACAGTACTAGGAATGTCTATGCAGACATGTGCACAAGTCATGATTTACCTGTTGTTTTTTTTTTTTTTTGTATAAGAAGAATTGAAAATATACAAATTAAATAACCACTGGTGAGCTCAAACTTATGAGAATTGTTGGGTGACATTCCCAAGAAAAGGGATTCATCAACTTGTGCCCAATCTACTGAACAAGATGTGCCAAGGACTTATCCTTGCAGTCTCAATTTGTCTGGGATATTTAGTCCTTCATATTCTGAAGTTAATTGTTCAAGATCAGTTCTATATTTCTCATGGAAAAATAGAGAAATCCTACTGCTCGGCTGTGGTAGTTGGTTTAAATACTTGGGAAATGAGTGAACTGTTTTGAACCTGGGGCTGAGTCTATGATGTTTTAAATTATAGTGGCTGTTCAGACAAATGGTCAATACATAACTTAGCTGCCCTGAAATTCTCTGTTTCGTGTCTATCTAGATTCTTATTTTCAGCTTACACCCTTACTCTTGTACCTGTACCTGGCTTTAACGTTATCACTTTTCTATTATTTTAACTTTTATACTTTCAAAGTACTTGGGATCTGACTTTGTGCCCCTTTCTTCTCTTTGCAAAGTGGACACTCATTCGCAAGAACAGAAATTTGGACTTTTCCAAAAGGTGTGGTTTTGTTTTTTTAAACTCCTGACTGATTTGGAGAAGAGCACATGACTGTAGATTTTGTAACTGTAATACAGTAGGTTAAGCAAGAATGTGAAATCTCTAAGCAAGAGAGGTAAAATAGCTGAGTTCAGTGTGTTATATAAAAATCTTTTGCTTTATTCTCTGGTTTGCTTTATTTTCTAGTTTTCTTCTCTGACTTTCTGTTTCCTGTCAGTAATTTTATCTGCAAAATGGTTTGTTTTACTACCCCTAAAACTGAAGTGACTTACTCTTGATTAATAAGATTTGTGAAAGACATAAAAATACGTAGAATAGTCAGTAAAGCAATTCTGTGTGTTTCTTCTGGCTACATCCCGAACTTTGTCAGTTTTGTCATATCCTTTATTATGATAGATGGTCACGTATTCTTTAGTAGTAGTAACTGATCAGCAGTTGTTAGGTCTGAAAGAAGCTACTGTGGAAGATGGCCTTGCTTCACTTTCCAAAGAGTTCAGTACTGTCTTCTCTTTACCATGAAGGAGTAGGAGAAGAGAGATGTGCAGCTTATGCTTGCCCTGTCCCTTGCCCCCATTTCTGGAGACTTTGTTTCCTCTTTTTTACGACTCTGACTCTAGAATGTAATTTGTTCAACAAGTTATTTCAGAACAGATCCCAGATAGCCCTGCCTTGTAAGTTACATTAAACGTGCCAATGCCTGTACCAATACAGATGGAAAGGAAATCTATACCATAAATGGTTAAGCCGGACAACTTCTTTTACTCTTGAGGAAGAAATTAACTTCTCTGTAAAGTGGTCTTTCCCTATCTCTTTCCACCTGTATTTTTTGGAATAGCAGGCATAACCCAAGACTGGGAGAGAAGCACAATGTTTTTGAATTTCACAGTGGGGACCATGAGCTGATTTGAAGGGAAAGTGATAGCACATGATGTGCAGGACATTCTTAAGTCTGGGAGAAGCCATTAGGATTCTCAAAAAAAAAGAACTTGTTATGCTTTCTTTAAGAACTTTTTTCCCCTTTCCACAGACTCCACCTTTTGTACCATTTGTGAATTAATATCAAAGCCAAGCAATCTATTGAAAGAATTGACGTATTGGAGGAATAATGTAAAGCTTGCTCTTTCCTCCAGTTACTATATTCATTATGAAGAATCCTCACTACTTCATTTAAATCTTTCCTGAAGTGGGTCACACAGGGAAGCTGATTGATAAGCTGTTGGAAAATTGAACTTTACAGCTGAGTACCAGACCTCTATCAACTGTGGGAAGGGAGGTGTGCCACAAATAGAGCTGTCACTGCCGCAACTCCACTAGTAAATCTTTAAAACTGGTGAATTTACAGTCTGGAAGAAGGGATATGGGCTGATCCATTCATAGAGATTGAATATGGAAGGAAAATAATTTGAAACTGCAGTGAGTTGTTGGCAGGAGACTCGAACTCTAGTGAACAAACCTATCTGAGCTCAGTTTGGAAAAGTGTGTAGTTGTGCTGCCTTTCATCAGTTCAGTGACAGGCTGAAAAGCACGATAAACCTGCTAGCACAGAAACATTAAATTCAGTCTTTTTCTTTTTGTTCTCATGAAACCATGAGAACAAAAAAAGCAGATGTAAGCTGCTTCTTTTGTGCCAAAGAAAAAAAAAAGTAAAAAGAAGAAAAAAAATAAGAAAGGAAAAAACTGCACAGAGAAGAAAGAGATATACACATGCAAAGTAGCAAAGAGAACTGCCTTCATTTGCATCTCATGGCCTCATATACTGGCAAGTGGAACAGGAACCCTCTGACACTTTGTCAAAGGAAACTGGAGGAGGTTGAGATGTGAAACTATGACCTACTTTGAAGAAACCGCTTAAATCTGCTGTACATCAGAAGGATGAGGCACTTGTACAGGTATGACTAAGAGATATTGTGATTATCAACAGATGTCATCAGTCCAGAAAGTGTTTGAAGACATTAGTTTTTTTGGGCAAGGCTATAGCATGGATCTCTGCTGCCAATGCAATTCAATTGAGCCATCATAAAAATAAAAGTCTACATCTAATCAAGGAAAAAATAGATGACTCTATAAATTCTGTTAATAAAAAGTTTAGCAGAATACAATAAGTAAGCTAACACTTTAATAATAACATTTTGCAGTAAAACTTGTCTTGTACATTTTACCTTTTTCAGCACTGTTAAAATAATTTAGGAAAGTTAGCTACATTGTAGTACAAATCATTGTAAAACCTCACTGAATCATGTGTGTCATTTCAATTTTGCTATCTAATTTTGTGTCTGCTCAGAGATATAGTATTGTCTATGCCTCAACTACTAAAGTCATCCTGTTCCCTGGCTCCTAAGACAGCTGAAACAGTGTGTTGTTTGAGCAGAGTAAATGTGTCCATATCTCACAGATTTTACCAATAACCTCCTGTAGAGTCCTTGTGTAAATCCTATGATCAGCTATACTCTTTGTGCATTTTTTCTCAGTCAAAATGCATTGACTAATATCCTTAAGAAACTGGACATAGCTTACATTTCCTCTTTTTTTTTTTGTATGCCATTCTTGTCAATCACCTCTCCTTATGAGCTATACTTAGATCCTATTGCAGGATCATGTAAAAGATCAAAATGATGTGCTTAACCCCTAAGTATTTATAAAAGAACACAGAGATGGCTGAGTTGGTGTTTGGTGGATGTCAAAGAAGAGAATAGGTAAAGACAGATATAATTTATGGTTAGAACTTTGTGAGAAATAATTTAAAAATCCCTTCCCCATGGTTTTAAGCCTAAACTTTATCAGGTAAAAAAAAAACCCCAAAACCAACAGAGAATTAAAAAATACCTGTTCTTCATCTCAGAGTAGCTATTAGTTCAAAATAGTTGTGCAGGCTGAATAAGAGGAAAACACAAGTCTGTTCTAGCTGATTCAAAACAAGGACTTCATTATCTCACATGCCAGCTAAATACCCTATCAGCTATTCACCTTTTTGGTTGCTAATGTAACTGTTAGCTATTCTATCTTTGCTGAAACTGATACGATCATTCCTGGAGTCTTAATGAAACAGGGTTTTCTAAAGAAAAAAAAAATCACTAGAAATTCCCGAACAATTCTATTTATTAGGAGGTATATACTATTAGTGCAATTCTTTAGTTATGTTTACACTCAGAAAACAAATAAAATGAGGCAGAGATTGGTCTTTGTCCTTGAGGCTGCCTGCCATGGCAGAGTTTGCATTCCAACAGCTAAACTCTTCTTTCTCCTTCCATAGTAGACAGGTTTATTAGCAATGGTACCCACTCTGGTCAACTTTAGAAGTACCCCGGATGTTGCTAAGGAGAGCACTAACTGACTCGGGCCAAAACTTCACTAATCATTTAACAGTATGGAAAATTACTTCTCTGGCATAGTTGTAGCCTGTGTACACAGACTGGGTCTTGCTCTGTGCTTAGTGCTGCCAGTGTTAGTTACTGGATTGTATTTTTACATCAGTGTGTGCGGGAGAGAAGGTGTGCATCAAATTAAAAATAGGGTCATTGAATCTTTCTGTTAAACTTGATTTTTTTTCTTTTAAATGGAAAAATCTAACAAAATCACTACAGGTCACGACAGGTATTCACTGTTCCTATCTGCCTAACCTGTAGACTGATGTTATCTGAAATTTGGGCAGTGTCAGTGGCTTAAATTTTAGGAAAAGTAGTGAAGAACAAGAAAAAAATCCCTCAAAATACCGTAGAGTTTAACTACTGAGTTAGATAAACTTATCTGAATTTCTACAACATTTACTGTATGCCACTGGCACAAACAATAAGAAGTGCAATTCACATTTCTGTTATACTAGAGTAGGTTTTTGTAGTAAAACTAATCTCTCTGAATTAAAGTTGCTTTGAAGAAAGTGCTAGTTAAAAGGGTAAGAGGGTGGTTTGTATACAGGTTGTCAGATAGTTAGGAAGCAAGCTGAAGGAAAAATGTCTAGTTGACTATGCTGAAGAGAACTCATGTCTGGATAGAGTATGAGTGTTCTTCAATGTTATCTTACATAATATTTCTATAAAAGGGTTTGGCACACAAGTAGGTGTGTACTAATGAAATTTAATAAGGGTAGGTGGATGACATTTATTCTTTTTGTACTGAAGCTGGAATATACGATTTTCATTTTAGCCCTCTGGGGTACATAGGGGAGTATATGTGGGACCCAGAGAAGAGTTTTCTTTTTCTTTTTTTTTCTCTTTTTTACACAATTTTTTTGAGAGATCGAATGACTGTTGCTTTTCTGAACCAACGCTACCTAAATAATATATTCTTACCATAATGGAACATTTCTTAATTTATAGTGCTAATTCAGCTTCTCTGAGGGCTCATTATTTAAAGTAACATAAAGGCATTTTTTTTGTTAGATTTTTATTGTGATGGTACATTTAACTAATGGAGCGTTATGAGGGAACTCTTATTGGAGGGAGAAATGAGCGTTACTTGAATACTAAATTAATTCATCATCCTCTGTGCTAATAAAAAAACCTAGCAAATTAATTCTTAATGGGACCAGTTAATGTGCAACTTTTTCCTCTTAATTGTCTTTAGAGGTGAGAGAAGTGTTGCAAATCAAAGTAATATTGGAAATAGTCTGGTTTTAGTGCAGAAGAGAAGGATTTCAAGCGTGTGTAATGTTTGTGTATATCTTGTATCTGATCTGTATATATGTGGCACATATTTATAGACCTACACAGACAAAGCTCTCTGGGATCAAAGGTCTTTCTATCTTCTACTATAGGCTTCTGAGGGAAAGGATTAAGGGTTACTTGTTTTTCTATCTTTTTGCTTACAGAAGGGTCAGCTTTAGTTTCTTTCTCTGATGAACACGAAGTGTGGAGCAAGTTTGTAAACACCGGGCAGCAGCAGCAGAGAAGTGCTCCAGATCCAGGAAAGGTCTGTCTGACAAGGACAATTTTTATGGTTAAAACCCTGACCTGGTGTCAAAAAAGCAGAATCTGAAAAGGAGCTAGTAACTCCCTAAGGGACGGAGAACTGGAAGCCAGTGTGGTAACATGGCTGTCAGGGTCCTCACCAGCCATGACTGAGGATGAGCTGAGGCCTTGTCCATGCATGGGTCTGGCTCAGGGGGCCCATGGCTGGGCTAGGCAGGGCTGTGGGGAGCTGGAGGCCGGCCCTGCCATGATGTGTCTGGTCAGGGACTGGCAGCCCTGGGGGCTGACATGGGATCCTGGGTGATGGGTAGGTCTGAGGATGCCCTCAGGGCCCAGACTTGCTGGGCTTTTTTGTTACGCCTGTGAATTGAGTCCAGCATTACTGTGCACTGACCTTCAGGCTCTTTACCTGCCCCTGTGTAAGTAGTACACAGTAGAATCAGTAAGTAGTAAATTTACTGGCAGCTGACTACTACTGGAAATAGGATAATTTCTAATGGAGAGAGAGTGACCATCTAAAAGTGCCGTACATTTCACTAAAAAGCTCATGAAGCAGTGCAAATTCCACAAGAAGGATACATTTTGCTACATGTATTGATTTCAATAGAGTGGAGTTAGACAAGCATTGCCTTTGGAATAATCAGTTCTAAAAGCTTTAACAAGACCCTAATTTTTTCCCTTATACTGATGCTGCTTCTGTTCCGACATCCAGAATTTTCTGGAAGAAAGTGACTCTGCAGCTCCTCAGTCTGCAGTTGGTCGTTTTAGTTGTAGTAGTAGGTGAGTAGAAGTTTGGAAAGTGGCCTTACTGACATTTTTTTTTTTCAAAAAGTTATTAAGGTAGCCTTTATTTCTATTCTGTAAGTACAACAGGGTTTTATTTAAATTAATTTTGTAGCTCTAATGGGTTAGTTCTGTGGAACTGTGCAGATCTATCTATAGCTTTTCTTTAACCTTCTTGGAAGACAAGTCTAATACTTTTGTCAGAATATTTATTTGAGAAAAGAATCTATGCCACATATGAAGTTTACATCTTCTAGAACTGATAGTTAAAACTTTAAAAAATTAAATTAAGAGAATCTGTATGTTAGTAAGCTCTGAAATCTGGCCTATGGAAAATGCAAAAGTTAGGCTTTTAGAGGGCTTTATTTTTTTTTTTTTGTGTGTGTGTGTATCATCTGCCCTGACCTGTATGCCTTATTTTAATTTTGTTTGTGTATCTTCAGCTAGCCTTTGCAGGACTCCTGTTGTCTTCAGTGGGGTCTGGACCCAATGCCAGTTTGTAACATGCCTTGGACAGCCCTCAGCATGCACAGGGGAATGCGGTATGTCCCCAAAAGGAAGTTTTCAGTAATGAGGGTGGGTGTTGCAGAGCTGGAGAGTCTGACTCTCTGCCTCTATAGACTGTCTGAACATTGGGCACAGGGGATACTTTTGTGCCAGGATGCTATTTGAAACTGTCAAACTCGGAGCACCAGTGTCTAATTCAACACCAGAAAATGCTGACTGGCATTTTTAGTAGCATTTTATCCTGGTAGTTGTACCTCTGGATTTTTAAGCCATGTAATAATACTGCCAAATGATCATTAGTACTGAGTAAGTCTAATCACCATTTAAATGGAAACAAGTAGTGTGAGTAAATGAGGGATATGAAGTTCATTATTTCGCTTTGCAAATCAGTAACTCTGGGGAAATTTCCATTTTAATATGCTGTTTGTTTTAACACAATGACTAAAAGGTTAAGATCACATATATCCCGTGGATAATGTAAACAAGCATTTCTTTCAACTTTTATTATCTGAAGTGCTCATATGTTTAAGGTTTATTTATTTATTTATTTACTTACTTACACTTAGTTTGCCAAGCACTTTAATATTTGTCATCCTACTTCACTTTGGTAATGACGGTGAAGTGTTTTAATAAGTTGTTTTAATGCAGAGAAAAGAGGTGATGGAATTTGACCTTGCCCTCTAGCCATGTGTTTTATAGAAACCTGTATTTTCTCTGAACATATGTTATTTATTACATTATTACATTCACACCAAAAGATCAGTGATCATGCTCAGGTATTAGGAAATAAATCAGCCTCTGAATTTCAGAGGTGCTTTGTATGACATGCAAGAGTCCATTTTACCTTGACTTTTTACCCTGCTATTTTGCCAATGACTGTTGCAGTGATGTTAAAATCTTTAGAGAAAGCATATGTTGGATTTTCTACAATTCCAAACCAGAATATGTTCTTTACATTTTCTGACTTTTTTTCCCTTGCATTTTACTACTCCAGGGTAGAATGACAGTAACCTAGCAATGTTGGGAGGTATGGGGATTGTACTAGTTCAGAAAATATCTTCCATGCTTATAAATAAACAAATAAATAAAAAATAAAGTAAAAATATTACCTGGAGCAGTGGCAGATTGATTTAGCAGAAAGATGGGAGTCAAAGATTTTTACTTATCTTAATGCTCTTCATTAGGTTATTAGAGCATCCTTCTGAGAAAGACTGGCATGCTTTTGCTCCACCAGTGTCAGGCTGTGCTATAAACATGCTAGCGCCTGAATTGTGAATTGCTTGCCACACAGATGAATGTTTGTCACAGTCTCTGGGAGACAGATGTCACAGCCTAGTGAAGGCCTGCTTATCATTCATGTGGTCACTTCTATTACCTCTGCTCAGACTGCACTGACCTGCTATTAGTGACTCTAATTTAATTTCCCTCACCAGTGTCATGGGTTATTTCTTCCATTACTTTAGAGATTTAATTTACAGGGTAAACTCCATCACTTGAAAGACAGAATTTTTCATGACATAAAGAACAAGTTATTTTTGAAGATTAACATGGTGCTGGCTATTTATCTTGGTCATCTCTAAGGCACGAGGCTTAAACGTCAATGAATTATAATTTATTCATATATTGGTGCTATTTCCAACAGACATGAAGCATTGTGTGTTTTCTCATTTCAGCTATCCACAACATCCAAAAATGATTCTGTGCACAGTGCTATGAAAGACCAGTAACGCTTTTGTTACAGCTATAAATAAGCTCATGTGGAGTCGAGTCTGGGATCACATTGAAAAGACGGACATGTAGATATAGCAGTGACTGTAATAGGCAAATACGTTAGCACCTGAGTCCTAGTTCTCCCACATTTTATTTGATCCAAGTATTAAACAATAGGAGGAAGCAGTCCTAAATATCTTAATATTAATTTAATGGTATTAATATAATAATATACATTTTCTAGTATAAAAAATCTTGTAGTCACTAATTGATTTCTCAATGTGTACAAATTCAAATGCCTGTGCCTCCTGGAAAAGAGCAAAGTTTGCCTGATTATTGATAAAAATATTTTATTTCCTTGCATAATCATAAGGGTAACTACCAGATCTTAATATAATTTTGTCTCACTGAAATAGTTTTAACTGTTTGCCAGAGGTTTATCTTCCTGTATGCCTAGAATGTTTTCCAGGAAAATATTTGTCAGTCTTTTAGTGTTGCTTTTTCAAAATGTTACCTGAATTAATTTCTGCTACCTTGAGCAATTTCTACCCCTTCATAGCCTCCAGTCTGAGGGTGCAACCAAGGCCCATGAAGACATGGCTTGGCCACTGAAAGGGAGCAGGCAGGATTTTCCTTGTTCAAGCATAAGCAAAGAAGGAAAGAATGAAGGGGAGAAAGATGCTTGCTAAGACCTTGAAAGGTTTCATGACTGGGGTCAACAGAAGAGACAGCAGCAAAGGGCAAAGGCACGCGTGGATTGTTTGACTTCCAAAGATAAGAGACAGCATATGTAGGTATATGTGATGGAAGGAAGTTTACGCCAGATCATTTGGAAACTGGCCATATTTTCAGCTGAATCAGCCCAAACTTTCTTAGCAAACTGTCTATAAGGAGTGAAATAAATGGTCTTGCACTTGAATGCCTTCACCCACTCTCTGTCAGTCTGTCTTACATCAGTTTTCATAAAACAGAGAAGAAGAAGCTACTGTGAAGTCTAGGTTTTCCCATTACTAAATTATATTTCAATAAGACTTTAATATATATTTATATGCATACATATTCAAGTTTATATGTAATGTATGTGTGTGATTCTGTATGTGTTATATTTATGTGCTTTAGAGAAAGGCAAATCATTATTAATTTTTCAGATTCTAACTAACAATAAACTTAGAGTTTATGTCATGGCTGAAGAGTTCACTGGGAGTATTTGTTATTCAGACTGTTTTGACTAGCAAAGTAGGTCATGTTGCTATTTCTATTCACATGAAAGTCAGAGAATCAGGTTTTTTGTGTGAAGACTTGTGATTATTAATTTATAATTTACTTTCTACTCCTGCTCTGCATTATTCAGTTAGAAATAAAGTTGTCTTTCAAAGATCTTACTTGAAAGTTTTAAAAAGAATTTCAGAGTTTAACTGCCTCCTACACTCTTCCTTGTGTTAGTGCTGCCCCATGAAGTTTAGCCTTAATTCAGTCAGCTGGGGTACAAACATTAGTTAAAGCAGTAGAAAATGCAACTCAATCTTTGTTGCCAAATATTTTTTCTATGAATGATCCTTATTTACCTCTCAATAAGGTCATGATGACATGTTTTTGTCATCATACATTTGTCATGTTTGAAGACGAACATTTCAGCAAGAAACATACAGTAGGAAGATACTGAATTATAAATTTAAAAAGTTCAATTTTTTATGCAAATGAATTTGTTTACTTAAAAGTGCAAGAAGCAAAACAGTGAATTTCTGAAAACAGACTCTGTTCAGTGTCATAGAGCTACACAGAGAGATGCAAGTGAAGGTTTCAGGAAGATTTTTTTATTTAGAATCAGGTTCTTCTGCTGCTTGCTTTGAGACACACAAACCACTGGAGGGCAAGCAGAAAGGAAAGGAATTAATTTTCCATGTTCTGGGATTCCTCCCTTACCCTGACATGTACAATGCAGCTTCAGAAATGAAGGACCTGTTCCAGAAGGGAACTCTGGCTATTGAATGGTATAAAGGATACAACTCTAATTAAAGAATCTGTTCCATGAAATATAAAATATTTTTAACTATTTAAAAAACATTTTTCAAACTCTTCAAGCAGCTACTGCATGTATTTAATTGCAAAAATCACTACTGGCTGTACATTCACTTTAAAACAAATGCATAATCCCTCTATTGAAATGTCTAGTCAAACACTTTGGTAAGCAGTTCTATGTTGAAGTCAATCTGCAAGTAATTTAGCACAATGAAATAGGTACTACTCTTTTTGTTTTCTTACTGCAGCTGTTCAGGAAGTGACATATTTCTTGTTGATAGTTCTCTTCCTTTCAAGTGCCTCTGAGAAAAGAAGTCATGACAAAAGTGATATGTGTGAGGTAAAAGCCAAATTAGCAAAACTAACACTTCCTTTTTTGAGTGCACAGCAATTGAGCAAGTTGGAGTTTCAAGGTAGTCAGTGCCCCAGATTCAAAACATAAGTGAGAGCTTTTATTTCAGTTTCTGCTGACAGAGCAGTCCAAAGAAATGCTGACTGCAACAAGCTACTGAGCCTTAGGCATGACTGAAGCTCACTTGACAAGATTCACTTACTAAACCCAATGTGCGTGATGAAACCCTGTCACAGTGGAGTGTGACAATAATGCAGAGAGGTGAAGAAATAGGAAAGGCAGCTGAGTCACTATATTTACAAGTCACTAATCTACTCTAGATATAATCACTTTAAAAACCTATGGATTTGGATGAAATGGCTGTGAGTGAATTCTTTTTTTTTTTTTTTTTTTTCCTTTAGGTAGCTTTTTGAACTAATCTCCTGACTTAATAGTATCTGTTAAAAAGAAATTGAGTTTTATAATAAAAAAATGCCAGAGGAGGAAGGGAAGAAGTTTATTTTATGGTGTGGAAAAAAATTACAGAGCTAACTGGGTTAGCTGTTATTGACAAAGATCTCAGAGGAATTTACAGCTGCATTGATGTATCCAGTAGTATTGCTCATATATGTGTCTTCTAGTACTGGCACAAAAATACCTCAAAAACCCATCACCTAAACCTAGGATTTTGTTAAAAAAATACAGAAAATTTTAAAAGAAATATATTTTAAAGTGCATAATTATATGAGTTAATGTAAAATGAGGTACAGTTGTGCCTGGAGACCTTTAAGATTTGCACAAGATTTTTTCATATTTGCACAAGTTTAAAATTATTATAGATCAGTTTGTGGGTTTTTTTGGACATATCATTTCTTTCAACTCCTGGAGTCTCGTCTGTGTTGAGTTCCTCACAAGAAGAGTCTATTTTATATTCCTGCCAGAAACACTTGGTTTCTGCAAGAAGGGCCAAAGAAGAGTGTGAGCTTGCCTTCAGCTGTCACTAGGATCTTGGCATCAGATGACAGGATCCTGGGGAATGTGGTGAGCAGCAGGTTAGAAGTGACTTGCTGGGGAGCCAAATCTGAACAAAGAAATAGTAGGAAGGAGGAAGAAGTTCAGTATACGTATATGGAGTTTTGGATATATTTTAAAATAAAATATAATGTTAACCCCACCCATATTTTAATATTGTGAGAATTCATAAGCCTTAGGGTGCTTAGAAGGTTTTAAAGTAAAGGTATGAATAGGGGGTTTATTAATACACTGGAGATGTGAGGAAGCCGGGGACCTGATGTGAAAAAACAGTTTTAGTTCACTAGGTGAGGTGAGTGAGAGTTTTATGGTAGGCCAGGGGTAAGCAAAACAGCAGATCTGAGGAAGGAGAAATGGGAATCCAGAGCTCTCCATTTCAGGTTAGGGATGTTGAGAACTGCCCTGCCCCTACTTTTGTCCTCTTTGCTGTTAGAAATGTGGTAGCTCAACATAAACTAAAGGCTACATGAAACTCATTAGTGACAACAGTTGAATGGAGAAGTCAGAATCAAGAGAAGAGTGCATTGCTGATAACCCACTGGGCTGTAGTGGGAAAAAAAATACCAAAGGAAAAATGTTCCCTTGAGTTCTGAAACAGAAACTGAAAACCATTAAATAAAGATTAATTCAAGAAAAAATTGTAAGATAAGACTGATTCAGCCACTGAAGAACATCACGGTCCTAATTGAGATCATATTTATCGTCAATGTGAGCTGCTAGGCATAAAGCAGTCCCTGAGAACAGAGAAGGGGCAATCAATTTTTTTTTAGTTTTAATGCACCATTGTATTCCAGAATAAATGCCTGCTTAAGGAAGACTTACATAATTAAAGCACAGCCTTACACAGGGAGGAAAATGCTCTGAGATATAAACATGTAGACGATAATTGTAAAATCAGGATATATAAAAAAATATTAAGAGCAATTTAATTTGCATATTTAATACTATCCTTCTTACTGGCATTAAATTCAGAAGACACTATCAAAGGCAGAGCAAACAGAAAATGAAATTATAGTGAGATAGGAAACCAAGGTACACAATTTGGAGATAGGTAATCGCAGCTAGACAGTTAACTTGGAAGACACTGTTTTCCAGGTGCAGGGCAGTTACACATTTACTTAGCCAAGGCTGAAAATACAGAGGTGATAAGGCTAAATCTTGTTTCAGAAAGTTCCCAACAGAAGGAAAGACAGCAATGGAATAACTACCAGGAACACCTGGAGGGGAGTGTTTTTAAGAAGTAGCAATGCAGTCTGCTTCTCTCAGCCAAAAGTTGGATGTAAGTGGGCTGAATGGGAATTACTGAGCATGGAAGGAAAGAGTGGGCTTTAGGAGAAGGAAAATATACAAATACCCTATATTTCACTTGATTGTCTGTGGATGTGACACACTTTTGGGTAAATTGCCACTTTGTTCTGAAGTGATTGCTTTTGGTCATTTTCAAACAGCCGTTCACGGTGGCAAGGGAGAAAAGGGGTTAGATTGAGAAATGCAGTTAGATTTATAGGCATCAGGGGAGTTGCCACCTGAGGATCTAGTCCTTGTGCACCTGGTTTGGAACATTCAATGTTAAAAGAAGTATATACATATATCCTTTAACAAGGAGATTTGGGATTGCTACTGAGTGTCTTTTTCTCTTCTTCAGAGAGTGTGAGAATATTATTTTACACTAAAGTATTTAATTTCTCTACAATACAGAGAAACTGGGGTTAATCTTACTTTGATGCCAGAGACTGGACAAAACAATCAGAATTGGCACCTGTAACTAGACAATGTGGTTGCCAAATACAACACAATGCAGCAATAGGGCATTATTAGATCACAGGCTTGCTGACACTGGAGGTAACCATAATGGCCAAAAGTGTCTAGTACATTTGGTTAGAAGAGGTTGATGTTCCTCTTACACTTGGACCCCACAACCCCTATCTGTGAATTTCATAGTTAAGTTATTCTAATTTCTTCTCTAGAGGCTAGATATTTAGAGTACTTCTAAAGAAAACTGACCTTTGCCACTGCTGTTTTATAGTATTAGCACATCTATCATTTACAGAGTATTTATTAGTGGTGTCATGTAACCTGTGCATGTTACCCTTTTAGAAATTAGTTTCCTCTTAAATCATATGTGTTAACTTTCTGGGGATGTTGTATTTGAGGACAACAAACTGGACTGGAATCTGTTCTTATTAGTGCTGATTTGTTAATCTGGATAGTGGTGAAGTTTATCATTGTATGACTGAGGATAAATGAATTGTGAAACTAACTATATTAATTTTAATATCATAAAGTGCTTGTAATACAAATAACCTGCCATACTATGATTGAAATACATAAATGGAAAAAAAAATAAGTGGAAACAATTTTTATTTCATACATCTTGATCACCCCCATCCATTTTGATAGCCAGGTATGTACTATCACCCAAATAATCCTGATAAGACCTATCTGTGTGCTTAAATTTAACTATACATACCTATGAATTAGATTCTGATACCAAATTTCAGCACATTTTTAAATTTGCAGACTGAGAACAGTCTCATTGACTTCCAACTAGGTACTTCCAGAGGCCAAAATTTAGCATATGCTTCAATCCTTGCACCTTTTTGTATCTTCTACTGAATAATCTAGTAATATGTTCTTATATGGAATTTCACATTAAAGCACTGAACCATGAGAATAGTAATCTATTTCAACTTGGCAACTCCTGTGCATATAAATTTATCCTATGCATAATTTATGCAAGAAAGAAGCTTGACAAGAAAGAAAAAGAATAATTAGGAAAAGAAAGCTTTTAAGACTTTTTAGTAACCAGAGTGTCTCAGACAAAGCATGCTAGGCAGAGAGTTTGCACAATGCAACAATGAAATTATTTTATCTCAAATTATAGGGAAAAATAATTTAATACAGTAGGTAGGTGAAAGGAGAATGTAATGAAAAGGAGCAATTGCAGGTTATGAATATAATGTAATGAGATATTATTACGTAAAAAAGCTGTTATCACTAAGGTTGCACATAAACTCTAAGAAAAAGAAAATTCTGAGGCCATCACTTTAATTTTCTTGACAACTAACTTGGTTTTGTATCATGAGCACAAGGCTCAGCACTGCAGCAAGGGTGGGATAACAAGACCAAAAGGGCAGTGGCCTCACTGATGCAGGAGCAGTCGAGGGAGGTAAGTACATGAGCAGAGTGAGCAGGGCAGGTCTGCAGACAGTGACTAGGGTCACCCAAAGGTTTGGAAAACCAGCGGCAAGTCTCAGGTCAAGCTGGGAAGCTCTGTCACCAGGTCAGGGTTAGGGTCCAGATCAAGGGTAAGAGGCCAGGCATCAGGATGCCTGCAGTGCAGCTCAGGCAAGGACTAAGGGCAAGGCTGGGGCTGAAATGCAGCCCCTGAGTGATGATGAACCCAGTGGAGCTGATGGTAGATCGCTCCCCCTGGCCCTTCCCAGCAGAGCTGGCTGTGGGCATGGGTGGCCAGACTCCAGGGAAGGGGATCATTAGGATGCTTGGGGCCCTGGGTTAAATGGCCTCACATAAAGCAAATTTAGTGTTTAGTGATAAAATTCTCTGCTGAGTTTATATTTAGGTATAAATTATTGCTGTCAAACAATTTTCTAACATTTTTTGTAATGGTTGTTGCTTTGTTTATCTTGTATTGAATTAGTTATTTTACCTGAAATACTATTTCCCATAGAAGAAATTTATTTTAGATCAATGACTGAAGTCAGTATTTAAATACTTCAAAGGTAGATTAATGTTTGGATTAAATACCTGTGAAAACTTTCTCAGTTTTCCAATGTCTGTGTCTCTGAACAACAGACAAGAAGAAATTTTACCTTAGTCCTTACCCAGTCAGATCCTGAGAGTCTTTCAAAGATATTGTCACAGCAGTCAGCTTCTGATTGACCTACCACTTCAATCTATCTCTAAAATTTCCCTGTCAGAGAAAAAGAAAGCAGTAGAAGTACTTACATGACAAAATTTCTTCCCTCCAGAAGAGCCCCAGCCTTGTTGTCCAGGTGTGATGCCCATCAGGATGACTAGGATCCAGGGGCAACTACTGAGAAGACTGAGTGTTTGAGCCCACCTATGTCAAGAATCCACACTGCACATCTCTCTTTTGAAATACATATATCTCCCACTGATCCTGATCAGTCAGAGAGGGGAATAGGATGAGGTTGTTGGTGCTGTTTATGTGAGTGTTGAGTCCTGGCTGAAGGAAGAAAATTAAAATGACATCGTTTCCTTCTAGTGTTATGATAAAATATTTTCCATTTAGTCAAATACTTTATTCACAAGCGGTCAAGGTGTAATTTTGAATTTTTGTGGAGAAGGAGAAGCTTTTTGTTCTACATTTTTCTCTTACTGCTGAAAGCACATTCCCTTCTTGGCCTTTCTAATTTCACAATCGAGTAGAGTAAATCCATTAGGTAGGTTGGCATTAAGATGTAGGAAAACAGTCTAATCCCTTGCCATGGGAGTTTAAAATTCCACAAGCATTCTTTCTTCAGTTGAACTCATGTTTAATCACAAATTCAATACTGCAAGTGGGTATTCAGTAATGTAGCTTGCCTACTGTGTAAAGATTTTCAATTCAAGACCCACTGACTTCATATCCGTAGTGATATTCTTTATTTCCATATTAAAAAAAAAATAATCCTTGGATTTTTTTGTATAATAGTGAAATTACAGCACATTTGAACTTGATTTTCAAAGAACTGCTGTACATCTATATGCAGCATTTGTCCTTCTGGTGACCCTTTCTTTTTGTGATTGCAATTTTGACAGTTGCTTTTGCTTCAGGCCACTCAGAGACTTTACACTATTAACTGTGGTGACATTTTTCTCTCTTGAATTGTTCCAGGGGAAAAAGCTGATGAAAAAGTTTGGCTTTCCTTTTGTTTCTTTGTGTATCTTAAGGGCTTAATGTTAGCACCATTGTGACAACCAAAAAGTTAACATTGACTTCTAATTTCTTCAGAAATATATCTGTCATGACACAGATAACTCAATGAGTTATGAAAAAATCAACAATGGACATGAACATACGTGGAAATTACCAATAATAAACAGTGACCAAAGTGAAATACAGTCACTGTTAGTATTAATATACTGACCCAGATCTACAGCCTGAAGAAATCTTTTTATCGGTTTCAAGGGACTCTGAGTCAGATTTTTAGGCTATGATTAAAGAAATCTAGAGAACGTAGATAATAGTCTTACTGCAATCTTAGGATCATTTGGAGAAGAAACCTTAAAAAACATTACCCATTTTTTTAATCAGATATGACACTTGCTTTAGTGGCTTAGGCAACATTTCATAGGAGACCTTTACTACATATAGAATTTTACCTTTATTTTCTTTTATGATTTATTGCTTTTTAAATTTTTTGTGTGTGTTTGTGAATCTCTTTTGTTATGGGGAACAGGTTAACAGCACTGGAATTGCTGTAAATCAAAATGTTTGCCTCTGCCACAGTTACATCAAATGTGCCATAAAAGTTTTTATAGTTGTTGGAAGGTAAGAAAGAAAGAAATTGCTCATTGAAAGCTCTTTTTTTTTTTTTTTTAAAACGCTATTAGATTGAGAGAGATTTTGCTGACATAAATAAATAATTTACTGGTTATTAAAAAATGGAACAAAACAAAATCTAAACATCCTTTTTCCCTCAGTTGAAACACAGATTTAAAACAACATACATGGAATTTATTGATATTTCCTAGCCTTATATTATGGACCTAAATCTTATTTTAAGCGTACATTTTTTAGATTACTGTCTCAAAAGCATTAATTACTTTTCTATTTAACACTATTTTATTTAAATAAGCACATCTTTATTTTCTTCTGTGTGTGTATATATACATATGTATAGCTATATAAATATGCATATTTATCCATTTTGTCTTATACTCATTTGTATTATTATTAGGCATCCTAGAAACACTGCTAGTACTGAATGATTTTGTATTTTTATGCTAGAATGATTTTGGCACTGAAAATAAGTTACTTGATACTTCTCTATGGAAAATGGATAATGTGTAGAGAGGGTGTCTGGTCTAATGTTTATCTCATTAATCTGGCTCCAAGGAGACCTGAATATGATTCTTTCCCTCACCACAGGTATCTTATTTGACCCTTGGCAAATTGCTATGCCTCTGTATGTCCATTCTTCAAGCTGCCAAATGATTGAGAATGTAAGTTTTTCTCTCTTGAGAGGAGGCAGGGTAGGGAGAGAATAGGAGCAAAGTGGAAGGTTTTGAGGATACACATTCAAACATGATAATAACAGGATTATGCAAGGCACCCACCCACCAGGGAAAAAAAAAAAAAAAAAAAAAAAAAAGAAAAGATAAACCATGTGAAACTGTCTGGGCTGCTATTTTTGCAGGCTGATGCTCCACTGTTGTCTGCTTTGGAATGTTAGTGATGCTACTGCAACTGTGAATAAAATGTCATCACCCCATTCATGTGGGAACACCATATTGGCAGAGGGAGTAAAACAAAGCAAATATTCATTCTCAGTCTGTTTTAGAAACTGTAACTTCATGACTTCAGGGTGAACCTTGTTAACATTTTTGGCTTTATCCTTCCTGTGCCAATGTTACATTCAGATGCCTTCCTGATATTAAATTGGAGTGGGATGTCCTGTAGTGCTGTGAATTGCTCATCATTTCTGTGTTAAACTGCAATGTCTGGATATATTGAAGCAACCTCCTCCTGGAAGTCGTAGGGGTTCAATAGCCTTGTTAAGTAGCCCTAAGGAGAGAAAAAACATGCTGCATATAGGTCACTGGCAGGAGGTTTATCAGCATATTAAATTTATTTTCTCCACCTTTTATATAGACACTGTTGAGAAGCCATCTTCATCTATCAAACCCTACTAAGAAAGGGGCAGGGGATGGTGTTTAAAATAAGTCTTCCTGTGACAATAAAGGCATATACTTCAAGATACTTCAAGATCATATTATGTTATATTGAAGCAGTATATCACTAGTTAATATATGTATAACACATTATACCTTTCTTTATGCATTTCAGGCAATGCTTTCCTCTGTACTGAACAAAACTTCAACAGTATTATGAACTTATGATTAGAAGGCCTCCATAATATCTCAGAGAATTTATTGAGTCACTTATCATGACAGAACAATATTTTATTTTAACTAATATTTTAAAAACTATATCCAAAGAAATAAATGAGGCCTTGTTTACAGAGACACTAATAACCTCTTCTATGCAACAGAGCTGTGCTGTTCACATAAGTGGAGTGGTGAGTTATGCTTATTAAAGTGTTAGACAAAGACAAGGCAGAGAAGAAATCTAAGATGGCAAACATCTTTGAAAACTTTCTTTTTGGTGCTTTCTCTGTCTGACTTTTCTTTCTGGATGTAATCTATATCTAATAGATATTTTTTCCTTTTCACCCTGATAATCCTCATCAAAATAACAATTTATTTCCATCAAAACATATGAAGAATGAAATATGTTTCCATTCTACTATAATGCCCAGAATTTCTTTTTAAAAGTAAACACTTTTCATATAAGGCTGTTATCACACAGAACTGCAGAATTGCCTAGACTGGAAAAGACCTTTAAGATCATCAAGTCCAATCATTAACCTAATCCTGACAAATCCCAGGCCAAACCATGTCCCTAATCATTATGTTTACATGACTCTTAAATACCTCCAGGAATGGGGACTCCACCACTGCCCTGGGCAGCCTATTCCAATGTCTGATGACCCTTTCAGTAAAGAAATTCTTCCTAATATCCAATTTAAACTTCCCTTGGCACAAGTTGAAGCCATTTCCTCTTGTTCTATTACTTGTTACTTGGTGGAATATACCAATCCCCCACCTCTCTACAGCCTCCTTTCAGGTAGTTGTAGAGAGCGATAAGGTCTCCTCTGAACCTCCTTTTCTCCAGGCTAAACAACCCCAGTTCTCACAGCTGCTCTTCATAAGACTTGTGCTCTAGACACTTTACCAGCTTCGTTGCTCTTCTCTGGGCATGCTCCAGCACCTCCACATCCTTCTTGCAGTGAGGGATATGACGATCCTACATTAGAAGTGAAATGACAGAAAAGGCCTTAATATCAAGAAAGAAAAAAAAAAATGTCACAACTTAAGTAGACCTCAAATTAACGATCAATAACTTCAGAAGGAAATTACTTAATTTACCTGAGTCATGATTGCCTTTCTCACTGGAATAACAGAAACACAGAATCACAGAATGATTGAGATTGGAATGGACCTCTGAAGGTTATCTAGTCCAACCACCCTGCTCAAGCAGGAACTCCTAGAGCACATGAACCAGGAGTTTGTCCAGATGTTTTTTATAATATCTACAGGGAGGGAGATTCCACACCTCTCTTGGCAACCTGTTCCAGTGCTCAGTCACCCTCACAGTAAAGTTCTTCCTTATGTTCAGGTGGAACTTCCTATGCTGCAGTTTGTGCCCATTGCCTCTTGTCCTATTGTTGCATGCCAATGAGAAGAGTCTGGCCTCACCCTCTAGACACTCTCCCTTTAGATATTTGTAAACATTAGTCAGATCTCCTCTGAGTCATCTTTTCTCCAGGCTGAACAGGCCCAGCTCCCTCAGCCTTTCCTTGTGTGAAAGATGCTCCAGTCTTTTAATAATCTTAATCACCCTTCACTGGACATGCTCCAGGAGTTCCATGTCCTTCCTGCACTGGGGAGCCCAGAACTGGACACAATACTCCAGGTGGGGCCTCACCAGGGCTGAGTAGAGGGGGAGGACAACCTCCCTTGACCTGATGGCAACACTCTTCCTCATACAACCCAGGATACCTCTAGCCTTCCTGGCCACAGGACCACACTGCTGGCTCATATTTAACTGTTTGTCCACCAGCACTCCCAGGTCCTTCCCTGCAGGGCTGCTTTCCAAGAGGTCAGCCCCCAACCTCTACTGGTGCATGGGGTTATTCCTTTCCATATGCAGGACACTTTCCTTTGTTGAACCTCACGAGGTTCCTCTCTGCCCATCTCTCCAGCCTGTTGAGGTCCCTCTGAATGGACTGGCTTTACCTCAATGCAATCATAAAATTGACAGGTTAAAAGCAAGAAAACTGGTAAGTTCTGATAACATAGCAAAAGGTGAAAATTATTAAGTTACTAGACTCTTGGATATTAAATAGATTAATAGAATTTTAATGGCTATATGAATTAATTTGCATGAATGATACCTGGAACCTGGAGAAGAATGAAAAGCTCTTAATACTACCATAAATGAGCTGTATTCTCTTAAATGATCATACATTGAAAAACAAAAGGGAAAATCCTTTGATGCAAATGTCACCTTTACCAAAATTTCCAAGTTCATAGAAAGTCTAATTAAGGTGCTGGCCAAGATAGCACTGCTAATGATTTTCTAAAAGGTCTCATCATTCTCTGAGTGATCACAGGATGATTAAGCAAGATTGTTTTAAAACAAATAGTTATTCTTCTGTTTTTGTACTTGATTCTGGTGCCACTGTGATTGCCAATTATAAAGACTCTGTTGCATCTTATTTGCAACCTTGAAAACATGTAAGAGTTTCAACATTGTAGCATTTAGTTTTTCCCAGATTATCTAGGTATCTTATCTAGTTTGTGCTCAACGCTCATCCCATGTTTTTGTCACGGTAAGGCACCTACTTCATCAATTCACTCATGAATAATATTGACCCCTTCAGAGTTTCATGGATCTCCTTGTACTTTCAGTCATCTAGTAAGGTGTTATGATAATATTTTGATCCATAGGAGTTCTTAGTCATCATCATCTTCACTTGTCAGAATAACAGAGATGGCTTGAAGACTGTGTCACCTGAATACAGAGGTCTCTCACCCTGCTTCCCCTCCTTTTTGAGAAGAGGTTCATACCTGTAAGTTACTGGACTGACCTTCTTAGGATGTGCCACAGGGTCTACACATGAGCAGTAAGAGAAGGACAAGAAATAATGTATATGTGCAAAGTAATTCCAAATTGTATGCAGGCTGACTCTATGTTAGGTAAATTGTATAGAACAGAGCAGAAAACTCCATAAGAAATGGGGTCCAAAAATGAGGAAAAAAATATGCCAAGTAAATTATTTCTTTGTATTAGTATTTTTTTTTTTTTTCAGGTTTACTTCTGGCAAATAGGTTTAATCTGCACTGGTAAATTACAGTGTGGATTTACTTTCCTTTTCTGCTGTCTTGACCACAGGTCACGGGGATGCAAGACAAATTTTATATAGAATTAGAGCAACGCTGAGAGCCAAAAAGGGTCTTTGTGATATTACCAGGCCTCTTATGTGTTGTAGTGTTGTAGCATCTTCTCTGTTGTTCTTTCCTATAAGTTGCACAGGTGACATTAGCAGCTCTGAAACTGGAAATCATAAATATGGTCATGGTATCACTAAATCCACCTGCAGATTTTCTTAAACTGTTGAAGATCTCCAAGCTTGGCTAAGCTTTCCTGAGGCAGGTAGAGTATAAAAAAATGTCTTAAAACCTGCTATAAAGTTAAAGAACATAATTCCAGAACAGGATTTTGCACATTTTCAAAAATGATTCTATTGAAAGTTTTCCAAAAAATTATTGCAAGAGAACTAGCTTGCAACGTAGTCTCACAGAAGGACTTGGAAATTTGAGCCCTTGAGTATGGGTCTTGAGTTAGCACATAGCTTCCTAGGGAGAATAAGGTGATAAGGGTACAGGGAAAGTGTTAAATCAAAGTGACTGCAGTCAGCACGCCCAATGGGGGAGATGTTAACTGGCCTAAGAGAAAAGGGGTTGGAGACAAGCAGTTCATAATTTAGAAGTAGATGTTTAGAAGATAGGTTACTGTTCTGTTTTTTCAGACTACAGATTGTGGAGGAAGAAAACAAGTTCCAGATGCAGGTTTGTCCCATCTCAAATTTAATGTTTAGAAGAGGTGATTCTTCAAAATGGCACCCAGTCCCCGAATCCTCTCTGAATCTCCAGCTTGACACGGATGTCCAGAGTGAGCTACTTCACTTATTTGATTATTCTTGTAGGTTTCAGCAGGATAAACATATAGAAAGACCTGAAAGAAACCTCTCTAGTGTCAACAGAAGTAGCCAGCTTACACATGTCCAGGTATAATATTATGCAGGATGAAATCACAATTCTTTAATGAATCAAAATTGTTACTGAGGGAATATGGCAGTGATTAGTTTGAAACAGAATGGACTCAAAAGTGAGTAAAGACAATAGAATCACAGAATCATAGAATGGTTTGGGTTGGAAGGGACCTTAAAGATCATCTAGTTCTGTGCATGAGCAGGGAAACCTTCCACTAGATGAGGTTGCTCAAAGACTCATCCAACCTGACCTTGAACACTTCCAGGGAGGGTACATCCACAACTTCTCTGTTCCAGTGTCTCACTGCCTTCACAGTAAAGAATTTCTTCCTAATATCTAATCTAAATGTACCCTCTTCCAATTTGAAGCCATTTCCCCTTGTTCTACCACTAACTGTCTTTGTAAAAAGTCTCTCCCCAGCTTTCCTGTAGGGACCCTTAAGGTATTGGAAGGCTGCTATAAGTTCCCCCATGAGCCTTCTCTTCTCCAGGAAGAACAGCCTAACTCTCCCAGCCTTTCCTCATGGGAGAGGTAATCCAACCCTTTGATCATCCTAGTGGTCCTCCTCTGGACTTGTTCTAGTAGGGCCATGTGCTTCTTATGTTGGGGGCCTCAGAACTAGATGCAGTGCTCCAGGTGGGGTCTCACAAGAGCAGAGTAGAGGGGGAGAATCACCTCCCTTGACCTGCTGGCCACGCTTCTCCTGATGCAGCACAGGATAAGGTTGGCCTTCTGAAATGTGAGCACACATTGCTGGCTCATGTTGAGCTTCTTGTCCACCAGTACCCCCACGTCCTTCTCCTCACAGATGCACTTGATCCATTCTCTGACCAGCCTGTATTTGTGCTGCGAGTTGTCCCAACCCAGGTGCTAGACTTTGCACTTGGCCTTGTTGAATTTCATGAGGTTTGCATGGGCCTATATCTCAAGCCTGTCAAGGTCACTCTGGATGGGATCCCTTCCCTCCAGCGTGTTGACTGAACCACACAGCTGGTGTCATTGGCAAACTTGCAGAGGGTGCCCTCAATCCCGCTGCCCATGTTACCAACAAAGATACAGTCCAGTATCTTAGACAGTGCCAGTCCCACTACTTACCCCTGAGGGATACCAGACATTACCGGTCTCCACTTGGACATCAAGCTGTTGACTGCATCTCTTTGAGTGTGACCATCCAACCAGTCCAAGATGTCAGAGGTTAAATCATTAATAGCACTAGTATTCAGATAGGTACAAGGTCTGTTTATATTTTTTTTTCCTGATTTTTATAGCAGGATCAGATTTCCAGCACACATTTCTGCTGATATAAAATCTGACAATAAATCTTGAGAGCCACAGGCTAAAATTGCAATAGGCACTGTAAACTTTTACAACCACAAATATGCTTTGAAATAAAAGGTTTATTTACAGTGAATATTCTGTGCCCAAGCAAAGGGCTGGCACAGGTTGTCATGATGAAAATACTTTAATGTTTCATATTTTAGTGGTTTTGAACTAATATTAAATCAACAGGAAAACCAGTTTTATGTTTTCTACTGCCAGTCTTGCTATAATAAATGTTGTTTTTTACAATTTCTTATTTGGCAGTTTGAGTTTTGGGTCATTTTCTGTCTACTGCTAGGTACAATAAGAGAGTTACTTGGTTTATCTCACTTTCTGCAACAGGACCTTGAGAATTCCAGTTTTTGAACATCAGGTTTTTGATTCTGTGGCTGGCACATAGCTCTTCACCAAATGAGCTTCTTTGCTTTTTTGTTTTTAGAATTCCAACTATCAGGAAAAAAGCAGAATTCTATTTTTTTTGTTGAAAACACTGGACATATTTAAACTGAATATTTTAATTTCTTCTGAAAATGAAGAGGCAAGAAAGAACTGTTGCCCTTTTGAACATATTTGAATGGTACTTAAAGGGAAATACAGCTCAGTGACTGGTGTTGCCTTTCCTCTTTGCTGGACAGACTTCCCAAACAGACTTCTTAATCACTGCTTCTTTCTGATGAAGAGAGAAGCCATGATGAGAGAATCTTAGAAAAATAAGCAAGAACAATCTTAATATCAATTCAGAAAATGTGGTAGTAACATTTGAAAATAAAAATTTGAGATTCAGGTTGGATTATTGCAGTTTATTTTGGACCTAAAAGCGTTATATTTTCTGCAGAATTATGCCTGATATTTGGTGTTATTAATATTTCTGTGTTATGAAATACTACCACTTCTCAGGCAGATCTTACTTGAGTTTGTGATAAACTTTGTCACCAGTACTTGCTGTGACCTGGTAATTCATTTTTGCAAGCTAAGCTTTATAATTGAAATGAGTGTGAAAAACAACACAACTACACTACATGCATTTTTCCAATATTTTTTTTCTTATATTATTCTATGAATGCTCATAAAACACTCAATTGTATTTTTTCCAGTAGACAGATTACAGTATTAACTTTTTGGGTTTCATAAAATGCATAAATTTATGAATCTTAAAATTAAACCAATGAGTTTAAGAAGATTAAAAATAGGCTTTAATTATAGAGGATTGCTATAGATGAATTATAGTTCTCTGCATTACCTCCTTACTTGATGTGAAATTCAAGCATCTCTGACTAGACATCCAAGGCATATGTCTGAAAATTCCCTAATTTACTCAGTGGCCTTCCCTTAGGATACTTTTCCAGGTCATAAGACTGAGAAAAAAGGTTTTTTTGCCAGTCAATGCCTATCTCTTATTTTATTAGACTGTGTTATGTTAGCAGATGTATTAATGGAATTCAAATACAGTCAACACATAGATTGAGCTAACAGACACTTTTAAAAGGCACACTTAAAATGCACTGATACCTGACCCAGTGTTATATAAAGGTCAGGGAAACTGAATAGCTTTTATGGAGCTCATTATTTAATCTTAATATTAAAAAGAACCTAGCATAGAAGACCCTAATCAGGATTTGTATTTAAGTGAGAACATAATTCATAACCTGATTATAATTGCAGGGTTTTATAGCCCTTTTCCAGAAATCAGTCCCTTGCACAGTTGATTTAATGCAAGGGGTTTTATTAAAAGCATGTCTTAGACTGTTTGCAAATCAGTTATTAAATACATTATATGAATTTTTAACCTATAGTGGTATTTGTAACATGCTGTATGACTGACAAAATGTTAAGTACTTCCCAAACCATGGTTTAAAGCCGTAAGAAAAATAAAAAAATAATAGTAAAATTATTAATTGAATTAAATTATAAATGGCTTATACTCTGATTTCATCCTCCTGTCACGTGTGATTTTAACTAAAAAAATACAAAGTATGTAACCTTCCTCACTATGCTTATATACCTAAAGTCTCCTTTAATACACCTCCACAATATTCTAAATTAACTTTATGTGAAGGGAATTAGAGTATGATATTAGCTCAAGTGTAAGTCACTCTTTACGGTAGAAAGGCCCTGAATCTGATTAATCCGAATGCTCTTTTTAGCAAACTAGATTATAATAGCTCCCTTGGTACCATTACTGTCTAACTTTTCCAAGATCATGATATCTCAAAGATATTTGGTTCATGGACTATACATCCATTAGGCTGAAACATTTCTACTAATGTATTGTGGTCATGCATTTATCATTATTTCATCAAGCAGAATATGCTGCAGAGTTCATACTGAATCAGACTGATTACAAAAGGAAAAAGTTTCATAGAATCATAGAATGGTTTGGGCTGGAAGGGACCTTAAAGATCATCTACTTCCAACCCCCCTGCCATGAGCAGGGACACCTTCCACTAGATCAGGTTGCTCAAAGCCTCATCCAGCCTGGCCTTAAACACTTCCAGGGAGGGGCCAGCCACAACTTCTCTGGACAACCTGTTCCAGTGTCTCACCACCCTCACAGTGAATAATTTATTCCTAATATCTAATCTAAAACTACCCTCTTTCAGTTTAAAGCCATTTCCTCTTGTTCTGTCATTAACTGCGCTTGTGAAGAGTCCCTCCCCAGTTTCCTTGTAGGCCCCTTCAGGTCCTGGAAGGCCGCTATAAGATCTCCTTGCAGCCGTCTCTTCTTCAGCCTGAACAGCCCCAACTCTTTCAGCCTTTCCTCGTAGGAGACAAATCAGCTGAAATTAGCTCATGATATAACGAAAGTTGTAATAGTTCCACATTTTTTAACAATATTTCATATGAGCCACTTTGCTATCAGTGGCAGCTTTAGCTGAACTTGTTTACTTCATATTGCAATGCACTCAGCAGTATCTACACTAAGTTTACACTAAGTGTAAGGCCAGTTCTTGTAGTTCAGTGAAGGGTGTGATAATACCCAGGTGACAAAATAATAGCTTTTAAAATTGGACCATCTTGATAACTTTCACTTGTTCCAACACAATTTAAAAACAAACCTGGTAGGATTTTCAGATTACTGAAAGCTAGACTTTGACTGAGGTAGTCATCCCATGAAGGGGAGCAGGAGAGGAAGAATGCCACTCCTGCAAAAAAAGTGGGTGAGTAATATGTGGGAATGAGAGGACACTGTTCAGACAAGATGGGTAAATGCACTGAAAAGTAATATTTTACTATTACTGCTGCAAGCCACAGGAAATTTTTACCTTTGAGAGAAAAGTAGGAAGCAGAGGGGCCTTAAGAGTGGCAGCTTATTGTTGGGATGTTCCTGGGATGATGCAGTTAAGTAAACATTCCCCCTTCTTCAGTCCTTTGTGTCCCTGCTTGTTTTTCTTTCTTGCTTTGGTGGTTCTGGATGGATGTCAGATAAAATCACAGTTCTCAAAAGTGGTCTGTCACCTTTTCTTTTTTTTTGCTCCCCTTCAACCATATGTTCTTTTCATAAAAGATGAGTGTACATACAAATCCAAATCCACACAGAGAATATAGACTCCAGGAGAAATATGTACTGATTGAAATTCTAAAATACACTGATTTGTACATCTCAGCAATACTGTAAAAGGAATGGACCTGCATTGTGTTTAAGTACCACAATATTTAAAATTATTAATATGTTCCCTGGATCATCAAAATGGAATTCAGAGGTCTGTAGCAATTTTCTGCATTAAGAAACTGGACATTTTTATTGAGAAGTGTTAGATTTTGTGAATAAAGACTCACTGTACAGAATCACAGAAGTATTTAGGTTTAAAGGGAATTGTTGAGATCTAGTTCAACACCCTGCTCATGATGGGTCAGCTAGAAAAGGTTGCCCATGACTGTGTCCAGTTGGGTTTTGAATATTTCCATGGAGAGAGACTCCACAACCTCTCCGGGTGACTGATTCCAGTGTCTGACCACCGTCACAGTAAAGAAGTGTTTTCTTGTGTGCAGATGTGTATGTTTTTAATTTGTGACCATTGCCTCTTGTGTTGTCAGCAGACACTACTGAGAAGAATCTAGCTCCTCTTAATTCCCTCCTATCAAGTATTTACACAGATTGATAAGATCCCCTCTGAATCTCCACATCTCCAGCTTGAACAGTCCCAGCTCTCTCAGCCTCTCCTATGAGATGTTCCAGCCCCTTAATCATTTTTGTGGACTTTTCCAGGACTCAGTCCAGTATGACTATGTCTCTCTTGTACGGGGAATTCCACAACTGGACCCAGAACTTCAGCTGTGGCCTCACCAGTGCTCAGAAGAAGTAAAGGATCACCTCCCCTTGACCTGCTGGCAACATTCTTCTTAATGCATCTCAGGATGATTTTGGCCTTCTTTGACATGAGCCTGCATTGCTGGCTCATGATTGAATTGGTGTCCACCAGAATACCAAGGTCCTTCTCTGTAAAGTTGTTTTCCACCCAGTCAGCCCTAAATATGCACTGGTGCCTGGGATTACTGCTTCTCAGGTGAGTATTTTGCATTTCTCTGTTGAACGTTATGAGATTCATGTCTGCCCAGTTTTCCAGCCTGTGAAGGTTCCTCTAAATATCAGCACAACCCTCTGGCCTATCAGCCACTCCTCCCAGTTTTGTATCACCTGAAAACTTGCTGTGAGTGTGCTCTGCCCCAAAAATCCAAATAATGAATGAAGAGTTTAAACAGTACTAGACCTAGTACTTAACCCTGTACACCACTAGAGACTGGACTTTTTGCCTCTGATCACCAACTTCTGGGCCCAAGCCATTCAGTCAGTTTTCAATCCAACATACTGTCTACTATCTAGACATATTTCATTAGTTTATCTATGAGATTGTTATGGGATATAGTGTTGAAAGCCTTACTAAAATAAACAGTATCCATTGCTCTCTCCTAATCCACCAGGCTGTTTACCTCATTGTAGAAGGCCATCAAGTAGGTTAAGCAAACTTTCTTATTTATAAATCCATGTTGACTGCTCCTGATCACCTTCTTGTCCTTCATGCATTATATTTTCCAGCATTATTTGCTCCATTGTGTTCCCAAGGACTGAGGGGAGGCTGACCAGCCTGTGGTTTCCCAGATTTTCCTTCTTGCTCTTCATTAAGACAGGAATGGCACTTACTTTCTTCCAGTCTCTACAGACACAAAGAAGCAGAGCAGCACAATGCCAAGCAGGGGAACCCCTGTAACCCAGTCAGAGACACAAGCCCCTGCTCTAGCCACCCAGGACTTCCCAGGAGAATATCAGCCCCATGGGACTGGAGTGACACCCACCACTGTGAGTCCCTGGGAGAGTCTGTCCTGGGATGACTCACAGACTGAGGGGGGTCACTGCTGGGGAGTATGGGCTCATTAAGAGGAAGAGAGCACTTGGGGATTGCGTAAAACTTATGGTATATTTAGGCAGGAACCAAAGGCAAGGGAAGGGAACTATCAGGCTTGACTGAGGAACAAATATGGGAAAACAGAAGGAACAGGATAGGTCAGTACATTTGTACAAACCTGCACCTGGTGCCTGCAGTTGGGCCTAACTTTTCATTCCACTTAATTTCTACCTGTTTTTCCATATGAGGGCTTTGTGTGCACGGATGTGTGTGTATGGTGGTTTGAGTGTAGCCCCTGGTCACAGGGACCTGTGAGTGCTAGATGGACTCAGGTCACAGGGACCTGGGCACCCAGTGAGACTGGGGTGTGCAGACATTGTGGGGGTGTCTAGGCCAGTGTGGAATTTCTGACAAACATCACACAGGGCTAGCTGGGGAGTAGGGTAAGGTGTTTGGATGCCAAATATTGGAACGGCCATATGTCTGGCGCAGATACTGTAGAAAGCAAAGGGTCTGTGTAATGGCTGCTGGAGGAACCAGGAGACCCAAGCTGGATACAGGTGGGGTCTGGTGGCCGGCTACTGGTAAGATCATGAGTCTGGGCTAGCTACTGGAGAGATCTGTTTGCATGCATGCGTTGGTGCATGAGACAGTGTATATACTTTCCATGAATGGGTTTTCACTGGTCTTGACCAGAGAGGGGAAAGGGGAAGCCATTGGTGATGTTCTTGTTTGTGTGAGTTCTGTTGAAACAGAACTGTACGAGGCCGGCCCTTTCTGTGTGTATTTATGTACTGTGTGCATGCACAATATGTGCTGGCAATATGTGTTCAGCCTTGCTGCCGGCTGGGCCTGGGGACATGAAGCTGTGGCAACCTCACCTCTGTCAGGTTACTGAATTTGGCAAACCCTAACAAAAAGATAGAGAATAGTTATTCTCATCTGTTCTAATTTAACCTAACAAATCTGGAGAATGTCAAACTTTTTTTTTTTTTTCATATTTTTAGATGCTAACACCATGATAATAGATAGGTGGTGCTTGTTGACATAACATTGGGTTCTGCAATGATGTTATAATACATCTTGATGAGAGCTTAGAAGGATGCTTAAAACATAATCCTACCATGACTTTGAAAGGTTAAATTGGAAGATTAGAAGCATTCTGCAAGAATAGCTGAGATTTACAGTTCCAGATATCCACAGTAACTTTGAAGCCTTTGTGGCAATGACCTGAGAACTCAAGGCAATATGCAAGTTTCCTGATCTTTCGCAACTGTTATTTAATTAGAGAAGTGGGAAATTATAAAAAAAAACCCCAACAAAAACCAAAACTAAAACCAAACAAGATAAGATAATATACAATGTATATAACATTTTTAAACTTAATAGCATTGTTTGGAAGCTCAACAGCAGGTTAAAATTGTTTTGACTTACATGGAACATGGTTTGCACTTCCTCCTTGCCATGTGATTTCAAGCATCCAGGTTTCTAATTGCATACAGAGTGATTGCAGGAGAAGATGGATCAAGACAGTTGGTAGGCATGACTAAAGGAACATGCCCAAATCTTTTGGTGCAGTGATAATTACTGTTCTCAAGGGCCAAATACCAAAGTTGTGGGAGGAGGTTGTATCATAATCAGAGCTGTGTCTTGCAAGGGCTTTGATTTTGGACTGCACAGTTCATAAAAGGTCTTGCTATATGTATTATTTGCTCTCTCTTTACAACAGAGTTTTGTTCCATGTTCAGATGTTCCTTTTTCTCCCGTGATCTGCTTTCTTTATAGAGTTTGAGATAAGATTCCTTCATATGTTTGCATATGAAGTCCTAGGTGAACTTCTTAAATGCTGTCTAAAAACAAATAAATAATATAGCATATACAAGATTAGATTTTAATAAATTTATTTTTAAATGCATGTAACATTTTAAAAAATACATTCTAATTCTACATTATAATAATTATATTATTTCTCTGTTTACCTTTGTCCAGTTTCTAGGCTCAAGGCATTTGAGCCAATCTTTCACATAAATATTCTTTATAGCTTGATGAATATCCTTCCAAGATGTAAGAGTTCTTTGGGACCTGAAGCATAAGAAAGACCCTAAAACGGGTTCCTAGGTTAGCTGTCAGAATAACCAAAAGTCACTAGAGGCTGGACCAGGCATGCACAGACCTCATCTCAGTACAAGGCAGTGATAATGGCAAGCTTTTCCTTTTTGAATCCTTCTTGCATGACATGAACTTTGCAGCTTATATAAAAATCCTTTAGCCTTAAGAATTTCCAACTTTACTTCAGAGCAACTAAGAATCCTTAGTCTTTACTGCTTTATTTGCTCGCAAAAATCTTTCAGCACTAAGATTATTTATTATATTGTTTGTCAGTCCTTGGAGAGAGAAAGTGAGTGAGAATGTGAAGATTTAGAAATAAATCTCTCTTATAATATTCACAATGTTGACCATTTATTTTTACCAGACCAGTGGGGAGACCATAATGACTTATGGTTTTAGTGATTTGGATATAGCATTTATTAAAATAGCGTTTAAACTTCTCTGTGGGACAGTCACTCCTACTGTCTGATTTTATGAATAGGATTTGCAATTATAAGGATTTTACCACATGAAAGGAGTTTCATTTGATTGAACAGTTAATTGTTGTAGAAGCTTAAACTCACTTTTCAGCTGATAAGGGACCACCAACCAACTCTCTGTGCCATCTGCATTCTTAATGTTCCTTTCCTGTGTTTTCATAAAATGTAAATGAGCAAGACTGATCTAGGAAAGAACATGGCATTTTAAAAGAAAGGCCACTGCAAGGGTCTTGATTTTTAACTGCATAGCTCATAAAAGTCTAAAGTGTTTGCTATATGTATTATTTGTTCTCTCTTTATAACACAGTTTTGTTCCATGTTCAGATGTTCCTTTTTCTCCTATGGTCTCCTTCCTTTATAGCGTTTGAGATAAGATTCTTTTTCATTTATATGGTTTATTAGACATTTTGGATCTAAATTTATTTCACGAGCCAAACTCTCACTGAGTTCTGCACAGGGAGAAACTCCCTGGACCGTAAAGGTGGAACTCAGCTGCAACTTTTTACTTTCTTTCCCCAGCATGTCATTTATTCTCTTTTTCTTATTAAGTATTGATGTGTAAATTTGAAAACACTATGGAAACTGTACAGTAAGCTTTGTTCAGGTGGTGACGGTTTTTTTTTTAAATTTAACAGTTAATATTAATTACGTTGTTAGACTGCTGCACAAAAAAGGTTGTGTCTATCTTACTAAGCTGGGTGGTGCAATACAAAAGTATCCAAAGGCAAAACTATTGCTACTGGAAATCTGACATCCACATTACTTGAGGGCTTTACTGCAGATTTTCTCTAATCTGAGACTCTGCAGTAAGTATCCATTATTAACTACACTTCTAGGAGTCAACTTCCAGGTTAGTTTCATCCAAAAGTGGACAAATTTGCAAAACAGATGATTGAAAAAATTGCCTCAAAAGCTCAGCCCTGATCTACTAGCTTGCTGTAAATTAAATTTTTTTGTACTTATTAGAAAAGCCTACACTACTGTGAAGTCTGAAATGCATTTTGTACAAAATACTTTAAAATTTCTGAGATCAAATCCTTGGTCCAGGTTTTTGCTCTCATTGTTTCACCACAGTGTCATTAATGGTCATCTAAGGAAAATCATTCTCACCTCTTTGCCACCCATTCTCCCTGTTCCAAGGATAGTTTTAAAAAAGGCAAATAAGGAACTGGAGGCTGCGTGACTTGTAAAGAACAGTAGTGGTGATTTCTCTTAATATCAAGATAGACTAATGCATCTGAACTGTAGCATAGAAAACTATGTCCTAGTTACATTGATGAAGACCCACTAATACCTGCAAAACTGGGCTCTGCCATCCACTGCACTATATCCCACGACAAGATGATGTAATTGGAATCCCTTCACAGAATCAATGTGGAAAGGAAGAGCAATTACGTAGAGCCACTTAGAAAAAAACAAATGAGTCTGTTCTTGACCTTCATTTAACAAGAAAGGGATTGTGTCACAGCAGCAATTTAGTACAGTAGTTTCTTGCAGAAACTAGCAGATTATGACAGAATGTAATTCCAAATGAGAAAACATGTTACAAGACAAAGTTATGCAGTATTAGGTGGCAATTGATGCATGAATGGCAGGAAGGGAACGATCAAAGTTAATGAAGTGCCCTGGAAAAATTTCAAAAACTAAAAGCTCGGGATATAGTATTCTCTTGACAGGTTGCTCCAGGATGGGCTGTTTAAGAAGGTGTAGTAGGATTTCCACACTTTCTAAGAGGAGAGAGTAATTTTCTCCCTGTAGATTGTGAGTTGACTAAGATTTCATATCTCTGCTTCTACTGGTTCAAAAAGAAGCTACCTGTTGGGCTTGTAGGAAATCCCTTCTTCCTTGTTGCCTCCTGGGGAAAAGGGAATGAAGAAAAAGTTAAAATTATTTTTTTCCCCTTTTTGTTCTAGGCATTAAGCGACTGTGGTGTAACTTCTATTCCTTCAGCTAGTGGAAACAACTGAGATTAAAGTGGAAAAAGGGAATAAAACAGGGTGTGACTGACTGTGTCTTCCTTCAAAGAAGCTATCTGATCCCAGCTGGAGGATGAATATCAGTCAGTCAAATACTAGCCAAGCAGTATTTAGCTCACATAATTGTACCCTTTTTTGTGCTGTTTTACAAGATTTATAGCTTTTAGTCACTTCTTTCTAAGATACATAGCTAAAATGTATAATTAAGATTAAGTTGGATGAGCACCCAGAGTATGTAGGCTGACAGAATGGTTAATATCAGGGCAGTACCCTGAGATACAATGGTGATGTCAAATGGTTTTCTTCTTCTGTTGTACAAAGTCTGGAAAAGAAACATTTTTCATGTCACTTTTCCATGTTTGGAAAATAAAAGGTTTTCAACTATTCAGGAATAGTTCTGCTGGGCTACTGGCAGACAGTTACTTCATCCTTTTCTGTTGCTGTCAGGCATTCTGGGTCATTGGCATGAAAATAAGTTTCTTCACTTCAGCGGTTTTGTCATTTTCCCAAGAAAGAGAGGGAATTGTTCACCCTAAACCCACTCCCCTGATATGAGAGCAGAGGCTGTGGAAACTCCACATAGCCTTGTAGATAGGCTGAGCAAGAGGATTTTTAAACAGCATACTGTTGTTCTTCCAGAGTTTTGGGCTACGTACATGGATGAAGTGAGGAGCAGCTGGAGGCAAAGCTGAAGTTCGGAAGACCCTGCAGCCTCCGGACATGTGTCAGTGGCTGTTGGGAGAGCTGTTCCTGCAGACACATAGAGCCCAGGTACTTCTAGACAATGAAGCCTTTGCAGAGAGAAGACCACCTACAGAATTTTTTTAACTGGGCAACAAAACTCCGTGTAAGGCCTCAGTTCCCTCACCTCTTATCCCAGACTAATCACACCCTTTTTTTCATAGTTAGCCTCTGCTGTAACCTCTAACTGGCTTTGGAATTGCTTCTACTTCAATGTTTGTTAATTCGGAAAATATCTTGGTCAGGCTTGATCTCTCAGCTTCTGCAGCTGACTGTGTTTCAGAAAACAACCTGGTTCTGTAGAGCATTTTGAAAAAGTTGTCTGAGAATGATTGGTAATAAAAGCGCAGTGGGTATAAGAGGGCATTATAAATCACAGATGTGCAAACAATAAAACTGTTATACTGAGCAATCAGCTACCTAAGATCTTAATATTCCCAGTTTGCACTGTGAAAGTAAAATCAATAAAATATTAAATCCCTGAAATACGAGTTTGTGTTTTCTTATTTTCTATCATACATTTGAGATAAATCTAACAACAGGTGATGTGGGTTAACATGGCTATTTCTTAGGACGGAAGATCAGACCACACTATAAGAAAAAAATGAAAGGTGCTAAGACAAAGCTGATACAGAGGTTATAATTGATAGGGAAATAGCCAAGTGGTGAAAGTGAATGAAAGAGATGGTGGGAGAGAGAAAAGACTCTAACAAAAACTTATAAATATGAGTCACACACTTACTTGTCATCAAAAATATCATTGCTCTATTTTTTTCTCTGTTTGCTCTACATTTTCTGTCTTATAAACACTGCTGTGATGACTCCAGCAGACTTTCATTGGAATTTTTCCCTGCCACCATCACCAGTGTTTCTTGGGTGAAATCACATCCCATGTGGTCCAAAACTCAACTATGAATCAAATGGGTGACAGGGTGTAACACAATTCTGTAAGAAACCTATATTCTGAAATGTAATATTGTATTTCCACACTGTAATGCCTCAGTTTAAAAACTATATTTGTATATTATCCATTTCAATATAGAAAAGTTCTACAGTCTAGAATGAAGTGTAATTTAACTACCACTGGGAGGAAATGTACAAGACACAGTATGCAAAATTACTAAAAATATATTTCAGAAATTATTTCAAAAAAGAGTTTTGAAGTTCACAGAAAGATTACTCTGGATTTTCAGAGAGCTGCATGTATTAATTAGTCAGTTAATCTACAAGAAATTACATCTATTGTATAAATTACCCAGTGCATCTTTTATCTCTTTTTGCTGTGTTTCCATTTGGCTACTGCTGTTACTTGTATTTCTGATGAGTTACCTTTACAATTTTCATACTTGCTTGACCTTTTAGACACTGCTTAAAGAATTGTGAAATCATATCATATTACCCCCAAAAAGACTGAATGGTTTACATTTAACCCACCCAACAATGCATTTGTCATCTTAAATTGTAAGTAAAATGAAACTGAACAATTCGAAGTGCACCTGCTGTACCGGCTATAATGATATCTCATGTTGGTGTGGCTACTATAGCAATGGCCTTTCTTCCAGTGAGAAGACAGTACAAGCCATTTGCTCAACAGCAAGGGTGCTCAGGAGATGGTTGTGATAGAGTCGGATATACACTAATTAAATAGAAATTATGTTTAATATAGTGTTCGTAGATATTTTAAAGCCATCCTACTGAATATCATAACAATGGCCTGCCTGTTTCCATTGTCCATTACCTTTGTATGGTAAAGTTTCAGTAGGTGACATTAATAACTGTAAGATGTACATGAGAGTAAAATCTAAATGTCTCTGTCATACTTAGGGCCATATATTCCAGAAAAGAAGGTCTGATAAGTATACAAGTGCTAAGACACCTAATTTCCCTTGTTTTTTCCTTCTGATTTCTTACCTTGACAGTATGTTTTTGACAGAAGAAATACAGACTCAGCACATTCAGGCTGCCTGTTACTTTTCAGTGTAAAGCCTCCTGTTTATTTTACTTTAGTTCTGCTAAACTTAGATTGACATCTACGTTGAAATCCTCCATGTTTAGTGCCAGTTCAAAACAGAGCTTTTTGGAAGCATTTCCACAAAAACTCTTTTTTTTTTTTTCAAAGTATAATTCAAATAGAGTATGTTGCTTTGCTTGTTAAATTCTTCTTGTTTCACTGAAAATCTTTAGTGCCTCAAATGTGTTTTGATCTGGCAGAGGAAGCTGGATGCCTTGGGCTCTTGGATGGATTTCTGCTGAGCTGGTGAAAATATTCCCATCTATGACTAAGTTATGCCTGGGTGAGACTTTTCAACATTTGTAACTCAGGCTCTATAGAGACACCATCTGATGAAGCACACATCATATTTCCACCACATCTACCAAAGGGACAAGCTCTGTGCATGCGTGCAAATGCCGTCTTCCTAACAGAGGTACTGTGGTGCTTTTCTGTGACTGAAAGAGGACTTGTTGCTGGTGCTATTACTGTGCTGGGCACAAGGAACACGGGTTAGGAGGTGGTCTCACTCTTGGCATCCTCACCCTTCCTGCAGACTCAATGAGTTTAAAATCAGGCAAAGGCTGCATCTTTAGATTGTAAAGTTAAATTTTTTGCATCATAAAACTGGAACTTTGAACAGGGTAAATGGCAGCCTTACTTCTTCAGTTTATTGCTTGTCCAGGGTGGTTTATAGTCCTTTTACCTATACATACATATATATATATATTATATATAGATGCAATATGTCTTTACACAAAGGCCATGATATACTCTAGACTTCTGTTCAGATAGGACCTCTCTAGTATCAGGGAGAAAGTCTATATCTACTATATCTAATAGATTTACAAATACAATAATGTTGATGAGACAGACTTGAGAAATATTAAAAACAGGGCAGAGTGCTCATCATAAGACTGGAAATCTTATAAGCTAAATGTAGGAGTTTTATTCTGACATTGATTACATTTCTCTCCCTATGTCTATTTTACACCTTGGAGCATATGTGACATTTATTTTCAATAATTATGCTTATATCTGTTTATTCCTGATAACAGTTCTACACTGGAATGAATTATATGCTTCCTTTATTTTCCTATTGGTGTTTATTTTTGTGTTTCACTGGAATGAAGTCAGAAATGAGAAAGTTAACACAAACTTCTTAGTTTTTCCAATTTAGTTAAATCATTTTGGATTGTGTGACCAGAAGTTAGAACACATCTTGATGTGTACAATGGCATAATGTGGGCTTTTCTTTTTTTTTCTTTTATTTTTTTTTCTTTTTTTTTTAAATTAAATACTTTTTTGGTAGTACTATTCTGCAAAATTCATAACAAAGTATTTCAATCATCACTAGAGTGAATTTTTAGATAGATTCCTGTGCTGGCTCCAACTTGTCATTCTTGAGCTGCAGTATCCACTCTGGATCCTTATATGTCCTTCCAGAAACATTATCCATAAGTAATTGTGGCCTTACACCAAACAAAACCAACGTTTGTCTTTTTTCTTCTAGAAGGGTAATTGTTTTTTATAAAAAAGAGTTATTTGGGTTAACCTGGATAGGTTAGAGTATTCAGATGTCCCTCAATGTAACTATCCCAGTCTTGGATTTGCAAGTATAACATTGATAAAGTACTCTGGTTTCTTTAACAAAATGTTTATACCTGGGTAACCACCTAGTACATATTGACATAGCTTAATAGGACATGCAAGTGCTGTGTGACATACATCAGAGCATTCATAAGGCGTTTTTATGCTTTGTGACATATGTTAGAGCATGTAACCAGCAAGCTCTATCTCAGAGAAAAAGGGGGAAATGTCAGGCATGTGTGACATAGATCATATTGCAGCCATTTTTCTCTCACTTTTCTATTCTATTTCTCCTTATGTTTTTTTTTTCAGTAGCACCTAGAGAGTTTCCCTGTAGCTTTTGCCAGCACCTGTCAGCTCATCTTACCAGGTGAGCCACAATGAAATCTCTATCCTGTTTCCACAACGACATTTGTCCCTGCAATGGGCAACTGAATCACTCCTGGTGTGTACAGCAGAACTGAAAAGACTCCCAGATCAGCATTTCTCACCCTGCTTATAGTCAATCAGGAGTGTGACAGGAATAAGATAACTCTCTCCTTTAAAAAAAATAAAAAATAATAATAAAAAAATCACGCATTTCCTAATGCCTGGCAATTCCTCTAGGTATGAGAGCCAATGATCTATTTGAAAGCAAATTTCTTCCGTCTCCTAAGTTTGTAAAACATTTTGTATTGAAGTATCAATAACTTTCACATAGAATATGCCTCTTGGTTTCAAACAATTTTTAGATAATTATCTTTTTAAGGTCAGGACTGGAAATTAATAAGGTTAATGAAAATTTGAAGAAACCTTGCTTTTATTCTTCATCACAACCTGCAACTGTTTCTCTTCTTTACAGGAGACGGAAGCAAACAGGACCATCTTTTCTCAATGGAAAACTCTCAAAAATATTATGTCTACTACAGAACACAAGATCCATCTTTGTTTACTGCTTATCAAAATTAGCTTCACAGGAGGCCACACACTACAGAAGAAATGTTATATACACACATGGATATAGATATAGATGATATAGATATAGATTAGATATAGATAAATAAACTGACTCTGACCCCTGGTGCAAATTTGTGATTAAAGAAGAGGCTTAAAAAGTTTTATTTTAATTTATTGAAAAGAAAACGATAAGGCCCAAGTTATGACTTCAAATAGAAGCATATATTTTTAGAGTAGGCTCCTGCAGCTTAGTGAAGTCAGCTGCCACTTACAGTACAGGGCTTTTTAAAATTTTTATTGCAGTAGCAACAGCTCCATGCATAATGGTGGTTTACACTTGAATAAAGAATAATTGCAGATAATGGGTCTGTCAGCATGAACGGATTAGGGGTCTCAGCAGTGGTTCCATCATTGCAGTGAAAATACTAATTTAAAATCCTGTTTCCTTTCCTTTGACCTTATGCTTCATGGCTTTAATGGCATTAAGAGTTAATTTCTGGTGGAGTAGTTTATGTATGTATGTATTTATTTATTTATTTATTGTGCTACTTTGCTTGATATATAACATTGTATTTTTCATAAAGGAGCTTTGTGTCTCTTATGGCACTTGGCATTTTATGTTTTAGTTCTAGGAAAAATGGCTGGTTTTTACCAGTTTGAGGGCTGACAATGAGCAGATGGTGGAAAATTTGGGTAATCACTTGAAATGTAAGGGGTATACAAAGACTGAGGTCAAACCAGCCTCCCTGTAGGAAGGGAAAGAGAAGAGATTCCTATTCTCATGTTTTTATGGTTTGCCTCTCTGATATGAACACATTATGAAATGAGCTTTTCTAATGACTATTCCAGTATGTACTAAAATATATTATTTATAAATATAGTGTGCTCATTGTCTCATAGCAATTGTGTAGAATTATATTTTCTCACTTGCAGTCTCCTATTTAAAAAGATGAAGTACTAATCACACTTTTCATTTCATATGTTGGTGCCATTTGAATACTGTTTTGCATAGAAATTAAGGAACTAAAGTGCACTCACAGGAACAGGATATTCCACAGCACATCCTGTGGGTCCATATGATGAGTCTCTATAGAGGGGAGGAGTGTTGAAGGAAAGTTTTTTATCGTCTGCTGAGAAAAACACATAGCTTTTCCTGTTTTGCCTCAGAGGTTGCTTATTTATTTTACTTTCCCTGCAAATTCAGGTGACAGAGTATTACTGGAGGAGGATCTCTGCCACCAAGCAAAGGAGCTGTGTGAGGAGGTCAGCACACTGTGCAGTATCAGAGACAACAAAAGAGAGTCTCCTCTGAGACCTTGCAGCTTCAAGAATCTGAACCCCTCAACCATACTGAAGGAGAAGATGACAGTCTGTGCTTATTGGGCTGGGAAATGGAGACTCCCATGATGGTGAAGGCAGGGCGCTGGTGGCCCCAGGAGGGTAGCTCCCACACTATCTGCATATTTGGAACTATAGAACAGAATCAGACAGAGCTGGAAGCTGTGTCCAGTGAAGCATCAAAGCCAGATGAGACAGAGCCCTGTAGCAGTACCTTGATCCTGTTACAAGATTTAATCTGAGTTAACTCAAATAGGTTGTTCATAAAAACAAATTTCTGTCAGTTTTTTAACATATAGAAACTTCAGAAAAATGAATCAGTATAAAATAACTAAATTAATATTTGATCAAAAAAGGAAGCTTTAAAAAAAATTCAGTTCTTATTTTTAAATTTAGTTTCCTAATATTGAAATCTGATTTAAATTTAGAGAGGTTTTTAGCTGAGTATGAACTCAAATGTACTGAATGCAATGAAATCTAAACAGAGTCAAAATCAATACAGATGTAACTCCCTGCTTTTAGCATAAGATAATGAGCAAAAAACAAGCAAAGAAATTAAAAAATCCTTAAAAGACCAAGCACACTGAACATTGTATTGAATATTTTAATGGATGATCTACTTTTAAAGTTAGAAGTAAGAAATTTAATTTAAAGCACTGAAATCAATTTCGCTATGTCTTTTAATTCTTTCTTAAGTCCAGGTGGTATTTGTCTCTTTGTCTCTGTCTCTTAGAGGTCCTACCCAAACAAAGGACTACTTCCTACTCTTCTCTTACTCTGCCGGAGGGAGAGAAGAGAGAGGGAAAAACAACAAAGAATAAAGGCAGCAGAAAAGAAGTGCAAGAATGAAAGAAGCCAGGCTAGAGCAGAAAAAATTGAATCAAATTTCCAGTCAATGAAATGAAATGGAAAAGAAACATAAGGAAACGTGGATAACCATAGGTGAAATTGTGCTGCCTCTGGTGATGTCAACCAAAGCTCCTTCTGAGACAGAACATGACGAACTGCAGGAATCAGTCCACAGATTGTCAGAATAGTTGAAACAAAGCTCATGGAGAGAAGAGAAAGAAAAAAACTTAAGGAGGTTGAAAAAAGCCTGAGGGGAACTTGAGGAAAGATACATCTAGAAAGAGAATCGGCAATAGACAAAAATAGAAAGAGACAGGCCAGATTCTCAGCAGAGGCTGACAAATTTTATGGGCTGTTCCTCTCAGAGCTGTATGTAGAGTAGCGGTAAATAAATGATAGAATCATGACAAATGGTAAAATATATTACATTTAACATCAGTAGCAGGGTAAAATCTATACAATTGATCCGGAGTATTATCTCCTGCCACATTTTATTAGGGGAATTACATTTCATTCCTGGCATAAAAACATAACAAGTTGGCATTTTTAATTTTTTTCTTAGTATTAACTAATAGTTTGCTGTAAAAATGTCAGAAAAAAATGGAGTATTTAAAAAAAAAAAGATATAAACATCATTGTATTTTTCATTGGTCATTTGTTAAGATTAGATAGACATATAAATTACTGTTCAATTATGTAAACCAGTGTGATTCTACTAAAGCCAGTGGATCCACATGTATCCATTTTGTAGCTATCGTTCCAAGGATGATGTATGTTAGATGTTATTTAGTTTGCAAATTTTCTGGAGAGAAAAACATTTAATAAAAACATTCTGTAATAGCAGCCGTGAAAGAGGAAAAAAATACTGTAACTGAGAAAATATCTTTTTGTCAGCTTTAACGGGATTAAGAAAAAAATAGTTAAAAACAGTTCTAAGTATCCTTACAGACAGGTTCAAATATGATTCTGGAGTCTAAGTTAATTATGGCTATGACTCTAAATTTGAGGGTGAATTGAAGTCCATTGAAATAAATACTAAACTCAACATCCAATCATTTAGATGCCTTGCATTAGGATTTTTTCATAGATACTAATTAGTCATAACTTTTAGAATCCCAGAACCTCTGAAAATCAGTCACTTATCTAGACAGGAATAAATATGGATTATTGCATCTAATGTCAGGCACTCAGACATGACAATGATGCTATCATTTACCATGTCAAAGGTCCACTGCTACTCCTATCAAGTATTCTTGACCTTTACCAGCAGCTTTGAACTGAATCCAGAAACTTAAGTTAACAGAAGTAACAGAACTAAATTTTGTTTTAGAGACAGAGACTTAATTTTTCAGTTAGGATAAATTATCAGCAAGTAACTCATGTTTGTGAATAAATATTCCATGTTTTCTCTGTGTGTGTGTGTGTGTGTTATTCATGGAGAGGCTGTTGCATGATAAATGTTATCGTAGAGTAGTAGCTTGGTTGGTAGGTTGACATTCATGTGACAGTACTGAGGTTTCAATTATCTACTTGCATCAATCAATCTTTTAGTTTCTAACACGGTTGCCTGCAGTAATGTCACAGCTTTTCTGTCAGACAGGAGAACTTTGTGTGAAATGTTATTCATTACAGCTGCAAATCTGTCACTGCGCCTGGCATGGCTTGTTAATGACAACATTTATTTCAAAGAGTCGTGTTTCGCTTTGTTGCTGGAGAGTTGACTTTGTGATCGTAAAATATAATGAAATGCCAAGAAGATGAAGCGAATGAAGTTTGCCAAAAATACAGCTAAAGTGATTCAGATCTACTAAAAAAATTACACACACACAAATACACTCTTTATATTTTGTTGAAAACATTTAATCACTTACTAGGAACATGAACATGAGCAGAGGAAAGTGTTGGTTAGAATACAGTACATAGAGCAGCACGCACAAACAGCGAGTTAGAGCTTCATTTGGCTTCTTTAGTCCATAATACTGGAAGGAAAAAGGCTTTTAAATCCATCTTTTAAAACAAATAAACATAGACAGGATCCATATCTTGTACTACTAATACTGAAATGTCATCTTACTCTCCCACCCCTTCTTAAAGGACTGGAGCATCTTTCACATGAAGTGAAACTGAGACAGCTGTTCAGCCTGGAGAGAACGTGGCTTGAGGGGGATGTATATAAATTCCTGATGCAAGGGAAAGAAGAAAAGGGAGCCAGACACTTATCAGTAGTGCCCACTGACAGGAAAAGAACCAATTGGTACAAATGAAAAAAGAAAACAACAAAAAAGAAACAGAAAACTCCATCTGAACACAACAAAACACTTCTTTGCCATGAGGATTATCAAACACAGGAGCAGGTTGCCCAGAGGGATCATAGAGTCTCCATCTGTGGTGATACTCAAAACTTGAGTGGACATAGCCCTCTACAACCTTGCCCAGCTGACCTTGCCTGAGCAGAGGGGTTGGACCAGCTGACCTCCAGAGGTCCATTCCAACCTCAAGCATTGTGTGATTCATACATGTCTTGCAGTTTTCTGGGGGACGTGTCAGAATGGGAGCAGGTTCTGGGAGGGGAAGAGGTCTAGGTACATTTTTTCCCTGTGAAAACAGAAATTGTGTCCATTACACACATCTTAAGGATCCAGATTTCTTGGAGCAGGAAGAACATTCAGGTTATGATGCTATTTATTAGCTCACTACACTGCTACTACTGCTGTGAGATTGTGTCCAGTACCTGAGATACTGGATCAGTTATCTCTGCTTTCACAGCAGATGCTGTAGTGACTGCTCCAGAGGTATATGCTTAGACTGTAAACATCACAGGTCATCTTTCATTTGCTTTCTAAAATGCTACTGCCTATTGGTGTGAAGCAAATAAAACGCCACCAGCAATTATATTCTAATTCTTGAGAAACATGTTGTGTTAGTAACAAGGCAAAGCCAACCAAAGCAGGGAACACTAGACAAGGGCACAGTATAATCTTTTGTCTTAGCAGGAATATAGTCAGGCCAGATGCCGCTTATACATGTTGCTCTTTAATTTACTGATGTTGCTACACTTAATGATTGCTTGTTTTCTTTTCTAGTGGAATTTTTATTTTATTTTATTTTATTTTATTTTATTTTATTTTATTTTATTTTATTTTATTTTATTTTATTTTATTTTATTTTATTTTATTTTATTTTATTTTATTTTATTTTATTTTATTTTATTTTATTTTATTTTATTTTATTTTATTTTATTTTATTTATTTTTCCCAAGGACTGGCAGGTACCTATGCTGGAAATCCAAATTTCTCTCATGTTCTGGAAACTTCAGTTTCTCCATTGATTCAAAATGACAACCACTTCTCTGTCCCTGTACTGTGTTTGGCTGGGATGGAGTTAACTTCCTTCATATCATCCCATATGGTGCTGTGCTTTGTGTTTGTGGCTAAAACAAGTGTTGATAACACACTAGTGTTTTGGCTGTTGCTGAACAGTGCTTGCACAGCATCAGGTCATTCTCTCTTACCTGCTACTTCCCAAAGCAAGTAGGTTGGGGATGGTCAAGAGGTTGGGAGGGGACTTGACTGGGACATCTGACCTCAATTGAACAAAGGGGTATTCCATACCATACGACATTGAGCTCAGCAAAAAAACTTAGGGAAAGGAGGAGGAAGGGGGAACATTCACAGTTATGACATTTGTCTTCCCAAGCAAACATTGTGTGTGCTGAGGCCATGCTTCCCACAAAGTGTCTTGACATCTGACTGCCACTGAGAAGAAGTGAATGAATTTCTTTTTTTCCTTTGCTTGTGTGCATAGCTTTTGTTTTCCTTATTAAACTGTTGTTGTCTTGATCCACAAGTCTTCCTTCTATTTTCTCTCCATCCTGTGGGAGAGAGAAGTAAGCCTGGGTCTGGGTAGGTGTTTGACTTCTCTACGGGATCAACCCATCACAGAAAGGATTTCTCTAACTAGAAAGAAGAATTGAAGTCCTTGCATTGTATCATTGCTCTTTAAAACCTGACATTACACACAATTAACTTCTGTCCTTTGAACTATTGTTTTCAGTCAAAACAAAGCTAGCCACTTGCAATTTCATAAATCAGGATACTGGAGGGCATTTCTATTCTGGACGATCTTTACTTTTAGTTTCACTTTTATTTCAGCTCCCCAGCTGATCTCTGTTTGTGGCTAACCATTCTTTCTGAGCAGAAGCCCTGCAAATCCTAAATGAAACTGAAATGTTAAACTCTTTTTTTTTTTTTCATTTTTCAGGTCTATAAATCCACATTCAGGGATTTAGCACCATTATGTAGGAAAACCAATTTCTAAAAATAAAATGCAGTTCCATCACAGGTCTAAATTTCTATCAACAGTGGGTGGGAAAGCTTGAAATTAAAAGAATGCACAAACACTAATGCAATTGCCTTATTTGCAGACACACAATGGATGAACACACATCTAGTGTTTGGACATCATAGCTCAGTACTATTAGCAATGATTGTGGATGCAATAGAGGTCAAAAGCCACATGAGTGTTTCAAGTATTTTTTTTAAATTTTCAAGTATCCTCTCTGACACCCGTTTAGGGACTTTCAGAAAGGTATGATGTCTTCACTAGTAAAATGTGGAAGTGACATTAAAAAAAATAATAAAGGAAAATAAAAGAAAAATAAAAGAAGTCTACCTCAGAAAACATATAATTCTTCGTCAGATGGAAGGAAAATAAAAATTTTAGCTATTCACATACTATTTTTCAGAAAACAGATTAATGTAGGGTTAATACATGCTAGTTGTGAGACAATACATCAGCTGAGCATGGAGTTGGAAAGACTTATTAATTAATTGAGTGAGGAAGAAGGAATTATCAGCAAATTTATGATTCTATAGGTTCTGTAGACAATATAGGATGGTTAGTAAAATCTCGTGGTATGAGTAACTATTAGAGGTTTTGCTTCTGATTCTTTGTCATAACCAGTAAAAAAAGCCATTTGACTTCAGAAATAAATTTTCTATTAGATTACATTAGATTGGACTCATTCTATTTCTGTGTGCAAATCTGTTGTGTGGAGAGCAATCAATAAAATATAACTAGAATTTATGCTAGATCTTGCCCTATGCCTTTACAGAAAAGTATAAGGGCATCATAGATAATAAATTTAATAAATACATGAGTACAAGAAATGTGGAAATATTTCTATTCTCTGTACGTAGAATGGAATTCCTTAAATATTTTGTACATACAATAAGAGAATCAAATGCAAAGAAAATAATAAAAGTTCCTATTAATTACCTCATTGCTTTAATTTCTTTCCTCTCCAGGATACCTCAGAGCAATTTAAAGTGCAATATTATTGATCTATTTGTCATCTGAGAATGCTACCTTGTGAGCTTTTGAGGTCTCAAAACACTCCTTGTGAAATAAATAAATAAATATTTATTTAAAATGGACAAGCTGAATAATTGTTCCTTGCCAGTTTTCCTAGGAGATAAACATGAACTTTGTCTAGACATGCTGATTGTAATCCATCAAGCAATGATTAAAGAGTAATACTCTTCATTATTCAGAGAGAATATTAAAGACACCCTTGAATTACAATTAGAATTCTTGAAAAACAAATCATAGAGAGATGTAATTTTCTACACCTTTTCACTGAAATAAACGTTTTGTCAGAAGACTTAGGTGAGAGAGGTTACAAGTAGACACTATGTTGTATTCTGCCTCAAAATTCAGTAAACACATAACTTGAAATAAAACAATTCCATCAACTTATTGCTCACTCTGTAAATAAATATAGCCTACACTTAAAGGAAAAGTAAGTATAATGTTAATGAAGATATAAAGCAAAATTTTTGTGAACAAAGTAGCAAAACCATGCCCATCTTTCAGTGGAGGAAATAGAAAATGTAATACTGACTTTAAATAATTTTACATTTACATTGGGACATATAGTTAATTTTGTAAAGTCTGTTGGAGAAGCACTCTTTCTTCAGATCATTAATTATTTAAGGGTCAAATACATGTCAAACTATACAGTACTTAATCTTATAATGAGAATCTGCATAAACAAGATGACTAAAATGTTAAGCAAATCTACTGAAAACATCAGAACTGATTTTTATTACAACTGTCATTTTGATTCCCTTGGTAAGTTCAATTTAATATGAAGTTATTTAAAAGGCTGTAAATAGATTACGCAATCATTATGTTTCAGTAGCAACATTGCTTCATACTCCCTGAAAAACCTTTTCATTCCATTTCTGAGTGGCAGCTGGCTGGTGACTAAGCTAAGCCACTGTAAGATTCCTCTCATAAAAATATTGAAGGGATCTTCTCACATAGTAAAGTCATATATTTAGACAATTAACAAATACACTACTGCAATTTGTGGATATCACTGAATTATGTGCTCTGTACATCAGGGAATGTGGAGAAGGAACATGCGAGTAATTACAGTGTTGTTAAATACAGTCCATCCAATCCTCTAATTTAACCGACTATCTGTAGGCCAGACTGCCAGCCAGCCTTCGTGGAAGACAAAGACAGACTATGACGATGCCAGCCACCTTGGAAAATGCACGTTCTTGTCCATCTTTTGCCGGCTTTAGATTCTGCTTCCTTACACTCAGAATAGCCACGCTACTTACACTTAGAATAGCCACAACATATTGGCTGCCTCCTCTTCTTTTTCTTAGTGTCCTTGTACTACATGCCGTTTCCCACAGAATAGGTAGGATTAATTCCTCTTTGGATTTTTAAAATGTTCTTCCTAACAAGTTAGTGTTTTGTGCCCTTTAGTAAATTGCCCATTTCTCTAGGAAATTTATTACGAATTGATTTCAGATCTTGTGGCTGAGTGTGCCCCCTTGTTCAAAGCTGAATGACTGCTCAAATGAGCTCTCCTATTTGGTGTTAGAAAACGCTAAAGGCATTCTGATAACTTCATAGACGACTTCAACACTGTAGCATGAAGTGTTCTACTAGCACCTAGGGTATCTTTATAGACCTGTTTTTTTCTTTAAAAAGGAAGAGATCCTCTTGGAGGATTGTTTCTGTTTGCAGATCTATGAACCAATGTGGATTTATTTCACAGAAATTAAAAAATAATCCAGCACATCACCTTTAATCTGACTCTCTGTGCTGTCAACCTAAGCTTCATTTCCTCTCTTCTAATGTGTTAAATTGCACGTCAGGAAACTTAAACTTGTATTTATCTCTGTGGTTGCAAAGACCATATTTAGTGAGCTGAGAAACAGCTTTACTGTTTCCAACACAAATACATATGAATAAATAATTTGCTGGTCTTCTACTAATTTTTCTCAATTCCTAATTAACTTTGTGATTCTTATTTCTAAGAAATATATCAAACTGACAAATCTGTTTCTAGTTATTCTGTTTCTAGTGTATGAAATTTTATTTTTTGACATATTAGCCCAAGGAAGGTCATCTTGTAATAGGACACTGTTCGTCCCAACCTGAATTTGTAGATGACATAAACATGACAGTGTGGTTAATATTCCACTGTGAGGGAATGAGTTACTTGAGGCAATTAAAAGTCCAGATAAAATGAAATTGAAAGAAAATGGAACAGTTTACATGTCAACTTCATCTGCCTGGGCTTGTTATCTCTACAAAATACAAGCAGGCTCTACAAATGTGTTCAAATATGTCTCTTTTAGAAGCTGTGCTCTTAAGCTACTGTGGACTTCTCTCCACACTACTGTAGGTGACCTACATAGCTCAGTTCCGTAGTATGGTTTGTCAGGCACTTTATTGTTTCTGAACCTCACAATCATCCTCATTCCCCACATATAGTTTTTACAGTCTGGAAGAGTCACCAAACTTTCTTTTTTTTTGGATGCTACCTGCCTGGAAAATACAGCCTATATCATCTTTCTACCTTAGTAACATACCCCGTAGAAGAAAAATGCTGTTATTGACCTGTGTGCACAGCCTCCAGAAATTAAGTCTCTGCTGAGAGTGTGCTACTTGAGGATGGGCTGCTCCGTCACAGCCTTCCTTCTCAAGATAACTGAATCCCTACTCAACCCAAGAGCTTACTTCTAGCTTATATGCCCATCCCAAAGACTCTCCCAGAGTTTTTCTCTAAAGAGAGTGAACAAACACATGGTCTTCAGGTAGTGCAATTAGCAGAGAGGTCCTCAAATCTGTGGCCACATTCAATGAGGCTATTTTTCTGTTTTCTATCCATTCATCTGTACAGGCTGATCACTTGAGTGGTATTTCCAGAGCCACACACAACTGCATGATGGTTTTGTTTATAGATTATGTTATACATGATCATGCTGTATCATATGTTATGTTATGCATGCATTGTATTATGGATCATACATTTAGCTTGTTACCCTTTATGTAGACTAGCAACTGTGACTGACGTGACAATATCATAGCTATGATTTTGTTTTCTTTGTGTTGCAGCTTTCCATTTCTGAGGGTTTGTTGTCTTCACCATGTTTTGAATCACATTAAATACAGGAAAAAAATCTTAGAAACAAAAAGAAAAAAATGAGAGCTACTTTAAAATAACTTGAGCAGAAAAATATAGCTGCTGCTTTCAAATGAAGAGTTTATTAAGAATTCTCATTACAAAAATGAGATCTAAATAGCCCTAGAATTAGCCATGGAAAGGAAAAGAAATGCCATGTAGATCATAGAAGTGTAAGGTGCCGCTTCCAGATGGTTAGATCATAACCTCATTCTCTAGAAAAATGGACTTGCTCTTAGAAAACGTTGTTTACCATAAGAAAAAAATCTTAGATATAAAGAGGCTTTTTCATACCCTAAAACTGCCTGTGCATAACAAGCCCATTTAAATCACATGAGCAATGAAAGATCAATATGAATGAGGCCATCTTCCTGAGTTTTTTAAGAGAGTAATAGATTTTAATGTTGAACTGCTAAGTTCCATGACCATGATTTCATTAATATCAGACATATCACTGAAGTTTCTTGGATCAATCTCTCTGAAATACTTCATATAATTTATATAAAAATATAAAGTCTGAATCAAAAATAGTCATTCATGAAAACATTCCTCTTTTCACTGCATGCTTCCAACATGTATAGATTTTTTATAGTCTTAGAGACTATAAAAAAAGAAAAAAAAAGGCTCTTGTTTCCAGTCTGGATTTCTGTTTTTTTTTCAATTTGTGCATGTGAAATGTTTATATAGCAGATATGATAAGCAGGAGAAGCAGACAGTGATTTCCTCACCCCCACATGTCTATATATGTATTGAGAGCAATAAAATCAGCTGTTAACTTAATATTTGAAAAATTAGTCATGACTAGTTTTCAGTCATTCTGTGATTTTCTGTAAGTTTCCTCTAAAAATCCAGTTTATGAACATGCATCTTTAGTTGTGTGCATCTTCACCAAATCTGAAGGTAATCAAAACACAAGACACGATGTCAGAAATGGAGGATGTTTAATTTAATTTCTCTGGTTTATGATTCTGTTTATGTGTTCAAATGTTGCATTAATCTTTCAGATTTTACTCTTGGAGTTTTTTTGTCTGTTGATGAGAAAAATTGAGATTTCCCAGTCATTTGCATAAACTTTTAAGTATGGTTCCCAATCTTAGTCCTATGTATATGACCCTGCATTTAGTTATATTGATACACATGGTTAGTAAGAAATTTACGAAGAAATTTATGTTTTCCAATACCAGTGGCCTTGTTTTATTATTTAACACCACAAGTACTATTTGACAACTTGAACACAAACAATTGTATAGTTCCTATAGACGGTTGCTAAAAGAATATACCTAAGAAATAATCTTTCCTTAAAAGTTATAAAATTTCTTTCCTTTACATTTATTTTTGGAGATGTGCTAGCCTGTTTTTAATTCACTTATCATTTAATCCATGTCCCATTAATTTTATATTATATTAATTTTAGGTAGCAAGTAAAATTTCAGAGTTGCCACAGCATATTAAATGCCTTTATGAGTCACTTTAAAAATCTAAAAATATTTCACATATTATTTTATTTTGACAAGATCTGATTGATATAAATTAAATTATTATCCTACTTTAGTTTTTTAATTAATTGAGCTTCATACTAATTGTTCCATCTTTCTGTCTATAACTGATGTTATGATGACAGGATTATAATTACTTGACTCACTATGTAGCCTTTTAAAATATTGGAAGAAAATTAGCTTCCTTCAACTCCTCTGGAATTTCCTCAGTATTCCAAGATTTATTATGAATTAACATTAGTTTCCAAAGCTCTTATCTTTCATCTCTTTAAAACTCTTAGTTGTAAAAGTTTAAGTTAATTATATACTATTTGGGGGTGGGGAAGCACAGCTGCCCTAGGGAGTCCTTAAACTTTTCAAGAGTTTTTGCATTTCAAAAATCCTGTGAATTAGTTATATATTTTTCCATTGGGGCTTTATTTTTAGAACTATTTCCATAATACTGCTGGTTAGGAAATGATTCCCTAATAAATTAGCCTTGCCTTTTAATTTCCAATTTTCTCCTTAATTTAGAATTTCTATTTAATTTAGTACAGATCTTAGCCATAAATCAGGGTGTTGGTGCATAATTTAGCTTTAATGTACTGCATTGTTCACAGGGCCTTGACTGCTACGAGTGCCCCTACTGAGTGAATAGCAATAAGCTTACAAAGTAAGGCTACTAATTTTGTGGGGTCTGCTTGTCAAACTTCACCGAATGCCAGAGTTGTTTGCTGTAGCTCTTCTTCCATTGCCTTCTTATCCCCACACAGTTGAAAAATAAGTTGAACCTCTAAAGCTGTCATTGGTTGTCTTGCCATGTCCATAGAAAAGATATTTCCAACAAGAAATATTCTTAGTTCTTTTCTTAGTCCCTTTCTCAATAGTGGGTGTGCATGGCAGGGAAGATTCCAGAAACAGGAGCCATGGCACGCCAAGCTAAATATTCCTTTGGGTGGCTGCATTGGCTGAACATCAGGAAAAGCAGGTGAGCTGTACAAAGTGATCTACAGTGGCAGAAAAATTTTTGATTGAACGTCATGGGTAATTATGGTGTTAGTCAAAAGTTGTCCAGGGTTTAATTTTAAGAATATGTAAAGAGAAACAAATCAGAAAACAAAAGTTTTCTTGTAAATAGAAGACAACCATAATGTGTTCTATATAATTATACTGAGAAATAAAACAATGTAAAAACAATTAGCAGTACTTTTTTGGTTAGGATGTAGCTGCTGAGATTTGAATTTTCATCCTATGCATCTGTTGCTCTGTACTTTTTAAAGCCTGAATTTATGTTTTTCCATTTTAATTTAGACAATGTGAAATGTATAACAATTAAAACAAATCTTGTCAGCACATGGAATATTTCCTCCATTTCTTTACGAATGACTTGGATTAGTAAGATTAATTGCTAAAGCGTGGCCACGATAGAATAATACTACAACCTTAATAATCAGATTTTAAATTCCTCTATACTATCAGTTAAGGAAACCTTTCATTTCCACAGATGATATTTGCAGAGCTATTTTAGATGTGGAATAAAACGACAGGAAATCCCAACTGATACACATATCTTTTGTTTTTCTTATTCCTGGTTATATATGTGCAAATCTTGAAATTTCTATTGTAAATGGCATATGTTATTACTGATTTCATTTTCAATAGTAATATTTTATCTTTTGAGGTTTGTATACAACAGAGAGTTCATCAATCCAAAAAAGATATTGTCTAACGAAGCTCTATCTGTATCTCTTATGGCTCAGATAATGCTTTCTCTATGGCATGTCCAATTATTGCAGTATTTTATAGTCTTTCATCAAAGACTGACACTTTCACTACAAAGTACCTGCTCTTACTTATGCATCACATAGAATAGGCAGGGTGGGGAAAAAAACAGTGCTGCAAGACTCTTAGTGCCACACTGCACTCTGAGCGATGAAGCGCCTGTTGGATCAACCGGCCTGTGATGCTAATATCTCTGGTACGGCAGAACAGACTTCTAGATAACATAACACCCCCCTGGACCCCATCCCTCCATCATCTTGACACTTAAAAACTTAGGTGTAAACCTTCAATTTAGAGAGTATCAGTCCCTAAAGACAATGTTGCAAATTTCTCTGCTGGCTGCTTGAAACTATATTCAGTTTCCTTAATTGTGTTTTTATCCAGTGGATAGGAAACATTTGTTATTTTCTTGGGAGAAAACATGATTATATGACTCATTTGGTACATATATGAATAGCCTCTCAGGTATTTTCAAAGTCTGAATTGTATTTTCTTGGAGATACAATAGATATTAAGAAGGCATTATTTTTTTATAATTACTGGGTAGTAGTGAGAGCACATGTGAAAAGACCTGACATTAAATATTTTGGCTGTGGGTAATGAGAAATGTTGCTCTGTAATACAGTGGAAGGTGAACAATGCCCAAACAAGAGAGTAAAAAATTTACATAAAGATAGACTTTATTTTCCTGTTCCTATTTAAGAGCACCACGTGTTATCCAATTAATGTCTTGCCTTGTTTTGAAAAAAAAAACCAAACCCAAACCCCCATTTTTTATTTGAATAGGGGAGATGTGGGCTTTTCCCTTGAATGTAGGCATCTGAGGTGCATCACTAAGCTTAGAACTGGGGGTTCCCAAAGGATATTAAGTGCCCCATGCATTTGTGCATTGCCCCTGGAAAGGACACAACAACTGTGACCCTCAGCCCAAAGGCAGAACTCAGTTTCCATTCCTCAGGGGGGATCTCTTGAAGACAAACCTTCAGTACATTGATTTTACTACCTGATGTCACACTCACATTGGCCACAGGTAAATGAAAGTCCTGGGGCCTGATTCAAACAATGCACACCCAGCTTGATGGAAAGACTCACCATGGGCTTTAGATCAAACCTTTCATCTCCAGAATGATACATAGGCTCCATTCCACTCAGCAACACTAAATGCAATTTGAAAAAGAAAATAAATATTTGTTTCCATCAGGTAAGGACAACGCTCTGGTAGTGTCTTGACCTCGACAGCATCAGTGGTGTCAAATGGAGCTGTACTGATGTATCACATTCACCTTGGCTCGAATTAGACATGAGTGAAGCAAGTTGTGATTAGTAGTATTGCCAGAAAAATCTGTTCTTGTGAAGCATCTACTGGCCTTTTAATTTTTTTTCTCTTTCTTTTTCTTTGTTTTTCTCCACCCCCACCCAATGCAGGAAAGTAGCTAATCTACATCTACTTGGATGTGTAGAACTAAAGAAACACCATTAATACTGAAACAGCTGGAATCCTGTTATTTCTTTGAACTTGTGAGAGACAATTTTCTTCCAAGCTTTTAAATTAAATATTGTAATTTCTCAAATTGTCAGAAGAAAAAGAGAACAGGATATCATTCATTGTGAGGCTGTCAATATACTTGTTTTTCTAATTTTTATTTTTATTCTCATTATAGCAATTACATTCACAATATATAATATTCACTTTCTTGACATGTGCTGAGAGAAATATTTGACTGCCTAATGGGTTTTGAGAAAACCCAAACGTTTCAGAATTCTTTTTCCTAGATGAGCTTTTATACTTTCATTACAGTCTCTCAGGTACAATTGTTAAACATAATAACAAACCTTTCTGAAGATTAGTTTTCTAAAGAAAGTTGATCTACTTGAGTGAATATGCTGTTGTCACTCTGATTCTGTCTTTTTGTTTAATAATAATTGCACTTTTAATTGTACTTTTTATGCATGAAAATAGAATCTATTTTGAAGAAAAATTAACTCAAGGTTATTTTAACAGAAAAATTGTATATGTAAATTTAATGATATACTTTACTGGCCAAGAAGCAAACTTAACAAGTAGGAAGCAATTATGGTGCTTCAGTGCAGCCACGGTCAGTCTTATCTGAGAGAAAAGGTTGACCAAATGAATGGATAATGAAGACAAGCAATAGACACAGAAGCTTCTGCTTCAATAATGTGCATAGCTGCACTGGTAAAAGGTGATTAACATAAGAGGAAAAAAAAAAAAAAATTGCCATCCAAGTACAAGGCAAAATTGTCCACTGCAGAGATATCTAACTGCCTGTGGGTTGGCCCCATGAACTCCCAGTGAAAGATTAGGAGAGAAATAATGGAGTGCTTCTTATGGGCATGTGCATTATGTGTATGTAAGGAGAGAAGGTGGAATATAAATAAGCATATTGCTTCTCCCCATCATCTGCTGTCAGCAAAAAAGTTTTGGCAGAAGGGATGTTTACTGTGATTTAGCAGCATCAGGAAGTAGGGATTGACCTGATTGTAGCAGCAACTCTCAGGCCTCAGCAGTTTTGTTAATCATGTAAAAGCCTAAAGATGACTTGGGAACAAAAATTTAAGCTTCAGGGTTTGAAAACTCTGACTGGAGAGTATCTTAGCTGCAGGACTGGGACTGAGCACGCAAGCTGAGGAGAGACAAGCACCAGACCTACTGTTTAGGGGAAAGGCAGAATAAACAGGACTGAGAAAGGGAGCTGTGGTGATGCAGGTGTGCAGTGCAAAGCTGAGGTTCATACATACCTGGGCATGTGGCAGTTGCAGGGGAGACCACTGAGCAGCCTTCTTGCTGGGGCTGGAGCTGGAACTGGGATACCTACTGCTCCAGCCAACCGCCTGTCTGCCTGAGCCTCCTCCTCATCAAAGCAGCATCACTGCCATGCAAACTGCAGTGCAAGTTTCCTGCTCAAATTAAATAACTTCTAATAATTAGGTATCTGTTTTATCCATTTGTCTTTTTATTTCTTTTCAGTTACACAGACCAGAATTTGAATACTTTTTCTCAGGCTGATGTTCAGGTATACACTGGTATTTCACCACATATTCTCAGGTGTTTCTCAAAGCATTTAATTATTGCATTTTCAGGTAGGTGTTTCTAGAGGGTGTAAATAGGAGAAAATACGCTGAGAAAAAAATTGCTTAAGCAGAGGTCTGCCTGTGCTGAGGCAGAACCGAGCTAATCACTGCTCAACACTATTTTGTGCAGTGTTTGTACAATGAAGCATCAGCTTATCTTGGAGCTTAAGATGTGACTATGACATTAGTAATGTACAATTACATTACTGTAATAGCACCATTCTTACAATGGCTTTTAGCCTATGATTTAATTTAAGGATTTTCAAAATGCTTACTCTGTGCACCTCCATATTGAATTTATGTACTGGTAACAAGGTGTTTTCAGAGAGAGACTCTTGGATTAATTTACTGCCTGTTCAGACAGAGTGAGAAATTTGTTAACCACTTGATCATTTAACCATTTATTGTCATGGTATCAGATGAACTTGGAATATTTGTTACTTGCTTGAAAGAGAACTAATTCATTTTTCTACTAAAGGGAGTTTCCAGTTAATCACTTTTGCTGATCTACACCCCAGTCTACCCAGACATCTAACTTGTTTAGTCCTTTTGACCTGAGCAGGATATTGTACGTGTAATTATTGTCCACATGATATGAATTGCCGATTTTAAGCATTTTTGAGCTATCACATAGGGATGACAGTTATTCAGTACTGTGTGACTTATGCCACTCTCCTGAGCTAGGAACTCTCTACTCAACAACATAGCCCTGTGCTCCCATGCTGGCTGAGGAAGGGTATGTGGTATTTATCTGGCATCTGAGGCAAGTGGTGGTTTTACTGGGAATACCTTGTGATTCAGAGTATTTTCATCAATTTGGAGAGTGTTTCTCTGTTTTTGTGTATTCTAACATGAAGGGATATTATTTCACTTCTTATCTATAAGGGAAAACATAACTGAATTATGGAATGTTAGTGTCATATGACAAATGTATATAGAAAGTCTTGCAAAAAATATCGTCTGGAAAATTATTAGTGTGTCTAATTTAAAAAAAAAACATAGTCACTGAATAATATAATTTTCATATTATTTTCATCCATTTGTATCTACATATTGCAGCTATGCATGTTTTTAAAGGCATGGAGAGACTAATTTTTCCACATGAGTGAATACTCAGTTACACGTAAATAACCTGGCAACTTGCCATGGTTGTGAGATACTGCAGCCCTGACATTTTACTGTACCTGCTTTTAGCATTCTGCTTATATAAAACTATAAACTTGGACAAAAGAAAGGGGAAGCTGACAGAATACCCTCAGTTATAGCTCTAAAGAAAAAAATTACTTCAGGAAAGCCATTTTAGAAAACTATTTCACAGGAACAGAGAAGGCACCAAAAAATGACAACTTTTTGCTCTGTGCTTTACAGTAAAACTGCCTACTATATAATTCTGTCTAATTCTGTTGGTTTATATTTCTTAACTGGAGCCTATTTGTTCAATATGAAGAATCAAACAAGGAAAAATGGCAAAGGAATACATAAGTGAATACTCAAACTTTAAAGAGCTGTCTTCTTTATGGGAATTATAGTCTTTAACAGAGAACAGAGCTAAAGGACACAGCTCCATACTGCAGCTGAAATAGGAGCTGAAGTGAACCATTACCGCTGAAAATTAACTTCCTGTAAGATATCTCCACATCATTCAAATTCAGTACTACAATGTTCTCCCTTCTAATTATAGACTTTACCAGAATACATGCTTATTATTTTCTAATGGCAGTTTGGCAGTTGCACTATTTTTCTCTCTCTTTCTTTTTTTTATGTCTCTCTCCATATGCGTGCATACACACTCACACACAGAGTCTTCTGAAAGAATGCTAGAGCACTTAAGTAATGCTTAAATGATGTTAATATTTATTACTTCTGCATTAACAGCATACATATTTGGTCTACCCAAATACCTGAACACAGTATCATATGCTGTAGAATCAGAATAAAATGCCTTTACCTTCAAGACCTTACAATGTAAGTAACTTGTGAGTCCAATATACTGTCTTTTGCTGAAAACAACCGAATGTAACAGGACACTTTAGACCATGCTCTTCCAGCTGAAATTTATATTTAAGGCTGATTTTCAGACAAAATTTCCCAATTGTACAGATTATAGGATTAAATTATAAGGAGCAGATCATCTATGACCAGTTTAAATGGAATAGCTGGAAAACTTGAATAGGAATTAAATACCAAGTCAATACTATGACATCTTTCATATATTTGTAAGGAAGGGGTGGCTATTGACAGTTATTGAAACTGTAGACAGGTAATCTAGGTTTGGTTGAGAATTAAAATGTCTATAAACCATGTTAGTGAAAGGTGAACCCCCTGGGAAGCCTCAACTGCATTTTGTAGCACTACAGCCTGCACAACACTCACCAGTGCTAATGAAGGATTAAGGACTACATAGTTTCCCTTGCAAACCAGTTCTTGCCTACAATAAAATTAAAAGGAGTCACCTTCCCTGGTGGTATTTAAAAGATGGGTAGACGAGGTGCTTAGGTAAATGATTTAGAGGTGGAATTGATAGTGTTAAGTTTATTGTTGGACTCAGTGATTTTAAAGGTCGCTTCCAATCATTATGATTCTGTGATTCTGTGAAAGCCAGCTTTTATTTAGAAAGTTAACTGTAATTTTAAGACCAGTTCCTGAAAAGTAATTTATCTCGTGAATGGATTATGGAAGGAATTCAGAAGTTTCATATTAAGATGAAAAGGACGGAGGGTAGAACATTTCTAGTTCATAATAATTTACCTTCTAATATATTTAAGTAAGATTGGAAGAGGTGTAATCAGATAAAAGAAGGAATTATTCATTGATAGTGCTTCTTAGAAGAATGTATATTTTTCCCCTAATATACTTTTACCCAACATAACTTGTTCCTAAGACATAGATGAAGCAAATGTAGAAATAATTGTACAAAAGAATATGTGTTTTATGTGACTTTTACTAGAAGACACCTAATGGATTTGCCTAACACCATACCCTGCACTGCTGTTACAATGATACTTCCTAGAAGATCACAGGTATTAAATGAAACACTTATTGCCTGTGGTTGTGCATTTAGTAACATGCACTGCCTGATACTGCCTAAGACTTTTTCTTTTAACAATAATTCTTTTTCTCCCTCTGATCTGGAGATATTATACAAGATCAAAAGAGATTAACTACTTGGTGGTAGCCTTTGTTTGTGGATGTTTGACTTGCTTTCCAGCCTCCCCAGTAGCCCTCAGTGTTCAGAGCTCAAGGATGACAGGAGTGAGTGATACAGTGTATTTTGTTTGTATGGACAGATTTTGGTAGCAGGGGGATAACAGGGGTGGCTTCTGTGAGAAGCTGCCAGAAACTTCCCCTGTGTCCAACTGAGCCTATGCCATCCGGTTCCAAGATGAACCCGCTGCTGGCCAAGGCCGGGCCCATCAATAATGATGGTAATGTGTCCGTGATAACCCTCACATTTTGCAGCTAGAGAGAGAAATGAGCAGATGTGAGAGCAACAACCCTTCAGACACCAAGGTCAGTGAAGAAGAAGGAGGAGGAGATGCTCCAAGTGCCAGAGCAGAGATTCCCCTGCAAACTGATGAAATCCATGGTGAGGCAGGCTGTTCCCCTGCAGCCCATGGAGGTCCATGGTGGAGTAGTTGTCCACCTGTAGTCTGTGGAGGGCCCCACATCTGAGCAGGTGAATGCCTGAAGGAGGCTGTGACCCTGTGGGAAGCCCAAGCTGGAGCAGGTTCCTGGCAGGACCTGTGGCCCCTGTGGACAAAGGAACCCACGTTGCAGCAGGTTTACTGGCAAGACTTGTGACCCCTTGGGGTACCCGCGCTGGAGCAGTCTGTTCCTGAAGGATTGCACCCAATGGAAAGGACCTAGGCTAAAGCAGTTTGTGAAGATCTGCCATTCATGGGAAGGACTCACATTGGAGAAGTTCATGAAGGATTGTCTCCAGTGAGAAGGACCTCATGCTGGAATGGGGAAGAGTGTGAGGAGTCCTCCCCTTGAGGAGGAAGGAGTGGCAGAAACAATGTGTGATGAACTGACTGAAACCTTCATTCCCATCCCCTTGTGCTGCTGGTAGGGATGAGGTAGAAAATCAGGCGAGAAGTTAAACCTGGGAAGAAGGGAGGGGTGAGGGAGGTGTTTTAAGATTTGGGTTTATTTCTCATAATCTTCCTCTGATTTCATTGGTAATAAATTAAATTAATTTTCCCCAAGTTGAGTCTGTTTTGCCCATGATGGTCATTGGTGAGGAGTCTCTCCCTGTCCTTATCTTGACCCATAAGGCTTTTGTTATATTTTCTCTTCCCTGTCCAGTTGAGGAGAGGAGTGATAGACTTTGGTGGGCAGCTGGTGTTCAGCCAGGGTCAACCCACCACATACAGAAATGGGACTGACTGATCCAGGAGCTGGAGATGATGAGCTTGGCATATTTGACTCTGGTTGAGGTGCTTGAAGATTTCCAACTAACTCAGCCTAAATCCCTTCTTAAGGGAAAGACTGTGAGACTGCATTTCTCTTATAATAACATTTTAGCCTCTACTCTAGATTAAGTAAAGGAGGCATCAGATATTAGCCAATAATCTTAAAAAAATCACTGTATAATACATCCCTGTTTTGAGACTTAGTTTTTTTTTAAAAAAATAGTTTAAGCCTTTTTGGTATGTCTAATTAAAAAAATTGTTCTCCTTTTAGCTAAACATTATTCAGAAAGAGGCATACTGAAAAGCAAAGAACAGGATTTTTAGGAAATAAATTTCATCTTGAATATAGAATTTTTCACACTGATTTTTGGATTGGCAGAAAGTTCATATTGTGCTTCAGCATTACACAAAAGCATTCCTCTTGCATTCAAGAATGTACATGCTAAACTTGAATATATTTGATAGCAAGGTTAAAGTTATCATTAAAGCATGATTTATTTCTATGTACTTTTCAAATATTAAAATATTTAAAGTAAATATCTAAATTGTATAATTGGTGTTTTGTATTCCAGGAAACATTCTCCATGGAATCAAAATAAGAAGAGAATTGTCTAAAAAATTGGTTTTGTTCAATAACAAAAAGAAATCTTTCCCAAATCTGGTGAGTCAGAAGTTTTGAAATCCTATTTCTGTGCCTGCAAAGGCAAAAAATTTAAGATAATTAAATCTATGCTTGTTTGTTTGTTTGTTTGTTTTCTCTCAAGGAATTGTGTTTCAATGAATAAATAAACTGGTAAAGAATATCTTGTTTTTGAAATCTGGTCCCTTATTTTCTATTGTCTAGATGTTAAAGTGAATTCGTCAGGGCAAGCAGTCTCCCTCCACTTGTTGAATGTAGATATGTTTGAGTGTTTTGCTTATATCCATTGAACACAAATATGTCATATAAATAAATATTCTTGTGATGAAGGTCAGTCTGTTAGCTGTTAAATCTTCCTCAGTTATTCCCCACTTTATGCAATAACCCAATAATTTGAGTTATCAGACTTTTTAGATGAACAGAATGTATACTCTGGAGTCCATTGACTTCAAATAGAACCTTGCAAATTGAGCCTGAGACATAATGATGTACTCAGAAAGAATATAAATAGTAGGTTAGTCACTCCTCAGTGAATACCGTGAATAATTTAGTTTGCACCTTTACTATTCACTACAGTCAGTTTGACCCATATATTATCTCTCAGGTAGCAATCAGAAAGAAAAATGTTGCTTTCATTAAACTTCATTATAGGCACTGTAATTCTATTTCTTACTGCATTTTAAAGGAATAATCCAAAGCAGCCTAAGAGATTTTAAAAGTTGTTTCTGATTTGCCAACATCACATTTGCACTTTTCTATTGGCTGCAAACAGTATAGTCAGGAAAAATTAGGTATACTGGAAAAAAATTCCAGGTGACATCCTGGCCACACACACACACACACGTGAAAAAATATGGCATATTAACTATTATCCAGAATTTAATCTTAAGAAATATAAACTGATGGGGAAACTAAGAAGATACTATTGCTTATTTTGAAGATTCAAAACCTTATTCTGTGTTGTTATTGGGAATTAATACTGAAAATACTATAGTAAAGTCAATGTATAATGAGAGAATTTGTCCAGATTTAAATAATAATTTCAGTATAAAGTGATCCTAACTAACAATGAAATGCTTGCTAAAGACATTAAAATTTTTCTAAAGCTGATAACTTGTATCACCACCTAGATTTTTATCCACAGAAGGGGAAGACAGTTCAGGATAATTTTTGGTAAATTGGACACAGAAGTCCATAGTCCCAGCTTCTTCTTGGACGTGCATTGATAGGATTAAATGCAATGAACGCAAGTAACAACATGGAAATTTTGATGAGATATAAGGAAATGTCTTTCACCGTGAGTTTGGTCAAATACTAAAACAGATTGTCCAAAGGTGCTATGGAATCTGCAATCTCCATCTCTGCATATATTCAAAACTTCACTGGACCAGGTCCTGTTTTGAGTAGGCAATCAGACCAGGTGGCCTCCAGAGAACATAAATTAGTCTATGTCTCTAAGAATCTGGGATTAACATTTTATTTAACTAACTGCTTAGATTTGTGCATGTTTCAGATAAGTAGATAATAGTTTGGCATATATCAGAATGAAGAGACTAAAGCATAGCTGGAATAATCCTACTGATATTATGCAAGCATTGCTCAAGCACATAATATAATAATAGAATCACAGAATCATAGAATGGTTATGGGTTTGAAGGGACCTTAAAGATCATCTCGTTCCAACCGCCCTGCCATCAGCAGGGACACCTTCCACTAGATCAGGTTGCTCAAAGCCTCATCCAACCTGGCCTTGAACACTTCCAGGGAGGGGGCAGACACAACTTCCTTGGGCAACCTGTTCCAGTGTCTCACCAACCTCACAGTAAATAATTTCTTCCTAGTATGTAATCTAAACCTACCCTCTTCCAATTTGAAGCCATTACCCCTTGTTCTGTCACTACCTGCCTTTGTCAAAAGTCCCTCCCCAGCTTTCTTGTAGGCTCCTTCAGGTATTGGAAGGCTGCTGCTATAAGATCTCCCTGGAGCCTTCTCTTTTCCAGGCTGATATTGCAATCAATTGCATATTTGTTATATCACAATTGTATGTGTGCTGTCAAACAAATGCAGTTTTAAACTGGTATCTTAATTTTAGTGAATTACGTTTTTTCTAATATAACTCTAAAAAGTCTTTAATTTTATCATTTATGACTTCAGAATTTTCATATTTGACTATACTACATTTTTTGTGGTTATTTAGGACCTTTAAGGAATAATCCTAGCTATGCCTCTTACAAGAAACAGCTCAGAACCTGAAGCAGAAGCCTAGAATACTGTAAACATTTCCTAAGACAGTTTTTGAAAAAGATAAGAGAAAAAAGGAAGAGTAGCATATTACAACTTTTCTCCTACTGATAATAAAAATACTAAGTCAAAGAGCAAGAAGCATGGGAAAATAAACCACTTTGAAATACTGAGTAAAGCCAGTCACATTCAGTGAACAGGGAACTATCTGTCTGGCAGAAACAGATGCATCTGTATCAAATCAGAGGAGGGAGTGGTGAGGGCAGTATAAGTATCTTTACTATAGATTAACAGCAGGGGCTGAATCAACAAATCATAACATGTGATCATGTATGTTGAAGGGTGAATTTTCATTACAATGACTTTTATCCTCTCTGTAGAAAAGGCATGAGGAAAGCTACATACTGGTCGTTTTCCTTTTTTAATTCCTGAAATGGTAATGCTGTGATAGATGAGAAATCTCCTCCAAAAGAGGAAGGTGAAGGCACTGACAGAGAAGTCTAGTGGGATGCTTACAATGAAGTGGCGGTCACAATTCACTTTTCACTATTCAATTGTTCTAGGTTTTTTTGATCTCTAGCTAGCCAGGGCTGATGATCTTGCTCAAAGCTTTTGTCAGTGCAATTTATTGAACACAGCAGACAGGAAAAAGGGATACACGTTCTCTGTTGTCAGGTAAGGAGAAATGCTAACTCCATATTCCTCTTTATTTGTCTCTTCTTGCAGCTCTAGTACACACTCTTTTCCTCCCTTTTCACCTCACTCTTATTGTGATGAGCCATCACAAGTGGAGCCAGAAGCATTTTGGAAACCAGTCGTAAAAACCCAAACAAAATTCATATTACATTGAAAGGCAAGGCTACTACTTTATGCTTGAGTATTAACAGATTTTACTTCATATCTGGAGTAGAATCAGCCCAAATACAAGGACTTTCTGGGACCACAGATGACTGCATTATCCAAAGCGAATAGGGTCCAGGTCAGACCAGCGAAGAGAGAAGCATTCACCTGAAATAATCAAGTATTCTTTCAGTTTCAGTAAACACTGGTATTTTGTAACAACCTAAATTGTTTTCTTGAAGGCTATGGTGTCAAAATAAGGAGGTGAAGAGAAGAAGGTTAATTTGCAAAAAAAAACATATATAAAGTCTCTGACCTAATATTGAGCTTGATGCTCATTACGAAAAAGCAGGAGAAAGAATTTCAAAGTGGGAGTTGAAATGTGGTAGCAGTGAAGTTTCTTGAAATTTTCCACTGCTACTAGATATTTCAAAGAGTAATTTAATTTACTGTAAGAGAAACTATGGAATGGGTTAAAACTTCACCTAGAAATGTTCTTACAATGTTTCATATTAAGACACATTTTTGAAAGTCATATAAAGTGAGAAAACCAAAATTAGGAGGCCAGAAGTTCAACCTAGAGTACCTTAGGAGCATGATTAAAGAATTCCTGGAGGTTTTATAAATCTGTTAGTAATATCCTACACGGCCATTAACTTTCAATAAAAGATATAAAAGATGTACTGGGTCTCTGGAGGTTGGTAATGGGATGTATAGCATTCACCTCTAGCTTCTCAGTTCAAATCCAACTCACACTGAAAGGAGGTCTTTCTGATGCTGATGTCAAAGTTTGTAGGTCAGCTACAGTTCTTTTCTAACTCATGTAACTTCAGTGATTGTTACCTAGGCCTCATGCCATGAGCAGTTTCTACACAGAATGATGCGATTCTCTTGAAACAGGTCATGACAGTCTGCGCACTTGCTGTCATTGTATCATTTGGCACCGTACTTATCCAGAGAGTGAGATGGCTATTAGCATTCAGCATGACACTTCTAAAACAGAATCTAATTTTATTTAGAAGTAAAAGATTTTACTAAAACCCAACCCCCTTCCCCTAGTTATTTAGCAAATATCTATTCAATTTTCTAAAAAGACTAATATTTGTTCAGGCTTTCTATAGACCTCAGTTGGTTCAATCTATAGCTTAATTTACAACCCCCTTTTCTCTGCTTTTTTTTGAGGAATATCTCACTTAAAAGCTTCTCACTCTTGATCACTATTTTCCCCAGGGCAAACTCACTCCTTACCTGTGTATGGCTTGTTTATTTGCTGTTTTGTCCTGTTGCCCTGTATTTACCCTACGAGTGTTTGTTTGGAGGCTATTATGGCCACTGTATTACTTTGCTGCTTGCTTTCACCAGCATCACCCTATTAGCCAAGATCAATACATTAATGCAGAAAAAAGTCCAGAAATCCAATATAGGGATGAATTACTATCTCATTCACAGGGTTCAACAAACTATTACACATTTGTATCCCCAGATGATTGCATAACATCTCCCCCTTATTTCCTGCAATGTGTACTGTTGGCTTTAGGATAGTTCCCAGAGAGACATCTTCCTTACAAAGTGTAACTCCAGGTAACCATTCTTGCTAATAATAGTAAAGAATGCTTCAGTAACATTTCTAATTTCTGAAGTGATTACATCTTAAATCCTAGTGGAAAAACAGAGGACAGATAAACTCAGTCAGTTACCCCCCTCTGTGTTGTTAGTCATCAACAGACTTAATGTTCAAGGGCTATGATTCACAAACCGTTACTGTGCTAATCAGTCTCATAAATGTAATACACAACAGTAAAAAAATAAACATAAAAGCTGTTTTTGAGCTTATAATGATAAGCACTCAAGAATTAAATAACATCAAGATTAAAAATGTCTGTACCTAATTTGCATCCAAACTCTTCTTTGTGCAAATGTATTATCATACTGTCCTTAATGACATGGTGATATGCTGCTGCTTCTGCAAAACTTTCATTAAGTGGAAATCTGATAAGCTGAGGAGTTTTGCTTGTTTAGCAAACTTTCTTTAAGCAGAACATCTTCACAAACACAAGCAAACAAATTTTAAAAGGTTTCTATTATAAGAGTATGTCCCGTTTTTTTAGCTGGAATAGAGCAGTTTTCTGTTTGTTTTTGTTTTTCTTTTTTTTTTTTTTTTAGTAGCTAGAATTGCACTGCATTTTGCTTTCAGTCTCGCTATGAGAGAGCCACTGATAACATACCAATATGTACATTTTTGTCACTGGAAGTGAAGGACTTTGTTCTGTTAGTCCACAAGCACAAGATATAAGGGGGGAGAAGAATATTTAAATTAATAAGCTTAATTGACAGTTAGATATGCCAACAGGGTATTTCATATCATATCACGTCATGTCCAGTATATTAGTGAGGGTCTCTTCCTCTCTTGCTCTCTCTGGCTTTCGCTTAGGCTCTCGTTCTTCCAGGGTTGCGGTTTCGGTTAGGGATTGTCGCTCCTTCGAGATCTTTATCTGGGAACGGGCAGCACTCGGTCAGGAGGGGGGTGAGCTATAACATTGGGTGTAATTCACTTGCATATTTTGTTACTGTTATCATTATCAGTACTATTTTAATATTAGTATTATTTAAAGTTTTCTTTCTATTATTAAACTGTTCTTATCTTAACCTACAAGTCTCCTTATCCTTGCACCCACAATTCTCTCCCCTATCCTCTGAGGGTGAGGGGGAAGTGGGTCTGTTAGCTGCTGGCCAAGGGCTAGCCAAGTTAAACTATCACAGAGTAGTTTAATTCTACAGAAGTTCTAAGTCCATGAAGGTTTCAAGTGAAATAAAGGAAATGAAACCAATTAAAAATCAATATAATTACAGTTATCTTGATACCAGTCCAGAAGAAGGAGTGGCTTCAGTGTGTTTCAGAATGAAAATTTATACAGGTGAGCCTGGTAAACATGGTCTGTAGTTACTGAAAATCTTACTTTTCTTGTAGAAAGATATTTCTTCATATTTTTTACCATTTATTTCACTTTTGGTCTTCTGGTGCTCTTGAAGCATGTTTCATATGATACTATTTGCCCCAAAAGTCTGAAAGCCCAAATCACTTCACAGAACTTTTTGAAATTTTTTAAAGAGCTCCATGTTAAAATTATGTCGTGTTCATCAAGGGCCATTTTCTCCCACACTACAAACAAAACAAAATCTGTCAACATTGTTAAAGGGTGTGATAGGAAATATAGTCTTTTGCTACAAATTCCCAACGGGGTATGATCAGTTTGAATGAGAAATTTTCTAATTGTTCTGTATCTAAACTCGTTACACTGTATTTTGCAGCTATTTGGTAGTCCATTTACGGTTTTTCAGATACATAGTTAACTGCCTTCTTTCAGAGCATGCTGCAGTGAGGTAACAGAAGAAAAAATATTCAGTTGCATGGTCACCCAGAATCCAGGGATTGCTTCTTGTATGTAAGTGCAAATGTATATGTATATACATAATACAAACATACCTAGGTACCTCTTCAGCAAACCTAAAAACATGCATATAAGCAGACATGAGACACGTGCACTTAAGCCATATTCCTTAGGAGTTAATCTGAGTCTTGGGAGAATATCTTTCCTGTCTCTCTCTCTCTCTCTCTCTCTCTTTTTTTTTTTTTTTTTAAATACACTACTGTCTTTTATCCTTTCAGTTCTTTATGACAGCTGGAACAATTAGAATTATACTTTTATAGGACAATAAGCATCTTCAAGAGTATGTTCTGAAAATCCATGAGCCTTTAAATGTCTTAACAATAAGTTTCAGAAATACAGTAATACATTATTTTCTTCTAAATGTTTATTTTGTTTTTAAAAATGTGCAGCTACTGCTTTGCTCAAGAAGGCACAAAAGTAAAGCTAAACTCTCCTTAGGAGTTACTAGGGAAAAAAGGCTGAAGGGATCTGATGCTGAATAGTTTTGGACTAAATCCAGCTGAATTAACTGACAGTATTCAGGTCAGGAAAGTCCATATTTTGTCAGAATTATTTGTATATTTCTGTAAGTAATACCAATTTTAAAATGTGTTGAATATTTCTGTTGGGGAAATAAAATAGATTTTTGTTATTCAATCAACAATGTGAATCAATATTGCATTTAAAAGGTCAGTTTGAAATGAAAATTCTGTTTTGACATCTAAAATAACTGTCTGAACTGTAATATCAAAATTTTACAGTTTTTTTTTGTGCCATAAAAGTATTTTTAAGTTGCATAAAAGTATTTTGTATTCCAGCATTTTTTTCTTATTCAGACTGTTTTTTGACACATGAAAACTTGACACAATAAGAAAATACTGTATCAAACACATATACAAGACTTTTTTTAGTAATTTCTTTATACATAATTACCATGTCTATTTTCTCACATGTCTCTAAAGAGAATTTATAAGATAAATTTTAAGTAAGATCAATATGTCAGTGAACACATGCAAAGAAAATTTTTACTCTGCTGTTGTGGTTTCTCATCCTCAACTGACATGACACCAGTATTCAGCTGTCAACATCAGATACAACAACATCTCTGGCACCAGAAAACCTGACAATTATTCTGACAGTTTCCACATGATTGTTGTTCAGGCCACCTCATTGATTAAGGAAATTTTCCCCCTCTGCTTCAGAAAACCAAATAAATGTTGGAAAACCTTTACATGTTTGACAGCATTTCTTTTTCGTTTCATAAACTGCTTCCAGAAAAGCTCTTACTTATCACTTGTATTTTTTTGCTACTGATGCATGGGATTCTTCTACCATGGAACAAGCTGGTAGCCCTACAAAAGAGAAACTTTTCCATGGGTTATCAGTGACATCAGGACAAGAGATTGCTCAGTTACACTTAAGGAAAAAGAATCAGTGCAGTTTAGTGGAATCATCTGCTGGAAACTCAGGCAGAGTAAAAGCTGTAATTTCTACTTATTATTTTTTGTGTCAGTCTGTCAGCAACCAATAATTGAAAACAAAGTGAATTGGAACAACCTGGGAAGTTTTGATCCAATGGAGCTGTTCTTTTGAGATTTGATTGAGAAAAGGGATGTGCTTCATCATCGACATTAATTTTGTATTGCAAGGCCAGTGTTGCTCACCCAAGGTTGTTAAATTCACCTTGCAAACCCTTTAAAGACATTGTAGATGTGTAACCAACTCTAAGGACAGTTAGCAACCACAGGTGCAATTGCCCATGAATCTGCATCTGGCAGCCTCCTGAGTACTGGTGATCCTGTGCCAACTCTGCACGACTGACTTAGGCTTACAAATTTCAGGTTGTTTGTGTTACCTGGGGGGAAAAAAGAAAGGAGAAGGGGATTTTTTTGTTTACTTTTTTTTTTTTTTTTTAATGTGTGTGTGTTTTTGAGAGAGCTCGACCCTGCAGCCTGGAGAAGAGAAGACTGAGAGGGGATCTTATCTTTGTCTATAAATACCTGCAGTGCAGGGGCCAAATGGATGGGGCTGGGCTCTTTTCAGTGGTGCCCAGTGACAGGACAAGGGGCAATGGGCAAAAACTGGAACACCAGCAGTTCCAGACAAACTTAAGGAAAAATGTTCTTATTGTGAGGGTGACAGAGCACTGGAACAGGCTGCCCAGACAAGTTGTGGAGTCTCCATCTCTGGAGATGTTCAAAACTCGTCTGGACACTTTCCTGTGTAACCTGTTGTAGAGAATCTGGTTTAGCAAGGGGGTTCAACTAGATGATCTCCTGAGGTCACTTCCAACCACTAACATTCTGTTATTCTGTAATAGTATTTGATAATAGCTTGAAGTTTAAAAAAAATACATTGAAGATTTGAGAATGAGAGCCTAGTGCTTAGGTATGCATCTGGAATGTTTTTCTGTTTTTCAGACACAAAGCTGTCAAATCCCATTCCCACTAAATAACTACAACAAAAAGGATGTTATTTGCCATTACACTGAAAAGGTTTGAGAGAGTCCAAAATGTAGAGCTGGACTGTGCAGGTGTCATGAATGGATCTGTTTCTTCTGTTTCTTTCTGTATAGTCTCTGGGAATTTTCTTCCTCCTTTATCACCAAGAGTAGGGATATGATCCACAAATGAAATGGAAATGATCACTTGCTGTACAGTATGTAAAAATCTTTGATATAAGTTTATTTACAGCATGTAGAGATAGTATATTACTTGTTTGTTTTCTTGTTTGTTTATTTTTGTTCAGTCTTTAACATAATGGACATTTCCATTCACTTTGTGTGGTTTCCTCTTCCCAGACCTCACTGATGCTTTTTTGTTTGTTCTTTCAAAAGATTAATTAAATTAATAAATTTCTTCTTCTCTCTCCCCCCCACCCTTACTCTGTCTCCTGAATAAAATAGTAATTGCTCCATCACTCCATTCATCTTTATGTAGGCTGTTTTGTTTGACATCTGGGGAAGTCATTGTTGTGTATCTTTGTCTAGATATAAATAATTCCAATGTTTGTTAAGTCTGCAAAGTTAAGCCTTCAAAAGTTAGAACAAGGTAAATTTACACTTGCCTCTTGAAATTGGTAATTTGCTGTCTTGTGCATACATGTTGCAAAAGAAATTTACACTGATTCTTCTTCTTTAATAAGATTAAATCAATGAACAATTGAAATCAATACACTTTTCTTTATGTAGCATAAAATTATTAATGCTAATTCAAATTCATTCAATATAAAATTGCTAATTTATTCTTGAATGAATTAATTGTACTTTCATCAGAATATGGGATATCTTGATCTTTCTTTGACATTAATTAGTGTATTTTCATGCCAACACAATAAGACAAATTGCTATTGATTCTACTCAGAGGTCTAGGCAGAAGAAGTACAGTACAAGGTACCAATCTATTTTTCATGCCCTTCTTGAAACATCTGGGTTGTGACCTTCCAGAACACTTAACAATTATACGTTGTTGAGCAAATTTTGTGACCATTATCTCCTGGTGACTACCAGAAAATGTGAAGGATGGAAGTTCTACTAAGCAAGTGCAATGTGAAATATTTTGAAATGCATAATCTATATTAAAATGTCAGAGTTTGTGAACAGTTATTTCATAGTAGTGGCTAAAGGCTCTGGCCAAATCCAAGACAATGCGCAAATGTACAATCATGCTGGAGCTCATAAGGAGAGAAAAAAAACCAACCCATTATATTAAAAAGTAAAGGTTATCTTTACTTTATAAATAGACAAACCATTAAAGTTCTAAACCAAAATCAAAACCAACTCAGATTTTTCAGTAACAATGACACAACATTAGATTGTCCAGAAAAGGAAATAAAAACAACAGCACAAAAGCAACATTCGAAGATATATAGCTTGGAAAATCACAAATAATCAACTGACGTTTGGCAAAGTAATGAGGGACTAAAAACAGGAAGTTAAAGGAGCGAGCACTGGTTCAACTTTGTTATTGGTTGGTATAAAAATAGTCACTAAAAGAGAAAAATTTGCTTTGTGTTGCCATACAAAAGAATTTTAGTGTTTCCAAATCAACAGGTCTAGCTGCAATAAAGTGATGATACCTCTGTACTATTTGTAGTTTGAGGAGGGGATAAAGAATTTTTAATTCCTTCTAAGGATTAATTGCAGCTTCCAGCCTGGAAAATCACTGTTATGTGACATTAATTCTTGGCACACTGTATACCTGAGAAGAAAGACCACATTTAATACATAAAATATCATCTTTCCAACTTAAATCCCACTTACTGTTTGTAAAACTTTGTTATAGTTCTGGTAATTGTGCTTTGCAGAAGGTGGATTCTTTTTTTTTTTTTACTTGGGGAAGGGTAGATATAGGAAATATCAGAGATATTTCAAATTTATGACTCGTTTAAATTCCCTTTGTTTGTGGTGCTCTGTCACATTTCAGCTGACTTGCTAGTGCTCAGTAGGTCAACAATTATTTTTACATTCATTATTGACATTTAAATAGTTAAAAACTAGTAAGCTTGTTAACCCACAGAACTTTGCCCATCAATTTGGATCTCACATGAACACACTGCTCTAACTCTAGCTTCAGTGTAATTCTTCTATCTCCATTTTTTTTTTTCTATAGCTGATACATTGTGTAAAAAGCTTTCTTCAGGGGTACTTCTTGAGGGGCAATTGCTTCTACATGTGGTATCAATGAATTAGATCTATTGAAGATTCTAGCAGCAATGATACACTGTCAAGACTTAATACAGACACTGGAGCTATTGTATGTTAAAGATATTTTTTCTCATGAACCCTCTCTTTCAAAACCTCATAAGAGGTTTGGAAAACTGTGGACAAGCTCCTCAGAGTAAAGAACATTTTTGTTGAACCAAGACTAATAAAAAATAATCTGAAAGTTTTACAGTAAGGAATGGAGAACCACAGAGATAATTTCTTCAGCAAGGTGTCCCATGTTCCTTTTTAAGGATTTTTTCCTCCTTTGGGGTTTGAATGGAGAGCAATCTATATGGTCTTTGTTTGCTTTTAATTCTTGTCACATTTCATAAGCTCAGGAAAATGAGGTAAATATCCAGCTGGTGAGGAAAGGAGAGGAGAGATGGTAAAGTGGATCTCTGCTTGGTGTATGTGTGTTACAGGCAGATGAGATAATTCCAGCACTATATTTTAATGTTCAAATTCTGTGTTGTCTTTTTTTGCTGCATATACCTGTTCTGTGGAGAATGAAGAAAATGGTTGGTATGGAAGTGAACTTACTGTGACATTCCCATGAAAAGTGAAATATAAACATACTACTGTTAATGGCCCTTTCTCTGTCACACCTGTTTCTTTACCTTATTGTTTTTAGTTCAGGTATTTTAGGGTGTTCATGTCATTTCCAGAAATAAATTTCTTCCTTTAGTTTTTAATGAATTATTAATCTTTAGGGTAGGCTTATTTCTGTGCATCCCTGAATAATTTAGAATATACGTAAAAACATGCATGGTCAGGGTGACTATTGATCTCTGTGTTGTGTGCCTGATAAAATAATAGCTGTTACATCTCTAGAGGGGAAAGAGAAGGGTCATATCATATCAACAATCATATCAAAACATATCAACAAGGGTTTGGCCTGTGAGAGCGGAAACCATGGAGAAGAACTAACAATGAGGAGAAAACATTGTTACAATTAGAAGAATTGAGCAATGCTGGGCAGTCATTTGAGATATGATTTGTTGACTTTAAAGGAAAAATAGAAACAACAAAACCTTGAATTTGCAAGAATAGCCTAGATCTATATTTGCCAAGGCTCAAATATAAGGAAAACAGAACAAGTCAAGGAGTCACGGAGTGACAAAACCTTTGGCATGCATATGCCTCCAAGGTATATTTGATGTCTATGTATGTTTAGGAACTTGGTTTGGAGCTTAATCTGAGAGTCAGATTTTAATCTTACTCTCCTCCACTTAACAGCATCAGGTCTGTAGGTAAACCTGATGTTTGACATAGACTGTGTCTGCACTAGCAAAGAAGCAGTGTCAGGGAAGGTTCTTGGCCACTGAAAAGGAACTTCTATACAGTTAAATTGTTAGGGTGATCTATGGCACATTTTTGGCTTTGGCAGCTAGCACTTTCACAAGCCGTTCCTGGACAGTATTAGGGTATTGGTGCATGCCAGAGACCATTATTGATAAGCAGTTTGTGTGTGGCCACCATCTGTTGCAGGGCTAGAAAGCTTGATATTATGAATGTAGATGACTCTGTGCCAGCTTGCCTCTGTGTTGGAGAACAGCCTGAGACATATTGACAAATTTAATAGAATTAATAAACAATGTTGTTGAGATACTATTCAGAGTCTCGAGACAAAGGGTGACTTACACTCTTGTGTAACTTTGTGAAGGTCCAAGAAACTGCTTTTATTGTTCACCTTGTAACTTCATTTTCTCTGAAACTATATCTATGAATTTAAATGTGAGGAGAAAAACATCAGGAAGATGCATTTTCTTACCTATTCTCATATCAGAGTTTCAGTATCATCATCTTTTAAGCAGAAGATCTTAAATTCTCAGAGTTAGAAGCTCCAAGACTGATTTTGTGGAGAACTGCTGGTAGAAACCAGTAGTTAGAATAGTGCTGCTTTTTTTTTTTTTTTTTTCAGCCTGGGACTTGTTATGAGAGAGAGACTGAGAACACACCAGTGTTTGCATTTTTGTCACTGGAAGTGAAGGACTTTGTGTTCTGTTAGTCTCCAAGTGCAAGGTCTAAGGGGGAGAGGAATATTTAAATTAATAAGCTAAACTGGCATTAGGATATGCCAATGGGATATTCCATATCATATCACATCATGTTCAGTATATCAGTGAGGTTCTCTTCCTCTTTCAGCTCTCTCTGGCTTTCGCTCAGGTTCTCGCTCTTCCGAGCAATTGCAGTTTCAGTTTGGGATTGTTGCTTCTCAGTGATCATCATCTGGGAACAGGTCAGGCTCGGTCAGCGGGGGGTGAGCAGTTGTACCATGTGTCATTCTTTTGTATATTACGCTACTGTTGTTATTATCGCTACTATTTTAATATTAGTATTATTTTAAGTTTTCTTTCTATTATTAAACTGTTATCTCAACCTACAAGCCTCTTTATCCTTGCCCCCACAATCCTCTCCCCTATCCCCTGGGGGTGGGGGGGAAGTGGGTGAACAGCTGTGTTGGCTACCAGCCAAGGGTTAGCCCAGTGAAACTATCACAGTCATATAACTGTATTGTAGTTCATTGATGTATTTTCACTGTAGTTACTTTAAACAGCCAACAAAGCTAGTATTGACTCTGCTATGGCACCCTGTCACATTCTTAATACGGAATCTATCATTGTTTATACTTGAACTTCAAAGAAAATATCACCTAGTTTTTAGAAATTTTTAATATTTTAATGTGAAAGATATGCTTGTTCACTATGTGTTTAACAACACAACAGGCCTTATCAACCCTGTCTAAATGTAAATAGGATATCCTTTCTTATTAGTCTTTCTTATTGCAAAGTAAACATTTCTTCATATAAAAAGCTCTATCAGCTTTGAGACAGGAGCAGTTCCAATGAGTTACCAGGGCTATCCTACTCCTGAGGTGTCCTGGATTCCTGGCCATGTACACAAGGAAGCTCATAGACAGAGAAGTTCAGAAAAGATAACTGTGGCATTTTGAACAACAAATTAGTAAATTTGGGGTTTTTTTGTTAATATAACCTTTTTCTTTACAGGGCAAAGTGTTAATCTCCATAGTCTTTGTGGAAGACACATAATCTAAAAATCTTCTGAAGTATCAGAGATCATTCAACCCTACTTACTCTTGCAGGGAATCAGGATCACATTTGTGTCACATTTAGCTACATGAAAAACAACTAAAATACAATGTATTAAGGACTTCAGCAATCTACTTCACTTCTTAAATTACTGAGCTTTTAATGTAACTTAACAAAAAGTTTTAAAACAAGATGTGTGTCATGAAAAAGATCATAATTTTCCATTGAGCAGAGGTAGAGACTGTGATATAACCACTTGTTTAGCTAGTAAACCATACTGACCATTATAGTTTTAAGTATAGCTATGGACATGAATATAGCTCCCTTTTCTGTTCACATTAATTAATTTTAATTTTGGAGAATTATGAAGAATGTGTAGTTTTCACAGAAGCCAGAGGTAAACAAACAGATGATCAAGACACAGGCCAACAAAAATTAGAACATGAGAAATATCTAGATGTTGCTGCAGTAAGTTTAAGAGTGTAAAGAATGATCTCAATGTCTTTGTAATGTGTGCAATGTAATAGTTGATTGATTGGCTTCCCAAATAGGACAGAGCAAAGATATGACATAGACTCCTTTATCCATTACCTTATTCAGATTTCATGTCTAAAAATTAAACCTGATCTCATTAAACTGCAGTTCAGGTTGGAAAAGTGACAGTAAAAAGAACACCGTGGGGATCCATGTTCACAGTCTCTCAGTTATTTCACAGGAGATCTGTTCCCTTTTTCCTAATTGCTAGTTCTACTGAACATCCCACTGAGATCTGAAATTCAATCTCTTTCTATCCATCATCACCAGAAATATAGAAATTGTGCACCCAGAAAGTACTTAAACTAGTATGCGTGGGAGAGGAACCTGTACATTTTACTAGTGTGAATGCTTACTAACAAAAAATGGTAGTTTTGCAGACTTATTTAGAAATAAAAAAATGCAGTACTGATTTTATGTTGTTGTTGTTATTATTATTATTACTGTTATTGTTGTTGTTTTTATACAATAAAACTCTGGGAAACAACATGGAGCTGCAGGTATACAGATACCTCTTAGTATCTCTTCACCACCATGTCCTTAAGGTTTCATGCAGGAAGTTTTATGATCTGTTTTTTTTACTTAAGAATATGTGAACCATTATTTGAAATTTCTGTAATAATTTGTGATTCTAATTACTAATGAACAGGTGCATTATAAGGAAGAAAAGACTCAAAAGAGTAAATGAATACAAACACCACTGCACACCTCTTAGCCTCATTACTGGTGCTCTTTCAGTGTTCAAACATAACATGCTGATAAGCATTCTGACTTTACACAATTTTCTTTAGTTGTCCTCACAATATCGTGAAATCTCTTTCCCTTTAATGTGAATTGCTGCTGGTATTACCTTGTCTGTTCATTCTGTGCACCTAGTATCACTTGTATATTGTCTGAAATGAGCTGTCTTTTTTAGCATTCTAACATCTTCACATTTTCTGGGTTCACCAAAAATGTATTAAGATCTACTTTAGAACATTAAAGTTGCTATAACTGTGATTTCTATCTCACTGTGAGACAGTTGGAAGATAGCACAGAACTTTCAAATTCTCTTATCTTTGATATACAAACATCTCATGTATTCCTTCATTCTATGCCTCTTCTTGACCCCAGCATTTCCTAATCAGGCAAGGGTGGAAATTATTGATGGAGACATTATCTAAGGGTTGACGAATTATTGTCAGGTGTTTAAGCAAATAATGCTTTTCTGATTGCCATGTTTTTGTCTGAGAAGTATTCATTCTGTTTACTTATAGCAAAATTAAAATATTTCTAGGATTCTGTTTAGGTTTTTTTTTATTAATTTTTGTTTGAGTATAGACCAATAAGGATAATCTAGCCAGCAAATATGTTTTATAACCTTACTTGTCCATATAGAAACAGTGTGATTATTGAATCCATGCTCAACACAGATAATGACAAGGAATGAAAATCTGTTGGAGAATGTATTTAAATTGAACATGCTGAAGACTGATTAAAACTAATAATGGATTTCTTTTGCTCCTTTGCAGGAGATTTAAAGGGATGACCCCCCAGCAATATTAGTCATAATTATGGGCATACATCATCTCAGTACTGAATTAGCCCTTCATGAAAGTAAAACAGTTTAGTTTAATTTAGTTTAAGAATGTATTTATGATAGTGGTTTGAAAGAATTGTTTCCTGAATATTATCACACAAAAATTATGGGTCATTTGAAAGTACTGATAAGCAAAGCTGTCAGCTTTCATGTTCCAAATCCACAGCATTAAATTTTACATTATTAGGAAGAATATTTCTACCAAAGTTCAAACAATTCTGCATGATTACTTCTTTTTTGTTTTGCTTTAAAAAAAATCTTTTTTTTCCAGAATCTCTGCTATTATACTTTTTTTTTCTAAACCAGCATGTGACAAATAATTGTTTTTATAACATCAGATTTCTTTAGGAAAATGATAGCTCTACTTTAAGAGAGAGATTTTTCATGACAAAAGAAGAAAGACTGACATTTTTAATAACAAGCAATAACAATGTGAATTATAGGGGTGCAATGAAAAAAAGTATATGATACAATAATTATTTAAATGGTTAACATGCTTACCAAACTTCAACATTTATTTCTTACATAGAAAATTGAAGTAAAAGATGTTATTTAACAGACCATAACTGGTAAATGTTGAATCTTAATGGCAGTCATATGTAGATTGTTATCTACATCGTTTATCAATTCTTGATTGATATAGCTATAAAGCAGATTCCACAGACACCTTACATGGAACAGAAAATATTTAAGTAATCAGTATGTTCTGCATCATGCAGCCCATGAAGCTATTGCATATGGGCAAGTTGATAAACATCCAAAACAAGGAGAGCTTAAGGTTCTCATCATTCTAAATGCAAATTATTATTTTTAATACTTTCCTATCCTGTACCTCAGACATGAAGTATAGAATGCCGCTATTTAAGTATCTTCACATTGACTTAGCAAGATGCAGTTAACAAGGACAATCCACAATTCATATGTTTCCCCAGGTGAAGATATCTACAAGTGGGGTCTATCAGTCAGCATCTCATAGGCAGTCTTGAGTAGTTTGTGATTGTGCTCCCAACTGACCAAAAGCTGCAGTGTCAAGCCTGCACGTTCCAAGATTCTAGCATGTCCTGATTGCTGCAGAATTCACTAACGGAGGACTAGTGTCATACTAGCCCTGGGTTGTTCGGTAAAAATAGGGTCATAGTCAGCCAAGTTGCAGCACGTGCACCCATAGTTCTCCATTTGTTGTGGCAGGAATTGCAGTACTCATGGTGAGAAGAGTTTTGCAAGAGAAACAGATTTTCTTACTGAAAATGACATATATATTTTTTTGGATGTGAACTGTGTTAATAGATTTAGTTATAAAGGCAGCAATGATCATTGAGGAATCCAACACATTTTACATGGTGCTGAGACAATTTTGAATGGCTCTTGGTGCTGGGAAATTTTTAAATTACATATTTCTGTGATGCCTAGTATAATACAATCCAGTTTGGGTCAGATCCATGGAAAATACCACATTATTAATGAAATTAAATTTAATAGTAATATTAATGTTTATTGCATTTAAGAGTAATAGCTAGTTCCCTTGCAGAACGACATGACTTTTCTTTCTGTAGTGCAAGAAGACAGTAATGTCTCTGATCCTACAAAAGCCAGAGTAATAGTTTTTACATAGGAACATAAAAACATACACTGAAATCTACTTCCAAACTGTATAGTTTTTATACAAAAAATCAGTGAATAGCTGAACAACTCAGTTGCACCTGTGTAAAAAGACAATCAAGACTTTTCTATAGTGTGGGGTGTTGAGTGTCATTAACATGATATTAGAAGACTACTTCTTCATGAAAGGAAGTCCAGATGACTTTCTAGATCACAAGGAAGAGCCAGACATATATTACTCTGAACTTTCAGATAATCTTTTTCTCTGCGTGAAAACACTGTTAAAGAGTGCAATAGTCAAGCATACATATAATCCAGGTAAAAGTGCAGCAGGCATCAGAGGTAGCATGTTTTCAAGATGCCGTGTCAGTTGACTTTATAAGAAAATCTTCTGGGGCAGAAAGACTTTGCAAGAAATTGGTCTGAGAGAGAACACCTTCTACTGTTTCTTTTTTCATCTGTAAAATGCTAACCAAGAATTCTGCTACCCTAGAAAATGCTTCCCTATTTGTGAAAATTTCAAATGAAACTGTGAAATCTAATTTTTAAATACTTAAAAGCCCACAGCTGGACACAAGCTAGCATGATGGTACATACAGTACTCAGGTACTAGCATAATAAAAAGTCAGGCAGGTAAATATTCATGTTCAGAATTTTTTTTTGATTTATTTTGAAAACACAAAATAGATTACTTTTTATCTCTGAATCAAATACATGTCTGTATATGTATGTATATTTGTATGTCTACATTTATAGATATATATGTACTTATATAGTTTCAACCTGAATGTATCAAAATATGGCATAGTAACGTGGGGTTAGCCAGACCATGTTCTTCCTCTTTTCTTTCTCCATCTGATTGTTAATTAATCATTTTCCTATCCAGAGCACTAGGATAAAAGACAAATTGTTGTTTCTGGGAATGAATGGTTATTATATACTGTAACTTAAGACAATTAACTGTTGGAGAAGTCATCATCTTCAGTTTTCTGCACGGAATTTCTCTGTAGAGCAACCTCTGTTTGTTTTTCTCCTCCTGTTTGTAGACGAAATCTAATAAGCAGACTAAACTTGCAGGTTGGAAAACTAAGCATCTGATTGGATTTTCATCCTGCCCTTCTTCCACTTGTGTAAAATAAATAAATAAGGGGGGGAGAGAGAGAGGGAGAAAGAGAGCTTGATTCTGGTATTCATGCTTCTGATCAAAAAGCTCTGTGCTTCCTTTCTAGCTATTGGCCTGCAAACTCCAAGTATATATGATAGTTACAGAAAATTAAAGCTCTGAACATGGGAACTGGAAATGCCAGTGGTGTCACAAGTGTGTCTATGCTTATACAAATGATCTGGAGGTGACAAGGCAGCATGTGAGTAGTGGGATGCCATTCCTCTTGTCTCCCCTGCTTCTCCTTTTCCATACTCTTTGCTGATATGCATTTCATGTTATCTGTGATAGAAACTGTAAACACTTCAGCACTGTGTCTATCTTTGTATGGCATCTTTGTCCATGGCATCTTCATCTTCCCTACATCTGCAAATGTCACAGAATACAAACCAAAGCAAATTTTGCATTACTGACCTTATTTATTTATTTACATGCTCTCAGGCACAGGACAAATCAATCTGTTCAGCTGCTTACTCTTTTGTGTTGGCTTTTTATGTGGCCTACCTCCTTCACAGCACAACCTGAAGGAGGATTCTTTTATGGAATGTCATTAGCATTGGCATGTTGTTTTTCCATGTGATGCCATGAGAAAATTTACTTCAAGAAAAGGACTTCACTTGCCTATATTATCTTTTTTGTGAGCCAGGATGTATACTTTTCATAAACAGAGTTGTAGAAGTTAAAGTTTAAACTTATAAGAATGAGAATAGGCTGAGAACAACTGTCTTCTCTCTTATTCCATAAACGTGAATGATAAGGAACTTTGTCTAGTGAAGCTCATTTTGTGCTATTCCTTTTTATAGGTCAGAAATATTTTTTTTCAAAAGGAATTTTGAACTTTTCACATCTTGGACAAAATCAGTGACAATTAATTATTTTTCTGAGATGTAGATTGTTATTCAAGTCAAGAGGGAGGTTGAAACACTGAAAATTATGTAACATGACTAAACTTCATTGCAGGAGGTGACATAGAAGGGGATCCATGCCTGCAGTCCTGCTCATTCAGCTTATCAGATATTAATTCCTTATTTTCTTTCTCTTCTGGGACTTTAAAAATACTCTTTTTAGATTCAGAAATCTCTCCTGCAGTGAGAGGGCATCAAGTTTTATGAAAGGTTTTGGTGACTTTCTCAGCATGGTGAATTTCTCTAGAACTCTGTTCCATTGGCCATAAAATTTACCTGTGACCATTAATCACAAGGAAAACAAAAACAAACAAAAAACCCCACCAAACCTAATCCAGGCTGCTGATGCTATCAGAATAAGTTTTCAGTGTAACTGAATGCTTGGAAGAGACAGAAAGAGGAAGAAGTTGTGATTCTTATTTGTATCTCAAAACAACTCCTTCAAAGAGCTGTTCACTCAAGCATCTGTTTAGTATTCACTGAAAAACATTACCTAGAAATTTTTGAAAGAATGAGGCCTTTGAAAAAGTTATTTCAGTGTGGTTCATTGCATAAAAAGCAAAACAGCAAAGTCTCTATATGTGAGAGGTAATACTTTAAATTAATAAAACTTTTATTAAAAATACTCCAGGTTTTCTAATCCAGCATCTTTACCATCTGTGAATTCAGATATGCCAGATGTTTTCACTTAATATATCATGTTATGAACAGGATTTGCTGCAGCAGAGAACAGTGATTCATTGATTTTTTGTGAGAAATTTCTTAATAACAAAACTGTAGACTTTAAACAACTTTTTAATAAACTTCTCCAGTGAGGTATAACCTCTAAGTGATCCACAATTTAAATTGTTCACTATGACAGCCATGTTTGGTCCTTATATTGAGTTCTTACATTGACTGACAAAGTCCTGTTAGAAGGATGGTGGTTCTATCAGGTAATTTCTATATTGCATTGATAGTACCTCCCCTGTTAGGGAAGCCATTTTAAAGCTTTCTGAAAGGGACCTGCTCATATTCTATGCAAGTATTGTATGGAATATGAATGTGAACATATGGATGGTGCCTGCTAAATTTCACTACAAGTCATCTGGAAAAGAAGACAATGTATGTTTGAGTAAACACAGAATTTGGTTGGCAGCCTAGTCATTCCAAATCCTAGGCTGTCTGGTGTCTGGGAAGCAGAGAAAGAGGCACATCCTCTGCGCTTAGGAGAACACTTTCATCAAATAGTGCAGAAGTATGCTTTGTATGTAGCTCCAGATTGGTGAAAGACAGCTTGTTTGACATTCGGGGGGATGAAATAACACCAAGAAGAGCTTTCTTGAGCTGCTTTCATCTTTGCCAGCTTGCAATGTCATCATGTATTTCTGGCAAACAGAGTTTGGATCAGTGCAGTTGACAGGTCTTCATGAATTTTAATATCTAAGCTCCATATTCATGTTAGCTGCACTAATGTTCCCTCAAGCCTTTTCATTCTCAGAAAGAATATGAATATTTCAGAACTTACTTTCCCTGTGTTTGTTCATGTATGCTTCTGTATGCATGTGCTGGTACATCAAATCTTTACCAAAGTTTGAAATTATTTTTGTCTTCATAAAAGTAAAGCAGAGGTGACAATCTGAGTGTGTGTCTTTTTTTTTATTATTATTTTTTTAATTTTTTTTTTTAAAGACTTGGGTTTTTCCTGGTGTGGAAGAGATCAAAAAGTTAGCAGATACACAGACTATGTCATATTTGATTCAGGTTACAAATCTGAGGGGTGATCCCCAGCTGGGATGAAATGGCAAAGCTCCAGTGGAGCACAGAGAATGATCTTGGCCTAACACATACAGAAAATGCACTTTTTTCAACAGAAGTGATTTATACAAAGGCAGTAAATTATGTAAACTCACAAAAGTAAAAGTTGTATTCAAACAACTTTGAGGATAAAAGTAATGTGGAAGATTGGATAAAACATCCATGCTCAGGAATGTAAAATACATTAAGAAGCACTCATTTTTTCCTATATTATTTTGTGTTTAAGAAATTTTCTGTATATTATGATGAGTACTATTAAAACCATGATCAGTGGTTCAAGTAGCTTGATCATGAGGTTGCTAAAGCTTTCTTTTAAGATACTTCTTAAGGAACTTATAAATAGATTGAAGAAAACCAAACCAAACCAAACCAACCACCCATTAACTCTGGAAACTGTCTATTCGGCTCTTTGTGTATTAAAGAATACTGCTGGCTCTGTTTTGAGGAAAGAGAGGAGGTTATCAATCTCCACTGGTCTTCCAGTCCACTCAGCTGCTTAAATATTCAATAAAATGGAGAGCTAGACTCTGAGAAATGAATTTGTAGCCTGGCTGTTAGGTCACTCGCCTCATCAGTGAGACATTTAAGTTCCAGTCCCTGTGCCTTTGACTACCTATGTCTTCATAGGGAGACAGCTACTACTCTTGTAAGCTCTCACAGAGTTTGAAATCCAGTCAAAAATGATAATGGTTTTTGTACATCCTGGTTATGTCCACACTCAGGTGCTGTGCAACAGATTATTATTATTAGTGTTATTTTTGTTATTATTGTTGTTATTTTTATTACTACTACTCTTAATCTAACTATTCACTATCTTCAAAATTATTTCAAGAACCTAAAAACTAACAATTCCATTTGAGGTGGTATGCAATGCTTTATTTCAATATATTTTTCATCAGTTAAAATCGTGATTCATTGTCCAGGACATTCATCAGTCACATTTTCAGATCACTGTTTTGGTGAAAATAGTAATAAATGCCATTGACAATCTGAGTCAATCTCTCTCTTTTTTTTTAATGTGTTCTTGGCTGTCGCACTGAAAACTTGTATATATTAGAGGTGGGCATGGCTATAACAGTGGATCAAAGGAAAATAGTCAGAGATAAAACAGTGAAGAAACCCTATCATGAGTTAGTGAAGTTTTTAGATGGATGAAAGCTAAAATCAGTTCCAAGGTGTTGTTATAAAACCAAGAAAATAACGTAAAGATTTAAAAGGAATTTAAAGATAATTACAAACAATGAAATTCTGTTTAGCCTTTTATGCAGTGGCTCTGCAAGGCTGAGCCCGTTTTCTAATTAAAACCATAAGTAAAGATTAAAAATGGCCTGCTTTGACTGTGGGTTTCCAGAAAGTGTATGAAATGTAGTGCTTCTTTATTCACTTCTTTTGAAGGAAAAGCAGAAGTTTTTAATGAAACAGTTCACTACAAAAGAAGTATTCAGTGGTTGCAGAATGAGTTTAGTCAAGATAGTTAAAAGCTGGATTTCCCTCGGACCTTTAATTGCACCGTAACCTGGAGCCCTGCCCTCAGATCTGGCATGTCTAGGTAAAACCTATGGCAACTTAAACCAGTTGGAAAGGGATTTAACAACTTGATTTATGGTAGAAATATCTGCAGAACATATTAGCCTGGAAAATGAATGTAAATACAGAATTCTATTGACCCTACCATGCATTCTGAGTGACCTGAGCTACCATTTTGCAGTGTTCCTGTAAAAGAAATAAAGGTCTCAAAACTGTGTTCCTTACAAACATTTGTAAATAGTCATATAAGAAGCTTAGCTCAAATACATTTATGAGCAACTTGTGATTATGTTATATTTTCTATAAGGGCTGCTGTGGGGGAAGTTAACTCCATCTCAGCTGGACACAATACATACATAAATAACGTAAAATAACCTGAAGTTCAAACATAGCTCAAGCTGTATGCTGTGGTACAGGTTTAGTCCAAACATGCACTTTAAAAGTGACTTTTTCTCTATTCTGTTGTGTATTTTCAGCTGTCCCATTTATTTGTCTTCTTAAAGCTGATTCATTGTGCCCAGCTTCTCAAACCTTTAATATAAAACCACTTAAAGCAAATATCTCAGTGACATGATATCTCTCTTAATGTTATTGTGTTTATAGAAGTCTCCTATTTTACAATCAAAGGCTTAGAAAAAATATAATCTACTATGACAATATGTCAGAAAGTGTTGTAGATAGAGCTCATTCAAAAACAGGTTTTGCTCTCCAAATTCTATAGTTGACTTTAAACTAGTACTTTTAACACAAAAACTTTTCCCATAACAGTAATTTTGGGAAAGAGAGGGTGCTTATTTCATATAATGGAGTATAGCTGTGGGCTTCCATATTTGGGTAAGGTTCAACTATTAAATCATCTACTAAGACTTTTTTTTTTCCCTGCCTTAATCTCAATCCATGTTTTATCAAGCTGTCAGTAATGGGGATCAAATGCAGATGGGCATTCATGTAATAGATCTAAATCAATCCCCCCAAATCAATCTGCACATGAATTTCAGGGGAGGTGGGGGCTGATCGTTAAAGTTCTCAGCTTCCCTTGGAATGTTGTGTGAATGCTGGTTATATGTGAAAGTGAAAAACAATAAATTCCCCACAATTTATTGATTAACAGCTTGTCAGTTCTACAGAATATGCACGGGAGGCACTAAAAATATTGTACAAAGTGAAGATCCCATATCTCCCTTCAATGCCTTTTGTTTGTTTTTTAACCAGTTTCTCATTTATGGTAATGTGTGAGTAGTCAGTATCTTTTAGTCATTTATATTACTAATCAGTTGAAATATCAATTTTTCTTAGTGATGAGAAAGTTAAGAAAATAAAGATAGAAGGAAAAATGAGATAAAATCAACACTGTTATAAATCTATCATTCCTGGTATGGCAGGTATGACTGGTAACTGGAAAGGAAAAGGCTGAATACAGTGAATGAGTTCATATTCCAACATGTACTATTAGCATTTTGTAAGCATACTACAGTTAAAAAAAATCAACTTTTTATTTTTTTAGAATTAGATTTGGCATCTCAGATTAATACCTTCTGCTGTGAAGGTACAGTGGAAGAAATAAGTAACAGCTCTTGGGCTTTTTGGGAGCCATGCTTGGGCAGCTGCCATTGATTGAGATGTTCTGGTACATTGGTAGCTACGGGTAGTTACTATCCCATATTGACAGAGAATATAAGGTTTTAAACTAAATGTCAAGTCAACTGAACTTTCTCAACAGTTACTTAGAGAATGATTGACACATATAGAAGGTGATTTTTCCCTTCTGCCTTAGCTAGCTTTGTTACAATGGACTCAGTCATGCCCTGGAAATACCTACCTGTGTTTACTGACTATATGAATAGGTTAGACTGGATATTTATGGATGGAGAGATGTTTGATATGCTACAGGAAATTGTTTTCAAAGCACTCAGTATTATAATATTGCCATTAAATCAAATAGGCAAGGATAATTACGAGATTCTGTTACATAAATCCTGAACAATAAACCGCATACAGACACAGCACATGTGAGAGGAGGCAAAAAGTAAGAGTTTGGAAAAAAAAAAAAAAAAAAGAAAAGAATGAAAGCACTAGCAGAACATGAACAGCATGAACTGCATACAGAATATGAAGTACTATGAACACAGCTAAGCATAGCTTTGGACTGTATACTTAGAAGTTGTATATATGCTATTGATTTGAAGCTACATAGATACACAGTTCACTGTGATACCAGAAATATTGCTACTATTATAGAATCATAGAATCATAGAATGGTTATGGTTGGAAGGGACCTTAAAGATCATCTAGTTCCAACTCCCCTGCCATCAGCAGGGACTAGATCAGGTTGCTCAAAGCCTCATCGAACCTGGCCTCGAACACTTCCAGGGAGGGGGCATCCACAACTTCTCTGGGCAAACTATTCCAGTCTCTCTCACATCTGTTTATTTCAGTATCAGCCTGTAGGGCCAGCCAACAAGGAGGCTGAATGTGAACTCCATAGATGCAGATCCACCTAGACCCTTCCTTTTCCCTACTTTTGATTCTTCCTGTAAATATCTCACAGTACATTTTGCACACACCCCAAGACTCCTTAAAATACCTCATAATAAGCTTTACAGAATCCTATAAATCCCACTCAGATATCTCAAAATAAATTTTCTCTTTCCCACATTGGCTTGTTTTCCCCTTCTTATCAGGTATAGCTGAACCTCAACGAGGCTTTGATGACCCATCAAACTCAGTGACATGAAAGTTCAAGTCTTCAGTATTTTATCTGCTCTCTCTTGTTTATTAGAATATGTCCAGGGATAGGTGGGTTTTTTCCTTTTTTCTTTTCTTTAATGCTGAATAACCATTTACTAGACATCTTTACAAACTGAATGCCCTTATGCTTGAGGTATCTTCCATGCCTTCTGTGCATTCTTGTACCTTCTACATCTCCTCTACATCTTTATCTTTCACATCTCCTTTTCTTATTTTCTTTGCATTCCACACAATCTTACATTTACAGTCTAAATAAGCAACCACAGAAAAATTAGACAATTTAAGGAGCTTACCTTCTGTTTTCCTCTCTTTTCCTCAGTATAGTACCAAGAAACAAACACAATATCGCAGAATACGGTAAGCAGGACACAGTGTTTTCAAACACAGTATATCTGAATCTTTTACTCATGGAGATCTCTAAACACAGGATAATCATTTTAGTCCATTAACCACATGAAATTTCACAGAAATTAATTGTCATGTTCTGACTGTTCAAAACTCTGCTGATTATGCAATAGGATATATAACTATGATTACTAGGGTCATGAAAGGAAATAAATTATACTATAGAGCCATGGTACTCTAATAAGTCTTCTCGTTTGAGAATGCTTTAATAGTAAAAAGTGTGAAAAGAATAATCCCAGAGGATGTCAGGACAATAGAGGAGCTTGCCTTGGTTGATGAGGACTGGGTTAGGGACCAATTAAGCAATCTGGACATCCATAAATCTATGGGTCCAGATGGGATGCACCCACGGGTGTTGAGTGTTGAGGGAGCAGGCAGAAGTCATTGCTAGAACACTTTCCATCATCTTTGCTAAGTTGTGGGAAATGGGAGAGGTGCCTGAGGACTGAAGAGAAGCAAATGTCACTTCAGTCTTCAAAAAGGGCAAGAAGGATGACTATAGGCTGGTCAGCCTCACCTCCATCCCTGGGAAGGTGATGGAACGATCTATCCTTGGTGCCATCTCAAGGCATATCAAGGATAAGAGGGTCATTAGGGGCAGTCAACATGGCTTCATCAAGAGGAAGTCGTGCTTGACCAACCTTCTAGACTTTTATGAAAACACAACCAGGTGGCTAGATGATGGTAGAGCAGTGGATGTGGTTTATCTTGATTTCAGCAAAGCATTTGACACGGTCTCCCACAGCATCCTCGCTGCGAAATTGAGGGAGTGTGGATTAGATGATCAGGTAGTGAGATGGACTGTTACTGGCTGATGGGAAGAAGCCAGAGAGTTGTGGTCAGTGGGGCAGAGTCTAGTTGGAGGCTGGTATCTAGTGGAGTCCCTCAAGGGTCGGTACTAGGACCAGTATTATTCAATATATTCATCAATGACCTGGATGAGGGAACAGAGGGCACTGTCAGCAAGTTTGCTGATGATACAAAGCTGGGAGGAGCGGCTGACACACCAGAAGGCTGTGCTGCCATCCAGAGAGACCTGGACAGGCTGGAGAGCTGGGCAGGGAAAAACTTGATGAAATATAATACAGGCAAGTGTAGGGTGTTGCACCTGGGCAGGAACAACCCCAGGTTCCAGTATATGTTGGGAGATGATCTACTAGAGAGCAGTGTAGGGGAAAGGGATCTGGGAGTCCTGGTGGACAGCAGGATGACCACGAGCCAGCACTGTGCCCTTGTGGCCAGGAAGGCCAATGGCATCCTGGGGTGCATTAGAAGGGCTGTGGTTAGTAGGTCAAGAGAGGTTCTCCTTCCCCTCTACTCTGCCCTGGTGAGGCCACATCTGGAATACTGTGTCCAGTTCTGGGCCACACAGTTCAAGAAGGACAGGGAACTGCTTGAGAGAGTCCAGCACAGAGCCACCTACATGATTAAGGGAGTGGAGCATCTCCCTTATGAGGAAAGGCTGAGGGAGCTGGGCCTCTTTAGCTTGGAGAAGAGGAGACTGAGAGGTGACCTCATTAATGTTTATAAATACGTTAAAGGCAAATGTCAGGAGGATGGAGCCAGGATCTTCTTAGTGATGTTCAATGATAGGACAAGGGGCAATGGGTGTAAGGTGGAACACAGGAGGTTCCGCTTAAACTTGACAAGAAACCTCTTTACAGTAAGGGTGACAGAGGACTGGAACAGGCTGCCCAGGGAGGTTGTAGAGTCTCCTTCTGTGGAGGCATTCAAAACCCATCTAGACGCTTTCCTGTGTGATCTCATCTAGGTGTTCCTGCTCCGGCAGGGGGATTTGACTAGATGATCTTTTGAGGTCCCTTCCAATCCCTAGCATTCTGTGATTCTGTGAAGAATTCCTTCCTAATATCTAATCTAAACATACCCTCTTTCAGCTTAAAGCCATTTTCCCTTGTTCTGTCACTTCTTGCCCTTATAAAAAGTCCCTCCCCAGCTTCCTTGTAGGCCCCTGCAGGTACTGGAAGGCCACTATAAGATTTCCCCTGAGCCTTCTCTTTTTCAGGCTGAACAGAAATAAAAACAGCAAGAGAACTTAGAACTTCAGTTATTAATTCATTTATCGATCTGTTTGTTTTCTTCACAAGATGAATGGTAAAACTGAGTATGTGCAATTTCTACAAACATAGTATAAACTCAGTATGAAGGGAGACAAACTACTTTTGTTGAGACCCAAATATTTTGAAAATATTTAACATCTTTAGAGCTATTAAAAATAATTTATGAAGATATTGCTGAGAGCTTTATGAGTGGTTAAAATAATCTGCTTCCTCAGAAATTATTTTTGTTATGAGGATTGGGTTCCAAAGCAGAGTAAAGAATTGCGAAGTTCCCTGTTCTTCAATTTTATTAGTTTCTTTGAGACTTGATTTTTTCCAAAATTGAATTTGCTTCCATAACTTCTTTTGTCATCCATTCATTGATATCTTTTTGTTGATACTTTCCTCTGTCTTTCATTGTTTTTTTCTCTAAACAAATGCATAATAATGGTAGAATATATGCAAATGGAATAATATCTATATTTTGTATCTTGCAGTATTCTTTTTTGCAATGTATTAAGACCAAGGAAAACAAGTGAGTATGTAAGTAGTATTTTCCAGGAACTAGAAGAAAATCTTGATATTTTTAAAAATGATCCTCATTTTTACAGTCTTTACAGTCTGTTTGTTCTTGGGAATTGTTTTGTTTTCTTTTACTTTCTGATTCTTTAACCAATGGTAATTTACTTTTTTCTGAACTGAGCTCTATCACAAGTATCCTGCTTTTGGACACAATCTTCAAAAAGAATAACAAGAGTTCAAGACCTATGGATGTGATAAATAGTGGTTGCTTATAGCAATAAAAATATAATTTTCACATGCTAATAATTGTATTTGCTCTCCAAATTCGAGCACTGTTCTATGAAAACAAACCATGTATGCAACACTTTTACGATTTATCTTTGAAAATTTGGAAAAAACCACTCAATTCAACATTCCTGTCTCTGTTCCTCATGAATCTAAGTTTGCATTACTCTATATATTTTACATTTTTCATACACATTAGCCACTCAGAGATTCATCTGACTCAGAACTAATGGCTGCTAATTAAATTGCTGCCATTTTCAACTTCAAGGGACTCCCTACAACAGGAAAGCACGGCTGTAATTTATTTACAGGCAGAAAATTTGAATGCCCACTGTCAGTGAAGGAGGACTTCTGCCCATATCTTTCTGAGTAAACAGGGAGTTGAGTACTTTATCATTCCTTAATGGGATAGGACAAAAACAGTATTAAGGAAGAGAGCAGTTAAATAAGCCCTTGGCAAATAACAGCTCCACAGTGAAAATTCTATAATAATTTCCATCTACTGTAAACATGTGTGTTACAAGCCTGAAGTTTATGAATAATGGCTTCATTTTGAAGTAATTAGAATTCCATGCCATTAACAGCAGGAAGTCTGGATAATTATATTTTAGAATGAAGTGTCTGGGAAAAGGCATTTCTGTTTTTATGACAATTATGTTTATGATTAATGATAGAAATGACAACATGCAATATAAATACAAACCAACAAAAATTAACTGTATCCATCACGAATAATAGTATGAAAACTAAAACAACTCAGTAATCATAGGTAAAGAAGAGCTCAATAATCTTGTTTTCTTTTATTTTGGAATGTCTTCATGTCTTTCCCTTATTCTTGAGATGTAAGGCTTCCAGTTGCTTCATATCAGACTCTCAGCATGAAATACTGGAGAAGATCAAGTGCAAAATGAAGTTATATTGTCCAAGCCAGTCAAACACTGTTTTGTGGGAGTGCTACAGCCTGAGGTCTTGATGGAGTCAGAGATGTCATTCAAACAACTGTAGATAAACACGAGTATTATGTTTTATTAACACAATAGTTATTAACTATCTTTCTCTGGACTAATAAGTATTGGAATATCTTAGGTAAAATAAAAATCCTTACAAAGCAGGTTAAACTGCTTTTGGAGTTGACTTGAATTTGCTTCTAGATACTTCTATACTCCCAGTTCCAGGAAGAATTACTTGCTCATGTATTGCTTCATATGAACTGCTTCTGTGTTTGAGTGGCACCATGCCTCTGTGTTTGAGCTAAAACAACCCCTACCAACTGGTGATTTTGGAGTATTGCAGTGGAAAAATCTCTTGAGTTGCAGGATTAGGAGCTTACTGGCAGGGCAAGCAGGACTGGAGCCATGCCATAACTGATAAGTCACAGCAGACCAGGCATGATTCTGAAAAATTCTGTCTTTGACAAAAATCCATCCCTTAGCAAACTCTAGACCTTGTCGCAGGAATTGAAAAGCAGTAACATTACAGATGAGTAGCCTCTACACTGCTCTATCCTCTTCCTGTCACATCTATAGATAATTAAGTTGGAGTCTGACATAATTATCTTCCCTCCTGTTTATAACTTCATTGACAGTGTGGGGTATTGCATACAAGAATGGGTGCTGGAGTGAGTAGATGTAGGTCTGTTCAGCTAACTTTCTTATCTAAACTAACATGCTTAGGGGATTATAAATGAAGGGAACTGTCATTCCCATTCATCAGAAGTTGGAGGTTTTGAAACTGAAGTGTTAAAATGTCTTAAGATGTTTTCTCAATCTTACACCACAACAGACCTTTTCAAAATAGAGATTCTGGTCAGTGGTATTCATCATCTTATCACAGTGCATTGATTTTATTTCTCTTTGTTTATTTGGTTGATGCCTTTCATTTGTGACTTTACAGGTAGGTACTGGGTATTCTGTGTCATGAAACAGGTGAAACTCTGATATACTTAGTTCCTCTGACAGCAATAGGTTTGCTTGCTTGTTTGTTTGCTGAAGACTGTATTGAAAGATATTGTCTGTCTCTCCTTATGTTTTGCTCTTATTCTTAATACCTTCCTAAACCTACCTATTATCACTTAGGCATTTGTCTGCTAGACTAGGATATCTTTGTTAGTCAGTTCATCAATCTAAACATCTCAAGGAGAAAGAAAAAAACACAAGACTTTTAACAAAAATTAAAGGTTGTATGGAAAGCTGAAAACTACCCCATAGGTTTGCCTTGATAGGTTCCAAATCAATATATGTATTGGAAGCATGAGTATTTCATTGCACAGTGCCTAAGAGTAGAGAATGAGATTAAATTTTTAAAGTTCTCCCCTCTTTTGTGGAATGTATTAACAATGTTTTCTTCAGTTTTTTTGAGAAATTGTTTTGCAGTTAGCTTTAGTCAAGAAGCCTAATTTGTACATAACTGTCCTTTGAGACCCCTTGGCTATCCTTATCATGATAGGTCTAGTCCTTTACTTTTCTCTTTATAACTCTCCCTTTCCCTGAGGTTCCTTCTAAACAGCATATTCTTTGCTTCACCATCCCCTTGCAAAAATCTCAGTTCCTTCTTTTGCCCCCTCACTGCCATCCAAACAAGAGTTATCATGCACTGTGGCAAATAATATGCCGATTAGTTGACAGACCCCTCGAACAACATGGATGGTTGTTACATGTACATTGCAACTTTGAAATCAAACTGCAAATTAATACAGGACCCACTCACTTTATATTCCTGAGGACCCCCAGATGCAGATTTTAATGAAAATTGAGGAAACATAATATCTTTGATGTCTCAGTTTCTTTGCAGATATGGCCATGAGCTTGTGAAGTGGGGAAACAACAAACAGAAGGGCATGTGAACTATAACAATAACTTCAAAGTATTATACACATGGGATTAAGTCCCTTTCTATGCTTATAATTTCTGACACTGTTGGGAGTGGCTCCAATTCCTATTGAACCTTTTGTTTTTGAAAAAAAAAACCAAACCAGCTAAGGAGATTGATTGCAGGAAGGAAAAGGGTGAGCCCTTGTAGGCAATCAGAAAAAGCCTGCCCCTCAGTGAAGGTTTCTGCATTCTGAAGATGTTCAATAAACAATGAATAGCCTTAAGTGCCTACACTGCAATTGGACGCTGCAATAGAAAATAACTATTCATGAACATTTTGTAATTATATTCTCTGTAAGAGTCCTGGCTTGTTCTCTTTGTTAGTCGTAACACCTTTTGTAGCACCTATCACTCTAAGATCTCTGTACTCAACTAGCTGGGAATATATTCTTTGCCTGTGGGGTTTCCCTTTAATCATATATTGAAAAATGGCTGCACCTTCCATGAATACTCACATTCTGTTCTGCAAAAATGAATACAGTTTTCTGCTATTTGTCTTGAAACCATTTCTTTTTGTTCATGCCATAGAGACACAGAAACAATGTAGTTTTTACTTTGCACACAGTACTGCCCCACTGTGTTTAAATTATGCTTATCAGCAATAAAATAAAGAAAAAACAACTGTGTGGTGCCTAATGAGGCCATGTCTAAGAACCCAAACAAATAACTTGCTTAAAAAAAATCTTTAAAGGTAAATAGTACTCCTTGCTTAAAAAAACCCAAACCAAACCAAAATAAAACCCAAAACCCCAAGAAAAACTCCCAAGCAAACAAAACCAAACAACTTTTTAAAAAAAATTAAATCAGTTTTTCTGCAAACTCAAGAGTTCTGCCTGACATAAAACATGTGGATGGGTGGGCAGAAATCTGGTCAAGCCTCAGAGTAAGAGATATAAAATATGGTCAAAAGATCACCTCAATGCCAAATTATCTACTTTTGCTCTCAGAGAAAAAGTAAATCTGCATGGCCATAGGCATTGTCAGATGGAAATCCTTGTGAGACTTCAATGAATTCTGCACATAATATTTTTACTATTAGGAATTTCTGTTAACAGTTTCTGTTTCTATTACACACTCACACTAAATGATACAACTGGTTTATATAATATCTTGCTGAATGCAATTGAATTTTTTGTTATTTAAATGTTTTAGCAATTACTGAGCTTATCTTAAATAAGCACTACACTTAAATAATGGTTTTGTGCTCATTTTGTTTGCTTAAGCAGTATTTTCAAAAGAGATGGTAACTTTTGTGTTGATGGCATAGTTTTAGACCCAGATAAAGAGTCTTATCTACTCTTGCAGTTAAGTGAATAAGATTATGCATAGGGCTAGAAAATGCAGAGTTAATCATTATCACAGAAAAAATAAATATGGAGTGTAAACCTATGCTTACACTTGCATCCCTCAATCACTCCTTTCTTAATAATTAACTTCAATGGAATTCTAGATGTTAAGTACTGAAATAATCCTCAGGACAGCAATTTTTATGTGAAGATCTCACAATGCAAGATTTAATCACTTCCAGCCAAATTTTGTGAAAGTTTTCTAACTTTTCACGTTTCTAGCACAGTTATTGTGCTTGAATTTTTATTTTTATTTTCTGGTGATTTTCTGCATGTGATTGATAGTTTACCTGAAAAGGTACCCCTCAGAACAGAAGGGAAGAAAATGGTAAAGCAAAACGGGACAAAAGCCTATGAAAAGGTAAAGGTAAATTTGAATTAAAAAAAAAAAAAATCTGAACTCTCAGCAGATCAATATTGTTATGTGGTAACATTATATGTCTTCTTAAGAGAAGAAATCCTTTACAATGATAAGAATGTTAGAACAAGCACTATCTTAATAAATATATCGTCTTTTGAAATAAAGATTATTATAACAGTCAGGGGAAAACATCAAATCCAAAAATCACACCATCAAGAGAAGAAAGTAATCTTGCAGCCTACACAAGAGTTTAAATTTTCACAGTGCAGTTTTGGCCCAATGCCTACATGCAATCCTGCTTCACTTCTGATTTTCACATTAAAAATCTGTAGCTTGCTGTCATGTAAAAATAGGACAAAATTTCTTTGCTACAGTCTCATATGCATACTGTATATTTTAATACTACTTTGAAGATATTTGTTCCTTGGGGTACATCATCAAAAGACTTTCAAGCTAATGTTGTTTAATACAGAGTGACTAATTTTTTTTTTTTTTTAAGTTAAAAGTGACCTAAAAGAGTATTTGCTATACACCAAAATATGTTATTCTTTACACACATAACTTTAGGATTTAGAACTGTGGTCCTCCATTAAATTTCCCTAGATTCCTCTCTTTTTTCATTCTCTAACAAAAAAGTTTAATAGAAACAGCTCCAGCTGTCATATGTAAAACATTATTTTCATTAACAAATAATGAACAACAATCAAACTATCAAGGAAATGTCCCAAGGCGACGACTCCGATGGGGCTAAAATTTTGATTTTTTAGCACAATTCTGTTTACTAGTCAATGCAGTCTGGAAAGTATTTGTACGTACTTAGAAAAGCCCAATAGTCTAGAAACGCAGTGAGAATATGTAATAGAGACCTTGTGACAAATGTAATATGAAAAATATTCCCAAATAAATGTAAATATTTCAGATGCTTTCTTTTGTGGAATTTTACATACAAGGTAAGAAAAAATCTTTTTAGAAGGTGTGACGATGTTCAGAAGAATTGCATTACTACAAAATATGGGCTTGTGAGGTGCTATGGCAATTGTAGCTAATTCTGTCTTCAGATATGTGGCTTTTGTCAAAATCTGAGGGAACTGTATATATATTACCAAGTACAAGATTGACATTCATTTAAAAAAAATTAATGTCTCTTCATGCATATCTGTACATGCATCTGACTGTGATTTACATATTATATTTTATGTGTATATATATTTATATACATACAGGTATATATATATTTGTATTCACTCTGTGTGAATATGTAAAAGTAGCAAAACAGAAAAAGAAAATGTGCTGATGTTATTCTGCAGTGAATGTATTTATCTATTCCTGGCTGTATCCTGTCTTTTTGTTTCTAATTCTCTGTATTCACAAATTCATTTAAGTCAACTTTTATTACATTCATTTCCTTTGTAGACTACCTAACACATCATTTAATCATGGAATAATTTACTGTCATTTAATTGTAAGCCTTTCAGTAGGCTTACTTATCCATTTCAAAATTGTTAAGATATTTCTCTCTTTCATTGGTCAATGACACTGATACTCTTTGCTGTCATGTTATGTTTTCAAGTAAGCATCTTTGTACAGTCCCAAATCCACTCTCTCTCACACTTGGAAGTTTCCTTGTACAGACAGAAATTTCCTTACAATTCTCCCTTTTTATGGGTTTCATTTTTTCTAAAGAAATGAAATGCATGAACCAAAACCTTAGCTTATTATGGTGATCAGCACTGTAATCTTTCTATTTACATCTAGAGACCTATCTCCCTATCTGTTTTGTCTACATGTAATATCTTGTCTTCGCTTGTGAGCACACACACAAGCAGGTTATGGTAAGATAGCTAGCCTGTGGACTATAGTGTTTTTCAACATCTACAAGTGTGCATTCTTCTCATATAACTTTATTCAGAGATTCTTGAAGAACCCTTCACATGCAATAAATCAGATTTTAAGCTGTCTGGAGGTATCTTGCTCATGTAGTCACATGCGAGAACTGAACTATGGAAGGTATGGAGCTTCAGTTTGCTCAGTATTTTTCCATATGTAACAAGAGCCTGGTCCAGATGGGCCCCTGAATGGTACTGTCTAGCTTTGCCTAGGGTAGCAATAACCAGTTTCACAGTCATTTAGACTGTATTAGCATGTTCATATACCAATGGTCATTTTGAAACAGTAGCTTGGACAAGGCCACTTCACTTTAAAGGAGAAAAGACTGAAGAGTAAGCACCTTTTAAGATAGAAAATGGTGCATAGACTGTTTCCCTTGTTAGTATAAGTGTAACCGCTGATGCTGCTGCAATACTAGTAATAATTAAGCAGGCCTAATACTCAATAATTTTTATTTCTCTCTGTCTGTGTGTAACATGGTAACCTGTGTATCCCATAACTTTTGAAGTCCAAAAATTCATAGGATTGAGAGGACCACTGAGAACACCATTAATTTGAAGGAAAATAAGAGTATTAGGATATTAATTCTGGAATGACTGATTGACCCATTAGCTCAGAATCTGCATTTGAAGATTAGTTCATAATCTGCCCTTGAAACAACAGGTAATTTTCAGTTCTGATGAACCACTTTATAATAACAAGGGAGGGATGGTCTGGAGGGAATGGAAATGGAGGCTGATGAACCACCCAGAATCCATCAAAGAGTTATGACTATGACTTAGGGAAAAGGTGAAAAGTACAACTGGCAAGAGTGAATAGCAAGTTTAAATGGAAAGTGAGCATTACAATCTTAGCATATGCCATTAATGTCTGACTTACAGGTAAATTACTTTAGCTTGTCTGATCTGAGAGCCAAGTCCTCTTTAGATGGTATTTGAGAGCCAAGTGTTTGACTGTTTCACATAAGAATAGAGAAAAAATATTTTATGCATATTTTAAAGTTCTGTGTTTTCATAGGTGCTGCTTTCTACCAGATAGGCCCTTAGTATCTCATTCAGGTGTTACAGACTTTAGAGAAAACAAAACACTGATATATGCAATCAATCAACTATCAAAAGAATGTGCCACTGAGGTACAGCTGGAAAGTGCTGTCTTTGGAAAATAGTGTGCTGCTGTGCCTGAGACTCTGTTTGTAGATTTGTTGCCTTCATGGAAAACAAGACTAAGCCTGAAGCATCTTCAGGTTACTCTCTGGTTACCCATACCCCCTTACTGTATGGAGGTATTTCAACATTGCAACGAATCTCTTCTTGTAAACCTACCACTGCTCATATGGTATTCTATATCTTCAAAAAGCTATAAATGCAGTTTTAAAGATGGTGAATTTGCCTTCTCCAAAAAAATGCCGTATGGATTGACAGTTATGAATAGAGATTTGTTCTAATTAGTTAATTCTCATAAAGTTCAAGGACTGCCAGATAAGCAAAGTAAAAATACTGTATGTTTTACTTTATTTTTTTGTGAAAGCCCTTTGTTTTTTAGCTGTGTAATTTTTAAAGATAGTTCTTGTTTCACAATTTGCTCTTGACCTCATCTGCTCTGAGCAATGTTTCCCATACTCAAACAAATGCAAAGAAATTCCTCATCTTCCTCAAGGTTATATTGGCTTTCTCCCAGCCCTTTTTCTTATTTCTGTTCCATGCTTCCTTTCTGACTTTCATCTGGGATTCCTTCATGTTCTTGCTTTCCTGACAACTGTCCACAGTCCATTATACATAATCAATCTACACAAGCTCACTTTTGTCTCCCCAACACTTCCTACCATAGCTACTTTTTCTGTAGCCTCATTCTTGATTGTTCCTTCAGGTTTCCTTCTTCCCCCAACACAATCAATTCCTCAGATTCTCCTTCCCCTCCATGTTCTGTAGTTAAAAAAAAAGTACTGTTTTACAGGAAGGAAAGTAAAAAAACACACACACACACAAATTCAGTCACAACAAAAGCTATAGGCAAGCTAAAAAAAAAAAAAAAAATACAAGCTCTCTTGTTGGACAAAATATTTAGCTATACAAAGTAATTTTAATTAACGTAGTTTTAAAAACATATTAAGAAAATAATAGTTAAAGTGTTCATTGCATGTATCTACACTCTGTAACCAGTGAGATAAAGGACAAGGTAAACTGAAATATCTAAAGGTCTTTCACTATTCCCAGTACCCAAAACCTTATTGGCTTTAATGAAAGTTCTTTTTCTTCAGCTGTGCATCAAAAGGACATAGTACTGTGCCATATATTGCCCTGCTTTTAATACTAATATTAATGTTTCCCAGTTCAGCAAAGTGCTTGCTCTTATCAGTTTCCTAGGACTCGGGTAGATACTGCAGCTGCTTGGTCCCTTGTAAAATGGTATTTCAAATTGGCAGAGGAATTGATGAATATTCATCACCATTCACCTACAATCCAGCTTGGATAGCATGAGAGAGCTATTTACGGTGTGTTCTTGTACAATAGAATGTCATCTGTTACTGAAACCTCTTGCAAACACAAAGGGCATTTTTTGGAAATGAATTTAAATGTAAATTGTTACAGAGCAAATTGTTTCCCTGACTGTTACTTTTTCAGCTCAGAATGGGAATACTTGGAAGTTGTAATAAAAAACCAAAATCGTTTCCAAAGTACTCATGGAGACATTATTAAAATGAAGCATGAATGTATATTCATGAAGAAAATTAGAAAAAACATTCTTGTTTAGAAAAAAAGCCTGAGACAGTTTTCTGCCATTTAAAATGACTCTTTCCAAAGTACCTGTTCACAGTCAGGTACCTCAGCCACTCACCTCATTAACTCAATTACTGCATCTTGGTTTCTATGTTGGCTAAGTGCAAAACTTTTTCTGTCCTTGTAGATATCAAACTACTTTTAAGTTCAGGAAGTGCCACAGTCAAGACTTAAATACAGTGGTTTTGATCAATTCAATTATTTTATATACTATCTATATACACACACACTACCTTAAGGCAACTGCTTTATGCAGAAAGCTGTTATCACAGATATTCACTCCCCTGTTCCATGTTGCTGTGTAATACCCATTTGTGCTCACTCAGGCATTCCAGTCCTTTCTGTAGGGAACTGCACGGTAGTGGTGGATGGAAACACTGTGCTTTATTTATGAGGACAGTCTTTCTCCTTTTGTGCAAGTGGCTTTCCTAATGTTCTGAAACACACCATGGTACAAACTGATACTCTCCTTATTAACTCTTTAATAAACATAGCACTAATGTAACTGAAATTTGCTTCAAGCTGGGCTTTCTTATCCCAAAGCTGCTGAAACTTGGATCACTCTTTTTTAGTGAGTTCCAAAACCTGAGTAGATTAATCCTTATTAAGGCTGGAGGAAAATATTGAAATCTACTGGCTGACTATAAATACTTATCACAACTTTTGACTTCTTAGTCTTCCTTTAACACTAAGGATTTCATGCCTTGCTGGTTGGTTCTAGTGTTTGCATGCAGTGTATCAATGCAAAATTCCGAAGAGAATGCATTCACACCAGTGCTATCTAAGATGAGTGCATCATTTCATTTTGGGAAATATCTCCTTTATGAGGGCAGAAAACTACAGAAGTCAACATGTAACTAGGGGCAGTCCTTCCCACAGTGAAGGGTGAATTTATTTGCAGCCATTGTGAAGATTTCTGTACCTTTCTGATGTCTTATTAATTATCTCCTTTACATTTATTGATTTGTGAGTTCATATGGGACTATTCAGTTTAATTTCTGTAGATGAATATTAGGGAATAAAGGACCGCAACATATTGTACCATAGTTTTACGAGAGGAAGCACAATTTTACAAGAATATGCTTCTCATATGACCAGGATAAACTTATGTATTTTTAGATAGAATAATAGAAAAAGAAGAAAAGGTTTGAGGTAAGAATTTTTATAAATAGTAGTTTAACAGAACTCAGTAGCTTATCCAGACATAGGCATTTATTACTGTTTGTGAGAAAGTCCTGACTGCCTTCCTGTTGGTTCTGAAGTATATGGGAATGTACATGCATGTGTCATTAGGTCAATCAGTTATCTTCAGGTGTCTCACTTACTCTGTGGTGTTTCATTATGCCTCTATATGTCTCGCAGTTAGACAACCAAGTCATGCTTTTCCCTTTTACATGAGAACCAGCTACTCCAGTAAAACTTTGCCATGTATTCCGGAGAATCCTCTCTCGAGAAGTATATGTTTTAATATGCAACCTGGCCTCTTTTCTCATTTTGAAATACCAGATAATGAAATCTCTTAGAAATTGAAAATTCTTTCCCCCTTACTTTCTATTGGAAAAGGGAGAAAAGAGAAGTTAAGAGGTGTAAGAAAGTAGCACATTAATTTGTAAGTGCTCAAAAGGAATAGCACTGCTTTTTCTCATTTGCAGCTGCCCTTTTTACTAAAAAATCAGTATGAATTATCACTCTGAGGAGAGTGTCTATGCAAACCTTAAAGTTCTGCAGAAAGTATGAGCTAGTACAGCCTTTAGTGATATCATCCCCTCCAAGTCTCTTCTGAATTGTTTTGGCAGCAGGAGAGATGCCCAGTGCAACTCCCAAATAGAGTCAGACACTGATCCAAAACAGCAAATGACCTGGAACACTAAGAACTACATCTGAAAAAAACACCAACATTCTGTGTCATATCCCCAGGAAAAGGCTTAAAAGCTGCCCTGCAACACAGTTTTACACTTCTTTCTTATAGATATGCGATTTTAAGAGCCACTTTATGTTAATTTTACATAATGAGACTATTCTTTCGTTTTTTTTTTTTTCCTTAAGCACAAAAAAAGCCTCCAGTATTTTAGAAAATGTCCCCTGAAACAAAAGCCATTCAGAATAAAATTTAAACAGTCTTTAACTGAAGCAATTCTTAATATATTTCTGATCTTCTCCATTCTCTGAAATCAAGATGTCTTTTTACTACTGACATAGTAAAGAAATTATATCAGTTTCTGACAAAAAATCCAGAGTGTTTTTCTTTTTTCTTCATCCTGATTTGGGACAAACAATAGCATTTATGTAAAGGAAAACCAGCATGGCAGCAACAACAAAACTAGGATTCTCATTGTGACACTGCAAATTTTGACAGATTTTGTTTTGAGAGCAGTGAAATGTTGATATTGTCCAGGCTACTGCAACACTGTGAACATTTCAGAGTTTCCAAAATAAATACGCTCCCATACATCAGCCAGCACAGACTCCAGCAAGAGAGGTTGATTTCTGTGACACCAGGTGACCCTCATCCCAGCTGGAGAGCTTGTGGAGCAGCCAGTTGGAGAGCCTGGGAGGCCAGTAGCTCACCAGGTGAACAGCTGGGAAATCAGATGTCCTGGAAAGATTGGCAATCTCCTCATCAGGCAGCTAGCTGTCAGGAAAGCTGCCCAGGAGGCAGAGTAGTTGGCCTTGCCAAACTATTTCCCTGTATGATTTCCATTAGCATTAACAAAAATACATAATGGGGATGACAGTATTCCATCAAAATATGTATATATGTTATATGATCCCTAATTCAAAAGTTTCTGCCTTGCCCCTTCATCCCATCTGTCCCTTGATCTTAGTGCTTAACAAGCCCATTATTCAAATATAAGAATCTTTGTCAACATTGTTACATTACATTATTAAGGGCATGGACAAGACTCTCTCATGGCTGTCGTATCTCATTATTCTTTCTTTCTTTCTTTCTTTCTTTCTTTCTTTCTTTCTTTCTTTCTTTCTTTGCTTCCTTTTTTCTTTCTCTTTCTTTCTCTCTCTCTTTCTCTCTTTCTCTCTTTCTTTTTCTCTCTCTTTCTTTCTCTCTTCCTCTCTTCCTCTCTTTCTCTCTTTCTCTCTTTCTCTCTTTCTCTCTTTCTCTCTTTCTCTCTTTCTCTCTTTCTCTCTTTCTTCTCCTTTTTTCTTTCTTCTCCTTCATTTTCTTCTTTTTCCTTCTGCTTTATTTATCTCTTCCCCTGTTCTTTCAGAATCTGAGCTTGGTCCAACTATTTTTTAAACCAAAAAATGTATCTGGATGGTAAATGTTTCTTCCTATATCCCCATTAACCACCAGTATAAGCAAAATAAAGACAACTGACACTTCATGCTATTCCTTCCAAATATCAAAATATTTCACAGCCCTTCCTTACAACTGTCACATTCATTTACCAGTTAACACCTTGTTTTTAGTGTGCCATTTTTTGATCTGAAATCTAAAATAAATTTAATAAGGGGCTTCAGAATTTGGTTTGATATCACCATCAGTAACGCTATGGGGAAATGAAATGGTCTCATAGCTTTTCTTACTTTTTAACAGCAAAAATTAGGTAGGAGATACTGCTTAGGAATCATCTTGCCCTTGACACTTTTAAGACTGACTCTTGGTTTAGGGAATCTGCATGTGAGTGTGAAACATGGTATCTATGTCAAAGGTCATAAAGAAATTTGGAACATCAGTCTTAAGGCTGTGATTAGAAACTAGGTAGCTATATAATTGCTAGTTACATTGAGTCAAAAGATTGTCCACAAAATCTAAGCCTTAATTTTAAAATCAGAAGGAAAAATTTTAATGTCTATTGTTGTGCTGTCACCTCACATAGCAGAGAATATACTCTCATACTACTATTTCCAATTTTTGAGAATTTTAGTGGTTGAAGAGTACACAATACTCTTTGTCTGCCAAATACACACATTAATCTCTATATGTCAGACTTATTTTTCAATTTCTCCATGTAAAAAAAGCTGTGCAACCACATTATAGAGGAGAAAAATAATAAAGAATTCAAAAAAGTGTTGGAATATTGTTTCATTTGGACAACTAGAAATTTTGTCAGTGAAGAAACCTGAGGCTATAATAAACCCAGTTATTAAGCCTTCCTTCCACCACCATGCCCCTATTTAATTTTTTACCAATTTCTGAGTAATAAGTAAGCAATTCCACAGAAAGTTTATCCATGCTGCTTGCCATCTGTCAACAAACTCAATTCTGACAGGAGTAGCCAGCATCTCAAGGGTGCAAATCAATTTAGTGTCAGTGTTGGATGTGTTCCAGTGCATTTCCTCAGCACAGATGAAGGAAACTGTGTCAACTGAGCAGTGTTTCATATGTTTTTATCTGCTGTTGGCTGCAGATTGAGCTAAAACTACTCAATTCATTTCACTTAGAATCTCAAATTTCGTCTGGTAGTCTATGTATAGCATGCAGCATATAGGGAAAGGAAATCAATAGCATGATGAGTAATTATGAAATAAAGAGACCCACACATGTGTGGTAAGAACTGATGTAAAATATAACTGAGTGGGCGGTGATAGGGAAGAAAAGCACAATGCAAATAGTGGCAGGTAAATATAAAGTTCATACCTCCCACAATTTTCCTGAGCCATAAATTGCTTTGTAAACCAAGACTGTCTCTGCAAGAACAAAGCATCCCTTGCTCTGAAGAACTATGAACTCTCTTCATAAAGCAATTCACCCATATCCACCTATGACCTCTCATTTCATAAAATGCAGGGTATATCAAATGCCTCATTTCTAAGAGCCTATTTCATTTAGACCAGATGAACAGAATCATTGATGGCAACAGTTCAGAGACTATGAATTTGACCTCTGTTTTACCTGAGCAATTAGAGATAATAAAGGGCATGCAGAAACTTTCCAAACATAAATTCTGGATGCCTCCTTTGATAAGGGCAATTTAATGATCTGAGTAAGGGTTTGGAGACATGAGAATGTTAATCCCTGTAAATCACACTGCCAGAGTTTCAGAAAACTGTGAATCCTGGCAGTTATCCACATTTGAAAAGACAAGTTGGCTCCACCTCTAAAGTGGTAATGTACATGATGAGCGAGGCCCATATTTGCCGCTTTTAAATATTGACCTTTCTGTATACAATCTAATTTTTTTTTTTCCACAATTTGAAATGTACACTGAGCTCATTTCTATTCTACTGTTGCTGTGACTTGCTTGAGGGTTATCTAAATTTTACTTCTCCATTCATATGTTCATAGATTAATAGAAAAAAATTGCAGGATCAGTTTCCAGTATCCTCACTTCCAGCTGTCTTACTGCTAACCACAGAAAATACTTTCCCTGTTTCCATGTAAGATCCTCAAAAATATTTAAGAAAAAAAAAGTAGAGAAAGTAATAATTATAAATATGATTTGTCTGTTGCCAAATTTGTGAGTGCTTTTTAATGAGATGTTGACCAAAACGGGATACAGAGAGATCCCTTTCTACAACATTGACACAGCATGCAATCAACAAACATATGCACCTTGTTTGGAAAAGGTTGCAGTGAGCAAGGAATCCTATATACAATTATAGAGTTGTTTGAGTTGAAAAGGACCCTTAAAGACTATCTAGTCAAAGCCCTCTGCCATGGGCTGGGATATCCTTCACTAGATCAGGATACTCAAAGCTCTGTACAACCTGGCCTTGCACACTTTAAATGCTGGCAATCTCTGTTGGGCAATCTGTTCCAGTGTCTTACCATCCTCATTTTAAAGAAATTTCTTCCTTGTGTCCAATCTAAATCTACCTTCTTTCAATTTAAAACTGTTGCCCCTTTGTCCTGTCACTACAGACCTTTGTAAAAAGTCTTTATCCATCTTTCCTATAGGCTCCCTTTATATAATGAAAGGTTACAACAAGGTCTCCTTAGAGCCTTCTCTACCCCAGGCCGAACAACCCAAACTCTCTCAGCCTTTTTTCATAGGAGAGATGTTCCATCCATCCTTATTATTTCCATGGCCTTCCTGTATGCCTACTCTAGCAGTTCCATGTCTTTCCTGTGCTGAGGACCTCAAAGCTGGTTACAGCACTCCAGGTGAGGTCTCATCAGAGTGGAGTTGAGGGGCAGAATCACTTTCCTCATCCTGCTGGTCATGCTGCTTTTGATGCAGCCCAGGATACAAATGGCTTTCCAAGAGAATCCTCCAAAATGGTTTGCATGGATCCATGAGAGCTGTTATTAGTTACCATGCTCATATACCCACCAAAACCTTGCCTTCATAATTCCACAAGAATTACTCCTTCTCTAACTTAATTTGCTCTATCTCCACTGTGTTCACCTCTGTACTATCTGAACATTTCCCAGGAGTTCCTTTAATGACATATCTAACGCTTGCCACAAATTTCTTTCTCATTTTCTCTCCAAGGGCAGAAAAAAGTAGTGGAATACTTTATTTTATAAAGATTTGGTGGCTTCTTTTTTAGTGGTTATGTAAATGTCTTCACTGGCGATGACAAACTCTGTTTTGGGAGTATAAACTGTTGTGGTTTGTAATGCTTTTTCCAGCAGTCAGTGCAGAAGCAACCTATTGCTCTATATTGTCCAGAATAGCACGACCTCAGAGTAGTCATATTTTGTCTCTGATTAAACCCAGTTAAAGGACAAATGCAATGACATTGGCTGGAGATGTAAGATCATCCTCTAATCTCCCTATCATCTCATGAATATCTGAAGCAGAATTTTTCTAAGATCTCAGCATAGGCTGGATAACTCACTGCTGCAAAAGGTAAGAATAACCACAGTCTGAACCATTTTTTGACTTACTTACAAAGTTCTCCCCTTTGATACACTTTTACTCAGTGAAGTTTTCAAGAACATACAAAACAGTTCAGCTGATTCATCTTCTAGTGGGGAAAAGATGAAGAGTGGGAAGTTTATATTTCTATTTTTTAATAAGCAGCTATTGTGATTAATAGATGCCCAGGAAAATAAATAAATAAATAAAAGATTAGATAAGAATAAATGAAAGAAGCACTTCACATAGCACACTGCCAGTGTATATACCTTTGGGTATAATGTATTCTAATATTGTGTAGAGGAATAAAAGGGAACCAGATAATAATGACCCAGAACATATTTGTTAAGATAAAAAATCTTGTACTTTTGGATGCATACTGACCACTACACCACAGATATTGTTTTGTTTCCCTAGTGCATAATAGATTACAGAATATTCTATGTGAATTGAGGGTATTTTTCATACACCTTTTAAATTTTATGACTAAAGGAGAACTTGATACATTAATGTCAAATCCAAAAATATAACCTAAAAGTATAGATGACATTTGAAACAATGTTTACCAGATTTTAAAAGGATCTAAAAGGATGCCCCAGAAAACTGCTGCATGTACTCTTCATCATTACTTTTGTGCTCAGATAATGTAAAGTACTTCACAAAATTCTAAGAAAAGCATTCAGAATAAAAATAAATCGAAGCACAATAATGATCATAAAATATGTCATGTCTGGCTTCTCAGTAGTGTCTTCTCAGCAAAAGGAAAGCTGAATTTCATCTCCATGGATCATGACTGTGGGTAAAACAACAACACTAAAGCAAGCCCTATTTACATACTCTAAAGGGAAAAAAAAAAAGATTTAGGACTACCACTGTCTGCTAAGCAATGGGCATGATCAAATGAGCAAACAATAGACTTTTGCAGTGAAGTAGGTTAGATAAAAAGACTCTTGTCATGTAAAACTACATTTTCAGTTGTACCAGTGCCTAGCTATGGAACAGTGAGAAACGTGATCCCATCGCCTCCATTAGAGAGGCTTTGGTCATATCTAAAAAGATATATAGTTGGAGCAAACCAATAGACTCACAATTTATCTTCCCTGCTCCATGAGAACAATATTATAGAAAAATTTTATAGACATGTCAAACACCATCTTTAAATAATGTGGATGTGTTTCTCCACTATTCATTTTGGAAGATAGTTGTAGACCACCATTTTCCTGTGTGAAATAATATCTTAATTTCTAGTTCATAAATGTGTCTTTTTCCCTTTGATGTCATGCCATACATATATGTGTGTTTGTGTATGTGTATATATATATATTATAATATATATATTTAACTTAAAATACACTTCATCTCTGGAGGTTACTTCTCAAAATATATATAGAAAGTAATAATATCTTCAAATTTACTTTCCTCTAACTTTAATCACTATTTTAAATTGATTTAAAGTCTAGAATACTCATTACTATAAAAGCCAATCTGTTCCCTTTACATTCCACCATATTTTAGAAGTAGAACCATTTGCTGTTGTCACTAACACAGAAGGATTTGTAGTACTGCAGACTTCACATCCATTTACCTCCACGGCACAGTTTTGAAGTTCTTATGCTGCTCTGACACATTGGACAAGTTGCCATTCTCCTGAACCTGAAACTTCAACTGAGAGTTGCTAACAGCCCCAAAGTTCTTCCTGAGCCATTTGAAGCTTTTCTTCTTATCACTACTGCTCAGCTGCGCACTTTGTAGGAACTTGTAGGAGCTGCAACAGTGCAAGCTAAGCAAGGTTACTTTTAGCTTCATTATCTCCATGCCTTCTTAAAAAGGGGGAATGCAAAGTTATTCAACGTCCAAAACATTGTATTGTCATTGTCTATAAATGTGTTTGCTGGCTGCATACTATACTTTCTTTATCTGACCTTGCTCATCCAAAGATGCACTAGTTATAGTATGTCAGTCACTAATGAGGCCTAAAGTAATTGAGCCTGATTGAACTGGCAAGATGCTGCCTAATTATAATGATAAATGGAATTGGCTGATCTGCTACAGCGGGTGAATGGCATGAAGAACATTAAAACAAGGTCACTCTGTGAAGGAGAACCACTTTTTTTCTCTCTCGTGCTTTTTTTTTTTTTTAATTAGTTCTTCCCTTTCCCACAGTCCTCCAAATTTAGACTCTTCATACCACTACATAGTCAGGCACTCAGTGTTTAACTCTAATGGGACTGTTTAGGGCAATGGCACTGCAGACCAACCGAGCAGTGATTACCTCCTTCCCCTAACTATACTCCAAAATGCATATGAAAAATACTGAAAGACATATGATAGAAGGGTTAACAGATTTTATAGGTTCATAGTTGCTGGACAATATCATCCACACTAGTTGTCCAAGAGGTAAAAGCTTACCGTTTTTCAACCTGATAAATGAGTTCTAATTTATTTTTTAAGAAACCATCCATTAATCCCACCAACTCTTTATGTTATTTGACTCTCTTTAATTCTGTGACTAACACCAGAAGGAAAGTGTCAAGGATATCTCTAGGAAAAACCCCATTTTGGGAAATGAGATATTGCCATTTCACGTCAGAAAGGATCTGAAATGTTCTTATAAGGAGGAGCTGCAGTTCAAATTGCTATTGAGGGAAATTGTTGCTCTCTGTTGTTGAGAGCAAAAGTTACAGTTTTTGGAGATTGAGATAGACCTATTTCTGAATACAAGAAGGATAAGGAGATAGTTGGAAAGAGCTGGCATAAATTCACCAAGTGTAAGTTGTTCCCCACCAATCTGACTGCCTTCTGTAATTATATTAATCTCTCTGTGGACCAGGGAAGGTCAGTGGATATTGTAAATTGAGTCTAAGAAGGCCTTTGAAAGGGTATTCAGTAATTTCTTGATAATTAAAGGGTATTCAGTAATTTCTCAGGTTGGTGAGATATGGACCAGAGAACAATGAGGTGGGTGAAGAATGGGATGGACTGCCAGGCTGAAAGTGTTGTGAGCAGGGACAGCAAATCCAGCTGCTCTCTGATTACTAGTGGTGTCCTTTGGACATCTATAGTGGGACAAATACTGTTTGCTGTAGTTGTACCTGTCTTCATCTCTCTATCTGACCTTGTTTCCTCAGCTAGACCTCAGACCTACTTAAGAGCTTTGTTTCAAGTCATTAATTTGGCCATGTCTCCTGGATTGACCCTGGATCTGATTCATCACTGACTGTGTTGGAAGCTGACAATAAACCCTATTAGCAGCAACTGAGTCTGTCCACTCTGTTCAGACACTGTTAGATGGTGCCAACCGGTGAGGGCACAGATTGAGCTAGGGTCACCCTTGGCTTCCAGACTGTCCTCCTTCATAGACTAGAAGTGCTCCTGCTGCCTTCTGACAGACAGGAGTTTCATAATGTTCAACAAAATAAAAAGTAGACTCCGTCACTTGGGACAGAATTCCGTGCAATGGCGGAGACTGGGTGCTCAATGAGTAGAAAGCAGTATTACAGAAAAGGAGCTGGGAGTCCAGATGGACAATCTGGGTGTAAGCCAGCTGAGTACCCTTGCAGCAAAGAAGCCCAACTAAATACTGAACGGCAATAGCAAGAGCCAGAAACTGGAGTCAAGTGATAGTTCCCCTCTACTGTGCACCTTTTAGACCACAACTGGAGTAGCACAACCAGTTTAGGCACCCTACTACAAAGATATAATGAAAACCTGGAATAAATACAGAGGAAGAGCACAGAGATGGCCAGGGAACTGGAGCACATGACGAATGAGGAAAGGCTGAAAGAACCAAGTCTGTTTAGCCTGAAAATGAGGTTTAGGTGAGATCTTATTGCTCTTTACCCATATCTGATGGCAGATGTATAGTGACAGAATGAAGGTCAATAAGCTGCATCATAGGAAATTCTGATTAAATATTAGGAAAGAAAAATAAAGATATTAGGAAGAAATTATATACTGTGAGAGTGGTCAGACACTGGAACAAGTTGCCCAAATAAGATGTGGATGCCTCCTCCATGGAAGTGTTCAAGGCCAGGCTGGACGAGGCTTTGAGCAACTTGGTCTAGTGGAAGGTGTCCCTGTGCATTGCAGGGGGTTGGAACTAGGTGATCTTTAAGGTCCCTTTACAACCCATATCATTCTATGATTCTATGATTAAATAAATCACTGAGTGGTTGGACAAACCTAGGAAGGTGTTTCCTGGAGAAGCTGTGGAATCTCTATCCTTGGAGAAATCCAAACCTTCACTTAATGTGGCCTTTAGTAACCTGATCTGAGTTGGCTTGTTTGTAATAAGAGGTTGCATCAGGTGACCTTCTGAGGTACCTTCCATTCTACATTATTCCATGAATCTATGGTACTGTGTGGTGGTGATCAGCGTGCAGAAGTTGCAGTCATTATAGATTATGAATCCAAGAGAGCAGGAAAGATTATGAGTCGATACTAGACTGCGTATTTGCACAAGGGCCTGCACCATGGCATCTCTAAAGGTATAACTCCACTTTCACTTGGATACAGCTCTGTTAATCCAGAAATGTCATTGGACATTCATATACAAAGCTATCGGAAAAAAAAAAAACGAAACCAAAACTATTTGCAAAAATCATCCATTTTACATAAGAAGTACGGAAGTTGAGAATGACTAAGGAGGAGATCCACAGTTAAGTCACCAATCACTGTTTTGGAATATTCACATTAGAGTTTTGTATGCTAAGTAAACTCAAGGAACAAGGCAGAAAATTATGTCAGTGGCTGTAGGGGGCCACTTAAATGAAGATCATTGAAGCTGAAGTTCAAAAATTCTAAGGTTTAATGAATCTCCATGGTTAGATTTATCTTATAATTGCAGATCATATTTAGAACAGGACTATTTAGAATTTATTTATAAATGTGTTCAGGTTTAACTGAAAGCAAGATTTTCCTGTGTTAAGTTCAAGATGACTGTTTGTTTATATATAGAGGTTCATTTTATGCAGATGCTGTACAGAACTAAAACCTGATATCCATGTGTCTTTTTTTCTGTGTATTAGCCTTCATGATGCCTTGTTTTCCCTTCTAGTAAATGTTAGAATCTGTTCTAAACAATCAAATTAATTTTAGTCTTGAGGCATTAGATTTTCACAAATAACTCCAAACCACTAACCTTAGAAATTAATTTGTAAGTATTTTATTTCAGGATTCTTTTTAGTACAAATAATAAAGAAATGGCAAAATTCCCCAGACACCATATAGCTTATTGAATGGCTATATTTGTTACTCGAATGTTTGACATCCACTACATCAACAATATATGTAAGCTTTAAAGCTTTTAAATTATTACAGATATGAATAATATGAATAGGTACATTCTATTATGAATTAAATTTGTAATTATTATTCATAAATTCTGAGATTTTTCATTAATATTTTTGACTTTTGATTTACATAGTAATGTTATGTCTCATAATTAGACAGCACATAAACACTGTTCACAACTGATGATAAGAATGGTTCACTAGTTCCTCATTGCTGAATTTTAGGGTGATTAATAATGTGCAGCTTTTATAATCTGGAAATCTTGCACACAGTCAATAACTTTATGGATGTAACTAAGCTCTACTTGCTAAGTTTCAAAGCTTGTGAAGAATTGATCTAAATATGATTTCAATACTCAATGTTTACTGGAAAGCAAAGCTTGTTCTTGTGGAGTTGCACCTTTTTGCATTTGTTAACAAGTGAAAATAAGGAAGAGAAAAAATGACTATGAAATATATTCATAAGATAAACCAGATTTCTCTGATTAGTGTGCGAGGATATGAATACCATACTTCACTAATGAAAAACAGGTCAATAATGAATGTTGAATACTGTCATTTAACAGCTGGGATGTAAACATATGGTAAATAAAAAATTCATAGCCTTTTGGAAGTAAAGTAATGTCATTAAAATTTACAAGAATAAATCAAAATAACATGGCTGATTTTAGAATTCACTTTTTAAGTGTGGAGGACTCTGTGTAAGTAGTTACATGAAGAAGTAGCCAATCATATGGCCATGGCTGCCCATGAAAAGGAGTGTACCTGCATTCGCATTTTTCATAAGATGTCAAAGAAAAAGTCTGGGTCAGATGGAATACCTTGATGACATATGTCATTAGCGTATTTTACAGACTTGAACATGATGGAGAACTTAAACTCTTCATGTGTGAGACATGAAATTGAAGTGTCTACATGGAAGTAGCTATACGTGGAGTAGAAATCTAAGATTGAATTATAATTACTAGACATTTTGCCAATACATTCAAAGCTCATTTATTCTGATAAGTAACTCCTAGTGCTCCATTCATACTAATAAATTAAATCTGCCTTGGCAGATTCTGGGCACTAAGGTCACCTGGCAAAGACTGGCATGTGTTTATGCCAGTAAAGTGTTCTGTCTTTTAACCTGCAAATTGTGTATTGTAATGGTCCCTGTACCATATTAGTAGTTAAAATATGCCATGAATTATCCAAGATTAATGATGGCTAGAACGTGTCAAATTAGTGGCAGGAAATGTTCTAAGAATTTGCTGTTACAGACACTTGCTTTCCCCTGCCAGGAGGACATCCAAATCTGTCTGAATTGATTGTGGTAGAAACTACATAACTGTCTACTGCCACTTGAGATGCTTGGGTTGTCTCATCTGCCCTTCAGCTGCTACTCTAGAAGAGACATGCTCTACCACGTCTCCTCTATCATGTCTCTCAGCCTTATATGGATATCTTGCATATCCAAGAAAATCTCAGATGACACTAGACAGCTAAATATGGGCAATGGAATAAAACTTCAGGTGAACTGAATTGCCCTACTAAGTCCTTCAGGTTTTGCATGTTAGAGCTCCATTGTCTTTAATAGGAATTTAGGAACTTAGATGACGTGCAGATAATCTGATTTTGAAACCTGCCCTAGCTGCTGGGAATTTTCTGTTTGTTTGTGGGAATAAAATGATCCTTTAAAATTTAATTAAAGTTATTTATTAATATTTTTCAGGAAGACTGTATTCTATCATGAGTGCTTCATTGTTATGTAGTTTTGATTTTATCTGTTACAGTAATTTAAATGTTGATAAATTTATCTGCTTTAGAAATGTGGATTATGTCAGAGCAATAAATTTGGGCAGCTCATTAGACATATTATTGAAATGACATAATGAAAGAAGAAAAAAGAATATTGGGATGCAATAAAAGTACATGTACGTTTACACAACATATATATCTGTTTTGGGGTAAGAGTTTAACTTTTCAGCAAGAATTGTGTTGCCTAAGAAAAAAAAACAAAGAGACCTTCTCACTCATGGGTTTCAGCAAAAGGAAAATGGAATAATGATTAGTTAGAAACAGAAATAAACCTCAATCCAGGAACTGACATGGCATGGCTTGATTGCTAGGTATCAGCCCTATCAGATTTAACAGAGCTCTGTATAACCAAAACATTATGGCTGAAAATGTTCAGTTTCTGAGTTATGGTTAGAAAGAGGACTATTATATGCTATTTCAAGAGATAGTGGTGAGTGTGTGGTGAGGGAGAAGTACTACTGATTGAGAGAAGTGATTCTGAAAAAATCCAGAAAAGACTAACCACAAAAAAATATTGATCAATAATTAGCATTCAGGGAATCAAAATTTAAGCAGCTGAGAAGATATAGATGTTGCCTGTAGAAATCAAAAATAGCTGATGGAGAAAAAAATATAATTGTTTTGGTAAAGTAGCATTTAATTTTTAGTGGTTTGAATTAATCGTATGGCATTTTTTCCATCACTTTGGTAAGTACAGTTAGAAAAAATTTATGATGAGTTATCCATTATTTCTTTCAACATCATTATCAGCTTCCAATAAACTTTGAAGAAAATTACTTGTAATGAAGTTAATAATACATACATATTAGCAGGAAAGGTTGCATCTGTCTAGCATTTTAATTTGTCTATCTCTTATTAATGTGGTGGTTAGAATTATGATAAAAATCATTAGATCAGGTAGAATGACTCATCCATTACAGCCTGGACAAAAGTCAATATTGACACTCTCAATGATCTCATATGCACCTTTCATGTCTAATTGGTTGATGCTATTATGTATCTGTGATCACACTTTCCAGAGAGGAAATTCCTGTAAGGCTAAATTCAATAATCTTCACAAGAAATTGTGATTAGAGGACCTGAATATTCTTGATAAATTTTAGATTAACAGACAAGATGACATTTAAGCATAAGATGTGAGCAATGATTAAACGAACATTATGAAGAAGGGATCACACTGTGTTTTCACTAATGTGTCATCTTTTCAACAGTTTAAGTTTCTATAATGATCCTTGAATGTTTGCTTCAGCTACTCTGGTCAAAAGAACCTCAGTATCAAATACTTTCTCATACCAAAGTAAATAGTTTAAATTATTCACCTCCCTCTTCACTAAATTAGCATTAACATTTTTGCAAAATAAGTATCCTGCAGGTAGTGCTTTTCTCTGACCTTATCCTCTCTTTATTTGTGGTAATATAATGTATATGACATAGGGAAGTTCAAAATCCTGAGGGAAATAAGGAAGGTAAGAAGCAGAATACTGAGCCTGGACTTCACCAGAGCAGACTTAGGCTTGGTCAGGAATGGTAGATAGGATGCTGTGAGATGCAGCTGTGAAGAGCAGAAAAGCTTAAGAGAACTGGCAGATCTTTGAGAACAATCTCCTCCAAGCACAGGAATAATCTATCCTCATACTCAGGAAAACAAGGAGATCTATGAAAACATGATGAAGAAACAGGTATACTCATGATTAAGCTCCAGAAGAACAAACAAACAAAAAATCCCCAAAACAACAAAAAAGCCCAAACCTGCCCAGAATCTCAGGTAAACAAACTCATTTTTAATGGATGTTTCCTCATATTGGAAACAAACAAACAAACAAACAAAACAGCCAAACAACAAAAACTAAATGCAGAAGTCCATAATAAAATCTTCTAGACACCACATCATGGTCCAGGACAGCATGGTCTGTACAAGGGTATGGATGCCTTATGTTCATTGCAGTGGCTGCAGCTCACCTAGGCATACTGAGGCTAGCTTGACTCTTCTCATGGAACAACTGTGGTAGCTCAGAGATCAGTAACCACTCCACAAATCCTGCCAGAGACAAGCTCTTAACAGTACTGTGATAATGGTAAGCAAATTTACAGCTATCTACAAGACCAGTAGTTGCTGCTAGGGTAGTTCTGTAGATGTATTAGCTATCTTACTATTTAGAAGGAGGGTTTCTTTTTCCCATCATGTATCCATGGGCATTAAAAGAAATTCCAAGGCATTAAAAGAAATATTAGTGTTTCTGTACAATAACAAAATGGTAAATGGGAGCTATGTAGATGAAACCAGTTTTCTAATGGCATGTTTCTCACTGAAAGAAGACTTTTTTTTCTCCTGTCTCTTCTTTTATATTTATATGTGCAGAAAAAAGACACTGTTAGATAAAAAAAAACCCCCAAGCAATATTGCACCATAGCTTTAGCATAGTCAAGCTTGTCAGTTTACAAACAATGATAATGCTACTGGTTATCTCAGACATTTTTTACATTACTGGAAGTTGACTTGAGGCCTACTAAATGGTAGAGCATATTTAAGAGACTAAAATTGTTATTCTTTTTGCTTGCTTGGAGTCACTAGAATATTCTGTAGTGTGGCCGTGTCCTTGTAGTCTTACTTCCCATCAGTATGTTCCTGAGCTGGAGGCAGAAGAACAGAAGCAGGTAATATAGAACTAAAAAAATAGTTTCCTGTCATTGAGAGATCCCCTTGTGTGAAATAAATCTACTCTGGAACACATCTCAGATAAAGGACTTTTCTTTTTCCTTTGTGACAAAAGAAAAATCTAGTGAAAACAAGGAGGAAGCTGCCTGCATTAAGGAACAGGAGGCTTCATGTCTCAGGTCTCTAGGTAATTAAATGCCAACACTCTTGTTAGCCTGGGCTTCAGTGGAGGGCACATTCCTACTATCAGAGAGGGAGAGGAGTTGCAGATTTCATGTTCACATGTGGAATATATTCAGAACTAACCTTGCAGCAAGTAACCTCTGAATTTTACTGCCCCAACCCTTTAGAATAGAGAGTATAACCTGGAAGGGTGGCTGTTGTCTTTCACCTCTGAAGAAGGACTTTTCTAATTCATTGGCTCCTACAGTTATTGCAGTAGAGACATTTTTACAGCTGTGAGAAAAATACAGGTCATTAGCTCAGTACATGAGGGATATCAGATACTCTGCTTCCTTGCAAGTATCTTTGCAGAAGGGACGAGTTTTGATACAGATTGTTTCCCCTGAAGGGTTTAAAATAGAATTTGACCATATACAGGATAAAACAGCAGAGGAGAGAAAGAGAAGGAAAGCGAAGGGAAATCGATATCGTCAATTTCCCCAACAAGTGAACACCTGATTCTGTCCAGATTTCCAGGGGAATATGATTGCAGATAAAATGTAGTCATACTGAAATTGATTTGTTTTGACTGATCTCATGATAGTCCAGTCTACTGTACTATGATAGAGAATTGCGGGGTTGCTTTACAGAAGGGAGGAGAGAAAAGTCACCACATAAAATATGCTGTTATCCCCCAAACATGCATGCTCACTGTGGAAACAGAACATTTGCTTCAGCATTTTTCAATGCTACCTGCTCATAGCTATACCTTGTATTTAAGGAAGAACTTCCCTTGCATTGTACTACCAGTTTCTTTACAGTCATACATAATTTTCTATACAACTTTACTCTGATATAAAAGCCGATAAAAACTTGTTGATGTCTTTACTACTCAATAAATAGGGAAAAAAGTAAGGGGTAAGAATGCAAGTTTTCCATTACCTGGTATGAGAAAATGCAAAAAGATTTTTCTTAAAGAGAAAGTTTTTCTAGGCATATTTTTTACAAATTTTAGTACTTAAAATTGATGCTTATGAGTCTCCTCAGACCATGGTTGAATAATATAGTTAGTGGTAAATACTAGCATAAGTCTCTTAGTTTGGGGTCAGAAGTGCTGCAGAAACATCCTGCTACAGAGTGAGACAAGCTTATATTTATTTTTCAGCTTTGTTCCAAAAATTGTTAGTGTGCTAATCTACTTTTGCAATCTTTTGTCTAGGACAATATTTATCTCTCCATACAATTTTAACTTTGTGCTTAATCAAATATTTTCTGACAAGTGCTGGTGGAGTAAAGTATGTGTAAAATCCAGGAGCCAAAATACTCCGAGGGGTGTATCATCATGTGTTCTGGCTAATTCCACAGAAATGTGATTGTGTGTCTATGCTTGATCTAAATCAGGTTAGTACTGCTGCGTAACATGACAGTTCGGAGATCTGGTATTGGTGACTGTGGAAGCACAGCATTCTTCCTGCAAATTTGGTACATGACTTCTCAGATTTATGTCTGAATTCACCTGTGGAAAGCAATTGCAACAGAGACAAATCTGCTTCCCTGTGCAAAGTCCACAGCTGAATTAATTCAGAAGTTTTGTAATGCAACTTATGTACAAGGTATACACGACACAAGAACTCGTAGCTGCAAAGCTGTGCAACTTAGTCTAACATGGCACACTAAAATAAATTTTGAACATAGTGAGAAAATCAATATCCTGGATTTTTAAGAAACCAGAAAAAAGGTTTGAGGGGTTATGCAGTTTGCCAATGTTTTTTTCCTAACACAAGTACTTCAAGGTACAAATATTACCCCATGAACATTTGGTTTTGACACATTAAGTCTGAGAATGTCTTGCTAAGACATTACAATGAATAGTCATGAGCAGTGCTCTATACGTAGCCTCAGAGAGAAAGGGCATGTTAGGCATGTGGAATGAATGATAACAATCCTTGAAAGTGAAGACTGTTTTAATTTAAAGTGGAAACAAGTATAAATACAGCCCAGAGTATGACATGTGCGTGTTGGTCTCTTTCAAGTAACAAGCAATAGGACAACAGGAAATTTGACTCAGGTTGGTTTAGATTGGCTGTTGAGGAAAAAAATTCTTCTTGTCAAGCACTGGAACAGGATGCCTAGAGAAATGGTGGAGTCACCATCCCTAGGGATACTTAAAAGATGTTTAGATATGGTGCTTAGGGACATGGTTTAGTGGTGCACTCGGCAGTGTTAGTTTTATGGTTGATTTTGAAAGCCCTTTCCAACCTATATGATTTTATGTGCAACTTTACTCATTCAGGACAGTACTAAAGGAAGAGGAAACACACATACCCTCTGTGTGAGCACTGCCTGATCAGTTTTGCATACTTTCTTCATCAAGACTTCCACCTTTCCACAGTTTGCACGTGTGCAATTTGCCCACTGTTGTCAATGGGTGTAGCATCTGTGCAAGTGTTCATGTATACATGTTTTAGTGCCACTAGTGAACACTCTGACATAGATAAATTAATTTTTTCAAGCTGTGTGTGAGAGAGGTTTAAAGGCTTCTATATAGTACTGTACCAAGCAGTATTTTCATAACAACACCAAATATTCACCAAAAAGATTTTCCTTTTTGTACAAAATGAAAAAATAGCAAGAAGGTAGTAAGTCACCTGAGTAAAGTGAAAATACTAAAAAATCAGAGCTAGCTTTGGTTTATCTCTCATCTTTTTGCCTTTGAAATAGCTTTCCTGTCATCTGAAAAGACAGACAAAGAGAGAAAAAGGAAAAAAAAAAAAAGACAAAAAAGCAAAGTCCCAAAGCTTCAATAAAGTGTTACATGTGACAGAGCACACAGAAAGCTAGTGAAGAGAGGAGACATCTTTGACAAAGTGACATTGGGAGCTTTCAGAGATGCTTGCTGTGTTCATGGTGGAGAAAACCTTTATGTGTGCAACAATCTATAGTCATAGCCTTGAAGGTTTCTTTCTCTATATATCACCTTTCCCCTTCCTGCTACCTTAGCTTTCAACATACCTGAAAACCAGTAAAATAAGCTGGAAAGCTCTCAGCTGTTTTTCAGTTTTTCATGTGATTAGATAGACAAATAAAGAAAGATATGTTTGTGGGTTTTTGTTATTCTTATTCTGTATTTTCCTCATTCATGTGGCTTTTAGTACTTGGTAGGTTGGGTTTTGCTTATTTCAAAGCAAAAGCTCTTTTACACCTTCAGAGTGCTGTTACCACCAGTGAGCATCAACAGTAATGGACTTCATGTATAATTCATGCAATCAAAACTTTACAACTGTGCAAAATTGTGTACCCCACATCCTGTGCCTCCAAATCGGCTTCCATAAACTGTCAGAAGTTACAGCAGTGTGGCTTACTGAGTGGCCATAAACTGAAGCACTAATGAAGCTGCCTGAACAGCACCATAGAGAGTAATTTAATCAGCCTCTGTTTTTAATTTTGATTGGCTGACAGGTGGCCAAAAGTACTGAAACACTAAAAGAGAAAAAGAAAACCTGATCCAGTTATCGCTAAACAGAATAGGAAACACATAGAGATTTTAATCAAGGCTTTGCTTTTGATGACCAAAATTAAAGATTACTTTGAAAACACCTAAGCTTTTGTAGTATTAAATATTGAAAATACATTAACCAGCTTAATAATTATAGAATTAGATACGAATTACTGAAGTAAATGCCTTTGAGGCATTGTGACCAAGGAGGTGTGTTATCTCAAATTTACATATGTCTTAGAGTTTTTTAATAAGATTTAAAAATAGCATCAACTTCCTAGCTCCACAGATTATACTTGTGCTCCTTTTCTTTCTTCCTCTCCCTATTTACACTGATTTGATCTAATCAATGGTTTCCTGAATTTAGGCAGTACTGACTGTGCTGCATCAAGAGACACGAGTAGAAAGAGAGATTTATGAAATTCAAATCCATTCCATTTTATTAAATGCACCAAGTGAAAATTCAGCTGCTGAAGTCAATGAATGCTTATTTCTGCCATTGAGACCAGTGAGTGTGGGACCTTGAGCACAGTAAAAAATTGTAGAGAATGAGTTCATTATTCTGTTCACAGCCAGTAATGAGTGGTTTACCTTCATACAATCTGAGCACTTCAGTTTTTAGAACATTACAACCTGGTGACAAATATGTATACTTTCCCCTTAGATTCATAGCCTCTACTTTTTCCTTTTTAAATTCCTGATACTGGTATTACCCAGAAGTGTAAGAGGTTAATTATGTTTCTGTAAAAACATACATTATTTTATCATTTGGAGGCATGCCAACTTTTAACGTTACTGTGTGGCCACTGGATTTAGGACTTAGAAAAGGATAAATTACCTTATTTTAATCACTTATCATGTTTTCTCCTTCTATCATGTCTCCCTTTACCTGTTTAAACCTATAAAGTCTCTGGATTTTCAGTCTCACAACTTATATAGTTCCCTCTGTGTCTACATCACCCATGATATTAATAACAGTACCCTCAAATCATTTTATCAGGAATTATAGCTGCCCTGAAGCTGATTACATGGGACAATTAATATCAACTAAAACCCTACAAATACTGTGTATTCAGATTGCATTGTATTCTGGAGTGTGTTACATTAACTATCATGAAAAAAACCCCAAACCTAAAAAACCAGAGCTTGGAAACTACTTAGCCAAGAGTGAACAGTGTCCATAAAAGGGTTTAGTAGTTTAGCTTGCCATCTTCAAAAATTCATGGGAATAGTTTCCTCGGTACCTCTGCATATGTTCATGTACCTTATTGGTGTCCCATGTCTTCAACAACATTCACATCTTAACAGGTGAATAGTTGTATTTCCTCTTAGCTTAAGCTTCTGAGTAGAACCAGTGTACAGCTCCTGTGGAGTGGAGATAGACAAGTCAAAGTTGTAACAACATACAGGTATATGGTAATAGGTTTGGGATCAGAAGAGAAATAACATAAACTTCTTCTCAGAAGTACATGAAAAAGCATCTTTCTGCCCATAGCTGCTGTTTGATCTTTTCAAAACGTGCCTGGATATAAAAAAATCCCATTGCAAATCTAAGACAGAAATGGCAGATGCTACTATTGCAATTCTGTATCTGAATGTCATATTATGGGTGCCAGCTTCCAACTACTTTTTGTCCTTCCTTATTACCATGAATGAAGTCAATGAGACTGTCTGGTCTCTGATTTAATTTATGCACTGGGTTATCCATTCTCCCAAGGTTCCTTCATCTGCTTCATGGGACCTATAAAACAGAGTCACCCTTATTTCAAGCATGTTTTATCTCATGAACATTCCTGACAACCTTCTATATACAATGAACAAAGATGAAATCAATCCTGTCAATATTAATGTGCATAAATCAGCAGAGCAGAAGTACACTGAACTGAAATACCATTTGGAAGGACATAAACAGGGTACAAAAATTCTGTTGCAGAAATAGCTTTGATTTTTCATCCATATTCTTTGACATTTTTATCTTCAGCTTTGTCTTGTCAATTAAAATTGCTGTTAGACAAAGGCTGTGTCTACAGTGATAGAACTAGAACAATTTCCAGGATACATCAGCACCAGAACCAAGAGTACACTGGCAACCCAGCACCTTGCCCTGTGTGAAGAGTGTCTAAAAGCAGAAAAGAGCTGAAAAGTATCCTAAGTTTCTTCCCTCTACAGTCTGGTCTCAGGTTGTAACTTGATTGGAATATGATTGGAAACTAGATTAAATATCTCCAAGACATCTAGAGCAGGAAAAGAAACTCAACTTTCTGTTAAGAAATGTCCTATAAGACATTGCTCTTTCATAATTTGAATCCATAAAACCATCTTATTTCTAGAAATAATAGAAAATTACTACCTGAAACCTGGCAAACTGAAGAAAACAATCTAACTGCAAATGAATGAGATCAAATATCTTCTCTACCAAGGAAATGACAAAATTACTGCCTGCATAGTAAAAGAAAAAAAACCATCCTGTATATTATGAGATGTCCTGTCGACCTTGTGTTCCTAATGTGGCTGCAGGTCCAAGAGGTAGTAGCAATAGTCGTATGTACCTTCTGTGTCTTTGGTAAAAGGGTCAGATAGACTGAAACACCACAGGGGCTTCATGACTATAAGGCCATAAGGAACTGTGAATTGTAGAGACTGGACCAGCCCTTTTTAAGCATTGTACTGGATGTGGAGTACAGCCTGAGCTGGAGACTCTCTACCTTTGTAAACCTCACATTCAGATTGATGAGATGATTTGTTACAAAGCCCTGGCAGCTGTAAGACAGAACTGTGCTTGATGAACAATGTTGAGCAAGAGAATCTGTTCCAGATTGTTTAGGACTTCTTAGTATTTGTGTGCTGTGTATCTTTGTAATTTGTCCCACATGGTTTTATAAAATTGGTGTCTGAAGAAACAAACAAATAAAAAAAAAACCCAACACCTCCTTTTGGTCATTAATTTTATGATACATGGGTAATTGTGTAATTCACCTAGATCTTTCAGTATTACCAAGACTTCTTTATTTAGGTAAAGTATTATAGAATTACAATGTTTCAAAATGAATTTTATTCTCACTCATAATTTCCATCTTAGCAATGTAAGAGTTGCACACGTTCAGTAGGTCCTCTGGACACCTGAGCAATGAGTGTCTCTTTTCATCACCAATAAGTAACCTCTCCTGCACTTCTGAATAACTAGAAAGAGATTTGTCATGTTTGCAAAGCTAAATATTCTCGCCCTTTTTGTTTCTGCAATACAATTAATTGTTGTTTCACATATTGCATTATTAATGTGCATTTTCTCTTTTACTCCATTCAGACCCCATTTCTGACCTCAGATAAAATGAGCTTATGTGTTTTACATGGCTTTAGATTTTGTATTTCAATTTCCAACCCTGTAACTGCTGGACACAGCTAACTTTATACTGGAGGGAGAATGTTCTCATTCTCTGATTTCTCTAATCATGTAATAGTCCAGGTAAAAATACTAGATTTTTTTTTTTTTAATGTTGGGATGACTTTGGGATTCAAATCCAACTGTAACAGTTATGACACCTTAAGGTTAAATTGTTGAATGTTTCAAATTAGGCTCATATACCTGAGACTTCCTGCATCACTGATATTTAATTTCTTGCTCTGTAAATTGTCATTGGATACTCAATATATGAAAAAGTATTAAATGAAACAAAATCCTGACCCAAGAACCTGTGTGGTACTTGCATATGCATGCACAGTCACTGATTTTACAAGACACACATAGTGCCTGCATATCTGAAAGCAGACCTGGCTTCTGTAGTGCTTAGAAATAAGAAAATCATTTGCCTTTTCCAATACTGAGCTTTCTCTTGCCTTTTATGTGTGAATTGGTATTTTCTATCACACCATAAAAATTAAAGTTGTAAAAGTCAATAATACAAGCCTGAATCCCCACCAGAATAAGTCTCTCATATGCTGCTTCATGTTTTATGCAAATTAGGTTTTTGCTTGATTTTCTATTGCTAGAATATATTAAGCTCTAATGGACCCTGTCAAGAATTGGATTGCAAAAAATTAGAGCTACTATCATAATCTTTTTGGACAAATGAAGGAAAGAATGGAAAAAAAGTATGTGGGGTGAAGGTTACAGGATTAGAGGAGGAGAAATTTTATAAGATGCTTTATAGTAAATATTCTGAAAATTGTGATTATAAATATAAAATGAGATCTCAGATTATGTCCAGTGAGATTATTATTTCCATCATGAATACAGTGTGAATTCCTACATGAGTGTTACTATTGCAGCTGAGGAAAATTTTATGAATGTTTTTGTTTCCTCAAGGTTACACTGTCACATTTTGCATGTTAACATTTAATGCCCATTTACCTAAAAATACAAACTCAGCTAGACATATCTATTAAGTAAGTAGGTTTGCAGATGACACCAAGTTGACTGAGACTGTTGATCTGCTTGAGAGTAGGAAATCTCTACAGAGGGATTTGGACAGTCTGGATCAATGGGTCAAGGTCAATTGTATGAGGTTCAACAAGGCCAAGTGTCAGGTCCTGCGCTTGGGTCACAACAACCCCATGCAATGCTACAGGCTTGGGGCAGAGTGGCTGGAAAGCTGCCAGGCAGAAAAAGATCCTAGGGGTGTTGGTCAACAGTCGGATGAGTATGAGCCAGCAGTTTACACAGGTGGCCAAGAAGACCAACAGCATCCTGGCCTGTGTCAGAAATGCTGTGGCCAGCAGGACGTGATTGTGCCCCTGTACTCAGCATTGGTGAGACCACGCCTGGAACACTGTGTTCTGTTTTAGGCCTCTCACTACAAGAAAGACATTGAGGTGCTGGTGTGTGTCCAGAGAGGGCAACAAAGCCAGTGAAGGGTCTAAAGCACAAGTCTTATGAGGAGCAGCTGAGGGGCCTGGGGTTGTTTAGTCTGGAGAAAAGGAGGCTGAGGGGAGACCTTATAGCTCTATAATTACCTGACAAGAGCATATAGAGAGGTGGGGGTCAGTCTGTTCAACCAAGTAACAAGTGATAGGACAAGAGGAAAAAGCCTCAAGTTGCACCAGTGGAGTTTTAGATTAGATATTAAGAAAAATTTCTTCACTGAAAGGGTTGTCAAGCTTTGGAACAGGTTGCCCAGGGAAGCAGTCGAATTGCCATCCCTACAGATATGTAAAAGACACTTAGATGTGGTGTTTAATGAGGTTGTTTAGTGGTGGACTCAGCAGTGTTAGGTTTTTGGTAGGACTCAATGGTCTTAAAGGTTTTTTTTCAAACTAAATGATACTATGATTATATGAAAATAAAGAACTTAAATATTTAGTTAAAAATGTTAAGGGAGAAGATGAAATCTAAAGACCTCTAAAGATGTACATACCTGTGATAAGTCTCACTGTGGCCTTTATTCCTATATCATTAAAGTCACTAGGAGCTTTGCAATTACCTCTATTAGGCATAATAGATGAATCCCTCATAAAATGCACTGTACATTTACTAAATAGTGTGAATGCTTTTTCAGGATTGAGGGTTTTAAGGTCACTTGATAAGTCCAGGTTATATAAATTAGTACATATAATTTATGCCATTGTCTGTCATTCCTACGAACAGTCTTTCTGCAATGAAAAAGCTGTTTGTTTGTGCTGTGTTTTGGGGGTTTTTTTGTGTTTTGTTTTTGGTTTTTTTTTTTTCATTCACTGAAAGGATTGCTTAATAAGAGTAGGGTGAGAACAAGAACTAAATGAAAGTGCATGGGCTATATTGTTCCCCTTCATCAGGTGTTTTCAGCATTCAAAAAATTTCTAGAAAGTAACTCTCTAGTAGGCAAAAAACAAACCACTTACCTTAATACATATATCACAAAAGAAACAGAGCAATAGAACTCCAATGGAAGTCTTTGTGAATAGTTTTAAATTTTAATGATTTGCCTTTATCATTATAGAATTTTACTTTCCTTAAGAAATATAATGAAAAACTGAGTAATTTTGGTCATCTTGTGAATCATGTTCTCCTGTGGCAGCTGCAGATGTTACAAAATATTCTGAAATATTAATATTCACTGACATAGACAGGTAGGTCTGGATAGATATTTCTTTGTTGGCTTATTTGATTGCTTTTTAGAATGCTTCCAAAGTGGACTTCCCCACCAGTTCTAATTGTACTGGGTGGTAGCAGGTATCAACAGATTAAAACAACTTCAGTTGACTCAGAAATACTTCAAAACTGAGCTGTGTAGAATCAACAAACAAAACAACTGGAACTGTGGAAGTTAGATGTATCTGCTACATGTTTAGGCATATGTTTTAGTCCTTGTTTGAAGGACTCATGCTACTCTCATGGAGGACCTTGACGTCTCATGCTACTACAGATCAGGAAAGTTATTGCAAGAGAACTTGGAAGAAAGTCATCCAAGGAAAACACTAAGTTAGTGAAACATGATATTTCTCACCAGTCTCTTTTTCCCTAGTGAGTGATCCCATCACACTTTTGTCTTTGTAAGAAGCAGCTGTTGAAATACCATATCCTTGGAACAACCTGGGGCAGCCTTGTTACTGCAGAAGAGCTTATGTTCGCAGATGCAGATTCCTTTGACTTCCTCCAAAACTCTTTCAGCTTTGCACTACAATGGCAACTCCAACATTTTTGCTATGAAAGACTAATTTTGCAATTACATGCTCTGATTTACAATTTGATTTTTAGTCACTTAAATACCTGACTAAGGGGGTTTTTTAGTGTGACTTCTTTAAATGCAAAGGAAAAGTAAGGTCCTGGCTACCTGTGCATTGTTACATTTTAAAATTACACTATGCAAATTTATCATTATAAACTATTATTTATCCAGTGTCTCCATGTCCTCCAGTTTCAGTTAGAAATTATGTTATTCTGTATTTGCAGATGCAAACAATTTATAATGTTGCTTTTTCAAATATCTGGGACATTTCTATCAGAGAAGTTCTACATAAGACGTGTCATTTTAATACTGTATTTGGGGGCCTCAGGCTGAAAACAATAAGTACATTATACTATATGAAGGATTTTAATTCCTTCTAAATAATCTTCATCTAGTATTCAGAGATATCCTGAGGTATCCTTATTATGTAAATCAATACATTACTCTTATAACAAGGGGCAGCTATGATTAGCAAAGTAACTTTTCATCTGTTGGATTACTCAAACCCAACAGAGTATTTATGTCATCAAATATGCATATTAAAAATTATGTGCTGTGAAAAAAAAAAAAGGTTAACTGTTTATGGAGTAAAATATGGGTTATCATCTTCACATTTGCATTTGAAACAAATATTAGATTGATTCTTTCATGAGGTAATATTTTTATACTAAAAAGGTATCTTGGACTGAATATTTTTATTACCTGTTCCATGCTATAATAAAGTAAGCACCAATAATTTTGATTACTAATGGGAAATCATACCATGAGCCTCTTCCATAGCTTCTGGATGAGCTTGCTATGTCTTGAGAGATCAGCAAGCCTGTTAATGATATCATAGTGCAGTGACAACACAAGTAATTTCATAATAACCTGCTTAACTTAAGTGAGAGAGCATAATAGATACCAATTAGCGGTATATCTGAATTTGTTTCTAAGGAGCAATAACAAGGTACTTTCTTACTACAATTTAAATGAAGAAAGAAAAAGGCATATTACAAAGACATAAGTAGAAAAAACTACTAGAAGGATTCAGTGATATTTATGAATAGCAAACTATTCTCTTCATACAGTTTTCACATTAAAAAAATAAATACAGGGTCTACTATCACTAATATTGATCATAATAACAAAACTATTTTTAAAAAAAGAACTATAGAGAAAAGTATGGTAATTAGCATTCAACTTAATAACAGGTAGTGATTGTTCATTTAAGAATGAGTTCAGAGAAAATGTCTGACATTGATTACATTATTTTATGAGTGTAACTCATAAAAGATTCCATATCCCTTATTACCTGTTTTGATTCAAATATTATAAATTCCTACTCCTGTTAGTACACACACAAAAAACCCACATAAAGGTATTGATATATATTTTTGTTGTTTTTGTATGTCTTAGAAAATTTCTCTTGATTGTAAAAAATAAAAATATGTTGTGAATGACGTTACCTGTACATTTGATTTTTGTTTAATATTAAAAACATGACATTTTGTTCACTGTCAGAATGGTATAAAATAACATAATAACAATGCATAAAAATAACTTTCAAAATAATGTCACAGTATTGACTTTTAATTTTGCAGGAATCATTTTTCAAATCTTTACCATTATTATTACACTGAATTATTCCTTGTCTGTTCATATAGAGAGCAATATGAAAATTATATCCATCTACCACTGAAGTTAGTAAAAAATCCTGATTCATACATTAACTACGTAGCTCCAGTAGACTGTGATATAAAGGACAAGAGATGAAAGATTATACTGTGTAAAACAGCATCCCCAAGGAAGTGAAAGGAATATATAGGAGTTATAAAGAAGGATCTTTAATTCCTGAAAGTCTAGTTCCATTGTATAAAATATATCAAGATTCTGGCAAATGCCCCTGAGCCTACATAACAACACAGAGGTGCTCTACTAGCATTTTCCTAGTTTTAGGGATAGCTTGGGTATTATTAAAACAAAGACAAGAAAACAAGGAACAAAATGAAAACTTTAGCTGCTCCAATGTAGGTCTTTCCCATGGGCTGTAGTTCTTCAATCACTGCTCCAGTGCAAGTCCTTTCCATGGGGTGCAGTCCTTCAGAACAGATTGCTTCAGCATGAGTCCCTCATGGGCTACTGTTCCTGCCAGAAAACCTGCTCCAGTGTGGACTCCTCTCCTCAGGCCACAGATCCTGCCAGGATCCTGCTTCTGCTTGGGTTCTTTATAGGCTGCACTTTCTTTCAGGTCATATCCACCTGTTCCAGTGTGGGGTCCTCCATAGGATGCATTGTGGATATCTGCTCCACCTTGGTCCTCCATGGGCTTCAAAGATACAACTTGCTTCACCACAATCTTCCATGCACTGCAGGGGAAACTCTGCTCCAGCACCAGCGACACGTCCTCCCGCTTCTTCGCAGACCTTGGTGTCTGCAGGGCTGTTTCTCTCACATTTTTATCACTCCTCTCTCACAGCTGCTGCAGAGTATTTTTTGCCCTTTCTTAAATATGTCATCTCAGAGATGCCAATAGCATCACTTATGGTCTCATCTTTGGGTTCATTTTGGAGCTGGCTGGAACTAGTTGTGGGGGCCAGAGAGAATACCAGGATTCTCACAGAGACCTCCTCTGCAGCTCCCCTGCTACTAAAACTTTGCCACACCAGTCAGTCATCACAGTGCAACATATTGTGACATCTATAGACTTTGGGGGGATTTATTTAAAGGTCCTAATTTTATCATCCTATTTACCACTATGTTCCGCAACTTCAACTAAAAATGAGTTAGAATCATAGAATGTTGTTGGAAGGGAACCACAGAGCAGATCACTTCCTCTGGTCCTATCAGTTGTGCATAATGATAGAGTCTTGCAGGGAATAAATTATGATCTCATAAACTACTGGTGAAATCAGCTTTCTGGGATGTATTATAGTTCTATTACATGCAATCTGGAATGAGAAAACCAAGACTGCATAGAGTGACTGAGACGTGTACACTGTGGGTATGCGCAGTAGCACAATCAGCTCTTTTTTTAAGGAAAGTTATGGACTATGAAGTAGACTGCTTAGAGCAGAATAGAAAAAAGCTTGGAAAAGGCTTACCAGTCCCTGCTTCTAATGAAAACTCAAGCTAAGAGGCTAGTAGTATAATACAGTTATTTACCTGTCTCTGCTAGCTGCAGCTTGCAAAGCTGCAGTCTGTATGGTAAAGCTGGGACCAAAATTAAAGTGTCTGATCCAGATTTTTTCAGTATTACTGTCATGCAAGCCTAGAATCTCTGGTTGCAAAGTTCAGCTGATCCAGCAATTAATGTCAAATAATACTGCATGCTGTATTATTTGCAACCTGTATGGCTTTTTGATAAGCAAGCTCCACATGACACAAATTAATCTGGTAGTGGAAATACAATTCAAATCGTTCAGCTTCACCTTGTTTTATGCTAGTGTAAACATACCCAGATTTCTTATCTCTACATATGTTCTTATAAGCCAACAAAGTGTGAGTAGAGCTAATTCAATTTCTATTTGAACATTATCACATAAGAATTACAATAGGCTTTTACAGTTGTCATATTTCAGCTATTTTAAAATTTCAGCTGCAATCACAGGACTGTTATACCCCAGTCTTTCCCATTTATTTCTGAAGAAAGGAGTACAGAATTGATAGGCAACTTATTACCTGAAGAAATGACAGTACTCAAAAGCATTTAAAACTGCCATCCTCTGTCCTTTACAACTTCACAGTTTAAACTCATTTTCAGGAGGAAAGAAACTGCTGTTATCTTCAGATTAAAAGATAATCTCATTGATTGTTTACCTTGAACACAAAGTCTTTCCAAAGCAATTAGCCAGATAGAAAAAGTAGTATCAGAAAAAGATTCAATGACCCTGCTAGAAACGTCACACATATACTGTCTCATGTCTAACCTTTGCTTCTGTTGGAATCTTGCAAGCAAAATGTGAGAAAAATGAAGTCATTAAACTTTTAAGAATTTCACTTCACTTAAAATATATGATTTTTAGTTAGTAAATTAATTTATTTTTAAGTGTAGTATCTACAGAGAGGAGTATCTGAGTAGATACAAGTATTAGTATGATTTAAATTGTACTTCACTAAGTTTTCATCCTAATTAATGTCTTCATGTAACAAGTAACTTACAGATAACATGTTGTCTACCATAAATAACAACTCTGCCCCTACTGTGGTATTTAAGGCACATCCTGAAGTTAAAGAGTGGATTAAAGTAGAGATTAAAAAAATTAAAAAATAATAATCCGCAAATTTAAAAAAAAGGAAAGAAAAAAGTAAAAAGTCCCAAGAATGTTGTTCAGCTCTGGATTAAGAAAAATACATGCATGCATACACATGTGACTTCCTATAGACCTGCTACTGATCTATAGAACAAGAGACATAGACTTGACTGAGTTCCTCCACAGAACTGAGCATTGTCCTTTGAGATATTCTCAGATATTGGAGTCATAGATGGCAGCTATGAGCAGGACCTATGGGATTTCTACAGTTTTCTGGGGACTTAATAGCATTTCAAACAACATTAAACATGTGACAACTTTGACTTTCACCCATAGTCAATGTAGTTGGTGAAATTTTACTGACCAGCTGTGAAAGAATCAATACTATTGTTTAGAAAAGTGTCTAAGCTTTTCTAAGCCTTAGATGCCCTAGGAATGTTCTGGTTTCCAGCTCTCTCTCCCAAAGTGCACAGATTTTTCACAGGTCCTGTGTTATGTCAGCCAGCCCTGAATAGCAGTAATAGATATATTAAGCAACTCAAACAGTATTATAAATCAGTGTTTATGCAACTGAATCCTGCCCAAGATATCTTTATTAACATGACTTGAATTGCAGACTCCACTGACAGCTCTGACTAGATCTCTGTCAATTGTACTTCTTGCCCAAGGTGAAAAGAAAAATAAATGTTTAACTATATTGCTTCCCTGCTTTCATCAAATGTGTTTTTAAGCCACTGTTAAGAGTCTGAAAAGAGACTTCCACAGTTTCTTATTTGGAGTGATTTCTATTTTGAAGAAACTCTAACAGTTTCCACATTTCATTTTATACATCCTCAGGTTTTAAAAGGTTGAAAATTTAAAGACCTTGGACCAATCTAGGAAACTCTTAAGTTGGATTTGCTGCATGAAAACTCCTAGTAAATAATCCTCTGCAGAAATTCTTCACAAAATCTGATAGGCCACTTCTCCAATGTGTGTGATGATTATAAACACAATGAGCATAAACTGGGAACACAGTTGTAATTCCTCTTTTCTACTTCTCTCTAATGAAGTCTTCAAAAAGTTGTAATAAATTAAGAATTCAATATCCATACCTGTAAAAATGTAAGTTTCATTTCTAAGCACTCATGATCTAGTTCTAACTGACAAGTGTGAACACCTAACTTATCTGTCACAAAACCAATAATACTTAAGATCAAGGCTCAACTACATAGGACTGCAATGGAAAAAATGATTTTGATATCTAAAATCTGTTCTGTTCCTGTTCTGCTCAGTTTAAGTCTTATGACTTTTCTCACTTCTGATGGTGTAAGAAGTCAATTTCTGAGAGCCACAGACCACAGAAAAATGTTTCACTCACAGTACTCACCATGGCTAGATTAGCCATGTCAGTCAACTGTAAAAAGAAATTGAGAAAACTAACAGTAGTTTCTTATACTAATAAAATATTCAGTGGACTTTAAAAAAAAAGTAAATGAACAAAAAAAAAAATGCACTGTAAAATAACTTACTGAAATGCATAGATGAAGAAAGAGTAAAATCCAAACCCTTCACTGTTAACTTCCAAGAATATTAGTTTTTTTTCTAGTAGAAGATGGAAGATAAACAGCTCAATTATCAGTCATGCTGAAAAAGACTGTTATGGGAGATACCAAGCTGGAGATATACAAACCACTCTTGGGGCTTACTCCATGGTTTCTGCTGTTGGTAGGGTATACTGGGCCACACCAGGATGCTGAGCTGCATAAGGAATCCTGTGTCCAGTGTTGGACTTCCAAGTTCAAAAAGGATGAAGAGAAACTAAAGATATTTCAGACAAGGGCTATCAAGTCAATATTTAAGACCTCAAACACAGCCAGTAAGGAGAGTTTGAGGATACCAAGTTTAATTTGATGAAGAGGACACTAAATGCTGACTACCTTTAACACCTGGGAGGGGAGATACAAAGAAGAAAATGCCAAACTATTCTCAGAAGTGCTAGAAGCTGTCAGAGGGGATACAGGCTACAAGCTGTGATTAAGGAGGTTTCCACCATAGGAAAAAATGTTTTTCTTGGGAAAGTAGTGCAGCACTGGAATTGATTGCCCAAAGGAAATATCTCTTTTATTGGAGTTTTGCTGGCCTGGGCTAGAGACAGCAAAGGAGTGGTGTTAGTGATAGTTCAGCTTTTAGCAGGAGATTTAGACAACCTCAGGAAGTCTCTTTTAAACAAAACTGACATGATTGTATGAAAAAAAAGTTGCTTTTTTTTTTCCTATTCCCTTTCAAGATATTAAAATGCTATGCTTTGATATATTAATATTTATTTTCAAAATTTTTATTTGAATAAAAATATTGAATAATTATGATTTTATTAATCTATTTTCCACAAATATGGAATCTATTTTTTACAGAATAAAAGAATCCTAAGAATGTTATTTACATTTGCCAAAACCAAAATATGTCAGTATTACTGAATGGCAATATTTTAGTTTGTAAATACAAACAAATGGATGTTTTTGCTTTTGCTTGCCATGGAAGTAAGTCTGCAATACTTATATAAACATGGAAATATGGGGGTTTTTTTAGAAAAGACTGTAATGAATGTCATGAATTCCGACTCCAAACACAGCTATTCTGGAAGGGAAGATTATTCTTCAACTGACACAAAGCTGAATGTTTGGTTCAGTCTGGCAACTGGAAGCATTTTGATTCACAACAAACAAGCAAAAGTACAAATATTTCAACTTTAAGACATAGAAAACCAAAAATTTCATCTGGAAAACTCAGCTATACAGATACTGCATTTTTCCTTTTTTTTTTTTTTTAAAAAAAAAAATACATTTCTAACTCTTGTCTGTGAACTACATTTAAACTGTACAAATGACAAATCTTCCCACAATTTCAGAATGAAGATGTATTTTTAGTGTTAAAAAATTTACTGAGCTAATAAATAAAGTTTTAAAGATACTAAAATTAAAATATATGCCTTGTCTCTTTATCAAAAGAAACGTCTAAGAATTAATCACAGAACAGCTCAGGTTGGAGGAGACTTCAAAAGACCGTCTTGTCCAGCCTTTCATGGGAAAGGGAGTCTGGATGAAATTATCTAGCACCCCGTGCAATTGCATCTTGAAAACCTCTAGTGATGGAGACTCTAGTACATCCCTGAAGAAGTTGTTCCAGTAATTGATTGTTCTTACTGTAAAAAAAGTTTTTTTGAATATCAAGATGAAACCTCTCAGAACTTGTACCCATTGCCCCTTGTCTTGTCCATGTGTCTCCTAGTGAAGAAAGAGCCTTTGTCTTCTTTGCAACCACCTTTTAAACAGAGAGTCAGAGTGGAATGTCAGAAATAAGGAAAATACAAACAATCATATTGCAGAATGTAACTACTGTCACAACTATATAGATTCTTTTACTTTTCTGTCTCCCCTCTCTGCCATTTGTAGAGTGTCTTCTGAGCACAAAGTAGATTTATCAGAAATGTTATTAACTCATCAGTAAAGCATCTCACATACTTCACCTAGCAGGAGAAATGTGCCAGAAATTACATTCTAATTTGATGAGTACAGTTTCTGAAATTAACGTGACATTAACATCTGTAGGGCCTGGTCTGTGACAAACCACTCTGGTTTTGAAAATAATATTTTCAAAAAAAGGTTTCTGGTGTTGTGCATGAGAAAGATGTGAATAGGAAGGAGACAAATATCTCCCTGAATGGAACCTTATGCAAAGCAGTCTTGATTCCCAAGAAACTAAAAATATGTGTGCTTTAAATTATTGGTCATGTACTTTCATATGCTGCCCAGTTACAGGGTTCTTTTGTTAGGTATGTATGGCAGATTGTGAGTGTTGTAACATCTCAAAATCTGCTGTGGCTTTGCTTATAACTTCTAAAATTTCCTAATCTTTCCATGTGAAGAAGGAGAGTGTGCTCCTTTGTTAAAGCAAATATGAATCTACTTTTTATTAAAAAGAAATGTTCTTTTAGTGGCCAATACAGATAAAAATTGCATATGAATACGGATGTCCCCCTTTCTCACTCATTTTAGGTCACAGAGTAAGACAAGGCAGGCTCATATGCTCATATGCTCACAGCATCTTTCTGATGAGTGTAGTCAGTGAAAAACTGCACTGAGAACATGTGGGCACCAATACCAGAGATAGATCCTTCACTTCTTAAGAAATCTACATCTGACAGAATAAAAATAGGCTTGATGATTTCATGTTTGTTGATCTGCCTGATAGGCTACACCAGCAGTATCCGGCTACATCCAGCTACATCATCTTCACAACAATGGTGTCCGAGACACTTATATTATTTCCTGTTTTGAAGGATGTGGTAAAAGAATATATAATACTTGAATTATCTAAGTTTAGTAATGTACATCTGTTAACTGTGCCTTGTAACTGAGGCACGTGAAATCCCCAGCTGTTATGGTAGCAGGCTAAGGAGGAGCTCAAAATACTGTGATGCTAAATTTTCATATGTATTTAGTACATGGTAACAGCTAGAAATTTCACATACATAAAATCTATCTCAAAAAATACAAAATAAAATCTGTTTCATAAAGATTTGACCCTTCTGAGCATGCAATTATTTCCTCTGTCCAGCAATAACTATGTCTCTTTACAGAGATAAGCAACCAAATCTTCATGATGACTTGTTTTGCATTTTCTGTGGACAAGTGAGGGGGTTTTGTAGTTCCCTTGGCACATGGTAACTCATTAAGCCATGTTAAAATGATTGCTTCTAATCATCTGCTCATATTTTAATAAAGTGCAGTTGTTCACCAACATAATTTTATGTGTAGCTTATGTATATCAGAAAGTAGAATTAAAACTTAATCATCTGAATAAATATGTTCAAACTAATTAAACACATTTCCAAATACACACCTACACAAACACACATGTACATATAGCAATATATATATAGTTGTGCACACAGTCAAATAAAGATATTGTCATACTGAAGTAAAGTCCAGTGAAGGACCAAAAAAATTGTTGTGGTGCTGGAGCACTAGCCATGTAATAGCAGGCTGAGAGTTAGGATTGTTCAGTCTAAAAAAGTGTGTGCTAAGGAAAGGTCTTATTGCTCCTCAGCTACCTCATATATGATCTGAGGGCTGGAGCACCTCTCCTACGAGTACAGGCTTAGAGAGTTGAGGTTGTTCAGCCTGGAAAAGAGAAGGCTCTGGAGAGATCTTATAGTGGCCTTACAGTACCTGAAGGGACCTACAGGAAAGCTGGGGAGGGACTTTTTTCAGGGCAGGTAGTGATAGAACAAAGGGCAATGGCTTTAAATGGGAAGAGGGTAGGTTTAGATGAGATATTAGGAATAAATTCTTTACTGTGAGGGTGGTGAGACACTGGAAAAGGTGGCCCAAAGAAGTTGTGAATGCCCCCTCCGAGGAATGCTCCCTCCTCCAACAAGGCCAGGTCAGATGAGGCTTTGAGCAACGTGGTCTAGTGGAAGGTGTCCCTGCTCATAGCAAAGGGGTTGGAACTGGGTAATATTTAAAGTCCCTTCCAACTCATACCATTATATGATTCTATGATTTCTGAGAAACTCTCCTTTCTTTTTGTTTTTCCTTCTCTTTTATCTTTTCTATACTTTTTGGCTTAGATTTTAATGTAGGGAAATGCTTCTGTACTTTACTATGTTTACTATGTTTGTAATAGCTAATTTTAAAAAAAAGGATGTTTCATAAAACAGTTCACTTTTATAACATCCACCTTATCCAAGATGTCAAAATACGTAAACGTTCATGATTATCAGTTAAACTAGGTGCCAATCAGAGCTAACTGACTGGTTGTGGACTGTTTGGATCTATACAGAATTTAGAATAACAAAATTAAGACTGGATGCAGTGATGCTCCCTGCATCCCACTCATTGCTGACTTCCAAAAATCAGTGTCTCCACTGTGCTAAGCTGATATAGATTTCTACAGGTTGGATGAATATCTGTAACTGGATGATTATATTGCAACGGGTCTGTTGATTCTTGTCAAGGTATTATTCCTTTCTGGTCTCTGCTTGCTTTTTCATTTTCCATCACAAATGTGAGGCTCAGTTTGTATTACCCATTTTATGGCCACTAGTGCACAAGATCATAACTTAAGTTGTTTAATAACAATGTCTCTTGCTTTTCTGTCATTTGAGATCTCTAAGGCTTGCTACTGTGTCACAACTAGAAACATCTAATTTTCAATTTCTCAAAAAAACAAGCTTCAAAGGAAAAAAAAACAAAAACAAACAACCAGACATTCCTGTAATTCTTTTGTATTTTGAGAAATTATTATATTACACAACTAAGAGACTATTCGTGGATATGACATAGATCAGAAGTACAGGAACTCAGCTAAAAGACTTGCAATTAAAAGCATAGCAACAACTTCTGCAATCACTTAATGTTATCTTGAAATTTACCAGTCTAAATATTCCAGAAACGTTGCACAACTAAGAGTATCGGTTTTTCTTTGCTTTTGCAACAACAGCAGAAATTCAATCCACAGTCATTAGCAAAATACAAGTCAATGACTTGTTTACACAAAGCTTGTTGTTCAAATCAGTTTCTGAGAAGTAATTAAGCACTTAACACTTGGAAGAAATCCTCAGCATTCTGGAAACTGCAGTGATGTGATCTTTTCAGTGAAATCAGGTTTAATAATTCACTGCCACTGGCACACCACCTCCTTCTTCTCTCCTCTGTAGTACAGTGGCATCTGGCAGCCTGAGCTGGGGTGTCGCATGGTGACCTGGCTCTGTGTTTAATGGAATAAAGGGCTGTTGCTGCTATAAAGCCCCAGGAGGCAATTCAGCTGGGGATAAGTTGTATCTTTGCATGTAGCAGCTCCATGCTGTTCAATCTTGCCATTTCTTCAATTAAAGAATGATTTTGTTACGATTTTGCCACTGGCAATGAAGCAGCTGGCAAACGTCCGTTACCCCTGGGTGCTTCCAAATATTATATCTTCCAGCCCATGGGGTACAGCAAATTGTGTGATTTGATATCATGTCTCAAAGTACAGGCTCCGAAAGATGCTAGTGCTGAGACTATATCAAAATGTGAGACAATTAGGTTTTTCTGTTATGTGTGCAGAGTAAGTCCCTTAAGTACCAAAAAGATGTACTGATGAAAAACAGGGCCAGCACCCATGTGGCTGTGGCTAACAAATAACTTACCCTTTCTCTCTATGTTATTGTGGTAACTCAATCAAATAAAATTCATCAAGTTGGTCAAAATTTAAACACCCATGAAGAAGAACATATGTATTGTTGTGCTGTGGCTTTCTGCACACATTACCAAAACTTTTACTGTCATTAATCATTTTAATCTGGTTCTTGAATAACTGGCCATTGACTCTGCCTCTTTCAATTTATAGATTTAATCTCCCAAGGAAATTAAAATTATTCCTTCAGGAACTTTAAACCTGAAAAACAATGCCTGTATTCTCTACTACAGTGACCTCAGAAACATTTGTGTAAAAGTCTGATTTCCTCTGTGTGCCTCCTCTATACCATTAGAATAAGTCTCACAAGAGTTTGAAGCTTACTTAGTTGTTACTAAAGCCTTTATAAGATCTTTATTGCTGGATCTGCCTGATAGATTACTTCATATATCCAGAATCTGACACTGTTGTATGACTACTCAGGCTGTCACAGAAATAGATATTTGACCTATTTGACCTCTTTTACCACCCCCCTCTCCCCATCCCCTCCTTTTTTTTTTTTTTTTTTTTTTTTTACTATACGTGTCTTTCTCTTGCCAATGCAAATGCAAACAAGAGACAAATCTGTGCACATAAAGCCAGGGTCATTGTTCTGCAAAGGCAAACCTTTACTTTTGTTATTTGATGAGAGTCACACTAAGACTATTAGCCTCTACAGTCAAGTACCTGACCTCCGAACATGTCATGTAAAACCTCATTCTTCAAAGCAATTGCATAATACTCCAACATAAAAGGAATATGCCTCTTCATCACAAAGCCTTTACCTTACCTTCTGACACATGAATGGAATGACTTTTATAATAAACCTGCTTTTTTATATTATATTATTATTTGTATCAGTGTCAAAAACATTTCAGTTCTGCTACTCTGATTGCCTCAGTCTTGACCAACGGCTTTCACTGGCATAGGCCATTTACACAATATGCTGAGCATTGTGTCTTTTTGACAGTTAGTAACATGCTACTATTGAGTTCTGAGTGTCTTCTAAACCATATAATCCAGTGCCCATTAAAGACAAGAGCTTTATTTTCCAAAGTAAAGGTATCAAACAGTACTAATGGAACTTCACCAGAGAGCAAAGTGCAGGTGTGTGAGCTGACACAGGCAGGATGCAGGAACAACCACAAAATCCATGGATAAAATGCAAAAATCAAATTTATTCTCGTTACCCCGTGAATGGGTGTACTCCACAGCAGCACCAGGGGCAGAGGCATGTAAGCGGGAATGTAGGCACCGCGGAGCTCGGTCCTTGCTACAGCGAGAGTGAGAGATTCTGAACCTGCTGCTTTCGCCTGTATCTATCAGGGATTTTTAGCAGGCAGTAGTTATCCCTGGCCTGTGCTATCTAAAGGCAGATATTCTACTTGTCAGGCACATAAGACTAAACAGTGATTAGCAGTATGATGTATGTGTTTTTCAACACCCCAGCTGCAAGTTGCTTGAGCATATTTACAGTCCTCTTCTCCAATCTTCCATCATGTTCCCACAGCAGGCCATGCATTTTCTGAGGGAGGATCAGCATTTTGGCACTGGTGGTTGGCAGAAGCGGAGAGAAGAGCCCAAGCTTTTCAAAAGGAAGTATGTGCCATACAGGTAAAGAACTGGGAAAAATCACAAATTAGATTGTAACATAAGGTAACAAAACTAAATGTCAGGGTATATTTTAGCTACCCCACTATATACTTATGCAAAACTCATTACAGGGAGGCATATCCTGCCTGAAGAGACATTTGCAACTTATTGTAGCAAGCTACAGCAAGGAGGTCATTGAACATTGCAGCTCTAGTTGAGAAGTGGGAAAGGATCTAGCGATACTTCCTCTCACACTAAATAACAAAAATAGGAAGTGTGACCAGCTGCTGAATAGCATACTATAACCATAGCAAAAATTTCATCTTTGAAATGTGCATCAACATTTCATTTCATGAGCTTGATATAGCTGACAAAGACTAAACTGTAAAAGAAAAAGATTGTGATCAGAAAAACTGGATGGAAAATAATTTTCCAGAGAATTCTATTTCAGTTATATGATTACATGTGCTCCCATTATGAACTACTGCAAAGACTAATGGGAGCTAAACATAGCAAACTAAATGCAAAATATGTAATCTTTTCATACTGGACTGGTTATTTATAGTTCATTTACACCAGAATCATTCAGATGGTGATGTTTGATACTCATATTTCTATGCCTTATAAAGACATCACAAAAAAACTGAGTTAATGAATCTCTACATAGAAGAGATGGACTGTTTCACATTTGAAGTCAATCAGGTAAAATAGTTTATTAAAATAAAAATATGTGACTTGTGGTAGAAGGGACAAATTTGTGGCTAGTCCTGTTCCAAAGTACTTTTTTTTTTTTTAAGTAACATAATTTTTGACAAGTACGGTGATCCTGCACAGTGTTTATCATGCAGTCATATAAGAACAGGAGCAGACATTTAGAAAAAGTTCCTGTAACTTGTATGGAAGTGCTACGGGAGAGAATTGTTTGAATGAACACTCCATCCTTCCTCTTCTAATGCAACAACTAGAAATAAAGGAATCAATGCAGGTGGAGCTTCCTTAGCTGGAATCACTCCAAAGACTCATTGCATTACAAAGGTACAAAACTGTAAATTATTTAATTAACTTATATAGCAGAACAGTCTGATCCATAGTTGATTCATAAAGCCCCATTTATCCCTGATGATTCTTTTCTCTGCATAAAAGAGTAAAATAAATGCCGAGAATGTTATAACCAAAGCACTTACATTGATTTTTTGGAGCTGCTGCTAATTTGTATTCAGAGACAGCTGGATATAATATACCAAGGATTTCTTCTAATGATTGGCAGCCATCAGACCCTTTTGATCCCCAAATCAAAAAGATTGGCTACCATTATTTTATTGTTATGAATTGCCTATGCAGTGACAATACACTTGGTTCCCTCCAACCTCAGCTTCTTTTTGCCATGGGAAGGACAACAGACACAGGGTGAGAAACTTTGCTGATCTGAGAGAGCTTGCCAGTAGATGACCCAGCTTCCTCATTGTTGCTATACAGATTGTGTGCTAAATTAAGACTATATCCCGAGTTCTGTTTCCTGTGTCTTGAGTATTTCTTTCCCCTTTTTGCTGTGTTAAAGAATATGAGTAGCAGTAGATATGACTATGGCATTCATTTCCTCAAGCTCCTCTATCAAGTGTAATCAGCTATGGTAACGATAAATGAAGGCCAGACAACAATCTCCAATCTACCAGACCCTGAACAGTTTAATCCTATTGGAAGGGTCACTTAGAAAGTAGGCAAGACAGTGACAATAGGAAGAATCTCTACTAATGGGAAAGTGATTATAAGTGAAAAATTTGTAATATCTACCTCACTACAAACTAGAATGAGCGTGCGATATGTGAGTATGATTTGAATTAATAGGGGTTCTTGTTGATGTGTGATACGCTTACAGTGCTTGGGTGACATCATAAAGTGCCAATGGAGGCAATACAACAAGAATTATATGAGTTTAATTAAGAATAAAATTTGGTTAAGATCTCCTGAGTGCAAAAATACTCTTATCAAAAACCTTCCTTCCCCTGCAACCCCTGGCAAATTTACAATTTTCACTTCCAACCTTAAAAACGTTCAGTATAGATCAAAGGTAGGAGCTGCATACTGAAATGTACCTCTCTGAGATTTTCACATCTTAGAGTGATTTTCCTATAAACTTTAATCACACCATGGAGTTAAGCCATTCCAAATATATTAAAAGAGAGAACCTTCCACTCATCGGGGCTGGAAAGAAGCTAGAGTCTGTCAGAGAAATAATAAAAAAGATGTTGGCTACATAGGTTTTGAGCTATTTCATTTGCAAATAAGGATTTTTTTAATCAGATATCTCAAATATGGTTTTGCAGCTCTGTATATGTAATGAAAATGCCTCTTTTCCCTCAATTGCCCTCAAGAGCTCCCCTATACATAGCAAGCAGTTAATTATTCTGAATTCATGTCTAACATCAGATTTGACACTCTAAAAAATATAGCTCATATATACAATAACAAGTAAACAAGTTTACTGTTTAAAAGACAAGCTACACGAAACAAACACTAACAAAATCAATGTTGGAAGAGAGATCATAACAAAATTCATATTTAATCAAAGTATTATTACTGGGAAGTATTATCCAGCTCTGGGAAAACAAGAGGAAAATAAGATATGCTTCTTGTTGTAGCTAGATCTTAAAGGACAGTGAGCCAAATAATTCAGTTTAGAAATTGCATTAAATGTCATTAACATTCAGGCACATCTTTAACTTAATCATACATATCATCTTGTAATATATGGGAACTGTATTCTTTTGCTATATCTATGAAGCTAATGGAAGGATGCCTTCTTCAGAATGGAAGCTTTCTTGCTTTCTGCCCTTTCATACTATTACATGCCACACAGTTGAGAAACGCAACATTTGTTCTTTCTGTGTGTTATCATGATAACTTCACACAAAGCTAAGTAACAGTAACACAGAAATTGGCCTAGCCTGTGTTATCTCTGCCAGAGAGTGAAAACTAAAGAGCAAACAACCCCTGTCTTGAGTCAGTGGTTACTTAGAGAGTTTCAGTTCAGAGAGGCCTCTTATTATCTGACCTTGCCAGAAAGGGCTGTTGGTAAGTGGATGCTAGGGATCATTCCACTCAGAGCAACAGTAGCTTCAAAGCTCTAACAAGATTTACCATACACTCTAGAATGAATGCATTTGAAAAAGGTCAAGAAAACAATGACAGTTTTATTGTTTCTTCTTATTGCTTTTTATTTCATCTACTCTTTTATCTCCATATGACAACCTTCCACAGAAGACTAAAATATATTTTAAAAAAAGAAAAAAATAAGAAAATAATGAAGATTAAAAAAAAAAAAAGAAGAAAAAAAGATGAAGACTGTATTGAATTTAAACCTAAAAATCCCATGAGGCTTAAACTCTTTTTCCCTTGGTAGTTAAATCCCACTCCCATAAATGCTTAGTATGTTTTTACCTCCTCCCTTTTATTTTTTTTTCCCTATTTTAAAAACTAAAACATAATTCAATCAGAGAGATGAGGTAGAAAATAACTTACATTTAGAGTGTAAAATTATTTGATTTTCCTGAATTGAGAAAAGTTATGGAAATGAGAGTTTCACTATATTTATGGTTCATTTTTATACATGCAAATTAGACATTGAGGTTTTCTTGACTGGAGAAACATGTCCGTGCAGATAAATGCAAATACTAAAAAGGAAAATTAATTCGTATCACCTGCCCTGAAAATATTTTTATAATAATTAACGCATGTTCCCCTCATGAGAAGAATCATCATTCAAAGACAGGTTTAAGTGTCCCCCAGAGCATGAGAGTTTTTGATTCTTGCATCAGCTTGCTATCTTTGTGTCTGAGAAAGAGACTACACCTCCCTTCCAGGCATGGCTCTTTCAATAAGACCATCAAAGTGATTTATCTCTGGCCTCATAATTCCAGTCATTCTATTGCTGTACAGTGAAATATCACTCCTAGAAACTCTTCTAGCCACACACTTCAGGTCTGTGGAATTTTAAGAGCTGATGAAGGATGGTACTATTTGACTTCCACACTGCCTGTTTGCCAGATGTACCTCCTTATTAAAGTTCCCTTGGTACCCCTCTGGTCAAGGAAGACTGTTAATCCTTTTAGCTTGGTTAAATTCCAGTTCAGGGAGCTCCATTCTGTCTATACCAGGTCTCTTTCCTCACTTTAATAAGAATACGAGAGGTTTTTGTGAGTTTGGTTTTTTGTTCCTCAGATAAACAGCCACATAGTGTTCTTTCTTATTGTGATATTTTGTAATTCATCTGAAAATGCACCATATAATAATAAATTAAGGGAAAAATGCTGGTATAAGTGAATTCAAATTCAAGGCTTTAATGTCTTGAAATTATCAGTTTGTAAAAAAAAAAAAAAGTAAGGATTGAAAGCACTATGTAAACATAGGGTCATTATCACACTTTTTTTCAGAAGAAAAAAAAAAGAGTGGGAATTTCTTCATTTGTTCCATTCACCTGAGCTGTTAATGAAAATGCAGAGCAATTTCAAACATATGAAAGATGAAAACTGAGTAATATAATCGCAAGAATGACCTCATTGTGCAAAGAAGATGCGTAGATAATAAAATTAGGGGCAGTAACAGCAACATAGTGAGTAGTAAATGTTTAAGAAAGCATAAATAAATGACTGTGGATGTGAAACAGCAAATCATTATTCAGAAAAGTGTTCTGAAAATTTGTAGTTTGATTTTTTACATATATATATATATACACACACACACATATATATACACACACCCATATATATATAAAATAACTTTTCCCAGGAATATTGTCAGAGTCTAAACAATTCTGACTCTATTCCAACTTTAGTTTTGATCTTTTATGCAATGTTTCTGGTTCAGTTTGTATGAACTCTGCCTACTGTTCTTTTTCTTCTACTTTCTTTTCCTAGGGAATTCAAAGGGTGATCTCAGGCAAATTAAAATATGATTTTAGTAATTCTATAATCATATGTGGCTGTTGTCATGTATATAAAGATGTTTAGCAAACATATTTGCTAACATTACATTTATTAGTTGTTACATTAAATATTGTTATGATTTTAATTTAAACCATGTCTTTCTTTAAGATCTAGGTAAATTGTATAATAAGTTTTATTATCAAGGAAACAAAGTTCAGGGTTTTTTTGGTTTTGTTTGGGGAAGGTCTTGGGAAGGATTAGTTGCCTGTTATCGATAACTTTGTAATTGCTCTACATTTATGGTAAAAAGTTCACAATATAATGACTTCTTTACCTCCAACTTCTAAACAAAACAATTCTAGGAGTTCTGGAAAAAATACTGGCAATACCTAAACTCATTGATGTTCAGTTTCAACTCATATACTTCTACTTCAAGTTTGCCAATTAAGCCCTTCCAGAATAGAGGATTTGCATTTTGCAGCTGCTTTATCCAAAACAGCAGAAGGCAGGGCATGGCATTGGGATAAAATTCTGTTCTACATGTCTCTTAATGCAAGCATTGCCTGTTCTTGAAAGAGTAGTTAGGGAATGACAGTAATTAAAGTGCACTGAAATAAAAGATGGTGAATGCAGCACTTAACTACTGAGAAAGTGTAGCTGAGAGACAGTCTTGGCCACCCAAGGGTGAAGGAGGAGCAAGAATTCTTCTACAGTTTCCCATGAAAATGTATGAAAACACTCTGGTAAACCTGTGCTTCCTTTTGTCACCAAGAATTCTTCATCTGTTTTTTTTCAAAGGCTCATCTGCAATAGTCAAAGCCCAGAAAGTCATGATAAAAACAACAGCACTACATTTGTTTCCAGACATTTTGCACAAGCTCCTTTTAAAATTCAAATTTACATACCTATATTTTCCTTTTGATAAATAGTTTTCAGTTTCCCAGATGTCTTGGCTACGAAACCGAGTTGGTTAAAATGAGCTCCAGGAAAGCTAATGCTAGCTGGAGGAAAAAGCTTCTCAAATTCTCTAAAGCTTTTGGAAGCACCCTCAGCAGACCTCATTTATATCATTCCTGAAAACAGATCAGCTTAGCTGTTCATCCTCCTTTTCCACAGTTACTGATATACAAATAGCAAAGATTAAGACAAATATCTTCCACTCAGTACATAATGTCATCAGACTGATAGATGCAGACTTGACCACAGCAGCATTTGTATTTGTAACCTTGGTATTCAAATATTAGAGAAAACTATAAAATTACAGTTCTTCACTTAACTGAAGTCCACATGACTGTCATGAGGGCTAAAATATCCTCCCTTGAGCATTTATAACATGGATACACATTTTACACCAGTGCAACATCTCATGGTCATAATTTTTTATGTGAATGCACAAAAGAATGGAAAAAAATCTTTCAGGAATATTGAATTTGTAGACTAGTAAAAGAAGATGGGGAAAAAAAAAAGAAGGATTAAAAGTAGCAATAAAGCTAAGACAATATTGGTAACACTGACTTTTTTCTCTTCTCCCATATAATTATACAGACCTTGAAAAACACATTCCCACAAATAATTAACAGCAAGGAATTTTTTTTTTCATTAGAATGAGTGTAAGCTTAAGATTCCATTTTATAACTAAAATTCATATGTAAACTGCACCTGTTTACCAGGTAAAATATGTTTGGTTACATTCATTGTTCTTTCACACTGAATCCTCATCCTATAGGAGTATACAGTGAAAAAGCAGAAAAATATATAGTTGACTCTGTAGCTTGTGACTCTGGGATTTAATCTCCTGTCTGCTGAAGGCACATTAGCATTCGAAGGTTCAATCAAATAAAGCCGTTCAACACCAATCTGACTTTAGAAATATTGACAGTGAGTAAAAATTTTGGTTACTCATTTTGTTATAAATTCTTGTTCTGTTTTACATTTGATTGACTTATTTGATTGACTTTCATTTGATTGGCCTACACTGCTCCCTCTAGACAAGTAATTTAGACAAGAATTTTTATATTTCAAATAACCTTTACGTAAAGAAACATTACTTTAATTTCTTATAAGCTTTTTAAATCTCTTAGCATAGGTCCATGAGTTAATACTTGGGAACAACTGACAGTGTTAGCAGACTGACTCTTTTTATTTTATCTCACTGTTAGAAATAAAAGAATGCAGTCTACCCTGCTGAGTATCCTTTAAAATTTGCTTCAATCTTTCACACAGGGAAAAAAGAAAAAAAAAAAAAATCAATGTAAAAGATTTAACTCTTTTACACACTGCAGACTCTGTAGCCTTTGCAGGAGACTAGCAGATAAGGATTTGCTATTTTATATTACTACTTTAATATTAAGGGGTGTAATTTTGCAAATCTTACACATATGTTTTCCTTGTTATACGTGTAGATACACACAGTGTGCAGTGTGCCCTTGTGGCCAAGAAGGCCAACAGTATCCTGGGGTGCATTAAGAAGAGAGTGGCCAGCAAGTTGAGGGGGGTTCTCCTCCCCCTCTACTCTGTCCTGGTGAGGCCACATCTGGAGTACTGCATTGAGTTCTGGGCTCCCCAGTTCAAGAGGGACAGGGATCTTCTGGAGAGAGTCCAGCGGAGGGGCCACAAAGATGATTAGAGGCTTGGAGCCTCTCCTGTATGAGAAGAGACTGAGAGAGCTGGGACTCTTCTGCCTGAAGAGAAGATTGAGAGGGGACCTTATCAATGTCTATAAATACCTGAAGTGTGGGGGCCAAATGGATGGGGCCGGGATCTTTTCAGAAAGAGAATGGGCTAAGATATAAAAAAAAAAACAACCAGTGAGGTTCTAATTTACATAATCAGGTTCTCTAGGTAATATACTGCTGAAAGGGATGCACCCATGGACTCCACACACGATTCAATGTGAATTCTACTGGAGACCTTTATTATTGGTTACATGATCACCTATATACTCTTAAGCTGCTAACACACACATACACACATAAACAACTCTTTATTGGCTAAAAGTTACTGTTCACACACCTGGTTGCAATACTTGATTGGATAAATCTACCTGTTTATGAGGCATTCTTTTTACTTCTGACTAATTATATAAGAATTTTCTTATCTTGTTTCTGGCATTCTTTCTCACAAATCTTATTCTATTTTTTCACCGAGTCAGGACTTAATTGCTCAAGGCCGAAGCCTCCAGCAGCTTCGGCTTTTAAAGGGCCAACAATATACGATGGGTTAACCAGATCAAACAAGCAGTACAGTGGGTCAGTCTGAACTTTCAGCATTTTTGCAAAGTGTTGTTCTGATACCTGATGCAGTATCTTGCAGAAAATGGACCCTATCAGTTAAGACAGTAAGCCAGCTTTCTGCAGAAGCTAGGATGTGGAACACAAACTTTTTAACAGTAGATATACCAGAAGGATAGTCTACAGAACTAATATGATAGTTTCGTATTGCGGAAAATGCATTACACACAGAGAAGAGGCATAGAAAACATTCTGCTCTGAAGTTGAAAGCAATCAGGCATAAAGATTTTTCTGTCACACAGTGGATATTACTGTCAGGCAGTAGATTTTTCAATATACACCCTAATATTTTGTATATAAATTTTAATTCATTAGGAGTGGCAGTGGTCTGAACTGGAGATGACCCTCCTCTATCTTGGCTGAACAGGTTAATTCCTGTTCAGGATAAAGCCTCAGAGGTATTACCGTAGTTCTCTTACACCTTAGTGTAATTCCTTTTAAGTTCCATTTCAAGTGGTCTGTCCTGTGGTACAGACTAACTATTGAAAAGACAGAGTTACATAGTCTTTGAGCTCATTTAAATGGTAGAGATTTCTTGCTTCTATACTATTCTTTACTGCCTCACTCAGTTTTGATGAGATGACCGATGTGCATATAATTTGTACTGAAAGCAAGTAAGTATTTGCAAACTCAAGGAAGGATCCATTAGCTTCCTGGTAGAGATAATTAACATTAACATTTAATAAACTGAAGTGAAATCCTGATTTATTTGAAATAAATGATAACATCTATTGGTATTAGCTGAGTCAGGTCTTCAACATTTTTAGAACAAACTCTTGGGCCAAGCTTTCACTTTGGGTATGATGTTTCACTGTATTCCTTCTTTCAGTAAATGAGCCTTGGTGCACAAATTCTTCATACTGAAATATGAAACACGGACACACTGTGGACTAACAGGGTTTAAAATCTTCTGTTCCTTATTCTTATCAAAGTATATCAGTATTTTCTTTCTCTCTGGAAAAGAACACCTAGAAGCAATGGTGACTGGGCATTTCTAGCAAGTAAATTGAGGCTTTGATTTTTTTAATGTTCCAAAAATTTGGCTGGAGTTCTCTCAGGCTAGGCCCATACAACCTTACTAGCATGAACAGCAATTGATAACCCTGGGTTCTCTTTCCAAAATCCTGAGATTTAAACTTTCCTTCCTCATTCTCTAGACTAGACGAATGTTATCCATTACTCTTTCTCTCTCCATATAACCAGCAAGTGTGATAGAGGAGATAGACTTGCTATGGTGATTAATTTATATTATAATGTAGTTGGGTAATAGATTAATAGAATTTTCCTGGAAATAAATCAGGATATTTCACTACATTCCCAAACTAGTTTAATTTAATCTCTGGGCAGCTTGGATTGTATACCCTTTGCCTCAGTTTAATATCAGAAAGGCTCTGTAATATTCACAGAAACATGTAAGTGCCAGGTCTGACTTATGATCTATACCTGTGATATAGACTTCTAAATCTTGTGTCAGTTTCAAAACAGATGGCTCACTGCTTGCACTCTTACTCTTTCCAACACTCATGCAGAACATTCATTTACTTGAATGATGAGCCCTCTGTAGTTCTTCTTAAGGCTTAATTCTCCCCGGCTGTAGATTTTTAAGTTTAATGAAGAGATGGATCATAGTCAAGATAGATCCAGTTAGGAAGCTGATAACTTTTTTCTTCTGATGCAATAAGGTGAAAGCCCTGTGATTCAGTGAGGGAAAAAATAAATATTCTAGCTGGAGAAAACAATTTAAAATAAATAGGCGAATGCTTCTGCGATGGTTCAGTTGCTTTCTATTTCTCTTGCCTTCTTTTTCACAATCCTTCCAGTTTAATATTTATTAATGTTTTACCACTAACTTATTTTTGTAAATATCCAAATAAAAATCTTTATTGAATGTCAATAGCTTGGTCAACAACAACCATTTTTGAAAAATATATTTATTAATCATATAAAATATTTGCAGTTAGAATAATAAAGGTTTTCTAAACTGTTTCTAGATTCACTCTTGAAAAACTACTCAGGTTTATAAATTATAAATTCCGTATCACAGAATCACAGAATGCTAGGGATTGAAATGGACCTCAAAAGTCCTCATCGAGTCCAATCCCCCTGCCGGAGCAGGAACATCTACATGAGATCACACAGGAAGGCGTCCAGGCGGGTCTTGAATGTCTCCAGAGAAGGAGACTCCACAACCTCCCTGGGCAGCCTGTTCCAGTGCCCTGTTACTCTCACTGTAAAGAAGTTTCTTCTCAAGTTTAAGCAGAACCTCCTGTGTCCCAGCTTGCACCCATTGCCCCTTGTCCTATCATCGGACACCACTGTGAAGAGCCTGGCTGCATCCTCCTGACGCTCATTTATTAACATTATTGGTACATATTTGATAAATGACATGCAGATTTGCTGCTGATTATTCTTAAGGATTGATAGCTGTTTTATATAAGTTCTTCTTAAACACATATACTCAGTTACATTCTATCTTCAGGCATAGCTAAATAACTCTGACTAACCAATGACTCTAGTCAAAGGAGATATATGAATAGGTGCAAAGTACTCAGCAAGCAGAAGGCAAAATAGATTGTGGAAAGACATACGATAAATTATTTGCATTCTGACTTTCACCTTTGAGAATAAAGGGTTTCATTTTCTGAAATGCAGTACTTTTCAGCTGTATTTATTTACATGGACTCTGTGGACTACAAGTGATCATCTGGGTTATTCACATTGTGGTTTTTTAATGTCGTGTTGTATCATACACAAATGTGAGAGTCTAATCATAATGTAAAGTGATGTTAGATTACTTACAAGACAACTCTTAGAAATATAAAACTGTGGAGTTAGTATAAATACAGAGTGGAAATTTAGGCTTGGAAAAATAATATTAATTATTTTCACTAGGTATTAGTTCTATCTTAAATGGTTCCATTTTATCCATACTTACAGCTAAACTTCTATTCACTGATTAGAAGCATTTGAAGTCTTGCAACAAGAGCTTCCAGAAAGCAGGCTTCCAGAAAATAAGCATGAATTACACTGTTTCCACTGGGACTGGGAATGAGAGTGTTATGGTCATTCAGTATTCACAAAAACTTTTGTAACACTGGGACTTCAAATATTAACCTCAAATATTCTTGTGCTATCTTCCAATCAAGAAACAGAAAAAAAATATTGAACCAACAGTAAACATCTTTACATTTACTTCTATTCATTCTCTCTTGTAGAACTCAAAATGAAAAAGGAATTATCTAGCACATATTCAACTAGTATTTTTAGGAAACTCTGATCTAGTTGCAGATATTATGTTAGCCTAAAAATGAGTTACACATGTCAAATGAACTATTCATTGTAAATTGCTCACTTAGTCACCTCTGTACTTAGGAAAACCAATATCCAATTCAAGAGGACAATCTTTTCCGAATGCTTTAACTGTTCACAGACACAAACCCTGGAGTCTGTGCTTGCTTCTAATCAGGAGTCATTAATGTTAGGTCAAAAATGGTAAATGAGATTGGCAAAATTAAAGGTTTAATAATAAGTATGATATTATTATAGGTATTTTTTATCTTAATTGGTTTTGAAAATTAATTGGGTAGTAACAAAAGCTGGCAAAAAGCATTTAATTTAAATCAGACAATTAAAAATCCCAGAAGACTTCTGGCTGATAATATTAAACAATGTTTAAAAGATTAAATTTTAGTTTCAGAACCTGAATAATTTTTTAATATGCAGATGAATCGTTCTCTTCTGCTAGTAGCAAGGCTAATGTACACTGTCAATAGATGATCTGACTTTCATTCTCATTACTAAATTATCTGTTTTAAACTTTATTAATTTTTGTAAATGTGTTGCATTATTTCACTTTATAGCTATCATTATTTAAAAAACAACAGCAACAACAATGAAAACAATCAACCAAACAAAAAAACTTTCTATTGTTTCCAGAGTTTGACGTTTTGTGGGAAGATTTTTCAGAATATCAATGAAGGCCTGATTTCCTTTATTTTGAAAGCTATTACGTTTATAACAAGCTTTGTATTTCTCAGTTTAGAAATGCATCTTGTTGTCAGCTTTATGCATCTTCAGTGATGTATATTACCTAAACAGGATTGTTGTTACTGGGTTTTGAACTCTGAGGCCATTAGTGTCAGTAAGTATTCGGTTGTCATGTTTGTAGCAGTAGTAGATGAGCTGCAGCACTCACCATGGAGAGTCTCAGAAAGGTAACACTAAGTGGACTGGAATCAAGTAGTGTTCAAACCTAAGTAAGCAGACCTTTCTCAGAAGCTGGGCAAAATAGTACTTTTTGTCTTATAATTTACTGAATGTCCCCTATCACAGTTATATGTACTGACTTCCTGAATAGTCAAGCAGTCATATGTGTTGGTATCCATAGCAAACCTGAAAGTTTATACATGTTGCCTGAGTTAGAATAGAGATGAAGCTGAGGGGTCTGTAAGCAATATAACAAATCAGACAGACTGATATTTTCTTCACAGCAGTTCAGGAAAATATGCTCAGGGGATCCAATTTTGCAGAACTACAGAATTAATATGAACTAGTGCAGATATTTTTCTCTGTTTCCAGGATTTGGTCTAGTAAGCATGTGGAGAACCAAAAAGACTGGGCTAGTATGAAGTACAGTCATAGACTTTTTTTTTTTCTCAAAAGTTCTGCAAGAAGAAGTAATGCCCAACTTTTGTGTGCCTACCACTAACATACACATATGAGAGGACAGATGGTTCCCCTAAACCTCTTCAGAGTCTGAAGAAACATGAATCTGTGACTTGCACAATGAGAAGATTGCTTTAGTTATCCTATTACAAAGAATCTCGAGTAGAGCTCCTATCTATCACAGTAAAGCAAGGCCATGATTTAGCCAATGAGGCAAAATTCAATGGAGTTTAAAGGCAGCAAAATAGGAAGACAGAGCAGGGTTGGAAAGCTCCGTTCTGGATACCTCTCCACAACCCCTGCCTCTAACCCTGCCATCCTCCCTCCACCTCATTATTTATTATGTACTTCATATTATGCTGTGACAACATAAGCTTTGAAAATACAGGCACAAGATGGAACCAAGATTATAAAAACACATTGGAAAAGGCTCATTATTGGTTACTAAAGGGACATGGCCTGGTGTACAAGGTATAACTGCCTTTAATGCATAAGAAAGACTAAAAAGAAAATGCGTTAAGCATATATAAATCTTCCTATATGTGGTGAAAACAAAGGAGTTAACAAGAAGTATAAAAGACAGCTGTAGATCCTATAAGAATGGTAACAAAGAAAAAACAGACATAGACAAATTACTCTGCCATTTCTCTTCTGGTTAAGGATGCCACTCCTAACTAATGCCATTATTTATTTGCTGGTCACCCTTGTGACCAGCAAATCAAATAGCTCTGCTTTTTGATTTACCATTCACCACATTTTGCTACTATAAACACAGTTTCCACATGTAAAGGATTATCTTTCACTGTATTATTTGGGTATTCAAACTGTAATTTTAAAGAGTGTGTCTGTGTGTTTCAAGCCCCAGACTTCCCACATCACAAGGTAATTGATAATACAAAAGAGGCAGAGCAAATGACACAACAACAGATAAATGCTGCATAAAGACAGACATTCCTGAGGAATGTAATGTGCATTTTTCCAAATTACCTGTTCAGTCTGTCATAGGTATTTTCCTGGAATCCCATGAGGCTACCATGAAAAGTAACTAACTCAGAGAAATAAGTCCAATATCAGTATTCTCATGTGTGTATTAATGGAAAAACATCATAAAAATATTTAGAAATCCAAAACCAAAAAAGCCTGAAACCACTGAATGTGGCTACATGGAAGTCTGCATTGCTCAGTGAACCACCCAGTACGCAAAGCCATCATTTTTTTTTCCCTTGGTGAGTGTTCTTTCTTCAGGATCTGACTGTTGTGCCTCTAAATTATTTGTTTGTTTGCTTTATTGTTTGGGAAAACAGCTTCAGAACTGAATAAATGGGTTTGATTTTGTCTTCAGTCACAGGGTTTGAAGTTATTAAAAAAATCAAGTCGCATATTTCTAACTGCATAATTTCTGACCAAATTTTAAAATCTAAAAACTTATCCCTGAACAAAACAATCTCTCTTCTAAAGACACTTTTTGCACAGTTTATTCGGATGGAAAATAGAAAAGAAGTCTTTTTTATCTTTACTTCTGAAAGAAGAAAAATAAATCCAAATCACAAAGAAAGAAAGAAGAAAAAAAGACCTAAAAAAGTGAATATTTTTTTTATTTAAGTAAGGTTTCTGAGTTTGGACTTCAGACTAGGTGTGAAGAATATCAGAATGTCTGAGCTTTTATGAATTCACTATGAGTGTTTGTTTTCAAACCTCCACAGCCTTTCAGTGAAATCTATGACAAGGTTTTTATGTCTAAGGAAATTTAAAACCCTTCTGAGACTCCCTGAGCAGCCCAAAGATCTCATCAAAAGATATTGGTGTAGAATAAGAATCTGAGGAATTATTTAATTCAAAGTTTTTGTTGGTGGTGTTGCTTTTTTGTTTGTTTGAGGGTTTTGTTTGTTTATTTTGTGGAGTTTTGTTGTTTGTTTTGTTTGTTTTTTTTTTTCTTTTATCTCAGAAATTGCAACTTCCCTTTCTGTGTTTCATTATCAAATAAGGATTGGGCTTGTCTGCTTTTGGACTGAGTAATTCCCGAGATGGTTCCTGTTCATCCTTCTGTAAATTATTTCTCAAAAATGTTATTTAACTCTTCTGCATTCATCCTGAGTAATATCTGAACTATGGTGCATTCAGAACAACTGAGATTATAGAAGAGGGAAGAAAAATCTCTAGAATAGCTTTTTTTTTTTTTTCTACAACCAAATGGAAATGGAAATTTCACAATAAAGAAGAAAACACGCCACCTCTAAATACTTCTACTTCTTTTAATATCTTTCTGTTTGGTGTCTGCCATTAAATCCTTTGATCTGGCTGCTTTATTTTGCTCAACTGGCATATTGCATTTACTGTTTCGTTTTCAACTTCTTTTGCAACTGGCTTCCTAGCGAGGGTTCCGGAAGTGCTTTAATTAGCACCATGGACAGAGCCCAGCAATTAACCGTTTTATTTCCCATCCAGCGATTTCATGAGCAGTGGAACAAACAAGATGGGATTCCTAACACTACTTTATTTCTCTCACTAGAAGGTGAAGTTCCACTTCTCTATTCAGGCACCAGTTCTCAAGTAATCTGGAGAAAATAATGTTTTTGAGACTTTGTTAAATCTTCCAACAGGTTAGAAAACAGGCAGACACAAGCAACAGAGCAATTGTAGTGCAGTGCTCTGCAGGCAGTGCAAGACAATAACATGGTTGCTGGAGATTTATTTACTTAGGAAACTTTAGAACTTCATTTTTAAAAATACTGAATGTTGCCATTGTACTACTACTACTATTATTAAATCCAGAAAGTGAATGAAATTTATGAAGTTTCTCTGGTTTTTGGTCAAAGAATTAATTAAGTAGCAGAATAGTCAAACAGTTTATCAAATGCATGCTGATTCTTGCTCTGAAAAAGGCAGAAGAGGAAGTCAAAGCTGGGTCATTCAATGCCCAGTTAAATTGAGTATGTATCTAATTTCAGGAAAAAAAAAAAGGTGATAAAAGCAGTTTCAAAGATTTGTGCATCAATGCATGATAGAACTTGTCAGTCATGTCTAAATGAGGTAAAACATGAACTTGGATATCACCATTTATTCTCGGATCTCCAAATACTTATTATCAGTTACTCTCTGACCATTCTCTTAATATTTAAAAAAAAAAAAACAAAAACAACAAAACCCAAACCACAAAACCGCCAAATAACACACGTGTGAAAAGAATGTGTAAAAAGTGGAAAAAAAACCCACTAACATTTTGTGTTCAAAGACATATATCTTTCTTCACATCATTTTATTGCTACATCTTCCACAAGTACGGATGTTTGTGTACACAGATGCACACAGTTCTGCACATTTAGGTGATTCTAGCCTGAAAGTCAGGGAGGATCATTGCTCATGTATTCCTGAGGCCACAAGACTGCCAGAGCTTTCAGCTATGTCTTTTTCTGAAAAGTGCATATCAAAGCATCAAATAAGTTTTATATGAAGATTAGGTAGATAGTAGATCATTTAGAATAGAGAAAATTGAGAATGAATACAAGAAACATAATGAAACAACATTCTTCGACTTCTCCCTGCCTGCTGTGCCTTGCCTGTGACACTTGTTCTCAGTTCAGTAAGTCTAGGCTGCAGTAAATCCCACACCTTCTCTTCTGGTTCCTTAGGAAAAACCTCACTCTTTTTATCATCTCTCAGGACTGGCCTTTCACATGTCTTTTCACCTTTACTGCTTTGATCCCCTGACTATATTCTTCCTGTCCCATCCTTTGATTTTCCAGGAAATTCCTGCTTCCAGGTGACATAAGTCTGAGCTGACATCCCAATTCCCTCCTTGCCCAAGAATTCATCAGCCAGCAGAAGGCAAACAAAAACCTTTCCTACAAATGACAACACCTTTTTGAAGGACCATAGCACAGGTAAGAGACAAGTTAAAGCAAACTACGTCAATGATATATCTTCTTACGTTTTGTCTTTTCAGAAATCACATTTTGCACACATTCCTGTGACCACATAAACCTTGTTGTGCACACATGTTCACTTTAAGTTTGGAGTATCATTCTATTTTTTTTTTTTATTTTATTTCATTTTTACCCAGTTAATTTGAGAGGACATAAAAAGAACAGAATATAATTCAAAATGCCTCATATTTCACAGGTATATTTCAAGCTATATGTTATTATTTTCCAATTACTGTCAAGAGACTTTAGCGTAATTTGATGCACAGTAAAAACATTGACAGCTTCATTAAGGATGTCCCTGGAAAGCTATGAAAACTGTATTCAGTATTTCATCATATGTTAAAGATAAATCAAGTGTAGAATATCTTAAATTTGATCATCTTTCCCACATTAGTAAAATTACATGGCTGCTTATACCTTCACCATGCTACTGATGGACGACACTGGGCTCCTTCAAAGACTGTAATCACTGGTAGCAAAGGAAAACTCAATTCTTATAAAATAAGAAATAAAGTCTAAACAAATATATTCTTTGTTTTCTTCACCTCTACAATTCTTTATTCCATGAATAAATGCAGTTATTGAACATTAATATTGATGATTTTTATTTAATGAATAAAAGTTGAATTAATATAGTCAGGAAATATTTTTTGTTAAAAGATGTAGTTCACTATATCTCTCATAGCAAATGCTCACACTGTGGTGCTCAGGACGCTACCTGAGAGACCTAATATGTTCTTATTGACCAGTTGTATATCTGATGTATGTTTTTATTATTAGCGTGATATACAAAATCTTAAATTATAAGCCCTAAAGCTTACTTTTGAGTGAATTTCCCAACTTGTATTATAGTAGCATGAAATGTGACTGTGAGATCCTTTTCCCAGCCTGTATCACATCAGCATGGATTAAAACTGTGAGACTTTTCCTCCTACAATTCAAAGCCAGGTGCAGAATACCAAAATAGTAGCTTCTCGGACATGCCGGATCCTGACCAAATCCGGGATGTGCCCATGTGAAGTAAAACTTACCTACCAGATATTTCCACACAAAGGAAAGTGCTAGTCATCCTGACTTGCAGAGTTTGATAAGTAAGCCCCATAAAGCTGGACTCTGGTGCAGCGATTCCTTTCTTGGCCTCATCTACGGGTGGACACACTGCGCAGGACTTCCCAATTGCCAGGGAGAGGTTCTCCAAACCCTCACTGCTCTGAGGCACCCCAGCAACTGAGGGTCTGGATGATGATAAATTGAGCAATTGGTGATATATCTTTCTTAATCACTGTTGTTAACTTTATATAGTAATGTTAGATGCATTGTCTAACTTTGTGTGGTTGCTTAGGAATATACTTAGCTTACTCTGATTGCTTACTGCATTATTTCCCTTTTGTATCGTTTTAAGATAATCAGGAAAATACATTTTCTCTTTTGATTGGTGCCAGTGTCCTTTCAGTTGACCCCCATTAATTGGCAAAATATATAGCAAAACATAGTGAAGATGCCTGTTCCCTATAAATACAGAGCATGAGAAATGGTAATAACATTTTGTCCATGTGTGTATGCAGGTATTTATGTGATTTAGGCAAAATCAGGAAGGATAAAAATGCAGGGAATTGCCGTGAGTAACCCATGTGTTTTTATGCATCCTTAAAAGCCTAAAGATACTCCAACTTACGAGGCTTTGCCAGAGTTAGGCCAAGTACGCAATATGTCCAATCTATACTAAATTATCATGTTTTACAAGCCTTGCTTAGCCCTGAGTCAAATAATACTTTCAGGGTTAACATCATCAACTCAGAAGTCCTTCTGAGCTGGAGGGGAAGCAGGAGAGGATCAAAGGTAGAAAGCTTATATCTAAACCAAAGAGTTAGGTCTAGCTACTTTTTCAATCTCTAAGAGAATTTTGCTTCAAATTACTGCCACCATGGTAATGTAGTTTTCAATGCCTTTTGAAATGAAGTTGGAGATGACAACCTTCCTGCTCTCACTCAGCTGTCGGAAGGGTTGGTCATACCATGATCTCTTAGGGGAAGTGAGACTAGATGGAAAATAGACCAGATGGAAAGTACCTTGGACACCACGTAGGCAATACAAACTATTTTTATTATATTTACAAATATTTTAATGTAATAGTTCCAAAACAAAATGAACCTTAAGTAACTCCTTTAAAAAACTTCTTTCTCCAATGATAAAAGCAGTCTTCTTCAAATATGTCTTAGACAAAATGAAATATAAAAAAAATTCCTTGTGTCAATGACCTTGAGAATCCTGGAACAGTTTTCAAAATCAATTACTCTGCTGTGCTATGCTTAAACAGACAAAAAATTACCCTATACTTTTTGGTTTTCTGAAATCAGTTTAGGGAGAACGCCTCCCTGGGAATTAAAACAATAAGCATTCAATTAAAATGCTTTGTAGGCTCAATACTGAAAGCTAGATATCAGCTTGTATGAAATATATATTTTGTGATTGATTTCTGTAATCAGAAAGATTAAAAAAAATAAATTGGCTGTGGATACCTTAATTTTTAGCTAATGTTAAATAAGATTTTGGAATTCTTTCAGAAGTGAATATGGAGGATTGTCTCTTTCAGAGACATTGTCAGAAATTGTTTCCTGTTGACTAAGTTATCAGATGGAACAGTAATAGTATTACTAAAAAGTTCTAAAAGTATTTACTGGAAAGGCATTCTCAATACTTGCTTAGATATTACTTTCCTTACAAAGTGGCTTTATTACCCTTTTGATTACACATTTGTTGTTTCCATAAATGCCAGAAAATCAAGTCGTGCAAACAAGGATACTTATTCAAAAGCTTCTGATGCAATCCAACTTCTGAAGCCAAAATAGTCTTCTAATATAAAAAATCTCAAGTCTTTTTCCTAGTAAAACAAATTAACCAACTAAGTCTTAAAGCCTTAATTTCTAAATTTAACTGCTGCAAATTATCCTGGTAATGATTTTGGCAATTTAATAAAAAAAAAAAAAAAAGACTGTGCATTGGCAACCTTCTGAAAAGCACATAAAAAGAAATCCCTTTGAATGCATTCTTTGCTTTAATGGTTAGTTCATGCAAATTTAACTGTCCTAGATGACATATTTTAATTTCTGCTTCTGCCTCTGGACTAACACAAATGCTCTATGCAGTTTTACTGACAGCATCTCAAGCACTGTATGCAACATAAGGATTTAGCAGACATCAGCATTTTTGTGAAGAATGAAAACATGTACTATTGCAGATATTTTCTTAACCCTATTTTTTGAGGGTTTTTACTTTTCCTTTAACATGAAATCCAATCTCAGTCAAGAACAAAGGCATTATATTTTGTTTCTTGTCCATAGATTTTCAATGAGTAATGGATCAGGTCTGTGGAAGGAAAACAAAGATGCTACAATAGGAAGGAATTTCTCAGGATTTTCTCCCTCAAACACTGCATTTTTTTATTTTTATTTTTTTTTTCCGTTCAAGCATCTCTAAGTCCTGATACTTCTCTCAAATCTCTCAGATACATTGAGTTTTTTAGGTCACAAAGGGGTTGACCTCATCTCCTCTCTTCTTCGTAAATCAGTGTTATGACTCATTAACTCACAGCTGAGCATGTCTTTGGTACTTGGTTAATTAGAGTCCTTTTCGCCTTCCAGAACTGAGTCTAAAAATGAAGAAGCTGGTTGAGAATGGTAAAGCTGTGCCTCTGCAGTGTTTTAGGGACAAGATTCTTTCTCCAGTGATAAGATTTGTATAAAAAATAATACCATATTTTTAAGCATTATTACCCATACTTTATGATCTCCAATGCATGAATGAAGAATACATTTTTTTCAGAATGTAAATTTAACTCTGAGATGGTGAACTAAACCCTAGCAGGTATAATAGTCTAATAGGGAGCTGTCTGCTTACATACAGATCTACACTTCTTTCAAATAAATCATGGATTCAGATGCAAAATAAAGAATATTAAGAGCATTGTGTGGATTTGATACTATCCCTGGGAGATCTAGGATCCATAATCTAGTGAATGGATTACACGAATCTATCAAAGATTCAGCCCATAAATGTGTGAAGAGGTTAGATTCCAAAAGAAAACAGAACCGTTTGTAGCAATTTTTGACATACAAGTCTAGATGACTGCTAGAGGATTCTCCTGAAGGTTTCTGAGGCTTTCCAGGGATTGTATTAAAATCACACCATTGAATGCAGGTCACGCTCAAGTGTATATTGTGCTATTTTCTCTCTGATCATTACAACACCTTAAATTAAGTTACCTAAGTATGAACTACTAATGCAGTTCAACTCTTTCATCAGTGTAATGAACTATTCCCAAACAGCATCCATAAGTGGAAGTTGCTTCTAAAACATGAGAGAAAGACCAGAGGACCACTTGCTGAGCAACATGCCTATTAAAGCTACTTTTTGTGGCTCTCATTAGCGCTGCTTCAAACTACCTAAACTACCTCTAAGTGAGTGCAATGGGATACTGGGTGTGATCTAGTCAATGGGCCGTGGGTCTATGCAAAGGCTGTCTTAATAGTCTTAGACACTGGCTTTTGCTGGAATGAAGCAACACCGCACTGCATCCTACCACAGTGGCACATTAGCGAGCTGTGTGATATGGTTTGTTTTTTATTGCACATTGACCTATGTACTGTATTCCATTAAAATATCACAGAGCCTCATTTTTCTTTTCCTGAGAGAAATCTTTTGATTAAATTCATCGAACAATGAAAAGTCATAAGTTTTTATAGCACTTAAGGACTTACTGAATTCTTGGAAAATAATTTTTGTTTATTTCATTGAATTGAAACAAATATTTAGCTTTAGGTACTCTTTTTAACTCTGTGCTAAGTAAGGATGAATTTCCCATCTTTTTTAAACATTAGCAAAGTACATTCTCAAGGCTTAGCTTTGTGTTCTGAAACAGGTCAAACCTAACAAATATTGAATAATCCTCTTGTGAATAGTGATTTTTATGATAGTTTTAGAAATTTAGTTCTGCATTACTAGTGAAGTATATAGAAAAAAAATATTATTGTCAAAGATTTTTATCCTAAACAATTCAAGTTTTAAGCATCAGTTGCTTACAAAAAACAAGTTCTACCAAAAGGTATTACCAGAAAGTATTTGGCAAATATATTTACTTCATCAATGAAAGACAGTTGTGAATGGCTTCCTGAGTACAGTTCAGCAAAAAGAAAAGTTGGTTACATTTTTTATATTTTTGATCTCAAGTTCATTTATTATTTTCCTTTGTGATATTTGGCATTCAGTTAAAGCCTTAATCTATTAATATGGATATACTAAAAACCATATGTATTTCAGGAACTTGCATTTCAAGCCACTGGAATAAAGAAAGATGGAGGGCCACAGTTTAGATTTATGTACTGCACACTGAGTAGCAAATCACACTCTGTGCTGTGTCACAACATATTTAATTTACACATAAAAAAGTTTGCCCTGAATCTGCCAGTATTTTAGCTTTCTTATAACAAATAAAGAGGGATAAGTATGGAGATGTGGACTTTTTTTGGTATAAAATGAGTACCTGCAGCAGGATAAGTGCTTCTTGGGTGAATTACCATGCACTGAAGTAACTACCTTCTAGACAGGTTGAGTCAGGCAAGAAGAATCATTATAGAAAAGATAAAGGAGAATCCTTATCACACAAAAAGACACTAATTGTGCATTGGAAAGAAAGTATGCAAAACACAAGAAGAATGCACAACAGTTGTCAGTTTACATTGTTTTAGGTGACATACTGGGGTTTTTTTTGCTATAGAGTATGCAGCTGGTTTTGCCTTTTTCTTTTCTCTTGCAGAAATGGTATCACTATTCATATTACTAGACATTATGAGAACCAGGCACATAACAGAGGTGAGGCAGCTGCAACTGCATGCCCCTATCTGGCACTGCTCCTTCATGTGTGGGCAGATGAACTCCTCATCCCATCCTACAAATGCTCCTCATTACTTTTTTTTTTTTTTTTTTCTGGTCTGATGAAGGAGAGAGGGAAGTTCATAATAAAACATAAAAGTATAAAGGTACCATATAATTTAGTGCAAATTCTCCATCTCATCTTCAATGAATGGGAAACTTCCTGAATACAGACAGCCTACTGGAAAAAAATCCATATTTACTTTTTAGACTGTGACATTTAGTGCCAGTAGAAATTGGGTGGCTAAAAAGATATATTATTCTTTGCAGAATAAACTTTGCAGAGGTTACAGTCTACAGGAAACCAAATGTGGAATTCAGTTGACGAAGCACACATTTTCTGGAACCATTTTAGATCCCCTGCAGCATCCAAAACATCCACACTGGACATGGGTACATATGACTCGGTCACTAAGCAAGAAAGAAACCCTTCCCGAGTGACACCTGCAGGTGAGAGGGGATATATTGAGATTAAATGCTAGAAACCTACTGGTTTGCAATTGACTTGTGTCCATAAGTGTCTCTTTTTCTAGTGGTTTTCTAAAGATCAGAGAATCACCAGAGAGAATGGACACGGAAAATATGTAGAAGCAAGTATATCTTCCTTTGCCCTGTGTGTTATCAGCCTGTGATATTAACGGCTACAGCAAAATGGGAAAGGCAGATACTAGAGATTCCTTTTTCAGAAGGGATGGATTATTTTATAGCCAATAATGATATTTGCAGTTATCCATGTAAAGATGAGGGCAATCAACATTCAGGGAATAGGATGATTATTACAGAGGGAAACAAGAATTTGTCCACTTCATTGTTTTTCTCCATGACTTGTATTACTTACGTTGTGAAATATATTATAGTTTTTTCTTTTCCTGAAGCAACTGTATGGTTCAGTGTTTTGTTTCCATACAGTAACTGCCACGTGTTTGTATCTCTTAATTTGAAAAGTATATTTGCAGCTTTAAGGTTGTTAGTGATTTCTCTTTCATTTTGAGAAATTTTGGGGGCAAAATAACCAAGGCTTATATAAAACTAGTATCATGTTAGTATTAGTGCAGACAGCACTGTGTATTTTTCTTGAAAAACTATGCCAAAACAATCATTACTTATTCTCAACTTAAAATAAGAGACTTTTCTCACTGTCATCTCATTTATATTTTTATGGTGAAAAAAGGCTATAAACAATAAATGTTTAATCAAGTATGGGTCTGTTCAGAGCTAAACTTGTAATTCCACTAACAGAAGGGTAATAATAGCTTTGAAGTGCAACAACACTTTCTGCCCACACATAGTAATGACCTGTAGGGGATAAATGTGCCAAAAGGGAAATCCAGGCACTGTTTGATTTACAACCTTGTTTTTAATGATAAGACAAGGAAACAGCAACAGAATGCACTTGTAAATCCTCCTATTTTTCAGACTCAGCTTTCAAAAGGAGAATATGATCAGATAATTTAAAGCTGCTTGTGTCAAATGAAAGGTAGCTGTACAGACTGTGATTTTACAAATGAATGGAGCGTTATTTAATGCATTACTTACAGAACTTAGAGGTTCTACTGTAAGAGAGTGAAAAAGTGTCTGCTTCAAAATTGAAATTCAGAGCATGTTTGGATCAGGCTATTTACCTCTTCCTGTAACCAGCACAGGAAAGTGAAAAACAACTGATGAACACACCTTTCAGAGACTTCAACCAAGTTTTGTGTGATGTATGGTTTGAGTCACAGACCCACATACTTTTCTACTGTCATGGCCAGGAATGAGTAGCTGGAACCAAAGATCAAAGACTGTAAATTTCTTTGGCTAATATCTCATTGGTTTCTTTGTGACTTAAGGTTCTTGGGTTTTGTTTTTTGTTTTTTTTTTTTTTTCCTGGTTCTAATTAAGGCTATGGGACTCACACCTTTTTTTTTTAGATTATGTACCTAGGGGTAATAACTCACCTAGGACTAAGTCACAAAATATTTTTGGACAATTTTTGCCTGTGATCCCTTTAAAAGTCCAAGAAAGTTATACCAAGTAAAACCAGCTTACATATACTTTGATATCACCTTGAGAGGAAATACCTATTTCACACTATTTCCATGTGCACCAACTCTACACTGTGTAGAGTAGGAGCCCATGAGGATCCCACTATGACAGGAACCAGTGCAGATACACTGATTTATGAGGCAGGACAGTCTTCTCTGGGAGCTGCATAATATAGAAAATGACCAGACTCTGTCCAGTGCCTTTGATCCAGGGCAACATCCAGGCTGAATAACATCTGCAGTCATTGTCCTGGGATGTGCTGCTGCTGTTATCTTTACTACTTCACCTGGAGCTATCACAGGTATTTCTGGATGTGCTGCAATCATATCTCCCCTGGCCCTTCCAGTTCCCTACTGGAACAAATGAAAAAATAACAGACATAAGAAAATTCAAGAGCAATATGATTGCTATATCCAAACCACTTCAGAATATTTGTAAAGGCATAAGAAAACATGAAACTCTGCTTATGTATGTGGTTTAAATGGAGTTCTTCTGTATTTAAGCAGGGAAAGGTAAGAAAACATTTGTTGCAAATGCAAATAAATGTCTGTGACCACAGGAAACATGTTTCTTACCTTTGTACCTCAGATACACCTCATATATCTGCAAAAGTAAGAAACGTTATTCTTAGCTACTTATATGCATATATAAGTATGCAACAGCTTTACTTATATACATATATATGAACAGTCAATATATGCATTTAAATACATGATACATATGTATGCAAATATAGATGACCAGTTCTGCTTAGTTTTTGCTTTTAAGATGTTACTGGGAAAATAACCCCATTAAAAACAATTTCAAAAGGTGTTTAAGGTGATCTGCACTGTTTTTATGTAGAACATTTAGTTAAATCTTTAGGTATTGAGGTCATGTTTAATTTATTGGTAATTGACTTCATGTTTAGTTTATAGAAAATGCAGATTATGTTGCCATTTTTACTCATGATTGGTGAACCATGTCTCATATCCAATTTTTAGCAAAGGAAATCAGACCTTCATTAAATCAAAGCCCAAGCTACAAACACAAAGAATAAAAGGAAAAAAAATCCCTTAATGCACTATCAGTCCATTAAACTTTGACACATTTCAAAACAATACACATGCATACTATATCTAGAAAATCCTATTAAGTGGTATAGTTTGTTGTGAAAATTGCATATTTAATTAAATCTATTTAAGGAAAAAACTTTAATTTATTTTTGCTTAAATTAAAAGAATGGGAAATTTTATTATTTCAGCTTTCTGTTTTTGAAAAGCAAACAAAACTTGACAACGGTTGCAAAAAGGAATTTAATCACAATGCACAATGGTCCTGGATAATCTGAAAGGAAAAAAGCCCAAACAAACACACAAACCAAATCAAAACAACAACAAAAAAAACCCCAACCACTTTATTTAAGATGTGAGAACAATTTTATCTGTTATAAAATAAGCACTTTAAAAATAGTTCTGCAAAAAAGTAAATATTAAAGTAGTGTATGGCAAGCAGGAATGCTACCTCAGAGCTGCTATATAAACAGTTTCTAGAAGCAGATAATGTTTATCCATGGTGTTATAAAACAGAATGATATTTCTATAGAAAAAATGTATTTATAGTGTAGCACATTTCTACCACATGTATAAAAATTTCATGTATTGTGATACGTAGCATAAATCACTCACAGACACTTTCTATTACCCCAAACTCTATAAATGTTTGTATGAGTTCCAGGCAGCAAGAGATATGTATTAACAATGAATTTTATTGTTCAATCTCCAGCATTCACTAGACCTTTTGGACTGCCATTTAGCATGAAGGAGATCTATTGTGGAAATTGCACTGTTCATTTCATCTGTTATGGCCACATGGGACCTTAAAACAAATGAACAAAAATTGTCTTTGCCTGTAGGAGCTCAGAAACTGCAGGTAAACCAAAGACTAAGTGGACAGGGGATAATAATTTAGAAGCATGCTACTGCTAAGCACAAGTGAGAGTAACAGTTTATGATATAGAATTTTAAAATATCCATTTCAATGTCAAATGGATGAATACCAGTTTATCTTTTTGATTATTTATTATATGGAAATCTGACTGAAAATAAAAGGAGTGGGGTTTCCAAAGTGTTGGAGAAAGTATTGGAAAAGTCTGAAAAGCCAAAATATGAGGAAATATCAGTCTACAGTAAAGTCAGAGAGCACCAACCAGAGGCAGAGTTTTGCTAAACATATGATTGAAATATATTCATTGAAATTTAAACAGGCAAATGGAGAACACATCTGACAGTGGTGAAAACATGGAATACTACCACCAATAGATCTCCTTAAACAGTTACAGGGAACATCAAGGAAATAAAAACAAGTTCTGATCCAAAGTTATCGTTATCAATGACTGGTAATGCTAACTGGAATGCTTTTATTTGCCCAGAGAAGATAAGTAAGCTTGAATCCTATATTGCTTATGTTAATTTTTTGTAAATAATAACTCATAATAGTCTACTTTGTCATCAGTTGTGTACAATTTTGTAAGAAATTATGAAAATAATAGGGAATACTTGAATTCATGCTTACCATCTCAAAGGCCACAAGATCAAAAGCATTTTATTAGATCAATAAATACAGCGGCTGTTATGAAAGCATTCTTTTGCTCACATCAAGCATCAAGATAGGTGCTTGGGTTTAAACTCAGACTTTGCAAACTGATTATTATGAAACATATATTGTCTTGTAGAAGATCATAAAATTATTTTAAGTCACTGGAGATCATGTAATAAAGCACCTAACTTCTAGAATTTTTGGTAGAATTACCACAAGCACATTTGTACACAAATCTTGGGGAACAAATTCTAAGACCTAACAATGAGTTTAAAATAGAAAGTAATATCTGCTGTTCTGAAAAGAGAAAATTCAAATCCCATATATTTTCTATCTGGGAGATTTCTAATATATCTTTCAGTCCTGTATAAAAGTAGCTTCACTGTCAACCCATTTGAGAAGGCAAATTAATTTGGCTTAAGAGGTACTTTCATTTTGAGCATTGCAGCATGCAAAGTCTTTGCTTCACATTACCAAAAATGCTGTTTGTTATTTGAAAGGAAACCCAATGCTAGTACTATCCCAATATTCACAAAAGCAATAGCTTTTTCTTTCTTTCAAACATGAACTGAGCTAGATTCAAGTAGATATATAAAATTGTAACACTGCTTTTTATCTTTTTTTTCAACATTGTTTCTCTTACAGTAAGTGTACACTACATATTAAGTTTTAAAGTATGATAGTCTAACAAGATTAATTTGGAATGTATGATGAGTCATACTCCTGTGAAATTATAGAGCTTTGTGTAACTCATTTTATCCTACTTCCAGTCTGACCTGGTTCAAGTATTTATACATTATAGTTTAAACCAGAAATTGTACACATATATTTAAATTCCTCTGAAGTCATGATATTGTCAGTTTTTGAGCATTATCATAGCAATGTATGAAAAATAATGGTGTTTCTATCTTTCCTTTTTCTTGCCTTTACATTGATACATACTGTCTCCGTTTTTATGTAGTTAATCACTTAAAATAATTTATGAAGTAAACCACATCTGGACTAACTGGAGTGAGCACAAGTTGTCAAATTGATGCCTAAGTATTTGCTAAGTAAATGAAAATGATGATAAATCATTGATCCAGTGCAAGGAGTTTAGAACTTTGTAATCAGAATTTATTGATACCCTTCAGCTAAGGAAGCTTCTGCTTTCCCTTTTGCCTCTAGGCATGCTAGGATAGTCATGTCTGTTCGTGCAACCTGAAAATAGACTTTGACCTCATTTTTAAATGTGATAAAAAATATTACAGGGAGATAAATGAGGTTTTGAATCACCCATGTCTAATGTAGTCACTTGGCTTCCTTACCTTCATTTCTGAACTTCATCTCACAAAAAGGTGGCAAAAACAAAACCTGAAGTATGTACACGTTTAAATCAGTTGAAGGTCCTGTATTTGATTACATACGGTTTAGGTTCAGTTTTCATAGGTGATAAAAATCACACTCCTCAGTGGTTCTCCACCGAGAATCTTAGCTTTAAGATGTGTTGCCGTGAGATGAGAAATAGTTGTATCAATGTTAAAGCTCACATTATGAGAATCCAGGCACAAACTTATTGGTGAAGTTTTGGGGCTGTTTTGCCTACCTCCACATTTTCCTTCACCAGCCTTTCTCCTCTGCACCCTGCGGTCCATATGCACTTCTGGAACATGCACCCACACTGCAATAGGAAAAAGGCCGATGCCATGATGCAAGAGTGGAAAATGGGAGAAGTTGAGCCTTTTTCCTGTGTTATCTGCTGGTGTTTTGAGCCTGAAATAGTAATGTGCACCTTTGCTAGGGCAGTTGACAATACTCAGGCTTGCCAAGCACAGTCTGAGCTTGTGAGAGATGGGGACCCACCAGGATCCTGCTGTGTTCTGTGCTCTAGGAAACAAGGTCCACCTCGGTTCAGTTCATGTGTCTAAACTTGGGCTCTATCTAATCCTCTTGACTGGAGTATTTACTGCTGAATGGATGGCAACAGACAAAGGCCATTGATTCAATTTAAAAAGGAAGGAATAAAAAAGTCTTGACTTTGAAGCTCAAAAGTTCTGAAGGTGTCTGTTCTTACCATCCTAACAGCAGATGCCTTTGTAATTTGCTATCCTCCATGATCAGAGCCACAAGAAACAGAGGTCTAGGAATGCAACAAATGATTTGCAGACATTCAGGCAAATACCATTAGCTGCTGCCATCAAGCACACTGTAACAGTGATCTGGTGCCCACCCCCTATGAGAATCAAGTACAGATAGGCTGTGGTCCTCTCCTGATATGTCATCTGATCTCCAGGGCTGCTAAGCTAGAGCTTGTGAAGAAGTCTTTAAAAGATTCAGTTCCTGCTTCTCCAAGATTTGGTGTTTTTTTTCTAGCTTATTTTACCAGTCATTGACCTACTGTAAAAGGACCCTAAGAGGAATAGAAATCTCTTTCCAAGGCTTTAATTTTTCTCTCCTGTGTAACACTTACATGAAGGAACATTATCATTTAATCTGGCAATGCAGCATGCAAACTGCCAAAAGCTACATTTTGACTAGTGAAAGACGAACATAAAAAGCCTGAAAGTTCTTTTCACTCAGTCAATGTCTAAATGGTAGTATTGTTATTTAAATACCTTCAGTCCATACATTTGAGATGGAAATTTCCCTGCATTACATTATGCATTCTTATAAGATCGCCAAGTAAAATGGAAAAAAACAGAAAAAGATTTAGATGTATTTGTATCTCAATTTTCATATCAGTGTGCTTAACCCTTATTTTAATTTCCATATTTTTTTGGTCTGCAAATAAAGTCCAGCAAATTAAAAATACAGCAAAAATCCAGAAACGGGAGCTAGTTTAAAACTGAGTATTGGAGAACTTAATCAGCTGAAAAGATCTTTTAAAAGCTACTTTTCTGCTCTTTGCACTAGTTGTTTATGTAGCTCAATGATGAAAGCATGTGGCTTGAAGTAAAATGTGGTTGGGCATCAATCTCTTTAAAGTTTTCAAATAAAGCTATGGCTGTGCTACTGAACATGACTATAGCATAAATTACTGCCTATCAGCTGAGATTTAATGAATAACCATATGTGTACACCAGCTGTGAGGTAAAATATGGGAGAACAAAAATCTTTCATTGCTAAAGAAATCTTGTATTGGGGTTTGTGATAACAGACTAACCTCTAGCTGCTTGATGTAAAGGTGCATACAGCACACAGGATAGTTTAGAGTCCAGTGAAAATTTCAGTAGTTATCATTACTCGGTGGGGTTAAATTGTAGAACAGGGGCTTTAAGTCTCTTAATCTTGAAGGTCACACTTTTATTCTGTCCTTTAATAATTTCAAGCAATTCATTGGAAGGTAAATGGAGGACAAGGCGTTCCCTAGATAGTGAACAAATGCTTATATTCTGTGGTTCACAGGGTACAAATATCTGAGTGTCCACTTTGCTTTCCAAAGGATTACACTAATGTGTGTGATTTAGTTGCTTCTATTCCTTCCTTTGTCTTGTTATTTCCACTTTATGGCCAAAAAGAAAACCCCAAACCCCACAAATGAAATAAAATCTTTATATGTGTGATATGATTTAGCACACATTTTTTACCAGTGTGTATCAGAGCTTTAGGGTAATACAATTTTCTTTCCTCTTGAAAAAAAGCCAATGAAATTGTAGGGGGGGGGGGAGGGGATGGGAAAATAATCTCACAATCTCAAGCTTTTGAGGGTTTTAAACCTTTGGGGGTTAAAATAATATGAATGTTAGTTAATTATCCAAGGTTCTAGTGGATAACTTTGCATAATTTCTGTTCTGGTCATCTAAGAAGTCAGGTTCTGAGTAAAAACAAAAATTACATGACAGCTCTCAGAGCTGAGTAAAATTAGGCTAAAGCTTCATACGGGAGAGAAAGAGATGGGTTCAAGTATTGTTTGGATTAAATATTTATCATCCAACAGTCTTCAAGAGCCTAAACAGTAGGAATGTTCAGAAAGATGTTCTACATTAGAGTCCTGCTTGTCTGTGTTGACTTTCCCAGGAACTTCCTCACACATTGCTGTCTGTCTCAATTGTGAATCACATTTCCTGACACCTAGATGTCCCTGTGAACTTTAAAGGGATCTTGGATGTCCAGATGTGTTTGTGCATTTCCATCTAAAAGCTATGTGTCTTAAAATTCATGATGAAGTATGAATTTTAAGTGATGCATTATTGTCTTTCTAAGTCCCTGGGTATTAGAGAAAAAACCCTAAATATCTAAGGTGTCACTAGATTCCAGGAGAAACATACTTTATACATTTTGGAATAGTCTCTTGCTAGCAGATATTTTACTTAGAGCATTTTACAGGCTTTTCTTTAATTTTGCAACATCATGGCCTCATATTGACCAAGAGTTAATAAACAGTGCAAAGAAGAACAGTGTAAGGAGTCCTAGTGTGAACTGTGGATCATGATCAACAAGAGAACATCTGAATCTGCTGGAAAGATGTCCTGTAATGTCATTGTGGACTGATGTGATTGACAGTCTGTGCTGTCATCCAGCTATAAGGTATTCTTGCTGTGAAAATTGTGAGGAACATTATTACATGGTTGTCTGACACCATGGAGCAGCAGAGGGCCTGAGGTGGCAATTTTTTCTTTGGTACCAAGCTGCTACCCAGAGCCTGAGACTGGTCAGAGAGCTGCTGTGTCTCCCCTAGTTTGATTCTACCTTCTCAGTGGAGAAGTACCCATGGCAGGTCTCAGCTGGGGTATAGGCATAAGTGAATGAAAATCTTTCCCTGTCACAGTCTGCTTGATAGATTAGACGTGATGGTGTCACATTGTTGAGATTGTTTTTCCCCTCTGACATCTCTTGAGTTAGGGCTCATATTCTAGGGACAGAAAAATTTAGCATATGAATATGACAAAGACTGCATAGGCATCTTGTGGTTTTACACCCTGGGTTTTTCAAGGTAATGAAGTGAGCTTCAACAGTTATTGAGTGTTTTCCTAAACAGACTTTTCCTTGACATGTATGATTAACAGCTAGATTTTGAAAATATTTAAATTTTGCTTATATTTTACCTGTACATGCTCTACTAAACTTTTTTTTCTCAGCTGTTACATTTATTTCCCTCTTCCCCCCGACTCGGCCCCTCTGCCCGTTTTTGTCTTTTTCTCAAGAAGAAATGCTTGTTTCTTTGGACTGATGGTGTAGTTAGTTTCCTGAGTGAAATTCCAGAAAGAACTTTAAACCGAACTATAAAATTTCCAAGTATCTTCAGAAAGTTTCTCTAGGAATGGAGTTGGTCTGAATACTGATAATTGTTTCATTCAAAATTTAGGTGGAACGTTTTACTGGTCACCATTTCTATGATATTCTGAAGTGAAGGCCGAGGTTGAAAGTTTCCTCTCGCAGAGCCCTTCTTATATAGCTGGAGCTGGATTTTACATGGTATGCCTGCAGTTAATAACACAGTTCACAAATCCAAGCAGTATTTTTTGCATGTTGGCTGGCTGCCCAGTGGACAGATTTTCATTCCACTTCATCATCAAGCTGTCACAAGGTGACATCCCATTTTCTGATGCAGGTTCCTATTCCTGGTTCTCACTGAAGTCTCTACTCATTGTTCACTGTCATAGGGCAGTGTTCTACCATGCATCTCAATCTGAAACCAGTGAAGAAGAAAGAAATCAGAAACCAGACTCAGTCATCTCTATTGATCCTTGAGTCTTGGGGAAAGCAACTCTAGCACAGAGGGCAAAACATTACTGTTATTTTCTGTGATGTTCTTACAGTGATGACAGACTACTGGGCGAAGAAACAACCAGGCTTTAGCAAGTGTCCAAGCCTCAATGCAATCTGAATACAAACCAGGACACAGATCTCAAAATACTAATGGCACTGATGGATGATTTATTGGTGGTGTGGAGTGGAGGGAAGATATCACTTTTCATCTTTGTTAACCTCCTTGCAACATTTGATGCAGACAGTGACCATGAGGGATTACTGAAGGAAATGGCAAGGCTGCATTATGAACACATCAAAATGGTCTAACATGTCTCTGGGTGTATATATCTCTAATAAGGTGACAGGAAATATCATATCTATCCCTTGACTCCACACCTATAATTTCTCTCTTTGAACCTATTCAACAGCTACAGACAGTTCCTAGAAATGGTGGACTCATAATGAATGTAGAGCAGCAACTACACAGCTCTCAAGATGTTTATCTTCACCAGAGAGAGAGATGTGGTCAAATGGTGTCCAAGAACAGCTAATGGATGAAATTTAGTTGTGGTTCAGTAAAACAAAGTAATAACAAAGTGATTTCAAAAAGACTGAATAACCAGTCTGTGTCTCAGTTTTTCCACAAGATCCTGGTTCATGATGAAGTAGTGAAGAGTAACTTACAAGCTATTTCCTACCTTTCAAGTTCTTAGTTTTAAGTGTTAAAAATCAACATTTACTGTGACTTCAGTATATTGGAGCAGAGGAAAAGGGAGAAGGGAGAGAACAGGGGAGAAACAGAAGTGGATTTTTAAAGTTTTTGACAAAGGTGAATGAACAAAGCTTACAAGTTTGTTGACATCTCCACCAGCCATTATTTGCCTTAGAGTATTCAGAGGTTTGTCCATTAACTAATTGATTATGAGATTGCAATATCAGATTCTTAGTTTACACAAGGGCTAGAAATGGATATGTTTATCTTTGTATGTAAATTCATTTAACCTAGGAGTTTTACAGATTATTACCAGTACTAATGGAACTATTCCAGCTTCAGCTTTTTCATGTTCTCACAAACGTTCTTTCCACTCCAGATTCTACAGTTTCCTTCTGTGGTCTTTCCTTGTGCACTCTGTTCACTGTTAAGGGTCTCTTCACTTCCAGTGTTTTCTTGTCCTGCTCTCCATCTAGGTCCCTTTAGGTTCCCAAATGCAGAAATGGTTTCAGTTCCCCTTCTTCTTGACTGAGACTTTCATATCAATCTCCCAAACAAAAATATTCCCACTGAAAATTTTCTTGTCTAGCCACTCTGGATTTCTCTCTCAATTTTCCCTCCAGGAACTATTTTTTGATTTTATTTACCCAGTTTTCCTTAGCCAACATGCTACAACCTTTCGGTGCATAGATGACACTCTGGCTACGTCCTTAGGTATTCTACTCTCAGTTACTCCTTTTGCTGCCTCAGTTCAACTCTTACAACCTCGTCTTTGAATGTTTATTCTGCTGATTGCCATGTTGCTTTTGCCCAGTCTGGTGCTGAGAGCAAAGGAAAAAAGAATGTCTCGGCATGGTTAACTGACTACTGTATTGAGCCCTCACTACTACTGCACTTGCATCCATATGAAAATAATCTCACTGTGTTGGGACTGAAGTTCAGTGCCTGCAGGGAGCAAGTGAGAAGGTGGGCCAGAGCTCTGGTTCTGTAGCTCAGCATATAACCCAGTGCCTGGATACAGCTGGTTCAACATTCAACAGTTTGGCAGTGGAGACAGAACATATGTGTGAGCACTTATAGTTTAGAACAAGGCAAAATCAAACATGGTGGAATTTTTCAAAGTCAGATATTTTGTTCAATGGCCTTTTATTAAAAATCATTTTGATTGTTCTTTGAAATGACCTTCCTTCTTCTTTCTGTTTTCTGCTTTCCCACTTTGCTCATCAGAAGAAACAGAGATGCAGATGTATCTTTTCTGTGTGAAAACCAAAATATCAACCCGAGATTGTCAGGGAAAAGTAAGGTATACAAAAGTAATTAGCGATTAAAAATGATTAGCTGTTTGACAACCTTACATATGAGTGGTGTTATAAAAAAATTAATAAAATGAGTGAACAGGGATGAGAGAAGTACAAGAAAAAAATGTATTGTAGAGACAGCAAATATTAGTACTTCTCATGATAGCTTTCATTGGTAGCGAAACATGTAAAATGACATAACATATATGACATTAACTATTTATTCCTGGATCTTATTTTTGCTCAAAATATATTACTTCATAAGTAATGGTAAAGCACAGATTTTTATTACAAGTACACAAATTAGTCTAAATTTATTCTTTGTGTCACAAGGTGAAATTTGAAAATAGTCCATAACTTATTTTTATTCTTGTGAACAGAAAGTTTGGCAAGATATGGCAAATTGAAACAAGTTACAGAGAAACAAACCTTTAGGTTATGTTGCATTTCCGTAAATTATTGTTTAGTAATGCAGTCAATTACTAGCAATGAAAAGTCTTTATCCAAATTAACAACAGTAGCTATATTACCCAGTAAACATGAGTGCAATTCTTCACCATAGAATACTCTTTCTGAACATTTCTTCATATGGATGTCCATTTATTTAGATGGATTTTTTTTTTTTTTACATGTCCTTCTGTCTTCACTGTAAATGCTAAATGTGTCACTGATCTTTAATTCCAAATCAGCAATATAATTAGCAGAACAAAATGTCCCAAATTAAACAGGAAAGCGTAACAGATGTGACAAGATATCTTTGCTAAAAAATGTTACATGGTATCAATTAAATAATGCACAAACAGGCAGTAATGCCAGAAGAAGATGGTATAATATACATATCAATGCCTGTGGCAGATGAGAGTCTCATGCAAAACTACCTAAGAAGCCCTGGGAAAGTGAAGCCTGGTAAATGCTTTTGTAATTGGTAGTTTAAAGAACACTCTGAAGGTTAATTTAAAGAAAAAAGTAGAGTATGCATTGATATGCCAGCTGAAGATAACATGTTATAATGCTCTAATCACATTTAAAATAATTTAAAACTAGCGAAGAAAGTCAAAATTCTATACAGAGAAGAACAGTTCTCTGTAGTCTTCTGTACAGGAAAGAACTGGCCTTTCCTTGTCATTAAAATGAGCAAAAATATTCATGTGAAAAAGAAGCTGGTGATGGCCATCACAGGCAATGATGGACCATAGTATCCACATGAATACATATGGAAAAACTGTGCTTCATAATGTGTAAGAGCAATAATATGTTTTCTTTTATTTTTCTCTCTAAGGGAGGAAAAAAAAAGCTTCAAACAACACTAAAGGCCAGTGTGAAGAAAATAATTTATTTTTTAATATGAGAAAGAAAACAATGAATAGAAGACCTTTGTTCCTATTTTGTATTTATTTTTATATTGCACATATTATACCATTAAAGCAAAATTCATTGGAGGGAATAAAGTGAAGCCATTACACCTCAAGATATACCACAGATCTGGAGCTCTCTCACGCCATACTCCTTGTGAGTCACCCCCCTCCTCACCTCAAAAATACTCATGTAATCAATTCATATCCTCCTAAAATGGCTGCAGTCAATAGGGGAAGGCGTTCTGTTGTCAGGATTGCTACGGCTGCAGTGTGCATTGCACTGTGGGCAGATCTCACTGTGAGAGCAGCAGACGTGATTTGCCCTGAGTGTGCTACTAGCCAAAAGCAGAACCATCTTTCAACAGAAATTAGGAGAGAGGCTGCATATCATATCAGTACTCCAACTTCTCACACAGTCAGTGATTCCTGCTGTTGTCTGATATCTCTTACAGTCATGCAGACAAACAGTTGTCCTGAGAAACTGCCAACTGTGGCAACTAAGGCAAATGTAAACAGCATTTAAGTGATGAATTTACTGCTTTTCTTCAAGTCTTCTCTTTTAATACATTTTTCCAGATTAAAATTAATTCATTATTTTCAAAGACAATTGAACTATCAAAATGGCACGACAGAATGAACTCCTTAGAAGTAACTTTGATTAATAAAACAATAAAGTCTCTGTAATACTTCAGCCAGAACATTTTAGGTACCTGACCGCCTCCCCACAGATACTGGGGATTGCTGCCAGCCTCCCTGGAGCCATTTCTCCCCGTCCCTCAGCCTCTCCTCACAGGACAACTGCTCCAGCCATGACCAGCTTAGGGGCCCCTTGCTCCAGTTTGTCCATGTCTCTGAAGCCACTATTCCTCTTCTCACTGAGGGTTCCTGTCACCAGCACTGTATTCTGACCATTTAAATTTCAAACAATTGTTACGCCACAAGAACATATCAACAACACAACTCTCCTATGAAATGGAGACAGAATCTTGTTTCTTCTATTCTGTGCTTGAATAAAAGCAGAATAAGTTTAATCTTAACTATATTTGTTATTCTAATGAATTTTAAAGCAACTTTAAAGTATTTGCCAATGTTAATGAACTTAATATTTATTTTGATATTTAAGATGATAGCTTTGCAACTCAAATGTGCTCTGATCCAGAAGTTGTTTTTTCCATTTATTACACATAACTGCATATTACTTTGCATTCACAGCAGATTTGAATAAGAATATTTTAGAAAACTGAGATGAAGATTAAGGCATGTAAATAGTATTCTCCCAGAGATAAAACACCACACAAATCACTACAGTTACACAGAAGTAAATACCATCCAGTCAGTGAACTGTGAGATAAATTCACACATTTGGCAAAAGGCTGTGAGATCTTAGAAAAGGAAGTGTTGTTCGTGCTCTGTTTTGTTTATACTATTTTATTAATAAATCTACCATCATTGGATGTAACAACAAACACCATAAAAGCAGCAAAAAGCTTCCCCTTTGTGTCTGGGAATTCAGTCCAACCACATCTGTGGTAGAAATTATACTTAGCTGTGTAGAAGCTCTCAGGCTGTGCTGTCTGAAAATTCGAGTCAAGAGAAAACTCTCCTGAAAAGAACTTGAGAACTTTACCAGGAAGAAAGCAGGGAAAAAAGCAACAGAGGTGGGCGAGGTACAGCGAGTGAGCTGAGACTCTCTGAAGTCCTGCTATCTGGTGAGAGGAAGTGGAGGGTTGATGGTGGCAGTTGGTGTCCTCCCAAGAAGGAGTCTGCATGGGGGCCACACCAGCCTTCCCTAACCCAGACCCATAGGGCTGAAGGGAATCTCGGTTTCCTGCCTGTGTACTCCCTGCTTTGGTGGTTCAGCATAGAAAAGATCTTCCTGGTCTGTTCAGATTTAAAACTGAATTGAAGGTGTTGCGGGGTCGAGGCCAGCAGCAACTGAAGTGTGGCTGCTTCTGCCGCTCTGTGGCATCCCCTCAACTGTACTGACATAATGGAAGCAAAAGTTGCAGGCTTTCTGCAAACAATAACCTGGAACCATCACACATGCCTATGTGTGGCTGAGCTACAGATGTAGGAAGATGATGAGGTATTGCCAATTTGGTAAAATTTTGAGGGGTTTGGGAGGACTTCATAAAACTAATAAATAAATCAAGCACGGATGTAAAAGTAGGCCACTGTTATTCACTATCATACTATATTTTCTGCACAAACCTTTAAAAAAATATTTCCTTAAAACACAAATTTTATGTTTACAAGATATCCAACAATAGAGAAAATCAGTATGTAAAAGTCAAATGTCTTCCCTATTTTTTAATTATAAAATTAATTTTATATAAAAACACTCACATATGGTAGGTTCTAACAATAATTCTTTTTTTTTAAGTTGATTTGCATTCTTTTCAATTCTTTGATTAATGTTAAATATAAAAATTTCAAATAAAGAACTTATTAGAGTATAAATCTACTCCAGCTTTATTTATACAGCTTGACAATGACAATTTTGATTGCCTTCTCCTTTTAGAACTGGAACAGTGTTTGCGATGACAGCTCTGCTATCTAATCTATTCTACTTTTCTTTTTTCTTTTTTTTTTTCCACCTGTGCACACAAGAGAGCTATACTAGAAAATATTATGACATTTACAATAATGCTTTCAAGGGAAACAAATTCCTATGGGACAGATATTAAATGTGTTGTGGATATTGGAAGAAAAGCATTCAGTATGTGTGTTACTCAAAGTGAAGCTCTTGTTGACCAATGTATATTAGTACTGTACTTGGGCTAAATGATACAGATGGACTTATGATATTTATCAGTGCAACATTGTAAAACTACTTGCCCTTAAGAGTCTGGAAAATGTCTAAGCAGGAGGAAAAAGAAAAAGCATGCCTGATAAAATCATACATTTTTTCTCCATCGTTGCTGAAACTCTAATTTTCTTGCTTATTGCTTGAGTTGATAAAACAAATAAAAGTAGGAAGCTTGCAGAGATTTCTTTAATATGCAAAATGAATTTCAGTGTTCTCTCCCGCTGGTAGTTTTATGGAAAACCTGAATAGATGCTACACATGGAACAGAAAAATCTGCATTTAGATGGAAATATTATAAAATGCATGATATGATACAAAGTAAGTCTTTTAATGGAGATAGCAAAGTGTTGCATTATATGGTTGAGTGGAAAGACAGCATGCATATAGGCTTTTATGTCTAGCTTCCCTGATTTGCCCAAGAGAGCTGACTTTATTTGAATATAGGGAAAAAAAAAAAAAGTCCCAGAAAAATTCAGCAGAGAAATGATTAGTTCCTTTACCAAGTAAAATATTAAAACCCATGTGGGTCACCACTGTAAACAATGATGTTTTGGACTTGCATGGTGATTTTTTCAAAGGCTTCCTAAGTGTTTCATAATAAAGAATTAATTAAGCCTTTCAGTACTCTGTCTGTTATTTAGATAAAGTGGTGTAACCATGATTAAATTTATACCCATAGGTTTTAACAACTATTTGAAAGTCACTGCAGTAGCTGATTCAGTTTGAACACGCCCCTAGAGACATGCTTTGCCTCAATTTCTTTTTTGATTTTTTTTTTTTTAAAGAAATGCAGCAAAGAATATAAAATAATTGGGCATACTGGTGTTTTATCACTATGACTCATTAAAAGCAAATTAAATAATAAAAAATCTCATTGTATATAGTATAAGAAGTTAAATTTCTTTGTTGTGGACAGTAGATAAAATATCTCTCTTACATAAAAATTGGGAATTGTGTCCCGAGTATTTAATTTTTTATTGAGTAAAACAAATGGAAAGTGATTGTTATCAGAGATCACATAATATCTGAGGAACTAGTATTTTTAAGTTTCTGAATTACATAGTTATTGTGATGATGTGGAACCAAAATTGTAATTCATGTCAGTGGATGGAGATCCTTGATCAATTAATGAATTTTACCCACAATCATATCTGAAGACAGACAAAAACAGAACACCAATAAATAAAGGAAATAAACTGAAATCATAGGATGATATTGAAAAAAAGGAAGTTTTCTTTGAAAATTTATTTTAGGCAGCACTTTTGCATGTGTGTTTGCACAAGTTACTTGAGTGTTTTAAAACACAGCAGGATCAGGTTCTTATACTCAAAGAATTTTGTAGCCCAGGTTGTGACCTCCTTTGTGTTGCTAAAACAGCTTCCACAACAGGATGCTGCTCCTGACTGTACTGTGCGATCTGCAGCAGGATGATGTTGGTAGTAGTGATGATGAAGCACATACTTACCAGCTTACTAATGCTTTCTTTAAAACATTTTTCTACTAGGAGAGGAAGTTTAAAAAACCTAGAAAGGTAGTTATGAAATATAGATATATTTTTACTGAATATTTAAAAGCTTTTCAAGCAAACTTTGTATATATATAAGTCTCTCCTTTTTCTACATACTGTACATGCTTTTTTATTATAAATTATTCAAAACAAAGGAAAAAGCCAAATTTATCCTTCTTAACCACAAGAACAATACTCAATCTTTAATAGAAATTCTGTGTTCTAATGCAATAAGAATTGGACAAGTAATATCAATAAACCACTGTGGAATTATTTATAATTCAGTGTTTTTTTGGAGGAGATGGGCTAGTGGAATCCCCCCATATTTCCAGAAAAGTGGAAATACCAGCCCTGTTCTGATAAACACAATGGTATCTGTATTTTTCCATAGCCCTGCTTCTAGTATTATTGATGCTTAACCCATGAATGCCCTTGAATATATATGCCAGGTTCCCCCCTTATGTTACCGTGCTGCTGACTGCAATAGCATTGCAAAGGGGATACATTTTCTCCCATAACTTTTACTGAAATGACAAAGAATGACCTTAGGATGTTTCTGTATGTCCTAGTGTTCTTTCTATAACATTTAAAATAATGGGGACACACTAAGTGGCATGGCCTCAGGCATGCTGAGGGGGCTTTAACTCTCTGGGGGTTAATGGATGACTGTTTTTAGTTGAGTAATCAAATATAATACAGTACTGCAGAACTCCTATAAAGGCACACACATGCAGACTAATGGCTATTACTGTAATATGCTTTCAACCTTGAAGACACTTTAAAGACATTGCTTGTCATTTCAACATTACATTGTTGCAGTCTAAGAAATACATTTTGCTTTTCTTTTACATGGTTTGGTGAAACAGAGAACAATTGTGACTTTTTTTCTCATTCAAACAAAGAACTACTCTAATCAAATCCCCAAATGCAGTGCTGCTGTCAAAAAAGGTAGAGTATTAGTAATCAGAAGTATAACCTTAAAGATGACACTGACATGAATAAGAAAGCCAATATAAATTAATGTTAAAAATTACTATTTGCTATATTTACTACAGGCTATGAAATAAATTAATCTGCATGTTTTCACCTGGATCCTGTTGAAAAAAGTTTATCTAGGTTCCAGGTAAGAATTTCTTGGAGGTGAAACTAGGAGGAAGGGAGTGGAAGAAGAGCATCACAATTTTTATATCTATTTTGAAATCTCCAATGAAAGAGGAGAAACAGAGAGGGAATGTAGATTCTGTAGTTTCCAGATGGCTACTTTTACCATAGGGCTACTGGAACACAAGTCTTCTACCATTTTTATTTTAGATAATTTTGTAGATTTAATTTCTTGTCCTCCTTTTTTAATAATTAAATAATTTTTATTTTTGTTAAGTCTTAACTGCTTCTTACTTTTCCAGTACCTTCTCCATAATGAGTCATGGAAGTCCTTGAATCCAGCAAGTTATACTTAGCAAGACATGACTGACCAGATTTCTCTTTGTTCTTCTAGCCATGAGTTATTAATGTGCATCAAAGCAATGACAACTAACCATCTAAATGCATCAACTCCTCTGAAAATGCATGAAGCACTGCTAACATGTCTGGGATCCATAGCACAACACTGTGAGCTCCTATCTCATACACCAGTAAGCCAGACACTTCTCATATGTGGCAGCTTTCCATGACATACAAATTCCTTATACTTTACTTTTGGCAGTAAGTCCCTTTATGGTAATGTTATGTCAATTTCCTATGAGCTGAATTACATCTCTACTTAAGCCGTAGATTTTGTCCTGATTTGGTGTACCTTTTTGTTGCTACAAGATGGATGGGAAAGTGCTTTGGATGTTGTTCCAGTGTGACACCACACTGCAATGCACCACATGAGCTATTGGTATGGAAGGGAGTCAAGGAGAGGGCTAAAGCTAGGCAGCCCTTCTCCCAGTAAAAGTATGACTGTGTAACAGTCAATAGGACTCTTCCTGTGCTCAGCATTACACATATATGCATATTTCTTTTGCTAGATCAAGGCTGGAAATACTTTTCTGCACCTATCATCAGTTATATAGACACACACACATATATATATATACACATACATATATATAAAAGCCTGTTTTAGTTAAAGGAAAACAACAAAAGAGGGCTTCCAGTAGATTTGTAACAATAATCCAAAGTTAATAGTGGTTTTGTATGTGTTGTTTGCCATATATGATTTGTGATACTTCTCCATAATGATCAGGAGCTCATTAGCTCAAAAACTTCAGCTGTTCAAAGTTAAAAAAACATTTTTTCAGAAATAAAACAAGATTTATTTGCTCCCAGGACAAAAAAAATATTATGATTAAATTCCCATAGTCAGATTCCTAGAGGTGCATTAAATTAAGACCTTCTGGTATCTTTCATTATCTTTGTGATCTAGTATAAAATACCTCTTAAATCTTCAGGTTATTGGTTATGGAGAAAGCTTTTTGGTATAACAACACAGTAAGATGATCCTTTAAACTTGATCACTAAACATATTATATTTTCTGTTCCTCTAAATAGATAAATTCAATAATAATCGAGACTCAGAAACTCAGCATTCTTTGATAGATTAATGATTGTTATTTTTTCATGTTAATATTGGCAGTCCAAGACTACAGGAATACATTACTATTATTCATTTTCACAATCTGTCATAATAAATCTAAGCAAACTTGCTTTCCTTTCTTCTGTTTAATAGGTTGTAAGGTATTGACCAGAACTTACAGCCTGCGCATTTCCATGACTGATATATTTCTGCCAAATAGCATACATTAGCCCTGCCACTAGTGTTGTGGTTTTGAATACTTTCCATTTGAACCTTGCCATTTCCTAAATTCTTAATCTGAATTCCTGGATTGAATGAGGATGTCAGAAACCACAGGAATGATAAGGGGAAACAAAATGTGCTTACAGAATAAAACATAGCTTTTTTTTTTTTTTAATGCTAGAAAGTGAAGTTAAAGGTTTCTTTTAAAGTTTTTATTGTAAGTAATTAAATATTAGTGACATCCAAAACTATTAAGCCAAATTGTTTACTGTAAGGGAATGTATGGACATATACATATATTCAAGACATGAATATTACAAAAGCCACAGAATTAAAATGGTTTTCCAGTATAGAGCAGATCAGTATGTGAGGATACTATTAAATGTATCATTATACCATGCACAATCATAGGTGTATCATGTGCCCTCAGTACGGTGCATAGCACAGATTTATAATTTTTTTCATAAGTCCTCTTAAACTAAAGATTTCTACATAGAGATTAAAGTTGTTTGTTTTGGGGTTGGGGTTTTTTTTTTTGTTGTTGTTGCTTTGGGTTTTTTTGTGGTGAATATGAGTTGTTCATTTTAAAATAAAATATTAGAGATTTCTAAATATTTTTAAAATATGAAATGCAGTTCTGTTTGTTGGAAAAGTGAAAATCAACAGCACCATATTAGCTAAGCTGTAAAGAATTACTCACTATATTCCCATTTCTCATCTTTCACACAAAATTTCATGTATTAAAACTGTGATAGATACATACACATTTCAGTTATATTTAATTAGTCATCCTGCACTACTTGCAGGTAATTTAAATGCATATTCTTCATCTCTGGCCCTCTCAAAAGGAAGAAAAAATCCACAACATTTCTTCACTTTAGATAAATGAATGCATTAGAAGATTTTGAGTTTCACTTGTTTAGACTGATAAAGATAAAACCAATATATTTTGGCATGTAATTAAGTACTTCACTAATTCACTATCTCAACTGTTAAAAAAATGGACCTTCAATGTGAACTTGAAAACTGCACATATATTAGTTCCCTGTGCAAGCTTTGTTTTGCAGTACAAATCTAATTTGAACCCAATTTTTATCCAGATGTGATCAAACAGAAATCTAATTTCTCCTCTCCCACCTCATTTCTTTTGCAATCTTTCTCTATCCACTCTATGCAATGAAAATTAAGATTTAGAGTTGTGCTTGTTTGTTTGCTTTTAAGTTTGCTTCTCTATTTATTTTTAAAGGTTGTTTTTTTTTATAAAGTGTAGCACATCTACTTCATATATACCTACTTTGATCTGTCCTGTTCTAGACTTCATAAATAAATATCAATCAAAGGCAAAAAAAAAAAAAAAAGTGTTGGTTTTCTTTTCTTTTTTTCTTTTTTTTTTCCCCCTGTTTGAGCTGTCCTAGACAGATTCTCCTAACCCAAGACAATTTCTATCCTATCAACAGGATAACCCATACAAATACATGTACGTCATAGATCCATCAACACGTCCCAGCACTTTTCAATCTGTTCTACCCAAATCTTGAATCAAGCCTGCAGTATGCTTTCGGATTAGGGCTGGGAGATTAAAAAAACAAAGTAAAATATGGCAGCAACAGTTTGCCACAACGGTGATAATAGTACTCAACTCCATATATTGCCGTGTGCTTGTGAATCTACTTTCATGGAGCTTAAACCAGAATGCCAGGCTGTCCCTTTGTAAATGAATAGACAGCTTTGCTCTCTAACTCCTACTCTCAATCTGGTTCCTGACTTAAGTCTCATCAACTGTCTAGCTGCTATGACTACAGTATGCAGTGTTAATTTTATAAAGTTTAGCTTTGGCCTAATCCATTACCAAGAAAGTCATCCTGGTTTTGCTAGGGGAGAGTTAATTTTCTTAGTAGTTAGAAGAGCTGTGTTTTCATTTCAATAGAATTTGTTATGAGAAGAACATTGATAAAAGTACTAATGTTATTAGTTGCTGCTGGAGCTCAAGGCCACTGTGTTTGGCTGTTCACAGAACTGGAAGGAAGAAGCGTAGTGAATAGCAAAACCCAAAATTGGCATTTGGATGGCAATGAAATATTCCATATCATATCACGTCATGTCAGTATATTAATCAGGGCTGACCAGAAGACAGGGGTATTCTCTCAGGGATTGCTTCATCTCGGTCTTCCGGGGTTTCAGTTTTGTGACTGTCTGGGCTCTGGGATCACTGGCTGGCACGGGCTGGGCATTGGTCAGCAGGTGGTGAGCAATTGCACTGTGTATCACTCATCTGTATATTTTGTTATCACTGTTGTTATCACTATCGTTCTATTTTAATTAGTAAATAGTTTTTATCTCAACCCGTGAGTTTCCTTCCCCTTTTCTTTCCAATTCTCTCCCCTGCTCCCTGGGCAAGGGATGGTGAGGGTAAGAGAACAGGCTGTGTTTGGCTGCAAGCTGCAAGCAAAAAGGGTGAATCCACCCAGACCACCACAAAAGTATTTTCCAATAGTAAAGAAAACCAACCAACCAAAAAATCTCTTCCAAGATTTTACTTTTGTGCAGATGCTGAGACTATGGAAAAACCTTTGAGTGAAGGAAGATTGAACAGGTTGGAGTTCTTCAGCCTGGGAAAGATGGAGGAGGATAAAATATAGATTCATAAAATGAGAAAAAAACTGTTGAGAAGAACTAGGACAATACTGAATGTATTTATGTTTCAGGTAGCAGATTCAAATTCCTCAAAAAATATGGATACATCTTCACACGTTTAGTTATCTGTAAAACTATAGGCAGCCACAGATGCTTAAAGTTTACCTACCTACAGATCAGAGTTGACATAAAGTTGTTTTCTTTATGCCAGAAAGCCACTGAGATGTAAACCACTGTATACTTTCTGGGAATTAAACTCTTCTTTAAACATTTGCTAAAGACAAGGCCATTGGACCTTTGGTCAAATGTACAGTTGTCTTAAATTGCTAAACTATTCTGGTACTCTTCAAATTCACTCTAAGGATTTTCAGTTGCAGTAAATTCAGTTCCAAGTATTACTGAGCACGAAAAACTTTTGTAATTTAATAACTGATCTTGAAATATTATGAAATTACTGATCTGAAAATTATATTCTCCAAAGTTAGAAATTTTTAGGATAAGTTTTGAATTTATACAAGTCTCTCATTCTTTTAACGTAAATATAGAAACTATTTAAAGAAATGTATTGAATGCTGAAGAATGTGAAAGGAAAGGATATCTTTTGGCAAATATGTTGACTTTGTGTCTCTTTTCATAAAATAATACACCATTTCCTCTCACTATGGGTCTCATATCTTCTATTTCAACTAGATTTCTGATATACCACTAGCCCAAGTTTTTCCAATCAAGAAGAATATCTCTGAAAGATAATATCACTGGATTTCAAGTGAAAGGTCATTAATTATAATACTTTGCACTATTGTGTAAGGTCTAACAGATTGCTTGCTGTGAAAGAATAAGATCAATACTCAGATCCAATTAATTGGATCCCAACCAATTAAGATTTCTTAAGCAAAGTGAAAGTGAAAGTAGAAAGATGAAGATTAAACCAATTCAGAAGAAAAACTTGTTCGTTTTGTATTGCTTAGATTAACAGGTGGTGTTTAGTTCCTACTCAAAGACATAAAGGATTTAATGTCCTTATCCTTACCTCCGCTTTTCTTAAATCTTCTGTTGCTTGTGCAAATATATTTCTTTTGTTACAAATTTCATGCACTTCTCCATTCTGTGTAAATCATAGTTCCTGAGAGAGCCTGTCTTGAATTTTGTGGTTTTTTTAATGTAGGAATGTCTTACTAATATTGTTCTACTAGCCTATGTGTATTTCAAAGGTAAGTAGTAAGAGTAACTATTATTACAAAAATCTTTCTAGATTTGCATACTAGCCACTCTTCCTTCTGCTCTTTGGCAATTTCTTCACTTGGTTTTAAAAAAAAAAAACAAAACATAAACAACTTTACAGAAAATCTGGTGTTGAACATTGTTTATCCATCACTTCATGTATATTTAGAATCTATGTTACAATACTATTTTACAACAGAAGAAAATAAGAACAAAACATCAATAAGAATCTTAAGTGGAATTGCCAAAAGATTCAGGTGTCCATTTTTCTGAGAGAAAACAAGATAGATAATTTTCCTGCCAAAAGTCTAAGAACTCAAAAACTAGGTCAGTTCTCTCTATTGCCTAAAAAACCCAGGTAGTATCTTAGAAAAGAGTGATCAGCTCAGACTTTCCCCACTTGACTACCAGAAAAGATTATTTCTGATGTCAACCCTGCAATTTCAGTTGATTACTTGCTATATTCATTTGATGATTTGATAATTTCATTTATTGATTTATTGACTCATTCTTAATTATGACCTTGGTTGGATCATTGTATCATTCTATCTTTAATCAGCTTTGTAAAGTTGTCATAAATTAGTTCGGTAAAATGCTTGTTTAAGTATACCACTGATTATTCATCTTAAAAAAAAATAAATAAAATATTAAGAAATGCAGACATTTTATACACTCAATTATTTTACACCTTGTGCCATTAACTCTGAGGATACAGTTAATTAAGAAATTAACAAACCCATTTTCTTATGCTTGCAAATAGTTACCTAAGAAACTCTTAGTTTTATTAATTTAGTGGCTTCTTGTATTGTGGATTATGTTAGTAAGCTAATAATTTCCTGAAAATCTTGGAAATTGCAATAATGTCAGCACTTTTCTGACTGAAATTATATTAAACTGTCCTGACATGCAATAAGCAAAAGTGTCACTTCCCAAATAATGAAAAAAATCCAAGAAAGGGTTTATAATCAACTGCACTTTCTATGCAGGTAGGGGTAACAAGATTGTCAACCTATCTATTGTTTATTACTTATTTCAAATTACAGAAATTTGAATACAAATTGTTCTTTCCCAGTTCTTTCCAAAGCTACTCTGAAAATGCTGCTGCAGTGCAACTGCTATTTCGTCTCCCACAGGTATCAGACACAGATCTTTTATGTGGAACCATTCAGATATTTTGTGAATAATCAGTTGTAAAGTGCTGATCAAACATAAAATGTTCACAAAGTATGACAACAGTAATGACATTTCAAAATAAAAGATACATTTTTAAGAAAGTATTTGAATAAAGGATTTTTTTTTATTCTATTTGAAAAAAAATCAACTTTTTGTCTCCTAGTTTATGTAGTATAGAATTTTAGAGTTAAAATATGAATAAAACATAGATATAATTTGATCTCCAGACATACTAATCTCTGCTTTTTTGCACAACTAACAATGCACTTAGGATACTTGTGGATTAAAACCACACTTCAAATATAGAGTACTAATATCCCTTTCTTTCTAACTATTCAATTTTTTCTAATATTGAAAGAATATAATTTATTCTGAGTAAAAGGTGATCACCTTTTGAAAAGTGTAATTGCTAAAGGAAAAACTTGTATTTAAATACTCTTTTGGAGAAGTAGAAAGATAAAATCACAGTTCCTCCATATTTTTGTTTCCTGTGATATCATCTTTAGAATGATTTTCCCTGCAGTTCTGTACTATAAAAAGTGTTTTTCCTTAATACTCTGAAACTATTTTTTTTTCACAATAAAGTCAAATCTTACTAAAGTTGCTCCTAAAAAAGTTCACAGCAATCAGAAAAAAAAAGTCAGAAACAGATGTTTACACTCTGGCACAAATAGAATGTTGATTTTGAAAAGAGACATCACACACTTCCAGTGCAGAAAAAGTGCATGATGAGTATCAGTGTCAGTTGTAACACTGAACGAAATTTCTGCTCAGAATGACTTTTACATTGTAAATTACATGAGATGAATAAACAAATATATACTTTGTTCAAGTTCAGCTACTTCTTTATTTTAAGAAATGCCTTTATCTGCATTTCTTAACCTGTAAATATTTTCCAGTGCCTTAGATATGGCTAGACTAATATTTTTTACATTACTATTATGAGGTTCAAGAGCTCAAGTCTTCAACAGTTTACCAGTGATATTTCCACTTTCTTAATAGCTAGTGATTGCACAATGGACTTTTCTGTCCTCACTCAGGCTTCTCATGAATTACTTTTGACGTGGATCTCTGCAATATATGTGATATTGGCCATTTAACCTTCACAGAAGCATTTAATTATCTGTCTCTGTCTACAAGGAGTTATTCCTGACAAAAGCCAAATTTAACTTTTCTCTTAAATAAGAGTTTTTTCACAAATTATAGATTGACATATATTCAAAAGTTTCAGAACATCTCTCTCAAGTTTCTCTGCTTTTTTCCTACTAATTGTCTTTCTGTATAAGGGTAGTATTATTGATTTTAGTTCTCACTTTTTTCATTCCTGTTGCCTTTGCGTATCTTTCATTATTCTGACAGAAAAATCTATTCAAGTGTTTATAGCCTATTGCATTTGACACATTTCAGGGAAAAGCTAATATTTTTGATAGCTTTTGAAAACACCTTTAAAACTCCTTCCAGTGTTTTCATGTACAATATCACAATCCTCTAGTGAACTTGGAGAAATTAAAATCTTGTTACACTTGACAGAATAATTGGAAACCGAACATTTCAACCATAATACAGATATCCAATTTGAATATCTCTAGAAGGAATGTTGGAAGACTTAGTTTGATGAAAAAAAAAAGAAATTACAATGGTAATTAAAAAAGAATTATCCTTACTTTTGCAATACAAGCTTAGCTTTTGGTAGTGAAAGAGTATCAAGGATTTCAGGCTACCTCTCGTTATACAGTGAATTGCAGTTTTCCAAAATTAAGACTTGAAAATTATCACTCATAATCTCTTATGCACTCAAAAATATTTTCAATTTCTAAAATTAAGGATTTCATAGCATTAATAATTTCATAGCATTTTATGAGCACCAGAACCCTATTGAGACAACCACTACCCAAATACATACAGACAGCCCCTGACACTGGCAGCTTGCATTCTAAATAAATCAGGAGAGCAAATATTTTTCTTTTCACTCATCCTTTACAAACAGTATTGTCAATTTAGGGAATTAAGTAGACATTTGTGGTATTTGAGAATATAATTGCACTAGTTAACATTCACCAGAAAGCAGCTGCTATTATTCCCAAGGGAAAGCAAATCATGGGTATGATTACAAAGAAGCTGTGGGAACTGATTTAATTGAAAAAACAGGAGGACTTTTTAGGTAAGAACAGGGAAAAAAAATAATAAATTAGTTTTCTTGAAACTTTACAAAGAATGAAACTGGGAAAGTCATAATACACAGTAAGTTATGCATTTTCAGTACTAAATTTATAAGAGAAAATGTTATTCCTTTGCACTTTCCAAAGAAATGTGAAGAAAGGTCATTTAGATTTGATGGTTTATTTAAAAAGTAATAAATAAATAAATAAAGCAACTGCATTCACAACAACTGGAGACATTGAACCAAAAAATGTAGAAAAAGTTCCTCTTCCAGACGCTCAATACAGTAAAGAAACCCCTGAAAACATTTACCAAGGTTTTGAAGAATATTCCAAACTTCCTAACTTGGCAGGGAAAGAAAAAGGAAAAACAAAACAAAGCAAAACAAACTTTTTACCCTCTGCTTGATATAAAATTACTGAAATACTTACTCTTTTCCTCTATTTGCATTAATTATTTTTCATTGAGAATTTAAAAAATGGAATTTTACCTGTACATAGTTTTTCTTACATATTTTAACACGGAGATCCTATTAATTAGAAGAGGTATAACTTCAGTCTTCCCAAATCAGAGTATTTGCCTTTAAAGAAAAAAAATTAAGTCCTTATACCTTTGAAATCAGGTCAATGTCCATTTATCGACTCTTCTATTCAAATTTTGGATCCAGTGCATGAAAAAACCCAAGGTGGTAGGGAAATTTCAAAGAGAATTCTCTTATTTATGACTTTCTTTACAGTTTTATAGCATGGAGATGATAAGTTTGATTATCGTTTCTGCTCTAAATGTGTACAACTTTGCAGTGGTCAGAGGATAGTGACTGGAGAGTATGCAGGAACCAGTGTAGGTTATGTGCTTTGATGCCTCTGATTTGTCTAACCTCCGTTGCAAATTCAAGGCTCATCAAAAGAAATTGTATATGGTCTCAGAATGGAGATCAGCCTTGAGAAGCTGTCTTAAACTGGGGTCCTTACAAGCCCCCATGTGCATTGTGGGCCCAAATGACCTTTTAGAAACCTAGAATCTAAACCCCTTTAGAAAATGATAGTTTGATTTTTTTTTTCATTTGTCCACTTGTAAACAACACTGCTTAATTATTATTTTGAGTACATTTTTTGACTTCAGCATTATATTGTCACAAAATATAGAATACAGGCACAATAAGAGAGAAAAATAGCCAGAGATACTCATCTTCACTGGACGTTAATACTCATCTGTTTCTTAGTTGCTGGCTTGGGTAGACACAATAATGACACTCCTGAGGTTTTGGTGACTATATGAAGAAAAGCAAAAGAAATCCAGCACTGGAGATTAAGAAGACATTAACTGTAAATAAAGTCTTTTTAATGATACTAGCTAGAGACTAGGTATGATAGGAACAATGAATGATCTCTAGAACTCTTGTTTTTTTGTCAAACATATACATATCTGATTAGCTGGAAGAGAGTAGGTTTAGATTAGATATTAGGAAGAAATTCTTCACTGTGAAGGTGGTCAGGCAGTGGAACAGGTTGCCCAAAGAAGTTGTGGATGCCCCTTCACTGGAAGTGTTTAAGGTCAGACTGGATGAGGATTTGAGCAACCTGGTCTAGTGGAATGTGTCCCTGCTCATGGCAGGGGGGTTGGAACTAGATGATCTTTAAGGTCCCTTCCAACCCTAACCATTCTATTATTCTATATTTGATTGAAATCCTGTGCTCAGTGATAAGAGAGAATAAAAAAGAGCAAAACCCAATGTTTTTGGTCGAAAATCCCCAGATGTTATTACCTTCATTTTTTTATTCTAAAGAAGAGATCAATTAGATAATATGATAAGCTTCAAAAAGTTAATCTTAAAAGCTGAGAAATATTTATAACTGTTAATGAAAAATTTGCCTGTTACAAATTGTCCTCGTTTATAGTAAGTAAAAGTTAAAATTCCTTTATGTGTATTTTTCTAGAGCAGACAGTCAGTGTGAGACATGCAGAAATCTAGGTTTAGATTTGAAATATGAATGTGAAATATGAATATTTTGAAATGTGTTTTTGGTATCTTTTATATGAAGGAAAAGTAAATTTTAATCTAACTCTTGAATAGTACTTTGAAAACCAATAAAGAGGAGGGTGTATGGGGGTGAGAATGTACTTTCTTTTCTTCCAGCTAAGTAAATCTTTCATTCTGTATTACCAGAGATAATAATGAAAGGGGAAGGATTCACTCTATCCTGTATAGTGCACTAAGAAGGGCTTTGGTGCTTTTTAAAGACTAAGCAATTTTGAATCCAGCTGAGAGCCTCTTTGCCTAATTCAGCATAAATGTATGCTATAATGGTATGATCTTATATTCTTACTGCTTCAAACTATTGACTTGACTGTTATTAAGATGGTTGGAGTACTGTATTAAATTTACTTTTTGTTATTTTATTCTTTAAAGTAAAATTTACTAAAAGTTCATTCTGTTCCTGGGTGATGTAAAATAGAGAACTTTGTGTATAAGAATGACAGGAATTAGCTAAACCATAGCTGCTTTTCCATGACAATGTCAGTTTGGTGATGTTGCTGAATCAAATTTATTTTAATCATGTGGCAGTCATGTCTTTGGGAAGACCATCATTCTTCTTAGATACTAATTTCAAGACTGTTTTCAATTAATCAAAGAACTGGAAGATGAAAATGCAGAACGATGTCACCATAAACTGCCAAACTCGCATAGATCTTGTGTGCATATTTCTTGCTCTTGAGCTAATAGAGAAAAAATATGCAATTTAGCATAGTAGCTTCCAAAACCTGGAATTGCACATCATGCAACCAACTACATTTGGAAGAAATAATCCCAACTTTTGTGGTCCTTTTTGACGTTTTGAAATTTAATGTTATTTTCTTTCTTTTTTTCCTCCATAGTTTTAGTTTTAATATTATTTCAAATTAGGAACTTTTCAGTTAAAATTCTCCGCAGTGGCGTGCTATTCAGCAAAAAAAACCCCCAAACAACCAACTCAGAAAATCACAGATTATTGAGGCAGATTCTCCTGTATTCAGTGTACAAGTGACTTCAAATAGCTAAGTAAGGATTTCTACACGTTTATGTTACCAATCTGAAAAAGTAGAAACAGAACAGGAATGTTTATAACTTTATCCTTCCTGAAATGCATGCAATGGCAGAAATATTACTACCAGAAAAGAGGAAATGAGGTTAACATCCCTATTCTATGCCAATAGTTTTCTTTTGCTAAAGAGTTTTCTGTTCTTTTGCATGTCAACCTCAAGATATACTCCAAGTAGTGGAGCCACTTGCTAGCCCCCTAGCATGTAAGGTGTTGTTCGGAAGCCTCTATTAGCTACACCTTCAGGTTCATTATTAAACTTGGGATTGCAACAATCACTGTTCTGGAAAAATGCTTTAGTGAAGCTTGTTGAAAGTCATTACTTTCATTTGTTAAAAATCATGATCCTTCCCAGGCTACCAACACTTTGTTTTCAGAAATCCAAGTACACCTACATGTGGGAGTCGGAATGTGACATGGACATTATAGACCAATGGAAGTCTAAGCAATGAAGTTCACTGAGTCTACATTCCTACTCACTTCAACTTGAAATAGAAGACAACCTCTGGTCAAACTAATATCTGTAGATTCCATATACATGTAGATTCCATATACGTGTGATCCTAGACAAATGCACACCTTAATTTAGACATCCAGCTCTTATGTTCAATTCAGTTTAATTATCCAAATGTAGACATCTAATGCCTTTTCAGATATCACACAATATCTGAGACATCTACATGAGACTGACATTTAACACTGTCTTTAGAAGACTTGTGTTCTTCTGCTTTGGCATCTGAAGGGAAAGTGCTGTACACTGAAGAATTTTAGTGGCTTTGTATGCCCAATTCTAAGCATATCTTTAAAATAATTTATTGTGAACTTTTGTTAGAATGCCTTTTCTCCCTTCTTTATTGAAGAGAATTACAGGATAAAGTTTTCTGATGTGAAATTAACAAGTAACACAATAAAGAACCTATCCTTTAGTGTATCTTCAGTGAAATTGGCTGTATTTGGGAATTGGCTGATGCAGTTGCCAAGCCACTCTCCATGATATTTAGAAAGTCATGGCAGTCAGGTGAAGTCCATGGTGACTGGAAAAAGAGAGATGTTGCACTCATTTTTAAAAAGGGTAGAAAGGAGGACGTTGGAACTACTGACCTGTCATCCTCAACTCTGTGCCTGGGAAGATAATGAAATAGATCCTTCTAGAAGCTATGCTAAAGCACATGGAGAACAGCGAAGTGATATGAGACAGCCAACATGGCTTCACCAAGGGCACGTCCTGCCTCACCAACCTAATAGCCTTCTATGATGGAGTGACTACACCAGTGGACAAGGGAAGAGCTATGGATGCCATCTATCTGGAATTCTGTAAGGCCTTTGACACTGTCCCCTGCAACATTATTCTCTCTAAATTGGAGAGATATGGATTTGATGGGTGGACTGTTAGGTGGATAAGGAATTGATTGGATGGTCACATCCAGAGGGTGGCGTTTAATGGCTCAATGTTCAGATGGAGATCGGTTACAAGAGGTGTCCCTCAGGGGTCCATATTGGGTGAAAAGCTGGACATGAGCTGGCAAAGTACACTTGCAGCCCAGAAGGCCAGCTGCATCAGGAGAAGCACAGCCAGCAGATCTAGGGAGGTGATTCTCTTCTTCTATTCTGCTCTCATGAGACCCCCACTTCAAGTACCACATCCAGCTCTCTGGAGTCAGTACAAGAAAGACATGAACCTGTTGGTGTGAATCCAGAGGAGGGCTACAAAAATGGTCAGAGGGATGGAATACCTCTCCTATGAAGAAAGGCTGAGAAAGTTGGAGTTGTTCAGCCTGGAAGATGAAGGCTCCAGGGAGACCCGATTAAAGCCTTTTAATACATAAAGGGGGCCTATAAGAACACACTTTTTAGCGGGGACTGTAGTGATAGGACAAGGTGTAATGATTTTAAACTAAAAGAGAGTAGATTTAGTCTAGATATAAGGAAGAATTTATTTATAATAAGGTGGTAAAATACTGGAACAGGTTGCCTAGAGAGGTGGTAGAAGCCCCTGGAAACAGTCCAGGTCGGGCTGGACAGGGTTCTGAGCAACCTGATCTAGTTGAAGATGTCCCTGCTCACCACAGAGGGGTTGAACTAGATGACCTTTAAAGGTCCCTTCCAACCCAAACCACTCTATGATTCTATAAATTTCTGTCATTATTCTGTGATGTTATATAAATATTTGGATTCAGAAGAATTAAAATACTTAACAGAAATGTGTTCTTCTCCTATGAGAAACACAGAATCACAGAATCACAGAATGATAGAGGTTGGAAGGGACTTCAGATCATCCAGTCCAATCCCCATGCCAAAGCAGGTTCCCTACAGCAGGTTGCACAGGAAAACGTCCAGGTGGGTTTTGAAAATCTCCAGAGATGGAGACTCCACAGCTGCTCTGAGCGGCCTGTTCCAGTGCTCTGTCACCCTCACAATAAAGAAGTTTCTCCTTAAGTTTGTATGGAACTCCATGTATGACAGAACTAAATTCAGAAGTTATACACACAGTAAATTATTTTTTTTTTTTCCTCACTAGACTCACTTTTTTCCTCACTTTTTTGCTCCTACCCTAGAAGTGTTAATTTAAAGCATCAAGTGTCACAGGAAATGCATAGCTGGTACTTTTGATGCCTAAGTCTACATTTTAGTCAAATTCAAATCTTTCCTACATCCACTGATATGCACGTTTTATACATATATTGAAGAGGGGACTCATAGTCTATATACTATACTGGTATCCAGTGAAAGGAAGAGAGGCAATAGGCATAAAAGGAAATACAAAATATTCCCTTTAAACAAATGAAAAGCCTTTTTTTTTATTGTGAGAGTGGTCAAAAACTGGAACATGTTGCCCAGAGAAATTATGGCGTTTCCATCCTTGGAAGTGTTCAAAACCCCACTGGACGTAGCTCTGAGCATCCTGCTGTAGCTGAACCTGTTTTGAACAGGGAATTTAAGCAGGGACTAGATCAGCATATAGTAGAGATAGGAGATGATCTCAGCTCAAAGTTTAGATCTTCCAAATAGAATAGTGTTTACTTTTCTTAGAATGAGGGACTAAATATGATGCTGGAGAAACACTGTTTCTGATACAGACTGGATCTATATTATTCATGACACCGTATATCCTTTCAAAGAATAAAAGCATAGGCTGTCTTAATAAGTCAGCACAGAGTGGTATGCTAAAGTGTTCTCAACTTTAAATTTAGTCTTCATGTGAAAATGTAAAAAAAAAAAATCCAGTATGGAAATATCTATTCTTTTCTGGTTGGGGTATAATTGTAAAAAAAACCAAAGCAAATCCATGTAACAACATAAATTTGGGCACGATAGGCATATAATTCCAAACTTGAAATCCATATTCTGTACAGAAAGATGATATCTTAAACACTTTTTCTAGGGGGAAAAGAATTGATTTATGGTTTTGACTAACTATGGGAAATAATATTAAATCTTATTGTATACTCCAGATCTGTCCCATCAGTTGCATGAACTAACAGAGGAGTTAAAGGTGCAATATACTCCTGTGCATATTATTCATCAGTTCCAAGGCAATTTTTCATTCAGTGGAATTATCTATAATCATATCTTTATCATCTAAGGAATCTAATGTTCTTTAGCTAGAAATTGGAAAATGTCACTTTTTGTATCCATATAGTTTTATCAGTTTGTATATTTCCCTGTTCTAGCAGGTGCTTGCCTATTATCTTTAAATAATTTCCCTTAATCTTCCTGAAAAATGTAGCTTCTTATTTCACTTTCAGTTTTTGAGATGTTGCCTTGTTAAGAGTACTAATACTGACTCTATGTTATAAAGAGCATATACTAGTCTTCATGAATTTTCTTTCATGTGAGTTCTTGCATGTTGAGCTTGTGAGAAACATTTAGATTTGTTGTTGTCTTATATTAATGGAAATCTTTCCATCCTAAACATAGAGCAATCCAAGAAGAGATTAATTTTTGAAGGCATCTTTTTATATTATTTATCTTTTTTTTTTTAAATAAAGAACTGTTTTCACTGAATCAATAAGCTTCTCAAAAACAACTAGCAGCATGCAAAGAGGTATATTCTATTCATTTGTTCCTGTAGTAAGTATAGGGTCACAGGTGACATACCTGTTCCAATGAAATCTCATGTATATCTTGCTTCCTTTGGTATGGGGGAGGAAAAAACAGATAACTAAACAGAAAAAACTCCTGATGACTGACTCAGGGCCAGTGTGATTTTGCCTGAACTCGCAGGGTTGAATCAGAAGGTACAGCAAAAAAGAAGTCAGTCAGGTGTTTTACCCCAAAAATGCTACATTTGATTTTGTCATTTTATTGGCTTAGATAGTGTTTGCAGCCTACAGAGAACAAACACAAGAGATGAATCCTGGTTCTCAGTATGTCTTTTCTCATGCGTTATAGCAGTCAGCCTTCTCTATCAATTTTTGTCCCTTCAAATTAAGTCATAGATTTTATTACAGAACAGCAATGGCCCTAGTTCAGCAAAGATTAGCATTTGCTTAGGTTTAAATTGAATGATCTAATTGAAATCAAGGGGAATATTCATTTGTTTTATGTGTTTAATCAGCTAGCTGAAGAGAAGCCTAAATTAATGAAAGTGACCTGTGATTCACCAGGCATTTGGATGCCGAATATGTAATGCCAAGCACAGATTTGCAGGGCAGAGTATGGAGGCTTTTGCTTTCATGCTAGTCCTGACTCCCATGCTGCAGTGCTGGCAGCTCTCAGTCCACTCAGCATATCCCTGCAGCTTCTGGCTCTGCAGAGAATCTCTGGTACAGTACTGGGAGTCGAAATGGTGCCAGCACGGTGGCAGGAGAGAAGGACAGAGCAGCCTCAAAGCCAGAAGGGCTGGGGGTACTGAGTCTCTGCCAGCTGCAGGCTAATTCCCCGTGGTGCAGGCAGCCTGCTGTGGCTGGGGCTATGGGGCATGGCCTGGGCTCTGGAGTCAGATGAGACAGCAGGGTACAGTACCTGCAGTGGGGCTCTAGTCACCATTTATATCATGGCTGCATCTGTCCTTCATTATACAAAATTCACTTCTACAGAATTGAATTTAATATCAGAGAACTAATTTTCACACTAGAGTATAGAGCAATTAGTAGCTTGAGTGCTAGCATGTGTACTGTGTGTCCTGCAGCACAGCACAAATCAACTTCTCTCTCTGCATGATTTCAGATTTGACCTGCAGCTCTACCATAATTTCACCTTGTTCATCACTCATCAAAAAGTCCCCTATAGCTCAGAGAAGGACTCAGATATTTGGCATCAGTCAAACAATGAAATGAAATGAAATAAAATTTTATATATATATATATAAAACCAGAGTTCTTACCTTATTCTTGACACATTATGCAGTGTGTCAAGAGGAAGAAAAACATTCTGTCAGGAACTTACTTGACACCAAATTGTCAAATACAGGGATGTAAAGAGGCAGGAGGGAATTTAGTGGAAGCTAGACATGTATTACTTCTGAAAACCCTTTCCTTACACACCTTGAAAAAATTTCTGTCCTTTGAAAAGTTCTGACATGTTTCTAAATTCAATAACAGGAGGATATAAAAGTCAGGATGCTTAAGCCAATTTTGCTCGTAGCAGAAGTCTAAATATAAGGCTTTTGAAAATGATGCCCTTGCTTAAAGGTTTTGGACACTTCATTGAGTATGAAAAGCAATATAGCATTGAAATTACTATCAGCAGAAGTGGTATGTTCTTTCTCTTGAAATCTACTTTTGTTATTGAACATGAAAGCTCTCTGAAACCTGTTTTAATACTGAGATGTCATAGATACTTTAAAAAAACAGATCAATTTTTGGAGGATTTTATGAAAGATTGATTTTTTTCAAACTTGTAGCTACTTTATCATTACAATGTTTTCTACTACTGTATACTGTTAATTAATTTTCCATAGCACAATCTTATACTTGGAAATCTTTGGATTTTTCATTTTTTTAGTGTTTTTTGTTGTTATTGTTATTGTTTGGATTTTTTTTTTTTAATCAATTAAAGAATTTGGAGAATAGATTTGATTCCTCAGTGCAATATTTGCTGAAACAATTCCACTGTTACTTCCTCTCTATTTTCTCCTCATCTGTGTTCCTGAGGTATAGGCTATTTTTTTCAGTTCTTATTGACTTGTCACTATATTTACTATATTGCTTCCTTTTTTTATCTGTCCATTATATAGACAGAATTTCAACACCTTTTCCTAAAGCTATATATTTAATAAATAACTTGTCGTTTCCTGGCTTATTGAAGCTAGTAGTCTCTGTAAAAAACATTTTTTTTGTTTCTTCAGACTCAGTGCACTAACAGCGCTCCTGGACTAGAGCTACTGGTCGCATACAGAGGTCAGCTAACTCCCAGGAGCTCTGTCCTACTGCAGAACGCGGGGAGGCTGAATACACTGTAAATAGTTGTGCTGTGCTAACAGTTCATAATGGAATGTAATCAGTCTCATTTTATGGCTACAGTGCATCATGTAGAAAATCTTTCATGAGATATAGAAACTAGTTACAATATCTTTATTCTATGAGAACACTACCAATTGTTATACAGACTTTTAAAATGGACAGTAAAAATAGTCTGTGGGTTAGTTAGACTGATCCAAGAAGAAATGTAGTTGAGTTGAATTATTTGACATACTCCTAATCAGAAACTCTTCTCATGTTTCCTTTCTAGGAGACTTTTGAGAATGGCAGGGTAGACCATGGGAGCTAGGTGATGTTGGTGTACAAAGGAACTGTCTTACAGAAACCCAGACACTTTACTCCAAAGACACCCATAAGGTCACCAAGGATGCCAATAAGGCAGTCAGATAGCAAGCTAATGTAGCATTTAATGGAGCTTAGAAGTGGGAATCATGACCCCTTTGTCATGGCACTCAACACATTCTCTAAACTCCTAAACCTGGAGGTAATGCCTGTAAAATGGCTTATAGTCACATCCCCCTCTGGGGACTGGCACAGCCACATTGACAGAACTGCATCCCTGATACACAAGCAAAGTTACAAGTGCAAGAGCAGGGGTAGGATATCAGAGTCGCGGCATTGACAGTATCTCTTTGTTCAGCTTCAGACAGATGTTATTTAGCATGGTTGTTCTGGGGCTTTTTGGTTCCTTTTCAGGTCTTCAAGTGACCTATGACTGCTCAAACCTAAGAAGAGGTAATGTGCTGCAGCTTGTTCATGCACATTTGGCCAACTGGGTCAGAAGAGGCAGATGTGCTTCAACAAAATGTTTTAGAAAACACAGCAGATAAGCTAAGCAAAGAAGACAGTGGTGACAGAATGTGCCATTCCTAACCAGGCTGAAGTCCAACTGTTGTTCCTGGCAGCAACAATCCAGACTCAATCAAACCCAGGTGCAGAATCAGCAAGCTTGGAAAAGAAGTGTGTTTACATCTGCCCTTTTCTGACTCTAGGGCTCTGCTCAGAGGGAGGAACATGCTGCTGGGAGATAAATTTCCCTCCTTCTAATTATAGGCCTTGCCATCTTCTGCCCACTTCAAGTGTAAATTGCCTAATCATAAACAATTCCTCTTCAAAGCTCAACGCAGATTGGATGTAATTCCCTGACAACACCAATCTGTTCACAGTATTGCGTGCAAAGGCCAGAATAACATGAGAGATCTTCCAGCCTGCTGAAGGAGAGAGGATTGAAGAAATAAAATTAAAAATACAACAGTAAAACACAAATGACATTACTCTTTCCACCTTTTAGCGAGGAAGAAAGCTAATAATATTGGGATACCAAATCTGAACAACTGGAAAAAAACAGGAGACAGAAAAATCTTCCTTTTCCATTGGGAAAAAAAAAAAAAAAATCCTTGTCACACATACTTTCCCTTCTAGTAATTAGTAAAGTAAGTAGAAGACAGATGGAGACTGCTGATAATGATTTATTTACATCAGAAAGCTTAAATTATTCAGAATGACCAAGTCATTCTCACTACTAAACTTTACAAGGAGAAGATCACATTACTGCCATATTTGCTTGCTTTTTCCCTCCTCCCTCTTCATGTTCTCATATGCTATCTGATCATAAATTAGGTTCTTGATCTTGTTAGAGCATTGTCTATTAAAGTAATCAACTTGAACTGCCCATGAACTGCCCAGCAGAACTGGAATTGCAGACTGGTGAGACAGGTAACCAAAGTAATGTTGACAGGAGAGGATACATTTTCCAAAACCTTAGGATAATGACATGGTACCCGAACATGGTTTGTAAAGTAGTATGTCAGTCCTGTCATTGCTTTTTTGGGAAATATCATAATACCAATACTAAGTGCAATAATAATAATAAGGCCATATCATTGGTAGTGTTTTTGAAGTGATGGTTGATATCAGGACCAATATTTAATCTTACACTGAAATACCTCCACTGAATTAAATAGCGTTCTTCTTGATTTATACCAATAGAGAGAGAGAACAATATTAGGCCTTAAATTTCATACCTTTCTTGAACTCCTGAAATGAAGGCTGGAAATTATAATCATATTTTAGCACTGCCAAGTTGCTAAGTCTAGAAGTAATAATACTCAATAATATTCAAACTATGTCTCACAACTCAACTTTGCAGTTTTCCTTTACTTGACAGTAAATGAGCATGAGCAAATTGACATATTTAGTGGACTGATCTATCAAGAAGAATTTGGGAAAAATATCTCTCTCATTTTTAGTTTGCAGAGAATATTGTATTTAATTACCACATAAAATGGGCTAAACATATTAGTGCTAAACAGTTACCACTTTTCTATATTTATGAGAATTGAAATACAATGAAGATATAGAGAATAACAAAATTTCAAATTTATGGAGTACAAGAAATAGAAGGGAAAAATGATAGTCCATTAAATCAACCCACAGTTACTTAGCACAGGTGGTTTTGTAGTTGCTATACACTTGGGGAAACTCATTGGCTTTGCTGATTTGCACTGGGAGGTCAACTAAACTCTCTAAAAAGAATTTGAAATATTGATATCTCAGAGTACAAACACTATAACACTTTGTCTATATATAAAGTGAAAAAAGTCCTTTTTAGTTATAATAGCAGTTATACATATGTGTACATGTAAAGTACACTTCTGCATGGTTGTTATTAAATTTAAAAAAAATCTTTCTTAATGCTGACATTATTAAATTATACTGAAAATATTACCTCATGGAAAAGCGATTTAACAAAGATGATCTGAAGAAACTACAATTAATTTTAAATAACGATTAAGACCTATTCCCTCGCCTGGCAGTGGTAGAGTTTGCTTCTAATATTACAAAAGCTTTGTATGCCATTTTTTGACATCATTGTAAGAGTAGTTATATAATCGGTAGAGAAACATATACTTGTTTTCTGCAGCGCCATCTGGTTTGGGTCTGATTATTTAACTGATCTGTGAAACCATTTTCCAAATGATCATTGCTTTAGCTTGCACTGTCAGATGTCATCCAAAGGTCCAGCATAAGCAGATGGGGCTGTAATATGAAACAAAACTGCTGCAATAAAACACATCTTCTTCCTCTGCCTCCAAACAACCTTCCCCTCTTACATTAGGTGATCTATTACTGGATGTGCTGGCTTTGATTTCATTGTTTAAACACGGTACAAGCATTAGAAGGGAACCAAAAAAGACAGTAATGATGTAAGCCACATTGGACAACCATATGCCATTCATTAATTAACACCATGTAAGGGAGAGAAAAAAGAACAGTGATTTTTTTCTCCAGTGCCATACAGTTCAGAAGGAATACATACATCACACAAGTATGTCAGGAAGACATGTTTTCTGTCTAATGGAAAGGCGTGAAAAGGATGTGAAAATGTGTTCACTTTGGAGGAAGGAGGCTGAAGAGCAACCAGCTGCAAGAATCTTTAGGGAAAGAGAAAGGAGAGTACTTTATAATCTACATTCATAGCCAGAAATTAGACAGTTATCTAAATTATTGGAAACATCTGTATTTTTGGAACTTATAGTATGAACACAGAATTCCAACATAGGAATCAAATAGATGCTCAACAAGTATTAGGGGTAAGTAATTAAATAGATAAGTATCTGCATTTATGAGGCACAGATGAAGAAGCACAGAAACCTGGGTTCATCTCACCTGCATTTTGAATTTAGCTTAGCTGAAATGCCAAGAATAAGAATTTAGGCTTTGTTAAGAGATGAAGCAATCTCAGTAATCAAGGTAGAAAGTGTTAGTGCCAGGTGTCTGACTTCTACACTTAGGCTACGTGCCTAGCATCTCTGTTAAACGTAAGTGAGAAGAAAGTTATCTTTAATATCCAGTTCATCTGTCTTATGTGTAATCTACTTTGAGATGAATGGAAGTACTTTTTTTTTTTTTTTTTTTTTTTTACCACAGACAATACAGAGAATTTAGACAGCTAGATCAGATGTGATTCTATGATTCTATGATTCTATGTACAATATAGATGCCAGTTTCTGATTGAAAGAACTCCATCTTATGTCTCTGAATTGCAGAGTGGGATTCTAATTTTGGGAATGGGATGAAATGCCCTTCTAAACTGCTTGTCTCTATCCATTGACTGTAAAGGGAATTTCAATATCTAAGTTATGTTACACTCTTGTCTTAGCAAATAGAAGTAACAGGAGATTAATTGAGAATGCAGCATATAGGAAATTTTTTATTTGCAGACTATTGCAATATAGGTAAAAAGTGAAAAAAATAAGTCACTCAGTGGCTTGAAGAGAAAAGGCACCTACTCCAAGCCTAGTGATTTTGAAGTTAAACTATGTAACAAATAACACTAGATAGCCCTCTTTCAGTGTCCTTACAAGTACTTATTTAAAACAGAAGACGTTCTCTAATATCAGAGCAGTGGTTTTAATTTTTTTTTTTTTTTTTAGGTGCATTCCTTAGACTATATTTTCAAAAAATGTGGTTTTGGATTTAGATTTTGTAGTAGAATTCACTCTTGGAGCTGTGACAAGCCATTTAATGCAGTAAGAGAAAAAGCAAATTAATGTTTACTTATGTAAAAAAATACTGCTAGAGAGAGAGTATAAACAGAAGCAGTCTAAACTTGCATTGGGCATATCTATATTACACTGGACTGCAGAGATCCCAGTGCTTGCACACACCATGGTAACATGTAGACAAGGTCTAACTTGTCTCTGGATTTGAGATAACTGTATTTGGTGAGTTAATAAGCTGTGTATGTCTACACGGGGTTTATCAGTCCAAGGTGATCCTTGGCATGGTGTGTCCGTATTATACCAAGGCTCAGTTGGCATTAGCGTGATGGTAACTGCATTTTGCAGGTGTACCAATTTCCTTAGGACTTTTTATTGCTACATTAAATAGATATTTCCCTCCAACCATTGTGATTCCTCCATCTGGCATGCATCTCAAAGATACTGACTAGTTTTTATCCAATTTTAAAATACATGTTCTCATTTGAGACTCTGAACTTATTCCAAATACACTCAGGCATTGCTCCAGATAACAGCAGAGATAATCTTCATCTAGGAGAATGCAGGATCCCAGGCAGATTAATTCTGTTCACAGCTTAGATTTGCAAGTTATGTACCCGCAGAACTTAACTTTTAGTCATCTTTTGAGCAGAAATACATAGAAACACTTATAATATAACGCAAACAATTCCAGCAGTCACACAAAAGTGTATCAAAAGGGAAAAAAGCGGTAAGCTAGGAATAATAAAGAGTAAAAGAAACAGTAGCACGGAAAGATAAAGACTAGAACAAAGAAATAGTTGCTGTAAAGAAGGTGTAGTGAACAAAAGCATATATTTTTCAGACTGCAAGCCAGGACTTCCTATTATTTCTAACAGTTCCATCACACGAACCAATGAGAGGCTGAGAAAGAAGCACATCTTTCAGAAGAAATGTGTTGTTTTACTAAATAGATGTATAATGAGTTGCAGGCATCTCACTACTGTGCAGCTTGCACAGTGCACATTCTATACCCAGATACACATCCCTGTAACTGGCCATCAATGTCCTGATGCTTCAATGGCAAGGCACTGAGGAAATGGACTCCTCCAAAGGTAGCTTTTCCCCTTCTCCATGAGGGAAATCCTGTAGATGGATGTCAATATTTATAAATCATGCTAAATGATCAGTACTTTTGGTTCTGTTGTACCCCAGTTTCAAAAGAAAATAGTGAGGCAGACAAGGAACAATAAGTCTTTGTAATCAGCAAGAGTTAAAAGAAAGCAATTTCAAATATATGCATTTATGTACTATGGCATTCATATAGGCTAAAAAGTCTCTCTCATGTTACCTGAACTCATCCTTTAAAAAGGATCTGAAAGGATCTTGATTCAACTTCTAGTTTTGTATCATAGGATTATTCTAATAAAATGTTTTTATGTGTATATATAAGCTCCGTCTTGAATTTGATTTTTAAGAGAGTATTTTACTGCATCTTATATTTTATATCGTTATGTAATATATTACAGCCTGTGAGAAGTGGTGAGTACACTTCAGCTGAAGGACATGCTGATGATTTATGGAGCTGAAAGTCCATATACCCTAAATTAAGTTTTAGAACTGCAGTATAATTTTTATCAAGTAACAAGGAAATTCATTTACAAAGACTACCCCACAGCTTTGAAAGTCATTCTAAATGTTAAGTTCTGTTTGACAGAATGTGGAAAATTTAATTATGAATGCTTTTTGGGGAAAAAATCAGATTATCAATCACCTAAAGGAATGCTAAACATGGAGTTGGAAATGCTGCTTTTGTTTTCTCAGGTTTCACAAGGTATTTATCAGACAATTCAGATGAGAATACCAGTAAAAAAAAATCTGAACCTCTCTATTGGACTGGGCTACACTGGAGAAGATAACACAAACAGAGAGAATATTTACTTTGAAGAACCCTAAAAAGAACAGATTATAGGGTATAGCTGCTTTAGGGCTGCAGGAAGAAGGTGACAAAACATGAGGTGATCCAGAATCTATTATTCTTTACCTTAGGAGAAAAATAGTGTGCACAGCCAGGAAATAACTATAAAATTGGAAGACATTCACTCAAAGAGGCACTTAAAGTACAGGTTCAAATGAAGGCCTGAAAGTGTAGTAGAACAAATTTCTACGCAATGCAAACTTTTCAATAAATTTGCATTGGCTGTACTTGCAGCCATTGTTTGTTTGCATCCAGTAAGCATTTGGGGAATGGAATTGCACTAGCTCAGTTGCTTGTAGAAAGCAAATTTGAAAGTTCCATTAGCATTTATAAGAAACAAATTATACATACAAACATGTAATTATAAACTACCAGTCTTCTCTCTTAAAACCCTTAATTACAAACCCATTTTATCTTCCATCTTTTATTGACCACTGAGTCATCAAGTTGAATGTGTCAGGAAATGCCAGCTTGCATCACCCATCAAGCCAATTTTCCCTCAAATATCTGTATGCTTTCTTCCATGATACAATTGATACACTGGAGAAACTCCTTCTAAGACTCTACTATGTCACTGCATTAATCACCTTCAAATGTCACTCTAAAAATAAACAGGGTAAGTAGCTTGTGTGCTGTGACTATAGTTGAGTGAAACAAAAACTCATCATTTTTTACCTCATATTTCTCTCATTTCCTCAACTATTAAGCTCATATTGGAAAACATTATCATTGTGATCCAGTTTTGTTCACCAAACTACAATAAATCTAAAAAAAATAAGGTGAACAGTGTGGAACTGAAGGAGAACAAGAAGGAACACTTTCAAATCTGAAACTGTGTTATTTAATCTAAAAGACACACCCTTGCTGTAGAGGGACAACATGATCTGTATTTTACATAGTAGCACAGACTTAAAATGGTGCAAAGAAGAGTATAACCAGTGTGTCGATTGCCTAGGCATTAGTGAGGTCCTCTGTTACTGGATGCCTTTTGTCCCGCAGGGAGGAAAGCGATGAAAAAATTACTTTGGAGAAAATAGAGCAAATGGCTTTTCTGCTGTGATCCATAATATCAGGTAGAGGAATGTCTTTAATTTTAGTTACCATTTAAAATCCCTCAGAAACTCCTATCAAGCCCTCTGAAGATCCAGAAAGTATAATCAATCAAAGAGTTAAATTTCTGGTTTAGTTTTTTGTGTAGCAATCCTTGTGCTTTATAAAGTTATTTACATAATGTAGGATAGGCAGTGAGATTTGGAAACACAGTTCAAATCACAGAAGTCCAGGTTTTTGATTTATGGAGCAGAAAGGACATAAACCCCAAGTTAGAATTCAAAGCAGAGCAGAATACATTTTTTTTTTCCTCTCATTTTAACAGCAGAACCAGAAATTTCAATTACTTTAGAACTATTCTGTGGCTTTGAAAGTCACTACAAAGATGAAGTCCTGTTCAACAGAAGGTGGGGAGGGACTTTAATTTTAATTTGGGAGAAAAATCAAATTATTAACAATCTTGAAAAAAAAAAAAAAAAGAGACTTGGACACATGGAGAAAAAACACACAAGAGCCTACAGTAAAGCTAGTTGTTTCATGTGTCTATTTACAGGACATTAAGGTTTTTTTCAGTATTCTTATCAGATTTTATTCTTTATTTTTGATTTCTTTATTTGAGATATGCATGGCATAATTTTCAAAATAACACTTAGCAAGTACCCACTAAGAGCTGTTATAGTAGCTTTTGATATAAAAAATTTGAATATGCACCACAGAAAAATATGTAATTTTAATGAGAGAGGAGAGGAATCTCCTGGTCAGGAAAACAATATAACTCAGTTTTAGCACTGAATTATTTATTGGAAAGCGGCTTTGTATAATAGTATGAGAAACTCCCTTTATGCTACAAAGATAAGAGATTCTGTACTTGCTATTTCTATGTTCAGTTCTAGAATAGTAGAAGAATACTGCTAAGCGTAAAATGACCAAACCTTTCTTAATAAATTCTGAGAGATATTATATCACTGATCTGAGTTAAAAACAATCCTTGACTACATCTACTTTTTCTGGCTATATCTTTAGCATTGTTAATCTAGTTTGTTAAGACAGTGTGGTTTCTGTAATTAGTCCATATATGTGCTTATGAACATCTGTCCATATAGTTTACAATTATCCTATTGCCAGACTGTTTTTGAATCCACTAACTGAGATCAATCACATTTAAAAGAAAGTACACATTTCAAAGACAATTTAGTCTAATAGCTACCAAGCTGGTTACAGGAGACAGAAACCAGTTGTACATCCACTAAGGGAAAGGATGTTGAATGAGTTCCAGTTAGTAGACTATGCATAGCACTATGCATACCAGAGCAATGCATCATAGAAGTCTTAATTAAAGGACAGACCTCAGTTCTGATGGCTTTTTATTAGATGCCAGAGAATCCAAATTAAGGTACAATTTTGTAAGAGTCAGGCCTTTGCTGGTTCTACAGTTTCCAAAGTTCATAAGTATTTAGTTTTGGAGATGCTCATCTGCTCCTTCTTTTCGTCTTATGGTAAATAACTCATTCTCCTTTATTTTCTCCTTAACCCATTCACTTATGATGCATTGGTAACATGCAAAAGTAGCCCAGCACTTTCCCTTGTAAAGATGTCATAGTACTTACACTACAGAATGTCACATGGTCTGCTCTTCTGTTTTCAACGCTATTCTTGTTGGAGGAAAGATTAGTGAACCTGCAAGTAATTAATATTCAGCATCTGCAGTATCTCCAGTGTTAATGCATAAGGAGAATTCTTTGAGCTTGTTTAAACTCAGACAGAGATTGAATAACATCTTGAATATAGGGAAAATCATAGCAGAAGGGTTATCTGTTGTATGTCTTACCATATTGATGGAGGGCTCTCATGAACCAGGGACACACTAAACAGGTACATCTTCAGAAGACAATCACTGACTTAAAAAGGCTCTCAGTAAGGCAACAGTAATCATGTAAATGTTCAACATAAAACTAGATAAAAGTGCATTTATCTCAGTCCATATCACAATTAGGATTAAAAAAAATGGAGATATCCAAAAGTGATCAACAAGCATATATGAGTTTAATGGTTCTTAAAGGTCCTTAATGTCATAATTCCATACAAACTAAATTAACACATCAAAACATAGACTAATTTCTAATGTATAATATATGCTCTACTTTTTTCCTCTGAAGTATAAGTTTAGAATATTCCTGTTTTGATTTCTAATGCTCACTTGCCATAATTACCAAGACCCATAAAAAAACAGAAATTCAAATCAAACAAAGTCAGGATTTTTCATGCTGATAATTAAGATACTTCACAAATGCATTCAAGAACTTTGTTAAACATACCATTTTTTTCCTAGGTGATCAAGAAGAATATGTGAGTTAAGTATATGATCTTTGGCAAATAATTTAATATGTTTAATAATTGTATTCTTCATCACAGAAGTACTACTTATTTGCTCAAAAGATCTTGACTAGTTATCCTCCAAACCCTTGGGAAAATAGTTAGATTTGACACTGTACTGTTACAGTTTGTCCTGCAATGGATATTCTGGGTGAAGCTCATAGGAGCTGCTGTAATATTCATACTAATAATGATGATTACCAATCATGAACTGTCAGCACTAGTTAAAGGAACGGCAAAAATGTCAAGCGGTCAGCTGAAATCTCCATTTTGTCTACTTACTTAGTGTATGAAACAGTCAGTTTAGTGATGGGGTTAAAATAGCAAAGGTCACAAGGCTGAGTAAAACTGGAAATCTGAATTGCACATAATAATTCCAATTTAAAAATTAGAAGCTCTTAATTTTCTCTCATGTGTTTTTGTCCTGGGTTTTTCTTTGAATATTTCCAGTTTATAAAGGTTGGTGTGTTTCTATTTCACCGTAAGTTAACCTTTTTTGTGTTTTCACTGATTTTTATTCAACATGCCATACCATACCCAAGGCATCTGAAACTTCTCCTCTTATGTACATGTAAGTTGTAGGCAGCAGAGTATCAGCTTCAGGTAATTGAAATAAGAAAGTCTTATATCTTCATTTTTTGGCTGAAATTAGTCAATGAAGTGTGAAATGTGCAGGGTGTAAATAATGGCAGAATTAGAAGTCCTTAGTCTTTAATTATGTGAAGTTATATATGAATAAAACATAACAGAATGTTGACATAATTTGTTGTAGACATTAATTGCTCTCTCAACTGGATGTTTAATGCTGCAGTTTTGAGGGGTTAATTAATTAAAGCAAGCTAGATCATAATGCTCAGACACTACTGAATTTGTATTACTCAATGTGCAATGTGCAATGTGCAATGTGCAATGTGCAATGTGCAATGTGATCTTATCCAGCAATGCTATTGCAAGTACTCTGCTGGAACTGAGAAATAATCTTCAGTCAAAGTAATTAATTTCTCACAACTTGCAAAGTATAAACCATTTACAAACTCAATGTAATAATTAAGTTTGGATACAAACTTTTTCCAGGGGCTCCAGGAAGAGCAACAGTCAGAACTATAAGACTGCAAAGTGTTTGCTATTTTTTGGTATCTCTTTCCCTCTAAGTCTACTATCAGCCTGAAGTGCAGAGTTGTGCTGCAATGGCTTGCAAAGGTTTTGTATAATCTGGTTCGGTTTTCTATTGGGTTTTTGTTTGTTTGTTTGTTTTTATGGAAGCAAGTTCCCAATCCTGCTGTTGAATTTAACTTCAATGTATTCCACTCTTTTTTGCTATGGAATATGCTATTTATATGGTGCAGTTTGCACTCATCCTTATACTATCCCTTTGCTGTCCAGTTTCTCATTTTCCATCACTGAGATCATCTGCCTGAATAACACACCTAAACATGATTTGCTAATGTTCTGTTAGGACTTCAATGCTAAAGGATAAGTTGCTGGAATTCCAGTATAGAAAACCAAAATATGAATTAAAAATCATGGGTTTAGATTGAAATATTTTAAATCTGACCTAGAAAAGTGAAATTCCTAAAGCTATATTTAAACACATACACAGAAATGTCTCGATTTTTTTTCAGAAATATAAGCAGCTATAAATCCTTTCAAAAGTTAATCTACAAAAACCTTAGAGGGTTTGTTTTTTTTTTTTCTTTAAATTAGACTCTTTAATACATATTTAGAGACTATATAGCCTTAACTGTAAAGGCAGTACATTCCTTTTGATTAGCATTTATTTCTAGATGTGCTTTTCCATATTATCAATCTTTAAAATAACAGTCTTTCAGGTAGAGTTATTTCTTTCAGCTACAGAAAAATATGTAAGAAATAAAAGTGCGACCTATTTTCATGCATTTGTTATGTTTCTAAATTAATAAATAAAATAAATATTAACCTAAATCAAGACTTTCAAACAGTTGGTTAATTCAACCACAATGCACACAGAGTTTAATAATTTTTCAGTAAGCTCAATGATGTTCAAAGATTTTGAAGATAAATTGATACAGTGTACCTATAGTTAAAACTTGTGTAAACATTGTCAAGAATGGAGTAAAGTAACAGTTTTAAGAACTGAAGTCTGAAGAAAATGTAAACTTGCATGCATTGTCTAGAACTTTATGTTGCAGCCCTAAATTCCACGTGTGCTGAGGTAAATGTGTTGAGTAAATGCAGAGTGATAAAAATATGTTATTTAATCTGAAATTTTGCATCTTGTTAAATCTTAGATTTCATTATGACTTTACTTAGTAAGGTGGTATAAAAATTGCAAAAAAAAATTACCCGAAGAATTGGACATTCCTTGGGGAGCAGGCTTTATCTTTTAAGTAGAGGACCAGATTTTATCAGATCACTGTGTTGATAATGAGGATATACAACTTTTCATGACCACCCTAAAGAGGCATCATGAGTAAATATTATAGGTTTTGCTGCCCACTACCAAATATTAATCCAAGTGAGTAAGAATTGTAGGCAAGCATTGTGGGAGAAACTATACTTTCAGTCTTGCAAAGACGTAACTGTGTAACAAGTGAGAATGGCTGAAATGTATAATTCTATGAACCTGACTTTAACTGAAGATACTTTGATCGTTAATCACTTCTGATTCTGGACAGCTGGGTCATCTTTCCAAAGATCTCAGTGGTAATCTAACAGAACTTTTGGTTCAATTCATAAAATTGATTTTTTATTTTTTTAAATATCTATGTCTGTCTAGAATACGATATATTTTTCCTCTTATAATGCATTCCTTTTAAGAAGTTTTAATATTTGGGAAGGCAGAAACAGTCTTTTATCTACTTTTTAAAACTTGAAACAATATTTTGAAGGGTTTTTTTGTTTTTGTTTTTCACATCCGTGTTCTGGACAGGTAAAGAGAATGGCTTGAGAAGATATCTGCCTTTAATAGCCATCAAAGCAGCTGAAAATTCTCTAATTCTATTTGAAAGTTCCAAAGTCAGATGCATGTTGTGGTGGATTGACCCTGGCTGGACACTAGGTGCCCATCAAAGCCGTTCTATCACTTGCCCTCCTCAAACGGACAGGGGAGAGAAAATATAATGAAACGTTCATGGGTTGAGATAAGGACAGGGAGAGATCATTCACCAATTACCATAATAAGCAAAAAAGATTTGACTTTTTTGACGGAGAAAAAAGTTTAGTTTGTTACCAATCAAATCAGAGGAGGATAATGGGAAATAAAACCAAATCTTAAAATACGTTCCCCCTACCCTTCTTTTCTTCCCCGGCTTAACTTTACTCCTGACTTCTCTATCTCCTCCCCACCAGCAGCACAGGGGGATAGGGACTGGGAGTTGCAGTCATCACATGTTGTCTCTGTTGGTCCATCCTCCTCAAGGGAAGGACTTCTCACTTTTCCCCTGCTCCAGCATGGGGTCCCTCTCATGGGAAACAGTCCTCACCAAACTTCTCCAATGTCAGTCCTTCCCATGGGCTACAGTTAATGAACTACTCCAGCGTGAGTCCTTTCCACAGAGTGCATATCTTCAGGAACAGACTTCTCCAGTGTGGGTCCCCCGTGGGGTCACAAGTCCTATCAACAAACCTGCTCTGGTATGGGTTCCTCTCTTCACAGGGGCTACAGGTTCTGCCAGGAACCTGCTCCAGTGCAGGCTTCCCACAGGGTTGCAGCCTCCTTCAGGCATCCACCCACTCTAGCATGGGGTCCTCCATGGGCTACAGGTGGATATCAGCTCCACCATGGACCTCCATGGACTGCAGGGGGACAGCCTGCCTCACCATGGTCTTCACCACAGGCTGCAGGGGAATCTCTGCTCTGCTGCCTGGAGCACCTCCTCCCCCTCCTTCTTCACTCACCTTGGTGTCTGCAGAGTTGTAACTCACACATATTCTCACCCCTTTCTTTGTCTGCAGTTCCTGTTGCATAGCAACTTTTTTCCCTTCTTAAATATGTTATCTCAGAGTTACTACCACCATTGTTGATGAGCTCACTCTTGGCCAGTAGTGGGTCCATCTTGGAGCCGGCTGGCATTGGCTCTGTTTGCCATAGGGGAAGCTGCTTGCAGCTTCTCACAGAAGCCACTCTTGTAACCTTCCACTACCAAAACCTTGCCATGCAAAGCCAATACACATGTTCAGTCTTCTTGAAGTGACATTGATAAGCTCAGAGTGTTGAAGCTAAATAAAACCCTTTGAAGTCAAACTTTTCCATAAAATAAAAAATCCACTCTGTAGCACATACCCTAACTTAGCAGTACTGAATCAAAAGTAATTGTCTTTGAAATGCATATGCTTTACATCTTGAAGGCTAATCATTATCACTGAAGAAAAGTCTGTAATATAATGAGTAAATTCAAAACAGAATTAAAGAGTTTTTCTTTTTCATATGCTGCAATTGTAAATTGGTAGTCTAATATTAAACTATGAGGAGACAGAATTCTTAGCCAAATAATTGAGAATTATCTTTGACTCAATTACTAACTTGCTATGTCACCTTGATTAAGTTGGAAAAACACATTATATCCCTACTCTGTTGAAAAACCACAACATAAGAAAAGCTACCTGTTAACTCTATGTTTTCTTTCAATCTTTCCTTCTAAAACAACAAAAATGCCTTAATGATAAAAGACATCTCCAAGGCCACTTTGAAATATTGTGGAGGACTACACTCTAGTCTCATGAGATAGCTTATGCCCATGCTCTTCTGCAGTGCTGGCGATGATTAATTTGTCTGAGTTAGCTTTCCAGCTACTCAGCTCCTACACAAAAGATAGGCACCACCACCCACATGCAGCAATGTGAACTGGAACCCAAAAACTGAGACAGACCCTTAGTTTTGTCCCCACCTTTTAGTGCAAGAGATGGTCATCCAAATGTAATAGACAGGCTCTCCCTTTGAATTTACATTTCTTGTATGAAAAATGTGGGACTCATATCGTTAAACATCAATCTTCAGGTCTCATGAGGTTTGCTGTCATATTATTAATCTTTGTCACTTGTTTAAACACACTGATCTTTTTACAAGTTTTGTCTGTATACCATCAGAAAGGCAGAAGCAGAGAACAGTTTGCAAAGTTATGATCCAAAACCTCCTGGCCCTGATAGAAATCTGAGCAGCAGGTCAAAATATCTGTATTGGAGCATAAACAATAGCAATGGAGCTCTGCTCCAATGCATCCTGGGACTGCCAAGACCTTGCTCCAGGAAAAACCCTGCAACTTGATCAGACAAAGGCATATGACAACCGGCCCTTATGAATGGCAGTGACAGCCTGCTGCCAACTTCAAGGATGACATAGCTGGCCAGGAAACAAGCTTTGGGTAATCCATCCATGTTTGCATCATGATTGAAGTGAGTATTGATGATATCTGGTTTATGGCATGCCACTCAGAAACAGTGAGTCTGTTATCTGTGGTGGGAATACTGCAGGTGAAGGGAGGTTGCATGAGCAATAACTCAGGTGTGAGGAGACAACACACATGGGAAAGTACAGGCTAAATAGAATTTCATATTGACTTAAATTGCTGTGAAAAGAGTACTAGATTTTTGCTAATTCTTGCTAATTGATATTTCCTTGAAATAAGTGTCGAAAGCAAAGCTACTGAATGAGAATAATGGGGAAGTTCTAGTGTATGATGGTTTGGGCTGGGGAATGCCATGCACTCACACACACACACACAAGAGCCCACCCCAGAAGGCCTTGCTGACAATCTTCACATCAATAGTAGAAGCATTTTTGGTATATTTGTATGGTTAGATCTAATCTTAGCACATTGCTGGCCTGACAGCATATAGAAAAATATGCAAGCTGACATGCACTGAGGAAGCCAGATTCTGCCTTGTTATTCATAGCTGAAGTATGATAGTATTAAAAAAAATATAATTATATCATGTATCTTCAGCCTATGAAGTACTGCAGGAAAAGCCTATTGTGAATGCAGCAGAGAAATAAAGCATAATATGTATGGCAACTCAGGAGGAGACAGATTACAGGAAGATAATACTACACAAGTAACTAATGGGTTTTTTATTACGATAACCTATGCAGCAACTTTAGCAGAAGAATAATTAGAGATAGATAAGCACAAGGAAGCCTGTACAACAAATAAATTGATGTTTTAATCAAATATTTCACCATGTATGTCAGCTTTTTATTCAGAATCTAATAGACAAAGGAATAAACAGATTCTTGAAGTGGAGTATTTTAGGGCTCAGTGAATACTCATAGTGAATAACAAAACCTGAAAATAAAGACTGCTTTTTAAAATAGGGATTTTCCACACTTAGTCAATTATTTATTTTAAACTGATTCTTTTGCGAACGTATTATCCTTTAAAAAGTCAATAAATGAAGTATTAACTCTTAATTTTCTGGCTTTTACTGAGTTTTGATTGACTTGTTTGTTTCAGTTTTGAACTTATTGATCCATATATTGCTTGTATGCTTATTTTATTGAAATTCTCAGAAATGTTTACTTTAACTCCAGTTTCTCCTTCTCTAAGGTTCAGATATTGAATTGAAAAAAACAAAAACAAAAACAAAATTATATTCCTTTCATACAGCCAGTGTAGATGGATGGAAAGCCAGCATGAACTTGATGATATAATTCCCAAGGAGGATGCCCCTATCAACACTTTAAATAGAATATTTTTTTCCAAAAGGGTCAGATTTTGCCTTGTTACTTATATTGAATAGGAGTTAACTCAGTGAGTTATCCTAGCTAATCAATGGCATTATGCTCACATAATAGTATTAATCAACCTGACTAAAAGGATCACATCATGGCCTAAACTTGACAGCATTTACAGTGAAATATCTACAAAGATAACTAAATGGTTATTCTTATAAATGCCAGATTGTGCTAAACAGTCTTATGTCATGACAGCTTCTAATTATGTTTCTCTGAAAATGTATTTTGATTAGCAGCTTAAGGCAGTAGCAATTATTATGTTTATTTGTGTGCTATGCTCTTTGCTATACTTAAAGACTTTGGAGTGTCTTACGATGACTTAAAACTTTGATGACTTAAACTTGTTATTTTCTGAAACAAACATTGAAATTAAAACTGCTAGTAGTCATTTCATTCCACAATAGTCCTCAGCTTTTGGAGAATAGATTTCTAGAGATGCTAGAGATTCTCGTAGATCCTTCACAAACCTTCCTTCCTTCCTTCCTTTTCAGATACAGCTTTATTTAAAGAAGAGATTGACCATTTAAGTGTGTCAACTCTCTCACAAAATGTAAAAAGACACCTGAAAGACCTATTTATGTGTAACAAAAGAACAGTGCACCAAATTAATCCATCAGCATACCTAAATCATGGCCTTGTGGCTTATTGCTCTCAGGGAGCTGAGGCTGCAGTCAGACACACTGCTTCATTGCAACTCAGGCAATTTAAGCAGCTAATATTCCCTCTCTACCTACAAGGGTTTAACATTGACTCCCTGCCAGAGGTTACCTTCCTCTCAGCTAATCTGGAATAACTGTCCATGTAATTATACCATAAATCCAGTTCCATCAAAATAATAGGGGTCAGATAGCCCTATTATTATAAGTGTGTGAGGTAGCTGTGATTACTCTGCCAGAACTAAGTTGGGCACGGCTATTGACAGATCTGAGGCCTCAGTAATCATGGGCAGGCAACAGGCAATAATTCGCTCCAGCTCAAATACAACCAGAACAGAATTTCTCATCATGGCTTTTTACTTTTCCTTTTGTTTTCTCATTTTAAACCTGCAAGTACAATATTTACTTCAGAAGGCTGTTTTTAAGGTTTAACTGGTGTCAACAAAGTGATTTGAGAATTTCAAATGAAGTCATAAAAAGTCACAGGAAAAAACATTACTGTCAAATAGCTGTGAGTCAGATCAGCAGAAGTACAATAACCAGCCCTGTGGCTTCAGAAGAAATATTGACATATATTTTGAGAGAACAACATCAAAGTGTCAGGGCTTTGGATGGCCCACCTGGGACATAGCAAGTCAGAAATTAAAGACAGTTTAGTCATCATAACTGTCATCAAATGCAATAATAATTCATAAGCTCAGAAACCTTGCCATTATATGGCTTTTAGCCAGGGTCCTCAGGAAATCCAGGCTCACACAATCACACCTTTGATCAATATCTGTAATTATATAGATCTTTCTTTCTTCCTTTAACATTGAGATCTCTGGGCCAATACCAGCCAGGAGTTGAGCTCTCTGAGGAAATTAAATGTTCCATGAAAAGAGCTAGACAGGTAAAGGAGAGAAATCCTATACATATTTGACTAAGAGGCTTCCTCACCAAACGTGAAAAATTATCATGGCCCTAATACAGTTAACAGAAATAATCACAGAAGAATAGCTTGCAATTAATCCTCAAGAAATTAACTCAAAACATGATGAGAGTCAGAAGTACACACACCATTTGGCACCAAGCATTTCACACTGCAGCAATGAGTTACAAATGTTCCAGCTGCAGGAAAAGATTCAATTTGGTATGCAGGAAAGTGTACCTCACTTCATTGTTTCTCCTTTTCATTTTGATACCCAAAGCAAATTACCATGATGGATGTGCGAACTGAAAGTGTTTCCATAGTGGCACGTAGAAATCAAGACTCTTTCTTCCTAGACCACCTTTTAGGTGTTCTGCCCAGCCGCTTAGTACTTTTGCTGTGCTTTACCGATGTGTAGTACAGCTGTTCTGTTCTGCTTTACAATCTTACTGAAGTACCTTCAGAATCTATAGTACCTTCTCTCCACCTCTAAGAGTGACTGACAATAGACATATTAATATGTCTGTAGCAGTCTTCTCATGCAGGCTTCTCCATTTCACCCAGGTTGAGTAACTTCCCCAAACTAAAAGACTAGCAGATGAATCAGAGAAGCAGTAATTTGCAATTTATCTGCAAATTTTGAAGCAACCAGGGACATTGCTGGAAGTCAAGCCAAGGCATGGGGAGAGCCAGCTGTTTTTCCTCCGATTTCGCTATGATTCTTTTGGTTTTGGGTTCTGATTTTGGTTTGGGTTTGGTTTATTTTGGGGAGTGGTGAAGGTGTTTGTGTGTCTTGTTTTTATGTAATTTTTATGATATTCTGCTATATAAACGAAATATGAAAAGATAGAAACAACAGCACAGCTATATTTAGGTGAGATTTCAGATCTAAGTATTAGTTTAGGAGACTTGGGAGAAAGAAATTAATATTCTTTCTTTAATCCTTTTGTCTAATTTCACTACTTGTCAGAATTTGTTCATGCAAAAAATATTGTGTATTTGCTTCTCCAGTAAACAATTTTCTTCTCTTTTCCATCAAGCCATGATTTTTGTTTCAGGAAACAATCATAATGGTTTTGCAAACACTTGAGACATATGGTATTAGGTAGATGGCCAAAAGATAAATTCTTCTGAAAATCTGCTTACCTCTCTTTTCCTTTCAAACACAACACCTTGATAACACAAAGTATTAACACAGGATATTTTTATTAAGAAGCTGTGAAAAATTGTGTGGGATTTCTTTGGCAACGTTTCTTAGTCCAAATGTGGATACCCTGATGAAAAGAGTGGAAAATTGCAGGAACACTGACAAATGCAACTTGTCACAATGCCCAGGAATTAGCACTTGTTAACAGTGAAAGAACATGATGTCTATCACGGTGTTCAACAACAAGGCTTACAAATGAATAGATTAATCATTGCTCATTTTAAAGGATTATTAAGGTTTTAATGAAATTGTCGGAAGAGTGGGATACTCAGACTAGCAGAGCCAATGGTATTTCACACCCTGTATTGAAGGAACTATTGTAAATGGTATTTAAGAGATGATTTTGACTATAGACAATTATTGGCACAGTTGTTTTGGCTTTTCTAATTGAAGATCATATCATACAGCTTCTTGATTGGGTTACTTTTGTCTCAAGTCTATAGCTAGGAAGCAGGACGTCTCATGTTTCGGCACCATAAATTGTGGACATTAAATACATTTAATCCTTCTCAGTCAGTAGCAAATGGTAAAAACCTTGGGTTTTTCATTTGGAGTGAAATAAAGGCTCTCACATTTTCAGTGGGATGCTGCAGCTGCCTATGTTGCATCTGAGGGGGACCTAGATCCCCCTGCTTGGGAACTCACCTCACCCTGAGCCCAAGGGAGAGCCCAGCACTGTCATTTGCTTTCCCAATAGTCAGTGCATTAAAGTGCAAGTTACTTTATGTTGGCTGTACATTAAAAATAGACTAAGTTTGCAGCTTTAAAGAAGGATCCAACAAGACAGGCAGGAGTATTTGAAATCCTGTGCCCTTCTAGGATTTTGGGGCTTTAAACAAAGCTATGAAAAGACATCTTATTCCTTGGGATTTGGTGTTCAAAACCCACACTGGAGAAGAGAGACAGTTTGTTCACTAAAACAGAGCAGACTTGAATCCTGGTTTACAATGCCAGCACAGGAGCAGTGGAATGGTTTTACTGACACATTCTCCAGTGTTTTAAATAGAGGCTATCTGAAATAAAGATAAGGCAGTTGCCTGTTGGTCTGAGAATTGCTGGATAGTCTGGGAATAAGACCTTTTTTAAAAAAAATAATATTTCAGTTTTCTGCATTTGGATGAATATGTGGATGAATACCTTTTCCTTTCCAACAGCCATCTTTTTTTTTTTTTTTTTTTTTTTTTTTTCCGCTGGAAGGAGTTTTTCAGCAGCTTCGGGAGGAGTTTCTAGACTGTTCTCTGATATCTTCATCATGACACAAACTAATATGTGTTCTTCTTTCACTGCAGTGGACAGGTTTACTCATCTGGAAAGCATACATCTCTGTGTAAAATAACTCTTTTATCCATCACACTGAATATCTTCTGTACATCTGGTTCAGGGGTTTGAAAGGATCACTGTGGGAAGTGCAATTAATTTTAAAACTGCAAAAATACCTAAATTCAAGTCAGCTGTATGTCTGACACTGACCTGAAGGTAAATTTACTTTTTTTTTCCATTAAGATTCTTGCTTTTTTCTGATATGCGTACAATGTGTTATGTATAAATAGTAACAACATAAAATTATCAGTAAAATTTCAGTTTCATAAAAGATACAGCTGAGGAAGACAAAGAAGAATTCAGATAAGATTAGCTATGTTTAGGACAGCAGCTGACTATTTGGAACAATCTTGCACAAGACAAGTCCTAACAGTAGTTCTTGCAAAAGAGAGATAAATACATTTATTGGTCTTTATTATAAAGTGTCATTTTTCCATGAACCTCTGTTTATTTCAAAATTACTTGGGAACAGAGAGATGTGGAGATATTTCTCTTTATACTCACACTTCCACACTCTCATGCTACACTAATAAACTCTTAGAGCAACTTAATGAAGTGTTTCTTTAAATCTGAGGTAAAAGAAAAGGAAAATAAAATAACATTAATATTTCAGTACCTAAACAAGGACAATATGAATCGTCAGGTTAAGTTTGAGGAAGTTGGCTCTTATATGACAAGTGTAGGAGGTATTTAGGAGCTAATTATAGAGGAGTTCTGTGATGAATTCCATTTAACAACTTAGTTGTCACAGTCTTTTATAAGAATTTTCCCTATATAAGAATGCTTATATCACACCCGCTCTGTGGAATTCATATTCAAAGATGAATGTATGCAGCTGGATGAGTGTTTGTGTGTGCACACAGAGGACTATAAAAAAAAAAATAAAAGCAAATAGATTTACTGGATTTTCAAAACTGAAAAAAAAAAATGGAGAAGCGATATCTAAGGAACATGAAAATTATAATTAACATTAAAAATATTGCAACAAATCTTATTTAGAATTTTTATCCCCATCGGTGTTAAGAATTCAGAACGAGTACTGAATGCCAGTAGAATGGTCTTGTAAAGTACATAAAATTACATTACATAAAAAGAATTTGAAAGATTTCTTGCCCAAAAGATACTTTTGGTAGGCAGAGCATTTGTATTTTATACACCTATATGGTGTTTTGTCACGTGCATGCTCCTCACTGCAAAAAAAAATTATTGTAGCAGTTCATGTTTATCAATACACAATTTTATACAAAATTGTACAAAATACACTACTTAGCATTCATATATAAATTGCATTAACACTTTCCCACATGGCTCATTATTATTTAGAACATATTGCAGTCAGACATAACAACTGCAGAGAGGAGACAGATTTACTGACAGGTACATGAAGAAAAATATTTTTGGCAGACTTTAGCAAATCTGTGCTACAGCTTCACAGCAGCAGATGAGATCACAATGTGCTAATGTCTGTACCAGCGATGATTTCCCATCTCACTTCCCTCCTCCTAGTGCCTGACCTACTTTACATCACTTTACCCTGATGGGCTGTGTAAAGCACCTGAAGTCCTTCAAACTATGGAGATCTGGTAATGCTCCAGATACCAATCCTCCGTTATTACTGTCCATCACTTTATATGCTAGAAACATCTCAGTGGCTGTTCACAGGCATAAATTAACATTCAGTTTCAAACAACAGTCTTAGTCCCAGAAGCACTGTACTGTTAAGGGAGTTCTTCCTGTCCTGCACTATTAGTTGCAGATTAAAGTTTCAGCAAAGATTTTAAGACTCTCTCCTCCTCTCTGGTTAGTATTCTCTGGGATACTACTGCCCTCTAATAGAACATAAGAGATATTATTATTGTACAGAGGAGAGCTATTAAATTCCTCACATAGACTATTGGTATAAAAGTATTTTAAAGAAGAAATGTAGAAATAAACCACTTAGTTCTTAAACAACTCTTGAAGCCTACAGAGGGTGGAACACAATTATTGAAACCTAAACAACAATTTTTGGATTCTAAACAATTCTTGAAGCCTACAGAGGGTGGAAGGAAGGATGGATTACCTGAGAGGGATACAGAGAAGTTGCCCAAGTGGCCAGGGATCAGGTTAGGAAAGCCAAGGCCCTGACAGAAGTAAATTTGCCCATAGATGTCAAGGGCAACAAAAAAAGCTTTTACAGGTATGTCGGGGAGAAAAGGAATACTAGGGATAGTGTGGGCCCTCTCTGGAAGGCAGTGGGAGACCTGGTCATCCGGGACATTGAGAAGGCTAAGGTGCTCAATGACTTTTTTGCCTCAGTCTTCACTGGCAAGGGCTTGTGTCACACTGCTCAAGTCCTAGAAATCCAAGGAAGGGTCTGGGAGAATGAAAAGCCGCCCACTGTGGGATAAGATCAGGTTTGGGACCACCTAAGGAACCTGAAGGTGCACAAGTCCATGGGACCTGATGGGATGCATCCGTGGGTCCTGAGGGAACTGGCAGATGAAGTTGCAAAACCACTATCCATTATATTTGAAGTCATGGCAGTCTGATGAAGTTCCCACAGACTGGAAAAAGGGGAACACAACCCCCATTTTTAAAAAGGTTAAGAAGGAAGACCCAGGGAACTACAGGCTGGCCAGTCTCACCTCAGTGCCAGGCAAGATCATGGAGCAGATACTCCTAGAAACTATGCTAAGGCACATGGAGAATGAGAAGGTGATTGGTGACAACCAACATGGCTTCACCAAGGGCAAATTGTGCCTGACCAATCTGGTGGCCTTTTGTGATGGGGCTACAACGTTGGTGGATAAGGCTAAAGCAACTGATGTCATCTGCCTGGACTTGTGCTAGGCATTAGACATCATCCCACATGACATACTTATCTCTAAATTGGAAACATGTGGGTTTCACGGATGGACCGCTTGGTGGCTAAGGAATTGGCTGGATGGTTGCATTCAAAGAGTTGTGGTCAACAGCTCAATGTCTGAGTAGAAATCAGTGACAAGTGGTGTCCCTCAAGGATTGTTATTGGGTCCGGTGCTGCTAACATATTTGTCAGAGACATGGACAGTGTCATTGAGTGCACCCTCAGAAAGTTCACTGACAATTACATCAAGCTGTGTGGTGCAGTTGACATGCTGGAGGGATGGGATTCCATCCAGAGGGACCTTGAGAGGTGGGCCTGTGCTAACCTCATGAAGTTCAACAAGGCCAAATGTAAGGTCCTGAACCTGGGTCGGGGCAATCCCAAACATAAATACAGGCTGGGTGATGAGTGGCTTGAGCCCAGCTCTGAAGAGAAGGACTCGGGAGTGGTGGTAGATGAGAAGCTCAACATGAGCCGTCAATGTGCACTTGCAGCCCAGAAGGCCAACCGTATCCTGGGCTGCATCAAGAGAAGCATGTCCAGGAGGTCAAGGGAGGTGATTCTTTGTCCCGATCCGGCAATCTTTGAGACAAGTCTACAGTGCAGTTCCTCACATTCTTCCATTCTAATCCGCTCTTGTAAGACCCCACCTGGAGTACTGTGTCCAATTCTGGAGCCCCCAACACAAGAGAGACATGTACCTGTTATAACAAGTCCAGAGGAGAGCCACGAGGATGACCCAAGGGCTGGAGCACCTCTCCTATGAGGACAGGCTAAGAGAGTTGGGGCTGTCCAGCCTGGAGAAGAGAAGGCTTAGGGAAGACCTTACAGAGGCCTTCTAATACCTGAAGGGGACCTATAAGAAAGCTGAGGAGGGACTTTTTACAAAGGCAGGTAGTGATAAAACAAGGAGAAATGGCTTTAAACTGGAAGAGGGTAGGTTTAGATGAGATATTAAGAATAAATTCTTTACTGTGAGGGTGGTGAAACACTGGAACAGCTTGCTCAAGGAAGTTTTGCATTCCCCCTTCCTGGAAGTGTTCAACAACAGGTTGGAAGAGGCTTTGAACAACCTGGTCATGGCAGGGGGATTGGAACTAGATGATCTTTAAGGTCCCTTCCAACCCTAACCATTCTGATGTTATGATTAACTCATTTTAAAATGCCAAAGAGTTAGTCTGGCTAACGGAACATGTACATAGTCTTTGTCTCTTATTAGTATAAATAAAGTACCTCAAAATAGAAAATGTAAATTGATATAAAAAAAAAAAAAAGAAGAGAAAAAGTTTGGAAAATTATGTCTGCCTTTTAGGAAGCAAAGTGTAGCAGATGATATAAATGTGCAATTATAAACAAATATCTTCACAAAAATGTTGTGTAACGGTTAAAATATTACACACAATACACACTCAGAAAAAAACCTCAAACCAAACCGAACAAAACAAATTAAAAAACAATCAAAATAATAGTTATTAGCTGCATTATGTTCCCTCCACTCCTTTACCCACAGGCATTGTACCATTATTGCTGTTATCGTATATCACAAATTACAGACCCGCTCCAATATTTGCTACCATAGAATTACAGCCTAGGGGAGTGCCAAGTTTTCTGCCACCAGCATTCATGACTCCACCTTTGTGAGGATAGCAAGAGAAACCAAAGCAGGCAATCAACAATGTGGAAAAACTGCAGAGAATTATAGCGTTAAATATAATACTTCCAAGCCATTATAAAACCCAAGCCTGTACTTATACATGATGTAATTTCAGGTTCCTAAACATGCAGAGCCTGCAGCACTGGGGCACACCTATGGGTACATTTACAGGTGCACTTGGCAAGCATGCATGGGCTCACTTTGTACTCCAGAGCTGCATGATCAAGGAAACAAACCATCAATCCGGAGCTGATATACCCTGCTGGAAATCATAGAACCATTTAGGTTGAAAAAGACCTTTGAGATCACTGAGTCCAACCATTAACCTAACTGCCAAGTCCACTGCTAAATCTTTACTTCAGAGCCGTAAAAACCCAGTCACACTCCTTTTTTCTTTGTTGGTGTGGGTGGCAGGAAAGTCATGAAGTGCTACCAACTGCTCATGAAGGACTCTGCTCTGCAGCCACTGAGGAAGTGCAATGAGTTTTCAAGAGACTGAAGTGAGACAAAGACTTAGTCTTTTGACTCAAGGGCCTTGGAAACCCAGATACCAATTGCCCCTGGGTAAGACTGGCTGTTCTTAGGGCAAATACTGCCTACATTTCTTTGCACGTACTAAATCTTGTGGAAGAGAGGTAAGACTTCCTAAAAATGTACAGCTTCTGGCCAACAGCTATGTAGAAGATAAAGTCCATCATCCTATGAATTTCAAGACACACAAATGGGTCCCACTAGCAAGGATGGGAAGGGAAGGGAAGGGAAGGGAAGGGAAGGGAAGGGAAGGGAAGGGAAGGGAAGGGAAGGGAAGGGAAGGGAAGGGAAGGGAAGGGAAGGGAAGGGAAGGGAAGGGAAGGGAAGGGAAGGGAAGGGAAGGGAAGGGAAGGGAAGGGAAGGGAAGGGAAGGGAAGGGAAGGGAAGGGAAGGGAAGGGAAGGGAAGGGAAGGGAAGGGAAGGGAGAAGGAGCTTTGGTTATTAAACAGAAAACTATTTTGACTTACCAGTAAAAAACGTGGGGAATTTTGGAGAAAAAAGGCTATTTTCCTAAAAGCTTTTAGGTATCAAAATTTATTATTTCATCCAGCAGAGGTCATTTGAGAGTGTATCTACAGAGTGATGCAGCGTACTACTGTGATGCAGAGTGTGCTTTCCTATGAAGCAGCAGTCCACAACTTCTTTTACAAGACACATTCATCTTGAACACATAGTAGGAGAGTGGAAGGAGTGAGGCACTACATGAACATATGTAGGTGGTGCTAGAAGAATGTTCCTGAGCTAGGATTAGCCTGTGGTTTTTCCCTTTACTATTTCATATGTGGCAATTTTCATAAGAAATTAAAGTATATAGTACATTTCTATACTTCAAATCTACAAATAACTCTATATTTTTGTAGTGTGTTCAGTCTTCAAGATTATTGGAAGAGAGAGTGGGATTTTGCCTTCCCCAAAAATGATGAAAAAATATTTTTCTAATTTTTGCTGCCACTGTCACAAGCTACATTATTAAGAAATAGCTATTCTGGGTAGTGGAATGAAAACAAGAAATAGTCACTCTTTAAAAGCAATGGTTGCTATTGAACCTAAAACCCCGGAGCAATGTGAAGGTCTAGGATGATCGTGTAATATGATCACATGCTGGTTTTGGTTGAGATAGAGTAAATTTTCTTCATAGTAGCTAATATGGGGCTGTTTTGGATTTGTCCTGGAAACAGTGTTGATAATGCAGAGATGTTTTTGTTACTGCTGAGCAGTGCTTACACAGAGTTAGGGCCTTATCTGCTTCTCACAGCAAGTATGTTGTAGGTGCACAAGAAGTTGAGAGTGGACACAGCTGGGACAGCCGACATCAACTGACCAATGGGATGTTCCATACCATAAGCATCATACTCAACATATAAAGCTGGGCGAAGAAAAATGAAGGGGAGACATTCGGAGCGATGGCATTTGTAATCCCCAGCAACCGTTACATGTGATGGAGCCCTGCTTTCCTGAAGATGGCCGAATAGGTGCCAGCTGATGGGAAGTGATGAATGAATTCCTTGTTTTATTTTGCTTGGGTGCACGGCTTTTACTTTATCTATTAAACTGTCTTTATTTTAACCCATGAGCTTTCTCACTTTTACTCTTCTGATTATCTCCCCCCCTACACTGTGAGGGGAATGAGTGAGTGGCTGTGTGGTGCTTAATTGCCAACTGAAGTTAAAGCACAACAGATCACTCTATCTCTTCTAATGTCTGAGAAGTGATTTGCATATGTTGGAACAACGCTGATTTTTTTTCAATATCTGCCACATTACTATGCTTTGGACACCTGCATACCTTAATGACCAAGCCTCTGACTTGTAGTTTATGTTTTCTTTCTACTCATGAGTGGGATTCAACTGCCTCGAGTCAGGTGCAGATGTCTATTTAAAAGTGACTAAATATTTCAGATTTATCTTGTCAGTCCACTCCTTCCCCATTCTCAAAACTCACTTAATGTTTAACTGTGTCTGTAGAATTAAGATGTAAAGTTTTATGTATTGCTTATGGTGAAGGTTTCACTTCTAAAATTCAGCATATTGGACATACAGGGGTACTGATTACTTAGCTATCAATGAAAACTCTTCAAAAAGAATACGGTGATTTGAAATTCTACCACTAAGTTTCACATTGAGCAAAGATGGTTTTCACATTAACATGCAACTGCATCTTCATGACATTTCTCAGACCATGTAAGGGCCTTGTAAGGGGTGATATTTTGCTGGAGTTTGTCCTCTGTTTCCTAAAATTTCACAAAAAGACTAACTCATGTCTGATTAGGGTATAAATGCAAGTGAAAAAAATAAATGGCCATTTCTTTCCCTACACACCTGCTTATTTGTAATCAGTAGGCTCAGATCCTTCTTTCACATGACACACAGTTAACATTGATTAACAAAACACTAGAAATGCAGATTGCAGGAGTTAGGAATTGATGGTAAAACTGTCATTGGCTTCAGAAGCCAAAGAGGCACAATTTTTATTGCTACTCTAGTGAATGTTGAGTGTCTTCCTGAACATAGTCATGCAATTCCACACCACACTGCAGTGTGGGGTATTGGGCAGAGGCCCACTTGCATGGTCCACTTGTTCCTACAAGTCTGAATGAATTGACAGGTGGAAAGACTGAACTGTCTTTGACTTGCAAATTATTATGTTTACCTCCAGACTATGCGCCCCTGACTGAGAGTACCTGGAATGATGATTATTCCAACTCATGCTCCCTGAGCTGAACTTCTTTTCAGATTTCATTCTGTGATTAGTGGCTTCTGTGCTATTTCAAGTCCTCCTTTCTGAAGACAGTTTTGGTGAATTCTTCTGTTATCTCCTTGCTGTACATCAAATTTAGTGAAGAATTTCCTCACTAAGAAGTGAAAGCTGATGATGTTGGTACTCCAAATTTATCTTATATTCAAAGGTATAAGGTACTCAAGCACAGTCAGAAGCAAAGTGGAAACCTTCTGAAGCAGAGGAACAGAAGTTTTTCTGAGATTATTGATTCAAATTCATGCTTACGGAGTTCCATAACCTTATGAGGGGTGAAAATCCAGACATACATCAGCTAATTAGTCTTATACTAAGCTTTGCTTTCTGTGGGGATGTAGTCCTGGCCTGGGAGTCTCAAGGGATCCTTCAATACTGCGTTTTCAGTGTCTGAGTAGGAATGCTTCCAACTTTTGTTTCTCAACCCTAACAGTTAGTGTAGCAGGATACTCTACTTGATCATTGCAGCTATGCAATAGGCAGCTGTGATGACTTTCTACTCTGGAACTGGTAACAAGAGGAAGAATCAAGGAAGCAGGTCTTCTACCCCTGGTGTCCATGCAGTGAGTAATAATAGTTGCAATCCAAAACTAACTCGTCATTGTATGCTACTTTTAAGAGTTTACTGTTGAAAAACATATTGGTCCAAGACAGTTTCTTCTTTTTTAACTTAAAAGAAAACAAAAAAACCACACCCCTTAGTCTCTACATTTTTATTAAAAAAAAAAAAAAAAAAAAATCTGTTTGGCTTTTGTCCTAATCTTTTACCATTTGAAACTTGGCAGGTAGCAAAATAGGGCTACTCTAAATGCCAGATTAATTTCTTATGAGTATCGAAAATCATGTCATGTCTGAAATGGGTTGGTGTGCAAATAAAGAATATTTTCAACATTCTGTTGTTCCTGGGTAACAGTTTGGTCATAAACAAACAGTAGCCAAATTTACTTAAGTCAGCTGTTTTATTGACCATTTTTTAGGGGGGAAAAAAACCAACAAACAAACAAAAACCAAACCAAAACCTTTAAAAAAGAACAATAGTTTCTGAGAACTAGAAAACATTTATTGTTACAGATAGGATATCTAAAAGAAAATTAGGTACTGCCTTCTATAATGACACAGCACTTGGGTGTAATAAAATTGATGAGTCCATATAATAAAATTTATGGAACTATGGTGAATTCAATTTATTTGAATATGCTCAGTTATGTTTCTGTTTATTCCCATAACAGATGTTTAATTTACAAACCAGGCAATTACTACAGCTCTTCCAAACAAATAAGAACAGATTAGTCAAACGTTCACATCAGTTTTTATGTTTATCATTAGTTTTATGATGCATCATGAATATTCAGTGTTAAGAAAAAGCTATCAATATGATACCTGGAAAACCTTAAAATGATGTTTTTCATCTCCAAATGGTGTTTTACCCTGTTTGAAAAAGCTCCTAATGTGTGTTATTAAGAGCTGGGCTTGTATGTTAATAGGGACTGTTCAAATATCTTCCTGACATTTCACACAGATTAGCTTTGTATTCACAATATTTTAGTATGGATGTGTCCAACTTTGTTATATTTTCTTTACATAAATAAATGAATTTTGATTACCCTTTCAGAGAGCGTTCTTGAGACTGAAGTGTTTTTTTGAACAAAGCAAAGCAAATCTCCCAAAAAACTACTTCTTCCTCTCCTGAAACAAATAACTACTTACGTATTTGTTGTGAAGTTTCAGGTAAATCAGTGTCACGTAGTTGGCCTTTGGAATATTTCTGAAATAAAACTCATGGTAGAAGAAAATAATTCTGTTAGCAGAGATGTCATGTTGCATGATGCATACTCATTATAAATGCATACTGGATGATGGATAGGAAGATATTACTCAGCAGTTTGGTGGTTTGTGGGTGTTTGTTTTTTTTTTTTTTTTCCTTATTGTTAAACTGACAGGAGTTTCATAAGAAAAAATACTGTCTGTCCATCACAGAGAGTGTTTGCATATGTGCATATATATGCATGAGTGCAGACATACCCTAGAAAGAAAACGCATCCCCTGCCTCATTTTCTTTAAATGAATTACAGTATATTGAGTTTTATATTAGACAGAAAACAAGACTAAGTGTCTTCTCCAAATTCCTATAATATATCATTTGCTTCAAACATTTTGACAATGTGCTGTTTTAATTAATTGCCAAGCTAAGAGAAGGTTTTAGGTTTAGACCAATTTACTAAACTGAATTATTTTCAGAATATTTTCAGAAGGAATATGCTTTGTAGGGCAAGATGTATGAAATAGTGTAAAATATTTCAGCGGAAAACGAGCATCTATAGTTAAAAGTGATTGATAATATAAAAAATTAGTCTTTAGTCACTTTGCTGACAACAACACTCTTAACAACAACACTGTTGACAACAACTCTCTTGACAACAACAAAATAACATCTGCTTCCTCTTCTATAGTTACAGTACAAATTTGATTAGAAACTCTAACTTTAAAAATAGTTTCAGAATAAAATTGTGTAGTATCATTATATAATCCTTGAATCTACAGTATTACAATGTATACAATATTATCCAACAATAATATCCAATATTACAATATTTGGATGGGAAAATTATAATTTTTGTTCTTTTCTTACTTCCCAGGTTCTAAGTAGAATTTATAAGGCCTTTGCCACTACAAAAATACAAATAAAAGGCTACTTTCTGCATCAGAAGCATTGGAACAGACCACCTAAATACTGGAATAGGCTGCCCAGGGAAGTGGTGGAGTCACCATCTCTGGAGGTATTTAAAAGACATGTAGATGTCGTGCTTTGGGACATGGTTTAGTGGTGGACTTGGCAGTGTTAGGTTTGTGGTTTGATTCAATGATCTTAAAGGCTTTTTCCAACCTAAATGATTCTATTATTCTATTGTATGATTTACCTAGTACATCCTGAACATAACTGCAACACAGAATTTTCATATTCTTCCTGGAACAAATATAGTTGATTTAAGTAATTTTCTCACTTCAACTGAAAACTGAGGATTTCCAGGACAACAAAATCCTGCTAATTCACAATGAAACCCTCCTTATTCCTCTTCCAAAAGTTCCAACAAACATTTGTCAATTTTACAGAGAATTTCACAACGAGAAAGGTATCATATTAATAATATAACATGGCTCTGAGCAGCAGATCTGGAACATTAGGATCACATTATGCAAAAAGCCGTAACATCAAAAAAGAGGCAATGGGCTGATAAACAAGTGCATGTAAGTATTAGATTTCCTTTGGAAGAATATAAACCACTCTAGTGAGAAACAATTTATTGGCAATTTAATTTTCAGTAAGTAGTAGTGTGTGAGTACATTTATATCACAGAACATGCTTTCTGAGGGTAAGTATTTACATGAAAAAAAGATATGTGTACATACTGACAGATGGGAACATGTACAGGTTCAAGTAAGAATACAGAGAAAAAACATGCCACAAATAATGTCAAGTCACAGTGAGAGACTGAAGCAGGAGGGATAAGTATTGATCAGCAACTTCGTTCCACAACTCACTGCTAATTATTGTAATACTACAGCCACTCCCATAATTTCAGTTTGTTTCCATGGTATCTGAGCCTCTGAACACTATAAAAATGATCAATTACTTAGGATGTCTTAATAAAGAAAATGCAAAGGTTGTGAGGCTAAGCACTCCAGTCAAGAAATTAACAACCAAGGTTGCTTGCACAATCTTAACTCTTGCCCTTTATGAATATATATTATGGTTTTTAGCTGAAGATTGCTTCTTAAGATATTTCACACTTTTCTCTAGGTTGTATATTTTAGTCTTCTGCAGTGATAATGTGCTATCCATTGAACAAGCTATTTTTGTTGTTATTTATGCAACCTAACTCTTACAGGAATGCATTATTTTAGCATTTCAACAGTTGTTTCTGGAATATCATTAGCAAGGTAATTGTTAGCACTTTTCTTTCAATGTAGCTAGTTAGTTTTTCCCTGTGATTTGCAAATCTTTTTTTAAATTTTTTTTTTTTTTTTCAAAAAAATCCTTCTTTAAAATGGAAACAGCAGATTTTACTGTGGAATTACATCAACATAATGGTCAGTAGTGCCAATTTTTTTTCCTACATAATATCCATCTGCTTATACACTCAAGGAATGTGTTAGTCCCTGAAGCCTGTCATTGCCAGGGAGCAAAGAAGTTACTCTCCTGCAGCAAATAAACTCTATAGAGAGAGACATATCAGCAGTGAAAAGAGGAAGAAACAAAAAAACCCACAAAACCACATTCTGATCAGTATAGAGGTTTTGTTCTCTCTAAAGAAAGAAATCTGATTTAATTTCATGTATATTGAGTTTTATCCCAGATGACTCAAATCAGTGAAAGATTTTTTTAATTGAATGCATCAGCTGTATGGTTAACCCTTTGGGGAAAGGTTGCAGTCTGCAAAATGCATAAAAAAAAAATAATTTTCATTAAAAGAGCTTAATGAGCTGTGCAACCTCAAATCTTAAAATCTCTTTGATTTGCATACTAGTTCTGGCTAGTCCCCTTCACAACACAGGGTTTGATACTGCAGCAATAGTACTTTTTTTCTCTGTCTGCCATGCTCTGCAGGGCTCATCAAGGACAGCATGGACACACAAAACCAGTTTCTAGATAGTGCCTGTCGGTGTGGTGCCTTTAAGTATGTAGAGCTACGATGAATGCCATCAGTAGTTCCATAATCTCTATTTTTTTCCTCTGGAGATGAGAAAAAGGATCTAATTGTTGTAGTCCTCACTAGAGGATGTTTGCAATACTATTACTGCTGTGGCTAGTTTTACACTGGGTGATGTGTCAGCTTTCTTTGCATGGAGATCTAAATACATACCATGGTACTTAAAAAGAGAATTGTTTAATGACTGACCAATGTGGTCAGAAGAAATTTCATTCTACTGTTGCTCAAAAGATGCTGAAACTGAGACAGCTCTTTAGCACTGTTCACTGTCATGTACGCTTTGTTCTAAAGATCTTATTGAAAATGACGGTAGGAAAATTTATTAGACTGTGCCACAGGTTTCGCTTTCCCCATCAGAGGTCCTTTGGAGAAGCTGAGTTTCCATCTTTCCCATTCAACTATGTGCACAACCCTAAGCCACGAGAGAAAAAGCAAACAGCCTTTGTCAAGGCTCCATGTAGTGAGCTCTCTCGACAAGCTGACCCCGGAGCAGCTGCCAGGTACCCAGCCTGGATGCCGCCCTTCCACCTGCTCTCCGCTCTGTACCAGGCTCCCGCTGAGCAGTTCACACAGCAATGGCCAGGTGTTTGCTGCCTGCTGACCTGGCCAGGTGTTGGCTGCCAATTCCTGGGCTCCTGCTGCCCTGTTCACCTGCTGGCATCGCGCTGCTTTCCTGATGCCCCGAATCCCCTGCTGTGTGGCAGGTGGTATATTCTCAACCTCTTCACCTTTTTCTACATTTAGTTTGTAAATGCATGACTCCGCCTTTTTTTTTCTTTTGCTTTTCTAAATGCAAACTATATACACGCACACAGTGGCACACATACAGCCACATCTTCTCTGCCCATCTGCCTACTTTTCCCTACCTGTGGGTCTGCTTGAATAAGCTGGTGTGAAGCAGCAGGTTCCACTTAAGATCCCAGCTGCACACTGACATTTTCACTGGTGTCAGTTTGCAAGCACATCTACAGTAATTGTTGCTGAGGCAGCAGGTTTTGCTGTGAGATTCAGCAAGCCCTGTGATTCTTTCCACACGAGAGCTTCAGAGCAATGCTTTGAATTGCTAATTGCAATTTTTTGATTCCCTGTAGATCCAAAAAGTACCTCTGGGATTTTTTCCACTCTGTGTGCCTCAGGGTGGAGATTTCTCCTATGAACACAGCTATTTAGAAAGGAAATTAAAGCAAACTAGAACAGATCTCACTGAACAAACAGTCATCACATTTTTTTTTTATTGCTGACAAAATGAAAAAAACCCAACACACACACACACAACCCACTGTGTTCCATACACCAATACAGTTTATCACGTTGAATAACCTTGGTCCAGAGAAGCTAAATCTTACTGTGAAAATAGTAGATTTAAATTTCTTCAGCCATAGATACAGTTGCATGTGAAACAAAAAAGTGAAAAGGAGCAAGATAGTGTTAATGTAAGATACACAGCTTGAACATGAGTGTTAACATTAAACTGACCTTCCTTTGTGTAGAATCTAAATTAAAGTCAGCTTTTCTGGATCAATAACATACTGCACAGTCCTTTGTAGATGCAATGAACAGCCCCTATGGCTAATACTCTGAAAATACTGTACTGCTTGTGTTATGAGAGGTACTATAGGGCCCAAAGATTGACTTGCTTCAAGTGATACATGCATAACTACGCCACACATTCTGTGGAATTCTTTGGGGTGCTTTGCAGAGTGAAATGCTGTTGAACGTGACAGAGTGAGTCCTGGAACTAAACGCAAAAACCATATATGGGAAGGTGTTTAATACTGGGCTGCAGTATGTATAATATTTCAGGCTGCTTGCAAATATGATTGATTTCATATACAAAGCTTAAGCCGCACCTTGGGAGATTAGTATTTTGACTAGCTGGCCGTTACTGTAATTTCTGATAAGAGCAATCTTAATTAACCTATGAGATTTCTAGTGCACTTAGAGTCACAGCAATGGTTAGAAAAGCTTTAAAGGGCACCATAAGCACAGAAAATATACAAATATTTAAATTTTTTTTTTAGTTAGTGAGGGATTTTTTTTTAAAAATTTCTTTTCTTATAACCAGTTGACTGAAGAGGTGTCATTGGTATTAAATTTATTGGTCATCAAATAGAGTTGTTCACATACTGTAAGTTCTTGCCAAGCCTGGAGAAAAATACATCTATCCAGCTTTGTAGAATTTTTTAGTATGGATCACAGCCTTGATTTGGTGGTTAAGGTGTAAGAGTCAAATTTATAATGATCTCAGAGCCAATATCAAGTAGTTTTGCACAAATAAATATCACTATGTGCAAATAGTCCTTGGAAGAGAGTCTTCTACTCTGGATCAGAAAAAGGAAGAGCAAAGTACAAGGTTGCAAGGAACGTGACAGCCATGTGCTGAGTCACACAGTCAGAGCATGTCTATGTCTGTAAGTGCAATGACTTTATGGCTGTGGCTTTAAGATACCATGTTGTGGATGTAGATGGGACCATTTAAGCCTCTGTTGGTTTAAAAATGGGAAGCTCTGTAACCCCTCTGAATTGGTGTCTGTATGTGACAGATTTGTTTACAGGTGTTTTACAAGCCAAAAGTCACCTAGATTGCAGAAGCAGCAGTGAAGAAGACACAAATGACTGCTTTAATAAGTAAGGCAATTGAAATTGTGAGAAGCTTGTGGGACCTTTTCTTTCATTATTCATTGTTTTATTCCATGTCCAGAGAAGTTTTTTGAAAGAGAATGAAGCTGCTTTATTCTGGATGTTGTGATGAGAATTAATGTTTTCTTAAACATGACCTCTGAAAATTACTTTCTACAAGACATTTCTGACTAAGCATTTTTTGATAGTCCATTTAACCTTTACAAATAAATATTAAATGGAATTTTGGCAAACTGTAACATCATCTCTAACTAAAACTGATATTTGTCTTATTTAAAAAACCAGGAGACAAGAATCTTGCCTGAATAATTTATAGAACTTTAAACAGTTATTATCATGTAAAATGCAAAGAGTCAATGAGGAAACCCCAAATCCCCACAATACTGTGAGGTTTTTTGAAAGTAATGAATGTTATGAATTTATAATTTTCCCTTACAGTAAATGTGGCAGTTTATGAATTACATTGCTACTTTTACAAAGCTATGCTAGGAGACCAGCACTTGTTCTTTCAGCCGCTTGAGGAAAAAATAAAGCTAGAACACGGAAGTGACTATACACCTATGTCCTGCTATCTGTACCAAGAGGGTGTGTTTGATTGTTAGGGATAAGTTAAAATTCTAAGCAATAATTTAAAAATGAAACATAACCTCTCTTTTACATGTAAAAAAGACCTCTTTTCAGAGTTGTTGAGTTCAGAATTCATCCTTTTGTCTTTTGAATGTCAAAATTGCACAAGCAATAGCTACTTGTATATATTGGTCACTTCTCACTCACGTTGCCTGGTAGTGAGGAAAGATTGTTGGCTGCTTAAAATGGATGTAATTATTGACCACATGCTAAATTATGGCTGCAAAATGGAAAGCAAAAAACTTGAAACAAACCCTAAGCAAATGACCTTTAAATGTGTATATGGCATGAATGTATATGCATGTAGTGAAGACTAGGCAGCCTGATCTTGCTTCTGTTAAAGCCTCTTATTGTACATATGTTGGGGATTCTGTACACAACAGAAATGATGCAGTGGATCCCTAAATATTAATGAGAACTAGCTGTTAATCTATCTGGTTGCAGTACCTCCCTCTGGCTTCACAGATAGAGAGAGGCATTAGATTTGAAAACAGACATAAGCTGATGAAAACCATAACAATCTCTCCAAGCTTCCCATACCTCAAACTATTGAAATATCTACTTGCAATATGTTGTTCTATATTTTTATTTTCCCTAAGCTAAGCATGCAATTTTATTTTTTATTGATTGCCAATATTGTCATTTTTTTAAACACAGAAATAATAAAAATATAAAAAAAATAAAAGAGTTTCATTGTGGTTCAGAATTCACATCTTTGTTCATGCTTACCTGTTCATGCTCATGTTCCCTGCTCACCTCTGTGAGCCTTATAACCACCTTTTTCATACCTCCACTAGTTTTCTATCCGTAAGGGCTTAAAAACTTGACTGACACTCTGTCACTCCTAATCCTCTAGATGACCCATATACCGTTTGTCTCTCAATGGATTTTTCTCTCTAACATGTTGTAGTAAGTTATTTTAGTAGAGTTTCTTGTGACAGATTTATTTTTTTACAATAAAAATATTTATTTTTTTTTTAGCATAGGGTAGCTGAGAAACAGATGTATCTTTGGGAAAAGAGACAAAGGAAAAGATCAACATTCAGTATTGTAGCAGCATCACTGCAGGAAGAAACTTATGCTTATAAGTTTATACCTAATTCTCAATGTCTCTTAATCAAACATTGGGGATATGTTGTGCTTGACTTCTGGGCTTGTAATGAAAAGAACCTTGCACAGAATTTAGATTTAAATCTCATTGCTCCCCCCCCCCCCCCCCCCCCCCCCCACCGCCGATAATATTAGGAGTTGTCATTTCGGCAGAAAGTGAGCCTAAATTGAAGTTTGTAATACAAACACAAAAATATTGTATTCAATAACAAAGACTGTGATTCTTTTGAAATGTAAATTCTGCAATGAGAAAATTTCTTTCCCCCTCACACACAATGAAAGATGTGCTTTCTCTGGAATGTCCCCTATTCTCTCCTGCTCCTAGCCCTGGAGGCTCTGTTCTCCACTGTTTGGAAATCTGGAATGATGAGCAGAAGGTTAAAACTTGCATCATCGGGAATATAAAAAGATAATCTTTTCTCTGTGGGTTAACATTCAAACTGTCTGCATTGTTTTTGGCATTTTAAAATGAGAATCTCATTGTATCCTGAGAGTTTCTTTAATGAATTTTTCTGACACCGAGACCCTTCTATCCTTGAAGGCTTTTTCTTTTTTTGACTCCCAGGGTATAAAGACACTCCCAAGGTTACAACAGACTGTAATGACATGCTCTAACCAGGTCTTATTAAAGGACAAGTATTTTGCTGGCTGAGGAACAGAGAATGGTGATTTCTGAGGAAAGGAGAAGTGTTGGCTCTTCCCTGACTTCCCTGCAGCTCCACTGCACGTCCTGGGCTCTACCATTCCACTTCCCAGGTGTGAAGTGCTGGCCCTCAGGTTGTTTTTAGGCATACCTTGACTGGTCACACACCCCTCAGCCTCCATCCAGAAAGTGAATAGTCATAGAGTGGTGCTGTGAGTGTGGAAATGCATCCCTTTAGTGTGTGAGCAGCCTAAACTGGCATTTGGGTCCCCTGTAGGGCACAGAGCACTGCCTCATTATGACCTTCAGGGAGTAAAACTAACAAGCCCTAGAAAAAAAGGGAAAATACTGCTTCCTGGAAATTATTTTCATAAACTAACAACTAGAAGCAGAGGGTAAAGCAAATTCTTTGCTGGAATTTGAGGGGTTTGATTGTTTTACTTGCATAGTTATGAGGATCAAGTTATAACACCTGTATTTGACCTCTAACAATAGATATATTCACTCTACCCTTAACTGTTCCTTTACTGCTGTTACTATTTGCCTGTAAAGTACCTACTCTTCTTGTTGCTACTGGAACACGAAGAACATAATTCATTCTTTGGTTAAAAATCCTCTTAAAGCTTTTAACTTAAATGTATTCATGATAGTCTATGTTCATTTGCTTTTGTACCACAATTTTCTGATTGCTTAAACGTCACTCCTCCAATATTTTCCCTCTGTTTTTGTTTAAAAATAGTGGTTATATCTCAATTAGGCCTCTTTCTGTGCTAGATAAACCAATACATTTTAATCACATCAGAAGAGAGACTCTCTTCCCCAAGACTCTGTTAGTGTTTCTCTGCTAGTTTTCCCATAAAAGTTCATTTTTCTTTATTCAAAATACTTTCTGATCATGTCAGTTCACAGAATCACAGAACCATAGAACAGCCCAAGCTGGAAGGAACCTTGAAAGATCATATGGTCCAATCTTTCATGGGAAAGGGAGCCCAGGTGAGGTTATCTAGCACCCTGCCCAGTTGCATCTTGAAAACCTCCAGTGCTGGAGACATTACCACACCCTTGGACAGGTTGTTCCAGGGATTGATCTTTAAAAAAATTATTTTTTATATCGAGATGAAACCTCTAGTGGTGCAACTTGTACCAGTTGCTATTTTCTCCATGTGGTTCTTTGGGAAAAGAGAGTCTCCATCCTCTTTGTAGCTGGCCTTTAAGTAGTGGAAAATTGTGATGAGGTCTCCCCAACCAGCGTTTTCTTCTCCAGGGAAAAGAGACTTAACTGCTTCAGTGAACAGATTTAATTTACAAAAGGATTATTAAAATGTGTTCAGCTACATATATTTCTTCCTTTATGTTTAGTAAAATCCATCCATTGCTTTATTATTTCTTCTCATTCTTCTGAAAAGGTTTTGTACCACAATTACTGGCTTCTGAGAGACTATAACAAATGCAGAAAGAAAAAAAGTTTAAAGAAAATCTATACTTCTTATTCTCAACACTGAAAAGTCCTGAAAGAGTCCTAAAATAGAACTTAAATTATAAAAGCTTACAGATATCAGAAGACTATTCTAAGTTTTCCCAAATAAGTTACAAGAAATCAGTTTTTGAGTCCAAGAAACATGAGTCTCCCATGCATAATTTTCGTCTAAGCTTTCTACATCAAACATTTAATCCAAAGATATTATTTGAGCATGCAAATAATACTACTTCTGTGGTAGTTATTTTCAACACATGGAATTTAACCAGTACATATTTCCAGTGAATCTATTTATGTTTGCATTAACATACTGAACAATATTTTCCAGTTTTATTTCAGCTGTAAAGACACCATTATAGGATTTGGAGGACACACTCTTTAATATTAAATAGATATGAAGAAACATTAGTGTAACATTTAGTCTGAGTAATCAAGCATACACAAGTCAGGAGACTCAAAATATGAAGGCATGCAATGCTAACTCAATTTAAATTGTCCATCCCATAATTTTGTGTCATCCATTATTCAGATTCATACTTAACAGTAGAAACAACAATGTAAAATACAGTTGTTCAAATGGGCTACATAGACAGAGTAATGTTGCTTCAAAATCTAGATGAGCTCTAAAAGAGCAATGCTCAAATCCATAAAGTTAAATTCAAATTAGGGAATGGAGTTTAGAATCACTGTAGGAATTAGAATTTATAACACTGAGATATCTCTGTTGTTCCTAGGAAATTTCTGCTCAAGGGGTCCCATACCTTATCTTTATAAAGCTCCTAAGCAAAATTCGAAAACAAAGAAAATGTGAGGTTTTTAGAAAATCTGAGCTTCTCAGATATCTTTGAATGTAATATGCCAAGTGAAATGTAGCCTTTAACTACTTAGAAAACATTGTAATATCACCTTCTTTTATGTTTTAGAAGTAATTACACCAGAATATTATCTTGTCATAAGAATAAGTTGATTCTAGTAAAGTCACACCTTCTTTGAACATTACCATGTCAAAAATCAAATCAAAATTATCTCTGCTTAAAAATATCAAATGTCTACACAGTACCAGGCCTGCTGGCAACAGACGGGGTACACTTGTCTCAAAACAAGAAAAGGATCATTGCATAGGAGTATGCAGGACTCATTGGAAGAGCTTTAAACTAGATTTAAAGGGGCTAGGGGATGAAACCAGGCTCTCGAGAGATAAGCCTGCAAACAAGATGTCAGTGTTTGAGGGATGATGTGCTAGTGAGATCTGCCATGTCAGTAGAGGTATGGAATGGAGAGCCATGCAGTAGCAAAGATGCAATGGTTATTCATGTGTTAGGAACCCAACTGACCAAAGGCATATTCCATACCATATTACTTCATGCTTAGCATATACAGCTGAGGGAAGAAGAAGGAAGGGGGGCACATTCAGAGTGATGTTGCTTGTCTTCTTAAGTAACTGTTACACATAATGGATCCCTGTTTTCCTGGAGATGGATGAACACTTGCCTGTTCACAGGAAGTAGTGAAGGAAGTCCCTGTTTTGTTTTGCTTGCATGTGTGGCTTTTTCTTCACCTATTATATTGTGTTTAACTCAACTCATGAGTTTTCCCACTTATATTCTTCCGATTCTCTCATCCTACCATGATGGGAGTGAGCAAGTGACAGTGTGGTGCTTAATTGCCAGCTGGGGTTAAACCACATCAGCACTGGAGTGGCTGCACCTTAAATACTGCATTTAGTTTTGGGCCTCTCACCACAAGAAAGACATTTTAGTACTAGGGCAGGTCCAAAGAAGAGCAACGAAACCAGTGAAGAGTCTAGAGTACAAGTCTTATGAGAAGCTGCTGAAGGAACTTGGAGTGTTCTCAACAGAGACCCTATCATTCTCTACAACAACCTGAAAGGAGGTTGTAGTGAGGTGGGTGTGGCTCTCTTCTCTCAAGTAACAAGCAATAGGGTGAGTAGAAAAGGCATCAAATTGCACCAGAGGAGGTTTAGGTTGGATATTAAGAAAATTTTTTCACCAAAAAGGGTTGTCAAACACTGGAACAGGCTGCCCAGGGAAGTGGTGGAGTCACCATCCTTGCAGATATTTAAAGGATGTGTAGATGTGGTGTTTAGGGACATGGTTTAGTGGTGAACTTAATAGTGCTAGATTAATGGTCGAATTCAATGATCTTAAAGGTCTTTTCCAGCCAAAATGATTCTATGAGTTTAAAACTCAGTAAACAGCTAGGGTTTCAACTGCCTATATACAGCAATTAATAGTGATTTAGATGTCCTGGGGTATTTTGGTACTTTCTTTCCTTTTCAGCTGATTCTTTACAAAAGTATGAGTCTTCCATAGGTACCAGGTTATACCTGTTAGCCCTTTGGCACGTCTCTAAAAACATGGAGCATCTGAAGAAATTTCTTCATGCTAGCACAGAATGAATTCTTCTATGGATGTTAAACTTATCTTAGGACAAATTCCTACAACAAGCTTCTGTTCTTTCAGACATCCATATTTTAACTTAAGTCTTAGGATGGGATTCATATAACTTATTTTAAAAGTTCTGGGATGTGTATCTTAGACTGTCAAATTCTCAGCCTGAAAAGTAGACAAGATGATTGAAAGAAGCTTGAACATTTCCATGTCACATTCTTTCTCACACAGCAGTATACATACAAAAAGCAATGATAGTTTCCCAAACACTTTTAGGTCTGTGTACTTGATAAAGTCAATGTAATCTTAGACACTCTTTAGACTTATTTAAGTTTTAATACTGTGTTCATACTTTACTTTTATGTCCTCTTTCTCTCTACATAATCTCTAACAGAATTCTGGAGCTGAAAGGACATTGAAAAAGGCCATGGAAAAATCCACATATGTATTCAACCTGCTTAACTCTGGGGAAATCGCTTCACTGGTTTGAACTGTTATTCTGGAATTATATTGGTGTGTATCAGACCAGCAAGTAATCCAGTATTTATTGTTTGTGCACACACTGAAGTAAATAACATGGTGATGTTACTGCTCTGTATGAAGGTACTGCAGAATATTAAGTCTCCTAATAGTCCTGTAGCTTCATGATCTGCAGAATATTTAGATAATAAACAATTTTTTTTTCAAATCAAAGTGTTAGTGCCTGCTTTTATGGTTGTCATCTACCCTTCTCATTCAAGGAAACATAATTTTCTCCTGTAAGACAGCAGACTTTCTGCCTCAGGCTGAGCATGAATCAACAACAAATGTTATAGCACATACTATAATTTTATAAACTATCATGTTGTGGAAAATTGAGTTTAAGCTATAATCCATGGCGAAGTTACTGTTCCTCTAAGGAAAGACACAGTAATGGGCAACTTCAGAAGCCTTTTGCTGATTTCGATATTCCTGGACACCTAAAGAAACAGAGGAGTCCAAGGAACTTCTGCTGGAGAAATGAACCAAATAAATATATTTTCCTCCCACAAAAACGGTTTAGTTAGATGGACTTAGGAAAATCTGTAATGATATTTGCCATTCTAACTGATAAGAGGTTTACATGTATCCCTAAAACAATCTAATATAATAGAATGCCCAGCTATGCTAGAAATACATTAATATATTTCACAGAGCTGTTTTTGTATTGATCATCATTCATAATAATATTTTATCACATGGGAAAACTTTAGGCACATCTGTGTCATTAGCAGTTTGGTAAGAGAAAAAGAAGTTACTTCAGCCTAGCCTAGCCTAAAAAGTGGAATATCATATCTTTCTTAAGACAACAAGCTTTATATGTATTTATCAAAGACTGCACCTGTATTATAGAGATCTACTGATTAATTTTTTCTCATTGTCAGACTTGGTATACCTTGCATGATTGGTTATTTTATATCATTTTTCATGAAAATAAAATGTAAATACCTAGTAGTAAATATATCTGCCTGGAACACTTTAACAATATTTCAGTTTTGATTGAAATAAATCAGTGTTGAAACAATTCAACAGCTGAAAATCTATTTCACTGTAACATGGTTAATAGTAAATTAATGCTGAAACACTTTATAGGCTCTTAAAGTTTTATTAAACCCTCTGTCAGAAGGATTTGATCCCGCACTCTCTTTTTTCGTATGTTCCATACATGATAAGAGTACTGGCCTGAGGTACACATATGTTTACAGTTCTTAACTCTTAAATTAGGGAAATCTAACCCCCAAATACCTTGAAGCATAGTAATAACTTAAATAAAAATGTGCCATGGCCCAATCCTCCACTCATAAAGAAAAAATTATTCCCATAATTGGAGAAGCTGTGATCTAAAAGCTTTCACCTCTAAAAAAGTTGCGTGTTTATTTCTGAAGTTACCCATTTTAACATGATTCCTTTTTAAAAAAGGGAAAGAAAATAAAAGCTCAAACCAAGGGACCAACAATAACCAAAAATATTTTTCATTTTGATTCCAATGAAAAATCACATTCTGATACCTTGATAACTGATGTGGAATTCAGTATTTGTACTCTGGCCATCTGTAACAACAACCACAACAAGTTAATAAAATAAATTAAGAATATAAAAATTGCTTTGACTGCAAGTCATATTAGTTAGCCCTAGCTCTCAGAGGCAACGAGATTATTATGTTCAGTGAAATTTACAGACCTATGCAATTTTTAGATCTATGGACACTTCTTGCCCTCTGAAACAGCTCTGTAGGTCTTTCTTTAACTGTGACTTGAAGCTGGTGGATGATATTGCTGCTGTTGTTCATTGTATTTTGGTGATTTGTATTACCTGAATTCTGTGAAGCAGCAATGTCAAAAGCATGCTAGTCATTCACAGAGAGATAGTCAGTTTCACAGCTCTTTACAGATTACTTCTGCCCCTCTGATGTTTGGAACCATTCCCCAAGATATGTATAAGTATTACCCCAGTTCAAAAGTTTTAGATTTCAGAAATAAAGTGAGATGCAATTGTTGCCATAGTAGAGTAGTCTTCCTATCTGCTCCAAGATCTCAGAACAAGCCAAGTAATAGCAATTAAAAGATTGGATCATGAGTTAATTGTCTTTGGCTGTTACATGTTAATTTTGGGGAGTGCATAATGCAAAATGATTTCAAGTTTTGAAAAGTATCCATTACCATTTTCACTGTGTTTCACTAGCTCTAATAGTGGCTAATAATAAGTAACTTCTGATTTTTATTGACCACATATCATGTGTTCCCCATCATCACAGTATGCTTCAGTTCAAGTTACTCTTTAAGAAGTGCACTTGAATGGAAAAAACGGCTCTTCTGAATCCAATAAAAGGAGTAATTAATACCCAAATAGGATTAAAAAGCTGTATAAATGAAGAAATGCTTTATTTTAAGTGACTTGTTTAATTAATTGGTCTAGTTTTCATGACAATAGCATTGATCATAAAGGATTAATTCAATATTAATGCAGATGTCATGTGTCCTGTTGGAACTCATCTGTAATTAAGTATTAGCTAAATGTACCACTAAAAGAAAGTGTTACTCAAAAAAAGATTGAGTCAGTGAATTTGAGTTTATATTCTTCTTTTGATATTATAGAATATTTATACCTGAAAAGAAAATGAAATATTTAAAGCAGTTTAGGAAGTATAAATTGTATAAATTTGGAAATTTAACATTCTTTAGATTGGTCAGATTTCGCCCTTTCATAATCTAAATCTTGGATATTTAGCTAAAAAAAAAAAAAATTATTTAGGACAACCACAGCAGTAAAAGTGCATGAAGTTGCTTCAATATGTGACCAGAACCAACTGTACAACTGTGCTCTCTAGCCTGCTTCTTTCCTGCTATAATAGGCATATAATTTTGTCTCATTTCTCTAAAAGCATTAAGAAAAATTATACATTTACTAAGAACAGGTGTTTGGAATTGTCAATACCATACGTCACAGTTGAGTGAAATTCCTGTTGTATATGGATTACAATCTTTTAAGCAATCAAGGCCAAAATCTGGAGTGATTTAACTCAGCATCTTTCCAGTGCCTTCAGTGGAACTGAAATAACTTATAAATAATTTCTGTAGTGTTTTTAGTGTTTGAAGTGTTAAAACTCATGTTAGTTGAACAATATTTTGTATCTGCACAAGCTCTACCTCAAACATTATTAGCATAAATAAAGAGGCTATATTAAATCCTGCAAGAATTTGCAACATCTGTTAAAGTCAATGTTGAAATAATTATTGAAAATCTGTTTTCCTCTTAATTGCAAGAAGAGTGATCCTGTATGATATAAGACTAGTTATTAGGATGTTTGAAACAGATTAAGGTTTGGTTTCTGATTGTTGTTTGAAGGTTTTATCATACGCTTTCCATTTAAGAGTCCGTGTACAGTAAAAGGCATGGGATACTGCACCCAGAAGCAAGGGCTGTGTGATCTCAGGGGAACTTATGTGGGCTCAATACACTAAATCCCAAATGGACCACTATCTTGTAGCCAGGCAAAAATCTATTCAGAAATACTCTTACACCCACTATTTTTGCATGTCTAATTTTATTTTGCTGTCCACTGGTTAGAGCACTGCTTTAAGGAGTTGACTATCTAAGTAATAGAAAGACTATTTATAGAATATAATAAGTATTTGAATAATATAATACAGGGTGTACTTTATTATATCCACCTGAATCACCCTTCAAGGACATCTCACTGCTGAGTCTGCAATTCTAATTCAACAAGTTTTTGCATAAAAGAAAAATTTTTATATCAGTCCTGTAGAGTTCTGCATAGGCTAAAAGGCAAGAAGAAGGACTCAGGCTAAAGGAAGAAATTTAAAAGAAGTTTATAATTATATTTACCGTGTTACTCTTTGCTTATTCATGTGGTCATCTTTTGCAGAAAGATTATTTTACCACATGCTTTCCACATTTGCAAACAAATGACTTGGGCAACAATGTGCAAATATGTATGAGTCACTATATGTTTATTTACTTACTACAGTGATTTCACTCAGCTATTCTTCTGTGGTTTTCCAAAGACTCGGATATGTTATCTCCTAACAAAAATCTGTGTGAAATATGGCAACCTGCAAAACAACTCCCCAAAAGAGCAGTTCCTAGAAAAAGAAGCTGCCATGTAAGTGTCATGGTACCAAACATAAGGAACTGTAGCTGCCGGAAGATGTGTGGCTGCATGGGAATACTCGTGCAGCTCTCTGCCTCTCCAAAAGACTCCACTGTGTGTTTTACATTTGATAAATAAATTATAGAAGTGTAAATGTCATCTGAGATTTAAGAGTTTATTCAAAGATAATGATTTGAAGCAACCTCTCCTAGGTTTTTTTACAATTTATAATTAGAGATCTTAACTGAGTTCATTTACCATGATAGAGGATGGGGCTCAGAATATCCAGTTTCAAATCATTCAAATATTAGGTGTAAGAAAAACCTTCCATTTGGATTACATTGAGATGAACTGCCTCTGTGAGGCATTCTTCTCTTCCCTTTGGCAACAAATGGAGCCTAACCTCTCAGCGAAATGTTGATTTCAAGTCAGGTGAATTATGACTGCATATGTAAGTATTTGCACATTAATATAAGATTAAACTTTCTGACAATAATAACTATTTTCTTTAATTTTAAGGCGAATAATTATGAGCTAATGAAGAGTAGTTTTTATGAAGTAGATGCCTATGATTGAAAGAAAAAAACATTCTCCAGGTAGCCAATGACAGATAAAATTAAAAAGACTATGAGCACTTATTCAAATTTTAAAACTGTTTTTCTTAAATTTGTCATTTAACATTAGCATTCTTGAAGTTAGCTCTCTGGCCAATGCTGTCACCTCTCCTCCAGCCCTCATCTAATGAGAGATAAGCATCTCCAGGGAGTGATTCATCCCACCTACCCAGGTTCCTGTACTAGTGAGCATGATTCATTACTGCAGTTCCTCCAGCTTGCAGCCTCATTATGGCAAAAGCACTAGAGAAACCCATTATGAAGACAGGCATTGTCCCAAAGAACTCACCCTATCTACACACTCTCTAGATTATTCTGCATCCAAAAGGTAAAGAACTTCCAATACTTATAATATACCAAGAATTCAAAATGCTTTAAAATAGGGTATAACTGCAAGTAAAGAATCTATCCAAGGAAAACTGAAATACATTTCCAGAAAGCAGATAATTAGAAAAGGAGGAGCAACTATAGAAGATATTAATTTACAAAATCTTTCCACAGCATCCTTTGGGGACTTCTGAGTATCTCTGCTAATTTCTCCAAAAGCTTTTACCATTTTTCAAGTCCTAGCAGATGGAGCAAAAAGTTTAAACATACATTCATCTGAAAAAAATTACTTGCACCATTCCATGTATTGTGCAGGAAAGACACAAATGTATCAGAAAATTTAAGAAAGCAATTTAGTCTTTTGCATATAGGGTTTTGCAGGACTGCAATGAAATTAGAACATATTAGACATTCCTTTTTTTTATACAGACTTTGATCACAAATAGTACAGCTACTGAACTTTTAGAGATACTTTTATTTTTCTCATCCATGAGCAGAAATTTCTCAGGAAAAATTAATTGTTAAACATTTTGGATAAATCCTTATTGAGTAATTGAGTCCTTGAATTTCATAGCTTTCCCTAAAATCTGCATCATAAAGCTAAATACATGGACTGGATGTAAAAGTAATTGAACTGTAGACCTAGGGTTTGTCTTTATTATACCTGAAACACACAACTTCGTACTGTATTTCTCCTCGGGTGAACAGCTGTTCAATACTATCTAGGTTACAAAATTGTAAATATCATTTAGCATGACCATTTAAAATACTTCTGCAAATTATATCCTTTGCAATATTGTGGTAAGTCACTTTAAAGGATGAAAACTATGAAATCTCTTTAGAAATAGCAAGCAAAACATGATGAAGTTAAAATATCCCTTTTGGTTACAACAGCTGCACATCACACACAGTTGAACGCTTGCTGCAAAACTACCTTAAAAGAGCGTGTTATATTCACATTTGGTATGAAAGAGCTCAGAGCTCCATTGGTCAAAAGCTCTCCAGGGAAGGAAATGTTTCCCTATATTTGATTTCACTTTTTTTCAGCTGCCTTAACCATTTTCTTTAGATCTTAAATATTAATCAGATGATACAGTATTCAAAAGACTGCCTGCATGTCTTGGGGAATCTCTGTCATATTAGTAGAGCAACTTTGAGTATCTTCTGGAATACATTGAAAGATCCTTATGAATTAGATAAGCCTCTTTGTCTGTCAAGGTGTTAGGGAATGGCTCAGAGAGCAAGGCAGAATGGTTGTACAAGCAGAGCCTGTCTAACATTTAGCAGGCCGCAGTGGAAAAAGTACTGAATACTGACACCGATTATGACTTTATCTCGATCTGGTAAACAACCTTGAGAAAGTAAGTGTGTGAAAAATGTAGAGAATGCTTTACCATTAAACCGCAAGTAGGAGGACCATGTAAATGTAACGTTTAGAGCTTAAGCCAATTAGCTAAGGACTAGTAGGAATAATTATCGTAGCCTGTATAAATATGACTGAATGAGAGTAATAAACGGAACTAGGCCTTATCACTCACATTGAGACGGCTCACATAATTTCTTCCGTCGCTCACATCAAGGTATCTATAAGTGTGATTAATATTAATACATTTTAAGAACGAATATTGAATATATTATATATTCCCTGAAACAACACTATACATTCAGTGCTTTTGGATTAACCATGTATTTCACCAACAAGTGTTCTGGCTATGGCAAGTGAGGCCATATGCATGTCTTTGTAGCTAGTGCTGAGCAACTAATTCAGTAAGCAAATAATGCAGTCAGGTCATTTAGTTTCTTTTCCAAAATCATAGGCTGTTCATCATTAACTTGAATATTTATTCAGGTTTATTATTTTGTATTCAGACTTCACTCATTGTCTGATATTTGAATCATGCTCATTGTTTTTCTTTGGGTACTGACAACTGTAGAGTACTATTTCAGCTTCCCAGTTGGTTAACCTAATAAAAAATAAATCCTAAGTGGAAACTAGAGAAGGTAGCTGAATGATCCAGTATTTTGGAGAGAGATGGTTAAAGTAAGTAAATGGAAGAGCAAGAGGGAGGAACTGAAAGGGCAATAAATGATTTATTTCTCTTGTAAAGAGAACTTGCACAAATATCTTTGCAGAAAAAAACAAACAACAACAAAAAAGCCCCACCAAAAACCCCTTAAAACTTAATTTCGTATACACTTTAATATTCTTTATTTTTTCCAAAGTCACATTAAAAAAATCATGTGTTTACCAATTTCCACAATGCTTGAAAACAGAGACTGCAATCAGATTTCTGCCTGGTTTAATAGCTATTTTATTATGATGGAAACACAGGGAGGGGGGAAATCTATTGCTTGGATCTTTCAGGCAGTGGTCTATCATAATAAATACATATTAAAAAAAGCTCATTGTTGAAAATGTTACAAGAAAATACAGGAAGCACACAATAAAGGAAAAAGGGGATGTGCCGAGTACTTGCAAGATGTTTTAATATTGTCTAGCAGCTCAGGAAATCAAATACTGAATGTCAATCATATGCAAATAGAAAACAGTACAGCATACACGTAGATAGGCCCACAGCCTCAGTTTGTATAAACTTAGCAGAACTGTACCGATGTCAGTGGAGTTTACTCAGTTTATACTGGACTACAATCTTCCCTGAAACACTTTATAAACAAATTTCATTAGCAAAACCAGAAACAAAGAGAGTCAGAACATTTTCTTACAGATGTTTTTGAAGAGGATTGCAGCATGGCTGGAGAACACTCAACCCAGACAGGACAAATAAGTACTTATAGACTGCAGTCAATAGTTTGCCAGTGGTTTGCACTAACCAAAGTTGTGGGCTAGTGGGTTTAATTCCTGCTGCACTTCAATGTCCCTACATGTACTAGAAAAAGATCGTGCTTTCTAAACCCTTTCCCTTGAAATTATTTAATGGCAGGGCTGTGAAAACTTGGTAGTTAACAAACACATTAAAGGCAAATTGGGTAGATGTAGGCATTTTCATTATTTCATTATACACTCAACCACTGTTACATGAATAAGAGTTTATTTGTAAGCATCTGTATTGCTCAATATCAACTTGAATGGAAACCTTAAATATGTAGTCACCCTTAAGCTTTTGGAACTGTCTCCTTAAGACCCATATGAAATGAAACAGTAAAATTTGATTTTGTCAGGAAAAATATTTCTCAGAAAGAATCTGGTAATTAAAATCACTTAAAAAAAAAATAGGTTTATCATTTTCTTGTACAATAACCAAGTGATGTTTTGGGGAAAAAAAAAAAAATAAAAATATACCTATTTCACATTTTGCTTTTAGCATGACTACCGGAAGGATGACTTCAATATAATGGAGTAGCCATCAAACAAATGGCTTGCTATTTCATTTTCAAATAGTATTGCTCCTTCCAAAAAGGGAGGAATCAAATTTACTTCAAATTACATTATCAACTTTATTAGTGCAAAGATGATTATTCACCTGTGCAAAGCTGCAGGTTTACAACAGATGAAACAGCCCTAGATACAGGTTTTTGAAGATTTATTGATGTAGTCCTGTGGCCTGCGAGCTGTTTTCCTTTGAGATTGTGAAGAGTCTTAAGGGATGAGAAAATCAGATCAGAGGATTGGAACAATGAAACCCAAAATGAGAAATGTTTCAAATTAAATCTGAAAGTCTTCTGTTGATATCTTTGAGCTGTGTGAAGTCAAGAGAGCACAGCTTCCCAATGAAAGAAAAAAAAAAAGAAAAAAAAAAGAAAAAAAAAAAAAAAAAAAGAAAAAAAAGAAAAAAAAAAGAAAAAAAAAAAAAGAAGAAAGATCAAACAGGCCAGACACACAGCAACAACAAAGCTGAAAGTAATATTGCATTTTCAAAGGCAGTGCTGTGTGTAGATGAGTTTAGCGGGAACTTCATTTATTTGCAAAAAAGACACAATTGTGCCTGGTTGTACAGACACTAACCCAGAGATAGTCTTCAGCTTCCATTTCATGTGTTCCAACTTCATATTTTTGTTGCAGCCAACTTCCTCATCTGGTAATGACAGCAATATTCCTACCAGTTCCTTTCCCACCACTTCCTTTTTTTTCCCTCTGGAAGGAAAATAGACCATAGTGAGCAAAGTGGAGTAATGCTAATTCCCAAGACCTCTCTAGGAAGCTGAGAAGGTTTGACGGGGACCAGATGTAGGCAGAACACTGGTGAGGGCAAGACATGCATCCTGGACACTCTAGTTTGTGCTACCCAAATACCTGGGACCATCTCTCCACAGAGGTAAACTTTTTGCTGCCAAATCACTCTGCCTGGCCTCCTCCTTCCTTTACAACATCAGAGACAGCAAAGCTATCTTCTTTGCATATGCAGAAGATACTTTTCTGACAGTTTGTTTCTACCGGTCTTCATCAGTGTGCAAAGGATGTGTTAAAACACAACAGTTGCATCAGATGGGAGAGTACATTCACAGGTTCTTCAGTACCAGAAATTACAGACTCCCATTTGTCTGTTTTACCTCCACAAACTCTGCTCTCTTCAGAAATGAAACTGAATTAAATGAGATGTTACCCCTTACCCTGTGAATTGTTATTCTTGTCATCTTCCCACCTGTTTGATACAAACACCCATGCTGTATTTTATATTTAATCCTAGTTATTCTTTATAAAACACGATTTTCTTCAGTTATGTTGTAATCAAGTATTTGCAGATGTTGTCAGGTGGAAGAATACATCAATAGACAGCAAACTAGCTAAACTGTGCATTATGATGCCAACTACATAAATAAATAAAAAATTAAACTATTATCTTGTAGTGCCTGAATTGAAGCCAGAATCAAGAGTAATAACACACATCTCAGTGAACGCAAGTTAGAGCTCTCTAAGAACAGCTACATATATACCTAAATAGTTCACAAAATCTTCCTAACAAATAATTTTTTAATCCATACCTTCTTTTGTTTACACTCTCTGAACAGTCAGATGACCGATTTATCTTAAACACTGCATAGTATCTTTTATACAAATCCCTGCACATACACATAACAAATATCAACAATTGTACCCTAGTCCTAATTAATTTTTCTATCTTTTAAAAGATTCAAGCACATAGTTAGGGAAAAGAAACGTGCTGATTTGGAGGACAATTTCCAAGTAATAAATACTTGGAAAAATATCAAAATTCTTCATATTGAAGTAAGGAATGTACCTTTAAAATAAGAAATTCAGAATTGGCACACGCTTGAAGGTAGATTATGTATTAATATGAAAAAAATCAAGGTGGCAGTTTGCACTGGATTTTGATCAATTAATTTTTTCCACTAAATTCAATTTAAAAATATTACTCATTTCTTAAGGAGTGGATTTAAAATAATATGATATATTATAGAGTAATTATCTTAAAATCAAGAACTGTAAGTCTTCATATAAGATGTTTACCAAAGATTTTGAGAGGTAAAGTAAAATTTGTAGCAGACTATGATTTTGCAACAGAAATTGACACCAAAGGAAAAAAAAGTCTGCAGATAATATTAATGGCAAATAATAATGTGCTAGCAGGAGCAAAAGAACACATATGCACGAACTCCATCAAAGCCACGTTGCTTTGAAAGTTGATTTAATTCTAATTTGTAATATATAATATAGAACTGAGCAGCAGTTGAATTGTTGTTCTCTATATGATCTAATTTATCAGTTATTTTTGTAACTAGGGCTGGGAGAACTATCTGCAGCAAACAATTGGTTCACTGGCTTTAATTCTTTTCACTATTAATGATTTGTCAGTAGGTTGATCAAGAGTTTGTGCCTAGTTCAAAAGTACCCAAAAATACTGAATGCAAATCAGTTTCTCAGACTGGAAGTGCCTGGCAATTTTTATTTTTGTTTATACACATATGTTCTTTGAATGGATAAATCTTACAGAATATCCTTACATTCCCTGATAGATTTCAACTACCTATTTAAAAAAAGCCTGACAAGAAAACAGGAATGGACAGTAGAACAGGTCATGAAGAAGTACAGAAAAATAATGAGAAACAAGATAATGATAATTACCTGAAACCAAATTTTAATGCATTTTTAGATAATTGTCATCTTTAAAGTGTTGTCCAAAATCATTAAATGAAAATTGTTTGAAACTTTGCAACTTCCCTTTGGAAGTCTGACATTTCTTTTTCAACAAGTTCTAATGTAAATACTACATGCATTTATGTTTCTTAGAGATTCACGTGAACTATGATGGATAAATACAGGAACCCACATTCATTCCTTCCCCTATGTAACATATCATTGACTACAAAGCTGCTGACATTTGCAGCCCATGCAAATATAGATGAAAATGTTTTGCTTGCCAGGATTTCATGGCCAAAGCTATTTGAGGGTTTTGGATTAATGTCTGTTGGTCTTGAAACTTTCACTCTCTCTCACTCCCAGATCACTATGCAAGGAGAATTCTCTCTAGAGAGCTGAAAAGTCCATTTTGTGCAATTTGTTCAATACATGAGTTACATCAAATTCTATTAATGTGTCTCATCAGATCTAACTACTGCAACTGAATGGTTCATTCAGAGTTTTCTGCAAGTAGAATTTGACAGAGGGGAGACTGCTTGTGACCAAGTAAGAAAATTTCAGTTGTTAGAATGTAGAAAGAAAATGGAAAATAAATGTGCACCTATACCAGTCATTCACCAGTGCTTTTACTTGTTGACATCTATAGGACAGAACAGTGTTGGATTTATACTTTTACATGTCAGTAGGAAAAAAGGGATGACTTTGTAAAAAGAAAATATTACAGAACTACAGTAGATAAATGATCTAGAAAAATTTGCTTAACAGACATAAATTTGCTGCTTTGGTGAAGATTTCATATAAAATTAATATTTGGGTAAAAGGACTTGTATTTGATTTTTGTTCCTGGAAAATTATATACACATATGCACAAAAACACATATCAGTCTGATCAGTTCATACAAATCTATTGATTTGGGAACCTTTGATTCAAGTACCTGATATGAAACTCTTCAATATGTCGAGAACTTTATGGGCTGTGATCCTTAGCCCTTTATTAATAACTGATACTTAAATGGTGTGTATGGACAGAAATTAAACCTGTTAGTAACCCTGAAAACTAATATAAAAATCATAACATATTCACTGTCTGAAGGTGTTAACTATGTCACCATGATAATCAGTGCAGTGCCTCCTCTGAGTGTTAAGCTTTTGGAGACGTATAGGCTAAATACTATTTCCATCCTTTTGTAGCTTTACATCACAAGTTGATTACAATGGCATGTCATGTACTTTGTGTGAGTATGTGAATCTAAAACAGAAATATGCAGGAGCAGAGCGTATCTCCTGGGATGTGTCTGTGCTCTGTGACAGCCTGCTGAACTTGTGGTTGCCCTGGAGATACCTGATTGCATTAAATCTATATTTGATGAAAAAATAAATATTTTTTTTCAAGATGAGAGACAATTTTATGCATCTTTTTTTCTTAATATTTAGCCCTGCTCTACTAAAGATTGTGCATATTCACAGAATACAGAGGTTGATATTCTGAATCTCTGGTTGTTAAGTCAAAACAGATTAAGTTGGACAGTATCTGTGAAGACAAAGAGGAAATGATAGATAGACTGCATGACTGGAATCTTGACACAGAGCCAGGTATTAACTCCTAGATCTGGCCAGGTCTATGCCATATTCTCCAAGTAGAGGCATGTGACTGCTGCTTGAGCTGAGAGTATGCCATGTGTGGCAAGTTACTAACTAGAATCTGTGTGGCTTCAGTAAGTCAGCAGCTGTGCCTGAGACTTGTTGATAGCCAGGTTAGTCACTCTTGAACTTCAAAGACTGCTTTAATATACACTGCATTCCCATTTGAAAGGCTGTAGCTCACTAAGAAATAGAGTTCTGCATAGACACAGAAGTAGCCCAAATCCAGGTCCCAGACAACAGCAACTAATTATCCTGGGTCCCAGATGGTAGAGTTAGTGTAAATGAAAGTATTTCCATCAGCTTTAGCTCTACAACTAAGCAAGCTAAAAGAAAAAAAATAAATAAATCAAGGATTATTAAATAATTCAATATATTACTTTCAATCAAAATTCCCACTTCACAAACCATGAAAGAGTATATTGGAGAAGCAGCACCACAAGTATCCTTTGTTCTTAAGCTCTTTCCTCTGTCCCTATCTGCTGCTTCCAACCTATGAAGGCAAGAATGTGGCCCAGACTGATCTCACATATGAATCAGAAAAGTCACTGTTATTTTCTTTGGGCTGTAAAGTAGTAGAATGTCCATCACTTCAGCAGTACTTATCTCTTCTAATATCAGAAGAGGAAATTTGTTCAGTTGCTTCTGTATTACAAATTTGGTTTTGGCACAGTTACATTGGAAGCAAATTGGAATGCCATTTGACAAAGGAAGACCAAATATCAGATGCAGAGCACAGAGCAAAGCATAAGCTTTTCCTGAGGAAAACATCCATAAAAAATTTCATAAAAGAAGAAGCCAGTAGGAAACAGAAATACCACCAGCAGACTGACTGACTGTTGGTGAATCTTTTACATCATCAATAAATGCAGTAACAATGATTGTAGCCATAATCTGAAGCAATTCACAGTTTGACTCTTTCCTTGTTTAACTTAACAGTGTACTATCCCTACTATTGGTTCCTTTTTACATCTCCCATTTACCCAGTTTTAAACTATACTAGCATTTTCCTTCCACCTGAGGACTATCAAGTTTTCTTCACAGTCTCCTGTGAGGCGTTATCAAAGCTGTTCAAATAAATTAAATACTTTTTGGAAACACATAATTTAAAGGGCACCTAACTACAGCTGCCATATTTTTCACATGATGCTCAGAAACTGTCTAAAAGTGCTTTAAGCAAGTTATGCTACTTTGCAAATTATGCATATTTGGCATTAGAAGAAGGATTACTTCATTTATCCTAAGGCTGTGCAAAATGATATACAACATTGTCTTAATCTACTTCTTGTTCTTTTTTAATTCCATGCATGATTTCTTCGGGTCTTTCAGAATTTACTTTTTCTGGTGGCTTCTTGGTAAGAATCATATTTTTTCACGTAATCATCTGCCTGCATATAGTTAGTGTCCTCTCCTCCTAAAGCTGTTCCCTTCAGTGTGACTTTGCCCGTTCTCTGAAAACAGCTGCCCAGACATATCCAAAACCAGCAATATAATGCTGAAGAAGTAGTGACCCTAGGCAACATGATATTGGGGCACCAAGAGATTGTGGTTTGGTTTTTCACACTTATTACAGTCTGTCATATTGTATTCAGTGAAATTTATTTTCATGTTTATTTTTTTTTTTCCCCACTCAGTGTGCCAGGACAGATAATAGATCAATATAAATATATATTCAATGTGGCACAGTAAGTGTCTGAAAGCCTACGCTGTACACATCAAGCCATTTCCTTGAGAAGATTTTGACATATTTTTATTCTGTATTATGAGGTTAATCACAAGATATGTTGATTGATGCCTTATGGCAACAAATCTCCTGTAGGAAGCTTTTCAGGGTATAATGTGGAGTTTCAGAGATGCATGAAATGGTGGGATAATGAGGCAGAAGGAACTAATTTTTAGCTGGAATTGCCTCCAGCTAATCATGCATTCTTTACACATATCAGCTTAAAAAAAAAGTGATTTAAAAAAAAAAAAAAGGAGAAAAATATAATGCTAAAGTATCATGAAAATATCAGTGCATTCAAAAAAACCCATTATTGTTCTAGTGTTTTGTCCACAGGCAATATAACAAGAAGAAAGAATCCAAGGAAATCAAATAGGCTGAACCTGCTCAGTAGGCCGCAGTCCTGGGAAAAGCAGACTGTATAACCACACAAAGCAGCATTGTTTTCTGACATTATCCCAGAAATTTGACAATAGTGTTCTTGAATTTTTCTTTCCACTCTCCTGCATGTAGGGATGAAGACTTATTAAAGCCTTCTTTTCTGAATGTGATGCTGAGTTACTCGGTATGATATTCCCCAGCAGACTCAGGTAGTTTCTGAAATTTATACTTTCTTTCCTTAGCTGTGAAGACAAGTTTCCTATCCATAGAGTTTGTTAACAGTAGGTGTTAATAACATTGGTGCATTATAGTTTTCCTAAGATTCATTTATAAACACATATAAATTACTCGATGTCTTCCCTCTCATAGCTTTCAATAACTACAATATAGACAGGCAAAGAAAAGCCAGATGTAAAGTGATAGTTTTAACTATTGACATGCAGTAGTTTTAAAACAAACAAGGAGTGAAAATGAGAAGTGGGAAATAATTCAGGTCAATAGTGCAAAAAATTCATTGCAGCTAAAAGAAAACTGAGGCTTATGAATACAGTGTCTTAGATCAGGTAACTTCACTGCCATGAAAGGGAAAAGTGTTAAATTTTAGCACTGAAAAAATGTCATTCCTGTCAGCTGGCAGCTGTTCTGTCTATTGATCTAGTTTTAACTGCTGGAAATATTGTTCTAGTCTGGGGGTTTTTTTGGTTTTTTTTTTGTTTTTTTTTTTTTTTTTTTTTTACTATTCTGTACTTGTTTCTTCCTACAGGAGTATGCTGTCTTAGAAACAGAGGTCATACAATGCACACAAATCTTTCTAAGTATAATTGTCATATGCTTTTTGGAGTATACAGATTTTTAAATCTCTTAAAACATTGAATTTTATACCTAAGTAAAGTTTAAATATTTTCTCATGTTCCCTGTCTAAAAATGAATTTATGTGTAACCTGAACTGGAGCAGCCTGTATATAATTTGTGTTTTAACAATTTGCAGACATATTTGCACAGGGGTTGCTGTACTTCAGAAGTTGTTCCTTTACTGTTTCCTGATTTTAAACTCTGTGGAATTTCTCCTTGCCATGATCAGGTTTCTACCTTGTACGATTAAACTGTGTGAGAGCAAATATACAACAAATTAAGTATTCCATCTTTTCAAGCTTCTTTATAAGAATGAAATCACAGTAATTCCTGCCCTTGTTGGGTACCCTCACTTAATGACAGGCAGCACGGTCCTAATTTCCTCTATTTACTCTTTCTATGGCCTATTAGTCTGCATTCCTTTGATACAATGAAACAGCTTTAGGATGAAGGACAGGGAGTGACCTATTTTGATCTTCCTGTACCTTTATGTACCTTCCTCCAGTTTTGAATTTAAAGAAAACTATTGTCAGTCAGGAATCACAGAACCACAGACTCAGAGTGTAGTTGAGGCGTTTCTTCTGAGGGTCATTTAGTCCAAGTACCCTGCTCAAGCAGTGCCAGCTACAGCAGATTGCTCAGGGACTTGTCCAGCAGGGTTTCAAATATCTCCAAGGATAACGACTCTACAATAGTTCTCAGCAGTCTGTTCCCAGGGAAGAATAATCTTCCGTGATCTGCTGGCAATGCTGTTCCTTAATGCAGCCCAGGAGACTGTTGGCTTTCTTTCCCATATGGGTACGTTGCTGGGTTATCTTCAACTTGGTGTCTATGAGGATTCCCAGGGCCTCTTCTGCAAAACTACTTTCCAGAGAGTCTGCGTCCTTCCCATACTGATGTGTGGCATTATTCCTTCCTGGGTACAGGACCTTGCACTCCCCTTATTAAACTTCATGAGGCTCCTGTCATCCCATTTCTCCAGCCTGTTGAGGTCCCTGTGAGTAGGAGCAAAACTAAAACTGTACTGGCCACAGTATCAACCCTTGAGGTACAGCATTCATCCTTTTTTAGTTTGAGGGTGACCAAACACTGGAATGTGCTGTGAAGAGAGGTTGTGGAGTTTCCATCCCTGGTGATACCCAAAAGCCACCAGAATATCTGGTGTACCAACCACTCCTTTCAGTTTTAGGTCATCTGAAACTTGCAAGATATACTAAATAGGTATAATCTCCTCCAGCTACATTTCTTTTTATCAAAAGTTATGTGAAGCATGGATACACTTACCAGATTTGGGGCATATCAAGAACTTAATTTTGTATTCAAACCTGTAGTAGAAATACTACTAAAACACTAGATTAGTTCTGGATCCGGGACAACAGTACAAATATAGTGCTGACACTTGCTTATTAGTTTACTGAAGTACTGGATGAGTTTATCTAAAGTACTTTTGGATGTGAAGTGCTAGGTTTGTGTGGTGTTGCACCATGTGTATTTATCATATCCAGTTGTGTAGACTCTGCTGTTCCCTACTGCTTGGTGAAAACCTCAGTTTAAACAAAATCTAATTTCTTGGAACATATAGAAACAGAAATTCAGAATCCTGTAGTTTTTAGACTTCTACCTTCAGAGTTTAACAATATTTAAGCAGATGGTTAAAATGGCTGGGATTTTACAGCTAATAGTTAGGACAGCAAAGCTGTGGGGAACATCATAATTTAACTTTCAGACTTACACAAAAAAAAAATAGGAAACTGATTCAAGGGACATTAACTTTTAACTTTAGTAGATGAACAATTGTTACTGTATAACCTATATACATATAACCTTAATCACACACATCTATAATCATAGAATCACAGAATGGTTAGGACTGGAAAGGACCTTAAATCTCATCTAGTTCCAACTCCCCTGCCATGAGCAGGGACACCCCTCACTAGACCAGGTTGCTCAAAGCCTCATCCAACCTGACCTTAAAAATTTCCAGGGAGGGGACAACCGCAATTGCTCTGGTCAACCTGTTTCAGTCTCTCACCACCCTCACAGTGAAGAATTTTTTCTTAATATCTCATATAAACCTACCCTCTTCAGGTTTGAAGCCTTTACTCCTTGTTCTATCACTACTTGCCCTTGAAAAAGTCCCTCCTCAGCTTTCTTGTAAGCCCCCTTCGGGTACTGGAAGTCTGCTATAAGATCTCCCCAGAGCCTTCTCTTTTCCAGGCTGAACAGCCCCAACTCTCTCAGCCTGTCCTCATAGCAGAGGTGCTTCAGCCCTTGGATAATCCTCGTGGCCTCCTCTGAACTCATTCTAACAGGCCCATGTCTCTCTTGTGTTGGGGGCTCCAGAGCTGGACACAGTACTCCAGGTGGGACCTTACGAGAGCAGAGTAGAGGGGGAGGATCACCTCCCTCGACCTGCTGGACACATCTCTCTTGATGCAGCCCAGGATACAGTTATTGGCCTTCTGGGCTGCAAGCGCACATTGCTGGCTCATGTTCAACTTCTCATCTATCACCACTCCCAAGTCCTTCTCTTCGGAGCTGGCCTCAAGCCACTCATTGCCCAGCCTGTATTTGTGCTTGGGGTTGCCCTTACCCAGGTGCAGGACCTTGCATTTGGCCTGGTTGAACTTCATGAGGTTAGCACAGGCCCACTTCTCAAGCCTGTCAAGGTGCCTCTGGATGGTGTCCCATCCCTCCAGCGTGTCAACCACACCACACAGCTTGGTGTTGTTGGCAAACTTGCTGAGGGTGCACTCAATCCCACTATCCATGTCTCTGAAAAAGACGTTGAATAATTTGCATAGCTGTCTAAATACATAAAATTTTCACTTTTGATTCTTACACATTTTTTCTTTTTTACTCACATACACTGGAAGGACATTTAAATCTACTATTTCTAGTCACAAAAAATCTTCACTGGATTTAGCTTACAGTTACTTGAAAACATTTATTAAGATTTTATATGTTTTTGTAGGTTATGTTATTTTCTGTATTCTATTTTCCATCTTCTTCCTGCAAAAGTCATGACTCGGGGAAAGTACTACAAATCTTTTCTGTTCTTGCTTCATATTTCCATTTACTGTACTAATAAGCTTATCCCAGACACCAAAACCTCATAATTCTCTTGTATGGGTGGGGATTTTTGTTTGGTTTTGTTTTGTTTTGTTTTCAAATGGAATTAAGCAACTGAGACTTCAGACTCCTACAGCTTTTGAACAGAACAAGCCTGTGATCAGAAAACTGTTGCTTGTAAATTACAGATTTCTTGCATGCAGTCAGTTACTGTTATTGTAACTGAATCTTGTAATCAGTAAATCAGCACAATAAAGGACTTTTTAATAACTTTTTTTCTTGTATGCATTCATATTATTTGATCCAACTACTCTTCAAAACTCTTTTTGTCCTCATTTCAAATATTTGCTTTGTTTTCTCAAGCTGAGGAAAATCCTGTCCCCATTGTCAACATATAAAACATTCATATTTTAGCTGTAATGAGAAAAAAAATTGTATTTTAAAGAACCTTTAACTAAAATGTCCCAATAAGTATTTGGCTTAGTGTTCAGATACTTAGAACACGATCTCCAATGCTGATATATCTAAGCATATTTCTTCAGTTTTTTAACGTAAATAGTGTATTTAAATATTCCCTTACAACTTTTTAAAAATATTCCACCACTAATCACTGAAATGTCCTTTTTCTAAAAAAAACTTTAAAATAAAAAAATAAAATTATCTTAGTAAATAAAATGAATCTGAAATTAAAGTACAATTTTTTTTTTTATATCACCATAATCACAGAGATTTATGAAAAGAAAGATGAGCTGAACAATGCATCTTTAGGTACACTTGCAAAGAAACTCCAGAGAAAAGAGTTTTAACAACATTGTTTGTCCAAACCTAATACTTTTAAAACAAAAATGGTGGTCTCATAATAAAATGTTATCAAGGGAAGAATATCTGGAAAAGTCTTAACAACTACATCTATATAATTCTAGAGATTATTGACAGTTTTACAGAAAAAACACTTTTTTTCTTATAGGTTGAAAGCAAAAATTTTGGTTGTTTTAATCAGACACTTGTTGAAGGAAGGATTCATTCAAGAGTCTCAAACATGTTTTTTATTGTTTGAGGTTTTTTCAAGTAAAGACTCTGAGAATAATTTTTTTATCATATTAGAATGATTTGTCTCCTTCTCTTACTTTGAGATCCAGGAAGAATAAAGGTAAATTAAAAAAAAAAAAAAAAGAAAAAAAACCCCAAACATAATAAAAGCTATCTGTTGTTTTTGAAACACCAAGGAAATATAGCTACACATCCAATGAAGGGTCAGATTATTTCTTCTTTCAAAAAAAAAATCAACGTTTATGTTTATACACTTGCAGGGTCTAAAAAAAGTGAGGTCATAGGTCCCCTGAAAATACGTTTACTATTAAAATAGTTTCCAACATTTAATTCCAAATGGATGAGTGTCTCTGCTTACTAAGCATTTTACAACAAAATTGAACCCTCCTTAAAAAAACCTAAATGCACTCTCAGTTGTTTAAAATCCAGTTACAACTCTTCCATTGACCATTGCTAGCAATCATCCAGACAACAGAACTCTTAACTATTTAACAAACTGTTTATAATGGAATTAATCCCCTTTAAAATGAGTGCAGCAAATGTTAATATAACTATGTTTTGCTGTACATTCACTATAAATTATTTTTAAGATGTGTATGAGGTGCTCTACACTGTCTTTGGTATGGGTTTGTTTTGTTTTTTTGTTTTTTTTTTTTTTTGTAATTCTGTAACTTCCTGGAAAGAGGTTTTTTAGAAGGAGGAATGGCTAGGACCTGAAAAAGAGACAAGAAGCATTGATGAGTCAGCCTAAAGCACTAATGCTGATGGGTTATCGAACATTCCTGTGAAAGAAATAAGAGGTTAACCAAAGAGGTCCACTTCCCTTTGTTTTGGAACATCTGTTTCTGAGGAAGTGAAACTGTATAGATCATACAGTAGGACCGTGCAAGAAAGTAATCTGGGATTGAATCTTCCCTTCCTGATGTTGCACTTGCCTCTTCTCTGCTACCTCTGACACAAGAGTACTAGCCCAGAAAGAGGCACTATTTATCCATGTTGTATCTTGATTTGAAGATTGTTCATCTCTCCTTTCTTACAAAGACACTTCAAAGAGACCAGGACTATCCAGGGACACTGAATAGTACATGCAGCAGAGCCTTTTATGAGGCTCATTGACATGCTGTTCTAACACTGCTTTTTTTTCTGAAAAATTCAACTAAATATGAAAAGCCATGAAAAACTGCTGTGGTTTGAAGTAGTTGATCTTTGTCCAGTTTGACCTCTAGACCCTTCCGGGGACTTTACCCAGACAAGGATTCAAATTGAAACTTGTGGCTTTAGCGTGAAATTTTTCCTTCTCCAATGCAGTAGGACAATCAATGGCAACTAAGTGGCTGGTTCTGATGATTAGGTGCAGAAACAAAGAGAATTATTTCTCTCCCTCTGACTGACTGCCCTGAATACCAATAAATCATTTAGAGAGAGCTGTAGAATCAAATGAATGAAAAAAATCAGTGGAAAAATGAAATTAAGCGATCATTCTTAAAATTATAATAATTCCATAATGCACAGGCATGGAAATGCACCCTTATTCTCCAACATTTCCCTGGGTTTTTTTGTTTTGGTTGTTTTTTTTTGTTTGTTTGTTTAGTTGTTTTTTTTTCTTATTTAAATACAGTATATGCACTTATTCTTAACTGCTTATAAAAAATGTCAACAATTCATGATTTCTTATACTCAGTAGATCCTTAAACTTTCTTTGTGCATTTCACATTAATTTTAAAGCAAATGTTTTAATTCTACATAGACAACAATAAGTCTTCCCGGCTTCCACTTGAAAAAAATAAGATGTTATTACCTTAGTACTGAATGTAAACCCATCATTTTCCATGTAATGTAAGAGAGGTCTGTTATCCCATCAGAAGTACACAGCAGCTTCATCTGCTTTTTCCATGCTATATTAGCTTTCTAAAGATCTTTCCTTGCACATATTAAGTAACCATTTACAAGACTGAAACAATAGGCTGTCCCTAGCAGCAGAAGGAAAGGAAAAGGTGAAATGACAGACGAAAATGTAGGGAAAACAATTAACATTTTTACTGTTGGGATTTGGGGAGAATGTTACATGTACAAAAAAAAAAAAAAAAAGAATATAGTTAATCATTATAAATCATAGAAAAGTCAAGGGTAAATTTCATGTTCTCTTCTCAAGGAGGTATTGCAGTATATTGGGAAAGGAGAGAAAAGATCTGTAAAGAGAGGATAATGAGCTTACTCTGAATACTTTTCTTCTCCTTTTGCAGATCTCTTGATTTCTCCTGAGAGAATCAGTAAGTTAAAAAATTAAATTAGTGGCTCATATAATTGTTTGCCTTTCCCACTCTTATCTGACCTTAAAACCATCCATTCTTCTCCTTGAAGATTACAATATTCATTGTTAAGAATGATTTTGTTTTCTCTTTTTTGAATGAACCTCATCTGATGCTTTGAATTTGCAGAACATTAATCAAGCACCGTTTCCCCCGCCCCCGAAAATAATAAATTGTTGAGAGAAATATTAGTAAACATCTACTTGTGATTTAAAGGGTAAAATAAGTATTTATATGTTGAAACAGCAAAATCTGTACACACAGGTAGGAACTTTATGTCCAAAATGGTCTTATGGAAAACCATGGGAGAAACAATAAAGCTGCATAAAAAGTTAAATACTTAAGGTCCATTACAAGGTATGACCTAGGCACTTGACATTTAGCTCTTATTGACTTCCTTATAAAACTCATACTAATTATCTAGGATAATTCTGAAGATGATACTTGGCCTTGAAGTCACTTTCAATTTCATTTAAAAGTTTTTGAAAATTTTAGCTTGCATCTCAAGCCTCATGCACTCATGATCGCCTCAGATCATTACAATCTAGGTTAATGAGCTCTCTTTTCCTATTGTTTTTCCTTATGTAAAGGTATGGATGTCAATGGAAAAAAGTGGTGGTTTGGTTGTTTTAATGGTAAGATACAGCGAATATATTAAATAACAAGTGCTAAATAGTATTATGTATATCTTTCATGTGTTACCAACACTAAAATCATTGCCATAATGCCAAATAAGATAAATATGCTGAAGCCTCATTGGAATCTGGTATCAAGGAAGAAAATTTCATTCTATATGAGCATAAATGTTTGTCCTCATCACCTTAGTATCTGATCCACAAATGCACTGTAATTACCCTGTAAGATATTTGCTATTTTGGTTTTAAACCTGAACCTTAAATTTTTATAACTCCTAATGTGTGTGTTAAAAAAGAAAAAAAAAAAAAAAAAAAGAAGAGGAAAGACACTTCCCCCCCTCTATTTGTAATATTACAGTCATTTTTATGGTTCTTCTAAAATTATTAGATTTCCCCTTAAGTTCCTTTCTTCTTATACAGATTTGTAGATGTGATGTCAACATAACATTAGTGGGGTCAAATGTCATTGTAACCACTGGTTAACGATCCTTCCATCCAGAGTGTAGGATTGAGTTTATCCCTTACCAATGCAGGGATGAACTTCCTTGGATGAACTCAGAAAACCTTACACTGCATAAAGTCTGTGTTTACCTCATGCATAAAACTATAGTTTCAGGTTGTTGCTCAGAAGTCATTGGCTACTGCTAAATATTCAAGTTTGGTGGTAGTAGTACTAAGCAGGCAAAAGAGATTAAATTTCCTCCCTGAGAAGCAGCATTTGTGCTGATCTGGGTCACAGCCAGGGCCTGGCAATGGTTTCTTAGGCTCGATCCACCTAGTTTACACTATTGATATATATGTTTTGTAAATTTTTTTCCCCAGGCTCCCCAGGTTGATCAGCAATCATCTAAGTTGATCAACAATGTTATTTTTTGGCCCGTAGAGAAATAACAGCTACATGCCTACAGTAGCAATAATTGCTACTGTAGGCATGGAAGAAGACATTTATCAATGTGTTCATCCCTTGGAAAATAAGTGCATTTTTTTCCCCTGTCGATCCGTGGAAGCTGAGGATGATTTCTGGTGGAGCTTCACTGTATGCAGGACAGCTGCTGTCAGACCCTGGCCCTTCATCAGTGACATGTTACAGCACAACTCATCTCATGTGCTGTAGAATATTTTGCATGGGGTAACTGGATGTACTGCACTGAAGTATGAGACTATGTAGTAAGGTACAGTCTATCTCTCTCTGGCAGATTGTGTGTGAGGTCAATAAAGTGTAACCAAACATCGTGGATCTTAAATGAACTTACCACGGTTCCTGAAGACTGTTCTGGCCTGTGTGATATGAGGAAGCTGTATCAGTTCAGCATGGAATGCACAGATTTCAACTTTTATAAGTTGAGGAAAAGTATTTGTCCACCTTCTCATTTAAGAGACAAAGACTGATTATCCTGAAAAGGTAAACTCATTCCTTCCCCCTAGAGCGAATCCTTCCAGACCAGAACTAGGGACAGTGGAAATCGTGGAAAGAGCAATGCTGAGCCCTAGAATGTAACAAAGTAAAGACTGCCCAGGATTTCAGAAAATGATACTTTCATCAAAAAGGAAACTGCTAAGGAAAAGTAATATATGCTTTAGTAGAAAGTAGAATTAATAAGAGCAACAAGGGTTTACAGTATAAACAAGATATTACTTAGCTGATAAAATTCATTATTGCATATAGTGACTAATTTGCCAGCTGTGGTTTTTATATATTCCATACAGGGAAAAAGAATATTAATTCCTTTGCTATCTAGGCTTAATAAAACTTCTAGAGGTTAATTTAAATGGTGTTTGATAATACCAGTAGTGCTTCATGAGTATTAAATGATTTTACTTTGTATGTGTGATCACAAAACACATAAAAACTTGCAGACTCTGTGGATATTGCATTTGAATAAATTTCTTCCAGAGGCAAATGGAGCTTATAACATAAGGAGAAAAGGAGCAGGAGTTTCCCATTGTAAATTCCATTATTTTTTGTGATGTAATATAGTGTAGTTATTAGAAACTCAATGTTAGAAAATGTTGTTTCCATCCACGTAGCACTTAATCTCTATTACCTGGAGGTTAAAAGTCAAAGAACAATCATCCATGTCAGTGATTCCTTCACTAGATTGTTACTGAACCATGTAAGGTCATTTAGTGAGGAGAATTAGCTCCCAGCAGCTTCACATGTCAGAGATATAGTACTATTCTGCTCCAGCTCTTCTCCCTGGAAAATTAAGACGGTTGTACGGGCTCTCTCAGGAGAGGTATCCCATGGAAATAAAAAAGAAGGCTTATTTTTGACAGACATTTCTGCAAAGGATGACAGTCAAAAGATTTTTTTTTTCTAACTTTACCAAAACTGCTCTAAATAGAAGGTATGCAAGCACAATCAATTGCCCTCAGCACATAAAATACATTGGAAAGACATATCCTGTGGTTTTGTAGTTGATACGTCTTTTAAATTATTGCCAGTTTATGTATAAAAAATGAAACTTCTCTCTGGTGACCATCTGAGAGACCAGAAAAGCCCAGGAAAGCCTCAGAAATGGGCCATTGTCCAAAGATAGATTGGAAACTTCTGTGTTGATTTAATTTGAAAATTGTTAATAGTGATATGGTCACATGGAATTGGCTTGCCTTTGGAAATGTGATTTGTCAATGCAGTGACAGTTCTGTCTGTGCTGTTCAGAACAGGTCAGCAGAAAAAAAGTCAGGATGAAAAAGAACAAGGTGTCCAAGCCTGTGGAGTTGTTTTGGTCATGACATGGAAAGATGGGCTGAAGGCCTGTGGGGAAACTGTCTAGGAGGAGGCAGAAAGACCAAAGAATATAATTTTTTACAGGAATGTGAGGCAAGCCTGGTGTGCATGTAAACCTTTTTACTATCATTATTACTCTAACTATCATTAAATACAGCAGAACAGGTCTCATCAATTAGCTTGCATCTCCCCTTCTCCCAATAACATCTATATCAAATAAAATGAAATAATATGAGAACATATTTTTTCCCGCAATTTAATTTTTGTTTTGAAGTTGATTTAATTTATTTATTTACTTTAATGCTTTACAAAGGAAATGTCACTTTCACCTCTCCACCCCCAGTGGGCAATGAGTGCTAATTCCAGCTGTTTGCCTTTTTTTGGAAAACAGTACTGAAGAAATCAAAATGGGATTTTAAAATCATTAAGGTACTTGGTTTTCTTTTTGTGTTTCCTTGGTCCATTTCCATAGAAACAGAAACTGAAGCAGTAGAAGAGAGCTCTCACTCTGACTTTTCCATTTTGGCTGACTACTTCATGCTGGGAGTGTAAAGGATAGTTTGACCAACAAAGTCACAGGACAGGGAAGCAGTGGAACTATTTGCTGAAGGGGACAAATTCTTCTGTTTTTTAAGCTACATATAGTTCTGGGGCATAGCAAAGGGTGAAAAGATGTTCTTAGATGCATAGGTAAAACAAATGATGTAAAAAAACATTTGAAGTGTAATATTTATCTTAAATAAAGGAAATCTGCTTTGTATTATAACTCTACCTACCATTTAAAATACAGAAATGTCTGATTGTAAAATAGCACATTTATTTACACACTGCAGTCAGAAGCTTCACTATTCTTACATATACCCAAAAAAGCAGGAATATTTATAAGAGAATAATTACTAGAAAAGGCAAGCTTAGAATTAGTTTAATCATTAACAGACACTTCTGCAGTGGACTGCAGTCAGTCTTCTTTAGGATGTGCAATTCTTCAAGTCATCCAAAAGCTCATTTGTCCAAAGTAAACAAGTAATTATTTGTCAGACAAAATCACTGCCTACTTTGAATATTTACCATTTCTTCACCAACATCATAACAACAATAAGGGTAGGCAGACAATTTGTATCCCAACTAGTATGCTCCCAGAAATTTTTTAAGTGCAAATACATGACAAAATTATTTAATGCAGTGTTATAGAAGACTAAGATTTTGAAGGCCAGAAAAGAACACAAGATCATTCAGCTTGCTTTTAATTCTAACTCTGAATTTTGATCAGATATATTTACATTGAACATAATTTACTGAGTCCAAAGTACAATTTTCAGAAAGTTTGTGTGGAAAGTCTAAAAAATTTTAAAACTTGATGGAGTCCTGTTTGAACAGGCAGCTTGCTTCAATAGTTAATTACCTTGGTAGTTAGAAATCTTTGTTAGGTAGAAGTTTCAAGCCAGATTCAAAACTGTAGGTTGTACTATTACAAATCAGACTTTGAAACAGACCTGAAAAGTTATTTTTTGTGCTTTATATTATTATATAAATCCATATTTCTTCACCTGACATAAAATTTTCAGTGATTTACATGAGGTGCAGTCTCATGTGACGTTACCAGCATGTCAGCCCTTGAATCATGATATATACTGCCATTCAGGCCCTAATCATGATACGTATTGTGTAGGAAAACTATACACAATATGTTGTGTTACGCGACATTGCATCCTACAAACAGAGGAAATGTAGAAAGTGATGGCATGAAAAAGAAGGGCCAGATGTTCAAAGACAGATAAAGACAAAGTTGGCACTTTTAAAAACTCCATCACCTTTATTAATCTAATTCTCTGGGAACTGAGAAGTGTATGGAGCCAGATCACAATATTGGAGGCATTTATTATGCACATGAGTTGTACAATACATTCATTCCAACAAGTTTTCATCTTTTAGTGAACCACTTTTTCATAGGGAGATTCATAGCCTTAATCATCTTTTGATCTGTCCCTTAAACTTGTGGACTACTTTATCCATGTTTTTACTCACAGAAATAGAGTTTTTAGAGAAGATGTGTTTAGATTGGATCAGACTTTTTTCCACACTTTTAAATTTTTAAAAATAATAATAATAAAAAAAATAAAGCTGACTTCCAACAATAAGAAAAAATTACAAAAAGGAAGATGCCTGATGTATTCTTTGTTAAAAATAAATAAATGATCTTCAACATACTCAATAGTTCTTCAAGATGCAGCTAGTACAAAACTTTCTTGCTATCAGAGGATCAGAGTAGCTTCCTACCACTGATCATTACATCATCTTAAAGACATGCTATATGACAAACCATAGAAGACATCACTTGTGTTTTGTCTTGGCTTTCCACCTACCTTCCCCCACACTTATCAAAATACTTTTATTTCAAACACTTTTTCTCAGTTACTCACTGAAGAATGTGTGAGAATGTCTCCTTTCCCTCCACTCCTTTCCTAATAAACATTTTATTCCGCTTCCCCTACCCTTCCACCTTGTGCCTCCAGTTGTAATTCAAAAAGCAGGGCAAAACAGACCTAACCTCAATTTCCTGTGTTGAATGTGCAGCTGCTTGAATGATGGCCTTATGAATTATTAATGGAAAGACCTCGTGCATATTCATGAAAGTGTCTCTTTATTAATTCATAAAGCAGCTGCTGCAAAGGCAGAGAGTGGAGAGCACAGTCTCCTCCCACGTAAAGACATAAGCAGTGTCTCTTCCTCAGCTTCTCTCCCGTCCCTGCTCCTTTACCAGCTCCCCTTCAGTTATGCAACAACACCAACAATTTCAGTTTCTGGGTTTTTTTGTTCTGATGCCTTGTGTGCCAGTCTTGTGCCAGCCCACAACAAGAGGGACCAAGAGGGTTGACATCAAATTCCTCAGTAATGTTTCTTATGAAAAATAAACCTTAATGGAAGCAAAGCGAGTTTGCAGCTCATTTCAATTATTTTCAGTTGTTCTCAAGTGCTGCAACACATGCTTCATTTTATTGTACAATGAATACTACAAGCAGCCTGGTAGTGTTTATCACTGGTGATTGAAAAGATGCAGAAATATCCCAGAGGAAATGATGAAAAATAATAAAGTAGTTAGTTACTGGTACAGCTATATTTTCCAGGAATAAAAACCACAAAATATTAGAGACTTGAAGTAAACAACATGTTCTTAGTGAGACATTTTTCTATGAAAATTAAAAAAGGGTAAAAGTTCTGTGAACTTCCTAAGCATTACCGGGTTAGGCAAACACACAGTGTATGATTCCATTTGAGTAGTTCAACTTTTCTCTCCAAAATAGAACTGGATATTTCATGGTCCGATCTAACCTTCAGTAGAGTTTGCCTTGATATAATTTGGAATTGGAATGATCAAAAAAAACAGAAAATATTTTGTATTGGGTAAGTCCAAATGTCTTAATTCAGTATTCCGAATGTGGGTACACAATGAAGAAGTAGGTTACAATTAACTGAAAAAGTTAAAAGTTTCATATGGGTGCTGTCATTGTGGAAGCAGGAAACCCTGACCACAGTGGTTCTCAAATAAACCACTCTGACAATGGCTAGCACATCACAGCTGAAGGTAGAATATAACTGAGTAATGAGAAGATGTTTGCAAAGGAGGGGTGGTGAGACAGGAAGGTATAAAAAACCAGCAAGGCCACACTTGGGAATGACATCTCAGGGGTATAAAGGAGGTGTTGCTGGTGTGAAGAATGAAATGAGAGTTTCTGAACCCTTGTGGGCCCAAAACATGTTAGCATTTTGCTCATTTATTTTATACACAAACACTCACACAGAAATAGTTCCATTGCAGTCTAGTGTAGATTCTGATTCAAAGATTTTAAAACCAGAAGGGATTATTAGATCATCTCTTTTGACCTTCTGTATAACACAGATCATACAATACCATGCAGAGAGTGTTGCACTGAGCCAAATAACCAGTGTGGAGTCCTAATATGTCACAGGACTTTCACTGTCAAGTTTTGTCTTCAATATTTGATCTTAAAAGCAAGGTGATTTGGCTTTAGATAAATAGAAAACTTTACCTCACTCTCTGTATCGTTATCCCTGCTTTCTCCAGCAAAGGTTAAGGAACACGAGCATTTGAAGTAATGCAATTCAGTGGATGGCTCTGTGTTAAATTATCTAGTGCACCTTCTACTTGCTGATGCTAACACAACTATAAACATGTGGTAGTATATTAAATAAGCAACACCAAAGATATGGCTTTAAACAGCAACAGAGTCCTGACCAAAATATTTAAGTGGAACTAAGGGCTGTCACTGTTACTTCAGCACTGAATATGTCTGTCAGTCCCAGCTTCTCATCTTAACATCCCAGCACTGACATCCAGATGCCACAGAGTGGAGAGACACCCTCTCTGGCAACTGGTGGTTTTTGTCTGTTTTGGGGTTTTTCTGTTTGCTTTACCTAACATTTTCTTATAATCTACATAGTTCTTTGCAAGTTCATATGTAAGTTTTATCCACCTCATGCTCATTATTAAGACAGGCAGCAGCATAATCATATGACTGCATCACAGCAGGTTCAGTGTTGGTATGTTTGTTTAAAATACAGAGTGCTCTTTCCTGAGAGAAAGCTTGTTTCTCCATCAGGACCAGCAGAAATCTGCTAAAGCTAGGAACTAGTGCTGTGATTTATTTTCTGATTTCTCCCTATGGGGCATGCAAATATTTCTTCAGATTTGGGAGGAACTGTTCTGAATGGGAAATCTCTGCAAACTCTAAGTGAATGTGCTGTTTTTTATCACCTGCATGTGCTTATGACAGAGGACGAGAAATATAGGTCAGTGGCGATTCATTCCATGAAATAAAGGAGTGAGGATTCAGCTGCATGGTGGAAATAAGAAAACAGATCTGAATTTTAATCTGGCTTCAGGTGACTATCTTTGTTTTTCCCTGAAGTAGTCATGTAAGTGAATGGTTTTGATAAAATTTCCATCTCTTTAACACACTTACGAAAAGCTTTCATGCAGTGCTGTTGTTATCTGGTAGCCTCTGGGATGTTCACAGCAGAGTCAGGTGTCCTGCTGTCTTATAGAAAAGTTAAAACTCCTTTTGGAGAAACATGATGGGTTTTTTTGGTAGATTAAGGAACCCAACTAGACCACATATCAGGGACAGTCTGATCCACATTTTCACATGTTGAGATAACATCTTTTAAATATAATGATGGATCTGAAAATGTTAGAGAATGCTGGATCTGAATACATTACAATAACAGTGATGTGCACATGAGATACTTAAGCTCTGTGGGACTATATTTTGCCAAAACTAATTTTTTTTCTTCCTGTATTTGCTAATAAGAAAGTAAGTTACCTGTAGGTGACTAAACTCATACAAAATAAAGACTAATTCAATCCTCCATTGAAATTTGACTGGAATCCAAATTTATATATTTGGAAAGCGTGAAAGGGGTCAGAAGTGTACATTTCCTGTTTATAGATCCTTTTCAGGCATGGGAATGTCAATTTACCACAGAAAACTGTTAGAAGAACTGAATCTGCATATGTATTTTGTAGTTAGAAGAGCCTCAGGCTGGCAGGACAGAACTAAGCATATAGGTACACATCGAATTCTGCCTCTAAAGGTACTGAAGTTCACTTTCATTTTTATATGCCTCATAGTCTAAACTTTTATGAAATTTTAACTCTTTTTTTTGTTGTTTAGAATAGTATTTCATTGTGTGATGTTTCATCTTGCTCAGATGTAATATCTAATTCTATTTAAAAAAAAAAAAGTATGTGTTAGTGTGACTCATTTATTCTGCTTCCAATATTTTGTTAAACATCTTTTATACATTTTATGTCATACAGCTCCCCAGTGACAAGACTGCAGTATTTGTCTCCTAGGCAATTCCAAATCAGTGGTTCTGCAGAATACATCTTGAGTAGATGAGTCTGTGTTTTCCTCTCTTTAATTTTCTTTGTTCATGAAAATAATAAATAACATGTATGTGCTTATCATACATGTTTTTCATTTATTTGGGAGGTAAAGAAGGTTAACTTACCACATCCAGGTCGATTATGGTTAAGTAGCTTATCATAAATAACGGTGATGGAATGAAAAAGTTATACAAATGAGAAACAGCAAGGGACAGAAATAACATGTTTAAAATAACTTTTAAAATTTCTACAGAACATCTCTATTGATATTGTTATACAGATATTGGAAGACAGTTAAAGAGATATAATCTTCTTTTGGATGTAACTTCACACATCGTAAGTGATTCCAGTCAAATCAAGAGAATCCTGCATTGTGGTGCTGTAAATGAGAAGAGAATTTGCTTGAGAACTTTGTAATTTTAGAAATCCATTCCCTGTCAGAAAGTGAAGTAGATTGTAGCTGATGCATTACTCATAGTAACTATTTCAGAAAGAAAAATAATAGTCTGAATGTAATATTTAATATTTCTCCTTTTCATTGTTTAACAATTAGTAGGTGGGAGGAATAAGTCTATTTTTCCAGTTTTGAAATTAACATTCTTATTTGCTATCAAGCAAAAAAACCCCAAAACCCAGGAATAATAAAAGTTAAAATTATATTTCTTACTTTAAATAATAAATATTCTTGCTGGGAACAAGTAGATTTTTTTTGTAAGTGTAGGCAGAATGAATGATACTTCAGGATAATTGTGAGTGAGTTCAAATCTAAGTGAGTAAGAGTGAAAAAGAAAAGGCATTTAGAGCATTCCTCAGGGGATTAGGAGTACAAGAATTGTATCTTAAAAAAAAAAAAAAAAATTCTATCATCTAGTTTTCAGCTTGCTTTGAAGGCTATTTTGTTATCTCACAGACTACAGAATTTTCTTTGGTTTTACCTTACTTATAGACCATAGTTTTGGGATACTGGAGAACAGTTGATATTTCAGCCTGATAGAGTAGAAAGTATTCACAAGGTTACAAAATGAACAAGTGCAGAGTTTTTTAATTTGGCTTCATTTCTTCCTGCCATATTTACTTATGTTGCCTTTGCAAAGAGACGTCTTCAGTGTAAAGAAAGTGCTCCAGGGACAGTGAATCCACTTACAAAAGAGTGGGCTCATAAGTGAGATTTAAAGCCCCATGATCTGTAACTAACACTTTTTGTGGATGGGGCAGCAAGACCCACTGAATGGAAGTGGGGATGGCAAAGAGGAGCCACACACAAAGGACTGCAAGAGTTCCAGTCTGAAAACTCAAGTTCTCCATTATTAATAAGCACCATAAATAGATATTAACTAAATCAAAACTAAATATAAAGAACCAGTGTTAATTTAAAACATAATCTTTAGAAAAGATGCAGGATTAGCACTTCTAAAAATGTGAATGACTGGAAAATAGTTAGACAGTCTTTCTGCAACACTTACTACATTTCTATTTCTTTCTCCTTTCTGTGCCATCATCTACACTACCTAAGTCTTCTGCTCCAGCACAGCAGCTGGTGGATGCTATTGCCCTCTCCTGGCTAGAAACTCTGCAGTGCAGCTGTGAAATGTGTGCTCTCAGCAGGTGCAGGAAAATCAACCAGGAACATCTCAGTCCAGGGAGAATGAATGTCTTCTGTGATTAAACTCTGGGGTTGCAAGAAGCCTCAGCATGGTGCAGAATCCCAACTAAAAGCTGAAAAAGAAATGATTCAGAGAGAAAACTAATAAAATTAAGTACTACTGAAATAGAGGTTAAAAATATTTATGTAGGGAAAAAGAGATCAGGAAAAGTAATTTAGAGAAATGCCTGTTGGTCCTTCTGGCATTGGGCAAATCCACGTAGGAGAGAGAGTCTTGGCTAGGTGCAGTTCATCTGCAGAGCCACACTCCTGAACATCTCCCTTCAGTCATCTCCACTTAAAGCAGACCAAGACACAGCTGACAGTGGAATCACATTAGCAACAAGTCCAAGTTTCTTCTTCACTCTGCTTCCTACGGTGGGCCCCTCCTGATGTCTCTGCTGTGACAGCAGCTTTAAGGGGTTAACAACACAGCTCCTTTTGATCTCATTTCAGCAGTTGTGATTAAATAGACACACATCACTTGCTGTGCCACTATGTGAGCAACCCATGGTTCACCTTCCCTGACTTAGTACCCGCTGAGCACTGCAAATATTTGAAATGTCAATCCATTTGATAATGTCAAAGAGGGCTGCAAATACCACAGAATGGCACCAAGGAAACATTCAACACACGCAGTGGCATATATAATATCTCTTTTCTTCAGGACAAAAACCATAGTTAAGTAGAAACAGAAAACTGTCATAAGAAGACATTAAGGTCAACTGATCTAATAACCTGAAGTGGGATGTGCTCCTGCAATTTATCACCTTCAAATTTTAAGCAAATCTATCCCCTCTCAAATAAAAATTCTTCCACATTCATCCATTCTAGCAAATTTTTTTCTATTAGTAAAAACTGGGATGTTCTCAGCATAATGACCCAAGTGTTTTACATTCAGATTCTGTAGCTTCAAATCAGGGTGGAAAGTAGAGCCTTGTTATGACATCTCTATTATTTTTTCCCACTCAAGAATCCTAAAGCAGAGGGAAACATTTTATCTGAATAGAATACAATAATGAGACCATATTTTCAGTCAGAGAAGCTTGGATCAGCAAAGAAACAGGTAAAAGTAGAGGAGATTAAGCTGACTACTATGTTGCACTTTGCCCTGTAGATAGATTTACCTTTATAAAAAACAGCAGGAAATAAGACATTAAACTTGTTGCTGGGGGTTGAATGAGAAAGTTACCAGCCTGAAGCATGTGCAACAAAGAACTGAAATCTGGCAATTACACAGAGGAGGAAACAGTCTTCCAGTGAATTACAGATTATTCTCTGTGTGTGTGTGTGTGTGTGTGTGGGTGTGTGTGTGTGTGTGGGTGTGTGTGGGTGTGTGTGGGTGTGTGGGTGTGTGTGGGTGGGTGGGTGGGTGTGTTTGTGTGTGTGTGAAACTTCCCTTGCTAAATTGTAGATTTTAAAACATTTCCCAAAATTGTACTAGCTAATATATAAGGAATTAAATATTAGTAATGCAAGGCAAATTTCCTTTTTAATTGAAGAGTCATTCACTCACCTAAAGCTTTTTTTTTTAATAAAAGAAAAAGGAAAAAAGTAAAGTTCATGTACTGACTGGCACAGTAGATAAACACCACGTGCCTTATTTGTGACAGCTGAGAGTCAAGAGATGTTTGTTGTTTTTTTTTCCCTTTGTATGCTGATGAAGACTAATGATTCATTGAATACAAATACATTTGCATGTAATTAGATGAATGGTACCTTAGCAATAGGAAGTTATAGTGAGACTTATTGTTTGTTTTATATCACTGTCCAATTATCTTGACATTTCAAAAGGCAGCTACTTTTCAGTAGCTCAAAAGCAGATGTCCAGTTAATATAAAGAGTTATTTTTAAACAAGACAAGAAAAATTACAAAATGCAGTATATTCAGCAAGAACAATGTTTATTAGCATAGGGCATCCCACTAAAGCCCCTTATGAAGGCATGGCTATAAGTTCCTCTTGGGTTTATCAGTCACTTCAGCAGCTTAATTTTCAGGTTTTTTATCTTATTACTGAGGAAGATTTACATGATTGTTCTGTCTGTCTGCAACCTTCATTTACCCCACCAATTTTAAAGCCTACTAGTCTTCCTCACTGTTAAATTTGGGTGAGATTCCACCTACAATTCATCACTTCCAACCCCTGTATCTGTACATAAGAGAATGCTTTATGCTACCAGCATATCTATATTTTTTTCCTACTAGTGTATTTATTAAAAAAAATTAAGAAAAAAAATGTTGCAGCAGGTCTTAGTTTGTTTAGCTAACATAATTAAAATACATGTGGTAAGATTTATTAGTTGTAGATATGATTGACTGGTCTAAAAATCAACCTGAATGCAGACAAGTAAGCTTCAGTAAATCTCTCAGAGACACTAACTTCTAAAACAGGTTTAGGAATTTTACTTGCTCCTGTGCCTGTTGTCTTCATTAGTAACAAGTTTTGCAGCATGACATTGCAAACACCCAGAGCAGCAAAAGTTACTACTCATTCTCCTACTTCCTGTTCTGAAGAAAATTTCAAGACAAAGTTCCACTTATTTTCTTAAAAATTTAATGCATTCTAATGTAGTTTTATTTCCATTTCTTTACTGAATTTTATCTTTATGTCAAAATACGCAGACACAGGTATACAAACCCTATTATGCTGACCAGTGGCATTTGGTTAGAAGCACAACCAAAAAATTCAAGTCTCTGACTGCTCCCACTACTTTACATGTGTTTAATCAGGCTGTTGATCACTGATAAATAATGCTTAAAAAACAAGCTAATCAATTATTGCTCTTCCACCTGTTTTTCATCTGAAAGCAGGAGGACAGGAGACTGCAGCCAAATGCAGGCAGGCTGTACAAAGCCTTTGAGTTTTGCTCACCTCTGCTAATTTTTCCTTTAATCATATTATTAGACAACAATATGAGATATTCCTTTTCATGTGTGCAGTTTATCTCAAATCTATGCCTCCTTATCCCCCAGTCAGGAATAGACTAAAATTCTGATTAATATCTCTGTTATATAGGTGTTCATTAGTTTAATTCTTTCTTTACCCATATCTCTCAATCCCATTTGAAGTGATTAACTGGCACAACTAAATCACAGAATATTACAACAGGAGGGAGGCTTCAGTAGAAGATCTCTGTCATCTGACTTCAGGACATGCTTTATCCTGAGGCAGACTTTAAGTATCATCAGATACTCTCCCCAAATGGCCTGAAGAAAAGGTCCCTTCAGACACTTCCCAGATGAAAGTAGGGCAAGGTCCTTACTTCGTGCCTGATTAGCTTATTCCCTCTTCCTCTTTTCTTTCTTTCTTCCCAACTTGCTCCCAAATTTGCATCAGCTTTTCTCTGCCATCAACAAAGCTGGTGTATGTATTGAAAATGGAGGAAAGTGTAATTAGAGGAATAGGCCCCTGGCTGATAATTAAAATGCGCATCTTGATCCATTATGCTGGGTTCTGAGTTTGAACAGTATCCATTTTTTTTATACTCATGGAATAAATAAAGTTAGAGATCCCTTTGCATGGTGAGATCTACTATTGATCTTGTGTTTATTTATTGTTTCTTATTTTATTCACATCAGTGCTCATTTTGTAGATATTTGAGTTGAATGTATTCCATATAAATATATACCTACCTACCTGACTATTTCTTACCACCTTTTAGTCTTGTACATGCAAGCTACACACCTACCTTTAGTTTTTCCTCAGGATTCATGAGGCCAAGAAGGAAGGGTTACATGGGTGTTCCTAAATACTTTAGAATGTGCTATTTGACCCAAACTAGTGATGTTAAAACTTTTAGTCATTGCTTCAATGCAAAAGGTAGTCAGTTCTCAGACAGAGTCAGCAAAATGACAAGTAGTAACAGGATTATGCTTGTTCAAAAACCAGAACTGTGAAACTGGAGCTACACTAACACTAATGATCACTCCCGCACTGTTCTCAGTCCCTGATTGAAGAGCTCTTGCTTTATTCCTCCTGATTAAAAAGGAAGGATTGAACAAGGACTCAGATGACCTTTATTTTTAATTAGGGAAAAAAAACAAACAAATAAACAACTTGGAAAGCAGCTGCAGCACATAATGGCAGCACATGGCTCCCTGACATGAAGAGTTTAGCTAGCTGGGCAGACCCAGGTAAAAATACCCAGCAGAACTCCGTAAAAACTAACCAAAGTAAAGGTATCTATCTAGTAGATCTCAGTGTAAGTTGACTACCCCAGATTCCAAGGCTAGCAGTGAAATGTAATTGAACCCTCAGAACACAACTGGAGTGATAGTGTAAAGTTACAAGAATGAAGACAATGCTTAACTGTTTATTCACTGTAAATAGCATGAAACAATACAAGATTATGCAGTTAAACTGTCACCTAGATTATTCATCTGCTAAAAAAAATGATACAATGAAGAATAACACTTATGTGAGAGGGCAAGCAAACTTAGATTTTTCAGTGAATTAAATTGTTAGATCTGCTCTGGAACACAGTAGCTGAGAGGCATAAGAAGAATTTCTTATGCCATCTCTCTGCTGAACCTGACCTTGAAAGTACTTCTCATCTCTTTTGGGACAAAATCTAACAGGTGGGCATGAAGACCTTTAGATTTATTTGCTACACTGTGCCCTGAATTAGCCAGTCACAGTGACATACCGAATCTTATCCAAAGGACAGCAAGTAGGCAGTGAGTACTGAGCTGTGCAGCTGCAGCATCAAGTGTGAGCTCAATTTTTTGGCAAGAACTCTTTTCCTCCTCCACACTGCAGTGCTCCATGTTTTGCTAAGCCCCAGAGCACACTACAGTTCATATATAAATGCAACAAGACATTAAATATCTGCATGGACTCTTGGAGTGAGGAGAAAGGCCTGGACACTAATAAAGCAGAGAAACTGAACAGGCTAGTGTGGCAATCAGAACACCACAGGCAAGTCTGAAAAATTCTGTACTTAAACTGAAAGCCCTTCTGAAGCTGATCTATCATGGTCCAGGGCACTGGGAGGTGTTGCCACATTTGAGTCTGAAATAGTATGGTACCACTCCTTCTTTAGGTTCATTCTCAATGGCAAAGCCTCCAGAAGCTCCCATAGGTGAGGAGTATCCTGGTCAGACAGAAATTTCCTGATGAATATCTGCATACACTGTGGCACAGGTTGGAAGCTGCTGTCTTAAAGGAAATTACTTTCAGTTAGTCAATGACTGATATCATAGCCCTGTGCAGGGAACCAGCTACCCTGTGCTGGTAAGAGTTCTGCAAGAACCGGGATCCACTACATTAGAGGAAGCAAATAAACTTCTGGGGGCAAGAGAGACACTATCTATTTCCCATTTATTTTTACAAACATTAGAGGTGCTATACTGCTATATCAGTTTGGACAAGCATCAGATGAACCATTGCTGTACTGGGATCTATTACACAGCAAAGGTATGCAAACCCAGCTATACGTTTCTTCTGTGTTGGCTGGAATACACATAGCAGCAAGGACCAAAATAACCATTGGTAGCAGATATAGCACCCTCAGAGACAGCTAATCTTAAGTGCTGCTTTTTCTGTAGGCTTCCTACACAACATTCTTTTAGCATGGCTTTTATAGGAGGTAGCTTATAGTAGTAGTTCAGCTCTACTTTTTTACAGTTTTAATGAACAATCACAGGAACTAGGAGAATATTTGAATGGATATGGAAACTGAGGCAAAGAACAAAATGAAATCAGTCACACTGTTAACATTCGCTCTTAAGAAGTCTCAACAAGTTTAAGTCAAAATAATTGCCACTTTTTGTTACAACCAGTAAAATCACTTCATAATACTATATAGTAATGAAACTACTACCTATTAAAGTGTTGTTTTCTCCAGGTCTAGCTGTAAAATTGCATAGATGTTACAGTCTAGTGTGAAAGCTATAATGAGGATTTTTTTTTTTTCTTATTTGGATAAAAGACCTGCTCAGAAGTTTTTGTGTACAGTCAAAAAAGCAGCTACAAAAAAATCTGTCAAGACTGTCTTATTTACTGGTCCCATGTGTATTTTTTTCCATCTAATGGGGGAGGAGCAAGGAGAAAAAGCAAAAGGAAAAATCTGTGTGTCTTCCTAATAGGTTATACAAGGAAAAAATTGATCTATTTTACAGTTTAGTCCATTCTTTGGAGTTACTCCATACTGCCTCAAAATGTTGTGTCTATGTTATATTCAAAGAAGAGAAGAAAAAGAAAGATCTTGACTGTATACTTGAACTTGATCCTATAAAGAAGAGTAAGAGTAATGTCCTTGAGTTAAATGAATTAAACCTATGGCCAAGAGTGAGAAGTAGGAAAGAACAGAGATGCTTAAAGCTGTGTAAGCCCATGGGCTTGGTAGTTTTAGTGCTTCAGCTAAATGCCTTTGTCTAGAAAGTTATCAATAAAAAGAATCTGCTGTTTATTTTACTGATAAAAAGAGAGATACAGATGGCACACAGATAAACATTTAAATACTAAATATGTAACACTCTCATTACTTATGGTCATCTAATTCCATCAACTTTAATAAAAGCTCCGTATATAAATATATATAGGTCTTTGGTGTATATTTTTGCAAATATTTATTACACAATTGTAACAAAACACATTTTTGTGCAGAGCTCAAGGATGAACAGAAGGAACGTTTTAATCTGCTAAGGCGGTATATCAAAATTCTGACCCTATGCCCCGCTGCTACCAAAACCTGGCCATGCAAACCCAATATACCTTTTCTGTTTAGCCCTTCTGTGTAGAAACAAATCTGTGCATCTGGATCAATTGCATGGTGAGACCATTTCTTGTTCCAGAATGTTTGGGAGGGCAATCATTATTAGAATGGGTTAGTTTATGTCAATAGCATTAATAAAATACAAATATTTCCCTAGGGTAAAAAGTAGTCTGTTCCATGCCTTATGCATCTCACCTATCAAGAATGATTATAAAAAATATGACCCATATCAGGGGTTAAATAATTATTCTCCCTATTATTCCAACAAATGAGTAAAATGGATATTTTCCAATATCACTTTTACAGCACAAGGAAGTAAGAAGTCTATAGAGTGTACCAGGAATGATCATTCAAAATGTTAGAAGTGACTAATTGATAGGGACCCCACAACATACTTGCAAGCAGGATGAAGTGCCGTAAAAATAGTTAGACAGACTCCCACTGATTGAACAAGGTCTGAAAAGACTGGAAAATAGCCAGAATAAAGCTATAATTTAATAAAGGGATGAGCACTATTTTTTTTCTCTTTTTTTAAGTTGCAATTTACTGAAGGTTGTAGAAAGATTTCTGAAGATTTCAAAAGGATTAATTAATGAATATATCCATCTGGTCAGTGTTCTTAATGCAGGAAATTAATTACTTTATTGAATCTATGAACTCATCTTGAAAGCAATTGTAAAACTTGGAGTTTCTCGACATCTAAATGAGACTACTAATCTTCTGCCTGAGCATAATAAAGGCTTGGAATCCAAAAAAATAAAAACAATTATATTATCAGCATATTACATAGAAATATCTTCACAATAAAATTTAAGAAAATAAGTTGGTAAAGGGCTGACATAAAAGGTTGGAATCTGACACTAGAACATTTAGATCAGTAATGCAGTGAAATATTTGTAACATGAGGCTGTAATCAGTGACTACATTGGTAATTTCTCAATCTTCTGAGAGCAATCTGTCTCACCTCTCTTAAACACTTGTTTCAGAATGGGATGAATAATCTTCTGAAGTCAATGAATATAGAGCCCACAGAAGGCAGGGGGGAGTCTACATGACTAATTTAGACTACAAGTCCATTTTTAAAGTAGTCGTAGTTAGATGAAATGGACCAAAGTCATCACAAGACAGGTACCTGAAAATATAACTCAAATGAAAACATTTTGTTTTGCAGAAATGAGGAGGCAATGCATTATGCCATCTGTTAGCAGAAAGTCATCTTAGATAATAAAATGATCCTTTTTGTGTTTCAAGAGCTTTATAGGGGTGGTTTGTTAGCCACTAATGCCATGCACAACACTGCTCAGTATATTTCTACCAATAAACAGGGAATGAGATACTGAGACAGATCAGATAAAGAATAGGTAAATACCCTCAGACACCTAAAATATGACAGTTATAGGAGAGTTGGTCTTTGTTTTTGATAAGGATCATTTAAAATTGAAAATTTTTGGAGAGGAAAGAAGTTGTTCTCACCAGGCAAAATTTGTAAAGTAGCTGGTATACTATATGGAGCAAACCAAGCACTGGGACACCAAGGTCTTTCAGGTCTGAAGCACAAAAAGCATACTTAAAAGATAAATATAATTTGAGAACAGAATGTTTTAGATTTATTTAGATAATATATCAGCAAGACTATTTGAGAGAAAAGGGGGTCTTAACTTGTAAGCGGGGGAGATAGCTACTAGAGAGAGACAGGAGAAAGAGAGCTAAAATACAAATTATCTACACATTGTGCATGCACGTGTGTGTGTTTCAGGAGGTCTGGGGGGTTGTTCTGTATGTCCTAGAACCAGTATTCCTATTGAGTCCATTATTTTTGCTATTTCATAAAATTATGAACATAGTTTCAAAGTTCAACTTTGTAAGCTATTTTGTTAAAATCTAGATTGAGATGATTAAGAAATTATTTTCTCAAAAACATTTTCCCCAACCGTCAGATGGGTCATTCCATCCTTTATTTCTTGACTATATGAGTTTATTGTGGTGTCTAATGGTACACACATAATTTCAGTAATGGTACTGAGTACATTGGATGAAACAGATTATCCTTAAACTCAAGTAAAGAATCTGAGGATTTTGATGGTCTGCTGCGAGAAGTATTTTTGCAGTGGTTGTGGAAGTCTTTGGCAAACTTGAATTATTACTTGAGGCACAACCTGGATTCATTCAGTGCACATCAGACTCTGGAGAGCTTGTTTCAGAAGATGAATTTAGTGACAAGGCTGTTGGAAGAATTCATTTTCCAGCTCAGATTCTGGTGTGTGTCTAGGGGAGTTTCAGCAGTTTGAGGACATGGAATACTTCTTGTGTTGAATTAAATTCCAATGTGGTTCAAAACAGTAAAACATCTTTAAAATATTAATCTAATTCTCTGGTGGAATGCTCCTGTGAGGTATGAGATTTTTTAGATTGTTGAGGTGTGTACCTTGTGAATTTCCCTCAGAGAAAAAATGATCTGAGTTGCTGACTGTGCATTCTAGCTTCTTTTGGCTTGATGAAGATGGTTGCTGGTTTTATAAGTGTGAGAGATAAGTGGGCTTTGAGTTTTCTGCATGTTTTAGTTTGCAAATTGCCACTGATTTATTAAGGTAATGATCTAGGAAACTAACTTTGATATCATGGTATTACAAAAATTGTTTGATAAAGGGTCATTGGTTATGTTCTAGAAATTGGTTTTACAGGCCAGGTTTCTAATCCAGATGAGAAGAAATCAAATGAGTATTTTAGGTATCATATAGACTTGGCAATTGCACTATTTAAAATCTCTCCAAGGTGGCATATTAAAAAATTGGCCTACTTTTGCACCTAGAGGTCTAGAGGTCACATTCATTATTGAAAGTAGTTGTTGGTAAAGATTAAGAGAATGACAATAATGACAACCTTGACTTTATACTATGAATATTGGTCTTGCTATTTGAAGTACTCAGGACAGGGTAAGTTGTGTACAGTTATGAGATTTTAGTGGACAGAATGGTATGAAAGTGTTTTGAAGATGGTGGAAGAAACAAGCTACATCTTAGAGAAAGCCTGGAGTCTGGGTAACTAAGAGTATGAGATTGTTTTTCATGAATGGCGTTTCAATGAAGTTCAGCTAATATTACCAGCTTGACAGAGATCTTTTTTTAGTGTTCATATTAAAAGTCCTGTAGGGGACTCAGCTTTATGATTTCTTGGAACTGAGACATGTATCCAGACTGTGACTTTAATGACAAGTTTGATTTCTAAAACTAAGAAAGCAGCATCTACCTTGACACATTGCTAGACTACCTCTCACACTGCTGGTCTGTGGGTGTAGGAATGTGTTTTTAGTGTTTTTAGTGTTTTCCTCACTTGACCTATAAAACCATTTTCTCTGTAGTAACTGATTCTTATTCTTAATTTTTTTTTTATTTTTTTTTTTTTCAAATTCCTACTGCTATTGGTTAATGGTACAGTGGTAAAGTTTCCACTTCTGTAAAATTTTCCGTGGTTCTGCCTTTGCCTAAGCTATTTTAAAAAGCAATCAAGCAAGAATTTGGTTTTGTTAATACTTTAGAAATATAATTCCAGGTATCTAGATTAGTTAAACATTAGACACATGAATGAAAAGAAATACTCTAACATGTAGTTTATTTAACGCCTGCTAATATTTGGGCAAATTGACAGAAGGTTGTACAGGCTTCATTTAAAAGCTTTGGACAAAGTAAAATGACAAAAGATAGCAACTTTATGAAATTTTGGGGGAACATTTATGTTTGGGACAGAAACAACATCACTCTGTTGCATGCCATTGATCATATCGATACACTTATCAATTCTTGTGTCCTGTTCATAAAGTAAATAAACAACCAAACAAAACAAAACAAAAAAAACCCCACACTAATTTCTCAGTATTGTATAGTAAGAAAGATTTACTTCTTGAACCTTGATGCAATTACTGATGGCCCTAATTCACAGAATCACAGAATTACCTGGATTGGTAAAGACCTTTAAGATCATCAAGTCCAATCATTAACCTAACACTGACAAGTCCCTAAGCACAATGTCTAGATGACTCTTAAATACCTCCAGGGATGGGGACTCCACCACTGCCCTGGGCAATCCGTTCCAATGCTTGATAACCTTTTCAGTAAATAAATTCTTCCTAATATCCAATCTAAACTTCCTTTGGTGCAACTTGAGGCAATTTCCTCATGTCCTATCACTTGCTACTTGGCTGAATAGATGGGCCCCCCACCTCTCTGCACCCTTCTTTCAGGTAACTGTAGAGAGCAATAAGCTCTCCTCTGAGCCTCCTTTTCTCCAGGAGGAGACAATAGTCATGATAACCATTTACCTGTAGTTTAGATATTTATCTACAAGTATATTAGTTTAATCCCAAAATATAACCATTATCAAGTCTCATAATAACCGTATTTTCTTATTTCTGTGCCTACAGGTAAATTTGCACTTATTAAAAGACCCAATTTCATTTTTAAGAGTGATCTATGCATTCATTTTATGTTCATAAAAATCAAAAATCTGTATATGTTTTTTGTATACAGCCCAGTTCAGGCTACCATTGCCTTCAGTGGGCCTTGGAAGGAAAGTAGGAGTAGGAAACTTCTTTCTTTAATATCTTTCTTCCATGTAACTCTTTTGAAAACTACTTACAAGTAAACATTTTAATTTTGTATAACTGAGTAATCTCTATGAGAATTATCTCAGTACAGTATATTGATGCTCCAGAAATGGGAAAGTCTACAATACCTATTTGGTTTAATTTGTGAGTCTGAGAGATGCTGGAGTCCTAGTTACATTGTGTGACTAGGCTATCAGCGGTGCTTCTGCTGCTGTAAATTTGGATGCTGTCTTAATGCTGCTGTCAGCATTGCTGGGGTATAGTACAATTTGGCGGTAAGATTTCAAACATAAAACCTGAGTTAAATGTTTGGAGCTGTCTCTTAGTAAAGTTGAAGCAAACTTCTAGATCACTTTTTTATCTGCCTTCTGTTTATTTTTTTCATTTCAAGTTTTCCTCTGCCACAACTGAGGTTGCTTAGTTGCTGTAGTATTTTTCAACTGATGTATTATCAGCCAGCCTGTCTAAGGACCATGCCCTGTAGATGGGGTCTTATTGCAATGGCAGATATATTAAACTTTTCAATATATTCTTGTGGCTTTTTTTTTTTTTTCTTTGTTCAGATTTACTTTCATTTTTCCCTCAGACTACTAATTTTTTTGTCCAGACTATCCTAGTGCTGCATCTCTTTTCTGTCATATCTTTACCCTCCCATTCCAATTCAACACAAGCTCCCTTTTGGATCAGAAGACCTCTCATTCAGAGATTTGCTGTTCTCTCCTGACAAGTTGATCTCTTAGATTCTTCCTGTCAGGGAGCCTTCATCAGCATATTTCATCTTAATGCAATGTTAATTTTTAAATGAACTTTCACTTTGAAGTTCCCAGAAAGTCAGATATATTTTATTTTTTCTGAGAATAACCTTGTTCCCTCTTTGTTGAAATCATAGACTATCTATATATCATCATTATAATAATTTTTTTTTTTTTTCCTTGAAGATACAATACCTTCTTGTTAGGCCAATATGTTGTCTCCTATTACCTGACCAAGAAACAATAACTGTCATCTAGAATTTTGGTGATTCACCAGCATGTTTTAGTGTAAGAACTCTTACACAAGATGTTGTGTTCTGCCACTTAAACATCTAGATGGGATAAACGTATATATTTTGCCTCTTGATTGAGAGCTTATGCAATGGTAGTTAACTAGTTTAGAGACCACAATTCACTTACTGATCACAAGACTCTTTATTCAAAAAACAGTGTAGCTATGCTCAGTCATTCTTCCCTTTTCCTTTCCATATAGTATAAAAGTCGAGTATTCCAGCAGAAAAAAAACCTAACCACCTTCAAGCAAACAAAAGATAATAGTATTTAAGACTGATTAATGCTAAGCTGTGTTTTAGAAGAACTTTATCACCCCAAATACTGATCTTTTAACTTGCCCTGAATAGATGCTTTTAAAAAGTATAGGAATATAATTTTCATTTACCATTGAAGTTCTGTTGATTTTACATGGCTTAAGTTTCTCTCTCCAACTATGAATGCTATATATTGACAATGATATATGATTTTGTTTGTAAAATCAACCAGCAACATATATGATGTTTACAGATGATATCTAAGTATTATCACAAATTAATAATGAAAAATAAGAAAAGAAGCATAAAAAACTGTAGCAGTACTTCAATTTCCAATATAAATAGTCTAAGAAACAACATTTGGCCCTTCTTGATAAGGTATTATCAGCATGAAATCTTAGCTTAGATTTCTTCTCTTGTATAATCAATGTACAGTGCAGTACAATTATACTGGATCACCCTGCAGAAAATCTTCAGTAACATTTTTCAAAAGCCGATTGGACAAATTACCCCATTTGTACCGTGCATCTATTTGCTTCAGTTTTACTTAGTTACATTCATTGCTTCCTGTTTCTTGGTAGAATTAATAGTCACCAGAGTTCAGCAGCAGTGTGCTCTCAACTAGTTATCACTGTATTATAGACAGTGCTCAGGTTCCTGTCATTTGTTTTTTGGGGATTTTGTTTGTTTCTTTCTTTCTTTTTTCTTTTTTTTTTCATGTTTCTTGACATCCTTTCTTTTCTTTCATGTGCCTGCTGTCAGCATTTCAACGCTTGCTTGCACTTTTTCTTCTTCCCTTTTCATTCCTAGTAACAGAATGAGTCTTTTGTGGACCTAACTTTCATTACTACCCAGCTTCATTTAGATGCGATAGTATTCAAATCCCATTTTCCTCCTCTGTAAGTGGAACAATACAGTTGGCTTGCTTGACACGGGCAATGTGCTTCTCTGTCCCATGTGATTTATAGTCTTCTCAAATGGAGCAATGTTGAATACCAACATCACACAATTCCTCTTAATAGTTCCTCTAATGGAATACGTTTCTAAAAGAGACTGCAACAACAGCCACACGATGCTGCTCTTCAGACACTGGCCTAGAGTCACACAGACCAAAGAATCAGATTTAGGAGAGGAATATCTGGCATAAAGAGGACAAACCAAACTGGCCGCACAGACGCCTTCACTAGGACCTCAAGCAAGGCTGTGCTTGAGCTGATTATGTGGAAACTTGCCCAGCAGGAGTTATTGAGGTTGGTCATTTTCCAAAGAGCGGTCTCTGCGAAAAACTGTGGCACTGCCACAATATTTGGCCACTGTCAAAATGCCTGTACATGCTACTCTCAGATATCTTATCTATCCTTAAGGAAAACCAAAAACTTGATATTTCTGCCCTTTTCTAAAAAAAAAGGCATACTATGACTTTGAGCTAGATTTTATTAAGTTATTTTACGACCATTAGAACATCAATGTTCTTACGGTTTTATTTGTTTGTTTGTTTATTAAGTACTAGTATCCTACCCATTTCTGGAAACAGAATAGATGTTCATGTTAGGAGGAGCAACCTCTCTGCATATATATATAGCCAGGAAAAATGTGAATTGGTTAGGAGTTACTTACTGAGTGTTTTTTGGATCCTCCATGAAAAAAAAAAAAAATCTCTTTTTTACTATCCTAGACTATCTTGCAGGATGAGGATATACACCAATCTCACCTAAAAATGTTTAAAGCAGTTTTAATATTATTAAGCCTTCTAGACAATGTTTGTCAAAAAAAAAAGAAAAAGATTTACAGACTTACTCCAATAGTAGATTCTGATATTAATTAAATGGTGTTCTTATTTTAACGTTTGAGTTTTTTGTTTTTGTTTTTTTTGTTTGTTTGTTTGTTTTGGTTTTGTTTCTGTTTTTTCCTGATGTATCTACTAGCCATTCCTGGCTGCTGCATTGCTGCAGCTACAGAATAGGTCATGTGTAAGCTAAACGCTCCACCAACCTGTCTTTAAAGTACAAGCTTTACCTTAATGATTGATTGGTAGCTGTCTTCTAACATAATGATAATAATTTGAGCCCTCAAGAACAATCCTGACTAGCTTCAAATGATAAGAAGTGATGCACTTAGTAACTCCAAAGTCAGGAGACAATAGCTGTCTGATACTTTTTCCTTCCTAATAAACTTCCTATGACAGGTACCATAAAAGTTTCATTGGCTGAAACTAGAAATGGACAGAGCAAGTCTGAATTATAGATACTAAACCAAATATTTCATGTTAACTTTTATGCTGGGGTAACAACACTGGTATCTTGGCATGTAAGCTGAATTTTGCTGGGGGAGAGGGAGAAATTAGAGAGCCATCGAGAATATAGAGTTCTAATAAACGTAAGAATAAAAAGAAAACAACTGTCCTTACATTCAAAACAGGAAGGTGAAATAGAGATAGAAGACTTAGTGAAAGAGAAGAATATGCAGAGAGATTTGTGGAGGAAAATAACTCAGAGAAACAGATAAAATAATGAGAGACACTGAGAAGGGAAAACAAAAAGAAAAAAGAAACAGAAAAGTTTTTCTACATCAATGTAATTCTCAGACCCTCTCATACTCTTATCACCTATTCTTTTGATATTTATTTTCTCCCTAAGGTTGATATATTAGAAGGTTGACTTAGTACATAGGGCTTTCTTGTTTTGTGGGTTTGTTTTTTTTTTTTTTGCTATTACATATAATGACATGATAAAAATTGTGTTACTGTCAAGAAAAGCTATCCCAAATACTTTTATGTCTCTGCCTCATTGTTAGGACTGTCTGCAAAGAGAGAAACAGAAATTCTATTTTCAGGACTTTACACATATATATATATAAAATATATATGTGTGTATGTGTGTGTGTGCGTGTGTATGTAGACAACATATATATATATATAAATACATTAAAATAATATTTGTGTAATGTTTATAGAAACATTATATAACATAAATATGGACTCTAAAGGGAATCAAATAACTATTCAAAATAACAAAGAGTAATTACTATATGTTGAAGGGATATGGGAAGTTATTTTATTCAATACATTGCAATATAAATTACTGGATTATCTTTTGTGATAAAGATTTGACAGCTTTTGGAGGGAAAATTCAATTAGTGCTATAGTCCAATATTTGAATATCTCCCTTGAACTGAACAGTTCAGTAAGCTGCATGAGGAGGAAAGCAATACTGGGCATATGTGGCATAGTTATCTCTATGCTTGTGACATTTATGATGTGATTTGAAAAATCTCAGCTACTACTGCAGTACTAGCTATACTAATATTTCACATTTATGTAGCATCAACATATTTCAAAGCACCCAGTAAATGTTCAAAGGATATACCACTTTTTTGCAGATGGAAAAGCTGCTGTGTAGGAAGGTTATGATTACAAAGCAACTTGATGATACACCCAGGAACAGAAATGATTTCTGGTCACTTGTGTTAGACAGGCCTGCACCACTTTATTTGTCTGTTAGTATCTTTGGGCTGTTCAATTTTGGCCTAATTTCGTTCCCAGTTTCCTCTTTATTTATCAACATCCAGCTTATTTAAAGCAGTTGAGTTTACTTATGATAGACATATGTTCATTCATCGCCATTTAACTTTTCCTGTTCAGTGGAAGCTATCATTTCTCTTTTTTATATTCCAAAGTTTGTTTTTTTTCCTAGCCATTTTTATATAGTCTCTGTGAAAAGTCAAATGTAAGCAGAAAATTAAGTGTAAGCTATAAGCCCCTTCAAAACTATGCTTACCAAAAGGTAATGACCAGCTCAGTATTTATTGATGGGAAGAAAGAGAGAAAAAAAAAAAAAAGTTAATAGATTAAAACATCGGCTTTACAATAATATATTTTTAAGTGATCATTGGTATATCAAATCTGTAGTTAATGACCTGCTTTTCTTCTAATATTCAGTTTTATTAATAGGTTACTGGTGTGATCAGGAGTTTATTTTCCAGTAATCAAATACTATGATGGGTTATTTTGAGATAATAAAAGATAATACAAGATCTCCAAATTCTAATGGACTTTAAAGTTTGAACAACTTGGAAATATTTATATTGAAGCCTAAATATTTAGGCTTTTAAATCAGATGTAGAGATTTATAACCAAACACAAAGGGATTATTAATTAGAAATAATATTCTGTGTTCAATATCTCATTTTTGCAGCAGAAGGGAGGGGACTTTTCTACATAGTGTATAACCTTGCAAAGAGCTCTCACAAAATCACATCAGACCATGACTTAGAAATGCCATTTGTGCTATAATAATGCCAGAGTTCTCATTCATGTCTTTATCTCCTAAAGTCTGATTTATTGACAAAGGCTGTGAAGAAAACTTCCTATGAAATTAGAAATCATTCAGATAAGACAAATGCCTATACACCTATTCTAACAGTACATATGGAGGGCAAATATAAGTACCTTGAAATACATCTGTTTAAATATTATGTCTTAAAATATATTGTTTTTAAACAGGTCCAGACTGAGAGTATTTCAACACAACAGTGTCCTGGGCTGCCTTTGGAGAAGTATTGTCATCAGGTTGAGGGAGCAAATCCTTGCCCTTTTCTCAGTACTGGTGAAACACAACTGGACTATTGGGTCCAGTTCTAGGATCTTCAGTTCAAACAAGAAATGGACATACTGAGTCAATCTAGTGAAAGGCCATAAATATGATTAAGACTAAGACATCTGGTGTATGAGAAGAGAATTTGGCAGTCCAGAATATTTAGCCTCAAAGTGAAAAGGATTATGGAGATGGAGAGATCTTATCCATGTGCCTAAATACCTAATAGAAGAAAGTTAAGAAGACAAAGTTTCTTCTCTCTGAGCAGGGGTGTTGGATCGGATGATCTCCAGAGATCTTCCAGCCTACAATGATTCTCTGACTCCGTGGAGTTTTATTTTACTTCACATTGTATGCCAAACTTGTACTCACATTATTCTGTTATAGACATTTAATAGTTCATCTCTGGAGATGAGTTAAGTGTAATTTTTTTTATTTTCTGAAGCACATAATTTTTATGTCCCTACTGCAACTGAATGCAATATACTGGTTATGCATAGGGAAGGGTAAGGAAAAGAAGGAGAAAGAATCACAACTAGCCTCATAAAACATAGATCACATTGAGACTGTGGAAAGAGAAGAGGGAGAATTCCATTCCCCAGTTCAGCACCCACATACTATTTATATAAATATACTGATGTACCAAGACATTAGGAATCAAGTAAGGGGGAAAAAAGGCTGCAGTACATACTATAAAAAAGCATACAGTTGCAAAGTGTCATCATATAGGACCAAACTGATGAGGTAGAAAGAACAGCAAATATTCAGTGACATTCTGAGATTCTGAAGTACATGGTAAAGAAACAAAGGAAAATTATCCAAGTAATTTCATATGAGAAGTAGACAAAGGCAACATGTACACTGCTGCTTATACTACAGCCTCATTCATGGTACAATTTCAGAATTCTTTAGTTTTTCAATATTATTTGAAAGGCCATGTAAAAGCTGCAGTCAGATTAAAGTATATTTTTCCTTGTTTTGGAATTTGTTCTTTAATGTACATGCAAGGTTACAGGTTTTCTTTTAAAAAAACTTATTTTCGTAGAACCCGGTAAAATATAGGAAACATATATCTTGAGATTCTGTCAGTTCAATGACTGTACTAAGAACTGAAGACTGTTGAAAAAGAGGAAAAATCAAGAAGAGGATGCATTATTACCTGGCATAGGCATTGCTATGGCCAATTTATTTTCATGTCCTAATTTAAAATATTTAAGTCTCCCTATTTGTAATTCTTGGACAGACAGCAGTATTGAGAAATCAGTCATGATTTCCTCTTGAGTTACACAAAGGAGCTTGATAAGAAGATATGATATACTAACTAATATAACTGTATTTAGAAGTAATGCTTGACGAGCATTCACGAACTCCGAATAGCATGGTTTGTTTCCTGGAAAACCTTTGGAAAAGTCTGGAAGTCTGCTGAAATGTATTCTAAGAGTATACATGGTCAATAAAATTCTACAGAAAGGAGTGGAGTTCACTATCTATAAAATCTGTTCAGAAAAGTTTAGGGGAAAAAGAAGATTGAATGTAGAATGTTTTTGGCCAGGGACATTGACACTGTTGGAAATATGTGGCAATCCAGTGACTCCTTTTCAACCTTATAATTGTGTTTATGTCTAAATTGGAATTAAGGATCTCCTCCTGATGTCTGTTCTTGGCTTGTAATTCTATATTGGGGGAATGGGGCTAAGGAGGAAGAAGTGACAGATACTTTAACAGGAATAGTCCAATTTCAGCACTTAGCAATTCTTGAAACTTGTGTCATGGAATGAAATAGAGAGAAATTATACTCATTAGTGTCTATTATAATTCAGTGCTCAGAGAAATGGTCATTGCTAATAAGCAGACAGTTGAGAACACTGAAACAAAAGTTGTAGCTAGTAAAAACTATACTAAAGCAGAGTGGGTGCTCAGAGACATCCTTCGGCTGTAGGAAAAACAAAGCTCCATGGTGCCACTGAGAAAAGCAGCACTGAGACCAACCTGGATGACTCCACTATCTGACAAAGAGGCAACACTTAAGGACATTGTTTTCTCTCCTTCAGTAAGCAGCCCACTGAGCTGTCAGTTCATATTGATCAACTAATGAGGAAAACTATCTCATTTACTGCTGTGAGATACTTTTCTTGGATCTCACTACTAGATGATTTAAAGCTCTTACAGCATTTATGTTTTTATGGAAATGTTCTGACAGAGAGGAACCATTATTTCTGCCACTTGTGTATGAAGTCTATAGTGTCACTGATGTTCAAACTCTAAGGTCTCAACTAGAGACAGAGGTGTTAGTGGAAACCTTTGTTTTCCTATATTTTGAAAAGTAGGATAGGGATGCTGCTTGAACAAATATTTCTTCAAGGATCTTTTGAGCATCATCTGCTATGTCCGTTGCTGCACTACTCCATATCAGTAATGAGCTACGATTTCTTAGTAGACATAATGACCTCTCAGGAGGAACAAAGCTTGAAACCAAGAGGCATTTACATTTCACACCTGGAGCCAAGTATTTCAGACTTCAAACAGGTAAAGGCAATCCTCCCTTCCCCAGAATAAATAAATCACACTCTAGTTAATTGTTTGTTTGCTTGTTTATCACAGTGAAATGATTGATGGTCCTTGCAATGCTAAAAACAAACCCGTCTGTGGGTTGTTACAGCTGTTAGCTGAGAACTGAGAAGGAACCAAAGAGGAGTTAGGAAAGCTTTATCATCTAAGTCTTCAGCTTACATTACAAAGAGGCTTGGGACACACAAACGCAACCTAAGTCCTTCTACTGAGGGATAAGAGTTTTATATATAACAAATACAACAGAAGGAGACAGAAAATGTATTTTCACTGTGACTAGCTGAAAAAGGCTGATAAATTATTTTGTGAAAAGCTTGAAAACCTGATTAAATAATTATTTTCATTGTCCACACACTTACTCAACTCTAATCTCTAGCAATGTATCTGTGTCTAGTTGATGAACTGGAAAGCTAGCACAAAGACATCACAAAAGGACTCAAAATATTGTGTAAAGCAAATGATTCATTGAAAAATCTTGCTATATGTTTTCAAGAACAGAGAGGTGGTTTTAACAAAAAAATCCCCAAAGAAAAAAAAAGGGTCCTAAAATTAGTTACATTTTTCACCAGATGAAAAGCTGAAGGGCTTTTTGGTGGGTTTTTTTTGTTTGTTTGGGTTTTTTGGGGGGGGGTTTTGAGAGAGAAAAGAGAAAGGATAATTCTTGCATATGTAATAAGGTCTCAGCTTTGATTTTTTATCTTGTCCTCAGAACCCGAATATACTAATTGTTAAGAGATTTTACTGCACCTAAGAGTCCATTGGGATTTACTTTAGGTATCTTGTACTTTTCTAGCTGAAATTTTAGGTGCTTCAGTAAGGGGATATTCTCTCTTATTCTTAAGATATTATTAATTTTTAATACCTTAAGTAGTTCTTAATCCTGGGATTTCCTCATTTTTTTCTTTTTCTTTTTTTTTTTTTTTCCAGAAAATATGTGGAATTCTGGCACCATGAGCATCGAAAGGACCAAGGTTTCTGTGCTGTCCAGATGTGAATAGAGTTTAAACATTAATATTTTACAAGTATGTGCACATATACAGACAGGCCTGCAGTAAAGCACCATGTAGTTTGAGATAATTTCAATTAAAGTTAGTTCAGAGCTCAGTTACATGTGATTTCACAAAGTGATAATTTAATGCACTAAACTACTACTCTGTTCCTCATAGAAAGTGACACTCATGACCGCGTAATAAAATACTTTATGGCCTGTTGTTCAGAGTCATAATTCCACTTTGCTGTCATAGGAGGAAGCCACAAGTCATTCCACTCTAGCTGCCATTAGGGGATGTATTGCCTTCCCAGCCTATGCACTGTGATTAAAAAACCTGACAGCCTCTCATCCACAGATGGCAGAAGCCTCTAAAGCTGTTGAACTGGCACTCAGTCAGTTGGCTTTTGATCTGGTTGTTCAGATACAACAGCCTGTTTAAGCAGAAAAGAAAATAGGCTGTTCATGTTCAGTTAGTATAAAACTCTCTTCCAGTGGGGCTTTGTGTCTTTATCTGTTCCTTCAGCTGCTTTTAATTAATACTTTGAAAACACTGTGTATTTTGGGTTTAAGGGCTAGAATAACTCTTTCTAACTCAGCTCTGTATTAAACAACTTGATTGTGAGCAGCAGCCCTGGTTTTCCCCATGGACTCTCCACACAATAACTTATTAATAAATTTCTTGAAATAGGTACAGATTTTCTCGTTTAGCAAGGAATACAATCTCAATCTATTTATAGTTGTTTAGAGAATAACTTCTTAGTGTAGACTAAATAAATAGATAAATAAAAAGCTGTTTCATGGCTTTGTATGGAGCAGCTTTAAACTTCAGGGGTTATGGGAAAGCCCAGTGGCACAAGGCCTATAATTTGCAGGGAAATATTGTGATCCTTTGGGATGAATCCCTAGGTAATAAATATCGGCATTACTATTTTTCCATTGGTTTTCTGGTAGTGTTGCCTCTCCGGAGGCGTGACAACCTGGTTCAGGAACGGCACGGCGACCAACCCCAGGTCGCTCGGGTCATCAGCTCACAGACACCAATGTGGTGGATGGCAAATGATGTTTATTGGTGTGTGACGCAACATTATATATCCTGGGTTTGTGATGTCACTTCCTCATGCTTACATCATGGGTCAAATTCTATTGGCTGTCGGGAGAGGAGTCTCATCTTTCCGTACATCACGAGATCTTCCGGTCGCCAGACCCTAGCTAGCAACATTTCCCCCCTCCCTATGCATTATTAAATTAAGTTATAAAAGGTTTTTAAAGAATATTTACATCATAACTGAAGGTAAAAAACATACTAAATGCAGCATTTTCTGTTTCTGTTTTACAACACTGTGAGAAAGTATCACAGACCTGGATAAGAAACATAAGGCACATTGAGTGAGGTAGTTAAGGGGTAACTGGGGGGAATGAGGTATAAATAGGGATAGAAAAGGGGAATTCTGGGCAGAAGCGTTCTTAGAGCAGTTGCCGACGTTCTACCAGCATGATGTTGTTGACCTTCTCTAGCCGGTTCTTGACAAACGATGCGAGCCTGTTTAGTATGCAGGGTCCGAAGATCAGTGCTATCACGATCATTGTGATTGGCCCCATAAGGGTAGACACTAAAGTGGTTAGCCATGGTGACTGGTCAAACCATGATGCAAACCAATTTTGTTGTGCCTCTCTTTCTCTCTTGCGTTTTTCCAATCCCTCTCGCAATTTTGCCATGGTGTCTCTCACTATTCCGGTGTGGTCTGCATACAAACAACATTCTTCTCCTAGTGCAGCGCACATTCCCCCTTGCTGTAAAAACATCAGATCTAATCCTCTTCGGTTTTGCAGCACTACTTCGGATAGTGATCTAAGTGATTGTTCTAATGCACTTATTGACCGTTCAATTCTGACTAGATTTTCGTCTACTGCTACTCTTAAGGCACTAAATTCTTTATTCTGCTGCACCAAGGATGCTACTCCTGTACCCACTCCCGCACCTCCTAAGATCATTAGAGTAGCTATTGTTAATGCCGTGAAGGGTTCTCATTTTGATAGATGGTGTTCTGGGGTAAATTGTGAATCATATACAAAGTTTTCAGAGTGATAAAAAATTTTGAGGACTATGGTTACTTGGACACAATATTCTGAGGAAGCATCAAATTGTTTCAACGACAGACAGGGTGTGACTCCCATGACAGAACAAACCCATTTGGTATTGCTGGCCGGTATTAACCATTTCGCAGGGGTTTTATCTAGTATTCTGCTAGCACACAGGAGCTCTTTGTGTTTCGGGACTTTACCTACACATACACCACTTCCAATTACTTGTGCCAAAGTAATCCCTTGATTTTTTATGTCCCAATTACACTGGGTAGGATTTGCATTGTTTACTCGTGTGGGCGAATCATTTACTGCTACGGCCTCATAAAAGGGTGGTTTGATTCCATAACACAGCCAGCAGTGTTCTGTAAGATTAGGATTAGTTTTGTTCAGCATTTGGTAAGTAGCCCGCATCATTTCCCAGAGAGAATTTTTGTCAGGGGTTTGGGTAGTACGTGTCATAATCGATGTGATAACTCCTATATCGTTCTTGGTGTTTTGTGGAGGGGACGTGGCTATTTGTGGGCTAGGGACCGGTTTAGTCGGATTGAGAACTTGGTTAGGCCCAATTGCTTGAGGTGCTTGTGGTACGAGTTTGATAATTTGAATGACTACTTCTGGATCTGTAAGATCTTTGTGAATGAATATTGACCACATTTTCCCTACTAACCAACCTGTATTGGTTGGTTGTAGGATCTCTAAGTTCAAATGGGTACAAGTACCTGTATGATATACGGTACCGTCGCTTGCGAATTTTGGGTGGTCGCACTTATCTGGTCCCCAAGTTACTTTCAGAAATTCATCATCTTTTATAACTTAATTTAATAATGCATAGGGAGGGGGGAAATGTTGCTAGCTAGGGTCTGGCGACCGGAAGATCTCGTGATGTACGGAAAGATGAGACCCCTCTCCCGACAGCCAATAGCATTTGACCCATGATGTAAGCATGAGGAAGTGACATCACAAACCCAGGATATATAATGTTGCGTCACACACCAATAAACATCATTTGCCATCCACCACATTGGTGTCTGTGAGCTGATGACCCGAGTGACCTGGGGTTGGTCGCCGTGCCGTTCCTGAACCAGGTCGTCACGCCTCCGGAGAGGCAACAGGTAGATGTAGTGCAACACATCAGTTAGCACAGTGCTCTTCTGCAGTGGGGAAAACAGACTCCCTGGGGGGCTGTAGAAAACGTAAGCATGAGAAAACTCCTAGCTGGCAAACAGAGGTACAGAGATACTGGACTTCTAAAGGAGAATGGGTTAAAGGAAATGGAGTGACCATCCAACCAAACATACAGGTAAATATTACAAAGGTGCAGGAAAGGCAGGTGAAGGTGGCAGCACTGGGAGGTAGCAGTGCACTGCCATTTATGATCCTGCCATGTCACCTGCTCTGCTCATTGCTGTGGTATTTCCCATTTAAATAAAGTAAAGCAAACAAAGAAGTTTAATTGAATTCAAAATATAGAAAGGGAGAAATCATCAGACAAGGCAGCAGCTGAGATGGCACAACAGGGAGAGGGGCTGCCCAGGGCCGGGAGCAGTGACCCCCCCCACACCAGAGCAGGGCCCGGTTGGTAGGGCCTGTCCCACTGCCCCAGCCAGGAGCAGGGCAGCCAGGGGCACCAGGGCAGCCCCAGTGTTGGGCATCCAGTACCTCCCTGGGGGTAGGGACAAGTTGAGGCCAGGACTTGGATCTATGGGTGGGCCCAGCAAGGCAAGACTGTAGGAGGCTGGGGCAAGCCCTGCTGTAGTGGCACTAGGGCAGGGGCTGATGACTCTGGTGGGCTGACCTGGGGTCCTGGACCCCAGACAGCTGAGGGGAGGCCTGAGGGGCTGGGCAGGGACAGTCAGGCATGAGGATGCCCTCAGGACCTTGGAAGAGGGTCTTGATCCTGCCTTCACAACCTGGCAGCAGCACCAATCACAAGTTAATTTTCTAGCAGGAGCAAGGGTTTCCTCATCTTTCTATGCACTACAGACATGACAGGCAGAGGCATGCTTGCCACTACTCTGATGAAAGGGTTGTTCACTTCATGGGGAAGAGAGAGACATTATGGGACCGCTCCTTATGAGGTGCATCACAGAGTCTTCAGGACAGTAAATGGTCTGTGAATTCAGGAGAGTAATCTGAACTTTTAGACCTTGAAAAAAAATCCCTAAGGAATTTAACATGAAAATAACTTTGCACTCAATAAGTTGAAATGAATAACAAAAAAAACTAAGATAAAGTAGCTTAGTGGAAACTGTTAAACGTTGAAAGCTATGCTCCTTCACATTACATCTCCCAAATTACCAGTTAATGAAGAAATAATGGAATAAGTATTGTTAAGTAGTTCACTATCATATCCTTGAGTGAAGCACTTGACTTGAACAAAGTCTGTAGCCAACAGAGAGTGAAATGAGAAAAAAAAAAAAAAGAATAAGCAAAGATTAATCAAACAACTGACTTATTTTTTCAAGAAAGTTTGTTCAAGGTTTATCTCATTCTGAGAAAATGTAGTAATCTGAGGTTTAATAAAAATTCAGCATAACTAAACACTTCTCTTACTGTTACAACTACAATAATCCAAATACTTAAAGTAATGTCCGAGCTGTTTAAAAATTATATATAATATTTATAGAGATCAATTAGGAGAATTTAAAATGTTAACAGTTACCAAGACTGATGGTAGGATAAATATTTGGAAGAAATTTAAATGTAAATATCCTGAAAGATATTTACCTTTCATGTGCAATCTTATCTTAAGCTGCTTGTCAAACATTAATACATCCTCCAAAAGGTAGCAGACATCTTTTAGTATTCCAATCACAAAGCAATGTTGCAGTCATATAGCAGCTGACAACTCTGCGTTGCACTTCGTTGTGCTGCAGTAGAGTTTTACTGATTCACAAAGAACTGAATGGACTGATGTATGCACAGAGCTTGACAGCTAGCTGACTTGCACTGAGGCATGGACAAGGGTGGAATCGGAGACGAGCCATGCTATTTAGTGGACTCAGTGAGAACTAAGTGTATTTCCTCCTCACTTTAGCCTCCAACTCATTTAAAGTGTTTCAATAAGGATAACTGGAGATTGGGAAACCAAGAATTCACTCATCAATGCTGCCGATATAGAACCTAAGGATTCCTTTATTTTTGGGGAATTTATTCATAAATTTATTTTCTGATATTTGTAGCATGGCTGTTTCTGGCAAGGATATTCTCAGAGAGAGTTCACCTCACCCTGGTAGCTCCTAGAACAAGCAGTGACTGAGTGTATCTCATTGTGGGTCCCGGAATCTTAGTTTTCTATTCATCAAGATCAGAGATGTGGACAGAGCGTACTGAGGCTTCTTTTCATTGCAAATGTCTAGGTTTCCTCCCTTCACAGCAAAAGCATATAAAGGAGGTGAGTGAATCTGGTGCATATACAGACTTGAGCCTGATGTAGGATCCAGGTGCTGTGATATCCAGATGCAGAGACTTACAAACACTGCTTTAATTATCAGTTTACATGTAGCCCTTTATTTTAGTGGTAACAAGAAGATGACCAAGTTATTAAGAAAAAAAAAAAAAGATTTAAAAATAGAAATAGATTAGGATGGTCTGTTTAACATTGCTTATACACATTTAGAAGTACTTCATGTCTTTTACTGTCTTTCTGTAGCTTTTAGTCTTTTTCTGTGGGCCTGATTTTCATTAAGAGATACTTGGAAATATTTCATAGATACTCCATAGTATGCAGTGGAGTAGCATGTCAGCAAGCATTGTTCTGTTTGTTTGGTTTAGGTTTTCTTTTTTTCCAACTTGTACTCAAATTCTGATGCTTTTTAGAGTTTGATTTTAACAACTTAAAGGAAAGAAGTGTACAAAACACAACTTGTGATTTCTTTAGCTTCTTCTCCTACCTGGAGAGAACTACTCAAGAATCTCCTTTCTCCCTCCAGAAAAAAATGAAAAATCATCCTTTCAGCCTACACTGCACTATTGTGCTGTGAAGATTCTGATTTTGGTTGGCATCTTCCTCTCAAGAAGAATATGCCTCTGCATGTTCTTTTTCAAACATGGAACATATTTTGAGTATGCTTAAGTATATTTGAGAAAATGCCATTTCTGTCTTATCTTTGTCCTAACCTTATGTTTTTAGGCTTGAATAACTTGGAGGCCATTCTTTGCCACTCTCTTTCATGCTGATCAAATGTGTTAGTCTTTACCTTCAATTTTAAATTCTCTTATTACGTTTGAATACAATGACCGTTGTTGCAGAGCTCACAGAAAATTTCTAAAAGTTCTACTTGAACTTTTTTTCCTTGTTGTACATATTAGGGCTGTAATTAGCAGTTATACTGCTGTGAAGCCAAGATAGCCAATCAGTTTATGGCTTCAACAGGCCTACTTCTACAAATTTATGTTTTAAAATATTGACAAAGTCCTATCCTCTTATCCTCTCTTTCCACAGATTTTTTTTTTCTTCTTCCCACCTCCCTCCCCTGCAAATTTGGTGCATCCAGCCTTATTAAAGCAAAGGTACTCCCCTAGAGTGATTCCTGTAAAATGTCATGATTGGTTTCAAATCCTATCTCTTGCATATGTCACATCATGGTCTCCTGTCAGACTTCTCCTGTTCTCCAATCACTCCTTTCTGAAATAACATCTATTATAAAGCTGTCAATTAAAAATATTCAAAAACCCCCATCATGCTAATTGCTCACAGTTCAGTAAATATAGTCATGTTTACTACAGTAAAGTTGAACAGTTTCATGCATTATATACATTGTCCTAAATTTCCACTTTCATTATATTCACCAAATCATCTCCAGGAAGAATATTGCTTCATCGGAACTCAAGGATTGGGAAAAAAAAAAACCCAAAAACCAGACAAAAACACCCCCCATAAATAAATATTTTTTTTGTTTCTTCAAAGTATAGTTGTCTTTCCAAACTTACTGTAGACTGCTATGCAATTTCAGTATACTTGCTCCAGAAGCAGTGACCCAGTAAAGTACAGTAATGCAATCCTCCACATGAACTTACTAGAACATTAAAGCCTACTTTTAATAACAAATAACATTTACTTATAGTCTAACTATCATAAATACCATTTAAAAAGCTGTGGCAGATTTTGCTTTTTTGAGAGAAGAGACTGCAATTGAAAAATAATTTTGGCAATTTTCAGGGTTTTTTTTATTTTTAATGTATCATTTTTCTTCTCCTACTCTGTCTGTAAGTGTTTCTTAGAGAAATGAACACAGCTGGAGGGATATGAAAAATAGTTGTAATGAAACCCCAAACCACTTCTGAAATACAATTCTGTTCAGTATGTTGCTTAAGCAGAATACATACTGGAGTAGCATAAAAGGTTTATTAGCTTTTGGAACAAGTTATATAATTCACTCATTGCTTCATCAGTTCAAAAGAAAAACAAGCAAACAAAAAAACAAAAACAGCTGTCCAAAGCTCATAAGGACAAATGTGTTACCCTATTCTACCAAATTTTGTATTTTCTAATATACACTTAGATGCACACCTAGAAAAAAAAATAATTGGTACTGTTAACTAACTGTAATTGGTTAAGTTATTCAAGAAGTACACGTATTAAGGAGTAACTCCCTCTTCAATAATATGTAATTGTTTTCTCAGATATGGTCATATTTGTCAATGACAATCACAGCTCAGAGCACCAAAATTTGCCAAAATAATTGCAGATTCTTTCAGAAGTGTTTTGCATTAATCAGTCCTCATGAAGAAAACTTTCAAGTTTACTTACAGAGCAAAATATATTTGAAAGTAAGCGGATTTTCCATTACTGTTTTTCAATATATTAGGATGCCTTACTTGTCACACTGAGAGTTTCCAGCATATATTTTATGCTGAAACATAATATGATACAGATGCATTGTGTTAAATGTTAAAATGATATTTTTCAATAAACCCTATAACAATTTAACAATGATATGTTAGCTTCCCTGGGTGAAATGGAAGGATACAGGCATCCAATAGTAATACATTGGTAGCACAAAAAAAGAACATACAGGTATATACCTCTACTATAATTTACCTGCTTTAAGAGTTCAAGGTTCTTTGGTGACAGGTCAAGCCAGAGAATAGACTATATATATTCTGTATTTTCAGTATCAGTCAGTTTTTCATATACAAAATCAATCAGGAATAATTACTACCTGAAATACAAATAACTTGCTGCCTATAGATTTGATAAATACCATAAAGTTTCAGTGGTGATCCGTACAGCAATAAATAATATTTGCCTCCATGAACATGTATCTGGAAATTATTTCAACTTAAGTAAATGATGAATTTCAAATCCCACGGTGTTGTCTACATCTCTCCAGCGTTCCACCAAGACCACTTCCAGAGAGGGGCTGGGAACCACGTAAATTTGTTTAGCAGGGAGGAAGGATGTGGATTGCCTGGAATTTCTGCAGAATTAGCTTTGTTCATTTCAAGGACCCCTTCCCTTCCTTGTCACGGGGGATCTTTGCACATGATTGCAACCTATCCTAGAAGTCTTTATATAGGCCATCAAGTGCTTCGTAAAGCATTAGTCAAACATGTGAAAGTAATAAAGTAAAAGACTAATCAAACAACTTGATCTTAATGGTCTTGGGACTGAGTTCCCAAGCAGACGTGTGTGTTTGAGAGGTGGGGGTGGCAAAAGGAAGTAATAAGTATGATGTGTGAACATTTTCCTTTCTAAAATATAGTTAGACTTTGGAGCAGAAGAATCAAACAATAAATACAAAACCACCCCAGAGACCCCTCAATGAGACTTGAATTAAAAAAAAATTAAAAAAAAAAAAAATCCAGAAAGTAGCAGTCTACCTTTGGAGCTGTATGGAGCATAGAGCAACTCAGTAATACTCTTGCCTGCACAGTGGTAGCTGGTAAGTGTTACAGCACGTATAACAAAGGTTATTAAAAAACTCCTCTTCTGTTCAAGGAAAATGTGAGCAGATGCTCCACTATTTCATGAAATGAATAGCAAATGTAAGCCCTGTTTGGGTAGTTTATTAGCCTTGGAGTGTTGCACATGGCACTGCAACGTGTGTCTTGTGTTCTTTTGAGATTAATTTTTAAAATAGCAGAAGAAAACTAATAGAACACTTGTTTCTTCACAGCTTTTATTTCTTAGCTTCTGTATGTAGCCAATTCCAAGTGGATGTCAGTGTAATATTAGTCTGGGGTACAGAATGTGAAATTTTGATTTAATAATGTTCTCTTCATTAGCTCAAAGATTAAAAAAAAATAAATCCCTAGACTTTTCCCCTTAAGCAATAGAGCACATATTACTTATTTGCATTCATGCAAGCTTTGGGGGAACTGGAACACTCTTAAATCAGCTGAGAAAGAGTGGCACCTTTTTACATAATGGAAGATACACTGAATAGAGCTGCAGTCATTATTGTAGTAGTTGATGTCAGTAATGATTTCTACTACCAGCATGCCAGACTGTCCAGGTGAAATACAGATAGCATCACAGGCCATCCCATATATAGAGAAAATTGCACTGGTCTGATAGCCATTTTCAAATTATGCTATGAGAAAATCAGAGACAGGAAAGAAGTTATGTTCACTCTCAGCAGGTTTCAAAAAATGCTTATATCTGCTTTGCCTCGCAGCTCTGGGGAGTCTCATAGGGAAATCTGTGCACTCCCAGAATGTTGTGTACATGAATGAGATTCCAAATTCTCCTCTGTTTAGATATAGGCCTTGTGTCTCTGCAACTGCTGAGAAATCAAATGAAGCTGAAAATTCAACAAACTGAGAAAGGGAGAGAGGTTGTTAATATTTGAAAGGAAGACTATAATATTTGAAACAGTAGAATGGAAACTTTTGCAATCTTGTCTTTTTAACCTTGGAATGTCATGTCTCTTATCCATATTTCAGCTTTTCATCTGGAAAATAACAATACAAACACAAGAAAAAAGTTTAAGATGACAAATCTCTTACAGCAGCATTCAGGTGTTATAAACCTCTATGTCTTACAATCCCATCATCCAGCCTGGATATCCTACCACAAAACAAATAACGAAATTGAAGGAAACCCCATATCTTCAGACAAAATAGAGCTGCTCTTTTGCCTCAAACCTGTCTTATTTAATTTGTCATATTAAAACAACAACAAAAAAAATCTGCTCCTACTATCAATGTATTTTTGTTCAACAATATTTTCATAGAAAAGTGTCTAATTCAGATACAGGATCAATACTGGTCACGGACATCATCTAAATTTAATAAACTGATTTCCTTTGTGTCTATTTTCAAGGTATACTCTAGGGACTGAGTTTATAGCAAGAAAAATCTTGAGGAAATATTTAGGGAAAGTCAATGCTGAAGCTGTAATGGCCCTAAAAACCTGTTTCAGTAATTATATTAATCTAATTCATATATAATCTGTATCTGTTCAAATAAGCTGAATATTGAATATTTAATTACAATAACCTATGTTCAGCTGAAGCATTACAGATGAACTCATTCAGCAACATAACTATTCAAGTTCAAGAAGGCTATAATCTGTTTACAGACAGAAGTACAAGAAAAAAGCCAACAAAAGAAATTACATTTTTTCAATTATGTCTTGTTTGCAATAATCAGTGTTTCTTCAGCCTTCTCTTTACTTTTGAGTTTTCAGCTGTCTAGTCTTTACAGACACTGTATTAGCTATTATAGTGATTCTAGCTATATGTAACTCACAAGCAGATCTAGTGAAACTCTCATGCTAGCATTGTAGTATACAGGTTTGAGGACTCTTGTGGAACACAAATCTCTGAGTGCATCAGAATAGGATTCTGCCAGAAGCTGATGTCTCCAGGTCAGCAAAACACCCACCTACAACAAGAATAGCACCTGGTGTTAGACCTTCACCTTCCGTCTGCAGGGAGTACGTGTTCTTTACTTGTATTTCTCAGCTACAAGATTTTTTGGGATTTATTTTTTTTAAATGTGACATGAAAGAGCACAGATCTGTTAATTTCTCACACAAATTCCAATGACAGCCCCTCTGCTAATAATATTTGGCAGTGTATTTTAAATACAGTATGTAAAGATGATATTAAGAACACAAGTTCATTATAACCTTTAATTTTTTAGTAATCCAAAACACATTTAGAAATCATTATCTTAAATTTACAACAGTAAAATTATTGATTTTTAGTAAAATTGCATCATCACCTGCTAATCTGTCGGAGATTTAGCTTGGAGAAGAGGAGACCTCTTTAATGTTTATAAATATATAAAAGGTGAGTGTCATGAGGATGGAGCTAGACTCTTCTCGATGACAAACAATGTTAGGACAAGGGGCAATGGGTGTAAGCTGGAACACAGGAGGTTCCGCTTAAACTTCAGAAGGAACTTCTTTACTGTGAGGGTGACAGAGCACTGGAACAGGCTGCCCAGGGAGGTTGTGGAGTCTCCATCTCTGGAGACATTCAAAACCCGCCTGGACACTTTCCTGAGTAATCTCATCTAGGTGTTCCTGCTCTGGCAGGGGGATTGGACTAGATGATCTTTTGAGGTCCCTTCCAATCCCTGACATTCTGTGAGTCTGTGATTCTGTGAATTTCTAAGGATTCCAAAAGTTAAAATAAAAGGGGAAATGATGACATCACAAAACTGTGTAAAGAGATGTTATGACTAGTTTTTAGACTCTGAATTTTTATCTATTTAAAAATTCATTCTTCAGTGACTTTTGCATTGCTCAGCAAAATTCCAAAATTCCTTGGTAAATCTTTCATATACCTAAATGCCTATGAAATTTATACATTAATAACATACAAACACATACATACTTGTATATTATAAGCAGACACAGTTTCATAATCTCCAACCATTTTAGTCCCATGATACAGGAACTTTGCTTAAAGTACTTTGAGTTAACATAGTGGAAAAATAATGAAGTTCATATCATGTAGCAATAGCTTACTACTGCCTGGAAAAAAAAAAAAGAAAAAAAAAAAAAGAAGAAAAAAAGTCTTCTGTGGGGAAACATAAGCATGTTCTGTTTCACTGGATAGTGAAGAAATAGGGGAACTGAAACATGGGGGGAGCCAGACGAAGCAGAATGTGAAGAATCATGAGGAAAAGTTAATTATATAACAGCATTAAAGAAAATAAAAATTTCCAAACTTTGCCCTGGATTTTTTTTTTTGTTATTGTTATTCAGTAGAAGTTTATAAAAGGAAATCAACCTTTCCATTGTATTTTTGGTATGTACTCATCCAGGAATTGTCAATGAAGTCTTATTGAAAACCAGGGTATCTTAAAGAGCTTTCCATGACCTATAAAGGAAGATCATGTTTCAAAAAGCACAATAGCTGAAGCAATTTCAGTAACATTTTCAGAAATTACTACATGTGACTATGGTTATTCCAAGGAGACTAAGATATTTCAGTACCCATTAAAATTCTGAAGGAACTATATGTCAGTTTTACTTACTTTAGATAGAAAAAGTTTTACGCCTCACACTCATAGAACTTTAGCTCAGGTTTTGGATTAGAATCATCTTGCAAAATTGAGTGATATTTTCAGAATTTTTTTCAGACGTCGTACTGGTAACATATCACAAAATATTTCTCTTTTACATCTTGTTTATATTAACTTATTTTTTAATTATATTTACTTAATGTTTAAAGTCTGTATTCACTTAATATATATAGTTATATGTAATATATATCTGATTGGAAGTATTTGTTAACATGTCTTAAAAGAATATTTAAGTATTTCTGGTATTTTTTCAAGGCCCAATCTCAGACTGTGTTTTGCAGAATATTGTAAATAATTGGGTTCCTTTTTTCTAGTTCTAGGGAAACAGATGCAATCGAATGTGAGAAGAGCTGTAAACTCGGTGCTTTTTACCAGACAACTGTCTCAGAGAGCAGCTACAGCAAAGAAGAGGACTAATAAGACATAACAACAAAGGTAATGGTTGGGGCAAACATTGTAAATATGAAAAGAAGTTAAACCTAAAGGGCTTTCCAACCAAGTTAACACTGGCTCATTACAAACAGCTTAGCTTTTGGGGATCAATCCTGAAATTTTGCTTTGCAGACCCACTCTGTTGAGGCTCCAGACTACCAAATGAAGATGCTCTTCAGCAAGCTGACACAGTTGCATAGGTGATGTTAAGTCCTGAAAAGAGTTGGGCATGTTGTAGCCTTTGGTGTGATTCAGTTTGGAGTGAAAATACTGACAAGATGCAACTGTTTCAGACTAAAAAAACTGAAACAACTCTTTTATTTTACAGGTTTCAGTAACGTGTACTGTAAGACTAAATAGCTGTGTTATGACATTTTCAAGATATTTTGAGGGATACAAGAACAATGTCAATACAACTCTGATGTTGCTATGAAGAGTACCAATTTGCAGGGGTTTAGTGGAAGAAAAAAAAAGAAAAAAAAAAAAAAAAGAAGGCAGGGGGAGAAGAAAGAAATTGGATAGGCAATTTGTATTCCCAAATACCCAACAGAAGAAAGACAGAATTGGGAACCCAGCCTTTTCTCAGGATTCACTTACTAAGGTGTAGAAATAAGGGTATTATCTTTAAATTAACTTCCTTGAACATTAAGAGGTCTGGGAATTGTGATTGATTTGTCTGGTGGTTGTTTGTTTCCCTTTTTTTCTCCAACCAGAGAATGTGGTTGAGGCAGTTTCTGTGGAGAATTAGTAAGTTAAACTGAATAAATCCCAACCATCTCAAATCAGAGGGTTGGGATTCAAGCAACAAATCAGTTTTGAGACAATTACTTTCTCATTTAGTAGCTACTGAAAAATTACTTTATATTTCTGTTGCAATGCCTCATGCCTGAGCCTGTAACTCCTAGAAGCCTACTGTCATATGTACTATGTAGTTATATTGAAAGAATAATAACTATTATGCAAAGGTAGATTGAACCCATTCAGTGCACAGAAGTGGTGTATAAATGACAAGGGGGGTAGGGTATTTCTGTTTTGTTCAGCACCTGCACAGCAGCACTGCAGTGTAAAGGTGAGAGGCAGTTTCTCATACGTAACACTTAAACATAGACACTTAGTATAGTGGCATCTGTCATAATATTAATTTATTTATATACCACAAAAACCCCCCTCCTCATTAAAATGGCAGTGGTGGGGTTATAACAGTCAAACATTGCAATCTTTCTTTTACTTAAAAAATGAATTAGTTTAACTCTGTGCTGTCAGTTGGGTAACCATTGACAATTGTTTTGTTGTTTGTTTTTTTTAAGCAGTAATCAGATATATTGGAGAGGTGTGAAATCTTGTTTTACTTCATGTTTTTCTTTAATCTTGTGCTGCAAGAAATTATTTTTGTTCACCTCAATGTGAAATAAATCTTCTTTAATCCAGTACAGCACATTATAAATGAAAAGAAATAATTAGAATCCTAATTTATTTATTGACATTCAGGTTAATTCAGTTGAAAACTTACCTAAATGGAGGCTAGGATAATACTAAGATAGCAATGAATTCCACCCTCAGTCTATAGTATCTTTACAGGGATTGAGTGGGAAGGTAGTATAATTATGAATGCTGTAACTTTATGTGTGAAAAGATTAATATTTAGATAAGTCAAGTAACCCAAAGAGAATTAACTGATTGCATGCTTAGAACTGACTACGGTGTGAATACTGCAGACTACAGCTGCAAAAAATGTATCTGGTTACAGGTAAAATAAAAATGTTTTCCATTTGATCTTTGCATTATAAAAATACTATGACTTTTCCTCATTTGTGGCCTCGTTCAGTGGAAAGCTGTCATTTCCCCTCTGTTGGACAACAGTAGTAAAATCATTATGGCTTGTTTATAGGGTAAGCATCTGATTTAGGGGAACCCATGTGAAAAAGCTGTCTTGCAACTTGTAAATTAGGTTTGTCAGCTAGTAGCAGACAAGCAACTATTATTAGCTGTTACAGCAGGCAAGATATAAATGTCATATTTTTCTGAAAGGTGAAGTTAAACTTTTCACTTTCACTAGAGAAGATTGCTGTCACAGTTGGAAACAGTGCTATATGTGGAAGCTACCACTGTACCATCTGTCATAGCAAGTGAAGTTTTGGGGCCACATTATAACCCAGTTGGTGACTAGCTCACAACTTTGACCAAAATACTTTCTGTGAATTAAAGTTACGTATGCACTTAGGGTCTAAATTCAGCTTATTCACTGGTAGGTCAGCACCTCTGGAAGCACTCTAAGGGCATTAGGAAAGACAGGGACATACTAAATCATGTAGAAAGAGTTTGCATGGGGAGTAATGGGTAAATTAAACCTGAACATGTTTCTAACCCTTGAGTTCTACTGATAGATAGAGTCATTCACTTACCATTCTTGCAACCTAAGGAAATCAAATAGGGACAATATTTTGTCTAGTATTTAAACTCACCTTGTGCAAAGAGATGTTGTAATTTTCCTGAACTGGTGTAAACTATTAAAACTATCTATCCTTTCACTGCTGAAAATCCCAAGTTTTGACACTAATTTAGTCTTTAAAAGATATAAACATAAACACTTTGAATATTGTTGTTCTAAATCATACTTAGAAACATTATATGTATGATTTTGCCAAAATATCACTGCTACAAATGTCATATGTAACTTTGATATCCTGGTTGACTGTGGGAAGGTGAAGGAGACAAAGTCTATCCTTCCTGCAGCCTGGGAAAACAGTTTGCTTCTGTTTAAAAAAGCATCACACTGAAGTTGATGAAAAGACTAAAAAAAGGTCAGCCCATATCTGAGGTAAAGCAGGGAAAGCTTGCAACATGGACTAGAGAAACAAATTACTTCTTTTTGCCTGTACTATGTGCAGCTGATGTGCAATAACTGCAAGAGATTGCTTTGTGATACACTTTTCTACAGTGTTTTTTTTCACCCTTAAATAAATGACACTAAATTATCTGAAATCTGGCTGATCACAGTTAAACTTTGTTGCTATACTTATGAGAGCCATAGGGCAACTGTCAAACTTGCATAATGTATCCACAATTCTCAATTCAAGTCTTGAGGCAGAAGACTGCACTTCCTTACCTGAAAGAAACTCAGATTTGCACATCTGAGACCTCAGCAGAATACCTTAGGGGTTCTTGTGAGAGACAAAGCCATAGTAAATGAACATCACAGGAACTATGAAATTGGCTAAAATAGTTTAAAATCTATTCAATTTATAAAAGAATCTGTTGACCATTAAATCTTAGAACAAGGCTTCCAGATTTCAGAATAGGTGCACCATAGTCCTTTTTGCATATTATGGATGATACTGGTTTAGGAATTCACAGTAGCAAACAAATATTTTTAATTTGAAGTTATATTCTTTCATGTTTACATATCAAAGTATATTTTCACCTTCTTTAAGCTTATTTCATGGTTATTTCCACAACAGAGCTGAAAATAACTCTGAATCTCAAAGCTGTAGTATCACCCTAACAAAAGACAATACTTCACCTGTAGAAGACTGAGGGAAGAAAATTAAAAAAAAACCAAACTATTCAGGGTTGTAAGACTGTCTGTTGCCTAGCAGCAATGCTGAGGATGATGGGATTTCACTCAGACACAGACCAGTAGACAGCTGGCTGGTGACGGGCACAGAGGACTTCTCCCCATGCTCCCACAACACCATTAGAAAAAGTCCCTGACTCCAAAAGCACCTTTCAGAGGTCCAGTGGAGCATATATATTTTATTATTTCATAAGTTACACTTTGCTGTTGCCTGAACTTTGAGGGATTTGGATTTCCATGCCATTCTGGTGGCTACACAACATATCTACTGACTCATTTAAATTATATTTATGCCATATGATTTTTCTATTCCACTGTACTGCTCTACTGCAGTTGTTACTGGGCATGTAACCATGTCATGAGATTCTTCTTCCCCCTTTTTTCCAAGCTGCTGTGGAAATAGGTGAGAAAAATTTAGATTTTTTTTTGTCTGGGGAAAAAATAAAAACAAAAACAACACATGAGAAATCTTTCCTCCTCCCAACCCAACCCAAATCTTTCCTCCCTCCCTCCCAGGTAAGATTGGGATCCAGGACCCCAGTACATACCTGGATTTTTCTTTATGTATACTGAAGCCCAGGTTTCACCTTGAAATCCAAAACCTCAAATCATTCAAACTATTTAAAATCTTGGCAAATCTGGGTCAAGTTTCAACTTCCTTTAAGAAAGTTTCTAACACATTCAGCTTTGTCTCCGTAGAAAACAGGATGCCTAAATAGTACCTTTTGTAATACAGATATAGTGAACCTAAGTGTCACACCTAATAGAGGTGCTTCAATACTTTTTTTCACAGGTTTAAGACATAGGCAAGATTAGTGTTGCTCACTTTTTTTCTTTTTCCTCTCCTCTTCCTCCATGCTACTCTGTGATTAACTGAGAAGCAGTAAGATTATTGCCAGCAAGGAAGACTGGTTGTGAACTGACAGATGAGGGTACCCCTACATATATATATATATATGTATATATATATATATATATATATGTATATATATATATATATATATACACATATATATATATGTGTGTATATATATATATGTGTATATATATATATATAAAATCTATATATATATCCATACAGAAATTATCAGTTTTGTATAAAAATACAGTTTATTGATGGCTAACTCAGAAATTGTATCAATATAAAACAAAGGATAAAAAGCAATATATATTTTCTCTTTTAAAATGTTTTAAGTTAAATCTGTAACTTTACAAGGAATTTGCAATGAAAAAAATGATTTCTGTTTTAATAGCAAGTAGAAAAATATTCCAGATGCAGTCAAAATGCTCATTAGCACAGCAGAACAAGGGGCAGAATTTTGTTTGCCTTAATCTATTTTACACTGCTCAAATCACAATTATATTAACTAAAAATAAAGATAAGCAGCAGGTCTTCAGCAGATTTAGCAAGGGAAGAAAATGTTTAACAGGAAAAAAAGAAAAAAAAAAATCTAGTTATGGCACTTGCTTCAGACTTGAGAGATTCAGGCTAGGGTCTTGCCTAGTAGTTGCTTCCACTACAGTGCTGAGCCCAAGTCTCCAACAATGTTTAGACGGAAGCCAACAGAGCTGATGATAGAATGATTGAGCTTGACAGGGACCTCTGGAGGTCACCTGGTCCACCTCTCCTGCTCAAGCAGGGCCACCTAGAACCAGTTGCCCAGGACCATTCCAGACAGCTTTTGAATATCTCTAAGGATAATGACTCCACAATCTCCCTGTGCAACCTGTGCCACTGCTAAGTTAGTATTGTCACTGGACAGCACTGAAAAGACCCTGGCTCCATCTTCTTTGCGTCCTCCCTTCAGGTATTTATAGACATTGATAATATCTCTCTAAGCCTTCTGTCCTCCAGCTCTCTCATCTTTCTTCATATGTGAGATACTCCTGTCCCAGTCCCTTTATCACCTTCAAAGTTCTCTGCTGGACTTTCTGCAGTATGCCCATGTCTGTCTTGTACTGGGGAGCCCAGAACTGGACTCCGTACACCAGTGCCGAGTAGAGGGGAAGGATTACCTCCCTTGACCTGCTGGCAACATTCCTCCTAATGCAGCCCAGAATACCCTTAGCCACCTTTGTCACAAGAGCGCCTTGCTGGCTCTTGGCCTGATGGCTAGGTCCACTACTGTAGGTATTTAAATGTTAGAATGCTTCAGTAGCTTATCTGTAAATTGAACACACTAAGGATACTTCTGGGTCACTTTTGCACCTTCCTTGAATTTCCCACAATGCCATATTTAAAACGGGTATATCTTACAACAATGTAGTCCATATGCCTGCTGAAGACAATATTTCAAGAGTAGCAGCTAGTTTTAGCTTTTTCCAGATTTGTGAGTCAGCTTCAACTGAAATAATTATCAGGCTTTTGGCTCAATACTGATATTTAAAAATATTTAACAAACAGGTGTCAGAATTCAATTGAAACCAATTTAGGTACATTTTTATTGCAACAATGTAATCAAAGCTACACTGCCAGTTTATGACAGACAAATTATCTGCAGTTTGAAGGAAAGCCAGATTTCACAATGTAACTGATAGGAAACAGATCAAAGAATAATCAGATATTCAAGAGTCTTTTCCTCACTAAGCTGAAATATTAAGCATTTTCATAGGCCTGTTCCAGCAGCAACACAACTGCTCCTCAGATAGGCTGATGCTTACGTTACCATTAGCTGTGCTACAGTACTAATTACACACCAAGTATATTTACAATAAAGCATTTTCCCTCTACTGAGCTGTATTGGGTTTGCGTGGCAAGGTTTTTGGTAGCAGTGGGGGAGGGGACATGGGGTGGCTTCTGTGAGAGAAGCTGCCAGAAGCTTCCCCCATGTCTGACCCGACACAGCCAATGCCAGCCGGCTACAAGAAGGGACCCGCCACTGGCCAAGGTTGAGCCAATCAGTAAGGCCTCTGTGATAACATAATTAAGAAAAAAAAAGGAAGGGAGAAAAAAAAAAAAAAGCTGCACACTTTGCAGCGGGAGAGAGGAGTGAGAAGATGTAAGAAAAAACAACTCTGCAGACACCAAGGTCAGTGAAGAAGGAGGGGGAGGATGGGCTCCGGCGCCGGAGCAGCGATTCCCCTGCAACCTGTGGTGAAGACCATGGTGAAGCAGGCTGTCCCCCTGCAGCCCATGGAGATCCATGGTGGAGCAGTGACCACCTGTAGCCCGTGGAGGACCCCACGCCGGAGCAGGTGGATGCCCGAAGGAGGCTGTGACCCCGCGGGAAGCCCACGCTGGAGCAGGTTCCTGTCAGGACCTGTAGCCCGTGGAGAGAGGAGCCCAGGCTGGAGCAGGTTTGCTGGCAGGACTTGTGACCCCGTGGGGGACCCGCGCTGGAGCAGTCCCTTCCTCAAAGGACTGCACACCATGGAATGGACCCATGCTAAAGCAGTTCGTGAGGAACTGTCAGTCATGGGAAGGACTCACGTTGGAGCAGTTGGTGGAGGACTGTCTCCCGTGAGAGGGACCCCACGCTGGTGCGGGGGAAGGAGACCTCCCTCTGAGGAGGAAGGAGCGGCAGAAACACCGTGTGATGAACTGACCTCAACCCCATTCCCTGTTCCCCTGTGCCGCTGGGGGGAGGAGGTGGAAATCGGGAAAGAGATTAAGCCCGGGAAGAAGGGTGGGATGGGGGAGGTGTTTTAAGTTTTGGTTTTTACTTCTCATTCTCCTCTAATTTCGATTGGTAATAAAGTAAATTTGTTTTTTTTCCCCCAAGCCGAGTCTGTTTTGCCCGTGCCAGTAACTGGTGAGTGATCTCTCTCCGTCCTTATCTCCACCCACGAGCTTTTCGTTATAATTTTCTCCCCCTGCCCATTTGAGGAGGGGGAGTGATAGAGTGGGCTTTGGTGGGCATCCGGCCTCTAGCCAGGGTCAACCCACCACATGAGCTGCAGAGTTATCACTCACTAGTAGTAAACAGAAATGCTGCTCATAGTGGGAACTAAAGATATTAGAGCCTTTTATTTTTTTGTCCCTCTTCTCACCAGGTTTAGTCCCTCTCCCATGGAGATCTTTTTCTTCTCTCAGTTTGAATTTGGGCCATATTTACCCCTTTCCATTTCTAGCTCATTGGACTTGATTTCCTAGCCTGTTTCCAGATCAGTCAAATTGCCAAATGTCTGTGTAGTCCTTTCATACAAATGTGTGTTTAATTTTACTCACTAATACTTTCTATTCCACCTCTCATTTAATTTCATTCAATTTTTCTACTTTTCCACTTCCAGGTTTTGCTCAGTTGCTTGTATTCTGATTCCAGTGGAATGTAATTAATTTCTCTTCTTTTCTTGCTCTGTCTCAACTACTTGAGATTAAACTAAAATTGGTAAGGTTTGAAAGCACAAAGGAAGGCATTAGTCATTATCAATGAACTAGAATGGGAAAAGGAAATGAGTACTGTAGGACAAACTATTAAAAGGGAATGATTCTGGTGGGCTGAATGGATAGAAAAGGGGAAGAAATGCATGGACTGGGAATGGGAGAAAGATTAAACTGAATAACAAAAAATAAAATAAAAACAGTAGTTAAGAGAAAGGGAATGATTTGGGGGAACAAAGATAAATAAGTTAGTAAGAAAAAAAACCCACAAGATAAAGCAGAGCATGAAAAGAAAGAATAAGCTAGGCTTCATGGGGAACATTTGAAAAATATCAAAGAGAAAATGAAACAGATTCATCTGAAAAAAAAGTCCAAATATAAATTAACATAAGATTAATTGAAAGATGCAAACATGAAAACAATTATAGGATTAGATTCTTCTTACATGGTTATGATGAAAATAGTCAAAAAGAAACAGAAGTGAATTATTCATACAGCCATATTGATTTGAGTGTTGATTCAATGCCTGGTGCTTTTTCAGTCACTAATGTGAGGTACTGAGCTCAGAGGGCAGCACTTGGTTTCCTGGTCATACTGGCTTCTGCAACAGTAGCTGTCAACTGGACTTACTTAAATATTTGGCAAGTAAACAATCCCCTTTTTCTCTACACTTTTGTAACCTCACCTCAAGATTATTGCAATGCTTTCTACATGGGGCACATCTTCAAACCATTTAAAATTTGTAGATGAAGTAGAACATCCCAGCCCACTTCTTTAGTAACATTTCATGCAGTGAGTAATTTGTTTTGACCTTTTAACTATTTTTTAAATGGTTTGGGACTCATCTAGGCAAGAAGCAAACTGTCTTTTCTTGTCTTCTGCACAGCTGAATTTATCTGAGGCACTTCAGCTAAAAGCCCCTTCATGGTAATAAATGAACAGGAGGAGGCTGATGGCAAAGTGTTCTCAGTGTGAAGTCTTTGACTTTGAAACAAATTTTTAGTTGTTTGTTGTTTTTTTTTTTTTTCTGACATCTCTCAAAAACTAGATCTGATCATATCAGGAAATATTAAATGTCCAGTGAATTAAGCCAGGCAAGAGAGATCAGTTAGGCAGTAAGGATGAATTGGTGGGACATTGCTGGGCAGAAGAGAAAAAAGCAGGATAAAAGAGCAAACGTAGAGGGGTGGAAGATGAGGGAGAATTAGCTGACACTAGAATTTGAAAGGTATGTATGCTCAGCAGTGGGTCTTGTTCCAGGCTGACTGGTAATAAAATAATGCCTTGACCATAAACTAGAGGAGTGGAACCATTTTATTTATGATTAATTTGACCTTGCCAGATTATTTTTCAATTTTGGTACAGCTTTGTACAATGTTTTATAGGAGCTCTTTGTAAACTAAAATAACATTATCTCTATCCTGGAAATAGTACATTTTAATTAGAACATGCTGAGTCATATAAAATAAGCAGCATAATATATTGTTGCTTCTTCTAGGTTACCTTTCGAAACTTTATATTTCCTTCTTGTCAAGAACAATAAATAATTTCAGAGTTTGATTCTGAGACACTGACTATTGGTTGATTATTTATTTTTAACCAGTGCCTGGGAAGAGGAAAGGCTGACTGAAGGTTTTTATTGTTCCGTTAGACCTTTGCACACAAGAAGAGCAGGATTCTGCATGCATGATGATAACATGTCAAGCAGAGGCTGTCAATGGAAGGAAGAAGTAAAGGCAGTCCAAGTTTAGGTGATCACCCCTATGACAGAGGAGAGCACAGAGAGGGATCAGACATCTTGTTGATGTCCCTGTGGAATGAAGGCAGAGAAATGTTCTTGACAGTGGCAACCATGGGATTTCTGTCTTTGTCAGTGAAAAGAAAGCACAACTGACAGACTCAGCCTGGAGTACAGCAGCAAGAATGGAAATAGCAGTGCAGGTTAAATAAGCCATGGGAAGACGTACAATCAACAGAGTGGAAAGGTTATTTTTAGAGCTTTAATTTAAAACAGAATATTAGTAGTAAGTGTCTTTCAAAAAAAAAAATGTTTTCAATTTTATTTTATTTACTCAATTTTCAAATCTGATTTTTTCCTCAAAGCTTAACTTTTTTCTGTAGAGATAGAGCATCAGAAATGGCAACCAGTGTCTGATGCAAGAGCAGGAAGCTATGTCATGAAGACTGAATGCTGAAATCAAAAGAATATTTAGATGAGACTATGGAAGAGCTTCACCTCATGTTTGGTCCATCAGGCTATTATATTCCTCTACATCTTGTTGCTGGCAGCTCCTACAGCAAGGAAATACTAGTGCTGGCACTGAAATCATGAGTACATGTGTTATAGTGATGGGATGGTGGAAATGAGAAATTGCATGTTCATCTCCAAGATTTGTCATCTCCTTTGTGTCCTCACTCTCCAAAAGTGGTCATCAGTTTGTGCAATTAAACTTAAATCACAAACCCCTTTTCTCCATTTTAGCCCTCTATTTTATAACGACTTTAGGTGTTAGTAGAAAAAAATAGAAGCTTCACAACACTAATCTGAAGAAATTATTAGCACCTGGGAGCATTAGCCATACTTGAGAAGCACCAATTAGCAAGGAATAAAAGTCCAAAACACAAAAACATAATCAAATCTTTAGAGATACCTCTCAACTGGTGAAAATTCCTCTGACTCAAGTACAAATAATCCATATAATCACCTTTAAAAAAAAGTTTCTTAGCCGAACTAGGATCCTATCTCCAAGTAAATCCAAGCTTTGGTCTTTCATAGAGAGATACCACAAAATTATGCACCATGCGGTACAAAATATTTCATGGTCCCTTGCAGCATGAATGTATTTATTCAGAACACTGCTGTGAATACCAGTTGGCTCTGCATGTCAGGATGTTTTATTCCAAACTAACTCCCATATAATGAGCATGTAAATACTGACTGCTTGCATAAAGTCTGGGTTAAGTGACCTACTCAGTACCATCAGAAAATGTTGACTTATATTCTTGCTATTATATTAAATCATCACTTTCTCTCTTCTGATACTTCCTTCCTTATTCACCAAGTATCTTCCTTCCAACTAGAGTTCTAAGGAACTCCAGCAAAAGATGTATATTTGAATCTACAACATTGCATGTTACATAAAATGGTAGATCTGAAGTAACTAGTTAATATGAATTTAAACTTTTATTTATATGCAGAAAAACTGCAGGAATTGTTTTGTTTTTAACCGTAAGAAGGGGATGCAAAATACGACAACATACTTGCATATGCATTGCAAAGCATAAGGATGAAAAAGAAAAGCATAGAAATAAATGTTTTCAGACTGCAGACTAAATTTTGGAACTCATTTCCAGTTAGGATCTGTTTACATCAATAGTAAAATTCTCAAGCACCTAATAAAACACGTTCAGTTACTACTGTTTCCACGAAAAATACCTTAGATGTTTCAAAAAATTACCTAATTAAAAAAAAAAAAGCAAACAAAAAAAACAGCAAAAAAATTCACTAAAGCTAAGCTCTTCTTGACTGTCACCTTAGACAGACAGATTCTGTGAATTAGTATAATGTGGATCACTGACAAATAAGATTGACAAAGCAAGCTGATTGTTGTTGGTGGTGGTTTTCTTCACTTTATATGGAAAAATACTGCCTACAGATGCCTCTTCCTTTTAAGTATTATTTCCTGTCAAATGAATTGAATTATCTGAAAAAAGGTTGAACTCTAGCCTGAAATTTTCTACTATGCTATATCAGACCACAAGAAACCACATTAGATTCAAAGGTGAAAGACTAAAATACTTGTTGCTACTGGATAGCATTAAAAAGTACACAGAGAAAGTATGAATACAAGATGTAAGAAGCAGCAATACAGGAGCAAAAAAATCCCACTTGCAAGCATCCTCATTCAATTTTTCGAGTGCATGTTCAAGTATCCTTGCCTTGCACTGGTGAAACACCATTTCCTTATGTGTTGGTGGTGTGGAGGGTATTGTCTGGCAGCAGGGAAAAAATTCCAAAGCAGCGACAAAGTGTTTCAGAGAAGTGGGGAAAAAAATGGTTCCAGCAACTATGTTAGCAGATCAATACATTTCCCAACAATACCCTGCATGGCCACCCAGCCCTAAAGTTAAAGAATGCCAATTGAAATGCTGAATAGCCTCTCTATCTTCAAAAATTCAAGGGCTGCTCAAAATCCTGAATGCTTCTGTAAGAGTTTCATTTACCCTTTTGGTTACAAAAGAAAAGAAAGAAAACATGGGAAACCGTACTGTCTTTTATAAGAAGATACAGCAAATCTACTCAGAGGCCAAAATATTTAAGCTTACAGCAAGATGATGTTCTGTGAAAACAGAAGATTTATTTCATAGGATTTATTTGCCTTTTTTTTTTTTTCCTCAGGTGATTGTTTATTCTTTTGTTTCTGAACTACTGCAAACACAGTGAAGCTAAGAAGCCAAGGTTTCTACAGTGCCCCAGTACTCAGTGAGGTTCCCTGACTCTGTGCACAGTCTGAAGATATGCTCCATTCTTTTCATCATTCCCTCTATAAAAGGAGGAAAAACCACTTCATTTTAAGACTGCTCGGCAAAATACAAAAACCTGATTTTTAGAGACAAACAGGTGAAAAGATGAGTCCCCAACAAAAAGCCATTTTTTCTCTGAAGATTACATTTAAATGCCCAGGGGTTAAGAACACACAGTGTATAGTCCTTTGCAGGGCATAGCAGATGTCTTTTGTTGACTGACTCCACATTTTGTTTAATGCATCAGTTGCCCATGACTACTTATTCTGAATTCCAAGAACCTTTCCTCCACAGCAAAGGAAATTATCTTTCTTTTTTTTCTTCTTCTCTTTTCTATCATTCCCTCTTCTACATTAAACTCTGCCAAAGGATGCAGGCAGCAGAGAGGAAAAAAAAGTTACTGCAGCTGTTGTGACAGCAAGTGCAGGATTCAGTCAAACAGGATAAGTTGATTTAATCATTTTTAAAGTGTTTCATGAGTGCTCTTCTCTCTAGTATATCAGGAAAGTGGACAAATCCCTAAACTCTGCACTCTGTGGTCCCACAATTAGGCACCGAAAACTTAGCTAGCATTTAAGTCAAGTGGTTATTTGAACTCAGTAAGTCTGTTTCTGTTGTATACAGCAAAATGAGTGGCTAACAGAAATTAAAAGAGTAGAGGCAAGCAGGAAAAGATAGTCAGCTGGAAAAAAAAAAAAAAAAAAGGTGCATTTTCCCCTTTTTTGGAAAGGAAATCTTCATTTCTTTTTCAATAGTCCTGAATAAAGCCCTGTTAATATTGGTACCTAGGAGAACGTACCCCGGTGAAAAAAAAATAATTTTACAAAAGTTTTGATTTCAAATATTAATTACACACAGTAAAGGCATATTTTTCCATATAGATAGAAATTTCTTAGTGATAGTCTAAGCAGTGTTCAAGCAGGTGAGTATGGGGGTGATCCCTAAGGAAAACAAAAAATCTTAAAATATTCCCTTTAGAAACTGTCACTTCTGCTGAGACATCATAAAATACCGCTAGAGAAGCTGAAGGGAGAGGTGGTACATTTTGCAGAGAATTTAAAGATGCACCCTGTGGATTCAAACCCTTACATTTCATTGGACAGACAACATCCAAGGTACTTTTGCAAAGCTTTAACTTTGCTTTCAGCTCAGTTATCTGCTTATGTGACAAAAACCCAAATCTTTGAAAAGCCCATGACCTTTAGATAATGCTCTGGGTCTGATGTACTTGTACAGGGTGGAAATAATATCTTTAGAAAAGTGAAAAGTGACATACAGAAAGAAAACCTTTGCATTGTGCAAACAAGTGGCATTCCAGTACTTGCACAAATATTCAATAGAGTGTGATTTTGCATATATTTTCAGTCTCTCTCATTTGTGTACCCATGAATACATATAAGACATTTTTAAAAATATGAGCTACAGAGTCTTAGAACTCAGGATGCATTTTATTCAAGTTTTAGGGATGACTTTTTTTTTTTTTTTTCTGGTATCTTCATGCAGGGTTTTCAGAGAATGAAATCTTTGTTTCATGAAGAAAATTCTATTCTATCCTGATACAGACAAAAGATGGCATGAGAGGTTCTGCACAGTGTTGTCTCTGCAATGTGTTTATCCAGTAATCCAAATTATTCTGGGATACGTCTTTCTGGGAAGGAAATTATAGAATCATAGAATCATGGAATCATTTAGATTGGAAAAGAACTTTAAGATCTTTGAGTCCAACTGTAAAACTAACATTACCAAGTCCACCACTAAACTCTGTCCCTAAGTACCACATCTACATATCTTTTAAATACCTTCTGGGATGGTGACTCAACCACTTCCCTTGGCAACTTGTTCCAATGCTTGACAGCCCTTTCCATGAAGATTTTTTTCCTACTATCCAATATAAACATTCTTTGGTGAAACTTGAGGCTGTGTCTTCTTGTCCTGTTGCTTGTTACTTGGGAGAAGAGAACAACACTCACCTCACTACAACCTCCTTTCAGGTAGTTGTAGAGAGAGATAAGGTCTTCCAACAGCCTCCTCCAGACTAAACAATCCCAGTTCCCTCAGTTGCTCCTCATAAGACTTGTGCTCTAGACCCTTCACCAGCTTTGTTGCTCTTTTTTGGACACCCTCCAGCATATTAATGGCCTTCTTGTAGTGATGGGAAGAAAACTGAACACAGTGTTTGTGATGAAGCCTTACCAGTGCCAAGTAATCATAATTACTGTATAAAGCCATAATCAATTAAGTGAGAGACTTAAGGTGCCACTCTGTAACACCTGTTGTGTTAGCTAGTGGCCATTCAAGTGATGAAAGTACTGCACAAAAATTCCCATATATAGCTATAAAATACAGTCTATAAAGGCGAGATTTTTTTTTCTAGTTATCAAAGAGAAGCATAATGAAGTTACAGGGGAAGATATACTTGATTAAATTAGCAATTACCCATTATGTCAAATATAAAATCAAGTTCAGATATCATTTCATTTACAGTATTCTTAAACACAGCTAAAGCAAAATCTTTCCACTTTAGTCATAATTTAAAAAAAATATTTATTAAATTATTTTAACTCGAAGCTATTTGGAAAATAAAGAGAGGCTGGGGATTTCATCAGTTCAGGGCTGACATTCTCCAAATATGAAAATGAAAATTTGAATCTAGCTTTGCTGAAAAAGTTAAGAAATAGACTCATGTGATAAACTTCACCTGTAAAATTGGTTAATTCATTCTGAAGAACCTATCTCGTGGCTCCTAAAAAACCCACTCTCCTGCTCACCATCTCCATGAGTAGAGGTTATCTGTCCTCAGGAGAGAGGACAATTATTCATCTGGAAACAACCAGTGACATAAGATTATCTTTTCCTTCCTCCCCTTCACAAAATGGAGGAGGGATTAGGGAGAAGCTAAATAATAATAATAATAATAATAATAATAATAATAATAATAATAATAATAATAATAATAATAATAATAATAATAATAATAGTTGCTCTCTTTAGTTTCACAAAAAAATTTCACATCACTTTAACATCTCCCCTCCCTTCACACCCAGCCCCGCCCCCCAATCCCCCTGCTCCACCCTGCCTCCCCAAATTACTGAGTTTGAATTCCACGTACTTACAGAAACAACACACTGCTTGGGAAGTACAGTCTCCTCCTTTTCTACTGCCTGTAATTAATAACTTCAGAAAACAAGCCTGATGAAGAACTTATTTTTCTTTTTTCTAACTTCCTCCCCTGAGTTGTCTTCTTTACTGATTTTTTTATTGGTCTTTAAATTTGCAGATGAGATGATGTTGTCCCAGATCATCACTGGAAGGCAGAGGCACAGTGTTTTCAGATACAGTGATGCACTACCTTAATTCTACCCATCAGACTGTAAACTGATGCTAAAACAAATAGATACTAAAAAAACCTGCCTAAATTAGACAATGAACATTTCTGTAAGTAGTGTGAGAACCAACATAAATTCATGTTTTCTGTCTAAAATAAGTCATCTCTGTTGGTCCTTTAACCTAATTTTCTCTAATATTCAATTTCCAAATCCTGCAAAAAGCAACTTCCTTTGATGTTATTAGATCTTGTTCAGTCCTTCACAGACTCAAGTTATTTAATTCACTCCCTATATCTACATCTATATATATATTAACTTCCTAGACTTTTCAACACTGGCTTCAATCTAGACAGTAGGCAAATTAAGTGAGATCTGGTTTCCTGTGTATTGTATATAGATCACATTTGGAGATGGCAGAGCAAATTAAACACATGTCACCCTCATAATATAAAATTATAAATCTTGGATGCTCAACTGCTGTATCTATGAGTTTATTCCAGAGTTGGACAGCTGCTTACAAGTATAAGCATTTATAAAGAATTTGTTCTCACTTTCAAGTAGCTCACCTATTTATACCAGTAAAGGCCTTTTTTGTACAAGGGCTACATTAAAGCATTTGATATTGTAGGAGTTCATACAAGCATAAAGATAACAGGTTAGATTGTACTAGCCCTGCTGGCACCGGGTCATGTACCCATGCTGGTACACAGAGCACGGACCATGGTGTGCTCAAAGAAGGCAGAGGAAAGGAAACAGTTGCAGTGCTGGACAGCAGCCAAAAGTGTCCATTAATCTTGTTGGAAAAAGAAAGGGAGGAGGAAAATAACAGGTATACAAAGAGCTCAGACCACATCCAGCTGGGGCAGGGGGAGAAAAAAAAAAAGCTATTATTAGAATAAGACTTAAAATTTAGGTGTTGGGAAGGGAGTTAAATAGGCACTGGGAGAAGATTGGAGTAGTATCTCCAGTGATATCACTCTGAAATTGACTTTCAGACCACTTTATTTGGTGGTTTCATAAATGAGATTGGCACAGAAAAATGTTGTTGACACAGTGTTAAAATGTAATGTCAGAACTCAGTAGATTCAGAATAACAGACAGGAAAAGCAGGATAACAATGAGGACTAGAATGATAGGAAGTGGTGTAGCTAAATGGAAGCCTATCAGTTGAAAATGATAGTGAAAGAAACGGATCTGCAAATTACTTTTGAGAAGTCCACAAGCCACAGATGACACAGTGATAAAAAAAAAAAAAAAAGACAATAGGAAATCCAGAGATTTTGTATAGAATACAGTGCAAAATTCTGGTTAAGTGCACTTGAAAATATATCTTTCAGCTACAACTGGGTGCAATAAAAAAGTAAGTTGAGTGAGGTAGAAGGAATTGTAGTAAGGAACTTGCAAGACTAGCTCATCTTGGTTAGTTCAGGAAAACATAAACTGGCAGGATAAGATTATTCACCTAAAAGGCATTAAAAGGTACATACCCTAGAAAAGAACTTCTACTGAAAAGCAAAGTTCACAGGAACAAGCAATCTATAGATATATTTAGGCAGACTTGCATAAAAAGATTTCTAACCGTCAGACACATGAAGCCCTAAGGCCATGCTTCCAGTAGCATAGGAGGGGTGGAAAACTCCTACAAGATTTGATCAACTTACGAAGGTTGCATTTGACAATGCATTATTGGATTCAGTGACCATGGAGATAGTTCCAGACATGTGTCATGACATTAAATTCTGTAGGGTCATTTTAAAAGTCCTAGAATTTCACATCTATATTACCTGTAAAAACAGAGTTACTACAGAAGAACCTTTCTGGAGGAAATTCGAAGATAAGAATGATTTATTTTAAAAGTTTTCTTTTCGGTACAAAACAGAAAATATTTTTCTACTAACTTGCAAATTTTAAAAATCTGAAGCAACAAAATTGAAAACAAAAATTCAGACTGAGTGACCCAAATGTGACAGGACCAAGGGCCTTTTCCCATGAAATCGATCTCTGTACCAGAGAAAGTATACATTATCACCAGTTTACAAGCATTTAGTCATGTGAAGTGTACCAAGAAGCACTGAGGATGATACATTGCTAATTATTCTTTTGGTTAACAGATTTGAAAGAGAACACAAAAACTGAACAAAGACAAAAATCAAGAAACACCCATCTGTAAATGTGTATTTTCTGGGGAAAAAACCCAGTTTCTGAGTGGTGTTGACAGGGTCTTGGGAAGAAGAGCGCCTGTCCTTCTTACCTTGCAAATAAATCAGAAAATCTATATTCCAGGCTTCTCAAACCAACACTTTTATAACCTTTCAATTCAGGAGAGCAATACATTAAAAATGATTGGGCGATGGGTGGAAATAAAAAGAAACAAAAAAGAAAAAAACCTGTTATTTTAACTTTGTTCATTAAAGGAAGATCTTGTCCAAAATCCAAGTAAACAACCTGAGTCTTGGCATAATTTCAATAAATATAGGAATTGCTAAACCTTTTTAGAAGCCCAAGGCCACTTATTAGTTGTTAACACAGTTATGTTATTCTTCTCCTCTGCAAACATTTAAATACCTCCAAAATAAGCTTCAGATGAGTGAGCCATTTAGCCTTAAATCTGAGTTTGCCTGCAGTGAAAGTGAGTGAATGCAGCAGTTCATCGCTGCTATGATCTTTAGACAGAATATTTGATATCCAAAGTCCTTGGTTTTACTTAACTTCAGAAATTTGATTGAACTCTGATAATACCATATCATGTATGCAATGACTAACATCTGGAGAAATCCTTCAGATGTTTGTTTTGTTTGTTGGTTTTTTTTTTTAATTTTCTGAATTTCCATGATCCAAAATCTCACCAAATATAAATATTTTTAATGCTGGCTACAAACAGCTAGAAACCAAATGACTGAAGGGCTGTTTCTACATCTCAGAAGTTGGTGAGAGTCTTCATACTGAACAGAGCAAATGTCAAAACAGCTGTTAAGTGTCAGAGGCTAGTGATGGCCAGCTTCCTATCTGACTAGGCCTCTAGTCTTATTTCAGACTTAATGATGGAGCTTTACGTGCTGAAGTCCTTTATTGCATAAAATGCTTCTCTCATCTCAGCAATGATTATGATACACCTGGGCATTTCTATATTCTCCTTAGAAAAAGAAGTGCTTGGAAGTGGTCCTTAGGTCCAATTAATTGCTCTGCTAGCTCTGCCCATTTTATCTGTAAGGTAGGGAGTAACTTGAACAACATTTATTAACTCAACTCAGCTGTTTGCATGTTTAGATCTAGAGTATTAATTATTTTCCTAGACCTGTTTAAAATCACACTTGCCACTTATATGCTTCTTTAGAGAGAAAATCTTGAGAGCACAAATATTCTATAACACAGTATATGAAAGTCATCCTTATTTCAGTAAAAAAAAAACAAGCAAACAAACAAAAAGCAGTAATTTACTAAATCAAGTGTCATGATAGAAAACAGAACAGGATATTATCCACTTAGGTCTTGCCATGACCTTCTTATTTTAAACCCCTCTTAATTTTGCCTGTAAATCTTCAGCTGGGTGAGCCTTCACCTCTTGTACCCACAGGCACACAATTAATTTTCATACTTCGATCCTGCAGCCTGCCTTCTCCTAGGAAACATTCATACCTCTGCTCTGCCAAATGCCAGAAACTGAGCAAGAAAGGGCATCCCTCTGCTAATTCTGCTTTCTGCTTCTCTCCCCAATATTGAGAGCCTTGCTGGCTCTCAGGGATCTTAACAAAATTCCCAGAGGTTCAGAGAAAAATTGTCTGTCCAAGCCTAAGCTACAAGGCCAGTTAGCACTGCTGTGGTAAACGTGGCCTTTGAATGGGAACTCAGTGTGTTTGGGAAAGCTGTGAGAGGAAGGCAAGGCAATGTTTAGTATAGATGAGTTCAGATCCCTGAAGTCTGGGGAAAAATATATTTTAATGTAAGCACAGAAGATGTAAAATCTTTGGTTGCCCAAACTGCGCAAGCCTGAAGAGCAGTTAAAAAAGAGCACAGAAAGTCTGAGGGAAAATAATTGCAGAAATAGTCTATTAAAAAGCAACTGCTGACAAAACCAATTTGAATGATGGTAAAAACTTTGCTAGCTACAAACTTATTTTAGCTAGACATGGATATACATTCTTTCATAACTATGTCTCTTGAAAAATTCATTTTTGAACAGCCTGCAGAACACCTTTTATATTTAAATGCATTGTCAGTGAAACGTGTTTGGAATAAAAATATTCCAGTGAAATTCAAAACATAAAAAAATAAATAAATCTAGCTTTATTTTAGTTTTTGTACAATATACTAAGCATAAATTTTGGAATGTCATCCTTTTGATGAGATTAGTTCACTAGATCATCTTTTAGTAATAATATATTCAGTGCACCTCTATGAAATATAAATCAATTATTTTCAACCTAATACTAGCCAGAAGCTGTACTGTTAAGTAACAAATGAATTAGAGGATCCCTCTGCTACTGCTTATTAAAGAGTTCATTGCAAATATTAAAACCTGAGAGAAGCCATGACTACAGCATTGCTGCAAGAATAAGGCAGCAAATTTCTATATGGCTATGGTTATTCAGACTTTCATATGTTAGAGATTTTTACTGGCTCCAACCCTCCTTCTTGTCTCATAGAAGCCTATTAATATTTCAGTAGACCGATATAATGCTTCAGCTGTAACAGCATCATGGGCTAATTCATTAATCCTGTTCTCACAAATATTTTTAGTAACAGTATAAACAATTAGTGGAATCTGTACAATGGTGGACAGAATTTTAGTCGATCAGTTGAAGAAGACAAGGTAAACAAGATAAATCAATGAAAGTAATTTAAGTGTGACAATGGAGAATACATCATGAACAGAAAATAAAGTTGTGTCAAGTGGGAATAACAATAATCTGTTTTTTCCACACTGAAAACATCACATAAAATATTACCTTTTTCTTCATTAAAAGAAATCTGAAAGAACAGGAAGAAATGGAAATAGAAAATACTCAGCTACTCCAAAAGTTTCAGAGGAGGCACAACCAATGAAAGAACAGAGATTTAGGGGAAGAAATACGAGGCAGCAAACTTTGTGTCCTTATAGGCAACACACCAAGAACTATAAAAAAAAGTACTGATCAGAACCTCAGTATGTGTTATCTGATTTTCGTCACATTAAGATGTGGGCCACGAAGTGAAGGATGCCAGCAATGCAATGACAGTGAAAGCTTTCTCTTAAACAAAAAGTCTGTTTGCAGTGCAAACCAATATATTCTTCAACAAATAACTGAATTATAAGAAAATTAATGTGTATTCACTTGCTTCCTAGTCTCCGACTTTCTCTTCCCCTAAAGAGGGCTCTAAGGAGAGTGGTGATGGAATGGGAAGTGGGTTTTGGAACTTTCCTCCGGGGTAAGAGATGCACAGAAGAGAGGAAAAACTGGAATGCAAGATAACTGGTTAATGCCAACTTTGCTAATGCTGACTTGTCATGACATTTCAGAATTCAGGTCAAAAGTAGACTCCTTTAACTTCCTTGAATGCTTCATTCTCTTTTTGTCCCACATGTTTGCACACAGCCAGTGTAATATTTTGTATCCTCAGAATCAATGGGCTCTACCTAAAAGCCGCTCATAGCATGGAAGTGTCATTTCTTCTCATCTCTTGATGATTTGTGTCATTGTATTTGTGTTTGCTGAAATATGAACACAAGAAAGCTGATAATCAAACCATTACATCAGTAACGAGACATCTTTGGTGTACACAACCATATTAATAATGGCATCTGTTATTTTACAGGATATATCTCCTATCACCTCTCTGTAGTCTGGAAGCATTGTGCTCATTCTAAGAATCATGCTAACTGACTTTCTAACACGATAGCTACACATAATTTGAAATGCCATTGGTCATATGAAAGAAATCATAAAAAAGAAATCAGCAGCATACATTCAGTTACATACACGTGGATACTCAGTTTTCAGTCCAAAAACTTTGATGAATACAAATAAAGCTGACTTACTTCCATTTGAATAAATCATGTTTCCTTGAAAATCTTCTGTAGTTGCACTTGATTTCTCCTTTTTTAAAGTATAAGTATGTACCACAAAACAATATACCCAATGACCTTGCAAACAGAAAGATCCAAAACCATTCTATCTTGTTCCCAGGTGATCATTATGTCTATTTTTTTATTGCAATAATGCCAGTACTTACATGATTTTCTACTTACTCTATAACTGCAATGCATTAGCAAGTTGTAAATAAGTTTCCACTAGGCATGACAAATATCACATATAGGAAATCTGGAGCTTGTATCCGCAGTGTGGACAAAAGTGTGACTGCCTGCTCCCTCCCCTCTGTCCTTGACCCAATTTTTCTTTTGCTTTCTCAGAAGGCTGCTTCTACTTTTTTCAGTTCATCAGTGGGGAGCATCCTGAAGTACTTCTTTTCCTTTTTCTTGGTTGAAGTACTTGACAAAGTACCTGACTCAAGGGATAGGAAGATTAATGTTAGCGTAAGTCTTGTACTCTTCTGAAGTGGAAATAGTTTAGTTAATGAGGAACTGCTTAACCGTGACTAACTTTACTGAGAATGCCCAGGCTAAATATTTGAAAGGCTAAATAATGAAACCCAGTTATGGTCAATGAAATGCCCCTTCCAAAGTTCCTGACCCAACACATGTATGTACTGAAAGTCCCAAATAAAAATGGCTAAAAATTGTGGGGAAACACTGCATTTTTCCATAAACTTTTTATGAAAAAAAAACCAACCCCGAGATTCTGATAGAAAATGCTAAACTGTGGTAATAATAAAAGCAAATGTGATTTTAGCCTTAGCTGCCACTTCAGCTTATTGTATAAGGGGGGAGCGTGGGAGAGAAAAAAAAATAAATTACTTCAGTAAACATATTTACTCTTTTTATATATATATACATATAAATATAAAATTCAAAATAGATTTGACATTACGATTTGTGCAAGTTTCACATGTCTCTAGATCACACAATCTGCACAGAGATTATAATGTGTGCTTGTATCATATTCACAGTATGACCAGGCTAAAACGTTGCTAGTTGCTGTGATCACAACATACCCTAATGTATGGTTGCCTTGGGCTAACCTAGTCTGCTTAGTACTCATTTGGTCCCTATTGCCTCAGACATCATGTCCAGGCTCTTTCTTGTTAAGAGTTTGTCTGTGCTTTCCTGACTTATGAAATATCAATACCCATGCAAGCCTCAAATGATTCAGCTTGTATCCACTTTGTGCCTCTTTCACTCCCAGGCTCATTTACAATTTCATGCATTGGCTCAAGAAGAAAAACCTCGGGTTTTTTTTTTTCCTCATCCTCAAAGTTCAAACCCCTCATTGCATGAGCTTGGAGACAAGTCTTCTTGTACCACCACAATACAGATACAGCCAGTGCTTGAGTATTGTGAACTTGGAGAGCCCTGTAACTTAAAAAAGTTGGGTGATATAGGTACTCTGAGATCACAGTGCAGACATACCTAAATGGTTCTGCAGAGTCTCAGACTGGCATTGGCCTAGGCTGGTAAACTCAGCCTAAAGCAAGCAGGAACCTACCTGGGTATTTGAGTGTCTCTGCTATGTTTTAGCTTCCATGAGTTTTGCTTAGATGTAGAGCAATACCTCAGCTTGTTTTGTGTATTCATTCCAATTCATGAGTAGCTGGGAATTGTCAAAGAGTTAAAGCAGACTGTATTGAAATTTAGGAATGTTACTAAAAATCCTACTTTTCATTCCTGGCACCTATTCAAATGTTTGCATTTTAATTTTTCTTTTGGTATAAATTTCACTGCTAGATTTCCACTAATAGTGATTTTGGATCTAAGAGACCTTTTTGGAGAAAAGACTAGACCTGTTATTAATACTACATGTAGAAAATATGCACTATGTTTATCTGAATTTGAAGTTTAAAAGGAAATCTTTGTTGAGTTACAGAACCTGTGGAGTTACATGAGAGATTCCTGTTAACTAACATAAATGTTAAACTTAAGAATACAGTCAGGGTTGAAAAGATTCTCAAGAAGTCTTATGAGAAATCATAAGCATGCAAAGTCATGTAATGAGAATAAAAAATATCTTTCCAAGACTTATTCTGGTACCAACATAAAATGTACTGTATTTGGAGTCTGACAGTAGCATCACCCTGCCCTTTATGATGATACTTCATGAACAGGAGAACTGTGAATGAGCTTTCTTTTTCTCACTTCTAAAGTGAAGCAAAAACATTATGACAGCTAAATAACAATATTTACTACATGATGGCCAAACTGCTAAAACATAAAAGCTTGTGAAAATATAATGAATAGCTTTCTACAATAAACTATAAATAACATTTTTCCATATTAACATATTAATGACATAAAATTCCATTCACTGCTTGTAACACCTATTAAAAATATATTAGTGCATTTTTAAGCCCAATGGGCAATAGCTATCTGATAATAAGGCAGGGTTATTATAGGTTTCGGGAGTCAAGAAATCAGCAGGTTTCAAGCTCCCAGGAAAGAGAAATAAAGATGCAAGATTACTTTAGACCTGCTTCTAATTTCTGTATTAGACACACAACCAGGGCAAGCAATTTCAGGTTGAGCATGTCTACTTCTTCACTAAAAATCAGGGGTCACTTCTTTTTGAATGGTTGTGAAATGGACAAAAGCACAGCTTCCTGCCCTCCAAACTGGTTAAATATTATTATTTGGAAACCATGTAGCTGGGGAAACATAAGTTGATGTCCAGACTAATGTGTCCTGCCTCTCAATACCACCCATGTTAGTTCAGGCACAGCAGCCTCCCAACCATGATGTATAGTGAGAAGTGGAAATTGCAGGGCTGCATGAGTGCAACTGTGAATAATTATACTAGTTAGCAGTCTTGCTATGTTTTAATCTCTATCACTACATTTAAATTGGTGGATCTGGGAGCACTTCCTAACTTACGTATCTGGATATAAACCCTGCCTATGTTACAAATGGAGGTGGATGGCCACTGTCCATCTATCACTGTCTTTCCCAAGTGCCATGGTTTCCATTAAATAGAAAGCTGTGCATGTAGAGACTCTGTAAAAAGGTCCCTGTCCCTTCTCTATGTCCCTGCCTATTTAGACTTATGGAGAAAAACTGTAATGCAGGGTGCTCGCAGGATTCCCAAGAAGTTAGACAAGAGACTATGACAACTTTGTGCTGTTTAAAAGCTACAAAGATATTTTCTCAATTAGGAATTTTACCTGCAATCAATTTTGGTTAAAAGTATTCTTTTTATGATAAGATGAAGCAGTCATTGATGTGCAGCACCAAATCTCCTCACAAACAAATTACACAGGAGATCAGACAAATACATGAGGTAAAAGGACCAAATTTTATAGAACAGAAATTAACAAAGAGTCTCTTATTGCCTTCTGAAAGAACTCGTTACCTCTTCACATGCTCATCACATGAAAAGTACTGCATTTCCTCGATTGTAACTGACTAAGCTCTTAACTTTGGGGAAAAAAAATGCCCAAGGTAAGATGATATGCTTAGTCCATGTCAATAATCCATACCAGGCAGCTCGTATCAATAGCTTGTCCTTGGCTAGTGAGCCTGAAATACTGTCTACTTCATATTAGCTATATAAATAGTCCTATGGCAGAGAGCTAGATCATGGCTCAGTTAAGGTTAACCCCTAGAGTCCTAAACATCCCTTTAAATATCCTTTAAAATATCTGTGAAACAACGTGCTGGACATTGGCAGGTGAAAGAACAGCTCAACATCTTTATGAGTCCAGAAGGAGTGGGTATTTAACACATTATTTTTGCAGTAACTGCTTGGGGAGACAAGACTTGGGCCTTCTATTTTTTAAGGCTACTTGTGAAACAGTTTATTTTGTCTGTCTGATAAAGACATCTTGTCCTTAAACATTAGAAAACACCTTACAATAAGCATAAAATTCATGACTATGTTAGCATAAATGCTTTTATGGGTTTAATCAGCTGTGGTTTGTTTCAGAAAATTAAAGAGTCACCCTAGACATAAACTATTGGACATGATGCAATTAAAAATGTTATAAGAAATTATCCTGTGAGATTTTTCAAGTGTCAGTAATGAAGTTTAGACAATCTAAAAAAGTTACATTACTTTCTGCCAAAGCCTTTTGAGAACACAAGTTTGCAATCATTTATTGACACTCAGCCTAGAAATATTTTATGGCAATATGTTCATACTTTTCCCACATACCCACCAGATTTCACTGTCATTTAAAACAGACCTTACTCTGATACACTTGTAGGACTGAATAAGACCTTTGATTTTTACCTAGTTTTGCCATAAAAGCAAGACCTTTATCTCAGCCTAAAATAGGGTTCAGATTGGCTTCTGTATAGAAAATCATGTCTGTCTCTAACAAGCTTTCCTTGTGTCAATTATATCAAAATGGTGTACACAGTATGTCACATAAGTGCTGTTAACCCAGGATAGATTTAATATTATGCATTACATTTAGTCCTCTTCAGTTCTTTCATGGAAATCCAGAGTGATTATGAATTTTCAGATATTTATACAACCCAGACTGTATTTTTAATCACACCTACCACTGGGGAACTCCTATATTATTCTAATAAAACACAATTTAAATCAAGAGAGTTAGAGCAGTGCATACCTGGAGGAGATGATTCAGACCCTTCTTCCATATATTCTACTGAAATTTGCTTTCAAAAGAACATTAGATTAAAGTCTTAAAGTCTTTGTCTGCTGAGGAAAAGAAATCTGTGTATTATCATTAGCAAACTAGAGATAAAACACCATTTAGGTATTGTGCAAAACAAGACACCTTCAATTCACTGGAATGTTTCAGGCACAATCTCAATAAGCCCTCAAACTTCAAAATGCTTGAACCACTGGTTATAAAATAAACAGAGATGTAGCAAAAGCAATCACTAGAGAAAACACTGACTAGAAAGTAAAAAGAATTTTGCAAACATGTGACATTAAATCTATTGAAGATAATAAATAAACCTATTACTTCACAGTAGTGTTTTGAAAGTACAGAACCATCACACTATAGCTATTTCACACTCTAGTCTTCAATCTGATAAAGAAGCTAGCCCAGAAATTACAAAAAAAACCCAAAAACCTAACTTTCTTCTGTTGAGCCTGTGTCAAAAAAAAACCCCAAACAACTCACTTCTCTGTCTTTTTTATAGTCCAGTACTGTCTTCATAAATGTATTTCATAAACACACTAGAATGTGCTGCTTGTATAAAGTATGATGTCTTTCTTGATTTAGGGAAGACACATACTCAGGCAAAGTCTTTCTGAAGTCACTGCTGTTAGTTTAATGGAAATATATGACAAAAAGCCATCAAAATTTACACTGTATTTAGATAGTTTTTTCTCATTTGCAAATCTCAAAACTTGCAAAGATGAAAACTTTGACAGTTTCCACTTTGTGGGTGGACCACTCAAAGCGCACAAGGACTACTTGATTAGTCCACTGATGTCAAGCAAACTGGAGGTGGCCTTAGCTGCATCACAGAGCTTTCTTGATTCCTATCTGGAGCTCATATTACTGGTTCTTTCTCCTTTGTACATCTTAAAGGGCTAACTGCTCTACCAAAACAACACTCTATGTGAAAGGATTTAACAGTGCTCCCTTTTACACTTGACAACAGAAATTATAGTAGCTATACATGTTTTACTAATGAAGAAGTGCTTCTTATGGTGGGAAGTGTTTGTTCTTATTTTGTGAATATGCATTCAACATTTATAATAGAATGATTCAAATTATAGTAACATTCTGAATAGAAGTTGAAGGTTATCTGTTTTTCATGTCAATTCAGAGTTCCGGAAAACATATATATTTACCAGAATATTCAAGCTATTCCTCAAATGGAACTCAGTCTCCAATTACAAAAAAAAAAAAAAAAAAAAAAAGACTCTTACACAGGCTAGGGGGAAAGGAATTTACACAGTGGTTTCAATTTTGCTTTGCTAGATAATGATATAACACTCAACACATCACAGAAGATAATGAGTTTCCAGCTTCCATCAAAACCTCGTGAGCTTAAATCAGGCTTTTGCTTCTCTACCTAGGATCTTAACCTTCCACTGTGAGCAAAGAAAATTGCTCGAAGACAAAGACAGATAGGCAATGAGCATTAAAAAAAATGTTTATAATATAAACATACCACACAGGCTTGGGTATTCTAAAAATACTTATCCTTGGCCATGGTAAGTAACTATCAGAGAGGAAAAACAAAATATTTTGCTATTCTTCAGAACTAATGAACTTTATGTGGGAAAATATTGCTATTAGTATGTTAGAAAGTGTATTTCCTAAGTTCCTTACAGTTACTACAAACAAAATGGTGTGAAATGACTTACATGATGACACAGCCCAGTTTCCCTTTTCCTTCAAAACTTGAAAATATACCTTCTGCTCCTTCAGTTTTGCTGAAGGATTTTTCCTGTTCTTAGGTTCCTGTTATTTGTAATGAGCCTGATAATTGTACATTAATTCATACAGACAGTTACTGTACCCAGGTAAAGACCAGATAAAAACAATGAGGAGAGTATGGGGGGATATCTACAAAGGTATAGAGATCTTTTCTTGGAGCTCTGGTAGGAAAGAGATAAAAGTATATGTCTTCATCTTCTCATGAATAAATAGTTCAAATTATTATGCTATGATTAATGCGTGAGTCTATTATTTTTCCAAATAATGTCTTCACTCTTTTGTAAAGGAGGCTGGTTAAATATTTAAATATACAGTAATTAAGTACACAGATTCTGTTCCCTTCCTTATCTCAAAACTTGTAAGCTTGAATAAACTACCAATGGTCAAGTTTTCAAAAGATTCCCATCAGAATAGTTAAGACCCAGATGTAATAGTGCCCAGATTTTACCTTTCCTTGTCATTTCCAGGCTACTTTTAGAAATCTGGTTGCTCATAGATGGTCTTTGGCTAATCTAGTGCAGGAATTTCCCATGATACTACCTAGTCCTATGCAAGTTACCACTCTGTCAAAGTGACAAAAGCAAACGTGCTCCTGAAGCTCAGTGTTGCCATTCACAGTCAAACATCTTTATTTCAATCACAGATGAAGGTTGACTTGAGCCAGTAAGTCTACGTCAGTTCAGAAACTGCATTTCAAAGCTCTTGTTCAACTTCTGCTACAGCATCAACAGAGAACACTGGAGAGTTGGAGTGGCATTAATGTCAAATGAAAACATCTGTCTGCTTCAGAGCATAGATATTTTACAGACTGTCTGACTAAAAGATTTTGTCTGAGCATGAGATGAAGCCTCTGTATTGACAAAAGGAATGAAGAAAGCATGTAAAGGGACTCAAATAATGGATGCCTACAGAATATAACCTCAGCTGACAACTTTAACCTATTGGTGTTTGGAGTACCAGATACAGAGAAAATGGAACAGCTGATTAATTCATGCCACTTTAATAGAGAAATGAAAATAGACAGAAGTCTAAACATAAGACAGAAAAAAGTATATCCCAGATCCTTAGAAGAAACAATTACAATCAGTTACAGTTTGTTATCCTTTTAAACAAAAACATGTCATTAGATGATCTACAGTCACTTATGCCAAATTTGAGTATGTGTTAGATCATCGTCACTGTGGTATAAGACACTTTCAGACTGCAAATTAATACTAAAGTATTGAAAAATTTCTAGTGTATTTTAATTGTACACAAAAGTATACATATATACTAGTACAATACACTATAACTTGCATAAAGCCAAGTGATCTTATACAAAACTCATCTGAGATCTGTATAGCAGTATCATGACAGTTGTCATTAGATAAATTCAGCTGTTGAAAAACATTGAAATATCAGGACAGATTTTTAAATTAATTGGAGAAGATGACACAAATCAGAGACCCACAGTCTGAGGAAGACATGACCTGCAAATCCACAGGCTTTTAAAATCTAAATGTAAAACATATATAGCATGTTCACTTCAGGGAAAAAAAAAAAAAAAAAACAAAACATAACCAAAACAAACCAAAACAGAAACAAAAAAAATCCTAATTTAGTCTTCAAGACAAGCACAAATTTAATATAACAACACTAGACTGAAGAAATGAGAAGACTTACTGGTCACTGCAATGTTTCACTTAATCAGCAGCTCCTTTTTTTTTCTTTACTTTCACATCACAACACATCAATAAAGCTTCCTAGGATGAAGCTTTCAAAGCCTAGACAAGGATGAGGAAAGAAAGGATCATTATTGAGGACAGCAGTAACAATAGTCATAGTACAAGCCATAGTAAGAATAAAGTTTTGAAATGAAATTAATAATATTATTATTAGACATACTGGCAAAATAATAAACAAAAATGCACCAACATTCTCAGACTGCCATAAGACAACACTGCTCTTCTCTTCATCTGTTTTCATGTTCTATACAATGGTTTAGCTTCTGCTGGGAGCATTTCATTGAATCCTGTTTCACAAATGAGAAAAAAATGCCAGATTTCTAATGATAAAATTATAAAATGTAGTAATATTTCCTTGTTTAAGTAAACTATCATCAATATCATGGCAGCCAACTAGCATAACAACTATGTTGATGCCAAATTGCAGCACAATCTGAAGCTGCTTTCTCTCTTTAATTAAAAGATTTCTCCCAACTTGGTTTTGATACACATTGGTGTAATATGTTATGTGTTGTACAATCTTGGCCATGCAAGACAGAAAAAAAAAAAAAAAATTCTTTGTCATATGTAGTTCTGATTTGAGCTCTGTGATCAGTGGCTAAAATGCAAAAGAATTCAAATAACATCTGTTGGAAAAAAAGCCCAAGGGTGGAAGTGTAATGGTGATTTAATAGCATCCACATCTCAGCAGTGTGGTACTTCCCTCATGAGTTCCTAGAGACATATATAATATGAGTAGTTTAATTGGTAGCTCGTTTTGTCTTTGAAGATACTATTCAGTGGGAAATATCAAACTAGGGAATTTTTGCACTTCAGTAGAGGGGGTGGTTCAAGTTTGTAACAAATGAACAAGAGAAAAACCACTCTGACCATGGTGTACATCAAGTCTGTGAAAGCAGGTTCTGGGGGCGAAAGGGTACCCCAGCATTTATAATCATTTCAGCACAACCTCACTGATAATATTCTGTGACTAAATTTTGCAAGCCCTGGCAGAAACATACAAGAAGAAGCAAAAATGGTGATGACAAAAAGGCAAGTCTGTTCCTGTCCAGCTCCTAAACCCTTATGCACCAATAACATCTGCAGAGTCTTTCTAAGGCTGCAGATTGCTCAGCTAGATCCAAAATCTAGTTCATTGCTTATTGTGTACCTAAGTGCATCTGTTAATTATCTGCAGGCAGGGTTATATACACTCTGCTGCTTGTGTGTACAGCAATGAGGACTCATCCAACCCTCAAGGCATCTGCCAGTACTGTGCCTTAAGAACAGAGTTAACACTTTGTGCTTTTTTTTTCTTTTTTTTTTCCTTCTTTTTTTTTTTTTTTTTTTTTCCTGGTGGGGGAAAGGGAGGAATATAAGGGGGGGAATAAGTGGGGGCTTAGATGAAATAGTAGCAAGAGAAAATATTACCTAGTCTAGAATAATGTCATTTAGAAATACTTCTTCTATGCAAGAGTAATTAGACTTTACTAGTAAATTAAAAAAAGAATAATAATGATACATAGCAGCAGAGGACTTGGTAACTCCTTCACTAGGTGTTGAGAGAAGCATACTAATGAGCCATGCATACAGCATGATATAAGCATACTGAATCTGATTGATCATATACACGATCATCTTGCGGAGATAGTTTGTGACATCACTAGGCTTCCTCATAGAGCAGCGAAGACCAGGACTATTCTGTTTACAGAACTGGTAAGAATGCCAATACTTGAGTTGGAAGAGGTGGAATTAACAGGTGAATTGAAAAGAAGATTTTGTATTCCCACCCAGCAGGCTGAATCATTAACTGTGGGGGCCATTGTTTCACATCTAAGAAGATTTTCCAGTGTACAGGTTTTGCAACACTATACCATACTCATGTCTAGAAAAACAGCAGTGATAGCATCAAAGCAATGCGTATGGCAGTGTTTCAGAAGAACAGAGTTTAGGAGAATCTGGTAAGCCAGAAACCTTGTTATAATACAAGATCAAAGGAATAGAATTAGAGGCAGATACTTTTCCTCTCCTCCTGTGTTGTAAATCCAAAAGTATTCAGAAGGTCTCCCCTGTCACCTATATGTCACCTCCCTTTCTGCTTCCACTGCCTACCGCATCCACTGGGTGCTGATTAATACTCCACATAAGTCAGTTCTCAGGAAGTGCATAGCATTTCACAAGAGCTTTTGAAGACAGGTGTGTTCACTGAAAATGTATATTTTTACGCATTCTGAACATAGCTGAGACTTGACTTAAACTCTTTGCAAGAAACTTCAATTTCTGCACAGATCCCCTAAAACAAATGGCTTACTTATGTGATGTAGTAAAGCAGTTTTATGTTGAGTGTTACTCTTCTTTTGCAGTTATTTTCACTTACCCTAGAAAAATTTAGGGATTTTTGTTTGCCTCAAGAACAAGCTCAGTGAAAGACTAGAAACTAAATCTATATAATGTTTATGAAAGACATGATAAGCAAAGCTAATTTGTGACAAGAACTGTATCTGCAAGAAATAATTGTACAGGCACTTGCTCCACTTTTACTTTAAAAGTTACATCTGCATGCTGGACATTTGGCATCATGAGGCTGTTTTACCTTGATGCAAACTACAAGACTAACAGAAGGGAATCTTGCAGCTAGTATACCCAGGTTTATATGAGAGCAATGAGCAAACTTGTATCTCATTATCTACCTATCTATATCCAAAAATGAAATAGAATAGATACAGCAGTAACATTCACTCCAAATTCCACAAATTCTTTAAGAGTAAGGATGACTTTTTTTCAGATCATGTTTTGATTGTAATCTAAAATGACAATATAGATAGAAAATTTAGCAATTGCATGTTGTAAAGAATAGTTAAGTGCCAACTTCTTAGTTAATGTTTTAACTGATGATAAATAATTACAGTAAAAGAACTATTAAGTAATTATGTATTAATCAACAGGTAAGATTATACTTGCAAATAGCAACTGGAGTTGCCTGGATTAAGTTCTAAAACACATTTATAGAGCACAGAAAGTAATACACCTACTAGCAAGCACTTATTTTCAATAGAATGTCTTTTGAACAGTGCAATTACCTCATTAACATTTATGTTTAGAACCAAAATAAAAGAGGTGATTGACATGGAATTCAAGAATTATACAGTTCAGAAAGTCTTTTGTCACAAAAATAGCAACAGGGAGACAGATTCTGGAATCTGCTCAGAAGGCAGCAGGAAAGAAAAGACTTTTTGTAATAATGAAGAAAAGCATCAAATTATACATGTGAAAATTAACAGGTTTGTTGTTGATGTTGTTTGGGTTTGTTTTTTTTTTAATATTGTCTTTTGGAGTACCACATGCAAAATAATAACTAATACACCTTGTTGCCCATTCATAAGGGATAATTTGGGGACAACATTAACATTTTCAAAAGTACATTTCCAATGCTTAAAGTATTTCAGAAGCTTTAGATCCTTTTTATAACTATATAGAAGCAGTGAAGCAGTTGACACAATCAATAGATAAAACTCAGTGTTACCTAACGATATGGGGACAGACAGGATCTTTTGGGTATCCTGGGCAGAATGATGATGGCACTAACTTGTAACTACCATTAAAACTCTATGTTAAACAGAGTTTTATTATTAGCATAGCATAGAATCTTATGATCAGGATAGCACAGGATTTTTATAAGCAGAATTAGTGTAGCACAACTTTATAAGTAGCATAGCACATCACAGAATTTATAGCACAGCTTAGTTTATGGTTCCTAATCACGTGGATCTTCTGGAGGTTGGATCAACTCTTAACACTTTGACTGCAATATGAAAATAACAGTCATAATCTGGATTTGAAAACATGTAAATGTACACGAGTCACTTATCCCATCCTTGGAGGAAGTAGATGATGGTGGAGACATCCATGACCACTGAGGGATCATGGGGTTCCAGCAGCAGTTCTGGTCCAAGTCCCACTTAGTACTTGTAACTGCTAAATTTTATAGACAATGCTGTGTGTGCTGTTACACTTCCCTGTTCTGTGATGGGGTCATCACTACCACCTGGTTGGCCAGCTGCTTGCGACCTTCAAGGCCAGTAAGGACGGAAGAAGTCAGCCTGACACCCAGGAACCTCAAGGCTGATAGGGACAGGAAGAAAAATTTGCCTGGTGCAGAGGACCTTCAGGGCCTGATGAGAAAGGGAAAGGGGACAGATATGTGGCCATCTCAGTCACAGAGAATGGCCATTTGACTTCTAAAATGGTGTTAGTTATGCTAACCATATTACCAGGGATCAGAAGTAGCGGTACTGGTCACAGTCGTATGTCCAAGTGTTACAATCAGTGGAAAAAATATTTTGTCTGGAAACAAAGTTGAGACTCCCTCTCCCAAGGAAAATCCCTCATGGCCAGTTTAGAATTATGTTCCATTCTTACAGTGACACAATGAATTTTAAACTCTTTGCAAATAGTTGCATAGTTTTGATAGAGATAGTAGCAAATATCCTCACTCAGACAAATCTGTGGTCCAAGAAGGTCGTACTATGCCCTGAGGCTTTGGAGAACATCTTGGGGAAGTGCTGTAAGTACTGATCTTGTCACAGGGTGGGTAACCATGTTTCAGACTGTCCCCATTTTGTCTTATTCTCTAGTTGAAAGGAAATGCTTTTCCAAATCTGTTGCCACCTGCATCCAGGCTAATACAACCCACCTCTGGGTGTCCTAAATACTTTTCAGATTCCAAGCTGGTGGAAGATTGACTTGGAAGAATTTTATTAGTCCACACTGAAATTATGGATTTGTTACTTACAGTGTCCAATATAAAAAACACTAATCAAGCTGAACAAAAGAGAGACAAAACAACACATTAACAGAAAAACATATTTATGTCAACAAATCATAATTACTAATAGAGAAAAAGATAAATTATAATTACAAAAAAAAGGAAATGCAGTACTATAATTATCAATAATAATAATAATAATAATAATAATAATAATAATAATAATCGTCATCATCATCATCATCATCCTTGTGAGTTACTCCAGTGCTTTGGCTATTTTGAAGTTAGGTAATTGACCTAATTAAAATCCAATTAAAATAGAAGAAGAACAGCAGCACTCCCTTCTTCTGTCCTGCTAGTGGAATTTCTAATTAACTAGGACCAAGACTGATGTGGCTTATGTAAAGTCTGAAGTTATCTACATGTATTAAGCATGTGCAAACAAACGTAACAGATTGTGCCCTTCTCAGGAGACATAAATGGGGGAACATCTAGCTTGGGGGTGGTAAGTAGCAAAAGATGGGAACCCAGCTGCTCAGCCTTTCAAAGACAGCAGATGGTCTTTTAAAAAAGCACAACTTTATGTACTTAGAGACAGTTTTTGGTAAGAGCTTAGTCACCAAACAGGTTAGGTAATGATATGGAGTTTCCTCTTGGGCTTTAAAAATCTATTTCATTTTGCATGTATGTGAGAATTAGATATTACATGATTGCCTTAGCTTTTTTTAAAAAAAAAGATTAGAAAAAAATATTTCTTGCTACTGTCTACAAGACGTGTTTTTGAAGTTCTTTCTTTTCCCACTTCATAGGTTATCTGTGAAGTCTATGGGATGGACAATCCTTTACTATGATTTTAAAACATTACTCGCTTACACACTTGGGCAACAAACCATTTGAAAGAAACTAAATTCTTTATGAGTACAGATGTGACTATATAAAGATCCCCAGCATCTTTCATCTGCCAGGAGTTCTCTCCCTCAGGATGCCTGAAGTGGAACATAAGACAGAGCACAAAATCAAAAAGAAACTGAAGCAAAGTCCTCTTTTTCTGTTGACGGTAATCATCCCACTTCTCAAGCATGAGAATGAATATGCTCAGGCATGGGAGAAATATGTTTTTATTGTATTCATTATGAACATACAGGATTTCTGGCATGATAGGACTTTTGAAAGACATGCAATAAATACAGATGAAGATGACTACTTTTAAAGCTGATGCTGAATTCTGGTCAGTTTCAGTACTGTAGTATTTAGCCCATGAATGAAGATGTGAAATCCTTCTGGGCACAGGAAAGATAGGAATTTCTATATCATAAAATTCAAATTTTACCTAGCATAAATACAGTCTATTTTTACAAGGGTCTCTGCATTTGTCCAGATGCACTGTCAAGAAAGGAGGTCCAGTTGCCATTTCCACTTGCTGCTGCTTTGGCAGCATTGACAGGGATTAAAGTGCAAAACTGGGGAAAGAGATTTAGTCTCAATTCCTGTAGTACAAATTCCTTGTAATATATGTAATAAGCTAAAAGGAGGCTGTGACACATGCAATTACAGCAGACAAGACCAGGAACTTCAGCAGAGGATCAGAGTGCCCCAGGGTATTGAGTATAAAGTCTCTCTACTAAATGGTTCATGCTTTGCTATGAAAAAATGTAATTGTCCAGACATTTTAATTTTACTGTGCTATGCTAAAACCTTGACTTACTTTGGAGAAGCATGTGGTTTTCTTTAAGGCAGTAAGCAAGTGCTGAGATTGTGTGCTGAGAAAATGTTATGTAACATATTTTGTGAGTGAGGAAAGAGGGAGCAGCTCTTTTTCTGTTTGCACATATTTCTATCATAATTTAATTATTTTCTTGGAAATAGGTAAGTCAAAACTGATAGTAGCAGGAAGGCAGTTGTTTGGTGGGTTGTTTTTTTTATCCTTCCTGTAGAGTTGCTGAATATTTTCTTGTCAACATTGATGGTGAAATGTAATGTTCAAAAACAATGCAGAAAGAAAAAATATATCTTAAAGCAATAACCAGAATTTAAAGAAAAAATTAAAAAGTAGTACTCAGTCTCAGCACACACTATACACATTTTCACTTAAGAAAAATCTTTGCTTTCACTTCTCTATGGGTTCATAAAATAATTGCATTTACTGTAGCAAAACAAATAAATGGAAGAAATAGCTAAATTTAATCTTAACATAAAGAAAATATACCTAGGAGACATTGTAACATAGCATCTTGTTGTAACATAGTCCGTTTGTCAGGAGAATTAGAAAAAATCCAATTTGTTACAGAAGTCTAAAACTGAAGTAGATGAACATGAAAAGAACCTTAAGGCCAAAGACTCTGCCACCACTCAAGTTTATCTCTCACTATTTCCAGGGCTGAATGGAATGAAACAACACTTGAGGAGTGTGTGCAAAAGCAATTAGATGATTTTATTTCCACAAAATGGTCAGAGGTTAATTCAGTGCTTTTGCACAGGAAATGCGTGCTTTAATAGTACAATATTTGAATACTCACTGATTTAATAGACGTCTTAAAAAATATTAAGCTACATGTAAATTTTCTGTGAGATTAGGGCTTATATTATCACGTTTAGAGCTGATTCTAAGAAGAGATGAGAATAGAATAAGAAGTGCATCCTGTAGAATTTTAGGACTGTCCATTTCAATTCCAGAAGAACAAAAGATCCAGACTTAAGGAAACACTTCAGAAATTTCCGTAATATCTGGTTCACTTCAGTTCAGAGAAAAATATCAATGGTTTGAAATCTTCCTGCAATGCTTATCTCACATCTATTTATATGGCAGAGATAACAATTATCAGATTTCCATTAGAACAGGAGAACCGTGGCTTCATTAAATATTAATTTAATGTTTTCTGAATTTAAAACTATTTCTGTTATAAAATGTATACACCTTACATCCAACACTTTCCTGTTAGTCTAAGTGGGATTTACAAGTCATATGTATTCCCTAAAGCTTGTTTGGCTTTGAAGCTGTCTGAAGCAAATCTGTGGAGTGGCACAAACCATTAGAGTGCCTGTTAACTATACCACAGGGCTGGGATTTCAGGGGATATGAAAAGATCACAGATACTCTCTGTCACTCTAGAAAAGAAAGCAGTGAATGATCCCAAAATGTGCAGAACTGTTAGTTGGAGACAGTAAAATGCATTATGTAGGTCAGAGCATATGGGACATTTTGGATGAACTCACTTTGAGACGTTTGTAATAAGGGGGAGGGATGGGGCAAGTAGTGGGAGAAAATGTGTATTTCTTTGAATAATACAGTTGTATCTTTAAAATGGTAAAGCAGCTAGCAGGCTGAAGCTGGTGGGGGTTTGGGAGGTGTTTTGTTGAGAATGCTTTCCAGCTGTTGTGTGCCAGCTGAGCAGCACAGAACACTCAGAAGGTTTTTTGGGACTTCTGTTCTTATGTTTAAACTTACTATTTGCTGAATGTTTGTTACATTAGTCTAAAGTAGGTGTTTCAACTAGCTTTCTTATTTCATTATTTGTTTTGCTGCTTATCCCTGTACTTTGATGATAGGCACCCTCCTTTGCCCTTGACAAGTTCAAATGATTTCAGTGATCTCAGGATCTGCAGTGTCTTTACAAGTGCACAGCAGAGTCTCGGATCACTTTTGCTCAGCAAAAGTGCCTCTCTTCCATCCTACTGAGCTTAATTAATACAGAATGAAAAAAAACTTTCAATTGAACAACAATCTAAGAATTTAAAGGATTAATAGAACAATCCTTTAGAAACAGAAAACAAAAAGTTTGAAGGATCTATGAAAGTCAATTGCATGCTGCAGTTAGAGGCTACAGTAATATATATTTAACTTTTCCTAAAGAAAAAGTTGAGCAAAGAGCCTGTATTAAGCCATTCTTGTATTTGCTAATTACATGTCTTTACAACTACAGCAGTATTCATTGTGTTAAAGCATTTAATAGTTGTCTTTTATTCTCAGTAAGCTGGAAGCATAGCTGTTAATTACTTTTTTCCATGCACTGGATTTTTATGAAATCTTTCAAGCTGTTTTCTCCATGCAATGGTCTCTTAACTGTGTCATCTTCATATAGGGTGAAATCTAACACTGTATTCACATTAAAGGCTTCGAGCATAGTTACATGTAAATCCCATTGCACAGGAGTCACACATAAACTGGAAACTAAGATTTCCCCAGGTGGGAATCAGTGTCATATATAGGAATGTATCAAACCATGTAAAACTGAACAAAAGATTATCACAGGAAAGTTATCTTGCTTAGCAAGATGAAGCAAGCTTATCATAAGTCTTCTGACCGGAACAATCAGTATGAAGAGCAAATAACTCCTGAAAATAAATGTGTGACTATCTATGCACAGATTTTGCAGAATGTTTAAATACAGCAATAGCATTTCAAGTAAAATAAAGGAGTCATCTCAGAGCTAGCCACATTAGGAAAATTATTTCCTATTGTTGCCAAAATGGCTTAAGTTTTAAGTTTTAAGCTTCTTAAAGATGCTCTCATTGACTGAATTTCAAGGGATCAAAACCACAAATATCTATTATGGCATGTATGTTATAATCTTATTAGGTCAAATGTTATTATTGATGTTATTTGTTATAATTCCTATTACAGTAATTCCTGAAAAACCTGTCAAAAGTGAGTTGACACTGTGCCAGGCATTGTTCAAATGTACAGAATGACATGACCTTGCCCTGAGACCTTTCACAATTTAATTTAAGTCAAGGCCCAACAAATGGATGCAATCACTAAGAAAGGAAGGTGAAAGCAACAATAGGAATGCTACTGGACAACCATCATACAATATTTGGATTAGCTTTTTACCTGTAGGCAAGGTTATGTTTCTGTAGTTTTATGATGATATTCAATTTATCTGTGACTTGCCTGAAGTGACTATAACATGCATTTTTTTTATCGCTGTGGTTCCTATTTTACCTGTGACAATCTTAGAGAAGCTGCCACACAGGAAAAAAAAGAATGTCATCTGATTTCATAAATCTAAAGGAGTTTTAGGGAAAAGAATTTACCTGAGAAAAGTGAAAATTTGTTTGTTTACACAGTAGAGATCCATAAGAAATGTTAAGATTTGTATGAAGGAAGTCTGAATGGAAATATGTGTGTGTAAGTATGAGAGAGAAAACAAACCAAAGGCTTAATGGCCTGATAATAAAGAACATTATTCCCAGAACACTATTTTCATCAGTAAAATTGAGGAATTTTTTCTTGATGTCAAAAGCAGAAAGCAAGGCTGCAGCCCATCACCTGCACCATTTCTTTCCTGCCAGAAAACAGACAAGAGACAGGTTTTTCACACATATACCAAAAGAGGAAAACCACACAGTGTACCTAAGATTTGCAATGGACAAAGTAAGCAAGATCTGAAGCAAAAATCCACCCCAAAAAAAAGCTGACAGCTTCTGAAGGAGCAGAAAGATCTATTCAGAGACTCATTTGTCATTGTCACTTGAGAGGAGCTCCAGAGATGCAGAGGACTTAACAGATAATGCACATTGTCTTCTATACTGTGCACAAGGGATCTTGGTCAGACGGCTTGGACACATGCACGCTGCTGCTTGCGAGTATGTGAGTGAGAGGGCCTGAAAGTGTAACATCAACTTGCTTTAAAACCTTGAAAATAATGCATCTTTCCAATCCATAAGATCTTGCATTGATCTTTATAATGCTAATACCACTACAAAGCATTTGTCAATACAGTAACTAAAATCAACATCAACAAAACAGTCAAGATACTTGACATGTGCTCCGGCAGCTGGAAACTCTTTAAGAATAGAAACATATTTTTGTAGTAGCACTCAAAGAAAAGGCTGATTACCAAGTCAGTTTCAAGGGGAACCCCTTCTAGTGAAGACGGCTGTAGGAAGTTTTAACATAATTTTCCACACCTTTAAACTGCCCTGGGTATTATTGAACAAATGTATTGCATTATTTTCAGTAATACATTATGGGAAAATAGATAATTTCATAAAAATCTAAGGTGAATTGCACATGCATATGAAATTGTGCAGCACACGGACTGTGACAGGAAGTTTGTTCAAAAGAGTTTGAAAAATAAAATATATTCTTGAGTGGTTTGTAACTGAGAAGAAAAATAGAAAACAGACAAGTATTGCTAATGATGTTGGACTTGTTAAAGCTGCAGAACTGCTGCACTTTTCCTTGCCTTGTAGACCTGTAGTCCACTGCATGAAGTATTGCTGTATCCCATAAGAGGCTATTGCCTTTGTGCTAGTTTTACACTACCTCAGGATCGAGGGTTGTCAGACTTGCTTGGTCTCATCTTGTACTGGCTTGTCTGGAGCTTTGTTTTAGTTTGTTTTGCCGTAAAAGGAGTTTTTCTCTAACAACTAGGTGGCTGCACCTGATTTGTTTTACTTTTGCTTATCTTTGTATAGTATAACCATATTTTCTTGGTAGAATGTAGTAGCAAGTAGTTATTCTTCACACAATGAAATATTTGCATCTGTGTCTTAGTGATGGGGAGGAACTGTTAGAAGAGCACAAGCCCGGTATGATACCAGAGACCTTGAAAGTAGGGACACAAGATGCAAGGTAGAAGAGTACAGACATGAGGTGATAAGGGAAAGGACAGAAGATGACAGTGAAGGCCCCAGGGCTATAAACAACTTGCCCACATTCAGGTAAAGAAATGCAAACCTTAGAGCAGAAAAAGGGGTATATACTCAGAAGTGCCAGTACACTAGTTCAAAAGATATTGTTATTCTAACATTTTCCTCACTGTAATAAAGTTCTTTCTTGCATTTTCTTTTCCTGTAATAATTAGATCTAGAGTAATAATAATTTTTCACCATAGTGTTAAGATTTTAATTACTCTATTAATAATATATTGGCTTTACATGTAAGATTAATTTATTTTTTGTTAATGACAAGACTTTGAGCATAACAACTTCTTCAGGGAAAAATCAAGTTTGCTATTCCTTTGTTCCAATTTAGCACAGCACATATATCAGTGAAAACACCAAACCCCTAAACTATGACATCAAAAAAGTATGTTTGCTCTATAGTGCCCACTTCCCTTTAAATGAAATTTCTTTATATAAGTTCTACTCTGGGTAGCAGAATTTAATTTCTTGGCTATCTACATATAAAATCCCTAAAGGTACTGGCCAAGGTTAAGTCCATAATAATCCTTTTAAGAGATCTACTTCATTGGAACAATACTGGATTTAGATTGACGCAACAAAGATCAGAGTCTGTCTCAATAACTTAACATTTCCAGTTGAATAATAGTATCACTATCACTATGTAACCTGGGCAAAAGGCCCAGGTTACATAGAATATATTTCAGATCAGTTGGTATGGATTAGCAAGGATGAGACTGTGACTGGAAGGCTTAATATGTTCTCAGCACAGAACTGTCTGACGGTCCTCAGCTGGCATCCTCTAAATATAGGAAGTGAAAGAGCATAGCTTAAAGTAAATCCTGTTCAAGTACAATTAATTCTCCTGTGTGATGTTGAAATAAATATTATATCCTAGTTCAACTGCATATTTAAGCTTTGCCAATCTACTGACCTATAGAGCTTTGGAACAGCAAGAAAGTTTCTACAGAATTCCTCTAAAATAAGGATCTACATTTTATTTAGTAAAATAAACCTTCTTCAATACATATTATTTGGGATAACCTGAGTCTTCAGCTTTTGACAATGCTTACAGCCACAAAAGGTTAAATACTGTAGTTTACTAAAAATAAAAGTTTTATTTTAATTCAAATAAAAGATTAATTTATAAAAATTAACTGTCTATTTTAGTGGCATCCATTACAATATTAAAAATATAATAACAGCAGCTTTATTCCAGTCTGATAGTAAGATCTGTATCTGTCACTCAACACACAACCAAAGTGATTAGTCTAGTCTCTGAACAGCAGCTTTTGATGGCAGAAGGGTTCTGGCTTTCATATTTGCCCTCTCATTTATTTATTTTTTTTTGAATGCTAAGTAGGCAAGTTACTTACATTATGTATAAAATATGCTTGGGTATTCCTCCACAGGCTACAGATGTCCCTCCTTAAATACACATTTCTTCCTCAGAGAATGCATGCCTGGCAGCTTCAGTAGCTGTATGATAAACTTCATGGCGAGGACATTTTTTTTCTTGATATTTGGGGAGATTTATTTGTGGAGTTTTTTTCCTGGGGTTTTTTCCATCCTAATGGATTCTGGTGAAGTAGTAATTGCAGACATCCTCCAACCTTCCAGAAACCTGTGGAAACCAGAACAATACGTCACTGACTTAAGGTTTGTGGTTTGGGTTGTGGGGTTTCTTTTACCAAAAATGAGATTATTTAACATATTCTGCTTCATTTTCATGTTAAATCTAGCAGCATCTTATCTGCATGAGATAGCTGTTAGCGGTCACATAAGTACCACCTCTACGTCTGACAGATCAAATCTCAGGCATACTTACCTATGCTAGTATAAGTTATTTAAATCTTTAAAGCAATCTTTTTGACACAACGTAATTTACTGTGATGTTGATCAACTATAAATCAATTCCTTTCACACCTGTGCCTGTCATCAAGTTACTTGAAAACCCATCCTGAAACCCTTCTTTTCTTAGATCTGATATTTATTAAGGAAACTTTATATTTATTAAGTTTTTATTCGGATCTAATATATTAACATGAAAAAACATCAATAGAAGTGTCAAAAATATCAGATGCAATGTATGAACACACTAGAGAATTTGTTAAAAATGTATTGGGCATAAATGAATAATAAGCAGACTCAATTTCCACCCTTTACACTCACACCAGGGAAATGGATTCTAGAAATACAGTAAAAGATAAATTAGGTGATTTAGATTGGGATCTAGCCCTTAATAAAAAATAACAAAAAAATAAGAAAACTAGTAAAATAAAAAAAAAATATTTTATATGTTTTTATGAGGTAGAAAGTTAAATATTGTATAAACAATGTGAGTGTCCTAGTTTCATTGCTAATTTACCATGATCACATCATAATACGTGCTAAAGAAAAAACATAGTTTAAAGCAAAACTGTAAGAGCACCCCGTTGGGTTTTTAGTTTGAGAAACCTTCAGTGAAATATTTTAACTACAGAAGGGCTGTCTCTGAGTGTTTCTCCATTTTCCAGACACACACAGAATGTTTCGTTCCAGTAATCTGAAAAATACCCAGCAGAAACGAATCTGTAACTTGTTTTCTATTCCTACTTTCAAAGACTGCACACCTACTGACCAAGCCCCGTACTCTTGCACACCTGGAACTGATAATTCAGCATATCCTCAAACCTATAAACAATTCTTTAAATGGTATCTACTTAAAGAAAAAAAAAAACAAACAAAAAAATTACTGCAGGGAATGTGAAGACAAGAGAGTGAACTGAGGAAGAGAAAATCAGAAAGAACATGAAACTAGATAATGTCCCATATTCATACAAACTAAAGTTTTTAACCTCCTTAGTAAGTGACAATAGGGTGAACTTCGAATTAAAATCTTGTCTGAAGACTTAATAAAAAATGTATTTCACAAGGTGGACTCCACTTGCAGCTCAGTGGAAACTATGTGTGTCCCAGACTCACAAATCCAGAGCGCTGGCAGCCTGATTGCTTCTTTCCAGGTCACAGCATCACTTCTTTTCTGCATGCTGCTTACTGCTATGCCCTAGCACTGGCAGTGAAACCTGTGACCCTTCTTGTTGATATCTCTGGTGAAGGGCAAGGGTAACATATCTTGCTGGGGCCAGATACTTTCTTGGGGGAATGAGAAGCAACAAGGCTAAATGGGTCAATGTAACCCAGAGTACTGTGCGGACTCCAGAACATCATCTCTCAGCCAGCTGGGAAGTGATAATTTAATTATTTTAGAGACCCTAGTCCATTTTTCTTCTACCTTTCTAAAGCTGCTGTAAAATTATCAGTGAGAGCTGTCTTAGAAAGCACAGATTCAGAAATGATGAGGTCAGAATTTTAGTCCATCAGGGTTGTTACCCTGCATCTGGAATGCATATATGCAAGAGGAAACAGGCTACATGTCTTACAAAAGCAGGAACAGGGGGTCTGCAAGTCCTACAGTTTTCCTTCTCAGGAAATTAGTGTTGATACATTTAGTCACAGCAAACTGGGTGAAGAAAACCCCTTTCAAGTTCTGAAATCCTAATCTGAACTGCAAGCCAGCTGTTCAGTGCACTCCCCACAGCTGCATTTAGTCCAGGGCTTTGTTGTACCAAGTCTTCCTGAGCCAATTAAACTTGACATTTTGCACACTCTCTAATTAAAATGCAAATGAAAGGATGAATTATGTAAAAAAACAGATTACGTAGGAGGAAAGGTCTGAGAAAATGTTCTAGCACTGCAGTCTGCGTGAATACTAGCTTTAATTGCAAAAACTCCGTTCATAGGCTGTGGCAGCTAAAGAGTTATTTTATGTGCTTTTATGCATTATATAAAAAGCGTAGAAATAAGATCATTGTTTAGATACTTCATTTAGAACTTGATTCCTAGTTTTACTGCAGATTTCCTGTATAACATGGACAACCAATTCCAACTCATATTTTTAAAGCCAGTTAACATGCAGCTGTATTAATGCACAGACAGGTGCTTTTGGAAACACAAAGGCGCCATCTGCATCTTTAGGTTGCTAAATGCTTGGAAAGCTGGCTCGCTATTTCACTAAGCTGCAAAATCATTTGTAAAATGGGAAATAATCAGGTTCCCTTTTTCCTAGCTTTTGTCTATTTAGATCTGTTCTTTCACAAGGCCTGCCTTCTCAGTATTTATATATCTCTAGTATGAGATGTTTTATTTCAGTTGGGACACCCAGTCACTATAAAAAAATATATATACATATTCACAAAGCAAAAATTATTATTACCTCACCCCACCATGCTAATATATTGCATAAGAAATTCAAAAGCATAGCTAAGTGAAGCTTCCTGTATAATGCAAAAAAAGGCAAGAAAATATTATGAATCTAATATTTGTTATTGAAATTGCAGCTTGGGCCAAACTCAGAAATCAAGCAGAAAGTTAGTATGATGTGGGAGGATAGGGCCATAATTAATAGCAATTAGTTTTACCTTCTACACTACTTAGACATGTACTTCAGTTCTCAATGAGCAAATAACTCCTTTAGGGACGGAACAGGAAGAGTTCTTAAAAATAGAGAAAAATATTTTCTAGCTTCCCAGCTGCTTAGTTTAATAAGCAGAATTTAACTTTCTTTCAATAACATCTAGTACACCTTTTTTCCCCAATAATGAGAATCTAGACCAACCAGCTGCCATCTTTCCTTACATTTGAAAATTACATTCTCAGCTGTCATACAGGTTTTTGTAAGTCTAAATCTTCTTTACTATGTTCAGGCTAAAAATTTAATAAACAGTTTCAGGGAATTTCCATTTTCATTGGCTTTCTGGAATAATTACACAACACAAAATATATAGGAAAACCCATATGAACAGTGAAGGAAGTGAAAACCCATATTCCTTGAGAAAATTCTGACAAGCTGTCAATAAATCAATTCAGGTGGTGTTGTATTTTGTATCTGGAATTCGTCTGTGTACTTGCCATTTTATGATGGTTGCTGATGCATTTTTACCCGCTACTTGTATTTAGGGGCAGGGAGGTTATGAAAAAGAAAGTGAAGGGTTACCAGCAAGATAATAGACCATACCTGAAAAAAATAATAAGGTAGCTGAAATTTGCAAGAAAACAGTTTCTCCCAGATCTTTGGAGGTGAGAAAAGGATGTGCTCAGAAGGATGATAAAGGGGACTGATGTATTAACAAAACCCTTTATAGCAGAACTTGTAGTATAATGCAGCTTGAATGCCTATTCTTGTATTGCCTATTTCTACACTAAGGTGAATGTAAATATTAGGTGAAGAAAAGAACTACTTACGGTAATGAACACATTGGATACAAAAATAAATGTGTAAAATGCTCCTCAATTTAGGGCATTTATGGTTGTGAGAGGTGCCATGTTCCAGAACATCCTCTTAGTGCATTTCAGGATAGCCTTTGGGTACTTTTAAATTGGGGTGCCACTTGTCTCCATCAGCAGAAAACTGGATTCAGTTGTCCAGAAAGCTGCTGCAGTCCTAGAAAACTTGATTCAGTGATCCACAAAGCTGCTTCAGTCCTAGGCTCTGTGTCTTGGACTCCATTCTGTATTCTGGCTAAATACTAAAGAGTACTCAATAAGAGTCAGAAAATTGCAGTAGAAAATAATTTGAAATTTCCGCATTTTTCTTAGATCTGTATGTTTCTTACACCATGCAGCATGAAAAACAATTGGTTTTGGAAATTATTTTGCAAAGTCTGGTCCCATTTGTTTCAGTTATTACGTATAAACTAGAGCTCCTGGAGGTTTGAAACATAAGAAGCAAAGAGTCTATAGCTGAACTTCAGCTGGTAGTATTAATCCAAAATTTGAAATTATTAAACATACTAAGCAGATCACCACTGGACACATGTATAAATGTGATCAGTGTGCTTACATCCACAGGTAACTCACTGGGTATTTCAGCAATACAAAACCTCTACTTGTAACAACCAGCTTTCTCGGTAGACTGGGCTTCCTGAGCATCTCTGAATAGCCTTGTGAGTAGTGGAGGAGCAAAAGCAAAGAGTTGTAAGTTTTCTAGTAGTATTATAACATGGACTTGAGTACAATACCACTCTCCTCATGCTTCCAGGGAAATGGTGGCATGAACTCTGTCAGTGAAAACCCAGCAGTGAAGTTGAAAGGCAGTACCCCAGCAGACTTATGCAGTGTGAAACACCCTTTATTAGTCACCCTCACATTCCACTAGAGAAACATTTAATCTTCTCAGATTTTAAAATATTTTCTGGTGCCAGAGGGTATAATTTTGCTATTACATCCAAACATGAGCTGTGGAAATAGGAAGGTAATTTTCTTACTTTTCTTGCTTGCTTGTTTGTTTATTTAAGTATTAAAAAAAAAAAAAAAGGTAGATATTTTCTCGGGAAAGAAAAAGGACTTTGGTAAGTTTTTTTCACTAGAGACTTCCCATTAGATATGAACTTCATTAATTTCTGCAACAAATTGCATCTAGTTTGATGATGGGGGAATAATTCCCTGCACTTGTGGATCACAGCTGAGTGCACAAACACTATTGTAACATTAGGATTTCTTATAAAAATACTGCTTTCTAGCACCCTATTTCTGGACTCCAGACTTCTCCATCCCCATTAACTCCTCTCCCAGTTTTTTGGAAAGTGCAGTGCTGCCAAGTATTATCTATTCATGTTCTAGTTCCCTCAATGTATAGTGTGATAATGTTAGACAAATGCAGCAGTTCTGAGAATGTGATGAAAATAAATACGAATTCCTTGCATCTTGTTTCCACCAGTGTTAAAAACCTCTCACTACAGTGCAGAAATACCATATAGACTGCCTTTGAGAGATCACTTATTGTTAGTGAAAGTTCAGAAACATTCAAAACTCAAAAATATTCAGAGCCTAGAAAGGAGAAATTTTGCTGAAAATCAGACATTAAATTTCTGGAAAAGCCATGAGAGAAAGAAATATGATCCATAACTGCTTTCTAAAGAGATAGTAAGTTAGAAGATAATATCATTTGCTTTAAGTAGATAGTGCCTTTACACTAGTAATTCCTTCATATTCATTTCCAGTTTTATATATATAAAATAAAATAAAATTAATAGTTCATATTTGTGGAGATTAGCACTTGGCATCCCATGAGAGTTCAGTGCATTAGCATTTCGCTCGAGCCATTGCCAGTCAGACATACTAGGAAAATATCTTTCCTCTGAAAAAATATCTGTGGCTTCATTATTACTCTTGTTACAGTTGAAGCAGCATGGCTTCTGACTGCAAACAACAAGGTGATGACTGCATTAGTAAAACCACTCAGAGCCAACCCAAGGCCTGACACTGTGCTGTAATTACACGAAAATGATCTCATCATTCTTCAGAAGTTTCTCTTCTTCCTGCTAATGTTGCTCCCAAGTATAATCAAATATTATGTTTGCTTTGTCAAAAGAATGAGAAAGAAGATTTAACAGAAGAGAACAAGATTCTGAGTGATTAAATTTGGCACAAGGAGAGAAAATGGCTTTCATCCCAATAACAATCCTCCTTGCAGCAGGGATTCTCAGGTCTGTGGAAATCTTCTGGTCTGGAGTTTTAACAGTCATTAAGTGACTTATGCCCTCAGTGTCCACAGATATTCACTGGCTGTTAACACTTTTATAAAATTGCTAGCTTCAAAGGCCTGGTTTATTTCTCAGCTTCCTGCAGTCTGACAACAGCAATGACATACTCCATGCAATTAAATCCAAGACCAAATATGAGTGTACAATGTACACAGAAATACTATACTAAAAGAACAGCAAAATATAAGAAATACCAGAATTAAGGCTACATCTTCAAGTTCTTACTCAGGCTTCCCTCCTTCCCTGACACAAGGATTGTTGATGTAGTTAAGACTCCGTCAGTATATGATGAACATTCAGCTAATGAATAACAGGTTACATTTTGCTTTTGTCATAGGACGCTGCCTTATTTAGGGCACAGTGAGCTTCTATGATTAATTGAGACTGCTCAGTGAAGAAAATTATTTTCTGTAAGTTCTTGGCATATGCAGCCCTGCAGAGAGAGACCTGCGGGTCTTGGCTGAAGGCAAGTTCAACGTGAGCCAACAGTGTGTCCTGGCAGCCAAGAGGTCCAACCGCATCCTGGGGTGTATCAAGCCCTGCATTGTGAGCCAGTCAAGGGAGGTGATCACCCTGCTCTGCTATGCATTGGTACCACCTCATCTCGAGTAGTGTGTGCAGTTTTGGACAGTACAGTATAAAAAGGATATAAAGCTGTTAGAGAAAGTCCAGAGGAGGGCCACTAAATTGCTGAAGGGCTGTGGAATAATTACAGGAGGTAACTTAGAACTCAAAATACGGTATTTTCACACATGAAGGAAAGGTATAATGTCGAAGAAGATCTCAGGGAAGAATGTGACTAGTATGCAAAGAATACTTTCCAAGGTGGTTTCCTGGACAACCTGGACTGCATATCAATACAGAGGGTGGACTGGAGTTAAGACTCCTCAGCCAAACTCTGTCAATGACTGCAGAAGAGCTGCGTGGCACCAAGAAGCTGATAAGCCATCTGTTTGCAATCCTGGTACAACAGTCTGTCACCCTTTAGACAAATCCCATCCTTGTCTGAACTTTGAATGAACTTTGTCATGATAATATCAAAACACACCTCTGGCCACCACCCTGCTGAGTGTACGTTCTGAATTTTAGGTAACTTATACCTTAAAAGGGAAGCAAAAGAGTTTTTACCAATCACAATAAAAGTATGACTAGAGTCACCGAAGTTCTACCTTGAAAGTAAAAGCAAAATAAAAGTAGCCCAAAAAAAGGGGGATGTCAGGGAAGATATCATCATGGACAAGTCAAGGAAGATACAATCTCAGACCTCTGACCACTGCGATCAATCAACAGGTTGAGCCTCTCTTCCTCCCCAATAGGGACTCCTTTGGCTAAGATTTATACTTCCCCGAGGACTTTCTTGAAGACTTAAAAATCTCTATAGAATTGTTTTCTAACTAAACACTTTTAATAATCTGTAACCTTGATGCTTGTATATACTTCTGCAGACAGTAGTTTTATCACTGGCAATCCACACAAATCTGTATTATTCCTGTTGTTTTATTAACGTGCCTTATCCGCTTATCAAATTGCTGCATAATTTCTCACTGGGCACTGCCTGATAGGCCGTGAGAGTCCATATATTGTGACCAGACGGAAAGTGCATGGCACTATCAAGTGAATCCGAAATTAGTGCACCAGGATTTGTAGTGCCACATTGAGTAAACTGTGCCTGTCCGTAACTAAGCACAACATTCGCCACTGGACACCACTCAATTCTGCAGGTTTAGCTGTGAGAATCCATAAATTGTGGATAGGTGGGTGTGCAGTGCACTATTGAGTGAATCCGCTGTTGTCAGACTCAAGGTGCTCAATTGGGCATCACCCAGGATCTAAGCCTAGCCAACCCCAGCTCCTCTAATATCTGAGGGTAAGCTGGAACGCAAGGGGTTTATTTCCTGCCAAATTGCTTTACCACTCTTTTCACGCAACAGAAAATTGGCATTACAGACTGGATTGTCATGGATACACTGCTGCAGAAATATGACTGTGCCCCTTCCCAGCTGGGAAGGAGTGGGTCCAAAAATTTTTAAAGGATGAAGAGAAAGTGATATAGTGCATTGAACAGTGTCAGGCTGCTTTAAAACTTAAAGTAGGAAAAGATAAAGGTGTGATTTGTGCAGTTTTAGGTGCCTGTTTATCTTGTGCACAACAAGAAGCTAAAGAAACCCCTGCTCCCACTCTGATTTCCTCTGTAGGATCCACAACTCTGAAATCTGAATATGAGGTGTTAAATCATCAATAGCTTTTGAAAGGGAGGATAGAAACAAAAAGCAGCATCACCTAGAGAAAGAAATAGGTTAAAAGTAAACTGAATCATTACTGTCTTTGAAAATTAGATTTCTGCAAAAACAGTTACAAGAAGAAAAAGAAAAAAGACAAAAATTAGAAGAAAAGGTTGAGATGATGCTTATGCAGGGTCCCCACCACCTAGATCTTGTACAGATCAGGAAACTAATAACATCTCCTGAAGACTGGGATCTCCTGAAGACTGGGATGGAAATATCTGGGGTGATCCTGATGATAGTGAGCCAGAAGATGATATTTTGTCCCACAAATCTTCCTGAATATGAAGCCCGACCCATTATTAAAACAGAAACAACTGTGCAACCTTGAGGTGGTAATTCATGACATGCTACACGTACCATCCTCTGGGATCCTTTGCAACTGACAGATTTACAAGGAAGATATATCAGAAAACTGGGTGAAACTGAAACTGAATACTTGTGGCGAGTATACCTAAGGGACGGCAACCAAAAAATGTTGAGTGGGGATGAAGCAATCGGCTATTTGGGTCTGGGAGTTTTGTTAAATTTAGGACCCAACCTGATTGATACACCTCACTCCACCACTAGCCAAGTAGCTTATTGGGCTGGAGGAAGAGACACTATGGAGTGGGGTGAACCCTTGGTCATTCCCATTAAGTATCTGTGTGAGCTCTCTACAGCTGCTTCCATGCAAGCTATGTACAACCTAGGACCCCATGTTGTCCCACTATTTGTTACAGTAGATTTTGCAGTGTTAAAACCACTGATTAGAGGAGTTCTGGCAATTCTTAAACCCTAGTTAGTTGCAAAATGAGATGCGATTAAAAGAGATACCGGATATAACAGAAGCTGAGGCAACAATACTCCTAAACAACTCCCTAAATGGGCAGAATTAGTGCATGGCATTGTTAACTACAGCTATGAAATGGGCTGGGACACTGCGCCAAGTGAAAAACAAAGCCTGAAGCTCTGAGGAGGAGAGCAGAAACTCAGACCCATGAAACAGGGAAGAGAAACTAGATTAAAGGGAAACAGATTTTAAAACCAACAAATAGAACCTCGAGAAGAGAGGAATGAATTGTGGAAAATTGCATTAGCCCTGTGCATTCCCAGAGCCTCAATTCAAGGTCAGCCTACTGGCATTATTTTGAGTTTGGTTGAAGCTTTCAGTAATGAGATAACAGTAAAAAGGAGTGTACTTCAACTCCTGCACCAGCCCCCAGCAAGGAAAATAACCCCTTCCTCCTGCTTAGGGAGGAATTGCAGAACAGGAAACCAAAAAACAAGTAATGTCTGGAAGGCAATTGGGCCTGCCTGTCCAGAAAGTGGAGGCTTATCAGTAGATAAGTGATGATGCATTTTAAATCCAAAAGGTCCTTGAAAACAATTGACAAAGTTTTTAATAGATACAGGAGCATAAAATTCAGTACTAACACAACGAGATGCCGAGAAGCTGTGCATGCAACCTGGATGGCAAAGAATTCAGATTAAAGGTGTGAATGGGGGGAATGGGGTGTGTCCAACTGCCAAAGTCAGTGTATGGCTCCCTGTCAAGAAACATATGTTGAGTACTTGCTTTGCAATTAAAGATCATCATGAAAATATTTTAGGGTTTGATGTTTTAAATGGAAGAATTAAGAAATCTGTCACTGGGACCAGTGTACCCCGATGACCCTATTATAGCTGAATGGGGTTTTGCTGAACATGTTATTTACTGTAATTTGTTCCATACTGGCCCCCAAAGGTCCATAACACACCAGGAGAATATCCTACAGGGTTTTACACTGGACAACCTGTACTGGTGAAAATGTCCCAGATCAGAACCATACTAATGGTGTTAACCAGGCCTAAAAATCTCTATGCATGGGAAGCTAGAGAATGTTCAGGAAAAATACACTGAATAAGTACTAAATGGATCACACCTTCCTTCTAACCCAGCTGGTCAAACAAGACTGAGCTTATTTTCTTTTTTCTTTTTACGTTTATAGGAACCCTAAATGAGCTACACGTGAACAAACAGATCGACCTATGCTAACTTTGAGTGTATCCAGGGAATCCTGTTCATCTCAGCTGTTTTGGTAATTTTATTGTATACAATCATCTGGAAACTGAAATTTTAAAATCAAATTTATGATATTATGTTGTATCTTGACAGTGCAATTCCCTTTGATTTGTAATCAAAGAGACCCAGAATGGCTGTGGTTCCCAGCTCATGTTAGGCACAACGCAGTAACGGGGAAAAATCCAAACCTAGTCTCACACCTTCTATCTGAGACAGCCATTGGTAGCCACCCCAAAACTCACACCACAGCTGTTGACCCTTGGGACCATGCCTTATCAAGATACACTGCAAGCATTGGAACACCACAAGACAAAAACTTGAGTCTCTCAACTCTAGTGTGACAAGAGAATTAAATATACTCCAAACAAGAATGGAGTTGGAATGACTCTCCTCGGATGGCTAAACTTTTAGCCACCCCAGAAGAGAAAGTATAAATCAGTTGCTGAGAGATCAGTGGATCTCCCTATCATAGGCCAACCAAAATTAAGACAGTGATATGCCAAGGCCTGGGAAACAGGCCTAAACTAATTGTTGACCCCTAGACAGACTCTGTAAAGACTATATTTGTTATAATGTTTATAGTGCAACAACAATCAGCAACTTTTTAGCAGCTATATGCAAAAGTAATAATACATGTAATCAGCAAATGTACTTGGCTAGGACTGAAGCTGATGGTGAGACCGGACAGACGTCAGTTAAGAAATATGTGGCTAAAACTGCAAGGACAGAGGTACTCCCTTGGATTCCTTCCCAAGGACTGGCCAGACTTCAGGTGGAATCCAACCTGTAGGATCATGTGCCAGATATTTCTGCACAAAGGGAAGTGAAAGTCATCCTGATTTGCTGAGTTTGGTAATTAAGCACTATAAAGCTGTACCCCCATGCAGCAACAGTTTGATGGCCTCATCTGTGGGTGGGTGCACTACACAGGACTTCCCAATTGCTGGGGAGAGTTTCTCTAAATCCTTGCTGCTCTGAGGCACTCCAGTGACTGCGGGTCTGGATGATGGTAAATAGGGCAATTGGTGATGTATCTTTCTTAATCACTACGATTAACTTCACACAGTAATGATTAGAGGCATTGCCTAAGTTTGTGTTGTTGCTTAGCAATATACTTAGCTTACTGTGATTGCTCACTGCATTATTTCCCTTTTGTATCATTTAAAGTTAATTAGTAAAATATGCTTAATCATTTGATTGGTGCTGGTGTCCTTCCTGTTGACCCCCATTAACTGGCAAAACTTTGGGCAAAACAAAAGTCCATATTGATTCTACCAGACCAGCAAAATACAATGCCGAATGTTACAAAATAACAAAATCTAATTTAGATTGCTGGTATAATTTCACCTGTACCAAACCTGCAGTTGTATACTGTCTTTGGGGTCACAGAAGAACAGAGCTACTATTCAAATGTATGATTGATATGGCAAAGTCTGTGCCAGTTATAAAGAACACAAAGCCACAGTCCCCACAAATTCTGGATGACATAACCATTCAGCCACCCTTTAGTCTAACTGATCAAAAATACTGGTTAACAACAAGTATTATTTAATCCATCACGCTCCCTCAAATGAGTGGAGTTATTGATACAGACCAACATATCCATAACCAAACCTACCTGCTCACCCTTCCTGGATATGTCTTACGCAGGATGGTCAGCATGGTTGCATAGGCGAGCCCTCACTGCATCACATGAGAACTACAAGGATTTAGCTGTGAAAGCAATACCTTTAAGACACAAGACATTTGTCTTGATGCTGAACAAAATGTCTGCCATTTTGAAATACACCCTGATGAAACCCCAGAAACTGTACTTGTATATATCCAAAAAGGATGTGTTTTCATGAGAACATTTTGTGATATCATATTTGTAGATGACATTGTTGTAAATACGAATAATCACTCAAATGTCTGTGTCTGTAACTTTACAAAAATTGTAGGATTCTATTTTAGTTATTCAGCTCCTGCAACATCTTACCAGTTGCTGCAATCTGACTATATGCTGATTTGTGACCTGCCACTCGTCCCTGTTGGCTTGAATCTAACTTTGGTGAAGAAACTACTCCAACATGATGACCTGAAGTGGTTCTTGAAATAGGCCCAAGAAAACGGACAAAGTTTTGAGCCACATGAATGCCTTCAAAACTGGGCAGTTCCCACATATTCTCAGACTGTGAAAAACCCAGCAACTGCACACATTCACCTGCCTTTCTTTTTCTAGAAATTTAGCTTGTACAGAATATTATAACTTTTACCACTGCTTAAATGTATTTATTGAATACAAATTTAGCAATACCTAATCAATGCTACGAATATGAGTGAAATGAATTAATGTAGTGTCAGAAGGTCTCTGACACTTTCTAATTGATTTCGCAAATCTCTGTTGTGTGGAGTCTTTCTTTTCCAGAAGAATATAGCTAGGGAAATACTGCTTGGCATACAAAGTACAGCTGAAGAACTCATTGTACATTAGTATATCAAGTGGCTTGGGAACATCAGTTGTAACATTCCCAAATGCCAAAAAACATAAAGAATTCACACAAAGGATGATTTGTAAGTAAATATTTCAGTGTATCTCAGTCAACTTTAGATTGACAAAATAATGTGACACAAGAGAGGATGTGAACATAAACAAAAGCCCATGCTTAAAAAACCCTTCCCCATACCTTGCCATTTTTTCTAATTTGCTGTACACTCTTAAAGCCTGGTTTTCCTAATCAAAATGTAAGATTTAATAAAAGCTGCAGCTGAACAGAACAAAATTACAGCACTCTCTAATATCGCAAACATAATTAACTTTGAATTATGTGAATTAACCATGCTTGACAAATTATCATTCAGCTCTGAAATTAAATTCTTTCATACCATTAGATTTGTTTGTTGATCTCAAGTAGGCAAAAGTAGTGTTTAATAAAGTAATAGTGATGCTCGGCTGAGAGTATTTTTGAGATATATATGGATTTATCCAAAATAAATCGTGGAAGTGTTATTGTTAGCTCAATTGTAAGTACTGTAAAATACTGAATCTGCATAATAATATTACAGAAAAGTTTTATGTCACTACAGGTTACTCTATGTTTATTAAAACTTCTTTTTCTGATTACCTCTTTACATGGATCTGGCAATATCTCTATTTAGCTATGCATGCAATCCAAAGCGTAAGTATGTTCAACACAACATAGTTATCCACTCTTGAAGTACTTATAATCTGAAATAGCCAGGCAACTTTTCATTACTTCAGAATTGTAACAGAATACTGCATTGAACTGTAGTTCTACAATGGTTGGATACATCATTTTTCACCCTCTTCCTTCAGACTGACAGTTTGATGGTTATCATGTTCCTTCTTTCTCACTAAACTGATATGCATGAGAGAAACTTTGTGGTGTTTTCAAAACTTAGATCTCAGAAGGATAAAACTAGGACAAACAACAGGGTAAGAATTCTCGTACATCCTCTGAAGGCTTCTTCTTAAGTTTACTTACTAAGCCTAACATCAACTGAACCCAAGAAGAAAAGTGCTTTCGTCTTAAGCTAAGGGGACATGAAAAGTATCAAGTGTTTGAGAGTAAGCTTTTCTGTATTGATTCAGTAACAGTCTTGTAGAAATGATAGAGCTAGATGAGCAAAAAAAAGTTAATTAGTGGTATTACAAAAGTAACACCTCTTCATTTTGGAAGAGTTTACGCTACTGAACTCACCTTAGGAACTTTCCCATCCCACTATTCCAACAGACTGGTGATAGCCAGAGAGAAACCTGGCAGCAAAGGCTTGCAATTTTTTCTGACAGCTGTTCTACCAAAAAAACCCCATACAACTTCATATTTCAAAAGGGCTTCATGTTCTTGGATTTTTTTGCATAAAATACTTGGGAAAGTGGTAATTATTAGCTCTATTATTCAAGAACTGTTGAATCCCACATCCTTCTCCCCATGTGTAATAACCAACCCCTTTTAACCCTTCACTTCTGACTAATTTCTTTGAGTTTTGTAGTTATGGGAGACTTCCAGGAGAGAGTCCATCTGCATTGCTCCCAGAAGAGCTTTGTGAAGAGTTTCTGATGCAAGTATTGGGAAGTTCCTTTTTGGATCTTTTCTGCACTAACTGGCACTAAAGGGTGAGGGTAGGGCCATAGCACTGGCAGTGCTTTCTCCATTGGTGAAGCATGCAGGAATTAATGCAAAGTCACTTTTTGCACATTGCTATGGGGAGGAGTTACTTAAACCCTCCTGAGGCTGCAGATACCACAGAGTATGCTGGAGGGTGCTGCCATGAGAACATCTGTAATTTGTATCTGTCAAGTCACACAATGTGGAGGTAGAGTGATGCCTGTTACAATACTTCATGCAGAATTGTAAATCTTTACAGTTTTGACACTATTTAATCTATTTTCTCGAGCATTATGTAAAAGGGCTCTTTAGATGGAGCAATAATGAAAAGCTCTGTGCCTTTCATTTGAGGGTTTTGACTCAAGGATTTTTTTTCAGGGTGCAGTAATGATCAGGGAAAGCTACTGTGCAGCTTAACTGTAAAAGAGCTACACTTTTTAACATTTTTTTCTCTCCACCTAACTCTGGAAGGTTCTTACAGGTTTTCTTTTTATTCTTGTTCTGTACATGATTACTTAAGATGATAAATCTGAGGAACCTGCCATAATCAAGCAGGAGTCTAGGGAAAGAAAATAAGGAGAAAATTTTATCAATGACCACCAAAAAATATTCAAGTGTTGTTTTTTTGTTGGGTTTTTTTAATCAACAAAATTAACCAAACCTTAAGAACTTAGGTTTTTCCTCCATGCTGACTGCAAACATTGCATAAGTTATTTAAATTATGTATGCATATCCTTTAAAAAAAGTCCAGAGTCAAAGGAAAAAATATGTTCTATTTCATATTTGTTTGTAATCAGTTCAGAAATAGTAACAGTGAAAGCTGAGTTACATGGCAAGATTAACTATTTTCACTATGTATTGAGTTTACGTGGCCAGGTTTTGGCAGCAGAGGGGAACAGGGGTGACTTCTTTGAGAAGCTGACAGAAGCTTCCCCCATGTCTGACACAGCCAGTGCTACTGGCTCCAAGATGAACCCACCGCTGGCCAAGGCCAAGCCCAACAGTAACAGTGGTAACACCTCAGTGATAACATGTTTAAGAAAGGGAAGAAAAAACCCTGCACATTTTGCAGTTGGTGAGAAGAGTGAGAATATGAGTGAGTAACAATTCTGCAGACATCAGGGTCAGTGAGGAAGGAGGAAGTGGTTTGGTGCTGGAGCAGAGATTCTCCTGCAATCACTGCTGAATGGCATTCTGGAGTATATTGCTAGTTATATTCAGAGTAAAACAGTTCACAAAAATGCTCAGATCAGACTGACACAAATAAAGCAGTAAAAAACTTGAGCTAATAATTTACTAAACAGCAGCTAAACCCCAGCCAAGACCAATTTGAGTATTCTGTTCTGAGTAGAGTCTGTCACACATTTCTGGCTTTTTGTTCAATGATGGTTTATTTTTAAATTATCCTCCAAATATTAGTGAGGTTTTTATATTTCAGACCACAAAACAGAACAAAACACCATGTGTGTGTGTATGCTAATGAACTATAATTACATAATTATTAGTATTAAGCAAAACAGAAAAGCAGATGTCTTTTTTTTTTAAAAAAAAAAAGGCATTTACAGAAGCAACTATAAGCTAACCTTATGTGAAATGTATAGAAAGCATCTCATATATCACTGCTGCCTGTACAGAATCAGTAAGGTATGGTCTACATCAAAAAGAATACAGATGACTTAAAGGTGACTTATTTAACTCTACCTAGCTATGTAGTCTCAAATCCCAAAGTGTGGAAAGAAAAAACAATCAGAATTGACACAGGAAGTTCAACATCAATACATCACCACAACAAACACAAATGCTGTTAAAGAAACTCCAAAAAGGCTATAAACCAAGAAAAACAGCAGTGACGTATAATGAAAAATATTTTCTCCCACAACAAGCAATAAAAGACATTTAGGGAAAGCATGCAAGAATTAGGCATGGCCTGGATTGCAGTGCTGATGTAATCTCACACTTTCTGGAAATCAGGTGTTCAGGAACTGTTAGCTGGGGGTTTGTCTCTTCTGAAAAATTCTCTTGTTTCTGGTAAAAACTTCTCAAGCTTTCCTTTAGTGAAGTTGCAACTTGAAGAACATCTAAAGACTTATATGTTTACACATCAATATATGACCCCAAGCAAGCTTTGGAGCTATGATCTATTTTTATTTTATGAAAAACTTTACTTATCCCTTTCCCACCCTAAAATTTTGTCAAAATCTCATTTTCAATATTGTTATTACCTACAAATCAAACCTTCTATGCCATGTTCCTATTCTGTTTATGATGTCCCCACTGCAGCTCCTCCCAGATCTGAAAACAGGACACCAGTCCTTCCTCCTCCTTTACCTCCCTAACATCTTTTTATATGACTTACTCTCTTCTTCACATTCAAAATCATACCCTTTTACAGTGACATCCTAGTTGTACCCTGACATTCTGTCATCCTCTCCCCCTTACTGTTCCAGTACACTGCTTCTTCCAAAGAAGAAGCTTTCTGCTCTTCCTCCACCCTGTCCCTTAAATCCCAAGGGGGTTTTTGCCTGAATATTTTCTCATATTTTCATAAGAATTTTCAGGGAATACCTGACATAGGAAATTAAACTCTTGCAAAGTTATTGGCAGCTTGGTCTTGAGTACTGAGTCTTCAGCAATCTTGAACATAGGAAACTCTGCCTTTAGTGCTTGTTACTTCATGTGCTATTTCCCTTTTCACCTATTAGTGGGTTGTTTTTTTTATTTTCCTTGGATACGGTTATCTCAGATTTGTAATATAAGTAAATAAATAACCCAAACCCACAGCTGGTATAAACCCAAAATATCTCACTGATAACAGTGCAACTATTCCCTTAGTACAAAGTGAGGCCTATATCACTGATTTTCTAATTGTTTTATAGACCTAAGAGAATAAATCCAAAAATCTATATAGTCTGAGGCTGCCATTTCAGTGTTCTCTCCCCATTTAATATATTGAATTTTCTTAGTGAGTTTATTTGCAGATCATTTCAACTGTAAACAAATAGAGGTTTCCCAGAGGGCCTACTTGCACAGTATTTCAAATGGGAAACACATTAATTGGCCTATCAATAATGTACTGTCTCATATAATAAAGAAAAAAACCACCATAGAACAGCATCAAACATTTGCTTCATTTTCCAGTAATCTTCAGTTTTAGTACCCAATACTAAACTATGAATATTCATTTTTCCTCAAAAATAATAATAAAATAAAAATAATAATAACATAAAAATAATAATAACATAAAATAATAATGGTGGGAAACCATAAACTCACCTTGAGAGGTTTAGGAAGTGCATGCTTCTCTTAAAAATAAATATAACACTATATTTATTGATACTATCAATATTGATATATCAATATAATATATTATTGATGCTTTAATAATAACAAAGAAACAAAGCAGGGACAGGAGTTTTGTCTCTGTCACCTGAAATTAGAAGTTATTTTGCTGATTTTTAAGAAACATTGTACATTCAGAAATGTAACAAAGAGTAGGCAAGGGAGAGCTGTCTGTTCTTCATCAATTCTTGATCACATTTCAAATGAAGGTTTTAATTGATAATCACCTTCTAAGTGTGACAGTTTCTGTGATACAATTAGTTGCATACTAAAATTCCACTTTTGGAATCATTACGGCCCCTTGATTCTTCAGTATTTCAAATTTACGTATCATTATGTGGAAAAAAAATAACTACATCTGTTAAGTCTTTAAAATAGGGTCTTTATATATGAGCAATATTTAGCTGGCACAATTCTTGCAGATCCTACTCCTCCTACTTTTGAATTTCTCATAAATATGACTTCATGTGCCTAGAAGAAAAAAATCAATAAAAAGGAAGAAAATGGACATCTCACCTTTAAAAAAAAAAAAAATAAATCAACAAGTAAATGTCAGAGTTCAGATGACTGGACTAATATTTATGCATATTTCCCAATCATTTAGAAAACTGAGATCTCAAAGTATTTCCATGATTTTTTTATATAAAGGTCAAGACTAGATTAACATAATGCTTGACCTATGTAAAAAATCAAAAAGTTATGTTCATTTTTTTGCTTATTTTTCCCCTAACACATAAATTTGTGTTTGGTTTGGTTTTGTTTTTTTTAATTTTGACTGAGTTTTAGAAGCAAATTGGCCTGTTGACTATGTCATTAGGTACATTAGAAAAAAACCCTCTATACCCTTAGTAAAGGTACAATCACATTTTAAATGCAACTGGTATATTGGGTTTTTTCCCATTGAAACTACTTCTTTCAAATAAGATCCAGCTCTATTTTCAACCCAGAAGCCAACTGTATTGGGTTGGCGTGGCAAGGTTTTGTTAGCAGTGGGGGAGGGTGGGGACATGGGGTGGCTTCTTTGAGAGAAGCTGCCAGAAGCTTCCCCCATGTCCGACTCGACACAGCCAATGCCAGCCGGCTACAAGAATGGACCCACCGCTGGCCAAGGCCAAGCCCATCAGTAACGCCTCTGTGATAACATAATTAAGAAAAAAAAAGGAAGAGAGGGAAGAAAAAAAAGCTGCACACTTTGCAGCTGGAGAGAGGAGTGAGAAGATGTAAGAGAAAACAACTCTGCAGACACCAAGGTCAGTGAAGAAGGAGGGGGAGGAGGTGCTCCAGGCGCCGGAGCAGAGATTCCCCTGCAGCCTGTGGTGAGGACCAGGGTGAGGCAGGCTGTCCCCCTGCAGTCCATGGAGGTCCATGGTGGAGCAGATGACCACCTGTAGCCCATGGAGGACCCCACGCCGGAGCAGGTGGATGCCCGCAGGAGGCTGTGAACCCGTGGGAAGCCCGTGCTGGAGCAGGTTCCTGTCAGAACCTGTAGCCCGTGGAGAGAGGAGCCCAGGCTGGAGCAGGTTTGCTGGCAGGACTTGTGACCCTGTGGGGGACCCGTGCTGGAGCAGTCCCTTCCTGAAGGACTGCACCCCATGGAATGGACCCATGCTAGAGCAGTTCGTGAAGATCTGTCAGTCATGGGAAGGACTCACGCTGGAGAAGTTGGTGGAGGACTGTCTCCTGTGAGAGGGACTCCACGCTGGTGCGGTGGAAGGAGTCCTCACCCTGAGGAGGAAGGAGCAGCAGAAAGAACGTGTGATGAACTGACCCCAACCCCATTCCCTGTCCTCCTGTGCTGCTGAGGGGAGGAGGTAGAAAATCGGGAAAGAGATTAAGCCCGGGAAGAAGGGAGGGATGGGGGAGGTATTTTAAGATTTGGTTTTACTTCTCATTCTCCTCTAATTTTGATTGGTAATAAAGTAATTTTTTTTTCCCCCCAAGTCGAGTCTGTTTTGCCCGTGCCAGTAATTGGTGAGTGATCTCTCTCTGTCCTTATCTCCACCCATGAGCTTTTCGTTATATTTTTCTCCCCCTGCCCAATTGAGGAGGGGGAGTGATAGAGTGGGCTTTGGTGGGCATCCGGCTTCTAGCCAGGGTCAACCCACCACACCAACATTTCCTGATGAGAACTTACTGCGCTCAGTTACATTCCATATGCACCCCTGAACACCTATTGTCAATTTGGATACTTTAAGATAGCTTGTCTAGCTTCCAGTTAGACTCCAGAGGTGACTGGTTCTCAGAGTAGACCTATGTGACCTCTGCTGGTCTCATACCAATGTCTCAGGCATCCTGGAGTGTCTCCAATGGCTCTGTTTGTCTGTACTAGGTGCACTGAATCAAGCTTCTCATGTCAGAGAGTATGAATTCACTCTGTTACCTCTCTGTGACAGAATTTTGTGTTCACCTATTTAATTAACAGCATGCTTTGTCTTTCACTTCCTTTTTTTTAAACTCATCAGGTGAGAGATTGTGAAAATTTATCTGTTATAGCTACTGCTTTTTATGCTATCTCTGAACAGCTATTTCTGCTATTGTATCATCTCTATGGAGATATTATCTCAGATTCTCAAAAGATATTTTGGACAATTATTAAGTACTTCTGGTAATCCAAATTTAAGTGAATAGCATTGAACATATAATTACAGATAATAATACATCAGTGACTTATAATATTGCATTTTTCAGTACTTTTCTTATACAATATTCATGCTTCATGATTTTTTGTTGTCTTGTTGATCTACTGTCCCACAGTGAGTTAATATTTTGACCGTGATCTATAATGTTGTTGAGGTATCTGCTCAAACAATAAACTGCAGCTTTTAAGACACAAACAATTCAGAGGATTTTTTTTCATGTACCCAGTTGTGCCTTCTAGGCTGGTCCAGTGGGAGATTCTTTTAACAACCTTTTCCAGTTTTGGTGTTTTTTTTGAGTTTTTTCTTTTCTTTCCTTTTTTTTTTTTTGGTACCAATCTTACTTTTCTATCTTACCTAGTTTCTCATCTATGCCAGTATTTTAATTTCCATTCCATGACTAATTAATTATTCATTAACATCAATAACCATGAAATTTGGATCATAATCCATTAAGAGGTGTCTAATTCTACAATAAGCCCTGTTAACTTATATGAGATCGGCTGCAAAGCAAAGTTATTATTCAAACTAAGTAGAGGTAAAAAAATATGTATTTAAATATATATCAGAACCACACTCATGGTCATTTTACTGTAACACAGCAGATTTACATTTTCAAATGCATAACTCCTAGCCTTTCCATCACATCTATCCAGGTTTAGGAGTATTTTGGGGAGGGCAAATTGTGAAAGAAGAGTGTAAAATTTCATATTCAATCCGTGATTTTCCTTATTTGACAAATCATTAAGTAAAAATAAAATTAAAAAAATAATAATAAAAAAAGAAAAAATATATATCTGAACTCTGGAAAGTTCATCGCAAAAGAACTGGTGCAACTACTTATATAACTGCATGTAAATCCAGTGGGTACTGTTTACAGAGTATTAGATTCAATAAAATTGTTGTTAAATATTACCAATGAGCTTTTTTCTTACACTGCTCAGCATACTGACAAGACTAATATATTTCTTCAGTATCAAAGACAGAGATTTATCAGAACTGAAATGTTTAAAAGTCCAGATAAGCCTCAAATGTCTTTCTTTATGTAGAGGAAAAATTGCATTTGTAACTATGTACCACAAAAATATTATGATCACTTGCAAGTACTTGAACAAAATATAGCATAACAGGAGTAAAAAATCTTTCTTCTGTAAATTAATCTCTTCCAAATGCTCACAAAGATTCATTCTTTTCCACATCTTCTTTGGTCCAGACATGCAGAAATCAGGAGCAGAAACTATATAAAAGTGTATTGTCTGATCACTCTGCTGCTGCTGCAGCAGATGAAAAAAAAAGCTGGGTCCAGAGTTAAGTCCCACTTGGCACCTAACTGAAGTTAAGATAGCTATGGAGAGATGCCATAGCACATAGAAGATGTGAAGTTGTTACCTACATTAAATGTCAGTCTGTTTGGTAACATTCATTTATATTTCTTTGTCTTTTCAACAGTCATGAGACATTTCCATACGAACAAAAAAAGATGTGAGAATTAGACAAAAATAACATATTGCTAAGTGACCTTATTGCAGTGACCATTTTTTTTTTTTTTTTTTTTTTTCCCTCCAGGAACTATATGAATAACTGATTATCCCTTCTAGTAACTGAACAAATAAGGCCAGATTGACACTGCTTAAATTCTACTTACATCCTTGTATTCATACAGTTAATTTTACTCTCTAGGGAAGTTACTCAACTCTTTGATGATTTGCTTCCAGACAGTCCATCTGGAATCTTGGCCACAACAACCTCTGGCAGCACTACAGGCTTGGGGAGGAGTGGCTGGAGAGCTGCTCAGCAGAGGAGGACCTGCGGGTGTTAACTGATAGCTGAACATGAGCCAGAAGTGTGTCCAGGTGGCCAAGAAGGCCAACTGCATCCTGGCCTGTATCAGAAACTGTGTGGCCAGTAGGACCACAGGAGTCATTTTACTCTATACTTGGCTCATGTGAGGCCACACCTCAAATACTGTGTTCACTTTTGGGCTCCTGACTCCAAGAAGGACATGGAGATGCTGGAGTATGTCCAGAAAAGGGCAACAAAGCTGGTGAAGTGTCCAGAGCACAAGTCTTATGAGGAGTGGTTGAGACAACTGGGGTTGTTTAGCCTGGAGAAAAGGAGGCTAAGACCTTATTGCTCTCTACAACTACATGAAAGGAGGCTGTAGAGAAGTAAGAGTTGGTCTATTCAACTAAGTAAAAAGTGATAGGACAAGAGGAAATGGCCTCAAGTTATGCCAAGGGAAGTTTAGATTGGATATTAGGAAGAGTTTCTTTACTGAAAGGGTCATCAGGCACTGGAACGGGTTGCCCAGGGCAGTGGTGGAGCCCCCATCCCTGATTTAAGAGTCATCTAGACATAGTGCTTAGGTACATGGTTTAGTCAGGGCTTGTCAGTGTTTGGTTAATGGCTGGACTCGATGACATTAAAGGTCTTTTCCAATCTAGGAAACTCCATGATTCCATGATTCTGTAAGTAGACTCTACAGTGAGCTGTTCTTCAGTTAATCTCAGACTTTTCTTTAAAGATAGTTGTTGTTTCACTCCCAAAGGACAATGGTAATGATCAGGGAGCTGGCCTTGCATCAACCAAATAGCAGGCTTGTAGATGTGGATGTTTACATGTAAATGTCTAAATCTACCCCTTCCTTGCCTCATTTTCCTGTGTATATCACATCTTTGCTAACTTCTGTAAACTTCTAATAAATTTTGTAGAAAGCATTTAAGGTTTATAAAGTCCTAAGATGACATACAGCAATTTACAACCTTCAATGTGAAGTAATTAATAGCCTGTGGAAACATGAGTTTCTGTTTTCTCTATTCTTAATTATGTATATTTTTTTGCTGTTAAAATTTGAGTCATGTGCTAGCCAGCTTTTCAAATGTTTCCTTTAAGAGGAATAGTGTAATTCATATAAAAAATTTTGGTACTGACTCACTGATACCTGTGAACTCCCCTAACAATCAATCCCATAGACATCTCTGGATTTTCATTTGTTTGGGGGAAGAGTAAAATGTGGGCTATCTTTGTACCTCTAACAATAACTTCCATGACTTTTCAAACGGTACAGCCATTCTTCTCATTTATTCAAGCAGAAAAGCTTTTATCCAAGAAAATGTGTGTACTGAACAAGAATAGAAGGACTAAAGGTGTAAGCTACAGGGGGAGTCTTTCTTCCTTTGCCTTGAAGATTGAAGTTTCACCACTGCTCAGCTCCCAGGCCTTCTCCAGTGTACAGAAACAGGATTGACAGCTACTGCTAAAGGTCATTTAACTTTGTTCCATTTTTCCTCTTTTACAGAGTTATTTTTCTGATTATGATATTTTTCCTATTAAGTTCTGTAATTGAATTCTTAATAGAAGTCTGAGCCAAACAACATTCAGTATTAGTGCAAGGTTGGTCATCTGACAAAATTAAAGCAAAAATTATTGTGCTTGTACAATGTAATTAAATGCCAAGTCGTAAGTTTAGTTTTTAGAAGATAAAGTTGAGGCACATAATGTTAAATAACAGTGTTTCATATGGAAAGCTGAAAGGATTCAGAAATACCTTACAATTGCTCTGAATAACTTTGTGTACTTGATGAATGTATCACAAGTTTTATCAGCTGAGTCAAAGAAGAATTTGTGACAAAGAATTTTGTCAGAAGCCAACAGAAAGATGTACATGTAGAGGATGGCATATCTTACAGGTTTCAGACAAATTCACAGGACTCAAAGATGTTGTAAAGAAGTAGATGTCCAGGGACCCTCCTGGGGTTCTCCTCCATGGCAGTAGAAGACAGGAAATCAAAATAATCTGGTTTGTACATAAAATTTTTATGCAGATCTTGCCTATCTTCCATGGAGACAGACCTCACAGTTCAAATGTTCTCTGCCTCAGTAGAAGGCCTTTAAAAACCCAATTCAATTAAAAGAGTAATAATAAAAAGAATAAAATCGGAGAGGTACAAATTGGACATCAAATCCACTAAGTCTCATATCAATATGTTAAAGACAGGAGAAAAAATATCTGTTCTCTTATTAGGTAAAATATGCAATAACCTTGCAACATTCAACATTGGGGGAATTGTTAAGTTACATTTAAGGAAGGTTCAAGTGAGTAAGAGAGAATGGAACTCTGTCAAGAAAGGTATTTTTTCCTACACTATGGCTAACTAAGGATAAACGGGACAATTAATGTTTATCCATATCCTAATGGATAAAACGTGTGAAACTGACAAATCAAAGCAGAAAATAAGGTCTGGAAAGAAATTATGTCTTATAGGGAACTTCAGCCCAGGTACATGTACTAGATGTTTCAGGCTACGACTATCAAAACACCCATGAACTTTCTAAATATTACATGACATAATTTCTTCTAAAAATGAAGGAAGAAACCTGTGTAAATATTCATCTGTCTTCCAGCTGTCAGCCTCAGATAAACTAACAGAATGGTCAATCTGAAATTCATTAATAAAGAATTAAAGATGGAAATATATTTAATGTGTTTGGAAAATGGTAAACTAAGTTAAAATAGTTAAACTAAGCTGATGTAATTTCTTGATTAAACATTTTTCTCATACACAGGTAACATTTAAATGCAAATTACCACATTTTTATAAATAAAGTATAAAGATTCACAACTTCAATGGCACAAAGAGGATTCTACCTGGATGGCCCCTTACAAGCAATTTCAAGAGATTTATCACGACATGATTTATTAGAGACAGGTCTACTGAAGTCCAACACTCTAATTTGCCATGCACCATGTATTTTTCTTCAGTAATCTCAAAAAAAAAAAAAAAAAAAGTCAATACTGCCCAAGTTTGAAACAAGTGTACATGGCACATTTGGATTGGCACGAGGTGGGACCAAGCAAATAACATACTCAGGCTGACCACATCTAATTCATTGCTGAAGATAACGTAGCAAGCCCAGTAGGAGATTAGTCATGGCTCAGTTCAATATTTTGCCTCAAATGTAACATCACTGGTTAAGAAGGAGACACGAGGTGGAAGTTCAGTGATAACAGGTAACATAGGATTTACATGCAAGGTCCTGGCCATATCCAGACAGATAAGTGATAGGTGGCTGAGGTAGTAGATGAGAGCGAAAGCTCACCTCCTTAGTTCTTACATGGCTATCACAAGATCATGGTTGTGCATGTCTATCACAAAGTTCCTTATCTCCGTTTTGCCTACACTGCAGAAAAGCTTTGAACTTCTTCTACAACCTAACACACATGACAGCTGGGAGCAGAAAATGCAAGACATGGATTCTTCGTAGATGGAAGGAAAGTACTAGTCCGTTTTGCTCAAATTAAAGTACTAATTCTGAAGATTAGACAAGAAGGGTAACCTTGGCATGGTAGCCACAGCTTTTTTTTTTTTTTTTTTCCCCCACTGTCAAGTTCTGTTAATCAGCTATAATAAAGACTATTGGAGAGGATTAAAACAATTATAATAGCTAGTAAGGAATTTGAAAATATACTTTGAAGACTTAAGGAGATCAAGCAGATTACTTTATATGAGAGAAATCAGGGAGTATTTGTACAATCTTTACATATGGTCAATGACATTTTCTTCAGTTAAGTAAACAAAAAAACAGGGACTGGAAATGGAAGACAAATAAATTCCAAGCAAAAATGCATGCATATTCTTACCTCCTTTTGGAAGAATGCAACAACTTGGATAGCTTATCACATTTTGCAATGAGTTCTCCATCACTTGCAAGTTTAAGATCAGAAGTGTATGTTTTATTTTTAATTCAATTTTTCCTAAAAAAGGGATTTATTTTTATAAACACGTTCCCAACAGTTTTATTGAAAAGAAAAGAGATTAATGTAGTGGGACCTCTTGACTTTTAGGGTAAAAAATCCTAAAAAATTATATTAGACTGCATTAAACATGACTAGGAAGATTTATGAAAATATAAAGATAAAAGATAATACTGTTACAAAAATATTAAAAACCATTATCCTGAGAAGTCTTCTCATGGAAGATACTAAATTACTGCCTTGACAGATTCCCAGCAAAGAAGAAGGTGCTTAATAGATAGCATTCCAAAATATTCTCAGAAATAAATGTGTTTGTGTGTGTTCACCATTGTAAAACTTCAGAAGTCAAAAATATCTAATATTAATTATTTCTAGGTTGACATCCAGCATCCTAAAGAATTACTGAATTTAATGAGTACATCTGATGTTTTCTTTTCCTCTGCGTGATTACATTTGAGAAATTGTACAGTTATGGGGCTTTTGAGTTGAATTCAGTGACAAGACAGATTACAAGAAATTACAATAGAATTTTTACTTAATGTTAAGAAATAATTTCAACTATTTTGGAAGGCTCTTCTTATAAGTAGAATGAAAACAGGACAGTTTTCAATAATCTGACTTATTAATGTGTCAATTTTTTATTCATACAATTTGAGTATAATTTCTACTTACAAAAAGTTTCTATATAAGCAAATGATTTTAAAATTAAAAACATGTAATAACTTCTTAAATGAATGCTGTTCTGGTTTTAGCTTGTCTCAAAGGCACATCAATATTCATGTGTTTGAATTTGACTGAAAGGCTTGATTTGATTTAAGAGTTTGTTTGAACTTTTTTTTCCCCCAGCATCATTCAGTACTATGCTAACTGTTAAAAACTGAACTCTGAATTAACGACCACATTAAATACATCTGGCTCTATTTTCACCTCTCACATGTTTATAATAAAGCTGCTCTTTCAACAAATAAAAGTGGTAAGATTCATTGCTATGTTGTTTTTAAAACCACTGCCTCTGACCTTTGAAGCACAAGCATTCCAGAGGAGGAAAAATGACATCATTTTAACAATAGAAATATTTTTATACCTTTCTCTAAAAATCACATCACTCATTCTTATGCAAGGCTGTAAATCACAGCCTTTTTCAGAAGCTGGAATGTGCCCTTGGCCTGTAACAGGAGATTACATACTAATTAAAATGAATACACAAATGAATACACAATTCCAAATAAAAAAAAATAAAATAAAAATATGAACACCTTGCAAGAGTAGAACTTGAATTTCGAGTACAACTAATAAAATGTGGCAAGACAGCAAAAATTAGGGTCTTTTGCAGTCAGTACTTCAATTGCATGTACTTTTTAAGTGAGTTTTAGAAAGGCCAGACTTACTTTGAGAGTTGTAAACAAGGGATGAAGGCTACTGAAGTGGGTACATGAAGACACAAAACAGTATGGTACACTTCAGTTAATCAGGATGTACTTAACAGGGAAATTTGCTTAATTGAGATGTTTCCCAAGGAAGCAATTTAAGACTAATGATACCTAATAACAATAACTGCTGTTTAATGGGGACAGTAATTCCACTTAATAGGGATACCATCAGGTAATTATGGCCAGGTCTAAGCTATGGACTTCTGTTCACAAAGCTCTACCTGTCAGGCATCTAGAGAGATGGTCCTTGATCAACAACTACATAGAAGCAGAAACATCAAATGCAAACTTTGGTATTGCACATTTGTGTTTTTACAGGATATTCTATATAAATCAATAGGATGCTGTTGCTCTGCTAATTTAAAAAAACAAAACAAAACAAAAAAAGGTACTTTTGCACATTCTCTTTATTTTATTTTTTTAATTATTATTTTATATTTCTAGTTTATATCTGGCTAAAATCATCCTAAGGTCTTTCTGTGTTCATCTCTCAACACTCTGTACCCAGTTTATTAACTGTATTTATGCACATAACATGTTGGGATATGAACTCAAGTCCAAACATAAAGCAAAAAAAACTTTCTAGAAATAAAGCATTCTAACCTTTTGTTCCAAGTTTATGTTGATATTTAGTTATATTTTTGGTTTTTTCTCCTTTGGGTTTTTTTTTGGTTGGTTGATTAGTTGGTTGGTTAGGGGTTGGTTTTTTTTTTTTGATGTTGACAAGTTAGTCTATGCTGGAGATAGCTTTCAGCCCACTTGTTCAGCTAAAATCAATTATGATGTTCTGATGCACAGGTTGGTCAAGCTGGAGCCTCCAAATTCTTTTCCTTAGAGTCAAAGAGTGATTGACCAACAGTGTGATAGCCTCATGGAAGCCTCCTGGAAAGCAATATTAGTCATGAGGATCTTCCCTATACAGGATGCTGTTACTCTGCCACTATGTCCTCATTAATAATGTCTGCTCATACACATACTCCTTGGGTATCATTACATACAAAAGAGTTTCTCTTTGCTAACATTGCTTAGGCAACATGCCTTCATAAATTCCTCCTTCATCCTGTGCTCCTACACTTGCTAGTGTTGTTCATCACCTCCCAGGATGAGAGACCAACAGGCACAGAGACCAGGAAACAGAAGCTATATCCTTAATGCCCACAGATCAGCATCTTTATGACAGTAAACTCCTGAAAGCATGAAAAAGGTTCATTGAAAAATAGCTATGAGAAACACAGGCAGAAATCTGTAAAGCTTGACAAATATTTGTTATTTACTTTGAGGTCACCAAAGATAATCTAAAAACTTTTTGGGATATTTTTCATAAATGCAATCTCCTCTGAAGTAGGTATAATTTGTCTAAGAGATAAAGAAAAGGTGGAAGGGTGGCTCTGTATGCTGGAGGAATGCAGTCTTCCAGCAAGTTATATTATTGTAGAGAAGGATAAATATATAGTCCACTACTTCAGGCTCCAAAGAGTCGTAAGAGGACAACAGAAGAAAATAATTTGAAAGTCTGCTGTGAAACACTGACTCAAGAAAATGAGGTGAAAAATTGACAACTAGCAGTTTATGCAGCAAATTTAGATGTTTGTTCTCATCAGCCTGTATACAAGGAGCCTAGGATTCATACAGGCTATTGAAAGAACTGTTTAATAGGATATATTTCAGTTCTTGCATTGCTGATGAATTGTTCACACAATAACAGTTCCTAACATTTCTGCTATAATATATAGGAGCTCTATACTGTCCCTCTAATTGAACGATACCTAGACATATTTTTGAGAGATACTCCCACAGTAACTTTCAACATAGCTTTGCAAATCCTTCAAATAAGATGTATACAATCAAGTATTTCTATGCCAATACATGCATGTATATGTGTATGTGTTTTGAATGACGTGTTCTTGAAAGAGCAGTCAAAATAAAAGACAAAACAAAACAAAAGAAATCAATATGAGGGGATCACAAATGACATTAAATAGTTCTTGACATAAATGTCAAGAAGAACTCAATGATGTTCTTCCAAATTTGGCCAGAGTACGACACCTCTCTTATCACACGATTGACTGTTTTATCATCCAACTTATCTCTGCTGGTTCACTTTAACTACTGGAACACTGAATAGGAGGGAGCTGGAGCACATGCATCGTGAGGAGTGGCTGAGGTGATTGAGTTTGTTCAGCCTCAAGAAGAGATGGCTTTGGTTTGGACCTAACAGTAACCTTCCCATACCTATGGGAGGTAACACTGAAGACAGAACCACGTTACTCAAAGAAATTGACAGAGGAGAACAAAAGACAATGATTATAAAAAGAAACAGATTATGTTCAAACTCCATATATTAAAAAAAAAAAACAAACCAAAAAACCAAAAAACAAACCCAAAACCAAAAAACTTTTCACCAGGAGAATAATCAAGCATTGTAACAGGTTGGCTGTACAGCCTGTGAAATCTCCATCCTTGGAGATTTTCAAGACCCAAAGTCCTAGTGTCTGAATTCAGTGTTCACCTTGCTGTGAGCAGCAGGTTACAGTCGAAATTTTCAGAGTTCCCTTTCAACCCAGAAGATGATTATTTGAATTTCTGGTTTGTTCAAACACAAGTGTTTCTCATTTCCTACACACTTAATCTTTTGTACTTTTACATGTAACAAAATATCATGCAAATCATTGTTTAAATGTAGACACGTCTAGAAAATAAAGAAGTTTTGAGTGAGAGTAAACTAGGAAAGTAATACGAGAACAATGGAAATAATTTTTAAAAGATTAAGGAAAGGGAACAGTTTATTAGAAGAATTGGAAAAAACTTTTCTGCTACGGATAGAAGGAAGGAAGCAGTGCCTTTGGGTAGTGAGCTCCACTTTCAGAAAATGAAAAAAAGAAAAAAAAGAAACCACACAGTGGAGAGAACAAAATGAAAATTGCATTAACAAATTAGGCAGTAGTCTAGCTAGTAGAAGCAACACAGGGAAGCATATATATGACTTAATTGTGAGAATGGACTCAAAACTACATTCTTTTTTAATGTTTTGGAGGAGAATGACTGCTGATCAAGGTTATTTTAGGTGGGAAAGGGATGATACACTTGTATGAGCCTTGTATATCATCTCTAGTGCCCAGCAGTCACTAAGTCAAGTAACTGAAAGAGGAAGTAAAGCCTTCAGTTCCATCCAATATGTCTGATAAATAGCAAATGTCATAATTCATAACAGCCAGGAGTATCTTATAATTTTGGTTTCTGTAGGAATCCAAAGTCTCAAGAATTAATGAACAAACAATAGTAAAAGGAAAAAATGTATTTTAGAAGGAATAGACCCAGGAAAAAAATGGGGATTTTGGTGGAATCAATTGATGACAGACAACTAGTCAGCACAAAGTGCTTTGGACCAGACTTTCCCCACCCACTGTAAAGTAGATTTAAAGTGCTTTAAGATCAGTAGAGGATTTATTATAAACAAGAAAATCTTTTTAAAAAGAGCTTTGCAATCTCCTACATCAGTGAGTTCCTAGGACAGGAAATACTCCAACAGGATGGAGAGGGCAAGGTAGAATTATTCAGTATAAATGTCTCTCCATTCACTGCATGTTCTCAGAGTTCCTTTTTGCACCTAATCAAGGTCAGCCCTGGCTTTCTAGGTTAGAAACTTTCCCTGTAGTTTACAATTTGATCCCAGATGAGTAAAAATATCTTTTCCTTCAGCTACTGTGGCAGAGATGTGTAATTTAATAATATTTTTTTCACATCATATCACAACACATTTTTTCCTGTCTTGTGCCTGAGTTGGTCCCACATAGGTGCAGCTGCTTTAGCGTTAGAGTTTGGATCCAGCATTTATTTTTGAAGAAAATTTTTTGATTCCTTTGCTTCCTCTGGTTTCACAGTGTGAACCAGTCTTGGAGTGTATGAACTTGATACATTTCTGATGAGAGGTAAATGGGAAGATGTGCTTCAGAGGTTCATTTAGGGTACTCCCACTGTTATTTCAGTCTACTGGATCAGATCAGAGCTTGTCTGAAAACAAAATTTTAAAATTTTAAAATAAAAAATCCAAAATCTTCACACTGATAAAAAACAATCCCACATTGCTTATAGGGTACATATAAAGTTGTCAGCAGCATTGGTTCCAAAGTATAGAAATGCTCCTATTGATCTGTCCTACCTGCTAACACGCACATAGAAAACTAGTCCAGAATAAGGCATGATTTAAAGCTATTCAATTGCCTTGTAATATATTAGAATTAAACTTAAGTCCTTGCCATAAAACTTAGATCAAGAAAGACAGAATAAAAGATTCTTAAGTATTTTACAGTCCTGGATTTAGCAATTGAACCATCAAAAAAGAAAATAATTCCTGGGAAATCAAAAAGAGCTGATCATCATAAATAACTAACTTGTGGAAAATCTAAGGACATCAGATCACCTCCAGGTGCATTACAGGAGTAGGTATAATGTTTCAGTGAATATCAATGTATTATCAGGCATAATACACAAAACATAGAAAATCCCAGCAGTCATCAGTTCTCATCTGTGTGCAATTACAAGTAAAATACCTAGATAAGTTTGAATCAATCAAGCTACTGGTGTTCTCCATGACCAGCCACTTCTAATAAACATACTTGATGGATAACAGTTCTGCTTTCTTAACAGTGAGGTTGGAGAATTATCTGCAGAGACAAAAGCAGTAATAGGAAGAGAATGAAGTACACCCCGTGGAGTATTACTAGACTGTACGTTCATTACGCAGTTCTTATGATACCATAAATGCTTTGATCATAAGAACTGAACATAAAATCCCAGACTTTCTAATACTCCAATAGGGACTGCTTTGGTTTTTGCAATATACAGCTCTTGCTTTCAGAAAAACATACCAGTAGCTTTTTCTTTATTAATGCAACTGATTTTGCCTTATGCTCAGAATACTACAGATTTATATATTTTATTATAACTTTTTATACATTAGGTTGACATTTAAATAATTAATCTAATTGTAGCTACATTAATGTATTGGGTTTGCATGGCAAAGTTTTGGTAGCAAGGGGGAGACATAGAGGTGGCTTTTGTGAGAACCTGCCAGAAGCTTCCCCCATGCCCAACAGAGCCAATGCCAGCCAGCTCAAAGACAGACTCGCTGTTGGCCAAGGTTGAGCCCATCAGTGACGATGGTAACGCTCCTGTGACAACATAACTAAGAAGGGGAATAGAAGAACCCTGCACATTTTGCAGCTGGAGAGAAAGGAGTGAAAATATGTGAAAGAAACAACCTTTGTAGCCACCAAGGTCGTTGAAGAAGAAGGAGGAAGAGGTACTCCAGGCACTGGAGCAGAGATTCCCCTGCAACTTGTGGTGAAGACCATGGTGAGGCAGGCTGTCCCCCTGCAGTCCATGTTGGAGCAGATGACTACCTGTAGCCCATGGAGGACCCCACGCTGGAACAGGTGAGTGCTTGAAGAAATCTGCAATGCTGTGGGAACCCTGTGCTGGAGCAGGTTCCTGTCAGGATTTGTGACCCCATGGGGGACCCACGCTGGAGCAGTCTGTTCCTGAAGGACTGCACCTCATGGAAAGGACCCATACTGGAGCAGTTTGTGAAGAACTGTCGTTCATGGGAAGGACTTATGCTCAGAATATCATGGAAGACTGTCTCCTGTGAGAGGGACTCCCATTCTGGTGCACGGGAAAAGTGTGAGGAGTCTTACCTGTGAGGAGGAAGGAGCATCAGAAACAATGTGTGATGAACTCACCCCAACCCGTATTCCCTGTCCCCCTGTGCCACTGGTGGGCAGGAGGTGAAAATCGAGATAAAAGTTAAGCCAGAGAAGAAGGGAGGAGGGGAGGAAAGGTGTTTTTCAGATTTGGTTTTATTTTTCATTATCCTACACTGATTCAATTAATAATAAATGAAATTTATTTTCCCCAAGTCAAGCCTGTTTTTTCTGTGATAGTAATTGGTGGGGGAAACCTCCCTGTCCTTATCTCAACCCACGAGCCTTTTGTTATATTTTCTCTCCCCTCTCCAGTTGATGAGAGGGAGTGATAGACCGGCTTGGGTGGGCATCTGGCATCTAATCAGGGTAAATCAACCACAATTTAAAAATTATCTTGTGACATCATAAGGGAACAAAATTTTGAAAGGCATTATGAAATTGCAATGTTGTAACAGTTTAGAGCTGTTTTGTGTATAGTGTTGTGTGAAATTAAACTACTCCCATATTTTACAAAGACAATACAAAATATATCTCAGCCTGCAAGGATAAATGGAAACACATAGCTGACTCACAAAGCAAGTAGATTTCTACCTTGTCTAGGCAACAGGCAAGTGGTGACTGAGGGTTTAATGAATATAAGGAGATCCTTGATCTACCTGTAAGGAAGAATATGTAATGAACCAAGCTTGTATAGATGATCTCAGCTAATACTAATTTATTTCCTAGTAAAGCTATAGTCTAGAAGAAAAAGTTATAGATGTGCTTAATCACACACTGTAAACTCAGAATTGACTACTACACAGGACATTTCCAATATGCCTTTATGGTGTATATTCATATCTTATTCAGTTTCTGGTTAAAACTAAACAAACTAAATTCAAATAGATGAGATGTGTGTAGACTTTGGAAAGAGATAAAATAAAAATGAATATTTAATATATACATATATAAAACATAATTTAAAAAAATGTATAACATATGAACAATATCTACTCATCCTGAAGTTCAGCATAGGGTTTCCCCTAGCAAACAACAACCAAACATCTTGATCCTAACACTTACTTTAGAAGCTCAGTAGAAATTAAATAACCTAAGTAACCAATACTTCAGTTCCCAGTTTAACAGCTGATTCCTCATTAATTATTAGGGAAAAGAAACATCTCTAGCCTATCTATGACCTCATCCCTATAAAGCTTCTGGAATCAGTACAGAAAATCTACAAGCCCTGGACCTCCACATGTAAGGTGATGTAAACTCTAACTCCAGTTAGATGAATATGTCAGATGGTAAAAAAATTTAAATAAGATAACAAAGAGCAAGTTTCTTAACATCATTAATCCTGAAACCCAATGATAGATTTACCAGTTTTCCCTTCAGATCTATAAAACACACCATTACAAGTCAATTATTAGCTTAGTAGAGTGCTTACCTTATAAGTAAAGCTGAAACAGCATGCAGCTATATCCAGGAAGGAACAGTTACCTAAGCCATTTTCTCACAGAAGACTTTTTACTTCCCCCCATGTAAAATAAACACTTGTTAGCTATTTCTAACATCTTTGCAACTTTTCTCTCTGCCTTCCTTCCTAGCCCCAGCTCCCCTTGCCTTGGATTTACCTTCCGCTGTAATCTCAAAAAGAAGTTATGACTATATCAAAATACTACCTGTTCTTAAATATACAAGATATCTTTTGGCTGAGTTGTCTTGCTGTGTAAAGTCCTGTGTACAGACTTAAAGATCTTCAGCAAGGATAGCTCTTTGCCCTGTTGCGAGGAATGGCAAAGATGTAATATAAGCATGTCTACCACAACGTACTTGTTTTGACCACCCAAAACAAAACCAGTGCACTGTTAACCATAAGCAAATTCAACAGCAAACTAGTGTGTTCAGATTGGACATGTGTATCACAGATGAGTATAGCAATGAGACCAAAGTCAACAAAAGCTTTTCAAGCCCATGAGAATGATTCTAAACACAGAATTATAGTTCAGTAAAATGGTGAGGCTGAGACTATTGTATTCTGTTATCTTTAACAAAGACATAAGTGAAATGAAGGGTTTTATTGCGAATCTTTGTTGTGACTAGCTAGCAATTTCTAGCTATTACCCTGTGGCCTCAGTATGTTTTGATCACATGACATATATACGACATGACTGATGACTAACAAAATTCAATAATTGATATAAAATATTGAAACTAAAGAAACAGGAGACAGAACTTCAACCCACTTATAACTGGGTTAGTAAATTAATGTTGGTTTGTTTTTTGTGGTTTTTGTTTTTTGGTTTTTTTTTTCTCATTTCTGTTTATTATGTAATCATTCTCTTTCAAAAATGAAATTCAGGATGACAGGGGGTTGAAGAAGACAGAATGTGGTAGATTGGCTTTTAAGTCTTATTCTATCATGGACCAAAATTTAATTCCAATTTTACCACTGAGGCTACTGTTTTCTATAGGCTCAGAAAATCTAGAGATCCCTGTAGTTCCAGGCACATAAAGTACGACAATATTTCAGTCAACTGATTTGAGCTGTAAAGTAAAGGTGAGAAAACTATCAACAAAGCAGTAAATTTATAGGTTAAGTTATTCAGTATTTTGAGAACTGGCGTTTTCTCCATTGCTCTGTCCTTGAAGAGATGTGAAAGGGTGTGTGGATTGGTGTCTGCAAACGTTATGCTAACACCACTTTCCAATTTGCTGAGAATTTTAGGACTTTGGTTTGGGAATAATTGTCTACAGGACTCTGGTCCAGATTTTGACTCTACAGGGTATGTTCTAAGTACATAGACGGCAAATGTGAGGTGAAAATGTGCAATATATGTTCTTTGTCATAAAGCTGTCATGTTTGTCAACACTTTCAGCCATGTCAGTCAGATAATTACAGACAGATTGCTCTATGGAGTATTTTTATTTTCTTCTTGTTGTATCTATCTATTTTTTCTCAGACTTGCTAATAACCCTTTATTCTTAGCAGATAAGGAGCAGATGACAAATCTAGCAAAACTTGGTAAGGTCAGTAAAGCCCCAAAGACTCTGAATTATCTGTTCTTTTGTATATATAGTGTTTTATGTTATCAATATCATTTCTAATGTTCAAGAGTTTTATCCAAATTGTAAGATTTGTAGGTTAAACTTTTTGAGGGTTTACTGTTAATTAAGAACAAGGTCTTCTTTCACATTGGGGCTAGACATTTGATTAAACAATGATCTGAGAAAAGATGAGCTTGACTTAGGAGTAGCACCCCAATTCCTGGGAATGCAATGGTGTCTCTAATAAAACAGTAGTTTAAATGCTGCAGAGACCAAGGCTTAGAAGAATCAAAAGATTTGGGGGTGTTTTGATTTAGGACATCAACCTTTTATTTTTGTTCATAATGGAAGTTAAAAGGCCTGCTATTATGACCTCACTTAGTAGGGTGTTGCCTTAATTGGAAAATGGACAATAAACTTGTTGGCGGAGGGATTTGCAGAGGGATTTGGGGTTGTTGCTTGAATATCTCTCTACAAAATAGTCCCTGAAGACAGACAAAGCTGTGTGTTCAGAAGATGCTGCAGAATGGATTGATCCTTGAATTGAGAATCACAATACTGGTGTCACATGGCTGCTTTGAAGAAGTTTACATGTGTCTGTATTGATTTCTGAGATCCAGCAGCATTAGTCCCTGACCTCCCTTCTAGCCCCATCCCTTGCAGTGGATATCTCCTGGGATCTGGGAGTGTGGATAGTAGAATACCCCAAAATAACAAGCCTTTATTTCCCTGATTGTATGCATTAGGCAGTTTTTCAAGTATGTAAAGAAAAATAACAGGATTTGCAGATCATAATGTTAGCCAGTGTGTGTGACTTCTTTATTCCTTTCAAATTAATTGCTCCTGTTGCTTTTTTTTTTTTAATCATTTCAAGTCAGAGTTGGTGTATTTTGTTTGGATGGATTGTATTTTTGTTTTTCTTTCAGAGGAGGGAAAGCAAGCTTTACTTCTTTGAGGAGTTCTGCATCAACTGGAAGCAAAGGTTAAAAAAAATAAAGTGATATCAAGAACATTTTGTTAACCCTGTAATTTACCATATTCATTAGAATATGGATGCTTAATAGTTGGAAATTAGAAAGCTTGAAAAATCCCTATACCAAAATAATAATATTAGAATTTGCAATAGCTTTGAATAAGCACATACAATAAATTATTGTAGTCCCTGTTGCAGGAAGGAACAGTTGATGCCTAATTCCAGGGCTTTCACCAATAATCATGTTTTCTTTGGCCTGCAAAAGATGCTTCATGCAGACCACTGCCTCCAGGAGACACTGTTAAGTTAATATTCTCAACTGCTGTGGGAATCAGAAACTGTCTTGGTTTTGTTGCTTATTCTTCCCCTGTTTCTGCCTATTGAGCAGACTGGGTGTTCACCAGAGACATAGGTACCTTCTTAATAGATTTTAGCTGTACTTGACATGGATTTAAACTTCCATTCTTTTGTTCCAAGGATGGCATTAATTCTTTGTTGGTTGGACTTTATGGGCCAGACTTTTTAAGGGTTCTTTTTGTAAAGCATCAGAGAGAAAAGATGATATAATTAAGTTATTATTGTGCAGATATTTTGTATTAAGGGCTATTTTGAGGAACAGAGAATTATGAAATCTTGTTCAAACTTTGCTCTGAGCATTTTTTTAAGATTCTTCAAATGGATTGAAAGCTGAATAGTTTCGTCATTTTTCATCTGTCATATTCTAGATGATCAACTTTACACAAATTCTCATTTTTTAACACGAGAAAGGTTTCCTGAGTATCTTTGGATTTACTAGCATTATTTATCATCCTACTTTACCCCTCTGCCCTTTACCTCTCCCAGAAATGTGTTTTCATATTGACTTGAGATCTTTAACATGCAAGCATCATATAGATTGACTTATCAGTTCTTCTAATATTGGAGACGTAGAAAGATGTATTGAAAAAAAAATCCCTACAAACTCAGTGGAGGGGGTCAGTATATTATAGGGCAGTAGTCATCACTCAAGGTCCATGTACAGCCCATATGTTGAATAAAACATGAAATTACATGTCTGTGATTTTCTGTGTGTGAATGTATTCTTAAATACTTCCTAAAGCAAGATGATTGCAGATTGCTATTCTTTGTTTCTTACTTCTGTTGTATGATTGTAAAAGAGATCTAAACAGTTTCTACTCTGTTATACACTTTAATCAGTGATAGTTAAATAAGTAGGATATTATTTTTGTAATATCTATTTTAGATGAATGGAATGGAATGGAATGGAATGGAATGGAATAGAATGGAATGGAATGGAATAGAATAGAATGGAATGGAATGGAATAGAATGGAATAGAATAGAATAGAGTAGAATAGAATAGAGTAGAAGAGAATAGAGTAGAATAGAATAGAATAGAATAGAATAGAATAGAATAGAATAGAATAGAATAGAATAGAATAGAATAGAATAGAATAGAATAGAAAAGAAAAGAAAAGAAAATTTTGGCTGAAATGGACCTACAACCATCACCTAGTCTATATACGTATAAACATGTCTATATATTTATCTAGATATGTACCTGTACATAAACACTGTTTTCAGCCAGAATTTGGCCATTAATTCCTAGTTAAATATTACAGTCTACTTCTTTTTCATATGTTTATTTACTATGAATAAAATAACAGCTAACTTCTGTGGCCGAGCTCTCTATCTTCAGGATTGCCCAATTGACTTCAGTGATTATTTCACTTCAATAAGTCTCTGTAAAGCCAGTAATAATTGAGATATTTCTCCACCTGTAGTTTAATTAATGAGATATGTTCACTCAACTTTTTTTTTTTTTTCATTTTGAGCATTTTATTGATTTTTGTCCCTTAAATGTCTAGCAAACAGTTAGATACAGTCAATATTTGGGGAAATTAAGAAGAAAGGAACCTGGATTTAGTAAGTCTCCAGCAAAATGCTGGAAGGCAAACTCCTTGCCTTCAATTTAATATTTAATCCAATTGATAGTCAAAACTCAGCTTGAAGACAGAACAACAAATTCCCTCAAAATGCTTTAAAGCATTTTGTACAGTGTTGAAAGCAGAAATCCTCGGTGATGCGAGAGAGCATAAGAAATACAGGAATATATATTTTGTGCTTGATTTTTCCAGAACATTAATTAAAAGAAGACAGAAGAAATCAGTGCTTAAAGAGTAAGGTCTGGTTTAAGCCATTTGAAAGGTCAAAATTAGTCATTAGATTTCATTAATTTGAGCTGAAAGAAAAATAACTGCACTAATATGGCAAGATATCCTTGTTGCATGTGAAAATTATGATATGGGCCACCCAAGGTGAAAAAAATCATATTATTGTCAGTGGACATTATTGTATATGAACATGAAATTTAAAATTAAGGTCACAGTACAAAATAATTAGAAAAAGGACAGGTGATGGAATTAAGTCAAAAGGATCAAAAAGAAAAATGTGGTTATTACCTGACATAAAGAGAAAAAAAAATAGAATTTAGAATGGTATCAGAATACCAATAAAAAGAAAATTAACATTTGTGGTTTTAGATGTTGATCAAGATTTAATGTTATCATGTGTCTAGTATGAAATTAGCAATAAATGGGAGAAGGAATAGAATCTCAAAACACCACATGACATTTGAACAAAAATAAAATTGTGCAACAATGTATTATAAGCCAAATTAGAAATGTCTCTTCTACTCAATGCCTTAATATTCAACACAGTTTTCAACTATTTATAGACTTTACAGAGGTTAACTAATCTTGTTCCAGTTTCCCATGCCAGGTGCCTGCCCTGAGGCAACTTTACTTCATGAGTTTCCATAAATACACTCTGGCCATTTCTGAGCATGAGAAAATATAACAAATTCTTGCAGTTATTTCATTGAAAAAAAAAAAAAAAAAAAAAAAAAAAAGAAAACCTTTTTCAAGCTATGGTCTTCAATACTATGGATTGAAATTCTGAAGAGCTGTTTTTCTGCAAGTGATCCAGTCATTTTCTTTTTTTTTCTATGAAAAAAATTATCACATTAGGAGTTGTCAAAAGTTTCTGGGAAAGCACACAGACTCGTAAGGGAAATCTGATAGGGAGAATTTAGTTGAAAACATGCAAATGCTGACTGGAATTTCTGACTATTGCAAGGTTGCTTGAAAAGGAATATTTGAAACTAGGTAAGACTTGATGAGCCAGAAAACTTAAAATGAGAGCCTTTAGAAGAAGACTCTGAAAGAGGGAACACACTGAGGGGAGGAAGAAAAAAAAAAAACAAAAGCTGAATGAATAAGGTAAAACAGTAATATCAGGATGGGTACAGGAGTTAGATACTGGGACTATGGGGCAGACAGGTTCAGGGTACTAAAGTTAAGAAGAGGCCACCTGTTAAGTACAGGAGAGAAGAAAAAGTGGAAGAGAAGTAGCTAGATCCACAGGCTATAGTATAAGTTACCTATCCATAACTGAATGAAATAAAAGTACATCCTTTTAATCAGCCTCCCTATATTTTTGTCATGTATTTTCTCTGAATGGTTTTCTTTCTTGCCTGAACTATAGAGGTTTTACAGGTAAAAGGAGTGTTGTAGAAAAATCACAAAATCAACAGAAAAGGAAAAAAGTGAACTAATGTTATAGAAGAAAAATTAAAAGAGTAACAAAGGAATGGAGTAAATTAAGAGCCAGATGAGAAGGGAAGGGAAGAGACAGAGCAAGGGAAAGCGGGATTGAAATAGGGGAAATCTGAGAGGAGAAAATTAGAACAGTAAATCGACATAATAATTTAGGCTGGAAAGGAATTTTGGAGATCATGTAGTCTAATCTCTGCGGAAAGCAAGCATAACTTGGAAGTTATAGCAGGTTACTCAGTGCTTTGTTCTGTTAAGTTTTTTAAATCTCCAGCAATGAAGGTACAAAATCTCGCTGGGAGCCTGTTCCTGGGCTCAACCATGCTTATTGTGAAAACACCTTTTTCCTTTATATCCAGCAAGAATTTCCTTTGGGGGGAGTGCTTCTTATCCTTGCACAGAGGAAGGAACTCTGAGATGGATGTGGCTTCCTTTTCTCTATAAATCCCCTCTAGGCAGACGGCATTTATCCTTTTTCCCATTCTCTCCTTTAATACTATGTGCTCCAGCCCCTTAATAATTTCAGGTGCTTTTTGCTGCATTTGCATTTTCTCCCTTGTACTATAAGGACCAATGCTGGATATAGCACTTCAAATGTGTTCTCATGAATTCCAAATACAGGATAATGATGTATCATAGAATAACTTATTACTATGCTTATCTCCATGAAAAAGTGTTAGACATAGAGTTCTGGAGCAGTGCCAATATCACTGGAATTCACAGTCAAAATTAGTAAATAATCACAATGAACAGACCCTAAAATTAAAAGTCTGTCTAAACAAGAATGAAAAAAATCTACACTTAAAATGTCAGGAACAGTCTGTGAATGATTCATAAATCAAATACAAAAAAGCTTTAAACTAATCTAACTTTTGGGTTGGTGAATCCTATTTAACTAACTGTGGGGAAAAAAAGAAAAAAAAAAGAAGTTAATTTGTCTTCTAGACTTCAGGCTGAGTTTGCAGAATTTATGTAATAAGAAACACAGGTAAAATGAAAAAAAGAAATTAGCAAGGGGCAATGGAGAGTAAAAGCCCTTTCCTCTCTCCCTTTGAAACACATATTAGAGTAGTTTTGAACTGCAAATTACTGGGTCAGAAATTAATTTGGAGCCTCACAAGGATGTTTCTTTAAAAATCACTTTTTAGGTTGGGATTATAATCCAAGCAAGCTTTACTAGTAGTAACATAAAAATGAAATGTGTCAAAATATATGGTAGAACTGAAGTTCACCTGAAGTTGAGCAGAGGCTAAGTAAGTAATATATTTAGACACCCCTCTACAGCCATAGTGGATATTTGAAGTCTATGACAGCTATGTATTTAGAAAAGAATGGACCCAAATTTAACTGAATGTCCAAAAAGTAGAATTACATGGTGCTACCAGCAAATGTTGGAAGGCTAGCTGGCCTTTGTCTCTTCCTTTCCTACTTCTGTCTCATTGCAAACTGATGGTAGTGTCACATTTCAAAGGAATGATTTTCATTCAAGGCTTTTGAAAAACTGAATAGATCTCCCCTAGCCATGACCCACCAACAGAATTCTAATTTCCGAGTACATCTTTTTGCATATTTGTAAAATTACTAGAATCTAATACTTCTTGAGAGACAAGTGACGGCAAGCACTGAAGCTGAAAGTGATGTGACAAACATGGCAGCACACTGTGGTGAAACAATTCAAGCTTGTAATTAATTTCTATCTTTAAATTCCCATCAGTAATGCTTAGTTGGAAGACTCTGACAGGATGGAGCTATCAAGAGAGAGATTTTCTGTTGCAAGGTTCACAATACTCTTTGCATATTTACTGTGGAGGCTATCAGATAATGATTCAGAACAATAAGGAAAGAAAACCTTTACAGACCTCTGCATTTATTGAAATCTCAACAGTATTTGTATTCTTTACAAAACATAGATGATACTACTGAGGCAGAAATCACCTTTCTGTTTCAAGTCAATGGGAAGCAGAAAAATCACTTTGTAACATTCAATTCAGAGGTATGGAAAGAATCTATAAGTAGGTCACTGTAAACATTGTTCTAGGGATTTCCTTCATGAATCTCATCAGGCTTCAACAAGGCTTAAGTGAATGCATTCTGAAAAAGGAGGGAAATATACGTGCAGACACAGAATCTGAATTTAATATCTATTCCACAAGAGGCTAGCTATGAATGATTCCCAATACAATTTTCCTTTGAACACAATCCTGCTGCCAATCCTTTACTAGAATATGGAAGAGCGCCAAATCAACATCTTGCTCCAGGTATCAAATATCCCATGGCAATGCCAAGTAAAAGAGAATATCAAGTAAAAAAATCCATTCTATTTTCCTATTAGAAATGTTTGGGCTAGAATTTCTTATTTGTTTTAAATGGTATAATTCAATAAAGTCAAGGAACTTTATATGTACATGTATGTATATATACATACATACATACATCTGTGTATGTTTATATATTTATATATATAAAAAAACATGCATAGAATCTACATTTATTTAAAAAAAACAAAAAACAACAAACAAGTACCCATTTAGAGGCTCATTTTATTTGTTCAACACTGTAGATGTGAGGAAATATTTAAAGTCTTAATCAACAAGTTTTGGGGGTTTTTTTGTTTGTTTTGTTGTTTGTTGTTTTGTTTTGTTTTCCCTAAGAATGTGGACATCAGAGCCTATATATGTCTAAAGAACAGCTCGAATAAATGGAGTACAGAGTCAGAAAGATGACAATAAAGTCCTTTGAGCTTCTTTTACCTTGAAGTTTCCTTGTGTGGAGTGTTTTACAATCTTTCTATTCTGATAGAGATTTTAGCATTACATTAATGATACGTCCCTATCAAATACAAGAGGTGTTACAGTAGCCAAAAGTTAATAATGTATAGGACAATCCAGGTCTGTGGTTGTAGTCTTTCTGGAGATGAAACTCAGTGGAGACTTTCTTGAGTATTTGGTGTGAATTGTTGTACACATAGGTCTTATGCCGCACACAGCAAAGCTTGATGGCGCTTACAAATCCGAAAGTGTCCACCTTAGAAAAAAACTAAGGCTTTTGTTACTACTGCTTTTTTTTCTCCATTGTGTATAAAGAGAGTCTGAACAAGCTCTGATCTAGTCATCACAGAAAAAGTAGGTTAGGTAAATTTTACGACTTAAGCCTCATACCAAAATATTGTTCATGCAGGATCTCTCCCACTCTGTCACACAGTACCTTCCTTACTCCTACCTATTCACATTTTAGAGTAGTTAAGGTTACTTGCTTCTAGTGCTCTGTTGGTAGATTCCTTCAGAAAGGCATTATCTATTACTTCTTCTCTCTATTCTCAACCAATGCATAGCTGATTATGCAATATATTCTTGAGCACCATCTACTGGCACTTTCTCCACATTTGAAATACCTACATCTATACAGCCATAAAGCATGTTTGTAATATTTCCTCTGGACTGAATAATCTGGTGTTCAGTCACCTTGCAGTGGAGTAACAATGGTGTTTAAGCAAGTGATCTGGCATGATTCTGAAAAGAATGTTAATCTTGTCTGGAGAAGGGAGAGAGATATTTTTAATACACAATTGTTATAAGAAGAGAAATGCTGAAAATTAATATATCTACTAATTTCCTGGCATGTAGTAGAATTCACTTTCTATTTCATACTACCTGTGTAACAAAAAAGGAACTGCACTTTAAAGGTCATATTACTAGGACACCTAAGGTTTTATTTCAAATAGTTATAGTTTATTTCAGGGAAAAAAAATCCTAAATACTTTTCCAACTGTGAAAGAAATTATTATGCTAGCTTTATAGCAAAAGAAGTGATATGCCTGTAAAAATTGCTAATTTCAACCTGTTGACAAGCTTAGTTAAAATGTGCTCTTAGTATAAGAGGCAGTGCTGCCCCAGAAGACCTCAATTTGTAATTTATGCATTCTTATTTCAGAAGGGAAGGGAGTCTATGTTAAGAAAGGAATAACACACTTTTTAAAATTCTGTCTCAGAGCTGCTAGCAAGAACTTTGATTTATTAAAACTGAAATAAATTCGAGCACTTAATTTGGAGTCCTCAACATTTGTACAACTTGTTACTCTCATTTCAGATGCCTGTGACATTGAAACTAAGTTGGCTATTTTCTCATCCCTACAGCTCTGTTCTCACACTGGAAGCATGAGACTAAAAAGCCAGAGTGACAAATTATTTGTGATTAACTTTTTTGATAACTGCCTCTGTCATATTGGTACATGGTTAAGTAAAATATGTCCTGTTACTAAAGAAAAGCTTATGATCTGTGGATGATCTCCATTCCTTGTTTGACACAAAGGCATCTGAATCCTGAGGTCATGTTTTAAATGCTGTAATAGTGCAAAAGCATTTTCTTACAGGATCCTGAATAACATATTCAAATCTCTTCCTGCAGTCCAGTATATAATAATCTAAGGGTTGAACCAAAACTCCTTCTCTCTTAGTAATTAACAAGACACTTTTAAAAAGTTAAAACAGAATGTGAATGGACTGATACAGCTTGGAGTTTTTGAGAACTGAAAGCTGCATCTTGCCTTCTGCTTTTTGTATTTCCTATGGAAGTATTTTCCATAAATTTGCCTAGTTGCTTTTTGAATTCATTTATGCTTTTGGCCTACACAACTTTTCTTGGCAATGAAATCCCAAGTGCAGTTACATGTGGGTAAAAACCTACTACTTTTCAATTATTTTAAATCTCCTGATTGATAATTTCTTCTGATTCATTCCTTTTCCACTCTTCTATTACAAACCACTCAATGAAAATTTCATATTTCCTCTTTCTGGATCATACCTTATTTAATTGATTTCCATGATATACCCATTCCACATCATTACTCATAAGGAAAATGGTACACAGCTGATGATTTTTGTGCCCTTTCCTGCAGAATCTCTGATGGAAACTTTCCCGCCTATACTATAGCCTGAGATTTCTTCACATGAAGTCCTTCTTGATGTATGCTTTTGTATGTCTCTGACTTCCTGTGGGCGTCTGTGTGGTTGCAGAAACATTAGAATTCTCCTTTTTGTACCTATATTTGGGTATCATACATTCACGTGCACTGTTTTATAATAAAACTGAACAGATCAGCAGCAGCACAGTTTACACATATGAATATTAGAGTTTCTTTTTTCCTATCTTCTCCCATTGTGCTTAATTTGACTTCTGTTGTCCAAAGCTTTACTATGATTGGTACATTTCTGCTCCAGTTGCTGGTTAGTGTGAGTTATACAAAGGTTCATGTTACCTGCAGACTAAATTTCAAGTACCATTACATTTAAAAGGCTGCAGAGTACATCTGCAAATACACTCTTCCGGTAAGAGTTTGTCCAGGTTTCATCCTTCCTACATTTCTCTTACTACGTCTCTGTTGTAGTCCTATGATCTTTTGAACTGTGGTTGGCTAAAATTTAACAAAGCCAAAATTCATCTTTTATTCATCTTTTTGTGGATCATAAAATCAATGCCATAGTTCAACATAGGTGGAGGCAGAATTTCTTCAGCTGAACTCAAGCAAAACTGAGTGTCAGCTGCAAATAAGCCTGCCCCCATAACTGTGTTTTAAAAAGGAAAATCAGGATGAGTACTCAACAACATGACTCAGGTACAGCACTCCACAGAGTGTGTGCACACAGCTACCACAAAGTGCCAGACATTCATTGCTATGTAACTGAAGACTAATTTATCTTTATCTAGATGTCCTGCTTGTACTGAGGCCACTGACAGCTGCAAGTCACATTACACAGAGAAGAACATGGATGTTTTGATTTATTTATTGTGGATGAATATTTTCAGCAAGCTGAAAAAAAATTAGAAAGGTAATTTTTATGTGCTTAACTAATTTGTAACGCTGATTGATAGCCATGGAACCAGGATCTCCTAAATGTGAAATGATGTGTCTCTGTGGAGTTTTAACCTGTAAATAAAGTGAAAAGCAATTAATGAATTAAATTAAATTCACTCTCTGTCCCAAGAGAGTGAATCAGGTTTGTTAAATTGCATGTGTATACTCTTGTTCAAATGCAGATCAAAATAGGCTAATTTACATTGCTCAAGAATTTATTTTTCAATGTATTTTATATTCTATTTTGAAAAAATAGTCCAAAACCCAAATATTTTATATAATATTGAAAGACATTTATATGGAGTCATAAACAATACTTAAAAACTTCTGTTAATTGTATGTTAATTACAAATGTAAGATTTTCTTGTCATTTTTGTTTTTGTTGTAGAATTAGGACATTTACTATCTCTGAAACCTGACAGGTTTATACGGGTAACATCTTTCTGAATTTTACAAAATGGCCCCCAAACGAAAAAAACATATTTTATCTCAACTGTAATTGTTAACAGATTTTTGTCAGTTGTGGTGGATATCTAATTGTCCCATGGTTAAATAAATGGTCCCTGAATTCTGTGCCCAGATCTACTGTGGACTTTACACCATAAATTCTTGTAGTCAAAGCACTTACTGAGCATCGTTCAGCAACACATCACATTACAAACATAAATTTGATAACTATAATTACCCTCACCATTCTGTTAGCTGTTTGGTTTTGCTCTGAATTGGATTAGGAAGGTTTCCAGAGCCAGGGACAACATAGAAAAGACCTAAGAATCGGGATTTTATTATTTCAATGCTGTTAGTTACTGTCCCCTATTTTATAAACATCACCTGAGGGAAGTCTGGAGTCAGGTTTAGTGTGTCTTAACATATCAAGAGAGGAAAAGTGAGAATGGGGTTAATTGTCAGACATACTGTGGCTGAGCTGGGACCACGGAAATGATCACATAGTTATGCAGACATATTTAGATTCAAACACATGGAAGCTGAGTAAATAACCTGCTTTTCAGCATATATCCCATCCACTACAGGGACAACAGTTAAAGTTCCATTTTTGATGCAGGAACTATATTGTCATATAACTTGAACTACATATAGTGCAGGAGGTAGTGCTACTTGGGGTACTACCTTTCCCTTGTCCTAGCCTGATAAAGCCCACCCTTAGCATAAGTACAGCTCAGTTCTTGTTGATTAAATTAATGGTCAATATACCCACTATTTTCATCAGCATTAATTGATCTGTACTTATCCTACCAATGGGATATCAGAATTATCTAATGCAAATTGTGGCCAAAATAGAAGAAAGAGTAATGACTAAACCAAATCATCTCACAATTCTATAAATAGTGGTTCCAAGTGAGACACTTTGAGCTCCCCTGGACTGCAAAGGGCTGAGACCAGCATCTCCATCTGAGTGGGATGTCTCTCAGAGCTCATGAACTTTCGAGTTTGAGAAATTCAGAGGACTGCTGCCAAAGACTGAAACCCTCCACTCCTTGAGACTCAACCCTCACCCATTGAGAAATGCAAAGATATTTGAAGTGAGTGTTTCACTAAACTCAAGAGGAATTTTTGACAGGTATACCTTTATAAATATATATATATATATGTATCTCCATATCTATATCTGTGTGTGATTTGTTTTAAGAAACTTTATTGAATCCATTGTTGATTATCAATTAATTAAGTTAGAAAATCATATAACTTATTTTTGTGACTTATTATAATAGTATTAATGATCTTTAAATTGGTGCTATTTTATCATAATACTGTTCATGAACCTCCAGTTAGTGCTATCCTGAAGTTGCATTAAGCATATAATCACATGTTAAATCACTACACTGAGATCTCTACACCTAATTCCTTTAGTCATAAACCATTAGCCAAGTCTGGGACTAGGTTTGCATCCAGCTTTACCTAGACACCTCTCTAAGAAGGAGTCTAGAAAGAAAGAAGGTCCTTTCTGAATCTTCTGACTTAATGGGAGAGTGTGCCTGATCATCTATCTCAAATCCCTATATAAAGCACACTAACTTGATTTTGACTCAATTTTACCCAATCCCCATATAAATAATTTTCTCTGATCTGTGTCTGTCTCTCTGTTCTACTTTAACTCTAGTTGTCTGTTATTTTGATTTCCTTTTTGTATGCCTTTTCCATATAGTTAGCAGCAGAGTGAACTTTGCCATTGAACTCTACTTAAGTCATGCTTTTTACAAATTTCTATCAAAATCCCTTTTTCCTAGTATCTCTGATGGTGATTCTTTAAGAAGATTCTTCTTCTACTACTTCCATCCACAACACCAGGCATAAAGGAGCAGAGGCACAGTGCCAGGTGAGGGAACCTCAATAACCCAGTCAGGGACACGAGCACCATGCCCTGGCCACCCCAGGGCATCTTGGAAGGGCATCAACCCCACAGGCTGGGTATAACACCCACAGCTGTGCATCAGTGGAAGAACCTATCCTGAGATCACCTACAGGTATGGGCTTGTTTTGGGGTGCTTGGGAATATTGCACAAATCTCCTTACAAGATGTTTATGGAGGAATCAAAGGTGAGGAAAGGGAAGGATGAGAAGAATCAATTGTGGGAAAATAGAGGGAACGGGGTAAAAGCAGAGTGTGAAGAACTGGCAGGTCAGTACACTTGACTGGCTGTGCCCTGTGCCTAGTGTCTACAGTCGGTCCTGGCTTCTCTTTAAAATCCATTTTTATCTGTTTTCCTGTGTTAGGGCTCTGTAAGTATCTGTCTGTGTGTGTGCATGTGTGTGTGCGTGTGTGTGTACGGGGGTCTGCGTATAGCCACTGGAGCAAGACCAGGGGCCACAGGGGCCATGCACCAGCATCTGGAGTGACTGGGGAGCATGCACATAGTGGGGTGCCTGAGCCAGGCTGTGATTGTGTGCAAGTGTGTCTCTGTGGGAGAGACAACTGGAGGAGCTGGCTATTAGAGGGTTCTGGACAACTGACAAGGAGACTATGGGGCCTGGGGGTCAACTAAGAGACCCCATTTTTTGTGCATGTGTGTTTCTGTGTGTGCCTTTGTGGCAGACAGTGGATGAGGAGCCAGGGCAGCTGCTGGATGATCCGTGTGCCTAAGCTTGGTTACACAGACTGCATGTGCATGTGAGGGTCTACACCAGCAGCTGGAGGGGGGCTGTGGCCTCAGGGGACTGGCATGCCCAGGTGCCAGCAACTGGGGAGACTGGGATCCAGGGACAGTTACTGGGCAACCTAAGTGCCTCCTGCCCAGTTGCAGGAGGATCCACATTGTGTATATGGGCTGTATACATGTGTTTATGTGTGTGTGCTCATCCACGCTACTGATTGAGACTGAAGGCTTGGAGCTGCAGCAACCTATCCCCTGACAGGATCTTGGATTTATTTGGAAATCCCTAATAGTATCTGCAGGAATGCACAGTCGCAAATGAGAAAGAGCAATTCCAGGACCAGCTTCAGAAAGGGATGGGGAGTGCTGAGTACTTCCACTCAGGTGAAAGTACCTTTCACCATGAAATAACTGGGATTCCTTCAGCCTGAGCAATTAACAGCACCTAGTGAGCCTGGACGTCTGTGGAAAGATCCTCTGGGACACATCTTCCGCCTAGTTGAAGTTCTGCTGTTTACCTTATCTATTTCCAAAAATCAATATTCTTGTCACGGGAAGGCCAGAAGCTGTGAGATAAAATTAAATAGGATATCTTTTCTTCCAGTAGTTTCTCCATTAGCAAGGGGAGCTTCCTTGAACTACTGTCTGTTCACCAGCAACAAGATCGGAACTCTGTTCTCCAACAGATTTTCCCAAATCTTTATGCTCTTTGGGGAAGCAAGGACTTCCCTAAAAGTTGCAGGTTGCATAAACATGGCTTAACATAACAGAAAATGTGTCTTCCATTGTCTAGTAGACTGAGACAACCTATTTTTCCATGATAAAAAAAGCATGGGTATTCCAAACTGTACAATATACACTTCTGTACTACTCTGTGTACAATGTACACCTCTGCAGACCAAGAGCAGAATTATCAATATTTATAGTAAATTTGTGACATTCAGTGCCAAGTAACTCTGTCTTCTTTGGGAACTGACTAGTATCAACTTACATAGTGCTATGTTAATCATTTCCTACCCAAAATCTGGGGCTTGATTGGATTCTCCAGGTTTCCATGGTAGTCACAGTATCCATTTGCAATGCAGGTTTCAGTATCAAAGGCAGTAGTACTTTCAATTTTCATTTTCTACATCACCTAGCTTTCAAGAAGTTCAGGTAAGTATTGTCTGGAATATGGTGAGAAGCCCAAGACACAAGTACTTTAATTTTCTCTTCACTGTTGTATTCTCATTGTCTTTGCAGCACCTTAGCACTTGGAAAGCAGAGTATTTCACATGCCTTACTGCAATTGTTAACCCACCTTGAAATTAATAGGATTTTTTTTTTCAGTTTTTCTCTTTTGTTTTGTATCTATATCACTGATCTCAATATGTCTTGAAGAATTGCTTCCTGCTATTCAAAACAGCACAAATATAAGCCATTCCTTTTCAAAGATCCTCTATGATTTAATTAGAAAATGTGTGTTTTAACAACCTCTAGATTTTTTAAAACAGAATTTTAATTTATTATACTTTTAAACAAATATGAAATTTTATACTAACATTTATTATTAAAAAGTTTGAGCAATAGTTATTATTTACAAAGCACCTATTCCTGTGAAAGGCACCATACATTTTTCAAATCTTGTTGAAGTTAGAGAAATAACAGCATTTTTCCTGTCTGTAATGATGCAAGCTGTTTGTTTTCTCTACATAGTATACAGAAGATAATGCAAGCCAGTTGTCTGAAAAATTTAAGGCAATTAGTCTAACTGCTATCTAGGAGAGATCCATACAAATGTATAATGAAGATTCAAACTAAAATTGCTGATCATTTCTTTTGTTTCCCTGTGAAAGGGACAGGCCATCATTTTATCTGTGAAGATTTTGATTTTATGGCATTCGTTATGGGCAAGTAGATTGTAAAGTCCATACGTGGAGAAAAAAGCACATTGAAAGGGTTTCTTTTTCCTTTTTCAAAGGAAATTCACCTAACAATTCCATGCACTGTGCTGCTTGTGTAGATGTAAGGAAATCAAGAATTCAAGGCATTCCCATATGGTACAAGGAAATGTACATCCTTACTACTTTGTGCCTTGCCAAGGCAATTACACACCATGAATTGAGTTTCAAGGTTGGTCACCTCCTGCAATTCTATTAGAAGCATTGTGGTATTTGTCATCTATTTTTTAAACCTAACCCCTACAGCCTAATAATTATATGAGAATCTCTGTTTTGATTTTGAAACATATGGCTTTTAGCTCACCAGACTGTAGCAAAAAAGTCTGAGCAGTCAATCTTATTTTGGAACAGCAAATACTCATTCAAGAAAAAGACTCTAGACTTACCAATATATCTGCCTTTAAATGCTATGATTTGGGGGACAATGTTTTCTTATTTTGAAAACAAAACAAAAACAAAGAAAAAAAGTGAAATTAAAAAACCCCCATTATTATTTTGTTCAGAACAGTGCCCATGAAATACTTGCATAAGCAAATGATCACTAACACAGACACATCATGGCAGTATTAGGACAAAGTAGAAAGGTAGATTGTAACATGGACATCTCATGGCTCTACAATTTTCTTCTTTGAAATGCTTGTCATTCATAGAGTGGCAGATAACTACAAAGCCCAGGCCAGCAGTTCAGAGGTGGTTAAAAAATTCCCATTCACTCAGAGAAGACTGAGCATATGACAGCTCATGTCTTTATATAAAAAGATCGATTTATATAAAAATATGTCCTTTATCTACTGGACATAGAAACAATTACCTGAATTTTCAAAGAAAGGGACATTTAACTTGTAAAGAAACTGATGCAGCACTTTTTGTTGTTGTCTCCAGTTATTTGATTTCACCTCTCGTCTAAGGAATATTGCCCCACATCAGAGGAGGTAGGCTGGAAGTGTGAGACCTCCTCAGACCCTTTGAAATAGTCTAGCAGCTTGGTTCAAACTGCTTCCTACAACAGCCTGACTTTACACCACCAGTTTTTAGGAGGTACTTAATCCAGTCAGAGTCTCTCTTCTGATGCAGTTCCACCGATTTAATCAAAACAGTTTTTAAATCAGTCTAGGGTTTTGGCAGATAAGCCCAGGAAGATTTAGTTGCCCCCAAGAGTCTACTCTGTTCTGCTGCTGGAATTGTACCAACCTCATAAAAAGGCATTACTGGAGTTTCCTCTTTAACCTCCTGGTTCCCACCTGCATCCATCAGGCTGAACTGCTACAAGTCTGTCCTAAAAGTGATAACAACTTCAACTGCTGCAAGTAATCTGCCAAGGCTCCAAGTCTTTTAATAATTACACTAACTATAGCAGCAGCTACAGACAGACACTCTCAGGTTGTATTTTCAGGCTTTGATTTGCTACATGGAAAGGCAGAAAAAAAAAAATTCTTTTTGTAGCAAAAGACTGCTGACACTCTGATCCTGACATGACACATGAGAGCCTGGGCTCAGCAACCTGGCTCTGAGGATGGCCTTCTCCAAGCCTGCACACTCAACACAAGCCTCATGCCCTCATGCACATGGTCTTGTCTCAGACTGTTCCAGACTGGGGGATCTTCCTCACATGTTTTCAGTACCATGCTGCAGTGGCTTTGCAGCTCTGTAACCCCTATAGCACATTCAAATGCAATTAAATCTCTTAATCTGGTTATTGTCTTTGCCTGGAATGGGAGGGTGGTGGAAGACGATAGATTTCACTGCTCTCTATTTCTCTTGAGCCCTGTAAGTTCTTTGGGGGTTTCACACTAGAGGGGACCCAAGGGACATCCTCCAGATGTCACATAGTACTGTGGGTTCTCACTGTTGTGTAACTTGGCATGCTAGATCTATCGTGTCCTTTAATGCATGCCTTGTCGCACATGGAATATCAGGAAAATTGAGAGCTGGTAAGCATTTCACAGTCTTATGCTGAAAACTGAGACAGCAAGACAGTCTCCAACCCCATGCTCAATATGCAAGAGTTCCCTTCAGTATTGCTGTGGAAAAATACATACTGAACTACCAAAGATGGCAGTTTATTCTATCTTCCTAGGCAGCCTTCAGAAATCTGAATGCACTGAGGTTTTTTTTTAACTTCAAAGTGACACCAATTCTTTTAAGACACATGTAAAAACAAGAACTATAAAGCTATTGGCTTCATTAAAAGGCATCTGTTTTTCAGCTACAGTACACTTCTTTTTTCTTTATTTCAAATGTGCAGGAGAATGTATTTGCATGATGCTTCCTGACAAACGTCCCTTTCTCTGTTTGGACTGAAATGTTGTGTGTATTGGGGGAAGGGGATGGGAATCAATGGTTTGATTAAAATTTTAATTATTGCAAAATCATTGTTTTTCTACAAGCTTCCCCATGCCTCACCCTTGGGCATTATTTGTTCCTCTTTAAAAATACCCTGCAAATGCAGCTTTGGGGATTCATTGTATTTTTATGCCAGCTCTTTAAGCAACTCTACAATTATTACATTCTGGTGTGTGAATGATTCAATATTATCTCTTAAGCTTTCATGATCTTGTTCCCCAATCAGTGCTTTTGTGTAACAAGCTAGTGAAATTAGAAATATGATTAGAAAAATGTGACTACATTATCTAAAACTTATATACACTTTTGTATTGCTTCAGCTTTTTAAGTCCCGAGGGAACCGACAGTGATTAGGATCTATTTCTAGTGAAGGTACAGTTGGGAATAAGGGTGGTTTGAATAAGTGAATCAACCTTATTATGACAGAAGCTCCAATAGAGATGTGCATTAGAGTATATTGGATTCCACTTTTGTAACCACAGGAAACCTTTGCATAAGTACTCACATTTCTGCCTGGACTAGGCAAATAGAGTACGAGAAATAAAACAAAGAAAATCCGAAAGCCAATAGTCCTTCCTTTACTGTAATACTTTACAGACAGTATCACACAGTCAAAACAATGTCTTCTCTTTGTGAGTGTAACCAGGATTGATACAAACCTTTAGTAATATGGTTATTCTTTTGTAAACATCCAAACCCCCACGTTTACAAATAATGTCTATTTTGCAAAGGGTTCAAAAAATGCAGTTGTTTTTACTGTGGACTAAAGTGGGGAAAAAGAAAACAAAACAAGACAAAGCAAAAGAAACAGGATGCAATTTGTACTCTGCTTGTTTTTTCATTACAAGCAGGCCAGGCCTCAGGGGAACACAAAGAGGACCATATTCACATGTTTACATAACACAGTTCACATGTTTTTAGAATGCTGGAATTATTTTAGCTAGCATAAATTCACTTTAGCATGGGTGAGTGGGAGCTTGAAAAAGGGGGAAAAAAATAAACAGTGGAAACAGGATTCATGAAAGGTCCTGTGGGAAAGGCTACTGGGATTAATGAATGAGCAAAACAATCTGGAAGGGAGTGAGCATGACCTGACACAAACATTAAGTCAGAAATAGGGGACCTGTGGAGAAAAATAGGTACGTGCTTTGAGATAGTACAAGATTGACCAAACTGGGTCAAGCCGAAGGTCCACCTAACTTCTGGCTTGACAGTGGCTCATATTGTCTCTAAGAAAACAATATAATAATGAAGGCAAGCAAAGAACAATCTCACTTCTGGCACACCTTACCTGTTTCCAGCAATCAACATTTTATCACTGATATATTTTATCATTATGTTTAATAGCCACTAGCATATACAGTGGTGTAAATTTTATATATATATATCTTCTATGTAACACTGAAATCTCTTTCCAAAACTAATTATCCTTTTAGCCCTCTCGTCATCCCAGAGCAGTAAGTTTCACAATGTATTTATTATCTCCTTTTCCATGCAGCAAAGGATTTAATTAACTTCCATCATATTCCCCCTCAACTACCTCTTTCCTGAGCTGAAGAGGTATCCTCTGCTGAACCTCTTCATTTGCGGAAGATGTTTGTACCTCCACTTGCACTTCTCTGTTCCTTCCTTAGTCCTATAGTTATAAGGACCAGAACTGCAGCATTCACAAGGTGCCTGCCCTGCAGTGCAGTAGCACCTTGATGATTTCTACTTTCTAAACAGGTTGCCAGCTACGGTCAGGGAAATGAAAGATAAGTGGTTAAATATTTGAGGAAATAACAGATGAAGAAGAGAGAGGGATGAATAACCAGATGTGGCATGTGGTATAGAATAACAAGGAAAACCAGAGATTCTTAGAATCATAGAATCATGATGATTGGAAAAAGTCCTTTAAGATCAAGTCCAACCATTAACCTAACTCTACCAATTCCACCTATAAACCATGTCCCTAAACATCCCATCTACCCGTCTTTTAAATACCACCAGGAAAAGTGACCCCACTACCTCCCTGGAGAGCAATTCATTATATCAAAAATGTAATTTAATAAACCATTTTATAACCTTTTGTTGTGTCTTGTACAGACATTTAAAAATTATTACTAACCTAGATGTTTATAACTAATCGAGGTAACTTAAAAGATGTGTGGAGGATTCTAAGAGGGCTTGTATAGAAGGGAACAAGAACAGTGATACACTCAGAAAAAAATTCTCATATAACTTTATTTAATACAATTTGAAAACTAATTTTAATTCCTATCAGTGGCAGGAAACTAAACCTGTCACCTACCTGTAAGGACATCTATGCATAGGTGTATAAACCACAGACTCAAATCTAGCTCAGAGTGACAATAACTCAGTGATTAATTGATACTGTAGTCATTTTGCAGCCCATGTGAAACAAATTGAAGGAGTCTCTCATTCCTAATTGACAGGTGTCTGAACCTAACATTTCTTTGTTGTACATAGTGCAGCTAGCAGCTGGCATGTGAGGGGATACTGGTTTCTGTAACCAGTGAGTAAATTCACAGACATGCAGGAACGATATTTAATTTTGGCTGCCATGGTATGGAAAGGATTCAAGCTGACCCAGACTTCAGTATTTTTAGAGAAATAGCAAGACAGCTAGTAGGGGCTTTGTGAAAACTGGCATTGCATTGTCCCATGGTGTCTCTAGTTTAGTTAGGGCCTTCAGTAAGTATTAAATAGCACCTTAAAAATACACTAATTATTTAATTGTTCTTTCAAATCTGTATTATAAACAGGATTGGATTTTATTGCAGCCAAGAAAGTTTCACAGTGTTGGTGAAAATCTTTTTTCATTATTCTCATAAAAGGAAAAATGTGTACATATGAACAATTGTATTCACATTTTTAAGACCTTTTAAAAATTATTAATTATTTTAAAAATGGATCTTTATGCACACTCTGTCATTGTTAATACAATATATTGCATACAGCAATGTCCAGTTGTTCTGTATTATGAGTCTTGCTCCTTTGGCAATATCTAGACAAGCCCCTTCAATTCCTGGTAAATATGACTCAAGCATACTGTAGGTGGAGAAAAACGATACTCTACTGCAATAGAAGCTATGGCTTTTGATACAACTGCTACATACTGCACCATATATAGTACCTTCCTTTATGCTTTAATTCTTCAGAAGTTAACATTTTGTTTGGCTTATCTGTGTACATTTTCTCAATGGTTTAACCACGACTGTTCAGAGGAGGAGAGTAATGAATATTTCATATTCCTATGAAGATCCTTTTCCACAAGATATGATGGCTTTTTATTTTTTTTTTTTCTTTGTAGTGGAAAGACAACCGTGTGAAGTATAATCTTAATTCTACCAGCCTGGACAACCTCATATACAATGTTTCATGTATCCTACAGGTACTTAAATAATTTCTGAAAAGTTTTCCTGTCATTTTTAAGGAACTGTGTTAAAGAACTCAAAAACTTACATAGTAAAGGAAATGAGGACTACATCAAGCAGTTCATCTGTTCTCTAAATATTCTTATGTTCACAAATCATGTTCTTTTCTGGTCTGCCACTGTGAAGTGCTGTCTCTGCACAGACAAGGGTCATGTATATGAAATTATGTGACTGCTCTCCTAAGGCTGCCTGGGGTAACAGGATTAGCTGAGAATCATTTTGCTATCTGTATTTTTCATTACCCACCTACCTTTTTCTTTTCTAGGTCTTTTTGGTTTGTTGTTTTGGGTTTTTTTTTATTTCACTCCTGCTTCCTTTTAAAAACCCTCTACTCCCAGGATATATGTACTTCCCTAAAGTATTCCTAACGCTTGACTCACAGTGCTTATTAAATTCATAAAGGAAAGAAATATAGTTATACAAGAATATGTGAACATAATAAAAGAAGCTGCTGTTTTAAAATGTATCTCATAAATGCAGCTCTGTTGGGAGGAGAGAGGAATTGGAGGAATCAGTGTATCAGCCCTGGGGAAAAAGTGGACTAAATTAAAAAGACAATTAAGGAATGCTGAACCTCTGCCGTGTCAATGAGCTTCTATGGTAGATAAAAGTGTGACAATGAAGAACATGTTCATGTCTATTGTTTTAGAACAATGAAGTGTGTCCTGCTTGTAATGTTGTTGTTTTAAGCATGTCTCATAGTGTTTCCATTATTTTGTGCGAGCTCAGCAAACATAGATGATACACAAGGCATTTTTGGCAGGACAAAGGACACTTTGCTTCGGCTAGTAACAAATTGCTTTCATTAAGAACAAATGGTCTTGGAGCATTTTTCTGCTGCATGGTCTCCACAAAATGTCAAGAACAAATGGTAACCCAATGTTTTCTCTGAACAATGAAGTAAAACCTAGATGGTGGCAAGTATAGTTTACTTTGAATGGTTTGTACGTGGCTCGCTTTAGGACATGTTTAGTGTTTGTGTGGCTGGGCAAAAGAATTTGCAGTTTCCATCCTATAAATAACTAAGACTGCAACTTTTACAGTAACTGTTTTGGACTTAAATTAAGGCTGACCATTTTAACAGGTAACATTAAAATTGCTCAGGATACAAAACCATTTAGTAGTATCCTGATTCCCTTTCTTAATGTGCTTTAAATGATGCCTTTAGTGATGTTATAGAGATGTCTTACAGCAGCACTTGGCTGTCCTAAGACAAAATGTCTGTCAGCATTCTCAGTGAATCTATATTTTCAAAAGTGGATAGTGTAGCTTGATACCCTTTTAAAATATATTGCCTTCCCCTCCTCATGAAAGAAGCATTCAGTTGATATGTAAGCTCAGATTTTGGTAGATAAAATAAGGTTTACAGGTTGTTACTGACCAATGAGAAAATATAAACTTTTTTTTTTCTTTGTGGTTTGTCTCTCTTCTTATGTTTATTTATTTTTTTTTAATTTGCTTTCTCAGAAATGAGGAAAGACTGTCACATTGTAACATGAAACATGGCCTTGAGATGTTTCAATTTAGAAATGACTTCAATATGGTATTTAAGATTTGAAAAATTGGTTTTGATCATGTGTTCTATCCTCTGTTGAGAATGTTATTTCCTGAAGTATATTACCACATTACTTCTTGACTATGCATTTGTAAATCTTTATTTTGAAAGTCTGATATCTTAGCTGTATAAAATAGCTTTCGATTTCCATTTCACATGCAAATGTCTGATAAATCTAATAAAAATTGATCAGGCAAGGGCATTTAAAACTCTCATTGGTCCTGCAACATGGATCTAATACCAACACCACAAGAAAAAAGAGAGAAAAACCAAGCAGTCAGATTCAGTAGCATCAAAGACTACGTATTCTCTTTCTGCCAACACCAGATCTGTAGAGCAAATTAGGAAGGAAAGAGATGGTATGTTATACATCAAAGTGTGTCTTCTGCGCTTCCCCTCACAATATATCTGATGCACATTGAATAGCCTAGGGTTAAGTGTGGAGGTTTTCCAAGTGAATGTTACTTTTATATTTATCATTTCCCACATTCTTCTGTAATAGCATATTTCATAATTGCATTATTAATGATCCAGGGAAAAACAAAAAATAATCAATCATGTTGTCAGGAGAAAAGGAAAAAAAAGTACTTCATGAAGAGTAAGGAAAAAAAAAAATCATAATACATTCCATCTCCATTGCAATTTCTGTGTAAAAGAACAGAGAAGGAAGCCTGACTTCTTTTTTTAATAGCAATGAGTGATGCTATGCCTCATCTGCTGAACAGGTAAAAGATGAATTTCTTTTAAAATGTAGAGCTCAACAGAAATTTGTAATAAAATACAATGACAGTACATGAAGGCCAGAACATGCAAATTAAATTTGAACCCCTACAAGCTTCAAAAGATAGCTCAATGATTCTAGATGTTGTGAAAAGACACCGAATGACATATACCACTAAGATAACAAGGACTGGTTATCACAAATTAAAACCTAATAAACCTCCCTGGAGATCAAATATTGTATTGTCTTATTTGCCAAGCTTCTAGAGAGTAAGCGTTCACTAAATTTTATATGAAACTACAGGTAAAAATCTCAGCAAGTCTGAGGAAATGTCCCAACTTGGACATGCCAAAAACATTGACAATCATTCTGCAATCTGAACTTGAAACAAAAAGGCACATTGTTTTGGACAGAAAAAGGGAAAACATTTTCCATTTGTTTTCACTAGAGAAGAGATGGGAATTATCCAGGATTATGTAACAGCTTGAAATGAGTTGTGGTAGTTGTGTGGTATGGCAACTTGAGGACATGTAGCTGCTGGCAAATAGCTTTTGAATTGCAGCTGATTTTTATGAGGCCACTTGATATCTCAGAGTACACAGAGTCAGCAATCTGCCAACATGACTGGTATTACGTTCCTTAGGGACAAAGGAGTCTTTGAAGTAATCAGAATAAATGCCTATCTTTCGTATGAAAGTGCCTTAGGAGAATAGAGTATCTGAAACACTAGGGAGATTTTTTTTTTTTTAGTTTTTTTTCCTGCAGGGAGCAGGAACAAGAGCTGAAGCAGAAAAATTTCCCCAGGAGAACTGCTGGTTCCCATACTTAGGTCTGGAGAAATGCACCTATACTTGAAAAGGAGGAAAAGAAAATAGAAAAGACAAAGTACTGGAATGAAAAGAAACTTTGGGGACTGACAGAAAAGTCAGACAACAACGGCTGTGGGATGTAGAGTGCTGGCTCAAGAATGACTTAATTATTCAGAAGATGAGCCTGAACTATTGGAATGAAAATCCTAGGTAGGTTCTGAAGGCTGAAAGGAAGCACATACAAGCTCCCCTTCACAAAAAGAAACAAATTTATTTGATGTTGATCACAAAGGCAAGGCTTTGCGCAGCAACAATTTTTAGTGTGTCATTTGTGCTGGTATGCTAAATAGGCAATAGTTGTGTTAAAAGTCCTATGCAAACTCTATCACACATATCTGAAGGACTGACCATGAGAATGCTTATAGTATTGAACCTGTGAAAAGGTTTTGTATTTTTTGTATTTTTTTTTTAATACACTTGAAACTCTAAGGATGATTGAATTTATTTCAACCAGAGATAGCTGGGCTGTGAAGTCAAGCTCTCTTTTAACCTTGACAATACACCCTAAATTAGAGATGGTGCCTGGAAACTGCTTGGGCTCAGTAAGCCAAAAAGACAGAGTTCTGTCCTGGGATAAAATCCCAAACACCTGGTGACTTTTCAGTCAAGGGGAGTTTGGCCTTTGTCCCATGTTTTCAATAGAGGGGACATTCATTTTCCTTGCTAGTCCATCCAAATGTTTCCTGCTGCCAAAAAATGTAGTCTCTGTTGAATTTAGTCACTTCATGGGAACTGACCTCAGTTCAGTTATTTAAAACATTATCTACTAAAAAATTGAAAAATAATCAGTATATCTTGTCCCTGTACCATTCCATGCCACAAACAGTAATTTCTGGTCGTAAAGGCTAATGACAGTTATATTATCAGTTCATTACTGTTTTTGAAAGTTGTAGAACTTAACCAGCAGAAAAAAAATTAGAAAATAACTAATATTGACTGACTATTACTTCATTAAAGGGTGACTGGGGAAAAGTTAGAAGTTTGCTTAGATCATTTATTTCTGAGCAATATATGATTAATGTATTGGAAGTTCACTAGGAATTTATGATAGGGGAATGTGTCCTTTTTATCCATGCCAATAATATTCCACTGCATTTCTTTCTTTCTAGAAAATATTTGTACAATTCTTGGAATATGTATGTAATCAGTCATCCATTAAACACTATTCCAAGTGAAAGAGTGTGAACTCTCTAGAAAGACCCCCATTGAGAATGAAAGATATTAATGCTCCTCTGCACTGTTTCTAGGAAACTATATCTGAACACCCTTGAAAAAATTCAAAACATGATCATGGAGGTACTGTTCCGGGTTCTTACAGTCAGCAAAACTGGAATTTTCTTTCTGTATCTCTTTGACTTTTGGTCAGCCCATAGAATTCCTCTAGGCTTCCTGGACTTCTCTTTCTAAATAGAGTTGAAGATATCCATGGCCATTTCTCAACTTTTTTTTCTTGGCTTGTTACTCGAGGTGAGTTGCACTGATCTTCATTTATAATTATCGTCTTTGATCTTGTTGAATGTTCAAAATATAAAGCAGTGAGTCCAAAGCAGTGATCAAGTTTCAATACTTATTTTATTTAGAATCTCACTTGTAGCAACTTAAAATGCCACTTTTAACTATCTAACTGGATATCAAAATATGCAAAAATGGTTGAACTGTCAATTACTCTCATTGTGTGTATAATAAAACCAACTTTATTTTTTAGTGTAAACTTAGGTTGTAGAGATTAAGAAGGCAACATGGAAAGGTATTATTGTACCTTTATTAGTTTCCTGAAAATATGACAAGGTATTTCCACTCATCCTGAACATATTTAAAGTACCAGGTCAACATCTGAAATGCTATCATCCTATAACTGCCTAGGAAGGAAAATGAAATATAACTATGAGACAGATTATGTCAAAAGTATAGAATTCTCACACTGCTGCACAATAACTCATATGAGGAAGCAAGATGCCTGATAAACTTGATTATTATCATAATCTTCAAATGAAACACAGCACTGTCTGAAATCAGAGAATACAGATACTGATCAGAAGAAGGAAGTTTGAGCTAAAGAGGTTTTCTATACTTCTGCCTGAAATATGATAAGGTATTAAAAAAATGTTATTTTTTCATGAATCCTGAAAGACTTCCCACTGCAAAGTGAGGAAGAATCAGTGAAAACAGATGTCAGAGGGGATCCTACCTTGCCTTGGCAGTGGAGATGAGCAGCATTCTCCAGCATGTTGGCATTCCAATTCCCAAATCTGTGTGTGGTCATAAATGACAAATACAATTTTGACACAAGCTGAAGGCACTGGCTTTTCATCTTCAGCTTGCTGGCAACACTTTTGACTTTTTAAGGAAGAAGTTAGTTTAGACAGTGTAAAACTCTTAGAGCATGACAGTTCAGATTTCACTTAATATAATGATTTCACTAAGGATATGCTAAAGATGACTATGATTCACTGAGAACTGGGTAACTAAGGATTATTATTGGTTATTAAATGCATTTAGTTAAAATTGGTTAGTAGTAAGTAGCTTTCTCAAAGCTTTTAGAAACACTACTTTTGTGAAAATCTTGAATTTTGGATTTTAAAAATGGTCTAAATCCAGGAAATAATTTATTTTAACTTAACTACAGTAATTGAAAAATTATAATATTAAAGAAAACAATGTCAGTGTCACCACTCTTCTGCAAACCCTGATCTAAGATTTTAAATGAATAAAAGGTGGAATAAATGAAAACTGGAAAGCTTTTACCAGTACAGTGGTGATCAAGTAAAGAATTTGTGCTGTAAATTTGCATAGCTTATAAATAAAATGAAAGGCAGAAAATACTTCTTCAGACATTGTCAATTTAGTTTTGCTTGTTGCTACTACCTTCATAGTGCTTATTTTGCTATTTCAGAGTTTTTGACTTAACAGTAATATAAACATAGGCAGCCAGAAGAAAACAGGTTTTTTCTCATGTGATATATACATAAACATAGCTATACAGTGCAGGCTTCTTGCTGAATTCTTCTGTTTATGTCCCACAAGGGGCATGTTTTTATGTTCAAGTCCATCTACATTTCTGAATCCAGCCTCTTTGCAGTTGTCCCATTGGTGTGTATGACTCTTTTGGTGATCTATGCAATGAAGGTACTTGCTCACTTGCCTCTGCCATTTGCCTGCCAGCCAGAGTAATTCTCATCTGAAAACTGCTGTACTCTGATAGCAAAGCCTCTATGCCTGTGTGCAAAGATTATGCAACATTAGCTGGAGCAGGATAAATGGATCCATGTACATCCAGCAATGTTTTGTCACAGGCAGTGCTAAGAAACAGCTTGGCACAGACGAAAAGTGCTGCTGAAGGCAGCATTGCACAAGGCAGTGATTATCTGAAAAATGTAGGTGCGACACCGTTGTTATTAGAGTAGATAGGAGTGCTACCTATGTGCTGCATAAATATGAAAAGCTGCTTTCTATTCTCCAGTAGATTTCCTCCTCCATCAGATTCCTCTGGTAAAAGGGATAGATAAAAATGGATCTTCACATACCAAAAACTTAAGGAAAACAATGCTTTATAAAAAAGCTTGTGATTTGTTATTCCTGAAAGAGATTAGCAGACTTCAAAGTAACCATGCAAAAGAGGACAGTTTCATTATCAGACTTATTCCATGGTGTGGTGTGTTACTGGATTGTGTGACAGGTATGAGGTACAACTCACTCAGACTTTTTTCTGGAATCTCCTGGTATACTCTCTCCAGAAGCCTTTAAAATTAGATTTATTATTAATTGAAGCAAACCAACTTTAAATCTAAAAATACATAAGAAAACAACAGAACATGATATACAGCAATTTAAAACAAACAAATAAATAAATAAATAAAGTGAAAACAAATCTCACCTTCCTAACCACAGTTAGATTCCTCTGCAGAAGTATTCTTATTCTCTAGACTTATTTTTCAGTCAAGCAGTAGTCAGTTGTTGTTTGAATTAAGCTTCATACTGTGCCCTGCAGAAAGGCTGTGCTGACCCCCTAAGAACATCTCATTTATTCCATCACCTCTGAGGACTGCTATAGAGACAGTCTCCGATGATAATGCATTCCTTATGCCTCCAATCACCTCTCTATTTCCAGTTCCACAGTCTCCCTGCTTTTTATGTTAATCCTTCTCTGCCTGCCCTCTTACATCCCAGGCATTTCTCCAAAATGGAGCAGTCTCCGTTGTTCTCAGGGAAGGAGTAATTTTCCCAAGAGGGTGTAATTGGACCAGAATGCCCTTGGCCATGATGTGCAGGAAGCCACAATAAACTGTAAACAAATCCATTAAACAATCATACTACCTAACACAGATGGCAAAACCTGTTATCACTCTGTTGGTTTCCAGTATACCAACATGCCTTATGCAGTTGTTTAATTTTACACAAATGTTTCATATTCTACTTGGTATTAGTGTTGCTGCTTTGTTTTGCATTGCCATTTTACCAGAGAGTCATGGGTCTGAAACTTCGGGTTTTGCCATGAAAAATAGCAAGATTGGACAGCCAGGCATCATGTTTGTATCTCAGATTATGTTCTAAGGTCTGTAAGAAATTGACTTTTTTTGAACTGTACTTTCCCCTTGTGAAGAGTCTTGAGTACAGTCCTTCACACCCAGACATCTGTAGAAGCATATGATAACCATTATTTTGGAAGAAATGCAGAAATCAAACCGAGGAAATCTAATATGCTGCAACTATTATTTAAAGAAACAGGACAGGTAGCTGAACCAGGACTTGTCTAAGAAAGCTTTAGGTTTTTATTTTTTTATCAGTCAAAACAAATTATTATCTGTTCAAAAAGACAACCCATTTCAACACGTTATGCTTTGCAGGAAAGAAGAAATCAGTACATGAATATTATAAAGTAAACAGCTATTGATAGCAGTCATAAACTGTTAAAATTATGTTAGAGTAGCACAATAAAAACTGGGTAAACAGCACTCTCATTATGGCTTTGTGTGTCATTTGCACCAGGGAGATACTACCCCTAACTGAAGAAAATTCATAATCTTATTAACATTTCCTTCTTGCTCTTTCTAACCTACTGTAGATCAGATAATTTCAGCATCACTAAATCATTTGCTTGAAAACCTAAGATATTTCACTTGAGGGTTCTGAGACATGGAAGACTATGTCTTAATCTCCATTTTTTCTTCAGTAAGGTCAGCCAGCTGGTTTAGTAAAATAGAAAAACCTTTAAAGATTGATCCAAAACAACAGATATTTTCTGAATATTTAGAGGAGAAAAAAAAAACCCTGTTCACCTCTCCTTTTTGTTTTCCTCTTCTTATCATTAGATCCAGCTCAGACTCAAAACAACACGCGGAAATGTCAGAGGCTGCTGCCAAGGCATTTTTAAGCTAATTTTTAATCACCACAATTCCAATAAAGTTTAAGTAAGCATCCTAAAAATGGCACTCCTCCATATTTGAATTGCACAAGGTTTTCTTGTTAACAATTTTTTTTTAAATCTCTTTTAATACTCTAATAATCAACAATATAAAGGTAAAATAAGCTCTATCTAATCATTATCAATATTACATTTTCCTCTCACATTCCTAACAAGATCATTTAATTCTAGATCTTTTTAATAGAGATCTTTAAAGACTCACTCATGCTAGATTACTGTAGCTAGTTAAGAGCATAATAGGAAATTAACAAACATACTTCATAAGTTACATGTTTCATTGAATTTGCTGCACACAAAGTTGTCTGTAGTGGACAACTGAGTTAATAAAGAAATTATTCCCTCACTTCTGTTCCATAGCTGCTGTTAGATCAATGGAACACTGGCAATAGTGTACTGTAGTTTTGCAGGTTTTTGGTCTTTCGCCTTGTGAAAAGGTAAATTCAAAGCTGATGAATATATATATATTTTTAATTCGGTTGTTAGAGAAGTTCAAATTGAATTCCACTCTTTTTCCAACATTCATTTTTTGTTATTATAATTTCATCTTTAACATCCTCTTCTTCCCTCCGCTTCCTTCCTCTCCCAACACAGAGTAATCAGGACCTTTGAAGCACTGTCATGGATGCCTCACTGCACAGTCAAGGGCCTCACAGTGCCATTTCTGTATCTCAAGAGCCTGTTTTCCATCCAACATGGGATTAAAAAGAGAGTTTGGGTTAAAACTAAATGTTGAATCAATCTTTCCAAAGGCCATTTGACAAAGCTAGTGTATTTCAAGAGTGAAAACTGTATGGCTATGATTTTAGGAGTCAAATAGTACTAAAAATCTACCAATTTACTTCAAATTGATTGAACTGAAAAGTTTTGAACAAATGTCAACTAAAAAAGTTTCTTCCATTCCACTTTTCCAGCAGCTTGCTACTGACAACAGAAATGTCACTGAATGCCATTGTCCTTGAAGTTCATAGGTTTACAAGGATATTACATCACTTAGCAACAGAAACATCTATTTAGGATACAAGAATCAAATACATGCTTTTAAAATGTTCCAGATCTCCCTGGCTATACACAAATAAACTTCCATAGGAATCCACACCATTTGCAAGGCAGTCTGTTTGTCATTGATATATCAGTGCTTTTTGTTTGGAAGATTTTGACCTTTTGCTAGCAAAACTGATCATAGTCTCCTTGTTTTTTTCATTTATGTGATTATTTATTTTCAAGCTAAAAATCTGTGCTTAAAAATTTAATTACTCTTCTTGGTAGGACTGAAAGTCAGACACTCACATTATAGACCATGCCAGCCAGCTCATTGTTTCTTCTTCAAGATGAGATTTTATTGGATTTTTTAAATTGGTATGTTAATAACTAGAGTGGGTCAAACAGTAAGTTTACTGGTTTGTAGGAAGCTTTCTTTTTAATTTTTTTTTTAAAGTACTGAAATTCTCAGCAAACAGAAGATCTCAGCCAAGCACCTCTTCAAAAACATTGGTAAGTTGTGGGTTTTTCAGCCAATACCAGTGATGGCACTTCACTGAATATAAGACACATGTAGGACCCCTGCAATCAGGCTCCTCATCCTCACCTGCCCCATGAGGGCAGTCCTTCATTCTCATCTTGTAACTTTGTAGGCTCAGGCCAGACTCACTAGGAATGAAAACAGCTCTTCACAGAATCAGTCAGCACAATGGAATGGTCATGCAGAGCAATATTGGTAAATCTGAACTGATTGTAGAAATTAATGGAAAACCCCTTTCTGTATATTAAATGGAGAAATTCTGTACTTTCCCTTGTTTCATCTCTGCCAGCCTTTGTAGTTTGCAGCCAGCTCTAGATTACAGAGTACCACAATGATACATGATAAATTCCTTTCTTTTAACGCTCTCTGAGCAACATGCTAGACTATTATTAATCTCATTGAGCTGGAAAGAGTGTGTGTGTGGATCAGAGCAACCTGCCTTGTCCTTAACATTTTATGACTCAGAAATGAGTTCTGACTTTTCTGTGTGATTCTCTAAGTATATCTCTTCTTTTTGTGCTTTGTGTTTGAGTTCCCAGTTTGGAAAAATAAAAATGGTAGTACGTTATTTGTTTCTTTACTTTAGAGACAGATCTTCAAAGTGGTCCTTCAGAATTTTCCCATAAGACTGTGAAGTTTTAAGATCAAAATCTTTCCCAGAGACTAGGCTAAATTTATTTTTATTAATTTCTAATTGACAGCTGTATCATCAAAAGTTAAAATGTAGATAAAGCCAAAGCTGGAATGAACTGTGTTTTGAAAAGCCACACAGTTGCATAGTGACCCCACAAGTGATCAAGTGAGTGTAAGCCGTATTAGGTACCCTAAAACATTCTACTTCTCCCAGAAATCCACAAGGACATACAATGGTAGTGTCAACAAAATTCAGTTGGCAGAGGACCTCACAGCATGGGTTTCTGGTCTCTAGTGCCACCTCTATTAGAGTTTCTGTTCAGCACGAAGAACAATAGAATCTAGGCAAAAAAGTTCCTGTAGTTTATTCCATCATGTGCATTACTTTAAAAACTGATGAATGTATTTACGGTGTACAAAGCACTTTAAACAGAAAGCTATCATAAAAGAGTAAAATTCTAGTTGGTCAGGTATTAACACCTAGTCTCTCAGATGTCAAGTTTTCATCAGCCTGGGAAGTCTGATTATTCTACTCTGCTCACATCATGTAATGATAAAAATGATAATACTGTACATCGAGTTTATATCCAGAATTACAATATAATCTAGCCACATATTTCATAAATACATCAAAACAAAACAAAACAAAACCCACAACTAGTTTTCCAAGCCACGTACACAATTTTTACTACAGGCTAACTTACTTGCAAGGTTGATGTGAAGAAATCTCTTGGAGGTGACTAGTTGATACATCAAGGAATTCTAAAATACTGATTATTAATGCACCAAAGCAATATAAATTCAGTGAAACAATCAGAAGACATTAAAGAAAGGCAGTTTTATTACTACTTTGGGCCTGTTCTTCATATAAGTCAAGGCAAATCCCTGTCACATCATAATTTTTTTGCTGTGGTTTGATGTGAGGGAAATAAGGGGCCCACTTAGCTCTTTTGTGTAGCTCATTTAAAATAACCCAGACTAATGGAGACCTGTCTGTTTCGCCCTTATAGAAGATGATAAATACTAAGAATTATTATTGAAGCCATTTAGTTTTCCATTAATAATACATTAGTAAATACTATAAGATTAGATTTCATTGAGGTATGGGAAATTTTTTAACACTAGTTTGCAGCTGAGCCAAGTGTTAGCTTAAATATCAGCAATATTTCATTCATGAAGGGTAAGGTTACTGCTAGGGTCCTAGCTACAGGTACACAGGATGCAGAAAGTAGGAAAAAATGGTCCAAAAATACCTGAAATACTGTTGTATCAAAGCTGAGAAAGCACAGAGAGTATTTTCCAAATAGGCAGAAAACAGAGTATCACAGAAAGTGGTTCTAGTCTTGATTTTCTCCAAAGCTTAATGGCATAACATTTCACTCTGTTTAAACAGTCCAGTTAAATCTTGCATCATACAAGAAAAAAAATGCTTCAAATTTCTGAGCTTTCTTTTCTTTCCTTTCTAGTGCAAGGTTAAAAAATAATAACTTAAACCATTTGACAATGTGTATTATTTTTATTCTCACTCCCCTGGGGGCTGTGAAATTGGCTTGGAAATCATCCTTCCCTGTTTTCGTAATTCTTTCCTCTAGAAGGATCTGTGGTCTTTTTAAAAATTTCTTAGGAGATTAAACTTTTATCTTCCTGAAAATGGCCAAGATTCTGTTTTGTGAGTAATGACTGTGCTTCCTTAGGTCTAAATTTACTCTGTGTATGAGCAATAGTCAGTTGTCAAGTTCTTGCATTTTTTTAATCAGTGACTGTAACATTCTTCTTCATGCAAGAATAGTGAGCAAACCTGAAAGGAACGTATTTCTTACTCTCACTTTCCAAAGGACTGAGATGCGAGTTTTTGGTTTTGGTTTTGGTTTTAGTTTTGGGTTTTTTTAAGAAAATATTCTTCTAGTGAGATTACTATCCACACATACTTCATTTTTATTGGTTAGACTAGTATATCTTTCTAGGTCATCCCATGCCAGGACAAGTCCTGTAGTAGCTATTCACTAATTTGTTTCATTTGTGTAATTAATTTGTTCTCTGAAATTGTGGTTCCTTAAAAAAATAGTAAGAAAAACAACCTGAAATTTTCAAACAATGCTTTTCTTTGTCTACTTTCTGCTTAGTATAAAAGTCCATTATATTTTCCAGTCTGTGTTGCTTTAATTTCTCTCTGCTAAGAAAACTACTGGTTTTATATATGTCTGTGTGTCTGTGTATGTATGCATGTGTATAGAATAGGCAACACAATTTTTCATCCCTGGGATTTTTGGAGACTTCCAAGGAGATTTTTGTTACGAATTGCTGATATAAAGTTAATGACTTTCAGAGTTTTAGATAACTTCCAGAGATACTCTATTAGGGATAAAAAAATGTAATAAATATTACATTTGTTTTGATGAAGTAACCCATCAGAAAATTAGATATATAAAATTAGACCAATAAAATCGTATGGAAGAATAACTGCCCTGACACAAAAATACACTTCAGATTTAAATATTTCTCCAGTTATCTACTTTATCATTTTAATTTTATGATCTACAGAAAAAAATGCAAAATCCAACCAGTGATCATCTAATTTGACATTAATTGACACTTCACATTTTGTGACCTTCATGTGAATAAAATACTTCCACTCTCAGGCTCTTGGTTTTCTTAGCTCACAATAAAAATAATTTAAAAAAAAAAATTCTAAACTTGCATGCTTTTGCACATAACTACAAAGTGCTAAAGTTTCTCCACTTTTCTGTTCCTATGAAACCAAATGGACAGAGATATTTATGTCATGCCGAATCTTGTCTTAATAAGTAGCCTAAGAGGAAAATTCCCCTTGGATGTTATAAACAAATTCTTGGCAGAAAAAAGAAGGGGATATAGGGCAATAAATAGTAAGGAAAACCTTAACCCTGGAAGGAATTTTGAAACAGAGAGTTCTTTCTCTAAAGTGAGAAAAATTAGTGCATTTTAGGTGCAGTTTGCTGGGCAAGAGAAAATAAATTTTTTACTCTCCTTAAACACCTGACCCTGGGAGGAGTGAATACATTGTGTGAAGTGTGGAATTTACTTTTTTCTTTAACAAACCAAAAGGAAATGGGAAAAAAAAAAATTGTGATGATCTCTCTTAAAATTTGGGGTAGTACCTGGTCAGAAAATTTACCCTCTGCTGCATTGTGTTTATAGAGCTTGTAATAAACTCAACTCCTGCCTTGGGGAGCAAAGGTATAATTATTTCTCATTAATCAAAACAATGTCAAAATATCACTTATGTTTTCCTTCGCACTCAGAAACAAGGCCTCATTATAAAGACAAACAAGAAGAGATATTTAAAATTGCATACATAATGCCACTGTGTTTTCAAATTTCTTTGTTGGAAGATAGAAAGAAATACATAAAATAAAAAAAACCCAAACACTTAATATATTAATTGATAATTTACCCAGAAAAAAAAAAAACAAAACTGTTGTAGTTGTGATAAAAAAGTACAATAAGCCTAATTTTTTTCCAAACATGAAATTAAATATTAATATCTTGTAACTTTTATACACTATAGCACATCAACAAAATAAATGGAAAATTTTATAAAGTTTACAGATTTTACATAAATCACAAGGTTGGATAATATAAGATCAAGAGAACAAACTTTGAGAGTTTGCAGAACACAGGAAAATATGTTCTCCTAACCTGGATTTTAAGATATCAGAGATACCAAATTCGTTTATCTCCTGGAATAAACTATTGTGAAATATTCTGAATTAAAAAAAATATATATTTTTTTCTCAACTGATCTTGAAGTATACCACACGCTTTCTGGAGTTCCCCTTATGTGATTTTGTACACTGTCTCAAAGAGCACTGTTATGAATACTTATATTGAGATGGGTATAATTTTACTAAAGAATTAACCTCAAGTTTTCCTTCTTTAAACCTCCCTGAAGCCAGGGTAGAGGATACAATTTTCATCTGAAACTTCTTAATGAAATGATAACTTAGCAACCATAATTGTTTCTAAAACATTACTCATCATAAGTGACAGGGTGTTAGTGTGTCAGCATAAACTCCTGGAGTAATTCACATTGATTGATTAGAAACTATTATTTTATCCATTGTTCTTAAATATTCTTTCATTCCTGAGTAAACAACGGTAGCTAATAGACGTGGTATCTCAATACTCTGTGATCGAAGACTAGCTTTTAGGACAAGAAGTAAATGGAAGTCTAATCTTTCTAGTGCCTTTTAGAGGTACTTAACATTGGTCTACAAAGAGCATTGAATGAAAAGAATTAGTAATGGAAAAGACCTACTAAGTCATTTGTCCAGTTCTCTGCCAAAGCAAGATTGCTTGTCTATGATATACTGTGTTTTTAAGTGTGATTTCCAGTCGAATCCTAAATTATTCAGCTAATCTGTTACGTTATATCCTTAGACATACAAGATCTATTTTATAATGTCGGTCAGATTTTACTTTGCTTTATTTAATTTCATTCCTATAATAACATGCTTTGCAACAACTTACACAGTCTTCTCTCCCATTGCACTCATACTTCTCAGGTGCTTGCTCAGTTAGCGAAGCTATACGAGTGTGATTACTTTTCTTGGCTATTCAGGCCATTCATTTTGTATGCCTTGCATACAAAATCATGCATACATTTCCACTGTATTATATTTGAAGATCAAATCTAATTTGCTGTCTACCAAATTTATCAAATATTATAGTGTTCTTACATGTTTCTAACGATATTGTGCTCTTCTATGCAGCATTATTTTAATATGCGTTATCCAAATAATATTTGCAAATCTGTGCATTTCATGCAAGGAAACTTGTCCCAAGGGAGCAACCTGCCATCCATGTACTGAGTGAAGTTCTCCTTCACTTTTTTTGTACTATGCACACTAAGCAACATAATCTTCTCAGATCTACAGGTAATATATTGATACATTTTGCTATAATCCTCTATATAACCCTCTCTATAGTGTATATGCCTTTAGATATCTGCATATTTTATTGTCTGACTCTTCACTTGTTTCTTTGTATGTTGTATCTGTTACACTGAGTAATTTTATTTTCAGCACATATTTCTTTTTTCTTTAAAATGTCTATTAATCTAACTCTGATTTCAAGGAAGCAATGAAGAGAGAGATCATTTATACTCTAGGAGAACTTGTTGCAAATCCTATTTGTCCTACCATTAGAGCTACTCACACAAATGTAATTGAAATGAAACTTCCAAGGAAATTACATTGGCCAGGATGCTGTTGGAGGCAAGGTAAGAGAAAAAAAAGCTTTTATGCTTCTTAAACCATTCTGGACAGTGTCATGGAATGCTATGACTCAAAGGAGTTTAATCCCTTATCCTAGCAGTGGATCTGAGAAGTCAGCTGAAGAGAGGGAGGAAAGGCAAGAGGGATGGGAGGCATGGAAGTATGTTGGACTTCTTCCAGATGTCATTGTGCCCTAAAGAGGTGCCACCTTATTATTAGTTGCAGAAAGTCCTATGTAAAATGCCAGTAAAAGAAAGGAAGCCTTCTGAAAATAAACTAACAAAAAAAATCAATTAATAAACTATAGCATTCCCAATTGCCTGAATCAATATTGCTTAACAGGTACATCCTAGTAAAAATGAACAGCTATGTATTTTTCACTTTTAGGACAACTCTTTGCAGTGTTTATTAGAGCGCAAACTCTTTTCTCAGAGCTGAAAATATCACCATCGATCATGATGCGCAACATATGTGGAATATTATGGACGATTAAAGCACACAAAAAACACAGAAATTTTTCTTTAAAAGCCCACTTTGCTTATAGGCATTTTATAAATAGAATAGTCAGCCCTCCTCCTATTATACACTAAAAATGCAGAGTTCTAGGTAGCACTTACACACAGCAGTAGGAAACCTGTTTAATAAAGTCAATTTGCCTTGTTGATTCAGAGATTTCAGCTATTTTCCCCGTTCTCCATTTAAGAGATTTTTCACATCAGCTCTTAACATGCTCTTAACAACTAGCATAATAACTACCATCTATTGAGCTGCAGACTGAATATAATCTCCAGTCAGTGCAACAAACAGTCCTGTACTGTGTCTGTCCTATAACTCTACTTGGTGGCTAGAGCTAATTAATAGGAGAGTTTATAATTCAATAGTTAAACCCATCAGATTTACATTGATTTACATCATCTGATCCAGTGGCTCAATAAGTAAACCGGGATGGAGGCAGGGGGTAGAAAAAAGAAGGTGGAAACAGGAAATTACTATTATCCAACTTTCACTTATAGCACTGGTAGCAACAGATGTAGTAAAACAATAGTTGGCTATTAAACAGCACTCAACTGCAGTGCTCTGCCAGCCTTTAAAAAAGATAGGAAAAAATTATCATAGTGACCTTAAGGAAGGTGAGTGGAAGTGAAGAAAAAGTATTTCTTTGGGAATAGCTAGACTGTGGAGAATATGGTTTTCCTACTGTTTTGGCTTTGAAAGTCTGTCTTCCTCCAGCCCAGCTGAAGATTTTACAGACTGTAATCCATCGTCCTTGTAGCCAAGCCACTGATGATAATCTTCGACTTTTTCTTGCTCAGGAGGGAGAATGTGCAACTTTTTCCATATCCGTGGTATTATTGTATTTCCTGAGTATATACATCCAGCAGCTGCAAATGCTTTACTTTGTTCCTATAATGGCCAGTTGCTGAGAAGCTGCTTTGCTTTTTTATGCTTTTTTTTGGATTTTACATAATCCCTTGATGGTTTGGACCATTACCAGATAGCAGAAATCAGACTAAATGATCACATGATCAGGTAAAGCAAATATAATTTTTTAGCATATGCATCTAGTGAATAGCTTTCAAAATAGCAGTTATGGGATTTTTTAAAATTGTTAAGTAAATCAGAATAACATAAAGAAAACAAAGGAGAATATAACAAAACCAGGAAAAAAACTTACTTTGAATTGTACCTGTCACAAAGAAACCTGAATGGGATCTCTTTTGAGGAGTTTCAACTTCGACCACTACATGGTGGTATACTAGAAAAGGAGAGCGAACAGCAAGGATCTTTATCATTTGTAAAGTAATATATTTGCTCCTTTTCTGAACAAAATAGTCACGGTCACAGAGATCTGTTTTGATCAGTTTTTAATCTCTGATATCATTCTATTTTCACAGCTATGTTAAGAGCCCAAGCCTTGGTGCCAGCAAGATATTCTAGTAGAGATTACTATCCACAGACTTCTGAAGTTGTATCCAGGAGTATCTCTGTGTTTGAGAAGAATGAAGGAGAATACTTTGCAAGCAGACTTACAGCACCTTACAATAATTACCATTTGAGAAAACTGGAAAACCCAGAAAATACCCACAACATAAGTTTTGTTTTGTTATGTTTTGCTTCTTTTCTGTATGGCTCAATACCTTTCCATCAGGAATAATGTAATGATAAGTGTATTACAAAAAGAAGTGTGGTGAAAGTTCTTTTCCTAATTCGGTTTTTCGCTTTACACAGTGCCAAGCACTTTTGAAATGTAAACAACAATTAGCTCAGCTGGTAACAAATGCTGCAAAGATGAGGAAACATTCTCTGTATCAGGTAGGAAGTAGAAAGCATTTGACAGGAGATGGATGCAGTAGGATTTGGTGACAGGGCAATGTGCATTGAGGAATGTGATTGGGTTAAAAAGAGAAATGAAACACAGTGGAAAAACAGCAACACTGTAAAGAGGAATGAGGCAGCACACAACATTATTAAGCTAATAGTTTGAAGGGATAGAGTACTGAATTCACTATGGATGGAGGCAGTACAATATGCACAGTATGAAATAAGATATTATAATAAAGACAGAGGAAAAAGAATGCATTTCCCTGAAAGATTAGGTGATTTGTTTGGAATAAAGTATTGCAATATTTTGAATTACATTCTCAAGCATAGAAGTGTCATTTATCTCAAGAGTTATGTGCTACATACATAATGCATACATGCATCTATTTATTTATGTCCACATGTATATATACATACAATAACTTTAGCAATTTTTGACACCAGAATGGAGAGACTGTGCCTATGTTTTTAGCACATAGACACAATGAAGATTATTTTCTGGAAATAAATTCTCAAAAAGGCTGAACACAGTTCCCGGGGTGAGACACTCTGCACATTTGAATTAATGTTCCTTAGTGCTCCCTTGTTAGTGCTAAGTATGTAGTTTAAATAAAGAAATCACATTCCAGGATCCAAATACAATTTGCCAGCTTTGCTTCTGGCAAGTGTGAAAGCAGCAAAAGTGAGAGTCATTTCTTCACCGTCTGTTCAGCAGCTCACCTCTTTATCACATAGAGGTGCAGAAGATGCAAAGTTTAGTAAGTTTTAAGACATCAGTCTGGTAGAAGTGAAGATAGGGCATTTTTTATTAACCTTATAAATATAGTTTCACTGGGTTTCCATATGGCCCAGACCTTAACAAGATCATTAGCAATGTCATTCATATCATCCAGTTACATCTTATTTTTACAGTTAAATTCGTGTAGTTAATATCTTAATACTTACAGGGATTAATTGCAAACTATTACAGTTGAGTGATTTGGGGTGATTTTTTTTTTTTTTTTTGGATTAAGAAGTGAGAGAGAGAGGAGATTATAAGAGAGGGAGTGACATTCAGAAAGGAGACTGAATATTAGACAGGTTTTCAAGCTTTCTCGCCATGTAAACTGGGCTGCACTAGATCTTAATCCAACTGTTAATAACATTCATCTGTGCATGTATACCTAGAGAGGTATTTGCAGTGCGTATCTACAGGTATTTGTTGTGGAATCCTGATTACTGGCTGACATATTTTTGATCTTTTATAAGAATGGAATTATTTGTATTTTGTGGAAAAGCAACAACAAAAAAACAACAAAAAAATAAAAACTTATTGGTTTGCAGTAACTCTGCTTTTTATATTCAGGTGAAATAGAAAAGAAAAACATATATACAGGTTTCATAAAGCCTTACAGAAGAATGAAGAATGCCTTCTTGAAAATTTAACATTACTGTGATACGAAAGAATAACTTGCTTCAGGTAGAGGAAATACCATTTTTATTACCAACAATAAATCAGATTTTTATCGGATAAATAGTCTACATCATACTTATATAAATTAGTGACACTGTTGTAGTGTCACACTCTCTTCAGACACTGCAATACAGAAAAAAATCTCGTACACCCTTGCAGTCAGACTTGATCTGCAGTAACTTGAATGTTTCCACAGGAGACAATGAAATCTGAAAGTGGTTCATTGCCTCACAATAATGTGAAGGTTAATGGATGCCATCACTCTACCTGTATGATGTTCAGGTTTACAGATCAGTTTCAGTGCAAACCAGACATCATAGTCTAAAGGAAGCGCCCTTTCTTGCCACATCTACCTGGTTACATTGTCCACGTGATTGCCTCTTTCACACTGCTAGCACATTTACACTGCTCCTTCTTCTTATGATTAATGTGACAGCTTTCTGCTGGAAATACAAACTTACGCATCACTTCTTGGTTGGTCATCTTTGCTGCCTGCTTTCAAATGCATGTCAAGGATGAACAGGCAATGCTGAGCAGTGTCTTAGTGGGGGTCAGACACTATGGGGGGGGCAAAAAAAGACAACAGGAGTCACACAGGCAGGTTTGTTGTGCAGCTGGGGAAGCAAGGGGCAGCTCTTGGACTCCCACACAAGCAATCTCATGATCTTCGTTGGGCTTGCTTGTGGAAGATAATCAGGAACTGAAATCCATTGCACAGAGAAAAACTGTAACATATTGTGTGATTTGAATCCTTAGTGACAGTGTAGGGCAGCAAAGCTGTACTGACTTACAGAGATGGACTTTATAGGACCCTCCCTTGGCCAGATTCAAAGCATTCAAAACCACATTTGCCCAGGTACCGCAGAGTAGCTTCTAACAGAAAGAATTGTGCTACTTGGGTTATTGTTCATCTCTGCCTTCCTCCAGTATCTAAAAGGGGAGGGTAAATCATGTTTAGTCTCTGTACCTGCTAAACAGTACTACCACTCTGTCATGTCTTCTAATAATGAGCATAGAGCCCAGAGCTCCTGATCAGGGAGAAGCAGTACCAGTGCCATCCCCCAATGCTCCTCCCAGTGTGACAGACAGTGCAGTACTGACTCAGTCTTGTGGCTGCATGCCAGCATTCAGCCACAGCAGGTTTATATTCTGTCTGCATACAGCTCTGACCAGAAAAAAATACTGTATGTGTTCTGTGAAATACCAGAATGCAAGTGATGATATTGGTATTTTTCAGTATGTTGAAAATAATATAATTTTCAAGAAAGTGAGGAGGTTACCCTCTTGATGAAGTCCTTTCTACAGTCTGTCTAAACAATGGCTTATGTCTATGGTCCCTGATCCTGACAAGCCATGGGGCACCTACTCCAATCATGCAGAACTTCCTGTCCTTGGCAACAGAGAAGTCGAACAGCATAGGAGGAGGACCATAGCCAGGAGACTGAGGGAAGCAATTGTAACCTTTTACTCAGTGTTTGTTGGGCCATATCTACAATGCTACATCTAGTTTTAGGCTTTCTAATGCAGGAAAGACATTGATAAACTAGCTCAGTCCAGGCTATGCAACAATAGCCTTCCAATACCTGTGAGGAAAGCATCAAGAAGATGGAGACAGCTCTTCACTACAGTGCATAGTCAGAAGACAGGGGACAATGAAAATAAGTTGAAACAAGAGACCTTTATAATTCAGGGTGGTGAAGAGAAAAACAAAAACAAAACAAACAAAAAACCCAACAAAAACAAAGCAGTCAAACAAAGGAACAGATTCACCAAGGCAGGACGTCTCCATCCTGGGAGGTTTTCAAGACACAACAGGACAAAGCAATGAGCAACCTGTTCTCACCTCACAGCTGATCTTGTTGTGCATGAGAGGTTGGATCACAGGTTCCTCCTGTGGTCTCTCCAAACTAGAACTGTCCTTTGACTCCTGTGATTTTAATTTTATCTACATAATTTTATTATGTTAAATATATGATCTGTAAATGGGTCTGTCCTTCTTATACATGGGATTTGAATAAAGAATTAAAAGATCCCAAGATTTAAAAAAAAATGGAACAGGAAGTCCAGAAGGAGGTCTAGTGGGGAGAAATCAAAGTTCATATGTGAAGATCTGAGATCCAATGAGATATGAATACTTGATTAACTGCTGAGATGCACCACTCTTACAAGTCCTTTATCGAAGGGTCTCTATGTGTCTTCTGGAAGTTCACTCCTCCATTCTACTCTCATTTGTGATAATTTGGGGTTTATGTATGTAACCTTACAGGGTGCAAGCCAATGACTCCTTCTCCTTTCTCTTCAGTGAAAAATTGATTTCTGGGAAAAGGGAAAGAAGTAAAAAGACAAAATTTTATTAAAGAAGTGGGTTTATTTTTCCATGTACTTATTATTAAACATTAACTTTTAATTGCTTAGAAGCATTACCCAAAAGTCTAGTAAATATAGTCAAGCTCTAATTAAATGTTAATGTAGAGTCAGGGTGTTAAAAATTCATGAGGAGTGAGCAGATGTTGTGTTTTAGTCAGCATGGTCTAATCGACAGGGTCAGACCCCAGCTGTGGAAATCCTCTCACTTGGCACACTGGCAGAACAGCTTCTGTTGGCTGTACATTTAGAACCACTTGTATAGGTGGCAGCACACTACTTTAGGACACAGAGACAGAGGTAGAGCAATCTCCAACCCATAGATTATGTCCATCCCACACTCTAGTAACTGGACCATGTTATGAGCAGCAGATGTAATAATGTGAAAAAGAGTTGATGATCTGTACCTACTGATACACAACACAAATGCTTGTGTTGCATTTTTAAAAAGTCATCTTTCAATTTTCAATTTTAAAAATCAATTTAAAGTTCATTTTTTTAAAATAAACCTCCCTGTACTCTAGCCCTGCTTAACATAATGAACATTATTTCCAATAATATTTTTATGAAAAAAGTGATTTCTCATTAAAAACATAATTTTGAAACTGATAATAATAAATAGCACTTGAAAAAAGGTCAGATTTTGTCTTTAATAAAAAGTACTGATGAAATGCCAAAAAGAAAGTGTACAAAATGAAGTTAACACAGAAGCTTTTATTGTTGGATTTGTCAGTTCTAAATTAACACCAAAGAAAATGCTGTTATTTCTTGCTAATGGAAACATTAAATTATTACTTCCTTTATAATTGCTCATTTAATTGTTATCTGGGTCTGGTTGTAGTTTACAATTTAGGTTAGATATGTAACTATATACCCTACTAGGTAATGTAACCATGTAGTCATAAAGTTTCTTCTCTTCCAGCTTTTCCTCCTTCTAATTGTAATATTTGTACTTGGTGTCTCCAGCTAAATTAATGCTCAGTAGGGCACAGACCGTTTCTTTTCTTGAGCTTCACAGGGAAAAAATGCAGAATGTTGGAAGATGGAGGCACTATGTGATATTGCACTAGATCAGACCATGTATATTCTTTACTTTAGAGGACATACACATTCCTCCGCTTTCTGTCAACTAAGCATATCACTCCCATGAGCCCCACTAAATCAGCATGTGTCTATTCTCCCTTACACTCACACACTCTCCAGAAAGCATGAAATCTTGGTGCTCAGGTGAGAATGGGACCTAGAACTGTGCCTGACCTTTCTATGCATGCTATAAAGATGAAGGAAAATTCCCTTACTCCTTGATATGAAAAGTCTGGCCATGCACAAGACAAAACACAGTTCTGCTGCAGCCATCACAGCCTGAATAATTAACTATCTTGGTGCGAATAACCCTGAGAGCCATTTTGCTTGACTCATGACCTTGTGCTGTGTCCGCACAAACACCAGTGTTACAGCCAAGTCTCTCTTTAAAGTTTTATGGTTCTTCAATGGTGACTTGTTCTGAGTCGGGACAAGGTCACTACTGCAAGTGTATGCTGCATGCACTTTTTTTATACTGTTTAATTTAGTTCTACAATGTAAAGAAAGGCAAAATCCAGCAGAAATTATGAAATAACAATGTATGCCAGTATGGCTTTTGCCATTACTGCTGCTGTACAGAATTACTGTGATTGTTTTCATTGTCATTGTGCCTGCCTGAAAGTCATTATTTATCTTCACAAAATGAGTCAAGTATGGAATTGTTTCCACAGATGTTTTAAGAGGGAATCTTAGGATATACTGAACTTTGATTAAACATTGAGAGGATTTTTCTGGGAGACCACTCATTATTTCTCCAAATTGCTCTTATTTCCTTCATGTACATATTCCTGAATTTTATCCAACACAACACTAAAATCTGCCTGAGACAGACTGCTTTGACTTTTTTGGTTGTTTTTTTTGTTTGGTTTTGTTTTGTTTCTACCCCCTTTTTGTTACAAACTGATTTTACAGATATTTTCAAATAGTGATACAGTGGCAAGAGGAGGAGGTTCTGGACAAGTGGGGTTTTTTGCTGATTCTATTAGCACATTAGACTCCATTTTCCTCAGTCTTGACATTTAGGATTCCCTGCACCAGTCATCATTACGTGAGTGGGCTTACAGTACAGGGATGCATGTACATTTGGCATCCGGTGACCAGTTTCCCTGGGTCAATGGTTTGCTTGCCAAGGAAGGACCAGGGAATGGGACTGTATCTCCTGAGCCACCTACAGGTATATGATGCTGTTGTGTAAATATGTGAGCTAGAGCTAGAAAGCTAGAGGCAGAAGTAAAATACTTGCATGATAAACAGAGACAGAGTGACAGAGTGAGACTTCCTAATTCTCAGAAAGATGCCTATCTTGCAACCCCTTCAGATATTGTGTGCAGCATAAAAAATAAACTCTAAGGGGTGAAAAAAAAATTAGGATTCACTAAACATATGAAAAATTTTCAAGAAATTGTCTTATTGTCTTGTAGTCATGAAATGCCTCTGGATCTGTATTTGGGAGAAAATGCTTGGTGTTCCTAATATATGCATATACAATAGAAAATACTTTGGTTCTGTAACTCAATGCAAAACCCAATTCCCCCACTCTTTCCATTGGAGCATATAATGTCTTCTTCTCTTTCACATCGTAGAGTACTTGACTACTGGATGAATCTGTAAAAAATCCCTTCCATGTTCTTTAAACGTGAACACTACAGGATAACTAGTGTTCTCTCTGTTTCTTTGCTTCTTTTTCTTCTGTAAAGAGAGTCTTCTGACCGAATGCACAGATTCTGTGCCTGTAAATCCCAAATGTAAGAAAAGTTAGTTTTTTAATCAAATCCTGATGGAATTAGTAGTCTGACTCTTATCCAGCATCCACATTTTCCTGGACACAGAAACATCCTTGTGTTTCTAGGCCTGATTTTTGTAGGAAACATCATTATTTTAAAAAGAGAGAAAAAGATCTGACAAAGGCAGATGTACCTAAGTCATACTGATTTAGCTATCATCTAGCTGGCCTCATTTGTAAAAGTTTTTAGAGTTTAAGACTGGTTTCTAAACATGATAGCATGCAAGGATTCAGTGAGGTTCTGGGTTAACCTTAAAACCCATAGTTAGTTTTTGAAACACCAGTGCCTCCCAGTGAAAATTCTGGACTAGAGATAATATATTGAGAATATTTTGTATCCTATCATCACACCTTTCACATAAAATATATGACCACTCTTGTGTGTATTAAAGATATATCAGACATATAGTTTCATTTACTGTTACTTGTTAATTAAATTAAAATGTGATTTTGTTTTTTAAGTTACAATAACATCCTTTGGGCAAAAACGTGCTGTAGTGGAACATGTTAGCCTGATTTTTTCTTGTTATCTGCCTTAAGGGATTTGTAATTAAATGTAAAAAAAACAAACCAAAAACCAAACCAAAAAAAACTCCAAATCAAACCAAATGAATGACTGAATGAAGAAAGTAACTTTATGAATTAGTTTTCTGTATTTTGACATACAGTATTCTGATAATAAAGCTAACGTCATTTTTAAAGAACATAACACTTTTGTTTCTGAAAGACATGATGAAAACAGAGATAATTTATTTTCTGTGGTAAATTCCACTTCAAAATCACTGAAAATTAATGAAATCTCAGTGCTGTTTAAATCAGTGAAAAAACGTCTTCAGTAGAGCTGTGATTTAATTAGGTAATCTTCTTTAATGCACCTTGGTTGAACAGTGATACATTCATACTTTGAAATTATCAGATTGTATTAGTTTCTCTGGAAGTACATTTTTACAGTCGTATGCATTAAATATGTGAAGTTTCCATACAACTGAGATCTTGCAAACAGCTTCACAACTTGTTTGGTTTTGTTTAGGGTTGTTTTTAGTTTTGGGGTTTTTTTATCTTGTTCTTTCAGTGCAGTGTAGGAGAAAATCAGGTTCGGGATGACCTAAGGAACCTGAAGGTGTACAGGGCCATGGGACCTGATAGGATGCATTCACGTGTCCTGAGGGAACTGGCAGATGAAGCTGCAAAGCCACTATCCATCATATTTGAAAAGTCATGGCAGTCTGGTGAAGTTCCTGCAGACTGGAAAAAGCAGAACATAACCCCCATTTTTAAAAAAAGGTAATAAGGAAGACCTGGGGAACTGCAGGCCAGTCAGTCTCACCTCAGTGCCAGGTAAGATCATGGAGCAGATACTCCTAGAAACTATGCTAAGGCACATGGAGAATCAGAAGGTGATTGCTGACAACCAGCATGGCTTCACCAAAGGCAAATCGTGCCTGACCAATCTGGTGGCCTTTTATGACGGGGTTACAACATTGGTGGGTAAGGCTAAAGAAACTGATGTCATCTACTTGGACTTGTGCAAGGCATTTGACACTGTCCCGCATGACATTGTTGTCTCTAAATTAAAAACATGTGGGTTTGATGGATGGACCACTTGGTGGATAAGGAATTGACTGGATGGTTGCGTTCAAAGAGTTGTGGTCAACAGCTCAATGTCTGAGTGGAAATCAGTGACGAGTGGTGTCTTTCAAGGTTCGGTATTGGGGCCGGTGCTCTTCAACATCATTGTCGAAGATATGGACAGTGGCATTGAGTGCACCCTCAGCAAGTTTGGTGACCACACCAAGCTGTGTGGTGTGGTTGACATGCTGGAGGGATGGGATGCCATCCAGAGGGACCTTGACAGGCTTGAGCGATGGGCCTGTACTAACCTCATGAAGTTCAACAAGGCCAAATGTAAGGTCCTGCATCTGGGTTAGGACAATCCTAAGCACAAATATAAGCTGGGCAATGAGTGGCTTGAGGCCACCTCCGAAGAGGACTTGGGAGTGTTGGTGGACGAGAAGCTGAACATGAGCCAGCAATGTGTGCTTGTAGCCCAGAAGGCTAACTATATCCTGGGCTACATCAAGAGAAGCATGGCCACCAGGTTGAGGGAGGTGATTCTCCCCCTCTACTGTGCTCTTGTAAGACTCCACCTGGAGTACTGTGTCCAGTTCTGGAGCCCTCAACACAAACAAGACATGGACCAGTTAGAACGAGTCCAGAGGACAGCCATGAGGATAATCCAAGGGCTGGAGCACCTCTCCTATGAGGACAGGCTGAGAGAGAGTTGGTGCTGTTCAGCCTGGAAAAGAGAAGGCTCCAGAGAGATCTTATAGTGGCCTGAAGGGGGCTTACAAGAAAGCTGAGAAGGGACTTTTTACAAAGGCAGGTAATGACAGAACAAGGGGTAATGGCTTTAAACTGGAAGAGGGTAGGTTTAGGTTAGACATTAGGAAGAAATTCTTGACTGTGAGGGTGGTGAGAGACTGGAACAGGTTGCACAAGGAAGTTGTGGCTGCCCCCTCCCTGGAAGTGTTCAAGGCCAGGTTGGATGAGGCTTTGAGCAATTTGATCTAGTGGAAGGTGTCTATGGCAGGGGGGTTGGAACTGTAAAATCCTTAAGGTCCCTTCCAACCCTAACCATGCTATAATTTTATGATCCTATTATTTCAGTGCTCATTTACATAGTTACACACCTTCATGGAGGTCTGATACAGTTAACTAGTTAGAAATAGAGGTTTGGGTGACATAATGGGTATTGAAAGGCAGGAGTGCTTTATTTCTTGATATGTATACAGCTGAATGAAATTTTGTTGAAGCTACAGCAAAAAGAAGTTAAACATATTAAAGAGCATTTACTATCTTCAGTGTTAGTCCTGAAAGTGAGGGAGCTTCCTCAGCATTTTATTTTCTGCTACACTACTGGTTGTAGCCAAGGAACATGATCTCTGTTTCTTATTGTTCCCCCTTCAACCCCCCTCATGGGCCACACCTTTTTGCAGGATCAATGTAAAAAGAGTAGTTATATTTCTTTATAAAACTGGCTGCTAAAATTATTAGAACCATTGCAAGCCTGAGCAGAATCTAGTCCATGCAGTTTACTAGGTTTTCTCTTGTGCATGACTTCACGCAGCATTAAATGGGTCTTTTGTGTGGAAAGAAGAGAAAGAGGGAAAGAAAATCCAATAGACAGGGATTTCCCAAAGGAAAAAGAAAGAAGAGTCAGATATGACTGAAGTAGTTTGACCTTGATAAAAAGTTTGGAGAGTAAGTTTCTATGCGGAAGGCAGTTTCTTGGCGTGCTGGAGTCTGACTATGTGCAGGAAATCACAGGACTGTGTTGTATATTTCTTGCAAATATACAAGCCATGCTGCAGAAATATGAGTCTGGCCTCTGTTTTCTGTCCCATAGGAAGATCATCAGCAAAGCCCCACATACTGATTATTTTATTTAAAATTGGTTATACTGTTATCAACTTACCAGCATAAAGGAATGCAAAAGCCCTAGCATTTTCAAAGACTGGAGCACAAATTCTTTTGCTTTGTAATGATGCATTAATCCAAAGCACTGCTGCTTTGATAATGATTAAAAAAATGGACAAACAAAAAGCAGACAGTAGAAAACTTGGATTTATGTAAAGCCGTCTGTACAAATAATGATCTTGGAGCACTTTATTCAAGAGACAGAGAAAAACAAACATCACCTTGCTCAGCTCAGGGGGGAAAGGTGTGATGCTGACTCAGTTTTATAGTATGAAAATAATTTGCTGCACTTTGTTATTTTCAAAGGGAAAGAGAACAAGCATGACCTAATGATGATTAGCAGCAAGCAATCACAGACAGGCTCCAAGGAATTGGTAGTTGTCTAAGCTCTTGTACAAAACACATTTTTGGCTGTGATTATTTGCATCTATTGTACATTGGATAGTCTTTTTTTTTTTTTTTTTCTTATTAGCTCTTCAGTTGAAATTTAATTACAAAGCAGCCAGATTTGTACCTAAAGTAGAATTCAACAGACTGCAACAGCATTAAAGAGATTAACACGTTCTGTGAGTTAAAAGTTAAACTTTTTGAATGAGGGTTTTCATTACGCATGGAAATTATCAGTCTAATGAAAATACATAAACAAAGTTGGACATTGATTTATCTTAACTCTCTGTCAAGGTTGTGCTCCCTTCATCAAAGGCAGCACATGCCAAGATGGAATCTAAAAAATTTATTTGTATGTGCTTCTGTGAACTCCACAAATGTGACAAAGATGAACTACATCAAAATCAAAGACCTAGTTCTGCTAGCCACTGTATGTGAGCACTTCAGAGCTTAAGGGTAGTAGTGAACTGATCTAACAATTCCTTCCGGGTTGGTTTTTGTTCTCCCTATTTGGTTAACGAGTAGGAAAGAAAATATAGCTGTCTCAACACCATTGAGAAGGAGCAGAATCCAATGACTATGGAGCAGTAATGGAAATGTCTGACTCACACGAGCTCACCTGTGTAAATATGCAACTTAGAAAAAACATTTTAAACAATTTAGGAACATTCGTAGGGAACAGTGAATACTGCAGAGGATCAAAAGTATTTTTTTACCAGTTATTATATAGAAAACACAAATGCTTATTGGGCTGAAGCCTAATTTAAATTAGAATTAATCATTATGGGAAAGCAAGAGGTGCATTCAGCGATTGGTTGATACCTTTGTTTGCATTAGCACCCTCTAGAATGGCTGCTGTAGGGTAAATTAAGATTAGTCATAGAAAGGGGAAGAAGTAATAAATGCTTGGTCTATCTATGGCTTCCCTAGACAGAAACTCTTGCTCTACCTTTTTTTTTTTCTTTTTTTTTTTCTTTTTTTTCCTCTTCCTTACCAGGATACTTAAATTTTGGGAGTGATTCTAGAGATCTGATAAATTTCTAAAAAAGAATTTTAAGCCAGTACTATACCTCAATATAGGAAGCTAGACTTACATGTGGGGAAGTATCTTTTTTTTTTTTTCGGGATATCAGGACTAGGCATTCTCAGATGTCTAGTCTTCTTCCCTAGAAATACCTTTTGTAGGCAAATTATCTCTCTCTGGGTTAGGGGTACTTAAGCTGCAAGCATGTTATATCTAAATAATAATCCACTACAGTAAACAACACCCATTTTTATGAAAATGTTCTCAAAATCTTGATCTATCAGTGCAATTTGACCTTTCAAAAACCCCATTTATATTTAGCAAATGATTTTTTTTTAGTATTCACTGGGGTTCATCCAGGAGCAATCATAAGGTGTTTTCAGGTCTGTTTTTCTTCCTCATGACTAAATATAAATTTTGATTTTTTTCAAAGAACATTTTAATATAATTTTATTTGTTTTTTCATGTCCATGGTGAAAGCTCTGATTGCCTAGATGCAGGTTGCTTTAGAATAGACTTCCTGTAGGTTACCTAGGTCTCTCCCCATCCCTTCTTCTTTGATTGTCCTTCCATAAGTGCTCAGATTCCCCAGTTCCAAATTCTGAGTCACTTTTAGTCTGTTCATCTCCTTAATTGCCACATCAAGTGTGATGAAGCTTAAGTAACTCTCTCAGAGCATGCTGGTTTTGGCTGGTATAATTTTCTTCATATTAGCTACGTTTTGGATTTATGTTGATAATATCGAGGTGTTTTTATTTATTGCTGCGCAGTGTTTACACCGAGTCAAGGCCTTTTCTGCTCCTTACTGCACTCCACTAACAAGGAGGCTGGGGGAGCACAAGAAGTTGGGTGGGGACACAGCTGGGACAGCTGACCCCAACTGACGAAAGGGATATTCCATACCATATGACGCCATGATAGCATACAAAGCTGGGGGAAAGAAGAAGGAAGGTGGAGGGAGGGGGGATGTTTGGAGTGTTGGTGTTTGTCTTCTCAAGCAACCATTACATGTGATGGAGTCCTGCTTTCTTGGGGGTGGCTGAACACCTGCGTGCCCAAGGGAAGGAGTGAATTAATTCCTTGTTTTGCTTTGCTTTTGTGCATGGCTTTTGCTTTACCTATTAAACTGCCTTTATCTCAACCCATGAATTTTCTTACCTTTACCCTTCTGATTCTCTCCCCCATCCTGCTGTGGTGGAGTGAGTGAGTGGTTGTGTGGTGCTTAGTTGGTGGCTGGTGTTAAACCACAACGCAGATTTTGAGTCAAATTCTCCATACTTATTTCTGATGGTATGTTTATGTGTGAGTGAGTGAGTGATCTCAAGTAAGTGAGTTAGTTTGTTTAATGAAAATAACTCCTACAGGTGGAGATTTCTGCTGCTCAGCTGAAACACTTTAACAGTGTGTGTATGTTCCTTTTCTGTTGTTATGACAGCCACAGTTGATTCACTGAGCCCAGTTACATTTTTCATATGTAAATTCTGGTTTGGCAGGTGCTCTCTTGTCAGCATTCTTGTTATCAGTCCAGAACGGTGCAACCTGAACTTGAGTCTTCACATGTGAGTAGTGTGTTCAGCTTGCTGGGCCACCTAGCCTTCAAACACAGTAAATATCTCCTTGAATACCAATCGTTTATGACCTTTGGCTTTCATCTACTAAGTGCTTCAGTGTTTGGTGTTTTCATTATATTCTTTTTCATGCAGTTGGAAGATTCATCATCTTTCCTGACCTCACAAGCATATACAGCATCTGTCAACTGTGGAGGGATAAATGACATAGATAGGAATGGCTGTTGTTCCAACTATAGTAAGAGAAAAGGACTGGCACTGAATCAGGGAGGTTGGGGGAGGTGTCACTTTTTTTTCTTTCTTCTTTTTCCTTTACACAAACTTCTTGGCATTGGAAATAACAGTTGGCACTACATCAGGAACCCAAACACCATTTCTCTAAGATGTATTTATTAAAGCGTGAAACTCACAATAAAATGTGCTCTAACAGTTTTACAGTACAGTAGAATCAAGTTGTGATCTCTCTCATGCTATCAATATTCTGTTTCGAACTGACTCTTGTTATTTAAAGAAATCAAATGTAAAAATCTATGCTGCTTTCCTGAAGTTTTTCTTCTCCATTAAGCTTTTCAATGTGAAGTGTTGAAAAAAGATCCAAAACTATACAGATTCTAAAAAACATTGATATTTTAGGTATACTAAATTAATTCTAGATTAACACAATTTATATTGTAAAACTCCTTTTAAAACTAGGTGCATTGAATTAGGAAGGCTTTGTATTTATTTAACTAATAAAAAGCAAAATCTACATTAAAGCTTCTAGCCCTGCAGAAATCTGTAAACTCTGGAGATAAACGTATTTATATGGAACTAGATTTTGGTGTTATTTGCAGTAGTATGCTAGATCTACTTAAATAAACGGAATTATTCTAGGCCTGTAGTTCAGAAAAGGTACCATTTTAAAGCATTTTGAAGTGTAGGCTTTTACAGATAATACAGCTTTTTTATGGCAAATGGGCTTTTATTCATCATTTTCCTTAAATATAGCCAATTTTACACTTATTAGAAGATAAGGAATACTAATACTAATAATAATATTTAAAAATAATGTTGAAAAACTGCAATGACCTAGTTCATATTTACCATCTGAACATATTTAGTTATTTTCTTCCCAGTTATTTTAAAAATTAATATAGGATACCTATGTGTTTTTATTACAGTATTTATCTGCTTTTGATTAGGTTTTTAGAAGTGCACAATAATACATATCACAAGAGCTAACACAAATACATCACACAACACTTTGTGCTTGACTGTCAATGAAGTCTGTGTGAAGGAAGGCTTGTATGAAGTCAAGTGAAAGATTTGAAATGAACTTATGCTAAATAAATCACTGGCAGAGCCTCTGACAGGCTGTTTGGGCCCACAGAGGAACTGAAAGAACAGGTAGACTAATAGGAATGTTGGTTCAGGTTCTAGAAATAAGACCACACAGAGTTCAAAAGCTTCTAAACAAGAAAATATAATAATAATAATAATTATTATTCATTATTATTATTTAATTATCATAATTATTATAATTATTATTTCTTTTCTATAGGCAAATATAATAAAATGTCATTCTAGATACAAAATACTTTTTTTTTCAGAAGAAGAATATCAGGAATCTGATGGATTTAGCAAAGGAGAGCAGATGTTGTTTTCCTCCTGCTTTTTGAGATAGCAGGCAATTGTCCTCTTTTTTATCATCTCAAAAGACTGATTAAGAAACTTTCTACTTAAGTGGTTTTGTCAGTCATTGTCTTGGCTGTCTCAAACTAATAATTTTGCTTCTATAAATCTTATAGTTCACCTATTATCACAGAATCACAGAATCACAGAATATTAGGGATTGGCAGGGACCTCGAAAGATCATCTAGTCCAATCCCCCTGCGGGAGCAGGAACACCTAGATGAGTTCACCCAGGAAGGCGTCTAGGCGGGTCTTGAATGTCTCCAGAGAAGGAGACTCCACAACCTCCCTGGGCAGCCTGTTCCGGTGCTCTGTCCTGGGTGAAGTTGCTTTCCTCTCTTAATTTGCATCTATGCAAACCTATTTTGAAGAGAAACATAAAAAAAGAGCAATAATTTTACATTAAACAGAACTGTCAAAAATATGACAAGAATTCATTACTCCTTTTTTGAAATCTATGAACAGCTTCCTAAACTCTCCCATTCCTTGATACAAATAGTTTAACTAATTTATAAATAAACATATACTATATTGGTACAATAACTACATTTACAATTTTTTGTGATGTTCTTGTTTATATATTTTCTGCTGCCTAATTATCTCGAGTTCGTTTTGTGCCTATATTGTTATCCAACAGAAGAGGAGATTATACCAAGCTGCTTCTTGTACTGCAGGGATCTAACTCATTTACGCATATATTTTGAGAGTCTGATATGATCAGCTCTCAACAGCCAATATCTTCCTGCTGCATGTCCAAGTAGAATTATTGTTCTTGGGATGGCTTATTAAAAAGTCATATAGATGGGCCAGTTCTCAAATTTTCTCTAACAGTATCTCTATCTCTGTATGATTTTATTATTATCCCTCGCTCAGGATTTCCTGGAATAAATTATTTGATTCTCAATTAATTGTAGCAACTGAGAGCTGAAGCTATTAACAAGCCTTTGGCAAATAGCTGGACATTAGTATTTATTACAGACACAGATACATGAGAGGTGCAATCAATTTTGTCTTTGTTGGATTTCAACTTCAGTGAATTGTTCATTGATTTTGGAATTTGAGAGGATTCTAGGAAACTATTAAACAGATGGATAATTTTGGGAACCATTTTATAACACATACGACAGTCTAGACAATAGATGTCATGCCATTTACTAAAACGTCTTTTTCTGCATCACTTGGTGCACACTATCTTTCACCTCATTTTCTTTAGACAATTTCTCCCTTAAGTATAAATGAGTGTAAAAACAAACATGGAAACAACTCATATACTGTTTTTGTTTGGTCATCATTATTTTTTACCCATTAATACTCTTTATAATTTTTAAAAAATTTTGCTTCTAATATTGTATGGTGACTTATCTGGTGCATTAGAATTTCAGAAGTCAAATCCATTTTAAAATATCTTTTTCTTAGTGTTTTATTGGGGAGAATTCAGTTATTTTCCCCTATGTCTCTGGAATATATGGAATTATTTGACAAATTCAATGGATTTACACAGTTAGTTTACCCAAGGTACATTCTCTGAAATTTGCATGGGATGCATTTGTAAAATTTTGATAACAACGTGGAGACATACAGTTGTACAGTAGCTTGAATTTCCCAAACCCAAAACTCCCCAAAACAAAACTAAAATGCATTGCCACATTTAGGCACATCAACACCTTTTACACACCCTTTTTCAGGCACTTTGAAAATGTGACTCTGTCCAAACAGTTGGATATGATTATATTCTATTCAATATTTGTTGTAGTGTATCTTTTAGAAGAGCATTAATTTTCTCTTCTGTGATTGTTAAAGGTTTCATGGCCACTGAAGTGTGTATATATTACTGCATAAAATATTTTTTGCCAAAGGTTTAAGGAAATAAGGAAGCACCTTTTAAAACAGGATTAATTTTTCCCTCCCAGGATATATAATTTCCACTCCTAATCTTTACACTATCGTTTACTGGCAGTGGTGTATCTGCCTATTTTAATAGTCTAATATAATTCATCTGCAAAAATTATGTCTTCAAATGCAAATCTATCCATTTCTCCCAAGGTAATGGTGGTGGTTTTTTGTTTGTTTTGGGTTTTTTTTTGCCTGTGCACTCATCTATATAAATTTTAACATTACTGTCTTTTAAGAGAATGGGGATTTTTTCAAATAGAAACTACCCAGGAGTCAACATAAGTGAACTCTTTATATATATATATTTTTTTTTTCCATTTGCAAGACATAACATTTCTTCTTATGCTATCATCTCATATATCTGTTATTTTCTTATGAGACAGCTTTTTTTGTTTAAAAACTAATTTTTCATAATGTTTTCTTAAAATCAGTCCTTGTTATTTGAACTAATACACTGAAATATAGTATAGGCTGTCATTAATCTATGTCTGTATTTGTTCAGATGCCATAATGCCTTCTTATCAAACATGAAGTTATCTACACTGTTTCTTTTCCCTTTAGTGCTAATCCAATTATAGCATTCCTACATTTAGACCAGCCATATTTCTAGTGATTTTATGCTAGCTGAACAGCCCTTTTTCATTTAATTTTCTTAACCCATTCCTTCAGAGAAAAATCAGTCTCGGAAAGAAAATTTACCATCCTTTCCTACCAATCATGCTCCACAGAACTTTACTTTTCCCCAAGATTTTGGGATTTTTTTAATTAGCAAATTTAAGTTACATTTGCAAATACTTGCAATTTTAAATACATATCGTTAGATTGAAGTAAGCTGACATGTTATTTTTTTCCCATGCTAAAATGGCAAATAAATATTTTTATTCGCGCACTCTTTAAACAGCACTCTGCAATAGGAATCTATTTCTCCATATGTATTCAGTCTTAGATTAGCAGTAGAAATACATTGTCACTTATAGAATAAGGATAACAAAAGCTATTGTGGTACATACCTTCCTATTGTACTACTACATAACATTACCTGTAGTTGCCTCTTGAGTCTGAATCTGCCTTGCCAACTGATATGATAAATCCTTATGCTGTTTTCTTACCTACTCTAAACTGTTGTTGTAGACTCGTGTACTGACACTGCTTGGTATATATATATATATATTTTTTATAACAGTTTTAGAATTGCAAGTGTCTTAGAAGGACCTTAATGTTCTTCCTAATTAGCTGTTTCCACTTGGCTGCTTGCCCTGGTTGTTGTCTTTGCTTTTCATCATTTACAGAAGATGACAGTTTAATGTTTTCTGGTTGTAAGACTTCTGAGATATAACCTATTGCTAAGTCAGGGGAGATTCTGGGCTGGGGTCGTTTATCTCCTTAGGGTCTTTTGCCTCAAAGTATAATTTCAACCTTTTAGGAATTTTTACCTATGAGCAAAATTCTGTGTTGTAGACTATAGTTTTATCACAAGGTCAATACCTATACAGAATCACCAGCAACAGATTTTATTAGATTAGCTGAGCATTTCATTGACTGTTTGGGTTTTTTATTTGTTTGTTTGTTTTGGTTTTGGTTTTATGTGAGGGAGGAAAATGACTGGTCCCTGTGTTAACAATACAACATTTCATATCCTAAGGGCTCTCATTAAGTGATTTGTGTTTTCACAGCAGTGACAGTAGGTAATATTCCTTTAAACAAACACTATGTAATTGTATATTAAAAACTAGTTCTTTCGCCTTTGTCAAAATTTTCTCAGTCACAAAGGATCTCAAATATTCCCTTTCTGAGAATTTCTTTTTTTTTTATTTTAACTGTTGATTTCTTTAGATTTACATTGTTTTTTACCTACTGTTACCCAAAATATTGGGTTTTAATATCAAATAATATTTCCATTTCCATCTGATCTGATTGCTTAATGCAGGTGATTTCTATCTTTAGATTTGGGATATTTTTTTTTTTTTTTTCCCATGAAGCTGCAGCTTCTTTAGAGGTTTGACAGATTTCTCTGTGGTTTATATGCATTTGCTTTCCTTAGTCACCTTCTGCAGAGCCCTAAGAGGCAGACCCTGGACCCATGTGGCCTGTACAGAAGAGGGGAGCATCACTGGCTTAATGAACCTGAGAGTTTCTTTAAACCTTTTCCATCTTCATTCAGTCTGTCAGCAAGTGCTTCTACCTTTCCAGTTTTGTCAGTTCCTAAAAGTAGATTTGTGCCTTAGCTACCATTGATTTTAAGGTAAGGGAACTCATATCCATCTTTGTGACAGAAACTATCCCATTTAATGCCAAGATTTTTGTTGTTGGTGGTGGTTTTAGTTTGTGATATCAAACTGCCCCTACAGACTGTTCCAGTTCCTCACTTCACCACTGAAAAGGAAAATGTATATGGGGTTTTTTTTGTTGTTTTGTTTTGCTTTGTTTTCTTTTTAACTTCATTTCTATACTTGGTCTCAGATATCTCCAGACACTTTCTAGTTGGGAATCTCAGGTTACCTAAGAAGTAAACTGTGGATCTCAACACTCCTTTTCTCTGCCAAATCCAGGACCATGTTATTGCTTTTCTCCATTTCAAGGAGTAAAGAGGAAGTAGACCAAGGTCTATCTCTTGGAGGCTTAGATCATTTCACTGAATGGAGCAACCTAGTTTTGCTCCAAATAAGTAAAATGACAGCTGAGTTTTAAAGTAATTTTGAATTACTGTAAAAAGCCACCATAATGCAACATTATTCCTATGATATCATTTGAATTCCAAGCATTTTAGAAATAAATTGAATGAAAGAAGAGAAAATACTCTTGCTTCTTCTAGAAGAGGTAGTACTCCACTTTTACATTCTCCGGATAATGGCAAAACCAAGAAACCTGTTTCTGTTTCTGCTTCTTCTAGTCTTTCCATGGACTTTCTGAGGAAGGCTGTGAACCATCTCTGGTATCACGTCTTTAAATTGCTTCAAAGTCTCTCCAGGGAAAATGTGTATGCTTGTTGACATTCCTTGGGTTATCCTTGTTTGAAATACTTGTTTGCACAAGCCAAGGAAAGCAAGAGACCATTAGCTCTGACAGGCCATGGTACAGTCTCTGGTGAGAAGTCTTCTCCCCTGCTCCAAGGTTCACCAGCCACAACTTCAACAGTCATCCTGTTTTAATTCCTAGTCCTCAGCAGACTGTTAGTTACACCAGTGCTAAACCTGAGGGATGCACCAAAGGAGGGCTGTTCCGCTCAGATCTCCTGTACATGAAGGCAAGTTCCAGTGAGCTCACTCAGAGAGAAAATGAGGTCCAGTCGCTGGCCACACCTAAAGATATTGGTTAAAGTGTGATGATCCCTGAATGAAAGGATGGAAATTGTTTTGCTTGAGGGAAAAAAAAAAAAAAAAAATCAGCTGTGAAATAGTACACACCAAATTGACTGCAACACTCATTACAGTTAAGTCTGGAGTTTAAATGTATGAAACAACAGCTGTATTACAGTCCAAGAGGGAATTTAGGAAGCCTTTTAAACAAGAAAGAACACAGTAGGTTTAAAATTGCTATTGTGTTCTCAGACAAGGTAAAAATAACAATAAATAGAACCTGTTTAAAATTTTATTTTCTCTCTAGTTGGTTGCCTGCAGGAAAATATATGGTATTCCAGTGTCTGAACTGGTGCAAGTCCATGTACTTCTACTTTTTTTCTGTCAATTTAGAATGGCTGAAAATTTGGGCAAGCATTTTATTAACTTTCCAGCAAAGAGGAAAAAAAAAAATCAACAATGCAATTTAATCCAGATGCTGAAATAGTAAGTCAGGCTGATTCAGTCACTCAAAATTCATAGTTTATAACCCTTTGATAACACAGGTAAGTCAAATAAAGCAAGAAATCAACACTAGGGCTACATAAGTAAACACGATACACTTTTGGAACTTAATATATTTTGGTGTTATAAAGAAGAATATTAAATACCCATACTGAAATTTTCTTTATTTCAGTGATAAGTAAAGAACAAAGAAAAAAGAATAAAACATCTGTCCACTGATATGATTCAGACTGAACTGCTGAATAGAAACTTATGTCTCCTCATTGCAGCAATTGTACCTTGGGTCCTGTTAGTTCTTTAGAGGATCGATCAGATGATTGATTTATGGCTTAAATGTCAGGATTTTTTGCTTTTCTAACAGATTTCAATATTAAGAAAAAGCCTGACTCAGGGCATAGGGAGTGTGAAAATAGCCAAAAGTATTTTTACAGTAAGTAAGAAATAACATCTTGCTTTAACTTTGAATTTTTATTCACTTCTGTCCCTTCCCAGTGTGAATGTCTGCATTTATATTTATGTGCGTAATTCTGCTTCAAACCCCTGCATTTTCTCAGAGCAACTCTTACTGGAAGATTTGGGGGACAATGAATTACCTGAATTTCAGTTAGAAACTTCCTCTCACTTCCCTTCAGTCCCCCCAGTTTTAGTTCCTTAATTCTTTTCCTTTGCTTCACCTGTCCTAATCATAATCTGATTACCCTCCATTACTAATTACTAGTACCTGCCTCAGTGGAAAACTGTGCAATAGACTGTGGAAACTTTTCTCCTGAAGAAGTTAAGGACCTCAGATGACATGAGTGATAGAGTGTAGTAGATAGGCAGGGGTAGCAGCCTTCATCCCTGACTTGGAAGAAACAGACCTGTGTGTGGGACCAAAGCTATGTAGAAACTGTTAGTATCCATGACCATGCACAGTTTCTCTCCACCCTACATACAGGAAATTTCCAGTATCTTCTCCTCCACATGAGTCTCAAGGGAAGTTGTGGCTGGTGAGTGTATAGCTTATGGTTGAAGTCCCAGTTTGTGGAAGTGGAAAGAAGCAGAGGACATAGATGTTTGATCGTTCAGAAAAACAAAAATGTAGGCAGACACATTCAAAGATATAAGGAGATAAGGGTTTGGGAGATTAAGATTTGTAGTTGAAAATTATCTTCAGATGGGCCCTTGGCACAGACAGAGAGCGACTCACTAGTACATTTTCCTTTAAAAAAAAAACAAAAACAAAACAAAAACAAGCACACAAACACTGCCCTACCTCACAAAGGTTTTTCCAGGAAGACCCCAGCAACTACAGGCCTGTAATACTCACTTCTGTGTCTGGCAAGATTATGGAGGTTAACCTGCGAGTTAATGAAAAACACCTAGAAAACAACACAGTTATTGGCTCCAGCCAACATGGGTTCATGAGAGGGAAGTCTGCTTAACGAACCTAATTACTTTCTATGATGAGTCTAGCCACCTAGTTGGACCAAGGGAAGCCAGTTGATGTAATCTTTTTGGACTTCAGTAAAGCCTTCAATACCATCTCTCACAGTAGCCTCCTGGACAAAATGTCCAGGATAAAACTGAATAATCAGGTAATGCAGTGGGTGAGCAATTAGCGGATGGGTCGGGCTCAAAGGGTTCTAGTCAAAGGGGTTACACTGAGCTGGCAAATGGTCACTAGTGGGCTCCTCCAGAGATCCATCCTGGGGCCGGTGCTCTTTAATGTCTTCATCAATGACTTGGATACAGGACTTGAAGGACTGTTAACTAAGTTTGCCAATAACACCAAACTGGGAGGAGCTGTGGACACTCTCAAGGGCAGAGAGGCCCTGCAGAGAGGTCTAGATAAATTAGAGAGCTGGGCAATCACCAACCGTATGAATTTTAACAAGGGCAAGTGCCAGATTTTGCACCTGGAACACAGCAACCATGGATACACACACAGACTGGGGAAATAAATATGACTTTATTCCTTCTCAGAGGAAGTCTGGAAGAAGGAGGTATTATAGAAAGTGAAACATGCTATGTACTTCAACCAATCCTTTGTAGTTAGGACCATAACTTCACATGGCATGCAGCCTTACTCCCTGACAGATTCGCAGGACTGCTCACTCTTCCTGAAGTAGCTAGTTTTTATGTTGTATGACATATGCCAGGTGTTTGCTTTGCTTTCCATGTAAAAGCTAGTTTCAACCTTACGTTCATTCTTGCTTCCCTAAAGAAAGGGTGGACATTTAAAGGTCACTTACCATAGAATAGGATCCAATATTTAGAAAAGTTACAGGTAAATGTGACATATATTTCATTGCCTGAGTATCTGCATCTCTTCCCTCTAAAGAGAACACTTATTTTCAATAAGAAATGCTTATGCTGATTCTCAGAAAAGACGTGGCTAAAGCAGTGTAATATTGTTTGGATCTTTTGAGATTTACTCTACCAATGATTTTCTCAGTGCATTACAGAACTATTACAGCTGTAATATAATGCAGATATGATCTGTGTTTAAATGAGAAAACATTAACTGAGTAGCTTACCATATTGTATACCACAACCCATCTTGAAAAACTAGAATTTCCTCTGAGCCAATCTCAGACAAGAGCAAGACACATAAATTTGTACATCCTAACACCCTTCCCCTCTTGGGTTTTGTCAAAAATCATTTTCTTCACCTCCTGAGGTGAAACACAGCAGTTATTTTGACTGTGCATACACCAGTTTCAGAGGATAAATTAAGATTAACCCATTGTTCGGAATGAAAGGAAAGCTTTCATAGACCTAATGTAAACACTCAACAGGGTTAAGACAATTTGGCTAATGCTGTACACTTGTGATGCAAGAAGAGGTTACTTTGCTAAAATGACAGATAAACCCTGATTCTCTTATGGTTACTCTGGGTTTTACACAAACATTTTTCTGTTGAATCAGTGGATATCTAGATGGTAAAACTGATGCAAAGGGGAAGAATTAATTAAAAAAATATCTGAACATTTACTCAAGGGAAACATATTGCCTAAGGTACTGCTTGCCAAGCTTTCTTTAGATCAGATCCTCTGCTAAAATAGCTTTCTAGGTTTTCCACAGAAAATAAATAAATAAATTAATAAAAATCAATTTAACTTTTCTCAGTTTGTTAAAGTTGTTAAGATCATAAACTAAGGTAGTCAGGCTGCAGACCCTTAGTATATACCATTTAGACAAATTACATATCCATCATATCTGACACCATGTTCATAAATACGATTATTCTGATATTTAGTAACAGTCATCAATTTGCAGAAAAGTTACATGCCAGATTTTGTGGTTACTTGTATGTGTGATTACTACAATAGGAGAGTCAGACAAGGCAAGTAATCTCATGAAGTTCAACAAGGAGAAGTGCAAAGTTCTGCTCTTGAACAACTCCGTACACAAATATATGCAGGGGGCCACTCAGCTGGAAAGTAGCTTGGCAGAAAAGGACCTGAAGATCCTGGTAGACACTAAGTCGAACGTGAGCCAGAAATGTGCCCTCACAGCAAAGAAGGTGAATTGTATCCTGGGCTGCATTAGACAAAGTATTGTTAGAATGCCAACAAAGGTAATCCTTCCACTCTAGTCAGCACTGGTGAGGCCACATCTGGAGTACTGTCTTCAGTCCTGGACTACTCAATACAAAAGAGACATGGGCATACTGAAGAAACTCCACAAAGGGCCATGAAGATGATGAAGGGACTAGAGTATCTCTCCTATGACGAAAAGTTGAGGCAGGGGGGGCTCTTCAGCCTGGAGAAGACAAGGCTCTGGAGGATTTTATCAACATATGTAAATACCTGAAAGGGGAGTGCAATGGTACAAAGAGGAGTGAGCCACACTCTTTTCAGTGGTGCCCAGTGCATAAACTGAACCACAGGAGGTTCCCTATGAATATCAGGTAACATTTTTTTGCTGTGAGGAAGACTGAGCACTGGCACAGGTTGCCTAGGGAGGTTGTGGTTTCTCCATCCTTGGAGGTATTCAAAACTCAACAGGAAATGTCCTGGGCCACTGGCTGTAGGTGGTCCTGCTTGAGCAGAGAGTTTGGACCAGACGACCTTCAGAGATTCTTTCCAATCTCAACCATTCTGGAATTCTGGGATTCTGTAACTGCACTCATAAGGGTATATAAGGTTATATGTGCACTCTCTGTATCTGTACAGAGAATATTTGCATTTCTGTACAGCATGTATATATAAACACACAGTATTTTTCACAAAAAGACAATATACTACACTGCAAAGACATCTTAAGTTAAAACTGAATGCAGTAACACTTACTGTGACAATACAGACTTCTTTATTTACGGTGGGTTTCATCTGACAATTCTTCCCTGTTGTTTGAGGTTTGCTGTCCTGTGAAAATCTTATGAACTCATAGCAGGACCTGTATATTCATCTGCTTTTATCTGCTAAGAATAATATCAAGATGACTGGGAAATAATGTACCAGTCTGACAGAGACTGAGTACCTTGATATAGAGTTTGCATTTTCTGATGTAGTAAGATAAATTACAGAGATTTATTTCTACTTTAATACTTTTTCATGATAGCAGAAACAAGATGACCATTGAAAATAAATAAATAACTAGATGGAACTGTTAATTATATACTGCACTCCCTTCTGACTGAGTTTGATACAGTATTAACCCCTTGTCTTTCTACATTTACTACATCATTACAGTTCAGTGCATATTTTTTGCATTTTGCAGGGAGGAGAAAAATTATTAAACCCAACAGTTAAAATCTTTCTGATGTATCTTCTTTCAGGTACGAATAGACTTTGCTGTTTGTTACTATGTGTATTACTATCTCTATGTTATTATCTCCCTAAGTGTTTGACTAATCAGTATATTAAAATCATATGCATAATTTTATTTTTTTAACATAAAATCTTCTGCCATTGATTCTTCCTATGTTACTTTCTCCCCCTTTAACTTGTGACATATGCATAATGTCATTGAAATTATTTCATTTTTGCTGGAATGTGACCCAAGAATCTTAGTGCTAACAAATGAGGAGGGAAGGAAAGGAAAGGAAACAAGATGAGATGGGGCTGAAGGTAAGGAAACAAGTTAAAAAGTGAGAATTGTAGAGATAAGGAAACACGAAAGTGCAGGTGAAACGGTACTTGCATTTGAAGCAATGTGTAATCAGAGGCAGATCCAGAAATGCCAGAATAAGCAGAGAACTGCACTGAGGCTTCCACTTTTGACTGCGGGAGCACGAACAGAGCAGGTACAGAATGGAAATCTCTTTCAGTGACTCCATTGCTTATGACTCATCTGAGAAAGGATGAGCAGCATCTGAAGGTAACCACAAAATGAACATCTTAAAGTCATAGCCGGCTGGCTTGTGCCATTTGTCCTCTTTGTTACCATCTGTCATGTGTGTAGATTAATGTAACGTTATTTCCTATTCTTGTTGCAGTCTTTTGCTATGATAATAAAGTATGAGAATTTGAATATCTAACATGTCCTTGGAGTACAGAAGCATCTGACATTTTCAATTTTAGTACCCAGCTCTGCCTTCCCCAGAAATGAGTATGGCTGTAAATGTTGATGAGTGGAATGAGTAGCCAACAAAAATTAGGAATATTATAAAGGTCAAGGTAATTTACCACTACCATTTTCAGTGTGCTATATTCTAGCCACTAAACACCATCAAAGAGTCTGTAGTAAAGACAAGGGAAGAGCATACATGCTTTTGGGTTAGTTCATTTTTTTATTGTTTTGGTGTTTCTTTCAAAAAAGATAATAGCAATAGTAACAAGCAGATGAAAAACAAGCCACTCTCCTTACAAAGCACAGATATGAATTGAATGTTCTTTGTGGCACAAAATATCTTCCATACACTTTGCATTTGAAATGACTTTCAGAGAGAGAACATAACTGAATGAGGTCCATGAAAAACACAAATCTATAAGACCCAAGACTCATAAACCAATACTGCTCTTCATAGTGCTTCATTTTAATATTGTATGGGTGTTTTTCCTTGTTTTTTATCTCATACACATAAAAATGGAAAATCAACTGTAACAGTGCCATTCTAAAGAGAAATAGAAATATGACATTTGTCAATCCAGCCCAAAATGGTTGCAAAGAGTTTATGCATTTTCACATAAAACACAGCTGCGATATTGCTGTAATTTGAGCCGAATGCAAACTGTAATTTTAATGAGAAAATGCTTCTGTTGTGTAAAGCTTGCACAAAAACATGGTTACTTCTCATGTTTTGATCTCTTCAAACTGGAGAAAACTCTTAGCTAACCCCAGACATATGCTCCTATTATTAAATGTAGTCTGTTTGCACATCAGTTTCACTTCTGTTAGTTCACTGAACATTACAAAAATATAGGCCCAGAATTATTTGGGACAGATTCTGCTTGAAGAGGAAATAACTAGTCATCACATAGAACTGGAGAAAGTCCTTAAGTAAAAGCATTTCATTGCAAAATAAAAAGCCCCATGTAGACAGGACACACGTCACTGATGTTGCTCCTTTGAAATTTTCTTGAACAGGAATTTATGGCCATCGTCTCCAGTGAGGCACGCTGTGATCTCAGATTGCACAGAAAATAGGAAAATAAAGTCAGTCTATCAATGCTTTCCAATTAGCTTGCCAGAACATTTCCATACAAAAATATCTGTGCCAAAATTATTTTCTTAAAGAAAAATTACTGGGTTTGAAGGGAGTCTTAATTAAAATGGTACCATTCAGAACTGTGCTTACAAATGATTTTTAAAAGTAATTTTAAAATACAGAACTAAAACCTATTTATTTTTATTAAAAAATAAACGTAATTGCAGACTATAATTATTCTTTTAATGTAGAAAAATGCTAAGGAGGATATAGTAAGTAGTTGGATTTTGGTGGGATTTGTAGTTATAAAATGGCGCGCTTTTTTTTATTTATTTATTTTATTTTGAGATCATGCAGGTTCAGTTGCAGCTTTTTTACCAAGCCCGTCTTTATAAGGATTTAATTTATTAAGTTATGTCAAAATTTGAGAGAAAGAATTAAAAATGTTGCAGTATTGTCAAAATATATTTAATTCTTTTATGGTTTGTTTTGCTATAAATAAAATATATCTTGTGTTGTCTGGATAACTTTATTGTAAAGAAGAAATGTTATCAAAACAGATAATGGTTATGGGTGAGAAAATAAAAACAAAAGAAAGCCTAAATCCAATTCAACAGTAGGTTGCTCTAACACTCAGACATAAAGGAAAACATGTTTTTAGAGATAGTGTTTAGTTTTGTGTTTCTTTTTTTCTGCACTCTTTTCTCCTTCCTCTGGATGCAATGTAACTTGCTTTGGGGACAACTTGACATCTTTTTTTTTTGTTATCAGATGCCATTTTTACTCACAGATGCAGGATCAGGGCTTCTGAAGGCAGAACCCATTGGACTGCTTAGTGACCAAAAAATAACATAAGTACCATTTGTACTGTTGGTTATTCATTGATTTTAGGATCTGCTTTGTCTTTATATATAGATTTATTTTTCATTAATTGAATATGATTTGTTTAAATTAAATTATATTTAGAAAAAAATAGAATGAATCATTAAATCAGCACAAAGTTTTAGGTTAATGGCATTTCCCCTGGTTACTCTAGACTTGATCAGGAGACATGTTTCTCTAAAACCTTAACATATCCTCACAATGCAGGAGTCCTTATCTTATAACATTAATAATCCTAACATTACCCAGCTGGATCAGTTTCTCAACAACAAGATCCCTTGAGTAGTTTGCAGAGCTGGAGGTTTTCAAGGACATCCTTAGAAATCTTTAGAAAAGTGGAAGCACAGGAACACACTACCAACCCTTCTTTCTAAATCCTAAAATGTCTGTCTACTCTGCTCTCTTCAGGAAGATAAATCAGTTTCTGCTATGTGGGCAGAGGAGACACCTGGAGCTAGTCTGGACTTTGTGCTTCACTAACCCTCTGCATTTTGATAACCTTCGGCATTTTGTTCCTGGGCTGGTAGCCTAATGCCATGTAGACAGCAAAGGGAAGACAAGGTAGCTCTGGTCCTTCCTGAAGGTCTTGTCGTGGAGAACCCCTAGTATCACACAACACAGCTGGGTTTCAAGGTAATCATAACTTTAGATGAGTTCAGATTCACTACATTCATGTAAAAAATTATTCACAGTGATAGTAGTCAAAATCTGGACAGGCTGTGTAGTGAGGCAGTGAAATCTCCATCTTTGGAAATACTTTAAAAAACTTGGACAAGGTCCTGAGAAACCTTATACAATTTCAAAGCCGGCTTTGCACTAAACGAGGGATCAGACTTATCAGTCTCCTAGGGTTCATCCAAGCCTATGTAATTCTGGGAGTAAAGTCTTGCAGACCCTTGAGCTCCAGAGAAATCTATGAGTACATGAGGAGAATTGTACAGGAGAGGCCAGTTCTGATTAATCTGGTGTTCCCTTATGACACTTAAAATCATAGAATGGTAATCACTGTTGGGAAAGACATTTGAGATTATTGAGTCCAACCATACTTTTACACTACTTAACCATATTTCTAAGCACCTCATCTAAACATCTTTTAAATACCTCCAGGGATGGTGACTCCACCACTTCCCTAGGTAGTCAATTCCAGCACCTGATAACCCTGTCAGTGAATAAATTTTTCCTGATATACAGTCTGAACCTCCCTTGGCACAACTTGAGGCCATTTCCTCTTGTTCTATCACTAATTGCTTGGGAGAAGAGACACACGCCCACCTTGCTACACCCTCCTTTCAGGTAGCTGTAGAGAGCAATAAAGTCTCCCCTCAGCCTCCTTTTCTCCAGGCTAAACCGCCTCAGTTCCTGCAGCCAATCCTCATAGGACTTGTGCTCTAGACCCTTCACCAGCTTTGTTGCGCTTCTCTGAACATGCTCCAGTGCCTCAATGTCCTTCTTGTAGTGAGGGGCCCAAAACTGGACACAGTATTCAAGGTGTGGCCTCACCAGTGCTGAGTACAGGAGAAAGATTACTTCCCTGGTTCTGCTGGGCATGCTGTTTCTAATACAAGCCAGGGTGCTGGTGGCCTTTTTGGCCACCTGAGCACACTGCTGGCTCATGTTCAGCTGGCTGTCAACCAACGTTCCCAGGTTCTTTTCCTGCCAGGCAGTTTTCCAACCACTCTTCCCCAAGCCTGTAGCATCGCATGGGGTTGTTGTAACCCAAGTGCAGGACCTGACACTTGGCCTTATTGAATCTCATACAGTTGGTTGCAGTCCATTGATCCAACCTGTCTAGATCCCACTTGATGAAGGCTTCATTATCTACTGACTTACAAGCTACTATAAAGCCATAAAAATATTGTTCATCACTATTATTAATTCAGCTTTCAGTAGGGAGTTATTGTCTGTTAGTAATTCTTTGTTTAACCTGCTCTTTTTGCAGGCAACCAGCAAAGAACTAACAAAGCTTAGGAGATTCAAGGATGTAACTAGAAACAGGGTTTTGCTTAGCTTCAGAAAGGACCACAGTGGCAATTCTTCCTTCTTAATATCCTTTGACAAATACTGTGCTAGACTCTTATATAAATATCCTTATTTGCACCTAGTATGGAATGAATGTTTTTTTGCTTATGAAAAGATTGGACTTTGCTGGAGTAATGAAGAGGTCATATTTCTTTTTTCTGAAAGGGAGATACATCATGATATAGATTTTTAACATTTTTTTTTTCTTTTTATGCCATCATATTCTCAAATAAAACTAGAAGAAATTTAAAAAAATATATATATTTCTGTTATTTTTCTATAGCTCAGATGTTAAAATATGGTAACAGTACTTCTGAAGTCAGTATACATCATTTTCTGCTTAAGATGCACAGAGGATGTAGGAGATAAGTATTCAAAATGGATTTTTTCATTTCTTTTACTTGAAATCCTGATAGGCTCTTCTTTTTTTGACAGGATTGCTAATGGCTTTTTGGGTGCTTAAAAAAAAATGTAAAAAAAATTCTAACTTTTAATATCATCTATACTTACTGAAGGTTGCCATAATCTGCATTTTTTCTGCCTGGAATGTGCTGTGCTTATCATAATAGCACTGTGATATTTAAGAATGTTATCTTTGCCAACTTGTGGATGAGCCTTGCTAAAAATGATTTCTTTGTTTTGCTGACATGAAAGGAAAAGAGAGGAAATTGCAAGAGGCTGGGGAAGGAATCGTGGAGTCTGGTGAAGGAGGATATGTCTCAATAACCTCTCTACCATATTAGGAGGATCTCCTTTGCCACTGCAATGTGTGTCCTAGAAGGAAGTAAAGAGCAATCTGATCTGGATGTGTTGCTATGTATATACTAAATATGTAAACACATTTATATGTGGTTAAAGCACCCCGGAAAGAAGGGCTGCAGACTGCAAGAGGAGGATGCTGCACAGAGAGGAAAGGCTTTCCTTCTCCTCTGAGAAGGGTGTGGGAGTGCAGGGAGAAGGGACCTTCTGTAGTGCCCCTTTGACTGCATATTGCTGTTCATGAAGACACCAAATCACAGTATTTGTTGTTCTATCTCTCCCTTAAAACCTAGACACTGAGAATAGGAGCAATTTCATCTAATTAGTTCTCTGAAAGTTCCCATTTTAATCAAAGTAAGTTATTACTTACTATCAATGATTGAGAGAGCCTAGAGGAATGAAAGAGAGGGACCTCCATAGTGCAATTATTTGCATTATCTAGAGACCAATTCAGACCACAGAGCACAAACATCTCTCTTAAAATGGGATGAATAGCTCTCCAGAGATGCCTCTCTTTCTCTCCATTGACTGTAAAGGAAGCAGCAGACACCTAGCACTGATGAGAGAAAAGTGTTAGATGCCTAGACAGATTTAGGTAAAATGAATTCCCTCCTGAATTTCTCATATTATTGACGCTGTCACATAAAGTCCGGGTAATGATATAGAATTCATCTATTCAATTTACAGGTAAAGAAGGAATGTTATCTCCAATACTTCTCTTAAAGGTGAGAATATGTGCCATAGACCTTCATTTGTCTATTAAAAAAATACAAATAAACCACAATTACTACTAAATCCTAAAATAAGCATAACATAAAGTACAACAGAAGCTTGTGCACTGATCGGGGATTCATGAAAGCTAAAGTTGATTTATTTCTCTGTCTCAGCTTCCCTTTACTTAACAATAAGTTTTTAGATATCTAGAAGCAGAAATGTTATCCAAAAAAGCAATAGGGGTGATCAAGGATTTATAAGCTCTTACATACTAGAAGAGATTAAAATGACCAGTACCCTCCAATGTGAGGGACAAATATGAAGGAGAACAAAATAATGAAAAACATGGAAAAGTGAGAAAGTACATATTGCTTCCTGTGATGAAATGACTTGGAGGGATAGAATGAGATCATTAGGGAAAAAGATTTAAATAGAAAAAGAGAACACTGCTTAATTACATCTTGCTTTAAACAGTAAACCTTTTTGCAACAAAAAGTTTATATGGGCTGAGAAAATATTTTGATCTGTCAAAGTTTATCAAATATTCCACAAGAAGTCCCTGAATTGTCAAAAGATTTCATTATTTTTCAGGCAACATATGTGTACTTTCCTAAGACATACTAAAGAGAAAAGTTGCTCAGCCATTCAGAGCTTTACTTGGTTTGATTCACAATAATTGTTCAGATATCAATAGAGCATTCTACACCCTCAAATGTAAAGGTCCATAATATTTTGAGTATGTTATAATTATAAACTTGGACTACTAACTTTATTTACTGAAGCTGAGAAAATATTTTAACGACAAGTCATGTTCCACCGGTATTAGGCAATTGATTATGGCTCCCAGTGAAATAATATAACTTTTTCCCTTTGTTTTTGTTTACTTTCAAAATATGCTCAGAATATACTATTTTCTTTGAGATCAGGCAACATATATTTACTCTATAAGACAGTATCTTCACTTGCTGTTTATTCTGTTACTGTTTTATTTTTAATAAATAACATCAGTTGAGCTCCCTGCTAACATGCTGTTAAAAACTTAATTTGACAACTATGCTACTAGCATGCTGGAAGCATGATAACTGTGATACACTTCAAGCCTGACTACAGCCCCATGACAAAAAGATCAACTCTTTTTCAGGTTTCCAATATACTATCAGTGTGGAAGAAAAATCTTGAAAGATATTACTAAAATGGATTTACAAAACTTTTGTCTTGATCTTTCACAGCTCTCATTGAAATCAAGCTTCATTCAGCTTCAAATTATGCATCAGTAGTGAAATACTATTTTTTTGTTTTTTTATATTGCATGACGTGTGGAAACAGAAGCGATAGTGACAGATCACAATTAGAATTCAAAAATTCCTTTGGGGCTATGGCAAATTGATTTTATGCTATTTATTAGTTTTGGGGTATCCTTCCTACCAATGTAACCACAGAAAGTGACAATTTTCCATTTGGCAGTTCAGAAATGACTGGTTGTTTTTCTCTTATAATTGAATGTGGTCATCCCTAAAACCTCTAACCAATTTGACAAGCTTCTATTCTGTGGATGTGGGCTTGGATTGTTTAATAAGCTTGCTTTCATTTAAAAATTGCACTAAACAAAGCTGCCGTTTCTTCCATACTGATGCTGATGGACTTGGAGGATTTCAGCTGTCTTCTCAGAGCTTTTCACATGAAAAAAAAAAAAAAAAATCCTTTGATCTCTTCTTTTAACTTTTAACCGGCAATTGCTATAAAACCATAGCTATCACTACAAAACATATTAGTAAATCAAATTTAAATATCTTCTATGTCAATATCTGCAATTTTTTTCTGAAAGAATCACTCTAGGGTTTTTTTTATTGTGACTGGAGAGAAGTAGTCATGCCAGAGCTTGACTCATAGGCATCTAAATAAGTCAGAGGTATTGACTCCGAAGTTTCTTTATTTCTCTCTCTTTTCTCCAAAGAGACACTCACCTGGATCACATTTTTCTTTTGTGATCATTCAAAGTCAGGAGACATGAATCTCGCTTTTAAAAATGCAATAGCTAAATCAAAATAACCAAGCATTCAGATCTCAGCTGCTATGTGCACTTATAGGTGTTTGTTTATTTGGTATGAGCACTACAATATAGGAACACTTTGGTGTGAGTACCCTGCGCACTAGTCACCAGGCGCTTGCCATACACAAATCTTTCATTTAAAAACTGGAAATTCTTCTCATCCTTCTTCATGGTCTGGAAGTCTCCCAAATCTTGGGTGCCATTACCAATAATGTAGTTGGTTTTGAAACTGTCTTCTCCTTGTTTAATTTACAGCAAACATATTCTTCACTGACCAGAGACGGTTTTAGTGACTGAAAAGTTGATCTATTTTGTTTGTTTTGTATACTACACAAAGAACCTAAGTCCTTCCAAAACCTTAGAGTATGGGGAGGAAACATTTTGCATGCCCTTTTTGGTCAAGTAACTATACCCAGGATCACACTGACTGCTTCTGTGGTGTGCATGCTAACCTCTAACATGTTCCTGTGAACCTTTGGTCTTCCCATTTTTTAACATAGTGATAATCAGAACAAATTGATTTTGTTTCTCAGATTGCTAAAATCCTCCCAACACTTTCTTCAGCACCAGTGCTGAATAAATCATTGTAATGTTTCCCTGAAGTGAATTGAAAATTAATTTACACAGCTAAGATGATCCTCCTAATAACAGGGTACATGGAATGGGGAAATTGGAAATCATTACCCAGCAAACATTATCTGCATTATTTTTGTAGCTGCTTTAGATTGCATTGTAATAGAAAATTAGGAGACTGGCTGTGAAGAAGTTTAAGAGGGTCCCCTGAAGAGCTTCTGCTTTAAAATTGATTCTTTAAGAAAGCATTAAAAAGCTATTGGAATTGATTGCCTGCTAATATAAAGGAAAAACTCTTTGCCACCATTTGTGGTAAAAAAGAGCATCTTCATTCATGCATGTTATTAAAACTACTGGCCTGAAAGCCCCTGCAGAAAGATAAAGGATATGGATGGGATATTAAAACAGCAATCTTTACTTTATCTCGGATTTAAAGTTAATATATCGCTTTTATTAATTCAGTAAGAACCATTAGTTAGGATGTCAAATAAGGGATTTACAATTAAAATACTATAGAACTGAGGTGTCTTTGGTAAACAGTGAACCAGGAATTTTTCATTAATCTTCCAAGCATGAGATATACTCCTGCAAAGAACAAATCCTACATTTACAGTTTTCTTTATTGTCTGGTTTGCTATGCAACAGCAATAAAAGTCAGAGCTGATAACACCCCTGATTAGCTCTAGCAACTTCTACTGCTGTGGGGTAATGGTGAATCAGATCTTAGCCAGCAATGAAATGGGATCCACCATAATTTGTTTACAAAGACTCAATTGAATGACCTTTGGAAGATGCTGCTGTAAGTAACACATCCGTAATATTTTAAAATTACATGGAAATATAATTTCCTTTCCCAGCTTTGAACCGTTCAAAGCTTTTCATGGTTTTCTGATTTCTAACACATTTGGAACAAGTTTCCCTTGTCTCTTTTAATTTGGACTAACAGGAATCATTAAAGAGCAATGAACATTCAGGAAAAAAAAAAAAAAATCTTAATAATGAATCTATTACAAAAACAAATGGTATAAGCTTTAATGCAGCAATTTACATGGATACATTCTTCAGGTTTGGGTTTCTTTGGGTTTTTTTTTGTTTTTTTTTGTTTTTTTTCTTTTTAAAGAGAGAGATTGCACAAGAAGGAACACCATCCTGGGAACTTTGCTCAACAAAATAATCAAGGTGAAATCTCCCTAGGTAAAGTTGCAAAAGAAATACAAGTTAATGAAACTTTATTTCAATAGCAGATTCACAGGGAAATGTGATAGAAGCAGAAGAGTGACAAACCGGATTAGCAGCCAATATGGAGACTGAAAAAAAATAGCCCCATCAGGAAAGTGACAAGCCAGACAAAGTGGAAGGGCAGCTACCTGATAATAACTGCCAATGTTTATTTATGTTTGATTTTAAATGCCAAACAGTAGGAAAAGAGCTTCAGAAAATGAAAAAAAAATAATGTTGTCAGAAAACAGGGATGAATTAGCTTAAATGGAAAGGGAGGGTGATGAAAAATGAACGAGGATATTGCCTATGATCAGAACATGATGCAAGGACAGTAAATATTTTTTCAACATTTTATACCTTTCTGATGGGAAGGAAGATTATTTTGTAACTCAGCCCATGAAGCAACACTAATTCTTGGACTGAGTAGAGCTGAAGGGGAAAATGGAAAGGTTGCAAAGAGTTAAAGGACAGAAATTTCTGTAAAGCAAGACAAAATTCTTGGGAATCCCTAGTTCAACCTTTATGCATATCAGGTCTGGTGCCTGGAAAATAAGATGCAGTGCAAACTTACAGGGATTTTATTATGTGGCTCAGAATTCAGTAGATAATTTAGTTTGTTAGACCAACAGCAGAAACTTCTCTCTCTAAGAAAATTCAGAAATTCTGGTCTCTGGCTTTGCATCAAATAGTACATTCTGAAAACCTTAAATTAATTTAATAAAAGGTGATTGTAGTGATGAACTCAATACAATGCATTTTGCATGTGAAAATATAGTTGACTTTGCTGAAATGAAAAACATTGATATTAAAACCGACAAAAATCTATAAACTCTATGATTTTTTTTTTTTTTTTTTCACATCAATCTTTCCTGGCAGAAAGCACAACTGTGCCAATAAGTGTTCCACCACTTCTAGTAATTACAACATTTTTGTAGTTTTATATTTCTTGGAATATAAATTTTTAGGAAAAAATGTAATTCAAAAACTCTTTCTTCTGAGGAAAAATAAGTTGTTTTAAAAAGGAACTGGGGAAAAAAAAAAAAAAGGTGTTAAAGCTTAGGAGGATGCATTGGAGACAGGAAAAAATTTTGTTTACAAGGAAAAAATGTTGATTTCTGAGTGATGAAAGCTGTATTGGAAAGATCAAAAAGGTAAACATGCAATTCTGAACATACTTACAATAAAGTTTTTTAGAAGTTCGTCCCAAATTATTTATTGTAAGTGTTCTGACTGTCAATGATTGAAGGATTTAACTGCTTGTATCTACCATCAATAGCCTGACTTTTTCATTGATGAGCAAACAGAAGTCACCTACAGGCTTTACCTTGTGGTATTTTTGCCATTCAGAAGTTTGGAGGAAGAGGAGGAGAATGAGAATTAAAAAAAAGCACCATAAGTCTTCTGAGAGCAATCAAAATAAGAGGAAAAGCCAGTTACAAATTTCTTAGGTGGGTGTCTGTGGGTGAGAAGCTTAACATGCTGTGTTTCTTAAAAAAAATCCTTAACTTTTCATGTCCTGTGTTTTAAAGCCTGTTGTTAAAGATTTGATAATTTCAGTATTGTGTTGATTTATCTACATGTGCTGATTATAGCTGAGTTCAGAAAATCCCTGCACAGGGAGACAGCTACATGCATAAGTTGTCAGAAAGTAAGCTGGGAAGTAGATTTACTGCATTTTTACTACTCTCTAACAATAGCCTGAGTGCTTGCTCTCACCCTGCAGCAAAATTGAGACAGCTTACCCCTCACTGAGGAAGAAAACCACCTACATTTACCGTGGCATAAGAACAGGCAGTTATTACCGGGTAGCTGATATCATAAATTCAAACTATAACTTACACCTCATTACCCTGTTCAAAGACTGGGAGTCCTGTACGATAAGCACTGTACAAACACACAGGGATAAATATTCTTTGTCAGAAAGAACAAAGAAAACAAAGGATGAGTTTAGAAATGATTATCTGAATTGTAGAAATCAGATGACTTACTCAAGGTCATATGTAAAGACATGAAGTTTCAGACCTGGGACTTGAATATTTATCTTTGAAATTCCAGTCATAAGACCATCCTTCCTCACCTCAATAGTACAAATCCTCTTCTGCAAACAGAATGTGCATTTAAAATTTCCTCATGTTCTTTCACAGTGGCATTGCTATAATTCACTGAAGTCACATCCGTACCTAAACCTGAAAAAACAAATTTTGGATAAGAACACCTTCAGTATATTCACTGAATATAGCAGACTTCATAGAATCATTGAATCACAGAGACATAGAAAGGTTTGGGTTGAAAAGGACCTTTAAAGGTCACCTAGTCCAAACCCACTATCGTCACCAGGGACATCTTCAACTGGATCAGGTTGCTCAGAGCCCCATCCAACCTGGCCTTGAATGTTTCCAAAGATGGGGCTTCTATGATCTCTCTGGGTAACCTGTGCCAGTGTTTCAACTTGTAGGATGTTATCTTGTCTTGCTGCCCAAGGAGATCCAGGCAGCTTCTTGACCAGGTCCCAGAGGGACAACTTACCCGAGGGACTGCTTGGGAATGGGAAATGTTTGGACTACTCATATTTGTTTAAAATGATAACTCTCACTTTCTCAGCTGCTACAATAATGGTGTGTGCTGAAGCAGTTAAACAGGAAGGTGTGCTTTTTGCTGTGACTCTGAAACAGATGTTGCACCAAGAAAAAAGCTGGTCACCCAGGGCTATACCTGCAGACTCACCTTAGAACTATAGCGGGTCATTGACAAGACTTCAGGAGGCATGCTCTTCTCTCCTGCCTCTCTGCTCCCACATCAGCAGCCAATGCTGCTTTGGCCTCTCTGAGCCATCCTCCTGAGCAGCAGAAGCAGCAGGGAGTAAGGTCTGCTAGGGCCTGCATCCTCCAGGAACCCTTTGCTGATCACGGTTCAGGGCTTCTACCTCTAGGTCCTAACCTTTGCTCTCTTACCATCATGCACGGTTCCCTGATGTGCAGCTGGTTAGCATTTTTTATGCCATGCCTAAATAATGAGGAAATTGTAGCAAATTATCAAAAATGTAAATTAAATTAAAATCATACACATTGATCATGGATGCATTATGGTTTGGGGTGTTCTTTATTTTTTGAGAGGGGCAGGTTGTTAAGCTGGCCCAAAGCATACATATAAAACATGGAGTATTGCTCTATAACATGTTGGGGAAAATTACTGTAAAATCCAAATAATTATCCTTAAAAATCCCTACATTAAAAAATCACTTTAATGACAGTGATCTGTGATACATTTCTGTTATGTCGTAGACTATGAAAGTGATTTTACATATTTCTTCTCCTTTTCCTGTGTCATATTGTTCTTTTGGCTTCCTTGATTTAGAGATGGACCTGGGTCTTCCAAAATTATAGTAAAAATTCATCATTCTTCTTTTCTGCTTAGTGTGTTTAACAGCCCTCTTGCTAGTAGCCTCTATTTCTTTTGAAAACTTGCACTAAAGCAAATTCCAGGCACATACTGGACATTCAACAGCAACTCTGCATCGCGATTACAAAGCATATCAGCATCCCCTTGTAATTAAAATAAGAACATAACACTGCCGTTTACTAGTTCCTAATGCCTGTCTCTTTTGGTAGTTTTTTTTCCCTTCAGTTACCACAGTGAACAGCTGTGGTCATACATATGATATACCTGTCAGCTTCAAATGTCCAGATGCCAAGCTTATCTTTCCAGTATTAGCATTCATTTATGAATTTAGCTTTATTTGAAGTGGGGATTTTGCCTAGAAAAAACACTCCAAGTGACAATTGTCAAAGAGCTGAGATGCTTAGCAGGAATAATTGACCTCCCATTTGAAATTTATTCTGAGTGGTCACAGGTATCATAATGAAAAAGGCAAGTGAATTATGGGACTAAAGGAATCTTTGCCTGTTTGAATTTCATTTTAAAAGGCTTTATATAGTTAATGTTGAACATTTAGGTACATCTTCAAACTGAGCTTTGCATACACCTCCCTTGGCAAATGGTAAGGCCCCTGATCCCATCTCCACTGATGGCTAATAGACAGGAGTAGGTTAAAAAAATAATAAGATTTGCTTTTCTGGAGCACTCAATTCCATCTAAAAGTGCCAGAAGGTGCCCTCATGACACCTTCTCAAGATAGACTGTATCATTTCCCCCCAGTTTGCTGCAAAATAAATTGAGGATCAAAGAGGTTAAACTGCTTGCCCATGGATTCATACAAAGCCTGGGGCGCAGCCAGATTAGAATACAAACTTCCTCACTACCACCCTATGCTTTGCCACAAGACCATTCAACACTCAGTAAACAACAGATTTTAACTCAGCCATGGAGAAAATACTGCAGTAAAGTGCTTTGGTGTTTTTTCCATCTTGCAGTTCAGCAAGGAAATTCTTGGGCCAAATAAATTACAATTTCATGAGGAAGGGATACAAATCTTAATTGTTTCTGAAATTCTTCAGTTCTGGGACTATCCAATACTGCTCATTTATAGATCAGATAAAATTATATACTGGATGATTAAATAATTGAAGAATTCATAAACTCCAAGAGTAGACTTTAAATAGTTCAGGGTAGATAGCAATCAAAGTTTATGCCTGAATTATTGCAAAAGTGAAACATTAAATCTAAAAACATTAGTGTCTTTGCAGTGTTTTTTTCATCTGGCCTACCAGTCTCTCATATTTCCCTTCAAGAAGTCATAATATTTTTATTAATTCACTCCCTTATTTAAGTTAAACTACTCTCCTTGTCAAGGTAGAAAGAGGTCACATATATTATCTTACACAAATAACATAAGGAAATTGTTTTGTGTTTTGGGGGTTGTGTTTGTTTCAGGGTTTTTTTAATGTACCACCTAAACCAGGCAGGGCCTACAGGCAGTCCCAAAATCAGTGAGATAAAAATGGAAACAAAACGTTGATTTCTGTTTGACACGGGCTTCTTACAAAGGCTTGTATAAAGTGAACAGTTTGAAAAGCCAGAATCTAGAACAAGACAATTTACAAACATTTAAAAAAATACTACTACTGGTAACTAAATAAATTATAGAAAAGCTCAAATCAGATTACTTCAAACACCTTGAAAGAACACAGACTAAGCTAAAACCTTTTTTCTAGTAGTAGGCAGTACTGGTTTCAAATATAAATAAGATAATTTACTGATTTTATGTTGCTTTGTGCTAAGAATGGTGATAAGATGTCAAACTTTCCAGACAGCCTTTTATCTGTGAAGCTCCGTGGTATATGAAAAAAGCTTACATTAAAATCTGAAGCTGCTAATAACTATAAAACCAATTAAGAAAACATAAACAACAATTTTAGCAATTTGAATCTACAAAAAATGTTTAAGAAACTGAAGTGAATATTGCATATTTTAATTTAGAGTGCAATTTAAACAAGAATCTTGGTTGTTCAGTCTATTCCTTTCCTAGTGGTTATTTTGAGTTACTCCAGCTGCATGCTATGAAGACATGATGATAACCCACAAACTGAGAACTTAATCTAGACACATATTCCCAAACTTTCTGTTTCACTTACCTGTCATTTTAGGTCATGGAGTCACTCTAAAATAATGAAGTATAGTGGAGAGGAGATTTTCTTTGGGCAAATACTGACCCATCAGATCCCAATAACATGCAAGCATCCAGAATGGAGTGAAAGGCTCTAAAATAAGTTTAAGGCACAGGAGAAAGAATTAGAGGCATAAAATACTATAAAACCTGGAAGAACTTTACCAACAGATCTTGCTAAATTAATCTAGTAATTTGTTTTGAAAATAAATACAACAGCTCTTTTAAGTATTTTCTATGGTGTTTTGAGAGAACAAGTTGACTAACATGGAGAAGTTTAGGACTAGTAAAGAAATTAGACAAAAAGGAAAAGGAGAAAACAGCCGAACGTGCTGAAGGAAGCTCACCAGTAAAGTGTCAATACTAGGAGCTATCTAATATTTTCTTTAGTGACCTTGGTGCAAAAAGAAATCTTGTTTTAATGGAATTTACTGATGCCATGAAGTTGGGAAGCATTCCCAATGCAAGAGAGGTTTGAAAGACCTGATGACCTTGAGGATTTGCCTAATAGTAATGAGATATAAATCTAATAATGCAAAGGGCAATGTCATACACTTAGGGGCTAATATTAAGAACTTATGATATAAGCTTGAAATATTAGAAAAGGAGAGGATCAGTGTGTACCAGTGATGCCTGTGAATCATAGGGATGTATGTAAAAATACAAATGTAATTCATACTTGTATCAGGTGAGGTATTTCCAGAAGAAGCCATGGCATTTGAGTGGCTTTACATGAGGTACTGCTGAACAGTTTTGGAAGAATATACAGTATTTAAGACCACTCAGTAAAGAGGTGAAAAAAAAGACTCTTGGAGTGATCAGAGAACCATGAGTCCTAGAAAGTAAAATTGGGTTTGTTTTGGGTAATCTAATAAAACAGAGGCTAAAAAAGATATTGAATTACTATCTATAAATAGACAGAGAAAAAACAGGACAAGAGATGATCTGTTTAAACTAAAGGATGCATTGGCACAAGAACAAATGGAGAGAAGCTGGCCATAAATAATTCTAGTGTGGAAATCAGAAGGAGCTTTCTAGTGATTAGGAGAAAGATATTCTATGTAATATCTTTCCAGTAGACTTCTTGCCTCCCTCACTCAATAAGATTATGAAAGGGATCATGAAGAATGACTGTTCACAGTAGCTGAGATTTAGACCTGAAGATCCAGGAGCTTCCAGTCTACATTAAATGTTCATTCCAATCTTACTAAATAAAGAAAACCTGCTGCACATGACATATCATGCCACAAAACAAAACAAAAATGTTGAATCTCTGTCTTTGCTGGTTAATGTGTCAAACTGTGTGGTGAAGAATTAAATAAAGAATCAATGATCTGTAAAACATAAAGATGTCTAACTGCAAATTGCTTTATTACACTGCCTCTTAATAAGAGAGATTACATGGAAGGGCAAATCCTGTGGCCTAATCTACAAAAAAAAAATCTAACGGTGTAAAGTTCCTATGCCTGCCCTTTAAAGTTTACTGAAGGTTGTACCAGCCCAGGAAAGGACACTGTCTAAACCTTTAGACCATTATTTATTTATTTATTTGTAGTCAGATTTATGTCAAAGCAAGACAGAAAGAAACACTAAACTTTTTACTGTAATGAAGCTTGGCATTTGACTTCCATTATAAACAATGTGAACTAAAAATGCCTGGAGCCACTGCACCTCGTGCATCTGGCATTTATACAGCAGATTACCAACACTCTCACTGACCTTGGTAGCTCTGCAGGGGACACACTGTATTTTCATTTAGCTGAGCTGATTTAAAAAATCTCCTGTCTATGTGCATCCATATCAGGGTGAAGCTCAACTTGACTCCATCGTTGTGTCAAAGAGATCCATTTAAAATTTGTCATGCTTTCAGCAAAGCACATATGCAAAGGTGTGAAATCAGATGGCAAGTGTATCTAAAAGCCTTCTGTTCCAAACCCTCAAGCTCTTACACATGCTTGTAGCCCACTGAGTTCAGTGCAAACAATTGCAGGAGTTATTTGTTACATACACTCAAGAGCTTACCAGATCAGAGACTGCAGACATTACGGGTCAAGCTTTCCCGAGGCACTTTGGCAACTGTGGGGAGTAGCTGGACACAAGAAGTTTTCTGTCTGCTTACATGTTCTCTGTGAAAATCGTCTCTACTGCTTCAAAGAAATAAAGTTTGAAAAGTAGGCCGCTGCCATCAGACTTACTGGATGGTAATGAAAGGCCAACTGACATGAAAGGTTCAGGGGAAGAGATGTAGCACTCAAAAGCAAAGAGTCTGCCTTCACATTCTTTTCTCATCATTCCACTGTACCTTTAGAAACCAGGTCTCCAAAAATTCACAGCAGACTAGACACCTCTGGGCCATCCGATCTCTTGTAAGAAGACTTCAAGTGATAAAAATGCACAGAATGAAAATGAGTTCTTCTAGTAATCTATTTTGTGTGTGTTTACTTCCATCACAGATTTCATTACAATGGAAACTTAGTGGGTGCTTAGAATATAAACCCTTTGGATTTTCTGAGAAATAAAACAGACAAGATCATGAATACTGTATTAAATATGAATTAATTTATTTCTGACCAATATATATTATTACATGGGGACATATTAATACGTATATAAACCATTATGTCTATTAACCTTTAAAAGTCTCTTAAAAGATCTGTTTCACTACACAGTAAAATGAATATCTATCAAAATGTGTTATTTAGACATAACAGAGTCTGTAACACTTCTTTTGAATGTAGCATTTACCATTCTAAAAAGAGATCTGGCAACTGCACATACTGAGTTTCTGAAGACCTCTATTTCACGAATTTATAGAATAGAAGAATCTTAGAACAGAAGAATCTTCAGTTTCATTGAATAATGCAGTAGTTCAAAGAGCATGTTAAGTCAGATATAGCTATCTAAAATGTGTTCTAAGAATTATTAAAAAAAAAATTATATATATGCATTTTGAAGTAGTAGGCTAACTGAAGAATGTAGATGTTTTCTGAAAAGTGTTTATCAAATAATGATTCTTATTTTTTCTATTTTTTTTCTATTTTTTTCATATTTTTATCAGAATCAGAAATAACCAAAACCACCATGCAGTAGCTTTGTTTTTGCAGTAGAAAAATACAAACTAACCCTTCCCCAAGTCCCAGCAATTTTAACAAGAAAAAGAATGAGAGAGTGTTGGCTTTGCCTTTAAAACATCATTTTCAGCAAAAACATTGATCGAAATATTCCCCAAAACTAATTAACCAACTGCAATCAATAGCAGTCACAGTATTTCAGTCATTTAAGCAGGTTTTGTTCATTTGACACATTTAATTTTGTCTGCCAAGAACAGAATGAGCTTTCTAGTTATTTAATTACCTGAATTTATAAGTATCTTCCTAATAGAGAATGCCATGGTCATGCTCAGATAGTCAGGGAAGAACTCTTGGCTTTTGTTCCAGTCTTTATGCTGCTGATGCAGCGCAATGCTAACCCACTTGCTTCACTTCCCAGTCCTCAGCCTTTCTCAAAAGTGTTACTGAGGAAAGAAGTAGAGGGGAGAAATGGAGATGGGAAAAGGTGGAATGGTGTGTGCAGTGCTCTATGGGGTCCTTGGCATGTGCAAGCTAGAGTATCCTAAAAATAATCTTAAATTATGCAGCAGATTTTCTTGACTAGACAAGCATTGTAAAGGCATAGAGACATGGCTGAGAAGCATCCTCTCCCTGGACATTTCTCCAGGTACTTTGAAGGAATGAATTCTTTACTGACACCAGTATAAGCATCCAAAATATCCAATTTCCCATATATTAAAAGCATGAAGCAATTAATATCTGCTTTTTTAAATTCTTTGTTATTTAATGGCAACCAGGGTAGGATTATTTGAAGCAAATGCATATTTCAGTTTTCCCTTTGGAGTAATATTTTCTGCTAACTTAACAGGTCAAATAGTCTTCTATTTCTCTGCTAGAATCTGGTTTGTCACGCTTATTGACATAAAGGAATTAAAGACTGGGGAAGAGGAAACTGTAGAATATAACAATGGCAATTAGCATGTATATTAAGATTTAGAGTGTTATGTGCCTACATAAGAAATAAGGCATAGTTTGCAGTATTGTTGCTATTTCTATGCTGCAACAACTCCTTCAGGTCACAGAGTGAGGCAGTATCTCATCTAAAATGCAAGAGGGAAGGAGACATTGTTTCCATCTATCTTGTTGTTTCAAATATGATCTTAGTTCTTGGAAGTCAATTTATGTGGTTTCATTTATCTTTCCAACATAGAAAATTTCAAGAGAAGCCAATTTATTTTTCATACATATTTTTGAGTGCATTCATTCTGAGTGTTGGTTTTCAGGTTTTTGCAAGTTCAGAGTGCCTGTCTCACACAACTTGAGATATAATTAATCACATAGGAGTAGGATTATATGTTTAACACTTTGCTTGTATTTTGAGAAAAAGCAAACTCTCCAGAGGTTGCTCCATTTTCAGTGTAGGAATGTATATAAGGAACCTTCCATCAGCAGACAGGTTTGAGCAGATATACATAGCTTTACAGCTCCTCATTCGTTTCAGAACACAGAAAAAAATCGACGGACATGGTTACATTAATGAAACAGAGTAACTTGCTTTCAGGAATTTTTTGATGGGGGAAAAAGTGAATGAGTATTTGCTATAATCTCTTCATAGTTAAGCTATGTTTTAATGAAGTATGACTGACACACAATATACATTCACAGCAGGAATACAAAAGGAAAATTAATGAATATTAGGAGAAAAAAATTAGCAGGTGAAACCCTTGGAGATTATGTCTTTCTTCTGCAGAAAATCCAATAATCAGCTACTGCTTAGAAGTTCTGCAGAAAATCAGGGTGAAAATACCCTTCAGTGCTCTACCATAACAGGCGGTTTATGGGATTCATCTTAACAAATTTAGATTTCTACAGCTGAGTGAGGCTTCCCCTTTATTTATCACAGATAAACATGCATTTCTATACTAAAATTTCTCTAATTTTAAACTAAATATCTACAATTGGTCAGAAGAATCATGTAATAAAAATGCCTACCTCTCTCCACTGTGCTGCTATCTCCCAGAGTTAAAGGTGACCAGCTCAGCTGTAGATGTCATTGTTGTACTTTCTGACCTTCAGGTGACAAGGATCCCATCCTAACTTTCAACTCAGCATTAGTGGATAACTACATCTGCAGCTGCTTACAATTCCCTCTTACCCTGTCCAGCTAGCTATATGTCCTTGGGCAGCTGTGCACAAAAAATACTCCATTATTATCAACCGGAGCTGGGTACTATTGCTGCCCCAGCCTGTATTGTCAGGTAAATCCTATAAGACTCAACAAGTCCATATGGGAGGAGTACTGACTGACTGGATAATGGTACATTATTATTTCCAGTATAGTAGAATAAGAGCAATGACAAGTTCATAAGGAAAAAAAGAGAGAGGGATTCAGTAAAAAGAATAAAAGTACACCTAAAACATAAAGCTGAAAAAAACCACTTCAACTGGGTCCATAGCAAATGACAGAAAATTATGTTGTAAGGTGAAAAACTAAATAACTTTGATGATTGTTATAGATCACAATCCTTCTTTGTACTCTGAGCAGAAGTCATCACAAGTCTGACCTGTACAATCCTTCTAAGGGTGCCCTGAGCTTTGACTCCTCAACATTTCTCTACAGTCACTAACTACACTTCTCATATTCTTCTTTGAACTCTGTGTTCAAGATTATACTCCTTAGCCCTTTTTTAAAAATTATTTTTCACATGCTTAACTCAGTCCTCTCACTTTCATCCCAAAAAAAGATAAAAACGATAAATTGCCCTTTTTCTTTTACTCAAATGTAGGAACTTCCTGATATCGCTGATGCAGCCCTCTGTCTTCTCTCCTGTTTTCAGTTCCACCTGTGCTGTGGACACTAATTGAGAGGGAAGAGCACTGCTGTTCATTAAAACTCAATGCATGCAGCAGCTTAGTCTCCTAAAGGAGTAATTCTTTCAATCTGTTTCAATATGTATTTTTCTGTGTGTATATGTATGTGTACATATATATAAAAGAAAAAAAAAAAAAAAAAAAGACAAATAAGAGCACAAGTCTAAGGGCACTAAATTCTTCTAGGGAAAGTATATTAATTTATAAATGTCATCCAGTAATTTCTATCAAAGTTACTCCGAAAGGTACTTTCCTATATAACAATGGTAGCTCAGAAGTGAAAGATATATCAATAGCTACAAGTAGTTGGTATATCCACAAACAATAGTTGAGGAGAATCAAAATCAAACATGAATGCATGCTGTGGCAAAAATATGTTCCGGAGAGTGTCTTGCATTGTCAACACCCAAAAGAAGAATGGAACATCTGAGATGCGTTGAGCTCGATGTGCTTTCTCCAGCACTCCAGCAGCAACCTAAACCAGACGGCAGAGAGGGAGGAAGAACTAGTAACCATTGTTTCTCCCAATCAAACTCTTAGACTTCAGCAGTTTTCAGCTCAGGCTATTTTCTGAATCAGATAGGGTCTGTCTGTTTAGTAACACCCTATGGATATCTCTTCCAAGAATTTATTCAGCCTCCCTTGAATCCACAACATCATTTGGTGAGGAGGTCCTCAAGTCTGCTACCTAAAAATTAGGTAGTTCTAAATGCATCAGTTGTGAGGTAAAATCAAGACAGAAAAGTAAGACAAAACTAAGGGCCATCCATCTTTAATTCGTGTAGCATATACCCAGAGAAAATACTGAGGATTTTCACAAACCTGTTGCACTTTTACATACAACACGTCTATTTATAAAATATTTATTCTGCATCAGTATTTAGGTAACTCAAAATTTCCTGCTACTCTCTAAATGACTCCTTCACATTACTACTAATGGTCATTCTGTAAGGCTTTGACTCTTTTTGTATGGATATAATTCATTTGATAGTAGATTCAATACTTGTCCATGAATTTACAAGGCAGTTGTTTCTGTGACACTCTTGGTTTGTTTGTCTTTCCCAGAATACTGTAGATGGAGCTTTAATGTTTACTGACTTATCCCAATGAACTACTAGATCCAATTTGTCTCCAGGTTTTTCAGTGAAGACTATTTCTTATTTTTTGAAGAGAAATCAAATTGTGTTTTAAGAGTTTGTAAGTTGCATGGGGAGCAACCTACCAAATCAAAGTTTTAGGCCTCAACCTTTCTTTTTTAGGTCAGCTTTGTAATTTGCTGGGATCCTTTTTCATTTTGAATTCCTTTACTTGTAAGAGAGTCAACAGCCTATAAATCACTCTTCAGAAATACACACAGGAGTATCTGACAAAAAAAAGTAGTGAGCTTTGTGTTTAAATCTTAAAAGGAAGCATTTTCAGAAGCATACTATAAGAACTAGTAGAAGAAAGATGAATCACTTCAAATTAATTTTTCAAGAAGAATAACTTATTAAAGATTTTTTGAGAAATGGTGAAAACATAATGCTCTGGTTTTCTGAATAAGTTGTAAATTATCAACAGCTTTTGCCTTAATAAATATTTTTTTCCCTCTATGAAGTTTTTTTTTAAGTTTCAGATGCCTAGGTTTCAAGGACTAATGATATAGTGTAAAAAAGAACACAGAGACAGTGTCTTTGCATCTTAATTATAGCAGCCCTCTTCTTTCCAGTACTGAAGAAACCTACACTCAGAGCATGAGGAGATAAATGTGGGAGCTGTAAACTTGACGTCTAATATCTGCTACTGAAGATTTGGGATTTGATTTAGTGCCTCTATTGGAAGGTTTGAAAAAAACAGGTCTTCCATCTTCTTTTAATAAATTCATTTTCAGGCCTGCAATTTACCTTTTTGGCAGTTTTACAATTCAGAACAATGAGCCTTTTTTAGGTGTGTAATTTTTTTGGCTGTTTCCGTTTTCTTGCACATTTATAAGCAGAAAAGTGGTGTTCAGTAATTTGCAGAATAGGGAAGCAGGAGACATTCATAGCTCCCTGGCTCAAAAAACTTCACCATGATTCCTGATTACAGAAAATGTTGAGAGACTCTATGACATTTTTTTGACAAACCAATACTTGCACATTACCAGGCCATATTATATTAACTCCATATGTGCCTGCTATACAGGAATTCCTGAAAAGTAACAAATTCTGAAGTGTCATAATACAAATAACACCTGGAAGAAGAGAAAAGAGATTTTTCTCCAAGGAGGAAAAGAATCCCTCAATAATATGACTTTGCTTTTATTTCCCAGTAATCTAAAAATAAAAAGACATCAGGGCAGAGAGGAAGGTGCGGATAGGAAGTATTTAAGAGAACAGAAATAAGCTGTGGAAACTAGTAATTCTGATGCACCTGAGACCTGATAAACTCAGAACACCAAGAGTTGGCCAAATTTGTGCAAAGCCACAAACACACATATCAATAACAAGTTGTGCGGTGACTCAGTCCACATGAAAGAATGTGGTGGCTGCTATGGGCAGACAAAGATGGTGTATTCACTTGGGGAACTTTCTGAACTCTTACCTAGAGACCACTGGTATATCAGCGCGATCTTCCGCTTCTGAGTGGACTTCTCAGTTGGCCTCCTCATTGTTGCTCCCACCAGGTAACTAGGAGTGAGTGCGTGTGTGTGTCCTGTGTGAGGAAGCAAGAAAATGTACTACATGGACAATTATCTGGTATTAATAAGAACAGCTAGATTAATAAACAATAGTTGTTCTAATAAATCTGGGCTATGATCTGCCCCCTGACTCAAAAATCTGTCAGGAAAAAAGGAGGTGACAAGAACAGTATTCACCCCTCTGTATACATACACTACATCCAGCCTGGTGGTGGTTTTGAGTAACATATATACTATAACTGCATTTTCTTAAAGAATTGCACCATCATAAGACAGCTTAGGGTCAAACACAGCAGTTTCTCTGTTGCATTGACCTTTTACAAACTTGGATGTCTTGAACACATGTTTCAACCTGTTTTTAAATAAAGTCTAATTGCTTTTAAATAAACTGTAAAAGAGAAATAAAATATTCTGTATTCTATATTCTATATAGATAAAATGTCATCATGTAACTGTCTTCTGTCAACCAAATGAAGACAAAGAATTGCTGAGATTGATGCAGTGATTCAGTTGTCATATCACCATAAAACTGAAATAACATCATAGTTAATCAGTCCTGCAACTAACAGTAGATATTCTGTGCTCCAGGATCCATTTGTTTGCTAGGAAGCAGCGACTGGGATTGCCTCTTGGTCAGAAACCAAGCCCAGCTTCACAGACCTTTCATGCCTTGTTTGCACGTAGACCTAGACAAGATCCCAGGGTGTGACTGGTCCATGTACACATACCAGTACTGGCTTCAATCTCCCCTGCCACAGTAGTGCAGGTAGGATAATTAGGGTGATAGGATGCTAGGTGTTCATGGAGTTTTTTCTATAGGGAATATATCTTCCCTCCATCAGGACCAGTAACAAGAAAAAGGTTGAGGTATGTTCTTATTCAGGTTGCTCGTGAGTCAGTGTAAAGAATGTATTGTTACTATAGCATGGCTTTATTTTCACTTAGATCCTTTTCTACGGATTGTGAGAGGAATCTTGAAATGCTTAACATTTATCTCAGAAATGAAATCACAGCATTATTCATATAATAAAACAAGGGGGTTTTTTTTAGTTCTCCAGATTTCCACTACAGTTTACTATGTTATTATAAGGGAAGTACAACTGGTTTTATATTCTATTAAATTCTGTTGATTAACAGTGAGAGTCAGGGTTGTATTCTTGTTCCTTTGATTCTTGCAGTCAGCATCCTTTTCAGTAAATGAAAGTCCCATAGGGCATCTTTGTCCTTCCTTTTTATGTATTTATCTAAATCCAGTAAGAATAGAAGAAATACTCAGTCTTTCAAAGGAAGGGAAAAAAAAAAAAAAAAAAGAGAAAAAAAGAAAAAACATTTAACTTCAAACAATATAATTAGGGTAATTAAGGATCTAACCTCCACTCAACATGTACATAACTCTGATTAATGTTATCAGAAAATACAGACTTTCAGACTGGAGAATAGGTCCCTTAGCTCAGAAGAGAGCATTACTCTTGTATCTGGATGTGTCCTTTTAAAAAATGACCCTTAAGTTTATCCCACAGCAACTATTTTCCCTTTTACTACATATTTGAAACTATTTTAGTTTGAAGTGCTGTCAGGAAACTAAAATCTTGTTATAAAATTCCCCACAGAATTTGAACCACTTATTTAAAAAATCACTTGATATTAATTGCAAGATATGTGGAAATAAATTCTGCAGTACCCATGTGGACCGTCTCACACAAGGCAAAGGGGCTATACAGATGTAACAGGGAACAGAGTCTGTCCAATTTATGCCCCTTAATGCAACACCATGCAGGAGTATATTTGCAGAGTGGAAAAAGGAAAGGAAGAGGAATTGGAAACTGGTTTTGTCCCCTTGTTTTCTTAAATGTAATTATAAGTAATGATCCACAGATTGTTTCCACGTCTGTACTCTGCAGGAACAATAACAAAAATGGAAACATCTATATGCAGATATAAGCTCTAGTAAAAAAAAATCTCTCAGACAATTACAGAATCTTACTTCTGCTCCAATTTTCCATGTTGTAGAAGGGAGGAAACTTATCTTAGCAAGCCATTTACTGAAACATACTCAAAACCTATTTCATTAAATCATATTCCTCCTATCAGCTGACAAGGAAAATATTCAAGATTTTGCCTTCTCAGCTCTTTGATGGGCAAAATACTACACCTCCCTCACAGATGTGCCATCACACAGGCCTGCTTTCAAAACAGTTTAAACAAGAAATGCTGAACTGGCAATTAAATTCAATCACTCTATTTAGCAAACACATCCTGAAAAACAATCCCTTATATTTACCAGTAGAATACAGACGTGTTTCTAAATTACTGCATACACTTGAAGGCCATCAGGTTATTTCTTCCTAGATATACCAGAGATGGTCCATTGATTTGGTACCAGGCACTGTAATTCACTTGTGTATATACAGTTCAATATCTCTTGTATTCCTCTGTGTGAAGCCTGTTATCTCTTCACTACAAAATAGATGTGTTTAATCCTGGTAGAATGTGATTCTTCTTGAAAGTTTACTGAGAATGGAAAGTAATTAAATAATTGGTGCATGGCCTGAGAAGGCCTAATGCTTTTAGTTATCTTTACAGAAAAAAAATCTGCTGAGGTCAACTGGAGTCTTTTAGTTGGCTTCACAGACTTTTATGGCTAAAAGGAATCATTAAATCTTCTACTCTGAAATTCTTCATATTAAATTATATCTAATTAGCTTTCCAGTGTGTTCACTAACTTGCTTTTGACTAAACTATGTCTTTTAAAAAATATTTGAAAAATTGTGTTTTTGAAGTATTTTACTATCTGCTTCTAGAAATGGGTTATTGTCCTTCCTATCATTGATAAATTTTAGCATTTTATCACCCACTAATTTCCTCAGAAGCTTATTCATGGAAATCAAGTAATTTCTCAGTCCCTCTTTTAACAAACAAAACAGATTTGTCTGTCTTCAAAAAGCTTGATCTTATTCTAATTAATTAGAAGCTACCTTGAACTAGTTTCTCTAGTTTAAAATAATCTGTCTGTATCAAACACAAAATATCACCTCATTCTTTTTCTTCCACAGCTTTTAACATAGATTTAGAAACAAAAGTGATTTGCAGCTAGCAGCCAGATTTAAACCATGTTCAGATGTAGAATTATCTATATGTATCCTAAATATGAGTCACTGTTTAATTGCCTGTAATTCTAAATTTTTTTTGCCCTTTTATTATACCATCACACTGGAGAGTTTCTTGTCTGCTATAAGCAATTCTTGGAGGCATTACTTTCCAGCGTGGCAGCCCTTCATTCTGTAATCAGTTATATACTTCAGTTTTAGAACTTAGACATATACAAATGTGATTTTAACTTATGCTACTACTATACATTTCAGGCATTTTCTACTGATTTTTGGCTGTTCCTCTCCATTTAATCATGAACTTCTGTACTGGATGCTAGCATGGCACTAATACCTAATGCCAGCTCCTTTTAACTCTGCACAAAGTTAAACAGAAAATAAGGGCTAGTGGCTGGTATGAGTGAGTTTTAAGCTAGCGAACTTGTGCATTTGACTGAAAAGGGTAGGAAGCACTGCAATAGAAGATCTATTACATCATTCTCAAGTAAACTGTGCCAGCAATAGCAGCTGGGAAGAGTATGGGGTTCTAATTACAGATTGCATCCATCTCTTTGAACAGAAGCAAATCTCCTTCCTAGGTTTCAGAGTTGCAGCCTGCTTGGAGAGGCATAATGAGTTAGGATTAATGTTCACTTACAATAGGATGACATTATAGGATGTAAGCAGATGTTACATGTAAGAGCTCTAATGATATATATTTCAGCAAACCAAAATTTTGAACTTCTAAATTAAGTCTTTATCAACATAACTGTAAGGGAAGGATCCTTGTCTTTATTTTTGGGATGCAGAATAAGTGATTAGAAGAACATTCTCTCTGTGTGTTAAGTAAGATTATAAACCAGCTAGAAACATTTTAAAAGAAATATTGGGAGAGGGTTTCCATACAGGAACGAGACAATGAGTGTTGAATACAAACAGAAATAGTGAAATTACAGTGCTAAAAGTCAAAGTTTACCGGATGATAAAGAGAGGTGAGCATGTTATCGTATTCTGTCTCTCATCACAACATTAAGCCCCAAAGACCTTAAATTAAGATAGAACTGTTCTGGTCCCTTCAGTTAGGAAATCAGCATTATTAACAATGCAATTGTAGTTCTGAGACATTAATGAAATTGTATGAAATAAATCTGACCCCAAAGCACACACATTATAGTCGAAGAGTTTGGTTCAACCACACCTCCATTTTGTTTGCTTTTTATTCTTAATTACTCTGACCTCGTCAGTGATGCTGGCTTAAAAAAAAATTTTCTACTTTATAAAGAAGTTTATTCAACAATAAAGAACCTATTGAAAATCCCTTTAAAAGTGCATAAAAATCAGTAATAGGGGTTAGATGTTAGATGCATTGCCTCTACCATGAAACCTGGTATACTGATGACCTTGTCCTACCCTCTGTCATTTAAAAACCTAAGCCAAAACCCATAACTCACCAGGTGTTTGGAAGTCTAAGCAGAGTCTTAATAAATGGTGGCAAGGGAATTATTTAGAGGCAGAAGACTAGATAACTAACGCAGGCTTCTGCTTTAAATGGTTGGTGAACCTGAGGGATTCTTCCATCAGAAGTTCATTAGGGCCAGTTCATCTGAGTTTCTACTTATCTCCCAGTATCACATCTTCCATGACCATCTTCTCAGAACAGGACACACCGCTACACTACACCAGCCTTCCTCTGCTGTAAAGGACTCATTGATACAAGTGAAAGTTAGGACTGCCTGGCACTAAGACTGGCCTTCAGAATCAAACAGCTATAACCAGACACTGACAAACCCTCCTTCTCCCATGCCAAGAAAAGATCTAGTGCATGACTATTAACAGAATCATGTGCTTTTAAAAACATTGTTTGGATTGTCAATTCAGTTAATGTTATAAGACAAACAAAATAAAAGGACTAGAAAGTCCCTCTTCTCCTGTTTGATGGAAAGGATGGAATCATTCCTCATAAAGTAGATAACTATGAGTGCAAAATAATATCTTGCTTAAAAAGTGATCTTGTTTACTGAAAATAAAGGGAATCATGAACCTACAAAATTTAAAATTTGGTAAATAAATCTTTTAAAATATTTTTAATAGAACTCCTTAGGTAAATTTTGTGGTAAACTCCATGGTGATGTATAGAATCACCTTTCAAAATAGAAGTGCAAATAAATAATGAGCACTGTAAAGAACTATTATTTTCTTCAGCAATTACAGTGCCTCAGAACAGAATTTTATTTCCACATTCCTCTTCCAGTAAGAAGGCAGTCCATACATTCATCCCTATGTCCATCGCTATGAATGATCTCTGTGTACACCATTCAAATCAATAAAGATTTTTTAAAGAGTGAGGATGTCAAGGAGCAGCAGGAGCTGCACTGTGAAGGAAGACAAACAAGAGTTAAAGGTGACTCCAGGACAGAGTCCTCATCCACAGACACCACTCTGAACTACCCGAGGAGACAAGCAGGGCAGGGTGCTCACAGCAGTGGATCCCATCAACAGTACAGTGAAAATGAGACAAATGTGAAATGATGAGTCAGGTCCAAGGTCAGGTCAAGCCAGGAAATTCAGCCAATATTAGCTGGGGACAAGGCACAGATACATCTAAAACACAGCTCAGCAACTGCAGGCTGAGCTGAAATGGGGCACCCAGACCCATGTGGAGAGTGTTGGAGAGGGTCTCAGGTGAGGCTGGTCAGAGCCACTAAAGCCTATTGGTGCCCTCAGGGCCTTGACACAGAGACTATTTTTTTTTTTTTTCCTTCCTTTTTTTTTAGTGCTAAGTACACTGCTTCTGGGATGTATTTATAAGGCAATTACTTTTCTTATATTTTGGCAGACATGTACAGCTATGCTCTTCAAGTACTTAAAATTCTCATTAACATGGGTTTATTCATTTCCATAAAAGCAATATGCAATACCTATTCATAAATAAATAAATATGAAATTGGGTTATATTGGTTCAGTGACGGTGGTTTATTTGTGCCTTAAAGCTTCCTGTGCAAAATGAGCCAGAAAAAATGAAGAAAAATTCTCTTAGTTGTCTCCTAGGATCTATGTATGGAAAAAAGTGGGTTTGTCCAGCCACCCTCTGCTGCAACAAGGGCTGAACCACTGAGCCACACAATCTCCAAGAACCACAAAAAGTTCAGTGCTCTCTGAGGGCTCCTTTCTCCCTGTTTGCCATTTGTATGCACACACTTGCTTCCAGCAGTATGGCTCCATCCCTGCAGGCACTTCCTAGGCACAGTATGTTATTTTCATTGCTATTGCATGGAGAGCTTGAATTTAACACTGAGATTACTTTTATTTAAAAACTGCACAACTCAAGCAGCAAGAGCTTGGCTTTGACAGCAGACCAGAGCCTTAGGCTTTGAAAATAGCAGCCAAACTTTGTTGTCTATAGCTGCAACCCACTTCCTTGCTGAAAAATAGCAACTACTCCATGCAGAGTCTGTGCAGAACTTGTAAAGCTTCACAAGAGTAGATTTTTATTGAGAAAAGTCCCTGTGTACAGAAAATCTTACTATTACTAAGGTACTGAATAAACATGGTGACACAGAGCAAGGACAATTAGCTAAATTTAGAGCACAGATTTAAATCCCTTCACCTTAAATTGCCGATTATGTCTATTTCAGGAGTACAGTTGCCACCAGAAAAAGACATTTCCACAAATAAATTAGAACACTAGTGGCCTGGAGGTGCCGGGTTTTTTTCTACTGTCCATGTACAAAATCTGACTCTCCTGATTTAAGTGGTCCATGCTAGGTGATTTCATCTGAGCCCAGAATAGTAACTTGTAGAAATATCACTTCTGCAAATATTTCTTTTCCACTCATGTGTGCATCAGTTTGGAATAAGGTGGTCCATTTTTTTCAATTGGAGGAGAGTACAAAGATTATTCTTACCCTCATGTAGGGTTCTCAGGAGTTTGTCTTCTGACCAACACAGGTTTTTGTATGCCTAGAAACAGTACTGGGAGGAGATGTGGCTGATGGGATAGGCATGTTTTTCTTAGCCTAGTCTTCCTGCGAATACAAGAGTCTGGAGGGATCTAAATTGTTGTGGATTTATTCTGCATTTTATATTCTCTTTGCAAGGAAGTACCGAAATACATAATATTGCCCTGAAATATATATATACATATTTTTTTAAATTCTTCTTCTAGGTCTATAATTTACCCAACAAACACTGCTCTTCTTTGTTCTCTCTTTTGATTATTAGCCCTTTTTGAACCATGTCCACCTTCATTTAATGTTTTCTGCTCTATGGCCACCTTCTGGAAGAGCACTTTTTCCCCTGTCACCCATCCTTTATTCTTATTTTTCCATCTTGTCTCAGCAACCAGAATACATGTCTTGTTTCAGGTTTGTTTTAGAATGCTTGCTTTTTATTTTTATGCCTAGATGTTATTTATCTCACTGGATGTCTTTAAGGATTCAGTTCTGTATTGGGTTTGCGTGCGCAGGTTTTGGTAGCGGGCAGGCATAGATGTGGCTTTTGTGAGAAGCTCCCAGAAACTTCCTCTATATCCAACAGATCCAAAACCAGACAGCTCAAAAAAAAAAAATAAATCAAAACAAACAAATCCCCCCAAAAATGCACATTTTGCAGCTGGAAAGAGGAGTAAGAATATGTGAGAGAAAGAACTCTGCAGACACCAAGGTCAGTGAAGAAGGAGAGGAGGGGGGCTGCTCCAAGCATCAGAGCAGATTCCCCTGCTACTTGTGGCAAAGACCATAGTGAGGCAGGCCATACCCCTGCAGTCAATGGAGTTCCATGGTGGAGCAGATGACCACCTATAGCCCAGGGAGGATCCCACACTGGGGCAGGTGGATGCCCGAAGGAGGTTGTGACCCCATGGGAAGCCCAGTCTGGAGCAGGTTCCTGGCAGAACCTGTGGTCTCCATGGAGAGAGAGGAACACACATTGAAGCAGGTTTTCTGTAGGACTTGTGACGCCATGGGGGACCCATGCTGGAGCAGTCGGTTCCTGAAGGACTGCACACCATGGAAAGGATCCAGGTTGGAGCAGTTTGTGAAAAAATGTGGTCCCTGGGAAGGACTCACATTGGAGAAGTTCATGGGGGATTATCTCCCTTGAGAGGAACCCCATGTTGAAGCAGGGGAAGAATGTGAGGACTCCTCTCCCTGAGGAGGAAGGAGCGTCAGAAACAATATGATGAACTGACTGCAACCCCTATTCCCCATCTCCCTGTGTCACTGTAGGGGAGGAGATAGAAAATCGGGAGTAAAGCTAAACCCAGGAAGAAGGGAGATGTGGGAGGAAGGCATTTTAAGATTTGGTTTTATTTTTAATTGTCCTAGTGTGATTTGATTGGTAATAAATTAAATTAATTTTCCCTAAGTCTGTTTTGCCCGTGACAATAAGTAGTGAGGGATCTCTCCCTGTCCTTATCTCCACCCAAGATCCTTTTGTTATATTTTCTCTCCTCTGCCCAGGTGAGGAGGAGAGAGTGCTAGGGTGGCTTTGGTAGGCACCTAGTGACTAGCCAGGGTCAACAAGTTGACACTAAGAAAGCAAAAGTATTATTATATTGGATTGTTAATATTATTTGTGGATTACTTATATCAGACCAGTGCCTTTAAAACCAGGCAATCCAATACCCCTCAAGTCAAGAAGGTTTGTTGTTGTCCTGAAGAACTGATTTTATCATCTTGCCAATACTATAAAAGCGATGCCCTGGTTGCTCAGTCAACATCTCCTTTTACAAGTCCTATTCTTATAAATCAACTATTTCAAATTCTAATTGGACCAAAAGCTGGCCTACAAGTACTGATGCACTTACATTACTTTGTTTTAATCTGCAAAGGAAAAACAAGGACCTTTTAAAGAGCTCTTACTATTCTGAATCCAAGTAAAAGACTGTCATGGTAGTGGTTAGACAAAAGCTATTGCCTGCCCTGTCTTCCTTTCCCATTCCAAGGTAATAGTACTGCACATAACAAGTGCTGTTCTGATACTTCATCTTTAATTTAGACTTCCCTAGAATTTATCAGCTTAAGCCAGAGATTTAACACTATTTTTATGCCACTTCTTTGTACTTAACGATAGACAATCCATTCTGCTGTGGAGCAGTAAACAAGCTCACTGCAAGATGCCAATTGGGAATCACAATGGGAAATAACTGATCTCCTGTGTGATATTAGCTAAAATGGTGTGTCCTACAGTCAACCTTGAGACTTGATAAAACATTGTTTTGTGAGAGATTAACTCACACTTAATACAAACTGCAGCAAACCCCATACATTATTAGATAATACAGAAATGGTTTTTAAACAATTTTAGTTTATTGAGGTGCAATTAAAGCTAGTAATCATATATATCTGTCAAGAGATGTCTGTGTATTTACAGTTGATGTGTGCATGTGCATGTGTGTGTATGAAGTTAAAAACAACTTTAAATCTGACCTCCACTGTTCTGCTGCCACTGATACTGGCATAATTCTGAGATACTGTTGATTTAGCGACACATAAGAAAATGAAAAGGATCAGATTTACGTGTTTTCTCAGGTGGGTATGAGCTGCTGTAGTTCACACCAAAACAAAAGAACTGTCAAGCTGAAATAACTGAGAAAGGGGGAGGGTGGGAGGGGATGGGGGTGAGTTTCCAACTATTTTAGAAAAATAATCCAAAGCAGCTAAAATGTGCTGGTGATGTTTGTAAGCAAACTTAGTGAAAACTTTTGAATACATGGTAGTAAGAATGAAGGAAAGAAAATTTAGGAAAAAACATCTCTTTATAACCATCAAACACTTACCTTCCCTCCAAAAGAAAACCTAAGCTCATATAAAAAGCTCAGATCTAAGTCTAAGATCTGAGTTCCTGTTTTGTCTGGTGGTGAAAAGGTATAAGAAAGAGAACTGACTTTAAACTTAACAGCTAACAAGCTAAAAATAATGCATCATCCTTGAGTTATTTTAACTTATTCGGGTCATGGAGAAAGTAAACCAAAATGTGTCAAAGGGAAAATTATATAAAGGGAAACCATGACTCAGGAAGCTTGAAAAATACCTGTGTTCATTTAAACAGTCTAGTTGATGCCACTTGATTCACAATCTAATAATTGTTCTTTTGTAAGCAGACAAAGAAAAGACTTGTTATTCTCCGTTGTTTAATCTCAAAGTAATCCTGAATGTTGCTGCACAAAGCATGGTTACATTCAGTGTGAAAGGATACTGTAAGGAAAATCAAGAAACTCCAGTAGAGGGAAAATAAGAATTAGCATTAGCAGTCCAGGTCTCTCCCAGTGTCCTATTTCATACAATCAAGAAGCTGTAATTGGAGACATACCAGCTTACACTAGTCAGCTTTATCCCATTTTTCTCTTGCCACCCACTGGTTGAGAATTTCTATTGTACTGTTCAAGTTGCTCTGCTACTTGTCAGTGTTATCTTGATAAATACCTTGCCTTTCTCAGCTAAAATGCATAGTAGGTCATGCATATGAAAAACATTCCTATTTCTTGTAAATGATCAGAGCACACATTATGTCCTGAGGTTATCAAAAAGCCCCATGATTATGTCCAACCGTTCCCCAGCTCAGGTGATGCTTAAAGTTGTACAGTATGGGCTTCAGGTATTACTCCTATTAAATATTTTTCTTTGCCTGGGAAACTTTTATCAGAGAAAGATATTATCTGCCTTACCTCCTGGACAACACCATAAAGTTGATGATTCTTTGCTGCTATTTCTTCAAAGTACTTACTACAGTTTAGTTAGTCGTTCTTCCCTTTTTGTGTATGGAGGGAGAGAGAGAGAGTGGGAGAGAGGGAAAGAGAGGGAGACATGAGAGTGAAAGTTCCCCATTTCATTCCGTAAATGGAAAATTAACAACAATTACATCCATTTCTTGCTTAATTACACTTGCAGGCACAGATCTCTTTTTAAATGGCATATAAGCAAAATATGCTATTTGAACACTGGTAATATATACTCCTCAAAATTCACTGTAATTTGATAAGGAAAAAATGACAGCAGAAGTAATATTTCTGTGCAACAAATTCATGTGCAATATTGTACCACAGGACAAACCAGGAACCTGACTCTTCTATTCCACTTTTTTTACTCCACCACAGGTTTCAGTGTAGGTGGGACAGCCACATCTGTTTAAGGGACTGCCACCTCCACATGCCGGAAGACAGGAATAGGCAGTGTCAACACAGAGAAGGAGGTCAGCATGTCATGGAAAGGCTTCTTCTCTTTTGGGCTGATGCTGGAGACATGGAGAAGCAGCACCAGCTCCTAGAAATGGCTTCACTAAAAAGTGATGCTGGAAGTCATGCTGGAGCTTCATGGTAATTGTGCAGCTCGGGACTCGGATGTGTTTCCAGGAGAGCTTAAAACGCTGACAGATAGTGATAGGCTTATATTTTCTCTTTTTAGTGTCAGACATGATTCCCTGTGTTGTCATGTGGGTAAGCATATAAAAATAACGATACCTCTAGCATAATGCAGTTTTGTCAGGCTGTACATGTAGACTAATGGGAGGTAAGCAGATCATTTAGCCCCAAGGCCCATCACCTGGAAAGATTAGAGAGTCCAAACTTTTTACAGTAGAATATACCAACATATAGATAAGATATATACAGAAAGCATATATTTATGTATATAGTGGAGGGAGTCAAAACTTTTGGCCTGGATCTATTTAATCTTTTGTATGTCATTACCTTCATGGGAAGACCTCAGCCAGGCACAAACACCTCCTCAAACTAAAGTCTTTTGGAAGAAGAATATGTGGCTAGGTCCAATTTAAAAATAAATAAAAAAATAAAATAAAAAAAAAAAGACCCCCCCAAAAACCCCAAACCACCACACCTTTTCTTATTCATGTGCTGCATATTTGTAAGGATAGAGCAAGGAAACTGCTTAATTTCCTTCACCTTGCCTCATCAGGACGTACGAACGAATTCATTAACCTCCCCTGCATCTCCTATGCTGAAAAATGTATGGTTCAGAAGAAACAGCCTAATGAGTTTATATTCTATGTCCCTAATTGCCTAGAATATTAATAATGAAGCCTAAAGCAACTTGGCTTATACTATAAACATATTTAAAGATAAGCCAGGACCCAAACTGCAGCCCAGAGGGGACTCTCTGAAATAGGAAATTCTTGGCCAAAAATGCAAGGATTAATATTGTTCAAGTCAAGTAGTGTAGCAAAATGAGTTAAAGTAATGATAAGAACTGTGTTATTGACCTTCTTGTGGTTTCTCTGTGTAAGCACTGAGTAGCGTAGCGTATCTGATAATTAAAGCTTCTACATATTGTAAAGCTTTCCAGTATTAATATGATTTCCTTTTTCTCTCCGATAAAGCTAGAATCAGCATGTTAAAGGTCATGTCCACCTTACATTTAAACATATCTGTGAACATTTGCCTTTGCACAGGTTTCAAGCCTTGTAATAGTGTACTAGGTGAGAGGGTTTTTTGTGTTTTGCACTTCATTGACTGCAATTCATATATGCATAGAAAGGCTAACTAAATTCAATCTGATATCCAGTCTAACTTTGGTTTATTAATATTATCTGATTCAAGGAATTATCTAACCCATGTATTGCTTTAGCATTGGGCTTTTACATTAAATATGCTAGAACTTGCAATTTTTATGAACTATTTGATGTGTATATGAGATACTTCGTACTTGTTTCTCCTCATTAACAGCCTAGTTGATTTCTCTTGGACTACTAAATAAAATGACACTAAAAAGCAGAGCAGCAAAACCATGTTTGTCATCCTCAGCAACAAGAGGCATTGTTTCATGCATACAATAATGCACAAAAGTTCTGATCAAGGAACAAAACAACAATCAAGTTTCCAGAGCTGAAGCACATGAAATAAAAACATCTTACATTTTAAGCAGGGTGGATAGAAGAAAAAGACAAAAAATAAGATAGTGGAAAAATCACAGAGAGAAGAAAAGTCAAGGTAATAGGCACATCTGATATGATCAGCTGCAGTCCTAGTACGCTCATTATCTAACCAAGTATGTTTCACTGGAATCCCAAATCATTAGATGAGCAAATATTTTGCCTTTAGAAAAACTCTGAATGATCTGATAACAGGTACATGGCATGGTATAATTGTCTTATGCTTTAGTCCTGGCTTGTTTCACTGCATAGCTCAGGACAAATACTTTTCACCTCTCACCATCTTCTAAGTGTGAATAATTATAGCTATCCTACTTCACTAAGATGGTATTAGGAACAATTTAATTGATGCCTGTGTAGTGCTTTAAGAAACTTGGGTAGGTAGATCAATGCTAAATTAGAGCAGGCAATTATATTCAGCCTAAGGGGGAGAAATCAATATCCATATGGCAAGGCAGGAGGAATACTTCCATGGGCCTGTTTTAAAACTCCCTTGCTCTACACACATTCCCGTATTTTGTGTACTTCCTTGGCTTTACTTCTAGACAGCACCCGAAAGATGAGAGTATGGTTAGACCTGATGAGTCCGCACCTGTGAAGAACAACAGCTAAAATGCTCTGCAAGGGGCTGGAAGAGAAAACAGAGGGCAAAAGTAGTTACAGCTGAAGGTATTCCATACTGTGCAGAGTATTTTGATTTCTCCACTTGAATATTTATTGTTTTACCTTTTAGGGAAATAATTTTATCACACTTCTAGAGGAAAACTGAAAATGCTGACACTGAATTTTTGCATTTTATAGCAGAGTCCTTTCTTTTTCCTTCCTTTGGAATAACAACGGAAACTTTTATTTAGTTACTGTTTCCCTTAAATTATTTCTTAAATGAAGCGATGTATGACCTGAAACTTCAAAATCAATTCAATGATTGTATCATAAGGGGAAAAAAAGTTTCTAAAGATTATTTTTATGCCCAAATACATAAATTGAATAAATATTTTCAAAATATTAGATCTACATCAAAGTAATACTGAAACATGAAAACACTGAAATATTTTTCTAAAATATTTTTCTCATGCAGTATGCGGGGAAAAATTCTGTCAAATTTTATGAAAAACTGCACTTTTTTAAAAAAAGAAAATACAATATAAAAAAGTTGTAATTAAATTTGTTTTCATTAAAAGAACCCAGATCTTAATTTTGTTGTGATTTCTGCACCACTCCAAAGGGTTAGGAGAGCTATTTTATCAGCAGGTGAGGACTGTTCTGGTGTGGGGGTGAATTACAGCAAATGCAGTGATCCATAGTTGTTAGAACAATTCCTTTGAGGAAAGGGAGAAGTTGGCAGCTGGGATTATGTTAAGTTAGCCTGAAGCTTGAAACTGCCTTCAGTTCTCAGATCCAGTGCCAGAATTAAACAGCAACTCAAGATTTGGGCCTGGAGAGTACACTGTATTAATATCGACAGATGTCTTCCTGCAGAAAGAGCATACACAGGTGTACATGTGAGTTGCACTTCATGCTCTTGGGAACCAGTTGAGAGTTTTTCAAGTCAAGATTGGATTAGATTTGAACACTAGTCCTTTTTTTCTGTTGTTTATTGCTATTGAAATGCATGTTTTGCAAACGTGGTGTAAAAGCACATTGAATTTCCACTAGGTAAAAAGGCAAGATCCTTTCACAAAAATGCTTCTACCTGCATTTTTTCTCTTTATTGTTACTGATGATGCTGTTGTTGGGTTTTGGGACTTGCAATTAAAAGTTAAGTGAAAGTTTTTGTTTATTTTGCAGTAGAATTCTTAAATATTTATGAAGGACCTTAAGTCTCGCTTGCCTTGAAAAAATATAGATGAATTAATAATTTATATGGTTGTTTTGCAGAAAATTAAAGGTTGGGAACAAGTGTTTAAAAATTAAATCATCCACAATCTAAGATAGCAGATGTTATTTTGTTAAAATCTTGCAAATAACAAAGTACAATGAGGTGTTATCTTCTCCTTGGTCCAACTGAAATCTTAACGATTCATTACAATTGAGCAGATTCTAAAGCCTGAGGCTAGCTGATGTCAGAATAATGAAAAGGAACTTCAATTATGTAGCCTACATTCTTTATATTTGTTTTTGTTTTATTTTATTGCCTGCAGTGAGAAATACTCTGTATCTCTCTATTACAGTGATTTGTAAGATGTTGCATTTCCAAAAAATCACTGCATATTTCATTACCAATCCTACAACAGAAACCCCTGTAACTAAAATGTGTGTGCAACTACCTACGTAAATAAGAATAATTAATAATAATAATAACAATAGTAATGAGATTTTAGATGGAAAAGAGATCTTGCAATTACATAGCTTACTAACTTAATGATTCTTACTCTTTTTGTCAGCATCACTTTTTTCTTCTTTTTTCTTTTTTATTATTGACAGCTGTGTCTATCTCTCACTTAGTGTAGACATCACAGTTAGCTAATTTCTGGTCAGTATCTTAAGTCAATAGACTAGGAAAGAGGGCTTTCAGACAGGGTCTATAATGGATTTCCTTCTTGGCTTTAATGAGCTGCCTCGAGTTCCAGATTCTGCTTTTGTATATTTAAATGCTTTCCATGATGAAATCTATATAGAGAAGTTGTAAACAAATTGTCTTACTGAAAGTAAAGCCAGGCATGCAATCCTTTGGAGCTATTTTTCACAATAAAAATATCTTTACAACTACAGTATGTGTGTCCTAAACATGGTCTGATGGTTAGTCCTGCTTCTGGATCTGTTTACAGTACAAGGCTTCTACTAAGATCAATGCAAAATCCTCACAAAAAGAAAAAATAAATGGTCCCAGAACTTGGACAAAGATTCATTTTATGAATACAAATTCTAATTCTAGGTCTGTAATTGCAGAACTTTAAATTGGAATCCAAAGAAACTATACATTAATTTCTCCTGTCATTCTTTGACTGTTTGACTGTGACTTTAACTGCATGTATAAAACTTGGTCATTTTGGCAATGTAAAGACACAAGTATATCAATCTGAAACCAGATTTTTTTACCCGTCAAATAAAAGATCTGTACAGCAGAGCAGATGAGAGAATTTTTTGCTTAGATCCCATCTAATAAGAACCCAAAGGATTTCACTGTTATTAAAAATGTAACTTAAGCAGAGACATCTTCAATTTAAATAAAAAGTATATGTGGGAGAAAATATAGTCATAAAAGTGTGCTCTCTCAATATACTATATGAGGATTTAGCAATGTGATTCCCAAGAGGCAAATAAAGACATAAAGCTAAAAACTTTTACATTCCTTGATAATATAATTCAGCTCAACAGTTTGGCATTTTATGCTCAAAGCCAGCCAAGTATTGGCAGTTAATCTACAGTGATGCTAAATTATGGTTGGTATATATAAGACTGTAATTGCACAGTATTAATAAATGAGAACTTTCACAAAAACTACATGCATAACAGTTCATTGACTCAGTCTGTTCCGCTTTCCTTCTAAATATTTATCTTCAATCAGAGTTGCAAAAATCAATCTTTTTTCTTTTTTTTCTTTTTTTCTTTTTTTTTCCTCTGTTAACTATGAGTTGCTATTTATGAGATTGACTATTCTTGGTGATTTCAGACGAAGCTATATTTGCCTAGCACACATATCTTAATAAAATGGCAGCACTCTGAATAAACTGGAGTGCTTAAAGTAGAATCACTTTTCTAAATATTAAATGAAAAGGACATAATGAGTAGATTGATTTCATAGTATTAGAAGCTTGCATCTTGTGACTTTCTCTAGACCTGCATTTTCATATATGTAACCTTTCCTTTTTTTAATGTTCTTTCTACTGAGCAAATTAATCTCATTTTCCCACTGCTCAGGTTATTTTCATCATTTACTGTGTCAGTATTATTCAATACAGTCAAAACATAAATCTAGTGCCTAGTTTTTAAGGGTGGATTATGTTCTCCCTTTCCAGACACAAAATATAACTTAGGAATGTGATCAAGTTCCAAAGGTTTCCTGCATGATGCAGAGCATTGCTGTGCAAAATAGTAGCAAAAAATAGCGAAGTAGCAAAAATAAAATACTAGAAATGTTCAGATTTTGAAACAGCTGTTTTGATTTCCTGTGAGATATAGTTGAAAACCATAGTTATAACACATAAAAAAACTACAGGGGTCTGAAATTTGTTCTTGTTTACTAGTGGTTGAGAGGGGAAAGGAAAGAAAACTTTTTGAAATCTGTCATGGAACAGAGGAGACCACCCAGTACACCTCAAAGTCCCTGGCAACTCTGTGGTTAGGGAACATGCCTCACACCCTGAAGTTCAAGGGTCAGATCTTTACTCAGATATTTACTCAGTCTGAAATTAAAAACTCTGTCTTCCCCTTTCCTAATAAATTTTCTGTGAAGACTTTCTATGAAATATTTTTGTTGTAATGAAACTCTATCTCATAACAGGGAAAAAAATATTTTAGACCAACATTGTTAACTACTGCATTATTAAATACTTTAAAACTTTATGCAGTTGCACCTCTAAACCAGAGTAGATTTAAAATTGTTTAAATGTCTGAAGCTCTATTGACTTCAGTATAACACAATTCCTTTTAAACGAATTGAAGTTCTGGCCCAAAGAATCTAAGAAAAACTGTCAAGCACTAAATTAAAATAACTTATAATTGTGTTTCTCAAGAACCTCCTTTTCTCCAGAAACCAAAAGCAAGATACAGAAATGTTTTGAGAAGTTGATAATGTATCTGACACTTCTTCTAATTCCAAACAATCTGGAATTCACAAACAGCTGGTTTGCATAATATCTACAAGTGTTGCAGATTAGATGCAAGCTATCACTTTCAACAGGACCAGCCACTCTGAAAGTGCATTCTCCTTTACATTTTAGCAGTCATGTCTCATTACACAGCTAATGTTCTATTACTCTGTCTAATGTAACATGACATGACTGGTAAAATTCAAGGAAGCAGACAATTTTTCATATTAGAAACCCACTCTTCCTCTCTCTGAACTGGTTGCTGATTCCATTTTGAATGCACCAAACTGTAATCTTGCTTAAATCACCTACATGGAAGAGCTAGCTAACACAGCAGCTATCTTGCTACCACAGGAATGAAAAACTGAGCTTCAACAGCTTGGCACGTCACTAAAAAAAAAAAAAAAAAAAAAAAAAAAAAAAAAGACATATGATGTTTGTTTCTTTGAAATTACTTTAAAAGATTGTTATGGTTGAATATAAGCTTTTTCTTTCCTGTTTGTATATTCTACTACCCACACATACAAAATATAATCGGGTTGTACTTTTTTAATTAAGAAAAACATCACAAAGATAGATGTTAAGGAAAATATACTGCAAAGTTTGATTCTTTTTAGAAGATAAGTATTGAGTTGAGAGCAGATGGGAATATCTTAGTCCTGCACATGTGACATGTATATAGTCCTTAGACAAATGCAATTCCCGTTAACTTTGGCAAGTGATCTATTTCAGTAATAATCTTGAACCGTAATGAATGAATACTTCTTTGGCACATACGTTTGGAGTCAGAGAAGGGCTGTGTCCTAACTTGAACGGCAGCTCCACCAGAATCCTCAGGTGGATTAATTTTACCTGTTGTCTTCAGTAGGGCTAAGACTAATATAAGCTGTTATTTCAGTAGTAAGATTGGGGACCACTACACAGACTTATCAAAGAATGTTTTTTGTTGGAAAAAGACTTTTAAGATCACCAAGTCCAACCATAAACCTAATACAGCCAAGTCTGCCACTAAGCCATGTCCCTAAGCATCACATTTACATGTCTTTTAAATATCTCCAGGGTTGGTGACTCAACCACTCCCCTGGCCAGCCTGTTCCAATGCTTGGTAATCCTTTCAGTGAAGAAATTTTACCTGATATCCAATGTAAACCTCCCCTAGTGCAAATTGAGGCCATTTCTTCTTGTCCTATCACTTGTTGCTTGGAAGAAGAGATCAACAGTCACCTTGCTACACCCTCCTTTCTGGTAGCTGTAGAGAGCAATAAGGTCTCCCCTCAGCCTCTTTTTCTCCAGACTAAACAACCCCAGTTCCCTCAGCCACTACTTATAGAACTTGTTCTCTATACTCTTCATTAGCTTCATTGCTCTTCTTTAGACACACTGAAGCACCTCAATGTCTTTCTTGTAGTGAAGGGCCCAAGGTACTCGAGGTGCGGCCCCACAAGTACTGAGTACAGGGGGATGATCATTCCCCTTGTCCTGCTGGCCACACTATTCCTGATACAAGCCAGGATGCTATTGGCCTTCTTGGCTACCTGGGCACACTGTCAGCTAATATTCAACCAGCTATTGAAAGAGGAGAAGCAGGAGGACGGAGAACCTCAGACACCCAGTTCAACTGCATGGAGTAGGACAAGGTAAAGGAGGTCACCTGCACCCTGTGGAGGTTCAATGGCAGAGCAGATACCCATGTGTAGACCATGAAGGACTCCGCACTGGAGCAGAAAAGCTGAGCGTGAGGGCAAGTGTGATTGAATTGAGACCCCAGAGTCACTCAGTGCCAGAGGGGGGTGAAAAAGTACACTGGAACAGAAGCCCATCTGCAGCCTGTGGATGTCCCCATGCTAGAACCAGGAGCTGTACCTGAAGAGGTCTGTGTCTCCATGGGAAGCTTGCTTTGGAACATCTTGTTCCTAGAGTTTCATGCCAGGAAGGTGAACTGACTGAACCTCCATTTGCCTCTGGGGTGGAGGGGAGGGTGTTGTAAGATGTGGTTGTTATGTCTTATTGAACTACTCAAATGAACAGCAACAAACTCCCGAAGTTGAGTCTGTTTTGCCTGTGACCATAACTGGTGAGTGAACCATCCCAGTCCCCACTGTAATCTGTGTCCCCTTTGGTACTGTGATTCCCTTCCCATCTCAACAGGTGGGGGGAGTGAGTGCAGGACTGCGTGGTCTACCCATGGTTAAACTGCCACAGAATCTAAAGTAACTGAGTTAAAATAATGAATTTTGTGGGGTCTTTTTCCCTCCTACAAATTTCAGAATTTTTCCAAAATCTCAGTAGAAAAAGAAACAGACGATATATCCCTCCTTCATGACTGTGTAGCTATGTGCATCAAACCCCAAATGCAATGAAGCTTTTCCTTTGTTTAGGTGATGGTTGTCTTTTGTTCAGGTCAATGGCCTCTCCTCCAGTTTCTCTCCACCTTCTTCTTTTCAGGACAGTCCTTCCCCTCAAAAATATGGATTCACAGAAGCATTTCTCTAGTGCTAATTGGCCCAGCCTGGGCTGGGAGGGTATGCCTTGGAGCCAGAGAAATTGTGGCTCTCACAAGGTGTTCCCTTCTCCCACCACCACCCCCCGTAAAACCCAACACAGATTCATATAGAGTATTTTCAGTAGTTGGTAATAGCCTTTTGTTAAAGCATATTTACACCTGGTTTCGAGAAATCATCAGAGATAATTCAAATTTTTTAAGACAAAATTTTTTGAAAAAACATTTTGTCGTGTGGACCTCTTGTAAAGACAGGCTATTTTTCAGTTTACAAAGAGGACATTCTCATGTTGTAATACCGAATACTGTAAGTATATAGTATTGTAACAACCAGAAGACTACAAATTTTTCTAAACTGTCAAGTTAAGTACACTGTGCTTCAGCAAAGTTATTACTTGTTTATATTTTACTGAGGTAACAAAAATAGTAAGGCGTTTAGTCTGCAGAATAAATCTCCTACATGTAACTTTATTTTTTTTCTGGTGCAAGACAGTTATGAAAGGCTGACATTAAAAAATACTTCTACATTTTATCCCAGTGTAAATAAAATAGTTTTTATTGCAAACTTTTCTCTCAGGAAGGATATACATTTACTGTATATATGGTTTTTTATACTTAAAATATTAAAAAAGGTGAAGTAAAAGTGTGACAGAACTTAATAATTTTTCATAGTCATTGTCCTGGTTTTTCTAAGTTAGTGTTAATTTTCTTTTTAGTAGGTAGAATACCTGTGTTTCAGTTCAGACTTATTATGAGAAGAACGTTGATAACAGTACTGGGTGTTATTAGCTGATGCTGAAGCTCAAGGCCACCGTGTTTGGCTGGTTCACAGCTGCATTAGGACTGGGAGGGAGAACCACAGTGAATATCAAAACCCAGAACTGGCATTTGGATGTGCCAATGAAATATTCCATATCATATCATATCATGCCAGTACATTAACCAGGGCTGACCAGAAAACAGGGATATTCTCTTGGGGATCGCTCAGGCTCGTTCTTCTGGGGTTTCAGTTTTGGGACTGTCTTAGCTCCGGGATCGCTGGCTGGCACAGGCTGGATATTGGTCAGAGGGTGGTGAGCAATTGCACTGTGTATCACTGATTTGTAGATTCTGTTATCACTGTTGTTATCATTATAATTTTATTTTAATTAGTAAATGGTTTTTATCTCAACCCATGAATTTTCTTGCCCTTTTCATTCCAATTCTCTACCCTAGTCCCTTGGCAAGGGAGGGGGAGGGTGGAAGCAGGCTGTGTTTGGCTGCAAGGTGCAAGCAAAAAGGGTGAATCCACCCAGACCATCACAGTCATACTATTAATTTAGAGGGAAGGACAAAAAGTAAGGCATGGAAAAGAAAAGAAAGAGAGCTATACATTAAATGTCTGATATTCTAATGGACAGAATTTTCTTTACCTAGCCACTAAGATATATTCAAATTTTTTTAAATATCTGAAAATTGTAGACTGGAATCCATCAGAAATATACTGGCACTCCTGTTGTTTTTTCTGACTACTCTAGTTTTTACCTTTTTCAGCATTCTGTAGGTTGGGTTTTTTTAATTAGAATGTCCTCCATTTTAAAAAATAATGTATAAAAATTAAATGTCTGAATGTCAGAATCTGTCAATTTGAATATTTCATGTTATTTTTATTTCATTCTCACTTCATACCATTAATATACACTCAGAATACAGTGTTTGCTGTGTAACACACTTATCTTGCAGAACAGCCATTAAGACTATAGACAAGTCCTTGAGACTACATTCTTGGACAACTAATTCCTTACAAATGGCCATGAGGTGACTTTACATAAACAGAGGCAGTAAATACTGGGATACTCTTAAAATAAAGCAGGTTTGATTAATAGCTTTCAGGTGTTTTTGGTTACCAGCATGATCTCATAGGGAGTTAAAAAAAAAAAAAAAAAAAAAAAAAAAAAAAAGTGGAAGGACCATAAAATGTCCTTTAGCTTAACTGTTACCCAAAGCAGAATTAGCTATGCCTCAGAAATTCCTAACAATTATTTCTCTACACTACTCTCCGAACGATCAGTGAAAGAGATTCCCTAACCTCCACAAGAAATCTGTGTCTATATTTAATGACCAGAACTACACTTTCGCTCTCCTGGGCTGCAAACCTTACAAAGGGATAGTTCCTTGCAGAAGAACAAAATAAAAGGAAAATAGTCTTTTAAAAAGGTGTGTTTAGGAGAATGAAAAGCAGTAGCCCAGGCTGCTATCTGCCATGGTCTTCATCAGGAGAAACAGTGTTTTCTCCTTCTGAAAGGCAGTTATTTACCATTCTGAGGGGGGCAATTTTTACATTCTGTTTTCCTCCAGAAATATTATCCCTAAAATAATTCATAATGTCAGTAGTCATCTCCTTTTTTAAGTCTCAGATTTACTAGTTCCTAGCTATATATATATATATGTTTATATAAATGTGTGTGTGTGTGTATATGCACATCTATATATATATACACACACACACATTCCAATCCCTCACATATTTCAACTCTACAAAAGAACATAACCTTACTACCATGTCAGTGCATCAGCTGAATTGGTATCCTTTTTAATTTGTTGCCAGGACTATTATAATGAGATTGTCTGCACTTGTGATATCATATTATAAAGACTCCCAAAAATCTGACAACACAAGGCACTATGATATACTCCTCTTGCACTGTTAAAGCAGACATGGGGACAGAGTTCTCTGTAGAGCATAAGTAAAGATTTATAGACATGGTGAAAGAACACTTTCCCTGCTGCCTTCTTAAAATAATTATGACTTTCGATGAATCTCTTTCTAAATCAAGTGCAGAATGACAAAAGCATAAGGAAATAAGCTGCAAAAATATACCATTTACAATAAACCCTAGTGGACTTATTTCAGCAGCATATCACATCCTTAGGTGAAAAGTGTATATAATTAATTCAAGTTGATATATGTGCCTTAACATGAAAAATAAGTATTTATTGTGTCTGACACTATGTTTCCAAAGCTTGTTTTCTGTCTTGATTGTGGTGTACTTTCATATTATTGTACTAAAGATTGAAGGAGTGAACATATAAAAGAAGTGAGAGACACTTAAAAGGGCACTATATGACACAAAATAAACATAATAGATTGACCACTTTCAACATTCATGAACAAATATTTGTATTTAGAAAAAAAAAAAAAAAAAAGCAAGCACCTCTGAAATCAAAACAGCCCTTAATTTAAAAGAGATCATTGCTGCTCTTCATTCAGGTTGGAAGAAAGAACTCTGATTTGTTTGATCTACTAGCAGCAGCTACATGGGCTTATTGATACGTTGGGTTAGGTAGCTGCTATGTGTTCAAGGGTAACAGCGACTTTCCACACTGCCACTTCTGCCTAAGCCTAATACGTCTTACTGTAGCTGTACACGTTGCTGAATTAATACCCTTCATTCTTTGTGTTAATTACACAGAATAAAACCCTTCAAGATTAGTTGTTAAGTTGTCAAGAAATGGTAGGGACAAAACCACCTTTCTGTTATATGGATCGTAAATGCAGAATTTCTCTCTTAGGTCCTCTCTGATGGCCTCTCTCAGCTGAAAAGTGCCTTGACAGGCTGTAAAACCATCCTCACGTCTGGCTGTTCAAGGGCTTCAACAAATCCACTTAGCTCCCCACTCTCCTGATCAGGTTTCCCCTCAGCCTCACAAGCGCTGGGTAACACACAACCCCCTCATAACAACAGGGTTGTTTCATTCTGGGCAGAAACCTGCTCATGAGATGGCATCAACAACCCTTTCAATAAGCAGACTTCATTCACAGTCATCCTTAACTATTTCCCTTGTAGCTGATGTCTCCCTGGCTGTGTGGCTCCATGCAGGTAGGTTACCCGATTCTTTTTGGGTTTGTAACCCCAACTTTTCTGACCTTCAAACACTGGTATGTCTTCAGATGTTGTCTGTGGTTTCATGGTGTGAACCTGATCCCCACATTATAGAAAGAAACTCCTAAAGTAATTCAGATAGACTCCTGCTATGATGTAGTAATACGTTCAGTTAATGTACTCAGATCTAGTGAAAATCATTAAATGTAGGCACTAAAAGGTAATCTGGGCACACATACAAAAATAATAAGAGCTAGTGATCTAAAAAATTTGTATTCTTAAAGTTCATTAAACCAAAATATATTAATTTGTGTTATGACTTCAAAGAAAACTATAGCATAAATAAAGGTTTATGAGCTACAAAGGGTCAGCACTCAAAACAGAGGATCTTAAAGCAGACTGACATGATAAAGCACTTTAAATAAAAGACCCTGAACAGCAAAATACAGAAAGATTTGTTTCTGCCAAGAAACAGAAATAACTACCAAAAGGAAATAGTGACTTTAGACCCATTAGTTTTACTCATTTTGTTTAGCCAATCCTCTACATTCAGATCAACTTCTGTGCCAGTGAACCTTCATGGATGGTAAAGCTTTATAACAGCTTGATTCTTTGAGAAAAGGCAATTTTATTATTTAAAATAAAATAATTGTGATGTTTGTGTATTTGGAAGACAGGCATCCAGGTAGTTCTTTAAACTCTGTGTAATCTTGTGCATGCAAGGAGTGGGGAAGAAAAAAATAAAATTTTAAATAGCACTTGGTTTGCAAGTGCTGTGATACAGAAGTTTCATTTAAACTAACTGATGAAGTAGTAGTGGCCTATTTTAATGTTTAGTGGCCTAAACATTGAAATTATTTGTATTCTTTAATGTAGAGAAGATAAAGCAGAAGGAAGGAGCATGATGGAAAAGAAAAATGCCCCAGTAACAGACTTCAGATACAAATAAGACAGTTAGCAACACCTGTAAACACATCCCATTTAGATTAAGGCAACCCTGGAAGTGATGCTCATACGTTTGTGATGTTTTCACTGCAATACACTTTATTCTCCCTTGTTAAGGTAGCAAAATATAAGAAATAGATAGAAATAATCTGAAAGTAAAAAATCTTGAATCTGGGGAACAAATTCTCCAGTAAAAATAATACGTCAGCAATGTTCCTTACATCTTAGCAAAATTTATCTCTACAAACTGGCCTAAATTGGTCTTAGACTCAGTCGACCTCCAATGAGCTCACTAACCCACAAGTGGGCATGTTTTTTTAAATCCTAGTTCCCTTTACAAAAACTTGTGCTTAGACAAAGCAGAGAACAAATCAATCAACAGATTTTGTTTTCTAATTCTCTGATATATAAAGAAAGGCAAACAAAAAAATGGAAACAAGGAAATGTCATGCAAACGCATACAAACTGCAGATGAGTACATTTAATTTATTTTGTTGGGGTTTTTTTTAAGACTACATTTATTTCAAAGTTTACAGAGATCTAGCTTTTTTTGCATTATGTATGGTAATTTTCACTTCCCCTTGGACTTAACCGTATTAAAAATTGTACCATACTCAACAAAATCAAATAAGAAAATGTTTTAATTAACAATACTAATCATACTTTCACTATTGAAATCTTGCCTATATTTGACCTTGTTTCTACTAGACTTGCTAATAAAGGGTAGATATCAAATACTTGTAACTACATACAGCATGAAAAAATACACTTCTTTTTTTGCTACAATTTATTAATATGAAACTGTTTATATAGAGATGTCTTTACTGAATGAGCAATACTAATGACTATAACTTTTATTTTAGACAAGTTATATGGTAAATTATTTAGTGAGCTTCCAGACAAGGAATTAAAATAAATAAGGTTGAATTCATGTCTATTGTACTTTCATTAAATTCAGTGAAGATTTGAATTTTACTAGGTATTTATGAATACATGTGTATATTTTATATGTATATAGACAGAACATATTAGGTATGGATATTTCAGTGTACCAATCTCTAATTTGCAATGTCAGCAACAAGTTCAATCCTACAAGATAGAAGAAAAGCTCAACACAAAGTATTTATATATTTTTTCCACTGCTACCTTTAAGAATAAAAAAAAATACTCTTTTTTCAATGAGTTCAAACATTGCAGAAACATGCTCTTGAAATGTAGGTCTCTGGTACCCCTTTAACAATTTATTCAGTAATATACAGTACATTTTCTCTTGTGCTCCATATTACATTTACAACACATGACGCGTGGCTTTTGAGTAATTAAATGTGTTACTCTTGACACTCATACAGAAAACACTCACATTTTAATGGGAAGCGCTGTGTGGATTAAAAAACCCAAAAACCTATTTGTCATCCTTCATTATGTCAATTCACCATAATAAATTAACAGGGAAGAAATATTCTCCATATTTCCACTGTGCATTCTATAGCTCTTCCCCTTCAGCGTGTTAAGAGACCAATCTCTTTAGGGAAATAGTGCAGGAGTACTTAAAAGCACTTTGCAATCTGGTGTCTGAATTACATCTTGTAAACTCTGTTTGGCTTTGGATTAATATCTAATTTTGGTCTGACAAGAATAAGCAAAACTTATGCCTACTAAAATGCTTATTTAGGGTGAATATGAAAACATTTGTTTCTCTGTGGGAAACATACATATGAAGCTACAAAAAGGAGCCTAAGCTGTGGAAAAAAACATCTCTTCAAGACTTGGTGACTTCAAGACTGGCAGTTCATGGAGCTGTGAACAGAAGAAATTATACACATATATGAATGTTTTAATAATCTATTTCAAAATTATGCAATATATATGATCAGTCACAAAAGAAATACAGATATATAAATTATGTCAACAGAAAATGTAATGGAAGTGAGTAGGGAACAACATATATCCTACATTACATGAAAAGCATGTTCTGAGATGGATAATTAATTGGTAAAAAGAACTTATGGGAATATTGTATAATCACTACCCACCATAATAATCCTGCCTACAGGACTTCAGAGAATATTTATGAAAATATTGCATATTGTAGATGATTCTTTGTATCACAGCTGCTTTAGAGCTCTTCAAAACACAAAAAACCTCAATTGATCTTTTTCTTAAATGCCTGAGGAAATTAATATTTTCCCTGACTCCTCTCTCTCCTGTTGTGACAAGAGACCTGGTTTAATTTGATGACTTTTTCAAAAAGTGACTTACTTCTTGCTACTGATTAATCTTGAGTCCACTGAAATCAGCAAGACAATCACCCTTGTATTCTAGTGAAACACCATGGGTTCACCTAACTCACTGAAAAGTTCAGCTCAAACGATAAATGTTTCAGAAAGTTACAGTCATCCACAGAGAACTAGAAAAGATCACCTTGATTTTATAGAATCCCCGTATAACATTTAGTACTTAAGTTTGTAGCATCAAATTAATAAGTTTTGTTTTGCTGAAATAGCTAAGCAGTCGCAAATAGATGTGACGTTTCTTTGGGGTTTTTTTTGTTTGTTTGTTTTCTAAAGCAACTAAAAAGCATTTTCATTGCAATAAAAACAATGTGACAACTGCCCCTTCTCTCCTTGAGAATTATGAGATTTTTCCTTATCCATATATTTATTTGACAATGTAACGTTTTTCCCCACATAGTGAAGTGGATTTTTCTATTTAGTCATTAGATAAGTATACTTGATATAGTATCACTTGGTATACTATTAGTATATCTGGAAAAAAGATTAGAACTAATATAGAAATTGTAAAATTGGCAAAGATTCATTTTTAGTGACAGCAGCATACAGAGGTTTCAGATGGTAATTTCAAGATGGTTCCTAGTCAAGTTCCTCAGAATATGGTCTTGGAACTCATCTGGTTTAATGTTTTCGAACTGACATAGTTTTAGATCCATAATGATAAAGGTTGCCGATGTCATGAATGTGGAAGGTAGGACAGAGGAGATTGGAACTGAATACCAAAAGATCTGGATGAACAGAGATAGGACTAGATTAAAATGCAAGGCTATGCATGTGAAGCTAATAATAAAAAGTTCTCTGCTATCCTGGAAGCTTATCAGCTGGAAATGTTTTGTAGGAATGGGATGTGATAGTCAATTTCTGAATGAATGAACTGCTAGTATGATACAGTATAAAAGTGGCAAATGCAAACTGAAAATGCATTGCAAAAGGTGAATCCATGAGAGACAGGCAAGCACTGGTACCATTACACTAGGTCCTGGTTAAACCTCGCCTGCAATACAGAATTGAGTTTTCCTTGAAAGAGAACAGGTGCAGAGAAGGCTGTGGAAGGAAACAGCAGTAGAGGCCACGTTTTCGGGCTGAACCTGAAACTGTTTTCCTGGTAGGAAAATGTGTAGAGAAATTAAGCAGAGAGGTCCACAAATACACCAGTGAATAAATATCAGAAAGAAGAAAGAGCTCATTAAACGACAATGCTGAAACAAAAAGCATTCTAGATGGACATAAAGATATTGAGGTGGAAATGAAAAAGTCTTATAGCCATTACATCAAGCAAATTTTACAGTGGCTTTCCACTTAGATTACATAGGAAGAAAGCTTTTAAAAGAGATCTTGGTATATCTAATCCCATTGTGAATGGGATTATTTGGCATATGCCTGAGCCAGAAGGGAAACGGGATATATGGCACATGTCCCTTTTGTTCACAACAGCAAGATGCCAGGGGCATTGGTGTTTCTAAACTACTCTAAAAGGGTAATATATGGTTCTGTAATACCTAAATGTATAGAAACAGAACTCATGTATTTAGTGATGTGTGTCTCTTAAGGGAAAATTGAGCAATACCAAAGATCAGATTCCTAAAATCAGACTTGAAAGATTAATTTGTATAGCAGCTTCTAAATATGCCATCTAGAAGGACAATGTACACTTCATAGGATGTCACCTGCAATGCAGGTGCACTTATCTCTATTTCTGCCAGCCACATATATCATGAAATGCAAATTTACTAAGCATGTGATGCTGAGTGTTTGGATTGGTTACCAAAAAAATCTGTTAAATATGGAAGTAAATGTAAACAGTCACACTCACAGGCAGCTTTGAAATACATTATTCAACACATACTTGTAAAACTGCTAGTGGTTACAGAAATTACAAAAAACCCAGTGTCCTGAGTGTTATTCCCCACAGACCTTACCTTAACTAGGCTGTTCTGGGAATATTACAGATGGATGAGATGACTGTCGTGGCCTAGCAAAGCAATTACTGACCAACAAGATCCTTGCCAACAAGACATCAGTTCAGAGGAAATATTTGGTGATTATTGCTAAACTTCCCACACATAAAAGTCCCCACCTGTGGGTTTCAGCAGAGAAAAAAGAGCCCTCTCTATTGTACCTCAATTGATCCTTGTAAATCTAAAGTGTTTTGGTTTTCAGGTTCAGTGGAAAAAGAATATGGAAATAGCTGTAACATTTCATGTCCCATTGAAATTCTCTAAAGACATAATTTAGCAAAAGAAGTTTCCTTTTGTGTACAGTAAATGAAAAAATAGTCATATTTCACTTTCTATTCAATGTTTGTTTGAAATCAGAAAACAGGAAAGATTATCCTGGCATTATTGTTTTTAAAAAACTTGGAGAGAGAAGCAAAGGCTTCTGGCCCCCAGCAATTGCAAGTAATTTCCCACTCCTCTAGCTCTGCTTGGATCCTTTCTTCCCCTGTAAGTGCAATATTTTAAGTGCTCGAAATAATGCAATGACAGCAACCAAAAGTGAAGTGGGCTGTCAACTTGAAAGCTGGCAATTTTCCAGGCGCTTCTAGAGAGTAGACAAACTTTTCCAGTTTGGCTCCAAAATAAATGTTCTGTTCGAACTTTTCAATGGCAGCTTATTCTGGGATTTAGATTTTCACTATGCTTGAAGACCTAATACTCAGTTATAATCTAAGTCTAAATCATAGAGAGGTTCCAGTTTACCTCACACATGTATTGTGAAGATATTTCTTGCTTCTACAGGACCTCCTTATCAGCCCATAGGATGACTAATCTCTAGGGATAAAGTGGGATATGTCTCATAACAAAGCTGACATCTGTTTTGTCTTTTTTTTTTTTTTTTAAATTTTAGGATATATACACTGAAAGAAGTTTCAGTATGTGTTTCAACAAATGTTTTATTCTTAAACATTTGAATGGTGACATTAAGAGCAGGATACTATCCCTTTCCATTCCTGGGAAGTTCCAGTGGGATGCTGGAAAAACCACAAAAACTGAGTTGTTCACATATTTCTCACATGTGTATTTTATTTTTTTTATGTCCTACTTAAAGGCCTGGGTGTCATTTGTAGCAGTGCTTATGTCTCAGCTGAAGTGAACACACAATAGCCTTTCAAAAACTAAAATGCTAATTCCTAGGTAATTTACATTTACACTCAAAATTGGTGGATATTCTTGCTTTAATTTGTTATGTCTCAGTTCTCATCTCTACAATAGAAATGGATGTTGCTGTGAAAGTAAATTAATATTCATTTGCGAGGTATGCAGATGCCATATTGACTGGCATGAGACAAAATCCTCTAAAGATGCAATTAATATTTTTTTTTTCAGTAGAGTTTGTACACATTGGTAAAAAGTACCTGATCTACTCAAAGGCTAATGGAAATAAAACAAAATATTACACAACTTCTTAGTCATTGAGCAGGACTCATTTTCTGCAGTGATAGATTTTCTATGCTGATGGAAGAAAAAATATTACATGGTTTTATAATTTTAGACCTATTATTATGTATACCCACAAGTATGGATGCAGAAGATGAATAGAGTTAATAAAGGCGACTTCAGTTTTAATGTTGCCTAATACATGTCAGTAACATTTTATTTTAATAAAAATTAGAGGGTCCTCTTCTCTTTCCTTTTCCTTCCTCTCTCTCTTTCTTTCCATTTTCCATGCCATTGCTAATCTTCAAAGAAGTATGAACATAAATATTTCAAAAAACAGCCTGATACCAACAAGATCCACCACTGAAGTTGGGAAGTTAGACCTACAGTATATATTTCTGCCAGTAGAGCTAACATTAGGATTGACAACGGTAACAGATGGCCACCCCTTGCGCAGATCAGCACCAGAGGAGAGAGAAAAGCACACCTTTCCAACAGGTTTCACAGATATTTATTGATAACAGCAAAATGCTGAGGTTTGGGATAGTTGGATCGTTTCCAAGATCTGCATGGTAGTATGCTCTAGTATTACAGACTTTTCTGTTTCTTTTTCTGCCTTCATGTCTTATTCCAGTTCTCTTGCTCTCTCCCCCACTTCTGGAACTTCATTCTCATCTTCACATCTTCACTGGCTTGTTTCCACTTGACTTTTTTTCACTTAGCCAGCCATGTTCTTCAGTATTTAGATTTCTTCTTTTTCCTTATCAGCATATCCAAAATTATAAACTTCACATAGTTTTCCCATCTGACTGCCACACAGATAGATTTGCTGTCTCTTCACATGCTCCTTTCCTGCACCTAGCAATCAGTCGTCTGAGTTCAGTCTCTTCCTTACCAGTTCCTCCTAGGTCTCAGATCTTTCTCTGCTTTTTACCATTGAAATCTCTATCACTTCATCTTTTCCAGCTCCCTGATCCCAAGAAATCGAGGGAAGACTTCTTGTGCTGCTGTGATGAGCTGAACCAGCTTCCTTCTCGGTGCAGCTTGTCCCTCCTGATGCAGAGGGAAAGCTGAAGACAGCTCCTCCAGCACTTGTAACACCGTGACTTGGCCAGGTTTGATGAGGCTTTAAGCAACCTGGTCTAGTGGAAGGTGCCCCGGCACACAGCAGGGAGGGTGGAACTAGATCATCTTTCAGGTTTCTTCCAACAGGAACCATTCTATGATTCTATGATTTGGCTCTAACCAAATGAAAAGCAGAGGAAAGACAGACCCTCTTGCTTAGGAACAACAGCACTGGGAGAGGTAAAACCAGGCAATCTCTGAATATACCTGGCTGGAGAACAGCTAAACTTACTTACACATTTAGCTGCATAACTCTAACAAATTGTTATTTAGCATGTGTGAACTAAAATTCCAAATGCTCATGAACTGGAAAAATTTAAATGAACTTTTAGGAAAATTCCAAGGGGTACTAACTAAACTAATACTTAACAGCCTGCCAACTTACAAGTCTCTTCTCCATTACCTACAGGTTCTAGAGTTCTTTAAAAAGTAAGTCTTACAAGGAATGCATTAGCAAGAAATAAAACAAAATAATGTTGCTCAATCTTGTTCTCAGGTATAGCTGAGCCGTTTTTGTTGGCTATGCTATAAACACGCAGCCTGAGGCAAAGCTCCAACATACAGAATTTCAGGTTGAATCACTGAAGTTTAGCAAACTTATAAAAAGCTGAAAGCAGTGTAATATAATGTCAGTGTCAGAAAGAAACATGGAAAGGGCAGTAAAACAGTTGAGAGTTATTCTTATATGCAAATTCAGCTATTTTGTTAATGCTTATCTGAAAGGAAAACAAGACTCAGTAGGCCTCGTATGTTAGCTTGGAACTGAACAGAGAAGTGAAAACATCACAAACGTGAAAATTATGACTATATGAGTGCACCATGACCAAATAACTGCACATTTCCATTGATCTTCTATTGAAATTAGTTAGGACTTAGCACATATTTTTTTTTTCTTCCTAAAGGGAGTTATGCACAGACATTGGAAAGCAGAATTTGTTTCTAAGCCTGGTATCTTTGGATTTTTTTTCCTAAGATGATAGTCTCTCTTTAACATGCTAGTCACATTTCACTACAATTTTAAATAAGCTGCCTCTCAACTTATTATGGTTTAGTATGTTTTCCTGCATATTTAGAAAGAGTTGTCAAAACTCTCAGTTGCTGCAGATAAGCCTGCAAAGCAGAGCTTCAACAAAATAAAGGAGATGGTATAAATTCTGAAATATATCAAGGTTAGATTACCTTTGTTGCTTTGTATATCTAAGATTTGAATTGATTTTTCTGGTATGAAAACAATGGGGGGAAGGGAATTCTGATGTAATGCTTTGCAGAAAAGTCAATAATATGCAGAAAGCTCAAAAATACAGTATTTACTGATTCAGTGAAGTATGTTTTTAGTGGGTTATGATGGCAAGTTCCAACCTAAAAGAAAAATGTTTGTTAGGTTTGTTAAAAATTATTTCTATTCTTGTAATGCATGAGTTCACATAATCCTGTAAGATCCTTAAACATCTTAACTTTTTATGAAATTCTTGAAGGGCACAAATTTTTTTTTCCAAAAAAAAAGACTAACCTGCTATAAATTAATAAAAAATTTGAGGTATGAGAAACTTCACATGAAACAGAATGCAAGTTTCAAAAATTGGGGTATAATTACATAAAACTTGTCTTTATGACAGACCAGGTATTAAACAAATAAAGCAACACTCTGTTCTAATTGCCAGAACTATTACTGAAACTTGAATTTTAAACTGAAAATGCAGGCAGGCTGTATTCCTATTAGTATTAGCTATAATACTTTTTACCAACTGAGACCATGTCACAAAACAGTGTAGCTTTTAATGGTCAGATGTTGGCTCATGAATTGGATTTCATATTTTGTCAAAACCTCATCATTTCAAGCTAATAGCTTGGTTCCTTACTGTTATATAAAGAAGAGTAGCCACCCTGTACCAATCAGTGCCATTTTAACCATCATTTTGACTTTCTTAGAAAACCATCTTGAGTACCAAAAAGCTCACTTGATTTAAAAGAGTCAATTTGATTACAAGCCGACGCAGCCATATAACAAGTGTAATAAAGGCTGGACATTTAAATCTTGTCATTCTTATCTGTTGTTGCTGGCTCTGCTTTTCCACAAAGAACAACAGGTTTTGTTTATCATTTTATTATCAAAGATTGTTTCTAATAAATTATATGTACTTCTTCAAGTTACAGTACTGAAAATTAATACAATAAAGCTGATGGATAATATACCTTGTAGTAAAAAAAAAATATTTTTTTTGTAAATAACTTTAATAAAGAACAGAGGGCTCAACTTTGTATTTCCTTAAAATAATGGCTACCAAATATAAGCTATTTTTGTACTACGTGAAAGGTGGGAAGCTTGGATAGCCAGGAACTTCACAGTTTTGCATCAGTTAATATCAATGTGATTATCCTACAGATCATATTGAAAAAGGGACCAGTGTGTGGTGTCTTATACTTCTCCCATACTAAAACAGGCAACTCTCAAGTAAGGAGAAAGTGCTTTCGACTTAGTGTAGAAAACACAGTGAAAAACCAACCAGCTAAGATATACTTGCTTTCAATATTTAACAGGCTATCTACAGTAGTGGTAAGCACTCATTCATTTTTGAGCTATTAATGACTACTCTTGCCACAACAGGTTGAAATATAGCCTAAATTTAACATTATTTATACAGTGAAGATTTACATCTCTTTCCCATCCCAAACATCTGCTCTTGAAGCCAGGCAGTCTCATGCACTCAAAACATCCTGCTAATTTATCAGTCACTTCTTGATTTTGTTACTGATCTTAATCAAAACGGGTCTCAGATAAAAGCCTTAAAATAGCCAGCAAAGTATCTTGTGCCTTTCTCTCTTTGGGCTAAGATAGCTTTGCCAGTTGACTATGTCTGAGGAGTTGGTCAGGGTGATAAAAATCACCACTAAAACCTTCCTCCTTGGGGAAAACAAATAAGCAAAGATCCTCCAGGAAGTCGGTGAGTCCCAGGAACTTAGATCTTTTAGCTTTTCCCACAGTTTCAGGTTTGCTTTTTTTGGGGAGGACTTTTCTTAAACTACAAAGGATTTAGAAGCAATGTGTAGAGGTCTTGGTGGAATGTAGATGCTACCCTACACTTGTCATCCCCTAATGAGCAATGGGATGTGCTGTAAAGCACATCCACGAGAAAGCAGATGAAGGTCTTCCTTTATGCCACCTCCTCTATGAGGTGTTATTTTTTTTTCCTGGCCCAATTTCCCTTGTAACCTATCAGCTTCTTGCATTCACGATCATCACCAACTAGCCCCATTCCCCAGCCCCATCACCTTTCCCATTCCATTTCACCTTTTCCAGATCCTCATGGGATTGCTTGTCTTTTTGCACATCTTATCTTCCACTCCCAGATTAGACAGCTTGGTTAAGCAGTGTCAGATTCAACTTCTCTGAATGCAGACTGTCCAAAACAACTATTTTGGCACACCACAATGAGGACCACAGCCTAATGTCAAAGTGTTTTACATTAAAAAGCAACCAAACAACAACAACAACAACAACAACAACAAAAAACAGAAAACATTTTACTTTCATTTTCCCACAGATATATTTCTATTAATTAAGCTGCTTGTGTAAAGAATAAGGTGCAAGGTATAACTTTCATATTCTTTCTATATCAGTGATTCTATGACTTCTCCTTCAAGTGGCAGCATTTTTTATAGCTCTCGTCAGGGGGTTGAGAGCTGTCTTGTTAGCTTTGCTTCTTTTCTATACCATTTTTTAAATTATTTTGAAGTGTGTTATTTATATAACAGGTATATATATAGTGCATATAGACATGTGCACACATTTATGTATAAATATATAACTTAAGACAGAATGTTATGAGATTAAAGGACATATACATATATGCATATATACACCTATAACATATGTAGAAAGACAAAAAGGACCCTATATAGCCTATTTTCATACTCTAATTTTGACTATATTGGGTTTTGCTTGGTTTATCTCTGTAAAAGAACTAGAAATAAACCTTTAAATGGCACACAGTCTTAATAATATACAAATAAATAGTTAAGGTAAAATTATCCAAAATCCTTGTTATAAAGTAACTTTTTATATATATATATGGTGCTGTCCACCTTTGTATACATTACCTTAAGTATAGAAGAATGTTTGTACCCATAAAATGAACACAAAGTAGCAAAAAAAAGCAAACAAAAAACAAACCCACAGTATATTTATCTTACTACTTTTATAGTTGAAGAGATCCTTTATAATTGCAACATGGGAGAGTGGAGTTTACCATGGAAAAAGAATAGCTTGTCTTTAAGACATAAGAATTTGATCGTGTGCTATTGTTGCCTGCCAACAATGAGCTAAAGAGGTTAATGGATCACAGGTCTGGCAAACAGCCACGCTACCTCCAGCTCGATACATTTAACTGCGTCCTCTGGGTTAAGCTTTGGTGCTATTTTTTTTCATCAGGACATGAACTGTTGGTAAATAAAAGTTAGATTTTATCCAATCTTTTTCCCGAAAACAGCACCATTTATCACTGATCTCGGCTTCCACAGCGGGAGGGGTCGCGGGAAAGCAGGCGGCGGCCTCCCGCGCTCCAGCGGCCAGGCTCCACCGGGGCTTGGCTCCTGCGCTCCGCGACTGAGCTGCCTTCCGCGGCCACCGACCTGCACCGCCCCTATCGGCGCAGCCTGCGCGGGGTCACGGGGAGCTCGCTTGGCGAGATCGAGCATTCGCGCGGCGCACCGCGGACCTCCGCGGGTATCTCCAAGGCGCTGGGGCCCTGTTCCACCGCCGCCGAGCACTCCCTGGCAGCGGGGCCCGTGCGGCCCCCCGGCCTCCCTGAGCGGGCACCAGCGCCCGCTCCCTCCTCCCCCCGCTGTGCCAAATCCGAAGGGCCATACCCCAGGGGAGCGCTCCCAGGGGTGCTCTGCACCCCCCTGGCAAACTCTACTTGCAGCTCAGAAACCACCGCCTGGAGCCACCGCTCCAGCAACTGTGGGGGTGTGTGTGGGGAGGGTGTGTTTGGCTCTGGGGATTGGGGTTTGGGATGGTTTCTGAGAGGGAGATTGAGACAGAGACCTGATGTCAGGAAGGGAAAGCGCACAGAGCGCACCGCTCCCTCCCTCCCTCCCATCTCGCCTGTTTCTTGGGGTCGCTGTTGGAGGAGACAGGCAAGCAGCGGCAGCGTTATCATGCAAATCACAAAGCGAGCAACTTTCAATGCTGTTGTGGCTATTTTTGATTTCTCTCCCGAGAACGGGCTTTTTGGTGTGCCTGTGTGGCTTTTTTCTTTTTCCTTTCCTTTTTCCGTATGATTGTTACAGTTATGCCCTCCCTCCCTTCTCCGCCTGCTCCCTCCTCCTCCCTCACGATACCAGGCGGCAATGATGCACTCTTCTCGGTACTCCCCAGCGGGTCATTCCGCTCAGGCAGAAGGTGAGCCGAGCAGGGAAGCGGCGTTTGCCTCCCTGCCATGGGGCACCGCACCGCTGCCCGGCTGGGGCGGGGGCGGGCGGACCCTCCCCTCCCCGCTGCTCCCTCATCCCACCGCCGTTCCTCCGGGGCCAGGCCGGTGGCTCCCGGAGACATCCGGATCCTGCTCTCCTCCCCTTGCTCCAGCCTCCCAGCACCGCCCCAGTGCCTGGGGGAACCCGACTGCTGCTCGCGGAGGGGCCGCTACACCCCGCGCAGTCCCGGCGGAGGGCCCAGCCCGGCCCGGCCCTTTCCTCGGCCCGCGGGCGAGCCGGCAGCACCTGCCTGGGCTGCCCGCCTCAGCGGGCTGGGAGGGAGGGATAGAGGGAGGAAGAGAAGGAGGGAGGGAGCTCCTGCGTGAGCGGGGAGAGGCTCCGGCTCTCAGCTGTGCGCTACCGGCAGCTGCTGCCGTGCTGCGCGGCGGGCGGTGGCGGCTCCCGGCGCAGCGGGAACGCGCCGCTGTTGCAGGAGGGCAGCTTTGGGGCCGGGGGCTCAAACCTCGGCCGGGAAGTACAGACAGAGTTTTGCTGTTTTTTTTTCTTTCCTGGTGATTAGGCTTTTTTTATTACCATTAATTTTAATCCCTCCCCCCGCACCCCCCCTCCCCTCGGTGCGTGTGCCATGGAGGAGGATGCATGCCTTCCCCAACCCCTTCCCCGGCAGCTCCCGCCGCGACTGCGGGGCGCAGGGGGACGCGGGGGGCCGCGGGGACAGGGGCGCGCTGGGCCGCGCCTGGCTGTGCCGCGCTGCGCGGGCTGCGGCCCCTGAATATCCCCGCTGCTTCTCGCCGCCCCTCGATGCCCCATTCTCCGCTCTCTTGCGCCCAGCAGAGCGCACACGGGCACGCACGCACACGGAGGGGATCACTCACTGACTCGCAGCTCGCTGCCCAGCTGCCCAGGCGGCCGAGCAGCACAGCGCAGAGCGGCACAGCCCTCCCGGAGCCCCCTCCCTCCTTCCTGCCTCCCTCCCTCCCTCTCTTCTCTCTCTCCTCCTCCCTCGCTCCCGCCCTCCCTCCGATCTGAAGGATGCCCGGTAAGTAGCAGCGAGGACCGGCACCTCTGCCGGTGCGTGATGTGGCGGGTTAGGGACCGCTTTATAATGCTGCCGCCCGCGGGAGGGGCGCGGGGAGGGGAGGTGACAGCCATCCCAGGCGGGAGGCGGCGGGGCTGGCCGGGCGCTCCTCAGAAGGACTTTTAGCTGCGCGGTCAGGGCTTGGATGTGGTCGCCGAGGGACGGGGTCTGTGCAGCGCCGCGGGCACCGGCCGGGCCGGGGGCGCTTCCCCTGAGCTGCGGGTCGCTGCCTGCAGCACCGCGGTGAGTACGGGGCTCCGCGCCCGCCGGGGTGCTCCCGGGATGGGGAAGGTGTGGAAGGTGTCCTGCCGCGCTGCGGGCTCCCTCCTCGGCGGCTACACTCCGCGCCTTGCTGGGGTCGGGGCGCGAAGGGCACGGTGCCCCCGGCGCGCCCCGGCGACTGTGCCCCGCTTCTCCCCCGCCTCGATTTTGAGACATCCCTGGGGCTTCCAGCGCGGTCCAGTGTTTCAGGAGCCACGGTGCCGCCGTCCGGTTGGGGAAGAGAGAGAGATCCGCCGGGCTCCTCACCTGCCAGGTGCTGCGGGTGCTGCGCGACGGGGCGCGCCGCTGAGCGGGAGGGAGAGCGGAGCTCCGGCCGGGGCCCCGCACCGCAGCGAGAGGCTGCCCGCAGTTCCTCTGTCCCCCACCCCTGTACCAGCCACCCCTTTGACCGCCGCTCCCCTGCCCGCCGCTCCTCCGCCCTCTGCTCCCCTGCCCGCCGCTCCCCTGCCTGCTGCTCCTCTGCCCGCTGCTCCCCTGCCCAGTCCCCATCCCACCCGCTCCCTCCTGTGCGCTGCAGTGGGCTCCAGTGTCAGAACGCTCGTCCCTTAGGGCAGTCTTAGTGTTTGCAGAGTGTTTGCTATCAAATTTTAGCGCGTGGCTCTGCTCAGCTCGGGTTGGCGAACGGCTGGCTCCTCTCAGGCTGGGGGTTCCACTCCGGCTACCAAATGACTGGGGGACCGGGCAAGGGGCTGCTTGTTCTCCTAGGCTGCCTGGTACTATTTATGGGAAACATATATAAAAGCTGACTATTGCTGGATATTTTAAAGTGGATTTTGGTAAATCATTAAATATTTTTTCTTATTTTTACAATGTCTATTATGACGGTGACATCTTTTCTCGCTGTGTTTTGCATCCTGGGTGTGATAACTCTCCCACTGAAGTCAATGGCAAAACTCCCAATTGACTTCAGAGGATGAAGGTTCTGGCCAGTATCAAATACTTTCCTAAAAAAACAGACTGGGCAGAAGGCTGAGAAATGGCAAAGTGAGAGACAAGTATGAAAGAAACTTCATTTTTAGAAGCTAGCTTTTTAACCAAAGAGATTTAGCTGCACTGTGTCAGAAGTATCTTCTAGATTCTCATTCCCACTTTGCTGTGGAGAAATACGGGAATGATTTCTTGACATGTGTGATATCAGATGGACTGAAGCCCATTGTTTTACCCACAGACGTTATAATGTATTACCAGACTAGTAGCTTATACTTTTACAGTGGTCTATATCTTTTATTTTTTTCTCACTAAAAAAGTTGGAAGCAGAGGGAGAGCAGTAAGACAACTGGGTGGGCTCCCACTGATTTAAGTGGCCTGTGGATCAGGCTGAGAAAGGCTCAATAGAAAAGTAACAAGAGAAATGTAGTACAGTTTGCAAGGTGTTGCATAAGCATTTAACTCATGAACAGCCTCCCTCTAGGGAGAAAAAAAAGCTACATGTACATTAGTTTCTTATCCTGTTTTTAAGAACTCTTTCACAACACAGATACAAATAAGAAAGAATACTTCTGATAAATAATTAAAAGGCCCATATTCATATGGACTACAAAGAAGATTTTATGCAAAAAAAAAAATCCATTAGCAAATGGAAGTTCTAGTTCACAGAACATCCTCCGCTCAGCGCAGTATTTAGATTGGGAGCAGTCAGATATATAATGAAACACCAAATAAAAATATTGATATTCAAATGACAAAAGCTGGTCTTGTTCCTGTAACCTGACTAACCACTTTTAATTGCTTGGAATGCCTTAAAAAGGAAAGCGTGAAGGCATGCTTTATTTTTTTTTTTTCCAATCTGAGTGTTGAAAGAACCCCAAAAATGCTGCATGTGGTCAACAACTTCCCAAGTATCAAAATCATACCTATATTCCATGAAGAATGTGACTATTACATTGATAAGAAAAATAACCTCTCTTGGTTATAGTCCCATAATAATGTTTCCAGGTTTGTGTTAATCGGCAAATATAAAAAAAGTTTGAGGTGCTGCATCTCTTGTTTAGCTTTATTTGTATGCATCTGGTAGAATTGTCATTGAATAGAACTGAATGTGCCACTGATGCTTAACTGTGAATATATTAAGATGTTCATGTTACAATAGAAAAAAAACCCTGCAAAATGGGCAAATGCATGTCTACTGTCCTTGCAATTACATAGGGAAGACAGAAAACTTCTTAGAATGTCATATTACAGGTTCCTTTCTATTTTCTTTGTGAATTCAAATGTTTCTTTCATCATGTGCCATATATGGAAGTGAAGGATACATATTTTATGGGACATTGCATGGAGAAAAATTTTCTTTAAGCTGCTTTGTTGTTTCCTGTATACTCCACTCTATCTGCTGTTTACTATCACATTGTAATGCCAAGATCTATTTTTGTTTATAGTACTTCAATTTCAAGACAATGTGAAAAATATGGTGATTATTTCCATATTAAGAGTTTTGAACCAGTGCGGTGTTTTGGGTTTGTTTTTTTGAGGGGAGGATTTTTTTAAGGTCCAAAGCAATGCTTAACCCTCATTGTTTGCTTGCGTGAAGAGTTAGTAGTTCTAAAAATGAGGATATATATTTGCATAAATCTTCAGTTTGGTCCTGAGAGCCCTTGTTTGACATTCTGTATTCTTTTAGTTTTGGTGTTCAAGTACTTATTCTTCATATGTGCATATGGAAATGCAGACAGATGTTTTTGTGGACAGCATCTCCAAGACAGAAAGTTAAGTTTTTTAGTCTTACCTACAAATGAAGAGTAGATAAGATCTGAGTATTTAAAACAGGGTTGAAATAGCCAGATAATGAAGTACCAGGAATCTCCTAGACATGATTCTGAATATCCATTGCTCACTTTTAGCATCTTTATAAACCTCATCCTATTTTGAAGAATAAATACTGTCCATCTTTATTCAAATATATCTTTTTCTAGACTACTTTTGCTGTCCCTTGCCTGACTCTCAAATGTGCTTTTGACATTGTATTGATATGGTTGTTAAGTGAATGGTAGCAATTGTTTACAGGTCTCTTAGTATTTGAATCTAGGAAGCAATATTAGTGAGATTGTTGAAAATCACCTGAATTTTGTAATTGTTCCATCTTTAAAAACGTTTTCAAAATAAATTTGATTGTCAATCCTAGAACACATTTGTCAGATAACTTATTTAGGACTATATTCTCCTATCCAACAATTTAAGAACAAAAGCCTCCACTGTAGCTCAAATCAATCAAAATATTGGTTTTAGGTTATACATTGTACATATGGAACCTGGCATGTAAAGCAGATGGTATGTAAAATTATGCATAGCATGTCTGTAGAGCCATACAATATCTAAATACAGTGCAACAGAACAAGGAAAGAGTGTCACATGCAACTTAAAATATGAATTACTGGCCTATGTTTAGTCTCAACCACTTTGTTTTTGTATGTGTGTGTGTTTTCATTTTTCTCTTACTTCAGTCAGGACTTTTCCTTGATTATATGCTCTTCCCTAGAAAACCATGCAGATTGAAGTTGTATGCTACTGGCTAAATGAAACAAAGATGCATATACATGAAAAACTAGTTTGGCTTAGTTTAGTTTGGGTCCAGAACACAAATGCATGCAAATTAAAAAAAAAAAAAAAAAGGAAAAAAAAAAGAACTTTTAATCTTTTAAGGAAAATGGACAGACATCATTTGGTACCAAGATTGTTTTTCTATATTTTTAATGCACTTGGTTTACACAGCCCACAATAGCACTTAATAGTACTTCTGTCCTGTTGCATAAACACTGTGTGAGCTCCACACACTCTATCTGTCAAGTATTACAGATCTCAAGTAAGCACAAAATTTCTTTCTGAACAAACAAGCATTACTGTGCATTGTTAATATAATCAGATGAAATGGTAATTGGGGAAAGATTCACATCAGCAAAATCCTTAAATAAATATTAGTCTTTAAGCATGTGCCGACCTCAAAGGGACCTAATCACGTTTTGTTGAACAAAGATACTTTCGTGATCAATGACCATGAAAAATAATAATTTTGCCAAGTTTATTCAAGTGTTTAAATCTGTGTTTATAAAATATTGTCAGCAGCAGACTGTGTTAATTTTTAACTTCCAGCGTAAAAGCTTGAAATATTTCTGATTTTTTAAAATGTTTTGCATGCTTTAGAACTACTGCAAGATATTAACTGTTTTTAAAAGAGTTGTACAGCTGTACTCTTTGATATTTCTAATCAAAATGATTTTTTGTAGATAAGATGTGAAGGATGAAGTTTATAATGAAGGACTACCATAAAGTGAACTCTAGATAGGAACTAATACTGCATAAGGTAGACTTCAATAGCCAATTTTGTAGGATCCAGGCATTTTTCAAGGAGACAAGTTGAAGGATAAACATGCCCGCATGTTTAAACTGTTGAATATCCCCAAACATTTTAAAGGTTTTTAAGGTACCTGAGTTGATACAGAATGTTTCACACTACAAAAAAAAAAAAAAAAAAAAAAAAAAAAAAAGGTAAATCTCATGCTTGGCACCTTTAGTCCTTATGCATTTTGCTGCTTGCAACAGTGTTGCTTGAGAAAATACAGCTCTGTGTCTGGGGGATTAAGGTAACACATTTGTCCTGATATATTACAGAATGATGTCTGTCAGTCCATTTCTCTTTTGGAGATGAAAGAACTTTTATCCATTCAAATCACTGTAATACAATCTTGTATTATAATGCCTTGAAAAATCTTGACTGCGCACAGTTGCTGGATTCTCCAAAGGACTGTCATACATAAAACTATTAGACTGTATTATAGCAGACACAGAGTTACCAAGAGATGACGGAATTTTGCATAACAGCACATACAGCTAAAAAAAATCCATGAATACTAAAAATGATTGGTAGGAGGACTTAATGAGCCAATTTATATTTTTTTTTTTTAATTATATATATGTGTATATATATATATATGCTATTTTTCTATAAAAGCATGTAAAGGAAATATTAATGGATTAATCCTATGTAGAATTAAGTGGAAACTGAGCCAAAGAATAAGGGATTTGTCCTCTACAACAGGTACTTAAGCTTGCTCAGTAGCATGTAAACTTTCTGCACTAACTGATGGACCTACACCAAAACCTCCCTTTGCAACCTGGTATTGCTACTGTGATGACAGCCTTAGAAAACTGGCATCTCATGGGAGACAAGTCAGTTTGCATCAATGGAAATGGATTTACACTGCGTCCTGGATTCTGTGCAGACAGGTTTGTTTTTATTTTTTCCTTTAGCAGATACTATGACAGAAGGTATGACTTTTGCCAGATACACAGGAACAACTGAGTTTGGCAAAACCCTAAATGAACTTAGAAACAAAGTTGGAAATGGTGGAGACTTAGCAAAATTAAGTAAAATATGTAAGATATGTTTTGCTGAAGTTTGGTTGGGGTTTTTTTGGTTTGGTTTGGGTTTTTTTTTAAGAAAAAGGAAAAAGATGTGCTCTTTTGTGAAAGATCCTTAAGGCAGAAGTAAAATGTAAAAAAAAAAATGCAACTGAGGTTAAAAATAAAAATCCAAAAGTTGAGTTGCTTAACATATTCTGGCCACAGGATAAGTAACTAAAGCTGATGTATCAGTAGAATGTCTTCAAAAGAAGACAAAAGCCAGAAAATAACCATTTCCCATGTTGGAAATCCAGATGGCCCTAGCAGTTTGTGTGTATTTCTATACACATTTATCTGTGTGTATACATGTGCATACATTTTTTTTTTTTCCTTTTAATATAAAACTCTATATAATGCCCTACTTTGTTACTGTCTGGTTTCCTCCTCTCAGCAGGGTTTTGCTAGTTGTTCTTCCTTTCTGACCGTGAAGATACAGAGGAAGCAATGTCAGCACAATAAATAGCTGAAAGTGGTTAAACTGTTTCCTGAAGGTAAAACAGCAGGGTCCAATGGTTCACTTGCAGAATTTTTTAAACTCAAGGCTATAAAAAATAGCCAGTGCTGCCAAAAAAGCCAACACACACACAAAAAAAACCCCAAACAAACCAAACCTCAAACTCTAACTGAATCCTGAAAAAGGAGAAAACAAAATGAATCTTCATAGCAGTTAATAATGTCAGAGGTGGCAGCAAATCTTTCCTATTTATAATTTCACATTCCTGCCTCTTGTAAAAGGATTAATCTCCAATGTAAAGTGAAAAAGATTCGCAGTAGGAAAAAAGTCTATTGGTGTAGAGTGTATCAGTATAGTCAAACAACATACCTTTGTTTTCTGGTGGAATATTACATTCCTGACTGGTGATGCACAATCTGGCTAAAATAACCTATCATAATCTTTTTGGTAAACAATTCCAAAAAGAAAATATGACTGATAAGCTTTTTGCCAACCACAGATTTTTCACTCAGAGGTAGAAAAGATTTGTGGGGAATCAGTGAAAATTCATTCTAGGATTAGAAGTTTTCATTTTGCGTATACCAAACAATTCTGGTTACAGCTGATGTTGCTAGCCCCTCTCTCAGTATCCTATATCCAGAGGTTTCTGACCTAAGAATGAAATTAACTTCCTTCAGGTATAGCCAAACAACCTGAGCTTCAAATAGTTGAACTGTGCAATTGCAGAAAATGGAAACCCAGACCTTCATTCAGATCTACCTAAAACCACGTTTCTTTTCTGCCGTTGCTTTCCCAGCAGTTCCTTCAGGGCCGTTCCCTGGCTGCTAGTGATGTAGGTCCAGGTGAACATGAATCAACAACGCCTTCCTCCCTTACATATTGGACCTACAGTGCTGTAACTGCCTTTGCTTCTCTCCTGGTGGCTAGCAAAAAGACTATTTGTGGTGCAGATGCTTCAGAGTCATTTTGGTATACCTCCACCTTACACAATTTAATAGCAAGAAACGACAAAGAATTAATTGCATTACAGAAGCTTCACTTACCAGTACTAACCCTGAACAGAAATTATTTTCTTTAACAGAAATGGATTGAAAAAAATATGTCTGTCATTCAGGTTTGTGATCTTTCTTCTTCTGTACCAAAGTAAACTAGAAAATTTTGGTCTGTTTGTTTCACAACCAAGTAACATATAAGCTTCTTAAAGATATGTAAGTAATTTTTATTTTCTTTTCTGCCTTTCTTTTTGAGGAAGCAGGGAAGAATTTCATTGAGAAAAAGAGAGGGAAAAAAAGAAAAAGGGATAAAAATATTTTTAAGCTTTCAAACAATTTTCTCTTACACAAAGTAAATATATTTGATTAGTGCCTTTTTATTATCCATCACCTTGAAAACATTCTGTATTAAATAATCCATTTTTATTGTCACTTCAGAATAGAACAAAACTTTTTGTTATAAAAATCTTATATTTGAAGATATTTTAGTCATATCTTATGAAAAACTTGAGGCTGGTTGAAATTTATTTGAAATTTATGTTTTTCTGACATATAAGTTCCTTGAGACCAAAGCTGTCTGTAGAAAAGACACATTTTCATACATTTTATGTGGACAGAAAAATGTAAAAATTAACAAATATATTTTTCTCTTTTTAAAATCTATAAAGTGATTTTTTGTAGAAATGAGAGAAAAATTAAAACAAACAAACAAACAAAAGCCCACAAAATATTGAAACAAGACTCTCTATTTTTCCCTAATCAAAATGTTTTTCTTTCTCAACTTTCAAGATTTTTAACTTCCATTTACAAATTCCCAAAAGAATTTCAAAAGCTCCAAACATTTGGGAGAATACTTCTTGTCCAGTTCTAGAGTACACACTGTTAGGTAAGTCATGTTTTTAGTCTAAAGGATAAAGTGGAAGTATTAGGAAGGTAACCAGGTGCTTGGAGCTTTCTTGGAAAGGCCCCTACTTAGTGGAATGATGTTTATTATTTTATTCATGAATAGAGCTCATGCATTGAGGCAGACTTAAGTTGATAACAGAAAGAAAGAGGAAAGGAAGTGTCTCTTTGCCATAACTAAAGTAAGTAGTAAGTGGAAAATCAGATATGTGTTTTTAACAACTTTAAGAGGAAAATGTCCTCTGACTGAACTGTATTCAGGCTCAGGATGTAGGTTTAAAAGACATTTAGTGGCCAGCTGGAAAGAAATCTGATTTACTTAGTCTACTGTTTCAGGAATTTAAGTTGAATATGTGCTGTTTATGTGACTTGACATGTATCAGTAAGTAGTGCTTATGGACAAGACAGCTTGCCTTTGGACTTGGATACATATCAGCACCAGTGCACTGGATCGATGTGGAAAGCACAGCATGGAGATACAGTGTAAATCCCTGGCACAGTGGTAGGCAGAAGCTGGCCGCTCACTTCTGTTTATGCCCCAGGGACACAGGAGAACAGATTTGTCAGTGTTTGTCTCTTATTCCAGTAATAATGAGAAATTAATTGGGAATGTTTACTGTTGGGAGACTAGTGAATGTTTGCTGTTCAGATTTATTTTATTTTATTTTATTACAGCTGTATTTCTGCTCCTTGCAGAATATATTTTTATGAATAAACTGAATGATGTAAGGCCTCCCTCCAGCCTGGAGGCCAGATAAGCACAGCCACTTCCATATGGTTTAACTCCCTTAGCCTCCAGAGGACAGGCTGCAGCCTGTCTGCCTCTCAGGAATGGTCCCCAGGCTGGGCTAGTGCCCTAACTATGCTGTGGAAACCCTTGGGAGACAGCTGGTCAAGTGGCCAAGATCAAAAGAGAGTCAGAGATTGAACTGAGATTTGAAGTTTTACAAAAAAATAGTTCCAGGGCATGGATTCATGCCCTAGCACTTTTAATTCATTTGCATAGATCTAGTATTATTATTTAGGTCGGTATGACTCCAAATATGTACACACTGTTTATTCACTTTTCTTGTTAGGAATGAACTCCACTGATTTAAGTGGTGTTACTACAGCACAGCATGATGTTTTTACAAACAGTGTAAAAAGAGTTTAATGCTTGTTTGTAAGCAGTCATTAACTGTGGTATATGCAGTAGTGTTCCGAAAGTACTGGAAGATTTAAAGGTGGTAAAATGTTTTAGGAAATGGTAGCTACTTTTCTGCATATCTTTCATTATTTATAGTTATGTTTCTCATTGAATGCTGTGGTCAGTTAATCCAGAAATCACTGTTATAGGAAAGCTGGTATCTATTTAGTGCATGTGTTAGGAGTTTGTAAAGTATTGAAAAATCTGGTTTAGAAAAGTAAGGGTACAAGAACTTCTTTTAAAAAATGTATTAGTAATTTTTGTCAGAGAACAAAAATTGAGACAAAAATCCTTGTTTGGTAGAATATTCAATATTCTACGTGTCAGGAAAAAAAATGAGAAATCTTTTAGGGTGTGATCTCAGAAATCAAACTCCCTTAAGGTTTAAAATACAGACATTCTCAGCTAACTGAAAATCATGCTTACACAGGATAGTTGGTTAAAATTTTAATAAACAGTTTTATGACAGTGGACTAGTTGAACAACAAAAATAAGGTAGTTGTGGAGAAAAAAATCATTAATTTCTAGTGGTTCTTATCACAGGTTTTAATTTCTTGGCATTTAACATCACTGCTACATCTTTTACAACATCTACAAGTTATCTTCTTTACTCTTTCTTCATCTTTTACCAGGGAGCTTTTGCAAGATGTTGTGAATCTTTCAGCAATGCAGGATGGCACAATCTCAAAAATAGTGAAAATTAATCTGGGTGTGCGTAAATAAAAATGTTGCCTAGAAGAAATTCTACTTCTCACTGTAATCCTTCAGTACCAGTTTTGTGGTTCATGGGCTGCATACACAAATTGCAGTGCTCCTGGGGGAAAGTCACCTAGCAGAGGGACAATACTTTCCTACCGATGGTAAAATAATTGACTCCAAATGCCACGCCTTCTCTGGGCAATGCTTTCAGTTAGGGCTCTGGCAAGCTGCATTAATTTAATACCTTTGGTGTTTTTGAATTTTAGAAAGAGTAAAACTAAATCTTTTAGCCATTTCTTCCTCTAAGTGGTCCTTTTAGAATATTTCACAGAGGAGTTTCAAGGAGTCTGTTTTAATTATTGCATAAGTACATGTATCAGAAACCTGAGGGACCCAACCTACAAAAAATGTATCTGAATCTAATAAATAAACAATAGTCAGTAGGAGCTATTTGGTTTGACCAACAAAGTGAAGATTTTTGTAGAAAATTGAGAATTAATGAAGTGTACCAGGAATTTGAGTCTAGCTTTAGTTTGTAAGATGGGATGATATATAAGTCACTTACTTTGCCTTCCTATTGAAATCACCAAGTTACATAAAATTCATCATGCTTGGAAAATTATGTGTCATATGCAACTCCATAAATATATTTTAAAACAACAAGATAATAACATATATTGAAAGACTCCTGGTAAAAAATCTGAGAAAGGTACTTTATGATTATCTATTACATATCTGTAGATACTGATTTTTAATTTGTTCTTAAATATATATTGTACACACACTTATCAAAATATAAGTGCATTTTATATGTTTGGGATGTAGAGAAGAACTGAGTGTGTTCTAAAATATTTATCTTCTTTATCAGTGATACTTAAAAAGGAATAGTTAAATAAGTAGATCTAAAGCTACCCTGGAGCTTTTTTTGGTGTGTGGCTGAAGCTTGTCTATGTGTATCTGTACTTCATGTTCTAAAGAGCATCCCACTCCTTGCATCCTGCCCCTGGTTCCTCTGCTTTTCTCTCTTGTCTTCCTTCAGTTTGGTCTGCAGGGATGGTAGGTCTCAGTTGATGAATATAAGTCACGCAGTCCAGAAGAAGAGGAATTCTTACCAAACAGGTGTTAATGGATAGTGAACTAGTAGCCAGTCTCAAATCTGGGGCAGACACAGAATTTACCATAGGTTTGAGATCTCTTTACCTGTTTTTCTTTTTAAGATGAGGCTTTTTCATCCAGCCTATTTCTTGGAAAAAGCCCCCAAATTATGACCTAACTGCAAATCTCTTGGATACTGTCTTGTTATCAGAACATCGTAATTTGTGGCAATAAGCGTAAGGGTCTATTAAATATTTCAGCCTACTTTCTAAAGGTACTTTGAACAGATGTTAGTCTGAGATATCCAGGGAGAAAGATCATGACACGTTTGGTGACAATGTGGTATCAGTGCCAATAGCTTCCTATAAACTGTGAAAAAGCAGCTGTTACCCTGGCCAAAATTGTATCTTTCTCTTGCCTGCTTTCAGCAGGCAGCAGACCTGAGTCTGACCCCCCTGAACTAACCTTGAAGCTGCTGTTACAGTTATAGAGACCTCTCTGATAGCCTGGTCCTGCAACCATTTGGCACATGCTATAGCAAAATTTTTCTAGCCTGGCTGTGTCAGCTGCTGCCTCGAAAGTGATGCTGTCCGCTTATAACTCAAAGCATAACTCTGTCATACATATGCTTAGTGCAGTATGGTTCTTAAAAGTCATTTTAATCTACTGGCATTTTAGTTCGTAGGCCTCTGGGGTCAGGTTGAAAAATTATACTAATGCTGAACTTACTCTGATATTCTGGACAGCCTTCTGAATTTTAAATAACTATTCTCAGAAGGCCATGCTTTTCAAAAATTATCTTTAAGACTGCACACAGAATTTTAAGCTCAGTTCAGTTAATAGCACACTGGTGTGCAGGCTGAAATTTATAAAAATGCAGGGAAAGAATCTCTGAATTTATAGATACCAGCAGTTACTTTAGTTTTTATTATATGAGTATCTGGCCCACAGACTTCTAACTATATGAGTTCTTTGTTACTGTAATTGTTAACATTTGCATCTGAATTAACTGTTCTGCATTGTTGGTTTTGTAGTTGACCGCCTACTCAAATATGTGGGATTATTTTGAAACCTATACAGAAAATGATCCTTTTATAATCTGAAATTAGGCAAGGTGAAAGATACGGGACTATTTTTCTAAAAAATAGCATTCCTTAATCCATTCCTTTACATGCATATAAAGAAAAAACATTATTACTATATATTTGTCTTGAAAAAGTCGTTTCTGATTTATGTAAGTATTTAATATGTAGCTTATCCAGTATTTGTTGCTTCTCCTGGTGCTCTATTTGTGTGATTGCAGATTCTCATCACTTAGTGATCCTCATGCCCCTCAGCCTGTGTTTTACAGCTTCTTCTGCTGTGGCCTCTTCTGTTGCAGAATTAAACCCAATAATCCTTGCTTGTCCAACCCAAACCAGTGGGCTCCTCCTCTGGTCCTCTACCCACTCCTCTGGTCTGACCCTGCCCTCACCCTCAGACTCTTTCTAAACTGCAGATTGCAGTGGGCATCCAGCCATGGAATGGGAGCAGCTTTTGGGCACAAAATAAACCCCACTGCTTCTAGGCAGGGACTGCAACTCGTTAGCCATCTGTTCTGCCAGGTCGTTAGGGATAAAGGTTACCCAGAGGTAGTTTTTAGCAAGGCCTTGAGCAAGTGTACCTTCCTGGTTTATCTGATCCCTCTGTTGCAAACAGCTTTAGAGGGCTGCTAGATCTAAGCTTCTCTGCATTAAAATACAATTTTGAAAAGCTGAAAATGGTTCCCAGCTCACAGCACATCTTCTTACTCAGTTTCACTGGAGCTGTTCTCCTTTGGGAGGAGGTCTTCTTGAGCCAGAAGGAAAGGAAGAATGAGTTCAATATATTCCTTGTTCTAGCAGCTGCCACCAAATGTATTCATCTTCCCTCCAAGGAACTGTGAGTCCAGATCCATTCGCACTGTGCACCCTGATGAGACAGAATGACATCTTCTGTGATAGGTGATGAGGCTATGGTTCCAACCCTTTTTTTTTTTATCACATCTAATGAAGAATGCCAAAACAGATGTGTCCCTGTTGTGCTTTCAGGAGTAGAATGAAGTGAAAAGCCTAAGATGGCTGCTACAGTGAAATCTTGCACCATGCCATGTACCTGGACTATGAGAAAAAGATACTCTTTGGCTTCTGAGAGAAGCCACAGTCTTTTCTGAGTGCTCCAGCAAGCTCAAGGAGGAAAGTTTAACAACTACTCATCTGCTCTATGTTGGAAAAGGCTTATTAACTTCAGCATGTGTCCAACCCTTTACTAGTTGCCAAAGAGTTTCTAGAATGCTTCTTCATCTCCTTCTGAGATCTTGTGTCTTATTTTTAGATTGACAGCAAACTGTGCCTGGCAGCGATATCTGCAAGCTATTCTTTCTGAGGCTGAATGATTGCTTTTGTGCTAGATGTGTGATGCATAATACACCAGTTCTGCTCTTTAAGTAGAAGGAAGGCAGGGTTTACTTCAGAGGGTTTATTTGATCCTTGCCCTGGTCTAAAGTCATTGGCTTCTTAGGAACCAAGTGACTTACTAACAATGAGTTGTTAGTTGAGGTAGATAGTGGTTCTGATTCTCCTCAGGAGCCTTTTGGTACAAGTACGATCCAAAATGCAAATAAGAAAATAATTATAATGCTTGTTATTATTTACAAAACACAACAGAAGGAAAAAGAAGATTATACAACTCCAAAAATAATCCATTACTTCAGTATACAAACTGTTCTGTTAATATATATAAGCATGCAGTTGTATAGAAGATGTAAAAGTATATTAAGAAATCCCTATATCTTTTGATGTTTAGACACCTCTTTTGAGAGTTCTGGTTGGGGTCCTTATGAGGAAAGAGTCCTCTTGTCAAACTATTCTGCTTGATTAGTTGTCCATTTTCTCATCTGGGGATATCTTTGCTGAAAAAAGGGACCAAAATGCCATTTCATTGCCTTTTCCTTCCTCTTGGGAAATACACATAGAGTTGCTCCTCTTTTTGTGAACTGCTATGGTGATTGTTATCCAATAGATTCAGGTCTTGAATAATGAAATACTGCACTACTTGCTTTCATCATGCTAAGTGATCTGTCTCAGTTCTTCACTTCTATGAAGAACGATCTATGCTTTCTTATCCTTTCCTCTCTCCCAGAGTTTGACACAGAATTTCAATGTTGCAGGAAGAAAATAACAACATTACCTCTATGTAAAAATAATCTACTTTATCATATATCATTCTCAGCAGCATCACACTTTCACCTTTTTCAAAATTAGATGAAGGATTAATAAATTGGTGTTTGTTCCAATCATAATGGAAAACTGTGACTACTTAACATGCTCGTGCCCTCCTTGTAATTGAAATTTGCAAATATTAATGAGATTATACCACTGTTCTGTCAATAAATATTACTGAATTCATTTATGTAGAGGTCTTGGGATTTCTGCAGAATAATTTTGCATTGTCACCCTAAAGATTTCATTATAAATCTAACAGATCCCGACTACCTTTTTTAATTAACTCAAGTCCTCTCAAACTTTACATAACATGTCACTGAGTATAAGGTATACAGTGCTTGCACATATACACAGACAGGGAGAATGCACGCTGATGTGACTGTTGCTTATGAAGAGCTACAGCTATTTGGAGCCTTGCGGTTGCTTTACTAGCTAAAAATAAGAGAATGACAGATAATCTAGATCTATTCCACGAGTAACTTGTTTCTGAATGAATATATGTCTCTCCCAGGCAAAAAACACCCAGCACTGTCTCAGGGAGACACAGCTCAAAGCTCCTGCTTAGTTCTTGTGTGGCAGCTTTGCAATAAAAAGTGACCCTGCAGTTAACAAACTCCTTAGTTACTCATGCAAAGCTGCTGGGAAAAGATAACTCCCTTTGCATATTGGCATAGCCAAAGCTGAATGCTTGTATGCACACAGAGAACAGGAACACTGTATGTAATAGCACCACTTGGTGATACCTGCCATAAAAATAACACCATTGTGGTGGTTCTAAATACCTTAGTTATGTTTAATAACTGTCAGGAGTCAATGCTCAGTTTTGAAAGGCTTAGAAGTTTCTGAAAATGTCTCTGAACTGAAATTTCCAGGATAGGCCTATTGCTGTGGTTACCTGGAAAGTTCAAGGAAACTGGTTTATTTTTTTTTACCTTTATGGAGAACTCCACAATCACGTTAATTGCTAAAAAGCAAAATACTTGAATATTTTTAATGCATATGAAAATTGAGACTTCCAGGGCTGGAAAACTCAAAAAGTGAAATCCAAAACCATCACCCAAATAAATCTTTCTCAAAATGTATTTGGTCATTCCAGTGACATTTGGCCAAACTCCACCTTTAAAACAAAATATGTAATGCAGGATTTTTTTTCTAAGTTTACAAATAAATGCAGTTCTGTATATATTTTTGTAATTATTTGAAATTTACTGAGCATTCAAAGGAATGAGAGAGATGTCTTGTTCTCTAAAGGTGGCATAAAGGGTGTTCTAATGTGCATTTTCAGCTTTCCATTGAAGAAGAATGCTATCCTGTGGATTGCTTACAGAAAATGGGAGAGTCTATATCTGAGACACTGTGTCATACACAGTCAGCATATTTCAAATGGAGAATTTTTTTTTCTCTTGTTACCTCCTCTCATGTTTTTCTTTAAAAAAACTTCACCAGAAAACCTTGGAAAAATCCTACTAAGAGTCCCTCTAGTGAACAAAAATTAAAGCTGTCATTGTGCAAAAAAATGTAAACTTTGGAAAAATAACTTTTATTTCAAGTATTACCAATTTTTTGTGCCTTATGTTTTGAAAAAAGTCACATTAAATTATCATATTGTTTTATCCTGACCTTAGAAACCGTGTCAGCATGTTTTATTTTTATTGGAACCGGGCACTGGCATTTCTCTAGTGCTTCTCTAAAGGTACTATCTTTTATTTTTGAATAAAAGCAGAAAATCTGGGGGGAAAAAAGCAGAAGTCTCTAGCTGTGACCATGACAAAGAAAACTTAAAAAAAGAAAAAAAAAAAGGGGAGAAGAAAAAACAGTTAAGATTTTGTCTTTTTTGCAGAGAGAGTGATTGGCACTTGGATTTTACTATTTGACATAGTCTAATTTTAGGTGTGAATAGTCATATTGAAAAGCTCTTTGTATCTACACTGGACCTAAATTCACCTTTGTGATGTGCAAGAATTCTGGCTCCATTTCTAACTGCCTGAATCCTGCTTCAAAACCTAGCTACCCCATATTTTTTTTCCAGTTAATTGAGAAAGAAATTCTGTGCTATAGGAGACTTTCTGAAGAAATATCACATAAAGATAATTTAAGAAAGAGATTCTGAAAATAATCAGTATCTCATCATTCAAATAATTTTCCTGGTGATAGAAATTCATAAAATCATGGTATGACTTTCAGTATAATCTCTAAATGGCTTTCATACCCAGGATATTTCTCTAGTATACTCACTGAATTTTCCAAAATTAGATCTGTGGCTAAATAGTACATCAGCTGAGGAATTATTCCTAAAAAATTAATCTTCATTGCATTCATTTCAGAGAAATAATTAGGGAATTAATTAATAAAATACTTTAAAAAATTATTGCAGAAACTGTTATAGTTGATTTCTCTGCCATATTCCTGGACCTCTTTTTTTTTTTTTTTTTTCTTTCTTCTCCATAAACTTTATATTTTAGTTTAATTATTCTACAGATGATATTGCAACATTCAGTGCAATATCAGAACAGGGGAAAAGGTGAGGCTCTCTCCAAATGGCATCAGCACTAGGTGCTTTTTCATGTGAACTTATAAAAATAACTGGTTTTTTTTATTTAATTGATCATTAAAAATTATCACATCTGTGTTTTTCATAGGAGCATGTCCGTGGGCTCTGCCAGTGTGAACGACCTTACATGAGATGAGATGCTTAGCCACATATTTCTGTCTTTTCCTTTCTTTACCAATATATAAATATATAAACCAATTCACGGACAGGCATATATTATGTTTCAGCATGGACAGAGTTTTAGAAAGATGTTCAACTACTGCTACTTTAATATTTAACACTAGTTTTAAAAAATGATATCTTTGAGTATTTCTAGTGTATAAATTGGAATATTTTTTTTAACTTTTCTATCATTAAAACTCATTACTTTGTACATCCCTGTAGAATGTACATTTGATCAAATTAGATTTTCATCTAGCTGAGCTATTGAATTTATTTTCCTCCCTTTTATATATCTGTGCATTTTTATTCTTTGAAATGTGCTATTCCCAATAATTTCTAATGAGACATAACATACCTAATGGGACTGAAAGTGCTCAAATACTCACTAAAAAGGGACACTACTCCACTAACAGGAGGGAGATGTCTGTACTAGAATGCTCCTGTTATTTTTTAATGTGATCCAAGCCACAGGCTTCTCTCTGATAAGACAGACAGTATTTCTTAAAACTCTCTCATCTTTTAGCTCACACACCTGCCAGTTGAATATGTGACCAATGACTGGAACAATGGAATTTTATTTGACACTATGCCATAATTAGACCAAGTGTAATGATTTCCAAAATAAGGAACCTACTTTTCAGGATATCCTTTCAAGACATGAACTTTCAAAAATTTTTTCAAGAAGAACATGGGGTAAAAAAAATAAAAAAAATAAAAAAATAAAAAAAAAAATTAAACTTTACCATACCCAACCTAGGGACTTTTCAGGTATTTCCTACATCTAACATAAGAGAACTAATTGTTTACATTTCTATTAAAGTTGGGTACTCTACAGTAGTTTCTTGCCACAGGGATGGTGAAAAAGAAAATGTTACATATCCCATTCCCAGCATGGTAAAATGAGCATGGTCCCATGATCAGAGAATTGCTATTGTTAAACACAGAATCTTTGTCTTGCTTTTGGAGGACATTGGGTTCTAAAGTTTTAACAAAATATGAATAAAATAAAATAATACAAAGTTCATTACAGCTTCTGCAACATCAGTAACAGTAATTCCACCTATAGGTAAAGGTGAAGTCTAGGGTAAGATGTATACGCTTCTTTATAAGTTTTTGGAAGAATCTGGTCCCATATTAAGGTTTTAAGTTTTATTACTTTGAAAAGTGAAATATGTGGGGTGGGTACAACTACAATAATGCTTATGTTCAAAATTCAAAAGTGTATCCCCAGGTAACTTCATGTTGATCACTGTTGTTGCACTTATGAATGGTGTATGAGACAAAGCACGTACTGAGCAGTAAGCCATACCTGTGCTCACGGTCCTCAAGGATGACAGAAAAAAAGTGTATCCATATGTAGACAGCCGTTTCCAACAACACCTCACATGCACCATTTCCTACCCGTTCCTTTCTTCTCAAACCTGCTAGTTCATAGGGGCTCCCATCCCCTCTGCCCAGGTCTGCAGAGCAGCAGGATGACCACGATGGCTGTGCCTCAGGGAGGAGGGTGTCCTGCAGCAGCACAGAAACGAGCATGATGGGATGGGAGGATCTGGGTAGACACCCTTCTCTGTGGCATAAACATGGACATGTTTGGTTGAGGAAAAGGGTAAAAATGCTCTGAGGATGTCTGGAGGAGCTGGCAAAAGGGCAGGGTGTCAACCCAAAGGAACAAGCAGTGAGTCTTTTGGTTTAGTATCAGCTTGTGTGGTTAGCTGGATCTGTAAGTACTAAGAGACTAAACATAATTTTCCAAACACGATTTGAGGTTGGGTTAAAAGAGAGCCATAGGAACAGAAATCAGATTTGCAGTCTGCTAATGATAGCTGCATAATTTTCACTACTTTCTCAAGAGAACCTGTAGCATAACAGGGAAGGAGCTTTAATGTACAATGAACCAGTAAACCCAGCTCAAGACTGTACTATCCCCCATACCAGTAATTACAACTACTTTTGATGACATGTCTCTCTCTTCCCATTGCGTCTGTGATCTGAGATAGGTCCCACCTTGGGTGAAGAGAGCGGTCTCTCTTCAGTGGTGGCTCTCCTGTATGCGAACCGGTGTGACACGAACTCTGGGCCCAGCCTGACTGCAGTGTAGACATCCCTTTGAGATTCCCAGGTAGGACAAATTTTCAACAGCTGCCTTAGTAGCTAATTAGCCCTATACATGCTTTGACATGTGGTTCAGTCACTACATGATAAAAAGTCTTATTTACATATTTTTCACTTGTAGCCTGTTTTTCTATCAGCCTAGGGTTTCTGAAAGTGTAATATAATACCAAGCTTTCCCACAGTGATACTGTGTTTGAACTGGTACTATTTAAAGGATTTCAACTTTATACTACTAAGACCTGAACCATATGAATCCTTTTTTTTTTTTTTTCTTTTTTTTTAATTCTATTAAGTTTTCACCTTGCTTTTCCTTGAGTCTTCTTTCCCAGGAGGAACTCAGAGTAGTCCAGTGCCACAGAAGAAGAAATAAAAGCATATCAGACTGATGGAAGTGACTTTTTCTTTTTATTGACATTGAATATAATGAGGAGATATTCTGTATTTCTTTTTTTTTTTTTTTTTAAGTAAATAAAAGGGCTAGGAACATCAATGTTTCTCATTCTCTTGATGTCATTTATACTATGTTGTTACTCTGAGGTCTTAAACTCAGAAAACGACCATGACAGCCAGTAGTCCAGCTGAGTCCTTCCTTGCTTTGCAAAACTTCAGACTTTAATTCCCTTTGCATATTTATAACTTTTCTACAGTTGTACACAATTAACTGATATTCATGCTAAATCCTGGCAGTAAACAGGTTTGCATAGTAAGTTGGTACTTGAGTTTGTGAAGGAAAAAATAAAAATAAAGTGGAAAAGACAGGAAATTGGTTTTGTGTTGTGTACTCTAAAGTACTCTAAAATGATCCAAAATCAAACCATCTCCACAATGACAGTCTTTCTCATAGTCAGCTACACACTGTGGCATTCCTAAGTGACAGTGGGCTGTCGTTTACCACAGAAACTTAACCTTTAAAAAAAAAACCAACCCAACACCCCCCCAAAAAACCCCAAACCCATAACATATGCTTTCTTTTATTTGCTGGTCTTCCTCACCCACTGTAGTAATTGCTGGATCTTCTTGTTTCCTGTGTCGAGTCTGCAAGCAGGGCTGATGGTTATGTCACTGGGAAGGAATGAAATCCCTATTTGTCCCTACAGATGAATGCTGGATCTCTTCCACATTTTGCACATCTCTTCACAGTTCATAGTGTCATATGCCAGTGCCCTTATGACCAACAGCAGCCTACAAAGTGACTGTCACCATTATGTTGTTGACATGCTCTTTCTGGCATGGAAAGTGTATACTATCTGCTTTTCAAATAGGAGGCCTTATAATTTTTCCAGCTCAGAAATTAGAGGTGAAAAATCTCCAGGACAAATATTGAGGGCGGCTGTGAATGCAGAGCAGCATGTCACCTAGCCCTACACCACAGAATAACTTGTCTTTCCAACCATCATCAGCACATTTTCAGCTGACTAGACACCATGAACTCATCTGCTATGGGTCTGCAGCAGGCCATAATAGTACATTTCCATATAGTGTCTTCTCTGTGGAATGCCCTTGTTCACTTGTCTGTCCTAGGAAATCCTGAAAATACTGCTTTTCTTGAGCTGTAGAGTCCTTGCCAGTTATTCCATGACTGTAAAATAATGCTGTGGGGACACGTGTGGTTTTGTACCACAGCAGCCTGGAGGTGGGCATCCTGCACACATCCAGACATTCCTGGCTCTAACTCTGCTTGGACTACAGTGTGGGGGCACTCAGGGGACCGGGGAGATTCCTGCCTCAGTGTCAGTGAATGTGCATAAGAGAAAGACGAGGGAGCTAATTAGCCAGAGAATACTTAGGATCTTCCAAGTTTATGTTTGAGTTTGTTACATGTGAATGACTAATTTCTTATAAGGTAGTTTTTCACTTTTATATTGTTTATCGTGAAGCATAGTTCCCCCAGAAACCCATTAGTTGATTTTAAGTATCTAAACATATTTTTTAATAATTTCATTTGCCTACAGATCCTCTTAAGACACAGACAGAGGACATTTTTAAACATTAAGTATTAATCCTTTAATTCATATGTAACTTTCCATAATCATGCAAATGTACATTCTAATTAACAGTGTAAAAATCAAATTATTCTGTTAATCCATGACATACCATTAAATCTGATATTTTAACCATGATGAACTTTAAATAGATTAAATATAATTAGATCAAAATACTGTCCTGAACATTTAGTATAAAAGGAAAAATACATGGCTGTTTACATATGCACCATTATGATAAATTTATCACAAAAGAACATAGGCTAGTGTATTCTAGGTTGGTTTAGCAATCTTGTTCAGAACATGGCAAGAGCAATTTAAGAGGAGTTCTCTATCAGTTTTATCCACATTATACATAATTAATATGTCAAATTGAATCTTTAGTATACTAATTTTGGCTCTCTTAATAATCCTTTTTGTATTGTGTAATCTTATACAATCTTACAATTACGGGGAATATATATAGTTGTTGGTTGCACTAACATCTTATCCGTATAAAAGGAGAAGAGATTTCAAAAATAGCCACTGCTTGCAGTTGTGAAGTTTGAGAAACCTTATTTAGTCATCCAAAACCAGAAGAAACCAAAATTGCATATTGTGACTTCAAACCAGGAACTTCCCTTTTAACCAAGCTGTAAGCAAGTAAGCAGCCGTATAACAAATAGCAAACACTTAAAAATGCTAGGAAGGTTTTGAAATCAAGAGCTTGAATGTTAGGAAACATCATAACCAGGGAACTTTGCTTTCAACCCTCTTATATGGATGCATTATGATTCAGACTTCAACTACACGAGTATGTATTACTTTTTCTGATGGAATCATTTGGTATGACAATTAGAATGGGCTCTCTAATGAGCAACATTTCATTTATTTTTTCTTTTTATTATTTACTAAGTGAACCTATGTCTCATTCACTTAATGCTGTCAAGGCCTTATTTTGAAGACAGAAATTCTAATTTTGTCATTGGGTTTTTCTAGTGTTTATTGTTGTAATTTGCAAAAGCCACAAATGCAATTATTAATTTTCATAAATCCTGAAGAGGAAACAGGTTATCATTAGTCTATTTTCACAGTTCAGAAATGAAGCTTAGCAGAATATTAGGGTATGAACTCATTTTTGCTGTTCAGCTCAAAATTCTGCAATATAGGTATGAAGAGCTGAAAGGGAAAAAGAAAGGATGAGGTGGAAAAAAACAAAACAAAGCCAAAGCCAAACAAACAAAAAACCCCAAACAAACAAATCTGAGAGCTCTGCTTATTGAAATAAGGAATTCTAGTAGGCTGTGTGTGTTGGGACAGTGTAGTGGTACCTCTCTAATCCATGAAGTAGTAACCAACTCAGAAAATGTATAAAAGTATATGGGGCTGTGGTTGGGCACTATGTTCTACCACTAAAATGGTAGTCTATTTTTTCAAAATATGTATTGACTCATTTATTTATTTTTGTGCTTTACTGGAGTCCATAAAAGTCCTAACCAAGAACTAGAGGTTGATCTAAGATCTATATTAAAGATCTATTATCATTTCTAAATGCTTGGAATTTAAATGCTAGCACTTTTTTTTTCTGCATATTTGAAATGTGTATTTCATCAACATGCTGGATGTATATAATACTTTTTTTTTTTAATAATTCTCTTTAATTCCCTTGTTTTCATACATATCATATTAGAAATAGCTACTGCATAGGCTTTTTCCCTTGCCTTTGAAAAGAACCTCAATATTGATGCAATTAAAGAATTGAAAAAAAAAAAAAAAAATCCAAGATCTTCCAAGCAATTGTTTCTAGTGGTGCATCTTTAAGGGTTGTTTGTTTTTTTCCCCCTCTCTCATAAGGAACTAATGAAACAATGCCTTGGTATGATACTTTTTAGTATTCATATGGGTGTTTTTCTGCAAGATCCTCAACCTCTCATGTCACGGGGAAAATATGCTATGGTTTTTTTTACAATAACAAGGATGTCAAACTCTGGTGTCCTGGCTGTTTTCCAGACTGATTAATTAATATTCTGTATAGTTTCTCTGAAATTTCAAATGAAAAGCTTGTTCTTTATTTAGACTCATAGCAAATATAGTATCACATGTACATTGCTCTCCAGAAAAGACTGCATTTCTTATTGCAGTTTAATTTTATGAAGGCTTTTCAACTTTGAGGGAAAAAAATGTAGAAATGTTAGCACAAAACTAAGGTTGGCTATTTGGAACAATGCTTACCTGTTGCAGGATATCAGATCTTTCATGGTAAATTCAACTTCATGTAAAAGACCAAGATTTATATGAGACATGGTTGGTATATGCGGTGCAGTAACATGGCAATGTTATCACATAAAAATGAACCAAGATGGATTTGAAGATTCCTGTAACCTTACTGACCCCTATGAGGACAGGAGCAATCAGAGTCCTTGAGCACAGATGTGCCCAGGGTTGTTAAGTGGTGCTCTAGACTTGAAGGGTGATGGGGTGTTGTGCACACTTCCCTCTCTATTGAACGGCACAGCTGGCCTGTGCAGATCAGAGCATCTGCTCCTCCTTCTGAAACGCTGCTGCTGCAGTCCCCTTGCCACAAGTTCTGCATTTTGCTTGATTCTCACACCTGCCACTTGGATGATATAACTGAGAATTACCCCAGTGCAATACAGAAAACACATGATGCAATTCCTAACAGCAAATTTAAGGTTTAAAAATACAACAGTATCATTTTATAAATCATTCTATAACTATAAATACAGCCATAGATACGTGTTTCATCTTGTGTTTTAGGAGACAACAAAGGATAAGTATGCCTTCCATGAACCAGTTTTCTGTCTCCTGCTCTCTTTAATCTTAGAAAATATAAATACTCAGTAAACCAACTGTAAGAAATACTGAAGATCAATATCTTCATATTCAAAGTTGTTGGGTCTTTTCCTGTGGTATGTGTAGGAAGAAGGAATTGGTGGAAAGACCTGAGAGTCTTTAACCAAAGAAGTGATGGATTCATGTGGTTTTGGTTCTCATGATGCAATTTTGAGAGAAGGTGCTTCTGATATATCTCAGGACTGTAAAATGCCAGCCAGGCCAACCTGTAGGCATACCACATACTTCTGAAATACATAACCACTCAAATCGAGATAACTAGGGACAACCTAAAAACAGAGGCCAAGGCCTTGGCTTCTTCTAAATTTTGAAAAGGCTTTGGCTGGGAGCTTTCATCCGGTCTCTGTAGGAGATCTGGTTCTTTCACCCTGCCATGCTGCCATGCTTTAGTCTGTCTAGGTTGTTGTAGTCTTCCTGGTCATACTGGAGCCAGAAGGATCAATTATCACTGAGAGATGTGAAAAACATTCCTGGAAACTTGGGCTGCCAGCCTATTGGCATGTGAATTTTCAGAGCTGCTGATACATTCATTTTATCTGAGTCGGTCTCCAAATGGCAAAGGCTAGTGTTAAATCAGCATTGCATAATCCTAGGGAATCTCAGTGCCTCGCCTGCTTCAGCACAGGCAAATAAATGGCTTAGTCCTTCTCTGTCACCTCCCCTTCACAGAGCACTCTGAGGAGACAGTGATTTGAGGACAGAATATCACTGGGAGAAGGGGTTTGAAGATGGAGCCTTGTTATAAGAAAAAAAGGGTAAGGCAAGAAAGGTAGGAGGCCGTTATGTGGCAGGGCAGCACAGCTCACCATGAGCTAATTACTTCTCTCTTTAGAGAATGAAAGTGAGCAGGAAATAAAATCACTCCGAGAGGTAAAATAGTACTTATCTGGGCTGGTAGTGGTTTTTTGATTGTGAGATAAGCAGGTGTAAACCCCTGATGGTTGGAGTAAAAATAGAGAGCCTGATGCCTGCCACATCATGCTGCAGCCTACTCCAGTCCCAGCCTACAGCAAGGCAGGATTATCAACACACGGTAGGGTTAGTGGGGCAAGGAGAGACCCCTACGCATCTTGTCTCCAAACTCTAATGACACTTGTCCAAAAGTTTTAATACTGTCATGATCCCTGATGATATTGTGCCTTTTTTTAATATCAGGCATTTGAGATGCTCAGGTGTATAACAAATCATTATTACCCATTGTAACTGCTGACTGACAGTCCCCAAAGCAATGTTCAGACTCAAAAAAGCTGAAAAAAATATTTACTACAGTATGTTGTCCATTCTTTCAGTGTGTGTCATGGATCTTTGTCTTGCTCTAGCCTCAGCCTGTCAGGATAGAAACAGAGGAAGCAATATACTCCTTCAACAGAGAAGGACCTTGTGTCATCGAGCCCCAATTTCATTACAGTCTCTTGAAAACTCCAGCCTCTCAGCAGAAGTAATTACTGTGAAGGGTCTGGTCCGAATCAGTGGAGGCTGTGCAGAACCCTGCTGCAGGAGACCACACAGAGGGAAGCTTGGGTACGCAGCAGTATGGTGGCTACATGGGGGCCACAGAGCCTGGATGACTGACACGAGAAATAATCTACCAGAGCAGGACTCTGCCACCGGAATCCGACTCTGCCAGAGTCCCTGGTGGGTCCGAAGCCAGCTGCACAATTCAGGGATGCCTGTCACAAGGTATAACATTCAAAAGGGCTGGTTCCAGTGCTCTGACAGACCTCACTCCTCTACCGTCTGTTTAGAAGAGAATATAATTATCTGGGTCATATGTTACCATCATGTATAGGAAATGGGCTGTGATGGTTAGATTTTTTTGTTATACCCCCAATTTCTGACCCTATTTAGGATTTTGAGCATTTTTCCTTTAATTTGTAATTCCTCACTACTGACACAGATGTTGTCATAAGTGAATGACAGTGCTATGGGTCAAGCTATCTTTGTCAGGCTGGAACAGGAAAGGACAGATAATCAATATTTTTAGATGACATAACTCTTATTTTATATCACTGCAAAACCAATTCCTTTCAAATAGCCTTTTTTAAAGTTTACAGTAACAGAAATATTTGTAAATAAACACTGAAGAAGAATATCACTATCTGGGACTTTTATGGGTTAATTTTGTTCTTGTGCCATCCATTACCAGTGTTCCCAATTTCTGAAGTCCCTGTAGGCATATGACTGTTCATTAAGAAAAAAATGATGTATTCATTGACAACGAGGCAAATGATCTTAAACTGGAAAACCTCAGATTTTCATATTTTAAGTCCCTACATGAAACTACTTTGTTATCATAAAGAAAACACTACAGGCTAATGTCTTACAAAGTTGTAAAAAAATATGTCTACAGTTTCGAAAGTTTCATAAAAGTAATTCACATTCTTTTTTGAATGATGCCAAATCTGTAAGAATTTTGCAAGTTGTTTTAATGATAACTGTGATCATTGTGTTACATTATGTATTCAGTAACTGTAGTGGAATATTGTGTATTAGTCTGAATAACTGAAAGCTGGAAGAGACTTTTATGCAGCCCGCAAATGCATTATGAAAGTACTTAATCTGAAGCAAACACAATTGTATATGCTTTTATTATGTACTTTTTTTGGATTTAACTATAATGGAGTATCCTACAAAGTATTCTAAGATATTAGACAAAATTGAATATATTGCCTCAGTTCATCCTAATTTTAAGTAGATATGTCTTGGGGTTTTTTTAAGAAAACTTTTCCCAGTGAATACAGAAACTGTCATCAAGTGGTACACCATGCTACCGCTTCTTTTAGGCAAATAGCTGCTTTCTGAATAGCAATTTATTTTTTCCCTCTGAGTTTGCTTAATGATGTTATTCATAGAGTGATAATTTGTCACAGTGTGAGGCTGCCTGCTCCAGAGGAACTCAGCAGGGGCTGGGAGCTGCTGCCTCTCTCAGGTCACTCGACTGTGAGGCAACAGCTTGTATGCCTATAGGAACTCACTATACACCCCCCCTTCCGCACCCCCCAGAAGAAACATCACCCCTCCATTCCCTCTTCTTTTTTTTTTTTTTTTTTTTTTTTTTTAATACTGGATAGCGTCTCAAAAATCCCAAAAGAAATAGAAAAAAAAATTCTACATATGTATGTCTCCATTCAAATACAGATTTTATGAGTGGAGAGAATGTTTTCTGTTCTTTCTGAATGCATGAATTAGTTTTTTGACACTTTAATCTAAATATGTCAACAGATAATCAAAATATTAACAAAGAGGACACCTTTGTGACTGACGTGCCAGCTTAAACATCAAAAGTTATTACTTTCATTATTGAACTAAAGAAGTCTGTAGTTTGTCCACAAACTATATAAATAAATAGATACATATATAAAAAGCTTTCAATATCTTCTGACATGTCTTTTCAATATCTGCTTTGCATACCTAGAGGCAGTGACCGTGTGTGTGGCTGGCACATCTATATTTTCACTTAAGTTCTCAAATTTCTCTGATTGTTAATTCTTGAAGCTTTTTTTTTTTTTTTAGTTGCCATTCTTAAAAATAGATGGGAGCTATCAACTTGTTTTCACTGTGTTTTATCAGCTACAAGTATCAGAAGATTATTAAAGGATTAGATGAAAGCTTCCTCCACCATTATAGAATAAATTGTGCTTGGCTCAGTGGTTCATTTCGTAAAGTGGACGTTGTAATATGTTCATTGAATATTTCCTAATCACCTTGGAGAGCCCACAAACATCATACTTTAATAGGAGGATCTTCAATAAGGTGTGAAATGCAAAACTGAAGAGCCTAGCTGGGAAAAACAAAAACATCTCAAACTATTCTGCCTTGCACAGCCCTTTGGAATTTAACATTGCTGTGTAATCCTCCTTCCTCTTTCCTGTCTTCTTGAATTAGTACCCTTGTGTACCTACTGAAATCTTCAGTAACAAAATTGTGTTGAAGCGCACGGTAGTACATAACTGCCTTAGCAACAGATAATTTTTTTCTCTCTTAAATTATGCTTCAGGGTCATTGTGCCTTTGATTTTCCTAAAGGCCAGGAAGATGCTAATTTTGGTGGAAATGGCCTAGACATTCATAGAGGGAGAGGTGGAGGGACTGGATTGTGGACAGTGTTTTGAAAGCAAGGAATCAGGAGATACCCTAGACCTACAGCTTCATTTGCAGTAGCATTGTTCTGTTAAGATGAATGGGAGATGTATGGGTTTAATGACTTTGAAAATGAGGCTATATATAACTCTACAAGGATCCTTGCTTTCTTTCATTCCCTCATCCTTAGTGCCATGCAGAAGACCTGTGCCAGAGATTATAGTATCCCGTCTCCTAACACTTTGTGTCTTCAGTCCTTTCTTATCTTGAAATCTGGAGCTCCCCCATTGTCTTGGCCTGGATTCTTCACACACACTTCAATGTTGATTATGCAGCTATTTTTAGATAGAAACATATACTTCTTTTTTGAGGAAGGAGTGGGGAGTGTGAACTATAGGTTGTGCTCTTCTGAATTGAAGTTGTCAATAGTTTTACCTGATGTAGTGCAATTTTTTGATAAAGTTCCAGAAACCCATTCTTTTTCCCCACCTCTCTATGTGAAAAAAGTGGTAAAGGCGACTTTTCCTTTACTGATTTATTTGAGGACATTTCTGCAAGAATTGAAAATTTAGACTCATTTTAACTTGGTGCTTAAAATTGATTGCAATTTCTCTTTATCACAATAATTACCCAAAGAAAGGAAATTTCAAAATGAATCTTCAGGCTTATTTTAGATCACTGATACATGTATGATGGATGTATTTATTACTTGTGGAAAATTATATTTTTGTAGAAATTATTTCAATATGCTTGTATAAAATTAAATTTAACAGTGATATTCCAATAAAGAAGCCTTAATAATAAAACAAAAAATTTGAAGAATTAAAATCTAAACTTATCTTAATTCTAGTAGTACTGTAGAACAATGTAGTTAATAAAGAGTGAGCTGAGTCTATATCTTTTTTCTTCCCTAGCGGAATTATTTACTTAAGTTCCAGTCAATTACACATATGCAATTCCATTGCAGGCTTAATCTAAAGATAGTGGGGTGGCACAGCATTATCTTGGGGTTTAATTTTGCCTTCAGAATCTTTATTACTGGTGATGATGTGTGAATAGGAAAGAGCACAGCTTGGCTTTCAGAAGCCAGAGTGAGTTTGTTTATCGGATGCTCAGGAACAATAACAAACAAGGCCTTTGTAAACTGGTCACAAATTATATCTATGTCCCTAGAAACCAATAAAATTTAAATTATTCAATTTTAGAATGTAACCTCATTTTAACTTGTTGGTGTTACAGTTTGTGTTATAAAGTGATTTTAAGATACTTATTTACATGCCTTAAGCTAAAAAAGTTTAGGGTTACAAAAAGCTAGATCATATTAAACAAAGCAACATATGCCAAGTCTTACATTGCTCCTTGCTGAACTTAATGGTAAGACCTCAAGTGAAGATTAGATCCACAATAAACAATTTGGGAAAGGCTTTTTTCTAACAAACTATTAATTAATTTTCCTAAGAAAATTAACAATCCTTAAACAAAAGCTGAAATTCTACTCTACTGCAGTTGGATGAGCATATTTTCCATTCACTTAAGTAACATCTTTTTTCATAAGAGGACACTGCAATTGACACTGATAATAGTTATGTGTGATTTTATTAGACCCTCATAGATCCTCTTAAAAAATGCAAACAACTGTCCTGGGAACAAAATGTCCAACTGCTTGCATTGTCACGAGTCTTCTGAAGAAAAATGTTGTTTAACTGCATGGTATTCATTAATGTTTGTAAAGATACATATGGTAAATTTGCATTAACCTCTTGATACCTCTCTGAAGACTTAACAGTATACGATGCGTCCTATGGAAACTCTGACAGAAGTGTGTGCACTCCTCAAACTCAGTTGGTTTGTAAAGCACTTCCACCATTGACCTGTGTATCAGTCAGCCTCCCCTTTCTATTTCAGGGACTCTTGTCCACTCATCACTTTTCATTTTTTTTGTTTCCCTAGAGACTGCACTTTGCTTTTCACTCCCAGGTACTCAGAGGTGCTCAGAGATATAGTTTAGTAGCGGACAGGTACAGCTGGACTCAATGATCTTAAAGGTCTTTTCCAACCAAGTGATTCTATGATTGCTTCCCATCCCAATTCTCCACTTTTCATCGTTTGATATGATTCCCTATACATTCTGGACACCCTTTTCTTCCCAGACCCTCTTTCATGGAATCATAGAATGTCATGGGTTGGAAGGGACCTTAAAGATCATCCAGGTCCAACCCCACTGCCATGAGCAGGGACACCTTCCACTACACCAGGTTTCTCAAAGCCTCATCCAGCCTGGCCTTAAACACTTCCAGGGAGGGGACATCCACAACTTCTCTGGGCAACCTATTCAAGGGTTTCACCACCCTCACAGGAAAGAATTTCTTCCTAATATCTCATCTAAATCTACCCTCTTCCAATTTAAAGCCATTACACTTCATTCTATCACTACCCGCCCTTGTAGAAAGCACCACCCCAGCTTTCTTTTAGCTCCCTTCTGGTACTGGAAGGCCACCATAAGGTCTCCCCGGAGCCTTCTTTTCTCCAGGCAGAACAGCCCCAACTCTCAGCCTATTCCCAGTTTTCTTTCACTCAGTGTGTCTCTGTTCTCCTGCTTTACTGACATCCAAATTCATCATATCCTTTCTCATGCATCTAGAGCTGGGTCCCCTGTTTTTCTTACTTCCATTGAAATGCAATTTCCACCTGTGCCTAGGTGTTCTCCTCTCTGCTGTGACTCTGGCAGCTTTTTCCTCCATTCCTCTCTTCTTCGTAATTTTATTTTCCTCTCTGAAAGGTATATCATTCAGAGCATCAGCCTATAAAAATCTATTGGGAAGATGGTTAGAGCCAAGGAGGGAGCACTATTTTGCTGCAAGGTATTAATGTATGTTATCATCAGCCCTATTCTTTGAGCTGCAGATAATTGGAAAAGTGCTTGTAGATGTTTAGGTAAATAGATGGCAAAGGCTTAATATGGGATATTTTTTTATTTTCCTGTTGTCCATTTTTTTTTTTTTTTCCCCTCTGAAAAATCAATACATTTCTGCCCATTGAATATTTTCTGAAATTTTGAATGATGATTACATGCAATATGCAAAACTGTTATGGACAAAGAAATGTATCAGGCTGAACCTGATGCCTGATACCATGTCTCATAAGCATGCTCAGTAAGCAAAGGTAAATCTTCCTGTCTACTTTCCTCTATTAGTGAGCAAATAGTTGCAAATGAATTTTAAAAAAAGGATGTTGTTCTCCTTAGCTCTTATAGACAATTATGGTTATCAGCTGAGGCTTAATTCTCACAGATGGATTATTTTCTCAGTCTCCATCAGCAAGTCTGTCTTTCCATTTATCATTGCCTTTTATCTGGTGACAGTTATATATAGTGAGATTGGGATTCATCTTACCTAACTTTCAACATCTACAATATTTCAGTTGGAAGGGCTTCATAGTTGAAGGAAATATACATTTTTAGGATATGATTCACTTTACCTGTTTCAAATATCTAGTTTAGGAATAGATGAAACATGCCGTACAAGTACCTATTTCTCTCTGCTAACTACAAAGAAAACCTAGAGGGAGCAGATCAAATGTAAACCTCTTATTGTTGTGTTTACATTTACTCAAGTTAGGAATCTTAGTTTAGTGATTGGAATTAATTAATTGCATCCACTTCTGTACAGAATTGGTATACAAGTAATTTTTATGATGTAAATCTTAATTTGAGAATATTTTTTTTCTATTAGGTTTGGCTGGAAGGAACATTTAAAGATCATCTAGTTCAACCTCCCTGTCATGGACAGGGACATCTTTCACTAGATCAGTCTGCTCAAAGCCCCATCCAAACTGACCCTGAACGCTTCCAGGGATGAGGTATCCACAACTTCTTTGGGCAACCTGTTCCAATGTCTCACCACCCTCAGAGTAAAGAATCTCTTCCCTATGTTCAATCTAAATCTACTCTTTTCCAGTTTAAAACCATTGTACCTTGTCCTGTCACTACAGGCCTTGCTAAAAAGTCTTTCTCCATTTTTCATATAAGCCTGCTTTATATATCTAAAGGCTGCAATAAAGTATCCTCAGAGCTTTCTTTTCTCCAGGCTGAAGAACCTCAACTCTCTCAGCCTTTCTTCATAGGAGAGGTGTTCCATCCCTCTGATAATTTTTGTGGCCCTCCTCTGCACCTGCTGCAACAGCTCCATGTCTTTCTTGTGCTGGATGCAGTACTGCAGGTGGGGCTCACAAAAGTGGAGCAGAGGACCAGAATCACCTCCCTTGTCCTGCTGGCCATGCTTCTTTTGATGCAGTCCATGATATGGTTGTCTTTCTTCTACAGTGTTGAACATGATTGTTGTTTGTGTCTTTTCCCACAAATGATCCCTACCTTCAGGGGTAGCACATTGTTATGGAGGGGGTGGGAAAAAGAAAGTAAAGAAGTGACGGGATAAAGCAGAAGGACAGTAGTAGGAATTGCTTGAAATATAAAGTATAATTTATTATGATATTTTGCAAACAAAATCTAATTCAACAAAACTGAAATAATTTCCAATGTGTCTTACTAAAACAAGCAAATTTTTTTAAAAAGTCTCTGATGGTTTCTTTACTTGGGCCATGTTTGCCCTTAAAAGAATTTGCTGACATAGCTGGGTTGGAGAAGGGGTGAGATGTTTTCACCATCCTGACTGACATAAGTATGATATCAACTCCCTGGATGTAGAAATGCTTCTAAAACAGCAAAAAAGCCATTTAGCAAGTGCAGCTTATTCTATTCCCAGAATGAAACTCCTTTGCTGTTGCTCTATGGTGAGGATTTACCAATGTAACCACAGTGTAAAGCTTTTTCAACAAACCTTTCTAAATCTAGACAAGGCTTTCTGCCTTTCAGAAGAATCAGCCCTCATATTCTTGCTTTTTGGTAGCCTTATGAATCACCTCCAATTAACAACTTTTTTCTTAAGTGATCACATAAAAATATCCCTATGCGGTCTCTGCAACAAGTTCATTTGACCTTTTATTGAGGACCTTTTCTGCTATACAGCCAATTTATCCTGGTCTCTTGTGTGGTCACTTATCAAATATGTAAAGATTTTCAGATTAGCTGAACATGTGCTAAAATGTTATGACTTCCCCTCTTCATTTCTGCTGAACAGTATGAAACTATTTAATAATTTCTGCCATATTGTGTTTTGTCACAAGGTATGATCTGAATGTATCCAGACATATGTTATACAGAGCCTTTATCTCTTCCTTTTCAGCAGGTGGGAGAAAGTCTATTACTTATCAGGAAACTGCCATGTTTAATTCTGGAGGGTGTTTAGTTCCAGAATATAGTAGGATTTGCCTATTTAAATCATTCATTTTATGCTATCCAGGAAATACCCGCTTCTGGTAACCCTATGTAAAGTTCACAGTTGTTGTTTGTTGTATTGAGGGAAGAAGGCACATGCTGCTCTGTGCACTAGAAAAGAGGTGGGTCACAGCATCTCTGACAGCAGCACATTTCTCACACCATTCTGAATACACCAGGTTTCACTAGAGTCAGAGTACAGTGGGGTTGTTGAGCATTACAGTCTTGTCAGCTTAGGGAAAGTAAAGTAGTGTAAGCAAGGACAGGGTTTTAAAAGATGTAAGTCTACAGATCTAAATCCAGACTGTAAATTCCTTCATTTTAATAGTTTTAAGTTAGATTTTTGTGGTGTTTTTTTCCAATTTGAACAGAAAAAACAAAACTACAAGAAAAACCCAAAACAACTGTTCTTACTCCACAGTGAGAGCATTCATATGAAAAGTTATACCTGTAAGACTTGTATGTTGTAAGTAAAATTGTCTATGTTCAGAGAAGCCCTTAGAAAGGGATATTTTACAGCTCACCAAGCCTCCCCTGCTCTTCTGAGTGTGGCAAAGCTGTGCTGCTGTGCTCAGGGGGATCCTGATTTGCACCCTGTGTTAGCATAATGCCCTGCTGGAGATATGGTTATACTAGGATTTCCTGTGCCTGGAGTTGTCTCAATGACTGCCTTTACTCTGTCAGTCCAACAAATATCTCTGCTGCTAAAACTTTTTGTCAATTTTTAACTTATTTACAGGCTGTCTATAACAAAACAGTAAGCCTGCTCCCAGCTGCTTGGACTCTTTTCCACCAGATTACAGTCTCTTCAATTACTCCAGCATGACTGCTTTACTGCTTTCTACATTAAATGTATTAAAATCATCCAGGCTAAAGGCAGAGCAAGGGATGCAGTTCTATGGGACAGAAACATGACACTATTTCAGCTGACCCGAGATTTCCCTAGGATTTATACATTTCAGTATAAAGTTACTAAGCTTTTGGTGAACTACAGCATGGAGTGCAAACTTGGTGTGATGAGAGTGCAGCCTAGTAAAAAAACAAATGAGATCTCATTCAGTTGTGTCTAATAGATTTTTTTATGAGAGGTGTGCAGAAAATCTCATCTTCTGCCAAACCCTTAATGGTATTTGCTCTTATTACTAAATATTGCAAAATTCCTCTGGGGGATCTTTAATACATAACCAACATAACATCATATGCATTATCCTGGAGATTCCTCATAACTTGATGCCCCTGTTCTTTTACCTCATGTTTTATCTCTGAGTTAACTCTTTCATAGGCAGTAGTACATCAGGAGAAACAAATTTATTATACTTTTATCACGTTAGGTTACTGATAACTCTCAAGTGCTATGTCATTTACGTCTAACAGTATAATCCACAATATTATTTTTACAAACCAGGGTCCAAAGGGAGAGGAACAAGTTCCTGCTCATATTGGAGGTTTATTTAGGCAATGAAAATGGCAGGAACTAGAGATATGCCATGCCACTTATGCTGATTCAATTGAAAGTTTTAATTACCTCTAATTTCATTATACTGTAGAACAGCAATGGAAAGAAGTATCTGCTGTATTGCTGTTGTCTAGAAGAGCTGAGGAACTGACCAAAACAAGTTAAGTTATGGCAGACAAGGTTCTGTCTGGCAACTGAGGCTCTTTAATTAGTCAGGAGACCAAACTAATGAGAACAAGTCACTAGAGGAGAGAATTTTCTGATTTATCTTGCTTCTTGCTGAGCAAGAATATGGTGATTAAAAGATAGAATGAGGTAAAAGTTCCGATAGGAGCTTGGGATTTTTCCATAACAATTTTTTTGTTTGTTTTCTTTCTTTTTCTTTTATATCTGTGGCACTGGAAGCCACAGAGGTAAATGAGATGGCAGCTGGGTTCTTCCTGGTGCAGCGGTGAAAATTTTGCAGCAGTTGCTGTTCAATGTTCAGCACTGCCCTGCTGAGTGATATGCATGTGAGAAGTCCCTCACCAGCTTCCAGGGCAGAGTGAAACAGATTATTCAAACATCTTTTAAACTGCTAGTCTGAACTAAGCTGCTTTTATTGGCATTGGATTAGGAAGCAGTTGTATGTATTATGCTGTTGGCTCTGCAGTGGAAGCAGAACCTTTGGCCAAAGCTGAAAAAGCAGAAAAAAGAAACAGGGCATTTGGGTGGCTCTACAGAGCCCATCGGGTAATTTTTCTTCCAAGTATGCTTCATGACTGGGTTGTGGACTAGTTCTGTCTCCTTTGGTTAGCAGTTAGTAAATATAACACATCCAAAAGATGTGTAAGATGAAGAGTCAGTTCCACAAGCAGCCAGTCATTTTGGGAAGTGTTAAACAAAGGCTAATTTCAGCCATGAGCAAGCTGGTCTACAGTCAGTGGAAGAGGGAGAGCAATCTTCTGGCAGTTCTTTCGACTTAGATTTCTAATCTGAGTCACCACCTTAGGCAATCACTTAACTAGGATTCCCAGTGAATCAGATAATCATTTGTACTGCTCTTTTTTTGAGAGAGAAGATTATAGAAGTGGGGCTGAAATATCTTAGCAGCACAGATCAGACACTGACTAAACTGGATTTAGAACTACATCGGTGCCGAGTTTGTTCCGACTACCGTAATTGCTCTTCTTCTGTTTGATGCCAGACAAATGTCCACACTGACCCTAAGGTGTCCACTATGAGAGTACTTACAATTGGCTCACTTCTTTTCTGAAAAAATAAAAATATACCACTAAATAATTGCCCCTTCCAGCTATTGTACACACAGAAATAAAACAGTTGGCGAGATCAGTAGCTCTCTATTCACTTCCTTTCATCTCTTGCCATATAACAGTGAAGCTGTTGAAAAAAAAAAAAAGCATGTTTGCTCTCTGTTCTAGATTTACTTCATATTTGGACAGCAATTCAAGTTACCCAAAACAACAGCAAAAGTGCTTATAATATACTATAATGACTTATTTTTCAGTCACTGCCCCAGTATAAATTACTGTATGAAATACAGATCAGGGACACCAGAGTGAGCCCAACAGTGAGTCAAAAAACCTACAGGTACTTTAGCTGCACATCCACTGTGTGCATCCTAGCCATATAAGTTAGGTAAAACAGTGCTGTTAAGGTAATTTTTTCTCCAATACATACCTGCAACCCAACTCTGCAGAAGATCTCCATGCCTGAGGCAGCATGACTTCAAAATCCCTCTTTGTATAACTTTCATCTGTAAAATAGGATTTCAGTGCCAATGGCCAAGAAGCTTGCCTCTTGGAGGATCAGAAATGGTGTGCTCTTCTTCAATTTCAAGGACTTCAGCCTTAGCTTACTCCATTAGAAGGGCAAGAGAAAAAGGTCACAGTTCCCTCATCTGGCTTAACTTAAAAATAAATCCTTTGTGGAAAAAGCTAAAAGAATGATCTGGAGTTGTTCTTCTGGGCTTGGTGCACTTAAGCCAGTTTTCTTCTTGCTTTGAGAATTACTTGACCCAAAATTATTGTATACAATTTTGCTTCCTTTTCCATTTCAGAACTGACCTTGCTGTTGGGTAAGGACCAGACCAGTTACACTGATGAATTATTTAATTACTTATTTACAGCAAGTAATGCATCTCTAATATGGTGACTTTGATAGATGAAAACCCCATAAAAAGCTAATTTTTTTCTTAAATATTTACTTTATAAATACATTAGTACCAATGTTCAGACATAGAAGCTTTCTCCATGTTTCTGTGCCTGAAATTCAAATGCAAACAATATTTAATTATTCTAATATTTGTCTAACATTTAATTAGTTGGAGTTTTACATAAGGAATGAATACAAGAAAGTATTTATGTGAAACAAGCCACCCTTGTTTACTGTGCATCAATAATTATCAGCCAAGGTTTTCCATTTTGGACTGCATGCAATGTGATAGTTATTCACTGCTTGAGATTTGCACTTAGTTTTGACTGAAACCATGAATAAAATTAACTTGATTTTGATTGTAGTAAGTATTTTTCTGTATGACAAGACTACCAGAGACCTAGGCATAATTTGCAACACTTTCTGAGGTAGCACTTATAAAACAGTAAAGGTGTTGATAGACCCATTTTGTACTTTTTGACAGGCTTTTGTGAGCAAACTTGTAGTGTTGTGCCTACATTACATTATTCTCACATCTACTTAGTGGATTTCCCACAACTGCAATAGGAGATCCAAGAAATCCTTAAAAATCTCCAAATTCACTCAAATGACCAACTTTAATAGAGTATTCAACTGGAAAGATAGAAGGTCTTTCTTCTTTCCAGTTGAATACTGGAAAGAAGTCAGTATTCAGGAAACTGACTTCTGAAACAAAGTCCTTCCTTGTTTTGTCTTTTAAATAAAAAAGAGTAACTATTTTAAGTAAACTAGAGTAACGATTGTACAGGCTCAAGAATTTGACTGTCTTATCTAAGGTTTTGGGTTTTTTGTTGTTGTTTGTTTGGGTTTGGGTTTTTTTTTTTAATATTAGTATTATTGTGGACTCATAGATTCTTTGTTCTTATGGTCATTATTTACCACTGTAATTTACTAATTTAGTGAAATGTCCAGTAGAGCTGTCAATAAATTAAGTCTATTTTGGCAGACTATCTGTTCTTACATTTTTAATTTGAATTTGAGACTTAACAAAATTTTAAACAATGTCTCAGATGAAAAGAATTCTGAAAACTCGAGAGTGCACAAACTTGAAAATAGTTCAGCTTGAAAACAGAGTAGTTTGCCTTTTACCAATGTGAGTCAGCACGGTGTGTATTGATTCCAAACAACATGGGCATTGGAGACAAATTATGATCCCATTTTAAAATGCATATTGTTGATTAGAATGGTCATTTCATTTTGGTGGCAGAATGAACAATACTGGACCACATCCAGGCCCTTAAAAGAGCTAATAGCTGCCCTCCTCCAACAGATGGCCACTGTGCTTGTTTTATGGGACAGTTTGGATCTGTGTAGCATTCTGCATCACCGGTTTGTTGCAACTAGTTGTGCTACAGTTGGAAGCAGATGACATGGTGGTGTAATTTATACAAATAATTATCAGCATGCTGTAATGAAAGGATTAGTTTTTAGTGACTTGAAGAAAGGATTGGAGTTGAAGAGGGTAGGTTATTACCAGTTGCTCATTCACTGATAGTGTAATTTATTTTGTATTATAATAAATTTGGTAATTGTTGATAGAAAAAGTAATACGCACATGCCTGCTTCCATTTACCTTAATGGTAGTGCAGCATTAGATTGCAGCATGAATGAAAAGCTGGTGTGTTTCAATGCCTTGGCAGCTTGCAGTGACCTTCAGGAGAAATGAAATGGTCTGTTGGCTAGGGAAACAATTGAGCTGAAACCAGTCAGGCACAGTAAACTCAGAGATAGTCTTTCCAAATTAAAAGCTGTTAGTAGCAGCTCAAAAGAAGGCAAAAAAATGAGAATATAACATCTTGCTGCAAGGTGATTTTACGTGCAGATTAAAACAGAAGGAAAAAAAAGGGCAAAGTTCAGATCTTAAGGAATTCCTATTGACTTGAAGAATCTGGAGATTAGACTGAACATTAACATTCAAAGGTAGCTGATGTATGAACACACTGTAGAAGCCATAACCTGTTGAAAAGCGCTGAGATAAATTTAGGCTACTGACCTTTTAGTGCACTAGGGCATGAAATAAATCACTGGCTGCAAGCAGTAAATTTGCTACAATCAAAATGCTTTCCAAGTACTTCTAGTTACAGAATTTTGCAGTAAAGAGCACTGCATATCTAGAATAACCTTTTAATATTTCAATTATGTCTAAGTATTATGGACTCAATCCAGCATTGTTGCGTACCCAAAATTCCTATTAATGTCAATGGGTATTTCAGAGGATAAGAAAGAAAAGGTCAGACTTTAAATCAGCCAGCAATGTCCTCATAAATTAGTGGTTATTTACAAACTGATAAAGAGCCCAGATTAATCCCTAATAAATTTCCACAGATTTAGAAATATATTATTTTTTGTTAAAATACACTTTACCAGGACCCCTTTTTTCTTGCATGGGTGTTGCTTCACAGGTGGGTACCCTGGGGAAGCCGGCTCATAGTGTGGAAACTAACTAGCTGTGGCTGCAAGTTCCAGTCCATACTTCAAATATAACAATGTTTCAGAAGTAGATTTTGTAGCTCTGTTTGTTGCTCCCTGCTGACACAGAGTAAGTTGTATTTTCATCTGTTCCGGCAACACAGGTGTAACAAGAAGTCACTTCAAGTGCAGGCAATGCTTTCCTCTTTCTTTCTGTCCCAGAGCCTTTGTATCGATAATATACAGGTGCTTACATAGTTTTCAAGGAAAAGAATGTATTGATGATTTGTATGTGGGGGAAGAAGATATATCTCCTGTCCTTGTGCATTTTCCTGACTCTAATGTCACTTAGATATATTTCTCTTTGCAGAAGAAATAATAATATAATCCATACAGCATGTATTAATCTGCAAATGTCAAAGTGCATTCCTCAAGGTGGCAAAAGCTTCACTCCTTCCCCTGATAATTGTGGTACATAGAGCATTGACTGGCCAAGCATGGGATTTTTCAAAGGTCTTCAGGAACCACTGTTCTCTTGAAAGCTTGAAGGAGATACTGAGTTTCAGCATTTTTCAAGATCAGACTTGGAAAAGATAGGGAGAAATGCTGTCTTACTGCAGAATAAGATAATGTTGGTTTTATTCTGCTAGGCATCATTACAGTCTCTTTGTGAGATAAATTAGAAAACTGTATGGAAGAAAACATGACTCTGCTTTGTCAACTGAAAATCAAAGCTCCCTCACTTCACCAGGTCAGCACCATTGCAACTCTGTCCTGCTTAGATAAAGCAGTGAATAGTCCCTCTTCTCTTCCAATCAACTGTTAGAGATTTTAGCAGATGCATGATCAGCTTTTAATAAAAATAATTGATTTATGAGGTGCTATCTTGGGCAGGATCCTGTATTTTAAAAAGCTCAACAAATAACAGCAATTAGCTAATTCTGAAATAATTTTTATAGGTCATTTTTTTTTCTTTTTCCTCTTTAGTATCCAAGGGATCTAACTAGTCATGCCTGACTTGCACAGTTACATGCTTAGTACATTTTCCCTTCCCTGAAATAAGTATTCAAGGCATATGCTTTTACATTGCCCAGGGGAATACTTCTCCGCAGACAGCTCTCTTGTGAGATTTTTAGGGAATATCATGTAGGAAGTGATTTTCTGCACAAATGTCTTAGCAAACCCAGAAGGCTGAATTGCAGGTTTCCTTCAATTCTGAGGCTGTACTAGCATCTAAAGAGACAAGGAGAGGTCAGACATCATACTCTTGTTGCTTCTTAAAAATAAATACATGCGTAGATACATGCATAAAGCTCTGGGAGTTAACAGTTTAACAACATTAAGGATAAACATGAAAGTTGACACATGCCCTGAGATCTGCCCTTAACTCCTGATAGTCTTGCCTGAAGTAGAGGTGCCATATTCTGCTAGGCCTATTGTTATCCAGGGACACCTCCTAAACTTTGCACTAAGATGACGTGCAATGGAAAGGTTTTTATTCCACAACATCAATTCAGATTAAAAGAACAAAACAAACAAACAAACAAACAAACAAAAAAACAACAAAAAAAACCAAAGCAAACAACAAACCCCACAACCCTTTGTGTCTTTATTTTTTAATTGACTACTAGCCTGTTTATGATCAACTTTTAAAATTACTTCTCAAATTTACAAAATCTGTTCATGAAGCTCCTTTATTTGTCATTTCTTCAGAGCTTGATTTACACTATGTCCACAGAAAATTTGAATACAAAAACATCATGCACCTACAATTTCAGCATATTACTGGGGTTCAGAGCTCTGTACAACTTACTTGGCTCTCTGTATAATGCCTTATTTGGCAAAGATATTCAGATAGTATGTCCCATTTACACAGTGTTCTCAGAGTCTGGTGAAGTACAGAGTGGGAGGATTTGGGAAGATACTGTGATAATAGTTGACCTTGCATGCAGTGATCAAGGACATAAATAAGTTACAAGAATTGTAAGGTACACAGAAAAGAAAACACAAAAGAGGAGAGGGAAAGTTAAAATAAAAAGAGGCACTGGAAAGGGAAAAACTGAAGATCTTTCACACAATACAATCACTGAAATTGTATATGCCTTTTATTCGAATTTTTACAGGGATCAAAGAAGGGTTTTTTCATCATAGCCTCCCCTTCTATGACTGCTTGTTTGTTTCCAGTACTCTTTTCATCTTTTATTTTCCTTCTTTGTTTTTAATCTTTCTACTTCTCAGCTTTTGGGGACATTTTTGAAGCTGTGTATAATATGATCCTTTCACCTTTGCCTATCCAACTTGTAGCCTGTATACTATCAAAATTTAATCAAGATTTGAGATTACCAGTTGTTGCTTTTAGGTGAGTATATCATTGCAAGGAAAGTAAGGGTTTTATTTGTAAATTTCAGAAATATTTGTATTGTTATCTAGCAGCCAATGAGAGAGAAAGAAGTGATTGCCTATTAGGGGGGCATGTGTCAGTGAAAATATTTACTCTTATAATGTCCTCATAAACAGTAGTATATATTTTTATTGGATGAGTAAATCACTACTAAACATGCAAGATTTGCAATAGGAAAGAGAGGCAAGATTTGCAATAGAAAAGAGAGGCAACATTCTCCATGTTATTTAGCTTCTCTTAAGCATGTTGACATATATTCTCCTTAAGAACACAGTGTACAAACAGTAAAAGAAGGCCACAAACTGCAACATAGATCAATACAAACTGAAAGTCCACTAAATGTTCAAACGAACATTTGTCCCAAACACACGTGTCAAGCATCCATATTTTTTTCTCATGTTGAGAAAGTCAAAATTATTGACAGCAGCTGAAAAAACACCACCTGAATAATAACTCCTATGTCTTCTGCATGCCCAGCTTGAAGTATCCATAAAAGTCCACTTTTTGTGAAATCCTGAGCATAGGTCTTTTAGAATAAATATCTTGATGTGTGCCAGTTTGGGCAAAGGAAAATTTAGGTACATAAATTGCCAAGGTTTGAAAATCTGCGTGTAGACATTTCTTCAATATTAAGTATTGAATAGTTTTCTAAAGAGGATCACCACTAACATGAATGCTGATGCTGTCTTTGTTCTTGCACATGTACAGTAATGAAGTACATGAAGCGTACAGTCCATGCTCCAAGGGGACATTAAATGTATATAACATGCCTTTAAAATACTTGCTTTATTCATTTATTTATTGATGTAAATGTCTTATTTTTATAACACTGTTTATTAATTTAAGGTGAAGTACTTCCATGTATGTGTTCTAAGTGTCTTTTTGGAATCCCAGCAGAAGCTGCTGCACACTCTATTATTTAAACCTGCTCTACTTTTGCTTTAGTCTTCCTGTTGTATTTTGTTAATTCATTTCCCATCTATCATCTGTTGTACTTTTTTTTTTTGTTTGTTTTTTTTTTGTTTTGCTGGAGGAGAGCTATCCCATTGCTCTTACTGGCCTTGAAATGACGAATTAATAGTGTAAAGTCAAGAAGCTCAATTAAAATCAAGGCCCTTTGCTTTGCTGGGTTGACTGTACATAGCTCTTGGAAGTGAAGCGTGCTGGGCCCGTTTACATTGGGAAAGGAAACATGAGATTCCTGTTTTAGCATAAGCCGGGGGACTATGGTGAAACAGTTGGAAGTCAGTCTACAAAAACTGGAGGAGCATAAAGGCTTAATTTAGTCCTTTTGTCCTTATTAAAAAAATAGTGGCATTCCAAGCAAAAACCAGCCACCTTCAGGCAATACCAATCCTTTACTTAAGAAGAAGAGAACAAGAAGATACTGTCCTCTTCTGTCAGACAGAACCGTTCCTCAAAACTTCCCAAATCCTTCCCAGAGCCATCCCTGTCTATTTATCATCCTCTCATTAAACCTTCTTTCCCATGCTGATATTCTCTCTAGTCACTCTTTGCAGCTCAGATGTGACCTTTGAAGCTCTCTCTCATGATAGGGGAGAGCTAATTTATTTATTTTTAATTTCCAGTTGTTTAAGCTCTGTAGCTGTTTTAGAGGCAGTAGTTAAAAACCTAAATTTTCCTGAATCCAAAATGAGCAGTGGGCAGGATCCGAAAAGGTTCTAAATATGAAAAGAAAATTGAATTCATCATTTACCAGCACTAATTAAAATTTTTGTTTGTTCAGTGCCTTCATTGTTTATTTTAATATCAATATTTTATTAGGCATTGAGAAAAAAAATGCAGTTCTTGGTAAAATGCAAATTCACTTTTGTTGCTTTAAATATAAATGCAAATTCCTTCTTCCCACTTATCTCTTCAAAAAGAGAACACAACATTAAAAAAGGAAAAAAATATTTCCACCACCTGCATTTTCTTCTCTAGCCTTGACCACACAGGAAAGTTACATAGGTATAAACCAAAAAGATGAATTAAAATGACCTTGCTAAATAGGTGAAAATCTGTCTGTGGATACTGTTTTCATTTTACCACTGTATTTTATGGGTCAACTGGGACCTGTTTTATGAAAGAAATTACCCTTGGACTGATATAAAACCTTGGACATATGAACATATACACAGAGGTCAAGGCATAAACCAAATCACTCCACAGTAGCTTCATGAAAAAAAAAAAGAAAAAAAAAAGAAAAAAAAAGAAAAAAATCTTGTATTAACCCGCATTTAGGGCAGTGTAAATGCCTGCCTCTTTGAGAAGCTGCTTCATGATTCTGAAGAGCTTGGAGCTCTTCAGAACGAGGATGTCATCTCTTGTCAATAATTAACACATTCATATTCTTGAAGATTAAAGTCCATGTCTGTAGGGCAGCTTCAAAGGCAGTTTTGGTGTAATATGGAGACATAGATCTACAACTAAATTGTACAGACTACTGCTAAATTGTATTGGTATGGCAATATAAAACTTGGGATAGACTGCTTTACCCTACTTGAATGAAGTATTTAGACATACTCTTTTTTTAATGTCCATGCAGGCGTCTATCACAGTATAACTATCAGCTTTGACATATTAGCAAGTGACCGGGTGGCAGTATGTTACCAGGCATCAGCGACTCCATGATAATCGTGCATTGTGCATGCTCCATTTCCTCATGATAAATGTGAGGTATTTGATACGAGTTGCCCTTCGTAAGGAGGGTAAGCTTCTTGACATGCACAGAGGATGCTGCAGAGTAAGATTATTCAAAAGAGTAAAGGAGTAGCTGATTCCCAGGACTATATTTGTATGTTAAAGCTTTATGCGAGATTGAAATCCAATTTAAGTTAAATCAGTGCATTCTGCCCCGCAAGCAGGACATTAAGATTAGTGCATTAGTATACACTAAAAGCCATATTGGTACAATTTACGATTTAAACAGTCACCCAGTGTAAGTGGGCACATATTAGTTCAATCCTATATGGAATAGGAATAAGTCACACCAGCCTAAGGCCAAATTTGCATTACAGGTTTTACTGGCATAGCTATATCAGCCAAAAGCCTGACAGTGTGTACTCTGGTTGACACATATGAATAAAATAATTTAAAAGCACATAAAGAAACAGTTAAGCCAAGAATGTCAAGCTTTTGCCAGCAGTAGTCTCCATTCAAAGATGTTACATTTCTGGCCACTCTAGATATAACATCCCTAAGTGAAACAGTAATGGAGGCAGAAGTGCTACATCAAGAGCCAGAAAAATATATTTTGATAGTATATGTTATTCTGTTCAAGGAGCTGACTTAAGCTGTACCTGCAAAGAAAGGTATTTTATCTGAGAGATATATTTCTGTACTACAAAGGAGTGGCTGGTGTAATTCTATCAGTGTAGCTCTTATCACCAAACTTGTTAAGTACAGTCAGGCTCTCAAGATAACTTATTTATCACAGGAAGAGGAAGGGTGTGCTGGAGAAAAGTATACTGGCTGGAGTACAGTTTTGCCAATTTAATTTGCCTTCTCAAGAGGAGCATTTTGCTTGTCACATTCTGGCACAAAGTATTCCTATATTGACCCTGACCTTAGAAAATTTTTACTGTGTAAGTGGTCTTATCAAGGCTTATGCCAATATATCTCTCCTACTAAAAAAGTTAAAGCAATAACTACCATGGTTATGTGAAATTATATTAAAAATTCTCTGTGTGGACAAGTATGTAGGCTCTAAATGTTTTTCTTTGGAAGTAGTGTCTGAATTTTTTTGAAGATTACCACTAAGTGATCTTCTCTTCTCCTGACAGTTAACTTCCAGGGTTATATAGGTTATTTGTAACTCATTCTGTACTGGAGTAAATAAAGATATGATTTTGATGATACCTGAGCTTCTGATCTGTTTTGCTGTGTCCTCCTTTGTCTGAACTCATGTGCTGCATCTTGAGAATTCCAAATTTCTGTTCATATTCTCTACAAGTTTCACACTGATATATTGACATATATAGGTACGGCACAGGGAAAACTATGAATTGATTTTTTTTTTTTTTTTTAAGAGAGCAATCTACAGGCTTAATTTAATTGCAGTGGCTGAAGAAAGTGCTCAAAGCAAACCTGTCTCTTCAGACACATGTTAAAGTTGGGATTTTAGCAAGAACTTGCACTTCTGTGTATTTCTTCCTCATTTCTAAGATCTATCAGATACTTTTTTCATCAGCATGTCTTCTCAGGAGTGCTGCCCTTCACTGTGTTTTCCTGTGCTGAAGGGTGCCAGATTAAGCTATTATTCCAAGGAACTTTAAATCAGATTTTCTGGAAGATGAACTAACTATCTTAGTTGTCACATTTATCAAGTCCAAATAAGAGACATTCCGTCTTCACAATGGAAGAGACAGTCAGGACCTTGTAGTTCACAGAATTATAGAATGGTTTGTGTTGGAAGGGATCTTTAAAGGTCAAATAGTCCAGGAACAACTGCAACTAGATCAGGTTGCTCAGAACCCGTTCAGCCTGAGGTTGAATGTTTCCAGGGATGAGGCATCCACAGCTTCTCTTCCCCTCCCTGGAAGTGTTCAAGGCCAGGTTGGATGAGGCTTTGAGCAACCTGGTCTAGTGGAAGGTGTCCCTGCTGATGGCAGGGGAGGTGTAGGAACTAAATGATCTTTAAAGTCCCTTCCAATCCATGCCATTCTATAATGATTCTATGATGAAATCCTTTACTCCAATAAAAGCATTGACACTTAAAGTGGTACTTAACTTTGAATAACCTGTACAAAATTAGAAGAGCAGATGTGGTACTTTTTGGAAAGAAGGAAGACTCAGTAAAAATCATCTTCTTTTCCTCCTTTCTGTTCAAATGCTTGACATTGTTGTACTTGCCAGCCAGCACTGCTTTGGTATTTGGTAATACACTTTAATATCATTCACATGGTGCTAATAGCATCACAACAAGGGTAAATTTTAAAGTTTTTATAAATGCAGGAACTACTTGTACTGTGATATTCTTAAGAACTATTTATAGATAGCAAACATTTTTTAAACAACTAGTTTTCATTTAAGTTTTGTGTTGAGTGGGTAGCCTTTTCTCCTGGAAGGAAGCATGAAAAATGTGGAAGAATGAGTTCATTGACAACAGTGAATGCCATTCATCAAAATGTAGACAGTACTCTTTTGTGTTTAGAATACTGTCTTGGGAAGTCTGGTATTTTTTTCTTTTTTATTTTTTTAACTTTTTTTTCTTTTTTTTTTTTTCCTTTTTTCTTTAATATGGAAATTTTGGTCAGTGATTTTACAGAATCTCACCCAGTGGGATTTTGCATCCTAACCTGAAACAACCATAATAGCCTTCCCATTTGGGATGTCCCAATGTGTAAACCAACAGCTTCAATTCTGGCCATTCTATCTACTTTTAGGTAGTGGATTTAAGGTTCATTAAAAACAAACAAACAAAACCAGAAAATATTACTTTTTGAATCATTCCAAAGTTAATGATAATATGAATAACTTAAGTACTTAGGCAGAAATTCACTTGAGCATTGTTCATAGTTTCTTACTTGATAACCAAAGCAAATCATTGGAGGCTTTGCAAGCCAATTAAAACATTCACTTGAGAAAGAAATATATACAGATCTAGGTAAAAAATAAGGGAACTTTTTATCCTTACACAGTAAAAAAGTAACTTTTCCCTGGTGAAGAGCTTGACCACACACATATCTGGAGTTATTTGTCATCTCTCCTTGAGGTTTTAGAGATGAGCTGTAACTGGAATAGTATGCTAGCTGTTGCTGATCAGTAATTTGAGAGAAGATGAAGAATATTTTTCTGTGGTCAGCCTTGTTCACGTATCTGCCCCTACACTGTTCATGAGCTCAAGAAGGAATATTTTCCCAGCACAGGTCAGTGGATATTATCATAAGTACTTTAGACATTTTGCTGGACACGAGTATTAATTGAGAGAGGAGTGGCTGGAGAGCAGCCCTGAAGAAAGGGATCTGGGGGTGCTGGTCGGCAGCAGACTCAATATCAGTCAGCAGTGAGCCCTGGCAGCCAAGAGTGCAGACCGCATCCTGGGGTGCATCAATCACAGCATAACCAGCCAGTCAAAAGAAGTGATTGTCCTGCTGTGTTCAGCACTGGTACGGCCTCATCTTGAGTGCTGTGTACAGTTCTGGGTCCCACAATTTAAGAAGGTTGTGAAGGTCCTTCAGTACATCCAGAGGACGGCAACAAAGCTGGTGGAAGGACTGGAAGGCATGTCCTGTGAGAGGTGGCGGAGGACTTTGGGTTTGTCTAGTTTGGACAAAAGGAGGCTGAGGGACAACCTCATTGCTTGCTACTTCCTGAGGAGGGGAAGTGGAGAGGGAGGTGCAGAGCTCTTCTCCCTGGTATCCAGTGAGAGGGTGAGTGGGAGTGGTTCAAAACTTCACCAGGGGAAGTTTAGACTGGACATCAGGAAGCATTTCTTTACCGAAAGGGTGGTCAAACATAGGAATCCTAGAGAGGTGTTTGATGCCCCAGGCCTGTCAGTGTTTGGACAATGTCCTTAATAATATGCTTTAACTTTTGGTCAGCTCTGAAGGGGTCAGGCAGTTGGACTAGATGATCACTGTAGGTACCTTCCAACAGAAGTATGCAATGCTATTCTATTCTGTTCTAGTCTAGTCTAGTCTAGTTTATACTTCTCTGTACTGTGTGATATGAGCCCTGTAGTACTATTAACCGGGCAGGCCATACTTGTGGAACTCTCAGTTATTTCTAGGGTTTGAGGAATGTTGACCCCTTAGTTTCTTGCCTTGCCCACAACAGGTTAATCACCTGCAGATTATAAAAAAAAAAAAAAAAAAAAAACCCACCACAAAAAAACAGTTCAGTCAAAAAGTTAGGTTCTAAACTGGCAAATGGATGACATTTAATGAGCTGTGATATTCAGGAGGTCAGACTGGATGATCAAATGTTCTTTCTGGCATTAAATTGCCTGAAATAAATGACACATGAGGAAGCAGTGAAGGTAGAGTGAGTTAGGCATACTTTCCATAAACAATGCAGAACTCTCATACATTGTCCAGAATCCTTCAGTTCAATGAGAGAAAATACAGGCTACTTAAAATTTATGTGAGAATTAAATGGTGTCACTTTTAATTCAAGTTCCATAGAATTAAACTGCAGCAAACTTTATTTGAGCACAACTAAAGGTAAAACATAACCCTTAATCTCTTAGGGATGTTTTTAACAGTCCAGAGAGCTTAATGGTATCAGTTTCCCTCAGCTATTTTTGCTCAACCAAGCACTTAACCTGGTTTTGGCCATATAAGTCAATTTTATACTAATGGTAAAGTGGAGACATAAATGCCCTTTAATTATAGGGCACTGCGATATTAGTATTGTAAAAAGCCAAGATGCCACTAATAGAAAGAATTTTGGCAGGCTACTTTAGTTGGGAAAAAAATAATTTTATCTGAACACACTGATTGTCTATAAGATCAGCCTTTGGAGTCCTTTTAAGCCAGTCTTCCAGTTGTGACTGAAAGCAAATGTGTGAAAATGTAGTAATAACACAACCTGTTCAAAACAAGGACAGCTTTTTGTGAATTACAGAACTGGAGATATTGCATAGAGATCAGGGATCGAGTAACTAGAATGTTAGCAAATTCTATATGGATATTACAGTCATTTTTATGGTATGCTTAATTGGAAATAAACTTTTTTTGCTTTATAGATGGATCAAACTATTTTGATCTGCAAAATGGTTGAATAAATTACTCAATTGTTTCCGAAGCTGCAGGCGTTTTAGTCTACCTCTCTACTTTACTGTAATATTCATGTTGTTCAATGAATTCAAGGAAGGCACAATAGAACAACCCAAATACTTAAGGTGCTAAAGAAGACAGTGCTTCCTTATGGGTACTAATATTTAGCTGTATGAAGGACAGAAATTAACTTATAGATAAGTTCCAGGGCATCCTCATGCTTTGGATCTCAGCAAGCCTAGCTTATTTCTTCCCACAATTGGAACCTGACGTTATGCTAACAGTGTTACTGATGTCATGTAGTTAACACTTAGCAGAGGAGCTTCACTTGAGCTTCTCAAAGCCACAAGATAGTCTCTCATTACTAAATCAAAGATTCCCATAGTTCTTCTACAGTAACAGCTAATCATTTAACTTCTAGTTAAGATTTTAATGGTACCACTTTGCATGGTGGCCATTGCACACCATGAATCCCCATTCCTTTTATCATGTCCTAAAATAACTTCAAAATTAAGCTCTAGGTTGCTAGGTGGAAATACTGAATCGTAGTGAAGATAATTAATAATGGAGCCCATGAGAATCAGTTAATATTGGAAATGTGTTTCTCTGAATGGAAGATAGGGATTTAATCAGAACACAGTAGCAGTTTCCTTTTGAGATATTATTCTGACATATGATTTGTCCTATCATTAAAGTCTGAAGAGGAGACTAGAAATATCTACATCTCAGTTATTGCACTTGTACATAAACCCTAGCTTAAACATTTACACATAGTCATATTGTACAGAAACACATACAAACAAATATACACACACAAAACACCCCTCCACACAGGAGTGGTATTCCGGGAAATGCAAAAATTACAGTGTTGATGTCATCTTTATTTGGCTCCCCAGGGTGTGTATCAGGACACAGGGATCACACAGTCACAGCCTGTTTTCCATGCACTCTTCCAGTGCTCAGGAGAGCGTCATATGCAGCTGCAGAGTGTAGTTCTTTTTCCTCATGGTTTAGTACGACTTTACCCAGTATTAAATGTTCACTAGCTGTGTTTATTCTCAATATAGTGGTGTGTTTTTCCTTGTGTTTTTTCCTCCTCAGATGTTCATTATTATTTTGCCTGGCTGATTTATAATATTAATGCTTCTTCTTCACAATGTCCTATGAGAAGTGAATATTAGTTCCCTTTTACAGGTTGATAAGTGATAGATATGGAGATTAAAATTAGAAATTTCCACGAATTTTGGAAGTCCTGTTTTGGATGTTGAAAAACTAGGTCTTTTTGCAATGTTATACAGCAATTTAAATAATCAAAACCTAGCATTTTATGCACCCGCAATTGTCAGAATTTGTGAGGACCTAGTACCAGGAAAATAAGAAATAAATGAGCAGAGATCAGTCTGTTTTAAACAAATTTTACAGCATCACATAAAAATTCTGTGACTTTATCATATTTCCAGAGTATCTTTACCTTAAAAATATGTTCTATTTCAGTTCTGGAAGCATTTGCCTTATCACTAAACACTTTCCATCTCCCATAGGAGATGAAGCAAAAGCTCCTGCAGCTCTCAGTCTTCTTCCTTGCATGTTCCAGAATCATTTGTATAGCAGGTCTGTCACTAAACTAGACAAGGCTCCTATTAAAAAGAAAACAGAAATAGAATTTAAAGATAATGTTACATCCTTCAAAAATTGATCTTATGGCATCAGATACTTCAGAGTACCTCATCAGAGCTGAGATACTCCAGATTCCCTGACAGATGTGTCTTACTTGAGGAAATGGTTATATACATCAGATAGTGAGAGTACTGTAGTGTTATACAACTGATAATCAGAGTTGTTAGGATCAGTATGGATCAGCATTACAGGAGAAAGAGGCACAGATTGCCAGGTGATTTCACAGATACTTTGACAATCATTTCAGACTCTTCCCTTAGACTTCTCAATGTTATGGTCTAGACTATATCAGTTGCTTGCTCCTCATCCAACTTGTTAGTCTCTATTATCCTGATTAATACACATGTCCTATCATTTTGTAAAATGCCTTTCTCAGGCTGCCTCCAGCAGCAGTTTCCCTGACCATTTGCTTTTTATCCACCTCTTCTTCCATCTAGTCTGCTTTTCTTATCTCATTTTGCCCTTTCCTTTTTTTTTTTTTTTCTCAGCATCTGCAGCTTTCAGGTTGTCTTGCCTATCCCACTTCCACTTTTTTATCCTGTTCCACCTCGACTTCTTAGACTCTTGGCCCTGTATCTGCTTCATCATTGTCCTGTCAGGTATTCCTGCTGAATATACCTCTGAAAACTATTGGTACCCAATCAGTCCTAGTCATCTTATGGATCTAAACCTGAAATCTCCTCATCCTGTCCCCATCTCCTACCCCTCTAGCTGAAGTGTCCTGCTCACATTCTCCTGTTTCATGGCCATATTGCTCTTCCAGGCTCCCTCCTCAGCTCCAAGCCTTCTTCTTGCCTTACACCTGCTCCTTCATCAGCACACGCAGGTACATGCAGTGTACCTAGCTCTTGTTCACTTGCCACTTGAGTTAAGTAGCTTTCCCTCACCATAATGGCTGGGATGCCAGCTCCCTGTGTTCACTTCACAGGCTCAGATTGGCGCTTGTGGTGGGTCACACAGCAGTCTAGAGCTGGTACAAGCCTCTGAGAACAGGATCTTCAAGAAGAAAATCAGCTAAAAAAATCTAACCTACTAAGTATAAAAGCATTGATTTTATTCCCATGAAAATATGTATTTGGATGTAAGAAAGGTAAAAGACATATCTTTGACAAAAAGGTTATATCTGTACAAGACTTGTGAGTCTTGCTCACCAAACACTCTAGGGATTCTGAAATCTATAAAATGAGCTATCCCCACTGATGGTGGCGGGGTTGAATGTTTGGTTGGGTTTTATTAGCGTAGTTGTTTCTTAAATTTATTTCTTTGAAATGACTGAGAGATGCCAAAGCATTGCAATCTGAGCTAGATACATACAATGAATACTTTAAAGCTCTATTATTCAAATTTGTGAAGGTTACAAGCAACCAAAAATTAAGATTTTTTGATAGGAAGTGTAAGACAACTTTACATTTTTTGTGACTGAAGCAAAGTTCAGAATATCACCTGATTAATAGCTGTAGAGTTAATGAGTATGCAGAAGACATCAAAAGAATTGATCATCTCTCCATGGACTCTGGAATGGTTTGGTAGCTTTGGTACAAATGTATAATATGCTGTTGGTTTTTGAAATGCTGAACACATGAGAAGGCTAGAGCAACAGTCCTGCTCTACTTGTAATAGTGTTCATTCTTTCTCATGGTTTTTTGGTGGTGGTGGTGGGTTTTTTTGTTTGGTTGGGTTTTGGGTTTTTTTGTTGTTGTTGGCTTTGTTTTTTTATTCTTTCCGTCTGATATCTCAAGAGGGGTATTCATGCTTTTTGGCTTTATGAATCGATTTCCTTTTGGCTTTCATTCTTTCAGTCTCTCTTCGTACAATCTGTTTCAGTAAACAAGAATATGATACTGCAAATGGAAGTCTGCATTTTTGGATAAGACATAAGCAATGTGAAAAATGGAGCATAAGGAACTTAATACAGTTCTAAAATCTGGAGAGTGTTTATTTTTTCTACACCTAATTTATCAATAATATCCAAATTCTTTTTTTGCTAGTGTTCTTAGTATCTAAAAAGGTATGAAATTACATCCATTTTTTATATGCAAGAAGTACAAACTGACTGTTTGGTATTCATGTATGACTCTCAGATATCTAGCACTTCTGAAACTGTGTCTTAAGACTTCAAAGAAGCCTCAAGCGACCAGATCTGTTTCACTTGCAAAATAAGTCCTGTTTAAAAAAATAATAATAATTTGATTATGTAAAGATTTTGTCTCTAGAGAAGCAATCAAACGGGAAAAGGATTAGCCTTTTAAACAAGGCACTCTTCTGTGCTCCATAAACTCCTGTATGAGAGCTGTGAAATGTAGAGAGCATGTCCAAATTAGCTTAAATCTCTTTAGTTGAAACACTGAAACAGCTAACTTTGTCCTACTCTCTGCTGTTGTTATTTTGAGTATTCAAGTATATCTGTGACTCTCCAAAATAGCTTGATTTTTCAAGAACTGCTATCTCCCCTTGGAACCTGAAATTCAACTCCCATTCACCTGAAATAAACACCTAGTACTACATTTAACAATTGCAGTGCCATCAGCTCTGTAAAGCTGATTTTTTGACAGTGTACACCAAATTGTCTGCTTAATTACAATAGGTTGCTACAATTTAATGATACTGACATTAACATATGCCAAATACACATAAATGTGGATATTCAAGTTCAAAATGTTTTACTTTAAGATGAAGTACTTTAAGATGGCTTATGGCTTTATTATCTCTTTGCTGAAAGAAATCTTAATGGAGATATAGGACCAATAAAACAGTACAACACTGTAGCACATTTATGTTAATTCAGACTAAGCTACATAAATAAACTTTTTTTTTTTTAGTTTTGAAAACATATTTGAAATACAGAAATTAAACAGAAATAACCAAATACTGACAATATTTCAGAACAGTCCACCAACTGGTAGAAAACAAGGTTGTAGCACCCCAGCTCCCATGTTCAGATAAGCTATGCACATCCTGACAGTTTCATGTCTAATCTGTTCTTAAAACCCTTAAGTGAAGAAGGCTTCACAAACCTTCCTAAGCAGTCTAATCTCCCACCTGTCTACACTGTTCACAAGTTTAAACTAATGCCTGAACTAAGCCTGTAGTTTCTTCATGCTCCTATTCTGTCAGGAGCATATCACATGTAAAAGGTACCCCCCCTCTCTACAAGTGGCAATACATTCCTCCCTCTCTTTGAGCCCTGATAGTTATTTATGCCAATTCAGCAGTTTGTTCTTCTGACTATGAATCAGACTGTTGAAATTACATGTTTTTATTTAAAGGCAAGACTTTTTCTTTTTTTCTTGTTTCTTTTTCTTTTTTTTTTTTTTTTTTTTCCGAGCACTGCATTTCACAGGTCCAGTTTAGAGCACAGCCATGTGAAGAGCTGAATCAGCATAACTCAGAGGAAAGAAATCTCCAAGGGGGTGCTGGAACGAATGGGTAGAAGTAGAGAAGGTGAATAGTGTTTGGGCTATTATAAATGTTGTGGTTACCGTTAAATCACAGTCTACAGGTCCTTCATTACAAGATCAGCCTCTTACTTCCTTGTGAGTTCCCAGTGGATTCCTGATCAGAAGTTAAATTTCAGATAGAAAGTAGTGAGGAGGTCATAATGTGATGGATGAAAGATGGCAGAAAGATGATATTCAGAAAGCTGAAACAATGTAACCACATAGATATAATGAAATAATGTGGTTTCCAAACTATCTGTCTGCTCTGCTCTTCTTCTTTCTTGTGCCATCCTCAGCTGTTCCTGCCCCCTTTTCCACTTCTTTTACCCCTTTTTCCATTTCTCTTGCTCCCACCTTTGCATGAGCTTTGGTGCATCTCCAGCCTTATAGTAGTTTTATTCAGCTCATTGCTCTGGTAGAAATCTACTGTCTCTTTTTGCTGGATTAATGACCTGCACTGATTCAGCAAACTGTCATATGAGCAGCGGCAGGAGAGTCCTGGCCGTGGAAGGAGCAGAAACAGGGAAGCTGCACTGTCACCTCATTCAGCTGCCCCATTCAGAGGGGTCTTGAACTCCCTTATATCATAAGCAACAGGAAGATTTTATTCATTTATTGTACTAAATGAGGCATGTGCCAATGATGCTGTCTTATTGCTAGGGCCTTTCACGAGCAAAACCTGAAGACCTGTAAAACTGTGGCTGCTGAGGTTGCAGTTTAGTTCAGTCATGCTTCATTCTCATTTGTGTGACAAGGCCCATTGACTTCAAGTAAACTCAACACAGTTAAGTATTCACACTGGAAAAAAGGACTAGAGAAAGGGTTATTATTTTAATTAATGGAATTAACTTAATTTTCCTTAAATCTAATAGAAATATACTGAATGCCAAAAAAGAAAAAAAAGACATAAAAACCCCCCAAAAATCCCTAAATTATAAAAGAGGAAATGTAAGGTACTCACAGAAATGTCTGAAATAAAATATTGGACAAACTCTGCTTTGTTCATTTCCCTGAAAGCAGCAAGATACTTGAGTTTGAACTCAAATCTCTCCCTGAGGTAAGGGTCAGCATGCCCTGACTCACCACTTAGGGTCTTGGTAGGTGGGTGGCCTCCCTCATCCTGTTAGACCTATTCAGCTGTGAGGAAAACAACACAAGTCATTGAGGAAGGACAAGTGACAAGCACTAAGAAGAAATCCTGACCCAGAGCATAATTAGGGCATCCTACTGCAAGGATACCTTAACAGGGTAGAGCTGGACTCTGATGCTTGTGCATCATACAGTTTATTGTACTAGAAATAGGAATAATATTGCAGAGATCAACACCTGAAATCCTCCTTTCCCTCCAATTCCAGTTTTTATTGCAGACATTGGCTTCCTTTTCTCCACTTTTCATCTAAAATTTTAATTCTTATATTCCTAAACATCTGAAAGCCTAATCTTTGTCCTGGTGTTCAGACTACTTAATTTTAATCAAAACACGACATATGCATATACCAGAAGATACATATAACTTCATATCAGATAAAATCTTGCATGGATGATTAATGAAGTGCTCTTTTTTTATTATTATTATTTGGCTTCATGTTGCTGACAATCTCAACAGCTAAAGGTTATGATCATTATTTAAATGGCTGATATTTCACATTTGTCCTCCAGTCTGGTTTGCTTGGGAAAAGTGGATTTTATATATGGAAAGCAATAGCTAGCCATAGTCACTGATATACTATTTTTCTCCTTTGAAGTTTTTGCTAAAATTAGATTGGTTTTACAGTTAGCTTATCCCACAGAGATACTGCCTTCTCTAAGACTGATTATACATATAATAAGATTTTTTTTTAAAGTCTAGATTGTTGAAATATTGAGGGTGTAGACTTTGCTTAACTGACAGAGGAATCTGTACTTACACCATTTTTTCTTATGGCAATGTTACACCGTGTAATTAAAAAAAAAAAAAAGTTAAAAATCAGGGTACACATACTTATACTATTATTTCTAGTAGGCTTTATACTGAAAGAAAAAAAATGTTTCTGTGGTGAGGAATTGTTAATTTAACATCCTCCTGTCAGCTCATAGCTTTTGGAATCAAAGTCCAGTTCTGATTAAGATTGTTCCAGCTAAATTAAAAGGTTGAGTTTTTCTATTAAAATAACTCATTCATAAAGCAATTAATTTCTTCTATTAATTACTTTTAAGTGTCCTAAAATATCAACCAATGAAAGACCATTCCTACTAAAAATGTTTTAATTTATGTTTTTATTTATAACAGCTACCCCTAAGTTTCCAAGATTTGTCCTTCAATACGACTGCACACTACTGTCGCTTCTTCTGACTACCTTTCATGGTATATTTGAAGACAAATATTACTTTCACTGTTGCAGAGTAGTGACAAGAATTCCTCCTTCCTAGTTGCTGCTGTTGAAAAAAATACAGAAGTAAATGGTAGCAATTGTGATTTCTTGCTAATAAAAGTGAATTCCTATTTAAATGGTGCAACCAAAGAACACTAGTAAATTGTTTCATATAATTTTATACTGTAAAAGGCTTATCACGTGACAATATGAACTTCTTTAAATACTGAACTGATATACAACATGCATTTTCTTACTTAAGGAAATTTTCTGAGGGCTGACTGTGAATTAATGTGTAAAAGGTTGATTAAAACATTTTTTCTTTATTTTGCTGTCTTATCTGATCAGGTTCTTCTTAATGCAGGTCCAGCTTTATGCAAAGTTTGAGTTGGAAGTGTAGTCTGCAGAGCACATTTAGAATTGTACTCTATTCCTTTAATGATGTTTTCATAATTGTATCTGGAAAAAAATCTTTGAATCCTCCTTTTAAATCTAATCAACTGTTAATTATTCTGAGCCTACATACAAAAAGAACAATAACAAAGTATTTGTCAGTTTAAGCCCTCAGCACAATATACAACAGTTATTGTTTTTGGTACAGTGAACACTTTTAAAAGTTGATTTATGCAGAGTTTAACTCATCATTCTAGACTGCTTTTTGAATGTCAATTAGATTGGATTTGAAAATGTAATAGCAATAGCTATCTACAGGGGAGTATATCTATCTATCTTATGTCAATATGTTGACATTGTACACATGTACGAAATAGAGAACAGAAGGAAGGTTAAAGGGAAGTGAGATTCACAATTGCCTACTGGATTTTAGAAACAAATAAGAGTAAACTGGAAAGCTACACCACTACAGAGAGGCTTCAATAATTTATGCACTCATGAAGACTGTTGATCCTTGCTACTTTAAACTGAAAACAAACATTAGTTCTGAATAGAAAAATGAAATGAAAAGCAGAGTAGATAAATTCTGAATATTGGAAAAGAACTGAAAACTGGAGGAAATATTTGTATATTTCATTTGTAGTCCTTTTTAACCTAATACTCCTTGCATTCAGTGTAACACAGAGACAAGTTTCTACTCACAAAGGAGTTCATTTTATTATATCCTGATGAGATCTGCAACAAGCCTGAGCTATGCTGGATTAAGGAAGAAGGCTAGCTGAATTTTCAAAATTGTCTTAAGGTAGAGCCCCATATAAAGTAAGTTACAATTTTTAAGGACAGATGATAAATTAATTTCAAGCAAATGCTTATCCAAAGTGCATTATGTTCTTGATTTTTATAAATTTCTAAATATTTTTTAATATTTTCCAGTATAGCTGAAATAAATTTTAAAAACCTTAATCAAACAAACAAACAAACAGTAGCCTGAGAATGAAGAATACAGACAGGGATATCTAGAGATTTAAGAAACTTTGGAGCTTTTGCAAGTAGAAGGAAGAAAGTGTATTTTGGTAGTTAATAATACCTATTCCAAAGTCTCTTACAGTAACTTAACATTTAATTCTGCATTCTGGCTTCACTTGAAATCTTAGATGACAGAACATGTCCAACAGGTATACTATATCTAACATCTCAAATTTACTGTTGAACCAGATTCTGAACTCAGTATCTCTCCTTAAAGTCAAGCTAAGACTTTAATAGAATCATAGAATCATAGAATGGTTAGGGTTGGAAGGGACCTTAAAGATCATCTAGTTCCAACCCCCCTGCCATCAGCAGGAACACCTTCCACTAGACCAGGTTGTTCAAAGCCTCATCCAACCTGGCCTTAAACACTTCCAGGGAGGGGGCAGCCACAACTTCCTTGAGCAACCTGTTTCAGTGTCTCACCACCCTCATAGGAAAGAATTTCTTCCTAATATCTCATCTAAACCTACCCTCTTCCAGTTTAAAGCCATTACACATTACATTACATTACTACCTGTCCTTGTAAAAAGTCCCCACCCCCCAGCCTTCCTGTAGTCCCTTTCAGGTACTGGAAGGCTGCTAGAAGGTCTCCCTGGAGCCTTCTCTTCTCCAGGCTGAGCAGCCCAAACTCTTTCATCCTGTCCTCATAGGAGAGGTGCTCCAGCCCTTGGATCATCCTCGTGGCCTTGTCTGGACTCGTTCTAGCAGGTCCATGTCTTTCTTGTGTTGGGGGCTCCTGAACTGGACACAGTACTCCAGGTGGGACTTACAAAGAGCAGAGTAGAGGGGGAGAATCACCTCCCTCGACCTGCTGGCCAAACTTCTTTTGATGCAGCCCAGGATACAGTTGGCCTTCTGGGATGCAAGTGCACATTTATGCTTTATCCAAAATATGCCATCTTTGAGGTGACAATTATTGCTGCCATTTCGCTAGGTGATGGATAAAGCACATTAAAATCACCAAAACTTTACAACTTTTCTGGGAATTCTCATCATAGTTTAGGATGACTATGTTGCACCTGTCAGTTTTAGAATGTACATATATTTTAGCATTTTAAACAATCAATACTAAGGCTAGTAACATTGATTATTTTTTTTTATTGATGTTTTGATGACTAATCAGCTGACTTTGGATCTTCTGATAAATTATATTGCTGTGATTATCTCAGAGTTCAGAAGACTGAGAATGTCAATCAAATACAGATGTAATCAAATTTAAAGGTCACAAAAGCCTGTTGATGTAAAAGTGGTTGAAAATTTGGTCTAGTGTGTGAAAATATGAGAGCATTCTGACTATGGAATATATTCAAATCAAACTGTAGATTTTTTTTTTTTTCTCTGAGTAATTGGATTTTGATTACGTTATCTCAGAAATTAAATATTGCAGCAGGGCAGAAAACTAAAAATGTTTTTTGAGAAAAACTAGTGGAAGCAATCTGTAAGGGAAAGTGATGAGCTCCCACGTAAGGAGATGTAAAAATCTAGAATTGTTGAAAAGATGTGACAGCTGATATATAATCTAGCTATATGTAGGGGATGATGTTCAACCTCCAAGTAACCACCTGCAAACTGGAAGTGTGCTGGAGACAGGTGTGCAGCTGCACAGAATACACTACTAACAGGACTTCAGTTTGCTTTATCTGAGATGAAGTTCCATGAGCAGCAGGACAGGGATTAAAAAAAAAGAAAAGAATACCTTTATAAAGTTTGTGAAAAGTGTTTTACAGGTAAAGAACTGAGATGACTGAGGAACAAAAGCCCAAATGTCATGATAAACAGTAGAAACCTGCACAAAAACACACATTAAAAAAAAAATAGAGGAAAGAAAAAAATGAGAATTTATGAACTTGAAGGATGATAGTAAATCAGTCTGCTGAAAAGCAAAGATGTATAAAAATATACTAATGCAGAAAATACCTTAATAAAGAGTGAGAGCTGGAAATCAAGATCAAAATATGATTTAATTGGTATAAGAGAGACAAAACAATACCCCTCTTAATTCATATGGCTTAAATTCTACAATAAAAGGTTACAGTTTGTCCAAGGACAGAGAGTGAAATAAGGGAAATATTCCGTGTCTGGTATGTCACATCGTTTTACTTCAGACTTGGATCACTAGAAGACAATAGACTCAATACAGACTAGGTGGATAAGCCTTTTTGTATTCTTTATGAGTACATGGCAGAATTACCAAGTGACAATTGGGGATTTTGACTGTGGATAGAGACTACTGCAGGGATATGGTATCCAGCATTTTCTAAGAATGTGGTCATGAGATGATTTGGGTACAAAAATTCAAGAAAGGGTTTAGAAGGAGACATTTTTCTAGACTGATTCCAGACAACAGAAAGATATTCACTGATATTGTGAAGGCTGAGGGGAGCTTGGATGAGAATGACAGTGAATTGACAGAGTTCACACGTTTCTCAGAAGAGTCCAAGGAAGACAATAGCAAAACAAAAATAAACAGGCAAATTCAGCAAACACTGAGATTTAAGAAGTAAGCTTAAGGGTAAAGGAGTTAAGCAGAACAGGTAGTTCATTTAAGAAGCAATTTAAAAAGTAGAGGTTCAAATTGTTCCATCTTTAAGGAAATGTAGAAACAGACCAATTTGACTAAATCACAAGCTCTTTAATGACTCTTAGGCAAACAGGAAAACTAAAGAAAGGGAAAAGTAGGTTGGATTACCATGAACAAAGTGTAGGAATAAATCAAAATACCACAGAGTTACAGTACACAGAGCTAGGCTAGTGGGACACCAAAGCCTCTCTCTCTCAGAAAAACAAAACAAAACAAAACAAAACAAAACAAAACAAAACAAAAAAACAAACCTATTAAGTACTTATGTAGTGATATTAACAAGTAATAGCTGATATTAAAAAGTAGATTATTCTAGAAAGGCCAAAAAGTTTAATATTTTCACAAAAATAGTGTGACAGTTTAACACATTGGATACTAGTGACAAAGGTCAGTATAGAATAGCAAACAGATGTGGTCTAGAATATTAGACTAGTGGCATTTGATATCTTATTGATTTTTATAAATTTACCAACTATAAGATCTTTAGGAATCAGGTGATGAAAAGTTGAAATTATTAGTTCATAGCTTTGAGATCTTGTAGAAGACAGGTATGGAACTAAGAACTTGGAGGAATGATGTGTGCCCCTCTCTAATGAGGGGAAAAAAAGGAAGAATTTATTAAAAATTATAAACCTGCCCTTTCACATTCAAATTCTAAAGCCAAAAGCCAAACCTAATTATTTATAAATGCCAGGCTGATAACAGAAAGATGAGCAGAAATCAGTACCATTTTGTAAAGAAGACATTATATTTAATTTTATTCTTACAGAAGAGTAGGCCCTATGGAATGAAGGAAATTCTTTAGTAAAGTTCATTACATGATCTCATATGGCTATAAAGCCATAATAAAGTTGTAGGAAATATATGAGTACATCTGAATATTTTTATTTGTCTTTGGTTGGAATATGTAAATACTTTGCAAACATAATATCTAAAAAAAAGGACTTCCTTCCAAATTCAAACAAAACAATCTAGATAGATAAAATAAGGATTTTTTTTATAATTTGCATTATTTTAGAGATTATCATATTTAAATTGAGAACATAGAAGCAATATTCTTTTTCTTTATCACATATATGTGGATGTGTGTTAATTATGCAACTGAAATAAATTATATTCTTCCAAGACACTTGAGATTGATCACTATTGGAAACTTCTGTTTAATCTAGCCAATCTCATCAATCAAGCTAGATATGTTTTGAAATGGCTGTACTGGAATGAAATTTTTTAGTGTTCGTGTGTACTTGCTGAACAATACTGTATGAGACAGAGAAATCTCAAATACTGAGATTTTTTTTTTTTTCTTTGGGAAAACCTCAACATCACTTATCTTGTCTGCTATCAGAGATACCTGATACCATTTGGGACTTACCTAAAAGCATATAGCTCCAAACTCAGGTGGTCTTTAATATGTTTCACAGACAAATCACTCAATCTTTTTCTTTTTTTTTTTTTTTTTTTTAATCATCAGATTCTCGTCCCATTCTCCAGAGGTGAGATGGAAGTAAGGTTGCATTGGACCATGTAATTGATTTGTTGTATATGAAGTCAAACTCCAGCCATGCCAAAATCTGAAAAACCTTCCTCTACTTTTTTTTTTTTTTCAGTCTGTTCTCTACCACCATTACTCTAATGTCTTTATATCTTTGGTGACATAAAGTACAATACAGAATTATAAGTTGAGCCAAAGTATTGGTCACGGCAGAAAATTTCTTTCATCATCCAAAAGACAATTCTTGTTGAGAAGATCCATTGAAGATACTTTTTTAAATTATTATTTTCCCTTAAATTTAAGATTGTAGTTCCTAGGAAAAACAAGCAAGCAAACGAAAATTGATTGCCTTTTTAATGTATTTGTCAGTTGGATACTCATTAGCAAACTGTATTCACTCTGCTGCTACTTGCTTATCAAACTCATAGCAAACATTAAGATGAATCATAGTGGCATGTGAAAGACAGACTGTTCTGTGTTGTGCTTATATCAGAATGAATAACAGGAAAAAATGGGGGAGAAAAGTAAGATAAATCCCAGGAGAAATATCTGACTTTCCTGTTCATCCTGTTCACTTGTTACAACTTATTTGATTTGGTATATACAAATGAGATTTAAATTATATTACCTATAGACTAAAGCAATAAGCATTTATTTTAATTTGTAAAATGGTAAACTATATTTTGCTGTCTGCTTAGTCCTGTTTTATCTAATTTTTTGCCAAATATTGACTAAAAAAAAATTCTGTCTACTTCCATATTTCTTCATCATTCTTCGCTTCTGACAGGGAAAAGAATATTAATCTTTTAATCTTTTCTTAAAAATTCAGGCCATGTTTAAACCTAGTCTAGGGCTCAGAGTATACATTTCAGTTTTCTGGTTGCATCTGTAAAATTACCCACTGATTTGTTTGGCAGTTTAGTTTTGACAAGATAGGTACTGTTACACAAAGGAAGTCTCTTTTGCAAGTGTCATTATTATAGATTTATAGTCTACTCACAAAAAAAAAATTGAGAATATTTTACTACTTTTTGGAATAAAAAGCAATAAAAGAGTTACAATCAAGGAGTCACTAACTCTGAAGCAAATTTCTTTTTTTTTTTTTTCCACTGAAAGAGAGTAGGTTCAATGGTGCCTTGTGGAGATTGTTGTAGGTTCTTGGTTTCTGCTAAGACCGTGAAAAGCAATTGATGATCTCTGTGATTAGTACTCTCTTCAAATAAAGGATATGATGGTTGTCATAATATTTAAGCTACACTTTTGTAATAAGAAAACTTGAAAATTCAGCATAATCCTAACACATCAGGCACCATAAATTTGCAACACACTTGAATCACCCAAAAGGGAAATATAGTATAGAAAATAAGAGGGAAGCTTAAAAAAATTTCTAAGACAGACAGACAAGAGCAGAATGTCCTAAAGCAATTTAATAAGTGATATAATTCTGTGAAATGTTTGATTCAGAAACTCCAAATTTGAGTTAAAGTGTTGGTGTATTTTTTAAAAATGGCTAGAAGTAGACATTTTTCCAACAGAAGTGTAGAATACTTTCATCTTCGAGCACATGGATAAGCCTGAGGAAGCAACCGAAAGATTCATTAAATTATAGCAGCTGCTACAGTGCTTGCGTAACCTGGCTATCTACACTTATGCTACTCCTCCCATTCTTAAACCATCAATATTCCTAAGGTTACAGAACTTTCCTTACCGTAGTGCACATAAAGTTGAAATAGCAGTAGGAGAAAGGACACATTTTTCTTAGCAAGGTGATCACTACTAGTTGGAAATAAATATTCAATCAATTTTTCTTCCTTGAAAATATTGGCATTATGCCCAAGAAGCCTGATATTACTTTGATCAATATTTTTTTTTTTTTTTTCCTAATCGTTGAAGACGTGGAAATTCAGAATGGTTTTCAGTCTTGTGTTTTCTGTAAATTTGTATAATTTCCACCTATGCTCCCCAAACTATAGGAAAAATGTTACCCTATTGGTCTTTAAATGGAACACAGATATATTATCCAACTGCATTTAGGAGGAAAAATAATACTCAAAGTTTCATCAATTTCCAACTAAATTTGAGTGTGACACTCTAAATAGATGCTGTAAAATTCTGCACTCCAAGGGCTTTATTTTCTAGTATGTTTGTTTTCTGGATACATTGAATTTGTAAGTGTTGAATGTGTGAAAATTTCACAGCTTAGAACAGTATGAAACCAGGAAACATTGCCTAAGACAGAAGCCATAAATTAAGGGTTGAAATAATACTGTCATTAGCCTATGTGTCAGTGTCTAGCGGGAGAAAGTAGTTCCTTATTTCATTTAAAATCACACTTAAAGCAGCTTGGAAAAGAGTTAAGAGAGTTTTGTATTTTTAAATGATATTGGAGATAGATAGCCTATTATTAGAACATATATTTACTATTAAAAAATTTCCAAACTGTAACATAAAATTAAACAAAAAAACCCCTGCACTTTGCACTAGAGAATCTAGATATCCACACATTTTACTGAGGGCTCAAATATACCCAATATTATCAAGTCTGGAATGCCATAGACAATGTGTTCAGTCTAGTATCCTTCTCATCAACTCCTGTTTTCATAGCTTTCCATTCTGCTGTTTTAGAGAACACCATGCATGGGGTGTTGATAAACAACAACACTAATTACTAATTTGATGTTAAAGAACAGACCTTCCCAGTATGTTTAATCTTTGGCCAAAGCTCAGAACATCTCAGAAATGATCTTAGAAAACCATGTCCTACCCTGGAGATTATGTAATGTTATATCACTGTGCAAACCTTTAACAAGGTTTCAGAATCAGGAGACTACAGAGACTGAATCAGATTTCTGTGTACTGTCCCTGGGGTCAGTGACAAATCAACAGCTGCTTGTTTCCATCAATAATAGTCTGTCTGCTGCAAAAAAATTAAAACAAAACAAAGCAATACAAAACAAGTTTGGATTCTCGTGATTCAGTTCAGACAAGACAGTGGGGTGGATGCTTGGGTTTACAGATTTTAGAGCAGGTGTGTTGTTGTCAGCTAAACAGAATGGATAGTGCTGATGCTTAATTACTGTGTACTTGCACAAGTCACAGTTCACATAGTAAAAAGAGGAGAAAATATTTACAAGGTAAGTAATTCTGTTTCAGACAATGTGTATGTTAAGCAACATTTTCCTGAGATTACAAAGTTTTTTAAATAGATTAGATTTGTGCTTCCTTATAAAAGCTGTCTTTTAGCTACCGCAGTACCTGATTTTTATATGATTTTCTGCAATGTGGCTTCATTTCTAGAAGGTATTAAGTCACCAGTCCAGGTAAAGAGTAATGAAGTAAAAGTTTCCAGTGGTGATGATAATGAGATTCATTGATACCTCCCATTTCTTCTTTGGGGAGTGAAAGAGTATGAGCTTTCAGAAACCTGGTTATAGTCCTCTGATTCTCAAGGGTCACCTCCATTTTTAATAGCTTATAACAATGTAAAGAGTAGGCTGTTGAGGTCAAAGTGCTTTCCTTTCCATGTGTTTCCCTGTCCTTTGAACACCTGTCTGCTGGGAGTTGTCAGAAGGTTGTTCCCTGAGACTCTTCTGTGACAGTGACCTTTCTGCATGCAAAGCCCAGTGTGAAGGTAGTAACTCTGAAATACACCAACAAACCAAATAATATTATAGATAGCCTTCTACTGATATTTATCGTAACTCAAGTGGTTGGGATGCATTAAAAATGTCAAATACCATGCATTTTTTAAATACGTTATTTCATATTACAAATACCTCACTGCAAAGGTTTTTGTTTGGTTTTGGTTTTTTTTTAAAATAATGTCTTTCATAAGGCAATTCTAAAGCCTGATGAACAAGATGGCTTCAAAGATTCAAAATAAGAAGTTCAATGAACTTCAGATCAGGTTATGAATTTCACCCTGCTTTCCACTATCAACATTTCCTCAGCCTGTCAGGTCTACCCATCAGCCTTTTGTAAACGTTTGTGATATACCACCAGAGGTGTTTCTGACATGACTAGATCGCTCTCAGTGTCATTTAGAATCTAATAATGTTTATAAATTTATAAAGAAAGACTCTTTTTTTTAAGTAATTAAGTATTTGAAAAATTTATAAGGCAAGGGGATGGGTCATATCTCAACATCATACAGATTGGCTTCCTGAAAAAAATTTATAGGTCTGTCATAAATTATGTCTGTGATCATATTTATTTTGTTAAAAAAAAACCCTGCATAACTCTATGAGATAAAAAACCTAATAGTGAAAATCTGAATAGTGAGTCTGAGACCTGAGCAACCCTAAATGCAGAGCCTGCTAGAGATATAACGCAATTTAAACTGACTCAAGCCCTAGATCTACTCACAGCTTACAGAGAAAAAGACAGTTTGTCTCGGTCTAAATAATTAGGGAATTAGAAGTTCAAATGCATTTCTTAAATTAGCAATCAGTGTTGTTTCTGAAATGTTGGTTTTGTGTGTCCATACTAGCATTTGCCCCATAATATTTAGGAAACAGTATTCATAACTTGGCTTTAGCTTTGAAATAATCTCACAAATGTGTGATTTCACATGGGCTGTATTTTGGCAGCCTCGTCTCAAGGTGACAGAGGCACAGAAAACAGAAGCAAGACATCTGAAAAAAATGTTTTTATCCCACCATGCATAGATGGAAGAACTCATTGTTACTTAGCTGCTATGTCAAAACTCAAGAGCAATAAAAAAAAATCTGAAATACTGCATAAATTTTGAATCTGCATAACCTTACGTGGCATGTACAGATGTGGTGTAATTTGCATTTCTAACTTGTTTCTTTCACTTTATTAATATCATCACTCATCCAAGTTCCAGTGTCCTTATGAGTATCCTGCACATGTTATAGACAACACATTTGCTTTTTTCTATCCCCTTGAGAAACCTCATGCCCCATATGATGGATAGGAAAGCAAATTATTGCAGAATTAATAATCTGTGGTTATCTTAAAATTTAAACTTTCATATCCTTTAAAACATAGCTGCATCTCAAGGACCTTTGAATGACCATCTTTTTCTTTTACATTCGCAACAAAAGCTAAAAACTCAGCTAAACAAACTCAGTAATACACATCCTCCCACCTTTCCCTTGAAGCAACAGCCGTCTCACAAATTGAAATGTTGACTAAAGGGTGAACTGGAACCCAGAATTCAGGCATTTTCTGAGCCTTGTGTACAGAGCCTTCAAGGGGAAGCCTGAAATTTGGTCCCTAACACTTAAAAGATTGAATCTAGGTTATACTTGAGCATGGTCAGCAGTGTGCTACTTGAGTCAACTGTGTGTTCTTGCAGTGATGCAAGCTAACTACAGACCAGACTGTGTTATCAAGTTATTTGCAGTCTTTCAAGGACATGAGTTATAATGATTAATATTCCAGTTAAATATTGAGAAAAATATTTTTTTGTTCCTTTCAAAGTAAGGCTGGTCAAACACTGCACAGGTTGCCCAGGGAGGCTGGGGAACAATTCTTCTTTAGAGATATTCGAAACTTGACTACATATTACCCTCAGTAACCTGATCTAAGTTCAAAGCAAGATCTAGCTTTAAAGGTGGCCCTACTTTGAGCAGGGAGTTGAAGATGACTTCTATAGATCACTTCAAATCTAAGTTATTATATGATTCTGATATAAAACTGCATGCTTCCTAGCTTTATCATCTTTCTCTACCTGTACACTCAATTTTTTCTTTCCTGTAGATTTATGAAAAAGCTCTTTGTTCCTTACCACAATTACTCATAATAGTCAAATGTTTTGCTTTAAAAATGTATATAAAATTGAAATTCACAATCGCCTTCTCTTGCCAATGAAAATGTCTACAAGCTATAGTCAATTTGTTTCCAGATAAGCTCTTTGATTCCAGACAAGTCAACTACCCAGGCCGCCTTTTTGACCTAATTATATGCTCTAAAATCCAGAGTGCATCTTTTTTCTAAAGCACACTTGATGTGATATGGATTTATTATCCACTCCACATACAAAATAGCAGGAAATCAATGTGAACACAACTTCTCTTCTAAAAGCTGATAATAGTAATAAAAAAAAAGTCAAAGCACTGACCATACATTCATATTTACTGTCCAAAATGTGGCCTGCGCAGTGTGGAAGTGTAATAGAAGGGGATTGAAAGTTGTTAGGTAATTTTTAAAGTAAACCATCTGCTAATATAAATTGCTTAAACATTCTTGAAGTCAACAGAGCTATGAAAATTTGCAGCAGCTACAAACTTGTGCCTTCCAAGTCTTAATTTTCCACATTTTAGATTTTGAATCAAAACACTTTAATAATCTCATTTTGGAGCTCAGCCAAAGCTCACTGAGGTCACTGAAAATGTTGCCAGCAAAGGCAAGGGGCTTTTGATCAGAACTGCTACATTTAAGTTACCTGCATTGCAATTGTTACCTCAGTTCTGTCAAAATAATCAGGAGCTCTGGGATATGGAGAGAAATTATTTTAATAAATATTAATGAGAAAAAATATTGTTAAGATTAATTCAAATGCCTTTGTGTCCTAAAGAATGAGATGTTGTTAGTGAAGCTTCGATGCTTTCTGAAAATAATTTTAATGGAAGATATCTCTTTTTCCTCTTTTGATTACATTATGCCAATCTCTCTCTTTTCTTGTGTCCTCCTCCCTCCACTTTAAGGTTTCCATGCACACAGCCACCCCTCTTAAAGTCCAGTTTCTTCAACGAAGTTCTGACTGACATATCTTTTGTTGGCAACACTATCAGAAAAGTGACATACTGGTTGCTGAGAGGCAGTTGAAGTGTCACTACAAACAGTGTCTCAGAGAGGGAGCAATTAAAATTCTGTTATAGAAGCCATCATATTTTGGATATGGATAATGGAAGAAACACACTATTAAAAATCCGTACGTCCCTTGTCCTGCTACAGTGAATAGACCTAAAAGCCTATATCCTTCCTTTCTTTTTTTTGTCAAAGAGTCAAACTTGAACAGCTTCCCGGGTTGCTGTAAAGGAAGGAAGGTTGGGAAGAGGGAGTATTTCAGGTTTTTGGGGTTTTTTTTCCAAGATCAATTACCCTTTTGATCATAATATTTTAAAAGGTTAAGTAATAAAACTACTACATGAAATTTGGATATGATGCCATATAGAAACTTCTCAACCAAATTCTTATTTTCACTATAATATAAACATGTGACGCTAGTTTCACATTAAATAGCTATCATGAAATAATTGGAATTTGTGCTTAGCTGGTGCTCTGCTTATGTGTGACTGTTAAGAGAATAATAGGTACTTAAAACAACATAAAGAGAAACCTGACATTTATTTTTTTAAATATTTTTTTATATCTAGTTCTGTATCACTATTCATATATAAACAAATTAAATGAAGGCATTTTTTTAAACTTCAAAAGACAGCTTTTGAATTTTCTTCTCTGTGAGAAGAAATCTCAAATGGAAGTGGCAATTATGTCCTCTGTAATGACTTTAGATATTGGAATTATTTAAAATTTTTATTTTAAAAAACCTCTTTAAACGTAATGAAAAAAGAATATTTGAAACTTTTTTATTTCAGTGGGACTATTCTCAAGGACTGTCTGCAGCACTGGGGTGACAGTTTGTTAGCCCCTGATGTAGGACTGTGAAAGAAGACACTTGGCTGATAGAATTCTTCCTGCTAGTAAAATAGATAATAGATTTATTATTATTATTATTATTATTATTTATTATTATTATTATTATTATCCTTTTGTGTTGTCCAAGTTTCTGTAGTATCGCATTACAGTCTTGAATAATGATAGAGTTTGTAGTGAACATCTTATAAAAGAGATATAATGCTCTTTACATACATGTTATTTGAGTCCTTGCTGTAATATTTATATGCATTTAAACTATCAAATTAATTTAAATGATTAACAAAAGCATGAATTCAGAATGTCTGGGACAAAGAAGGAAGTAACAGCTTTTGCTTTTTTAAAAATTTACTTCATTAAAACTTAAGAGAGCACACAGGTTCTTCAGCTATGATTTCAACTAAATTTTTTTTCATGGAGAATCTTTTAGGGATAATTGATCCAGTCTGTTGTCAACATTCAGTAGTGCAGACTCAACTTTTTTGTGAGGAGAGTTCAAATATCCTGAGATTGTAAGGACAGAGCTATATTTTTAATGGTTTTCTTTTTCAGCAGATTAGGACAAATTAAGACAAATCCTCTCTGAAAGGCTTTAACCACAGTTTGCTCTGCTAGAAGGGCAATGAAGATGGGAATATGAAGCTGAGTGACTGATGCTAAAATGGATAATATTTTAGGTTTACAAATGAACAAATAAGACAAACCCCCATGTTTTCCAGTTGTGACAAAGTCTGCCTGGTGCACGAGCATAGCAACCAACAGAGTTACAGGTCTGATTTGTACACATTGATCCAGAGTAAGATTTGAATCTGCCTATTGAAACTAGTGCCAGCTGTCTGCTGCACCCCTGGGACAAATATGCCAGATGGAGGTTGCCAGAACAGTATAACCATGTCCCTTCCCTGCCAATATGTTCCTTTACACCAGTGGGACTTCGGGAAAGTACTTGAGCTAACTATGTCACAGGGGAACTCTTTGGCTGGGGCTTTCCTCTTCCTTTGTCCAGAAGATGTAACGGAAAGAAAGAAAGAAAGAAAGAAAGAAAGAAAGAAAGAAAGAAAGAAAGAAAGAAAGAAAGAAAGAAAGAAAGAAAGAAAGAAAGAAAGAAAGAAAGAAAGAAAGAAAGAAAGAAAGAAAGAAAGAAAGAAAGAAAGAAAGAAAGAAAGAAAGAAAGAAAGAAAAGAAAGAAAGAAAGAAAGAAAGAAAGAAAGAAAGAAAGAAAGAAAGAAAGAAAGAAAGAAAGAAAGAAAGAAAGAAAGAAAGAAAGAAAGAAAGAAAGAAAGAAAGAAAGAAAGAAAGAAAGAGATTATATCTCTGCATCTTCCTGACCATATTTCAGTTATCACCATCATCAGAACTATGTTTCAACAGTATTGCAAATAGTATTGCAAATAGTATTGCAAATAGTATTGCAAATAGTATTGCAAAGCTGCAAATAAATTTCTCCTTTGTTCTTATTCTGACAATATTTTCCTTAGCATTTTATCAGTCGATGTAGCTTTTCAGTATGTTTTCTCTATATTATTTGTTTTGCTAATAGATGAGATTCCAGAATACTTTCAGTACAAGCTTGTGATTTGATTGCTGTTTAAATCCTTTATGTATGATTTTTCTCAAGACCTAATTTTCTGAATTCCAAAATAGTTGTACTTGAATTGCACTTGATTGCCAATTCATCAGTGAGTGAGTTGTGTAAATCCACTACTAAATATGACCATTTCCTACTCCTTTTCACTTGCATGTACCACATTCATTCTCTTTAAAGGTAGTGGAGCTCTTTTGCACTGGCTGAAGAGCCAGGGACATCCAGGTCTCTCTACCCTTAACCAGTGATGGGGTAGGACTATATTGGTGATCATTTGGTCTGTTAATAGAGACAACTGTAACACAGTCAAATCTAAATCAGAGGTTAAAAATGCTTTGTACAAGCTCTGTTCTACTGTGTCCTTCTGGGACCTTGGCTTTCTAGAAGGGTTTTTCTAACTTTGCAACTATTTAGAAAGCACAGACATTGTTTCTTCTTGTCCCTGTCATGGGTGCATGGGAAGTAGTAATCTAACAGTGAATTATTATGCTAAAAAAATTCTGCTGTCTGCTTCTCAGGTGCACATCACAAAAAGACTAATCTTGTGTGGATTTTCCTGTTTGTTATCAAAATGGGACTCTGACATTCAGCTATATAAAAGTTTTTTCTCTTCTTTTCTTTTTTTCATTATGTACAGTGAAAGAGAAGGATAGCTGCAATTCTTTACAGTTATCAGGAAAGATATGTTATGTTAGCCTGATTGTAAATCAATAATTTAAACTCAATAAATTTGCTTTTGAATAAGGAAGTTATCTGGCTCGCAAGTTAGCTGTACCATGGTGAGGCATTGTAGTGCTTCCAAAACGAGTTCCCATTTCCACATCACTTCAGACATCTGTAGTCTGCAGTCAATACTGTGTTGTTAAGTCTTCTTTTCTCACTTACTTTTTAATTATATATCCTTAGGATTACATATGCTCTGTGTTATCCATGTTTTTGCATTTTCTGGAGCCCTCCATTATCCCAGAAGATCAGGAGCTGACTATAACAAGTCTGTGCATGTGTACTGAAAGCAGTAACAGGCTTCTAATAGGTGTGTTCTTGCAAGAGGTTGGAACAGCAAATAGCAATAAATTTCCAGTGACTCTGTCCAACACACAAATATTTGCCTAGTGAAACTGCCTTCACCGCATGATACTGTGAGGAGAGTTCGAAACAATGACGAGCAGAGGCCTCTACAAGGAGAACAAATTTCCATTACTCCATTCATGATGAAAAAAGAGCCAGGAGACACTGTGTTATAGTGGTACATGAGCAAAGCTGCAACAGTTCTTGGGGACTCACAGTCTCCAACTGATCTCTGCCCTGCCTCTTCCCTTTGTGAGGAAGTTATAGACTGCGATGAGGTCTCCTCTCAGTCTCCTCTTCTTCAGGCTGAACAAACCAAGCAACTTCAGCCTCTCCTCATACGTATTCCTTTCTAAACCCTTCACCAATTTAGTGGCCTCCTCTGGACACTCTCTAGCAGCTTTATATCCTTTTTATACTGTGGCATCCAAAACTGCACCCAGTATTCAAGGTGAGGCCACACCAGTGCAGAGTAGAATGGGACGATCACCTCACTCGACTGGCTCACAGTGCAGTGGTTGATGCACTGTGGACACGGTCCGCCCTTTTGGCTGCCAGGTCACACTGTTGGCTCATGTTCGACTTGCCATCGACCAGAACCCCCAGGTCCCTCTCTGCAGGGCTGCTCTCCAGCCTCTCCTTCCCCAGCCTGTGTGTGTGTCCAGGGTTGCTGTGTCCCAGGTGCAAAATCCAGCACTTGCTCTTGTTAAAATTCATGCGGTTGGTGATTGCCCAGCTCTCTAATTTATCTAGACCTCTTTGCAGGGCCTCTCTGCCCTTGAGAGTTTCTGCAGCTCCTCCCGATTTGGTGTCACCAGCGAACTTAGTTAGCAGTCCTTGGTGACTTCAGATTTTGCACACTGTTGTTTTGTTGGGTTTTTTTTCCTCCCTGCCCTCCTCCACCCTGAGTGGTGAACTATCTGAATTGTCTGGCTCTCTGCAGGATATTTGCTATTGCTTCCCTTATCATTTTGAAAAATATGCAAACTTCCATCTGTTTCTTGAATACAATCCTTCTGAGATCTATGTATGTATGAGCTTTTTGTGCTGAAGAAGCAGGTTTCTTAGGACTGTGTCATTTATGTTAATGCATTTTGACATTAGTTTTCTGCATCTGCACACTCATCCTACCTGCATATTGTGTTTTAGATGCCATTCAGAGTAATCACTAAACTTCTATACTGTTTGTAATACAACTGGGCAACAATATTAAGTACAAGTGAAGGCAGAGCTGATCAACAGTAAAATCTCAGGTTTCTGTTTTTAGTCAGGGTGTATGTGCTTGTGCTCTACAGCAGATGTTTCTGCCTTTGAGGCATTTTCAATGCTGAGCTATTTTAGAGACAGATTATTCTACATGAGCAAGCAAATTCATAATTAATTCTACTTTCAACTTTTCAAGACTATTTTTTTTGCCACTGAGGGAAAATATGTTACTGCCTAGAATGTAGAGTTTATGAGAGTTTATGTAATTTCTGTTTCATCAAACAGTGTTTCAGTGGTAAAGGATAATGTGTCCTGACCAGAGATGGCTTTGATTCATACCTAACACTGAGAGGTAGGATGTGAATCAGATAACTAAAGTCTGTCATTATATAACTGAAGAGGTGCATGTCAACCAGACCCCATTAGAGCACGTTGCCTGAAAATTCTGTCTCTTTGAGACAGGTGATGTTGATAGCACTTTTTACTTCCCTGCCTGCCCATATAAACAGTGTTTATTAATTAAGCCTAGGACAAGGCTCACTTAGTTTGGAGACCCTGACTACACAACCTCTTGTCACAATAATCTGCCAACTTTGCTGCAGCTTCAGGGTACCTTCTTTAAGAGAGGTCACTTTGATGAGCAGAAACAAACAACGTTGGCAGCTCTCTGCATGCACTTGGACATTTTCTGGAATATTTTTATGGCTTCTTGTGATGTAGTAAATATGAGTTGCTGAGGTGACTTGTGACAGCACTTCCCTGTTCTGGCATTCTGGAATGAAGCTGAGGGAAACTGTGGAATTGCAAAATCAGTGGTGTCTTCATGCGGCATGTGTCTTCATCACAAAATGGGAGAGGTGCTCATCCAAATGAAACTCTCTAGATTTTAGGAAGTCATATTTAGTCATCCAGATAGCACAGGCTCAAACATCGTCAGATTTGGATTAAATGTTCTGGATAGACACGAATGGAAGGAAAAAGCCACATGTGAAAATGTAGACTGAGCTGCTTTTTCAGCAAAAACTACTGAGATGTGCCAACCCCAGTTTTGCTGGGATGTCTGCATAGCTTTGTGCAGGGTGGTATCCCAGAGGTGGTGCAGCTGCAATTGCATGGCACAGGGTGACACAGGGCCAGCCACCCTCGGCATCCTGCCGTACTGACTCACCTACATCTCTGTCCCAGAGTTGTAGATCTTTCTTAGTTCAGGTACCTGAGTGGTGCAGTGTGACACTCCACAAATATACCTTTGATGTGAGACACTCTGTTCACATCCTTACAGCTCTCGCTACTTTGGTTTTGCATTTTGCTTTACCTCTTCAGTGGCTGAGGTTTTGTATAAGCTTCTTTTGTGTGGTTAGTAAAGTGATAAGATTATGTTTATTTTCCTTTTAAAGGTTGATGATGTCCAGATTATAGTATTTTGGAATAATTATTATATTGTAGAAGTTATCAGAAAAAGTTTAATCTAAGAGTGTGATCTTGTTCATACAAACGCACCTCTGAATGGAGTAAAGTTTTGGATCTTGGAATAGCTCCTTCTTTCACTACATCAATAGAAGCTACTGGTGGTATACAGTGTTAGCAATCAGCCCTTGGGGAAGAAAGGAAAAATCACTAATGCTGACAGCAGGAGCAGTTGTTCTGCATGGCCTTATGGAATTAAATTTCTTTTTTCTTGCTTCAGTGTGTATATTTACAGTGTGTGTATTCTTGAGAATTTGTAGTTTGCAGTTCAAATGCAGCTTCAGACAATGCAGCGACATTTTCTGCTCATCTCTCTCTTGTTAAAATATAAAAGCTTATGTGGTTATTATAATATTTTAATTTTTTATAATATTCTAAAACTTCTGTAGTCTACAAAGAGCAGTGGGCAGAATTTTTGGAATTATAGTTCTAATCCTTTTTTATGTAGGTCACGGGTTATTTTTTAAATAGATATATCATTATCTTCCATAAATACTAAGGCAATGTTGGTCCTAATAGTCAAATAAAAACAATATCAACTAATTTAAGACCCAGTGTTGGAGTTTTGGTGCCACTGTTTCCTCTTGAGTGCCATTCTTCTTGTAGAATGGAAATCAGCCAGTGAGGGAAAGACGGGGGATGGTGTTATAAAGAGGCAAGAGTGTTTTTGGAAAACAAAAACTGTGTGTCACTTGGCTAAAGCAGGAAGTGACAATCAACCATATATTATTAAATGCAAATGGAAGAGAACAAACTTGTAAATGCTGTGTCCACATAATGCAAAGTTAATGAATGAGTCAGTATCAAAGACCTTGTTTTTTGTTTCAGAAACTGGTGTCTCAGACACAGGCTAATTCATGGAGGCAGCCATTCATCCAAATGGAACTTGTAGATTAAAATAAATGAGGTTTAGCTCTCAACAGGAAAGAAAGAAAGAAAGACAAAAACTGTGTGAAAGTAGCAGGTTCCTTCTCTTTCCCTCCCCTCTTAAGAAAAAGCTTTTGCTTTGAATTGCCTTTATTAATTTTGTATTGAATTAAATATACTGTCAAACTTCTTGTCCAGATTGCTCAAAACAGTATTTGGTCAAGCTGACAGCTATTACAAAAGCCTTTACTTGAGGCCAAATCATCTTTTCATTGCTGCTGAAGTGCCTCAGAGAATACGAAACAAATGAAAAGGTTGCATTCTATAACTATTAATGAGTCTTCTTTCTAGGTATATAAACTGTCAAAAATGGTAAAACATAATAAAAAAATCTCTTGCCTATTTAATATTTCTTAACATTTCCAGATCCCATCAGTTTTTGACAATCATTCATGTTGTGTGAGTTCTAATGCTATTGAACATGGTATGGGATTTTCTTTGGCTTTGACCAGCTTTTACTCTTTATGTGAAGTAACTTTTTCCTTATATACTTTGTAGCTTATTTTTCTTTTTCAGGCACATACCATATTGTAACATTGTTTCATTTTATTTCCTGATTTATTCAGCAATTACTTTTGAACAATTTAAATAAATTAGTATGTAGCTGAGTTGTATTTCAGATAAGTAGAACCAAAATTAGCCTATGCAAAAGACAGACCAAGTCTCCAGAAAGTAATTTAGACTGTCCATAAGTTTTCAGTCTTTAAGTCCTACTTGAGTCCTATTCACTCCAGTCCACTTCCCTGGTTTACACCATATTTCAGCTCAAGTTTAGCAAAGCATATAAGCAAGTGCTCAAGCTTTGCTGTTCAAAAATCACAGTGCAAAAATAAGTCAAAACCAAACCAACAGCTTTTGCATTTATTTTTATCTGCCTTCTGGTTTTATATACTCTGATAATATTTTCAAATTTTAGCACAGTTACTGAGGCCAGCAACATGCTTAACAATTATATCTCAACAATTAGGTAAAAATAACTTCTAGAAGTTAGTTCTTTAAGAAAAGCACTTCAGGAGACTCACAAAAAGTTATGTGTACTCTCAACATTGAGTTGTCTCAAACAAACTACTTAATGCTGAATTATGGATTACATCTAATAGCAAAATGAGTAAGTAGATGTTTTAACAGAATACTTCTGCCAGGCTAGCTTTTTCCCCAGGCTTCTCTTAGGCTAGATGTGAATCAGCTCTGGTCCAGAGACTACATAACTATGCCTGTGTGTTGCTAATTTGCCCTGCTATGTCTCCTTTAGTGTCTTCCTGGTTTTCAAGGCTGGAGGGTCAGCCTCCTCTCTAAAATGCCGTAACTGAAGACTTTTGTGTTTTGAATACTTAATCTAGAACTTTTTGTATATCAGCTTTCTTTATTATTATTTTAAAGATGTTCTGTTTCTCATTAAAATCTGTACCCTATGCTGCAGTTGGTATTTTTGCAGCAGTGTCTGTTTTGAATTAGCTTCATTTTCATTAGACAGTGAGTAACAAATCACTATGCTGAGGAGTCTCAGTAACAGTTAATGTTTTATAAATATATGGCCATTATGTATTTCAGTATGCTACTTTAAAAATAGCTCTTTTCATATCATTCTTATAGCACAAAAGGGAGAATAAAAGGTAATTATGTGATGCTTCACAAATCTGTATTTAAAGTGATTAAAAATTGGGATGATGCTTTCCATTGTGAATCTTCTTAGTAATGACAATCAATAATGAAAATACACAAAGAAATGGAACTAAGTATTCCACATTCTTTTGCATATCCTGTTTTTTTTAACTGTCTAAATAATAGCTTAGTTTTTAAATAACATTTTTTAAAAATTTATTTCTCTTTTGTGTTGTGGTTGATTACTTTTATAATTATCAAAGAAGCCTAGGAATCATGATTTACAAGTACTAAGATAGTGAGTTTACTTCTCACAGTTCCAGTTCTTCTGTAATTATAGTCTATTAATGTTACCAAAGACTTAAAAGTGCTTGTGAGGCTGAAGCTTACTTTCAAACAGAACAGAAGCTAGAGTAAATACTGGAAAGGCTGAGCATGAACAATTAAGTTATTCTACCAGCATAGGCTACAATTCTAATGCCACTCTGTATTGGTTACTGTCTTCACAACTGTGCATATAAGCTAACTATTTAAAAGTCAGATGTTAGAAAGGACTTCTGCTAGCTTTCTCTATCTCAGCACTACCTAAGAGTGGGATTTGTTTGACCTAACTCCACTGTCAGAAAATTAGGTGTCTAAAAAAATATCAGTCACCTTCTTGGGCACAAAGGAGACAGATTCATGCGCATAGAGATTTATCAGAGTTGTCTATAGCTGGTGGCATACACTGACAGTTAAAGGAGCTTTTTGGGAAAAATAAAAATGGAAGAGGAGAGAGAGAAAAGGGAAAGTGAAAACTATCCCTGGTGGCCATTAGGGGAGAGAAATTAGAAGGTCCCCAGCTGAGCACCCCCAGGCTTCACTCCCATCAGCAGCAGGTAGTTTACCAACACAGACACACAAACTTCTGTAGTAACGATATGGATGCCTTCAAGACCTGCTCAAACTGTCACTTGTTTGTGGGCATGGTGCTGTTAGTGCTGATGGAAGCACACTTCAGGGCAGGTGCTTCAACTGGTTAAGCTGTGTGCATGAATTTTATTTGGTCCACTGAGTAACCAAAGTGAAGGGAAAGGATGGAAGAAAATTGACACACTAGCGGCAATTGTTTCCCACAAGAGTAGGCCATCACAACAACTTTGAGGCTTGCAGATACTAGGATGTGAGAATAACAGCGGTAAAATACTGGCATAAGGCTTTGGGAAAACGCTGCCATCGTTATTTCAATGAGGCACTTGAGCTGTGAGTGAGCAGGCTTCAGAGTTGCAAGCAGAAAACCCTTGGTGGTAAAAAACCACAATGACACTGTGCACCATTGCCTTGGGAAGGGATGGACCACCCCAGGGAGATGCCTGTTTCCACTGGCTGCAGAGGAATTCCCACTAAAGTTAGTTGCTTAGATTTTAGTTAATGCCAGTTGAATCCTACTCCATATACACACGTCTGACAACATAATACTTTTAATGTGAAGTTATATATCTGCTTTCAGGAATCCTCATAGGCCATGCTCCTGGTAATACAATATTTTTCATGGTACACTTATAGCTATCTTTAACTTAGCAGCTTTCAGAAGAATACTATTATTTATATCAAAATGACATATTGTGTAAGGAATTGACACTCTTCTAAAATGATCTGAGAAAATGGCCTTGTCCACACTCAGCAGTTGCATCACTTCAACTATGTCAGGAAGCTGAAAAAGGCCAGTATGCAATAACTGAAAGTTATGCCTAAATATTTCAGCAGCTCATGCTGTTATGTCATCAGTTATATCTTGCTTATCCAGGCTTATTCCCACAGGGTTTAATGAACTGCTTAGAGTGGTAGTACTTCAGTCCCATTAGCAGCTAGAGAAGTAAAACTATTTCAGTAGAAGAAATCCCTTCCATCACAGAAATAGTTACACAGGTACAATACATCATGTAGAGCAGGGCTAAGAAACCATTGTAGGATGATTTACTGACTACAGCACTGGGGTTTTTATTCTCTTCCCTGCCTTCTACCACCTGCTGTATCCAGTTTTAAAGTTAGATCCTTCCTTTGACAGAGCATCACTCATGCAGATCACTGTCCTGTTAAGGTTATTCTGATATATTCCCTTTGTGTGACTCCTTCTCTGAAGATCAGGCCCTTCACCCAAGTCTACAAGGTTGAAGAACTGCCTACTGTTCTAGCTATGATCTCTACTTCAGGAGTGAAAGGACTAGAAGGAATAAAATTAGTCCCCAGGCACTTTAACATAGAGTACCTAGTATAGTGAACTGGCTTATCTGATCCCAGCTCTTGTACTGCTCATCTCTGCTTCATTGAAGTGGCTGTTCTCATCTTTTGGTGGGTGCTACATTAATCTGTAGTTCATACTACCCCATCGCAAAATTACAAACTCACAGGTGCCAACAAGCAGTTGCATCCAGGAATGAAGATCTGACAGTCAGACTGACGTAATTAATGATCCACATATCAATCATTTTTATGTGATTCAGTGGCAGTTTCTGTTCCCAAGGAGTATAGATATTCACTATTTCTATCAACAGTAAGACATATGCTTGATGACCATCAGCAAACTTGACTGGTTTATCTGAAATGTGTAGATAGTATCTTCAGCAGTCATGTAGTAGCATTCTTTAAAACATTTTGTCAAATAGTTATCAGTTTTGCAGGTATAAACATTTAACAGAATAATGGGTTTTGACATCTTAACTAAGTTTGAAAGCATCAAGCACCAGTACCTAGATAATGACACTGGCAGGAATGTTTTTACTGCATTAGATGCCAATTAAATTACTGATTTCATAATTATAAATCAGCATGTTACAGTGGATAATTAATGTTGCCACACTCAAGCTGAAATACTTTATATAAGCATAAGCCTTTCCTCTGTTGATTTGTTAATTCAGGAACCAGAAAATACAGCATACAATCTTTTAATATTTGGATACACATCTTTTAGGATTACTGTTCCAGCCTGCAGCCATAGCAGCGTGCTGTGCTATATAATGGCTCAATTTAATGTGTGTGGACAGTGTTCAGAAGAGATATAATGATCTCCAGGGAGAGAACTGTCCATATAAAATTAAGACTAGATTTGAGAATAAATTGACTCCAAACACTTAAAAATAATTGCCAGATTTATCATTCTACCAATAAGAAAATCTGTCAGAAGGAAAGGTATTTGACAACCCACAGTAGCAAGGACTTGGTGCAGAAAGTTTTGTTTGTTAATGTGGAGTTGCTCTAAATTATAAAAGAGATGGTAGAGACGTAGTCCTAGAATAAGCTCTTCAGTCCTATAAAAATGAAGCATAATGACCCCAGTCTTCTTGGCTAATTGAACTTTGTTGTGGTCAGGCTGAATGATTTTCCATTGATAAGTCACACTCATAAATGTATAGACAACCTAATTATAGAACACAGGCCAAACTATAGATTAAAACACTATAATCCAACCTTGAGTAGAAAATAGAATCTGTTGGTTTTTGTTTTTTTTTTCCTCAGAAATAAAAAAGCTAATGATAGTTGATTATGTATCAGCACAATAATTCTACTTGTAACCATAGATGTGTTCTGTTGATTTGGGCTAGAAAGTGGGAAGCCAAATCTCAAGGCCATTTCCATCTTCAGGGAGTTTAAAATCATAGCTTCCCTCACCATTGGATTAATGGACTTCCTCTGCAAAAGCATCTTCCAGCTCTATCTTATAATTGGTCCACACTGAAAACAAGAATGCAAAAGTGGTGGGGCTAGAAGAAGAACAAGTACAAGAGACCCATTTCTGGTTTAAAATTGAAGACAGTCTTGCTATTAGCCAGATATGAGGCTTCAGCCTCTGCTCTCAGAACTTTTTATGCCTCTGTTATTCAGTATTTTTGTATTAAAAATATGCCACAGTTCCTCTTAGCATGGTCATAAAAAAGAATTTTCCTGGAATGGGTCTACCCAAAGTTGCACATTCTGGTTTGTAAGGGGATCAGGCATGCATGGAAGCAAAATATAGCCAGAAATTGCTTTAGGCCACAACTGTAGATGTCTTCACCATCCACAGTTTATAATGCAGCCACCCTGTAGCATGCCTGTCAATGCTGCTTTACTTTCCCAGGTCTTTTCTTTCCTTAGTTTTCTTTCTTTACCAAATCACAAAATTCTAGTCATAAAGTAGAACCACTTTCCTGATTGCTCAGTAGGATCTTGAACCCTCCAAAACCCTCAAACATTAGGTTTGAAATTATGGAACAAAGAGACTGCCTAGTGTGTACAGCAGTGGAGAGTGGCAGCTGCTGACCTGATTATTCATATTTAAACTAAAGAAAATTAGAGTAAATACTTTATGATGTTATAGATCTAAAAAGATGTGATTTTATTACTTCATGGCTTTTTGATAAAAGTGTTTCAATTTAAAGAGGTAAAAAGTGAAAATAAAACTAGTCTATTTTAATGTAATTTTTCAGTGCTAAAATAGGGAAAGCATTATATTCCTGCAAAATGTCTGCATTTTCTGTATCACTTATAGTGGATAGGTAATTGTGACACTTTTATGAGTATATAGGAATGACACAATGACTGATTATTCACAGTTTTCTACATACATGTACATTTTCTGGTTTTGGCATTAATACTACTTTGAAACATTTAGTTGGCATTTTATGCCATTGACAATTTTGTACTCCACAACTTTTAAAATTGAAAACTAAACCTATTTTTGATTACTGAGACAAAAACAACACTCTCTTTATAAATATGTATATACACCCAAAGTTAATCAGTTCACTGTTCTGGAATTAGCTGACTTGTTTGCCTTGGTGTGTCGCCAATTAGCAGGAACCCAGGGATACTGTCAGCTGACAGCTGGAAAGAGATCCCAAGCTCTGCAGCATACGGTTTGCTATGTTGTACAAAACCCTGAGCTCATCGTATTAATGCTTTAATATTACTTATTAGAATTTTCATCAGCAATCTGTCTGCTACTTTTTAATGAGCAAAACATATTACTAGAACCCTGCAAGGAGCTATTTTCCTCAAAATCATACTTATTTTGGTGTTTGAAAAGGCAACTTTTTGTTTGGTGTTCATAAAAGGGCTTGGTGAGGAGAAAAACAAAACAAGGAAAATCACAACAGATAAAGAGAATAAGGGCAGAGGGGAAGGATGGCAGTTTACTGTCCAGAAAGCTGCAGAATTTAGAATTATTTCTGGATAGAAAACCCTTAGAATATTATTAGGCCCAAAAGTAGGTTCAATTTCTTTTATTTTTTTCAATAAACAGTTTTGAATGGTTGACTTTTTTCATTGAATATAAATGCACAAATACAGTCTACAGACCTAACAGGTACAATATAGAAATATAGTTTGCTTCTTTTAAGATTTAGAATAAACCACAGTTAGTTTCCTAGTCTGTTTATGCTTGAAAGGTTGGATAAATAAAACAAAATCACCTAATAGGGTTAGAAAGCTAAGCCCCACAAGAGTGAGCAACACTGAAGGTACATTATTTATTTTCTACCCTTAACTTTATTCTTCTTGAGAGAATAACATATTTTAGAAAATATATCCTTATATATATTTATACAGAGAGAATGCAATTCTCCTTATATTTAGTACATGATCTCTAAGAGCAATGCTGATGTCTCACACTCCTGAGGTCCCTGCCACAACTGAGAAGAAGGAACGAGTCAGAACCTATGGCATGGGAGGTGGCTGGAGTCATAAATATAAGAGCTCCATGAGAATTACACATAAACAATTCAAGATTAGCATTGATCTATTTTTGCATTATTTACAGTTGCCCTTGAGTCCATGTGCACAGTTTTAATGGAGTTTAGCTGCATTACAATTCAAGCTAAATATCACATTAGAATCCCCCCAAGGGGAAAAAGCTTTCTGAGCACAGGAATAATGGAAAACACATATCTGTGGAGTGCTAAAGATGACTGTATAACCTCCTGTGTTGGCTGCTACATAGATTAACGCATGACTGTGCAAAGTAGTAGATATTTGTTGATAACGTAGAAATAATATGTGTAGTTAATGTACTAAAATTTTCTTCCTTTGTCTGGAGAAGTTTCATCACTGAATTAAAGCATTAGAAGTATAATAATAGAAGTGAAAAGAACTTCTTTACCCAGAGAAATCTGGAAACAAATTTGTGATGGGAGTGAATGACCTTGCACGTTTCACAAGCTTAAATAGGCTCCTGCTGACCGCGCATTGTTGAAGGGCAGAAAACAATCCCGCTGTTTTCGTCAGGGATTGCAATCACCATCACAGAGCTTGTCACATGCTGTCTGTGGGAGCAGCAGCAGAGCACAGATTTGAAATCAATGCTATTTGTCAAGAAAGAGATTTCGCTGTGAGTTTGAAGTATTTTGAAATGTACGCATCCCTCATTTGAGTTTTGGCAGTTTATGTAAGTCCACAAACAGAACTGCTGCATCGGCACTTCCTCTGAAAAAGCTACACAGAGAGTTACATACAGTTAGGAAAAAGGTCTGTCCTGTGCAGGGAGGAAATGATCAGGTGTATGGGTGCAGCCAGTGCTCTGCACAGCAAGTAGGGTTGTGTGTGTAGCAACAGTTTACGATGGCAACATTGGTACCAGCTAATCTTCTTGATGGAGCAACTAGAGATGTTGTGCTGGCACCTCACTGTATCACTTTTTTCTGGACATGGTCTGCTTTTCTGTATCGGAGCTGCAAGGATATCAGTCCAGTCAGCAGAGCAGCCTGATTCTTTACTATACAATGTTCTCCCTTACCCGGGATAATTATCTTTCTTGACTTATGTTGGCTTTTGGGGGCAATACTTCTTGCAGTATAACTAAGATCAGCTCTATCTTCCTTGGCAGTCTGATACCCTGAGTTACAGATACAGGAGAAAGGCAAGTTCATTACTGGATAAGAGCACAGGACTTGCTAGAATGGCATTCATTAATATTTTTTAATAATGGTTTGTTACTGAACAAATACATGTAATACAAAACAGTGAAATTGTCAGCTCTGCATTTATAAAATCATAACTGAAAATCAAGTAGAGGACAGTAAGCTGAACACATCTGTCATTTTACACAGCAGCATGATGCAATTGGTATATGTTCATACAATGGCCTCCTTTGCTTAAACCAGAGCACCCTCTCTTTCTAGCCCCATTTGTTTACCCTACCTTTCCAAGTCCTTATAGCCTGGGACTTTGCTCCCTCCATATCATATAACTTGATACATTTAAGCTTCCTGAAGTATAGATAGCAAGGAGAAGGTTGAGTGTTCCAGGGTTTGATTTGTTTGGGGATGGTGGGAGGGTGCGGAGGTGGGGGGAGGTTTGGGGTTTTTTTGGGGTTTTTTTGTTTTTCATTTTTAACACAAAGTTAATAGTTCATTAGTCAAAGGCTTAATACAGTCATCCTAGAGAGCTACCAGTAGGTGTTTACAGCAGTCAAAAGCATCAACAGTGATATAAAAATATCCTCTCCCTGGCTGCTTGGCCTTTTCTAATGCTACTTATTAAAGATTTCCTGCAAGACTTCACCTGGTACCAAAGCCCAGAGGAAATAGCCCTTGCTTTTTAGGGCTACAGGGTTGTCAGTTTTTTTGGTTTTTGTTTTTTTGCCAGAGCCAATAGAAATGAATAATAAAACTCAGCCTTTTTAACAGAAGTTATAAGGTATCAATTTGTGAGAAGAGCTAAACTATTGAGATACCCTGCTGCAGGCAAAAACAAAAACAAAAAATCCATTAAATGTAAGGGCTCAGGAAAAATAGCAGTTTATACTAAGCAAGTTTATCTAGTACAAAAATGCATTTTTGTCCATGTTAAAAATTAACTAACTGCTCATAAGGTTTAATTACATTTTGTGAGATTTGAGTGTTCTCTGATCTGCAAATCTTTAGCACTTAACATTAAAAAAAAATTGGATGTCATATCAGCCAGTATTTGGGTAACAAGAGCAATAGGACAAAAGTGTACCTGGTGCCTATGTTCCTGAGGGGAGGTAGAAAAAGGAAAGGAGAGACAGTAGGAAAGATAGTTGACAGGCTGTCTGTTACTTTTAGGTAAGAGTCTTCTCTTCAGTTTGGCTTAAATCTAATCCCAAGTGCCTAAAATCATGCTGAAAGACAGCAAAAGAGTAAAAAACTACAGAACTTGTATATGAAAGTGGTATCCTTAACTTGAGACATTCACTTTCAGCAATTTGGAGGACCTGAAGCAGAACAGCATATTTGTGCCTAAACAAATAGGTACTGCTGAGAAAGCCTGAAAGCATTGCCATGGCTATACTGCTCCTTGAGCCAGCTCCAACGTTTCTACATCATGCTGTCCAACACATACACCTCCAGAATTGTCTTTAGACAGGAAGTGGAGCAAAGGAGATACCTATCTGTACCCTCTGCTTAGACAAGCCCCATAACTTTATGCAGGTTTTCCTTCCTGGAAGCCTCATCAGCATTTTACTGGTTGCTCTATTCTGGAGAGATATGCCAACAGAATCAGCTTAAAGTCCTTAGAAAGTCAGAGAAAGACCTTAAAAGATATACTGATTCCACCACTACCAACACTGCGTTTGTAATTCAGGAGAATCAAGACTGCTTTCTGCTGACCAGACTGTTCTGCAAGGCAATAAATTCTGTCAGATTGCAAGGAGTGGCCCTCACACAGCTCGCAGGGCACCTGCTCACCATCAACATTCATTTCTGTATTCCCCAAATGTGATGTGGCGCCTCAGCTGAAGTTCAGCATTCCCTCATCAATCTGAGAAGCCACATTGCCAAGAAATCACAAGGGTCTAGCTGTACATGGTGGGAAAATATGAGTGTTTCACAGATTTAGGAGACTAGTTCTTCTTTAGATAAGATGATAAAGAAAAATACTCATACCTGCTGGTGCAATAGAGAGTTAATTTCAGTTTAGAATTATATTAGAGTTAACTAAGATTTGTGGCAGAAATTATTGTAACATTAATTCTAACACCCCAGCCTATGTAGATATCGGTTTCATTTTCTGATTTGTTTTTCTGACCTTGATGCATTTTTACAGCACTCTTTTTTTTTTTGATGACACCTTGTCGACTTCATTTCCCCTTCTTCCTCAGTGCTCACTTCCTTGTAGATTCATTGCAGTTTATTGCGTACGTGACTGAGCTTTGCACACACGTCTGTGCCCAGTGCAGGAGCTTCTTGCTATGGCCATTGACCAAGGTCTGTATTCACATATTGACTCTAAAGATTTTTTTCACCAAAGGAAAGTGCTGAAGATCTAATCTTTCTTTTTCTCTGTTTAATCTTTAGTGCTTTGTGTAAGAATATTCTTATAAAAATTCTGAAAATGGGTATCATTGACTTCAGTTTTACTGGGAGAACTCACAGTTACTAGTCAACAGTTAGCAATTTTTGTACTGATAATAATTTACAATTAGGCACATGTACAGAAACAAAATTAAATCTTGCAGTGAGTGATGTTTTTGTCTAGGAATAGGTCAGAGATGAAGAACACCCAAAAAGTGTACTTCTAGCCCTTCACAGCCTTCATAATGTATTTATTGTTTTGTAAATATACAATAGCACTTGCCAAGTACTACATAAGAAGGCATGAGGGACCTTAAAGATATGTCATTCTCATCAAAATCATCTTTCACTGAGATAATTTTTAAAATTAGTCTTTAATGCCCTAAGCTTAAAGTTTGATGAAGCAGTTCAATTCACGAAGGTGCCTCGTTTAGAAAATTGACTCCCTTCTTTTACATGATTAACTGTCACCACAGATTTTGAGTTTTTACACTTATCATATTCCAAACTCTTTGGAAATTATTTGAAGAATTCATCTTAATATGTTTTCAGATTGCATTTGAAACCTATAATGTCACCTTCTGCATTTAAAAACCGTCAGGTTATGGATTCCTTTCTATGAATTTTTGATAAGGTGCTCCAGAACAAGGGAAAGAAGAAGTAGCTATCTGCCAACTAATCTCATGAAGTCTGTATTCACTGTTTAAGTGCTTGCTTTGTAGAGCTAAACTAGATCAAGCAAAAACTCATAGCAGATCTTTGAATAAGAAATACATTTAGCTTATATATTATTTACTGCCGCAGGGCTTCTGCACTTTTTATGAGAAAATAGGTCCTAGTTTATTAAAAGAAGAAAAATTCAATAATGGAAAATTTTTCATTACTTAGTTTCATCATTTAGGTTTGTCCCTTATGCAAGTGTCATATTAGACAAACTAAACTTGCAAATCTGCATGTTTCGAGCAGCTGGTCTTGGAACCGAGGTTTCCTTTGGGATAAGGGGAGAGAAACCCTTGGGGTTCTGCATGCAATTATTGATGCACCTGCTGGATCAGTTGGGCTCCGCTGGTCCATGGACCGTATGTGCATGCCACCATGCAGCTCTTTTTCGTGCTACCCAGACTCTTTGGAGGCTCATCTCCTTTTTGAAAATATGAATATGTATAAAACAGTCCCCTGTTTGGTGCAGCTTGAGTGGTGGACAAAGCAGAATACTGCATATGGGTACGTAGCATAGAATTTATCTGATTTATCTGTAAGAGTTGCATTTTATTTCACTGTGATAAGCTTGATATGCTGTATTTCTGGAGCCTACCTATTCCACACAAAAGTATCACTTTTCTTCCTGATGAGAGAAGCTGAAATAACTAGAATACTGCTTCACTACTATTTATCTGCCTTCAGAAGATATGAAAGCATGTTCAGAGAATATAACAAAAACATAGATAAAATGTGAGTGATATTATGGAACTATCATCAAAAAAAGGTAGAAACAATTCCATGAATGCTAATCTTTAAATCCAATCAATCCAGCAACAATATTGAAAGAAATGCTGGGGGTTTTTTTAGTCTTAATATTTTCTCAAAGATTCACAGCAACCTTAAAGGAAATGAGAACAATTACTGCTCTTTTGGATGTACAATAGAACACTAAAATGTAAAACTGAGTTTTCCATGTTGTGTAATATTATTCTGATAGGAGAAAAAACAGTTAAAGGAAGTTAAATAGTTGGGTTTTGGTTGTTGGATTTTTTTTAAAAAAACCCCTATGATTCATTGAAGAATGTCTTACAAAGTCTTGTATTACTTGTTAAAAGTGCTTTTTTATGATGATTCATAGCTGTGACAATTCCATCTATTGATATCAAAAGCACTTTGTGCAAATGCTCCTTTGTTCCACAGACAATATGCAAAACCCTTCTATCACTCAAGATGTTCCACTATTTGAACTTTGAGATTTCTAGCTTTAGTCATCTATTAAATCAATACATTTTATAAAATAACAGTGCTTTAGGATTGTTTTCCATTGTTCCAGGCACCACTAGCATAAGGAATGGCAGCATTTTTGTGGGTTTAAGATCAAAATAGTATTTTTACTAGCTGTTGTGGAAAACTACAATTACATTTCTTTTGCGTTTACATTCTGGATAAGTTACAAAATGACTATAATTATGTAGAAAAGAAAGTGATGATCGTATGGTCGGCTTTTTACATATCAAAGCTATAAAAATATCATAATAACATTATATATCTGAGTTACTTTCATAGAAAAGTGAGGGGTACAATTTTCCTTCTGGTCTTAAATCAGGCTGGTTTTGGTACATTTCAGGTCAGCCTCTCTAGGTTGTAGCCACTGCAGTAAGCCCTGCAGAATCTACATGATAAGCACAGTGGATGCTTAGGCACCTAATAGGAATAAAATAATCATTTATTTGGAATATGTCATGCTTGTATAAAAGGTATTAAATTAGCAAACTTCTAGAACTTTTGAAACACTAAAATGTGGCTGAATTTGTTTATCTAGCCTGGCAACCACCACCTTATTCAAATCACACTTCCAGATAGATTTTGGTCACTGACAAATTAAAATGAGAATCTTCTTTGTATTGCTGATCAAGAAAGAAAAGCATATGAGCATATTTGGTATGTGTATATTTTTAACTGTTGCCTGGACAAGCAAATTAGTTTTTCATGCATAAATTACATTCATATGTTACTTTCTTGGCTAATAAAAGTTTTGCACCCCGGACATTTTTTGAAATAATTTTTTAAATGAAAAATACTCTTTGACCTGACCATACTGTGGGTGTCTGTTCTATCAAGGTGCAAGACTATGACCAAGCAGAGAAACATAGTGAAACACTTTCTTTAAATGGAGTCACAGCCATCACCCCAAGCTGTGGTAGATTCCCAACTTCTTAACCCAACAAAGTGACTACTTCTGACAAGTAGTAGGAAAGGACACTGGGTGCCTGAGGCTTTGCTCTCCTCTGTGGAAAAAAACCAGCATCCTTCTTAAAATTGCTGCAACCTAAGAAGTCTCCCTGTGCATAACTTTTGGGTCCTAGATAGGGGGAAAATGCCAAATAAGTTATCCTACAAGTGCTTTGTTTGGGAAATAGAATCCAAATGGAAATTTCAGAAATTTATAACTTTAAAAAGTTTTTTTGTTTAGTTGGGTTTTTTTTTAATGAAACTCTTGTTTGGAACCTTTTTTCTTCTCTCTTATCAGCTTAGTTTTCCCTGTAAGCATAGAGTTCAAAATTTAACTGGGGAAAAATATAGAAAAGCTTATTTCCTAATGTCAAGATAATCTTTTAAGCATAAACCCCAGAGGATAATGATATGAATGTTACCTCAAAAACTGGGTCACTTGTCATTCTTCTTAAGAAAAGTTATATTCTAGTCTTACATCAGAAAAAACATAGTACTTTGATAGGAGTAAAAAAACACTGCTAAAACAGCAGGATAGCTTTAAAAATATTTTTATTTTTCCAATCCACCTTGTTTCTCTGAAGTTTTCTTCTGGAAAACTTATTTAAGGAATGAGCCAAGTAAACTCTTTTCTACTAGTCTTTCTTCATAAATGCTAATAACTTTATTTGTATCTGGAGTCATAAAACTACGTAACTTATTTCCCAATTACTGCCATGAGTTTTCCAGGCAACTGAAAACTTTTCCACAACACCTTCTATGTTGCCCTTTCTTCGTCTCTATGACAGTGATTATCTCAATCTATAGTAAGTAGAGGCACAGTGGTGAATTTCTTGTGCCTTCCTTGCACTTATGCTCTGCCTGGCTCAGAGTGTAGATGCTGCATGTACTTACATGCTAACTCAGCACTTCTACTCCCCTGGAGAAAAGCTTAAAAAAGTTTGAAAGTGAGGGGGAAAAAAGCATTTTTTTGGTAAGTGAATGCAGCATTTTTTAGGTCAGACCCTCATTAGTGGAAATCAATGTATCACCATTGACTTCCATGGAGCTATGGCTCAGAGTCTATATGCAGTGTTGATATTTGCATTTTTTGAATCTTTGAACAGAGCTGTAAAGCTTTCACATGGAATGGATTTGCTGCACTGGGAGTTCTTAACACTTTGTTTCAAGTGTTTGGAATATGCTTTTTTTTTTTTTTTCCAGATTTTCAATAGTGTTATAAAGTATCATATTACTTGTTCTGCTGGGATTTCCTAATAAGCAAGGCTGAGCAGGAATTGTTTTGAATGTAGCATGATCTGATGTGCCTCTGTCTATTTTGCACATTTTAAAATTAATCTGATCAGAAAGGTGTCTATAGAAATTAATTAAATGATGACAGCTGTTACACCTGAGTTCTTACACCTGAACCTTAAAGTTTGCCTATGCAAGTATTCATTTGAGAGGTATAGCTACTTTGCATAAAAATATTTGCAAACAAGATTATTCTCCTGCCTTTCAGCAAAGCTAGTTTGAAAAAGTTAAAATTTTAGTCCCTAAAAATATAGGAAAATTATTCTCCTAAATTGTTTTCCCTTTTTTGATTATGTCTAATTTTGGGTTTATTTGATGGCAAATCAATTGTTGTCCATATGACTCACCACAGAACTTATAAGTCATACGGAAGCTGAACTTCAGAAAAACAAGAGTGGAGATTATATGTGTGCTGTGACAGCAACAAGCCCAAGGGTTCAGCCTTCTGTTCTGGAGAAATAAGGTTTGGGACCTTTGAACCATCTGTCCCACAGGTCTCTGAAGAAGAACATGAAAAAATGAGTAAGCACTTTCTGGACACAGACCTTCTCAGACATTTATTTAAGAATGATTCTTTATGTGTACTCCTGAAAGTAGTCCTTCTAAATTGAATAAATCTGTTAGATTAAACAGCTTTCTCAGACATCCATCAGTCTCTACCTGCACTGAGACCATACCTGCTCAGGGCAGGGTTAGAGGACATGGCTGCAAATATGTCTATAATTAGTAAATATTTAATTAAACTGTACCTGTTGCCTTTCCCATTGCCTTTATCCTGATGCTTCAAGAACACCAGAGGTAGAAGTGGAAGATCTGCTGAATGACAGTAGTGTCACTTTAGCCTGAGTGAGCTTGAAAGCCAGAGCTGATGTTAGCATTTGGGAAGGCCCACACAACTGTTTCCATTTTCTGGCATCCAATTGCCTCTGACATCCATTGTGGTTTCTGCTGCTGTACACAGAATGGGCCTTAGGATCTGGGGAATGGTCACTGATGATCTTTTCGGGTTGCACACTGTGCCAGAGCAGCCCAATCTGCCAGTAATCCATAGCTGGTGTGTAATGCAAAATTAACTTAAGGGGGAATTGTAAAAAAACATGAGAGCTCTCTTTCCATAAGCACCTGCTTTGAAGATGGTGTTTTGCTGATGGGTATTTTGTTTCGTGTTTTTTTCAGTGTTGCCAGTACTCTTGATTTGATTGTAAGCATAATGATATTTTGTGGTCTTTTGTGAAACCCAGAGGCAAGTGAGCATGTAAGAACCTCAGTTTTAATTGAAGCATTAATTAAAATAGACCTCATGTTGCAGGAAAAATAAAACATAGAAAGCATGCCCTGATTACATGGGGAAGGCTTGGTCACCAGAAAAATATAGAAAATAATGTCTCTCATCACAACAGAAGGAAAAAAATCCTCTTTTATTATTTTAATTCAAAAGGTGTTTTTCAGCTGCAGATGTTTTTTTGTGCAACAGTAGTAGTGAGTACACATGTGGAGGTAAATCAGTGCGCTTCATGTCCAGTTTGTTAATCTGGGATGAGGGGCTAGTATAGTCTCTGCTTAATTTCTTCCACCCTATTTGCAAACTCTCTGTACAAAGTATTCATATTAATATAAGTGGAAACCTTTTACTGAGAAAAGCCCAATAGGGTTGCTTTTGAGGCTTCTTGTCTCCATCATGTAACTCACAGTTTCACAGATTAATTAGGAGATGTTATGGCTGCAAACTAGAGCTGAAAGAGCAGCTATATTGGTGAAGTTTTGTGGCTGAAGAAACTTTCTATGCACCCACATAAGCTCTACCATTCTGAAACACTATCACAAGTGGCATTAATTTGTTTAAAGGAGCAGTTTCTGCTCATTTCAAGTTCTTGTGTTCTTCTTACCACTGCAGTGCCTGAGCACCCTAAAGACGTACGCTTAATTTCCAAAACTGACATGCATGGGAAGTAGTGTGGTTAGTCACTAACACTAATTGGCTTCTAAAAGGAAAAAAGTTTTTCAGATAGTACTGATCTTGATATGTTTAACAGAAATAGAGAGGAAGATATTCACCAAAGTGAAAAGAAAGTATTTTCAAGCACTCATCTTCCTTTCTCAGTGAAGCAGCTGCTGTCACTCACTTGCCTATTCTTGACAATCTTCATTTACCAGATGTCTCTTTTGTAGTTGTTATCCACAGCCTTTCCATCATTTTCAGCTGATGAAACACCATGACCCAAAACCAGCAATTCTTGATGGTCTGTTCTAGAAGATCTGCTGTTTTTTACCAGAGCTGGTAAACACATGTGCATATGTAGAAATAATACAGGAAGTGGGAAGAGCTTAAACTGAACCTGATTTCACTTCAATCACTTTCTCAATTTTTAATGAAAGCTACCCTTCCTTTTCCTAAGATTTTTTTTTTTTTTTCCCCCCCAGAAATGTCTGGTTCTTAAGCAACATTAGATAAGGAAGATCATATGTACATGTAAAATTGAACATCAGAGTTAACTCTGTATTTTGCTGGATTGATACTGTTCTCATTCTTCCAGGTAACCATAAGGAGCAACAGATCACCTTAGCACTGATTTTTTTTAAAAAAAAAATTATTTTTTTTTTCATGAGAAAGGATGGTATATTGAAGCTGTCTGAGAAATGTTGGGGGTTTTTTTGTAGTCTTAAGTAAAGTAAATATGACCATGGGGATGAAGTATTTTATCCCAATAGGCCCGGTGCTGATCTCTTCTGTAGTAAAGTAAATCAAGAATAATTTTACCAATGTCAGTACAGCCACATCAGTAAAATTCTAGTGGGAGCATGGAATATGGCACAGTATCTCTGTAAAGAATAATGAAAGATTGCAGTGGGAATTGTTGTGCCTGTGTATCTCTGCAGGAAATCAGTGGAATTTGGTATTTTAGATGGTTGAATAAAAGAAACTTGTAGTTTTAATTAATCAGGGCTGAGTTAATTAATCTGACAAGTGACAAAAAAACATTGTGAAACTTCAATCGTGTCATCTGAGACTGGACTGAATACCTCTGCTCCGGAAAGGAAAAACACTTTTCAAATCTGCTGTTAATATGATAATGGTTGGCAGCATTTGGGCAGGATGGGAGCTAACATAAAAGCAAATTGGAAATAAAGACTGCTGCTCTGTCTCAAACACAGCCGTTACGTGGTGCAGAGCAATTCTTTCTGTGTGTGAAGGAAACCAGGAAACAGCAAGATAATTTTGTTAGCTCAGGCAACTTTTTTATGTTCTTCATGGCTGACAGTGTCTTTGCTCAAAGTGCAGAACTCATTTCTGAAAAAGTGGCTGTTGAGACTGTTTAAACAACTGACTAGGAAGCGATAGGCTGCTTTTATGGGCTGTACAGATAGATGCACGATGCATCCATGGCCACAGCTCTGCCTCATGCACCTGGCAGCTGTGCCTTGGCGTGCCCATGGAAAACTCTGGTTCTCCCACCAGCTGCGGGAGTTGCATGTGGCTGCTGCACCAGCCAGGAGAGAGGAGGGGCTGGTGGGCGAGACACTGAGATCAAAGGATGCCGCTTTTGAGAGAGAGGGGTTAAATCAGGTCCCAGGAGGTTCACTGCAAGATTACCTTGTTTTCACTGTCTGCCTGGAAACATACTAAACCCCTTCACATAGAGAAGATCTGAAACTGCTGAAAACACAAGTGAAAAAAATAAGCTGTCCAGTCAGAGAAATTAGAACTGGAAAATAATAATTAATCTAATTTATATGCTCATCAGTTCAGAGAGAGAAGTTGGACAAGAAGAGGCATTCAACTCATTTTATAATTAGCCTGTGCTTTGTTCCCAAATGAGAAAAAAAACTTTAATGGGCAAAGGTACTGAAAAGATAATCCATTGTGACACTAGGATTGAGAATGTACTTATGGCTCTCTACAGTCTGTACATCTTTGTAAGTCAGCTCAGGTCCATGAAGTCAAGTTTGTGTGAGGCTGCAGGTCCTCGGGAAAGCTGACAGGGCTCAGACTTTTTGAGTCACTTGCATGCGATCTGGTTTGGAATTCAGAGTACTACCGTGTGTATTTCACTCAGAAAGATAAGAAACTCCTCTCTAGAAATACCAATGTTTTGACAGAAGCAGGTCTGCAAGCAGTGTTTGATCTGTCAGAGGAACGAGGAGTTCTGCTCAGCAGTATCTCCTGGGGGCTAAGGGGCCTTGGGATGCTTCTTGTCCAACCTCCATCTGAAAACAATCCAGTCACACAGCAGGTAGCTCAACCTCATCCTGTATAGTTTTGAATAGCTCCAAAGATGGAGATTCCACAACCTCTCTGGATAACCTGCTCCAGCTGACCACCTTCATGGTGATTTTTTTTCTTTTTATTTGGCCACAATTTCCTGTGTTGCATGTTGTGACCAGTAATTTTCACCCTCCCACTGTGCACCTTTGAGAAGAGTCTGGTTCCATCTTCTCCATACCTTCCTCTTAGGTGACTGTAGAGTGCAGCAAGGTCTCTCATTAGCTTTCCCTTCTTAAGTGTGAACAAACCCAGTTCTCTCATCCTCTCCATATATGTGATATGCTCTAGTAATAGGTCTTCTGGTGATTTTTCTTGCCTCTTTTTAAAAATTCAGGATTACTGCAATTTTTTGAAGCTGCAGCTAAGAGGGTAGGACACAGGACCAAATATACAGCTACCTCACACTGCCTAACATTAAAAAAAGAAGAGCTTGCCTGTGAATTAGAGCTCATGGATTAGCAAAAAGCACTCATGATACAGGAGTGAAAAATCCTTTATGGTGATTTTTCAGGGGTTCGTTCTCACAGATTGTATCAGACACTACATGGTAAGATGTAGTAAATAGCTCTGAAGACATGGAGCAGTTGATTTTCATATCTATTCAGGTCTTGAATGGAAAAATTTCCATAGCACTTATCATCATACACACTGATTTTACACTCCTCCTTTTGCCCAAAAATAGTTAATGTTATGAATACATATATTTAAATATATTTTAACATAGAAATACATATTAGAAATATATTCATAACAAAGATCTCCTTTATATAATGTAGGTGCCTTAACTGCATTCATAAAATCTTTGGACAGATTGTCAGTTTGTAGTGTGCTGAAGAGCATGTGTGAGTGCCACTGGCCCTCCTTGTGTTCTCACTGTTCCACAAAGTTGCCAAGGGTCAGTACGTGTTTCAGCCCTCCCTTCCCAGTGAGCATGGTGTACTCCCACTGCCAGGGCTGTGACATGGATGGTGTCATAGCTCCATTACTCCTTTGCCCTTTTGTACTGTCTCTCATGTTAGTGTGATAGAAAGGCATGGATGCTAGGCCACTGGCTTTTTCTGACTCTCATAGAAAACAGTTTTCCTGCCAAGAAAATTCACGTTGGCCTTGTATCTGCAGAGGGAGTCTCCCCTCAAGAGGAACTTCACTATTTATTTCCTTCAAGAGCTAGCAATCTGTGGATCGTGTGGAAGAGCTTCAGCTGCTGTATCTGCCTGTAAAATTGTGCTAATGTGCTGAATTTACACTAGTAGAGCAGTTACTCTTATACCAGGCAGCAATTTGTATTGATAACTATTGCAGAGCTGGTCCACAAGAACCCATATAAATTGTATGTGATACATATATATATTCCATACATGTCATATATGGTGTATATATGGAATATGGTGGATTAAAATATATACATGCTCTTTTGTGGTACTTTGAACAGTACTCAAGTACAAACAAGGGGGTTTTTGTTGTACATACCACTATTGAAGGATACTTTGAGAAGGTTTGTTCATGATTATTTTTTTCCTGTGTTTCTTATTAAACATTTATTACAATAGAACCTTGTTATTTCAGACTATTGCCTCTAGAGATTTACTGCATATTTCACACTTTTTTTTCATGCAATTTTACTTTGAAAAATTTTTTTGACTTGTAACTTTCTTAGTGTAGACACACTGCACTGGGTTGACACAGTAGTAACACGTTACTCAGCGTGGAATAATGACATCACTTTTTGCCTGACAGTTAAACAGGAGAAACAGGAGGTTTGTGCTTATTTTGAAATGTGGACATATTAGCACAGTGTGTTTACCAACCTCTGTTACACATTGATACAAATAGTCCAAGTCACGTTTTATCACACTCTAATTTGAGTTCAAAAGGGAAAAAAGTATTTTTTTAAAAAGACAGGTTGCTAGTATTCAGCTTTTTGGTGGTAAATTATTGAGATTCTTGAAATTCATTCTATCGTGCAATCAAAGTTTAACTTGGAATTGAAAAACTGGTGATGAACATGGTGATGTGGTGGTCATGGTGACATGCCATGGCTTCACACATCTCTAAAATATTTCAAATAGCAGCTGAATATGTAATATGCGGCTTGTCAAAAATTGCAATAATGGAAGGTTGTTTCCCAGAGGGTAATTGCACTTTATATATATACGTGGCAGATAGAAGAAGCAATCTATAGAAATTCCTCCCAGATTTCATCAGGAGTTCCTGGAACATGTGGTCAGTTCTACAGGTCTTTGCTGGAGGCTTCCCAGTGCTACTACCCTAAGGCGATCTGTCAGAAAGGTTTACCCCAGAGATACAAATACTAGAAGCTCTGGCTTCTTAGGAGTTGGGGCGGTCTGATTGTCAGGTTGGAAAGATGCCGTAGGTTCATTTTGGGTTATTCTGAAAATTATTTCCATGTAACACAGTTAAACCAGGAAGTGAAAATCTGTAAGTGAGAATCACAGATATTTCAGATTTGTTTGGTTGGTTTTTTTTCTTCTTTGTCCTCAGTCACATAATTATGGCTCTTGGTATGTGTTTTCAGGGCCTTCATGGCAAATGCATTGTTTTTGTAGGGACCAGATCTGACTGTGACTTAAACCTGTCAGAGCAGCCCTGACGCTTGCTGTCAGGAGGGCCTCTTCACTGCCATGGAAGCACCTATAGCTTCTCTCTGTGCTATTTTCACAGCATATCTAGAGGGAAATGTAGTCCATTGGCTGCTTCTTATTCACCTTAACTTTTACATAGGTTTCAGTTAAAATACTGAGATGTGAAATGCTTCAGAAGGATGCACATTAACTGTTGCATTATTAAATTATAGTATCTGGATGTGGGCTCAAAATAGCACTGAAACCAATGAATTATTATTCACTAGGTCTTAGTCTGAATGACCTTTCATGTTTTGATTTGCCTCAGGTAGTTGCTACTACAAGAGACTATAAATATAAGTAAAAGAGAAAAAACCTCTACCCTTTGAGATTTAGTGCCTATGTCTCACTCTGTTGAATCAGTAAGTATGATTCAGCTGTCATTGTTGAATCTAACTCATTTTATTTTACATTACAATAGACTAGATGTATGCACATGACCAGTTCTTTGTGTTTTATTTGAGGGAAAGTAACTTTCATGTGTGAAGAGAAGGTCACTTCTTAAAATGTATGAGTGTTTATTTGATTGCTATTTTCTGAAGTTAAAAAAAAAAATCTTTTTAAATTTTGTCTTTCTAGAATCAAGAAAAGCTTGTCTTTTTATCTGTTTTTATAAGATTTCTTGCAGAGTGCTTTCTTGCACTTGAAATACACACATACAAAAGCATCTAGAAGATTCAGAGAAGGAAAACAGTAGACCAGCTCAAGTTCATTATTAAAACCAAACAGACATAACCTGCAGCAGATCTTACTTCTTGTTGCATCTTGACCTATGATTTTTAGTGATTTGAGTCCACAGTACTGGACACTGGTGCAGATACACAGCTGTGCAGCATGTAGGAGTGGGAACCAACTCAGCCTGGAACTGTGCAAACCTTTGTGCAGTGCAGGTGACTCCTCTTGAATAGTCTCTAATGAGAGACAATATCTTTTGCTTTGAATTCAATGAGCTTTTGAAATGCTTTTAAGTCATCAAGTGGCTGAGTAAGGGGTTTGCTCTCTTAGTGGAGAGGAACGATACATCTACATCGGTTATTGTCTTACTGTTTTGTCTTTCTGTCCTCCTGTCTATCTACTGAAGTGAATGGAGGAAAGGCAGGAGGTAGGTCACAAAGGCATGTGTGAGTGTGCAAGGACAACACCTGGCTGGGTTACACTCAAGCAACTGCATAGGAAAAAAGGTGTCATTTCTGGCAAAATGTAGTCCCTCCCATCTATGGGGAGTGATGTCCATGTGAACTACAACCAGGGTGATGCCTAGGACACGTGGGCAACCAACCAGCTCATTTCAAAAGGGAGCCCAGGAGGAAAGTAACATGAGACAACTGGGGACAGTCAGAAGACCAGGACCCAGTAGGAATTCATGGACCAAAACAGTAGTTAAGGCTTTGCATGCAGGAACTGCTTGGATCCCTAAAAAATTTGCTTCTTTATTGATAAAACCCATGGACATGTCTGAGTATGTCTAGCTTATAAAGAAAACAACTAGAAGATCTTTTGTGCAAAACGAGTGACTCAACTTACTGGTTAATAGTGTTGACAACAACACTAGCACCCCTACAAGAAAAGTAATCTGTTGAAAGGAATCTTATTCTGGGAAAGAACTAAAAATAGTTGGATCTACCATGTCCCTTTGCTCATAGAAAATGGACAGTCACTAAATAATAATCTGTAGTGCCCTCATCAGAACAAAAAGAAAGGGTTCCAGTAGAGATCAAATAAGGAAAAAAAAAATCATGTTACCCTGCTTAGTTTGATTTTTCACTTCATATGTATTAATTTAAACTGTTTACAATAAATAAATTCATGACATCTATGATCATTATATCTAATTACATATATTGATATGTGCATACATTCCATGCTGAATTGTGACTTTTATTAGATCTCTCATTCCTGAAACTTATTGTTTATAATCAATAAGAGATTTCATCAAATAACAGAAGAGAAATCCTATCTACTACTAAGTTTGCAAACAATCTATTCTTGTCAGAATGTGTATGTTAATTTAAACTGAACTGTATTAATTTTATAAATAAGTCTACATACTGTCAACACATTATTGACTGGTCTCCTTAAGCCTGCTGGGAAACCAGTCCATTCTGCAATTACAGAATGCCTATAAAATTACAGAACTTTCAGCAACATTATTCTTAGGGAGATTTAGTACTGCCCTGGAAAAAAAAAAAAAGTTAATTAATACATGTAATAACCTTATAGGAAAGAGGAGAAATGTATATATGCAGCTTTCACCCAAAAGTGTTTTCAAATCTCCCTCCTTTTTGCTAAAACCTCAAAGGTAGTCAAGAATATCAAAGCACAGCCCTTAGAATGCATTTTATTTTCCTTGTGATCAACTTAGCTGAAAATCTTGTAACTCAGAGCATGACTTATTTGTGATACATCAAAAGCCCTTGAGAGCTCCCTCTTAAGGGGTTTATCACATTTGCTTCCCTCTCTGTCTGTGTCGCACATACAAGTGATGGTAAACACTGGATCTAATGCTACCGTCTATATCTCGAAGTATCGCTGACATCAAAGGAATTAGACTTAAATTCCCATTCACACATCTGAGAGAGGAGTTCATCTTCTTCATGTGACTACTAATCTCATTTCCAGGCAGAGCTTGTATCCTCGCAGAGAAGTTTTGTAGAGGTTTTTGTTTGGTTTTTTGTTTATTTTCTGGAGCCAACCCATTAGTTATCAAAGACACTGTTTGTGATACTGGTTCGATTTCACACAGCGGCTGTTGAGATGTTTTATTAGTTATTTCAGCTGAACATTTACTTCATGAAACTGAGCTATCAGAATAGGGCATTTTGGGACATTATCAGTTTGGTCTAATGTATGAGCTTGATTTATTGAATCGTTACAATATGCTACTTGTCTTTTGCCATTGATTTGCCTACATTTTTTAAATCGCTCAATCAGCAGCCATCTATCTGATAAATTATTAACAAATAAATGTTTCTGATAGAAAAACAAATAATTCAACATTGTAAATCATGTATCTTACAGGCAACAGCAGTCAGAAGTAAACTGCTCTTGAGACAAGTAGTTTATGTAATGTAGATGGAAATTATCTAGTGAAATAAACACTTCACTGCAAAGAAAGGATAGCTGTTATTTTCCTAGGCATTCACTGGATTCTGCAGTTTCTGCATTGTACATGCGTTCTTTTACTGGTACATCAAATATACAACAACAAAAATTAATTTCAAGTGTGCAAAGGTATGTGCACTTCTTAGACTCTGGCCATACTACAAGGTACTAAAACTGGTCATTCTTTGTAATATTTCTGCATAAGCTTTTGATTTAATTCTTCTTCTCCACTCAGAAGTATTTTTTCCTGACTAACCGAATAATTAAAGTTAATGTCTTTTGGCAGGTCACATTGGCATTGATGATTTTCAGGGCTTAACTGTATTCCACATTCCTCAGGGCTTGATTTACTTAGAAAGAAAGTAGGTATGTTCCTGCCTAAAGCTAGAAATTATGGTAGAGGGTATGCAGTTAAATACTATATTCACATTTGTGTTTGTGTCCCATTTCTTCAATATGGAGATATAAATAGATTATTTAAAACAACAATGACAACAACAACCAAACAAACAAACAACAACAACAACAAAAACAGAAACAGAAAAAAGACAAGAACAGTCAAACAATTCTCACTAAATACTATTAACATTTTCTCCAGATGGGTCTGGCATTGTTCTCAGTATAAAAGTAGTTTTTCAAATTATTTATAAAATGACTGTAAAATACATTTCTGGTCAATGTCAAGGTTAAAGGCAGTGGAGCAGCACTAGCATGTGCAGTATATCACCTTTTGCCAGTAAAGATATTTTCCTGTAGCCCACTTAAAATATGTGTAATTAGCAATTTTCTGTTATTGGGAACAGTTTTCATTTGGAGCTTACTACTGTGAAACACATTTGCCGCAATTTTCCTTCCCCTTCCCCTTCCTCCCTAACCTGTGCTCCAAATTCCAGGCTGCCCATGTTTACAAGATACTGAGACAGTACTTCCAAAAACTTGATCTTCCAAGTACTGCCTCTGGGGCCCTATGGCACAAAATTTCTCTTCAGTGTTAAAAATGGAAACTGAGTGTTTGTTTTATTGTTTGGTTGTTTTTTGGTTTTGGGGTTTGTTTTTTTTTTGGTGGGGTTTTTTTGTGGGGGTTTTTTGTTTTGTTTGTTTTGGGGTTTTTTGCACAAATATGCAGCAAATATCTTCTCTTTTCATGCAGGCTCAGCAAGGTATACACTGTTTCAACAGAGATGTCTGATCTTTCCATCTACATATCTGGAGCTGGTTTATCCCTTGACTGGTCTTTTCAGTAACCGCTAAAGACTTCTTGAGACTGAACACTGGAACAGATGAGTTAAATTCTTCCTGAATCTTCTTCATCAAAAGCAGATGCACTGGACTTTCTGGATGTGCATAAGGACACAAAGGTTAGTGTATTCCTTAAAAGCCTAAAGTTTCAGGACTGTTTCGTTGAACCATTAGCAGTGCAGACTATGTTTCATTTTGTTGCTTAAACATACCCACAGGTGGATAAAATGGAGATTGACATCACATATATATTTGAGAGCATGCTTTTAACTGCCACAAAATAAATGTACTTAGTGAGCTGGTGCAACTTAAAGCCCTCTAAATGACTTGCTGGCTGACAAGAGCAAGCTCTACCCAACTCTGAGCTTGATTGCCATTAGCCATTTTTGTGGTATTTCTTCTAAGCTTAGGTTTAATGTATTGCAACCACATTAATCTGATTTATGACTGGTAAAAAGGAAATGATGAGTATTCTACCTACCTCTGTTCACAAGATAGTCCTTGCTTAGTGGGGATGCAGGGGTAGATGTTTGTCTACCTGTGTGCTTAGTTGTTCTAGATGGTATGTGGGCTTCAGAGGAATGCTGAAGTCATACATAACATGTTGGAAAAAAAATTATTTCTTCCTATTAGCAGCTATTCACTTCCTGGAAGCTGTGAGATTTTAATAAAATGCATTTTCTATCCCTTGATTTCTGTTAAAATGCCATATAATCTATGGATATTAAACTGTCACCACTTTACCATGTCAGGAAATCACTCTTGATCAGGAGAATTCACTGATACAATTTTTCTGTGATATGATTAAAAAATGAAGAAGAAACCATCCTGCAAACAGAAAAATGCTCAGAAAGGTGGTGGAATGTGTGTGGGCATATGTGCAGAACAAGTCATGTCTCAGACAACATAAATGACAGGGAAAGTAGCAAGATCATAAAGATACCTCAGAATTTTCAGCACCAAACCAAACATTATAAAAAAACTTTTTTATTTACAATTATGTGGATAATGCTATGTGCAATCAAGAAGAAAAATGAACAGTCATGTAACCTTGATCTTATTCTATGATTGCCATCTGGTTTTCATCTTTTGCAGAATATTCTTCAGGATTACTGCTCTCTCTAGGTTTGGGGGAGGAGAAGACAAAATTCTCTTTAGTTTTACAGTGTCAACCTAATCTTACTTGATTTGAGCATTAAAAAAAAAAAAAAAAGTTAGTTTTACAAAAACTTTTTGTTCTTATTAAACATCTCTACAACCTATTAAAATGGTTCCTGGAAACCTAATGGCTAAAATAGATGGAGCTCAAACTTGATGCCATTAGGATTACATGAATTGAGTTCTACTTTCTCGTTTTTGTGGAGGGATTCTAGTAATATCATCTGAATAATAGCTTTCTAATCAATCTCTTTCTGTCTGCTACTCAAGCTAACATTCCTGTTTGCGTTCTAAATGCTTACTCCCTGTATAAAGTAAATAGAAGACAAAAATATCATCCCTCATCAAAAGGAGTTGTTTCCCCTTTGGCACCGAATGTCTACTCCAGATAGGATAAGAGGGGGAAAAAAGTAACAATACAGTTTTGTTTCATCTAAGTTCTATTGAAGTTACTGAGAGTTTTGTAATAGAGTTCAGCAGGAATAAGAACATGGAGATAAAAATGCAGGCTCCATTTAAAAGCAGACGGTTAGAGGAGTTGCAGGATTTTGCAGAGATTTCCATATAGAGGAGAGCTATGTTAGTTCTGTGGAGTGTCCTCACTGTAATACCTAAATATTTTCCAATAAAATAAAATTAATGTAAGGCATATATTGTAACTTTAATATGTTGTTTATACTATTACAGCTCTGTACATATGTGTATACTAGAGGTGTGAATATCTCACACAGTTGCAGAGCTCAAATGTCAAAAGTGGTGTGAACTCTACCTCCTTGCACTGCATGCATGTTTGTACTTCTTGGGGGATTTGTGAAATATGTATTTGTATGGACTGTTAAATAACCAGAATCTATAGGATTACTGGTTCTGCAAACCCAGTTTTTGACAGAGCTTTGATGTATTAGAAGAGGTAGTGCTGAAAGATCATATGTATCTTTCATTTTGCTTACAGTATTGCCACTAAAGCACTCATTCATTAATACTAATTAAAAAAAAAATTATGGAAAATTTATGCAAAAATATTTTTTTATTATTATTTTATAGTTTATGCTACAGCAAATGTTACAAATATTATTTGACAGATTGGAGAACAAATTTTCTTTGATAGGTAATGGATATTTTCATTTAAGAGTGCAAATCAAAAAGAATGAGCTAAATAATCTAGCTGATTGCAAATCCAGTGGAGTTTCACCTGTCCAAATTTTCCATGATTAATTTTGTTACTTAGTGAGTACCTAGTTTATTAAGTCAAAAGAAATATTGTGCTTGTCATGAAAAAGCACAAAAAAAATATGATGACTTTTGAAGTGGGAATGTTCGATATAACCCCAGATTTAAAACTGATCCTTGAGATTTGCTAAGCATACAGCATACAGACTAAATCCTGCAGGCTACAACTTCCTCCTGGAGGATGAAAGGATAATCCCCAGATAAGGGGAAGAGTGAATTCTTCCCTTCCATATCTTGGGAGGTTGACTTAATATGTGGAAAAAATGATGTCTTCTGTCAGATACATTTTGTGAGGAGGGAAAATCAGAAGTGATCTATCCACCACTTCAGAAGTAGGTCAGAGCTGTGAATCCTGATCCAAAGCAACACGACTGCAAGTCAGCATAAGGTTCCAGAAAAATGAGTTGTGTTTAAGATATGTCTCTGTCCTTGTCATCACCTTTCCCTGACTTGGCTCTCCTGAGAACCATCTTTCACACAACAGTAACTGCATCTTCCTCTCGTCCCTTACACCTCATCAGAAAATCTAAAGCTTTATACATCTATCTATGGCAGTAAAATAGGGCTTGGTCATGAGTTTGATCCCTGGCTCCTGCTCATCCATCCCATCTGTTGTTACATATTCCCCTGCATGGTTTTGCCCCCCAGTCCCATGTGGTGCCAGGGTAGAGTTAAGGGAGCAGCATAGGGTAGGGACAGTTTCCAGGAAGCAGCTAAGAATATGGTCACCTTGTTTTGGGGTGAAGACACGCAGTCACCCACAGTCTGAGAGACCTGAATTAGCCCTGCTCTGTTCAATTTACAAGCATACAAACAGCCGAGTGTTCCAAAGCTGAGGCCTCCTCTGATTCTAGCTGTGTCACACTGATGTCCATGCAAGTTGCTCCATCTTCTTCCTTTATCTTTAATGTTTTCCCTGGTCATTGCTTAAAGGATAGAGAATTTGAGGGAGATAAGCTGAGCCACTCCCTCTTCCATTTTGGACTCTCAGGCAGGATGCAATGCAAAGTATTTGCAGTATTTGTTGCTTTTGCACAGTAGAACACAATTGTTCAAGCAACTGTGGTGACCTCTAACACTTATCTCCAGGCTATTTTTTTTTGTTTTGTTTTGTTTTTTTAATAATTTCTAGCTTTAATGAGATAAAGAATTTGTATGAAGTTATGTTTTCCCTGCTACTCTTGTGGGGGAAGTTTATCCCCTGTGCCTGCTTTCTAGTTCATGGTCTTTTACTCATGTTTGTATAGTCTTTTCTGGATAATTTGTATATGAGTTTTAGCTTAGTATTATGTTGAGCATCACATCTATTCACTGATTCTGATGAAGTATCTATATTAAAATTTATTTTGTACAAAATAAGAAACTCTTAAACATGGAATTTTTTTCAGTAGTAAAGTGATGAGGGAGATATGATTATAAGCTTTATCAATCTAATAATTAAATAATTAAGATAAAAGTATAAAACTATGAATTCTAGACACTCTGTCACTTCTATCAAAAATTGGAATATCAAACATCTTTTACAAGAGGAAGTGAAGGATACATGACTTTCCTTTTTTCAATAATTTTACTCACATAAGATTTAAAAAATATTTGATTTAAGAAAATGTGGGCATTTTTACTCACTTTGAAAAAAAAAGCATTTTAAACAGCAGGAAGTAATTTCAGACTATTTGCAGTCAAGAGGCCTCTGCTGAGCAAAATGCTCATTCAATTTAGGAATGCAGATTATAATAATTTTCCTATCTCCCTCACAGCAGGATTCCTGCCATCGTTTTGCAAACTCACAGGTTACAGTATTGAATGACTAGCTAACTTCAGTTCCAGGTAACACATGCTTCAAACATATTCTCATTAGCTCATCTTGGTTTAATGCAAAGCTGCTTAGTTTCACCAAGTGAAATGGGATACACTTAAATTGCCTCATCTAATATAATACTCCTTCTTAATACATGCAAAGTAGTTTATGATGGCAAAGCTTGTAGAGCATGAAAATTGTCAGGGAAAGTAAGGTTTTCTGACTAAAACTGTCAAAAAAAAAAAGGTCCTATTTTATATCATTTCTTTTTAAAGTGGTGAAGAATGAGGAAGGAGAGATTGGAGTTAAAAATAATCAGTCTAGAAAAATGTAGATTTAATACATTAACCTTTTTAATACATCAGCTCTACCAAACAAGAAAATTATCAGGTAAAGCTCTTCTTTCAGTAAGGTCTTCTGCACCGTGAAATTAAATGTAAAATACACAGTGGCCAAAATATATTGCAGTAAGAAACAATAGTCTTTATTCTATCTGTTTTATCCAAAGAGTTTTATGTTGTGCACCATTTTTCCATTTGCTAGTGTTATTAATCCAGTATCCTGTGGCTGTATTAATTTGCAAGGACTTTTTAATTTCTGACATAGATAAGGAATTATTTTTTTCTTTAAATGCTAAGTGAATAATTCCCAATCTTGTATTCCATGCAGACAGAAAGCCTAGTTTCAATAAGACCCCAAAACAACATTGGTAAAATTGTGGGTTTTTTTCCCCAGTATCCTGCACTTACAGTCTGATCATAGCACTATAAATCATCCCCCTACATTCCTTTTCAATAGTTCCAGAAAACTGTTCAGAGAGGGGCTGAGCTGCTACAGGCTTTGAAAATGACACCCAAGTATATATCATTTTCCATAGATGTAACCAGAGTAATCACAAAGATGTTTCACTTGCTTAGAGGAAAGTGGTTCCTGAAGAAGACCATCTGGCTGAGATTGAACTTGGGTGAGATCCAGACAATAGAGATTGAAAGACAGAAGTGATCCAGACAGCCAGTTGAGCAAGATTCCTAGGTGCATGCCTTTAAGCATTAATTTACAGTGAGACTGTTCACATAGTTGGAAAAAGGTGGGGATAAGAACGTTACTCACCTGTGGCCCAAATGAACCAAGAATTCTTCTGACTCCAATTAAAAGCACCTGTAACAGAGGGTTTTTCAGTCTTTATTTGCTTTTTACTGAGCTAAGAAAATGAGGTAGCAAAAAACCCAAAGTCTTCCATGCCTCCAAGACAAAGGCCTAACTGCTGAGATCTCTGTATACTTTTTAAGGGCTTTATCTAACTCACTGTAACCAGGACTGTTTCACTCTGTACAATAACAGAACATTATTCCTGAATGGCAGTGTCTCTGAGGTTTCTATTTGCATTTGGATAGAAAGCACTAATCTTGTTCTCAAAGGTACAGTCATTTTGGATCTCTTGATATCCATTATTACTTTTTTCATTTTCCACAAATGGACAGCTTCTACATGAAATGGTTTAAAGCCTTCTGAGCAAAGAGGGCTCCTGAGAGAGGCTTAATGCCTCTCCTTTTGTTATACAGTGAGCTTTTAGGGTCTGTAAACTGCAGAGTCCTTCCAACAAAGAATTTAACTTTCAGAAGTGTCCTGGTTTTTAGCTGAGACAGAGCTAAGTTTCTTTTTAGTAGCTAGAGTAGCGATGTGTTTTGTTTCAGAGTGGGATTTTTTATGAGAAAAACATTGATAACATACCAATGTTTTTGTTTTGTTTCTGGAAGTTGGAGGACTTATCATTTCTTAGTTTACAAGTACAAGATCTAGAGGGGGTGAGGAATATTGAAATTAATAAGCTAAATTGGCATTTGGATAGACCAGTAGGATATTCCATATCATATCACATGTTCAGTATATTAATGAGAGTCTCCTCCTCTCTTGCTCTCTCTGGCTTTCGCTCAAGCTCTCACTCTTTTGGGATTGAGGTTTCAGTTCAAAATTGTCACCCTCTGGGATCATTATCTGGGAACAGGTCGGGCTTGGTCAGCTGGTGGTGAGAAGCTGCACTGTGTATCACTCATTGGTATACTTTTTTACTACTATTATAATAATTATTATTTTAATATTATAATTATTTTAAGTTTTATTTTATTTCAATTATTAAACTGTTCTTATCTCAACCTACGAGTCTCCTTACTCTTGCCTCCCATTCTCTCCCTTGTCCCCTAAGGGGCCGAGGAGTGACTGAATGGCTGTGTTCAGCTGTTAGCCAAGGGCTAGCCCAGTGAAACCACCAGAAGTTCTGGACATCTGCTGAAATCAAGTGTTCTACTCTTGGTATGAGAAAGGTGAAAGATGGGTGATATAAATTCTGAGAAATCATACAAACATCCCTCACCTGTGAAGAGCTAGAACACAAAAATATTAGCTTATAGGAATAGTAGGTAGAGGTGAAAGCATACGTGAAAGCTTCAGGCAAATAATGCCCCATGAAAGCACACAATTGGTGATGCCACACACACAATACTTTTGGGGAAGCTGGAGTCCAATTTCAGGATGGAACAGGTCTTTGAGCCCTGTCTCAAACATTAGTGAAAAGTTGCAAGCATCTTTATGGAGGAGAAATAACTGTAAAACTGTTGGTATTCACTGTTACAATCTTGGACCTTCTCCTGGTCACTGTCTTTGCTTTATTCAGTTCCCTTAACAGGGAGCAGAAAAAAAGGCATCCTGTGGTCTCATTTGGGAGGATTTAATTGGTGTAAGCAGTCACCTACACTTTATTCCCCTGGATTTTCTGAGGTCATAACATGACCAAGTAAGATCTGCTTCTCTAAATATTTCTCTTGTGCTTCCTCTAGTTCACTTTCAGGTGTAAGCAAGAGTAAAATGATAATACAAGTCTTCAGCTTTTTGCTTTTCTTACTGATGATTGCGTGGATTTGATTTTTGTTAGATACTTTTCAGAGAAATTTCAGTATCAAAAGCAAAGGTGATTACAGACAGTACTTGATTCACCCTGTTTATTTTCCATATGTATATTGCATATATGAACTGGAGCACTAATCTTAATTCTTTCATCTTTGGGCCTCATAAGGAAAATACATTCCTAGAACATTTTCCTTCTGGTAATTCCTTCCTTGTAGTCTCTTCACTGGCTCACCAGCTGTGCTGCTTATCACAGCTTCATTGACTTTATGAAAACTATTTTAAATGTTCTCCATTAAAAGCTGTGTAGAAAACTCAGTGCACGTTTGTGAGGCACTTGTAGGAACATGTAGTTATTGGGAGGAATAAAATAAAAAATGCAGAACTACTATTTAATTGGTATGTGTACAGTCATGCTGTACTTATTGCTATCATGAATAAAGCATTTGTTTTTCTAAATTGTGTGTATATTCCTAGAGGGGTACTTAGAAGACAGAGCTTGTTAGAGAAGACATGGAAACAATGCAGAATTTCTCCCGTTTCAGTACTCAAATAATAAGATATAATCATAAATCCTGACTGCAATGTGACCAGCTAAAAGGGCACAGGGGACTCCTCTAGAAACCTGAGAATTTCTTTTCCTTGACCATTTGTGTAACCCAGCTCCTCTGAGGAATGAAGGGCCAACCTATACACTTCAGGGTCTACTTATGTCATCACTCACAAAAATGCCCTGTCACTGTGGGGAGTCCCAGAGGAGCAGGGGGCAGAGTACACCCCAAAACACTTTCCTGGTTGGCCTCTGCCTCCTGGAGCCTTTGCAAACCAGAAGCTGGGGTACGAACATTTTGCTCTTGAGATGGTGTAATGAAAACTGATGTACTTTGGTCTGCTAGGAGACTCACAGGAAGTACTATATTAAAAATACTGGGTTCCTTGGGGAATTTATGCTTGTTAGTTTGGTTGGTGGGTTTTTTTCTAGATTTTTATCTGGTGCTTTAAAGTCTAAATCCTCCTACCTTAAAACAGAATTACAAACTCAGCTGTAAGATGTGCATTCTAAAGGGTGCCAAATGTTTTATGTGTTCTTCCTTATATTTCTGATAGAAGGTGGCATTTTCCCTCCTTTATTAATATGCTGATAGCTTGATTGAGATCAAGAAAGCTGTTGTCTTAATGAGCCTGACAAAGTGATCCCTGCTTTAACAGCTGTTACATAGTGTTTCAAATACCTTTTAATATTAATAAAATATACCAAAATTATGTACACATGGTTTATAAAAAAATAATCACAAGTCTATTTTTAAATTAGTAATGCAAAAGGTAAAAAATAAATTAAAATAGCTTTCCTCTCATTGTTTTTGATTGATTGTTCTAGCTGACTTTTATATTTTGTAGCAAAAATACCATGCTCTGAATTTTTTCTCCTGGCAGATTTATGTGCATCAAAATGAGGTAACAATAGTATTTTCTTTCCATAAAGCACTTCCTTTTACAGCTGTATCGTGTACTTCCATCACAGGGTAATATACACATGTTGCTACCTGAATATCTGTTGCAGCTTGTTTGAAAACTGACTGAATGGCCAGGCCCAAAGAATGGTGGTAAATGGAGTTAAATCCAGTTGGAAGCCTGTCACAGGTGGTGTTCTCCAGGGCTATGTTGGGGCCACTCCTGTTAAACATCTTTATCAATGATCTGGATGACAGGACTGAGTGTACCGTCAGTAAATTCACAGATGACACTAAGTTGGGTGGAAGTGTTGACTTGCTTGAGGGTAGGAAGCTTCTACAAAGGGATCTGGACAGGCTGGATTGTTGGACCAAGGCCAACTGTATGAGATTCAACAAGGTCAAATGACAGGTCCTGCATTTGGGTCACAAAAACCACATGCAATGCTACAAGTCTGTGGAATAGGGGCTGGAAAGCTCCCTGGCAGAAAAGGACCTGGGGGTGTTGGTTGACAGCTGGCTAAATATGAGCCAACAGTGTGCACAGGTGGCCAAGAAGGCCAACAGCATCCTGGCCTGTATCAGAAATAGTGTGGCCAGCAGGACCAGGGAAGTCATCCTTCCCCTGCACTCAGCATTGGTGAGGCCACACCTTGAATAGTGTCCAATTACAAGAAGGATATTGAGGCACTGGAGCTTGTCCAAAGAAGGGCAACAAAACTGGTGAAGGGGCTGGAGTCTTATGAGGAGAAGCTGAGGGAACTGGGTCTGTTGAGTCTGGAGAAGAGGCTGAGGGGAGACCTTATCACTCTCTACAGATACCTGAAAAGAGGGTGTTGCGAGGCAGGTGTGTGTCTTTTCTCCAAGGTAACTAGACATAGAACAAGAGGAAATGGCCTCAAGTTGCACCAAGGGAGGTTCAGACTGGATATCAGGAAAAGTTTCTTCACTGAGAGGGTTATCTGGCACTGGAACAGGCTGCTGACGGAGGAGAGGTGGTTGAGTCACCATCCCTGGAGGCATTTAAAAGATGTGTAGATGAAGTGCTCAGATACATGGTCTACTAGTGGACAGGTACAATTGGATCTGATGATCTCAAAGGTCTTTTCCAACCAAATGATTCTATGATTCTATAATGTAACACTAAGTTATTCTTAAATTATGTCCTTAAGAACAAAAAGTCAATGTCCTTATATATGTTGCTGGATTATTGGCATGGTCTTAGAAGGATGTAAATAGCTGAAGTATAATGTGAGCAGAACTTGTATACAGAAATCTACCACCATAATTATAGAAAAAAAAAAAAAAATCTTTAATGCACTTGAGGATTCACAAGTATCTTAGCTTGCAAGAAAGATTGTCACTTCAAATCCTGTGATCACACAACCCAGAAGCTTTGCTGTATTGACTGTTCTGTGTATTCACCTAGCTCTCTTATTCTGCAGGCAGAGCAGATGTCCAAGCCAGGTACCTCCAAAAACTTGTGTTCTGCATTGAACAGAGACTGAAAGTTTCTCAGCAATCTTATGCTTTTCAGCTGAGAACATGGGCACATTTTTCCTAGTTTAAGTACTTAGGGGGAAAAAAGGGAACAGAGACTGAATTCTAAAATGTATGTCTCACTCATTTTCAGGGATAACTGGCACCAAGTCTGCTTCCCAACACCAAGTCAGCAGAGATTGTGAAGACATAGGATAACATATGGAAAATGTATTCACTAAAGAACTTCAGTGTTTCAGTTTTCACTGATGTGTGCTCATGCATTTGTATTCTTACCATGAATAGAAATTGTGTTCAATGGTAAATGGAAGAAAAACAGAGAAAATAAATGGGCTATGCACTTTATCCACCTCTACTTACTGTCCCTTATCACAGATGTTGATTTAACATTTCAGATCCCTGAACAGCCTCATTCTGTGGATGTTTAAAAAAAAAACCAAAAAGTTTTTCTACTTTTTTCCTGTTTTGCAAAATTCAAAATGTCACATGAAAATCTCCTCATTTGTGGCCCAGATTAAAAAGTTTGTATCTTTTTGATTTCAAGGTCTAAAAATGTCATGGAACTGAATCTTTTTTTCTTAATATTTCTTTAAAAAAACCAACAACCCAAAACTAGAAAGATGGGTTTGTCCCACCTAAATAGATATTTCTTTGATCAAATATATCAGAGATTTAAAGTCATTTACAGAAGATATTATAGCTTCATCCAATCCTCTTATGCACAGTGACTCTTGTATCCTGGCAGCTCAGTCAGGTGTGAAAAATAATCTCATTTTTATAAGCCTTCCAAATATGCTGGAATTTGGTTTTTTTTCAGTAAATAGATGACATTAAACACCTTTTTTTTTTAAAAAAAATCAATATTCATTCCAAGACAGTTGCATTTCTTACAAATGACAGGGAACTAACACAGGGGAATGTAACATTTCTGTGCTTATAGAAACTATGGTGGAGACTTGAAAACATGCATTTGTATTCTTTGTCCCTTTTTCTGAATATCAGTACTCATTTATTTAGAATATGACTATATCTCAAATATATGTTAAAAATAAAATAAGGAAACATTTTCTTTTTTTTTTTTTTTCTTTTTTCCCTGACAAAATGTGTAGATCTCGCAGGCCCAAACTTGAGTTGTACAATCTGTTGCTTGGCCTCATTGGAGGGACTGAGGAGTTTTCCTGCCTAGAAACATAAGCATGTAACAGAAGTCTCTAAATTGAGAACTTGCTCATTTTAAGCTGATTCTGTAATCAGCAGCCCAGATCTGAAACACATTCTGGAAACATTCATCTCTTGGCATTGATTATAGGGAGAGTTTAAGGTGACTCCAGCTCCCAACTTAGACACTTAACTGAGCAAGTCATCATGATGGAGGGTGAATCCAGACCCTAATGTTGCAATCATGCTCCTGGTGTAGCTGAAGCTGACAGGAATTGTGTCATTGACCCCAGGCAGCTAGTAGCTCTCCTCAAACCTTGATTCAAAACTTGCTAGAATGTTTAACCTTGGAAAATAAGGACATATGGAAATATTGACACAGCCTTGAAAGCCGTAACTCAAATGAGTCTGCAGTAAAATGTTTCAAGCTTGTAGCTTTGACACAGGAATGGGATGATGCATAACTCAATGAATACAAGAGGTCTTTTCCTTTGAAACTCCAGACAGCGGTGCTCTTTCAGCAAACCTTAACAATATATAAATATCTCTTTGTCACTGTCATGAATGCTTGTTTACAAACTCCTCAAGCCCACAGAGTGCAAATAAAAATTGACAGATAACATTATAATTGAAGGTGCATGCACATATGCTGCAGTAGTTTTTATTTGTGCAATGTTGTGTTGGGCTGCGCCAAACACTCTGAAAGAAACAGGACGATTGCAATCATTTTAACAAGTTATTTGGTTGTGTGCATGACGTGATTTACTTCTGGGTCTCGTGAATGCATTCAGCTTTATTTGTTAACCTAGCAGAATATTATTTATTAATGAGTTCTTCATGCTTTATTAAGCCTAATGTCAAAACACCTCTGTGGGACTCTAGACATGTTCTCTCTTTGTGTTAAAGCCTTCTAAAGAAAATGAAAAATTATGCAGCAAAGCTGCAGATAAAACCCAGTAGATATCAGTTCAATTACTCTTGATCCTGGCAGATGATGTTTCTGAATATTTGTGAAAGCACAGCAACTGATTGTGTGCTGGCTTGAATTAAAGCATTCTGCAATCTCAAATATATGTAATTAGGGTGCCTTAGAAACCTAACAAGGCTACTGTGGTCTCCAAAGCTGAGTGGAGTGCTCAGATGGCAAAAACTGCCAAGTCCAACATGGAAGTAGAATTCATGCTTTTTTCTATGAAATTCTGTTTTCTATCAGAGGGAGACACTTATTCATGGGAACATTAAAATGATTCAAAGTAGTAACAGGGTAAATTATCTGTGGTGCTCTGTGATTTGAGAGGACTATTGTGGCTCAGGAAACTAATACTGGAGTTCAAAAAACTTTTTCACCCTTGATCTCACTGAACACTTTGTTTTCTAGCACTGACATGAGATTCAAATCCAAGAGTTCTGCATATCTTAACCTGTAAGAATATCCTGGGACATACTTCATTATTCTTCTACATGCATTAGTATTTAACATTGGTTAAGCAACACCAGCTTTTACACCACAGAAACGTAGACAGAATGAAATTAACATGTAATTTTTTGTAGTTGATAAAATGCTAATTCCCAGAAAGTCAACATGTTCCTCACTTTTTACTTGAAATAGAGATAATCTTTACATGTGTAAGAAGCCTTCAGATAAAGTTCTTCGTTTGCTGTCATCTTGCATTTAAAAAGCAACCTTTTAAACATATGCTTTCTAAAAATATTTTGGTTAGCAGAATTAACAATGGCTAATAAGAATCACTTGAGTTATCATAATAAGCAGAAATAATATAAAAATAACTTAATCTATAAGAATTAAAAATATTAGAATTCAATTCCTTTTATGAATGCGTAAAAGTAGACATTTAGCATCTAAACTGACAGACACAATAGTTCAGCTGTTGAAATCTAAAGGTTTTTTGTTTGGTTGATATGCCTTCTTGTTTTTACTGAAGATAGGGTTTCATTATAGGTTTTAGTGGAGTCTTACTTCTACTCACAACTCATAACACTACCCTACGTTTATGTATCAGATAAATAAAGTAGCTAAATCTGATCAAAGATACAGGCCAAAAAGACTGACTCACTTTCCACTCCAGCAACAGAAATCTACAGAGAAAAATTCCTGGAGGGAGTTGCAGATAGATTATTTGGACACTGCATAATCACTGCTGCTTTATTTCCTATTTTGTTTGTAATTACTACCAGTTATGAATATTTAATATCAACTTGTTTTGAGCTTTTCCTTGTTCTTTCATCTTGCTACTTTCATCATCTTTCACAACATCTGAGAGATCAATGTAAGGCAGTGGGATGGTAGGGGAATGTACTGTATCATTACCATATCACAGCAAACATAAATAATTGAGGGGACAGATCCTCATCTGGTGTTTGTGAGTGGAGCTCCCCTGGTTTCAGTAGAAGCTGTCCAGTTACAGGCTGTCACACTGAGACCTCTTGGCAAGAGATTTTGGTGACACACACTGAAGACTGCCAGGCCCTCCTGCTGGAGTGCTTTGTCCTGTTTTCTGCCAAGTAGTCACTGAAGCCTGGTTTGCCTCTTTCCAAGTGGGTGCCTAGTCATCAGAGAAAGAGTCCTGCTTGTCTGGTGAATGTTTTTTTGGTCTGACACTAGCTATAAAGCTGTAAAAATAAAGCAGGGATGGTAGAGGAGGGCTCTGCTCTTTCTCCTCTGGTTTTCTTTTGTGATAAATAATTGATCTTGCTATGGATGTTAGTCTGTAAATCCCAGTGGAAGAGAAAAAACCCTTGCTAGCCCAGGAAAAAGAATCTGGAATGACACAGAGACAGAACCAAAATTTAAGCCATATCCTTTCCACTGGATCTTCCCATTGTTTGGCTTGGCTAACTGCAGAGGGTTTCTCTTACACAAATATTTTTCCCCGTGTTATTCAGCTACCACGGCTATACTTCCTCTTCCCAACCTTCCCCATGCATTGCTTATGTTATACACAGAACACAGACTGCAGACAATGTAAAGCATGGTATTGCAGTGCCGTGCCCAGCTGCCTGCTCTTGATCCAGCTCAAGAAGCCTTGGACTGTACAAAAGCCAAATAAAACAGGTAACTTGATTTTCTCAGAGTTGTAAGGCAATACAGACTGGACACCAGTCCCACTGCAGTCAGGCACATTGCAAGTATTGTTTTAAGGGCCACTATTTGCTAGTTTTACAATACTGTTTGTGTATGCTTAGAGACTTGTGCTAATAAGAAAATAGAAGAAACTGTCATATCAATCCCTCTATATATATTTTTTTTTCTTTTAGTGTAGAAATGATGTGAATAAAACTTCATTTGTTTCAGAACCAGCTAAACATAGTTTGTCACTAAGACTTAACTAGAATCCAGAAACTCTGCAGTAACATGTCTTAGACCAAAGGGAATCTACTGAGAGCTTGTTAGGTCCCTCTAGCCTACAAGGGAGGCAACAAAATCTGCCTTGTACAGTTTTCCCAAGAGGACACAATTAAGAATCATCCTGTTCAGGAACTACTTTATATGCTTTTATTTTTAATAAAGCCCTTTGAGACAAGCAGCAGTGTGTAATATTCATCCGCTTTTGGTCTGTGTATGGTCTTTATGCTGTGTATTAACACAGTCTAATCACACTTCTTCTCAACTCTTTGTTGTCTAACGAGGAAACTCATGATTAAATGGAAGGTCACTTGCTTCTTTACACAACTTCAGTACAAACACAGCATGGAAAAATGCTATTTCATTTCTGTGATTTCCAGAAATACAATTTCAGCTTATTCATGTGATTTTGTGATATGCACATTCCTGTGAACATGCAATTTCTTCAAAATATAAGCTATTTACAACTTATGCTGATTCAGACTGTGGTATCCAGCTTTCACTGAGAACAGCAGACTTATGGTAAGCTTCACTGGCCTCAGCCATGAGATGATTTTTGTACAGACTGTCACTAACATGATGCCTGACACACTTTCACATCTCCCTGCGCTGTGCATGTGAAAGAGCTCACCGGGAATGGTGAGGCACGTTCCTGCCTGTGGTGGTATTCAGAGAAAACTGCTATGGAAGGAACCATTAGCTGAGACAGGGCTCTGGCAAAACTGGGGTTCAGCCCACCCCTGTGAGCTTGCATAGCTGAGAACACAAAAATTCTCACATCTTAAAATGTTGCAGTTACTGGGATATTTGTTTTGAAAATTTGAAAGAGAGCAAATACGCTCAAAGATGCTGGGTTCTGTGCAGTGTCATTATATGGCAATCCCACTTAGTCACATCATTTTTATCCTTTGTTGTATAGATGTGCAGCTCGTCATTCTCTATCACACAGTAAAATATGACCTATTACATATGCAGTAATGGGAAGGGAGAAACTGCCCAATCATGTAAAATTAATGCTCTAATGATTGGACTTTTGCTTTGTTTTGCTTATGTTTGGGGGAAAAGCATATTTGGAAAGCTCTTCTCTATCCTCAATTACTGCTGCTCTAGGCTATTTATGCTGTTGTAGCAGTTTTGATAAACCTTTTCTGTTGACGGCACATTTGCTGGTATTTTTGCAGCAGTGCAGTAATGTCTTTATTGTGTAATGCTGTATTTTAATAGTCAATTAAAATGCCCATTGAATTGACAAAATGGACTTAGGATCTTCTGAAGACTATTTGGCTAAAAGTACTCATGAGACTGTTCTGATAATCACTGCCACAGTACTATTCAAAATTACTCAAAAGCCTCACCTTATCACAACAGGAAAAGTAGTGAGGCAAGAGAAAATATACTTTTATAAAGGAAGTCTGTTGTTGAATTTACTCTCATCGTGCTGTCATGCCCATGTCTCATCTCTTTTTGCTTTGTCCTCCAGCACCACCACCATGTCTCTTCTGCCTTTTGTCCATTTTCCCAACTCCATTCTGTGTTTTCTCACTCTTTTTTTTTTTTTCTTGTTTTCCTCTCTTTCTTGTGTTATCTAATAATAACAAATGGTACAGTGCCTTTGTGATGAGAATGGGAAGGTGATGAATAGTCCTGTAGCAAGATTTCAGGGGCTTCACATGGAGTTTGTGTAATTTTATTCTTTTCATAACAAATGTGTTTACAGCCTGCAGGTTAAAATGAATGAATATAACAAAGACTACATAAGATAAACTCTGTATGAGTAAGTACACCACTAGCAGGGAAAGAGGCTTGCAAACGCATGAGTCATTCCAAGTCATCTATTGCTCACTTCTGCCATCCTCACAATGTTATCTTCAATCCTGTGATACTTGATGGGTTTCTTAACACACCAGCTGCTGGAATCTCCTGTTGTATTAAGTCCTTTGCTTCTATTCAGCATATTTCTCAGTTGTTCCAGTTTCATTAGAAGATTTTTTTTTTTTCTAAATGTCATCAGTAAATATTCTTTTGGCACTTTTATAATGATTTCCTTAAGGCCTCCCCCATACAAACAGGTAACAAACTTGCGTAGTGTAGTGCAGTGCCAGGTGTATTGTATGATCATATTCATAATACTTAGCAACTCTTGCAATTACTCCACAGAGAAAAGATATTTCAGCTTTCAGTCAGATTCTGCAAGCAAGGCAAATGGCAAAACTCAGGAATAGCCATTAATAGGAAGCTCACAATTCCAGACACAAACAAATCCATAGGGCTACTGTGTGAGAGAATAATAATAATTTTAGCCTTTTGAAAAGACAAGGGCAAACTCAACTGCAAACAACATTTCAGTCTTCCTCATTTTATTGCCTCTGGCCTTTTGCTTATCCAGTAATGTGCAAATAAAAGTGAATTGGCACTTTCAGATGTACTTCTGTAACCCTACAGATGTGTTATTAATGTGGATTTTTCAAGTTTCAAGGCACAAAAGGACTGTGATTGAATTATATGAAACATAAATAGAATGGGCATCTGCTTACAGGGCATTCTTCCTTCTATTGTTTACTACAGATTGTGAAGAATCATTCTGAGCAGAAGTGGATGTTGGGGGAGCACACAAACAAGCTTTTGTAGGGATTAAAATGTAGGGCATGATAAGCAGGGGAGAATGAAAAGGTAGATCTTAAAAATGGCAGAAGCAGTGAAGCCTGTGGGAGAATTGCTGCAGAGTGAGGCAAGGGCTCACTGAAGGCAAGTAAATGGGACAGTAGCAGAAGGGCAATCAGCAAGAACTAAAGCTGTCACTTTTTAGTCCAGCATTTCTTTGTAGTTAAATTGTTCCACCTAGTGAAGTGTTTGCTCCCTCTTTCCCAGTGGATTCTCCATGAAGTAGAGCACATTTTGGTTTCAATTACATCTTTAGAGCAAGGAGAAAAGACTTATGCCACATGGCAAACCAATCCAGGTGCTCCTTGGCTGTGATGAACCTGAGATGCTGCTGTGTACTCCGGTGCACCTCTTGGCACTCCCACACAGAGAGGAGAACGCTACAGCATGCTTCTTTCCTGCAAGCTCAAGCTTTCTGCCATTAAAAGCGAGGGTGCATGGAGAAATGACAGGGTTTTTTTCCTGAAATGTAGCCAAGGTAAACACCCAGGGACTAGGTTAGCCTAATGGAGCACTAATTTGCTTCCCTTGAGTGTATGCATTATAGCACAGTCTTTAGTTCATTATTACATACTATATTTTTCTGCTTCTTTCACAGCACAGAAGGGACTATGTACTGAGAACAAACCAGCAATGCACAGGAAAAATATGCTAATGTCTGTAGGATGCCTGTCTCATATTTGGTAAAAATGGAAGTTATATGACAGCTAAGGCAGAAAAATGCAGGAAGAAAAAAACTGAAGCACCTGAGGCTTCAAAAGTCAGTATAGCAATTTTAGCAGTTATTATACCCCTGCTGTTCTTTACTATCCTTTAGCTGAAGGTTTCTGCCTCCACAACTGAGTTGCAGTTACTGCTGAAGCAGACTCGAACTCTGCATGAGGGTGTTAAAACAGTATAGCTGTGGATGTTGCAACAGCAGGGGAGGGCAACTTCTTAAATTGCATCAACTCTAGCCTAAAGAAGATGTACCCAGAGAGAAGACTCTGACTTGGATTTCTCCTGGCCTCTGCCACAGGCTTCCTGGTGATGGTGGGCAGGTGATAAAATTTAAGCTTTTACAGCTGTCCGCTATGTGCATTTTACTCCAAATTCACTCCATTTGGCTACGCAAAAAGAAATACTTGGGGTCTGATGAACAGAACTGGTGAACAACTCTCAACTGAAGCTGAAGTTGATGGGTACCTTACTCTGAAGATGCCAGCAGAATAGGGGCAGTCTGCAGCCTTCTCAGACTGACTTTCAAGACAGCTGATACTTTTGACAATTAATCTTGAACCCCGGTAGATCAAGTCTCTGTCTTGTGGGAACACTAGCAATACTCTGATCTCACATGGGCATTGTTAAGATGTATTTATTGGGTTTAGTAAAGAACTTAATTACAGAAAGTCTTTGTTTAAGGAAACTATCATTCCTATTAGAGGTATAAAGTGAAATTCAGCCCATCTGTTGGGTATCGCTGTAAAATTCTTGAATGTGACAAAAAAATGACATTTTTTTAAAAGTTTTTCTTCAGAGCATGTGGCAAACGATACTTGGATATCCTTTCACACTTGCAATGTGTGAGTGAAAGGATGTATAAAGAGACTTGTCTGCCTTTTCTCTTCTTTTTCTTCATTCAAGCATAGAACGCCTCACAGAATACCTCCTTTCCTAATATTACAGAGTGCCTTTCTGTGTGTGCCCTATTTTCTGCATTAGTTAACATTATTCTGCCAACTCAAATTATTGTTGATTAGGAAATTGATACGATTACTAACAAGTTATATTTCATGTCTTGATTTCAGTCAACAAGACATTTTCTTGATAGTAGTGAAGCTGATAAAGTAGTAAAATGCACGGTTGATTTATTTCCTGGAAATTTACTTTACATCATCACTAGGTGTAACAGTTGTTTACGTTCCTATGATCTGATCATTATACAGTGAACCAAGACCCATTGGCTCAATTATTTTTTGGGGTGCTGCTTAATAGTGACTCTGCATTTGTGGTGAAGAAACAGCAGTTTGAAATATCCCCTACTGATAGTGCCAGAAGAAAGCTGGAAAATCTCCAGAACTCTCTCATTTTAAAAACATTGCTGAATTTCTTTGTGAATATATGAATATACATATCTTACTTATTTGAGAAATGAGATTTTTTTTTTTTTCTCACTTGACTGTACTTTCTTCTTGTAGTACATATTGGTTTAGAAAGAGATTAGAGCTTACCTCATGGATTGAGGAGAGTGAGAGATGAGAATTTTAGTGCTACGCATATTAAAATTAGGAATTTTTTTTTTAAATAAGGGGAAAGTTGGAGAAAAGCATATACTCAATATTAAGCATGACTGAATTGTCACTGTAACGGAATTGTTCCAGAATTGAAGGACAGTTGTTTAAACCAGAATACTGATTAGAAAACAGAATAACAAGTCAGCAAAATCAAAAAGACCTGATTTCTATAAGAATTGCAGGCCCTTTTGTTTCAATAGAAACAAATTAAGAAACATGCTTTTATATGCAGTCACAGGTGGAGGAATGTCTATATCCTTTATTTTAGGTGATATTCTGTATTTTTTTCTTCTGATGGTGGTGGGCAAGACCCACAGATACTTCAAGCTTTAGCAAGGAAACATCAGCCAATCAGATCCTGCTGCCACCATCCACCAAGCCACTGGGGAGGCAGGTCCAGCCCAAGCAGGGTCCAGCCTAGCATTACCCCTGCCAGTGGCTTCATTTCAACCTTTGTCAATACTCAAGGATAGTCATAATCAAAATTACAGCAGGACTTAAAAGGAAAAAAGCATGAAGGTGATGGATAGTTTATCAGATGGATAGAAGAAAAGAAGAGTGGATGGATGGATGGATGGATGGATGGATGGATGGATGGATGGATGGATGGAGAAAAGCTTCTTCTTTTTCCTCCACTGCTGAGCTGTCAGTCAGCCAAAAGAAATTAGAAAGCGAAAGTTACAGCCCATGTGAAACCAAGAGAAGGAAGTACATTAGAAATACCTCTTGATTGTAAAACCAGGTGAACTGGATGCAAATTTAACAATGTTATTGCTCAGTAGGGAGGGTTTCTCAGGGATAAAAGGCAATAAGCACAGAAATATCTTTGGGCAAGTGTTAGTCTCTAGTGTGACCTGAATAAACCCAGTTTTATTGTGAGCCATGTTAACAAGGAGCTGAGCCTATAAGCCTTGTAATAATAACAAAAAAGCAATTTATGCAAAATGGAGGCAATCCTCATCTCACTGTATCTAGAGGATAGGCAGTTTTATAGATGATTAATTAAAAAAAAAAAAAAAAAGCAGAAAAAAAAGAAAAAACCTTGCATAAGTTATTTAAAAGCCTTTTAGTGGGCTGCTACGGAGGAAGTATTAAGAAAAATAGAAAGAGGATGGAACTTAAGGAAACAGCAAGGCATTGTGGGAATACAGTATGAAATAAAACAGAATTAATTTATGTAATTATTACAGAGACAGAATAATCATAAAGTTAAAAGTTATGTCATATTTCCCCAAAATAAACTTGTCTTTATGGAAGTTTGTTTCTTTATCCTTCATGTTTTCTACTTGGTGCTTTTATTGCAAGTAGAATAAATCTAAACATAGAAAGAAATTAATAACTATTTCTAAAACACTATTCTAAGTTCAGAGTTTGTATTGCTTTGGTTTTGTTGTGTTTTGTGTGGTTTTTTCCCTCCTAATATCTTCAAAATTATTTAATCTAGGCATTTTAAGCACAGCCACTCTGAAAAGAATTGTGTACTGATGCCTTTATGTATATTAATCGGAGAGCTGAAAGACATATAGATTTACATTTTCAAAAGCAGTCAGTAATTCACACTGTGAGTGTTCTATTTGATATGCATAGAAAGAAAACACTGACTACTAAATCAGCATTTAATATCAGGGGTTTTTAAGTGTTCAGACTTAGCTACCTGACATCATTAATCAATTCTGGAATATTAGGCTATAAATATTTACATTTGTTTTAAAAGTAAGAAAGTCAAGTTTGCTGTTACCATGCTAAATATTAATTTTGGTTGAGACTTTCAAAAGAGCTAAAGGTTAATAGACACCTTGAATTAAATCAGCCTATTCATTACAGCTAGAAACTATAAAGGACTTGCAATGAATTTTAGAAAGCAGACATGAAGACTTCCACACCAATATTTTTTAAAAGAAGACATCGACATTCATTTTGCCACTTCTTAAAGTTTTTCAGTAGCTGTTGTTTATTTCAGTTTTGAAAGTTCTTGATCCATTTTTTATGTTCCTGCACAGGGACGAAAGGGCTTTGGCCTTAGGGGATTTAAATATTTCCTCTATACAGGAGAGTGCATTAAACACAAGCCTCTAGTTTTATTTTACTGTAGCCACAACACAGTCAGTAGAAGCTTCATGTCTTAGACCAACTGTTTAAAGCACTAAAATTAGAAAATCCAACCTTCAGGTCTGAAATAAAGCAGCACCTTTTAAAGTTATTAGCAAGACCAGACATAGTTGTTGCACATTGGTTGTTGGTACATATCACATTAACTCCAAGTAATTATTCTTAACTTTGTTTTCTCAGTCCCAGGCTCATAGTGGTACCTACTAATCATGCAAGCCAGGTCCCTAGCCCTGGACTGGGGCTAAGATTTTTCACCTACTCCTGTGTTTGTTGTTTCCTTCTGTTTTACTCAAGCAACTCTTGTTTCATATGCTATCCAGGTGCACAGCTCTGTCTCTTTGTTTCATCACACATGACCAATCCGATGGCCTTTAATGATGGGGTTACAACATTGGTGGATAAGGCTAAAGAAACTGATGTCATCTACCTGGACTTGTGCAAGGCATTTGGCACTGTCCCACACAACATCTTTGTCTCTAAACTGGAAACATGTGGGTATGGGTGGATAAGGGACCGGCTGGATGGTTGCACTCAAAGAATTGTGGTCAACAGCTCAATGTCTGAGTGGAGACCGGTGACAAGTGGTGTCCCTCAAGGGTCAGTACTGGGGCCAGTGCTCTTCAACATCTTTGTCGGTGACATGGACAGTGGGGATTGAGTGCACCCTCAGCAAGTTTGCCAATGACACCAAGCTGAGTGGTGTGGCTGACACTAGATGGATGGGATGCCATCCAGAGGGAACTTGACAGGCTTGAGAGGTGGGTCTGTGCTAACCTCATGAAGTTCAACAAGGCCAAATGCAAGGTCCTGCACCTGGGTTGGGGCAACCCAAGCATAAATTAAGGCTGGGCGATGAGTGGCTTGAGACCAGCTCTGAAGAGAAGGACTTGGAGGTGGTGGTGGATGAGAAGGTCAATATGTGCCAGCAATGTGTGCTTGCAGCCCAGGAGGCCAACTTTATCCTGGGCTGCATCAAGAGAAGCATCACCAGCAGGTTGAGGGAGGTGATTCTCCCCCCTCACTCCACTCTGGTAAGACCCCACCTGGAGTACTGTGTCCAGTTCTGGAGCCCCCAACACAAGAAAGACATGGACCTGTTAGAATGAGTCCAGAGGAGGCCATGAGGATGATCTAAGGGCTGGAACACTTCTCCTATGAGGACAGGCTGAGAAAGTTGGGGTTGTTCAGCCTGGAAAAGAGAAGGCTTAGAGGAGATCTTATAGCAGCCTTTCAGTACCTGAAGGGAGCCTACAAGAAAGCTGAGGATGGACTTTTTACAAGAGGAGGTATTGACAGAACAAGGGGTGATGGCTTTAAGCTGAAAGAGGGGAGGTTTAGATTAGACATTAGGAAGAAATTCTTTCTTGTGAGGGTGGTCAGACACTGGAACAGGGTGCCCAGAGAAGTTGTGGATGCTCTGTCCCTGGAAGTGTTTAAGGCCATGTTGGACGAGGCTTTGAGCAATATGGTTTAGTGGAAGGTGTCCCTGCTCATGGCAGGGGGGTTGGAACTAGATGATCTTTAAGGTCCCCACCTTTGTAAAATATTTATTCCAGACTACAGTTTCAGAACAAGAGCAAATTATTTCTGCAACTAAGTAGTTTATACTTTCCTTTAATTTATTCCATTTTCTGTCATTATATTGTCCTTGAAACTACTTTCTGTCACTGTCAAACGATAGCCTCAGGACAGAAATGAAAGTGAGATAATATGTCTCTATGAGCTTTTCTGGTGAAATGTTTTTAAAAGTTTTCAAATACAGACATTTGGATTTAAGCAGAAGATGAAAGAACAAGGAAACTAGGAGATTAAAGGAACAAAAGCAATTATTTTAAATTATATAATTCTAATATTCCAATATTCATCCTTGAACACAGTTATAATTGCACCAAATGATTTATATAAGTAACAGAAAAATTGTTTTGTGTTACTACTCCTATTCTTCTGTTAAGAAAAATGTCTTTTCTGTCAGTTTCTTTTCTCTTAATTATGCTTCCCAGAAATGTGTCACTGTGACATTTTTCTAAATATGGTTTTAATAAGAGGCTTAACTTCAATGGTTTAGTGCCTTGCAAACTTTCATAAGATTATCAAACCAATTCTTAAAACCATATAATATAGTCATTTCCAAAAGCCAATGTAAGTTCAGTGTGTGCTATTTTTCCATTTCAGAGATAACCTAAGTAGAACAAGCAAATCCAAAAAGTAAGAATTTCATTGTTGGAATAGTGTGGGATGATGAGTGAAGGGCAAAGATTAGAAGATTTATGCTTTTGCCCTATTTCTTCAGTGCTTATTATGGAATTTATTGATTGTTTATTTCTAATATGCTAGCATTTTAAGAGATCATTTTTTGAATAATTTTTTACTCTGCTTAACCACTATTACATTTTCTAAACCGGAATGTCTGTCATTTAAGCTTTGAATTTCCACAGACTGACATGCTTAGAGGTAGAGCGACTGGCTGGCTCGGAGAGGCCATGTCATGCATTGCAAGAAACATGATTCAGACCTCCTTGCATTGCTTTGAGTGTTGCAGTGTTTTCTTTAGAGAGAATTACCCTTGCATATTTGTTTACATTTTTTTTTCCTTGCTTATCACTAGCAACTTCATCAGCCCCTTGCAAAAAAACAAATAAGCATAGTTCCTCCTTCAAAGATTTCATAAAACAGACACAAAGAAGAGATGCTTCAATGAAGACACTTAGGAGAGGATATATAGATCTTTTACTGCTTTAACTCTCTTCCAGTTGTCGTCTGAAGCAAGGCCTTTTTGCATTCCTGTTATTTTGATAACATTTTTGAAGAGCTAGAAATTAATATACAGCAAATGATTTATTTAAGATTGACATAGTTGCACAGAAACTGAGAGCACAAGCCCTCATCCCCATTCCCAGGACACGGCAGGCAGTTTGTGAAGTCAGGATGGAGGAGCCCATTTATTTTGTTGATCTTACCATGATACATTTTCCTCACCCACAGGGAACTTTGTTATGCAGTGCTCCTCTTAAATTACCGCTTCAGCCTCTTAACAGTTTCTGTACCAGTGATCACTGTTACTACTAAGAAATATCAGGCAGTTTTCAATCTTCTCCTGAAGAATAGTGGTTGGGTATATGTGAAACAGCAGCAAGCAGTTCAGCTTAGCTTACCTGCTTTTATACTGAACTCAGCTGCTTACTTCTCAGGCTACCAACACAGAGAGGGATATATGAGTACATGTGTATATATGTGTGTGCATGTCTAAATACAAGAAAATTCTAGAGATGCTCAAAATTGTTCAGAAATTGCTGGTTTACTTCCCTTACACAAACACATGGACATGCAAATATCCACATTTTTCGTTATATAAATGCATGTATTTACATATTCATGCATAGACACGTACCTTTGTACTTATTCACAAAAAAGTTTTTTTAACTGCAAGTGCATACATTTAAAATTGTAATTAACTGCCATATTATTAAAGTGATTGAAAAGACATAATATGTAGTCTTGAAAACTGCAAATGTAATTCTCCATTATGTCTACATGCCTTTTTGAACATTTTTTTTATTGTCACAAGATTTGATAAATCACTGGCACCAAGTGTGCATGATCTATATTCTGAAAACTGTTTACCCACACAGATGGATGTATGTGTATGAGACTGAATCACACTGAAATAAAATATTTTTCATGAAGAAATGTGTAAATACAACCGGTATGTTTTAAACACTTTTCACATTAATGCAAGAAATAGATATACCAGTATTATTTAAAAAAACCCACATGTTTTAAAGAGAAACAAATTCAGGTAACAAAATCTTTTTGAAAGTGCCTATTAAATTTGGATAGCTCAAGAGCTGGGCTTTTAGGAACACCTACCTATAACTATCATTGGCCTTAGCAGATACTGGGGGTGCTTAGTGTCACTGGGAGAAACACTGGAGAGGCCGTGAAACAAGAACGTTCCTGTAAGAGGTTTAGAAAATGCCAGCAGATGGCATGTATGAGTCCACAGCAACGGGTTTTTTTTCTAGTATGGGGGGAAGTTTCGAAACAACAAAACTTTCTTGAGTACCCTAGATGACCTACTGTGCACAACTTTTGAATGTTTCTCTGAAAAATGAGATTTCTGAAGATGTTGTGCTAGGTAAAGAAAAAGCAAAAGAATCCCGAATTAATGAATACATTTAGGAAAGGATTTGCTTGAATCATTAAAAAAATGTCTCTCTGCAGTACTGAGAAAGTTCAGTTCCTATTACAGATACAGATTAAAGACGCTATTTGTATGCACTTCTTCTTGATCTTCACACTTGTCTTCTTTGTTGGAGTTTTATAAAAACACATTAAAACCATCAGCATTGCATAAAAGGATTTAAAAGCAACTTGTATTCTGGAAAATATTTGTTTCATTGATGTTTGAGCTTCCACAGAAGTAGTAATAGAAACTGCATCTCTGATCACTGGAAAATGGGTTCTTGTCAAAGGCGCTAACTGTCCTAATAGTGTGATGCTATGTCTTGCTCTGTGTCACTGCCAGGCTCAGCTATAGAAACAGCATAATTATATGAGTAGCAACAATTCCCTTATCTAATATGAACACTTGCTACTGTTAACTGCATTTCAATGTGCTGAAGATGAAGCAGAGAATTAAAATTTAAGCTGAGTTTGTTGGATCTTTTAATCCAAAGGAGGCTGTTTTTCTGTCATATTTTTGGTGGGGATTTTTTTTTTTTTTTTAATTTTACACCTTTTAAAATCTGTCAGCCAGCCCTGGAACGGGTGATGCCAGCAGAGCCAAAAGCTGTTGTTGTCCCAGGCATGCCACAATCTGCTTCTCCTGGACCTGCTATATTTCTGTTCTGTCTGCCTTCTTGTGCCACTGACAACACCATGACCTTGGGACTGTGACATTTGAGAAATATTTTTTTCAAATAACCTCAGTAGAAAATTCTCCATTTCAATCTCTCATTGCCCCTTGTTTCCCAAGTGTAGATATTATTAAATCAGTACAGATAGCCTCATGTTATTCTTGATAGTCAATGAACGGCCTAAAATTCCTAATCCAAAAATTTATTAATATCAATGGAAGTTCTTCTAGATAAAACTCTGAATGCCATATGAAGCAACTAGAATAAACATCTTCTAATCCACCAAACCCACAAAACTACAGAATGATAGAATTATTTTGACATTTAACTTCATCAAGTCCAATCATAAACCTAACACTGCTAAGTCCATCATTAAACCATGTCCCTAAGCACCACTTCTATACATCTTTTAAATACCTCCAGGTACCGTATTAAATACCTTCCCTGGGAAGCCTGTTCCAATGCTTGACAACCCTTTTGGTGAAGAAATTACCGACTATATAGATATTCAAATCCATATGGATATTCAAATCACAATAGTGAAGGAGTTGTAATTGTATTACAAATTAGTGAACTTTTGATGTTAGAATACCTAGTTGTTTGAGTGACTAGCAGTTATTTTTAAAGCGTCTCATAGAATCACTGAAATAACAAAGACCACTGCAGACAGCAAAAAATAAATACATTTGAGTTAGAATAGGGGGAACTGGAGAAAATCCTGCTAAGAATAATGAGTCAAAATTCATTGTGTATTGAACAACCTAATTACAGTGATTATGTATTTTGTCATTGCAGAGTTGATGAATATTTTCTGGAGCAAATGGAAATTTCCATCCCACAGTCATTGTAGTTGTCTAATATTGCTGTATATTAGTATCTTAGAACACTGTGATAGTGTCAAATATAAACAGATTACTGTAGACAATCACCAGCCAAAAACAACAAAGAGGCCAGATTATATCTAGGCCTTCTGATGATCAAAGCTTTAATACACTTTATATGCTCTTTCATAAATAATGAATGTGAAATTGTTGGAGCAGTAACATCAAGGCTTACATATTTTTGCAGTAATTATTTCAAAACTAAATATAAGTAAACATATTTAAAATGTCTGTATTTATTAAATATAAAGCCCAAAGAGACAAACACAAAGAAACAGCTAGAAAAAGATTTATCATCTGTAGGTTACTTGTATCCTATTTGTAATGATTCCTTTCCTGCACTAAAAAGCTAAAACAACTTCATAAAAATGTCATCTAGTAAAAGATAACCCTTTCTTTGGAATTATTTCTAATTTGTTGCAGAGCTTCAGAAGGAAATATGTTAGCACCAGGGGTTTTTTTTCCCCTTTTTGTTTCATATGTGCTGGTTTATGTATTTTGTTGATCTTTTTTAAATAGCATACCATCTTCTGTGAATAAGAGACTTTATTAGTAGCAATGATACCAACTGTTCAGACTGGAATACATAAAATTCCTTATTATTTCACATCACAAAATAGGCATTCTTATCTCTATAAACTATATAAGTAAACAACATTCAACTTGCTTGTATTATCTTTACCTGGACTTTTAGAGAAAATTAAAATAAAATCAAGATAAATTTTCAATGCTGAAGAAATTCAGGTGAAGGTTCAATAAAGTTAATCATCCTTTCTGCAATAATGAGGAATTAATACTCAAATCATTTACAATTGATACACTTTATATTCAGCAATGTCATTTAAACCTTAAAACTGCAAGAGTTATGGGCGTTCTTAAGCTAATATTGATCTAATGTGTTCAGTTCAATGACAATGTCAATTACTTAAACATTTTTTTCAGATAATATGAGAAGTACCCATGCTGTTAGGAATAGTACATGACAAAAAGGTCCTCCTTGCAAAATTGGGAAGAAAAAATTTTAAAAAACCTTGATTTATTTCCATCGCAGTTGATTCAGATTTTAACTCAAAGCATTTATAGGTTTCCCTTAGGGAAAATTAAGAAACAGCTTACATGTGTAAACTTTGGACTATTTAAGGAAATTGGTTTAAGCTTTAATTAAAAATCCATTATCATTTGCTTTCTGTTTTTATGGTTGGAACTGCTGTTCCCTTCCCAGTTGCTTCCCTCTTAGGATGTTATAACTTACCTATCACCGGCCAGTGCAATGTCTGCATTGTTCCATTCAAATTCAACACCTGAAAATGTTTATCTTATTATTCCTTCTTTCAGTCCTTGCAGAGAAATGAAAGAAACCCAGGATTGCTCTCATTGTTTGCCCTATATAATTCTACCTCTTCATTTAATACCTCCTTGTTATTTTTTGTCAGCTCTCTGCTAAACAAAATTATCTCCAGGTGTACACCACATACTTACCAGTTTATCACAGGGAGGTTTTAGGGAATAACTGTAGGGCAGTGGTCTAATAAATTCCCAGAGTGCACTTCAGCTGCCTATATCTAAGGCTACACTGTACAGAATCTTTACAAAATATAGGTCAAGGCATCATATGTGAAAGATGTAGCAGATGTCTGCCAGAACACCTCACTGCTGTGTTCGAGGCACTTGTCTCCTGCTTTCTCAGCACCTTCTTGAGTGCTTCATAAAGCAAGTCAGGTGTCTTCTGTGTTCAGACAGTGCCCAGCCCATTATGGGTATTACCAGAAACAAGTCTGTATATTAGCAGCCTGTTTACATGTTGGCCAGCCAGCAACAGAAAACAGGTTTCAATTTCCCGGTGTTCATTGCAACAGAGCAAAAAGGTGTTGACTGAATCCATCCTGTTTCCTCAGGGACAAGAAAATTCTGAACATTTTCTTACGATCACTCTGAGAGTGCTGTCTAAAACAAGTCCTTTGGCCTGCAGCTGTTTTAAATTGATTGCACGTTTATTAATAACACACTTGTAATAGTAATGTCAAGCCTGAACCAAAGGACAGTTCAAAAGATAATTTTTCCTCAAACCCAAACTGAATTTCAGTCTCTCCTTCTCAAGAATCAGAACAGAAAACAAAAATTTGCCTGGTTGGGATGTGATGAATTTTTCAGTATGAAGTTCTGAAGAGTTTTCTGGTGTGGGAGTGGTTGGTGCTCCAAGGATGCACCTCTGCAGCTCTGTGCTGCTCTGGCAGCTCTGTGAGGATTTATCATGGTGGCCCACAGAGTACCCAAATTATTTCTCCCAGTGGCCCTTTATATAAATTTCTGATCTCTTGTGCTGAGTTACTGTGTGCCTTGGGAGTACCTCCAGAGCTGATATTTTTGCACCTTAGCTAAAGCTTGTCAGGCCTATTATATGGCACCTTCTGGTTTAAAATGTTGTTATTTTTCAATGAGAACCACTGAAGCACAACAACCAGCCCCTCTTCACATCCCGGAAAATGATGATTGAAACGAGAGACCACACATCACAGTCTCTGAGGCAATCTATGAAAATTTAAAGATGTTATGCCGAGAAATGTGGGCCCTTCTTGGAGGGAAAGGAAGGTGCTGCCACTTCCACCACATGTGTGAGAGTTTAGGCATGGTGTAACATCTCAGTGCAACAAGAACAAAGGATGCCTCACACTACACAGCTAAGCAGAGCATACGTGTGATGACACCTTTAAAGGGAGGACTCAGCTATTTAAATACTTAAGTCCTTAAAATCTCAGAAAATAAGTGCTGCTGTAAGTATACAGCTGGGTGTATTCCTCCTAAGACCCACAGAAATACCTTGTACTGACACTTGCTAGGCATCCAGAAATGTTGTCTCTCACTTTCCCCCTGTCTCTCCCTATCTGGGTTAGAAACAAACAAGCACTACTAGAGCGGTTTGTTGCTTCCAGTCTTCTAATGACCTTTTAGTTCCTTTGAAAGAACAGCTGTTGCATATATTCCAGTATCATGGATATGAATGTTTGAAACTGATAATCATGTCTTCCTACAAGGGTCAACACTGGAAAAAAAATCACAAATAAATATCTTAAAAGCTGAATGAATTTAACGTGTTGCATACAGAATTACAAAAACCAGCTGTTTTACAAGGTATTAGATGTTAAGACTTCATTAAGTATTCCTGCCTATAGAGGCATCCTGTCTATATTGAATAATGTGTTTGTTACCTTGAAGTAAACAGTGTGTAATTTTAACCACTATAGGTGGGGAAATGGTTCCTCTGCTTAGACACAAACTTTCCCCCAGTTAATGACTGGAATGACAACTCTTGTGTTTGTTGAGAAAAACCTACCCTGAAATCAAGTAGTGGAGTGTAATTAATAAACTACATGATCCTGTCACCCTTTGGTATGTCGGGTACAAGCCCATACAGCAAGGAGGAGTTTTCTTTAATTTAATTGAGGAAGGATTTCATGTTGTAATTTTTTTTGTTTTTTTTTTTTCTTTCTAGTTTACTACAGATGTTGTTTTATAGCAAACATTTCACTAATATTAATTTATTTACTTATTTGATTGTAAATAATAGGAATTGTTGTCCTTTAGGTCATAATGGGAAGTGCCTCCTGAGAGCAGTCTCAGGTACTGAGTAATAGCTGCTCTGTACCCCAGGGGCTCTGCAGTAAATTCATCATTTGCCTTAAAAATTACTATAAGAGGGTTTCATGCTTCTCAGAACCTGGGATCCACAGAATAATTGAGACAATTCAATAAAATCCAAAAGGGTTTGTTCATAGGTAATATAAAAAACAAACAAATTGATGATATATTTTGCTATGTAGAAGTGACAAAATGAACAAGCCAGGGGATGCTGTGATCAGCAAGGGCACCTTACAAATGAATTTTGATTATTTTTTTTTCATGCAAACCAAGCCAAAATAATGAAAGAAAGGATCCAAACAATATATCTAATTCTAGCGATCTAGTGATTCCAGTAGTACCATATCTTTCATGTCTAAAATTAGGTTATATAGATGTGTTTGTTCCTTACAAATATCCCCATTACTGTGGCAAACAAAGCATTTCTTTTGGCAAATCAGCAATCCTCGTTTATAGTAGCACATGTAAGCTAATATATCCTTAGTTAAAAAACAAATTAGTGCTTTCATCCACTAGTTTAACACTAGCAGAGTGTCTATGTCTAAATTAACTCATACTTTAGAAGATTGTAGCATACTGTCATCTCTACTACAGAAAACCTGTGTCCAGTACTGGCAATTGCCACAACATTTCTGATTTGCCATTGCAATCTTGGATTTCTACTAGCACAAAATTATTCTTGGTGACTTTGCTGATACCACTACAAATATTTTTCTTTCTGATTGACTTCAAAGTCTTCTCAGTGTTTTTCCTCCTTTTTATATACTAAGTGTTCCTTGCAACAGCTTTTTAAGACCTGATGTCTCTCAGAAGTAACAATATGTAAATGACCCTCTCCCTTTCATGCACTAAGACTCCCATGCCTGTACTTAAATGAATTCATGTGGAATTGCTACCTCCTATTTTTTATCACAGTATGCTAATGCATTTACATTTGTTTGACTTCTTCCTCTGGAGCATGGTACATGGATTAGCAACATGTTCTTACACAATTCTCCAGTCACTTGATTGCAAGCACTGGCTTTGCTTGCTTCCTTTGGAAATGCTTCTTGGACTGCATCTACATTAAGTAATAACATGAGTGACTATATTATCTTTTGTAATGTAATTATCAATTAAACAATACCTTGTATTCTTTTTTTCTTTTTTTTCTTTTTTTTTTTTTTCTGATGGGTCACTCAGTAACCTTATCCAAGATACCAAAAAACTGGGTAGCAGTTAATTATGGGCCACATTTTGTAAGCTATACTTTGCGATAAGATTCTGTATCACATAGAGATGAAATAAAATCTGTCTAAACAGAGAGTAGCAAGACATTTCTCTGCTTCATCTTCATTATTCTTTAACACCATTTATAAATAAGTGCACCTAATGCTTTTTAAGTTACAAAATTTTTTAACTGAGTGGGTAATACATGAGGGATCTAAAGCTTAGCAAGTACTACTGAATCTACCAAATCTATGAAAGTATTTTCTATAATACATTATCCAGAAAACTACCCTAATCTATGAAATATATATTTGTGTCCTTTTATTGTGCTGTTTTGCTTACTATGTCTTAGTGGAAAAGGAATACAGAAAACCATCTCTGACATTACCTGTTTAATGAATTTATGACCTAGACACGCTCAGAAATTGATTTGTAGTCCTGTGGGTTTTTTTATCCTATTGTCCTTAAGCCTCACACATGGGTAACCAAGGTATCTCACTTCAGCTTCTTCCTAGAAAGTGCAGATGAGTCTTTTGCAGAATAAGAATAAGTGCAATTTTGTTAACCGGAAGATGCGGATCATGCACACCATTTCCCATGGAAGGATGTGGCTGCTCAATTAAAGCTTAATACAGTCCATCTCCTTGTGTAGCAAACTGTCCCTATTACCGTTATACCAGTTCTGAAAAATCTTGGCTAGCCAGTGTCACCTTTCATTGCTTTTATTTGCAAAATTCTGCCCAATCTTCAACAGCATTTCTCATATCCTACCCAACACCTTGTGTGCTCTTTGCCACAGACCAACCTTTATTTCATATCTCTCTTTTTCCCTTCTGGGTGTTACAGTGTTTTGGAATTTTTGTTAGTTCTTTGGTCAAACAATGCTGAGAATTTACTGCTTCATTGATAGTCTCTTCTTTACATATAAATTAAGCTTGAGCTCACTAATTCATGGATACAAGCAACACATACATCAGCCTGGCAGGGAGTTTTTGTTTCTCCCAAATGATGTGTTGCCCTATCTCATTCTTTTTATGCTATTAAGTGTATTGACTTTCTTTTATGCCTGAAAGCTGGTCTGTTCCTTCTAGCTATCAGCTGGTTTAAAAAAAAAAAAAATAAAAATAAATAAATAAGTAAAATCTTAGTCTCCCTTAAACTTCCTCTGGTCTTTAACCAGCAAAGCTAATTGTGACAGAGATTGTTTGGATGAACCTTTTCAATGTAAAAGCTTTGGGAAAACCACACCTATTTAAATAGGTCCTACACCTTTACAGTATTACAAGTTGTATGTCTTTCCCTGCTTCTTGAGACCAGCATTTTTCTTCCTATTTTTAGGGATATTTTTGGAGAGGGAAGGGCCTTCAAAATGACCGTAGCATTATAACTTCTTCCTGCAGTCAGAGTAATGAGTGCTGGAAGAGCTGAATTCCAGCAGAAGTGGTAATTTTTATCAGTGGTGCAATTTCATCTCGCCTACAGACATGGGATTTTGTCTTTCTGGCACTTTCTCACTTTCTCTTTTATTCTCCCATTTTCTTCTAAGCAGGAATTCTGCAGCTTTTCAGTGGAATATATTCAGTGCTGCAGAAAGAAAAAGATATGTTATACTGCAGGCTCAGCTCCTTTCACAAGCATGGAATGTAATTTTCATAACATTTCAACACTTTCAACATACAAGTATGTAAAGTGCATTTTGTTTGGGAGATTTCTTATATATTTATTTATTTTATGGATGAAAGAAAAGACGAGAGAAGGAAGTGCTCCTTCATGCAATATGGCCTGTGAAGCTGAGCTGTTGTCATAGCTGGTATCCCATTTTGACTTTGCAGGTCTTGATGAAAAAGGATCTGAGTTCAGGCAGTTATTGAGCGTATGCTCCAGTGACTGCCAGATTGATGCTTCTGTCATACAGGAATGTGACAATAGTTGCTATGGTTTTCCTGATTCGCTTAATTAGATTTTTCCCTGTATAATTAGCACATCTTTAGTCTGAACTTCAAACTATGTCACCAATTTATTTTGAAATTAGATAAAGTGTTGGAGAGGATTTTATTCCTCTCATTTCTTGTGCATGTCTGTGCTGAGACCTACTAGGCATATCACAGAGCAAAATTGTTAAGGGGTCAGTATGTGATGTGGAAACAGGCTGTTTGACCTAGTTTTGGCTGTGGCTCAGACATCTGAGCACACTGAAGAGCGGCTGTGAGGAAAATCTTTGTTTCATTTCTCAGGATTGAGGTGAAGCTAGTGGGAAAGAGTAGGGTAGCTTTGCAATTACATGAAATAGCTATTCAGTTCTAGAGGTCATTGCAGACACAGGACTGGCTCACCATAGAGGGAAGGAAGGAGGAAAGCAGCACTGCAGAGCAAAGAAAGGTACACACACGGTATGAAACTTTTTAAGTAATTTTATTCATATGCGTAACCACAGGAATTCAAAAGCTTTTGCTTTGTCCAGTGAAGTTTCTAGCCTTTCATGGACTATTTTAAAACCATCAAAAGTTTAGTTAAAAAAAGCCCTGTTTTCATACTATGCATTGTACTACACAGGTATGACGGGGATGCTGTTGGGGATGTTTGGCTTAGATGGTGTAGTTAAGCTGGAGTTCACTCTATAAATCACCAAACTTCTGTTTTGATTTATTTTTAACATAAAATCTGTTGCTGCTTTAAGGCTAAACAGTATAACATATGCAAAGAGAAATCTGTCATTTTGAGAGGCTTCTGAAAAACACGTCAGCACTTCGCATTAGCTGAGGCTTTGCTCTATGCACTGCAGCAGCTCCTTAAAGATTTCCAATAGGCTGCTGCATGCCAATACTTCACTACAGAATTGTTTAGAAGCATATTAGTATGAGGATACAATTCAGTGGAGTGGGAAGGGACCAGGAGGGGTTGCAATGGGATTGCGACATCCCCGCGCATGACCTGAACCAAAACACATCAAAGGTTGGAGCATCCTCAGCACTCCCTTGGGTACCATGGTCCTGTGGGCTCAACGGTGTCCCTGTAGCAGGTGCTGTCCATGCTACACCATTCATTCAGCCTCCTTGTACTCTCCTACTTTCCCTTCAATTTCAAACACGCACCATATTGAGCATTATTTTTCCTCTGCCTTTATGGCAACGGAAGCTCAAGTGAGCAGCCTTTAGGACTGCAATCCATAACACACCATCAGTCCATAACTGGACTTTCCAATGGGAAGTGACAGGGAGCTCTGCTTAAATGTCAATGCCACAAACAGGCCAGGTCACAAAACTTACCTATCTTTTTTTTTTTTTTTTTTCTTTTTTTTTTTTTTAATGTGAACTAACATTGGTTACTATTGAAACACAGCTTCCATACTGGATAAAAAAGAATGGCAATAAAGAACTTTCTGCCATTTTAAGACTTCAGGGTTCAGATTGTTTATAAGTCTTTCTTGTCTCTCATAGAAAAAAAGTACTAAAATACCATTTGTAGCACAGGTTTATGCCACTGCTGGCTGCTTTTATAAACAACACTGTCTAAACTTTCATTAATCCAGACCAATGATTTCAAAGCAGAAACACTGGAACTAATGATTCTTATGTAAACACAGATGGCCTTGATATTCATTTGGAGAAAAAAATGCCAAGAGTTTTTGTGAGAGGCACAAGGTAGAATAAGTTGACAGATTTAGGATGTTTTACCTTTCTTCAGGAAGTTCCTTTGCATGTGTGCCTTGAAACATATCGATATCTTAAATTCTAACGCTATTAATTTAGTATCATTGCACATATTGACACATAATTGGGAGAAACTTGTGTTAGTCCTTCTTCCTGTGAACTACAACACTCAAGTACATTCTTCAGCTATATAGTTCCCAAGAATATCTTCAAAGTTTGATAAAAATTCATGTTGTTAATCTATTAAGTCAATTTTAAAGGATCCAGCACAACCAGCACCTGTTTATGTGAGACCTCAAGATTACTTCGGGTGTCTGTGAAGGCCATTTGACACCTGCCTTTTTTATGGTTGACCTTGAAGGAGAGTTCAGTTTGGTAATTTATGGCAAACAGCATCCAGGAAGACCCATTTGCAAGATTCACTGTCACTTAGTGCTAAACGATCGCTCCTGACTCTGAAGACAATCTGAGTCCCTGACAGGACAATCCCATAAAAAATATTGCCTGGCCGCCCAGGTGTCTTTTCCAATTATCTGGAGTAGAAATTAATACTTTTAAAAGCTGCTAGTTTTTGAAAGGTTATTACAATTTATTCCAGTAGTTTCTTTTACACATTATGATGAATTGGTTTATTATGCTGTTATTTTCCATGTCAGCTTTTTAGAAGATTGAATCATAATGTTGAAACATTAGAGTGAATGGCAAACATATTATTTTACAGCTGAGTAATATATTTCCTCTAAAAAATTGTTTTTAATAACAGGTAATTTTATGATTATATTGCTTAATGCTGTTGTCCCACATTATTTATTCCTATGTAGCAAGGATTGGAGGACTTTCTTTTAAGATGCCAGTGATAGCTTGGACAGGACACAAAATATATTAAAGTAAAATAATCCAAAGTGTGAACTGTGCTTGGAAGCATAGCAATTCATGACTTCTCAATATCAGCCTAATATATAGAGCAGCTCCAGGGAGAATAAATGGTTAGTTTCACTTTAGTGGGCTTCTAAATTTAGAAGCAATTTTTTTTAATGTCATGTTTTCTTCTTTGATTTTTTTCTTTCTGTGATAATCTCTGGGTGCTATTTTTGTTCCCCAAATCCTCTCCAACTGATCTATAAAAGGGTGGTAATTAGCATTTTAATGGGAATAGTTGAATTTCGCTGTTTCCCTACAGCGAGCATATTCCTATTTATGTAGAGCTCAGCAATACTCAGACATAAGAAATTAATCGTTTCATTTTCTCTTTTTTTTTTTTTTTTTGGAAGCCAGGAGTGGGGGAGCTGGGGTGGAGGAGGAGAAGAAGCAAAGCTAAAAATCCCATCCTTTTCAACACTGTATCTGCATGTAGCATGAGTTACAAATTTTTGGCTCTCTATCATCAGTTCTGCAGGTGGCTGAATAGTTTGAACTCCCATTGACTTCTTTCACAGCACAATAAAGTTTCAATCCTGAGGTGCACAGCAATGCCCCATGTATTTTTTAATTGGAACAATTATCTCAGACTGGTTTAGTGCAAAGTACTATTTCAAAAAGACAATTTCCTGTAGGTAAATGGTGCCAATTTCAAAAGTTGTAGGTTACTGCTAATGAGTGTCTGACACTATTTTTCAAGCAAGTGCATGTATAGATAAAGATTTGGAACTCAGCCCAAATGTTTAGACAGTAAGACACCTTCAGCTCAAATAGTCAGATAATGGTATCAGAAATAAACTTCCCTCAAATCAGAACTTCTTCCCCTTCACCATTGGAAACCCTTCTACTGTTGGTTGTGTGAAGGGCAACCTACTGTATAATCTGAGCACCTTAAGGGTATCACTGATTTTCACCATTTCACTAGACTGATCTGCATGGCAGCTTGGAGGATAAGGCCCTGATGGATTTATCTTCTGTGTGATGTAGAGAAATAATTTAAGTTTATAATATGTAATGTTTGGATTCCTGCTTTGTGCTTTAGCTACAGGGCCTATGTAATTCAATAGTTCACAAAAGGCAGTATGGTTTTACGGATAAGAAACATTATATTGCAGAAGAACAGGGTGCAGTTCCTAGTTTAGCTGGGACAAGCTGTCGGTGCTGTGTACGAGACTGGTCTGTCTATGGGTCCCACAACGAGGTCTGTGCCCCAGCCTTATCCAGACCCCTCTGTGCTACCCCCTTCACCCTCCACATGGTTCAGAATATGGTTGGAAATATTCACATGACATTGCTGAACAGTCCTGAAACATGTGTACATTACAAGGTTCCTGGTTTTATCAGACCACAAATCAGTAAATCTGTGGCTATGTTGGCCAATCTGTTCATTCTTAAAAGTAAATGCTTCCTGACTATTAAGTATATTCCCTCGAAGGGCTGGTGGAGATGGGTTAGGAAATATGTTTTTCCCCAGTCCTATAAATATTTTTTCCCACTTTATCTTATTAATATCAATGAAAAAGTTCATACACTTGAAATTCAAATACATGGAGAAGCGCTTTCCAGATATTTCTGATTAAAACACTGAGACTATAAATAATAGTATCTACATAGCAGCCTCTTGTTTTTCTGAATATCAGGATTTATTTCCCCTCAAGATAAATATTGACCTTGGCTTTAAATTGGTCAGAATTAATCTTTCTGCTCAATAAATCTTAGTATTCCCTTACACAGGAATCAATATCTGTTTAGTATATCAGATTATTGAATGAAATTAATAAATTTAGCTCCACATGAAGATTTTCATAGAAAGTGAACAGTCCAAATTTAAGAGGCTTCAAAAAGTCTCACAACATACTGTATGGACTATTTTAGTTTAACATTAAGAAACTGCTGAACTGTGCATTAAATAAATTACTGTATTGCTCAGAGAGTTACAGTAAGGTCTATTAAGTACTTATTTAAAGACTTGGCAACAGTGAACAACAATAAATAATTCAAGTAGCACCTCTAATCTTGTTTTCTTTCTCCTTAATTGGTTTTACAGCATTGTTTTGACATTTACCCTTGAATTTAAAAAAAAAAAAAAATACTCACAAAGAAGAAAATGCATGCTGTGCACTAATCCAGCTGCCAATTGAGTACTTACATGCATCAGAACAGCAGAGGAGTTCCATTCTGTCTTTAGAGCTGGCAAAGACCGTTATTGGAGTGAAGTAGTATGGGTTTCCGGAGTTGCAGAAAAACTGAGTTGAAGAAGTGTTTATTTATATTGATGCACATGTTCAAACATTACTTATTTTAAAAATATAAAGATATTGCATCGTCATCTCAGTGAGACTCCAGAGCAAATATATAAGAGACTATGTCTGACCTATAGCTGAGGGAGGCATCTAGATGATAAAAATTTGCCAAGAAGGACAGAGGGATCCAGAAATGCTCAACAGCTGGAAAACTCAAGAATTTGAGAAAGAGAGACAACACTTTTGCTGTGCAAATTTCCCCAGCCTGTTGAGAATCCTCAAGTGATTCTGGTCTTCAAATTTTAAATTCAAAGAGATTCAGGTCATATTTGAACTCAGCTTTTAGAACTAAAGGAATTGTTGTTGTTTTCATTTTAATTTATGGAAAATAAGACATAGTTTGGTTTATGAAACAATTTTTCAAAATTTTGTGTCTAAAATATTTTGTGTTAATTGAACTTTTTATTCAAAATGATAATATTTATAAACAAGATTTCTTTCAAATTCTTATTTTTTTATTATTTTTTTTTTCCCCCTGAAGAGAGACTAGGGAAAGAAAACCCCATATTTTCCTTTCTTTGGGTTTTAATTTTGATATGTAATTTTTTTTTTGGATTTGTAAGGTATAAGTTTGCATGTGTGTGTGTATAGGTAAATTAACACATACATAGAGATATGAGAAACTAGATTATACAGGCCCATGTTGAGCAACATATAAATATATCCAAAGCTTACATTTAGTGAACCCCAACTGGCAAAAATATGGCACATAATGCTTTTAAGACATCATATTGGCACTTCTTGGAACTTCAGATGAAAGTATTAACACTTTTGTCATGTACATATCACCTCCATGCGTATTCACATTGAGACCTCTATGCATAGTAAGTAATTTTTTTCTCTAACAGACACTGTATGATTTTGTATGTGTATCCACTGTTTAAAAAATGACATTTTCCCACACATCCTTCTCTTTAATTCTAAAAAAAAATATATATATTTTTAATAACAACATTCTTACTATATAATAAACTATAAAAGTCAAAGACAAAGAAACCATTAATCAATATAAAAGTAAATAATATATTTTTATTACCCAGAGAAAGGTGTAAACACTCTTCTCACTTAGAACCTATCATGCTCCCAGCCTTCCTTTCAACAGGATGTAACTTTGTTTTTAAAAAAGCTGGTTTTTTTATACCTAGGCCATCAAGGTTTTCCCAGTGTGCAGAAGCCATGAAATACTTCCCTGGAGAGTTATTCTCCTGAGTAGTGGAAGACTGCAGTAAAGCTAATACATTCCCCTCTGATAGTAACGAATTTCCTCTCTCTTCGTTGTAATATTTGGTTGAGGTGATACATATTCCCACCTCCCCAGTAAGTCCAGACACTAAAGGTAAAACCTACTGCTCTTATTTCCCATTCAATTTCCTACATTAGTCTATCAATAAACATTCTTGTGAAGCTTAATGTTCTTACCATATTAATTTGTTCACCTATATTAATTATATTTAATATTTGACTTACCATGAAACATGTAACAAATCTAATTAGTTCCATCTTTGTTTCCAGACAGGTTATTAACAATTCATTATTAGGATAAAGTAGCTTTTATATACAATATTTAGCTATCTACAAGCAAGGGCTGCATTACTAGCTTTGCTGACAGCCTGCCAGTTAACTGGGTTAAGTCACTCCCCTTACTTCGTTCCCTCATCAAGAAAGAGAAACATTTAAGATTATGTCCTTAGAGCTTATTCTGACCTCTGGGGAACAAAACCACTATGCATTATTAATATTCGTGTTGCAATATTGTAACAATTTCCTAGTAGAATAACTGAGTGGGATTCATCTCACTTGACAGTGACTGAAGAAGAGCCAAGAGTCAAGCCTTAGTTAGTTGGTTGCCCATTAAGACCTGCTTTACAGAGAAAGGCAACTTCCCAGAAGTGATAGGTGCTATCTATCTCAAAATGATATCACAGGTTGAGATGAACTGTCTTTAGGGGGTACCTGTTTCTCTCCATTGAGAAACTCTCCATAGCCTGCTTAAACTTGAAACCTAGGGAATAGATCAATTATCTAAATATATGTCCTAATACATATTGAAGTGCACCAGAGTATCACAGCTCTGAATGGTGAGAGTCCTCCATCAGTCCTGTATCATGTCTGTTAGCCCTATACCTTGATACCTTGAGTTATCATAGAGCATCTCAACAGGCATTAAAGGCCTATGTCTAGGTACCTGAATTACTCTTAAATTTTTTAGTGTACTGTAGTTGAAGGAACTCATCCCTCTCCCCAGGTAGCATACAGTGAATCTTAGGCACAGGCACAATTAAAATTATTGGTCATGCAAATAAATAAGCTTTGTCAATTAATATGATGTATATCCATCCTAATATGCCACTGGTATGTAGCTTGCCTGGGGTAACAAACTTAGCCACGGTAGTAGGACTAAAGGAATAACTCTTGAAATAATTATTCTTGTCTGTTCTTATTTTCTTTCTTTTTCTAAGAATATATTCTACCTGCAAATTCAAGGCTTGCTCTCTAAAAGAAAAGAAAATCAAATAGTATTGATCTAACTGTGCACTTACTAATGACTGTCTCAGGAAAGCAAATAATTCGGGAAAAGGAGGTGACATGTTTGTAGTTTGGCCATATCTATTACCATCTTAATTTCATAAAACTGTATACTAACCTTGAACTGACCATGCAATTTATAAGCTCACATGAACAGTTATGCAGCCAGACCAGCTGTCACTAAAGAGAGCAAAAGCAGATAGCTGATCAGTTACTTAAATTCAAGAACAGATAAATCATAAACCTATAGATTTTGCATAAGGTTTTAAAATAAATCCCTGGAGCGGTTTTGCTTTGCAACTACATTGCAGGCACTATGTGGTTTGGGCAACTTTGTCATTTCCTTTAAATTTGCATTACACCAATCTAACAATTTTAGCTTTCATATCCTTAGCATCATATTGGGAAGCTCATTCTCTCAGATGGTCTAATTCAGCTCCCATTAAAGTCATGAAATTACCTTGTTGGCTTAAGTGAGATCTGAGTTATGTACTACACAGAGAACAGCTGTGCAGGAGCAGCTCAGAAGTGCATTTACTCCAGTATCCCATTTCTACCAAGAATAAATAAAGCATGCTTGTCGAAGAAGTCAAAGAAACAGGGCAAATACAGAATGATACTTTAACTTGTACCCTCGCTACTCCTAGTAATTTGCATTTCAGAGACTTTGTGTGCTGTATGTTGTAATCACTTCACTGTGTTTAATAGCTTTTGATGGATCTTCAATCTGCCTTTGAATCTGCTTATACTTTTGACATTCACAAAGAGTTCCACAACTGAATTAGGCCTTTTTTGAAAAAGTACTTCCTTTTGTTTATTTTAAGCCTCCTAATGATAATCTCATTTGGTTCTTCCTCATTCCTACATCCTGAAGAATAATGGATAATCAGTCTCTTGTTCAGTATCTCCATGCAATTCTTAATTTTCTAGACTTAAATCATATTTTCCTTCTACCAGTATTCCTTTTTCAACCTGAAGAGTCCCAGTTTGTGCAACTACCCCTCACAGAGAGGTCATTTCCCAGCCTTATTGTTCTTTGAAGAATTTGTAATTCTATTTTGTCCCTTTTGAAGTGGCATAACCAAAACTATCTGCAGAATTCAAGATGTAGACACACCAGGAATACATACAGTGACATGATGATGTTTCCTCTCTTATCCCTTCCTTTGCTACCATTTCTTTATTATTTCAACTGCCCTGAGCACTGAGCTGACATTTTGCACACAACTATTTACATCCATTTCTCCTGATGCATGAGAGCTGATTTTCATGACCATACTTTACTGTGCATATATACTTCAGGTTGCTCTTGGCAATATGTGTTAGTTTGCCTTTTTCAGCATTGAATTTTGTCTGGCATCTCATTTTCTTTTCACTTGATATAATGAAATTCCTTCTGTAACCTTATGAATCAGATTTGGGGTTTTTTTTGGACTAACATAAATTTTTTATCATACCAAGTGTTTCACTATTCAGCCTCACTATTCAACTCAATTTCTTAGTCAGTTTTGTGTACGTGTAATAACAAATCACAACAGAGACTCTTTAGAGAGAAGGTTATTACTCATTACTGATTAAAGATGTTCATTACAAAGAACCAGGATTTTGATGTGGTCCTTCAGCTGAAGTTTTACTGTGTCCTAGCCTCCCACCTGTCTGTGGAAATGCATCTTCCAAGACGGGTCTCTGTGTGAATCCCAACTCCTCAAAGCTTCCTTTCTCAGATACATCCTCACCTATTCTCTCACCCCAGGCAGGTGAATATGCCTTCACATTTTTAATTTAGGGTTAAACCAGTGTTTACTTCTTTTAGTGACAATTGTGAGCATTCAGGGCTGATGCCCTCCAGCCAGTCTAACCACCCTTACACCAAGCCTTCCAAGTGGCCACAGTCCCCACCTCCAGAAAAGCTGGACTTTCTTCTCTGCACTGAGCATGAAGATTTTTGTGCCTCTAGGAGCCTTATTAGTACTGGCAACAGAGCTCATCTGAGCAAGGCATTTGATACATTCTAGTCTGGGGGGTACATTTTTGAATTTGTGCAAAACTGTTTCTCATAACCTTTTTGAACAAAAACCTGTCCTGTGCCAGATCTGTAAGTGCTCATTGAGTTGTTACACAAGGGTATTAGTTTCAGATCAAAACCTGGATTATACAAGAATGTTTTTCTTGCATAGGCACAGCCTAAAAGGCATATGCATGGCCAAGGCACAACAAGAGGATCGTCCAAATAGCTCCTAATACAGGCCACAGGGAAGCACACACAGTAACACAGATGTGAAAAGGAAAGTGGGATATGTCAGCAGAGGGAGTAATCGAGGGTTAGGTGACACCAAATCTTGCTGCATGTGAAGGATTTTTCCATGTGTCAAAAGGAACTTTGGTACTGAATCTCTTGAGTTAAGGAGCTGGGGGATAAGTAGCAAGCAAACTTAGTTCTAGGGCTTTCCAAGATATTTCAAAGCTTTGGATAAAGCTTTAGATGTGAATACCAAATCATCAAGGGATTTAAACAAAAAAAAGATACATGAAAATTACCAGCAAGAAAGCTAGCACATCATATACATTACTAGATGAAAAAGCACAGATATATTAGGTACATCCCTGCAGGGAGCTGTGACAACAACAAAACCCTTGAAGTTAAATTACTATCTAACATGCTTTAATCAAAAGCCATGTGGACCTTTTGGATGCTCTCTTCCATCATTGCTGTGATTAACATCATCTGTTCTTTCTGGCAAGCAAATAAACAGATAACTAAAACATGCTCAGATGCTCTTGCCTGAAATGTGACAAATATGCCTTGCCAGCAGATGAGAAACATCTCTTTCCTTGGGATGGACCAAAGTCAAAAAGTTGTGAGGTTTTTTTTAGTTTATATATGCATGTGAAGTTTGTGAGTGATATACTTCTTGAGTCAAAAACCAAAATGTATGTGAGTATGTCTCTGATACCAAACATGTCAGGCTATGTGAATTACTTCTTGAGATTAATGAAATCATATGCTTTGTAATTTTTTTTTTTTTTTCTGAAGAAAATGTGATTTACTTAAAATACGCTGTCTATATTTGTCCAGCAGGCTCTTATGCATTTCTATTAATTTTTGAACCCATCAACCAAACGTGACAGAAGGTAGACATCTTAGTGACAGCTATAAAGAGAAAATTAATACTTTAATTATGCTTTTTTAACAGTTATTATTTGGGTATATAAAGTGGCTATTGTCATTATTAGAAATATTTGCTTGTGCTATGTGGAAGTGTTGTGTGCCTGGATTGAAATGGAAAGCGTTAGAAGAGATTGTTTCAATGAAAATATCAAGGTTTAGTTGAATTTTGTTACCTGCTTCATTATCTGCTTTAGAATTATATTTAGAGGGTATCTTAAGGAAAAAAAAAAAAAAAAAGTTTTCAAAACAAATCTCTCTGTACATAGAGGTGAACATGGAAAGCACAGTGCAGGCTGCGTGTTCTGTAGCGTCATGGTGAAATTTCTACATCTAAAGAACAGATACATGTCCCAGATGTGTTGTAGCATTTCCTCTGGGTTAGTTTATCCTTCTCTCCAACGAATTACAGGATTGTACTGTGTGTTCCACCTTGTAGGTGCAAGCAGCAACAGCCACATAAAAATGGGAAGAAAAATGGTTCAAATTGGTAAAACACTAATGAAGACTGCATTTAAGAACAGCCTTTATTAAAGGCTTCCAGGTATTTTCTTTGTTAGCAATAAGAAATACTATCGACTGAATACTGTATTTCCTGGTAGATAAGGACGTACTTTGAATTTCCTTTTATTTAAACATACTACATGTCAGTGAAAAGAGATTACATTCTCCTGATAGTACGTAGTGTGATGTGTGTGAGTTTTTGTTTAAAAAATGAAAACTTTCTTTCAAGAGGCTAGATATTGGCATACTTAAAAGTGTGTACATTGTAATATCCCCCCAAAGAATACTGGTTGCTCACATGTTGATTACCATTTCAAGAAAAGAGGTCACAATTTGCATGATTCAATTTGTTTCACAGGCTAGATCTCAGACTTCAGCTTTCCATGATTTTCCAATCTTCTTCACCTGAAGATTGTAGATTATCTAATAGTGGTAGTTTTCTGCAGGCAATTAATTACCTATGATTTAATCTACCTCAGCAATTCCTATGGCCCTGTGTTTCTTCTAATCTCTTAAATGTAGCTTCATATCAGTAGAAATCCTGAAAGAGTTGTCACTCCATGATTTACACAAGAAAAGCAAATTTATATTTGTAGGATGTCTGACTAACATAGCAACAATGAAGGGTAAAGGAAAAAGAGTTTCTTCTAATGATAGGTATGTTTGTGTGCTGCCTGTGACAATGGACCAAATTAACAGCATCGTTGACAATAACCGCTTAATTACTCTGCTTTCACAGGTGTTTTTACAGATGCTTTCACAGCAATCCTTTCAGATATCCTTTCAGATAACCTTCCTTTTAAAATGTTTTTCCTTCAAAGCAAATATTCAGATAATTTTCTTTCTCAGAAAGCCCACACTGAGGGAAATGACTTTGCTCAATGCCATGAGGGATTAAAAAAGGAGTTTGCTTCTTGCTAAGAGATAGGGCTTTATGCTAAGGGATGAAGTCAGGAAAATACTCTAATGCAAGTAAAATACGATGGAGATAAACAAGGGGAATTTACTTAGTGTTGCAAGAAGGGACGCAGCTTCTCCTACTTTTTTAATTTGTAGATCACACATAAAATATAGTATTAAGGGGAAAAAAATTAAGATAAAATATTGATCTAAAAACTGCTATTGAAAGTTTGGAAGTTTTTTCCAGAAAGAAAGAAAAAAAAAATCCTTCAACTCTTTTTAACAAAATTTTTCAACCTTTCATATTATTGTTCCCTATTTTTCCAACCTTAATACCAGAAAGTCGATTCATGGTTTGGAGGCCAGGGGTTGTCTGCATATTTGGAGTTCTCCCCAAGATGTCTGAAGTCATACTGAAACCAAATGAATGCTTTGCACACTTATGATTATTTTTGTTTTCAAAAAGCAGGTAATCATTCCCACTTCAACAGACTTGATAAATTTAACAGATTTAGAGCAGAGACATGTTTTACTAGTAAAAGAAACAATTCTTTAATGTTCTCTCAAATGTAATCAGGAAGAGATGACAATGAGACAACGCTGCCTTATTGCCTACCCCTTTGCGACTGCAAGTCACCTTGCACAAGCTTGATAAAAGACTGCATGAAATAACTCCTAGACATATACTACAGTCAGAAAATGGGAACATGATATCATTTTATGAACTTTCATTTTATGAGCATCCTCGCACTCAATTCAGATCGTATCCTCTGCCTCTGTGCATACTTATTTCTTTCATACTCAGTCTTTCACTTACTCTCCTTGCTGGCTTCTGTACTTCTGCCCCTTTCTCTGCACTCTCCATCATAACTTCACTGTGCTTTTTTCAGCTTATTTCTTTTTTAAGAGTCACAGTTCAACACTGGCTCTGAGACAGCAAAGTTATTTTGACTATGAAATTTCCATGCCCAAAATTCAACTTGAAAAAGACATCAGACATAGAAAACACAAGCTTACTTCTTCAAAACCTGAGAAAGTTTGAAGCCACAAAAGGCATGCTCTAGCACTAGGAAACATCAGGAGATTTTTACTAAAGTCAGTGGTATCTACCTTACTTTTAAGTCCTTTCTTTCTAGTAGAGCAGAGGAAATGCCCAAAGAGGCACAGAAGAGAAGGATCATGTATAGGTGGTAAAAATGTGCATCTGTTGGATGAAAGACCAAATAACAACCCTTTCATTTCATTTCATTGACTGACTAATGCCAGGATTTCACTCAAAATCATTTCAAGCTTGTGATGCCAAATTATTTTCATTCATACTGAGTTCAAAGGGAGATAATGACTCTCAGCCCCTTCCACAAGTGAGCATTAACAAGTTGGCCAGGCAGAGCTAGGACCTACAGGAGAAATCCCTCTAGACAGGGTATCCAACTCCCCAGAGAAGAGAGGTTTGCCTCAGGGTTGGCAGTCTGGAAAACAGCTGTCTTGGAAACTCCTCTGTAAGTACAGGTGTTGGCATCAGGCTGGCTGTGGAGCTTGGAGTAGCTTAACCCTCATCAGCAGTTGCCCTTAGCTGCCGAAGGCTGCCTTCAGGTCCTCTGGATCCTGCTGTACACCTCTCTGGTTCCCATTCCCCAAAACTGAAGAAAGGACAAAACCAACCCAGCCCCTTCTCCCCATCACCTTTGTGGGTCACTTCCTGTGAAAACCCACATCACCAGGTGGGAAGAAAGGAAAGATTCTGGCAGAAAAAAGACCAGGTCCCTTGCCTGAGACTAGGCAGAGTGTTTCCTCACAAGACATCGCTGGTCCATGCTAGAGTACCTCAACCCCATCTCCTTCTGTAGTGCGCAGTGAAGCCACCTGTAATGGACTACCTGGGATGACCACAATGCTCTGCAGGAATGAGTGTCATGGGACAGGGCACCAGGCTTCACTGTCAGGTATCATGAATGTGTGCAGCTCAACAGGTCTGATGGATGCAGGTGTGTCATTTTGTCTATGCACACTAGAGGGCCTTAGATAACGCATGCTCTCTCTGCAATATAATTTGCTGGATTAGTTACTCTGCTAAATTAAGACTATTTTTTTTTTCCCTGTATCTAGCATGAAACATAAACTGGGTTTTGTTCTGGCAAACACTAAATCTCTTTGTTTCAATGAAGGGAAAAAAAAAAAAAAAAGAAAGAAAATACTTTAGGTTTGCATGTTCTTCAGTAGCTAAAATTTTGAAAAATGTTTAGTAGCTTAAATCCCCAAACAGTCTGTCTTATCACTCAGCTGTAAAAGGCAATTTGAAACACAAAGTTTCAGACATTATTTAAAGCCTTGTAGATTTTTTATTTCCTGAAGGCCATTTTAATCTCATGATGCTGTTCTGTTTGCTACTGTTTTTTCAGTATAGCTGTCTTGAAGACTTAGGTTAAAAATAACAAATACATCATACAAATAGTAAAAATGTCACAAATTGGTAAAGGAAATTCAGAGGACTCTTCAATGTTAGAAGCAATGTGGAGGACTTATACAGTAAAGCAGAGAGATTTTAATTTCCAGAGACTTCACAAGTGTTTTTCCCTGGTTTGGGTTACTGGTATTATTCTTAAAGGAGCGCCTTGTCAAATAACTGTTAATTTTTAATACTTCCTTAGATAGACCAGTAAGACCATGGCCCTTTAAATCTTCACACAACATATTTTTGCATCAAATCTAATAAGCAACATCCCAGTTATATTCCAGATTTCCATGAGAGTAACTGCTTTCCCCTTAGCAAAGCACCTTGGACCCCCCAGGAGGATGCTGAGGAGGTGGAGGCGTTCCCCTTCACCCTGCAGCACCACAGCCCTCTGCACACTGGGCAGGACGAGAGGAGTCTCACACTTCTCTGCTGCCCTGACCACTGCAAACAGACACTGACCATGCTGAATGGCACATGGCATGACACGATGCAGATAACCACAGCTACAGGTTGTTCTGCCCAATGTCGTTCCCCATCCAAGATTCTGGTTCAGTATGCAGGGAATTGCATGTGGGGTTCTTTTCATGGAAAGTCCCATGACACAGTCTTTATAGGATCTAGACTTGCTTTTGTGAAAGAAAATAATACCATCCCCCCTTTATGAGCAAAGCAAAAAAAACACAAACTTTACCTTCACAGAATCACAGAATTGCCTAGATTGGAAAAGATCTTTAAGATCATCTAGTCCAATCATTAACCTAAAACTGACAAGTCCCCAGCTAAGGACTGAGCACTGACATGTCTCTGAGCACTATGTCTACAAGACTCTGAAATACTTCCAGGACTTGGGACTCCACCACTGCCCTGGGCAACCCATTCCAATGCCTGATAACCCTTTCAGTAAAGAAATTTTTCCTAATATCCAATCTAAACTTCCCTTGGTGCAACTTGAGGCCATTTCCTCTTGTCCTGTCTTGAGTTACTTGGTTGAACAGACTGACCCCACTTCTCTACACCCTCCTTTCAGCTAGTTGTAGAAAGCAATAAGGTCTCAGCCTCCTTTTCTCCAGGCTAAACAACTCTAGTTCTCTCAGCTGCTCTTCATAAGACTTGTGCTTCAGACCCTTCAACAGCTTTGGTGCCCTTCTTGGGACAAAACTAAACACAGTACTTGAGGCGAGTAAGATAACTTCCCTGGTCCTACTGGCCACACTTCCTGATACAGACCAGGTTATCATTGGCCTTCTTGGCCACCTGGGCACACTGCTGGCTCATGTTCAGCCAGTTATCCATCAACACCCCCAGGCCTTTCTCTGCTGAGCAGGTCTCCGGCCACTCCTCCCCAAGCCTGTAGCACTGCCGGGGGTTGTTGAGGCCAAAGTGCAGGTAACCTTGATGCACAATAAGTGAAAGGCCCTCACAATAAGTACCCTTCAGGCCACAGCCGGCTACAAGTGGCAACTTTTTCGAAAACGAGAGGTGTGATCAGTGCTGCTGTGGTTCCTGCTGCCACCAGAAAAGTGCAGCCAGTCAAGAACTCCCTGCAGAAATCAGGAGCAGTCGGTGATGCAAAAGGGAGCTTCCCAGCATGAGTTCCCTCACCTGCTTGCTATGGCAGGGCTCTTCCTTTCTTCAAAGGCTTCTTTTTGGTCTATATATAGAAGAAATGCAGATGTCTGTTTTGAGGGGGTGGAAGGCACTGCAAAATATTTTCTTTCCGAAGCTACAGAAGTTAGGATGCCTGCAATAATGCTCTTGACTCATCCTGTACTTGGCACTGAATCAGCGTCTTAGAGGGAAGGAGGGATTGCATGCAGCAAGGTCATATGCAAGTAGTGACAACTAGCTTTAGAGTACTAAGAAGCAAGCCCAGCTTATTTTAGTCACTTTAGTAAAATCATTATGGAAAAAGGTTACCTGGGACTAAAAGGGTTCTAAACACACTTCCATTACTAAATTAAAGTCATGCAACAGAAAGAGGTTGTAAGCTGAGACATATTCTTTAACATTGTGCTGCCATGGCTTGACTGAATGAAACAGTGCTGCTCTGTGGATGTCTCCCAGACCTCCACCACACACCTACATGTTGGTGGTGATACCAGAGCATGATGAGCCTACCAGAGATGGTATGCTCAGTGGTGAACTGCCTGTGTCTTCAGGCAGGAGAGAAAAGGATCTTCCACCACTTGTTTTTGGCATACTACTCTCAGCCTTGCCTTGGTGAGGACATTATGGTAGGAATGGATAGGAGAAGCTTTATGTCCTCCTTATGGACTCTCACTTCAGCTGTTTCCAAGGGGGATGTAAAATTACCTTCAAAAAAAATACTAGTATAAGTTTGCTTCCTTTTTCACTCATATCTGTACAAACCTGAATTTTTATTTGACTCATAGCTATACATTGGAAGACTTTTTAAAAGGGCTATCATGACTGGGCAATGTTCGTATGCTAACCCCCATGCTGATGTAGGAGCACACAGCAGGCTTCCAGCTCTCCATTCAGCTTTGTTTTATGGAAAATAGCTTGAGTTCAATAGAATTGCTTCACTAGCCTACAGGCAGAATCAGGCCCTTAATAGTATATTTAGAGTTTGCTGGAAATTTTTCACCTGAAAAGATTTTCAATAAAAAACAGGAGCTCTATTGATTAAAATGTTTATGATTATAAACTATGTTATGAACTGCCTCTTGAAATGATTATTTATTTGTTTTTGCTGGTATCTGTCCAGCTGGCTAGAGAAAAACAAGTATCTTCCAGACTTTCTATTTTTTTGACAGTTTTCTGGTGAAAAATGTTGAGGGGAAAAACGGCAACAATGCAAAACAAAGCAGCATTTTTCAAAATACAGTTTGTTTTGAACAAATGTCTATTTCTCACTCCTTGAAATTTTAAGAGCTGTAATTCTTATGCATACATGAAAGAAAGAGAAGAATGGTTCCACTAACTTGTCCCCTTAAGCAGAAAATCTTGCTCATATGTCTTGCTTGTTCATGGCTCTTGGCCATTTTTCATCATATTTTGCCCATTTACATCTTTTCTCCATCCCCTCTGTAGCCTCGTGCCATTTGCAGAACACTTGCAGGTGCTGTTCTTCACTGGCATTCCCCAGGCTGCTCCCACACCAGGGTGGCTGCTTAATACAGCATGCTGGCAGGGCTCTACATGGAGCCCTTGCCAAGATTTTCCCACTCTATCCCTTGGTATATGAATAAGTGCAAAATAAACTCATCAGAAATTTGCATTCAGGCTTACACAGACTCCGTAGCACAGAGTTTTGATGGACTGACCAAACTTATCACAATTTTTTGCTTTTCTTTCAGTCATGGGTAGAAAGGTTGTCACATTTTCAGTTTACTCTATGTAGGAAAAGAACTGCATACAGTTAATGAAAGTCATAGGAGCAGTTCAACTGTGCTGCTAGTTTCAGAACATGAAAGATCATATATCACTATAACCCACCTAACCTTCCCTGTACTAAATGACAAACTGCTGGAAATAGCCTTTGGGTCAGGTCTCACATTCACTAAAATACTTGTCCTTCAGCTGAGGACTCTGTTGAACTCATATATCATTCAGCATCTTAAATCACACAGACTTGCATAAATGCTAAATACTAATTAAGATTTTAAAAAATTAATGAAAGATAAAGTTCATGAAATAGGTCAAATCAAGGCTTAATTATATTTAGAATTTATCTTTTTAGGTGACCTTAGGAAGATATAAGACTGCAATTTTCTAAGAGTTTATTAGGTTGCTACTGTACTTTATGCTGTAACTTATATCACCCTCAGCACCCATTCAGACCACAGCTTGTGCTCATCCAGAAACAGATTTCCAGTTGAACAATTCAAGAAGCAGGATGTTGTGACATGGCTGAGCTCACAGGGGCTTGGCTGGTGCTGACAAGCTTTTCAAATATTCCTTCAAGAGTTTGATTAATGGATCTCAAAGAGTAGTTCTTAAAAGGTTTTATTTCACACACAGGGCATAATTTGCTGGGAAAATATTGTTATTTGAAACATTTCAAGGACTGATATTAAAATGCATTTTGGAATAAAGCAGGAAATATAGGTGGTGGCTTGTGCAGTTAGGTGCACAATGTAGTTAGTAATTATTACTTAAGCACTGCTCCATGCATTCTAAACACTTTCTGAGCTGTGTTTCCACCCTGAGCAACAAGCACACTAAGACGAGACAGCTAAATAGTCAGCAGACACTGAAAAAGGGAAGATAAGAGACAATTTATATATCAAATCAGTCAATTCCCTGCAAGTAGCGTGGTAGAAGTGTTGGGGTTTTTTTTATGTGGCAGAAGGCAGGAAAGTAGCAGATATGCTCAGGGAGGTCGGGCAGTGAATATAAAGCTTTTAGGTGATGGAAAAGCTGACAAATTGGCTGCTTTGATGTGAATTGAATTGCACTGGGGTTTTCAGTCCAGACTAACAGGATTTTGTGTAGGGCATATGGTATAAATAACGAAAAAGAGGAGACATAGTACCAAGTCATACATTTTGATATAGGATACGAGTTGCTGGCAGGACCTATTCTGAGCAGAAGTGCAGGGGAGCGGACTCTCCAATGAGAGAGGTGACAAGTAAGCGGAGAAAGAGATATGGTGCAGGAGGTCAGGAGGAGTTGCATACACATGACAAGCACTTTTCTTCTGTATTTCAAAATGTGATATCAGCACAGTGGGCATATTTGAAAATAACGATATGAACAAGTTTGTTTCAGCCTTCTCCCCATTCCTAGAAATTGGACACAAAGAGAAGCACAGCACAGCACTACCTCGATTTATTGTCTGTTGTATTCCCTTCTGTACCTGAGCTGCTGCAGGTGTATTATTACTGCTGGTCTCTGAGTCTAATTCAGCAGCTCTCGATGCAGAGGTGTAATTCCCTCTGTCAGCTGAGCTATGGCGTGTGCTGTGCCATCATATTCCGCAGTTGTGGGGTAGTCCCTAGAAAACTATTACCAGCTGTTGGAATTTTGAGAAGGTCCAAAGCTGCTCTGAATTACATCCCAGCTATGATTAAACTTTTGTAAACTTCAGGGCAATGTTGTGCAAGGCAAGGAAGGAAAGAGCCCAGGGTAATTTTTCCCCTCTATCATTTAAAAATTCACAGTATATCTGCAGCTTTTTAAATGACATTTACAAGGAATTCAGACAGAATTCTGATTCTTAGGTGTTTGATATATCTTCTGATTAGTCTTTGTTGGAATTACTTGTACTGCAGAATAATTGTCTATACAAAATTCCTTCTATTAGCATTATAAACTAATCACATCTATATAGCTTTCTGTATGACTTTTTAAATTGGTTCTGTAATAGCTTTAGTGTAAAAACAGTAACCTGAAGTGATTAGTCATTCATTATTTTCCCTGCCCCTGAGTCAAAAGAAAAGAGATGAGCTAATCAAATCCATACCAGTACTCAGACTTTTCCAGAAGTAGCTAGAAGTAACAGAAGTTGCATTTAAGGGGCAGAAAATCACTTTAATTCTTTCCCCAAATGACTGCACAAAATTCAATGTGGAGTTTCTACAATACCTTCATTGAAACTACTGTGGGTTTGTTCACATCAGAGAGAGAATTAATGTAATTTTATGTAAGTCAAAGTTTTATTTAACAAAAAGTAGAAACATATTCTTTTATGTCCAGCACTATTTTATTGACAGGAAGTTATTTTTACTATGTTAATAAATATTAAAATTCAAATACAGTACTAATCAAACAATATAGATAAAAATAACATAGATAGTATTTATAATATACATTTAACTACCTTGGCTTATATTCTGCAGTGAGATAAACAGGCACTGTCTTATAAAATTAAAAGCATTATGGCTAAAAAAGCTAGCTCCGTATCTTGAGCCAGAAAAAAGAGACTATCTGTAATATTTACTGTTTCATATTTTTAATTTTATATACAACTTTATATACCTCCATAATATGTAATTATATTCAATGCACAAAAATTTATGAGCATTTATATACACACTTATGACAATATTTTGTATTATATATCATTTATGTACGTAGTGACAGTATCATTTTATGTTAAGCATTATTTAAAGGTATGGATGACCAATATTAGAGGTTAATATCATTAAAGGTACACATGTCACTATTTAATTTACTACTACTCTATCCCAGCTAAAATCAGCACACCAATGCACTCACTACAACAAATCTTTTTATATTAATCACTGTACATAGCTAGAGAAAGTACCTAACTTAAACAGTTTGAATCTAGTTAGATGAGATGGAAAAAATAAATATTTTAGGATATGGTGCTGAGACACAGATACACTTAATCACTTCCACAATCAGTTGATAATCATTGGGCGAAGGGGAAACTGGACTTGGATGTCCTGAGTCCTAATGAAGTACCTTGAATTCAATGACCATCTTTCCTTGCTAATGTCCATCCTGTTCTGTTATTCCCCTTTTTATCTTACTTTACACAGTGCTTTACTTCCTTTCCCTTTGCGTAGCATCAAACTGGACTGATGCTACACAAAGGCTAAAGAGCTGATGCTCAGCATATTCACAGCACCAGTGCTCTGCAGGTTTGTCTCTTATGGGATCCCGCCCAATGCTCTACTCTATCTCCTCTGTCTAGTTGGTCTTTGGGATGTGCACTGCAGAGGTACCTTCAGGCACCAGGACCAAGGAAGAGGTTTTATAGTATTCTCCTTTGTCCAGGAGAACACCACCACAAGCCTTTCACAGTCATGCCCTGCTGAATAGCTGCCTTCTGACACTGGATTTAATTGAATTCAGCATGGTCAGCCAGAGTATCTAGTTAGGCCCCAAAAATCATGGTATGCTAAAAAATATTGAAAAAGAATTGGCTTTCTATCAGCCTTGAGCTTAGCTTTTGGACAACACTTCAATAATGTTTGCAAGCTATTCTCCATATCCATTAAAGTTGGTTAGTTGGCTGCTGATATATTGAGTGCATTTTCTTTTGTTCTCTTTCTCCTCCTTAATCACATGGCTCTAGGAAATAAGGCTTTATAAAAAAAAATAAATCACTGAATATTATCAGATGCACTGTAAAAAGATGAAGGTAGGATATATAGAGGAAAAATAGCCCTTACTGAAAGCAACAGAAATTTTATGCTTGTAAGGACAGCAGGTGTGATTCAAATGGAACTGTACCTTCAAGAATATCTTTTTTGCTGCAGAATTTATGAAATAAATACCTTATTTTCCAGCTGTGTTTTATCCAAATACCATTAATCTGTTCCATCCAAATGGTCACAATACTAACAGATCAGAATGAGGTTTTCATGTCCATTTATTAAAACAACTTCTTTTCTCCCTTGTCTGTACATCTTTTGTCATTTCAACTAGAAAAAATTCTCATATTTTTAAAGTAGAGCCTACAACATACAAATTTTTCATTGTGATTTGGTTGTCCAATTAGTGTAAGCACATCGTGTCAGAAAGTACAGGGGAAAATAATTTAAAAGTGGGGGACAGAAGAAAAAAGGTGGGCAGTAAGTATGTATCTGAAGAGTGATAGGAGAAAACAGAATATCTGTCTTCTCATCGTATTAGCAGAAGCCAAAACTCTGCTACATTCTTTTCTAGTAAGATATATTTTTTTAAAGATGTACAATTTTAAATGACATGAGAGATGAAGAGGAAAATAACACAGGTTGAAATCTTTGAGCAGGAATTCAGCAGAGCTATTCACTTAAACCTAAATGTAGGAGATATAGAGCCCTTTTTTATGTTTCTGAATGCTGCTACCTGTTAAAATTTATTAAATATCCAGAATAAATTATATAGTTGCAGCAGATCTTGTTATGAAATAAGAATGAGCTGTCTCCAAAATTCAATAGAAATAAATAAAATTTTCCAAGCAAATATTTTTAAATATATAAAAAATATTTTTTATGTATATTTGTGTATATATGTACATATATGAAATCCTTTGTGATCGCCCTGCTCTTCATAGAAGAAAAACTCTGAAAATTTGACCCATTACTAATCCCTGTTCTCACCTTCCCATCACACACTAGTTTATCAAAACATTTTTCCTAGTAAACAGCTGTCTTCTGAAAATTAAAAGCTATGGACTACACTCTGTACTCACACACATGAGCCAACTGCCTCTAAGGTGAGTTGCAAGGCAAGCATGGTAGGGGACTCCCTGAGATCCTGATCATAGCAGAACGGATGAACATTTGCTCTCACACAAAGAAGAAAAGACAGTGGCAACTGGGTATCTGACTTAACTACAGCAAATTTCCAAATTCTGGCTTCAGTTGCAGTTTCAGGAACTGGGGGAAAGAGAAATGGCAGGCACTATTGTAGAAAAGCAGCATGGTAAGTCTGTCTGGAGGAGTTGCTTTCCTTGCAAGAAGTAAAAGAAAGCAGCAACCTTGTGCACAGAGGGAAAAGTGAGGTATGAAGCTACAGAGCCCAGGGTGCTACTGCTGGCATGCTCCTGCAGCAGTTTATCCTGACAACCCCACACATCTCAGTCTCTTCTACACATATCTGGTAGCTTGGTAATTTCAGGATAATGAGATCAGTTAGCAAGGTTTAATACCAATATGAAGGGAATGATTCTTCATTTATATCTACAGACAAGGACCGTATTTTGTATGTTTTCTACAACTAGGCTACATTCACAGACCTCTGAAAATGGCTATTCATAACATCAACAGCAAAAAAAAAAATCTTTGTCTAAAATGGTCAGTGGCTGCATGATCAGTGACAATTGCAGGTACAACAGCAGTTGTACAAGCACTAGGGTATACAAAATAAAACGGTTTACAGGCACCTTACTTCTAAAAAATATCTATCTCTGAGACAGTGGCAAGAAGTTAAGAACAACAAGTAATTCTCACACTACTGTACCTTCCTCATAAACAGGTGAGTAAATCTCCTATCCAGAGCTATTCAAAACTAGATTGGACACTTCATCAATAAGTGATTGTTAGGAGAAAGTCTGCATGGAAAAAACACAAACTAACACATCACTTTAATCTTTCTCTCCTAAAGAATTGTTCAGTAAACGAATTAAAATTATTCCTGACTTTCACAAGTGTATTTCCTGTAGGAAGATATTTGATGATCCTCAAGAAGTTTATTTCTAGGCCTGGTAAACACAGGAAAATTTTTGTTTTGTGCAGCAGTAAGACTGCAAAACCATAGCCTTGTTTTCTTCAAAAGGATCTGTTTCATGTGTGTTTATGTTTATCTGATGAATATAAATACCCGATGCCCATACACCAAGCAACCATCTGTGTAAAAGTTAGTAGCAGGCAACACAATACAGATTGTTCACTAAATCAATGCCAAAAAATGATCAAACAAGTATTGTAGTATTTAGTAACTGTGATTTAACTTCATCAGGCAATAAATGAGTGGAGAGTCCATTTCTTTTTCTCCTTTGTTGTGGCTTAACCACAGCTGGCAGCTAAGACCATGCGGTTGCTCACCCACTTCCCCTCCCCTCTGGTGGGATGGGCGAGAGGAAACGTGACAAAGGGGCTCATGGGAAATGAGGACAGGGAGGAGTCACTCACAGGAAAAACAGACTCGACTTGGGGAAGAAAAATTCAGTTTCGTTTGTTCCAAATCAGTCAGAGAAGGATAATGAGATATAAAAGCACACCTTAAAACACCTTCCCCCCACCCTTCCCTTCTTCCCAGGCTCAATTTACTTTGTTCCCAATTTCTCTACCTCCTCCCCGCCAGTGGCATAAGGGGATGGGGAATGAGGTTTGCTCAAATTCAGCACACATTGTCTCTGCTGCACCTTCCTCCTCAGGGAGATTGCTCCTTACAGTCTCCCCTACTCCCACAAGGGGTCCCTCCCATGGGCTAAAAGAGTTCAGGATCAAAGTATTCTAATACAGGCTTCCCAAAGAGTAACAGATTTCTTCAGGCATGACCCCCAGCTCTTGCATGGAGTCCTCCATGGGCTGGAGGCAAGTCTCTACTCTGGGACACCTTCTTCCCCTGCTCTTCCATCAGCATCTCTGGGGTGTTCTGTTCTGTCATGAGCTCTCCACATAGTCACAGCCACCTCCAGGTACAGCCTCTCACTCTGCCATGGGGTCCTCCGTGGGCTACATGTGGATGCTCTGTCTCACCACAGGCTGCAGGGGATTCTCTGCTCTGGCACACTTCCTCTCCCTCCTTCCTTACTGACCTGAGTGTCTGTAGTTGTCTCTCTCACATCTCCTCTCCTCTCCTCTCCTCTCCTCTCCTCTCCTCTCCTCTCCTCTCCTCTCCTCTCCTCTCCTCTCCTCTCCTCTCCTCTCCTCTCCTCTCCTCTCCTCTCCTCTCCTCTCCTCTCCTCTCCTCTCCTCTCCTCTCCTCTCCTCTCCTCTCCTTTTGTTGTCTTTGTTGATGCTCCCAATCACTAACCAAAGAGATCTTTCCCCTTCTTAAATATGGATTAATAGATGTGTTTTCCTCATTACTGATTGGCTCAGCCTGGGCTGGTGGCAAGTCTGCCTTGGAGCCAGGGAAGCTTCTTGAAGCTTCTCACAGGAGCCATCACTATAGTCCCTTCCCTTGCCACCAAAAACTGCCCCTGCCCAACCAACACATCCCTCCCACCTGCCCCAGCCCCTAGATAATCTGATCTCAGTAAGGGTCCAAGATCTCAGTGAAGGACTTGGACTGGTGTCTGGATGTTTTAGCTCATTATGAGATCTTTCGCACAATACGACTGGGGGAATGCTTTTCTCCAGCATATGAGCCTTTCTGTCTCAGTATAGTTCTTACCCCTCTCCCAGGATCTGCACACCCCCAATATTCCCGCTCCAAGATCAGCTTTTTGGGGGAAGGAAAAGAAAGCTGCTGGCTGGGAAGAACTGTTTTGCAGCACCCCAGCCTTGCAAGGAAGCCTTCAGGTTGAAGCCAGGGAGAACTGATGGGAGCACCAGTAAGAGAGAGTGCCAGGACAGAGTCAAACACTATCCTGAGGTTGTTCACCAAAGGCTAGTGTGCTCTCTGACAGGCACTTGGGTTCATGCCAGCTAGCATTCCCTAAGCCAATGCTCCAGCATGATTCAGGAGTATGTAAGCAAAATAGATGAGGTCACCCTTGAAGAGTATTTAGCTGTCTGGGTGCAAAATGCTTCTAAGGTCAGAAAGCAGGCTATGGACTGCTTTATTTACTAGTCCAAATCTAGTGATGGATACCACAATAGTGATGACACTTCATGGCTTTAACATCTTTTAGTACCATGTACATTCAGCTTTGTAGTGCTACTATGTGGTGAAATATCTACCTTTAACATGATGGAGTTGTGTATCCAGCCACATGTGTGGTTGTGTGTGTGACTGCCATGGATATGCTGGGAGAAACGCTCATGTTAGGACAAGTAAGCATGCACATCTTATAGTGGAAAATACATCTCTCTAATCTTCTTCCTCTAGAGGGCTATTTAAAATGGGTTTTTTAGCAGTATAAAGATGCAGTATTGTGCTCAATATTTCTTAGGAGTGTTTGTGGCAGGAAAAGTGTTCTCCTAATCTCTTACTCCTGAGAAACATAAGGGAAATAAAGCCATTGGTATTAGTGCCTGGACTCTGAAGAGATGCTATTGCAATTTTGTGACTACTCTACAGAGACCTGTTCATCAGCATGAGATTTTAAATTGTTCCAAAGCAATCCAGAATTCAGTTAATTGTGTGTCTCTTAAAAACTCCCTTTCTGCATAAAAGTAGGTTAAAATATTACTTTAATATGTTCCCCTTATACATGGTTGCATTGCTGGGTAGCCATGTCTGTTATCCTTATTTGGCTTTGTAAGTTTTACTTGAAGCAAAAAGACATAAATATCTCAGCAGATACATGATGTGCAACATTCATTTGTACCTTTGCATCTACTTATCTGTTTATGTCCCTACCGATAACACTCATATAGCCCTGCTCACCATCATGCATTTGGACCAGGATTATAAATGTAAATAGGCAGGCACTTGTTTGGTTTTTCAAACACAGATCTATGCTGTCTGCATTTTCTATGCAGAAGGCAGCAAGATCTCAGCAGAGGGTGGCAGATGGGGATGCTTTTGACTAGCAGGACTGCTGCTGGGCTCTTGCGATTGTGCATCCCTGAGCAGCAGAGGACAACAGCCTTTCTCCTGCTTCAGGGTGCTATGTGTCAAACACAGGTTGCTGGTAAATGAAGCCAGCTCTGACACATGGGGGCACAAAGCAGGGAAGGGGCTGTAACACCATGCTGCAAAAGGCTGATGTGCCAGGATGGCTGGAGAGGTACAAGTGGTAGAAGTCAGTGATGGCAACCAGAGACTCAAGCCAATACAACTGTCAAATGTCCAAAATTGCTTAAGCCTTAAAGTGCCTGTGGCTTCACACAAAACACTCCTGTTTCTAACACAAATATAACATAATGTAGTCAACTGCAAAAGTTTGAAAGGTGAGATTTGTTTAAAATTAAAGAAAGGAAGAAGATGATTCTCCCCAGATACTTTTCTTCTAGATGTGTCTTGATTGCCTTTGGATTCTATGGTTTTAGGATTGGAATTGTTGCAATTCTGAACTTCAGACAAAGCCAAAGCAGAGAGCAAGTCATGAGCAGGGTTTTGTCCTGGATTCTCTGATGGTCCCACTGAAGCCAGAAGTGTTCAGCTCTGTGGAGGTTTCAGTTCAGTCCACATTCACATTTGTACTGGGATCAGACTTGTTGAAACAGGGTTAATTTTTCCATTACACTTCACCATTAATGAATGCAAAACCTAATCTGATTAATAACCCAAGTGTTGCAAGCCCCAACTGACTCAGGAATAAATGATTAGCACTGGAACTTGCTGTCAAAAAGAAATGATTGAGGACATGAACTGAATAGGATTAAATACATTTCAAATCAGAATTTTAAAGCATGTAAGCAGAAAAATGTGATACACTGAGCATAACCTAATCACTGACTGTTAGTTAGGAACTAACTTCCCCGTTAAGCAAGTTCTTCTACAAATGTACACTTTTATTATGTTTTACTATATTGTTTAGTATTCATTTTGTTCCATTTGGTTCCAGGGAGAGGGAGAAGGAGTATCAAGGAAAAAGCCAGCAGACTTTGGACTCCATTGGAAACTGCTAGGAAGAAGTATAGGGAGAAATAATGGTCCTGAAAATAGGGGGTCTGACATTGCCTGCCCAGAGGCAGCAAAGCCAGGGCTGCATCAGTGCACCCTGTGAAGGGAAATAGCATTAGGGAGCAGCAGTGTTGTAGTTTAACCTGACTGGCTTTAACTAAGAAAAAAAAAAATCTCTGTTTAGCTGAAATCAGGATAAACAGGTACCAGAGGCAGGTTTTATCAGGCAGTTTGGACACTGGCTGGGGTGCTGGCAGCTGCTTGGGCTGAACTTTCCAATCTGCCCACAGCACAGTCCTACCCCAACCATAGAAAAGGAACCACTACCTAGGCAAGCTGTTAGTTTGTCTTAGTCTGGTAAAAACCCTTTTCCTAGTGCAATTTCTGGGATTTTAGCATGTAAACTATTTTGATAATCCTAATTCATGTTTGTTGCTTAACAACTATTAAACTCTTTTCATGTAAACAGGTCTAAAAAACCCAAAAATTACTAAAAAAAATCCCAATTTATACAATTTTTTTGTGTGTGTTATATCGGCCTTTAATCTTTCATTTTAGAAAATGTGATGTGAAAGAATCAGACAATCTATAGTGGAGTTTTGTATTGGAAATCAGCCTAAGATTAGCATCAGATCTGGTCATTTGCAAGTATTCTGCCAAATAGATTGTGTCAAATGTTTTACACCAAATGGCAACTCATTACAAGAGTTGTGCCATGCACAGAAATTATCTGCCTCCTTGACAGATCATAAGGCATTAAAAAAAATTAATACTTGAATCCTGGAAGTAAATCCTGGAATTGCAACCCCAAGAGAGAATTTTCTTCTGCAGATTGCATGCCAGGCCTTTTCTGAATTATTATCACAGATGGTGAAAAATTCCCATGGCCTTATCCTCATGTTCTTTTTCATTTCGAATGGAGACCTTTGTGAAATACCAGCATGGCTGCATATGTTTGAACTGACTGTCCACTTAAACGTATGCTGCACTTCAGTGGTGTGGTCTCTGAGAGAGAGTGTTAAGCTCTGTTTCAGGAGGTTTAGAACAATTTCTTTTCACCCTAAGGACACTGAAACCTTGCCAAGTATTATCTCTGCTAGACTACACCGCTAAACTAGAATGGTCAGAGCTGAAACACAGTCCGTCATGCTGTGCTTAATCCAATAGAGCTGCAAGCTTCAAAAGACAATTCCAGCCTCTTCCTGTCCTCCATACCCAGCTCCATGTGCCCGTCACTTCCCTCATCTCTCCACAGTGATCTTTTAGAGTTAGTGGGATCTGCTCGCTGATCCACTCAAAACTGTTGTGCAGCTGGCTCTGTGATCTCTTGGTCATTGGTCTGATGGATGACCTCAGACAAATTCCTTCAACTTCCTCTCCCTCCCACTTATGTGTCTACGAAATGGGAAAATTATAGCGATGAGGTCTTTGTAATTAGTTTCTATCCTGGTGAAAGGTCTTCAACACTAGTCTATTTCTCAGTAATTAGGGTGAGTTTATTTAACTGGTAGGAAAGCCAAATTTTAAATTATTCCAGTGGTCGTACATCCTAGACCTTAGATGTTGTTATATTTGTATCATTAGCTATATAATGACCATTTGTTACTGGGAATAATAGGTATTCAGAATGAATTTTGAAAGTAGAGTATCAGGGATATATAAAAGAAATCACAGGAGCTGCAAGCATTCTTACACTGGGTGTGAAATTTTATATCTGCTATAAATTGGGGATTAAAGAATGGCTCACATTTTGCAGTTAAGCAGCAGGTGAATTTCAGAAGGGGTGTGGAGGGAGCTGGGCAGAGAGAGGGCAACCTTTCTGGCATGCCTGCTGTTTGTTACATGATAGGGGCAGAGCCACCTGCCCTGCCATCCTGCCCTCTCCCTCAGCCTCCCACCGCTGCACAGGGCTGGCCGCTATGGCTGTGCACTGCTTGTATTGGTAACCCCTGGGTCATTTACCTCAAGTTCTGTTGATGGGGCAGTATAAAACAGCTGGAGTGTGCTTATGGACTTGGCATTTAATGGGCTTTTTGGTGAGTAGTGGTACAAGCCTTAAGTATCTGGTACTGGTACATGGTGTACAAGCGGTATTGAAATGGATCCGTTCCACAGGAAATAGGATTTTATGCTTCCTAATTAAGCAATTAATTTGAGTTTTGCCTACTATTTTGCAAATGCCAGGGGACAAAACTGAGAACAAGTGCATGCTGTATTTGCATCAGGAACTGAGGGTAAAAGAATTTTGCAAAACTGATATTACACAAAGTTGATTCCCAGATTAATGTTCAGATGCATTTGAATAGATAGTTAACTTTACTTTTTTCTTCACTGATTTGATATAACCTGGTTTGAATCACCCCAACAGAATTATAATACAGATTTAAGAAAGAAAGTCTTGGTTGACTGATCTCTGAGTGTCCTTGAAAGTCATTCTTTATTCTTATTACGACTCTGTTCTTTTCCACTGGGGAAAACATGCTGTCCTGTAACTCTAAACTCATAAGAGACAAATGTCAAGAAAACTTGGATGGTTAAATACAAATTGATTTGCACGGTCTGAGACTGACAGCTGTTTCATACAGTTTGGGCCACTCTATGGAAATTTTGAAAAACTAATAACCAGCAAAATAAGTCTTGAGTAAAATATGTGTGTTCCACTCAAATGATGCTAATTTTATCCACTGTAAACAAAGTCTTCAATAAACCTTGATTCATTCATAGAAAAGAAATCAACACTTTTGCTTAATAAAGTGATAACAAACTTTTTTAGTATAAGCATGTACTAACTTGCCATACATTATTTTATTATTACATGTATCTATGTAAGTAGATAATTAGAAGCCTAATCCAGAAAAGCCTGGAGAGGTTTTGTGCTGGGTGTTACATCAGTTCTGCACCACTGAGAAGCCCACTTTATTTATCGTGAATCCCCAGGAAAGCAGTGAAGGCAGTCAACAAGCTGCTTTAAACAAGTGGAAAGATTGTGGTCATGCATGTCTAAAATGTGCCATTGAAAAAGATGTGATTGTCCATTTTATGGCATGTTGGACTTCACACAGAGTCTGCTTCTAGCAAAGAACATTTCTAAAGTATTTCATGCAATAAATGAATCCTCTAGGCTCTTGTTTTCAGTGTTCCATGCACTTCTTTAGTGTGAAAACTTCTGTGGAGAATTCATGAGCTAAAAATTCTCTGAGGTGAGGTGCTCAGATGCTAGGAAAAAAAACTGATAATGTTGTACCTCTAGGCATCTGTACTCCTGCTCTTCTGTATTCAAAAATCAATGTATGACAAAGATGTGGTTTTAGAAGGTCCACTGTATGCAAGTGGCTATTAAAATGATATTAATGGTGTCTTAGGCAAATTAGTATTTGTTAAGCATATTGGCAGTATTATTATCATGACGTATGCCTGGCACTTGAGTAACAGTTATCTATCTGAAATGGAAGGTGTCTGCTTCATGAGTCAGTTCTCTGCTGAAATCTGTAGAGAAGTGAACTCAAACTGAATAGTTATTAAACTCTGCAATTTGGTCCCTACATTTCCCTTGTAAACCTGAGATTGAAGAAAAAGCAGCAGTTGACTGAGGAGGCTTATTCAACAAAAAACAACTGAGGTGATGCAGATGGCTTCATCATGCAAATAAAAACATGCAAAAGTAGCACACCTGCAGTGTGCTAAAGTGCCCAGTGTGTATGTGGCAGCAGCTCCACAGGCTGTGTACTCTATGTTTTGAAACTAAATCTTTCTTCCTCCTATTGACTTCTTGGCCTCTGGTACATCGAGTTGGCTGCTTGAGATGCTTTCACTAAGTACAAAGTCAATTGACTGTAAGTGGTGATGAAGAAAACGTTGTGTGATTAATATTACAGTTCAAGTTCTTCTGATCAGTCACAGAAAGAGCAATCAGATAAACTCAACTTCATTTCAAAGAATCACACACTGTTAATGGTGGAGAGTCTGCCTGAAGCCCAAAGGGAAAAACAAGCCACTTGAGGCAAATCTCTCTTCTTTTACATAGCACAAACTAGCTGAGCAGTGTTAAAAGCTGCCTATTGATTTGTGCCCAGTCTGAAAGCCATGCAGTGATGTAAATGAAAATGTGTCAAGAGTCACTATTGATTTTTTTTTAGTTTTTCTTCTTCTCTTTTTTTAAAGCAAGGCCACCCCCCTTGGGAAATACTGCTAGCTATACTGCTAGGCTTGTCAATGAATGAAGTAAGACCCTTTTCCATAAGACTACATATGTCCAGATATAAAATTTCCTTCTTTTTCTAAGGTAATGTGGACAGCACACTGATCGCAGCTATATTGACAAAGTTTCTTTTCTGAGAAAATTGTTAGGTGAAGAAAAAGAAATTACAAAGAGAAGAAATCAAATATTAGAGAAGATAAATTTGCTAGGCTGAGTTTGAGGTGTAACGCTTGCAGAGTAAATCCACATTTTTTAAAAATCTTTGCTTGCAATAAATTTGTGCAATACAAATTGTACTTGGCAAGAGCCAAGGACAAGGAAAGGATAGGAAGGGAGACCTGCTGTCCCTAGAGAGGTGTGCACTCAGCTGGAGTAGACCTGGCAAGAGTTTCCCTTCAGAAAGACAGAAGCCACAGCAAGAGGACCTACAAGAATCTTTCTTTGAGTAAAGACTAGCAGATGAGAAATGGGTGATCCCTGAAGGATAATCCAAATGTATTATTTGTTGAGTTTGTATCATCCTCAGATAGGGATATAGAAAGCAATTTAGAAAAATACAGATGTCAGTTGCCCATTTATTTCCCCTGAAAAATCAGATGCAACTGCAATAACCACTGTTCTCAAAATCAATGCTACCGCTTTTCCTATTATATGACAAACTGGAACCAGGCTCTTTTAACCAAAATTTCTGCCTTGCTACTTCTTAGCAAGTAATGTTCTTGCAGGTCCTTAACAAAGACTCCCAAAATAAATTCTTTTCAATCTTTGCCACCAAATTTGGCAACTAGTTGCCTACATCTCACTTAGAGGTGACAACAGAACGTAGCAGACAGTCCATTGCAGCTCAGATCTTCTAAGAATGAACCAAAGTCTAAAAGGGAGGGCTGTATTTAGTGTGGAGGTAGCCTTGTGACAGAAGCTTTTTACTTTATTGGCACTTAGACTTTTGGATACTCCCACAGCCCCTAGCTTTGACCCCTGGATAGAAGAAACACTGTTCCATCTACGGTGGAGGCTTCCTTCTCTCCATTCTTTGATCCCTACTGGCCTCACTCCATGACAGAAAAAAAAAAAATAAAAAAATTATCCTGACTCTATATCTGCCCCTGAGAAATCCTCACCCCAACTGTAGTTTTCCAAGGGTGACAAAAGAACTATTTCAAACTGAATTTAATTAAAGGAGAAATGAAATTCTAGATTTTCTAAGGAACCAAACCAAGTACCACAGCAGCAAACTGGCAGTCTTCCAAAGAGTGGCAGAAAAAGTGTCCCAAACTAGGAAAATGCTGTGGCTAATCAAAAATGAAACCCCAAACATATTAAGTGAGTGAAAATACTTCTATCGATTTCATGTTGATCAGGTTCAGGTTCCAGCTGATTAAAATAAAAGTTCATTTTTAAGACTTCAGCAAATTGAATTTGGCCTTCTATTAAGGGCTGTAATTGAGTTATAGGTGAATGCCTGGTTATTTGGGCTGATGAACTGAAAATAACTGAATGCAAGATATACACATGGTTGCCTTTTTATTTTTCATCATCTTAGACAGGTTTTTGACCCTTTTATTTTCTTTTCCTTTCTCTTTATTTTTTAACTTTTTGTTGCCAAAAAGAACAATGAGAAGTATAAATGTAGGGGGGGGGGTTTTGTTGCTTTTTTTTTTGTTGCGTGTTTTTTTTGTTTGTTTGGTTTGTTTTGTTTTTTTTTAATAGAAGAAACAGGAGGATAATAGCATCTTCTGTATATATCATCACAAATCAGGAAAGTAGGGCAATACTCAGGTTGTTCATGCATTCTACCTGGTTTGTCAGGCAGGTTGCTTTCAATTTTTTGTTATAACCATTCAGACTCATTATTAAAACTCAGGCAGAGGGAGATAGAAGAAGATATAAAATTATTTCACTGCTATGTTGTGTACATAATGTACATAGATATTGACTCAGTAGGATTCTACAGTAAAAGAAATTAACAAGAAATATGAAAGGCAAAACATTTATGCATTGGGTGCATTTTATAAATCTGTTTTTAAAATGAATGAATGGGACTGATCTGACATTAACTACTTTCCAAACATTTTACTCATCTCTTAATCATGTTCTTTGTGTGAATTATTTTATTTTGTCAACACCATAATTTCCAGTGCTGTCTCACACTTTTATTTTCTGGGAACAACAACTGAAAACAGAGAGAGATTTCAGTCAACTTTGAAAACACCTATTTCTTCCATAAATCTTAAGAACTAAAGAGAAGAGGGGCTCTAGCTTGAACCCACTTAGATACTCGGGCATATAGAAGATAGCCACTGACATGTAGAGGATTTAACTAATATCTCCTAGACCACTCAATCCTTGGTGTGGTGCTCCACCTTGGAACTGCACAGGAAAGCAGCTGACCTAACCAGGAATGAAACGAAGGTGAAAGACGCATCTGCTGCTGGCCAAACAGACATCTTTTCTTGATGTTCTTGGCTGTAAACTCACCCTACAGCTGGGTGCCAAAGCATTCTCTTTGTATTTGATGAGCCAGACACAATTATATTTCATATTTTTCCTTGATATTTGTTTCATTCGTTCATTCATTCATTCATAATAGAGACCTATGATTAATAATTTGTTCTGGAGCAAGGACTTAAATGTTGTCAAGTAAGCTGAGTAACCTAGATGTTGGCAATACTTAATACTGTAACTCTTAACACTGGCCTTAAACATGTTCTGAAGGCAGATTTGTGATCCAGCACAGGTGGAAAAATGGGCACAGATTTGTCTTGTTTGAAAATTCAGCTTTAGGGACTTGGGATCTTTGGTTTGTGCTAGGACTTTTACCTGGTGTGCCATCACTTCTCTTTAAGCCTGCCCAAAAAGTTCTAGCATCTCTTCTGCCCCTCAGGAAGAGGAGCCAATCTAACACCGGTACAGTATAAAAACAACACAGTTGTAGATTATTCCTGAGTTTTCTGAGACTCTGTTTGATTTTTGGTGGTACCTGACAAGGCAATGATCTGATCTGATGATGACCTAGCAGATATTCAGTACCAGAAGCTGCCCCAATGCAGACACAAGCTGCAGCAAATGAGGGAAGACCTCTTTTCTTGGAAGTTCTCCTGCTGCAGCTAACTAGTCATCTGGAAGGTGAGGGCTCACATGCTTCACTAGTCACAGCAGAGGGAAGGACTCAGTTACATGTTTCACTCAGAGCAGTCACTGCTTTAAATAACAATTAATCTTTGAAGCAAAGAGCAGAAAACAGGTCTCTCTCCCAGCTGAGTGCCCTAATTGCTGCCCTATGGTCATACTCTGTCCTGCTCTCTAGCCCAAGGAACCTTTACTGGCATTGTTGATCTGCTTGAGGATAAGAAGGCTCTACAGAGGGATCTGAACAGACTGGACCGTTGGGCCAAGGACAACTGTTGAGGTTCAGTAAGGCTCAGTGCCAGGTCCCACACCTGGATCACAACAACCCCATGCAATGCTACAGCCTTGAGGAAGAGTGGCTGAAAAGCTGCCCATCAGAAAAAGACCTGGGAGTGTTGGTCAACAGCCATCTGAATCTGAGCCAGCAGTGTGCCCAGGTGGCGAAGAAGGCCAATAGGATCCTGGCTTGTATCAGGAATAATGTGGCCAGCAGGACCAGGGCAGTGATCATCCCCCTGTACTTGGCACTGGTGAGGCCACACCTAGAGTACTGTGTTCAGTTTTGGGCCCCTCAGCATAAGAAAGATATTGAGGTGCTGGAACAAGTCCAAAGAAGGGCAATGAAGCTGGTGAAGGGTCTAGAGCACAAGCATCATAAGGAAAGGCTGAGGGAACTGAGGTTGTTGAGTCTGGAGAAAAGGATGCTGAGGGGAGAGCTTATGGCTCTCTAGAGCTACCAGAAAGGAGGGTGTAGTGAGGTGGGGGTCGGTCTCTTCTCCTAAGTAACAAGCAATAGAATGAGAGAAAACAGCATCAAGTTGCACCAGGGGAGGTTTAGATTGGATGTCAGGAAAAATTTATTCACTGAAAGGATTATCAAGCCTTGGAACAGGTTGCCCAGGGAAGTGGTGGAGCCACGATATTTAAAAGACATATAGATGTGGTGCTTAGGGACATGGTTTAGTGGTATATTTGTCAGTGTTATGTTTATGATTGGAGTTGATGGTCTTAAAGGTCTTTCCCAAACTAAACAATCATATGATTCTATGGTCCTTAATTATTTAATGTAAAATAAACCAGCTTCCTTAGGAGCAGCACGGAGTGCTCTATCTCTCTGTCTCTGGGTATTTGTGTATGCATGTGCAAACACAAAGACACCAATCCATAGATGGAGAGGCTGCAACTCTCTTGGGAGGTGAGATATGTGAGTTAGAATCCTCTTAGGCTGGACAGCAAGGGAGGATTAATTTTATTTTGTTCATAGTCTTATACTAGAAGAGGGTTTTAATGGGGGGCTTGAAGGAGGATAGTAGAGCGACCTTGGGAATGTTGTATGCCTGGTAGTATTTGGTTGAATACTAGATTGCTGAAGGAGCGAGAGGATGATAAGTAGGGGAGAAGAGGCAAATCAATTTATCTCAAAATTGTATTGGTTAAATTAATCATTTAAATGATCCAATCTGGGTGCTTTATAAGATGCACACTTTTATGTGTAAGTCACTTGTCTTTTTTATAGATTAAATGCTTTGAAGTCAGTGTAATGATACATCCCATTTCTCAGCAGAGGACACAGAGAGTAGACATTATAATAGCTTATCTGTTTTTATTTTAAAAGGAATCTATTTGAAATATCTTCAAGATGCAAAAAAAATAAATAATAATATGGATGCAATAGCAGCTGTCTGAGAAAACTGTCCAAGAGCTCCACTTTCTCTGAGAAATCTTTATGAAAAACAATATAAATAATTGTAGTGTTTAGTATTTTCTTTGCTTGTTCAGTTGTTACATTCAGGAGTGAATTCAGAGTATAAAATAAGAGGCTGTGCTTGAGTTTCAGAAAATGACATGATACGTGACTCACATTTTGGAGAAAAGAGAAGGGGGAAAAACATTACTCATTTTTCTTTCCTTTAATCCAACCCTTTAACCCTCTTTCAACACTTGCCTTATTTCAAGCACATTTCTCTGCCTTCTTGAATCTAATGCAGTCCTTAGACTCTCAGCCTTGGAAGAAAGAAGGGTTCATCTGAGTTTCATTGCTTTGGAAATGCGACTGAGCAGCAAGAGGGAAAGCAGAGGGCTGTTTTGTTTAGAAGAAAAGGAGAGAGACATAGGGAAGGAAATATCATGTGAATAGGAAAAAAGATTATGCACTCAAGAGCCTTTCAGAATTCCAACCCTCCTCCCTTTTTCCTCTACCCACCCCATGAAATTATTCTGGCTTTGATCCCATTTCTCTCTCTCTCTCTTTGTTCAGTGACACACAAATGTGTGACCCATGCCCTGAAAGGTATCAGTTCTCATTTCCTTTCCTGCTTAACTCAGATCAGGAGGAGGAACCGTTTGAAAAGCAATAGTTATGAAATGGACTTTTAATGTCACCTCCGTAATTGTTGTGAACATTCATGCCAAAATAATTTAACCTGCCTGATTATTTAGAAAGAAAAGCAAATACAAATAGACTGTGACACAGTTTAAATGTTATTTCTAATTTATTGTACTGGTTAGGAGCATATTCTAACTCAATTGGCCATGCTCTCCATTACTACTGTAGACTTGTCAATGAGAAAAACTCATCCCAGTGAAATAGCTGGATTCTTGCCCTTAAACAAAACAGTATTGTTTATGTCTTCTAATCAAGGATATTGTTTAAGGGGCAGATAACTGTTCCAACTTCTTTCCATTATTGACTACATGATTTATTTGCTTTTGCAGCTGCATTTAGATGTAGTTAGATGTGCTAAAACCTCTCTTAACTGTTTATAATCTTCTCAGTGCCTTTCTCCAGTATGTGTATGCAGCACAGTCATATCAAAACAGCTAAGTATGGAGCAGAGTCCAAGCTACTGGTCAGCTGTGTTGAATAGCTCTAGCAGTCTTTTTACTGTTTGTTTTCTGCTCTGTAACAGAGCATGTAAAGACACTTCGGGAATAGTGTATTATTGGACATGAGTATAAAGACTTCATCAGCCTAATGGAACAATTAACTCAACCACTCTGCTGCTCTTGATCTGAAGAATTTTGCTTTAAGATTAGAGTGATAAGGTGCAGATTAACACCTCTGGGTCAGTGGGGCTGACGAGACATGATTTATTAATCCTCAAAGAAAACCTTAATTGGACACTGGAGCACTCTTTTCTTCATTGTTAAACACTGCCAATTCCCCTGATATTTAGGGTAGATGGTGACTATGATAGAGACTTATTGTAATTAGATACACCAAAACTGAGGTAATAATTTTTTCCCCTGGGAACACCATGTGTTATTTTCTCCAGATGAACTGGTGCCTATGTTTGAGAACAACTGAAAAACATCCCCTGCAAGTGGTCATTGACTACTCAAACATAACTTAGAGATGAGAGCTGGAAAACAGGATTCATAAGAATCCTTTGATTTAGAGGAACTGTCTTAAATCCTGGCCTTCAGAGCATAGAGAATTTACTCTGCAAGCAGGTTAATGAGCAGGTTGATTTATTCTTATTTTTTTACCTATCATTACTCATTCTTTCATCAGGTTCTTTCCAGTAAGAGACACTGATTTATAGGAAGAAGCACTCCTCTAAGGAGTTTGGTAGGTTTTGAAACCAAATATCAGAAATTCTTTCTTTTTCAAATAAATGTGGGTTTTTTCAGTCAGTATAATAAATGGGTTCATTATAAAGCAGCATGCAGCTAAAGATGGGAGAAAAGTCCATAGGCATAAATTCTGGCTACTGTACCCCAGGCTCAAGAAACAGAGCTGTGTGACTTGAGGATTCATTAAGGCGTTTCATGTAGTGCAGCCCTGATTAAATAAGTTAACTGTCTCATTAGGGGGTTGGAGCAATCACTTGGAAAAAGCTTCCTTTGCTATATTTGTTTACTGTGTCACAGGAAGCATGTCCTCAGTCAACTGGGATAATCATTGTCAGTGTTTTACATAGTTACAAAGCAAACTAATAAGCCAGATTGTCGAATTATGTCAATCATGTCTAAACATCAACAAGCATATTGCTGTGTGCAGATGGGAAATTTGTAAAAAAGCCTGGATATTCAGTACAGTGTGAACAGTGCACACTGCAAGATAGTGATTTAAGACTATTGTCCGCTGGAATGTGACTTTCCACCGTGTGGCTCTGAAGCCAGATTGCTGTCTCTATTAAACTGTCTGGTTAGACTTTTGACATTTAAGGCACTGATCAAGGAGAACTTGTATCATTAAGCATTATGTCCTGCTTCTCCTATCCGGTCACTTTACTCACCATATTATCACACTGGTATATTAGTTGTCTTCTTGTTGCCTCTGCTGGAGTCCTCAGGATTTATTGCAGCTTCACACCTAGACTGACTTCCCAAGGCTGTAGCTGGAGAAGAGATGAAAATCAAGAAGTGGTGCCAGAATTTTTTCTGCTAAAGGCGGAGGAAAATTATATGTATTCCTACTCAGCCCTGCTGGGGACTGAAGTCAGCTTTTAGCCCAGTGATCCTCATGTCAGCTTTCTGAGTGACAAATCCTTTTGGCACTTGTCAGTTTTGCACCAGATACCACCCCAGAGGGGAAGTGACCTGTTTGTGCTGGTAGCTGCTGAGTGCTTGTGTGATTTCAACCTCTGCTCAAGCTGATACATAAGGGACAAAAGAATGAAGAGTTTTTTAAAAATGCTATAAAGCTTTCAGAGTGCTTAAATAGACTGAAGTGAAGATTGCACAAGGAAGTAAAATAAAAAGTAAAACATTAATCTGCAGAAAGAACGAAAGTTCTATTAAATTAATCAATAGGTCTTTTACAGTGGCAAATATAATTTAGTTAAAGAAAACATAGAGAGTGCAAGAAGAATATAATGAGTTTTCCACCTCTCCTAAGAGCAAGAATTAAGATGAGCAGCTATTGACTGATAGGTATGTTTTTCAGAGAGGAAAATTATGCTCTAGAGAGTGGGTCTCAGATCTGTGCTGAAGTTATGGAACTCCCTGCACTGCACAGTCCCACTGGAATACAGTCTTTGACTCACAGCAGAGATACCACCTCATCAAGAATGCTGGAACACAGCACACATCAAAGCTAGTTTCTGTCTTTCCTCATGTTTAGAAGGAAATAGCAAGAAATAGATATACATTAATTCCCCAGCAACTTTAACTGTCCTTTGAGAACATTGCAAAATAATGGGAGAAAAAATAATGTTTCTTATAACAGAGAGAACTGTCCAGGGTCCCAGATAATGGAAGAACCTTTTATTATTGTAGGTACCAGTGTAAGTTACTCTTTCTATTAGGAACATCCTGAAGGGTTTGATGTTGATTCTGTCTATTACATAAACTGTATTTTTCCGTTTCAATTAAATGTAGATTTATTTTTTGCTGTGAAGAGTATAATGTGTCTTTATCTAAAGTTTTTATAATTTGATACTGAAATACCATCATTTTGATGGTCATTCCTTACTGATGAATGACTCACTTAATGCTGGCTTGTTTTTCCAAGGACTCACTCCCAGAGCTACAGTTTCCTGCATTACTGTTGCATGTCCTATTGTATTAAGTTCCACTGATCCGTGATCATTATTATTTGGGATTCCTTTATTCATCCTGCATAACATGGAGTGCTTTCTCCATATTGTGTTTTTTCTTTAACACCTTTTCTTTAACCTCCTTTTAACAACAGTCATGTACTACCCAGAGCCCAGGAATTTGGAGACTCAGACTTTTGCAATAGCTCTTCCTTGTGGCATCAAAAGACTTAACTCCAATATTATTAGTTATAACTGTTACAACTTTCCAAAAGTTTAAGTGTCACAGTCTGAAATGAGGTGCAGTGCGGACTGTCCCTCATTCTAATTCTGAATGTTGATGGCCAAACACAGGCACCTGTTATTCAACAACCATTTCCTGAAACTTGGGCAAGGGGAAAGCCAGAAGCACTAAATTAAACTATTAGTGTAACACACAGAAGGGGTGAGGGTAAACAAACTTAACAACTGTATTATGTCCCATCTGACTGGAGTACTGATGTTATTAATTTAAGGCTGAACCAGCCATCTGGGCTCTTTAGCATCCATATAAGTTATGTTGGAGTCTGATCCTCAGAAAGGGGGAACCAGGGAAAACTTAATCTGCCATTCTGCAGAAAGGGGATGATATTTCCTTTTCTCAGTGTGAAGCAGGAATTTAGGAGGCCCATGGGGTCTGTATGTGCTACCAGGCACAGAGGTTCATTTTAACTTCATCTGGCCCTCTGGGAGAGAGTAAACACATAGAGCATCTTTCTTTCCACACAGCTTCATAATAAACTTCCAGAGGAGCATGAGCTTGACAAATCTCGCTGTACAATTCTAATTAAAATAGATCTCCCTTTAAAAAAATCGATTCCATTAAAAGAAAAAAAAAAAAAACAAAACCCACAGTTCTGCTTCAATCTCAGTCTCACTATAAAGACAAGTATCAGTATGTCAGCAAGCTGTTAGATCTTGTGAAAAAATGTACACAACACGACTGATTGATTTTAAAATGCAATCAATTAGAACTCACACTTGACTATTTTGACTGGAACTTAATTTGATTTGGAATGGGTTTGTGTCCTTGCGTACTATTAATTGGCAATAATAGTATTGTTCTCTATGGGAATTTCAAACAGATCTGCCTTCCTATAAGACAGATGGTTGGTACAGCTCAAAGCACTCTCCCTCGCAGCAGAGGTCTCAGCCCCATTACTTCTGTTAGCTGGCAAGACAAGGCTTTGGTGGAAAAAATGGTAACCTTGACCAGAGAAAGAAGTTGTCCAAGCTTTTCCAAGCTGCAACCAGAGAGACAGCTACAGGCAGCAGGGGCTGTGGCATTCTCACAGCATTGCAGCCATGGCAGCTTGGGTGCTGGGCACTGAAGGGAAATGTATAGAAATTCAGTAAGGTAGTGACTCGAGTCTATTCTAGAATTCTAGATATTTAAACTGGTGTCAAACAACCTGATCCACAATTTTATCTAAAGCATTAGGCCAGACCTTCCTTGGCCAAAAGTAAATTCCCTTGCATTATCTTCTGTTTGTTCAAAGGATAAGCCCAGCAGCTGTTCTTGTTGCATAACATTTATATCTTTGCAATAACAAGGAAAGCTCCACGTGTGTGCAGGGACTGGCCCCTTTGGTAACCTCAGAAGGAGCAGGATGCACAGCATTGTGCAGAGCAGTGTGGATGGTTGTTTTGTTTTGTTTTTTTTTTACCTTTACACTGCAGACTAAATACTAGTCTGCAAATGCATTTTCCATTAATATTCAGCTGACAGACTTAATTTCAAAGCAAGTATTTGTTATTTTCATAGATAGAAAGAAACCATTAGTATTCCAAAAGATAAAAGAGATTTCTTTTTTCTTTTTTTTTTTCCCACCTGGTGCATCAAAAGGTACAAACACATTCATAGTTCTGTGGCTGGTTTTCCCAACACAGAGCTGTGAGATTTAGGACAAGGAGTGTGAATGTACATGGAGTATTGCTTTCTTTTTAATCAGCCCTGTTCTTCACACAGCAGTGTGAATAAAGCCTAAAGCTGGGCACCATGAAAACTGATGTGGTTTGGCACCTTTGGGGGCAAGTTGAGCAGGATGATGCTTACTGCCAGTTACTATGTAGGGCTTTCAAGGTGGCCAGATGCAGGGAAATGCCCTCTCACCGGGTCTTACTAGGCTGGACTTGGCAGCAAGGAGGGACCAGCTACTTGGCTTGTCCCTGGTGACCTGGGAGCATGGGCAGTTTGAGCAGGAGCACAACAGCTTCTCCATGGGAGAGGTTTCTCACTAAACAGCAACAAGAGAGAAGCAAAGAGCAGGGGGGAGCAATGGCTTTGCAGCAAGGAAAGACTGTTTGACTAGGATACCTGTACTTGCCTAAAAACTTTGCTTCTAGTGTCCCAGCAGGACCACAGGAACAGTTCCTCTGACATGGCGTAGTTTGAGAAACCTACTATTGCTGAGGATATTTGGCATCTTTCTTGTGGGTATCTTTAGCTGACAAGGGCACTGAACCACTGCCTTTCAGGGACAAAAAAAATATACCCACAATACAAAGGGGAAGGACAGAAGCATGTGTTGCCATGGAAAACAAGGTTCTCTGAATATACAAAACTTCAACTCCGTGGTACCTTTGTACCTGCTACGTACCTGTGTTTTGCAAAACAGAAGTTAGCAACTTCCTTAGCTCACTTAATACAGCATAAAAACATCTCTACAACTGCATACTCTGTTAGGTAACTATTAAATAGGCAACATTAGGACCATTAACTTGGAGGTAAGATGTGCCCTATCTCATATCCCACTCTCCAGAATTCTGATTCTGTTGGTAATAACAAAGTGGCCACTGACATCATCCCACCTGCTTGGATTCTTATTTGTGTCCAGTCCCACAGAACTACTAAATAAATTAAATTTAATTGAACACAATACATTCAAGGCTCTTAGAAGAGTAAAAGTGCCTGCCATTCTCAAGAATGAGAATTGCTTGAGAAAGTAATACAGTAAATGAGTACATTAATGCACACAAACCCCACAGATATTTCTAGAGAAAAATAGTGTGGTTAGTTAGCCACAAGAATGTTCACAGAGTCATGAGAGAAGCATCTTCAAAGACTAAAGGATTAAAGTGAACCTACAGATAGGACAGAGTGCACTTGAAAGAAATCAGTTAATTAATCTATAACTGGTACTAGAAAAACAATTTTAGGTAATACTGTAATATTATTTCCTTATTCTTGGCTGTGATCTTGCATTTGCAGTAAACAGGGCCTGTTGCAGAGATGGCAGGAGGCAAATGGTTTGCCTGAGTGGCAGTCGGCACGGGGAAAGGAGCGTGGCACTGCCATCCATCCTGTGCCCCAACAGGCGCCTCAGGTGGGGACATGCCACTGCTCTGCAGCACCAGCAGCTCCATCACAATCTCTCACAGCCGGCTGGTCAACACTGTTACCACCTCATAGACGTGGATCTTTAACTGGGTCTTCTTGGCATAAGGGGAATCACAACTGGACAAAAATGGCCACAAGCTCTGTCCCACCAGACATTCAACCAGAGCTTCTCCTTCTTTCTTCTGTTTTGCAAGAGAGCATCAGCTGAGGAGTCCTGGGAAGGGACAGGGAACAGGTGTACCACAATAGCATGAGGGGAAATTGTTGTGGACCAGTGTAATTGAGTCTGCTCCTGTACCAAACAGTGAGGATAAAATTTTTGTCAAGGCTAAGCTAGGATCCAGCTCCAGTTCACCAGCACATTGGTTTAGATGTAAAGCTACCTATATTTTTTTAAATGGAGATCTTCTGCCTGGTATCCTGCTACCTGGTAGTTTCATCAGAAGAGGAGAGTGAGGGGTGGCAGGAAGGGACATAAGCATGTTATGGGAGTAAAATGGGAGGAAGTCGATCATAATAAACATTTACTTAAGAATATATTGTAGGTTCTGTAGTGAAAAGAGATTAGGGTCTCCTTTACACTCTGCAAGGTGAAGTAATTGAGAAGCTGTTCCATTCAGATGCTATTGCAGATGGGAAGCTGTGAGATGAACTGCCTCAAAAATTAACTTCAAGGAGATAGACTTAAAGTATATAAGGATCCTTCTCTGAACTTAACCAGCATAGCATGTAATTCACTGAGCTTTAATGGTGAATTTATGATCTGTAAAAACGTATTTCCTATCTCATCTTCCCACCTAAAAAAAAAAAAAAGAGAGAGAGAGAGAGAAAGTAAAATAGAAATATTTCTTAGATAAACTTTAGTTATATCTTCTGGTGAAATGGCAGAATGAAAAGAGTAATTAGGGTTCAAGGTCAAAATGAAATTCTGTTCACATCTCAGTCCTTCGCACATCATTCTGTGAAACAAGACAGCTGAAAAGAGGAAGAATTAACTGATTTCTTTTAAGTTCAGTAATTGCAAATGCAAAATGAATATCATTCTGCAGACATAGTGCCAGAGGACAACGCAAGCTAATGAAATAATGGTAGCCCTGATAAATAATTTATGCACCATATCAAAAGCTGAATGAGATAAAGAAATGGAGAACCCATTTGAAAATTTGGAAATTGCTCAAAGCTCTTCCTCCAGTGACACCCAGGAGGATGAGCATGGAGCATTAATAAACTCTGTGACCATGTATAATTCATAAAATTTCCCTCATTTTTTGGTTTTCAGTGCTTCCAGTTTATAGTTAAGAAAGGAACAAAGACTGGAAAAATTCTGGTAGCAACTGAGAGAAGAACATAAGCCAGCTTATTCCTCCACTTAGTCCTTTTGTAAAGGGCATCTATTTTCACCCCAAAATGCACATATATTTGCCATTAAACTTAGCACACTGAAAACAGAAAAAAGACTTTCTGCTCACATCCTAATGGCTACTTTATATTTGTATTTTTATTACAGCTATTACAGTGTGAGATTATAACACAACAAAAGTCATTTTGGCATGATTTTAATAACAGTATTCTGTTGCGGCTCTTGGTTAATGTTCAGCCTGAATTTGTTGTGGATTCATTCAACAGCAGTAGAGCAAACTCAGAACTAACTGGTGGATGCTATCTGAAGGCAGTGGGGTGTTTCTGAATGCATTACACAGCAAGAAAAGTCCTCCCTCACAAAGCCACATTGGAAAGATATTACTAAATTAAACAAAACTAAAAATTACATTTGGATAAGATTTGCCTTGATGGTTGCAGGAACAAGCCTGTGAAGTCATATTCTGAAAAGACATGGTGGGCAAGAGAGTTATTTTTAACTCTGCACATGAGCAATTTGTTGCTTGATTTCAAGCACAGCACAATTCAGCTGCACAGCTGGACTTTTGTAATCTAGTGTGGATCTGAGTAGTTTGCTGATTTGCCCTTTAAGGATGCAACATGAAATATTTTAGGCTGTTAAGATTTTTTTTTTTCTCTAGGATGCCTTGGACTTTAAATTTTCGTTTTTGCAGTCTATCTAGAAGCAGGAGATAGTGTCTTGTGGCTTTCTGAGGGAAACTCTCTACTTCCTACCTTGAGTATACTACCAGAGCACAGCACACTTCTCAGCTGCGTGACAAGTTTCAAGCTGCTGAAAGGCTGCGAAGGCACCCGCAGCTTCTGCTGCCACGTGTCAGAATGAGCAGCGTCCAGCTTGAATGATCACAGCAGAAGCCAGTGTTCACCAGAGCAGGAGTCTCCAAACAGCTGCCTACCATCATCAGAGACACAAAGAAATCACACAGTGTGCTCAAGACACCTGGCAGCTATCTTGTCCTGGGTGGATAGATGGGAAATAAGTTGACTATTCTCAGCAAGCTACAGAAGTGGTGACAGGGCAGCTGCCCTTTGGTGACCCTCTGTGCTCCTGCACAGGCTGTCATGAGGCTGACAAAAGGGATCCATTCCCTCAGTTCCTCCCTGGCTGTCCTGCCTGCTTCTGAGAGCCTGTTGAGTGTTATTTGAATACTGTTTACTTCATTAATTTCCTCCTACCATCAATTGATGAATAAATTATTTATAAGTAAATTTATAAATTATTCTACCAGTTCTATTGATGATCGAATAATATTGACCAAATAAATTATTCACTCTTCTTTTCCCCCACCAAATGACAAATAAATTATTTGTGAGCATTCTTTTTTTTCATTATTAGGTCAACTCTTGCATCTATTGAGACCTTTATAAGATGTCACTCACTCTGATAGCTACACAATTTGCAAGCAGGACCCTTTAGGACCTATGTTTTCCTAGAAAAAAAGAACTAATTGAAATTTATTGTATACTTATATGGTTACTTTAAATATGAGGTCCTTTAGAATGGGAGGAGATGTTTTTATATATTGCAAAGCCAGTTAAACAAAATGCTGAGATATTCTGAGATTAATTCTCACTCAACCAATATATTTTAAGTTATGCAAATTATTTTAGAGTATTCTGAATTTGTGCAAAATAATCAGTGTTGAGGCTGCAATCGACCCATGATTCCAAAAGGTATTGAGATGTAGGTTCTGTAAATGTGCATCAGGAGCAAGGCCAAACCAGACAGGTGACTAATGGCCACTACAAATGTGAACTGCATAGGCTAGAGTTTATTTCAAGTCCCTGGATAAATTGCATTAGCTTTACATCTAGCTAGATCCATTGCTTCTCTCTCTTCTTTCACTGATCCACCACTACCTATGTGGCAAGGAAGTGATAGCCCCTTTCAGAGGCCTCATTTCTAGCATATTTTACCATGCAGGCAAAATGTGTCCATATCAAAAAATATAGACAGTCCGTGTGATGATTGTCATTATGATGGGTCAGGGAAAAAGAAAACAAAATAAAAAATAATAAATAAATACATCTCTAGTAAATTGATACTAAGTCATAAGCATCCACAGAGAAAAGACTGGATTCTCTCTGTTCCATGAAGCTCAAGTTGGATTAAGTCCACCAAATCAATCAAGATGAGTTAGCATGGTAATCAGTATAAGGACTATGAATAGCACACTGAAAAATATTCTCCAAAAAGTTGCTCTAAAAGAGACAGAGAGAGAAGGCAGCATGCTCCTTATGCCAGCAGGCGGGCAGCCCTTCTGTATTTTTTCAGGTGTGACTGCCAGTGAGGATCAGAAGCACATACTTCTCTCTGCTGGCATCTTTTTTGCCTCAGAGACCTACCAGTAAAGCATGTGCAAAAAGGTTTTGGTTGACTTTCATGGTTTTATTTTTTTTTTAATTTAAAAACATGGAGCAGGTGTATTTGCTGAGCAGGGTACATGTAAGAGAGTGAATACAGCCCCAAGACAGCAGTTACTTCTGCAGCTCACACTGCCCAATGGGAGGAAGATGAATGGGCTGTGCAAGGGAAGCAGGACTGCTTAGCGAGCAGAGAGCTCATTTATGGGGAACTCTCTGGCACCATGCAGTTCTGTAACACCTGCCCGCTGCAGACATGAGCTGTCTCTCCTTGTTTCCCCTTTCTTTTGAACAAAAATGGGGGCTGTGAGCTGTCACTTGGGCCAGTATTGGCCTCTAACACATGCACAGCAGAACATAACACCTCTTTCATTTTCAGATAAAACTGTTAATAGGTTTGCTTCATGGAGTCATTGTAACAAGTCCCTGGTTAAACTGGGATTGCTATTTTCACTTAGATTTCCACATTAAAATAGGGAAGTGTTGTGGTCAGGAGTTACATGGAAAGCACCTAGACTTTGCATTCTGAAAAATAACTCAGTGGCCTTTGGGGTCGAGTTTTTAAACTCCCTTTCTCCCTGTTCCCCCAGAAATACCCAAACACAGAAATACACAGAAAGGTCTGATAGAGAAAGTGGGAAGACAATAAAAGCATGTCTAGACAGATGTGGTGTGGTTAGAGGGACAGGCTAGAAGAATGCTCTTTGCAGCACTGTTCAGTGCTGCATATTTTCAGCTTTGTTAAGTTTTTGTTGTTAGTTTTCCCACCAGTGCTTTTGACTCCTAGTAATGTTCTGAAACTTAGTCAATTTTGCTGATATTCTAAAGGTAAGTCACAGAAAACAGAGCTGTAAGGAGCTGCAGGATTCCATCTAGTTTTTGCCAGTATAATAGCTAAGAGGAGAATTAACTGAAATTGTCTGCCAGTTTTAATTAACTGAAGAACCTTCAGACAGTCATTCATAAGTCTTATTTCAGGTATGAAATTATTTAGGAAAGGGCAACATTTTAAACGAAAAAAAAAAAAAAAGAGCAAAAGTCTGCAAGCCTGACTCAAGTAGTGGAAAAGAACATTTTAAAATCACAAGTGTGTGAAAAGATGTAATTTTATTTCACACTGAACCATATTAAGCAATACCTCCTTGCCTTCATATTCTACTCAATGCAGTGAAACTGTTCATGACAAAGCCTTGACTCTAAATGAAGGACAGAAGAAGAAAGGTCTGCATATCTGCCTGCTTACCTTTGTCTCTGAGGACTCATAATCTTCTTGTTTAAGGCTTTCCCAGAGCTGGCAAACAAATTGATTACTCCTAATGTGACAATGCTATTGGACTCCCTTTATTATTTCAGTTTTGACTTTTGCAGTCATTCCTCCTCTCTCTTCCGTTTCACTGCATTTTGCTCCTCAACCTCCTTTTTCCTTTTTGATTGTTATTTTTGGTTGCAGCTGTTGTAATGCCAGCTGGAAAAAATGAGGCCGATGTTCTCTTTTGAAGATGTAAAATTAGTATCTATTATAAACTTTCTACAGTCAGAATTGCAGTTCCACAGGCTTTCTATCTTTGTGTCATCAGCTCCTCCATTCCTGAGAAATGGAGCAGACAAGGAAGGTGATAATTTCAGAAGAAAATGAGAGAAGTAGCTGGGGAAACACCATTATTTCGAAGGAAAGGGCCAACCCTATCAAATTAATCTTATTCTCTATGAAGAGCAGTGCAGGGTAATATACCCAGGATGCTGGCAAGAAGACAGGCATCTGTATTTTGGCTTAATGAAGTACTATTAAGATCTATGTGCTTGGAAGCTTTCCTGAAGCACTGTAGCTAAGCGTGGATCCTGGCAACCTAGTCATCATTCAACAGAACACGGCTGCCTGCCTCACCAGCTCAGATGCAATAAGGCAGTTTTCCTAAGCAGATGTGTCTGAGACCTCAAGGGCAACAAAGCGTCTGAGATGCCGAACTACTCTGACAATCTGGCAGCAGATCTGTTTGGCACAGGGCACTGCAGAGGCAATAGTGAGCTTTGGAGTTGTTTCTCTCTTCCCAACACCATCTTGCTCAATGTCTTTCAAAATGAAGGGGTCAGGCTGAGAAAGGAATGTGATAAAGAGCTTCTGTACTGTTGTCACTTGATGCAGCACCTACCTAGAGGTAGCAAAACTATGGATATGGATCAGTCTTGAGAGTGTCTGGAGCTAAATGTCCTGTGGGCAGTGGACTAAATAAATAGCTGTCACCACTCTCTATAGGCTTGAAAGAACCCAAATATCTTGGTGTAACTCTCAAACCAGCCATGAGGGACTTGGAATTATGAATTACAAAGGTTCTTTCACCACTGAGTGTGTGCTAACTTCTGTGAAATGAACATATGCTTTCTTATCTAGCATCCACATACAGATACTGATTTTGTGAATGGCCTCCAAAAGTAAAGCAGCCTTTCTGGAGAAAAAAAAAAAAAAAATAGTTTCAAGGGCAGCTTAAAGGCAGTCCTAAATGACAAAACTCTACACTAGTAGATTTAAAAAAAAAAAAAAAAAAAAAAAAAAAAAAGTCTTTTTAATTTATTGTCACAACTATGGCATAAGTTTATAGGAAATCTTTATGTCGGACTTTATCTGCATCATTTACTGTTTTCTGTTAGCTTTGCTGACATTCTTTTCTCCACTGTTTCAGTCAGTACAAGTCAAGAGGAGAAAAGGACATGTTTAGCACACACAGACATTTCCCTAAATCTGTGAACTTGTTCTATGTTGTGAATATTTTCCTTCTTTTCTTCCTTCACAGCCTGAATTGAGCAAGTGTTCATTAATCTTATTTCATTCCAACTCACTCTCATACTAGAGAGAAAAAATTGAAACACTGTAATTACTCAACAGAATTAAATTTCTTTTTGATATTGAAAATTTGAACCATTAAGGAAAATTAAAAAAAAAAAAAATCTAAATTCCATTTATGCAAGCTCAGCACTTTGCCATTCCCTCAGAAAAATTGGATTTTCAATGTTTTCAGTTCCCATCATCCATTTTATTTTACTGTGTCAAAAAGGGGAAGAATTTTGCCTGTTCTTAGACTATTTGATGATATTAGGAATGAAAAATCCTTTCTGTAATGAAAAATCATGTTCTGCTTTATTATGATTATTCTAGTTCTCAATACAGTCCACATGGTGCAGTAATACCATTGCAATTAAGCCATTGAAACAAAGGGTACTGGGGAAAAAATGCAGCAGGACTGTGTCTTTTCCTTGCCGCTAACCTAGACCTTCATCAGTGGTGGGATAGCACCAGGGAAAAGGGAGGACCTGATGGAGGCTAAAGAAGGAGCGGGAACATGACTGGCTATTCCAGCCAAATCATGAAGAAGAGCATAAGCTGATGCACACAGTTTGAGGGATAAGTTCCCTCCTTTCCCAAACGTCATGTGATTTCCTACCTCAGAAAAAGTCTAAATGCTTGATTTGTATGAAGCTTATTCACAGTAACAAATGCAAGAAGCTGTAGTTAATGTTCAAGAAACATAATGCAAAATCAAGAGAAATGGAAATGTAATGAGTGATCAGTTACCTGACTTGTTTTCTCAGTTACTGTATTTAAATCCCACATAAACTCAAAGACCTTTTTGCAGTGTATGAAGACAAATATTTGTTGGTCAACAGATGACCCCTGCTGGTGTGTAAAATAAAAAAAATTCTATGCCAACTGATTGATAAATTCAGTTTAAAAAACACCTCCTATTTATTATTTTTTCCAGCCTCCTTTGTGTATATTTGCCTGTGGTTTGTACTTCACTTTGATTAATTGCATCACTCCATCAAGACTGTACCTCTTCAGTCTGTTTACCAAAGGATTATATGTTGTCTTCCTTTCTTACACTTCTCTCCATAATCAGTCACATGTTATTTATTTATCAATAACATCTTCTCGTCTCTTCTCCATGTGTCCAAAAATTTCCCTCTTATCATTTTCAAATAATTTCCTGGCGATCTTGTCTCATTGTCTGTTTATTTGAAATAGGTGATTATAGCAACACATCCTGTGCTTCTGCACAATTTGTGGTGTTATCAAATTCAGACTTTTATCAATAATACCATCATTATAGGTAAGCCTTTTTCTGTTCTGTCCTACTCATTTGACTTTGGCATAACTTGAACCTAGAACTTCTACAAGAGTTCATAAAAAATTCACATTATTTGGCCAGCACGTATAATATCTTCCCTTATCCATGATCACTTCACCTTGTCAGAAACAGTCCATCTGTTTTGCAGTTGATATTACCGTCACAGTTCTATGTAGCTGCACTGTCTTCTCTTGGCAATTCACTCAATAACCTCTGTTCTCTCATAAGCAGGGATGCGAACATGGAGAATGGGGTTGGATAAGGCATTTACATCAAAATTCTGATAAGGCTACTTTCTAGTACTAAATGAAGTTTCTTTATTGAACTTTACCATGTCAACAAGTTAGACAACAAGTTAGATCAGCTGTGCACCTCAAATCACAAAGCACATTACATTTTTTTCTCTACATGATGTTGCACACACTTTCATTTCTAGAAATTATGTAATCCATATTGTGAACTATTTTTGTTGGTTTTTGTGCATCATGACTCTCTTGGATATACAGGAAGAGATTTTCCTCATATGCATATTTAACTGGATTGTTCAAGATTATAAGATAATTCTGATATAAGACCACTGGAAATGTGCAACAATATACTGTCATTTTTTTTTTTTTTGGTAGGAGGTTCCACGTCCAGCAACCAGCTACTGGGAAAGTTCTGCCTGCAGCTTCCCCAACCCTCCCCCTACCAGTCAATAGTTGGTGTGCAAGTTCACCTGTCATCCCTAAGAGAGAGAGCAACATTTTCTAAAAAACACCCTTCTTTGCCTCAAATAACTGCTAAAATGTTGTCATTTTGGATTACATTTTATCTTGCCCTCGAGCTTCTTGTTAAGTTTAAAAGTGTGCTTTCCTTATAGGAAACTTTGTGCAGCTTATAGTGTGTCCCAGAATTTTCATTTCTTCCTTTTCATTTCTCCTTTCTATTTCATTTAAGTGTTGCCATGTTAGTCTCCAGAAACATTTCTGCCTTAGGGACCTTCACCTTAATCACATTCTGGTTGTATTAACTCCATGGCTTAAATAAAGTGCTTCTTCAGTCCTCTCCTTTGTCACATAGAGCTATCTTAGTACATCCATTGCAAGATGTAGCCATTTCTGAAGTTGAGATATTATTTCTCTACATTCTTTTTCATGAAAAAAAAATAACATCTGAGGAAAGTATTATGGAAGTCACAACCTTTCTGGAATAAAATTATTTCCATGGACTTTAAATTAGATGCTGAAAGTGACAACAAAAATGAAACAAGCAAATAAATAATGTTGCATTTGCTTTTCTAGTAGGTGTTTAGTAGTTGCCACTTTGTGGAAAATTTTTCTGTACTCAAGTACATACAAACACAGAGCAAATGGAGTTGGTTTGGGTTTGGGTTTTTTTGATTGGTTCCTTGGTTGGGTTGGGTTTTTTGCATTAAAACTTATTGCAAACATGAATGTTGTGGTCCTGAGATTTTATGAAATCTATTTCAGAAAACAGCTTGTTATTAATTTGATTACATTATGGTCTGATGACCTCCACAGCCCTAATGAGGCCTGCAGGTAGGACTTAACTGGGGTCCAAGAGCCTGTATAAGGGTGAACAGCACTTTAGTTTCATGTACAGAACTGCACATGTATATGTTTTCTGAGAGATTAATTTCAGAACCAATGGTTGTCATATATTTAAATTATACTTTTATTTAGAGAGAGAAGCACTGAAGGATTTTAAATAGGGAACCTATGAAAATTTGCTGTCATCCTCATCATCATCATCATGTCCTTCTCTTTCCTTTTTTTTAATTAAATAACTTAATTAAAAGAGTAATTATCTGTAGCATATCAACATAGAGATATAGTATCTGTGCATTCTTTTAATAATTAGGTTCCAACTATAGGTTTTCTGCCTTGCTCAATGTGTAGAATTCCTCACTTACATGACATTTTTATGTTTGTTTTTCAATGTTAAGAAAAAGTATACTACAAAAAAGGCAAAAGTTTATCATGTAGTTAAGGCACTAGATAGGAATTCAGACGTTTCATACTGAATTCCACTGATGCTGCAAGTTTTCTCTGTGACCTTGAACAATGCACTTAATCTCTCTGTACCTCTGCTCCTCATTTATTTTTTAAAGGATGGTAATGTTTCTTCTGTCTCTGTATTTACATTGCAAACTCCTTTTACTCTGTGTTTCTTGTTCCAATAAGGATCTTATCTAAGAATTCTTATTATAGAGCTTCTTTTATCTATGCAAAAAGCAATATATTTTGTATGACATGTTGTCCTGTGTGAGGGGTTATCTTGAGCTATGACCTGGCTGTATAAGGAGTTACTGTTATTATTAGCACACCAGAAGTGTGTTAAAGACTCAGCCAGACTCAGAGCTTCAATGTTCCATTGCTCTTTTATCAAGAGATGATGGGCTAGTCTTACAAAGGCTTTCTATATAGCAGGTTAAATAAAAGTGCTTGGGAATGACTATTCTACCACCCTTAAAGACAGCCAGTACAGAGTGACCTGCATCCATACCATTAAACTAAGCCAGCACTAAGTCAGACAGGCTATATGCATGCTGGGAAGGGTCCCTGGCTTGCAGTAGCTCCCAAACTGTATCCTGGAGTTTTCTGAGAGCTTCCTGGGCTAAAAATTTATCAGTATGCACAGGACAAAGAAGCATTTGCAGGCTCTGTTCAACAGTCACCAGTCAAATAATCAAATCTTGCACTCTCACTATTAATTTTGCTTATGTATATAGTTATATGTTTATCATAATCTATCCTAGTCTTACTTGATGCAAGTGCTAAGGCTGGAAAAGAAGAACGTGAGCTGCAAAAGGAGCTTTACTTGTAGTAAAACATAAGAAACTTGGCATCAAAAATTGTTCAAAGTAAGACCAGTCAAATTCAGGAAGAAAGCAGTTTCAGGTGAAACTACTCCATAATACATTAAACACTCCCTGGTTGTGGTAGTGAGAACATGGATGAGTAGTTCAGGTGACTATAGCTTCTATTTGTGTTTTTTATAACAAGAGAATCAATTTGGTGATTAAAGCATCCATTTGTGAGTAGGCAGTATAGCTTTACATCCTGTGAGACAGTGAGAAGGTTTGAACTTTAGTCTCCTGTGTATTTGTAAGAAAGCCCAAGACTGGTACAGAGTGAAGAACCATGTCATCTTTGGCTGTGCTCTGAGAGACTGATCTTTCTCCTCAGTTCTTCTAAGAAGGTATTAGAAATGTAGCTCCTAGTCTCCTAAACAGATCTGCAGTCCTGAACACAAACCTAATTCCTAGGAAAAAGTCAGGCTAAAGACAAACAGTTTTATTCAACACTTCTTTCTACCTTATCTAGGAACCTCCTGGTTATTCTAGTTCTATCTTGTTGGCACAAGGTTGTATAATTTGACTCATGCTTGCCTCACATCTAAAGTATTTGAGGCAAAGGTCATTTGTGGGCTTTAGGTGGTCTCTGGTGCATATCAGAAAAGGAAAATTGAGTTTATGTTTTGGTGTAGCTGAAATCTGGGGATACGGGCATGCTCAGTTTGAGGATTCCAGTTGTTTCCCATCAGGTTTTCAGATGACAACCAAGGCTGGTGTCAGGCAGATGAGACACTTAAGGTTTCTCCATAGAACAGCCCAATCTAACACCCAGCACAGGGAGACCTGATAGGATGAGCTGGTGTCAAAAAATGGTCGTTGTGCCCACCCCAGCTACATGCCTCTCAGGTCTGTCATCAGGGGCTTGCTGGCACAGATCAGGAAGTACACCGGTTTAGATTTCTCTACAACTTATACTCTAATAATACTACAGACACAGTAAACTTGCCCCATACACTGTGTGCACAGTACCTGTAAGCTTAACACCTGGTTACTGATGCCTCACTTGGCAGCAAAGCATTTAAAACTCTGTTGACATCTAGCCCAGGCTGATTTTGAAGGGCCTAAAGTCTAAATATATTTACCTAACAAGAGATTCTATTACAATATAAGCCTCTTCACAGTGAAGACCCACATTGTGGCTATCAGACAGCCCTAGTAACAGTGGATGTAGCTGAACTATCTCTTCCAGAATTATTACCCTATCCAAGATACTTTGCCTGGTGTTACACAGTGGGACAGAAAAACAGTAGCAAACAAAAAAGTTTAACTACTTATTTTGAAGTTTGAAAATATTTTGCAAGTATGGCTTAATTACTTGAAGCTGATTAAACATTATGCTGCTTATTGCTTTCTGATGAGTGTTTTATGTGTTCTTCTCTCTGCAGACTGAAGAAGTCCTGAAGATTGATGGAGGGCCATGCTATTCAAACAGCAGGCGTTGCTGAGACAGAAGCTCTTTGTACTAGGCAGCCTTGCTATTGGAAGTCTCCTATATCTAGTTGCCAGAGTTGGGAGCTTGGATAGGTAAGTCATTAAGTAGTTGCTCTCTTAACTAAAAATGGTCTCAGATTGTCTCAGGTTTTGCATAAAGGATCTGATTTATTTCTTGTTTTGTTTTCTTTTGTTTGGTTTGGTTTTGTTTTGGTTTGGTTTGGTTTGGTTTTTTTTCAGTGTCTACTCATGTATAGAAAGATAGAAAGACTGTCTATTCTAGTACTGGTTTTCATTGCTCTTTCCTCCCCTTTGGAGAAGAGAGCAGAAAAATAGAGTTGCAGGTCATCCCTGTCAAAGTATTTCTGTCTGCCCATTTGTATTCTAAGCACATTGGCACTTGTTTTCAGAGAAGAAATAAAACAGCATCCAGTAAAAATGTCATTACAGTAGCTCATTTTTGTCTGTGTGCATCTGTGTGTTGACCTCTAGTTTCAGCAAAACAGTTATGATGTATTTATATATCGTCTTTCTAAATTTATGAGCAAGCAATTAATGTTCTACAGTGGTAGTTAAAATTAAGTATGAGCCTGCAGAGTAACTCATCAAGTTTTGAATACTATTTCACTTGAAAGATTGCTTCAGGCTTTGAGAATTTTAACTGTGTTAATTAGCCAGTATTTTCTGGAGTTGAATGTGCTAAATAAGTGGGTTTTCTCTGCAAGTGTTTTCCTGGGGAACAGTAGAAAATCCAACAGAGGAAATCGAAGAATATTTGGTACTTTTGACCAGGATGAGTTTTGAAGAGTTATTGACAGTGCAACAGTAGTGCTACCTGCACCGATCATGCTGTTTCTGTCACCTTCAGAATGGCCTGGAATTGCCCTAATAGATGCTACACAAAGACAGGATTAAAAAAAATAAAATTAAATTAAAAAAAAAAAAAAAAAACAAAATCTGTTTTGAAAGAATGAATGAAACAAAACTTCAAGACTTCAAAAGCTGGTAAACAAATGGCTTGCTGGTGTTAGTGGTCTAATAGTTCTCTTCTTTTAAATGATGAAAAATATTATCTGAGTTCAAAATTGTGACACAATGCTGTGTGAATACACAGCACATGAAAAGTTAATTGAAAACAGCTACCTAATGTCCATTGCTAGGTAATGTTGAGCTCCATCTGAGGTCACTGGGTGCCTTCTTCAACTGTTTAAATTGACTTCAGAGAAGAGGGAGACTGTACATTCAGCTAGGACCAAATGCATTGCAAATTAAGCCCCAGAATTTATATCTTCTTTCCCTTTGTGGTCAAAGCATCTCTGATGCTTAAGAGGTGAAAACTTCACTGAGACTAATGTGATTCTGTAAATGGGCACAGAATTCCTTACTGGCCCCTGCAAAAATATTTTTTATGCTCAGAGGCATGAAATCTAATTAACCTTACGCTATTATCTATGCTTGCACATCTACAGAATTTACTGATGGCTATAAAATTATCTCACCACAGTGTCTGACTGGCTGACCTCCTGTGGCAGTGAATTCCACCGGTTTCATATATAATGTTGCCAATGGCACTAAAATTCAGTTTCACTCTCTTGCATTACTCAGTGTGAAAAATACCACATTGCTAAAAAGTGGACTTGTTATGAAAAAGAGAGGGAAAGAAGCATTATAAAGGATGAGACATTGATGAATTAACTGGAAATGTTCTTCTACCTCTGCACTAGGGCACAATCCAAACTTGTTGAATCTGTCAGTAAAAGGACACTGAGTGGCTTCAATAGACTTTGGAATAACTGATTGTTCAGGAAGAAATCCAGATTCATTTATGCTTAATTTATGCTGATCTAATTTGAACAAGACAGCTGGGGATGGCCCACATTTAATAGCCTCAGATTAGGCTCTTCAGCAAGAATGTTTTGAGTTTTCTTAGGCCCGAAGGGAAATTACCACTAGCTTATCTGATCCATTGGGTCATAAAGTCTGATAAGCCCGAGCACTTCCCTCCAGGGGAGGCCACTGTCCTTCAGATCCCAAGTGCACGGTGCTTCACATGTGGAAGCTCAAACAGATTCTGTGCCTGGCACTTTTGAGATCTGGATTAGTCAGTTGCCTGACTCCCTCATTGGGGAGCTTCTGCACTTGAATTCAATGTTCTGAACTGCTCCTGCTGGAACCAGGCTCATAATCTTTTGCTACCATGACACCTACATTAGAAGCCAATTAGCAAGTATTCTGGATTGGGAAACACAGCACTGCTGCTTCTCATTAAGAATGCCCAGACATACTTTGGCTGTTTTGAAATTAGTCAAAAATATAGTTCCCTGAGATTAATCATTTCATGGTGGAATTTCTCAAGAAGAATATTTGTGAAGCTTTACTGTAATGGTTTGAGAAATTGCCTGTTTTTGGAGAGCAACTTTAGTGATATAATAAATGTCATATATTCTTTATTTGCAATGGACTGTTATTTTAATGGAAAAATACTCAGAGAATCAAAATTACTAACATGTTGTGATATAACAGTAAATAGTTACATCTGAGGGTTCTTCTACCAGGATCTGACAGTCTGCTTAATAACACCACTGCCAACAACTTTTAAAGGATATTTTTTATTGCTTAGAGAGAGGAAAAGGGGAAAGAGTAAAATGCTGAAATGTAAAGTGTTGAGGAAGGACTTTTAACAATATCCAATCTTTTCCCTTAGGCTAGAGGATGTCTTCAGTATTTATTTACTTTTAAAGGAAACCACCCTGTTTGACAAGCTGTTGTGTTACACTGAAGGCAGTGCTAACTGTCTTTTTGAGCAAAAGAGATAAAATTAGTTGATATGGGTCTGGAACTGCTGTTGTGGAATCCTCTTTGCTTGAAAACAAATAACAAATACACAGAAGGAAAGGGAAGAAAAGAACAGAGATAGCAATTGCAGCTTCTGTTTTTTATGCTTTTAACTGCCACCTTGTTGTTGTAGAAAGACTGTCTTACCAGCCACACCATGGTCTGACCAAATTGTACCACTGTTAAACCAAGACATTGCTTCCTGCTTGGTTGTTTGTTTGTTTGTTTGTTTGTTTGGGGTTTTTTTGTTTGGTTGGTTTTTGTTTTAATTGGCAGGTTTGCATCAGCATTTCAATGATACAGTCTGTGCCATCAAGTCAGGCTCTTATTCAGTAGATGGCAGAGAGCAAAGGAAAAGACTTGAAACTTTAGGAATGAAATAACAACAGGAACTCACTTCTCATCACACCTTCTAATTAGTCTGCAGGACTTAGACAGAGATTATGTGAACCCAGCAATGTCATCTGGGTTGTTTCTTCTGCTCTGTCTCAACAGACCATATCTCTCAGCATCTGGATAATCAAGGAAACAGCCAACAGGTCAGCCAGGGGGATCAAACTTACTTTGTCCCAGCTATTCATTGTCCTAGCATCAGTGTCAAATAAGAGACCTCAACAAGCAGTGATGGATGGAAAAGCCATAAAGAAATAAATAATTCTGTCCTGAAAGCAGGGTTTGAATAATATACAGTAAATAAGTGAGGGGCCACATACTGAGCAAACAGAATAAATACTGAATACCCATACAGCTATTAATGAGCACTGTCCATCTGGTATACTGGCTGAGGCAGGGGTCCTGTGAAAAATAATAGCATGTGGCCATGTAATTTAAAAGCTGTATCATAATAGATATGCACAGTGAGCTTGTATTAAAATTGCCTAGGCAACCTTTGTTCTTACATATTCTTAATTTGAAGAGCATGGGTCCACAAAGTTATTAATAATATTTTTCTGTAGGACTTTGGAAGCTCCCTCTACACACCAATTTCATCTCCAGTACAACACTGGCCTATATAATGACCAAAGTGCTGATTTGGAAGTGGAGGTGAGGGCTTATTCAAGGTTCTGTAGTAGCAAAATTTTATTTTTTTTCTTACTGAATCATTTCTTGCATTCAGTGACATCAAATACAAGAAGGAAACATTAGAAAGTGGAGAATAGATGAAGTAATTGCAGGGGAATATAAAAAAATAGCACAAAAAGACGGGGCAAAAGAAGAAACAGTAAGGTACAAAATGAGGTTCAGTGGGAGGATAACACAAGTGATGATAAGAAAATTATTGATGTCATGATACAACAAATGCATTTTTACAAACTTTTCTTGCCATTCTGTGCCTTGCTAGTAATATCTGATTCAGGATCTTGGTCATTCCGATTTGCAGGGAAAAAAAACATTGGGCATCTTCTAAAGAGGAGGGATAATAATGAAAATTGATGCAAGAGGAGGGAAAACATTGAAAATTGATGCTTAGAAAGATGTTTTTCATCCCTTTTACTCCTTTTCACTAACAAGGCCAACTCTGGATCAGCAGTTAGTAAAGCCAACACAATGGGAAGCAGAGGAAAGAATTCAGGTTAATACAGGAAAAGTGTTGGAAAGACATGACTTAAATGAATTAGATTTTCAGATCAAAATGACCAAATAATATTCATCTTAGAATGCTTTAAAGACTGCCAAAGCAATCACAAAATTATGAGGAATGTGGGAGGTGAGGCAAGGTTCAAGACCCCCAGGAACAGTAATTATAGCGCCTATGCTTGCAAAGAGCAGAAGGATAGAGTTAGGAGTTACTCTGCTTAATCACAGAAAAAAAAACCAGAATAAATAATCAAACAATTTGCAAACAAGTTAATCACTGGCAGAATAAAGTAAAAGTTGAGCTCATCACATTATATCATATTGTAAAATGTTTCCAAGAGCATGACTGCCTTATACAGAAGACTTGTCTTAAGAGATATCCTCTTTTTACAAATACCTCATATTTTGCTTGCAGACTGCAACCCCTCTGCCCCATTGACAGTCGATTTGGACTCCGTGGCCAGGACGAAATCCCACTGCGAGCTCTGCAGTTCAAGCGAGGGCTGCTTCACGAGTTCCGAAAGGGCAATGCCACCAAGGAACAAATACGACTGCACAATCTGGTTCAGCAGCTTCCCAAGGCCATTATCATTGGGGTGCGGAAAGGAGGCACCCGAGCACTGCTGGAGATGCTGAACCTTCACCCTGCAGTGGTCAAAGCTTCCCAAGAGATTCACTTCTTTGACAATGATGAGAACTATGCCAAGGGGATTGAGTGGTACCGGAAAAAAATGCCTTTTTCTTACCCTCATCAAATAACAATTGAGAAAAGCCCTGCATATTTTATCACGGAGGAAGTACCTGAAAGGATTTACAAAATGAACTCATCTATCAAATTATTGATCATTGTCAGGGAACCTACCACAAGAGCTATTTCTGATTACACTCAGGTGCTGGAAGGTAAGGAAAGGAAGAACAAAACTTACTACAAGTTTGAGAAGCTGGCTATTGATCCTAATACCTGCGAAGTGAACACTAAGTATAAGGCAGTGAGAACCAGCATCTACACAAAACATCTGGAGAGATGGTTAAAATACTTCCCAATTGAGCAGTTTCACATCGTGGATGGTGACCGGCTCATCACAGAACCACTGCCAGAACTCCAGCTGGTCGAGAAGTTCCTAAATCTTCCTCCGAGGATAAGTCAGTACAATTTATACTTCAATGCCACCAGAGGGTTTTATTGCTTGCGATTCAACATTGTCTTTAACAAGTGCCTGGCAGGTAGCAAAGGACGCATCCATCCAGAGGTGGATACTTCTGTCATTACCAAATTGCGCAAGTTCTTTCATCCTTTTAATCAAAAATTTTATCAGATCACCGGGAGGACATTTAACTGGCCCTAAATTAAACTTCATACAACAGTGTCTGTTGCACCTGAGACATGCAATAAATGTCTCTGCTAAAATATGCACTTTTCATAGACATGGCTTTCAAAGTAACTTTTTTCATGCATACGTGTACATATGCAGTGTGTGACCAAATATACAGTGGGATCAACTTTTTCTACAGAGTAGTAACTAACATAAATTTACTGTCAGCATAGTTGCATCTTTTAAGATATAATAATAAAGGGAAAAGGAGGTATTTAGGGACATAAAGTCAGTCACCGTTAAAAGGGTCAGTGTTCCTCTCACTTAGTGAAGTGTTTATGTGACATACTTATTGATCTAAGCAGAACGTTAGTTTATGCCATAAAAATTCATGTCAAAAGTCTGTGATGCTGTGAGAAAGCATAATCTTCAGGCTATATTTGGTATGTATATTGCTAAAGGAATACTGACACTTTAAACATAGTGCT